>OY282482.1:15000000-20000000 GCA_958295575.1 Leucania comma | reverse complement strand
AACGGGAAGTACCCTATGAATTTTGATGCTCTTGAGAGTGTCGAAATATACGTTTTTTTGCGACATAAACGGCCGTATTTTTTTTTTCATTAACTTAGAAATTTGATTTTTTCACAGCTTCAAGGGATCGCAGATTTGAATGCATGGTTTTAGTTTCAACTCGATATTTCCACGCGTTCGCGAGGTAAAGGGTCTCGACAGACAGACAGCCTGACGGACAACAAATTGATCAATCATCTACCCAGTAGATGTTCCTACAGCATTGCGCCACTGGCACTCCACTCCACTCCACTCCACTCCACTGGCACATGGTGGATATCTTACCTATATACAGAAAACGTTTTGGGGGCACATTCATTGTCTGTATACCTATGGAGTGGAATTCCATGCTGGAGTCAATGTTTCTTGATAGCTACAACATCAACAAAGTCTTTAAACTGTGAAGCCCCAAGAGGACACCGGTGTCCGCACACCTATTGTGTCTCTAATTACGGTATTAAACAAATAAACAGGATAGGTACTTCTACGAGCGCCATCGTCGACCAAATCATCCTTTATCATCTGGCGAGATAGTGGTCAATCGTGAGCCTAATAATAAACTAAAAATCACACATCAGTCTTACCTTTTTTGTTTTTACGGTGGGAAAATCATCCAATGACATCTCCCGGCCTTGAGAGGAGCGGGATATAGTGTCAGATTTTTACTGACTAAAAACCCACTCCTGACCCTTCGTTGCCTTTCTAACCAGGGCCGTAACTTCCTTTCAGAAGCAGTAGCAGCAGGTGGCTTCGACCCTGCTGGGCCCCTACGGTTTGCTCCTTGAGGCAAGCGTGGAACAATACGCGCCCTCGACGATTTGGGCCTGACGGGTGCTTAGTCGACCACATCACCGCTTCCTATCAGCCACCCTAGCCAAGTTACGATCGTTTCGTTAAGGTCGAACGCTTTGAGTTGACCACGTCTCCAATTCCTTTGTTCTGACGTCATCTCAACACTCAGTCACATGGTCAGCACAAAGGAATCGGAAGCGTGACCAACTCCAAGTCTTCGACGTTAACGAAACGATCTTAGCTTGGCTAGAGGGGCAGGTGAGATAGAGGTCAAGCGTGAGGCTGTCAATAATAAAAAAAGTTCTTATGTTCTAAGGAATCCCCCTTAGATGCGTATCGGTTTTACTCACACTTTCATCTGTAAGTAAAAGTTACTTTGATGAATCATTGGACTTCACGGAAAGATAGTGACGACACGAATTTTTAGTTAAACTAACCTCGTTGTCTATATTAGGATTTCTCAAACAAGGAACATAATTTTAAAAGTATGACGTATAGGCTAAAGTGTAGGTGAAGGGTAATCATGGAAAAAGCTATACTCTTCTCTTCTTGACGTGGTCGATGAAGAATATGGCTTGGTTGGCGCTGTGATTGAGCGATTGCCTGCTGTTCTACGTGTTACGGGTTCGGTTCCCGTACGAAACAAACATTTGTATGACTTACAGATAGATGTTTCGGGTCTGGGTGACTAGTGTATGTGAGTATTCGTGTTTGTTTACGCACTCACGATACAGGAGTTATTACTAGAGTGGGGCAACTTTTTTTTAAACAAAAGACGTCCGTATCAGAACCAAAGTTACCGACATAGATCGGAGAATCACCAAACTTAAGTAGCACTGGAGTGGCATATTACTCGTAGAGCAGGAGGTCGATTAAGGCCGAAATGCTCTGGCGTAGGGACCGCACTCTGGTACAGACAGCGTTGGTAAGCTTCCCACAAGGTGGACCGATGCTCTGGTGAAGGTCGCGGAAATCCGTAGGATACTCAGCAGGGGGCAATCGGGTTCTCAATTTTTTTCTGACAAACAGCAGTCTTTCGGATAGGATAATGTCTGTCGGAACTGCTAGTATTAGTGTAAATTGTGTTCTGAAAGCTTATTTTTAATGACCTATACTAGTGCTTGACTGCGATGCCACCTGATAGTAAACAGTGATACCATCGTTGATGGTGAAGCACACTTTTTTATTAAGAGCCTATTCACTCTAGCCTTGAAGACACCTAAAATATAATGGGACGGGAAGACCGCAGTATGCAAATTCTTTAAGTCCTTCAATGTACGCGATATAAACGAAGAAGAGAAATGCCTAGTCCGGACCGTACAACCCTTAGAGGTGTCAACAAAGTAAGGGTGGATACTCGCCATAAGTCGGGATATATTATGGTAGAAAGGTGATGTGGACACTCTCTAAAATGCATTCTCAAAAATACTGAAAGATTGTCTGCAGTGGCTACCATACGCCTTCGCTCCAGCTTTTGTAGATTGGACTTTACCAGATCCAGATCACCAATTAGGCTCTTCGCACGCCTTTCCACTGAGTCCAAAGATATTGATGCTTTGTTATTTAACTTATCAAACCTTGAATGACTGGACTGAATAAGTATAGTCATTGGTTAAAGAACCGATAATAAACAATTAACGTAAAATACAAAAGCCTTGTAAGGGTGAGTAATTATTGCTTATTTTAAATAAATAAATGATTAATATTCACCTTGTACGAAAACTAGGGCAAGTCCTATTAGTAGGTACTACGGAAGAAATAGCTATCGTGACTATGATGGTCATTGCCGATGACTTTGGGAGTATCCCATTGTGTTCGAAACTGTCAAATGATTCAGTAAATATCGAATAATATTCTGAGTGCCTAAACGCTAGTTTGTTTAATGGAATTGAAAAAAAAAACAGAAAATTAAAAGTCGGCCAAAGGATAATGGAGAAGGTTATGCTTGGATATTCCTTGCGTGATCACATCAGAAATGAAGATATTCGCAGGAGAACCAAGGTTACCGTGATAGTGGGCAGGGCACATTGCTCGGAGAACAGATGAACGATGGGGATGAAAGGTTCTGGAGTCACCACTACGTAGCTGATCACTGACGTCTGCTTAGCTTGAGACTAGATGGCGTTGTGTGATAGTTGTGGAATATTATTCATCATCATCATCAGCCTTTTAACGTTCCCACTTCTGGGACACAGGCCTCCTCTCTAGGAAAGAGAATGGTCCGTAATCCACCACGCGGACCCAGTGCGGGTTGGTGGATGTCACATGTCTTAGAATTTTTGGTTCTAAGACATGCCGGTTTCCTCACGATGTTTTCCTTCACCGTTTTGAGAGCAGTGGTCATTAAATAAATTACACAAAGTTGGGCTTCAAGCCCAACTTTGTGGAATTCCCTCGACCTACAACTCGTAAGACGGGACCGTTACCACTCGGCCACCACTGCTCTCGTAATATAATAAAATATTATGATTGGTCCACATTGTGGGAGGCCTTTCTACGCTGAACCTTTCTTACCCATCGAGATTTTTTAAGCTATGTTGGTTTGAAACAAAGATATCCGCGTTTAGAAATTAAGATATCCGCAGGAGAACCAATTCTCCTGCGGATATCTTAATTTCTGATGTGATCACGCAAGGAAACTCATAGCCTTTTCCATTGCCTTTTGGGTGACTTTAAGCCTTCTGGATGAGGCCCATTGCAAGCAACCAAATTTCCGAGTTATATGTTATCACTGGCAACACGCAAGCGAGGTCTGTTGGTGCATAATTAATCTGTAAATGTTTTTTAAAATATATAACTAGCCAGTCAATGACAAATGACTATTTTAAGAAACAATATCAACCACGTTTTATCATTTGCGGTTTCTGAACACCATATTTAGTACAAAATATCCTCAACTCAAACCATGAACGCCTGTTGCTGATATAGTAAGTAGGTAATGAAACTAAATAACCCTCCCGACAGATTTTCGATCACGGTAGCCAATCTAAACAGAGATTAGAAAATACACGCACGATCGTCCGGTAACCGACCGGACCGAGCCCAAGTCGTCGACGGCGCGTTCTGTTCCCGCGCGCCTCAAGGAGATGTCAGCACACCGAAGGGGGCCAGCCTGCTAGCTGCAGGCAGGCAGGGTCGAAGCCTACTGGGATCATGGTTTAACTTCCGAAAGGAATACCCGGCCCGGCACGATAGGCTACGAAGGAACGGGGTAGGTTTTTAGTCAGTAAGAGTCTGACACTACTTCCCGCTCCGCCCAAGGGCGGGATTTGTCATTGGATGATTGCACCTACCATAAAAAAAAATACACGCAGGAGATATTATAGCGCACAAGTACGTGTGCAAAAATAGGAGCACTCTTTGTTCCATCCATCACTCTCATAGTCAAATGAAGTCGGTTGTATTTTATTTGTAAAAAGTTTTTATTTCACACTTTTTAGTTGTACCTCTCAGGTAAACGTAAATACCTAGATACCTTCCGCCATTATATATTTATATTATATGCATATACTGATATATACATATATAGTTTTAAGGTTAAGTATTATCTTTTGTATAGGTATCTATATTTTATCCATTTGTCGTATTTTTATTTTTGTTTATGTTAGTTATTTATTTATTCCCAGCAATATCCTTACAGACTAATCCAAATCCATATTGAGGTTTCTTATTACTAAATTATAAATTAGATTTATTAAATTATCTCAACCGTAACAAATTTTAAAAAGTCCTGTCTTAGTAAATTCACTCAGAGTACAATAAAATATATCCACGTCTTCAGCTATGAGGTTGAGCGTGCGCAGCGCGCGCGTCAGAGGCGCCTCGCTCAGCAACTTAGTGCGCGCGCGCGGCACCGCCAGCAGGCGCGGTCGCCGCCGACGCGTCGCGTACCCGTCCGGCACACACAAACCTACCCTAGCCAAAATATCCGCATTGTGTATCCTTCCCCTAATTACCGTAAAGATATAGGTTACGAGTGTGAGTTCCCTCCTGACCCTCAGTTCATTATATCCGACCATACCTAGGATAAACAGAGTTATATTTGCTAGTAGTACACCGCAGACTACCCCTCTTTTTAAAGTTCTTATAATCCATCCTAAGGATGTCTGGTAGATATCGCTGTCAGCGATAAGACCGCCATTGTACCCATAGATTTAAGTTACTGTGAATTGTTACTGCATATTTTGGTGTACAATAAAGTTTATTCTATTCGGCTAGCAAATCTATACTGATTCATTACAGAATTCCTTACCTACCTTCCGGCTTCATCACCAGATCAATTTTATGTATCCCCTCCCCTTCTTCTTCGTCAGTCACGACGACTACATGAATAAACAAAGCAATTTTACTTGTTATGACAGTTCTGCTATGATTTTTTGAAGAGTACCGTTCTATATCTTTAAAGTTCATCATCAGATCATAACAATATTTCTACGGTATCAATTTGGGAGTATCTTTCAAACAAAACCAAATTTTCAAAATCAGTCCACAACTGACCGAGATATCGGTGAACATACATATAAAACTGATAGTTCTGCTAAGATTTTTTGAAGAGTTTCATCATAATTATATCTTCGAAGTTCATCATCAGATCAAAATGATTTTTCTATGAAAGTAATTCCTAGCAATCAAAATATTTTTTTTAAATCGGTCCACAATTTACCGAGATATCGGTGAACATACATAAAAAAAATACATACATACAGCCGAACATAGAACCTCCTCCTTTTTGAAGTCGGTTAAAAACAGGATATTAATTCAAAATATCTTGATCGATTTTATTGTAATTCAATAATAGCGCTTGTGAAAAAATGTATTTCTCTATCGCTCTTGAGATCGTGTCATACTTTCACTAACTAAAACCTAGGACCGTGGGTTTCCTTTTCAGAAATCCTCGTGGCTCTAGCGGGCATCGGTGCTGTTGGGCCCCTACGGTTTTACTGACATCTCTTTGGAGCGTGAGTGAAACACTACTCGCCATCGACGACCCAAGCTCGGTCTGGACGGCTATCGGACGGATGGACGGCGAGCTACCCATTGCTTGAACCCCGAAAGTCTGCGATATGGTGACCGACAGTCGTCCTGCAACTCGACCAACGCCTATGGCATCACCTGACGCGTTGGCATGAGGAGGTCAATTCTCTCACCTATGCATTACTGCTTCGCAAAAGGAGGCGACAGCCATTTCCTCTCGCTTCGAACCATACTTGTACCAGAACCTAGTGCGAGTGGTCTCCGCCGACCATATAGCTTCTATGAGAACACGGTGGTAGATACTCCGCCCAATTTGGATACACCATCTTGTCCAACGGAAGTTCCGTAAAATGGTGACACCCGGGCGCATCTCCCGCCTGAATCCGGTGAGCTAAAAATACATTTTAGATAGGATACTTTGTACTCGTATATTGGCATAGAAATCTCCTTTCTTATATCTATGTATATTGGTTCGACAACGCCATCTATGATCACATGACGCACAACTCCGCGACTGAATGGAACTCAACAAGGAAAGTGGCGCCACTGCAGCGCGAGCGCAAGGATTTATCGCAAGTCAATTTCGTGAGTTGTCGTTCGTTTCTCATGCGATCTTCTTCGATGGCTGGAGGCACCTGCCTTACTGGAAGAGCTGACCTGAAGTGAGGTCAGGGATTTTCTTTTTTAAAGTAGGTAAAATCATCCAATGACATCCCCCGCACTTGAGTGGAGCGGGAGATAGTGTCAGACTCTTACTGACTAAAAACCTATCCTGTTCCTCCTTTGCCTTGGTTCCAGGGCCCTGGCATGCATTTTCATACCTTCCCAGAGCCCCAGATTAGGCTTCGACCCTACTGGGCCCCTACAGTTTGCTGACGACTCCTTGAGGCGCGCGGGAACAGTGCGCACCGTAAACAACTTGGGCTCGGTACGGTCTGTTACCGGACGGACGGACAGCGAGCTACCCATTGCCCACCGTCTGGAAGCACGCGCCTACGGTGGCCTGAAATTGGGATTGGAATTACGGTGGCGGCTGCGGCGTGAGCACCGTTGCCTGATGCGGTCGGCCTCCTCCTTTGCTAGCATTACTGCTTCGCAGAAGGAGGCCACCGCCTACCACTCCTCGTCACTCCGGACCATGGCCTGAACCAAGGCCCGGCGCGAGAGATCATAGTTACCGATCGCCCCCACGAGGACACGACGATGCTCTTCCCAAGCGGGGCACACCTCTACCGTGTGCTCCACCGTGTCCACCGGGTGGTCCGCACAGTGGCGACACCCGGGCAAGTGAGGCCAGTGTAGGAAGTAGACAGAGAAGGAAGTTGATGTTTTGTAATAAGTAAGTTAGACTCTGCGAACTTTAGCGCTTGTGCACTCGTAAAAAAATAAATGGTTGAAAAAAATTATACAAATAACAGTTGGTTATTGCTGATATCAACTATATCAGCAATAACAACTGTTATTGCCATTTATTTTTTTAAACCATACCTACTATACGGAATTCGTGGACGAGCTGCTGATCTTGTTTTTTCCTATTTATCTTACAGGCAGCAAAAAGTAACCATTAATGGGGCGACGTCCTCGGGGTCTTTAGTAAAGATGGGTGTGCCTCAAGGTTCAATTCTTGGCCCTTTCCTTTTTCTAGTTTTTATAAATGACCTTCCTTACATGATGGCTAATTTCTCCGATATAATTCTATTTGCTGATGACACTTCTCTTATTTTTAAAGTAGATAGAAAAGATGGAGATGTCTTGCATGTCAACGAAAGTCTGGCTGTTCATTCGAAATGGTTCGCAGCTAATAATCTCTTATTAAATGCGAATAAAACTAAATGTATAAAGTTTTCATTACCGAATGTCCCTCAAGTTGACATCAGTATAATCCTTGACGGCAAAAAACTTGATGTTATTACGGAAACTGTATTTTAGGCATAACTATCGATTCTAAACTGCAGTGGGGCGCTCATATCAGAACTATCTCAGGAAGATTAAGCTCAGCTGCATATGCAGTAAGAAAAATAAGACAATTGACAGATGTAGCCACAGCTAAGTTAGTTTACTATGCTTATTTCCACAGTATTATGTCTTATGGCATTTTACTGTGGGGATCTGCAGCTGATGTAAACTCAATTTTCATATTGCAAAAGAAAGCAATCCGGGCTATTTATAGAATGGATCCTCGCGAGTCCCTCAGAGAAAAATTCAAAGAAATCGATATACTGACTCTGCCTTCTCTTTATATCTTGCAAAGTATTTTGTAAATTCGTAGAAACTTTTTAAAATTAGAAGCGGTTTTCATGACAAAAATATGCGTAGTAAACATGAAATTGTTTTGCCCAAATGGAGATTAGCTAGGACCAGCAAGTCATTTCTAGTAAACAGCATACGTTTTTATAACAAGCTGCCAAAGGAGGTAACTGCACTTAGCGAGGGAAAGTTTAAAACTCATATTAAGCGTGTCTTAACCAAAAAAGCATATTATAAGGTTAAAGACTATGTCGAAGATACGCTTGTTTGGCAATGACTGCTTCTGCACATGTGGCCCCCTTGTAACTCATTGATATTGTGTAGATGTGTCTATTGACTGCTCCATCTTTGTTTTTAATATGTGACACTTATTTACTTTCTATTTTGACACATTGCTTTTGCAATACTTTTTTATATTATTTAGACCATCAGATAACGTAATTGTTGTAGTGATAATTGTAATTATTTATTTTTTCTTGCTTTTATATAGCCTCTTTCTACCTATAATGTAAATGCGAGAACACTGTAGGCTCCGCAAATTCTTAGATTACTTCTTATCATGACTCACTTTTTTATGATTATTTTTGTTGTGCTTTCTGGTACAATATTGACTGGTCATTGTCCTTACATAATTTATTAATGAATACTGTAATATGGAAATATTGTAATATAAACCTTTTTTTAAAGATTAACCATGGAGTTTCTTGCCGGTTCTTCTTTATAGGAAACGACCAATTTGGAACCGTGCACTAGCTTCTGTCGTTTTATAAGTGCCCATGTAGGCCTATGTAAAATATTTTTTTTTTTTTTTTTTTTTTAATGTATGCTAATAAAATAACAAATGAGTTACAACACATTTATTTTGTAGGTATTTAATCTAATTAATTAAAGCTTTACAAACATGCTTACCTAAATTACATAATTTTTAGAATTTAATTATTATAGGAACAACACACATATCAGAGATAAGCAAAAATATTTTTTGTGTATACAATTAATGCAATTGACATAATAATTATAATAGAGAAAAATAATATTCGTATTAATTAAATTTACAAAAAATTGATAGGTATGTGGTCAAGATCAAAATTATATAACATCAAGATTTTGAATTTGGAATTTTGAAAACTATATTATATTGAGCCAAATTTGAACATTGTATTAAATTACCTACACTTTAAAACAACAAGATTTTTTTTTTTTCGGTGACAAAAACATACAATGATAGCTCGCCGTCTTGGTATGGCCATGTGGAAGGACGGAAAGGAAGATAGAGGTTAAATAAAAGATGGATGGAATGTGTGAGGAGATAAGTGAAAAGGAAGTTAGTGATAGCGTGACGGGTGATAGAAGACATTCACATGTCTTCGAATTTGTGTGTTGGTGGATGTCACCATCCACCAACCTGCACTAGAGAGGAGGCCTGAGTCCCAACAGTGGGAACATTATAACGCTGATGCTATGCTATGATTAGTACATTGCCTCCAAACGTAAAATAATGAACTTTGCGGGCTACCCTGTGACATTCACCTCAAGCCACTTGGGTTTCTCCTTCACAGTCTTTGGGTAGGATCTTCTGTGCCTCACAGGGTGGACTTGTCGGTGGGTGAATATTATGGGCCGCTTTATTATAGCCTTTTCTGCTGCAGGCTGTGCAGGGTCCATAGGAGGCTCAGGAGGGTCGAGAGGAGGCAGCAGGTTTGTTGCTTTTTGAAACACATACACCTCCATCTGTAACTCTGAAACAGAAAGTTTATTTTTTTAATTTTTTTGGCTACCAGAGATCAGGCTTGTTTGATGTTGGAAAATTTTGTCACCGAACACTTCAAGAAAACATTTCAACGTATTTCGATTATAAAAGTTTTTTTTTATTGATATACCCAATGCTTGACTGTGATCCCACCTGATGGTAAGCAGTGATGCAATCGTTGACGTTGAGGCGTATTAGTCTATTCAAGTGACTGCCAGATCACTATCAGATCTCCACACCCCTGTTAATGAGCAATACGATACTAATAGATACATACGAATATACTTAATAATGCAATTGAGAGGCGAGTCAAGAGGATCATTGGCAATGATACATTTGTTAAGTCGAAGCTTCAAACTCTTAAGCATCGACGCCGAGTTGCTAGCCTGCCGGTTTTCTTTCGGGGAGTGTGCGTCGGAATTGCATAATCTAATTCTGCCTAGCCTGTTCCATCACCGGATCACCAGACTTACGGTGATGCGCCAACAGTACATGTTGCACATCCCACCTATACGCACAAAGCGTTTTGGGAGCACATTCATTGTGCGTATAACTAAGGAATGAAATTCCCTGCCGGAGTCTGTGTTTCCTGATGGCTACAACCCGGAAATCTTTAAGTCAAGAGTGAATAGGTTACTTCTAGGTAAGCGCGCTCCATTGTCGACCGCATCGTCGCTTTTCATCAGGTGAGATAGCGCTTAAGCGCGAACCTATTAATAATAAAAAAAAATGCGATAGGGCTAAATCAGAAATTGTGAGTTGAAGTGTGTACAACTCAGATAATGGACCTATGGACGTACTGCGGAGTACCTTCTTACGTTTATTTAGGCTTCGTAAATCTTCTTTTAGGCACAGAATAATGGATACGCAATACGTGCCACCTATGAGACAGCTTACCTATCTAATGGTGGAATGTATCTCAGTGCTGGGCACGCCATAATTATGACGGTAACTCCCCTCTTGGAGGAGTGGCTAGAAAAACGTCATGTCGTCGCCACTCTCCGCATGACGCAGGTCCTCAGTCTCCGCATGACGCAGGTCCTCACTGGACATAGTAAGTTTGGGAGGTTTCTGCACTGGCTTAGTGAGGAAAAACGTCAGGGTGTCAAAATTGTGTGGACACTCCGCAGTATACAATGGAGCATACTGTAGAGGTGTACCCAGAGAGGTGGCAGAGCACCACCGTGTCCTCGTGGGGGCGATCGGTGGCCACGATCTATTGCGCAGGGCCCTGGTACAGGCCATGGTGCGAAGCGATGAGGAATGATAGGCGGTCGCCTCCTTCTGTGAAGCAGTAAATAGTAATGCTAGCGAAGAGGCGACCGCCCGCGTGAGAGAATGAATTTTGAATTTAAGTTCCAATTTGACATCATAGATGTCACTACCAAAGAAATCCTTTTCGTTTTTCTTATCTTTATTGTTATTTTTATCGTTATCTATCGTTCTTCTTATCCTTACTTATCTCTTTACTTATCCACATACTTATCCTTACTTATTCTAAAACAAATTCTTCCACTTCGTTTGTGTGATCACGATAAATTGAAAAACTACTGATCTGTTTTTAATTCTTTGTACCTACTATTTAATTATGACATTAATATATCTAACGTCCATTTGACTTAGTAATATTTACAATTTATTCATGAAATGTAATGACTATACCTATACATATATATATATATATATTTTTTTTGTTTGACATCATATTTGTAATGTTAATGATATTTTTTTATTATTGAATATTGACTATTATTTACTGAATTTTGATTATGATATGGACTATTATTATTGATTGATTATTTATTTATTGATTGTTTCTTAGTTTGTAAGTATTACTGTTGATTTACTTGGTTTTTATTTAGTGTTTATTTACTGTTTTATTTTTGGATTTAATAAACTAATTAATTAATGTACAACAAAAATTAAAACACAATGCAAATTGTTACATGAATAAATAAATACTTCAGAACCATTCGGCTCCGTCGAACATAATCGTTCTGCGAGCAATGTACCAATATACCCTGCTCATTTATTGAATATTATATATTAAAAAAAAAACAATTCACTATCATAGCCTTCTTCTCTTCTTACTATATTCTATATTCAAATATCTGACATTCACTATTAAAGTATTACGTGTTTTTTAACAAATTCGATAACCTAAATTTTATTTACTACTGTTTATTAAGGTAATGATTACAATCTTACTGACTCTCCAATTAATTACACAAATACCCATGTTTAAATAATAATAAATAGACGAGCTACTGTCAGCGATTTTGCCTGCGTGTTTTTATCAGAGGTTACGAAACTATGTATGTATTCCAGGATTAAAAAATCCTATGTCAAAATAAGTTCAGGTGAATAGGCATGAACTTGTAACAAAGCTACAAACAGAATTATTTTTACATTTATGTTACTATTTAGGTTTTTCAAATAAATGGACTTATTCTACAGTTTTTTAACCGATTTCGAAAAGGAGGAGGTTCTATGTTCGGCTGTATGTATTTTTTTTTATGTATGTTCACCGATATCTCGGTCAATAGTGGACCGATTTCGAAATTTTTTGTTTTGACTGAAAGATTATACTTCCGAATTGGTCCCATAAAAATTTCTTTTTGATCTGATGATGAACTTCGAAGATATAGGGCGAAACCCTTCAAAAAATCATAGCAGAACTGTCGTTTGTATATGTTTATTCGCCGATATCTTGGTCAATTGTAGACCGATTTCGAAAAAATTTGTTTTGATTAAAAGATTGTATTTTCGAATTGGTCCCATAGAAATATTGATTTGATCTGACGATGAACTTTGCAGATATAGAACGGAACTCTTCATAAAATCATAGCAGAACTGTCGTTACAAGTAAAATTGCTTTTTTTATAGATACATGTAGTTGGTGACTGATGAAGCCGGAAGGTAGGTAAGAACCGGAATTCTGTAATAAATCCGTGTATCCTCCAATCTATTATAATTTTCATGATTATTTGATGATGGAACGGAATGGCGGTAGGTATCTATTTAAGTTTGGCTGAGGGGTACTGAAACTAAAAAGTGTGGAATAAAAAACTTTTTACAAAAAAATACAACCGACTTCAATGTACAAAAAACACAAAAAAGTAAAAAATAACTTTAATTTCGGAAGTCGGTGCTTAATAACGAAGAGACTAAACTATTATAGAAACACCGACTTCCGAAATTAAAGTTATTTTGCACGTTTTTGTGTTTTTTGTACATTGAAATCGGTTGTATTTTTATTTTTTTTGTAAAAAGATTTTATTAGAAAAAGTCTGCGTTCTCACCTTAAAACCCACAAAAATATTAAAATTAAAATAAAAAATAAAAAAACTTACTGCGAAATCTTTTCCGGGGCAACATTCCTTCACCCGGATCAGGATCCAATCTTGGGAAATAATCTTCTTTACTATTCATCGTTACGACCTTCCTTGGGTGCGGCCAATACTTCTCGCTAACTTGAAAAATACGAAAAAAACAAATAAGTTTTTCGCAATCGATAACAATAATTTTCGTCCATTAATCTATATTCCCGCTTCACCTGCATTCGACGGTTTTCCATACACGAATGTCTGTTTTATTAGCTTTTTATTGAAGAAGTACTGGCTGAAAATGTGGTGGTGGTGGGGAGAAGCATTTGTAATCAGATACCGTAGGTACAGTCATGCACGGAATGGAAATGACGTTTCAGAATTTCAAAATGATAACGGAAAATCATGCGTGTTCTAATTTTAAAATGCTATTAATATTTTTATTAGTTGTTAGTAATGCGTTTTGAGTATTTATTTATTTGTTACCCTCATATTAGAACGCCTTACAGCAATTACACCAATGGAGCACAATTCGTTCAGAATCTGCTGCTCGTTGGAGTGGTAGTCATCTAAGGTGGAATATGTATGACGATTGATAATAGCAGAAAGGTGGCCAAGGTAATAATGGGTAGATTATGTGAAAGATTATAATCGCTGGAATAGAGGACAACGAGAAATGCATGGACAAAGATAGTCCGAGTAGGCGTGTAGTGTTCCAAGCGCGCCTCAAAGTGATCTGAAAAGGCTCAATAGGGCCAATAGCTAGGGCCATGGAAATGTTTGAAAGAGTGACCGTGGCCTTAGAACGCAAAAGGCAAATGAATGACCTGGATGTGGTTTTAGTCAGTAAAAGTCTGAGACGCTTTCTAGCTCCACCTGCAGCGGGAAAAGTCATTGAATGATATCCCTTACCCTTCCGAACCTTTCCATACCCTTTGCCGAACCCAAATACTAAAATATAAATATAAATAATAATTAAAATAATAGTATATAGGCTGACTGGTAATTAGAGAACGATACTTAAACACGTGATTGTAGTCATGATAACAAACCACTTTCACTATGGGACCAAACCTGAAATCGCGAAAAATCTTGGCCAAATTCAGTATATTTATGTTGGTCTGGTCAAAATGTACTGAACTTGGCATTCGCGATTTCAGGTTTGGTCCCATAGTAAAAGTTGTTTGTTACCATCACAACAATCATGTGTATAAGTATCGTTCACTAATTACAAGTCACCCTATATAATTACTTATTTTTCTCACCAAGTAAAATATTTAAATACATGCTTATCATTAGCATTTATTTCAAGACACATGTTTCTCATTTTCATCTACTTTTAATCTTTTGTCCCATTTCTGGTCAATGGCTTCCTATCACCCTTTCCATCTTTCACGAACTCACACTTCTTCCTTCCAGTACAAGTATAATCTGTGCAGTACGTCCCGCCATCCTTGGTGATCTCCCGTGTTGTCAAGCAGAACTATATTAGACCGACACACACGTGGATCACGCCTGATTTGTGGATTTAATGTTCCTCTACAAGTCTTGTTGCCCTTAAAAAATGTATGGCGACCAACTTGCCCAGATCAGCTTACGTGGCCCACGTGTGCCCATTATAGTTCACCACCTCCATACTGCTTTGCCTTACAGTACGAGTATATCGGGCATGCGGCAAACATGTCCTGCCCAGTTCTACAGTCTTTTGATCCACTTCAGCTATCCTGATTTTGGTCTTCTAGATGTCATTTAGAAACAAAGTATATGCGCAATAGTTCAAAACTAATTCTTTAATATTAAAAAAAAGTAATATTGATACTTATTTTGGCTCCTGACTGTATTTCAGGCAAAACTGCGCATTATCTATTATGGAAATGATTGATTCTGACGACATGTAAGCCTAGTTATTGTGTATCACTCGCTATCAGGAAGAATACTTCAAAATCGACTTCATATTTACGGTGAGTCAGTCAGTAGGCAGTGAATGAATAATAATTCAATATCACATTGTTATTGTAAAAAAAAACTGTAGTGTTTTGTATTGTATTGAGTCTGACATTATTTTTTGTTTTATATTGTATACTAGGTTTTGCCCGCGGCTTCGCTCCCGCTCTACCCTACTCAACCCTATTCTACCCTTCTCTACCCTACTCTACGCTACTCTACCCTAATCTACCCTACTATACTCTACCTTACTCTACACTATACCAATAAATGAGCAGATTTTGGATTTTTATTTTTTATTTAACGTGATTAAAATTATCCTATGTCCTTCTCCTGGTTCTAAGCTACCTTCCCACCAATTTTCAGTCAAATCGGTTTAGCCGTTCTCCAGTTTTAAATAGTGTAACTAACACGACTTTCTTTTATATATATAGATTGTATTGATTAATAAATAAATAATTAATAATAGTAAAAGTGTTTTTTTTGTGTGCGTGTATGTCTGTTACTCCTTCTCGCTCAAGGTTTGCTATGGTTACGCGCAGCCCATGGGGGATTACGCGATTGACACCCGAAAATCGGTTACTGCACATTCAAGGTAGACCGACATGATGGTTCAACTTGTGTGACGAGGATTATAATCGGTTGTCAGGTCTCAATCTAAGTGAGGGGCTGCGTTTAACCACAGGAAATGGTTCAACTTATTTGCTGCGTATGATACAGATTTCAATGTGACGGGTAGGAAATGTTCAGAGTACGAGTATGTTCCCCTGGAAAAATTTGTCTCTAGAGGCAAAGCTACCAGCAGAAACTTGATACCTTGGATAGGAGGGTCCGCACACTGCTTAACGGAAATCGAATGCATCATCCACGGTCATTGTGATGAAGTTTTATATCCAAGAACAGGGCTCGTAGCTTCTTTAGTGCAAGGCCCTGCATAAGCGCGAGGGTATGCAGTTTCAGTCTTGAGGAGGAGATGCTCCGAGATGTGGTGCCAGTGGACAAGGGTATCACTGTGATCTCCTTGGTCAACAAGAACTGGCAAAAACCTTTAGCACTGAATATTAATAGCTGCAAGAAATATGAAAGAACAAGGAATTTTAGGAACGCTTTTACTGGGCCATACATAGACCCGATGTAGTTTGTATGTAGCATCCGTATGCTGGCATCGTTTTGGTGACCTTTTCGGGGAAACCAAAGGCTTTGTCTGTCCGATTATGGACGAAGTTATGATGACGAACAGCTACCGAAAATACATTGTGAAGAACGATGGTTGACAGTTACTGTCGGGTATCAATCCGAAACATTATTTTTGAGTGATCTCGTATAACTAACGGAGACCATTTGTATAGACAGAACTTTGTAGCTAAGATTATCCACCAGCAATTTGCTTTTAAATACAATCTTGATGAATCAAAAGTACCGTACTATAGATCTATGACAAGATTATCGTAGCTAATAAGCCTGATTTAGTGGTGATAGATTGACTAGAGTATCGCAAAATGATTATTGATATATCGGTCTCATATTGGCGTGTAAACGTGTTATCAATTTGCAAAATTCTTTAATTTATTTTTTACGTGCTCTACGTCACAATTCATTTGATAAGCAATTTACCTGAATGTTTCATAATTTTACAAAGATGTTTCGTGATTTTTATACTAATACTTGTCAATATTTAATCAGGGCAACATTTGTGTGCTCCAATTTCATCATCTTCAAAATGCCAAAATGCTATCTATTTGTTACGTAACTATTTCCCACGTAAAAAACCGGGCAAGTGCGAGTCGGGCTCGCGTACTGAAGGTTTATTTTTTTTGATATTGATATCATAGACATTGGTTTATTATCTCAGTTTTCGCACCTATTTTAAATCTTTGTTATTTATCTATATTTACTGTTCAAAATGTTGTGCATACCTATAAGTGTCTTTTTTACACAGGATCACCTCATATATATTATTATATTGTTTAAATTATATTGTAAATAAGTCGTTGGTGTGCCTATACAAATAAATAAATAAATAGTTAGGTTAACTTATATATAGTTAACTACTTTTTTATAATACAGGGTGTATGGGACATAAAAACAAAACGGCCTCTCCTTACAAAATTATTTTATTCTCCTTAGAAAGTATGTACATATATTGATTGGAAAGGTCGATTTTTTTTCTAATCTCTTCTCTCTTCTTTTACATATATTACTTTATAAGTTCTATATTGCTAATCTAAACTACTTGTGTCGGATTCGAGGGATTTCGTGTCCTATTCAAATTCAAAAAAAAAAAACAATATATTTTATTTCACATAGGCCTACATGGGCACTTATAAAACGTCAGAAGCTAGTGCACGGTTCCAAATTGGTCGTTTCCTATGGAGAAGAACCGGCAAGAAACTCCATGGTTACTCTTTTAAAAAAATGGTTTATCTTACAATATTTCCATATTACAGTATTCATAATTATGTAAGGACAGTGTAGACCAATTTGCCAAGGTTATGTGTTTGTGACTGGATATTTCATCTTGTTTAGCTCTTCAATCTCCATAGGTGATAGAAGAGCCAACGAGATGGAGAATTTGGTCATGGATGTGCGACCTTGGCGGAATAAAATTGAGATGGTTTGTCGGATATTTCCGACGTAGGCGGTTTTTAAGGTCCCAGCTCATTAGAACCACCCGTCACCGGATGACTTCAGTCGTAAGTTAATGTAATAATAATCTTTATTTTAATCTGTTTTACACATAGTTACATAAAATAGCCACAAATAAATCTTAAGTAAATAATTATGCTAATGCCCTAGTAATAACTTTGTGTTTATCTAAATGATCAAGACTTCAAAGCTTGCGAAAACGTACGTTATGTATAATTAGTGATTTTCTTGAGCTAGGTTTACAAAAACCTGTGTTTCAGGTCATCACTTAAACAAGGCTAATCATAATGGGTGCGTGTATACAGAACTATAGAATAACAACTTACGAACTAAACCTTAATCATACTAAAACTTCCAAAAGTTTCTCTGTGTCTGTGTAATTGAGTTTCAATAAATAGTCAACCAATGTGCTACATTTAATGCAACATAAGCTATATATATCTAATAATTTGTTAAGCTTGTTGTACAAAAAAGGTCCTAAAAATACGTAAAATCTATGCGCAAATGCATGTCTCGTCTGTGGTTTTCTGCAAACCAAATCTTTCCTCCTTCTGGTTGAAGGTACAGGGTCAAAAGGAAGCTCAGAGTGCTGATAAAGTATGATGTGCAATATATATAGTTGACGTACTGTTAGTATTTTACATGAAGTGTATAGCTGGTGTGTGGGAAATCTAAAAGGTCGGAAGGTTGCAACCTTTAGAATTGCTCTTTGAGCACGTTCTAGAGGAAGTAAGATAGTCTTTGCGGTACCACCCCATGAAGTAATACAGTAGGTTAGCAAAGATTGACACAGAGCCAAATAAACCTGTTTAATTAACTTATAGTCGGCTATGTGACGTCAGTTCTTAAAAATATAAATTAATTTACGCACTCTTGTGCACAGTAACTCGATATGTTTCATGTAGTGAGCGCATGCCCATACAAGTCAATATAAGAAAGACAGAAAATCGTTTATTCATATAAAGAATATTAACCGCATGAGGCGAGGGCTGCGGAGTAGGTCGCCGCTGTGACCTTAAAGGTTAAAAATGAAGATGTTTTGAACTTCGCGGGCTATCCTGAGACCTTTGCCTTAACACACTTGAATTTCTGCTTCGTCTTCTTTGTGTTGGTTCTTCTGTGCTTCAGAGTGAGGACGGATTTTGGGTAGCTTATTCTGCCCAGCATCAATACGCGCGATGTATTTAGACCCCTTTATTATCTCATTTTCTACTGGAGGCTGTGCAGGTTCCATAGGCTGAGGCGGATCGAGAGGAGGCTGCAGGTTTGTTGCTTGTTGAAACACATTTGCCTCCAACTGTAAGTCTGAAATGAAAAAAGGGTTTTTCTAAATTATTTCTTGACTAATGAGCAGGCTTTTCTGATGATAGGAATGTTTTGTCATCAGCCTTCTTGGAAACGAAACTATTTGCTTTTCTAGGTTATATTTTGGACTTCACTTTTATTGTGTTGGGGATATTCATAAAATAAAATTAGTCACTTAGATAAAAAGGAATTTGTTATTGATATTTTTGTAGTTATGGACGAAATGCCAAAATTGAACAGACAAACGGAACGGGAAATCATTGTCGGTACTGTGTGTATTTTGCGACAGGGAGAAGCCGAATTGCCGATACCCAGCTTTCGAAACTCGTTGAGAAGATGCGGCAATGGGACTCAAGGTAACCCTGCACAAGTCCGAGGTGCTTTCATGGCCACGGCCAGTAGGAGAAGTTCAGATCAGCGTCGAGTCAACAATGAAGGACCTGGGACTTATCCTCGACAGCCGGTGGAACTTTGAGGAGCTTTTGCGTTATTCTCCCAGACTGAAGCGGGCCCTTAAACGGCTTCTGCCCAATCCGAAGGGCCCATGACCCTTATGATATCCATGGCCCTTTATGGGGAGCCGGTGTGGGCGTGGTCGCTGCGGAAGTGACCGACCAGTAAGCTGAACGCGTTCTGTAGGGTCATGGCCACATGGATTAGTCAGCTAGAGTTTTCGTTACCGAGTAGGTACTAGCTGACTAATACTAGTCAAAAGGAAAATAATAAGTGCATCGACGTAAAAAGAGGAAGGAAGCGGTCATTTGAATGGTGCGTGGATACCGCACGGCCTCCCATGAGCAGGTGAGCCTATTCGCCGGCCTACCACCGTGGAATTTGGAGACAACCGTCTTTGTAGGTACCCATGCACGACTGCGTATGGAGATACAACGCTGGCGCGAAACTTCACTGCCATCACAAATGGCGGTATGATTGATAGAGTTCCGGATCTCATGGTAGTATGGAGACAGCTACTGTTGTAACTTAGTTTTGGGCTCAACACAATTGCGGCGGTTTTTTGTTTTTATGGTAGGTAAAATCATCAAATGACAAATCCCGCCCTTGGGTGGGGCGGGAAATAGTGCTAGACTCTTACTGACTAAAAACCTGCCGTGTTCCATTCATTGTCTTCGATCCGGGGCCCCGGGGTTCATTTTCACCTAACCCTTGGCGCCAGTAGGCTTCGGCCCTACTGGGCCCCTACAGTTTGCTGACCACTCCTTGAGGCCCGCGAGAACAGTGCGCGCCATAAACGACTTGGGCTCGGACTAGTCTGTTACCAGACGGACGGACAGCGAGCTATCCATTGAGCGCCGGTGCCGGACCATATGGTGGCCGGAAATCGGGATCAGAATCCTTTGCGGCCGTTGCCTGATCACGGTCGGCTTCCTCCTTTGCTAGCTTGCTAGCTTTATTACTGCTTCGCAGAAGGAGGTGAACAATTGCGGCGGTAAGACTTCTTTTTGAGAAGTAGTTAAACTCTCGCCACGGTACCCTAAATTTCCGTCTGAAGCAAGTTCTAAATGCGGTAGAGATAAGAACGCGTTTTTGATTAAGTTTATTTAAAAAAAAAAAAAAAACTTACTATGAAATCTTTTCCGGGACAACATTCCTTCACCAGGATCAGGCTCCAAGCTTGGGAAGTAGTCTTCTTTACTGTTCATCGTTACGATTGTCCTTGGGTGCGGCCAATAATTCTCGCAAACTTGAACAATGCGAATGTGACAAATAAGTTTTTCGCATTCGAAAACAACACCACAGATTACTGATATGTAGCAAGATAAACAACAATCAATTTGTGGAACGTGCACAAGTATTTTACGCGCGTGTACGTATCTTCTATTCGATTTTTAAATAAATACTGGCTGAAAATAGTGGCGGGGAAGTATTTATAAATGAATGTGTACACTGTAGGTATATGTCACGGACGAATGACGTTTCGGAATTTGGTACTGATTAAGGAAAATTGTATGTGTTCTAAGTAAACATATATGAACATATTCTATATTTATAAAATATTTATTACTTTGGTCATTTATGTGCTTTGTTCATTTATTTATTTTACAATTTATGTACACACACAAAAAAAAAACAGAAAAAGACAACACATAATAGATCATTTGTTTTGTAATTTTACTTAGTTTTGTTTTATGCTTTTTTGTATTGTCTGTTTATTTTTTGTGTTGCATCAAATAAAGTTCTATCTATCGATCTAAAATTGTACGTGTTTTATTTCCTAAAAGTTTTTATAAAGGCCTAAGAGAAGTAATGGTAATATCTATTGCATTATTAAGGTACGTTTTGAAATTAAGAGAATAATAGCCTTATTATTTTGAATCAACTTTCTTTTTGTTAATACAATGTCTCTTAATTCAGTTTGCCTACTGAAAAAGCTTTTCTAGCTGTTTCCACTGTACACTATCACGAGCCACTCTCTTCCAGTTGGGGCAAATGTCAGTTTTAACGATGTTCTATTGACGAATCTCTCAAAAACAAAACGTCCTGTCGGTGAACAGTCCAAAGGAGAAACGACTGTCGGAGAACGCTTGCGAATCAATCACTTAGGGGAGACCTATGTCAATAGTGGTTTTTGGTTCTAGGACATGCCGGTTTTGTCACGATGTTTTCCTTCACCGTTTTGAGAGCAGTGGTGATGAAATAAATTACACACATACATTACACAGTGATGGCCGAGTGGTAGCGGCCCTGACCTAAGAGTTGTAGGTCGCGGGTTCAAACCCGGCCAGGCGCATTACTTTGACCAATACACATGACTTTACCATTACATAATTGCTGAATAAATTTTTAAAAAAGCCCTCTGAGTTGGTTTTGATGTTTCTTCTCAAGCTAGTCAGCTATAGTCCAAGATCCATGGTCCATTATTACAATTGATTACAGTTACTATCAAACTAATTTTCCGTGAGTAGCTTCATTTTGATGAGACGCCCAATAATTTCCTATACGAAACTCTCGATTGTGGTAGCTAACAGAAGTAGCAGGGATAAAATATGTCGATTTGATGATTCTCAAAAATTTTGTAAGTACTAACTGGATTTTTTTGTTATTAAATCTCAAGATAATCTACCGTGCAATTTGTAGGACAATATGACTGTTCAATTATATAAAAATGAAAACTAATTTTAAAAAAATTAGCTGGTTAGTAATCATTTATGATGAACTCGTTATCGATACATACGGAAGGAGGGAACCTTTTGATCAAACCATACATTTTGTAGGACAAATACTTTTTCGAATAATTTTGATCATTATTTTGAGATTTAATAAAAAAAAAAAAAATACTATAATAAATTTTTGAAAATCATCAAATCGACTAATTTTATACCAGCTACCTCTGTTAGCTACCACAATTGAAAGTTTCGTATAGAAAATTGCATTGTGAAACGAAATTGATGTGCAAAAATGGCCCATGGATCCTGGACTACTAGGAAACACTGGCCTCATCTTTCTTCTGTACGTGTAATTTTCACCTAACCCCTCCTAAACAGAGTGTTCGATTAGGATATTTTTTTTTGTGTATACACCATTAAATTTTGGTCGTTGTAATCCCGCGGAGGGTCGATTCGATACATGAAACACTATCGATTTGTAAAGAGAAAATTAAAAAATAAAGTTTTTTTAAACTCAAATTAATTTGCGTATGTAGGAAATTAATTTCTGTAGGTAAACGTCAGCTGAACGAGGCTAATGAACTTTAGGTAGTTAGTACGCAACGACCGACAACTACCTACAAGGTCATTGACTTAATTTCGTACATGCGTATATTAATTCGAGTTTTAGAAAAAAAGTACTTTAGTTTTTTATTTTATCTTTACAAATCGACAGTGTTTCATGTACCGAATGGACCCTCTATGGGATTAAAACGACCAAAATTTAACGGTGCATATTTGATATGGTTTGATTGACAAAAGAATTTTTGTGTATTTGCGTGTTTATTTGTTTCAGAACCCTGGGGTACTTTTTTTTTAGTACTGGACCTTTGGAAGAAGTACGAGGGGCTGGAGCCAACCCTTACTCATTTTTCATGGAACGTGGTACCAACCGCCCGTTATCCCTGTACGTCCTATGCAAATGTACCCAAGGAAAACCCTAATAGATGTATAATTATAAGAACCAAATAGAAAAAATGTTTTATTTGACTGGCCTGTTGATAAAGTGGTTAGTGGCCCTGACTGCTATGCTGGAGACGTGGGTTTGATTCCCACCCAAGAGGAATGTTTGTGTGACTAACACGATCATTTCATTTTGTTCCGTGTCCGGGTGTATTTTTGTAGAACTAGATAAATATGTTAATCAGTTTCTTCGTTGTCTGCAGACGGCAGACTAACTGCCAAAATATGTCAATGTGTGATAGTTATGGTATATTATTATTAGGTATTATTGTAAAATCCCCTAACATTTATGGGTTTTACATTATACATTACATTTTAAAATAATCTAGATGTATTACGTCACGGCAATTTGATAAGCAGTTTACCTGAAAATTTCATAATTATGACAAAGTCGTTTCGTAGTTTTTGTGTTAATTGTGTCAATATTTAATGACGTCAACATTTATGTACTATTACAATTTCGTCATCTCCAAATTGGTCATCATTTGGAGAACCTTATATATAAAGTTTAATGTTATGATACAAATATTTGCATCTAAACTAAAAAATATTATAGCTTTACTGGTGTACTTATAGACAAACTATAAAATTGTACCTATTTTTATTATTATTTTATGAATAGACTTGCTTCTTTCAGTGGCTTTGTACGGGTAAGAGAAGAAAATATATCACTCAATGATAAACTTGTATTTTACTGGTGAAAGAAAATATATATATATATATTTTTCACATATATATATTTCACAACAATCACACAACGCCGTCTAGTCCCAAGCTAAGCAGAGCTTGTGTTATGAGTACTAAACAACTGGTAAACATACTTATTTATTTCTAAATACATAAATTTTATAGATAAATTACACCCATACACAGAACAAATGATCGTGCTCATCACACAAATATTTGTCCTGGGTTGGAATCGAACCCACGACCTCCGGCATAGCAGTCAGGGCCACTAGCCACTAGACCAACAGGCCAGTCTAAAAAGTAATAAAAAAAATTGAAAAAAATAATTCTTTCACCAGTAAAATACAGCTTTTATTAGGGTATTTTTAATATAGTGCTCCACACGCTTAGCCCCCGCAAATGTCCTTTTGATACAAGTACTTATTGTAATGCGTGATCCTGGTCTTATTTGGAGCGTATTGTACACGCTTTGTGTCCTTTCATACATAGAGTATACATACTTAAATAGAATCGCGATCTTTTGACACAGACGCGTCGTAATGTTGCCACTATATTTTTATGTTATTTTTTTGATATCGTATATTTGTACTTCCCATATCATCATCATCATCATCAGCCTTTTAATGTTCCCACTGCTGGGTCACAGGCCTCCTCTCTAAGAGAGGGAATGGGCCACAACCCACCACGCGGGCCCAGTGCGTGTTGGTAGATGTCACATGTCTTCGAATTTTTGGTTCTAGGACATGCCGGTTTCCTCACGATGTTTTCCTTCACCGTTTTGAGAGCAGTGGTGATGAAACAAATTACACAAAGTAATGCGCCTGGCTGGGTTTGAACCCGCGACCTACAACTCGTAAGTCGGGGCCGTTAACACTCGGCCACCACTGCTCTACTACTCTACTTCATATAGATTTATTTAAATTAGTTTTATTTTTTATTAATCTATTTTATTTTCAAGTCAATTTGCATACAAGACCGTGCCGACGTCTATATGTCTACATCGTCACCGGCCCGTACTGAAAACCAGCGTCGTAGACTCGTCGCATTCTGCGTGTGGTCACGGCATTAAGCTGAGTGCTCGGCCGTTTTTCACGGACGTGGCACAAACTGCTCCCAAAGTACCTAGTAATAATTCTTGTTAACCATTAACTTGTGCCTTTATCCGGCAAATAAAAAGTTTTTCTTTCTTTCTTTCTTTCTGATTCGAGCAGCAGCCACGCATGCGGAGCAACTCCGCATGTGCACGCACGATATTGAAAACACTCTAAGATCATTCCACTAGTTTTCTACTTACTCTATATAATTGCTAGCTAGCCTGGCAAACGTTGTTCTACGGCAGAAAGTTATGCCAAGAGATCATGCTTCTGGGATAAAAAGTTCTCTCCTAGAGAGGAGGCCCCTTTTTTATTTATTTTTAAAAAAGGGCTTGTTGTTTGTTGTGTTTATTTGTTGTTGTTGTTTTTTTTATTTGTTGTTGTTTTTTTGTTTTTGTTTGCACTCGTTTTAACAAAAAAACACTTGTCCAAAACCTTAAAAGGTTTATGTGACAAGTGGAGATACAAGCTCGCATACATCATGTTAGTTCTACTCATTTTGACCTTTTTTAAACCTATGGAAATCCACAAATATAAAAGATAACACCATGAAAATTTATTTTATTAAAATTGACTATATGGCCAAGGGCTTGGCAAAAAATACGATACGATATAAATTAGTTGGCTCGATAAAAAATAATCGCGAATCTGACCGTAATTTACGATTTCAAACGTATTTATCTACGAGATTACGTTACGGAACTATTTGAAAACTACAAAAAAAAAGCTTGTTATTGCGTGCTTTTTTTATATAGAAATAAAACCGCATGTTTTGGGGCCGCGAAGACGACATAATCCCGAGTGAAGTTCATACAAAAAAAAACAGTGACTAGAACTGGCCCTTAAAATTAAAGTAAATAGTAAATACGGCCTTAGTCCGAGCTGTGGGAATAGTATATTCTAAGAATTAAAACAATCTAGCAACATGACTGTCTGATATTACTGTCTAGATTATAAAATCAATGCACAGCTGTTTTTTCGTTGTTTCAATGTTTTTGAAACTTATTTTTCAGAGTGCATTCCTCAAAAAATGACTATTTTGAGGGAAACACGGTTCTTTTTGATGAAGTGCCAACACGCGTCGTCGTGTGTAATGGCACGTAGTCATACTACACAATCCAGCTTCTGATAAGTCTAGTTTTTCCTTGAAGTGTTTATATTTCTGTTATTAATATCACACTGATGTTATACACCGTTAAATTTTAGTCGTTTAAATCCCACAGGGGGTCGATTCGGCACATGAAAAACTATCGATTTGTAAAGAAAAAATTAAATTTTTTTTTTTTTTTTTTTCAAAATCTCGAAGTAATATAAGTGTGTATGAAATTAATTTCTTTAAGTAAACGAGTCAATGACCTTGTACGTAGTTGTCAACTGCACTTTTGAGCCCTGACTGTACCTAATCGACCCTGGATGCGAGATGCACAGGACCGGTCTTTGTGGCGACATTTGGGGGAGGCCTATGTCCAACAGTGGACGTCTTTCGGCTGAAATGATGAAGATGAACGAAGCAACAACTAAATTTGAAATCGTCATATAATAATTAATTATAAAACCGATGAATCAATCTTAAGTGCACCTATTGTTTATTGCTAGATCACTTATAGAATATTGTTAATGTGCGTATTATTCATATCCGTTTGAATTACTTTGATGTATGCATTGATGAAGTCCTGCTATTACATCATCCATTCATTATTAGGTTTTCATATTAGTCCTACTGATAAATAATTAGATATACCTACTTTGATAAGAACTGATTTTGACTGGCCTATGGGTCTAGTAGTTAGTGGCCCTGACTGCGGTCCTGTCATGGGTTCGATTCCCACCCAGGACAAATATTTGTGTGATGAGCACGATTTGTTCTGTTTCTGGGTGTAATTTATTCATATTTAAACATATTAGTATGTTTATCAGTTGTCTAATACTCATATCACAAGTTAATACAATATGTTGAACTAAAATGGCCGAAAATGGCGCACTTCGATTGAGATCCAAAAATCTGTTACAGTTCATTGAAGTTCGATTGCCATTTTAGTTCAACTTATGTGCCGCATACAATAATCCGTTGGTCCTAGTTGTTGCCATATAATATAGAAAATCTAGAAACGGATAGAATCGGAGTTTCCTTGCATGATCGCATCAGAAATTAAGATAGATAGATAGATAGACAGATAGATATATTCTTTATTGTACACCAAAAATAAAATTACAATAGGAACTTAAAATTAATAGCGTGTCACAATGGGCGGTTTTATCGCTAAAAGAGATTTTTACAGACAACCTTTGGATGGATTTGACGGAGAAAAAGATACGCAGGTAGTTCGTGGTGTACTATTTACATATATACAATACACAGTTAGTAAAATACATATAACATAATCAATATAACCGTAAACAAATGGGGTTTCTGATGACCTAAGATATCATGTGAGATATAAGATAGTATGTGAGTCATGAAGGAACTTGGAACGTTCTTTAAGATAAGCGGGGGTTTTAGGATTGAACAGAACACTGTAGAGCAGAGACAATATGTGTAAGTTCCGGCGAAGACGTATTGGAAGGCATTACTGAAAATCGGAAATATGATCATACTCGCGCAAGCCAAACATATATAGAATGTGATATAATAATATGTGCACGATACTTAAACACGTGATTGTAGTCATGATAACAAACAACTTTTACTATGGGATCAAACTTGAGATCACGAAAAAAAATCTGCTGATCAGTACATTTGTATTCGCCTAACTGGTCAAAATGTACTGAAATTGGCTGATTTTTTTAGCGATTTCAGGTTTTGTCCCAAAGTAAAAGTTGTTTGTTATCTTGACTACAATCACAAGTTTAAGTATCGTTCACTAATTACCAGTCAGCCTATATATCCGCAGGGAGACTGAAGGTGCTCGATATAGCCCGAAGAATCATCAAACTTAACTGGCAGTGGGCAGGGCACATTGCTCACAGAACAGGTAGTCGATGGAGCTGAAAAATTCTGGAGTAGCGACCACGTACGAGGAGATGCAGCGTTGGAAGGCCTCCCACAAGGTGGACCGATGACCTGATGAGAATCATGGGCATCTGATGGTTGAGAGATGCACGAAACCTATCATTGCGGCGGCACTAATCTAAAGAGTGCAATTACCCGAAGGTAAGCACGGAATCTCTAAATAAAACAATGTAGGTAATTAAGCCTTTTCATGACGAAATGTTTAGTCATATATGTGCATGCAACATATCGTATGTGTATGATGAAACATACAGTAAACATTAAGTGCCTAATTGACAATGACTTCATGAGGATACTTTAAAGCAATTCGAGTGTTTACAGCAACTTTTCGAGGAAACGTTGAACTCCTCTCTGAAGATTTACTCAAGGTTTTTTCATGATGAAATCTGAAGGTTAATTCCGATGATTTCGCGGGATCTCCAACAATTTTAAGAGGGTTACTCTTAGTTCCCTGACGAGGCTGTGGACTCGTTTGAATGAATCACCGCGGCCCTCCGTAGGCGAGGGCTCGCGGACGGCGAGCGATGGGTAGCTCGCTGTTCGACCGTCCGATAACTGTCCGGACCAAGCCCAAGTCGTCGACGGCTCGTAGCGTTCCACGCGAACTTCAAGGATATATCAACAAACCGTAGAGGTCCAGCAAGGCCTTAGCTTTCTGGGGCCATAGGTTTGCTTCTGAAAGGAAAGCCCGGTCCTGAAGTGAAAGGCAATGAAAGAACTAGGAGTGGGTTTTAATCCGTAAAAGTTTGATACAGTCTGGCTGATTTCCCAACTAAAAAAAAACCGCAGCCCTGGATGGCAAGGAACAACTGGAGGATCATAAGTTGGTTTTAGTCAGTAAAAGTCTTGAACTCTTTCTCGCAGCTCCGATTTTTTAGTATAGGGAGTTTTGGTACGATTATTTTAACAGCGACATAAGGCACAGCTCATTAGAGCCACCCGGTACCCACTCCGCACCGCCTCGCCTCATGCGGCTAGTATTCTTTAAATGGACTTGAATGGGTCTGCACTCACTACATCAACATACGACCGAAGGGATCCGGTGACGCTAAGAAGTGGATGTAGTGAGCACATACTAGCCGCAGAAAACGAGCTGTTGCGCAGCGGGTGCCGGGTGGCTCTAATGAGCTGACCTATAGGATCACGTTTTAGGACCGATGCCTGTAAGAGATGCGATATGCAAACGGCAATTGAAGGTCTCTCCCGCCATACACAGCGGGTGAAGTAATTTGATGATCTGTCAACATAAAAAAAAACAAAAAAAATGCGTATTCATTGTACGCACTTTAACATTATAAGAACTAAGGATTTTCTTCAAACTCACCCGCATTTTATCCTTGGCCAAAGTCCAGAGGGAAACCCCGTACTAATAGGTATTTAATTAATGAATGACGTTTCAAATATAGTTCCAGGAATGTTTGTACATCATTATAGACTAATTATATTATTTGTTAATGGCACGTCTAAATACTGGTCGATGATAACGATATGGCCTTGTTGTAAACTGGTCAAGTGTAAGGGTACCTACCTACTGCGTACTATTCAAGTCAAATTTGATTACTGTCGATTAGGTGATATTGTAATATTCCACAACTATCACACAACACCGTCTAGTCTCAAGCTAAGCAGAGCTTGTGTTATGAGTACTAGACAACTGATAAACATACTTATACATTTCTAAACACATACATCTATATGTATAAAAGAAAGTCGTGTTAGTTACACTATTTATAACTCAAGAACGGCTGAACCGATTTGGCTGAAAATTGGTTGGAAGATAGCTTAGAACCAGGAGAAGGACATAGGAATTTTTATCCTGTTAAATAAAAAAAAACCTTGGATTTCAGATTTGGTCCCATAGTAAAAGTTATTTGTTATCATGACTACGATCACGTGTTTAAGTATCGTTCACTAATTACCAGTCACCTTATATAAACTACTGAACCGATTTTGAGAAAATTTACGTAATCAACGTATACGGAGTAAGCTTAAACTCCAGGAAAAGTGGTAGCCCAGTGGTAATTGCCCCGACTTACGAGTTGTAAGTCGAGAGTCCAAACCGAGCTAGGCGCATTACTTTGTGTAATTTATTTCATCACCACTTCAAAACGTTGAAGGAAAACATCGTGTGGAAACCGGCATGTCCCTGGAACTAAAAATTCGAAGATGTGTAACATCTACGAATCCGCACTGGTCCCACGTGGTAGATTACGGCCCATTCCGTTTCCTGAAGAAAAGGCCCGAGTCCCAGCAGTGGGAACATTAAAATGCTAATTATCCTAAGCTTAAACTTCAAGTAAGAATATAGGCTACTTTATATCGAGACTTTGATTTCGATTTCTCTATGTCCACAATAATCGATATGTATGCGAACGAAGACACTGAAAGAAGTTAGTTAGGTACTTGAATTTCCTCAAATACTTATTGCCGATAAATTGAAAGTCAGACAGAACAGGTAGGTAGGAACCTAATACTCCTTACATTGTAATTCTCAATAAATCACTCGAGTGCATTGTTTATAACTTCTATTATCTAAAACTTGGCGTGTATGACAAACTTGGCCAAAGTCCGGCCAACTTAAGGGCAAGTTCTCAAGTAGCCGGACCGCGGTTCCGTTCACAAGATTATGACGCGTGGACGCGTTAGAAACTTCGCCTTAATGCTTTGTCTTAAACATGGTCAGTTTGGACTCATGTTGTGGCTATTTGAAACTATGTGGTAATAGGAGATAGTACCTAGCTGTACTAGTAAGGAAAGTTGGTTCCTTGCACTCCAGACATAGGCATCTTCTATATGTTACAATGATAGTCCAAAAGCTGAACATATATACGGTTTTTCAACAAGAAAAGAATTCCGTTTAAAATAATTAAAAAATTTATTGTATTAGAAAGTATATATAATCAATCACTTTTTCGGCAAAACTCAAAATTCGTCGCAAAATAGCCCTTTTTTTTACTTCAGAAAATCATCCAATGTTATCTCCCGCTCTTAGGTGGAGCGGGAGATAGTGTCAGACTTTTACTGACTAAAAACCCACTCTTGTTCCTTGTATCGTCCGGTAACCGACCGGACCGAGCCCAAGTCGTCGACTGCGCGTACTGTTCCCGCGCGCCTTAAGGAGCTGTCAGCAAACCGTAGAGGCCCAGCCTGCTAGCTACAGGCAGGCAGGGTCGAAGCCTGCTGGGGTCAAGGGCCGTTTTCTGAGAGGAAGGCTCAGCCCCGGCATGATAGGCAACGAAGGAACGGGGTAGGTTTTTAGTCAGTAAGAGTTTGACACTACTTCCCGCTCCGCCCAAGGGCGGGATTTGTCATTGGATGATTTTACCTACCATAAAAAAAAAACTCTTGTTCCTTCTTTGCTTTCGTTCCAGAGCCCCGGGGATCACTTTCACATTACCCATGGCCCCAGTAGGCTTCGACCCTCTACGGTTTGCTGACATTTCCTGGAGACGAGCGTGGAACTTTACGCGCCGTCGACGACTTGGGGAACAAAATAGACCTGGCCGTCTATTTCGTTACGAATTTTGAGTTTTAAGTTATTGATTCTCGTGCGAGAGGGTGTGTCAGACTATAACTGAATATAAGCCACCTGTATTCCTTCACTTGTCACTTGAAGGTAGTGGTGATTGCGGTGACCCTTTCGAATAATCGACACCATAATTAGGCAAAGTACCCACGAAGCGGTTTTTACCCGCGGCCACCACGATTGCGGGCGTGCAGCTTTTGTAGAATGTAGATAAATGTATATGTATAAAATTAGCAAGAGCAGTGGTGGCCGAGTGGTAACGGCCCCGACTTACAATTAGTAGGTCGCGGGTTCAAGCCCCGCCAGGCGCATTACTTTGTGTAATTTATTTCATCACCACTGCTATCAAAACGGTGAAGGAAAACATCGTGAGGAAACCGGCATGTCCTAGAACCAAAAATTCGAAGACATGTGACATTCACCAACCCGTACTGGGCCCGCGTGGATTACAGCCCATTCCCTCTCTAAAGAGGAGGCCTGTGTCCCAGCAGTGGGAACATTAAAAGGCTGATGATGATGATAAAATTAAAGCGCATTTCACGACGCGTTTTACGTCCGCGGCGTATGCAGTTGTTTGCGGCCTGAATTTAAAAAAAAATTCAAAGCAAATTAGCCTGTAAGGGTTCCGTTTTTTTCCTTTTGAAATACGGAACCCTAAAAATCACATTGGCTCTTGCGCTCGGCGAAACAGCGGGGAACGCTTTGAGCATCATACACATCTGCCAGCCAATCACTAGTACAAGGATTGCACACCCCAACCCCGCGTCTCACTTCATACCACTAAAGAGACCTGATATTTCACTTCTTCTTCTTCTCTGTCGTTTCGCTCTTGGCAGAGCGGTCGTGGTCACGTTGAGGCGTCCACATTGGTGATAGAGGCGGACACAGCTTTTTTAACGATCTTCCGCCATCTCTCTCTGTTAGAAGTCTGTCGGGCGCAGTCTGACACGCAGTTTCATTGATTTCACTTCTGCACAAGTGAAAATCAGCCATAAAGCAAAATGTCAGCGCTCAAGATCCGTGCCGGTATCTGTATTTACCCAAATTTTATAATCGCCGTCGTTTCTGACAGAAAATCACTTTGTACTTTATCTATGACAGTCTTTTGTCCAGTAGATAAAGAAAGAAACATAGATGTTATCTGGGAAATCCCTTGACTGTACCTAATGTACTTTTGTTCTTATCTTTACTGAAGCTTATCATTTCAAACATGCCTCAATGCCACTGCTGACTACGGTACCTGAATCCTCGTTTGTTTAAGGTAGAACTACATTGCGGGGATGTCCGCCATAGAGGCCTCGGGAATCCCGGGGCGTGGATCAAGTGTAGTTCTAAGAGTTGCCATATAAAATGTATGGAGATGGACGCGCCCAGATCGGCGTCTGTGGTTGACGTATATACTACCTTTATTCTTTGACTCAATCTGTTTATGGTTTCGTACCTCAGTCTCTATTAAAGTGAGAAATGAGTAAGTATATTTGAGGAAGTTTGAAAGTGGTGCCAGTGATTGAAAAGTTGAAAGGGAATCGTTTGTCTTGGTATGGTCATGTGAAGAAGAGTAATGGATAACATGTTAAAAAAAAATGCCAATAACAGTTATTAACAATAAAAACTGCTAAAAACTGCTAAAATGGCATTTATTTTTTAAATCATTTATTTTTTTACAAGTGCACAAGTGTTCACAGAGTTTAACTTCAGACTCGCCAAGTTAAAACGGCCGAACTATACTACGGTTGTTATTATAAGTATACTTATAACTCTTTTAGTAAAATACGTATTATTATATTTAAGCTAAGGAGTAGAATTCCATACCGGGATCTATTTTTCCCGATAGCTATAATCTAGAGATCTTTAAATCAAGAATGAATAGGTTGCTTCTAGACAAGCGTGCTTCATCGTTGGCCACATCATCGCTTACCATCAGGTGAGATGGTGGTCAAACGCGAGCCTATCCATGATTTAAAAAAAAATTAGTGAAGCGCCATCTATGACACAAAATGAGAACAAGAATTCAAAATACTGCATCGCGATATTAGAGTTCCGAAATCAACTATATGTAAATTGTCCGAACCAGAGACATCACCCATCTGGTTGGGGGATCTTCCTTTCTCTATGGAGGTTTGCAGGATTCATGGGCGTAACCACGGTGGGGCAGAGTGGACTTGTAAGGTACCTAACCAAACCTAAAAAGATGGATGGAATATTTCGTGGTGTAGATAGGTAGGTGAACAATAAGAAAGTGTTTTGGATAATTCGAATTATACATACAGATACAGAGTCCTATAGGGTGTAACCTTCTTTTATGAACGCGGGCTTCCGGACGGCTATGGGTAGCACGCTTTCCGATCGTCTGGTAACCGACCGGACCGAGCCCAAGTCGTCGACGGCGCGTTCTGTTCCCGAGCGCATCAATGAGCTGTCAGCACACCGAAGAGTTGGCACCTGTTACCAAACTGTGACATTTTGATTACCATTACGCACTAGTGCTGTAATGTAGCTATAACCTTTTTGTTTAACTTCTTTGTTCGCAAAACAAATTTTGAATACGAAAAAATAAAAACTGTTTGTGGTCGTTTATGGTCGTCATTTTTAAAATGCGCGCGGTTTTTAGCGTAATTTTTTGGAGTGAAATCATGGTCTGTATTAATTAAATAAAATCAAATACTACATGCTGGGGAAGCTGGTGAGTTGCTCTTGAAGGAGCTTACGGCCCTGGTTAACCTAATGCTCTCAGGCAAGGTGAATGAGGCCGTCATCGACACTCTATATGGGGCCAATTTATGTGCCCTACGGAAGAGAGACGGTGGCATTCGACCCATTGCGGTGGGTACTTCCTACCGTCGTATGGCAGCCAAGATTTGCTGTAAATTTTATGGTGAGGCTGTTTCGAAAAAATTTCAGCCCCTGCAGCTAGGTTTCGGCTCCAAAGGGGGCTGCGAGGCTGCCGTACACGCCTTGTCGACCTACCTAAATTCTAACTTAGGAGGGGTCATCCTGAAGGTTGACATTAAAAATGCCTTCAATTCGGTTAATAGGGACACCTTGCTGGCGGAATCTAAAAAAGAAATACCCCAAATTTTTAGTTTTCTTTGGCAATGCTATAGACATCCTTCTAAATTACTATATCAAGATAATCTTTTGGAATCCGCTGTTGGCTGTCAACAAGGTGATCCCCTCGGGCCAGTGATTTTCAGTCTAGCTATTCACCCAATTATTCGTCAGTTAAATTCAAAATTTAATGTATGGTATCTCGACGACGGAACCCTGGGAGGCGATGCAGACACAGTTTTAAATGATTTACATATACTGAAAAATCAACTTCACTTAATAGGACTTGACCTCAACCTATCTAAATGCGAGTTATTCATATCTGACAGTACTGACAGACAACTGACTCTTTCCAAATTTAACTCAATAGCCCCTGACATAAAAATTATAGAAAGAAGCTCTCTTCGTCTCCTTGGGTCTCCTATTTTCGAGGATTCCTTTCCCAATTTTGTTGAGGAAAAAATTCAAAATTTTAATGATATTTCGGAGAGATTGCTGGAAATTAATATGCATTCGGCCATCACCTTAATTCGTTTCTGCTGTTTCGGCCCTAAATTAACATATTATTTCCTGCGCGCTTCTCATTTATGGAAACACCACCATCTTTTGGAAAAAATGGACCAAATTATCCGGCATACCCTTACGTCAATTTTAAACGTGGCCATGGATGACCGAGCTTGGGCTCAAGCTACCCTTCCCATCCGTATGGGAGGCCTCGGCGTCCGCAAAATTTCTAGTATTAGTTTACCTGCTTTTATATCCTCGGTACACGGCACTGAGAAGTTAATCAGGAATATCCTATCTCCCTCACTGATTGATTTCAATGTGCCGTGCTTCACCGAGGCTATAGATGCCTGGAGACTCGCTTGCCCGAATACAAATCCGCCTATCAACCCGGCTTCCCAGAGACGGTGGGATGAGCCGCTCTGCAAAGTAGTTCAGGAAAACCTAATTCTATCTTCTGCTACCACTGCGGAGCGTGCGCGCCTGCTGGCTGTGGGAAATTGGGAGTCAGGCCTTTGGCTTCACGCACTGCCGTCGTCGAATATTGGCACCTTGTTCGACGATACTACTTTCCGCCTAGCTGTTGCCCTACGCCTTGGCGCTCCTTGCTGTTCTCCTCATCGCTGCCACTGTGGCGAAGTTGTCAACAGCCTCGGTCACCACGGTCTGTCATGCTGCCGAAGCGCGGGACGCATAGCGCGGCACGCGAATATTAACGACATTATCCGACGAGCCCTTGTCACCGTCGGCGTCCCGGCTGTTTTGGAACCGCATGGGCTAGCACGCGACGATGGTAAGAGACCGGACGGTATGTCATTATTTCCGTGGAAGATCGGTAGACCTTTAGTGTGGGACGCTACCTGTGTCGACACTCTTGCGCCATCCCATCTTCCTAGCTCTTCGTGCTGTGCTGGTGCTGCCGCTGCGGCTGCGGAGAACCTCAAGCGGCGGAAATATAACAACCTTGTCGGCAGTTATATTTTTGAGCCGTTTGGGGTTGAAACTCTTGGGCCGTGGGGACCGAGTGCTCATGCGCTTTTTAAAGATCTCTCTAAACGTTTAGTTGACACTTCGCGTGACCCAAGGGCTGGCTTTTACCTCGGTCAGAGATTAAGCATTGCCATTCAACGTGGCAATGCCGCCAGCCTTCTGGGCACACTTCCAGTCGACAGCGATGCGGATGAGTTCTATGACGCCATTTTTTAGTTAGGAGTAGGTTTAAGTGTATATATAGTTTTAATTTGTATTTTATAAAGTTGTTGAATTTAATGTTTCTTCATAATATATAGTATAATTTTATTCATTAAATACTTTCATATACGCAATACTACATTATAAAATTTTACATCCATATTCTATCGTCACTACGAATGATATTAACGTAAAATGTTTTCACACAAGAAAACAAACGACGACTAGGCAACATAATCAAAAGACCATACAGCCTAGCCTAGCGCGTGCTCATAGGCAACAGATTTAATTTTTTACCGCCATGTTATGAACAATTTTACTAGTTTTACCGTTGTAATATTAGTTAACTAAATTATTTTTCTTCACAAGTGCATTGAAAAACGTCGTATGATACACGTGAGTAATGAATGGTTACCGTTCTTGGCTCTCTTAAGGGTATTACATCGCTCAATGACCTTCAAGAATTTACCTCTACACTAGTAGAGAAGAATTGACCTCTAAACAGGCATTGCAGGGGGTGCTGCGCGCGGGGTGTTAGTACTGATTCGAGTTTTTTCTTGATTACTTATCGATATTCAATGAAATTCGAAAAAAAATCAATACAAGTTATTCAATTTATCGTAACATATATTTTGGTATAAATTCAATGTATAACTATAGAGCCGTTTTCGAGAAAATATGGAATTAATATTCAAAAAAGGCCTATTTACCAGATTTTTCTTCTAGAGTTACGGTATTTTTTTGAGAAACGTAATCAATACAATTTATTAGTAATGTCCTTAAGTATTCCCTTCATTTTTTATATGGTAATCGTACATAAGGAATAATCTATAAACTTCAATCAACCTAGGTGTTTTTTTTGGATTTGGGCGATGTAATCCCCTTAAGACCACGGTAACCTAATACATTACACACTTGTATCATAATGTACTATTACGCTCAAATTGTGTGTTGAGGTAGGTTTACATTTCCGTAGACATCCGGGCGACTCATAGCACGAGTACTCGGGGAAGTACTGACGAAGTCAAAGAAATATCACTTCATTCGTTATAGATAAGAGGCTCCGTTCTGTAAGTATTTTAAAGGGCTACAGTTTCTTTTTTTTAAGTTGCATAGCACTAGGAATCACTCCTGTGTCGTGGGTGCGTTCACAGACATTTAACTCACACATACATAAGACACCCAGATCCGCAAAAACTATCTGTAAGTCATAAAAACATTTATTCCGTACGGGAATTGAACCCGCGTAACGCTGTGCAGCAGCTAATTGCTTAATCACAGCACTAATCAACCAATCCAACGTGATTTTTGATGGATAGGTAACGCGAAAAAAGAGAGATAACGCTTGAAAACTCTGTTGGCATTCGGTAATACCGTGATTTACACTAAACTTCTTCTAGGAAATATGTGTATTTTTTTTTTTAATTCGTAAAAGTTTTTGAGAAAAATTGACATCATTTAGAAACTCAATTAAATGTGCAAGGTTTTTATAGAAGTACTTTTTTATATTTTTAATATATGAGTACATTATGGAGGGCCAAAGTTCAATATATTAAAATAGCAGATTATCAGAGGTCTTTACTAGACTAGTTTTACACAAATTTATGTTTTGATTTCTGTAGAAGCCTAGATAATATCTACAAAATATCTGAAGAAATATGTATAATAACATCATAAACACGTAAGAGCTGTTATATGAAAATGTAGCTCGGGTTGGCCGGTCTTAAGTTGCTACTTACCTGTTCAATAAATACCCAATAAGTGTACCTTTTGTCAAATGCCTCATCATTAGCCATTTGTCCCTAAAGGGTGACTTTTTAACCCTTTTCTCCTCGAAATGGTTCCAATGCAAATTAGCTGTTAAATTGGACGAAGACGTGACGCTTTAGTATTTAGGGGGTTGGGTAAAAAATACCCCTCTTCGTTATACAATTATTTAGAAAAAAACGTTAGACGAACGATAGATAGAATGTAAAATTACACGCTCAGTTTAGAGCGTGTAATTTTACATTCTATACTCCATCGATTTAGATAGTTAACAAAACGTAAACAAATTTGATATGTCTTTTTAAAAAAAAAATCGCATAGAAGACATACAAATATTATTTAAATTTAGTTAATTACCTAATATCTTATTTTAGGTACTTAAATAGCTAATTCTAGGTAATTATTTTTAATACAAAGATTATTTAAATTTAGTTAATTACCTAATATCGGTTTAGGTTAATAGCTAATTGTAATTATTTTTAGAGAACATTTTTGGACAGACAATTTTCGGATAAAAGACATGTGAAGATTGTTTACCTTTAGTTAATTACCTAAACCGATGGGGTATAGTTGATAACGGTTCCTCGAAACTTCAGTGACAAATTTTTGCCTAACTGTTTAAAAACAAAGGCGTAACGTGCCAAAATGTAAATTACTTTTCATTAAAAATATGATAATTTATCATTACTTGAACTACATATTAATTTAACTACTGCAACTCTACCTATTTTATTGTTCCCTGTTTTTAAATTGAATTGTCCTAGTTTTCCCAACTCCAAATCCTCGTTTTTTGAACTTGGGTTTTTTGTTTGATTTGGCTACCCTAGTATAATGTAAATACCCATACCTCTGCCAAGCCTTTAAAGAACACAGGCGTGATGTTACGTATATTGGTGCATCTATGGTCATTGAAACGCGAGTCGAGACATTTCCCCCAGGCGACTACATTATGCACAATAGCAAACTTTGACAATAGTACAGCGTTGCTCCCATTCATTGAGTAGGCGTTTCCTTGAAATGTCTTACGTGCACAATCTATTGCCAAGGAACAAGTAAAGAAGAAGAAGTAAGATGTAAGTTGAATAAAACCTGGATATCATAACTACTGTGAGTATGAAAATTAAGTATTACAAGTTTCTACTCACAGTTTCACTCGCGTAAACACATCGCCAGAATAAAAAGAATTTTTTTCTTATGCTCTAAAATGTTGATTGATATTCATTTTGTAAATAGGTTTTAAAAGACACTTTTACAACTAGATGAGGCCGGAACCTCGAAACAAACTCAAGGGTCTCTTTTAAATTCCTGCGACAAATATAGATCTGAGATGGTCTAGTGTTTAGTATAATAGTGTCTGAGATGTCTTTAAAGTTTCTTACCACACAGATTTAGTGGACCTGTCCAAACAGCGAAAGCATTTGTCAGTATTCGTGTAGCTCAACTCAGGTCTACTAAGAACCCGGGTGCCACCACTGCGTGGACTGCCCGGAGGACACGGTGGAGCACACGGTCGAAGTGTGCCCCGCTTGGGCAGAGCATCGCCGTGTTCTCGTGAGTGCGATCGGCAGCGGCGATCTCTCGCGCCAGGCCCTGGTACGGGCCATGGTCCGAAGCGAGGAGGGATGGCAGGCGGTCGCCTCCTTCTGCGAAGCAGTAATGCTAGCAAAGGAGGAGGCCGCACGCGAGAGGCAACGGCCCACAAGGCCCAGCCGCCGCGGGGATTCCGATTCCGATCATGATTTCCAGCCAACGTAGACGCGGGCTTGCGGACGGCGAGCTATGGGTAGCTCGCTGTCCGACCGTCCGGTAAACATCCGGACCAAGCCCAGGTCGTCAACGGCGCGCACTGTTCCCGCGCGCCTCAAGGAGTTGTCAGCAAACCGTAGAGACCCAGCCTGCTAGCTGCAGGCAGGCAGGGTCGAAGCCTACTGGGGCCAAGGGTTTGCTTCCGAAAGGAAAGCCCGGCCCTGGTATCTAAGGCCACGAAGGAACGGGGTGGGTTTTTAGTCAGTAAGAGTCTGACACTATCTCCCGCTCCGCCCAAGGGCGGGAGATGTCATTGGATGATTTTACCCACCACCAAAAAAAAAAAAAAAAAAAAAAGTCTACTAAGAAGCTCAATGGCTTGACGAACAATATCTATGAAAAAACATTTCGTTGGGCCCTATAAATTACTGAGGATGGGACTTCAGGCTTAAGAAAAAACTGGTGGGCCAAAAGTTAACTTTTTAAAATGTGCATAGGTACCTAGATCCGCCCGGACCAGTTTTGTACGGTGCAACACCACACATACTACAAGTCAGCATTTACGCCGCACATTCATTTTACTTTATAATAATCATCAGTTTGCGTCGAGCCATCAAGTCGGGCGTTCTCATTGCGGCCAACAAGGGCCACGTGTCACTCATTTCACACACATCAGCTCATTAGCTCATTTTACTTAACTTTTGGTACAATGCAGTCTTTTATATTACTTTACCATCTTTTATTCTATTCTGTTCACTTCATCTAAAATTAGTATGTGATCTAGCAAGAGATCATGCAAGCTTAGTAGAATGGGCCAGATGTCTCCTATTAAAAATAAAAAGGATAAATATAAAATAACAACAATTTTAATAAAGAAAATACAAAGTAAAGTAATCATCAAATCAAGCTTATAAGTACGTAACTAACTAGTTTAATTAAATTTCTTGGTACAATGTTTAATGTTGTAGTATTACTTGAAAATTATATACCAATTTCACTCCAAAAAATCACGCTAAACACCTCGAAATTGACTTTACTTTAGATATTGATACGGCCTTAACTAACAAATCTGTGCCATCAAAACACAAAATCAGCCACAATGTACCAGGCGCACAGCTCCCGTAAGAGATAAAACGTCACCTCAAACATTCTGACTCAGTTTTATGCGGCTGTCAATCCGGGCTTCCCGGTTTGTGGTGCTTTTATAGTCCACACCTCGCGCTTATGGACCAAAGCACTACCTTCAATTATATCATTGTTTACCTTCAGAATAAAATTATAGTATTATTTGGGGATATTATCTGAAATGGGATTCGGTGCTAGAAAGTATTTTATGTGTCAATGTGATCGTGAAAATGTTGAATTTTATTATATTTGTGTTATTTACTAAGTTCAGTTAAAGAGTTACCGTGGCTTTGAACATGGGCAACTGTAGAAACACAGGTAATTTTAGTCGATAAAAACTCAAAATCTTTGTATTTCACATAGGCCTACATGACACTTATAAAACGTCAGAAGCTGCACTAAAAGTCTGGAACTCTTTCTCGCTCCTTACCCAAAAAAGAAACAAGGTTATGTTTAAACGAATCATAGTTTACTTTATTATCATTGATGAACTTTGGAAACAGTACTTTTAAAAAGCCTTTAAAACTAATAACAACGAAAAATATGTTCAACATTATAATTTAGAAAAAATACAAGAAAAACTTATAGAAAATAATAATTCAATCATAAATTCTATTTTAAACAAAAAAACTAACAACACTCAACCCGCCATTTTGAATTATTCATAAAAAATAATTTTACCAATCATTTAACATTCTACCAAATTCGCCGTAAGTAAAGGGCGGTATAAAAATTTTACTATCCCCATTTTCCGGCCGTAAAGTGTGGTCAATCCAGTTGTCGCATATAGGGGGTGTCCCGTTTTTATGTGGCCCATAACTTGGGCACCCTACTTCCTTAAAGGTAGGGTATTGCTCACAAATTGTCCATCGTATGTTTTATTGGGTATTCTGTCGAAGCCAAATAATGTTATTAAGGGTAAGCCACAATGATTTTTCTGTGGGGAATTTGCCTGTTTTTGGTACACTATAAATCAATAAATTGTGTCGTGGAAATCTAATCTAGGGGTTTATTAAAGGTCGAAGGAACTATTAGCGGTGCAAGAGAAAAATCTGTCCAACACGATGGACGGACCTTAACAAATCTGTGACAAACTGCAGCTTTAATGACAACTCCCAAGTTGCCAAATACAAAGCTGCATCTCTCAAGACTCAACCGAGACATGACCGCAACCACTCTGTCAAGAGTGCATGACTAAGAAAATAAATTAATAAAAATAATCTTTTTTTTTTAAATATAACTGATGAGTTATTTATTAAGGAATTGTTTTAGGATACAGAGGATGAAAATTAATTTTTAACCAATAGATTATATACATTACACAAAAACATAAATATATACACTAAAAGCTACTCCTAACTAAAATATAGCGTCAAAAAATAATCTTTTTTATTCTATGTATTACCTATCTATATTCTAATGTAGGAGACATTAGAATATAGATAGGTAATACATAGAATAATATACCGAATAACTGAAAGAAAAAAAATCCTCTATCACTACATAGTATAAAACAAAGTCTGTCCTTATATATGCTTAGATCTTTAAAACTACGCAACGGATTTTGAAGCGGTTTTTTTATAGGTAGAGTGATTCAAGAGGAAGGTATAAATGAACAATATATGCATAATATGTTTAATATCACCATTGTACTCATGCGAAGCTGGGGCGGTTCGCTAGTATTGAATAAGTTGTATAGGAAAACTGGCCAAGTGCGCACAAAGGATTCTGTACCACTCGTAGCAAGAAAAAAACTGCTAAAAAATCACGATTTATTATTTACTAGCTGTGCCTGCAACTTCGTTCGCGTGAACGACGAAACTTATCAATGAGTTTTTTTGTGTAAAGTGCTATTTGTGTAGAACGTTATCTATCGAGCATACCGGTATTAATACTTCTGTCTCGGCGCAGGCCTTTTGTGGCTAATTACAATAGAAACGGGGGACGTAACCTGCGACAAACTTATTATTTGTGGTTGGTACAGTAATCGGGCTTAGGGATCGAACCGCAAAATTAAGTTTGTTTTTTATTGTATATACTTTTCCGGGATAAAAAGTACCCAGTGTGGTGCCCAGGATATTAAAGAATAATTATACCAAGTTTCATCGTAATCCAACCGGTAGTTTTTGCATGATGCCTGAACAAACAGATAGACAGACAGACAGACAGACAAACAGACGGACAAAAATTTTTTTAATCACATTTTTGGGTTCGGTGTCGGTCTAGTAACACCATTTTTTTTTTTATATTTTCAATGTACAGAATTTTTACTTCTACAGATTTATTATAAGTATAGATTTTATTCTGTTTTTAGTATTTGTTGTTATAGCGGCAAGAGAAATACATCATCTGTGAACATTTCAACTATCTAGCTATCACGATTCATGAGATACGGCCTGGTGATAGACGAATGGACAGCGGAGTTTTAGTAATAGGGTCTCGTTTTACCCTTTGAATACGGAACCCTAAAAAGGATCTAAAAATAAGCGCCGAGGTGCATGTTTATTTCCTGCCCTGCTTTTCATACTAAAATCTTCTCCATATCATTAACTTGCTATACCCACGTTGCCCAGTAATTCTCAGTACACAGACGACATAACCGCGCAAAGTCGTAAAAAAAATCTTTCATTAGGCATCAGTGTCCAAGACGCGGGATGTCGCGGCTTCTCGTAAAAATCCGTCACGATCCGCCACAATAAGGCATACAGGCCGCGCGAATGACGAATACGTGAGGCTGTGAATGTTATTGTACAAAGAATTCGGAAAGTATAGAGCGGGCATTACAATGGCGAAAAAAACACAACCTCCAACCTAGCCAAGTTACGATCGTTTCGTTTAGCGTGAACGCTTGGTGTTGGCCACGCCCCAAATTCCTTTGTACTGACCACGTGACTGAGCGTTGAGATGACGTCAGAACAAAGGAATTGGGGGCGTAGCCAACTCCAAGCGTTCTCGCTTAATTACTCAAGCCCTAAGCGGGCATCGGTGTCCGCACACCTATTGTCTTTCTATTAGTCTCTAATTACGGTATTCAAAGGGATAATGAAACGATCGTATCTTGGCTTGGAAGTGTATTATTGCTTATTTTATTCCTTGTATTAGTTAATGTAAATATTGATCGAGCTATTTTATTTATATAGTACACTCACAATGTACTAATTATGATTCCTATTAGACAAAAATTTAGAGCCCAAGTTGATTTAAAAAAAAACTCCTAAATTATTGTTACGCTAGGATTACCTACGAAGATGAATGCCACGATCAAGATTTCAGCAATCGTGTTTACGGTTACTTTGATCGACGAAAATCATAAAGTTAAATAAAATGAGTAATTATATAGGTATCTATTAAATAAAAATTAACAGAGCATCTATAAATATATTTGTTACATGACTGTGACAATTAAACAAGCTAGGTACCTGATACGATCCATTTTTGATAACTCGACAATGACGAACCAGTAAAACGAAACCTCTTTTCTTTCTTGCATATTATAACCTTAATCAAAATATTTCCTTCCTTATTCGTAATCACCCTGATAATGAGTATATTGCTGAGACTCAGGCCTTTTCTCTAGAAGTGAGGATAGGCTGTAATTCACCATGTCAGCCTAGTGCGGATTGATGAGTGTCACGATATTTATCCAAATTTTTTTGATCTAGGTCATGTCGGTTTCCATCACCGGGTTTTTAAAAACAGAAGTGATACATAAACTCTAATAAAATTACGCCGTTAAGTTGGGTTTGAATTAGCAGCGAGCTCTGAAACTAGTGCGCTTCACCATCAACGATTGAAAGAAAAGAAAAAAAAGAAAGAAAAATCGTTTATTCGACCTCTCACATACAGTAAAAAAATATTAAAAGAAAAAATAATAATAAAAAAATAAACAACATTAAAAACTGTGCATCCAGTGTGATCGCAGTCAAGCACTGGTTTATATCATTTGAAAAAAACATAGCCTTCGACCTACGTACTACGACAACTTGTATGTTTTTTTTTTTTTGGGTAGGTAAAATCATCCAATGACAAATCCCGCCCTTGGGTGGGGCGGGAAATAGTGTCAGACTTTTACTGACTAAAAACCTACCTTTCCGTTCCTTGCCTTTATCCCGGGGCCCAACAACTTGTATGTTGGAGCCATATCCACTCACCACTGCTCTCAAAAACCTACAATGGTATATAGAAAACGTCAGAAGTCGTCACCGGCCCGCACTGAAAACCAGCGTCATAGACTCGTCGCATTCTGCGTGTGGTCACAGCATTAAGCTGAGTGCTCGGCCGTTTTGTACGGACGTGGCGCATACTTCTCACAAAATTAATTATCTTTGTTAAACTATAACTTGCGCCTTTTTCCGGCAAATAAAAAGTTTTTCTTTCTTTCTTTCAGAAATCCGTGCACGGTCGCAACCGCCTCTATACCTTCTCTACTCTACGTATCGGCTTTTACGCGTGCCTAGGTAAATATAAAGGTATTAAAGTGACGAATACGAGCCACTGTTTGAAGGATAGAGCCGTCCTGTAGATATATCTCGACAGATGTAGAGACATGACGAATCACAGTCGAACGTGTGTAGAATAAGACCCTTTCGGTCATTTCGTGGAGATGAAAATGTCGAGTTGTAGCCGATTTTTGGCAGGTATGCGTGGAAATGTGGATGGAGATTTTTTGTTGATGATAGTGAAGGGATTCACCCTGCGTTTGGTTTAGTGGGTTTCATAAGAGGCTTGTAAGCAATAGATGAAATATTTTACTATACTTATTAGGCTCTTTACCACTATTCATCTGATAGTAAGCGTTGATGTGGTTGACAATAACGCAAACTTGCCTAGAAGTAACCTATTCACTCTTTTCTACAACCTAAGGGTTTGTAGCTATTCAAAAAACACCAACTTTGTAACAAAAACTGATAGATTTCAACTTTTGGATGTGTGTTACGCTTGCGAATATTCAAAAGGTTGACTTTGATAGATATACTACAATCGAATCTTTATTTGTAAGTGTAGCAAATGATACAATCACTATCCGGATTACTTTTCATAATAAGCCTGGAAAACCTGGTTAAGTAGATCCTAAAACTAAGAGTTCCAGACACTTTTGTAATAATAAACCTGAATAACTAAAATATTAATATATTTTATAACTGTCAGATAGTTCGACTATGGAAACATCCACAGGTTTGAAAAAAATAAGTTTTACAGTTCCGACACTACCTCCACAAAATAAAAATAATCGATAGGAAACCAATAGGCAAGCAAGTCGGTGTCGATGCTCAAGACTTTTGGTATTACCGCAGGCACAAGTATCACCATAGTTTAAAATCGTATGAGTTTGCCAATCATACGTACAGGGCAAATACAAAGCGACTTGCGAAGGAAAAACTTATTTTAAGTTTGTACGTGTGGAAGGCCAAACACTAATTTTGTTTAGACGAATGCGTCATTGACGATGATCTTTTTGGTTCGATTTTCAATAGACTTAAGTATATAAAGCTATCTGACAGAACTATCCTAAGCTGAAATGTCTCGTGACTTATCTATTGTCACCGTACCTACTCCTTAAAGTGCAGTAGAGCAACACTACTTGATGGCAAAAATCATCATACACTTAAAAAAATAATCATACCCTCAACAAATTCTCCCAATATTTTGCTTCCATTTATCTACCCATTTACATACGCATTTTTCGTAAACACACCGCGAATCACTTAGAGGCCATCTGCATATGTAAAGGCTGTTGCAAAATCTGGTCGGTTACCGAGATCAGACATGTTGATCTGAAGGAGAACATCAATAACGAACACCCCTGTTGTCAGAAGATCACATTTGGCGTACATCAAGTATTGAACATTAGGCTCGCGTGTGAAATATACGGGCAGATGTTATGAACGGTTTTTTTTTTTAGTTGTAACGGAACAGAAGTACAAGCGTAGTGTAGCGTCTTGTAAAAAATATTGTACGATATAACATCATGTCCCTTGTTCACCTTTTAACGGGTTTTTATTAAAATCTTACTTAATTATCCCCGTGATACCCACTTCATAGTTAACATTTTTGTTGACTTCATACCCATTGCATGCATTTCCTGAGTTAAAAATATTACATACCCTAGAAATAGTAATATTTGGTGATCTTGTAGTTTTCCCTTCAGTACCTAAAAGTTTTATAACTTTAAAATCAAATGGTTTCGAAATGACTCCTAATCATCCGGTCAATTTAGACATCCGAGGGTACAGTAATTAGCTCCCAGCTGAAAATTCGTAGGATTGTTCAAAACACCATTAGAAATCTAAAAGTTCATCGATCCGACACCTGGAAAAAAAATTACTTGGGGCCCTGTGTCACAAAAACGGGTTTTTCGCGAGATTTTCAGCAAAACGGTAAGCTTTATCACAAAAATTTTATAAAGTTACTACGAGTATTACTGGTTTTTAAAATAGGAATGCATTTAAATTTATATAGGGTAAAGAGTTAAGTCATTGAGTGACAAATAAACATATGTTGTTTAGCTTTTGATAATACGGAAAATTAATTGTACAAAATAAAGACCCCTGTATTTTCATCTGACTACCAACACATCAAAGATCTTGATCTTCACGACACAGACAATTTTTAACCTTAAAACTTTACAACCAAAGTCTAGACTCCTTCAATTGTCACATAAGTCATTGTTAAGGCGAAGCTATCGAAAAGAAATTGTAAAATAAAATCAAATATAATTTGTTCTTTCCCAATTTGGTGAAGATTCTGGTGTCGTTTTGCCTCAGGCGCTTGTGTGGCACACGTATGGGGGTATCCCTTTCCTTTCCCTTTGGAATACTTCGCCTTAAGTGAGATTGAATTGATCGTGTTTTCGTTGGCTTGTTATCAAATATTGCGGGAATTGAGCCGTGTACCATATTGCGTTACAGGTTTTGGAAGGATTTTTTTTCCCTGTATTTGCGTGGTTTTCCTTAAGCGAGCAGTTTTAAACTCAAGTGGGTTTTGGCTGGTTATAGCATGTTGTCATGTTTGAAACGATTTTATAGATAATCATCATCATCATTTCAGCCGAAAGACGTCCACTGTTTGACATAGGCCTCCCCCAAGCGTCGCCACAATGGCCGGTCCTGTGCGTCTCGCAGCCATCGGACTCCAGTGACCCTGACCAGGTCATCTTTCCACCTTGTGGGAGGCCTTCCAACGCTGCGTCTTCCGGTACGCGGTCGCCGCTCTAGGACCTTTCGGCTCCAACGGCCATCTGTTCTGCGAGCAATGTGCCCTGCTCATTGCCAGTTAAGTTTGGCGATTCTACGTGCTATGTTGGTAACCCTGGTTCTCTTGAGGATATCTTTATTCCTGATTCGATATAAGTTATTATTGAAGGTTTATCATTATCATAATTCAACTAACTGCCGTTATTTATTATGGTGAAATCGTAGAACCAACAGCTTCTGGGTACAGTTTTCTTCAGGTATACACGGTCATGCTCAGTGACAGATTAATCATCATTCACAAAATAAAGAGTGATAACACAAAACATTTTCAAAATCATATAATTACATTTCCGCGCTCTTGGGCGGGGCGGGAGATAGCGTCAGACTTTTACTGACTAAAAACCCACTCCTGTTCCTTCGTTGCCTTTCCGGAGCCGAATCTTCCTTTCAGAAACCGACCCTGGCCCCAGTAGGATTCAACCCTGCTGGGCCTCTACGGTTTGCTGACATCTTGAGGCGCGCGTGAAACGTTACGCGCTGTCGACGACTTTGGCCCGATACGGACGGTTACCGGACGGTCGGACCGTGGCCGGGACCGGTCTCTTCTGTCACTCGAATATTTCACAAAACTTGTTCTAAAAAATACGTGTTTTTTTTAAGCTGTCAATGTTGTTGACAAAAATTACTTTACTGTTTAGAGTTTCTTGTCGATTATTTTCCACAGGAAACCATCAATTGGACTGTACTAGCTTTGAATGTTACGAGTATATACGAGTAAGTATGTACATCTATGTGCAATAAAATATTTTAAATTGAAATCACTTCCAGACTCAATAAAGTTTAAATTTCCTAGGAATGCTTTTCAACAGTGATAAACTAGTAAAAAATATTTTTTCCCAAAAAAAAAAATAGTCTTTATACTTTATGCTGAAATAGGAGCCTTTTTTGGGTTCGCATAGTCTTTTTAATCTTTTAATATTATTCTTTTATTTTTGTGAGACTTTCAAATAAACGTTTTTACTTTCTTTCTTTCTTTTCTTTTATAAAACTTGTAAAACCAAGAGCATACTAATAATCCTGATCCCATATTTCCTGGCTACCAATTCTACATCAATTCTACCTTTACAAGCAACTCTCCCAAAACAAATGACAAAAGAAATAGAGACGTATGCAGGAAATCGTTTGGCAAACGCGAAATAATAAATTGTTTAACATAACAGATTCAATATAAATAGTTCTTCGTCCCCGCCTCGCGAGCGCTATCAAAAATCCCTCTTCTACACTACATACATCTGTATTAGGTGTGGTCGGAGTTATGTTAGATGTAGCTAAGAATTTAGAAAGAGTATTATAATATTTTGATTACCAAAAAAAGAAAGAAAAAATATTTATTTGAAACTCGCACAAAAATAAAATAAAACAATATTAAAAGATTAAAAAGATCTGTGCGAGACCAAAAAGGCTCCTATATGCTGCAATATTATAACAAAAAAAAAAAAAGAAAAATAACGCAGCGTTGGTAGTCTGATAGGGCCTGGTGATGCCACGGACATGACTCACGGAACACAGAGACGGACAAGATAATGATATATATAGATAATAAAGAATAAAATAAAATATGCTAAATATTAAACATAATAAATATTTATAGTAAATTTCAAAAACAAAAAAAAACGTGTAAATAAAAAAGTATAGACTACTAGATATTAACCTAATCATAAAAAGTGTTTAAGACGTCAGTAACTAGTAATTTAAAATTTTGAGACTTTTCCGTTTACTTATTCTAAGAGACATTGTCTTCTAGATCAACGGAAAATACCCTATAAGTTTTGGGCTCCTTGCAAATGTCGAAATAAAAAGTCCCTTTTCCGAAAAAAAAAAAACAAACTGATCTGAATTGTACGTTCCGCACAATAATAAAAACACCCTAAGGTATCGTGCGGAATTCATCATTTGATCCGCATGCGTAACCTCCGAAAATGTCCTTTTCATACAAGTATTGTCATTTTCATATAAGTTTGTATTTATTGTAATGCGTGCAATACGCACGCGGCACGCGATTTTTTGCCTTTTTAAATTTTCTGCATGCAGGTCAAATCCGCATGCGTGATAAAATTCACATGATTTTGGCACAAATATTGGTATCAATATTTGTGACATACCACTCGTACCACCAATGGTAAATTATACAACAAAAATTGTTCTTCTTGACTCACTCTAGCAAATACTATCCACAATTCAAAAGAAGCAAATCAATGTCACGTATGAAGGCGGTGGAGACGTTACGTCTTATTTTGAATATTATAATATGTTGTCATGAAATAGTGTATTCTGCTCACAGAACCAATAGTAGGTTGTTGCTGAGCTTAGGCGAATATTTTGTAAGATATGCTTACTAATATTACGAACTAGCAGTCTCACACGGTTTTGTTGCCCACGTCTTTGGTTATAATTCGAATTCATTTTTCAATTTGAACAAGGAGTTCCTGAGCTCTCTAATATTTAGTACGATAATACGAAAGCAACTCTAACTGTCGTGTAAGCCCAGTGGTTAAAGGATCCACTTCTCATGCATGAGGTCGCGGTTTCGAAACCGGGCAAGTACCAATGTGAATTTTTAACCGACTTCAAAAAGTAGGTGTGTCAGACTTTTACTGACTAAAACCCCACTCCTATTCCATCGTTGCCTTTCATACCATGGCCGAGTCTTAGCCCTAGTAGGCTTCGACCCTGCTGGGCTCCCTACGATTTTCTGACATTTCGTTGAGGCGCGCGTGGAAGAATACGCGCTGTCTCGGGCTCGAAACATACTTGTACTTGGGCTCGGTTGGGACGGTTACCGGACGGTCAGTACCTCTACCATGAATTTTAAGCAATAGTATTCGTCGCTACTCGATATCGACGCCGTAAATATTTTATATGGCAAATTTTGGTTCTGCAAGTGACCGCTAGAGGCGCTGCAAAATTTGCCATACAAAATATTTACGGCGTCGATATCGAGTAGCGACGAATACTATTGCTTAAAACTCATGGTAGAGGTACAGATAACGAGCTACCCATTGCACGCCGCCGTCTGCAAGCCCGCGACATGTAAGATCTAGGATTAATCTTGAAGAATAACATACGTTTTTATCTTTTGCGTTATAAAACTCACGACTAACTCTTATAGTTTCCCTTAAATCAACAAAAATAACATAACAATACAAAAAAGAAACACATTTCCATACAAACGGCTCCCTTTATCTATGATCAAATAAAATCTATATCCAATTTGAGAGAAATAAACAGTGTTAGCACGTTTTTTATGCGCCTTATCTTACGAAACGATTGTCGATGTGAAGATTGAACCAATTTCGTGAACAAATGTATTTGTGTGGATACATATCTATAAGGTTCGATGTTAGGGGAGGATTGGGGGAAGGAATATTGGGCATGTGAAGTTTTTTGTTCGGAAAGATCAAATTTATATTAGCATAGCAGCATAGCATCAGCCTGATATTGTTGCCATTGCTGGAACTCAGGCCTCCTTTCTAGGAGAGAGAATCGGCCGTAATCACCACGCGAGCACAGTGCGGGTTGGTGGATGTCACATGTCTTCGAATTTTTGGTTCTAGGACATGCCGGTTTCCTCACGATGTTTTCCTTCACCGTTTTAAGAGCAGTGGTGATGAAATAAATTAGGTACACAAAGTAATTACACCACGTAAACTAAAGCTTCAACAGAATTAGGCGTGTAACCACTGACTGATACCGAACAGCAGGAGCTGGCGACGCGGTGGGCCCAGAAAGAGATGGTGTGACGAGTTACACTTCTACCTAAAAGTTTGGCCAGATGTAGGAGAGAAAAGTGGAAGAAAAGAAGGGAGGCATTGAAATGTCATTGGAGCTGGTCCTAGATCATCTTAGCAACGAGGCAGCAGCCTTCTTTCTCATTTGGAACACGCGCTAAAGTGAACATGCCCGATGCACTGCAGTATCTAGACAGCTCCAGCAGCACCATGAACCCATTATTATATTAGACCCGCAGGGCGTCTAGAACCTTCCGCGTAGTAAATTAACCCACAGACTGCCCGTGTAGAATTATTGGAAAAAGCTTTGAATAAAAAATAAAAATTAAGAAGGAGAACTCACTTCAAAACTATCACCCCTGTATTTCTGGAAGGATAGAGAAAAAAGGGCAGAGGAAATTCTCTAACAATTGTTTAGCTCATCAGATGCCAAATAAGTGCTAAACAGTACTTTTTTTTTCACATTTAAAATTCACTAAAATAGATACTCGTATTTTGGCAATATTGTGAAGAAATATATCGTAAAAATGTCAAGATTGAACAGAATAAATTAATAATAACTCCTCATCATAAAAATGAAAGAATATAAATCCGCCATTCTGTTTAAAACTTCCATCTCGTAAAATCTTCAAGTTTCCGTTACGGAAGTAGTCGGAGTTCGGAATTCAAATTCGAAAAATACGTTGCTTTCCGCTTCCGGCGTTTGATTCCTTCAGTGATACGATGTTTCCTCCGCGCTGAGGAAATTCCGTTATTGTAACTGTATTAGACACTCGAGGAGATCGTATATCGGTACAATTATTTTGAGTCCACATCCCATATGTCGACAACTTCGCGAGCCAAATCAGTATACGTCTTAATTTACTAATCTTGCTCGGCTTTCAAGAGGGAGAACCTCTTGAAAGCCGAGCAAGATTAGTAAATTTAAAAAAATATAATTGCTGAAGTAAAGAGAGGAATTCCCTGCTGGAGTCTGTTTATTGCTAGTTAAAACCTGGGGATCTTTAAGTCAAGAGTGAATAGATTATTTCTAGCAAGTGTGCGTCATCGTTGACCACACCACTGCTTACCATCACGTCAGAAGTTGAGATAGTAGTCAAACGCGAGCCAATCAAAAACAAAATAAAAGTAGTTATATTGATCATTTTGGTTGCGATCGTATCAGTTGCAAAAAAATACCTAATGTGTTTAAATAAAGATCTTTTTCATCTTAAACAAATATTTTTACTGTAAGATTATAGAGTCTAACAAACTCCCTTTTTTTTTGGTGGTGGGTAAAGTCATCCAATGACATCTCCCGCCCTTGTTCGGAGCGGGAGATAGTGTCAGATTCTTACTAACAAAAAACCCACCCGTTCCTTCGTTACCTTTCATACCAGGGGCGAGCCTTTCTATCAGAAGCATCTAACAAACCCACCTCAACGCGAACCCAACAATACCAAACAGCTTTACATACACGCCTTTCACAACGAGACATTTGTTTGGGAAATTGGAAAATTATATCGCACATAAGTCTATGTTGGAAACAATAATGTCGTATGTTGACGCCTTGGACTGTTGGGGGAGGCAGAAGTGTGCTGTTGATGGCAGGCATTACAGGAATAGTGACTGTTTCTTATAGATTCTATCGGTAATATTTCGGGAGGTGTGGGTTAGAATCGCATAATTTACTTCACCAAGCCAAGCCATCATCAAAGACTAGTAGACGTACGATGATCTGCTATCAGCAGCTACATGGTTTTTTTGTCGCTAGGAAAATCATCCAATGACATCTCCGCGCCTTTGAGCGGGGCGGGAGATAGTATCAGACTTTTACTGACTAAAATTTCAGTCCTGTTCCTTCATTGCCATCTTCACTTTCATGGCCCCAGTAGGCTTCAACCCTGCTGGGCCTCTACGGTTTGCTGTCAAATTCTTGAGGCAGGCCGTCGACGACTTGGGCCCGGTCCGGACGATTACCGGACAGTCGGACAGCGAGCTACCCATTGCTCGCCGTCACCCCAACCACCCAAGGGCGGGATTTGTCATTGGATGATTTTACCTACCCTAAAAAAAAAAAAACAGGCTAGGAACTCAGTGTTGATGCTCGTTAACCACGGGCTGGCTGACTACACTAGGTTGTAGCTATCAAGCCACAGATTCCAGCAGGAAACTCAGCTGCTTATTCGACTGATAACACATTTTAATTAACATCGCCTACGACCCAATTCGTGTGTTAATTGCATTATACATACGATACTCAAATAACAGATATTGTTCTGAAAATAAATTTAACCATTCTAAAATAATGACAGTTTTCCTTAATAAAGTAATAATCCTACATACCTACTTATTAGATACAATCGTTTTCAATACATGTATCTGCACAGTGCCCAACACAGTACTTGTGCAAAACACTGTTATTTGGGTATTCGTTAAAAAATTCATAATAAAAACATTAAAGTTTTAATCATCGTAGTGAATCAGTTAAAATAGAAATAAATATTTGCCTCAACCGTAGAGCTACCATGGCTAGTAATGAAGACGTCCCAAGGGCACCAGGTGATGGAATATTGCAAAGAAAAAGATTCACAGGTAAATTCAAAGATACTGCATTATGTATTTTTACTAACATCACCATCATTTTAGTTGAAAAGCGTCCATTGTTGGACAAATGCCTCACCAAAGTGTCGTCACAATGACCGGTCCTGAACTTCAAATCGATATCTCTACGCGTTCCCGAGTTTTTTTTCATTGTAGGTACAATCAACCGATGACAAATCCCGCCCTTGGGCGGAACGGGAAGTAGTGTCAGACTCTTACTGACTAAAAACCTACCCCGTTCCTTTGTTGCCTACCGTGCCGGGGCCGGGTATTAATTTCTGAAGCTGACCCATGACCCCAGCAGGCTCCGACCCTGCCTGCCTGCAGCTAGCAGGCTGGGCCTTAACGGTTTGCTGACAGCTCCTTGAGGCGCACGGGAACAGTACGCGCCGTCGACGACTTAGGCTCGGTCCGGTCGGTTACCGGACGATCCGCAAGCCCGCGCCTACGGTAGCCAGAAATTGGGATCGGAATCCCGGCGGTGGCTGGGGCGAGCGCCCCGTTGCCTCTGCCTGATGCGGTCGACCTCCTCCTTTGCTAGCATTACTGCTTCGCAGAAGGAGGCGACCGCTTGCCATCCCTCCTCATCCGGAGCATAGCCTGAACCAAGGCTCGGCGAGAGAGATCGCTGCCGCCGATCGCCCCCACGAGGACACGGCGATGCTCCGCCTAGGCGGGGCACACCTCTACAGCATGCTCCAGTGTCTTCTGGGTGTTCCGCACAGTGGCGACACTCGGACGAATCCTCCGCACGAATCCGGAACAGGAACTTAGCGAACTTGCCGTGTTCGGTAAGCACCTGCGTCGTGCGGAAGTTTAGAACGCCGTGAACGCGTTCCTGCGTTAAAGGATCTTGACAGACAGACAACAAAGTGATCCTATAAGGGTTCCGTTTATTCCTTTTGAAGTCCGGAACCCTAAAAACGATTTTCAAATCCACTTAGCCTTTGACGTGCAATTAGCTAACCATCATTCAAATTTGCAAAATCAATTTGCAGATAGTAGGATCATTAAAAATTTACTTGAATAAAATCATGCAAATTGATCATCTCTAAATCAAAAAGCCAAACTTAAGTGGCAATGGGCTGGGCACATTGCACGCAGAACAGATGGCCGTTGGAGCCGAAAGGTTCTGGAGTGGCGGCCGCGTACCGTAAGACGCAGCGTTGGAAGGCCTCCCACAAGGTGGACCGATGACCTGGTCAGGGTCGCTAGAGTCCGATGGATGCGAGATGCACAGGACCGGCCATTGTGGCGACGCTTGGGGGAGGCCTATGTCCAACAGTGGACGTCTTTTGGCTAAAATGATGATGATGAAATCAAAAAGTACAACTATTTCCTTTTCAGGTGTGATGGTAGAAGCGAAGGTATACCAAGAGGCATCGAACCTGCAGGATCCGCTCGACCCAGAGCCAACGTCTCCATCTCCACTCATGCCAAATGATAAGAAGAAACGCGGACGTGTTAAAAGAAGTACAAACATAACATTCTATCCTAGCAATCGACCCCACGAAGACCTGACTTCGCTCTGTGACACGGTCAAGGACGAAACAAACCAAAAAACCAAAGCCATGAAATAAATGCGTATAGTTATTTATGTACGAGTTTCTACATTATTATGCAACATCTAATGAAGGATATTTTTCAATCATAAATTGTATTTCTTTTTTATTAACATTGATAATTCTGTTGTAGTTTGACTGTTATTTTTGTTTAAAATTGTGAATATAATAATAAATTAAAGATAGTACAGTAAGGAATTATTTATGTAGAAAATGTCACAGCAAACCTGAAACAATACAACATATCACAGGTGCTTGTATGACATTGACACAGAATGATTATACTCACCGACATAACCAACTCGTTAACATCATACACCAAAAACTCGCAACAAAACTTAAACTCATGCAGGACCCATACACACCATATTATAATGGGTTAATTTCCGAAAGGAATGCCCGGCCCCGGCACGATAGGCTACGAAGGAACGGGGTAGGTTTTTAGTCAGTAAGAGTGTGACACTACTTCCCGCTCCGCCCAAGGGCGGGATTTGTCATTGGATGATTCTACCTACCATAAAAAAAAATATACACCAAGAGCGGTTTTAGAAAATCAATTATACAAAATATATTTCGACTGCACCATAATTACAGATCACACTATATATAACAAGAGACCAGATATAACACTTATTGATAAAGAAAACAAACATGCATAAATAATTGATATAGCAGTCCCAAACACTAATAACATACAAAAAACTATCACAGAAAAAATTTGGAAGTACACAGAATTACAGGAGGAAATCACCAGAGTTTGGAAAATGAACAGAGTCACAATAGTCCCAATAGTAATATAAGCAACAGGTGTTATCCCAAAACAAATATTCAATAGTTTTCGTGTTCTTAATTTATCAAGATACACTTATCTAACATTACAATAAGCGGCCATTTTAAACACTTGCCGTATAGTTAGAAAATTTTTACAACTGGACTTAGATAACAATTTAAATCCAGTACAAGGTCTTTTACCAGATTAAAGGAATAACTAGGATCCCACCTTGGTTCACACCCGTGAGATTCTAAAAGAATACCAGGTGCTAACCTGAGAAAAAATAGAAAAAGCAACCATATATTCCACAACTATCACACAATACCGTCTAGTCCCAAGCTAAGCAGAGCTTGTGTTATGGGTACCAGACAGCTGATAAACATACTTATATATTTCTAAATACATACATATTATAGATAAATAATAATATGAGGACTATGTGGATCATTTTTTTCATTTCAGTAATTTTGACTTATGTCGGGCAATTTGAGTATTTCTGCGGCCTACCCAAATGTCCTTTCATTGGTATTGTTCGTCAAGTCGTTGAGCTCCTTAGTAGTCCTAAGTTGAGCTATATGAATACACTGACTGGACAGATCCACCCAAATCAGTATGGCTCCTCAAAAGACCATCTCAGACACTAATCTGTATGGTTCTCATTTGCTTTGACCATTACATGTTTGCTGTATGGACTTTAAAAGAGACTTTGACCTCTGAGTTTGTTTCGGTATTTCTTCGCAGGGTAGTCAACTAGGAAACACTGGCCTCATCTAGTTTAAACTGACAAAAAAAAAACTTGTAAAAGTATTTTTGAAAAACCAACTTGCAAAGTAAATATCATTTATTACTGAGTTTTTAACAAGAATATAAACAACCGTTCTGGTCGGTTTAAGGGAGAAGAGCGTGCAAGAAACTCCATGGACACTCTTTTAAATCATATTTATTATGAGTTACATTTTTCAAAACTCGTAAAAAATCATTAAATCTTTCAAATAGAAAAACAAATCACATGAAATCTCGTAAGTACATGAAAACTTAACATTTCTTATGAAAATTTTAATTTCACTTATTGTTTTGGTCGCCATTTTGCAAAGCGAGATAGATAGAGCTCACATCATTTATAATCGTAAACATTCGGCAGCTAACGCGATTTCGCTCTGACCACAGCGCTGGCTCTTATCTCTGTCCTTGTCTATCAGTGATTCTAGGTTTGCTACTATGATGACACTAATCATAGATGTATGAGTTTCGAGCTCAGGTTTTCTGATTGCAAAAGCATTTAGTCTTACGTCCACATTCATAAGAAAAACTAAATGTTTATATTCTTACTAAAACAATCTGAAGAAATCGTTTTAGGTACATAAAATTTACAATACACAAGCAATGTTACACTCCTCAATAAAATTGCGATCCCAATAACTTTTGGGGTTGCCAACGATATAAATTTTAATACATGCAACATTTAATAATAACTTATGGCGCGTAAGAGGGTGGATATTGGCGGTGTTTTTTATTGAAAATTGATATTTTTCGAACTCAATGTATAAGGTATAATTTGAGAATATTAAAGATACAGAATAAATAACTTTTTACTTCTTTGTACAAAGATTCCCGTGGATAGGCGTGATATGGCTGCCGTATATGACATAAATGATGATAAATGATATTTTATTTTTGCAAATAGGTTCTCAAAAACACTTTTACACGTCAATAAACTGTCGCATCGCTCTAGTAAGTACCAGTTCAATTCAACGCCTAGTTATACAAGGAAAGGTGGACGGAACAAGGCCTCGTGGCAGATCACCGATGTAATGGACTGACCAAATTAAACTGTGAAGCCCCAAGAGGACACGGGTGTCCGCACACCTATTGTCTTCCTATGGTGTCAATAATTACGGTATTCAAAAGGAGTGGCTGTTGGTGGCCCATTGAACGAGTGTGCCTGGATGACTGCTAGCAGGCAAAAGTGGTGGGAAGTCGTGCGGCGTATCCTGACAGCTTCTGAAGAGATATCTTCGTGATAACCACGACCACTCTGACAAGATTGAAACGGCCAAGAATAAAGACTAGTAAGTAAGTTCATTACGTCTGTTTGATAGGCTCAAAAAGACGTCCACTGTTGGACATAGGCCTCCCCCAAGGGTTACCACAATGGCCGGTCCTGTGCGTCTCACATCCATCAGACTCCAGCGACCCTAACCAGGTCATCGGTCCACCTTGTGGGAGGCCTTCCAACGCTGCGTCTTCCGGTACGCGGCCGCCACACCAGAACCTTTAGGCCCCAACGGCCATCTGTTCTGCCTGCAATGTGCCCAGCCCATTAAATATTTGACAGCCATGTATTAAATATTTTTGAAAAATTCTACTAGTACAATACTAGATACAATTTTATTTTTTCCTGTATTGTTGTGCTCGACAGGGTCCATAATGATCTTGCAATATTTTATACCATCTATGTCCATAATATGGAATGCAATAGAGTATTGAGTATTATAAACTAGTAGTATAGTACTAGTTTTATCTGCCTATTCTAGCCTACGGTACCAAAACTTAGTCACTGACCAAGTTCGATCAAGTTCCGTTTTAGGGTCTATCAAAAAGCGCAGCATTTTAGTGTCAAAAGAGTTGACAGATTAAAGACGCCACGGTGCGGCACTCCATAATCTTAGAAAAAAAATGGCCGCCACACTAGAGTAGAGGGCGAGTTACATCAGCAGCTTGCACATTGACCGTTAAGGGCCGGTTCTAGTCACTGTTTCTTTTGTATGAACTTCGCTCGAGATTATGTCGTCTTCGCGGCTCCAAAACATGCGGTTTTATTTTTATATAAAAAAAAACAACTATTCAAGATTTTTGTTCTTGCGAAGCGCCTTTAAATAACAATCTTTATTTATTTTTGTAACTTTCAAATAGTTCCGTAACGTAATCTCGTAGATAAATACATTTGAAATCCATCAAAAGCCATCTACAATCGTGTTTTCATTTTTGACAAGCCCTGGGCCATATAGTCAATTTTAATAAATAAATTTTCATGGTTTCTCTTTTATATTTGTGGATTTCTATAGGTTTAAAAAAGGTCAAAATTAGTAGAACCGAGCCTCAAGCAAGAATCTCCATATACTAGGAGCTTGAAGATGGACAAAGGCGCCGGGGCCGACCTGGGAAGAGGTGGCGGGATGATCTATACACCGAAAGAGCTGGTTATGAGATAGCTCAATAAAAGAATAATCCTTGAAGAATTTGGGAAAGAATGGGCAAAATAGAACTAAGAAATAAATTAGGTAACTAAAACTTTCCGTTATCATATGATTATTGAGTTGATTGATCGCCTTTCCTGACTTACTGTTGGATCGTTCATGACTTTATTTCCCATATTTCCAGCCCCTGTTAGTTCTAATTTCGAGACATATATTGTTTCTATGTTTAACTATATTTTTCATAACAAATGGACCTTATGTTCTAAACACGGTTGTGTCCGAGTGACAGCGCATGTTGCGTTGACAACCTCACGCCACAAACTTCATTACGTGTCCCAAACGTCAAAGCGAGACGTGGCCCCACTGTCAGCGGGTAGTGGAGAGCGAGACTAGTGAAGAAAACTATTCTTTTGCTATAATTACGTAGTTCGCTATTATTATTTTTTATTATTTATAACACAAATAAAAAAGAAAACAAACCCGTTCAAAATAAATAAAGAAGTGTGACGTCACCGCTATCAGTGTGCGAGATGTTCCCACTACAGGATGTAGGTGTCTCTTCCAGTAATACCATTAATGAATAGTTAAAGTTGGATGAATCTGTGTCTTTATTTGACATTACAAAACTTTTTGGAATAGATATTTTCAAGTGCGTAGAGGTTCAATCCGCATTTTAATAAATACACACAACACAATTTACAATTCGGCAGAGGAATTCCCTGTCGAAGACTGTCATGTGTTAGCCATGCGTTGGCTAATTACTATGCTGAAGGTCGTTAATCCAAGTGAATAAGTTAATTTTAAGGCAAGCATGCTATATCGTCTGTGTATCGTGCATTAGGTGAGATAGTGTTCATGTATGAGCTAGCATTATTGAGACATTCATAGTTAATATAGTATATGCATAATATGCCTTGTAATGTTCCCATAACCAGGGATTCAAGCCTCCTCTCTCTAGGAAAGAGAATGGGCCGAATGCCACTGCGTGGACCTAGCGAGTTGCTCGATGTCACGTGTCTGTCTGCCGGTTTTCTTACGATATTTTTCCTCAGCGTTATGAGAGTAGTGGCGATGAAATAACTTACACAAAGTATTGTGTTGGCCGGTTTGAACTCGCGACACGCAAATCGGGACCTTTAACACTGGGCTACTATTACTCTGTCAGAGGTAGCAAAAATTAAAAAATAAAGCCCACGACACGCTAACACTGGGGCCCCACTCCTCACTCGTCAACCCGCGCGTGCCGCAGACGCGTTGACGCGGCGACGCGCGTCCAACTAATTGTTAATTAATGTGCTAATGCTAATGCCGCGATCGGTGATGGATGCGAATCGGATTTGTGCGTTCAAATTGACATATCGCGCGTCTAACAATCGCGTAATGTGTTATTAATCAGGCTTAATAATTTTGATTGTGATATGTAATTTCGTGTGAATCAGTTATTTTGTGGTTGCATCAAAGGCTTCGATTATTCGAGTGATTAGTGGTTTTGGCAATTAATTAATTGGGGAAATTGAATAATTAATGAGGTTGTTATTTGTGTTTGCATTGAATGTCACAAGCCAAACTGAAATTTTGAATTGCTCGTCAATATTAAATAGTAAAACTACAAAGGGTGTGTTTAAATATTGTGCGGATTTCGTGACGTATGCGGAATTGCTCCGCACGCGTAGCCCCCGCAAATGTCCTTATCAGACAAGTATTTATTGTAATGCGTGTAATACGTACACGGGATGCGGGGCTAGATTTCGAGCAGAGCAATTCCGCATGCATCATGAAATCCGCACGGTATTAAAAAATTCCTTACACTTCTTTTTTTTTCACGAAACGGTTTAAAAAAAAAAACACTATTTTTGTTGGATCAATCCAAAACAATCTAAATAGTAGAAAACTCTTTGACGGTACGGTTGGAGCAGTGGTTCAGCAATTGACTGCTGCGTTGCATATTGCGGTTTCGATTCCTGAACGGAACAAATATTTGTATGGCTACTGGATACACAACACTTATCTTTAATTATTTTTTTAAAACACTGTGAATTGAAAAGTATTAGGGGTTAATTTATACTGAATTCGAAACTAAATCAACCCATTATGGCTCATGGTTATGGGTTCACTTCTCAAAGCGAAACCTGACGTACAGGAATGCAAGGCAAAAAAGGAACATAATATGAGTGGCTTTCAGTCAGTAAAAGTCTGTCCTGCTCCGCTCAAGAGCGAGAGAAACCACTGGATGATATCCCACTTAAAAAGGCTCTTATCCAAACATTCTTATTAATTTTTTAAACCTCTCAAATTCTCAATATAATTTTAAAAACCCTTTCAAACTCTTTGAATGATAAAAAAAAAACCTACTAAATATTAATCGCGATCATTTCTTTCAAAAGCCGCTCACGACAGTTCGGCTCATCGATCGACTCCGCTCAAATAGATCGTGACAAATTCTGCACTCGCATGCTTGACGTTGTTTTATTGCTGTCTTAATTCTGGATGGGGCGCAAGTTACAAGCGATTAGACGTTGGCATTTTTATAGGAAAAGATTTTGTTTTTTTCCAAAATGAGAGTGGGTGTAATCACGTCATATATAAAATCACTGTTCTTCAAATTAGGAATGAATCCTGTATAATGAAGAACATTACATAATTAACCTAATAATGTTCCCATTGCTGGGACTCCGGCTTCGACCTGTGTAGAAAAGGGGGAATTGTTTATAATCCATCATGCGGTACAGCTTAAGAGTTGTATCTATAATTCCTGAAATCTTTTTTCACTTGTATCGAAAATAAATGGGTAACAAATTATTATTTTTTATAAAAAATTGCTTAGTAATTTCTCCTGTGTGTGAATGCAAACATGTAAACTCACATACACAAAACAAATGAAACAACTATCTGTAGGCAATACATATATGTTTTTCTTGCGGGTATCGAAACCACGATACGCAAAGTTGCAACTGATTGCCCAACCACTAAACAACGTACAGTAAAATTCCTTGACAAAGAATTTTGTTTCGAGATGACAGATTTATGTTAAAAAAATGGTGACTCATCAGTACTACTGCAAAGTAAAGATGATTAATACTGTAGTAAAAATAAAACCATTAATGTTAAAGTAAACTTTTTACTACGCAGTATCTTCAAATATTAAAATTAAGTATTTATTTTATATAATTATATATTTTAGTAGACAGGGTATTTATTTTTATAATTTGCAAAAGACGTAACCGTACTAAAAGGCTTACATCAAGTAGAAAATGTGAACACAGCTTTTTAATTTGCTATGATTTAAATGGGGCTAAGCTGAGTGAGAACGATGATGTCACTATTTTCTTAACTCGAATGCAATTTAAAAAGCGAGCAACTGCTCTCATTTTTTTATGCAAGAACGCAATACCCGTAAGTCGCTTCAGCTTATCAATCACACCAACTGCTATATTCTCTTCCTACTGTCAAAGTTTAAACTCCCTTTTAAAAATGTATTCCAATTGTGGAGGGGAGTTTGAATACTTTTATTTTTATTGGATGTGGCAACTTTTACTGTTTTGTGTAAGATAAAATACATAAAAATATAATTGTATCGAGACAATTTTATGTAACAAGTTCATAAGAATTGGAATTTCTGATAGCTATGACTTGGTGGTCATTCAGTCTAGAGTGAATAAGTTACTTCTAGGCAAGGGTGCTCCATCGTCGACCACACATCGCTTACCATTAGGATGTGACAATAGACAAACGCAGGCCTGTCGATATTTAAAAAAAGAACTAGCAAAGTGCGAGACGAGCTTGCCACACGTATTGTGTTTTTTTTTTATATTTAAAAACCATTAAACCTAACCTTTTTAACTTTTTTTTTGTAATTAAAAAAACTATGAGTTTAAACTTTATTTGTTTTTTTTTTCAGAATATTAAGTTCCGTATTTTCAGATATTACTAAGAGGACGGTAAATGTTCATCTATTTACTTAAGTCTCTTTAAAATTGTTATTTTTTAATTTTGAAAAACATTTTTTTGAGACCCTTACAATGAGCCGTATGTATCAAATTAAAACATAACTGTTCTACTACAAATATTATATTTTATCACAAGTTTTTTTTGGGATTCCGTTATCTATCTAATTTAAAAAAATATAATATAATAATATTCCACAACTATCACACAACGCCGTCTAGTCCCAAGCTAAGCAGAGCTTGTGTTATGAGTACTAGACGACTGATAAACATACTTATATATTTTTAAATACATACATATTATAGATAAATTACACCCAGATACAGAACACATGATCATGCTCATCACACAAACATTTGTCTCGGGTGGGAATCGAACCCGAAAACAATTCTTATTGGATCACTCGTGTGTGGTTTTTTTTTATTTGTTATAAACTACTGCTTGAATGCGATCCCACCCGATGGCAAGCAGTGATGCAATCATTGATGCTGAGGCGCACAAGTTTATTAGAGCCTATTCTATTCATATCCCTACCTATCTATTCTACACTCTAGCCTTGAAGATATCCAAATTATAATTCATTCATCTTCAAACCGTATCTACTGAAAATGTAATAATAACAATATTATTCTTTATTTATTTGTTAACACCATTACTTATTTACTGGATTTCAGATGGTATTTTTAACGCACAGAGCGCTGTGTTATGCTTGGAGGCGTACAAATGTGTCTTGCAATTCATACTAATAGTTTCATTACATATTGACTAAAAAATTAAAAATAATAAAAACATGCAAAATTTTTATCACATTATGTAATTAAATTAAAAAATTACATAAATTATAAAAAAAAAATGAAATGAACAAACAAAATGTAACAAACTAACATACCTTGGGTACAGAGGCGTAGCTACCGCTGTATCTGCCGTCGTATCTGCCGTATCAATTATACGGGGCCCGTTCTATAGGGGCCCCAATGTACGCAAAAATTGGCAACATGTTACAACCGTCCGGGTAAACCTAGTATTTGTAAAAAAGCACAATTTTGATACGAGGCCCTTGTGGGAATTTTGATTCGGGGCCCCTGTGGGACTAGCTACGCCACTGCCTGGATAGTCAGCCTCGCCATCACCTAGGTTATAATGCTCAAAATTACACATTACTTGTGCCAAAAAAAGAATTCTCGCAACAAAAAAAATTACTAATATAACCCGTTTAAATAAAACTCATAAATAAAACTACCACATTCTTTTCATATTTCTCTCGAGCATACACATGATATACAACCCTGCTTCGCTTATTGAGACGCGAACAGATGAAATATTGGTCGCGAGCATTACCCAGATCCGACTTTGATCCAGTGATAAATATGGTGCGAATGTGACGGTCTCAAGTACCCGGCGGGTACGTATCGGGAATTTTAAATGTGGTTCGCTTTTTAGGGTTAAATTGTAAGTGGTGGATGAATGTGTAATTTTTTTTATTTTGGATATTTTGTGTTGGCATTTTTAGGTAGATATTTTCTTTCACCTGCCGTCATCTTACTTTTAGGTAATTTAAATTAAATATTTAACATATTCTGCGGGAACGTTTTAAAGAGCTACCGGGCCTTAGAACGCCGAAAGGATGAGTGGAACTTATTAATTTCGATTTAAAGTGTCATCACCATCATCATTTCAGCCGAAGGATGTCTACTGTTAGACATAGGCCTCCCCCATAGGACTCTCACCAGATCATCGGTCCACCTTGTGGGAGACTACCAACACTGCGTTTTCCAGTGTGCGATCGCCAATCTAGAACCTTTCGGCCACATCGACCATGCGTTCAACGAGCAATGTGCCCTGCCCACTGCCACTTTAGTTTGGCCATTCTTAGGGCTATCCTCATTCCTGATGCGATCACGCAAGGAAACTCCGAGCACAGCCTTTTCCATTGCCCTTTGGGTGACTGTAAGCCTTCTGATGAAGCACGTTGTGAGCGATTAAGTTTCAGTGCCATTTATGTCATCACTGACACACACACACAGTAAAGTGTGTTGTAAGGAAAACAGATAAATTATTCAGTACAAGTCTGTTACTCACTCTTACTCCATGTAGAGCGTGAGGAGTTATTTCACAGTTTGCTAAACTCAAAGGAGACAGATTACATTTTTTAAGTGTTCATAAAAAATGTTAAGACAATATAAAATTAATCTTACAGCTATTTCCATAGCTTCTTCGTACCCGTATACACTCTAAACTTTCAATATTTATGTCAAAAATTAATGGCAAAGTGTGCCGTTGAAAATTTTAATAAAAACGCACTTTTAACCCCCCATTAACATCGGCAAACAATCCGTGACACATCCATAATGACACAAAGACTTTCTCGAACACTCAAATGGGTAGCTACACTAGGAAAATCCTCAGATTTTTCCTGTAAATAGACTTAAATTTTTTGACTTAGAATTTTTTTTTGTCAAAAAAAAAAGGATAAAAAAATAATTATATATACCTTTTTTGGCCTATATTTTCCCACAGCCGGGGAAAAGGCCTCCCCCAATTTCTTCCAGGTACCTATTCTTTTCTCAGACCACAACGAACCTGGCCTCATGGTAGGCGTCTAGGTCATCTCGCCATATCTTCCCAGGTCAACCTCGGTGGCGTCATTCATCTTTAGGTACCCACTTTGTGGAGACTTTTGCCCAACAGTTAATAGTGACGCATGCGGTTGACTCGACCCGCCCAATTTCATTTTAGTCTGGCAGCCTCTTTTCCTACGTCTATGATCACCGTTTTTAAGCATAGCGTGGTGTTACTCATTCTGTCAGCTCTTTTGATACTCAGAATGCTGCGCTGCATTGCTCCTTGATTTAATATAATTTAGTTTCTTGAGAGCAGTGGTGGCCGAGCGGTAACGGCCCCAACTTACAAGTTGTAGGTCGCGGGTTCAAACCCAGCACGCGTATTACTTTGTGTAATTTATTTCATCACCACTGCTCTCAAAACGGTGAAGGAAAACATCGTGAGGAAACCGGCATGTCCTAGAACCAAAAATTCGAAGATTTGTGACATTCACCAATCCGCACTGGGCCCGCGTGGTGTATTACGGCCCGTTCCCTCTCCTAGAGAGGCCTGAGTCCCAACAGTAGGAACATTAAAAGGCTGATAATTTTAATACTAAATAGTTTTTTAATGATTATTAACGATATTAGTTTAATCCAAATATGGCAATGCAGATAAAGAATACAAATAACCGCAAAAGCAGAACTGTTTTACAACACCATCAAACTCCGTTCATATTTTTTCAAGATGTGCACACACAGACCTGCGGACATACATTCTTAATCTTGTAATGCTTATGACAACACTGAGCCCCTCGTTTTTAATATCAGCTGTATAATAAATAGGTTAACATTCCCTTTATGAAGGAAAAACCTATTAACGAACGACAAATGTATCAGGGGTGGATTGTAGAAGCGCTCGATATTGTGGCGCTCATAAATGATAAACGACATTTTGCACATGGGTTTAAAAAAAAACACGTAAATTTTTTCGTCAATCTAAACTAGATGAGGCCGGTGTTTTCTAGCTGACAAAGCAAAGAAGATACATCGAAACCAACTCCGGGGTCAAAGTCTCTTTTAAATAAATACAGCAAACATGGACCAAAATCATAATCACGCAGTTTTGAATAGACCTGTCTAGTCAGTGCAAGCATTTGTCAGTATTGGTAAACCTCAACTCAGGATTATTAAGGAGCTCAACGACACAATCTCAACTTGCAAGGCTGTTGAATTGCCTATGTGGTAACTCTGCCTATGGCCTGCGTCATTAAATTTGTTTCTGTGCATTTTTACCCGTAAAGTAAACAATTTTCCTTTCTTTTAAATTTCACTTGACATTCTCAAAAATAACGCCAATATATCGAGCACTTCTCAACATTGCACCCCAAGAATATTGTGTAAACACCCCAAAGCGAAACGCGACAAAATAAAATATCTATTACTATTAAGGATAATGACGAACCTTCTTAAGAGCCCTTTCACATTTCGGCATTACGCAAATTTAGGTATTTTATGCATCGAGCGGGCGGCGAACTACGTGAGCGATATTTTCATTCATGCTTCTAGCAGTCTCGCTCGCACTATGATATTGTGTATACGGCGGCTAAACGATCTTGATCTTTCGTAATTGAAGTATTCAGAAAGAGGTTAGAAGATGGATATTTTTTTTAAATGTCGTTTTAATTTAAATATGTTCAAACAAATATTTTTAATATTCTGCAGTATAAATAAATAAATAGCAAAAATAGATTTTTAAAGTTGTATATATTTATTTTTAATTCATATAAACTAGTGCTCGACTGTGATCCAACCTGATGGTAAGCAGTGATGCAATCATTGATAACTAGTTTATTAAGTGTATTTTCAGTCTAGCCTTAATTTTATGGTAGTATGGTTGAAATCTTATCGAATAAATGAAACAACAAAATGTATTATTTATTTTATTATTTGGTACAGTCAGACATCATATTTTTACATCAGAAAAATATTTCCCGCAAAGGCATTGATCGAGCTTTTCTTGAGTCGATAACTTCTGGCAGTACACATTTTTCATAAAAAGCTTTTAATTTGGGTAACATTTTTAACGACCAAAATTCGTCGTCTTTGTAGATTGTTATAGTTTTTACAGGAAAGTCTGGTCCAGTCCATATGGCAAGTATGCAGACATTTTTATTGGATATATAAAGCTGTCCTTGAATTTGGTAGAACCAGTCATGACTTTAACTAGTCTAACTTTAATAAGTTCACTATCTGGTATACTAGTAAAGTCTGAACTTTATACTAATTGAAGTATTATTTCAATTAGTATAAAGATCTCACTTTATTATAACTTCAATATAACGGTATATTATACCGTTCGAAAATAAATATTTACAAAGATCAAAAACTGCGTTCGTAGTTCACACGCACACAATAGCAATGCGGCAGCGTCTACGCGACAGTCGGCGCACACGACGGTAGTCACGGTAGTATCGGAACGAAAGCGCGCGGGAAAGAAACTGACATAGGTCCGACCTCGACAAGCGCTCGCGCGATACTAATCGCAGATGACCGGCGCAGTGAAATATAACGTGTTTTTATTTATTTTATTAAAAAATAATAGTAGCGATTTAAAAAATAAAAATAATACTATAGTTTAAGCAAATGTTGATGATTATTTTGGTATAAATTTGAAGTCTAAATAATGTAGAACTTTGGAGATATTGGGGCTTGTTTTGAAGCCTTTTCGGTAGATAATTGAATTACGTAGTTTTTTTTTTCTTTACATAAAAGGCATATAACGAAAATATTACCTGTTATGATTGAAGTATAGGATATTTGAAAGCTAATAATATTTTTGTTTTTGACTGATATTTAGTGGAATCTCAAAATTAGAGCTCAGAAATGATGTCTCCGTGAATTTTTGCCGAAACATGTATCGGGAGAAAGCTTATTACTAAATAATTAAATAATTAATCTAAAATCAGTTCTGAGGGAATTGTAGTAGAGAAAACGAACTATATTAACCAAGAAATTGTTATTTCATACAACGAACATAAAACCTAAAATTTCAACGTAGAAAACTTGCAATTTCGTGTTTTTTTGTAATACGCCTCTTAAATACGAACATAAAAATACTTTTAATGTTTTTTTTTTTTTATCTTTGTGTCATGTTGAGACATACAGTGATGAGTGAGATATATAATATATACAACCTTATTTCGAAACTCAAAACACTGGTCTAGTACTTTTATGTAAAGAATCTATGTACAAAATTTCATAAATATATAAATCATGAAAAATCACACAGTTACAAGCTTGTTATGTTGCCTGGTTGTCCACACAAACACATTGTCACCGGACCATCCGGGCGATTGAGGGATTGTTTTGCTCCTACACCCAGCTTTACGCTGCCGTCTAATGCTCGTTATGACCTGCCGTGACCTGTGTTGTACTTAGTGTCAGTGAAGTTCAACTTTTGACCTTTTTAAAATTTTTTGGGAAAAAGTATAACATGGCGTAATAATTATTGGAATCCATTTAGTTACTGATTCTAAACGAAATATAGTTTTTTTCGTGTTTAGGAAACTTGAATAATATATTTTTCAGGTTTCACATATACTAAAAATAATGTTGTATATCTACTAAAATATAACAATGAGAAGTACAAATACTACAAGAAAACTGTTTTAAATTTAAAATTAAAAAAATAAAGAGACTTTGAATTCATCTATCTTGCTGGTCTGAATAAATTGGTTTCGGTCGAAAAATCCAGTAGATGTATACACGTACATAAATAGCCGTACTCCGATTATTTTTCAAATCACTTGATATCACAATCCACTTTCCTGACTCCAAGCGTTGCTACATCATATTAAATCAAAGACATTAAATATATACTACCAATAGACAAGAGATAGCGAACAAAATCGTAATCCGAGACTTGTTACCTAGGCAGTAAGTCGCTCAGTGTAGTGTGGACGACTGGACCTAACTTCAGTTTATTTTCGCAAAAATTTTTCGTATTCACTCTGTAATTATTTAGAATTCAATCATTTTCGCAAATAGTTCTAGGAAATAGCGTAAAAACATATAAATTACGAATTTAATTCGCATGTTTACTATTGAAATCTAGATCATAGGATGACAGTTTATCCAAGACATTTCTTCTGATGTCCGCTCTATAGTATCTCTTTAAATTTCTTTGTATTAAATACTTGAATCGTTTCACATAATCCTTAGCAAAACTTGGTTCATTTTCTCCAATGCACAAAAAAGTAACCGATGTTCAAACTAATTCCGAACTGGGTCACAAATAACACTAGTTTGCCATTCTGTTCACACACCAATTATTTCGTATTTGGTCTCTGAGTCATATCAATTGATTTAGAGCTAAATAATTCGATTGATGCTTCTATGGATGTATGGGAACGATGAGACGGTTCAAGGACATTTTTTGGTGTAAATTTTATAGCTTCAAATTCTTTTGTTTTATTGTTGTCGGTATTTTTGGCCTGAAGGTTATTTTTATCGACTTGTAACACTTGTTGCTGACATTGCTGGGTGTAATTTATCTATAATATGTATGTACTTAGAAATATATAAGTATGTTTATCAGTTGTCTAGTACCCACAAACACAAGCTCTGCTTAGCTTGGGAATAGACGGCGTTGTGTGTGATAGTTGTGGAATATTATATTATTATTATATTATATTGCTGATTGCCTTCAGTACTTGTATTTTGTAATTAATTTCATCATCTTGCCCTTGTTCCGTGTTATTTAGTTTAGAACAACACGCATTTTCCTTCCATTCTATCCTATAACCTGTCACGCTATCACTAACTTCCTTTTCTTTTAGCATCAGCCTTATAATGTTCCCACTGCTGGGACTCAGGCCTCCTCTCTAACAGAGGGAATGGGCCGTAATTCACCACGCGGGCCTTCTTTTTTCTTTTCGTCTTCCATACTTCCTTCACCATTGTGAAAGTAGTGGTGATGTAATAAATTACATAAAATAATGCGCCTGGCTGGGTTTGAAACCGCGGCCTACAAAACGTAAATCGGGGCCGTAAACACTCGGCCACAACTGCTCTCAACTTCTCTCTTCAACAGCACTCTCTCCATTTCTTTTACATCACTCTTTATACAATAACTTACTTTTTTTGGCCTCTCTCTCTTACTCTGCAACCATCCGTATGTATACTTATAACTCTTTTAGCAACATGCGTTTCATGATATCCTCTTTACAAAGTCAAACGATTCCACTGGCACCACTTTCAAACTTCCTCTAATGTATTCATTTCTCACTTTATCTATGTATTCTTGTCCCACCACACATCTTAGTCTACGCTAAAACCAACAATAATACAAACACATACGCGAAAGACATTACCTTTCTTCTAAGGAAGTCAAGTAAAAAAAAAACTGGGCAAGAGCGAGACGGACTCGCACATTGACGATGCCGTACTTATGTAAATAGTTCCATTCCCAAATGGCGTCTCGGAAGATTTTTGCAAATCGATAAAAGATTTTTTTTTGTGACGTAAGTACAAATTTTCAGTTTTCAGATTTATTCCTATACTTTTTCTATAAGACCTTGCTTTATGCCAAATCTCAGGATTCTAGGTCAACGGGAAGTAGGTATATTATGAATTTTGATTCCTTTGAGAGTGTCGAAATATGCGTTTTTTTACAACACAAACGGCCATATCCATTTTTCGTTAACTCAGGAGTTATATTTTTACAGTTTCAAGGAACTACAGACTTTAATATTATGTTTTTAATTTTAACTCGATATCTTCACGCGTTCTCGTGATAAAGGGTCTTAATAGACAGACAGACGGAAAACAAACTGATCCTATAAAAGTTCCGTTTTTTCTTTTTGAGGTTCGGAACCGTAAAAATCGAACTGTGTGTGTATTACCCTCCAAAAAAATATTGAAGTAAATAGATACCACACTTCCAGTTGACATCGATGCGGGCGAGTTTTATGACGCCAATTTTTAGTTAGGAGTAGGTTTTAGTTTATACACCGTTAAATTTTGATCGTTTTAATCCCGCGCAGGGTCGGTCCCGATGCATGCGAGACGCACAGGACCGGCCATTGTGGCGACGTTTGGGGGAGGCCTATGTCCAGCAGTAGACATCTTTTGGCTGAAATGATGATGATGATGATGAGAGTCGATTTGGTACATGAAATACTATCGATTTGTTAAGAGAAAAAAAAAAACATTTTTTTTAACTCGAATTAATTTACGCATGAACAAAATTAGTTTCTTTAAGTAAACGTCAGCTGAGCGAGGCCCATTGGCCTCGAACTGAAATTTAGAAACTAATTTCCTTTATGTGTACATTAATTCGACTTTTAGAAAAAAAGTACTTCCTTTTTAAATTTTTTCTTTACAAATCGATAGTATTTCATGTACCGAATCGACCCGCCGCGGGATTAAAACGACTAAAATTTAACGGTGTATATAGTTTTAATTAGTGTTTTAAATAATGTATATAATTGGTTATTAGTAAAGGGATAGCTAGTTGGAAACTTTCAACGTAATGTAATGAGTGCCTTATGAATATATGATGTTAATCAGCATGCATTAGTTACAAAACATTGGAATAAGTTCAGGCGTTTAAGTATTTCATTTGATATTTTTAAAGATTACATTAGAAATAAATATTTATTTTGTAGTGTTACATTTTCGTAAATCTTTTTCTTCGGGCTATGTCGGTAATCTTGGTTCTCCAGCGAATATCCTCATTTTTGATGTGATCAGGCAAGGAAACTCCGAGCATAGCCTTTTCCATTGCGCTTTTGGTAACTTTAAATCTTCTGACGAGGCCTATTATAAGCAGCCACATTTCTATTAGTCAAAGAAAATTTAATTTAAGTTTATCACCCTACTAATTTCTCATGATGCAGTTATAAAACAAAAGATATTTACGTCCCACATACCAGCACTTCACAAACGAGAACTATAAATCGTTCACAAATCACGCAAAGTCACAACCCCATTCAGGAGCAATCGATTCATTGAGTAACGTCCATCGGCCGTGGCATCACCGCTATATTTAGAGATGGTCAATACCTCGTTGATAGCATATGATCAAGAAGATCTAATAATAGAAAATGCATCAGTGAGCACGGCGGTGCCGCGTGGCGTTTTATTGATAGTGGGCCTGAGGATTGTTGCTGATTCGGAAGAAGATCTTTTGGGAAAGAATTTTATTTGTCATTTATTTCAAACTAGCTTGTCTGCGGCTTCGCCCGCGTGAACCGTTTTTAAGTTAGGTAAAATCATCCAATGACATCCTCCGCGTCCGTGGGCGGAGCGAATAGTGTCAGACTCTTACTGACTAAAAACCTGCCTCGTTCCTCCTTTGCCTTGGTTCCAGGGCCCTGGTATGCATTTTCATAGCAGAGCCCCAGATTAGGCTTCAACCCTACTGCCCGGCCCCTACAGTTTGCTGACGACTCCTTGAGGCGCGCGGGAACAGTGCGCGCCGTAAACGACTTGGGCTCGGTCCGATCTGCTACCAGACGGCCGGACAAACGTACCTGCCAAATTTTAACTTTGTAAGCTGTATAGTTTTTTAGATTTCGTGATTAATTAGTGAGTGGCATTTCGCTTTTATATACATAGATTTATTTAAACTTTATGTACAGTTGCAGTACATAGCGTGGTGGACCTAATTTGAAGGTTGGACTAGACCTCAAGGTAGACCGATGACTGGCAAGGGTTGCGGGAATCCAATGGATGCGAGACGCACAGGATCGTTCATTATGGCGACGCTTGGGGGAGGCCTATATCCAACAGTGGACGTTTTTCGGCTGAAATGATAATGATGACAAAAGTCAAGCATTTTACTAAAGCAGATACCCAAAAAGAAACTAGCCCAATCAAGACCAACCCGCTTGAAATCGATAGCGATCAACATTAGACTCGTTGAAGCAATGAAGCCACATCAAATCATAACTAACTACTGCACAATTAAGAAACGACACGTATTTCATGATATATCGGTTTGTCATGTGATTTCTTTCATCAGTTAGTTGATTGAAAGTACTTCTGGATTGACGGTTTAGTTTCTTGTAGCAATTCAGCATAACTGAACTGCAGAGGTCAGATATGTTTCGACCGAATGTTGATCAAGGTTAACAATAAGAAAAAAAGAAAGGAAATTATATTTAGTACACAACTTAAATCTATATATAGGGTAACTGGTAAGTAGTGACCGATACTTAAACACGTGATTGTAATCATGATAACAATCGGTAAATTCAGTACAATTTGACCAGTTAAGCGAACATAAATGTACTGACCAGCAGATTTTTTTCCCGATTTCAGGTTTGGTCTCATAGTAAAAGTGATTTGTTATCATGACTACAATCATATATATCGGTCACTAATTACCAGTCATCCTTATATATATAAAAGCGAAATACCACTCACTGATTAATCACGCAATCTCAGAAACTATAACACCTACAAACTTAAAATTTGGCAAGTAGGATGTAGACATACGTTAAGAACGGATTTTACGAATCTCTTAAGGGGTAAAACGGCGACTTATACGCGGGCGAAGCCAAGTGACAAAGCAACAACAAGAATGTGTCTTGCGGCAATGGCAAATAGGTCCAGTTCATCATAATATCGGACAACCATGTAGCAGTTGACTGCCGCTGGATTTCAAGAGCACGGGCCTTAAAGTAAAAAAAGGTAATAACTATCTCTAAGGTATCTCTGGATTTGACCTTAGTACTCATGTGTGAGGTTCAAGTATCGTTATCTATCAGGCGAGATTGTGGACAAAAGCTGTACCATATTCCATGAAAAGTGTGGGGCCTCTCCGAATTGGCTTAGGTTCCTCATACAACTTCCAAAGGTACCCGACCTCAGGGTCTTGAGCGATACAAAATAATAAGATATATAAAAAGAAAAATCAATATTAATAAATATTTTATATCAGATATAAGGCGAATAAATTTTTTTTAATATCTAATTTCAATAAGTACATAACTATGAATAAAACAATCGAAATTGAATTGTATTATGTTGAATTAAGATAAATTAAATTACAATGAATTAAATTAATTAAAGGAAACTAAACTAAATTAAACTGAATAAAAATAAATTAAATTGAATGAAACTAAATTAAATTGAATTAAAAACTAGTGTGGAACTGTAGCCACCTTTGTACTATCGGGGAGTCCGAGCAATCGGCGGACACTCTAACACCCGTATTTAAAAAGAAGTAATTACTTGTTACTAAGTAAAATCTTAATAAGTCATTACTTGACGTTTGAAATCTTCATTCAAAATTTATTTTTTTCTTAACTATAGAATAGAAATTATTACTTATGTAGTTACTCTTACTCAAGTTTTTAGTCTTAGTTGTTTATAAATACGGGTGTAAGAATAGCATTGGTTTGTACTGCTATAGACACGTATCATCAGAGAAAAGCACCTTTTTCTAATAAAGGCACAAGACCCTGACAAGTTTACAAGCACAATAATTAAAAATTATCATTCACAAAACATCTCAGAAGTTAATTAGCGATCGTCGCAGAAGCATACCATAAAAACTGCGCTTTTCCATTTCTTAATTTCCGTTGAAATCCAATTAATAAACGGAAAAAGGAACATTTCTCTTTGAAAGATAACCCGGGCATTGAACCGGGGACCCGAGAGAAGCGATACCGCCTCTGGCAATAAATTAAGAAAAATTTTCGTTATCTACAATTTTTTTCCCCATACTATGAAGGACTAGGCCACCCTAGGGGTTATACAACTTTTAAAATCCATTTGGGTTAGGTGCAGTATCATGTAATTACAAAAAGAGATGGACTTTCTCTTTTTCCTTCTTTGATTGTTTATTTATTAAGATTTAATTAAAAACCGAAACGAATCGAGAAATAAGGTTTTAGTGTTTTTTTTTAAGTTTATAATTATGTGCGTGTTACAATTTCAGTATTGTTTTTTTTTTTTGGTGGGATATCATCTAATGATATCTCCCGCGCTTGGGTGGAGCAGGAGGGTGTGTCATACTTTTACTGACTAAAAACCCTCTCCTGTTTCTTCTTTGCCTTTCAGAACAGAGTCGGGTTTTCCTTTCAAAAGCGAACCCATGGCCCCAGTTGACTTCGACCCTGCTGGGCCCCTACGGTTTGCTGACATTATGCGCTGTCAACGACTAGGATCCGGTCGGATGGTTACCGGATGGTCGTACGGTGAGCTACCCACTGCTTGCCATACGCAAGCCCGCGCCCAATTAACAATTAAAATTAGTTAGTAGCACAATTTCAGTCTTGGTACCAGGTTCGATACCTCACACTAATAGAATAGTGAAGTTGAAAGTATGTATTTTTATATGGGTATTTTTGTGACCCTTTAATACTGAAATGGATTCAGATGTGAAAAGTAGAAGTTCTATATCCTATTCCACGATATGGTCTACTAATGTGTGATGTTCGGCACATTAGTAGACCATATCGTGGAATAGGATATAGAACTTCTACTTTTACGCAAGCAAAGCCACTGGCAAAAGCTAGTTTATATTATTTTTTGTGTTGAGTGTCTCCAACGTGTATTAACACCCATCATGTAACTTGCGGAGTATTTGTACAAAGGCAATAAACTGATTTATTCAAATCAGGTGAATAGTATAAGAAAAGAAAACGAAAATAAACATTACAATGTTTCCACATGAGTATCGTATAAATAAACATACACATAAGTACATTACATAGACAGATAAACTCATAGTTCTTCACATAGAATTGTAAAAAATCTTTACACAAACATTATAAAATGTACAACAATACATGCTATCATGGTATCAAAAAATAATTTATTAAACAGATATATATGCTACGAGTAGTATTTTTACAAAATAACATTAACGTGCATAATTGTAGATACATAGGCACTTAATATTAGTTTAAAAAAAACTTACTACGATTTACGATTCATTTATCTATAGTTCTTTGGTTTATAGATTCGGTAGTAACATTTCTATCTACAATTGGTAATAATTCCTTATTTTCTTCTGTAGGTTTCAATCCCTTTATACAATTAGCAATCTCTTCCAAGCTCTTATCTTTTGTCTCAGGTACGTAAAAATATATCAGAATCAAAGAAACAGATGAAGTTAAAGCAAATAATAAGAAAGTTCCATGTATTCCTATACCTTTAAACAAATAAGGACATACTTTTACAAAAGACCCATAAATTATTTTAAAAGTCAATGCTATAGCACACATAGATAAACTTCTACATTGTAATGATATTAATTCACCACATATGGATGTTGATAATATCATTGGCCCACAGCTTATAGATACTGAATATCCGATTAACAATAGAATTGACAAATACTTGTTTTCTGCTATTATTGATAATTTCACTAAATAAAGATACAATGATAGTATAAAAAGAAACGAAATTGCAATAGAAGAACTGGTTAGTAATAAACTCCTTCTTTTGAATGCTTTTGATAAAGCACAGCCTATATACATTGTTGTAACTGTCACAGCATCCAATATTAACATGCCAGCATAAGCAACAGACTCATTGCTAGCTATTTTATTTAGTATATCTAAAGCATATACTGTACACACTAATTTCCCAGAAAATATATACAATGTCATTAATAACACAGACAATAACACGGGTTTATAAAATTCTTTCTTAGCCAATACTTTAGTAGACTCCAGAATTTTGTTTCTGAAAGATATATTACGTTTGCAATTTTGATGATCGGCTATGAGTTTTTCGAGTTCCTTTTCAGAAATCATGTTTGATCCTTTCAGCCATCTGTGGGATTTTCCACATTGGTCAAAGCGGCCTTTAGTTGCCAACCATAATGGTGATTCTGGCCAGAAATATACTGTGCCTAAACTGTATATAGAACACAGTAAGCCAAATAGGGCTATATGTTTCCAATGGAAAAAGGTTCCAATTACATTTGCAGCTAAAACACCCCAGTAAAATGTCGCCGATTTAATGGTCAAGAAGAGGCCTCGGTATTTAGATGATGTATACTCAGTGATGATGGCAAGTGAGATGGTGAGGTAAGAAGCAGTGACGGCCCCTTGGAATATTTCACTGACAAGAATGATGTAGACATCATTGCTGTTGTAGAAGATGATGAAGCCGATGAATGAGGAGACACAGACGATACTGTGGGTAATCTTCCTTCCAACAAGCGCTATTAAAGCCGGCAGGATAATGACCCAGGGCATACCGGCGTAACTGAATACGGCAGCTGAAACACAATAATAACTCTTGTAGTATCTGTAGAATAGAGAGGAAACCTAACAAATTTGTTTGACAAGCAGATCACGAAATAAGTTAAACTGTCACATGTAAACATATTTTTTTTATAAATGCTTTCTTCCAACCCTTGCCAGGTCATCGATCCACCTTTTAAGAGGCCTGCCAACGCTACGGAACGTAGTGGATGCTAGACGCACGAGACCATTCATTGTGGCGATACTTGGGAGAGGCCTATGTCCAACTGTGGATGTCTTTCGGCTCAAAAGATTATGATCTCCCCAGCGTTTTCCCAACTAACTTGGGGTCGGCTTTCAGTCTAACGGGATGAGGCTCAACACCCGTATTTTAAATGGAGCGGCTGCCTTTTAGACCTCCAGAACCCAATTGACAATATAATACTCCATGGACAGGTTTTGCAAGAGGGAGTGTCAGACTTTTACTAACTAAAACCTACGCGTGTTCCTTCACAACTGGCCAAATCTTTTGCGTCCCAAGACCGTGGTAACCATTTCGAACAATCCCGTAACCCTGACAGATATCAGCTGTGACAGACCCCGCTAATAATGTTGACATATTATTGAGTCAATCGTCGACTTATACGACGTGCTACCCATCGCTCGTCGTCTGCATGCCCGCGCTTATGGTTTTTTTTTTTTTTTTTTTTTGGGTAGGTAAAATCATCCAATGACGAATCCCGCCCTTGGGTGGGGCGGGAAACAGTGTCAGACTTTTACTGACTAAAAACCTACCTTTCCATTCCTCGCCTTTGTCCCGGGGCCCGTGGTGACACTCTCGCATGACCTTTGGCCCCAGTAGGCTTCGGCCCTGCTGGACCCCTACAGTTTGCTGACAACTCCTTGAGGCGCGCGGGAACGGTGCGCGCCGTAGATGACCTGAGCTCGGACCGGTCTGTTACCGGACGGACGGACAGCGAGCTACCCATTGCCCACCGTCCGCGAGCCCGCGCCTATGGTGGCCGGAAATTGGGATCGGAAACCCGGCGGCGGCGGCGGCGTGTCCGCCTTTGCCTAAGGCGGTCGGCCTCCTCCTTTACTAGCATTACTGCTTCGCAGAAGGAGGCGACCGCCTGCCACTCCTCCTCACTCCGGAGCATGGCTTGAACCAAGCCCCGGCGCGAGAGATCGCCGCCGATCGCCCCCACGAGGACACGGCGCTGCTCTTCCCAAGCGGGGCACACCTCGACTGTGTGCTCCACCGTGTCCACCGGGCGGTCCGCACAGTGGCGACACCCGGGCGTCGTCTCCGCACGAATCTTGTACAGGTACGGACCGAACTTGCCGTGTTCGGTCAGCACCTGCGCCAAACGGAAGGTGACGACGCCGTGGGGCCTTTCCAGCCACGCCTCAAAGAGGGGCCTTACCGCCTCGATCGTGGCGTGCCCAGCACGAGGTTGCGACAATCGCTCTCGCCATTTCACCATGAGATCCCGCCGGAGCTCTGTCCGCCATGCCGCGACTTGTCGCGGCAGCGGAGTTTCGCCCCGACGTTGCATCTCCACGCGTAACTCATGCATGTGTGCAAGGACTGTTGCCTCCAAATCCCACGGTGGTAGGCCAGCAAGGAGGCTCGCCGCTTCGCAGGACACCGTACGGTATCCGCGGATCATCCGGATGGCCATGACCCTCTGGCAGGCGGTTAGCCGGGCCGCCACTCGCTTCCGTAGCGATGGCGCCCACACCGGCGCACCGTAAAGGGCCATGGACCGAACGATGCCTGCGTAGAGCCTCCGGCAGGAGGCGTCTGGACCCCCTAGGTTCGGCAGGAGCCGCTTGAGCGCAGCCCCAGTCGCATTCAACCTGGGAGCCAGACGTCGGAAGTGCTCCTTGAAGTTCCACCGGCTGTCGAGGACGAGTCCCAGGTACTTCATCGTCGACCCGACGCCGATGTGAACTCCTCCTACCGTTAATTGGGAGCCCGGAGGTGGCGCGCTCCGAGGGCCGTGAAAACACATGGCCTCGGACTTGTGCAATGCCACCTCGAGTCCCAACTGCTGTATCCTCTCCACGACTGTCGCAACCCCGCGCGTCGCTAGTTCGACCGCCGCCTGGTACGACCGTCCCCGCGCCAGGACCAGCGTGTCGTCTGCGTAACAGACCACGCTGACCCCGTCGGGGAGGTCGGCGCGCAGCACGTAGTCGTACCCGATGTTCCACAAGGGCGGCCCTAGTACCGATCCCTGCGGAACACCGCACGACATCTCTCGCCGTTTCAACTCCCCCTGATGACCGGGGTAGATGATGAACCTGTCCGACAGGTAGGCCTCGATCACCCGACAGAGGTAGTCGGGCACCCGGTGGTACCGGAGTGCCCTACCAATGCAACTCCAGGGCAGGGAGTTGAAGGCGTTGGCGATGTCCAGAGACACCGCCAAGACACACCTGCCCCGGGACACCGCATCCCCCGTCGTGAGGGCTCGCACGCGCATGATGGCGTCCACAGTGGAGCGCCTCCTGCGAAATCCGAACTGGCCGTCCGCAAGATCCGGCCCCTTCCGTGCCAGATGCACGACGAGGCGGTCTGCAATTACTCTTTCAAAGAGCTTGCCCACCTCGTCGAGCAGCACAATGGGCCGATACGCGGACGGAGAGTCCGCGGGGCGCCCCGGCTTCGCGATAAGGACCAGTTTCCCCGTCTTCCAGCGAAGCGGGAACTGGCCCCTCTCCATGCATGCGCTGAAGAGCCCTCTCAGTCGAGACCCGAGTTCCTCCATGGCCAGGACCCAGGCTTTTCCAGGCAAGCCATCGGGTCCTGGGGCGGTGTTCTTGGCACTCAGCCTTCGCACCGCCACTCTCATCTCCACCTCGGTCACCTCTGGAGCATTGTTGCCGTCGTTGCCGTCGTGGTCCGCGTCGGACACCGCCGCTGGTGGCGGAGCCATAGGCGGGGGAGTATGCTCCCCTCGCGTAGGGAACAGAGCGCTCACCACACCCTCCACGAGCTGGGGCCGGAGACTCTGAGTCAGCGGGGGAGCCCATGGCCGGAGTTTCTCCATGACCATTTTGTATGGGCGTCCCCACGGATCGACGTTCAGAGACTCCAGCCACACGTTGCGGGCCTCGAGTTTGGCCCGCTTTATCTCCGCTCGGAGGGTGCGCTTTGCCGCCCTGTATCCCTCATACAGCTCCGCCTCTATGGCCTCCGCACCCGGTGGACGGGTGCGGCGCCTGCGGTGTCTAGTATACCGGCGTCGCGCAGCATTGCACGCATCGCGCAGTGCCGCAATCTCTGGCGACCACCAGTGTACTTGGCGCCGGGCACGTCCTGGCCGGACTCGGGGCATGGCCACGTCGCAGATTTGCGACATGGCCGCCTGGAACCAGTCCGCCTCGACGTCGATGTCGACAGGCCTGTCCGGTGCTTGCACCCAGGCCTGTACTATCGCGGCTTCCTGGAGCAGGTCCCTGTCCAGCTGCCTCAGCGCCCAACGCGGACCACACGGGGTCTGTCGGACCGGCACGGTCGAGGTCTGGGCGGAGACGTCAAACCGGATGTACCGGTGGTCGGAGAACGTCTCCACCTCCTCTATGACGCGCCAGTCGACGACGCGCGGTGCCAGTGCAGGGCTGGCGAACGTAATGTCCACCACCGACTCGCCCTGCATCCGCACACACGTGGGGACAGAACCCCGGTTTTGTACGACTAGGCCCTGTCCTAGGGCCCATTCCTCCACCCTTCGACCTCGCTGGTTCGTGAACCGGGAACCCCAAGCCTCGTTCCAGGCGTTGAAGTCCCCGCAAACGACCACGGGGAGGCTGGAGTCAAACCCAGCAACGACGGCATCCAGCTCCAAAAGGGAGTTGTCCAGTTCGGCGAGAGATCTGTTCGGGGACAGGTAGACGCCTACCACCACTATGTCCCCGAACCGTGCTGCCACGCAACCCCGGCCTTTCTTGACGGCCTCGAGTGCCGGGGTACCGGCGGCGGCCGACGAAATGAGTGTCACCGAGCCGGTCAGGTCCTGAACCCAGTCGGCTCTGGGCAGGACAAAGTGCGGCTCGGAGACAACGGCGATGTTGATCGACCACTGCGCCATGCTCTGGAGCAACAGATCCTGAGCGGGGGCGCAGTGGTTGATATTCGCCTGGAGGAGACGTAATGGAGCCGTTATTGACAGTCCATTACAGTCTCCTCCCGGGCCCTCCGTGAGGGTCCTGCCGCGGTGGTAGCGGCGGCGGCGTCCGCGGAGGCGATGGCGGTGGCAGCCAGCGGGGCAGCCGCGGCGGTGAGCATCCTCGCGGGGATGGGCCTAGGGACCTTGCCCTTGGCCTTGGCAGGGGGATCGCAGGTCCTGCTCCCAGCCCGGTGGTCGGCCGACTTGCCTGCCGCCGCGCATGCGTAGCAGTGCGGCGCTGCGCTGCAAGTATCGGCCTTGTGGCCGGACTGACCACACTGGAAGCAGCTGTCGCTGCGATCTTCCTCCGCTGCGCAACAGACCCCCACGTGGTGGCCCACGTGGCAGCGGTAGCAGCGCAGCGGTCTGGGCTCCAGCAGCTTTACTCTTGCAGAGACCCAGCCCTGAATATAGTTACGTAACCAAGACGCCATCTCCGGACTAACAGCATCAGTGGAGTTAGCTTCGCGTCGCAACTGAGGAACCAACACCGTTGTAGTACCGGTACAGAGCCCCAGCATGAAGAAACATGACCAGGCGCCGCTGCTGATCAGTAACTGAAATTTAAATAAAATTTAAATGTATATAAGTGGCGTAAGAGAAGACTTTTTAAAGAAAAAAAATATAGGTTCAAATAAATTTTAAGTTAAAGGTACCTACTTCATTCTTTTTTGAAATAAGGTATTTATTATAATATGGTTTCTATAAGTTTTGTAGTTTCTGTAATATCGCTGTATTTAAAACGATTTTTGTATGAAATCAAAGAAAACTCACATTATTTTGGAATATTATTTCTACCGTAGAAACAGTGTGTCTCAGATGGTAAGCAATATTGATGATGTATACGGACTTAGAACTGCTAATGAATGGGATTTTTGTTTCAATCACTTGCACGTGGGAAATTTTATGTCACGAATAACTTTTCTTCTTAGGGTGGCTATAAAATTAAAATTTCCAAAATGAAAACTATTGAATCAAAAACTCAGAGTTTGTAGATAAGAAGAAACTTGTAGGTATTCTTCATCTTCTTTGCCTATCAGCCTTTTCTAATGTTTTGCTGCTGGAACACAGGCCTCCTTTTTAAGAGAGAGAATGGGCCGTAATCCACCACTCAGGCCCAGTACGGGTTGGTGAATGTCACATATCTTAAAATTTTTCGTTCTAGGACATGCCGGTGTCCTCACAATGTTTTCCTTCACCGTTTTGAGAGCAGTGGTGATGAAATAAATTACACTACGATGAAATAAATTACAATCGAATTACTTTAACTTAATGTTGTATTTATGATAATCCAAAGGCCATAATGAAAAACCATTAAAATTTGATGTTTAAAAAATAAAATACATAGATATTTATGCTAAATAAATGCTTATAAATATAATTTTTTTGTTATTTACTGTTATTTTTAAATGTATACATAATTTTGAATAGATTTTGTTACTAAGCACTGGAATTAAATTGAGCTATAATAAAACTGGGAGGGCGCTGACTCCTGACATACAGGCCTGCCTAGTTCGGAAGTCAGAGGCTACTTAAACTGTATCAACCTTATAATTATGTCCATAAAAAAATGATTATTATTTCCTTTATTTATTTCTTAAACATATTTTTAACATTTTTAAATATTTCCTAAAAAAACGTATAAAAAACATTTAAAAATATAAAAAACAGTGGTCCGCCGGTGTCGGGAGCAGGGTCCAAGCTATCGGTGGTTAGGGCTCCAAAGAAAGGAACCTCCTCACAATGCGAGCCGTATCGAGGAGTACTGCCTTCTGTATCAGGCCCTTGATCCAACCGCGCAACGACAGCTTCGACAGGTGGTCGTCGAAGCTTTTGGCTATAAGGCCGTTATTATTTTCATTATTATTTAGTTACGTATTTCTAACAACAAAGTGTAAAAATAGATTTAGATTTGTGATTATCTCTCTTTTATTGATTAAGGACTCGTTTTACATTATAAAAATAATATATAAATTCCTTGAATAAATAAAATGATCCTTACTTGTCTCAAAAAATAAATCCATACAAATCTATCTGTTTGGTCAGTTTCACTCATTTTTAAATCTCACTTAAAACTATAAAACTTCTAAACTCACGTCTCGTCAATACGAAATACTTTAACTTAATGTTGTATTTATGATAATCCAAAAGTAATTGAACCTGGCCCGTGGACTCAGATTTTAGGGTACAGCACGACATTTTTTTTAAATTACATAATTCGGCCGGTTTTATTTTAAACAAAGATGTCGTTAGATTTTTATCGTGAAATATATCTTTAAGTGATATAATTTGGGTTGCATTGGATAGAGGTTGGCCTAAAAATGCCATTTGATTATCTTTTGTCTTCGTATCTTTTCGCTAGATTTGGTAAACTATTTTTCTTAAGGCGAGGCACGGCCAGCTGAGAAACTTTTCCACAATACTCAAGCATGTCATCGCTTACCATCAGGTGTAACTTCGGTAAGGCCCCTCTTTGAGGCGTGGCTGGAAAGGCCTCACGGCGTCGTAACCTTCCGCATGGCGCAGGTACTAACCGAACATGGCAAGTTCGGGCCGTGCCTGTACAAGATCTGTGCGGAGGTGACGCCCGGGTATCGTCACTGTGCGGAACGCCCGGTGGACACGGTGGAGCACACGGTAGAGGTGTGCCCCACTTGGGAAGAGCATCGCCGTGTCCTCGTGGGGGCAATCGGCGGCGATCTCTCGCGCCGGGGCTTGGTTCAAGCCATGCTCCGGAGCGAGGAGGAGTGGCAGGCGGTCGCCTCCTTCTGCGAAGCAGTAATGCTAGCAAAGGAGGAGGCTGACCGTATCAGGCAACGGCGCTCACGCCGCAGCCGCCGCCGTAATTCCGATCCAAATTTCCGGCCACCGTAGGCGCGGGCTTGCGGACGGTGGGCAATGGGTAGCTCGCTGTCCGTTTGTCCGGTAACAGACCGGACCGAGCCCAAGTCGTTTACGGCGCGCACTGTTCCCGTGCGCCTCAAGGAGTTGTCAGCAAACTGTAGGGGCCCAGTAGGGTCGAGGCCTAGTCTGGGACTCTGGGAAGGTATGAAAATGCATACCAGGGCCCTGGAACCAAGGCAGGGAAGGAACAGGGTAGGTTTTTAGTCAGTAAGAGTCTGACACTATTTCCCGCTCCGCCCAAGGGCGGGATTTGTCATTGGATGATTTTACCAACCGTAAAAAAAAAAAATCAGGTGTAACTTAATAAGTAACTTTTCTCGCTCTAGGGCGGAGAGGAAGGGCGTGTCAGACTTTTACCGACTAAAACTCACCATTTTCCTTCGATTGCCCTTTTGTTTTTCAAGGTTACGGTAACTCTTTGAAACGTTCCGGTAGTCCTAGCAGGCATGGGCCCTGCTGGGGCTATACCTGCACCTGAACTTTGTGAGACACACTTACACGGCGCGCCGTAGACCTAGGCTTGGTCTTATGAATGGATGAAGCCTCATTGCTCGTCGTCTAGGAAGGGACAGGAATAGTGTTGCGACTTCGACGTATGTTATAAAATGGTGTTAGACAAACATTCAATTACAGCAATCTCGGAAGATTTGTTATCATTTACTGATGTGTTCCAATGGTCTATTTCTGAAGTTCTTCCCGAGATCTTGACTAAATTTAAATAAAAATAGGCAATTCATGATTTTCTGCCTCACACACTTCACAAATAGGCTTACTATATCGTTACTAAAGATCTCTCGATATTTAGGTTTAGCTGACTGAGGAATACCACAACTAAAAAGAGAAAACAGTTTTCCTTTAAAACAATCTGAAAATGCAAAACAACTTCAGTTTCAGAAGTGATGGCAAAAAATATAGAAAAAAAAACTTTAAACAAAAAAAAAAAATACGACCGCGTTCAATATAAATAGAAAAAGCACAAGAAAGTTCAAAATAACTTTAATTTCGGGAGTCGGTCTATCTACACCGTTAGATTTTGGTCGTTTTAATCCCGCGGATCTCCAATCAAGATTTTTAATTTGTTGCACATTTGTTTAAACAAAGGCCGAAAAAGAATGTTGTGACTTCAAATTGAAAACGTTTTATTTAACATAGGCATGGGCATATGGGCCGATGAAGTACCTGGGACTCGTCCTCGACAACCGGTGGAACTTCGAGGGGCATTTTCGATGTTTGGCTCCCAGATTGAATCGGACTGGGGTTGCTCTCAAGCGGCTCCTGCCGAACCTAGGGGTCCAGACGCCTCCTGCCTGAGGCTCTATGCAGGCATCGTTCGGTCCATGGCCCTTTACGGGGCGCCGATGTGGGCACCGTCCCTGCGAAAGCGAGTGGCGGCCCGGCTGAACGCCTGCCAGAGAGTCATGGCCATCCGGATGATCCGGGGATAACGTACGGTGTCCTATGAAGCGGCGAGCCTCCTTGCTGGCCTACCACCATGGGATTTGGAGGCAACAGTCCTTGCACACATGCACGACTTACGCGTGGAGATGCAACGCCGGGGCGAAACTCCAATGCCACGACAAATCGCGGCATGGCGGACAGAGTTCCGGCGGGATCTCATGTTGAAATGACGAGAGCGACTGTCGAAACCCCGTGCTGGGCACGCCACGATCGAGGCGGTGCACTTCCGACGTCTGGCTCCCAGGTTGAATGCGACTGGGGCTGCGCTCAAGCGGCTCCTGCCGAACCTAGGGGGTCCAGACGCCTCCTGCCGGAGGCTCTACGCAGGCATCGTTCGGTCCATGGCCCTTTACGGTGCGCCGGTGTGGGCGCCATCGCTACGTAAGCGAGTGGCAGCCCGGCTAACCGCCTGCCAGAGGGTCATGGCCATCCGGATGATCCGCGGATACCGTACGGTGTCCTGCGAAGCGGCGAGCCTCCTTGCTGGCCTACCACCGTGGGATTTGGAGGCAACAGTCCTTGCACACATGCATGACCTACGCGTGGAGATGCAACGTCGGGGCGAAACTCCGCTGCCGCGACAAGTCGCGGCATGGCGGTCAGAGCTCCGGCGGGATCTCATGGTGAAATGGCGAGAGCGACTGTCGCAACCTCGTGCTGGGCACGCCACGATCGAGGCGGTAAGGCCCCTCTTTGAGGCGTGGCTGGAAAGGCCCCACGGCGTCGTCACCTTCCGTTTGGCGCAGGTGCTGACCGAACACGGCAAGTTCGGTCCGTACCTGTACAAGATTCGTGCGGAGACGACGCCCGGGTGTCGCCACTGTGCGGACCGCCCGGTGGACACGGTGGAGCACACAGTCGAGGTGTGCCCCGCTTGGGAAGAGCATCGCCGTGTCTTCGTGGGGGCGATCGGCGGCGATCTCTCGCGCCGGGGCTTGGTTCAAGCCATGCTCCGGAGCGAGGAGGAGTGGCAGGCGGTCGCCTCCTTTTGCGAAGCAGTAATGCTAGTAAAGGAGGAGGCCGACCGCATTAGGCAAAGGCGGACACGCCGCCGCCGCCGCCGGGTTTCCGATCCCAATTTCCGGCCACCGTAGGCGCGGGCTCGCGGACGGTGGGCAATGGGTAGCTCGCTGTCCGTCCGTCCGGTAACAGACCGGTCCGAGCTCAGGTCGTCTACGGCGCGCACTGTTCCCGCGCGCCTCAAGGAGTTGTCAGCAAACTGTAGGGGCCCAGCAGGGCCGAAGCCTACTGGGGCCAAAGGTTATGTGAAAATGTCACCAAGGGCCTTGGGACAAAGGCAATGAAAGAAACAGGGTAGGTGTTTAGTCAGTAAGGGTCTGACACTATTTCCCACCCCACCCAAGGGCAGGATCTGTCATTGGATGATTATACCTACCATAAAAAAAAAAATGGGCATATGGGCACTTCAGCTGGTACAGAAAAAGGCTCGGACTGACCTGTTGGTCTAGTCGTTAGTGCCTCTGACTGCTATGCCAGAGGTCGCGGGTTCGATTCCCATCTAGGACAAATGTTTGTGTGATGAACACGATCATTTGTTATGCGTCTGGGTGTAATATATCTATGATATGTATGTATTTAGAAATATGTATGTTTGTTTATCAGTGGTCTAGTACTCATAACACAAGCTCTGCTTAGCTTGAGACTAGACGATGTTGTGTGATAATTGTGGAATATTATTATTATTATAATCGATGAAAAATGACTTTGAATGTTTGGAAAAGACTTACACCCGTATTTAAAAAGAAGTAATTACTTGTTGCTAAGTAATTTCATATTTAGTCATTACTTGAGATTAGAAATCTTCATGAATAATTCCAATTTTTCTTAACTATAGAATACTAATATTACTTAAGTAGTTTCTTTTACTCAAGTAATTATTTTCTTGTTAAATACGGGTGTTAGATTGAATAGTTCAGTGGAATGTACCTCAAAGAGATAAATTTCCTGTTTAATGATTTAACAAATATCAGTTTCTTTAAATGGTTCTTGAGCAAATTTTTTCATGTTGTTTTCTATTTTGTGCTGAGGCCTTCCTTTGAATGGTAATTCGGTTTCAGTAATTTAAGACGTAAATCAAACTACATATAATTATATTTCTTTATTATCATTTTTGTTTTTAAAGTTTATCCTTTCAGTTACCCGAATAATCAGTTTGTTTTTATTCGCCATCTTGCTGGGAATTCAAAACAAATCCTTTACATCACTATCGCTATCTAAACTATTATTACGTAAAAAATTCCACTTAACATAATATTATGTATTCGATGATTTTTTATGCAATTCAATAAATTTCTTTAATCTAGAAACAAAGCAAATTTTCGATTTCTCCATTATTAATAACTATACAGAGATTTCAAAAAATATTAATCCCGCGACTTGTGTTTAATCTCAAAAATTTCATGTCTCGAATACGACCGGGATCCCGGGATCCCGACATACAAGAATTACGGGATCCCGGGATCGAATCTTCTGATTATAATACATTCTGATTACAATACACTTACTATTTTTTTTTTTTAATAGTAGCTGATATTATTTATTTTTTTCAATATTAATTTAAGTTTACATTTGATTTTTTGTACCTAGGCCGTCGTCATCACTGCTCTGTCTGATATCATATGTATTGCGTTTTAACTAATAAAAAAGGAGATTCTTAAGCGATAGACGCGTTACGGACGTAAACACCGCTATTATATATATTATTTATAATGGAATTATTATCTCATATAATATTATAGAAGAGACAAGAAATATGTTTTAAATTTATATAAATAATTCGCTTCATTAACATGATTTAGCCATTTAAGTGATGATCTGAAATATAATACGTACGACATTAGGATCATAGCACCGCATCGGCGCCATCTCGTAAATAAGACTAATACTACGCATATTAAGACCAGTTTTGGTGTAATTTATAAAATTATTTTAATATAATATACTCATAAATTGTTTCAAATATACATAGAAACTGTATTATGCTTTAGTATAATTCCTGAGTGATAAAAGCGAGCAACACACATAAATGTTCGACTTCGCATCGCCAAATTGTCTGATATTACTCGTATACAACTTTATTTTTGGTTTATGCAAAACCTGAAACATCTGTCCAGTATTTATAAGTAAAGAATCAATGCACAAAATTTAAAACTCAATTATGGAAAATTATAAAGTTATAAACTAATTATGGTACCTGGTTGGCGGCATAAATACTTAGTCACCAGGCCACCCGGGCGACTGAGGGGTCGTTTTGTACCCGCACCCAGCAGAGCGCTGGCGTCTAATGTCCATTATGACCTGCTGTGACCTGTTTTTTACTTAGTTTCAGCGGTGTCCAACTTGTGATCTTTTACAAGTATAAATATTTTTGGGCGAATATGGTGTAAAAATTATTGGAATCGATTCAGATACTGATTCTGAACAAACTATATTCAGATTTCGCATATACTAAAAATAATGTTGTATATACATATGTAGTTCATACATATCTAGGGTGATTGGTAATTAGTGACCGATAATACTTAAACTCGTGATTGTAGTCATGATAACAAACAACTTTTACTATGGGACCAAATCTGAAATCGCGAAACAAATCTGCTGATGAGTACATTTATGTTCGCCTTACTGGTCAAAATGTACTGAATTTGACTGATTTTTTTCACGATTTCAGGTTTGGTCCCATAGTAAAAGACGTTTGTTATCATGACTACAATCATGTGTTTAAGTATCGGTCCCTAATTACCAGTCACTCTATATATACAAGTCACTAGTGACGTAACAGTATTTGAAAACTTAGCATAAGATATAAAGTCTACCTTGAAATATTGAAACCATGTTAGACTAATGTAACAATAAAAATGCTTATATTATTTGGAATCTGACAGTTTACACTGCACATTAGTATGTGATTTTCTACAAATATCGCATTAGACCGTGATGCATTCGAATAGTGAGGTGGACTTCTTTAGCTTTTTGTGGCACAGACAGGCACTGGGATAGTTAAATAAAAAAAAAAAAAACCAGCCAAAGTGCGACTCGGACTCGTGCACGAAGGGTTCCGAACAATTAACTATAAAAACGACAAAAAAATCATTTATGTTGTATATAAGCCCCGCCGATTTATTCTGATTCTAAAAAATATTTTTTGTTATTGCGGCAACAGAAATACATCATCTGTGAAAATTTCAACTATCCAGCTATCATGGTTCATGAGATATAGCCTGGTCACTGACAGACAAACAGACGGACAGCGGAGTCTCAGTAATAACCCTTCGGGTAAGGTAAGAAACTTAAGAAGTAGCACAAATTAGTTTTATTTTTAACTGCTTTAAACAAAAAAAAATAAAACAAAAAAAATAGAAACATTTGGTTAAAATGCCTAATTCTTAAAATGGTAACCGAGTTGCAAAAGGACTACTTCTCAAAAGAGCCAATTCGCAAAATGCCTAATTCTCAGAATTTTTAATTCGTTAAATGCCTAATTCTCAGAATGCCCAACTTTTTAAATGACTAATTTATCAAAATAGCTAATTTTCTGCAATTGGGAATATTTTTATAAATAAAAGATTTCTTAACACACACATTATCGAAAAGCCATGATGAAAAAGGCGAAGATATTTTGACGGAAGGGAGAGTAAAAAGAAAAGTTGCTATTTTTCCTCTTCTTCCCGCACAGTACATTCACTTTACATTGTATTTTTTTTATTTTTTGGTGAGGAAAATCATCACATGCGACTCCCGCGCTTAGGCGGAGCAGGAAATATGTCAGACTTTTACTGACAAAAAACCCACCCCGTTCCTTCGTTGTCTTTCATACCAAGATCGAGGCATCCTTTCAGAAGCAGACCCTTGACCCCAGTAGGCAGTAGGCCTCTACAGTTTGTTGACAACTCCTCGAGGCGCTCGTGGAATGATTCGCACCATAAACGACATGGGCTCAGTATGGACGGTTACCGGACGGTTGGACGGCGGGCTACCTATTGCTCGCCTGTTCTATATTATATAGTCTATTTTAGAAGAAGCTGCGACTTTTTCTTATTATTATTTTTGTCAAAAGACAAATAAAACTCACTTTAACATGATTTACTGACTTTTTGTTTTTTTTTTTTCTAATACAATCCTGGGACTATCCCGGGATCCCGAGATCAATTATAGAAAAACCCGAAATCCCGGAATTGGAAACATAATTCGGGATTGCATCTTCTAATTAAAATTCAATTGGACTACGTTCATTTCACTACATTTCTTTATACACCGTTAAATTTTGGTTGTTTTAATCCCGTGGAGGATCGATTCGGTACACGACAGTCTATCGATTTGTAAAGATAAAAATGAAAAATAAAGAAGTTTTTTTTTAAACTCGGATTATTTTACGCATGTCCGAAATTAATTTCTTTAAGTAAACGAGTCAATGAATTCAGTCAGCTGATCGAGTCCAATGAACTGTAGGTAGTTAGTACGCAACGACCCACAACTTTTTACAAGGTCATTGACTCGTTTACTTAAAGAAATTAATTTCGGACATGCGTATATCAATTCGAAAAAAGTACTTTGTTTTTTAATTTTATCTTTACAAATCGATAGTGTTTCATGTACCGAATCGATCCTCCACGGGATTAAAACGACCAAAATTTAACGGTGTATAGTGAAATGCTTCGCATCTAAGGATACACCAGTATTAGAAATAAATAAAATCGTCGAATGATATTTAACCGATCATATTATCAACTATCTATTAAATCTCATGAAAATGAGCAGGTTTGTCACCATCATTACTAAATTACACGTGTTTTTTTGCTTTATACTGCATATTAATTGGACGAATGGTAAAAGAAATAATAAGAAAATCATTAGCTCATGCACGAAGATTTAGCACTGAGCGCTTTGTCAGCTATATAGCTATATATTTTATAAAAAAAAAACTCGTCAATTTGAACTAATTTTACTAAAGAAATGATCCTTAAAACGGTTAAGATATAGTAAGATTAGTAAATGTAAAGCTTCCTTTCCATCTATAAAATAAAGTATTTTTCACTGGTTATGTCCGGTTACAGTGACCAACACATGAGTGTTCATTGAAGACAGTACTTGTATAAATATTATAAAGCCCAAGAGTTTGTTTGTTTGAACGCGCTTATATCAGGAAATACTGGTTCGAAATGATAATTGTATTATAATGGTGCCCATCTAACGACAAAGGCGTGTTTCATAACATTACGCAACAAAACACGGAAGCAGAACAGTAACTAAAGACGCAGGTGAAACCGGGAGGAACAGCTAGTAGTTTAGAAATTTAAAACGAGCATACTTTTATGGACATACATAGACTAATAAACTCATAATCCTCCTCATAATTTGGTTAACATAAAAGCTGGCAAAAATTTGTACGAAGGTTTCAAATATAAAACTGGTACAGATTAGTAATTTATAAAACTATGTTAGCGTGCTCATAGTCTAGTTCCTTAAATTAAATCAAATTATATAACTATAGATACTTAATAATAGTAACAACATTTTATTTAATCAGCAATACTACGATTAACAATTCATTTCTCTGAAGTTCTATTGTCACTGGGTTTGATAGTTACATCTCTAGGTAACAATTCCTTAGCCTCTTCTAGAGGTTTTAATCCCTTTATATTATCAGAAATCTCTTGCAAGCTCTTATCTTTTGTCTCAGGTACGTAAAAATATATCAGAATCAAACTTACAGATGAAATTAAACCAAACAATAAGAAAGTTCCATGCATTCCTAAAGATTTAAATATATAAGGAGATACTTTTATAAAAGGCCCATTAATAATTTTAACAGTCAGTGCTATAACACACATGGATAAACTTCTACACTGTAATGATATTAATTCACCACATATGGCTGTCGATAGTATCATTGGCCCACAGCTTATAGATACTGAATATCCGATTAACAATATAATTGACCAATACTTATTTTCTGCTATAATTGATAATTTCACTAAATAAAGATAACATGATAGTAAAAACAAAAATAAAATTGCAATAGAAGAAAAGGTCAGTAATAATTTTTTTCTTTTGATAGTTTTTGATAAAGCACATCCTAAATACATTGTTACAACAGTCACAGCATCTACTATTAACATTCCAGCATAAGCATCAGACACATTGCTGGTTATTTTATTTAGTATATCCAAAGCGTATACTGTCAATACTAGTTTCCCAGAAAATATATACAGTGACATTAATAACACAGACAATAACACAGGTTTATAAAATTCTTTCTTAGCCAATACTTTAGTAGACTCCATAAATTTATTTCTGAAAGATATATTACGTTTATCACTTTGATGACCGGCGAAGAGTTTTTCGAGTTCCTTTTCAGAAATCATGTTTGATCCTTTCAGCCATCTGTGGGATTTTCCGCATTGATCAAAGCGACCTTTAGTTGCCAACCATAATGGTGATTCTGGCCAGAAATATATTGTTCCTAAACTGTATATAGAACACAGTAAACCTAATAGGGCTATATACTTCCAATGGAAGAAAGTTCCAATTAAATTTGCCACCAATACACCCCAGTAGAATGTTGCAGATTTAATGGTCAAAAAGAGGCCTCGGTATTTAGCTGACGTATACTCAGTGATGATAGCAAGTGAGGTGGTGATGTAAGAAGCAGTTACAGCCCCTTGGAATATTTCACTGACAAGAATCATGTAGACATCATTGCTGTTGTAGAAGACGATGAAACCGATGAATGAAGAGACACAGACGATGCTGTGGGTGATCTTCCTTCCCACAAGCGCTATTAAAATTGGCAGGATGATGACCCAGGGTATCCCGGCGTAACTGAATACTGCAGCTGAAACATAAAAATAACTCTTATCTAATAAATCTGTAGAATAGAGAGAAAACCTAAGAAACTTGCTTATGAGGTCTTCATACTACATTTACGTAAAATTTTAATTTTTACTTTAATGACTAATGAATTTCTTACGAATGCATATTTCTATACTATTGTATCATCATTTTTTCCTTACATTTTTCCCAACTAGCCTGAGGTTGGCTTTAAGTCTAACTGAAAGCAGCTGAATACCTATCAGACCACAGCAACTCAGTTATTGGGCAATACGATACTCTTTGGATAGGTGAAAGAGTGAATGCCAGACTTTTACTTACTAAAATCAGTTACCCTGCATTCTACGGCCGCGGTGATTATTTTGATAAAGCCGTAACGAATAATCATGCTGATATCTCTTTGAGTCGACCATCGACCCGGGCCTGGTCCTTACCGGACAATAAGCTACCCATTGCTCGCCGTCCGCATACCCGCGCCATAGATCCATGTACCTGCCTACTGAATATACTTACGTAGCCAAGACGCCATCTCCGGACTGACGGCATCAGTGGAGTTAGCTTCTCGTCGCAATTGAGGAACCAGCACCGTTGGAGTGCCATTACAAAGCCCCAGCATGAAGAAACATGACCAGATACCGCTGCTGATCAGTAACTGAAATGTTAACGAAATATTTTTTTAGATATTATATATGGTATAGCGTAATAGTGACTGAAAAGTTGTAAGGGAATCGTTTATCTTGGTATGGTCATGTGAAACGGAGGGATGTAACGCATGTTAATGAAAGAATTATGAGTATAAAAAATATAAATGGATGGAGAGGGAGAGGAAGGCCAAAGAAAAGATGGATGAATTGTGTGTGTGTTATTGTTGATTGAGGAAGAATTGTGTGATGAATGGTAGCGTGATAGCACGGGTGATAGCAGAGAATGGAAAAAAAAAACGTGTTGCGCCGACCCCAATTAATGTAGGATAATGAAAGTATCGTAATATTGTTTTCTTTTTTTGGCGGAAATTATCAAACGACCATTCTGCTTTGTCAGACTATAACTGACTAAAAACCTAGGTACCTACATTCTAGTATCATACACTCTTACGAATAATCCTGCCTTAGCCCATGTTACGTTGGGCCTACAAGTAGATTTCTCAATAGGATTTTTTTCTTCTTGGCTGTATCTGCAATCAGCTTTAGCCATAATCAGATGCGCTCTATGTTATGGCAGTTCGATTGTGCCCTCCAGTGAAGACATCTCCTCTTAATTGGCTATTTTTATTTAAAAAGCAATAATGTCTTTTCATTTTAGCAGCCTCCTCAGATAAGTCATTGTAGTTTGGAGGATTTCTTCCTTCACAGTGCTCATTTCGAGATAGTGGTGTATTTCCATGTTCGTGATAAACCATGGGACATTGCACAGGTTTTTCAGTATCATATTTTGTATTCGCTGTAGTATAATTATATTAGAGTGGCTGGCGGTGCCCCAGAGTTGTATGCCATACATCCAGACAGGCTTCAAAACGCTTTTGTATATTAACAATTGGTTGTCAACAGATAGTTTGCTATTACGGCCCAGTATCTAAGACAAGTTGGTATACCGTAATGTGATCTCTCGTCTTTTTGTTTTGATGTGGTGCCTCCATGTTAAGCGTCCATCCAGGTGTAGATTAAGATATCGTACACTATCTTGGTGAGGAAGTTTGAAGGACAGTTTCCTTGCCACAGAGTAAAAGTAACAGGCACAGATTTTTAAACACTAGCCTTTATTCTCCATTTCTGGAGCCACTTGGTTACATCGTTCAGATTTCTTTACAGTTTCTGCGTTGCGATCACAGGGCTTTTTTCGCTTACCAATATAGCAGTATCGTCAGCGAATGTGGCTGTAGTGACATCATGTTCTCCTGGCAGGTCAAACGTGTATATGATGAATAGTACAGGTCCCAGGACCGACCCTTGCGGCATCCCGGCCTCTATTTGGTAATAATTAGACGTAGAATCTGATTCCTTCACTTGAAAAAGCCTATTTGAGAGGTAAGACTCAAACAACAATAGGGAATATGCAAGAAAAAATTGTTAATAAGGCCCCTCCAAATTCATCTATCGCCAATTCAAGCGAGGTTTATAAGCTTGTTGCATCCGACGTAACGTTTGATAATAAGGCAAAGCAAGAAAAAAGATATAACACCTAAAGGCCATATTGGTATTCACTCGAATATTTCACAAAACCTGTTTCTAATAAAACGTGTTTTATTTTTTAAGTAAATTTACAAATATGCAAGGTTAGTTTATATTAAAGTTACATTTCCTTTATTTGTTTTAAAGTTTTGTACCCCAAACGGAAAAAAACGGAACCCTTTTAATATCACTTTGTTGTCCGTCTGTCTTTTTGTCTGTTAGGACCCTTTATCTCGAGAACGCATGGAGGTATCGAAATAAAATTAAAATCATATTATACTCAAGTCTGTAGTCCCTTGCAGTTGTGAAAAAACTTGTAAGTTAACGAAAAAAAAAAACAGCCCTTTATGTTGCAAAAAACACATCTTTCGACATTCTCAACGGAATAAAAATTAATATGGTACTTCCCCTAGACCTGGAATCCTGAAATTTGGCATGAAGCAAGGTCTCATAACATAAATATAGAAAAAAAACTGAAAACTGTAAATTTGTAGTTACTTCACAAAAGAAAACTCTGTTGCGATTCGCAAAATTTTTGAGTTTTGATTCGGGCATTGAACGGTTTTTCATATGCAAGTTTTTACAGAATCCAGTGTGCGAGACCGACTCGCACTTGCCCGGTTTTTTTAATCTATAAATACATTATGAAAGGCTAAAGTTCATGCATAACGGTCAAGTGGACTGTCCACCCCCCGCCGATGACACTTTCACTATTTCTTGAAAGTCTTAGAATAGAATAGAATAGAATCTTTATTTGCACAGAAAGTAGGTACAGGTTACAGGTGTTAGTCAAATTTGATGATCCATACTAACTGCCTTAACTAGGGCATGCAAAACATTGTAACATTAGATAATAATAATATTAGATAATAATATTCCAAAAACAGACACATTCCAATTTATGTAATACAGTCACTAAGTCAAAAAGCAACGTAAAAAAATACTACACAAAAACTTCTGCAGCTAAATTGGATCAACAAGATATTTCCGTGGCCGGCGTGAATATTTCGACATGTCTAAAACCGGAATTTGTCAGGACAGCCATTTTAATGTTTTGACTTCTGGTAAATCGAGAAATTACTTTACTGTGTGCATTTTGCGTATACAGGTTAATTTAAACCGAGTTATAAACTTATTCACCGAGTTGTCAATTTATTTACCACAGTTGTCAACTTGTTCACCTTTTAAGTGATATTAAAGGTACATATTAATGGGTTATTTTAATGACTAACACAACATTGTTAATAGATGGCAAACAGATTACAAACATAAATAATGTGGATTTTCTGAATCCCTTCACTTAACATTTGTTGGACTAATAATAGATTGAAATTGTGAGGGAAAGTGCCGTATCCCACGCTTAGATTGCAAAGGTAGCTGATAGGTTCTGCCATTACATTTTCAGCTAATTTAATTATTGAACGTGGGCTGTACTGCAGTGTCTCCAACGATACCAGATTGACTATCGGTACATCGAATCGCTGAAGTGTTTGTACAAAAACGTCACCACGTCAGTCCCACTTCAGAATCAAAATTATCCATGTTGCTCCCATTCCTACCAAGATCGAAGACTGTACACTAAAAATTGTGGATGACTGCGTTTACTTGGGACTGAAAATCCAGTTGGGTAAGTCAAACTGCAACAAAGACGACAATTGTCGAATCCGCCTCGGCTAAGTTCGGGAAGCTGCGTGTCATCTTCTGGTCCAACGTGCCCCAGTATCTCAACGTGAAAGTCTCTGTTCTGTGAGTGTTGCCAGTGATGACATTCACAGTGATGGCTCTGAGACGTGGTCGCTTACAATGAGCCTCATCACAAGGCTTAAAGTCACCCAAATGGGCGCAAAAGGCTGCAAATGCTGAACAAGCGCCGCCCGCCACCGCCGTTGCCCGCACTTCTACACCGGCTGCGGAAATGTTACACGCTAAACTGCTATTGTTACCACCGGCAAAATAGGAGCGTCGCAACCAAAGCGACAAACTAAATTAGGGAAAAAGCTAAAAACGGGTACTCGACCTACTCTGTCTGCGGAACGCCTTACCAAAAACGGACCATGTTGATGAAGAGGGTTTCACCAGAGTTGAGAAGAAGAAGAATAAGACCGGTAATCTCTTAGCTGCCACTGGCTTACTTCTATTTCTATTTTTTAATTAGTTTTTTTTTCATTACTTTTCTATACTGCGTTCACAATGTAATAGAAGCAACAAGAAATATGTAACCAAGATTTATGTAACTCATAATATGATTTAATAAGAGTGTCCATGGAGTTTCTTGCACGTTCTTCTCCATCAAGATCTACGCTTTGCAATTCAGCTTTACTTTTTTTGACTGACCGACATTTTAATAATTCAAAAGTGCCTGTGGTCTATTTAAATAAATGCGTTTGAGTTTGGCCCCAACAACTATCACCAAAAGATATCCACTGGACTGGACATAAGGCCTATATAAAGGAGGCAAAAAACCGGTCGTTAATTAGGAAAGAATCAATGACCGGTCTTTTGTCTCTCTCATCCACCGGATTCCAGCGTCTCTCACCATTGCCTCAAGTCTGCTATTACAATAGTGTCACAATCGTCTATCATTGATTTCATCATGGTTGATTTGAACAAGTTTGGTAATTTACTAATATAATGGCGTCACTATGACAACAGTCAATCACTGATACACCATTGAAAGAAATGGTAATCTCGTACATAATTAATTTATGACTTATGGGGTAATCTGCTAAAATTTTGTCAGTTCTTTTGATTGGTGACTTACCATTACATTCAAGTCACTCTACCACCATTCGTTTACGAGACGAATAACCGACCAATGAACAACCATTATGATTTAGCAGATTAAGAACTTTTATCAAAATGACAATGGGATTGTGTTGGAATGTCGAATTTACAAAAATAGCCCTAGGTCATCGGTCCATATTGTCAGAGGTCTTCCAACGCTGTGTTTTTCGATACGCTGTCGTCAGTTCAGAACCTTTCAGCCCCATTGACCATCAGTTTTGAGAGCAACGAGCCTTGCCCACGGCCACTGAAGTTCCGCAATTCTTCGGGCTATGTCGGGAACCTTAGTTCTTATTTATTTATATTGACACGCCAACGACTCATTCACTAGTTTACATTATAAACAAAGAAAAATTTACAAATAAAGAGTTGTGGTGAATATGTCACATATAGACGTGCACCGCCATTGTACAACTAATTATTTAAAAAAATAATTAAATAAATTATAAATTGAAAATAGGATAAAATTAAAAATTATAGCAATATGTCAGTGAGAAAACTTAAACAAACAAAAAATACATTGAGATCCATTACATTTTAAATATATATTAAATGATACAAAAATATAAATTAAAACAATAATAATAATAACGAAAAAATTTGGTAATTCTAAAAAAATGTGGTAATTATAAAAAAAAAGCGAACCAAGGTTACCTTCTACGCAAGCATAATAGCCTTCTTGGCTTAAAGTTTACGATTTGTGTTTTATTAATGCAATAATAGGTTTCAATACCGGTAATATGAATATAAATGATATTAAAATTAGGTAGAAAAACAAATACTTTTAAAATCAACACTATAAATTCTTTAAAATCAACATAATATCAGAAAAACAAGAAAAAGAACAATAATAGTAGCAATAATTATTAAATAGTTATTCAATGTTGGTGCTCGATGCGAATTTAATAGATTCACTAACGCTTTAAGTTTGAAGATTATAGATACACTAACGCTTTGCTCGTGAGTTTGTTCGTGTGAAATGTTTTCATACAAACTTGAACACTCCTTAAACCGTATTTTGAGGGTAGTTTTAAAACTACCCTCAAAAATTTTGGTATGAATTTTTACCGACTTCAAGTATAAACCATTAAGTTAATTGGCTTATAGAATGAGATTAAGCATCATCATCTTATCAGCCGAAAGACGTCCTTCAAGTGCCTTCACAATTAACGGTCCTGTGGTTCTCCCATACATCGGATTCCCGCAACTCTTGCCAGGTCATCGGTCCACCCTGTAGGAGGACACTGCGTCTTCCAGTACGCGGTCGCCACTCCAGAACCTTTCGCCCCAACGGCTATCTGTTCTGCAAACAATTTGCCCTATCCATTGCCACTTAAGTTTAGCAATTCTTCGTGCTATGTCAGCAACCTTGGTTCTCCTGCGGATATCTTCATTTCTGATTCGATCTCGCAAGAAAATTCCGAGCTCCTTTCCGTTGCCCTTTGGGTGACTTTAGGCCTTCTGATGAGGCCCATTTTGAGTGACCACGTCAGATTAAGTATTCTTTATAATAATTCCCCCATTTTTAATAATAGATTACCCCTTCTTAGTGCTCACCTGCGTCATAAAAGAAAGCTTGGCATAATTTTACGTTTGTAGTACCAGTAGTTTCATTTCTGTGTTAGTCTGCTTCTCCTTTTGTGTATATAAATATTAGAGTACTCTAACACACATATTTACACACACAAGTAAAACTAATTTCTTGAGTATAAGTAACTACTTAAGTAACAATTTGTATTCTATAGTTAAGAATAATTTAAATTTTTCATGAAGATTTCTAACCTCAAGTAATGACTTAAAAATAAATGACTTAGTAACAAGTAATTATTGGTAGTTTCCGGACTGTGTCTAAAATAGATTGCTCGGAACTTCTCCAGGTTTATTTCATTAATACCATTATTCCTTTAAGTCACACTGTGAAGAACTTGGGGATTTATATCGACTGCACTCTTTCCTGGGCAAAACAATTGCAGGAAGTCTGTCGTATGCTATTTACTTCGGCAGGCTGAGACGTCTTTGTAATTTTCTTCCCATCTCTACTAAAATTGCATTAACAAAATCTCTTCTTTTTCCAATCCTGGAAGAAGAAGAGACTGTCCTTTTTTTTTTTCATTATGCTGCTACACCCTACCCTATTAATTTTAAGTTCTTAATGTAATTTTACTTTTTGGTGTACAATAAAGAATACATCTATCTATCTATCTATCTATCTGCCAGCTATCTTGATCTCACCCCAGTACAATTTGATAAGCTTAAGTTGACTTCAAAATCGATGTATCAGGTTCATATTTGGCTTGCGCAAGTATGACCACGTTTCTAACGTACTAACCTCAAATGGCTTCATAATTGCCTCCGTCGGAATGCCCATATATAGTTTCTTTGCTTTATAATGAGCTTTTTAATCCTTGTACCCCGTTTTATGTTAAAACATACTTTTAGTTTTTTAATGAAATGCATAGTAGAAGGTCCTTGAGATCATTGAAACCTAAAATTAACTATTCGTACGCATCCGGATTCCTTCGTTGTCAAATCTTTTACAATTTAATCTGCTCATTTATGGAATACGTTATCTATTGTGAGGCGTGCTAAAAGCAACCAATGTTTAAACAAAATGGTGAAGGAGTATTACCTTTCACTTTGATTTTTCTTCTCCTGACTAATTTAAACACTGTTAAATTTTGGTCGTTTTAATCCCGCGGATTTAATATACGAACTTAATTTCTTTAAGTAAACGAGTTAATGACCTTATAGGGAGTTGTCGGTGGTTGCGTACTAACTACCTAAAGTTCATTGGCCTCGATCAGCTGACGTTTACTTAAAGAAATCAATTTCGTACATGCGTAAATTAACTCGATAATAAAAAAAGTACTTTATTTTTATCTTTACAAATCAATAGGGTTTCATGTATCGAATCGATCCTCCACGGGATTAAAACGACCAAAATTTAACGGTGTATATTTAATATTGTGTATTATTTGGTATTTTATGTAGAATTATTAGTGTTATTATAACTTAATAGTGTTATTTCTTATGTTTTTACACTGACAGTCCTAAATCGATCTCCTTTTGTTTAGTCCATCCAAAGGTTATAATAATAATAATAAATGGTAAACGGTCGAGGTTCTCGTCCGTTCCGCATGACGAGAACCTCGTGAAAGCCGAGAAAGATAAACAAATCAAGTATATTGACTTGGCTCGCGAGGTTGTCGACATGTGGGAAGTGGATTCGGCGATCATTGTACCGATAGTCGTGTCGGGTAATGGCTTAATAGCCAAGAGCCTCGACCAACACCTTAGGAGGCTCTCGTTAGGCGGCTGGATCAAGGGCTTGATTCAGAAAGCGGTACTCCTGGACACGGCTCGTATTGTTAGGAGGTTCCTTTCTCTGGAGCCCTGACCGCCGGTAGCTTGGACCCTGTTCCCGATACCGGTGGGACACTATTTTTTATATTTTTAAATGTTTTTTTTTATATATATGTTAAAAATATTTAAAAATCTAAAAAAATATGTAATACAAGAAATAAAGGAAATAATGATAATAATAATTCTTTATTGTCCAGAAAACAAGGAAACATAACATAATAAAATACACTACCCTCCACACTAGGATTCCCTGTGTCGTGGAGGGCAGTCTCTTTCGTCATAGCATACGTTGTACAATAACCGGAACAATAAAGAGAAAAGCAAAACCAAAAACCAATGAAGTGCGAGTGGTACATGTGATGAGTGTGTGTGAGTGAGTTAGGTGTGCGTGTATGTATGAAAGGGTGTGTGTGCCTTTGTGTGTATGCGCCTTGAACAAATGAAATTACACGTTAGAGGATTGCGCAAAACAAAAACCGGAGGAGTCATCATTAGCACGGAGACAGAAGACGATAAAAAGAAACTTAAAAAATCACCTAACTATGTGGTTCCAATCTGAAAGTGGAAGAACTCTATAAGAGAAGACCAAGAATTATAGTAATAGGAATACCGACTGAGTTAAGTGTCCAAGAAGTGTACGATTACATTTAGGAGCAGAACCTGACTGACAAGCTGCCTAATTTACACCGTGAGTCTTTTTTGACCTCCATAAAATTAAGTCACAAGTCGGGACAAAACGAGGGACCTACATGCTATTATGTTCTAGAAGTAACTAGTAGCATAAGAAAGGTAAAAGCAAAGCCGAGTATTCATAAATTGGACATCTTGCCCAGTGAGGGACTTCACACTTGTGACCAGATGCTTCAAATGTCAACAGTACGGACATGCTGCAAATAATTATCGCGAAACTGTCTATACATGTGCACTTTGTGGTGAACAAGGCTACCAGTGGATGCTGCGTGATAAGACAGCTGATCAGTCACAGTGTGCTACGTGCATGCTTTTTAATAAGCCGAGTAATCACAAGACAGGCGATCAAGACTGCCCGGCTAAGGAAATTGCTGAGACAAGACTCATAAATTCTGACTAATTTAAACACTGTTAAATTTTGGTCATTTTAATCCCGCGGATTTAATATACGCATGTACGAAATTAATTTCTTTAAGTAAACGAGTTAATGACCTTATAGGGAGTTGTCGGTGGTTGCGTACTAACTACCTAAAGTTAATTGGCCTCGATCAGCTGACGTTTACTTAAAGAAATCAATTTCGTACATGCGTAAATTAATCCGAGTATAAAAAAGTACCTTATTTTTTATTTTTATCTTTACAAATCAATAGGGTTTCATGTATCGAATCGATCCTCCACGGGATTAAAACGACCAAAATTTAACGGTGTATATTTAATATTGTGTATTATTTGGTATTCGATGTAGAATTATTAGTGTTATTATAACTTAATAGTGTTATTTCTTATGTTTTTACACTGACAGCCCTAAATCGATCTCCTTTTGTTTAGTCCATCCAAAGGTTGTTTGTAAGAAATAGCCCTGTGCGATAGGACCGCCCATTGTACCCTTATTTTTAATAATTTTCTATACATTTTTGTATTGCGGTGTACAACAAAGAATAAAATAAATAAATAAAATGAACTGGAAATAATAATATATGTACAAACTAGTAGAAAAAGAACTCACAAGGCATTAAAAAATTCATCCACATCAATGTCTTTGGGCAAAAGTGCCCAGAATGCTGATTCGTTGACTGAAGAAAAGCCCAGCCCTCTGGTCACGTGTAGAATTGACCAGTCGTTTGCTTGATATCCCGAACAACTCGATGAGCGCCCGGGCAAGATGGCCCTAGTGTTTCAGCCCCAAACGGCTCAAAACATCTATCTTCCGAGAAGCTTATATTTACGCCGTCTGAGGTTTGAACTATCTCAAAAAAAAAAAAAAAAAATTTGAAAAGGTTTTTGAGTTTCAGCGAGACTGACGAACAGCAATTAATTTTTATATTTAAGATGATTCTGGACCTACCACACGCACCAGTTTCACTACAGTTTTGCCTGCGCAGTCCGGTTTGTACACTTTTTGTACACTTAGTTTTACCCATGTTCAAACCGGTCTGGTCAGGAAAAACTGTGGTGAAACATCTGCATGTATAACGAACAGGGAGCGACTGCCTATTACACCTCCACAACCCAGTTACTGGGCAACACGACACTCTTTGGAAAAACTGATGGTCAGACTTTCTGGCGTTTGATTACCTGAAATATCTAAGAATGATCACCGGGACCAACGGCTTTACGTGCTTTCCGAAGCAAGGGATAACTTAGAAACGTTTACGTATTGAAAATTTTTCCATCTTTTGCTCCATCTCTTTTTCTTGCTAGCACGCCTTTGAACACGTTAAAGTAAAACCCTTGATCATCATCTAACTAAGATATCACGTAGTTAATGGCTGGATTTTCTTCAATCAGAGATATTAGTAAGTACTACAACGTGGCTATTCCACCAGTCTTTCAAGGAGATGTCAGCAAAAACATAGGGGCCCAGCAGGGTCGAAACATTTAGTCAGTTAGCAGTTTTGTTTTTTTTTTTTAGTGCAAAAAGGCATTCTCTACCAGACAACCTTTGGTTTAAAGAGAGTACACTGAGGTAGGTTACACAAGATATATTATAAAAAAAACTAAATATTTTAAATAGAATGAATATTCATTCAAATTAGGTGTTTAAAATAATAAAATACATATTTATGCTAAAAATGCTTATAAATATTATATTTGGCCTATCATTTAAACAATGTTGAAAATTTCCAGCACACCATTCAAACAAGCATTCAAGAAAACTGGACCAAACCAACGATGGCAGCAAAAGTTTAGAAATGATCAAAATCAATGAAAATAAATATTTACGTTCCAATAACCTTAGCTGTATTGCAATTTACCCAACGGAAAAGAATAAATCGAGTGACGATACTAGTCCAAAAAATAATACGCCTTGAACAAGCTTTATACAAATGAAATTACACGTTAGTGGATTGCGCAAAACAAAAACCGGAGGAGTCATCATTAGCACGGAGACAAAAGACGATAAAAAGAAACTTAAAAAATCACCTAACTAAGTGGTTCGCCGTGTCCTCGTGGGGGCGATCGGTGGCAGCGATCTCTCTCGCCGGGCCTTGGTTCAGGCCATGGTCCGTAGTGAGGAGGGATGGCAGGCGGTCGCCTCCTTCTGCGAAGCAGTAATGCTAGCAAAGGAGGAGGCCGACCGCATCAGGAAGAGGCAACGGTGCGCTCGCCCAGCCGCCGCCGGGATTCCGATCCCGATTTCTGGCCACCGTAGGCGCGGGCTTGCCGACGGCGTGCAATGGGTAGCACGCTGTCCAATCGTCCGGTAACCGACCGGACCGAGCCCAAGTCGTCGAAGGCGCGTTCTGTTCCCGCGCGCCTCAAGGAACTGTCAGCAAACCGTAGAGGCCCAGCCTGCTAACTGCAGGCAGGCAGGGTCGAAGCCTGCTGGGGTCGAGGGCCGTTTTCGGAGAGGAAGGCTCAGCACCGGCACTATAGGCAACGAAGGAACGGGGTAGGTTTTTAGTCAGTAAGAGTCTGACACTACTTCCCGCTCCACCCAAGGACGGGATTTGTCATTGGATGTTTTCACCTACCATAAAAAAAAACCTAACTAAGTGGTTGCAGTCTGAAAGTGGAAGAACTCTATAAGAGAAGACCAAGAATTGTAGTAATAGGAATACTGACTGAGTTAAGTGTCCAAAAAGTGTACGATTGCATTTAGGAGCAAAACCTGACTGACAAGCTGCCTAATTTACCTCGTGAGTCTTTTTTGGCCTCCATAACATTAAGTCACAAGTCGGGACAAAAAGAGGGATCTACATGCAATTATGTTCTAGAAGTAACTGGTAGCATAAGAAAGGTTTTTATAAACCGAAGCCGAGTATTCATATATTGGACATCTTGCCCAGTGAGGGACTTCACACTTGTGACCAGGTGCTTCAAATGTCAACAGAACGGACATGCTGCAAAGAGTTATCGCGAAACTGTCTATACATGTGTACTTTGTGGTGAACAAGGCTACTGCGTGGATGCTGCCGAGTAATCACAAGACAGGCGATCAAGACTGCCTGGCTAAGTAAATTGCTGAGACAAGACTCATAAATTCTGACAAATGACAAATGATATTTATTTTGTAAATAGGTTTAAAAAAAAAAACACTTACACGGCAATCTTTTTTTTTCGTCAGTTTAAACTAGATGAGGCCGGTGTTTCCTAGCTGACTACCCTGAGAAGAAGCACCGAAACAAACTCAGGGGTCAAAGTGTCTTTTAAAGTCCATACAGTAAACATGTAATGGTCAAATAATATAAGAAACATGCAGATTAGTGTCTGAGATGGTCTTTTGAAGAAAGAACCACACAGATTTGAGTGGACCTGTCCAGTCAGTGCAAGCATTTGTCAGTATTCGTGTAGCTCAAACTTAGGACTACTATGGAGCTCAACGACTTGACGAACAATACCAAAGAAAGGACATTTGGGTAGGCCGCATCAAATACTCAAAACTGCCAGACATCATGTTAGAAATTACAGAAAAGAAAAGTAATCCACATAGTCCCCATATTCACAATAATAAAATGGAATTTACAAAAAATGTAACGCTTTACTAAGCAGCTTATTGCAAGTCGTAAAATGTAAATAAACAAAAAATATCAATGTCAAATGGTAAAAATACAATGAAGAACCATCTAAGTTCTAAGTCAAATTTTAAAACAAAATTTAAAAAAAGGGGTGAATAAGAAAATCCAAGACAAAATATAAAATAAAAATAGTCATCAATGACAAATTCGAGAAAGATAGAAAAACAAAAATAAAGAGGAGAATTTGACAAAAAATGTTACATATTACTACAATTATAGTCAGTACTGGAGCAGGTCAATCCCAAAAATCATTCCATTGATTATTATGAGGACACGTAAATAGCGCCGTTGTTTTATTGTTACTTAAATTCATACGAGTTTTATTGCAGTAACATTATATTACTTATAAATAATTTGGTACCTACATGTATCTATTTATGTTTTCTTACAATTTTACTTATTTTACAAACTAGTTTATAAATCCTTTACCTAGCAAAAAAATTATAATGGATCATCAATAGAATGTTGTGTCACAATAACGACTTAGGTACGATGATGCAAATTTATTGACTAAGCAAAGTATTTATAGGCGCAATACCATTATTAAAATTTGATAATTTTTATATGGATGTAATTTGGTCACTTCCTGCTTATTTCTTTTAAAATATTGCAATATCCTGTTGAATTTAAACTAGGATTTAATTTGATAACTTTCCTTAGAATTATTTAAAATATTGCGATATCCTGTTGAATTTATATAAGGATTTAATTTTTAAAAAAGATAAAAAAAGGTATAAAACTGTTTCTCAGTATAAAACTGAGAAACAGTTTTATACCTAGTTCAGGTAGAATGTTATTTGGTACCTTTTACTCTAGATTAAGCCCTAAATGTATAAATGTTTATGTAAATCAAGAAATTCAATAAACATATTATTTTATTATCTCCTTTCTTTCTTTTTCTGTACATATTTTTTGATATATTTTTAAATATTTCTCACAATACATAAAAAAAAACATTTAAAAACATAAAAAAATAGTAGTCCGCCGGTGTCCGGAGCAGGGTCCAAACTACCGGTGGTTAGGGCTCCAGAGAAATTATTATTATTATTCCATTTATTTAAATTACACATAAATATTTTAAACATTTTTAAATATTTTTTTTTTAATTATTATAATGTTTACTTATAGATTTAGATTTTTGACCACTGAAAATTTTGTTAAACGCTTGTCAAATATTATTTTAGCACCTCATTTCATTTTATTTACCGTTTTATTTAAAAAAAAGTTGCCTTCTTCTTCTTCTTCCTGCTTTTATCCCATATTACTTGGGGTCAGCGCACCACGTTTTTCTTCCATTCTGTCCTGTCACCTACTATCACTAACTCTCTTTTCTTTCATATCACACAATCAATCCATCTCTTCTTTGGCCTCCCTCTTCCTCTCCATCCATCGACGTGTAAACTCAGAACTTTTTTCTTAACATGTGTTGAAAGAAAAAAAAAATACTAGTCAACAAATAAAATCTCACTTACCTGCCTCAAAAAATACACCCATACAAATTTGTCTATTGATTCATCTGCATTCATTTTCAAATATCACTGCAAACTAAGAACTTTTAAACTCACGTGTGGTCGATACGATGTACTATAACTTAATGTTGTGTAAAATTTATGATAATCCAAAGGCCCGTAAACGTACCAAACCGGTGTGTATTATCATAATTTTAAGGCATAAAAGCAGTTTTGGTCATGTAGGAACTTTTCTCCAAGAATTTGTTCTTCGAAACTTTTCTTAATATACTAAATTACTGTGCTTATTTAAATGCTGTACTATTTTTGTTTAACTACTAATCAATCTTATAATATTCCTACTGATAGGACTAAATCTCCGTTTCTAGAAGACGGTATGGTACGTGGTCGAACACGTGGATATTAAGCGTGTTTTTTTTTTTGATCATTAAAAAAGGGCCTTCTTCAGCGATACACGTGGCATGGTTTTGAACGGGTAATGTCAGTTGAGACCGATCAGTTCTTACGCAAGTCTTTACCGGAAATCGTAAGTTCAGGAGGTTCTTGCACCGGATTCGTGCGCCTCCTTGCTGGCCTACCACCATGAGATTTGAAGGCAATAGTCCTTGCACACATGCATGACTTACGCGTGGAGATGCAACGCCGGGGCGAAACTCCGCTGCCGCGACAAATCGCGGCATGGCGGACATTGTTCCGGCGGGATCTCATGGTGAAATGGCGAGAGCGACTGTCGCAACCCCGTGCTGGGCACGTCACGATCGAGGCGGTTAGGCCCTCTTTGAGGCGTGGCTGGAAAGGCCTCACGACGTCGCCACCTTCCGTTTGGCGCAGGTACTAACCGAACACGGCAAGTTTGGGCCGTACCTGTACAAAATTCGTGAGGAGACGACGCCCGGGTTTTTTTTGTGTCGCCACTATGCGGACCGCCCGGAGGACACGGTGGAGCACACAGTCGAGGTGTGCCCCGCTTGGGAAGAGCATCGTCGTGTCCTCGTGGGGGCGATCGGCGGCAATCTCTCGCGCCGGGGCTTGGTTCAAGCCATGCTCCGGAGCAAGGAGGAGTGGCAGGCGGTGGCCTCCTTTTGCGAAGCAGTAATGCTAGCAAAGGAGGAGGCCGACCGCATTAGGCAACGGTGCACCCGCCGCCGCCGCCGCCGGGATTCCGATCCCGATTTCCGGCCATTCACCTGACCAAATGGTCTGACGTGTATGTGACGTAAAAACAAGTATTTAAAAACTTAGCATAAGATATCGAGAGTGAAAATTTAAGCCTTTTGTAGCTAAGTTACCAATAAAAGTGGTACCAATAAGTTATCAATAAAATAGTTTTGAATAAATAGTTTTTGATCATAGAAGAAAGTAAGTAGTACCTTCAGAAAAGAAAATGTTAACAAATGATATCGCTAGAAAATCATTTTTGCCACCATTATTTAGTTAAGGTTGTTTTTGTATGACGGCGGTAAGGCACGTTCAGTGAAAATTTTTCAGTGGTGAAAAGATTAGAAGAGTGTTTGATTTTAAATGATATAAACTAGTGCTTGACTACGATCCCACCTGATGCAGATACCAGTTTATTAAAAGCCTATTCATTCTAGCCTTTGAAGACACCTAAATTACAATCGGACGGGAAGACCGCAGCATTCGACTTACAAATGCAAATAATTTATTTTCTTTCACTAATTAAGTACAAGCTCTAGTGGTTGAAGCGACCTTTTGGACCAAAATTGCCTGTGTTAGAGCACTTTGCTCTTTCGAAACTTAAAGTTACGTGATGTACCAATAATTCAATTCAAATCTTAAATCTTAAGAAAGTTTTAGTTTTACAAAAAGAAAAGATATGCTAAATTAAAAATCAAGAAGATTAACAAAATCAACAAGACTTTTTCTATTCCTTCGATGTACGCGGTATAAACGCTGAAGCAAAACGCTTAGTATAGACCGAGATTCAAACCCATGATCTCTAGAATTCTTCGAGTGAAAATTACTTTAATGTTTGTACAAAGTAAAAATTTTTCCTTCTTGCTAGTTCATCATTACTGATAGTACTCAAATTTAAATAAACGTAAATCAAGCAGTGGAAAGAATTAACGAAGATATTTTCAGATATTTGCTTAATTTTCTTGTATTTATTTTTTTATTTTTAAGGTAACATCTTTAAATAAAGAACTTCTACCTATAATAAAACAATCAATTCACACATTATTTTTTTTTTTAATTTCAATAAATCTATAACATCATCCTTATTCCAAAATAAAATTGAGAATTTTATTTTTTTACTAATTTAGGTAGGCTTACGAAATATTTATACTCTAGACTACAACTACGAACAAAGGGTTTTTATACAACAAATCTATTTTTTTTACTTAAACGTGATGAAATGACTAGCTTCAAACATAAACGTATCAAATCAATTTAACTCTTTTCAGGAGGTAAAAAGTTAGCTTCTTCTTGTAAAATAGAACTTTTTTTAGTCCCCTTCATCCATTCTGCAATTTCTTGCAAGGTCATATCCTTTGTTTCAGGCAAGAATGCATAGATCAAGAACAAGAAAAATGAAGTTGATAAACCAAAAAATAAGAAAGCACCATGCGTACCCCATGATTTAAATAAGAATGGTGATATTTTAACTAAAGTTCCTAAAAGTACCTTTGAAGATAGATCCATACAACACGATGAAAGACCACGGGCTTCAATTGAAACCAATTCACCAGAAATCGTTTGCGTCAATATCACAGGTCCAAAGCATAGTCCTATTGAGTAACCGATCAACAAAAATATAGCAAAGTAATTATTCTCAACTACAAGCGATAGTTTAATTAAATATGCGTACAAAGAAATCGATAGCAGAAATCCAATTCCTACTAAAGATGAGCCTATTAATAATTTCTTTCTTGGTAATACTTTTGCAACCAAACATCCTACATACATACAGAATACTGTTACACCATCTAATACCAACATAGCTGTATAAGGTGAAATGTGATGACCGGCTGTTATTTTACTAATTATATCTATCGCATATACACTAAACACTACCTTTCCAGAAAATATATATAATGAATGCACTATCAAACATAAAATTAAAGGCTTATAAAATTGTTTTTTTGATATCACTCGTAAATAATCAGTTATATATCCTTTTAATTGCAAATTTTTAGATTTCTCCTCCAAAACGAGATTCTTCTGATAGTTAATCAGTTTTTCTAAATCCGCTTCTGCTTGCTTGCCTTGACCCATCATCCATCTATGAATGTCTGAGCACCTTTCATAGCGTTGCTTTGTTGCCAACCAAAATGGTGACTCTGGTAGAACGATTGCTATCAATAATCCGTAGGCACTGCATATAATACCAGCTATGCCAATGTTTCTCCAATGGAAAAAAGTTCCTATTGCATTTGACATAAAGATACCCCAGAAGAGAGTTGCAGATTTGACAGTCAAGAAAAATCCTCTGTGCTTGGGAGAGGTATATTCTGTGATGATCATGACTGATACAGTGAAGTGGGATCCAGTGTTGATACCATTGATCACTTGACTGATGATGATTTGGTTGACAGTGACGCTCAGGTAGAAAACCATGAAGCTGATGAGATTGCTGATGGTGACAAACATAAACGTGTATTTCCGGCCGATATACTTCATGAAGATTGGTAAAATGAAGGTCCAGGGTAGGCCTGAGTATACCATGATGGCAGCTGGAAAAAATGACATTTCAAACAGTTAATTTTAAACAACAATTTCTTGGTAACTTAATTAACATTGATAGGCTAACTAGCAAAAACCAATGGAAATATTATATTTGTTTTTTTTCCTTTCAAGCGCCTGACAATATTGTTTTATTGCGACAACGTGTCATACATTGCTAGTATGTATATAGGGCATATAAGTAATTTTTCTCAAATCTTGCAACTTCACTTGTTTTAGATAAAATAATTTAGTGAAATGGTTTTATGGCATCACAATTATCGTTTTTCTTTAATTTTGTGCAGCATTAGCTACTCTAGATAAGTAATACTTACGTATCCAAGAAGCAGTAGATTCACTAACAGCATCAAAAGAGTTAGCCTCTTTCCTTATTTGAGGGATGAACACTGTAGAGGCGCCAAAAGACATGCCCATTATGAAGTAGCAGGTCCATCCGCCACTGCTGATCATCATCTGAGGAATGAAGATGAGTATTGATATACTGCTAACTACGTTTTATATGATAATATGCTGAATAGAAAGGCAAAAAAAATTGGGTCGTTTTCCCAATTTTGTCATGATTGGCTTTCAGTCTGTGTAGCAAAGAACCAATATCTCACAGCATCTGCATATCCTCCACAATGCAATTATCGAGTACCATTTGGAATTACTTTTCAAACGAAAGCCAAAAATAAAATGCAACAAATATAATTAATCGTAGCCGAACAACTCTGAACAACTTCTTTAAGTTGTATTTATCACTCATAATTGTTGTTCCCTCGTAAATCAGTAGTGACAGGACGATTATTGTCGATAATCCTGATATGTTGGTACAAGAATAATAAGATTGCCACACAATGATTTTTAATATCACTCGGAAAGTGATAACATGAACGTAAGCTGAATTATAAAGAATTAATTATCATTTTGTTGCAGTTTGCAAGGTTGCTAAAATAATCTGAGGTGTGGATTCTGGTTCAAACCACTGGGCATTAGTGTAATTAGCCTCGATTACTAATAAACCTTGATATATTTCGTATATTTTTGGTAAAATTTACGGTGACGGCGACTTACGAGTTATAGGCTACGGGTTCAAACCCAGCCAGACGCATTACTTTGAGTAATTCATTTCATCACCACTGCTCTCAAAACGGTGAAGAAAAATATCGTGAGGAAACTGGCATCCTGGATCAAAAAACTCGAAGACATGCGACATCCACCAACCCGCACTGGGCTCACGTGGTGTACCCATTCCCTCTCCTAGAGAGTAGACCTGAGTCCCAGCAGTGGGAACATTAAAAGGCTGATTATACTTCTGCTATGCAAATGTAGACGTATGAAAGCTAAAGATAAGTTGCGCTGAACTATAAAAAATTGAAGTAAGGGCAGAACTACCATTGATTGTTTTAGATGTAGAGTCACCGTTACAAAATGAAAAAAATCTTTTAGTTTTTAAATAAATTGTAAATCGATGAGATAAACCTTGTGCTAAAGGGGTTTGATTAAACAAGCTGTATACCAAATCTAATTTGTATAAAGTTAATAATTTTCATTTGTTTCAAATGTGTGAAAGATATCTATATATACATATATCTAATATGTACATAGATGTCGTGGCGCCAGGCGCCATCTTGTGCGTTCACATGCGGTTTGTTACCATTGCTATAATTCGGAGATATTTTGGTTCAGGTTTCATATTCATTAATATTTAAACCATCGATCAAACAAAACGCAGTTACACAATTATCTGAAAAATTTAAAACATGGTTTAAATGTGCGTAGTACATATATATCAATGGTTTAAATATTTCGTCGACATAAAAAAAATTGAGAAAAATACAAAATTGCTCATTAAGTCAAATTTCCACAATTGTGACCGGAATTATATTGACAGGGATAAGATTAATTTTAAGCCAAAAGAAGTCCACGACTATTGGACATAGCCACCCGAAAGTGTAAATACAAAGCCAACCTCAAGAGGCAGGAATTAGTGAAGTAGAAAAATAATAATCAGGATTTTATTCAAGGCAAGCATAGAATAAAAAAAAACCACTGCTCTCAAAGCGGTGAAAGAAACATCGTGAAGAAACCGGCATATCCTAGAACCAAAAATTCGAAGACATGTGACATCCACCAATCCGTACTGGGCTCACGTGGTGTATTACGGCTCCTAGAGAGGAGGCCCGAGTCCCAGCAGTAGGAACATTATGAGGCTGATGCTATGCTATGCTACTTGTGTAATTTGAAAATTATGTACCTGTCTAAAGAAATATATCCTCTTCTCCCATTTATTTTTCCGCTCCACACGTTTTTCCAACTCATAATCCTCCATTTTGCACAAAATCACTTCACAACTGCAGTTCGATTGAAGGATCACTTAAACCTTAATATAGTTTTTATCTAATCTTATAAATTAATGGATAAAATGTGATTGATTTGGCAATTTGATAAAATTGTATATTTTTATGATTTTCTTTATGTTTAATTGTCTTATCATTTAAGTCTTGAGTTTAGTCAAAACTAGTAAATAAAGATATTTTAGTGTCTGGTCAAAAACCTTTGGAGTATAGACAAAAGGGGTGACTTTATCCTTCTGATCTCAAATCCGGGTAACAGTTATTTATACCACAAGCACTAACATCAAAGCCCATTTCGATTCTTTAAGCAATACAACAGTAACACAACGACGTTTAACAAAAAAAAAAAAGCAAATGAAGGCACTAAGGATTATAATTTAGGTGTCTTCAAGGCTAGGGTGAAAAACCTCTTAATAAACTAGTACGCCTCACCATCAACGATTACATCACTGCTTACTATCAGGTTGGATCGCAGTCAAGCACTAGTTAATATTAAAAAAATAATATTAAAAAAAAACTAAAACGGATGTTCATATATGTTGCATAACACAGTAAATTTTCTAACTTTGCAACAATACTCTTAGTTTTGAAGAAATAAAAGAAAAATTTAACATTATAAAACAAAATTTAAAAGAAGAAAAAAAACAATATTTAATTATTTTAAGAAAAAAATATGAGAATCTTTTAAAGGTATGACACATGACGGCCACACCATCAACTCGCAGGAAATTATAACGATATATCTACAAGCTGACCACAGGGCATTCCTAGACTGTGGTCACAAGAAAGTCTGCATTATATTTCTAGTTAACTATCGTATATCACAACAGTTTCCAGCCTAAAGGGTAAATGGACAAGGTGAGGAAATAACACAGGTGAATGAAACCCAGGTTTACAGTTATTTTTTTCAATAGTAATTATTTATTGTACAGCTGTAAATAAAAAAAAAAATACAATAGAAGCTTAAAATTAAATGGGGGCAATAATTGACACCTTTATTGCTAAAAACATTTTTTATTGATAACCTTTGATTTGTCAGAGAAGAAAAAAATAAGCAATACAATATGTACAATACGTAGGTAATATTTTAAATAAATATAATTAAAAAAATATATACTTATGATAGCCGCACTTCCTAAATTATGAATGACTTGTAAAACGTTTTGAAAAGATTTGGCATCTTTAGCTCAAATTTTCCAATGACCTCTGATGAATGATATTTACCATGTGTGTTATGAAGGAACATGAAACATTATTTAAGAACAACGGGGATAGTTGGTTGAATATACAAAAAATCAACAAACTATCATATTTTACGGTAGTTATCAATCTAAAATACAATTCATGTAAAAAACTCCCTTTAGCTTTCTCTTAAACTTAATCCTTCAATCCTACGTAGTACTGCAAAATTTCCTTCTATATTGAAAATCAAACGTTTTTCCTAACGCTACTTTGTAACAGGCAAAAACTTAACTTCTTCCTTCAAATATACACTTTTTTCAGATCCTTTCATCCATTCCGTAATCTCTTGTAAACTTTTATCTTTAGTTTCAGGTAAAAACTTATAAATTAAAAACAAAAATATTGAAGTAGTAATCCCGTAGAATAAGAAAGCACCATGAGTACTCCATGACTTGAAAATGTATGGAGAAACTTTAACCAAAGTACCCAAAAGCATTTTAAGACATAAATCTATACAACATGAGGAAAGGCCTCTACATTCTAAAGACACTAACTCTCCAGAAATAGTTTGAGTTAATATCACAGGTCCACAGCAAACACCAACTGAGTAACCGATTAATAAAAATATAGTTAAGTAAGTATTTACATCTAAAATAGACAGTTCAATCAAATACGCGTACATTGAAATCAATAACAGAAATCCAATAGCTATTAATGATGAACCTATTAACAGTTTTCTTCTAGGCAATAATTTTACAAATATACATCCAATATACATAAAGAATATTGTAACACAGTCCAATATTAACATGGCTGTATAAGCTGATACTTTGTGCCCAGTTGTAATTTTACCAATTATATCTATAGCATACACACTAAATACTACCTTACCAGAAAATACATATAAAGATTGTACTAACAAACTCAAAAGGAAAGGCTTATAAAATTGCTTGGAAGATATAACATTGTGATATTTAGTAAAAAAAAATTCTAGAACAAAACCCTTTTGTTTAGAATCTAAACAAAGTTTCTTTTGAAACTTGATCAAGTTATCTAAATCTTCTTCTGATTCCTTTTCTTCTCCCATTAGCCATCTGTGTGATGATGAACATTTTTCATACCGCTGTTTGGTGGCCAGCCAAAATGGTGACTCAGGAAGCATGTATGCCACCAAAAGACTGTAAACGCTGATGGTAATTCCAGCAATCCCTATATTCCTCCAATGAAAGAAAGTTCCAATAACATTAGACATGAAGATACCCCAGAAGAGCGTTGCAGATTTTACAGTTAAAAAAAATCCTCTGTGTTTAGGTGAAGTGTATTCTGTGATAATCATGACTGACACGGTGAAATGGGATCCTGTATTAATACCGCTGATGATTTCACTGATGATAATGTGCTTGACAGAAGTACTTAGGTAGAAGACCACGAAGCTTATTAGATTGCTGATTGAAACGAATGTGAAGGTATATTTTCTTCCAATATATTTCATTAAGGCGGGCAGGATGAACACCCAGGGTAGGCCAGCGTAGACCATGATGGCAGCTGAAAAATTAAACTAAGAATTATAAAACTGAGAAATGTAAAACATAATAATGTTTATTAATGAGATAGTTTTTTTGTATAAATAAAAATAAAACTTGCTACGCCAGAAAAAAAAAACTATTAGTACCAGTAAATCTTGTGCAAAAGTTCAAAAGTTCAAAAATAAAACAACTTATTCCAAAATTATACACAGATCACGTTTGGCAACATTTCAATAATATATTATGATAATCAGGTGCAGTCTAAAACGTTTTTCCTCTCATCTCGTTTTTATAAATACTTTATTTTCTGTTAGTTTACGAGGCTATAGGAAAACCATTCATCTGTGTATGGCTTTACGTTAAAGAGTTTCCTGTCCAAATATGTGAACATAATTTGGCAATATTTTAGTAATTTTGCAAATTATTTTATTTTTACACAGACAACACTTCTTCATGTTCATAGATTCCAGTATGATCTATATTTTATTCAAGAATAAGTAGCACACTAGGAGTCAGATCTCTAAAAAAAAAAAAATAGGCAATTGCGTGTTGAACTCGCACACCAAGGGTTCTGTGCATACTAACTTAAATATAAACAGTTCAAAAAATCCGCAATAACGCGTTGCTTTTGCGCGTTCTTGCAAAACTCCGGCGGTACTTCACACCGGTAAAGTTTTTAATCTTATACAAAGCACAAGTCCGATCATGTGTAGAGTACTGCAGCCACATATGGGCTGGTGCTGCAAAATGCCACCTAGCAGCTTTGGACTCGGTGGAAAGGCGTGCGAAAAGGCTAATTGGTGCTCCAGATTGGGTTAAGTCCAATCTACTAAGCCTTGAGCACAGGCGTAGAGTAGCCAGCCTTTCGGTGTTTTACAGGATGCATTTTGGAGAGTGTGCGCGGGAATTGTATGACTTCATACCGCCATCTCATTTCTACCATCGAACAACCCGGCGTACGGCGAATATCCACCCTTACGTTGTTACCCGGGGCCCTGGGACCAAGGCAAAGAATGGAACGGGGTAGGTTTTTAGTCAGTAAGAGTCTGACACTACTTCCCGCTCCACCCAAGGGCGGTATTTGTCATTGGATGATTTTACCTACCGAAAAAAAAAAAAAAAAAACCCTTACGTTGTTGAAACTTCCACGGTCCGGACTAAGAGTTTTGCCTCATCGTTTATACCGCGTACATCGAGGGACTGGAACAATTTGACTGCTGCGGTCTTTCCGTCCGATTATAATTTAGGCGTCTTCAAGGCTAGAGAGCCTCTTAATAAACTAGTGCGCTTCACCATCAACGATTGCATCACTGCTTACCATCAGGTAGGATTGCAGTCAAGTACTAGCATATAAAAAAAAAAAAATGCACGAATCGAGTCTCGAAGATTTTTCCGAATCGAAAATATTTTTTTTTTATGACGTAATTACAAATTTACAGTTTTCAAATTTATTCTTATACTTGTGCTATGAGATTTTACTTCATAATTTTCAGTGTTCTAGGTCAACGGGCAGTACCCTACGAATTTTGATTCCCTTGTGAGCGACATAAACAGCCGTATCTTTTTTTGTCGTTAACTTAAAAGTTTGATTTTTTTCACAGCTTTAAGGACTGCAAACTTGAGTATATATTTTTAATTTGAACTCGATACCTGTACACGTTTTTGAGATAAAGGTTGTTGACAGACAGGCAGACAGACGGACAACCAAGTGATTCTACAAGGGTACCTACCGTTTTTTTTTTCTTTTGAAGTTCGGAATCCTAATAATATTTACTTATCGTCCATGACGTCTATATTCTCCATATTTCGGAAAAGAGAGACAGAATATAGCTATTTCTTTCTAAGACTAGATTCATGGTGATAAAGATATCATAATAGAAAGACCCTTAAATTAAAAGACGACACAAGTGACTTTTGTTTCTATCACAATAGGGTAAAAATTTAAGAGTTAGAATTCTACAAGCATGTTTTTACTTTTCAATTAGTATCTATCCACGTAATTGAAAAGTAATAATAATAATAATCTTTATTTATTTGCAAAACAAGTGTCACTGTTACATAAATGCTCTGCCTCCTGAACTAGGTGGTGAACCTGTATCTCAGGAGACAGTACCCTTCCTATACATACTACAATTTGTTTACATACAGTGCTAATTATGCGATTATATTAATATTAAAAAATAATATGAAATAAGACATGTTTTTATTTTTAAAAAAATGGTAATGATAAGGATACACAAAAAAATAGAATAAAAGCAACAGTAATAGAAGGTTACTCATGTGAATATAGTAAGAACATAGATTTATCCGGACTAATCGTAGTCTGCATGAATTTTAATTTAATTAAATACCAAGGTATACCAGTTACAAACATGGACATATGCTAATAAATCGAGATAGCAACTTAAATATTGATTTTTGCTTTGAATTCAATTGACCTGACTAAGTTTAACCTGTTCTTAGGACATCAGCTTTTAAGCATGATTTTCCTCATAAAAACAATCTCTCAATAAAGCAGTGGTTAAAAACATAGCATACAGGGCATTAAAGTCTAGTTTTATTTTTAATTTTGACTGAAAATGTTTGAATAAAAGTTGTTTATGAATCTGTGCCAAAATTATCATGAGACGCATGAAGAGATTGATGATCATATTGTGTCTCAAAATTTAGATACAGATATACATGCTAATGACTGACTGGCCTATTGGTCTAGTGGTTAGTGAACCTGACTGCTATGCCGGAAGTCGTGGGTTCGATTCCCACCCAGGAGAAATGTTTGTATGATGAGCACGATTATAAAATTTGTTCTGTGTCTGGGTGTTATTTATCTATAATATGTATGTATTTAGAAATATATAATTATGTTTATCAGTTGTCTAGTACCCATAATATAAGATCTGCTTAGCTTGGGACTAGACGGCGTTGTGTGATATTATTATTATTAACGAGGGTGCTAACTGCGCTGCAGGATTATTTGAAAGAGTCACTTTGTCTCTGGAATGAAAAGGAGAACTGGAATACGGGTAAGTTTTAGCCAGTAAAAGATTGACACTCATTTTTGCTCCACCCAGACAGGGAGAAGTAATTAGATGAATTACCTCCACAAAAAAAAAACAGAGGATGAGGGTTTTTTTTTATTTTATGGTAGGTAAAATCATCAAATGACAAATCTCGCCCTTGGGCGGAGCGGGAAATAGTGTCAGACTCTTACTGACTAAAAACCTACCCCGTTCCTTCGTAGCCTATCGCGCCGGGGCCGGGTATTCCTTTCGGAAGCTGACCCATGACCCCAGTAGGCTTTGACTCTGCCTGCCTGCAGCTAGCAGGCTGTGCTGACAGCTCCTTGAGGCGCGCGAGAACAGAACGCGCCGTCGACGACTTGGGCTCGGTCCGGTCGGTTACTGGACGATCGGACAGTGTGCTACCCATTGCACGCCGTCCGCAAGCCCGCGCCTACGGTGGCCGGAAATCGGGATCGGAATCCCGGCGGCAGCTGGGGCGAGCGCCCCGTTGCCTTTGCCTGATTCGGTCGGCCTCCTCCTTTGCTAGCATTACTGCTTCGCAGAAGGAGGAGACTGCCTGCCATCCCTACTCACTCCGGACCATGGCCTGAACCAAGACCCGGCGAGAGAGATCGCTGCCGCCGATCGCCCCCACGAGGACACGGCGATGCTCCGCCCAGGCGGGGCACACCTCTACAGTATGCTCCACCGTGTCCTCCGGGTGTTCCGCACAATGGAAGAAGATGAGGGTGACATCTATGATGAAAACTAAAAAATGCAATAAAGAATAAGATATGCTTAAGAAGAATAGCACAAAAAAGAAGAAGAAATAGAAAATAAAAACAATATACGAAAGGATGACGATAAAAGAAAAAACAATGGCTACTTACGTATCCAAGAAGCTGTAGATTCACTAACAGCATCAAAGGAGTTAGCCTCCTTCCTTATCTGAGGGATGAACACTGTGGAGGCGCCAAAGGACATGCCCATAATGAAGTAGCAGGTCCAACCACCACTGCTTACCAGCATCTGGAAGGTATAGTGCGATCTTTTTTTACAATATCTTGTTCAAGGTTGAACCACGAGAGCATTGAGTGTTGTCATACGCTGTGTATCCGGATCCAACTGCAGTAAAGATTGACAGTGAAGAGACAATAAAATTAACCGACAATAATAGATGAACTGTCACCATTCCAAATGACAAGTACCTTGTGAAAGATGAGTAAGAAAAATAAATACAAAAATCAACTTATCACACGAGGTTGTTGAGATGTGGGATGCGGACTCGGCTGTCATGGTGCCGATTATAGTTATCGCCAGAAGTCTGATGGCCCAAGCCTTGTCTACGACTTGTCGAAGGTGACGTTGCGCGGTTAGGTCAAGGGCTGATCAAGAAGGTTTTTTCTGAGGTGGTATATTATACAATGACTTCTGACGCTCTAGGTTGGAGTCAGAGTGGAAGGGTGCGTCAAACTTAAACATCTGTGTCCTTCAGTTGCTCTTTGCGTTAAAGGACCACGGTTTTTCTTTCAAAAACTTCAAATGGCTTTAATGGGTATCGGTTCTGCTCAGCCCTCATCGAGGCGCGTATGGAATACTTCGCGCTGTTGACTACTCGGGCTCGAGCTGTACAACACAGCTGGATATCGAGCTGCCCATTGCTTTCCGTCCGCAGGCCCGCGCCCATAATGGTCGGGGCCCTTCGAATACCAATATCTGAGATAGTAACTGGAGCGCTATGATATCCGTTCCCTTTAGGTTGCGACCAACTCCTTCACTAGCATTACTGTTTCGCAGAAGGAGGCGACGGCATCAAATTCCATGTCATTCCAGACCATTTGGCCTAAACGCTGTAACTGACTACCTCCACAAAGACATGGCGGTGCTCCGGCCAAGCGAGACACACTTCCACTATATATTTCATCATGTCTCTCAAGCGGCCCGCATTATGCTGACTCCTGAATCTAAAATAGAAACCGCCCGAACATTTTCTGGTAAGGACCTGCGTCAGGTGGACGATAAGGACGTCATGGCACCTCTTCAGCTACACACCAAAAGAGGCTCGGCATCGCGATTGTGGCGTGCCCAAATGCCCTTTGTTCAATACGTAAGAGATTTTTTTTGTATTTTGATAAAAACATACCTGATATTCATTTGAGGAAGGAAAACGTTAAATATAGGTACCCATTCAATAATGACTGTAGTTACTTGAAACTTGTTTAGACATCATTAACCTGAAATAGCCTTCACGATTCATTATGTAAGGAACATACTTATCAAGGACATACTGACTGCGTGTATTCATCAATGGTATATGCACTGTAAGTTGTGGTGCAGTTTACATAAGCAAGATACTTTTTTTGAGATGAGCAGTAATTGTCCAGTCAAATTAGACCAAAAATTAGGGGTAAAGTTACAATAATTCGCACCCAGCTGAAAATTGGTAGGATTAATCACAAAACACCTTCTTATATGAAATCTAAAAAATCCTCATCGATCCGACACTTGGGAAAAAAAAATTCTCGAGGTCAAAGGTCACAAAAACGAGTTTTTCGCGATTTTCAGCAAACTGGTAACAAGATCAGGTTTGTAGTTGCAGCTTTAAGAAATTTTAGTGAAGAAGCTTAGTTGGCGCTACTATTCCGTTTCAAAAACTCATTTTGTTAAGATCATGCCCAGTCAAAGAAGGAAAAGTTGGAATCAATGGTCTTAACCCAAAGCGCATACTATCACTGAGAAATTGCTCAAAAAACAACCGTGGCAGTAGAATTCAAGAAGCGACTGAAAGAACACGGATAGTATAGATTTTAATCAGTAAAAGTCTGTCACTCCTCAGCTCCAATCAAACGGGAAAGGAAGAATAACAAACACGAATAACCGGTTAATAAAAATAACCGTTTGATATGGTTGCAGCCCACCATTTCGATTTAGATCCGAAACTCGGTTACTGCGTATTCAAGGTCTATATAACCGATTTTCGAATCTGATCAATTGGACTGCGCGTAACCCAGCAAATGTTTAACTTATTTGCCGCGTACTATAGATGATGACTACTTATATGTCAGCACCAGGTAGAAGCAATATGCTCATCCCATCTTAAATCCATTGAAACACTTTTTACGATTGTCTCGGCAAGAATATTCTCTCCTTTGGTGCAAAACTGTTTGGGAATAAAAACTACCAAAAATAAATATAATCATTTACCTGTCTAAAGAAATATTTCCTTTTCAGCCACTTATTTTTACATTCCACACTTTTTTCTGAATCAAGAGCTTCCATTTTTTTTAATTCACTTTGTAACTGCAGTTTCTTTTATTCACTGTTTTTTTTTTGTCAATTTAAACTTTATCGTGAATATCTCTTGAAACTTATTAATTTCAGTTATAAAGTAATGTATCTTTTTGGATCATGCTCGCAAACATGTTCTTGTTCCCATTTTCCATAACAGTGTTATCTTGCAAGTTGCAAGAGGTTTCCGAGCTTAATAACGTCCATAAGGGCCTTACACAGGTTTTAAACACACCACGTCCACCATTTTGGTTTTGCTAACGGGACCTTGTTGTTAGGTATTTTGTTTAAAATATTATCAAAATTTAGTGAGGTAACATTGAACGAAGTACTAATTTAATCCATTAAAAAGTAAAAGGAATCAAAGGCGATAGAGATTAATTTGTAAAATTAATGCAATATTAAAAAAAAAATCTGTTAAAAATACTATCATAAATTGAAAAAAAAAAAAAACTTAGATAAATGCTTATATAAGTTTAATAAAACTAAAAACCATGAAAAAAAAAATAAGAAAAAACATTCAATATTTTTTTCTTTTTTTAAAAGTTAATAAGATTTGGTTTTAAAAATTTAAATATATTACTCAACTCCGATCAGACGACGACGACGAACTCAAAAAACCGACTCGAGTCCTACAACTCTCAAACGAAATATGAGTCTAGTAGCAAACTGAAATATTTATGAACAAAACAAGTGTTCTACAAAATAATTATATCGATTGTACTAAAGCAGGTTAATTGACGAATAAATAACAAAAAGACAATGAGTAAAGATTAGTGACAAATCGATTTAAAATTAAAGTGCCCTGCCTCCTGCGTGATGCACGTCAAACGGTAGAAAATTGTACAAAAAAACTATAGTTTACACGAAAGAAGTAATCTAAATTTTACTTTATTAGGATTCCGTATCTACTTAAAGGGTTCCAACGAGAAATGACAAGGTCTGATAAATGATATTTATTTTGCAAATATATTTAAAAAAAAAAAAAACGTTAATTTAAAAAACTAAAAAACCCGACTGCTTTTTTGAGTATTCATGAAAAAGCCCAAAAACAAGAAAGTCGTTGTACCCGATTGCACTGAACTATATAATATTTTAAATACAAGATAAATTGTAGCAATGGGTATTCTAGAAATGGAGGCTTAGTGAATTGAAAGCACATACCTATATTACATTGCAGATTACTCCAATCTACTGACTAGACGGCTGACTTTCTAGAATGGGTCCCACTACTCAAAAAAGCAGTCGGGTTTTTTAGTTTTTTAAATTACCGTTTTTTTATCTTTATTTTTTTAGTTTTATTTTATTACCATATCACCTTCACAGTAATTACGAATCTAACGACACCTCAAAAACTAAAATCCATCGAGCCGTTCAGGCCACAGAGCGTGCCAAACATTTGAATTCGGCGGCAAAAATCCGCCATTTTGTTTTTTTTTTTTTTTATACACCCTGTTTTTTGATATACTCACAGTAAATACGAATCTAACGACACCTCTCAAGCTAAAATCCATCGAGCCGTTCAGGCTGCAGAGCGTGCCAAACAATTATACATACATACATACTCTTGAAAAACATAACTCTCCTTCTGGCGCAGTCGGGTAAAAACACTTTTACACGTCAATTTTTTTTTCGTAAGTTTATAGACGCATATTTTTCTCTTATCAAGAAAAAAGTAATAATACACATAAATACAGAGCTTTAAAAACGATAACTTTCTTTCGACGTTTGTTAAATGAAATCTCCCGCTCTAGGCGTAAGAGACTGTTAGACTTTTACTGATAAAAACTCACTCGTAATATATAAGTAGCCCTTTGCGTTTCAGGACCCCAGTGTCTATGAAAATTAACCCCCGAATTCCGATTATGAAGGCCAATCTCAAATCAGGTGCAAGACAAAAGACTTCATAATTCCTAAAGACAAACCTAATGGATAATTCCAATAATACTTCTTGTCTGACCTGGGAACCAAATTTAGGACCCCACGCTCAGTGCACGTGCATACGACTTCGAAGATGCAGCTTGATGAGGCAGCTTTGCAATGCGCCAGCTTTGCATAAAAGTGTGAAGTAAACTCAGGACCGAGTGCTCAGTTGTGGCGCCTGCGACCACTAGATCTCTCTGAGAAGCTGTAGGCAGTACCATAATTTTGGGTTACTTTGGACTCGACTTTGGGTATAACTATGTAATGATTACACAGTAAACACAGTGTCCTTTAGTCCTATCTTTGCTAGTACTATCAAAGACAGTTTCGCCTGACCACCGTTAAGTTCCGTTTTGCTTGCACTCGAAACGAAAACTTCAAAGATTCGATTTGGCGCCGCGCCGCAGTATTCAAGTGAAAATTTTCTTAAGTAATCAGGGAGAAATGATGGTATATATTACAAAACGTTTATTGTTTTATTTGATTGAACGCGTTAATCTCAGGAACTACTGGTTTCAATTACGAGTATAAGATAAGAAGATAAATTTATTGCCATAAAAAAAATTAACAAATTTAGTGGGGTCCTGACTCCTGTACCGGGTGAAATCACCTGTGTTACAGGAATCAGTGTCTTCTCCCAAACATTGAGTGCATTACCACTACCACCAGTACCAGTGCTAATGACCAAAGCAATAAATCTTTAAATAAGAAAATTTTATTTTTATAGATCAGATTTAGAAAACCAAAATTACATTATTATAATTAAAATAGTGTATATGTTACCAGCAATCTATATAATCCAGTATTCTATACAATACCTAGGCAATGTATAGAATACGGTTTAAAATAAGACCTTTATTTTCAGGTGGTGGTAAAAAAAAAAATAACCCTAATCTAACTTGTCCACATCGGGGTGCCCTAAAATTACATCACTTCCTTCCCTGCTGTCTTCTTTTATACACATTACCCGGCTGAATATTCGGTATTGTATAGAATACGTGAATTATACAGATTACTGGTAACATATAGTTAAAATTATATTATTATTAAAAATTATAGAAATAAAAAAAAATAAAAAAAAACGTTTTTGTGTTAGATAGTCAATTTATTAACTAAGGTATATTTAATTCATTAATTCCCAAGAGAACGCCGGCGTCCGCACACCTATTGTCTTTCTATTGTGTCTCTAATTACGGTATTCAAAAGGTCACACACGCTACAACTATTAGAAGCGGAGCAGTATAACAAAAGCGCGAGTGAAACCGCTGGAGATAGCTAGTTTGTTAACAAGATGTGCAAAGCAATGCGACTTTACCAGTACTCTTGAACTCATTATGATAAAAAAAATGGAATTCATTAGCTTTGTTATCATAAAAATTGTATTTTTTAATCAGTTTAAAGACTATTATGTATCATTTTTAATACTATGGCACCAATATTTTTAATTAATGATAATACTTTATTATCGGTTGTTGTATTTAAAGAACGGATGAACGGGTGCGCCAGAACCGTGATTCGGAATTGACTACGCCATCACCTTTCTAACATCGGAAAACACATCGGGCAATAAACCCTTAGGTACATTGTTAACACCTCTACGGTACCGGACTAAGCGTTTCGCCTCGTCATTTATACCGTGCATATCGAAAGACTGGATCAATTTTGCGATCTTCCCATCCTATTGTAATTTAGGTGTCTTCAAGGCTAGAGTGAATAACCTCTTAAAAGACTAGTGCGCCTCATCATCAACGATTGCGTTACTGCTTACCAGGTGGGATCGCAGACAAACACTACTTTACATTATTAAAAAAAAAAACAGGCAAGTGCGAGTTGGACTTGCGCACTGAGGGCTCCGTACAAACTTACTTATGAAAACAGTGCGTTAAACTGTGGTTGCGCCAATTTGCTATGATCCGCGATTTTGTTTTTTTTGTAATTTATTTTTTTGGCCTAGCAATCCTATCCCTTCCGTTTCTTCTTCCCGCACGACCTCTAGAAATGAAATGACATTGACGTTTGTGCATCGATTGTGAATGTGACCGCTCCGCTAACATCGCCCGCTCGAAATTACAAGAAAATTGACTATTTCGTGATCCAACCATTCAAAGACTCAACAATAGTGCAGTGTAGTGCAATACAGAAACTGGCAGTGCTTGAAAGTACGAAGTCGGGGTTCGCCGGCCGGCGCCACGTGGAACCTTCGAGGTCAAAGGTCAGTGTTCCTCCCTAGTTTCCGTCCCATACAGGCACAGTATCTGCATATTGTTAACAAACCTTAGATCGCTTTTAAAACCTACAGTCCACATCAAGCTTATTTGCGCAACCATTACTTTTGGTCCTACGAGCAGGATCGTGAATCATTTTCTTGTAATTTCGCAATATAGTATTTGTTCCATAGGGAATAAACGCAACGCGCCTGTTTACCTAGATATAATAGTAGAAAACCCGCATCTAGGCATTTAGGCAACTAATCGTTATTTCGCTCGTATAATTAAAGAGCCATTGATAATTACGGTACCTACGCCGTCAACCGCACCGCATAATTATAGTTAGCTACGTAAATATCAGCGTAGATATAAATCGATCGCATTCTTTTTCTGGACAAAATTCATTCGGAAGTCCTACAAATTGCATGTAGGTAGACGCATTTCAAAAATACCTGTTCATTGTTGAGTGAATATTTGTAGGAAACGGATAAACCATAGATTATATACGCATATGAACGACGTGAATGATTTAATCGAGAAATTGGGTAATATTCACTCATTGATTCAGGTTATTCCGTTCGTTCGCCGTTCGCTTTGTTGTTTACAATATTACCATATTGTTATCTGATAATTGTCGCTTGCTTAATGGTTCGTTAAGTGTTTGTTTGAGTGTATAGTGTGAATATATCAAAACAAGATGTCTCTTAAGGGAACCAAGGTTAGTACTGATTTAAAGGTTCAGTTAAAGCTTTTATACGCTAAAAGGGACTCACAGTTTTCACGTGTTCAATCAATTTGTGATAAATCTTTGCAAATCTCGGATCTGGCGATCAGAGATGCTTTCTTGTGTTCGTTGGAAACTTTAGATAGTTTGCGCGCGGATTTTGAATCTACAATTAATAATATAAACATTTTAGAGTTGGAGTTAAATCCTGATTACTGTGTGAGTTATCAGGCATTGTCGTCCTTTGATGACTTGTATTGTCGTATCAAACGTATTGCTAGGAGTTTAGAGACTCCCCCCCCCGCGAGTGGTTTATCCAACCCTCCTCGCGAACGCCCACGATTGCCGCCAATTCAAATACCTGAATTTAATGGTGACATTCGAAATTGGAATTTATTTATAGATAGTTTCGAAAATATAATACATAGGAACACATCGCTGACAGATCACGAGAGATTGCATTATCTCGTAGAAAAATTGACCGGTAAGGCAAAGGCTGTCTGTGCTGGAATTACGTTTAGCGCTGAAAATTACACTTTAGTTTTGAACACTTTAAAAACAAAATACGAAGATAAGCGATTAGTAGCCACCGCATATTTAGATCAATTATTCGATTTGAAAAGTTTTTCCGTTTGTAACGATCATAATTTAGAGAAGTTTTTAAATATTTTCGCATCATCTGTTCGTGCAGTAAAGAACCTAAAGGTCAATGACCTCTGTGACTTTTTGTTTTTGTATATCGGTTTACAGAAATTGGATCCTGAAACTGTTCGTCTGTTTGAAACGACTCAGCGCGGTAACGAAATACCTAAGTTCAAAGATTTAGAATCTTTTATTCGCGACCATATTAAGATATTGCAGCGCACGTCGGCACGTCATGAAGTCACGAATAGGACAGGTTCCGATCGCCGTATAGACGCGTCATCGAAGTCAGTCAAGACTGCACATACGCTAGTTAATACCGCCTCAACACCTGACTGTTCTCTGTGTAAGGGTAGCCATACACAGCTGTACAAGTGTTCGGAATTTCAGAGATTATCGCCTAGGGATCGTTACAAGTTTGTCCGCACTAATAATTTGTGTTTTAATTGTCTAAGTGACAAACATCTGGTTACGTCATGTAACAGTGGTGTTAGCTGTCGTAAATGTCTAGCTAGACATCATACCTTCTTACATTTTGAGAGTAGTAAGCTGCCATCGCGGCCGCGGCCTGCGCGGACGCGCGACGCTTGTGACGCGCGGCCTGCTGCAAGTGCAAACGACGTAACATTGTGTTCGCTTTCCGCCGCTGGTACTCAAATCACTACCGTTTTACTTGCGACCGCGCAAGTTGTCATTGTAGATGCCTTTGGCAAACCGCACACCGTTCGAGCGCTACTAGATGGCGCTTCCCAGAGTAATTTTATTACTCGGGATTGTTGTCAACGCCTTGGTTTTAGTTTTAATAATTGGTCATCCCGCTCAGAAGTGAAAGGTTTTGGAGGTTTAAAGGCAACCATTCACGGTTCCATTAAAATAATATTTAGTTCACGTTTTAATCGTAATATTTCGTTTGAAATGGATTCGCTAGTCGCAGATAAGATTACGGAACGGTTGCCCACGGTACCGGTTGACACGTCCATGCTGACGGAGTTTAAGAACTTGCAGTTAGCCGACGGAAATTACGCTTTCCCTGGAGATATCGATCTATTGATCGGTGCTTCGATTCTCCCGCATCTCCAGTTATCACGTAAAATTCAAGGTCTTCCGATGTACCCCGCTCCGCACGCACTGGAAACAGTTCTCGGGTTTGTTATAGTTGGTTCCGCACCCGCTTGTTTAGATAGTTACTCGACTGTGTCGCACTGTTGCACCGTCGAGCCGCCGCTTGAGACTACCATCCGCAAGTTCTGGGAGATTGAAGAGGTCAATGTCCCGCCTATTCTCAGCCCTGAGGATCAGGTCACTGAGGAGATTTATACCCGCACGACTACTCGTGATAAAGATGGTCGTTATGTTGTCGCGCTCCCTTTCAAGGGTGATATTTTTTCGCTCGGTGGCTCCCGTGCCTCCGCAGAAAAACGCTTTCTATGCTTGGAACGTAAGATGCAGGCGTCTCCTAAGTTGAAGCAAGCCTATGATGATGTGCTGATCGAATATTTAGATAAAGGTTATATCTCATCAGCGCCTGCCGAGACTGAGGAGACACGTGATTACCCGTTTTACATCATCCCGCACCATGGAGTTGTTAGAGAAGACAAGCTTACAACTAAACTGCGTGTGGTTATGGATGGTAGCGCTAAAACTAGTACTGCCCGCTTAGCCAAGTTAACAATCTGCAATCGTTACGCTAGTCGAAAGCGATTAAATATATGGGAATGACGTCATCGCGAACAAACCGATAGAAAATTCGTAGCCAAGTTCACAATGTTCAAATCGTTCAAGAAGATAGAATGAATTGTCATCCAATGAAATGACGTCGATGTTTTTGAACGACCCAATCAAGAATAAGCTAAAAAATGGCGACTATTATGATTTAGTTCAGTGTGTTGAGGTTTAGCGTACATATTTCATACCTACAACAATTGTCTCCGGCGCAATGTTGCCAGACAACTGTCTCGAGTTTCCCCAAACCAGGGCTGCCAGGTCCAAAAAAGGTGTGATCGTACGCCAACTTCAAAAAAATCGTATGCCAAGGATGAAAAGATCGTACAACTACGAAGTACAAAGTTTGTATTAAAAATAACTAAACATTCGTTAATAATTAGAAAAAAAAAAGTAATAAAACTATTTTTTAAGCTTATACAAATTTTTTGTGGTCAGTTTGTTTACGTATATTTTTTTTGTTGACTCAAACTTCGTGCAATTTTCGTTTTTTCTGTTTGGCTAATAAGTTCACTTCAGTGTTTCATTTGATAAACTGTTTCTAAGTTTTGTTTTGATTAAAATTTATCTAAAGATTAAAGATGAGACTAACGAGAAAAACAGGTTTTTACAAGTTACTGAGAGAAAAAAATAAAAAGTTTCCTATAAAAGCAAGCAACAATGAAACAACAAGAAAAAATGTTGAAGAACGTTGAACGATGCACGTCGTGAGGCGAGGGGGCGCGGACGTATGGTAACTTCGGAGATACTTGGATATCATCGTGCGCAGGATTGCTTTTTTTGTTATTTTTATTTTTGGCTAAAATTCATGAATATCAATATATAAAAAATTGTTCATAAAAACCCTCTAATTCCCTCCAATCTTAGAATTTTACCTCCACGTATTCCCCCAATTTGGCATCACTGAACAGGGGGCTTTGTCTCCGGTAAAGGATCTTTGAAATGATTTCTAATTTGGTCGGATTCGCACTATAATCGCTTTTGGCGCAATTCGGAACGCGGGGGTACTCTCATACTCTGTGGTGTCAAGTCAACAAACTGAACCAACGAGTTAGTTACACAAATATTTAGGAATAGTTTAAAATTAAAATATTAATGGTATTAAGTTCCATATTACTCAGAAATAATTATTACTCGACCAGTTACATAAATTAATAATACATGAAAGTTTTATACAGTATAAGTGGTAAGTAGGTAAATAAACAATCATACTAAAATGCTAGTTTGATGTTTTCTCAATGGTTTTGTTGTTTTTTCAATATTTATCAGTGAAATTTTGTTTTTATTGCTCGCCTTTGTAGTAATTTTTTAAATCAGTTTTATGTAAAATATTGTTTTATGTAATAAAAGGTTATTAATTTCAGTTAACATGACAAAACTCACTTATTACGTACAATTACGAAGGTTTGGTGGAATTCCTGAAGCAAAAGCCAAGTTAAATACCAAAGCCAAATAAGATACAAAGAGGAAATGGACAAGCTTGGTAACCTCATTAAATTCTCTCAGAGAAGCCAATAACAATGGATAAGACTGTGCGAAGATAATTCAAATTAATATGTTTTTAGTATTAGGTTAAGAAGAAATTTGATCTAAGGAAGCAGGGTGCACCATCCCCAGCTTTTATGTGGCACTCGGTCACTAGCAGAGGGATCACAGACCTCTTGCAAGGATGGCTGTCTTGATGAATAGATTGGTGGAGGTGATTGGTGGACAAGACTGCGACTGGCAATTTTACTTTTATACTTCGAGTATTAATTATATTATTATTTTATTGTTTTAGACTAGATCGTCAACTTACAAATTGTTTTAGAGGAGTCAAGCACAGTAACAGAAAACTCAGAAATGCATATTGACCATACCATACATGTTTCCCCTATTTCTGGCACATAATACAATGACACAATACTAGTATCATCTAAAGTATTATATTATGATAAGTCAAATTCAATTCGATTGAAAGTTAAAATATTTTTATTTTTTCTAAACTGAAGGAGCAGATAAAGAATAAATTGTATAATTGTAAATTATGTAATAACACTATAGACCTTGTTGGAGATCCAAATAAATGAATAAGTCAAACCTCTCAACATAAGTGTGTAACATTGAAATGTTCTTGACTGACACTCATCACATTTGTCTACACCATATTACACCAGTATTATTTTATTGACTTGTTTATGTAACAACTCAGCAGTTTGGCACTAGTTTGGTCAAATTCAGATTCAAATTTTTATATATATATTTTATATTTCAGCACCTGCATCCATTGGAGTACTGCGCTAGCACTGCTCTTCAACTCATAAGGATCAAAACCGTGTGGTGGTTTACATTATCAAATTTTTTTCTTACTGCTACAAAACATTGCAAATATTTTTGGATTCTGATTAAACAATTGTACTTAAAATAGTGTTTTGTTTTTACTGATTTAATTTACATATATTGTTAATTAGAAAGTAAGTAAATATTAGTACTGTTAATAAAAGATTCAAAAGATTTATTATATGAATTTATGGTTTTACTTTGGTCATATTACATAGGTAAAGTGCAGCACCTATAAAACACCATTACACCATCATCACCATTTCATAGCTTCCTAGAGTTACTAGTGTTTTGGAACTTTATATACCCTTTGGTTTTGGCTGTGAAGAAGAAACAGCAACAAACACAGCTGTCAGTTATTAAAAAAATCATTTAATCTGATTTTTTTTTGAATGCACAAACAACGTCCCTCCTTTAGATCTTTATAGCCGTCTCCCAAAATTCAAAATTCCTCTCCCGATTAATGTCCCCGCCCTCCTTACATATTCTTCTCCAGAACTACTTGTGGCGCTGATGAAGTTCATCCGTCACAATAACATCAAATTATGAGCCCTGAATTCTATGTAATTGTGGTTACGTGTATATAATTAATGTTCTAACAAATTTAATATTTATGTATCTTTATTTTGTGTTTGTTTCAGTCCAGTACTAACACATGAAGTCCAATTGTATCAATCGAAGACTTACACCTCCATAGTTACTTCGTTTCTAGCATATTAATTGTTTGTGTTAATGATTCACATACTTGCTTATCCAATTTACTTTTGACATTGGCAGAATAGTCGACATCGGCTCTATTTGCCAGCTTTTAAAAAATAGAATAGAATAGAATAGAATCTGAATAGGGCTTATACACAAACTACAAATACAATGTCACCGATAACATAAAATCATTCACTTATCACATTATCAAAGAAAAATGCTGCTACATCAGCGACGATAACATAGCACTAATCGATGGAATGGGATGCTTAAACTCATTTTTTAGACCGTACGTGTTAGGTATATAACTTAGGTCACTGCATGGTGGTGCGTAAACCACCAACAATAGCATTTCCAAGGAGGGTTGGTGTCAGGCGGGCGGCCGACTATAAAACAGTTGCCAAATCCATTGCAGCATGTTAGCTTATACCCGTCTTCATTCATAGAAATGGTTTGTCCATAAAACGTATCTTCGGACGTTGATCTCTTCTTTGTTTCAAAGTTTTTTTTAAAGGAATTATGTTCAACACTGTATTATGTGTGTATTATAGCTAATCGTTCCATATACACTAATTACGTAAAGAAAGCCATTTAAAACACTAATATTTTTTTATTGGAAATATCCCATTCGACAAACAAAACAATCCCATTTCCAAGTCATTATTCGCGAATTCGGAGCGTTCAAAATACTAACGTTAGCTTCCCTCGTTCCGAATTGCGTCAAAGTGATTATAGCGCAAATCCAACCAACACGCAACGTCATAATTATTACTTATCAGCCCTTATATTTTGTGGCTAGGCCCTAAGAGGACACCGGTGTCCGCACACCTATTGTCTTTCTATTGTGTCTCTAATTACGGTATTCAAAAGGTAAATTTTGGTCAGATTCCCGTTATAATCGTTTTTGATGCAATTCGGAACGTTTGTATTTCCACTGTAGAATCGTCTTGAACGATGTGAACTTGGCTACGAATTTTCTACCGGTTTGTTCGCGATGACGTCATTCCCATACATTTAATCGCTTTCGACTAGCGTAACGATTGCAGATTGTTAACTTGGCTAGGCGTGCTGGCATATCGCTTAACGATATCTTGTATTGTGGTCAGAACCTCCAGGGTAACTTATTTGAAATAATAGTAAATTTTCGCTTGTTTGCTATTGCGCTCTCTGCTGATATTCGGCAAATGTTTCTTAGTATTGGAATCAGAGAATGTGACCGTAGATTCCAACGCTTCTTATATAGATTTTCTCCGCAGGAACCTTTGAAGGTTTACGAATTCAATCGTGTTTGTTTTGGGCTTAAGTCTAGTCCCTTTCACGCTCTTCGCACTATCAAGCAGTTGGCCGCTGACGAGGGTGATACATACCCGAAAGCAAGGGCCACTATTGAAACCGGATTGTACATGGACGATTTTGTGTACAGTGTACCTAGTGAAGCAGAGGCTATAGAGACCGCTGCTCAAGTAATCAGCCTCATGAAGTCCGGTCAATTTGATCTGGTGAAATGGACAAGCAACTCGCAAGCTACATTAGAGTCGATTCCACCGTCACACCGGTTGACTTCGGTAAAGGAATTCGATGATAGTGATTCGCATAAGATCCTTGGTTTAAGTTGGTCACCCGCAACTGATATGTTCAGTCTTAAAATTAGCTCGACTCCGCCAACTTGTACCAAACGCGTTATCCTAGCATGTGTAGCTCGGATATGGGATATAATGGGTTTTGTAGCTCCTGTCGTTTTGTATGCAAAGCTGCTTATAAAAGAGCTTTGGCTTTCCAACTGTGATTGGGACGACACCGCTCCTGACAGTGTTGCTAAGTTGTGGGCTCGCTATAGGAAGGAGCTTCCAATGCTCGATCAGATACAGATTCCTCGCCATGTTGGTATAGTACCAGACACTGTTGTTAATGTGGTAGGTTTCGCAGACGCCAGTGAGAGGGCTTACGGGGGAGTGGTTTACTTTCAGGTCCAAAATGGCGATAACATTTCAGTTTTCCTCATTAGCGCAAAATCAAAGGTATCTCCTCGTAAGGTTGTCTCTCTTGCTCGTCTCGAACTCTGCGCTATTCTTATGTTGGTTCAATTGATTACATCTATAGTCAAAACTTGTCGTCCTCGCATTAATATAGAGAGAATTGTAGCGTTTTCAGACTCAACCGTTGCTCTATGTTGGGCCCACTCTTCACCCCATCGATGGGGCACGTTTGTCGCAAATAGGGTGGCTAAGATTCAAGCTGAATTGTCACCGGAAAATATATTCCATGTCGCTGGAACAGAAAACCCAGCTGATTGTCTCTCACGTGGTTTGCTTCCTGCGCAAATTTTAAATCATCCGCTTTGGTTTTGTGGCCCTCCCTGGCTTCATACCACTCCTAACGAGTGGCCAAATGCTCCGTTTAACCCCGCTACTGTTTCAGAGCCACCCGAGGAGAAGAAACATACGCTTGTAGTATCAGTTCCGCGTGAAGAGTCAGTTGTTTTGTTGTTGTCTAATCGAGTCTCGTCTTGGTCGAGACTATTACGCTGTGTAGTTTACGTCCTAAGATTTTTGAGATTATTACCATCGCGTGGTTCTATAATCGCAGCTGATTTGGATAGAGCTGAATCAGTTGTACTTCGAGAGTTGCAGAAATTTTATTTTTCAATAGAATTTCGTAGTTTAGAATCACATAAACCTTGTAGTCACGCACTTCAACATTTGAAACCATTTTTGCAAGACGGACTCATTCGTGTCGGTGGCCGTCTGCGAAATGCTAAGTTAGAGTTTGAACAAATGCATCCAGTAGTTCTACCACGCAGGGATCACGTTTTGGATTTGTTGGTGGACTATCACCATAAGGTGAATTGTCACGCTGGTCCCGATTTATTAATGTCCATTCTTCGACAGAAGTACTGGATACTTTCCGCTCGCAATTTGATACGCGCTAGAGTGCACAGATGTGTGCCCTGCTTTAAGCTCCGCCCGCGTTTCAACGCGCCGGAAATGGCCGACCATCGTTCTTGTCGTGTTGTACAGACGGTGAAACCTTTCATACATACTGGGACGGACTATGCTGGACCGTTTAAAGTCACTATTGCCCGTGGTCGTGGTATACGTTCCACAAAGGCATACATTTGCCTATTCGTTTGTATGACAACTCGTGCAGTTCACATAGAGTTAACCAGTGATTTGAGTACGCAGGGTTTTATGTCTGCATTTAAACGATTTTTATCTCGCCGTGGTCCCGTTAAGCGCTTATACTCTGACAACGGCACAAATTATGTTGGAGCGCGACGCAATATTTCGGAATTACATACATTCTTACGCTCCAAGTACTACCAAAGTGAATTCGCCCATGTCTTAGCTGAGAATCGCATTGATTGGTGTTTTAATACGCCAGCGGCTAGTCATTTTGGTGGCAATTGGGAGGCGAATATTAAAAGCCTTAAGTCGCACCTGTTTCGGGTCATAGGCGAACAGATTCTCTCGTACGAGGAGTTGAGCACCGTACTCGCTCAGGTAGAGGCGTTGATGAATACGCGTCCGTTGTGTCGGACTTTGTCTAGTGATCCATCGGAGCCGCTAGCGTTGACGCCGGCTCACTTCTTGACGACGACTCCTCTTAAATATTTGCCCGCTTTAGATGTCGAGACTGACAAACTGCAGCTTCACCCGTGTCACGCTCTGCTAGATAGCTTAGTTCAGTCCTTTTGGAAGCGATGGAGGACAGATTATCTGCATACGCTGCAGTCGCGTCAAAAGTGGAACACTCCTTCAGATCCAGTCACAGTCGGTACTGTGGTGATACTGAAGACTGAGAGTGCGCCTCCTCTGCACTGGCCTCTTGGTGTAGTGGAAGAAGTTTTTCCGGGTTCGAACGGAATAACGCGAGTCGTAAAGGTTAAAACCGCAACTGGATCGTACCTGCGTCCGGTTATTCGCCTCTGCCCTCTGCCTAATCAGTAGTAGTGGCATAGTTAGTTATAAGTTGTTTCGCTACCTAGTATTGATAGTTTAGATATAGTAATAGGGTTTAGTTTCGCTTTTGTTTTTTTTTTTCTTTTCTTTGAAGGTAACCCTTCAAACCCGGGGGGAATGGTTGCGCCAATTTGCTATGATCCGCGATTTTGTTTTTTTGTAATTTATTTTTTTGGCCTAGCAATCCTATCCCTTCCGTTTCTTCTTCCCGCACGACCTCTAGAAATGAAATGACATTGACGTTTGTGCATCGATTGTGAATGTGACCGCTCCGCTAACATCGCCCGCTCGAAATTACAAGAAAATTGACTATTTCGTGATCCAACCATTCAAAGACTCAACAATAGTGCAGTGTAGTGCAATACAGAAACTGGCAGTGCTTGAAAGTACGAAGTCGGGGTTCGCCGGCCGGCGCCACGTGGAACCTTCGAGGTCAAAGGTCAGTGTTCCTCCCTAGTTTCCGTCCCATACAGGCACAGTATCTGCATATTGTTAACAAACCTTAGATCGCTTTTAAAACCTACAGTCCACATCAAGCTTATTTGCGCAACCAAACTGTTTTAGTTTAACGCACGAATTGAGTCTCGAAGATTTCTTCGAATCGCAAAAAGGTTTTTTTTCTGTGACATAACTACTTTACAGTTTTCAGATTTTTTCCTATACTTACTAGTGCTATGAGACATTGTGTCATGCTAAATTTCAGGATTCTAGGTCAACGAGAAGTACCCTATGAATTTTGATTCCCTTGAGAGTGTCGAAATATACCTACATTTTTTGCGACATAAACTGCCATATCTTTTTTTTCCTTTAACTTAGAAGGTTGATTTTTTCACTGTTGCAAAGCACTATAGACTTAAATATATGGTTCTAATTTCAATTCGATACGTCTAAGCATTCCCGAGATAAAGGGTCTTGACAGACAGACAGAAGGACAACAAAGCGATCCTATAAGGGTTCCGTTTTTTTTTCTTTTTGAGGTACGGAATCCTAAAAAAACTTTTCCGCTCTGGGTAGAGCGAGAATTGTACTGACTAAACCCCACATGTGTTCCTTTCTTTCCGTTCTAGGGTCACAGTAACTCTTTCGAACCCTAGTTCATCGACCTTTTCGTAGCCCTAGCGTTCATCAACAATACAATACATTTTGAGGAGCGAGTTTAACTCGCTGCTCCATCGACTCTGGTTTGGTCTTTACTCGCCTAGGGTGGGTGGGAATCTCCCGTCGACTCCACCGCCCGGGTATTCTGCTGTACCGGTAGCTTGGGCGTGTCGATGTCCTCTCTCTTACAGTTTCAGCCTCCTCGTTCGCTCACATTTCTTTGGACCAGGACCGGGCGGGAGACGTTACTGCCTCCGATTATAATCAGATAGCCTTGGACGTCGGTCCTTGCAGTAACTGGACTGGTGGTCAAGAGGTAGAATAAACTTCGTTTCTATGACGATTTGCTATTTTAGAAACTTTATTCTGAATGGATACATAACATATCGCTTACGAAGTCCTGCATCGCGCAATCAAAGTTCTCCGCACAATTCGAACGTATAAGCACAGAATATTATCGGACAGTTGCCTACCAGCCTACTTGGTCGGAGGATCCTCCCTTTTCAAACGACGTTTACGGGACTATAACTCCCTGTTTCACATACCTTCAAACTTTGAGAACAATGGTTCGATAACATCCGTCATAAAAAAATTAAAATTACCCGAAACTCGTCGTTTGTATCTCTAATACAGACGCAAGGAAAATATATTTAAAAAAATATATATGTGTGGGCGGTCTTATTGCACAGGGCAATCTCAATCTTTGGATTGCCGAAAGGAGGTTAAGGTTGTCAGTGGATAAACCTCATTAATAAAACTGATAAGATATAATAATATACAATACCTGCCATACTGCCGTCAATAGCATAGTTACATTAAGTCGGATTTTTGACAAAAAAAATAAATATCATTGATATATTGTAACGGAAGATACGTTACGTGTTAACATCGCAATCAGAAAACTCGAAGCTCACACATCTACATTACCTGTAGTCACTGATAGACAAGGACAGCTTATCTCTGTCCTTGTCTATCAGTGACTGTCGGCGCTGTCGTGCGAGCGAAATAGCGTTAGCCGACGAATGTGTGTGATTCGTGATGTGAAATCGTGACAATTGACACAATTTCAGCGGTCCACATGCTATAGGCGGGTCACCTACCTATTTTCCGCTGTTTTTATTAGATATACATCCGTGATCGCGATAACGAGATCTACATTTTGATGTCATCCATACATAGGTACACTTAATAATTTAAAGAAAAAAGATATACACCGTTAAATTTTGGTCGTTTTAATTCCGTGGAGGGTCGATTCGGTTCATGAAACACTATCGATTTATAAAGATAAAATTAAAAAATAAAGTATTTTTTTTCTAAAACTCGCATTAATCTACGCATCTACGAAATTAATTGCTTTAAGTATACGAGTCAATGACCTTGTAAAGAGTTGTCGGTCGTTGCGTACTAACTAGCAACAGTTCATTGACCTCGATCAGCTGACGTTTACTTAAAGAAATCAATTTCGTACATGCGTAAATTAATTCGAGTTAAAAAAAGTACTTTTTTTTTATCTTTACAAATCGATAGGGTTTCATGTACCGAATCGATCCTCCGCGGGATTAAAACGACCAAAATTTACCGGTGTATACTTGTGTTTGTAATGAAAATAATCTCAAAAACTCCTAGAAAGTGAAAAATTCTTTCACCAAGAGACTACTTCAGTGAGTGACATAATTATGCTATTTCGGTCGAAGCCACTGGCTATATAGGTACCTACATACATAATTTAATTTCCTGTAACAAAAATTCCACCACTATCGATGTGTCGTGGAGAGGATACAGCAGTTGGGACTCGAGGTGGCATTGCACAAGTCCGAGGTCATGTGTTTTCACGGCCCTCGGAGCGCGCCACCTCCGGGCTCCCAATTAACGGTAGGAGGAGTTCACATCGGCGTCGGGTCGACGATGAAGTACCTGGGACTCGTCCTCGACAGCCGGTGGAACTTCAAGGAGCATTTCCGACGTCTGGTTCCCAGATTGAATGCGACTGGGGCTGCGCTCAAGCGGCTCCTGCCGAACCTGGCGGGTCCAGACGCCTCCTGCCGGAGGCTCTACGCAGGCATCGTTCGGTCCATGGCCCTTTACGGTGCGCCGGTGTGGGCGCCATCGCTACGAAAGCGAGTGGCGGCCCGGCTAACCGCCTGCCAGAGGGTCATGGCCATCCGGATGATCCGCGGATACCGTACGGTGTCCTGTGAAGCGGCGAGCCTCCTTGCTGGCCTACCACCGTGGGATTTGGAGGCAACAGTCCTTGCACACATGTATGATTTACGCGTGGAGATGCAACGTCGGGGCGAAACTCCGCTGCCGTGACAAGTCGCGGCATGGCGGACAGAGCTCCGGCGGGATCTCATGGTGAAATGGCGAGAGCGTCTGTCGCAACCTCGTGCTGGGCACGCCACGATCGAGGCGGTAAGGCCCCTCTTTGAGGCGTGGCTGGAAAGGCCCCACGGCGTCGTCACCTTCCGTTTGGCGCAGGTGCTGACCGAACACGGCAAGTTCGGTCCGTACCTGTACAAGATTCGTGCGGAGACGACGCCCGGGTGTCGCCACTGTGCGGACCGCCCGGTGGACACAGTGGAGCACACAGTCGAGGTGTGCCCCGCTTGGGAAGAGCATCGCCGTGTCCTCGTGGGGGCGATCGGCGGCGATCTCTCGCGCCGGGGCTTGGTTCAAGCCATGCTCCGGAGCGAGGAGGAGTGGCAGGCGGTCGCCTCCTTCTGCGAAGCAGTAATGCTAGCAAAGGAGGAGGCCGACCGCATTAGGCAAAGGCGCACACGCCGCCGCCGCCGCCGGGTTTCCGATCCCGATTTCCGGCCACCGTAGGCGCGGTCTCGCAGACGGTGGGCAATGGGTAGCTCGCTGTCCGTCCGTCCGGTAACAGACCGGTCCGAACTCAGGTCGTCTACGGCGCGCACCGTTCCCGCGCGCCTCAAGGAGTTGTCAGCAAACTGTAGGGGTCCAGCAGGGCCGAAGCCTACTGGGGCCAAAGGTTATGTGAGACTGTCACCACGGGCCACGGGCCAAGGAATGGAAAGGTAGGTTTTTAGTCAGTAAAAGGCTGACACTATTTCCCGCCCCACACAAGGGCGGGATTTGTCACTGGATGATTTTAACTACCCAAAAAAAAAAAAAAAAAACCACTATCGATGTGATGTAACCAATATTGAAAAATTGAGTGGCCACTATGTCACATCAGTCAATCAATGCAGTTGATTTAGACCACTGCTACTCCTAGCCATCCTTTTTGAGGCCTTTGGTCTATCTACCTGGTACCTATTTTACCTTGTTTTCCAATTCAAGACAATACATGTCTGCTCCAGCAGCAGGGTCCAGCGTTTAGTTGCCCTCTGCCAAATTATTTTGCGAACTCTGCAAGCTAAGTCAGTGACTCCGGCTCTTTATCGGGCGGATAAATCTCGTTTTATCCGACTTCAAAAGGAAAGAGCTTATGTTATAAAATAATAATCAAATAATTACTACTCATTTAAGTGATAGGAATTTTCCAATAAATAACGCACAATTTGGTTTCCGGAAGGGCCTGTCTACTGACTTAGCAATCTTTGCCTTGAAGAATACAGTATATAAATATGTTGAAAGAAATACTAGTGTATATGCATGTTTCCTAGATTTGAGCCGTGCTTTTGACAGTCTAAATTATGAAATATTGTGGAATAAGTTAAGGAAATCTAAAGTACCATCAAAAATTGTAGACATCTTGGAATACTGGTATGCCAATCAATGCAATCAAGTGAAGTGGAATAATGCCCTGTCGGAAACATATAGGTTGTCGTGTGGCGTACGGCAGGGTGGGCTTACGTCGCCGATTTTATTTAATATATATATTAACGAGTTGATTGAGGAACTAAGCAGCACCCGAGTCGGTTGTCATATTGGTGAGGCATGTTTAAACAATCTTAGCTATGCAGATGATATGGTGCTGCTTAGTCCCTCAGCCAATGGCTTAAGGAAACTTGTGGCTATCTGCGAGAAATATGCCGCTGAGCACTATCTCACATATAATGTGAAAAAATCGCAGGTTATGATATTTAGATACAGTAAGGGTCCTGCACAAATTTTACCGATCAATTTGTGTGGATCTGCCCTACAAATTGTTAATAAGTTCAAATATCTAGGCCACATAATCAAGGATGATTTGGCAGATGATGCTGATTTGGAACGACAGAGGCGTAATATCGCGTGTCGGAGTAATATGTTGGCCAGACGCTTTTTTCATTGCTCCAAACTAGTTAAAATAACTCTGTTCAAGGCTTACTGTCAGTCGTTCTACACTAGTCAACTCTGGTACAGGTACACGAAGAGTGCGTATAACACTCTTCGTGTACAATATAATAACGCCTTTAGAGCCTTACTTAAGCTGCCGTGGCGGTGTAGTGCGACTGGCATGTTCGCTGAGAACAGAGTTACTGATTTTCATGGGCTGTTGAGAAGACTCAGGGCATCTTTCCTGTCTCGACTGACGCGATGTGGGAATAAGGTTGTGTCTGGAGTGTTCCAGGGTGTGTACCTGCTGAGACGTTGGCATTTATGAATTATGAATTTTTATTTTTATCTTATCTTAATTTTGTAATTAATAATTACTCAATAATTTTAATTAGAATTTAGTTTATTATAATTGCAATGTATTTATTTATTTTTAATCTGTGTATGTAAGGGTAATATTGGTTGTTACTATGGGCTTAATGCCTGAAATAAACGATTATTATTATTATTATTATTTCTTATGTATTTGTTTATCTCAGGACCCTGAGGTCCTGGACCTTTGGAAGGCGTACGAGGAGCCGAAACCAACTCGCAGAGGCCCTTTAGGTACTTTTAATGGAACGTGATGCCAACCGACGATTGTCCCTGTACGCGCAATGCTAGTGCATCCAAGGACAACCCCCGGTTGGTGAAAACTATTGTGACATATGGAAAATAAAGACAATAGGGCTATGGTTTTTGGAGTCTTAAGTGGACTGGTTACCAAGAACTATGTGAAAACTATGGCCCCTGCCTAAACAATGTTATTAATATCCATCGGTAAACAGGCAGGGGGTGACTTGCACACTCAATAAATGGGCCCCCAAAAACGGCCGCTAGCACGAAGTGACGTAGCAACAAGAGGGCAACATATCCTGAGGTGCTTGAGGAGTGGAGAGGTATACCACGGCTATCAGGACAATCCCGGAAGTGCGGTCAAGATCCCTACCAGCACCTTACTGGATTATACATCCTTCTCCCGAGCACGATTGCTCTTGCGAATCTCCACTCAAACCAGCCAATAAAGGCAAGAGAGAGGTGGGAGCTCTGTTCTTCGTCAGTGTTCACTACGGTCGGCCAATAAAGGCAAGCCGGAGATGAAGAACGAGAATTCTCCCAGGAGATCGGGTCCGTGGGGTCGCTAATGCCCAACAGTTCGCCACAAAACTGCCCTGCGGATTGTATCTCTCTTAGTCTGGCCCCTCACCCTAGGCGAGTTACAACCTAGGGTTTATTGGAGCACGCAAGCCCCATCACGACGTCAACGTAGAGATACAGCGATGGGGTTATTATTATTATTATTATATATTCGGCTGTATGTATTTTTTATTGTTATTTTTTTATGTTCACCGATTTTAGATGTTATATTCATGCCTATACATATAGGTACCATCGCAGTCATTTTTGCCTTATCATTAAAAAAAAATATAACTTTAAAAAAAAAACTTGCAAACCAAAATGAACCAAAATGAAATTTGCGTTTCGAATGCAAGCAAAAATGGACTTACCGGTGGTTAGGCGGAAGTGTCTGATAGTACCTTGATCGTTATAGGATCTTACTAAAGGCACATGGTGCGAATCAAAGGTCATTCCGAATCACAAAAATTACATTGAAGCCTGCGATTATTGAGGTTCTTTGGGTTCTTCGCAAGCTACTCAATCCAGCTATGTACGAGTTATATTTTGGTAAGTAAATTCTGGTTAAGAGACCTCTACAAATCTTTGAATGCACTAATACAACAAAGTATTGACTGAATTATTCATAGTTACAGCATTAACTCATAGATGGCGCTTTCCAGAAATAGTTTAAAACAGTTAATTATTTTAAAATAATTTAGGTATTTTAATTATTCGCAACTCTTGCAACTGGACAGAGGCAGCCTGCGCCTGGTGGCGGGGACCATCACTGGTCACTGCACACTAAATAAGCACCTTCACACAATAGGCATCATGGATAGTCCCCTGTGCAGAGCGTGCTTGGGAGACAGTTGCGCATATGCTCCTGAACTGCACAGGGATCACTGATACACGCACACGGACCTTAGGATCCCCGAACTCCCTTACTGACGCCCTGAAAAACCTGAGAGGCCTAATCAGTTTCTGGAGAGAGGTGGGCTAGTTAGAATAAGCCCATCAAAGATTATGGCCGCCATGGCCCACGTACAATGGTCCGCATAGAACTAAGTGCGGAAACCATACTCAGAAAATAAGATATTCGCAACTCAGAACTATTTACATTAATCCAAAAAATATAAATGTTGAATCTGGTGCACAATGTTCTACTTTATATAGCGCCATCTGTTGTGATATCTATGAACTTTATTGAAGTTATCGATCTGAAGACATATTCTAAAGATGGCGCTGTAATCCCAAAAGTTGATTTGTTTAGAATGTGGTTAAACCTCAAATAAAAATAAAACCTCTTTCTTATATTTCTCACTTAGCTCGTTCTTTAGATACTGATCTAGGTCCAGTGCCATGTACATTATTTTTATTTTTCTTTTCAATAAGTAATTGTAACATTTATCTGATAGTTTGAGAACAAGCCAAAAGTGAAATACCTACTTTACACGGCGTACCTAATTCTGAAATTACTAGTCTAGTACTAATTACTAGTCACCCTATAAAAATACAAATACTGAGTAGGCCATGAGTAGGCATACTGACGCACAATAGGCGCGGGCGCCTCAAAACTTATCCACATTTACGCAAGCGTTAATACCATCTCAGGTAATAATCTACATGGTTCTCATTGAATAGGTTCTTCTACTAAATATCTACTCATTAAATATGTCTATGATTTCCAGAATTAGGTATATTTGTTTTTTTCTGCATAGACTTTAAAAGAACTGTGACGTTTGAGTTGGTTTAGTTCTTATGGACGTGTAACACAACAGTACTATTTGACAAAATAAATGGGAAGCATTTATCAGTGTATGTGCCGTACCACTGTATTATGTCACCGTAGGCGTGGGCTTGCGGACGGCGTGTAATGGGTAGCAAACGAGCCCAAGTCGTCGACGGCGCATACTGTTCCCGCGCGCTTCAAGGAGCTGTCAGCAAACCGTAGAGGCCCAGCCTGCTAGCAGCTGCAGGCAGGCACGGTCGAAGCCTGCTGGGGTCATGAGTCAGCTTCCGAAAGGAATACCCGGCCCGGCACGTCAGACAACGAAGGAACGGGGTAGGTTTTTAGTCAGTAAGAGTCTGACAGTACTTTCCGCTCCGCCCAAGGATTTGTCATTGGATGATTAAAAAAAACACAGTATTATGTTTCTATAAATACACGATTACACTCGCATAACAGCGTCGGCTCTTATCTCTGTCCTTGTGTATCAGTGAATTACGTTTACGATTGTGTGTTTTGAGTCCAGGTTTTCTGATTGAGATGTTAGCGCGTAACGTATATTTCCTTATAATATATATCAATGATATATAATTATGTTATTCCCCCGTATTACGTTCATTTTATCCTTCGTCTATTATTGTGCTTTAAAAGCTTTTTCCTTAATAGCGTCTAGCGTCAGTTTTTTATAAAGATACTCTTGCACTCTGACGTGGCGCTGCGTAGACGCAGTCATCTGACCACAATTGTTTACTTAGGCATAGAGTAAAAATTTTTAAACTTCAAGGACAAAGGAAAGGGCTATGCCCGGAGTTTCCTAGCGTAATTGTATTTGTAAGAGAACCAAAGTCGCTGACATAGCCAAATTTAAGTGGCAGTGGGCAGGGCACATTGCTTGTAAAATAGATGGTCGATGAGGCCCAAAGGTTTTACAGTGGCGACTGCGCACCGGAAGATACAGCGTTGGAAGGCCTCCCAAAAGGTGTGTTTATCTTTCTTTCTTTGATGAACTTTACTTGGAAAAATCTCGTCGAAAATCCAAGTCAGGTTACCTGGATACAAAAGCTGGCATTGTTTTCAGTTGTAACTCCGTAGATTTGTACTCCGTAGATGAGATTCGAAGGAGATGTGCTATCACACGATCTGCTGTTGACAGGCTGAAAAGGATCTGGTGCAACCGTAACATCACTAAAGCCACGAAAGTCCGCCTCATGAGAAGCTTGGTCTTCCCAATATTTCTTTATGGCGCAGAAACGTGGACGGTTCGCCTCAAAGACCGACGCAAAATCGATGCACTCGAGATGTGGTGCTGGCGGCGACTGCTGCGGATCCCTTGGACAGCGCGGAGGACTAGCGTCTCGATCCTGGAGGAGTTAAAAATCAAACAGAGATTATCGTCGACTGTGCAAGTACGAATCCTTAAATATTTCGGTCACATTGTTCGCAACGAAAATTCCATGGAGCGACTCGTTGTCCAGGGACAAGTGGAAGGGAAGCGGTCACGCGGGCGCTCACCTACGCGTTGGACAGACCTCATCAGAGCTGCAACACAGACTTCCATAGTCCAGTGTTCCCGAGACGCCGTTAGCCGGGATAAGTGGAGACGCATCGCGGGAGCCTCACTCGCCAACGAAAATGCAACATCGTCAACCACGACCACTCTGTCAAGAGTGAACGACTAAGGAGGAGGAGATTTGTACTAAACTTGACCTAAGTCTAGAATATCTTTAGCCTCGTCATTTAAATACGGCGTACATCGAAGGATTTCACCCAATAGCAACTATTTGCCTGCTGCGGTCTTTCCGTCCGTTTATAATATAGATGTCTTCAAAGCTAGAGTGACTGGACTCTTAATAAACTAGTGCGCCTCACCATCAACGATTGCATCACTGTTTAACATCAGGTGGGATCGCAGTCAAGCAATAGTTTAGGTATATAAATAAAAAAAAAAATCGAGTGAATAGGCTCTTAATAAACTAGTGCGCCTCACTATCAACGATTTGGAATCGATTCAGTTAATGATTCTGAGCAAACTATATTCCTGCAGGCAGAGGCGGCGCTAGATCTCGCGTGGACGTCGGCAAATTAGGTTCGCGAGGCCTCCTTTTTTCCCAATCAAGAAAATATTAAATTACGTAAGCAGAATTATAGTTAAAATAATATTAACAACAAGTTTTATTAAATATTTTATTGCTATTAAACAAGTTTTATTGCTTATCAAATGATGACAAAACTTACATAAATAGAAGTTAAAATAAACGAACTTTTCGGCTTTTGGCCTCACTGAACTTTTTCAGGATTACGTCATAGCTAATACCAGACGCTATTTCAGCTTCAATTGATAGAACTGATAACGAAGATAATCTCTCTTGACTCATCGTGCTTCTCAAGTAGGTCTTAATCAATTTTAACTTTGAGAAGCTTCTCTCAGCGGAAGCTGTACTGACAGGAACTGTGAGCATGATTCTAATTGCTATATAAACATTTGGATATATTTCTTCCAAATTATTTTCTAAAATATATTGAATGAGTTGTTTCGCGTCGTTGATAGAGTCTAGTGAATTTGTTTTTAAAAGTTGGAGTTCTTCATACAGTTCGAAAGGCTGTATGTCGTTGTTTTCGCCTTCCCAAAGTATTGTACCTAAATCATTACAGCACTTGAGGAGATCTTCTTTTGATATAGAATTTAAATATCTGATATCATAAATAAAACCAAATCGTTCAAAATATTAATTGAGCGCTTTAAATCGACATTCGGTATCAACTATAATAGCATCAATCACAGTGTTAAAAAAGGTAACTCTGTACTGCATTTCAAAAGATTGAATAGGTTCATCAATATGTTCATAATCGAACATTCGTTTTCTCCTGGCTGTTCTTTTTTCTTTAAATTGAGTCTCAATTTCGAAAGTACTCTTCTCTACAAATAATCGAGCTTGTGCGACACTATTGTCAAATCCTGTATTACGGAATTCTTGAATCCAGCTGCAAAATGACCGTAAAGTATCAATAGCGACTTTCAAGTTGACTTGAACCGTTTGCCATAGTTTGCTTATATTGTTCACACGTAATAAAATCTCGTACCATACGTGTATCGCAACAACAAACTCAAAAGTTAACATTTCATTGAAAACTGCGTCACAGTCGCTGAGAGTTTCAGAATCATCACTTTTATTTTTCAGGTCATTCACGCATTCGATAACATCATCAAATTGCAAAAATATTGCTTTTACTGCTCCGATTCTACTCTCCCATCGTGTTTCAGACAGAGGTTTTAATGTCAATTTTAATTTAGTTTTCACAATATCCCAACGCTTACTTGACTTTGAAAACAGCACATAGATTTTATTGATGAAGCCAAAAAACGTTTTGGCTGTTGTAGAAGACTTAGCTGCATCCATCAAAAGCAAATTCCAACTGTGACATCCGCACGGCGTAAAGAATGCTCTTGGGTTTATATTAAGTATTCTTGTTCTGACACCTTTATTAATACCGACCATATTGGCGCCGTTGTCATATCCTTGTCCTCGACAGTTTTGGATATCTAGACCATTTCTTTCCAGTTCTTGTAATATGGAATTTGTTACATATTCTCCCGTTGTTTCTGTGACGGCAATAAACCCAACAAAATGTTCCTCTATTGCTCCAGTTGAAGAATTGCAAAATCTTAATATTATTGACATTTGTTCAACGCGGCTGACATCCCTGGTACAATCGATCAAGAAGGCATAGTATTTTGCTTGTTTAACGCTGTGTATGATTTCTTCAATAACTGATTTAGACATTGTAGGTTTTTACTGGGGTGCGTACCGCGAATGGTACGCCTGAGTAAACTACTATCTTGAAGGAATGTTCAAGGAAACACTGGTTCCGGTATTGGCAGTTTATTTTACTCACATACATTGTTACATGATAATTTAGACTAAAGGAATGTAGGCGTGTGCCCGGCTAGCGAGTATCGGAGCGACTGACGACGCTACCGAGTTACGCATCAAATGTCTGAGTCGACATATTACAATGTAGTGTTGCCTCTAACCCTACAACATAAATGCAATCAATTCATTTTGGACGTCGTGGCTCAGATAATGTTGAGATAGTTGCTTTTCATTAATACGTTGCATGTGCTCCCGTAGTGTCAGATCATATTTGGATAACAACTTAAATAAATCTATAAAGTTGCCACTGTTTTTGCTATCGTTCAATTTAAAGGTTTCTCGATGAGCTCTAAATGCCAAATTGTGTGAGGCTAAGTAGTTTATGATATCAATCATTCTTTCAAACAAATTATACCAGTACTTTTGCGATTCTTTAATAGATCTCTCATTATCTTTATCTATTGTTTTTCCGTGTTTGATTCCTTTATAGAATTCCATCCATTTAATCATGCATTCCATGTGTCCTTGACTTTGCTCATGTCTTTGCAATATCCGACTCAAATCTTTCCAGTCACAACATCCTTCTTTTACCATCTGTGTATGCAAATTTGAAAAAAGTCTACATGGAAAGCAATAAACTTTATCTTGAAAAATGGAGTAAACTAACCATCGGCGATGTTGCGTTTCGCCGTTACTTAATTTTCGAGTGAAATGAAATTTAGAAAAATGTCTTTTATTTGCGTCTTTTGGGTAACTGTCATCAGATTTCTCTAGATCTTGATTGGGTCCGTTTTGAATTAGGTCATGACGCTGCGCATCGTTTACTGGAAATACCCACTTCCCTGGATCTAAGTCTATAAATGACTCTTTTAAATGAACTCCTTCCACTTGATTTTCTGAGTCACACAACGTTTCACTTTCTAACTCTTTATTGGGTTCCGACATTTGGATCATAGTAGGTTCGCTCGATGTTGCCGGTAAAACTGTATCAGAACTTCCAAAAAAAGATTCATTTGACTCTGATGCTGGCTCAGAAACTAAAGTTTCATCAGATGACTCTGAAGCAGTGACACTCGAAGAAGGTTTCTTGAGAAATTTCATCATACTGGAACTTAGAGCTTGGTTGGATATAACAGCTTCAGCCTTTCTTTTTCTTTTGAATGCTCCGGATTCCCATTTCCTCCCTTTATCTCTGTCTCTACTTGGTCCTGCAGACATGATGACCTAAAAATAAAAACAACAACATTGAAATTAAATAACAATTAGAAGTATTGTTTATTTAATTAATCATAAATTAGGTATATTTATGTATGTAATAAATAACTACTATTACTACTACTAATTTTTATTAGTGACGCCCAATAGCGTCAAAGTTAATATTAATGCGATACGAGATCTATCGATCTGTAGTTCGATGTTTTTTGTGTAGCAGATTATAAAAACTATAGATACGCCAATGCTTTTGATAGACAACTGAATAAAATTATTTACTTACGTTATTTTGTACTGAAACAACACCAGATTCTAGTGCGGAGTTCTTTTAATACCAAGTAATCTAGATCTAAAGAGCTAGGCGCAACGATAGAAAAACTCGATAAAAATTTGTTGACAATTTTGAGGCTAATATTTTTATAAGCACGTGCGTGCTTGTAAACATACTCGAACAGCTAAAAATTTTAGTTCTTGAAAAAAAAAACACTAGCACAGTTTGAATTTAAAACTACATAAACTATCCACTTTTTAAAATTTCGATATCCTTAAAGAAATACATTGCAATTAAGACTTATAAAATTATTATATTGATGTTGACAAATACTTTACGTTAAAGTTGTTATAAAAGTTCATATTGACTTACCTTATCTTATAACCTTCGAAGTATGAACGAAATCACAATATAAATTAACACTTTTGTCCACTAAATCATCACTCAACCACCGGGGTACTGACTGACTTTACAACACAATAAATGACTTTACAACACAATAAAAAGAAATTTTGTCCATGCGAGCCTAGTCTGCGAGTGTTGCGTTGCATTCACAAAAGGAATGATTGTTTACGTTTCGCTCACAGAAGAAATACAAACACGACACGGGTATTCCCCGTCTCGCGCACGAAGTTGTTTAACTTTCATAGTGTTGCCAGACTATTCTGCCCGTAAAGTGCTCATAGCACAAAAACTACTGAACTTCTAGTTTTCGAGAAACTCACTCACTTAACAAGTTATACATGAAAATAAATAAAAATGAATAACTAAATTTTAAATAATAAATTTTTTTTGCGAGGCCCCCTCAAGCGCGAGGCCGTCGGCGGTCGCCGACGTCGCCGACGCCTAGCGCCGCCACTGCCTGCAGGTTTCGCATATACTAAAAATAATGGTGTATATTAAGTATCTATTGAAAAGTTTTGCGGTTAACCACTATCGCCCTGATGATAAGCGATGATGTGGTCAATGCTTGTCAAAAAACAACCAATCGTCACGCTTGACTTTAATAGGCACCTACCCTTTTTTGTGGGTAGCAAATCATCACATAATCTTTCCCGCTCTAGGTGGAGCGAGAGGATGTGTCAGTCATTTACTCACTAAGACCCACCTGTGTTCCCTAAGTTACCCTTTGCGTTCTAGAATTGCAGTGATTCTTTCGAACAATCTTGCTGCCTTTTTTTGTTAAGTTGATAATTCATCCAATGGCTTCTTTCGCTCTGGGCGGACCGGGAATGTGTGTTAGACCTTTATTAGCACCCTTCAGTGTTCGTTCCTGCGTTCCAGGAACCCGGGTTTCCTCCGGGTCTCCCTGCTGAGAATTTTGCAACCCCTGACATAAACTTTGCCTTCTATTGCAGCCACAGTAATTCTACATACCTACTATCAGGCCTAATTATTATCCATTAAAAATCAATCATGTGCAAGAGTCTAACTCGCGCACCGACGGTTTCGTAACTTACCCATGTAAATAATTCATTAACTTTTGAATACCGTAATTAGAGACACAATAGAAAGACAATAGGTGTGCGGACACCGGCGTCTTCTTAGAGCTTAACAGTTGTTCCTGAATCGAGTCTCGAAAGATTTTTCCGAATCTACAAAAAATAACAACAAATTTTCAGTTTTCAGTATTTTTTCTTTACTTGTGTTATGAGACCGCATTATGTCTTTCAGGATTTGGAAGTACCCTATAGGTTTTGAAGCGTATTATATGCGTCCAAACGCAAAGAAGGAGGCCGCACGCATGAGGCAATGGCCCTCACGCCCTAGCCGTCGCGTCGCCGGGATTCCGATCCCGATTTCCCGCCATCGTAGGTGCTGGCTTGCAGACAGCGAGCAATGGGTAGCTCGATCAATGGATATCTCGAGCAATGGGTAGATCGCCTTCCGACCATCCGATAACCATTCGGACCGGGCCCAAATCTTCGACGACGCGTATCGTTCCACGCGCGCCTCAAGATGATGTCAGCAAACCGTAGGAGCCAAGCAGGGTAGTAGGCTTCGACCCTAGGCCCGGGGCCATGAGTAATGTGAAAGTGTACCTCGGGGCCCTGGACGAAGGCAAAATAGGAATAGGAGTGGAATTTTAGTCAGTAAAAGTCTGACACTATCCCCCGCTCTGCCCAAGGGCGAATAAAATGTCATTGGATGATATTCCCATCATAAAAAAAGCTTCATATTTCTACGCGTCCTTAAGAAAAAGAGACAGACGAACAAAAGGGAGATCGCAAAGGATTCCATTTTTCGAGGACTCGGAACCCTAAATACCAATGGGTAAATCACATTATTCGGGATACGTGTAACAGTGTTTAATACACGTCAGTTTGAGGATAATATTTACCAAAGAAAAGCAAAACAATAAGGATAATGTTTGAATAAAATGCACAAATACATCAGAAATATTTATTTACCTTACTAATAGGTAATTACGTCACATATTTTACAATATTTACAATAAGTTACAAACAATATTATTACCTAACTAGCAGTTACATTACAATCATTTACATTAATAAATGCTTAATACCTTTTTTTACATTTTAAATATTCAACGATATACATATTTTTTTTGTGTCCTGTCCTAAGGACTTGTTCAGGCGTAGCGATGGAATAGAAGCAACATATTATTACCGAACTTTGAGTATTGAGTTACCGAATGGTAAGAAGGTTTTTTTTAATATTTATTTATTGTTAATTTATTAGGCATCTTGATAGCACAGTTGACGCAGCGTGTCGTGGGTTCGATCTCCGCACGGAACAAAAATGTGTACTTTTGGTGTTCCGGGTCTGGGTGTCTTTTGTGTTAGTATAGGTGAGTATACATGTCTATGAACGTTTCCACGATAAAGGAATAATTCCTAGTGTGGGTTAACGTTTATTTTTTAACAAAAAAATGCTTCAATCTTCAATTCAATATATTGCAGGTATAATAACCAAAAAATATTCCAGAAATTTGGTTAAAAATAAAGGAAATTCAATTATTGTTTTGAATGATACCACCATTATATAGGTACCTAATAATACTACGTTATCAATACCTATACCCTTTATTTTGTGGTTTAGTGGCATTTAGTAATAAACAATAAGTTTGAACATGCCTACCCAATTTATTTTCCCACTTCACACAACGTCATATAAATCGTCAAAAAATCATTTTGAATTAAACAATATTTTTTTTTTTTTTAATATGGACACTGCTTTTAGTTGCTTTCAACAAAAAGTTGCCTAGTCTGAACAAACTTTATTTTTTCTCTTTAAAAAAAAAACCAAATCGAGATATCGAGAATATCGAGTCTGGATATCGCATCTTCCGAGTTTTTCGAGCTCGGAAGTGACCCCGTCTGTCGCGTTCCGGGCTGAGTTGGGGGGGTCATCATGAGTACTTTCCGTTGCTGTTCTGTCTGCCCCACGTTGATGTGTTGGATTTGCCGGCGCCAAAAGTTGGGGCCATCCCTGTGGGGGACTGGGGAGGTGATACAGGCATGAGATTCGTTGCTGGATGGTAGACCCTGGCTGACATAGACATACCATCTGGAATTAGAGAAAAACCTGGAATTAATAATATTCACGCTTATATTCAAGGGAGAGGTAGTCTAAAGTTTTTATTATATCTATACTCCATCTGTTTAGGTAGGTACTTAACTAAATGTAAACAATCTTCACGCGTCTTTTATCTAAAAATTGACTAAAAATGTTATCCAAAAATGTTTACAATCAGCTATTTACCTAAACCGATGTTAGGTAGTTAACTAAATTTAAATAATCTTTGTATGTCTTCTATACCTACGATTTAAAAAAAAATGACAAGATTGTTTACTTTTCCTTAGACATAAGGATGGCATTCAAAGCAAAACAGTAGTAACAATACCAACTATTTAATACAGTTGGGTACCTAAACAGATGGAGTATACTCATATTATATACATGTACTGATTTATAGGTACATATATATTTTAAGCTTATGTATTATCTTTTGTAAAGGTATATTTTATCCATTTTTCGTATTTTTATTTTTATGTTTATATTTGCAAGTAGTACACCGCAGACTACCCCTCTTTTTAAAGTTCTTATAATCCATCCTAAGGTTGTCTGGTAGGAATTGCTGTCAGCGATAAGACCGCCATTGTACCCACAGATTTCAGTTCCTGTGAATTGTTATATATTGTCATGTTTTGGTGTACAATAAAGTTTATTCTATTCTATTCTATTTCCCTAATTATGTTTATGACTCATGCCCATTTTTTATGAGAAGTAAGTAATCTAATTAGTGACTAATTAACTACACAAGCATTTTTTTAAGGTAGGAATCTCATGTAATGACATCTCCCAGTCTTGTGTGTCATACATTTACTGACTAAAAACCCACTCCTGTACCTTAATTGCCTTTTATACCAGGGCCGAGTCTTCCTTTCAGAAGCAGACCTTTGACCCCAGTAGGCTTCGACCCTGCTGGGCCCTATAATTAACCACACGCATACACACACTCCACTCCACATCTAAATATACACCGTTAAATTTTGGTCGTTTTAATCCCGCGTAGGGTTTTTTTTTTTTTTTTTTTTATGGTAGGTAAAATCATCCAATGACAAATCCCGCCCTTGGGCGGAGCGGGAAGTAGTGTCAGACTCTTACTGACTAAAAACCTACCCCGTTCCTTCGTAGCCTATCGTGCCGGGGTCGAGCATTCCTTTCGGAACTAACCCATGACCCCAGTAGGCTTCGACCCTGCCTGCCTGCAGTTAGCAGGCTGGGCCTCTTCGGTGTGCTGACAGCTCCTTGAGGCGCGCGGGAACAGAACGCGCCGTCGACGACTTGGGCTCGGTCCGGTCGGTTACCGGACGATCGGACAGCGTGCTACCCATTGCACGCCGTCCGCAAGCCCGCGCCTACGGTGGCCGGAAATCGGGATCGGAATCCCGGCGGCGGCTGGGGCGAGCGCCCCGTTGCCTCTGCCTGATGCGGTCGGCCTCCTCCTTTGCTAGCATTACTGCTTCGCAGAAGGAGGCGACCGCCTGCCATCCCTCCTCACTACGGACCATGGCCTGAACCAAGGCCCGGCGAGAGAGATCGCTGCCGCCGATCGCCCCCACGAGGACACGGCGATGCTCCGCCCAGGCGGGGCACACCTCTACAGTGTGCTCCACCGTGTCCTCCGGATGTTCCGCACAGTGGCGACACCCGGGCGAATCCTCCGCACGAATCCGGAACAGGTACTTAGCGAACTTTCCGTGTTCGGTAAGCACCTGCGTCGTGCGGAAGTTGAGAACGCCGTGAGGTCTTTCCAGCCACGCCCCAAGGATGGGCCTTATCGCCCCAATTGTGGCGCGCCCCGAACGAGGTTGCGATAGTCGTTGACGCCATTTCGCCATGAGATCCCGCCGGAGCTCTGTCCGCCATGCCTCGACTTGTCGTGGCAGCGGAATTTCGCCCCGGCGTTGCATCTCCATGCGCTTGTCGTGCATGTGTGCAAGGACTGTTGCCTCCAGATCCCACGGCGGTTGGCCAGCAAGGAGGGTCGCCGCCTCGCGGGAGATCGTTCGGTACCCTCGCACCATGCGTATTGCCATGACCCTCTGGCACGCATTCAGCTGGGTCCTCGGTTGCTGTTGCAACGTCGGTGCCCACACCGGAGCCCCGTAGAGAGCCATGGACCGAACGATTCCCGCGTAGAGCTTCCGGCAGGAGGCGTCTGGTCCCCTGAGGTTGGGCAGGAGCCGCCCGAGAGCAGCCCCAGTCCGATTCAGTTTGGGAGCCAGACGTCGGAAGTGCTCCTTGAAGTTCCACCAGCTGTCGAGGACGAGTCCCAGGTACTTCATCGTCGACCCGACGCTGATGTGAACCCCTCCTACCGTTAGCTGGGAACGCGGTGGTGGCGCACCCCGAGGGCCGATCCCGCGGAGGGTCGATTCGGTACATAAAACCCTATCGATTTGTAAAGATAAAAATGAAAAATAAAGTACTTTTTTTTAAACTCGTATTAATCTACGCATGTAGGAAATTAATTTCTTTAAGTAAACATCAGCTGATCGAGGCCAATGAACTGTAGTTTGTTAGTACGCAACGAACAACAACTCCGTACAAAGTTCATTGACTCGTTTATTTAAAGAAATTAATTTCGTACATGCGTATATTAATTCGAGTTTTAGAAAAAAGTACTTATTTTTTTAATTTTATCTTTATAAATCGATAGTGTTTCATGTACCGAATCGCCCCTCCACGGGATTAAAACAACCAAAATTTAACGGTGTAGAATGGATTTTTCTTATTTTGACTGTAAATCGTCTAATAACTTCTCGGCTCCAAGAGTGAGTGTCAGGCTTTCACTGACTAAAACTCATCCGAGTTCTTACAGTGTCCTTTGCGTTCCAGGATCATAATATAAACTCTATCAACACATCCTGCAGCCCTGGTAGGCAAAACAGTCTTTCCTAAACAAGCTTCAAGCAAGGTTATGAGAACAAAGACCTACTTGGCACTAAGCCACAGATCGCCAACAGTTTCCCGCCAAGTGTGTCGTATCACCTGGGTTTTCCATTCTTATCTAGAGTTTATTTTTACACTCGTTGCAATATTGATTGCGTCGTCGTCTTTGACTAACCATTTGTTGTAATTTATAATATTTGCTAGTAAATTATTGGTAATTTCACTAACATCCTAGTGTATTAGTAGATTTGCTACATTGCGCACACGTGGGCCACGTACGCCGATCTGGGCGCGTCGGTCTCCATACATTTTATATTGCAACTAGACTTGTAGAGCTACATTAGATCTACGCCACACGACGCAACTCTATGTACAAATCAGGAGTGACCTACGTGTGCATCGAGCTAATGTAGTTCTCGCTTATAATCTACACACACCGTTAAAATTTGGTCGTTTTAATCCCGTGGAGGGTCGATTCGGTACATGAAACACTATTGATTCATAAAGATAAAATTAAAAAATAAAGTACTTTTTTTTCTAAAACTCGAATTAATATACACATGTACGAAATTAATTTCTTTAAGTAAACGAGTCAATAACCTTGTAGGAAGTTGTCCGTCGTTGCGTACTAACTACCTACAGTTCATTTACCTCGATCAGGTTTAAAATTTAACGGTGTACACATGGCTTTTCAACGTGCTATAGAGTGCAGCATAGTAGGGGTTAATGAATGACTGAATGATACCTATATTTATTTGCTAGAATATGTGATCCACTCGCAATAAGATTAGACATTCAAACAAACTCCTTTTACTGTTCGTTCAACCGATTTTGACTTATATTCCTTAGACATAAGGATGGCATTCAAAGCAAAAGAGTAGTTACAATACCAACTATTTACTGCAGCCGCCATTTGTCCTGCTGCGAACGCAATAAAATTCAAAATCGGTTGAGCATACAGTAAGAAAGGTTTGTTTAAATGTCTATCAAATTTTATTAGTATAATTCAATACTTACTGTTGGAGTTAGATCTGGCAAAGGTCGGTTTGGTGTTGTAGTCTTTGGTGGGTGGCATCTTGGAGGCTGTAACAAAAGAAAAGGATGTTATTAAAATTTAAATAACACGGCATGGTGGGTTTACTGGTTCAGCGATCGACTGCTGAGCTACGTGTCGCAGGGTCGGTTCCTGGACGGAACATATATTTGTATGGCCTATATACACCGTTATATTTTGGTTGTTTTAATCCCGCGGAGGGTCGTTTCGGTACATGAAACCCTATCGATTTGTAAAGAGAAAATTAAAAAATAAAGTACTTTTTTTTAAACTCGAATTAATTTACGCATGTACGAAATTAATTTCTCTCAGTAAACGTCAGCTGAACGAGGCCTATGAACTATAGGTAGTTAGTACGCAACGACCGACAGCTACCTACAAGGAGAAATTAATTTCGTATAAGTATGCGTATATTAATTCGAGTTTGTGAAAAAAGTACTTAACTTTTTTCTTTACAAATCGATAGTATTTCATGTACCGAACGACCCTCCGCGGGATTAAAACGACGAAAATTTAACGGTGTATAGCATTGTATCTTAAGTTTACTTCCGAATAACTAAAGATAAAGAACTGATAGAGCTACATAAATAAATCTGAGCAGTAAGGAGCATCGAATCAAGATATAAAGCGGCCATTAATAATAAATGACCGTATTTATCTCTGCAGTCGAAGGGAGTACGTCATAATGTGATCAGTAGTTAAGGCGCCTACGCATCTGGTAGACAAAGATTGGAGAACAAATTTTCAATACACGTCTAAGAATAGTTAATATATGCGGTGCTCTTTTTATTATAATAGATAGGTTCAAACTTGATTACAATGTCACCTGATGGTAAACAACGAAACTCTTGACTTAAAGACTCTATTTTCTAGCTATCAGGAAGCGCAGACTCCGGCAGAGAATTCCACTTCTTAGCTGTACGCACAATGAATGTGTTTCGTTTAGTGTGAACGCATGGAGTTGGCCACGCCCCCAATTCCTTTGTTCTGACATCATCTCGACGCAGAGTCACGTGGTCAGAATAAAGGAATTGGGGGCGTGGTCACCTCCATGCGTTCACACTAAACGAAACGATTTTAACTTGGCTAGGGGGGCTGATCGGTGTGTGGCACACGTGTGAGGAGTATAGTTCTACTTTAATGTTTGTTTTTGACACCGAACCAAAAACGGAAACCGGGTTCTCTATGTGTAATCGTAATAAAATTACATGCGTCAATAGAATGGATCCAGGTTTCCCTAATTAACAATAACTGTCATTAAATAATAAACAATTACGTAAGTAAAAGTATCATGACGTATTATAGTACCAATAAGCAGAAAGACAGGCGATGACCAGCTGTTGACAGAATCAGAATCAGAATAGTTTATTTCAAATAGACCAATTACAGGCACTTTTGAATTGTCAAAATGTCGGTCAGTCCAAAAAAAAAAAGTGAAGCTAAATTGCACGTTCCAAAGCGTAGATCTCTATGGAGAAGAACGTGCAAGAAACTCCATGGACACTCTTTTAAAATCATATTATGAGTTACATAAATCTTGGTTACATTTTTCTTATCGCTTCTATTATGTGAGCACAATGCAGATAAGTAATAAAAAAATAAAATGAACTAATTAAAAAAAATAGAAATTGAATTGAGCTACTGGCAGCTAAGAGATGACCAGTCCCTACTGACGGCGCCCGTTCACGAGCATGACGCGTGCCTCAGCCCCACTCAGCTCAACCATTTTGAAGGGAACCGAATGACCCAATAACACGTGCCACCATCAGCGAGACATTTTAGTGAGCATGACAAACTCTCAACTGCCATGCTTTTAATGTCAAACAAGTTGTAACCTATTAAAATAAAAATGCTCCATGGTACTTCACATTCACAAATAAAAAAAAAGTGCTTCTACATTATACAATCTTATTGTTTCCAATTACAAAAAGTAATAAGTAATTGATCACAAGCTCCATTACAATAAATCAATAAAATAATGAAAAATAGTATATATATAAAAAAAAAAAAAAAACATTTCGAAAACAACAATACAAAAAGGGGCCCCCGCATTTCTTCCAAACTAATTTGTAGGCAAATGTGGCTGTGGCTGTGGAGCAGGACCGGCATTTAGCCAAGCATTTTTATCAACGATGTAATCTTCCAATTTATAATATGCTTGTCTACATAGCGTGCGTTTAATGCATGTTTTAAATTTCGACTCATTTAGATTTTGAATTCCAAGTGGGATTTTATTATAAAACTTTACACAGTAACCCATAAAAGAACTATGTACTTTAGCCAATCTGAATCGAGGTTGATCTAATTGGTTCCTATTCCTAGTATTAAAATTGTGCCTGTCACTTATCTTAGTAAAAAGATGAATATTTTTCCGAACATACATAATGTTTTCATAAATGTATTGACAAGGGACCGTCATGATGTTTATTTCCTTAAACAGTTCCCTAAGAGAATCGCGCCTGCGAAGATTATATATGGCTCTGATAGCTCTTTTCTGCAGAATAAAAATAGACTCAATATCTGCAGCCCGTCCCCATAGTAAAATACCGTAAGACATTATGCTATGGAAGTAACTAAAATAGACTAGTCTCGCGGTATCGACATCTGTAAATTGACGGATTTTTCTAACAGCATATGCTGCTGAACTAAGCCGACCTGCCAGAGATGCTAAATGTGGACCCCATTGTAGCCTCGAGTCAAGCGTGATCCCCAGGAAAACCGTGTTCTCGACGAATTCAAGTTTCTCCTTGTTCAATTCTATGTCGGATTTATTACTTTTAACATTAGGTAACGCAAATCTTATGCACTTAGTTTTTTTTCCATTTAACACTAAATTATTAACAGTGAACCAGTTGTGGACTTGCTGTAGAGAGTTGTTTACGTCATCAAGGTTTGTGGAACGTCTATTGATCTTAAATATTAACGACGTATCGTCAGCAAACAATACAATGTGCGGCTGTTTTTTTAATAGGTGCGGTAGATCATTAATATATACTAAGAAGAGGAAAGGACCCAATATTGAGCCTTGTGGAACACCCATTTTGACTTTCAAACCCTGAGAATTTGTACCATTTATTTGAACTTGCTGTTGCCTGTCATTTAAATATGATTTCACCAAGCTGAGTGCAAGTTTACCAAGCCCATAATGTTGTAGTTTTAAAAGCAAGGTCTCGTGATTAACACAATCGAAAGCCTTTGAGAGGTCACAAAAAATCCCTATCGCATCTTGGGCTTCCTCCCACGCTGCAAATATATGTTTTAATAAAGTGACACCAGCGTCAGTCGTACAACGTCCTTTGGTAAAGCCATACTGCTGATCGTGAAAAATTTTATTGCTGTTAAAATAGTAAAGCATTTGATTAAGCATAACTTTTTCAAACACCTTACTAAAAACTGGCAATACCGATACAGGTCTGTAATTATTAGTGTCACTATGGTCACCAGATTTAAAAAGTGGTATAACCTTACTGTACTTCATTATATCCGGAAAGACTCCTTGGTCCACACACAAATTAAATATTAAAGCTAAATATGGTGCTATGGTCTCAATTATGGATGTGCATACCTTAACAGACATTCCCCACAGGTCCTCAGTTAATTTGATTTTAATTTGCCGAAAAGCCTTTATGACCGTCATAGGGTTTATATGTTTGAATTGAAATTCAACCGGACAGCCTGGCAAGTTTGACTTCAGTAAAGCTATTGAGGCTTCCGGGGAGGAATCTAGAGTTTCTGTTGTTCTAAGAGGTATATCAGTGAAATAATTAACAAACTCTTGGGCTACTTCTATGTTAGAACTTATGGGACCATGTGAAGTCTCCAGTAAGAAATCCGTGTTGTGTACTTTATTCCTACCAGTTTCACTATTAATAACTTTCCACACAGTTTTTATTTTATTGTCTGCCGATTTGATCTTTTTGCTAATATACAGGGCCTTCGCTGCCTTGCAAATCTTTCTGAAAAGTCTAGAATATCTATTAACATATTTATTAAAGCTTTCAGTGTTGAAGAATGGCTTAAGGCCGTATAGCTCATATAGTCTTTCCCTACTTATCCTAATACCTTTAGTCGCCCAGTCACTAAATACAAACTTAGGGAAAATACTTTTCGACTTCTTTTCAAAAGCTATATTAAACTCATTGAGTACCACAGAAAAGAAATTATCATAAAATTTATTAGCATCATCAATATTATGGCCCAGAATATTTAACTTATTTTGTAAGTTATTATTAAATTTTGTTAATTTGCCTATTGTAATTGGCCTAAATTTAACTTGAGTTTTTTCCAAGGCTGCTTGAGACTTAAAAGTTACCATTTGTCCACTATGATCAGACGGAAGATAATTTACTATAGCTTTATCTAAATAATCACAATTGCAGAAAACATTATCAATACAAGTTGCAGAGATTGGAGTTACTCTAGTTGGTTCAGTAAAAATATTAAACAAATTAAATGATTTAAAAAGGCTTAAAAATCTACTGCTCGTTGAATTATTGTCCAAAATATTAATATTAAAATCTCCACAAATAATTACAGTTTTGTTACTATCTGCAAGTTTCGCTAAAATATCTTCCATGGTTGATTCAAATAGACTAAAGTTTTGAGGGTTCGGGGGTCTGTATACGCACACTATAACATGCTTATCCAGCTCTACACAGGACAGTTCAATGCAATGTTCTGTTGACAAGCTAACTATGTCTTTACGTTGCTTAAATTTTAAGCATTTTTTTATTAATATCAGGGACCCACCACGCAGCATACCTTTACGGTTAAAACAACTTCCCACATTATAATTTTCATAACTAAGTAGCATTTGGTAATCCTTCAACCAATGTTCACTAAAACATACTACATCAAACATTGTTTTTTCTAAAAACATTTCAATTTCTAATAATTTGGAAGAGATACCCTGAATATTTTGATGAAATAATTTCAAGGTATGCCGCTGAACCCCTTTTTGCTGTTTAACATTTTGAAAGCAAGAAGATACCTTATTAGTAGTTGGTATAATTATGGTGCTACTGGTACCTTCTGTTGTCCTATTAATTAGTTTAAACTACTATCCGGAGTTTGTCCCAAGTCTTCAATATTAACACTAGGCAGTGAGTTGAAACTAATTGTGGCACCCACATTTTCAAAAGAATTTTCCATAGTGATACATGGAACCTCCTTCGTACACTTCATAAAAGTATTCATAGCGATTGTGCTATCGTTAATTTGGCTAACCACATGATTTTTAGTATTATTACTAAACATTGTGGCTTTGATTATACACGACTTCGACATACTATCTATGTCTGTGTTAATATAATATGCTAATAGCTTTGCTATTGTGTGTCTAAAACTAATTGGTAGATACGCTGTATCCCTGGTCGACTTCAAATGTTCAACAAAAATGTTGGTGTCAAAAAAAATAAACTTGTCACTGTGGTGACTTACTAAAAAGTACATATGCTTGTTAAGCATGTGAATATAATTATTTTGTCTATTTGACAAATGTTCAAAATATGGAAAAGCACACAATATTATTTTTCTGCAATTTAATTTTATCATCTCAGTTACATAGTCAGTGATATCTTCCTTTTTTACTTTTAAACTATTACCTATAAACACTGTTAAATTAGTATTATAATTATATTTTTTTCTAATAACTAATTCCATAATATTATTGTAGTTTGACCCGGGTATACAATAATTTAGAGTAGAATAATTCAAATTATTGTTTATTAATCTGCCTAAACCTCTTCCCACACTATCCGAAAACATAACCGAATAATTACAATCCTGACTATTACAGGATGGAAAATCACCAAACTTAACTTGGTCAACATGACATAAATCATGCCCAAAATCAGGTAAACCCTGTTCAGTACCACAGTCTTGAGTAGAATTTTCAGCCTGGGACGGGTCATCCGCTGCCTGAGGGTGACCAGCATCGAGGCCCGAGATTGTCTGACAACTACACTGACTCATAACTAACTCAACGACACGTTGGTATCTACATAGGTACTTGTAACTCTTTCGACCTAATTTCGATCATGGTAGCCAATCATGCAGAAGTGAGGATTGTACAGTGTGCAAACATGTGCGCAAGCGTTGGTGTTCCTTTACTATTAGGGCTTGTTCAAGGAGACGCGGCGCGTTGTGCGTTCATCGTACATGGTAGGCGCGGGCTTGCGGACGGCGTGCAATGGATAGCACGCTGTCCGATCGTCCGGTAACCGACCGGTCCGTGCCCAAGTCGTCGACGGCGCGTTCTGTTCCCGCGCGCCTCAAGGAGCGGTCAGCACACCGAAGAGGCCCCTGCTAACTGCAGGCAGGCAGGGTCGAAGTCTACTGGGGTCATGGGTTAACTTCTGAAAGGAATGCCCGGCCCCGGCACGATAGGCTACGAAGGAACGGAGTAAGTTTTTAGTCAGTAAGAGTCTAACACTACTTCCCGCTCCGCCCAAGGGCGGGATTTGTCATTGGATGATTTTACCTACCATAAAAAATATAATAAAAAAAAGACCAAAGAGGACGATTTAACAATTTTATACAACGCACTTCTTATTAATTTTTTAGGGCTTAAAACCTAACTTGGTAACAGCTTACAACATTTTAAATGATTAGATTAACTTAGCATTGTTTAACGTGATAAGTGAATGCTCACAAGGTCGATATAGATACGATTAAATAAGTCATAAAATAAAGATAAAAACAGTCACTGTCTATTACAGGGAATGCCCGAAATCAGAAACAGTATCGTGAAAGATTTCAGGGGATTTCCCGCTTGAGCGTAACGATCGTTGAATGATAAGAGTCTGGCTTGCTGTCGATAAAGTCATAAATTGATTAGACATACATGCTTTTTGGTAACTAGGTTTTTTTTTGTTTGTGGTAGGTAAAATCATTCAATAAGATCTCACGATCCAACCGGAACGGAATCCGTTAGTATATTTGAATTTTGAATTTTGATTTAGGTGGAGGAATCGCCTGGGTGTCACAATTATGCGGACCGCCCATAGGATATGGTGCAAGTGTTCGAAAATCAATTTATCTTAGCTCATACAAAATTTAACAAAAAAATTGCAACAAAAAGATGTGTAAGCGCCTTAATAGAACACTTATTAACCAATTTTTCCCTCGAACGGTTCAGTCTTAATGCTACGATATAACGATAATGCAGCGATACGGTATTGATGACAACTGCCCAACTTGGAAACGTCCTATCTGTAGATACGACATATGAAAATAAAGCTTAAAATGTAAGACTCAAGGTGGATAATGCACTACGCTCTGTATTAATAAAGTAGAGTTCGATACTTTCACACAGTGTTATCATATTTACCTTTATCCGGGAATTTTATGTACAAGCGTATATAACTTCAAAGGAATTTTAATTTTAAATCAAAGCAACACAGTTCATTTTAGTGTGACAGTGATGTGGAGTTATGACGTTAAAGGTGCGGCCATATCTATCTTCAAGCGTTGTCTGAAAAGATTTATTTCATAGGAAAAGAAAAAGACGTACGTAAGGGGTAGTGGGGGAGGCTATTTGTAAAATTGATTATCTTTGACGTTCTTTTGAAAGCATCCCTTTGATATGAAACAGCCGATTGGTTTTAATTTAATTCTTCAAGAGACTTTGATTTTCAAAGCTCTCTGACGATTATCTGTTTCGGTACACAAAAATATTAAAAAGGCTGGATTATTGAGTCAAGTTCGGCTTTTATAGAAAATACAGTGGGATGTGTGAGACACCTAATAGGAGAAGTTAAGAACAGCAGGCCTAGCCAAGTTACGACTGTGTTGTTTCGATTTTCTTGCGTCGAACGCCTCGAGTCCGCCACGCCTCCAATTCCTTTGTTCTGACGTCATCTCAACGCTCAGTTGCGTGGTCAGAATAAAGGAATCGGAGGCGTGGCCGACGACCAATTTGGCTAAGGGGCAGTTGAATTGTTGTTTTCTGTTAATAACACATTAGTTTTTTCCGATCTGGTATGTTGCAAAAAATGACACTCCAAAGGAAACAAAAATTCATAGGATACTTCCCTGCATGTAGCGGAGATGAGAATGTTGAGATGGATGTGTGGTGTGACGAGAATGGATAAAGTGAGAAATGAGTATATTAGAGGAAGTTTGAAAGTGGCGCCAGTGACTGAAAAGTTGAAAGGAAGTCGTTTGTCTTGGTATGGTCATGTGAAGGGGAGGGATGAAACACATGTTACTAAAAGAGTTCTGAGTTTACAAGTAGATGGATGGAGAGGAAGAGGGAGGCCGAAGAAGAGATGGATGGATTGTGTGAGGAGTGATATGAAAGAAAAGGAAGTTAGTGATAGTGTGACGGCTGATAGGATAGAGTGGAAGAAAAAAACGTGTTGCGCCGACCCCAAGTAATATGGGACAAGGGCAGGAAGAAGAAGAAGAAGAAGACTTCCCATTAACCTAAAACTCTGAAATTTGGCCTGAAGCAAGGTTTTAAAGCATAAATATAGGAATAAATCTGAAAACTGTAAATTTGCAGTTACGTCAGAGAAAAAATCTTCTTTCGATTCGAAAAAATCTTCCGTGACTCGATTTGTAACTATTTAGTTATTTATACGGAACCTTCAGTATGCGAGTCCGACTGGCCGACAATTGCCCAATTAAATAATTCGTTTGAAATAAATGCTATGATTGATTGATATTGTAATTTAAATGCTGCTTGGCCATATTATCTATTAGCTATAGTTAGTTGTACTTCCCCGGAAAAACTCCTTCACAAAGAGTTCTAGTACCAACTGGCTTGCTAATCTTATCATTAATACGAAATATTTACATAATAATCATGTAACATAAAAACATCACGCCGGTTTTCCTTCAAGGGTCAGGCAGAGGTAAGATAAGACAATTTATTGGACTAAAATAGACACACTAAAAACTACACCCACATTTACTTAGTTATTAGAATAAATTGGTATTATTATTAGTGTGTGTATTATATACAAAAATATTTTTAGTATATGCGAAATCTGAATAGAGTTTGTTCAGAATCAATTCCAATAATTTTTACAGCATGCCATATTTTTTCCCAAAAATATTTTAAAAAGTCACTAGTTTGATACCACTGACACTAAGTACAACACAGATCATGGCAGGTCATAGCAGATATTAGACACAGCTGGGTGCGGAAGCAAAACAACCCCTCAGTCGTCCGGATGGCCCGGTGACCATGTGTTTGTGTGAACAACCAGGAAACATAAAAAGCTTATAACTTTGTGATTTTTCATGATACAGTTATGAAATTATCGACATGAATTCTTTACATAAAAAAAAAAATATTAGACCCGTGTTTCGGGTTTCGTATATACTAAATATCAGGTTGTATTTATATTTTATAATTATAAGGTTTATTTATGTAGGTGTCCTGTCTTGTATCCGTGTGTTAAAGCACTCGACTCTCACGCATGAGGTTGCGGGTTCCTAATAGGACAAGTACTAGTGAGAGTAAGTATTTATTTGTGCATACTTAGAAGACAGAATCAAGAACTATACAAACACCCATATTTCACCAGTTATCTTTGAGTTCCTTGTTATAGAAGAGTCCCTATAATGAGGATATAATAACACAATATGAAAGATGGAAAAGGCTATGCTCGGAGTTTCCTTGCGTGATCACATCAGAAATTTAGATGACCACAAGAGAACCAAGATTACCGATATAGCTCGAAGAATCGTCAAACTTAAGCGGCAATGGGGAGAACATATTACACGCAGAACAGATAGTCGTTGGGGACGAAAGCTTCTGGAGAGGTGACTACGTACCAGAAGACACAGCGTAGGAAGGCCTTCCACTAGGTTGATCGATGACTTGGTGGGAGTCGTAGGAATCCAGTGGATGCGACAGGCACAGGACCGTCATTTTCGTTATGGCGACAATTAGAAGATGCCTATGTCCAACAGTGGACGTCTTTCGTCTGAAATGATGATGATGATGAAAGATTGTCTTGTATGGGACTGGCCTGTTGATCTAGTGGTTAGTGGCCCTGACTGCTATGCCAGAGGTCGTGGGTTCGATTCCCACCCAGGACAAATGTTTGTGTGATGAGCACGATCATTTGTTCTGTGTCTGGGTGTAATTTATCTATGATATATATGTATTTAGGAATATATAAGTATGTTTATCAGTTGTCTAGTACTCATAACACAAGCTCTGCTTAGCTTGAGACTAGACGGTGTTGTGTGATAGTTGTGGAATATTATTATGTACACCACTATTTTTTAATTAGTGCAAATACTTTAAGGGCTTATTAGAAAAGGTATTGTTATTATTTAAGTAAAATCTCAATAAATAATATTCATAAACAGCAAAGTTATGAGCGTTTGTTTATATCCCAAAATCTCACTCAATTTATGGAAACATTGTACAGGTTATTGTTTATGAATGAAAGAAGGTCAATAAAAATGGAAAAACACTGCGCTTAGTTTTTTCTAGTAGTAGTTGTTATGAATGATGATTAAATTATGAATTTACCACTAATGACAAATTTTCGTAGTCAATTTTGAGATTTAGTTTTTTGTACTTTTGACTACACAAATATGATCAGTAACTGGTCTGAGGTCCATTTTTTTGTGTGCTAATTAAAAAATAGGGGTGTATTACTGCCAACTTTTTTAATACAGATCTCTTCTACAAAATAGAAACGTCACACAGATATACAGCGACACACGGCAGGGTAGTTGTATATTTGTGTAAGATAGCAACTGTATCGGAACGGCGCTTTCACGCCGAGCACACTGTGCTGAAAGTTCGCCATAGTTTGAGCAACGCGCCGTTGTTTGCTATAGTGTGGACATGCCTTTGGAATTAGACATTAATTCTTATAAATTTTGGTCCTTAATGGTCGAAAACAGATAAGACGTGGTGGAGTATACATACGGTGGAGGTGTACCCTGCTTGGATCTTTCGTTTTGCGTGTCCTCGTGGATCGACGGTGGCGACATCTCGCACCGGGCCCTGGTCCAGGCCATCGCTTGGAGTACTAGTACTTTCAGTTATCATGACATGGTAATGCTGACATTAGTGAAGTTTTAATTTAATAAACACCGGTACATTTTTAATTTAATAAACACCGGTACATAGTGGACATTCAACCTATACGCACAAAACATTTTGGAAAAATATTCATTGTGCGTACAGCTAAGGAATGGAATCCTCTGCATCTATGCCATCCCTCCCAGAATCTATGCTTCCTACCCTCCTAGCCAAGTTACAACCGTTCCGTTTCGAATCTCTTTCGTCGAACACCTTGATTCGGCCATGCCTCCGATTCCTTCGTTCTGACCACGTGACTGAGCGTTAAGATGACGTCAGGACCAAAGAATTAGAGGCAAGAGAATCGAAACAAAACGGTCGTAGCATCTAGGCCTACTGATAGCTACAACCTGAGGTTCCTTAAGTCAAGAGCGAATAAGTTATTTTTATGGAAGCGTGCTCTATTGTTGCCTACATCGTCGTTTTCCATCAGGTGAAAAAATGGTCAAACACGAGCCTATGCACAAATAAAAAGAATACATTAATTATCCTGACTAAACAATTACACATCGCTGAAAATCAATACGTAGCGTAGGTATGTATTAGAAAATATGATTGTTTTGAAACTTTATCAAACAACAATTCTTTCCACATTTATATCCGCATTACAAGAATTTACGTTTTACGAAAATCTAGCTTGACTCATTCGCACTGTTCTCGTCCTTGATGACACGTCATTCAAAATATAGAGCCAGGTACAGACTGTTGTAACGTAAAATGCAAGGTAACACTAAAGGAGCACTCTGTAAGTGTGGACGCAGCGCGCGCAAGAACTGAGCATGAACCACAAAAGAGAGATAGCAGTTGAAATATATTAGAATGAAAAAAAAAGAAATAAAAAGAGTTTATTTACGCTAAACATGGCGCATACCTTAAAAAATAAGACAAAATCAGCTCTTTATAATAGTGCGAGATATGCAACACATCCACGCCAAACGGCCAGCACTCAGCGAATTGCTGGGGCTCATGTATTGGACAGAGCCACAGTGCTAATTTTCAGCGCCAGTCGTCGTCGACGGTAGGAAGCAGAAGGAACGGCCAGCAAGGATAACACTTTATGTAACAGAAACCACTAAATAAACAAAATAATAATAAACCACTTAAAACAAAGGAATACAAAAATAATAATAAATAGAACAATCCACAGTTGACAAACAAGCTATAGTAGTCGATCGATAAACGGTCAATGCGCAATTAAAAAGTCACATTCATTTCGAGTCTGTGGCAAAGAGTACATTTGTCTGTGGTAACAATAAAAAAAATGACGATCAGAAAGGCGTCCACACTGTGTGAATTCTTTTACATTGCGACAATGTGGACGGCAAATTCTTTCATTGCATATTACGATACAGCAGTCTGAACTAGGCTTAAATATTTTTCACGAATTGATAATGTTGTTCACAAAGAAATTTAAAATAAATAGTTTGATTAGGTAAAACCAGAAGGTTATGAAGCCACGATAAGAAGCAAGTATTGATACTCGTAATAATTATATTAATATATTTAATATCATTTATCAGTGTTACTTAGACAATGACTAATATAAGGATTTATTTGAAGTTAAAGTTACACATCTATTTTTAGTATTCCTTAACCAATATATGATATACTTATAGAGATAGTGTAAATAATTAGGAATTCAAAGAAAATAATAAAATTATTCTACACTTCTTCAGACTAGAATATTTTCTTAAGAATATAAATAATTTTTGAGATTAAGCTTGGTAGTTTTATCAAGTACATACATGTAGACAAACAGACGCAGCTCCACACCTCCTACTTCGTTTTATAATATACTTATAAGGTATTTTATTTCAGTCAGTCATCTACTACATTACATTACACCTATAATAACAAAATAAATTTTACTTGTTTTTTAAGAGATTTTCAGATTGGCTACTATTTGTACGAGTAGTTCGCTTCTAGGGGAGACTTATTCTGAATGGGATGAAGAAGTGTGAAGGCTCCTATGCTATTGCTATTAATATTATAACTTATTATAGCTTCGGCTTGCGGTGGAAGTGGGTTTACCCCCGTAGGGTTAGAGTATCGTAAAATCTGTTCTTAGCGGACGTCTACATCCTAAAAGAAACCTACCTGCCTAATTTTAAGTTTGTTGGTGTTATCGTCGCTTTTATATATATAGATTTTGAAAATTAAATTCAGTCACATCCTCTGTACTCCAACGTACGCCACATTGTTCGCCCTAGATGCAGCAGTGTAGTGTATATATTTATTTATTCACTCACCTAGCATCGGTGACAGCCATTTTGTTTAGCAACTGACGTTCTCCATATTTGTATGTTTGTGCATCAATACTGTGATGTTTGATTGTTCCAATGTATATGATACAGTTTATAATACTGCCGTGCATTCCCTAAAACGCAGTATGAGTAAAAAAGCAGTTTCGAGAAAAACGCAAAAAACACTTTGACGCCGTATTTTTTATAGAAATAATGTTTTATGGTAGATTACTTATTACCTGGAGGATTAAGGTAATAACAAAGAATTAATTTTGAAAAAAAATATATTAATAAGTTCATTAGGTTTAAAATAAAATGATTTTTTCGAAAAACATACCTATTACTGCATGCAAAACGGTACACATTTGCAGGTTAAAATGCAGTAAAAATTCTCGATACTGCAAAAACCATCGATCAATACGCTATTTTGCAGACTAATTTTCAGTATAAGTCTTTCTTTACTGCATTTTAATTTGAATCTTCAACCGATTTCAAATGCAGTATGTTACAAATTTTGAAAATGAATATGTTGTGTAGGGATTTATAAAACAAACACATTTTTTTTTGTATGTATTAAAATAGCGTTTATTTTTTAATCATATCAGCGAATTAAAATGTAACTATAGGTGTTTTCAACACATGCGGTTTTGATATAGAATGACTTACATTTATATAACAAAATTAGCTTTTTAGGTTTAGGTTATTTATTTTGGTACATTCAACACTGTGAACTAAGCCCTTAAGAAAAATTCCTCTGGACTCCCAGTCCATAGACCAGTAATCAGCATGGATAAATATCCTTTTTCCTCACCAAAATTCAAGTTACACAGTTTTTTGCAAAGATTATGACACGGTGGTCTTATATAATATTTTTTTAAATGCTTTTTAGCTTTTTTGGCGGAGTTTTGTAAAGTTTTAGTGTTTTTCTTTTATTTATTTTACGAATATTTGAGGTTAGTACTGAGTTTGCTATGGTATCTATTATATCGTCTGAGGTTACAGGCATATAATTTTTGTTTGCTACTATGTCATCTAAATTTTCTACTAGAAAATCCGTAATATATGGTGTCGTTGTCTGGAACATCTCTGTTGATGTTGGCAGCATCTCGGAACATAATAAATCTTCCAAGGTAATTCAACTCTTCTTCTACTTTTTGAGCCAATTGGCTCAAAAAGATCATCCAAATCTAACTCAGTTGAATCTAGTACAGTTGTACTAGATTCAACTGAGTTAGATTTGGTGATGTCAACACCATTTCAAAAATAGACTGTGCCGAAGCTGACTGTGGAGAAGCTGGCTGTGCTGTATCTAGCTGTGGCGAAGCTACTTCTGTTAAAGCGGTTAATGGCAGAGGATCTAAAGCCACAGGATTTATAGGTTTGGGATGAAGAAGCTGCTTGTTAGTCAAAGTTTGCGTGAGTTAGGATAAGTTGCACTGCTCGATATATTTATATGAATTGTTGTATTCGTAGTTCCCATTTTCTTATTCCTTCATTTTTTAGAAGTTAGGGGCCTGCGCGTAACTAAAGTTAATGGTTTAACTTGTTTGCCACGTACTATAGGCGGCTAGTAGTTTATCTAGCAGGTTTTTTTTTATAATAGAATATTCATTTAAAAAATATTTACGCCAGTGTTATAGTAGTAATATTTTTAAAATAAAAATTCCAATATGAAAAAAAAATAGGCTGGTATTATTACGTAATGCCTTTTTACCCACAAAAAAAAAACATAAACTACTACCCGTTAGATATAGTACGCGGCAAATAAGTTAAACCATTTGCTATGGTCACACACAACTTCGATTAAGACACAAAAGTTCGTTATAATCTTCGTCACACAAGTTGAATTATCATGACGATCGACCTTGAATGCGCAGTAACTAATCTTCGGGTTTCAATAAAAGTGGGAAGCTGCGCGTTACCATAACAAATGGTTCAACTTATTTGCCGCTACTATACTTCGAGGTGGTTACTTCTTGTCACGCTTCTCCACTTCGCATCTCAAGCCAGAACTGTTTAGTTTGGATAGCAACAGTCGACGACAACCGTCTCGAATAAAAAGCTATTAATAATTTTATTATATAATAGGTATCTAGTTTTATTCACAAACCTTCAGATTCTCCGAAGTTAATACAAAACACGAACCCACGACGAATTTTTGCGACAGCTTCCACGCACCGGCGCGTGCGTCTCTAACTGATTGAGAGACGGTTCCCAACTAAAACGCAGTAAAGTATGGTCCAAATGCAGTAAATATTAGTAACCTAGCTCGAGATACCAATTAAAATGCAGTAATATTGACTTATACTGCAATTTAAGTAGTATTTATTTATTTTTTAGGTATTGTACCTACCGACTATAATGCAGTAAATAATGATCTTACTGCGATTTAGTTTGTTTTGCTAAGTAATTCTACTTGAGTAACACTAAATAAAGTACCGCATCTACGCATTTGCTGCGTTTTAATCTGTAAATTTTATTTAATAAATCAGTGATTGACCATGCATTTTTGGTACAAAAACTGCTTACTGCGTTTTAATTTGTATACCCAAATATTTTTTTAGGTGTAGTTTACAGATTTTATGAGGTAATAGAGCTATTTACTGCGTTTTATTTGGTGAAGTGATGTTTCGATTTAGACGTAACTGCTTTAACTGCATTTTAGTTTGTATAACAGTGAATTTCGGCATACGATTTTCAGTTACTGCATTCGTAAATTTGGTTTTTCTGCTAAGTAAATCATCGAATCAGAACCTCGGTTACACTAATGTGTTCCTTATGAAATGCCCGTTCAAAATCAATATTTAACTCAAAAACGTAAAAAAGCCTATTACTGCGTTTTAGTGCCTGCACGGCAGAATAAAGGAGTTCCTCAGGGTAGGGAAAGAGAGTTTAAAGGGAACTAATTTTTATGGCTCGAATTCTTAGGTTTTTTTTGTTTTTTTTTTTTCTGTAGGTAAAATCATCCAATGACAAATCCCGCCCTTGGGTGGACCGGGAAGTAGTGTCAGACTCTTACTGACTAAAAACCTACTCCGTTCCATTCTTCGCCTTGGTCCCAGGGCCCCGGGTGCCATTTTCACATACCCTTTGACCCCAGTAGGCTTCGGCCCTGTCGGGCCCCTACAGTTTGCTGACAACTCCTTGAGGCGCGCGGGAACAGTGCGCGCCGTAAACGACTTGAGCTCGGACCGGTCTGTTACCGGACGGACGGACAGCGAGCTACCCATTGCCCGCCGTCCGCGAGCCCGCGCCTACGGTGGCCGGAAATCGGGATCGGAAACCCGGCGGCGGCGGCGGCGTGTACGCCGTTGCCTGATGCGGTCGGCCTCCTCCTTTGTCGAATTCTTAGGTAAGTTTCTATATAATGTTCTCACTTCTGAGACTCAGGCCTCCTTCTCTAGGAGAAGAAATGAGACATATCCACCACGTGGGCTAAGTGCGAGTTGGTGGATGTCCTATGTCTTCGAATTTGTAGCTCTAGAACATGCCAGTTTATTCACGATTTTTTGAACCCGTGACATGCAGCTCGTAAGTCAGAGCTGTGATAACTGAGCTACTAGACTGTATTCTACATTGTTGACTAGTAGAGTTTGCCTTGTTGAATTAAGGCCCGGTTCTACTCATATTGACCTTTTTTAAACCTATGGAAATCTACAAATATAAAAGAGAACACCATGAAAATTGATTTTATTAATATTTACTATATGACTAAGGGCTTGGTGAAAATGAAAACGCGATGTAAATTAGTTGGCTTGACCAAAAAAAATCGCGAATCTGACCCTAATTTAGGATTTCAAACGTATTTATCTACGAGATTACGTTACGGAACTATTTGAAAGTTACAAAAAAAATAAAGCTTGTTATTTAAAACCGCTTCGCAAGAACAAAAATCTTGAAAAGTTGTTGTTTTTTTTATATAAAAATAAAACCGCTGTTTTGGGGCCGCGAAGACGACATAATCCCGAGCAAAGTTTATACAAAAAAAACAGTGACTAGAACCGGCCCTTAAGTCCATCTTTGTTTTACAGCAGTATATAAAAATTACATAAATTAACATCTAAGTATTTAAAATTTCAATTTATTCTGATATTTAGAGCGGCTTCGCATTTGTCTGATCCGAATCCGATGCGAACACGTGAAAGTATGGTTACGAACCATACTTTCGTAGCTGTAGAGCTATTTCATAACAATAACATTGTGGCGGGGACTAGCATGCGCACTTGACTGCACTAGTGCGGAAAACTGTCAATTGCGTGTCTAAAAGCGATAAGAGCGGATTTTTGAAGGATCGGATTCGGATCGGACATAGTGCGTAACCGCTCTTATCCATGAACCTATCAGTGACAGTTTCAGGAATTTTATTATGATTTCTAAAAACTCACATTGACGTTATTTATCTACAACAAATTCTGATCGTCTTACAACAACGTAGTACTAAAATTTATTTGTATTTTTTGCAATTCTTATCTTTGATAACGAAATTCGATGACATTACAATATTCGATTTCGTTGTTGTTGTAATTTATCTATTATGCAGATAGGTATTATCATGCACCGGTGAGGTAGTTAGCAGGGAGTCAAATTTGGATAAAGAAATGTGTCTAATTGTTGAAGTTAAACACACACACACACATCACATAATCACTCCTGTGTTCCACGATGGGTTAAGATGGCCATTCTCCGATCGCCCATGATCAACGGCGAGCATAATTCAAAAGCTTGTTGTTTCATCTAAAGCAATCCAACGCGACGTTTGATAGAGAGGCAACGCGAAAAAGAGATATAATGCCTGAAAAATCTGTTGGCATTCGGTGATTCCATGTTTAATGATGTCTCTGGGATGCTTATTTCACCCATAATGGGCCAATTACTCCAAAGTCCCGTTTTACCCTTTGGGTACGAAACCCTAAAAAAAGATACCCAGAGTTGTCTACATTGAAAGAAAACATGGCAACGAAGGATCATTCTAACATTCGACTGGCTTGTTGGGTTCGATTCCCACACAGGACCAATGTTTGTGTAAAGAACGCGATCATTTGTTCTGTGACTGGGTGTAATTTATCTATAATTATGCATTTAGAAAAATATAAGTATTTTTATCAGTTGTCTAGTACTCATAACACAAGCTCTGCTTAGTTTGAGACTAAATGGCGTCGTGTGAAAGTTGTGGAATATTATTATTATTATATTATTCCTCACCACGTCATGCTGTATTGAATGACGTAACTTAATGTAATATTATAGAGCCTTCCTAGTATAGCTCATACTGGCATAACTTTAAAAATCATGGTGTAATTGGGTACAGGTAGATACAACGCTTTTCATAAAAGCGTTTTTTCCTCATCGATGAATGTCAATGACCGGCCCGAACGCCTAAATATTTTTATGGTGACGTTTGGTCTGTGAGACCAACCTACCGGTCTTACAGACCCAACGTCACTATAAAAGTATTTTCACTACGGGTTAGATTTATTCCAATTCGCCAGTTACCTATTTTAAGGCCTAGCTAACTTTTGCCAACAGTTTCGCTCGCGTATGTAGTAAATTATCCCAAAGGAGCATAGGTAATCCCGGAAAAACCACTGCTATTCTATTTTATTGGCAAATATAAAACGTCATAAGCCAACGGTTTATTTTACATCAGAAAAGTAACAATTGTACTGAAACAATTCTTCTGTTCTGTGCTTAGATCTATGGCCAATCATTACTACATAGTAAAACACAGCCACTTCCCACTGTCTGTCTGTATGCTTAGATCTTTAAAACTACGCAACGGATTTTGATCGGTTTTTTTGACAGAGTGTTTCAAGAGGAAGGTTTATATATATTAATACTTGCATAATATATTTAATATCACCATTGCACCCGTGCGAAGCTGGGGCGGGTTGCTAGTGTGAAAGATAAATATATTTTTTTTGAAAGCTTTGAAATAGTATTGTATGGTTTAACCTGTACCGAATTTAATTCAAATCTGTTCAGGCGTTTGAGAGTAAAGCAATATCAAACATCACACACACAAATTACACTCACAATACAAGCTTTTGCCTTCATAATCCAGATTCTAGAGTGCTACTGAAATATTGCTGTTTGTAAACTCCAATAATACTTTGACAGACCCTGGAACCGAACACGGAAATCACATACGATTAAAAAACAAAGCAGGTACATACAAAATCATTAATTCTTTCAGCTGTAACTAATTAATAACAACGAGACCCAACGATAATACTGCCAAAAAATAGCCATCCCACCAAATAACTCTCATAAAAGACACATGCGCCAAATTATAAAATATCAAACCTTATATTTAAACACCACCCCGTTGTTAATCTTGATTAAAAAAAAAAAAAATACGAACATCAAACGGAACAAAAAGGGTTCGAGTCGCCACCCACCTTACAAATATTAAATTACTCAATATTTCATACCGATACTAATTTCGCTATCTTTACCCTCGGCGGCCGCGGAACGCCAGAAAATATTACGAAAAAAAAAATTATGCTCGGCAAAAGAAAAAAAAAACGTCGCGGACTTAATTGACATTCTTTATAAGCGTCAGACCTTAGACGCGGATATTTTTTAATTAGATATATTTTATGGGCTTTTTTTCGAAAGGGGTAAGCGCGAATAAAGGGTTAACATTTGTTTGAGCCAATGGGGTAGGGGGTTCAATATTAGGCTTTCGTAATCAGGCGGGAAAAAAATGGTCGATTAGGCCCCTTCAGACGTTAATTTAAGATCATTGGGCCTACGTGGAAGGTGGACTACCCTTTTCTTAGTTGTCTCTTTAATGTTTTTGCTCTCGATGTCGGAGTTAAAAATGTTTAAGATTTGTTTTTCAGTTTTATGGTTTGTTTTCTTTGTTATTTTATTTGAAACTAGCTAGCGACGAACGTCGTATTGCTGATGTGATTATCTCCTTGTTAAACTTAATGACCGAATGATTGAATGATTCAGACCAATATATTTGACAGTTGCTATCATTTTTCGATGTAGGTACATAATTGGATATTTTTTTATTGTACGTGAATTTTTCGGGCATTTTAATAGTTATTCTGCTATTTGACACGGATATAAATCTAATAAAGCAAAGATCATTAAATCGGTCCACCCGTTTTTGAGTAATAACCTGCCACCATCCAACTTCTTGAAACCCCAAGAACGTCTCCCACCTTTACGTGAATTGCAGTGGTCTGTGTGGAAAGCACTAAATCGGCTGCGCACCCAGGTAGGCCGCTGCAAACACAACATAGCGAAATGGGGGTTTATAGACCCGTCGGATACTCAATGCGAGTGCGGTGCTGTTCAAAACATGATCCACATTTTGGAATGTCCCAGGTGCCCTTACACCTGCACTTAGGAGGACTTAATGAGTGCCACCGACGTGGCAACTTACTGGGCTCAAATAATTTAACGAGTTTACCATCGATTCGAAAAGAAGAAGAAGAATAATATTGTAATAGTCAGATTGTAATTATTATTTTTCTTTTCTTTTTTAACTTTGCTCCATATCTACCAGGAATAATTCCTGTAACGTGGGAGCGTTTACAAACATGTTAACATTGTAAACTCATAAAAACAAGACACCCAGACCCAGAACACTAATCTGTAGGCCATACAAATATTTGTTCCGTATGGGAATTGAACCCGCGACACGCAGCACAGCAGCCAATCGCTCGTCCACTGCACCAACTTAGGTACAACAATAGCTAATAGATGGTGAGCAGGTGAGTTACCACCCAAAAAAAAAAGATTTTTAGTAAATTTGTTAAAGCAAAACGAATTGTATGTAATCATGACAATTTTTATTAATATGATCAATTAATTTTTACTTTTGACAAAAACTGATCTGAAATTGACTCTGAGAACACATGACGAAATCATACTATTAATATTTGAAAGGCGAAATTTTGTGAGTGTGTATAGGTTTGTTAACTTCATCATAATGGTTTCCTCACAATGTTTTCCTTCACCGTTTTGAGAGCAGTGGTGATGAAATAAATTACACAAAGTAATGCGCCTCGCTGATACACATATGATATTTTTTCCCCAAATCAGAATAAATGTATTTTTCATCTATTTCAATAGCCAAACATTAAGGAGGGTAAATAAATAATTTAAACGTATTTTCTCATCGAAATGAGGTGCGTTTGTCGTGCACTAATTCAATCTGCGACACGAGAAATATCGTTGAGATTAGTTGCCGGTAAAAAAAGTCGCCGGAAGAAAAGTTGCTGGAGCCGCCGATTTGACGGAGGTTCCGTACTGAACTCATCTACTGATTTTTTTACTTATTTTTTTTTTTAATTCTTCTTCAAAATTACTTGATATGAATCGTGGAATATGATAAGTTAGTCTCCTAATTTAGTGAGATATTAATCAATCAAATCTATTATGTGCAAATTGTACAATGCAAAATTGTATGATATTTTTTTACCAACATAATATTAGAAGCTTACACATAGATAAAGAAAACTTCGACTATTGATTGATTTTTCTGTCCTAAAACAATTATCTGATATCTAAAATGAAAATGACTTAACTCAATACAATAATTTTCGGGAAATTACCACGAATCGTCAAAATATGAGTAAATTATAATAAATTACTCTCATGTTTTTTTTACTTATAATTTAGGCTTTCTATCACTACAGTGTCAGATTGTGTTTGTTTTTTAAGATCAGTTTATAGAAAAATCAAAAGTTACCTATATTTTGAATGGTGTTTTACTTATAGTAATAGTTACACACCATTTAGTATAATAAACTGAAGTATCTAAGTATTAGATACATATTTATATCATATTATCTATACTTTTATTATAGATATGTATCTAATACTTAGATATTTTATTAAATTGTAAAAGTCAATCCCTATAAAATTTGTCTACACATTTCCTGCATCTTCACTTTAAAGCCGCATCAAGCGTTTATACACACATCAAACAGAACCCCAAAAACTTCGTCGAAGCCAAGAGAAGCCGTGAAAAATCTTTATTAAATCCCTCTTGAGCTAAATAAGTTCATTTGCAGAGTGAAAAAAAAAAATTTTTTTTTCGCCTTTTTATAAATTAGTAAACATTTTCGGCGATTTGTATGGCTTACTCCGGGGGTAATTAGTGATTGTCTGTCTGTGTGTGGGGCGTGGGGGTGGGCCTATTGGCGAATTAAATTATTTTTTCCGCCTAACTAATGAAGGGAGCGAAATAAATGTGGATTTAGACAAATTCGTGTTAGTTAAACTTAAGACACGGTTATAAATTCTTTTTTTTTTTATTTCGTTTGTATCTTTAGGCACTGTCTCTTTAATTGGGCTCGGGGATTGGCACTGTCAGACCTTGAAGTTTTTCTTTGATATGTTTTTATTTAGACAGAATAAATAAATTGGATTGCTATTTGACAGCGTAAAATTGATAATGATTCATTTTTAGCACAAAAAATACGTATCTATATCGTAACATTATGTATTAAATATTAATATATATAAAGTATATCTATATATATATATATATAAAAGAAAGTCGTGTTAGTTACACTATTTATAACTCGAGAACGGCTGAACCGATTTGGCTGAAAATTGGTGGGAAGGTAGCTTGGAACCAGAAGACGGACAGGAGGATAATTTTAATCCCGTTAAATAAATATAAAAACCAACCTGCTCATTTATTGGTATACTAGGGTAGAGTAGAGTAGAGTAAGGTAGAGTAGGGCAGAGTAGGATAGAGCAGGAGCGAAGCCGCGGATAAAAGCTAGTATGTTTATAAAAGTATTTATTAATATTTAGACTATGTTTGTTATTTACTGTTTAAATTTAAGATTTCACATTATCTTCTTTTTTTGTTTATACACATTATTATCTACATTTCTTTTAATCTTTCCTTTTGCAGGTCAGCTGGAACAAATTCCTTTCGAATTTTTGTTCTTATATTTATAACTGGCTGATCCAGCGAACTTTGTGCCGTCTAACAGCTGATGATTGTAGTATAATATTTCAATATAGTCAACTGATGACGATAAAACAAAGCTTAAGTAATATGTCAAGTTATCTATATCAATTTCGTAAATTGAGAAAAACTTCTAAGTATGTATGATTGATCTGTTTTTGTTGTATGTGAAAATAGTAAAATAAAAAGGGGTATAATCAAATAACCCTTATCTCTCTGAAAGGAACGAAAGGAAATGTAAGTATTTTGTACTGTCTAAAACACACTCCGTTTCCTTCAGTTGCCTTTTACGTTCAAGGACCGTAGTGATTCTTTCGATCAATCCAGCGACCTTGGTAGAATAATACCTATTATCATCATCACAAGAATCCAATATAACATAATGCCTAATTTACACGTGGGCCCAGCCTCGGCCAATCGCCATTGTGTAAACGGGGTAGCCCCGTTACCTGATGATGATTGGCCGAGGTTGGGCCAACGTTTAAACTAATATTCTACTACCTTCACACAACACTATTTAGTCCCAAACTAAGCAGACCTTGTGCTATGAGTATTCAACAACTGATAAACATAAAAACTTATATATTTTTAAATACATAGGTACATATTATACATAAATTACACCCAGACACAGAACAAAGGATCGTGCTCATCGTATAAACATTTGTTCTGGCTGGGAATAGAATTCACGACCTCCGACATAGCAGTCAAGGCCAGTAACCACTAGACCAGGCCAGTCATCACTTATGACATAATTTATCTCCGTAAACAGTGGCGCCAATATAAGTGTACAATGCCATCATTCCGATATTCAACCAAAAGCGAAGGCATCAACCTCGTGACCTCGATGATTCAGACAAGACCGAGGAAACTCTACTGGTACGACAGAATACACACATTGTATTCTTAGAATATTACTCGTATGTACGAACTTTGTCGTTTTTTATGTCGGCGTTATTATAATTTTGTTTTAGATCGTTTTCCTGCTTGTTACGGTGAAAGACATATGGCTGTGGGAGCTGGTCTCTCACAACAGAGGACTATTGAAGAAGGCTTAAAGTCAAGGGCTATCTTTGCTCCAAGTTTCCTTGCCTGATCTTTATTTTTTCGCAGAAGGACCAAGGTTAGCGACATAGCCCAAAAAATCGCCATACTTGCCAGTTGGCAAGGCACATTGCAGAACAGATATTTGATGAAGACGAAATGTTTTAGAGCCATGTATATAGACGGTGAGTTGGAAAGCCTCCCACAATGTGGACTAATGACCTAGTGATGGTCTCGGCAATCCGATGGATGCGACACGCACAAGACCGGTCGTTATGGCGACACTTGGCGGAGGAATATGTCCAACAGTGGACGTCTATAAGCTGAAATGATGCATGGGCCAATGTGTGGACAGATTCCGACTGTTCATGTTCTAACTATAATGCTTCCTCTTGATCCCCAAGCGATTGCCGACTTCCGCTCTCTCGAACTGCATTGTAAACTTTATTTTCAATTTTTTCAAACTACTTTAGTATGAAGAAGTTTGATTATTTACGTTCTTGGATAAATTTCTCACAACTTGAACACATAATATTTTGTTATCTACGTCCTGCCATTTTGTTTTTCGCTTTCATATTTAAGAAGTTTTTTTTTTTTTGGTAGGTAAAATCATCCAATGACAAATCCCGCCCTTGGGTGAGGCGGGAAATAGTGTCAGACTTTTACTGACTAAAAACCATATTTAAGAAGTTAAGTTTCCGTTTGAAGTGGGTTTCCGTTTGGGGATGCACTATAATTAAGGCTAAGGATGTACATGCAACTGGCACGTCCTAGAACCAACAATTTGAAGACATATGACATTCACCAAGCCGCACTGGGCGCGTGGTGGATTATTCCTTCCCATTCCTTCAGGCCCATTCCTTCTCTTAGAGAGGAGGCCTGTGTCCCAGCAGCAGGGACATTAAAAAAGGCTGATGATGATGATGATGATGTACAGGTGCAGTCAAAATTAGATAGAGTACCCAATCCAAAAAAAAAAACTGATACATTTTCATTGTTAATCATTTCATGTAACATTTTGCATCCCGTGTTTGACCTCAACCTCATCCTGAAAACTATAGTGGACAGGTGAGCAGCTGGAGCTGGGACTGGGAGACTGCACAAAGCTTCCTTTTACGACGTAGGCAAGCACTAAGAGAGGGTTTTCCAAAACACATACCCTAAAGGAATGAAACTGGCTCCAAGGACTGTATGGAGAAACCTACACTTACACGGACGAAGCCACTGGCAGAGGCCAGTAATATACATATAAAAAAAAAGTATTCTTTCTGGTAGATATAAGTACAGTACGTTCGACGTTTCTTGGCGCGCCTGAAGTTAGGCTCTGCGAACTTTAGCGCTTGTGCACTCGTAAAAAAATAAACGGCTTGAAAAAGTAAAGGCCAATAGCAGTTGTTATTGCTGTTAACAGCTCTTATTGGCATTTATTTTTATAAATCATTTATTTGACGCGATTATTTTGAGCGCTAAAGTACGCAGAGCCTAACTTCAGGCGCGCCAAGAACCGTCGAACGTACTGTACTAACACTATTTTTAAAGTTGTGTGTATACCAACCAACTATGAACTTAGTCCGAAGTATACTTTTTTTTCAATTACCATTGTTAAGAACATTGTTAAAAATAAATATGATTGTATTTCAAGTCGGATTCCCACGCTTTCGTTTCATTTTGGTTTCTCCATGATTATTATCACAAATGGTAATTGTTCATTATCTACCATTTTGTTAAACCAGTTATACATACAACTGATACAAAGCAATTAAAAAAACATCTTTAAATAATTAACTGACAGTCCCATTTCAAACCAATAAAGAATTAAAAGAGAGATATCGGACAATTAAGTAGTTACGAAAACTAAGTATAAGGAAATCATTAATAACCAATTAACTATAATTACTTATACCTAAGACTTTAATGGTTCAAGGTTACAACCTAGACCTTATTTTTTTGGCGATAACGGTATTGATGATTTCTGTCGAGTATCAATTATGACACGGAAGTGCCATTTGAGGGATTGGGTTTTTGGAGGAATTTGAAGGTCATTTTGTGATGTCAACGTCGTCTTTTGATAGTTAAAGGGGTATGTTGACTTATTTGTATATCGGCAGACTTATATACATATGTCACCGTAAAATTGCAAACGCCGTAAGATTGTAAAATATCGCGAGAAATTGTAAACTATTTTTTCTAAATAAGACACAGTTATGTTACAAACTAATGAATTTGGATGTGGATTATCGAGTACAAAATAATTTTTCATAATATATCGAGAAATTATAATCTAATAAAGATTTATTACAATCATACGGAGTTTATAATTTACCGGTGACATATATAATCTTTAGTGAGCATTGCAATTTTTCAACAGCTAGATGTAGACTATATTTCACTAAAATATCTATCTTTTTTTAAAATGACTTAAGTTTTTGGCAGTTAAGTAAAATAATTAATAATAATTATTGTAATTAAAACGATAACTTAAAAATCCAAATTGTCCAATTGCGCAAATACTTGATATACAAAAGTATTCCAATTTTACAACACAATATCCACTAGGAATCAATTTGCGAATATTTTAAAACAGCCACTGAACTTCGCACTCGAAGAAATCCAGCCAAAAACTTCCATTGAATGGTTTGTTACCGTATTAGTGCAGACGCCAGCAAGTCAATCTACCCCAATCTGTCAAATTTTACCAATCAAACATTAACCTTCCAATATTGTGATAAGGTTGAAAATCTATTAAAAAAAATTGACAGATTGTGGTAGGTTGATGTGTCTGTACAAACCTGTATTCAAATTCGACTTAGTGTACTATTGCGAATACTTAAAAATACCGTTAGGAATAACAGTTAGGTTACTTTTAATACCAATAATACCGCCTAGTACCGTTGTCATCGTGTGTAGGTGTCTCCTACTATCGAAAAGTGACGTTGATAAGTAGGTACAAGCTCGTGACCTTAAACACTGCCGACCCAGTTTCGATTTGTGGTTTGAAGTAAGTTTGATAGACCAAAAGGTGTTGTAGGTACATGTTGGTATACATAGCCGGGTAAATTAAAGTAAATTCATTAAAGTATTGGGTATTTTTATATTTGTTTAAATACGTCGAATGACTTGGTAAATACCAATTAGTATCTAAATATTCATTTGGTCATAATTACCATTATCAAGTCCCTTTTATTATAAAGCAAACTCCCAAATTGGACTGCGACTGAGGAATTTCCGGTATTAAAAACCTTGACCGACTCAGTAGGTAATCGAACCCAGAACGTCATGCTTAGTATCGTCACTCGTGACCACTACACCAATGAGGTAGATAATATTCACAAAATATTTAATAATAATGAAAAATGTATAATAACGTCATAATTGCGTTAGAGCGGTTGTATAAAAAACAGTGAAAATGTTGGACGCTCTTTAGTTCAGTATAAAAAATCTATTTGATTTAAAATAGTTACTGGGGCCCTAGACAGGGGCGCAGCTACCGCCGTATCTGCCGTATGAATGATACGGGGCCCCAGCGCTACAGGGGTCCCAACGAAGGCAAAAATTCGCAACGTGTTATCCATAACCATCTCATAAGATAAACCAAACATTTTTTTAAAAATACCATTTTTTATAGGGGCCCACGTGGGACTAGCTACGCCACTGGCCCTAAAACTCTCTTTTGCAGTTAAAAAAATAATTGTTTGTAGATTTACAAAAAAGCATGGAACAGGCCTATAACACTATTTAATTTCTTTATGAAAGCTCTTTAAAACCAAAACTATTAAAGTTCCCAATCGAGCCCATCTTAAGCTGTCTTCTTCCAGTAACGCCACAAGCCATATTCCGTACCCGATAGAAGGACATTTATAATCAAATAATTGATGAAAATCTTGTCAATATAAATACATACAAGTCATCACCAAAAATAAGTTTTTTATTATCGTACTATCCGATATTGAAATACTAGTAACAAAAACTAACCTAGAGTATTTACAGTGGGTTTAATTACACGACATCCTCAAAGGCAAACCTACAAAAGAGGCCATCCCATAAAAAAAAAAAAAAACTACTCATTCGCCATACCAAAGTGCCACCTAATCTTTTAAAAACATCGCACAGTTGACTCAACCAATTAACTTGAACACTTTCTACCTGCATTATGATTCACTATTCCGGACAGCAAGCTAAACAAAAGAAGCAATTTATTTTTGTTCTAAGAACCATAATTGATACCAAAAAAGGCCCTTCGTTCAATTCACTGGACCAGGAAAGAGCCGCCTCAAGAATGCTCGTTGATTCATTGAAGAGTGCAAGGGAAGTTTATGAATTTTTGTTTGGATAATAACTGGTTTTTCTGGGTTAAAATTCTTCAAATTCTATGCAGTATTTTGGTCTTGAGACAGGTTGGTACCATACCAGGTTTTTTACTGTATTGGAAGCGAATAAAGGTAGAACTACATTGCGCACACGTGGGCCACGTACGCCGATCGGGGCGCGTCAGTTTCCATACATTTTATATGGCAACTAGACTTGTAGAGCTACATTAGATCCACGCTACGCGACATCGTACTACGTACAAATCAGGCGTGGTCCACGTGTGTGGTCTAATGTAGTTCTAGCTTCACTAATACTTCTTAATACCTTAGATTACTTGGAACCTTAGCAACTTAGTAGCTGGCTCATTTAATGAATGAAATTGGTTTAGAAATCAGGCCAGGTCTGCAATTAAAGCTAACACTGTTTAATAAAGGGGTTCCTGTAGTTTTTTTAAATTTCTAGCTACCAAAAAGACACGTTGTTTATCCTTCGCGGGAATCTTTCGGTCCATGGCCCTATACGGGGCTCCGGTGTGGGCACCGACATTGCAACAGCAACCGAGGGCCCAGCTGAATGCGTGCCAGAGGGTCATGGCAATACGCATGGTGCGAGGGTACCGAACGATTTCCCGCGAGGCGGCGACCCTCCTAGCTGGCCAACCGCCATGGGATCTGGAGGCAACAGTCCTTGCACACATGCATGATAAGCGCATGGAGATGCAACGCCGGGGCGAAATTCCGCTGCCGCGACAAGTCGAGGCATGGCGGACAGAGCTCCGGCGGGATCTCATGGCGAAATGGCGTCAGCGACTATCGCAACCTCGTTCGGGGCGCGCCACAATTGGGGCGATAAGGCCCATCCTTGAGGCGTGGCTGGAAAGACCTCACGGCGCTCTCAACTTCCGCACGACGCAGGTGCTTACCGAACACGGAAAGTTCGCTAAGTACCTGTTCCGGATTCGTGCGGAGGATTCGCCCGGGTGTCGCCACTGTGCGGAACACCCGGAGGACACGGTGGAGCACACTGTAGAGGTGTGCCCCGCCTGGGCGGAGCATCGCCGTGTCTTCGTGGGGGCGATCGGCGGCAGCGATCTCTCTCGCCGGGCCTTGGTTCAGGCCATGGTCCGTAGTGAGGAGGGATGGCAGGCGGTCGCCTCCTTCTGCGAAGCAGTAATGCTAGCAAAGGAGGAGGCCGACCGCATCAGGCAGAGGCAACGGGGCGCTCGCCCCAGCCGCCGCCGGGATTCCGATCCCGATTTCCGGCCACCGTAGGCGCGGGCTTGCGGACGGCGTGCAATGGGTAGCACGCTGTCCGATCGTCCGGTAACCGACCGGACCGAGCCCAAGTCGTCGACGGCGCGTTCTGTTCCCGCGCGCCTCAAGGAGCTGTCAGCACACCGAAGAGACCCAGCCTGCTAACTGCAGGCAGGCAGGGTCGAAGCCTGCTGGGGTCAAGGGCCGTTTTCTGAGAGGAAGGCTCAGCCCCGGCACTATAGGCAACGAAGGAACGGGGTAGGTTTTTAGTCAGTAAGAGTCTGACATTACTTCCCGCTCCACCCAAGGGCGGGATTTGTCATTGGATGATTTTACCTACCATAAAAAAAAAAAAAACGTTGTTTATCCTTAAAAGATCCCAGTTCATCTAATAATCAATATGAGCATAGTTGAAAAGCTTGTTGGTTCATTGTAGATTTTGTTTCCTGCATTAAAAAACCTTTGGTTTTCTGGTAAAGAATGCCTAAGGCATTAAATTTGCATCACTGATCAAAAATTGCATCACTGCTTACCATTAAGAGGGATTGCAGTCAAGCTCTGGTTTATAAAAAAAAAAAAATTAAAATAATCTGTTTGCGTCTATAGATGGCATGAAGTTTTAATAAGTAGGATAAGTACGTAAATAATTTAATTTTTTTTCGAAAAAAGACCAAAATTTATATAATCAAAATCAATGATCACGATTAAAATGGACTGCGTAATGATTGCCTTTGAACAAACTTGACTAGACAATATTGAACAAAAACATATTGCTTCACAAAATAAAATCAATTATAATCAAATACCATAACGTCACATCTATAAATTTTGTAGCTAGATAAAAATCTCTGATACCTTTTATCAAATAAATTAAAAATACTACACACGTTGGTTATACCGAAATTATTATCAGGTCAGTTAGTCATATCTACATGTACCTACAGTTCCCTCTCTTTGTTTTAGTTCCAAGAATATCTCGGAAATTTTACGAATTTTTTGTTTCTTTTTCGGTTGGTAGAATTCATCCAATGACATCCCCCGCCCTTGGGCGGAGCAGGAGATAGGGTCAGACTCTTACTGACTAAAAACCTACCCCGTTCCTTCATTGATAGGTAAGTATATATTTTCTGCACAAGGGTTTATCATTTATCTTCTCCTACACGGTTTGATCGATTTGGATGAAATAAGTGAGTCTTAGGTGGTTTGAAAATAAAATTTAAACCAGTAGATGGCGCTGCAGTCTTTAAGTTTTTATTTGACGAACAGCCAGGGAATGCTGGCTAAATATTATGATTTATAGACAATTTTTAAGAAAACGGACCATCAAAGACACTTCTGCCTGACTACCGCTAAGTTCATTTTTGCTTGCATTCGAAACAAAAACTACAAAGAGTTTGGCGCTGGTAGGCTGCGCCGCAGTATTCAATCGATTTTTTTTTTAAGTTATCAGGCAAATATGACTGCGATAGTACAGTCGCATCGCTGTTCCATTGTCACGTCGTGTCTGTCTGTGAAAGCCTTTATACTGTCTTACCCAAACAAAATATTATTTCTATCGCCGAGACAGCATTTTCCGTATTCCCCGTACGTGCGTAAGTTATTCAGGCGTCCAAGAATGCGAGTTTCTAAGTAATATTACAATTGGTAATAAAACGAACGTGTTTGGACTAAATTTGTTGACTACGCAAATGTTTCTAGTACACAAGACGACTTGACAAGCTACCTACATACAAGTCCAGTATAAAATGTCCTCTCTTTGTACCGAAAGTCTATGCACCGTGAGGTCAGGTTATACTGGATTATATGTCTTGATAAGTCTACAACTGCTAGATATCCAGTATAAGCTGAACCGGCATTGTACGAGAAGCCAATACAAAGCAAGGTCAGCGTAAACTGGTTTATTTGCTTAGATATGTGCATAGAATTGCATTGTATTTTAATGAGTGTTGTTTGAAACAATAATATTAGAATTTCTTAGTAAGTTTATTACTTGACCATCGATATGTTTATCAAAATCAAATGTTAGTTTATTGTTCTGTGTATGATAAATTGTATTGCATTTTCTTGGATTTGTACCAAGAATAATACGGGTCTAGAATCCAAAATTCTAAGTAGTACCCTGGGTCCAGAATTAAGAATTTACGGCGGCTGAGCAATTTGTCAAACTCCACTTTAACTTCTGAAAAACTATCTTTTTGCCGACCTCAAAAAAGGAAAACGTTTCAAGTCGTTAAATACACAGGCTCTAAATTAGATGAAGACCTGATGAAGAACTTCGGAGATAGACCTCAGAACTCTTAAAACATTAATTTTCGACGACCATCTATATAGTATAGTCATTAAAACTATGAAAATCATAAACAAATTAAAAAAAAATTACCGTCCATCAGAATTTTGAAAAAAGAACAAATAAAAAAAAATGAAATTTTCTGTATTCTACATCGTCATCATCAGCCTTTTTAATGTTCCCACTGCTGGGACACAGGTCTCCTCTCTAGGAGAGGGAATGGGCCGTAATCCACCACGCAGGCCAGGTGCGGGTTAATGGATGTCACATATCTTCGAATTTTTGGTTTTAGGACATGCCGGTTTCCTCACGATGTTTTCCTTCACCGTTTTGAGAGCAGTGGTTATGAAATAAATTACACAAAATAATGTGCCTGGCTGGGTTTGAACCCGAGACCTACAACTCGTAAGTCGGGGCCGTTACCACTTGGCCACCACTGCTCCCTACTTCTAGTATTCTACATAAATAAGTTTAATACTCGTAGTTAAATGTTAAAAACAGTATGATTTAATAGTAAATTATTATTACCCAATGAGGAAAATAAAACAATATCTTACATCTTCAGTAATAGACAATCAGTACGTGTTTCAATAAACCTTTGACCTAATTTATCAATACTGTGTCAAACGGGATTAATCGAGTTTCAAAGACATAATTATTTCTATTATAATTTATGAGTGTTATCATCTTCATTTCAGCGTAGCATTTGTATTTATATTGTTTATTTATCACGCGTAGGTATATGTAGATATTTATCCTAAAGAACATACTCCTAGGAAAGTAAACAATGTGTTATATCAGGGCATGATCTACCCGTGTACCAATTAAGTTTCATCGAAATGAGTTCAGCCGTTCAAGTGTGAAGAAGTAACAAATATACCACACACACCGTCGCTTTTATAATAAGAGGTCTACAATACTGCGATATTACTAAAATAAGCAAACACACAAAGACACCAATAAATAGTTAATTTCAAAAAAGAATAACGTATCCTTAATTTAAAGTTTATTTGAACTTATAATTCGAAGGCAATCCGAAGATATAACACTTCAAAGCAAACCGTTTAAAAAAAAAAAAACAATTTCATAGGTAAATTCCTATTTTTAACCGACTTCGAAAAGGAGGAGGTTCCATGTTCAGCTGTATGTATTTTTTTTTATGTATGTTCACCGATATCTCGGGCTATTGAGGACCGATTTTGAAAATTTTTGTTTTGATTGAAAGATTACACTTCCGGATTGGTCCCATAAAAATATCTTTTTGATCTGATGATGAACTTCAAAGATATAGAACGAAACTCTTCAAAAAATCATAGCACAACTGTTGTTTTTAATTATATGTATGTTCGCCGATATCTCGGTCAATTGTTAACCGATTTTGAAATATTAATTTTGTTGAAAAATTATACTTCCAAGTGGTATGCATTTTGATAGCTCCCCAGAGCCCGAGGTTTGTGAGGATGGATGTTTGTTACTCATTCAAGAAAAAACTACTGAAACGATCTTGATGAAATTTTACAAAAGTATATATATATATAGGGTGACTGGCGAAAAAAATCAGCCAAGTTCAGTACATTTTGACCAGTTAGGCGAACACAAATGTACTGAGCAGCAGATTTTTTCGCCATTTCAGGTTTGGTCCCATAATAAAAGTTGTTTGTTATCATGACTACAATCACGTGTTTAAGTACCGTTCACTAATTACCAGTCAGCCTATATATATTTTTTATTTGTTATAAACTAGTGCTTGATTGCAATCCCACCTGATGGTAAGCAGGTACAGTATAGAATATCCCGTGGGCGAAGCTCCTGGCTGCACAATTGTTTAACTTTTTATTTTGAGCATTACCTACTTAGCTTTAATGTTGAAGCCAATGACTTTACATATACGGGTATAGGACACTGTTTTTGCAAATTGACATTTATCTTTTAGATAAGATATATATTTCCTTACAATCAGAGAGTCTATCGGAACTCTGATCTATTACTATGTCTGTGATTGGTCGACTGGTATAAAAACAACATAATTATCAATTAAGTATACAATATATTTTGACAACGACTCCTCACAAATTAGAGGACAAGTAACTATATTATTAGACTTGAGTAAAATTATTCGCAACTATCAAGCAAGATTTTAACACAGCACAGCTAAAAGCATAGCATAGCATCAGCCTTATAATGTTCCCACTGCTGGGACTCAGGCCTCCTCTCTAGGAGAGGGAATGGGCCGTAATCCACCACGCGGGCCCACTGCGCGTTGGTGGATGTCACATGTGTTCGAATTTTTGATTCTAGGACATGCCGGTTTCCTCACGATATTTTCCTTCACTGTTTTGAGAGCAATGCGCCTGGTTGGGTTTGACTCTCAGCACAGCTAAAAACACAAGTAATAAATAAAGCCTTTATTGAAGACCTGACATACACAGCCTTACTTTTAGTTTATGTAAAACCTAAAAATTTAGTTTATGTATAGTATTTTAAGTAAAATATCTATGTATACAATTTCAAAACTGTATAATGAAAAATCACAAAGATATAAGCCAGTTACGGTATCTGGTTGGCGACTTAAATACACGGTTACCGGACCACCCAGGCGACTGAGGAGTTGTTTTACTCCTACATCCAGATTTACGCTGGCCGCTGGCTAACTTGCCGTGACCTTTTTCGACTTAGTGTCGGTGGTGTCCAACTTGGTATAAAAATATTGGAATCGATTCAGTTACTGATTCTGAACAAACTATAGTCAGGTTTCGTTTAAACTAAAAACAATGTTATATAATAATGTATTCTATATTTCCTTGTTGCTACACGGAAATACCAAACCTGAGTATCTTTCAGTCAAGAGTGACTAGGTTACTTCTAGATAAGCATGCTCCATCGATGACCACATCGTCGCTTTCCAGCAGGAGAGATAGTGGTTAACCGCGGGCCTATGCCAATAATAAAAACAATACAGAAAGCTTCCTTCCTTTGAAGCCGGGTCTATACAAAAAGAAAGCAGATAGCTTGCGACAATCTACTAACGTTTATTGGTACCAAACTGCGTAGGTAATCGGTGCAGGTAGTGCGTTCCGACTTTCAATAGAATGTGCCAAACCAGTACCTATAAGCACTGGCCTAAGATGATCCATTTTACCACTAAAGTTGAATTATCCACATTTGGAGACTAAAGCACTTCGGTCTTCCTCTCTGATTATAATTTAGGTGTCTTCAAGGCTAGAGTCATCTCCGTTCTACTATCGGACAACCTGACTTACGGCGAATAGCTGTTACACACACACACACACACAAACAACATTCACACAAGGCTATCTAGTCTCAAACTAAGCAAAGCTTGTACTAGACAACTTTATAGTACCAAAAACAAAACCTGTTAAGATTATCTATACTTATAATAAATCTGTAGAAGTAAAAATTCTTTACATTGAAAATATTAAAAAAATAAATGACAGGGGGTGTTACTAGACCGAAACCGAACCCAAAAATGTGATTTAAAAAATTTCTGTCTGTCTGTCTGTCTGTTTGTTTGTTCAGGCATCACGCAAAAACTACCGGTTCGATTACGATGAAACTTGGTATAATTATTCTTTAATATCCTGGGCACCACACTGGGTATTTTTATTCCGGAAAAGTATATACAACAAAAAACAAACTTAATTTTGCGGTTCGATCCCTAGACCCGATTACTGTACCAACCGCAAATAATAAGTTTGTCGTAGGTTACGTCACCCGTTTCAATTGTAATTAGTCACAAAGGGCCCACGCCGGGGCAGAAGTATTAATACCGGTATGCTCGATAGTTAACGTTCTAAACAAATAGCACTTTACACAAAAAACTCATTGATAAGTTTCGTCGTTCACGTGAACGAAGTTGCGGGCACAGCTAGTCCTATAATATTTCAACACCAGGACACAATTCGCAGTCACCGTTGGCCGTAGTAATGGCGCCTATGCCAGGTCAAAGTGAAAGTGTGGCTACCTTGTGACGTAGCGAAAGGAATTCGGACAGCCCAGCTGGTATTTTCGCGCTTTTGACTTGTGAATCACACTCGGATATTAACTGTTAGGTAACTCTATAATATTGGTCTATCATAATAATTGCGTCAGTAATAGTAAATCCGCTAAGTTTTTAAAATAAAACTATGAAAAAGAAGTTTTTTTAGAAAAAGATGGATGAAAAAAGACTGCATGTAGCGGAGATGAAAATGTTGTGATGGATGTGCGGTGTGACGAAAATGGATAAAGTGAGAAATGAGTATATTAGAGGAAGTTTTGAAAGTGGCGCCAGTGACTGAAAACTTGAAAGGAAATCGTTTTTCTTAGTATGGTCATGTGAAGAGGAGGGATGAAACGCATGTTACTAAAAGAGTTCTGAGTTGACACCTAGATTGATGGAGAAAAAAAGGGAGGCCGAAGAAGAGATGGATGGATTGTGTGAGGAGTGATATGAAAGAAAAGGGAGTTAGTGATAATGTTTGGTGACAGGATAGAATGGAAGACAAAAAGGTGGTATGGTATGGTAAAGGTGGCAAATTTTGCAGCGCCTCTAGCGGTCACTTGCAGAACCAAAATTTACCATACAAAATATTTACGGCGTCGATATCGAGTAGCGACGAATACTATTGCTTAAAACTCATGGTAGAGGTACTGGTGAGAATCTGGTGCGGTGGATTACCTAAGACCCATTACCGCTTCCATAAGGAGTCCCAGCAGTGGGAACATTATAAGGCTGATTGTACTTTATATTTTGATATGCCGCTTATATAATGGTTTATGGAATGAACTTCCTCTATCTACGTCTTTGAAAAATAAAAATACAAGCGTGATATCATTCCAATATCATTCATTTCCCTTGATAAAATGTACACACGACAAAAATATATCAAGCTATATGTCCAGTATAAGTTGACCGCGAATCGAATAGGCTGTCCCTTCAATAACAGCTCATTTTTGGTTTTCCATTGCTACCAACATATCGTGAAATCTAAAGTAGGTATTTAGTTTATGTTTGCAAATAATACCGTAACATTGGGACTAGATAGCATATCGGTAACCTACATAATATAATAGATAATCCACATATCGACGGGTCCTACGTATACTAGTACAAGTGCAAAAACACAACTGTTCAGGAGAGCGGTTTAAAGGTTCCAAAGCTTGTAATTTTGTCATACATCAATGGAAATACTTGAAATTTTGATATGTTATATTTGAATATCTAAGGAAAAAGACTGCATTATTGGTTTTTCTTATTTTTTTATACTTTGGAAAATAGCATCACATGCATTGATGTAGCTTGTTTTCTTTACTATGGTAGAACCGGTAAACTGATACAAGTGGCCACTTATACCAGTATATAGTGTACTTGCTTATACTTATAATAAAGGAAAATTGAAGGATTTTACTCTTTTAACATGCTATTTCTAATCTATTTATTAATATGAGGTTATAATATTAACAATAACATCTTCTTTTATCGATTTTTAAACACTTACAACAGTTTACTCAGTACTGGAAAACTACTTGCAACAGTTTTCTGCATTGTTATTAACCTTAAACATTTCAATGGGTTGCCACACCCATTCAAATATTTAAGGAAATGAAATAAAAACATTAAAAATACACATTATTGTTTTTTTTTTTTCAAATAAATGAATTTTCCAGGCCTATACTTAATAGGTGTTATTATTTCGATGTTAATATTTTATGGCACTCTTAATGAAAAATAAAATCAATGGCCTTGCTATCTTAAAAATAATAAAACTAAAAAATTTAATCTTCTTAACTAAAGCAGGAACTTTCGTTAATTATATTATTATACTATTATTTATATTTTTATTAGTACTTCCTAATCAGTCTTACGTACTAGTTAATCAGTCTTTCAGACATTGTCACATTGTTATTTAATGTAACAATAAACACAGTAGATAATAGAAAGGTATAGAAAACCCAATAAATAACCCTCCTTCTGGCGCAGTCAGGTAAAAAGAGAAACAACAAGTTAGAAAAGACAACTAGGCTTTTTAAAAATATAACCTAGTCAGAGACATCTTGATTGTTATCGGTCTATATCTTCCAATTAATGATAAAATGAATCGGTACCATTTATTTTACAATAATCCAGAAAATACAATAAATCAAAAAACTCAGGAATCACATTGGACTTGCAAAGATCTTAAAGATCTTTAAATTTTTCTTGTCAATTGGTAACAAGCTCTAGTAAGCTACATCTAATCGGTAAAGTTTTTTTGAAACATTTTGTATACTGGCACGTGTTTTCTCAAACATTGAATAGTTTTGTAAGCCCCTTCTTCAAACGCATACTTATTTATTTATTTATTATACACTTTATTGTACGAACATATTAAAATAAAATAAAGGAAAACCATTTAATTAAAGTACATAATTATAATTAAGCATAAATAAATCTTTGGCTTAAACATTAACTTCGCAAACCTTATTCCACACAACAAGTTCCCCCACGAAATTCTTTTTTCAGTTGTCCAAAAAGGGAAGGCAAGACTTAAAATCAAAGACGAAAGTTTGACTTTTTTCTCGAACAATATACGGTTTTGCATTAGCTATCGCGTAAAACTGTCCCCAAAAATCGTCATTCGAAGCGTCTGGTTGAATAGTTTTTTTTATTATGACGACATACCTGAAAAATATGGGGTTTAGATTTTATACGACATTATGTTTTAACCTAACCTAACCCAAGTGTTTAATTTTTGGGAAGAGTTTTACGCAAAGGCCTTTGTCAAATGTTTATGTAGAATCGTACAGGGCATGACAAGCTAAATTCAAAAATGTATGACAGTACTATGTTATGAGTATATTTAAGGTATTTGAACACTTGGGTTAGGTTAAAATATAATGTCTTATAAAATCTAAACCCCAAACTTTTCAAGTATGCTGCCATAATATAAAAAAACTCTATTCAACTTGCTATACTTATAACTCAACTAGACTCTATTCAACTAGACGCTTCGAATGACTTTACCCAATAAGTAAACTAAAACGCATCGCAGTTATACCAGTGTTTAACGTGCTCCCGACTGTGTCGCCGCGCGTATACTAGAGTAAATGGCACTTGCGCTGACGTGTCGCGTCGCACGCGACTACCTACACTGGTGCAAGTGACTTACATCAGTGTAGATGGTCGTATGGCTGAAAATGATGTCACTTATATTAGTTTACAAGTTTGTATCTTTGAAATTACTTCATAAATTAATATAATTTTTACAGGATATAAAGTTAAGGTAATTTTAAGGCTTTTGGTGCAAAAAAACGTATTTCGCTGTTTTGCGGGTTACACCAGTATACGTAGGACCCGTCGATATGAACTGTCTCATAGATAGCAATGATCCATGATTTGTGGATTTATTATTATTGAGGTATCGTTGCTTGTTTTAGTTTAGTGTTCTGGGTACCCCGAAAACGTGCCCAGAATACTACATTGCCACGTTGAATAACAATTGATTAGAACTGATTTTTTTAAAAAACGGGTCATACACGCAGTCGGGTCGATTAGTGGGCGAGAAATATATTTGAAATGATTACGTGCTCTCGAACCTCATTGCCTAAGGTCTCTAAGCGTGGGCTTACAGACGGCGAGAAATGGGTAACTCACCATCCGGCCGTCCAGTAACCCGAAGCCTACTGGGACCATGGGTTTGTTTCTGAGAGGAACACCAGGGTCTTGGAATACAAGGCAACGGTAAGAGAAGTCTTTAGATGATATCCTACTTTAAAAAAAAAAAAAGTGAGTCTACGCTAGAAGTGTTTTTTTTTTTTGTTTTTTTTTTTTATATAGCTTTTCTTTACAATATGAATTTAAGAACACTGTAGACTTCGAATTCCAATATTAATATTCTTTTTATTATTATGATTATTTTTATTGGTCTACACTGTCCTTACATAATTATTAATACTGTAATTTGGAAATATTGAACAACATATTTTTTTTAAAAGAGTAACCATGGAGTTTCTTGCCGGTTCTTCTCCATAGGAAACGACCAATTTGGAACCGTGCACTAGCTTCTGACGTTTTATAAGTGCCCATGTAGGCCTCTAGAAAATAAAAATATTTTGACTTTGAAGAGCCAAGCACGAGCGGAGCACGATTCGAGCACAAATTCGTGTAGTGTGAACCGACCTACAACTCCAGGACAAGCACGCTTCAAACGTTGGTACGTGCTCGATTGTGTTTTGCCTATTGTAGGTATTTTTGCCAAACATAAAAGGATTTCGCATCACGTTTGAGGACAGTGATCATTGGAGGCTCGTTGCACGTCTACACGTGACACCGCGTGCAGGGCAGCTTGGCTTGTACTCAGTTCGTTTTTTGCTCCTCTACTATAGACTAACCTCAAGAATTTGGACTCCAAACGGCTCTAGCATTTAGCATTTCGTTTCGTTATTCACTAATTTGTTGATCACAGTAGTTTAGGTACAGTTTCGTTATCATATGAACAGTGACCATAAATGTAATCAGATATAGGTATAATTATAACTGCATTATCAATTTTATACTGGAAGACTTGTATGAAGATAGCTAACTTGTATATTCAATTAATGTAAGCTGAAATGTTAGCAAGTTTTATTGTGTAATTTAAAGAAGAATTACTCAAGTTTAGAAAGGGTTTTTTTTAATCTTTATACTTTAAATTATATCTACACATGTACAAAACCTTAAATATTAACTGAACAATTTTTACTAAAACCTAGCTATGTACGGTCAGGGGTCAAAAGTGGGGTTGCACTCTAACAATGCTAAACTGTCTTAAAATTTCTTTGTAGTAAAAGTCCAGTGTTCTACAACTAGTTTATTCAATATTTTAGATTCTATGCTACAAACTAAATCGATCATGATCCATTGACCCTCTTTTAAAAAGAAAATTTACATACATTAGTATCGGTAGAGTGCAACTGCACTTTTGAGCCCTGACTGTACATACAAAAATACAGTACACTCAGGCGTCGAAGTACTCCTACACATCGGTGTCATCCGGAAATGTACCCAGAAGACTGGCAGCATTGACACGTTGAATGGCAATGCTAAAGTGTTTTTGATTCAGAATGCAATCGCTTTATTATTCATTACAATGCGGATTAACGTTACATATTGTAATGTTTTTCAGTGTCGGACAGAAAATGTATCGAGTCAGCTTTCTCGGCAAGCATTGCTGAGGTAGTCAATATTACAATAAAATTCTCAGTTACATTTTACCGAGGTCGCGCCTGTTTCTAATATTGAAATGATTGCGAATATTGTCTTCACAATATCCATTAGGAATCAATTTGCGATAAAATTCACTGAACTTTACTCGAAAAAATAGATGTTTTATGATTTCATTGTGCGTACAGCTAAGGAATGGAATTCCCTGCTGGAATCTGTGTTTCCAGAGAGTTACAACCGAGTTCAGTAGCTGAAGTATTCCTGTTTCGGCACCAACTTTTTCCGCACCAAAAGTTTGGGCTCCCAAGCTATTCCTCTTTCCGCACCAATAGGTATGTTAGCTTGGTGCCGAATCTGGAAACAACATACCAAAAATACCTATTTTTCCGAAGTTCCGAAGAAGAACAGCTTCGGTGCCGAAACTTTTGGTGCCGAAAAAATAAGTGCCGAAACAGGAGTATTTCAAATTAGTACTTGCCTGGTTTCGAACCACATTTAAAAATATAAAAATCTAGGTTTTGCCCGTGGCTTCGCTCCCGTTAACTGACTACTCTACCCTACTCTATACTACTCTACACTATACCAATAAATGAGCAGGTCTTGGATTTTTTATTTTTATTTAGCGGGATAAAAATTATTCTATGTCCTTCTCCTAGTTCTAAGCTACTTTCCCACCAATTTTCAGCCACATCGGTTTAGCTGTTCTTGAGTTATAAATAGTGTAACTAACACGACTTTCTTTTTTTAAAAGAAGACTTTAATATATAGATAATATTTATTACCAATTTTTTTGTTGTTGTTTGAATTTCGAACAAAGGAAAGACAACTTTAAAAAAAGTCTCAATTGCCAAGAACACAGACAATTCCATAATTATTAGTTTAGATTTAGACACTTCATGACTTCCTTTGTATTTCAAATTCTGTACTTTGTATAAACTTAAACACTGACTCATTTAATTTCAGCATTCAACTTTTACTGCATTTACACAATGGCCCATCGTGGCCAAACATTGTCCATTGTCTAAATCATAACTGCTATGTTTTTAGTAAAATAATAATTATCACTTGTCATCATGAGTTGACTTGTTATGGCTTCATATATCAAATACAGCTGGCCAAATCAGCGTGCAATTTATCGCGAAGATTTTGATTTTGGAAGTGCACTTGGAAACAATAGATGCTTTACAAACAGGTGTATATATTATTTACATAACAACAAAAAGTCACATAATACCTACAGCGATAGTGTTATGTAAAGAACATAAATAAAATTGTTGTTTTCCTTGAAGTCATTGAGACTGATAAAGCACTTACAACCAATTCAAAAGGTACTAAGTAATTGCATTCTAAAAGCTCTATCGTTATCATTTATAAAAAAAAAATACACAATAGATCAATAAAATAATATACATAAAGAAAAGTCAACCAAAAACAGAATAGATAAGACAGCTAAAGACTCCCGCGCAGGCTAAAAATAAAAATATATAAAAAAAACTCACTATAGAGGTAGTTAACGGCAACAAAATCCAAATTCAAAAAGAGAACCACACAGTTCGAAAACACCAATTTAAAAAATAATAAAACATTCGATATTTAAAAATTAATACAATATACAAATGGCCTGTATTCAAAACAGCGTTCGATGGCCAACTGACAGAGCAACTGAACATTTTGCGACTGATAGCTTTATTCACTTTGAAAGAAGAGCCATTTTGTTGACAATGTAAAACCAACCTTATATCGATTACTATACAGTTAATAACACTTAATAGAGTTGTTTACTCCAGTACTGTGTGAAACTGTCCAAGCGAGTATTGAGGTCAGTGACGTCTTTTTTCCGTAAGATAAATTCGCTGAGCGAGAAGCATGGTTAGATTTAAGAAGGAATGAAAGAGATAGAGGCATTTATAGTGTGTATCACAGAGAAATTGGTTGGACGTGGTCATTCATTAATTGCTGTCAATTAGAGTTATGCTGAAGAGATTTCTATGGGGCATAGCCGCAATTCCTTAGACCATTTTACTATTGATAGTAAATATGTAAGTGACTTTCTGTTATTACAAAAAAAAAAATAGTAAGTTCGAGTCGGACTCACGCACTGAGGATTTCTTAACAAACTTACCTTTAGTTTTTTTTTTAGTTTTTTTTATGGTAGGTAAATCATCCAATGACAAATCCCGCCCTTGGGTGGAGCGGGAAGTAGTGTCAGACTCTTACTGACTAAAAGCCTACCCCGTTCCATTCTTTGCCTTGGTCCCAGGGCCCCGGGTGCCATTTTCAAATACCCTTTGACCCCAGTAGGCTTCGGCCCTGTTGGGCCCCTACAGTTTGCTGACAACTCCTTGAGGCGCGCGGGAACAGTGCGCGCCGTAAACGACTTGAGCTCGGACCGGTATGTTACCGGTCGGACGGACAGTGAGCTACCCATTGCCCGCCGTCCGCGAGCCCGCGCCTACATTGGCCGGAAATCGGGATCGGAATCCCGGCGGCGGCTACTTACCTTTAGTAACAGTTCAATTCCTAAATTGAGTCTCGCAGATTTTTTTGTATGAAGTAAAACTACAAAACAGTTTTCAGATTTTGACCTCTAGGTACTTCTGCTATGAGACCTTGATTCATGCCAAATTTCAGGATTCTAGGTCAACGGGAAGTACCCTATGAATTTTGATGCTCTTGAGAGTGGCGAAATAACGTTTTTTTGCGACATAAACGGCCGTATTTTTTTTTTTCATTAACTTAGAAATTGGATTTTTTTCACAGCTTCAAGGGATCGCAGATTTGAATGCATGGTTTTAGTTTCAACTCGATATTTCCACGCGTTCGCGAGATAAAGGGTCTTGACAGACAGACAGCCTGACGGACAACAAAGACATCAATCATCGACCCAGTAGATGTACCTACAACATTGCGCCACTGGCACTCCACTCCACTCCACTCCACTTCACTGGCACTCCAGTCAACTCCACTGGTCAAGGGCCGTTTTCTGAGAGGAAGGCTCAGCCCCGGCACTATAGGCAACGAAGGAACGGGGTAGGTTTTTAGTCAGTAAGAGTCTGACACTACTTCCCGCTCCGCCCAAGGGCGGGATTTGTCATTGGATGATTTTACCTACCATAAAAAAAAAAAAAAAAAAAGTCCACTCCACTGGCACATGGTGGATATTTTACCTATATACAGAAAATATTTTGGGGGCACATTCATTGTCTGTATACCTAAGGAGTGGAATTCCATGCTGGAGCCAATGTTTCTTGATAGCTACAACATCAACAAAGTCTTTAAACTGTGAAGCCCCAAGAGGACACCGGTGTCCGCACACCTATTGTGTCTCTAATTACTGTATTCAACGAGTAAACAGGTTAGGTACTTCTGCGAGCGCCATCGTCGACCACATCATCGTTTATCATCAGGCGAGATAGTGGTCAAACGTGAGCCTAATAATAAACTAAAAATCACACACCAGTCTTACCTTTTTTGATTTTACGGTGGGAAAATCATCCAATGACATCTCCCGGCCTTGAGCGGAGCGGGATATAGTATCAGAGCTTTACTGACAAAAAACCCGCTCCTGACCCTTCGTTGCCTTTCTAACCAGGGCCGTAACTTCCTTTCAGAAGCAGTAGCAGCAGGTGGCTTCGACCCTGCTGGGCCCCTACGGTTTGCTCCTTGAGGCAAGCGTGGAACAATACGCGCCCTCGACGATTTGGGCCTGACGGGTGCTTAGTCGACCACATCACCGCTTCCTATCAGCCACCCTAGCCAAGTTACGATCGTTTCGTTAAGGTCGAACGCTTTGAGTTGACCACGTCTCCAATTCCTTTGTTCTGACGTCATCTCAACACTTAGCCACATGGTCAGCACAAAGGAATCGGAAGCCTGACCAACTCCAAGTCTTCGACGTTAACGAAACGATCGTAACTTGGCTAGGGTGGCTGATAGGAAGCGGTGATGTGGTCGACTAAGCACCCGTCAGGCCCAAATCGTCGAGGGCGCGTATTGTTCCACGCTTGCCTCAAGGAGCAAACCGTAGGGGCCCAGCAGGGTCGAAGCCACCTGCTGCTACTGCTTCTGAAAGGAAGTTACGGCCCTGGTTAGAAAGGCAACGAAGGGTCAGGAGCGGGTTTTTTGTCAGTAAAGCTCTGATACTATATCCCGCTCCGCTCAAGGCCGGGAGATGTCATTGGATGATTTTCCCACCGTAAAATCAAAAAAGGTAAGACTGGTGTGTGATTTTTAGTTTATTATTAGGCTCACGTTTGACCACTATCTCGCCTGATGATAAACGATGATGTGGTCGACGATGGCGCTCGCAGAAGTACCTAACCTGTTTACTCGTTGAATACAGTAATTAGAGACACAATAGGTGTGCGGACACCGGTGTCCTCTTGGGGCTTCACAGTTTAAAGACTTTGTTGATGTTGTAGCTATCAAGAAACATTGGCTCCAGCATGGAATTCCACTCCTTAGGTATACAGACAATGAATGTGCCCCCAAAATATTTTCTGTATATAGGTAAAATATCCACCATGTGCCAGTGGAGTGGACTTTTTTTTTTTTTTTTTTATGGTAGGTAAAATCATCCAATGACAAATCCCGCCCTTGGGCGGAGCGGGAAGTAGTGTCAGACTCTTACTGACTAAAAACCTACCCCGTTCCTTCGTTGCCTATAGTGCCGGGGCTGAGCCTTCCTCTCAGAAAACGGCCCTTGACCAGTGGAGTTGACTGGAGTGCCAGTGAAGTGGAGTGGAGTGGAGTGGAGTGCCAGTGGCGCAATGTTGTAGGTACATCTACTGGGTCGATGATTGATGTCTTTGTTGTCCGTCAGGCTGTCTGTCTGTCAAGACCCTTTATCTCGCGAACGCGTGGAAATATCGAGTTGAAACTAAAACCATGCATTCAAATCTGCGAGCCTAATAATAAACTAAAAATCACACACCAGTCTTACCTTTTTTGATTTTACGGTGGGAAAATCATCCAATGACATCTCCCGGCCTTGAGCGGAGCGGGATATAGTATCAGAGCTTTACTGACAAAAAACCCGCTCCTGACCCTTCGTTGCCTTTCTAACCAGGGCCGTAACTTCCTTTCAGAAGCAGTAGCAGCAGGTGGCTTCGACCCTGCTGGGCCCCTACGGTTTGCTCCTTGAGGCAAGCGTGGAACAATACGCGCCCTCGACGATTTGGGCCTGACGGGTGCTTAGTCGACCACATCACCGCTTCCTATCAGCCACCCTAGCCAAGTTACGATCGTTTCGTTAAGGTCGAACGCTTTGAGTTGACCACGTCTCCAATTCCTTTGTTCTGACGTCATCTCAACACTTAGCCACATGGTCAGCACAAAGGAATCGGAAGCCTGACCAACTCCAAGTCTTCGACGTTAACGAAACGATCTTAGCTCGGCTAGAGGGGCAGGTGAGACGAGGTCAAGCGTGAGGCTGTCAATAATAAAAAAAGTTCTTATGTTCTAAGGAATCCCCCTTAGATGCGTATCGGTTTTACTCACACTTTCATCTGTAAGTAAAAGTTACTTTGATGAATCATTGGACTTCACGGAAAGATAGTGACGACACGAATTTTTAGTTAAACTAACCTCGTTGTCTATATTAGGATTTCTCAAACGAGGAACATAACTTTAAAAGTATGACGTATAGGCTAAAGTGTAGGTGAAGGGTAATCATGGAAAAAGCTATACTCGGAGTTTCTTGACGTGGTCGATGAAGAATATGGCTTGGTTGGCGCTGTGATTGAGCGATTGCCTGCTGTTCTACGTGTTGCGGGTTCGGTTCCCGTACGAAAAAAACATTTGTATGACTTACAGATAGATGTTTCGGGTCTGGGTGACTAGTGTATGTGAGTATTCGTGTTTGTGTACGCACTCACGATACAGGAGTTATTACTAGAGTGGGGCAACTTTTTTTTTAAACAAAAGACGTCCGCATCAGTACCAAAGTTACCGACATAGACCGAAGAATCACCAAACTTAAGTAGCACTGGAGTGGCATATTACTCGTAGAACAGGAGGTCGATTAGGGCCGAAAGGTTTTGGCAAAGGGACCGCACTCTGGTACAGACAGCGTTGGTAAGCTTCCCACAAGGTGGACCGCTGCCCTGGTGAAGGTCGCGGAAATTCATAGGATACCCAGCAGGTGGCAATCGGGTTCTCAATTTTTTTCTGACGAACAGCCGTCTTTCGTATAGGATAATGTCTGCCGGAACTGCTAGTATTAGTGTAAATTATGTTATAAAAGCCAATGGCTATTACTAATGCTTGACTACGATGCCACCTAATAGTAAGCAGTGATACCATCGTCGATGATGAAGCGCAGTTTATTAAGAGCCTATTCACTCTAGCCTTGAAGACACCTAAAATATAATGGGACGGGAAGACCGCAGTAGGCAAATTCTTTAAGTCCTTCAATGTACGCGATATAAACGACAAAGTGAAATGCCTAGTCCGGACCGTACAACCCGTAGAGGTGTCAACAAAGTAAGGGTGGATACTCGCCATAAGTCGGGTTATATTATGGTAGAAAGGTGATATGGACACTCTCTAAAATGCATTCTGAAAAATACCGAAAGATTGTCTGCAGTGGCTACCATACGCCTTCGCTCCAGCTTTTGTAGATTGAACTTAACCAGATCTAGATCACCAATTAGGCTCTTCGCACGCCTTTCCACTGAGTCCAAAGATATTGATGCTTTGTTATTTAACTTATCAAACCTTGAATGAATGGACTGAATAAGTATAGTCATTGGTTAAAGAACCGATAATAAACAATTAACGTAAAATACAAAAACCTTGTAAGGGTGAGTAATTATTACTTATTTTAAATAAATAAATGATTAATATTCACCTTGTACGAAAACTAGGGCAAGTCCTATTAGTAGGTACTACGGAAGAAATAGCTATCGTGACTATGATGGTCATTGCCGATGAGTTTGGGAGTATCCCATTGTGTTTGAAACTGTCAAATGATTCAGTAAATATCGAATAATATTCTGAGTGCCTAAACGCTAGTTTGTTTAATGGAATTGAAAAAAAAAAACAGAAAATTAAAAGTCGGCCAAAGGATAATGGAGAAGGTTATGTTTGAAGATTCCTTGCGTGATCACATCAGAAATGAAGATATTGGCAGGAGAACCAAGGTTACCGTGGTAGTGGGCAGGGCACATTGCTCAGAGAACAGATGAACGATGGGGATGAAAGGTTCCGGAGTCACCACTACGTACCGGAAGACGTAGCGTTGGAAGGCATCTCGCTTTGGATTCCCGTGACCTTCACCAGGTCATCGGTGACTGGCCTGTTGCTCTAGTGGTTAGTGGCCCTGACTGCTATGCGGTAGGTCGTGTGTTCGATTCCCACCCAGGACAAATGTTTGTGTGATGAGCACGATTATTTGTTCTGTATCTGGGTGTAATTTAGCTATAATATGTATGTATTTAGAAATTTCTAAGTAGTTTATCAATTGTCTAGTACTCATAACACAAGCTCTGCTTAGCTTGAGACTAGACGGGGTTGTGTGATAGTTGTGGAATATTATTATTGGTCCACATTGTGGGAGGCCTTTCAACGCTGAACCTTTCTTACCCATCGAGATTTTTCTAGCTATGTTAGTAACCTTGGTTCTCCTGCGGATATCTTAATTTCTGATGTGATCACGCAAGGAAACTCATAGCCTTTTCCATTGCCTTTTGGGTGACTTTAAGCCTTCTGGATGAGGCCCATTGCAAGCAACCAAATTTCCGAGTTATATGTTATCACTGGCAACACGCAAGCGAGGTCTGTTGGTGCATAATTAATCTGTATATGTTTTTTAAAATATATAACTAGCCAGTCAATGACAAATGACTATTTTAAGAAACAATATCAACCACGTTTTATCATTTGCGGTTTCTGAACACCATATTTAGTACAAAATATCCTCAACTCAAACCATGAACGCCTGTTGCTGATATAGTAAGTAGGTAATGAAACTAAATAACCCTCCCGACAGATTTTCGATCACGGTAGCCAATCTAAACAGAGATTAGAAAATACACGCACGATCGTCCGGTAACCGACCGGACCGAGCCCAAGTCATCGACGGCGCGTTCTGTTCCCGCGCGGCTCAAGGAGATGTCAGCACACCGAAGAGGCCCAGCCTGCTAGCTGCAGGCAGGCAGGGTCGAAGCCTACTGGGATCATGGTTTAACTTCCGAAAGGAATACCCGGCCCGGCACGATAGGCTACGAAGGAACGGGGTAGGTTTTTAGTCAGTAAGAGTCTGACACTACTTCCCGCTCCGCCCAAGGGCGGGATTTGTCATTGGATGGATGATTGCAACTACCATAAAAAAAAAATACACGCAGGAGATATTATAGCGCCCAAGTGCGTGTGCAAAAATAGGAGCACTCTTTGTTCCATCACTCTCATAGTCAAATGAAGTCGGTTGTATTTTTTTGTAAAAAGTTTTTATTTCACACTTTTTAGTTGTAGTACCTCTCAGGTAAACGTAAATACCTAGATACTTTCCGCCATTATATATTTATATTATATGCATATACTGATATATACATATATAGTTTTAAGGTTAAGTATTATCTTTTGTATAGGTATCTATATTTTATCCATTTGTCGTATTTTTATTTTTGTTTATGTTAGTTATTTATTTATTCCCAGCAATATCCTTACAGACTAATCCAAATCGATATTGAGGTTTCTTATTACTAAATTATAAATTAGATTTATTAAATTATCTCAACCGTAACAAATTTTAAAAAGTCCTGTCTTAGTAAATTCACTCAGAGTACAATAAAATATATCCACGTCTTCAGCTATGAGGTTGAGCGTGCGCAGCGCGCGCGTCAGAGGCGCCTCGCTCAGCAACTTAGTGCGCGCGCGCGGCACCGCCAGCAGGCGCGGTCGCCGCCGACGCATCGCGTACCCGTCCGGCACACACAAACCTACCCTAGCCAAAATATCCGCATTGTGTATCCTTCCCCTAATTACCGTAAAGATATAGGTTACGAGTGTGAGTTCCCTCCTGACCCTCAGTTCATTATATCCGACCATACCTAGGATAAACAGAGTTATATTTGCTAGTAGTACACCGCAGACTACCCCTCTTTTTAAAGTTCTTATAATCCATCCTAAGGATGTCTGGTAGATATCGCTGTCAGCGATAAGACCGCCATTGTACCCATAGATTTAAGTTACTGTGAATTGTTACTGCATATTTTGGTGTACAATAAAGTTTATTCTATTGTATTCTAATATCAAACACGGCTAGCAAATCTATACTGATTCATTACAGAATTCCTTACCTACCTTCCGGCTTCATCACCAGATCAATTCTATGTATCCCCTCCTCTTCTTCTTCGTCAGTCACGACGACTACATGAATAAACAAACCAATTTTACTTGTTATGACAGTTCTGCTATGATTTTTTGAAGAGTACCGTTCTATATCTTTGAAGTTCATCATCAGATCATAACAATATTTCTACGGTACCAATTTGGGAGTATCTTTCAAACAAAACCAAAATTTCAAAATCAGTCCACAACTGACCGAGATATCGGTGAACATACATATAAAACTGACAGTTCTGCTAAGATTTTTTGAAGAGTTTCATCATAATTATATCTTCGAAGTTCATCATCAGATCAAAATGATTTTTCTATGGAACTAATTCCTAGCAATCAAAACATTTTTTTTAAATCGGTCCACAATTGACCGAGATATCGGTGAACATACATAAAAAAAAATACATACATACAGCCGAACGTAGAACCTCCTCCTTTTTGAAGTGGGTTAAAAACAGGATATTAATGCAAAATATCTTGATCGATTTTATTGTAATTCAATAATAGCGCTTGTGAAAAAATGTATTTCTCTATCGCTCTTGAGATCGTGTCATACTTTCACTAACTAAAACCTAGGACCGTGGGTTTCCTTTTCAGAAATCCTCGTGGCTCTAGCGGGCATCGGTGCTGTTGGGCCCCTACGGTTTTACTGACATCTCTTTGGAGCGTGAGTGAAACACTACTCACCATCGACGACCCAAGCTCGGTCTGGACGGCTATCGGACGGATGGACGGCGAGCTACCCATTGCTTGTACTCGACCAACGCCTATGCATCACCTGCCGCGGTGGCTAGGGCATGAGGAGGTCAATTCTCTCACCCATACATTACTGCTTCCCAAAAGGAGGCGACAGCCATTTCCTTTCGCTTCGAACCATACTTGTACCAGAACCTAGTGCGAGTGGTCTCCGCCGACCATATAGCTTCTATGAGAACACGGTGGTAGGTACTCCGCCCAATTTGGATAGACCATCTTGTCCAACGGAAGTTCCGTAAAATGGCCCGGGCGCATCTCCCGCCTGAATCCGGTGAGCTAAAAACACATTTTAGATAGGATACTTGTACTCGTATATTGGCATAGAAATCTCCTTTCTTATATCTATGTATATTGGTTCGACAACGCCATCTATGATCACATGACGCACAACTCCGCGACTGAATGGAACTCAACAAGGAAAGTGGCGCCACTGCAGCGCGAGCGCAAGGATTTATCGCAAGTCAATTTCGTGAGCAATACGTCACTGTTGTTCGTTTCTTATACGATCTTCTTCGATGGCTGGAGGCACCTGCCTTACTGGAAGAGCTGACCTGAAGTGAGGACAGGGATTTTCTTTTTTAAAGTAGGTAAAATCATCCAATAACATCCTCCGCCCTTGAGCGGAGCGGGAGATAGTGTCAGACTCTTACTGACTAAAAACTATCTCGTTCCTCCTTTGCCTTGGTTCCAGGGCCCTGGCATGCATTTTCATACCTCCCCAGAGCCCCAGATTAGGCTTCGACCCTACTGGATCCCTACAGTTTGCTGACGACTCCTTGAGGCGCGCGGGAACAGTGCGCACCGTAAACGACTTGGGCTCGGTACGGTCTGTTACCGGACGGACGGACAGCGAGCTACCCGTTGCCCACCGTCTGGAAGCACGCGTCTACGGTGGCCTGAAATTGGGATTGGAATTACGGCGGCGACTGCGGCATGAGCGCCCCGTTGCCTCTGCCTGATGCGGTCGGCCTCCTCCTTTGCTAGCATTACTGCTTCGCAGAAGGAGGCGACCGCCTGCCATCCCTCCTCACTACGGACCATGGCCTGAACCAAGGCCCGGCGAGAGAGATCGCTGCCGTCGATCGCCCCCACGAGGACACGGCGATGCTCCGCCCAGGCGGGGCACACCTCAACAGTATGCTCCACCGTGTCCTCCGGGTGTTCCGCACAGTGGCGACACCCGGGCGGCGTGCCTCAAGGTTCAATTCTTGGCCCTTTCCTTTTTCTAGTTTATATAAATGTCCTTCCTTACATGATGGCTAATTTCTCCGATATAATTCTATTTGCTGATATTAGAACTAGCGCTCATATTAGAACTCTCTCAGGAAGATTAAGCTCAGCTTCATATGCAGTAAGAAATATAAGACAATTGACAGATGTAGCCACAGCTAGGTTAGTTTACTATGCTTATTTCCACAGTATAATGTCTTATGGCATTTTACTATGGGGATCTGCAACTGATGTAGACTCAATTTTCATACTGCAAAAGAAAGCAATCCGGGCTATTTAGGGTCCTCGCGAGTCCCTCAGAGAAAAATTCAAAGAAATCGATATATTGACTCTGCCTTCTCTTTATATCTTGCAAAGTATTTTGTACGTTCGTAGAAACTGGGACTTTTTAAAATTAGAAGCGGTTTTCATGACAAAAATACGCGTGGTAAACATGAAATTGTTTTGCCCAAATGGAGATTAGCTAGTATCAGCAAGTCATTTCTAGTAAACAGCATACGTTTTTATAACAAGCTGCCAAAGGAGGTAACTGCATTTAGCGAGGGAAGGTTTAAAACTCATATTAAGCGTGTCTTAACCAAAAAAGCATATTATAAGGTTAAAGACTATGTCGAAGACACGCTTGTTTGACAATGACTACTTCTGCACATGTGGCCCCCTTGTAACTCATTGATATTGTGTAGATGTGTCTATTAACTGCTCCAGCTTTGTTTTTAATATGTGACACTTATTTACTTTCTATTTTGACACATTGCTTTTGCAATATTTTTTTTTATATTATTTAGACCATCAGATAACGTAATTGTTGTAGTGATAAGTGTAATTATTTATTTTTTCTTGCTTTTATATATAGCCTCTTTCTACCTATAATGTAAATGTGAGAACACTGTAGACTCCGCAAATTCTTAGATTACTTCTTATCATGACTCACTTTTTTATGATTATTTTTGTTGTGCTTTCTGGTACAATATTGACTGGTCTACATTGTCCTTACCTAATTTATTAATGAATACTGTAATATGGAAATATTGTATTATAAACCTTTTTTTAAAAGAGTAAACATGGAGTTTCTTGCCGGTTCTTCTCCATAGAAAACGACCAATTTGGAACCGTGCACTAGCTTCTGACGTTTTATAAGTGCCCATGTAGGCCTATGTAAAATAAAAATATTTAGTTTTTTTTTTTGTAAGTATGCTAATAAAATAACAAATGAGTTACAACACAACACATTTATTTTGTAGGTATTTAATCTAATTAATTAAAGCTTTACAAACATGCTTACCTAAATTACATAACTTTTTAGAATTTAATTTTTGTATTTAATTATTATAAGAATAACACATATATCAGAGATAAGCAAACATATTTTTTGTGAATACAATTAATGCAATTGACATAATAATTATAATAGAGAAAAATAATATTCGTATTAATTAAATTTACAAAAAATTTATATGTGGTCAAGATCAAAATTATATAACATCAAGATTTTGAATTTGGAATTTTGAAAACTATATTATATTGAGCCAAATTTGAACATTGTATTAAATTACCTACATTTTAATACAAAAAGATTTTTTTTTCGGTGACAAAATCATACAATGATAGCTCGCCGTCTTGGTATGGCCATGTGAAAGGACGGAAAGGAAGATAGAGGTTAAATAAAAGATGGATGGAATGTGTGAGGAGATAAGTGAAAAGGAAGTTAGTGATAGCGTGACGGGTGATAGAAGACATTCACATGTCTTCGAATTTGTGTGTTGGTGGATGTCACCATCCACCAACCTGCACTAGAGAGGAGGCCTGAGTCCCAACAGTAGGAACATTATAACGCTGATGTTATGCTATGTTTAGTACATTGCCTCCAAACGTAAAATAATGAACTTTGCGGGCTACCCTGTGACATTCACCTCAAGCCACTTGGGTTTCTCCTTCACAGTCTTTGGGTAGGATCTTCTGTGCCTCACAGGGTGGACTTGTCGGTGGGTGAATATTATGGGCCGCTTTATTATAGCCTTTTCTGCTGCAGGCTGTGCAGGGTCCATAGGAGGCTCAGGAGGGTCGAGAGGAGGCAGCAGGTTTGTTGCTTTTTGATAAACATACACCTCCATCTGTAACTCTGAAACAGAAAGTTTATTTTTTCAATTTTTTTGGCTACCAGAGATCAGGCTTGTTTGATGTTGGAAAATTTTGTCACCGAACACTTCAAGAAAACATTTCAACGTATTTCGATTGTAAAAGTTTTTTTTTATTGATATACCTAAACCAATGCTTGACTGTGATCCCACCTGATGGTAAGCAGTGATGCAATCGTTGACGTTGAGGCGTATTAGTCTATTCAAGTGACTGCCAGATCACTATCAGATCTCCACACCCCTGTTAATGAGCAATACGATACTAATAGATACATACGAATATACTTAATAATGCAATTGAGAGGCGAGCCAAGAGGATTATTGGCAATGATACATTTGTTAAGTCGAAGCTTCAAACTCTTAAGCATCGACGCCGAGTTGCTAGCCTGCCGGTTTTCTTTCGGGGACTGTGCGTCGGAATTGCATAATCTAATTCTGCCTAGCCTGTTCCATCACAGGATCACCAGACTTACGGTGATGCGCCAACAGTACATGTTGCACATCCCACCTATACGCACAAAGCGTTTTGGGAGCACATTAATTGTGCGTATAACTAAGGAATGAAATTCCCTGCCGGAGTCTGTGTTTCCTGATGGCTACAACCCGGAAATCTTTAAGTCAAGAGTGAATAGGTTACTTCTAGGTAAGCGCGCTCCATTGTCGACCGCATCGTCGCTTTTCATCAGGTGAGATAGCGCTTAAGCGCGAACCTATTAATAATAAAAAAAAATGCGATAGGGCTAAATCAGAAATTGTGAGTTGAAGTGTGTACAACTCAGATAATGGAACTATGGACGTACTGCGGAGTACCTTCTTACGTTTATTTAGGCTTCGTAAATTTTCTTTTAGGCACAGAATAATGGATACGCAATACGTGCCACCTATGAGACAGCTTACCTATCTAATGGTGGAATGTATCTCAGTGCTGGGCACGCCATAATTATGACGGTAACTCCCCTCTTGAAGAAGTAATGGCTAGAAAAACGTCATGTCGTCGTCACTCTCCGCATGACGCAGGTCCTCACTGGACATAGTAAGTTTGGGAGGTTTCTGCACTGGCTTTGTTAGGAAAAACGTGAGGTCAAAATTGTGTGACACTCCGGAGGATACAATGGAGCATACTGTAGAGGTGTACCCAGAGAGGTGACAGAGCACCACCGTGTCCTCGTGGGGGCGATCGGTGGCCACGATCTATTGCGCAGGGCCCTGGTACAGGCCATGGTGCGAAGCGATGAGGAATGATAGGCGGTCGCCTCCTTCTGTGAAGCAGTAAATAGTAATGCTAGCGAAGAGGCGACCGCCCGCGTGAGAGAACGGATTTTGAATTTAAGTTCCAATGTGACATCATAGATGTCACTACTAAAGAAATCCTTATCGTTTTTCTTATCTTTATTGTTATTTTTATCATTATCTATCGTTCTTCTTATCCTTACTTATCTCTTTACTTATCCACATACTTATCCTTACATATTCTAAAACAAATTCTTCCACTCCGTTTGTGTGATCACGATACTATTTAATTATGACATTAATATATCTAACGTCCATTTGACTTAATAATATTTACAATTTATTCATGAAATGTTATGACTATACCTATACATATATATTTTTTTTTTTGTTTGACATCATATTTGTAATGTTAATGATATTTTTTTATTATTGAATATTGACTATTATTTATTGAATTTTGATTATGATTACTGACTAGTATTTATTGAATTTTGATTATGATTACTGACTAGTATTTATTGAATTTTGATTATGATTATTAACTAGTATTTATTGAATTTTGATTATGATTATTGATTATTGACTATTATTATTGATTAATTATTTTATTGATTGTTTCTTAGTGTGTTTTACTGTTGATTTACTTAGTTTTTATTTAGTGTTAATTTACTGTTTTATTTTTGGATTTAATAAACTAATTAATTAATGTACAACAAAAATTAAAACACAATGCAAATTGTTACATGAATAAATAAATACTACGAACCATTCGGCTCCGTCGAACATAATCGTTCTGCGAGCAATGTAACAATGTACCCTGCTCATTTATTGAATATTATATATTAAAAAAAAAACAAATCACTATCATAGCCTTCTTCTCTTCTTACTATATTCTATATTCAAATATCTGACATTCACTATTAAAGTATTACGTGTTTTTTAACAAATTCGATAACCTAAATTTTATTTACTACAGTTTAAGGTAATGATTACCATCTTACTGACTCTCCAATTAATTACAAAAATACCCATGATTAAATAATACTAAACAGACTAGCTACTGTTAGCGACTTTGCCTGCGTGTTTTTATCAGAGATTACGAAACTGTATGTATATTTTCCAGGATTAAAAAATCCTATGTCAAAATAAGTTCAGGTGAATAGGCATGAACTTGTAACAAAGCTACAAACAGAATTATTTTTACATTTATGTTACTATAGGTTTTTCAAATAAATGGACTTATTCTACAGTTTTTTAACCGACTTCGAAAAGGAGGAGGTTCTATGTTCGGCTGTATGTATTTTTTTTATGTATGTTCACCGATATCTCGGTCAATAGTGGACCGATTTCGAAATTTTTTGTTTTGACTGAAAGATTATACTTCCGAATTGGTCCCATAAAAATTTCTTTTTGATCTGATGATGAACTTCGAAGATATAGGGCGAAACCCTTCAAAAAATCATAGCGGAACTGTCGTTTGTATATGTTTATTCGCCGATATCTTGGTCAATTGTAGACCGATTTCGAAAAAATTTGTTTTGATTAAAAGATTGTATTTTCGAATTGGTCCCATAGAAATATTGATTTGATCTGACGATGAACTTTGCAGATATAGAACGGAACTCTTCATAAAATCATAGCAGAACTGTCGTAACAAGTAAAATTGCTTTTTTTTATAGATACATGTAGTTGGTGACTGATGAAGCCGGAAGGTAGGTAAGAACCGGAATTCTGTAATAAATCCGTGTATCCTCCAATCTATTATAATTTTCATGATTATTTGATGATGGAACGGAATGGCGGTAGGTATCTATTTAAGTTTGGCTGAGGGGTACTGAAACTAAAAAGTGTGGAATAAAAAACTTTTTACAAAAAAATACAACCGACTTCAATGTACAAAAAACACAAAAAAGTAAAAAATAACTTTAATTTCGGAAGTCGGTGCTTAATAACGAAGAGACTAAACTATTATAGAAACACCGACTTCCGAAATTAAAGTTATTTTGCACGTTTTTGTGTTTTTTGTACATTGAAATCGGTTGTATTTTTATTTTTTTGTAAAAAGATTTTATTAGAAAAAGTCTGCGTTCTCACCTTAAAACCCACAAAAATATTAAAATTAAAATAAAAAATAAAAAAAACTTACTGCGAAATCTTTTCCGGGGCAACATTCCTTCACCCGGATCAGGATCCAATCTTGGGAAATAATCTTCTTTACTATTCATCGTCACGACCTTCCTTGGGTGCGGCCGATACTTCTCGCTAACTTGAAAAATACGAAAAAAACAAATAAGTTTTTCGCAATCGATAACAATAATTTTCGTCCATTAATCTATATTCCCGCTTCACCTGCATTGGACGGTTTTCCATACACGAATGTCTGTTTTATTAGCTTTTTATTGAAGAAGTACTGGCTGAAAATGTGGTGGTGGTGGGGAGAAGCATTTGTAATCAGATACCGTAGGTACAGTCATGCACGGAATGGAAATGACGTTTCAGAATTTCAAAATGATAACGGAAAATCATGCGTGTTCTAATTTTAAAATGCTATTAATATTTTTATTAGTAATGCGTTTTGAGTATTTATTTATTTGTTACCCTCATATTAGAACGCCTTACAGCAATTACACCAATGGAGCACAATTCGTTCAGAATCTGCTGCGAGTTGGAGTGGTAGTCATCTAAGGTGGAATATGTATGACGATTGATAATAGCAGAAAGGTGGCCAAGGTAATAATGGGTAGATTATGTGAAAGATTATAATCACTGGAATAGAGGACAACGAGAAATGCATGGACAAAGATAGTCCGAGTAGGCGTGTAGTGTTCCAAGCACGCCTCAAAGAGATCTGAAAAGGCTCAATAGGGCCAATAGCTAGGGCCGTGGAAGTGTTTGAAAGAGTGACCGTGGCCTTAGAACGCAAATGGCAAATGAAAGACATGGATGCGGTTTTAGTCAGTAAAAATCTGAGACGCTCTCTAGCTCCACTTACAGCGGGAAAAGTCATTGAATGATATACCCTTACCTTTACGAACCTTTCCATACCCTTTGCCGAACCCAAATACATTGGGAACTTATATAGGGTGACTGGTAATTAGTGAACGATACTTAAACACGTGATTGTGGTCATGATAACAAATCACTTTCACTATGGGACCAAACCTGATATCGCGAAAAATCTTGGCCAAATTCAGTACATTTATGTTGGTCTGGTCAAAATGTACTGAACTTGGCATTCGCGATTTCAGGTTTGGTCCCATAGTAAAAGTTGTTTGTTATCATGACTATAATCATGTGTATAAGTATCGTTCACTAATTACAAGTCACCCTATATAATTACTTATTTTTCTCATCAAGTAAAATATTTACATACATGCTTATAATTAGCATTAATTACAAGACGCATGTTTGTCATTTTCATCTACTTTTAATTTTTTGTCCCATTTCTGGTCAATGGCTTCCTATCACCCTTTCCATCTTTCACGAACTCACACTTCTTCCTTCCAGTACAGGTATAATCTGTGCAGTACGTCCCGCCATCCTTGGTGATCTCCCGTGTTGTCAAGCAGAACTATATTAGACCGACGCACACGTGGATCACGCCTGATTTGTGGATTTAATGTTGCTCTACAAGTCTTGTTGCCCTAAAATGTATGGAGACCAACGCGCCCAGATCAGCTTACTTGGCCCACGTGTGTCCATTATAGTTCACCACCTCCATACTGCTTTGCCTTACAGTACGAGTATATCGGGCATGCGGCAAACATGTTCTGCCCAGTTCCACAGTCTTTTGATCCACTTTAGCTATCCTGATTTTGGTCTTCTAGATGTCATTTAGAAACAAAGTATATATGCGCAATAGTTCAAAACTAATTCTTTAATATTAAAAAAAAGTAATATTGATACTTATTTTGGCTCCTGACTGTATTTCAGGCAAAACTGCGCATTATCTATTATGGAAATGATTGATTCTGACGACATGTAAGCCTAGTTATTGTATCACTCGCTATCAGGAAGAATACTTCAAAATCTACTTCATATTTACGGTGAGTCAGTCAGTAGGCAGTGAATGAATAATAATTCAATATCACATTGTTATTGTAAAAAAAAACTGTAGTGTTTTGTATTGTATTGAGTCTGACATTATTTTTTGTTTTATATTGTATACTAGCTTTTGCCCGCGGCTTCGCTCCCGCTCTACCCTACTCTACCCTATTCTACCCTTCCCTACCCTTCTCTACCCTACTCTACCCTACTCTACCCTAATCTACCCTACCATACTCTGCCTTACTCTACACTATATCAATAAATGAGCAGGTTTTGGATTTTTTTTTTATTTAACGTCATAAAAATTATCCTATGTCCTTCTCCTGGTTCTAAGCTACCTTCCCATAAATTTTCAGCCAGATCGGTTTAGCCGTTCTCCAGTTATAAATAGTGTAACTAACACGATTTTCTTTTATATATATATATATAGATTGTATTGATTAATAAATAAATAATTAATAAAAGTAAAAGTGTTTTTTTTTTTTGTATGCGTGTATGTCTGTTACTTCTTCACGCTCAAACGGTTTGCTATGGTTACGCGCAGCCCATGGGGGGTTACGCGATTGATACCCGAAAATCGGTTACTGCACATTCAAGGTAGACCGACATGATGGTTCAACTTGTGTGACGAGGATTATAATCGGTTGTCAGGTCTCAATCTAAGTGAGGGGCTGCGTTTAACCACAGGAAATGGTTCAACTTATTTGCTGCGTATGATACAGATTTCAATGTGACGGGTAGGAAATGTTCAGAGTACGAGTATGTTCCCCTGGAAAAATTTGTCTCTAGAGGCAAAGCTACCAGCAGAAACTTGATGCCTTGGATAGGATGGTCCGCACACTGCTTAACGCAAATCGAATGCATCACCCACGGTCATTGTGATGAAGTTTTATATCCAAGAGCAGGGCTCGTGGCTTCTTTAGTGCTAAGACCCTGCATAACCGCGAGGGTATGCAGTTTCAGTCGAGATGTGGTGCCGGTGGACAAGGGTATCACTGCGATCTCCTTGGTCAACAAGAACTGGCAAAAACCTTTAGCACTGAATATTAATAGCTGCAAGAAATATGAAAGAACAAGGAACTTTAGGAACGCTTTTTCTGGACCATACATAGACCCGATGTAGTTTGTATGTAGCATCCGTATGCTGGCATCGTTTTGGTGACCTTTTCGGGGAAACCAAAGGCTTTGTCTATCCGATTATGGACGAAGTTATGATGACGAACAGCTACCGAAAATACATTGTGAAGAACGATGGTTGACAGTTACTGTCGGGTATCAATCCGAAACATTATTTTTGAGTGATCTCGTATAACTAACGGAGACTATTTGTATAGACAGAACTTTGTAGCTAAGATTATCCACCAGCAATTTGCTTTTAAATACAATCTTGATGAATCAAAAGTACCGTACTATAGACCTATGACAATATTATCGTAGCTAATAAGCCTGATTTAGTGGTGATAGATTGACTACAGTGTCGCATAATGATTATTGATATATCGGTCTCATATTGGCGTGTAAACGTGTTATCAATTTGCAAAATTCTTTAATTTATTGTTTACGCGCTTTACGCAAGATATTCTAGTGCGGAAAATTTTGATTGCCTACGCCACAATTCATTTGATAAGCAATTTACCTGAATGTTTCATAATTTTACAAAGATGTTTCGTGATTTTTATACTAATACTTATCAATATTTAATCAGGGCAACATTTTTGTGCTCCAATTTCATCATCTTCTAAATATCGAGTTGTTACGTAACTATTTCCCACGTAAAAAACCGGGCAAGTGCGAGTCGGGCTCGCGTACTGAAGGTTCATTTTTTTTTTTGAAAACAGTTCAATTCCTAAATCGTGTTTCGAATATTTATCCGAATCGCAAAAAGGTTTTTTTTAGTGATTACAAAGGAGAATGCCCGCTTCTGGGCTTACGCGTTACAGTCAACTGTTTGTATGCAAAATTATTGTTATTTTACCAAAACTCTTAAAAACGAAAAAAAAAAATCCGTTTATAGTTTGAATACCGAGAAAAATGTATTTTATTCATTTATTAACAACTCTCACTGGTTAAGTATGGTTATGTGGCTAAAAAGACGTTATGTCAGGTTTTATAATACATTTCATCATCTGTCAAAGTTGTCAAACTTGACTTTAATCGTCAATGCATTCACTTTGTTATGCTTGCGCCGGTGAATGTGTTTTTATTGCAATATTTATTTATTTATTTAATCTTCATGTACAATAGTGGTACATAGGCGGACTTAATGCAACAAGGCATTCTCTACCAGTCAACAATCAATAGTCACCAGTCAATATTCGTAGTTTCTGTTATTTTACCAATGATTTTGATTACAAATCAAATTCATTGGTTTTTGGAATCTGACTATCGATCAATTGGCTTGTTTTTGGTATCTGATGAATCATAATCTCACAAACAATATCGGCTCACACACGGACTCTGCATTTGCTACTTTTACTCTAAGACCTGCTATATTATTAATCAGTATGGACCAAAACTGCATTAATTATGGTATTGCTACATCTCGTTACAATATAATGGGTACATATCCTTTAGAATCCATCATATCTATTGTATGTGCATGTGTTACTTAGCGAGCAGTAAGTAATACAGTGCCCAAATAGAATTATAATTCTACTCATAACTTATATATATTTATATATCAATACTTATATTCAAATAAAAATTCTAAACTATATCTAAAGTGGATCTTAACCATCATCTCAATTTAGCTTTTGTGTGATTTGGAAATTAATATATTTTTGTCACATGTGTCACCAGAAGAAATTCCTGCTCCTTAATATTCATATATGTGTCTATTGAGGACATTCAGTATTAAGGAATTTACAATCCCACCATCTCGGATCCAATCCGGGATGAGAACAATGGATACTGAATGTTGTATCAGAATGGATTTTACCAGAAAGTAGTAAATACTTACTATTTAAGTAACAACTGTCTATATATATTATCCAGTACCCATTCAACTTAAAAGAAAAGAAAAAACAAAACAAAATAATGCACAATCCATCTTGCCAGGGTAGCAGAATATAATTATGAATTTCCCTTCGATTGTATCTGGAACATGTTTGTGCCCTTGTGTTAAATATTTATTATAAAGGCAAATACCAATTATAATTTCTTTGCACAATTGTTCACCATGAATTATACATTTAGTTAACGTATTTTAATTTCCATTAAAACTTACCGAACAAAACAGGCAAGTTCCTATTTTGGTAACAGGTAAGGTTAGATGGTTTCTATGTAATAATAGTGTGCAGAAAGACTGATAACAATCTAATAAGAGAGTTATCTTTTTCTAATACTACACGGTTACTTAAAAGAAAAATACAATTGAGAAATAGTTATAATAATTAAAAATATTTTATTTTATTTTATATCTGGAAGGTAAGTAATCTTGTATTATTATTGAAACTGCATTGCTGGAAGATGTACTATAGGGAGTTGTGCACACACACTATGTCTACAGTCGGGCTAGGTATTAAGACAATATTTCACCTCCTGCTTACTTTCTTGTTAGTATATTGGTGCTTTGTAAATACATATAACTAAATAAATGAAATAAATAAAACGGAGTTCCTGTTTTTATTTTAAGTCTCAGTAGGTACCTAACAAAATGTAAGTTAAAATACAGTAAATGTATTATACCTTACATTTAGTTACTAACTAATTAAAATATATAAATAAAACCTAATTAATAAAAAAAATATGTTCATAAGCGATTAACATTTGACATGGTTGTGCAATCCCTGTTATTATTATTTATAGCATGTTCTAGGTTGAGACTACAATAATATGAGATTGCGGTGTAATCATATGTAAAACTAAATGCCTGTAACTAGCTTTTCATTTAAAATCAGCTAAGTAAGAATTATTCTTAATTTAATTGTACCGTTGCTTGTCACTTAATGTATTTACCCGACTGCGCCAGAAGGAGGGTTATGTTTTTCGAGAGTATGTATGTATTTATGTATGTATATATGTATGTATGTATGTATAATTGTTTGGCACGCTCTGCAGCCTGAACGGCTCGATGGATTTTAATTTGAGAGGTGTCGTTAGATTTGTCTTTACTGTGACAGTGACACTGGGTATATCAAAATAAAAAAAAAAATCAAAATGGCGGATTTTTAGCGCCAAATTCAAATATTTGGCACGCTCTGCGGCCTGAACGGCTCGATGGATTTTAGTTTGCGAGTTGTCGTTAGATTTGTAATTACTGCGAAAGTGATATCGTAATAAAATAAAACTAAAAAAATAAAAAAACGGTAATTTAAAAAACTAAAAAACCCGACTGCTTTTCTGAGTGAGTATTCATGAAAAAGCCCTAAAACAAGAAATTTGTTGTACCCGATTGCACTTAACTATATGATATTTTAAATACAAGATAAATTGTAGCAGTCGGGACCCATTTCAGAAAGTCAGCTGTCTAGTCAGTAGATTGGAGTAATCTGCAATGTAATATAGGTATGTGCTCTCAATACACTAAGCCTCCATTTCTAGAATGGGTCCCGACTGCTACAATTTATCTTGTATTTAAAATATCATATAGTTAAGTGCAATCGGGTACAACGAATTTCTTGTTTTAGGGCTTTTTCATGAATACTCACTCAGAAAAGCAGTCGGGTTTTTTAGTTTTTTAAATTATCGTTTTTTTTTTTTCTAACCTAATTTTCCTACAAATTCAAATAAAAAGATCTCAGAAATATAACTATGTATTTTATTGAAATTAGATGAGGTCACATCTAGGGTATTTTTCTATAAAATAAAACCAATTTCATGACTGTAACAAGTAGGCCCCAGGGTATAGGGAAAATGGGCTTTCACCTTTACAGTTTTCAATTGTTTTCCTATATTTGCACCATGCCATTCAGGATTCTAGATCAACGGGATTCCTTTGAGAGTGTCAAAATATACGTTTTTTTTTACGACATAAACGTCCGTTTCTTTTTTTTTCATAAGTAACTTATAAATTTAATTGTAGTCATGACAACAAACAACTTTTACAGTGGGACCAAACCTGAAATCGCGAAAAAAATCAGCAAGTTCAGTACATTTTGACCAGTTACGCGAACACAAATGTACTGACCAGTAGAGTTGTAGTAGTTTTTTTCACGATTTCAGCTTTGATCCCATTGTAAAAGTTGTTTGTGATAACGACTACAATCAGGTGTTCAAGTATCGGTCATTAATTACCAGTCACCCTATATAGATATTTTCACATTTAGTAAGATACTGTCTTAATGATTACAATGAATACATACTGTAACTGTAATTTAATCATATTTATTTTAATAATAATAATGTGATAGAATTTACATAATATATTTGTTAATAATGCAATTTAATTTAATTTGATAATAATATGATTTCATTTTATTTTAATTTGAGACATTGGTTTATTATCTCAGTTTTTGCACCTATTTTAAATGTTTGTTATTTATCCATATTTACTGTTCAAAATGTTGTGCATACCATATTAAAACAATATATATTATTATATTGTTTAAATTATATTGTAATTATGTCGTTGGGGTGCCTATACAAATAAAAAATAAATAATTAGGTCAACTTATATTTATTAAAGTAGTTAACTACTTTTTTATAATACAGGCTGTATGGGATATAAAAACAAAACGGCCTCTCCTTACAAAATTATTTTATTCTCCTTACAAAGTATGTATACATATATTGATTGGAAAGGTCGATTTTTTTTCTAATTTCTTCTCTCTTCTTTTACATATATTACTTTATAAGTTCTATATTGCTAACCTAAACTACTTGTGTCGGATTCGAGGGTTTTCGTGTCCTATTTAAATTAAAAAAAAAACAATATATTTTATTTCATATAGGCCTACATGGGCACTTATAAAACGTCAGAAGCTAGTGCACGGTTCGAAATTGGTCGTTTCCTATGGAGAAGAACCGGCAAGAAACTCCATGGTTACTCTTTTAAAAAAATGGTTTATCTTACAATATTTCCATATTACAGTATTCATAATTATGTAAGGACAGTGTAGACCAATTCGCCAAGGTTATGTGTTTGTGACTGGATATTTCATCTTGTTTAGCTCTTCAATCTCCATAGGTGATAGAAGAGCCAATGAGATGGAGAATTTGGTCATGGATGTGCGACCTTGGCGGAATAAAATTGAGATGGTTTGTCGGATATTTCCGCCAGCTCATTAGAAGCACCCGTCACCGGATCACTTCAGTCGTAAGTTAATGTAATAATAATCTTTATTTTAATCAGTTTTACACATAGTTACATAAAATAGCCACAAATAAATCTTAAGTAAATAATTATGCTAATGCCCTAGAAATAACTTTGTGTTTATCTAAATGATCAAGACTTCAAAGCTTGCGAAAACGTACGTTATGTATAATTAGTGATTTTTTTGAGCTAAGTTTACAAAAACCTGTGTTTCAGGTCATCACTTAAACAAGACTAATCATAATGGGTGCATGTATACAGAACTATAGAATAACAACTTACGAACTAAACCTTAATCATACTAAAACTTCCAAAAGGTTCTCTGTGTCTGTGTAATTGAGTTTCAATAAATAGTCAACCAATGTGCTACATTTAATGCAACATAAGCTATATATATCTAATAATTTCTTGAGCTTGTTGTACAAAAGAGGTCCTAAAAATACGTAAAATCTATGCCCAAATGCATGTCTCGTCTGTGGTTTTCTGCAAACCAAATCTTTCCTCCTTCTGGTTGAAGGTACAGGGTCAAAAGGAAGCTCAGAGTGCTGATAAAGTATGATGTGCAATATATATAGTTGACGTACTGTTAGTATTTTACATGAAGTGTATAGCTGGTGTGTGGGGAATCTAAAAGGTCGGAAGGTTGCAACCTTTAGAATTGCTCTTTGAACACGTTCTAGAGGAAGTAAGATAGTCTTTGCGGTACCACCCCATGAAGTAATACAGTAGGTTAGCAAAGATTGACACAGAGCCAAATAAACCTGTTTAATTAACTTATAGTCGGCTATGTGACGTAAGTTCTTAAAAATATAAATTAATTTACGCACTCTTGTGCACAGTAACTCGATGTTTAATGTAGTGAGCGCATGCCCATACAAGTCCATATAAGGAAGAAAGAAAATCGTTTATTCATATAAAGAATATTAACCGCAAGAGGCGAGGGCTGCGGAGCGGGTCGCCGCTGTGACCTTAAAGGTTAAAAATGAAGATATTTTGAACTTCGCGAGCTATCCTGGGACCTTTGCCTTAACACACTTGGATTTCTGGTTCGTCTTCTTTATGTTGGTTCTTCTGTGCTTCAGAGTGAGGACGGATTTTGAGTAGCTTATTCTGCCCAGCATCAATACGCGCGATGTATTTAGACCCCTTTATTATCTCATTTTCTACTGGAGGCTGTGCAGGTTCCATAGGCTGAGGCGGATCGAGAGGAGGCTGCAGGTTTGTTGCTTGTTGAAACACATTTGCCTCCAACTGTAAGTCTGAAATGAAAACGGGTTTTTCTAAATTATTTCATGACCAATGAGCAGGCTTTTCTGATGATAGGAATGTTTTGTCATCAGTCTTCTTGGAAACGTAACTATTTGCTTTTCTAGGTTATATTTTGGACATCACTTTTATTGTGTTGGGAATATTCATAAAATAAAATTAGTCTCTTAGATAAAAAGGAATTTGTTATTGATATTTTTGTAGTTATGGATGAAATGCCAAAATTGAACAGACAAACGGAATGGGAAATCATTGTCGGTACTGTGTGTATTTTGCGACAGGGGGAAGCCGAATTGCCGATACCCAGCTTTCGAAACTCGTTGAGAGGATGCGGCAATGGGACTTAAGGTAACCCTGCACAAGTCCGAGGTGCTTTCATGGCCACGGAGCACACCACCATTATTCTTCTCAAATAACAGTAAGAGAAGTTCAGATCAGCGTCGAGTCAACAATGAAGGACCTGGGACTTATCCTCGATAGCCGGTGGAACTTTGAGGAGCTTTTACGTTATTCTCCCAGACTGAAGCGGGCCCTTAAACGGCTTCTGCCCAATCCGATGGGCCCATGACCCTTATGATATCCATGGCCCCTTATGAGGAGCCGATGTGGGCGTGGTCGCTGCGGAAGTGACCGACTAGTAAGCTGAACGTGTTCCGTAGGGTCATGGCTATCAGGATTAGTCAGATAGACTTTTCGTTACTGAGTAGGTACTAGCTGACTAATACTAGTCAAAAGGAAAATAATAAGTGCATCGACGTAAAAAGAGGAAGGAAGCATTTGGATGGTGCGGGGATACCGCACGGCCTCCCATGAGCTGGCGAGCCAATTTGCCGGCCTACCACCGTGGAATTTGAAGGCAATAGACTTTGTAGGTACACATGCACGACTACGCATGGAGATGCAACGCTGGCGCGAAACTTCACTGCCATCACAAATGGCGGTATGATGGATAGAGGTCCGGTGGATTTCATGGTGGTATGGAGATAGCTACTGTTGTAACTCAGTGTTGGGCTCAACACAATTGCGGCGGTTTTTTTTATGTAAGATAAAATTATCAAATGACAAATCCCGCACTTGGGTGGGGCGGTAGATAGTGCCAGACTCTTACTGACTAAAAACCTACCGTGTTCCATTCATTGCCTTCGATCCTGGGCCCCAGGGTTCATTTTCACCTAACCCTTGGCCCCAGTAGGCTTCGGCCCTACTGGGCCCCTACAGTTTGCTGACCATTCCTTGACGCCCGCGAGAACAATGCGCGCCGTAAACGATTAAGGCTCGGACCGGTCTGTTACCGGACGGACGGACAGCGAGCTACCCATTGCCCGCCGTCTGTAAGCCCGCGCCTATGGTGGCCGGAAATCGGGATCAGAATCTCGGCGGCGGCGTGTGCGCCGTTGCCTGATCGCGGTCGGCTTCCTCCTTTGCTAGCATTACTGCTACGCAGAAAAATGCGAACAATTGCGGCGGTAAGACTATTTTTGACAAGTAGTTAAACTGTCGCCACGGTACCCTAAATTCCCGTCCAAAGCAAGTTCTAAATGCGGTAGAGATAAGAACCCGTTTTCGATTAAGTTTATTTAAAAAAATTAAAAAACTTACTATGAAATCTTTTCCGGGGCAACATTCCTTCACCAGGATCAGGCTCCAATCTTGGGAAGTAGTCTTCTTTACTGTTCATCGTTACGATTGTCCTTGGGTGCGGCCAATAATTCTCGCAAATTTGAACAATACGAATGTGACAAATAAGTTTTTCGCATTCGAAAACAACACCACAGATTACTGATATGTAGCAAGATAAACAACAATCAATATGTGAACGTGCACAAGTATTTTACGCGCGTGTACGTATCTTCTATTCGATTTTTAAATAAATACTGGCTGAAAATAGTGACGGCGAAGTATTTATAAATGAATGTGTACACTGTAGGTATACAGTCACGGAAGAATGACGTTTCGGAATATGGTACTGATTAAGGAAAATTGTATGTGTTCTAATTTAGTAAACATATATGTACGAGTACATATTCTATCTTTATAAAATATTTATTACTTTGGTCATTTATGTGCTTTGTTTATTTCTTTATTTTACAATTTATGTACACACACAAAAAACAGAAAAAGACAACACATAATAGATAATTTGTTTTGTAATTTTACTTAGTTTTGTTTTATGGTTTTTTGTATCGTCTGTTTATTTTCTGTCTTGCATCAAATAAATGTTATATCTATCTAAAATTGTACGTGTTTTATTTCCTAAAAGGTTTTATAAAGGCCTAAGAGAAGTAATGGTAATATCTATTGCATTATTAAGATACGTTTTTTTTATGGTAGGTAAAATCATCCAATGACAAATCCCGCCCTTGGGCGGAGCAGGAAGTAGTGTAAAACTCTTACGGACTAAAAACCTACCCCGTTCCTTCGTAGCCTATAGTACCGGGGCTGAGCCTTCCTCTCAGAAAACGGCCCTTGACCCCAGCAGGCTTCGACCCTTCCTGCCTGCAGCTAGCAGGCTGGGCCTCTACTGTTTGCTGACAGCTCCTTGAGGCGCGCGGGAACAGAACGCGCCGTCGACGACTTGGGCTCGGTCCGGTCGGTTACCGGACGATCGGACAGCGTGCTATCCATTGCACGCCGTCCGCAAGCCCGCGCCTACGGTGGCCGGAAATCGGGATCGGAATCCCGGCGACGAATTCCCTGATGCGATCGGCCTCCTCCTTTGCTAGCATTACTGCTTCGCAGAAGGAGGCGACCGCCTGCAATCCCTCCTCACTCCGGACCATGGCCTGAACCAAGGCCCGGCGAGAGAGATCGCTGCCACCGATTGCCCCCACAAGGACATGGCGATGCTCCGCCCAGGCGGGGCACACCTCTACAGTATGCTCCAGCGTGTCCTCCGGGTGTTCCGCACAGTGGCGACACCTTGGCGAATCCTCCGCACGAATCCGGAACAGGTACTTAGCGAACTTGCCGTGTTCGGTAAGCACCTGCGTCGTGCGGAAATTGAGAACGCCGTGAGGTCTTTCCAGCCACGCCTCAAGGATGGGCCTTATCGCCCCAATTGTGGCGCGCCCCGAACGAGGTTGCGATAGTCGCTGACGCCATTTCGCCATGAGATCCCGCCGGAGCTCTGTCCGCCATTCCTCGACTTGTCGTTGCAAAGGAATTTCGCCCCGGATTATTAAGATACGTTTTGAAATTAAGAGAATAATAGCCTTATTATTTCGAATCAACTCTCGTTTTGTTAATATAATGTCTCTTAATTAAGCTTGCCTCCTGAAAGAGCTTTTCTAGCTGTTTACACTATACATTATTACGAGCCACTCTCTTGTAGTTGGTGCCAATGGCAGTTTTAACTTATCCTTCTATCTCATCAGTTCCACTATTTGGCTCCACTCTTGCTGGTCAATTCTGGTCAACTTTTGTTTTAAATCTAAACTTTCTTATGGCCGGTATCACAGTACAAATAAGAGTTTCTAGAAATAAGTTGCTTTTTGTAACATTGCCACTATTGCTAGTAACATAGTTTCATTAATCTTTTGTTTTTATATTTCCCCAATGTTTGCAATAACAAAATAGACGTATATGGATAGGTAATAGATAAATACTATTCTATAAAACTAAAGGTGATCTCACATTAAAACATTTTCTTTCTTCATGTCTTTGTAGCAAGCGAATATTCCTAGTGGAAAAGCCCTGTCGTCGAAACAAACAAATGCGAACCATTCTGTCGGCGAAACATCCATAGGTGAAATGTTCTATCGACGAATCTCTCAAAAACGAAACTGTCGGTGAACAGTCCAAAGGAGAAACGACTGTCGAAGAACGCTTGCGAATCAATCACTTGGGGGAGACCTATGTCAATTAAATAGTGGATATACTTCGGCTGAAATGATGATATGGATGTTAAGCTACACGAATGCTTGCACAGAATGGACAGATGCACTCAAACTCACTCGTTCTTTCATCAAAAAGACGTTTCATATAATATCAGACTTCCCCTTAGAGTTGTTCAATGATTTTCCACTGAGTTTTCATTATTAATTTGCGTGTGTAGGAAATTAATTTCTGTAGGTAAACGTCAGCTGAGCGAGGCCAATGAACTCTAGGTGGTTAGTACGATACGACCGACAACTACCTACAAGGTCATTGACTCATTTACTTAAAGAAATTAATTTCGTATATGCGTATATTAATTCGAGTTTTAGAAAAAAAGTACTTTAGTTTTTTATTTTATCTTTACAAATCGACAGTGTTTCATGTACCGAATCGACCCTCTATGGGACTAAAACGACCAAAATTTAACGGTGCATATTTGATATGGTTTGATTGACAAAAGAATTTTTGTGTATTTGTGTGTTTATTTGTTTCAGAACCCTGGGGTACTTTTTTTTTAGTACTGGACCTTTGGAAGAAGTACGAGGGGCTGGAGCCAACCCTTACTCATTTTTCATGGAACGTGGTACCAACCGATCGTTATCCCGGTACGTCCTATGCAAATGTACCCAAGGAAAACCCTAATAGATGTAAAATTATAAGAACCAAATAGAAAAAATGTTTTATTTGACTGGCCTGTTCATAAAGTGGTTAGTGGCTCTACTGCTATGCCGGAGCCGTGGGTTTGATTCCCACCTAAGAGAAATGCTTGTGTGACTAACACAATCATTTCATTTTGTTCTGTGTCCAGGTGTATTTTTGTAGATCTAGATAAATATGTTTATCAATTCCTTCGTTGTCTGCTTAGTCTGCCAAAATATGTCAATGTGTGATAGTTATGGTATATTTTTATTAGGTATTATTGTAAAATCCCCTATAATTTACGTCACAACAATTTGATAAGCAGTTTACCTGAATATTTCATAATTGTGACAAAGTACAAAACTACTTTTTGTGTTAATTGTGTCAATATTTAATGACGTCAACATTTATGTACTATTACAATTTCGTCATCTCCAAAATGGTCATCATTTGGAGAACCTTATATATAAAGTTTAATGTTATGATACAAATATTTACATCTAAACTAAAAAATATTATAGTTTTACTGGTGTATATACAAACTATAAAATTGTACCTATTTTTATTCTTATTTTATGACTATTTGAATTGAGTATGAGAATTGCTTCGGTCAGCGGCAAGAAAAGAAAAGTTTGCGCGGGTAAGAGTAGGAAATATATCACTCAATGATAAACTTTTATTTTACTGGTGAAAGAAAATATAAATATATATTTTCACACGGTAAATTTGTGTTCGCCAAACTGGTCAAAATGTACTGAACTTGGCTGTTTTTTTTTGCGATTTTAGGTTTGGTCTCATAGTAAAAGTTGTGTGTTATCATGACTACAATCACGTGTTTTAGTATCGTTCACTAATTACCAGTCATCCTATAGATATATTTCAAAACTATCACAAAACGCCGTCTAGTCCCAAGCTAAGCAGAGCTTGTGTTATGAGTACTAAACAACTGGTAAACATACTTATTTATTTCTAAATACATAAATTTTATAGATAAATTACACCCATACACAGAACAAATGATCGTGCTCATCACACAAATATTTGTCCTGGGTTGGAATCGAACCCACGACCTCCGGCATAGCAGTCAGGGCCACTAGCCACTAGACCAACAGGTCAGTCAAAAAAATAATAAAAAAAATAGAAAAAAAATAATTCTTTCATTAGTAAAATACAGCTTTTGTTAGGGTATTTTTAATATAGAGCGATTGCTCCACACGCGTAGCCCCCGCAAATGTCCTTTTGATACAAGTATTTATTGTAATGCGTGGAATACGCACGCGGGATGCGGAGTGGAGTGTGGGTCGATCCTGGTCTTATTCGGAGCGTATTGTACACGCTTTGTGTCCTTGCATCCATAGAGTATACATACTTAAACAGAATCGCGATCTTTTGACACAGACGCGTCATAATCGCGAATCTGACCGTAATTTACGATTTCAAACGTATTTATCAACAAGATTACGTTACGGAACTATTTGAAAACTACAAAAAAAAAAGCTTGTTATTGCGTGCTTTTTTTATATAGAAATAAAACCGCATGTTTTGGGGCCGCGAAGACGACATAATCTCGAGTGAAGTTCATACAAAAAAAACAGTGACTAGAACTGGCCCTTAAAATTAAAGTAAATAGGCTTATACTTATTGGTCTTAGGGTGTTCTTATTAACCCCTCAAAGGCCAATTGTACATACGTTTGTACAACTTGAATGACCTTGAAAATCGTTAATTGTCTTACTGTACACACAAATATACGAAATTCATTTTTCACGCGGACTCCATCACGCATGCGGAACCGTCCGGAACTGTCCTAAGTGCTCGATTACGGAGACGTGGCGTGTTGCGCGGCGCGTCGGGTGGTCCGTCGTACATTGCCTTAGGTTTCTGTTTGCGCGAGCTATGACGCGGCCTGCTGCTGCAGTGTACGTCGAAACGCCCAACACGCCACGCAACGCGCCGCGTCTCCGTAAATACGGCCTTAGTCCGAGCTGTGGGAATATTATATTCTAAGAATTAAAACAATCTAGCAACATGACTGTCTGATATTACTGTTTAGATTATAAAATCAATGCACAGCTGTTTTTTCGTTGTTTCAATGTTTTTGAAACTTATTTTTCAGAGTGCATTCCTCAAAAAATGACTATTTTGAGGGAAACACGTTTCTTTTTGATGAAGTGCCAATACGCGTCGTCGTGCGTAATGGCACGTAGTCATACTACACAATCCAGCTTCTGATAAGTCTAGTTTTTCCTTGAAGTGTTTATATTTCTGTTATTAATATCACACTGATGTTATACACCGTTAAATTTTAGTCCTTTAAATCCCACAGAGGGTCAATTCGGCACATGAAATACTATCGATTTGTAAAGAAAAAATTTAAAAATATATTTTTTTTTTTCAAAAACTCGAAGTAATATAAGTGTGTATGAAATTAATTTCTTTAAGTAAACGAGTCAATGACCTTGTACGTAGTTTTCAAATGCACTTTTGAGCCCTGACTGTACCTAATCGACCGCACAGAACCGAGATGCACAGGACCGGTCTTTGTGGCGACATTTGGGGGAGGCCTATGTCCAACAGTGGACGTCTTTCGGCTGAAATGATGAAGATGATCGAAGCAACAACTAAATTTGAAATCGTCATATAATAATTAATTATAAAACCGATGAATCAATCTTAAGTGCACCTATTGTTTATTGCTAGATCACTTATAGAATATTGTTAATGTGCGTATTATTCATATCCGTTTGAGTTATTTTGGTGTATGCATCAATGAAGTCCTGCTATTACATCATCCATTCATTATTAGGTTTTCATATTAGTCCTACTGATAAATAATAGATATACCTACTTTGATAAGAACTGACTTTGACTGGCCTATGGGTCTAGTAGTTAGTGGCCCTGACTGCGGTCCTGTCATGGGTTCGATTCCCACCCAGGACAAATGTTTGTGTGATGAGCACGATTTGTTCTGTGTCTGGGTGTAATTTATTTATATTTAAATATATTAGTATGTTTATCAGTTGTCTAATACTCATACCACAAGTTAATACAATAAGTTGAACTAAAATGGCCGAAAATGGCGCACTTCGATTGAGATCCAAAAATCTGTTACTGTTCATTGAAGTTCGATTGCCATTTTAGTTCAACTTATGTGCCGCATACAATAATCCGTTGGTCCTAGTTGTTGCCATATAATATAGAAAATCTAGAAACGGATAGAATCGGAGTTTCCTTGCATGATCGCATCAGAAATTAAGATAGATAGACAGATAGATACCTATATTCTTTATTGTACACCAAAAATAAAATTACAATAGGAACTTAAAATTAATAGGGTGTCACAATGGGCGGTTTTATCGCTAAAAGAGATTTTTACAGACAACCTTTGGATGGATTTGACGGAGAAAAAGATACGCAGGTAGTTCGTGGTGTACTATTTACATATATACAATACACAGTTAGTAAAATACATATAACATAATCAATATAACCGTGAACAAATGGGGTTTCTGATGACCTAAGATATCATGTGAGATATAAGATAGTATGTGAGTCATGAAGGAACTTGGAACGTTCTTTAAGATAAGCGGGGGTTTTAGGATTGAACAGAACACTGTAGAGCAGAGACAATATGTGTAAGTTCCGGCGAAGACGTATTGGAAGCCATTACTGAAAATCGGAAATATGATCATACTCGCGCAAGCCAAACATATATAGAATGTGATACAATAATATGTGAACGATACTTAAACACGTGATTGTAGTCATGATAACAAACAACTTTTACTATGGGACCAAACTTGAAATCACGAAAAAAAATCTGCTGGTCAGTACATTTGTGTTCGCCTAACTGGTCAAAATGTACTGAACTGTGCTGATTTTTTTCGCGATTTCAGGTTTTGTCCCATAGTAAAAGTTGTTTGTTATCTTGACTACAATCACAAGTTTAAGTATCGTTCACTAATTACCAGTCAGCCAATATATCCGCAGGGAGACCTAAGGTGCTCGATATAGCCCGAAGAATTATCAAACTTAACTGGCAGTGGGCAGGGCACATTGCTCACAGAACAGGTAGTCGATGGAGCTGAAAACTTCTGGAGTAGCGACCACGTACGAGAAGATGCAGCGTTGGAAGGCCTCCCACAAGGTGGACCGATTACCTGATGAGAATCATGGGAATCTGATGGTTGAACGATGCACGAAACCGATCATTGCGGCGGCACTAATCTAAAGAGTGCAATTACCCGAAGGTAAGCACGGAATCTCTAAATAAAATAATGTAGGTAATTAAGCCTTTTCATGACGAAATGTTTAGTCATAAGTATATGTGCATGCAACATATCGTATGTGTATGATGAAACATACAGTAAACATTAAGTACCTAATTGACAATGACTTTATGAGGATACTTTAAAGCAATTCGAGTGTTTACAGCAACTTTTCGAGGAAACGTTGAACTCCTCTCTGAAGATTTACTCAAGGTTTTTTCATGACGAAATCTAAAGGATTTCCTGGGATCTACAACAATTTTAAGAGGGGGACTCTTAGTTCCCTGACGAGGCTGTGGATTTGTTTGAATGAATCACCGCGGCTCTACGCAGGCGAGGGCTCGCGGACAGCGAGCGATGGGTAGCTCGCTGTTCGACCGTCCGGACCAAGCCCAAGTCGTCGACGGCTCGTAGCGTTCCACACGCACTTCAAGGAGATGTCAGCAAACCGTAGAGGTCCAGTAGGGCCGAAGCTTACTGGGCCATAGGTTTGCTTCTGAAAGGAAAGCCCGGTCCTGAAGTGAAAGGCAATGAAAGAACTAGGAGTGGGTTTTAGTCCGTAAAAGTTTGATACAGTCTGGCTGATTTCCCAACTAAAAAAAAACCGCAGCCCTAGATAGTAAGGAAAAACTGGAGGATCATAAGTTGGTTTTAGTCAGTAAAAGTCTTGAACTCTTTCTCGCAGCTCCAATTTTTTTGGTATAGGGAGTTTTGGTACGATTATTTTAACTGTGACATAAGGTCACAGCTCATTAGAGCCACCCGGCACCCACTCCGCACCGCCTCGCCTGCTGCGGCTAGTATGCTTTAAATGGACTTGCATGGGTATGCACTCACTACATCAACATACGACCGAAGGGATCCGGTGACGCTAAGAAGTGGATGTAGTGAGCACATACTAGCCGCAGAAGACAAGCTGTTGCGCAGCGGGTGCCGGGTGGCTCTAATGAGCTGACCTATAGGATCACGTTTTAGGACCGATGCCTGTAAGAGATGCGATATGCAAACGGCAATTGAAGGTCTCTCCCGCCATACAGAGCGGGTGAAGTAATTTGATGATCTGTCAACATAAAAAAAAAACAAAATAAAATGCGTATTCATTGTACGCACTTTAACATTATAAGAACCAAGGATTTTCTTCAAACTCACCCGCATTTTATCCTTGGCCAAAGTCCAGAGGGAAACCCCGTACTAATAGGTATTTAATTAATGAATGACGTTTCAAATTTAGTTCCAGGAATGTTTGTACATCATTATAGACTAATTATATTATTTGTTAATGGCACGTCTAAATACTGGTCGATGATAACGATATGGCCTTGTTGTAAACTGGTTAAGTGTAAGGGTACCTACCTACTGCGTACCATTCAAGTCAAATTTGATTACTGTCGATTAGGTGATATACCTACTGATATTGTAATATTCCACAACTATCACACAACGCCGTCTAGTCTCAAGCTAAGCAGAGCTTGTGTTATGAGTACTAGACAACTGATAAACATACTTATACATTTCTAAATACATACATCTATATAGGTATATAAAAGAAAGTCGTGTTAGTTACACTATTTATAACTCAAGAACGGCTGAACTGATTTGGCTGAAAATTGGTGGGAAGGTAGCTTAGAGCCAGGAGAAGGACATAGGAATTTTTATCCTGTTAAATAAAAAAAAAACCTGGGATTTCAGATTTGGTCCCATAGTAAAAGTTATTTGTTATCATGACTACGATCACGTGTTTAAGTATCGTTCACTAATTACCAGTCACCCTATATAAACTACTGAACCGATTTTGAGAAAATTTACGTAAAGAACGTATACGGAGTAAGCTTAAACTCCAGGAACAGTGGTGGCTCATTGGTAATTGCCACGACTTACGACTCTACGAGTTGTAAGTCGAGAGTCCAAACCGAGCTAGGCGCATTACTTTGTATAATTTATTTCATCACCACTTCAAAACGTTGAAGGAAAACATCGTAGGGAAACCGGCATGTCCCTGGAACTAAAAATTCGAAGATGTGTAACATCTACTAATCCGCACTGGTCCCACGTGTTAGATTACGGCCCATTCCCTTTCCTGAAGAAAAGGCCTGAGTCCCAGCAGTGGGAACATTAAAATACTAATTATGCTAAGCTTAAACTTCAAGTAAGAATATAGGCTACTTTATATCGAGACTTTGATTTCGATTTCTCTATGTCCACAATAATCGACATGTATGCGAACGAAGACACTGAAAGAAATTAGTTAGGTACTTGAATTTCCTCAAATACTTATTGCCGATAAATTGAAAGTCAGACAGAACAGGTAGGTAGGAACCTAATACTCCTTACATTGTAATTCTCAATAAATCACTCGAGTGCATTGTTCATAACTTCTATTATCTAAAACTTGGCGTGTATGACAAACTTGGCCAAAGTCCGACCAACTTAAGGGCAAGTTCTCAAGTAGCCGGACCGCGGTTCCGTTCACAAGATTATGACGCGTGGACGCGTTAGAAACTTCGCCTTAATGCTTTGTCTTAAACATGGTCAGCTTGGACTCATGTTGTGGCTATTTGAAACTATGTGGTAATAGGCGATAGTACCTAGCTGTACTAGTAAGGAAAGTTGGTTCCTTGCACTCCAGACATAGCCATCTTCTATATGTTACAATAATAGTCCAAAAGCTGAACATATGTAGGGTTTTTCAACAAGAAAAGAATTACGTTTAAAATAATTAAAATTTTTATTATGTTAGAAAGAATATAATAATCAATCACTTTTTCGGCAAAACTCAAAATTCGTCGCAAAATAGACCTTTTTTTACTTCAGAAAATCATCCAATGTCATCTCCCGCTCTTAGGCGGAGCGGGAGATAGTGTCAGACTTTCACTGACTAAAAACCCACTCTTGTTCCTTGTATCGTCCGGTAACCGACCGGACCGAGCCCAAGTCGTCGACTGCGCGTACTGTTCCCGCGCGCCTTAAGGAGCTGTCAGCAAACCGTAGAGGCCCAGCGTGCTAGCTACAGGCAGGCAGGGTCGAAGCCTGCTGGGGTCAAGGGCCGTTTTCTGAGAGGAAGGCTCAGCCCCGGCATGATAGGCAACGAAGGAACGGGGTAGGTTTTTAGTCATTAAGAGTCTGACACTACTTCCCGCTCCGCCCAAGAGCGGGATTTGTCATTGGATGATTTTACCTACCATAAAAAAAAAATACTCTTGTTCCTTCTTTGCTTTCGTTCCAGAGCCCCGGGGTTCACTTTCACATTACCCATGGCCCCAGTAGGCTTCGACCCTCTACGGTTTGCTGACATTTCCTGGAGGCGCGCGTGGAACTTTACGCGCCGTCGACGACTTGAGGAACAAAATAGACCTGCCAGTCTATTTCGTTACGAATTTTGAGTTTTAAGTTATTGATTCTCGTGCGAGAGGGTGTGTCAGACTATAACTGAATATAAGCCACCTGTATTCCTTCACTTGTCACTTGAGGGTAGTGGTGATTGCGGTGACCCTTTCGAATACCATAATTAGGTAAAGAACCCACGAAGCGATTTTTACCCGCAGCCACCACGATTGCGGGCGTGCAGCTTTTGTAGAATGTAGATATATGTATATGTATAAAATTAGCAGGAGCAGTGGTGGCCGAGTGGTAACGGCCCCGACTTACAATTAGTAGGTCGCGGGTTCAAGCCTGGCCAGGCGCATTACTTTGTGTAATTTATTTCATCACCACTGCTCTCAAAACGGTGAAGGAAAACATCGTGAGGAAACCGGCATGTCCTAGAACCAAAAATTCGAAGACATGTGACATCCACCAACCCGCACTGGGCCCGCATGGTGGATTACGGCCCATGCCCTCTCTTAGAGAGGAGGCCTGTGTCCCAGCAACATTGAAAAGATCCAGCAACATTGAATGTGGGAACATTGAAAGGATGATGATGATGATAAAATTAAAGCGCATTTCACGACGCGTTTTACGTCCGCGGTGTATGTAGTTGTTTGTGGCCTGACATTTTTTAAATTTCAAAGCAAATTGGCCTGTAAGGATTCCGTTTTTTTTCCTTTGGAAGTACTGAACCCTGAAAATCACATTGGCTCTTGCGCTCGGCGAAACAGCGGGGAACGCTTTGAGCATCATACACATCTGCCAGCCAATCACTAGTACAAGGATTGCACACCCCAACCCGCGTCTCACTTCATACCACTAAAGAGACCTGATATTTCACTTCTTCTTCTTCTCTGTCGTTTCGCTCTTGGCAGAGCGGTCGTGGTCACGTTGAGGCGTCCACATTGGTGATAGAGACGGACACAGCTTTTTTAACGATCTCCCGCCATCTCTCTCTGTTAGAAGTCTGTCGGGCGCAGTCTGACACGCAGTTTCATTGATTTCACTTCTGCACAAGTGAAAATCAGCCATGAAGCAAAATGTCAGCGCTCAAGATCCGGTATCTGTATTTACCCCAATTTTATCATCGCCGTCGTTTCTGACAGAAAATCACTTTGTACTTTATCTATGACAGTCTTTTGTCCAGTAGATAAAGAAAGAAACATAGATGTTATCTGGGAAATCCCTTGACTGTACCTAATGTACTTTTGTTCTTATCTTTACTGAAGCTTATCATTTCAAACATGCCTCAATGCCACTGCTGACTACGATACCTGAATCCTCGTTTGTTTAAGGTAGAACTACATTTCGGGGATGTCCGCCATAGAGGCCTCGGGAATCCCGGGGCGTGGATCAAGTGTAGTTCTAAGAGTTTCCATATAAAATGTATGGAGACTGACGCGCCCAGATCGGCGTCTGTGGCGGACGTATGTACTACCTTTATTCTTCGACTCAATCTGTTTATGGTTTCGTACCTCAGTCTCTATTAAAGTGAGAAATGAGTAAGTATATTTGAGGAAGTTTGAAAGTGGTGCCAGTGATTGAAAAGTTGAAAGGGAATCGTTTGTCTTGGTATGGTCATGTGAAGAAGAGTAATGGATAACATGTTAAAAAGAAATGCCAATAACAGTTATTAACAATAAAAACTGCTAAAATGGCATTTATTTTTTAAATCATTTATTTTTTTACAAGTGCACAAGTGTTCACAGAGTTTAACTTCAGACTCGCCAAGTTAAAACGGCCGAACTATACTACGGTTGTTATTATAAGTATACTTATAACTCTTTTAGTAAAATACGTATTATTATATTTAAGCTAAGGAGTAGAATTCCATACCGGGATCTGTGTTTCCTGATAGCTATAACCTAGAGATCTTTAAATCAGGAATTAATATGTTGCTTCTAGACAAGCGTGCTTCATCGTTGGCAACATCATCGCTTACCATCAGGTGAGATGGTGGTCAAACGCGAGCCTATCCATAATTAAAAAAAAAAATTACTGAAGCGCCATCTATGACACAAAATGAGAACAAGAATTCAAAATACTGCATCGCGATATTAGAGTTCCGAAATCAACTATTGGTAAATTGTCCGAACCAGAGACATCACCCATCTGGTTGGGGGATCTTCCTTTCTCTATGGAGTTTTGCAGGATTCATGGGCGTAACCATGGTGGGGCAGAGTGGACTTGTAAGGTACCTAACCAAACCTAAGATGGATGGAATATTTCGTGGTGTAGATAGGTAGGTGAACAATAAGAAAGTGTTTTGGATAATTCGAATTATACATACAGATACAGAGTCCTATAGGGTGTAACCTTCTTTTATGAACGCGGGCTTGCGGACGGCTATGGGTAGCACGCTGTCCGATCGTCTGGTAACCGACCGGACCGAGCCCAAGTCGTCGACGGCGCGTTCTGTCCCCGCGCGCCTCAATGAGCTGTCAGCACACCGAAGAGTTGGCACCTGTTACCATACTGTGACATTTTGATTACCATTACGCACTAGTGCTGTAATGTAGCTATAACCTTTTTGTTTAACTTCTTTGTTCGCAAAACAAATTTTGAATACGAAAAAATAAAAATTGTTTGTGGCCGTTTATGGTCGTCATTTTTAAAATGCGCGCGGTTTTTAGCGTAATTTTTTGGAGTGAAATCATGGTCTGTATTAATTAAATAAAATCAAATACTACATTATAAAATTTTACATTCATATTCTATCGTCACTACGAATGATATTAACGTAAAATGTTTTCACACAAGAAAACAAACGACGACTAGGCAATATAATCAAAAGACCATACAGCCTAGCCTAGCGCGTGCTCATAGGCAACAGATTTAATTTTTTACTGCCATGTTATGAACAATTTTACTAGTTTTACCGTTGTAATATTAGTAAACTAAATTATTTTTCTTCACAAGTGTATTGAAAAACGTCGTATGATACACGTGAGTAATGAATGGTTACCGTTCTTGGCTCTCTTAAGACCACGGTAACCTCCTACATTACACACTTGTATCATAATGTACTATTACGCTCAAATTGTGTGTTGAGGTAGGTTTGCATTTCCGTAGACATCCGGGCGACTCATAGCACGAGTACTCGAGAAAGTACTGACGAAGTCAAAGAAATATCACTTCATTCGTTATAGATAAGAGGCTCCGTTCTGTAAGTATTTTAAAGGTCTACAGTTTCTTTTTTTTTAAGTTGCATAGCACTAGGAATAACTCCTGTATCGTGGGTGCGTTCACAGACATTTAACTCACATACATAAGACACCCAGATCCGGAAAAACTATCTATAAGCCATAATAACATTTATTCCGTACTGGAATCGAATCCGCGTAACGCTGTGCAGCAGCTAATTGCTTAATCACAGCGCCAATCAAGCAATCCAACGCGATGTTTTTGGATAGGTAACGCGAAAAAAGAGAGATAACGCTTGAAAACTCTGTTGGCATTCGGTAATACCGTGATTTACACTAAACTTCTTCCAGGAAATATGTGTATTTTACATAATTTAGAATCTCAATTAAATGTGCAAGGTTTTTATAGAAGTACTTTTTTATATTTTTAATATATGAGTACATTATGGAGGGCCAAAGTTCATGTAAAATAGCAGATTTTCAGAGGGGTTTACTAGACTAGTTTTACACAAATTTATGTTTTGATTTCTATAGAAGCCTAGATAATATCTAAAAAAAATCTGTGTATCCAAAATATCTGAAAAAATATGTGTAATAACATCATAATCACGCAAGAGCGGTTACATGAAAATGTACCTCGGGTTGACCGCTCTTATCTAGGTACTTACCTGTTCAATAGATACCCAATAAGTGTACCTTTTGTCAAATGCCTCATCATTAGCCATTTGTCCCTGAAGGGTGACTTTTTTAACCCTTTCCTCGTCGAAATGGTTCCAATGCAAATTAGCTGTTAAATTGGACGAAGACGTGACGCTTTAGTATTTAGGGGGTTGGGTAAAAAATACCCCTCTTCGTTATACAATTATTTAGAAAAAATCGTTAGATTAAAGTGAGCGTGTAATTTTAAATTCTATAGTGTATCGGTTTAGGTAGTTAAAAAAATGTAAACAATCTTGATATGTCATTTTTATTTAAAAAAAAAACGTATAGAAGACATACAAAGATTATTTAAATTTAGTTAATTGCCTAATATCGTTTTAGGTACATAGCTAATTCTAGGTAATTATTTTTAGTTAAAATTTTTGGACAGACAATTTTCGGATAAAAGACATGAAGATGGTTTACCTTTAGTTAATTACCTAAACCGATGGGGTATAGTTGATAACGGTTCCTCGAAACTTCACTGACAAATTTTTGCCCAACTGTTTAAAAACAAAGGCGTAACGTGCCAAAATGTAAATTACTATTCACTAAAAATATGATAATTTATCATTACTTGAACTATATATTAATTTAACTACTGCAACTCTATCTATTATTGTTCCCTGTTTTTAAATTGAATTGTCCTAGTTTACCCAACTTCAAATCCTAGTTTTTTGAACTTGGGTTTTTTTTTTATTTGGCTACCCTAGTATAATGTAAATACTCATACCTCTGCCAAGCCTTTTAAGAACACAGGCGTGGTGTTACGTATATTGGTGCATCTATAGTCATTGAACCGCGAGTCGAGACATCTCGCCCAGGCGACTACATTATGCACAATAGCAAACTTTGACAATAGTACAGCGTTGCTCCCATTCATTGAGTAGGCGTTTCCTTGAAATGTCTTACGTGCACAATCTATTGCCACGTAGTACTAACAGTAAATAGGAACAAGTAAAAAAGAAGAAGTAAGATGTAAGTTGAATAAAAACTGGATATCATAACTATTGTGAGTATGAAAATTAAGTATTAAAAGTTTCTACTCACAGTTTCACTCACGGCCAGAATAAAAAGGATTTTTTTCTTATGCTCTAAAATGATGATTGACATTTATTTTGTAAATAGGTTTTAAAAACTGTTTTACAACTTATGAGGCCGGAACATCGAAACAAACTCAGAGGTCACTTTTAAATTCCTGCGACAAATATAGATCTGAGATGGTCTAGTGTCTAGTATAAGTGTCTGAGATGTCTTTAAGGTTCTTCACCACACAGATTTAGTAGGCCTGTCCAGTCAGTGAAAGCATTTATTAGTTTTTCTGCAGCTCAGGTCTACTAACTCCTTAGTGTTCAATGGCTTGATGAATAATACCTAAGAAAAACATTTCGTTAGGCCATATAAAGTACTGAGGATGAGACATCTGGCTAAGCAAAAACTGGTCTGTGGGCCAAAAGTTAACTTTTTAAAATGTGCATAGGTAGATCCGCCCGGACCAGTTTTGTACGGTGCAACACCACACATACTACAAGTCAGCATTTACGCCTCACATTCATTTTACTTTATAATAATCATCAGTTTGCGTCGAGCTATCAAGTCGGGCGTTCTCATTGCGGCCAACAAGGGCCACGTGTCACTCATTTCACACACATCAGTTCATTAGCTCATTTTACTTAACTTTTGGTACAATGCAGTCTTTTATATTACTTTACCAACTTTTATTCTATTCCGTCCACATCATCTAAAATTAGTGTGTGATCTAGCAAGAGATCATGCAAGCTTAGTAGAACGGGCCAGATGTCTCCTATTAAAAATAAAAGGGATAAATATCAAATAAAAACAATTTTAACAAAGAAAATACAAAGTAAAGTAATCATCAAATCAAGCTTATAAGTAGGTAACTAACTAGTTTAATTAAATTTCTTGGTACAATGTTTAATATTGTAGTATTACTTGAAAATTATCACCATTAACACCTCGAAATTGACTTTACTTTAGAAATTGATACGGCCTTAACTAACAAATCTGTGCCTTCAAAACACAAAATCAGCCACAATGTACCAGGCGCTCAGCTCCCGTAAGAGATAAAACGTCACCTCAAACATTCTGACTCAGTTTTATGCGGCTGTCAATCCGGGCTTCCCGGTTTGTGGTGCTTTTATAGTCCACACCTCGCGCTTATGGACCAAAGCACTACCTTCAATTATATCATTGTTTACCTTCAGAATAAAATTATAGTATTATTTGGGGATATTATCTGAAATGGGATTCGGTGCTAGAAAGTATTTTATGTGTCAATGTGATCGTGAAAATGTTGAATTTTATTATATTTGTGTTATTTACTAAGTTCAGTTAAAGAGTTACCGTGGCTTTGAACATGGGCAACTGTAGAAACACAGGTAATTTTAGTCGATAAAAACTCAAAATCTTTGTATTTCACATAGGCCTACATGACACTTATAAAACGTCAGAAGCTGCACTAAAAGTCTGGAACTCTTTCTCGCTCCTTACCCAAAAAAGAAACAAGGTTATGTTTAAACGAATCATAGTTTACTTTATCATCGTTGATAACCTTTGGAAACCGAACCTTAAAAATGCTTATCGAACTAATAATAACGATATAGCACGTTCAACATCATAATTTAGAAAAAATACAAGAAAAACTTATAGATGATAATAATAATTCAATCACAAAATCTATTTGAAACAAAAATCCAACAACACTCAACCCGCCATTTTGAATTATTCATAAAAAATAATTTTACCAATCATTTAACATTCTACCAAATTCGCCGTAAGTAAAGGGCGGTATAAAAATTTTACTATCCCCATTTTCCGGCCGTAAAGTGTGGTCAATCCAGTTGTCGCATATAGGGGGTGTCCCGTTTTTATGTGGTCCATAACTTGGGCACCCTACTTCCTTAAAGGTAGGGTATTGCTCACAAATTGTCCATCGTATGTTTTATTGGGTATTCTGTCGAAGCCAAATAATGTTATTAAGGGTAAGCCACAATGATTTTTCTTCGGGGAATTTGCCTGTTTTTGGTAAACTATAAATCAATTAATTGTGTTGTGGAAATCCACTCTGAGGGCTTATTATAAGTCGAAGGAACTATTAGCGGTGCAAGAGAAAAATCTCTCCAACATGGTGGACGGACCTTAAAAAATCTGCGACACACTGCAGCTTTAATGACAACTCCCAAGTTGCCTAACACAAAGCTGCATGGCTCAAGACTCGACCAAGACATGACCACGGCCACTCTGTCAAGAGCATGCACTCTTCACTCTTCACTAAGAAAATAAATTAATAAAAATAATCTTTTTTATTCTATGTATTACCTATCTATATTCTAATGTCTCCTCATACCGAAAAACTGAAAGAAAAAAAAATCCTCTATCACTACATAGTATAGAACAAAGTCGCTTCCCGCTATCTATCCATATGTATGCTTAGATCTTTAAAACTACGCAACGGATTTCGATGCGGTTTTTTTTATAGGTAGAGTGATTCAAGAGGAAGGTTTAAATGAATAATACATGCATAATATATTTAATACCACCATTGTACTCATGCGAAGCTGGGGCGGTTAGCTAGTATTGAATAAGATGTTTACGAAAACTAGCCTAGTGAACACGAAGGGTTCTGTACCATTCGTAGCAAAAAAAAAAACTGCAAAAAAATTAAGATTTATTATTTATTTTATTCTGTTTTTAGTATTTGTTGTTATAGCGGCAAGAGAAATACATCATCTGTGAACATTTCAACTATCTAGCTATCACGGTTCATGAGATACAGCCTGGTGATAAACGAATGGACAGCGGAGTTTTAGTAATAGGGTCTCGTTTTACCCTTTGAATACGGAACCCTAAAAAGGATCTAAAAATAAGCACCGAGGTGCATGTTTATTTCCTTTCCTGCTTTTCATACTAAAATCTTCTCCATATCATTAACTTGCAATACCCACGTTGCCCAGTAATTCTCAGTACACAGACGACATAACCGCGCAAAGTCGTAAAAAAAATCTTTCATTAGGCATCAGTGTCCAAGACGCGGGATGTCGCGGCTTCTCGTAAAAATCCGTCACGATCCGCCACAATAAGGCATACAGGCCGCGCGAATGACGAATACGTGAGGCTGTGAATGTTATTGTACAAAGAATTCGGAAAGTATAGAGCAGGCATTAGAATGGCGAAAAAAACACAACCTGCCCCCCCTAGCCAAGTTACGATCGTTTCGTTTAGCGTGAACGCTTGGCGTTGACCACACCCCCAATTCCTTTGTACTGACCACGTGACTGAGCTTTGAGATGACGTCAGAACAAACAATTTACTAGTTATGATTCCCATTAGACAAAAATTCAGGGTCCAAGTTGATTTAAAGGTTGACTGGTAGAGAATGCCTTGTTGTATTAAGTCCGCCTATGTACCACTACTGTACATGAAGTTTAAATAAAAAAATAAATTAAAAAAAAACTCCTAAATTATTGTTACGCTAGGATTGCCTACGAAGATGAATTTTTCAGCAATCGTGTTTGCGGTTACTTTGATCGACGAAAATCATAAAGTAAAATAAAATGAGTATTAAATAAAAATTAACTGAGCATCTATAATTATGTTTGTTACATGACTGTGACTGGTTGCGCCAATTTGCTATGATCCGCGATTTTGTTTTTTGTAATTTATTTTTTTGGCCTAGCAATCCTATCCCTTCCGCTTCCCTTCCCCGCACGACCTCAAGAATTGGAATGACATTGACGTTTGTGCATCGATTGTGAATGTGACCGCTCCGCTACACCGCCCGCTCGAAATTACAAGAAAATTGACTATTTCGTGATCCAACCATTCAAAGACTCAACAATAGTGCAGTGTAGTGCAATACAGGACCTGGCATTGATTGAATGTGCTAAGTCGAGGTTCGCCGGCCGGCGCCACGTGGAACCTTCGAGGTCAAAAGGTCAGTGTTCCTCCCTAATACCTCCGTCCCATCCAGGCACAGTACCTGCATATTGCTAACAAACCTTAGATCGCTTTTTTAAACGTACAGTCCACACCAAGCTTATTTGCGCAACCAGTGACAATTAAACAAGCTCGGTACCTGGTACAACCCATTTATAATAACTCGACAATTACGAACCACTAAAACGAAACCTGTTTTCTTTCTTGCATATTACAACCTTAATCAAAATATTTTCTTCCTTATTCGTAATCACCCTGATAATGAGTATATTGCTGAGACTCAGGCCTTTTCTCTAGAAGTGAGGATAGGCTGTAATTCACCATGTCAGCCTAGTGCGGATTGATGAGTGTCACGATATTTATCCAAATTTTTTTGATCTAGGTCATGTCGGTTTCCTTCACAGAGTTTTTAAAAAAAGAAGTGATACACAAACTCTAATAAAATTACGCCGTTAAATTGGGTTTTAATTAGCAGCGGGCTCTCAAACTAGTGCGCTTCACCATCAACGATCGCATCACTGGTTACCATTAGGTGGAATCGCAGTCAAGTACTAGTTTATATCATTTGAAAAAAAAAATAGCCTACGACCTACGTACTACAACAACTTGTATGTTGGAGCCATATCCACTCACCACTGCTCTCAAAAACCTACAATTGCATATAGAAAACGTCAGGAGTCGTCAACGGCCTGCACTGAACACCAGGGTCGTAGACTCGTCGCATTCTGCGTGTGGTCACGGCATTAAGCTGAGTGCTCGGCCGTTTGCCACGGACGTGGCGCATACTTCTCACAAAATTAATTATCTTTATTAACCTTTAACTTGCGCCTTTATCCGGCAAATAAAAAGATTTTCTTTCTTTCTTTCAGAAGTCCATGCACGGTCGCAACCGCCTCTATACCTTCTCTACTCTACGTATCGGCTTTTACGCGTGCCTAGGTAAATATAAAGGTATTAAAGTGACGAATACGAGCCACTGTTTGAAGGATAGAGCCGTCCTGTAGATATATCTCGACAGATGTAGAGACATGACGAATCACAGTCGAACGTGTGTAGAATAAGACCCTTTCGGTCATTTCGTGGAGATGAAAATGTCGAGTTGTAGCCGATTTTTGGCAGGTATGCGTGGAAATGTGGGTGGAGAATTTTGTTGATGATAGTGAAGGGATTCACCCTGCGTTTGGTTTAGTGGGTTTCTCAATGGATGGAATATTTTACTACAGTATATAGGGTGACTGGTAATAATTAGTGAATGATACTTAAACACGTGATTGTAGTCATCATAACAAACAACTTTTACTATGGGACCAAATCTGAAATCGCGAAAAAAAATCTGCTTTTCAGTATATTTGTGTTCGCCTAACTGGTCAAAATGTACTGAACTTGGCTGATTTTTTCGTAATTTCAGGTTTGGTCCCATGGTAATTTTTTTTTGTTATTTTGACTACAATCACGTGTTTAAGTATCGTTCACTAATTACCATTCACCCTATATAGAAAAAGCTTTTTTTATTATTGTTAGGCTCTATGGTAAGCGTTGATGTTGTTGACGATGAAACAAGCATGCCCAGAAGCAACCTATTCACTATCTTCTTAAATACCAAGGGGTCTACAACCTGGTGGTTTGTAGCTATCAGAAAAACACCAACGTTTTAACAAAAACTGATAGATTACAACTTTTGGATGTGTGTTACGGATATTCAAAACGACTGTTGGTTGACTTTGATAGATATAGTACAATCTAATATTTATTTGTAAGTGTAGCAAATTATACAATCACTATCCGGATTACTTTTCATAATAAGCCTGGAAAACCTCGTTAAGTAGACCCTAAGACTATGTGTTCCAGACAATTTAGTAATAATAAACTTGCATAACTGAAATATTTATTTTTATAGCTGTCTGCTAGTCTGATCATGGAACGGGTTTGACAGAATTAAGCTTTACGATTCAAACACACACTCCACAAAATAATAATATAATCGATAGAACACCAATACGCAAGTCGGTGTGGATGTTCAAGACTTATCGACTTTCTACAGACACAAGCATCACCACGGTTTGCTGGGATCATGGGCCAATTTGCTGGGGTCATGGGTCAGTTTTTGAAAGGAAGGCCAGGCCCCGGCACGATAGGCTACGAAGAAACGGGGTAGGTTTTTAGTCAGTAAGAATCTGACACTATTTCCCGATCCGTCCAAGGGCGGGATTTGACATTGGATGATTTTACCTACCATAAAAAAGCATCACCACAGTTTTGCCATGTAAAACTGTGTGAGCTTTGTTTTGACCAATGTATCATTCCTGATGATCTTTTTGGCTCGATTTTCAATAGACTTAAGTACATAAAGCTGATATCTGACAGAACGATTCTAAGCTAAGTTGTCTAAGCTGAAATGTCTCGTTACTTATCTATTATCACCGTATCTACTCTAATAGACAATACTACGTGACGGCAAAAATCGTCATACCCTCAACAAAATCATCATATCCTCAACAAATTCTCCTAATATTTTGCTTCCATTAATCTACCCATTTACAAACGCATTTTTCGTAAACACACCGCGAATCACTTAGAGGCCCCTATGCCATCTGCATATGTAAAGGGTGTTGCCAAATCTGGTCGGTTACCGAGATCAGACATGTTGATCTGAAGGAGAACATCAATAACGAACACCCCTGTTGTCAGAAGATCACATTTGGCGTACATCAAGTATTGAACATTAGGCTCGCATGTGAAATATACGGGCAGATGTTTTGAGCGTTTTTTTTTTTAGTTGTAACGGAACAGGAGTAGATATACAAGCGTAGTGTAACGTCTTCTTAAAAAATATTGTATGACACAACATCATGTCCCTTGTATAGAAGTTCACCTTTTAATATATTGCGGGTTTTTATTAAAATCTTACTTAATTATACCCGTGATACCCACTTCAAAGTTAACTTTTTTATTGACTTCATACCCATTGCATGCATTTCCTGAGTTAAAATTTTACTTACCCTAAAAATACTAATATTTGGTGATCTTGTAGTTTTCGGGCAGTACCTAAAAGTTTTATAACTTTAAAATCAAATGGTTTCGAAATGACTCCTAATTGTCCGGTCAATTTAGACATATAGTAGAGGATACAGTAATTAGCTCCCAGCTGAAAATTCGTAGGATTGTTCAAAACACCATTAGAAATCTAAAAGTTCATCGATTCGACACCAGGAAAAAAAATTACTTGGAGTCGAGTGTCACAAAAACGGGTTTTTCGCGAGATTTTCAGCAAAACGGTAAGCTTTATCACAAAATTTTTATGAAGTTACTACGAGTATTATTGGTTTTTAAAATAAAAATGCATTTAAATTTATATAGGGTAAAGAGTTAAGTCATTGAGTGACAAATAAACATATGTTGTTTAGCTTTTGATAATACGGAAAATTAATTGTAAACTGAACAAAATAAAGACCCCTGTATTTTCATCTGACTACCAACACATCAAAGATCTTGATCATCACGACACAAACAATTTTTAACCTTAAAACTTTACAGCCAAAGTCTAGACTCCTTCAAATGTCACATAAGTCATTGTTAAGGCGAAGCTATCGAAAAGAAATTGTAAAATAAAATCAAATGTAATTTGTTCTTTCCCAATTTGGTGAAGATTCTGGTGTCGTTTTGCCTCAGGCGCTTGTATGGCACACGTATGGGGGTATCCCTTTGGAATACTTCGCCTTAAGTGAGATTGAATTGATCGTGTTTTCGTTGGCTTGTTATCAAATATTGCGGGAATTGAGCCGTGTACCATATTGCGTTACAGGTTTTGGAAGGATTTTTTTTCCCTGTATTTGCGTGGTTTTCCTTAAGCGAGCAGTTTTAAACTCAAGTGGGTTTTGGCTGGTTATAGCATGTTGTCATGTTTGAAAAGATTTTATAGATAATCATCATCATCATTTCAGCCGAAAGACGTCCACTGTTTGACATAGGCCTCCCCCAAGCGTCGCCACAATGGCCGGTCCTGTGCGTCTCGCAGCCATCGGACTCCAGTGACCTTGGCCAGGTCATCGGTCCACCTTGTGGGAGGCCTTCCAACGCTGCGTCTTCCGGTACGCGGTCGCCGCTCTAGAACCTTTCGGCTCCAACGGCCATCTGTTCTGCGAGCAATGTGCCCTGCTCATTGACACTTAAGTTTGGAGATTCTACGTGCTATGTTGGTAACCCTGGTTCTCTTGAGGATATCTTTATTCCTGATTCGATATAAGTTATTATTGAAGGTTTATCATTATCATAATTCAACTAACTGCCGTTATTTATTATGGTGAAATCGTAGAACCAACAGCTTCTGGGTACAGTTTTCTTCAGGTATACACGGTCATACTCAGTGCCAGATTAATCATCATTCACAAAATAAAGAGTGATAACACAAAACATTTTCAAAATCATATAATGACATTTCCGCGCTCTTGGGCGGGGCTCCCAGATAGTGTCAGACTTTTACTGACTAAAAACCCACACCGGTTCCTTCGTTGATTTTCCGGAGCCGAATCTTCCTTTCAGAAACCGACCCTGGCCCCAGTAGGATTCAACCCTGCTGGGCCCCTACGGTTTCCTGACATCTTGAGGCGCGCGTGAAACGTTATGCGCCGTCGACTACTTGGGCCCGATCCGGACGGTTACCGGACGGTCGGACGGCGAGGGACCTGTCTCTTCTGTCACTCGAATATTTCACAAAACTTGTTCTAAAAAAATACGTATTTTTTTTAAGCTGTTAATGTTGTTGACAAAAATTACTTTACTGTTTAGAGTTTCTTGTCGATTATTTTCCACAGGAAACGATCAATTGGACTGTACTAGCTTTGAATGTTATATAAGTACCATGTACATCTATTTCCAATAAAATATTTTAAATTGAAATAACTTTCAGACTCAATCTTCTTCTTCCTGCCCTTGTCCCATATTACTTGGGGTCGGCGCAACACGTTTTTTTCTTCCACTCTATCCTGTCAGCCGTCACACTATCACTAACTTCCTTTTCTTTCATATCACTCCTCACACAATCCATCCATCTCTTCTTCGGCCTCCCTCTTCCTCTCCATCCATCTACTTGTAAACTCAGAACTCTTTTAGTAACATGTGTTTCATCCCTCCTCTTCACATGACCATACCAAGACAAACGATTTCCTTTCAACTTTTCAGTCACTGGCGCCACTTTCAAACTTCCTCTAATATACTCATTTCTCACTTTATCCATTTTCGTCACACCACACATCCATCTCAACATTCTCATCTCCGCTACATGCAGTCGCTACTTTCAGACTCAATAAAGTTTAAATTTCCTAGGAATGCTTTTCAACAGTGATAAACTAATAAAAAATATTTTGTACCAAAAAAAAATGTCTTTATACTTTATGCTGAGATAGGAGCCTTTTTGGCTTCGCATAGTCTTTTTAATCTTTTAATATTGTCTTCTTTTATTTTTGTGAGACTTTCAAATAAACGTTTTTTACTTTCTTTTCTTTTATAAAACTTGTAAAACCAAGAGCATACTAATAATCCTGATCCCATATTTCCTGGTTACCAATTCAACATCAATCCTACCTTTCCAAGCAACTCTCCCAAAACAAATGACAAAAGAAATAGAGACGTATGCAGGAAATCGTTTGGCAAACGCGAAATAATAAATTGTTTAACATAACAGATTCAATATAAATAGTTCTTCGTCCCCGCCTCGCGAGCGCTATCAAAAATCCCTCTTCTACACTTTATACATCTGTATTAGGTGTGGTCGGAGTTATGTTAGATGTAGCTAAGAATTTTGAAAGAGTATTTTAATATTTTGACTACCAAAGAAAGAAAGAAAAAATATTTATTTGAAACTTGCACAAAAATAAAAGAAAACCATTTTAAAAAGGTAAAAAGATCTGTGCGAGACCAAAAAGGCTCCTATATGCTGCAATATTTTAACAAAAAAAAAAAAATAGTGTAGCGTTGGTATTCTGATAGGGCCAGGTGATGCCACGGACATGACTCACGGAACACAGAGTCGGACAAGATAATGATATATATAGATAATAAAGAATAAAATAAAATATGCTAAATATTAAACATAATAAATATTTATAGTAAACAAAAACAAAAAAAAAAACGTGTAAATAAAAAAGTATAGACTACTAGATATTAACTTAATCATAAAAAGTGTTTAAGATATCAGTAACTAGTAATTTAAAATTTTGAGATTTTTCCGTTTACTTATTCTAAGAGACATTGGATTCTAGATCAACGGAAAATACCCTATAAGTTTTGGGCTCCTTGCAAATGTCGAAATAAAAAGTCCCTTTTCCGAAAAAAAAAACAAACTGATCTGAATTGTACGTTCCGCACGATAATAAAAACACCCTAAGGTATCGTGCGGATTTCATCATTAGATCCGCATGCGTAACCTCCGAAAATGTCCTTTTCACACAAGTATTGTCATTTTCATATAAGTTAGTATTTATTGTAATGCGTGCAATACGCACGCGGCACGCGATTTTTTGCCTTTTTAAATTTTCTGCATGCGGGTCAAATCTGCATGCGTGTTAAAATTCACATGATTTTGGCACAAATATTGGTATCAATATTTGTGACATACCACTCGTACAACAAAAGTTGTTCTTCTTGATTCACTCTAGCAAACACTATCCACAATTCAAAAGAAGCAAATCAATGTCACGTATGAAGGCGGTGGAGACGTTACGTCTTATTTTGAATATTATAATATGTTGTCATGAAATAGTGTATTCTGCTCACAGAACCAATAGTAGGTTGTTGCTGAGCTTAGGCGAATATTTTGTAAGATATGCTTACTAATATTACGAACTAGCTGTCGCACACGGTTTTGTTGCCCACGTCTTTGGTTACAATTCGAATTCATTTTTCAATTTGAACTAGGAGTTCCTGAGCTCTCTAATATTTAGTACGATAATACGAAAGCAACTCTAACTGTCGTGTAAGCCCAGTGGTTAAAGGATCCACTTCTCATGCATGAGGTCGCGGTTTCGAAACCGGGCAAGTACCAATGTGAATTTTTAACCGACTTCAAAAAGGAGGTGTGTCAGACTTTTACTGACTAAAACCCTACTCCTACTCCTTCGCTGCCTTTCATGCCATGGCCGAATCTTAGCCCTAGTAGGCTTCGACCCTGCTGGGCTCCCTACGGTCTCGTGGAACAATACGCGCTGTCTTGGGCTGGAAACATACTTGTACTTGGGCTCGGTTGGGACGGTTACCGGACGGTCAGATGACGAGCTACCCATTGCTCGCTGCCATCCGCAAGCCTGCGACCAGTAATATCTAGGATTTATCTTGAAGAATAACATAATTTTTTCTCTTTCGCGTTATAAAACTCACGATTAACTCTTATAGTTTCCCTTAAATCAACAAAAATAACATAACAATACAAAAAAGAAACACATTTCCATACAAACGGCTCCCTTTATCTATGATCAAATAAAATCTATATCCAATTTGAGAGAAATAAACAGTGTTAGCACGTTTTTTATGCGCCTTATCTTACGAAACGATTGTCGATGTGAAGATTGAACCAATTTCGTGAACAAATGTATTTGTGTGGATACATATCTATAAGGTTCGATGTTAGGGGAGGATTGGGGAAAGGAATATTGGGCATGTGAAGTTTTTTGTTCAGAAAGATCAAATTTATATTAGCATAGCAGCATAGCATCGGCCTGATATTGTTGCCATTGCTGGAACTCAGGCCTCTTTTCTAGAAAAGAGAATAGGCCGTAATCACTCGGGCCCAATGTGGATCGGTGGATGTCACATGTTTTCGAATTTTTGGTTCTAGGACATGTCGTTTCCTCACGATGTTTTCCTTCACCGTTTTGAGAGCAGTGGTGACGAAATAAATTAGGTACATAAAGTAATGCGCCTGAAATAAACTACACAAAGTATACTAAAGCTACAACAGAATTAGGCGTGAGCCGTGACAATCACTGACTAATCCCGAACAGCAGGAGCCGGCGACGCGGTAGGCCTAAAAGGAGATGATGTGACGAGTTAGACTTCTACCTAAAAGTTTGGCCAGATGTACGAGTAGGAGAGAAAAGTGGAACAAAAGAAGGGGGCTTTTGCCCTCCAGTAAAGTACAAGGTGCTCATTGCAATATTTAAAAGTTAATATGTATATGTATATTAATAATTTGTATTTTTAAAGACAACACTTTAGGTTAGTAACACTTAAAAACCTAAAAAAAAAACTTAACTTATTGCCGCACCAGCAATCGCAACCAGTGATTGATTACTGGCGCATCGTGCTTATTGGCTAAGATTCGAAGAATGCCATTGGAACTTGTCTTAGATCTGCTTAGCAACAAGGCAGCCTGCTTCATTATGGCGTGGAAATCACCCACACGCGCTAAAGCGAACATGCCCGATGCACTGTAGTATCTAGACAGCCCCAGCAGCACCATGAACCCATTATTATATTAGACCCGTCCACTATATTATATTAGGGCGTATAGAACCTTCCGCGTATAAAATTAACCCACAGACCGCCCGTGTAGAATGATTGGAAAAAAATAAAAATTAAGAAGGAGAACTCACTTCAAAACTATCACCCCTGTATTTCTGGAAGGATAGAGAAAGAAGGGCAGAGGAAATTCTCTAACAATTGTTTAGCTCATCAGTTGCCAAATAAGTGCTAAACAGTACTTTATTTTTTTTTTCACATTTAAAATTCACTAAAATAGATACTCGTATTTTGGCAATATTGTGAAGAAATATATCGTAAAAATGTCAAGATTGAACAGAATAAATTAATAATACCTCCTCATCATAAAAATGAAAGATTATAAATCCGGCATTCCGTTTAAAACTTCCATCTCGTAAAATCTTCAAGTTTCCGTTACGGAAGTAGTCGGAGTTCGGAATTCAAATTCGAAAAATACGTTGCTTTCCGCTTCCGGCGTTTGATTCCTTCAGTGATACGATGTTTCCTCCGCCCTGAGGAACTTCCGTTATTGTAACTGTATTAGACACTCGAGGAGATCGTATATCGGTACAATTATTTTGAGTCCACATCCCATATGTCGACAACTTCGCGAGCCAAATCAGTATACGTCTTAATTTACTAATCTTGCTCGGCTTTCAAGAGGTTCTCGTCACCATCAATAAATTTAAAAAAATATAATTGCTGAAGTAAAGAGAGGAATTCCCTGCTGGAGTCTGTTTAATGCTAGTTAAAACCTGGGGACCTTTAAGTCAAGAGTGAATAGATTATTTCTAGGCAATTGTGCGTCATCGTTGACCACACCACTGCTTACCATCACGTGAGAAGTTGAGATAGTAGTCATACGCGAGCCAATCATAAACAAAAAAAAAGTAGTTATATTGATCATTTTGGTTGCAATCGGATCAGTTGCAAAAAAAATGCCTAATGTATTTAAATAAAGATCTTTTTCATCTTAAAAAAATATTTTTATTATAAGATTATAGGTTCTAACAAACTCCCTTTTTTTTTGGTGGTGGATAAAGTCATCCAATGACATCTCCCGCCCTTGTTCGGAGCGGGAGATAGTGTCAGATTCTGACTAACTAAAAACCCGCCAGTTCCTTCGTTACCTTTCATACCAGGGTCGAGCCTTTCTATCAGAAGCGTCTAACAAACCCACCTCAACGCGAACCCAACAATACCAAACAGCTTAACATACACGCCTTTCACAACGAGACATTTGTTTGGGAAATTGGAAAATTATATCGCACATAAGTCTATGTTGGAAACAATAATGTCGTATGTTGACGCCTCGGACTGTTGGGGGAGGCAGAAGTGTGCTGTTGATGGCAGGCATTACAGGAATAGTGACTGTTTCTTATAGATTCTATCGGTAATATTTCGGGAGGTGTGGGTTAGAATCGCATAATTTACTTCACCAAGCCAAGGCATCATCAAATACTAGTAGACGTACGATGATGTGCTATCAGCAGACACGTGGTTTTTTTTTGTCGCTAGGAAAATTATCCAATGACATCTCCGCGCCTTTGAGCGGGGCGGGAGATAGTGACTTTTACTGACTAAAATTTCAGTCCTGTTCCTTCATTGCCATCTTCACTTTCACATTACTCATGGCCTCAGTAGGCTTCAACCCTGCTGGGCCTCTACGGTTTGCTGAGAAATTCTTGAGGCAGGTGTGGAATACTACGCGCCGTCGACGACTTGCGCCCGGTCCGGACGATTACCGACTGTCCAGTCGGACAGCGAGCTACCCATTGCTCACCGTCCGCAATCTAACTGCGGTGGCCGGAAATCGGGATCGGAATCCCAGCGGCGGCTGGGATATGAGCGCCGTTGCATATACCCCAAATGGTAAAAATCAACAGGCTAGGAACTGCAGGCAGGCAGGGTCGAAGCCTGCTTGGGTCATGGGTCAGCTTCTGAAAGGAATGCCCGGCCCCGGCACGATAGGCAACGAAGGAACGGGGTAGGTTTTTAGACAGTAAGTGTCTGACACTATTTCCCGCTCCGGCCAAGGGCGGGATTTGTCATTGGATGATTTTACCTACAATAAAAAAAAAAAACAAAAACAGGCTAACTCATTGTCGATGCTCGTTAACCACGGGCGGGCTGACTTATATATCACTAGGTTGTAGCTATCAAGCCACAGATTCCAGCAGGAAACTCAGCTGCTCATTCGACTGATAACACATTTTAATTAACATCGCCTACGACCCAATTCGTGTGTTAATTGCATTATACATACGATACTCAAATAACAGATATTGTTCTGAAAATAAATTTAACCATTCTAAAATAATGACAATTTTCCTTAATAAAGTAATAATCCTACATACCTACTTATTAGATACAATCGTTTTCAATACATGTATCTGCACAGTGCCCAGTACTTGTGCAAAACACTGTTATTTGGGTATTCGTTAAAAAATTCATAATAAAAACATTAAAGTTTTAATCATCGTAGTGAATCAGTTAAATTAGGAATAAATATTTGCCTCAACCGTAGAGTTACCATGGCTAGTAATGAAGACGTCCCAAGGGCATCAGGTGATGGAATATTGCAAAGAAAAAGATTCACAGGTAAATTCAAAGATACTGCATTATGTATTTTTACTAACATCACCATCATTTTAGTTGAAAAGCGTCCATTGTTGGACAAACGCCTCACCAAAGTGTTGTCACAATGAGACTGGTCCAGAATTTCAAATCGATATCTCCACGCGTTCCCGAGTTTTTTTTTATGGTAGGTAAAATCATCCAATGACAAATTCCGCCCTTAGGCGGAGCGGGAAGTAGTGTCAGACTCTTTCTGACTAAAAACCTATCCCGTTCGATCGGACGATCGGACAGCGTGCTACCCATTGCACGACGTCCGCAAACCCGCGCCTACGGTAGCCAGAAATTGGGATCGGAATCCCGGCGGCGGCTGGGGCGAGCGCCCCGTTGCCTCTGCCTGATGCGGTCGACCTCCTCCTTTGCTTTTTTTTTGTGGTAGGTAAAATCATCCAATGACGAATCCCGCCCTTGGGTGGGGCGGGAAACAGTGTCAGACTTTTACTGACTAAAAACCTACCTTTCCATTCCTCGCCTTTGTCCCGGGGCCCGTGGTGACACTCTCGCATGACCTTTGGCCCCAGTAGGCTTCGGCCCTGCTGGACCCCTACAGTTTGCTGACAACTCCTTGAGGCGCGCGGGAACGGTGCGCGCCGTAGACGACCTGAGCTCGGACCGGTCTGTTACCGGACGGACGGACAGCGAGCTACCCATTGCCCACCGTCCGCGAGCCCGCGCCTATGGTGGCCGGAAATTGGGATCGGAAACCCGGCGGCGGCGGCGGCGTGTCCGCCTTTGCCTAAGGCGGTCGGCCTCCTCCTTTACTAGCATTACTGCTTCGCAGAAGGAGGCGACCGCCTGCCACTCCTCCTCACTCCGGAGCATGGCTTGAACCAAGCCCCGGCGCGAGAGATCGCCGCCGATCGCCCCCACGAGGACACGGCGCTGCTCTTCCCAAGCGGGGCACACCTCGACTGTGTGCTCCACCGTGTCCACCGGGCGGTCCGCACAGTGGCGACACCCGGGCGTCGTCTCCGCACGAATCTTGTACAGGTACGGACCGAACTTGCCGTGTTCGGTCAGCACCTGCGCCAAACGGAAGGTGACGACGCCGTGGGGCCTTTCCAGCCACGCCTCAAAGAGGGGCCTTACCGCCTCGATCGTGGCGTGCCCAGCACGAGGTTGCGACAATCGCTCTCGCCATTTCACCATGAGATCCCGCCGGAGCTCTGTCCGCCATGCCGCGACTTGTCGCGGCAGCGGAGTTTCGCCCCGACGTTGCATCTCCACGCGTAACTCATGCATGTGTGCAAGGACTGTTGCCTCCAAATCCCACGGTGGTAGGCCAGCAAGGAGGCTCGCCGCTTCGCAGGACACCGTACGGTATCCGCGGATCATCCGGATGGCCATGACCCTCTGGCAGGCGGTTAGCCGGGCCGCCACTCGCTTCCGTAGCGATGGCGCCCACACCGGCGCACCGTAAAGGGCCATGGACCGAACGATGCCTGCGTAGAGCCTCCGGCAGGAGGCGTCCGGACCCCCTAGGTTCGGCAGGAGCCGCTTGAGCGCAGCCCCAGTCGCATTCAACCTGGGAGCCAGACGTCGGAAGTGCACCTCCTCCTTTGCTAGCATTGCTGCTGCAGAAGAAGACGACCGCCTGCCATCCCTCCTCACTCCGGACCATAGCCTGAACCAAGGCTCAGCGAGAGAGATCGCTGCCGCCGATCGCCCCCACGAGGACACGGCGATGCTCCGCCTAGGCGGGGCACACCTCTACAGCATGCTCCAGTGTCTTCCGGGTGTTCCGCACACTGGCGACACTCGGACGAATCCTCCGCACGAATCCGGAACAGGAACTTAGCGAACTTGCCGTGTTCGGTATGCACCTGCGTCGTGCGGAAGTTTAGAACGCCGTGAACGCGTTCCCGAGTTAAAGGATCTTGACAGACAGACAACAAAGTGATCCTATAAGGGTTCCGTTTATTCCTTTTGAAGTCCGGAACCCTAAAAACGATTTTCAAATCCACTTAGCCTTTGACGTGCAATTAGCTAACCATCATTCAAATTTGCAAAATCAATTTACAGGTCGTAGGATCTCCAAAAACGTACTTGAATAAAACCATGCAAGTTGTTCATCTCTAAATCAAAAAGCCAAACTTAAGTGGCAATGGGCTGGGCACATTGCACGCAGAACAGATGGCCGTAGGGCCGAAAGGTTCTGGAGTGGCGGCCGCGTACCGTAAGACGCAGCGTTGGAAGGCCTCCCACAAGGTGGACCGATGACCTGGTCAGGGTCGCTAGAGTCCGATGGATGCGAGACGCACAGGACCGGCCATTGGGGGAGGCCTATGTCCAACAGTGGGCGTCTTTTGGCTAAAATGATGATGATGATGAAATCAAAAAGTACAACTATTTCCTTTTCAGGTGTGATGGTAGAAGCGAAGGTATACCAAGAGGCATCGAACCTGCAGGATCCGCTCGACCCAGAACCACCGTCTCCATCTCCACTCATGCCAAATGATAAGAAGAAACGCGGACGTGTTAAAAGAAGTACATACATAACTTTCTATCCTAGCAATCGATCACACGAAGACCTGACTTCGCTCAGTGACAAGGTCAAGGACGAAGCAAACAAAAAACCAAAGCCATGAAATAAATGAGCATAGTTATTTATGTATCTACGAGTACATTATTATGCAACATCTAATGAAGGATATTTTTCAATCATAAATTGTATTCCTTTTTTATTAACATTGATAATTCTGTTGTAGTTTGACAATCATTTATTATTCAGCTTACAATAATTACTACAATTTTATTATACACAAACTTAAATAATAATATAATATTCAAACTATATATATACTTCTAATCTAACAAATATTACAACTTAACATGTATATATACAAACCAAAAATAATAATATATACAACAGGGTACAAAAAGAGCTCATAGGGCATCAAAAAATTCATCGCCATCGATGTCAATGGGACAAGTGCCCAGAACGCTGGCAGCATTACCACGTTGGATGGCAATGCTGATTCGTTGACCGAAGAAAATTCCAGCCCTCTGGTCACGCGAAGCGTCAACCAACCGTTTGCTGATATCTCGAAAAACTCGATGAGCGCTCGGACCCCATGGCCCTAGCGTTTCAACCCCAAACGGCTCAAACATATAACTTCCGATGAGGTTATTATATTTACGCCGTTTGAGGTTTTCTGCACCTGCAGCAGCCGCCCCAGCACAGCCCGCCGTACTCAGAAGATGGGATGGCGCAAGGGTGTAGTTTGACTGTTATTTTTGTTTAAAATTGTGAATATGAGGACTATGTGGATCATTTTTTTCGTTTCAGTTATTTTGACGTATTATGTCTGGCAATTTGATTATTTCTGCGACCTACCCAAATGTCCTTTCATTGGTATTGTTCTTCAAATCGTAGAGCTCCTTAGTAGCCCTTAAGTTGAGCTATATGAATACTGACAAATGCTTACACTGACTGGACAGGTCCACCCAAATCAGTATGGTTCTTTCCTCAAAAGACCATCTTAGAGTCTAATCTGCATGGTTCTCATTTGCTTTGACCACACATGTTTGCTGTGTGGACTTTAAAAGAGACTTTGACCCTTGAGTTTGTTTCGGTATTTCTTCGCAGGGTAGTCAGCTAGGAAACACCGGCCCCATCTAGTTTAAATTGACAAAAAAAAAAAAAATACGTGTAAAAGTGTTTTTGAAAAACCAACTTGCAAAATAAATATCATTTATTACTGAGTTTTTAACTAGAATATAAACAACCGCTCTGGTCGGTTTTTGGGTATTCCTCTTCTTAGCTGTACGCACAATAAAATAATGTGTTCTTAAAACGACAGTACTTAGTGGATGTCTCTCATTTGAAATAATGAATCAGAATAGTTTATTTCAAATTAACCAATTACTTACTTATATTTTTCATGTCGCTTCTAATGTTGATGATGAACTCAGTAAAGCGTGCCGAGCAGGCTGACTAGTCATTTGCTATCAAATACTGCACAAGCCATTGATATAATCAAGATACTCGTAGGTGACTGTCTGTCCTATTTTCACTCAGTCGTATTCGGCGAGTGACACAAAAATATTATGTTTTTGTTTTAATTCGGATAAAGGTTATCAAAATGCCTTCGTGTGCGTGGTGAACTCGTAAAAATCATTAAATCTTTCAAATAGAAAAACAAATCACATAGAATCTCATTTTACTCGTAAGTACATGAAAACTTAACATTTCTTGTGAAATTTTTAATTTCACTTATTGTTTTGGTCATCATTTTGCAAAGCAAGATAGATAGAGCTCACGTCATTCATAATCGCAAACATTCGGCGGCTAACGCGATTTCGCTCTGACCACAGCGCCGGCTCTTATCTCTGTCCTTGTCTATCAGTGATTGTAGGTTTGCTACTATGATGACACTAATCATAGATGTATGAGTTTTGAGCTCAGGTTTTCTGATTGCAAAAGCATTATAATGTCTTACGTCCACATTCATAAGAAAAACTAAATGTTTATATTCTTACTAAAACAATCTGAAGAAATCGTTTTAGGTACATAAAATTTACAATACACAAGCAATGTTACACTCCTCAATAAAATTGCGATCCCAATAACTTTTGGGGTTGCCAACGATATAAATTTTAATACATGCAACATTTAATAATAACTTATGGCGCGTAAGAGGGTGGATATTGGCGGTGTTTTTTATTGAAAATTGATATTTTTCGAACTCAATGTATAAGGTATAATTTGAGAATATTAAAGATACAGAATAAATAACTTTTTACTTCTTTGTACAAAGATTCCCGTGGATAGGCGTGATATGGCTGCCGTATATGACAATTGTCGCATCGCTCTAGTAAATACCAGTTCAATTCAACGCCTAGTTATACAAGGAAAGGTGGACGGAACAAGGCCTCGTGGCAGATCACCGATGTAATGGACTGACCAAATTAAACTGTGAAGCCCCAAGAGGACACGGGTGTCCGCACACCTATTGTCTTCCTATGGTGTCAATAATTACGGTATTCAAAAGGAGTGGCTGTTGGTGGCCCATTGAACGAGTGTGCCTGGATGACTGCTAGCAGGCAAAAGTGGTGGGAAGTCGTGCGGCGTATCCTGACAGCTTCTGAAGAGATATCTTCGTGATAACCACGACCACTCTGACAAGATTGAAACGGCCAAGAATAAAGACTAGTAAGTAAGTTCATTACGTCTGTTTGATAGGCTCAAAAAGACGTCCACTGTTGGACATAGGCCTCCCCCAAGGGTTACCACAATGGCCGGTCCTGTGCGTCTCACATCCATCAGACTCCAGCGACCCTAACCAGGTCATCGGTCCACCTTGTGGGAGGCCTTCCAACGCTGCGTCTTCCGGTACGCGGCCGCCACACCAGAACCTTTAGGCCCCAACGGCCATCTGTTCTGCCTGCAATGTGCCCAGCCCATTAAATATTTGACAGCCATGTATTAAATATTTTTGAAAAATTCTACTAGTACAATACTAGATACAATTTTATTTTTTCCTGTATTGTTGTGCTCGACAGGGTCCATAATGATCTTGCAATATTTTATACCATCTATGTCCATAATATGGAATGCAATAGAGTATTGAGTATTATAAACTAGTAGTATAGTACTAGTTTTATCTGCCTATTCTAGCCTACGGTACCAAAACTTAGTCACTGACCAAGTTCGATCAAGTTCCGTTTTAGGGTCTATCAAAAAGCGCAGCATTTTAGTGTCAAAAGAGTTGACAGATTAAAGACGCCACGGTGCGGCACTCCATAATCTTAGAAAAAAAATGGCCGCCACACTAGAGTAGAGGGCGAGTTACATCAGCAGCTTGCACATTGACCGTTAAGGGCCGGTTCTAGTCACTGTTTCTTTTGTATGAACTTCGCTCGAGATTATGTCGTCTTCGCGGCTCCAAAACATGCGGTTTTATTTTTATATAAAAAAAAACAACTATTCAAGATTTTTGTTCTTGCGAAGCGCCTTTAAATAACAATCTTTATTTATTTTTGTAACTTTCAAATAGTTCCGTAACGTAATCTCGTAGATAAATACATTTGAAATCCATCAAAAGCCATCTACAATCGTGTTTTCATTTTTGACAAGCCCTGGGCCATATAGTCAATTTTAATAAATAAATTTTCATGGTTTCTCTTTTATATTTGTGGATTTCTATAGGTTTAAAAAAGGTCAAAATGAGTAGAACCGGGCCTTAAGCAAGAATCTCCATATACTAGAAGCTTGAAGATGGACGAAGGCGCCGGGGCCGACCTGGGAAGAGGTGGCGGGATGATCTATGCACCGAAAGAGCTGGTTATGAGATAGCTCAATAAAAGAATAATCCTTGAAGAATATGGGGAAACAATGGGCAAAATAAATCTGAAGCAATAAAGTAGGTAACTAAGGCTTTCCGTTATCACATGTATATTGAGTTGATAGTTGATTGATCGCCTTTCCTGACTTACTGCTATATCGCTCATAACTTTATCTCCTATATTTTCAACCGCTGTTCTAATTTCGAGACATATTGTTTCTATGTTTAACTATATTTTTCATAACAAATGGACCTTATGTTCTAAACACGGTTGTGTCCGAGTGACAGCGCATGTTGTGTTGACAACCTCCCGCCACAAACTTCATTACGTGTCCCAAACGTCAAAGCGAGACGTGGCCCCACTGTCAGCGGGTAGTGGAGAGCGAGACTAGTGAAGAAAACTATTCTTTTGCTATTATTACGTAGTTCGCTATTTTTATTTTTTTATATTTATAAATAAAGGCTATTTTATCCTCAAACACAAATAAAAAAACCCGTTCAAAATAAATAACGTCACCGCTATCAGTGTGCGAGATGTTCCCACTACAGGATGTAGGTGTCTCTTCCAGTTATACTATTAATGAATAGTTAAAGTTGGATGAATCTGTGTCTTTATTTGACATTACAAAACGTTTTTGGAATAGATATTTTCATGTGCGTAGAGGTTCAATCCGCATTTTAATAAATACACAAAACACAATTTACAATTCGGCAGTGGAATTCCCTGTAGAAGACTGTATTGGCCATGCGTTGGCTAATTGCTATCCTGAAGGTCTTTAATCCAAGTGAATAAGTTAATTTTAAGGCAAGCATGCGATATCGTCTGTGTATCGTGCATTAGGTGAGATAGTGTTCATGTGTGAGCTAGCATCATAGAGACATTCATAGTTAATAATATAGTACATTATTTTGCATAATCAGCCTTATAATGTTCCCATAACCAGTGATTCAAGCCTCCTCTCTCTAGGAGAGAGAATAGTCCGAATGCCACTGCCTGGACCCAGCGAGTTACTGGATAGAAGAAGAAAGAAAGAAAGAAAATCAGTTTATTTACACGGAATGACGCAACTAAGAACTAGACAAACATAAAATTATATAGGAAAGATATGCGCCACATCCGTGCAAAACAGCCGAACGCTCAGCATAAAGCTGTGCCCTCATGCACAATGCTATGAGCACACAGCGCTGGTTTTCAGCGTTGGCCAGTGCTGACAAAAAGTGGATGTCACGTGTCTTAAGAGATGCCGGTTTTCTTATGATATTTTCCCTCAGCCTTTTGAGAGTAGTGGCGATGAAATAAATTACACAAAGTATTGTGTTGGTGGGTTTCAACTCGCGACACGCAAATCGGGACCTTTAACACTGGGCTACTATTACTCTGTCATAGGTATACAAAATGTAAAAATAAAGCCCACGACACGCTAACACTGGGGCCCCACTCCACACCCGTCAACCCGCGCGTGCCGCAGACGCGTTGACGCGGCGACGCGCGTCCAACTAATTGTTAATTAATGTGCTAATGCTAATGCCGCGATCGGTGATGGATGCGAATCGGATTTGTGCGTTCAAATTGACATATCGCGCGTCTAACAATCGCGTAATGTGTTATTAATCAGGCTTAATAATTGTGATTGTGATATGTAATTCCGTGTGAATCAGTTATTTTGTGGTTGCATCAAAGGCTTCGATTATTCGAGTGATTAGTGGTTTTGGTAATTAATAAATTGGGGACATGGAATAATTAATGAGGTTGTTATTTGTGTTTGCATTGAATGTCACAAGCCAAACTGAAATTTTGAATTGCTCGTCAATATTAAATAGTAAAACTACAAAGGGTGTGTTTAAATATTGTGCGGATTTCGTGACGTATGCGGAATTGCTCCGCACGCGTAGCCCCCGCAAATGTCCTTATCAGACAATTATTTAATTTAATGCGTGTAATACGTACGCGGTATGCGGGGCGAGATTTCGAGCAGAGCAATTCCGCATGCATCATGAAATACGCACGGTATTGAAAAAATCCTTACACTTTTTTTTTCACGAAACGGTTTAAAAAAAAAAACACTATTTTTGTTCGATCAATCCAAAACAATCTAAATAGTAGAAAACTCTTTGACGGTACGGTTGGAGCAGTGGTTCAGCAATTGACTGCTGCGCTGCATATTGCGGCTTCGATTCCTGAGCGGAACAAATATTTGTATGGCTACTGGATACACAACACTTATCTTTAATTATTTTTTTTAAAACACTGTGAATTGAAAAGTATTAGGGGTTAATTTATACTGAATTCGAAACTAAATCAACCCATTATGGCTCATGGTTATGGGTTCACTTCTCAAAGCGAAACTTGACGTACAGGAATGCAAGACAAAAAAGGAACATATGAGTGGCTTTTAGTTAGTAAAAGTCTGTCCTGCTCCGCTCAAGAGCGAGGGAAATCATTGGATGATTTCCCACTTAAAAAGGCTCTTATCCAAACATTCTTATTAATTTTTTAAACCTCTCAAATTCTCAAGATAATTTTAAGATCCCTTTCAAACTCTTTGAATGATAAAAAAACACTTTCTACTAAATATTAATCGCGATCATTTCTTTCAAAAGCCGCTCACGACAGTTCGGCTCATCGATCGACTCCGCTCAAATAGATCGTGACAAATTCTGCACTCGCATGCTTGACGTTGTTTTATTGCTGTCTTAATTCTGGATGAGGTGCAAGTTACAAGCGATTAGACATTGGCATTCTTATAGGAAAAGATTTTGTTTTTTCTGAAATGAGAGTGGCTGTAATCACATATATAAAATCACTGTACTTCAAATTAGGAATCAATCATGTAACATGAAGGACACTAAATAATTAACCTAATAATGTTTCCATTGCTGGGATTCAGGCCTTTTGTTTAGAAAACGAGAAATTGGCTATAACCCATCATGCGATATAGCTTACCAGCTGTATCTATAATTTCTGAGATTAGAATAGGTTACCAATTTTTTTTTTTATAAAACCTTGCTTACGAATTTCTTCTTTTTTGTGGGTGCAAACATGTAAACTCACATACCTACACAAGATTCCCAGACTTGGAACAACTAACTACAGGCAATGCATATATTTGTTTCTTGTGCAAATCGAAGCCGCGATACGTAGTGTTGCAACCGATCGCTCACTACTGCGCAAACCATGTCGTCCGATTTACTTTATTGCACGTTTGGTGCTACATACCATGGCAATCAATTTTGTTTCGACACGACAGTGTTAGGTTAATAAAATGATGACAAATGTGTCATGAAATCCGCACGATATTAAAAATACCCTAAGAATAGGCCGCATGTTTATTTTTATAACTAACGTAAGACGCGACCGTACTGTCTAAAAGGAAATGGAAAATATGAACACAGCTTTCTAATTTACTATGATCTAAATGGTCAAGGGGCTAAGCTGAGTGAGAGCGATGATGTCACTATTTTCTTAACTTGAATGCAATTTAAAAAGCGAGCAACTGCTCTCATTTTTTTATGCAAGAACGCAATACCCGTAAGTCGCTTCAGCTTATCAATCACACCAACTGCCATATTCTCTTCCTACTGTCAAAGTTTAAACTCCCTTTTAAAAATGTATTCCAATTGTGGAGGGGAGTTTGAATACTTTTATTTTTATTGGATGTGGCAACTTTTACTGTTTTGTGTAAGATAAAATACATAAAAATATAATTGTATCGAGACAATTTTGTGTAGCACGTACGTTGTTAGCAAATAAAGTACAAATATAGTGGCAATTTAATTTATTGTGTGTGCGTGTGAGTGGAATTTCTGATAGCTATGACTTGGTGGTCAATTACTCTAGAGAGAATAAGTTACTTCTAGGCAAGGGTGCTCCATCGTCGACCACACATCGCTTACCATTAGGATGTGACAATAGACAAACGCAGGCCTGTCGATATTTAAAAAAAGAACTAGCAAAGTGCGAGACGAGCTTGCCACACGTATTGTGTTTTTTTTTTTTAATTTAAAAACCATTAAACCTAGTCTTTTTAACGTTTTGTTATTTTTTCAGACTATTAAGTTCTGTATTTTCAGATATTACTAAGAGGACAGTAAATGTTCATCTATTTACTTAAGTTTCTTTAAAATTGTTATTTTTTAATTTTGAAAAACATTTTTTTGAGACCCTTACAATGAGCCGTATGTATCAAATTAAAACATAACTGTTCTACTACACATATTATATTTTATCACAAGTTTTTTTTTTGTAATTCCGTTATCTATCTAATTTAAAAAAATATAATATAATAATATTCCACAACTATCACACAACGCCGTCTAGTCCCAAGCTAAGCAGAACTTGTGTTATGAGTACTAGACAACTGATAAACATACTTATATATTTTTAAATACATACATATTATAGATAAACTACACCCAGATACAGAACAAATAATCATGCTCATCACACAAACATTTGTCTCGGGTGGGAATCGAACCCGAAAACAATTCTTATTGGATCACTCGTGTGTGTGTTTTTTTTTTTTTATTTGATATAAACTACTGCTTGAATGCGATCTCACTCGATGGCAAGCAGTGATGCAATCGTTGATGCTGAAGCGCACTAGTTTATTAAGAGCCTATTCTATTCATATCCCAACCTATCTATTCTACACTCTAGCCTTGAAGATACCCAAATTATAATCCATTTATCTTCACTCCGAATCTACTAAAAATGTATAATAATAATATTATTATTTATTTATTTGTTAACACATGTAATGGATTTCAGGTGATATTTTTAACGGACAGAGCGCTATGTTATGCCTGGAGGCGTACAAATGTGTCTTGCAATTCTCACTGATAGTTTCATTACATATTGACAAAAAAAAAAAAACATGCAAAATTTTTATCACATTATGTAATTAAATTAAACAATTACATAAATTATTCCAAAACAAAAAAAATGAAATGAAACAAACAAAATGTAACATACTAACATACCTTGGGTACAGGTGCGTAGCTACCAGCGTATCAATTATACGGGGCCCCCACTCTATAGGGGCCTCAACGTAAGCAAAAATTCGCAACATGTTACAACCGTCTCGTAGGGTAAACCAAGTATTTGTAAAAAAACATAAGTATTTTTTTTTTATACGAGGCCCCTGTAGGACTAGCTACTCCACTGCCTGGGTAGTCAGCCTCACCATCACCTAGGTTATAATGCACAAAATTACACATTACTTGTGCCAAAAAAATAATTCTTGCAACAAAAAAAATTACTAATATAACCCGTTTAAATAAAACTCATAAATAAAACTACCACATTCTTTTCATATTTCTCTCGAGCATACACATGATATACAACCCTGCTTCGCTTATTGAGACGCGAACAGATGAAATATTGGTCGCGAGCATTACCCAGATCCGACTTTGATCCAGTGATAAATATGGTGCGAATGTGACGGTCTCAAGTACCCGGCGGGTACGTATCGGGAATTTTAAATGTGGTTCGCTTTTTAGGGTTAAATTGTAAGTGGTGGATGAATGTGTAATTTTTTTTTATTTTGGATATTTTGTGTTGGCATTTTTAGGTAGATATTTTCTTTCACCTGCCGTCATCCTACTTTTAAGTAATTTAAATTAAATATTTAACATATTCTGCGGGAACGTTTTAAAGAGCTACCGGGCCTTAGAACGCCGAAAGGATGAGTGGAACTTATTAATTTCGATTTCAAGTGTCATCACCATCATCATTTCAGCCGAAGGATGTCTACTGTTAGACGTAGGTCTCCCCCAAGTATCGCCACAACGAACGGTCCTGTGCGTCTCACATCTAACACATTCCCGTGACTCTCACCAGGTCATCGGTCCACCTTGTGGGAGACTTCCAACACTGCGTTTTCCAGTGTGCGGTCGCCACTCTAGAACCTTTCGGCCCCATCGACCATGCGTTCAACGAGCAATGTGCCCTGCCCACTGCCACTTTAGTTTGGCCATTCTTAAGGCTATCTTCATTTCTGATGCGATCACGCAAGGAAATTCCGAGCATAGCCCTTTCCATTGCCCTTCGGGTGACTGTAAGCCTTCTGATGAAGCCCATTGTGACCGATTAAGTTTCAGTGCCATTTATGTCATCACTGACCACACAATCAGTAAAGTGTATTGTAAGGAAAACAGACAAGTTATTCAGTACAAGTCTGTTACTCACTCTTACTCCATGTAGAGCGTGAGGAGTTATTTCACAGTTTGCCAAACTCAAAGGAGACAGATTATCCTAAGTGTTCGTAAAAAATTGTTAAGACAGCAGAAAATTTATCTGACAGCCATTTCCATAGCTTCTTCGTACCCGTATACACTCTAAACTTTCAATATTTATGTCAAAAATTAATGGCAAAGTGTGCCGTTGAAAATTTTAATAAAAACGCACTTTTAACCCCCCATTAACATCGGTAAACAATCCGTGACACATCCATAATAACACAAAGACTTTCTCGAACACTCAAATGGGTAGCTACACTAGGAAAATCCTCTGATTTTTCCTGTAAATAGACTTACATTTTTTGAACTTAGATATTTTTTGTCAAAAAAAAGGATAAAAAAAAAATTATATATACCTTTTTTTGGCCTATATTTTCCCACAGCTGGGCAAAATGCCTCCCCCAATTTCTTCTAGGTATTCTTTTCTCAGACCACCACGAACCTGCCTTATGGTAGGCGTCTAGGTCATCTCGCCATCTCTTCCCAGGTCAACCTCGGTGGCGTCATTCATCTTCAGGTACTCACTTTGTGGAGACTTTTGCCCAACAGTCAATACACATGCGGTTGACTCGACCCGCCCAATTTCATTTTAGTCTGGCAGCCTCTTTTCCTACGTCTATGATCACCGTTTTTAAGCATAGCGTGGTGTTACTCATTCTGTCAGCTCTTTTGATACTCAGAATGCTGCGCTGCAGTGCTCCTTGATTTAATATAATTTAGTTTCTTGAGAGCAGTGGTGGCCGAGCGGTAACGGCCCCAACTTACAAGTTGTAGGTCGCGGGTTCAAACCCAGCACGGGTATTACTTTGTGTAATTTATTTCATCACCACTGCTCTTAAAACGGTGAAGGAAAACATCGTGAGGAAACCGGCATGTCCTAGAACCAAAAATTCGAAGATTTGTGACATTCACCAATCCGCACTGGGCCCGCGTGGTTGTTTACGGCCCGTTTCCTCTCCTAGAGAGGCCTGAGTCCCAACAGTAGGAACATTAAAAGGCTGATAATAATAATATTAAATAGTTTTGAATGATAAACTCTATTATTATTTAACGATATTAGTTTAATCCAAATATAATGGCAATGAAGACTGTTTTACAACACCATCAAACTCCGTTAATATTTTTTCAAGATGTGCACACACAGACCTGCGGACATACATTCTTAATCTTGTAATGCTTATGACAACACTGAGCCCCTCGTTTTTAATATCAGCTGTATAATAAATAGGTTAACATTCCCTTTATGAAGGAAAAACCTATTAACGAACGACAAATGTATCAGGGGTGGATTGTAGAAGCGCTCGATATTGTGGCGCTCATAAATGATAAACGACATTTTGCACATAGGTTTAAAAAAAAAACACTTGTACACGTAAATTTTTTCGTCAATCTAAACTAGATGAGGCTGGTCTTTTCTAGCTGACAACCCAAAGAAGATACATCGAAACCAACTCAGGGGTCAAAGTCTCTTTTAAATAAATACAGCAAACATGGACCAAAATCATAATCACGCAGTTTTGAATAGACCTGTCTAGTCAGTGCAAGCATTTGTCAGTATTGGTAAACCTCAACTCAGGATTATTAAGGAGCTCAACGACATAATCTCAACTTGCAAGGCTTTTGAATTACCTAAGTGGTAACTCTGCCTAAGACCTGCGTCATTAAATTTGTTTCTGTACATTTTTACACGTAAAGTAAACAATTTTCCTTTCTTTTAAATTTCACGTGACATTCTCAAAAATAACGCCAACATATCGAGCACTTCTCAACATTGCACCCCAAGAATATTGTGTAAACACCCCAAAGCGAAACGCGACAAAATAAAATATCTATTACTATTAAGGATAATGACGAACCTTCTTAAACATGACTTAATATCAGTTGGGAAAAATATTACGCTCATCAGTGGCGCTCAGCATTTCTTTTTTAAAAGAGGATTTATTTCGCATGCGATTTTTTCACCGATGTCATTAATCGGTAATGGGAAAAGCGAATGGCGTTGATAATGGGACCTATTTTGTTTTTTTTTTTTGTCTGGTTTTTAATTTGGCTCATTGGCTTTCTTGTGGTACGTAAATAAGAAAATGTTTTTACCCTATTATTTTTTTTAAATGGCTGTAATTTGTAGTATTTTTTTTAATGTTTTTTTTTTTTGTTTACAGAAATTAGACATGACGGACTTGTTTCAAATAAATTAATATTAGAACGCAAATTTATTTATTTATTTTCTAAGTTTATATAAAACATTACTGACACCACCTCGAAAGGCACGTAAAGAAGTTGGTCCCTTTTGTCATTCGTATATCTTACAGGTAGTCTGACGCCAGAAAGTCTGATCATTACTCAATCCTGGTGTTGCTTAATAACTGGGTTGTGGAGATCTGATAGGCAGTCACTCCATGTAAAACACAGGTATTTAGCCGCACCTGGTAAGACTGCAAGCCGACCCCAAGCTTGTTGGTAAAAGGTTGGGGAGATAATGAAATGGTGTGACAGTATAGATACCTACTCCTACTTGGTCGTTCACTCTTGACAGATTGGTCGTGGTTGACGATGTTGCATTTTCGTTGGCGAGTGAGGCTCCCGCAATGCGTCTCCACTTATCCCTAATAACGGCGTCTCGGGAACACTGGACTATGGAAGTTTGTGTTGCAGCTCTGATGAGGTCTGTCCAACGCGTAGGTGAGCGCCCGCGTGACCGCTTCCCTTCCACTTGTCCCTGGATAACGAGTCGCTCCATGGAGTCTTCGTTGCGAACAACGTGACCGAAGTATAGATACATTCAAGCTTTAATGATACAGGTAGACAAAATATACTTCAAGGGCCTTAGGGTTGCATGGTTGTACCTCATCGACCGGTAAGGACCTCAGGTCGACTTCGCATTACATTCTACACAACAAGATTCTACCAACAAGGGCCTGCTAGGGCTGCGAGATAGAAAGAGTTACCATAACCCACCTAATAAAGGAATACAGGTATACTTAAAGGAATACAGACACTTCTCTCGCTCCACTCAAAGCGAGAGAAGTCACTAAATTCTTCTTCTTCTTCCTTCCCTGGTCCCATTATTTGGGGTCGGGTCTCCTCACTTTCCTGCGCCAAGTGGCTCTATCTTGGGTTGTCAATTTTGGCAACTGGGCTTTCTTGAGGTGCCTCTCTATATTTGACCACCAGGTCGATGGCGGGCGGCCTCTACCTCTTTTTTGTTCTGGTACGCGTAAGGCGATTTGAACAATGTGGTCCTCACTGCGTCTTTGGACGTGGACCAACGAAGGCGATTTTCGGTCATCTTTTCGGAGATTGGTGCGACTTTGACGAGAGAAGTCACTAAATGATTTTCCATATAAGAAAAAGGATTTCGCGGCTATTGACTACCCAATAACATGCAATAAAAACTGTAAAACTCTCGATATACGGGTCCCAACTAGAGTAAGAAAAGATAAAACTCTCCGCTAACGACAATAGTTTGAAACAATCGTTTATCATCTGCTGTATATGCTGACTGTACCCGCACGCTTCAATAGTATTTGTAGCGTTAGCAACAAAAAAAAAAAACAATTATTTTGTTCGTCATGTTTGAATATTTTTTTTTCTATCTTGCCGTTGCTACCCCACTGCTGGACAAAAGTTTCCCCAATGGCTTCTAGATAGTTATAGAAATCTTTTCTTTTATTTCTGTTTTTTTTTTGAGGTAATTTTGCTTTACACTGACACGAATTAATTAAATTGTAGTGCTGTATAAATTGATATATACATATACCTTAAATATATACCTTATATATACGTCATATAAATCGTAAATTGTAAGCATCACCTATATACTTACTTTTCTGTTTCTGTATTATTTTCTTCTATTATTGTGTGTTCATGAATTGTTTAACTAAATAACATAATAAATCGATGACTCCGGTTTATATTCAAGTTCTTATTTTAGAGTACTTAAATAAAAGTTAGATTCCAAAAAAAAATTTTTTTTTTAACATATTTTTTTTGCACTTTTTTTTGTTAACCTTACCTATAGTAGGCCAGCGACATAGCACATAAACTTACATCATTATCGAGTGGTGAACGTATCTTAATCGACGGGGAAAACGTTGTAACTGTAGTTAACTATACTAACCGCTACTACGGTTACAACTCGAAAGAAAATTACCAGAAAAACATACCAAGAACACTTAGTTGGTGAGGCGCATTTATATGTATAAATTTAGTTTTATTATTTCAACTATTCTCTGCTCATCATCTGTGTATCTCCCGCTCTAAGTGGAGAGAGACGTATCAGTCTTTTACTGACTAAAACCCGTAACCCTGGCAGGAATCCCGCAGCTCTAACTCGCAAAGATCGGATAAATTTAAAATAGCTTATTCAAGCCAACACCAATATCAACATATATTATAGGCAGCAGTTGCCGACATAGCACGTAGAATCGCCAAACTTAAGTGGCAATGGGCAGGGCACATTGCACGCAGAACAGATAGCCGTTGGGACCGAAAGGTTCTGGAGTGGCGGCCGCGTACCGGAAGACGCAGCGTTGGAAGGCCTCCCACAAGGTGGACCGATGACCTGGTCAGGGTCGCTGGAGTCCAATGAATGTGAGACGCACAGGACCGGCCATTGTGGCGATGCTTGGGGGAGGCCTATGTCCAACAGTGGCCGTCTTTTGGCTGAAATGATGATGAATGAGTTATACGCAGACTTTTAAATTGTCAAGAAATCAATTAGAACCATGCTAATAAGCTAATGCCACATTTCAAGTCGTAGATCTTGAAAACTCAGTTACATATTTTTTGTGGCTTTTATGAAGTGAGAAAAATGTAAATAACTAAAGTAAAATCAAAACAATTTAAAGCATAGAAATTAAAATAGCCCACAGACAGCTATGAGATGACCAGTCTTAACTGATAGCATCTGTTCACGGACATGACGCGTATATCAGCTTCATCACGATTGAGCTCAACCATTTTGAAGGAAACTGCCCAGCATATGCGTCACTATCAGTGAGACATTTGAGGAAGCATGACAAAGTCTCCAGTGCCATATTCATTTTTGTTAAATAAGTTTTTAACTTCAACTGTTCCATGATACTCACGTTACGTACGACATTAAAAAGTGCTTGAAACCAGTAAATATAATACCAAATAAGTAATTATAATGGAACGTAATGGAAAAAAAACAATGAGTCTATGGAGTCTATAATGTTCTCACAGTAACATTAAAAAAGAAGCAACTTAAAATTTAAAATAACTATAATGTTATCACTGCCGGAACTCAGGCCTCCTCCCTAGGAGAGGGAATGGACCGTAAACCACCACGCGGGCCCAGTGCGGATTGGTGGATGTCACATATCTTCGAATTTTTGGTTCCAGGACATGCCGGTTTCCTCACGATGTTTTCCTTCACCGTTTTTGAGAGCAGTGGTGATGAAATAAATTACACAAAGTAATGCGCTTGGATGGGTTTGAAATAACCTAATCACAAGTAACATGACGATGAGAATCTTTGAGGACCCGCAAATCGATTCGAGTTCAAATAGTACCGCCCTTCTTAACCCCCACCAATCTCTCGTACATTATTTATAGAGAAAAGTTTGTTATTGTTTTTCGTTATAAGTGGTATAATATTTTGTGATACAATAACTTTTGTGGAGAACTTTGTATCGGGCTCTCTGCTAAACTTATGGCTCCAGTTGATCGCTTGCCCAATGGGGGTGCTTGTAATCGGAGTAACATTTGTGTTATTGTCTCTTTTGGATATTTGTTATAATTTCATAAAAAACAATGTATACTAGCAGTGTTTGGATTAATTGGAATCGTCATGAAATATTGGTACTACAGTATAGGTACTTAGTGTTTATTTAAGATTAGCATGAGTTTTAGTAAAAAAAAATGCTTTATACGATCTGCGTATCCTGCACTTTTTCCTGACGTCATTGATTCAGTATCCATTTGTTGTTTACACCTAAAAATACATCGCATTTTTTAAAACCTCTTATTATTCTGACATTTCATATGATAATTATTAAATAAATGCATACATGCATAAAATAATAAAATTAGAAAAAAAAAACATTCTTAATTAAAAAATTGCATAATAACTATTTTCTGAATTTAATTTAATTTAATTCATAATTTAAAAATTTTCAAAATATTTTCTACAATTCTTTAGGGACCGTTCAATGAGTGAAGGTCATTTGTTTTTCACACATGCATAACATTACTACCGTTTATCTATTTTAATTCCAACAATGTACTTTTTCTGCTTTTCCAGACATTTTCCATTAACCCTCAGATACAACTTATTATCAACCCTAAAAAGCTCGACAGCACAAAGCCATCATTTAACCCTATAATGTTTTAATAACGACGTGTGTACCAACGAATCAATTTGTAGTTTAACCCTTCGTTTGCGGCACAGGTGTGGTGCGGCTGTCAATTTTAATAAACGATCGCTAGGCGTGTGTATTTTTGATTTAATTGCGTGAGCACTGGAGGGTTGGGCATTGATACGGTTTGTTTTAGTGGGGTATTTGTTGATGAGCTATCAAACGTAGATGTCATTGTGTTTTTTTAAAAAGAAAAAAAAAACCTCTGTCTTATAGTTTTTAATGATTGGCCGCAGTTTTCTTTTTCTTAATCTCACTAGAACGACTGAAATGATTCACGTTTTGTTGAACCAAAAGTTCATTATTTCTATGGCTTGTTAGGCAGTAATGCAGAGGTTAATATGCACAGCACATTGTATACAAACAAAATTACTTAATTGTTAAGTGTTCATCATCATCATCATCAGCCTTTTCCGCTCCCACTGCTGGGACTCAGGCACCACGCAGGCTCAGTGCGGATTGGTGAATGTCACATGTCTTTGAATTAAGTGATAAGTGTATTATGTTAAGTGTTGAATCTCCAAAAACTCTTTCTTAGTTCTCGCTTACGTCATAAAAGGATATATCAGTCAGTCAATTTCTCTTTGTGTATGTATTCTAGCTTCTGCCAGCGACTTTACACCCCCTTAGGGGGTGAATATTGGAAAGTGCTCACCGACGTTATAATAGAAAACTTTGTGAAAAATTTCACACTCCTAGGTCTTATAGTTTTGGCTGTGCGTTAATATGTCAGTTAATTTCTCCTTCTATATAATAAGAACTGGCCTGTTGGTCTAGTGGTTAGTGGCCCTGACCTTTATGCCGGAGGTCGTGGGTTCGATTCCCACCCAGGACAAATGTTTGTGTGATGAGCACGATCATTTGTTCTGTGTCTGGGTGTAATTTATCTATAATATGTATGTATTTAGAAATATATAAGTATATTTACTCATTACACAAGCTCTATTTAGCTTGATACTTGACTGCATTATGTGATAGTTGTGGAAAAAAAAATTATATAGATAATAAGTAGATACAATCTGAAAACGATGTTGCGTTAAACAATTCAGTCACATTATCCATTCAACCTTCAAAAGTAACGCTTTAATTACCTCACAAATGAAGTTGTGAACGCTATCCCCAGGAAGCGAAGTACGCAAACAAGCGGCGTAGTGCGTAGTGTCAGATAAATAATAAAACACGCTATGACAGTTGCCGGTACGAAGGGACGCCCCGGGGGCTACATACGTTATGGCTGCTTGACCAACACGTGACATGCAGCGGAGATAGGGATGGATGTGGTAATAATAATTAAAGATTACTCTTTGTAGTGTTTCGTACCTCAAAAGGAAAAAAACGGATCCCTTATAGGATCACTCTGTTGTCCGTGTGTCTGTCTGTCTGTCTGCGAACGCGTGGAGGTGTCCAGTTGAAATTAAAACCATAATTATGCTCAGATCTGCGGTCCTTTGAAACTGTGAAAAAATCAAACTTCGATGTTAACGGAAAGAAGAAGATCTAGCCGTTTATATCGCATAAAACAAGGTTTTATAGTACAGATATAAAAAATAAATCTGAAAACAGTAATTTTGTTGTTGCGAAAGAAAAAAAAAATTTTTTTGTTATTCGGAAAAATCTTCGAAACTGATTGAACTATTTACTTAGGTAAGTTTGTACGGAAACCTAATTGCGCGAGCACCTACCCAGTTCTATTTTTTTTGTAGGATATCATCAAATCCTACTCTTGTCGTAACTATTGACTAAAATCCAAATTCCAGGGTTACGGTGAGTCTTTCAAACAATTCTGGAGACCACACCATTCTAGATTTGTTTTTTTTTTGGGGCTGGGTAATCATCTAATGGCTTCTCTCGCTTTAAGATGGAGCGAGAGGGTGTGTCAGGGTTTCACTGTCTCTAACCCACCTACTCTTCCAGTTGCCCTCTGTGTTCTAGGACTATGGGTTTCCTTTTCCAAAATTCCCCATGGCCCTAACGGGCACTAGCCTTGCTGCTAGCCAGCTAACATCTCTTTGAGGCGCGCGTGGAACACTACAGACCGTCGATGACTGGGGCCCGGTCCTGACCGGGTGGCTGGACGGCGCGCTACCTATTGCTTGACGTCCGCAAGCCCGCACTTACAGTGAACAGACATCACTTTTTTTCGGTTCTGTTTCTGAACGAGAAAATCTTACTTAAAACTGTCGTATCCAAACTACACTCTCATCCCCATCCACGTTTTGACCCAATAGTGGACAGTTCCAGGCCCTTTAATAAATATTTATCCCCATATTGTTTGGAGCCCTATGATATTATAACATGAACCGCTAATTTTACTTAATTACATTATTTATTTGTTTGCTTAGGCCTCTGTATAGTCATTGAAAAATTATAATTTAAAGTGGGTATGGGATGTGGTGATTATGATGGGGATTTAGTGTAATGGCTGTCGGTTTTGGGTGAGGAAATTATACAGAGCGGGTTCTAAAGGCTATTTTGTCAAATTGGGGGTAAGATGGCTCGAAGAATAGAAGGGAATGTAGATGACTGTCAATTCGCACAGGAAATATTAAGGAGTTTCTGTGTTTTTGTGATTGATTAATATTATTAAATAGTACGGCGCAAATACTGTAACCTTATTGGTAATTACAGTTTTGAGCCGTTTGGGGTTGAAACGCTTGGGTCATGGGGTCCGAGAGCACGTCTCCTTTTTAAGGAAACTTCACGCCGTCTGATCGACACTGCGTGTCCAGAGGGCTGGCTTGTTTTTCGCCCAAAGAATTAGTATTACCATTCAACGTGGCAATGCTAATTTTTGCCATTTCCGGATGACAGCGATGTGGAGGAGTACTTCGACGCCTAATTGCCGTGTTTTTGTATTATATGTACATAGGTAGGTTTTAGTCTAAATAGTTTGGTTAATATTTAAGGTTTTGTACATGCGTAGATATTATTTGTAATAAAGAAACATTAATAGATTAAATGTTAAATTAATTTAGGTATCTTTAAGAGTAGAGTGAATAGGCTATTAATAAACTAATGCATTTCACCATCATGATTGCATCACTGCTTACTATCAGATGGAATTGCAGTCAATCATTACTTCGAACCATTAAAAAAATAAAACTATTATAGTTTATTCTGTTTCGCACTTAGTTACTTCTAATGCATTTTTATTTTTGGAAGTGTGGGATGATTAGACAACTCTTCCTGAAGAGTAACCGTGGCCGAAAAAATAACTGAATGAACGCAAGTGGGTTTTAATCAGTAAAAATCTTAGTTACACTCCATTTCACTCCAACGAGAGTGGAAGGAGTCTTTGGAGGATTTTTCACGTAAAAGAAAATAAATAATTAGGCAACTTCGTCCATTGGACTAGCAAACAAAACGAAACCAATACACCATTCGTACCAGTTCCCATTAACTGTTTAATCATGAAAATCAAAATAATTAAACACCATTTAAAATGTTCGATCGCGTGATGCCTACGGGTTAAGTTAACCCATTAGTTTAACTACCAATACATAATGGCTTCATAGAAAGGGTTAACTGTTGATAATGATTGGGCCTCACCCTTTAAATTAGGAAAATTACTTGCTTTGTTATTTAGACTATTGGCTGTGTGCTAAGTCATTGGTAATCTATATAATATAAAAGCGAAATATCATTCGCTGATTAATCACGAAATCTCAGAAACTCAAAGGCCGTGTTTACAGAGACGAGGCGCGTTACGCGGCGCGTTGAGCGTTTCGTTCTACATTACAGCAGCGGGCCGCGTCATCACTCGCGCAAACACTAACCTAATGCGAGCACTAACACCTACAAACTTAAAATTGGCAGGTAGGTTCCTTATAGGGTGAAAACATCAGCTAAGAACGGATTTTACGAAACTCTAAGCGGCTAAAACGGGGGTTGGAAGTTTGTATGGAGAAGCTAGTTGATACATATAAAAATGCTTTGTTCTGAATGACTGAATGACTGAATGATGGATCAACGCACAGCCTAAACCACTGGTTGTAAAGACTTGAAACTTGGAGGGTATGTTTTTGTATGACGTAGGCATCTGCTAAAAAAAGATTTTTCGAAATTCCACCCTTAAGGGGATCGGTGGAGCACACGGTGGAAGTGTGCCCCGCTTGGGCAGAGCATCGCCGTGTTCTCGTGAGTGCGATTGGCAGCGGCGATCTCTCACGCCAGGCCCTCGTACGGGCCATGGTCCGAAACGAGGAGGGATGGCAGGCGGTCGCCTCCTTCTGCGAAGCAGTAATGCTAGCAAAGGAGGAGGCCGCACGCGAGAGGCAACGGCCCACAAGGCCCAGCCTCCGCGGGGATTCCGATTCCGATCCTGATTTCCAGCCAACGTAGACGCGGGCTCGCGGACGGCGAGCTATGGGTAGCTCGCTGTCCGATCGTCCGGTAAACATCCGGACCAAGCCCAGGTCGTCAACGGCGCGCACTGTTCCCGCGCGCCTCAAGGAGTTGTCAGCAAACCGTAGAGACCCAGCCTGCTAGCTGCAGGCAGGCAGGGTCGAAGCCTACTGGGGCCAAGGGTTTGCTTCCGAAAGGAAAGCCCGGCCCTGGTATCTAAGGCCACGAAGGAACGGGGTGGGTTTTTAGTCAGTAAGAGTCTGACACTATCTCCCGCTCCGCCCAAGGGCGGGAGATGTCATTGGATGATTTTACCCACCAGCAAAAAAAAAACCCTTAAGGGGATGAAACAGAGGGCAAACTTTGTATGGAACAGTGTGATTCCTTGGGCCAATTTATTTCAAATTTTGCATGAACATTCTTTAACAGAATTCTTCTTCTTTCTTTCTTTTCTTTCTTTATTGTCCAGAAAACAAGGAAACATAACATAATAAAATACACTACCCTCCACACTAGGATTCCCTGTGTCGTGGAGGGCAGTCTCTTTCGTCATAGCATACGTTGTACAATAACCGGAACAATAAAGAGAAAAGCAAAACCAAAAACCAATGAAGTGCGAGTGGTACATGTGATGAGTGTGTGTGAGTGAGTTAAGTGTGCGTGTATGTATGAAAGGGTGTGTGTGCCTTTGTGTGTATGGGGGTATGTACGCATGTGAGCAAATGAGTGAAGATGAGTGTTTGTGTCTATGTTTATGGTGTACATATAATGATAGTTAAGTGTGTGGATTGCTAGTACGGATTTTTTAAAAACGATTCGGTCGTATCATAATTCAGATGCTTGAGAAATTTTATTACATGTATCTTACACTTATGTTTTGTCATTAGCAAGATGTTTAGTTCCTTATTAAGCTTGGAGTAAATAAATGGGCCCATATATTGGAAACATCTTTTGCCAAGACCTAGTCGGGTTCTTGGTTTCTGCCAAATCGGTTTTCTGCGAGAACGGCAACCACTTTGGATTGTGTTGTGAGCATTTTTATGGAACTTAATTGCTACAGCCAAAATATATAGTTGTCTCACACGCAGGACATTGCTTTCTAAATATAAGAGATTGGTTGGAAATCTCATAGGTTTTCTATGAGCTATTTTTAGTATTATATTAATTGATGGAAGACATGTTACGTATTTTATTGAAATTCATCCCCTAACAGGGTTCAAAAGGAGAAGAAAATTTTAATATACAAAAAGGAGAAACTGACTGACTGACATAATCAATTCTCAAGTCTTGATTATTCAACTTTTAAAGGGGTAAAAAGGGGGAATTTCGTTCGTATGGTACATAATCTCACTTCGTGTGCCAATACACTTGAAACTTTGTCCAAATATTAAATTAAGTAAATAATACATGTTATAATTATCTGTTATTAAAACTACTCTCGATAAAACAATTTAAGGGGTTTTAAAGATTGCACTAAGCATTGCATACACAAGTTCTTCGGGTATATCACCCGTAAAGAGGACTCGATGGAGCGATTGGTAGTGAAGATTTCCCTGCAAAAACATCTTGAACATTGACCTTTGCAGCCGTTTTAACATATATACAAACCTTCCACAGGGATTGTACTGCTTAAACTATAACCGTTAAACATTCAAATAAATTCAAATAGCGGCAACTCACGCAGGTTATTCCTAAAAGGGGACAAAATAAACAAACTATATCAATATTAGTGGTAGTTAATATTTTCCTTTATGTCAATACAGACCTCGAGCTTAGTGGGTAAATATTCAAAAGGTAATAAGTGAACAAGGAGGGAGAGATTATGGAAGTGACTTGAGCGTAGTTCGGAGTCAGTGTTGAGCGTAGCTTGAATTTTGAGAGATTTATTTTTTCGGTAGCAAATTGGCTGACAGTCTCAAAAATCCCTTATTTTTGTGTAGAAGTTGAGTGTTTGTATAAGGTTCGTATGTAAAACACACAATTCGTCGATGCAGTCAACTTTGTTCAAATATTCAAGTTTTGTATCTATTACGATATCACCTTTTTCTTTTGATAGTTTGGCTCTAATAGAATAGCAGTACTGCGTTATTTATCATTTTAAATATCGCAACATATTCTGAGCTAGGCGCCTTTTTATAAACGTCATAATGGCGGGACCAAGTCTTGTATTGTCTTCTTGGCCTCGCACAAATTTTATTTTTCTTTTTCTATACCTACCGGTGTAATTTTAATTTATACGATAGGATTTTTTTTTTCGCATAGCATAGCTTAGAAGCCCTATAATTTTCCCACTGCTCGGAATCAGGCCTCCTCTCTAAGAGAAGGAATGGGCTGCACTCCGCCACGCGGGCCGGCTGCGTGTTGGTGGATGTCACATGTCTACGAATTTTTGATTAAGAAGATACGCCGGTTTCCTCACGATGATTTCCTTCACCGTTTAGAGAGCAGTGGTGATGAAATAAAGTACACAAAGTAGGCTTAGTTTGAATCCGCAACCTACAACTCGTAAGTCGGGGCCGTTACCACTCGGTCACCACTGCTCTCGAGGAAAAATACAAGGAAAGCATCTCTTCCATTTTCACTTTATCCTTGTTTATCGCAATGAGGTCCCCAGACAACTGGCTAGTAGTGCGTTCCCTAGTTAGCTATTAAGAATTTTTAATTTGTACACTAACAGATCGTTATGGTCGATAACGCGTTGCTGACACGCCATCGTTACTAATATTGTTATATAGGTTAATAAAAATATTTAATTTTGTTTATATTTTACCGTTTTATGCTTAACTGTTTATTTGCAAGATTGTAATAGTAGTTCCAGTGTTGGATTTTGGTCTAAGAGTTTTGGAAATTATGTGGGCTAAGTTATAAAGAAACAGTTATGAAAATAGTCAGGAAATTAGTCAATTATTGTGCACGAAAAAGGTAAACTTAGCAATTAATTTAAATTGTAAAACAAAATAAATGTAAAACAAAATCATTTAAATGTAAAAGAATTATCTATTGGTTTATTTGAATAATATCTTCCTGATTTATTTTCTTCTCATACGAACATGAATAATTTTGATGAACCCTGTGAGTTTAAAAGTCATAATCACACTTAATATTATAAAAGCAAAATTGTATGTGTGAGTTTGATACTCCTTCACGCTCAAACTGCTGCACGGATTTGCATGAAATTTGGCATATGGGTAGACCATGTCCTGGAATTAGCACGTAGGAAGTTTTATTCTAGGAGAATTCAACGTTCACATGGGTGATATCGCTGGTATTTAAACATAACTTGGACGATTTTTCATTTTATAATGAAAGTTTGAAAGCTGGAACCTTACAATGGCGTGATTACTGGGGCCAAAGGTTATGCGAGAGTGTCACCACGGGCCCCGGGACAAAGGCAAGGAACGGAAAGGTAGGTTTTTAGTCAGTAAAAGTCTGACACTATTTCCCGCCCCACCCAAGGGCGGGATTTGTCATTGGATGATTTTACCTACCAAAAAGAAAAAAAAACCATGGCGTGATAAAATATCAAACGTGCGAGCAAAAAAGAAGGATGGAGCCATAGACCTCAAGTCTGCTAATACAATAGTGACAGAATCGTCTAACATTGATTTCATCATGGTTGATTCTGACAAGTTTGGTAATCTACTAATATAATGGCGTCACTATGACTTTGCAACAGTCAATCACTGACACACCATTGAAAGAAATGTTAATCTCGTACATAATGACAAATGAATTTCTGACTTATGGAGTAATCTGCTAAAATTTTGTCAGTCCCTTTGATTAGTGACTTACCATTAGATTTGTCTGAATACGACCAAGTCATTCTACCACCATTCTTTTACGAGACCAATAACCGACCAATGATCGACCATTATGATTTAGTAGATTAAGAACTTTTACCAAAATGACAATGGGATTGTGTTGGAATGTCGATTGTATGTTTTTCTTTTTTCTATGGTTTCCCTTTATAATAATTGTAATCTTGTTGTACAATAAAGTGTAAATAAATAAATAAATAAATTTGCAAAAATAGCAAACTTGAGCCCCTGGTACAGACACATCCCTTTAACAATAACAAAAATGAAAATGAAACTCAAAAATTGGTCTGCACAAAGACATTAAATATAAACTAACAAAAGACAGGACATAGCGAACAAAATCGTGATCCGATAGCTGTTACCTACGAGTAGTAAGTCGCTCAGTCTACTGGACCTAACTTCAGTTTATTTTCGTAAATATTTTTCGAATTTACTCTGTAATTGATTAGAAATCAATAATTTTTGCAAATAGTTCTAGAAAATAGCGTAAAAGCATATAAATTACAAATTTAATTCGCATGTTTAATATGAAAGCTAGCTGACATAGGGTGACAGTTTTTCTAAGACATTTCTTCTGATGTCCGCTCTATTGTATCTCTTTAATCTCTTTGGGTCTGCACAATAGGGAATATTAGGCAGTATCTACAGCAAAAATCAATAACAAAAATAAGTCAACAGCACAGTAAATCAACGGAACCCCTCTAAAATCGAAGCCAGAGCACTCTTGGTATCTTCATAAGAATTGATGACGCGGATAAATCAGGGACCGACAACCTTGTGTCCGTGGTACGCCCAAACACTTGACTAATCTGGATTTATGGATGTGCGTACGTAGTTGGGGAATTTTTCGAATGTTTTTTGATGCCAATCTAGTATTGTTGACTCTTTGTTTTTGGATTTTGAATATCATTAAATAACTCGTTGTCATGCTCGTGGTAGAACGGTGAAGGAAAACACTGTGAGGAAACTGGCATGTCTTAGAACCAAAAATTCGAAGACATGATTGTGACATCCACCAACCTGCACTGGGCCCGCGAGGCGGATTACGGCCCATTACCTCTCCTAGAGAGGAGGCGTGAGTCCCAGCAGTGGGAACATTATAAGGCTGATGCTATGCTATGCTATTTTTACTGGTTAAAATCCACCCTATTAGTATTTCTTTAGTTGCTCTTTACGTTCCAGGACTAAGGTTCTCTATCGGTCGGCAAGCCTTACACTGCTCGCCATCTCATCTTCATATACCTACTTGTTCCATGTTACTTGTTTTCGGTGCCACAAGTTCTCTATTGTCCTGTCTTCATTTTTGCATTTAATTTTAGGTCTTCTCGTTTTTGTTAACCGTAAATGGTTACACGGCAAATAGGTTGAACCATTTGCTATCGTTACGCGAAGCCCCCCACTTCGATTTAGAACCGGTTACTACCAACAGGTAGGATTATAACCAATTTACTATACTTAGTTTTTAAAATATCTCTTTATATATTTTTTTATTTATAGTAACTGTAGCAACGTTTATAGCGCCACATAAGAATTAGAAACAATACGAAATCATGCATTGTACAATCAAAGTTCTCCGCGCGATTTGGAACAAAATCCCTAAATCATCTATCGGGCAGTTGCTCACCAGACATAACACTTGTCTGGTCGGAGGATCCTCCCTTTTCAAAGGAGGTATGTGAGAATTTACGCTATGTTCCGCATAACTCCAAATAACAAATTTACAGGCCGATTTTTTTTTTAATTTTATTCAATTTTTTTTCTGCGTCCCACTGTTTGCCTTCGAAATTAAATTTCTGAAATATTTTTTTTGACCTTCAGTTGCCCTTTTATATTCCTGGATCACGGTATCTCTTTCACAAATTCAGTGATAAAAAAATACAGTGTAGATTAGATATTTTTTGTTCCAAAAAGGTCCCCTACACTGTACGTTCACGCTGCCCGATGAAGCATTAGTGAGAGGCAACATTTTACCTATCACACGCACTTTCCGATGCTCGATACTAATGGAGGCTTCTGATCACGGGCAGAACCTGGGAAATGTTTTTGTTGGTTTGTAAAAATGGCCGTTGGTAAAATCCTCTCGACCGAATTTCGGTCATAGTGACCAATGTCAAAGGAGATGCCGGAATCCCGATCCCATTTTCCGCCCCTAGTAGACGCAGGCTTGCGGACGGCGAGCAATGGGTAGCTTGCCGTCTGATCGTCCGGTAGCCGTCCAAATCGAGCCCAAGTCGTCGATGAAACGTATTGTTTTACGCGCGCCTCAAGGAGATGTCAGCAACCGTAGAGCCAGCAGAGTCGAAGCCTACTGGGGCCACAGGTTGTGCGAAAGTGAACCCCGGGGCCCTGGAACAAAGGCAAAGAAGGAATAGAAGTGGAGTTTTAGTCAGTAAAAGTCTGACACATCCTCCCGCTATACCCTAGGGCGGGAGATGTGATGTAAAAAAGAATTTTCAACGGAGATTAGCCAAGTACGCAAGAGATATTATAGTGCACAAGTGCGTGAAATACAGGTGTACTCTCTGGTCCTTAACTTTCCTATAGTAAACGGTAAATAAGTTGAACTTTTGGATTTTGGAGTTGGATTGAGAACCGGAAATCGGTTACTGCGCATTCAAGGTCGCTCGCCATGATGGTTAAATTTGTGTGACAAGGATTATAACCGATTTTTGAGTCTCAATCGAAGTGGGGGGCTCAACTTACTTGAAACGCTAGGTAACTACTCCGAACGGCTGAAAATGTAGCTGTTGAAATCTACATAATTAATGAAAAAAGTATTGATATCATGAAGGGATGTTAGTCAGTTTGTATTGAAAAGGATCTGGTGCAACCTTAACATCACTAAAGCCACGAAAGTCCGCCTCATGAGAAGGTTGGGTTTCCCAATATTTCTTTATGGCGCAGAAACGTGGACGGTTCGCCTCAAAGACCGACGCAAAATCGATCCACTCGAGATGTGGTGCTGGCGGCGACTGCTGTGGATCACTTGGACAGCGCGGAGGACTAACGTCTCGATCCTGGAGGAGTTAAAAATCAAACAGAGATTATCGTCGACTATGCAAGTACGGATATGCAAGCAAGCTGTAAAGACATACGCAGTCACGCAATTGCCAGGAGTGTCTCCAATGGTCCGTATGCCGCAAGGCGGGTAGGACCTACAGTAGTGGGAGGTGGGATTTGTGCAAGTACGAATCCTTAAATATTTCGGTCATGTTGTTCGCAACGAAGACGCTCACTTACGCATTGGACAGACCTGCAACACGTTATATAGGTGCCAACCATAACACTTAAATAACGTGTGACTACGACGTTACGTTTTTGTTTTGTTCTTATTTTTTCAGTAACCTTGTTTATTTCAGTATCTCAAAAATCTTGTTTCATACTTTTTAGCGCTTTTTTTTTTGGTCTTAATCGTGTTTTAGTTTTTTACTTTTTGATAAAAACTATTAAAGAAAATTGAGTCTAGTACAGCACACAAACAACTTACGTATCCCAAATACCTAAGCTTTTGTTTGAGATTGTTTTTCACCCACATTTCAATCATAAATCCTTTATAATCACACAAAAATAAAACAAAGTCACAACATCACGTACCGTGTTCTCGTCCACAGTACAGACATCATTTGTCCCGATTCTGACACATCATATCGGCTGAAAAATGTGCCGATATACATCTCCCAATTACAAGGCTGCTAAGTGAAAAACCGGTTTTCGCAATATTTCGCGGTTTTTCGACAGCGTGGCTTTCGACAGCTTTGATTTTGCTTTTTTTGTGGAACAGGACACGTCAATTTGTGTTAAAGGAAGATTTATTTGTGTTCTGTTGTGGTTTTTACCGCCATTTTTTTTCTATCAGGGCTTTGATTTTTTGTGAAACAGTTTCGTTGATGAATTGCGTGTTATGATTTTGAACACTGGTAAGACTAACTTCTAGTACTCGGTGGCCATCAGTCTAGTATTTTCTCAATCAGACATTTTTTAAATATATATTTATTTATTAAAACTTTATGCAACACAAGATTATACACAGGCGGACTTAATGCCTTAGGCATTTTCTACCAGTCAACCAAGGGTGGTGAAGAGAAAACATGGCAGGTGCATAAAAAAAAAAGATTATTAAGAAAACAAGGGTTCAAATATCTATATAAATAAAATACATATATTTAATATGATATATACCTACATATACATACATTTATATGAAGTGAAAGAGAGGGGTTTAAGAGACGACTTTGCTTTCTCTGAAGAAAATAATTCCGCAACCTGACGTTTGACCGCCATCTTACCTAATTGTAAGCAATGATGTGATCGACGATGGATTTCGTTTTTTTTTTTTTTTTTGAGTATGGAAATCTGAGAAAGATTAGGACCACAGACGGCCCTAGTGGGCATCAGCCATGTTGGGCTGCGACGGTTTGCTGACATCACTTTGAGGAGTACATACATGACAAAGGCTTGGACTCGGTCCGATCGGTTATTGAACGATCGGACGGTGAGCTACCCATTGCTTGTAACCCTCAACTCCTACAGTGGGAAAAATCATTAGATGATTCCCCACATCAAAAAAGGCTAAGCTAAAAGAGCAGTGGCGGCCGAGTGGTAACGGCCCCGACTTACGAGTTGTAGGTCGCGGGTTCAAACCCAGCCAGGCGAATTACTTTGTGTAATTTATTTCATCACCACTGCTCTCAAAACGGTGAAGGAAAACATCGTGAGGAAACCGGCATGTCCTAGAACAAAAAATTCGAAGACGTGTGACATTCACCAAGCCGCACTGGGCCCGCGTGGTGAATTACGGCCCATTCCCTTATGATGATGATGAAAATTAGCAAAGATTTTGAAGCAAAAATAGAACTTAGCAAATCCTCAACATCAAATTCTTTATTCAGGAACCCGGCCATATTCAACACTGTACCTCAGTAATTGCCCATAATTGCCCAAAAATCGATGGCCATCAATCGATCTTGCCCGTACACCTCACATTGCCTGCGAACACGCCAACTGGGAATCAGGCCGTAATCGGCGCGGTTCAATCACAGGGCTTAGGTTATAGGTTACTACACGATCCTGTCTGAATTGTTTTGGCGTGTTGTTTTGTGATCAGAACAAGGCTTTTAGGCACTTTTCTTTTGTTTTTAGTCAGTAAAAGTAAATAATAATAATAATATCACACACACTATCACACAGCGTCGTCTAGTCCCAAGCTAAGCAGAGCTTGTGTTATGAGTACTAGACAACTGATAAACATACTTATATATTTCTAAATACATACATATTATAGATAAATTACACCCAGACACAGAACAAACGACCTAGCTCATCACACAAACATTTGCCCTGGGTGGGAATCGAACCCACGACCTCCGGCATAGCAGTCAGGGCCACTAACCACTAGACCAACAGGCCAGTCAATGTAAGTATGACACTGTCTCCCGCTCCGCCCAAGGGTGGGAGATGTTATTGGATGATTTTTACCCACCAAAAAAAAAGGGTATGTACGTTTTACTCCCGATATTGTGGGCTAAAATAATTCTGATTTAAATCTACTATTTTTTTTAAGGTGGGCAAATCATCCAATGCCATCTTCCGCTCTTGGGCAGAGCGGGGGATAGTGGCAAACTTTTACTGATTAAAAACTCACTCACTTCGGTTCCTTTTTTGCCTTGGTTCCAGGGCCCCGGGTTTAACTTACACATTACCTAAATCTACGTTTACCGTATAGTTTTCTAAAGATGATTATTAATCGAGTTTCAAATAATGTAAAAAACACTTTAAAGTGCAAAAAAAAACTTTAATTTTGGAAGTCGGCATTACTATAATAATAGTTTTATCCCTTGATTATACAACAAAAACTTCCTAGAATAAAGTTATTTCGCACTTTTTAGTGCTTTTACAAGAAAAAAATACATAACTTCAAAATTAAGTTGTTTTTTTTTTTGTGACAAGTGTGGTTTTTTGTTTGTGGCTTTTGTCGCGTTTGGGCTGTGGTGGTTACCACACAACAAAAGCGTGAAATATGAGTTAATTACTCAGCCAAACTATTCATTCAACCCTATTGAATATCTAAGCTCAAATATATATATACAAACGACTTCCATCATTTTGCTATCTTAGTATTTTACACGATTTTTTAAAATATTATTATTGTGAAAATAATCCAATTGTATCCTAATTTGTTTTAGAGTTTAAAATAAAAAATAAAATGAATTTTTTTAAACGCAGGTGATTGTTTTAGGAATAAGAAATAAAAGAATTAAATTGTGTTTTATCTAACATTAGAGTATGTGCACAAGTTGTTTCACCCCAATTCTTCAATATCTACAAACAATAAAGTTAGTCTCTAAAGCCTAGTACTCACTAAGTATAACTATGTTATACCATAGCCCACGTATCGGTCCCGCCAGTGAAATCGCCCGGAACGCCCTCCTGGGGTGGTTATAGCCCCAATTAGAATTAGGACGTTTTCATAAAATGCATGTCTGTGTGTACAAGGGCTTAGAAGATTGTGTATTGGTTTGTAATTATAATAGTGTAGTTTATTTTATGGGATGAAATCGACAACTGACAAAAAGTAAAAAAAATATATTTTATAAAATCAACTTTATAAACTATATTAATAAATGATATAATGACTTGGCTCGCGAGGTTGTCGACATGTGGGAAGTGGATTAGGCGATCATTGTACCGATAGTCGTGTCGGGTAATGGCTTAATAGCCAAGAGCCTCGACCAACACCTTAGGAGGCTCTCGTTAGGCGGCTGGATCAAGGGCTTGATTCAGAAAGCGGTACTCCTGGACACGGCTCGTATTGTTAGGAGGTTCCTTTCTCTGGAGCCCTGACCGCCTGACCGTAGCTTGGACCCTGTTCCCGATACTGGTGGGACACTATTTTTTATATTATTAAATATTTTTATTTTTATATATTTAAAACTTATATAATTTATTTTGCAAATAGATTTTATAAAACTCTTCTACACGTATTTTTTTTTGTCAATTTAAACTAGATGAGGCCAAAGTTTCCTAGCTGATTACCCTGAGAAGAAACATCCTAACAAACTCAAGGGTCAAAGTCTCTTTTAAATTCTACATCAAACAAGGTCAAATCATATGAGAATCATGCAGTTTACATAGTGTCTGAAATGGTTATGGATGGTCAAAAGTGAATCATTTCAGTTGACTAGCCAACTCAACTTGGTATTGTATCCGAAAAAGACTGAGTTTCAGACAATTTGACGTAGCCCAAATAATATATTTATAGTTACAACCCAGAGCTACGCGACACATCAACGCTGAAGAATAATTATTCAAATGTTATAGAGTAATATCCACAGAGAACGTACAGACAGCAAAAAAACACAGAAAATAGATTATTATTATTACTAGATAACTGATGAACATTCTTTAATACATACATATTATAGATAAATTACACCCAGACACAGAACAAATGATGGTGCTCATCAAACAAACATTTTTTTTGGGCAAGTATCGAACCCACAACCTACGACATAGCAGTTAGATAAGATTGTACATATAGAAAATTAAAAAAAAAATCCCTTTTAAGCAAATGTTAAACAAGCTGCCTAACCGCCAGTCAAACTGGATACAACTGGATATCAGTATTTTATAAAGAGCCTCTGCCTGCCTGACCTACACAACCAAGTAATTAAGTAAAATAACTCTTGGCAAGACTTGTGTTAGATCGGACTTAATTATTATTATATTTAATTCTCATCAAACGGATACTATAACAGACACTATAACTGATACTATAACGGATACAATAACGGTTGCTGTATCAGATATTGTAACGGATACTATAACCAATACTACAACGAATATCTATTGTAACATATATCATAACGGATACTATATCGGATACTATACTATAACAGTTTAGTTTAGGCTATTGATTTTCATATTAAAATCGAATCCCAATTACGTCGACATGACTGGTCATTCGTCAACCTATGTTATTCTTCTTCTCAACCGGTACACTGTTGCCTGAGTAATCGTGGTCATCATTGTGAATCACGATGAGTGAATATCTTGATAATACGGCGCCATTCATCGCAAACTGCAGCTTTCTGAGGACATTCGTAAATATATTTAGTTTAATTAAAATATAATTTCTTAACTTTTACTTTTTTTGTGTACCGTACAAGCCAGAACATTATCGAGGCCGATCTCTGCGCAAAAATATGATTATCGTGGGCCACATTACTAACAAATGAGATACAGGCGGGGATACGAGTACCTACGAGTATCATCATTTGTATAGCCGTCTGTATAGACGTCTTATTTACCTTTTTTTACGTATTATTTACTGTGTTATATACAGAGCCTACCATTAATACAATAGGCTTTGGCCTATACACCGTTAAACTTTGGTCGTTTTAATCCCGTGGAGGATCGATTCGGTACATGAAACACTATCGATTTATAAAAATAAAATTAAAAAATAAAATACGTTTTTTCTAAAACTCGAATTAATATACACATGTACGAAACTAATATCTTTAAGTAAACGAGTCAATGACCTTGTAGGGAGTTGTCGGTCGTTGTGTACTAACTACCTACAGTTCATTGACCTCGATCAGCTGATGTTTACCTAAAGAAATCAATTTCGTACATGCGTAAATTAACTCGAGTTTAAAAACAAAGTGCTTTATTTTTCATTTTTATCTTTACAAATCAATAGGGTTTCATGTACCGAATCGACCCTCCGCTGGATTAAAACGACAAAAATTTAACGGTGTGTTTTAAAAACTTGCCCCACACCAATCGAATCCGATTCCCGCAACCTTTACCAGGTCATCATTCCACCTTATAGAAGACTTCTAACGCTGCGTCTTCTAGTACGCGGTCGCCACTCCAGAACCTTTCGGTCCCAATGGCTATCTGTTCGACGAGCAATGTGCCCTGCCCATTGCCACTTTAGTTTGGCGATTCTTCGTGCTATGTCGGCAACATTGGTTCTCCGGCAGATATCTTCATTCCTGGTTCGATCATGCGAGAAAACTGAACGATCACAGCCCTTTCCATTGCCCTTTGGTTGACTATAAGCCTTCTGATGAAGTCCATTGTAAGCCACCACGTTTCAAAGTCATATATCTTCACTGGCAACATGTGCTGGATGTGAGACGCACAGGACCTTTCATTGTGGCGACATTTGGGTGAGGTATATGTCCAACAATGGACGTCTTTGGGCTGAAATCAGTCAAGGAAAGACCCTCGATGAATGTCAATACATCTTCATCATTTCAGTAGAAAGACGTCCACAGTTAAGTATATTATTTCCCCCAAGTGTCGTCACAACGACTGGTCTATTTCGTCTTATATCCATCGGATTCCCACGCTTCTCATAAGGTCATAAGTCTATCTTGACAGATGCCTTAATCCAACATTGTGTGTGTAAGTGGTCGCCACTCCAGAGCCTTTTAGGCAATATGCTCTGTCCACTGTTACTTCAGTTTGGTGAATCTTCGGGCTACGTTGGTATCCTTGGTTCTCTGGCAAATATCTTCATTCCAGTTTCGACTATAAGAAAAGTCCAAGCGATTGGCGAAATAGACAAGTTGCTGTAGATAAGCGAACTCTTTTTTTGCTGATAAAACATTGTCCTATGCTTTTTTATGGTAGGTAAAATCATCCGATGACAAATCCCGCCCTTGGGTGGGGCGGGAAATAGTGTCAGAGTCTTACTGACTAAAAACCTACCCTGTTCCATTCATTGCCTTCGTCCCAGGGCCCCGGGTGACATTTTCACTCAACCTAGGAATTACTCCTGTACCGTGGATGCGTTCCTAAACATTTAAATTCACATAATTAAGAAACTTAAAGCCGAAACAACTATGTAAAAGTCATGCAAATATTAGTTCTGTGCGAGAATCGAACCTGAAACACACAGTTTAGTAGTCAGGCGCTCAACCTATGCTGAATTATGGTATGTACTCACATAGTCCTCATATTGGTAGTACACTGAACCTAAGACCATAGACTTACCTTTACACCGTTAAATTTTGGTCGTTTCAATCCCGCGGAGGGTCGATTTGGTACATGAAACACTATCGATTAAGAAAGTGCCTAGTCTTTTTCTAAAACTCGAGTTAATATACGCATGTACGAAATTAATTTCTTTAAGTAAATGAGTCAATGACCTTGTAGGTGGTTATCGGTCGTTGCGTACTAACTACCTACAGCTCATTGGCCTCGCTCATCTGATGTTTTCTTAAAGAATTTAATTTCTTATATGCGTGAATTAATTCGAGTTTAAAAAGAAGTACTTTATTTTTTAATTTTCTCTTTACCAATCGATAGTGTTTCATGTACCGAATCGACCCTCCGCGGGATAAAAATGACTTAAATTTAACGTTGTATGTAATAACAAAAATCCCTATGTTTCCCATTCGATTGACTGAATGGGAAACATTAGGATTTTTTCAAAAGCCCAGAATCCTCTAAACCCGTATCACCAATCATCCGTAGCCTCAAGGGGCTGGGTAGGATGAACAGAAAAATGCGCAGCTTCAAGAGTATTCAATCTTTCAACCGACATAATTATCGTCAAATATCCACGTTCAAGTTTTATGTAGATGTCGTGGTAATGGAAGAGGTAGGGACGTGGTTGTGGGAGATTGGTGAGCGTGGTTTCAATTTTGACATTTGTATAAATCGTCTGTCATGATGGAAGAGAGAGGATGATCTAGGTTTTGCGTTATTAAAACCTTGTGTTGTTTGTATCATGAGTTACTTAAATAATTGTGAAATAATTACTAATTTGGTATTGACAGTAAGATAATATCATAGATCTAACTCAAATGGCCAGAGCTACGCGATTGTTTGAAAGCGTCATCGTGGCCCTGCCCCCCTAGCCAAGTTACAATCGTTTCGTTTTGTGTTAACGCTTGGAGTTGGCCACGCCCCCAATTCGTTTGTTCGATCAAAGGAGTTGGGGGCGTGACCAACTCTAAGCGTTAACGCAAAACGAAACGATTGTAACTTGGCTAGGGGGGCTGATGTCACTCAGGTGGATTTTGGTCAATAAATGTCCGACACTCTCTATCTCGCTCTAAATGGAGAGCGAGATAAGTTCCTTAGTTATTTCCATCCTGAAAACAAGAGCTAAATAATTTTTTTTCTCTCTAAGTTGCAATTCTGCATTCAGTAAGCAAATTATCAAATTCACTAAGTAAGTGAGACAATTATTCGTCATGACAAACTGGCAGTCAACCGCTAAGTCTACATCTTTGTGCGTTGTCCAAACCAATTTTCAATAATAAACTTTAATTAAATTAATAAAGGTGACTTAATTAACTTAGCTAACTTTGACCACCACGATTCAAAGTAACGCTAATATATACAAAAAAAAACTTTACCATTGATTCTGTCTCAGCCAAACTCTTCGACAGCTCCACTACTAATGAACATCTTTACAATTACAATTCCTCTTGCCACTTCCATCTACCACTACCTCTTCACACCACCACCCTTAGGCGATGCGCAGGAGGTGCCCCCCCCCCAGGCTCAGGGTGGTTTGTCTCTTGAAAAAGTCTCAATAACTCGACAGCCCGGAACGCGAATGACATCGTTAGTGCAAGTGGCTCGAAGAAAAGGCGAACTATCTACTTGGTACGGGGATATCTATCAGGTGTAGATACAGGATGAGGAGAAGATTATTTTTTTGGTAGTTATGACAACTTAAGGCGACACTTAAAGCCAGCGACTTTGAGTGAACAAAAGAGGAGATAGCGCCACTCCCCGCGCATCAAGATTATTCGAATAATAATAATTATGTCCTTCATTTATTAAACACGATATGAATAAAAACCTTATATACAAAAGATTCGTAGTTAAATCATCTTTTAATTTGTGTAAGTTTCATAAAAATATACTCAATGGTTTTTTCCTGATCTTCACTTCTTTGTCTGTTAAACATAACTTAGAAAATAAATAACAGCAAGTTCTATGAAAAAAATATGTAAATGTATTCTATATCATATTGCTAGACAAATAGTTTAAATTAACATTTTTTTTTTTTCAAAACATTTAAACTAGTCGTTTAGAAGTGATGTTTTTTTTTTTTTTTTTTTTTTACGGTAGGTAAAATCATCCAATGACAAATCCCGCCCTTGGGCGGAGCGGGAAATAGTGTCAGACTTTTACTGACTAAAATCCTACCCTGTTCCTTCCCTGCCTTGGTTCCAGGGCCCTGGTATGCATTTTCATACCTTCCCAGAGCCCCAGACTAGGCCTCGACCCTACTGGGCCCCTACGGTTTGCTGACAACTCCTTGAGGCGCACGGGAACAGTGCGCGCCGTAAACGACTTGGGCTCGGTCCGGTCTGTTACCGGACAAACGGACAGCGAGCTACCCATTGCCCGCCGTCCGCAAGCCCGCGTCTACGGTGGCCGGAAATTTGGATCGGAGTTACGGCGGCGGCTGCGGCGTGAGCGCCGTTGCCTGATACGGTCAGCCTCCTCCTTTGCTAGCATTACTGCTTCGCAGAAGGAGGCGACCGCCTGCCACTCCTCCTCGCTCCGGAGCATGGCTTGAACCAAGCCCCGGCGCGAGAGATCGCCTCCGATTGCCCCCACGAGGACACGGCGATGCTCTTCCCAAGCGGGGCACACCTCTACCGTGTGCTCCACCGTGTCCACCGGGCGTTCCGCACAGTGACGACACCCGGGCGTCACCTCCGCACGGATCTTGTACAGGTACCGCCCGAACTTGCCATGTTCGGTTAGTACCTGCGCCATGCGGAAGGTTATGACGCCGTGAGGCCTTTCCAGCCACGCCTCAAAGAGGGGCCTTACCGCCTCAATCGTGGCGTGCCCAGCACAGGGTTGCGACAGTCGTTCTCGCCATTTCACCATGAGATCTCGCCGGAACTCTGTCCGCCAAGCCGCGACTTGTCGCGGCAGCGGGGATTCGCCCCGGCGTTGCATCTCCACGCGCAGATCGTGCATGCGTGCAAGGACTGTTGCCTCCAGATCCCATGGTGGCAGGCCAGCAAGGAGGCTCGCCGCTTCGCGGGATACCGTGCGGTATCCCCGGATCATCCGTATGGCCATGACCCTCTGGCAGGCGTTCAGCAGGGCCGCCGGTCGCCTTCTAGAAGTGATGTTGGATTTAAGATTATCAAAAATCATATATCTGCCCCGTAAATGTAGTGAGCTGGGCACATTGCACGTAGAACCAATATAAGATGGGGCCAAAAGGTTCTGGAGTGGCGACCGCGTACCAGAAGACGCAGCGTTAGACGGCCTCTTTCAATGTGGACCGATGACCTTGTGAGGGTAGCGAGAATCCGATGGATGTGAGACGCACAGGACCGGTCTTTGTGGGTCTATGTCTAACAATGGATGTCTGTCGGCTGAAATGATGATGAGGCTAAGGCTCTTCAAGGCTAGAGTGAATAGGCTCTTAATAAATTAGTGCGCCTCACCATCAACGATTGCATCACTGCTTAACATCAGGTGGGATTGCAGTCAAGCACTAGTTTATTTCAATAAAAAAAAAACAATGATGATGAACCATAAATTGAGAGTGACAATTTTTTTGTTGAATTCTTGAATTCAACCATAGAAAAAATAAATTCTAATTAACCTTAAAGCAGTGGTGACGGAGTGGTAACGGCCCCGACTTACGAGTTATAGGTCGCGGGTTCAAACCCAGCCTGGTGCATTACTTTGTGTAATTTATTTCGTCACCATTGCTCTCAAAACGGTGAAGGAAAACATCGTGAGGAAACCGGCATGTCCTAGAACCAAACATTCCAAGAAATTTGAAATCTACCAACCCGCACTGGGCACGCGTGGTGGATTACAGCCCATACCCTCTCCTAGAGAGGCTTGAGTCTCATCAGTGGCAACGTTCTAAGGCTGATGCTATGCTATGCTAATAAACCTTAGCTGGGCTAGACTAGGATTGAGCTTGATATTATAATCCTCAATCATCAATGTGGATTCCTGGTGAATCACGTACACATAGATATATTAAAAAAAACCTCAAATTGAAAAAAAATATACAAAAACCAGGAACTTTGAAATTAAAATGATACTTTACAAATTTTAGTTGTTTCTTAATTATTTTTTAATAACTTTACTACTGAATGATTTCCTTAGTATTAATTTGCTAGAAAAAAATAGGTAAAATATGTATACGGTACAAAACAAAAGAAAATGCACAACAGATTTTGTTAAAATTTCCAATAAATTTGTTCTTATTGATATACAAAAGTACTGATGCATTACCTCTTGAAGGATTCCTTATAAAACAGACGTTCATCCTATAACGAACATTAAAATTAAACCTTAAAAAAACAACCACGCTTACACAACTGCATCCAAATATTTTTTAACGAAACAAAAACATAAAAAACCAGCATTTTCCCATTTAAAATTCACCAACACCCTGTATTCAAGTATTGGCTAGATCTGAATAACACCGTCGCATAAAAAACTCGCGACTATGTTCATTTTGCGGACTTTCTGGCCACACACTACCACAAAAAAACCGACCTTATGATGTAAGTGTTAAGGTGGTAAATCCGTCAGAGGTGACAACCTGACCCATGTTTTTAAAGGCGCACTTGAGATTCGCGTCGTGATCACGCATCACTTTGCTTGTGAGAGCGGGGTGTAATTATTTTGGATTATTAAGCTTTCAATATTGGGATTTTGTAGTTGTTTTTATGGAGAGAAATTGATTTTTGAAAAACAATAATACCTACAGTAAAACTGGATAGATGCGAGTCGAACAAACTAGCAAAAACGACGACAAAAAATATTTGTTGTAAAAACCCCTTTTTTGTGGTAGGTAAAATCATCCAATGACAAATCCCGCCCCTGGGCGGAGCGGGAAGTAGTGTCAGACTCTTACTGACTAAAAACCTACCCGTTCCTTCGTAGCCTATCGTGCCGGGGCCGAGCATTCGTTTCGGAGGTTAACCCATGACCCCAGTAGGCTTCGACCCTCCCGCCTGCAGTTAGCAGGCTGGGCCTCTTCGGTGTGCTGACAGCTCCTTGAGGCGCGCGGGAACAGTACGCGCCGTCGACGACTTGGGCTCGGTCCGGTCGGTTATCGGACGATCGGACAGCGTGCTACGCATTGCACGCCGTCCGCAAGCCCGCGCCTACGGTGGCCAGAAATCGGGATCGGAATCCCGGCGGCGGCTGGGGCGAGCGCCGCGTTGCCTCTGCCTGATGCGGTCGGCCTCCTCCTTTGCTAGCATTACTGCTTCGCAGAAGGAGGCGACCGCCTAAGGTCACTGAGGGGTGGCTTTTTAGCATGTGCGCTGGTCCCTAATGCCCACTATGACTTTGCCGTGACCTGTGTTGTATATTGTCAGCGGTGTTCAACTTGTGACCTTTTTAAAATACTTTTGAGATAAAATTTATCAGTTTAAAAATTGAAATTGATTCAGTTATTGATTCTAAGCAAACTATATTCAGGTTTCTTATATACTAAATATAATGTTGTTGGTTGCGCAAATAAGCTTGGTGTGGACTGTATGTTTGAAAAGCGATCTAAGGTTTGTTAACAATATGCAGGTACTGTGCCTGGATGGGACGGAGGTATTAGGGAGGAACACTGACCTTTTGACCTCGAAGGTTCCACGTGGCGCCGGCCGGCGAACCTCGACTTCGCACATTTAACCACTGCCAGGTCCTGTATTGCACTACACTGCACTATTGTTGAGTCTTTGAATGGTTGGATCACGAAATAGTCAATTTTCTTGTAATTTCGAGCGGGCGATGTTAGCGGAGCGGTCACATTCACAATCGATGCACAAACGTCAATGTCATTCCAATTCTTGAGGTCGTGCGGGGGAAGGGAAACGGAAGGGATAGGATTGCTAGGCCAAAAAAATAAATTACAAAAAACAAAATCGCGGGTCATAGCAAATTGGCGCAACCATTCCCCCCGGGTTTGAAGGGTTACCTTCAAAGAAAAGAAAAAAAAAACAAAAGCGAAACTAAACCCTATTACTAATCTAAACTATCAATACTAGGTAGCGAAACAACTTATAACTAACTATGCCACTACTGCTGATTAGGCAGAGGGCAGAGGCGAATAACCGGACGCAGGTACGATCCAGTTGCGGTTTTAACCTTTACGACTCGCGTTATTCCGTTCGAACCCGGAAAAACTTCTTCCACTACACCAAGAGGCCAGTGCAGAGGAGGCGCACTCTCAGTCTTCAGTATCACCACAGTACCGACTGTGACTGGATCTGAAGGAGTGTTCCACTTTTGACGCGACTGCAGCGTATGCAGATAATCTGTCCTCCATCGCTTCCAAAAGGACTGAACTAAGCTATCTAGCAGAGCGTGACGCGGGTGAAGCTTAAAGCAGGGCACACATCTGTGCACTCTAGCGCGTATCAAATTGCGAGCGGAAAGTATCCAGTACTTCTGTCGAAGAATGGACATTAATAAATCGGGACCAGCGTGACAATTCACCTTATGGTGATAATCCACCAACAAATCCAAAACGTGATCCTTGCGTGGTAGAACTACTGGATGCATTTGTTCAAACTCTAACTTAGCATTTCGCAGACGGCCACCGACACGAATGAGTCCGTCTTGCAAAAATGGTTTCAAATGTTGAAGTGCGCGACTACAAGGTTTACGTGATTCTAAACTACGAAATTCTATTGAAAAATAAAATTTCTGCAACTCTCGAAGTACAACTGATTCAGCTCTATCTAAATCAGCTGCGATTATAGAACCACGCGATGGTAATAATCTCAAAAATCTTAGGACGTAAACTACACAGCGTAATCGTCTCGACCAAGACGAGACTCGATTAGACAACAACAAAACAACTGACTCTTCACGCGGAACTGATACTACAAGCGTATGTTTCTTCTCCTCGGGTGGCTCTGAAACAGTAGCGGGGTTAAACGGAGCATTTGGCCACTCGTTAGGAGTGGTATGAAGCCAGGGAGGGCCACAAAACCAAAGCGGATGATTTAAAATTTGCGCAGGAAGCAAACCACGTGAGAGACAATCAGCTGGGTTTTCTGTTCCAGCGACATGGAATATATTTTCCGGTGACAATTCAGCTTGAATCTTAGCCACCCTATTTGCGACAAACGTGCCCCATCGATGGGGTGAAGAGTGGGCCCAACATAGAGCAACGGTTGAGTCTGAAAACGCTACAATTCTCTCTATATTAATGCGAGGACGACAAGTTTTGACTATAGATGTAATCAATTGAACCAACATAAGAATAGCGCAGAGTTCGAGACGAGCAAGAGAGACAACCTTACGAGGAGATACGTTTGATTTTGCGCTAATGAGGAAAACTGAAATGTTATCGCCATTTTGGACCTGAAAGTAAACCACTCCCCCGTAAGCCCTCTCACTGGCGTCTGCGAAACCTACCACATTAACAACAGTGTCTGGTACTATACCAACATGGCGAGGAATCTGTATCTGATCGAGCATTGGAAGCTCTTTCCTATAGCGAGCCCACAACTTAGCAACACTGTCAGGAGCGGTGTCGTCCCAATCACAGTTGGAAAGCCAAAGCTCTTTTATAAGCAGCTTTGCATACAAAACGACAGGAGCTACAAAACCCATTATATCCCATATCCGAGCTACACATGCTAGGATAACGCGTTTGGTACAAGTTGGCGGAGTCGAGCTAATTTTAAGACTGAACATATCAGTTGCGGGTGACCAACTTAAACCAAGGATCTTATGCGAATCACTATCATCGAATTCCTTTACCGAAGTCAACCGGTGTGACGGTGGAATCGACTCTAATGTAGCTTGCGAGTTGCTTGTCCATTTCACCAGATCAAATTGACCGGACTTCATGAGGCTGATTACTTGAGCAGCGGTCTCTATAGCCTCTGCTTCACTAGGTACACTGTACACAAAATCGTCCTTGTACAATCCGGTTTCAATAGTGGCCCTTGCTTTCGGGTATGTATGACCCTCGTCAGCGGCCAACTGCTTGATAGTGCGAAGAGCGTGAAAGGGACTAGACTTAAGCCCAAAACAAACACGATTGAATTCGTAAACCTTCAAAGGTTCCTGCGGAGAAAATCTATACAAGAAGCGTTGGAATCTACGGTCACATTCTCTGATTCCAATACTAAGAAACATTTGCCGAATATCAGCAGAGAGCGCAATAGCAAACAAGCGAAAATTTACTATTATTTCAAATAAGTTACCCTGGAGGTTCTGACCACAACACAAGATATCGTTAAGCGATATGCCAGTACTAGTTTTAGCGCTACCATCCATAACCACACGCAGTTTAGTTGTAAGTTTTTCTTCTCTAACAACTCCATGGTGCGGGATGATGTAAAACGGGTAATCACGTGTCTCCTCAGTCTCGGCAGGCGCTGATGAGATATAACCTTTATCTAAATATTCGATCCGCACATCATCATAGGCTTGCTTCAACTTAGGAGACGCCTGCATCTTACGTTCCAAGCATAGAAAGCGTTTTTCTGCGGAGGCACGGGAGCCACCGAGCGAAAAAATATCACCCTTGAAAGGGAGCGCGACAACATAACGACCATCTTTATCACGAGTAGTCGTGCGGGTATAAATCTCCTCAGTGACCTGATCCTCAGGGCTGAGAATAGGCGGGACATTGACCTCTTCAATCTCCCAGAACTTGCGGATGGTAGACTCAAGCGGCGGCTCGACGGTGCAACAGTGCGACACAGTCGAGTAACTATCTAAACAAGCGGGTGCGGAACCAACTATAACAAACCCGAGAACTGTTTCCAGTGCGTGCGGAGCGGGGTACATCGGAAGACCTTGAATTTTACGTGATAACTGGAGATGCGGGAGAATCGAAGCACCGATCAATAGATCGATATCTCCAGGGAAAGCGTAATTTCCGTCGGCTAACTGCAAGTTCTTAAACTCCGTCAGCATGGACGTGTCAACCGGTACCGTGGGCAACCGTTCCGTAATCTTATCTGCGACTAGCGAATCCATTTCAAACGAAATATTACGATTAAAACGTGAACTAAATATTATTTTAATGGAACCGTGAATGGTTGCCTTTAAACCTCCAAAACCTTTCACTTCTGAGCGGGATGACCAATTATTAAAACTAAAACCAAGGCGTTGACAACAATCCCGAGTAATAAAATTACTCTGGGAAGCGCCATCTAGTAGCGCTCGAACGGTGTGCGGTTTGCCAAAGGCATCTACAATGACAACTTGCGCGGTCGCAAGTAAAACGGTAGTGATTTGAGTACCAGCGGCGGAAAGCGAACACAATGTTACGTCGTTTGCACTTGCAGCAGGCCGCGCGTCACAAGCGTCGCGCGTCTGCGCAGGCTGCTGCTGCGATGGCAGCTTACTACTCTCAAAATGTAAGAAGGTATGATGTCTAGCTAGACATTTACGACAGCTAACACCACTGTTACATGACGTAACCAGATGTTTGTCACTTAGACAATTAAAACACAAATTATTAGTGCGGACAAACTTGTAACGATCACTAGGCGATAATCTCTGAAATTCCGAACACTTGTACAGCTGTGTATGGCTACCCTTACACAGAGAACAGTCAGGTGTTGAGGCGGTATTAACTAGCGTATGTGCAGTCTTGACTGACTTCGATGACGCGTCTATACGGCGATCGGAACCTGTCCTATTCGTGACTTCATGACGTGCCGACGTGCGCTGCAATACCTTAATATGGTCGCGAATAAAAGATTCTAAATCTTCGAACTTAGGTATTTCGTTACCGCGCTGAGTCGTTTCAAACAGACGAACAGTTTCAGGATCTAATTTCTGTAAACCGATATACAAAAACAAAAAGTCACAGAGGTCATTGACCTTTAGGTTCTTTACTGCACGAACAGATGATGCGAAAATATTTAAAAACTTCTCTAAATTATGATCGTTACAAACGGAAAAACTTTTCAAATCGAATAATTGATCTAAATATGCGGTGGCTACTAATCGCTTATCTTCGTATTTTGTTTTTAAAGTGTTCAAAACTAAAGTGTAATTTTCAGCGCTAAACGTAATTCCAGCACAGACAGCCTTTGCCTTACCGGTCAATTTTTCTACGAGATAATGCAATCTCTCGTGATCTGTCAGCGATGTGTTCCTATGTATTATATTTTCGAAACTATCTATAAATAGATTCCAATTTCGAATGTCACCATTAAATTCAGGTATTTGAATTGGCGGCAATCGTGGGCGTTCGCGAGGAGGGTTGGATAAACCACTCGCGGGGGGGGGAGTCTCTAAACTCCTAGCAATACGTTTGATACGACAATACAAGTCATCAAAGGACGACAATGCCTGATAACTCACACAGTAATCAGGATTTAACTCCAACTCTAAAATGTTTATATTATTAATTGTAGATTCAAAATCCGCGCGCAAACTATCTAAAGTTTCCAACGAACACAAGAAAGCATCTCTAATCGTCAGATCCGAGGTTTGCAAAGATTTATCACAAATTGATTGAACACGTGAAAACTGTGAGTCCCTTTTAGCGTATAAAAGCTTTAACTGAACCTTTAAATCAGTACTAACCTTATTGCCCTTAAGAGACATCTTGTTTTGATATATTCACACTATACACTCAAACAAACACTTAACGAATTATTAAGTAAGCGATAATTATCAGATAACAATATGGTAATATTGTAAACAACAAAGTGAACGGCGAACGAACGGAATAACCTGAATCAATGAGTGAATATTACCCAATTTCTCGATTAAATATATGCGTATATAATCTATGGTTTATCCGTTTCCTACAAATATTCACTCAACAATGAACGGGTATTTTTGAAATGCGTCTACCTACATGCAATTTGTAGGACTTCCGAATGAATTTTGTCAAGAAAAAGAATGCGATCGATTTATATCTACGCTGATATTTACGTAGCTAACTATAATTATGCGGTGCGGTTGACGGCGTAGGTACCGTAATTATCAATGGCTCTTTAACTATACGAGCGAAATAACGTTTAGTTGCCTAAATGCCCAGATGCGGGTTTTCTACTATTATATCTAGGTAAACAGGCGCGTTGCGTTTATTCCCTATGGAACAAATACTATATTGCGAAATTACAAGAAAATGATTCACGATCCTGCTCGTAGGACCAAAAGTAATGGTTGCGCAAATAAGCTTGGTGTGGACTGTATGTTTGAAAAGCGATCTAAGGTTTGTTAACAATATGCAGGTACTGTGCCTGGATGGGACGGAGGTATTAGGGAGGAACACTGACCTTTTGACCTCGAAGGTTCCACGTGGCGCCGGCCGGCGAACCTCGACTTCGCACATTTAACCACTGCCAGGTCCTGTATTGCACTACACTGCACTATTGTTGAGTCTTTGAATGGTTGGATCACGAAATAGTCAATTTTCTTGTAATTTCGAGCGGGCGATGTTAGCGGAGCGGTCACATTCACAATCGATGCACAAACGTCAATGTCATTCCAATTCTTGAGGTCGTGCGGGGGAAGGGAAACGGAAGGGATAGGATTGCTAGGCCAAAAAAATAAATTACAAAAAACAAAATCGCGGATCATAGCAAATTGGCGCAACCAGTTGTATATACAGACAGGTTAAGCACATTACTCGCTGAACCGATGGCCAACAGGACCTCGAAGTTCTGGAAATCTCGAACACCACCATCATTTCCCAAACAAAGCACTAAAAAACCAACCAAGAAAGATTTTGCATGCGATAGCAGAACGGTTACTAAAATTTATTACAAGAACTAATTTTAGATTCTAGTCTGTCATTGCAGTTGACATGAAATATTGATCTAGACAAAAGATTTATGTTTTCCTAAGTGGTACGAAGACTGATATCGATTGTAGTCGAGCTGGTCTAATAAGGTCACGATATGGCCTTCCGTTTTGTTTGCAGTCTGTACTGTATGTACAGACTGAGGTACTAGGGGGTATTTTTTATGGTACGTAAAATCATCTAATGACACATCCCGCCCTTGGGCAGAGAGGGATATAGTGTCAGACTCTTACTAACTAAAAACCTACCCCGTTCCTTCGTTGCCTCTCGTGCTGGAGCCGGGCCTTCCTTTCAGAAACTGATCCATGACCCCAGCAGGCTTCGGCCCTGCCGGCCCGCCTGCTAGCAGGCTGAACCTCTACGGTTTGCTGACAGCTCCTTGAAGCGTGCGGGAACAGTACGCGCCGTCGACGACTTGGGCTCGGTCCGGTCGGTTACTGGATGATCGGACAACGTGCTACCCATGGCACGCCGTCCGCAAGCCCGAGGTACTAGGGGTGCAGATATTGAGAGGTATTTCTAATAGTTATTATTTTTCTTAGGTTAATCCAATAAGTCATGCGTTTTTAGGGTTCCATACCTCAAGAGGATAAAACTGAACCCTTATAGGATCCCGGGTGTCGCCACTGTGCGGAACACCCGGATGACACTGTGGAGCACACTTTAGAGGTGTGCCCCGCCTGGACAGGGCATCGCCGTGTCCTCGTGGGGGCTATCGGCGGCAGCGATCTCTCTCACCGAGCCTTGGTTCAGGTCATGGTCCGGAGTGAGGAGGGATGGCAGGCGGTCGCCTCCTTCAGCGAAGCAGTAATGCTAGCAAAGGAAGAAGCCGACCGCATTAGGCAAAGACAACAGAGCGCATGCCCCAGCCGCCGCCGGGATTGCGATCCCGATTTCCGGCTACCGTAGGTGTGAGCTTGCGAACGGCGAACAATGGGTAGCACGCTGTCCGATCGTGCGGTAACCGACCGGACCGAGCCCAATTCGTCGACAGCGCGTACTGTTCCCACGAGCCTCAAGGAGCTGTCAGCAAACCGTAGAGGCCCAGCCTCGAAGGTAGGCGATCCTTCCGTGCCTCATAGAGATGTCAGCAAAACCGTAGTGGCGGTTTTATTATATTTAGAATGTATATTGTTCGCTTGAGCCATTCGATGAGGTAATCAAATTCACTATAGTACGCGGAAAATAATTTGAAGCCTTTGCGTTGGTTACGCGTAGCCACTTCGATTGAGAACCGAAAATTGCTTACTGAATGCACATTCAAGGACGACCGCAATGATGGTTCAACTTATGTGACGAGGATTATAACCGATATTCGGGTCTTAATCGAAGTGGGAGTTTGCGCGTAAATATAACAAATGATTCAACTTATTTGCCGCGTACTATAACATAATTTGAAACGAATTATAATGTTTTCACTATTGCAGTCAACACATATTAATGTAATCTTTTCGATTTAGACTTGCAAATACGTATTTCCTTAAACGATTGTATTACAATTTATAATTAAGTCTGTTCATGTTGAAAGTAGGTGAGAATTATCATATACCTAGATTAACCGTCGGACAAAGCAAACACTGACCTAAAATACCTACTAACAATGTCAATCAGTAGCACTAATGTTATAGGTTTATTTTTGGTTTGCTACTCTTCATATAGCAACAGCTGACGCGTCTCCGTAAACACGGCCTTAGACCTAGTATTACATTAATTTACATTTCATTACATTTGTTTGTATTATAAAATCACACAACACGACAACAGCAACACAATTATTTGATCACATTTAATTTTAATAAATATTTATTATGACGTACAAACGACATCATATTTCGGAACGCATCGATGGTGTTGAAGGACATTGCATGTGTGCGTGCGATGGTCGCGCACGCATCTAAGGCGCCCATTACACAACAATTTTTGCTGTCAGTTTTTCCACAGTCAAAATTTTGATTGACGAATTACCTAACATGTAGTGGGATGACTGACGTAGTATAGTACTGATTGACGAAAACCATCATTCACCATCATTCATGATTGATGGCAATGATTGACGTTTGCACGACAGTTTAATAGGCGCCTTAACCTACGTCGACCTTCAGTCCGCTACCAACTATCGTACGCGCTTTTGAGTTATGGATGCCTCGTTTCGTAAAGAATATTGTTATTGTGTTTGTTGTGTATTTTGGATTTTCTGACTATTGTGTTGTAACTGTATCGCCCACTCCTGTTTGTGTGTTCATCTATGTTTTTATGATCGTGGATATTCTTGAAATCGGAGTAAACCGTGAGTACTAGTGCCTAATAAGATTTTTATTACCAACTACCCGCACTCACTCAGAATCGCAATCCGACAAACTAATAATATTTTTAATGTTGATAGGCTCGCGCTTGACCACTATCTCACTTAATGAAAAGCGACTGGTCGATGTAATGTGGTAGATGATGGAGCGAGATTGTCTAGAAGTAACCTATTCACTTTTGACATAAGATCCCCTGGCTCTAGCTATCAGGAAATACAGACTCCGGCAGGCAATTCCACTTTTTAGCTGTACGAACAATGAATGTGTTCCCAAAATAATTTGTGCGTATAGTTGGAATGTCCACCATGATAAATGATATTTATTTTGCAAATAGGTTGTCACAGTCTCTTTTTAAGTCCATACAGTAAATTTGTAATGGTCAAATCACATGAGAAATATGCAGATTTGTCTGAGATGGTCTTTTGAAGAAAGAACCATACAGATTTGAGTGGACCTGTCCAGTCAGTGCAAGCATTTGTCAGTATTCGTGAAGCTCAACTCAGGACTACTAAGGAGCTCAACGACTTGACGAACAATACCAAAGACAGGACATTTGGATAGGCCGAAGAAAATACTCAAATTGCCAGACATTAAAGTTACTGAAAAGAAAAAAAAAGCAATTCACATAGTCCTCACATTCACAATAATGAATGGAAAATGTCAAACATTAATGAAAAGTAAAAAATATATGTCCAATTGTAAAATAAAAATAATTTACAATGTCCATTTGTAAAATAAAAACTAATTTACAACGTCAAATTGTAAGAAAAAACTAAATAAATAAACAACTATGTCTTGGCGGCGCATCACCGCATGCTTGGTGATCTGATGGGCTAGGCGAAATTAGGCTACGCAATTCCGATGCACACTCCCCAAAATGCAACCGGTAGAAAACTGACAGGCTAGCAACTCGGCGTCGATGGTCAAAACTTTGAAGCCTCGACTCGGTGAGTACATCATTGACTGAAGTGTACCAAGCTGGTAGCTGGCAGATCCGTTCAGCTAGTACTTCATAAACGATCAAACTAGCGTTTGATAATGTTACAGCAGCTGTTCTGGTGTGAAAATAAATATTATAAAATCAGCTTGTCATGTTACCTAGTTGTTCTCATAAACACATGGTCACTGGGCCATCCGGGTGACTAAGGGGTTGTTTTGCTCCCGCACCCAGCTGTGTACTGGCAATTAATGCCCGCTATAACCTGCCTTGAACCTGTGTTGTACTTAATGTCGGCGGTGTCCACCTTGTGGCCTTCTTTAAATATTTTTGGAAAAAAAATTAAGACAGTTAAAAAAATATTGGAATCGATTCAGTTAGTGATTCTGATCAAACTATATTCAGGTTTCGCATATACTAAAAGTAATTTTGTATATGAAATTTAGCATTTTGAGTTTTGATTTGAATCGCTAGACCAGATCAATCCGTGTCCCTTCAGTTACTTTTTGCGCTCCAAGGTCTCGGTGAATTGACTCTTTAAAAAAATACTGTAACCCCAGTATCCTGGTACCCATTAGGTAAAGTTAACCACGTGATACCAGTTTAATTAATTCATCCTGATGATGACTAATCTAGCCCCTTATTCCAAAGTCCCCTTCCCTGTACATGAACTGCACTTAAAACAAAACCGTATCGGTTCGGTATCGGGTCGCAATCGACGCGACCGGCACGCCACTGGCACGCGACCGTTTCACTAGCGTGCCGTATTGACTGCATTCAAAACGGACGCTCGCAGAAATTGATTTACGATGTCGTGGTAAGGGTTAAGTTGTGTTGTGTGGAGAAGGACTTGGTAAAAAAAGAATGCTTAAAAAATAAGTTTGAAAATTATAATTTATGTTTTGAGATAACAACCAGCCATTCTTTTGAGACTTTTGTCTAATTACTGGCAGTGAACAAGCATTCATAAAACTAACTAATTATAATATTATAGATTTCTATATTATTTATAATTTATAAATATAGATTTCTCACACTAGGGCGGAGTGGCAGGGTATGTCACACTTTTACGGTCTAAAATCCACTCCTGTGTTCCTTTTTTCCTTGCGTTCGAGGACCCCGGGTGTGTTTAGCAAGCAAAAGCAGTTGTGGCCTCAAGTTACAAGTCTGGGTTCAAACCCAGGCAGGCACAACTTTACCTAATTTATATCCTCAAATCGTTGAAGAAAACATCATGAAGAAATCGGCATGTCGTATAGCCGAAATTCAAAAATATGTGACGTCCAGCAACCCGCACTGGACCCGCGTGGTGATTTACAGACCATCACTTCTAGAAAGAAGGCCTGAGTCCCAGCAGTAAGAACTTTTTAAGGCTAATTAAGTTATATGTTTGGCAATCAGATCGTCAAAAGACCCATTACAAAAAGTGACTTCAACAAAATACCTAAAGAATCAGTCGAAAAATAAAAACTAAAGAAGCCTATTCCACTCTCATTACCCAGTAATATAACAAGAATGCCACGACAAGTTGCATTCATATTGTCTTATCAAGTATTGGCGGGAAGTCGCTGACATGACCTTCTACCCTGAATTTATTGCTGAACTGGTTCCGAAGCAGCACGGAGTTTATAGCTGAAGGTGTATCGGTAGATGTGATGAGAGATAACCTGGAGTAAGGTAATTTTGAAGAAGCTTTTATGGTTTTCTGCAGTTTCGCTGAATAGTTGACTGTGTAACAAATGCCACGATAAGGATTTTTTTTTCGGTGGGTAAAAATCATCCAATGACAGCTCCCGCCCTTGAACAGAGCGGGAGATAGTGTCAGACTCTTACTGACTAAAAAACCCACCCCGTTCTTTCGTTGCCTTTCATGCCGGAGCCGAGCCTTCTTTTCAGAAGGTGACCCTTTTCCCCAGTAGACTTCGAGCCTTTCTGCCTGCTAGCAGGCTGGGCCTCTACGGTTTGCTAACAGCTCCTTGAGGCGCGCGGGAACAGTACGCGCCGTCGACGACTTGGGATCGGTCCGGTCGGTTACCGGACGGTCGGATAGTGCCATTGCACGCCGTCCGCAAGCCCGCGCCTACGGTACGATAACGATTTAAAATTTTCTTTTACAACTTATAAAATACTAGCCTTCTTGCAGTGCTTTCAGTCGCGTGAAAGTAGGAAATTCTCCCTTAAGAAACGTACTCCGCAACAAATCAATAGTGAGATGATTCTACCAATTTCTTGTAAATCTGTTCTCTTGTGGATGGGACGGTAGCTTCGATAGTGAGGATTTTTGATTCCTTCATCCTTCATTTAGCTGGCAAGATTATTGTCACTAATTCCATGAAAACCAGCGTCAGGCAACTACCACGTAGCTGTCTGGCATTTTTGCTGAACTGGACCTATTTGGCGCAACCGTGAGACACACAATGTTAGTTTTATCATTTTTTATCTTAAGTGTCTACATGTTGTTTCTGCATTGTGTGTGTCTATATTGTGTCAAATAAAATATTTTTTCTTTCTTTCTTTTCTAATTAAACACAAAGTCAAATACAAAGAAATGATAACTTTCTTACAAAAAATTAAATTATATTTTAAAAAATCTAACGCAATTTGCAAACCATAATTTCGTTTCGTTATAATCAAAGTCATCTCAACGCTCATTCACGTGGTCAGAACGAAGGAATTGGAGGCGTGGCCAACTCCAGGCGTACACGTTTAACGAACGATCTTAACTTGACTCGGGGGGCTTGACGGCCGAATGGCGAGCTACCGCAAGCTAACAATTATATTATTATTATTAGGTAGCAAAAACAAATAGTTTTCTTATAAAATTCAAATTATACATCGAAAAATCTTACCCGAATTGGCCAACTATAATTCGGTTACAATCAAATTCCTTTCGGCGCAGAAAGCAAGCAGCGTAAGTACTAGTAACAAATGTTCGGTAGGGGTGCAATATTTATCTACCCCGGGACGGTAGTCAGGTTTTATAGGGACGGGACTGGTCACTTCGGAATTTGCGCTATTTATTTATTGTGTCGTGGCGAGCCCGTGACATATGTTACGGGTAGATAGTGACAAAAGTGGTTTGAGAATTTTGGTCAAATTTGTTTTGATTTTTATTATGTTCATTTTAATTTGTGTTACAAGATTTTTTTTTAAATATAATAATATATGTATAAAATATGACTGCGATTCCACCTGATGGTAAGCAGTGATTCAATCGTTGATGGTGTGGCGCACTAGTTTATTAACTCTGGCCTTGAAGACACCCAAATTATATTCGGATAGGAAGATCGTAGCAAGCAAATTATTCCAATCCTTCGATGTACGCGGTATAGACGACGAGACAAAACGCCTAGTCCGGACCGTAGACATTTCAACACCGTAGGGGTGGATACTCGCGCTACGTCTTGTTGTGCGATGGTAGAATTGAAATGGTGGAATTAAGTCATGCAGTGGAAAAAAATACTGAAAGGCTGCCTGTGCTCAAGGCTTTGATCGTTTATTTATTGGTTCATTAATATAATAAAGGAGAATTTGTATGTAGGTATATTTGTTACACCATTACGTTCAAACGGCTGAACATCCGTTGCGGAATTTGAACGTTATGAAAACTCAAAATACGTTGCACCACGCAGCGCTGCGCTACGAGGCATCTCAATCTGAAAAGTGTATCTCTTCGTGTAATAAATAAATTTACATTTTGAGTCGCTTTTCGGGCAGCATCGCGTCGCGTCGCTCTTGGTGGGAACTGATCCTTATGCAAGCACTACTGCATAATGTCCTTGATTTAATTCCCGGATCAGAAAAAGTGTTATAATGTCTTACTACTAGGTATTTCTCAGCAAAAGTCTGTAGTCTGGATTTGTGACCGTTGTTGTTTTTTAAAATTAGTCATTTGTTGGTTTCTTTGCGTTTTGTATTTTTTCTAATATCGCTGTTTTTAAAACTATGAAATTTAATAAAAAAAATAAGTATTTTACCAAAGTATTTCCCATTTTCAATGAACTTAAAACCTACCTTTATTCCACCAGCTTCTACACTCAACACTGTATTTAAATGCAGTCCCAATTTTACCTCTACACTTTTGTGCTCGGCTGTACCCAGGAGTATATTAAACGTCGGAGGAGTCGGCAGAGCTCGCCAACATTTGGTTTTTATACACCAATACTTTGTCGCATTCTTGCCGACTTTTGTATATTGGATGCTGTAGCCATAGTATTGAATAGACCTGGCAGAATATTGGGCAGTGATAGGTATTGAATGGTCCACATGCTTGGTCGTATAGTAGCATGGTTAATCAGCCTTATAATGTTCCCACTGCTGGTATTCAAGTCTCCTCTCTAAAAGAGGAAATGGGCCATCATGGACTCGGAGCAATTTGGTAGATATTATATGTCTTCGAACTTTCTGGGTCTAGGACATACCGGTTTTCTCGCAATATGTTTCTTCACCATTTAAATAAATTACACAAAGTAATGCGCCTGGTTGAGTTTGAACACTCATAAGTCATGGCCGTTACCACTAGGCCACCACCGATCTATACATTAAAATAAAATATGGTAACATGACTACGGAAGTTTATAAAAAATGAATCAACTATGACTACAACCAGAAACGCGCCAAGCAATGAAACTTTCAAAAGGTTTTCTATCCTAGGACAAAATTAATCTTCATCTCCTAATAATGAAACTTATAAGCGTTGCTAAAATTACCATTCCATTGCTGAATACCATCGTGGAAGTCCTGAAAACAGAGGTGATCACATGTATTTTCAATTACAATAGCAACCATACCCTTCAAATAGGAAGAAAAATCAAAAATTGATTCAAGAATTGAACTATTTACGACTCGCAACTGGCCGGTTTTGTTTGCTTTCTCAGTTTTCTAAAGATAGTCATGTCTAACGGTTCCTAATGCTACATAGTTTAACGCGAATTCGTCCGGCGAACTAATAAGCCCACAGAACAGTAATAAATCTCGCATAATGTCGTCTGCTGGCTTATTGATTCTCATCATTCAGGCCTGTTTGTTTACTTCACCATTAAGTGTCGATGGAACCTTGTTATTTGTCTGTCAATCTGATATACTTAGTTTTTTTATAATTATGCGTAGCCTCGTGTTTGACCACTATCTCACCTGATGGCAAGATGGATGGATGTGGCTGACGATGGAGTCCCAAGCACCTATTTAATTCTTCTTATCTTAAAGACCCTTAGGTTATAGCCACAGTTTTTTTTTTACTTGTTAAAAACTAGTGAGATTTTTAACCACCGAAAAAAAAAACCCACGGCCCACAGAACAGCAATCAATCGCTAAACCACTAGTCACGTAATCTCACCAAATTCAACCACACATTTGTAACAGCATAAATTTCATTTACCATGACATAATTCCGTTAAAAGGCACTACAAAATGTAAAGCCAATACTGCCAACACGGTTATTTCAATTCGCTTTTATTATCCACTCCATAAATGACAGGATGACAAAATCATTGTTATGTCGTCACGGGAATAGCGTTCTGATGGCATATGAATTCAGTGGCGATGACTGCAGCACAATTATAATATTGGTTGAATAATTAACCCGATTGCTGCATCGTTTCGCCACAATTGTTCTGTTATGGCTATCGCTTTAGGGATGGGATGAGGTGATATCGATTTCGATAAAAAAAAATACTGTATGTTTAAAAATCGATAGGTAAAGAAAGCCTTCTTATTTCATAGACCTCTTGAAGGCAAATAGCCAAAGCGATGCATAAGGACGTGACGTGACTTTAATTTATTTGATTAATTTTAAAAGAACCAACAGATATAAAAATAACTTACTTTAAACTTGAATAAAATTTTATTATTATTAGGTATTAATTACATGTTCTCACGGGTAAAGACAGAAAAAGTAGTAAAAAACTTGGGATCACTACCAAGGCCGTAAAACAAAAAAAAAGCACTTAAATAGGTCCAGTTTTCACAATCCGCTTTTTAAAAAGTCAACAGTCAGCCGAGGGCATACAGAATAACATAATTAAAATAAAATATATATATATAAACCCCCTACAGTCCTTGTCATCATGAGAAATGTATAGAACTGGTCAAGACAAAACTAATGAGCCCAAACATGATAGGTTTACTACGTTAATAAGCAATCCAGGGATCTTACCTTCGAGCTCCATCATTGATGTATACGAGTATTTCAAATATTAGGTCACACATATGTTTAAAATAAAGTAAATACCCATTAAGTGTTCAAAAACCCTACCACAGGTAACAAACGCGCTGGTGACCATAAACACCTGAACAGATCTTCATAAATTGTAGCTAAGAACAATCTTGATTAAGCCAGCTTTCAAACAAAAAAAAACAGCATCAAAATCGGTATATTCGTTTGGGCGCTACGATGCCACGAACAGACACACAGACAGACAGGTCAAACTTATAACACCCCTCTTTTCCAGGGGTTAATAAATACGTTTTAGTGGTGAATTGATCAAATGAGAACTATTTATAAAGAACATTAAAGTCTTCACATTTTTACAAAAAAAAAAAAAAATTACAATAATAACAACCAGTTCTGTGCATTCCGCAACCATCGGATTCAAACCCTCACCAAATCATCGGTCCACCTAGTGGAAGGCCTTACCGGCACTTGATCGCCACTCTAGAATCGTGAGTAACTATGACAATGACAAAGTAACAGTTTCTTCAAACGCACATCGATGCCAAGCCGTCCGTCCGACAGCGTATATCGTTCCACGCGCGCCTCAAGGAGTTGTCAGCAAACTGTAGGAGCCCAACAGGGTCGAAGCCTACTGGGGCAAGGATCGGTTTTCCGAAAGTAAGGTCTGGCCACGGTATGAAAGTCAATGAAGAAACCAAGGCCAAGGGCGCGGAGATGTCATTGGATGATTTTCCCAACGAAAAAAAAAACACATCGATAAAACCACTCGATTAATTCAGCCAGCAGCGATTTAATCGAGTGTAGGCCATCCTTTCGCCTATACAGGTTGTTCCGATACGAGTGGCACATTACCTCCGTCGCCAACACGAATTGATGGTGATTTTATTCCGACCAGTGACCGCCATTTTGGAACTTTACCGGCGGCATTGTTTTGTTTCGTTATGTCAGTCTTTTGATTGAATGGTCGGCTAGTTGAGAATGCGGCTTTTTTGTTTTATCTTCATAGTGGGCATACATGGTTATAGCAGTAGTAGATAGCCTTGCGGACTGAGAGGCTCAGGCTTGCGGACGACGAGCAATAAAGAGCTCGCCGTCTGGCCCAAGCCTGAGTCGTCGACGGCGCGTAGCTTTCCACCTGCGCATCAAACAAATGTCAGCGAAACCGTCGGTGCTCAGCAGGGTCAAATCCTACTGAGGCCATGGGTTATGCGAAAGAAAAGTGTACTGTAGTCTGGAAACAAAATAATGTCAAACAAGTTGCAATCTAGTAAAAAACCTAATAAAACACACACAATTTTTTTAACTTACGTAATACATCTAGAAATTGCGGATTATATGGGTAGCAAATATAGGGAGGTATGTACTTTATACCATAGGTATAAATAAGGTACTAAATCTAGACTCCGCACTATAGGTAATTATAATAATTTGTTTTATGTTTTTACCTAACTAACCAAACAAACACCTAGATACGAATCTACACTCCTCCTATAGTTTTTTTTTTTTTTTTACGGTAGGTAAAATCATCCAATGACAAATCCCGCCCTTGGGCGGAGCGGGAAATAGTGTCAGACTCTTACTGACTAAAAACCTACCCTGTTCCTTCCCTGCCTTGGTTCCAGGACCCTGGTATGCATTTTCATACCTTCCCAGAGCCCCAGACTAGGCCTCGACCCTACTGGGCCCCTACGGTTTGCTGACAACTCCTTTAGGCGCACGGGAACAGTGCGCGCCGTAAACGACTTGGGCTCGGTCCGGTCTGTTACCGGACAAACGGACAGCAAGCTACCCATTGCCCTCCGTCCGCAAGCCCGCGCCTACGGTGGCCGGAAATTTGGATCGGAATTACGGCGGCGGCTGCGGCGTGAGCGCCGTTGCCTGATACGGTCAGCCTCCTCCTTTGCTAGCATTACTGCTTTGCAGAAGGAGGCGACCGCCTGCCACTCCTCCTCGCTCCGGAGCATGGCTTGAACCAAGCCCCGGCGCGAGAGATCGCCGCCGATTGCCCCCATGAGGACACGGCGATGCTCTTCCCAAGCGGGGCACACCTCTACCGTGTGCTCCACCGTGTCCACCAGGCGTTCCGCACAGTGACGACACCCGGGCGTCACCTCCGCACGGATCTTGTACAGGTACGGCCCGAACTTGCCATGTTTGGTTAGTACCTGCGCCATGCGGAAGGTTACGACGCCGTGAGGCCTTTCCAGCCACGCCTGTGGATTACAAAACCGATTGAAATTGATATAAAATATGTTCTTTTTGTTTTCAAAAAAAAAAAAAAAAAACAAACGGATCAAAAAATTAGATCAGACTCGTATTGAAAGAAAGTTCGAAAGAGTGAGGGTTTTTAATATCGTGCGCATTTCCCGCATATGTGTGTTTTGCTCCGCATGCGTACATCCCGTAAATGTCCTTTTGATACAAGTATTTATTGTAATGCGTGGAATGCGCACGCGGGATGCAGAGTGTAATATCGGGCAGCCGTCCCGCATGCAAATCAATTCCGCATGCGTGATGAAGTTACCGTAACCCCTGAACGTAAAGGGCAGGTGAAGGAACACAGGTGGATTTTAGACAGTACAAGTCAGACACATCTCTATCGTCGTCATAGTCTATTGAAGGTTTCATACCTAAACATAAAGTTAGATTCGTAACAAGTAACTATAGTTTCTGCCTTATCTGTCACCATTTCAGCCGAAAGACGTTGGAAGGACATCCACTGCTGGACATCGCCCCTCCCCCAGGTGTCGCCAGAACGAACGGTACTTTGCGTTTTGCATCCATTGCATTCCCGAGTCTCTCATCAGGTCATCGGTCCAGCTTGAGGGAGGCCTTACAACGCTGTGTCTTTCAGTGCATGATCGCCACTCCAGAGCCTTTTGGCTTCATCGACCATCTTTTTTTTAAAGTGGGAATATCATTTAGTGACATCGAACCTATTGCCCCGGTAGGCTTCGACCCTGCTGGGCCTCTACGGTTTGCTGACATCTCCTTGAGGCGCGCGAGGAACAATACGACGTTGACGACTTGCTTTCCATTGCTCGCCGGCCGCAATCTTATAACCCACTTTGATTCATCGACCATCTGACTATCACATCAAAAAACCGCTATGGTAGTTTAGACAATTTTTGCTGGACACAGCGGTTTTATCCGAATAACACACATATATACCTATATTGGTATGTTCACATCTTTAATCCCTAAGTCCAAACCACCTCTCATACAACACAATCAATACCCAAATCCGGCAAAAACACGAAATACATCGCAATAAGGAAAACAGTTCACCGCAGGCTGGGGGCTGAGCATAATAAAAACTAATAGAAATGGACGCCATTAGCCGTTGTCGACTATTGGCGATCTGTGTGGAGTGTAAGGAGATATGTAGATAGACTTGTAGAAGAAAAAGTTATTTTCTTTGAGTTTATTAGGAAAAATGTCGGTAAAAATATTGAACACAAACAAAAGGACTAGGAGACTAAATGACTAAATGATGTGCAGATCTGCCGATTCTAGAGTGGCAACCGCGTACCGGAAGACGCAGCGGTGGAAGGCCTTCTAGAAGATGGACCGATGACCAGGTGAAGATCGCGGAAATCCGATGGATGCGAGACGCAGAGGTACGGTCGTTGTGACGAAGGTTGGGGGAGGCCTATGTACAATAGTGGACGTCTCTCGGCTGAAATGATGATGATGATGATGTATCACTTCAAAGATATTCCAGGATCTTGATTGTTATTAGGTTTGCAGACAGTAAGCAATGTGTAGTTTACTGTCCGCTAGTTTGCAGACGGTGAGCAATAGGTAGCTTTAGGCATTGTAATTCGCGTGCGCCCCAAAGAGCTGTCAGCAAAGATACGGGGCCATCTATTGTCGAATCCTGCTAGGGCTGCACGATTGCCTGGAAGGGATGCTGTGGTCCTGTAACGCAAACTGAAGGAATCATAAAACATTTATTTATTTGCAAACATGGATCAAAATATACATTTATACTTTTTTACACGGGTGGGTTTTAGTCCACCCAGAGCGAGAGGAATTAGTGTGTATAGGTTCATTCTAGGCAAGCGTGCTTTATCGTCGCCCACATCATCACTTACTATCAAATGAGATAGTGGTCAAACGCGAACCTAACAATCAAATAAAATATTTTTGATGATTTCTTACCTAAAAACATCACACAATATTTATTAATCATTCAAATAAAGACTTCAATAATTAGGTCCTTTTAAACGGTCAAGTTCCTAAACTAGGTATATGTTCCTATAGCTTAGGAGGCAGTGAGCTGATTACTGTTTGACATATCTGTAGAGCTAATACTCTTATATTTTCGAAACAAGCAACAAACGATTCATGTTCTCAACTTGCGACAAAAAGTCGCAAGTCTACGTATAGAGTCGCCAGTGTGTATCTCAGAGACTGTCAAGCGTTGTCATCCCACGTGCATTACAAGAACTGTGCCTCGAGCAGTACTGGGTACAGTCGGCAAGAAAAATAGCTCACCTTTCGGAAGATATCAAAAAATATTATTACGACAGTTGAATTAAAAAGTGGTGATTGCCCGATTCTCATAAACCACGCGCTTGCATGCATGCAAAATATGGCATGAACAACTGAACATCTATGAGTTAGTATCTAGTTATTTAGAAATTACTTCACAGGTAGGTTTAAAATGATTATAAATATACAAAAACCTTGGATACCAACACAAGGATAAAACCAATTAAACTCTGTCATTCTAAAGATTTCCGAAAAGAAATAAAAGAAGTTAGCTTTAATACAAATTCAAATTCAAGTGTTTTTTTTTTCATACACCGATGATGCATATAAATATTCAGAGTAAAGACCATACACGGCTAAGTCTTGATCGTTTTAATCCCGTGGAGGGTCGATCTGATACACGAAAAAATAAAATTTTAAAAATACATAAACATCAGTTGAGCAAGTCAATGACCATTACGTAGTTGTCGCGTACTAACTACCTACAGGTCATTGCTTCGCTCAGCTGATGTATACTTAAAGAAATTAATTCAATTCAATTCAATTTATTGCTATATCACATGGTGTTCTATAGGATCTTAAAAGTAGTTATATAAGCGCACATGGACCCTGTCGGGCACAGCAATTTCATACAGGTAATTAATTTTGAACATGTGTATATTATTTCGAGTTTTAGAGAAAAAGTATTTTCATTTTATCTTTACAAATCGATAGTGTATCATGTACCCGATCGACCCACTACGGGATTAAAACAATGAAAATTTCTTGTATAATCTAGATAGGAAATACTGAAACAAATTTTCGCACCCAACTGTCCTTCCATAATCGAAAACTCCCCAACATATTACAAAGAAAATAATAACCTTTGCACACGACTGTACGTAGAGGTACAGTCAAGCACAATGCAAACAATGGCGCAAGCCAACAGCGCACAAATCTTAATCTTAGCATTCATTATGGCGCAGAAACGAACCTGAATTTATTCTAGGTAACCTCGCACCGACGCTTATGAACTACGGGTAGCTTCACTGTGGGCTAGGGCTCTTTATTTGTTTATTTATTAGAGCTAGTTTGATGGTCTAAAGAAGCCACCCGGGTCAATCTCACCGGAAGATATGGTGGAGCACACGGAGGAGGTATGTCTCTTGGGCGGAAGACCGCTGTGTCTTCGTGGAAGTGATCGAGGGCGGGGACCTATCGCAATGGGCCCTCGTTCAGGCCATGATCATGAGCAAGAGAGAATGGGATATAATGGTCGCTGTCTATTAGCGGAGGAGATGATTGCGACCATATCAGGTAGAATGGCAGTCAAGCACTAGTAGTTCTCTTGAGGGAACAGATATTGTCAAGCCCTTACTTCTGCCGAAGGAGATGCCTACGCATATGGAGTCGCAGGACGATTCCAGGCCACCACAAGCACGGCGACAAGCAACGGGTGGCTCGCCGTCCAGCCGTCTGCTACAGACTGAGCCTGATTTGTCAACGGCGTGAAGTGTTCAACGCGCTCAAACTCAAAAACTTAAACTCAAAATCGTTTATTTTACATAGGCCTACATGGACACTTATAAAACGTCAGAAGCTAGCGTATGGTTCAAATTGGTCGTTTCCTTTGGAGAAGAACCGGCAAGAAACTCCATCTCCTCGTCCATCTCGTAGAGATTTCCTCAAAATAGAACTGCCGCTAGCAAAATCTAGTAATGAATAAAACGAACCGGAAACCGAACAGCAACCCACACCGCCCCGAAACATTTGCACCACACATCCTAATTCCGCTCCCACAATTTTTACACAATACACCTGAAACGGGCAATCATTCCCTTTCAGTAATGAGAGAGAATATTACTCGATCGCCCTCGGGCGGTTTTAATTTACCGCAAGATCACCTACAGTATATAAGTTCTTTTTTTTTTCAACGTAATAAGGCGTTCCGAGTTACTCAACGTTTTATATAACATCGATTAAGAGTTATGATTGTAAAGAGAATGAGGTTTTTTCGTATCTCTTTGGAAGATCTGGTGTTTGGCAAAATGGCTGCCGTTTTGTTTTGCTTTTCATTTCTTAAGGGGGGCGTTTCGATGTGCAGTTTTTCTTTGTGCGGTTTTGACATACGTTTTTAGTACAGGCCTTGTGTCTTTTAAGTAATTTGTAATAGGTATTTTTTTAGATAATATTATATATTTTATATATTTATTTTTTTAGTAGATATACTTATTCATAATCAGACTTATAATGTTTCCACGGTCGGTACTCTCGCTTCCTCTCTAGGAGAGGGAATGGGCTACAATCCACCACGCAGGCCCATTGTGTGTTGGTGGATATTATATCTCTTCAATTTTTGGTTCAAAGTTTCCTAATGATGTTTTCGTTCATAGTTTTGTGATGACCTTAAGTAAAGTGCCTCACACTCAAACTCACGACTTGCTATTCGTAAATTGGGGCAATATCACCCCGATTTCTTTCTCCCAATTGCTTTCATATTTTGTATGTCAGAATTGATTCTTACCGTAATTGCTCATTAAATATGCACTAAGTGGATCAAAAAACATCGTGTAGAAACCGGCATGTCCCAGAATCAAATATTCGAAGACATGTGACCATCACCAACCCGCACTGGGCCCGCGTAGTGGATTACGGCCCATTTCCCCTCTGAGTCTCACCAGTGGGAACATTAAAAGGTTGATTATGCTATTCTATGCTAAATGGACCAAACGAGAGTCTAAGTTTCTATGGAAAAACCTACTTTCACCCGCGCAAAGCTGCTAGCAGAAGCTAGAACCTCTAAAAGTATAATCAACAAACTTAATGCCAAAAATAAATCACCAATCTAATCAAAGGAAACTATAAAGACGATCACCGTCACGCCAGGGACGCGACCATACCTCATAATAATTACGAGTTATGCCCATAAAATCCTGGCACATTATTTTTATAACCGTATAAAAATATTACGATTATATCTTGTCCAAAAGCTACGGTATATTGATGGCGGTCATCTAATTTGGATTAAGATATTATTATGGTGTGTAAGTGGGGTGTAAAAGTATTGATTTAATGGGATGTGTGGTAACCATGATGGGGCTGAGAGAAGTCGATAAATAAATTATTGTTGGCAGTAAGAACTACTGAGGAAACTACAAAATAAACTTGAACACAGAAAAACTTCAAATACCTAATCCTACTAATGCACAACAAAACAAAACATACATCACTACATAGTATAAAACAAAGTCGCTTTCCGCTGTCTGTCCCTATGTATGCTTATATCTTTAAAACTACGCAACGGATTTTGATGTGATTTTTTAATAGATTAAGTGATTCAAGAGGAAGGTATAAATGTATAATACATGCATAATATATTTAATATCACCTTTGCACTCGTGCGAAACTGGAGCGGGTCGCTAGTAAAGTATAAACATACATAAATAAGAATAGAATTTATGGATATGTATTATGATATCGAAAGGAGATCACTTGAGTTATTTTCTTAATAGCTAATGGACTGGCTTGCAAACTATGCTTTTAAGGATTTTACATTTCTAGAATAGGTTTAAAATTTTGATAGGAGAAAAGAATTGTGTTCTTTTTAGGGTTCCTCAAAAGGAAAAAATGGAACCAATAAAGGATCACTTTGCTGTCCATCTGCCTGTTTGTCGGTCAAGACCGTTTATCTGGAGAACGCGTGGAGGTATCGAGTTGAAATTAAAACCATATACTCAGGTCTGCAGTCCTTTGAAGCTGTGAAGAAATCAAACATATGAGTTAACGAAAAAAAAAGATACGACCATTTATATCGAAAAAAAAAAATCTTATATTTCAACATTCTCAAGGAAATCAAAAATCATACGGTACTTCCCATTGACCTAGAATGCTAAGATTTGGCATGAAGCAAGGTATACAAATATAGGACAAAATCTGAAAACTGTAAATTTATAGTTACATCATCATATCAGCCGAAAGACGTCCACTGTTGGACATAGGCCTCCCCCAAGTGTCGCCACAGTGAACGGTCTTGTGCATCTCGCATCCCAAGTGTCGCCACAATGAACGGTCTTGTGCATCTCGCATCCATATCCATAGTTACATTGCATCACAAAAAAAAATTGCAATTCGTAAAAAAAAATTAAAATCGATTCAGTCATTGATCTGTTTTCGGTAAATTTGTACGGAACCCTCAGTGCACGAGTCCGACTCATACAAGCCCGGTTTTTTAGTAATCAACTGACTTTTGAGTTAAATGAAAGCTAAAAGAAAATATAAGTTCAAAGTGAAGTAAGTGTTAATCTTTTTATCTTGGTGTACAATAAAGTATATATAAATAAATAAATAAATAAATAAGTTATTACTGCGACGCCCTGATTGTTTTTCTACAAGTAAACCAAGAACCTGGAACCAAGGCCTACCTGAGCTGATTCTCCACAGTATTTAGGCACACCCGACCCTGGTTCAGGCCATGGTCTAGACAGTCTAGGGTAAGAGAGAATAGAAAGCGTTAACTTTCATCTGTAAAGCAGATATGTAACCGAAGGAGTTGACCACATCATCTTCATCTTCATCATCTTCAGACTTTTAATGTTCCCACTGCTGGGACTCAGGCCTCCTCTCTAAGAGAGGGAATGGGCCGTAATCCACCAGGAAGGCCCAGTGCGGGTTGGTGAATGTCACATGTCTTCGAATTTTTGGTTCTAGGACATGCCGGTTTCCTCACGACGTTTTCCTTCACCGTTTTGATAGCAGTGGTGATGAAATAAATTACACAAAGTAATGCGCCTGGCTTTGAATCCGCGATCTACAACTTGTAAGTCGGGGCCGTTACCACTCGGCCACGTCTGCTTTCTGACCACAACTGTAAGGGAACTATATTTAGTTAATACAAAAAGAACTGGCCATCGTTATGTCCAGCTGCCAACAATACAGCCTGATCGATACCTACGGCAGCGCAAATTGCGCGGTACAGTCGAACGCATTTCCTTTTACGATCGCACACCACTGTTTACGTGTTTCGCGAAGATACCGACGATAGGGGCGATGGCCGAACCTATTGATTTGTTTTGGAGAAGGCAATATTGATTATTTTTTTATGTTTTTTTTTTCTAATAAAATTGTTGGTTACTTGTTTTTTGAATGATTAAAAAAAAGAAGTAACCTCCGTTCTTCTATATGTTATTCTTCTATGTGTGTCTTCTGTAGTTATAACTTAAGATAACATATAGAAGAGTGGTGTACCCTAACACAGATTTTTATTTTATTAAGAAGAAGGCTCTAGTTGTTAAGATGTACTTGTGAATTGAATAATCTGGTATTATTTTTATCTATTATTATAAAAGAAATATATATTTATATATATATATATATATATGTGATGCGCAGCTGATCCCAAAACTGCCGTCCTTTAGCTAAATTGCTGTTATTTGACTTATTATTGGATTAGTCTGTTATTGGATTATTTGGGTGTGCTTTCGTTTTTAGACGCTTAAAGTACTCTATCGATCTCTCTTTTTTCTTGTATCAATAGTTACTTAAATAAATTAATAAAATCACTATGTTCCCCTGATTTACTTGTAATTTTACCTACTATTTGCGTATAACTCAAAATATGTTTTTGTCAGATAATGGTATTTTAACTCGAGGACGACAGAAAATTATACAGTACTCCGTATACAATTGAACTTGTCATTAATATTTGAGCAGCTGTTCCAGCGTAAAGAACTGTCTCACATTTGCTAGGATTTCGAACTATTTATAAGCCAGCCGAGCCTTTGTCTCGAAGTATGACCTAAAAATGAGTGGATTAATTATATTAACAAGATTGGTTAAAAAAAACACCGCATCCTCCATCACCTTCCCACATCCCAAGTTAATAGCGATCCCGTAATGGCGGTTTGGTAGTTGTTGCCCCATAAAGACATCCCCACCGTTTATTGGCCTCCCTGTGCACGTACCTAACCTCTGCGATTAGTGGTGAAAAATCAATTTGGGCTCCCTTGTGAGGTGCAGACATGCCATAGGACAATTGTTTTTGTTGCTCACTGTACTTGGAAAAGTTAACGTGTAATAAGATCTTTCAGAGTCTGGTTCTCTAGTGGTCTAGCGAGTCTGACGTGGTTGGCAGAACATCTGCCACCGGGACACGAACTGCAGTGGCCAATCTGGAAATTTTTGAACCGACTGCGGGCTCAGGTTGGCTGCTGCAAAGATAATCTGGGCAAATGGTGTATCCTTGACCCATCGCAAATACAGTGCCAGTGTGGAGCCCCTTCCTAAGATATGCGTCACCTCCTTTCCTGCCCAGCTTTCACAACTACCTGCATCTTCCACGACTTATGCGAGACTTTATATTGGTCGGAACGATTCAGATCGACACGAAAGAAATGAGAAGAAGAGTGCGGTTTCCGCGCTAAGTCCCATGCGGAGCATTATGCGTGGGCCTTTTAGGTTTTCCAGAACGTCTGTGAGGGAATTTAGGGTTCCTAAGGTTCATGTGCGTGTATTAATTACACCGTCAAGGAGCACACGCGCAACTTTCTCCTCCTCCTCTAAGCATGCTCTGCACAGGCCGCATCAGTAGGCTGAAACAAAAAACTGTTCGCCAAACACTAAGTACAAAATGGATTGCAATGACATTACCTGTGAAGAAGTAACGTGACAATTGATGTGGCAGATAAAGCAGTGTAGTGTTCTGCTGATCACGCAGCACTGAACTTTCTAAGAGCTCACACGAGTGCCATGTTATCAACAGCAGAGGTAACTGCAGCCGTCAACACTTTGGCGGCAGCTGTTGACACTCGACGGCGGCCGATGTGTCGACTGCTGTTGCATGCCGTGTCGATGACTGCAGTTACGTTGGCAATAAATAAATAAATAAGATTTAGAAATATGACGTCATTGCACAACGCCATCTGTTAATCGAATTAAAAACGGATTTACTACTCTAAACAAATAGCTATTAGGAAACACATAGAAACACATTTCCGGCCACCTTAGGCGTGGTCTTGTGAACGGCGAGCAATGGGTAGCTCGCCGTCCGACTATCCGGTAACCGTCTGGACCGAGTCTTAGTCATCGACGCGCGTCTCAAGGAGTTGTCAGCAAAGCGTAGGGGCCCAATAGGGTTGAAGCCTACTGGACCCCAATTTTTTAAGTTCCTTTTCAGAAAAAATATTTTTGTTTTTGTTTTTACTTTAGCAACCTTCGTAGAAACCTAAGTTAATGCACTCCCAAAATTATAAAAATGACAATTGAAACTTCAGAATCTGCCAGAAAATCTGAAAATCCCTAATTCGAGTTCAAAACAAAATGATTCCTAATTCTAATTCATTGCCGTCAAAGTCATCGCTAGTGAAAGTTTAGTAATTACTAATTAACAAACATCAAGTGGGGGCCGTGTTCCGAATATTTTTACTCTCTGTACTAACAATCCGTTGGTGATAAGGAAAGTTGCTAGCGTTGGGTCGCTAAAATGTTGCACTTAGCGATACGGGTGGGTTTTAGTTGGTAAAATTCTGCTACTCCCTCTCACACCAGAGTAGAGCTATTTGACTATTGAGGATGGGAGGGCCTTTCCCCCAAAAAGCTATGGCTGGTGTGATATCAAAAGAATAAGTTCGTTTTTTTATCTCACAGATTAACTAAACAATTATACTTTTAATCATGATGCAAATATAAAGTAAGTATGTGAATTTGATAGATAAAAGAATTGTGTTTTTAGCCGATAGGCAAGATTAATAATGTATAATTAAAAAAAAAACACATAAATGATATTGAACTTGCCTATCGGGTAAATAATAAACACATAAATAATATTTCAGAAGAAAAAATATATAAATAAATGAAACGAGTTGAGTTGAAAAAAAATTGATGGTCACTCAAGAAAATAAATAAGGTAACAGCCATGTGATTGGCAGAATTAGACGACTTAATAAATAGTAAAAGTCATACTGTTTCTCTGTATAGTTTTAATACGAAGAATATTATTACATATTTTAAGATTTCTCACGACTTACCTGTAGAGATTTTTTTCCACCATAGAAAAAACATAAGACAACCTTTGAAAAAAGCGTATTTTTCGGATACTGACTTCTCACGAACCCTGACTACCGGTAACTTGGACCTTGATTCCCGATGCCGGTGGGACACTATTTATTATATATTTAAATGTTTTATATGATTTTGTTTTAACAAAAATAAATAAAAAAGGAATTTATAAGTGTTTACAATGAATAAAGGGAATAATATAATAATACAAATCCAAAAAATTATATATCGCAGTGACTAAACCACCTTTCCTATCAGTTTTCAAAAAGCGCTATTTTATCACCCCTAACGGATGCAACAAGACGACCCTTTGACATCGACTAACGTATTTAAATTCATAGTCTTATGAAGTTAGCCCGGACAGGGGGTGTTGGGGGGTCTAGGGGTACACGCGGGGGTCGTGGGGTCGCGGGGGGTGTCAGGCGTGACTGTACACTTTTTGGCTTCGGTTAAGTCGGATCGCCACTAACTGCCGGTAGGAAAAAGGGGTAAGTATGAATTTAGATTTTTTGACGAGTATGAAAAAATACATGCAATATTCTAGGGTACAAAATAGCTGACAGAATGAGGAACACCACCATTGAGGTAAAAAAAGGCTGCCAGGCTAAAACGGGATTGGGCGGGTCACATCAGCCACATGCACTCTCTGGCCGTTGGGCAAGAGTCTCCATAAAGTGGGTACCAACGCCATCGAGGTACACCTGCGAAAAGTTGGCGACATGATCTAGATCCCTACTACAAGAGTTGTTGGAGGTGGTTCGAGAAAAAAATAAATGGAAGAAGTTGGACAGGGCGATTGCCCAGCCGTGGGAAAGTATAGGCTAAATAAAAAAAGTTTCCTTTTGTTAATCTTTCATCAATTATTATTTCCAACAAACTTACTCGTACGTACTGATGCGAAAAAGTGTGCGAATTCTGCCTCGGTCGCGATGACCAACTTTCTCCACTTACATCATAATGTAAAATACTATTTCATCTCTCCCTTCTAACTAAAAATCTATAAACCCAAAAGCTCGGAACAATTTGCTTACTGCGGTCTTCCCATCCGATTATAATTTGGGTGTCTTCAAGGCTAGAGTGAATAGGCTTTTCATAAACTTGTGCGCCTCACCATCAACGATTGCATCACTGCTTACCATCAGGTGGGATCGCAGTCAAGCACTAGTTTATATCAAATAAAAAAAAAACCATGAGAACCAGTCTTACCCCCCTTTTCCTCCCAGGCTCTATCTCCGAAGGAGTTAAAATGCTATAGTTCGTGTTGTGGCATAAATTAACTGTGTAACTCGCAAGAAACCGCGTCGCATATTATCACCATTTTGTTCAAGATTAACGAAATATTCACCGCGTGGCTCGGAGTTTCGATTAGCCTGCTTTGATGCCGGATTACTATAGTGATGTATGATTTACGTGGCTTAAAATTTTGGCTCGCGGCTTTTTAAACTGGTCTATATGGCAAAAGTCATTGATAAGCCTCTATAGAAAAGATGTATATGAATTTTACTTTATGTATCTTAGTAAGTTTGATTTTTTATAGCAGCAGATTTTTGAGTATATGGTTTTCATTTCAAATCGATACCTTCAAGCGTTTTCGAGATAAAAGGTCTTAACAGACAGACAGACGCACAACAAAGTGATCTTCTACGGGTTTCGTTTTTTTTCCTTTTGATGCACGGAACATATTTTTGAACTTTTCGTTCTAGGACATGCCGTTTTTCTCACGATGTTTTCTTTTAGCATTTTGAAAGTAGTGGTGATGAAAAAATTACATACAACAAGTAATGCGCCTGGCTGGGTTTGAACCCGCGACCTACAATTCATTGTCATCGTCGGCTCTTACCACTGGGCCACCGCTGCTCTAGAGTATAGTATATAATAGTAAAGTAATTCAATGAAGCTATAATAAAATGGCCACCGTGACCATAGCTATAATATCCGTATCGTTTCACTGCTTATTTCCAATTACCGGAGCTCATAAAGTCGATATAAAACTAATAGCGCCCTATCGGTGCAGGATTTAATTGTGCCAATTGGCAGGGAGTTCCTTCTTACACAAGAATGTAGGATAGATTGATTTTTCGTCTGCCAAAACCAGATTCATCCAGTGACAATGTTCTTTGAAGACAATGAAATGGTGTTGGTAGACTCTGAGGTAAAAATATGTTAACACTTAAATTAAATATACAGTCATCATCTTCCTACCCTTTTCCCATGTTATTTGGTATCGCCGCAACACGTTTTCTTCTTCCATTCTGCCCTGTCACCCGTCATGCTATCACTAACTTCCTTTTCTTTCATATCACTCTTTACACAATCAACCCATCTTCTCCCCCCTCCCTTCCCTCTATACTCATAACCCTTTTAGTGACATGTGTTTCATACCTCCTCTTTACATGACCATACCAAGACAAACGATTCTTTTCAACTTTTCTGTCACTGGCACCACTTTCAAACTACCTCTAATATACTCTTTCTTCACTTTATCCTTTTTTGTCATACCACACATCCATCTCAACATTCTAGTCTCCGCTACATACGTAAATACACATCAGTCTCTATTATAATTAATTTATTCCAATATACAGTCTCAGATAGATGGCACTAGCTGCTGCTGGCAGCTTCGCCCGTGTGTAATTTAAAAAAAAAATCCCAAAGCAACATACTCTTGAAATAAAAAGTATCCTTAGATGCAGGACATGGTCTACCAGTATGCCGAATCTCTCAACCGAATCTGATCAGCCGTTCGAGCGTGAAAAAGTAACAAATAGCGTTGGTTTTCGAAAGGAAGACCCGGCATCCTAAAACGCAAGACACAGAAGGAAAGTCAGGAGTGGATTTAAGTCAATAAAAGTCTGATACTCCCTCCCACCCTAGAGCAGGATATTATACAGGATTAGATGATTTCCCACCTTAAACAATGTTAGGGGAGGCCTATGTTCAACAGGCATCTTCTTTTTTAGTTGATATAAACTAGTGCTTAACTGCAATCCTAATTGATGGTAAGCAGTGATGCAATCGTTGATGGTGAGGTGCACCAGTTTATTAAGAGCATATTCACTCTAGCCTTGAAGACACCTAAATTATAATCGGACGGGAAGACCGCAGCAGGCAAATTGTTCCAGTCCTTCGATGTACGCTGAAATGACAACATAACAGGGCGAGATCCCGATTTTAAAACGCGTGCCAGGGTCTGAACTCATGACCTTAAGGTTTGGTCATGAGTTCAGACCCTGGCACGCGCTGCAGTTATTACCACTGACACATCTCAAAATTCAAATCAATTTTCGACCAAAAAGCATTGTTATATTTTACTACGTGTAAACATATTTCCGCCCCTATCTGTACAACACCCACCTACTCCTTCAACAAATTGATTCCGCAAACACATGCCGAACAAAGCCGTTAACATTATCAGCACCGTTCATCAAATGGCAGTAGACAAACTATCCAGCCATTGTCCAGGGTTCGAGTGCCGACCTTTGGACGCCCCCTAAAGCCAATTGCCCGTAAAATCGGCTAACCAAGTGGAAAATATATCCGACCGGAATTGGACGATGGTGCCTTTTTCGTTAATACGGCGGCCGAAGATCGGTGGAGATGAGTACAGTGGCTGTGGACTTAGGGCATAATTTAAGTCTGAAGTTATTCACCTTAATGTATCTATGATAAAGAGAAGAGATCAAGTGCGAATCGAATTCGATTCGCACTTGATCTCTTCTCTTTTTTTTTTTTTTTTTTTTTTTTTTAAAAATAAACATAAAAAAAAAGTGCGAATCGAATTCGGGCAGAGAGGGTCTCGAATAAACTTAAAGAGTGCCCATGAAAGTTTCTTGTACATTCTTCTCCATAGAGATCTACGCTTTGAAATGTGCAGCATTTTGCCAACTTACTGACTTCTGAATCTTAAGCTCAGAATTACCAATATGTAATTATGTCGTGTTGTAACTGTTTTACGATTTTCGAATAACGGTTTTCGTTTTTCTTTACTTGCACCATGTGGCATTACTTCTTGCCAGATTTTTTTACTCTGGGTCTACGCGAAGTTTCCTATTGGGTTTGATTCCCTTGCGAGTGTAAAAATATGTTCAATAAACGGCCTTTTTGACTTGAAAACTTCTAGAATTTGATTTTTGTCGCAATTTCGATTGCAAGTCTGCTAGAAGCATTTTATTGAAATAAGCTTCTATCTGTATTTAAAATTTTTGTTTGTAAGTGGTTGTGTGCATATAAAGTAATCAATAAAGTTTATTATTTACGTAATTATTATTATGGTAGTACTAACAAAAAACAAGCAAAATGAAACAAACTTTTCGTTCAAAAAAGATCATTTCAAAAGGTCCCAAGTTCAAACACACCATAGTCTAACCAATACTAAGGTCGGCATTGCTCTTTACTGTTATAGAGGTTCTGTCCTTGATGACACTTTTTTGAAAACCACTGAACATAATCATCGGCGATGTTTATAATCACGCTTTATAATAATAAGAAGCAAATCCGTATAAATGTTATAACATCTTTATAGCGCCTATGAGTTATTTCATGATTTTTTCCCACTACAAGAAAATAAAATGCTTTCAAAATATGGAGATGTTGAAGTAGAATTGCCTACGCACTGCACTTTACTTTACGTCATTTTGAAAGACAATTGCGCCATCTCCAATAGAAATCTGCGCTCAAATATAAAACTAAGGCAAGGTTAAGGTAAGGGTTTTGTTTAAGTTCTTATAATCCATCCTAAGGTTGTCTGGTAGATATCGCTGTCAGCGATAAGACCGCCATTGTACTCATAGGTTTAAGTTCCTGTGAATTGTTACTGTTTTGGTGTACAATAAAGTTTATTCTAATCTATTCTATTCTAAGGCCTACTGTCGATGGACGCGTAGCTTCATAGACGCGTATTCATCATTATACGTTTGGTGTACACCTGCGTGCAGTAGGCCATAGTTTTATATTTGAGCGCAGATTTCTATTGGGGATGGCGCAAATGTATAATTATCTTCCAAAATGACGTAAAAATCTCAACGATAATTCATATTCAAATAAATTCAACACGAATATAATCTCAACATTTCCGCACTATTCGTCACGTGCAGAGTTATCAGTCTTTATCTCGTCCCAGGAGAAAAAATTGCGCGACCACCGACCAAGTTCCTGACCATAAATTCATTAGACAGCGACGACATTTTTTTTTAAACTCACGTTCGCGTTGTCTTTGGTAGGTATAGACGTGGCATGGTTTGAAAAATTACTTAAATGATGTTGATAAATGTTAGTTGTTTTACAAATAGGTTTATTTATTTATTATATGCTTTATTGTACACCATTACATATACAAAAATAAGGAACTAAAACAAAAACGCACATATACAATGGGCGGCCTTATCGCATTCTGCGATCTCTTCCAGGCAACCTGGAATGGACAGTAATTGTCTGGACAAGAAATGGGGCTGCCATTGGTGTGACAAAACTAGTAACATAAATATTTATATTACAATAGATACATAGATATATACATATGTTATATAATATATACATACATATTGATAACAATACAGAAACATTCTTTTTTACAAAAATAACACTATATGTCAATTTCCACTACATAGATAAGGCTGGTGTTTCCTAACTAACTACCCTGAGAAGAAATATCGAAACAAATTCAGTGGTCAAAGTCTTTTTTGAATTCCACACAGTAAATTGTGTAATAGTCACATCATATACGAGTATATGGTTTTTTGAGAAAAAAACACACAGATTTGAGTGGACCTGTCCAGTCAGTGCAAGCATTTGACAGTATTCGTATAAATATAATATAATTAAAAAACAGTAGATGTCTGTTCATACAATATGTATATATATAAATGACTAGATCCTGCCAGTAGCTTCGCCCGCACAAAAGTCGGTTTCTCAATAAAAAATTTGGATCCCCGTCCATCACCTTGGAGGCTAAATTTTGGAAAATCCTCTCGTTGTGTTCACCTACGTCATAAAAAAACCTTATACAAAATTTTACACTCCCAGGCACTGTAGTTTTGGCTGTGCGTTGTATCAGTGTCGATTCAATCAATTGAATAATCATAACTAATTTCATCATGACTGATTTATTTATGATTGATTTAATCATGACCAAAAAATTTGAATATAATCGTGACTAAATATGAATCATTAGTGTCAATCATTAGTAGATTGAATTTCCAATGATTACATATAACCACGGTAATTATTTGAAATTTTGAATTTCAAGGATATCTTCTTGTAGGTTTTTCATTTTACGGTAAGCAAACATAAAATTGGTGATAAATTTTTTTGTCATGACATAAAACTTATCAATCGTCAATCATGACTAATGATTGATTTTTTTGTTATTAGCCAATAATCATGATTAAATATTTTAATTATTAGTCAAACTAAATTTTGCCCAACACTGGCGTTGATATATAAGTCAGCCTGTTTCAGCTTTTATACGAGTATTATAGCTAGATTCTGCTAACGGCTTCGTCGGTTTATCCCCTTAGGGGTTTTTTTTTTTTTTTTTTTTTTTTTTTTTTTTTTTTTTTTTTTTTTTTTTTTTTTTTTTTGTGGTAGGTAAAATCATCCAATGACGAATCCCGCCCTTGGGTGGGGCGGGAAACAGTGTCAGACTTTTACTGACTAAAAACCTACCTTTCCATTCCTTGCCTTTATCCTGGGGCCTTTGGTGACAGTCTCACATAACCTTTGGCCCCAGTAGGCTTCGGCCCTGCTGGACCCCTACAGTTTGCTGACAACTCCTTGAGGCGCGCGGGAACGGTGCGCGCCGTAGACGACCTGAGCTCGGACCGGTCTGTTACCGGACGGACGGACAGCGAGCTACCCATTGCCCACCGTCCGCGAACCCGCGCCTACGGTGGCCGGAAGTTGGGATCGGAAACCCGGCGGCGGCGGCGGCGTGTCCGCCTTTGCCTAAGGCGGTCGGCCTCCTCCTTTACTAGCATTACTGCTTCGCAGAAGGAGGCGACCGCCTGCCATTCCTCCTCGCTCCGGAGCATGGCTTGAACCAAGCCCCGGCGCGAGAGATCGCCGCCGATCGCCCCCACGAGGACACGGCGCTGCTCTTCCCAAGCGGGGCACACCTCGACTGTGTGCTCCACCGTGTCCACCGGGCGGTCCGCACAGTGGCGACACCCGGGCGTCGTCTCCGCACGAATCTTGTACAGGTACGGACCGAACTTGCCGTGCTCGGTCAGCACCTGCGCCAAACGGAAGGTGACGACGCCGTGGGGCCTTTCCAGCCACGCCTCAAAGAGGGGCCTTACCGCCTCGATCGTGGCGTGCCCAGCACGAGGTTGCGACAATCGCTCTCGCCATTTCACCATGAGATCCCGCCGGAGCTCTGTCCGCCATGCCGCGACTTGTCGCGGCAGCGGAGTTTCGCCCCGACGTTGCATCTCCACGCGTAGGTCATGCATGTGTGCAAGGACTGTTGCCTCCAAATCCCACGGTGGTAGGCCAGCAAGGAGGCTCGCCGCTTCGCAGGACACCGTACGGTATCCGCGGATCATCCGGATGGCCATGACCCTCTGGCAGGCGGTTAGCCGGGCCGCCACTCGCTTCCGTAGCGATGGCGCCCACACCGGCGCACCGTAAAGGGCCATGGACCGAACGATGCCTGCGTAGAGCCTCCGGCAGGAGGCGTCTGGACCCCCTAGGTTCGGCAGGAGCCGCTTGAGCGCAGCCCCAGTCGCATTCAACCTGGGAGCCAGACGTCGGAAGTGCTCCTTGAAGTTCCACCGGCTGTCGAGGACGAGTCCCAGGTACTTCATCGTCGACCCGACGCCGATGTGAACTCCTCCTACCGTTAATTGGGAGCCCGGAGGTGGCGCGCTCCGAGGGCCGTGAAAACACATGGCCTCGGACTTGTGCAATGCCACCTCGAGTCCCAACTGCTGTATCCTCTCCACGACTGTCGCAACCCCGCGCGTCGCTAGTTCGACCGCCGCCTGGTACGACCATCCCCGCGCCAGGACCAGCGTGTCGTCTGCGTAACAGACCACGCTGACCCCGTCGGGGAGGTCGGCGCGCAGCACGTAGTCGTACCCGATGTTCCACAAGGGCGGTCCTAGTACCGATCCCTGCGGAACACCGCACGACATCTCTCGCCGTTTCAACTCCCCCTGATGACCGGGGTAGATGATGAACCTGTCCGACAGGTAGGCCTCGATCACCCGACAGAGGTAGTCGGGCACCCGGTGGTACCGGAGTGCCCTACCAATGCAACTCCAGGGCAGGGAGTTGAAGGCGTTGGCGATGTCCAGAGACACCGCCAAGACACACCTGCCCCGGGACACCGCATCCCCCGTCGTGAGGGCTCGCACGCGCATGATGGCGTCCACAGTGGAGCGCCTCTTGCGAAATCCGAACTGGCCGTCCGCAAGATCCGGCCCCTTCCGTGCCAGATGCACGACGAGGCGGTCTGCAATTACTCTTTCAAAGAGCTTGCCCACCTCGTCGAGCAGCACAATGGGCCGATACGCGGACGGAGAGTCCGCGGGGCGCCCCGGCTTCGCGATAAGGACCAGTTTCCCCGTCTTCCAGCGAAGCGGGAACTGGCCCCTCTCCATGCATGCGCTGAAGAGCCCTCTCAATCGAGACCCGAGTTCCTCCATGGCCAGGACCCAGGCTTTTCCAGGCAAGCCATCGGGTCCTGGGGCGGTGTTCTTGGCACTCAGCCTTCGCACCGCCACTCTCATCTCCACCTCGGTCACCTCTGGAGCATTGTTGCCGTCGTTGCCGTCGCCGTCGTGGTCCGCATCGGACACCGCCGCTGGTGGCGGAGCCATAGGCGGGGGAGTATGCTCCCCTCGCATAGGGAACAGAGCGCTCACCACACCCTCCACGAGCTGGGGCCGGAGACTCTGAGTCAGCGGGGGAGCCCATGGGCGGAGTTTCTCCATCACCATTTTGTATGGGCGTCCCCACGGATCGACGTTCAGAGACTCCAGCCACACGTTGCGGGCCTCGAGTTTGGCCCGCTTTATCTCCGCTCGGAGGGTGCGCTTTGCAGCTCTGTATCCCTCATACAGCTCCGCCTCTATGGCCTCCGCACCCGGTGGACGGGTGCGGCGCCTGCGGTGTCTAGTATACCGGCGTCGCGCAGCATTGCACGCATCGCGCAGTGCCGCAATCTCTGGCGACCACCAGTGTACTTGGCGCCGGGCACGTCCTGGCCGGACTCGGGGCATGGCCGCGTCGCATATTTGCGACATGGCCACCTGGAACCAGTCCGCCTCGACGTCGATGTCGACAGGCCTGTCCGGTGCTTGCACCCAGGCCTGGACTATCGCGGCTTCCTGGAGCAGGTCCCTGTCCAGCTGCCTCAGCGCCCAACGCGGACCACACGGGGTCTGTCGGACCGGCACGGTCGAGGTCTGGGCGGAGACGTCAAACCGGATGTACCGGTGGTCGGAGAACGTCTCCACCTCCTCTATGACGCGCCAGTCGACGACGCGCGGTGCCAGTGCAGGGCTGGCGAACGTAATGTCCACCACCGACTCGCCCTGCATCCGCACACACGTGGGGACAGAACCCCGGTTTTGTACGACTAGGCCCTGCCCTAGGGCCCATTCCTCCACCCTTCGACCTCGCTGGTTCGTGAACCGGGAACCCCAAGCCTCGTTCCAGGCATTGAAGTCCCCGCAAACGACCACGGGGAGGCTGGAGTCAAACCCAGCAACGACGGCATCCAGCTCCAAAAGGGAGCTATCCAATTCGGCGAGAGATCTGTTCGGGGACAGGTAGACGCCTACCACCACTATGTCCCCGAACCGTGCTGCCACGCAACCCCGACCTTTCTTGACGGCCTCGAGCGCCGGGGTACCGGCGGCGGCCGACGAAATAAGTGTCACCGAGCCGGTCAGGTCCTGAACCCAGTCGGCTCTGGGCAGGACAAAGTGCGGCTCGGTGACAACGGCGATGTTGATCGACCACTGCGCCATGCTCTGGAGCAACAGATCCTGAGCGGGGGCGCAGTGGTTGATATTCGCCTGGAGGAGACGTAATGGAGCCGTTATTGACAGTCCATTACAGTCTCCTCCCGGGCCCTCCGTGAGGGTCCTGCCGCGGTGGTAGCGGCGGCGGCGTCTGCGGAGGCGATGGCGGCGGCAGCCAACGGGGCAGCCGCGGCGGTGAGCACCTTCGCGGGGACGGGCCTTGGGACCTTGCCCTTGGCCTTGGCGGGGGGATCGCAGGTCCTGCTCCCAGCCCGGTGGTCGGCCGACTTGCCTGCCGCCGCACATGCGTAGCAGTGCGGCGCTGCACTGCAGGTATCGGCCCTGTGGCCGGGCTGACCGCACTGGAAGCAGCGGTCGCTGCGATCTTCCTCCGCTGCGCAACAGACCCCCACGTGGTGGCCCACGTGGCAGCGATAGCAGCGCAGCGGTCTGGGCTCCAGCAGCTTGACTCGCGCGGAGACCCAGCCCACCAGGAGTCGCTTACCCTCCCCGGTGATGCTCCTGGCCGCTGACAGGGGGCAGTTTACAGTAACCGCCCCCATGCCAGTGCCGTCAACACGGATGGTGCCTGCCCGGACCTGATCGGCAGGGCACCCACCCGTCCTGGCGACAGCGGCCACGACCTCCATCCCCTTAGGGGTGGAGTTTCCTAAAATCCGTTCTTACCGGACGTCTACAGCCTACAAGGACAGCCTACCTGTCAAATTTTAAGTTTGTAGGTGTTGTTTTTTTTTTTGGTCGGTAAAATCATCCAATGACAAATCCCGCCCTTGGGTGGAGCGGGAAGTAGTGTCAGACTCTTACTGACTAAAAACCTACCCCGTTCCTTCGTTGCCTATAGTGCCGGGGCTGAGCCTTCCTCTCAGAAAACGGCCCTTGACCCCAGCAGGCTTCGACCCTGCCTGCCTGCAGTTAGCAGGCTGGGCCTCTTCGGTGTGCTGACAGCTCCTTGAGGCGGTGTTAGTTTTTAGGTGTTAGTTTCTGAAATTTCGTGAATAATCGGTGAGTGGTATTTCGCTTTTATATATACATATATAGATTAACAGCCCCTTCTAACAAGCCGAACTCTGTGCTTCATCCAACGCGTCGGCGTCGGGCGCTAAAAACTCCCACTATATCATAATTTATTTGTCCTGATGACCTCGCCGACCGCGGTCCTGTCCCACCTAATATATACATTAATATAATACATTTTAAAAATATAATTTTATCTCATTCCCCTTATTGTTTCTCTCATTTGCAATATGGCGTATTTTTTTTTATCTTTTATACTGTTTAATGTCTTTTTTCTGGGGTAATTAAAATTATTATAGGTATTTATTACAGCAGAAGGCCATTTCGCGTGTTTATTCGTACTCCTAATCGTTCTATGTTTACATTAATTAGCAATGCTTTAGGAGTGTTCCCGGCTTTATTGCCGATAATAAATTTCGGACGATTTGAATTGTATTGTACGTAATTTTTATATTTTTTTAAACGTTGCCTAAAGGAAGCTGGGGTGTGATGGTAACTGTCTAGGTTAGATTACAGTCTTGTAATTTTTCAAGATTTATTAATGGTAAATAATGTTATATATGCATGCATAATATGTTGCGGTGTCCTAGCAGGGTCCGTGTACGAAACTTATATTATATAACAAAACCTTTTAAACGACATGAATGCAAATAAATAAATAATAATAATTGATGGTTTATTTTCCAAATAAATTTTAAAAACATTTTTTCATCAATTTAAACTAGATGAAGCCCTGAAACAAACTCAGAGGATAAAATTTCTTTTAACGTCCATACAGTAAATATATAATTGTAAATTATATGAGCTCCATGCAGAGTAAAGACGTGAATCTGAGATGGTCTTTTGAGGAAAACAGATTTGAGTGAACCTGCCCAGTCAGTGTACTTAAACATTTTTCAGTATTAACTATTAAGGAACACAGCGATCTGAACAAGTTCTTACTATCATATGAAACCATAGTCCCGGTAGCCTCGTAATATAGAAGATATTAAAATGGGCAATATAAATAATGATGCACTCTTCATTGCTCACCTCACGATCGCAGTCTAAATGGACGGCTAATCGAAACAACTATTTTATATTCAGAAATCAGGCGCATACAGCCTATTAGACCTAAGAGGAAACTCTTTACAAATAATCCAGTATCACTTTACCCAACCTGTGTGTGGACATAAAAATATAGTTATAAAAAAAGAAAAATAAAAGCAAGCATTTTATTTAGCTAACTACAAAAAGCCTCTACACGTTCTACGACAAGTCGTCTACGAGTTTCTCGTAGCAACCTACGAAGAACTCGTAGCGGCGTTGCACGAGAACCGTAGCAGATCTTGATGTATTTACTTGATATGTGATCGGTGACCAAATGGCGTCCAATGACTGGAAAGTAAAATATTGGTTCTCCGGTAGAGAGATAGCTTTTAGGGTTCTGTAGCCAAATGACAAAAAACGGAACCCTTATAGATTCGTCATGTCTGTTTGTCTGTCTGTCCGTCCATATCTCACAGCCACTTTTTTCCGAAACTATAAGAACTATACTGTTGAAACTTGGTAAGTAGATATATTCTGTGAATAGCATTAAGATTTTCACAAAAAAAAAAAACAAAATATTTTTAATTCTCTATACTTAGAAATGGAACTCAATTTTTTTTTTCATCAAACCCTCTGTGGTGTAAAAATAAAAAACTCAATATCATTTTTGAATACCTATCCATAAGGATAGGATTTTATCCCATCTGATGGTAAGCAGTGATGCAATCGTTCATAATAAATCGCACTAGTTTACTAAGAGCCTATTCACTCTCGCCTTGAAGACACCTAATTTATTCCAATCCTTCGATGTCCGCGACGAGGCGAAACGCTTAGTCTGGTAGATGACCTTCGTGAGTAAAAACCCAGATATGATTTGCACAGAAACGTGGAGATTGGCTCAAGAAAAGCCTATGCTCAGCAATGAATGAAGACTAATGAATCTAATCACAGTCTTATCAAAGCCTTAATCAAAGCAATATTTATCAGTGATACAATTGTCAAAAAGTCCAAAATAAATAGGCTGAATTAGCCCATTTTATGTCCAGGCAATATTTGTCCATTCTAGATTGCCTAGAAAATGATAGATGACCTTTTTTTAAGTTTAAGGCTCAAATTGTACTAATTATTATTAATTTATTTATAATCATGTACATAACACCATTACAGCTATTAACGCCGATACAATGCAACCAGCTATAAATTTGCACTCAGTTTAGAGAAAGAAATAACATTTATTCATAAACTATTCAATAAATCAAACAGAAACATATATAGAATTATTATATAGATGTACAAAAATATATGTACATAAATAGAATGTTTGAACTTATTGACATACGCCACAAAATTTTCACATAGTCAATTTTGAAATTCCATTTTTGAGACGGAAACTCATTAAATGATAATAGGATAATTACAATATTTCATAACTTCAAAACTATTATAATCTAATTAAAATATACAAAACAGTCAAGTCCATACACCTTCAAATTGATTCTTACCTTCCAACGCCTGCCACCACAATACCCACAATATCTTAACTAAGTTTCATCCAATATCTTGTGGTCCAAAGTTCGGCAAGGTGCGCTGTTAATTAATAACAGCAATCATTGACCGCCGCCGGCTGTTATTGGGAGCTATCACAACATTTGGGTCATGAGTCTGCATCCTGACGTATACGCTGCTACACGGTCTTGATCATTGCGAGTTTTTATATTGTGGCGATCAAGGCATACATAGTCGGTAATGTGCCCCACTTGCAAAACTAAGACATTTAAGATTCGATACTTATTTGTGCCGATCTGGTTAGTTTATTAGTATAACGGCGATATAAACTATGCAAAATAAGTTTAACTTGCGTTGTATAGTTTATGTGATTTTAGTAAGCTCAAGATGAGCTTATTAAAATTAAATTTATTTATTTATTATGACTGTACAAGCCAATAATGCTTATACAGCAAAATACGTTTTGCAAAATAAACGCAACAATTTTAATTAGTCGTAACTACACCTCCGTCACGCGGTGATGTGTATGTAATAAATAAGTGCGGTTCAAATAACTAAACATAACTTTTCAATTTTGAAAAATAAACATTTAACGTGTTATTTAGTGGTTTGGTGTTAATCCCTTACAACGTACAATAACTATTGAAGGGTCGTCATCGGCGAAATACTCCAACAATGACTCGAAAATATTATAGGATTTATGAGACTTATGACATACGTCACAAAAATTTCACATAGACATGGGGATTATGAAAGTCTTTAGGCTGAAATGATGATGATGTTCGGAGTAACGAGGCGAAATGCATTATTTTTACAACGATATTGTTTTATTTTTTACCAAAATTGGATAAATTTCTTTGTTTTTAATTTCAATTTCTATAAATTTATATTTCGATACACAAACTCGCCCAAGTATCAACTCGTAGAGAGCGCAGTACGTTCACACGAGTCAGTCACTAATAGCCGTCGGGTGCAATCATGGACGACCTCTAGTTTTGCAGCTGTTTGCTTACGATGTAGTGCTCGGAGATCAATTACACTGTTAATTAATAATCAAAACATTGTGGAGTGTGGTCTTGATAACGTTAAGTTGATTCTCCAGTAACCAGTTTAGTTTTTGGTAAGAAGTTATACTCCGCTTACACCAATCCGTTAAACGTGGTAATGAAAGTTTGATAGACCAAAGCGGCAAAATATGAAAGCAAAAGTACATTATAATATAATAAATTTATTTTCCAAAAAAAAAAAACTTAGTACTATGTTTACAGGTACAGTTAGGCAAGATAAATTTTATCACAAATTGATGTAGCTTCTGTAACCGAGCTAGGCAGTGCCTGTATTACGGTTATCAGTGCAATTAACAGCGTACTTATATATTGATGATTACAAAATACCCATCAAAATAAGCAATGTTTTTAACAATTTATATATAATAAATATAACCTGAATACGACTTTAGAGATACCAAAGTCATATTCATTATATACATATTGTTTACATTATTATTTCTTGTCGTTTTTGTTATATCAGAATAATGTAAATAAAAAAAAATAAAAAATAAATATAGAAATTAGATGTTAGTAATCAGCCAGCAAGTAATTTTAAAGAGTTCCAAACCCAGCAGAAGATATTTTTATGTAACTTTTATGTAACCCTTTTGTCTCAACCCTTTCACTAAAAGAAAACTTTGGTACACGAAATTGAATTACAAAAAATCCGATACTTATCTCCGATCAAAATTCACCGAAAACGGGGACAATAAATTTTAACTTTTAAAGTCTAACTGACCGAAAATCAAGTCAAACAGAAAAGGGCTTTTAAAAGAAGAAATAATCTGTAATCTGTGCAACCGACCGTGTTCGAGGGTTGGTGAAATACCAACTGATGCGTGTGAAACGATTAAAAATGTTATCTTAGAAAAATGGCCGCCCCCCCACCCCTCACGCGGACGATCGGGGGTTTTCATTAATGCTCAAGAGTTTATGGGGTAAAGGGGTAGGCTGTCTGCTACGTTTTTTCTTATTAGGTCCCGCATTGTTTAATGCCTGGTATAAAGTTGTGGTTTTTATGTAACATTTTAGTCTTTGGGGAAATTATTTTGATTTTACTATGTAATTTGTGATCGCCTACCGTAAGATGCAGCGTTGGCTGGTCTTGCATCAGACAGACCAATGACCTGGTGAGGGCTGCGAAAATCTTTGTGGTGCCATCTGGAGAGACGTTGTGAAGGTGATGTAATTTGAATGAAGAGAGCGCCCACGAAATATGGAAGAGCAGTGGTGGCGTGGTAACGGCCTCGACTTACGAGTTGCAGGTTGCTGGTTCAAATCCAGCAAGGCGCTTTACTTTGTGTTATTTAAGTCATCACCACGGTTTTCAAAACGGTGATGGAAAACATCGTGAAGAAACCGGCATGTCCTAGAACTAAAAATTCGAAGACATGTGACATCCACTAACCCGCACTGGGCCCGCGTGGTGGATTACGGCCTCTCTAAGAGAGGAGGCCTGAGTCCCAGCAGTCTTAACATTTATTAGTGTTTTTTTTTGTAGAGAATTAGTCTAATGACATCTCCGCGCCCTTGGGCGTAGCGAAAGATAGTGTCAGACTTTTACTGACTAAAAACCCACTCCTGTTCCTTCTTTGCTTTCGTTCCAGGGCCCCATTAGGCTTCGACCCTGCTGGGCCGCTATGGCTTGCTGACATCTCCTTGAGGCACGCGTGAAACAATACGCGCCGTCAACGAAAGGAAAAAAAATAAAAATAAGGGTGATGCTATGCTATGGTATGCTAGTCGAAATATAACATTGTGATATGGTGTGAAAATAAGAACTTTCTATATCCACAAAGTGTGGGTAAATATGATTTAAACTCATTTCAGTAATTACAGTTCTACTTTCACGTGAGTAAAGCCGCTGCCAGAAGGTAGTATGGTAGCTCAGCTGAGGTAGGCTTCGGTTCCAGGATGTTTATGTGAAGAAAACCACTAGAAACGCTGAAATCTTCGAACCTATTCTAGAAATGCAAAATACTTCAAAGCATAATTATAAAGCCAGTTCGTTAGCTATTAAGAAAAGAATTCATGCGATCTCCTTTAGATACCACAGAAGTATAAATTTTAAATTAAATCTGACCAAGCAGTAGCCCAATCCACCGACAATCCATAACTCGAAAGGGTATAAAAACAAGCATAAGTAATATCAAATTACGAGCCAAAGTAAAGACTTCATAATTTAAAATATGCACAAAGAGTGAATTAGCGTGTAGACATAAATAAAAATTAAGGATTACCCAGGTAGGGGGTTACCCCTCTAAATATAATTAAGTATAACCCAATAAGCCTTTTGCCACAAACAAAAGCAAAAACCTACGAAATTTTATTATCATTATTTGCATATTAAAATAATTATAATTATGCGGGGACGGATAAGAATGGGGCCGTTTCCCCCGATTTAAATCCGAGGTATAGGATATATAGCTCGGTGAGAGCTGTGAATTTGTTTATTAGTTTGAGTTACGTGGTACCTGCCTTTCCTGCAAGGAATTATAAGGAAAGGTATACTGTAGACTGAGAAAACACGTATTCTGATAGTTGAAAGGTTAGAGTCACGCCGTAAGATCAACTACAAATCTTTTGTGGTACGGGAGCCGACTCATCTCCTGGAGACTTTCATAAAGGAAGAATTTTGGCCGACAGATGTCGTGATCGGCGTTTTCGCGGAACACTACATGATACCACGACTCAGCCCAATAAGTCGCCAACACAACGTAGTTTTAATAAGTAGAATGTTATACATCATCATCATCAGCCTTTTAATGTTCCCACTGCTGGGACACAGGCCTCCTCTCTAAGAGAGGGAATGGGCCGTAATCCACCACGTGGGCCCAGTGCGGGTTGGTGGATGTCACATGTCTTCGAATTTTTGGCTCTAGGACATGCCGGTTTCCTCACGATGTTTTCCTTCACCGTTTTGAGAGCAGTGGTGATGAAATAAATTACACAAAGTAATGCGCCTGGCCGGGCTTGAACCCGCGACCTATTAGAGAATGTTATTATTATGTATCTATTTGTTTTTTTTTTATGGTAAGTAAAATCATCCAATGACAAATCCCGCCCTAAGGCGGAGCGGGAAATAGTGTCAGACTCTTATTGACTAAAAACTTACCCCGTTTCTTCGTTGCCTATCGTGCCGGGGCCGGGCCTTCCTTTCGGAAGCTGACCCATGACCCAAGCAGGCTTCGACCCTGCCTGCCTGCAGCTAGCAGGCTGGACCTCTACGGTTTGCTGACAGCTCCTTAGGCGCGCGGGAACAGTACACGCCGTCGACGACTTGGGCTCGATCCGGTGGGTTACTGCAATGGATAGCACGCTGTCCGCAAACTCGCGCCTACGGTGGCCGGAAATCGGGATCGGAATCCTGGTGGATATATCTATTAGTTTATTATTTTTAATATTATTATTTATGTATAGTTTTTATGGGCGTAAAGAGTTATTATTGTTAAATCCGTCCTAACTCACTTCGAACTCAATGAGTCGACTTACGCAAGCGCCATTTTTTACGCGGACTCAATGAGTTCGCGTTATCGCTGAGGGGTTCTACGAAAATTAGAGAATCGCCAAACTTATTAAGTACGCGGCAAATAAGTCAAACCTTTTGCTATGGTTACCCACTACGATTGAGACCCGAAAATCGGTTACTCCGCATTCAAGGTCACGATGGTTCAACTTGTGTGTCGAGGAAACAACCGATTTTTGGGTCTCAGTCGAAGTGGAGGGCTGCGCGTAACTATACCCAATAGTTCAACTTATTTGCCGCGTACCTACTATTACAATGGGCAGAACAAATTACTGGCAGAAAAGATAATCAATGTGGGTAAAAGTTCTGGAGTGATGACCACGCACCGGAAGATGCATTGTAATTAGGCCTGGTCAAAATATTTGCCATGGTCCTAGAATGCAAACGGTAAACTTAAACCTCACCTTTGGTAACTGGTAAGGTTTAGTCAGTAAAAGTCTGACACTTTCGCTTCCCACAGAGCGGAAAGAGTCTTTTTATGATTTCCTACCTCAAAAAAGGTTGTTTTTATTGATGTCAAAATGTTTCTTCGCCACCTTAGTCATAAAGTCCACCTTTGGACGTTTGAATTTTTTTTTAAGTTGGGACGTCATTCAATAACATCTCCCGCTCTCGTATGGAACGAGAGGACGTGTCAGACTTTTACTGACTAAAACCCACTTCTATTCCTGCTTTGCCTTTGTTCCAGGGTCCCGGGGTTCTCTTTCGCACAACCCAAGGCCCCAGTAAGCTTCGACCCTGCTGGGCCCCTACGGTTTGCTGAAATCTCTATGTTGTACGTTTGTGTTGCATGAAGATTCATAAAATTCGATCATAACGTAAGCCTAATCTGTATTATAACGTTCCCACTGCTGGGACTCAGTCTTCCTCTCTAATGGGATGGAATGGGCCATAATCCACCACGCAGGCCCAGTGCGGTTTAGTGGATGTCACATGTCATCGATATTTTGGTTCTAGAACATGCTGGTTAAGATACATCAATACTCTTACAAGCGTGGAAAAAAATCTTAAAGTCACAAACATTGTTAACTGTTACAAAAAACCTTGTGAAGAGAAAACAAATGAATGAAATTTAATTGAATTGAAATAAATAAAATTGAAAATCTTACAACAATTTATCAACTTATGTAATGGTCCCAGCCTGCTAACTGCAGGCAGGCAGGGTCGAAGCGTACTGGGGTCATGGGTTAATTTCCGAAAGGAATACCCGGCCCCGGCACGATAGGCTACGAAGGAACGGGGTAGGTTTTTAGTCAGTAAGAGTCTGACACTACTTCCCGCTCCGCCCAAGGGCGGGATTTCTCATTGGATGATTTTACCTAACACAAAAAAAAAACTTATGTAATGGCAGTTTGAACCACGTTTTAACAAAGACTAAAGAGTTTTAAAATTAATACTTATGTTGTCGCTAAACTTTACACGGAATTGCAATTACAAAAAAAAAAAAAAATATCGTCAAGAGAAATTTAAACATCGAATCAACCCTTTTCACGCTGTCTCAATTTTTTGCTACCGAACTTGATATTAACCCTTTAAACGTAGGGGGTCGTTTGTAATTTTTCATAATTTCACGCGCACTGCCCACGGTTGGGACAAAGAACGGAATCAAGTAAAAAGACCTTAAAAGGAAGACCCGAGCATAAATTACATTAAAATATAAATTAATATGGTCACACTATGAAAGAGTTAAGGTACAACCTCATTTTTCTGTGAGGTTCCGTCGACCCGTTTTTCTTTTTTATTCTATTCAAAAAGTACATTTATTTATTTTAAATAACAATACACTCTTTGTATTTACATTCACCATAAAATACTACTCGTATCATAATAAAATTATGCCATAATAAATAATTAAAAAAATCTAGTTTCGATAAAGCAATTTTTTGATACGTATGTTGTGAGGAGATCAAGTAAATAATTATAATTTAGTGTTGAATTGCATTTATTTATATGGAGTTATTTTTTTATATAATTGATGAGCAATAATAATAATTTATTTGAGCTATATTTTAAATATTTTAAAATATAACTGAAAAAGAGACAAAGCTTGTAGATATCATCATCACCATTTCTACCTAAACGTCCACTGTTATATGCCTCTCCATGTGTCGACAAATGACCAATCCTATTCGTCTAGGATCGACTCATCATCATCATTTTAGCCGAAAGACATCCATAGTTTGAGATAGACCATAGATAGAAGTGTCACCACAATGAACGGTCCTGTTCGTCTTGCATCCACCGGATTCCCGCAACCTGTACCAGGCCATCGGTCCATCTTGTAAGATGCCTTCCAACGCTACGTCTTCCGGTACGTGGCCACCATTCTAGAACCTTCCGGCCCAAACGTCGATCCGCTCTGCGAGCTATGTGCCCTATCCATTGCCACTTAAGTATCGACTAGGATCGACTGAATTTCCGCAACTATCACCAGTCAATCAATTTTGCATACAATATAATATTTCCTGAAACTCAAAAATAATAAAGGTGTAATAGTAACTAGAAAACACTTCACACATTTCCTAGTCACAGACGGATCTCTAAAATAATATTCTTTGATATAAACTTTACATGAATTTGAACGTTATTTCCCGAGTATTAGAATTAACTTTCCTTTGACGCTTGCTTTTATTATAAAACTTGAGTGTAGAAAAGTCTATGAATTTCAAAGTCAATTCATGTATGGGTCGCGTTTATAAAGAGAAGATAATTTTCAAAAGTACGTTATTATTAAAATCAATGTTTAAAAGGAAAAAAATATTTTGAAACATTTTTTTTTTTTTAGTGTTACATACTAGTGCCTGTCTGTGATCCCATCTGATGGTAAGCAGGGCAGCTATCATATATAAAAAAATGGTGAATTGTACATTATTTCATTAGATTTTGTTAACCAATCAGACCTTCAAAAAAAACGTACTGAGATCAAAGACAAAATATTCCTTTAAATAGGTTACAGATCAACTTTCCTGTAGTAGTGTTTTTTCTTTGTCACAAAGACATTGATATGTTTGATTTTATCATATACTAGCGACCAGCCCCAGGTTCTCCCGGGTGCAATTGTGATATTTAATATATTATGCATGTATTATACATATAAACCTTTCTCTTGAATCACTCTATCTATTAAAGAAAAACGCATCAAAATCCGTTGCGTAGTTTTAAAGATCTAAACATACATAGTGACAGACAGCGTGTGACTAGTGGCTCTGCTTTGCACGCGTGTTAAAAATTTTATTTTTCATTTATAATATGCTTGTTCATACATCTTAACCTTTCTCAAGAATAGGTCGGTCTATTGGTGGAAACTTCATGAAAATTTATTCAGTAATTTTGGAGTTTAACACGTTCATACAAACAGACTCGGTATGGAACTGTTTTATAACATATACACCGTTAAATTTAAGTCGTTTTTATCCCATGGGGGGTCGATTCGGTACACACCGCAACACTACCGATTTATAAAGATAAAATTAAAAAATAAAGTACTTTTTTGTGAAACTCAAATTAATATACGCTTGTACGAAATTAATTTCTTTAAGTAAACGAGTCAATGACCTTGTAGGGAGTTGTCGGTCGTTGCGTACTACTAACTACTTACAGTTCATTGGCCTCGATCAGCTGACGTTTGTTTATAGAAATTAATTTTGTACATGCGTAAATTAATTCGAGTTTAAAAAAAAGTACTCTATTTTTCATTTTTATCTTTAAAAATCGATATGGTTTCATGTACCGAATTGACCCTTCCGCGGGGTTAAAACGTACAAAATTTAAAGGTGTATAAAAAAATATTGTATAATTAGCACAATACGTAATTTTGTACCTGTAAATAAAACCAAAACCGTAATTCCTTTAAATAAAACGTTATTTCCATACGCCACAAGAAATGCTTTCACTAAATCTAACTCCTGTATTTCACAGTCCCCTATTTAACGTACTTTAGCATAGTTTAGTGCTACGGGTTCCCCTGTTTCGGCGCAAGTTTATGGGGAATTAGATCTGTTTCCTGCGTCTGGCCTGCTGCATCGATTGGCCAGGTCGCAGGTATATATTTTAGTTTTTGCTATTGAGGACCGCTTGCACCATCGTTTAAACGATCGTTTAGTTGTTTTGTAATCTCAGTTTATATTTACTGCTGGTGAATGTGAGCTTCAGTTATTTTAGTGCTTCAACTTATTTTGTTTATTTATTTATTTACACTTTATTTTACAACAAGATTACAATTATTATAAAGGAAAACCATAGAAAAAAGAAAAACATACAATCGGCGGCCTTATCGCACTTGGCGATTTCTTCCAGACAACCTAGTAAGGACAAAAATTGCCAGGACACAAAATGGGGCAATTTTTAGGGTTTCGTACCTCAAAAGGAAAAAATGGAACTCTTATAGGATCACTTTCTTGTCTGTCTGTCAAGACCCTTTATCTTGGGAACTCGGGAAGGTATTGAGTTGAAATTAAAACTACAAATATTATCGGAAAAAAGATACGGGCTTTATGTCGCAAAAAAACGTGTATTTCGACACTCCCAAGGAATCAAAATTTATAGAGTACTTCGTTAAATTCTGAAATTTGGAATGAAGTAAAGTATCATATTTATTTATTTATTTATATATACTTTATTGTACACCAAGATAAAAAGATTATACATTTTTGAGACTTAAATAAAAACATACAATGGGCGGCCTTATCGCTATCTGCGATCTCTTTCAGGCAACCTGGGATGGACAGAGATTGCCTGGACATTAAGTGGGGTTGCACTTGGTGCGTAACAAAAAAAAAGTTAAACAAATAAGTGAAAAAACAAAGTACATACTTAAAACTAGATAAATACATACATACTAAAATATAGGCAAGAAACAAGTCATATCATAGATTAGAGGGAAAGATTATATTGCACTTTTTTAGTCTATTTTATCTGGGCTAAACTACCACGCCTTTTAACGGCTTGTCATTAAATAATTCACTATCTCAACAGCCAAAACTTTACACTTCTTCCCAAAAAAAAGGCTACACAAAACAAATCAAACACATCCGTACTCCCAAGTCGATCGTTCTACCAAAGGGTAGAGGATAGGGTAGTTGGCAATCGGATAATAATATATATATTTTCGCTCCATATTCCGTGGAAGTGCTCAAAATATGATATACTGCGGATAAATCGGTAGCGACTGCCCTCAGGGGGGTGTTTACATCGACAGGGGTAGTTTCAACCCCAGGAAGTTGGGACAAAGTATTTTTCGATAGTTTTTAGTTCGATGTTTTTGAGGAAGTTTGTGTTTTTTGTCTGATTTTATGTTTACGGTTTTTTGGTATAAACAAAATATACTAAAGCCATCGATATATATGTATATATACGCACTAGATTAGGCATGCCGTACAATCACTTTGCTTGACTTACGTGTACTGTATGCCGAAAACCTTGACTTGATGACATTAGTGCTGTTTTGCAGTATTTAAGCGCTGTAAACTTAAAAGTTTTGTTAGACGTCATAATGACAATTTAGCGCTGCAGCGAACTTTTGTTTTAATGTTTCAGTATTGTGACAAATAGTTTCTATGAACGAGCTTGTCTATCACTTAGAATGTAAGTCGATGACTAAAGCACCTAGCTGGTTATAACCAAGTTTAACTTTGATCCTCAGTTATGTGCCTCAATCTAGTTTGACGGCAAATATTTTTTACACCGACCAAGGTCTTTTTGTAGTAGTTACAAACATTTTATATCCCATTTAACAAGATTTTCTGCCTGAAAAATCGCTCGACTTAAGTGGCAGTGGGCAGGGTACATTGCTTGCAGAACCAGTCGATGGAACCGAAAGGATCTGAAGTGACAACCGCGTACCTGAAGAGGCAGCGGTGGTGTAGTCTTCCACATTCGAATCGACGACCTGGTGTAGGTTACGGGAATCCGATGGATGCGAGACGCATAGGACAGGTCATAATAGCGACATCAAGAGGAGGTCAGTGTCCAGCACGTATTTGGGCCGAAACTGTCTACAATTTAAAAAAAGTATGATAGTAATGAATTTTATACTTACTACGTAACTAGTGTCAAATAAATTCATCGTTATATTTTTTTTGACGTAAACTCAACCTAGTTTACATACTAATACAGTCTACATAACATTTGTAATATTGATAGAAAAGAGTAAGAAAATCGTCGGGGCCCAGTATGGTCGAAGCCTACTGGGGCCATGGGTTATGTGAAAGTGAACCCTAGGGCCCTGAAACGAAGGCAAAGAAGGAACAGCGCTCCGCCCAGAGCGGGAGAAGTCTTTGGATGATTTCCCACCTAAAAAAAACCCTGTGCTAACCACATTACCTCATTGCTAACTAACATAACGTAATGTAGTCTGGAAAAATTCAAAACTGTCGAATTGTAAAAAAAAAAAAACAAAATTCGTTATTTATATGCTGCAAAAAAGCTGGGAATCCTCGCAAAGGTCAGACAGTACTTCACGACGGAACAGCTGCTCAAACTTTATCAAGTGCAAGTTCGATCGTGTATGGAGTACAGTGGTGCTATTCTCTAAGAAAACGCAGCGCTGCCACAACTAATAGGATACATTGAATTAACAATCCAATGTATAGACACATTAGGTTGACAATCCAATGTATCCTATTTGGGTGTTCGACGTTGCGGCAGCGCTGCGTTTTCTTAAAGAACAGCACCATTGCTCTCATCTTTGGGACGGATCTGCCCGCGCTATCGCTATCAACAATAAAAAAAAACGGTATTTAAGTAAAGATTAATAAATATTCAAATAACCTATCCGTAAAAAGAGTGTGGCTCAGCTGATTTTAGTAAAGCATTAACAGTCAAATCTAGATAAACTGAATCACCAAAAACACTATTTTCGACCCATTTCATCTGACAGCTCCACAAACTTCTGACATTTTATCTCCAAACAAATAATTCTCAGGTACAATATTCAAATAGCTTCAGTAAAATGACACAATCGTTTTTCTACCCTCCGGCGAATAGGGTTCCGTACATGCCAAATAAAGTATAAAATATGATCTCTCAATATCAAACGTACACTGGCTGTCAATAAAATTTGTTACATAAATCACGGTGGTTTATGGGAAGTGATAGAATGATCCCTTTTTCTTGCACTGAAGTGTATCATGTATTCTTTTTTTTGTTGGTATTGTAAGTTACTCTATCATTTTCTTGAATACTGGTTTTGGTTTTGTATTGTTTTTTTAAGGGGAAACTTATTTATTTGGTCAAAAGAATAGTCATTATAATAAACGTGCCAAATATTCGTGTCATTGTGAGTTTAAATAAGGTTCGTTCTATAGTTCTAAGACTTTTATTGGCGTGTGAACTTTAGGTTTAATTCAGGTTCGAATTTTCCAATTCATATCATGTAGTTTTCTAGATTTATCAAGGATATTACTGGCACCCCGTGCCTCAGAAAGCACGTAAAGCCGTTAGTCCCGGTTGTCTTTCGCAGATCTTTGGCAGTCGTTACAGGTAGTCAGACGCCAGAAAGTCTGACCATTAGTCTATCAAAGGAGTACCGTGTTGCCCAATAACTGGGTTGTGGAGGTCTGATAGGCAGTCGCTTCGTGTGAAACACGCGTATTCAGCCGGTTAAACTGGAAGCCGACTAACTAGGGAGGTTATGATGATACTGTAAAACCATTTCTATGAGAGCGTGTTGCGACATAGTTGTGTCACACCCGTCTGCAAGAATCTTTACCGTTGAACCATTACATCAACACTCACAGTCCAAACGTCCACTGTTGGGCATACACCTCTTAATTCTTACACTAATCCGGCTCCTGTGGCAATCGCTCATCCATTTTCAGCTTCAAGCCAATTCTTTCCACTTCTCAAGTAGGAAAATCTCTGGTACAAACAAATGTGATTACAAGACAATCTAAGATCCTTTTAAAACATCAAAGTAGAGAAACATAATAACGCAAACAGAGGCGTTCATTATGTGTTGTTAATACACAATAACCTGCATATTACTGGTTGATATTAAATAACTCAATTCGTTTGTAATTTGTCTACAATTGTGCCCGACAAAGGCATGGTTCGAGCGAGTGAGCGCGAGTATGAAGGAAGTCGGGAGCTAGGGGGCGTAGGGACGGGCGAGAGATGTCGATTAAAATATAAATGTTTAATATTATTTTTAAGAGGAGAACAAGAGATTATGGCGAAGGTGCAGAGGATGAGCTTGTTTCTTAACGAAAGGGACTGGCCTACAACTGCCTGTCCCAGGCCAGCCCAGCCTGTCCTAGGCTGTTGTGGGCTGACAGAACTAGCACATATGAAGACAAACCGCAAATCCTATTCATATTCGCTAACGAGGAAGTTAAACTCGTATTTGATACTACCATAGGGTAGGGTACACTTTCCTATAATAATACGCCCGGGTATTAGGAGGTAGAGATATGCTCCGCTTGAGCAGAGCACCGCGGTTTTCTCGTGAGGGCTATCGGTGGTAACGACTTCTCACGCTAGGCCCTGGTACAGGCAATGGCCCAAAGCTAGGAGGAATGGCAGGTGTTCGCCTCCTTTTGCGAAGCAGTAATGCAGGCGCAGGCTTACGGACAACGAGTAACTCTCACGATGGGTAGCTCGCAGTTCGGCCGCAGTGACTCAAGCCCAAGTCGTCGACAGCGCGTAGTATCCCACGTGCACCTCAAGGAGATGTCAGCAAAATCGTAGGGGTGTAGCAGGTTCACTTCTAAAAGAAAAACCCGGGGCCTTGGAATGTAAGGCAAGGTGGGTTATAATCAGTAAAAGTCTAGTAAGTAAAGTAAAGTAAAGTTTAGTAAGTAAAAGACCTCCCGCTTCGCCCTAGAGTGAAAGAAGTCATTATATGATTTCCTACCTTCCCCAAAAAACACAGTTATAGTAATGATGCGGTGGATGATGCGCCACATAGACTCCTAGGCAAGATTTCTCAATAAAACCAACAATAAAATCTATCGACAAGTCCCTTTTCCCCTCCCTAACTCAACAAAGCAAACGCCATCGCCAGTGGCGCTGTCGGAGCGGTGCGCCGATGCGTTTATAATATTTCATTTATTCGTTATAAATTATAATCGTGATGAAGACGTGGGACTTAATTCTCTTTACGTCTAGCGTTTAGCCACAAACTTGTGACTTGTCTTCACTTTAATTAGTAATCTTTGTTTTGTTTCAGTTTGTTTGACACGTCACTGATTTTTTGGGAAATTGGTCCTTAAGATCTAGATTTGGATATATGAATTTGATAGTTTTTTTTTTATGGTAGGTAAAATCATCCAATGACAAATCCCGCCCTTGGGTGGAGCGGGAGATAGTGTCAGACTCTTACTGACTAAAAACCTACCTTGTTCCTTCTTTGCCTTGGTTCCAGGGCCCTGGTATGCATTTTCATACCTCCCCAGAGCCCCAGATTAGGCTTCGACCCTAATGGACCCCTACAGTTTGCTGACAACTCCTGCACGCACAGGACCGTTCATTGTGGCGGCGTTTGGGGGAGGCCTATATCCGACTATGGACGTCTTTGTGCTGAAATGATGATGATGATGATGATAAATCAGTAATCAATATTCGTTTGTCCTTTGTATGAGAAGAGACCTTTATTGAAGAGAAGAGAAACTTTTGAGTCGGTCTGTTGTCAAGCAGTTGTTTTGACATAGCATCAGCCTTATTATGTTCCCACTGCTGGGACTCAGACCTCCTCTGTAGGAGAGTGAAAGTGCGGTTTGGTGGATGTCACAGGTCTTCGAATTTTTCGTTCTAGGACATGCCGGTTTCTTCACGATGTTTTCCTTCTCCGTTTTGAGCAATGGTGATGAAATAAATTACACATAGTAATGCGCCTGGCTGGGTTTGAACTCGCGACTTAAAACTCTTAAGTTGGGGTCTTTACCACTCGGCCACCAGTGCTCTCTGCGTTTTGACATACAGAGGTTTTTGCATTGTTAAAAAGTCAGTCAATCAGAAAAAATACTAATTGCACATTCCCAAGCCTCTTTCAGATCTCTATGAAGACGGATGTGCAAGAAGCTACATGTGCAAATATCTCAGTTACGTATTTTTTGCTGATTCTATAAAACTGGCGCATCTTCGAAAAAAACTGGGCAACTGCAAGTCTGACTTGCACACTGAGAGTTTCGAACAAATTCCCTAATTGAGTCTGAAAGATTTTTCCGAATCTAAATTTGTTTTTCTTCTGACGTAATATTTGCAGTTTTTGGGTTTTTTTCCTATATTTATACTATAAGACTTTGCTTCATGCCAAATTTCAGGATTCTAGGCCAACGAGAAGTAGCTTATAAATTTTGATTCCCTTGAGAGTGATGTAATATACGTTTTTTGTAATATAGCCATAGCCATATCTTTTTTTTTTTTGTTAACTTAGTAGTTTGATTTTTTCACAGCTTCAAAGGATCGTAAATTTAAGTATATAGTTTTAATTTTAACGCGATACTTCCACGCGTTCCCGAGCTAAAGAGAGGGTGATAAACAGACAGACGGACAAAAAAGTGATCCTATAAGGGGTCCGTTAATCTTTTTTCGTTTTCAGGTACGGAACCTCTTATAAACATTAAAATACCCACACACCTTGCAACTAACATGCAAATAAACCATTACCATAATAAACAATATATCACAATTCACAGCACAAAAATCGTCAAACAAACAATACTTGGCAAGACTTATCCGTTTCTACGGCCATAACTCAAGGAGGCACAAAAGGGACTTGGTTTCTCCAACTTTGGTACAGGTTTCTTGAGAAGCTGAGAACAATACTGAGAGTTATTGCTGACTGTGTCCGGGGGAAGCCGGAAGCTGTGGAAAAATGGCCGCGGAACAAAGTCGCTTCGATGCAGCTAGGAACTGGTTGGAACCGGTTTTGACTGCTTTGAACCGGTTATGGCTGGTTTGAACCGGTTTTGGTGATATGTGAATTATAGTTTTAGAGGGCTTTGAACACTTTTTTGGGTAATTAAATGATTATTTTTATTATTAGATATTCTCACTACAAATAAGTGATTCATTAAAATTAGCGTGTATATAAGAGCAATTAGTAACAGATATCGATTTAAAAGGTATCAGTGATGAGACGAGTCATTTTATAAAATCAATATCGGGATCGTACCTGAAGGTCTTTTTGCATTATTTTTTTCATCGTACCGAATTTTAAAAAAAAAAGGAAGCATGGGACAGAAAAGCATGGCAAGAAGAAAATTTTTACCTGACATATTGACTATAGAGGAATGGAATAAAGTGATGAAAATTTCATGTTTTCTACTTATATTTTGCTGTGATAAGGTCCATAACAATTTCACTTACCACCTAAGTTTTAGAAAGCAATAGGGTAAAACCAGGATAGTTGCCGCACTTTCTGAAATTACTTTATATCTCTTTGCACTAAAAGCAAGATTCATTATTTGTAAAATGGGTAGGTACTTTGGTTTATTATCTTCATATTTATAAAAGGAATAAACATTATCTTTGATATTTCCAGACTATTGGCGATTTTTGTGGACCTCTAAATTTTGGGACAACTATCCCATATAGGGGATAGTTGCCTAATCCATGTAAATTATATTTAGGATAGATGCCCCATCGAGGAAGAGGACATTTATCTCGAAAAAACTTTGATCGCACCTAGCCGCCCCATGAAATCGGTCAACTTAGTTGTACATAGTTGCAGAGTCTCTCGATAGACAAATAAAATAACATGTGTTTCATTTGCGAAACTAGAGTAATTGCCATCAAGGCAATTATACCCCCGGGGCGACTATCCGGGTTTTACCCTAAATAATAATTTAATATCTATAAAAGAACTTATGTTTATTTGTCAAACACAGACACACACATTTTTACAGTTTTGTAATGACTTATTGTTCATGTTTTTTTTCCTGTTTTAATTTTTTTTTCACTGCAGCCATGCAAACATTAACATTAGGCCAATAGTTTTTGGAATGTTTCAGTAAAAAAAAAAATATACAGCCAAATATAGAAGCTCTTACTTTTCGAAGTCAGTTAAAAAGAACAAGTTACAGTTTCGAGCCGTTTTGGCTTGAAACACTTGGGTCAGGGGGTCCAAGTGCACGTCTCCTTTTTAAGGAAATTTCACGCCGCGCCGTCTGATCGACACATTGCGTGACCAGAGGGCTGGCTCGTTGTTCGCCCAAAGAATTAGCATTGCCATTCAACGTGGCAATGCTGCCAGTCTTCTGCGTACATTTCCGGATGACAGCGATGTGGAGGAGTACTTCGACGCCTCAGTGTACTGTGTTTTTGTATAATATGTACATAGGTAGGTTTTAGTATAAATAGTTTAGTTAATATTTAAGGTTTTTTACATGTGCAGATATAATTTGAAGATTAAATAAATAAAAGAACAAGCTATCTGAAGAAGTGTAAAGTATCTTTTTTAACATCCATAGCAGCATTACGTACATAATTATTTTAATTAAAATTCCCCTAATGTGTAGTCGTTTTAAAGAATCGTGATAATTACACGATTTGTACATGGTTAACTTATGAGAGTACAATTAAACGCAAATTACTCTGCATTCTTACGCGTAATGGACATTACATTATTCAACTGTTATATTTATGGTTTTTACTGCTTTTTACCTGTACGTACATCTACTATACTTTTGCTATACATATACTTATAAAGATAAAAGATTTCAAGACAAGAGAAGAGAAGAGTCAAGAGTGAATAGGCTACTTCTAGGTAAGCGCGCTCCATCGTCGACCGCATCGTCGCTTTCCATCAGGTGAGGTAGCGGTCAAGCACGAACCTATCAACAATAAAAAAAACATATATAAAAACACTTTTTAATTGAACAAAATGTTTGAAATTGATTTTTTTTTACGAACTTAGTAAATCAAGACCTTTCTTATTAGTTAACTTTGGGTTAAAAACATTATTTAAGATACTTTTCTCGCGTGAGTTCAGAGTTATTTGATTTAATGGACGAACTATATGTTCTTATTTGTTTGGTATTAACATGTATTACATTCATGAGACTAATGTAAGACCATAATTACGGGAAATGAAGTCCCTTTTAAGCACACTTAGACACTTACAACTTTGGCAATGCATAGGTTTTTTTTTATCTGTAATACTTTTTTTTTGGAGTTTCGGAGAAATGAGGATATACGTAGAAGTACCAAGGTCGTCCACATAACCCGAAGAATCACCAAACTAATAGTGGGCAGGGCACATTGCTCGTAGCCCGGATGGTCGATGGGGCCGAAAGGACCGCGCACCGGAAAACGCAGTGTTGGAAGACCTCCCACAAGGAGGACCGATGACCTGGTGAGAGCCGTGGAAACGCGGTAGGTGAGAGACGAACAGGACCATTCGTTGTGCCGACACTTGGGGAAGGCCTATGTCCAACAGTGGACGTCCTTCGGCTGAAATGATGATGATGAAGCCTTTTTTTGAGGTAGACGTCCTCAAATACGAAGAAGTGAACTTTTACTGACGAAAATTTATAAGTAAACCTGCTTTCACAAAAAAAACCCAAACACACCTGTAAGTATAAATAAATTCCTTCACGTTTTCGCCCTTTTGGGACATTTGTAATGTCCCCTAAATACCGCAAAAAAATAATGAATGTCCCCAAACATGCATCACTTTGTCTCACGGAGTCACTGTGCACCTTGACATCTTTATGGATCCTTTTTTTGTATTTTTATTTTTGGAGTTCCTTAGGATGTTTGATAAAACCTTCGCAGTAAATTATCCTCATACTTATATGGTTAGATATATGATTATCTTGACTCTGATTTTCAAATCCATTAATTGAAAAGTGAAGATTAATGTGATTTACTTCGGTTGTTAATATTATATGTACAGTCAGGGCTCAAAAGTGCAGTTGCACGCTACCGATACTAAAGTATGTAAATTTTCTTTTTAAAATAGGGTCAATGGATCATGATCGATTTAATTTGTTGCATAGAATCTAAAATATTGAATAAACTAGTTGTAGAACACTGGACTTCTGCTACAAAGAAATTTTAGACAGTTTAGCATTGTTAGAGTGCAACTGCACTTTTGACCCCTGACCGTACCTATTCATTTTGTTTTCTTCTTCTTGTATATTTATTATGTTGTATGGATGTATAGTAAAGACGGAAGTGTGTGGAAAAGAGTGAGGGAAGCCTAGCAGTGCAAATACATCATTCATCTTCTAAGCCTAGCCTCAACTAGCCTGGGTTTGTTTTACATAGAGCGACTGCCTATCAGATCTCCACAACCCAGTTACTTAGTCATATGATACTCCTTGGATAGACTGAGGGTCAAACTTTATGGCGTGTGACTACCTTTAGGTACTGTCAAAGATCTACGAATGACAACTGGAACCAAAGGCTTTACGTGCTTTCCAAGGGACGTGGTGACAGTAATGTGCTACATTAACTTAGAAAAGTGCATACTAAACGAAAAATTCAAATTGGTGCTTTCCCAGTTTTGAGCCTGCAACCTCATGAGGCAAGTGCCTTACTGGTCCATCACGACACAGCGATGGGACATAACGTGCTAATTCAATTAGTTTTTTTTTTTTGGGTTCCGTACCGTAACAGGTCCTAATACCTTTTTATAGGACCTATTACGGTACTAAAACCACGTCACCCGGTCTTTACTCCACTGTCCATCTATCTGTCACCAGGCTGTATCTCATGAAACGTGATAGCTAGACAGTTGAAAATTTCACGATGATGTATCTATATTGCTGTTTTAATAACAAATATTAAAAATATAATAAAATAAATGTGATGTGGAGGAGTACTTCGACGCCTGAGTGTACTGTGTTTTTGTATTATATGTACATAGGTAGGTTTTAGTATAATTAGTTTAGTTAATATTTAAGGTTTTGTACATGTGTAGATATAATATATTCAATTAAAGAAAGCTTCTATAGAAATCAAAATAAATTTGTGTAAAACTAATCCAATAAAGTCCTATAAAATAAATATTAATAAAATATGAACTTATTCATCATTTCAGTCGAAATACATCCACTGTTAGAGATAGGCGTCCCCCAAGTGTCGCCACAATGAACGGTCCTGTGCGTCTTGCATCCACCGGATTCCCGCAACCTTTACCAGGTCATCGGTCCATCTTGTAGGAGGCCTTCCAACGTTACGTCTTCCGTACTAATTAAACATATTTTATTCATAAAACAAGCGCAAATTTTTGCCCATATTTACCCTTCGTGCGTGGATCTAGTCAGATCAGTTTTTTTTTTATCACTTACGACTACTGTAACACTTTTAATATTTTCTTTATCTCATACGGAACCATTCTTCCGAAGCTGTGCTCCTGTTATTTGGGCAATAAATACGTCTTCACATCGTATATATCACTCGTTCGTGCCGACAATAAATAATTGTGGACGTATTCGTCTACGCACTTTCAACGTACGACTTACCTACAAGTACATACAATTAATTTATTTTGTATTAGTCGCTGTCAGCAGCTTTGCCTGTATATAGGACTATAGGTAGGTAAAAAAATATGCCAAATGTACACATTTCTGGAATAAAAGTATGCTATTCTTAGACTTATGAATTGTAAGTCGCGGGTGAAACCCAGCCGGGCGTATTACTTTGTGTAATTTATTTCATCACCACTGCTCTCAAAACAGTGAAGGAAAACTTTGTGAGGAAACCGGCATGTCCTAGAGCCAAAAATTCGAAGACATGTGACATCCACCAACACGCACTGGGCCCGTGTGGTGGATTATGGCCCATTTCCTCTCCTAAATAGGAGGCTTGAGTCCCAGCAGTGAGAATATTAAAAAACTGATAATGTTATGTTAATGTTAATGTGCAATTCTAGGATATCATATATCTATTAATATGTTTGTTTTTAAAAGAGTAACCATGGAGTTTATTGCCGGTTCTTCTCCATAGGAAACGACCAATTGGAACCCTGCACTATCTTCTTACGTACCATATAGGCCTATGAAAAAAAAAAATTTTTTGAAAGCTATAGCCTACACGTGTGCCAAATTTCATCCGAATCCTTTGAGCCGTTTGAGCATGAAGGAGTAACAGCCATACACACACACACACACTTTCGCCGTAATATACTAGCGACCCGCCTCGGCTTCACACAGGTGCAATGGTGATATTAAATATATTATGCATGTACTCGTAATATATATATAAACATTCCTCTTGGATCACTCTAGCTATTAAAAAAACCCGCATCAAAATCCTCTTCCTAGTTTTAAAGATACATAGGGACAGATAGCGGGAAGCGACTTTGTTTTATATTATGTAGTGAAGTGTGATGTGATTTGTACGATTTCTTGTACATGAAGAAATATCGTGTTACTCAGTAACTGAGTTGCAGAAATATAGAAATCCAACCAATGAACCAATGCTCTACATGGAGCAGCCTACTAGGCTGCTCCATGTAGAGCATTGGTTTTTAGCAAACCCTTATAAAGTTGTGAAAAGCTAGGTAGAGGATTAATAAGATAATAAATACACAACCTGAAACTAGTACATTTAGCATTGGCTACTAAATAATTAGGGTGGGGATGGCTGGACGGCTAGCTATGGGTAACTCATCGTCCGGCTGTCCGGTAACCGTCCGGACCGAGTCCGAGTCGTTGACGGCACGTAACGTTTCACGTGCGCCTTAAAAACTTGTCAGCAAAACCGTAGGGGCCCAGCAGGGTCGAAGCCTACTGGAGCCATGAGTTGTGCGAAAGAGAATTCTGGGATCCTGGAACGAAGACAAAGAAGTAACATAGGCATAGGTTTTAGTCAGTAAAAGTCTGACATACCCTCCCGCTCCACCCAAAAGTAATTGGATGATGATGAATCTGAAAAAAATAAAAAAGGCATCTCCCGCAGGACAATCATCAAAAAAAAAACTTGATTAATCTATATGGAATGATTTTAAATCTATTTTCAACCTCTCAAAAGGAAATTTAAAAATAAATCAATAATATTAATTAGTTGGGTGCACTAACTTCCGTAAGTTTCACAGGAATTTATTATATTTAATTTGAATTTGTACTGTAAAAATATTGTAACTTCTGAAACAGTTCTGTGTAGCTCGTAACGCCATCTAGCGTCGAGTAGTAGAATCAAAATCTTGTTCAGGTGAATGTTTCAAGTAAAAATTGTATTACAGTAAGATAAATATGACACCCGAGTTTAATTACACAATTATTATCATTTAATAAATCCGACTTTTAAATCTATTAAAATCACAAATTAATAACACAACGGTATTTTTATAAATGGAATGTGTCTTAACATTACTGACAAAAAAATTAACTGTTAACAAATATAATTTCGCAAGTATATATTTTCCATTTCGATAAAATGTAGCAATTCGTATCGAACTTCATAGATGCGATGCCGTGCGTAGCAAGTGCTACGAGCCTACGAGACGGTGCTACGCGCTAAGCTTCATTCCTCTTTCATCAAACTAATAGCAATTTAAGGTTTGTCTATTAGATATTGCTGAATATATTATAAAAAACATAGTTACTATTATCGTAAGGTGTACCTAATAGTCAAGTGCTTATTAAGTTGCAAAATATTTAGTGGAAAATTAAAAACAGCCACTGTACGTTACTCGAAAAACCGTAAACGTGGACTTGTCACTATATTTTTTGGACATGTTCTAAAATTCTAGCATCAGAATATGCAGTCATATAAAGTTCCCACTGCTGGGACAGAGGCCTCCTCTCTAAGAAAAGGAATGGGCCGTAACTCACCACGTGGGCCCAGTGCGGGTTGGTGAATGTCACATGTCTTCGAATTTTTGGTTCTAGGACATGCCGGTTTCCTCACGATGTTTTCCTTCACCGTGTCGAGAGCAGTGGTGATGAAATAAATTACACAAAGTAATGCGCTTGGCCGGTTTTGAACTTGCAACCTACAAAAATACCCGAGTAAATAGATAGAATAGACACGAAAAAATATATATTTGACTGGCCTGTTGGTCTAGTAGTTAGTGGCCCTGACTGCTATGCCGGAGGTCGTGGGTTTGATTCCTACTCAGGACAAATTTTTGTGTGATGAGCACGATCATTTGTTCTGTGTCTGGGTGTAATTGATCTATAATATGTATGTATTTAGAAATATATAAGTATGTTTATCGGTTGTCTAGTATCAATAACACAAGCTCAGCTTAGCTTGTACTAGACGGTGTTGTGTGTGATAGTTGTGTAATATTATTATTATAGGCCAAATGAATGAGTTGTACTCCCTCGGTTTAAAAAAATCACCCGTTTGTACTAGGGGTATGTTTTCTTGGGACAATTTTCTTGTTTTACGTAAGCGAAATCGCATGCAGTAGCTAGTAAATTAAAACCAAGTAAAAAAATGCTACGTGTGATATTAAATCCAGCGAGTACAATTCTAACGTGTGTATTTTTCCACCCCTTCAAGACCTGTATCCCATAGCACGCTCATTAAGTAATGAGACGGCCATAAATATCACTTCCTTACTCATTTCATAGTACAACATTTTCGTTTTAAGCCCACGACAACTCTTTATTATTATTTATTTTAATAACTTTTGTTTAATATAACTGTGCGGCTTTATTAAAAGGTTATAATTGACTGGTAAGATGGAGTGGGTTGATTGTTATTAATATTAGGTATTTATTATTAAGGATTGTTATTATTATTAATATTATGGTACATTACAATTTATTTGAATCAGAGTGACAATAGGAGTAAAGAAAGGGGAAAAAATGGCTCCTTCATGTTTCATGTCCATTTGTGAGATGGCAATCTATACCCGAAACTTAAAAACACCAATTAGCACTAGCATTAACGGTCACTTGTCTTCGAATTTTTGATTCCTGGACATACCAGTTAAACGATCAATAATATAATTATTGATATTTAAAGCTGGCCCTTTCAGTTAAAATATCATTTTAAATTGTTAAGGATTATTTTGATCTTTTAAATAAATGCAATAGATTTTATATGGATCGAAAAATATTTTTTGACAAAGCAGCAACTAGATTTTGGATTAAGAAAAGTAAAAAAAAAAATGCTTAATATATAATTTAGAACAAGTTAAAGAAAATTTCAACTGAAGGCTTTGTTTTGATAGCAAAGTTTTATAGCACGGTATCTAATTAATACCTACTCATCAAGACAATTTTTTTTTTTGTCTTTTACACACAACACCGTCTAGTTCCAAGCTAAGCAGAGCTGGTGTTATGAGTACCAGACAGCTGATAAACATACTTATATATTTCTAAATACATACATATTATAGATAAATAACACCCAGACACAGAACAAATGATCGTGCTCATCACACAAACATTTGTCATGGGTGGGAATCGAACCCACGACCTCCGGCATAGCAGTCAGGGTCACTAACCACTAGCCGACCAGTCCAAAAAGATTAATTAATTAATTCTAAAAAGCTCAAACACGATATGGCTATCTTATTGCACTTATTACTTAGTTCCTATGGCCATTTTCCAGCTCCATCATTAGACCATGGTTACCATCAAACACCAAAGCACTCCTCACCATACGAGCAAAACTCGTGTGTTTAGGTGTTTACCTACCAAGTTTCAATGGCCACCTTTCGGTTCCGTCATCAGATCAGCTTCATGTCATATTAATTTTTCATTATCATTTAATTTACAAAATTTCAGCTCAACCAGTAACCAGGAAGTGGAATAAAAATTTGCAAGATTTGATTATTGACAAACAGGTGAAACTAAATAAAAGCTTGTAAAAAAGTCTTAACTTTATCAATTACGAAAGGAGTATTACTTTACTTTCCAGTAAAGTTCTAGTAAGCCTAGGTGGCGGGGAGGGGGGGTGCTGTTGATAAAAAAAAATGCAAATCGAATCAAGCTTAAATTCCTCGTTCTAGATAGATTGCTTGCTTTAATATTAAAATTTAAAAAAGAAAAACAAATAAAATTTAAACAAAAAAAAAAATAACGTAATTATTAACGTTAAAAAAATTGCGCCTTGAATTGTCAAGTGATAATTTCAGAAAAGGCGGTTGTCAAGTTGTCACTGTCCAAAAAAAATTATAGCAATTACGAAGCTAAAGATATTATGATTTAGTTGAAACTGTTTCAATTGTTATTTTACAATTATGACATTGTTAACTTTTTTAATTTTTTTTTTTTTAATTCTTATTTATACAATTATGACATTGTTTATTTTACAATTTGACATTAACAATTACTTTTATAATTTTTATTTTTTTATTTTAGCAATATTAACTCTGTAAAATTACATTTTGTATATTTTATTATTGTGAATTTGGGGACTATGTGGATTTTTTTTCTCGTTTTTCTCTAATTTTAATTAATGTCTGACAGTTATGAGTACTTTTTGCGGCCTACCCAAATGTCCTTTCTTTGGTATTGTTCGTCAAGTCGTTGAGCTCCTTAGTAGTCCTGAGTTGAGCTTTACGAATACTGACAAATGCTTGCACTGACTGGACAGGTCCACTCAGAACTGTGTGGTTCTTTCTTCAAAAGACCATCCCAGACACTAATCTGCATGGTTCTCATATGTTTTGACCATTACTTGTTTGCTGTATGGACTTTAAAAGAGACTTTGACCCCTGAGTTTGTTTCGGTGTTTCTTCTCAGGGTAGTCAGCTAGGAAACACCGGCCTCATCTAGTTAAAATTGACGAAAAAAAAATAATTGACGTGTAAAAGTGTTTTTGAGAACCTATTTGCAAAAATAAAATATCATTTATCATTTATCAATCGATTTTTATTTCTTTTCCAGCGTTTGACGATATAGTTAGCACGTGGTATTGGCAAAATTGTGGTGTCTCATCCACAAACCATTAATGAAGAGTTGAAGTTGAGATATGATGTTTTTTTTTAAATTTCCTCAACTATCTCACAACGTCGTCTAGTCCCAAGCTAAGCAGAGCTTGTGTTATGGGTACTAGACAACTGATAAACATACTTATTTATTTCTAAATACATATATGTATTATAGATAAATTACACACAGACCTAGAACAAATGATCGTGCTCAGCACACAAACATTTGTTCTGGGTGGGAATCAAACCTACGACCTCCGGCATAGCAGTCAGGGCCACTAACCACTAGGCCAAGAGGCCAGTCAAAATTTCGTACGGTTAGTCAATTCAATTCACTTAATTCAAAACATTTATTATAAACAAACCATTTACAGGAACTTTTGAATTATCAAGAAGTCAGTTAGAAAAAAAATGCTAATTGCAAAGAAAGAAAAAAAAACATTTATTTATGACTTGCACAAGACAAACAAAAAAAAAAGAAGATAAATAAATCGAAAATAGCGTAGATCTCTATGGAGAAGAATGTGGAAGAAACTCCATGGACACTCTTTTCAATCATGTTATGTATTAAAAAATTTAATATTGTCTACTGTTCATCATTCTCTTACTGCCATCTGCATAGTAAGCTATCAGTTTTATATTATCATAGAAGGTATGTTCACGGGACGCCCCGCCCATCAACGTATTGGTTTTGAGTATCGGTTCGAGTCTGCGCACTGGGCGTATTGGGTTCAACGGAGCTTGCTTACGCCCCGTAGCGTTGTTTGTTTTTGCAGCTTATATCACTACTATTATGAAGCTGAAATTAGTATATGTCTGTTACGCCTGCACGCTTATATGACTGAACAATTTCTAATGAGTGCTTGAGTAGCCAGCAACGAATTGTCCAGTAGTGATTGAAAAGTTGAAAGGTATGATTGTATTCTTCAATTGTTTGGGTGAAATTTATCTCCAGGGTAGACGAATAAACTGCAAGTTACTAAAATAGAACTTATGAGTATACAATTATACATGTGGATGGATGGAAGGAGAGGGAGATTTCAGTCAAAGAAAAGATGGATGGATTGTGTAAGAAATTATATGAAATAAAAAGCGGGCAAGTGCGAGTCGTACTCGCGCACTGAGGGTTTCATGCAGACTAACCAATGAAATGAAAGTTCAATTCCCGAATTGAGTTACAAAGAATTTTCCGGCGGTTTTCAGATTTTTTTCTACACTTATGCTATGAGACTTTGCTTCATGCCAGATTTCAGGGTTCTAGGTCAACGGGAAGTACCCTATGAATTTTAATTCCCTTGTCGAAATACACGTTTTTTGCGACATAAACGGCTCTATTTGTTTTTTAACTTAGAAGTTTGATTTTTCCACAGCTTCATGGCACTGTAGACCTAAGTAATAGTTTTAATTTCAACTCATTACCTCCACGCGTTCCCGTGATAAAGAGTCTTGACAGACAGACAGACGGACAACAAAGTGATCTTATAAGGGTTTTATTTTTTATTATTGAGATAGTGAACCCTTATAAGTGTTATTTTAAAGACGAAAGCTTGTGACTGTGTGTGTGTGTGTGTGTGTGTATGGTTAAAGAGACAGAATAAAAGAGAAAAAACGTGTGACGACCAAAAAAAAAACGAGACAAGGGTACAAAGATGTTGTAGACTATATCCTGTCAGGTACCATTCCAGGCCAGCAGGTCAAGCGTGAAGAAGTTAGAAAAGTTTTGATTTGGTTAGTTTTAGTCTTGAAATATTCGTGATAGTCTAGGGAAGGTTTGGACGTTGAGAAAATATGGAAAAATTTACGAAAACCAAAAAGCCGTTATCACAATATTCATAGACTAGTCAGATGCCAGAAGGTCTGACCATCAGTGTATCCAAGGAGTATCTTAATGGCCAGTAACTGAGTTGTGGCGGTCTGATAGGCACTCTCTCCATCTAAAACATAGGTATTATTCAACTGCACCGTTTAGGCTGGGGACATGATAATGTTTGTCTATGCTCATATTATCTCATATCACACGAAATGTAAGGTTAATATTCAATGGGCGTGAACACACATTCTCGTATCGACAGGTCGTAAGGGCGTGGTGCACCAATATTGATAGCTATCGAAGTATCGGAAGCCACGCCCCATTGAAAAAATACGCCGATACGCGCATGTCCGGTCTGTGATCGGTTCGAAGAAACGATATGAGGCGTCTTCCGATATTTATAATAGAGAAAGAATATTTATAAATAAATATATAAATATTTTACTAGCTGCCAGCAGTTTTGTCTGCGTGATGGTAGACTAGACTAGATCACCTAAGGGTATAAAAATAGGAGAAGTTTGATAACAAACAATATAAAACAAGATTCTTATTTACTAGATTACTCTTAGTAGGTTTGGTAGCTTCTTCAGCGAAGCAGTAATGCTAGCAAAGGATTAGGCCGCACGCGTGAGGCAATGGCCTTCACTCCACGGGATTCGGATCCCGATTTCCGGCCACCGTAGGCGCGGGCTTGCGGATGGCGAGCAAGGTCGAAGCCTACTGCGGCCATGGGGAATGTGAAAATGAAACCCGGGACCTTTTAGTCAGTAATAGTCTGGCACTATCTCCTGCCCCTCCCAAGGGCACGGAAATGTCATTGGATGATTTTCCCAAGGAAAAAAAATAAGGTTTAGTAGTTTTGAAAAATTAATAATAATTTAAATTACAGTCTTTGTTATTCATTTTGATTAGAATTTGTGCCAGGATACATTAACCGAAGGAATAAGATTTTCCCGTACAAACTATAATACCTTCTAAATCGTTTTATAGCAGTGGTTTTGAAAAATGAGTAATTAAAACCTTTTTTATTTACTTACTATACTATGTTTCAAGAGTATGGGCCCAAGAAAGAAAATTTTGGCATTACTTTAAAGGAGGTGAAAAAGGAAAAATTCGGTTCACTAATATTTCACCGAAACATCATTAACAAATTTTTAATTGACAACCAACGTTTCGTATACTATTTATTTCACGAACGATTTGGCGTGAATTATTTGGAACACTTGTTGTTGTGGAATGACGAAGTGAAGAACCATTTTTTTGTCAATCGTTGGTTGTCAAGTGAAAATTCGTAAACCAATTTTTGGTGAAGTGACAGGATACCGGAAAATTCATTTATAGAATTTCCCCTCTTTCACCCCCTTAAAAGTTGAATTTTCAAAAACTCCTTAGTGCTCACCTATATCATAAATGGAAGCCTTATGAAAAATCTCATGTTGTTACATTCTGTTTTAGCAGTGTGTTGATATATCAATCAGTCAGTTTTAATTTATATATATATATATCTAGATTGTGCATCCAATTGTACCTGTATAGGGTGTGTATTACCCAGGACTGCGGAGTTTCCCGAATACGTTACATACTAGCATGTTTAGGTAAATGAATTTTCTGTTATCGGTCCTATTAAACGCAAAATGTATATACAATAGTAAGCAGTAATGCAATCGTTGATGGTGAAGCGCATTAGTTTATTAAGAGCCTCTTCACTCTGCCCTTAAAGAAACCTGAATTATATCAAACGGGAAAACCGCTTCAAGCAAATCGTCCCAGTCTTTCGATATACGCGTTATAAATGACGAGGCAAAAGGCTTAGTCCGGACCGTAAAATGTCAACAAAGTAAGGGAAAACATTCGACCTTCGTAGAAAGATGATGGCGGAATGAGGTAATTTAATACCTACGCACACTCTAGAAATGAATTCTATATAATTCGGAAAAGCTAACTCAATATAGGGAGGATTTCAATTCAGGTTTCCTTGCGTGATCGAATCAGGAATGAAGATATCCGCAGGAGAACCAAGGTTGCCGATATAGCACGTAGAATCGCCAAACTAAAGTGGCAAAGAGCAGGGCACATTGCTCGCAGAAAAGACGGCCGTTGGGGCCGAAAGGTTTTAGATTGGCGGGCGCGTACTGGAAGACGCAGCGTTGGAAGACCTTCTACAAGATGGACCGATGATCTGGTAAAGGCTGCGGGAATCCGATGGATGCGAGAGAGACAGGACCGTTAGCCATAGCCACGATAAGTCTTTTGAACAATCCATAACCCTAGTAATAAAAGAGGAGGAATCCAGGAAAGAAAAAGTCAGAAAATGAAGGCTTTCTTATAAAGTCTACTTTACTATCTCCGTTCCACTTTTTGCTCGTCATCTTATCTCAATAAATAACTTGGGTCTTCCCTGCCCTCCCACACGTCACAGGCGTATGTCCGGGCGTGCCGGCTCCGCTCCGGTTGGCTGATCGGAAACCAATCGATTACCAATAACCGCGTCACGCCCGCTTCCGGTCGCCGGAGGGAGGGAGGAATGATGTTACGGTTTTTAAAGAGGCTCTATTTTATAGTACCTTCGTGACTTTTTTTTAAGAAGGCTGTATATTATTTGGTAGATAATTTTACCGATGTGGTAAGTTGTATGGAAAAAAACTTTTTTTTCTTTTCAGATAAAAGTCACTGACCATAATTTTACAATTGAAAAGTCTGTAAATGGTTTATTTGCAATAATCCTTTTTGGATTTGCATTTGATTTTTTTATTTATAATAATAATAATTGGATGCCCATAGAAAAAAATACATAAAATAAATCTTAAACAGTAATAAACTAATACATATTAAAAAAACAAAACTTATTCAACTATAAATTATAAACGTAATGTAGTCGGCGTCGTGTTACGCTGCGTGGTGTCGTGTAACCCACGGAAACTTTTTGGCCAAAAGTCCTCTTTTCAGAAGGATTGTAGATGTTGGGTTGGAACTCGTACCAGGAATGAACACGTTGACTTCGTGGCGCGCTTCCAACCTTAGACCCTCAGGGTCCAGTTGGTCTTATAACTTTAGAAATATTTTGCTGTTTTGTTTAGCGTTATCTCAATACCTAGCTATTCTGCTAACCCCTGTTCCGTAAGACAAGATCGTCACGTAGAAGTATGCCCTCAACGTTAATGTTCATTTGTCAGCTTATTATTATTGTCCCTCGGCAAAGAATTGTCTCAAAAGGGTTAATTACTATGGACTAAGAATTGAATTAAAACATGCCAACGATATGGCTGTGGATAAGACTTTTTAAAACTAATATAGTGGCTTATTTAAAATAGTAGATTATGTGATTAAAAGGCCAAGTCATGGGCAGCGTGTTAAAATCCGAAAGAAACGAAGATTGCTCGGTTTTAATCCCGATCACAGTGAGGGATTAATATAATTAACTCCCGAGCACTGCGAGGGACATAATGACTTGCTTTTAATGGGTTGTATGACATATAAAAGGGCTCGATAATCGAGCAGATGGTGTAAAAATATCTTTTTATTTTTACGTAACTGCACTGGAAGGAACCTTAACTGGGGCAGGCAGACGTGCAAACATGGCAACTAGTTGTCAGTAAGGGTTGATGCCAGGGCTGCGGTATATTCGAAGGAGTTACCAAAGCCCTCGCAATAAGAGGCGACTGAAAGAATACTATGGGTTTTAGGTTTTAGTTGGTAAAGTGTGAACCTACCTCCCTATCCACCTACAGTTGTAGAACTTATTTGATGACTTAGCACGAAAAAAAAAATAAGTACAGTTATGTTTTTCGAGCATTTGTATGTGTATTTTTTTGGCACTTCTGACTCTATCCAGAGCATGAGAAATCATAAAAAATAACTACTACATTTTATTTCTTAACAAAAATTAAACTGTAATAAAAACAAACTCAATTAGTTAGTAGTGGGGCAAATGCTTAAAAAAAAAGCAAATACAGATAGAAAAGCTCAAAGGTTTCTATTACTATATTATTCTGCTTGCTGCTATAATAGCTCTGACTCACTTAACTCTACCAATGCTTCTATTTCTTTGTAGTAAAAGTTCTACTGTCCACACCTAAATAACTCAATACGTTAAATTCTGTGTAACAAATTAAATCTGCCATGAACCATTGACCTTCTTCTACAAAGACATTTTAGACACTTCAGCATTCGAACAATTTGAGTTCAACTGCACTTTTGACCCCTGACTGTGCCTAATAGTTATGCAATTCCAGGACATGGATTACTTGTGTACTAAGTTTCAACGAAATCTGTTCGAGCGTGAAAAAGTAACACACGTACTCACAAACTTTCGCCTTAAAAGGGCTTTTCCCCTACTCGCCTATCGTCAAGGTCGAGCATGATTTAAAAACTTGTTGCTTCATCTAACGCAATCGAACGCGATGTTTGATGAAAAGGCAACGAGAAAAAAGAAAGATAAGTTTGTCTTTGGTAATTCGGTGATTTACTCAAACATTTCACAATTTTTTTCCAAGAAATACGAAAAGTTTTTGAGAAAAATTGTAGTCGTTCATAATCTCGATTAAATGTGCAAGGTTTAGGGCTGATTTCATCATTCAATATAAAAACTTAGTTCAACTAAACTGAGCTCAGCGTAATCTAGTTTAAAGACCCGTGTCGTAAACATGGGCGACAACAAAAGAATTGAAACTGAGTTTAGCGTAAACTAGGTTCAATTCATCGCGGTGAAACGCAAAATGAAGCTATAATCTCGATTAGTCGCTCAAACTGCGTTTTGTTTAAACGAATCGCGATTAGTTTATTGGTGAATTTGGCTCTTAATGTATTATGAGTATATTATGGAAACCCAGTCTATGTAAAATAGTAGATTTTCAGAGGTCTTTGCTGAATTAGTTTTACACAACTCTGTGTTTTAATTTCTATAGAAGCCTAGATAATGTTCACAAAATATCTGTGTATCTAAAATATCTGGAGAAAGATGTGTAATAACATCATAATAACGTAAGAGCGGTTGTATGAAAATGTACCTCAGGTTAGACGTAATAAAATCAGTGTAATTTATTTCGCATCCTGCCTAATCCATACTTTTCTTACGACCGGCCAATGGATAACACAATGAGACGGCGACAGATCGCGTCTCAGCCAAAGAAAAAGCGAAAAATGCGAAAAAAACAGCGCTTGCCTGGAAATATCTTTCATCTTGTAATTATTTTTATCCTTTAAGCGAAATAAGAATAAAGAAAAAAGACGTACACATAATCAGTTTGTCTAATTCACTCTCTGGACTATTGTCGTAAGGCTATTGTGCTCGTTTTTTAATGAAAATCTCTTATTGTTTTTGATTTTCCTATCGCTTGTGCTTCTGGCAGAAAAGAGGGTGGGTTGGACTGGATATCTTTGTTCAAGATGCTTGATGTTAAGCATAGATATTGACAATTTATAATGAGCTAAATATAGGCATTACTTGAGCTCGTACTTGAATACTGCTTGCACTGACTGGACAGATCCACTCAAATCTGTGTGATTCTTTCTTCAAAAGACCATCTCGGACACTAATCTGCGTGGTTCTTATATTATTTGACCATTACATGTTTACTCTATGGACTATAAAAGAGAGTTTGACCCCTTAGATGTTTCGGTGTTTCTTCTCAGAGTAGTCAGCTAGGAAACATCGGCCTCATCTAGTTTAAACTAACTGAAAAAAAATTACGTGTAAAAGTTGTTGTTTTTTTTAAAACCTATTTGCAAAATATGTATATATCATTTATCACTATCCGGGGCCAGAAGATACTGGATTGGCGACTACGTACTAGAAGACGCAGCGTTGGAAGGCCGACCACAAGCTGGACCGATGACCTAGCGAGAGTCGCGGGAATACGATGGCTGCGAAACGCACAGGATTGTTCGTTGTGGCAACACATAGAGGAGGGCTATGTCCAACAATGCACGTTTTTCGGCTGAAATTATGGAGTATACTAACTTTTCAAAGGTAGTTATGAACCTATGTTCATATGAGAAAATATTCGCTGGTATGGCTCAGCAAGGTTGAATCTTACCTACTGGGGCCATGTGGGGACGCCCATACAAAATGGTGATGGAGAAACTCCGCCCATGGGCTCCCCCGCTGACTCAGAGTCTCCGGCCCCAGCTCGTGGAGGGTGTGGTGAGCGCTCTGTTCCCTACGCGAGGGGAGCATACTCCCCCGCCTATGGCTCCGCCACCAGCAGCGGTGTCCGATGCGGACCACGACGGCAACGACGGCAACAATGCTCCAGAGGTGACCGAGGTGGAGATGAGAGTGGCGGTGCGAAGGCTGAGTGCCAAGAACACCGCCCCAGGACCCGATGGCTTGCCTGGAAAAGCCTGGGTCCTGGTCATGGAGGAACTCGGGTCTCGATTGAGAGGGCTCTTCAGCGCATGCATGGAGAGGGGCCAGTTCCCGCTTCGCTGGAAGACGGGGAAACTGGTCCTTATCGCGAAGCCGGGGCGCCCCGCGGACTCTCCGTCCGCGTATCGGCCCATTGTGCTGCTCGACGAGGTGGGCAAGCTCTTTGAAAGAGTAATTGCAGACCGCCTCGTCGTGCATCTGGCACGGAAGGGGCCGGATCTTGCGGACGGCCAGTTCGGATTTCGCAGGAGGCGCTCCACTGTGGACGCCATCATGCGCGTGCGAGCCCTCACGACGGGGGATGCGGTGTCCCGGGGCAGGTGTGTCTTGGCGGTGTCTCTGGACATCGCCAACGCCTTCAACTCCCTGCCCTGGAGTTGCATTGGTAGGGCACTCCGGTACCACCGGGTGCCCGACTACCTCTGTCAGGTGATCGAGGCCTACCTGTCGGACAGGTTCATCATCTACCCCGGTCATCAGGGGGAGTTGAAACGGCGAGAGATGTCGTGCGGTGTTCCGCAGGGATCGGTACTAGGACCGCCCTTGTGGAACATCGGGTACGACTACGTGCTGCGCGCCGACCTCCCCGACGGGGTCAGCGTGGTCTGTTACGCAGACGACACGCTGGTCCTGGCGCGGGGACGGTCGTACCAGGCGGCGGTCGAACTAGCGACGCGCGGGGTTGCGACAGTCGTGGAGAGGATACAGCAGTTGGGACTCGAGGTGGCATTGCACAAGTCCGAGGCCATGTGTTTTCACGGCCCTCGGAGCGCGCCACCTCCGGGCTCCCAATTAACGGTAGGAGGAGTTCACATCGGCGTCGGGTCGACGATGAAGTACCTGGGACTCGTCCTCGACAGCCGGTGGAACTTCAAGGAGCACTTCCGACGTCTGGCTCCCAGGTTGAATGCGACTGGGGCTGCGCTCAAGCGGCTCCTGCCGAACCTAGGGGGTCCAGACGCCTCCTGCCGGAGGCTCTACGCAGGCATCGTTCGGTCCATGGCCCTTTACGGTGCGCCGGTGTGGGCGCCATCGCTACGGAAGCGAGTGGCGGCCCGGCTAACCGCCTGCCAGAGGGTCATGGCCATCCGGATGATCCGCGGATACCGTACGGTGTCCTGCGAAGCGGCGAGCCTCCTTGCTGGCCTACCACCATGGGATTTGGAGGCAACAGTCCTTGCACACATGCATGACTTACGCGTGGAGATGCAACGTCGGGGCGAAACTCCGCTGCCGCGACAAGTCGCGGCATGGCGGACAGAGCTCCGGCGGGATCTCATGGTGAAATGGCGAGAGCGACTGTCGCAACCTCGTGCTGGGCACGCCACGATCGAGGCGGTAAGGCCCCTCTTTGAGGCGTGGCTGGAAAGGCCCCACGGCGTCGTCACCTTCCGTTTGGCGCAGGTGCTGACCGAACACGGCAAGTTCGGTCCGTACCTGTACAAGATTCGTGCGGAGACGACGCCCGGGTGTCGCCACTGTGCGGACCGCCCGGTGGACACGGTGGAGCACACAGTCGAGGTGTGCCCCGCTTGGGAAGAGCACCGCCGTGTCCTCGTGGGGGCGATCGGCGGCGATCTCTCGCGCCGGGGCCTGGTTCAAGCCATGCTCCGGAGCGAGGAGGAGTGGCAGGCGGTCGCCTCCTTCTGCGAAGCAGTAATGCTAGTAAAGGAGGAGGCCGACCGCCTTAGGCAAAGGCGGACACGCCGCCGCCGCCGACGGGTTTCCGATCCCAATTTCCGGCCACCGTAGGCGCGGGCTCGCGGACGGTGGGCAATGGGTAGCTCGCTGTCCGTCCGTCCGGTAACAGACCGGTCCGAGCTCAGGTCGTCTACGGCGCGCACCGTTCCCGCGCGCCTCAAGGAGTTGTCAGCAAACTGCAGGGGTCCAGCAGGGCCGAAGCCTACTGGGGCCAAAGGTTATGTGAGACTGTCACCAAAGGCCCCAGGATAAAGGCAAGGAATGGAAAGGTAGGTTTTTAGTCAGTAAAAGTCTGACACTGTTTCCCGCCCCACCCAAGGGCGGGATTCGTCATTGGATGATTTTACCTACCCAAAAAAAAAAAAAAAAAAAAAAAAAAAAAAAAAAAAAAAAAAAAAAACCTACTGGGGCCATGGGTTGTAAGAAAGAGAACCCCGGAACCTTGGGAAGAAGGCAAAGGAGGAACATAGGACCAGGTTTTAGTCAGTAAAAGTCACGCTCTAGGACCGGGTCAGTAAAGGTCTGACCCGCCGTACCGCTCCACCCTAGAGCGAGAGAAGTCATTGGTTGTTTCCCACTTTAAAAAACCCATCATTTGCCCTTTTCACCTCGCAGAATGAAATAAACCCTCGATTAATATTGAAAAAATATAACGAAGAGTCGAGTTGAAGGACATGATTTGGAATATACGGGTAAGACAAACCCCAAAACCATTCTCAAAAACGCTACATATATACTATGTCAACACTTGTGTATCTGAAACCGACACATCAAAGGTCCGAGTAATTAGCACTTTTATAAAAACCCCTTCGGAACAAATAACGGAGTTGCGTTAATCCCGGAGACAGGTAGGAGGCAGGCCCGCATTAAACTTGTGTGCCCTTACTTTCTCTGGTCATTACTGGTTAGCATAGATCAAGATAATACCAGATGGGATACGCAGAGAATAGAATCAATCAATAATAATAATATAATATATTTCACAACTATCACACAACGTCGTCTAGTCCCAAGCTAAGCAGAGCTTGTGTTATGGGTACTAGACAACTGATAAACATACTTATATATTTCTAAATACATACATTTTATAGATAAATTACACCCAGACACAGAACAAATGATCGTGCTCATCACACAAACATTTGTCCTGGGTGGGAATCGAGCCCACGACCTCTGGCTTAGCAGTGAGGGCCACTAACTACTAGACCAATAGGTCAATACTAATATCATGTCTTTTTTTACGTAGGAAATAAGTAATTCCAAAGCTTGATAGATACACTCTGGGATTTTTTACGTCAAGAGTGAATAGGTTACTTCTAAGCAAATGTGTTTCAACGTCGACCACATCGTCGCTTTCCGTTAAGTGAGATGATCTGTTATGTCATGATGTGGTCAAGCGCGAGCCTATCAACAAATAAAAAACTGGGCAAGTGCGAGTCGGCCTCGCACACTGAGGTTTCCGTGCTAACTAACTTATGCAAATAGTTCAATTCCCAACAATTTTCAGTGATATCGTGAACCACTCACGATATCGATATCGATAGTGATATCGTCACTTAATAATAGTATAATAATTAGTTTAATAATTTAATGTACGGTCCGGGGTCAAAAGTGCAGTTGCACTCTAACAATGCTAAACTGTCTAAAATTTCTTTGTAGTAGAATTCCAGTGTTCTGCAACTAGTTTATTCAATATTTTAGATTCTATGCTACAAACTAAATGGGTAATGATCCATTGACCCTCTTTTACAAAGAAATTTTACATAATTTAGTGTCGGTAGAGTGCAACTGCACTTTTGAGCCCTGACTGTACCTATGTATGTAAGTCTTAACTTTGTGTTTAAGGTAAAATTATTTTAATAAAGTTATTATTATTATTAATTTGTTATAGTTTTGTATGTTTATTATTTTATATGATTATTTTTGTATTTTATTTATGGGCCTTAGTTGCCTGATAATAAATGATTATTATTATAGTAATTTGTCCTCTCTACATTTTACTCTATAATCGAACCGACCCTACCGGTCATCTTAGCCAACCCTTCAAAGGACAATCGGTCCACTTGACCCCCGGGGATTGGGACCCAAATCGCCAAACTAATTATTGTTATAAGCCATTATTAGTGTATTAACTGAGCTCTATTATTTATGTTTTCATTAGGTACCGAATTTTGTGGGTCGAAGTTTCTTATGAAGATGCGGTATTGATAGGGTTAAGTGTTGTTTGATGTTGGTGAATTTGCAAATTTACTGCGTAGTAAATATTGGATAGATTTTTTAGACGTAGGTAGTTTGAGAGATAATTAAATTATAATAACAAAAAAAAAAATGCAAACGAATTTTAGAAAAAAAAAACTTACGCGATGCAACACCACACACATTCGCGTAAAATATTATGGGAATACATACTGAATGTATAATATTTATCTTTAATATTTATGTACTCGTATTTACCATCACGGTCATTTCTGCCTGACCACTTAAAACAAAAATTTGCTTGAATCGTGCTGCGCGACGCCAATACAACTCTTTGAGTTTTTCGTTTCGAGTGCAAGCAAAAATGAACTTAGCAGTCGTCAAGTGGAATTGTCTTTGATAGTACAGCTAAGGAATGAAATTCCCTGCTAGAGTGTTTTTTGATAGATAGATAGAGAGAGCAGTGGTGGCCGAGTGTTAACGGCCCAGACTTACGAGAGTTGTAGGTCGCGAGTTCAAACCCAGACAGACGCATTTCTTTGTGTAATTTATTTCACCACTATTGCTCTCAAAACGGTGAAGGAAAACGTCGTGAGGAAACGGCTAGAAACAAAAATTCGAAGACATGTGACATTCACCATTTGGGCCTGCGTGGTGGATTATGGTTCATCCTCTCTCCTAGAGAGGAGGCCTGAGTCCCAGCGGTGGGCACCTTAAAAGGCTGATTATGCTAAGTGTTCGATTTAAATTAAAAACCGCCCAAACGCGAGTCAAGCTCGCGCACTTCGTATTTCGTTCTGTTGCACAAGAGCTCCACATTGGTTGTATACTAGCAATTGTTGTTATAGTGGCAATACAAATACTTTGAAAAAAATACATGTCTTGCTTTCACAGCCTGGTCACAGACAGATGACTAGCAAAGTCATAGCAATAGATCCGATTATAATTTAGGTGTCTTCAAGGCTAGAGTGAATAGGCTCTTAATAAACTAGTGCGCCTCACCGTCAACGATTGAATAACTGCTTACAATCAGGAGGTATCGAAGTCAAGTACTAGTTTATATCAATTTAAAAAAAAACTACAACAATGCGACAATCAAGTCGTACTGTAAGATGTCGTCCCCACGTTCAGTATATTGTTACTACAATACTTAGGGGTACACTTAATAGTTATTTGTAAGGCCCGACTCTCGGTCGATCGTGCGAGCTCGATTTGTTACTATACTATTGCTACTATAGTTTACAATGACCGGTGAATGTACACTTATCGAGTAGTTTACGAGAATATTCATGCTAGAGTTTTTAATGACAGACAGACAAAACCATACTAAACATAATTAATATGTCATCTTCGTTTTTTTTTTTATATTTAGAAAAAAAAAACAGAAAAAAGCATTTATTTTAGACTCGCACTAAAAATAGAAGAAAACAATATTAAAAGATTAAAAAGACTTATGTGAGGCCAAAAAGTCCTATCTCAGCATATGCTGTGATATTTGTCTTTTTTCTGTCTTTTTTTTTTTGAAGACTTTGTTCTTCGCAAGGAATACTCCTATATCGTAGATATGTCATAAAAATATAAAATTGACACATAGAATCGGAATATTTGTAGGTCATACAAATACTTGATCCGTGTGAGAATCGAACCCGCGACATGCAGTGCAGCAATCCATCATTCATCCACTGCGTTACCCGTATCGTCAGTTGCTAGGATTCAAGCCTTTTAGAGAAAAGTAGAAATGCACCACATGGACCCAGTATAAGTTTTGGATGTCAATATCATATATATACATAGGATAACACAAGATTACAAAAAAAATAAATGGCGGATTTTTGAAGCCAAATTATAAATATTTAAAAATATTTTTAAACATGGTAAGTATCAAAATAATGGGCTCAAGGAAGCAAGTTAAATAAAATAGACACCTTTTCCGATATATGACGAATTAAAATAATCGCAACAGTGTACGATTTTTAATATATATTTTTTTTTTCATTAATAATATAATCCTTCAAATAACTGGTATCTTTATACGCACGTGCATCGTTCGTGTCCGAGTGCGTTCTCGTAAACCGGAGGGTGGAGGCGGAGAGTGACCCTTTCGGTTTAGTGTCGCGCCGATATCTTTACGATATCCGACCTCTGATGAACTGACCTACAGGGGGACGGATTCTATCTTATTTTTACATTTGTGATACGTAAGTACAAAGTGAACAGCTACAAAGTGCACAGATTATAGTTTGCATAGCATAGCATAGCATCAGCCTTATAATGTTTTTACTGCTGGTACTCAGGCCTCCTCTCTAGGAGAGGGAATGAATGTATAAATGAGTGAGTGATTTTTTTTTATAGTTTGATTTTAATTTATTTGAATTAATTAGTTAAGGGTTTTTATTTTATTTTATGACTAAGTTTAATATAAACCTGTATAGTTACTTTAGTTTTTACAAAATAATTGTAAAAATACTTTTTAAAATTAAAATAAAAAATACATTAATAAAAATTATTGTAAGCGAAAAATTTAACAGTGATATAGGATGTTATTGCAGCCTTTTTTGTACATTTGTTTTAATAGTACTCTTACTACTCTTAAAATGAAATAATTTTCAGTTACGTACGTATTAAATACTATAAGTAAAAAAAAGAAAAAAAAAGAAAAATATTTTATTTGACACAATATAGACAATAAGTAGGTTGACCTATAGTTGTTTTATACATTAACGAAGTTGAATATAAATCAAAAAACTTTTGTCCAGTTTTCTATTCAAAAAATTCAAGATTCAAAGTATTTACTTCAAATAAACCATTTACACGCAATTTTGAAAGGTCAAGAACTCGGTCTGTCAGAAAAAATGATGCTAATTGCACATTCCAAATTATTTCATTATAATTTTACACTATATAGTTCTTGTGTCCCAAACGTCAGTCATCACTTTAGTATATATAGTATCTTGTAGAAAAAATAATAACATTCCAACAACCATATCAATGATCTATTTTTCAACTTATAACGGATTTGTTATAAGTTGAAAAATAAATTTTAAGCCACAGAACCAAGTCCGCCCCTGGCCACCCAATGGGCCGTACACGACCGAATTTAATCGTGTTCGGACAACTGGCCGGGCCGAGTCGAAACTGTTTAATGTGAAAACTAGCCAGTGTACACCGCCCCTTAGACTTATGATGATGGACATAGTGGGGATGTGGCTTTATATGCTGTATGGCTGACCAACATTTTAATATAGCAGATTGATATTAGACACTACCTGTCAACTGCTCGTGTTATGTTAATATTAGTATATGCCCCGATAAGATTTTTTTTTAATTGATATAAAATAGTGCTTGACTGCGATCCCACCTGATAGTAAGCAGTGATGCAATCGTTGATGGTGAGGTGCAGTAGTTTATTAAGAGCCTATTCATTCTGACCTTGAAGACACTTAAATTATAATTGGATAGAAAGACTGCAGCAGGAAAATTATTCCAGTCCTTCAATGTACGTGGTGAATAAGTGTCTTACACTAAAATTTTCCTTAAAAACACATGGATAGTTTTTTTTCAAAGAAATTAGTTGTCGTAATTGGAGGCAGTTTCATAATATAGGCATTGACATACGGTTGTGAACCGGTAAAGGTGTATATACTGCTAGTGGCGTAATCGAAGATTTAACAAGGATATGTCAAAATAGGTAATCTGTTATAGATAGAGCAGTAGTAGCCGAGTGGTAACGGCCCCGACTTACGCGGGTTCAAATCCAACCAGGCGCATTACTTTGTGTAATTTATTTCATCACCACTGCTCTCAAAACGGTGAAAGAAAACATCGTGAGGAAACCGGCATTTCCTAGAACCAAAAAGACATATGACATCCACCAATCCGCATTGGGCTCGCGTGGTGGAGAACGGCCATTTCTCTCTCCTAGAGAGGAGGCCTGATTCCCAGAAGGGGGAACTTTATAAGGCTGATGCTATGCTAGTTAATAATAATAATTATTATTGATATTATTCTAAAATTATTCGTAATTCCAATTACCAATAACCTAGCTTACAATTAAGATTTTAACTGATATTTCCAAGATTTAAGCTCTTCTTTATCACTCTATGATCTATAATTCTAAAAAGTAAAGTGTAACCGATGTCCACTCAAAACTATCGTATCGTTAGCCATTACAAACACGGAATTACAGTGGGAACAAATAAGTCTTAGGGAGGGTCGCAGGTTCGATCACCGTTTGTGTATATGTTGACTCTTGATTGCTTCTCTTTAATGGGTGTCGGGGAATCAAGCTCCATTCTTGCAATGCTTTAGGCTGTATACAGAAAGAAAGCTGGCAGCCTGCGCCGATCTAATAGCGGCTTTCGGAACCGGCCGGCGTGGGTATGAGTTTCTATACAAATATTCAGCGTTGGTTCGTTTGCCCCCAACAAACGGCCGACATGTAGTTCCGATACATTTTCAAACAACGAGCATATCCTTTCTTATATCTGTGATCTCACCTGTTAACAAAAGAGCACGCTTGCCTACAAGTAACATACACACTCTCGACTTTTCAATTCGGTTTTTAAGACTAAGTTGTAGCTACCTACAGACATTACACAGAGTAGTCAAACAAAACAGAGACGTCAACGGTAATTACACATTCATTATCGAGACCCACCCAATTTGGGCCCGTTAATCAACAATCCAGCACAAAGAGATCAAAATAAAAAGGGGTTGTTTGTTAAATCAAGTCTTACAGATAAAAAAAGACAATCACGGCCCTTCGTCCCCCTTTGTCCCTTTTTATTTTTTCTTAATTTCAACTTGATCCCAATCAGGAGTAAATTATAATGGTGACTTGACTAGAAGAATGTTCCTTCTATTGTCTCTGGCCCTGATTTTTTCTTCGGTCTTTGAATATCATCGGAAATTGTTTAGAGTTGTTTCACTTCAAAATATTTGTGAATTTATTAGTTCTTATATAATAATAGTTCTTTAATATAATAATAGTACTTAATTATCTGTCAAAGACCCATAGACAAAACTATATATAAAAAAAAACATTAAAGGCAGTTATAATGATGATAGTTTTATTTACTATTTAAAAAAAACTTTTTTAAACATTGTTATGATAATGTGTGTAATGTGTGATGATGTATGTATGATGTGTGATGGTGTATTATAAAGGTGTATTGATGTGTGTAATTTTGCTAAGCAATAAGCATAATTAATATTAAAAAAATATATAAATTATTTTCGAGGGAGAAGCCTAGCACAGTACTTTCTCTTCTTATCGACATATTAGTTTAACTATTACCAAAAAGATCTAAGAACAGCTGTCACACTTAAACCTTCCAAAAACACACCCCAAACCACAGCAAAAAATCAGAAAAATATCAACAGAAAAAAAATCTTTGCCGCGACTTCGTTTCCTCGCTCGAAGTTAAATTAACTTTTTTCGCCTTTTTTTGTTTATCGGCAGGCATCTTAACCCCTTCCTTTGGTATATCGGCAACAGAATTGTCAAAGATGAGGGCAATGAACGTCGTTTTTAAATTGAATTTGTTATCGAGATGCCAATTTAGGGTTAACGATTCGATTACGCTCGAAAAAGTGTTATTTTTTTCAAAAGTCGCGGCTCTAATGCTTCGCGCCGAAAAGCAAGATGGCCGCCATTTTTCGCGGGAATTTCCGTTCTATGGTTAAAATGACAGGTTATGTTTGATAATTTGACGTTTTTTAAGTTGTTTTTTGTGCTTGCTTGATTCAGTTTGTTTTATTTACATTTTTATAAACGTGGTTTAATTGCTAATGATACTAGATAACATTTTCTTAACTTGCTTAACACAATCTAAAGAGAAGGTTTAAAGAATGATAAACAAACAAACGGGAAAATGAGAAATACCTATTCCTATTTTTATATTGCCTATTTGCTTTTTTCTATTTAATATTCAAAATAAACAACTTAACTGAGCTACCAAAAACATTAAGAAATAAAATCGCATTTTCATAAAATCTTTCATGACGTTTCCGAACTGATTCAGCATCTATTCTACGAGCATCTCTCTATGTTGGTCCCAATCACACACAATCCGTCGCAAAACATGACTCAACCTATTGGCAGGTTGATGGATGTTGGCATCTAGCTTAAAAATACACTCAACAAGCCTGATCATTAAGAGTAGAAAAGGCTCCATTTATTTACATACATTAAAACTATAAATTAACACGTTCGCGGACAGTAACGGTCACAGGCGTCTAGTATAGCTAAAGTAATACGACGGTACGCCTGTCGTCGTCCGAGTTTTTACTTGCATAAAATCAGTACGCCATATGACGAGCGATTTTCCATACTATCATAAAGAACGGCATGTTGTAGTGTCACCATAGGTATAATTATGACTTTAGTACTGTCACTACACAATTCTCAAAAATTCGTTATAGAAAGTACCAGTTCAAGTTTTTTATGGCCTCCTTCCTACGCTCACTATGTTCGTGGGCATCGTAGTTACATACAATCGGTCGAGTAGTGCCTCGCTGCGGTGTTCGTGCGTTTTGCAACGTGTTTTCACCTTTTAACCGCCTTACGACGTTTATGCCTAGAATAGTGCCATCATACATATATTTTTTACAATGCATTGTGACACTACGGCCGTGGGCAATGTATGAAAATAAGTAGTGTCATAGTCGCCGCATTCAGTGAGATAGTACTGTCCACGAATGTGTTAACCAAAATGTTAAATTATTATTTATCATACATTTACTTATCTCAGAACCTTGAGGTCCTGGACCTTTGGAAGGCGTACGAGGAGCCGAAACCCACTCGCAGAGGCCCTTTAGATACTTTTAATGGAACGTGATGCCAACCGACGATTATCCCTGTAGCGCAATGCTAGCATATCCAATGACAGCCTCCGGTTGGAGAAAACTGTTGTGACATATGGAAAACAAAGACAATAGGGCTATGGTTTAAATTAATCAATCATCTTATAAAAATGTATTTAGATTCAGTTAGATTAAAAGATATTTAAAGAATAAGTCTTCTTCTTTGCAACTGCTTCTTTTGCTGTGCTCACGATTGTTTCTTTTCGCAAAGGTTGACTTCACTGAAAGCTTCACTGTACTTGAGTATTGAGTTTTTGCTGAACTGGAACTATTTGGCGCAGCTGGGAGACACACAATGTTAGTTCTCTTTTATTTATTTTTTATTTTACGTGTCTCTAAGTAGTTCCAGCATTCTTTTTTTTTTCTATCCTCTTTATCACTAACACCCTTCAAAAATAAATTTAAAACAATATCATAACGTTTAAAAACCGCAAATTCTCGCACCATTACCTGGAAATTGAAGTGTAATCCTTTAAAAAAAAGTTATATTTTCCATTCCATATTAAACAATGCACTACGGTTCTCGTATTAATTAGCTGTGGCATACTAGAGGTGCACTCTGCTAGAGGGGTGCTAACTGTTCGTCTCTTCGCTAATTGAAGTCTCCGTAACGTATCGCTGAGGTCTAATACAATACAAGGTGGTGTGGCTTGCATTTTTTTTCTGACATTTTTAAAGTTCATTTTGTTTTCATGCAAATACTTAAGCTATGCTTATTATGAATTGTATGATTTTTGCCTATGTACCTACCCAACACATTATTTATTTATCTAATCTTCATGCAACTAAAGATATAAAGGCGGATTTAATGCCTTAGGCATTCTCTACCAGTCAATTTCAATCAAAAAGTTCTTGTTATTTAAAAAGCAAAGGTCTTAACAGCAGATATATTTTTTTTATTTTTTTTTTATTCGACAACTGTCACACAACGCCGTCAAGTCCCAAGCTAAGCAGAGCTTGTGTTATGGGTACTAGACGACTGATAAACATACTTATATATTTCTAAATACATACTTATTATAGATAAGTTACACCCAGACACAGAACAAATGATCGTGCTCATCACACAAACATTTATCCAGGGTGGGAATCGAACACACGACCTGCGGCATAGCAGTCAAGGCCACTAACCACTAAACCATCAGGCCAGTCAAATTAAAATAAACACAGACACAAATTGAATGCTACATATTTAAAAATATTTATGAAGGACATTGTGTTTTTATTCAAATTTTATTTAAACACATATTGATTAAAATATTCATATACGTATTTGTACGGGATAGGTGGTTTCCTGAACTGTACACTATAACTGTTTGTGTGTTAGGTAGCGAGTGTGTCCAAACATGCAAAGCACTTCACATGGTAACCCAAAAGTTTATTCACTAGTGTCGTACAGCGTAAAGGTTGGTGATTCTTACATGTACGTCTGTTCCGCGTGTTGGTAAGTTGCACACTAAGTAAGTAGAAATATTTGTGACAAGTGAACCCATTGATTCGCCTTGTCAGCTAAAAGTAATTTAAGGTTAATGTACGTAGACCGTACAGTATTAATGATGATGACGTGATCAAGCTTGAATTAATTAAAAAATATAATTTTCTCTGAAACGAACAATGATTGGATTAAAAAATCATTATTTACGAGTACTAACCAAAACATGAATTTGCCACCAACTCAATAAAAGACTCTCCCTCTAATTTTCTTATCTCCCATCTCAAACCTACAGATACATAAAAGACACAGAGATGATAAAATTCAAAATTTGTCACGCCAAAAATTATACCGAAACATTTGAGCCAGAAAATACAGGCTTATTACTCAAAAACGCCGATCCCCGATCCAGTTTTTGGAAGACGTCAACTATTCGACCGCTGAGCGTCTTATCCAAGGCGTATTTGAATAATTTTTACATTTAAAATCATTCGCTACGACGACATCCAAAGGGTAACCACTCTGAATCGCGACCATTGCCACGAGATAAGGAGAAAACTCGATGGAGCGGTGCAAGGGACGAGCGTGAGAGACAACGGAATAGGGATGTCGTCGATGTCGATTTTAATGCAGTCGAATACTTTGGGGTGTCATCATCATCGTCAGCCTTTTAATGTTCCCACTGGTGGAACACAGGCCTCCTCTCTAAGATAGGGAATGGGCCGTAACCCACCACGCAAGCCCTGTGCCGGTTGGTGAATGTCACATGTCTTCGAATTTTCGGTTCTTGGACATGCTGGTTTATTCACGATGTTTTCCTTCATCGTTTTAAGAGCAGTGGTGATGAAATAAATTACAAAAAGAAATGCGTCTGTCTGGGTTTGAACACGCGACCTTACAACTCGTAAGTCGGGCCGCTACCGCTCGGCCACCCTGCTCTCTTTGGGGTGTGGCATATCAGTAATACAATATTGTTGGTTGCTGTTAGCGAAAATAATGAAAGATCATTGCAGAGGACGAGAGATGCGCGCTATAGAGGTAGAAACATCCGACAACTCATGTCTTCCTCACCCTGGCAAAACAACTCTCCCCTACAATTTAGCAAAGCAGAGGCCAATCATTTTCATTATTTCAGCCGAAAAACACATAAACCTCTGTCAAGTCTCGCCACAGCAACGACCGGTCCTATGAATCTCATATCCATCAGATTCCCGCGTCCCTCACTAGGTCATCAGTTCAATACCAAACTTGTATCTAAATACCAATCCTTGTGGAATACCAACGCTGCGTCTCCCGGTACGCAGTCACCACTCTAGAAGTTGTTGACCCATGGACCAACTGTTCTGCAAGCATTGCCTCTGTCTCTTAGGTTTGGCGATTCTTTGAGCTATGTCGGTAACTTTGGTTCTCTTACGGACATCTTCATTCCTGACTTTCTTTGTTTGATTGACAAAGAAAGATACTTTGAGCATAGCCCTATATTTTTTTAATATTTATCAGCTAAAATAAATGAGATTTGTTGGGTGTTGCGCTGCGGTCTTCCCAGCGATTATAATTTGGGTGTTTTCAAGGCTAGAGTGAATAGGCTCTTAATAAACTAGTGCGACTTACCATCAACGATTGCATCACTGCTTACCATCAAGTGGGATTGCAGTCAAGCACTAGTTTATAACAAATAACCTGTTTTTACGAGTTTTGAGAATAAATTACTTTTTTATGTTTCTCGATAATTGCTGTCTGTTAATGCCTTGGGTTTTTATCCGACTGCACCAGAAGGAATTGTCAAATCTATGATTGAACTGAAATAAGTTCCAGAATTCATTCTTTCTTTCTTTTTTTTTTTTGTTTCTTCCTAAATGTTTTAAGGAACGGCTATAACTCTAATTTCGTAGTTGTATTTTTTACTAAACCTCTTTTCTCTCATGTCTTGCACCGCTTTACAAATAAATTCCGAGTGATTCTTTTAATACGGATTTTAAGCAGATTTTCTGTGGAATAAGTAAAAACGAATCCGTCACTCCAGCTAAAGGTTTAACTCCGGTCTGTGAATATTTATAAGTTTTTCTATTATTTTATATTAAGCGTCTTCGGGGATTCCAGCAGCTTTTATTTTAATCGTTCTATAGATTAATTTTAATTTCACTTATTTAAATAAGCCTCTTTTAGAATGTTTCCATTTGTTTTAATAAAATGATTTTGTATGACTACGTTTTGTATTTAAATCTACTTATTATATTGACATGTAGATCATTGTATGAAGTTTGTTACTACAGTCATACAAATAATCATACTTTATTCGTAAATTGTCTATTTTATTCCATTTGGCATCACAGTATTTGTGCATTTAATCTGTATTAAGTTTAGAAAAAATTTACTTGTTAATAAAATAACAGTCACTATCTTTAACATTAATGAAACATTAGAATGTGCTTATATCACACTCTAATGTTTTTGCAGTATTTGATAGCAAAGCTCCTCAGCTAGCGTCACTGGGGTAGTTATTACTACAATATTTTTTTTCCGAGATCGCGCCTGTTTCAATGATTTTACATATTGTCCAGTTGTTTAGACATTCTAAATTAAAAATAACAACAATTTAACATCAAAATACCCAATAGAAATCAAATTGCGAATAATCAAAACAACCTCCGAACTTGCGGACGGCGTGCAATGGGTGCGGACGGCGTGCAATGGGTGCGGACGGCGTGCAATGGGTAGCAGCGGATGGCGTGCAATGGGTAGCACGCTGTCCGATCGTCCGGTAACCGACCGGACCGAGCCCAAGTCGTCGACGGCGCGTTTTGTTCCCGCGCGCCTCAAGGAGCTGTCAGCACACCGAAGAGGCCCAGCCTGTTAACTGCAGGCAGGCAGGGTCGAAGCCTACTGGGGTCATGGGTTAGTTCCGAAAGGAATGCTCGACCCCGGCACGATAGGCTACGAAGGAACGGGGTAGGTTTTTAGTCAGTAAGAGTCTGACACTACTTCCCGCTCCGCCCAAGGGCGGGATTTGTCATTGGATGATTTTACCTACCATAAAAAAAAAAAACAACCTCCGAACTTTACTTGAAAAAATTCTACCAAAAACAGTTAACTACTCTTTTTAAAATTTCAGATCAATCGTTTCACATACGAACACGTAACTTGTATTTATATAAAGATATAAGAAAGTTGAAGTATATAATTATCTTCTTTTTTTCATATAAATTAGTTCTTGACTGCAATACCTCCTGATGGTAAGCAGTGATGCAATCATGGATGGTGAGACACACTAGTTTATTGATCGCCTATTCACTCTAGTCGTGAAGACACCTAAAATATAATCGAATGTGAAGACCGCAGCAAGCATATTGCTTTAGTCCTTCGATGTATGCGGTATAAACGACGAGGCGAAACGCTTAGTCAGGACCGTAGAGGTTTTCTATTTAAATAATCGATAAGAATATGTGTGGTTGATTTAAAAAAAAAACGTACAATACTACTTTTATATTTGCTTGTGTTGTTTTGTTTATGCCTTTTATGTGAGCGCCTTGCTTTGTGTCAAATAAGTTAATTTTCTTCCAAAATTATGTTACCACATTTCAGCAGGTCTAAAAAGGCCACTTTTGTAGAAATATAATGTGAATCATATATTTTTTTATACGGCAATACTTACAAGGAATATGATTCTGATATGCAGTGAATTGAGTATGATTCGACTAATTTGTGCAACCATTTTACGAACATTAGAAGAATTGCTTATGATCTGCTAGGAATCCGGAATATGATTTGCTCTAGATGAATTGCTCATGTGACGTTTTTAGGCCCGCTATACAGCTGTTTTTTTTTTTTTTTTAAACAGTTGAAGGTGAGTTTTAGTTAATGAAAATCTGACAGACTCTTATACAACTAGTGCGCCTTACTATTAACGACAGCATTACTATTGCAGCTTACCAACAGGTGGGACTGCAGTCAAGTACTGGTTTAGATCCTTTTAAAAAAAAAAAGTTCCTCTCGATCCACCTTGAGAGCATTTCCAACATATTTTAGATTGGTCTGAGATTCAGTTTATGAATTGTGGTGAATAAGGTTTTCTATTTTAAGTAATTTTACAGTCCTGCTAGGGTTACGAGATTTTTTAAAAGATGAACTAGTGCCGAAAAAAAAATGTTAGGAGGACTTTTTCCGACCCCGGCCATCTCAGGCCAATTCCATAAAACGTATCTAATTATTAAAAATATCATTATAAAATAAAACGAATCAACCAATTTAAAAGATGACATGTTGAATTTAAAATTCAGCTCTTGATCTAAAATACAGGAGCCTACAAACGAGACGACCTAAATCCACGGACTCACAAATTCAGGTAGTTGCCAGCCTAACATCACATTACAAAATCTAATGAACAAGATAATGTTACAACTAGCGCACTATTTAGTGGCAACACTGCCTCCGCGGGGTTGACGCTGAAAACCTTTTAATATCAAATGAACTCAAAATTGGTACATGTCAAACGGTATTATTAGTGGGAAGTTTTAAGAGTGGTTGGTATAATGACTGGGTGTCAAAAATACATATCAGGTCATAGAAACGAATAATAATTTGGGTACCTACTGTTTGCCAAATTCATTGAAATGTCTCACTGATAGTGGCTCGTGTGTCGAATAATTTAGTTTCTTTCAAAAGAAGTTTAGTGATGCCGATACATGCATGCGTCATGTTCGTGAACACGAGCGCCGTCAGATCTTAACCGCCAATAGCATATTTTATTTTAACGGTACAATTATATCTTGAATTGTTTTACGGTACAATGGGCAGCTCGCAATCCGGCTGTCCGGAAAGTCCAAGTTGACAGCGCACAGTAGTAAAACTAAGGTTCATTAAATCAGGCCAGTGCGTTTTCGGGATACATTTTTTTTAATCAAAACATAATTGCATGTGAATAAAAACAATGACTCGGTATCACCATCTCTATGTCACACCACGACCATCCTACGCTAAATAATGACAGGAGCGCGCGTATGATTAGTACTGCGCGACTAGTTTCGTTCGTCGCGCTGCAACATTTATAGTATCGACGTGTGCGGCCAGCCTTATGAGCTCGCGTTTGTAGTTTTGATTAGATTTTGCTAATTCTGTGGGATAATAACATGTCCTGTTGGTTTTCTTTTAGATTTTTTTGGTAGATAGTGTTGAGTATAGTTTTAATTTTATTATAATTTTTTTCAAATATTTTTCATTGATTTTTATGTAGGTAGGTATATATTATTTTAAATTATATTTTTTTTTTAGAAATGGTTTATAATATTCAAAAATATTTCTAAAAAACTCTATTTATTCATAAAACGAAAATAATATTTTATAAAGTTTTTTTTATATTAATATAAGAAATAAAATCTTTTAATTTACCAACGGACTACTCCATGATGGCTCTCCAAAATATTATAGAACATATTTTCCTACCACCATTGACAACATTATATCTTATATTCTTCTCAGTATATCCTTCTCCAAATTCTCCAAAAAAATAAAACAAACCACGATCGACCCAACTTTCCTTCCACAATAAATTCAGTCTCAACCAAAGTAATAATTGCAATTATAATTATACAGGCAACGTGACGACGCGCCGTAATGCGTTATACAGTTTTGAAAATTTGATAACTTTACAAATTCGTAGGTCGGGAGTACACGTTGGGGAAATCTGGGGTACTCATTATTGTTTCTAGTGAAACCCTGAGAGGATGCGTTGACGGAACACTAATGCCACCTTTTCGGAGATGAGCTACTAAGATGGATGGATGTGGCAGTTTTTTCTTCTACATATTCGTTGTATCTAAAAATTTATTAAATGATCAATACTCAATACTTTATTGCATTTCATATTATGTACATAGATGGTATGAAATATTGCAAGATCAATATGGACCCTGTCGGGCACAGCAAAGTTAGGAGAGAGGATGAAGGCTAAGTAACAATTCATGCAATTAATTATTGTGCGTAGAATCTAATAGATGTATGGTATGATGTATTGTTAAATTATGTCAGATATTTTAATTTATTTTTGTCATCATTATTATTGAATTATCAACTATCTAGCCTTTCCCAATTAGTCTCTTATTTTTAGTTGGGAAATTATCTCATTTATTTAGCACATGGAAGACCTTACAACTAATAAAACCAGACAAAAAAGAACTATAAACATTAGAAAGCCAATTACAAATCCTCACGTACAGAATGGTTTCTTCTTCTTCTTTAATGGTGTGTCAGACTTTTGCTGACTAAAACTCCCACCTTTAAACTGACAAGCTTCAAGAGGACACCGGTGTTCGCACACCTATTGTCTTTCTATTGTCTCTAATTACGGTATTCAAAAGGTTAAATCAAAAAGTTTCAAGTGAATTGTGACTATTTTTAAATTTTATAATTCAATTTGCAAATTTTCATTGACTAAATTCGTTCAAATTATATTCTTTTTACAAAAATACTTTAAATAAAAAATATTGTTCTCGGAAAAATATAATCAATGTATTAAAATATAAATTTAAATTTAATGTTAAATCTAAATTAATTAAGACCATGTTGATAAAATCTTAGGGTATATTAGCAAGCTTAATAGAAAAAAATACATAATTCAACGGGTGCAAAGTAAAAAAAGTTATTTGCAATTAGTAATAATAAGCAGTTAGGTAGGTTTTTTTTTTCAAAAATGGTATTGAAATAAAAAGTATTATTTCTTCAATTAATTCATTATTTCCCAAGAGGACGCCGCCGTCCGCACACCTATTGTCTTTCTATTTTGTCTCTAATTACGATATTCAACAGGTTAAAAGAATATTTTTGCCGTGTTTTAGAATATGAATTTTTAGCGAGTTACTGTAACCAGGAAAGCATAAATCTTTCTTTACTTTGCATTCGTCAAATTATTCCATCCTCAAAGCCGTGCTACGAAAGGTCTACGCGAAAGCTCTGCGCCGCCACCCCGCGTAGCGTTTCGTAGCTCGTAGCAAGAACGTAGCGAGTGGTCGAGTTAGAAACTGGATAGCCCTTAAGTGCCAAGTTCGAGATGGATTTTTGCTGTAACCGACTGCGCCTAATTGTGTAATGTTATTGAGAGAATATGTGTCAGCTTTCAGCAGTGGCTTCAGGGATATTTAAATTCATTAAGTAACCTTCTTACAGTACTTAATGTGGCATTATTGCCCCATAGGACAGATGGCTTCTAAAAGGCCTAGAAACAGAAGTTTGGTCATAATTAGTTCGTTCTGTGTTAATGGGTATGTTGCTAGTTGGTTAAGTAGGTTAAAAATTAAAGAGGGTATTCGCTACACCCTCTTTGCTTATAATGTAAGGGACTATTTGTAACACATATAAAAATTGCGTTGTCTTCAAGTGCATAAGTTATTCAAATATAGATCCTGCATCTTGCTACAACCTACAGGTATATAAGGCGTCAAAAATAAATGTCACGTCATAGAAAGAGATCGTAATTTGGTCACCTCACTCAAATGTCTCACTGACGGTGGTTCGTGTATCGTATCATTTAGTTCCCACCAAAGGCTTGAGCAAAGTAGTGCTGATATACGCGTCATGTTCGTGAACGGGCGCATATTGATAATCTCTTTACTACAGAACTAAAATAATCCATTTTAGTTTCATTTAATATCTTGAATTGTTTTTTTTTATTTATATACATTCTTCTCTCATTAGAATTACATATAAATGACTTTTAATAAATACATTTTTTTTGGTAGGTAAAATCATTCAATGATAAATCCCGCCCTTGGGCAGAGTGGGAAATAGTGTCAGACTCTTACTGACTAAAAACCTACCCCGTAACTTCGTTGCCTATTATGCCGGGGCTGAGCCTTCTTCTCAGGAAACGGCCCTTGACCCCAGCAGGTTATAAACACATATGAGAATTTTACGTTATCTTCAAGTAGATAATTTATCCCGATACCTATAGCTATCACTCGCGATTTTGTTCGCATCTACGGTTACTACTCCACTCCTGTTGTTGATATTATACAAACATCACGCTAAAACCTACAGCCTATAGACTTCCTCAATAAGTGGGCTATCCAACACAGTAAGAAGTTTTCAATTTGAACCAATACTTCCTAAGATTAGCGCGCTCAAACTAACAAACTCCTTAGCTGTATTACATTAAACCTATATGTTTCGATTTTAGCTCTGCTGCGTGTAAGGAGACTGAAGGTTGCTTGGAATAATAGGCGATAGCAGGAATTGCTTTTAACTTTAAATATATTGCGAGTATTACATGAAATTGGATGAAATTGTGGTATAGTACGTGCGATGTAATAATGGATCGAAAAGAAAAGAAAGATTTTGGAAAAAAAAAATGTTGATGCGTAGCTCGGTGGTGATTGGTCGATGGCATGCGCGGGCGACCAATAACTGTGAGGTACATGGCAGCTCCAGTCGTTAAGGCGAAGTCTTTGTGTTAAGGTGAAGTCTGAACACTATACTTAACAAATTTTGATTTTTTCCCTGACTAATCGATAATGCATGATCTAAGCTGTAGCTCGGTTTTGCTTAAAGAGTTAGCATTGGTATCGGTTGTTCTCAATATTTTAAAAAATAAACTGATTACACAACCACCATATTACATCACTCCCTTGCTGGCCAAAAAATCTCCCCAAGACTTCCAGCCTTTAAAAAAAAAAACAACAATTTGCATGCTGAGAGGGCTGACTCATTCTTTGCCCAAAGAATCAGCATTGCCATTCAACGTGGCAATGCTGCCAGTCTTCTGGATACGTTTCCGGATGTCAACGATGTGGAGGAATACTTCGGCGCCTGAGTGTATTTGGCGTTTTTGTAATATATTTGTATATAGTTTGGTCTAGTAAATATTCTTAGGTTTAGTTTTTATATACATAGGTTTAGTATAAATAGTTAGTCTAATAATGTTGTAATATACACAGTTTGGCGAATACATTGAAAAAAAAAAACAAACAGCTAAGTAATTTAAATTAATACCCAAATTCACAACTGAAAAAATACGGCACTTATCAAACAAAGCCAATTGCAATAACTGTGACACTCATTCAAACTTCCAAACATAAGTCCATTAAAAAAAAACAAAACTCCATCCAAGAATTGCCATAAAAATTGTGAATTATTATCTAAAGATAAATAATATTGTATTTTATTGCTCTAGTAACACCTTGTGTCTTTTAAAGAGGCGAAGTTTTCAACATTAATAGGTCTTCCCGAGTTTGGGGGGATTAATAAAATGCGACTGCCTCACTTCTTAATTAATAGCACTTTCTAAAGAAAACAATATCATTTTATTAGCATAACCTGTAAGGAGGGTTTCACATTCGCCGAGATTATAATATGGCTGGCGATTTTAACTGCCGAATCTGAGAATGTAAAGGTTCAATGCTTCATGAGCTAAGTGTATTATATCGTATGTTTTGTGATGCCTGCATGTTACGGGAATTAATATCCAACTCATTCCTCCTCCTCCTTGCGTCGTTTATCCTCAATGCTGAGGGTCGTGACCTCGACGAATAACTTTCCTATGGACTATATTTCGCCGTGTTGTCCTATCTTCGGCGATGTGGATGGCGTCGCAGACTGCGACAGCCGTCTCAACAGGAGACGCGTGGAGGGCTCGAAGTCGCAGGGCGATTCCCGACCGCCCTAGGCGCGGGCTTGCGGTCGAGCTGCAATAGATAGCTCGTTATCCGGCCGTCCAGTAAGGATTGAACTCAAGTTATTGATGGCGCGCAGTGTTTCATGCATAACCGCAAGCGCCAAGCAGCGCCGATGCTAGCAAAGGCTATGTGGAATTTCTAAAAAGGAAACCCCACGGTTTCCTTATAGACCACTCCTAGAAAGAAAAGGGCATCGAAAGACACAAGCCTCGTTTTAGTCAGTAAAAGTCTGACATGTTCTCCCTTTCAAGAATGGAACGGGAGAACGTATTACAGGACAAAAGAAGTCATTTTCCAAATAAAAAAAAGCAACCTTCGCCCTAGTCTAAAGGCGTCTTAACATTAGCCTTAAATAAAGCCAGTGATGACAAGTTAAACTAAGTAGCAGAGTTGAGCAGTTAACGTTACTTTACCAAGTTTTTTGTTAACTGTCGGTGTCTTTGAATTGATACATTACGCTATAACCCACACTTGCGCTCCTGTAGATACCTGTTTATTTTGATTATCTCAGTTTTGTTTGTTTGTTAAGTCGGACAGGAAATAAGGAAGCTGAATTATTATTATTTACATTTATATTAATAATAACAAATGGGTTACGGTACTACGCGGTAGTGACCGTTTTTGAGGGGGCCCATTTATTGATAGTGCAAGTCACCCCGCTGCCTTGTCTTATCATTAAATATAAAAGTTTATCTTTAAATATATAATATAATATATAATATCATATTCCACAACTATCACACAACATCGTCTAGTCCCAAGCTAAGCAGAGCTTGTGTTATGGGTACTAGACAACTGATAAACATATTTATATATTTCTAAATACATACATAGTATAGATAAATTACACCCAGACCCAGAATAAATGATCGTGCTCACCACACAAATATTTGTCCTGGGGGGGGAATCGAACCCACGACCTCCGGCATAGCAGTCAGGGCCACTAACTACTTGACCAACAGGTCAGTCAAAATATAAAAGCGAAATACCACTCACTGAAATGAAATGAAATCTCAGAAACTATGACAAACTTAAAATTTGGCAGGTTGGTTCCTTATAGGGTGTAGACATCAGCTAAGAACGGATTTTGCATAATTTCACCTTTGAAGGGGTAAAACGGGGTTTGGAAGTTTGTATGAAGAAACTAACTTTAGGCGGATAAAGCCGCTGACAGAAGCTAGTCAATGTATATTAATTTTTTTTTCAAGCAAATCCCGCCCTTGGGCGGAGCAGGAAGTAGTTCCAGACTCTTACTGACGAAAAACCTACCCCGCTCCTTCGTTTCCTATCGTGCTGGGGCCGGGTATTCCTTTCGGAATCTGACCCATGACCCCAGCAGGCTTCGACGCTGCGTGCTTGCAGCCAGCAGGCTGGGCCTCTACGGTCATTTTTACATGACACAGTTTTTGGTAACCAATTGACTTAAGCCTCCCAAAAGCATAGTCATCATGATAACTGTGAACTTGTGTCGTGTTTTCCACTAATCGAAGGTTGTTCTTGGGTGTGTTTGCATAAAACGCACTGAAATAATCGTTGGTAGAAAAAAGAAAAGAAAGAAAAGTGTTCATTTTGCCCAAACAGACGCACAAAATCTAACAAACTGCCAGCCATGTGTGAACCGGACATTACTGTGTTGCACCATAGACAATAGGCAGAACACAGTTGCCTTGTTCTGAGTTAAAAGTTATTTCTTGTCTATGGCACCTGGCTTGGGTAGCTGTACCATGATCCATGAAAATATCTAGGTGGCCTCTGCGATTTGGATACGGGCATTCGTAGGAATCGCCAAACTTAAGTCGAAGTGGATAGGGCACATCGCCCTCAGAACAAATAGTCAATGGGATCGAAAGGTTCTGGAGTAGCGACCACGTTTCTAAAGACTTAGTATTGGAAGGCCTCCCATAAAGTAGACCGATATATGTGGGAATACGATGCATGCAAGACGCTTAGGACCAGGCATTGTGGTGACGCTTAGGAGAAGACCTCTCCTATCCAGCAATGGACATTTTTCAGCTGACATGATGATTACTCGGGATCACAGAAACTACAGCAACGTACACACCGGTAAGAAACGGACACAACAAAATGAAAAAGTTAAACAGTCACGAACAAATCTGAAACAAAAATTAAAATTCACAATAAACCCAAAACAAACAGACACAATAACTCAGAAGCATTTAAATTAACGAAATCAAAGTTTAGACGTTGATAACTATAATTTTGTATTAACATAAAACAACACTTAGGATTCGTAGCGACCCCATCTGAAACTTTATTAGAAGATATTCTCGCGATAACTTTCAGAAATATAAATAAAATGACAATAGAATAATTGTCTTATACAAACATCCGAGGGTTGGCTTGGTTAACCCTTTTGTTACTGACGGCTTTCCAACTGGTAGCACTGTGTTTTTGTGTGTTTAGAATTATTGCTTGCTCAGTACTTTATCATAAATGTAAAAAATCCTATTTTTTTTTTTTAAGCTCAAATGACTGGGGTCTAAGTAGGCTCTAGTCATTTGAACTTAAAAAATAAATAAAAGGAATTTGAAGAAAAAACTTTTTAGAAACAAATGCAACCGATTTTAAAAAACAAACTACGTCTTGTTTTTTATTTATTTTTTATTTTATTTTTGCGGTTTTAGTTGTTAGTTGGTAAAACGGTTTTTGAGAATGTGGTTTCCTACAGGTTAGTTTAGTGCAAAAGAACACTATCTAGATACCTAAAGCCTAAACATTGATTATAAGACATATATTGTTTACTACATCTTTTTTTAATTGGGTAAACATCAAATATCTCGAAGTGGAGTAAGAGGGTCTAACTTTTAGGGTTTTTCTGACTAAAACCCACCTCTTTATCTTCAGTTGCCCTGTGCATTCTAGATTCGCGATTCTTTAGAACATTTCTGCCGCCCATTGTTGGATATCTAAAATAAATAAATAAGGTCATAACGGAAAGATTGGGATTCGGAAAGATTAAGGTCATAACAGAAATCTTAATAAAGCTTAAAAAATAAATTTTATCAAAATTTGCTTGTTGTTTCACCATAGAAATTACCTTGATATACAACAAATAGACCTTCATATAATAATCAACTTAATGTTCAGAAAAATAAGGTTCATTTTAGCACGTGAGTTGATTTATGTAGAGAATTGGGGTTCCTTGAAGGTGGCAATAAAGTCGTGTTATGCAAATAATGATAGCAGAGGTATCGCTTGCTTGTAATCAATATTTTAATATCTATAGATACCCCGCTGAGGCTCCAAACGTAATTCTCATTTATTTATTTTATTATTTACTAGTTGTTTCTTGCGGTTTTACTCGCGTCTTTGGTTACTGATGAGCGTCTTTTGGTCTTAGCGTGATGTTATAATACACCGTTAAATTTTGATCGTTTTAATCCACTGGAGGGTCGAGCCGGTACCTGAGACACTATCGATTTGTAAAAAAATTAGGTACTTTTTCTAAAACTTGAATTAATATACGCATGTACGAAATTAATTTATTTATGTAACAAAATTTCTACTAAAACCTATCGTCACAAAGTTCTATCACGACATATAACCCTCGGCACACAAGTTGAATCATCATAGCAGTCAATCTTAACCGATTTTCGGGTCTTAATCGAAGTGGGAGCTGCGCGTAACCACAGCCACTGGTTCAACTTATTTTCCGCGTACTATAAGTAATTTTGTGACGAAATACAGTACGTGTGTCATTCGATTGAAAATTGAACTACGCAGCGTTTGACGAATCAAAAACGGGGATTTGAAACAATGGTGACGCGTCGTTTAACATCAAATACAATATGTATGTCAGTTTTGAACTGATAAGCTACAGCAAAAACGCGTAACTTTTATATTATGTACTTTTGTATTGTACCTATTATATTATGTAGTTACCCATTGCAACGTGCTTCAGTTATTTGTCAAAATCGAGTTATGTGCTACTAAATAGTTTATTGGCTCTCCTGAAAAGTTCCAGATAAAGCTTGCTGACAGACAGACGAACAGACAGGCAGTCGGCGATTGGAGGCTTGTTAGGAGCAGCAAACCCGAGGTATATTTTCATACAACCGCTCTTACGAGACTATAATGTTATTACACATCTTTTTTCAGATATTTTAGATACACAGATATCTTGTAGATATTATCTAGGCTTCTATAAAAATCAAAACCTAAATTTCTGTAAAGCTAATCCATTAAAGACCTCAGACTTATATATTAAAAACATAAAAAAGTACTTCTTTAGAAGCTTTGCACATTTAATCGAAATTCTGAATGCCGAAAATTTTAAGGGGTTTGAAAAACTATATAATTATTTAGTATTTCCTGGAACAAGTTTTGTGAAATATTCAAGTAAATCACAGAATCCCAAATGCAAAAAGAGTTTTCAGGCATCAACTCTCTTTTTTCGCGTTGCTTCTCCATCAAACATCGCGTTGGTTAGCGTTAGATGAAACAACAAGCTTTTAAACCATGCTCGACGTTTTTTTTTATGGTAGGTAAAATCATCCAATGACAAATCCCACCCTTGGGTGTAGCGGGAAGTAGTGTCAGACTCTTACTGACTAAAAACCTACCCCTTTCCTTCGTTGCCTATGACGATAAGCGAGTGTGGAAGGGACCTCCCATTGAAACTCTTCGAACCCTAAAAAAATGGGCACACTTGTATCTATCTCTCAGAAAATACAGGCAACTTTTATGTCGAGTATCAAATCTATCAAAGGCTAGCGTCAATGGCCGCATGGTATTCACAGTGGTCATAAGACCACAGATGGTCATTCCGCGCCTTTCAGCGCTGGACAAATGTTGACCGACTCTGAGTGAATACCAATGGAGGCCTGTTTGAGTGGGATAGTTCACTTGCCAGCAACTTACTTGCTTCTTAAGTACTTTCCAATGTAGTATTTTATTACACATCGACTATTATCTTCCTAGCCTTTTTCCTAACTAGCTTAGGGTCGCCTTCCAGTTTGATTGAATATGGCTAAAATACTGGGCAATACAATAGACTGATGGTCAGACTTTCCGGTGTCTGACTGCCTGTAACAACTGTCAAAGATCTACGAATTACAACCAGAACTATACGTTTCTAATATTCCTAAAAAAATAGTACAAATAAAGAACAATAAATGACCATATAATAAAATCCAAATAGGGACTGCTTTTGAACACTGTCTATTTGAAAATATAACCTAGGGAAAAAAAGAATCTAAGACTAGAAACAAAATGTGTTACTGGAATAATGTACACTTTTATAAACCCCAATTAGAAATTAAGGTACAATCAAAATTGGAGCACTAACTGAAAAACTGCTGTCCAAATTGAAGGAAAATAACATAAGAATCCGTGCACTATACTGGTAACGTATCGGTGTGGTATTTATGCACGCATACACAAACACCTAGTAGGTAACGCAACCAAGATTTATCAAAACGGGCAATGTTTTACCCTGAAATAGATGAAAACTACGTACCTATTTTAAAAATAACTGAAATCGATTCATTAGCCGATTCTGAACATACTATTTTCATTTACTAAGTTACAAAGCATAACTATATGCAAACAGTGAGAGAGATGAAGCATTAAAACTATGAAAGTAAGCCCATTCTCTATTCGTTGACCACATCATCGCTTACATCAGGTGAAATAGTGGCAGCCCATACATAATTAAAAAATAATAATTTCGACTACATCAGGTTCCTAGTTTTTTAAAGCCAGTAAATCACCCAACTGGCCTACTATCCCATCTAAACGCACTCCACCATCCCAGGCATGTAATGATGTCCTATTGACTTGCCGGTCCGAGCGTGGCATTGAAAGAAACGTCTTCCGGTCAGTGTAAACACCGCCTAATAAGGGTGCATTCATAGCATTCAAAGCTGCGATTGCGACTTTTGGTATCGCAGTTGGAAAAGGCTTTACAACTACTAGTGGACACCGTTTTATGTTCCGAGATTAACATGATTTTTTCGTATTGAAGAAGGTGGAAGTTTTAAAATAGATTTTCATAGTTTAACAAGCCGTATTATGTTTACGGCTTGTTGGTCTCGTGATTGCAAACGTGACCATTAAGCATGGGGCCGTAGGTGTCTCAGACAAAAACTTTAGTTGAGTTTTTCTACTAACCATTACTCCATAGCACCTAGAAATTTGGTATTGCCCCCGTGTCTTGGAAAGCACGCAAAACCGTTATCTTTGCGTGCGTTCACCTCCTTCTGTTCGCAGAAGAAGGCCTGCTATTCATCCTCGCTCTGCACCATGGAAGAGAGTGCACTAATTTTTGCGATAATTTCTGCATACTTAACTAAACACTGTTAGGACTGGCCACCATGATTAAACTTTGGGGAGTATAATAGTGCGGCTAAGAGTTTCTTGTCAAGAAACGAACGTTGATTATGATTGTAGATCTTCTCAGATAAGTCTATATTTTTCTTCATTTGGATGATTTCAAAGTCCATACCGTAGGATTTTTGTTCTGCGTTATACATTACATATATTAATTTAGATAGTGTAAATTTGTCTCGAGGCTCCGAGATAAGTTGCCGAAAAGCGATCTAAAAACTTAGTTCGCAGTTCAGCATCTAATCTAAATGACAATAATAATCAAAGACCGCTTAGAAGCGATACTTGGTAGCTGCGGGCGAACCTAGTACCCTTACACAAGCAGCAACTTGCTCAATATGAGAGCCATGTAAGTTAGAGTCAATACTACAAACGGCAGATGATGAGCTTTGAGACATGGAGGAGGCAGCAAATGGAATGTTAGGCTAATTGCTGTGGGACAGAGCCCGCTTGGGCACATGCCTGCCGGGGCTACGAGTTCTATAGATTGACTCAAAACACTGACACATTACTGTGATATATCTTATCATTGCGTAGGATACATTAACAATGATTCCTCTCGAGATTACTTGACAGGTACTTGACGTATCGCGTGCGAAGGGCTATTTGACATTTGCTCATAAAAAACGATGTACCTAGTTCTGCCGTTTTTAAGCTTCATTATAATTATCGAGGGTTATAATATCGATGTTTGACAGACCAGAATTGCATCACAAGACGACACAACACGACACACAATAATATGAACCGGTGGCAAACGTATACACACATCAAAAAAAGTTTGAGATCACTTTGATAATACGAAACCGTTTTTTTTTTTTTTTTTATATTGTTACGTTAGAATAAAACTGAGCCATTTATTGTAAGAGTCACGCATTTTGTTGTGGCTAAAGACAGATAAGTGTTAACTTACACTTAGCTTATCGATGATTTGATTTTATTCTAGAAATCTATACAAGCAATATCTTAAACACTCCATTTGCTAAGTACTCTGTGTCCATATTACTTCGCGATAATATAGCCGGGGAAACTTTCGATACGAAGCTATTGTGGAACACAAATATTGAACCTGGGCCTACGAATACGAAGTCGGACCACAGTTATAGTTGAGCAACTGTTGCGCCATGATATTGGAAAGTTAGTAGTCAAGGTAAATATTTACTTACCCATATTATGTACTTATGTGTATGTACTTTTAAATGAACATAATGGTAATGACAATATTTCAGCTCCCAAAACAATGTGTATATTGAGTCTATCGTCTAATTTAAAACTGTAAATCCCTGTAGTTACTTTTTTATATTTGTTCTAAGAGCTTTTTCGGATGATTGATGCGGACAAAAGGTTCTGGAGGTACAACCTTGTACCGGAAGATGCAGCGTTGGAAGGCCTCCCACGATGTGGATCGATGACCTGATGAGAATCGCGGGAATCCAATAGATGCGAGACGCACAGAAGTGGTCATTATATCGACACTTGGGGGAGGCCTATGTCCAACAGTGGACTTCTTTCGGCCGAAAGGATGATGATTATGAAAGAGCTTTTTCGTTAATGCGAATATGACACTCTGTCCCTTTAGTTACATACATTCTTATTAGTCCAAGATCCCAGAGCGATCTGAAATAACTTATGTTCACATGGATGAAACCTTAGGTTCTCTGTAGTCTCATGTGCTTTGAATACCTGTGTGCTTATGAAGGCTCCCCCTTGGAGGCTCTGGGCAGGTAACAGGTGAGAAAGGGAACTAAAAATGACAGTTACTCAACTTAAATTTTTATGGCTGATTTTTATATAATAATATGTTTTTTCACTTTTCATGGACCAAAACTTGAGTCAGACGCTTTAGAGCTCCACAAAAAATAAATCAACTTTAAATATTTTTACATTTCTGATTTTTAACTATGTCATTAAGGTAACTTTAACAATTACTAAGTTATATTCTAGTAGAGAGACTAATTGTAGTGACCAAACATCTCCTAAATACATTTATTGAAAGCACGCATCCATTTCAGAGCGAGTGGGATGAGCTCATGCACTGACTTGGTGTTTGATCCCTACAATTGGTCTTTCATTGGACTATGAGAATAAAATAACAGAAAGTTTTCCTGCGTACTGTGGCTGGTTTCTATTAAGACTAGCCACCGTGATCGAAATTCGGATTTTTTTATTTCAAACGAACAATCATATTGGTTAAAGGGCTGTACAATCACACATTGTAAAGTTTCTCACACCAGCATGACCCCAAATCTTGTCCAAACACGGCAATTCATACATAATCCCTAATTAGCTACCACTGGAAACTTCTCCACCCCTGGATTGATTAGAGATCAAACAATAACCCTTGCGGCGTTCTCGTGAGCAACTATGTCCAAGTTGTACATTTTGAGTTTTGACTGTAGGGTGACCATGGTGTGAACGATCTTTACGAAACTTACATACTTCGTTTCAAGTATTATATTCTACTAACTCACCCATGCTCGCTTTGCCGCGCATGAATTATTTTAGGGTAAAGGAATATTAGTAATTACAGTGAAATATTACCTATGTCACTCAGAAATAATATAGCTCAATACTGGTAAAACAATTTAGAAATTCGATTCAGTAGTTTCAGAGATACCCAAAAAAATACAAACTTTACCTCCTTAGAATATTATTAGTGTAGATTCTAATAATAATGTGTAAGTTAAAAGTGAATAGGTAACTTCTAGGCAAGCACACTTTATCGACAATATCATCACTTACCATCAGATGAGATAGTGGTCAAGCATGAGTTTTTTAAAGAATTTAACACTTTTCAAATATCTATAAATAACACTCGACAAAAACGTTTTAGCTTAGTTTCGTTTTTAGTATTACAGTGGCACCATAAATAATGAATCAAAATTTGGCTCGTGAGGTGGTTGACATAATAGGAATTGGATACAGCAGTCCTTGTTCCCGTTAGAAAGTTGAATCAAGGACTTGATCCAAAAAGCAGTCTTGGACTCAGCGCATATTGGTAGCTTGGAATCTGTTCCTGATGCCGGTGGGCTACTATTTTTTTTAATATTTTTTAATGTATTTTTAATTAGTTTTGAATAACCAGTATTTTTAATTGGAAACTGTATGATAAGAAATTGAATAAAGGGAATAATTATAAAAAAAAAATTTTGACAAATATATATTCTTACCTGTTCGATTACTTGCATGCTTGCGGACGGCGTGCAATGGGTAGCGCTGTCCGATCGTCCGGTAACCGACCGGACCGAGCCAAAGTCGTCGACGGCGCGTACTGTTTCCGCGCGCCTCAAGGGACTGTCAGCAAACCGTAGAGGCCCAACCTAGCCTTGCCAGCCTAGCTGCAGGCAGGCAGGGTCGAAGCCTGCTTGGGTCATGGGTCAGCTTCTGAAAGGAATACCCGGCCCGGCACGATAGGCAACGAAGGAACGGGTTAGGTTTTTAGTCAGTAAGAGTTTGACACTACTTCCCGCTCCGCCCAAGAGCGGGATTTGTCATTGGATAATTTTACCTACCATACCAAAAAAAACCTGTTCGATTACTTTTATAAGAGAACAAAAGTTCTTTTATTTTTTATTAGTTTTTAACCAATTAATTATTTCAGGACAGTCTCTCCCCACCTAAACCAGTAGGCATACTACTCCAAGACAGGTCCAAAGGTAGAATATTTGCTGAGCAAGTTCCTGACCGTTGTTGACACTAACGATTTGTGCCCCACCATTGCTTTACACGTTGCTTCGAGTTATTAACACTATCTAATTGATGTGTGCTTCAAGTTGAACCTGTGGCGGTAACAGGGTTATGAACTTCGAAGGTGTGCTCAAACGACCCGCAAGTCTGACCAGGTATGTTGATAAACACACATGTTATAATCAGCCTTTCATGTTTCCAATGCTAGAACACCGACCTCTCCTCTCTCTGGAGAAGATAGAAGTCCTAAAAGGAAATGGTTATTTCAAAAGAAGTTTCTTCAAATAGACCTGCGACAGAAGAATTGGGTGAGAGGTGGAGTCACAGTATGTGTTCCAATAGGCTATAATATTTCAATAAAATCCTTTATATAAATCAGTCTTCTGTAAAATAAAATAAATAATAATATATAGGGTGACTGGTAATTAGTGAACGATACTTAAACACGTGACTACAATCACCAGTACACATTTCGGTGGCAAAGTGTGTCTGTGTTGAAGTTATACCACTAAATGTAGTTCCAATTTTCTCAGATAACTTTTGTCTGAATAGATAAAATTGTCATAAATTGTGAAAAGAATATCATGATGAGAGATCAAGAGAGAAAGGTATCTGGTACAATACCATCTAACCCAAACCGTTATCAATTCTCTGTATAGAAGATTATACCTTCAATAGAAAAGATGTTGTTACTGCCATGAAGCTTCGGTCTGGTCACATTCCATCGAAGAAATTTACGTTTGCTTATGAGCATCACATCTTCGCCTAACTGCGAAAAATATGGAATAATCGAGGACATATATCATATTCTGGAGGAGTGTGAGCGGGGCGAATGCCTTAGGAGATTTTTTTATTTGAAATCGGTATTTACAACAGTATATTAGCTAAGCCGTCATCAAACGAGTCAAGAATTTTATATAAGATATATTATAATCATTTTAATATAGTATTTTAAAATTGAAAATTTGGCTACGATGGAGCGACATAGTCAATTCAGTGACAAAGCTCCCTAACTAAGATTTAAAAAAAAACAGTAAACATATGTGATTTGTCTTATATCTACTTATGTGTTAGTTTTATTTACTGTTTTATAATTATAATTTATTAATGTTTATTTAGGTACATGAATTATATAAATAATAATAAAACAAATAATATATATAAATTATAACTAAACTGGGTGGCAGGGAAGTAATGTTCTTTAAATGCTTTTTGAAGAAAAAAAAAGAAGATTATGAAAGTGTTTTCTTCATATGGTGATGAAATAAATAACAAAGTAATTAATGTGTGTGGGTTCAAACCCATGCCCTATAACAAAACCGGGGCCGCTACCACTGTGCCACCAGCGCTCAAACATACAATAACTAAACTGTTCATATATAAAAACAATCATCATATTATATGAATCACAATACTGTGGAAAATAAACCAATGATGCCTAAAGTAACAGCCAAAAATTAATCTAATAAAAAGCTTTTATATAAATATGGCTCCGAATCGCGCGTCTATCAAAATCATTAAAACGAACGCGAGGACAGTCGCGCTCGTATTTCGATGGGTACGCCCAAATTTCCATCAAATATATGACACGGTTTAATTTATAAGAGACTAGAGTACAAAGAACTGCCGGACACTAACACCTGTATTTATAAACAAGTAAAACTAATTACATTAGTAAAAGTAACTATAGTTAAGAAAAATTGAAATTTTTAATGAAGATTTCTAACCTCAAATAATTATTTAATAAGAAATTACTAAGCAACTAGTAATTACTTCTTTATAAATACGGATTATGTCATTATTATTTGACAACAATTATGTCATTATTTTATAAAAAATCAAAAACATTTATTTTAAATAGACCGTTTACAGGCATTTTTGAATTGTCAAAATGTCGGTCAGTCAAAAAAAAGTTAAACTAAATAGCTCGTTCTAAAGCGTAGATCGTATGGAGAAGAACGTGCAAGAAACTCCATGGATACTCTTTTTTCTTTTTTTACATAAATCTTGGTTATATATTTCTTGTCGTTTCTATGTTAGTACAATGTAGATATATAATGAAAAAAAAATAGAAATTAAAATAAGCCACTAGCAGATAAGAGATGACCAGTCTGAACTGAGGGCGCTCGTTAACGAGCATGAGAAAAACATGAACATGACAATTATTTATCGGTAGGTAATATTAGTATACCTACTAAAATAATTTAAAATTGGAAAATGCATTGCGCAAAATGTGGTGTTCATCCCTTATAATTATATCCTTTATTTAATCAGGAGTTCTTACTAAAAGAAAGTATTTTATCAAGTAGTTTAGTCAACGAGTGACTAATTCCTTCACTTTTCTATAAATTAACACTCAATAATATATATTTTTTTAATTTTTTTTTTTTGTTGACATGTCGGTCGTGTTTATTTTTTATTTTTTTTAATTATTTGATTTTTTACTCAGTATGATGCTAATATACGCGTTGTTCTTAACTACCTAGTAGGAGCTTATTTTAATTTGTATGTTCCGATTTTTTATTTACTTTATTCACACATGATAGAAGAAACAACAAATATATAACCGACATATTATTATTTAAAAGAATTTCTTGCACATTCTTCTCTGTAGAAATCAACGTCTTCACTTTTCAAACTGATTAACTTCTTGATTGAGACTTCATAATTGATTTATTTGAAATAAATAGTTTGATTTTTGATTGCCACCTCCGCCACAATTTTCGTAACCCGCTGCCGCTCATGACTCGACCCGGTCATCGCATGCTCACCGCGCCCACCTTCTCGTATAGTCTAACACGATATGCAAATATGGGACATAAAGGTAATATTTCGTGATAACGCGGTAAGGTAATTAATAAAATATGTCCTCTCAACTAGTGGGCGAGGATTGGGGCCGTACGTATTAGATTTGATTGTTTTGTCGCATGATTTATTATTGTTGTCGTTGACCTTAATTATTTTATGTTATTCGTACGTGATATTGGAGTGTTTTTATTTTCAATTACAACTAATTGTTGCTGAGTTTATTACGAGAATGATGGCTTTGAAAAATGGACCAATAATAAATCGAATTTGTTCACAGTTTGAGATGGTTTCGGTGTTTCTTCGAGTCGAGTAGTCAGGTAGGAAACGCGGGCCTCATCTAACTGGCGAAATAATTGATGTGTAAAAGTTCTTTTTAAAACCTATTTGCAAAATAAATATCAATTATAATTGATATTTATCAGCTTTGTCATTAAAGTATCGGAGCTCAGACATGTAATCCCGCGCGCCTCAAGGAGTTGTCAGCAAACCGTAGAGGCCCAACCTGCCAGCTGCAGGCAGGCAGGGTCGAAGCCTACTGGGACCAAGGGTCTGCTTCTGAAAGGAAGGCTGAGCTCTGGCATCAAAGGCAAAGAAGGAATGGGGTGGGTTTTTAGTCAGTAAGAGTCTGACACTATCTCCCGCTCCGCCAAAGGGTGGGAGATGTCATTGGATGATTTTACGTAGGTACCACCAAATTTAAACCTAAAACTTTAAATCATAACCATAATCCGATCCGTTTCTTGGATTGGTTTACGACAATAATAATATAGCAGAAAGTTTTAGATTAATTTCTTTGATATTGAACAAAAAAATAACAAACAGAAGAATGCAACCCTTGCATGTCCAATATCAGAAAATAAAGGAATGCAAAGATACTGTTGACATCCCCTAAAAACCCCACCCTAGACGTCAAACACGTACAATATCCATAATCAAAAAAAGATTTATAATTAAACACATGGTACAACCGCGAACACTAGTCAATTTACATTAAAATGCCACAGGTATACACGCGCCACCAGAAATATATTAGAGTAGTAATATTTATAACGGTTACATTGCATGCGTGTGAGCTATTAGCGGACATCGGTGACACGTTATGTTTGATTTAAATATCGAGAACGTTTTGTTTGCGAGTGTACTTTAGGTTTTGCGTGCCTAGTTTCTGATCGCGGGTCTGGTTGTTTATAAAAATTTAAGTGAGACATTTTATTTCAAAAGTTAGTCGCTAATAGACAAATGTATGCCTTAAGAACTCACTGAGTCTAAAAGCATACAATATTTTGCACTAGTGTTTCTTGTCTAAATAATAAAGACGAGTCATCGTCATCATCATTTCAGCTTAAAGACGTCCAAAGTTGGACATAGGCCTCCCCTAAATGTCGCCACAATGAAAGATCCAGTCATCGGTCCACCTTGTACGCGGCTCCACTCCAAATTCTTTCGGCCGCGACGGCAATGTGTTCTGCGAACAATGTCCCCATTGCCACTTTAGTTTAGCGAATCTTCGTGCTATATCAGCAACCTTGGTTCTCCTGCGGATATCTTCATTCCTGATTCGATCACGCAAGAAAACTCCGAGGATAGCCCTTTCCATTGCTCTTTGGGTGACTTTAAGCCTCTGATGATCCCATTGTTAGCGACCACGTTTCAGAGCTATATGTAATCATTGGCAAAACACACTGGTAAACGTAGTCGTCCACAACTTCAAGTTTAGAGTCTTTGATCTCGATATTAGTGGGTGTTACATAAAGATGAGTGCCCAAAAAATATTTAAAAGGTTAAGGTTAAAAGAATTTAGATGAATTCCCTAAGGTTTTAAATTTTCTCTATATATTCGATGAAACTATACAGGTAGACCATGTCCTGGAATAGCTTATGTGATATTGTTTATTCTGGGAGATTACTTTTTATCCTTTGGTATAATAGTATTATCACGCGAGTGATGCCACTGGAAGCAACCAGTAAGTAATAAATAAATATCGATATTTAGGATATTCGATGTTACTTTTTATTTGCAGACCACTAGATTTTAGTTACATTGCACGTAGATTATCTAATCTATTAGACGTCATAAATTTACGTTATTTTATTTTATTTTCATTCAACGTAATTTTTTGTTGTTTTGAACAATGACATTTTACCAGAAGATATTTTAATTATTTATGTTCAAATACGAGAATGTACCCATACCATATAATCGTCGCTCTAAATAAAAGTTATGCTAAACGAAATTATGCATAATATTAATTATGGCAAAAGTAATGATGCCAAATAAAATTCTGCCTGGTTAAAAGTATGCCATTATAAATTCGGATACCTACACATTCTGCCAAAAAATTGTTAAGCTAAACAATTTTATTGCCTTAAAAAGAGCTTATGCGGAAGTGTGTTACGTCAAATATATTACGGAGCATCAAGATTCTACCAGATAGAAGGAACCCAAGTCAACCTATAACCAAGTCTATAAATTTCTTGCAACGTCTGTACCCTCAGTTTTTGTGTGCAAGAAATTTGTAAAGAAAGACCCGAATTGACATTGGCTTTGTAGTTAACAGTAGAAGTGATGATGATTCCTCGATATCACATCGTCTCATACCTTAAATTCCAATGAGTCATAATTAAAACAGTACAGTATCTGTTAATGTCAATAGTCGATACACTTTAAATTAACTTTTTATCATTAGTGATGAATGAAACAGACAAAGATATATATAATTTTAATCGATAAAACGATAAGTTTTTAATCGCTCTAGCTTAGTATTTCTACAAGTTTTCTGTCGTACAGTCACTCAAAATGTTTTCTAATAAAGTGGTCATTGTTACGGGTGGTAGCGCTGGCATTGGAGCGGCTACCGTGGAGTTGTTTGCCAAGGAAGGGGCTTCCGTTGCCATTGTTGGAAGAAATGAAGAGAAACTGAATGAAGTCGCTAAACGTTGTGAGGAACATGGAGCCAGTACCCTCATCATCAAAGCAGACGTTTCCAAAGAAGAGGAAGCGAAGACAATTGTTCAAAAAACCGTAGACAAATTTGGAAAACTTGACGTCCTTGTCAATAACGCTGGAATTGTGCGATTCGCGAGTATACTGCAACCGAATCTACTACAGAACTTCGATGAAGTGATGAACACAAATCTGCGTCCAGTCATCCTCATCACCAACCTTGCGGTCCCGCACCTCATAAAAACAAAAGGTATCATCATCAACGTATCAAGTGTTGCTTCTACATTATCCAAAGTACCAGGACTGATGTCTTACAGCGTTTCCAAAGCTGCAATGGATCATTTCACAAGATTTGCTGCTATGGAACTGGCACCTTCTGGTGTACGAGTAAACTCCGTTAATCCTGGACCAGTTACTACGGATATTATGGCAACCGCGGGCTTGCCTGCAGAATTGATGGAGGGTAAAAGTATGGCAAGTATGACCGCATTAGGAAGATCTTCTGAAGCTGATGAGGTTGGAGATATAATCCTGTACTTAGCCAGTGACAAGGCTAGGGGTGTAACCGGGTCATGTTATGTTATTGATAACGGCTTTTTGCTGAAGTAAACTCTTTTATGCCTGGCTGATGACGTGTGCTAATAAACATGTGAAATAGTGTACTGTTATGTATTTTTTTTAATGTATTGTATGATAAACCAATGAATGACCGATCGGTGGGTCAGCGTATTTGTAGTATCACAAAGCGGTATCACGAAGTGCTATTACGGAATCAATATTTTACGGTTTAAAGTCCCATTGACAGTGTACAAAGTATATTTGCTGATAAGCACACAATATTTGTTTTAATATATATTTAACTAGCGACCCGCCCCAGCTTCGCTCGGGTGCAATCATCATCATCATCATCAGCCTTTTAATGTTCCCACTGCTGGGACACAGGCCTCCTCTCTAAGAGAGGGAATGGGCCGTAATCCACCACGCGGGCCCAGTGCGGGTTGGTGGATGTCACATGTCTACGAATTTTTGTTCTAGGATATGCCGGGTGCAATGGTGATATTAATTATATCATGCATATTTTATACATATAAACCTTCTTCTTGAATCACTCTAACTATAAAAAAAAACCGCATCAAAATCCGTTGCGTAGTTTTAAAGATCTAAGCAGACATAGGGACAGACAGCGGAAAGCGACTTTGTTTTATACTATGTAGTGATAATACGTTATCTATTATCATTTCTAAACATTATCTTATTTACGCATTTATACTAACAATTGTGATTTATTTAATACTTGAAAATATTTGTTACGACACAATATTTTTTATTTGTTATCTACAATTCCAGTTGGCACTTGAGGAATATTTCTTATAATCTACTTGTCCGCCTGAAGGAGATATAATAGCTAAGGTGGAAGGTAGACTAGCTAAGCTAGATGGTATAATAGCTAAGATAGAAGCTATAACAGTAGTAGCTGCAAAAGGTAGAATATAATAAGCCTATTATCTTGTTGAAACATAATGCGGCGTGCACTTTGTTCAACGGTTGGGTGATACCTGTATATTATTGGTTGGAAGGCCTCCCACAAGGTGGACCGATGACCTGGTCAGGGTCGCTGGAGTCCGATGGATGCGAGACGCACAGGACCGGCCATTGTGGCGACGCTTGGGGGAGGCCTATGTCCAACAGTGGACGTCTTTTGGCTGAAATGATAATGATGTATATTATTATTTAGAGGAAATATTTTCAAGAATAGTGCAGTGTTATGCTTTTTTTTTACTGTATAGGCTCGCGTTTAACCTCTATCTCACCTGATGGTAAGCGACGATGTGGCCGACGATGGAGCACGGTTGCCTAGAATTAACCTATTCATTCTTGACTTCTTAAGCTTCCTTAGGTAAGATCCTAAAGTCATAGCTGTCAGGAAACAATGACTCCGGAAGGGAATTACACTCTTTAGCCGTACAACATGACCACGCCAGTTCCGTAGATTAAAGAATCCGAAGAATCGACTAACTTAAGTAGCAGTGGGCAGGGCACATTGCTCGCAGAACAGATAGCTGTTGGGGCCGAAAGGTTCTGGACTGGCGACCGCATACCGGAAAACGCAGTGTTGAAAGGCCTCCTTCAAGGTGGACTGATGACCTGGCAAGGGTTACGGGAATCCGATGGCTGCAAGATACACAGGACCGATCATTGTGGCGACACTTAGGGGAAGCCTAGGTCCAACAGTGGACGTTTTCGGCTAAAATGTCGAGGGTCTTGAGTGGCGACCACTTACTGGAAAACGTAATATTGTTAGGCCTCCCAAAAGGTGGACCGAATAATCTGGTCTGAAACACGTCTACTGCAGACATATACTTCCCCCAAGCGACACCACAATGACCGGTCATGTGCGTCTCGCATCCATCGGATTCTCGAAAGTCTCACTAGGTCGTTGGTCTTCCGATTCATGGTCACTACTCCTGAACCTTACAGCCTCATAGACGTTTTCTTCTATGAACAATGTGGGCACATTGCTTTGCAGCACTTGCATTCAAGTCTTGCGATACTTCGGTTCAAAGTAACCGATGATGTAGGTTACCTTGAACTACAATAGGTAGGAGTACTGATTTATTCAGTTCAAATAACAATACATACACAAGAAACTTAAATATTTACTATGTAACTATTAAGGTATACTAAACTATTTTTATGTACAGTCAGGGTTTTTTTTTAGGTGGGAAATCATCTAATGACTTCTCTCACTCTAGGGAGCGGGAGGGTACTTAAACCCGCCCCGTTCTATGACCCTTCGTTGCCTTGCATTCCTGGCCCCCGACTTCGACCCTGCTGGGCCCCTACAGTTTTGCTGCCATCTCTTTGAGGTTTGCGTGGAACACTTCACGCTATCGACGACTTGGACTCGGTCCAGACTGTTACCGGACGGCCGGTCTGCGAGCGACCCATTGAGAGAAGGAGCCGACCGCCTGCCATTCCTCCTCACTCCGGACTATGGCATGTACCAGGGCCTGATGCGAGAGGTCGGTGCCGCCAATCGCCCCTACGAGAACACGGCGGTGCTTTGCCCTAGAGGGGCACACCTCTACCAAATGCTCCACCGTATCCTCCGGGCGGTCCACATAATGCAAAACACCAGTGTGTCAATGTGTGGACCTTTTCCATTGTGTGCAACTGCACTTTTGACCCCTGAATGTACTAATACACAAAGACAAAGTACTACTACACTCTAGCGTCGAAGTACACTTCCACGTCGTCGCTGTAAACCGAAAACGGTCCCGAAAGACTAGCAGCATTGCCACATTAAAAGACAATGCTCATTTTTTGGGCAAAGAACGAGCTAGCCCTTTGGGCACGTAAAGTGTCGATAAGCTGGTCAGAAATTTCATGGCCTAAGCGTCTCTACCACAAATGGCTCAAAAGTGTATTTACCAAAAAGGATACTTACAGTATTTGCGCTGTTTGAAGATCTCAGCAGCTGCAGTGGTAGCGCTGACAAAGTCCGTCATGTTTGGGATATAGGATGGTGCAAGGGAGTCGACGCCTTCTACTACACCAACGTCATTCCGTCTGGATTCTTTCCCTCATTATGAATACTTGACGTTGTTTAAGAATTTTTGTCAATTACTTACATACCTCTACTCTTAAAAAATCTAGACCCTTTGGCCGTAAAACCATTAGTTAAATAAATGTGATCATAGTAATATTTAAACCCATTTCTAAGTATACATGTTGTATCAGGTTACTAAGGAATACACCGATTATTTTTATTGTATATACTTACTAATTGAGCGAATGTAAATTAGAAATACTAGACTACTAGACTTTCGACTTAATTTTAGTTCATTTACGTTTCAATGTTGAAGCGATACAGACGAATATTTAAGTACTTATTTACAAACAATGTTTCAGTGTGATGGGACCACTAATGATATCAGCTATGGTAAGGGTATATATGTATATCTCCCTTCAAAACCGAAGGCTGAAGGGAATAGGCTTGAAGATGAAGCCCATTTTGAGTGTGGGTTTTAAAGCCATAAGCCGTCACTGGCAACACACACTGGTATCGACTATCGTCTGGAGACTCTGTAATATGTCGTAGTGAATTAAAAATACTATGTCCATACTTTTCTCTTTAGGAAAAATACCAAGTCATCACACATTTATTAATAACTGATACATACTACGAGTATAATAATAATAAATAACATAACATACAATATATATTAATAACGAATTTCGATTAACAATGTTGATCGAAGATAACGAGTAACTAAAACGAATTAACTTATTATTCAAACAAACATTATTGCCTAAACAGTATTACATCAACAAAGAGCCGTTATCTATTACATAATCGGAGCCAGTGATGCCCTTGGCCTTATCACTGGCTACATACACAATCATATTAGCGATCTCACAAGGCTCCGACATTCTGCTCAACGCCGTCATCTTCGTCAGCATTTCTTCATTCACTTGCAAACCTTCGAAGATATCAGTGCGGACTGGACCAGGACTGATTGAGTTCACTCTTATTCCATGTGGAGCAAGTTCCAAAGCAAGGCTTCTAGTAAAATGATTCATCGCAGCCTTTGAAGTCCTGTATGCTAAATTATTCGGTCTTGTTGTGCAGGTCCCAGCAATGCTTGATACGTTGATTATGTTTCCTTTAGATTTAATAATGTGAGGAGCAGCGAAGTAGCTGATACGGACAGTACCTCGTATGTTAGTATTCATAACTTCATCGTAGGTCTTCAAGAAATGGTCGCTAAGTATACCAGCTTCTCTCAATATTCCAGCATTGTTGACAAGTACATCTAGTTTTCCGAATTTGTCGATGGTTTTCTTAACGATTAAGTCTGCTTCTTCGTCTTTGGCCACATCTGCCTTGATAGTGAGTGCTTCCACTCCTAGTTTCTTGCATCGATCAGCAACTGCTTTAAGTTTAGCTTCGTTTCTTCCTACGATGGCTACTGAAGCACCTTCTTTAGCGAAAGCTTCTGCTGTTGTTGCACCAATGCCGGCACTACCCCCCGTAACTAACACCACTTTATTCATAAAACTCATTTTTCCAATCTTGTTACAAGATTACGTCTGATCTGTACTACTCTCATAGAAGATGTGACAAAATTATCACTTTATATATACGAAGATAAGTGTGTCACGTTCATAACAATGTGTATTGAAATAATAGGATTAATTATCTGATTGTAGAATTGAATTCTGGTTTAAACTCTTCTTTTGCAGTTTGGAAAAATGGAGCCATAAAGACTCTTACACCAAATATGAAAGTGGTGAAAGAGAAAATAATAAACGTCACTGACAAAGCTGTAAACTAAGTCAGTTTGGAAAACCAAGAAAGTAAGTAAGGAGAAACGTAACTTAATATTCAAATATGGAAATATTGTAAAATCAATCTTTTGTTTTAAGTGTAACCATGGAGTTTCTTGCTGGTTCTACTTCGTAGGAAACAAATAATTGGAACGGTGCACTAGCTTCTCACGTTTTATAAGTACCCATTGTAGGCGTATATGTGAAATAAAAAAAAAACGATTTTTTTAAATAAAATATATAACGTATTTTAAAATTAAAATACGATACCAAAAGTAAAGCTGCGTGACTAACACAATATTTTCAATGACAAAGATGTTAGAAATTAAAGTGCCTATTAATGATAAATAATATTTCATAACATTGTTACTATTCAAGTTGGAAATAAACAAAAATCTTCACAGTAGATATGAGAAATTTGAAGTTTAATATCAAAAACAAAAGTATGAATTATTTTGCTCGCAATTACATATTACCAAATATGTTATAGTATAGGAAAATTTTGAACAACACGTTATCAAAGAATAAACTACTAAAATGTTTGTCATGACACATACACTAGATAATCTTCAAAGAAAGATATAACTCTTGTGTAGCATATGTATGGACATTATGCTAGTTTTTCGGTGAAAAATTGTTAAATTATGGGTATTTTTTTTATGGTAGGTAAAATCATCCAATGACAAATCCCGCCCTTGGGCGGAGCGGGAGATAGTGTCAGACTCTTACTGACTAAAAACCCACCCCGTTCTTTCGTGGCCTTAGATACCAGGGCTGGGCTTTCCTTTCGGAAGCAAACTCTTGGCCCTAGTAGGCTTCGACCCTGCCTGCCTGCAGTTAGCAGGCTGGGCCTCTTCGGTGTGCTGACAGCTCCTTTAGGCGCGCGGGAACAGAACGCGCCGTCGACGACTTGGGCTCGGTCCGGTCGGTTACCGGACGATCGGACAGCGTGCTACCCATTGCACGCCGTCCGCAAGCCCGCGCCTACGGTGGCCGGATATCGGGATCGGAATCCCGGCGGCGGCTGGGGCGAGCGCCCCGTTGCCTCTGCCTGATGCGGTCGGCCTCCTCCTTTGCTAGCATTACTTGTCGAACTTAAGTGGCAGTTTGCAGGGCTCATTGCATGCAGAACATATGGTCGCTAGTGGCGACCACATAACGGAAAACGCAGCGTCGGAAGGCCTTCCAAAAGGTGGACTGATGACCTGGTGAGGGTGGTGGGAATCCGATGGATGCGAGACGCACATGACCGGTCATTATGGCGACACTTGTGTGTGGTCTATGTCCAATAGTGGATGTCTTTCGCCTGAAATGGTGATGATGATGATTCCCAGCTCTAGGTGAAGCGGAGAGATAGGGAATTTCAAACTGACTGTGTTCCTTCAGTTGCCCCTCACGTTCCAAGGTTGCGGAAACTCTCTCGAACAAACCTGCACTCCAAAGAGATCATATATGCAGGAGTACATCAAGTGGCCAAGACCTCGAGTAGCTAATACCTCAAGTGGCCAACACCTTAAGTGGCCAATACCTGAATATCCGTCCATTTGATAGAATCATAAAGAATGACACAATATTGTCGTCATTGACAAATATGCCTCCATAACTATTTCATAATAGTCTGCGAATAGCAATGGAGGTCAGCCGATAGTCGGGTGTGGTCAGATTATAGCTAATGTGTGATATAACTAGACAACTTTTGATTGACTACTACTCTGTTCCTTCTACAAAATATATCAAAGAGATCACATGAAACAAATCTCTTTCTAGCTCGTTGGCTGATTAGACGAATATACCTTTAAAGGATTGCAAAATTTGAATAGAATTGAATTTAATAGACGAAAGAAAATATAATTATTTTTACATACAGATGAAATTAGAAAAGCCGATGATGTTTTTAATCTTATATAATCCTAAAAAAAAAAAAAAAAAAAAAAAATCTAAGAAGTCCTGGTTTTGATTCTAAAGAAAAGAATGAAAACATGTTTATTCTGTCTAAAATAGACGCACAATTATTATTCTGGGATTATTATTGGGTTTTCCCGTCTAAAATTTATTTTTAGTACTTAACCGAGAATCTGACAAATTTGTTAGGCGAACATACTTAGATGTTGTTTTAAACTAGTTTTAATCAGTTTTACCAGCTTCGCTTAAGTGAAAGTAGAAAATTATCCTAAGAGAACATACCTACCCATGGGATGAAAAGTACCCTATACCCAATTCCAGGACATCGTCTACAGGTTCATCTTCACACATACAAACCTTTACCTTTATAATAATACTTTAATAGTAAAATAAAAATATATAAAAGAAAATAAAATAATAAAAATAAACTACAAAAATATGGTAGATAGGGTAAATACAGCAGCGACAATTTAAGAAATGTAAACCAAAAGATTGTACAGCAGTAGAAATAAGTACTTAAATAAACTAAAAGTAATTACAATATGCGAAATATAAGTTAAACTAAAATGGCGATCGAGCTTGGATACGCAGTACCTAACAGATTTCCGGGTCTCAATCGCGGTGGGGGCTGCGGGTTCAACTTATTTTCCGCTAGTACTATACCTGCTTGTTTATAAAGAATAACAATTATTTATGAGCTAATTCAGTTATAACCACTGCTAGGGACGTATTTAAACTTGTCAACTTACACGAACCTTATATAAGTACATCAAAACGTACATTTAAATCTATTAGGAAAATTAAAAAAATCCCCTTACGTTTGATAATGATCTATTATTACAATGAAATCCTAGTTCGGACCGCTCCCATACAAACTATGATTTCATACAATTATTAGTAATGGTGACAAACGTTTTGTGTATCATTAGTTTCTATTTAATGGTCCTGTTTGGATTATTAAAAAAGGGTAATTTGTGAAGTCATTGTTTTTCTTTTATTGTTTCTTTTTGTTAATGATTTTGTGTATTAATCAGACCTGTTTCTAAGTGATGTGTATGGACATATGTAGATACAAAATGTAACTGAAATAATGCACAAGGGTGAACCAGACGGTTGCAAACTAGCGTTGACGGTTGCAACCAAGGTCACCTTGGTTAGAGTTTGGTTTGTGTTTGGTTTGTTTTGCTGCTACATGGATGTAAACCACGTGCCAACACGTTCGCAAATCAGTCACTGTGGTTGAGAACATGCGCCTCCCAAACAAGGGCGTTGAAGATCACGATTTACAACGGTTGGAAAATGCGCCTCCCAACCAAGAGCTTTGAAGGTCGTGTTTTACAACGATTGGGAAAACGCGCCTCCCAACCAAGGGCGTTGAAGGTCATGGTTCAAAACCACCGTCTACACAGATTGAAACTAACAAGGTCATCTTGGTTGGGACGTTGGTTTACAACCATCTGATCTACCCTTTATACACCCTAATTAGAAAAACTAAGTTACAACCATTAATTAACCCCTGAAGTTGGATTCAAATGCACTTAGCTCCACGCGCTACATTGGTAGCGCTTCAGTATCGGGATCTACACACACACAAACACACTAATGACAGACAAGCCCGACTTACCAAGAATTTGTCCAAAATAAACCTGCTTTAAAAATAACTGAAATTAAATCAGTACCTGATTTTAAAAATACTTTTTATGCAAAGGCTCGCGTTTAACCACTATCTCACCTGATGGTAAGCGATGATGTGGCCGACGATGGAGCACGCTTGCCTAGAAGTAACCTATTCACTCTTGACTTAAAGATCCCTAGGTTGTAGGTATCAGAAACCACAGATTCGGCGACGGACGGTTGTGTATATGTATGTATACTAATACTTTTAACAACATTTACAAATTCCTATTTCTATCTTATATACATTACACAAAAACATTAATATATACACTAAAGGCTACTCCTAACTCCTCCGCATCCCAGTGTCGAAGTCGAAGTGTGCCCAAAAGACTGGCGGCATTGCCACGTTGTATGGCAATGCTTAATCTCTGACCGAGGTAAAAGCCAGCCCTTGGGTCAAGCGAAAACTAAGCGTTTGGAAAAGTCTTTAAAAAGCGTATGAGCATTTGGACCCTACGGCCCAAATGCTCATAGATTTTTACAAAGCTGTTCCTAAACTTTACAATGCCCACAAGTAAAAAAAAATTCTAAACTACAAATATTAGGCCATCCCGTATAACGGGTAATAATTTGACTGAACAAAACATAACAAGACTTACAATCCAAAACAACAAGTCCCAATTCAAAAAGCCCCGTAAATATAAACATATCGGCACTCGGGTATCAAACATGCTACCCATACGTCTCTTAGACCCCTTACATTAATATTAGACTACCCTATTATGAGTCAAAGCGACATACGAAGAAAGAAATCAGTCGACGTCCGCTTTTCTGAATATTTCATGTTTCATTACAGACTTTACAAACTTGTTTTTGCCGTTCATCTATATGATTTTCAATTTTATGTCTACGGCATAAGATTGGTGTGTTAAAAAAGCGGTGTTGGTTAGTCCTCAACTCTCAATACTGGATGGCCTATTTGCGTTTTATAAGGATATGGTTTTAGTTATCATCAAGCTTATAATTTCAGTCGAAAGTTGTCCACTATTGGACGTAGGCTTTCCCAAAGTCTCGTCACAATAACTGGTTTTGTACGCCTCACATCCATCGGAGAGGCCTAACTGAGCTGTCTTTCGGTAGTTACGCAATCGCCACTACAACTTATACACAGTTAAATTTTAGTCGTTTTAATCCCGTGGATGGTTGATTCGGTACATGAAACCCTATCGATTTGGAAGATAAAAATGAAGTACTGGTTGCGCCAATTTGCTATGATCCGCGACTTTGTTTTTTGTAATTTATTTTTTTGGCCTAGCAATCCTATACCATCCGTTTCCCTTCCACCCGCACGACCTCTAGAAAATGATTTGACATTGACGTGTGTGCATCGATTGTGAATGTGACCGCACCGCCAATCGCCCGCTCGAAATTACAAGAAAATTGAAAATTTCGTGATCCAACCATTCAAAACTCAACAATAGTGCAGTGTAGTGCAAACAGGACCTGGCAGTGGTTAAATGTGCGAAGTCGAGGATCGCCGGCCGGTGCCACGTGCAACCTTCGAAGTCTAAAGGTCAGTGTTCCTTCCCAATACATTTATCCCATTAATAAACGCTAGACGCAGTACCTGCATATTGTTAACAAACCTTAGATCGCTTTTCAAACCTACAGTCCACATCAAGCAAATTCGCACAACCATTACTTTTGGTCCTACGAGCAGGATCGTGAATCATTTTCTTGTAATTTCGCAATATAGTATTTGTTCCATAGGGAATAAACGCAACGCGCCTGTTTACCTAGATATAATAGTAGAAAACCCGCATCTAGGCATTTAGGCAACTATACGTTATCTCGCTCGTATAGTTAAAGAGCCATTGATAATTACGGTACCTACGCCGTCAACCGCACCGCATAATTATAGTTAGCTACGTAAATATCAGCGTAGATATAAATCGATCGCATTCTTTTTCTTGACAAAATTCATTCGGAAGTCCTACAAATTGCATGTAGGTAGACGCATTTCAAAAATACCCGTTCATTGTTGAGTGAATATTTGTAGGAAACGGATAAACCATAGATTATATACGCATATATTTAATCGAGAAATTGGGTAATATTCACTCATTGATTCAGGTTGTTCCGTTCGTTCGCCGTTCACTTTGTTGTTTACAATATTACCATATTGTTATCTGATAATTATCGCTTACTTAATAATTCGTTAAGTGTTTGTTTGAGTGTATAGTGTGAATATATCAAAACAAGATGTCTCTTAAGGGAACCAAGGTTAGTACTGATTTAAAGGTTCAGTTAAAGCTTTTATACGCTAAAAGGGACTCACAGTTTTCACGTGTTCAATCAATTTGTGATAAATCTTTGCAAATCTCGGATCTGGCGATTAGAGATGCTTTCTTGTGTTCGTTGGAAACTTTGGATAGTTTGCGCGCGGATTTTGAATCTACAATTAATAATATAAACATTTTAGAGTTGGAGTTAAATCCTGATTACTGTGTGAGTTATCAGGCATTGTCGTCCTTTGATGACTTGTATTGTCGTATCAAACGTGTTGCTAGGAGTTTAGAGACTCCCCCCCCCGCGAGTGGTTTATCCAACCCTCCTCGCGAACGCCCACGATTGCCGCCAATTCAAATACCTGAATTTAATGGTGACATTCGAAATTGGAATTTATTTATAGATAGTTTCGAAAATATTATACATAGGAACACATCGCTGACAGATCACGAGAGATTGCATTATCTAGTAGAAAAATTGACCGGTAAGGCAAAGGCTGTCTGTGCTGGAATTACGTTTAGCGCTGAAAATTACACTTTAGTTTTGAACACTTTAAAAACAAAATACGAAGATAAGCGATTAGTAGCCACCGCATATTTAGATCAATTATTCGATTTGAAAAGTTTTTCCGTTTGTAACGATCATAATTTAGAGAAGTTTTTAAATATTTTCGCATCATCTGTTCGTGCAGTAAAGAACCTAAAGGTCAATGACCTCTGTGACTTTTTGTTTTTGTATATCGGTTTAAATAAATTAGATCCTGAAACTGTTCGTCTGTTTGAAACGACTCAGCGCGGCAAAGAAATACCTAAGTTCGAAGATTTAGAATCTTTTATTCGCGACCATATTAAGGTATTGCAGCGCACGTCGGCACGTCATGAAGTCACGAATAGGACAGGTTCCGATCGCCGTATAGACGCGTCATCGAAGTCAGTCAAGACTGCACATACGCTAGTTAATACCGCCTCAACACCTGACTGTTTTCTGTGTAAGGGTAGCCATACACAGCTGTACAAGTGTTCGGGATTTCAGAGATTATCGCCTAGTGATCGTTACAAGTTTGTCCGCACTAATAATTTGTGTTTTAATTGTCTAAGTGACAAACATCTGGTTACGTCATGTAACAGTGGTGTTAGCTGTCGTAAATGTCTAGCTAGACATCATACCTTCTTACATTTTGAGAGTAGTAAGCTGCCATCGCAGCCGCAGCCTGCGCAGACGCGCGACGCTTGTGACGCGCGGCCTGCTGCAAGTGCAAACGACGTAACATTGTGTTCGCTTTCCGCCGCTGGTACTCAAATCACTACCGTTTTACTTGCGACCGCGCAAGTTGTCATTGTAGATGCCTTTGGCAAACCGCACACCGTTCGAGCGCTACTAGATGGCGCTTCCCAGAGTAATTTTATTACTCGGGATTGTTGTCAACGCCTTGGTTTTAGTTTTAATAATTGGTCATCCCGCTCAGAAGTGAAAGGTTTTGGAGGTTTAAAGGCAACCATTCACGGTTCCATTAAAATAATATTTAGTTCACGTTTTAATCGTAATATTTCGTTTGAAATGGATTCGCTAGTCGCAGATAAGATTACGGAACGGTTGCCCACGGTACCGGTTGACACGTCCATGCTGACGGAGTTTAAGAACTTGCAGTTGGCCGACGGAAATTACGCTTTCCCTGGAGATATCGATCTATTGATCGGTGCTTCGATTCTCCCGCATCTCCAGTTATCACGTAAAATTCAAGGTCTTCCGATGTACCCCGCTCCGCACGCACTGGAAACAGTTCTCGGGTTTGTTATAGTTGGTTCCGCACCCGCTTATTTAAATAGTTACTCGACTGTGTCGCACTGTTGCACCGTCGAGCCGCCGCTTGAGTCTACCATCCGCAAGTTCTGGGAGATTGAAGAGGTCAATGTCCCGCCTATTCTCAGCCCTGAGGATCAGGTCACTGAGGAGATTTATACCCGCACGACTACTCGTGATAAAGATGGTCGTTATGTTGTCGCGCTCCCTTTCAAGGGTGATATTTTTTCGCTCGGTGGCTCCCGTGCCTCCGCAGAAAAACGCTTTCTATGCTTGGAACGTAAGATTCAAGCTGAATTGTCTCCGGAAAATATATTCCATGTCGCTGGAACAGAAAACCCAGCTGATTGTCTCTCACGTGGTTTGCTTCCTGCGCAAATTTTAAATCATCCGCTTTGGTTTTGTGGCCCTCCCTGGCTTCATACCACTCCTAACGAGTGGCCAAGTGCTCCGTTTAACCCCGCTACTGTTTCAGAGCCACCCGAGGAGAAGAAACATACGCTTGTAGTATCAGTTCCGCGTGAAGAGTCAGTTGTTTTGTTGTTGTCTAATCGAGTCTCGTCTTGGTCGAGACTATTACGCTGTGTAGTTTACGTCCTAAGATTTTTGAGATTATTACCATCGCGTGGTTCTATAATCGCAGCTGATTTGGATAGAGCTGAGTCAGTTGTACTTCGAGAGTTGCAGAAATTTTATTTTTCAATAGAATTTCGTAGTTTAGAATCACATAAACCTTGTAGTCCCGCACTTCAACATTTGAAACCATTTTTGCAAGACGGACTCATTCGTGTCGGTGGCCGTCCGCGAAATGCTAAGTTAGAGTTTGAACAAATGCATCCAGTAGTTCTACCACGCAAGGATCACGTTTTGGATTTGTTGGTGGATTATCACCATAAGGTGAATTGTCACGCTGGTCCCGATTTATTAATGTCCATTCTTCGACAGAAGTACTGGATACTTTCCGCTCGCAATTTGATACGCGCTAGAGTGCACAGATGTGTGCCCTGCTTTAAGCTCCGCCCGCGTTTCAACGCGCCGGAAATGGCCGACCATCGTTCTTGTCGTGTTGTACAGACGGTGAAACCTTTCATACATACTGGGACGGACTATGCTGGACCGTTTAAAGTCACTATTGCCCGTGGTCGTGGTATACGTTCCACAAAGGCATACATTTGCCTATTCGTTTGTATGACAACTCGTGCAGTTCACATAGAGTTAACCAGTGATTTGAGTACGCAAGGTTTTATGTCTGCATTTAAACGATTTTTATCTCGCCGTGGTCCCGTTAAGCGCTTATACTCCGACAACGGCACAAATTATGTTGGAGCGCGACGCAATATTTCGGAATTACATACATTCTTACGCTCCAAGTACTACCAAAGTGAATTCGCCCATGTCTTAGCTGAGAATCGCATTGATTGGTGTTTTAATACGCCAGCGGCTAGTCATTTTGGTGGCAATTGGGAGGCGAATATTAAAAGCCTTAAGTCGCACCTGTTTCGGGTCATAGGCGAACAGATTCTCTCGTACGAGGAGTTGAGCACTGTACTCGCTCAGGTAGAGGCGTTGATGAATACGCGTCCGTTGTGTCGGACTTTGTCTAGTGATCCATCGGAGCCACTAGCGTTGACGCCGGCTCACTTCTTGACGACGACTCCTCTTAAATATTTGCCCGCTTTAGATGTCGAGACTGACAAACTGCAGCTCCACCCGCGTCACGCTCTGCTAGATAGCTTAGTTCAGTCCTTTTGGAAGCGATGGAGGACAGATTATCTGCATACGCTGCAGTCGTGTCAAAAGTGGAACACTCCTTCAGATCCAGTCACAGTCGGTACTGTGGTGATACTGAAGACTGAGAGTGCGCCTCCTCTGCACTGGCCTCTTGGTGTAGTGGAAGAAGTTTTTCCGGGTTCGAACGGAATAACGCGAGTCGTAAAGGTTAAAACCGCAACTGGATCGTACCTGCGTCCGGTTATTCGCCTCTGCCCTCTGCCTAATCAGTAGTAGTGGCATAGTTAGTTATAAGTTGTTTCGCTACCTAGTATTGATAGTTTAGATTAGTAATAGGGTTTAGTTTCGCTTTGTTTTTTTCTTTTCTTTGAAGGTAACCCTTCAAACCCGGGGGGAATGGTTGCGCCAATTTGCTATGATCCGCGACTTTGTTTTTTGTAATTTATTTTTTTGGCCTAGCAATCCTATACCATCCGTTTCCCTTCCACCCGCACGACCTCTAGAAAATGATTTGACATTGACGTGTGTGCATCGATTGTGAATGTGACCGCACCGCCAATCGCCCGCTCGAAATTACAAGAAAATTGACAATTTCGTGATCCAACCATTCAAAACTCAACAATAGTGCAGTGTAGTGCAAACAGGACCTGGCAGTGGTTAAATGTGCGAAGTCGAGGATCGCCGGCCGGTGCCACGTGCAACCTTCGAAGTCTAAAGGTCAGTGTTCCTTCCCAATACATTTATCCCATTAATAAACGCTAGACGCAGTACCTGCATATTGTTAACAAACCTTAGATCGCTTTTCAAACCTACAGTCCACATCAAGCAAATTCGCACAACCAAGTACTTTTTTTTTCAAATTCGAATTAATTCACGCATGTACGAAATTAATTTCTTTAAGTAAAAGTCAGCTGAGCGTGGCCATTGATCTGTAGGTAGTTAGTATGCAACGACTGACAGCTGTTCTGACGCGTACTGTTCCATGCACGCCTCAAGGAGTTGTCGGCAAACCGTAGGGGCCCAGCAAGGTCAAACCCTGTTGAGGTCATGGTTAATGTGAAAGTGAAACGGGAGTGAGTTTTTTGTCAGTAAACGTCTGACACTATCCCCCGCTCCGCCCAAGGGCGGGAGATGTCATTGGATGGTTTTTACAGCTAAAAAACTAAAAAACTCGACTGCTTTTCTGAGCATTCATGAAAAAGCCCTAAAACAAGAAAGTCGTTGTACCCGATTGCACTTATCTATATAATATTTTAAATACTGGTAGTCGGGACCCATTCTAGAATTGAGAGCACATACCTATATTACATTGCAGATTACTCTAATCTATTGACTAGACGGCTGACTTTCTAGAATGGGTCCCGACTGCCAGTATTTAAAAAAATATTTTGATATACCCAGTGTCACTCTCACAGTAAATACGAATCTAACGACATCTCTCAAGCTAAAATCCATCGAGCCGTTCAGGCTGCAGAGCGTGCCAAACAATTATACATACATACATACTCTCGAAAAACATAACCCTCCTTCTGGCACAGTCGGGTAAAAAAGGTACCTTTTAAACTGGGTGTTCCCCAGGATAATTTGCTCACTAGATCTACACGAGGTTACAGGAGGCCAGAGGATTATTTTGTAGGATTTCCCGTAAAGTTTCTTTCATTAATGGCTCTTCAAAGAGTTTAGAGCAACTGGCACATTATAAACAAGAATGAAAGAAAAACATTTATTTGAGACTCGCACAGGACAAAAAATATATATACAAACACAATACAAAAACTATAAATAGGTTTTACAACTTAAAAAAAAAAAACAATAAATAAAAGAACACAAAAAAAAAATTGAAAATAAAAGACCTGTGCGAGGTCAAAAAGGCCTCTATCTCAGCATATGCTGCGATATTACCTATAAAAAAGGTAAAATAACGCAGCGCTGGTATTCTGATAGGGCCTGGTGATGCCACGGACACACTCACGGAACACAGACATAAAATATAAATCAACAAGACATGTACACTAATTTCTAAAATTACGACGAGTCTCAGGCCGAGGGGCACGGGTTATTTTCTTATAATAATGTGAAACACTATTCCATAATAATAATAAATATTACAATAATACGCGAACTAGCCTGTTTATTATATCCAATCCCCGTACAATATCATAGAAATTATGCTTTTCCTCCTTTTTTAGCTTCCTCACTAACTATTTGGTCCAGTAATCCAGCATTAAGTATGGAGAACACACGCCGTCTGCACATTGATGTTCAGAAGTGATGCCGAGTGCTGATAATGCATATCACACACTGCGTAGAACGATTGACAGCAAGGTATTTTAGGGTATCTTGAAAAATATCTACAGTTCTGCATCCGACCAAAGAAATGCCTGGTTGATTGCTTCTATCGTTAAACTATGCGTTTTGTTTTTTCTAGTCATGAAATTACGTTATTGGGATCGTAAACTGTGACTGTCATGGAGGAGTCAGACTGTATATTTAGTAGCATTGTTTCTACAATTTATATACAGAAGAATGTGTTATCTTAAAGTAAAGTCAAGTTATCACACTAGTAAAAAACACACTCATAATAGCAAAAAAATATTATATGGTAGGTGATTTATTTAGTAGATATTAAAAGTTTTGCTAGACATTGCTCTGTGAATAAACATGTCGTACTATCAAAGACACTTCGGCCTGACAACCGCTAAGTTTTTTTTTTTTTGTACTCGAAAAGGGTTTGGTTTGGCGCCACGCCACAAGATTCAAACGATTTTTTTTTTTTAAGTGATATGGCAGAAATAACCGCGATAGTACATTCTTATGACAATACATTTTCAGAACTCATCACGCACAACATCGACCAATCCTGTACCATTCATGTCCAGCGGAATCTTATAATCTTCTCTAGCACATACACACACCACTGCATACTTATTTCTAAATACAGTTTGGAAACGTTTTTCTTTTGTGTTTGATCACTAGTAAGTTTTTATTTATAAATATTTATATTTAAGTTGTTAATTTTATAATATTTCTCGAATGAATAAAGATTTTGGAAAGTCATCAAAATAAAGCTGTTACAAATTATGCTTTACGATGTTCAAGTCTGTGTGTCACGTAAGCTTGGTTTGCAGCGGTTTGTATTGAAATTTTTGAATATGCCAACACTCGAGCAGCTTGCTTTTGAGTGTATCCGAAAATATTCGGCGTAATTATACACGGAGGGTATCTCTCGAATTTAGTTTGCGTGGGTAGTGCTTATCATGCGGGTATGCTTGTGATTTTTTTTTATTGGATAGGAATCAAGCTGACATGCCGATTATACGTCGGATTCCATATTTACAATAACACCCCTATTTATAAACAAGTACAACTAATTACCTGAGTAAAATTAACTACTTAAGTAACAATTTGTTTTGTGTAGTTAAGAAAATTGAAATTGTTCAGGAAGATTTTGATCATTACTTCTATATAAATACGGGTGTAGGTCATACCGATGTGTTGCTATCAGAGACTAAAATGCCTTGATCACACGTACCAAGCAAACGGGCGAAAATGTCTTCGGCCGAATACTCGGTACGTATGAACATAGCACAGTGTGCTCGGCCGAGCGCTTATCTCTACTACTCGCTTACATCATTGTCTCGGCCGACCATACCGTCTCGCTCTTTTACTCGGTACGTGAGATCAAAGCATTAGTAGTTGTTTGATTTTTTCGTGTCAAGTCGTCGAATAACATCTCCAGCTCCAAGTGAAGTGAGAGGGAATGTCAAACTTTTACTGAGTAAAACTCACTCGTGTTCCATCAATAGTTGCCTTTTCCATTCCAAGCCTGAGAAGACTCTTTCAAACAGACCTGCAGCCTAAATCAGAACAGCAATGCTGCTTGGAAGATGGGTATGGTATTACTTAATGCTGTCTTTCTCCTTTGGTTAGGGAGTGACAAGTTGATGCATTTTTTATTTACTCTTGATAGGTTCGCGATTGTCACATGATGGAAAGCAACGATGCAATCGACGATGGAGCGCGCTTACCTAATAGTAAGCTATTCACTCTTGACTTAAAGGTTCCCGGATTGTAGCCATCAGGAAACACAGATATGCTTTTCCACTTATCCTGGATTTTTAAGCTGGTTCCTTTCTTCATCTTAAACATGATTTCAGCTGAAAGATTTCCTCTGCAAGACATATGCCTCCTTCAAGCAAAAGCACATCGACCAGGCTCTCTCGCGCCGGGGCTTGGTTCAGACCATGCTCCGGAGCGAGGTGGAATGGCAGGCGGTCACCTCCTTCTGCGAAGCTGTAATGCTAGCAAAGGAGGAAGCCGACCGCATCAGGCAACGGCGCACACGCCGCCGCCGCCGCCGGGATTCCGATCCCGATTTCCGGCCATCGTAGGCGCGGGATCGCGGGCGACGGGCAATGGGTAGCTCGCTGTCCGTCTGTCCAGTAACAGACCGGTCCGAGCCCAAGTCATTTACGGCGCGCACTGTTCCCGCGCGCCTCAAGGAGTCGACAGCAAACTGTAGGGGCCCAGTAGGGTCGAAGCCTAATCTGGGGCTCTGGGGAGGTACGAAAATGCATACCAGGGCCCTGGAACCAAGGCAAAGGAGGCACGGGGTAGGTTTTTAGTCAGCAAGAGTCTGACACTATCTTCCGCTCCGCCCAAGGGCGGGGGATGTCATTGGATGATTTTACCTACTTTAAAAAAAACCCCTGATTGGGTAAAACGGGGATTGGAATTTTTTATGGAGAAACCGGACGCGCTGGCAGAAGGTAGTATTTATAATAGATTCATGCTGAAAGGCCACACATTCATAAAAATCATGAAGAAAGCCACTACAGTTGCCACAATTTTCGAATGAAAAAGAAGATCAATCAACCGCTTAAAGTGCAAAACAAATTCAATTTCTTTGATAGACAAACGTACTTTTTGTCCGTTTTTTTTTTTGCATGCCACGAGAGTAATCCGCGAAATCCAAGGGGAGGCAGCCTTGTCTAGCCACTCGCTGCTGTAATGTGCACGGTGAGGAGCTGCGTCCAATCGTGGATGAGGCATCTGGATTAATAATTATACTGAGTTGATCTCAAAGCAACGCTTGTCAATGTCAAACTGTGAATGGTTAATCGTCAATACACCATCAAAAATTTGGTCGTTTTAATCCCGTGGAAGGTCAATTTGGTACACGAAACACTATCGATTTATAAAGATAAAATTAAAAAATAAAGGTTATATATGCATGTACGAAATATTTTTTTTTTAGTAAACGAGTCAATGACCTTGTAGGTAGTTGTTGGTCGTTGCGTACTAACTACCTTCAGTTCATTGGCCTCGCTCAGCTGACGTTTACTTAAAGAAATTAATTTCGTACATGCGTAAATTAATTCGAGTTTAAAAAAAAGTACTTTATTTTTTAATTTTCTCTTTACAAATCGATATTGTTTCATGTAACTAATCGACCCTCCACGGGATTAAAACGACCAAAATTTAACGGTGTATAATAATATGTTGATTTTGAAACTTTCCAAATTTGGTTCGAGGAAATCCGTCGGATGTGAGACGCACAAGACCGGTGGCTCATAATAACCGCTATGGTGACACAAAGGCTACGTCCAATATTGCTATTCTCTAAAAAAACAGCCTTGAGCTATCTTAAAATACCAAACAAATTCAATGTACCTATTTGAATTGCTACCAACTATCACACAACGCCGTCTAGTCCCAAGCTAAGCAGAACTTGTGTTATGAGGACTAGAAAACTGATAAACATATTTTTATATTTCTATATACATATTATACATACATATTATAGAATGAATTACACCCAGACACAGAACAAATGATCGTGCTCATCACACAAACATTTGTCCTGGGTGGGAATTGACCCACGACCTCCGACATAGTAGTCAGAGTCACTAACCACTAGACCAACAGGCCAGTCAAAAATACATAACTATTAAATACATTTGTATTTATTAGTTATGTACGCTGCTTTAATTTGATAGTGGCACATCACAAAATGTGTCATTATTTTGATAATGTTACCATTCAATACAGATTAATCCATAATATCATGTGAATAAAACTCACATTCCTATGTATATATTTGACGACGTGCCATGACTGAATGACGTTATCTGATTGGTCGAAATCGACCGCAATTTTGTCGGTATATCGACACAATGCCAGTTGCTTTGAATTTTCGCAAGGTGACATACACATTTTCTTTTGAAAAAAGACATAAAATAAAATTGTTCGTTTTTATTGGTGGAATATTTTTTTAAATAGGGTTTTTTTTTGTATTGTGACAATATACAAAAAATTTGAGTGTCATAGTTATGTTTCAATTCATTTAAATAACGTGGTATTTGGTGTTGCGACAGTATCAAAACAAATGAGTAGAGAAACTAAATAGCGTATTTCAAAATGGGTTTGTATTCAATTCTTTGTTTTTGGTAAATATTAGAACTAATACAAAATAAGTCTATTTCATTCTTAAAAGTCCTAATTTTTACGATTTTTCTTTGCAAAATATGACGCTTTTTTGTGCTATTGTCGAATGATTTTTAAATATGTGCCATTGTTCAAAATAACTGCAATTAAATATTTTTTTAATATAACATAAGCAAGGTGTGGAAGCAAGACATTCAATATTGAAAATAATTTCTTTAATTAAGATTTAATCTAACTATTTTTACCCTTACAGTGTATTATCGAAAAACCATCAATTCAGAAGATTCATTGCAGATTTCTGTAGCAGATGGCACTAAAAAATACCAAGATAGGAATGGATTATCACCTTTGCTGATTGAAAATAGCATAGAATAGCATAGCATCAGCGTTATAATGTTCTCACAGCTGGGACTCAGGCCTCCTCTTTAGGAGAGGAAATTAGCCGTAACCCACCATGCGGGCCCAGTGCGGGTTGGTGGATGTCACATGCCTTCGAATTTTTGGTTCTAGGACATGCCGATTTCCTCATGATGTTTTCCTTCACCGTTTTGAAAGCAGTGGTGATGAAAAAAAATAACACAAAGTAATACGCCTGGCTGGGTTTGAACCCGCGACGTGGCAAACAGCCATCATGCTATAGATCCAGTCATTAAAAAGGGTGTCAGGAAACAGAAAATACCGAAAATTGACAGTATTGCCACTATTGTCGAAATGTAAAATTAACAGGTATTGTAATGTTATACGTAGAAGCAAAAGACACAAAATATTACTCATATTGTTATAAAAATCAAATAATAATAATATCAAGAAAGTGATACTTAGTTGAAAATACAGGAAAGACAAGAAATAGAAGCGTTTGTAATAAAAATATTTCACTGCAGAAAATTTATAAAACTAAAAAGATGATACGTGAGAAAAAGAAAAAAGGCCTATTTACAAAATAAAAACTTATAATATATATACAAGATTTTATGCCCAATTTTTTGAAAATCTATACAGGATTTTTCGTAGGATAACGAAGATTTGTACACTAAATTGAACTAAATTGAATCATATACTGTGGTTGCGCGCGACCCCCGCTTCGATTGGGACCCGAAAATCGGTTACTGCACATTCACCTACCATCATGATGGTTCAACTTGTGTGACAGGGATTATAACCGATTTTCGGGTCTAGGTCGGATAGGGGGCTGCGTGTAGCTCTGGCGGATATTTCAATTTATTTGCCGCGTACCCTTTGTCCCCTACGAGCAATCCTTCATAGATTTTCAAAAAATGGGGCGTAAAATATTAAGTACCAGTAGTAGTTTTTTACCATTTGAAAAACTTTGTAACACCTTTTTTACTACTTTAACATTTTTATGTTTAAATTTGTTTTTGTAACTTTGTGTTGTTTGAATTGATTTTAGTGTATGGTCATGTGAAGAGAAGGGATGAAACGCATATTACTAAAAGAGTTTTGAGTGTACATGTGGATGGATGGAGATAGAGAGGGAGGCCAAAGAAGAGATGGATGGATTGTGTGAGGAGTGATATGAAAAAAAAGGAGTTAGTGATAATGTAACGAGTGACAGGACAGAATGGAAGAAAAAAACGTATTGCGCTGACCCCAAATAAAACGGGATAAGGGCAGGAAAATGATGATGATGAGTAAAAGAAAATTACTTTTTTAGAAACAGGTAATGCTTTATTTTTGTTAAAGTGGGCTAGTGGAAGTCATAAAATTAATTTTGTTAGTAGGTTATTTATTATTTCACTGTTTCTATAATATAAATACTAGCTATATTTGCAATTTTGAGAATAGCGCGTGTTCTGTGAAGGTAAGTTTTACATAATTAGTATTATTTTTGATCTCTATAACGATAAAGACTGATAGAAAGTTAGTTAAACAAAACAAAAAATGTCATTGTATAGTAAAAATACATTGGTTTTGTATTACACCTTCCTTAGAATAGTAATGTAATTGTAAAAGTGTCATTATTTGTAAAAATTCACTAACAAAAAAAATGCATCAAAAATAAATAAGCCATTGTACAAAAATTACTTTACTGAACTATTTGTTTTATTAAGAATAGTGTCACTGTTCACGAAAGAATGTTGTCAAATTAAAGGTCGTACTATAATTTATGCCAATGTTAAAAATAATTAAACTAAAAACTGTTTGGCGTATGTCTGAAGCATGTTGTTTTTTATAAGTTTATGTGTTGATTTTGTATTGAAAGGGCTAAATAACTTATTAATAATAAAAATTTGATAGATTTTACGTCGATTTAGGCAATTTTCAAAGGGTTCTCTTTATTAAAATAAAAGATGGAAACAATTTAATTTCTTGTTTTATTTAAACTGCTCTCTTGAAAAAAGTGCATTTTTGAGATCTGTCACTATCAAATTAAAGCAGCGAAATGTATAGCCCAATGGATCAGCTGACAGCATATCTATAAATTTGTGGTTCCCTGACCAATACACATGGTTTTGTTTGCCCAAGTCTCACCCGTCAAGTTATGCAGCATTCGTTTCTTTGCACGAAACTGACGTTTCCTCGGGACCTGGTAGCCATGTTGGCTGGACCTAATACTGATTGACTTGGTGTTTGCAACTGAATTTATATTTGAATGTCTTTTTTTATTGTACCGCTTTTCTATGCACTTGCATAGAAAAGCGGATAATGGGTTTGGAAAATGAACTTTATTGTATGTAAGTGATATATTTTAAATCTTTTACGATTTTGATATCTATGACTTTTGGATCGAGAATGCATAGGCTTAGAGTGAAAAGATTGGATATGCAATTTTAGATTATTTTATTATATTTCTGGAATCTTGTATCATGCCAAATTTTGATTCGTTACTTGTAGCGCCATCTACGATGTTAAATGTATACCTTTCTCAAGTCGTTTGATGTGATAAACTCGCGACGGGGCGTTAAAACTTGTCCAAAAAATTTAAAAACAAGAGAAATAAGTCACAATCAATATTTTAAAATATTTTTATAAAACAACAAAGAAGCACATTTAGACTACATGATAATAAAGGATTAATTTGGTTTTTAGCGTCTCCCGAAAAGTTACGTATATAGTATAATATAGTATAAAAATAGTATAATATTCCACAACTATCACACAACGCCGTCTAGTCCCAAGCTAAGCAGAGCTTGTGTTATGGGTACTAGACAACTGATAAACATACTTATATATTTCTAAATACATACATACTATAGATAAATTACACTCAGACACAGAACAAATGATCGTGCTCATCACACAAACATTTGTCCTAGGTTGGAACCGAACCCACGACCTCCGGCATAGCAGTCAGGGCTACTAACCACTAGACCACTCATATATAAGCCAATGGCAGTTTAATTTGACAATTTTTTACTTAAATTACTGACACATATACAAACAGTACTGGCTTTATGTATATAAAGAAATGATTTTTCTAGAAGGTAGATGACCAATAGAGGTTAGAAGTATAGAAAAAAATGACATGATAAGAATTAGAAATGGTGGGGTTCTAAAAAAATGGTTAAATTACAAGTTTATCTCGCAAGAAATCATTTTTCACTCCCCTAAGGGTTGAATTTTGAAAAATTCGTTCTTTATGTCTCGTCTATGTTTTAAAAACGATATCTAAGGAAAAAAAATAAGCCCAAAATTTTAGACTAGGCGTTAATGAGTCAGGCCTTCCATTTTTATATACGTAAATAAATGACAATAGGTAAAAACATGACATTTTTATTTTTATTTATTTGTATTCTATGACATTTAATTTGTGGTAATTGTAGTTTTTAATAATTATGTAATACTGTATAATGAGTGTAATATAACTGAATTTTTTGATCTAACATAGAAAGAAGTGATACTAACATTATAATGTTGACCAAAAGTTGTATTTTAACTAGATGAATTATTAATTATTATAAAAAAAACCTAAGCATTCTTCGCCAAAACGCATAATTATCTATTAGTAGTTTATGTAACCGATATTGATCAATATCGATTTATTCTTGACCAAGTTTATAAAGATGGCTTTGAAAAAACATCCCAAAGCAAAGATACAAATAAGAAACAAACAAATACAATTATTCAATGAATCTACAGGACGACAATAACATCAGACACATTTACTGAGAACCTTATTTGCATATTTTAAAATATTTACAAACATCTTTCGTAAACGAGAGCGCCGCAGTTGTACAAACATAAACCTAACCTTAAAATCACAAATACCGACTTTATCGCTTATTAGATAGAGTTCACTTGAACCGAAAAGGTAAATATTGTTTAAAATACCAATACCATTCGTCCCCCAAACCGTATCATGCATTGCAAATGTAAAACATCGCTGATAGATACAGTTTTCGCGCCAATATCGTCCTTACTGTCAAACAATAAGAATTTGAGGTTACAATTTTTGGCGGCAAACGAATAAATGTATTATATATTTAAAATTCAAAGAAACAATATCGGGTGTGCATACAGTTCTATTTTCGTCGCATCGGGGTATTTTATGACCGTAGTGGGAAATACGACAGTTTTCTCTTTCTGAAAAAATGGCTGCCGAGAATTTATTATGCGTCCTCGGGCGCCATTTTTTAATCACGCGTGAGTGTTGCCCGTTCATACAGGTAATTTGTTCTGCATTGTTTTTAATCTTTATTACCATAGATATTTTATTGGTGAAAGGAGTGGTCAACTAATTAATTAAAATGATATTGAAGAATGTAAAGGGCTTATTGTGATGAATGTAATTTCAAAGCATAATATTATTATATGTGTGCAGTATTGGTGACTTTATTAAGGCGGAAAGGCCCGGGAAGCGCTCAATACTTTATCTAAAAAGACAGCGTTCCTGTCCTAGTGGACCGTTTTGAAGACCCATCACTTAGGCAAATTTTTTGAAGCTTCTTTCGTCTGTTATAAAGAAAATTAGAAAAGAAAAAAGTACTAGTAATAGATTTTTTTTGTCAATATATCATTTTTTCGCCACTAAGTACGATTAGGTAATGATTCTGATTCATAAGGTTTTATAACAAACTAGCTTTTACCCGCGACTTAGTCCTCATGGTGAATATCGATAATTGCAGACACCAAGTCGAAAGCCCGATGAAAAGTAGCCCATATCCTTCATTGAGGTTCAAGCTTACTTCGCACCAAATTTTATCAAAATCGGTTCAGTAGTTTGACCGTGTAAGTGTAACAAACAGGCTCAGTTATTATTACATGATATTAGTATCAGAAAGAGGTAGAGGTCAATCGTCGACTCCGACTCAGCTGGGCAGATTCAGTATCTTCTCGTCCAACATACCACAGTGTCTCAAGACGAAAGTCTATGACCAGTGCGTGCTGCAGTGATGACATATGGCACTGAAACATGGTCGCTCACAATGGGCCTCATCAGAAGGCCAACAGTCACCCAAAGGGCAATAGAAAGGGTTATGCTCGGAGTTTCCTTGCGTTATCGCATCAGGAATGCGGATATCCGCAAGAGAACCAAGGTCATGGTCATGGTCATAGCACGAAGAATCACCAAACTGATTCAGTTTCATGTCATTGGTCTTCCTACTGCCACTTGGCAGTGGGCAGGGCACATTGCTCGTAGAACGAATGGACCGAACTGAATCGATGGGGCCGAAAGGTACTAGAGTGGCGAAGCCGCCGGAAAACGTCAACGACATTGAGGCGACATTCGGGAGGCCTATGTCCAACAGTGGACGTCCTTCAGCTGAAATGATGATGATGATGATATTAGTACGGATTAATTTCAGATACAGAAAGCCCAATTGTTTTGAATAAGTAAAACGGCTCAAAAATAACATAAAATCACTTGTAACACAAAAACAAGCCCCTAGGGATGATTGCAACAACTCGGTCTTTGTCCAAATCTTTGGAATATGTATATTCAATAGCAAGCATTATAGGCTGAACGGGGGACTGCCCCTGCCCTTTTACTCACAATATGAAAAACCAATTGCAGGTCAATACTCAATACTTTATTGCATTCCATATTATGTACATAGGTCCTTAGAAACTTCAAATTTACTATAGTTAAGAGCCTGTTTGTCACTGAGTATTTTGTATTAATTCCGCCCGGATCTTTGTCGATTTCGCGGCCCCGTAACGGCAGCTTTATTTTTATATAAAAAAAAATATATTCAAGATTTTGGTTTTCTTGAAGCCCTTTTAAAAACGTGCTTTATTATTTTTTGTAACTTTCAAATATTTCCGTGATGAAATCTCGTAGACATGCACATTTCAAATCGTAAGTTAGGGTCAGATTCACGAATTTTTTTTCATCGAGCCATCTAATTTATATCGTGTATTGATTTTTGCCCGTGGGTGAGTCATACAATCAATGTTAATAAAATATTTTTCATGGTGTTCTCTTTTATATTCGTGGATTTCCAGAGGTTTTAAAAAAATCCAGAACCTGACCTCAAAGAAAACAACATCAATCAATCATCAATAGGTCTGCCTTTGCCCAAATACATTTTTTTTAGTTAAGAAGTCAGCCAATGACTTCTACTCTAGCTTGGAGCGGGAGGGTGTGTCAAAATTTTGCTGACTAAAACGACACTTGCGCTCTTTAGTTATCCTTTGCGTTCTAGGACCACAGGTGTCCTTTTCAGAAAATGATCGCGGTTATCGGCCCTGCTAGGCCAATACTGCTTGCTGGTTTCTCTTTGAGGAGTGCGTGGAATCAGCGTACACTCTCTTGCAATAACCACTATACCAACAGGTCAGTCAATAAAGAAGAAGAAAGACTTTTGAATAAAGAAAAGAAAGAATCAGTAAAGAAAAAGGAAGACTTTTCAATAAAAAAGAAGGAAGACTTTCTGCCGCAGGGTGTGGTGGTTGCAGCACGAAATGAACCTAGTGTAGTGTAGTGTGTGTGAAGTCTTATATATATATATATATATTTACTTACTAGTGATTAGTTGTGATAACTTTATATATGTTAGTCTGTAAGGTATCTATGGGCCAAGATACCTTATATTAAATGATTTATTATTATTTTTCCGTTTATTCATTAACCTTAAATTCATTAGTTATATTTTTAAATAATTCAATCAAAAATAAATAAATCATTTAAAAATATAAAACATAGTATCCCACCGGTATCGGGAACAAGCATTATTATTAATAAAATCAATATGTAGTCAGCAATGTATTAAACATTTATTGTTGTAAATAAAAATATGAAATGGAGAACGTTTGCCTGCCCCTGGTGAAACTATTTAATTCTCCTACTTAATCCGTGTTATTTTTTATTACTATTTGTTCAGGCGTTTATGAATAAAGATTTAAAGCTTTTTCAATAGTCAAATGACTATAATCCAAGGAATAAAAATGACAGTAAAAGAGCGGCATTAATTTTTTACCTTTATTAAATTAAAACACGTTTAAATTAATAATTCTACTATTTATTAAAAATTATCTAACAATTGTAAAATTGCTTTTTTATTAAAATACGTTTAAAAACTATTAATGTATCATCATCATCATCATTTCAGCCGAAAGACATCCAATGTTGGACACAGGCCTCCCCCAAGTGTCGTCTCGCATCCATCGGATTCCCGCAACCCTTACCAGGTCATCGGTTCACCATGTCTTGAGTGATACCGGAGTCAAGAGTAGATGGGCTGCTGGGCACTAGGGGCCATCTTTTAGTTGTACTGTTCATATTTTAGGTAAAAATACCCATTACTGATTTTGTGTTTTTGATTTGAGATTACGGAAAACTGAAATTATAATGTGATCGAAGATCTAACGAGACAGAGCATGATGAATGCACATCGGCTTGCAAAACGTTTGTCGGATTACTGCAGATCAACTAAACATATCTAGCGTTTCATTTCACGTACTATTCAAAGCAATCCACTCGTCTATCAACAAAAAGAATCGCACATTTGCAACACCATCAGAAATAGCGTTTTATTTTCATTTTTCAAATCGCAACTTTGGTTTCATTTTCTTTTGCTCACTTACCAACTTACCAGTTCCTTTACACTATACCTTATTGCTATCTTCATAAGGTATATTTCAGCTTATTTTATGGTAAGATTTGTTATGTTTTGACAGAGCTGGATGCAGGAAAATTGAATGGGTAGCGTCTCTATTGACAACTGTCACTATTGTCCAAAGAAACGCGTCGTGCTATACGAGATCTTTTAATGATTGCAGTCGCTAAATGCTGGGCTTAAGTGGTCGAATGACAAATTAAAACGATGTGGGGGATGATTTGAGGGGATCATTTTAAAATAGGTGTTTCCATGAAGGCTCTTCGTATTTATTCTTTTTCGTTCGGCTAGATTTTTCATTTATTATACTCGTAAATTAGATAATGTTAAAAAGGTATTTAAACAATTTGTGAGTACTCACTATTTAAGGGTTTCAACACCAAACGGCTTGAAAATATAACTACCAACTAAGCCTATATTTCCGGTACTTGAGTTTTTCTGCAGCCCAGCGGTAATGGGACTTTTTTCACAACTTTCACACAACTCCATCTAGCCCCAAACTAAGCAGAGCCTATGGTATGTAGTACTCGACAACAGATAAACATACTTTTATATTTCTAGATACCTAAATATTATAGGAAAATTACGCCCAGACCAGGGCGTCGCCAAGGGGGGGCAGGGGGGCTTGCTTTACAGCTTCAAAGCCTAGTTTAAGCACCAGTCTCCCACAATATAATGCCCATCCTATATGTTACTGTAGATATAAGGCTAGCAATTAGGAGTTATATTGTGGAGAAAAAAACTTTTATTATTGTTAAAAAAATATATATATTATTCTCTATACTTCCAATAGCCCCCCCTTGATCATCGGCTGGCGACGCCCTTGCACCCAGACACAGAACAAACGATCGTGCTTATGGGCGCAAAACCATTATTTGATAATTTTGATATGGATTTAATTTGGTCACTTCCTGCTTATTTCTTTTAAAATTTTGCAATATCCTGTTGAATTTATGTAAGGATTTAATTTGATAACTTCCTTTCGATTTATTTTAATTATTACAACATTCTGTACAATTTATAACGATTTAAATGACGACCTTTCTAATTTTAAAAAATATAGTATCCGGTTAAAATTGTGAGGGTTTAACTTGCCCAGTTCCTTTTTATTTCTTTAAAATATCAGAGCATCCGGTCATACCTTCATAGTGAATTTTGATGCTTGTCAATTTCTGTGTATAAAAACCGATGTAATGTGATTAGAAAGGCACTTTTTCGCCGCCCATGAATAAACACCTTGAACTTGAAGTAAGGTATTTCTTTATCATCACTATAACATTTCCTGCCATTCTATATTACTGTGACTGTGAATTTTATGTGACATCGACACCGATGGCCATCATACGTCGACATGCTCATCACACAAACACTTTATAAACTAAAACTCTTAAAAACTCACCATCAACGATTGCATCACTGCTGCAGGTGAGATCGCAGTCAACCAGTAGTTTATATAAAATAAAAAAAACCTGGGTGGGAATCGAACCCATGACCTCCGGCACAGCAGTCAGGACCAATAGACCAACAGGCCTGTCCCCCTTTAAATCCCACGAGCATGTTTTCTTGGTAAAACATTCATCACGCGGGCGAAACAATTAGCAATACATAGTTAACCGATTATATCAGTCACTATAATACTATATTAACAGCTTGACTCACCATCTAGGCCAATATCCACCAAATTAAAGCCGCCAGAGACCATTTCTACAACAAAATAGAACAAATTATCGAGGGTGCGACGCAGAATGCAATTTCCTCGCTGGACCAGCCAATAAGTCTCCAGCGATCCCGGGAACCCGGACAAATGAATAAAAATCAACCGCACACATTCTCCCATTTGTTATTCCACACATACAAACTTAAGTAAACAGATACAAAGATCTGTGTGTGTGTGTGTGTTACATTATTACGGAATTTCTTTTTATAAACGCTGTCTTATTTGTGGCTGAGTTATAACAGCCGCTCAAGTCGATCTCTGTGGTGAAGCTACGTTAACAAAGGTCAGCCCGTGGATGGGTGATCAAATGAACAATTATAACCACCTAACTATAGGCCCTAGTAGGCTTCGGCCCTGCTAGGCCCCTACAGTTTGCTGACAACTGCTTGAGGCACGCGGGAACAGTGCGCGCCGTAGACGACTTGGGCTCGGTCCGGACTGTCACCGGACGGACGGACAGCGAGCTACCCATTGCCCGCCGTCCGCAAGCCCGCGCCTACGGTGGCCGGAAAGTCCTATAAAGATGCGTTCATTAACATGTTTAACTCACATACAAAAGACACCTATCTGTATGTCATACAAATATTTGGTCCGTGCGAGAATCGTACACCACTATGCCAATCTTCTTCGTCTTTGTCCTCTCCTGTTCCCAGTATGGGGTCGGATCTCCTCACTAATCGGTGCCAGGATATTCTGTCCTGGGTTGTTGGCTCTGACAAATGGGTTAGTTTGAGATCTTTCTCGATTCTAGACCACCAGGTTAATGGTGGACGACCTCTGCCTTTCTTTTCGTTCTAACAGGTTTAGTGCAATTATTACGACATAGTCCTAGATTCTTCTGCTAACACGTACAATCGTGCCAACCAAAATCATCATCATCATCATTTCAGCCAAAAGACGTTCACTGTTATGCATAGGCCTTTCCAAAGTGTCGCCATAATGAGAGGTACTGTGCTTCTTTCATCCATCGGATTCCCGCAACCCTTACCAGGCCATCGGTCCACTTTGTGGGAGTCTTTAAAACGCTGAGTCTTCTGATACGTGATCGTCACTCCAGAACTGCCTTTCATCCCCATCGGCCATCTGTTCTGCAAGCAATGTGCCCTGCCCACTGCCACATAAGTTTGGCGATTTTCTGAGCTATGTCGATAACCTTGGTTCTCTTAGAAATATTTTCATTTCTGAAGTGATTACGCAGGGAAACTGAGCCCTTTCCATTGCTCTTTGGATGTCTAGTCTTCTAATGATGTCCATTGTAAGTGATCACGTCAATAATACCTCGCTACAGATCCTGAAAAAAGCGCCTTTCAAAATCCGTCCTAAAATTAATTATTTCAGCGCTGGGTCCATGTTACGTACACAAGATTAACTCTAAAAGATAACGCACAATAATCAAGTTACGGTCTGCATTGTGCCTTCATAAGTAAAGGCCGGAGCAGATTAAATTTATGCCCCCTAAAATAATTAATTCCCTTTAACTTCATTAAGAAACCCGCATAGGTGTAATTACAATGAGCTAAGGAATCTTAATTGTCGAATAGAGCTAGTGATGTACGGGTTGGAAGGATGGCGAGCGATAGGGACGACTTGATCTGTAGGATGGACAAACAAACTGGTAGCCTACCTGAGGTGATCTCTTAACGCGATCCGTTTAGGACCTAAACGGGAAAAGAAGGGTTTTTTTATTGTAGGTAAAATCATCCAATGACAAATCCCGCCCTTGGGCGGAGCGGGAAGTAGTGTTAGACTCTTACTGACTAAAAACCTACCCCGTTCCTTCGTAGCCTATCGTGCCGCAGCCGGGCATTCCTTTCGGAAGTTAACCCATGACCCCAGTAGGCTTCGACCCTGCCTACCTGCAGCTAGCAGTCTGGGCCTCTTCGGTGTGCTGACAGCTCCTTGAGGCGCGCGGGAACAGTACGCGCCGTCGACGACTTGTGCTCGGTCCGGTCGGTTACCGGACGATCGGACAGCGTGCTACCCATTGCACGCCGTCCGCAAGCCCGCGCCTACGGTGGCCGGAAATCGAGATCGGAATCCCGGCGGCGGCTGGGGCAAGCGCCCCGTTGCCTCTGCCTGATGCGGTCGGCCTCTTCCTTTGCTAGCATTACTGCTTCGCAGAAGGAAGCGACCGCCTGCAATCCCTCCTCACTACGGACCATGGCCTGAACCAAGGCCCGGCGAGAGAAATCGCTGCCGCCGATCGCCCCCACGAGGACACGGCGGTGCTCCGCCCAGGCGGGGCACACCTCCTCTCGAATCCGGAACAGGTACTTAGCAAACTTTCCGTGTTCTGTAAGCACCTGCGTCGTGCGGAAGTTGAGAACGCCGTGAGGTCTTTCTAGCCTGGCATCCTTTCCTCAAGGATGGGCCTTATCGCCCCAATTGTGACGGGAAAAGAAGTTGTGTCTGTCTGTCTGTGTGTCTGTCCGTGGCACCGTAGCTCCTATACGAATGGACCGATTTTGATGCAGTTTTTTTTGTAAGAAAGCTGACGTAACCGAAATAGTGGTTTTTAGCTACAATTTATGAAGATTTGTGCAGGTGTTCAAGGTCAACAGCTCGTTTGTCAACTAAGGCAGACAAACAAACGTGTTTTTAAACATTTAATGGAAATTTACTTTATTTTAAACACATGTGTGACCTAATATTTGAAATACTCGTGTACAATCTGGTGCCATTGAGCTGGTCTGATGATGGAGCTCGAAGTTAAGAACCCTGGATTACCTATTAACATAGTATCCTATGGAGTTTGGGCTCATTAGATTCGCTTTGACCAGTGCTATACATTTCTCATGATGACAAGAACCTGATGCTAGAACTGGGAGGTGGCTGATGGAACTTTGGAATGCCTATTATTTAAGTCATCAAGTTTATGTAAGTTCTATACATTTCCCATCTCGCAGTCGAATTTGCGTTTTATTACGTTAAGTTTAAAGCAACCATCTATTACACCTACCTAGCTAAATGTAGGTTTTTCAATCACAAAACATAACAACATAAGAGCAGTTATTAACTTACGGTAATTTGCCATTAAGAAAATTACATGCCTTAGATAATGCAAGTTGTTAATTTTTTATTGAAGAACGAAAACATTTTTACTTGTAAAGCGTCTATTACACCACACGATATTCAGACTGGTTTTGTCGACGTCGCGTAGTGTAATAAGGGTCAGACTGTCTTACTCGGAAGTTAACTTTAAGACAGTCTGTGTAGCTTGTGCGGAAATTCGAGTAATAGACGCTTTAATTAACTAAATGTAAATAATCTCCACATGTCTTTTATCAAAAAAAAAAAAAAATGCAAATCATAAGCGTGTCAGATTCTACTAACTAAAACTCACTTATGTTTTTTTAGTTCTTTATCTATGTCTGGATCGTAGGTGCATTCGCAAACATGAAGACTCACATGCACAAGACACCCAGATCCAGATCCGTAAACATATTTATTCCTTGCCTGGCCTGTTGGTTAGTGGCCCTGGCTGCTATGCCAGAAATCGTGGGTTCGACTCCCACCCAGGACAAATGTTTGTGTGATGAATACGATCATTTGTTCTGTGTATTGGTGTAATTTATCTATAATATTATGTATTTACAAATATGTAAGTATGTTTATCAGTTGTCTAGCACTCATAACACAAGCTCTGCTTAGCTTGGGACTAGACGGCGTCGTAGTTGTGGAGTAAAACAAAAAATAAAGACAAAAATTCCATGCGCAGAACTTCTCAACTACTTCGCCTGCGTTCTAAGGCCGCAGTAGCTTCTTTTCTTCATGCGGTCCGTCGTGTTCTTTCTTTCGTAGTCGATAATATGATCAATACATCTTCTCTGATTGACTAAACTCCAACAACCCTAGCCCCATTTGGCCAACCCATTCGCCCGTGTGTCACTCAAGGCGCCTTATTCAAGATCACATAATGGGATGAGCATATGGGTTACTGTCGGTCAGAGCGTCATGCCACAAACAATACGCCGTAATATCGCCGTATTGTACCCCGATGATCCGGGTACAAAGGCGGCTTTCAATAAAGCAACTAAACAGTTTGTGAATATGGGCAAATGGGTGGCGTTCGTCTTTAAAGTAATGGTGGTGAGATATCTATTATTTAAGATGTAATGCCGGACGTGGAATAGGATGGGTAGGTGTTTAGTTAACACTAGCTGGAGTCCGTGATTTTATCCTCGTCAACCTCATAAACAGTACAATGAAAAATATCCATGGTTACACTTTCAATAAGATTTTTTTATCTACTTAATTCTTTTTCTAAAGTACAAGTAGTTTAAGAAAGACCTTATATCATCAGCTATCTACCAGTGAATTGTTCCATCAAAATTGGGCCAGCGATTTTGAAGATTAGCCGGAACAACACTTTGGAGGACCTCAAAAATGCCACTGATGCCGCTGTAAACGTGGCAACCTCCAGTAGGTTAACCATCGATATGATAAGAAGCCGGAACAAACAAACAATAGGACAGGCAAATAATTGAAACTATTGCCTGCTTCCCGTCCGATTATAATTTAGGGGTGAATAGGTCACCATCAACGATTGCATCACTGCTTACCATCAGGTAGGAATGGAGTCAAACACTAGTTTACATAAAAAAAAACGTTTTGTATCAGATATCGGATACGTATACCTACTTTGATATGAATTTAGAAAAAAAAAATTATTTTGTTATTGCCAACAGAAACTTCAATTTTATTTGTATGTATACTTACTATCGTATTATCTTACTAGCTGATGTAATGCAAACGTTGACTCAGTCAACGAGGTACCCGGTACATTTCAATTTACCCCGCATTTTTTAATTTTTCCAGCAACTTCTTTAAGTTTTCTTTGCCTATTTATTTTACAGCTCTATTTGTGTGAAAGAAAATTATCCCAAAGTATATAATAATAATCATTTTATTTTCAGGTATCGGAGACTCATAGAAAAAAGAAATAAAGTAATCTTAAACGGTAATAAACTAACACATATTATCACAAGGGCCGTTTTCTGAGAGGAAGGCTCAGCCCCGGCACTATAGGCAACGAAGGAACGGGGTAGGTTTTTAGTCAGTAAGAGTCTGACACTACTTCCCGCTCCACCCAAGGGCGGGATTTGTCATTGGATGATTTTACCTACCACAAAAAAAAAAAAAAAAAACACATATTATCAAAAAACTTATTTAAAATTATAACTGTACACGTAATGTAGTCGGCGTTGTGTTGCGCTACATGATGTCGTATAAACGTCCTCGGAAGCGTCGATATATTTCGACAGCTTTCAGCCAGAAGTCCTCCTTAAGAAGGTCTGTAGATGATGGGTTGGAACACGTACCACGAACGTCGTGGCGAGCCTCCAACCTTACGACCCCCAGAGTCCAGCCCCAGGCGCCGCCGGAATTCCGATCACGATTTCCGGTCACCGTAGGCGCGGTTTTGCGGACGGCGTGCAATGGGTAGCATGCTGTCCGATCGTCCAGTAACCGACCGGACCGAGCCCAAGTCTTCGATGGCGCGTATTGTTCCTGCGCGCCTCAAGGAAGCTCTCAGCGAACCGTAGAGACCCAGCCTGCTAGCTGCAGGCATGAAGGGTCGAAGCCTGCTGGGGTAAGGGAGAGGAAGGCTCAGCCCAGGGAATGATAGGAAACGAAAGAACGGTGTAGGTTTTTAGTCAGTAGGAGTCTGACACTATTTCCCGCTCCGCCCAAGGGCAGGATCTGTCATTGAATGATTTTACCTACCATAAAAAAAAACCCTCAGAGTCCAGTTGGTCTTCACTTTCAAATAAATACTCCACGACTCCTAAACCTTCATGTAGCGACAGAGCCTACTAGGGCCGATGCTGTCCAGGCGCTGCGGGATTCTTCGAAAGAGTTACCGCGGCCCTGGAACGCAAAGGGTAGCTGTTGAACACATGTGAGTTTTATACAATAAAAGTTTAACACTCCCTCTCACTCCACCTAAAGTGAGAGCCACAAGAATACTTAAAAAAATATATAAAAGATGATCCAGGCCATTGTCTTATACACCGTTAAATTTTGAGCGTTTTAATCCCGCAGAGGAGATTAATTTGTGTATGTACGAAATTAATTTCTCTAAGTAAACGTCAACTGAGCGAGGCCAATGAACTGTAGGTAGTTAGTACGCAACGACCGACAACTACCTACAAGGTTATTGACTCGTTTACTTAAAGAACTACTTTTTAATTTTATCTTTACTAATCGATAGTGTTTCATGTACCGGATCAACCCTACAATGGATTAAAACGATCAAAATTTACCTGTGTATGTTCTTAACACATGTTCTTAAATTTACTGTCGTAAAAAATTCATTTTCCAATTATGTATTTTTATTTTTTGTGAAACTTCGTATGCAGTTTGATTTTATAAAGTTTAATAAATTATTTCGTCGGTATCAATCATGATAACACATTAAGTACGTTTAATAATTTCATAAACAGTTCTTGTGTTCATTTAGTTTAGTCATGTTCTGAATACACACACACACACACACACACATTCACATACATACATTTCATGAACATTGTTGTAAGTGAATGATTTAGGTACACAAAATATTCTAAACATTCAAATACAATAATAAACAAATATAATGAAAACAGATATCGTAAGCAGAATAGCAGCATACCATTGCAACGGTCCTTATTAGAAAAAACTTCATCGGAAAGCTGAGAAACTACCAACTTACTTGAAACCCCAACAACCTCATGCATGACCCTTATAGCTGATATTACAAGGTCTATATTGCCTTTATCTCAATAAAGCAGACGGAAAAATAAAAAATGGCCGTTCTCTAGTTAATATTGACTCGTCAACAGTGGATTTCGTTCAAAACTTTTCTCATTTGGATCCAGTCAAACCGTCCTTTGCTAGACTATAAATGGTAGGATCTGCTTTTTATGTGTAGGTATATCTAGGATCTAGATTTAATAAATCCAGACTGTTTTAACCCCTCGGCCGCCGGGGGGTATTATTTTTACCGTAATTGCGCGGTTTTTAGAAAATCACAAAAAGAAAATTAAAATCTTTTTCTGGATTTTTTTTCAGGAAAAACGAAGCTATAAAAACCAAAATTTTCGGTTGAATGAATTTCGTACACCCATGTGTACAGTACGAGAATAACGTTTTTCAAGGTCATTCTAGTTGCGTTTGTACAACTGAGAAAATATTAAAATAAGACTTAGGAGCGGAATTCTCTGCCGGAGTCTGTGTTTCCTGATAGCTCCAACCTGGGGGTCTTTAAGTCATAGGCAACTTCTAGGCAAGCGTGCTCCATCTTCGAACACATCGTCGGTTCTCATCAGGTGAGATAATGGCCAGTAAAAAAAAATACCTAATTGATATTAAAAACTCCAAGCAGCTATGTTCGATGATCGAAAGCACCACTGCTCTCAAAACGGTGAAGGAAAACATCGTGAGGAAACCGGCATGTCCTAGAACCAAAAATTCAAAGACATGTGACATCCACCAACTCGCACTGGGCCCGCGTGGTGGTTTACAGCCCATTCCCTCTCTTAAAGAGGAGGCCTGTGTCCCAGCAGTGGGAACATTAAAAGGCTGATGATGATGATGATGATGATTACCCAGGTCCAATATATAGGTACTTTTCTTGCCAACACGTTATGTTTACCCCTTTATTGGAAGCAGGCGTGACGTTTGGATGCATTAAGCTACAGTTTATTGATCTTCGTTGTGCCCGCCCGGGACAAGGGACTTTTGACTATAAATTTAGTGTTCCCGTCACATGGAGTAATTAAGTGCTTCAGCACACTATCTCATGTAAGCCAAGTCAAGATAGATAAGTTAAGCCAATTTCTTTTAGCCTCTTCTTCACTCCATCGACAAACGTGCAAAAAAGTTAACTCCTCCTCCCTTAAATAAATTTTAATTTATTACTTAAATATATTACACTAATTAATTATATTTTTGATCAGAAGGCTGACTCTTTCTTCGCTCAAAGAATTAGCATTGCCATTTAAAGTGGCAATGCTGACAGCCTTCTGAGCACATTTCCGGATGACAGCGATGTGGAGGAGTACTTTGACGCCTAAGTGAATTTTATTTGTGTTTTTGTATTATATGTACTTTTTTTTTTTAATTATTATTGATAGGTTCGCGCTTGACCGCTATCTCACCTGATGGAAAGCGACGATACTTAATTAAGTTCAGTATTAAAGTATTTATAGTTTAGTTTATATTTAAGTTTTCTACGTATTTTATTCATAATAAATATTATAATATTTTTTAATGGATACATTCAACTCCTATTAATAAATAATGGATTGACGAGAACCTCGTTAAAGCCGAGAAAGATAAACAAATCAAGTTTACTGACTTGACTCGCGTTGTCGTCGACATATGGTAATCATTGTACCGATAGTCGTGTCAGCAAATAGCCTAATAGCCAGGAGCCTCGACCAACACCTAAGGAGGCTCTCGTTAGGTGACTCGGGCAAGGGCCTGATTCAGAAAGCGGTACTTCTGGACATGGTCCGTATAGTTAGGAGGTTCCTTTCTCTGGAGCCCTAACTGCTGGTAGCTTGGACCCCTGTTCCCGATACCGGTGGAATACCATTTTTTTATATTTTTGAATGATTTTTTTTTATTGTTTTTTGGGTTCTGTACCCCAAAAGGAAAAAACGGAAACCTTATAGGATCACTTTGTTGTCCGTCCGTGTGTCTGTCTGTCAAGACCCTTTTTAATAAATATTTAAAAATGTTTTTTTATGACGTTACTTGGTACTGTTTTCAGATTTATTCCTATACCTGTGCTATAATGTAAAGCTTTATGCCAAATTTCAGGAATCTAGAGGATACGGAAGCCTGAAAAAAAAAACTAATTAAAATAAAATCTAAAGCATAAGACTCTTTCTCTGTTTCTATCAATAACAATAATGAGCCTGTTAGGCAGAATAATTTTGTACGAGTATATCTTTTTAGTATATATCCTCCTTTATGAAATGACTATTTCTCTATGGTGTCTGTAACACAGGTCTGATTGTCAAATGGACGCTTTCGCGGAAACTGTTTATTTATTTACTTTATTGTATTTTTTATTTTTTTATATTTATATATTTACTTTATTCTTACTGAGAAATTTAGCTAGTGAGGAGTTTATTGGTATTTAAATCAAAAAATGTTATTAAGCTGAGTACTATGAGTTTTGCACAAAAAGTGGTTCTAATAACAGGAGCCAGCGCTGGCATCGGTGCTTCTACGGCAGAATTATTTGTAAAAGAATGTGCTACAGTAGCTCTAGTTGACAGAAATGGAGCTAAATTGAAAGCCTTCGCTCAATGTTTGGAAAAACAAGGAGCACAAACACTAACCATCGAAGCAGATGTATCCAAAGACGAAGAAGCGGACGTTATTGTTAAGAAAACTATCGACAAATTTGGAAAACTAGATGTGCTTGTCAACAATGCTGGAATATTGAGAGAAGCTGGTGTTCTCGCTGACAACTTCTTGACAACATTCGATGAAGTGATGAATATCAATTTACGAGGTGTGGTCCGCATTACCTACTTCGCTTGTCCTCATCTTATTAAAAGTAAAGGAAACGTAGTTAACATATCTAGTATGGCTGGACTTGCTACCACAAGGCCTTTGAATACAGCTTACAGGACATCAAAAGCCGCCATTAACTATTTTACTAGAAGCATTGCCTTAGAACTTGCTGAATATGGAGTAAGAGTGAATACAATCAGTCCTGGTCCAGTTCACACTTCAATATTCGACGGACAAAAAGTAAATTTAGAAATAATGCAAAATAACACAGCGTTGCGACGACTATCAGAGCCTAGTGAAATTGCTGATATGATATTGTATGTAGCCAGTGACAAAGGCAGGAGCATGACAGGCTCAAATTTCTTATTAGATAATGGTAGTTTGTTAAATTTCAAACAGACTTAACTAATTTCAATTGAATATTAAAAAAAAAGAAACTGAATTTATATTTGTAAATATATTTTTTTTAATATACTTTTTACTTTCATCTCTGTCGTATTTGATTTGGATCTGTAACACATCTGCTAAATGGAGGCTGTTTTTACAAAAAATATTAGGACTTTTTTTCTAGCTATCCATTTCTCTATCCAAACCCCTCTATCATGTACGATTTTTCGCCATGTCTATCCAGCATGATTTATTCTGATCATTACACCATGTTTATCAAGATTGATCGCGATTGTGATGTCTTGCTTCAGCCTTTGAAACTTTTTAAATAGCAGAGACTCATTATCAACTCATCACTTCTAAATTTTCTCTGTAAGTTCGACGTAATCATTGTCTGCTATTACAAAATTATCATAGTAGCTATTATTAAGAGCGCCAAACTCGTGATACTTTCCATACAACCAAACTCTTTCGTAATTAAGACGTTATTATACATCTTTATCTAGATATTTTGGAAACACTAATATCTTGTTGTTATCTAAAAAGTATCGGCAAGGACCTAAGAAAATCCGCAATTTGGCATACTAAGTTCTACTTGCACTTTGGGCTCATAATGTAATCATGTATTAAAAAAGTTAACAAAATATATTTGTGGGTAGATTGCATATTAAATCGATATTCTGAATGACGTAATTTTTTCCAAAAACTTTAAGGTTTAAAAAAAAACACGTAAAAGTTAACTTTGTTAATCCCTGGACCAGGTATAACAGACATTGCAACAAATGCTCCGATGCCTGCGAAACATTCTCAGGATACTATCGTTGAAAACTTGACTGCTTTAAGAAGATTTTCAGATACTGAAGAGGTTGGAGAAGCAGTCCTATTTCTAACGATTAATAAGAGTAGGAGTATAATAGGATCGTGTTATCTTATTGATAACGGTATGTACTTGAAATAGAGTCTTTGTTTTTTTTTATGGTAGGTAAAATCATCAGAATTAGTGTCAGACTCTTACTGACTAAAAACCTACCCCGTTCCTTCGTTGCCTATCGTGCCGGGGCCGGGCCTTCCTTTCGGAAGCTGACGCATGATCCAAGCAGGCCGTAGCCTGCTTGGATCATGCGTGCACCCTGCCTGCCTGCAGCTAGCAGGCTGGGCCTCTAGGGTTTGCTGACAACTCATTGAGGCGCGCGGGAACAGTACGCGCCGTCGACGACTTGGGCTCGGTCCGGTCGGATACCGGACGATCGGACAGCGTGCTAACCATTGAACGCCGTCCGCAAGCCCGCGCATACGGTGGCCGGAAATCGGGATCGGAATTCCGGCAGCGGCTGGGGCGAGCACCCCGTTGCCTCTGCCTGATGTGGTCGGCCTCCTCCTTTGCTAGCATTACTGCTTTGCAGAAGGAGGTGACCGCCTGCCATCCCTCCTCACTCCAGACCATGGCCTGAACCAAGGCCCGGCGAGAGAGATCGCTGCCGCCGATCGCCCTCACGAGGACAAGGCGATGCTCTGCCCAGGCGGGGCACACCTCTACAGTGTGCTTGGTGAATAAGTTAAATTTAATAACTTTAAAGAAGAAAGGTTATTTATAAAATAATTGGTTACTTAAAAAGAAACCTGTAGTAAAACAATTAATGAGCTAGTTATTCTAAAAATATTTAATTTAAAATAAAATCACACTAATATTTTAATTAGATACCAGACACTTATAATATCATTGCCTGACACATAGGTAAAGACACAAGAATTTTATAACTAGGTACTTATCTATTTTATAATATATATTATTTTATATTTACGAGTATTTAATATTATACTACAAGTATTGCACAAAGAAAAGTTTGTATTTTTTGCACGAAATATGAACTCAAAAACCATTTGACCAGTTTAAAAAAAAAGTAGAGTGCTACTTTATCACTGAGCGATATTTTTAGGTGGGAAATCATCCAATAACGCTCTTGGGTGGAGCAGGAGGACGTTTCAGACTTTTACTGATTAAAATAAAACCCACTCCTGTTCCTTCTTCCAGGACAACGGAGCTGTCTTCCGTCAACTCCCATGGGTTGTAAGAGAGAGAACCCCGAGGTCCTGGAATGAAGCCTACGTTGAGGCCATCCCCAGTAGACTTCGACCCTGGCTGTTTGCTGACATCTCTTTGGTACACGTGAATTACTACGCGCAGTCGCCGACTCGAGCTCGGTTCGGATGGTTACCAGACGCCCGGACGGGCGAATAACAAGCTACCCATTACTCACCATCCGCAAGCCCACGCCTAAGGTGGCTGGAAATCAAGGGTCGAGATCCCGGTGGCTGGAGCATAAGGGCCGTTCCCTCACGTGTGGTTACCTCCTTTGCGAGCCGATCGCCCCTAAGAGGAAGCGGCGGTGTTCTGCCCAAGCGGGGTACACCTCTACCGAATGCCTATATACCATGTACACCGGGCAGTCCACAGAATGGTGACACACGCGCGTTTTTTCCGCACACTGAGTGACATAGTTTTTTTATCTACTGTTACGCGGACGAAGCCGCTGTCTCAAGCTAGTCAGAATATAAAGGTACATACACACTCATGGCCCATGTTTGCGTTATGAAGACACCGATTATTCACTTAAAAAAAAAACATGATTGTATAGAATTCGTAGGACGATACAAGTCAATTACATATGTATAATCAGTGACTGACTGGAGACGTGACGAACGTGACTAATGTGTTTACATACCTTTATCCTGTTAAGAAAATTAAAGAACTAGAATTATTAAGCAGTAATTAAATAGCAGTTCCCTGCAGTATCACCCACGTTTTTGGTTATTGATGGATGTAAAACACTAAAATAGCTTTTTTCAATTCGAACCAGGAGCTTCCGAAATCAGAGCGTTAAAAAAAATAAAAACAAAAAAAATACTAACTCTTCAGTTGTATTATAATATTATAAGTATTGATTTATTTGTTTTCAATTTAAAATTTAAAACCTAATAATTTATATTAAAAAATATGAATCACGGATGAGGTAAGAGAACAGTATCAAATTAATGGCATTATATAACGGCATTATTTAACGAAAATATGGAATACAATATAACCAATAGAATTACAATTTAAACACAGAAAATAAAAGGGTTTACTTTAATAACATACCATTATCAATAACATAACTCGACCCAGTTACACTTCTGGCCTTGTCACTAGCTAAGTACAAGATTACATCACCAACTTCATCAGCATCACAAGATCTTCCTAATAAAGTAATGTTCGCAGGGTTAATACTCTGGAGCACCTCTGGACGTATGCCAGCAGCGGCCGCAATATTAGTTACAACTGGTCCAGGATTGACAGAGTTCACTCGTACACCAGAAGGTGCCAGTTCTACAGCAGCAAATCTTGTGAAATGATCCATTGCAGCTTTGGAAACGCTGTAAGACATCGTTCCTGGTACCTTGGTTGATGTAGATAGTACACTAGATATGTTTATGATGTTGCCTTTTGTTTTCATGAGGTACGGAACCGCTAGGTTGGTGATGAGGATAACGGGACGCATATTTGTGTTCATGACTTCATCGTAGTTCTGTAAGAAATTGGGCTGAAGTATACTCCCAAATTGCAGGATACCAGCATTGTTGACAAGAACGTCTAATTTCCCGAACTTTTCTACGGTTTTTTGGACGATTGTCTTTGCTTCCTCTTCTTTGGAGACGTCGGCTTTGATGATAAGAGTACTGGCTCCATGCTGCTCACAACGTTTAGCGACTTCTTTCAGTTTTTGTTCGTTTCTTCCAACAATAGCAACAGAAGCTCCTTCCTTGGCAAACAACTCCACGGTAGCCGCTCCAATGCCGGCGCTACTACCCGTAACAATGACCACTTTATTTGCAAACATATTAAATGACTTTACTGCACCAAGTTCGACAGTTTACTAAACTAAGACGGCTTTAATATAGATTTTTATGTAGTAAAATAGCTAGATCATCATTGTAAGGATTCTTCATAGCACTATGTCATGCTTAACAATATCATTTGAATGATATAGGTAAACCGGTTTTGTTAAATTCTAATGTTTGCTCAAATGATTAAGACTTATGTCATAGAACATGCGACTACTGTGTGTCGGTGTGTGTGTTATATAAAGAACATGTGACTGGTATTGAATGGGTCGTTTTAGGTATTTACTAGCTATCCATCACTGTAAATGCAAACAGAACATCGGACCGGTATTAAAAAGGTCGTTTTATCTATCTTTTATATCTATTTCTATTATGTATGTAAGAAGAGAATCTGACTGTATTTGTATTTCAGTCTGGTGTCCGCAACTCCACGAATAAAGCGCGTTTTTTGCGTACGAGAAACTATCTGACTGATAAATATCAACATCCAAAACTACAGAAACTAGGAATAGGCGAGCACTAAATAAAAGTTTGGAAATTCATCTTGTAAAAGGATGAAAAGGAAGAATTACGTTTGTATGCAAAATCTTATTTTGTGGACCAATATACTTTAAACAACCTAAGTAAATAATAAAGATTGTCATTAGTTGTTTTCCAAATCGAAGAAAAGAATTGCTCCCATGCAAAGCCGGCGCGGCCAGCTTGTTTATTTACTATTTATCTATCATTATGAATGCAAATCACGATGGCTTTATACCTAAATCAAATAGATCAACATTGCGTCATACTTACTATTACGTCACAACAAATATTTTCACAAAAGACTTGACCCTACGTAATTATAATGAGAATTCAAGTTTTTTTTTTATGGTAGGTAAAATCATCCAATGACAAATCCCGCCCTTGGGTGGAGCGGGAAGTAGTGTCAGACTCTTACTGACTAAAAACCTACCCCGTTCCTTCGTTGCCTATAGTGCCGAGGCTGAGCCTTCCTCTCAGAAAACGGCCGAATTCACGTATTGCATATTTGTTGCTATACGTCTTCTTGAAGTAAAGTATTACTCATGACCACCCAGATATGTTCAAATTTAAAAAAAAACATTTCACATAGGCCTACAAGGACACTTATGAAACTTCAGAAGTTAGTGCATACCACCAGTGTTATGACTACTCACTTCAATTATACCCTGCAAAGAATACCGCAATATACTTACAGATTTCTGATATAATGCAATTATATAACCGTACCCATTAACGGGGGCGCAGATTGCAACTCAGAAATGGTTTACAGTATAAACTTATCACAATTTGATCGACCTGATGATCAAAACCAGACATAGACAGGAAACTCTTTCAACCTTTATTCTTACCAAAAGAAAATTTAAGAAGAAATACTTACAGTTAAACAGTGCTAGTATCTTTGATTACGTAATAATCAAAGGCTAGTACTAACTTAACTTGACAACACGTATCTCGGCCACGGTTTCCGGCTCAGTGCTCGATGGTAGGCATCAACCCTTTGTGGACCTGTGGATTTGCACCCTGACTTTGCAGCATTAATCTCTTGAAATCTGCTACGCGACTTAAAGCTAAATCTAATATTTCAAGAAATAAATATATCTCCAATATGTTTTTTTTTCCAGTTTGCTTTGTGTACCAATGCTGGGCAAAGTCCTTCCCTTTTTCTTTCCATACCTCTGTAGAGATATTACAGCAACTTTTTTTTTTTAAGCAACCGCTTAAAAAAAAAAAATTGAAAATTTAATAAATTTTTACAGTGCATTAAAACCTCTATAAAAAAATATCAATAAAACACTTATTCGATCTTTTTCGTCTTTTAAGCAAGAAAATATTAAATTTTCAACCGGACCAATGAGTGCACAAGTTTTATCAACCACCATATTATGTATATCATATACCTACTATATTATGTTTCTGCACCACCCTAAGGTCGACTGGTAGAAAATGCCTTTAGCATTAAGTCCGCCTTTGTACAGTTTTTTTACTTGTGCAAGAAGTTTAATAAATAAATAAATATTCTTCCGCATCACCAGCTCAATCATTATCAAATAGATTGATATAATTGAACCACATACCCTTGCTTATCAAAGGGGTTAAAAGAGATTGGGAGGGTTGTATCAGCCATTTGCACAGTGACTTCTCAGCAACACTCTCCGCAGAAAAGAAATCGCGACCGAAGAAGAATCGACGGGAGGAACTATACGTCTACAGCAAGAGCTGGTTCAAGGTAGCTCAGAAAATAAGGATTGAAAATTTTATGGGGGAGCTGTGCCCAAATGTGAGATACTGACTAATAAAAAATACACTGTAATATTGCAGTGATCTGAAATGTACACAATACACTTTAAATGAAAAGACGAAATAACCTTTCTTTAAACCCTTAAACCACATAATATATATTTTATTACACCCAACATTTTGGCATATTCGATATAAAAGAAAAAAAAAATACATGTTCCGTAAATACACTTAACTGAACACGTTCTTTAAAACTAGATTGAATCCACATTGATAAAAGTTGTGAAATAACGAAGACAAATCATTATCACACTAGTGTCATTCCATTATCTATTACATAACATGCTCCTGTAATACTGTTCGCCTTATCACTAGCCAAATACAAAATAAGATTAGCAACTTCTTTCGGTTCTGAAGCTTTCTTCAGAGCTGTTGATTTCGAACTTGCTTTCCAATTTCCAGAGACTCTTGCATGTTCGAGAATATTTGTGAGGACAGGCCCTGGATTAACTGCATTCACTCTGATACCAGATGAAGCAAGTTCAAATGCTGACACTCGAGTAAAAGAATCCACGCCTGCTTTGGATACACAATACGATGGAAATGGATATCCAGCTTTGACTTCCGTACTTGCTACACTTGATGTATTGACTATACACCCTTTTGTCTTCGCCAAATGAGGAGCAGCCAAACATGTCAGAACTACCACAGAACGTAGATTTGTGTTCATTATCTTATCGTAAGTATCAAGAACTGTTCCATCTAAAATTTTTCCCATTGATACTGTGCCTGCGTTATTGACTAATACATCAAGTTTTCCAAAAGTTTCAATTGTTTGTTTGATAATTTTTTCATCGTCTTCTTGTTTGGAGACATCTGCAATGATCACAAGTACTTTGTTACCGTATTGTTCACATTTTTCTGCAGTAGTGTGAGCTCTTGTCTCGCTGCAGTCCACTATGACAACATGGGCTCCTTCTTCAGCGAACAGTAATGCTGCTTCTGCTCCTATACCGGATCCGGAACCCGTCACCACGACCACTTTATTTTTAAAACTCATGTTCGAAGTAAAACCGCTTTGTTTGGCGTTACAAAGACTACTGCGGTGCCGTGTAATCTGTTTTGACCTTTAAATGCATATCTATTGATAAATGTATTATTGCACTTTTTTATCTCGACGACTTTTATAGGTATAAATAAAATAACACATTATCATCAACTGTATAGTGCTAAGAAGTGGAATTCCCTACTGGAGCTAGGTGCCTATGTTTCCTTATAGCTATAAACTACATAGGATTCGTTATGTCAGGATTGAATAAGCTACTTCTGGGCAAGCGTACTCCACCGTCGACCACATTATCGCTTTTCATCAGGTGAAATAGTGATCAAACGTGAGGGTATCCCAAGCTATACGGGCGAAAAAATTTTCTTCGAGATAAATTACGCATACCCTTTATTTTTATTTTTACCCGACTGCGCCAGAAGGAGGGTTATGTTTTTCGAGAGTATGTATGTATGTATGTATAATTGTTTGGCGCGCTTTTGGCGCGAAATTCAAATGTTTGGCACGCTCTGCCGCCTGAACGGCTCGATAGATTTTAGTTTGACAGGTGTCGTTAGATTTGTAATCACTGTGAAAGTGATATCGTAATAAAAAAAAACTAAAAAAATAAAAAAAAAACGGTAATTTAAAAAACTAAAACACTCGACTGCTTTTCTGAGTATTCATGAAAAAGCCCTAAAACAAGAAAGTCGTTGTACCCGATTGCACTTAACTATATAATATTTTAAATACAAGATAAATTGTAGTAGTCGGGACCCATTCTAGAAAGTCAGCCGTCTAGTCAGTAGATTGGAGTAATCTGCAATGTAATACAGGTATGTGCTCTCAATTCACTAAGCCTCCATTTCTAGAATGGGTCCCGACTGCTACTACTTACCTTGTTTACGAAATCGACTTTAATAGCTTCTGCGTGCTCTTTTTGTTTCTTCGCATGATTTATTTGAATGGAAGACTTGCTTATTTGAAATTCAACAGTAGCTTCAATAATAAACACAGAATTGTTCATACTTAACGACAGTTAAGACAAAAAGTTGTCCCAAAGGCAGTTGCAGCTTTGTAGTGACCTGATCGTCCTGGCTCTCTTTGGCACTACAAGAAGATTCTATCTTCATTTATTAAAACGCATCGACATGTGCAATACCAAACAAATCGTCCAAGTTTATAATAAGCTCATATTTACGCATTAACGTATAAAAGCAATCAACACGCATTTCAGCAAACATCTCTGATACCCTACAGAAGCGAGGCAGCCCCGTCAACACCCTAAAAGCGTTATAAAACTACACGCGAAGGGCTTTGTGGGATTTTTGCGTAAAACCTACCCACAGGTTATAGGTGTACAACGATGAACAGAAGGTTCTAAGAAGTGTTTTCTTAATCTCCGAAGAAGCATGCTTAAACCTGCGAACGATCATATTCGCTCTGATCGCCAGCGCCCTCTGCTCTCTCTCAATGTCGTCATCGTCTTTGAGGCTAGTGGTCTAGTTACTTGCACGAATGCACTCTCAGTAAAGGCACAACATTAATCTTTATTGGAAGTACCGCTACTGGGCATTTTCCACCAACCCAAAACACCATCACAACACTCTCTCACACAGACTCACAAGTTTCCTCAGGCCACAGATTGAAGCACTGGGCAGCACCATGTCATCTGCATAACTATGCATATCATTTATTCATTTATTTTGTTAGGGAAAACAAACAATTGTACAATTTATGTTAGATCTACAGATAGTGTACAGAGTAGGTAAATGTACAATCTACAACGTTTCACTTAAACTAATTTAACTCTACTTAAACTACATACTCTAAAACTAAATACACTAAATAAATACAACTAAATCTAGGTAAGTAATATCATCCTGTAATTAAACTAGTTAACCAAGAAACTATTTTAATTTTAATTATTAATATTTGGACGCAAGCTATCTACTAAGGATTGCTTAAATTTACGACGGTCTAGAGCAAAGATGTCAATATGAGCAAAATGCTTGTTATAAGTTTGAACCAATTTGAAGAGGTGCATGCTCGCCCGCATGGGTACGACAGGAAAGCGTAGCAAAAAGTGGATAATCGCGTGCCCCTCTTCTCAAAACTGTTCTTGGCACAATATAAAATATATTATTTATTAATTCTCAACAATCAATCTTGGCTTGGCTTGAAGGCTTGAAGTAACAATCGCCTCGATTCCAGGGTTTGCAATTTAAACTTTAATAAGGATTCAATATAAGTCAAACGTTCGCTTAAAAACTTACGCTGATTTTTTTCTTTTCCGGTGGTATATTTGGCGTAGTAAGGATCCCAAATCATACAGGCATACTCAATTTGCGGCCGAATCAGGGAGTGATATCAATGGGGTTAATAGGAATTGGGCGTGTCGTATCAACCACATGTAAGATGATTTCTCAACAATAGTCTACACAAGTTGGATACATAAGGATCGTCGACGCCGTGGAGGCCGCAGCTAAGGAAGAAGTGGTGAGGCAACCTAGATGCCTGCTGCAAAGGTTGGTTCAGAATAAGAAGAATAGAATGATTCCGGAGAGGCTTTTGCCCAGAAGTGAAGTACCACCTAATAAAAAAATCGCATTACAATTTGTATTGATCTGATGTGTACATAATACACTTAAAAACACAAAAATGATGAAACAAAATAACTTTTTTAAATATTTTTTTACTTATTTACACCTAAAATATTTATTATTTACGAAAAAAACCACATGTTTTTATTTTATGTAAATAAAGAGAATTAAACACGCTCTTTGAAACTGATCTTGGTCCACATTGATACAAGTTATGAAATAACGAAGACAAATCATTATCACACTAGTAACATTCCATTATCTATTACATAACATGCTCCTGTAATACTGTTCGCCTTATCACTAGCCAAATACAAAATGAGATTAGCAACTTCTTTCGGTTCTGAAGCTTTCTTCAGAGTTGTTGATTTAGAAATTTCTTCCCAACTTCCGGAAACTCCTGCATGTTCGAGAATATTTGTGAGGACAGGTCCCGGATTAACAGCATTCACTCTGATACCAGATGCAGCAAGTTCAAATGCTGACACACGAGTAAAAGAATCCACCCCTGCTTTGGATACACAATACGATGGATATGGCTTTCCAACTTTGACTGCCATACTTGCTACACTTGATGTATTGACTATACAACCTTTGGTCTTCGCCAAATGAGGTGCAGCCAAACTCGTTAGAACTACCACAGAACGTAGATTTGTGTTCATTATCTTATCGTAAGTATCAAGAATTGTTCCATCTAAAATTTTTTCTTCTGATACTGTGCCTGCATTATTGACTAATACGTCAAGTTTTCCAAAAGTTTCAATTGTTTGTTTGATTATTTTTTCATCATCTTCTTGTTTGGAGACATCTGCAATGATTACAAGTACTTTGTTACCGTATTGTTCACATTTTTCTGCAGTAGTGTGAGCTCTTGTCTCGCTGCAGTCCACTATGACAACATGGGCTCCTTCCTCAGCGAATAGTAACGCTGCTGCTGCTCCCATACCGGATCCGGAACCCGTCACCACCACCACTTTACTTTTAAAACTCATGTTCGAAGTAAAACCGCTTTGTTTGGCGTTACAAAGAGTACTGCCATGCCATGTAATCTATCTTGGTCTTCAATTATAATTATACTGGTAAGTTTTATTATTCCAGTTTTTTATCTCCACGACTTTTATAGGTATTATTTACATATTTTAAATTGACACATTAACATCAACTTTAACAAAAGTACCATTAAGCTAAGGAGTGGAGTTCCCTGCTGGAGACGGTATTTCCTGATAGCTGCTGCTGATAATGATGATGATGATGATGATAGCTATAAACTAGGGGTCTTTAAGTTCTAGGCAAGCATGCTCCATCGTTGACCATATCATTGGTCACTATTGCCTTTATCCTTTTTATAACAAAATAGAGAAATAGTCACACATTGCATTGCTATACGTCTTCTAAAAGTAAATTATTACTAATTTCAACCCTTCACATGACCATCCAAATATGACTTGCCTGGGAGGGCCTGGGTCCTGGCCATGGAGGCTCTCAGGCCTCGATTAAGGGGGCTCTTTAGCGCATGTTTGAAGAGGGGCCAGTTCCCAGTTCGCTGGAAGACGGGAAAACTGGTCCTCATTGCGAAGCCGGGGCTTACCCTGCGGACTCTCCGTCCACGTACCGGCCTATTTTGCTGCTCGACGAGGTGGGCTAGCTCTTTGAAAGAGACATTGCAAACCGCCTCGTCGCGCGCCTTACACGGGTGGGGCCGGACCTTTCGGACGGACAGTTTGGTTTTCGCAGGATGCGCTCTACGGTGGACGCCATCATGCGCGTGCGAGCCCTCACGACGGGTGATGCGGTGTCCCAGGGCAGGTGTATTGTGGCAGTGTCCTTCGCCAACGCCTTTAATTTCCTGCCCTGGAGTAGCATTGGAACGGAACTGCGGTACCACCGGGTGCCCGACTACATCTGTCGTGTGATCGAGGCATATCTATCGGAGAGGTATATCATCTACCCCTGTCACCAGGAAGAGTGGAAACGTAGGGAGATTTCGTGCGGTGTTCCGCAGGGATCGGTACTAGGACCACCCTTGTGGAACATCGAGTACGACTACGTGCTGCGCGGCAACTTCCCCGACGGGGTCACCTTGGTCTGCTACGCGGACGACACGTTGGTCCTAGTGCGGGCAGAGTCGTACCGGACGGCGGTCGAAGTTCTGAAGCTTTCTTCAGAGTTGTTAATTTAGAGCTTGCTTCCCTATTTCCAGAAACTCTTGCCTGTTCGAGAATATTTGTGAGGACAGGTCCTGGATTAACAGCATTCACTCTGATACCAGATGACGCAAGTTCAAATGCTGACACACGAGTAAAGGAATCCACGCCTGCTTTGGATACACAATACGACGGAAATGGATATCCAGCTTTGACTTCCGTACTTGCTACACTTGATGTATTCACTATACAACCGTTTGTCTTCGCCAAATGAGGAGCAGCCAAACACGTCAGAACTATCACAGAACGTAAATTTGTGTTCATTATCTTATCGTAAGTATCAAGAACAGTTCCATCTAAGATTTTTCCTTCTGATACAGTGCCTGCATTGTTGACTAATACGTCCAGTTTTCCAAAAGTTTCAATAGTTTGTTTAATTATTTTTTTCATCATCTTCTTGTTTGGAGACATCTACAATGATCACAAGTACTTCGTTACCGTATTGTTCACATTTTTCTGCAGTAGTGTGAGCTCTTGGCTCGCTGTAGTCTACTATGACAACATGGGCTCCTTCCTCAGCAAACAGCAATGCTGCCGCTGCTCCTATACCGAATCCGGAGCCCGTAACCACGACCACTTTACTTTTAAAACTCATGGTCTAAACCGCTTTGTTTGACGTTACAAATCGTACTACTACATCCTTCGACTACATCCTTTAAAATTGCATACTGATAAATTTATTTATCCACTTTTTTATCTCGACATCCTTTATGGGTGTGAATAAAATGACACATTATTATCAACTGTAGCAAAGATATCATTCGTATTATAATTTTATCAATTTTACTTAATGAAAACAAAACAACAAAAATTATCAAAAAAAAAAAATTCATATGTTTGTGTGAACAGTAAGACAATCAACGATTTTCAGTGTCATTCAAGTTGTACAAATTACAGGGCGTTCTATCCTCAGTTAAAGATTCCGCTCCAGGTGAAGACGGTATTCCTTACTCATTCCTAGCTAATTTAAATAAATCTTCACTTGAACTGTACTTGGACCTAATTAACAAAGTTATGTTATCAGGTAATATCCCTCCATCATGGAAATCTCAATCTATTATTCCTATTTTGAAACCAGGTAAAACACCATTAGAACCTTCATCTTACCGCCCAATAGCTTTGTCGCCCGTAATTGCAAAAGTAGCTGAAAATTTAGTTAAAAACCGCCTTGAATGGATTATTGAAAACCGTGGAATTATACCAGAGTCTCAGTTTGGATTTAGGAAAGGCAAAAGTACATTGGATAGTGTGGCTACATTGGTAACAGATATAAGAGTTGCGTTTTCACGAAATCAATCGGTACTTGCAGTATTTTTAGATCTCGAATCAGCGTATGACAGTGTCCTCCTGAATGTTCTTAAAAAAAAATTAGAGATGCTTCACATTCCTGAAATGTTGTGTCGTTTTATAATTAACCTCCTCTCAGGCAGGAAAATTAACTTAGATCAAACACAGGATGACAGTAGGCTGGTATGGAAAGGACTCCCACAGGGTTCAGTACTCAGCCCTATATTATTTAATTTGTATACGTTTGATTTGGCTTCCTCACTTCAAAATTCAACAAGCATCCTACAATATGCAGATGACTTAGTTTTGTACGCTACGGGAAGTTCATCAAATTCTCTTTGTACTCTGCTATCTAACTCTCTTGTTGGTTTAAGAATTTGGATGGACAAAAATGGCCTGAACATATCAGCGAGTAAGAGTTCTTTAGTCTTATTTACTCGCCAACGTATTCAACCTCCGATATCTGTAGAGTATGACAATAATAAAATACCAGTTAAAAATCAAGCCAAGTTTTTGGGAATCGTTTTGGATTCTAAACTTTCAGGTATTCCTCACTGCGATTATGTTCTAAACAAATGTCAAAAACTTCTAAATTTGATGAGATGTCTATCAGGTGTTTGGTGGGGTGCGCATCCGTTTTCCTTAAAGCTTCTTTACAATGCTTTAGTTCGAAGTGTTCTTGATTATGGAATCTTCTTATTGGAGCCTTGTAACGTAGCTGCCCTTGGGAAACTGGATTCCATCCAATCAAGGGCCTTGAGAATAATCACAGGAGCCATGAAATCTAGTCCCATTAACGCATTACAAATTGAGTGTAATGAACCTCCACTTAGTCTAAGACGTCAATTTTTAGCGGACCGATTGTTCTTCCGTGTTTTACAGTTTACAAATAGCCTTTTAATTCAAAAACTTCAAATGCTTGCTGATCTCATAGACTCGTCAAATTATTGGAATCACAAATCTATTCCTTGTTTAGTTAAAAGTTATATCCGATTTAAATCATTTAATGCACCGACACACCGGTCTCCAAAACTTGATTTGTTTAACATTGAATACGAAGCCTTGACTAACACTCCATCTGTTAAGTACATTGCAGATATTGATAAAAATAACGCTAATACACATTTTAATTCTATCGTTCAACAAAATTGGCCTGAGCGGCATCATATTTTCACTGATGCTTCCAAACATAAATCTGATGATTGTGTGGGGGTAGGAATATATCACGCGCAGTACAATATTGTCCAGAAAGTAAAGTGCCCACCTGAAGCAACTGTTTTTACTGGTGAATGTCTTGGTATCCTTAAAGCTGTAGAATATATTTTACTTTTAAAGCTTAGAAATAGTTTAATTTTAACTGATTCCATGAGTGCCCTTCAGGCGCTCTTAAGATATCCTTTTAAGTCTAAAACACCGTCTCCTCTTATAACACATATTAGGAGAAAACTTTTTGACTGTGTTGTGAAGGGCTTTTCTGTTGTTTTTGTCTGGATACCAAGTCATTGTGGTATAAAAGGTAACGAAAAAGCTGATAGACTTGCTAATGAGGCTGTGGTGTGTGGGGATACTGTTCCATTCAAAAATTATACTCAAGACTTGGCTACTCTTCCTAGACATTATCTTAGGGATTCCTGGGATAGAGTTTGGGCAGAAAGTAGCCGTTCAAAAGGAAAATACTACTTTAGCATACAGTCAGAAATTCCATGTAAACCTTGGTTCTCTGTCCTCAAACTTGGCAAAATTGCGACAACCATTTTAATAAGAATGCGTTTAGGTCATACTACTTGCCCAGCGCACCTTGCACGCTTCCGTATTATAGATAGTCCTCAATGTGAATGTGGACATGACTTTGGGGATCTGAACCATATATTCTTTTCCTGCCCGATTCATGACCGTACTTCCTTTTTAAATTGTTTGATATCCCTCCGTGTCCCTTTCCCTACATCAGTGAAAACTCTTCTTTTTTCTTTCAACCCCTCCATATATAGTGTTCTTTCTGATTATATTTATGACAACAATATCCGTCTGTAAAATGTAGAAATATTTATTAGTATTTTAATAGATTTTTGTCCCTTTTATTTACGTAATATTTTTAATAACTAAATATACAATAGGTTTTTTACACATTCCTGATCCTATATCCATGTTATTCCAAATTCCGTTAATTTTCGCATTATAATTATGTTTCCCTACCTTCCTCTTCAAACCCCGTCCAAAATAAACATCAAAACAACTTGACACTGGCGGATGCACAAGAGTGCCAGCCATAATCTCCTGTCGATGGATTGGAGAGAAAAAAAAAAAAAAAAAAAGTTGTACAAACGTATTTACAAACTGCCTTCGAGGGGTTAAATATTCATTTAAAAACTTTTTGCTATAATTAAAAAAAGTTCGTAAATGTTATGAAAATGTTATGTCATACTCTTTGTGTCTGTCAAAATAATAATCGCCGATAAATTAACAATAAATTCGACATGTTTTGCCGAAAAATTAATAGAACGTTACAGCTTCCGTGTACTTTAATGTCCCCGCTTGGGATAAAGCAGGCCCTGAACCGATATTGTCACGAAAATCCAGGGTATTGCTTAAAAGACAAAGTCGTTGTAGTCACAGGAGCTGGAGCAGGTATTGGAGCTGCTACAGCGTATGCATTTGCAAGGGAGGGTGCTAAAGTAGTCGTCGCAGATATAAACAAAGCTAAAGTACTGAAGGTCGCTAAACATTGTGAGGAGGAGCTGTGCGCCAAGTCACTGGGGGTTCATTGTGACGTGTCCGAAGATGAGCAATGTAAATCATTGATTTGTACCGCAGCCTCAAATTTTGGCACAATAGACGTCCTCGTTAACAATGCTGGAATATTAAGTTTCGGTACCCTCCTCAACGGAGATATAATGGAACCATATGACAAAACATTGGGTATTAACCTCCGTGCTTGCATATATCTCACTATGTTGGCAACTCCTTACCTTGTCCAGACTAAGGGTAATGTAGTCAATATATCCAGTATATTAGGATGTACCTATTCCGGAAACTCAAAGTACATGCCATATTGTATCTCTAAGGCTGGTCTCGATCACTTTATGTTCGGTGCAGCTTTGGAACTGTCACCCTGCGGTGTCAGAGTGAACAACGTCTGTCCAGGACCAGTGAAAACTGAAATATTTTCTAAAGCTGGCGTCACTGGATCATGGAAAGAAATAGGAGAATCCTTCAAATTAAGTGATATGTCGGAACCTGAAGAGATCGCTGATTTGATTGTATATTTAGCGAGCGCTAAAGCAAGGAGTATAACTGGAGTAAGATATTATATCGATAGGGGACATTTGATCATGAGTTAAGGATTTGGATTGGTGGATGATTCAGCTATATCAAACCTCTGATGAGGATTTATCTAGCGAGGATATGAATTTTGTGGTGATTTTCTGTGGAGAATCTGAATGTAATATTTTTTTTTCTTCATCTTACATCTATATTTACAGGGTTTTTAATCCTAATGCAATACATGCACTTATACTAACTTATTTACTTTATTTTTTTTATTATTTACAGTTTTTTTTACTGTAGTATGATTTTTTATGAGAATTTACATGTTTTTTTAGCAAACTTGTCGTTATGTTTTTTAAGTATTATTTTTTATTTATTTTGTACTTTTTGAATCCAGTTTTAGGATTATTTTTAGGTACACTTATTTTTTTAAATATTTTTTATTGTTTTTTTAATTGTTTTATAATCATTTTTAGATTAAACTTTGCTATATAAAAAATAATTCTTAAAAAATAATATAATTATGCTTAACACTTTTGTGACATACATTTTTTTATTTGGGAAATCATCTAATAACATTTCGCGCTCTAAGGTGGAGCGGGAAAAGTTTAATGACAACTTATTTTCACATCTACCAATACTTTTGTAATTAATATCATTGTCAAAAAAAATGTATTTCGGAAAACCAATCTATGATAGAAATAACATTGGAAATGTTAATGTAGATATTTCTTAGTAGATCATGGTATCTATAACATATTGAAATTACAACGTATGAAATAAATTTATTAAAAAAAAAACTGAGTTTCTTTATACGTATACTAGCTTTAGCCATCGGCCTCACCTACATAAATTAGTTGAAACAAATTTTGGACCCCCGTTTCATCCTCTAAGGGAGAGAACTTACGAAGCGGTTTTCCGCGGCCGCCACGGCAGAGGAAACGGCTATTATATTTCAAAACTCACGAAGCGGTTGATTCGCTGCCGCCGCCGCCGCGATGGCTGCGATATTCGACCACAGACCATGCGGGTACAAACCGCCGAGGCGGCGGCAGGCGACCGCGGCGCCAGTGAGCGGCAGCCGCGAACAACCGCGCGCACCGCGGCCGTAAACCGCGTCGTAAAAACTGATTTAATTTTTTACATATATAATTGCATTCTACAGAAGCTGCGGGCCCGCTACCGTGACGGCAGCGGGAGAAAACCGCTTCGTGAGTTCTCTCCCTTAGGGGGTGAATTTTGGAAAATCCTTTCTTAGTGCTTACCTAAGTCATAAAAAGAAACCTTGTGTAATATTTCATGCTCCTAGTCCCAATAGTTTCGGCAGGACGTTGATATATCAGTCAGTCAGTTCCACATTTGGAACCGACTTCAAAAAAAAGAGGAGGTTCTCAATTCACATTTTTCCAAAATTCAGTTCTGATGAGTTGTGTTGAGTTCTGACCTATGAGGAATCGAGGGAACTCCTCAAATATTACAGGCAATCATATAGTAATTTTGGTATTTTCATCCAAAACTAAAGAATTTACAGGCAAAAATTAACATTTTATGACGTGGAGCTAGATAAGGAGACCAGAAATGGCAAACGGAAATTCACACTCAAATTAGATATCACAATGAAGATGGTTAAGCAACTATGATAATACAAATAAATAAATGGTTCTGAATAGTTATGTTCAAATCACAATTAAGATAGGTATCATCGAGGTGATCGATGATGATCATGGAACTCGTCGATGAATGAACGTATCCTTGCCATGTTTGGACTTATTAGAATTGTCATGATACACTATGGCTATAAGGTACTATCTGATCTGATGATAAAGTCGGAAGGTAGAAGGTAGACACGAGAACTTCATAATAAAACAATATGTCTTAGCATTGTTTGGGTTAATTGGAATTCACAACTAAAAAGTTAAATAAAAAACAATAAACAAAAAAAACACCGACATCAGAAATTAATGTTAGTTTGATCTTTCTTTTATTTTGTTATTTTTCTATATAATTAGTTTAAGCTATTTTTATTTCCCACCTCAAAATATTTTTGTTTTCTGTACCTATGCATACTTTTAGTTGTTCTTATTGAATAAAAGTTTTTTTTTTTTTTCGGTGGGTAAAAATCATCCAATGACAACTCCCGCCATTTGGCGGAGCGGAAGTAAAAAACCCACGCCGTTCCTGCGTTGCCTTGGTTCTAGGGTCTTGGTGTGCACTTTCACATTAGCCATGGCCCTATTGAATATAGGTAGGTATTATTTTTCTAAATAAGTACAGCATTTTAAAAATAATTTTTGTTTCTCTTTGACTGAGAGATAAGCTCACCATCAACTATTTCTTCACTGCTCACCATCAGGTGGGACCGCGGTCAAACGATTGTTTATATGATTTAAAAAAGCTGTTACCTCAATTATCACTGCTTACTTTTTGAAAACTTTAGCATAGATTCACATCGTTGGCAATCGCGTGGCGATTACTGGCCACTTCACCGTGCGGATTTGCGATGGCCCAGTAGGACCAATGCCTGCCAGGGCAGCGGGATTGTGGAATCAATCCAAACAAGAATGATAGATGACTCTAAACTCACTTCACTAAAGATTCACGATGAGATGATGACTAATACACGAATATAGTACTTAGCTGATATTAGACATACAACACGCAACACTGACGTTTTGAACAACATCACCAATTTAAATCGATATCACATGTATTTTAAAAGCTAAAGTTTGTTTGCATGTGTGTAGTAAACACAGCAGGTAGGTCAAGAAATAAATTAAAAACACTAAAGATTATTTTATTTCATACTAAAACACAAATTGATTTCAACATTAACGTTTATTCAGAAACTATTATTTTGGTTACTGTACAACTAAACACTACGTACTATCGCGATCATTTCTGCCAGATCACTTAAAAAAAGTCGCTTGAATCTGCAGCCTGGTGCCAAACCAAACTCTTTGTAGTTTTTGTTTCGAGTGCAAGCAAAAATGAACTTAGCGGTGGTGTAGGCGGAAGTGTCTTTGATGGTAGGTGAAAATGTGATAACCACTGTCACACTAAAACTTCAGCAGAACCCCATTGTCTACATGATAATTGGAGCCGGTCACACCTTTAGCTTTATCACTGGCCAGGAACATAATCACGTCGGCTACTTCCTCTGGTTCAGAAATCCTGTGCAGAGCTGTACCATTGGGATCTTCTTCCCAAATATTATCAGTTACCAAAGTCTGCAACATGTTTGTACGAACGGGACCTGGACTCACTATGTTCACTCTAACACCAGAAGGTGCCAGCTCCAGGGCCGCTCCATGGGTAAAATGGTTGAGAGCTGCCTTCGAAACACAATACATCATCAACTTCGGTGTCTGTGCATATGTTTCTGCAAGTACGCTTGAGATGTTAATGATATTACCTTTAGTCTTCACTAGGTACGGCACCGCCAAGCTCGTCAAATAGACCACAGCCCTTAGATTGACACTCATGACATCATCGTACGCTTGCATCACATCTGGACTAGTGAGCGACTCGTTATTCAATATGGCAGCATTATTGATAAGGACATCAAGTTTCCCGAATTTCTCAATTGTTTTTTCGACGATGGTTTTCACTTCAGCATCTTTGGAGACGTCGGCTTTGATGGCGAGGGTTGGAGCGCCTTGTTTCTCACAGCGTTGAGCCACTGCCCTGAGTCCGGATTCGTTTCTTCCGACGATAGCGATACTGGCTCCTTCTTTAGCGAATTGTTCAGCGGTGACTGCACCTATACCGGCACTGCCTCCCGTAATGAGGACCACTTTATTCTTGAAGCTCATTTTAAGGGACTGTTCGATATGAAGACTAGCAATGTATTGGATGCTACCTACTCAGTGATCCGAATACAAATGTCGTAAAGGAACGACGCACACGTCATATAATTTAAAATGGAGATGTAGGTATGCGAGTGCAACAGGCAAGTCAGAAAACAAGTTTATAGAATAACATTGGATCTAAACTCGTAAACAAATTTCTCGAAACCAGTTTACATCGAATGGAAATTTTGTAATACCTTTTGGAATGTGTTTTTGACATTGAATAATGTTTACATATATTATTTATTTTTTCGGTGTTCACATTTATGCCCTATTAAAAATGTCATCCGCTTACATTTTGGGGCCTTACCATGACGAGGTAAAATGACAATCGTGCGTGCGAAAAAGAGGGATGGAACCATACACCCTAGATAGCTTCATCCCTTTAACAATTCAATTTCGGTTATAAAATGGATCGCATTAAGATTGTGTCTGTAAACGACGGCGCATATTGTTTCCACGCGCCTCAGAAGGAGTTGTCAGCAAACCGTACAGACCCAGCCTGCTAGCTGCAAGCAGGCAGGGTCGAAGCCTACTGGGGCCAAGGGTCTGCTTCTGAAAAGAAGGCTCGGCCCTGATATGAAGGGAAACGAAAGAACGGAGTGGGCTTTTTAGTCAGTATAAGTCTGAAACTATCTTCCGCCGCGCAAGGGCGGGAGATGTCTTTGGATGATTTTTTACCACCGCAAAAAAAAAAACAAGCGTGACAGTAAAGAATTGCCCGAACGGAACATACTATTCGTTTATCAAGTTTTGTTGGAAACTGTTCAGTACCTCTACCATGAGTTTTAAGCAATAGTTTTGGTTAATAATTTTGGTTCTGCAAGTGACCGCTAGAGGCGCTGCAAAATTTGCCATACAAAATATTTACGGCGTCGATATCGAGTAGCGACGAATACTATTGCTTAAAACTCATGGTAGAGGTACAGTTATTCAAGCGTCAAGAAGTAACAAACACACACACACAAACTTTTGTTTTTTTTTTTAAATATTATTGCGAACTGTGATAAGCCCAATTAGCACCGAATTGTCACCGCAGACCAATTTGTTAACAACTCATTCAAGATTTTGAATTTGTGAACAACATTTTACGATTTTATGCTTCCTTATGTCCGGGCCTCTGAACTTTAGAGACTCCGTATCATTGATACGGCTGATACAGCGGTAGTTATGCCCCTGAGTTCAAGCTTATCACTCCCCGAGCATGACTCAGCAAACGTAACACAGACGAATTTGGAACAGTAAGGGACTTGAGGCCAGGTCCTACTTTTGAACTTTTTTGAACCTCTGGAAATACACAAATATAAAAGAGAATACCATGAAAAATTATTTGACTAAAATTGACTTTTTGACCAAGCGCCGGGCGAAAATCAAAACATGATATAAATTAATTGGCTTGATAAAAAGAATCGCGAATCTGACCCTAATTTACGAGTTCAAATATCTACGAGATTATGTTACGGAAATAAAGCTTGTTTTTTAAAAACAAAAACAAAAATCTTAAATAGTTATTGTTTTTTTTTTTTTTCTTTATTAATATAAAACCGCTGTTTTGGAGCCGTGAAGTCGACAAAGTCCCGGACGGAGTTAATGTCAAGTGGAGATTGGCGTATTCTACGCAGATACAGGGTTAATTTTTGGTGACTGTATGTGTGTTGCTTGAAAAACTTGTCGACTACCATCACAGTTTATGACCTAAGGCCCCGCATGCGTGCCCCGTGCGTACTCCCCGCATTACAATAAATACTGGTATAAAAAGAACATACGCATGCGGAGCAAATCCGCATGATAGTAAATATATTGCCCACTGCAGTTGCTGCAGCTGAGTATTCATTGTCAATTACAACAAATCTACATCAAAAATACCACGTGAGCGAAGCATAAGGTTGCTACCTTACCACGTGAGCGAAGCATAAGGTTGCTAGCTATGTAAATATATGTTAACTGCAAGTTCAAATCTCTTTCAAACAAAGTGGTACTACTAGCAAACAACTTTATGTTGATGGACTTCGTAAGGGAAATAATTGCTAGTCAATTATTGCGTCGATTAAATTATAGGTCCATTAAATGCTGGAATTATAAACTAGCTTGCAATCAAATGCCATTACATCTTGTTACAGAAAAAAATGTAGGTAGGTACAGCACGTCTAGTTGTGCTCATCTTCTACCAATTGCTGTTGGTCTAGTGTAGCTCGGAGTTTGGACAGATTGCGAGGTTATTTTACACTGGTCTTGTTTCCACAGTCGTGAGTCCTACTGTACCTTTTTGTAGCAAATCTTTGCAAAGTTTATGAACAGTTTTGTTGGAATGTAATTATAAGTTACTAGATACAAAGATTACTTACAAAGGCTCATGTTAGGCTCTCGATCTCTGACCTTGGGTAACTGTTTTTGTAACAACAACAGGAACACAATGTATCATTATAATAATATCCTTTTGTTAGCATGCTGACCGCTTTAGCAATTTTCAGTTTACACATTTTTTTCTATACTTGTGCCATTAGACCTTGCTTTACGCCAATTTTTAGTATTCAAGGGCAACGGGAAGTATCCTATGAATTTTTATTCTGTTGAGAGTGTCGAAATATACGTTTTTTGCGACATAAACGGCCGTATCTTTTTTCTTATTTAACTTAGAAAATTGTTTTTTTCACAGCTTCAAGGGACCGTAGACCTGAGTCCATGTTTTTAATTTCAACTCGATATCTTCACGCGTTCTCGAGATAAACAGACTGACAACAAAATGATTCTATAAGAGTTTCGTCTTTTTGAGATACGGAACTCTAAAAAGATTTCCGATAAACTGCATAAAAATCTTCAAAACTGCACTTAGTCGAACCATTACCCCAACTTGCACGAGACTGTATCGCTTAAGAGCCTCCAATCTTTGTAAGAAAGCGTTAGGGTAAGTGGCACTGTTGTCGTCCTTGCTAATAACCGGCGTAAATATTGCCAACGGACTTAATATTAAAACGAGGTAAAGTGAACATTAACTGGATGGCATGGCGGTTGTACTGAAAGGTTCCTGTCTTAGATAATTTTAGTGTTATGTCACAGTGTATCTTAAAGTTATGTTATCTTCTTAAATTAGAGCTTACAGCATTAATGCCTTTAAGGGCCGGTTCTAGTCACTGTTTTTTTTTATGAACTTCGCTCGGGACTATGTCGACTTCGCGGCCCCAAAACAGCGGTTTTATTTTTATATAAAAAAAAACAATAACTACTTTTTTTTTGTATCTTTCAAATATTTTCGTAAATTAGGGTCAGACTCGCGATTTTTTTTAATCGAGCCAACTAATTTATATCATGTTTTCATTTTTGCCAAGCGCTTGATCATGTAGTCAGTTTTAATCAAATAAATTTTCATGGTGTTCTCTTCTATATTTGTGGATTTCCAAAAGTTTAAAAAAGTTCAAAATGATTTGAACCTGGCCTGAATTTAATATCTTGTTAGCAAAACTGAAGAGGCCCAGTAGGGACGATACCTGCTAAGGCTGTGGGAACATTTGAAAGAGTGAGCGTGGCCCTAAAACACAAAGGGAAACTGAAGGACCAATGGATGGTATTAGTTCGTAAAAATCTGACACGCCTCTTCTCATTCTACCCTAGAGCGGTAGAAGTCGTTGAATGAATTCCAACCTCAAAATAGAGAGAGTATTTAATTTCTGGGGCAAAAAAATCACCGTCGTTGGTTTAATAGTTATGATCTTTTTAACTGACTTCAAAAAAAAGACCATATACTTGCGACATATACACCGTTAAATTTTGATCGGATTAATCCCGTGGAGGGTCGATTCAGTACATGAAATACTATCGATTTTTAAAGATAAAATTAAAAAATAAAGTACTTTTTTTTAACTCGAATTAATTTACGCATGTACGAAATTAATTTCTTTAAATAAACTTCAGCTGGGCGAGTTTAATGACCTGTAGGTAGTTCGTTAGTCATTGACTCGTTTACTTAAAGAAATCAATTTCGCACATGCATATATTAATTTGAGTTTTAGAAAAAAACTACTTTAGTTTTTTTTATTTTATCTTAATAAATCTAAAAAATAAACCGACCGATACAACTACAACCGATCCGTCTACAATGACCGACCAACTGACCGACCGATCTGTCTACAATGGACCGATTTCTCGGTCAATTGTAGACAGATTTTGATAATACTTCTTTTTATTTGAAAAAGTATACTTCCGATCCATCATCATAAAAATATTGTCATGTTTTCGAAATGAACTTTGGAGATATAGAACAAAACTCTTTATAAGTTCATAGCGGAACTGTCGCTCCTAATAAGTAAAATTACCTTGATGTATACGTGTGGTGAACGAAAAAGGGAAGGCGGTTCATCGAACTGATCTGATGATAGAGCCGGAAGATATAAATGGGAATTCCGTTATAAAACAATGTGTCCTATAATGGCCATTTTGCAATTTCCACAGTAATGTCGAACCCTGGCTGCTGCAGGCTCGACTTCTGGGATCGACAATACATAGAAAAACGACTTAAGACTTTTTTCAATGATATATTAAATAATTACTTCATTTCACTTCGAAAGAATACATAGCACTGACTATAAAACAATAAAATATTCTATTCTTACAAATATTGAAACTTATTCTAGAAGATACTAACATCCTTCGAACTACTATTCAACCAGTATGATAACTTATGAGTATACGCATGAGTCTGCATATAATCTCATGCAAACTCATTACTCCGACATAACAGTACCTACAGTATCTAACCATTAAAACTACTTGAACTTAAAGCCAGAGTAGGTACTTACATCTCATAACAAATTCCATAGGTCCGATCACAGCTAGCATACATTGTTCTTTTACATAGATCCTGTGCCTGCTTTCTGGCTACATCATCAGATCAGTGGTGCTATTCTCTAAGAAAACACAGCACTGCCTGAACGACGGACACCCAAATAGGACACATTGCATTGTCAACCTAATCTACCTATACATTGGATTCTTAATTCAATGTATCCTATTTTGATGTTGGTCGTTGCGGCAACGCTGTGTTTTCTTATAGAATAGCACCACTGGTCGACGATACCTTATAGCCAAAATGCACTTGACAAATCTAATATCTAAGTCAAACCACAACCAGGATATTCTGCACTTTTTTAGTGTTTTTTGCACAAAAGTCGGATGCACTTTTTAGTAAAAAGTGTTTAGCACGATTTAGTCTTTTTTTAGAACTCGATGAACGGTTCGACTACAAGGACATCATACCTAATAGAGCATACCTATTAGCACATCAACGAAAATGTGTTTGATTTCCTTTTAGAAAATTACTTTGGTAAATATTAAAGGAACCATTTAACTGAACACTTAGATGAAACACTAGAAATTACTTTAGTAACTATCATCTGACTAGCTGTAAACTATAATAACACAAACCAACAAATTGACTATCTCAAAAACCAATATATCTGAATAAAATATACCTACCGAAAAGCGCCAAAAACATAATAATGTAAGCAACGCTTAAGCCAAGGCGATACGAAGACGTTCTAAGGAGATAGTGCTCGGGGGTCATCGCAAACAAATGAGGGGTGTAAATCCTACCCCCCACCTTGTCCGCCCCCCATTCTGCCCCAAACCCCACAGGTAGCACTTGCTCAACCCTTTCTTGGCTAACATATGGCTGGTACACCTTGAAGTAGTGAAAGTGCTGGATAAGAAGTTTTTATGCAATACATAAACTAAAATAAGAAATGTTAATGGACCTTTTAACAAAATCTTTATCTCTTTTATCAATCGTATATTTGATATTTATTTTGTATTTATGTATTCTATTGTTTTTTTTTGCGTTATATATGATGTTGTACACTGACAGTTCTAAATCTATTTCCTCTCGTTCAATCCGTCCAAAGGCTGTAACTGCAGTAAGATTGCCCTGTGAGATAAGACCGTGTATTGTAGGTACACTTATTTTTACAGTCATAGTAGCGTTTTTTATCAAATCCTGGACCCTATTCCCAGTATTGATACTTGCGGGACTTTGACCTCTGAATTTGTTTCGGTGTTCCTTCTCAGCGTAGTCAGCTACAAAAATACCGATCACATCTAGTTAAAAATTGACGTGTAAGTGTTTTTAAAATCTAATTGCAAAATAAATATATTTTATCATTTGTTACAAGTCGTTGTCGTGTCAATTGTTTTATCGTTTATAAACTGTATGTAAACAAGGAGTCTGTTACCTCGCCCGTTTTTATAATTTTTATTTATGCTATCAGCCACGTTATAAGCTGCATTTATTTAATGCAGTGATAATATAGATAACTAGCTGCGGAGAACGCAGTTTTACCCACGCCTTTGGTTACTGCTCCGCTCTTATTAGTCATAGTGTGATTTTATGTAGCCTATAGCCGTTCTCTGCAAATGAGCTATGCAACACTGGAAGAATTTTTCAATTCGAACCAGTAGTTACTATGATTAGGGCGGTCAAACAAAGAAACTCTTCAGTTTTTATACTATTATTAATACAAATAGTATAGAATTACTAGAGGTAGTAACAAAGTAGAATTCTGATACATAATTATATACATAGGTAACCTATTAACTTTTTCTGTTAAAACATAACCGGTAAAAAAAATCTGGTCTTAACTCTAGAATATACTTGAACACTTTTAGCAACATAAAAAATTTGCCAAAAAAAAAACATATTATTAAAAGAACATTTTAGCAATACAAAACGCTAAAAAATAAATCTGCTTTGCACAAAAGTATACCTATAATATGAAAAAGATCATGCTACATATGAAGCAAATGAATACCAAAATTAAATCGATGTCAATAGTTATCGTACCTAGCATACCTAACGCGGTAGTCATTCGGTATCTAGTAAAAACACGTAAATTGGCTAACCTGCACTCTGCAAAATGAGCTATTTAATTTTTTTGTTTACAGAATAGGCCATAGTTAAGAGGAGAATTAAAAAAAAGAAAATTGTATAAGAAAAATAATGTATACTAATAATAATAATTTTATTGCAGATATAAAAATCCATTGTGTTAGTAACATACAAAGAAAAAATCTTATTGCCTAGTATTAGTAACAATCAATCTCCGCATATTGACAATTAAAAAAAAACTTATTACAAAAAAATTTAACCAATTTCTGATAAAAAAATTGTAGTTTTCTTTAAATTTGTTGCGTTTCTTATCCAGAGTTATGCGATCCGGTAACACCTCGTAGGTGTACGCGGTTAAGACAGTTGAAGTGTTCGGACGTCCCGTCGGATTTATAGGCGGACTGTATTGGTTCCGTTAGGTTACCCTGTACCTACCCTACCCACTACCTCTACCTATGTAATACCTCTCCTGTATGCTGTACCTCGTGCTCATGTATCGTCAACAAAATGTAAATAAACAGCGAAGAATTTAACAACTTGTTTTAAATGTATAGAACTGTGGCGTCTAAAGAGATCGCACTCTGCTATGACAGGGTCGGTTTCTGAAAGACTTGGCCCCAGTATGAAAGGCAACAAAGGAACTGGAGTGGGTGGGCTTTTAGTCAGTAAAAGTCTGACACTATCTCCCACCCCACCCAAGCGCGCGGAGATGTCATTGGATGATTTTCCCAAGAAAAAAAAACGCTGCTATGACTCTTATGAAATTGCAAACAAGCAAGATATATAAAGATTGATGTAGAATATCACCGAAGTGAGGTCAAGCGGAGATAATATTTTTATACAAGCTTCTAACGATTTAAAATAATATATTGAAGAATTGAAGCGTTTCATTGCGTCTCCGCTCCGACAATACTAACTGACTCGGCAATGGCTGTTCTGGCATATAAATAATCAAAGTAAAATATAGGGGTAGGAGTAGGAGAGTAAAAAATAGCCTACGACCGATCCTCAGAGCTACCACATAAACTCAGAAAAAACAATAATAAAAATTGGTCAAGTCGTTTCGGAGAAGTTCGATAAACACTGCAAGATTTTTATGTAATATTTTTTTTAAATCCTACTAATATTATAAATGCGAAAGTTTGTGAGGATGGATGTATGTTTGTTACTCTTTCACGGAAAAACTACTGAACGGATTTGGATGAAACTTTACAGTAATATAGGTTATTCATCAGAATAACACATAGGCTACAATTTATAATGATTTTATGTAGTTTTGGTCATAATATAACGATACGTGTCAATTAAGTCCTACTAATATTATAAATGCGAAAGTTTGTGAGGATGGATGTATGTTTGTTACTCTTTCACGGAAAAACTACTGAACGGATTTGGATGAAACTTTACAGTAATATAGGTTATTCATCAGAATAACACATAGGCTACAATTTATAATGATTTTATGTAGTTTTGGTCATAATATAACGATACGTGTCAATTAAGTCGGAAAAAAATCTTCCATCTGAGAGCTATCTTGGCGTGCGCTGCCTAAACCAATGGAGTTACATAAAGATGATGTACCGCAGGATTGTTTGTCTTAAGTAGATCTAAATAAAAGTCCGCGACAGCATATATCTACCTTTTATGTGCAAGCCAGTACAACCAAAATTGTGAACCATAAATCTAATTAAATTTGGTACTATTTTACAATGCACATTTAGTATATAATTATCAAACTCTTATCAAAATGAATACATTTCTCGCATTAAGTATTTAATGTAGATAAACTTTGTCTTTCACACTAATGGCGGGTTTCTGAATTGAGTATTTTGAGTTAAGAACGACTCAAACCATACTTAAATGCCAAATTTTGACAGGTTTGCAGGCTAAAGTAGAGTTTGAGTAATTCTCAACTTCAAATGCTTAAATCAGAAATCGGGGGTAAGTAATTTGGCCGAATAGTTTAAAAGTTATCACGATATGATTGACTTGAACGGAGCGCCTAACGCCGCGGCGGCGGCCGCAGCACGGGCGGAGCGCGATGCGGCGTCGCAGTCGCGGGGGAGGGCGAACAATGCAATCCAAGCAATGACGAGGCATGGCCGAGTGCGCGACCCGAACACGGGCAGACGCGTGAGGGCAGACGTCATTGATGGTTGTGATCTCTATGCATTTTTATTGTCATGTCATTTATTCTTCGTCGTTTATCCTAGATAGCGATTAATTACTTTTATTTTTAATTCAGTCGTATAAGAATTGTTCTTTATTGTTTGTTTAAATATAGGATTTCGTTATTTAGATATATAGTTTTTATAAGTAGCAAATAAAAATATTAAGTACTTACCTACTTTTAATTTTCGTTTGATTACTACTTATAATTTTGTTACAGTTTAACGTATAGGTACCTACCTAACTAATTCGCTTTTTGATAGCATTAATGTTCAATTCGTTACATACCTTCATGCTGTAGGTATTTTTAAATAAAAATATAGTATTACTTTTATTTAAATTTCATTCGTATGAGATTTTTTTTTTTTGTTTAATTGATTATAGACGGAACCCTAAAAACCGCAGCAAAATCCGTTGCGTAGTTTTAAAAAATTTAAGCATTCATAGGGAAAAAGAAAGCTTCTTTGTTTTATACTATGTAGTGATTAAATGCAAGTAACATTGGTCCGACCTGTTTAGTTGTCAGTGTTTAGTAATCCGTTTGTGCTGGATAGGATAATCTCAAGCCTACTTTTTATAAACACACCATACAGGTAAAGATTGATGAAGAAACCACTGGACTTAGCATTTTGAAATTTGCAGAGTTCTATTATAGCTTAAAATAATGAGCACTTACAAAGGAATTCACATAATTCCACCCTCAAGAGATACCCTCTAAATATTAGGTATAGGAGTTCAAAGATTGTATGGAAACTAATTTTGAAGTTAGAAATCTGGGATGTACGATGTGAAGTTACATTAAAAAAATATCAGTATTTAAAAAAAAATGGCACGTAACTTAATGTGGCAGACCAAATTCTACGCGAGCGAAGCCGCGGGCAAAAGCTAGTATATTTTATATAGGTATGTATATTTAATTAACATCTTTGTTAAGTGCGTGTATGACAAACATATTAACGGATGAAATAATAATGTAAATTGTATTTTTGTGACTATGAAATTTGATTTTGACTATGCAGACTAATTTTATGAATAATAATGAACACAATGACATGAGTAATAATTTTGTTGTAATTTTGTGATGTGTTAATATTAATGAAAATAATCCATTTTAATTTATATGACCAAAGTATTGTACACCTTATGGGTATGTTGCAGCGACTCTAATTCAATTGTATTATAAGATCCAAACTACCTGTGACAAACAATAAATAAATTTGATTGATTGATTGATAGATAAATAAATAATTTTTTTTTTTTTTAAATCTTTAGAAAAGCTAGCCGTAAACAGACAATCTGCCAACACGTTCCTGGTAAAGAAAAATATCCAATTCATTCTATTAACGCCCTACAAAAATATTGATGATTCAACTCACACCAAACAACACCTCGTAATCCAATACGCGTTGCAAGATCAATCATAATAATTACTTCACGACGTTTCCCCTAGAATGGACGACAAATGTGACAAAAGCGACAGATCCAACAATTTTTTATCATACAACACTGTCCCAACTCCCAAGTGGAAGCAGGGTAGTAATAGATAGCTGGTGGGAAACAATTCTAACGGTAATTGGGGTAGATGCCTCGTGAGGATCTCTGACACTCTTGACATATGACGATATTGTGTAAATTGTATACCTATATTTTGTACGTGACTGAAACTGGTGATGTTACCCTATTTTGAATCGCTTGAATCGTATTTGCTTTGTGATTTACAGTTTTTTAATGGTCAGGTAGATTTCCCTATTCGTGATTAGACCTACTTACCTACATTGTATTGCATCAGCCTTTTAATGTTCCCACTGCTGGGACTCAGATCTCCTCTCTAGGAGAGGGAATGGGCCGTAATCCACCACGCGAGCCCAGTGCGGATTGGTGGATGTCACATGTCTTCGAATACCTACATAATTTGAGGCTATTGTGGCATTTTTTATCTGTAAAAAACTAGTCCTTGACTGCGATCCCACCTGATGGTAAGCAGTGATGCAGTCGTTGATGGTGACGCACACTATTTTACTACGAGGATATTGACTCTAGCCTTGAAAATATCTAAATTAATCGGACGTGAAGACCGCAGTAGGCAACCTGTTATTTGTAACAAAAATTAAGATACATTCTCGTCACTCTTATGTGCGGGAAAGACAGTCCATTGCAAAATAAAAAGATTAATTAGTGTCCTATAAATGAAATATCAGGTTAGTAATACAATAGGAATAGCTGAGGATTGCAGTTGCATCTGTTCAATATCTTGGAGGGGCCTTTCTCCCATGACCGCAAACTATTGTAGCTGGTGTAAGCTTACTGAAAATAGGAGTCCAATAAAATGGATTTATCAGATATTGGTATCCATTACCAAGATGGTTAATTGGAGAGGACTATGTCCAGCTTTGGACTGCAATAGGCTGATCATAGGTTTGCTTGACCTACCAGATTGTCTTACAAAAGTTCTACGCTGTCGGAGTGGAGCTAAACACCGATGTCTTTCGGCACATGACCACCCCTTTCCCCCCTCCCCTTATATCGCAGCTACTCTGGCACCGTCTCAGTTAAACTGTGTAGACTATAACCAATTTGTACAAATGTCTTTTAATGAAACAGAAGGTCCTTAATACTATCAGAAACAACGCACGTCCGTCACAGGCTAATGCCCGCGGCGTATAGACGCGAATAAATATTGTTTGTTGGTATCATAAATAAGGGCCGGGACAGACGTCGGGACGCGTCACCTTTTGATACATTTCTACTGTCGTTATTAATGACAAGTCATCGGTGTCCTCCCGGAGGACGAACGCAGGGTTGCCAGAGATGAAGAAGAAAAACTACTATTTAGGAATTGGAAGGAGTATATTTTTTTTTATGTTATAGAATGCTGTAGTGAAAAATGTTATAATGAAAAAGATAAGAGGGGTTAACTACAAAATTAGGTATTACTCAAACCCATGCAGGGTTCTACAAACCTATTGAGATTTTTTAGTTCTATAATAGGTCTGAGATCAGCATAAACCCAACGACTAGAACTTTATTGTCAGTATCAAAATCAAAACTACCAAATGCCTGACGAACTCGGACACAAAGTGTAACCAACGAAGCATATATGTATATCACATTTGGTTTTAGTCAGTAACCGCCTTATTCCAAAACGCGATCTAAAATAGTTTCGGGACTATTACTAGGTTTAATCCCGATTAAACGCTATCTAAATGTAATTTTCGGGATTATTACTATAAATTTAATACCAATTAAAAGCGATCTTAATGTATTTCCGGGACTATTATTAGGTTTAATGCCAATTAAAACTAGTAATAGTCCCGGAACTATTTTAGATCGCGTTTTGGAATAAGGCGGTAAAATTCTGACACGCCCTTCCGCTGCGCCTTAGAGCGAGAGATTCATTAGATCTTTTGAAACCTTAGAAAAAAACATTAAAAAAAAGTTTTGCCACCTTAACCTATATTTCAAAAAGGCAGCACAGCCCTAGTCCGGAGGCCTGCCCAGCATAATAATAGATCGGAGAGGGAGGCATATCGCACATTCACCACCCTTTAATATCATGTGAGAGTTCTAGTAAATTTATCAATGGCGGTACATCGCGACCGGCACTCGGCTGAGTATTACTTATTCAGTCTGCGACAGCTGCATTGATCTTTGTTTCCATAGGAAATCCTATATACTTTCCAAAGGTATTTCCTTGAACACGAAACACGACAGAGTCAAAATGCTGGGGCCTCACCAAGATGTGTTAAAAAGACCAGCGTACGAGCGATGGGCACGCCACAATCACGGCGGTAAGTCAATGCTTTGAGGAGTGGCACCTTCCGCATAACACAGGCCCTCACCGGACACAGCAAGTTCGAGAGGTTCCAACATCGGATTCAGGTGGAAGAAACGCCCGGGTGTCACCATTATGTGGACTACCCGGTGGACACGGTGGAGCATACGGTGACGGTCTGATCTGCTTGGGCAGAGTACCGCCGTGTCCTTGTGGAGGCAATTGGCGGCAGTGACCTCTCCCAGGCTCGGGTCCGAGCCGAAGCGCGGAGGAATGGGTTTTGCAATAGGGATATTACGAATTTCATATTTTAGACATTCGCAAATATGAATGCTAGTGTCTGAAAGACGAATGCGAATGCGAGTGCGAATTTTGAGATCATCATCATTTCAGTCAAAAGACGTCCACTGTTGGACATAGGCCTCCCCCAAGCGTCGCCACAATGGCTGGTCCTTTGCGTGTCGCATCCAACGGACTCCTGCGACCCTGACCAGGTCATCGGTCCACCTTGTGGGAGGCCTCCCAACGCTGTGCCTTCCAGTACGCGGCCGCCACTCCTGAACCTTTCGGCCCCAACGGCCATCTGTTCTGCGTGATGTTGAGACATAGGAATGATAATTTTAGAAGCCTGGACCTCTGTTTCAGCATTTATTAACAATTCCGATAAGGCCCATCCTTGAGGCGTGGCTGGAAAGACCTCACGGCGCTCTCAACTTCCGCATGACGCAGGTGCTTACCGAACACGGAAAGTTCGCTAAGTACCTGTTCCGGATTCGTGCGGAGGATTCGCCCGGGTGTCGCCACTGTGCGGAACACCCGGAGGACACGGTGGAGCACACTGTAGAGGTGTGCCCCGCCTGGGCGGAGCATCGCCGTGTCCTCGTGGGGGCGATCGGCGGCAGCGATCTCTCTCGCCGGGCCTTGGTTCAGGCCATGGTCCGTAGTGAGGAGGGATGGCAGGCGGTCGCCTCCTTCTGCGAAGCAGTAATGCTAGGAGGAGGCCGACCGCATCAGGCAGAGGCAACGGGGCGCTCGCCCCAGCCGCCGCCGGGATTCCGATCCCGATTTCCGGCCACCGTAGGCGCGGGCTTGCGGACGGCGTGCAATGGGTAGCACGCTGTCCGATCGTCCGGTAACCGGCCGGACCGAGCCCAAGTCGTCGACGGCGCGTTCTGTTCCCGCGCGCCTCAAGGAGCTGTCAGCAAACCGAAGAGGCCCAGCCTGCTAACTGCAGGCAGGCAGGGTTGAAGCCTGCTGGGGTCAAGGGCCGTTTTCTGAGAGGAAGGCTCAGCCCCGGCACTATAGGCAACGAAGGAACGGGGTAGGTTTTTAGTCAGTAAGAGTCTGACACTACTTCCCGCTCCGCCCAAGGGCGGGATTTGTCATTGGATGATTTTACCTACCATAAAAAAAAAAAAAAAAATTATTAACAGTTCGAACTCCTCGACATGAACGGCTTTTAAACGAGCTCACAGCCCCGAAGTAGTACCTACGCCCAACGCGTACTTTCACTCTCACAAATATGACACTTCGCAGTCACACGACAGTAGACGCGGGCTTGCAGACGTCGAGCAACCAACTAAGCCCAGTCGTCTACAGCGCGTGCTATGTGTTCCAAATGAGAATAGGATCGACTGCCATGTTGTGACGTCACGTCGTAATGTCAAATCGAAGAAATTTTGGCAAAATTGAAGAACTCATTTATGAGTAAAATTAAAGCACTGGATTCTGATAAAACTTTTTTCTTTCACAGTTCGTAAATAAATTAAATTTTTCATAAATAAATTAAAATTTTAAAATGTCTTTCTTCGATTTGATAGTAAATCGTGACGTCACAATATGGCAATCGATCCTGTTCTCATTTGGAACGTAGTGGTGACCCACGCGCTCCTCAAAGATATGGCATCAGTCCATAGGAAATCCTGTAGTTTCCAAAGGTATTTCCTTGAACACTGGTGAATTTTTGAAAAGGAAACACGTACGTAGTCCTAGAACGCAAAAGACAAGTGAAGAAGGACCCATGCAATACATGGTTTTAGTCAGTAAAAATCTGACACGCCCTCGACCCAGAGCGGGAGAAGTCATCGGTTGGTTCGCGAGTACATTCGTAAGAAGTTGGCAGCGTGCGTCACAGCGCTAAATTGATTCCTCAATATTTCTCTGCACCAATTGTATCACTAGATTCGTATATTCTCTTTTTTTTTCTTTCTTCTTTATTCTAGTTAGAGTACATATAGATATATTATGTAGGTATATTGTATTTATAGTATAAAGGTATATATTTGTATAAGATAATAATATGTAGGATGCCTAATTTTGCACCTACCACAATTTGTCTCTGCATCATCACAATTTGGAGCACGGCATTTGGGCCACCGTCGTCTTAATAGCCAACTCCCATTCATTGAGATGAGGTCGGAACCCTAGCAGTATGGCGTTTGGGCACAAAAATGCGGATCACTAGTATAAAATGGTATAAAATGACTGGTATAAAATACCTTAAGGCATTAAGTCCGCCTCTGTACTGCTTGTGCTTGCATAAAGGATAAATAAATAAATAAATTGGGTCATTGATTCCCACCTTAAAAATAAAGCGTACGAGCGAGAAACAGGGATGGATCTAGGTATACCTACACCCTGTTATAGCTCCATCCCATTAACAATCAATTTAGGTCATTAAATGGACTTTAAGAGCTCCTGGTAGGGCCTCAGGTGTTTCCATCCTACCAAATCCTTTGTTCACCTTCGTTTATCTAGCCACATACCAATCACTAGACAGTCTTTCCCGTGGCCTGCAGGCAAGAAAGGATCCTTACGAAGTAAAAGACATCCATTCGTATCCACCGAAAGGCACACTAATATTTTATAGGCAGAAATTTGTGAGTGCGTGTGTATTTTTGTTACTTCTTCACGCTCGAACGGCAGAACGGATTTCGATGAAACTTGGCACACGGGTAGACCATTTCTTTTTATCACAAGAACCTGTTCCCTTGGGATAACTATATACTATCACGCGGGCAAAGCAGCTGACAGGAGCTAGAGGAAATATAAATGCAATAGTTCAATTTGTTTTGTAATTTGGAGCACGGCATCCAGCTCCCATTCATTGAGATGAGGTCGGAGCCCTAGCAGTATGGCGTTTGGGCACAAAAATGCGGATCACAGAATTGTGCATTTTGATACAAGTGGAGAAAGGTTGTCATTGCGACCGAGGAGGAAATCGCCCGAGCTGTACGCGAAGGTGTTAGATAGCTGAGTGTTGCTTTAACAAATTTCCACTTGTATGAACGGGGCCTAGCACTTCTAGCTAAAAACTACTAAACTTCAAAAAAGTCTGTTGAAAAAGATCTATTTGTCTGGATTTTGGACTACCACCGATATTAACACACACACACACACACACACACACACACTATCACACAACATCGTTTAGTCCCAAGCTAAGCAGAGTTTGTGTTAGGGGTACTAGACAACTGATAAACTTACCTACTTATATATTTCTAAATACATACTTACATATTATAGATAAATGACACCCAGACACAACAAATGATCGTGTTCATCACACAAACATTTGTCCTGGGTGGGAATCGAACCCACGACCTCCAGCATAGCAGTCAGGGCCACAAACCACTGGACAAACATTACAGGTCAGTCAAAAAGTCAATTTAGTTAACTGGGTAGAAAATAAGCTCTTAAAACATTAGATATTAAATTTAAACAAATAGTTTTAAAAGGAGCAAATGCGTAATTGCAATTCGACTAACAGCGCCACTCATTCAATGCCAAGAACAATCCACGAACCTTTAAACCATACAAAATATTAAATTACAACGAAAATTCACGTACGAAATCTTGTAGAATGGAATTTATTGCCTCCTATATGTTGTTTTATTTATAAGAAAGCATGGGCCGCGCTGAGGGAGATGAAATTACGTGATACCATTGCGAATCAAAGTGATATACAGCTCTGTGTGTGGCACAATCAGTTACCTGAGTGTGCGTTGTTTCATTTGAGCCTACTCGCCCGATTGACGACGTCACTTAATAAAATTCTATGTGTTTATTGAACATTTTTTAAAAGCAAAGAATGATTCCAAAGCAAAAACATCCCTCATAAAACTTCAGAGGGCTTAGCCAAGTTGATAATCTACAATCGTTAACGCTAGTAGAAAACTTCAAAATGAGAATGATAAGACCGCCCATTGTACCCTTATTTATAATAATATGTCCTATATTTGTTGTTTATGCGGTGTACAATAAAGAATAAAAAAAAAAAAAAAAAAAAAAAATGAATAAATAAATAAATGAAGTTATCTCAACGCTCAGTCAAGTGGTCAGAACAAAAGAATCGGAGGCGTTGCCGACTCGAAGCGATCGACGACAGATATTCGACATGACAGATGTCGTAACTTGGCTAGGCTTGTAGATATTATTAAGTTACACCACCTCTTCTAAACCAGCTTTTGCAGTAAGCGTCCAAGTCGTCAGTCATTCAACACTGGTTTCTGAACATCTGCCCCCCTAGCCAAGTTACAATCTTTTTGTTTTGCGTTAACGCTTGGAGTTGACCACGCCCCCAACTCCTTTATTCGAACAAACGAATTGAGGGCGTGGCCAACTCTAAGCGTTAACGCAAAACGAAACGATTGTAACTTGGCTAGGGGGGCAGGCTTAGGTAGTTCCCGCCAAACGCTTAGTAGGTACAGTAGGCGGCAAATAACTTGACTAGAGATTTTTGTGATGAGGTAGCTCGAGCATGTCAAAAATGTATGGAATTATTGGTGGTGGGAGCTTCCCCCACAGTCAAGACACCTTCTGTACTTAGCGTTGGCGAGAATGCTGACAAAAAAGTCATTTATCTAAGCGATAACGGTGACACCGTCTAGCTATCCTGAGTCGATGGTAAACTCCTTCTACGTTAACCGCAGCACCGGTGGCAGCAGCACTCATTAAGTCCTCCAAAGTTCATGTGTATGGGCACCTTCAAGGTTTTTTTTTAATTGGGCAATCCTTCCGTGGAAAGGGATTGGCCAGAAATGGCTAAGGACAGAAAAGAGTGGAACAACAGAAGGGAGGCTTTTGCCCTGCAGTGGGACACAACGGGCTCATAATAATAATAATAATAATCCTCCCGTGACTTTTACTGACTAAAATCAGACGTGTCTCCTTCAGTATTTCTGTTGCCCTTTGTATTCTAAGACCACAGGTTTCCTTTTCCGAAAATCCCCTAGCCCCTAGAGGTAATTAGGCCCTGCTGGGCCCCTACAGTTTGCTGATATCTCTTTGAGGAGCGCATAGAGCACTACACGCTGTTAACGACTAGGAATCGGTACGGTCGATTATTGGACGGGTACTTCAACGTGTGGCTAGTGTTCTGAACAGCGACTCAAAGAGTTGGTGTAACCGCTGAAAGGTGTAAGCCACTGCAATTAATTTCAATTTATATAGAACTTATAAAAAGATAATAATTCGTCGATAAATCACGTCTTTTTGGTTGTAAACATTATGAGCATTATAATAGGACATAGGTATACTAGTATAGGACATAGGTATACTAGTCCACTGCAGGCTTGCAGGATATAATTATCTACCTCTCATTTAGCTTGATTCTCAACTATCATACGTCCTATCGGTTGCGTAGCTCCACTAGATAAGTTTGGCCATAGTACGTTTGTATCTTCTTTTTTTCCTCACGTAACCTCACTACACCTCTACTACCTTATCGGTCGTCAGTGCCAAAAACAATGGTAGAGCCATTACCACCTCTGTCACAGAATAAGCATAGGTACAAGCATCAGTGGATTCAAATTGTTTATTCTCCTTGTCGATAAATATTATAAATTCCACTTTCATGTCGGCAATGCAAGTAAATTCATTCTATATGGGTCCCACCGCCTGTTTAACAGTCGTAGGATGTTCGTTAAGAAGTCGGAACAGCTATTGTCGTGAAATCGCCTTCTTGAGTGGTTTATGCAATTTTAATTTTTCAATTTAAAATATTTGGAGTGTCCTTGGCTTTCAGTATCGCTTTCTATTATATTCCAGAATTAATTTTAACTAAACTTATATAACGAAACGTATACTGTCGAAGAAACGAAACGTATCAAAATACCGCGACAAGAACTGTCAAAAATAACTTGTGAAATTGTCGTTAGCCAAAACAAAAATTTATTTTAATTATTTCACCATGGATAGCCGTTTGTACGAAACTAAATTGCCAAACCATAAAATATTTAAAGAGTTAAAAGACAGTTTGAGTGAAAATCCGAGTGGAAAATTGCGAAATTTGATCGAATTGAAGGATGATGTGTTTTATGTTTGGAACTCGAAAGAAAACTGTTTATTGAGTTTAAATCTGAAGCATTTGGAAGAGAGTGGCGACGAGACCCCTTATCAGGTATTTTAGCACGTAAACTGCAGATATTTTCATTGTTTTGGCTTAGTATTTGCTGCCGGCATGATTTTTTGCAAAGAAACATTTTGAGGTTATGTTATCTTGTTATTTGACAATCTCAAACACATATTGGTTTGTTTATATTTATTTTTAAGTAAAAGCTTTTTAGAATATTATTTATTAGATTTTGGTGTGATAAAGAACGCTATATATAGCCATTTATGTCCTTTTTGATATCCAATTTTGATATGAGCTTTAGCTTTGAACAAGCAAAGTGAGTTCTTTCTTGCATAATATTGCTCAATAAACATAAACTGTAAAACATACACATAGTTTTAATATAACATTCTTTAATTTTCATGTATAATCAACATATACCTCTCATTCCACATATTGATATTAATGTTTATTACAAGTTGAATCAGAGACTAGATCCTCCGCAATTGGTTTCATATGTCTGAGATTATTACCTTGTTTTAAACACAATTTTACTTTTCTAACGAGTTACTATGGCTTATTATCTGCAAAATATGAGTATTGATGTAAGGGTATTATATGCAAAACATAAAAATGTTCACTTTAATTCATACTTCTCATTGCAATATTTTGGCTAGTGGCATTGTCAGCAGCCAGTCTTATGGAAAATGGTTAAAACAAAGTATTTATTTTGTTTTAATGTAATTAAAATCTTATTAAGTAACTATTCAATATGCTTAACACTATCAATGATACTTTCATGCCAAAAACCTAGGCTCCGAGTCATATGATAATTGAATAATTTAAAAAAAAATGTTTTTGGTACTAGAAGTGTAACCAAATTTTAGTTAGACTGGTAACCAATTCCTTCATAATAGTAAAAAGCAGAGTTAGATTCCTATAAGCTATTAGTCTGCTGCATCATGTTACTCCATTACTAAGTTACGAAGGTCAGATATTGGGCAGCTCCTTGTAAAATACAGGTACTCTGCAGCTAGATATTGTTGTATACCTACTTAATGTGGGTACTTGTCAAGTCTTATTGACATAAGAATGTATCAGTAGTGGGTACCCAATGTGACACTGACAGAATAGTCACAACTGTCGCCACCTCAATTGCCATTAAAAAAAAAGTAGTGCATAGTAAAGTTTTCTTCAGTTCGCTTTTGTACTGTTCCGTTCTAGTTATGGAGTGAGAGAATCGGTCTGCCTTTTATTGACTGAGGTCTTGTTTACGGAGACGCGGCGTGTTCGGCGGTCCGTCGTACATTGCCATAGGGTTGTGTTTGCGTGAGCGATGACGCGGCGTGTTGGGCGGTCCGTCGTACATTGTCATAGGGTTGTGTTTGCGTGAGCGATGACGCGGCGTGTTGGGCAGTCCGTCGTACATTGTCATAGGGTTGTGTTTGCGCGAGCGATGACGCGGCGTGTTGGGCAGTCCGTCGTACATTGTCATAGGGTTGTGTTTGCGCGAGCGATGGCGCGGCGTGTTGGGCTGACCGGCGTACATTGTCATAGGGTTGTGTTTGCGCGAGCGATGACGCGGCGTGTTGGGCAGTCCGTCGTACATTGTCATAGGGTTGTGTTTGCGTGAGCGATGACGCGGCGTGTTGGGCGGTCCGTCGTACATTGTCATAGGGTTGTGTTTGCGTGAGCGATGACGCGGCGTGTTGGGCAGTCCGTCGTACATTGTCATAGGGTTGTGTTTGCGTGAGCGATGACGCGGCGTGTTGGGCGGTCCGTCGTACATTGTCATAGGGTTGTGTTTGTGTGAGCGATGACGCGGCGTGTTGGGCGGTCCGTCGTACATTGTCATAGGGTTGTGTTTGCGTGAGCGATGACGCGGCGTGTTGGGCGGTCCGTCGTACATTGTCTTATGGTTGTGTTTGCGCGAGCGATGACGCGGCCCACTGCTGCAATGTACGACGAACTCCGTAACGTTAACTCCGTAAACACGGCCTAGTACCACACCTGTGTCCTTCAGTTGCCCTTTGCATTCTAGGACCATGGGTTTCCTTTTCAGAAATTCCCTAGCAGGTAGGCCCAAGCAGGTATTGGCTATGCTAGGCACCTTTATGAACTTGGGTTGTACGAGTAATAAGGAAATATTTTTTGCTATTTTAACAATTATCTCAGTTTTAATTGATATGAATCAAAGTTTATTTGTATATATATATTTTTTTTGTTTTCAGGTATGTTGCATTCAGACCAAACAATCTTCTTCTTTTTGTATGGTCTTTTTAAATGTTGCTGGCTCATTACTTGCCACTTCTATGGCATCTTTAGTGAGTGAGCATTATCTATAAAGGTAAGTCTTGAATATGTGTTATAAAATGTATATTACACGGCAAATAAGTAGAACCATATGCTGTGGTTACGCGCAGCTTCGCTTTGATTGAGACTCGAAAATCGGTTACAGCGCATTCAAGGTCGACTGCCATGATGGTTCAACTTGTGTGACGAGAATTATAATGGAATTTCAAATTTCGAACCTTCGAGACATTTTAGTTTTAAAAGAGTATTTGCATTTCACCAAGCTATTTATGTGAGTTAAAACCTTTTTTGAGTAAAATTAGATTGAGTTTACAAACAAGATTATTTTGTCAAATAGAAATGTAATTCTACTGAATTTCTCCTATCCTGTTAAAGATTCCTAGAATTTAGTACATGAATAGAGTGGTACATTGGTGCAATTTACGATCAGTATTACTTTTATGTACTCTGCGCGAAGATAACCGAGGACAATACCCGCTGGATAGACAAGGCGCTTAATCGTAATTTCTATCAAAATAGTTGAGGTACATTGGATTTTATCAGTAAATTCGTGAGGTACATTGAACAAGCAAAGCGATGCCACTAGTTTTGTCGCTCTAACTCGAAGGGCCGCTGGATAGAACACTTGGGTTTGGTCCTTATCTGACACTCTAAATAAGGTTCAGTTGAAAACCAGCGTCAGGCAACTACCACGTAGCTGTCTGGCATTTTTACTGAACTGGACCTATTTGGCGCAACCGTGAGACACACAGTGTTAGTTTTATACTTTTTTTTTATCTTAAGTGTCTACATGTTGTATCTGCATTGTGTGTGTCTATATGTGTGAAATAAAATATTTTTCTTTTTCTTTCCATTGCTCATCGTCTGCAAACTCGCGTATACGGTGGTCGGAGATCGACCGGTGACTCTCTTGAGGATGTCCATTCTCTCAGGGTTGCTACCATCTCCTTCGCTAGCATTACTGCTTCGCAGAAAGAAGCTACCGCTTCCCATTTTTTCTTGCTCCAGACCATTCCTTGAGCCAGGGCCTGGCGCGTGAGGACGCTGCCGCTAAACATAGACCCGTATGGCTGTTTTTACTCAACTCATCATATAGACGTCCTCTGCTGCACATAGGCCTCGCCTAAGTGTCACAACAATGACCGGTCTTGTGCATCTCATGTCCATCGGATTCCCGTGTCCCTCACCAGGATATCGATTCACCCTGTGGGAGGCCTTCCAACGCTGCGTCTTCCGGTACGCGGTCACCACTCCAGAATCCTCCATCTACCATCTGTTCTATGAGCAATGTGCCCTCCTCACTGCCTTTTAACTTTGGCGGTTCTTTAGACTAACTTTGGTTCTCTTGCGGATATCTTGATTTCTGACCCGATCACGCTAAACAAAAAAAAAACTCAAAATCTTCTGATGAAGACATATTGCTGACTTCGACTGAGGTCGTGTTTACGGAGACGCGGCGCGTTGCGCGGCGCCTTGGGCGTTTCGTCGTACATTGCAACTGAAAAAATACAAACATATGGCAATATACGACGGACCGCACGACGCGCCGCGCAACACGCCGTGTCTCCGTAATCGAGCACTTAGGTACCCTGTCCTCTTTTCTAGATAAGCTTTCTTCCCATTCATATCTGATTTCAGAAATTCAATTTCTTCGCTCTGCGCAATAAAAATGTTAGGTCCTAAAATAATCGTCATCTACGATGTCCCTCGCACCTCACTTCGCTCTAGATTCATCCACTCCTACTTTTTTATCCAAGCTTTATCTCTATCCTTCTGAAAGTCAGGATGGCGTCCAGCCGGTTTTCCTTTAAACTCTCAAGCCCCAAGAGGACACCGGTGTCCGCACACCTATTGTCTTCCTATTGTGTCTTTAATTACGGTATTCAAAGGGTGGTGAAGACACGTGAACACATGCGCTGGATTTGTTTTTTCATAATAACGTTGCTTATCTATGTCAAAGGACGAGTATGTATTTAATATTGCACTTATTTCTTTTCTGTTTGGCTCTTTATTAAGATGCACATGCTAGCAAGTTGCAATTTTTTGCACCACTCCAACTGTTCGACTGGTAGAAAATACCTAAGGCATTATATCTGCCTTAATGTTTGTATCCTACTAATATTATAAACGCGAAAGTTTGTATGTATAAGATGTATGGATGTTTGTTACTCTTTTACGCAAAAACTAGGTACTGTATGGAATTTGGTGAAACTTGGTTCACGGGTAGACCATCTCCTGGAATAGCATTTATGGTACTTTTTATTACGGGAGTAAATTACTTGGGATAATTTTCTATAATCACGCTGTCGAAGCCAGCAGCAGCTAGTAAATAAATTAACTCTAAAATCGCATCACAACCAAAGAGAATCAATTAACCAAATTGATGAATAGCAAAACAAAACAATGAACATGTTACCACTGGTCATTGAAAAGAGCTTTCGATCCGACCGCCATTAATCTCACTTGAAACGTTACCACGGAATTAATTATCCTCTGACCATACGATTTAATGGGCTTCCTGAGGGACTCTGAGGTTTCCGATTAAATCACTACATCTCATTGGCCGATTTATAGTGACCGAAGTGCCCGAGATTTACTGGAAGCTGGATAAGGCCCATTTAAGACGAGAAATATTGCTTCGGCTATAAATGTTGAAGAATTATAGCAAGTATTCAGGCGAGACAACATTGTGGCAATCTTAACCGATTGGTACTTCCAGTAATCGGAGATATATTCCTAAATTTTTGTATATTGGTAGAAATCTGTTGAGAAATATGTAGATTTTATTAAGGTTTTACATACGATAGCTTGCTAAGTAACCTCCATGACTCCTCTAATGAGGAAAAACAAACACAACTCCATATTTAAACGAAGAACATTTTCCGATACGCGTCTTTTAGTATGCAAAAGTCGTTTAATTAAAAAATCGAATCATTTTAACGTTTTGCGATACTTCAATACCGTCAGGTTTCTACATTACAGATCTTTCCAAGACTGTCTATCCGAATAATATAGGACACGTTAAAGTCCCTACACGCACATAGCTTAACCGCCATGGTCTTTCTAGCCGGATTTATTGTTTTGTATCCGGTCCTTCGGTCCAAGTAGTCCTTTGCCCTGCCCGATTGTTAATCTGAACTTAGGTGTACTTTTCACCTTCAGCGTTTCGGGCCAAGGCGGTCTTAAATCGCTGAGAATGTTCAGTTACAGGGTGCTCCCTGTATGGCTTTAACACGGAACTGAGTTTTTGTTAGCAGTTAATGAAGAATTTTATAAAAAAATAAAATTTTGGAATTGTGTTGAATGGCATTGTGTTACCCTTTTCTGTATCATTCGTGACATTGTTTACGTAAAGAAAGAAACAAAAGAATAATGGTTAGTTGTTCTCCGGCTTCTGTTAAACGGAAAACTTTGAAAAGCATTATTATTCTCATCGAAAACTCTTTAAAAGGCAGCACTTTGTTGGTTTCTCAAAAATGTGAGTAAAGCAATTCTTTTAATCACGTGTTCCTTTATCCAGCCAATGAAATATCACGCGTTGACCTAAACAGGGTCCACCTGAATATCCAGACAGTATACATCGTGTAACATTTTAATTAAAACCAACTTAAGTATCCCACTTAGACCTTCGATTTAATCAGTTACTCAATAGGTAATTTCGGGGGCACTACACCTGGGCCGAACAATTAACTTGACCCAGCTTCCATACATAAATGTGTAAAGCAAATATTGTCACAATTATGCGATAACATCAACCTGTAAACACACGGACGAAGAGTGGTACCCTTCGGCGAATATCTCGAGGCTCCGGAGGCCCGTGTGGCAATCGAGATACCGGCTCAAGACTTGAGAGTAAGCGAGGGAAATCTTAAGTATAACATTCATATTTTGGAAATATTTGGAACAGAGAATAAAGTCCCACTTACCTTCGTTGAAAAGGGAGAATCCTCCGACCAGACGGGCGTTAAGTCTGGTGGGCTACTGCCCGAAAGATGATTTCGGACGGAGTTATCAATCAAATCGCGCGGAGAACTTTACTGGCGCGATGCAGGACAGTTCTTTTGTGACGTCAAAGATGTCGCTACAATATGGTGCAAAATAGATGATAAACATTAAAAAACAGTACATACTAAAATACAATAAAAATGAAAACAGTTACAATCATCAATCTTACGATTATCACACTAATATTATAAGGGTGTGTGTATGTGTATGTTACTGCTTCACGCTCTAGTGGCTAAATTTCGATGAAATCTGGCACACGTTTAGATGATGTCCTTAACACTAGAAAAACGTCGAAACTGAAATTTTGATACCATAACATTCGGCTCCATGACACTGGCGAATTTCGCCTTGGTCGCAATTAGAAACTTTCTCCACTTGTATCATAATGTACCTGCTATTTCAGCCTTCCACTGTGTTATGCCTTCGAAATTAAATTTTATTACACTTTAATCTGCATATCACATGGCAGCCTATAACGAAACCCTAAATCAAGATTTAGAGTTAGAAGTGTAAAAATAATAAACTCGAATGAATACCGTAGGAACCCTGCAGAAGGGTCGAAGCCTACTGGGAAAGGCAGGCTCGGCCCTGGTATGAAAGGCAACGAAGAAACGGGGTAGGTTTTTTAGTCAGTTAGAGTCTGATACTATCTCTTGCTCCATCTAAGGGCGGGAGTTGTCATTGTATGTTTTTTTCCCACCAAAAAAAAATCTCGAATGAACAATTCATTGTGACGATAAATTTGATGCATATAAGGATACCTCATAATGCCCTGAACATACTATTTAATTAATCAAAAGTCATCGTACCCGTCATGCTTTTTGTAAAGCCAATGAAACCACGCTACAGTTTTCGTAATCATGCTACGTGATTGAAGCGCTAAAAGTCTACAACTTAAAGCTTACACTCTAAGATATTTTCCTCCGTACCTTAAGATCGTTTTATTACCAACCCGGATGGACTTCGGGGATGGATGGTGGGGAATGTAAATTTACTGTACGGAACCGGACGCGAGGAGGTGAGCATCGGATTGTTTTGTTTTTGGTCGGGCCGCATTAAGGATGGCCGTCGTTCACACCGATTTGCAACGCAGAAACTTTTGTAAATCACGGCTATTAAATATGTTATAGTATTTTTAAATTCCGCTTTCCTGCTAGTGGCTTTGGAATTGAAGAAGCAATGTCAGACTAGATGAGACCTCTCCCTGCTAGCTTCTAATTACGTGTTATAAAGGTCAACATAGTTTCCATCTCTGTTTAAATGTGTCTCCTTACTGTCTTCTTTTTCATTAAACGTAAGAATATCCTTGCTGAGTCTGTCTTTTGCAATATCGTTACCGTTCACCTTACACTTCGGTATAACAACACCTTTCCACAAGTTCTTAACACTGCACCAACCTATTCTAAACTTAAACACTCATTATCAAGGTTTACATTCGTTTAAAGGATAAAGGCAAAGATTTGGGAGGTGAACTTAAGACAATCGCGTGTTCGGAAGCATTTCACCGCGGCCTTTGTTTAGACGTGTTAGATCGATGTGCCTAATGTATGTGGATTGAACAGCGTGGGTTTAATTTGCCGCCTGTCCATTTGTTCCGATTGTGGCCTTATTTATTGTGTACTGAGGATTGGTTTGTAATTAATGGTTTGTGTTGATTTTTGCATCTGTTTACGGTTAGCTTCGTAGATTTCAAGGAAGGATAGCATACGTTTCTTTGGTGAAGTAACATGTTTTGTTTTATGATAACATAAATGTCACTCTTGGCTTTTAAAGATTCAGTCTCAATTGTTTCATGTGTGACATGTGAAAAGTTTAGTACATAAATTCCTTCGTTTTCTTTTTATCATATCGAGTCTTTTTGCGACCATTTTTGATGCACTCTCAGTCAATTTTTCATGCTCTCTCAATTTAAAATTTGAACTTCAGTAAAAAGATATTTTTACTACCCAACATTTCCTTAAAGCTTTTAATTATTTGTTCGCAGAACCTTTGTAGCGAATATGTATGTAATAAAGTTTTCAGTGTAGCGTTTAATTGAACTAACCAAACCTGCTTCTAAAACCTTACGATCCTAAAACTAATCAAACTAAACCTCACAGAATCTATTAAACATACAGTACCTATCGATAGTCCTGTACGGATTACCCTCAAGTTGCTGGCCCAAGGCACATCGGTTCTTTGTCTAAACCGATTGCTATGGGGTACCCCAAGGAGGTATCTTGGGACAGGTGTGTACTTGCCAGGATTTTAATTAATAATGTCTCGATAGTGTGTGGTGTTGGGTGGCTGATTTATTGTGGGTACTATACAAGGGTAGAATGGTAAATTTTGTTTAGTAGCCTGTGATAATTGAAGAGCTTGGAGTAAGAAAAATGGAATCTAGGATTGAAGTGGATGAAGGGGTTTTGTTAATAATTTTCGATTTTTTTTTCTATTCTTTAAATGTTCGTATGTAATTTGTTAATTATATTCAGGTATGTTGTAGTATTTCATGTTAGAAACAAAGCTGCGAGTAACAATATTCACAAAAAACAACAGACTGAAATAAAATGAAACCTTAGATGAAAATGTCGAGCGATCAACTGACAAACATCGCAAAGATAGTAAAAATATATCCCACCCTCCGAATATTATAAATAACTTTCATTTAAACCATTGAAATATCGACACAATAGTCTTAATAACCCACCAGAAGATAAACAAGTCCCATCGAGACGATATATCTTGAGGCCCTTTACTAACGAACAGTCTGGTATTAACTGCACATTGCTGACGTCACAAGATATTAGTTATATCTCATGTGTATTGTCTGATGTGCCAATAGTTGGATTAATTTGTACAGCCAGCGATATTTAGGGGTTTCGGTTAGGGAAAGTTCGGCGATAAGCTGAGGTCAAAGCGGTAACGAAGTCTTTGGGATGTAGGAGCATGATACAATTAGCTTCGGCAAGCCGAAACTACGCTTACAGTTGTAGTTTATTTAGTTGGGCAGCTGTTATTATTTCAGTGAATTTTTAAACGCCTTATCGTTGAGTTGAAAATTCCGAATTCAAAAATGGTCATAGTTTTCTTTTTCTAGTTCTTCCACTCCTGGGTAATGGCCTCTTTCTACTTATTATTTGTGGCCAGCGCTTTCTTCTTCCAAATCTGGAAAAATTCTGACTAGCTTTGTTATTTTTTTGGTGGGAAATCATCCAATGACTTCTGCCGCTCTGAGGCCTGTCAGACTTTTACTGACTAAAACCTACTCTTATGTTCCTTCTTTGCATTTCGTTCCAGGTCCCCGGTGTTCCCTTTCGGACGACCAGAGAATGAGTTTGTGAAAAATGTTTTCCATTTCTTTACATAGTTTGAAGTGGTTTGAGAAAAAAATATCTGGAAGGATATGGAAAAGACGAAAAATTATCACCATTATATAAAAAAGTTTCACAGCAAATAAACAAAACTTAAAGGACTAAAGAACCAAGCGTACAATTTATTCTCCTTACCACACTAGATCTCTATCTAACATATTAATTACTAATAAAACTTTAAAACGTGCACACCCGTGCGAGTGTCTCAGGACTCTCTAAGACGGCTCGCCTCCTGCCCCCCCTCTCCCCACTCACCACCCTCCTCTATGTCCGTACATGGTTAGTGTGAATATGTAAGCCCACGGGTGTTCATTAACTCAGCATGTTAAGCCGATGATCGTAGATAGTGTTTGTGGTCGCTCCATCGGGCCCGATTGAGAAAAGACGCTGGGGTGGATCGCAGGTCCCGTCTCAAAGGATCCTTTACAAAAATCTTAGATCTTAAAATATTTTCGAAGCTTTGCACAAGAGTACAGACGCAGACGCCATTTTCACATACCTCCTGTATGTGAAAATGGCGTCTGCGTCTGTGTAAGTCTTGTAGCACCAACGAAGAGTTGTTCCACTCATCATTTACAATTGAAAATGCCAGCACAGTGCTCAGCCCTACCACGAGTTCTCAACGCGATATATTGAAGATCTAAACTGAAGTGATGAAGCGATAGAGCTATATAAAAGGTGTGTAGTTCCATTCCTCTGTTTCGCTCGCAGGTTAAGACTCCTAGCATAAATCCTAAAGGAAAAAAGGCGAACACAACGCTACCAAACAAATTGATGCCAGGATTTAATTACGCCACAGAAACTATAAATATTTATTTTAAATCCAGCACAGTTGAGCGCAGCAGCGCGTTCACCTTGCCACTCCACATTTACACGAACAAATCTAAAATGGCGTCATGTAAAACGTACATCGCGGTGAGCACTTGAAACTCGTTCTTTTCCCGCCTCGGAGTGTCGTTGCCGACATTAAATCTTAATAAATCCCTTCATGCATCACCATGGCAGGTCCTTTGATTTTTCACTTGGCAAACCACGTCTGCGTGCTATCAAAGAAAATCACAACTCTTTTCAATGAGCGTCGATATAATGTTCACAAAGACCACCTTAATTGATCCCCCCGCACCCCATTCCACTTTTGAAATATATAAAACCGGTCAGGTGTGAGTTGGACGAACTTTGATGGTTCCAGGGCTATTGAATTGAAAAAAGTCAGGCTGGGGGTGGATTTCTTTTGTTAATAACTGCATATTGTTGATTGCGTAATAGGTGGTCTTTATAATCGCTAGTTACTATTGTTTGAAGACAAGGAACTCGATATCAAAATTGGTCCTTATAGATTGTGTGAGGCAAAGTTGCAACAAGCAAGCATTATTTTTTAAACTAAACCCTTCTAAAAATTCTAAATTCTGTATGTACCTAATCAAAAGAGGAAACAAATATCCGAGCTATTCACAGTACCCAAAAAATAAAGCCAAAGGGAAGCGAAAAATGCACCGCCGGAGCTCTCAATAGAGTGGACAGTGTACCTTCAATTTACTAATACAAATAAGCGCGACGCGGTCCTTTAGGCCCCTGACAACCTCTATAGGCGACGCTTTTAAAAGGACCTTGCCTATTGTGCTTAACCCTCAATCGCGGTCTCGATTATCGGAAAGAAAACACTCTCATCTATATTTTAAATAATGATCAGGGTACGAGAGACCCTTGGACGGGGGAAACAACGGTTGTGATGGATTGTGCGGGATACGGGCCAATAAAGGCTTTGTGTGGTTGTCGCCTTGAGAGTACAATATGGGTTTGATGTTTGTGAATTATTGGAGAGAATATTGTCACGACATGGACTGATTAATTGACCAGTACATTATTATCAAAGTAATTTGTCATAGTTTCTATGCAATCTCTACTTTATAATCTATGATCGTCACATTTTCTTCCTTTAATAAATGTCCTTATTTCCTTATTATTTATTCTCATTTCATAAGTCTTTATCATCATTAACATCAGGCACACAATTATCTGCGAGAAAAAGAATATTATAATCACAACAAACAGCAACTATCATCAGAGAGATAACCTTTCAAAAATTCTAAAAGCGTGCGAAACAAAACCGGCCGTGTAATGAACCCCCATACATCATTAACTGGTAGTGTAGAAACACTGAACAAATGAGTACAGAAGTCCAACTGCAAATATCTTGCGAAAAGAATCTACAAACATCACGTAAAGCGAGTGCAAGCGTATTCGCGACCGGTATTTCTTTGATATCGCCTGTGTTATACGCGTCTGTGTGTGCGTAAGCCTTTTTTCCGAATCGGCCTTCTGTGCTCATCTCCCTTCTGGTAGAAGTGTCACACAAACAATCCCGCTCCAGTTTCGCGAGGGACTGGTTGATAGTACGCAGTAGTGGATTCGTTACAGCGAGAGTCTAGTGGAGACCATTGTGAGTCGAGGACGTCTGCGCTGTTGTGTCCGAGATGTTAGTAATTGCCCCCGCTGCCTACGGTACGAGGAAAAAAATCTGGATGCGATTGAGAATTTTTAGTACAGAAACTTTTTTTTTTGCTATGATTCATTTCGTTGGAGAATCTCGACGAGCTTTGGATATTGCTTAATAAGTTTAGAGAGACGAACGAATATTAGATGTAAGGTGTACTTGGTGTGTATTTCGATTTACATAAAAATCACCGTTATTGTATAGCATAGCATCAGCCTTAGAATGTTTCCGCTGCTGGGACTCAGGCCACCTCTCTAAGAGAGGGAATGGGCCGTAATCCACCACGCAGGCCCAGTGCTGGTGCAGGGTTGGTGGATGTCACATGTCTTCGAATTTCCGGTTCTAGGACATGCCGGTTTCCTCACTATGTTTTCCTTTACCGTTTTGAGAATAGTTATTGTACACTAGCTTCTATTAAGACAGAGAAACAAACTTTGGACCCCTGTTTTATTCCCTTAAGGGGTGAATTTTGGAAAATCGTTCTTATTGTTTTACAGCGTTCTAAGTCCAAGTTGTCGAGTCATTGAGTGAGTCAAGTTAAAAAATATCACTTTTCAACCTAAAATTACTTCAAGAGTTATAAACTCATTACCACTTTACGATATGCACTTCAACGCTTACGTCACACCAGTTTATTCTCCAAAGGCCTTTAAGGTCATCTAACTTGAAGATATGGGAGGTCCCATTCATTAATTTTACGCCTTAACCCGCACAAACATAAGGATCCCTTAATAAACCGCGACCGATGTCTCTCTCTGTTTATATGCATATAATAGCGTCCCAAATCTTCTTATTGTTCCGAATATGGTTCAGAGCGTCTCATGAACAGGTAATGACATTATTTATTGGCACTAAAGGAGCATCGAGGTTAAAGACAAAGAGTCCGAATAGTTCGCAGCCTCTTGTTATGATAGTTAGGGAACTATGTGAGTTATGGCCACCTTCATTGATTCGACCCTCTCTCGTAGAGGCCAAATTCCAGGGATTATGCATCTCATCAAAAGAAACTTCAGTTTATAGACATTGTAGTAAGTTTGGGAATGTCTTTGTTGGTCTACCTATGGGGTGAGTGGCTGTAACCTACTGCGGCGTCCGAGCGTTCACAATGTTATTATTAAACGCCAATTAATTTAATGTTTAAACGTGTTGAAGTTACAGAGATTTTATAACCAGTACATTTAATCTACAAGCCGCAATTTTCTTCTCATTGCTTCTTGAACATTCCTGTGCTCCCTTTCTTTCCTATTCGAAGTTTTATTCCCATCAATCGAATATCGAATGAATTGTGTGCCCAACACAATTATTATGAACCTAATAAAATCAAACTGGGAGGAGCGGAGTGGCGTCGGGTTTGACAAGGGCCCAGCCATCTTGAAGTCAACAATGGTTTTCCGACTTGTTCTTTGCGTTGCACCGTTATTAAAATCTCGTGAAACAATCGACTTGAAAGCGCACTTCCGCGGGCTGTGTACAGACTTGTTGACAGGATCGGCAGGATTTCTAGTTAAGTTGGAATTGTTTTGGACTAGCTCCACCTTAGGCTTCGCTTTTAGGATCATAATCATTAACATTTTCATGGATTAAAAGTAGCTCATGATGTCTAAATTTTTTGTCTACCAGTTTTTTCGGTGCTGTCTGATTAAAGGATGAAACCACAAAGAAACTTTAGCATTTAAATAGTATGATAAGATCCACCAAGCTTAGTCTGATCTCGTCATTGGACAATTTGAAAATAAATGGTGTTAAAACACTAATCCACGTGGGTCAAACAATTGCGTCATTGCTTACCTCGATTCTAATTTGACGCAATTTAATTTGAATATTTCCTAATGTCTGTAACCATTTTTGAGTATATCCTTTAACACGTGAAATCATTTTAAAAAAATAAACGTATTCTGCCAACATGATCACTACGAAATGTGTACCAGCACCAAATGCATGGAAAATTAATACCGGGCCTCACCGATGGTGACTCCGAACGGATCATTAAAGGATAATTATCAAGCCACTTCACAGGAAACTGAAGGGTTTCCACTCGGAAATCTGATTCTTTCTCTAGTTCTCCCCACCGGGGCGACTTTTTTCCTCGGAAAATAATTTTGGCATCCATGCTAATAGGTGCTAAGACTTAATTTTGATTGAATTGGAGATGCTTAAAAAATGGTTGGTTTTGACTTTTAAATCTTGCCTCTTTAGAACTTCGCGAATCTGTGTCGAAGATTGGAAATATTTTCACCTAGCCTAGTAGAAATCTCGAACACTACACGTGTAACCCAACCACCAATATCTCACACCACCTTCCAAAGCCAATGAATTTGAAATCGCTCTAAAACTTGTATGACGTAACACCACCATCTAACGCCCGATGCGTCGAACCGAAGGCATCCACAGAGGAACCCGCCCTCGAAGGTCCGAACCGAAGCGATGCATCATTAATGAACCACCGGCCACATCTATTGTGCACTATTTAACAACTACCCACCCCGACGGGGATTTCCTACCAAATTAAACTCGTCCAACAACGATTGTATAGAAAATAATACTGGGAAAACTCTTTGTTCGGGCACACGGGCGGACGGTGCAAATAAAACTATTGTTACAAGTAGTATTAATTAATGTGAATGGTAAATTAATCTGTAAGGTTTCGGCTTATGGACCGATGTGGGTGTATTTGACTTGTCCGTATCGAAAGTGACCCGTGTGAGAATTTGAAGGTTTTTCGCTGGCGCTAATAAATGTAATTAGTTTGTTCCGTGTTTAGGGATTGTGCGAATTCTGCGCCTTATGAGTGTAGTATCCTTTTAAACTTTATAATCCTCACTATTATTTGTTGCCAGCAATAGCTGTTCAATTAGCCTAAGTCTTTATATATTTGAAAGCCCCTACTCTCGATATGTTAGCATTATTTATTTACTTTCAATTTTAGAATATCCCAACAAAAAGAACCAGAAAAACATTTCACGTAACGATGAAAAAAAATGAAATGCATACAGCCAGTGTTTTCTTTGGCTACACCTCGACTTGTCCCGGGGATATATCCCTACCGACTCACAGTGAATAAACGCAGCACCATGTTATCCTTGGATATTTCTCCATAATTAAAAGTAGGGAATTGCTCGCGACGTTCCGAGTTGGAATCGGGAGATTTTAATTATGTTAGTGAACCGGGCGCTTTGTCCTGGCAGCGATAGCTTTTTTGCGATACCCCCAGACTTTTTTCTGAGAAGTAAGCACTAACTAGAGACTTCACAAATAAAACATCAAGTTGTGAAAATGTTGAATTTAACAAAGTTAACGATTCAGCTTTGTGATTTGGAGATAGTTTTGCGAGCTTTGGTAGACTGGTCGTTATGGGAACAGAATTATAAAACTGAAAATATAGCAGCAAAGTAATGAAAAGTTTAATCGTTACGTAGCACAAGAGATACTAAAATAGAGATCGCATAAATTATTAATATCAAAGACAACATAAAACCTATCAGAATCAAGACCCAAAACACTATCCACAATAACATTTCTAAAACATTTTAGTTTCATTGTTCCGCACGTTAACAAATAAACACCGTCTGATTTCAGTTTAGCAAACCGTACAAAAGTTGTAACAAAATCTCATTTCGCACGAGCAAACATTTGAATTTAACATGAGTAACGTGTATTTGATTGTGGGACTTGTTAGTTTTCATTAACAATCACATGTACCGTTTACAGCATCAAACAAACAACGGATTTTGATTCTGTAACATTTCGTTTCTATAATCTACCTACGTGAAAATTTTAGGCATGTCCCGGGGAGCATGTTTGCCATCGTCCGAAATTCGGACCTCTCGCGCGTAAAATTACTATCACCTACGTTCTACACCTTAGGTAAATATGTTGGCAAGAAATTCGCTTTGAACCCTTTCAGCCCTTTGTTGTTCAACTAAAACTATTCTCAGTTAATCCCTGGATAAACAGTGCTTGTTAATAAATTAACGCGTTATTAATATATGTTACTGTGACCCTATGGTTGGCAGGTGTCCCTTCAGGGTATGTTCTCTATTCTGTTTCATTTTACAACAAAGGTTCTGAGTTAAGAAACAGTAATTTCGGGTCAACTGTAAATATTGTAGCTATTCCGCTTTTTGTGTTGTTAATAAATTACGATATGGTTGCGTGACGTGTTTGTTTTGCTCTCATTATGTGGGGATATCTTTGTGAAACGGTCAAAGACGAATCTGTGGGGTCTTTGAAAATATGGACTTTCTTCGGGCTAACTTCTAGTTGTAAAGTGAGCCTTAAGTAACAGCACTAAGACATATTTCTTGAGATTAGGTTGTTGTTATCATATCCTATACAGTGTCTTCAGCTGTTCAAGTACTTGCATCAAATTTATAATATTTAGCAATTACTTATACGAAAGTGATGCTACCATTCTTCATTCTATTCATATTTAACCAAGTACTTCAACTGGCAAATTACTTTTTTTTTAGGTAAGAATTCATCTAATAATTTATCACGCTGTTGGTGAAAAGAAAGGCGTGTCATACTTACTGAATAAAACCCACCTATATTCTTTCAATATCCGTTTGCATTCCGAGTCCTCGGTAACTCTTTCAAACATTTCCTTAGCCGTAGCAGGACTATCAAATCACCTTAACACTTCGATCCACAACTACCCAACTTGTTCATACAAAAGTAGACTCTAAACATCGGAATTAAGGCCTATAGTGGCGTGGATGTGAGAGGACACCGGTGTCCTCTGAGCTAGGACAGATTAAACCGTAAACCTTTTCCACCACAATTCGTAAAATGCATCCCAGACATATCTAAAACATCTTGGAGACAGGAACAACCCACCAATAACAGCGCACCATAATTAACGACACCACAAACCCTCATATTGCATTGCCGAAAAATAATCCCGCCGAATCTCCTTTCATCCTCAAATGTATCCTAAGCTAATAAATAGAAGGAGAAAAACTCGGTCAGGGGGTGGAGGGAGATGGGAGATCTAAGTGAGTGCTTTACGTCATATCCGAAATCCCGGTAAAGTGAGTCCGGTAAAGCTTGGCAGTGTTCGATGGTCCGCTCCTCGCGATCTCTGTAATAGCAATAGCTTTGTGTTAAAGCTGCCCGGAGTGAAGTCTCGTTGTTTGGTGCAAACACTGGCGAATTTCTTGACGGAGACATGTTTTCTTGTTTGGTGCGATTTGGTGATCGTGCATCGTAATGTTGGGTTTCAGAAAGTTGTTTTGGGCCTATATTGTTATGAAGTTTGATTTCTAATTATGATCCTGAATCAAAATTAGAAATCATAATCTGATTTCGGACCTATTAAATTAGTTTTTACTCTGCTTCATCTCAAGTAGTATGAAAATCTGTAGTAAAATTTACATATTGAATGCCAAATTCAGCTCTCACCATACATGGTCGAGCTATACAAGAAATATTTTTTTATATATAAAAATGTATAGCTGTTCGTTAGTCTTGCTAAAACTTGATAACGGCCGGACCGATTTGGCAAATTTTGGTCTTGAAATAATTGTGATACTCCAGGGAAGGTTTAGATTTATATGATGAGAAAATATGGAAAAAATCCGACTATTAGACGGTACAAAGTTTGCCGGGTCAACGAGTCTGTATATATAACAGATATCTAATTATTTGGCACCAACAATATGAATACTTTAATTAGACGCCACTCATAAAGAAAGACTCCATTCGTTTCTCGTTAGTGTCATCGAAAACAAATCATCTACGAGATATCTCATAGCTGATATTAAATGTGTTAAAACTGGAATATCACGTATACCGTGACTTTAACTTGACCCCAATGAGGAGTGAGTATCCGCTTATCTCCTATATCTTACGTCTCGCCGTTATATCGGCGTGGCTTAGCGCTTTTTCATCAATCCTGCTTTATTACGGCGGATTCGCTTTTGTCTACGGCCGGATGTCGGTCATTTAGCCTGACCGTGCCAGTCTCTATTACACCCATCCGATTTCATTCGTATCTGTCGCCCGGAACCGCCCGGAATTCGTCTTCGGACGTCATCTGCCGTTTACTTTCCGACGAATTCCTTTTTTTCCGTCTCTCTTTTTAAGGCACTTGATGTATAACCGCCATTGTCAGTTTGTTTTCTGTTTGGCAATTTTTAACGGGATTACACCCGCCGACCCCTGGTCTGATCACGTTTTTGCAGCTGCCCGTCTATTTATGAGGCAATATTTTATGGAATATTGAGTAAAGTGGCCTTTAATCTACTAATATAATGGGGTTTAGCGGAAATATTACCACGCGTTCAATTGTGTGTCGGTTTTCTATTGTTGTGTCCGAGGCTTGCTTTAGTGGCCGTCTTGAGATTATTGTCAACATATACTAGGGGATCGACCTGCAATTAATCTAGAAATACGATTTCATTTTCTTTATAATATTCGTAATAACTAACCGTAGCCTTCTTTATGACGATGTCATCTGTATTTTCACCTTATTTCATTAAATTATTAGGTTCATATCAATTCCCCTCACGCAATTTATCCCACAAAAAATATAAACTTTCCTACCCAAAAAACACCTATTCAGTCTTTACTATCCTCACCCCGATAGCTTCCCTGGCAATGTTCCCAATGAAATGGGATTAAATCATGCGACATTAGCGTTGCCTTGTCCACAGCACTAAATAATCTTCCTTTTATTAAACTCGAGATAAATGATTATACAGTCGACTGTCCCTTGTTTGTCCGTAATAGGAAAGTGGAATTTTTCTCGGGAATTAGAGGGTGTATTTTGCGTGTCGATCTTGGAAGAAAGAATGTCGTGAAGAGAAATGCTGGCATCTAAAGTAGTAAATTGGTCTTGTAATTGATAGCTATTGGGATTGTTTGTCGTATTTCTTATATTGAACATTCTTTTTGGCTTAGCTATGTTTATTTTGTGATAGGCTACCGAGAAATAAAAATAACAGTGACTTAAAATTGGTACGTGCGTAATTTTATTCTTCTCAATCATCCATCTTAATCATGTTGCCTTTTGTTGCGACGTAGATATATAGACTTCTCTATTACCTGCCATTTTATTTTTTGTAACTATTAGTGACATTTTTGGTATCATTATGTCACTTAATGATATCATTATTATCAAAAATGTCACATAATGAATTTTCGTTCTATAACGACGATAAACTCGCGTCTTTTTATCATGAGGTTAGCAACAACTTTAGTACACCAGCTTCCATGATCCCTAAATACTACTTTTACTTTTATGTCTCCAGAAATTTTAAAATTTTCATAAATTATAAAAGTTATTCTTTCGAATGCATCTATATCCTTCTTTTTATTAAGAGCCCTTTCACGTTTCGGCATTACGCAAATTTAGGTATTTTATGCATCGAGCGGGCGGCGAACTACGTGAGCGATATTTTCATTCATGCTTCTAGCAGTCTCGCTCGCACTATGATATTGTGTATACGGCGGCTAAACGATCTTGATCTTTCGTAATTGAAGTATTCAGAAAGAGGTTAGAAGATGGATATTTTTTTTAAATGTCGTTTTAATTTAAATATGTTCAAACAAATATTTTTAATATTCTGCAGTATTCGATAAACAATCGATTGTAATATATACTATTCATAGCAAAAATAGATTTTCAAAGTTGTATATATTTATTTTTAATTCATATAAATTAGTGCTCGACTGTGATCCAACCTGATGGTAAGCAGTGATGCAATCGTTGATAACTAGTTTATTAAGTGTATTTTCAGTCTAGCCTTAATTTTATGGTAGTATGGTTGAAATCTTATCGAATAAATGAAACAACAAAATGTATTATTTATTTTATTATTTGGTACAGGCAAACAGCATATTTTTACATCAGAAAAATATTTCCCGCAAAGGCATTGATCGATCTTTTCTTGAGTCGATAACTTCTGGCAGTACACATTTTTCATAAAAAGCTTTTAATTTGGGTAACATTTTTAACGACCAAAATTCGTCGTCTTTGTAGATTGTTATAGTTTTTACAGGAAAGTCTGGTCCAGTCCATATGGCAAGTATGCAGACATTTTTATTGGATATATAAAGCTGTCTTTGAATTTGGTAGAACCAGTCATGACTTTAACTAGTCTAACTTTAATAAGTTCACTATCTGGTATACTAGTAAAATAATATTCAAATAAAAAAAATAAAAAAAAAACAAAATAATAATAAAAATAATAATAATAAATAATTGAAATAATATTTCAATTAGTATAAAGTTCACACTTTATTATAACTTCAATATAACGGTATATAATACCGTTCGAAAATAAATATTTACAAAGATCAAAAACTGCGTTCGTAGTTCACACGCACACAATAGCAATGCGACAGCGTCTACGCGACAGTCGGCGCACACGACGGTAGTCACGGTAGTATCGGAACGAAAGCGCGCGGGAAAGAAACTGACATAGGTCCGACCTCGACAAGCGCTCGCGCGATACTAATCGCAGATGACCGGCGCAGTGAATTATAAAGTGTTTTTATTTATTTTATTAAAAAATAATAGTAGCGATTTAAAAAATAAAAATAATACTATAGTTTAAGCAAATGTTGATGATTATTTTGGTATAAATTTGAAGTCTAAATAATGTAGAACTTTTGCGATATTGGGGCTTGTTTTGAAGCCTTTTCGGTAGATAATTGAATTACGTAGTTTTTTTTTTCTTTACATAAAAGGCATATAACGAAAATATTACCTGTTATGATTGAAGTATAGGATATTTGAGAGCTAATAATATTTTTGTTTTTGACTGATATTTAGTAGAATCTCAAAATTAGAGCTCAGAAATGATGTCTCCGTGAATTTTTGCCGAAACATGTATCGGGAGAAAGCTTATTACTATATAATTAAATAATTAATCTAAAATCAGTTTTGAGGTAATTGTAGTAGAGAAAACGAACTATATTAACCAAGAAATTGTTATTTCATACAACGAACATAAAACCTAAAATTTCAACGTAGAAAACTTGCAATTTCGTGTTTTTTTGTAACACGCCTCTTAACAATTACACAGACACATCCAGCACCACTTCTATCATCTAAAGTTATTTCCTGCATCTCGTGTCCATTGTCCATTATATCGGTGACACGGCTTTAGTTTTGAGTAATTGTTGTCCCCGACAGGCAGTAAGACGAAGATCACGTAATATATGGTCCTGGGTGATACTTTCCATTCATTGTTCTATCATTTATCATGGGTTCAATATTTATTTTGTGTTGTTTCGGTGTAGTTGTTTGTTGTATGTTTTGGATCTAATTTACTTTTGTTATTGAAATAAGATCGCCTATTGTACACTTATTTTTTAATAAATGTTTGTCCTTTAATAAGTTAAGGTGTGCAATAAATAAACAACACACAATTATGATCTATTTTTTTTTTCTTCTTCTTGTTAGTTGTATTTGAATACGCTAAAGGGCCGACCATAATACTCTTATAGTCTGGAAAAGGTTAGGTATATGATAAATGATCTTGTTCGATAGATTTTTTATTTGGAGGATCATTATTCTCACATTTGTTATCACATGAATCCATTATTCTTTTCTGACGTATTTAGAAAACCTACAAAATTCTTTGCTTGGCGACATTTGGGCCTCTGCCGCTGATTTGCTTAGTCACTTATTCGAAAACTAAGCAGCCATGTCTTAATATCATTGGCGATAGACTAAGTAAAGTAAGTAGTACCTTTTACTGGTGTCGGTTTTAAGAGCACCGTGTTTTATCCTAGTTCTTACCTGATTCTGTCTGTCTATCAAGACCATTTATCTCAGGAACGCGTGGAGGTATCGAGTTGGAATTAAAACCATGTTTCAGGTATGCGGTCCTTTGAAGCTGTGAAAAAATCAAAAAAAGAAAAATAAACACGACATAAAGTCGTAAAAAACGTATATTTCGACACTGTCAAGGAATCAAATTCATAGGGTACTTCCCGTTGACCTAAAACCCTGAAATTTGGCATGAAGCAAGGTCTTATAACACAAGTATCTAAGGAATAAATCTGAAAGCTGTATATTTGTACTAAGTTACATAAAAAAATACCTTTTTCGATTCGCAAAAATCTTCCCAGACTTGTTTTGGGAATTGAACTATTACATATACTACTCGGAATTTCCGTGTAGTTTGTACTTTTGCATGCCTTGTGGTTAAATATAGCTGATGCTTATTATATCTTTATGTCACCGTTTTTTTTGTACCCATATTTGCAAAATAAAAATCTTTTCTTATCTTATCTTATCTTACATAAGTTAGTCTTGTCCAGTTTTTTTTGGTCTGTACATGTTATTGAAATACACACTATCAATATTGTGTATTTCGGTTAGAGCAATATTCTTTCCAATAATGCTATAGTTATTTTCCGCTGTAATACCTACGCTGTGTTACCAATAGTAATCGAATGTGTCGTCCGTACCACTAATGGTATTAGCCTTATTAATCATTTGCCATTCGCTCCTCGTACAGACGTGAGACAGTGGCACTCAAACTTTTGGTTTTTGTGCCTTTGTTCTATAGTTTGTACTTATAAGGTGATCGACGTACGAGCCAATACCGCGGTTTTATAGAACGTCGGTTTTACTCGCGGTTCGTTGGTGCTGATCGACTAGCGAGTAAAACAGTTTTGAACAACGAGCCGAGTAGAAAATGAAGCAAGCACGACGAGCCGTGAGCCAGGCTCGTCGTTCATATTGCAATGATACACCGAGCTTTACCGACGAGCCATAAGACCGCGGTTTTACTCGCCCGTCGATCAAGGTCTTAAGAATGATAAAAATAAACTTGTCTGTTTCCCAAGGCCCACATGAAGCAACTTTACAACCAATATTAACATAACAGACCAAGAATCTAATCAGTTTTACTTTAATGCTCTTGTCAATACTTCTAGTAGCTTTTAGAGCGTTTTCTAAAAAGTCCTTTTATTTTAAACGGCTTGAATGAAAGAAAGTAAAATAATATAACAAATCAAAAGTGACAAAAGCATCATTAGCTTTATAATGTTCCCACTGCTGATTTTGTAACCAAACTGGTAAGTCACCTCACGATGTTTTCCTTCACCGTTTTGACCCTGACCGTTTGTGTCTGCCTGGTTTTGAACATGCGACCTATAACTAGTAATTTGGAACCATTACCACTGGGCAACCACTGCTCCAAAAATGTCATTAAAAAGAATAGGTAAAAATAAAGCATAGAACTTTGACAAGCACTCGTCCGTGTCGCGTATTGTCACCTACTCGGCAGCAGGAAAATATATTTGATTAGCCACCGGCCACTGGGGGGCGCCACAGAGGGCGGCTGGACATATGTTATTTATCTAGATGTGACCTCCTGCGTCTTATGAGGAAATATCGGTTTCTTACACGCAATTTATATCTGTGACTGTTCCAGGGATTGTGGAGGAATTTCTACGCCCTCGATATCTGTGTTTGATGATGGGGATGATGTTTTTTTAGCTTAGGAGCTTTATTTCGTTACGTAATACGTTGATAGGAAAATGAGTAAATATTTTTAAAGCGGTTCGATCTTAAAAAAAAAGAATATGAATTATTAGACACAAGGCTAACAAACAATAAGTAAACACAAATCAAAAATGCAATTGTGTGCCTCACGGCTACGCCAAAATAGGACCAGTACCTCTACCATGAGTTTTAAGCAATAGTATTCGTCGCTACTCGATATCGACGCCGTAAATATTTTGTATGGCAAAGGAGATTGTTCAAAAGCAGTCTCACAAAGTTGCATGAATGAAAATCAAATTAATATATAAATTATTTGCTTATTTTTTTGCAAGCTTTTCACTTCAGGAATATTGTTTTCGTATCCGGAATTATGATTTTAAGATAAACAGTAAATTAACGATTGCTAGTTGACATTTGCGTATAAAGTCATTGTCAAGCTAGATGACAGACGGACCGGCCGATAGGGATGGCGATTATTTATTTATAACTACTGCTCAAAATCGATTTTTAAATCTATTCGAATCGATTGATTCTTTAGACCAAGTCTAAAGAATCGATTCAGTAATAGATTTCCTAAAGAGTAAGGGAATAATCGAGTTCAAAATCAATTAAAAATATTATTTAATTGATTTTGAACTCGATTATTCCCTTACTCTTTAGGAAATCTATTCTAATCGGTTGTAGAAAACAGAATAAATAATCCGATTACGTATAATACCTAGTAGTTGTATTCTGCACGTAAAAACATTGGAGCTCGTTTTCGAGTTTCTAAAATCGATTTAATTCGAATTTATTAATTGTTTAAGATCGATTTAAAAAAACAATTCACTTGACCTATAAAATCGATTTCAGTTCGCATCCCTAAATCCCTAAGCCGGGGCGACGCCTACGGAAGCCATATTTGCTGTTTATGTGTTTATTGAGAATTTCTCCACTTAAAAGTAATAATTACAAATTCTTTGGTGTGTTTGTTTTAAACAACGTAGCGGGTTTTTATGTAACTTACGACGGGACGTTTTATATCTACTTAGTTGTGTTTTATTACGCCTGAACGTTGTGTTTTGAGTCTTACTTAATCATGTCGATGCTTGATTCTGATCACGGAATACAGAAAGAACATATTCTGATCAACCGATACTGGTGGTAATGAGAAACAGATGTGTCAATTGTATACTTTTGATACCATGAAATCACCCGCAGCATTCCTTGGAACAAGCGTCTATGACGATGATTACTATATTGGATATCTCCTACTGAGGTAAGTTTCACTGTATATTACTTCTAGATATCAGACAAGCCAGCATCCTGTACTTATGAAAAGGTAACAACCTGTAAACTTATTGCAGTGCAACTTATAATGAGTATTTTATTATTATGGTCAGACTTCGACTGCCCATTTTATTTTTTAATAACTAATCTAACAATGATCCTCTGAAACTTGGAAAACTGCATGAATATCTGTTCAGTACTATTTGAGTTTATCATAATCATAACGACCAACAGAAACAGTGAGGAACTTTGTTTTATAATATGTGAGGATTGGTTTATAACCTGAATTAATATTTCAGAAAAACAGCGGCATTAAGAAATATTTTCTTTTATTTCAGCTTTCATCAGAAAGTGTTCTTTGTACAGAGTGTATGGTAATACTTCAAGATCGAGCAAACACACATTAATGGAGAAAATATCATACTATTGCCTGCTTTTGGTCACAGAAGTATATGCTTATTTTGTGGACTATTTTATGTGCATTAAGAACACACGCTGTGAGATCTGACTGTCAAGAAAGGAACATTATACTAAGAAGGGTTCCACTGCGCTTGGTAAATATTTTTTGATTTAGACATATTTCTAAAATGCTGATATTTTTCCCACTAATAGCAATATAATCTTAACATAGTTCCTGGTAACCATTCCACTTAAGACTTCAATAACCATAGCCCTATTATCTTTGTTTTCATATGTTGCAATAGTCTCCCACCAACCGCGGGTTGTCCTTGAGTGCAAAGCATAGCACATACAGGGATGATCGTTGGTTGGTACCATGTCCTATTAAAAATGTCCAAAGGGCCTCTGCGAGTTGGTTCAGCTCCTCATACGCCTTCTAAAGGTTCAGAACCCAAGAGTTCTTGAGATATACTGACCCATATAATAATACTGTATTAGTAGTACATTCACCAAGCCGCACTGGGCTCGCGTGGTGAATTACGGCCCATTCCCTCTCTTAGAGAGGAGGCCTGTGTCCCAGCAGTGGGAACATTAAAAGGCTGATGATGATGATGAGTAGTACAGTACAGATGTGAGACACACAGAACTGTTAGGTGTATCGACACTTGAAGGAGGTCAATGTCCAACAGTGGACGTCTTTCAGCTGAAACGGTAATGCTGATATTCCATATTGTTTTGTTTTGATATTGAATAGTTAGTATGTCAATTTGTTATTTTATAGGTTTCAAGATTGGAAAGAGTGTGTTATTGGGTGGCAGCTTATAGACTTCTCTATGAGATATCAAAACCACCATGACATCAATCGCCCCATGCTGCCAGAAGTAGGAACAAGTGGAGAATCTAATATACCTGCACCGCCACCCCTTCCGCATCATACCCCGCAACATTCCTGTGAACCCTCTCCAGCAAGATATAAAATAACATTATCAGTAGACCGACGAGCTGCGAATACAGTTAATCATTGCATATTTGTTGACTGTTTCGAATCAGAACGTCTCCTTATACCTGCTGCCATAAAGTAGCTTGTACTTTAAAATCACAGGTTTTATATACTACCAGGAGCACCAATATGTAATTATCACTTATATCATGGTCAGTGGTTAATTCCCTCACAGTTAAGAGACTTTACTGGTATACAGTTGACCAGACAGTTTGTACCGATGTATTAGGGATTTAATCACCTAACCATAGAAGATGTTGCTTCAAGAAACTGCATTAAATACCTAAAGACTACCAACACTTCATAATGGGATATATTGAAATTAATAAATAATCTATCTGACTGAGGTTGTCGTTTTATTTAGATATTGTGACATCAATGTTGCAAGGCCATAAAAGCATTTATTTTACGTTTTAATTTTTAATTTGCAGCTGTTCCGTTTTGTTATTAACTAACATTCATGTTTTGTACCTACATTAGTGATTGTGGTTATTTTAGAAGTTGCGAGTAGGTTAGACATAGTTTGTAGGTTATCTCCGTTTTTGTTTAATTACTTCAAAACTCGGGTATTTGTGTGAAAATGAACACTTTTATTTAATAGTATATAAAGCGTTCTCTATAATAAATAAATATTTATTGTCTTTCAACTTGAGACGGATTTCCATACATTGTTGGTCATGATCCTTTTGCAGCGCCTCTAGCGGTCACTTGCAGAACCAAAATTTGCCATACAAAATATTTAAGGCGTCGATATCGAGTAGCGACGAATACTATTGCTTAAAACTCATGGTAGAGGTACGGTACAGCATAAATGCCAGACTCTACTCACGTGGCATGGTCCTATCATAAAAAAAAACTAAGATTTAGTGTGCGTGTACCTTCAGTTTTAGAAAAAACTATTTTTAATCAATGGCCACATTTCGAAACACTTCAGCCGATATAATGAAATACTAAGTAAAGAGTAAATAACACTAATTATTTTACAAACGAAAGTTTGTGATTGTTACTTCTTCAAAAAAATATAATAAAAATTCCCGTCTATAATATGTTTTTTTTTTTATTCATATAAACTAGTGCTTGACTGCGATCCCACCGCACACACTGCTTGTGTGTGCGTTGATGGTGAGGCGCACTAGTTTTTAAGAGTCTATTCACTTTAGCCTTGAAGACACCTAAATTATAATCGGACGTGAAGACTGCAGATGACAAACTGTTCCAGTCCTTCGATGTACGCGGTATAAACGGAGAAACAAAACGCTTAGTCCGGACCGTAGAAGTAACAACAACGTAAGGGTGGATATTCGCCGTACGGACATGGTCTCACGTCCTGGTATAGCATATTTTGGACTTTTTATCCCAAGTATGTTCCTTTTTTGACTATTTTCTACTTTTACGAAGGCAAAGCCAGCAGCTAGTATAGACACAAAGATTTTTGCTAATTATTATCAAATGATAATTCAGTTGTTCTTATCAGCCCTATACTTACCCCTCATCTGTACTATTTAATTCTACCCACCCCCTGTAAGCGATACTACACTGTACTAGTATCATTGCGTCCAGGGAAATATTGTTTAAATAATTCGATACGCGTTCTGTGGGGGAGACGTCTCTTGACATAGCCAGCGAGAATGATTGAGGGTATAGAATGATGGAATTGTCAGAAAATGATGGTTGTCCGGAGATTGTTTAGGTACAGTACTTTTTTAAGGTGGTAAATCATCAAAGGACTTTTAAAGCTCTTAAGGTGGAGCCAGAAGGCGTGCCAGACCTTCGCACGGTCCCATGCAAAAGTGCCCCTTCGTGGGCAGCCGTACGACTATATGCACACTGTTATAATTATTTATCGACACTTCGTAAGTTTTAATCCGATTTTCGCTGCGGGGACCGCCGCACACAACATGCGCATAGTCACGCGACAAGTGACTGCGCGGGCGAAGAACATAAAGATCAAACGAAGAAATCTTTGTGTTCTAAGCCCAGGGTAACACCGGTAGCTCTAGCAGCAAGCATCGACCCTGAGCTCGAGTTTTGTCACCCTAGTCAAACCTGGTTCTTACTGGACGGACGGACGATGAGCTACTCATTGCACGTAGTGCGCAAGCCCGCGCCTGCGGTGTCCGGGAATTACACTGTGACTCCCGACACCCGGGGGCATCTCCTGCGGCGGCGATAGAAGGAAGTGACTGCTTTTATCGCTCCGGACTGTGGACTGTGAACTGAACCACGGCCTGACGCGAGAGAACACTGCTTCCTAACGCCTCCACCAGGACACGGTGCGGCGCGTTTTTTCGTCTAAGCGGTGCTGACTTCAACATACGGTTGGCTCCACCAAGTCCTCTGGGCGGTCCGCACAATGACGACACCCGGGCATTTCTTCCCCCTAAATCCAAAACAACAGCCTGCCGCTGGCCAGCGTCAAACAAACAGTGAGGACTCTGTGGTGCTCTTGTAGCCTAACTAATAAACTAGTGCGCCTCACTATCAACGATTGCATCACTGCTTACCATTAGGTAGGATCATCGTCAAGCACTAGTTTACTTAAAAAACAAAACTTTCACCTTTCTAAATATTAGTGTGATTATCAATTTACTTCTCTATCTGTCCTCACCCCTGTTAAAAAACTAACCCCTCAAAACTAAACCATCCAAACACCATCTATTACAGCCATCGACATACAATTCACTTACATTCTAATAACTAATAATAACCATAAAAGGTTCAATCCCCATGACGATGGTCGATCACATGACTGCTGTCAACAATATGAATAGTTCCTATCAGATTATTATCAAAGGTTACACCCTAATCGATCGAGGGAATGTTAAATTACTGTCATGAAGAAACTGTCGTTTATATTTGTTTATTTAAAGGTTAGATTTGATGATGATGGTAGGTTGGGTGCACCCTAATTTACTTATCGAAATGACTGACATGAATTGATGTGTTAAATTGGTTTATTTAATGACACAGTGAAAGAAAAGGTAACATTTTTTGTTTTGAAGTATCATCAAAGACTTCTCGCGCTCTAGGGTGGAGCGTGTCAGAATTTTCTGAGTAAAACCCGCCTTGTTTCTTCAGTACCCCTTTGCGTTTCAGAGTCACAGTAATGTGCGCATGATACAGATAGTCCATGGGGCCGAAAGGTTCTAAAATGACCGCGTACCCGAAGGCGCAGCCGAGCGTTGGTGAGCTTCCCAGAAGGGCGACCGATACACGAGAGTCACGGGAACTCATACCGCCGTTGTATCGAGAGAGTCTATTGTCACAGTCAGTTTGTCGTTAGGCCACCTCGGCAAAACACTTCGGGGGAAAACAAGCGTGATTATATGCAAAATTTTGGTCCTAAGCTCCGCGTGTTACAAAATCCATATACATTTTTGTTTTGTTTTTTTTTTTTGTAATAGGTACAAAATAAAAACCTAATACATACGAGTACCTACATATTATCATGTGGATATATTCGATACCTATTTGGAGGAATGCGGAACAGAGAGTAAAGTCCCACATACCTCTGTTATATAGGGAGGAGCACCGACCAGTCGGGTGTTTCGGTGGGCTACTGCCCGATAGATGATTTCGGGCTATTCTATATGTTCAAATCGCGCGGAGAACTTTACTTGTGCAATGCAAAATCAGTTCTTATGTGATGTCATAGATGTCGCTACACTTACAACAAAAATACATATAAATTTTGTCGATGAGAAGATTTTAAGAGTTACTAAAAGCAGCCTAGCTTTATTTTAGAAAACAGGATTCCGCGCAAAAAAGACAATAAAATAGTCAAATGCCATTGTGCTATTTTTCGAATCAGAGCTGAACAAAGACAGGCACCCACTAACTTAATATAAATGCCTTAGGCACCAATATACACGTGCCATATTAGACCTATCCACTTACCCATAAACTATACTAGTTCAATACAAGCAATTAAATTAGAAAGCATACCATCAATTACTATGACGCGTTTGACGCGAAGGCGCGGCCATACATCGGCGATAGCTAGTAATTAGTGATGGCCACTATGTTGCCACTAATTGACGACACATTAACGATGTTTACTGAATTTTTTGTCTGGAGATAGGAGCGGTATTGAACGTCATTATGGCAGTCATTTGAAACGCTAAGTAGAGGCTTATGCTCAATTCCAAGAACGAAAATGATGGCAAAATTAATGTGACGAGTTATCAAGCAAAGATTTTTAATCAGCCAGACGTATTACTTGCCTTGCGTATAATTCCAAATCAAAATAGGTATATTATTTCACATTGGACTACATGGGCACTATAATACGTCAGATGTTAGTGCACGATTCCTATTGGTCGCTTCCTATGTAGAAGAACTGGCAAGAAACTTGATTGATTGACTAGATGAACTGATTTTAAAGCTAGTACCACATTAGACCGGCGCACACTTGTGACACGCCTGATTTGTACGTAGAAAGATGTCGCGTGGCGTAGATCAAGTGTAGCTCTACAAGTCTAATTCCCATATAAAATGTATGGAGACCGACGCGCCCAGATCGGCGTGAGTGGCACATGTGTACGCAGTGTAGTTCTACCTTTAAAAAAAAATCTTTAGGTAAGGTCACGATTCAGCAAAATTCATAAGATCACAATCGTGACTTAATGAACGAATAACCCTATTCATGACACAATGTCTGTACCAGCTAAAATTGAGACATAACAGTTGTAACTAATTATGATTATTACACCAAAAAACTGCATGCTACATACAAACATCGCACATGATTCCGTTGCATATTAGATTTAATGGCGCGCTCCGAATGTTTTAATCACAATTTAAGGTGGGTTCTCGCTGTGAGAACGGGCGAACGATGTTCGGGGTGGCAGCGAATGTTCAACGTTTGTAGCGTGCTGTTGTTATACTCGCGAACCATTTTTACTAGTTTTAAGTGTGTTCAAAACGATACGACACTTACCGTTACGAGTCGAGGCACGCTGTCACAGAGTCACACACTCACAAACACATCTTTTAATACACATACACACACATATTTTGTAATCACATATCTTTTGAAATAGTAAAAGGCAAAAAGTCGCTTTTTTGTGTTTTTATTTTCTCGAAATCCTGTCGAATCGAAATTTTGTCTGTTGCTCAGCTTATTTCTTTTAAACTCTACAACAGATTTTTATATTGTTTTCATCAATAAATATAGTAGTAAAAGAGATAGGTTTGTGTATAAAATTTGAATATCGGATCGATATAAATAAAATGGACATGTTATAATTTTTTACATTGATGTATATGATGGTTTTCAACATTCTATTCTTAGCATCAAACATCATATTCATCATTTACCTTATATTTTGAAAAATACAGCCCTAAATTGACGTGGCACAAGATGTTTAATTTTTTTTATTATTATTATTATTGATAGGTTCGCGCTTGACCGCTATCTCACCTGATGGAAAGCGACGATGCGGTCGACGATGGAGCGCGCTTACCTAGAAGAAAACTATTCACTCTTGACTTAAAGATTCCGTAATCGTTTCCTAATTCCGTAAATACTATCCTGTATGCAAATTAATTAGCACTATACCATTATAAAAAAAAAAAATCATAATTACAAAAAAAAAAACACTTTATCAAGACCACACCTTAATCAGCGCTCTCTGAGCAGGCGAGGCTCGCTCAAAGCGAATAAAGATATCTATATTCATTAAAATTTAAAACGCGAGCGGGTTATAAGATTCAAAAGGAGGGTGTGGAGGACGCGTGTACCCTGTATATAGTTTAGATGGGACGCTAATTTATATGTGATAGCAGAAAAAATACAGTAGAACACATATCTACTTAGATAGTATATTTATTTTAATACTAGCTTTTGCCCGCTGCTTCGCTCCCGCTCTACCCTACTTCACTTCACTCTACCCTATACCAATAAATGAGCAGGTGTTGGTTATTTTTATTTAACGGGAAAAAAATAAAATAAAATCCTATGTCCTTCTCCTGGTGCTAAGCTACCTTCTCACCAAACACACACAATTTTCAGCCAAATCGGTTCAGCCGTTCTTGAGTTATAAATAGTGTAATTAACACGACTTTCTTTTATGTACGAGTATCTACTAGCTTTTGCCCGCGGCTTCGCTCCCGCTCTACCCTATACCAATAAATGAGCATGTTTTTTTTTTTTAATTCATGGGATGAAAATTATCCTATGTCCGTCTCCTCGTTCTAAGCTACCCTCCCATCAATTTTCAGCCAAATTGGTTCAGCCGTTCTTGAGTTATAAATAGTGTAACTAACACGACTTTCTTTTATATATATAGATTTACATGTTACTAAAAAAGTTGTGCTTGCGGAACTGATGGCCGATGGGGACGAAAGCTTCTAGGGTGAATCATGCAGCGTTGGAAGGTTTCCCATTAGGTGGACCGAGGACCTGATGAGAGTCGCGGTAATCCGATGGATACGAGACGCACAGGACCAATCGTTATGATCACACTTGGGGCGGCCTATGTCCAAAATTGGACGTTTTTCTGCTGAAATGATGATGATGAAAAGAGCTATGAATATCTACATGCGGATGTATGGATAAGGAGACTAAAGAAAAGATGGACAGATTGTGTGAGAAGTGATATGAAAGAAAAGGGAGTGTGTTGGCGTGACGGTTGGTAGGAAAGAATGGAAGAAAAAAACGTGTTGCGCGAATACCACGTAATATGGGACTAGGGCAGGAAGACTGACTTTGACTTTGTTGTTGTGACTGTGTGATTGTGATTGTGACGTTACGTTACGGAGCTGTTTTTTACAAGCTTTCTATTAGCTTGCACTGTATATAACTATGTATGTTCGGCTCAAATCTTGCAACTCAATTTTGAAGCAGATATCATCGACTGATTGAGTTGAAATTTTACATACATGTGTAAATCGGGTGACAATGAAACATTATGATGACATGGAGCTAATCTGATGATGCAGCTAGAAGTTAGACATAGGAACTCAGCAGTAATATAATACAACCCCATCGAGTTTGGGCTTGTTTGATTAGTATTGACGAGTACTTTGATCCTATATGGTAGCCAGGGTCTGATGATGGAGCTGGTAGGTGGCCATAGAAACTGATCCGCAATAAAACAATACAACCCCATCGAGTTCGGGCTTGTTTGATTTGTAGTGATGAGTGCTCCTATTTCCTTACTTTAATTGAAAGCTTGTTTTTAAAAAAGTTTTTTTTTTGTAATTTATTTTTAATTTAAGGAATGATAAAATCTCCCTGTCTAGGGTGGAGTGAGAGATGGTAGCTCTTTCGGAAATTCCAGTGTCCTTTGCAACCTAAAAATGCCAGGTTGGTCCTGGCATTTTGCTGGTTAGCTGTTTATATCCATATTTTCTGATTTTGTTTAAGTAGCCTTTAGACAGTTACCAGTGATGACATATGGCTTCGAAACGTGGTCGCTCACAATGGGCCTCATCAGGAGAGTAACTTTAATCACCCAAAGGGCAATGGAAAGGACTATGCTTGGAGTTTCCTTACGTTATCGTATCAGGAATGAAGATACCTGCAGGAGAACCAAGGTTGCCGACATAGCACGAAGAATCGCCAAACTTAAGTGGCAATGGGCAGGTAAGGGCAGGCAAGATAAGGCTTTAGAACTAGACACAAATTCAGAAGTAATATTAAAACAACTGGCCAAGTGCGAGTCGAGCTCGAGTCTCAAATAAATGTTTTTCTTTCTTTCTTTCATACGAAGGGTTCCGTACTACAATATTATAATCAAGCAAAAAAAAAAAAATTAACAGGAAGGGGTTTCTTGTATGGGAACCCCTTTAATTTTTAACTTTATTTCAATTTTATTTTTTGTTGGTTGGATAATAGAAATCCACATTCTGAGAAAATTTCAATTCTAACTCTTACGGCTTATGAAGCACAGCTCGCTGATAGACGGACTCACAGACAGACGGATGGACAGCGGAGGCTTAGTAATAGGATTTTGTAGGCATTCTTCAAGTACGGAACTCAAAAACAGAATGATATGTAAGAGCAGAATGAATGTTTTAAAAAAAAAAATTGGTCCTTTAGCAATTTCTGACACAAGCCGACATCATCGACTAAAATTTAATTCCCGCACTTACTACGAGCTCATTTTAAGTACGATTCCCAAGGCCGTGAGCCCTTAAAGAACATGAGAATCGTATTCCAATATCAAAATAGCAGCACTATCCAAATCGGCAGCTTAAATTCAAACCGCCTACCCGCAAACCGTCGGCAATAACAATTACGATCCGGAATCACGCACCCGTCATTACGCGAACATTTTATCTTAAGAAAACGCACAGCCTCCCGAACCCTTTAACGTCTAATCGTGAATTATATACGGTAATAAAATTCTTTAATCAAAGAAAACAACCGAGCGCCCATTAAGGCGCGAACACGTCGCCACCTCGAGTCGTTACAGCGAATATTTACATACATGTGTCATTACCTTACACCACCCCCCCACCACCCCCACCATAATTAAGAGTATAACGGAATCTTAGCGTCTTATTACGCGAACGTAACGATATCCTTTCAGAAAATTGTAACTGTGTCATTATAACCCCCCACCTTTCCCCTTTTTAAATGATCGCCTCCGTTTGCCACTCAAAAGTTGGAAATATCCTCACAGGGAAGCTAAGAGCACACACGAAACTTAAATGTGAAATATCCTCTAATGAATCAGACAATATTTTAAGGCGTGGGGGCAATAAAAACACCCCGCCACCCGCTAATGTACACCAACACTTTGTCTCAGTTTAGGGATGGGGTGATTTGGTAAATAAGTGTCGATGTGGACAGGAGATAGCGCTGGGAGGACGCTTTGTATCGATAGCTTGGATTTATTTAAGTGCTAGGCGGCAGCAAGTTATTATATAGCGTCGTTTTTTTTTGTTTGTATATGTTTCTCCAATATATCAGTTGAAAGAATATTTCAGATGTTGGCCTAATAAGACTCGATACAGTGTACAATTAGCTAACTTAAATTTTATTTTAGTGTTTTAATCATTAACCATTATGTTAATGTTTAGCAAGAGCTGTTGATAAATGACATAAATTATTATAAAATATGTATATCTTTTAAAAACAAAGACGTAAACCGTAACCCGTAACCGTTAACTATTTTATGACCCATAAAAACTATCGATACGTCTACATCACTAATGTTTCGGTCATGCTCGGTTTTTGCCACAACGGGGGCCGAAATTATGTCAAGATGCCGATGGTGTAACGTTGTCGAACACAATACGTTTCCAACTAAGACACGGAGATTATACTGTGTCGCTTACACCCTCAGCTTCGTCTTACTTACTCAGATATTTCTGTGTTCTGCGTGAAAAGGCTTGGTAATAATTGCAACATATTACCAATATGTCATTTTTTGAGCGAGAAATCGTCAAAATACGCCTATCGTTTTACTCAAAGCGAGAGGAGTTAACTGACTAAAATCCGCCTGAGTTCCTTTAGTTGGCCTTTTGCATTCTAGGACCGCGGCAAATCTGTTGAAAAATCCGCAGACTTGGTTTTTAACGCACTTGGATTCACAATTCATTCGGGTTCTATTTCATTCATTTCAGAGTTTATGTTTATGATAATGGTTCTGACTGTAGAAGTCTTGTTGCAATTAAATGAACTCGCAGACTGGCCTACTGGGGTCATGGGTCAGCTTCCGAAAGGAATATCCGACCCCAGCACGATAGGCTACGAAGGAACGGGGTAGGTTTTTAGTCATTAAGAGTCTGACACTACTTCCCGTTCCGCCCAAGGGCGGGATTTGTCATTGGATGATTTTATCTACCATAAAAAAAAAAACGCAGACTGGCGAAGAATGACCACGAAATCTAAGCTCAAAAAATGGGATGAGATTAAACAAAGAGAGTGGGAGGGGGGCATTTATGGGGCAATATATCCATAACTAGATGCAAAATATGAAAAAGTGGTCCTTTTAATAGGTGTTTACCTATGAAATGGTCCATTTTAAAACGGGTTGCCTTGAAGTGTTATCTTTGGATTGAATTGGATTTAAAGTTCAAATAAACTTTATATTAAAGGTACGTTATTCTTTTTTCGAATTTAGGTGTTTATTGGTGTTTTGTATTTTCTGTAATGGCATTGTATTTTTTTTTAAACGGCAATTTCATAGGTAAATGACCTTTTTATTAAAACTACTTCAAAGAGTGGTGACGATTTTGCTGAAGACAGTCTCCCACAAGGTGGCCTAAAGACCTGGTGTGGGTTTTTTTATGGTAGGTAAAATCATCCAATGACAAATCCCGCCCTTGGCCGGAGCGGAAAATAGTGTCACACTCTTACTGACTAAAAATCTACCCTGTTCCTTCCCTGCCTTGGATCCAGGGCCCTGGTATACATTTTCACACCTCCCCAGAAAAAGACCTGGTGTGGGTGGCATGAATCCCGTAAATGCGACACAAAGGACCGATTTTTGTGGCGACACTGGAGGAGGTTTTTGTCCAACATTGAACGTCTTTCGGCTGAAATGATAATGATGACGACTAAACTTATTTCAACCTTCAATGACTAACAAACAAGATACATTGGTTTTCAATCAGGCAACACTATTTATTGGAGAAACAAAACATAATCAGCCTTATAATTTTCCCATTGCGGGGACTAAAGCTTCCTCTCTAGGAGAGGGAATGGCCCGTAATCCAGTTAACCACGCGGGTCCAGTGCGGATTGGTGGACGTCACATGTCTTCGTATTTTTGGTTCTTGGACATGCTGGTTTCCTCACAATGTTTTCCTTTACCCAGCCACAAAGTATTGAGCTTGGCTGGGTTGGAACCAGAGATCTACCTGCCACTCGTAAGTCGAGGCCGTTAAAACTGGGCCACCACTGTTCTAATTAGAGAAAATCAATCAAAAATTTATTGTGGCTAAAAGATAATTCAATAAAATTTGCTGTACTTAACTACACTCTTATATCTGACCTGGAGACTTGAAAGAACCAGAAAACTTCCGCCAAAAATTGTCATCATCGAACATCAAAACACATATTAGAACATAAGACATGTAATAAAAACTATGACACCATGAACACACAGTGTACCACAGTTTGCCATTGTCTACCATTGTGTACAACACACGAGCCAGTCCCGGGAGGGCGTTTTGTGGTTACACTTGCTGCTGACTTAGGCCTACAAGTGTTTGCAGGAAACTTTGTTTCATTAATACATGTATGTGATACTGGCTGTGGATTTGACGAGCTTTTGTACACAATATGGTCATTCATCGCATCTAAAAGACGGTTGTATCGAATATCATTTTGGTATTCATACGACTCTTACATAGCATATCTTTTCCGGCCTCATTTATTTTTATTTAATTGACTACTCTCACAGTAGTTCAAACTTTTCTTGCATGTCCTCCAATCAATACAAAACGAAGATTTGAATGAGGTGAGGTTTAATTCAAATTCTAACTGTGATGTCAAAAAGTGGGTATCCAGCACTTTTTCATGTTTTACATTTGGCGCAACGTGGACACTGGGCAGTGAAAAGTTTAATTTTTTTTTGTTTTTTGATAAAAATGAAACGTTTCTCCACTATAGAAGTTACTCTTGTATCGTGAGTGTGTTCACAAACATGTAAACTCACATACAGAAGACACCCAGACCCAGAACAACCACGTGCTGGCCATACAAAATATTGGGTCCGTGCTGGAACTCTGCATGAGCTATTTCTCCCTTAATTTTTGCCTGTAAGTAAGATTTCGTTTATAATAAAGTTCCTTAAAGCAAACAACCGTGTGTATCCAACGAGCAACCGCCAACATTTTGAGAAGAGATGATTTATTGATTGTAGCGACCACCCGGGATCGCCGAGTTCACGATTAGATTCGCCCTTTTCATTATCATTTCACTAATTGCGTTAGGGAATATATGTGCGTAAAGTTACTGTTACGTACGTTGAATGTGACACATTGGACTGTTTTTTTTTTTGTTAGTCGGTTCGTTTTTACCCGACTGCGCCAGAAGGAGGGTTATGTTTTTCGAGAGTATGTATGTATGTATGTATATATGTATGTATGTATGTATGTATGTATAATTGTTTGGCACGCTCTGCAGCCTGAACGGCTCGATGGATTTTAGCTTGAGAGGTGTCGTTAGATTCGTATTTACTGTGAGAGTGACACTGGGTATATCAAAATAAAAAAAAAACAAAATGGCGGATTTTTAGCGCCAAATTCAAATGTTTGGCACGCTCCGCGACCTGAACAGCTCGATGGATTTTAGTTTGAGAGGTGTCTTTAGATTCGTAATTACTTTGAAAGTGATATCGTAATAAAATAAAACTAAAAAAATAAAAAATAAAAAACGGTAATTTAAAAAACTAAAAAACCCGACTGCTTTTCTGAGTATACATGAAAAAGCCCTAAAACAAGAAAGTCGTTGTACCCGATTGCACTTATCTATATAATATTTTAAATACTGGCAGTCGGGACCCATTCTAGAAAGTCAGCCGTCTAGTCAATAGATTGGAGTAATCTGCAATGTAATATAGGTATGTGCTCTCAATTCTAGAATGGGTCCCGACTTCCAGTATTTAAAATATTATATAGATAAGTGCAATCGGGTACAACGACTTTCTTGTTTTAGGGCTTTTTCATGTATACTCAGAAAAGCAGTCGGGTTTTTTAGTTTTCTAAATTACCGTTTTTTATTTGTTAGTCGGCCTCCATACTCTCCGTCCATCTTTCGTACACCCGTGCTTCCTCTTGCCGGTTATGGCGAAATCTATTTTCTTTGTCGCGCCATCTTCTTCGTGGTCTGCCGTGGCCCACTGTTTCAGGGCAGCAACTTTGTGCCACTTTCACCCACATCGGACTTTAGTACCAGAATATCATACAGATATGAATAAAGGAAGCGACGCTAGCTGCAGAATAGTTCTGAAGAGTTACTGCGGCCCTAGAATGGTATTAGGCAGTACGTATGACACTGTCTCGCTCCACCCAGAGATGGAGAAGTCTTTTGATTTCCCAACTCAAAGAAAAAGAAGCGACGGTACTTATTAGCATATTAAATCGAATCCCTATCATACCTCACCATCAGATCATAACAATATATTTCTATGGAACCAACTTGAAAGCATAAATAACCTTTCAATCAAAAAAAATAGTTTAAAATATCGGTCCACAATTGACCGAGAAAACTGTGAACATACATAAAAAAATACATACAGCCGAACATAGAACCTCCTTCTTTTTGAAGTCGGTTAAATAGACATTATTGTATATATATTGTGAAGAATAAGATTTTTGATGAAAAGTAAAAAATATCACATTAAAAATTAATGACGAAGAAAAACATGTTCACACGATCTTAGCACAATTATTTCCGTAAATACTTTCCCATCTGAAAAAAACCAAAAGTAATAAATCAGATGAAATCAAAAACATCACCGAACGCCACGTAATTCCTGTCAAAAGCCGGTGCAAAGCGATCAAAGATACCAATTAGGCAGTCGCGAGCGATATGACGCGATCGCAACCGCTTTTTAATGCGTGCTTACCGCGGATCGTAAACTGCTTTAAGTGTTGTGTGTGGCACCTAGGTTCGAGGGACAGTAGCCGCTTTTCGAAGTGGAATACAAAAGAAAGAAAATACATTTATTTAGCACACACAACAAAGAAACAAATACTTATGTAGAAACGTAAATAAAAAGAATGGAATAAACATTGTACACCGAAAAAAACGGTCAAGTGCGAGTCGGACTCGCGCTCTGAGGGTTCCCTACCAAACTTACCTTTGAAAACAGTTCAATTTTCGAATTGAAGATTGTGTTGTAAAAATTGTGTTGTAACTCTAAATTTACAGTTTTCGGAATTTTTCCTGTAGTTGCTATGAGACTTCATGCCAAATTTCATGATAGGTCAACGGTAATTACCCTAAGAATTGTGATTCCCATAAGAGTGTCGAAATACACGTTTTTTGCGCAATAACCCGCCGTATCTTTTATTTTTCGTTAACTCAGAAGTTAAATTTTTTCATAACAAGGGACCCGCAAACGAGACGAGAGTATATGGTTTTAATTTCAACTTGAAACCTCCACGCGTTCCCGAGGTCTTGACAGACCGACAGACGGACAACAAAGTGATCCTATAATAATAATAATAATAATAATAATAATAATAACTGGCAACACTCGCTGTCAACACATCGTATTTTCCGTCAAAGTAATTTTTAAATTAAAATAACAGTTTTGAATCTAATTATACGCGCATTTTGCAATAGAAGCTTCCAAGATACCTACAAAATAAATACTCAACAGAACTACAACAATCTAAAAGCAATAAAATGAAGAGAAAAAAGAACTTATACCCAGACCGGACAGGTGACATATGTCACCTATGAAAGAACCTAAATAAACGATGAAAAGATGAAAATACGATGATAACTAGAGCAGCTGCACGCCGTGCACGCCCATCACCTCCGGCCTCGTCGCTCAGCTCCGCCTCGCCGCCACCGGAAACCAGCCCCACTGTGTGTGCTGTGACACCGGCCGCGGCAGTTGCGTCGAGCTCCAGCGACGAGTTCTTCTCTCCGCCGACGACACCACCACCTGCGCGTCGACGAAGAGGACGCCGGCCGCCGAGCGGCTTAGGACCTCGAGGCCCACCGGTCTCTGATAGGGTCCCAGCTCCCGGCGGAAGTGTGCAGCGCATGCGATGGACGCAAACCATCAATGAAAACGTCATGCGCGCATACTATGGGGCTACAGAGGGAGGAAACAACCTGACCGCGTACCGTGCTCGGATGCTCTCTTTGTTTCAGGTGCTTGAGCCAGCTGTCAACGTTTCATCCCAACGACTGTCGGATCAGGTGCGGGTCATCCTGCGTAATCACATGTTGGATGATACTGTACTTGATCGCCTCCGAACGGAAACGAGTAACCGTGCCATTGCCCCACCGTCGCAGTCTGTGGTACCACTTGTGGCACCACAGTTCAGCTATATATCCCACCATGCTGACGAGGAGGGTACTGACACGGTTACTAACGTAAGTACCCAGTGCAATGATGAACTGAGGAGTGCTTTGGAGTGTGCGATTCGGGAATATCGCAACATATTACCCAAACTTAGGCCACGTTTACCTCGTTTGCCCATGCATAACAAGAATAGGGCGCTGGTGGCTGCTCTGGATTCGCAGTTGTCTCGCTATTTTGATGACTGCGAAGATCTCACCGATACACACTCGATAATGTACTGCGCGGCCGTAGCGGCATGTCGTGTAGCTCACGTCAAATTCCCAAACAGTGACGTAGCTACACGACCGAAATCAGCTGTACCGGCCTGGCAGTGCAGGATCGAGCGCCGTATTGGTGGGGCCAGAGTACTCATTGGCAAACTAATTTGCTTCAGGGAGGGCAACACTCGTCCTAGAGTGATGCGCTTTGTGAGACGGGCATTTTCGGGGACAGACATCAGTCCCCGAGACTACATGTCCCGTGTCACAGAGCGCATCGACTTCCTGAAGCAAAAGGTGTATGCATGGGCAAACCGTATCCGCAGGTATAAGCGGCGGGTGGAGCGATACACCCAGAATCGCACATTCCGGAGCAACGAAAGGTGGGTGTATAGGGCTTGGGAGCGACCGGACCAAGGTGTGACTGACGTACGCCTTCCGGATGATGAAGCCATGAGTTCATTCTGGCGCAGCATCTGGTCGGTGCCTGTCAGTCACTCCGAGGGTGATTGGATTCGGGAGGTGGAGCGCGCGTGCGATCCAATACCACAGATGGGGGCAATTTACATCAGCCCCCAAGATGTAGCTCGTGCAGTCCGTCCGTTGCCTAACTGGAAATCTCCAGGGCCGGATGGACTGCACAATTTCTGGATAAAGTGGTTCACAAGATCGCACGCTCGTTTGGCATCTCAATTCCAGTCTGCCCTAGAGTCAGGGTCGCTACCCGAGTTTTTTACGACAGGAATAACCCACCTGCTCCATAAATCAGGCAGTACTGCGGAACCTAAAAATTATAGACCGATCACGTGTTTGCCGACGGTCTATAAAGTTCTTACATCCATACTGAGAAGCAAAATTAACACCCATATTGACAAAAATTTGATAATGTCACCTTCTCAGAATGGATGTAGGAATGGGTCCCGCGGTACTAAGGAGCTACTCCTCGTTGATATGACCATTAGCCAACAGGTTCGACGTTCCCGAAAGGATCTGTCGACATGTTGGATAGATTATAAGAAGGCCTATGACTCTGTTCCTCATACATGGCTCATGAGGGTGCTAGAGTTGTATAAAATTGATACAACACTACGCACCTTCCTGATGTCGTGTATGACGAAATGGAGTACGGTCCTTCGCTATCCAGGATGTCGACATAGCCAGAGGAATAGCGAACCTGTAAGGATCGAGCGAGGTATATTCCAGGGTGATAGTTTGAGTCCGCTTTGGTTTTGCCTAGCCTTGAATCCTCTAAGCACACTGCTGGAGAATTCAGGTCTAGGCTATCGGTTGAAGAGAGGTGGTCAGGTTATATCTCACCTTCTTTACATGGATGACTTGAAGCTTTTTGCCCCCAACAACCTGCAACTGATGGAGCTACTGAAGGTAACTGAAACCTTCAGTAGTGCCATCAGGATGGAGTTTGGTGTGGACAAATGTGCGGTCATGCATGTAAAGCGAGGGGAGGTTGTGGAATCTGTGGGCATTCAACTCACGGATTCCATAAACCTGAGATCTCTCTCTCCAACCGAAACCTATAAGTATTTGGGTATGTCGGAAGCCCTAGGCATCAATATCACTGACATGAAGCAATCGTTGAAGGAGCGTTTCTTTGGACGCCTGAAGAAGGTTTTCAATAGCCTTCTTTCAGGCGGAAACAAGGTGCGCGCCTTCAACGGTTGGGTCATGCCGGTATTGATGTACTCTTTCGGCGTACTCAGATGGACTCAAACGGAACTTGACGCCCTGGATAGGCGGGTTCGAACACTGCTGACTGCATACCGAATGCATCACCCACGATCGTCGGTGATGAGACTGTATATCCCGCGGAAGTGTGGCGGTCGAGGTTTTTTAAATGCTAAGACCCTACACAACCGCGAGGTATGCAGTCTCAGGGAATATTTCCTAGCTGTCGACGTGGGTATGCATCGAGATGTAGTGGCAGTGGACAAGGGACTCACCCCGCTCTCCTTGGCTAATGAGAACTGGCGCAAACCGGTAGTGCTTGACACTAACGATCGCAGGGAAGTATGGCAGAGCAAGGAACTTCACGGACGCTTTTTCCGGGCCCTTCACGGGCCCGATGTAGACCAATTGGCGTCCGTAGCTTGGCTGCGTTTCGGTGACCTCTTTGGGGAAACCGAAGGTTTTATCTGTGCAATTATGGACGAAGTTATCATGACGAATAACTACCGGAGATTTATTGTGAAGGACGGCACGGTTGACATCTGTCGGGCATGTCACCGTCCGGGAGAATCAATTCGTCACATTATCTCCGGTTGTTCTCGTCTGGCTAACGGCGAGTATTTGCATAGGCACAACCTTGTAGCCAAGATTATCCATCAGCAACTTGCTTTGAAATACTCTCTTGTGGGATCGGAAGTGCCGTACTACAGGTATGAGCCCGACCCAGTTCTTGATAATGGTCATATCACTTTGTACTGGGATCGGTCCATCATCACTGACAGGACTATTGTAGCCAATAAGCCTGATATAGTGGTGGTGGACCGAAACGAGAGGCGTGCAATGATTGTTGACATATCCGTTCCGCATGACGAGAACCTCGTGAAAGCCGAGAAAGATAAACAAATCAAGTATATTGACTTGGCTCGCGAGGTTGTCGACATGTGGGAAGTGGATTCGGCGATCATTGTACCGATAGTCGTGTCGGGTAATGGCTTAATAGCCAAGAGCCTCGACCAACACCTTAGGAGGCTCTCGTTAGGCGGCTGGATCAAGGGCTTGATTCAGAAAGCGGTACTCCTGGACACGGCTCGTATTGTAAGGAGGTTCCTTTCTCTGGAGCCCTGACCGCCGGTAGCTTGGACCCTGTTCCCGATACCGGTGGGACACTATTTTTTATATTTTTAAATGTTTTTTTTTTTTTATATGTATGTTAAAAATATTTAAAAATTTAAAAAATATGTGATACAATAAATAAAGGAAATAATAATAATAAAATCTGTGGCCCGGCTGTCGAATTGACAGTTCCGAATTTTTTCACATAAAATTTTTTCAACAAATATATTTACAATATACCCATAAATAATGTCTATTATCCCAAAATCAACAAAAAAAAAATACCAGAATTTCAGTAACAATAAATACAATAGTATCAGGATGATTTAACCAGACAACGTGGCATAATGCTATCTATGGAAAAGAAATGTTGACAAGAAGCCGGGCTAGAAACACAAACACACACCCAACACCATCGGATTCGTCGCTCAGCTCCGCCTCGCAGCCGCCAGGACCGACGCCAACCCCGCCGGGACCAGCGCCAGCCGTGAGTCCAGTGATTCCGGTAGCTGCAGTTGCGTCGAGCTCGAGCGACGAATATTTCTCGCCGCCGACGACACCACCACCAGCGCGTCGACGGGGAAGAGGCCGACCTCCGGCCAGCTTGGGACCTCGAGGCCCTCCGGCCTCTGATAGGGTCCCCGCTGTCGGTGGAAGTGTGCAGCGCATGAGATGGACACAATCCATTAATGAAAATGTCATGCGCTCATACTTTGGGGCTACAGAGGGGGGAACTAACCTGACTGCGTACCGTGGTCGGATGCTCTCTCTGTTTCAGGTGCTTGAGCCAGCTGTCAACGTCACAGCCCAACGACTGTCGGATCAGGTACGGGTCATCCAGCGTAGCCGTATGTTGGATGATGCTGTGCTTGATAGACTGCGCCTGGAATCGCAGAGTAGCCGTGTTTCACCTGCTACACCACCGGTCGCGGAGCAACTTCAACCCAGTGCTTCACCGCGACCCGACCACGTTGGTGACGCCGATGATGACGCGGCTATATCTGTGAGTACCCAGTGCAATGAACGATTGAGGAGCGCTTTGGAGGACGCTTTTCGGGAGTACCGCTCCACTCCGCCGGGGCTTAGACCTCGACTACCTCGTTTGCCCATGCACAAGAGAAATAGGGCGCTGGTGTGTGCTTTAGATTCGGAGCTATCAAATTGTTTTGATAGCAGCGAAGACCTCACTGATACCCACTCAATCTTGTACTGTGGGGCTGTAGCGGCATGTCGCGTAGCTCACTGTAAATTTCCTAATTTTGACAGAGCTACACGACCAACCGTGCCGGCCTGGCAGTGCAGGATTGAGCGCCGTATTGGTGAGGCTAGAGCACTCATCGGCAAGCTTATCTGCTTCAGGGAGGGCAATACTCGCCCTAGAGTGATGCGCTTTGTGAGGCGGGCATTCTCTGGAACTGATATTAGTCCTCGAGATTATCTGCCCTGCGTCACAGAGCGTATCGACTTCCTGAAGCAGAAGATCTATGCATGGGCAAGCCGTATTCGTCGGTATAAGCGCCGAGTGGAGCGGTACACTCAGAATCGCACATTCCAAAGTAATGAAAGGTGGGTTTACAGGGCTTGGGAGCGACCGGACCAAGGTGTGACTGATACACGCCTGCCGGATGATAACGCCATGTGTTCATTTTGGCGTAGCATCTGGTCGGCGCCTGTCAGTCACATCGAGGGTGATTGGATCCGAGAGGTCGAGCGCACATGTGATCTTTTACCAGAAATGGGGGCAATTACCATCAGCCCCCAAGATGTAGCCCGTGCAGTCCGTCCGTTGCCTAACTGGAAATCTCCTGGGCCGGATGGGCTGCACAATTTCTGGATAAAATGGTTCCAAAGGTCGCATGCTCGCTTGGCATCTCAGTTCCAGTCTGCCTTAGAGTCAGGGTCGCTACCCCCCTTCCTAACAACAGGAATAACCCACCTGCTCCACAAATCAGGTAGTACTGCGGATCCTAAAAATTATAGACCGATCACGTGTTTGCCGACGGTCTATAAAGTGCTTACATCCATTCTGAGAGCTAAAATCAATAGTCATATTGAGACAAATTCTATCATGTCAGCCTCTCAGAATGGATGTAGGAACGGGTCCCGCGGTACTAAGGAGCTGCTCCTCATTGATATGGCCATAAGCCAACAGGTTCGACGTTCTCGAAAGAATTTGTCGGCATGTTGGATAGATTACAAGAAGGCCTATGACTCTGTTCCTCATACATGGCTCATGAGGGTGCTAGAACTGTACAAAGTTGATACAACTCTGCGCACCTTCTTGATGTCGTGTATGGGGCAGTGGAGAACAGTCCTTCGCTATCCGGGATGTCGACAGATTCGGGAGAACAGTGAACCGATAAGGATTGAGCGTGGCATATTCCAGGGTGACAGTCTGAGTCCTCTGTGGTTTTGCCTAGCCTTGAACCCTCTCAGCACACTGCTAGAGGGTACTGGCTTAGGCTTCCGGTTGAAAAGAGGTGGTCAGGTCATATCTCACCTTCTTTACATGGATGATCTGAAACTCTTTGCCCCCAACGACTTGCAACTGATGGAGCTACTAAAGGTAACTGAAACCTTTAGTAGTGCCATCAGGATGGAATTTGGTGTGGACAAATGTGCAGTCATGCATGTAAAGCGAGGAGAGATTATGGAATCCGTGGGAATTCAACTTACGGATTCCATACACCTTAGATCCCTCTGCTCAACTGAAACTTACAAGTATTTGGGTATGTCGGAAGCGTTAGGCATCAATGCTGATGACGTGAAACGGTCGTTGAAGGAGCGCTTCTTCGGCCGCCTGAATAAAGTACTGAATAGTCTTTTATCAGGCGGGAATAAGGTGCGCGCTTTCAACGGTTGGGTCATGCCGGTGTTGATGTACTCTTTCGGCATACTCAAATGGACTCAGACAGAACTTGACGCCTTGGATAGGAGGGTCCGCACACTGCTTACCGCAAATCGGATGCATCACCCACGGTCTTCGGTGATGAGACTGTACATCCCGCGGAAGTGCGGTGGTCGCGGCTTCTTAAATGCTAAGACCCTACACAACCGCGAGGTGTACAGTCTCAGGGAATACTTCTTGGAAACCGACGTGGGCATGCACCGAGATGTGGTAGCGGTGGACAAGGGCCTCACTCCGCTCTCCTTGGCTAATGAGAACTGGCGCAAACCTATAATACTGGACACTAATGACCGCAGGGAAGTATGGCAGAGCAAGGAGCTTCACGGACGCTTTTACCGGGCCTTACATGGGCCCTCTGTAGACCTATTAGCGTCCGTATCTTGGCTCCGTTTTGGTGACCTCTTCGGGGAAACCGAAGGTTTTGTCTGTGCGATAATGGACGAAGTTATGATGACGAACAACTACCGGAAATATATTGTGAAGGACGGTACGGTTGACATCTGTCGGGCATGCCACCGGCCCGGGGAATCAATCCGACACATTATTTCTGGATGTTCTCATCTAGCTAACGGAGACTATTTGCATAGGCACAACCTCGTAGCCAGGATTATCCACCAGCAACTTGCTCTTAAATACAATCTTGTGGAAACAGAAGTACCGTACTATAGGTATGTGCCCGACCCAGTTCTCGACAATGGCAATGTCTCATTGTATTGGGATCGATCTATAATCACTGACAGGACTATTGTTGCCAATAAGCCTGATATAGTGGTCATAGATCGACTAGAGCGTCGCACAATGATTATTGATATAGCGGTCCCTCATGACGAGAACCTCGTGAAAGCTGAGAAGGATAAAAAAACTAAATATCTTGACTTGGCTCGCGAGGTTGTCGACATGTGGGAAGTGGACACAGCAGTCATTGTGCCGATAGTCGTGACGGCCAATGGATTAATAGCCAAGAGCCTCGACCAACACCTGCGGAGGCTCTCGTTAGGCAGTTGGATCAAGGGTCTGATTCAGAAGGCAGTACTCTTGGACACGGCGCGTATTGTCCGGAGGTTTCTCTCCCAGGAGCCCTGACCACCGGTAGCTTGGACCCTGTTCCCGATGCCGGTGGGCTACTATTTTTTATATTTTTAAATGTTTTTTTTTGTATTACCTTCTATAAAAAAATATTTAAAAATGTAATTTATATGTATATACAAGGAATAAAAGGAAATAATAATAATAATAATAATATTTATTTATTTGTTAACATAGGTAATAGATTGCAGATGGTATTTTAAATGAACAGAGCGCTATGTTATGCCTGGAGGCGTACAAATGTGTCTTGCAATTCTCACTGATAATTTACATATTTACCAAAAAATTAAAATAATAAAACATGCAAAATTATTATCACATAATGAAAATAAATTAAACGAGTTACGAAATAATTAAAGTTTCAAAACAATTAAAATGTCATATTATTAAAATATCCAAATAATTTAAATTTGCAGACTATTAAAGTTACAAAATAACTAAAATGTCAAGGCAATGAAAAATGGCAAAGTCGTTGAAATGTCAAAATTATTAAAAAGTCAAAATAATTAAAATGTCAAATAATTACAATGAGAAAATAATTTAAATGTCAAATAATTACAATAAGAAAATAATTTAAAAGTCAATAATTAAAATTTCAGATAACTAGAGTGAGAAAATAATTAAAATGCCAAATAATTATGTCATGCCATGTCAAAATAATTGAGAAATCGTGATCAAATGAAATAAAATGTCAACAATTAATAATAAATAATTAAAATGTCAAAAATAAATAAAAATGTCTAAATAATTTATATATTTACAATTAAAATATGAATATTATTTAATGTAAAAATGTGATTCTATAATAATTCGTCATTTAAGTATTCCTCAATCGTATAATAACATTTGTCAACTAGGAACAATTTCATTTTTTTCTTAAATTGTGTAAAATTTAATTCCTTTATGGCGTCTGGAATTTTATTATAAATGCGCGGTGCCATACCCAGGATACTTTTTTTAACCAGTGCAGTTTTACATTTATAATTATTTAAAGAATTTTTGTACTGACTACGAATTGGAACACTTCGTACCATTGTAATTTTTTCAAAAAGGTTGGGATTTGTTTTGACGAATATACTAATTTCTAAAATATATAACGCCGGTAGCGTAAGTATATTTAAGGATTTAAAATACGGTGCACAGCTGTCTTCTGTTTTCAGACCACACATTGCTCTAATACACCTTTTTTGTGCCTTGAATGGTAATTCCTTATCCGTGGAATTACCCCAGAAAATAATCCCGTATCTTAGAAGGGAAGCTACTAGACCATGGTAGGCAACAAGTAACGTGTCTATATTTACTTTTTTAGCCAACTGAAAAAGTGCATAGGCAGATTTATTTACTCTTTTGCAAAGCTGTTCTATATGAGGTTTCCAATTAAGGTTGTTATCAATATGGATACCTAGGAAAACACTTACTTTTACTTCTTCTATTTGATGGCCATTATACAAACAAATTTTACACATAACAACAAATTTTTGGAGCTTCAATTCTTTGATGGAAATGCATTATTTTGGTTTTATCAAGGTTAATTATTAAATTATTCATATTAAGCCAATTAATCATGTCAATAAGGGTTTTATTAATGTCAAATTCATAAGTAGTCAAGTCATTACATTTTACTATGGCGGTGCTATCGTCTGCAAACAAAATCATTTGTTGTTGTGTCACTTTTGGTAAATCATTTATGTAAATGAGAAATAAAGGTGGCCCAAGCACGCCACCTTGAGGCACTCCGTATTTTATGCTTCTGAAATTTGACATATACGTTCGTTCTGTTTTTGTTTTTTCACATACTCTTGTGATTTCAGTACATTGCAGTCTATGACTTAGATATGATTCTAGTAATTTTAAAATGTTGCCTCTGATGCCATAGCAATGTAATTTATGTAAAAGAATTTTTGGGTCAACATAATTAAAAGCTTTAGTCATATCTGTGTAAATAGCGCATACGGGATTCCTTCTGTCAACAGCAGACATTACATTATTTAAAAAATCGAAAATAGCCATGTTGATTGTTTTATTTTTCCGGAAGCCGTTTTGTTCTTTGCACAGAATATTGAATTTATTAAGATATTGGCATAACGATTTATAAATAATTTTTTCAAAAATTTTGGAAAATATAGGAACTTTAGCTATTGGCCGATAATTTTTTATATTCTTTTTGTCTTCCTTTTTGTGGAGCGGTTTTATTATCACTTTTTTCAGTTCAGTGGGATAGATGCCCTCGGTAATACCCATATTAAAAATATCTGCTAAAACCGGAGCTATAACCTCAATTATGTATTTAATTACTTTGGTAGATATACCGTCAATACCTACAGTACTAGTGTTTTTAAGAGTCTTTGTGGCTGAAATGATATCAGATTCTAGAATAGGCTGCATAAACATTGATTGCATTGTCAAATTATCTAAATTATTGTTTATTTTAATGTCATTTGTTATGTTATTTTCAATGTCATTTGTTATGTTATTTTCAATGTCATCTATGAAGTAGTTATTAAATGCATTTGCTATATCTTCCGGGTTTGTATGAGTCAAATTCTCTGTTTTTATCGTCATTATTTGTTCTTTAGGTGCGTTAGTTCTAGATCTATTGACTATCTGCCATGTGGCTTTAGATTTATTTTGCGAGTTGTTTATGAAGTAATTATTTTGTGCCTTCTGGGTTAGTCTAACAATTTTTTTGTAGCGTTTAGTGTATTTTTTCAGATCACTTTTTGCTTGTTTTGTTGGATGTAGTCTGTAAGCCCACAATAGCCGTCTCTGTCTTTTACTACATGTTTTTATGCCATGAGAAATCCAATTAATCCGTTTGTCCGTTTTTATAGTTATTATTTTCTCTGGAAAACAAAGATTGTAGAACAATGAGAAAATATCAAGAAAGGTCTTATAGGCTACATTAACGTCATTACTTTCGTAAACTTCTTTGAAAGATAAATTTTGTATACATGATTTAAATTTATCAAGATTCTCTTTAGAATAATCTCTTTTTACCGTTTTCCAAAATTTTAGGCGACACGTTTTATTAACCGGTATTTTAAGTATTTGTGATGTGTGATCTGATAACATGAGATCAATAACTTCCGTTTTCCATCCTTTCCTTAGATTATGTGCAAAGTTATCAATGCACGTTTTACTAAGAGGCCTAGTGGGCTGGTTTAGAGCTAGATTTAAATTATAGTTAAGCAGGAAGTGTTCCAAATCCAGAGTAATCTTATTTCTTAACAGTACATTAATGTTAAGATCACCACACAACACAATTTTTTTATTCGATAATAAACAAATTTTTTTTAATACAATGTCAAGTTTTTCATAAAATGTCAAATAATTAAATTTTGGCACTCTATATACACATATAATAACAATTGAATACGTAGTTAATTCTATAGCACAAATTTCAAATACGCCTGGTACAGAATGTTTAGCAACATCTGGTAGTTCCTTGTACTGGTGCCCATGTCTTACAAGAATACAGGTTCCTCCCCGATTAGTGTTACGTGAAAAGAAAGCAACTAACTGGAAATTTGGAATGTACAGTAAACTCTCATGTCCAGATGTTATAAAATGCTCTGTCAAACAGAGCACATCTATAGTTGTCCCTTGATTTTCTAAGTTTTCTAACTGTACAGTTAACAAGTCTGATTTGTTTAACAATCCAGCAATGTTCTGATGCATTACATTAATGTGACTAAAGAAAAAACTGCCCCGCGTCTTCTGAATCCGTTACTGTCTTCATTTGGTTGTCAGGTTGTTGGTGAAAGTCAGTGTTTGATGTTTGTATGTCCATAGTCATTTTGAAAATATCCATAAAAAGCGATTGCATTCCAGAATAATTTATTCTACCCGTGTGCTTATTGAACATAGTGTCATCATACTTTAGGTTCATGTTGCTGTCTAAAAAATATGCGTGTTCATGAGTGATAATATCTAGGTATAATAAATTATTGAAGGTTTCCACTCTTGAATTATATAGGTAGTTGTTTGTGAAGAATTTATATGTTGGAGTGCAGATAATTATATTTGTGTTCGAGACTTCTTGCAACGTTTGTCTGATTAGTAAGATGCTTTCAAAATATTTATTTGTCATTTTAAAGTCTTCTTCACCTATTAGTATGATACAGAAATCCTGTAGAGTGAACTCTGTTAACTTTTCTTTGATACCTTTTAACAGAAGCTCCATAGTTCCGTGAGGCGTGATGTAATGGCAAAGTTCATACTTCTCAAAGGTATTTTCTGCAATATGAAGCAATTTATTTTTGTTGTCTGTACTTAATATGTAAATTTTTTTACGCTTCTGTTGGTTTTTGTCTACTTTATTTATGCACTGCTTTATTGGTGGAGTCGGTGTAAAGCTTTCGTTCACCATTTTAAGGTGTGTTTTTACAGGACTTTTATTATTTTTGCTAGGTTTTATTGTATCTGTTTGCGTGTGTTTATGTTTTTTATTAGTATTTTTTGCCTGTTTTGTGCTAGGTGATTTTAATTTAGTTGGACTGTAAGTAACTTTTTTAAATAGCTCATTTTGTTTGCTCAGATTTACATTCTTTGTTTTGAGATTATTATTTTCTAGAGTCAATTCTTCAATTTCTAAGTGAGCGCTTTGCAGGTCAAGTGTGAGTTTGGTTATTTGATCTCGCAGTTTCTTGATTTCATCATCGTCATCGTCGGACATCTCCGGTACACTAGTGACTGTCTCATTCAACGTTGCACGGGTAGTAGCAACCTCACTGTCGTTTAAAATTGAATCTGATTTAGTCCTAGTACGGCGGAAAGTAATATTTTCTAGGAAATTCATATTCTATACAGTCAATTTAATTTAATTTTAATGATAAAATATGGAAAAAGAATTATAAATCTCGGATTTGAACTTGCACACTTTTGTGTTCTGATGTATCGGTTCCGGCTCCTAGACCGATCGCACAATTAATTTGTTAGGCGAAATAGTGTATAAGGGTTCCGTGTTTTTCTTTTGAGGTACGGAATCCTAAACATAACAGGGACCATTGTTCCTTAACATAGTACGAGTATACTCCTTTCTTCGATATTGTCTAATACGGGAAGGAAATACGGAAAATGATAAGCCATATTAACTGTGCACGTAATTCCCTGTAGACCTATAATTAATAATGTTACTCTGTTATCCAATCACGTCTCAGCAATCGATAGCAACTTGATTAAGATACCTGTGTAGTTTGATTAAAATATAGATACAATAAAATGCCAATAATTGAACCGAAGCAAAATATAGTCAGCCTTTCAAGAGAAGATTAAATTTCCTTCTAAAACCCGTACAAAAAACTTTCATAAAATTTTCAATACACTTACCTAGTTGATAGAAAACATGCTCTTCTCCTTAGCGCTTTTAAGCATGTAATTTACTGTTTTCCGCACTAGTGTAGAAAAATGCGCGAGCTCACCTATACCCGGCACTAAACGACACTCACGGGTCGCCGGTCAACACCCGGTTATTTAATTCGTAAGTGTATTAAAAACGTCGTTTGATACACATGGAAAAATTGTTACTGCAACGCTCGCTCACATTCAGAACAGCAGGTCTAAAAAGGCCACTTTTGTAGAATCATAATATGAATCATATTTTTTTATACGGCAATATTTACAATGAATATGATTCTGATAGGCAGTGAATTGAGTATGATTCGACTAATTTGTGCAACCATTTTACGAACATTAAAAGAATTGCTTATGATCTGCTAGGAATTCCGAATATGATGTGCTCTAGATCTAGAGTTTTTGCCCATTTTTTCACCTACTTAAAAACCACTATAATTTCATATTAAATTAATTAATTGTTGTGAGCTTTGATAGCGGAGATTAAACATTCATTCTAAAAGAGACTTTTACTATAATCCGCAAGAGTTAACTTGAGACCTGAGCACAGTAGGTAGTACACAACGGCGCTCAGGTCTCAAGTTAACTCTTATGGGCTACACCTGCCAATGAGAATGATTATTAAAACGCAACTTTATAGTATTCAGACAGAGTATATTTTATTCAAAATAAAACAAACATAATCGATTCTTATATAAAAACTAATGTGAAGGATAAATCTGATGCTGTTTAATAAGTTTGTTGATATCAGGTTCCAATTTACTCTAGAACAGCCGCAAGTCGCCACGTTCGGTAACATGCAAAAGATTTCTCTTTTTAGTAAGCAGCGTTACCACAGCACTAAATCCACGTTCACACAAATATGACGATGGGAATGCTATCAAGAATCGTTGAACGATTGACCACAATCCAGGGTACAATTGCAGGATAGAGAGAAGATCGAGAGCTCAGTCGGTGTCTAAGAGTCCTTCTAGCTAGATGAAATTACAAATCGCCCCCCGAAGCCTCTACACAACGCCCCCATTTTTTTTTCTGGGTCTCTTACCACCCCCCTTTAGGCCAGCAGCGCCCACAAGGGGGCGTTATCGCCCACTTTGGGAAAGGCTGCTAGATGAACTGCTCATGTGAAGTTTTTAAGCCCACTGAATTCCGCCTCGGTCGCGGTCGAATGAATAGGCTCTTAATAAACTAGTGCGCCTCACCATTAACGATTGCATCACTGCTTACCATCAGGTGGGATCGCAGTCAAGCCTTATTTTATATAAATTAAAAAACAAAAACTTTCTCCACTTGTATCATTATATCGGAATCGATAGTGCAAAACCAATCGAAAATTCCAAACTTTCTGTTTGGTATCCTACTGGTTTGCATATCCAGCTGATTTCATGGCCTCATATCGCCCTTCGCACTTCAGGTGTCTCATTAAACTGAACAAAAGTATCAGATCAAAGAGTAGTTTTTGTATGTGCATGTTTGATTTCACACAGTTATTGCTAGGTGATTATACTGATTGATGGGTGCAATGGTTTCCACCCTTGTGTGTTTAAGAGCTGATTTTTAAATGGTACCGAAGTGTTCGTGTGCTTTCTGGTTTTAGTTGATTTTCAATGCTTTTACAAATTTTATTATGGTATTTCTTTTTCTTTTAACGCAGTCATCAATGTTTTTCAAGTCAATTCCGTTTACTCAGACAAATCGGTTTTTTTGTTGGTTTAAATAAATTACGAGTATGTTAGTTAATAGTTATGGGATTAGTATATTATGGCGATGGGAAGAGACCACATGGTATGAAGTTTTTCGTCGACAAAGTTGTGTAGGCCTTCTATTGCGTGTGGGACGCAACCTGTGTTGACCAGTGAAGTACACCACATAAGTGAATTACTTCGACGCCTTAGTGTATTAGTTTAGACGTCCCCGGGCAATAAGTCGGTAATCGCAAAAATTAGTCGACCGATTACCGACTTTATTACCGGACAAAGAGGTAAATCGAAAAACATTTTTTTGCGATTTCCGACTTGTTTCCCGGGGACGTCGATATTCACTTGCGTGTATTTATGTATCAACATTAAGTATATATAATATATAAAAAAAATCCTTTCGCAGTGTTTATTATCGAACTCCGAATAGGCTTGACCGATTTTTATGGTTTTTATTTTATATTTGGTAGGTCTGAGAATATGATGTAGGCTATTTCTTACCCTACATTTTTTTCTTTGATATATTTCATAGTCAAAACAACGGTTGCCAGATCAGTCATTATTGTTATAAAAACAAACTTCTTAATACGTATGTGTATGTAGATATCATTTGGATGTTACAAAGCCGACAATACTAAAAATTGTCACTAAGATATGCTTTTGATACAATAAAGACAAAAATTTCTTAATTTACAGACATCACTTAACTAACATGTACCTATATCTTAGATAATTACATTGACAGTTGACAATGTTCCATCAGCACACCTCAACGCGCATACAGAACTTAAAACCGAAAGCACTTACCGAGGGGGTTAGACATTATTAGCGCCACGGAATTTATCGAGCAATATCAGCTAAGTAACAGCGCACAAAATGCCCAATTAAAATATTAATTACACTGAGTTGTGACACTTTGGCGGTCTGCGCTCGTTCTTACGCTTAATAGCAGGGGTGTTCTCCAGGAGGTTTAAACTTTAAGCTTTTATGTACTTATCGCCAGCCGAATATTTTCAACGTAATTTTACAAGAAATATGTTATAGGTGTTTTTTCTTTCTTCTTGAAACGATGCTGTGTATGTAAGCAATTAGTGCAAGGGAAAGTTTGTTAAGTGTTACAGCTGAAGTTTTCTAAACAGGTCGTGGAGAAATTAAACGTCGTGTGTTGTGACTTGTAAAAAAAGAAATAATAATAATAATAATATTTCCACAACTATCACACAACACCGTCTAGTCCCAAGCTAAGCAGTTCTTCAGAAATCGAAGTTTCTGATGAAGAAAATAAACATATTTAGATTAATTACATTTTTGAGTAAAACAAGCACTGCTCTACAACAGGGCTGGCCAACTTGATACGACACACAATCTACTGTTCACTAACTAGACTCTGCAAGATCAACCAATTACAAAATAAATTTTTATGTACATAAAGTTTCATTAAATAAATTTAGCAATAAAAATGAAATAGCGAGCAAATTCAAATATTTTTGCACAAAGCTTCGAAGAGATTCAATATTAAAAACCTCCATATAAATAGTAAAAAAATTGTGAAATTACGCTGAAAAATCGGGTAAACAAAGAAAGAAAAAGTGAAGCGAGCCCAAAAATTACATCTACCTGCCTCGATATCCTTTTGACGAACAAAAAGGAGGTGATAAGATAAAAGATATGTGCTGCCCCGCGGTATAGTCCTCTTAGACTAAAAGTAAATACATTACTGCTTGCCAAGATCGACTAGATTAACAGCCGAGATCGACTGATCGATCGCGATCGTCCAGTTGGCCACCCCTGCTCTACAAATTTAAAAATCACACGTTAATAATAAGTTGGCCCTGCAAACAGCGCATACTAAGCATGACAACATTTTATCTATATAGTAATAATAAGTGGACAGATTGCATAAAAAATAATATATATTGAAGGTTAACTTGTAGTTTTAAAACCAAAAAATGAATCTGCCACACTTTTCGCAACTATTTTGAGGTCGATAGATGTTGGCGTAACGATAAATAATATTTATTTTACAAATAGGTTTTTACATGTAAATTTTATCGCTAATTGCTAACTGCTGCTATCCTGATAAACCTGATGCTTCTAAAAGCCAGTAATCTGCTAGGTCATATCTCAGATTCATAAACACTATTAGGTACAAATGGTTGTCGGACGATAATTGCCTGCATTATTAAAAAAAAAAACTGTCTAAATAACGTTGTTCCATTTTCACAGACAAACCGTGAAAACGGTTTTGTGGGGCAAATGTTTTACCTATGTATAAAGATTATTTTATATACACCTTTAAATGTTTTGGTGGTTTTAATCCCGCGGAGGGTCGATTAGGTACATGAAACACTATCGATTTGTAAAGAGAAAAATAAAAAATAAAGTACTTTTTTTTAAACTCGAATTATTTTCCGCATGTACGAAATTAATTTCTTTAAGTAAACGTCAGCTGAGCGAGGCCAATAAACTGTAGTTATTACGCAATGACCGACAACTACCTTCAAGGTCATTGAATCGTTTACTTAAAAAAGTAGGTACTTTGTTTTTAATTTTATCTTTACAAATCGATAGTGTTTCATGTACCGAATCGACCCTCCACGGTTTTTAAACGACCAAAATTTAACGGTGTATATATAATAGATACAAACAAACAGTCTTAAAACTACCAATTCCTTTTATAACCTTCTGCTTCCCAAAACATACCACCATATTCACAAAACAGTGGATAACAGTAACTAAACACACTTCATCCCCCGGCACTAAATATTAAGTGTTAATAATGCCGGTGACACCCCCTAAGATCAAAAATTCACCGATTCGTTACGCACGACTTGACGCAAGGGGGCGCTCTCGATTTTCAAACCCGTTACTTCTGCCGATCCGATATCGGGATGATATTAATCTTAACCGTTTGCCTTTTGTTGGCAAGTAACGGATTTGAGGATAAATTGGGCAAACTGATTTAAATGTTAACCCCATTTTGCGATAGCTTTTAACGGGAAATTGATTTGTTGAGTCTCGATTTTGATAGGAGAGAAGAATTTGTTTGTTTAAGGGGGAAGCTGAAAGGTAGACCGCCAAATTAAAATTTTCTTAAGTTTTTTTTGGATTTTGAAAGTCGTGTTGAGTTGTCTGTTTAAAATATGATAGGCGACCGTAATACGCGACGTTTTTACTTATGGAATTTAAGTATAATAATAATAACATTTTTTATATTTCTAAATATTTTGTGTATGTTTTTCAGGAAATATTTAAAAATTGTAATAATATATGCATAATAAATGAATAAAGGGAATAATAACAATAAATAAAATAAAGTAATGTGTATAATAATAATAAAAAACTAAATCACGAATCGTGAACGAAAAAAGTTTAATCAGATTTTATTGTCCTGTTATTAAAATCTTTGCTTATGTGGTCTTTTTATTCTAACAATTTGCCTTTGTTCACAGGTATGTTACATCGATATTCTGCCCATACAAGACTGATGCGAACACATAGGTATGTTCCACCAAACTGTAAAATTAATCTCCAACGGGATACCGTGATTGGCCATGTACGAATTGTAATCTGTTCGGTCTGGACGGTACATCAAGATGAATCCGAGGATTAAAGTAACAAGAATATAGTGCATATGGGTATTATATGCCCAGTTGTAAACACAGCATTTCGAGTTTATAGTTATTTTTTTTTTAAGCTTTAGTTTCTGCATACGAACGACTGTTTAGAAAAGTTCACTAGTTTCTGACGGTTTATAAGAACCCATGGAGGCCTATCAACACATTAATATTACATGGCGAGGCGCTCGCCCTAGCCGCCGCCGGGATTCCGATCCCGATTTCTGGCCACCGTAAGCGCGGGGTTGCGGACGGCGTGCAATGGGTAGCACGCTGTCCGATCGTCCGGTAACCGACCGGACCGAGCCCAAGTCGTCGACGGCGCGTTCTGTTCCCGCGCGCCTCAAGGAGCTGTCAGCACACCGAAGAGGCCCAGCCTGCAAACTGCAGGCAGGCAGGGTCGAAGCCTACTGGGGTCATGGGTTAACTTCCGAAAGGAATGCTCGGCCCTGGCACGATAGGCTACGAAGGAACGGGGTAGGTTTTTAGTCAGTAAGAGTCTGACACTACTTCCCGCTCCGCCCAAGGGCGGGATTTGTCATTGGATGATTTTACCTATCATAAAAAAAAAACATGGCGAAAGTTTGTGTGTCTTGTTTGTTACTTCTTCACGCTCTAGCAGCTGAACGGATTTTGATGACATTTGGCCCACGGTTTATGTCGTGGATATTAGCACAGAGAATACTTTTTATTCTAGGTTATTTCTTTGTGGTATTTAATGGTACCCCACTTTACTTTCAAGCGGGTGACGCCTTGGCAGCTAGTGTGATTATTAAAATATATATAAATATATTTTAAATTTTGAAGGGAAATGTTATTACCATCCTTGTCAGCCATCAGGGGCTCTATTTTAGTAAATTCAACATTCCAACACAATCCAATTGTAATTTTGGTTAAAGTTCTTAATCTGCTAAATCATAATGGTCGATCATTGGTCGGTTATTGGTCTCGTAAACGAATGGTGGTAGAATGACTTTGTCATACTCAGACAAATCTAATGGTAAGTCACTAATCAAAAGAACTGTCAAAATTTTAGCAGATTACCCCATAAGTCAGAAATTCATTTGTAATTATGTAAGAGATTACCATTTCTTTCAATGGTGTGTTAGTGATTGACTGTTGTTGTTGATTACCAAACTTGTCAAAATCAACCATGATGAAATCACTGATAGACGATTATGACACTATTGTAATAGCAGAATTGAGGCGCTGGTACTGTTTGATAGTGTCTTTCTCAAAAAATTATATGTCATATTAACGCTCCGTATACGTAAGTTTAATTTACATATATGAGATCCACCAATACTTACTTAATCACGTACATTTATATTCACCCCCTTCTACCTCTGGTAACGAACACAATCAATATATAATGCAATCAAAACACATAATTAAAATTGCTCCCGAGACATTTGCATATGAAAACCTCTATAATTGATCATTCGTGGGCCCCACGGGGGGAAGACAATGATGGGGGAAGAAGACTAAACAAATTAGGCCTCAGGAAAATAGATAGAAAATAAAACATACCATGTTATTATTTGCTACGCTCGCGAGGATGGAGCGGTTTTAATAAAAAAGAAAAAAACGGCCAAGTGCGAGTCGGAGTAGCGCTTTAAGGGTTCCGTACAAAGTTACCTAAGTAAATAGTTCAATTCCCGAATGAAGTCTTGGAAGATTTTTCCGAATCGCAAAAAAGTTTTTTTTTTAAGTTTACGCAATTAATTTACCGTTTTCAGATTTATTTCTATACCTATGCCTAAAAGTCCTTGATTTATGCCAATTTTCAAGATTCTAGGTCAGAAAGTATTCTATGAATTTTGATTACTTTGAGAGTGTTGAATTATACGTTTTTCGCGACATAAACATAATAAACGACCGATTCTTGTTTTTTCGTTAACTTAGAAGTTTGATTTTTTCACATCTTCAAGGAACGACTGACCTGAAAAAATATAGTTTTAATTTCAACTCGATAGCTCCACGCGTTCCCGAGATAAAGGGTCTTGACAGACAATCTTGATGGACTACAGTGATCCTATAAGAGTTCCGTTTTCCATTTGAAATACGGAACCCTAAACAACGTTAAATAATCACTCACTTGGTTTTTATTGAATAAAAAAAATTTCGATGTAGGTATGTGTAATAATTGTAAGTACGAGTACATACCGAGCCTGTTATGGAAGAACATCGTAAGCGACACACATACAATTTTACAGGAGAGATATTTTACTGTTTATTTTTTACAGGTTAATCAGACATGTCCGGTTTTAATATTATGTTCAAAACACGTTAGGATCTACGTATAATCAATTAAATCATTGCAGAAAGAGTTAAATAATTAGTACTTTTGTCGCTTAAGATAAAATTGAAGGTCGTAATTTCATCTTGTTTTTAAAAAATCGTCATTTACGCTATCGCTTTTCGTTATAATATCAGGTAAATCAATATCAAGATTTTTTCACATTAAAACGAAAACATAATAAATCAATTTATATTCATAATCGGTACTTAAAAAATTTTCATTAACATCAATAAATCATACAATCAATCATTCGTCGTCACTTTCTTCCGGTAGTATAAGTCTCTTGTAATGTCATCATAAGGCAGGAATAATACCCTCGTCACACATTTTTTTCAGATTCATGTACTTTGGTTTAGCAATAGGTATTTTTGCCGAGTATGCCGCCGTGGGTGACTGGAGACGTTGTTGACTTTGGCGAGATCTAATTAAAAAGCTCAGATCCACGCATTGGTTTTCGCAATCAGTACTAAATCCGTAATTAAGTTCAATTATTTTTGGCTTCGCTCGTTTAACGCAAGCTGATCTTAGCTTTGTAACTGGAATTTTAATTGATTTTGGTAAATATAGATCTGCAAATTTTTTCCAATCCAAGACGTCGGCATTTTCTAGCATTTTAATTTCATAATTCTTTGGATTTGTCCTGGCATTAGAAATTAACGTGGGCCATTGGGATGGTGCCCAAACTGTCGTTCCTTCTATGAAGGTTTCGATAGTTGAATGTACCGAATCTACCGGCATCATTGTATGCCCAGGAATCAAAAAGTTTATAGTTATGTTCTCAATGAACATTGCAACATTACTTATGAAGTACAACAACATCGAAAGCATCGCTCTATTTTTATTTTTCCGCAACAACTATCACAGTACAAAGCTAAAGATCAATGCTCGCCCTTCTCATCAATCATTTTGAGGTACTTAAAAACCACCGTACAAACTTCACGCGGGTTTGCAATGGTCGTTGACAGGATCCAGCAGTTGGGACTCAAGGTGGCACTGCACAAGTCCGAGGCCTAGTGTTTTCACGGCCCTCGGGGTGCGCCACCACCGGGTTCCCAGCTAACGGAGGGGTTCACATCAGCGTCGGGTCGACGATGAAGTACCTGGGACTCGTCCTCGACAGCTGTTGGAACTTCAAGGAGCACTTCCGACGTCTGGCTCCCAAACTGAATCGGACTGGGGCTGCTCTCGGGTGGCTCCTGCCCAACCTCAGGGGACCAGACGCCTCCTGCCGGAAGCTCTACGCGGGAATCGTTTGGTCCATGGCCCTCTACAGGGCCCCGGTGTGGGCACCGACGTTGACACAGCAACCGAGGGCCCAGCTGAATGCGTGCCAGAGGGTCATGGCAATACGCATGGTGCGAGGGTACCGAACGATTTGCCGCGAGGCGGCGACTCTCCTTGCTGGCCAACCGCCATGGGATCTGGAGGCAACAGTCCTTGCACACATGCACGACAAGCGCATGGAGATGCAACGCCGGGGCGAAATTCCGCTGCCACGAAAAGTCGAGGCATGGCGGACAGAGCTCCGGCGAGATCTCATGGCGAAATGGCGTCAGCGACTATCGCAACCTCGTTCGGGGCGCGCCACAATTGGTGCGATAAGGCCCATCCTTGAGGCGTGGTTGGAAAGACCTCACGGCGTTCTCAACTTCCGCACGACGCAGGTGCTTACCGAGCACGGAAAGTTCGCTAAGTACCTGTTCCGGATTCGTGCGGAGGATTCGCCCGGGTGTCGCCATTGTGCGGAAAACCCGCAGGACACGGTGGAGCACACTGTAGAGGTGTGCCCCGCCTGGGCGGAGCATCTCCGTGTCCTCGTGGGGGCGATCGGCGGCAGCGATCTCTCTCGCCGGGCCTTGGTCCGTAGTGAGGAGGGATGGCAGGCGGTCGCCTCCTTCTGCGAAGCAGTAATGCTAGCAAAGGAGGAGGCCGACCGCATCAGGCAGAGGCAACGGGGCGCTCGCCCCAGCCGCCGCTGGGATTCCGATCCCGATATCCGGCCACCGTAGGCGCGGGCTTGCGGACGGCGTGCAATGGGTAGCACGCTGTCCGATCGTCCGGTAACCGACCGGACCGAGCCCAAGTCGTCGACGACGCGTTCTGTGCCCGCGCGCCTCAAGGAGCTGTCAGCACACCGAAGAGACCCAGCCTGCTAACTGCAGGCAGGCAGGGTCGAAGCCTGCTGGGGTCAAGGGCCGTTTTCTGAGAGGAAGGCTCAGCCCCGGCAGTATAGGTAACGAAGGAACGGTGGTTGCGCGAATTTGCTGTGTGGACTGTAGGTTTGAAAAGCGATCTAAGGTTTGTTAACAATATGCAGATACTGTGCCTGGCATGGGATAGGGAGGAACACTGACCTTTTGACTTCGAAGGTTCCACGTGGCACCGGCCGGCGATTTTCGACTTCGCACATTTAAATCACTGCCAGGTCCTGTTTTGCACTACACTGCACTGTTGTTGAGTTTTGAATGGTTGGATCACGAAGCAGTCAATTTTCTTGTAATTTCGAGCGGGCGTGTTAGCGGTGCGGTCACATTCACAATCGATGCACACACGTCAATGTCAAATCATTTCTTGCGGTCGTGCGGGTGAAGGAAAACGGAAGGGATAGGATTGCTAGGCCAAAAAAATAAATTACAAAAAACAAAATCGCGGATCATAGCAAATTGGCGCAACCATTCCCCCCGGGTTTGAAGGGTTACCTTCAAAGAAAAGAAAAAAAAAACAAAAGCGAGACTAAACCCTATTACTATATCTAAACTATCAATACTAGGTAGCGAAACAACTTATAACTAACTATGCCACTACTACTGATTAGGCAGAGGGCAGAGGCGAATAACCGGACGCAGGTACGATCCAGTTGCGGTTTTAACCTTTACGACTCGCGTTATTCCGTTCGAACCCGGAAAAACTTCATCCACTACACCAAGAGGCCAGTGCAGAGGAGGCGCACTCTCAGTCTTCAGTATCACCACAGTACCGACTGTGACTGGATCTGAAGGACTGTTCCACTTTTGACGCGACTGCAGCGTATGCAGATAATCTGTCCTCCATCGCTTCCAAAAGGACTGAACTAAGCTATCTAGCAGAGCGTGACGCGGGTGGAGCTGCAGTTTGTCAGTCTCGACATCTAAAGCGGGCAAATATTTAAGAGGAGTCGTCGTCAAGAAGTGAGCCGGCGTCAACGCTAGTGGCTCCGATGGATCACTAGACAAAGTCCGACACAACGGACGCGTATTCATCGACGCCTCTACCTGAGCGAGTACAGTGCTCAACTCCTCGTACGAGAGAATCTGTTCGCCTATGACCCGAAACAGGTGCGACTTAAGGCTTTTAATATTCGCCTCCCAATTGCCACCAAAATGACTAGCTGCTGGCGTATTAAAACACCAATCAATGCGATTCTCAGCTAAGACATGGGCGAATTCACTTTGGTAGTACTTGGAGCGTAAGAATGTATGTAATTCCGAAATATTGCGTCGCGCTCCAACATAATTTGTGCCGTTGTCAGAGTATAAGCGCTTAACGGGACCACGGCGAGACAAAAATCGTTTAAATGCAGACATAAAACCCTGCGTACTCAAATCACTGGTTAACTCTATGTGAACTGCACGAGTTGTCATACAAACGAATAGGCAAATGTATGCCTTTGTGGAACGTATACCACGCCCACGGGCAATAGTGACTTTAAACGGTCCAGCATAGTCCGTCCCAGTATGTATGAAAGGTTTCACCGTCTGTACAACACGACAAGAACGATGGTCGGCCATTTCCGGCGCGTTGAAACGCGGGCGGAGCTTAAAGCAGGGCACACATCTGTGCACTCTAGCGCGTATCAAATTGCGAGCGGAAAGTATCCAGTACTTCTGTCGAAGAATGGACATTAATAAATCGGGACCAGCGTGACAATTCACCTTATGGTGATAATCCACCAACAAATCCAAAACGTGATCCTTGCGTGGTAGAACTACTGGATGCATTTGTTCAAACTCTAACTTAGCATTTCGCAGACGGCCACCGACACGAATGAGTCCGTCTTGCAAAAATGGTTTCAAATGTTGAAGTGCGCGACTACAAGGTTTACGTGATTCCAAACTACGAAATTCTATTGAAAAATAAAATTTCTGCAACTCTCGAAGTACAACTGATTCAGCTCTATCTAAATCAGCTGCGATTATAGAACCACGCGATGGTAATAATCTCAAAAATCTTAGGACGTAAACTACACAGCGTAATAGTCTCGACCAAGACGAGACTCGATTAGACAGCAACAAAACAACTGACTCTTCACGCGGAACTGATACTACAAGCGTATGTTTCTTCTCCTCGGGTGGTTCTGAAACAGTAGCGGGGTTAAACGGAGCATTTGGCCACTCGTTAGGAGTGGTATGCAGCCAGGGAGGGCCACAAAACCAAAGCGGATGATTTAAAATTTGCGCGGGAAGCAAACCACGTGAGAGACAATCAGCTGGGTTTTCTGTTCCAGCGACATGGAACATATTTTCCGGTGACAATTCAGCTTGAATCTTAGCCACCCTATTTGCGACAAACGTGCCCCATCGATGGGGTGACGATTGAATTCGACGATTGAATTCGTAAACCTTCAAAGGTTCCTGCGGAGAAAATCTATACAAGAAGCGTTGGAATCTACGGTCACATTCTCTGATTCCAATACTAAGAAACATTTGCCGAATATCGGCAGAGAGCGCAATAGCAAACAAGCGTTTTTCTGCGGAGGCACGGGAGCCACCGAGCGAAAAAATATCACCCTTGAAACGGGAGCGCGACAACATAACGACCATCTTTATCACGAGTAGTCGTGCGGGTATAAATCTCCTCAGTGACCTGATCCTCAGGGCTGAGAATAGGCGGGACATTGACCTCTTCAATCTCCCAGAACTTGCGGATGGTAGCCTCAAGCGGCGGCTCGACGGTGCAACAGTGCGACACAGTCGAGTAACTATTTAAATAAGCGGGTGCGGAACCAACTATAACAAACCCGAGAACTGTTTCCAGTGCGTGCGGAGCGGGGTACATCGGAAGACCTTGAATTTTACGTGATAACTGGAGATGCGGGAGAATCGAAGCACCGATCAATAGATCGATATCTCCAGGGAAAGCGTAATTTCCGTCGGCTAACTGCAAGTTCTTAAACTCCGTCAGCATGGACGTGTCAACCGGTACCGTGGGCAACCGTTCCGTAATCTTATCTGCGACTAGCGAATCCATTTCAAACGAAATATTACGATTAAAACGTGAACTAAATATTATTTTAATGGAACCGTGAATGGTTGCCTTTAAACCTCCAAAACCTTTCACTTCTGAGCGGGATGACCAATTATTAAAACTAAAACCAAGGCGTTGACAACAATCCCGAGTAATAAAATTACTCTGGGAAGCGCCATCTAGTAGCGCTCGAACGGTGTGCGGTTTGCCAAAGGCATCTACAATGACAACTTGCGCGGTCGCAAGTAAAACGGTAGTGACTTGAGTACCAGCGGCGGAAAGCGAACACAATGTTACGTCGTTTGCACTTGCAGCAGGCCGCGCGTCACAAGCGTCGCGCGTCTGCGCAGGCTGCTGCTGCGATGGCAGCTTACTACTCTCAAAATGTAAGAAGGTATGATGTCTAGCTGGACATTTACGACAGCTAACACCACTTTTACATGACGTAACCAGATGTTTGTCACTTAGACAATTAAAACACAAATTATTAGTGCGGACAAACTTGTAACGATCACTAGGCGATAATCTCTGAAATTCCGAACACTTGTACAGCTGTGTATGGCTACCCTTACACAGAGAACAGTCAGGTGTTGAGGCGGTATTAACTAGCGTATGTGCAGTCTTGATTGACTTCGATGACGCGTCTATACGGCGATCGGAACCTGTCCTATTCGTGACTTCATGACGTGCCGACGTGCGCTGCAATACCTTAATATGGTCGCGAATAAAAGATTCTAAATCTTCGAACTTAGGTATTTCTTTACCGCGCTGAGTCGTTTCAAACAGACGAACAGTTTCAGGATCTAATTTCTTTAAACCGATATACAAAAACAAAAAGTCACAGAGGTCATTGACCTTTAGGTTCTTTACTGCACGAACAGATGATGCGAAAATATTTAAAAACTTCTCTAAATTATGATCGTTACAAACGGAAAAACTTTTCAAATCGAATAATTGATCTAAATATGCGGTGGCTACTAATCGCTTATCTTCGTATTTTGTTTTTAAAGTGTTCAAAACTAAATTGTAATTTTCAGCGCTAAACGTAATTCCAGCACAGACAGCCTTTGCCTTACCGGTCAATTTTTCTACGAGATAATGCAATCTCTCGTGATCTGTCAGCGATGTGTTCCTATGTATTATATTTTCGAAACTATCTATAAATAAATTCCAATTTCGAATGTCACCATCAAATTCAGGTATTTGAATTGGCGGCAATCGTGGGCGTTCGCGAGGAGGGTTGGATAAACCACTCGCGGGGGGGGGGAGTCTCTAAACTCCTAGCAATACGTTTGATACGACAATACAAGTCATCAAAGGACGACAATGCCTGATAACTCACACAGTAATCAGGATTTAACTCCAACTCTAAAATGTTTATATTATTAATTGTAGATTCAAAATCCGCGCGCAAACTATCTAAAGTTTCCAACGAACACAAGAAAGCATCTCTAATAGCCAGATCCGAGGTTTGCAAAGATTTATCACAAATTGATTGAACACGTGAAAACTGTGAGTCCCTTTTAGCGTATAAAAGCTTTAACTGAACCTTTAAATCAGTACTAACCTTGGTTCCCTTAAGAGACATCTTGTTTTGATATATTCACACTATACACTCAAACAAACACTTAACGAATTATTAAGTAAGCGATAATTATCAGATAACAATATGGTAATATTGTAAACAACAAAGTGAACGGCGAACGAACGGAATAACATATGCGTATATAATCTATGGTTTATCCGTTTCCTACAAATATTCACTCAACAATGAACGGGTATTTTTGAAATGCGTCTACCTACATGCAATTTGTAGGACTTCCGAATGAATTTTGTCAAGAAAAAGAATGCGATCGATTTATATCTACGCTGATATTTACGTAGCTAACTATAATTATGCGGTGCGGTTGACGGCGTAGGTACCGTAATTATCAATGACTCTTTAACTATACGAGCGAAATAACGTATAGTTGCCTAAATGCCTAGATGCGGGTTTTCTACTATTATATCTAGGTAAACAGGCGCGTTGCGTTTATTCCCTATGGAACAAATACTATATTGCGAAATTACAAGAAAATGATTCACGATCCTGCTCGAAGGACCAAAAAGTAATGGTTGCGCGAATTTGCTGTGTGGACTGTAGGTTTGAAAAGCGATCTAAGGTTTGTTAACAATATGCAGATACTGTGCCTGGCATGGGATAGGGAGGAACACTGACCTTTTGACTTCGAAGGTTCCACGTGGCACCGGCCGGCGATTTTCGACTTCGCACATTTAAATCACTGCCAGGTCCTGTTTTGCACTACACTGCACTGTTGTTGAGTTTTGAATGGTTGGATCACGAAGCAGTCAATTTTCTTGTAATTTCGAGCGGGCGTGTTAGCGGTGCGGTCACATTCACAATCGATGCACACACGTCAATGTCAAATCATTTCTTGCGGTCGTGCGGGTGAAGGAAAACGGAAGGGATAGGATTGCTAGGCCAAAAAAATAAATTACAAAAAACAAAATCGCGGATCATAGCAAATTGGCGCAACCAAACGGGGTAGGTTTTTAGTCAGTAAGAGTCTAACACTACTTCACGCTCCACCCAAGGGCGGGATTGGTCATTGGATGATTTTAACTACCATAAAAAAAACCGTACAAACTTCAATACAGCCTCTTTTGGCTTCAGACTCATGCCATAAGTAACAATATCCATTCTTGGTTCCATTCTCGTAAATAGTTTCATTAAAATAGGCCAATTTTCTTGAGTAATATAAATTTATACTGTCTCCGTGCGGGGTAGTTAGGACTTTTTCAAGATCAAAACTCGCACACAAAAAATCACTTGAGTTTTTGCTGCGAGCAGATCATCCAAAAATACAGATTTTGGGCAGATCATTAAAATATGTTTTATCGTAAGTGACAAGCGTTACTTACGATAAGTTGGTTACGATAATTCTGATTGTTCTATTTGAAACTTTAACTTTTGTCGTTTGCGATACTATTTATTTCCTGTTATAATTTTGACGTTTATGCAAATATAAGTTTAGGGGTCTTTGCGTTACAGTCTAAATAATTTTAACTTGACGTTACGATAAAAAAGTGAAATACCTATATTTTGTCGTTTACGATGTTTTTCCATAACAGGCTCGTGTGTTGAATACTTTCGCAAAGAAAGATATTTAATACTAATCAAATATTGTTTTTAAGTTCTTAGGAATATCAGAAGATACAATTTTATCTATGCGCATTTTTAATTGACAGTAGTGGTGGCCTCCCTCTCCCTCTCCATCCATCCACATGTAAACTCATAACTCTTATTTGACATGACCATACCAAGACAAACGATTGCCTTTCAACTTTTCAGTCACTGACGCCACTTTCAAACTTCCCCTAATATACTCATTTCTCACTTTATCCTATGATTTGTACAAAATATTATGAAGATAATTTAAAAAAAAAAAGACTTGAAACGTAGACGTAACGTATTATGAATGAGAATTCACGGTGAATCCATATTTTGCGCGCATTGCGTTACTGTATTTGTGCGTCCTCCGTAACAAGGCTATAAGAGGAGCGATTAAGTCTGAAATATAACGATAATTATAATATTACAACATTAAGTGTAAGTGTTCGATTATAGAGACACGGCGCGTCAGTGTTTGCGCGAGCGATGACGCGGCCCGCTGCTGCAATGTACGACAAAACGCCCAACGCGCCGCGTCTCCGTAAACACGGCCTTATAGTTTTAGGTAATAAAGAAAACTGTTTGATACTGATTAATGTAATAATTCTGTAGATCTTATCAATTGTAAAGGTGTAATTGTAATGATTCATCAACTATTGACATTTTTTTTGGAGTTGGAAATCATCCGATGGCATGGATTCACGCTTTAGAGTGGACTTTTACTGACCAAAACCACACCTGTCTTTTTTTTGCCATTTGCATTTTAGGACCACGGGCTACCTTTTCAGAAATTCTCAATAGCCCTGGCGGAGAGAGTAAAGTCCCGCAAACCTCTATCGAAAAGGAAGGATCCTCCACCCAGACGGATGTTAAGTTTTAGCTGGGAAACTGCCCATCATATCGTGAACCTTTCAAACTGTTTTACATGTTTACAAGAACTCTAATTGCGCGTTCAGGATTTTGTAGTTTAGTGTGATGCCACAAATGTCGCTACAATTAGTTTTCTTACTTTTTCACCCTATACTTACCCAAGTTAGACAAAGGTCTACCTTTCTCCACTCCCTTCTCAAGCCAATAGAATTATCTCCTAACAATCTTATAATAAACAGTCTCCCATTCCGTTCCGCTCGCTCCGCTGGTTCCGTAGCTCACCGAACAGACAGTCGCGTCTGCAACACTCGCGACTGTCTGCGACGCCGGCGGCGACATTCTCAAGAGCACCACTGCACTCGTTGAAAAATTAATATACCGCACGCATCGTTGCTGTGTTGTGTGTGGCTGTGTTTATTTGGTTGCTAGTGTATTTAGTGTGTTTTAAGGGTTGCGGTTGGAGAACATTAGCTCCAGTACTTTCTAGTAATGGATAATAGACAAACTAATGTATTGCACGCATCATTATTGTGCTGTGTGTGGTTGTGTTTATTTGCTTGGTCGTGTATTTAGTGTATCTAAAGGATTGCGGTTGAGGATAATTAGCATAATGTTAGGTACTTCCAATACTTACTAATAATGCTGATTGGATTTGATTTTATTCCTTGTTACTGGGGCTCTCATCATCTGCTTTATGCCTATATGTGTGCTTGTTGGGACTGGTTTCTAATGTAAACAAATGTAGCTGAATACCAGTACCAGTAAACCGCTAATCTGGCCAAAATTTTTAATTTTGCACCATTGCTTACCATCAGGTGGTCTCGCAGTCAAACACTAATCGATATCAATTAAAAAAAAAGCTGTTCTATATATGACTTAGCACAATATAATATAGAATCTTCCAATCAACAAAATTAAAGCTACCTATACTCGGGCCCGAAATTCAGGGATAACTATTAACTCCCCATAAATAGCGGGAAGGGCCACCGATAACACCTTATCGAGTTGTTTAAGGGCGATATCGGGCCGATGATTGTGCCCTGCGGGCCACCGTAGTTAATCAAACCTATTATAGTTCGCCTCGGATATTACCCTTAGAATTAAGTTATAATGACGTCGTGATCTTCCTAAATGGGTATTATGATAGCCGATGCTTAACTATTGGGTCCATTGAACGGTGCTCTGATTGTCTATATTTTCTTCAGATAGTTTTAGGTGTATCATCTTTAGATTTTTTGGTTGATTCTTTTCTAAGTCCAGTAATATTCATGATCCTTTTAAAGATTTTGTGTTAAAAATATTTGAAAACGTTATCCATAACATCAAAATTTAAATTAACAATATCTTAGCAAAACTTAATACCAAACATAATATCGAGAAATTCGGACATACGAGCACCCAGAATTAATCTAAACAGGTACCAACAATTCGTACCAATATACGGGTGGTGTAACGTTGAACCCTTATCCAAACATCGCCGACGGTGACCAATAAACACGAAACAGAATTTAATATACACCACAACAAACCTACAACACACATACATATTTTCGTCGAAATAATACGACAGTAGTAATTGAATCGGCCTCAGGCATACTCGGGGTGCGTCGTTAACGTTCCTGGGGAGTATTCTGTACTGCTCTACCCTAGATATGCACTAGAATGCTACTACAAAACAAACGTGAGAACGAGACACGGAGATGAGAAGAAAGACTGGAGTGAGCGTGACAGAGATAGGGAAAGTGTTTATTATAAACAAAGGATAGAGTCTTATTGGTAGTAAGGTTTTAATAGACTATTGGACAAACGTGGGTGAAAATTTCACCTCGTATGAAGACACAAATTGTTCGAGGGTCCCTAATGCCGATGTTTAGACGATTTTGCTCTGAGCGTATTTAGATAGCCTTTGATGTTTTGTGGCGTTTGGGTTTGACCGTTAATTAAATGTAGATTGTATCTGTCTGTCCGGTTCAATCGTGTTTTCGGTTGTAGTTATATTCTTTTTGATGTATTGTTATCGGTTGTTAGTTAATCCTTTGGATGGGGGATCTTAATTAAGTAGGACGGCGTCTTCATTAGCTTTGTTTAAATTTAATTAATATGGTCACGTGTTTTGTTAATCATAAGCTGCTTTAAGAAATGCATTGTCATCCTTGTTTATAAATTTTGTTTTCAATGTTTATGATAACTTATACGTATTGCAGACATTTCGTTAACAAATCTTATTTTTGGCGAATTAGATATTTCTATAAACATCAATCTCCTTCCCATCATAACAATCGAGGCTCCAACTGTGACACAGGAAATAATGGCCCCAATCGTTTCTTAGCACTCACTCCATGTCAAAGAGCGATTGTCGACAATTGAGCGATGGACCCGTCAAAAGACCATTCGGTCGGCATACCATCCATCATAATACCCATTTCGCACACCCGACACCACTTTATCAAGACCTACCACCCTTCCCAAAACTGTCTTCACTCTAGACTGACCAAGGGGAATTGCTTAGTAAGATGAAGGTCTGGTTATATTGGACGGTTTCCGGATGAAATTATTTTCACTACTGGTCCAGTCTGACGTTTCGATCTGTTCCTAGATGGATTAATTTGATTATATGAAAACAGATGTTTCTAAGATGTATTAAATGCTATGGATTGGGGATGCTGTTATGGGTATGGCTTATTGAGTAGGAATTGATGTTTCAAGATTCAAAGCATTTTATTTCAAATAAACGATTTACAGGCACTTCAGAAATGTCAAAAAGTCTAGTCAGAAAAATGATGCTCCAAAGCGTACTTATATAGATCTCTATGGAGAAGAATGTGCAAGAAACTCTATGGACAGTCTTTTCAATCATGTTATGTATTACAAATGTCTAAGTTACCTTCAAGTTTCTTGTTACTATTATTTGAGGATAATATAAATATAGTAAAAAAATATCTAAGTCATTAAATTAAAAACTAAAGATGTTTTCGTATACTATGCATTACAATTGGGACTTTAGTGTTCTAAATAATGCGATAGTCTTACTTTTGCTTTTTTCAGACATTTTTTTTTCTGATAAGTCTATCATTCCTTTACAATTTAGAATAAAAGATCTATTAAAACAATAAAATCAGATTCACTTGATATCTCAGTAAAGTACTGTCGGGAAAAACGGTCTCCCGTAAGGTAAAGCGAACAAATTTAATTATGCTATTCGGAAATGGACTAGAAAATTGAATGGAAGGTAGGAACCGGTATTTGTGGGAGATGCTCGGGTGTATCGAATCGCTACGGCTATCTTGGGTAAATTTAATTAGTTTAAGGATAGTAGGTATATTTGGTGTGTTCCTTTGCATCAGGTAAAGAAACACAGATGTGGTGTGTATGTTATAAGGTCGTGTAGCTCAATAAAAGATAGATCAGAATTTGGTGAACGATCTTACAACTTTCTGTGTTATAATATTTAGTACATATGTTCTTATTTATTCTGATTTATCAGCAGATGAATTCGATATTCGATTTGTACTCGTAGCTTAACACATTTTCTTTATAATCAAGTGAATCAATACTTGCTTCAGCCGCAAAAATAGAGACTTTTTGCTAAGGGAACATAAGTACTCTTGTGATAAAATTATATGTACTGTTCCAAGATATGGTCTAGTCTAACCATGTACCAAAATTCTTCTAAATCAAGTCAGTCTTTTGAGCGTGAGGGAGTACCAAACATAAACAAACACATATATAATTTAGCTTTTTTAATATTATAGTAAAATGTGATTATTGTTACAACAAGCAACTCGCCTTTTTTAAAACTAAAAAAGATATCTGTACTTCTCCATTTCTAAGTAGCTGCAATGCTTCACTTACTGATCCCTATACAGTCATTGGCTATCTCAACTTTCAGTGCCTAAAATAAGCAATAACTTACCAGAATAGTATCTACATTCAAAACTGCTTACTGATTAATGCAGTTTTAAATATACCATTCTTAGTTGAAATATCAATGGCCAATTACTTTAATGTTTATCCTATAGCATTCTTTGGAACATCAGCCTTTTCTGATCTTAATTTTAAGAATTCACCCAAGTTAGACCATGCCGGCTATACCAACCTGCTATTAAACACACCAAATCAAGCCAACAAGCTAATTCCCCGCCGTCCAAATACCAAGCAATGCTAACAGCCGTGCGATGCGTTTGATTACAACCGCTGGCACGAGATGGTAGCCAATTGAGGAATACCGGCCTGATAGCATCGTCTTGTCAATGAGATATGAAGCTGTTTCATCTGCCTACCTGTTGCGGTTTAGTAGACGGCGGTACGTCTAAGATGACCCGTCTCTAAATACCTATACCACTCAATGACAAAGAATCAATGAATCTATTTCAAATAAACCATTTAGAGGTACATTTGCATGTCAAAAAGTCCTACACATAATATAAGCAAAAATTTTTCTAAAGAAGACTTCCAGCATCATGCGAAAGGAGAATAGGCTATTTGAGGGATTTTTGGAATCGATTTCATATTATTAAGTGTTGTATAGAGAGTCCAGAATAAGTGTTTTTTTTTTTCAATTCTTGTAAATAAAAAATTGCTTAAAAACTTGTATTATTAAAAAAAGCCGCCAAAACGCCATATTTGACAATACGCGTCAAATTGTATTCGGAAACGTCACATGCCAGTAAATAAACATAATTATGAAGTTATGCACTCAAAGGAATAGCAGTCAATGACAGACATATTTACAGACTTGTGACGTAATATAAAGATTCTATCAGTAGCGACCGTTTTCAAAAACATGGCGGCAGGTACTCGTAAAATAAAATAAAATGAATGTCGTAATTTTTTTTTAATTGTCCATTATTTTTTAGATATATTGATACAAATCGCTTTTAAAACCCATAATCTAAGCGGATGGTAATAAATATGAACTTATTTTTCATACTGTCAAATAGCCTGTTACAGAAAAAAAGAGCTACTTTGCCTTGTCTTCAAACAATTGGCAAAGTCGCACGCTTGTTCGCCACACCATCAAACGCCACGATTACGCCAGCGCCGCACTATCGCTTGATCGCAGCTCACAACAGATTAGGAACAACACTTAGATCTTAGTCACGAACTCTCTTAGTTGATGCTGAGATAAATTGTTTACAAAGAATTTGTTTCTGACTGGCTTCGTTTTCGTGCCAACTAGTTTGTAAAAGCGAAGTGTTACAATTGATACTTATCGTCATCATTTACCCGAAACACGTCCTTTGTTGGACATAGTCTAGTCTCACGTGTCGCCATTTTTTTTTAAGATTATTCACACTAATATTATAAAGGCGAAATTTTATGAGCGGGTATGTTAGTATGTTTGTTAATTTTTCACGCTCGAAGGGCTGAACTGATTCGGATCCGAACGATTCGGATGATGATGTACAGGGGTAGTAAATGTCCTGGAATAGCACACATGATACTTTTCGTCTTAGGTGTACCTATGTTTCCTGGTGTAAATTTTCCCTGTTGATTGTGATGATTCATCAATAGACGGAGTGGCTCATTAGGAAGGTTTATGTGTATAATACTTGCGTATTATAGTAGAGAAAAGCTGAGAATTGCAAGGTTTCTGACACTCCTGCGATGCTAGGGCGAACGGCCGGTGAAAAATAAAATCAACCTAACTATAAAAAAGGTTTTACCAACTTTGTTCTAAATGATTCCTGGTAAACAATACCTGTGTTCATCATAAAATAAAACAATAATATTATAATTCGGCACGATAACCTCGAGATTCCCCGAAAACTTGGAAAGGCGAAGACGCTGACATCTTAATCAAAACTCTCACCCCCGACCGAAAAATACAATAAATCAGAAACATGCAAATCCTGCTAATAACATGCACAAAACCGAAAACCATTTCACGGTGCCGAAGCGGGCTGAGCAGTAATCCAGGAATATTTTATACCAGTACGCAATGTGGGGGAGACGGACTCACGGGTGCTATTTCCATGCTGATGTTTAATAATTGATAATACCCCGCGAAAAACGCACGGCACCGCACCCCGCGTATGTCTATAGAGATGATGTTACCAAGTTCGTTTGTTTTGGGATGTAAGAAAGAAATACAATTATTTTTTGGCACAAGTGCAACAAGTTTTGAGGTCTAACCTAATTTTGCCTATTATATCGCAATGCTGGGCGTAGGCCTCACTCTGCTTTTTTTCAAACACGTTTGTATTCGGCTATTGTGAGTCAGTCCCTTCGGCCAGAGTCAAGTACATCTCTCTACCTTTGTCTTGGTCTGCCGCGATGTGGTTTTGCGTTGTATATAACCCATTAAGTGACTCTTTTAGCCCACAGCTCATCTGACATGCGGCAGACACGTCTGGCCCAACAAATAAAAATCGAAAGGAAACAAAAATAAAATAATTATAAAAACAAAACAAATCGGTATCAAACAAAATATAAATGAGAAAAACTTTAATTATGTTGGTATTTTACACGTCTTTAGTATAAAGTCATCGTCGCGTGTAGATATTAGTACGGAATAATGGAGTCCGTCCTCGCTCCGACAGATGGCGCTTTCCAATTTTACTGAACAAATGAAACGATGATGTATTCGCGCGATAATCGCATTGTATTAATGTGATGCATTGAAAAAGTTTCTTTACAGCTTCTTTTTTATACTTTGGATTTGAATCGATACTAATTTATTCGGAGCCCATACCATAAAATCATTTACCAAACAGTGTATAGTAGAAGTGAGAGTCGACAATTGCACTGCACATGGAACTACAAAATGTTTAACACTCCCCTTTTTGTCAAATGATAACCTGGTATAAGGTGGTGTCTATAGAAGCCTACCTCTTTTTATAGAGTGTGGAAAAACAACAAATAACTTCTCCCGCTCTGGCTGAAGCGGGAGTGTTTGACTATTACTGACTAATTACTGACTGGTAGAGAATGCCTCGTTGCATTAAGGCCGCCTATGTACCACTACTGTACATGAAGTTTAAATAAATAAATCCCACCTGTGACTTCACTTTGAGCAACTGAAGGTCCTTTGCATTCTAAGGTCTTTCAAAAAGAAGTAGACTGTTTATTCACTACTCAAATGCTAGGCAACAAAACTGTCACACCAGAACCATCAAAACACACTCGACCACTCTATAGAAATCCTCGTCTACCTGTTAGATAGCTCCCGGTATCGTATTATCAGCCTCCTCAACTTGTAAACTGAGCAACTCAATCGATAATCATCTGTATACCAACAAAATTTGCAAGAAAGACGCGCAAACATTTATACGTAATACAGTATGTATAATTTTTTGATTGAAACGTATGATACTCGTAAGGGTGATGCGAAAATGGGGATGAATTTTGTGTCTTTGTAAAGAATATTATGATTGGCAGTGACTGAGGAAGGGGTGGCAGTGGAGAAATCACATTCACTTCTTTTATTTTTCTAGTGATTATGGAGGATATGTTTGCAATCAATAATTTAATTTTTAAATTCGTTATAATAATAATAATATTCCACAATTATCACACAACGTCATCTAGTCTCAAACTAAGCAGAGCTTGTGTTATGAGTACTAAACAACTGATGAACATACTTGTATATTTCTAAATACATACATGTTATATATAAATTACACCCAGACACAGAACAAATGATCATGATCATCACACAAACATTTGTTCTGAGTGGGGCTCGAACCCACGGCCTCCGGCTTAGCAGTCAGGGCCACTAACCACTAGACCAATAGGCAAGGTACTGCTTATTGATGAATTCAGATAGTAATAAAGCCTTCTAGGTCATCGGTTGTCTTCCGAAAGGGTATTTTGGTGTCCTGGAATGCAAGGCAAAGAAAGAAGATTGGTGTAGTTTTAGTCAATATAAGTATGACATGCCCGCTTCGTCCTAGAGCGGGAAAAAAACATTAGATGATTTCCCACCTTAAAAAATATTATCCAAGTTCAATTATAATTATGTTTGTGCCATGGGAAAAAATCAATTAATCCCAATCCTCAGTCATCTCGTAAACAATGGACGAAAATTCTCTATCTTTTCCTGTCAAAGAAAAAAAAAAACAAAATATATCCCCCACCATGCATAACAGTATTCTAATTATATTCCAAAATTCCTCACGTAATTCCGGAGATATTTTGACCTCGGCTTCTCCGAAGGCGTATTATTTTTCCACAGGTAATAAAATAAATGATTTTCCCTTTTTCATCACTAGGCAGTAATCCTGTTGAAGAGACCCGACGCCTGTGTTCCCGTTTTATTTAACACCGTCGTCGGTAATAATTCCATCTGCATATATATCGGCCTTGAAAACGAGCCTTACATAGATTATTTGTCGAGGGATAAGAACGGTTGTACTTTGTCTTGAACAGTACCGTAAATATGGCGGTGCAGATGGGGCGGTGAAATGATCAAACCAGGGCCAAGATTTGTATCATTATTTTCATCAGTAGGAGGTTACTGTTTCTCATTCCCTCTTTGTACGATGACCTGAACAGGGCCAGACGCTCAGGTCACCACAGTCGATCTCTCTCATAAAGACACGGCGGAGCTCCATCCAAGCTGGGCACACTTCCACCATTTGCTTCACCATGTACTCCGGGTGTTCAGTAAAATAGTGACTGACACTCGAGCTTTTCTTCCCGCCAGATCCAAAATAGGTACCTCCCGAAAAACTCATGTCCGATAAGGACTTGCGTTAGGTGCATTAAACGTACCCAGCTCGGACTTTTTTTTGCTTTGGGAGCGCAATTACTGATTCTAGCACCGGGCGTAGAAAAGGCCAGTTACGGCACTGGTTTTGAAGCCCGCTTTTTGGGCCTTTCTGTGTTAAATTCGGGGTGAAAGATACGTCTTTTGCTACTCAAGACCTGACAAAAATGTTTGCTAAATTATTTCACCGGTATATTTTGAATAACTAAACGTTTTATAGGATTAAGGGTCTGTGGAAATATTGTAAATAATTCATTGGTGAGATGATAGAACGCGCTGCACACGAATCACCTGTGAAAAACGAAATATCGACGGTCATAACTTGTCTTTTAGACGAAAATGAAATAGGTTTCTTCGTCTTCTTTGTCCTTCTCTGCTCCCGTTTTCTGGGGTTGGGTCTCCTCACAATTCTGCGCCAGGACAATCTGTCCTGGGTTGTCGATTTTCACAATTGGGCTTTCTTGATTTCCCATATAGAACAAGGTCACTTAAAATGAGTCTAGATATATATTTTTTTTTTATTTATATTATTATATGGGGTGACAGGTAATTAGTGAACGATACTTAAACCCGTGACTTTAGTCATGATAACAAACAACTTTTACTATGGGAACAAACCTGAAATCGCGAAAAAAATCAGCCAAGTTCAATACATTTTGACCAGTTAGGCGAACACAAATAACGTTTACTTTTACGTTTATTCTAACCAGCAGATTTTTTTGCGATTTCAGGTTGGGTTCCATAGTAAAAGTTGTTTGTTATCATGACTACAATCACGAGTTTAAGCATCGTTCACTAATTACCAGTCACCCTCTATGCCAAAATAATAAGTAAATGTTGTGTACGTGGTTGTGTCTTGTTATATATTGTGTGCTTGTTGCAATCTCCAATCAATTCAACCGATCTAAGGGTACTGAATTAGTCTCTCTCGAACACGTTGTCAACGTATGTACCTTTCTGCGGGAATGTTTGAAAGATTTACCGTGACCCTAGAACGCAAAGGGCATTCGAAGTAAATAGGAGGATTTTAATCAGCAAAAGTCTGACACACCATTTCACTGCATCCTAGAGTGGGAGTTGTCATTTAATGATTCCCAAAAAAACCCCAGTTCAAAAAAAATGTATACCTCGTTGTATGGTATCTGTAGATAGTCAGATAAATTATTCATAATTACTATATTTTGAATTAATATTTTATTATAATGATTTGACATTTAGTAAGCGAAAACTACATTAGACCGACGCACACATGTGCCACGCCTGATTTGTGCGTATAACTCGCGTCGCGTGGCGTGGATCTAATGTAGCTCTACAAGTCTAGTTGCCATATAAAATGTATGGAGACCGACGCGCCCAAACCGGCGATTGTGGCCCACGAGTGCGCAATGTAGTACTTTATAGTATTTTATTATTTTAAGTGCCTTAATCTTAGTTATATTTCATTATATTTTAAATATGTATCTCTTATTTACTTATTTTACACACCTACCATAGTGTAATCTCTTTTTTAATTCACAATTTGACTGGTAGAGAATGCCATAGTTGTAGCACGTAAATTTTAAATAAATAATAAACATTAGATATTTAATCATTCTCTTTCCTTCAAACTGCAAGTCCCAAAGGTTTTTCTTGCAAACTTTCCTTCCGCATCTTAACAGACCCTCCACGATCTTTGCAGGCGGATAAGCGTGTCTTACCGCAATTGAAATGTTTATAGATACAATAATGCTCCCGGATCAATCCCCTGCCTTCCATGGAGACTGTTTAATTTATTTTTCCTAGATACACCGTGTTTGCAACACGGGGGCGAGTTGCAAACACGGTGTTTCATTTCCAAGACCTTATTTGTGTATTTCGCTCCTTATTTGAAATGCGGGTAGGGATAAATATGTTTTGACGGATCTTGAGCTAACTAGGAGGTGAATTAGGTGTTCACGATGTTCCAGTATTGTTTTAGAAGGTCAGTTGGGTTTTAAATGATCATTTGCAACTTTTAAGCAGTAATTTTTAATTTTGACTGTGCTTATTTTTACTTGTTCAATGCCTTGATAAGCTTTTGTTGGGCTTTTAAAATGATGGATGAAAAAAAAATGCATGTAGCTAAGAATGTTACACATTAGTTGAACATTAGTTTATTAATAAGTAAAATTTGTAAAAGACCTGTGGATTTTGTGAATAAATAAATACTAATACATGTATGGAGTGAGAGAGAATGGATAAAACGAGAAATGAGTAAATTAAAGGAAGTTTAAAAGTGACTTCCAGTGACTGAAAAGTTGAAAGGGAATCGTTTATCTTGGTATGGTTTTGTTAAGAGGAATGAAACGTATGTTACTAACTAGTTATGAGTTTACATATGGATAAATGGAGAGAAAAGAGACCAAAAAAAGATGGATAGATTGTGTGAAGAATGAAATGAAAGAAAAAGGAATTAGTAATAGTTTGAGGGTTGTTAGGATAAAAAGGATGAAAATAAAAATGTTCCACCGACTTCAAATAAAATGGGACAAGGGCAAAATGGTGTCGAAAAAATGACTGTAAACTGACACTGCCTTATTCCAAAACACGATCTAAAATAGTTCCGGGACTATTACTAGGTTTAATCCCGATTAAACGCTATCTAAATGTGATTTTCGGGATTATTACTAAATTTAATACCAATTTACAACGATCTAAATGTATTTCCGGGACTATTATTAGGTTAAATGCCAATTAGAACTAGTAATAGTTCCGGGACTATTTTAGATCGCGTTTTGGAATAAGGCGGTTTAGGTCTTAGATTAAATCAAAACAGTGGAAGATAGGTGACTCGCCTCTTGCGCGTGAACCGCTGAAATTGTGCCTATATGGCATGATTTCACATTCTTCGCGACGATCACACACATTCGGCGGCTAACGCTGTTTCGTTCGCATGACAGCTCCGGCTCTTATCTATGTCCTTGTCTATCAGTGGCTACAGGTAGATGTGTGAGTTTCGAGTCCAGGTTTTCTGATTGCTATGTTAGCGCGTAACTTATCTTTCCTTTACGTTGTTAAAATACAAACAAATAGAAGACGACGCAGATCAAAGTGTTAAATTTACCAACTACCCTACTAAGCAAAAAAATATATCATATTCAGTTCTAGCATGAAACGGGCTCGTTAAAAAAATATTGTATATATGTGCAAATTGGCAGCGCGTTTTCGTTGAAGAGTCCTGATGAATAACTAATGAAGCGGCACTGCCTAATGACGATGCATTTATTCTGGCCCTGGTGAGAATGTTCGACATTGGAAGTCGGTTTTTATAAGTGGTAATAACATTGGAAGCCCGATTTACTTTAAACTGTAGATACGTTTTTTTGTCTTTAGGATCTCTTAGTTAATCTTCAAGGTTAAGGAACTCTTGCAAAGGTCGGTTCTTAGATGGAATCTAATAGCTGGTGTCCTTATTGATCAAGTTCACTAACAGTCAATATACGAGATAACTCGTATACGTGATATGTCGTCCTTAGGTCTCAGCAATATTAATGCTTTCGTTAGAAGAAATCTACGGCCATAAAGTTCTACGTTATATCTCGTATGTGACCTCTGAAAATAATACATATATATATATATATATATATATCTATATACATAAAAGAAAGTCGTTTTAGTTACACTATTTATAACTCAAGAACGGCTGAACCGATTTGGCTGACCAATTTGAAATTGGTGGGAAGGTAGCTTAAAACCAGGAGACGGATACAGCATAATATTTATCCCGTTAAATAAAGAAGAAGAAAAACCTGGTCATTTATTGGTATAGGGTAGAGTAGGATAGAGCGGGAGCGAAGCCACGAGCAAAAGCTAGTATCATTATAAAAATCATGACTCATAGAATTACTAATCGAATAGAATAGTCAAGAAAAACCCATTCCTAGCAAATTGTCGCTTAAGTTGTTTTTCCTGAAAAGACGAGTGATAAAGATTACTATGAAGAGAACTTTCTTTCTTTATTTCTTTCTTTCTTTCTATATAGTCAACAAAGTGTCGTCGACATTAATATAAAAACAGAACCAGTAATCATGAAGGGCACTTGAAAGAGGAATAGGAAATCCACGCCAGCCTCCAAGTGTTAACGGAGTCTAAACACGAGAGCCTCTCGTCACTTAGACGACACTTCACAAGCGAATCCTACTACGAAATATTAAATAAACGGTTAAATCTGTACTAGAAAATTTAACACAAAATCAAATATGAGACAACTGACCAAAGCGTGAAACAAAGATGTCGATTTTATATTTAACTGGCCTGTTGGGCTAGTGGTTAGTGGCCCTGACTGCTATGCCGGAGGTCGTGGGTTCGAACAAATGTTTGTGTGATGAGCACGATCATTTGGTCTGTATCTGGGTGTTATTTATCTATAATATGTATGTATGTATTTAGAAATATATATATAAGTATATTTATCAGCTATCTGGAACCCATAACACAAGCTCTGCTTAGCTTGGGACTAGACGGTGTTGTGTGATAGTTGTGGAAATATTATTAAATTATTATTATTATATCGTGCGGATTTCATCACGCATGCGGGCTTGCTCCGCATGCGGGGCTACTGTCCTGGATCCCGCATGCGTTTGATTTTATTTTAATTTAATTTGGATTTATTATAATTTAATATCGATTTAATTTTATTTTGGTGTTGGTTAGATTTGAATTTAATTTGATTTAATTTTGATATCATTTTAATGTCCAATTTTATATATTCGCATGTTCAATTTTAATTTTAAATACTCTTTTATATTATGTGGAAAATGTTGTCGGTTGCACATTTTTTTAATTGTATAATTGACTAAATTGTAATGTATCGCCGTTTGTTTTCCCAAATCTTAAATATAAAAATTTATAGCTGTTCGTTAGTCTCGCTAAAACTCGAGAACGGCTGAACTGATTTGATTCATTTTGGTCTTGAAATATTCGTAATAGTCCAGGAAAGGTTTAAAAGGTGAAAAAAAAAGTATTTATTTACTATTAGGCGGTACGAAGTCCGCCGAAACAGCTAGTAAATAAAATGAATAATGATCAGTTTCAACAAAGCAATACAGCTAAAAATACTCACCAAACCTCAAGGCACACAGAAACACAATTTAATATTTCCGCGACCCCTTTCACCAGCACTATCACTAACAAATCCTTTGAGTGCTCAATCGTTAATACTGCTAATTCAAATCCTCTTACATTCTACCATCGGCAGTGATGCAGACGGGATCCCGGTCAATTATGAGCTTTGATCATAGTTGCGGATACCATGACATGGGTCCACAGCTGACGGCAGCATGTGAGATCACTAGGTCAGAATATTCTTTGAGATTAACCAAGAATGGATTGGCTTGTTTGAATTAGGGAGGGATGTAAATTGTAAGTGGGGTTAAGGTTAATTTGTCAGTGGTATCTTAGTTTTCAATAGTTCTATAGTAGTTTCGTATTGATCATGGAATTCTTTGCCTATAAAAGGTAAAAGAGTATATTGTTTAGCCACTGAATTTGGACATTCAAAACTAAAATTCGCGAGCTAATTCGTCAGAAGTTGGAAGTAGTACTCGTATCATCACAGCGTTAATTTTTTCCAGTTTTCGATTTGGACTAATTGTTTCACTAATGTAAGTATATAGTTTATTCATTTACACTCAATATTGTATAACAAATATATTTGGTTTATTAATATATATATTCTTGTGTTCGCCTTCTCACTTTTTTAATTTTACCTACCACTATTTTTCTCTGCATCACTCAAAGCGTTGACTGGTTGAAAATGCTTAAGACCGCCTCTGTAAAAAATCTTCAACTGTAAATTCTTGTAATGTATTGAATTGTTTTGCTACCGGCATTGACAAAAAGATAACTGTCAAATCTTGCTCAGACTCGAGCAAATGTGCTATACATATTTTTTCTTTTTGCCATAAAACAAGCCAAGAGTCCATTCGTCATTACCCTGTTCAAATTCAACGTCCTTTTCATCACGATAACACAACAATTGCAAATTCTAGAAAACTCCAACCTTTCCTGCGAGATAGCGGCCAAACCCATCCGACCCGAGTCAGGCAAACCTACCAATACATCATTCAACTTGGCCGGGACTTTTTATACCGGCGACATTATCAAAATTGTGGAGGTTGCCTCCTCCAGTCCTCCCGTGTTTCACCTTAATGAGGTTCCCCCACTGTCTCCCGATTTTACAACTGCCGATAACACGGTTACATTGAATAATTGTCGTAATTTAGCCTGCCTTGTTACGTAAAAACATGATACTTGGTGGTTTTATTACGTATCGTTGTGGTGATAACGTGTATCGGGTATAGGGATCATTACCAGTGTTTTGGCTTCGTTCTGATTATGTGACGGAAATGGAATAGACTCTTTGAGATTAGAGATTTGAGTTCTTATGGGTTTTGATCAAATTTAGTTATTGGGTGGCGGGGTGGAAGGGCCTGGCAGAGATCGAAGCCAAACGCGGACTCGACTTAAAAAAAAGATATTTTTATCTCTAATCTCAGTACCTACTGGTTACAATTAAAAGATATTTAGTGTTGGAAAGTCTATTTGTCAAGGACGGTTATAGGCTCTATAACATCACGCTACGAACCATGGGGGCGCCGCAGTAACCAAACATGTGTAGTACAGCTAGTAATCATTAAAACAAATAAATTACACTAATATTTAGATTAAATCAAAACAGCGGAAGACAGGTGACTCGCCTCTATCGCGTGGACCGCTAAAATTGTGTTGTCACGACTTCATATCAATTTTATGTAAATATTTCGCTCGCATGACAGCGTCCGGCTCTTATCTCTGTCCTTGTCTATCAGTGACTACAGGTAGTGCAGATGTGTTAGTTTCGAGTCCAGGTTTTCTGATTGCGATGTTAGCCCGTAACGTATCTTCCCTTATAATACAAGTAGGTCTGATTCGCGTAAATAAACTGTTTTTCTTTCTTTCTTTTCTTTCTTTCTTTGTATATCAGTATACTATATTATAAAAGCGAAAGAAGGATGCAAATCTTAAGCCCACCTTCCAATAGCTATGGGCTTTTTACGAAGACGCGGCGCGTTGGGCGTTTGTCTTACATTGCAGCAGCGGGCCGAGTCATCGCTCGCGGTCATAGAAACATTATGGCAATGTACCGCGGACCGCCCAACGCGCCGCGTCTCCGTAAACACACACTATTTGTGTTACACCGTTGGATAGGTATTTTTGAGCTGAATAAAAGTTACTACGGTACCAAGATCCAAATCTTTTCTTCATTCCGAAAAGCAATAGCCAATAAAATCTCTACTTACGTAATACCGACAAAGTCTTTCTACACGTCAGTGGAGACGAACCTTGTAGCTAGCTAATGGGCGCGACTCGCGAACCCACCCGTTATTATTTACCTACCCGACAATTTTTCTCATTGGCCCACCTACCCTCATTTGAAACATGTTCGTCACTAATAGGCCACTTGTATGTTTTAATAACATGAATGTTCCTCTGTATCATTATTATATCGGAACGCGAATTTTTCAATGGTTTTTGTTGGGATTTTTTTCAGTTAAAGTGGATAGGTTTTTTGCTTTGAGTCATGAGTTGCATGTACCTGCAAGTTATATGGATGATAATCATCTGATTCAAAATACACTTTCGTGTGGAACTTCCACCAAATCTTAAGTTTAAATATTTTAGACGGGACTTATAATTTTTGTGAGATCAACAAATTAATATCATGATTCTCACAAGACAATTTTAAATAAGAACCGATCCAACTTAATGTAACTACTAATACGCTGGTGGTTGGAAAGTAAAGTGTCAAAATCGAGTAATGACAGGTACCTGTTATTGTTAGATTTATGACAGATAAAAATCCATTATTTACAGGCACTTTTGGATTGTCAAGAAATCAATGAGTCAGAAAAATTATGCTAATTACAAATTCTATAACGTAGATCTCTCTCTCTCTGTAGGGAAGCATGTACAAGAAATATCTCCCAATGCTAAACAAACGCCTACATTCTTTTCACTGTACTCAGATCTGGGCCACTGCTTGCCAATTCCTAAAGAAGACACCTTAGTCGTCTCACCATCTCCTTCGTGGTTTGCCGCGAATTAAAAAACGTCCAAACGAGGTCAAAGTCCATTCACAATATCCCAAAACCCACTTTTACTTCCGCACTAGTATTTAACAGGCAATAAAAATATTTTTTTAATAAAAGTCATAAACCCTTGTCATGAGGAATAGTACTCATCAAGACTATTTCAAAAAGCCCAAACACGATGGGATTATCTTGTTGTCCTCAGTAGTTCCTATGGCCACTATCCGAGTCCATCATGAGACGAACTTCATGGTACCATATTATTACATTGTCATGCAAGTTACCTACCGTCCGGACCGAGCCCAAGTTATTGACGGTGCGTAAACGCCTCAAAGAGATGTCAACAAAATCGAAGAGGTCCGCTGAGGTCACGGGGAATTTCTGAAAAGCAATCCCGTGGTCCTAGAACGGACAACTGAAAGTCAAAGTCAAAGACAATATTGAAACAAAAAATCAATTCTTTATTGCAGAACACAATACAATAAATTATACATTTCTGGATGTCATGTGAATGCTCAGTCAATAAATTGTGTTTTACCAAATTAGGCATGCAAAATTATAGTAAAGTCAGAAATACTTTGAGGTCGATACATTTACTCACCTCAGAAAAAAAATACCTACAAAAAGCTACAAAGGTTCAATTGGTAAGGAGTAACTGTTTCAAAATAACAATAATAATGTTCCACAACTTTCACATCACATTATCTAGTCCAAACAAACATTGGAAGTTAATAAAGCACGGAATAACTTTAAAGCCATTCATAAAAATTGATCCAAACCAATTACGCTACCAATCTAACTTCAATAACTTAATATCGTTAACTACTATAATTTTTTTCATCCCCACCTGTCCCCCGCGGGCTTAATAAGGCGTTGGTCGTTTGACGCGAATTTTTACGCTACGGTCCTTGGAGTTACGGAACCCCATTTTTATGGTTTTCATTAATGAAGATAGCTTCGGGGCTGATCGTTCGAGTCACTGTAAAACCTTGATCATGGGGTGATGTTTAATGCCTATTATTTTTTAAGATTGCAACTTGTGCTGTAGGTATTTCGACTGCACTCCTCATTTGAATACCCTGGGGATATGGAAATCAATTGTTTTAGTGTTTTGATTCGCAGTTTTTTTGCATGGTTTTTGGAATAGCGTGCGTGTTGTTTTTCGTTCGTTATGAGCGGATCAGTCCTATTTTGTGTTGTCAACAGGCAAGCAATATCTATATATATAATTAAAGGACAAACCGACTGACTCGCATATCAATGCACAGCCGAAACTAGAGGGCCTAAGAGTGTCAAAATTTTGCGCAGTTTCCTTTTATAAGCGAGCACATTTCAATTTCAAAAATTCACATTCAGAGCAAATTTCAAATGGTCATCTCAAAATTAACATAACTTGGGCCATATTTTTTATTATTATTCTCTTTATTCATTAGATTAAACTTATAAATTATATTTTTAAATATTTCTTTAAAAAAAAAAACATAAAAAAAAACATTTAAAAATATAAAAAATAGTGTCCCACCGGTATCGGGAACAGGGTCCAAGCTACCGGCGGTCAGGGCTCCAGAGAAAGGAACCTCCTAACAATACGAGCCGTGTCCAGGAGTACCGCTTTCTGAATCAAGCCCTTGATCCAGCCGCCTAACGAGAGCCTCCTAAGGTGTTGGTCGAGGCTCTTGGCTATTAAGCCATTACCCGACACGACTATCGGTACAATGATCGCCGAATCCACTTCCCACATGTCGACAACCTCGCGAGCCAAGTCAATATACTTGATTTGTTTATCTTTCTCGACTTTCACGAGGTTCTCGTCATGCGGAACGGATATGTCAACAATCATTGCACGCCTCTCGTTTCGGTCCACCACCACTATATCAGGCTTATTGGCTACAATAGTCCTGTCAGTGATGATGGACCGATCCCAGTACAACGTGATATGACCATTATCAAGAACTGGGTCGGGCTCATACCTGTAGTACGGCACTTCCGATCCCACAAGAGAGTATTTCAAAGCAAGTTGCTGATGGATAATCTTGGCTACAAGGTTGTGCCTATGCAAATACTCGCCGTTAGCCAGACGAGAACAACCGGAGATAATGTGACGAATTGATTCTCCCGGACGGTGACACGCCCGACAGATGTCAACCGTGCCGTCCTTCACAATAAATCTCCGGTAGTTATTCGTCATGATAACTTCGTCCATAATTGCACAGATAAAACCTTCGGTTTCCCCAAAGAGGTCACCGAAACGCAGCCAAGCTACGGACGCCAATTGGTCTACATCGGGCCCGTGAAGGGCCCGGAAAAAGCGTCCGTGAAGTTCCTTGCTCTGCCATACTTCCCTGCGATCGTTAGTGTCAAGCACTACCGGTTTGCGCCAGTTCTCCTTAGCCAAGGAGAGCGGGGTGAGTCCCTTGTCCACTGCCACTACATCTCGATGCATACCCACGTCGGCAGCTAGGAAATACTCCCTGAGACTGCATACCTCGCGGTTGTGGAGGGTCTTGGCATTTAAAAAACCTCGACCGCCACACTTCCGCGGGATATACAGTGTCATCACCGACGATCGTGGGTGATGCATTCGGTATGCAGTCAGCAGTGTTCGGACCCGCCTATCCAGGGCGTCAAGTTCCGTTTGAGTCCATTTGAGTACGCCGAAAGAGTACATCAATACCGGCATGACCCAACCGTTGAAGGCGCGCACCTTGTTTCCGCCTGAAAGAAGGCTATTGAAAACCTTCTTCAGACGTCCAAAGAAGCGCTCCTTCAACGATTGTTTCATGTCAGTGATATTGATGCCTAGGGCTTCCGACATACCCAAATACTTATAAGTTTCAGTTGGAGAGAGGGATCTCAGGCCAATGGAATCCGTGAGTTGAATACCCACGGATTCCACAACCTCCCCTCGCTTTACATGCATGACTGCACATTTGTCCACACCAAACTCCATCCTGATGGCACTACTGAAGGTTTCAGTTACCTTCAGTAGCTCCATCAGTTGCAGATTGTTGGGGGCAAAAAGCTTCAAGTCATCCATGTAAAGGAGGTGAGATATAACCTGACCACCTCTCTTCAACCGGTAGCCTAGACCTGAATTCTCCAGCAGTGGTGCTCAGAGGATTCAAGGCTAGGCAAAACCAAAGCGGACTCAAACTGTCACCCTGGAATATACCTCGCTCGATCCTTACCGGTTCGCTATTCCTTCGAATATGTCGACATCCTGGATAGCGAAGGACCGTCCTCCATTGCCTCATACATGACATCAGGAAGGTGCGTAGTATTGCATCAATTTTGTACAATTCTAGCACCCTCATGAGCCATGTATGAGGAACTGAGTCGTAGGCCTTCTTATAGTCTATCCAACATGTCGACAGATCCTTTCGGGAACGCCGAACCTGTTGGCTAATGGCCATATCGATGAGGAGTAGCTCCTTAGTACCGCGGGACCCATTCCTACATCCATTCTGAGAGGCAGACATAATAGCGTTATTGTCTACGTGGCAGTTGATCTTACCTCTCAAAATGGATGTAAGAACTTTATAAACAGTCGGCAAACATGTAATTGGCCGATAGTTTTTGGGTTCCGCGGTGCTACCAGATTTGTGGAGCAAGTGGGTAACTCCTGTTGTAAAAAACTCGGGTAGCAAACCAGACTCCAAGGCGGTCTGATATTGAGATGCCAAACGAGCGTGCGACCTAGTGAGCCACTTTATCCAAAAGTTGTGCAGTCCGTCCGGCCCTGGAGACTTCCAATTAGGCAACGGACGGACTGCACGGGCAACATCTTGGGGGCTGATTGTGACTGCCCCCATTTCTGGTATTGATTCGCACGCTCGCTCGACCTCTCGAATCCAACCACCTTCAGTATGACTGACAGGCACCGACCAGATGTTGCGCCAAAATGAAGTCATGGCGTCATCATCTGGGAGGCGCGTATCAGTCACACTTTGTTCCGGTCGCTCCCAAGTCCTATACACCCACTTTTCGTTACTTCGGAATGTGCGATTCTGGGTGTATCGCTCCACCCGCCGCTTATACCTGCGGATACGGTTTGCCCATGCATACACCTTTTGCTTCAGGAAGTCGATGCGCTCTGTGACTCGGGACATGTAGTCTCGGGGACTGATGTCTGTCCCCGGAAATGCCCGTCTCACAAAGCGCATCACTCTAGGACGAGTGTTGCCCTCCCTGAAGCAAATTAGTTTGCCAATGAGTGCTCTGGCCCCACCAATACGACGCTCGATCCTGCACTGCCAGGCCGGTACAGCTGGTTTCGGTCGTGTAGCTACGTCACTGTTTGGGAATTTGACGTGAGCTACACGACATGCCGCTACGGCCGCGCAGTACATTATCGAGTTTGTATCGGTGAGATCTTCGCAGTCATCAAAATAGCGAGACAACTGCGAATCCAGAGCAGCCACCAGCGCCCTATTCTTGTTATGCATGGGCAAACGAGGTAAACGTGGCCTAAGTTTGGGTAATATGTTGCGATATTCCCGAATCGCACACTCCAAAGCACTCCTCAGTTCATCATTGCACTGGGTACTTACGTTAGTAACCGTGTCAGTACCGTCCTCGTCAGCATGGTGGGATATATAGCTGGACTGTGGTGCCACAAGTGGTACCACAGACTGCGACGGTGGGGCAATGGCACGGTTACTCGTTTCCGTTCGGAGGCGATCAAGTACAGTATCATCCAACATGTGGTTACGCAGGATGACCCGCACCTGATCCGACAGTCGTTGGGTTGAAACGTTGACAGCTGGCTCAAGCACCTGAAACAAAGAGAGCATCCGAACACGGTACGCAGTCAGGTTGTTTCCTCCCTCTGTAGCCCCGTAGTATGAGCGCATGACGTTCTCGTTGATGGATTGCGTCCATCGCATGCGCTGCACACTTCCGCCGGGAGCTGGGACCCTATCAGAGACCGGTGGGCCTCGAGGTCCTAAGCCGCTCGGCGGCCGGCGTCCTCTTCGTCGACGCGCAGGTGGTGGTGTCGTCGGCGGAGAGAAGAACTCGTCGCTGGAGCTCGACGCAACTGCCGCGGCCGGTGTCACAGCACACACAGTGGGGCTGGGTTCCGGCGGCGGCGAGGCGGAGCTGAGCGACGAGGCCGGAGGTGATGGGCGTGCACGGCGTGCTGCGGCTCTCGTCAACATTTATGTTTTGTCGGAAATTTTCTTTGTCATAAATATGACCTTAATATGACATAAAGCCTATTTATTTTCCGTTTAGCCATTATACTCGTAGTTTATGTAGGTACACCGGTATTTCACAATAAACGATTTACTGTAGTTTTGGGCCTTTTTTTTTTTGTCGGATAACTTAATTTTGCTGTAATATTTCTATATGAATTGTTTAAAAGAAATTATTATTATTATTATTATTGATAGGTTCGCGCTTGACCGCTAACTCACCTGATGGAAAGCGACGATGCGGTTGACGATGGAGCGCGCTTACCTAGAAGAAACCTATTCACTCTTGACTTAAAGATTCCCGGGTTGTAGCCATCAGGAAACACAGACTTAGCTTACTCCTTAGCTGTACGTATAATGAAAGTGTTCCCAAAACGCTTTGTGCGTATAGGTGGGATCATGAAATTACCAATTCTACGTTATGGCTACACCTTACATATAGGTAGCATAATCATCCTTTTAATGTTCCCACTGCTGGGACACAGACCTCCACTCTAATAGAGGGAACGGGCCGCAATCCACCACGCGATCCCAGTGCGAGTTGGTGAATGTCTTCGAATTTTTCTATTACATTTTTTTTAAATTATTATTGATAGGCTCGCGTTTGACCCCTATCTCACCTGATGGTAAGCGATGATGTGGCCGACGATGAAGCATGCCTGCCCAGAAGTAACCTATGTCGGACATTTCGGTTTCCTCTCGATGTTTTCCTTTACCGTTTTTACTTAAAGGTATATAATTAAAATTCGGCACACCATTAGAAGTTTCACTTGGGTAGACCATATAGGATATTTTTATCCAAGGAGTATATTCTCTTGAGATTTTCTAGTCATACGCGGGCGAAGCTAGCCGTTCATATAATATTAAGAAGAAAAAACATTACCTTTAACTACATAAAAAAACACTGCCCAAAACGTTACTAACTAAACTCAATGTACTCGTAACAAATTTTTGGTTCTTAGCTCCCATGTTTACGATAGGTAGTTGAAAAAAATTCTCCAGTCCTCCAATTCAAGCCGCATAACAAATTGACCGTCAAAAAAACAAATTCAATATAAAGAAACGGCCTTTCAATTATTCACGAATTCGGAACGAGTCCCTGTCCACGGCAGATCTTTATTCAAATCTGATATAGGCACCACAGAGCTAAGAATCGCCACACTGGCTGTGAACAGAAACACCAACAATATTAATATTATATTTATTTATTATTTATTCATTTATATATGCTTTATTGTACACCATTACATATACAAAAATAAGAAACTGAAACAGACATATACAATGGGCGGCCTTATCGCAATTAATCGCGAATCGCGCTTATTGTAATGCTGAAGTAACTCTGTCTGTTACCTCTTGATGGTTTTACGGAATTAGATAAATCTGTACACCCGAGTAGACCTTATTCTTGAACAGGACATTGTGATTTAATACGATAATTCCCGAAATTCACGCGAGCGAAGACGATTTCGCGTGCGCTGGCAGAAGCAATTAGCGTATACATGAAACCATTCAGCCAAACATCGTAGAAGCTTTTACCTATGTCGAACAACAATACGCGTTACCAAAACAAGCACTTAGGTGCTACACAATTTTTTTATACCAAGATTTTGTTCCCTTGGTATCAGGTAGGATTGCAGTCAAGTGCTAGTTTATAAAATATAATAAAAAAAAAAAAAAAATAGAATTTCACGCTGGTGAAGCTACGAACAGAACCCTTTATACAATGCAATGTGCCCAATGCCCTATATGCAATGTGCTCTGTAAGCTGATAACTAGTTTCGGCAATCAGTTAGTCCAGGGCTGCGAGATTGTCCGAAAGAGCGCTGCTGAAACGCAAAGGACATTAAAAGAAAATTAAGTGTGTTTTAGTTGGTAAAAGTCTAAACCCCTCTCCCTCCACTATATGTGGGAGAAGTAATTTAATGAATTATCACCACAAAAAAATATATAAGTAAGGATAGTGGTTGCGCCAATTTGCTATGATCCGCGATTTTGTTTTTTTTGTAATTTATTTTTTGGCCTAGCAATCCTATCCCTTCCGCTTCCCTTCCCCGCACGACCTCAAGAAAGGAAGTGACATTACGTGTTTGTGCATCGATTGTGAATGTGACCGCTCCGCTAACATCGCCCGCTCGAAATTACAAGAAAATTGACTATTTCGTGATCCAACCATTCAAAGACTCAACAATAGTGCAGTGTAGTGCAATACAGGACCTGGCAGTGATTGAATGTGCGAAGTCGAGGTTCGCCGGCCGGCGCCACGTGGAACCTTCGAGGTCAAAAGGTCAGTGTTCCTCCCTAATACATCCATTCATCAATAAAGGCACAGTACCTGCATATTGTTAACAAACCTTAGATCGCTTTTCTAAACATACAGTCCACAGCTTATTCGCGCAACCATTACTTTTGGTCCTACGAGCAGGATCGTGAATCATTTTCTTGTAATTTCGCAATATAGTATTTGTTCCATAGGGAATAAACGCAACGCGCCTGTTTACCTAGATATAATAGTAGAAAACCCGCATCTAGGCATTTAGGCAACTAAACGTTATTTCGCTCGTATAGTTAAAGAGCCATTGATAATTACGGTACCTACGCCGTCAACCGCACCGCATAATTATAGTTAGCTACGTAAATATCAGCGTTGATATAAATCGATCGCAATCTTTTTCTTGACAAAATTCATTCGGAAGTCCTACAAATTGCATGTAGGTAGACGCATTTCAAAAATACCCGTTCATTGTTGAGTGAATATTTGTAGGAAACGGATAAACCATAGATTATATACGCATATGAACGACGTGAATGATTTAATCGAGAAATTGGGTAATATTCACTCATTGATTCAGGTTATTCCGTTCGTTCGCCGTTCACTTTGTTGTTTACAATATTACCATATTGTAATCTGATAATTATCGCTTACTTAATAATTCGTTAAGTGTTTGTTTGAGTGTATAGTGTGAATATATCAAAACAAGATGTCTCTGGGCAGTAAGGTTAGTACTGATTTAAAGGTTCAGTTAAAGCTTTTATACGCTAAAAGGGACTCACAGTTTTCACGTGTTCAATCAATTTGTGATAAATCTTTGCAAACCTCGGATCTGGCGATTAGAGATGCTTTCTTGTGTTCGTTGGAAACTTTAGATAGTTTGCGCGCGGATTTTGAATCTACAATTAATAATATAAACATTTTAGAGTTGGAGTTAAATCCTGATTACTGTGTGAGTTATCAGGCATTGTCGTCCTTTGATGACTTGTATTGTCGTATCAAACGTATTGCTAGGAGTTTAGAGACCCCCCCCCCGCGAGTGGTTTATCCAACCCTCCTCGCGAACGCCCACGATTGCCGCCAATTCAAATACCTGAATTTAATGGTGACATTCGAAATTGGAATTTATTTATAGATAGTTTCGAAAATATAATACATAGGAACACATCACTGACAGATCACGAGAGATTGCATTATCTCGTAGAAAAATTGACCGGTAAGGCAAAGGCTGTCTGTGCTGGAATTACGTTTAGCGCTAAAAATTACACTTTAGTTTTGAACACTTTAAAAACAAAATACGAAGATAAGCGATTAGTAGCCACCGCATATTTAGATCAATTATTCGATTTGAAAAGTTTTTCCGTTTGTAACGCTCATAATTTAGAGAAGTTTTTAAATATTTTCGCATCATCTGTTCGTGCAGTAAAGAACCTAAAGGTCAATGACCTCTGTGACTTTTTGTTTTTGTATATCGGTTTAAAGAAATTAGATCCTGAAACTGTTCGTCTGTTTGAAACGACTCAGCGCGGTAACGAAATACCTAAGTTCGAAGATTTAGAATCTTTTATTCGCGACCATATTAAGGTATTGCAGCGCACGTCGGCACGTCATGAAGTCACGAATAGGACAGGTTCCGATCGCCGTATAGACGCGTCATCGAAGTCAGTCAAGACTGCACATACGCTAGTTAATACCGCCTCAACACCTGACTGTTCTCTGTGTAAGGGTAGCCATACACAGCTGTACAAGTGTTCGGAATTTCAGAGATTATCGCCTAGTGATCGTTACAAGTTTGTCCGCACTAATAATTTGTGTTTTAATTGTCTAAGTGACAAACATCTGGTTACGTCATGTAACAGTGGTGTTAGCTGTCGTAAATGTCTAGCTAGACATCATACCTTCTTACATTTTGAGAGTAGTAAGCTGCCATCGCAGCCGCAGCCTGCGCAGACGCGCGACGCTTGTGACGCGCGGCCTGCTGCAAGTGCAAACGACGTAACATTGTGTTCGCTTTCCGCCGCTGGTACTCAAATCACTACCGTTTTACTTGCGACCGCGCAAGTTGTCATTGTAGATGCCTTTGGCAAACCGCACACCGTTCGAGCGCTACTAGATGGCGCTTCCCAGAGTAATTTTATTACTCGGGATTGTTGTCAACGCCTTGGTTTTAGTTTTAATAATTGGTCATCCCGCTCAGAAGTGAAAGGTTTTGGAGGTTTAAAGGCAACCATTCACGGTTCCATTAAAATAATATTTAGTTCACGTTTTAATCGTAATATTTCGTTTGAAATGGATTCGCTAGTCGCAGATAAGATTACGGAACGGTTGCCCACGGTACCGGTTGACACGTCCATGCTGACGGAGTTTAAGAACTTGCAGTTAGCCGACGGAAATTACGCTTTCCCTGGAGATATCGATCTATTGATCGGTGCTTCGATTCTCCCGCATCTCCAGTTATCACGTAAAATTCAAGGTCTTCCGATGTACCCCGCTCCGCACGCACTGGAAACAGTTCTCGGGTTTGTTATAGTTGGTTCCGCACCCGCTTGTTTAGATAGTTACTCGACTGTGTCGCACTGTTGCACCGTCGAGCCGCCGCTTGAGTCTACCATCCGCAAGTTCTGGGAGATTGAAGAGGTCAATGTCCCGCCTATTCTCAGCCCTGAGGATCAGGTCACTGAGGAGATTTATACCCGCACGACTACTCGTGATAAAGATGGTCGTTATGTTGTCGCGCTCCCTTTCAAGGGTGATATTTTTTCGCTCGGTGGCTCCCGTGCCTCCGCAGAAACACGCTTTCTATGCTTGGAACGTAAGATGCAGGCGTCTCCTAAGTTGAAGCAAGCCTATGATGATGTGCTGATCGAATATTTAGATAAAGGTTATATCTCATCAGCGCCTGCCGAGACTGAGGAGACACGTGATTACCCGTTTTACATCATCCCGCACCATGGAGTTGTTAGAGAAGACAAGCTTACAACTAAACTGCGTGTGGTTATGGATGGTAGCGCTAAAACTAGTACTGGCATATCGCTTAACGATATCTTGTGTTGTGGTCGGAACCTCCAGGGTAACTTATTTGAAATAATAGTAAATTTTCGCTTGTTTGCTATTGCGCTCTCTGCTGATATTCGGCAAATGTTTCTTAGTATTGGAATCAGAGAATGTGACCGTAGATTCCAACGCTTCTTGTATAGATTTTCTCCGCAGGAACCTTTGAAGGTTTACGAATTCAATCGTGTTTGTTTTGGGCTTAAGTCTAGTCCCTTTCACGCTCTTCGCACTATCAGGCAGTTGGCCGCTGACGAGGGTGATACATACCCGAAAGCAAGGGCCACTATTGAAACCGGATTGTACATGGACGATTTTGTGTACAGTGTACCTAGTGAAGCAGAGGCTATAGAGACCGCTGCTCAAGTAATCAGCCTCATGAAGTCCGGTCAATTTGATCTGGTGAAATGGACAAGCAACTCGCAAGCTACATTAGAGTCGATTCCACCGTCACACCGGTTGACTTCGGTAAAGGAATTCGATGATAGTGATTCGCATAAGATCCTTGGTTTAAGTTGGTCACCCGCAACTGATATGTTCAGTCTTAAAATTAGCTCGACTCCGCCAACTTGTACCAAACGCGTTATCCTAGCATGTGTAGCTCGGATATGGGATATAATGGGTTTTGTAGCTCCTGTCGTTTTATATGCAAAGCTGCTTATAAAAGAGCTTTGGCTTTCCAACTGTGATTGGGACGACACCGCTCCTGACAGTGTTGCTAAGTTGTGGGCTCGCTATAGGAAAGAGCTTCCAATGCTCGATCAGATACAGATTCCTCGCCATGTTGGTATAGTACCAGACACTGTTGTTAATGTGGTAGGTTTCGCAGACGCCAGTGAGAGGGCTTACGGGGGAGTGGTTTACTTTCAGGTCCAAAATGGCGATAACATTTCAGTTTTCCTCATTAGCGCAAAATCAAAGGTATCTCCTCGTAAGGTTGTCTCTCTTGCTCGTCTCGAACTCTGCGCTATTCTTATGTTGGTTCAATTGATTACATCTATAGTCAAAACTTGTCGTCCTCGCATTAATATAGAGAGAATTGTAGCGTTTTCAGACTCAACCGTTGCTCTATGTTGGGCCCACTCTTCACCCCATCGATGGGGCACGTTTGTCGCAAATAGGGTGGCTAAGATTCAAGCTGAATTGTCACCAGAAAATATATTCCATGTCGCTGGAACAGAAAACCCAGCTGATTGTCTCTCACGTGGTTTGCTTCCTGCGCAAATTTTAAATCATCCACTTTGGTTTTGTGGCCCTCCCTGGCTTCATACCACTCCTAACGAGTGGCCAAGTGCTCCGTTTAACCCCGCTACTGTTTCAGAGCCACCCGAGGAGAAGAAACATACGCTTGTAGTATCAGTTCCGCGTGAAGAGTCAGTTGTTTTGTTGTTGTCTAATCGAGTCTCGTCTTGGTCGAGACTATTACGCTGTGTAGTTTACGTCCTAAGATTTTTGAGATTATTACCATCGCGTGGTTCTATAATCGCAGCTGATTTGGATAGAGCTGAATCAGTTGTACTTCGAGAGTTGCAGAAATTTTATTTTTCAATAGAATTTCGTAGTTTAGAATCACATAAACCTTGTAGTCGCGCACTTCAACATTTGAAACCATTTTTGCAAGACGGACTCATTCGTGTCGGTGGCCGTCTGCGAAATGCTAAGTTAGAGTTTGAACAAATGCATCCAGTAGTTCTACCACGCAAGGATCACGTTTTGGATTTGTTGGTGGATTATCACCATAAGGTGAATTGTCACGCTGGTCCCGATTTATTAATGTCCATTCTTCGACAGAAGTACTGGATACTTTCCGCTCGCAATTTGATACGCGCTAGAGTGCACAGATGTGTGCCCTGCTTTAAGCTTCACCCGCGTCACGCTCTGCTGGATAGCTTAGTTCAGTCCTTTTGGAAGCGATGGAGAACAGATTATCTGCATACGCTGCAGTCGCGTCAAAAGTGGAACACTCCTTCAGATCCAGTCACGGTCGGTACTGTGGTGATACTGAAGACTGAGAGTGCGCCTCCTCTGCACTGGCCTCTTGGTGTAGTGGAAGAAGTTTTTCCGGGTTCGAACGGAATAACGCGAGTCGTAAAGGTTAAAACCGCAACTGGATCGTACCTGCGTCCGGTTATTCGCCTCTGCCCTCTGCCTAATCAGCAGTAGTGGCATAGTTAGTTATAAGTTGTTTAGCTACCTAGTATTGATAGTCTAGATATAGTAATAGGGTTTAGTTTCGCTTTTGTTTTCTCCTTTTCTTTGAAGGTAACCCTTCAAACCCGGGGGGAATGGTTGCGCCAATTTGCTATGATCCGCGATTTTGTTTTTTTTGTAATTTATTTTTTGGCCTAGCAATCCTATCCCTTCCGCTTCCCTTCCCCGCACGACCTCAAGAAAGGAAGTGACGTTACGTGTTTGTGCATCGATTGTGAATGTGACCGCTCCGCTAACATCGCCCGCTCGAAATTACAAGAAAATTGACTATTTCGTGATCCAACCATTCAAAGACTCAACAATAGTGCAGTGTAGTGCAATACAGGACCTGGCAGTGATTGAATGTGCGAAGTCGAGGTTCGCCGGCCGGCGCCACGTGGAACCTTCGAGGTCAAAAGGTCAGTGTTCCTCCCTAATACATCCATTCATCAATAAAGGCACAGTACCTGCATATTGTTAACAAACCTTAGATCGCTTTTCTAAACATACAGTCCACAGCTTATTCGCGCAACCAGATAGATAATTTTACTACGATTATTTACTGCTAGACACGGCAACCATTCAGGTTGCCGTGTCTAGCAGTCTCAGTGTTCTATGGTAGCCATCTTAGCAGGTTTGCATCCCAAATCGGTACGCAGTTCTTTCGCACACTTCACCCCAACATTGCCAGTTTGATTGCTATTTTAATGCCTTCCCATCTTTTTCCTTTGGAAAATTATCTTTCAAATTTTCGGATAATAAGCGATGGACGGTGTATTTTTTGGAATAATCGGAGGCAGCTGACGTAGCTTTTTTTTGTGAAGCCTGTTAATGTTGTTAAATAGGAATATTTTTAAAACACCGTCAAGATGTTGAAATGTTTTGTTTGTATTTGTTATTCAGATCTAGAATTGATTTACATAGAGTGCCTACTTGTGCGTGTTTTCCAACGAACCAAGCAGATTTTTCATGGTTTTCTATGTAGATGTTGCCACCGGTTTCTCCCGAGTGAAAGTAGAAAATACTCCCAAGATAACAATTTGTATGAACTAATCCAAGATGAAATTATTGGGCATGCCGGTAGAATATCATGCTCAATTTCATTCAAATACATTTAGTCGTTTGAGCTTAAAGAAGTATCAAAAATACACACCAACACACGCACTCATAAACGTGAGTGATATACTTAAAAAAAAAATCTAAATATATTAAGAATCAAATACTTGACTTCCTTTGATTCTGGCGCCACGACAGTCAAATTGATGAATGAATGATATATTTATTTGCAAGAATATAGGTAGCTAACAAGTTCTTAGGATATATGGGGTTTCACTATATTCGGCATTTCAGCCGTACAAATATTTAGTTTTACATCTTTAGCATGCAGTAGGTACACATCGAGTTATAGTTACAGACTTACAGTTACACGTCTAGTTAAAGCAATTTCATAAAATACCAAATAATCATTTCAATTAACAATTCAACCACTAAATTAAAATTAAATTCTTAATAATTGAAAACAAATAATTCATAATAAAAATAATTTCATGTCAATAAAAAAGTACTTAATAATTTAGAGTAAAAATTATGTCATGTCAATAAAAAATTATTTACAATAAAAATGATTTCATGTCAATAATAAATAAAAATAAAAAATACTATAAAAATGGTTTCATGTCAATATAATAAAAAAAAAAATAATAATAAAAATAACAAAAATATGAAAAATGATAACGTAACAATTATAGAAATTTCACACTTTATGCTCAAGATATTCATTGACGGAATAAAAACATTTCTCACACAACCAGTCATATAGCTTTCTATTAAATTCCAAATCTGTAGCACTTCTCAATTTTTCGGCTAAATGGTTATATATTTTCACCGCCATGGTATAACAATTCTTGTTGCATACTTTTAATCTATTTCGCGGAACTACTAGTGGTTTTTGTGTTATTTTCCTCTTTGTCTTAGCCTTTTCATCTTTTTCAAAAAGCGCGTAATTATTTCTTACGAATTTGCAGATTTCAAATATATATAGAGATGGGAGGGTCAGCAGCTTTTGTTTAATAAATAGAGGTTTACAAGAGTCCGTCCACTTAAGATTGAAAATTGACCTTAAACACTTCTTTTGGGCTATAAATGCCCTCTGGGCATTTGTTGAATTCCCCCATATAGTTATTCCATACCTTAAAACAGAACAAACATGGCTATGGTACACCAACAAGGCCGTTTGGATGTCTGTTAAATTTTTGATCCTCCTAAGTGCAAATACGAATTTGTTTATTTTCTTACATACGTTATCTACTTGAGCTTTCCAATTGCAATGTCTGTCCATAACTAGTCCTAAAAATTTGATATTATTAACTTCTTCTATGTCATTATTATTGTAATTTAAAATTAATTTTACTTCATTTCCTATTTTTTTATGGTTATTAAAAGACGAAAATGTTATAAATTTAGTTTTATTCGTATTTATTTTCAAATTATTCATATCCAGCCAATTAATTAAATCTGTCAATGCCTTATTCGTGACTATTTTACTGTTGTCCAGAGTTTTCTCTTTTGTCAACACGGTAGTATCATCAGCAAATAATATAGTATATTGGCTCGTGGAGTTCGGCAGTTCGTTTATATATATTATAAACAATAAAGGGCCAAGGACACTTCCCTGTGGTACACCACAGTGGCTTGTTAAGTAAGATGACCTAAAGGTTTTCTGGGTGTTAGTTTTGGTACACATTTTTTTTATCTCTGTGCATTGTTGTCGCCCTCTTAAGTAGCTTTCGAACCAATTGTAAGCAACGCCTCGTATACCATATTGCTCAAGTTTACGTAACAAGGTTTCGTGACATACCATATCAAACGCCTTACTCATATCTAGAAAAACTGCTACTGGGATTTCTTTATTATTAATAGCATCCATAATTTCTTTTACTAATTTAAAACATGCCAAAGTTGTAGATTTTTGCTTAATGAAACCGTTCTGTTGACTACATAATATATCATGTTTCTCTAAGAAACTTATAAGCCTTTTGCTCATTACCTTTTCAAATATTTTTGAAAGTATGGGAACCAAAGTAATTGGTCTATAATTATTTGCCTCAGATCTAGGTCCTTTTTTGTGAAGAGGTTTAACAACAGAAAATTTTAAACTTTCGGGGAATATACCCTTTTCTAAAGATAAATTAATTATGTAAGTCAATGGTTTTGTCAAAGTTAATAAATTTTGTTTAATCATCTTAGTACTAATGTTATCATAACCAACTGAGTTAGTGTTACGTAATTTCATAGCTATCATAAATATTTCCATACAAGAAGCTGGTTCTAAATAAATTGAATTTACTACCGTTTTCTTGCAAATATGTTCATTTTTTGTCATTTTGGCTTTTCCCTTTTTAGCAACATTGATAAAATAATTGTTGAAGTATGTTGCTATATCATCACCTTTATTTAATATATTTTCTCCATCCAAAATTTCTCTGATTTCATTACTAGTATTGTTCTGCTTAAGTTTATCATTTATTATTTTCCATGTAGCTTTACATTTGTTGTCTGCTTTCTCTATGTATTGTTTATTTTTATCTCTTTGTATCGTATTAACATATTGTTTTAATTTTTTGCTATACGTTTTAAATTTTTGTTTATCGTGGATAGTTTTACTTCTATAATATATACTCTGTAATTTTCTCTTTGTTACAAATGACTTTTTTAAACCTTTAGTTACCCATTTTGGGTTAGATGAGTTAGAGTTCATCTTAATTTTAATACATGGAAAACACAGTTCATAGAATAGGCTAAGTTCATCATGCAATAAAGAAAAGGCTTTATTCACGTCTGTTTCCAAGTAAACTTCTGAAAATGATAGTTTACTAATATAGTAATTAAATTTTTCTATATTTTCTTTACTCAAGTCCCTTTTGTATGTAAACCAATACTTTCGGAATGTGTTATTTTCCGTTTTTAATTTTATTGATAGTGTTTGACCGGTATTATGATCTGATAGTCCTAATTCATGTGTTTCACCTTTTGCATCTTTGATGTCACTTATAATATTGTCAATACAAGAATTTTGCCGAGTTGGCTTACTTATGTGTAATTTTAAGTCATAATTGTATAAAATATCAATAAATGTATTCTTATATTTACTATCACTTAGAATATCTATATTAAAGTCACCACATAGAATATTTTTATATTTATCTTTTCGTGCTTTATCTAGTAATATTTGTAGTTTTCTAAAAAATATATTTATATCAGAATCTGGTGTTCTATAAAGACAAAACAAGTTCAGGTTATACTGTTTTATCTTAATACCACATATTTCAAAATGTTTTTCCATCGCAATACTATTCAACCACTCTATTTTTTCAAATTCAACATCTGGCTTAATTAATATACAGACTCCACCTCGCCTTTGGTCTTTCCTACAATAGCTGCTGACTAATTTAAATGAATGTACTGACAGATTATCTTCTTCTCCAGATTTAATAAACGTCTCGCTGAGACATAAGAAATCTACAGAATATTTTTGATCCTGAAGCAAATTTAGAGCAATTTCAATTTCATTTATTTTGTTAATAGCACCTGCAATATTTTGGTGGAAAATAATATGATTTCGGTTATTAGCTACGAAAAAAAGATTTATTTTCATCTAGGATCAATTTATTACCCTGTGATGATTCAATAATGTCCGATGATTTATTCACATCACCTGTTAATGTATCATGAGCAGTCTGTGTGCTTTGGTTTTTAGTCTTAAGAACATTGACATGCGAGTCTAAGCCAGTTTTTTTGACATAATAATTACAGCTTTCATAAAAAGATAAAAATCGGTTGTTATAATCTAGTTGATCTAATAAAGAATTTATTTTATAACTTAATAATGAAATATTATAACATTTCTTGACAAAATAACATTGTTTAGTCTGACTACAAATTAAATCTAACATTCCATTCAATTTTATTTCATTGGAACAGACGTTTTTATTAACAGCTAATACAATTACAGGACAAGGTACCGATTTTAAAAACAAACATAATTCTGTTGTCATTTTTAAGGTATTTTCATCGTTTTGACCAATAGATATTATCAATTTATCTTCAGATTTAATATCAAATAGCTTTGCACCTGTTAAGATTTCCTGTGTCGAGGCATTCGCTTTAACTATAGAGTTAAACTGATAGGTATTATATTTATTACCAAACCTAGATTTTGTTAATTGTGACGATAGGCCACTGCACTGACTGCCTCCAATTATAAATGCCCTTTTGTAACACTTCTCTTTAGTATTAAGTATCATGTTTTTTGTGTTGTTCGTCCTAGAATCTTCAGTTTTCGTATTAATCTGCGAAGCTTCACTTTTTTCCTCAGACTTATTTTCTTGAAGATGTGTACTCGTATATTTTAGAGATTGTCCAGTAGGGAATTCTTTAGTCAATTGTTCCACAGGAATAAATGGGCTTGCATTCAATTTTTGAGGAGAGACCCGAAAACTGTCAGTAAGTCGACGTCGTACACTTTTCTTAGTGCTACTTGACATATTTTGTCTAAAAGTCGTTAATGGGCTTCTACATAACTGTTTGAGAATGCCCAGTTCTTGATTCATGTTCGCAATCGTTTTTTTAAGTTCAGAATTTTCTAAAATAATGTTTTCTAATTCACTCTGTGTACTTTCTAAATTTGATTTTAATTGTTTAATTTCATCTTTCATTTCCGCCATGTAAGTTGAGCATACGTTGGTTGATAAATCAAGGCTTCTACCTAATAATTCGTCACAGGACATTGGGCTAGTATTGCTTTGATCAAGGAAGTCCATAGACTTTGATTTAATAGTTTGGTGTCGCCGTAACGTAACGTTGTTTATTTCTTCCATGTCGGTAACTTAATTATATTGTTTCTTAAAGTGTAGTTCCACGATACTATTGAAAATTTGAATCTTGAAACGATTTTTGGTCTTGCTATTAGAAATGTTAATGAAAGATCCACAAAAAGTCGTCACTGTGCCACTGAGATTCGAAACCGGCACATCTCGTCGCTCAAGTCGGTCGTCTTAACCTCGCCACCAATTGAACATTTACAATTGTCGTCGAAATAAGCTATGACAATGTTCAAACATTTGTAAAGAAATTTGCTGGTCACTTAATGAGGTCCAAAGGTCAGTTTTGAACTAGGCAAAATGTATCTGTGTTTTATTTGCACAACTGACTTTTTTGAAGTAATATTTAAAATTGCACTCACTTGTTCATATTATTTCCTTGAACTTTTTTGATAATTTCTTGATTGTGGTATTTATTATGCAGTGGTGTAATAATATAGTACAAAACTTCACCAATTCAGCTGTTAGATTCACTTGATATTTTTAGTCATTTAATATTTATAATCTACATTTGATCTACATTTACATTAAACTAAGTCGTGTTGGTACGTCATTTGTAACTGGAGAACGGCTGGATCGATTTTAACGATCTTTGTTATGTTGGATTCGTCTCCACCCAGAATTAAAGAATAACTAATTAAATATAAAAAAAAACATGTAAAAAGAAAAAAAAGTACAAAATTTCCAAATTTTGTTTAGATGAATCCAAATTCTGCTGTTTAAAAACTATTAAAGGACATTGCTAATCTTTGTGTAAGAGTTGGACCAAGTGCTGCCCAGAACGAACACAGTGCATTTTGTTCCTCAGGTCAACACCAGGCCAACTGAAGCGCCCCAAAATCTGCCCCAGGAGTCAAGAGAAAAAAAAAGTTTTGTTGTGAATTATTTATTTTCGAAAGTAGCTTAATTGTTTTTAGCATATTATACAATCAGTAATCAATTACACTGAAAACTGGTGAAAATATTTCATTTTTCTACTAGTATTTTTTTGTCTTCCATAAAACATTAGACGGCTGTCAGGAATCCGCGTGATGAATGTGCAAGCGATTGTTATTTCTGTTTGATCTTGATTAATTAGTGATTGCAAACAGAATGGGATATGACGACGCTGATGGGGAGCGATTACTCGTCAAATTGCTTGTTCAGGTTTAATCTAAACATCGATACATCGGTGTTTGGGCGTGTTGAATAATTAGTAAACAATTATGAAGATTTGATCTCTTGTGATTAAGCGCAGGGAGGTAATCTTGAGTCATTAATAAAGTAATCACTTTTAGAAATAAAATCAATGCAGTAGGCGTGCTGCATTTTAATAATATACACCGTTATATTTTGATCATTTTAATCCCGTAGAGGGTCGATCCAGTACATGAAACACTAACGATTTGTAAAGATAAAATAAAAAATAAAGCTGTAATTTAAAAAACTAAAAAACCCGACTACTTTTCTGAGTATTCATGAAAAAGCCTTAAAACAAAAAAGTCGTTGTACCCGATTGCGCTTAACTACATAATATTTTAAATACAAGATAAATTGTAGCAGTCGGAACCCATTCTAGAAATGGAGGCTTAGTGAATTGAGAGCACATACCTTACCTATTGCAGATTACTCCAATCTACTGACTAGACGGCTGACTTTAGGCTTAGGCTGACCGTAGGCCATACAAATATTTATTCCGTGCGGGAATCGAACCCACAAAGATTGTTTGAAAGAGTTACCACAACCGTGAAACGCAACGGGTAACTGAAGCAAGACAGGTAGGTTTTATTCAGACACTCGCTCCAAAGTTAGATGTTTGAAAAATTTCCACCCACAAAAAAAAGTCACAAGTCTTGTTGAGTACTTGCAAATCCTTTACAAAAAGCCGGCAACTTACCTTTTTAAAACTAAAGAGGTATCAATATCACGCAACCTTATCACACAATCGCCTCAAAGCTCCCACGGACATAATCGCCCGCCGGTCTTTAAGACAGTCTCCTCAAAAGGGGAGGGCGGGGTGATGATGGCATTTTTTTTTTCAAGTCGTCAGATAGATTGGATGACACTCGATCTCCCCAAGAGGGCGAAATTAAAACAGCGGCGATGAGCCAAGCACGAAACGGCCGGGGAATTATTTTCCGTTGAGTGATTCTCGGCCATAAAATTTCTGATTGATCAATTCATCCGGTGTTTCCATTCCTTCGTAATGAAGAGCACGTTGCTGGTCGACAATTTTTTTTCCTCTATTCGTCCCCCGCCTCTATTTTTCCGCCTGTTTTCGCTTTAGTGGGTGTTTTATTAATTTCCTCTGCGTGTTTTTTCGGTCGTTGTCCCTTGAATTTGCATTCGGTTTTTTTCGATAGTCGAAAACAGATTTGGGGTTGTTGTGAGTGGAAAGCTAGAACTACATTAGGCCAACGCAACGTAGAACTACGTCGTGTGGCGTAAATCAAGTGTAGCTCTACAAGTCTAGTTTCTAAATAAAATGTATGGAAACCGACGCGCCCAGATCGGTGTACGGGGCCCACATATGTACAATGTATTTCTACCTTAACTACAAAGACGTAGGTAACCAAATGTTAAGTCAGTTGCGTTAAAGTTGAGGTCAAGCACAGAGGCGTTTTATTTACAAAAATCCAGTCACGCAATTAGGAACCTTAACACACTCGCCACGGTTATTTGGTTTCGAAATTTTTGTTTGCATTAGATTCACATTAACAACGTTCCGATTTTAAATTGTTTTCTTATAAACAATTGGTGCAATGGGTTCAACAAATACTTGTATGGTTTACAGATAGTTGTTCTAGGTCTTACACCCGTATTTATAAATAAGTATAACTAAATACTTGAGCAAAAGTAACTACTATTTGTATTCTATAGTTGAGAAAAATTTGAATTTTGAATGCAGATTTCAAACGTCAAGTAATGACTTAATAAAATTTTACTTAGTAATATAAATACTTCATTATAAATACGGGTGTTAGTGTCTTGCGAATGTGAGTTCACATGTTTGAACACTCTCATGATACAGTAACTTCTAGTATGAAACAACGTTGCTTTTTGCTAAAGAGAAGATTCAGACTAGAAATTAAGATATCCGCAGGAGAACTAATATTACGAATATATGATACGGACAGGGCACATTGCTCGTATAACAAATGGTCGATGGGGACTAAAGATTCTGGAGTGGAGACCGCGTACCAGAAGACGCAGCGTTAGAAGGCCTGGTGAGGGTCGCCGGTAACCGATGGATGCGAGACGCACAGGACCGGTCATTGTAGCAACACTTGAGGGAGACATATGTCGAGCAGTAAACGTCTTTCGCCTGAAATGATGATGATGAGACTAAGCTACAACTGACCACATGTAATTTATCCACCTTCACAATTACGTGTAACACCAACACACAAATCCCAATAAAGACAAAACAATAAAACGCATCACAAACTTTATCTTCAGCTCTAAAGTTGTCACACGATCAGGTCCACGCAACCCCGTCCGTATAGCGAAGCAAATTTTACTGCGGGTCCTTCACGATATTAAGAGGGAAAAGGGGGATAATGGACACCGATCCGACGGACAAAGCTTCGGCGGCCATCATTTCGGTCACATTTCATTAAAAACAACAATAAGCACGATAACGACTGTTCGGGTGGTCTGCGGACGATTTTGATCGCGTTTTCTTGATTTTGTGTTTATGTGTGAGTTGGAGAAATTTATGTTGTGTACGAAGTGCTAAGCAACGTCCTTCTAATTATTATCTACATTTGGAAGAAGGATTTTGCTTATAAATATTTGCCAATTATTTGCTCGGTATTGTCTTGTTTCTAATTTGATAACGTTGTTTTTTTTTAATAATAATATACCCCTGTATCTTAGGTGCGTTCACAAACATATAAACTCACACACATGAGACAAGAAACAACCATTCGTAGGCTATACAAATATTTGTTCCGTTCCATATCTACTCGTAATGTATGTATATATTGAAGATACTATGTTCAGCAACTGACTTTGATCCCTAATCATTAATTACTCGAATAAAGATCCACTGATTTATCAATCAATGATTATCATGTTGTGTAAATATTTCAATAACTTCTCACAATTCCATCGGTACATTTTTCTAACGCAATTGAGCCATACATTCCGATTTCTTTCAAGTTTATTAAAAAGCTCCAAAAATATACCTGATACGAACACCAATCCCCCTCATTACGGAAGCCCATTCAATTTTAACGAGATCGTATACGCCGTAAAATGCCTTTGATGTTAATCTATAACGTGGCTCCTCGATCTACCGATAAATAACGAATAAACAAACAAAAGAAGGAAAAAGCGAAGATGGGCCGTCTCGCCCCACTCTCCCCTCGGCATAATTTCATTATTTGCTTCGAGCACATCACTTTAAAATATTCTCAATCTATACGAGTACAAGGCGCTGACGCCGTTATTACCCACTAGTGTTTTTTTCACGGCTTCGCTCCTTTTGTTTTTCTTTTCAATAATTTAATTTTATTCGTGTCTTTTTGTCTTGAGATTTTCTAGTGTTGTTGAGGTTTTTCGGTCAATCTTTGTTTTAAAGTTGGAAGTCATCCAATGACTTCTCCAGCTCTAGGGCGAAACGCGAGGGCGTTTAGAATATTACTGACTAAAACCACACCTATGGTCTTTCTTCACTCTTTGCGACCCAGGACCATGGGTTTTCATTTCGGAAATAAACCCATGGGCCCCAGTAGGCTTCAGCCCTATTGGCCTTAATAGATTGCCAACAGATCACGGCCTTACGACTGGGCCGCGCTGCTGATACTGAAAAAGTGAACCAAAATTAGCTTGATAAATTACATCTACGCTACCCTATTAAGCCAAACATAATAATATATAATAATATTCCACAACTATCATACAACGCCGTCTAGTCCCAAGCTAAGCAGAGCTTGTGTTATGAGTACTAGACAACAGATAAACATACTCATATATTTCTAAATACATACATATTATAAATAAATTACACCCAGACGCAAGATAAATGATCGTGCTCATGAAACAAACATTTGCCTTGGGTAGAAATCGAACCCACGACCTCCGGCACAGCAGTCAGGGCCACTAACCACTAGACCAACAGGCCAGTCATAAAAATACCCCATAAAAACCCTAGATACATACAACAAACAAATCGACAACTTTTTCTCAACACTTCACCTATAGGTGTTGCCTCCCCCGAGGGAGGGACCGCAGGGCAAAGTCTTGTTTTTGTCGTGTTTTTATTAGTGAAAAACAATCATGAATTAGCCGACGCGTTTATTAGATTCAAGCGATTTCCTCTTTTAGGGATCTGTTGGCAATTAGAAACCAATTATACTGAGTGATAGGTTTTAATTTTATGTTAATTGATTTTTTGTTTGTGTGTATATTTTTCGTGGAACTTAATTTTCTAATGTACTGTCAGCACAATATAACGAAGGAAACGTTGGCGATAAAATTGCGATTTGAATATTTAAAAAAAAATCGTAAACGAATGTTTTTTTCGATAATTGAACAATTCATTTCTCTGATGATTTCAACTCCAAATTAGCGTTCTTTATCCTCAATGTAAAACTTCAGAATAATTAGTATGTATTTTACAATAAACCTACATGATTTTATTCCGCCATCACCTTTCTACTATCGAACTACCCGACGTACGACGAGTCGTTTATACCGCCTACATTGATGGGCTAGAACAATTTGCCTGATGCGGTTTTCCTGTTCGCTTATAATTTAGGTGTCTTCAAGGCTAGAGTGAATCGGCTCTTAATAAACTAGTGCGCTTTACTATCAACTATTGCATCACTGGGATCGCAGTCAAGCATTGGCTTAAATGATAAAAAAAAAAACTTTAAAATAAAAAAGAATTGTGAATATTAAAAGTTTCAGCGCACAAGCGATTTTGGGTAAAAAATTAGCGACGAAATTGTCTTTTATTCAACTCTGCATACAAAGTACATACGGAACCAAAACACGGTACCGACGAATTTCATTTATATTTTTTTTACAGTTTCAGCAATAAACGAGACTGGCCCGTGCAAAATTTATATTAACAAGGCGTGCAATATTGGCGTACATCATCGGGAGACTTCGGGCGTGTTCGGACATTTTCGGACGGTGTTCTTATTCGAAATTAAATTGTTCGCCACGTCTTGGTAGGACATCGGAATTAATTGGGCAGGTGTAATGTGGTCAGTTGGTTATAGAGAAGGTTATATATAATAACAGGGTAAAATTTTCTTTAGCCATTTTGTATTATTGGTAAATTATTATTTATCTAAATATATAAAAGGAGAAACTGACTGACTGACATATCAGCATCGAAATTATAGAGCCTACCAGCGTGAAATTTTCCACAGGATTTACTTTTATGACAAAGGCGAGTACTAAGAGAGGATTTTCACCCGCGGACGAAACGAAAACGTTTTTATTACAACGACTATTCTATTCGATGACACAGTTCACGCAGTTGTTAAGCGATTGACAGTTGCGCTGCGTGTCACGAGTTCGGAAACGGAACGGACTGGAACCAATATTTGTATGGCCTACAAACAGTTGTTCCGCACCTGGAATCTTGTGCATGTGATTTTACATATTTGTTAACGTGCCTACAATACAGGAGTAATTCCTTGTATAGGTCTATGTTTAAAAAAAGAACCACCGCTCTGAGTGGAGGGTTGCTGGTGAGGATGCGTCACCTCTAACGTGTGTGAGATTATATAACTTTTTTTGTCCTTGGTTAACCATATAATTGGAGACATTCAAACAGCACTGCGCTCTCTCTCTTTAATGCCCTGATAAAAAAAAAACAAGTGAAAAAACAATCCATTTAATCACAAAAAAAAACATTGTTTTATTTATAAAAAAATAAGCATTTGAATAACTTTGAATGGACTAAGATTTTGAACTTGGTGCCAAGTAAGTTTTATTCAGCTCAAAGTTAATTACTCACCGATGTAACACATAGCTATTGAGAGGCAGAACCAGATTTCATAGAAACCCTGGCATCATTCTTTTAGATCCAAACGAAGTGAGAAACTGCACTTTGTAACTGTCAAATACAAAGTCGAATACAGCAAAAATAGTATGTATTTAAGGTAAAAAAAAGCCCTTAGGATACATTTGTTGTTATCGCCTAAACCACGCACTAGTTTCCCAAAGCAGTTTCCTAACGGAAAGGTCTTTTCCGACTACTTTATGTCAGGAAACTGATGGGTAATAAATGTATTCCGAAATAAACCTTAGCACACATACAATATCGAAGTAAACATAAGTGTTAGAATCACGCAAATGGACAAGAGTAACCATGGAGTTTCTTGCCAGTTCTCGTCTATAGGTAAAGACCAATTGGAACAGTGCACTAGCTTCTGACGTTTTATAAAGCCCCATGTAGGTCTATGTAAAATAAAAATAAAATATTTTGAACTTAAAGGGAATCGCAAAAAATGTTGACGTAAAATCCAAGAAAATAATTGCTTGGCAAGTTAGTAAGTGGTTGGCCTTGACTGTACATGAAAAAAAAACTTCACGGATCAGAATACAACGGAAACTGTACATAGTCCAGTATCTAGGACATTAAAATCTTCAATACCTGGGATTATAGTTAATGTGGATGAAATAATAAAAAGCATTAAAAAAATATTTTATAAAAAATTATGACGATAATTTTGAAAAAATAAATAATTTCATGAACTTCTAATTTCTCAAATCTAATTCGAAGTTCTAATTGAAAGTGCTAATTGTATCACAGTGTACTGAACAGAGATAAAAACCTCCAGACACTAAAAGTAAAAAGGCATTAATTTTTAAACATTTCTCGACATGTGAGAGACTTACTCAAGACACTCAGACCCAGAACAACTCTATCAGTGGGCCGTTGAAATATTTGTTCCGTGTAGGAATCGAACAAGCAGCTAATTCTGACACAGCAGCCCTAAAACACCCAAATAATTAGGCTCAAAAAAATTACATTTCACCTTTACAAAACGTTTGTTTCTCCATCACGAAAACTTGCCAGTTAATAAACAATAGCTTACTACACGAACAAGTCATATCGTTCAGGACAGGCGAGACGTGTTCGTTAATATGAAAATTAGCTGGAATGAGGCGCTCCAGGAAATTGGCTGCACCTCCGCGTTAGAGCGAACACGACGTAGCTATGCATCGATGGTGCAGGATTTTGTACCAGGCTTCCAGATTATAGGAGGAGTCTTGTGGGAATTTATGGTATTAAAGATGTGGAAGGAGATAATTAACTTCTATGCATCAATGATGCAATGTTGTACTAGGCTTCCAGATTATAGGAACAGTCTTCTGGTAATGACGTACATAACGATAGGTTGACGTAAGTAAATCGATGGTGCAGGAGTTTGTACCAGGCTTCCAGATTATAGAAGAAGTCTTCTTAATTCATTATTTCCCAAGAGGACACCGGCGTCCGCACACCTATTGTCTTTCTATTGTGTCTCTAATTACGATATTCAACAGGTTAAATATATGGTAATTAATATGTGAAAGGAAATATTAAACTTCTATGTATCAATAATGTTGTAGAGTATTGCACAAAGCTTAAATTTATATATGCTATTACGGATGTAGATTGAAATAAGTTGTTCAATGGAGCAGGATTTTGTACCAGGCTTCCAGATTATATAGGAGTCTTCTGGGAATATTAATTATGATGAGTTTTAGTGCTGTTTCTATCTTGGATATACAGACTGAGAAATCAACTTATCGATGGCGCTGCGTTCTGTACTAGGCTTCCAGATCATTCGAAAAGTTATTTGGGAATGCATATTAGTATTGGTTTAGTTTAGGCATCTGCGCTGAGCAATTAATTTCTATACATCGTTAGCGCAGGGTCAAGTACCAGGGCTCCAGATTATTTTAGGAGTCCTTTGGAAATGTACAGGAAGCATTAGTAGTATGTTGGTTTGGGTATGAAAACTGAGATTATTAACATATTCAGTGTCAGAATAAGGTTTATCAAATATAAAAAGCCATCCTTAGCACATTGTAATTATTATTAAAAAAATCCAAACATGTGACATCCACCAACCCGCACTGGGCCCGCGTTATGGACTACGGCCCATTCCCTCTCCTAGATATAAGGCCTGAGTCCCAGCAGTGGGAACATTAAAAGGCTGATGCTGCTAAACAATGTTTAGACTGGCATGTTGGTCTAGTGGTTAGCGGCCCTGACTGCTATGCCGGAGGTTGTGGGTTCGATTCCCACCCAGGACAAATGTTTGTGTGATGAGCACGATCATTTGTTCTGTGTCTGGGTGTTATTTATCTATAATATGTATGTATTTAGAAATATTTAAGTATGTTTATCAGATGTCTGGTACCCATAACACAAGCTCTGCTTAGCTTGGGACTAGACGGTGTTGTGTGATAGTTGTGGAATATTATAATTTATATAAATTATTAATATCAGATAGTGAGTTTCCCATCCTCAAAATGAATTCTATTCTAGTTACAACAAATAAGAGACGTTAATTAGAGTAGGGTGCACTTTTCAGAAACTTGCTTACTAAATGATATTTCCCCGTGCAAAAACTAATAACATCCACTTATACAGAGAAAAGCGACAGCGACCAAATTAAAATTCGTTCGAAACGTTCATTAAATCTTAAACAAAAAAGTGTACACCGACAACCTAAAAATATATCAAAGTATCTCGCCTCTCTTCCGAGAGAAAAACGGTTTCCTATAACGTTTACCAAGAAAAATTACATATACGGAACTAAAACGTCACAAAGTGTACGAAGAACAATGCAGTTAGGTCGTTTTTCTTTTGAGCGAGGCACAGAGCGGCCATAATGGCTCGCTTTGACTTACTAGATGGAATTTTTAATGCAATAATTTCGATAATTTATCGCTAGATAGCGCTCCTTTGTGGCAGGGGCGTTCGGGGGAGGTACACAAATTGGTTTTCTTTTTATCAGTAAACATTAGAGTGGTCTCGATTGACCTCCGGCTGTTGTGAAACACGGATGAAGAAGATGTTTAACTTGTTTGTTCTCGTTCTTGCTTGATGATCATCAAGCAAGTTCTCCTGCTCTGGATGAAGCGAGAGGGCGCGTTAGTGCTTGATTACGGAGACGCGGAGCGTTGCGCGGCGCGTTGGGCGGTTCGTCATGCATTGCATTAGGTTTATGTTTGCGCGAGCGATGACGCGGCCCGTTACTGCAATGTACGACGAAACGCCAAACGCGCCGTGCAACGCACCGCGTCTCCGTAAACACGGCCTACGTCTTTTACTGACTAAAACCCGCCTATTTCCTTCAGTCGAGGATCATGGTATAATGATGCAATAGTCAAGTCGAAGTTTCAAGGTCATCATCGCGGAGTTGTTAGCTTGTCAGTTTTACTGGTTATTTTATAGGAAGTATACTTCGGAATTTCATAGCCTAATTCCGCCAAGCCCGTTCCATCATCGGTCCACCAGACGTACGGGAGTGTTCCATTAGTACACGCTAGACATCCTACTCATACGCACAAAATGTTTTGGGAACACATACGCTGTTTTTACAGCTAAGGATTGGAATTCCCTGCTGGACTCTGATTGAACCTCAATAATTTGTAAAAAAATATGAGGAATATGGAATTAAGTACATGTGGAATCATGGAGGAACGTTGTCCTGATGCTGCGTAAAAGGCGTAGGTACGGAACGCACCGCTCCTTTGAGGTTTTTCTCCACCGCGCACATGGTGTTAGAAAGTAGCAAATAGGTGTATCACCAATGAAAGGTGTTATGAGTACGTAGCAGACATCTGTACTTCTTGAAAACTCAATCATTTTAAATGTTTGTGTTACGTTTGTTGGTCCTTATGACCGCGACCCGCTGATCTTTGAAATTCTCAGCTTTTCTCTTTTACAATATGCACATGCATATTGTAAAAGTAATATACACTCTGTCTATTGTTGAAAACCACATGAAAACTCATTCAGTAGTTTTTACTTTATCGTGAGCAGACTGATAGACGCGGATTTAAGGGCAGAATACAGCTTTACGTAAAAGCTAATATTCTATATATATAAAAGCGAAATACCACTCACTGATTAATCACGAAATCTCAAAAACTATAACATCTACAAACGTTTAGCCTATGGAGCTGAGGGCTGCAGTAACAATTTTGCATGTGCATAAAAAGTTGTTTTCAATACACTTACAGCTCGTGGAGGTTGAACCGCGCCTCGTGGAGGTCGACGCGCGTCCAGCCTGATATGATAAACAATTTTATTACAATCAAATTGTGGCGGGGGCGAGCACGCGCACTTTTCCGCACTAGTGCGGAAAACAGCAATGTACTGTAAACGCAGTAGGATAAGAGCGGGTTTTCGAGTAAGTGTATTGAAAAAGTTTTTCTATTCTACTGCTTCAGCTAAAGTATTAACCATCGAAAGGACCAACCTGCAATGTGGATCCCAGCCCCCCTTGCCAATGTGTCCCAAAACTCTAGCTTTCAATTCAAAAGCGTCACTTTTGAGGCTCCGCGGCGCTCCTAATGAAATACGTGACGTTATTTAGCCCTGGCCTCTCCCGGTAATTTGCGGTAATGGAAAGATGGCCGCAACGATTTCGCGAACGGTTCAACGTTTATTTTTTTCATATTAAAAATAATATCCCATGTTCAAGTTGGCGGAAAATTTCGTTTGTTCTGTATTGTTTAGGAGTAATGGCGTTTTGTTTTGGATGCCTTTGGCTGTTACTGCCTGTAAATTGGCTTCGGAAGCCTTGTTGTAAATTCGCAAAATGAAATCAGGTTCAAACTCTTCAATTTATGAATGTGTAGTTTGTGCTACCGGTTTCGTCCGCATAAAAGCAGAAAATTATCCCAAAGGAACTTTCTCTTGGTATAATAAGTGCCTTGGTATGAAGATATCCGCAAGAGAACCAGGGTTGCCGACATAGCACGTAGAATCGCCAAACTTAAGTGGCAATGGGCTGGACACATTGCACGCAGAACAGATGGCCGTTGGGGCCGAAAGGCTCTGGAGTGGCGGCCGCGTACCGGAAGACGCAGCGTTGGAAGGCCTCCCACAAGGTGGACCGATGACCTGGTCAAGATCGCTGGAGTCCGATGGATGCAAGACGCACAGGACCGGCCACTGTGGCGACGCTTGGGGGAATATGTCCAACAGTGGACGTCTTTTGGCTGAAATGATGATGATGAATAAGTGCCAAATGTGCTATTCCAAGACATGATCTACCCGTGTACCAAACATTTTTATCCATTAGAACGTGAAGAAGTAACAAAAATACACACTTATTTAACTTTACGAGGGGCATTCAATAAGTACCTAGCCTCATCGCCAGAGGGCGCTGTAGTTTCAAAAGAGTTTTACCACAGTGTAGCACATTCTTTTTTAATTCTTTTTTCAAATTTTCATTCCAATCCCTTCATTTGTTTTAATTTGACAACTTAAGGAAGCGAACGTGTCGATCGGTTTTACAAAAATGGAAAAAGAGCAATATCGTTCGGTAATTCGATTTCTATTTTTGGAAGGGAAAACGCGCATCGAAATCAAAGAGCGCTTGGATGCTGTGTACGGTGACTCTTCTCCATCGATGGCCACCGTCAAGAATTGGTTCAACGAGTTTGCACGTGGCCGTACGTCGGTTTTTGATGAACCACGTCCAGGTGCACCGAAAACAGCTGCTACGGAGGAAAACATTAAAAAAATCCATGATCTCGTATTGGCAGATCGCCGATTGAAGGTTCGGGAGCTAGCTGAGACTGTAGGCATTTCAGAAGGAACAGTGCATCATATTCTTCACGAGGAACTCGGCATGAGAAAGCTGTCGGCGCGATGGGTGCCGCGTTTACTCACACCGGAAAACAAGCGCAACCGTGAGACCACATCGGAGACGTGTTTGGCTCTGTTTAAGCGGAATCCAGCGGAGTTTTTGCGTTGTTTTGTGACCGTCGATGAAACTTGGATCCACTGGTACACACCAGAGACCAAGGAGCAATCAAAACAATGGATCCAGACCGGGGAACGTGCTCCAAAGAAGGCGAAAACTGTAAAATCTGCCGGAAAAGTTATGGCCACCGTTTTCTGGGATTCACAAGGTGTGATCTACATCGATTACCTCGAGAAGGGTAAAACAATTACAGGGCTTTACTATGCCGATTTATTGGGCCGATTCGACGCCGAATTAAAGAAAAAACGACCCCATCTGGCGAAGAAAAAAGTGCTGTTTCACCACGACAACGCACCGGTTCACACGTCTGCCGTTGCCATGGCCAAATTGGTCGAATTACGCTACGAATTGCTGCCCCATCCACCGTATTCTCCAGATTTGGCCCCTTGTGACTTCTTTCTGTTTCCTAATCTGAAAAAATCACTCGCCGGGAATAGATATGGATCAAATGAGGAGGTCATCGCCGCCACGGAGGCCTATTTTGCAGAGTTTGACAAAAACTATTTTTCGGACGGGTTAAAAAAGTTGGAGCATCGCTGGGCTAAGTGTATCGAACTAAAAGGAGACTATGTTGAAAAATAAATTGCCACTTTTCCAAAATTTTCGTTTACTTTTTGTAGGCTAAGTATTTATTGAATGACCCTCGTAGCTCGTAATTTGACCCTTGCAAAATAGTGCTCATAGCATAAGCAAAGCATATTCATCGTTATAAAGTTCCCACTTCTGGGACTAAAGCCTTGCCAGGTCAAGGCCGTAAACCGCCACGCGGGTCCAGTGCGTATAGATAGATGTCACAATATCTTCGAATGTTCACTCACGATGTTTTCTTTCACCATTTTCAGAGCAATGGTAATGAAATTAATTGCACACGCCTTGCTGGGTTTGACTCGTGACTTACAATTTGCACGACGAGCTCGTTACCATTGAAACTAGTGGCCGGTATATTTTGTATGGCAAATTTTGCAGCGCCTCTAGCGGTCACTTGCAGAACCAAAATTTGCCATACAAAATATTTACGGCGTCGATATCGAGTAGCGACGAATACTATTGCTTAAAACTCATGGTAGAGGTACCGAGCTATTCTTTACTGGAACTACATCTTTCTGTCTTTTCTTTACCATCTAACAAAATAATTAAAAATTAAGACTACCATCAAAAGTAACGATACAAAATCCTAAAACAGTACGTCAGCATTATTTAGGTTTGTGTAGACAAAATGGCTCCGTGCCAGGATATCGGCTCGGCCGTGTGCGCCGCTTAGATACCGTCGTATTAACTGTATGATGAGATAATTTGATACACGATCTGGGAAACTTAGATAAAAATATTGAGAGCCTTGGTTTTTGGGTAAAGCGAGAACTACGTTAGGCCGACGCACACGTGTGCCACACTTGATTTGTACGTAGAACGACGTCGCGTGGCGTGGATCTAATGTAGCTCTACAAGTCTAGTTGCCATATAAAATGTGTGGAGACCGACGCACCCAGATTGTGCGCAATGTAGGTCTAGCTTACAAACTTGCCATTTTGCCAAGGTTACGCGATTGTTCAAAAGAGTAAACATGGCCCCGGAACGCAAACGGCAATTAAAGAAACACAGGTGGGTTTTAGCCAGTAACAATCTGACATCACTCCGTCTCGCTCCACCCGGAGAGGGAAGAGTTACCCGATGATTTCCTAAACCTTTCCTAACCTAACCTAACCTAACTCAAATAAAGGAAGCTACACCTCGAACCTACGCTACAGTCTACGATACCCATGATCTTATCTCACTGGCCTATTCTATACTAAGATAATTTGGTCCAGTAAACCCTGATACAATACGCAATTGCTTTTCCTTCTACAATAACATACCTAAAGACCTGCAGGTGTCTTTACGTCAAGAGTGAATAGGCTAGTTCTTAGCAAACGTATTCCATCGTTGACCACATCGGTAACCACCTGGTCAGGCAATGGTGAAACGCGAGCTTATCAAAAATAAAAATAAAATATTTAGAGCTCAAATATCTTCTGGGTTTACTCGTTCTACCATATACTTAATCCCATCACCTTCCATTACACAAAATCGAGATCTAGAACTGGTTATGTTTATATAGTCTTCTTTGTCGTCATAATTGTTATATTTCTTAATTATAATGTTAGATATTAATTATACGAATAGTATTTATTAGTTGATAATAATATTTTGGATGACTGGTACAGAATGCCTTGTAACATTAAGTCCGCCTATGTAATTAGTACAAAGTCCCTCTCCATGTTTGTCTGTCTTAAAAACTATTGTCATAGTCATAGTAGTCATAGTACTTTATTGGTAAGGGATTCTTACACGTCCTAAACAGAATTTAACATTTATGGACAGAATAATCTGTGAGGAATTTTTAGGTGTATAGCATAGCATTAGCCTTGTAATGTTCCCACTGCTAGGACTCAGGCCTCCTCTCTAGGAGAGGGAAAGGGCCGTAATCGACAACGTGGACCCAATGCGGGTCGGTGGATGCCACATATCTTCGAATTTTTGTTTCTAGGACATGCCGGTTTCCTCACGATGTTTTCCTTCACCGTTTTGAGGGCAGTGGTTATGAAATAAATTACCCAAAGTAATGCATTTGCGCTGGGTTTGGATCCGCGACCTTTAACTCGTAAGTCGGAGCTGTTACCACTTGGCCACCACTGCTCAAGGTATATAATACATGCGTATTGTAATAAAGAAAAAAATGAAATATCAACGATTTCTAACACCTGAGTAGCAAGCTGGGGAAATAAATAAAATAGAGCTTATGCTAATGTAAAACCAAATAAATACTCGCCATTTCTTACCCTAAAACTCCAGTGCCAAAATAACCAAGTGTTCGCCATTAGAATAACTAAATAAGTTTTTAATCCTAGCTAAAGTATTGGTCATAATATTCAGAGGACGCTCCCGATAACGTTACTTGGCAGGCCGCCAGCGCTGAACGTGGTGTATTGTGTTCGTGTATTAACATAATATCGCTCATATTTTTGCTTTAGAGGCAAATGGATGATCTGGAGTAAGTTATGGATGCATTATGATGTATTAAAATGCTTGAGAATGGCTGAGGACTTGACAAAAAGAAGAATCACGAAATGTTTCTATGACTCTAATCGTTAAAAAATAATTCAGTATTTTTATAGTAGACTACGAAAAACGCAGCGTTTGAAGGCCCCACAAGTTCGACCGATGACTTGGTGAGCTTCCTGAGAATCTGAGGGATGCGAGATGCAGCAGGCTGATCATTTTGGCGAAACTTGAGGGAAGATTCACTTATGTCATCATTTCAGCCGAAAGACATTAACAGGCTCCTCCAAATATCGCCACAACAAAGGGTCCTGTACGTCTTGTTTCCATCAGATTCCATCATCATCAGGTCATCGATCCACCTTGTGGGAGGCCTTCCAACGCTGCGTCATCTGGTGCAGGGTCAAACCTTTTGGCCCCATCGACCATCTGCCCTGATCAATGTGCCCTGCCCAGTGCCACTTATGTATGTTGTTTTTATTTTTATCTTATGTAGCATGAACAATCAACAAATTAGTTATTATTGGATGATGTTGTCACTAGTAATACAGTATGGATGACATTTAATTGTACTCAATACTCAATACTTTATTGCATTCCATATTATGTACATAGATGGTATGAAATATTGCAAGATCAATATGGACCCTGTCGGGCACAGCAATGTTAGGAGAGAGGATGAAGGCGAATTAATCCCGCGGAGGGTCGATTCGGTACGTGAAACCCTATAGATTTGTAAAGATAAATATGAAAAATAAAGTACTTTTTTTTAGACTCGAATTAATTTACGCATGTACAAAATTAATTTCTTTAAGTAAACGTCAGCTGATCGAGGCCAGTGAACTGTAGGTAGTTAGTACGCAATGACCGACAACTCCCTACAAGGTCATTGACTTGTTTACTTAAAAAAATTGATTTCTTATATGCATATATTATTTGTAGTTTTTGAAAAAGTACTTTATTTTTTAATTTTATCTTTATAAATTGATAGTGTTTCATGTACCGAATCGATCCTCTACGGGATTAAAACGACCAAAATTTAACGGTGTATTTTTATCCCAAAATAAAAATTCAATTAAACCCTGTGTAAAGAAAAACCATCTTCCATCTATCATCACAACTAAAGCTATCAACTAACAAATCCAAATCGTCCGACACCAAAAATCATTCCACGAAAAAAAAAGCAAATTTTCTCTCGAAAACTTTTTAAACACGCCCGATGCTCCGATACGTTAAAAATAGCGAAGTAGCGCCGAACGTTTCATTTTCCAAACTTTTAATCTCAAAGTGGCCGTATAAGAAAAATGGGGGCGTTAAGGAAATCGCCAGATCCACCTATTATCAACTCCGATTCGGATAAAGGTGTGTTCACGGCTCTTAAGACCAAAAATCCAAGTTATATTTATTTATTAATCCTTTATGCACACGTATCCTTTACGCCTTAAAGCCCTTGGGTGATGCAGAGACAAATTGAGGTAGGTGCAAACATTACATATTATTTATCTTATACAAATATATACCTATATACTATAAAAACAATATACCTACATAATATATATATTTAGTGTTTGTAAAAGTGAATAGGCTCTTAATAAATTAGTGCAATTATTCATCATCAACTGGTGTCACTTTTTTTTTAAAGTATCATCTGATTAAAACCCTCTTATGTTCCTTTAGTTACCCTTCGCGTTTCTATGCTGCAGTTTCTCTTTAAAACAATGCCGCAACACGTAATGAGACTTGTTCTTCTTCAAAAGCAAGCTTCCATTTAGGTTGTCCAATTGATACAAAAATAGAGTGAAATAAAAGTCCATTTTCTTCCTAATCTAGCGTTATTCTTCATTAGGTATTTATGAAGTTATTTAGTAAAAATCTACCATAATATAAAATAGGATAAAATCACTTTTATGACAACTAGCATGTAGCATAATCAACTTTATAATGATCACGCTAGTGGAGCTCAGGTTTCTCTTTACCACAGGGAATAGGCCTTAATCTACCTCGCGGTACCTACCTTTGGGAACATACCGGTTTCCTTACGGTGTTTTGCTTCACCATTTTGAGAGCAGTATGGTGAAGTAAAATATGAAATCAGAACGCCCGCCTGAGTTTGAACTTGCGACATAAGACATGTAAGTCGAGGCCGTTCCCACTTTCTGTCTTTTGAAATACCGTTCTCTGGAAATAATGTCATTGCCATATTTTATACTTGACATTTGACGGGAATGCTTACAGAAAAGTCATACTGTCTACAGATGCGTAGCTTCATAGAAGCATGTATGCTGTGAGTTGGCATACACTAAGCATATAATGACGAATACGCGTGGCCAATGTCATTCGTTCAAACCTGCAGAAAAACTAAAGAAACAAATTAATGTTGACACAACTAAAAATCACCTTACACACACACCTTAATCCAATCTTAGCCAAAATATTTGTACACTTCACAATTATAGCGTAACTTTTGAGCTAAACTGTAAACACGACTTAATCCGCGAGCGAATCTACATCCTACGACCTCGTTGCTTAAGAAATCCCCACCTTGAAGACGGGTGTTAAGGTGGAGTTTTGAGTGGGGAGATCGAGGTGGTTATACCCAGCGATACGAGACGAATTGTTGCAGAAGAGTCATAAAAACTAAGATATTAATGTATCGTGGGAGGCATTAGCTGGTCGCCGGATCGATTCCTATGCATAAAAAATGCTAATGTTCGTGAGGAGAGTAAGTAACGCTGGAGTTGGCTGATTTATGTCGGGAGTTTGCTAACTATCCGCGGTTCGATGTCGTACCCCAGTGTTTTTAGAACAGGTGGACCTTAGAACTTGGAAAGAAGGCGTTAATGGTGGTCGGGAATTTTTCCTTTGTTATCTTTTTGAGAGGAGTGTTTTGAGTCGGTCAGAGTATCATTGATTGCCTTCTCTTTATTTATTTTTTTATTTGTTATAAACTAGTGCTTGACTGCGATCCCACCTGATGATAAGCAGTGCTGCAATCGTTGATGGTGAGGCGTGCTAGTTTATTAAGAGCCTATTCACTCAATAAATTCAATTAATTAATATTTATTTATTTTTCATTCAATTAATGGATAGTTAAATAAGCTTCTTGCAATCCACGATTCTGGTTACAATTGCTTTATTTTGACATACATTGAGTTGAACTGAATATATTAACACTAGCTGTTTCCAACAGCAAAATATTTTTTTCTATTCTAATCAGTAGGTGAGATTAGCGCGTACTATCAAACTCTTGAGCTTTATAATATTAATTGAGCTTTATAATAGATATATGTATATGATTGATCTTAAAATGTGTTAAGAAATTACATTCCTTATCACCAATTTGAAGACTTAATTTTTATATAGAAGGACCTATGGGAATCCAGCTTTAAGAACACTATTTTTCGCACTACGTCCGAATCCGTGAAAGTATGGTTACGGACCATACTTTCGTAGCTGTAGAGCTATTTCGTAACAATAAAATTGTGGCGTGCACTTTACTGCATTAGTACGGAAAACTGTCAATTGCGTACCTAAAAGCGGTAGGATAAGAGCGGGTTTTTAACGGATTAGGACGTAGTGCGAAACCGCTTTTAATCGCAATGACATATATTACATAAAGAAAGAAAGAAAAGAAAAGACAGAAAAACACATACACACATGCACAATATGCATTACATGCTAATTTTTCCTTCTCTATTTGTTTAAAAAAAAATGCCCCACAATAGGATTCACTCGTGTATCGTGGTTTTGTTTGTAGTAATTATTGCTATTTATTTTTATCTATTATCACTTTTTTTTTGTTCCTGCTCTTTATAATGTCAACTTGTGCTATGTCACACAGAGCATTCAATCTGCATAAACTATGTACTTATGAACCCTGGACCGCCACGATACAGGCTGTGTTACTTATTTCTAATGTGTAATCTATTTGTTTTTTCTTATTAATTGTATATTGCACTCATCATTTCAGCCGATAGACGTCCACTGTTGGACATAAATCCCAATGATAGAAAAGCGACAGGCAACTCGGTGCCGATGCTAACTGGAATTTTGACTCGACGAGTACAATATACAAGACAGATGGTCGATGGGCACGAAAGATTTTAAAGTGATGATCACGGAAGATGCAGCGTTAAGGTGAACTGATGACCTGGTGAGGGTAGCGAAAATCCGATGGATGCGAAACGCGCAGGACCGGTCATTATGGGGAGGCCTATGTCTAACAGTGGACGTCTTTCGGCTGAAATAATGAAACTGACCACCAAACATTGGTCCTTCGAACCGGATTCTAATTAAAATCTACCTTTGATACCTTTCTCTTCGACGAAAGTCGTACTTTCCTTCGTAGTGTAATAAGGATTGAAAAACTTAGATACAAAGTAACTCTTTAGCGTGGAGACCTGTTTGTCAAGGTTCGTGTCGCAGTTCCTGGAAACTGTTCACAAAGATGGCCGGTGTTTTCCATTATAGTGTTTATTCTTTTGCTTCCATGTAGTACTAAATTACAGAGTAATTAATTACGTTTAATAGGGGTTTCTTGGAAAAGATTGCTTATGGATATACTCGGCTACTCAGTCTAATTAGTATTATGATTTTTTATAAAAAAATTAAGAACGATCGTGAGTGCGGATGTGACGCATATCTTTTTATGTACTTTTTTTTTTTATTATATAGAGTCAGTGTGTGTAGCTGTTATTTTAAGTTATGCGCCATGTTTTGGCACAAATAAACTCTTTTCTTTCTTTTCTTTTCTTTCAAGTGGTGGCTGAATGGTAAAGGCCACGACTTACGAGTTGTAAGTTGCGGGTTCAAACTAGGTACAATTACAACATTCCTTTGTGTAATTTATTTCGTCACCACTGCTCTCAAAACGTTTTTTCCCTCACCTAGAGAGGAGGCCTGCGTCTCAGCAGTGGGGACATTAAAAGGCTGATGATATGACATTTATAATCTTACGGGATATACAATTTTCTAATTCCGCCATCTTCTAGCCTAGGCCTTGTTGCTTGCCATTGGTCATCTAAGAGGAGATGCATCCAGTCCAATTCCATTTTAGCGTAGCAATTTTCCGAATTATATTTAAAAAAAAAAAATATGATGGAAAGTACGGTAGTATTCCTAATCCGATTTCATATTCATATCCGATATTTTTTCCTCTTACAAAAACTAGACTCATAGAAAGCATATACCGTTGCGTAGCCTGCAACGAATGCTACGGCGGTGTAGTCTGCTACGCCGTAGCCTTCGTAGCAAGGGTCTACGAGCTTTCTACGAAGTTGGTTTGTTTGAATTTCGTATAGCTTACTTGCGTTTGAAAAATTGTAAATGCAATTACTGTGAAGCAATTTCTTACTTCAAGTTATTTTGACAAAATAATGATTTTATGAATTCTTTGAAGAGATTTTCGAAGCGTTTATTCAATGCGCCCTCATTGATTTAAATACCTAAAATTCACCATATTTACCAGTATCACTTTTATCTTGTAAACCAATTCACAATTTCAGTACACAAATCCTATTATACACAACTTACGACTTCTGCCGCCATCTAGCGGCGAGTAGCGGTACTAACTTTAATAACGTGTCGACTTACAGAATTTAATTCATAATAAGTAACGTTGCACTTTGATCGGTTTATGTGATAAGTTTTGGTTGCTTTCTATTAATTATTATATGGCTTGAATCCTTTCTTAACTAATAAATGTGAATTTGAGTTTAATTGTTACACTTTTACCTAACTGAACGGATTTGGATGAAACTTGGCACTTTTTTTTTGGTAGGAAAATCATTCAATGACATCTCCCGCCCTTGGGATGTATCAGATTTTTTACTGACTAAAACCCCACTCCTGTTCTTTCTTTGCTTTCGTGTCAGGGCCGCAGGGTTCACTTTCACATAACCCATGACCCCAGTAGGCGTCGACACTGCTAGGCCCCTACGGTTGCTGACATCGCCTTGAGGCGCGCGTAGAACAATACGCGCCCTCGACGACTTGGGCCCGGTTCGGTTACCGGACTGTCGGACGACGAGCTACCAATTACTCGCCATCCGCAAGCCCGCGACTACGATGACTGAAAATCGGGATCGGAATCCCTGCGGCGGCTGGGCGTTAGTTGCTAGCGTTACTGCTTCGCAAAAGGAGGCCACTGCCACTCCTTTGGCACATAGTTGAATATTATTCTAGAATAAGATGTAGGATTTTCGATTTATTCCGAGAGTATGTTGACTTAAGACAATTTTCTACTTTTCCACACTCAAAGCCGCTGACAAAATCTAGTTTAATCAATCAATTTGCAGCTGCAGCGGTCTTCCCGTCCGATTATAATTTAGGTGTCTTGGATTAAGGCTAGAGTGAATAGGCACTTAATAAACGATGGCTAAATGGATATGATGGTTTACTATAAAATTATACAATGTCTGAATTGGTATACAGAGACGATTTCTTGAGAATAGAATTTTGTATGTCATATTTCTGTGCCCAGTTTTTTTTAAGTGAGAAATTATTTAATAACCACTGCCGTTCTGAATAAAACTAGAGGGAGTCTCAGGCTTTTACTAATTAAAACTCACCTGTGTTCATTCAGTTCCCCTTTGCGTTTCTAGATCTCAGAAACTCATTAAAAAGTGTATGTGAAACTTCATGATCGACCGATCAAATAGTAATGGTGTGGAAATCAGATATCGGAAATCAGAAACATTTTTTATTTATTTATATAGGGTGACTGGTAATTAGTGAACGATACTTAAATACGTGATTGTAGTCATGATAACAAACTACTTTTACTATGGGACCAAACCTGAAATCGCGAAAAAAATCAGCCAAGTTCAGTACATTTTGACCAGTTAGGCGAACACAAAAGTACTGACCAACACATTTTTTTCACGATTTCAAGTTTGTTGGTTTTCATGACTACAATCACGTGTTTAAGTATTAGTCACTAATTACCAATCACCCTATATAAACTACTGCTTAACTGCAATCCCATCCGATGGTAAGCATTGATGCATTCGTTGATGTTGAGGCGCACTATGTCTATCAAGAGCCTATTCACTCTAGCCTTGAAGACACCAGCAGGCAAATTGTTCTAACCCTTCGAGGTACGCGGTATAAACGACGAGGCAAAATGTTTAGTCCGGAACGTACAAGTTTCAACATCATAAGGGTGGATATTCGCCGTACGACGGGTTTTCCGATGGTAGAAAGGAGATGGCGGAATCAAGTCATGCAATTCTCGAGCACACTCTCCAAAATGCATCCTGTGAAATACCGAAAGGCTGGCTACTCTACGCCTGTGTTCAAGATCTTGTAGATTCAACCAAATCGTTTCGTCGTTCAAGCGTGAAGAAATAACAAACATTCACACACGTCACCACACTCAAATAAACTTTCGCCTGTACAATATTAGTGTGATGTAGATCCTACGTCAATTATTTCAACAAAATAAAATTCCAAAACGTTAAACTAAAACAGATCTCCTACCTATAAAAACTGACCGCCCGCTCTTAATCCAAAGGCGATTTTCCTTTTTAATCCTGCTGCGAAAATTTTATACAAACGCTTAGCATCCTCCAATCTTTTATACAAACGCATCATTAAAATTCCACCCGTGAAAGAATTAAAATGAAAAAACACAAACAATTATTTGAATACATGCACCGTATACTGGCAATCTTTGCGGGCCTCTTCGGTCACGTAAAACAAAATGGCTAAAAAAAAATTTATACATATCTGGTTGGGACACCGATCGCGATACACGGAGGTACGCGGGCTGAATAATTTAATTTTTTTTTCATAATATTATTATTTTATTAAATATGCTGGATAACCCTGCGTCCGCGCGAGGGGGCCCCTTAGACACCCACCTTTGCTTAATTGTTCGAGGCTCAGCTATGTGTGTACCTATCAGGAATTTTAATACGTAACCACAGTAAGCCCCGGCTCTTATTTTTGTTTTAGGTTTTGTTTGTGAATTTGCATTTGTAATATATTTTTCTGGCGAAGGATTTTGTTTAGATTTGACTGTTTGATAGTTAAGCCCAATTACGGTTGAGGTATGTAGGAAGTTAAAGTTTTTTCTCCAAGAGCGTAAGTCTCATTTGTCATAGCGTAGTCAGCCTTATAATACTCCCATTGCTGGGACTCAGGCCTCCTTTCTAGGAGAGGGAAGTCTCATTTACTTACTACTTAGCCACTGAGCACAATTTTGTGCGGTGTCTATAGAATTGATCTTTTTTTTTATTATTAACATATGTATACTGCCCAGCAGTGGAAAAGTATAGGCTAACTAAAAAAAAAATGTATACTAGTGCTTGACTACAATCCTACCTGATGATAAGTAGTTATCATAGCTTGCTTGATGCAATCATTGTTGGTGAGACACACTAGACTGGATTTTGATTTTTTTTCTATCCTTGTTAACATAAACATCTTAAGTCAACATTCGAAAAATCATACCATACACCGTAACCCATATTTCAACCTTCAAAAAAATCTTTTTTTTTTCCGAAAAACTGCGGGGCCATATTTTAGGCGTGAAATTCGAAGCCATTATCGCGTCGCGTAGGCTACGCTTCGGAACTGTCCGGGGTTTTCGTCGTCTGAATTTATGCCCGCCCCGCTGTGACCACAGCGTGCGAGTTGGTCACACTGTGGGGTGCCAGTGCAGCAGTGGCGGGGGCGAGCATGCCAATTGACTGGACTTTTAAAAAAAGAATTGATCTTGTTTTTTGTTTTTTATTTTCTCTGGTAACGAAAACGTCTTGATTCTTTTTTTTATTCTAAGGAGTATTCTTTAAACTGCCTGATATTTAATATGATTGTCGATAACATAGTCATCATCCCCTGATTTTGCTCAATTTCTATCGAAGCTTCTAATATTACCAGCTGGCCAAAGGCAACATTGACCATTTGGGGGCTTTTAATTTTTTTTTTTCTGAAGAAACTCTTGGTTATTAGAAAATAACCATTCGGAGAATTTGATACTATTTTGCACCAAATTCTTGCTACAATTTTTTATCAGCTTCCAAATTTTAAATGCAGCTAATAATAAAAAAAAATTTGCCGAGTACCTACGTGTCAGACTCGCATCATTATCTATACAACATTAGACACTATAGAATAAAATAAACTTTATTGTACACCAAAAATAATAAAACTACTAACCATAACTTTTTTTTTAATTTTTAGTGTTACTTGATATATTACCAAAAGAAATACATGTTCTTTGAAAATTTCAACTTTTCAGCTATTACTGTTGAGGTTCAGTTCATGAGGTGACAGACAGACAGTGGAGTCTTATTAATACGGTCCCATTTTTACCCTATGGGTACGGAATCCTAAAAAGAAAAATATTCCAAATGATTACAAGATTATTTTTCTAAAATATTTCTAAAAAAATCAACAACACATGTCCGCTGCGACTGAGACCCCAAACTGAACGTTACCGCGTGGGTCAAAACGTTCCGGGTTCCTTTCGGTAGGGTTAACCCACTTTGATTCTTTTCGATAATCACCCGCTAATGCACTGTGGCCGTTTCGGGTTTTTCAATGTTTTAAATAATGGCCGAAGAGGGTGAACTTCTATTGTTTTTCGCGTAGATATATTTCTGTTGGGCGGTTTGTCTTGAATGTAGGTACAGTTTGGCTTTTATACGATCGAAAATGTTTGGTTTTTTAGGGCCTACTGTCTGTGGACGCGTAGCTTCATAGACGCGTATTCATCACTATATGCTTAACACCTGCTCACAGATTACTGGCAGCGTCGCCGTCGTGCTGTCTTGTCGTTGCTGCTTCGTTCATAGTTTTGTTGGTAAGCTGTAAACAGGTATACAGCAAGCGTATAATGACAAATACGCGTCTATGAAGCTTATAGTAGGCTTAACCGGTTATAGTTTACGTGTATGTTGACGAATTGGATCCTTACTAGCTTTCTACCAGCGGCATCGCTCGCGTGGAAGTAGAAATGTAACACAAGGAGGCATTCTCTACAGATCGTCTGCGTGCTCTTCCACGCGAGCCTCAAAGACATGTCAGCAAAATGAACGGAGCCCAGTAAGACCCGATGCCTGCTAGAGCTTTGAAAATGTTCTAAAGAATGGTACTAGAATTGAAAGAACACAATGTTGGTTTTGGTCAGTATAAGCTCTTCCGCTTCACTCAAGGCGAGAGTTGATTTCGTAAAAAAGAAAAAAGGTAACACACTCCCGAAATAAAAAATGCACTATGATTTCATCAAGATGTGTTCACGAAAGAGTAACAAACATACACACACACATACACATATCGTCTTTATTAGTATTAAGTGTAATGTGATTATAAATGTTACCGCAAAACCATTGCGTGTGTGGATACTCATTGGTTGTTCATGTTTTCACCTACGGTTTGTCTTTTACATGTTGGTCCTTTAAGAGCGTCCAATCCGACATAAATTTTTAGTGTTTTCATACAACAAAAAAATAATAGCATTCTTATGATTTTGTTAACTCTAAGATTATTGTTTTAAAAAACTTGGGCAATCGCATACATTTTTATAAAATATAAAAATTCAGAAAATGAACAAGCTGACTTTAAAACATAACAAATATTCAACAATCCATAAAAGCCCTGTAACATCTAACAGAAACACGCTCCGTCTCGAAACAAGGATCTAATTCAACGCAATGACAACCTTTGACCATCCAAATAATAATAGAGTATTATAGTACATTGAACAGTTTGTTACGGAGGCTGTGCTTGGCAAGTTAGCGCGGCGGTTAATGTACTGGAAATCGTGCAATAGTTAGTATCGCGATTAGACTATTAATATCTGGTTTGGATGGTGCTTCGCTGCGCATTGATTTAGGTCTGTTTTGTTTAGTCGAGGATAGAGGTTTTTCTGTAAGTAGGTACTACAAAATGGTTGGTAGCTAACTTCCGAGATTCAAAGATTACAAAGCATTTATCTAAATGTATGTTGCGGCTAATAGCCGAAGTGCGGCTACATCTAGTCTTTATTTATTGCTTGCAGTATTCACCAAAGCGTATAGCAAGCCAACAATCTACGAATTAAAAAAATGTATACAAAAATTTATCATTTCTTTAGTGCGGTGGTTAACCACCAGTGTGTGGCTGCACCTAGTTCTAGCCGCTATGATGAAGGCTAGACCTAGTTCTAATCGAATATACGAAGGATACACCTAAGTTTAACCGCACGTGGCCGTCTGCACCTAGTTCTAGCCGGCTAAAACTAGTTGTAAACGCACTTTGGCTATTAGCTGCAACTATTATCAACGCATACCCGAAACGACTTGGACTAGAAGTGTGAAATGCACAAGGTTTTCTTTTATGATTTAGGCGAATATTAAGAGAAGATTTTCCAAAGTTTGTGTGGACGGCCGAAGCCGCTGGCAGGAGCTAGTTTCAAATAAACCATGTACAGGCACAATTCAAAGTCAAGAAGTCAGTAAAAAAAATGCTAGTTGCTCATTCTAAAGGTTGAGTGTAGAAGAATGGCAAGAAACTCAACTCTTTTGTATATTTATCATAGTCCCGCAAATTGTTCGATAGAGCTACCTGTACCTCTACCATGAGTTTTAAGCAATAGTATTCGTCGCTACTCGATATCGACGCCGTAAATATTTTGTATGGCAAATTTTGGTTCTGCAAGTGACCGCTAGAGGCGCTGCAAAATTTGCCATACAAAATATTTACGGCGTCGATATCGAGTAGCGACGAATACTATTGCTTAAAACTCATGGTAGAGGTACTGTCCTGGATCGTAAAGAGCAACTGAAAGAACACAGGTAGAATTTGGACAGTATAACTATGATATTTCCTCTCACTCAGGCCAGACCGACAATGAATCCTTAATTTGATGATTTCCTACAAAAAAGGCCTATTTTACAGTATTTTCATTGAAGACGAAGAAGTTTTTTCGATAATTTGGTTATAGCGCGCTATTCTTTGTAGTGAAAAGCTTTTATTTTTAAGTAAAGCAGAATCTATTTTGTCCTTGTCTTACATGGTAGTGCTTTAAAAAGAAAGAAAACGTACAATTGTCTATTGTTATTTGATGATACTTTGGAATATCTATTATTTATTTATTGTGCACACCTACCACAGTGTTGTCTTTTTTAACCCACAGTTTGACTGATAGACAATGCCTTTTTGCGTTAAGTTCGTCTATGTACCACTAATGTACATGAAGTTTAAATAAATAAATGTCACTTCACTATTTTTCCACAGTAATTAAAAATAATGTTGGCCTAAAAAATAATTTGTTGGCTATGATGAGATTTAGAAATCTTGGTTCAGCCGGTGAAAATAACAACTTTTAACGATTATAATTCAGTTATTAAATTCAAAAAAGGTCACTCGACCATCCATCAAAATTGAACTCCCAAAAAAATATATTTAAAAAAAAACAAAAGCAATCAACATGAGAATCCACAGCAGCGCCGATAACCTAACTATCTCGGGAGACGAAGGCAAAATATGATTAGGAAAGTTTTTTAATCAATAAAAGGAACAAAAAATAAAGTAGGAAGCGTTCTCGGCTTCCTGGCTTCGTCGGATTTTTTCGTCTTATTTCTCATTACACCGGCGCCTTGGCTCGTTTCCCTGACGTCATAGTTATAATCATTTATCGTTTGACGGCCGCCCGCGGTCCGCACAGCGCTTATTTCTAAGGGAAATTGAAAAAGTTGCCTTGATCGCGGAGTGTGAAATAGAATCGGGATCGAGTCTCAACGCTGTGCTCTTGGACTACTCTTGATGGCTTGTTTTAAGACTAAAATGTACAATAAAACATAATGTTGTAAATCTTAAGAATAATTTATATAAGAATGTATAAGTGAAACTTTCAGGAATAAATTGTTTATTTTTTAGGTTACGAATTGCAAAATCGGGTCCAATGGAATAAAATGGAATTTCATCATCTTTCTTTCTAATACAATTCAATTCAAATTCTTTATTGCGAACTAAGTGTAGGGTGGGCCATTAGAAAGAAAGATGATGAATAATAAAAAGAAACAGTATATTGAATGTAACTACCCTGAGAAGAAACACCGAAAAAATCAGGGTTAAAGTCTCTTTTAAAGTCCATACAATAAACCTGTAATGGTCAAATCATATGAGAACCATGCAGATTAGAGTCTCAGATGATCTTTTGAAGAAAAAACCACATAGATTTGAGTGGACCTGTCCAGTCAGTGCAAGCATTTGTCAGTATTTGTGTAGCTCAACTTAGGACTACTAAGGAGCTCAACAACTTGACGACAATAAAAGAGTATTAGATATAAATATAGGCTCCAATCATGTTGGAGGTGGCGGAGGAGGTAGAAATAATAGGAAAAAGAAATTGCTCAATATTTAAAACGGCTACATTAAATCACCTTCAATCATTAACATTTAAATCTTAGATTCAACGGACACTATTCAATTCGAACTCCTAATTGTACACCATAACATAAATCACTAAGCGGACTTCTAAGCAACGGCTTAATAGTCCAACAGAAACCAATGCAATAGTCAATCAATTATTCTGGTCTCGCTCATTCTATCGTAGACCTCTTCCATCACTTTCTATCAAGGGAGATCGAGATGGAAAGACCTGGAAAATAATGATATAAAAAAAACATTTTTGATCGAATTCGTCACACACTAACACAGCTGTTTTGTGCTATTTCAGTAATGTCCTGATTTTCCTCCTGATATCCAATCAAGTATAACTAATTTGTTCTTTTCCAGAAACTTCTGTTCCTCATTCCACCATCGTTCCATGTGGAACGGATCATGACCAGCGGCTGCGGCAGCCGGATCTGTGTGTGGGGTTCCCGAGGTGTCACCATCGCCGAGCTGCCTACCAGATGGGGGAGATCTGGTCTCTTTGATTCTGGCAAGGATACTGTACTTTGCAAGTAAGTTAACCTTTTGGCAGTTTTTATTGATTAAATGATAATGTCGTCTGGATTATTATCGATAGTGAGCACCTGGTGAAACGTAATGACCATGTCTATTATGAGAAAATAATTCGTTCGAAAAGAGTTTTTATCTAAGGCTGTTTATCGTCAGTTAGTCATAATCTTTTCGTGACGACATCAATAACTATATCTGATATTATTATCAAGTAAGAGAACTATTTATAATAATAATAATAATTTATTTCAGGTATCTCCATATAAATTTTTAGTAACACGAAAATACTTAAGAGCTAATGTTTATGATTCGCTCTTTTGTGACAAGGATAGCGTATATATTTTTTTTCTTTTTTAATTGTCTCGAAAAGAATTTTCTGAAAAAGAAGCCTTGAGTTTCTATACAAAATTATGACTCAATTTATAAATTAATTTTAACAAAATATGTATTTTTAATCCAATTCAGTAAACACATATTTTGTAATTATTGAGTTACCTCATTCTTGTCACAAATGGGCGATATTAGTTTGTGACTTAGATACTCGCTTACCTACGTAGAATACTAATCTTGAAACTTTTTCCTTAAAACAAATCACCATAACAAAATCTTCTCGAAACCCCATAACCATAAAAATTACTAATAAATTCGCCCGCAACAAAGTTTTCAACAAAGGCCAATATAGTGCAACAAATTTCAACTATAAAATGAAGGCTTAACCACGTCTAGTGAAGAAACTAAACACCTGAAATCTAATAAAGCCTGATAAGTTCCCGAGAAAGCTGGCACGTAAGCATCGTGTATTTTCTACTATCACGGTAAATTTTGTAACCTATTAAGCTCCTCGAAGCGGCTATAATGTTAGCCTGAGGTAACGATTAAGGCAGAGAGTATTGTTTAGATGACAACTTTCAGATGAGGCTGTTCTTTGAGAGATGGAGATGGTCAAAATTTTCAACAGCCTGTCGAAGATAGATTCCAAAGTTGAATAATTGTAGGATCTTTTTTTTATTGTTATGAATAGGCTCGCGTTTGACCACTAACTCACCTGATGGTAAGCACTTGCTTAGAAGTAACCTATTCACTATTGGCATAAAGGCCTCTATGTTGTAGATATCAGGAAACATAGAATCCAGAGGGAAATCTTAATCTCTCTAGAAGTAACCTCTATTGAAGAAATAAGAAAAGCATTGCAATTTAGGCTGTTCGTATTATGTTATCATCTTACACAATAAAAAACACAAAGAATAAAAACATAATGTATCTTGTAATATAGCGCAGTCTTAGCTATCGCATGGACTATACGAATTGTGGTTCGAAAGAAACCATATTACAAATAAGGACTTCTCAGAAGCAAACACAAATTAGGCACAAAGCTGCCCCCAAACCACCACAATATAGTCTAAGTGTTCCGCGCTTGGAGTCACCACTCTTTTGTACATGTTATTAGGCGGCTATATCTCCAAATTTGCATATTTCGGCAGTAAAATTAATTCGAAGATTTGCCCGCATCCACCATCCAGACTGGGTACTCAAGGGGGTGGCTTTTGTAATGTTTTTGGATTTCTGCATTAGAATTTATACGTACCGATACGTATTGCGGCTTCGGCCCTAAGACGAGTATTATACGACTCGATGACTTTCAATTAAGTGTTTCGATTGAGCGCCGACCAAGTATCAAAATTGTTTCCAAGTTTATGATAAGTAGGTTAGGGAATTGATTTAATTTTTATTCTGGTAGGGGAAGCGAGTCGTTTATATTGATGGTAAAGATCGTGACTGATCTCAAATATTACTTTGCGACATTTTTTGTCTTGGGAACTTGAAACTGTTATGTTTTAGAATTATTACCTTTTGCTTACTATATCATCACGTTAGTATTTTTCTAACACCACATTCTGATCAATCACACTAAACTAATCTGAGTAATCTAATTATTTTGTAGTAATAGCTAGCCTATTATGTCCCACTACTGGACCAAGGTCTTCATCTCCCTTTTCCACACACGTCTCCTCAGCCATTGTGGGCCAGTCCATCCGCTAATTGTTAAGCTCATCTCTCCACCTTCGTCTTGGTCTGCCGCGATGTCTTCTTTTATCTTATCTTAAATTTCTTAATCCTACAAAACAAATGTCTTATCCCTAAACCCATCTAAAACAAAAAACTTCTACGAAATACATCTTATATCCCGGCTGACTTATGATAATAGCAGTTACCAGTCCCAGCACAGCTCAGAACCCGTTCGTATTAATCCTTACTACTAATATTAGCAATAAACGACCCCTTTCGGCTAATTATGCTAAGATGTTCAGTCTTGCCGTCTGCACCGAGGATTTGAGTTTTACAATTTGTTTATACGGCGGTGTACATGGATGATAGCATGATTTTTGGCACGGTTGAGGTTGTGTGGAGAATAAAATTGTAGATGAAAGCCTTGGAAATACTAAACGCCTAAGTGTAATACTTTCGTTGCGTAAAATAATCGTTGTAGTGAGGAAGGACAGAGGTTGTCTAACAGTGGACGCCTTTCAGCTAAATAATAATGAATATGATGACGATTAAAAGAGACATACAAAGGTAACCTGCTAAATTCTTTTAAAAAGTTTTGTTTTACGGGCGTAATACGTAGTTATGTGTGCAATACATAGTAAATTTTTTACAACTCCTATAATATTAATTTCGTTTTCCTTGAACGTATTTTTAATTTTCATTTTAAGATTAAGTAGTGTTTGTTCTGTGCGAGTCACAAATAAATGTTTTTTCTTTCTTTCAATACGTATTACTTTTACATGCAATAGGGTAAGACGAACTGAGTTTTATATTGATGATTTTAATTATAATTCGTTTCGCAACCATAGCGATATATGTGGCTTTTATATTACGGTCGCAAACCAAATTCTAATCAACATACAACTTGACATTGGCCTACAAAAAAACAAACTTTAAGAAAGCTTGAATCTCGCTATCTACCTTATATCATTCACCTTAAACTCCAAAAATTTTACAGTAAAATCTATAAAAGCGCAATACTAACACCTACAAACTTAAAATTTCGCAGGTATAGTCCTTATAGGTTGTAGATATCCGCTAAGAACGGATTTTACGATTGTATCGAGAAACCGACTTTGACACGGGCGAAAGCGCTGGCAGACGCTAGTAGAAACATATTTTTCAAAACCATAGAAACAAGAAAACAAATAAAACAGTAGTCAATTACGATACGAAGTAACCTATACACCAAACCCTAATAACTATAAGCAATCACAAATCACCTTTATAATAATCTTTAAACACAATTTAGCCAACTAATTTACTCTGTGTCGCAGCGTCTTCAGCTCGAGTGGGCTCGTATATTCTTTGATAACCCCTTATCGTCGCCGGTCGGTGCATTTCCGAGCTTCCGAAGCGAATTTTGCGCTAAATATTATGTAGGAATATATACTGTGTCTGCTTCTGTTTTGGTTATGTAAGCTTCAGGTATTTTGGGGAGGTTGAATTTGATTTGGTAGAGGAGAATATGTTTGTTATGCTCTTTGTAATTGTGATGATTATTGTGAATCAATGCTTTTATTTATGCCATTGTTTAAATTTTCAAACAAATCGCAGTGAATCAATGCTTTTATTTATGCCATTATTTATAATATTGTCAAGCAAATAGTAGGGATTATGATCTTGTCCCGTCTTAAGAATTATTTGAATCATGAATGCTATCTCAGCTGATGGAAAGTGAACAGTATATATATATAACGGAATATCGGGAGACCGGGCTGTTGCATCTGATTGCTGATTCGCGACTTCGTCAGCGCGGTAATCCATATTGGGCGTTGAACTTCAGGAAACTTTGAAATTAATGCACTGTAGCGATGACTATTCACTACTTTAAGTATACAGACACCTAAATTACGTAAACAATAGACGATTACAACAATAATTAGCGATTTAGAGCCAATGGGTTTGCGAGTGCTCAAAACATGCAACGGTTGTCAACTACCTTACGTAAAATTGACATCACGTTCGCCCGTCATGACAGACGCAACTCCATTCGGTGTTACCCGCTCTTAGTTAAAATTACCAGTATCTCAAAATCAAATCGACTAATCGCTAAAAATAACAAAATAATGACCAATGATTAAAAAAAAGTAACAAAACCAATTACGATTAACCGATTTTCATTATTTAATAATGTCACGCGCCGTCACGGCCGTCCTGCGTCTTCACACGTCCTCGGGTGAATAGTTTATTTTTGCAGTATTTGTGGACAATCATAAAAGAGATCAAGTAAACAACTTAACGTTCGGTCATTCTGACCGTTTGAATTAAACACCTCAATATCACAAAGAGCGAGACCTCAAATCACAGTTATCGAATAACTCCAAACACCCAGACAACACCAGATTGCTATACAGGCTGGGACTACATAGGCTATTGCCACACAGGTTAGTGCCACAGACTACTGCCACACAGGCTAGTGCCACACAGGCTGATGCCACACAGGCTAGTGCCACACAGGCTGTTGCCACACAGGCTAGTGCCACACAGGCTATTGTCAACAATTGTTAATATTAGCAAAGTCCTTCACAGTAAACAAGTAAATCCAGATGTACAGCTCACCTGCGCCGTTATCGGTACATTCTGATTCTACACTATTAGTAGGTGCCTCCAAACCTACATTCAAATCCAATGGGACACAGCACTCACATGGCATAGGTCGTATGCGATCATGTGTATACTTATACGTCCGATTAGAGTTCAATGCTTTTAGTTAATACCTGTCACTATCAAGCACCTCAGCCACCTGATAAGGTCCCTTAAATTTTGGGTATGGGGGGCTTTGTTTTATTGCGTTCATGATTTTCTAATAACACATAGTCATAAACTCAGCTAATCGAATCTCAAATTGCCCTATCGTTACTCTACCCGTAGGTGTACCTTCCACAAAATAATCCGAGCTACGTTCAAGCAATGAAACTAATTGATGTTTATAATCAGTGGGTATATCAGTATTGATATTGTAAAAATTACAATTTTTTTTTCGCCTATATCATACGCTAAAACTGTTCTAATCTTCCTCAAAATATTTTGGTTTTCACAAACTTCAACCGAAAATCCCATTGACTATAGTAATTCCCTTCCAATAAAAATGGAATGAGAAATAAAATAGTCTGGCACGACATGTAATAATAACTACATTGAGTATCCCTGAATAGCATTACAGTAATAGTAGTACAGTTGTCAATATTTGAACATTGCACTTAACGTTTTATTGGTACCTTTCAATGTTACCGAGGTATGATGACGCTTGCCTGAGAGTCTATTTGCTAAACTTTCTTAGACTAGAGAGCACTGGGCGTCGGAATCAAAACAAAATAAAAACTTCTCACCGGATTCAACTGCTAGGTGATCAGTGGCTGTCTTCATAAGGCAGGCATTCAACCGGTGCCGCTACTAATCTGGTGTCCTTTTTCGGGCAGCGAGTGGCAATGTGACCTGGTTCGCTGCAGTGATAGCACGTAGGCGAAGATGTTTTGCTTGGTACACTGCTGCCTTGAGTCTCTTGCTGTTTATTGGTTGCTGAAAACAGAGGTTTGAGATTAGTGCTGGTATTGCGCGAGTCTTTGAAGAGGCATTCGTTTGCCATGTGGCCTAGTCTGCCATAATTATAACACTTCTTCGGTTCATTTCGCGGTTTCTTAGCGTCACTGCAAGTATTAGACTTTTCTGGCATCGCATGCCATTAGCTCTTGTTGCAATTTTATTCTAGTATCAATTTTTTTTCAGTTAATCCTAGTCTTTGCCGGCGATGTTCAATTTTCACTGCGTGAGCCAGAGTTACAGCAATTGCAATTTGTTCAATCGAAAAAGAATGCCATTGATTCATTAATGTACTCAGAAATCGAGTAGTATGAGCTGACATGCACTCTCCGTCTTTTGGGCTTTCATTAAAGGGACTATACAAGGTAGCAGCTGGAGTCTCGAAGTAGTTAACCCGAGCAAGAAACCAATCCCTTTACTGAGGTCAGGTTACACCAGCGAAACTATTTTGAGCCAATCACGTGGCTGCCGCGCCACGGGTCCTCTGATCATTTGAATACCGTAATTAGAGACACAATAGAAAGACAAAAGGTGTGCGGACACTGGTGTCCGCTTGGGGGCTTGAGTAACTACGTGCTTTGCTCATGGCGATAATCAGAGTACCATTAGATAATAGTTTTTCTTGCATGCATAAGTCGACAGTATTGTACCATGGCCTGGCATCGACATCTCGAGAATCAGGATTGAATTTGGGGAACGTTAGCTTTGTATCAACTGTATTTGTGTCCTTTATAGCATGATTTAATTCCATAATCCTACGTTGTTGAATTTCAAACAATATTTTCTAACGGTCAGATTCACTATTTAGGTTAAAATCAATACTCTGACCTGTTTCACGTTCCTGGGAAGTCCCTGGTAATCCCACTTCTGATAACGGAATATCGGGAGACCGGGCTGTTGCATCTGATTGCTGATTCGCGACTTCGTCAGCGCGGTAATCCATATTGGGCGTTGAACTTCAGGAAACTTTGAAATTAATGCACTGTAGCGATGACTATTCACTACTTTAAGTATACAGACACCTAAATTACGTAAACAATAGACGATTACAACAATAATTAGCGATTTAGAGCCAATGGGTTTGCGAGTGCTCAAAACATGCAACGGTTGTCAACTACCTTACGTAAAATTGACATCACGTTCGCCCGTCATGACAGACGCAACTCCATTCGGTGTTACCCGCTCTTAGTTAAAATTACCAGTATCTCAAAATCAAATCGACTAATCGCTAAAAATAACAAAATAATGACCAATGATTAAAAAAAAGTAACAAAACCAATTACGATTAACCGATTTTCATTATTTAATAATGTCACGCGCCGTCATATATATATATAAAGAAAATAGACGGAATCATGGCAAAAAAGCAATCTCCTTTAATATTATAAGGTCTTAGAGATGGTTTTATAAGTTCACATGGTACAGCAATTTATATTTTACAATAACAAATCAAATAAAATTAAAAAAAAAATGAATTCGTTAAAGATGTCACTAAAAATACATAATAATGTTTACCTAAGTTTTGTAAACTTCACTTACATGAACATATTCCATTCAGATTCAAGATAATATTATATTTGTAATAGATCAATAAGAGGGTACGATAAGAGGGTTGGAGTTCATCAAAATTAGCACTTCAAATATATAAAATAATCTCTTGACTGTGTACATATATGCTGTGTGTATTAATTGTAATAAAAAAAAAATGAAATTGGCTTGACATCAAAATGGGTTGTATTCCGTTGCGATAGTTACTGAGGTAAGAGTAGATGCCATTTTTGGCATTAATATTACAATGTTTTCTATATTATACCTTTTTGATAACTTGACCTTCTGCTAAACAGTATTTATAATAATAATAATAAATTTATTTGTTAGAATATTGTTGTTACAAGGTGTTACATTCAATTTTTCGTCCAAAATACTCTGCTGTTTCCAGCGTACAAATGTTTACAAGAAATTAAATTAAAATCAATTGATAAAAACCATACAATTTAAAGAATTGTTAAGTACATGATACAATATATAAAAAAACTAACACGGAACTTGAAACTTTAAAAAATCCTAAAAACAGTTAAAACATAACAGATAATTAAGGCATCCATTATTGGCACAGACAGACGTCAAACAGCCGTCGATCCTGTTTAAACACAAACGAAACAAGTAGAGTCGCGCGGGAATAGAACCTACGTCCAAGGAACTTTGTTTGATGTTAGTTTGAAAGTAAGGGATTGATTTTGTTTGGGTTAACAAGGCCTTTGTGTCTGGAACTGGCAATAAATTAGATTTTATAGGTAATGTAGTATTTATGTATGTGTTTATTCTTCAAGTTTCAAGTTTTTAAACTCAAGGATTATGATTATTTCATAGAAACTAAAACCACGTTTTGGATTAGAGTTTCGTAAAACTAACTTTTTTATTTATTTGTACGAGTATATTGGCCCAAGGCATAAGATTTTGCATACAAATTAATTCCCCTTTAAACCACCTTAAAAGTTGAATTTTCTTTTGAGGTGATATACACCGTTGAATTTTGATCATTTTAAAACCGTGGAGGGTTGATTCAATACATGAAACACTATTGATTTGTAAAGATATAATTTAAAAATAAAGTAGGTACTTTTTTTAAACTCTAATTAATTTACGCATGTACGAAATTATTTTTTTTTAAGTAAACGTACATGCGTAAATTTCTTCGAGTTTTAAAAAAAGTACTTTAATTTTTTATTTTATCTTTCCTACTTACCTTCCTTCCTTTTTTATCTTTTCTTTTTTTTTTTTAATTTTCTCTTTTTTTTTCTTTTTTATCCTGTCTACATTGGAAGGTGTACAATAAAGTATATAATAAATAAATCGATAGTGTTTCATGTACCAAATCGACCCTCCGCGGGATTAAAACGATCAACATTTAACGGTGTAGAGATAGATAAGCTATAAAACAAGTCAAATAACATTATACGTCCACAAAACACCATAATCTCCTACCATAACCATCAAGGACAAATCCCATACATTAACCCAAGATCGATAGATAGCGATACATCGCAACCTAATCCTTCAACCACGTCGACCTACCCGCAAACCGAACAATCCTGTAAGTCTCAATTACTGGGTAACCCTGATTTGCCCGACGACCGATCCAATTTGTAAACAGGACTCGATCGGAGAAAACTATTCACGACATCCACAAGCAAAAACCAACTTTAACTCAACTGAAGAAAATACATTTCACAAACTCAGTGTAGAGAGATCACCTTCCAAGTCGATATTGTCTAGTCATGCGAGTGATGACCATGGAAAATGTTTTCTCACCAAATTACGCTTTGATTACGAGGGGTTAGGGTCCCTTTTGGAATGGCCTTGTTTGACATCGGTCGGCCCGACCTGAACCCCAATTATAGGCTACAAACTATTTTATCTAACACCCGTGTGACAACACTAATCTTATTAGAATCTATTGGAATCGAAATCGTGCCAAGAAAGTAAGGAGTGGATGTCTTATTCTGAAACGGAGTTCCATTTCTACTAGATTATTGTCTTGAGGCATGTTTTTTTTTCTTTATGATAGGTAAAAACATCCAATGACAAATCCCGCCCTTGGGCGGAGCGGGAAATAGTGTCAGATTCTTACTGACTAAAAACCTACCCAGTTCCTTCGTTGCCTATCGTGCCTTCCTTTCAGAAACTGACCCATGACCCAAGCAGGCTTCGACCCTGCCTGCCTGCAGCTAGCAGGCTGGGCCTCTACGGTTTGCTGACAGCTCCTTGAGTCGCGCGGGAACAGTACGCGCTTTCGACGACTTGGGCTCGGTCCGGTCGGCTACCAGACAATTGGATAGCGTGCTACCCATTGAACGCCGTCCAGTCTTAAGGCATGTCAATTTTAGATCTGCAAACATAGTATAATACTATAAAACAGGTATTATAAATATGTTTTTTTTTCTCGTCATTTAGTAAGCACTCAATGCATCGAATGTATTATGACCTAACTAGGATATGATCTACTCGTGTGCCAAGTTTCATCAAAATCCGTTTAGTCTTTCGAGCGTGAAAAAGTAACAAATACGGACACAGACACACTCACAACAAACATTCGCCTTTATAATACATATTAGTATGATCCCAAACTGTACCTCATCAATACATTCTTCATCTTTTCAACCAGGTTTCACCCTGCTTATAGCTTCTTTCCGAAGGGGCCCAACAAGGTCGAAACCTACTGGGGCCAAGGATTTGCTTCTGAAAAGAAATCTCGGCCCTGGTATGAAAGGCAACGAAGAAACATGAGTGAGTTTTTAGCCAATAAAAATCTTACACACCGCTCCGGCCAAGTGCGGGAGATGTCATTGGATGATTTTCCCACCTAAAAAACGCCGTCTTTCTAGTACTTGTTACGGTTCCACCTTGTTTTAAAGTCACACAACCAAGGGAGGTTGTGTGACTTTAAAACATTTCTACAATTTCTACAATGTTTGCCTAACATCAACAGCCTCCATGCTTGCCCTCACGTCTCCAGCGATCGGGATTGATTCTCTTGCGGCGTGATCCGGGCTTTTGGCTTAAACCAATTTGCCGGTTAATCCGAGGTTCACGTACGGACGCTTCGGGACCCCAATACATCCAGCTTATATCTCCTTATTCCTTGTCTTTACATGATATTTTGTTCTTATCGGTGATTGAGGGTGGCTTAATTTTCAAGGTAGTTGTGATGGACTTTTGATACAGTGTAGGGTCAGAATACTTATTTGACAAAGGCTTTTTTTGGCATGTAGCTGAAATAATACCCACCCTTATTAGCAGCCTAATTACAAAAAGAAGTTACAATCATAATTCAAGTAATGAAATTTTACAGATAGTGTTTTTCAAAGAATTTAGCTATCCTAACTGTAGGAAAATAAGATGAGAATCGACGCTCTACATTAATAGTGCAAGCAAAAACACACTAGTGACATAATCAAGATTTTATCAGTGTGTAATATTTTTACCTAAAATTTTTTGAGATAAGAAATTAATTAACCTTTTTAAAAAGTAACTGAAATTGAGTTAGTAGCCGATTCCGAACATATTTATTCAGAGTGAGCGTTTATATGTTACTTGATGTATTTTTGAAGGGCCCCCACAAGATGGACCGATGACCTGCTGAAGGTCGCGGGAATGCGATGGATGCGAGACGAAAAAATACTTGGTGATACCCTATGACAAAATTTGACGCCTTTCGGCTAAAATCATGATGATGATGATGAAAAACAAAATAAAATCTTCTTGATGTTGTTCCTGCCCTTATCCCAAATTACTTGGGGGTCAATCTGTCCCTTCACTCGTCCACTATCACAAAAACAAACTAAGATATTTTGTCAAAAAACTCCACATTGCTGTCGACAGGTAATGTGCCCAAAAGACTGGCGGCATTGCCACGCTATATGGCAATGCTTATCCTCTGTCCAACATAAAAGCCACCAGGCACTCACGATCTGAATTTCGTATAAAACAAATTCATCACTTAATCCCCCCAATTCCCCCAAAGCAAAGACTGGTAACACCATACAAAGATATTTAGTGGTACATTCAATAACTACCCTAACATCCCTCAAACATGTTTACACTGGCGATCCATGTCCAGTCTTGTTCAAACAGCTCTGTACACACCGGACGGGGCTAGATATTTGCATATCGGTCTCTTACATGTTTATTGAGGCGTTCAAGAGATTATGTTGTTAATAAAGTTTGGCTAAGATGTGATGGTCACTTTGTGTGATAGTTTGCTTAAGGATTAATGGGTAAGTTCGTTTTTGTGTTGGAATTAGTTTGAGAAGCGGATCTGCCATTGATGGTTATTTGGCTAGGACTTCTTCTCCAATCGATGGTTTTCTTTCTCTCAGTTTTTTTAGGCCCAGTAGTTGGTGACCACGTTTAGAGTCTATCTAAAAAGTCAAACGACTTGGGAATTGTTTAAAGAAATAAAAATCTGTTGCTGGCAACACGAATTTTTGCTGTCACTCAAATAGCTGTGGCCGGTACGAAACAATTTGATACTTTTATGTTATTTATCCTACTTTTGTAATAAAGAATATATTTTAAATGAAAATCTTTTACATTTTTTTTTATTGTTAAAAAGTTCCCCAATAATACTAAATCATTTAAAAAAATATTTATATACGATACGTTTTATAAGGTTCTATCAATAAACAATGATCAAGACCTAATCATTATTCAACCAGTATTGACTACATCAGATTTAGTTGTACCCTAATAATTACGTCGTTTGACTTTTTAAACAGACTATAACGTCAATGGCGTTTTGATGTCCTCCAAAGTGCTTATGTAGTACATTGGACACTAATAATTGGGCCATCGTCTGGTCAGGAGCACCGCACTTGCACTGAGTGTCGGAGGGGTCTATAATATGCCATTTTACCAGGTTCAGTTAGTAATCTAAATGGTTTAAAGTGTTCTCTGATCGCAGGAATGTAGAAAACGGTATCGCAGAGTTTTCATGAGGTGGGAATTCATCCAATGACTTCTACCGCTCCAGAGAGGGTGTGTCAGACTTTCACTGACTTACACCACACGTATCCTTCAGTTGCCCTTTGCTTTCTAGGGCCACTTAATCGTTTCCATAGTTTTAGCAGGCATCGACGCTGCTGGGCCCCTTCAGCTTTGCTGACATCGCATACCTGCACTACGCGCCGTCCACTCGGGACTGGTCCTTACCGGACCGGTGGACAACGGGCTACCCATTGCTCATCGTCTGAACCAAACCTACTAATGATATAAAAAAAAATCTATGCGTGACTAAAGCGTTAACTTCACAAAACAGTCAGACGATATCAAAGCCTTATCTGAAATCCTTAAAAATGTTCAAACCAAAGATAAAATCACTGTATTCCCTCCCCAATACCGATCAAACGCCATAAAAAACTGAAAGAAAAGAAAATCCCTTTCTCACATCGAACCTAAGTACCTTAATCGGCCCCTATTGTGTGTACACCGATTTGCGGGTAGATCACAGAAAGAATCTCTTTTTTATCCCTTCAGGGAGTCCCCCTGTGCCACTGGACCGTGTTACCGGTATCGATAACAAATTGGGGATGCAATTCTTAAAGGGTTAAAAGGATTTGGGAGTTTCTTACAAGATAGGGGTTATTGAATCTTTTGGCAGTCCCTGTGGATTCGGGACTTGGAAATTATGAGAGTATGGGGACTTGTTGCTTTAAGTTTTTTTTTTTTTTTTTATCTAAAGATATATTGGTCAAAATTGTTTTACATGTAGTATAATTTGAAAACTGATGTTTATGGTGGGCTGCGGCGCCCACTCCCAACTTACGAGTAGTAGGTCAGACAAATTACTTTGTTTAATCTATTTCGTCACCACGGCTCTCAAAGAGGTTAAGGTAAGCATTGTGAGGGAACCGGCATTTCCTAGAACTAAAAATTCGAAGATACGTGACATCCACCAACCTGAACATGGAGGTAGATTACGATCCATCCTTTCTCCTAGAGAGGAGCCCCGAGTCCCGGCAGTTGGAATATTTTAAGGCTAATTATGCTTTGCTTACCTATTGTAGGTTTGTGAAGTGGACAGCGTTCACGGTTTTTTACAGATACTTTGAATTTACTTTACTTAGATGATATTTTGTTACAACTCACTATTTATATCACAAAAATATTTTTTATTTCTAGTATAAACGATGAAGACAGACTCAAAGCTAATTCCCAATTTCATTTCTAACAAAGCAAATCGTGCAATATTACAAGCAAGAATATCAAAATTCCAGTGCGAGCTTTGATTAACCAGCAAAATCATGCACATAGCTTTAAAAGAGCGGCCAATAAACCACCTGGCGGTAGTTGTGTATAGTAATTAACGGCGGTTGCAATCCGACTGTTTAATTCCGAACAACGCCGCAATAAACGTAACGGTACCGGACCGGTGCCGCTGCCGTGCCCACCCCACCGAACCGGAATGCGATGAAAAAGGCACGATGTCCACACACACTTGAGGAGGGAAATTACAAACGGCGGTGGCGGACGCCGACCGTAATATCATTCCGCACGAGTCTTGAAAACGAAATTAAATTTTGCATGAAATGGTACAATATACAAAGAAAGTGGCCGGACAAAGGCAGAGTGGCGCCCAACGTGGGCCACGGTTGGTTAGCCCCGCGAGCCGGACTTATCGTAGCCGCGTGTGTAATTTGTTTCTAATCATATTACATTTTTGTTTCGTCTGTTTCTTTGTAATGCGGCTTCACTAGGTAAGATTTAATTTTAATTAACATTTTTTTCAGCTCTGTTTATATTGCGAATTCTGTTATTTAGAACAAATACATTAAAAACAAAAACTTGCTTTTGCCTTACTCAAGTATTTGACTTTAACCTATTAGAAAAGGAATACCTACGTCAATTTTATTTGAAACACATCAGTTGAAAACATAATAAATGCACAAAAGTCAAGAGTGAATAGGTTACTTCTAGGCAAGGGCCCTCCATCGTTGACCACATCGTCGCTTTCCATCAGGTAGCTAGGGATCAAACGCGAGCCTACCAACGAGACAAAAAAAGACTCGTAACTGACAGAAGATGTCAATCATACATACCACATCAAAATGATACAGACCCTAGATTTTTCCCCACACCCATCTAACATTAGAACTACGCAGCATCTCGTCCATTATTAACAGAGCCCGAACTCGGCCGGTTAATTAGGCCCCTTCATAATGTACAAACGGTTACAGAATACCTCTAGAAAATTTACGCACTCATAAATACACACCGTCTGGCACCCGGTGATCTCAGCAATTTTCAGTTTTCGGCAAGCGCCTTAATAATTCAGAAAGTAGGCGCGGCCGTAGCAAAAATGAATTCTCTAATGTGAATGGAACTTAGACTGGCGCCCAACCGGGCCAACGGCAAAATAATTAAAGCATAGCATTAAAAATTCTTCCAGTGAGCTCGACCGGCCGGATATGTGATAATATTAATACGGCCTGCTCCGGCTTTTTGGTTCGGACGGTCTTAGGACTCCTGATTATTACAATTATAATTGTGAATAATTTAACGCTCAGACATGTGTGAATTAATTTTAATTAACACATGTTTGCTGATGAGTAGGCTCGGCCTTTTGGACAGTGTTTTGTGTGTTCAGAAAATAAACGAACTTAGAACCTCCTCCTTTTCGAAGTCGGTTAAAAAAAACACCTGTATTGTGAAATGATGGATCATCAAATTAAACTAGTGCATCATGTTACTTCGACTTAACAACACGATCTCTCTTTCCAATTCTTCTTCGTGGTCTGCGAGGAATTTTGATCATTGGAAGCCTGGAAGAAATTGTAAACCAATATAAAAAAAAAAAATCTTCATCAACGATAAAGTTATAAAGGTTCAATGCTGCTAGTGTGAAATATAAGTCCGACATAATCTTTGACGTCAAAGGCCATGACACCAGTACGGCAGCCATAGAAAACGGCTTCTTGGCGAGAGAGAAAGGTATATTTGTTTAATATGATTATATCTCGTTTACGTTTCTACAAATTTAATTTTAATATGGTTTTCATAATTAGTATAAAAAAAAAATGCATGTTAACGGCAATCTGTATAATTCAGGTAGGTATTCTATACAATGTGTAAAAGACGAGAGCAGGAAAGGAGGTGATGTAATTTTAGTGCACCCCGACATGGACAGGTTAGGTTAGAGTCATTTCTTTTTTATCACCACTAAAAAAAGAAAATTAAAACCTTACTTTAAACCGTATTTTATACATTGCATAGGTATTGTATAGAATATCGGATTATATAGATCGCTGGAAACATATTTATTGTTAAACTGGATAGATGACAAATCTTATTTCGGTCAAATATTTTTTTCATCCATATTCCCTATGATCTTCAAATTGAATTATCCGAAAGGATTTAGTACACTGTTTGCGTCAACTACTGTGGGCTGACACAATTCCTCAGTCCAAATCCTCTCTTAACGCAGCATAATAGCATCTAATGCTAGAACCATTTCTACACAAAGAAAGTTCTAAAATATACAGGCAACACGCGCGAAGTTGGTCTAGATTTAGTGTTATTTCGCTACGGACTAGCTTCTAACTTACATTCGGAATATATCGGTAAGGAACTCTTCGTAGAACTGTTAACACAATGGATGGAGTTCGTTTTGATGATGTTCTAAGTTTCGAAGAAAGTTGGCTTCAAGTTTTATTATCACTAAGTAATCTCACACGATTACTTTGAAATAGTTAATAACATATTTATTTATATATATATATATATATTTCTAAAAACTGTTCAAAGGCGGACTTAAAGCCATAGGCATTTTCTACCAGTCGACCTTAGGGTGGTGCAGAAACATAATATAGTAGGTGGTTGCGCCAATTTGCTATGTTCCGCGATTTTGTTTTTGTAATTTATTTTTTTTGGCCTAGCAATCCTATCCCTTCCGTTTATTTCCCCGCACGACCTCTAGAAATGATTTGACATTGACGTGTGCATCGATTGTGAATGTGACCGCACCGCTAACACGCCCGCCCGAAATTACAAGAAAATTGACTGCTTCGTGATCCAACCATTCAAAAACTCAACAATAGTGCAGTGTAGTGCAAAACAGAACCTGGCAGTGGTTAAATGTGCGAAGTCGAGGATCGGCCGGCGCCATGTGGAACCTTCGAGGTTAAAAGGTCAGTGTTCCTTCCTAATACTTCCGTCCCATCCAGGCACAGTATCTGCATATTGTTAACAAACCTTAGATCGCTTTTCAAACATACAGTCCATTAAAACATCAAGCAAATTCGCGCAACCATTACTTTTGGTCCTACGAGCAGGATCGTGAATCATTTTCTTGTAATTTCGCAATATAGTATTTGTTCCATAGGGAATAAACGCAACGCGCCTGTTTACCTAGATATAATAGTAGAAAACCCGCATCTAGGCATTTAGGCAACTATACGTTATTTCGCTCGTATAGTTAAAGAGCCATTGATAATTACGGTACCTACGCCGTCAACCGCACCGCATAATTATAGTTAGCTACGTAAATATCAGCGTAGATATAAATCGATCGCATTCTTTTTCTTGACAAAATTCATTCGGAAGTCCTACAAATTGCATGTAGGTAGACGCATTTCAAAAATACCCGTTCATTGTTGAGTGAATATTTGTAGGAAACGGATAAACCATAGATTATATACGCATATGTTATTCCGTTCGTTCGCCGTTCACTTTGTTGTTTACAATATTACCATATTGTTATCTGATAATTATCGCTTACTTAATAATTCGTTAAGTGTTTGTTTGAGTGTATAGTGTGAATATATCAAAACAAGATGTCTCTTAAGGGAACCAAGGTTAGTACTGATTTAAAGGTTCAGTTAAAGCTTTTATACGCTAAAAGGGACTCACAGTTTTCACGTGTTCAATCAATTTGTGATAAATCTTTGCAAATCTCGGATCTGACGATTAGAGATGATTTCTTGTGTTCGTTGGAAACTTTAGATAGTTTGCGCGCGGATTTTGAATCTACAATAATTAATATAAACATTTTAGAGTTGGAGTTAAATCCTGATTACTGTGTGAGTTATCAGGCATTGTCGTCCTTTGATGACTTGTATTGTCGTATCAAACGTATTGCTAGGAGTTTAGAGACTCCCCCCCCCGCGAGTGGTTTATCCAACCCTCCTCGCGAACGCCCACGATTGCCGCCAATTCAAATACCTGAATTTAATGGTGACATTCGAAATTGGAATTTATTTATAGATAGTTTCGAAAATATAATACATAGGAACACATCGCTGACAGATCACGAGAGATTGCATTATCTCGTAGAAAAATTGACCGGTAAGGCAAAGGCTGTCTGTGCTGGAATTACGTTTAGCGCTGAAAATTACACTTTAGTTTTGGACACTTTAAAAACAAAATACGAAGATAAGCGATTAGTAGCCACCGCATATTTAGATCAATTATTCGATTTGAAAAGTTTTTCCGTTTGTAACGATCATAATTTAGAGAAGTTTTTAAATATTTTCGCATCATCTGTTCGTGCAGTAAAGAACCTAAAGGTCAATGACCTCTGTGACTTTTTGTTTTTGTATATCGGTTTAAATAAATTAGATCCTGAAACTGTTCGTCTGTTTGAAACGACTCAGCGCGGCAAAGAAATACCTAAGTTCGAAGATTTAGAATCTTTTATTCGCGACCATATTAAGGTATTGCAGCGCACGTCGGCACGTCATGAAGTCACGAATAGGACAGGTTCCGATCGCCGTATAGACGCGTCATCGAAGTCAGTCAAGACTGCACATACGCTAGTTAATACCGCCTCAACACCTGACTGTTCTCTGTGTAAGGGTAGCCATGCACAGCTGTACAAGTGTTCGGGATTTCAGAGATTATCGCCTAGGGATCGTTACAAGTTTGTCCGCACTAATAATTTGTGTTTTAATTGTCTAAGTGACAAACATCTGGTTACGTCATGTAAAAGTGGTGTTAGCTGTCGTAAATGTCCAGCTAGACATCATACCTTCTTACATTTTGAGAGTAGTAAGCTGCCATCGCAGCAGCAGCCTGCGCAGACGCGCGACGCTTGTGACGCGCGGCCTGCTGCAAGTGCAAACGACGTAACATTGTGTTCGCTTTCCGCCGCTGGTACTCAAGTCACTACCGTTTTACTTGCGACCGCGCAAGTTGTCATTGTAGATGCCTTTGGCAAACCGCGCACCGTTCGGGCGCTACTAGATGGCGCTTCCCAGAGTAATTTTATTACTCGGGATTGTTGTCAACGCCTTGGTTTTAGTTTTAATAATTGGTCATCCCGCTCAGAAGTGAAAGGTTTTGGAGGTTTAAAGGCAACCATTCACGGTTCCATTAAAATAATATTTAGTTCACGTTTTAATCGTAATATTTCGTTTGAAATGGATTCGCTAGTCGCAGATAAGATTACGGAACGGTTGCCCACGGTACCGGTTGACACGTCCATGCTGACGGAGTTTAAGAACTTGCAGTTAGCCGACGGAAATTACGCTTTCCCTGGAGATATCGATCTATTGATCGGTGCTTCGATTCTCCCGCATCTCCAGTTATCACGTAAAATTCAAGGTCTTCCGATGTACCCCGCTCCGCACGCACTGGAAACAGTTCTCGGGTTTGTTATAGTTGGTTCCGCACCCGCTTATTTAAATAGTTACTCGACTGTGTCGCACTGTTGCACCGTCGAGCCGCCGCTTGAGTCTACCATCCGCAAGTTCTGGGAGATTGAAGAGGTCAATGTCCCGCCTATTCTCAGCCCTGAGGATCAGGTCACTGAGGAGATTTATACCCGCACGACTACTCGTGATAAGGATGGTCGTTATGTTGTCGCGCTCCCTTTCAAGGGTGATATTTTTTCGCTCGGTGGCTCCCGTGCCTCCGCAGAAAAACGCTTTCTATGCTTGGAACGTAAGATTCAAGCTGAATTGTCTCCGGAAAGTGTATTCCATGTCGCTGGAACAGAAAACCCAGCTGATTGTCTCTCACGTGGTTTGCTTCCTGCGCAAATTTTAAATCATCCGCTTTGGTTTTGTGGCCCTCACTGGCTTCATACCACTCCTAACGAGTGGCCAAATGCTCCGTTTAACCCCGCTACTGTTTCAGAGCCACCCGAGGAGAAGAAACATACGCTTGTAGTATCAGTTCCGCGTGAAGAGTCAGTTGTTTTGTTGTTGTCTAATCGAGTCTCGTCTTGGTCGAGACTATTACGCTGTGTAGTTTACGTCCTAAGATTTTTGAGATTATTACCATCGCGTGGTTCTATAATCGCAGCTGATTTGGATAGAGCTGAATCAGTTGTACTTCGAGAGTTGCAGAAATTTTATTTTTCAATAGAATTTCGTAGTTTAGAATCACATAAACCTTGTAGTCCCGCACTTCAACATTTGAAACCATTTTTGCAAGACGGACTCATTCGTGTCGGTGGCCGTCTGCGAAATGCTAAGTTAGAGTTTGAACAAATGCATCCAGTAGTTCTACCACGCAGGGATCACGTTTTGGATTTGTTGGTGGACTATCACCATAAGGTGAATTGTCACGCTGGTCCCGATTTATTAATGTCCATTCTTCGACAGAAGTACTGGATACTTTCCGCTCGCAATTTGATACGCGCTAGAGTGCACAGATTTGTGCCCTGCTTTAAGCTCCGCCCGCGTTTCAACGCGCCGGAAATGGCCGACCATCGTTCTTGTCGTGTTGTACAGACGGTGAAACCTTTCATACATACTGGGACGGACTATGCTGGACCGTTTAAAGTCACTATTGCCCGTGGTCGTGGTATACGTTCCACAAAGGCATACATTTGCCTATTCGTTTGTATGACAACTCGTGCGGTTCACATAGAGTTAACCAGTGATTTGAGTACGCAGGGTTTTATGTCTGCATTTAAACGATTTTTATCTCGCCGTGGTCCCGTTAAGCGCTTATACTCTGACAACGGCACAAATTATGTTGGAGCGCGACGCAATATTTCGGAATTACATACATTCTTACGCTCCAAGTACTACCAAAGTGAATTCGCCCATGTCTTAGCTGAGAATCGCATTGATTGGTGTTTTAATACGCCAGCGGCTAGTCATTTTGGTGGCAATTGGGAGGCGAATATTAAAAGCCTTAAGTCGCACCTGTTTCGGGTCATAGGCGAACAGATTCTCTCGTACGAGGAGTTGAGCACCGTACTCGCTCAGGTAGAGGCGTTGATGAATACGCGTCCGTTGTGTCGGACTTTGTCTAGTGATCCATCGGAGCCACTAGCGTTGACGCCGGCTCACTTCTTGACGACGACTCCTCTTAAATATTTGCCCGCTTTAGATGTCGAGACTGACAAACTGCAGCTTCACCCGCGTCACGCTCTGCTAGATAGCTTAGTTCAGTCCTTTTGGAAGCGATGGAGGACAGATTATCTGCATACGCTGCAGTCGCGTCAAAAGTGGAACACTCCTTCAGATCCAGTCACAGTCGGTACTGTGGTGATACTGAAGACTGAGAGTGCGCCTCCTCTGCACTGGCCTCTTGGTGTAGTGGAAGAAGTTTTTCCGGGTTCGAACGGAATAACGCGAGTCGTAAAGGTTAAAACCGCAACTGGATCGTACCTGCGTCCGGTTATTCGCCTCTGCCCTCTGCCTAATCAGTAGTAGTGGCATAGTTAGTTATAAGTTGTTTCGCTACCTAGTATTGATAGTTTAGATTAGTAATAGGGTTTAGTTTCGCTTTTGTTTTTTTTCTTTTCTTTGAAGGTAACCCTTCAAACCCGGGGGGAATGGTTGCGCCAATTTGCTATGTTCCGCGATTTTGTTTTTGTAATTTATTTTTTTTGGCCTAGCAATCCTATCCCTTCCGTTTATTTCCCCGCACGACCGCTAGAAATGATTTGACATTTGACGTGTGTGCATCGATTGTGAATGTGACCGCACCGCTAACCGCGCCCGCTCGAAATTACAAGAAAATTGACTATTTTCGTGATCCAACCATTCAGAACTCAACAGTGGTGCAGTGTAGTGCAAAACAGGACCTGGCAGTGATTTAAATGTGCGAAGTCGAGGATCGGCCGGCGCCATGTGGAACCTTCGAGGTTAAAAGGTCAGTGTTCCTTCCTAATACTTCCGTCCCATCCAGGCACAGTATCTGCATATTGTTAACAAACCTTAGATCGCTTTTCAAACATACAGTCCATTAAAACATCAAGCAAATTCGCGCAACCAGTAGGTGCAACCTAATTTTAAACAAACAAATGGAAAACTAATACAGTAATAAATACATACATACATAATTACATATAAATAACGAAAATTACTCTGAGAAACAAATCCAACCAATCAACGCTGTGATGATACTACCAACTTCTTGCGAATGTGTTCACGTGCCATTACCTTAAAGGAGAACCGACTGGATGCCATCTTGATGTTCAACGGGAGCGCATTCCAAAGAGAGATGGCCTGGACAAAGAAGGAGGAATGGATAAGCCCAGAGCGATGTGAGGGACACCGTAGTAAAGATTATTCGTAGATTTTAACATAGCATTATCAGCCTTATAATGTTCCCACTGCTGGGACTCAGGCCTCCTCTCTAGAAAAGGAAATGGGCCGTAGTCCACCACGCAGGCCCAGTGCTGGTTGATGGATATCACATGTCTTCTATTTTTGCCAGTATCCTCATGATTTTTTCCTTTATCGTTTTGAGAGCAGTAGTGATAAGGTTGTTTTTAATATCCCCCGCAAATGTTCTTTTTATACAAGTATTTAACGTAATCCGTGGAATACACACGCGGTTTGCGGGGTATATCGGGCAACAGACCCGGATTTCATCCCGCATGCGGAATTACTCCGCATGCGGGATGAAATCCGCACGATATTAAAAATGCCCTAAAATAAATTACACAAAGTAATGTGCCTGACTTGGATTTGTACTTGCGACCTACTACTCGTAAGTTGTAAGTTCTACTTGTGGGGTCTTATGTTCTAGGGGCCGACCATAAACTTTGAGAAAACAATCTTATTGCAGGAGAGTTTTGTTTCAATCTTAAAGTAATATTACTTCATTTTGTACCATAAGCTTAATCGCTCAGTATGATTGTATTCCTGCTAAGGGCTGGGAAAGAATGAACGATTCTAAAGATTTTGTCTATTCCCTGCTAAAACAGAAAAGACACGCGCTATACTGATCTGTATTGCGTTGTCTCTTTCAGATGTTTGCTGTTCGAATCGCTACATTATAGTTTATCGTGAACTAATAGAATACATTTAACTCAAAAGATGCCTTGTTAAAATATATTTTTAAAAGGATCTATGTAACTTTCATAAAAAGGACGTAATAACTTTCAAGATTTTACATTGATAAAGTAGAAAAACCAAAAAAGCTGCGAGCGACAACGTCGACATTTAGTTGCATGTTAGTGTGAATCGTAACATTCGGAATTCGGAACGTTTGTTTACATTAACAAAATTCTTATCAGTGTTTATTTGTTTAGTGCGAACTAAGTTTGATTTTTGAATTAAAATAGTTTTCAAGTGCTTAAAATTTGAGTAATCTAGCTTTTTTTTAAGTGTTTGGTATTCGTAGCGGATCATGAACTATGGTTGAAACTTATTGTACATGGACATCATGGAATCAAGGTAAAGTTAAACAGTGTATTCCAGTGAAATACGTAACTTGTTGTTCGTGCACTATTGAATTCAGTGTTATCTGCTTCCAAAAACTCAAAAATTTTGATATGTGTTCCCCATCTAGAATATAATAATAAATTAATAACCCACGTATGTACTCAAAACAATTAACTCGACACGTTTAGGCAACGAAATAAGTTTTAAATACTTTATATGTCACGAAAAACACTTTAAATAGTATATATTTGGAAAACAATAATAAAACCGCTGCGTTCGAGCAACTTTTTTAAGCCTGCTAATTTGACGTAAAAACAATACTGCTAGCGGTCAAAAATCGCCTTATAGTACGGATTGAATGAAGTTTATAACGTGTGACGTCACAAAATCGCTAAGAAAACATTCTTGTTTTAATGTTGTAATAAGATTGTTTTGAAGGCCACATGGTACGAAAAACATAAGTAAGATTAAAACAATACTGCTATAAGAGCTTGTGGTCGCCCCCCTAATCAGTCGAAATCTATCGCCTTATTAACGTTTTTATGATAATTATTCGTTGAAGAGTCGTCAAACTTAAGTGGCAGTGGACAGGGCCCATTGCTCGCTGAATAGATGGATGGGACCGAAGGCTTCTGAAGTGGCGGCCACTAGCGGCCATACCAGAAGACGCTGCGTTTCGAAACCTCCCACAAGGTAGACCCAGGAATCTGATGGATGCGAGACGCACAGGATCGATAGTTGTGGTGACACTTAGAGTCTACGTCCAGCAGTTGACGTCTTTTGGCTGAAATGATAATGCTATTTTTTTTTTTAATAAAATAAATACAGTTAATATCTTTAGATTAGGTACTGAACTAAACAAATTCTACTCTAAACAAAAATAAGCAAGCAAGGAAACCATACTGAAACTCGCCTTGCACGAAAACTCCACACAAAATACGAACTACCCGAAAATTGACCACTCCAATATTTCTCTCTCGCCTACGCATTGTCACGGAGCAAGTCGTAAAGCCGGTAAGAAACAGGTACGAAGCCGCAACGTCAGTCCGTACGTCACAGCAGGCCTGCCCGCAAACCCGCAGCGCCTTGCAGAAATAACCTTTTGCGACAATCGTATGCATGCGTCGCTCGCCTTCCTACGTAAGCCTCGAGATCTGTGGCCGCCCTTCGCTTAGCCAGTGATGAATTAAAAAGAGGTTGTGGGAGGATTCCGGGTACAAGTTTTATCTGTGGAATAGATGGAAGCACAATTAACTGCTTCAGTTTATTCTTATATGTGTGACTTCTTGGTTTTAGTTTTATTGTTCAATGGAGTCGTGTATTATCAAAGACACCACTGAATTGACTAGTGTGATGTCATTTATTTATTTTTTTAAATCACACCACTGCCGACTAATAAAGTATATAATTTTGAAAACAAATACATGAATGAAAAATAATGCTTCGTGGTGAAACTGAAAAAATTCAATCAACAACTTGCAACGCTGTAAACACGCAATAACACCGTAAATTAAATGCCAATTAAATATAACAGTTCTTCTTCTTCTTCTCGAATAGTAATCGATAGTTTTGTCTTTCCTCAAAATAAGTTTTTGGATCCAGTAGGTCGTCACGTTTATGGCGACGTTGTCAGTGTTAATGCCGTTTTTTAGGTCCTCCAAAGTGTAGATGTAGGACACTTTGGACATAACAATATTTATTCCGAATTCAAGATCTAGAACCAATCAACATTATGCTAACATAACAATTTCATTGTAGAATGAAATTATCATGAACCACTATCCATTCCCATAAGAATTAAGTAATCAAAAGTCCCAGCAAAAACTTCACATAACAACTTACACGTTCACTTATCAAACTCACTATTGTACGAAGCTTGGCGTAAGCCCTGTACCTGTCATTTAGCCACCGGATTACCGACCAATTAACGGAATTGGGTGAGAACTCGTTAAATAATCCAGTTAGGCGATCGGCGGCGGCGAGATCAAAGCGGGGGCAATGGGGTGCATCGATGGCTCGATCTTGCACCCTCTGCCTTGGAGCGTGTTCGTTTTTGTTTCAGATTATGTGTGGATTTTTAGATCAGACTTCTGCTATGTCAAAGTTATCGTTGCAGTTAGTTTTCTCTTAAATAGCAGATAAAAACTTGCATCAATTTATTCTGATAGCTCTTGGCCCCTTTGACATACAAAATGCTCCTTGTTTTATTGAGATGAGTATCAAAATTTTACTGACTAAAAGCAACCTGTGTTCCTTTAGTAGTTCTTTGCGTTCCATGGCCAAGGTAACTTTTTTGAACTATCCTGGAGATAAAAAATGCTCCTCAGTTTCCAAAGTAGTAGATTTGTATCTTTTTTCTTGACTATATCTTGACTTAATGTCTTGGTTCGCTTTTGTTTTATGTGCCAAATCATTGAATGACTTTTACTGACCTACCTGTGTCCTTCAGGTGCCTTTTAGCGTTTCAAAGTCCTTTTAAACAACGTTTTCTTGGCCATAGCAGGCATTAGCCCTTCTGGGCCACTACGGTTTTGCTGTCGTTTCTTTAAGGCGAACACTACACGACGTCATCTAAGGCTCAGCCACACCAGACGCTGATGCCCAGGGTGTCTCTTGTAGGGGCTGCTGGGATGATGTGTGATTCCCTCACGATTACGGCCATCTACGCCCGCATTAAAAAAAATAAAATTATTATTATTTATTTATTATTATTACTTCTTCGCAGAAGGTGATCGCTTCCCAACTCGCTGGGTTCACTATGTTTACAAATTTTACTATTAAACTGCTCCTCTGATTACATTATTAGATTAATAAGCTTTTTAGTTTTACTCCATACCTTTCCCAAATCTTCTACAATATTAACAAAACCCTTCCAAAGTAATCATAATCCACACTTAACATCAAAAATACATTACTTAGCAGGCGACTTAATCAATTTTGCTCGCATAGCCGCTTCACAGGTGCCATTAACATATTTTTGCGATGGCCATGTTGTTTCAAAGGGTCTGAATTTCAAAAATACGACTCCGACACATACTCTCATTAAGTTTGGAACACGTAAGGAGAGAGACTGAATACTAATTGAGAGCTAAGAGTGATTAAAGTAGACCCGACAGACGGATGATTGGCAAATTACTTACAGACGTTCTTGGTTTGTGCCTACAGAGTGAGATGGAGGTTGATTGACGAGTCAGATTTGTTTATATGAAGCTTAGAATGTCACAATTTTAGGGTTCCATACCTGAAAAGGAAAAAAACGGAACCCTTATAGGATCATTTTGTTGTCTGTCTGTCTGTCAAGACCCTTTATCTCGGGAACGCGCGGAGGTATCGAGTTGAAATTAAAACCATACTCAGGTCTGCGGTCCCTTGAAGCTGTGATAAAATCAAAGTTCTAAGTTCTCTTCTGTTCTAACGTATCACACACTCTCAACACTCAAGGGAATCAAAATTCATAGGGCACTTCCCGTTGACCTAGAATCCTGAAATTAGGCATGAAGCAAGGTCTTATAGCAGGTATAGGAATTAATCTAAAAACAGTAAATTTGTTATTAGGTACAAAAAAAAAACACTTTTTTTATTACTGGCTAAACCCACTTAAGTTCCTTCGTCGCCCTTTGCGTTTTAGAGCCACGGTAACTCTTTCGAAATATCCCACAACCCCTAGCAAACACTACCCTCCTTTTGAGGCGTCACAAAGAGTTGACAACTACATATACTAGAGGAAAGATTAGTATTATTTGCAACGAATAAATTCAATACTACTGAACCGATTTTCTTTCACCAGAAGAATGGTGATTTTTCACTGAGTAACATAGGCATGTACTTTCACAAACTGCTCTTCAGTATAAAATAAGATATTTATTACTCAATCGTTTGAATTGTCAAGAAGTCAGTCCGTCAGAAAGAGAGAAAAATGATTCTAGTTGCACATTCCAAAGCGTAAATCTCATGGAAAAGAATGTGCAAGAAACTCCATGGTTACTCTTTTTAAATTATGTTGTTACATTGTTTTCTTAACGCTACAATAATGCAAGAGACAAATTGTGCGTCTTACCTCAACGGCTGTCCAACCAAGACTGTCCCCGCCATTACACTACATCATCCACTTTTTCACAGATAATCATAAATACGTTTCGGTGTTGCCAGCACAATTGATCGATTGCATTGAATAATCGAATACAATATAAATCAAATAATATTGTTGGTTATAAAAAAGATACTCAATAATATGATTACGTATCAAAACCTAACTATAACATAAATCAATTCTTTAATTTATATCTGTTTTCATAATCATGTCGCATCTACGCCAGCCACTCTTTAGCTCACCGTCGAAGGTTCTCGCGTGGGGTGTTAGCTCCAGGGGCGAAGCTATGGTGTTAATTATACGATTTTCTTTGAAATAAGTTAATAAATATTGGATAAGGCCCACCCTCGCTGCCCTTTTAATGAACCCGCTCGATACCTGGCTATGTTTTGATGCACCGATCATGGAAGATGTGTTTTCTTAGTTATTATTTGGATCTCTGTTTTTGATTAAGATTTCGCATAGACTATAGGCGGATAGGTTTTTCCTATCTTCTTGACCTTTTCTTTTATGGGCGAAAATACAGAGCTTTGTGAAATGAGACAAGATTTCAGAGTTCCGGATCCAGATGAGAAAGATATAAATATATGTCTCAAAAATTAATGCAATCATATTCCAGTCTCCAGTATGAGGAATGTCGATCAATAAAAAATAATAATCGCAGATAGTCGTGACAGCCAATGGCTTAGTAGCCACGAACCTCGACCAACATCTCAGGAGGCTGTCGCTATATGACTGGATCACTGGGTTTTTTTTTTCAGAAAGCGTTATTTTAGTCACGGCTCGTATAATAGGAGGTTCCTTTCTCTAGAGCCTTGACTTATATTGTTTTTTTTTAGTGATTGAGATTATCCAACATACCACAGTGTCTCAAGACGAAAGTTTATGTATGACCAGTGCGTGTTGCCAGTGATGACATATGGCTCTGAAGCGAGGTCGCTTACCACGGCCCCATCAGAAAGCTTAAAGTCACCCAAATGAAAATGGAAAAGGCCATGCTCGGAGTTTCATTGCGTGATCGAATATGGAATGGAGATATCCGCAGGAGAACCAAGGTTGCCGACATAGCACGAATAATAGCCAAACTAAATTGGCAAGGGGCAGGGCACATTGCTCGCAGAACAGATGGCCGTCGAGGCCGAAAGGTTCTGGAGTGGCGGCCGCGTACCGGAAGACGCAGCGTTGGAAAGCCTCCTACAAGGTGGACCGATGACCTGGTAAAGGCTGCGGGAATCCGATGGATGCGAGACGCACAGGACCGTTCATTGTGGCGACATTTGGGAGAGTCATATGTCCAGCAGTGGACGTCTTTGGGCTGAAATGATGATGATGATGATCTTTATTGAAGTATTTAAAAATATAATTTATATGTGTACTTAGGTGAACCAGTTCAGAAAAAATCTATAAACGGCATCCACTGCTGAACTAGGCAGGACTTGTGTTTCAGCATAAGATGCCACTCCTCTCATAAGTTAAATTCGTCTATTCAGTTATATTAACAAAAATAGATTATTTTTAGGCATTGTAATGGAATTCCCCATAAAAATATATCGATTTTAGAGGTTTACAAATTAAGTTGTGGGATTGTTCGGAAAAGTCACCACGACCATAAAACGCAAAAGATAACACTAAAGAAACATGGATAAGTTTTAGTCAGTAATAGTCTGACACTCCCCACAAAAAGGCTTAAAAAGTCCTATTCGTCAACAATCTTATCAATTGCAATAAAGGCAAAGAGTAAGTTTATACATAATACCAACACACATCTGATACTATTCATCAGAACAAATCAAAACACCCAATTAAAATACATCAGAGAGAACCTAATAAAAACCCATATTCATAACTCCATTGAGGTGTGTAATAAATTCGCGGAGAGCTATCATAAAAGGTCTCGTAGAGAGGCATCTACATTACAAATCGGCCTCATCTCGTACAATGATCGACACTGACGTGTTATTAGAGCGCCTTATCCCACCGCATCTTGTCATTCCGTTTTTACGAGTCTTATTCATTGTTTTTGAGAGTGCTCGTCGGGTTAATGTAAAGGGGGATGCTGTAGTTGTTACAGAAGTACCACGGTGATATTATTTTGGTTTAAAGATAGATGTGTTTCGTGAGACATTATTGGAGTGAATGCAAGTGACCCGCCTATGTTAGCGTATACGGGATTTAGTAACCTAACACGAAGAGGATAATGGGGGTTACGTAAACTCGCTGTGCGGGCTAGTCGATGTCATCATCATCATCATCATTTCAGCCAAAAGACGTCCACTGTTGGACATAGGCCTCCCCCAAGCGTCGCCACAATGGCCGGTCCTGTGCGTCTCGCATCCATCGGACTCCAGCGACCCTGACCAGGGCATCGGTCCACCTTGTGGGAGTCGATGTGACAGTTAATAATATACACTAAATCTGTTCACGCTCTGAGCGGAGCGAGAATAAATGTCAGACTTTTACTGACTAAAACGCACGTGTGTTTTTCTTCGATTCCCCTTTGAAAGAGCCGCGTCACTCGAAGAGTCATTTTAAGATTGATTTGGTTACCTCTCTAGAAGAAAACTAAAGACAAACTTACTATTGCTTTTTTTGATGTGGGAAATCATCAAATTACTCCTCCCCCTCCTCTGGGTGCAGCGTGCAGAAAAGTCAGACTATTACTGACTAAAACCGACCCGTATTCCTTCGGCTGCCCTTTGCGTTTTAGGTCTTCCAAACAATCCTGCAGGCCAAAGTTCTATAGCTAAACTGACAACAGCTTCCCCTCATCACTACTCTACACTAGCCAATATGGATCTAAAACCCTTGCTTATACACACAAATAAAAGGCTAAGTCCTGACTCACTCACCGACTCATCAACTCCCAGCCCAAACCCTTAAACCTTGAGCACGCCATAATTATGGCGGTAAGTCTTTGAGGCATGACTGGAAAAACCTCACGGCGTCACTATGTAGATAGGCCGGAGGACACGGTGGAGCACACGGTAGAGGTGTGCCCCGCTTGGGCAAAGCATCGCCGTGTTCTCGTGGGGGCGATCGGCGGCGGCGATCTATCGCGCCGGGCCTTGGTACAGGCCATAATCCGAAACGAAGAGGAGTGCCGGGCGGTTGCCTCCTTCTGCAAAGCAGTAATGCTAGGAAAGGAGGAGGCCGCACGCGTGAGGCAACGGCCTGTATGCTACAACCGCCGCAAGGATTCCGATCCTGATTTCCAGCCACCTTAGGCTCGACCTTGCGGACGGCGAGCAATGGACAGCTCGCTGTTCGACCGTCCGGTAACCATCCGGACCAAACCCAAGTAGTCGACGGCGCGTATTGTTCCCGCACGCCTCAAGGAGTTGTCAGCAAATCATAGGGGCCCAGCAGGGTCGAAGCCTACTGGGGCCAAGGGTCTATTTCTGAAAAGAAGGCTAGGCCCAGGTATGAAAGGCAACGAAGGAACGGGGTGGGTTTTTTAGTCAGTAAAAGTCTGACACTATCTTCCGCATAAAAAAAAGCATTATCATTTTCAAGAAAAAGCCTGACGTTTATCTAGTCTAGATTATTACCGATAACTCTTCACAAAGCATTTCGCTAAATCCAGTCGCTTCTACAACAAAACAACGAACTAATTAAACATCCAATCTTCTGTACCTACCCTGCATACGAATTTAAATTTCTGTCCCATACATTTTGCTTATGAGAACACCGATTCGGTTCGACATTTTCGTATAAGAGCCTGTAAAAACTCCATACGTTTGCACCGTATTCTCGCCAACGGTTCTAAACTGTCACACATTTGAATGTAACCCTTATGCCGATAGGATTAAAGGTTAGGTTACATTTTAAAAATGGAGTGTAGAATTTTGCAAAGTACTGTAGAGACTGAATATGCGCTTGAATTATTTAGACAGCAATCGTGGGTCCGTATTCTGATCGTTTTTCTCATCGGTATCGAATAGGAGCACTATGTCTGTCCCTGTCTTTGTTATAGTGATGGAGAGAGATAGCTGTATGCTGCTGTGTTCATAGGTGGGCTGCTTTTGTTTCGTTTATTCATAGCATGTGTCATGAAAGTGATGTCTAATACGTTTGGGGTTGAGCGTAGCGTTTGAATGTTAGCTTGAATAATGTACCAGAGGACGGTGGTGTTTGCCTTCGAGATATATTTTTAGTAATGATCTGGTTGTAAGTTTAGTTCCCCTTTTTACGGTATTTGATCGTGCGGATTTTTTCTCGCATGCGGGATTGTTCCGCATGCGTAACCCCCGCCAATGTCCTTTCCATACAAGTATTTAATGTAATGCGTGGAATACACACGTGGGGCGTGATCCCGAGCTGTAGCTCCGCATGCGTAGTAGTCCCGCATGCGTAATGAAATCCGCATGATATCACAAACACCCTTATACGAGTCGTTCTTATATTCTACCAACAATCGTTTTTTTAGGTGGGAAAAATCATCCAATGACATATCCCGCAAGAATAGTGTCTGACTCTTACTGACTTAAAACCTAATCCTGTATCTTCTTTTCCTTCGTTCCATGGCCCCGGGGTACACTTGCACATTACCCATGGCCTGGCTTCGACCCTGCAATCCGAATCATTATTGCAAGGTTACAGAGTTCACAATGTGACTTATAATTAGACATAAGTAACTGTAAAGTTCTTGGTACGTCTCCCAAAGTAAGCGAATGCTTGTGTTTTTGGGGCAGTGTTCAGTCGCATTGTATGTTGTACATACAATGCGACTGAACACCGTTGACTGAACTGCGCTGTTTAACTCATAGATCTATTTTCTTACACACTGTTCCAATTTCATCATCTTCACAATCACTCAGACGTTCATCTACCATTTTATGTACTACTTCCTCCAAATTATCAGCATCATCATCAGAACCACTCATTTCTTCTTGGTCTTCCTGCCCTTGTCCCGTGTTATTTAGGACCGCAACACGTTTTCTTCTTCCATTCTGTTCTGTCACCCGTCACGCTATCACTTACTTCCTTTTCTTTCATAGCACTATTCACACAATCCATCCATCTTTTCTTAGGTCTTCCTCTCCCTCTGCATCCCTCCTCTAATTTATCATACAAAAAACCCTTCAAACCATCTCACACACTCCACTCGACTGTCGAATGATCGCAAGACATTTTTTCCCGTTGCGACTGGCCAGTACTGGCTTCGTAAATTAAAATGTGAATAATTAACACCGACCCCACCCCCCCCCACTACATGCCACCCCCAGACTCACCCCCACTCCAGTCACATGCCACCCAGATGTATTAGTTTTAAGCTCCCAGTTCGTATGAACGCGATTTAGGGTGAATTCAAAAGGCAGATAGTTGACCCCCTCTAGTATTATAATCGTGTGGACGTTTTTCGCGTTTTTGGTTAATACGGTCTTGGGTGGGCGGGACTGGGTAAGGGATTTTGGTCTTTGTAGGCGTTATCGTTGTAATCTTGGATCTTTTTTTCGATGGACGGGCTGTTACGAGTTATCTGCTGTCTAGTTTTCGTGAGAAATAATTTATTAAAACCGAAAAAAGATAAAGTCAGTCATTTGACTCCTCAACCATTTTTTTCTACTGGTTCATTAAGAAATATCCTCATTTCTATCGGTACGGCATAGAGGAAAAGGAAAGAATCACAGTGCCGAAACGAAATACTGTGACGCTACAGTGGATCAAAGGACATAGCGGTTCGCTGGGCAACGACGCAGCGGACGAACTGGCCAGGAGGGGATCTGGTGCAGTGGTGTTCGGGCCCGAGCCCATTGTGCCGGTCCCCTTTGCTCAGCTGCGTGGTTGGCTACGGGAACACACACATACACAAACAGAGCACTGGTGGTCCTCGACATCAGGATGCAGGCAGGCCAAAGAGGCCATGCCACACCTTAATAAAGCCCTCACAAAAAAACTCTTACGACTAGACAGAGGCAGCCTGCGCCTGGTGGCGGGGACCATCACTGGTCACTGTACACTGAATAAGCACCTTCACACAATAGGCATCACGGATAGTCCCCTGTGCAGAGCGTGTTTGGAGGGGGAGGAGACAGTTTCGCATGTGCTCCTGGACTGCACGGGGATCACTGATACACGCACACGGACCTTGGGATCTCCGATGTCCCTTATTGACGCCCTGAAGAATCTGAGAGGCCTGATCAGTTTTTGGAGAGAGGTGGGCTGGTTGGAGTAAGCCCGCCTGAGATTATGGCCGCTATGGCCCACGTACAATGGTCCGTAGAGGACTGAGTGCGGAAACCATACTCAGAAGATAGATAGATAGATCGGTACGGCATTTGCGTAAGTCGAGAACTGATAGTATATCCTACATTATAGTTCAGGTTATTATAAACCTACTTCTTCAGTTTAATCGACCTACATTATTGAAACACAATAAATACCTTTTTTAATTTATTTATATCCCCATTACTTAATTATGACGAGTTTCCACCATACTCAATGCCCCACAAACACACAACCGATCTTTTCCAATCAACACCCAATTTCAAATAACGAACGAACTTATTACGTCATCAACGTACACGCAATCAGTGACGAATAAAACACGGGGCCAATCAGAGGACATAACTAATTCAATTTGCGAACATGGCCGAACCGCGGCGGAAGCACACGAAGTGTTCGGCGATCGTTAATATTGATCAGTATTATCCCGGATCGACGATTTACGTGAAACACCGGACTCCCACATCGCTATACATTTAATTATTAAAAGGTTTACACAGATGCAGCTAAACCAAATACTCCAAACAGTAGCTTGGGTTATTTATTTTCAGTGAGCAAATTTCTCAGTGAAGATAATTCTTTAAATCTACTAAATCGTTCTGTGTTGGATTTAGTAGATTTAATGTAAGTTATAGGTATTTTTTATGGAGAACGTGGCACCAGATTTGGAATTACTCCTGTATGTGCAAAACACCCAGACCCAGAACAATCAGGAAAATCTGCAAGCTTCTTATCTAACCGGATCTAACTGAACTCTAGTTTTTTACTTGGAGCTATTTTCAACGGCAATTTTTACCTGGTTAGGGATAACATGTCAGATTGTTATGCTAAAAATTAGGCGTTTTCTTTTATTTATGTTTTACAATACTAGCTGACCCACTGATATTGTGATAACGGATTTATTTTTCGTGAGTTTTTCCATATTTTCTCACCGTTTAAACCCTCCTTGCAGTATCACAAATATTTCAAGACCAAAATTGGCCAAATCTGTCGAACCGTTCTCGAGGTTTAGCGAGACTAACGATCAGCTATTCATTTTAAAGCGTAGTTTTAAAGATCTAAGCATTCATAGGGGCAGATAGCGGGATGCGACTTTGTTTTTCACTATGTAGTGAAAACTAGCTTCTGCCAGCGGCTTCGCTCGCGTAAAAGTCGGTTTACCCCCTTCCTACCCCTTCTACCTACCCTTAGTTACACCCTATAAAGAACCTACCTGCCAAATTTTAAGTTTTGTAGGTGTTGTAGTTTCTGAAATTTCGTGATTAATCAGTGAGTGGTATTTCGCTTTTATATAATATGTATATAGATTTAATAATAAATACCAAATTTTTTATCTGAAAACAACATCAAAATTGGTCATCGCAGTGCTGTAATCGTTGAAGGTGAGGCGTACTATTAAGAGCCTATTCACTATAGCCTTGAAGAGACCTAAATTTTAATCGGACGTGAAAATCGCAGCAGGCAAACGACGAGACAAAACGCTTAGTCCGGACCGTGAAAGTTTCAACAACGTAACATTATTTGAAAATTCTTTCTATTTGCGACTTAGCATGTAGCGACATCTATGTCGTCACAAATGAACTAATCCTGCATCGCGCAAGTAAGATTCGCAGCGCGATTGGAACATACAGAACAAACCCGAAATCATCTATCGGGCAATAGCCCACCAGACATAACACCAGTCTGGTCGGAGGATCCTCCCTTTACAAACAGAGGTATGTGAGACTTTACTCTCTGTTCCACTAACTCTAAAAGCATAAAGTTATTTTTTTAACAAACGCTGTCTCATCTATGTTTTCAACATCCACGGCGTTCCTCGCGAAAAATGTTTGTTGTTTCCGGCGTAAGGTGAAAAGTCGGGGTTCGGATGGTGAAAGCCATTTTCACCCCAAATATTTTATTGTGATCATTTCGTTCGGTGCGTTGATTACCGGTGGATGTTTGATACTGTTTACCTGTTCGTGTATTGATGGTTCTTGTGTTGAGGAAGACAAGATGTCGACAAGAATATAAGGTTATAAGATAAAAAGTTATCATAACATTTTTAATTGTAGTGGGAATTCATCTAATGACTTACCGACTAAAACCACACAGGCTATATTTCTTCAGTGGCCTTGCTCCAGATCACCTTTTCAGTAGTCCATGGTCCTAGTAGGCATCGGCCCTACTGGGCCTCTACAGTTTTGTGACATCTCTGAGGCGCGCATGGAACACTACACGCTGCCGACGACTCGGACCCAGTCTAGGCGGGCAGTGGCGGCCAGCTGGTATAGGCCCCGAGTTACAAGTTGTAGGTCATGGGTTCAAACCCAGGCAAGTGCATTACTTATTGATGAAACACACACACACACACACACAAACACGAACACACAATGTTTTCGTTCACCGTTTTAAAAGCAGTCTCTCAAAACGGCGAACGAAAACATCGTGAGGAAACCGGCATATCCTAAAACTAAACATTCGAAGACATGTGACATCCATCAACCCGCACTGGGCCCGCGTGGTGGATTACGAAAATTCCCTTTCTTAGAGAGAATCCTCCTGAATCGCCGCATCGCCTGAATCCCAGCAATGGAAACACTAAAAAAGGCTGATCAGATAATAATTTTGATGCAATTGTTGATGGTGAAGAGCACAAGTTTATTAAGAGCCTATTCACTATAGCTTTGAAGACACCTAAATTATAACCGGACGGGCAAACCGTAGCAGACAATTTTTTCCAGTCCCTAGATGTACGTGCTATAATCGACGACGTGAAATGCTTAGTATGGACCGTAAAGGTGTCAACAATGTAAGGGTAGCTAATCGCCGTACGTCACTTAAAATCGAAGTACAAGTAATTTATATAAATTGAGGCTGCAATAGATCCTAAATAATTAGATTAACCTATGTGTGCTCACTTACAAAGACAACCAAAAATATACTGTTAGCCTAATTATTTGACAATTAATTAAGAATACTGTTTATAGTATTCTTTGGTCAGAATGAAATAAACGATTGTATTTAATGTAAGTATGCGTTGGTTCACCTGCTATTTTTTTATGTGTGCTTTAGTTCGGAGCGCTCGATGTTCTAGAAAATATCTTACGCACACTAAAACAATGCGCCCGTAAATCTACTTACACATAGACCAACATGCCTTTGTAAAAAGAATAACTGTATTATATTATAGAATAAAAAAATATATATTAAATATCGCAGTTTCTTCACAGGATAGTCAGCTAAGAAACACGGGTCTCATGCCGCCTTATTCCAAAAAGCGATCTAAAATAGTTCCGGTACTAATACTAGTTTTTTTTAATTGGCGTCAAGCCTAATAATATTCCCGGAAATACATTTAGATTGCTTTTAATTGGTATTAAATTTAGTAATAATCCCAAAAACTACATTTAAATAGCGTTTAATCGGGATTAAACCTAGTAATAGTCCCGGAACTATTTTAGATCGCGTTTTGGAATAAGGCGGATTTAGTTTAAATTGACGAAATAATTGACGTGTAAAATGTTTTTTTAAAACTCAAAGAACACTTTTTTCTCATTTATTATAAGAGAGACAAGATTACACTGGGCAACAAAATGTTGTAACAAGTGTAACAAGGAATGTGCTTACTATTTTTGTGTTACTAACGTAATTTACATGGTGCCTTATTTTTTATTTTTTTTTATTGTAGGTAACATCATCCAATGACAAATCCCGCCCTTGGGCGGAGCGGATGGTGCCTTATTTAATTCTGAGTGTTTTATTTTTAGTAAAGAATCTGTATTTTAAGTTTACATAGTTTATAAATTCTCAAACAATGTCTAAAACAATATATAAATGATTATGATACGTTTTGGTACAATGTGTTGAAATTAAACCACACAAAAATAATGAAAAATCACAAAACTATACACTATATTTATTTATGTATTAAAAGCTCACACTCACGAAAGTACATAGGCGGAATTTTTTTAGTAGTGTAATAAAAGGAGGTGCAATAAAAGAGAGAGAGAAGGCGAATACAAGAATAGATATACTATTAAACCATGTATACATATATACTCAAATTAATAAACTACGAGTACCCATACGACTATACGACTGTCTTCAAAAACGGAACGTTTCAGTCTGTCCCTCTCTTTCAAAACGCACAAATCTTTTAACACCTGAGCGCCGTTCCTTCTAAAATCCTCTAGAAAGGCTCCTCATCCTTCACGGTGACAGTTCCTTGACAGCCTTGCCTCAACTCTTGACACCTGCCCTCAGGTAGCGCCGAGTTCTTGACTTGTGTCCTGACGTGGCTAGGACAGGCTAGATTTTACAAAGTACACGTGCATTTTCTAATCTGCTGAAGAGATTGAAGCTTTGGGAAGATTTTGTGTTGTTTTGGGTAACTGCTCGTACCAGTTGAAGGTTTTATGTGCAGGATGGTTTGGTTATAAAGCTTGCCATCCGAGTAGGACTAGGCAAGTGTCGACGGCGCGTTATGTTCCACGCGCGCCTCAAAGCGCTGTCATCACAAGGAGCCCGTTAGCGTCAATAGCTACCTGGGCAAAAGGATTGTCTTTAAAACCCCATTTTGCCAAATTTTAAGTCATCAAAAGACGATTCAGACAGAATATTTTCGTACACAGTGTCCATTGACACATTTTTATTTTATTTATTTTTTCATTGACCATCCAGACACACTGTTTAGTACGGTCAGATAAAAAGTTTTAAATACAACATAGCGTCACCAAAACTATTTTAGGTTGGATTTAAGGCGGCAACTTCGAGTAATACATTACTTTATTATTATTATTTTAGTGTACAGCTGTGAAAACATATTTATTTATTTAATCTTCATGTACAATAGTGGTACATAGGCGGACTTAATGCAACAAGGCATTCTCTACCAGTCAACCTTTGGGCTAAAAATGTGCCGATTCGAACACTGTCCTAATATATTGTCTGAATCGTCTGCAAATCAAACTAGAACTACATTAGATCGACGCACACATGTAACACGCCTGATTTGTACATAGAACGACGTCGCGTGGCGTGGATCAAGTGTAGCTCTACAAGTCTAGTTTCCATATAAAATGTATGGAGACCGACGCGCCCAGATCGGCGTGTGTGGCACATGTGTGCGTAGTGTAGTTCTAGCACCATTCAAAACACAAGGTTACTGCAACCTCAAGATTTTTGAATCCAACGAGTAAAAGAAACCTTGATACTACAATAGTATAAAGTATAAACTTTGTTAACGTTAAAAAAAAAAACAAAAACCAATCAAAACATTTAGATAACACGGCACACCACATTTAAATGGTCCAGTCCTCATGCATAATGAATAAAAATAGCTCACACACGATGATCCCTAGCATTAAATGCGTTATAAATAATAGAAACCATGTTTGAAGCCCCAGAGACTGTGTCCCGAACAGCGCATGCATATTAACCATCACGCTTAAAAATAGAATAAATTAATCATTATATTTTTCTATTCAAACTCCCCTATTTTATTAGTTTGCGTTACTATGAGATCTCGATGTGTCGTCACGCGAAAATTGTATCTGTGAACATTAGTAAATTTTATTTGTTTCAAACTTAGTTTTAAGTGAAGTTAATAATCTTGATCTTTGATATTTTGGAGCATAAAAAGTTTTCATTAGTGCAGTATTTATTTATTTATCAATGACATTATTCGTCGAGCTCTTGTCACTGCCAGCGTGCCTGCTGTATTAAAACCTAATGGCTTGATGCGTGACGATGGGAAAAGACCAGATGGTATGACATTGGTGCCGTGGAAGGTGGGTAGGCCTCTGGTGTGGGACGCAACCTGTGTCGACACCCTTGCGCCTTCTCATGTTCCTAGTTCGGCAGGATGTGCTGGCGCTGCCGCTGCGGCTGCTGAGACAATCAAACGATGCAAATACAGTAACCTTATTGGTAATTACAGTTTTGAACGGTTTGCGGTCGAAACTCTTGGATCATGGGGTCCGAGTGCGCGTATCCTTTTCAAAGAAATTTCACATCGCTTGATCGACACTTTGCGTGACCCGAGGGCTGGCTCATTCTTTGCCCAAAGAATCAGCATTGCCATTCAACGTATCAATGCTGCCAGTCTTTTGGGTACGTTTCTGGATGACAGCGATGTGGAGGAATACTTCGACGCCTGAGTGTATTTGGTGGTTTGTATTATATTTGTACATAGTTAGGTCTAGTATATATTCTTAGTTTAGTTTTTATGTACATAGGTTTAGTATAAATACTTAGTAAATATTTAAGTTTCTTTTATACGTTTATTTTTAAAGGTTTTTTTAATAATCTTCTCACGTGAAAATATTATTTTCTTTGGTAATGTTTAATATAGAATCAAGCAAAAAAAACCTTCCTTACATATTTTTACATAATAAGTTACGTTTACCTATGTAATTGTCGTTTTTTTTTTAAACGGGTTGCTTTGATGTGTGGATTGACTTGGAATTATAAGTTCAAATAAAGTTTATGTTATGAGTACGTTATTGTTTTTTCGAAATTCGGTATTTATTGCTTTCTTTGTGTTTTGTATTTTCTGTAATATCGCTGAATAGACCAACCAAGGTCTGAAAATACATCGTATATTTTTAACTCTCCTATCCCTCCTCTTAGTTTTTGTTCTTGAGTTTATATGCCCAAACAACCGTGTCAAAAAAAAATATGTTTCAAAACTCACTCTTCTGCCGTCAATTTTCAGTAGCAAAAGCGAGCATGTCGAAATTTATTATAAACCATAAATATCCCGTATTCCCGTCACATATAAATTTGAACAATAATAAATTAATATGTGCCGACAAATGGTTGTTCACAACTCATCTATAAAGTGCCGTTAGGCCGGCCACACACGTATAAAATTGCCACCGTATATTATATTCGGTTTGTTTAATTAAACCGAGCAAGGGAATTGAACCGACGGCCCCGTGTAGAACACGATTTTTTATATCACATATGTATGTAAATATATCATAAATTTTACGTATGTGTTATATTGACCTCTGCCGTATTGGTTTAAATTTTTAATTTTTATTGATGTTATTAATATGTGGAAAGCGATGATGTATATAAGAGATTATTTTGTTTTCTTGGTTTATGCGCCATTGTTTTAATTTTTTACTTGGTCTAGAAAACTGCGGATATTTGAGTTAGATCTGCTGGATTGCATTGGGTTGCATCAGCCTTATATTGTTCCTACTGTTGGGGCTCAGGCCTCCTTTCTTGGAGAGGGAATGGGCCGTAATCCAGCACGCGGGCCCAGTGCGGATTGGATTACTTTAGGTTAATTTGTAAGCACATATCATTAGGTTTTATCTACGAAATGATCGTTATGACTCTTAGAAAGCACTCTTAGAAATTCATTTCATTTCACATAAAACGGACAATAATAATCATGTCAACCGAAAGACGTCCACTTTTAGACAGAGGCCTTCCCCAAGTGTCGATATAACGATCAGTTCTGTGCGTCTCGCATCCATCAGATTCCCGCGCCCCTCACTATGTCATCGGTCCACCTTGTGGGAGGCCTTCCAATGCTGCATCTTCCAGTACAAGGTCACCACTCCAGAACCTTTCGGCTCAATCGACCATCTATACTGCGAGCAATGCCCTGCCCACTGCCACTGAAGTTTAGAGATTCTTCGAGCTGTGTCTGTAACTATCGGGGGCAGGTGACCCAATATCAACTTATAATTCCAAGTCAGTCTGAAGATATCACAGTTCAAAATTTGCAATATGCAAAGACAGCTTGTAACATATCATTAAATGCAAAATGTGATTCGGTCGTTATATTTTTTTGATGTGGCTTGTGGAATACACATTTGGCAATGATGATGGATATTTCAGTCCATAAAACACTGGCTTCAAAATAAAAACAATTAATATTTATTGTATTTGCCTTTCAATAAAATTCATCGAGGTTCATTACCATAACACACAACCCTTTTGTTCTACCATTCCTCGATGTATCGCCAGCGTATTATCGGCGTTAGAAACAGCCAATCGCACAGGCCACCGGCCGTTCAAATAATCGTAAATTCACCAACGGACAAAATATAATAAATTGCCGATGAGATCTGTGCGTAAACTTCAAAAAAAAAATCTGTGTCCCAAAAAATCTAACGTACATCTTAAGTCAAGGGAATAAAGGTGAAAATCGAATGTGAAAACGGTTCAGGGATAGAAGAGTGGTTACCAATGAGTCTATATTTGCACTCTGAACCCTTTGTTGTCGCCTTTTTTCGGTTGTTTCCGAATAAAGGCTGATAGAACACGTTTTTCAAATCATTAAACAGTTTCGACCGCGGACGCGGTTGCGGGCAAAAAGGAGGTTTGTGGCTAAAAAAAGGAACTGGGAATAAAAATTGCGAAGCGTTGGCCTGGGACGAAGTGATCGTTGTTTCGCCACGATAATGCCTAATGTAGTGCGACTCAATGTTGTTGATGCTGTTTCTTTGCCCAATTCTTTTGAGGCAAAAAATGTAGAAGACTTGTTGTGTTACCGATCAAGACTGTTTAGTAGAAATTTAGAGACAGTAAACTCACAGTACTTACGTGATTTTGACATCAACTAGTGAACCGACCTGGCTTTACACAGGTGTAAAATATATGCATATTGCTTACTCGTTTATTGCTTTTTTATGAGTAAAATTATCATCGTCATCATTTCAGCCGAAAGATATCCACTGCTGGACCATAGCCCGAAAGCTTCGCTACAGCTACCGGTCCTGTGCGTCTCGCACCCATCGCAGTCCCGTAACCTTCACCAGGTCATCGCTCCACCTAGTAGCTTTTCAATACTGCATCTGTACCTCTACCATGAGTTTTAAGCAATAGTATTCGTCGCTACTCGATATCGACGCCGTAAATATTTTGTATGGCAAATTTTGGTTCTGCAAGTGACCGCTAGAGGCGCTGCAAAATTTGCCATACAAAATATTTACGGCATCGATATCGAGTAGCGACGAATACTATTGCTTGAAACTCATGGTAGAGGTACTGGACGTGCACGTGCAGCACGTGGACGCAACTCGTACTTAAGTTTTGGCGATTCTTCAGTTTATATCGGTAACTTTGGTTCTGCTGTGGTTATCTTTATTTTGAAAAACTACTCAATTTAAAATAAGATTAGACATTTAAACAAACTTTTTTTTACTGTTTGTTCAACCAATTTTGACTTTTATTACGTTGTGTATATACTTTTTTTTTTGAGGTGGGAGTTCATAACATAATTCCCTTCGCACTTTCTAGAGCAATAGATAGTGTCATACTTTTGGTGACTAGTGTTTTATTCACCAAAAGTATGACACTCTTATTTATTTTCTTTTAGTTAAACAACCCCTTAATCCTGGCAGGCAGTCATAAACCTTGGCAGAAAAAAGGAAAATATGTAAAAAAAAGAACTTATAAATTATCAAGTATCAAAACCACGCGCTCCAGCATATCCAAGCCAATACTTTACGTCACACGTCGGTTCGACACTCGACGCTGCGTTTTCCCGCTACATGTGCGAAAATGACACACTCACCGAATCGCTTTTGCCAACGTTTGGGAAACGCACACGTGTTCAGAATCAACTGTTTGTACAACAGATAAACATGAGTTTGGAGTTTGTCGAGTGATTGAGAAACGGTTGACTTGCGATTTTTTGTCCTGGTTTACATATGGGATATATGGGACCAATCCAACAGCATTAACAGCATCATTTACTCTTGCAGTGAATCACTCGTGTCATATACATAGGCAAAACATGGTTTGTTCTGGAGCAAGAAGCATGTAACCTAGCATAAGCTTAATCAGCTTTATAATGTTCCCACTGATGGGACTCAGGGCTCCTCTTTAGGTGAGGGAATGGGCTTAATCCACCATGCAGGCCCAATGGAGGATAATAGCTTGTAATCTAATCACAGCAATACTATAAAACACTATGATTTATGAATATCATAAGACATTATCGTCTTTACCTATTTTTTTAATTGATATAAATTAGTGCTTGACTGTGACCCCACCTGATGATAAGCAGTAATGTAATAGGTTATACCATATAAGAACAAATTGCAAGTAGCCGGAATGATTAAGAATATACATAACGCTGAACTATAATAGTTTTACAGGTTAACAGTTTTGAAGGTTAAAAGTTACATATTTCTATAGTTTTTGCTATACAAAGTAAAACCAGCTTGGAACTCGACAGTCAGTTTTGATAATGAACTCGATTTGCGTCAATTATTCCAAGCGGGCTGCCGTCATCATTAACATAGACTATATTATTCAGCGAAGGGCTCACCATTACCTCATTTGCACCGTGTAATAAGCAGCAAATTAGGAATTGTGGAAGTAATGAGTTTATGGTAACCGAAGATGATAGTGGATTTTAGTGTGCCTATGACTGAGTGACGGGGCGCAAGTAGTGATAGGTCTAGACCAGCAGTTGCGTAAACTACGTATGTTTGTTTGAAGACTTCATGATAGTTTCAAAAATATATATTGTATTAGGACTTTCAATAATGACTACTAAAGGCAGAGTCCTCATGTGGTTTTATAACGATTACCAAAATTGAGCTCCAAATATTCAAAAAACCACTTTGAGCAAACCACTCGGATTACTTTCCTATAACTTACAACATAACTCAAAAAACAATACATTATACAAGCCCACCCCATTTTAAAAGCCCAAACAAGAAGAACAATATCTTCCGTGACATAAAATTCGAAAAAAAGTTTAATGGGACCAAAATCCTGGCTCCAATAAAACATAAAAATACCCCAATATATTAGACGAAATTGATATTGTATAGATGATCCCTATTATAACGGTGGTCTGAGCACGGTACCCTGTTTTGCATATAGAAAAGCGATTCTTTCTTTTTGCTAGAAGTTTTTGAGGAACGATGGAAAAAGTGCAGTGGACTGCGCACAAGAATTAATGGTGTGAAACTTCGGACCGGTTGTCGTGGGAGCCGGGTATACGGGACCCAAATTTATGTACGTTCACGACTCCGTAGCTAGCTGGTTTTTCGGCGAATTTTTGCTGATCGTTTGTTAGCGTTTGAACATTGATTAAAAGGACCGTGTTGAGTTATACAGTGACTTTAGTTTGAATAAAATTTTGTATAATTAGGTTGTATATCTCCTCAGCTATCTCTATCATAACTATTTTCTAAGAAATCCTTAAAAAAAAATTATTGACATCAGTCTGAAACTTTCTTTAAGAAAGATCGAATTGATTGAAAAACCATAATGACTCGCTGACTTTTACACAGTGACTCGATTTAGCAAAATTTTGTATAATTAGGTAGTATGTCTCCTTCGCTATCTCTATCAACTGTACTGTAACTTCTTAAAAGTTTTACTGATGTCAGTCTAAAAATTTCTTCAAGAAAGATCAATATCCATTCTATGCAAAAACCATAATGACTCGCTGATTAGGACGGACACAATTTGTCTTCCCTCTATAGAAGCTCCACAAAAATTGTAACCTAATTGTAGCCACAAAGACAGATCATCGATCACGGGCCAAGCCGTCATCGCATTCAATAAGAATCTGCATCAAACGATTGCCACAATCAATCCTCATTTGCCGAGACGCCGAAAAAATCAACCGACGAAAAGCCACAGATGGCGGAGCATTTTTAATAGTCGCCAAGAACTCACCAGTCACCAACAGACAAATCTACTGTAATTAATGACTATGAGGGTATTTTTTTTTTTCACTCCGATACCAATAAAGGAGACATTACTGAAGGGACAAAACAAAACATTGCGCCCGGTGTCGAACGAAAGGAGAATTTATCATCTAGACGGCACCGGCAGTCGGCGCACCCGCCAATGTCCATTTGGATAATGCCCAACGCGATTAAAAATATAAAAATACCCCCACCCGACCCCTGTGGGGAGAGGGGGGGTTTGACGGAGGACATCGCGCTGAGGACACAAAAGGATTATAAATGAGAAGGAATTTTAGATAATATTTGTACGTTGGATGTGGATTGTAATGTCGGTAGAGATCGGCCGGCGGGCGCTCCCCACCGGGGGGCGCCTTCCGCGATCCGCACCTAATGAGTGTTTGTATCAATTTGTTAGTATTGTATTTGAATATTTTTATACATTCGTTACGATTTTAATCCCTTGTGGTCGTGGCAGACTGGATCGATGTTTTTTTTTAATTCTCAGCCGTTTGATCGCCGGGTGCGTTTGTGTTGATTAAAGGCGTTGTTCGAGGTTTTCGGGACCCATGTCTCGACCGCAATCTCTTTTTATACTTTTTACTTGTATCCGACAATTGGGATGGGTGTAGAATATTAAAAGTGTGATTATGTTGTGACTGGCTGTTCCACACCCATTACGAGTGATGAGGCTGTTATGAAAGTAGTTGATTGTTGACGCAACGGGCCCTAACTTTAACTAGGCACTGAAAAAACCGAAATTTCCTCATTCCACCGCGCGTTATAAAAAAATAATTAATTCTAATTACTCAGTAGGCCCTAAAAAATACAATTCGCTCGTGTAGGACCCCACGATAGTATAAAGGGTCAGATAAACATGGAAAAAATATAATTCGTATTCATAATTAATACATTTAAAAAATATTATATTTTCCAGGCATTTTTAGACTACGGAGGATGAATCCGAATGAGCGAGAAAAGAATAACACAGCTCTGAGCGAGCGACACTCGGTGTTTTCAATTCATTATCTCGAAAACAAAAATTTCATTAGCCCCGAGATTTCCTTTTTAAATTTAATTATTCATATTTAAATTAAACAAAATATAATAGAGGTCCGCCAGAGAAAAAAGCGGCTTTATCGTATCATATTTTATTAACCGAATTTATAATTCTACGCCGATTCGAGTAAATCCCCTACAGTGGGTAGACGGGGGGGGGTTGCGGGCCTCTCCCTGGGAAATATTTATGAATGCCAAGCAGAAAAATCCACAATAATATTTCAGGGTGGACGTCGGCCGCGGTCTTTACTTGCCAGCCCCTGATCTATTTAAAAAAAGGCCTCCCGGAAGGACAAAAGGGCTGCGGGGTGCTCGTAAAAAAACTGGACACGTATAGAGGTTACCGGCCGTCCGGCCGCTTTGTCTGATTCTTATTTTTTACCGGATCGGATCCTTTTCGCCGTTTTTTATCGGTTTTTGTTCCGGAGACACTACGGGCCGGGTCGGATACCCCGTTTGTTCTAATGTCATCCCATTTGTAATTTTTACGTTTCACTGTATGTGTATTTTTTTTAGTTGACCGGCTAATGGTTACCCTTTTCTTTGGTATGTAAAAATTGTTTGATTTATATTTTGGTAGCTGACCAGCGCAGTTTTCTTTGGATTCCATTTTATTGTATTCATTGTACATTCATGTGTATCAAGCGTTACAGGTTTGTTCGAAAATTAAACTGCGACCTCGGAACGCGAGTGGGTCAGTTACTTCTAGGCAAGCGAGCTCCATCGTCGACCATGTCATCGCTTACTATCATATGAGATTAGTCAAGAGCGAGCCTATCAATAAAAACAGCTATATTCATTTAGATCACACCAGTGAACCCAACATAGTTAGCAAACCAATAGATAGATAATGACTAAACATTTAACACCTCTACGGTCCGAAGTAATCGTTTCACCTTGTCGTTTATTCCGCATACATCGAAGGACTGGAGCAATTTGCCTGCTGCGGTCTTCCCGTCTAATTATAATTTAGGTGCCTTAAAGGCTGGAGTGAATAGGCTCAATAAACTAGTGCGCTTCACCATCAACAATTGCATCACTGCTTACCTTGCTGTTTATTAAAAAAAAATAGGAATAAATAAATAAATTAGGAGTTAGCGGATAAACAGAACACGGGAAGCGACATTTCGTTTATAAATACTGTGTAGAGATGTACAATAAAACTACGAAATAAATCGATACCTCCTACGCTTAAGATCGTAAGGCAAAAATGCATTGTAGTTGTTAATATATAAGTAATTAATAAAAATAATAATATTCTACAACTATCACAAAACACCGTCTAGTCCCAAGCTAAGCAGAGCTTGTGTTAAGGGTACCAGACAGCTGATAAACATACTTATATATTTTTAAATACATACATATTATAGACAAATAACACCCAGACACAGAACTAATGATCATGCTCATCACACAAACATTTGTCATGGGTGAGAATCGAACCCACGACCTCCGGCATAGCAGTCAGGGCCACTAACTACTAGACCAACAGGCCAAATTCGTGGAACACTGCAGTTCAATCAATCAGTTATCATCAGAGGCTTTATATATTAAGAAATAATAATATTTATTTTATATTTTACGGGTACCCTTATAGGATCACTTTGATGTTCGTCTGTCTGTCAAGACCCTTTATCTCGAGAACGCGTGGAGGTATCGATTTGAAATCAAAACTATATACTCAGGTCTGCGATCTCAAAAAACTGTGAAAAAATCAAATCTCTAAGTTAACGAAAAATAAAGATAGTCCTATAAGTCGCAAAAAAAAAATTAGTATATTTAGTCACTTTTAAGGGAATCAAAATTCATAGGGTACTTCTTGTTGACCTAGAACCCTGAAATTTAGCATGATACAAGGAATTATAGCAAAAATATAAGAATAAATGTGAAAACTATTTTGTACCTAGTTACGTCACAAAAAAAAATTACACTTTTCGATTCGAAGAAATTTTCGAAACTCGAATCGGTAATTGAACTATTTACATAAGTTAGTTTGTCGGACTCGCACTTGCCCAATTTTTTTTATATTACAACGCTACTCAATCACTACATAGCATAAAACAAAGTCGTTTCCGCTGTCTGTCTCTATGTATGCTTAGATCTTTAAAACTATGCATACGGATTTTGATGCGATTTTTTTAATAGATAGTGATTCACGAGGAAGGTTTATGTGTATAAAACATGCAAAATATAATTAATATCACCTTTGCACCCGGTCTAATATATACTAGAGACCCGCCCCAGCTTCTCAAGGGTGCGAAGTTAAGCAGTTTTAAAGATCTAAACACACATAGGGACAGACAGCGGAAAGCGACTTTGTTTTATACTATGTAGTGATGACTTTCTGCGTAAAAGGTATAAGTATGGTGATAAGTGTATGTGATTTAGATACAAGTTTTTCTTTGTTGTTTCTTGTAAGGTATCGAAATACATGCGAAAGTCCTCATTCTACCTTACCAAGCAACACGAAAACGTTAAAATACGAATAGTAACCAACCAATGAATACAAAGTTGCACACAATGAACGCTCTGCCGTAACTGAGTCCCGAACGTGGCCGACAATGGGATTAGGCTCAAATTGGACATGTAGCATGCGCTGTGCATCCCCAGCGGTGGGACCTATTGATAGACATTGTAATTGTGAAGTAAACGCTTTTTGAACTACCGCGCTTTTTGTGTAGCTTTGGGTAAGCTTAACTTAATTAGGGCATGAAAAGGCAATACGGTTCTTTTCTGCCGTATATCTTATTCTTTTTTTTTGTCTGTAAGAGATCGCTTTTAGAGATAAGACCGCCTATTGTGACACTCTATTATTTTTAAGTTCTTTATGTAATTTTATTTTTAGTCTACAATAAAGAATACATATATCTATCTATCTATCTAGTACCAGTGTGGAGCTTTTGTTTTTAGGTGGGGAAATATCATCCAATGACATCTCTGCGTTGGCTTCGATTTTTACTGACTAAAAACCCATTCCTTTTCCTTCTTTGCTTTCGTTCCAGGGCTCCGGGTTACGTTTTCACACTGCCCCATAGCCCTAGTAGGCTTCGACCCAGCTGGGTCCCTATGGTTTGCTAACAACTCCTTGAGGCGTGGAACGATACTTGCCGTCGACGACCTGGGCCTGGTCCGGACTGTTACCGGACGTCGGACGGCGAGCTACCCGTTGCTCGCCGTCCGCAAGCTCGCGTCTATGGTGGCTGGAGGTCGGCCCTGCGGCAGCTGGGGCATGAGGACCGTTGCCTTACACGTGTGGCCTCCGTATGGCATCACCTGCTATGCTGCCCATCCTGCACAACTACCTGCACTTTTCAGGATTTGTATGAGGCCATTATGAGAACTGTACAGGTTGCCAAATATTGGTCAACAAAAAATTCAGTTGATCGACACTATTCGACACGAAAAGAAAGAAATGAAAAATATGATCCTACTCCTAAATTTTGGCCACGATCGTGTGTTGAAGTTTTAATGTTCAAAAAAAAAAATGTCATGAGGCATCGGAATTGATCGAAAATGTTACTGTGACTCTGGAACGCAAATCGACAACTGAAGGAACATAAGTCTTGTTTTAGTCAGTGAAAGTCTGACACTCCCTCTCGGTCCACCCAAAGTGAGAGATGTTATTTGATGGTTTAGGTGTCTTCAAGGCTAGACTGAATAGGCTCTTAATAAACTAGTGCGCTTCACCATCAACGATTGCATCACTGCTTACCATCAGGTAGGATTGCAGTCAAGCACTAGTTTATATCAATAAAAAAACCACCAAAATAAAAGTTTTAATGGTCTTACTAAACATTACTGTACGTTTCTGCCTTATACCATAACCTTTCTTCAACTTTAAAAAAAACTATAAATATTATATACACCCTACGAAGATGATCGAACGAATGAAGAGAATTTCCCAGCATTTTCCTAATATTGATGACCTCCGCGCAGTACATTTTAGTCCAACCCAACCAATTTTTAATATGGTCCGAATAACCACAAAAATGTACTACATAAATCCTCCCACAAAATGTAGCTCATTTTGCTTCACATTTCACCTTACCTTCAGTTCGGAATCACAGACCCCATTTTAATATTAAACAAGTAAATCCGACAAGAAGGCGAGATCTAAACGCACGATTAATCCAGACCGCGTTCCCGCCAAAAAAGAGGAGAAAAAAACAAAATGGCCGGCGAATAATCAAATTATTAGAAGGCACGTGAGGGCTCCGTGGTCTTACCGCTTATTTATCATAGATGTTATGGATGGTACAGCTTTCTTTTCGGACATTGTGATCGGCTTGTTTTACGGAGAACAGTGAACTTAGCTACCGCATTTCTATTGTGGGCATGGCATTTGCGACTAGTCAACTCACTATATACCATGGGTCACCAATTACTTTCATTTTAAAAACGGACCCCCGTTATTTCAAAAAAATGTGATCGTTGCGGTCTGGAATGTAAAATTTTAACGAATACGTTCCCGTACAGCATTATATAAAATAATAAACAAATGTTATAATTTATAAGAAGTAGGTACCAAAGGTTTTTCAATATTAATGAGAAAAAAGTCATTTTTTGTCTTGGACTATCCGTCCGAAGTGTGGAGTAAAGTTTGTGCAGGGTATTGTCACTAAATCTTGGAGATATTCATCGGCGAGTCTGTTCCAAGACAAACCGCCTATATAGGGTGACTGCTAATTAGTGAACGATACTTAAACACGTGATTGTAGTCATGATAACAAACAACTTTTATTATGGGACCAAACCTGAAATAGCGAAAAAAATCTACCATGTTCAGTACATTTATGTTCGCCTAACTGGTCAAAATGTACTATACATAAACTTTGTAATCCACTTTGTTATATGTTGTTTTGGTGTACAATAAAGAATATTAGAACTTTTACTCGTCAATTTTTTCATTAATTTAGGTTCCAAGTCTCTTTTAAAGTTCATACAGTAAACATGTAAATCAAATGAGAACCATGCAGATCGGTGTATGAGATGATCTTTTGAGGAAAGAACACACAAATTAGGTTACTTTCAGCGAAGCACACACATTGTTTTTTTTTTTATGAGTGATTGCACAGGGAAGACCAAGACCTGGTTAATGACATAGAACACTTTTTGTTCAGGGATTACGGGCGAAACCACTGGCAAGCTTTGACGGATTCGATCCCCGCACGGAACAAATATTTGTAAAGCCTACAGATAGGCATTCTGGGGGACACCCCAGAATGCCTATTCACAAGACATTTTTACATGTTTGTGAACGCACCCACGATACTGGAATAATTCTTAGTGTGGGGGCAACGTTTCTTTAAAAAAAAGTTGATTTATACTTCTTTCTACCCATACTCTTAAGCCGTGTTTACGGAGACGCGGCGCGTTGGGTGTTCGTCGTACATTGCAGCAGCGGACCGTGACATACACATCGCTCGCGCAAACACAGACATATTGCAATGTACGACGGACCGCCCAACGCGCCGCGTCTCCGTAAACAAGCACTCAAGCTATTTGCTCGTCTTTACTACAATTGACATTTTCTTTTTGCAGGAGTTACTCATTGGACGAAAGGTTCCTGTACTGTCAAGGCGAAGTGCGGCGGGTTCACTGGCATCCTGGCTCTCTGTCACATGTGTTTGTGCTGGGCTCTGATAACACGATCAGGTAAGGTCGGCTTTCATTTGAAATGTGATAACAAATATCACAAAATGTAATATAGTGATGTACCATTTTTGACGACTCATCCAATGCCAATGATGAATATTAGCGATTGTTTTGCAGACTAGAAAATTCGCAGGTTTAAACTATCCCATGCATAGATATCCTTATAATATAATTAGTAACCGGTCTATAGGAAGCTGCAAATAACCTGAAATCTTTGCTATGATTATACGCAACCCCCACTTCGATTGAGACCCGAAAATCTGTTGCACATTGAGGGTCGATCGCCATTTTGGTTCAATTTCTATGCCACGTATTCTACAGAAACGGCTTGACCTCATTAAAACTAACTTCTATCCCATTTCAGACTCTACAACATAGCCTTGAAGAAGGGTCCCAAACTGCTGCAGATCCTCACCATCGGCATCAAGCCCTCAGGCCAGCTAGCCGGGAGAAACATACTGGACAGCCTCGGCGACACGGCGGTAGACTTCACGCCGATACCAGATTCTGAGACCTTGCTGATCTTGAGGGGGAACGGTGACGTTTATATGATGCAGTGTGAGCTTGATAAAAAGAGGTATGACAACACTTACAATAAACTTACAATTTATGAACTTCAGTTAACACTTTGGGCACATTGCTCGTAGAACGGATGGTCGATGGAGTGACCGCGCACCAGAAAACGCAGTGTTGGAAGGCCACCCAAAAGGTGGACCGATGACCTGGTGAGAGACGCACAGGACTTTTCGATGTGGCAACACTTAGGGGATGCCTATATCCGACAGTGGAGGTCCTTCGGCTGTAGTGATGATGATGATGCCGTAACTATCGTCGAAAATTCGAAGTGTAATGTTAGCTTATCTAGACTCATCCTCGCCACAGATGGTCACACCAAGTTTATCTAACTGTGTCACAAATGGTTTGTCTTACTGACTGGCCTGTTGGTCTAGTGATGGATGCCAGAGGTCGTGGGTTCGCTTAGGGGTAGGTCTATTATTTGTGTGATGAGCACGATCATTTGTTCTGTGTGTAATTCATCTATAATATGTATGTATTTAGAAATATATAAGTTGATGATGTTTATAAGTTGTCTAGTACTTATAACACAAAATCTGCTTAGCTTGTGACTAGACGGCATTGTGTGATAGTTGGGAAAAATATTATATTAATATTAGCTAATCCGGCAAACTTCGTACCGATACCTAATAGCTGATTTTTTTTCGTGAATTTTTCCATATTTTCTCACCGTTTAAACCTTCCCTGGAGTATCACGAATATTTCAAGACAAAAATTAACCAAATCAGACCAGCCGTTGTCAAGTTTTAGCGAGACTAACGAACAGCTGTTATATACATATAAGACATTAATCAGCTATTATATACATATAAGAACATTTTTATATAAATATAAGAAGATAACAACTTAGGGCTGATTTCATCATTCAATATAAAAACTCAGTTCAACTAAACTGAGCTCAGCGTAATCTAGTTTAAAGACCAGTGTCGTAAACATGGGCGACAATAAAAGAATTGAGACTGAGTTTAGCGTAAACTAGGTTCAATTCATAGCGGTGAAACGCAAAATGAAGCTATAATCTCGATTAGGCGCTCAGACTGCGTTTTGTTTTATATAATCTCGATTAGTTTATTGGTGAATTTGGCCCTTAGTCACAAATGGTTAATCTAACCTTGAATCATTCTTCCATTTCAGCCCCCTCGCACCAAAGCTATCGGGTCCTCTAGCAATGTATCCCCCTGCTGACGACAACTATGGCTCGGAATCCTGTTCCATCACCGCTTTAGGAGGAGGGGATACCCCTCCACTCGTCGTGGTCGCTACCTGCTCAGCAGCTCTGTACCATTGTCTGCTGTTACCTAATGTAAGTAGAACTGGGGGCTTACTCTCGAGTTTAATTCCGATCAGTCGACATTGGAATTGTAACGTTAGGTACTCTTGAATTCGATGCTATTTTGAACAAATGAAAAACAAATTTATGAGTTACATAAATCTTTGTTACATATTTGAAATAATTTGCCTACTGCGGTCTTCCCGTTTGATTATAATGTAGTTGTCTTCAATGCTAGAGTGGACAGGCGCTTAATAAACTGTGCGCCTCACCATCACCGATTGCATCACTGCTACCATCAGGTAGGATTGCAGTCAAGCACTAGTTTATATTAATTAAAAAATATATATTGTCGCTTTTACTATGTGAGCACAATGTAATTCAAAAAATCGATATAGCACGAAGAATCTTTAATTATATCTACACATGTACAAAATCTTAAATATTAACTAAACTATTTATATTAAAACCTACCTATGTACGAGTACAAATAATTAAAAAAAATACTGGGCAAGTGCTAGTCGGACTTGCGCACTGGGATTTCCGTACAAACTTACCTATGAAATAGTTCAATTCCTTCAAGGCTCGAAGATTTTTTCGTGTCGCCAAAAATTGTTTTTTTTTTAAACTACAACTTTACTGTTTTCAGATTTATTCCTATAGCTTTGCTAAAAGACCTTACTTTTTGCCATATTTCTGGGTCTAGTGTCGAAATATACCTTTTTGTGCGACATAAACGGCCATATCTTTTTTTTTCCTTAACCTGGAATTTTCACAGCTTTTACAGCTTCAAGGGACCGCAGACCTGAATATATGGTTTTAGTTTCAACTCGATACGTCCACGCGTTCCCGAGATAATGGTTCTTGACAGACAGACGGACAACAAAATGATCCTATAAGGGTTCCAATTTCTAGAGTTCCGTGCCTTCCGATTAAACTTGCCTTTTATCTGTCTCCAGCCATCAGAGAAAGAAGACGGTGACAGCCACGCCCTGTACGTGGTGGAAGCTGTGGAACTGAACATCGTTCTGAACCCTGACGATGACCTGCAGTATTCTTATCCAGTGCACCTGTATCCGGTAAGTCAATTAGTAGAAATATTCTGTTATTTCAGAAAAATAGCCTAAGTGTATGTAAGACCACCGTAGCCGTAAGTACGGGCTTGCGGACGACGAGAAATGGGTATCTCGTCGTCCGGCGGTCCGGCAAGAAACAAGGCGAATCTCTTTCCCGTCGTATCGGATTGCCGTCCCATCGGACTATGTGAGTAAAGGAACAGAGAGTGCGCTTGTCTGTCCACACACGCTGGTGCACTGTAATATCTTATGCGTACTTAGTTAATCTCTGTTGAGATTGGCCACCGTGATCGAAATTTGGTCGGAAGGTTTGTATTATACACCGTTAAATTTTGATCATTTTAATCCCGTGGAGGGTCGATTCGGTACCTTCATGAAACATTATCGATTTGTAAAGATAAAATTAAAAAATTAAGTTTTTTTTTTAAATTCAAATTAATTTGCGCATGTACGAAATTAATTTCTATAAACTTCAGCTGAGCGAGTTCAATAACCTGTAGGTAGTTAGTACGCAACGACCGATAACTACCTAGAAGGTCATTGACTAGTTTACTTAAGAAATTAATTTCGTACTTGCGTAAATTAATTCGGGTTTTAGAAAAAAGTACTTAATTATCTTATTTATCTTTACAAATCGATAGTGTTTCATGTACCGAATCGATCCTCCACGGGATAAAAACAACCAAAATTTAACGGTGTATTTTTATCCCAAAAATCTACTAGATCGACCCTCCACGGGATTAAAACGGTCAAAATTTAACGGTATATAATGGTCAGGTATACCACCGTTCTAAAATAAACTTAATTGTCATAAGTATAAAGTTGCTATTCGCATATTTCCAGTGCTCAAACAACACGTATGCATGTGTGCACGCGGGTGGCGTGCATGCGATTACTCTGCCTATGCTGGGGCATCTGGTGGACTACGCACTGGCTGATGAAAGTAAGTAACCCACTTTTGGCTTTTTTTTTTCTTTTTTTGATTTCACAAGCGTTGTGCATATAGCCAGTGTCAAGTCTAAAGTTTGTGATCGAAGTACGAGCCAATACCGCGGTTTTAAGGAACGTCGGTTTTACTCGCGGCTCGTCGGTGCTGATCGACAAGCGAGTTAAACAGTTTGGAACGACGAGCCGAGTAGAAAATGAAGCAAACACGACGAGCCGCGAGCCAGGCGAGTCGCTCGTATTGCGATGATACACCGCTTAGCTTTACCGACGCACCATAAGACCGCGATTTTAGTCGCTCGTCGATCAGGGTCTTAAAAAGTACCTACTACATTTTTGACACGTTTGCCGCATGCCCGACAAACTGTGGGCAAAAATAGCACAAAGTTGGTGCCCTAAGACAGTGCGACGGGGTCGCGGCAAACCGCGAAGGAGATGGCGCGATGAGCTAGACGGATTCCTCCAGAACTAGCAAGAGGAAGCGCAGGCCCGCGAGAGGTGGAAGGCGTGGAGAGAGGCCTTTGCCCAGGAGTGGGACAGAACAGGCTAATAAAAAAAATACAGTAATTTAGTTTTCGTTTAGTATGTGTATGGACACATTATAATGTTTTTGCAGTATTTGGCAGCAAATGTCAGCCTTCTCGGCAAGCTTTGTTTTTAGTAAGTCAATACAAAAATAACATTCTCAGCTTCATTTTACCGAAATCGCGCCTGTTTCAGTGATTCCACATACACACAAAACTACCACAGACCGGTCGCGATAGGTGAATACTGTTGACGCCCTCTACCCCAGCTATAGGACATAGGATCTTAAGTCCCTGGATCTCAATTAAATATGGTTATTGCAGCCCTTAAAAACTTTGTTTATTTAGTTGTTCTTACGCAAAATCATTATTTAAAATGTTGTTAAAATTGCCATATCTCTTAAATACATGATCTTTTTTCTATGATTTTTAGTCAATAAATACAAAACATGTATTATCTTGATACTACAATATAATAACGTGTTGAAAAAAAGTTAAATCCGTAAATGACATTAATGGCTTTAACCTTTTTCGACACGTCGATCGATGATTTGCTCACCATTTGAAATTGAACTAACATCCCCGGCCGCGTTCCGAGTCTCGAAAACATCGCTGTTAACGCGTTTACAAATCCGTTACCCGGAGGCAACTGCTGTTGGTGCGCAAACATCGATTTTATCGTGATATGGAACGCGATGCATTGAATGTATATTCTATGCACCACATTTAGAGTCACGCATCACAACCACAGACAAAAAATTATATTGCCACGTCAATCTCCACAGGGTAGTCCAACCCTATAAAATAATGTTTGTGTAGAGATACAACCGCATAATTTTTCCACTTCACTTAAAAAAAACGGTGGCCTCTAAAATGCTATTTAAAGCTCAAATTTAATCAAGATAATTACGTTCTTTCAGCCTGTATATGTCAAATTGGTGTTCAAATTTTAATTATTTTTTAGCCCAAGCTCCATACATTTATTGTACGTCTCTTTTAAAAACTCAGATTCTGAATTCGGTCTCGATAAAACCGCCTCCGTTACACACCTAGGTAGCTGTCATTATGATTTGTATCTGTATTAATTTCTGATATAGGTAACTTTCTCATTATTTTTAACTGCCCTAGTCCCGTGTCATTTATGTTCGCCTTCCTCCTTCCTTCCTTCTTTCCTTCCTTCCTTCTTTCCTTCCTTCCTTGTTTCGTGTCACATCTCTCACAATCCATTCATCTTTTCTTTGGCCTCCCTCTCCTTCTCAATCCTTCCGCATATTTACTCATAAAACTTAGTAACATGCGTTTCATCCCTCCTCTCCACATGACCATACAAACAATTCCGTTTCAACTTTACAGCTACTGGCGCCACTTTCAAACTTCCTCTAATATACGTATTTCTCATTTTATCCATACTCGTCATACCACACATCTATCTAAACAACATCAACTCCACTACGTGCAATCTTTTTTCATCTGTATTTTTCACAGTCCAAAATTCTGACCCATACAGTATGACAGTTCTTATCACAGACTTGTAGATTTTACACTTCAACTTAGTGGGCATCCCCATGACTCGTCGCCATTTCATCCATCCTTAGTTGATCCGATGTGTTTGTTTCGGTCTATTCACCATCCTCTTAGACAAGATCGTGCTCAAGAATGAGACTTATGGAGAACCCACCGATACTATTGCTAACGAGATAGCAGACTGCATCGGTGTTAAACCAACAGCAGTCAAGCCACTTGGAAGAGCAGGGAAAATACACCTACTGATTTTTGATGGCAAACTCAAATCGAGAGATCTTCTAGAGAACTTCAAAACCTCGGAAAGAAAGTTCTTTTGCGCACCCTCCATCAAGGTCGAACCATTTAGAGAAAACCCGAAGCATATTATACAGTGCAAAAAATGCTATGCATTTGATCATTCGAAACAATCGTGCTACGGTAAACAAGAGGAACCACAGATTGTTATTACCACGCAAGAGGGTACGACTACGAAAGTCTGCAGAAATTGTAAAGAAGAAGGCCACGGCGCGAACAACGCCAAATGCTCTGTGTTTAAAAGTGTAATAGCTAGGCAATTAGAACAAGCAGAGGCTAAGCAAACAAAGAAAGAGGAGAGAATTAAACGCTCAGTGGTAAAACTGGGTGTTAAATACGCAGATGTTACAAGCACAAGTCAATTTCCAATTCTACCACAAAAAGAATTAGCACAACCACAGACAAAATCATCACAACCACTAACTGAATCAGTACAACCTACAGTGGGCGGCCTCACACTAGAGGGCCTCTTTCAGATGCAGACACAAATGCAACAGACACTGATGATGCTGACGGACACTATAAATAGGATACACTCGCGCCTCAATGGCTAACCACGGCAGTAAGAAAATACAAAATCTGAAAATCTTACACCTGAACACACAGGGAGTAAGAAACAAATTCAAAAAAATAAAAGCACTAGTCGAGAAATATAGACCGGCTATAATTGTATTGAACGAGTGTAAGATCGACTTTGAGACACAACAATATAATATTAAAGGGTACGACAAACTCACCCACACATTGAAAAAACACTTAGCCACTGCCATGTATATACAAAGGGGACTAAGGTGGGTCGAAACGGAAGTTACCCCAGGTTGGCACGATGAGAACAAGAAGATAGAAGGCGTAGGCATTAAAATTTTTACTAACCACGCAACTGGACAATATATCAAGATCAAAGGAATATATATCCAAATTCCAAACCAACACCATGCTAGAGAAGAACTGGAGGAAACTTTAGCCGATGATCCATCGATCATTATTGGCGATATGAACTTACGTATGCAAATCCTTGGCCACAGTAGGAACTCCGGCCTCGGCAATATCATTAAAAAAGCCGCGAAAGACAGAATCTGCTCGTTGAAACACGCCAATGCTCCATCTAGACCTTTCAGCCAAGGTAACACCATCTTGGACCTGGCTATAATAACACACCAACAATTAGAAACGCAGGCCAAACAGGTTGAGAGCGTTGGTTCGGATCACCTCCCTTGGTTGCTAACAGTAAAGATCGAACATAATATAGAGGAACACCTATCCCGTAACACAAAAAAAATCTACGAGGACGCGAAACTCAGAGCGGCCTACCAACAGACAATGTGGGAAGGTTTCTGCGATCTTAGCAAAGAAATCACAACAGAATCCGATTGCGAGAAGTATGTCGAAGCAATGGAAAATGCAATTATTGCAGCCCTCGACACTCATGCACCCCTGAAAAATTCAACAAGGCAGGAACGACTACCGAAGGAAATAAACGATAAGATAGATTTTAGAAACAAACTTAAACAAATGGTATGGCAAGCGAGACACTGCAGTTGCAGACTCCAACACGAACTACGCAGTCTTTACAACCATGCTAAGAGAGAAGCTGAAAAAGTCTTGAAAGAATACTCAGAAAAAGGCTGGCTTGACAAACTCCATGATCCACGGGACAATGGGTCACAAATGTGGCGAATCCAACGAAACATGAAGAAGTCTATCGTCAAACTTCCAAATATTAAGGGATGCAGTACAGAACTAGAAACAATAGACAAGCTTACGGATACAGCTATAGTTAAGGAAGCCAAAATAGCGAAAGATGATGAGGGAACTGAAAAGACGACACCATTCCAACCGCTCGACCCAACATCAAAAAAAGAAGTACAACTTGCACTCAACAAATTCAAAAACAAAAACAGCCCCAGGGCCAGATGGAATAAGAGCAGACGCCCTCAAACTTGGGGGAGAAGTCTTCATCGAGGCATTTGTGCCTCTTGCTAACTTTGTTTTGTCCACAGGTTACTTTCCTAAGCGATGGAAAACAGGCGTGTGCATATTCCTGCACAAGTCCGGCAAAGATCATCGACAGGCATCATCATACCGCCCAATCACGCTGCTCAACATCATGGGTAAGCTATGTGAGCGGCTGATCCTGTCAAGACTTACTGCTACAGTCAACCGACTGCAACCAACTTTCCAGCACGGCTTCACAAGAGCAAGAGGCACAGCGACTCAGATTCTTCGTACCGGAAAAATTATCACTGATGCGCTGGCTACGGAAAACAGTGTCTCCATGATATCTACGGACCTACCGAGGGCCTTCGACTCGATCAACCACAAGGGCCTGATCAAGAAACTTCAGAATCAAGATGTTTCCAATAATATCATTAAAATAATTGAGAACTACCTTGAAGGCAGAAACATAAGAGGTAGATTTAGAACTACCACAACCAATGATAAACCGTTACCTCACGGCGTGCCCCAAGGCTCGATCCTGGGACCGATAATCTTCAATTTATACGTTCATGACATTTGGGATATACAAGACCACATCAAAGGTCTCAAACTCTCACAGTACGCGGATGATCTCTGTATACTCAACAGAGACACAAATCCAGAACATGCGACTATGCGTGCTGAATGGGCAGCGGAAACCATCATTGACTACTATACGAGATGGGGTTTAAAGTGTAACATAGAGAAAACGGAATGCATCATGTTCACGAAAAAGAAAAAATTCCGGCCAACGGTGAAACTGAAACAACAGACGTTGCACTATCAAAAACAGATAAGATACCTCGGTGTCATATTCGACAAACACATGAAAATGAACCAGCACACCGAACAAGTCGTCAAAAAATTGAAACGAATCAGAGGAGCACTCGGTCCAATAATAGGATACAATGCGAAGACGGAATTAAACACGAAAATAGCCATCATTCAGGCCTGTATTTTACCGTTAATGGACTACGGAGTAGTGCAACTACTCTCAAGGTATAGCGCAACGAACCTAAACAAAATTGAACGCCAATACAGATTGGCACTGAAAAATGCCGCACAACTACCAAGGCGAACACCCACGGAAGTGATCTGGGAGATGGCTGACATAGAAGCCTGGCACCTACGAGCCGAGGACCTAAACACCAAAATGTTGGAAAACATTGCAAAATTAAAAATAGAAGATCTTGAAATTCCTGGAGACGCCTACCAAGCGCACGGCGAATTCAATCCTCTCAGGGTTAATCACAGAATAGGCGAGATAATGTATGACCCCAATAAAAAAGGATACAAGCGATGGCCTAGCGACAAAACGAAGGCGCCACGTCCCCTTAAAATAAAATAGGAAAATAATAATAATGATCACACAATAACATAAATAAAACACGTAATCTGGTTGTATATTCTAACATATTGCGAATAAATAGAACACAGCAAACATAGATCCATTAGGACATAAGTTAGCTGACTCACCTCTGCACGGCCCACCGGCTACAGAGACATTTTGTAATACACAAAGTAGGCAAATAAATGTTATTCTGATTCTGATTCTGATTAGACAAGCAACTTGTCAAAGTCATTTTATGCAATCTAAAGACTGGTTCATGTTTAGAGCATAGCTTTTTCTTAGGTGAATAATCATCAAAAAACTTCTCCTGTTCAAGAGGACCCCCTCTTCAGACTTTTACTGACTATACAAATCACTCGTGTTCATTCAGTTACCCAATGCATTGCCAGGCTCACAGGCCAGCCTTACAATAAGTGTGTATTTCGCATTTGCAGCGGAAATGGAAGCAGTGCTGGCAGCGATGTGCTCCCGCTCCAGCGTGGCGCGCCACCTCGTGTGCACGGGCACCGGCGCGGCGCTGCAGCCGCCGGCTGGCCTGGCGCTGACGGCGCCGCCCTTGCCGAGGTTGCTGGTGCTGTGTGCTGAGTGCAATCTGGTCGCTAGGTAACAGTAATTCTCCGTCTTAACCTTTTCAAGTTATTGTTGCCGTAGAGCTGACGAGACATCAAAAAACAAATGACAACCAAAAGGGTAACTATATCTATTCACGTTAAGAAAATAGTAAGTCATCAGTTATTGCGACCGCTTGTCTCAACGTCATACGTAAAGCAACAGCTGCCGGCGCATCGTGCGGCGCTCGCGAGCGGCAGGCCGCCACCGACTGCTCTCTCCCCCCCCCCCCCGCGCCCCTCGTTCACTGCGCCAGTGCGCGGCGATGTTGAGAGCAGCGGTCTCAACAGCAAAGTAAAGGTGTATAGCAACATCTATGGGGTAACATACGAACTAAGTTTTAGTTACGTAGTCCTACTTCACGCAATTAAAGTTCTCCGTTTCATTTGAACATATAAAACAGCACAATAAAGTAATGACTGTTGTTGAGCATATAAAACAACATATATTGAAAAAAAATCTAATCATGTCAAGGGCCGTGGCTAATCTGAGTCACAACGACACTATTTTCCTAACGTGAATGTACTATTAATAATGGTTATTATTATTTATTTACAGAACATTGGAACCATTCGACTTAGAAGAACAGCTATACAAGGAACTCCAGCTGAAGAACCCAACGCTAGAACAAGATGATATTAACAATATACTGAAAGAGGTAATTTATAAGTTTTTGTTTTTTTTTTAACTTAACCCATTTACAACCTGTGCCAGCACCATCATTTCCGTTAGCTAATTACAGACACTTCTTGAGACTATTTACTTACCTTAGGGTCCCAGCAGGGCTATTGCCTGCAAGGAACATGGTAATTTCTAAAAAGGATACCCGTGGGCCTAGATCGCAAAGGACAACCGTGTGGTGAAAAGAATTTCTTCATTGAAAAGACAAACCTCTTCCGCGGTACGTGTCCAGATCGTATTCTAAAAGCTATTGCTACGCCCGTGACACTTTTACGAGTCAGTAGCATCAATTAATTAAAACGCATTGCTGAGCGCAACTTCCAGAATGGAAGTACGTACCAAGGCCTGGCAAATTCTAGAAAAAATCGCCATAATATTCCTACCCCTATTATTATAAGAAAGTTTTAGTAGGTACTTAGATATATATATTCTTTATTGTACACCAAAGATAAAAGAGTAGGGAATAAGAGGATAAGGGAATTTGTACCTTCCGTCTTATATGATAGAGTCGAAATTCGAATGAAGTCGCCAGTTGCCATTCTTAATTCAATTTAATAATAATAGTGATTTATTGCCCCGCGATGTGACTGTATTTTTCTGGATTGGCCTTGAAACGTCTCTTCACTAGAATTTTTCTGGCTCTGCGTATAAATACGTGCCCCCGACCGGAAGTCAGTCAGTTTTGCTATCGAGAGTGACAAGTGTGAACCTCTTACGTTAAGTGCCAAGTATTTTCATCTAACAACCTAAGCAACAGTGAAACAGTTCTCAAAAGTGCATTGGTATTGGAGTTAACTAAACTTGATATTGTTTGTGGTAATAAACTTCTCTGCTAGTAAACTGGCATACACTGGCAGGTTAAACCTTAACAGAATTTTTACATATTTGTTATTAATAATTCCAGAGACAGAAACTGACCTTTACATCGATAGTGCAAGAAATCCTTACAAGAGATGTCTCACAACCGATTCTACAGATCAGCAAGAAGGCGGAACCCAGCCCTAGGGAGTGCTTAGAGGTAACTGAATATATTATGTATTAATTGATATAGTACTTGACTGCGATCCCAAATGATTAAACCTTGTTAAGGGTAATCGGTCATTCTTCTTAGGATGGCGATTATTTAATCTTCTTATATATAAAAATGAATAGCTTTTCGTTAGTCTCGCTTAAACTCGAGAACGGCTGAACTGATACGGGCAATTTTTGTCTTGAAATATTCTTTATGCTCCAGGGAAGATAAACGGTGAGAAAAGATGGAAAAACTCACGAAAAAAAAAATCGAATACAACGCCATCTCTTATTACAATGTCATTTTGAAAAGAATTATGCTGGTTCTGATAATACCCGTAGATGGCGCTATCCTCTTTAGGCGGTACGAAGTTTGCCGGCTCAGCTAGTCTTCTATAATATAAAAATGAATCGCTGAATGTGTTGCTAAGCGCAAATCTCGGGAACGCCAGGACCGATTTCTTTCATTCTTTTTTTTTTTTGTTTGTTATTGTCAGGAGAAGGATCTTAGGTAGAGTAGAGTAGGGTAGAGCGAGAGAGAAGCCGCGGGCAAAAGTTAGTTTAAAACTATATATATACCGATTTGTTTCGTCATAATCTTACCCTTAATTTCATTGACAGGTCATTAAATAATACTTAATGACCTGTCAATGAAATTCACTGACAATATTAATTTAAATTAAACTCACTGGAGTAGTTAATACTCGGAAAAAAAGTTTTTAGGCTTTACTTATGCAACGTGTTTCTATTGATATCCCAATTGTATTTATGAAAATATTGTCAACAAATTAACTGGCATAATGCCATTTATGCATATTTTATATTTTTCTTTTTTAAACAATTGTTTTTTATGTATTATGAAATTTGTTTTTTTTATTGATAGGCTCGCGCTTGACCACTATCGTACCTGATGATAAGCGATAATAGAGCATGGTTTCTAGGATAATAATAATCTACTCGCTCCTGACTTGAAGATTTTCGCGATTACCGACTTATTGCCTGGAGACGTCGTTGTATGCTCAGGATTATAAAACTTCGTTAATGTTCCAGTTCTTAACACAAGCGACGTTGAAACTCCGCGGCGAGTACATCTCGCGCCAGCAGCGCGCCAGCGACGCCGTCGCGCGGAAACTGCACTCTCTCCGCTCCCTCAGCAGTCAACATCAGGAGTGGCTGCAGGATTTACAGGTGACCTAATCATCATATATGTATATCCTTTTTAGAGTTCCCTACCAATAGCTCTCCGTCTGGCTAGCTCGCCTTCCGGCTGTCTGGTAAAAACCAAGGCCGTTTCGCCGACGCGACAAAGAGATGTCAGCAAAATTAACATCGCCCTGACTGGCCACGTCAGGGCGATGTCAGATATGAAAGAATTACTGTGGACTTCACAAAAAAAGCAATATAAGGAACACTGTGGGTTTTAATCAGTAAAAGTCTGACACAGAAAATATTTGATGGGGTCCTATGTAAAAAAGGGTTCAAATTCAAACGGAACCCTATCGCTTTCGCCCATCCATCCTTCCGCAGTAAAAGTAGTCTGACACTCTCTCATACTCCACCTAGAGTAGGACTGGGACCTAGAGTTAGGTGGATGTGAACCCCGGGGCCTTGAAACAAAGGCAATGAAGGAAAGGGGTAGGTTTTTAATCAGTAAGAGTCTGACACTATCTCCCGCCCCGCCCAAGGGTGGGATTTGTCATTGGATGATTTCACCTACCATAAAAGAGAACCCTAGAGTGGGATAAGACATTTGATGATTTTCCACATGGAAAAAAGGGTACAATATTCACGGAGTTCAAACGGAACCCTAATGCTCAATGCTTTCTCCCATCCATCCTTCCATATCTCTGTTACAAGAATCTTGAGCAATGCCTTCATGCTAGGATAAAATATATTATTTTTACACCCCCCCCCCCTCAACCTATTTTTTTAAGGAAATCGTTATGTCACTTTTGAGGTCAAGGTCTAGCACAGAAGAGGGCGAACAGTGTAAGATGATAATTATGATGGAAATGATTTTTATTTAAACAAAACAAAAGCTAAACTGAGGAAACGGCCATGTCTTAGAACCAAAAATTCGAAGACATGTGACATTCATCAATCCACACTGGGCCCGCGTTGTGGATTACGGCCCATTCCCTCTCCTAGAGAGGAGGCCTGAGTCCCAGCAGTGGGAACATTAAAAAGCTGATAATGCTATGGTAATGCTAAAAGCTAAACTTGTACAATTCAATTATAGACCTAAAAAGTAAATGAACTATAATATAATTAACTGTATTTGACTGTTTCCAGAAAGAGATAGACGACGTTCAACTAGATTCTACGGTTCTCAAGGAGAAGTGTATGTTAGCTGAGAAACATCAAGATGATCTCAAATATAGGTGAGTATCATACATCCTTAGTAATAAATTAGGTGCCAGATAATATGTATATACACCGTTAAATTTTTATCGTTTTAATCCCGTGGAGGGTCGATCCGGTACATGAAAATTCCAGTTTAAAAAAAAAGTACTTTATTCTTTAATTTTCTCTTTACAAATCGATAGTATTTCATGTACCAAATCAAAATCAACCTCCGCGGGATTAAAACAACCAAAATGTAACGGTGTATAATGCCGCCGCTATTATAATGTTTACAGATGCTCAGCAGTAATCCGCAATATCCGTGCGTCAGCATCAGCGAGTCCGGCTGAACGAGAACTGCTGGCGGAGCTGGAGCGCTACAAGCGTTGCGGCGAGCGCCTCGGAGACCAGATCCTCATGCTCAAGCAACACGCGCACCACAAGACTGAAGAGGTACTTCATACTCACACTATTAGGGCCCTCGGAGCTGGCCGGACTGGAGAGGAGCGGACCGTGAATTAACCAATCATAGTGCTCGAAATCTCTACTCTGCATCAGTAAAACAAATAGAACAAATGAACAAGTGATCCCGAGCCGGACAGTATGAAGTCGAGCAGGCGCTCATGGTCGCGACTGTGATCTTTGATAGTCGTTGCGATGCCTTCTCACCCTCTGTAAAGAGCAAGAGAGATTGTCAGACTCTTACTGACTAAAACCCACTCCTGCTTCAGATGCTCTCTGCATTTCAGGGCCGCAGTGACTCTTTTAACTCTTACAGTGTCTGGGAACTCCGTGTATAAAACGCTAACAATATCATCTTATTTTGTAGATCGTAATTTTTTGGTTTTAGGTAAACTTTCTGAAAATAAAGATTTCATCTCTAAAGCAGATATTAACACAGTTACACAGTATACAATAAACTTTAAAAAAGTATCGCTTTGTCGACAGAATTTCGTAGTTGTGAATGTAAACTGTGAGCAGGTGTGTAGGTGTACACCAAGCGTATAATGACAAATACTTGTCTATGAAGCTATGCGTCCATGGACAGTAGGCCTAAAGGAACAGAGAGTGCACCCTGTGTTTGCACACACGCTTGTGCACTGTAATAACTCCTGCGTACTTGACTAAACTCTGTTGAGATTGCTACCGTAAAAGACTATCGTGTAATTCTCATGTTTATTAATTTCAGCTGGAGAAATGGCACTCTGAGTACAAGAAGACGGACATCGCGCTCGGCAAGTCTCACAGTGACACGATCTCCTCCATCCTACAGCAACAGTAAGTTATATGTGTTGGTACTATTTTGAACCCGCACAATTGAATGTTTTACATGGTTTTCGCCAAAATACGTACACAGTCGAAATACAAATCACTTTAAAAACTGTGACAGTAGTAGTACTGTCACAATGAAATGCAATAATTTCATGAAATAGCAGGTCACATCATGAAGTGATCCGATTCAGATTTGTTTATTTGTAAACATAGGTTACAAATGTATATGTGTGATCTGACATTTTTTGTAGGTTCTCTATTGCATACAAATGTTAATATTTATTTTACAATATTTAAAAATTATACAAAGCCCTACAGTGTTGGTTAGATCAGAACAATATTCACATGACAAATTAAATAAAAAATAGTGGCAAAACAAATACCGAATTAATAGAATATTAAAAAAAAAAAGTCAATTATGCACAACAACTAAAATGTCAAAAATCAATCCGAAAGGCCCTGATCGACGGGCGAGTAAAACCACGGTCTTATGGTGCGTCGGTACAGCTCGGCGGTGTATCATCGCAATACGAGCGCCTCTCCTGGCTCGCGGCTCGTCGTGTTTGCTTCATTATCTACTCGGCTCGTCGTTCAAAACTGTTTTACTCGCTAGTCGATCAGCACCGACGAGCCGCGAATAAAACCCAAATATTAGCTCCTACGTCGATCACCCACACATTGTCACATTGTCTATCTATTTCACCTCCTGCTATTCAGGAAATGAGTGTTCCATATTTTATTCTTAATTGCCTTTAGGTAAGTTAGAACAAAATAACTTAAATGTTAACTAATTATTTGTTCTCGTTTTCAGAACCGGACAGATATCACAGCTCATTGAAGAAACGAAACTACTCAAAGACCAACTCAGCATTGTTTAGATTTATTTTAATTATTATTAGTAATTATTTGTTTTTCTTGTTTGTAATTTGTCATCTTTGTCATCTAACTCCATTCCTCAAGTAGAGACGAGGAAACAGATAGGCTGCAGTGGCTGGTCACATCGTACGAGTGCACCTCGATAAGTGGATGAGGATTGTCAATCGTCGAAGGTGCTGTGACGATCTGATCATGTACGCGGGGCAAACTTGGCCAGAGATCGCCCAGGACAGAGAGGTTCGAAAAAAGAAAGGGCAGGCCTTTGCCCAGCAGTGGGATATAAAACATAGAAATTAAAAAAGGCCATCTGTCTCATTCTCTACTCGTACTGAATAGTTTCTCATTGTCACGTTTTTTTTCTATGTCAATGATTTTGTGACCCTAATATGAATAAGTTGCAAGAAGATTTCACAGCCGATTTATAAGTGTGGTGATTGAATAGATTCTTAAAAACTGAGAACTAGCATAAAATATATGGGTACAGAAGTCTGTACGACACTCAGCGGCCGCGCTGGGCTCGCCGTCGGCGCCGGTGCGCGCGCGCCGGCCGGGCAATCATACTATCTAATATAACTTGTAAAATTATTACATAGCCACAAAGTCATGTTCGCTTTCTCATAGACCACCGGGATACTTACCGTTCTACCTAACTGTTCTGAGTTACGTTAAAACCAACCATCAAAATACAAGCAAATACCCACTTACCCCTCTGAAACAATTTTTAGCTTAAATAAAAAACGATAATAATTTACCATTTAATGTTGAATTTAAACAACTGTCTACTGAACAGTTACTATATTTTTTTTCGTTGTTATAAAGTTCACAGACGCATGTCTGAAACGGGTAGCACTCGAGCTCGCACAGGTTCGAGCGCGCGTGAGATATCGTGTCCGTGAGCGGTGTCTATGTGTGCGTTACTCGCGCTCGCTTTGTAAGTAAATTGTCTTCTGTACTACCTCTCTTTTGTGGAACTAGTGTATTAACAAGTTCTTTTTTTAAGAATCTAGTGTATTAATCTTTGTGTCGTGACGTAATGAAAATACAATGTGAAGCTATAATTTAAAGATTATATTTGCTTAGTTTGATTTTTTTTTTTCGTTGAAAGTGACTGCATTAATTTTGTTTTTTTTTTCCTAATAAAGATTATTGCTATGATGATATTATCACGTATTATTTTTCAATACATGTCTGACCCACTTACCAACTGATATTAATAGCCTGTGTTTCCTGATGGCTACAATTTGGGGGTCTTTAAGTCAAGAGTTGATGGGTTACTTCTAAACAAGCGTGCTCCATCGTCGATCACATCATCGCTTACCAACAGGTGAGATAGTGGTCAAGTTTGGGCCTATCAATAATAAAGTAGCTGCATCCAGTTAGATCTCTCTAGCTACTCCAATATATTTGGTAAAATAGTAGACAGATAATGACTAAAGATTCAAAAGTTAGGGTTTTCCGAAAGAATTACCATGGCCCTTGTTTTGGTAGGGAAATCATCTAATTGACATATCCCATCCTTGGCTGGAGCGAGAAATAGAGTCAGACTTTTACTGACTAAAAACTCAGTCCAGTTCCTTCGTTGCCTTTCATACCAGGGCCGAGCCTTCCTTTCAGAAGCAAACCCTTGGCCCCAGTAGGCTTCGGCCCTGCTGGGCGCCTACGGTTTGCTGACAACTCCTTGAGCGCGTGTGGTACAATGAGCGCCGTCCGCAAGGCCACGCCTACGGCGGCCGGAAAACGGGATCGGAAACCCGGTTGTCTTACACGTGCGGCCTCCTCCTTTGCTAGCATTACTGCTTCGTATGAGGCGACCACCTGCCACTCCTCGCTTTGGACCATGGCCTGTACCGAGGTCCGGCGACCAAGGCCCTAAAACGCAAAGCCAGAAGCACCCAGAGTGGCAGGAGTTATTTCATTATTTCTAACCTAAAAAATAAGTGTTGTCTGTTGTGAAATTGAAATAAAACAATAAATTATTTATTAAAATTGAGATTCTATTCAAATATAACAGTTTTATACATTCAAATAATGAATGTTTGTTCGTAACGTAGGAATAACTTACAATTATTAATATTTAGCGTCATAAGACCGAAGTTATAACTACCCTTAGATAATAACTGCGTATTATAAGATTTTATTTAAAAAAAAAACAGTCAAAACTCAGGCCGGACAAGTACAAACTGTTTATCTTTGAACCGCTTACGTCGGATTTATTCGACAAACACTATCGTGTTTATTCCGCCAGAGTCACACATCCACGACCAAATACTCGTCAGCTCTTCTGTCTAAACGAGATAAAGTACCCTGTCGCTAACACATGACGCTGGCGAATATGGCACGAAAACACTCATCGGACCAATCCGACGCTGGTTTGAAGGGTTAAAATACTAACAGTTGGGATTGACAACAAAAACAGATTGAGAAACATGAATAAGAGGATGTTTTTTGGTTTTAAAACATTATAAAGTCAACATAGGTGTATATAGGGTGGAAGTGGGCTATATGCCAGTATGGTCTTGGACCCGACCCAGGATATTAGCGTTTATCGGTAATCAGCGGCATAGCTCCACCCCGACCAGACCCACAGGGGCCCCATATATAAAAAATGTTTTTTTTTACAAATGGTTAGTTTACCCTATGAGACCGTTGTGGATACATGTTGCGCATTTTTGCCTACGTCGGGGCCCCTGTAGCGCCCCTCGCGCTTCAAGGGCGTATTATTGATACGGGCGATACGGCGGTCACCGTCGGAAATCCAAAATTCTATGATAAAAGCCAAGATACTGAAACCTTCACACAAAAATCAGGCTATATAGCCCTAAATACGCTAGTGAAAGTCAAGGGGCTGTTATATTATAGCGGCTATTTATAATTTAAACTACAATTTCTAAATTCTTTTACTAACAAATCTCAAGTTATCAAAATAACATGAAAATGTTATTGAGGCCATCAAAAACCATGGTTTACAAAAAAAATAAATCTTATAATCCCCTAATTTTCAGTGCATTTAATATAGGAAATATTATTTTGACCAGAAATAGTGGCACTACGAGGTTTAGGAAAATAACAATTATTGTTTTATTCGCACTCTGGTACCTATAGTCCTCTCTCTCTCACACAATAATCTAAACATGTGCCAGAAAGAGACGAGCATATGTTTTTAGATCTTCACCCTTCCCTATACGTTCGTAAGGGAAATGTGTGAAATAACTGTCTTATCCAACACACAAAACACTATATAAAAATACCTACAAGTACTTACAAATCTAATTTAAAACTGCAGTCGATAATGACTCTTAAGTCCTAAGAGTAAAGCTAATATTACAATGACTTAGTTAATCAGGGGTCCCCAGAACATTTTAGACACCCTCTTCTCGTCTTCAGTGCAGAAGAATTCCTTTCCAAGTTTTACAAACTCTTTCTGGGATAACTTTCCATCCTGTAAAGGAAAAAATACATTTATGGCATATTCATTTGCAAGAAAGTTTTAGTCGAAACAAAATTAAGAAAGTTATTATATAGTTTAAGTTATAGAAAATAAGGTTCAAAGTATTTAGTCAAATTTAACACCCGTATTTATAAAGAAGTAATTTCTTAATAAGTCATTACTTCAGATTAGAAATCATCATGAAAAGTTTCAATGTTTTTAGCTATAGAATACAATTTGTTACTAGTTTACTTAGGACTGATTTCATCATTCAATATAAAAACTTAGTTCAACTAAACTGAGCTCAGCGTAATCTAGTTTAAAGACCCGTGTCGTAAACATAGCCGACAACAAAAGAATTGAAAATGAGTTTAGCGTAAACTAGGTTCAATTCATCGCGGTGAAACGCAACATGAAGTTATAATCTCGATTAGGCGCTCAAACTGCGTTTTGTTATATATAATCGCGATTAGTTTATTGGTGAATTTGGCCCTTATTGTTTAATGTAATTAGTTTTCCTTGTTTATAAATACGAGTGTTAATATTGAGTCGCTTCTGGGCTTTAATGATTTAGGGCTGATTTCATCATTCAATATAAAAACTTAGTTCAACTAAACTGAGATCAGCGTAATTTAGTTTAAAGACCCGTGTCGTAAATATGGGCGATAACAAAAGAATTGAAACTGAGTTTAGCGTAAACTAGGTTCAAGTCATAACTGTGAAACGCAAAATGAAGCTATAATCTCGATTAGGCGCTTAAACTGCGTTTTGTTTTATATAATCGCGATTAGTTTATTGGTCAATTTGGCCCTTAAGATAAAGATCCTAAGATTGTCTGGTAGATATCGCTGTCAGCGATATAACCACCATTGTCCATAGATTTGTTTCATATAAAGTTAAGCAACTATTTTGGTGTATAATAAAGTTTATTCTATTCTAGCACTGTTTCATTTTAAAATATTTTTTAAATACATAAAAACAACACTCTTCTCTATCTACCGTCCGCGTTTTAAATCAAGAAGATTTTATTTTATTTGTTATTATTGCCTACCCCATTGACGTCTATGACAGCGAAGGCGACGGCCGCTTTCTCGTTATCAAGTCCTAAGCACTGGAAGAACAACTTGAATTCGTGCACTGAGATGAACCCGGACTTGTCCTTGTCCACTGCCTGAAACATTCACAAATATTTTACATTATTTTTGATGTAATAACACAAAAAAAAACGTCTGGCGAACACATCCATTGTGCGTACAGCAGGGGTCTAGCTACCGCTGTATCTGCCGTATATATCAATGATAAGGGACCCCGCTATAGGCAAAAATTCGCAACATGTAATCCACAACCGTCTCGTAGGGTAAACCAAGCATTTGTAAAACAACATGTTTTTTTTACACGGGGCCCCTGTGGACTATCTACGCCACTGGCGTACAACTAAGTAGTGTATTCACTACCGGAGTTATATCAACCGTGACCTCAGCAATAAACTAAAATAGAATTCGTAGGTTCTTAGGTCTTCGTGATACTTTTATTGACTGGCATCAGCAGGTCTAAAAAGGCCACTTTTGTAGAATCATAATATGTATCATATTTTTTTTATAAGGCAATATTTACAAGGAATATGATTCTGATATTCAGTGAATTAAGTAATTTAATTCGAGAGAGAAAATGATTCGACTAATTTGTGCGAACATTAGAAGATTTGCTTATGACCTGCTAGGAATTTGGAATATGATTTGCTCTAGATGAATTGCTCATGTGACTTTTTTAGGTCCGGTTAGACTAGAAATCTTAACATAGCTGGGATAAGGCAGAGAAGATGATGATGAAATTATATGCAAGTGGTGAAATTGGTGCTCTATGAGAATTAACCATTCAACACATCCTAACCTATGACTTACTACAGCCATCCATGCAACGCAAAGGGAAACTGATGGAATACATGTGAGTTTTAGTCTGTAAAAGTCTGATATTCCCTCTCGCTGCACCCAAAGCAGGAGGAGTTAGTAAATGATTAACCACCTCATCAATAGGTCCCATTTACTAAATATATAAAACTCAAAGGTGACTGACTGACTGACATAGTGATCTATATTGATAGATCACTATGTCAGCCCAAACCACTGGAGGGATCGGGCTGGCATTCAGGTAGATGTTATGACGTAGGCATCCGCTAAGAAAGGATTTTGATAAATTCTACCCCCAAGGGGTAAAATAGGGGATGAAAGTTTGTATGAAACTTTGTCAATTTTAGACCGATCGGGCTGAGACTTAGCATGCATATAGCTACTATGACGTAGGCATCCCCTAAGAAAGAATTTTGATACATTCCACCCCTAAGGGGATAAAATAGGGGATGAAAGTTTGTATAAATCTTCTATAATACTTAACACGAGCGAAGCCGCGGGCAAAAGCTAGTGAGCAGATAAAGATAGTTTGGCGCAGTGATCACGTGCTACCGTGCATAGCGGGGCTCCGGGGAGTTACCTTTACAGCCTCTTCAGAGACGGTCCTCTAAAAGAACACAAGAGTTGGTTCTTGGATGGTTTTTTAAGAGGTCATGGGGGCTTTTTATGTGCAGATTCTCATCACCAGTAAGGTTAAAATCTCACAGTCAGTTCTCTGGTTCGTTCCCTAATAGTCTAGCCGAATTTAAATTTCCCACTGAAATAAAAAAAAAGAAATAGGTAACGACATCTTACCTTGAACAAGTATGGCAGCCAGCGGTGCGCCCGCTTCTTGAGCGACTTGTCGTTGAGCACGTGGTGCATGTCCTCGAGGTACTGCTCCACCGTCACGAAGTTGTACGGGTCTATAGCACCCCACTGTTCTTCCCAGGTCAACTGTTAACATTTATTTATATCTATTTAGTACAGAAAATAATCAGCACAATCTCACAAAACAGTAAAAGGAATCTATACATCTATATATTTGAAATGTCTGTTTGTAATAAATTTTTTTTAACTAATAGCAAAGTCTATTCGATACCCATAACCAATATAACAAAATAGATTTTTTTTATTTTTTTTGTCTCTCTGTTGGTTTTTTTTGTCTGTCTGTTTGTTCCGGTTACGTTAGGTTAGTCCTGTCGAAATCGGTACATTCATTCTCTGAAATGAAAGTTTCAGTGGTAGATAGCTGATATTATACAGCGTAATTTTGGCTACTTTTAGTCTATAAAAAGAATTAAGTTCTACGCAAAAAAACTAACTTCTTGAAATAGTGACCAAAAGTGTGTGTGTGTGTGTGTGTACTGACATTATGTCAGTGTGATGTGGACGAATACGGCAACAGTTAGTTTTTTTTTTTTTTTTTTTTATGGTAGGTAAAATCATCCAATGACAAATCCCGGCAACAGCTAGTTGCAATTACCTTAATAATACTGATAAACTCCTCAGCCTGCTGGTCGGAGAGGTGTCCAAGCGACTTGAACCTCTCGGCGAACAGTAGGAAGTCGTTGAACGAGATCAGACCGTCCTTGTCCACGTCGAGGATGTTGTGCACTGTGCGCATCTTGCGCCGCCAGAACTCCGACTGAAACGTGAACAGAAAGCTTGAACTATTGTTTACAAGCATCCGCAATTCCGCATAAATAGGTATCCCAAATCACTCGCGTCGGAATTTTCTGGCGAGTGTTTTCGTAACCTATTCGCCAGAGTCGTCTGCGACTAGATACACCATTTTGATTAGCTTTTCAATCTCCATAAGTGGGAGAAGAGCTGACGAGATGGAGATTTAGGTCGTGGATCTGTGACCCTGGTGAAATAAACGCGACAGTAATTTGTCGAATATATCCAACGTAAGTAGTTATAGAGTTAAAAGTACCCTATATTCTATTTTCCAGGATAATAATAATTCTCTCGTTTGCAAAGAGTAACAAACATAATAATATGGACACATACAGGCACATTTGTGTCATTCATTTCTTCAGATGGAGTTTATTGTTTCCCATTCTCTCTTGCCCCTGCTGACATCTCCTTGAGGCGTGTGTGAAGACTACGCGTCGTCGACGAGTCGAGCTCGGTCCGGACCCGGGGTATTACCGAACGGCCGGACGGCAAAACTTAGCTTTGGTTTGATAATTTCTGCGCCCTATCAAGGTCTTCACCCTGTGCCACAGCACCCAGTCAGAATATAAAATGTACGCTGTGAAGACACCGCTGGCATCGTCCTAGGGAGATCACGTTTGAGCCAGTACCTTCCTCTTCAAAGGAAATCAACTCACCCTATCATATCCCTTACACTGCGTATCGGAGTCAGAATCTGAGTCGCTGTCAGACTGTTTCCGGCGGTTCTCCTCCGGACGGCCGTGTTGTTTGCTGTACCGCCGTGAGATGGCGCCGCGCTCTGGTTGGCGCAGGTCCCGGTCACGGGGGCGGTCGCCCAGGTAGCAGACACTGCCGTTGCAGACTGGTTTCGTGTGAATTAACTGGAAGGAAAAGGAACGATGACAAATAAATGCTTTGTTTTAAGACAGAGCTACATTGAGCCTACGTAGGTCACGTGCGCCGATCAGGGCGCGTCGGTCTCCATACATTTTATATGGCAACTAGACTTGTTGAGCTTCATTAGGCCCACGCCATGCGGCGCCACTCGACGCATTTCTACGTACAACTCAAGCGTCGACAACGTGTGCGTTGGTCTAATGTATGGTTAACTTTGAAACGTCATTAGTTTATGCTGATTATACTAGTTAGTAAAGTTTTCTTTTTGTTTTTGGGTGGAAACCATTAAAAGGTGCCTGGAGTTTTGAAGGAGAGGCCAGGGAGTGTGGGTTTCTTACTTCATTAAAACGACCCCGATTATCCCCTTTTTTTATGGATGGCCAAGGCACAAGATGGCTGATGCACAAGGAAGCGGGCCAAGAGCATAAACCACCCTGAATCCCCACTGTACAACCTGCCTGTTAGGGCACAACCCTGACGAGACTATGAGGGGCCTCCCATGAGCAGTAAGGTAGGTAGCTGCAGGAAGTTGATTTGGCATCGTGTTTTAAATATTTTTTCAGTTTTTTTTGTAGTCATAACTTCATAAGTGAGTAATCCTCATAGTATTCCGAGGCTGCGGTCCGTTTTATGTGCCGTGCCCTGCCCACTGCAACTTAAATTTGGCGTTTCTTCGGACTCTTTTGTGGTTATGTTTATTCCTGATGCGATCACGCTAGGAAACTCCGAGCATAGTCCTTTCCATTGCCCTTTGAGTGACTTTAAGCCTTCTGATGAGGGCCATTGTAAGCCACTGAATTTTAATATATAGGGTGACTGGTAATTAGTGAATGATGCTTAAACATGTGATTGTGTTTAAGTATCGTTCACTTATTGCCATACACCCTATATAAGTAAGTGGGTAATACTTGGGTAATATAATGAAGTACTCTAATGTAATTCAAGACGTCACTATTAACGTATTTAATTACATTAATGTAGAGTACTTACTACACTCCCCCACTTACCAATTCCTAAAACGAAATATATGTATAACAAACTCAAGATCCATTGCATATTATTCTCAACCAAGTAACTTAGTGGGGCAGTCACACGCGAGTCAATTCATCTCTAAAATTAACCACACAGAGCTTATCATTAAAGTGTCAACCAGATCTGTGTGTTGCTCGATATTACTTAAACACATGAACAATTTAACACACACATCGACACACAATGAGAGCGATGACCGCATTATGCACAGACGCCGTGTGCAAACGCATCGTATGTGCACACTTGGAATCGATAATAATCAATTACTGTGTTTTGGATCTATATTTTGTACCTTTGTTTACTATTGATAGACTGGCGTTTGTACATTATCTCATCTGAACTGGTAAATGATTTGATCGACAATGGAGCACGCTTGCCAAGAAATTAATTACCTTTTTTTTCGATGGAAAAGCCATCCATTTCACATCTCCGCGCCCTAGGGCGAGGCGGGAGATAGTGTCAGACTTTTACTGACTTAAAACCAACTCCTGTTCTGTCGTTGCCTTTCATACCAGGGCCGAAACTTCCTGTCACGTCGTTGACAGTTACCATAGATTTTGACAAGAATTCCAGTTTGTTTCTATCAATAAAGAGTGAGGGAATTCAACTCCTTAGCAGTACACACAATGTGTTCGCCAGACGTTTTGGTTTTGTATCGTTTTCCATTCTGCATTGCATATGCACCCTGCTAAATAATCGGTCGCTGCAATGGCCTTGCCCTTTGCGAAGATCGCAGTGTGTAGTGCGCGAAGTAAGCGGTGAAGGTTGGTGTGTGAAAGCAAAAAAAAACGAAAAAAAAATCACTTTGCGACACATAAGAATCTAATATAAAATAAAATATTATAAATCTGTATTTCTGTTCAAAAAGGCACCTAAATCTTATCGCCTATTTAAATGACTCTTACTGTTGAAAACCCAGCCGTGATCCTTTCAGTTACCCTAAGAGCGGTTACGCACTACGTCAGATCCGAATCCGATCCGTCAAAAAATCGCTCTTATCCCACCGCTTTTAGGCACGCCATTGACAGTTATCCGCACTAGTGCAATAAGTGCGAGTACTAGCCCCCGCCACAATTTTATGGTAATGAAATAGTTCTACGGCTACAACAATTATGATCCAGATGCTGCAAAGATGACCTGATGTATCCTCAAGACGGTAGCGCGAAATCTCCAAGAATTGAGGTTGAATAATATTTACAACTTGTTGATAACAACGAACTGGACCGGATCCGTTTTCCTGTTGATCGATATTGTTTACATTGTATTTATAACTTTTGATAAAAACGAAATAGGTATTAGTTAGTACATACAGTTTATTGATAACAAAATAGTGGGTGTTATCAAACACGTAGGCCCTTTAATTGTGGGGCTCCCAAATAAAACAAGGGCGAGACAAGCATTCTATATAGGGTGACTGGTAATTAATGAACGATACTTAAACACGTGATTTTTGTCATGGTAACAAACAACTTTTACTATGGGACCAAACTTGAAAACGCGAAAAAAAACCGGCCAAGTTCAGTACATTTTGACCAGTTAGACGCAAAAATCGTACTGAACTTGACTGATTTGAAAAGTTGTTTGTTATCATGACTACATGACTACAATCACGTTATCGTTCACTAATTACCAGTCACCCTATATAATCACTCTAGAACCTATTCTATACTATGATTTTTTATTAGATGAAGTAAAGTGACAGCTATAACAAATTGTTTGACAGTTGGGCATTGTTATTTGACAGTTGGGCATTGTCCACTGCTGTCACTTTACTTCATCTAATAAAAAATCATAGTATAGAGGGGCGAGCACGCACCGGAAGACGTAGCGTTGGAAGGCCTCCCACAAGGTGGACAGATGACCTGGTGAGAGTCACGGGAATGCGATGGATGTGAGACGCAAATAGACCGTTCGTTATGGCGATCCTTACAGGTTAAACGCTATAAGCTTGGGAGAAGACATAGGCTAGCAGTGGACATCTTCGGCTGAAATGAAGATGATGAAGTGCCTAGCTCTAGTTTCCTGTATAACAGGATGCAGTTGAATATTAGTGGCCTTAAAGCGGCACACTCCACGGTAGCTCAACAGGCTTAAAAAACTGGGCAAATGTGAGCCGGACTCGCACACCGAGGGTTCCGTACAAAATAACTTATGTAATTTTTTTGTGACCTAACCACAAAATTACAGTTTTTAAATTTATTCCTTAATTTGTGCTATAAGACAAGGGCATCGCCAAGGGGGGGCAGAGGGGGCTACGGCCCCCCCCCCCTCGAGGCTTGCTTTACAGCTTCAGAGCCTAGTTTAGGCACCAGTCTCCCACAATATCCACCATCCTATATGTTACCGTCGATATAAGGCTAGCAATTAGGAGTTATATTGTGAAGAAAAAAAACTTATACTATTATTAAAAAAAAATACTTTTTTATTATTCTCTATACTTCCAATATATTGATCATCGGCTGGCGTCGCCCTTGCTATAAGACCTTGCTTTATACCAAATTTCATGGTTCTAGATCGTAGATCTTCCCGTGGGAAGTACCCTATAAATTTTGATTCCATTGAGCTGTGACGGCCGTATCTATTTTTTGCCTTAACTCAGAAGTTTTATTTTTTCACAGTTTCAAGAGACCGCAGACTTGAGTATACAGTTTTAATTTCAACTTGATACCTCTACACATTCCTGAAATAAAGGGTCTTGACAAACAGGCAGCCAGCAAGACAGACAGGCGGACAAAAAAGTGACCCTATAAGGGTTCCGTTTATTCCCTTTTGAGGTACAGAACCCCAAAAATTATGTGTAACAGTCGTTGATCTTCCTGCACAAAAGTTCATTGAACACACAAATCATACCACCTCATAAATCAATGCGGGTGCTCATACACGCGGAGACCTCGCCACGACGATTTGCGAATTAGTTCACGGACAGCAATGATAGCTGTTGAATGATGCTTTAAATAAAACGTGATGATTGGCCAGAGGGGCTACGTGAGCTGTAACAGATGTTTTTGTTAAGGATTTGAAGATTTAAGGTCGTTCAAATATTTCCCTGTATGGATTTTCAAAAGTAAAGAAAACGAAAAAATACAAAACTTTTGATTTGCAAAAGAAAAAAAACGGGGAATGTTTATGTTTATAAATTTAATTGCACCAGTGAGAAACCGTCTTCATTTTTATCTTTGCAAATCGATAGTGTTTCATGTACCGAATCGACCCTCCGCGGGATTAAAACGACCAAAATTTAACGGTGTATATTTATAAATACACACAGATTCTAACACAGGCATTATTTGACTAAAAGGAGGCTTCAAACACAAATTTGTAAAAATACGCTAATTATGCCAATAAACTATTTTTTTTTTTTTAGATTATTACATCCAAACACAGAACAAACGATCCTGCATTCGCGGTCATCACACAAACTCTCGGATGCGAATCGAACCCACGACCTCCGGCATTACAGTCAGGACCACTACCACTAGATAAACAGGCCAGTCAAATATAATGGTGCCATTGCGACAGTGCAGCAGCTCAAAATGATAAGAACACCGACACAAATGATTGGAAGGATAAATTTCATACCGCATTCCGGTCTGACCAGTTATGAGGTAGTTACTAGTTCCATAGCGTAGGTGGGAGGCACAGGTAAGCTTGGCTGGCCCTTCATAAGTTAAAAGTAATAAAACGAACACAAAATAAGCAATCAAATGGATAAAATCATGATCGTAGATGCATATTAATACCAGGTCTTTGAAATAGCCTTGTAATTGTTTCCCTAAGTTTTCTGTAATGTTTTTATTTATAGCTCATTTAATGTTAACTAACGGTTTGTACCTAACTATATGACGTGGCAAAAAGTTGACCCATTTGCTATGTAAAAACTTGTAATAACAGATTAATAAAAATCTATCTCCAAGCGAAGGTGATAGAAAATCGCAATCAAGTACCTAGTTAAACTACTAGGTAAGGTATTTATCAGGGGCGTAGCTCCCGCCGTATCTGCCGTATCAATTATACGGGGCCCCCACCAATAGAAAAAGGCAAAAATTCGCAACATGTTAGCCACAACCGTCTCGTAGGGTAAACCAAGTATTTGTAAAACAACACCTTTTTTTTGGAAGGGGCCCCTGTGAGACTAGCTACGCCACTGCAGGTACCTATGTACCTACCTATTTAAGCAAATAAATATTCTTAAAATTACAATAAGCAATTTGTATTTATTCAATAACAATGGAATTTGAACTTTGTCTTGTAAATGAAGTTTGTTGTTACATAATTAAATAAATTATCGTGAATTCCGAATTCAAAATAATAACTTAATCTTGAATTTATTTTTGTTTTCCTCATAGAAATGAATTTGTTATTCTTTTTGAGCGAATAAAGTTTCTTTAACCACAAAATACCGTACCGTGCGCCTTCTTGCATTCTTATTTCAATCTTCCTATTAATTTTAAGTTCCTATTGTAATTTTATCTTTGGTGTACAGTAAAGAATATATCTATCTATCTTACTACAATTTGCTTGACCACTTTATGTCCACAGAATACTTATAAATATACACCAGAAACCATAATAGACAAGTCTATTTCATTACACTACTGTAACGTCTGTAACCCACATACAGGGCCGCAGTCTACACACAGAAGCAATGAACAATTTTGTAATAATCTATGCCGGGGTCACTGACCCACAGCCCCGCTAGACGTTAAGTAAGACTTACTTACATAGAAATTATGTAATAGAAAACACGACCTATGGATCAGATCGAGATAAAATACTATAAAAAGATGAATGTTTACATCCATATTCTGATGGTAAAAGCAAAGAGAACTTTGAGCATTTAACCTAAAAGAGAATGAAACCACTACGAAGACACGGATTAAAAGACTGGTTATCCAAGCCAAAACGACTAACAAAAAAAAATCGAGATGATATATTCTGCTGAGCCATCTCATACCGGGATTGTTCGAAAGAGTTATCGTGGTCCTGGAACTCAAAGGGCAATTGAAGGAACACAGGCGGGTTTTAGTCAGTATAAGTCTGACACGCCCTCTTGCTCGACCCAGAAATAGAGATTTTTAATGATTTCCCGTTTTAAAAAAAATAAATAAAGAAAATATCTAGGTATCTATTGAATTTGGTGGAATCGTCACATATTTACGCTCATGGCTGTATAACCTAAATAAATAAGTACCTACTATAGACAAAATAGGCCGCTTACCACACTCTCACCCAAATTAATATCAGCTGATTACGGAAATCAATCGTTGATTACATAACAGACATACGAGTACCTACTTATCTACATATTTTCATTGAGGTCCCATGTTTTCCTCCCACGTAACTATACGGTAGTTTACACACACAATGAGTCATTGTATTCAAACAGTTGTAGGTTTCTTTCAATATTTTTTGGCAACAAAATAGAAGGCATTAAAGAATTATTAAGGAAAACCTGGAATCTGACACTCTAAAATGTTAGTTAAAAGTAAAAAAGATAGAAAAGAAAAAAATATTTAGAATGTATTTTTTACGACAATGAAAGCATAACTAATAGATATTTTTTTCATTTAAAAAAATGGTTAGCTAACTATAATTAATTACAGTAAAATAAAATAATAATAATAAAAACCCTAAACTAATTACAACATTCTCATTCGATTATTATAATTTGGGGGTCTTCAAGGCTAGAGTGAATAGGCTCTTACTAAACTAGTGTGCCTCCCCATCAACGATTGCATCACTGCTTACCATTAAGAGGGATCGCAGTTAAGCACTAGTTTATGTCAAATAAATAAAAAAAAAAAAGCAGCTAAAAATAAACTAAAATATGGCGTCAAAAAATTCCTCTAAACCCGCTGTCGACTGGTAATGTATCCAAAAAAAACTGGTGACATTGCCACACTGTATTTTTAAATAATATTTTTAAAGTTAGAGAATGTTTGGAAAATTCAAGAAAAAGCCAGATTTGTTTCTTCCAGTTTGATAAATTATCTTCAGGAGAAGAAGTAGAGGCGAGATATACTAGGTAGAATCGGTACCGAGTCTTAGAAGTACGCGTCTGCCAAAATACTTATTTCAAAAACTAGGTCCACAGAAGTGAAGAGCCCAGCAGGTTTCTAGTACTACTTCGTACGCTGGAGCTCCCTAAGTCTAGATTTTTTGCGAAATACTTAATAATATTTTAACCATGAACCTTAGAGGCTCACAACTCGAGCTCGTAACTATTTTAAATCTAATGTACTTACATATCCTACAGATAATGGCCTGGCCTTGCAAAGGGCCAAACAGTTGGTTACGCTTACCATTCACGACAAACATAATATTATGTACCGAACGATTGTATATAAAAATGACCTCGCTCACGTAGGCACACCAGCAAAGATATACAATAACAACAACAACATTTCGAAGTATTTCAAGGGTATGTTATGTAATGGTATCGTTGAACCTGTAGAGATTTTTTGTCAACATAAACAAAACGTATCTAAAGAAATCAATCTACCTAGTATCTGACCTTCTCTCAACTAAGTGACTTCTCCCGTTCTAGGGCGGAATGGGAAGGTTTGGCAGACTTTTAGCTAAAGCTCCTTAGGTCCTTCGTTAGCAATACTGCTTCGTTGAAGGATCCGTCATTCGCCTATTCCTCCTCACTTCAGAACGTGGCCTGAACCAGGGCTCGGCACAAATGGTTGCCAGTGCTGATGGCCCCTACGAAGACACGGTGGTGCTCCATCCAAGCGTGGCATACCTCCACCGTGTCCTCTGGGCGGTCCACACAGTGGTGACACCCGGGCGTCGCTTCCACACGAATCCAGTGCAGGAACTTTCCGAAGTAACCGTGTTCAGTGAGAACCTGCGTCATGCGGAGGGTGAGGACGCCGTGAGGTCTTTCCAGCCACTCCTCAAAGAAAGGACTTACCTCCATAATTTTGGCGTGCCCAGTCCGGTGACTACCTGCGTCATATGGAAGATGAGGATGCCATGATGCCTCTCCAGCCACTTCTCAAAAAGGGGGATGATTACCCACTTTTAAAAAAACTGACATGATTATGGCGTGTCCATCCTTGACAGTCTCAGAGCAGGAGCATTGAAAAAACACTGGGCGGGAGTAAAGCCAAGTAGAAAACAGGTTTTCAAAAACCTTAATAGGAAAACAGAAACCCATTCCTGCAAAAACCGCAAACTGTCGCTTACGACCTTTACGACAGTTTTCCTAAAAAAAAAGGTCTTTATAACGTTTTGCGATGTAGAAGCATATTTTTTAAGCTTTATGAACTGTTTTTATAAACTGACTTATGCTTAATTTTTTATCATTATTTAATTTATTTCATTTTTGTCCCGTGTGAGTCACAAATCAGGGAGCAGTGGTTACCGAGTGGTAACGGCCCCGACTTAAGAGTTGTAGGTCGCCGGTTCAAATCCAGCCAGGCGCATTACTTTGTGTGATTTATTTCATCACCACTGCTCTCAAAACGGTGAAGGAAAACATCGTGAGGAAACCGGCATGTCCTAGAACCAAAAATTCGAAGACGTGTGACATCCACCAACCCGCATTGGGTCCGCGTGGTGGATTACGGCCCATTCCCTCACCTAGAAAGGAGTCCTGTGTCCCAGCAGTGGGGACATTAAAAAGGCAGATGATGATGATTCACAAATAAATGTGTTTCTTTCTTCTTTTCTGATTTTATAGGGTGATTCCAACTGCATACTATCTACGTAAAGGCAACGTTTGATAAGGAACAACGAACCGTCAAGTTACAATAATTCTGACCCAATATCATAAACATCAAACTAAACTCGTCCTTGATGCTTACAAAATAAAGCTCAAAATTGATTACCTATTCAACCAGTAACTAAGGGACTTTCAGATAATAGGTTATCAGTTAACAAACCGCTTTGTTACTTAATTATGTGTTACTTTAATGAGTTTTTTTTTAACAGACCCACTCACTATAACAGTCTCATTCTATTAACCTAATAAACACATCTGACCATTAATATATATATTATTATAATTATAAGGGAAGATATGTACATTACGCTCTAACATCACAATTAGAAAATCTGGACTCGAAACTCACACATCTATGATCAGTGACATCACAGTCGCAAACCTACAGTCACTGATAGACAAGTACAGAGATAAGAGCCTGAGCTGACGTGCGAGCGAAATCGAAAAAAATAATATTTTTGCGTAACTCCCTCGTTTATATCACTCGCCGATTGCTACTGAGTGAAATAAGGCCATAAAGGCCTGTGATGCTATCCTCTAAGAAAACGCAGCGCTGCCTAAACGACAAACACCCAAATAGGATACATTGGATTATCAACCTAATTTACCTACACATTGGATTGTTAATTCAATGTATCCTATTTGGATGTTCGTCAAATCAATAAATTTTTATTTCAGGAACAATTTACATTGTGTTTGAAATGAAATCATAAATAAATAACAACATTATTTAAAATTATAAAACTAACACATACTACATAATTCAATAAAACATTAATAAAAAAAAGTCAATAAAATTACAAAAGTCAATAACATTAAAATAAAAAATTATAATAATTTAAAAAAAAATACGTCGTTGCGGCAGCGCTGCGTTTTCATAGAGAATAGCACCACTGATTTCAGCGGTTCACGTGCTAGAGGCGAGTCACATAACTTACGTTGTTTTTATTTAATCAAACCATCTGACACATCTAATAACATCTGCAGTAAACCGCAGACTACCCCCCTTTTTCATCAATTTAAGTTCTTATATTTCATCCTAAGATTGTCTGGTAGATCAGACCGCCATAGTACCCATAGATTTAAGTTATTGTAAAATTGGTAGATACTATTTTGGTGTACAATAAAGTTTATTCTATTCTATTCTAACTAAGAAGCTGCGAAAAGTGAGTTCACCGTACTTCGACACACTCGATCTGTAAACTTCGTGAGTTGTTGCGCATGCGCACCGTAGGCCGCAGCAACGACAACTTGGCGAAATGGAGTTTTATAGACCCGTCGGATACTCACTGTGTAAGTAGATATATATATCACACATACGAGGAGGTCTAGGAGAAGTATTGGCCCCGAAGTAACAACACTACCGACTTACGAGTTTTAGGTTGTGGGTTTGCATTGAACCCAAACCCATACAGTATAGCGCACTTTGCAGAGGTCAAAACTAAAAATTCGAAGACATCCACCAACATATGGGCTCAGTGTGGGTTGGTGCCACCAACTAAACGCAGTGCTTACATTCTTGGGTTGGTTGTGATTGGTTGGTGGTGGTTGTTGGTTGTCCACACTGAGCCCGTATGGTCAATTACGTCCCATTCCCCTCTTATATAGAGAAGGCCTGAGTCCTAGCAATAGGAATATTGTAAGGCTATGATTATGCCTATATGCTTATAAGTACACATAATCCTCGACACACAAGTCGAACCATCATGGCGGTTGACCTTGAATGCGCAACAACCATAGGGGCTGCGCGTAACCATATTAACACATTTCGAATTTGACGGCACGGTTGGCGCAGAGGTTGAGCAATTGACTGTTTTGTCGCGGGTTCATTTCAGTGTGGGGCAAAGTTCAATAAAAAAAAATATAAACAATCCGTAATTAAGTAATTTTAGTAACTTCTTGATTAGAAGATCATTAGGACAGTCCATGGGAATTTAACCTTTAAACTCCATATAACATGATAGTACTATACGATAACACCCTAAAATGTCAACAATATTGGGCAAGCTGATAAAAAAAAAACTTTGTTTGTCAACATAGGAATCGTAGAAAAAAAATAATCGTGAATCTATTAACATTATTTACATAATATTAAGGTGGACTGATATCCTGGTGAGAGTCTTATTGGAAAGAAAGAAAGACACGCTTATTTAGCACACAGACAGACTGACGCGCGCCTCAAGGAGTTGTCAGCAAACCGTAGGGGCCCAGCAGGGTCGAAGCCTACTGGGGCCAAGGGTCTGTTCTGAAAGGAAGGCTCGGCCGAGGTATGAAAATCAACGAAGGAACGGGCGGGTTTTTAGTCAGTAAAAGTCTTACGCTCCGCCCAAGGGCGGAAGATGTTATTTGGAAGATTTTCCACCAAAAAAAAGCGCACAACAGACACAATGAAGAAACAAGTATACACTTACATAAAAAAAAAAAAAACAAAACCATTGTGTGTCTCACGGCCTTGACAAATAGGTCCAGTTATTTTGCTATACTGGCCAGGCAATACTACGTAAAAGTTACAAGTTTTTTTTTTGTTATTGTATTTCTATTAAGTGTAAATATAAAAAAAAATACCACTCACTGTTTAATCACGAAATCTCAGAAACTATAACACCTACAAACTTAAAATTTGGCCAGTAGCTTCCTATAGAATGTAGACATCCGATAAGAACGGATTTTACGAAACTCCAGGAGAAGTAAATGAGGTTATACGGGGGGGGGGGGGGGGTGTTAGAAGTTTGTTGTATTTTGTATTGTGGCAAAAAATGCGTTACCTATCTGTCAATTCCCTGACACAGGTTTTCAACAGAACCTGACCCAGTTACTTAGTGAAAAACTTTCCTCATTTATTGCTCTTTCTATTACTGAAAACCGCATCAAAATCCGTCGCGTGGTTTAGGAGATAATAGCGAATAAACAAACGGACGCGCTAAACGACTTTGTTTTCTCAAGTGAACAATGAGATGAGATGACTGCCCTACCTCAATGACCAACGCCTCATGGGTATTGCCAGCGGTGCCCAGGCATAGGACGCAGACCTATCCTGGAGGGGCGCAGGAATTATCAAACCAGAGCCAAGTTTTAGATCACTCTTGATGACTCTAATAACCTCAGGGTGGTGCTCAGGGCTCCTAAATATATGGGTGGTGTATTTGAAGCATTTAATTACACGTAAATATTGATATCTAGTCTTTCTTTTCATTGTTCGAGCCGGGTCAAAAAGTTGACTAACTTTTTGAGTCGGAAAAATGATGCTAAATCCAAAGCTATAGATATCTGTGAAGAAGATTGTGCTAGAAACTCCATAGACAGTCTCTGCAATTATAGAAATTCGGACCGGGCGTATAAAGGTCTATAAGTTACCGCATTGATTAAGATGGAACAGGCTAGGAGTCATATCCCAGACCCCATTCAGTTCACGGTCTTATTCCGATTTTAGCGCTAAGACACTCCTTGACATAAAAACACTTCAAACTAATATTATAAAGGCGAAAGATTATGAGTTTGTGTACGTATGTTTGTTACTTGTTCACGCTTGAACGGCTAAACGGATTTCAATGAAACTTGGTACACAAGTAGGCCATGTCCAGGCACATATTATGATACTTTTTATTCCGGGAATATGTTTCTTGGGATAATTTTCTACTACTACGCGGTCAAAGCCATTGGCAGTGGCTAATTTGCCTATAAAACTTTGAAGAGATATCTCACTTTAAAATTTCATAGATACTTAGATAAATTTCAACTACAAAACCAATAATAATTTGTTAAAGCATCTATTTCTTCAATTTTTAGGTTTTAATTTACCAGAGTTGTAACATTTTTATCTTCTGGAAGTTCTAGACACCGCAAGTGCGCCTCGAAGTTACGCTCCGTGCAACAAGAATGCAACGCCTAGAAGTCATTGACACTTGATATATAATCAAACAGCCTGTTTAATAAAAATACTATTCATTTATAACTTATTTATCTTAGTACTTACTTTAATATTCTTCGGGATACTGGTTACTGTCAAGACAGCTGCATTTCTTTCAAAATTAAGAACAGATCGTAAACCCAAACGCACGATAGAAATCGCCATTTTGTACACAGTTCTAAATTCAAATAGTTCACATAAACAAACAACTTTCTTTTTTCAAACAATTATTTCGACATCTCTGAACGCATGCGTGCGATGCAGTTCTCGATAACTATTGGACTGAATTGAATTTGGAACGCGCGGTCGGTTTTATCCGTGCTTAGTAGCCCTTTGAAGGGACAGGGGAGGGAGTGTGACTATAATGTGCTAATGTTTGGGGTCTGTGACCGTTAAGCAAATGCAGCGCTTTGTAGGGCTTAAAGGTCTTGCTACAAGTGCAATATTTAGACCACTGGTTAATTTTCTCCTGCTTTAGAATAGCATGTGCAGTTTTTCGTTTCTGAGATTGTAGAGAAGAATATAAGAGGAATAAACTGATGAACAAAATGTAGGTACTGTGGCGACCATAGATATCCGGTGGCGACCAAACAGGTCATATTATGCCATAAGGGTAAAGTGCAAACTGGCACGTTGTAAACTTTAAAGGTTTAAAAAGAAGTCAAAAAGAAGTTAAAAAGAAGTCAGGATAAAAAAAGAGAGAGTTTTTTCGTATAAGATTGTCAATGATACTTAAAAAATAGGAAATATATAAAAGTATTTTGTAAGAAATATAAATAATAGCATCGATTCACAATATAAAAGTTTAATAAGCATAGAAGCTATTTGATTTACGCCTCCACCCATCACAGTACCATAGATATCCGTGGTAGGTACCTATCTATAGTATTTTTTAAATTACAATGCTGAAACTTAAAATAATAACTGCAGAGAAGTTTCTTTGAACGCGCTTATCTCATGAACAAATTGAAAAAATGTTTTAGGTACCGTTTGATAGCCTATTTATCGAGGTAGGAAAAGCTATATAACATCACGTTACGAACAAGACAATTATAGGAGCGAAGCAATAACCAAAGATGCGAATGAAACCGCAGGGGACAGCTAGTTGACTAAAGTCGTCTTCGGTACCTGCCTTCCAACAAAAAAAGATGTAAGAGATATCTTCATTTAAGAAAATTTGCTTGCATGCTGTCAGTATGAAGAAGAAATTGTTAATCTTTAATGAGCTATGGGTCGCCGGTTCGATCCTCTACTAAACTAATATTTATATAGCCTACCGATAGGAGTCCGCATATTATACCGATAGGTGTTCCGGGTCTTAATGTCTTTTGTATGTTGAGTTTACATGTCGTAAACGCACCCACAATACAGGATTAATTCCTTGTGGGATTGGTTTTTTTTTTTTAATTAACGTTCAAAGCTATATTACCATCCACTGTTGAACTTAGGCCTCCACCAAATGACTTAGCCCTGGCAAAAGACCCTGTTCTCCACATTTTGCATCCAAAGCTACAGGATGGTTCAAAAGACTGTGGGCTCGTAAGAAGGACCGCAGCTGAATTTTAGTCAGTAAAAATCTGACACACTCTCTCACTTCATTCTGAGCGGAAGAAGTAACTTAATGATTTCCAAAAAAATTAAATTCATTGTATTTTTGAAGTAGTTTTTTTTTTGTTTTTTGGGAAGTTATGTGTTTTTGTTATTAATTGTTTGTTTCAAGTTTTCAGTTTCCAACGGTTTTTTAAATTATGCAATTCGTCCATTTAGGAATCTAGCCCTTTAGACATTACGAAGAAAATACAGAGAAACCGTTGCGTAAATACAAAAAGAAAATAAATAAAAATCAAGCAAATAAGAAAGTGCTAACTGCAGCTGCTTTATGTGCATAAACAAAATACTACGCTCATAGTAACAAAGAAAACACACGACTTTCGACTCTATCGCTTGGGAACAAGACTTATTCTTGCAAGCCCAATAGATACACGTGAATCTATGATATCGTAATAGATAGGAAGTAGACAGTTGAGGCAATATTTGGAGATAATAAGACCGTGTTCAGATGCAACAAGAACAAGTTTAAAAAAAGAATGTCATTTTATTTGCTACGAGTGCTACGTGTTCCGTAGCTCGTAGCGCCAGTGGCCTTCGCCGTGTTTTTCAACCGACTTCAAAAAAGGAAAAGGTTCTAAATTCTGTTGTATTTTTTTTTACTAACGTGCTTGATTGCGTACTCGTAATAGTACGATCATCTTTTTACCGATAGTCGATTATACTCTCGAAACATATTTCTTTATTTTTTTAAATTTCGTTATTTCGTTGGGCACCAAATGATATTTTGCTCTTTTATTTGCGTGACAGTGAACGAAATACGACTCCATCACACTCATTTCATTTGTACTGATCGATCGTCGGTTAAAAAGATTTAAATATGTCCCAATAATGTCAATTTGTAGTAAAACTTAACTTGTAACAAACAAACGTCTGATGTCAAAAAAGAGACCTTTTTTCATACGATTTCACATAACTGAATGTTAACGTTAACGCAATTAAGTACCTACATTAAACAAAATCATACTTTATCATCTGATATTACCTATAATTATAATAGGTTTTAACCTAAGAAATTGCCGTTTTTTTTAAACGGGTTGCTTCTTTGTATTGACTTGGAATTGTATGTTTGAATAAACTTTTAAAAATAAATGTCAACTTCTATTATTTTTTTTTAAATAAGTATTTATTGGATTATTTGTGTTTTGTATTTTCTGTAATATATAAGTAGTAATTATGGAATATCTGAGAAACCCACAAGGATTACAGATACCTAATTCCGTAACTTAAAATCTGATAGATATTACACAATTCAAAGGAATTCTGAATTCATTCTTTCATTACGTCACGTACTTTCACGACACAAAACACACCATCAAACCCAGGACCGTCAGTTAGCAATCACCGATTAGTCAATTTAGACATGCAGGACTACTTCCTAATTAGAAATTTCGTGATTTCTGTGAATAACATTAATCACAACATTATTACAGTTACTAAGCTAAACCGGTTCGTTGCGGAATCATTCCTACACAAACAGCGCAATCTTCTCAAAGCCCCAGTCTTTTCACTTTTATTTATAATAAATTGCATTGAATATATAATGTATGTTTTATTTCTACCCATGTTTTCGTAACAATCTTTTCTTTTTTTTTATTCTCCTGACATGTTTCCTGCTCTTCACCCCCCTTGGTTGACTGGTAGTGAATTCCCTGTTTAACTTTGTGTTGCATGAAGTTTTATTAAATAAATAAATAATATCATAAATTAATAACAAACGATCTCCGTCTGCACCCAGCGTTATCGCGCACTGATGGCGCTACGCACCGGACACCACGTAGGCACGTAGGGTACAATTGCAATTGGGGTTAATTATAAACTACTTAAACTTAACTAATTATACTGACGATACTTGTTACTGATAACGACAGATTTAGTTTTTCCTTATTTAATTTATTCACGTGAACGATGTGCTGTTTGTTTGTTTATGTTTTTTGTTGTTGTTTACTAACAGGCTTTTTTAAGCTGTTTGGTTGGAAATCATCAGACTTCTCGCGAGAGGAGAGGGAGGGCGAGTCAGACTTTTACTGACTAAAACCATTCCTATGTTCCTTTTTTGTCTTGCGTCCCAGGAGGCGACTGCCCAGTTATCCCTTTCGTAACGCAACCCATGGTCCCCAGTAGGCTTTGGCCCTGCTGGATCTATGAGCTGCGCGAGGAACACTCCGCGCCCCTCGAACTATGGCGTTTAGTTTGGAGAAAATACTACAAATAAAATTGAAATTATTTATTCTGCAAACAGGATATTATATAAACTTTAATTTTTTTTTTTTTTTGATTCCGTACCTTAGTCGATTAAAATGGAACCAATAGGATCACTCAGAAGCGCCGTAGGGGCCCAACAGGCCCAAAGCTTACTGGGGCCAGAGTCGACTTTTGAAAGGGTCTCACATGGTCCTGGGTCCCGTTTATAGGCTTTCGGTAAGGAATACTAAAAAGGAGTATATTCATAAACACAAATTTAAAACGCATATTTTTTTGGTAAAATCATCAAATCCAAATCCTCCCAGTGTGGGGTTGAGTGTCAGACTGTTACTGACTAAAACGCACCCGCGTTCCTTCAGTTTTCTTTTGCATTCCAAGGCCGCGGCAATTCTTTGGAACAATCCTGCATTTATAATTAAGTACAGTTAACGTGGTGTTGCTCACGTAAACGTTATTTACGATGTTCGTTTTTTATTACCTACACATGTTTTTGTGTGGTAATTGTTTACAAAATAAAGGTGTTTATTTCGAAGGTTTTCCCTCATTGATTTTAGTGTTGATGAACCACCGTTTGGCGAAGGCGCGGGCTTGCGGACGACGCGCAATGGGTAGCGTGCCGTCCAGTAATCTTCCGGACTGAGCCCAAGTCGTCGACAGCGCGAAGTTTTCCACGCGCTCGTTAGAGAGGTCAGCTAAAGGCCCTGATCAACGAGCGAGTAAAACCGCAGTCATTATGGCTCGTCGGTAAAGCTCGCCGGTGTATCATTGCAATACGAACGACAAGCCTGGCTCGCGGCTCGTCGTGTTTGCTTCATTTTCTACTCGGCTCGTCGTTTGGTTTGCTAGTCGATCAGCACCAACGAGCCGCGAGTAAAAGCGACGTTCTTTAAAAACGCTGTATAGGCTCGTACGTCCATCACCCACTTTACGATAGGCAGTGCCTCGAGCGCAGCGCTGCTGCAGCGACGAAAATCCATGCCACGTCGTTCTACGTACAAATCAGGCGTGTTACACGTATGCTTTGCCGCGCCGGTCTAATGAAGAAATCCACATTAGGCACACGTGGGCCCGGCGCGTCGGTCTCCATACATTTTATGTAGCAACTAGACTTGTGAGCAACATTAGATCAACGCCACGCGACGCTAATACTCCACGTACAAATCAGCAGGGGGCTTACTCTCGAGTTTAATTCCGATCGGTCGCATTAGAATTGTGACTTTAGGTACTCTTGAATTTGATGGTAACGCCAAATTAGTTTAAAATTGCGTGACCACAGGCCAAGACCTATCCCCATTTTACTTAGTTTCCCAAAAAGGTCACGCAATTTGGCCCTAAAATCGAATTCAAGAGTACCTAGCTATCGTCACAATTCCAATGTCGACGGATTGGAATTAAACTCGAGAGTAAGCCCCCTGGCTTGGTCCACGTGTGCGTCAGTCTGTCTAATATAGTGTAACATAGTTCCCGTTTGGGTTCCCAGTAGCACAAAATAGATAGGTACAGAAATCAATCTTATGTATGTACTTCACTTTTTATACCTACGCTCGGCGGTCGCTAGAAAAAGCACTCTGTGATCTAGCACTGGTTTAGCAAGTCTTAGTCACGTACAAGATATCGTGTCCGTGAGCGGTGTCTATGTGTGCGTTGCTCGAGCGCTTGTTGTATGTAGATCTCTCCTTTGTGCCAGTAGTTTCGGCTGTGCGTTGATATATTATGTCAGTCAGTTTCTACTTTTGTACTATAAACCGTTAAATTTTAGTCGTTTTAATCCCGTGGAGGGTCGATTCGGTACATGAAACACTATCGATTTGTAAAGAGAAAATTAAAAAACAAAAGTACCTTTTTTAAACTCGAATTAATTTACGCATGTACGAAATTAATTTCTTTAAGTAAACGTCAGCTGAGCGAGGTTAATGAACTGTAGATAGTTACTACGCAACGACCGACAACTACCTACAAGTTCATTGACTCTCTTACAGTTTTACTTAAAGAAATTAATTTCGTACGTGCGTATATTAATTCGAGTTTTAGAAAAAAGTTCTTTATTTTTAAAATTTATCTTTATATATCGATAGTGTTTCATGTACCGAATCGACCCTCCGCAGGATTAAGACCAAAATTTTACGGTGTACCTATACCTACTATAGTATGTAGTATTGTAAAATATTGACGGCAAAATAAACATGTCCCATAATAACAAATAGATGATAAGCTGGCATCATTGCAATACTTATTTTGACTCTAGCAACATTACATAATCATTTAACAGTGTCAATTGTAGGTTTAGTCTCAGAAGTAAAACACCGTATCGCCAATAATCACACTTTATTTACTTATTGTTGTAACAGTACAATATATATATTTAACACTTGTTGTGTCCGCACTCTTCGACTGTTCACGACATAATGCCCTTCCGACGAATGTTGTCGCCCCACCATCTCTAGACAACCCCTACTACTCGTTTTTACGGTGACGGCGCCACTGCGACTCAAATAACAAACTATACTCATGACCTTTTATTTTTCTAGAGATAATTGAGAGACTTTTAAATAATAAGAGTTGCACATAACGATCTATAATTATTATAAATAAGCTACAAAATATTAAAAACAAATACAGTCTAATAATTAATACGAGTAAGCTAACAGCTCGGCCATCCTGTTCGTAGCGAGTCCCATCGCTACTTAAGGGTTATTTATTTTTAAAAACTAGAGGATGGAGAAACAATCCTTCAAAAACCTTTTAATAAAAGGATATAACATATGTATATAAAAAAAAATACAGTTAAAATTAAACATTTTGTAAAATACATAATTAACAAAAGAAGGTATATGTAACTAAATAATTAAGTATTAGTAACAAAATTATTATATTATATTTCAATTATGTAACTCAATCAACAATTTGATGTGATTGTATTAGACAATTTTCAATCTATACATAACAGAAAAAAAAAATCATAAAAATACATAAGCTAAACATGCACAGAGGTAATTCTGCTATAATTCATGATTCGACTTTACGCATATCTAAATCTATTGACATTACTCTTCTATTACACTGGTAGAGCTTTCATTATCAGTATCGCTATCGAGATTTCTATTAAAATTTAACCAGGGTTGAATTTTATCTAGGGCTATAATATTTTCGTATCTACGACCATTTTTACGTGTTAAAGGGGTATCTTCTACAAGGTACCGATCATTGGGTAACACTTTTACGATACGGTAAGGTCCTTGATATTTGCTAACAAGCTTTTGTGATTTACCATCGTGTGGCATTTGTCTTTCGACGCGGATTAAGTCACCCTCTTTATAGACAGTACCTGATTTGCGACTTTTATTAAACCTATGGGCATCTTTTGTTTGCTGTTCTTTGATTTTCTCTTTTGCTTGTTCCCTAATGGCCGTTAAATTATCTGAACTAACTACATTTAGTGTATCATTTATTACAGAATTTAGAATACCTTGCGAATGACTGGTAATATTAAATCCAAACAGCAGTTCCGATGGAGATTTTTGGGTTGTTTTATGTGTCGTAGTATTAAGACCAATTTGAACTTCGGCGACATATTCGTCCCAGTTTTTCTCATCATCACCATGAGAAGAAGTAGATAAAGCGTCAATTATCGTTCTATTAAATCTTTCCACTTGCCCATTAGCTCGGGGTGTGGAAACTGCATTTTCAATATGTTTGATGCCGTATGAAAGAACAAAGTCTTTGAAAATTTTACTTGTAAAACTAGTACCTTTGTCAGTGATTAGGCGAGTGGGGACTCCAAAATAACTAATGTGGTCTTTAAGGACTCTGACGGTTGTAGTAGACTTTGTATTTTTAACAGGAGTAATGTTCGCGAATTTTGTAAAACCATCGATTATTACGAGGAGATAGCAGTTACCCTTTTTGCTTTTTATAAAAGGCCCTAAATGGTCAGCGTGAATGGTGTGGAAAGGAATGCCAATCTTGTCTATTGGGTGGAGTGCACCTTCGCGTTTACCACCTGGTGCTTTATGGTGGGCACACTCTAGACAAGACGACACATATTTTTTTACGAACCGACGCATTTTGGCAAACCAGTAATGTTTTTGTATTCTCTGCAGGGTCTTATCAAAACCGCAATGACCGACATTATCATGGTTTTTTTGTACGATTTGCCAACGGACGCTCTTGGGCACTAACCATTTTAATTCATTGTTTACAATTCGATAAACACGACCATTTTTAAGTTTATAATTTTTACAAATTTCAGAAACGCGCTCAGAACCTGAATCATCGAGAACATCTTTGATTTTCTTTATTTCATCATCTGCAATTTGTACAGTAGTAATCCATGCTTGGTCCACTTCTTCTATAGCGAGTACATCAAGGACATGAGGTTCCGACGTACATTCGTCAACGGGGTTTCGACTCAATGCGTCCGCGTGCAACATTCGTGAACCAGGGCGATACTCTATGGAGCAGTCATACTCTTGTATCTGTATCCACCACCGGGCGACACGAGGGATTACATCTCGTTTGGTTAATGTATATCTAAGAGCGTTACAGTCCGTAAAGATCCTAAACGGTATGCCTATCAGATACACCCTAAAACGATTCAACGATGCTACAACTGCGAGCGTCTCTAATTCGTATGAATGGAGCTTGCGTTCGTCAGGTGTGGTCTTACGACTAAAATAAGATACGGGCTGGAAAAGTCCATTTGTATTGACCTGAAGTAGTATACCTGCAACGCCTTCCTTGCACGCATCCGTATGTAGTTGAGTTTCGGCATTGTGATCATATAATGCCAACAGCGGTCTCCGAGTTAAAAGCGCCTTAACTCTATCGAAAGCACATTGTTGTGCCTCTTGCCATACCCATACGGAATCCTTTCGTAATAGATCTGTCAGAGGAGCTGTAATAAGAGCGTAATCCTTAATAAAACGGCGAAAAAAACCAGACAATCCTAGAAATTGCCTTATTTCGTGCTGATTATTTGGTGTAGGAAATTTTGAGACAGCATCAGTCTTTCTAGACCCTGGGCGAATACCTTCAGCACTAACCTCAAGTCCGAGAAAGTCAATCTGACTTTGGAAGAAGTTGCACTTACTCAATTTCAAAGTCAGACCCCCTGCCTTGAGCAACTGTAAAACTTCCTCTAGCCTCTGTAACCCCTCACTGACATCTTTCGAGGGAATCAAAATGTCATCCATATAAATTATCGCGAACTTAACCTTGGCCTCAGATAATATTTTATTGATTGTCCTTTGGAATACCGAAGGCGCATTTACAAGTCCAAATGGCATTCGGTTATATTCATAGAGACCGTCAGGTGTTACAAAGGCAGTTTTGTGTCTAGACTCTTCCGCGATAGGTATCTGATAGTACCCAGAAGCCAAATCGAGAGATGTAAATAAAGTATTTCCCGAAAGTTGGTCCAACTGATCTTCAACTCGGGGAAGTGGATAATGATCCTTTTTTTGTTTTTCGGTTAAGTGCCCTGTAATCGACACATAATCTCTTTTCTCCAGTCTTCTTTTTGACCAGTACAATAGGACTTGCATATGGTGAAGAAGATTCCCTTACAATCCCACTATCAAGCATTTCCTTAACCATGTTTCTTACTAGAATCCTTTCCGGGTAAGACATTCGATACGGGCGATACACAACGGGACGAGAGTCTTCAAGCTCGATATGCATTTCTGTAATTTTCGTGAATCCGAGATCGACGAGACCCTTTGAAAAACAGTCACCGTATTTTGACAGCAATAGTTGAAGTTTTAGACGCTCCTGTTCGGTAATACCTTGTCCGCAATTTATAGTTTCGTCGACCTCCTTTTCATTAAACGTTAAATTACAACAATCGAGCATAGAACGGCCGATTTGTTCGAAAACAGCACGCGTTAATAGGGAACCCTTATCAATGGTAACAGTTTCGGAGGATACATTCAAAACGAGTACTACACTACGACCACAATTAATGTCGTATTCTCCAGGGAACAGATAATATTCTCTCCCTTCTTTTCCTCGCAGAGATCCGTTTACGCGGATTGTGCCCGTGACAATAGACGAGGACTCGACTAGTACCGGGGACAAAATGTTGTGAACCAAGTTGATTTGTTTAACTACTTTCAAATGAACCTTTTCACGGCTGAACCTTTGTAAAATCAGTTTATTTGAAGTTTTAGTTATTACAATTCCTGGCCTTTCAGTAAACGAATGACCTAATAGAACCGGATTCTGAATCACAAAATCTTCTACCACATACAGATCGATTACTTCACGAATACCCTGAACTTCGACCTCACTTGTAACAACGCCTAATGGTGACACTAAACTTCCTCCTATGCCCCTTAATACCGGTAAAACTTCTGGATGTTGAATGCTAAGATTCAATTCTCTGGCTACGCTAATTTTAATCAGGGAACACTGACTGCCTAGGTCAATATGACATTTGGTAATTGTTTTATTGAGTTTGATATCCAAAATATATTTATCGTTACTATCGTCCACGTGTAATTCGGCTACCTGTTTTTCTGGCCGTTCTTTGACGTGATCGTCCTTCTCTCTAATTTTATTTAATTTCTTAAAACAGTGTTCTGCTAAATGTCCCATTTTGTCACAGTAGGTACATTTTACGGCGGGCTTATTGCACTTATTACTACGGTGCCCTACTTCGTTACAGTTAAAGCACTTAACGTTAGCGTTAGTTTGATCTTTTGTAGTATTTTGGCGGGAAAATGTCTGTCTTTTGTCATTATTACGAGAGCGTTGGGAAGGGTCTTGGTAATCTCTACTTTGTCCTACTTTCACAGTCCTAAAGTACTTCAGTACCTGTTCGGGTTCAGGAAATTGGGCAGCTTGGGCACCCACCCTAATCGCACGATCCTCGACTCCATTAAGAATACAATCTACAGCTTGTCTGCCATATATTTTACACCTACTCAGCAAATTTATCTTCGCATAATAGTAATGCTCTAACGATTCACCGTAACGAGCCCTTTTGGATAACATTTCCGTAAGGAGTTCAGCGTAGTCTTCGCGGCAGGGAAAAGATTCTATCAATTTTCTCTTCCATTCGGTCCAAGAAAGTAAGACAGTTGATAAGCCTTGATACCAGGTTTTAGCAACACCTATCAACTTAGGGAGGGCGTAGTGAATAGTTTCCCTATCGTCCCACTGGTAAATGGTAGCGCATTCCTCTACCTTAGTAAGCCAACTCAATACAGTCTGCTCTTTAGACATCGGATCAAATTCAGGAATTACATTTTTGTCGAAAGTGAGTTTTGGTTTATCAGAACCTTTCATATGTTTTAAAATATCAAGAAACTTATCGAGCATAGTCGAATCATGATCTCTAGACTTAGATTGTTTAAATCGTTTAGCAGAATTATGAAAATGCTCACCGGAGTCTTCAGATGATGAACTGAGCCGTCGTCTGCGGTTAATCCTCGCATCTCCTTCGGGCCGGAAGTACGTAGTTGCCGTTGTGTGTTCATGGCTTCGTAGCGAATGGTCAGTCGTTCCACGGCCCCGACACCTGGCAGTTGTTAATATCGGGCTCATCTGGTTGTTGCTTTCGAGATATCGATTCTCAGACCCTTGTCCTTCTGAGTCACCATAGCTAGAACCCTGGCCCTGTGACCTGGGCACTCCTGGGTCATGATGGCTGAAGCCCTGGCCCTGTGACCTGGGCGCTCCTGGGTCATGACGATCGGAACCCCGGCCCTGTGACCTGGGCGCTCTTGGGACATGATCGGAACCCCGGCCCTGTGACCTGGGCGCTCTTGGGTCATGTCGATCGGAACCCCGGCCCTGTGACCTGGGCGCTCCTGGGTCATGACGATCGGAACCCCGGCCCTGTGACCTGGGCGCTCTTGGGTCATGATCGGTACCCCGGCCCTGTGACCTGGGCGCTCTTGGGTCATGTCGATCGGAACCCCGGCCCTGTGACCTGGGCGCTCCTGGGTTATGACGATCGGAACCCCGGCCCTGTGACCTGGGCGCTTCTGGGTCATCACAGTCTGAATACCAGCCCTGTGTCCTGGGCGCACCTTGGTCGTGTATATCATTTGAACCATGATCCCTCAACTCGGGTTCTCCTTGTTCGTAATTAGTTTCCATTTTTCTGAAACTTGCAATACCCGAGTTAAATCTCATTACAATTCATAATATATAATAACCATTTTTACTAAATTGTTCACAAAAATTAATGATAGAAATAAAATGTTGTTATAAACGATAGTTGAAATTACGGCTTTAAACTTTCATGTACGAATCAGTGCAGTTATAAACGATAGTGAACATTACTAATATTAAATTGAAGGGTAAATTACTAATATTAATTCTTTATGCGTGCATAAGCAATTTGAAAAAAAGTATTTTACTGTTTTCGGGTAGTTAACAGACGTATTTTAATCTGAATAACATTTATATTCATCACAAATGATTTTCTATTTGCAAACTTTTTGGTCGAGAAAATAACAGGAAACTATAGCGAGGGTAATTTTTATACATGTATAATCGAAGATAGAAAACAAAATTTGGTAGGACCGTATTCACCAGAATGACGTATAAGTTGATCGTTATGCCCTCTTGTGTTAGCAGTTTTATATTTTAAGAGCCATCTTTTTAACGTCAAAGCGTACACACAAGTATAATAAAAGAACTAACAATAAAACTAAATTAGTATGAAATTATACACTCTATCAACTACTTGTGTAATAAAATAAGTAAATCATTTTCTAGTTCACGCGTACCTATTTAAACTGTAGTGATAAATAAGTATGTAAAATAAAAACAATATGGGTTTTATCAAAGCAGGTACCGTGCTAATATCAATCCTTGTAAAATACTTGAAAAAAATAACTAAATAGTGAAAAATGATAAAAAGAGAACAGAAAAAAAAAAATTACTCACGTTTTTGTGGCGTGGCAAAAATCCTTTTGATTTTTGTTGATCCCGCTTCTGAGTCTGTAGGTTTAGTCTCAGAAGTAAAACACCGTATCGCCAATAATCACACTTTATTTACTTATTGTTGTAACAGTACAATATATATATTTAACACTTGTTGTGTCCGCACTCTTCGACTGTTCACGACATAATGCCCTTCCGACGAATGTTGTCGCCCCACCATCTCTAGACAACCCCTACTACTCGTTTTTACGGTGACGGCGCCACTGCGACTCAAATAACAAACTATACTCATGACCTTTTATTTTTCTAGAGATAATTGAGAGACTTTTAAATAATAAGAGTTGCACATAACGATCTATAATTATTATAAATAAGCTACAAAATATTAAAAACAAATACAGTCTAATAATTAATACGAGTAAGCTAACACAATGAACTGCAGGCCTTGTTCGAAGTACTCATAGATTCGTACAAATTATGCAGTTATGTTTTACTGTGCAAGCGAAATATAGCTTTTGTAGCAAGTGATAAAGGTGATTATTGTATGAAACTGTTTGTCCAGAGACGAGTTTTTTTAACGTTTGACAGTAGCCATAGATAAAAGATTTCTGTGACAGTAGCACATCTAAGTATAGTATTTTGGGCACGCCATAATGGCAGTGATAGTTTCCTTCTTTGGAAGTGGCTAGAGAGGGTCCACAGCGTTCTCATTTTCTGCCTGATGCAAGTCCTCAAAGGACATGACCAGTTCAGGAGATTCCTGTGTCAGATTTTTTAGAAGATATGATCAAGCGTCGCCATTATCAATTATGCGGATCGTACGGTGGAAGTCTGCCGCCCCGTTTGGGCGGAGCACCACCGTATCTTCGTGAAGGCGATAGGCGGCGGCGACCTCTCTTTCGTACGTCATTTAGCTCAATAGCTAATTTTCAACTAATAGGCGTTCATCATTCACGTAGTTACATAACGTATAAAAGTAACGTACAAAGGCCCCCACAGATAGGTACGACCCTAGAAACACGATGAAGTTTTAATAAATAATACACTTGCTCTTTTATTTCGCACTAATGCGGAAAAGTGCGCTAGCTCGCCCCCGCCAAAATTTATTGTATTTATCGTATCAAAGAGGTCGCCAAGCAGCGCCCACGAGTCGCCCGGCAGTCACCGTTTATTTATTTCTTCATAAGTGTTTTGTCAATTGTCACTGCAGCACTGGGCTCCATAATATCCTCACCTGCGGCTCGGGCAAATTCTGTCCTGCAGTGCTATTGTCTAAGAAAACAGGCTTGAGCGCAGTGCTGGCCCAGCGACAAAATCAAAATAGATACATTCAAATTACACAAATCCAATGTACCTATTTGGATTTCGTCTCTAGGCCAGCGCTGCGCTCAAGCCTGTTTTTTTAGATAATAGCATTGCTAGTCGCAATAACAGAGTTTATCCACTCGTATCAAAAAGTTCTTACTATTGCGTGTGATAAAAATAGAGCCTTAATATTCCTATAAGTTGACTTTCTTTCCATGGTGAAAGTAGAAGGGTTGCAGGATTCGTATAAAGTCATCGTGGCTTTGGAACGCAACGGGTAACTGAAGAAACACGGGTGGGTTTAAACAGTAAGTCTAACACTCCCACTTGCTCCACCCGGAGCGGGAGAAATATTTGGAGAATCAAAACACAAAAAAATGGTGAAAGTTAAAATGTCCCCAATTAAAATTGCCAGTTATGGTGTTATTTAATTTATAGGCTAATTTGTTTGATAAAATTTTAATATATACATTATAATTTGATAATAACATGTATACATACTATTCATACTATACCTAATTTAATACAATACAATAAAATTAATTTTGATGTGCTATATCTCGTTTCGACAACCGGCCATTCTCTTAAACATTATTTGTAAATAAACTAGGTATTTACTAATTAAATTAAATTATAGCTACGATCTTTGTTATCTAACCAGTTCATCAATAATATACAAGAATAGAATATTAACAATATAAAAATTGGTAGAAAAAAAAAACGATATCGAATATAAGAATTCTAAGTAAATATATTTGTCTCTCTGGCAGCTGGCATGGCATCCGTATGGCTTGACGAACTTTGACGTAGGGCGTGACGAACTTTGACGTCTACATGTCGGATTCTTACTATCTCTTTCTTACTAGCAGCTCGCTAAATACTATCCAGCGTTTGACGGTATATTAATAGTTCGTACGTGTTATTGGCAAAATTGTGGTGTCTCTTCCACAAAGGCCATTAATGAAGAGTTGAAGTTCTTACTAGCAGCTTTGATAACTTCGTTGTTGATGAAGATATTTTAATTTTTTTGCGTAGCTTCTTCTCTAAAATTGTGTCGGATGAAATAGTAAGCTTTTAAACCAAGGACCCTCTTAAGTACGCCTGTGTATATGAATTGTTATCATCATCATCATTTCAGCCAAAAGACGTCCACTGTTGGACATAGGCCTCCCCCAAGCGCACATATGAATTGTAATCACTATATAATAATATTCCACAACTATCACTCAACGTCGTCTAGTCCCAAGCTAAGCAGAGCTTGTGTTATGGGTACTAGACAACTGATAAACATACTTATATATTTCTAAATACACACATATTATAGATAAATTACACCCAGACACAGAACAAATGATTGTGCTCATCACACAAACATTTGTCCTGTGTGGGAATCGAACCCACGACCACCGGCTTAGCAGTCAGGGCCACTAACTACTAGACCAACAGGCCAGTCATCACTGTGTTAATGCTTAGTTTTGTGTACAATAAATAATGAAGAAGAGATTCGTACAGCCCTTTAATTTCATTCTTTATTTGACATGAAAACAAAAAGACCATTGTATAAAACAATTATTCAGAATAAACATTTTACCTATGACAATAATATAACATTAATTACAGCTATACATATAATACATTAAATAATTAAGCCTTCTTATACTCGATCCGTTCCACTTTGACTTCGTCGCCCAGGAGTTTGTAGACGTATGTCACCACAGTAGAGCTTTGGATGTCCATCAGCACGAATGATGGGGTTGCGTTCCTGTAATTAAGAAGTTGGATATGAACTACTTAGTTGTAAAAGAAAAACTACTATTACAAATATCCGAAAGGAACATATTTTTGGGATAAAACGGGAACTACATTAGACCAGCGCACACGTGCGTCACGTGCCGGATTTGTACGTAGAACAACGCGCGTCGCGTGGCGTGGATCTAATGTAACTCTACAAGTCTAGTTGTCATATAAAATGTGTGGAGACCGACGCGCCCAGATTGGCTTACATGGCCCACGTGTGCGCAGTGTAGTTCTATCTTGAAAGGTATCCTGTGTGGGTATCTATCTACCAAACCAGGGCCAAGAATAGAACAGAACAAACTGTATTGTAAGTTCACCAAAATAGTAACAAAAACTTAAATCTAAGGGTACAATGGTTGTCTTAGCACAGACAACGATATCTACCAGACAACCTTTGCCAATACAAGTTTTATATCATGTGTACGAATAGCATATGAGTACATACAAGAATTAATATTTATGGTGTACGTAGTACAAGTGTAGATGCATCCTAACCGCTAACAGTAGTGCCGACTCCGTGTGTGCTAGTCCTTTTATTGTACGAGCCGGGTAAGAATTAAACTTCTACAACGGGAGCAGTTATAGAAGTTCGCACCGGGTGTATAAAATGCTAGTTACGGTACTGCCTGTGTTCTATCTCAAGGCATGTTCTACCTATGTTCCTAATTTCATCCAAATCCGTTCATATGAAGGAATACAAAACATACGGAATAAAGAACAAAACATTATTATTATTGTATTTATAATGTTAGTGTGATCACATAAAACATATTTAAAAATAATTAACAGCTGTTCATTCACTACAGACAAAATGTCTGGTGACATTAAAAACAACGAAAGATTAGTGTAATTTTTTCCGTCGTCTTGAGTCGGTCGCGTGACTTCTCACGATGTCTTTATACATAAACGCGAACCTAACATTTTATTTTTTATTGAATACAGTTTTTATTGCTATAAAATTGGTCTATTCAATGTGGTTGCGATTAAATGAATTTTATGATGTAAATTATATTTTCTTTAAAAAAAAAGTTGACCTATATTAGGAATTACTCCTGTATGTGGGTGTGTTCACAAACATTTAAACTCATACTTACAGTACGGCCGATGGATCTTGGCGAGTCTGAAGTTAAACTCTGCGAACTTTAGTGCTTGTGCTTTTTTTGCTTAATTTTTTTATGGACTGACCGACATTTTGACAATTCAAAAGTGCCTGTAATTGGTCTATTTAAAATAAACTATTCTGATTTCTTTTTTTAATCTTTTTTTTACGAATGCTCTAAAGTTCACAGAGCGTAACTTCAAACTAGCCAAGAACCGTCGGCCGTACTGTAAACCATACAGAATTCTCAATTCTCTAGTATTTTTTTCAGTTAGCTTGGGGTCAGCATCCAGTCTAACAGTATCCTGTTATACTGGAAGCTTAATAGTAAATACCCATGTTTTCAGACTTCCTGGTATCTGACTACCTGTAACAACTGTCAGAGATCTGAACGAATGACCAACAGGACCAATGGCTTTATGTGCCTTTTGCCATTCAAGATGTCAGATGTCCTAGATAACATTAGAAAATAAACTGTACGGAATATTTACCTGAAAAGTGGACTATAAGCGCCAGTAGCAGATCCCGGGTTGATATAAAACTTATTCTCGTGCTCGTATGCTTCAAACCTATGTGTGTGGCCAGATATTAGGATATCCACATCAAGCTGCCTCTGAACTAGAGCGAGGGACTCCTCGTCACCCCATGGCACTACTTGGTGACCGTGTATGAGACCGATGCGGAACTGCCCCACGGTTATTACTTTCTGTTCTGGGTAAGTGGAGTTCTGAAAAAAATATATTGTCAATTAAGTAAAGGGTAAAAGGTAAAAGTATGATGATATATTACTAATGTAAGTGAATAACAAATTGAGAAGTTGCAAAAATAAGTACCTAACCAAAGCAACTAAAATATTCTAAAACTCAGCATTTGTTTATTATATGACATTTGGATTAGTTTAGAAATGGTTAAATAATGTAGAAATCTCTTTATATTTTTCACTATAAACTAGCCTGTTAGTGAAAGAATAGAATACAGGTGATTGTTTTTAACAGCACCAATAGTTCATTTTGGAATCATTTGAAATTATGATAAAAAAAAAAAAAAAAAAAAATTGTTTATTCGGTCTCAAACGGTTACATTTACAACTATGGATGAAACAGCCCCAGTAAGTTATTAATAATACTTGTGTTGGGGTTGTCTCGCTCCTTCCCCTAATTAGTAGTTAACAACATTGAGACTTGGTAACAATTCAAAAAAACAAAAAATAAAATAAAATAAATAAAGAACCAATTTTTAAAACTAAGAGAAACAATGATGTTTAAAATAAAAACTGGTAAATCCCTCAAATGATGCATGAACTGCTAGCGGTTCATATTAGGTTTTCCTTTTTCCGTTTGGTATAATTAGCTGCTCAAAGTACAATACAAACCTCATCAAAATCTCCTCTGACAACATGCACATCACTGGCTAATGTCTTCAGATAATCATACGACTCCTTTGTACAAAGGTTTCCGGTACACAGTATATGCTGTATCCGGCCAGGTAGTAGTAGCTTCTTGAACTTCGGCGGCAGGCTGCTGCAGCGATGGGGGATGTGCAGGTCACCAAGAACTAAGACGAGCTGGGAATAATCAAGAAGATGTAGGTAAGTATTTGGTACATCAAGCCTCTTTTTTGTTTTTGTATTAGTGATAGGTTCGCGCTAACTCATAGACAAGTCGTCGAGTTTAAGTTGGTAGTCTTCGGATATCGGTTTTCTACCTTAGCAAAAAGGTTAAGAGGTCAGTGTCAATTCTAATACAGGAAATTAATTACTTTTTGTTCTTCAATTTTTTTTTACCTACAGTTTTTTTGTTAAGACTATAAAATATGCAGTGTAGTTATAATTTTTTAGAGAGCGACACAAAACAGTTGATGCGTTTCGAGCGGCATATCATCATTAATTAAAAAGTGGGTGTACATTTGTAGAAGTTCCGTGTTAGTAATCAATGCTGGAAAAACTACTTACCATGATGTTATTAGAGTAGGATATGGTTGCAGTAAATGGTTAGTTACAGCGCTGCAATAATTGAGATTCGTGATAGTATGACTGAGAGGAAATAAAAGCAATTATTACTGATTACAGCAATCAGAAACAACACAATCGCCAATTCGCCAGCTAGTTAGACATTTGTTTGACAGTTTACTTGACAGTCTACGTTTAGTTTTACCGCTACGATAAAACCTTGTTATTTTAAGTTTATGTTTTTGTTCTGAATAAAAGTATATACATTTAATTTTATTTCATTTTTATAAGTCTTTAATGTACCCAATTTAAGAATTCCCTATGTGTTTAATTATAGTTAGAATGTTAAATTAAAAATATATTCCATATTTACTTGTTTCTTAGCGTGCATTTGTACCGTTAAGAAAAATAACCATAGAACTCTATGAAAAAGTGATGTAACATATTGGAATCCTGTAGTTTTAGTAAATACAAAAAGATACGTAAAAATATTTATTAATTTTAAATCTAATCAGTAACATCAACAAAAAATATTCTAAGTTATTTTTACTTGATGTTTTGGCTGTGCCTTACATGACATCATACTTTAATTTAACGACTTACTTAACTAATGATTACTAATCGATTGTAACAGTTTAAATCAAGTAATTTTATCAAAATTACCCAGAGTAGATACGCTTCATGGGGTTACATAACAATATACTGATAGATGATGTGATTTCTTTTCGACGTCATAACGTTTTAGTACATTGTTTTGGTATTATCAGCCCAACACTTCACTTTCGTCTATAGCCTATGGTTCAGGTGCGGATAGAAAAGAAAAATTTCATGGTGTTGTGGGTGACACATATACGTAGAAAAAATTTAGTTTAAGTTAAACACATTGGCACCAACTGCAGGGAAATGGAATCAATGGAATATGAGCTCGCTAGGAACCTTACTCTGTTGTTCTTCGTGGAACGCCTGCTCGACAAAGGCGAGCCGCGCACGTTGCACGATCTTTCCTGCCAGTTTGGTGCCAAAGGATTCACGAAGGAGATGCGACAGATCGCTGGCGGGTCGCAGTCGGGCTTGAAGAAGTTCCTGGCTCAGTACCCGGCGTTGTTCAACATAGACGGGGACTATGTTGATATCAACACGTTCCAGAAGCATCCTTGCGGGGCTGGCGCCTCGTCCAACAACGACTACATTGAGGAAGCCAAGGAGTACTTCGCGGGCAAGATGGTGCAGTACGGCGAGGGAACCGAGGTACCAATCAAGAGCCTGCTCGGTCACCGCAGCCAGGCCTCCCCGCAGGTGCGTCACATCTCCGGGCAGAGAATCAAGGAGTTCAAGGACTTCCTCCTGAAGCATCCGGACACCTTCCAGATCATCGATGACAACGTCGTTCTAGTCAGTGAGAATCATAGGAGAGGTAACGCACACACAAATTCTGAACAATTCCACAATTTACCTGTAGCTAATATTAACACAGACACTGCCCAACAATTGTTAGATTATGTCGCACAGTGCATAGAAGCTAAAGGCCCTGTGATGGTCGACCAGCTCTTCCACTTAATTGTGTCACGTTTTCCACAAGAGTATTGGTATCAAATGTTCAAATCGCCTGCAGATTTGAGCGCATTCTTAAAAATATTTTCAGACTCATTCCATGTTCAATCGAACTTGGTCACACTAATTAGTAAACCAAAAATACCTGTTATGTATCTTAATGCAAAATCTAAAGCAAAGACTGATGTACCAAAGCCAGTGGTAGAGGAGAAGCCTGTGTCCCCAATTCCACCCACAGTTGAGAGTCCAACACCATCAGATGGCAAAAAGAGTCCGGCAAACAACAGAATACTCAGTCCTATTGAATCTCCCCGAGGACCCCAAGCTAACATTGCAAACCAGACTCTGAAGCAAAGAATCAATTCTATTGTTATAAAGAATTTGGCAGAGAATATGGTGCGTGACAGGGTTAACAATCACTTGAATGCACGCAGCGCTGAAGAAACAAATGGTACTCCGAGTTTAAGGAATAATGTGATGGGTGAGGCATGGCGCCAGAAAGTGCTCCAGTGCACAACTGTCATAGCTAATGTAAGGGAATGTGCCACGCTAATTGAAAGTATAATGGTGCCTAAACGCAATGCAAAAAACATTGTATCTTTTGACTGTGAAGGAATAAACCTTGGCCTCAAAGGAGTGTTGACATTGTGTCAAATAGCCACCATGAATGGTGAAGTGTACATACTAGATATAATGGCATGTCCAGGCATGGTTGTGGAGGGTAAAATTAAGGAATTATTAGAGAGTGAAAATGTTGTTAAAATTATACATGACTGTAGGAATGATTCAGTCAATTTACATAATCAATTTGAGATTGTTTTGAAGAATGTTTTTGACACACAAGCTGCTCATGCTGTACTACAGCTGCAACAACAAGGTGTGCCTGTATACAAAGTCAAGAATCTAAGTCTTAATGCCCTATGTGAATTGTATAATGCACCCATGAACCCAATGAAGGAACAATTGAAGAATGTCTACCGCAGGGACCAACGTTATTGGGCAAGGAGACCACTAACTAAAGACATGATAATTTACTCTGCTTCAGATGTCCTATCTTTGGTCAATCCAGCAATTTATGCTTACATGTCAAGCAATATTAAGCCCGAAAATCAGCAGCTATTTGAAGAACTGAGCAATGAGCAAGTATTTATGCACATTCAGCCAACAGAAGTTAAATTGCGCAAGAGGCAACGAAAAATTAACACTGAAGTTGGTGAACTGAAGCAGAAACTGGCTGAGACAACTAAAAATATTGTCCTGAGCAATAGAGAAATTAGACTGCTCAGATATATTGAACTCACTGAAGAGGAAAAGGAGAAATTGAAGGGTTGTCACAAAATTTCCAAGAAATTGGAAAAACTGGAAGCCATTGGACAAGATAAGGACTCTGATTCAGATGATGATGAGAGGGAAAATGAAATGGCCAGCTTAGAATCCAACCCTTCTGATCCAATATCATCTCCACACTCCACACAGCCCCCAAGTCTCACAGAATCCATGCAGATGATGGATGAAATCCTATCAGACACCAATATGGACAAAGTTGAGAAAATAAATCGCCTCGAAGCAATTCTGTCGGCTGTCGCCCCGCTCAGTGGAGAGCTGGAGGATAAATTCTCACAAACAATGGAACAGACACTGCCATTGCTCAAAAACAAAGATTGGTCCAATCTAAGCCAAATTTTGAACTTAGGAGAGCCAGACAGGAAAAGCTGTAACTGCAGATGCCATAATTCCACTTATGATGAAATTAAATGCAATGATCTCAATGAAACTAAAAAAACAGAGGTTGGCTCGCAAACTCTTAGCACAGGGGACATTGTGATTACGCGGATTCACTTCAGGGAGGAAGACAAAGCAAACGAGAGGATCCTTGATGCCTCCCCTTTGAGCAAGAGGGTGGGTATCAACAACATGTCTTGATCGACACTCAGACTATTATTGTACTTCCATTTTCTGAGTGCCACAATTTAGTTTCAGAACTGTTTATATATGTGATCATTTTATATATTTTTTAAGTTTGATGGTATTTCGTTCGGCCCCCGCGCATCTTAAATCAGTTATTACTTTGAACTAGTTTTGCGGGGGTACGATAGCGGTGCGATTGTGTGAGATGGAATAAATTAAGCGTGTTGTGAGGTCGTGCATTGCCAAGTGTATAACGCCTACGCTATATGTTCATTTGAGCGGAGACGAACGCGTACACTCGAATAAATGCAACAGTAATTCGCATAATAGAACAGCTACTTAATTCCTTCATCTGGAAATGACAGTATTTGCTGATTTTCAAGTTTTATAGTAATTTATTTTATGTTGGCTATTGCCTATTAAGTATCCCAAACTGGAATGTGATAGATTTCAAGGTCTTTTTTTTCTCGATCTATCTGCTCTGAATTGTAAATAAGATAAATTTTGATAAGCATGCATAATCTTTTAAATCTTGCGAATCACGATATGATCGAGCGTTTTTCCGTTATCTTTAGTAAGTCAAGTGTATATACCTATTTATTTTATTTATACGCGATTTAGTAGTATCGACACTACTAAACCTATATCGAAGAGGGCAATAATAGGTGTATACAATAAAGATTTTTTTTTATTATTGTAAAATATTTATAAAACGTTAGATTTATTGGTAGATTAATTATTAATCACGTTTAAAAAAAATATTAAAAAGTGGTATAGGGTTAGTGTTATTGAAACAGATGTTTTATCGTAGTTTGAGGTGCTTGGAGAAATCGATTTAAAAATTTATTTCACGTAGAATGTTATAGAGACATACGGTAGATCGTTTGTTGCGTAGATATGCAAATTAACGTTATAACGTACTTGTGATGGATAACCGTGATGGTTATATATTAACTTTTGTTTTAAAAAATGTGCCTTCGAGTCATATCCGACGAATGCCTTTATATTCAATTAATATATGAATTAGTAGGTTTTTATACATATTTAGTAGTAAATCTGTAACATGGTGTTTAGATGAGATTTGTTGTTTGTGAATAACACTTTGGTATACAAGATTTATAATGAACTAAACTTACCACTGAAACACTAACTAGATAGGTAGTCTTCGGAATCTATTAATGTTTTCGTCTTCAAGTGGGTTACGAAAAGCTTCGTATCTAGATAAACGAAAATATTTCTAAACATGTTGAATTCATTCGAATAGTTTATTTTTGTGTTATGGTTAAGTAGAAATGTGTTAAATGTTAAGTGATATTTTAAAAATGCTTTGTGCTTATTATTATAGCAGAACTGTTGCTTTGTATTAAACTTGTACCTAACTTTCTACACTGAACAAAAACTAAATGCTGCTGTAGGCATGCCGCAAAAACAGTCTTCCTATACTAGTTTTAGAATTTTGGCTAAACGCAATGAACATGTGGAATAATAATGATAAAAATATATTTTTGTAGATAGTTAGTATTAGTAAAAGCATAATTACATATCTTCTAGAGTCAATTGTTTGGTGCAATGATTCATGGCAAACGGATTTTGCCAGATTTCGACACGATTCCTAAGTGCGATGTTCCTAGCGCATCGGGCATTCAGTTTCATGAAATAGCGTTCGCGGTATGTTTACAGTTTAGCATATTATCGTTGTTTACATGAGGCTTAACAAATAGGTCGCAATACCCGACGGTATGCGATTACGTGTAAAATAAGTGCTGTTTCAAACGTGATAATGTTTTTGGTTGTCTTTTTTACAACTGTAGTAACTACACAACTGGTTTAAATGACATGTTGCTCTCTCGGTGCTCTCCGACGGTTCATCTTGTTAGGCCTCATTAAAAAAAAAACAAATATACTTATGTACCGGTGTAGATACTCCGTCATGTATTAATCATCAGTATTGTATCCTTTATTTTGGAAAAAAAAAACACTAACTGTTATAAATCGTTAGCAAATACAAAGAATGTCCACTGTTTGTATTTGCATTTCCCGTCACACAATATACTCAAGTTTACCTCCTTTTATTTGTATCTATGAAATTATTAGGCACTTTTATATGCATAATGAATTGTATTTTTAAAAGTTTTTCGGCCATATTTGTTGTTCGACGTTTAAATTATACATTTTGTGCCTTATACCATTTGCACAATTTACTAAAATATTCTGTGTCCTTCTACACTTTTTGTATGGTTTTGTAGAATGTTTATCAGTGCCACTAATAATTTTTGTACTATTTGTAAGGAGCATTTTGTTAGTCAATATAAGCGTAACCACTTTCAGTTATTTTTGTAACTTAAAACATCTTTAGAAACTTTTATTTTACCCTACTTACCAAGAGCATAATTGCTTGCGACGTGAAAGTCGCTAATATTGTAATGTGGCAAATCGACGGTTAACTCATTTGCGCATTGTTTATGTTTATTATGAAATAAAAAGTTGTAAAATACCTGTGATATTATTTCCTGACAACCTTTTTGTGCCTACCCCTGCAAAGTACAGTTAGTGCTTATCGATTCTATCCATTGATCTCGAGCTACCACTTTATAAAAAGACGTCGGTGATTCTACTTAATGCCATAAGATTCAAATGTTGCAAGCCGGCTAGCAACCGTGAGGCACTCAGTTCCAGTCAGTTGCAATTGGAATGTGCCAAATACAGAAATGCCTGTAGATCTTAATTTTATATTACAATCAGTGGTAATTTTTTTGGGTTTAGCTATACACCGTTAAATTTTAATCGTTTAATCTCGTTGGAGGGTCGATCCGGTACATGAAACACTATCGATTTGTAAAGATAAATTTTATGGTACTTTTTTTCCAAAAATCTAATGTACGAAAATAATTTCTTTAAACGAATCAATGACCTTGTAGGTAGTTGTCGGTTGTTGCGTACTAACTACTTAAAGGTCATTGAACTCGCCCAGTTGACGTTTACTTATAGAAATATAATTACGTAAATACATGCGTAAATAAATTAAGAGCTTAAAAAAAGTATATTTTAATTTTATCTTTACAAATCGTTAGTGTTTCAGGTATCGAATCGACCCCCCACGGGATAAAAAGGATCAAAATTTAACTGTTTATATGATTTCTACACTCACTATTACCAAAAAGTCAATTGCCTACCTAGCCAGCCTCACAAAGAATGGTAGGGTAGGTTTTATACTTTGTGAATGTGCACGTTGTTATGAAAGTTTAGAATCAAAAAGTTTTGGCAATGCAACACGATGCGGGTATTTTATTAAAGTAATGTAAGAATATTAATATTTATTTAACATGCTACAAGAGGTGGTTCTACACACAAATATACAGTTTGCATAACACAGTATGGAATATCAATGGCGTTGTCTAATTAATATTCTTACGTCTTCGTTGCTCATACATTATAATGTATTATACGGCAAATAGAAAGTTCGACAGAATTACATACAACAAGCTCATTGCAATGAATCAGCACGCCATTTCTAGGATTGCTGACGCGTTTTTACTAATATAATAAAATTTATACAACAGCGGCAATTTCAGAAAAAATTAGATCATATTATGGAGGAGATCATATTTCTAATAACAATTTATTCAGCGTTCATCGTTATAATTTTATTTCCTGGAATCCTCAAAGTAATCCGGAAACATCTTCGTAAATCGGAACGCTGTACCTAACGGATTTCGAAATGTAAAATAAGAACAGCGTTCCAATTTTCAAAAACCACCAACTCTGTGTTTAACGAAAGCTTTAGTTCTAGTTCTGTCTTTGTCTTCTTGAAGTATATGAAAGAAAAAAAAAGACGTTGTTAGAATAAAGTTTGAGTTTTGGAACGTTAACTCACAACGTCAAATTTAAATTTTTTAAAACACAAACTTGTTGAACAACCACCCACTCTAGAATTTCAATAAAAGTTGAAAAATGCTTAAAATTATGGAAGATTTTGATGTATTTACAAACGAGATTAACTTTACTAAGCCGTTGTTCAATAACATACTGAACAAATATGTGCATGATGTGCCATCAACTCCTAACGGACCGAATTATCAAAGTAAGTTTATCATCCGATTCTGATGTCGAAGTAGGTAATGCATTAAAAAGAAATTCTATTGTTCAAGATATCTGTAGAAACTAATGAACTAATCAATCAAGTATTTAAAAGACAAAAGATCTTTGTTTTATTTTCTTATAAATGATGTGTTAGAGACAAGATATTCTTCCTTTCAAGGTAGTAGGAAACTTATGGCTGAAGAATGTCTAGCGGTCAACGATGACATCGGGTGTGCATTCCATTTGAGTGAGGCATCGTCAGCTTCTTTAAGAACTATGGCTGTTTATAGAGATGAACAGTTGAAGGCCGCTGGTATGTACCTACTGTTTAGAATGATCACATAAACATATAATATGACATCACGCTAGTATTCCTTGGAGGGGTAAGCTGATATACTGAAGTGACTTAAGTGTTCACATAAATCTGGTAGCTATTTTTAACTGCTGGGTAAATTGGAGCATACCTGTTGCCATTAACACAATGAACGTGGTGTATGTTTTGTGTTGTAGCCAATAAAAGCTTTATCTAGCTATCTATCTATCTATCTAATGAACAAACCCAAACTGGGGTGCAGTCAACTGAAAATTGTTACTCTTTAAAACCCAGAAACCAAACAGATGCAGAACTTTAATTTACTTGCTATTTTATTTGACTTTGTTGGTGGATAATCAATATTTATTAAAACTATTGTCAGATGTGCACAATAATGTTTGTGTATAATCATACTTATGTTATAATTGCGAAAGTTTGTGAGTATTTGTATGTACGGTTGTTATTCCTTCTTATTTAAATGGCTGATGGGATTTAATTACTCAAGCCTCAAGCGGACACCTGTGTCCACACACCTATTCTCTTTCTATTGTGTCTCTTCAAAAGGTTAAATGAAATTCGTTGCTCCGGTAGACCTACTTAGATACTTTTTATTCCACCAGTAGATTATTTTATACTTTCATATGGGTGAAGATGCTATCAGACATTAGAATATTATACAGTAGGTGCTTAATCCTTTAATATTACCGCCATGCCATGCCTTTTGAATACCGTAATTATAGACACAATAGAAAGACAATAGGTGTGCGGACACTGGTGTCCTCTTGGGGCTTCACAGTTTAATAGGGTGTAACAAAGGGCAGCCATGTCGCTACAAGCAATTTTTTATAGCCTTTGAATTTATTACTTTTGCTAATTTAATAATAAAACGGTTGCTTTCATTATCAAATCCAATCAGTAACGTTTGTGTGTAATCAATATTTTCTGTTTTATTTTAGGCAGTAAACTGTACAAAATCGCAAGTTACATAAAACCTGTGAACGATTTAATAGATGCGAATCCCATGTAAGTATCTGTAATTCAATATAAGCATTTCCTTCTGATTTTTTTCCTGTGAAACTGTATATTTTGCATAAGCACATAGCAATAGCATATTTATTAATTTATGTATAAACAAACGCTTAAAAAAATAAAAGATAAGTGCCCATACACCTGCACTGGGGAGAATTTAATGAGTGCCACTGATGCTGCAGTTAACGTAGCCAACTTCTGGGCCTCAACAGTTTAATGAGTTGGTCAATGATTCGAAAAGAAGAAGACCAATTTTTGGTAGCAAGAAAATAATTAACATTAGTTTGTGTGGTTGCAACTCATCTCTTGAGTTATTGATATACATATTGATAAAGTTATTCTGGGTCTGGACCAATTTCCTTAACACTGAAAGATTTTTTTTTATATGGGGTCTCACACTAGGAACTACTCTTGTGTCGTGGGTGTAAAGAATGGGGTGGAAATAAATGGACTGTATTTCAATAATCGTTGGTATATTGCCGTTACTTCAATATTCCAAATTACAACGATTCCGGACAAACAATAAAAAAGGGAATTCGAGAGGTCGTCCGTCGCGCAGCTGTCCGTGGAAGCGAGTGCTGGCGAGTGCCTGCGGTGCGCCGGACCACCTGTGTCCGCGCCCGCGTCTCCTCTCCCCCGCTGCCGATGACGTATGTGCACGCCGCCTGCGCGTGCAGACCGCGTCGCCGATGGTTGTTGGGTTTGATTCCCAACAGTGGGTGCAGTCTAAAACGCGTAAACTCGCAGATTCAAAAGACACCGACATCAGGAACAACTGAACAACCTGTACGCTATATAAATATTTCAACCCGCACCGTGTAATGCAGCAGTCAGGCTAAGAATTCATAAAGCGGTTTTCACCCGCAGCCGCCGCGGTTGCGGGCCCGCCGCTTCTGGAGAATGCAGATGATATATGTAAAAAATTAAAGCACATTTCACGGCGCGTTTTACGCCCGCAGTGTGCGCGGCTATTCGCGATTCCCGTAACAGATATGCGGTCGTTTTGCAACCGCATATCTTGCGATTATCAACCGCGCAAAACTGCGGTCGCGTGAGTTTAAGAAATAAAGCAGCGGTTTCCTCTACTGCGGCGGGCGCGGTTGAAAACCGCTTTGTGAGTTCTTAGCCTAATCGCTCAACCACTGCACCAATTTTACTATGAAAAGACTTATTAACACTTTCGATTCAGACCACGCCGTTTTTAAATAATTTGTGTTCACTATAAAAAACATATTTGTTAATTTTATATTTGTTTTAGACCAAAGAAAGAAGCAGAAATCTTAGATGTACTCTTAGATGGTACAGACGATATAGCAAATGTACTGGAATCATTTGCAATAGACGAGGAGGCGCCTTTCCACAAGAAATATCTTCACTTCTCCAAGGAGAACAACATTGACAACTTTCAGAAGATTCTGAAAGAATTACCTAAAGGTATTGTGAATTAAGTGTCACTGGGCTGGGTACCTCTGTAGGCGCGGGCTTGCGGACGATGAGCAATAGGTAGCTCACCGTCCACTCTTCTGATAAAGACCGAGCCCTATTCGTTGACGGCGCGTTGTGTTCCAGTAGTTCCGTAGGGGCCCAGAAGGGCCGTAGCCCGTTAAGGCCACGATGGAATTTCTGAAAAGGAAACCCTTGGTCCTAGACCGTAAAGAGCAACTTAAGGACTATGTGGATTTTAGTCAGTAAAAGTCGGACACAATAGAGTGGGGGAAATCAGTTGTTTACTCACTTTAAAAAAAAAAAACTAGATAGATTTATTTAATTGCATAGAATATTTAGATTTATACACCGTTAAATTTTGGTCGTCTTAATTTATTTATTTTTTCGGTCGAACACTAACGATTTGTAATGATTAGCCATACACGTAACAGTATACTTGCGCAAGTTAAGACTTGCACATGTATACCGAAACGTGTGTTGTACAGAAACTTGCGCAAGTATACTGTAACGTGTGTAAAAACCTTAGGATAAAATTAAAAAATAAGTATTTTTTTTTCTAAAACTCGATTTAATATACGCATGTACGAAATTAATTTCTTTAAGTAAACGCGTCAATGACCTTGTAGATAGTTGTCGCTTGTTGCATACTAACTATCTACTGTTTATTAGCCTCACTCAGCTGACGTTTACTTAAATAAATTGATTTCGTACATGCGTAAATGAATTCGAGTTTAAAAAAAAGCGCTTTAATTTTTTAATTTTCTCTTTACAAATCGATAGTGTTTCTTGTGCCGAATCGACCCTCCGCGGGATTAAAACGACTAAAATTTAACGGTGTAGATTTATTTCACAAATACACTATTATATTGCGTAGAATGAAGGTAATTAATACAATTTGGTGTTACAATATTTTGGTATCCTTGTATATTCTGCTTCATGGCATTCTAAATTTACTATCTTATAATTAGGTACTACTATAACTATTTACATAAAGCTATTTCATTACTTATACTGAAATTAATTACGTACATGCGTATATTAATTCGACTTTAAGGAAAAAAGTACTTTATTTCTTTATTTTATCTTTATAAATCGATAGTGTTTCATGTACCGGATCGACCTTCCACGGAATTAAAACGATCAAAATTTAGACGTGTATAATCATTTCCGATCTTTCCATTTCAGAATGGACCGTAGTACAATTGAGTGTACCATACAATCCTAACGAGAACCTCAAGCCTTTGATAGAGTACAGAACAGAGGTGGACTCGATATTCTTGAGCATGTTCACAAACGATTACTTAGAGGATGCAGGCCTGGGTCCCATGACGGTGCATATACCTGCTAATGTTACTAAAGGTGAGATTATACATACATATGTAGTTGAATATGGGATTGTGGCCTTGCAGAAGGTAAGTAAGTAAAACTTATTGCTGCGTAACTTGATATTTATTATAATATCACAACTTCTTTAAAATAACTTAATAAAAATCCACCACGTCTTTTTTTTTTTTTTCTTTCACCACGTCTTGTCGTTCACCTTCCAAAAGTCGCCATGTCTCTCTTTGTCTCTTTCATACCTTTTCTTCTCTCGCTCTCACACTTTTACGCTTCATTTCACACATCATTCTTACGTTCCTTTTACCCATCCTACATATATATAGATTGTTCTGTACCTTGTATTAAAAATATAATTACACTTGTGTTGGTGAGGGAATCGAACCCGCGACCCTTGCGTCTCAACCGGCGCTCTAAACCACTGCGGGTCGTCGGGTGATGAAAAACGCCCATCCATAAAAGGCGATTACTGATCTGTTTCTTGATGTCTATTCTTAGGGGTGCATGGCACCCACGGTTTATTTCTCATGGGTGCTTAGCCCCCGAGCACCCACGGAGTCGGCGCCTCTGGTCGGCTTCCAGTGATGCAGCTACCAGTACGTACGTGCAGCTAAAGTACTTTATTTTTTAATTTTATCTTTACAAATCGATAGTGTTTCATGTACCGAATCGACCCTCCGCGGGATTACTTCTTCTAATTCTAATTAATTTCTCTAAGTAAACAGCAGATGAGCGAGGTCAATGAACTATAGGTAGTACGCAAGGACCGACAACTACCTATTAATTTCGTACATGCGTATATTAATTCGCGTTTTTAAAAAAAAGTACCTTACCTATACCTATTTAATTTTTTCTTTATAAATCGATAGTATTTCATGTACCGAATCGACCCTCCGCGGGATTAAAACGACTAAAATTTAACGGTGTATAAAGTCAGATCTAAAATCGAGAAGAATTCAATGAATTACTTGTTTCACAATTTCAGAGGGCGAGAGACCACTATTCACCGAGCTGTATTCGCTACTTGATGAAAACTACAAGACTATAGATAACGCACAGTTCCTGAACAACAAGCGCCTTGTGCAAAACTATTGGAGTCGAAGAGAAGATATCGATTTACGGATGAAGGTAAATATTTGCTTGTATTACCAGTGCCGTAAATAGGGCGGTGCCACCGGTGCCCAGACTCTAGGGGGCGCAAAAATGGCCAGACTAGGCAGGACTATTATTTTTTGTTTTGCTCCTGATTTTGTAGGTCGCAGGATATTTTATTATAGAAGTAAGAAGACCAAAGTGACCCAAAAATTTATCTTAAGCGTCAGTGTGGACAAGGCATTTGCACTAGTGAAGTTGCGTTTGAGTTTTAGTGAGTGAGACACAGTGGGTGCCAAGGTGGTATAATAGGTGTATTGTCCACATAAATAGGGCGTAGTTATAGAAGCTCGCACAGGGCGCAGAAAAGGCTATTTACGGCTCTGTATTAAATAGGCGTAGCTACCAGAATCAGAATAGTTTATTTCAAATAGACCAATTAAAGGCACTTTTGAATTGTGAAAAGGTCAGTCAGTCCATAAAAAAAAGTGGAGCTAAATTGCACGTTCCAAAGCGTAGATCTCTATGGAGAAGAACGTGCAAGAAACTCCAGAACAGAACAGTCCGCAAAACAACTTTCGGACAGTTGCCTGGACCAGACTAACCTGTCTGGTCAGATGATCCTCTTTTTTCAATGAAGATTTGTAGGACTTAACACATTCTATTCTAGAGAATTCGGGGATCCTTAGGTTCGTGTGCGTGTATAAAGGAACACTTATGCAATTGTCTCCTCCTCCTCCAAGCATGCTGTTCACAGGGGACTGTCTGTGATGCCTATTTTACCTTTACCAATTGTTTCGCAAATTTCTTTTGTGTTTTTTTTTATGAGTTAAGCTTTAAATGTGTACAAATTCACTGTCATTAAAATGAAAACTTTCTATAAGTTTTGTGACCTCATAAAATAATGTAATTTACAGAGTGTTATCAATGTGATGGACAAAGAATGGCTTGGAGGCTGGGGTTGTTTGCTCACCGGCAAACTAGTGGACAAGAGCTTGAAGGAAAGGGTAGTCAAATTAGTTGACACCACAATTCAGGATTGGGGGTGAGTTTTTATTCCTTTTATTGAATTCATCACCAAAGTAGCCCCTGACCTCAAAAAGAAATTATGGACAAATTGGTCATCTTCCTTGCCAAGGCATCACATCCACAAGCGAGTGCTAATTTTTTTTACTTGGTTCAGGAGTGACAAACATACACACACGTACACATACATACGTATTTTATTTTATTTATTTATTTATACACGGCTAAATTTTGATCGTTTTAATCTCGTGGAGGGTCGATTCGGTACATGAAATACTATCCATTTGTAAAGATAAAATTTAAAAAATAAAGTAATTTATACTGTCTTACTTTTTATATAAAACTCGGATTAAGAGCCATTTCACGTTTTCGCGCGTAAATCTAAGATTTTAGTCGCCTAATTTACCATATTACATAATACTCCGGCATTGTTGAATATATGTAAAAAATAGACTAGTCTTTAATGTTGACCTTTTATGTAACACATTTCCAAAAACTAATTTGTTGACTTTGTGGTAATTAATCTCCCACAAGTACTTTTCTAAAAAATCAACGCAGAGTCAATTTCAGACTCTTATATCTACTATTAATATTTATAAATTTGACCGAAAAAAATACACAAAGCATCAGACATATAATTTTGTCAACCAACCATGTACCAGAATTTCGATGATTAATAACATTAATTAGTAAAAAAATAAAATATTAAGTCAATTTTTACGTTCTATGTCGCTGTTTTATCGCGATTTTTGGTTTGAACAAAACGTAATTACATTTAAAAAACTATGTAAATATAAACAATGTTCATATAATAAACTAATTCCAACATTTCAGTGAAATCCGTTCATATATTTAGACATAATATCGTTTTTAAAATCACTCTAAATTAGAATATAATACGAAGCCTAAGCGTGCAGCGATTAGTACGGCTCGAACGCCCGCCGACGCAGGACCTGTGCCGTTTTTTCCCGCGTCCCGATTATGGAGCACGCGTATCGTGAACGCATTATTATACTACGACTACAACATTTTGATTCTATTCGTATTTTTTTTTTCATAAGGAAAGATTTTCGTTAATTTATTAAACAAAGTATTATTATAGTAGTTTGTAGAATTTGTTGAATAATCATGTTTTTGTTTTATTAGTTTTTGCAATGGGGCGGAAGGGTTATGTTTACCATTGTGCCAAAAAAAGAAAAAATAGAAATATTGCAGCCTTAAAGAAAGCAACAGAAGCGAGGTAGACATTCTTTTGATTTGTAATTCGTATACGCAGTTATTGATCACCTAACTACACATTGACATGGATTTTAATACTGTAATTACAATGTTAAGAATTTGTACCCACATAATAAAATACTAAAATATGATTTCTTTGTAGATATGGAAAGTATGGAAGCTTGATTTTTTTGTATTTGTTCTAGAATGAGAAATCGTACGAATCGGGTAGAGGAGGATAGTGCATTTAGCCGAGAAATACTGCCGGGTACAAGTAAAAAGCCAGATTTAATAACAGTAATTGTATGTTTTAGTTACAATTATATGTTGAAAATAGAAGTTTATTTAGTAGTAGATTTTTTTTTATTTTTAGGTGAGAAATCACCCAATGACTTCTCTTCTCTCTTGGGCGGAGCGGGAGGGCGTGTCAGACTTTTACTGACTAAAATCCATTCCTATTTTCCTTTTTGCCTTCATTCCAGGCCCTCGAGGTTCTCTTTCACTCAACTTATGACTCCAGTAGACTTCGACCCTGCTAGGCCCCTACGGTTTTGCTGAAATCTTCGACGACTTGGGCTCGGTCCGGATGTTACCTTATGGCCGAACGGCGAGCTACTCATTGCTCGTCGTCCGCAAGCCCACGCCTACTTGTCTGTGTAATATACCACGCTAACACCGCCAGGGAGGTCGTCGCATTCAGTAGTACGTAGTATAATAATATTTCTTTAATTTTATAGAATAAATAATCTGTTGTATTAGGGCCTGATTTGATGAACCAATGGAACTTTCAGACTCAATGGTAAATATGTTTTGTATACTGCATATTACCAGAAATCATAGACCCTAGAAAAACAAGATCAATGCCTTTGCGACAAGTATTTATTTAAAATATGTTTTTTTTTGGTAGGTAAAATCATCCAATGACAAATCCCGCCCTTGGGTGGGGCGGGAAATAGTGTCAGACTCTTACTGACTAAAAACCTACCCTTCCATTCATTTTGCCTTTGTCCCGGGGCCCGTGGTGACATTCTCACATAACCTTTGGCCCCAGTATCCCAGGGCCCGTGGTGACATTCTCACATAACTTTTGGCCCCAGTAATTTAACATATGATAGTTATTATAACTAGAGAATAATTTGGTCACTGCTAATAATCTAGTTCAAAATTTCTTGCAGGACGGTTTAGCTCAGCAGTTTTATATGATATTAAAAAAAAAAACCGCCAATTTACGGATGTTGATACTACTAGACTTGTCTATTTTAGTTATTTTCATAGTATCATGTCATACGGTATCTTACTATGGGCTGTAGATATCTACTCAATTTTTATACTACAGATAAGAGCCATCAGAGCCATTTACAGTCTCCGCAGGTTTTTTTTTTCTGTTAGGTTGGTGCAATTCTCTAATGGAACTGTTTAAGCCTTTGATTTGTTGTCCTAATCCTGTGACGGTGCCTGGTCAATATATCTATGAAAACATCATGAAACTCAATGAAACCAAATTGAATTAATAATTAAATTTAACAATATTTTAAACTTGTGTTTAAAAGTTGGAGGATTATATTCAAGATAAAATGCTTGGCTCCATGCTGGTCAACCTTCACTACCACTACGGCGTACAAGTTGATTACTTTTGAAAATATATTTATTAATTCGAAAACTATTGCATAATATAAATTGTATAATGTAGAAGCATTTTTTTTAAAGTTAAATGTGAGTGCCATGGAGCAATTTATGGTTTTAGGTTACTACTGGACTTGTTTGATATAAATGAGCATGGCGGTAAAGAATTTGTCATCCTCACTCAAATGTCTCACTGATAGTGGCGCGTGTTGGATTATTTGTATCCGTGAACGTACGCTGTCAGTTAAGATTTTAATATCTATAAATTATTTTAAAATTGTTTTTATTTTTATTTTATTTACATTTTTCTCACATGATAGCAGCGACAAGAAACATGTAACCGAGATATTTGTAATACATAACATGATTGCAAAAAGTGTCATAATTTTTTCTGACTGACATACTTCTTGCAATTTTAAAAGTGCCTGTAAATGGTTTACTTAAAATAAAACACTTTGAATGTCTAGGTTGTTTCCCTGTCCTTCATTTCTATTATATATTTTAGAAATACTTACATAACATTTTTTTTTATTAGTTCAGACAGCATTAATATCATAATCAATTAGTATTAATAGTGTTCATATTTAGTTTATGCAACATGTTTATAATAAATAATTAAACTGTTCTTTTTGCCTACTCTGTAGGATAAAGATCTCAAGTTGTAACATAAACTGTACAATTGTTTGTACTAACAAAAAACAATATGAAATAAATATGTAAATAATTAATAGACTGAATAAATAAAATCACTTATTTATAAATCTAACCAGAGTGCATTACGATTATAACGGCTCAAGATTATTTAGTCCGTCTCATCACTAGTGCTACACTGGTCGCGTTGTGTATGTGTGGATAGCTACGCACACATGAACAAAGCTGCCGTCTTTTACCTAAACTCGAGCGATCAAATTTTGTGAAATGGCTCTTAATACACGCATGTACGGAATTAATTTCGATCGATCGAGTTCAATGACCTGTAGGTCATTGCACTCGATCGAGTTAGTACTGGATCGGCCCTCCACGGGATTGAAACGACCAAAATTTGCCCGTGTATAAAGAAGGCCTATATGTTGTTATCCAAATTTTAGTTATACTATGTCCTCATTTACGTCCCAATCATTATTTCCTTGTTTTATCGCTATTTTTATTTTGAAAATTTATGTTTTTTTTTTAGTGTCTTTAAATATTTCTTAATTTTATCATTCCAGTTTCATCAGATTAACACAAAAACAAAAAATACTTCTCTACAACCTAATAGAATGTTCCCCAGTGTTGCAATCACAACAAATTAAATCCTGCATTAGAAGAATATTGACAGAACATGGCAACATTGACGACGTTCGACAAGTTTTGAGTATAGAATGTGGCAGTTGTTCTAAAGAGTTTAGATTCCTAAACGAACTTTGTTTGAAGTGTTTATCGAAGAGTTTTGAGAAGATCCATCATTTTGGCTTGGTTGATGGTATTAGGGCATTTTCTCAGGCTGCCTCACAAGTGAAAGATAATGAGGAATGGGGCTTGAAGAAGGCTAAGAGACATCCGGTCATACTTATTGTGGATGAGGTGAGTTTTAATTCTTATTTCAGTAGCTACGAAAGTCTTAAGTCTGTTACGACTATGGACTAGTCAGCAGGCCTCTCGAGTTTAACCACCGTGTTAAACTGAGCATGTTTTGTTTCATTCGGTTTGGAACCTTCATTCATGTCCAGTTAAAGCCAAAGCCCAGTTAATGTCAATGAGAATAATTATGTATTATACTTTCATAGCTGTTTTTCTTGATAATACTTTTTTATGTACCTGCCAAATTATCCACGGAGTTTTTTTTGCACATTCTTCTCCATAGAGATCTACGCTTTGGAAAGTACGATCAGCACCATTTTTCTGACTGACTAACTTCTTGACAATTCAAAAGAGCCTGCAAATGTTTTATTTTAAATAAATGTTTGGGATGTTTGAATCTTGAATCGATTTTAAAAATTATTTCACTAGTTTATTGCTGCTTCATCACTGTGTGATATAGGCTAGTTTTCTACTGCCACGCGGTCATAGCCGCTGGCTGAAGATAATAAGTTATGAACTAAAATTCAAAAAGAAATACGTGCTTAATAAGGATTTTTTCTGCAATGACGTTCACCAGATGGCAGCACTGAGTCGTCAGGTCCAGGCACCTGTCAAAACGCTTATGTAAATGACATTAGTTGAATTGTATATGTATGTATACGTTTTCAAAAGTAGAAGATCTCTCGGCTCAGTGGCGCCAACTGGTGGTGTGATAACATACATTATTTTTTTGGACTTTTGGTGGGGGTTTTTTTTTCTATTGATACAAACTAGTGGTTGACTGCGATCCCACTTGATGGTATGCTGTGATGCAATCGTTGATGGTGAGGCGCCCTAGTTTATTAAGAGCCTATTCACTCTAGCCTTGAAGACATCTAAATTCAAAAAATTCAAAATTCAAAAGCATTTATTTCAAATAAACCATTTACAGGCACTTTTGAAAGGTCAAGGTGTCAGTCTGTCAGAAAAAAAATGATGCTAATTGCACATTCCAAAGCGTATTGCGTAAGCGATTGTTAGATCTCTATGGAGAAGAATGTGCAAGAAACTCCATGGACACTCTTTTCAATCATTTTATGTATAACAAATATCTCTGTTACATGTTTCTTGTCGCTGCGCTGCTATTATGTGAGAACAATGTCAATAAAATAAAGTAAAGACAAAAAAAGGCATTCTAAATAAAGATATTAAAATAAACCACTGGCAGCTAAGAGATGACCAGTCTCAACTGACAGCGCCCGTTCACGGACATGACGCGCATATCAGCACCACTCAGCTCAACCATTTTGAAGGGAACCGAATGATCCAACACACGCGCCACCATCAGTGAGACATTTGAGTGAGCATGACAAACTCTCAACCACCATGCTCATTTATGTCAAACAAGTCCAATATCCAAAAACCGTAAATTGCTCCATGGTACTCACATTTACAAACTTTGAAAATAAATGCTTCTACATTATACAATAATAATTTAATATTAAATAAAAAGATAAAAAAGTATTTTCCAAACTAATCAATTTGTACGCCCTGCTGGTAGTGGAGCTGGACCAGCATTAACCCAAGCATTTTACATTGGCAATATAATTATATTATATTGCCAATGTAAAAATTACAGCCTATCTTGCACATTCCAGATGCTCGATACCTTTCCCTGGGAGACTCTCCCCATACTCAACCAACATCCCGTTTCCCGCATGGAGAACATTCACTTCTTGTACTACCTGTACAAGATACACGAGAGTGACGTCATCGATGGGTACTTTGCCGCCAAGTGTGATGTTGGCAGATACGTTATAAATCCAGGTAAACATTTATGGAATTGATCTAGTTTATGGTTAAGCAAATATCAACTTTATAGGCATAGTTTTCAAGAGACCTATCCAAATGTTCCAATGACCCTAGTACATTTGGATAGACGCGTTCACATTTTGATGTGTGCGTGATCCTCGTGTACGTTACTGCACCCGAAGATCGCCGACTACTTCCGATGATTGCCGACCGCTCCCGATTATTATCAATCGCTCCCGAAGATTGTAGGCTATTTTTTGACGTCGGAAAAGCTTGCGGTCCCTGTCTTTGCTAGTCAAGGCTGAAGGTTATTTAACGATCCCGGTCTGGGTGGAGCAAGGAGGAGTACCAGATTTACTGATCGCAACCCATGTTTCAGGGCCTTGACTCTTTTGAACGAGCCCTGGAGGATTCTTTAGCCATCAAACCAAACTGATCCATCTCATTACCACATTTCAACAAGATTCTCCACATTTTCTACACAGCATTATGACCCTTATACTTACAGAAAAAAACCTGGATCGTATGGAGAATCGCATGACATCATTCGTGGAGTACTGGTGTCCTGAGTGGAAGGGACACATCGGAGAGCCTCCTTCGGCGCAAGACTTTATATCACACCTCAGTAACGCTGATGTGTTCTTGTAAGTTAATTGATAAATAATACCAAGATGATCGATTAATTTTTTTTTAGTATTTTAGATATGTTTAAGCTTACTTTTTTAGGTATGACATATCAATTCATATAAAATAAATAACTTTCACGTAATGAATATTTAATTGTGATAAATTTTGCCGTTTAGAGCATGTCATTTGGTCGTATGGTTTAGAAAATAAGGTAAGCATTATAAGTAGAATGTTGCCTATTAATTAAACAAAGGCAAATAGCATAGCATCAGCATTATAATGTTTTCACTGATGGGACTCACGCCTTCTCTCTAGGAGAGGCTTAGATTAATTACATTATATTTGAAACACCCTGATTCCTAAACTAAATATTGAAGTGATTGTATCATATGACGAATAAATATACTATGAAGTGACATTGCGATTATGAATTCGTTGAAAAAAAGGGTCAGAAAGAAAAGATAGAAAGAAAACAAAAGAAAGAAAGTAAAAACATTAATTTGAAACTTAACTTAAATAAAAAGATTTAAAAAAACCTGTGCGAGGCCAAAAAGGCTCCTATTTCAGCATATGCTGCGATATTTTAACCAAAAAAAGCAAAATAACGCAGCGCTGGTATTCTGATAGGGCCGCCTGGTGATACCACGAACGATGTGATTTTACGTTGCACGATGTTAGCGTTATTTGTCTTGTGTAGCTCCATCTCTTTCAGATGAATTATGATGGTATTTGTATATCATGGTATAGGCTTTACCATGCCGTTAAAATTTAAGGCATGCGAGCGAGTAAGGGATGAAGCCATACATTCTCTGCTCCATTCCTTTAACAGTTCAGTTTAGGTCGTCAAATGGATCGCCTTAAGAGCTCATGGTAGGGTCTCTGATTCTGATAACGTTCCAGGTACTGCGGACACGGGGACGGCTGCCAGCTGGCGGCGGGCGGGTGCGGCGGCGCCGGCGTGGAGGGCGCGCGGGGAGCTGCCGTCTGCGTGCTGTCGGGCTGCGGCTCCGTGCGCCTCACCACGTGCGCCCCTAGGGCTCCGCCGGCGGCCGCGCATCATCATCTGCATATAGCGGGCTGGTGAGTGGCGCACATGCTCTTTAAGATGGTGGAGTGGTCACAATCCTTGAAATCTGTACTAAAACCTAATAAAATTGATGGCTAATATTGAGCATTTGATTTGAGGTAGTCGTGGCCTGAATTTATCACCACTGCTCTCCAATTGGTGAAGGAAAACGTTATAAGGAAACCAACAAGTCTTAGAACCATCTCTGACAATCCGCACTAGAGCCGTGTAATGGATTACGGCCCATTCCCCTTGCCTAGAGAGGCCTGAGTCGCAGCAATATAGGCCCCTGGGCGGAGCATCGCCGTGTCCTCGTGGGGGTGATCGGCGGCAGCGGTCTCTCTCGCCGGGCCTTGGTTCAGGCCATGGTCCGTAGTGAGGAGGGATGGCAGGCGGTCGCCTCTTTCTGCGAAGCAGTAATGCTAGCAAAGGAGGAGGCCAACCGCATCAGGCAGAGGCAACGGGGCGCTCGCCCCAGCCGCCGCCGGGATTCTGATCCTGATTTCCGGCCACCGTAGGCGCGGGCTTGCGGACGGCGTGCAATGGGTAGCACGCTGTCCGATCGTCCGGTAACCGACCGGACCGAGCCCAAGTCGTCGACGGCGCGTTCTGTTCCCGTGCCTCAAGGAGCTGTAAGTACACCGAAGAGGCCCAGCCTGCTAACTGCAGGCAGGCAGGGTCGAAGCCTACTGGGGTCATGGGTTAACTTCCGAAAGGAATGCTCGGCCCCGGCACGATAGGCTACGAAGGAACGGGGTAGGTTTTTAGTCAGTAAGAGTCTGACACTACTTCCCGCTCCGCCCAAGGGCGGGATTTGTCATTGGATGATTTTACCTACCAAAAAAAAAAAAACGCAGTATAGGCCGATTACATTAATTACGCATTGCCAATAAATCAAGAAGGAGACGTTCAATAAATGTATGGAGCTTGGGCTAATAATAATTAAAAAAATGAACAGCAATCTGACATAAGCAGGCTGAAAGAGCATAAATTATCTTGATTTTTTGGAGCATTCAATATCATTTTACAGTTCTCCGTTTTTTTTAAATGAAGCGGAAAAGATAATAAACTTCGAATTCGGTTTCTACATTATTTCTTATACGTTTTTTTTTCCAGTCCTATGGTAGTGGGCATGCTATGGGAAGTCACAGACCTGGAAGTGGACAAAGTAGTGAGCACGCTGGTGTCTCTGTACGTGCCTTCTGCGGCGCCGGTGGCGTGGCATAACGTGGGCAAGGCTAAGTGGAGCAATCGCGTTTTAGGTAAGGATTACGTGCTTTTTATTGCTTAGAGTTGAGTTACACAGGGAGAGGGCGAAATAAATATCCGCAGGACTAAAGCCCTAGGCAGGGTGTAAGGTATGTCACTGGCTTGGTATGTTGATAAAAACCGGGCAAGTGCGATTCGGATTCGCACAACAAGGGTTCCGTACAAACGAACGGCCTTATGTAAATAGTAGTGCAGGACGCACGGCATTCTACGGCCTTGTGACCGGGCTGTCCGCACCGGAAGCTGCGGTCACTGCGGTCCGCCTCCGGGCGCAATAAGCCCCCGTGGTGCGCCACGCGGCAGCGGTAGCACCGCAGAGGTTTGGGCTCCAGCAGTTTTACCTGCTTGGAGATCCAGCCCACCATAGTTCCATTCCCCATTTGAGTCTCGGGCAGATTTTTCCGAATCGCAAAAAATTTTGTTTTTTTTTTCACAAGCAGACAGACAGACAACAAAGTTATCCTATAAGGGTTTCGTTTTTCCTTTTGAGTTACGGAACCCTAAAAATATAGGAAAGTACCCAATTCTCTTTGAAACGTTTAATGAAACTAAAACAATCAATATACTCGTCAGTGTTTAGGTTACTTTTAAGTTGTTCTCAAGCAGTGTCCTGTATAGTCGTTCCAACGCGATCGTGAAGCGAATGGACAAAAAATCGAAACTCCGTTACCGCTTTCGTGAATGACGTGTTTTCGCACGTGGGTGCGGTGCGGCGATGAGCGAAGCGAAGCGGACACTATATGATTTGAAATCTTAGGTTTGAATTTTTTGCACAAATCGCGCGGTGTGTTGACTTGTTTTATATAAAAGGTGGCTACAGTGGTGACTTCGTTCGCACGTAGGACATAGTCCCCGCGCAGCGTTGATTTTGCGTGAACCGCATCGGATCGCTCAGCGTTTTTTTTTCTTCTTAAACATAAATTATTCCGTTATTTTTTTTTCAGACGTACCAGCAAGCGAACAGAAGAGTCAGTTGATACCCGAGAGGGATCTCCTGCGGGCCGTGTGCCGCGCGCGCGGCTCCACCAACTACGTCATGATAGCCAGCAGCGTGGTGGCCAGGGGCTTGCCTGTTAGGATACGAGACTGACACAAGTAGTCATAGGTAAGCCAAATTACTGCGCGGCAAAATACGTGTTTTTAGTTTTAAACCCTAGTAGTATGCTTCCGAAACGGCTTTATCATTTTATGCGGGTAGTTGAGAATCTGGGCAGTTCCTAAATCCCCCGGGGAGGCAAATAGTCACTCCCGGTCTAGGTCATTCTTGGTGCAAAAGTTGGCTATCGCTTTTCAGCGAGGTAACGGCCCGTTCACGACCTTGCCGCAGTGAGCGGCGGGGTGGCGAGCGGTAAGATCAAAAGTATGAAAATGTTTGAAGCGCGCCACGACACGCGCCCGCCGGCGCCGCCTCCCGCTAACATCAAAGTCATGAACGGACCGTAATGTATCGAGTGTTATGGGCACCTTTGCACCGGGAACAATCAACCAGGTTATTTCATGACGTTTGACATTTTATTTATTTATTTAATTGTAAAATACAGTAAATATTTTGTAAATTGGTTACTAAATTATTTTTAATTCTGTAATAATAAATGAATCAAACAAGCTGGCCCGACAGACGTCGTTTTGTCAAAAGCCAAGATTAACGGCTAGGAATAGTTTTAATGCAATAACTGAAAATTCTGTATAGTGCTCGGACGTAAAGAATGACATCATCCCATCTCTTCTCGTGGGTGTCCTAAGAGGCGACTAAAGGATTTTAACAGCCACACTGCGATCGCCAACCCGCCTGCCAAGCGTGGCGATTATGGCAAACCCCCCCCACCAAAATGAACAACACAAATAAAAGATGGCCCTTAGTGCCCGGCAGCACGTTTACACTTGACTCCGGTAGCGGTCAAGGCAATGGCGAGGCAAGGGGTGCTAACAATAACCGGACGGGATCCGGCTATCCCTTAAAACGCAGCGTTGGAACGCCTCCCACAAGGTGGACCGATGACCTGGGGGTCGCTGGAGTCCGATGGATGCGAGACGCACAGGACCTGCCATTGTGGCGACGCTTGGGGGAGGCCTATGTCCAACTGTGGACGTCTTTTGGCTGAATTGATGATGATGATAATGAATAACTGAAAATGGGTTTGGCAATTTCTGGTTAAAAAGCGTTTATTGCTCAGAAATTTAGGTATCACTTAAATGAGAACAAAATTCAAAACTAAGGTGAACTTATTATTATTTATTAAAAAAAAAAGACGTTGCCTCACATTCAATCTTCCTACTTCCACTTTAGGAGGTGTTAACGTATAAAAACAGACAGACGCGGTAAGAGCATTTTTTTTTATGGTAGGTAAAATCATCCAATGACAAATCCCGCCCATGGGCGGAACGGGAAATAGTGTCAGACTCTTACTGACTAAAAACCTACCCCGTTCCTTCGTTGCCTATCGTACCGGGGCCGAGCCTTCTTTTCAGAAAGCGGCCCTTGGCCCCAGTAGGCCTCGACCCGGCCTGCCTGGCAGTAAGAGCTTTGGTTTTATATTACGTAGAGAAGAGATTTATAATGATTTTTATTTGTTTCAGGTAGCAAGAGAGAACTCTTTTACATAAGAAATGACTGATATTCATATTGAATAAGTTTATTTACGAGTTAATTAGTCAATCGATTTTGTTAATAATAATTTGTAACAGATATGTATAGATGTAATTTCTAGCCCGCAGAATCGCTAAATTTAAGTGGCATTGGGCAGGGCTCATTGCTCGCAGAACAAATAGTCGAGGACGCGGAGATGGCGAGGTCTGTGTTCTGTGTCCCCGCCATCTCCTTCTATTCTAACCTAACCTATTCGAGTCGGGGTGCCCCAAGTTCTTTAATAATTTTAAAAAGTCTATTAATATTTGGTGTACAAAAAAGTATTTTTCGTGAAGAATAAGTTGTTTGATAAAACCCTACATTAGTGGTATGCCCAAATGTTGATGGACATATCTTCAAACGTTAGTGTTTAAACGATCAGTGTGCTGAGTGCGAGTGGTTTTTATGTTAACGCGATCGAAACGTTTACCGCGTTTGGCTCTCTGATTGGCTAAGAGCTTCGAGTTGGCCAATCGGTGCGCCGAACGTCATAAACGTGTCGGTCGCGTTTACGTAAAACAAACTCACACTAGGCACTCTGACCAGTTTTAGTTGGATCAATTTTTTGATTTGGCCACGACATTTACACCGTAAAGTTGTGATCGTTTTAATCCCATGGAGGGTCCATTTACCGGTACAGGAAACACTATTGATTTGTAAAGATAAAGTACATTTTTCTAAAACTCGAAATAATATACGCATGTAGTGTTTCATGTACCGGATCGACCCTCCACGGGATTAAAACGATATCAATTTTACGGTTTATACGAATTTTTTGCTATACTATTTATTTATGTTAGTTTATGAATAACTGTGTCCTTTTCTTACCTGAGGCTATTGTGGTTCTCTTTCTTCTCTTTCTAACAATTCCAATATTGTTGAATCTAAGATATTATTAAGTCTACCTAACATATATGTAAGTTTTGTAAATAATGTATACAGCAAGGGTTTGTTGTTGCTAAAAATAAAACTATCGTTTGTTATAATAATAACTTTTTTTCCTTGTGTTTTGACTCGGTTTGTGCATTTAGCCAGTGTCAAGATAATTTTTTACACGAAATATAGTTACACTGTTTCCCTGCAGAATGCGGATGTAACATATTCTAAAGGCCCTGATCGAGGGGTGAGTAAAACAGCGGTCTTATGGCTCGTCGGTAAAGCTCGGCGGTGTATCATCGCAATACGAGCGCCTCGCCTGGCTCGCGGCTCGTCGTGGTTGCTTCATTTTCTACTTGGCTCGTCGTTCAAAACTGTTTTAAGCGTAATTTAGACGGTACGAGTTTCTCGAAGGTTATGTTCGAGAAAATCGTACGCAATAATCGTAAGCAATAATCGCCATGACATTATCGTATCAAAGTGTTTAGACACAGGTAAGAAATAAATTCTCACCTACGATTATGTCATACGAGACTCGTATGCAATAATCACTAGGCGATAATATCCTGCGTCTGTTTAGACGGCAAAAATATAATGAGAAGATTCTTGCTTTCGAGAATCTCGACTTGTCTATACCTACCAAAGATCTTATATATTTTGGGGACAATCTGGATTGATTACGGAGCAATATTACACACTCTAAAGTGTACTATATTTTCATGTGCATTAGGTTCATATGTTTCATTGACAAGTAAAAGAAGAAAAAACGTTCCAAGCAAGACAACGAGAAAGAGGTGGTGTGTCCCTCCATTTATGTCATTGCAGCATTTTAATATTAATTGATGCTGTAAAATTCTACTACTTATGGACCGCAAAGTACCAGTTACTCCTACCTATTTGTGAAACCTAAAAAAATAAAAAAGTTCAATTTTTAAAAATATTTTTTTTTAGGTATTAAGAGAGTTTTAGTAATCTTACTTGAGACGCGCCAGTTTAGAACAATTTCGTCCAATTATCATCATCATTTCAGTCCAAACACGTCCACGGTTGGACACAGGCCTTTCCCAAATGTCGCCACAATGAGCGGTTCTAAGCGTTTCGCATCCATCGGATTTCCGCAACCTTTACCAGGTCATCGGTCCACCTTGTAGGCCTTCCGCGTTTCACACTGTCACCACTCCAAAACCTTTCGGCTCCAACGGCCATTTGGTCTGCGAGCAATGTGCCCAATTGGGACAATTCTATTCTAAAGAAGTTCAAGATGTTGTTATAGTACGTTGCAAATAAGCTCTAAACATATCAATACAATTAATAAATACCTACATGTGTTTTTTTTTTGTTTTTAACTGCATATTAATTTTGCTCCGGAATCAATCCAGTTTGTCCCTAGGATATTATATGATCCTTGTTCTCGCCAGAGTGGACGAGCGAGAGGTAAGTCATAGTACCTCTCGCTCGTCCACTCTAGCGAGAATCGTATGTTCGAGTCGAGAAACTCGAACCGTCTAGGTATGAATGTTTAGACGGAGATGCTTTTTTGTTCTTACGATTATCGTACGTTCGAGACGAGAAACTCGCACCACCTAGGTATGTGTTTAGACGATGACATTTTTTCTATGCTCTTACGATTCTCGTATGTTCGAGGAGAGAAACTCGTACCGTCTAAATTGCGCTTTACTCGCTAGTCCATCAGCACCAACGAGTCGAGTAAAACCGACGTTATTGGCTGTTTTTGCAATATTTGGCAGCAAATGTCAAAGTCGTTCCTCTCGGTAAGCTTCGCTAGGTAGTTAAACCATAAGAAAATCTTCAAATGCGGTTATGACCGATTCATACATGATGGTGAAACTGTTTTTTGTAAATAATTCTGCGTCTATTTAAGCATTATAAACGTGTTTCTTTTCTTTCTTCAGTTCTAATCGATTCCACATATTGCCCAGTTGTGTAGACACTTGATGTACAAAAATCATAACCCTCCTTTGGCTTTGCCGTAGTCGGGTAAAAACAACATCAATATCCACTAGGAATCAATTTGCAAAATAATAATTAAAAAAATCCCGCCAAAACAAAGATCTTTTATTGTTTCTTCTATAATAAGTGACGTAGATACAGTGCGTGCGTGCGAGGAACAGAATAATCGAACCCCCGATATCTGATTAAGCATTTAAAGTTGAGTATTTTTATAACTACTTTAGCCTAAAAATTTGCCTTCCAGTAGGGTTTGACAGGTTCTCAACTCAAAATACTTGATGAGGGTTTTCTGTAATGACATTCACTAGGTGGCAGCACTGAGTGCCTGGACCTGACTCCAGGCACTAATCAAAACGCTTATGTTAATGACATTAGTTAAATTGACGTCAACGTCGTGTATACGTTTTTATACGTTCTAAACTCAAATACGTCTTAGCTAAGTATTGCCAATTGGTGGTATATTTTTTTTTTTGAAGATCCTCATCTCGCGGCGGATTAATACGTCAAGAACCCCTTGATGGTAAAATGTTTAATTAGTGAAATGTTTAATTTCGATTGCAATACTTAAAATCAAGAAAATAAACAAATAACAGTGGTGTCAATGACTTGGATTATCAATAATAATGTGACGCCGGCTTTCGCTTGGTGTTTGACAGTATGACGCGAAATCAGGCGCGATCGCCGGCTTTCGTTAGTGATATTCTACAGCAGATAGCATCTCGCCATGAGTTTACTGCACGGGGATGCTCTCCCGGGGGCGCTGGCTGGCGGCGGCGCGCGCGCGGCGGCGGCGCGTGGACGGCGGCGTGCGCTCCTTGGACTCTAGCTGACGCTGGATCAGCTGCGGGTGATACAACTATAGTTATAATCATTAAATAATTTACCGACGGCCAGAGGCCCTAACGAGCTCTTGACGTGACCCATTTTACTTAAACTGAGCTGTTGAGCTATATAAGGTGTCAAGCTCCGTCCCCCTTGCTCGCTCGCATGCCTGATATTTTAATACACCATAGTAAGATCCTTGCATGTAGCGGAGATGAGAATGTTGAGATGGATGTGTGGTGTGACGAAAATGGATAAAGTGAGAAATGAGTAGGTATATTAGAGGAAGTTTAAAAGTGGCGCCAGTGACTGAAAAGTTGAAAGGAAATCGTTTATCTTGGTATGATCATGTGAAGAGGAGGGATGAAACACATGTTACTAAAAGAATTTGTGAGTTTACAAGTAGATCGATGGAGAGGAAGAGGGAGGCCGAAGAAGAAATGGATGGATTGTGTGAGGAGTGATATGAAAGAAAAGGAAGTTAGTGATAGTGTGACGGCTGACAGGATAGAGTGGAAGAAAAAGCTTGTTGCACCGACCCCATTGGGACAAGGGCAGGAAGAAGAAGAAGGTAAGAGGCCTTGTTGAGGCTCACCTCATCATCGTCATCATCATCAGCCTTTTAATGTTCCCACTGCTGGGACTCAGGCCTCCTCAGGTCGTAATCCACCACGCGGGCCCAGCGCGGATTGGTGGATGTCACCATGTCTTCGTATTTTTGGTTCTAGGACATGCCGGTTTCCTCACGATGTTTTCCTTCACCGTTTTGAGAGCAGCCCCCCTAGCCAAGTTACAATCGTTTCGTTTTGCGTTAACGCTTGGCGTTGGCCACACCCCCAATTCGATTGTTCGAACAAAAGAGTTGGGGGCGTGGCTTACTACAAGCGTTGACGCAAAACGAAACGATTGTAACTTGGCTAGGGGGGCAGTGGTGATAAATTAAATTACAGAAAGTAATGCGCCTGGCTGGGTATGAACCCGCGACCTACAATTCGTAAATCGGGGCCGTTACCACTCGGCCACCACTGCTCTGAGGCTCGCCTGAATCCGATGAATGCAAAGTGGTGCTATTCTTTAAGAAATGTAGCGCTGCCTCAATGACGAACACCCAAATAGGATACATTGGATTGTCAACCTAATGCATTTTATACATTGGATTGTTAATTGAATGCATCCTATTTGGATGTTCGTCGTTGCGGCAGCGCTGCGTTTTCTTAGAGAATAGACCGGTCATTTTGGTGACACTTGGAGGCATCTCTCGATTCAAATGATGATGCCCTCATTTTTTTCAAGTAACAGACCAGAGTCCATCTTCATGGCCAATATTGCCGACCCAAAAATACCTGATTACGGCGGGACCAAACCTGAAATCACGAAAAAAATGCTGCTGATCAGTACATTTGCGTTCGCCTTACTGGTCAAAATGTACTGAACTTGGCTGATTTTTTTTGCGATTTTAGGTTTGATCCTATAGTAAAAGTTGTTTGTGATCATGACTACAATCACGTGTTTAAGTATCATTCACTAATTACCAGTCACCCTATATATAGCTCCATCTCTTTCATAGTTTAGTTTAGGTCGTCAAGTGGATCGTGTTGAGCTCGTGGTAGCCTCTGGAAATATATCTATAGCTCCTGCTATGCTTTACCTCATCAAGTTTGATGACATCGATGATCTCGAGCACTTTCTTTTCCAAGCTCTTGATGTAGAGGCGCGCGTTAATCACGTTGATGTCGAACCGTCTGCCCAGCAGCTTGAGCAGCGGCAGCGAGTCACAGTCCGAAGACCTGGAAACGTTTTATAAAGAAACGTTATATAGCTGGCAGTCGTGCTCCATCCTCGACCACCGCTTACCAACAGGTGAGACACTGGCCAAACGCGAGCCTATCATTAAAAAAAAACTTACAAAGCCAATGCATGTATTTGCTGCAGCAGCGTGGCCAGCACTTGTGAACTTTTTTCATAGGTAGCTCGAGCGCTGGCAGTGGCTTTGCGCTTCTCCTCCAGGCTGCTGCGCAGAGATTCGACGCTTTCCTGCTGCTGGAAGAGTTTTGCTTGATGCTTGGCGTTTTCTTCCTCTGTGAAGGCAGAAAAAGTATACTGAATCAGACTGAAACTATAGAAGAAACAATCAGCCTTTTATTAGTCGCAGGTGTGGCTTTTCTCACAATAAGTGGACTAAGTGTGGAATCCAGACTCCGTGAGAACGATATAGAAAGACGACACACGTTAAAAACGTCCACAGTAAAACAATTCAAAGCACAAATCATTAAAATTAGAAGCTCTGAAATGACCAGTCCCAAACGACGGCACCTTCGCGTACACGACTCATGCGCTAGCACCATTCAGCTCAACCATTTTGCAGGGATCCAAATGATTCAGCACATGCGCCGTACGAAACTCAGTGGAACTTGTCTTGTTTTTGTGGCTTTGTCGACAGCGTTTCATAGTTTTGTCTGTATAAAAGCTGTGAGCAGGCGTACAGCAAGCGTATAATGACGAATTCGCGTTTATGAAGCTTTGCGTCCGAAGCCTTACCGATGTTAACTTGAAGCAGCTTAACGTTATCGCTGAGGTTCTTGAGCTCTGTGCAGACCTCGTTGATGTAGTTGAACAGTGCGTAGTTCTCTTCCTCACGACGAGTGAACTCCAGTATCAGCTTGTCCACATCTTCTTCGCCAGCGAACTCCTGAAATAGTTAGTGCTGTTTGAGAATGTCTTAGAAAAGTATTAGGGAGATTTTTGTGAGGCTTCGGGATCGTTTGAAAGAGACGAGAAAAAACGAAAAGACTGGAACGTAAAGTCTCTTTGTAAATATTTATTCGACTAGGGCAGGTACTTAAGTGTACTTTTTTACTTAGAAGAACTTTTAAGGTCTGAATCGCCTTTTTTTGAAGAATTAATCATAATAATTAAGCCAAAAGACTTCCACTTCTGTACACAAGCGTCCCATAATTACCACGAATACCTATTTATTGGTTTAGAAAAGTCGGCAACTTCCTAGAGGAGGTGGGGCGCATTGAATCACACGTATCCTATCTAAAATACGTGTTTTGGACGTGGAGTTGCGGACGCCAGACTGATATACAATAGAATACAATACAGTACAATACATTACAATACATTACAATACAGTACAATACATTACAATACATTACAATACAGTACAATACAGTACAATGTGTTTGTGCTTTGAGCTTTCACGCCAGGAATATTAAGTTCAATCTTAACTTGATTTGTTGGTGTCTTTCCTTACCTTGATAGCGTCAAGGATGTTGACATAGTTGTTGTAGATCCTCATCTCCTCCTCCTGCTGCTCCAACTTCTTGGCCTCAGCCTTGGCGTCGGCCGCCGTCAGTCTGACCGTGCCCTTAGTGCGCAGGAACTCTTCCAGTTTCAAACTGTGGTCTAGTTGACGCTGGAGTTCACGGACTTCCTGTAAAAATTGTGAAGGAAATTAAACGATATCATTTTCAACAAATGGTATAGTACGCGGCAAATAAGTTTAATCAGAATGGTTGTCGCTGCTATGGTTACGCCATGAAGGAGGTTATTTATTTCCTTCATTGGTTACGCGAAGCCCCCCGTTTCGATTGAAACCCGAAAATCTGTTTTTGCTCATTAAAGGTCGATCGCCATTTTGGTTCAACTTATATGCTGTTTATCTATTGTACTTCACTGCACGATACAGGTATCTTTAATCTTATGCTGTAACAATAACATAAAGAATAAACATGCACGCGGATCACACATATCGCCGTAAGATGCCCAACTTGGAACTTTCTTTCGAAGATTTGTAGTGCACATAATAATGGCCCGTTTAGCTTCAAGCCATTACTGTATTAACCAGTAAAAGTCTGACACACCTTACCGCTGTGCCCTGGAGCGAGAAAGAAGTCATAAGATGGATTCCCACTTAGCAAAAAAATCACATCGACTATCACACAGTTCGTCGATTCATTGCTATGAGTATTATAAAAACTCATTGATACACTTACCAAACAGTGCTTCCTATAATCTACCGCCGCCTTCTCCTTAAGAGCGTCCAGCTTGGAGCACCACTCCTCGCGCTGGTCGTACGTGGAGATGGCTTGTTCCAGCAGCTCGATGATCATCGCCTTGCCGTCCATCAAGCGCTTCAACTGGTTCTTCCAGAGTGTGTTGAAGAATTGACTGTGAAGAAGGGAAAGTAAACTTTTTATTCGAGTTTTTTTTTTGTACCCTGTGTGTGAATTGTGTCTGAATTTTCCAGTGCTTAACTGCAATCCCACCTGATGGTAAGCAGAGATGCAATCGTTGATGGTGAGGCGCACTAGTTTATTAAGAGCCTATTCACTCTAGCCTTGAAGACACCTAAATTATAATCGGACGGGAAAACCGCAGCAGACAAATTGTTCCTGTCCTTCGATGTACGCGGTAGTTGCTGACGTTTTAGACACATTATTATAATAGGTCTTTAACTATGAAATTATCATTTTTATAAACGGATTGCTTTCTTTTGTTATATATCTTTGGATTGACTTGAAATTAAAGTTCGAATAAACTTTTATTAGAGGTACATTATTCTTTTTTTAATTTGGTATTTATTGGTTTCTTTTTGTTTTAATTTCCTGTAATAACGCAGTACCTAATTCGGACACAGTGTACGAATTGACAAATTTTAGTTTTTAATATTTTTTTCGCTGACGTTTTTATTAAAGTCAGATAAAAATGTTTTAAAATACAACAAAGAAAATTACCCGAAGTTGTTGCCTTAAATTCACCCCAAAATAGTTTTGGTTACGGTTTTTACCCGACTACGTCAAAGCTAAAAAAGGGTTATGATTTTGATAGGCTATGCATGTGTGTATGTTCATCTGTTCCCTTATAGCTCCTAATCTACGTATCCGAACTCGATGAACAAAGGCTACATGACGTGCCACAAAACTCGATGTGGCTCCCACTAGTGGACAAAAAGTAATGTGTTAAAAAAATAAAAATGAGATAAATACGCCGTGTTTGATATTATTTGAAATGGTTTAACTCATGGGGGGCAGAGGGGGGGACTACGCCCCCCCCTAGAAGCTTGCTTCACAGCTTCAGAGCCTAGTTTAGGCACCAGTCTCCCGCAATATAATGTCCCATCCTACATGTTAACGTAAATATAAGGCTAGCAATTAGGAATTGTATTGTGGAGAAAATAAACTTTTATTATTATTAAAAAAATACTTTTTTATTATTCTCTATACTTCCAATAGCCCCTCCCTTGATCATCGGCGACGATCTTGGTTTAACTTGTACTTATCAAAAATATATCATCAAAATTCAATGCGACACCCTCAAGCGGTCAAAAAATTCGATGTCAAAAATAGTACAGAAACAGTGATTTATAACCAAAATAGTTTAAATAAATAATTAAAAGTAAAAAGAACTAAAACCCGACTACGACAAAAAAAACTGATGTTGAAAAAGTGTGAAAGAAGATTTCCAGATGCTGAAATAAACAAAGCTACCTAGGTACTGGAGAAATAAGAACAGGACAAAAAGAAAAGCCGTAGTTATACGTGACTTTTCTTATTCCTTTATCCCCATAGGTATATTTTACTACCTGTAGGACGGGCCTGCAATAGCTGAGGACATACGTGTGTGGAAAAGAGTGAGGGAAACCTTCCTCCAGCTGTGAGACGTAATAGGGTAACTAACTAACATTATAATTTAAAACTTCCTGATCTTACTAAACAGTGTGTGTCTCAATCCTTAGCGAAAAAAATATTGAAATGAAAATGTGCCAATTCGGATACTGTGTCCGAATATATTATGTGCGAATCGCCAGCAACTCTTTCATTTTTCCGCGAAAACGGGACTTAATACTCGGGGGCTAACATTTCCGCAATTAACATTTTGATGGGACTTTAACTAACAGATAAGTTTCGGCTACGTTTACTGAAGGGAAAATTGGAGTTTTGGTTTTTATCCGTTTTAATAGGAAAGTAAAATAAATCAATAGGTTTTTGGTGGTATACTACGGTACGTTAAGTTTATTTAGAAATCGCAATAACGATAACTTGTATAAATATCCATCTATGGATACCATCTATCGAAATTGACTGTTCCAATAATAAAAGGGGTACGTACCTACGACTTCTAAATATTACTTTTACTTAACGTAAGTCGTAACAAGCTAATACTTTTGTAGTCCAATTGAGTTCAACTGATCTTATCCTGGCGTTCTTCAGATCTTATCGAACCAATCACATTGAGAAAACAAAACAAGTGAGGCCAATTTGTTATGAAACAGAGCGTGCAGTCTCGTAAAGTCTCGGTGCACATTTATCATGACGATCCTAGTCCAGGGGCCTTAGGAGTGGCAGGCGGTCGCTTCCTTCTGTGAAGCAGTAATGCTAGCAAAGGAGGAGGCCGATCGCATCAGGAAACGGAGCACACGCCGCCGCCGCTGCCGGGATTCCGATCCCGATTTCCGGCCCCCGTAGGCGCAGCCTTGCGGACGACAAGCAATGGGTAGCTCGCTGTCCGTCCGTCAGCTAACAGTCCGGACCGAGCCCAAGTCGTCGACGGCGCGCACTGTTCAGGAATTGTCAGCAAACTGTAGGAGGCCATCAGGGTCGAAGCCTAGTCTGGGGCCTTGGGAAAGTGTAAAAATGCATACTAGGGCCCTGCCCTGGAACCAAGGCAATGACGAACGGGGTGGGATTTTTAGCCAGTAACAGTCTGACAATATCTATCGCTCCGCCCAAGGGCGGGAGATGTCATTGGATGACTTTTACCCATCGAAAAAAAAACCTTCAAAATGGTTCAATTCAATTAAATTCAAAATATTTTTATTTCATAAAGGTCTATATGGGGACTTATACAAAGTTAGAAGTTAGTATACGGCTGGTTTTATTCTATGGAGAAGAACCGACAAGAAATTACACGGATGGTCTTTTTAAAAAATGCTATGCGACGTTATCTATACTTTTTTTTCTTTGTGAGGATAAATCGAAGTGCTTGGTGTGATACAAAACGATTAGGTATAAACACAGAAACAATCTGCACGCGAATCTACATGTGTAGATTCACGTGTAGATTGTTTCTATACATATGGAAGGCCAACCCACCTTCGTAAAACAAAATAAGTACATTATTATCCATACATATACACCGTCCCCGTGGAGGGTCAGCTCGGTACAAGAAACACTATCAGAAATTAGAATTAAAAAAAAAAACTTTATTTTTTTAATTTTCTCTTTACAAATCGATATCTAGTATTTCATGTACTGCGGGCTCGCGGACGGGCGGGCTCGCGGACGGCGGGCAATGGGTAGCTCGCTGTCCGTCCGTCCGGTTACAGACCGGTCCGAGCTCAAGTCGTTTACGGCGCGCACTGTTCCCGCGCGCCTCAAGGAGTTGTCAGCAAACTGTAGGGGCCCGACAGGGCCGAAGCCTACTGGGGTCAAAGGGTATGTGAAAATGGCACCCGGGGCCCTGGGACCAAGGCGAAGAATGGAACGGGGTAGGTTTTTAGTCAGTAAGAGTCTGACACTACTTCCCGCTCCACCCAAGGGCGGGATTTGTCATTGGATGATTTTACCTACCGAAAAAAAAAAAAAAAAAAGTATTTCATGTACTGAATCGATTCTAATCGATGAACAGAAATTTGAAATATATGAAGCTCGCACCGGGCGTATAAAAAACTAGTTTTCCCTATTTTCAGTGTATCATGTGCCACAGTTACCGGTCCCTCAGCAGCCGGTCGATCTCAAGCCTCATGGAGTAGTTTTCACTGTTGACTGTGTTGAACTTCTTCATGGCGGTGTCCAGTCTGTTCTCTAGCTGACTGATCAGCGTCTGACCGGTCAGCACGTTTGCGTACGCCTGGATAGAAAAAAAAAACTTACAACAGCTTCTAGTTTCCAGTTTAAAGCAATACCATTAGTCCTGCTAAGTCTTGTGGATTGGAAAGTTCCATTATTATCCCTTGGTAAATTCATTCGTTGTCTTCTTTCCGAAAAAGGGGGGTAGTGTACCATTTTATGCAATATAGAGTCATTTATACCACATTTAAAATAAATAAATGCTCATCCTGAAAGCAGAAAGGATATAGGATCGATTTCAGTTATTTTTAAAATATTGAATTTTTTTATCATCAAATAATCGAGAATTAAATTACGATAAAAATTTTGCAAGTGTGAGTCGGGCTCGCGCAATGAGGGTTCCGTACCTAAGTATGTAAATTGTTTAATTCCCGAATTGAGTCTCGAAGATATTTCCGGGACGCTAAAAATGTTTTTTTTTTGTGACGGAGCAACCAATTTACTGCTTTCAGATTTATTCCTATGTCTGTGCTCTAAGACCTTGCTTTATGCCAAAATTCAGGATTCCGGGTTAACGGGAAGTACGCTATGAAATTTTGATTCGTAGAGTGTCCTGTACGAGTGTACATTATTGACGACATAAATGGCCGTATGTTTTTTTTCGTTAACTTATAAGTTTGATTTTTTTACAGCCTAACCTGTATTGGTTTTAATTTCAATTCGATACGTCCACGCGTTCCCGAGATGTCTTGATAGACATACAGACTGACGGACAACAAAGTGATCTTATAAGGCTTTCGTTTTTTCCTTCTGGGATACGGAACCCTAGAAATGACCTATTTTGATACATTTTTAATAAATTTTAATTTTATCTCTAGCGTGTTTGTGTGACCGTGCGATACCAATACTGATGCGCAAATTTCAATACTATTGGGTCGATATTATTTAATCGATTCCCAAATTATTTACTCAAAATACAGAAAATAATAATAATTTATGTAATCAAGTGGACCCGCGGGCCCAGTAGCGTGCGGGTCCAGTTGACCGAAGAATCATACGTCGATTGTATTTACCAATCTGTTTAAACTCATAAGAGATTCAGTAATATAACATTAGGTACATTTAAGTAAGTATAATTACAATTTCAAACCCAGTGACTTTGGCCCTCAGCGACTTGATTTCCTTCTGCACTTGTTTGAGCAAGAAGTCGAGCTCTTTGATAGTCTCTCTGTGCTCCTTCACTTCTGTGGAGTACTTCTCGTGGTCTTTCAGAAGAGCTATCAGCTTCTCCCGGCTTCTGGCGCCTTCATTGAGGTTGGAGGTGCTTTTGGTGAACTGTTAAGGGAATATAATTTTATTATTACAGGCAGAGCAGTGGTGGCCGAGTGGTAACGGCCCTGACTTACGAGTTGTAGGTCGCGGGTTCAAACCCAGCCAGGCGCATTACTTTGTGAAATTTATTTCATCGCTACTGCTCTCACAAATGGTGAAGGAAACCGCCATGTTATAGAACCCAAAATTTCGAAGACATGTGACATCCAACTTCCCTCTCCTAGAGAGGAGGCCTGAGTCCCAGCAGTGGGTACATTATAAGGCTGATGCTATGCTATTACAGGCATACTTGCTGCCAGCGTCTTCGATCACGTGATAGTAGAAAAGGAAGGAAACATACTTCCGGTGTAAATAGAATATTATGTACTATTTTAGTACATGGTCTACCCGTGTAGCAAGTTTCATCGAAATCTGTTCTGCCATTGCGTGATAAAGTAACAAACATACACACACATCATCACACTCATAAACTTTCGTCCGTATAATATTGCTGTGATATTTTTTAGACTATGTTTACATATCTATTTATGTAATTTATAGATCAAAATTAAATAACTTCATAGGTAAGGAAAATTGCTAACATACACACACACTATCACCTATTACAAACTTTCGCGTTTGAACATCACTGAGAAAGAAAAGAAAGAAAAATATTTTTTCAATACAAAACACGCTCTTATCCTACTGCGTTTAGGCACGCAATGGACTGTTATCAGCACTAGTGTGGAAAAGTGCGCGTGGTCGTGGAAAATTTAAATGTAATAAAATTGTTTATCGTATCAGGCTGGGCGCGCGTCGACCCCCCGAAGCGCGGGTCAACCCCCACGAGTCGTAAGTGTATTGAAAAACGTCGTTTGACAAACTTCCTATGTCACTGCAGCCCTCGGATCCATAAGCATGTTGATACGTTATGGTGCCGGTTGCTCACCTTGAGTTCCATCATGATCTTCTCCAGGTCCTGATTGAGAGTGTTGATGATGTTCTTTTGCATCCTGAGGGTCGGCTGGACGCTGCTCAGCACTGTGGCACGGTCTATTTCCATCACCCTGAACTGTAGAAAACATGACGTTATCACGCTTGTTCTCCTTTTACCCTAGATCACTAAAATTAGTCTCACAGGCGACACATTCGTTAATAGGTAAGTTCCTGATAGTTTTTAATCATTTGCATACCGTAATTAGAGACACAATAGAAAGGCAATAGGTGTGCGAACGCCGGCGTTCGCTTGGGGCTTGAGTAACTACGAAGTCTCCAGTCTCCATTTTTAAATTAATAAATGTTATTTCATGAAAAATATTGACATGTCGTAAGTGACTATCTGTGTGCCTACTGGGGCCAAGGGTTTGTTTCCGAAAGGAAAGCCCGACCCTGGTATCTAAGGCCACGAAGGAACGGGGTGGGTTTTTAGTCAGTAAGAGTCTGACACTATCTCCCGCTCCGCCCAAGGGCGGGAGATGTCATTGGATGATTTTACCCACCACCAAAAAAAAAAGTGACTATCTGTGTAACTCGAAAATATGTTTATTGAGCTAGGGTTAAAGAGTGTACAGGAAAGAATACGTATCCATGTTGTGCCTGTTACAAAAGTCATAGGAATATCGCAAATTATCATAGCTATTTTGTCGTTTCAAGCAAAAGACGTCCACTGCTGGACATAGGCCTCGCCCAAGTGTCGTCACAACGAACGGTCCTGTGCGTCCCGCATAGATCTATTGGATTCCCATGAACTTAATCAGGTCATCGGCATCACATCCATTTATCAGGTACGAATCGAGACCAATCTTCCGAAGTACTAAAATAACCCTTGAATTTCGGATTTTCACAAGTTATTTTTTTAAATTATGTAGTATGATAACAAAAATTAAATTTACGCTAACGACGTCTACAGTACCTCTACCATGAGTTTTAAGCAATAGTATTCGTCGCTTCTCGATATCGACGCCGTAAATATTTTGTATGGCAAATTTTGGTTCTGCAAGTGACCGCTAGAGGCGCTGCAAAATTTGCCATAAAAAATATTTACGGCGTCGATATCGAGTAGCGACGAATACTATTGCTTAAAATTCATGGTAGAGGTACAGGTTCACCGGTTGAGGATGCCCTTTTACATCCTACGGCCCATTTCCTCTTCTAGAGAGTAGGCTGGAGTCCCACTATTGGGGGACGTTAAGGCAGATTATGCTATCCAAGAATTAACTAAACGACAACTCTTGAGGAAGGCCACCATGACCCACGAATAATGGTCCATTGAGGACGTGGTGTGGAGACTAGTTCACCCGAGGATCTTGCATTCATTTAAATCCCGCAACATTTTCCAGGGTCTTGGATAAATAAAAAAGACAAGACAAGATAATTAATAGTTTTAGTTTTAATTCCTTGTTTTTGTTCATGTTATGGTGTACAATAAAGCATATAATAAATAAATAAATAAATAATAAAATAGAAATCTTTATTTTTAAACTTGAAATAAACATTATGACAACTCGCTTTTATAATGGATTCTAACCTAAAGTTGTGAGGGGCGTGTAGTGTGTATGTAGGGGGGTGTATGTACATACTACATACACTCACAGTTAGTGATGTTATGTTTCGACAAGTTTCACATCAGACTTTTACAGATGAACGTATGACCTATGGTTACAACATTTACCTGTCTTTGCAACTTGGACAGTTCATCCTCAGCAATCTTCTCCATCTCCATATCATCAGCAGGTGCTAGTAATACGGCCATTTTGAATTATTTCTTCTTAAACACTTTATGAATAGTTAATATTTAGATAACACACTGACGATGGTTTCTTCAGTTGAATTTCAGTGATGTTGGATCGATATACCGTCGCTCGGTTACGGAGTGGAAAACTATTTGGATGTTTATTTATTTAGGCTCACCAATAATATTGTTAAGACTTTAATATAACAAAAATATTTCTCTTAAGTGAATAGATACAGTGGCGGATTAAGCCAATGCGGGGCCTGTAGCAATTCGATAAGGGGGCCCCCTAGGTAGACCATTTTTTATTAAGATAGATTAAATAAAATATTTTATGTGTAATCAGCTGTATTAAGATTTCATGTAATGTTGATACATTAACTAATTTTTGTAACGATCAGGTGGCGCGGGGTTCTGAAGGTGCGGCGCCACGAAGGCGCGGCGCCCCGAAGGTCCGGCGCCCTGAAGGCGCGGGGCCCTCGAATGTGCGGGGCCCGTAGCATTTGCTACTTTTGCTATATAGCTAATCCGCCACTGAATAGATAGTGTCATAATTTGTTACAGGTATGCAAGTGGTGCACCACAAATAAGAAAATGTTAATTCAATAGTAAATATAGTAGATGAAGACATAGTTAAATGTATTTAACATACAAATAAAAAAAAAACAAAGCTGGTAATCCATGGTGGACCATTGTACGTGGCCCATTATTACATTAGGCCTTCCAGCTTGCCTGTGAAGGGAATTCAGTGATCTTAGGTTTATATAGCATAACATCATGCCTGTATCTTTGGAGGGCAGGCGGAAGTATAGTACATATTAACCCCCAAATTTTTTTTGGGTCTTTTGTTTTTTTTTTGGGCAACCGTATATTAATTTCACCCGATTTGAGTAGGTAGTGTGAGGGATTGTCAGGCTTTTACTGTATAAAATAATAAACAGCGGTTTAGTACGTGGCATATAAGTTGGACCATTTGCAAGTGTTACGCGCAGCCCCCCGCTTCGATTGAAACCCGAAAATCGGTTATAACCCTCGTCACATAAGTTGAACCATCATGGCGGTCGACCTTGAATGCGCAGTAACCGATTTTCAGGTCTCAATAAAAGTGGAGGGCCGTGCGAATCCTGAAAATGGTTAAACTTTATTTGCCGCGTAGGTACTATACTCTTTTGTACACCCAAATTCCTGCAGCCGAGCGAGACCTATACTCATATTAGTTAGGCAGAGTTTTGTAGTACGTATGTTCCCAGATTTTACCAGTTTTATATTTAAATTCCATGAAGTGAAGCGTTGCCAGATTTTAATTTTGCCAAGTCGGGTATTTGAAACTTTTTTATGTCACAAGATGACCTAATGAGGGTCGCGAGTTTCCGATAGATGCGAGACGAACCGGTTATTTTGGTGACACTTGGGGGAGGCCTATGTCCAGCAGTGGACGTGTTTCGGCTGAAATAATGGTGGCTTGAAAAGTTTCAATTCGACGGCGAACTTCGTACCTTACCGCAAATAGTCGGTTTTTTTTTCGTGATTTTTTCCATATTTTTTCATCGTTTAAACTCTTTAAACCTTCCCTGGAATATCAAAAATATTTCAAGACCAAAATTAGTCAAATCGGTACTATTTATTTTTATATATAAAATTCAATTCAATTGACGGTACGGTTGGCACAGTGGTTCAGCGATTGGCTGCTGGCCTGCATGTCGCGGGATCGATTCCTGCGCGGAACAAATATTTATAATTATGGCCTACAGATATTTGTTCCGGGTCTGGGTGTCTTGTTTATGTGAGTTTACATGTTTATGAACGAACCCACGGTACAGGAGTCATTCCCAGGATGGGGCAAAATTAAAAAAAAAAAAAAAAATTACAACTATCACACAACGTCGTCTAGTTTCATGAGTACTAGACAACTGATAAACATACTTATTATATAAATTACACCAAGACACAGAACAAATGATCGTGCTCATCACACAAACATTTGTCCTGAGTGGGAATCGAACCCACGACCTCCGGCATAGCAGTCAGGGCCACTAACCACTAGACCAACAGGCCAGTCAATATAAAAAAAACACTATCTCGTAAACACAGGTCTTGAGTAACAAGTTTTGATACTATGTGGGATATTGATAGCATACAAATATTTTTAACATAAAAACAATATAATTTATTCTGATAAAAAATACACTTTCTCCTCTAGAATCAAGGTGTGCGGAAATACATCCTTTTTTTACGACAACGTTAATATAATATGACCAAGAAATTCAATCCGTGGGCATATTTTTCTCAGAGCTACTCAATACATAATTCAAGGTTTTTTAACAAAAAAATCTGGTTTAATTTAGATGCGAATTTTATGGGATCACTATGAGATCATTTCCTGACGTTTACTAACAATAAAAATAAATGTTTCGACATTTTGTTTGACCACTCTCTTTGTATCACCTTGATGGTGTTCCGCTGTCCTTGTCTGACTTTAGAGTTTTGTGTTACCTTTCTGTTGCCGTCTCGCTCTGACGCACGTGTTGATTTACGCCAAAGATTAGATAAGATAGAAGTTTTTTATGTAGCGGTGTAGTTTCTACATACACAGAGTATTTTAACACTTGTTTTAGCTATAAAAACTTTGAAGCTACGTAGGAATGTAGATACTTACTTAATGTGTTTTTTTATCGGCGTACGGCGAATATCAACCCTTACGTTGTTGAAAATTCCACGTTCCGAACAAAGCGTTTTGCCTCGTCGTTTATACCGCGTAGGTACATCGAGGGACTGGAACAATTTGCCTGCTGCGGTCTTCCCGTCCGGTTATAATTTAAGTGTCTTCAAGGCGAAGAAGAGTGAATAGGCTCTTAATAAACTAGTGCGCTTCACCATCAATGATTGCATCACTGCTTACCATCAGGTAGGATTGCAGTCAAGTACTAGTATATAAAAAATAAAAAAATAATCTCAATCTTTATTAGGCTATTAACAAACTACCATTAGATGAGATCGCAGTTTAGCACTAGTTTATGTAATAAATTAAAACTTTCTTGTTTAAAGACAGCAGAAATCCCAATTATGATTTTATTTAATACATACTTTTTTTTATTGAACATTTCGAAATTCGGTTCCTAAATGCTTTAAAAAGTATAAAGTACGTAAGAACAATTAATGACCTAGCTTTATTTAATCACTTCTATGGTTTTTAATTAAGTGTTTTATTAATTACCTTATCGAAACTAATTACATCATTAACATTAGATATTTAACGAGATATAACTAGAAATAAAAAGTACTTGATTATGCAGTAATGAATCACCTGTCGGAGTCTAACTATTTACTTTACTATACCCGTCGTGTTGAGTTACTTTACAAGATGTTATAGTTTTTTGTAGGTTCCTTATATTAGTGATGCAATTATTTTTTTAATAAAAAATTCCGTAAAAAAGTTGTTATTTCTGCATTTTTACAATTTATTTTATTAAAATCATATTATTATTTGCGAAAATACACAAATGTCTATAGCACATGCGACTCTGAACTTAGGCGTTAAATAGGTACACGAAAAAATGCGCAATTTGCATTTGCCATAATGATTCTCAGAAAGATTTACTGCGCAGCCAATTGAAGATCGTAGCGGTCAATTTGGTCATTTCGGTCGAACTTGTAAACACTCCATGCCATTTCTACTTTCTACCTACTGCCGCCTCTCACCGCTGCCATAATCTATGACCGTCGCGGGTTGTTCTACCTCGAAGGTTTCGCAGCTAGTCTGTTGTGTCCGCTCCGTTGTCGAGGCAACTTCTATGCCGCGCGGCCGCGAGTGTATCGACATAACAGTGCAGTGTTGTGAGTGCCAGTGAGACGGAAATGTTACCATTGTGATACAACAAACGTTATAATGGCATTAAAAAAGGATTTCGACATAAACAAGACCATTTCTAAAATAAAACTACCCAAAACCACCAAGTTCCAACAGGCTATCGAGAAAATATTTAAAAAGAACAGCTACACCAAAATAGTGCAAAGTTAATTTCAATTAGTTTTTGAATAGACTCGTCGGAATAAATGGCCGGTGAAGTTAGTGCAAATATTAGTAGAAGTAGAAAACACAACACTGAAGCAGAACCGCCGGATCGCAACAAGTCTCCGAACTTTATTACAGACGAAACTCAGTTCGTGGGCAAAGGGGATATAAGAACATCAACACCCATTAGTAAACATAGAAGGAGTAGAAGCAAAAGTGCTACCAGGAAAACTCCTGTGCCTCTGAGCTTTTCAGACGAACATTTTATTGAGGATTTAGAAGCGTATGTTAGGGAAATGTCCACGATAAGGCAAACAGAGACGATGGACGCCGGTCAAGAACAGGACTTGTGGGCTCAACTGCAGCAGAAGGAGTCTGATCTCCTGCTGGCTGCAGAGCTGGGGAAGGCCCTTCTCGATAAGAACGAGGAGCTGAAGAAAGAACAGGAGCGCGTGACGGAAGAGTACTCCAAAAAAGTTGAGGTAAGTTAATCAATTTCACTGTTTGTTACTGATTCGAACACGCGATGTGCACTGATATTTTTGCGGTCGCTCAACATTACCTACATACCACAATCGATTTTCAACTTTAATTCGATCTTGATAAGGTTTAATTATGTTTTTGTCGTGGGTGTTCTATTTTTTAGAAAGACTGGCCGCTGTGCGGTTGTTGAAATTGTGCAATTTATACTCTTTGTTTATGTCCTTTCATTTACTGACGTTTTGGAATGAAGTGAATTTTTTGGTGTTATTGGATCACTTTCATTTCATTGGATAAGTTTTATGTTTTTCTCGTCTTATTTACTATGTGCACATTTAATGTAGGGCAAATCAAGTAGTGACGGTAGCAGTCTTGTTTCGTCCCAGGGAACGACTAGACGTCATTCTTCGGTTGTTAAAGTATGCAAGTACCACATCACATTCTGATTGGTGTATATCACTATGGCTTTCAAGCTACTTGTATATATCTAAATGCCAGCTAGACGAAAGTATATCGTTGCCTTTAAATAAATTTTGGGAATTGTAGAAACAGCATTAATTGGTTCTACTATTTATAATTTTTTCAGTCTTTGTGACGACTGCAATAAAAGTTAATAAAAAAAAAATATGCAAATAAAGTAATTCCCAGTTGCTAGAAGTCATTACGTGTTTTTGTTAAAACATTTAGCAACTGTGTAAAAAATGTCAGCTGAATTCCCGTCAGATCGGCAAAAAAAACTAGCATTTAAGCAAGAAACTGTTACTTGGCTTCTTTAGCGAAACCTTCTACTTGTGCATTACCAAAAACCGTATGAATATGCAATTATAAGGCTTCGTTACAGCAACACTTGATTTCGTAACAATCAAATACTGCACCGGGTACAGTACGTTCGCCGGTTCTTGGCGCGCCTGAAGTTAGGCTCTGCGAACTTTAGCGCTTGTGCACTCGTAAAAAAATAAATGGTTCGAAAAAATTATTGCCAATAGCAGTTGTTATTGCTGTTAACAACTGTTATAGGCATTTATTTTTATAAATTATTTATTTGACGCGCTTATTTTGAGCGCTAAAGTTCGCAGAGCCTAACTTCAGACGCGCCAAGAACCGGCGAACGTACTGTACTTTGAATAATTCAAGTAAATCCTTTTTTTTTTACCATTCGCTGGCTTTTCTTATTAGTTTAGAAGTTAATTTGGTAATGTTGGACTGCTAGATTGTTGAAAAGAGTTATCACAACCCTGGACATCTTAGGGCAATTGAAGGCACAAAAAAGTCTAACTTTTCTTCTCGCTCTAGTCAAACCGAGATAAGTTATTTGATGATTTGCCACACTCGAAACAAATTGGCTATGATTATATAAACTGTTAATATTTCAATAAAAGGTGGTTAAAATTCGATAGTAAAACAAAGATATTAACAAAGTTATTGGACAGGAATCTAAATTATTGCACCACGTGAACGATGTTTGGAAATTATGCAAACTTTACTTTGTACTACCGCGTGTACAAATATGGGTTTTAATTATAACAAAGTTTATTAACAAAAAACGGTAAGCGTAAAATTATTATTATTTTAAATACAAACTCAAAGTAAATTCTTGTAATTCTAAAATGCGTTCCATTTTTCGTTGGCATTTCCAGTTTTTATTTATTTTGTAGTTTTTAATTTGTGACGTTTTTGTTTTGTTGGTGGTACTTACTTATATATTTAATTCTAATCTTATTAGCCCTTGATATCTCACTGCTGGGCGAAGGTATCTCTCTCTCTATTTTTCCACACTCGTTTATTTTCGGTCATTGCTAGTTAGTCCCTCCTGTAAGTCCTCCTGTAAGAATAAGCAATATGCATGTATTTAATTATTTATCTAAGCATCACCAACGAGTGTTACATAATAATAAACCTTGCAGAAATAAAGAATTAGTACACCTAACCTTACCTTAAAATGCACATTCAATTATAGACAACAACAGCGCCGAGAGATTTTTTTTTTTATGGTAGGTAATGTTATCCAATGACAAATCCCGCCCTTGGGTGGAGCGGGAAGTAGTGTCAGACTCTTACTGACTAAAAACCTACCCCGTTCCATTCTTTGCCTTGGTCCCAGGGCCCCGGGTGCCATTTTCACATACCCTTTGACCCCAGTAGGCTTCGGCCCTGTTGGGCCCCTACAGTTTGCTGACAACTTCTTGAGGCGCGCGGGAACAGTGCGCGCCGTAAACGACTTGAGCTCGGACCGGTCTGTTACCGGACGGACGGACAGCGAGCTACCCATTGGCGCCGAGAGATGGCTCCAGATAATTATGTAAAATAATATATACCTAAAATAAAAGTAATAGGCATGTGATACGACATAAAAAAGTGTTATAAAATAAATATTCAACAGATTGCTTATATGAAATCTCGGAAAACTAAAGGCAGAGAAGTAAATAAAACCAAGCCAAGCCGTGCTTGACAACCACAACGATGAACCTAACACTCAATTATCGATATTTTAAAAACTAAAATAACAAGTCTTATGAATCAGACAATTAGCATTTTTACAAATGGTAGACCAGTCACGATTATTTATTTTTATTATGATTTGAGCACGTTTTACTTCGTCGAGACTATTTTGCATCCTTCATTTACAAAACCATGATTGAAAAAAAAAAAAAAATGCGGATGAGGTAGGAGATCGTATCTTTTGAATTGATTCGATGGAAATTTGATTATTTTTGAACACTTTGAGTGATGTATGATTTTCTCGCTCTGGGCAGACCAAGAGAGAGTGTCAGGATTCCAATAATGGAAGGAATGGGGAGAGACCTTGCCCAGATGTGGGACAGTACAGGCTGAATATAACATATTATTTATTAACTTAAAAAAAGAAAAAGAAAATATTTTTATCTTTCATTTTCCGTCGCAATAGCTTCCAACCGAACGGGAGCTGTGTTTGGCTGCACTACTCGTAGCATAGCACGTACAGGGATTGATACCACGTTCCATGAAGTGTCTTGGGCGCCTTTGCGATTTGAATTCGTGCCCTTTCACGCCTGCCCCCCTAGCCAAGTTACAATTGTTTCGCTTTCCGTTAACGCTTGGAGTTGACCACGCCCCCAACTCCTTTGTTCGAACAAAAGAATTGGGGGCGTGGCCAACTTCAAGCGTTAACGCAAAACGAAACGATTGTAACTTGGCTAGGGGGGCTGTTCTGATATATCATAAATAAATAAATACATGGTAAACTCTAGACTTAGCCATTACTGTTGATTAAATTATTAAAAACCTGAAGCATTACACATACGGAAAGTGTAACTAATAACGCTATAGAAAAATATTCGGAACAATGAATACATAATTAAATTCTCGTTAAACTATAGTTATAACGTGTGCGTCACAGCACTCATGCCAACACTCGATTACCTAGTGCACGAGCGAGAGGGTAGCCAAACTATTACCGACTAAAACCTATTAGTCTTCCTTCAGTTACCGTTAGGAGGTACATAAATGGCAGGGTACATTGCTCGCAGAACAGATGGATGACAGGGTAGAAAGCTTCTGGACCAAGACCGCGTGCTGGAAGACGCATCAATGGTAGGCTTCTCACTAAACCAGTACCTCTACCATGAGTTTTAAGCAATAGTATTCGTCGCTACTCGATATCGACGCCGTAAATATTTCGTATGGCAAATTTTGCAGCACCTCTAGCGGTCACTTGCAGAACCAAAATTTGCCATACAAAATATTTACGGCGTCGATAATTCGATATCGAGTAGCGACGAATACTATTGCTTAAAACTCATGGTAGAGGTACTGGTGAGGGTTACGGGAATCCGATGGATGCGAGTCGCATAGCACTGGTCGTCGTTGTAGCGACTCTTGGGGAGGCTAATGTCCAATAGTGGACGACTTTTGGGTGAAATGATGAAAATAACAATATTTACCTTGTATTTGTATTTTGGGCTGGTGTCTGCAACTCCACGACTAAAGGTCTATCCCTACACATCCGTGCCGGGTGTGTCGACAGGAGTCTAAAAAAATATCGTTACATAAATTTTCTATGAACTCGATCACACACATCCGACGCCGTGACGTCAACGAGGCGTCAGTGTGCAACGTGCCCGAGCCTTCCGATTCCACGCCGTGCCGTGCGCGTGTTGATATTTTTACGCTTATTTTACGTACAATATTTACCTTTCGGAAAGATCAGTCATCAACTCGCCACTATCAATATCGTTTCAACATTATCGTGTATTTTTTTTTTATCTTATCATAGTATTGATGTGTTGGTATCTCACTCGAGATGTACCGATGTGTACCAAGGTGAATCCGTGCGTGATGTGGAGATCAGATTGCCAGATCAAATGGAAATTGAACCTCTTCATATCTACCTAGCTAACCCACCCGCACTAGACGTGCGTGGTGGATATTTATACTATCTTTACTAATGCTTACATTTACAACATTATTTTTAGTATATGCGAAAACTGAATATAGTTTATTCAGATTCAGAAACTGAATCGATTCCAACAATTTTTACACCATGTTATATTTTTTACCAAAAATATTTAAAAAAGGTCACAAGTTGGAGACCACCGACACTAAGTACAACCCAGGTCACGGCAGGTCATAGGAGTAAAACAACCACTTAAATGTCCGGATGGGCCGATGACCATGTATTTTTGCGGACAACCAAGTAAACATTACAAGCTTATAACTTTGTGATTTTTCATGATACAGTTATGAAATTTTGTACATTTGATTCTTTACATAAAAATACTAGACACGTGTTTCGGGTTTCGCATATACCTACTTAAAATAAGTTTGTATAATACGAGTTTATCCACCTCGGTCACATTGACAAACTTTCTCCCCTTGTATCAAAACGAACTATTTTCATGCCCCATTATTAAGAACCCAAATTACCCATTACAAGAAAGATGTTGACATCCAAAGTTAATTGACATGACAAAAGCTTCTTTATAAAAAAACCCCTTCCTATAGTAAAACAGATGGACATAGTTTTTGTGGCATTCACTTCTGTTTGAACTCATCTATTGTAAAGTTTTTTCTACCTGCCTGTCGGTAAAGGTTGTTTCATGATTTAATCAGGGTCTACCTTTTCTTGTGTTGTAGGGCTCCCAAAGCTCACCCAAAGTGTGGAATTTAGCATTATTCACCCTTTGAATACCGTAATTAGAGACACAATAGAAAGACAATAGGTGTGCGGAGGCCGGTGTCTGCTTGGGGCTTGACAGTTTAAGGCCAGATTCTACTCATTTTGAATCCACAAATATAAAAGAAACACCATGAAAAAATATTTTATTAAAATTAACTATATGACCAAGTACCAGGCAAAAATCAAAACATGATATTAAATTAGTTGGCTCGATAAACATAAAAACGCGAATCTGACCCTAATTTACATTTCAAACGTGTATACTAAGAAATTACGTCACGGCAATATTTGAAAGTTACTCGTACTGCGTACATAAAATAAAAAAGGTTGGTTTTTAAAAGGGTCTGGCAAAAACAAAAATCTTGAATCTTTATCAGGTTTTTCTTTAAAAAAAAACACTGTTACGGGACCGCAAGTCGACACAGACTCGGGCGGAGTCCATACAAAATACTCATTGACTATATCATCGACTTTTAATAGGTAAATACCTGGTGTCTGTCACTTCGTACGCATTAGGCCGTGTTTACGGAGACGCGGCGCGTTGGGCGTTTCGTCATACATTGCAGTAGCGGGTCGCGTCATCGCTCTCGCAAACACAAACATATGGCAATGTACGACGGAATCGAGCACTCAGACTCAATAATAACAGCACAATACCATTTTTTTGTGCGGATTCCTAATTCTTTACTACTCTTTTTTACAGTTTTATTAGAGGAATATACTTTCACAATTATGCATTTAGTAAAAACAATGAATAACCCTCGTCTTTGGGGGTTATGGGGTTCAAAACTCAAAACTTTGTTGACCTTTACTTGGGTTAAAACCCTGACCACAAGTTATTTTATTCGTTGGTATGTATAATGCTTACACCATAGACTGACATAATATTTTACTCATCGTTTGTACAAGGAGATTGTTAAGACACAAGAAGGAGTTCGGCTAAACAAACAATGTTATTTTGAAATTAAAAACAGACACTTCAATTCTATTTACATGTAAACACAGATAATTTGCTAAAGTCCCTGATTATCATCAACCACACGAACTAATGTGTTTAAATCTTATAAAGTGCGTTTGCATTATTTTCGTTTAAACGCCACATGTTTTGGAAATAATCTAAAGTGTTCCAGATACTTTGATAAGCAGTTGTTTAAAAAAAGTCACGTTATTAAAAACGTTTTACGTCCTTACTATGAGTGTTTAAATGTCAAGCGTGCGAGCGAGAAAGAAGAGTGAAGCTGTACACCCTGTATAGCTCCAATCCCTTTAACAATTCAGTTTAGGTCGTCAAAAAGATCGCGCTAAGAGCTCGTGGTTTTTTTTTTTTAAAAGTAGGTAAAATCATCCAATGACATCCCCCGCTCTTGGGCGGAGCGGGAGATAGTGTCAGACTCTTACTGACTAAAAACCTATCCCGTTCCTCCTTTGCCTTGGTTCCAGGGAGCTGATATGCATTTTCATACCTCCCCAGGGCGAGATTAGGCTTCAGTTTCTCTGTTCAACAAAACGATAAAATCTTTAGTTTATGGTATAAATTACTTTTCTTTCTTCCTTTCTTTCTTAAGACAGTCTTTGTGCATTTTAAAACGGGTTAAAAGCCTTGGCAGAAAAGCCTGGTCTCTTTTGAAGATAATATTATACATATGATAATAATATTTAATATAGTGTCTATTTGGAGATATATGATTATATGTATAGGTAATGGTATCATAAGAGATACATTGCCAAGTTTTCATAATTTTCCCCACACGAGGCAATGTATCTGACAAGATACATGGTCAAAAAAAGGGTAGTAGATTTCTTCCCTAATTGGTATCGATAAATCTAACTAGCTATTAACATACTTATTTGTTTTTTATTTCTAAAAATAAACTTATAAATACTTCCTGAGCATAGTTTCACGTTTTCGCTCCAAATATCAGAATCAACCTACTAAACCAACAATAATCCTATAATATACAAGCCGAACTGACAGCCAAGTCATTGTTCACAATAACCAGGTTAATAAGTTAGCCGAATCGGGCGCGGCTAGGCGGGCATTGTACACTTTAACCTGAATAGCAGTTATCTTCGTAGATGCTAATCTGACGGTAGCTGAATGCTTACCTATAGCTGTTACTACCTAAGGTACTTGTATGTCCTTCTTTCGCTTCAAATAAAAATATATACGGCTAAATTTTGATCGTTTTAATCCCGTGGAGGGCCGATCCGATGCATGGAATACTATCGATTTGTAAAGATAAAATTAAAAAAATAAAACACTTTTTTCTAAAATTCGAATTAATTTACGCATGTACGAAATTGATTTCTTTAAGTAAACTACAGCTGAGCGAGTTCAATGACCTGTGGGTAGTTGTCGGTCGTTGCGTACCTACAGGTCCATAGTTTTTTATTTACATTCTATTTTTAATTTAGTAATTTATATTTAAAAAAAAAACACAGTTAACTGTGTTTACTCTATGTGATACACTAAATTATGTACCCAAAAGACTGGCGGCATTAATTTGCCACGCTGTATGGCGATGCAGCTTATCCTATGTCCAAAGTAAAAGCCAGTTCTTGGGTTAAAAAAGCGTTTGACCCCACAATCCGAGAACTTCAATCAACCACAAACGGCTCAAAAATATAACTACCAACTAGGTACATATTTCCGTCGCTTGAGGTTCTCCGCAGCCACAGCGGCAGCACCAGCACAGATCTTTACGCTCTTCACTTTAACATTCCAACGTTGCAACGTGTGTGGTGTGGGTATCATACTCACATGATCACCAAGCGTATCCTTTACTATACAATCACCTTGCTAATAGATTGCTATCGAAGAACAATTAATTAAAAATAATTAATAGTTTCTATGCAATAACGAGGCAATAAATCTTTGCTTATGATAAGATCGATTGATTGTGGCGCGTCTTATGGTTGAATGCATATAGACAGATCGTGCATGCATATAGTCGATCTTTAGATTTTGTCATGTTTCTTAGGATTGTATGAAAGAGATACCGCCGCCTTGGAAAGCTTTTTTTGAAGGTGTGAAGACATTAAATAACCGATTGTGAATGGAGCGATAGGGAGTCAGACGTTTACTGATCAAAATCTACCCGAGTCCTTCAGCTGTCATTTGCGTCTTTAGGCCACATTGATTGTTTCGAACAAACTTGCAGCTCCGCCAGGTATCAGCGATAGCGGCTCCCTTTAATTATGCTTACATGCAGTAGCGGTGACTGCTAATGAGCATGAGTAAAGGAGGCCGCTATCGCGTGGCAATACCGCCAGTCTTCTGGGTGGATCAATCGACAGGGATGCGGAGGAGCTTTTCGACGCCATAGGTACTTTAAATTACTTTTAGATTTTATTAGAGGTTTTGTTTTAGTGTATTATATATACAGTAAACTTAGATTCTAAAGTTTTTGTCTTTTACAGATAGATTTAAAGTTGTATGTTAATTAAAATATGATTGGCGATCATTAACATAGGTAGGATGACAGCAGGACGAAAATATGCATCTTTAAGATGAGAGAAAAGGACAGGTAGCTACATTGTATGAAGCCGACAGCTGTCACCCACAACATCCTATAGCAATTGTAGTCATCATAGTAATATCATCAATCCAACCCTCTTAGTTCAGCTAACCCTATTGAACCGATTGACTTTTCCATTTCATCCATTATTCCCCGAGAGGACGCCGGCGTCCGCACACCTATTGTCTTTCTATTGTGTCTCTAATTACAGTATTCAACAGGTTAATAGGGCTACCATGAAATATCACCTTTCGTATTGATCTAGTTAAACTTAAAATCAACTTCAAAAACGATAATGGATCAATCAAGAGATAATCTGACCACTCACATACTAACTGTTAGCTCGATAAGTGTTAATTACCAATACATGAGTCATGGCGTAAAAATAAGCAAATACTGTGTAATGTTGCCAAATACGAAAATACTTTCGTCACACGATATTGTTAATTGCAACACTGATTACAGCTGTGGATGGGTCGGGGTGATTTCCCACGTATCAGAGCGAGGTTCCATTGCTGACCATTTATATTATAATGCTATACCTATACATACAGGCTAAACAAATATTTTTCCCTTGATTTTTTAATTTTAGGGTTCCGTACCTCAAAAGGGAAAAACGTATGATTTTACCTACCATAAAAAAAAACCCTTATGGAATCACTTTATTGTCTGTCTTTCTGTCTGTCAAGACCTTTTATCTCGGTAATGCGTAGAGGTATCGAGTTGTAATTAAAACTATATACCTAGATCTGCGGTCCCTTGATGCTGTGACAAAATCAAACTTCTAAGTATACGAAAAAAAAAAGATACAGCCGTTTATTTCGCAAAAAACGTATGTTTCGACACTCTCAAGGGAACCAAATTTCATAGGATACTGTGGCCAGTATTTTTGTGTAGTAAATAACTTGTATCAGTTGCTTTCAGCAGTAAAAATATTTTGTTTTTCGTCGAATCAGTTATGTATGACGTGCAAAGGAGAGTAATGTAGGGCGATACCTGAACTGACCATAATAAGACAAGCCATTGCATTGCCGTTAAAACACCAATTTTGAGGTTAAAAACACAAACATATATAAAAACCTTTTTAACTTCGTTGTGAGAGCTGACTGTTTACCGTTAGTGTGAATCATGCACCGACAAAGCCTGAGTTGGTTTATACGAATTATAAAATTGTTCCGTCTGCGAAGGTCGAATGTTTTATTCAGGCCAGAGTTTTAAATTAACAATAAAAGCATTTTTTATGATCTAAACAGATTGTAATAAAAAAAAACCTAAAAAAAATCAATGTCTAACAATTTCATTTTTTTGGTGAAAAATCATCAAACTTAAATCTTCCGCTCTGGGAAAAGTGTTCTTCAAAACGAGTTCTTACGGCCTGAACTGAGCTGTCCTCTTTTCCGCTCGCACGACTGATATTTTTACACATTATGGAAAGGCGTTCCAGAGCCACGATAACTCTGGAGCAATCCTGCTGCTAATATCCAATAATCCCTGATTCGCAGGTTAATGAAACCTTTATAGTCTTTTAGCGCCATCTCTGTCGCCACACAGGAACTAAAAATACAAAACCCTGCATCCAGGTGTCAGAGTCCTCTGCGTCATTAGAACATAATATACAATATATACAACAACTGTACAATGTATGTATATATGTTTTTATTTGAGTCTCAAAATGTATAATCTTTTTATTTTGGTGTACAATAAAGTATATATAAATAAATAAATAAATAACAAGAAAGCAACTATCGGGCAGTTGCTGGACTTTGTATACCACCAAAGTCTCATTCAATATAGATATCCATTTTAAAAAGATATCTAACACTAATTCCCTAGTGGAAAAGATACATATGTTAGTAGGTTTATCGATTAAATGAAAACCAATCTGCAGGGTTATCAAGATCAAATCAAAAAAGGTTCATCATCATCATCATTGCTTTAGCTGAAAGACGTTCGCTCCTGGATATAGACCGCTCTTAAGTGTCACCGCAATTACCGGTCAAAATACAAATACAAAGTTTAGTTACAATAAAGACACAATTAATTGACACAATATGCATTATCCGCTGAGTGCTGACTCGTTATAAAAGGTTCAGCTGTGTTTCAAGTAACGTTCGAAGGCTAGCCACCACTCACTTTTCCACACTGATCTTTAGGAAGCCAGCTGCAAAATGTTTTTGTGGTTTTCTTCTGCAACTTCACCAACAGCCTTGCCCCTAATCTTTTCTGGCTTAACTTCTTATTTGCCTTTATCTCTTCCTAAAAATATAAAAGAAGCAGTCACATCATTACCACACTTTATAAAGAATTTTTATTCTATAACCAGGAAAATTACGTATTAACATATTTTTTTGTGACCTCCTTCCAAACCTTTCTGTCTTCGCGATCTCTGGCCAAGCTTAACCCGGAACCGCGATCAGATCGTCACCTCAACGCCGATGTCCTGACACAAGGGTGATCTAACGCTGTGATCTTTGCTCATCTCTCCGAATGCATTTGTGCGATATAGCCAACTTATGGTGCAATTTTTTTTTTCGATATGGGAAATCATCCTATGACGTTTCCCACTTTTAGGTGGACCAAAAGCGCGTGTCAGAATTTAACTAATACCACACCTTCCAGTTGCCTTTTGCGTACTAAGACCACAAGTATCCTTTTCAGTAATTACCCCGGGACCCTAACAGATGGTGCAAGATAAACTACAAGTCTACAACAGATAGAAAATAAAATCAAAAATGATCCTTAAAATAAACAAAAGACAATCACGAGACTTCCTGTCAACACTCTCCGAGTCCAATATATATCAAATCACACGTTACCATACTGCCCATCGGATCGAAACATGTTAAACTTGCCATAACCTGCTCGCATGACCCATGGACCGGTGCGACCGGTTCCATATTACCGCAGCCCTAGCCTGCTCTCAAGCACTTCCTGGAGATGTCTGCAGATTTACTAACTGGTTTTCGATTTTGCTGCGGTCAGTCTGTGGTTGTTCCGGGAGATTGCTATTTATTTATGCTGTGGTGTCCGCGAGTGCAGTAAGTAGGTTGTTTTACTGTTTCAAAAGTAATCTCCTATAGTTTGTAGTCCAGGTATGTCGTTGTTTGTTTGTTTATTTAGATTGTAGACAAAGGCAGTCTGTCTAATGTATTTTTGGAATTTGCGACAAATTCTGATTTTTTGTCTTTTTTTGGGTAGGATATCATCTAATAACTTCTCACGTTCTGGGTAGAGCGAAAAGGAGTGTCAGAATTTTACTGACTAAAACTTACCTGTCTTCCTTCAGTTTCCCTTTGCGTTTCAGGGCCTGCGGTGACTCTTTCGAACATTTTTGCAGCCCAGATTGTGGTCTGACGTGAGTGCATTGCATTTATCCATAATTTCCAAATAAGTCAAAAATTACCAGAAACATCGAATAATTTTGCCTGGTCAATTTACAAGACCAATTAAGAATTTTAATAGCTAAGAAATCGACGCAGTCATAACCCATAACCTCAATAACTTGAGAATTTTACGATTCGGAAGTCAAATGCTTCGCAATTCGAACACCATACTTGAATATGTAACACATCACATAACTTCTAAAGCATTCTGAGACTATTATAGCCACGCATCATGCCAAGAATATATTTGGTAATACTCAACCATGACAGCCACGGAAGCAAAACACGTAACAATCGAAATTCACCATGGTTATTAGTCAAACTATACTCGTAGATACGTATTAACGATGGCTCTTTGAGGTCATTTGACCGCTTCGGCACAAATTATGGTGATTTTGACCTCTAGATTAAACCTACGGCTAGGCGAGATTGCTTTGTATATGTAGCTAAGTATAACATCTGATAAGGAACTTTTATTATTGTTGTATGGCCTTATAAAATCTTATTTTAATCTACACAATACGATTTTATTTGGTCTTGGTTGTGAACTAGAGAACATTGTAGAAACTCATGAATTTGTGTGTGAATGGCTAAACGATACAGATTGGGTGAGAGGTGACGTGGCTGGAAAGAGAATGAATACTGAGATGACAGCTCATAGAATTTTTAATTTTTTATACATATAAGATGCATCAACAGCAGTAGATACATGCATAAGAATAAAGAGGAAACAGTAGACACTTCCGCAAAGAAACAACAATTAAAGTAAATTTTATTAACAATAAATAAAATATTGAACAAAGAAATGAAAATATGTATGCAAAAATTAAAAGGTATTGTAAATAGGACAAAGTAAACGTAAACTGGTAGTATCACTCAGACTGTCACTTCCGTACCTCCAAGACTGATATTTTAAACTTATTGACAGATACAAAAGCCTGTGTAAGAGCATGACAAAGGTGGTGTTTAAAAAATATTCGTAGATATACAAATATCACCGAAGTTTAAGACTGAAGCAAGCATACACAATGCACAATGACATAACATTTGCTTAACCTATTATTTCGATATTTTCTCCGAAGCGCATATAATGGTACTAAATTGACTGGATTCGAATACTTTGAACAGAAAGATATACTTGTTGCGATATAATTTTGTATATACTTACATTTATCTGTAATGTACGAGTACCTCTATTGTTTTAGTTCTCAATAGAAAATATGGTATGCATTGCATTGTCTTGCTTACAAAGATCTGAGTACGATTGGTAAATATTTAGTTGCTGGCTGATAAAATTACTGGGTATTAAATATTACAAGATTTTATTGCTGGGAATGGATTAATGACCTTCTTGTTTATTTTTCACACCATCGTCATAAGCTTAAAATTTTATTGCTAGATATATGGCCTCCTCTAAATATAACTATAATGATCATTCCAGTGCTTTCTTCGTTCAGTTTTACCTGTATGGGCAAAAATGTAACTGTATCCTTGCCAAAAGAGATTGAGACTGATGATGATGATTCTCAATAGAAAGCTATTATATTTGTCAACTGCGGTGATCCTGATGACGTTGTCCTCAATGCTTTTCATTGGGAGGTCCCGTGTTAGCAATACAGTCATAGCATAATGTCTTACTTACACCAAATTTCAAGAAAACAGGACACTGTTAAAACAAGGTACCAATAAATCAAGAAAAACATGTCTTACAAAGTCAGCCAGACTATTGACCTAGATAAAATGCTAAAGAGCCAATTATCCTTAAGCTACATGACCTAACATCCAATGTTGTCTCATCAGCATGCATGAGGGATCTGAGTTGCGACAAGCACGTAAAACTGCGGTGACTCATAGTATCGCAATATCCCGGTGTTCTATAGTGATTGGTATCGATAACCTCTAACGGTCGAGTTCTTGAGGTAGCAGAAGAAATAAAGATATCAAAAGATGAGGGATGAACAAATCTTGAATCCAATGATTTTTTAGATTTGATCATCTCTCGGATCCCTCATGCATGCTGATGAGACAACATTGGATGTTAGGTCATGCAGCTTAAGGATAATTGGCTCTTTAGCATTGTATCTATTGTAAGCTGAATAAAGACAAAACGGAGAAACTAGACAAGATTTTTGCAAAAACTAATTTAGTAACGAGACTTCTAGAGAATTTCAGGTATACTCAAATAATATTTTAGCATTGCACATAATTTTCTTTGCATTAGAAAACCTCCCAAGAGTACCTAACGATATTTGAATAAAACTTACGCTTTCTAGATTCTAGGCTGCTTTCTAGAATAATTTTAGTACAACATAAATCCGCTTTTCCCACACCATTTGGTTTTCTAGAATTCGGTCTTCACCTTCACACCACAACACTTCGTCGGTATTTAAAACCACTAAGCAATCCGTCAGTCTGTCTCACAAAGTGAGAGTGGCGTTTTGAGGGCACGACCTTGTACCCGCTTAGCCGACGAATCCGATGCATTTGAGTAATTAAGTTTTTGTTCGTATCTTTTGATCGGAAGTGTTGTAGACGATCAGAGATTAGGCTAGATGATGATGATGATAATTTTTCACAGGTTTAAATTTTTGGAAAGTGAAACGGTATTCGGCTCTTGACTACAACAGAATATCGGTCTTTTCTTAAGAAATTTCTGTTTATAAAACGGGTTACTTTGAACATGATCTTTCGATTGACTTATTGAAATAAACTTTATAGGTAGATACGTTATTCTTTTTTTACAATAATTATTTATTAGTTTCTTTGGGTCTTTTATTTTCTGTAATATCTCGCTATCCATCATACTTTCTCTTAAGGGTTTAGCTCCCGTTTCTTATCTTTCAGGCACCGTTCAATTAATACGGATTAAATAGTTGCATATTACAGTGAAAGTGTATTTTTTTCGATAAATTATTTCCGCACCCCCAAAGAAACCTTCTACAATATGACAGACAAAAAATTTTGTCATATTTGTTGAATTTAGGTCAGTACTCAAATTGAGCAACACCATCAAGGTAGAAGAAGTACATAATTATACATAGCTATATCTAAATTAGTATTAAAGTGACCAAATTGCCGACGTTTTGTCGTAATAAGACCTTATGACTTCGACGAGTTTTTGCATCAATAAAGTCACGCTTTTGACAAGACTGAACAAGACAAGGTCGGTGGTCAAAATGAATGGCTAATGCTTAACGATGCTAAGCCGCGACGGTCGACTGTCGTGGCAGTGAGGTAATGTGGTTTGGCTGCGATTGGGAAACGAAGGAAACGCGACCGAGTGGCAGACAGACAAGGAGACGGGAAGCTAAGGTGTGGGTAATCACGTCGTAGTTAATTTTTTTAAAACCAGTAATGAAGTAACCAAAAGTGAACCTAATAAAGAATATTATACCCCTGAAGACGAATTGTCGAATTTGTTTTTGATAGAACCATAACATTCTTTATAGCATTGTAAAATATATACATAGATATGCATATACAATTTTGGAAACTTGGGATATCATAGATGCGGACCATATATGTATAAATATAGATGCGGATCCGAGAGGGAAAGGGAGGCCAAATAAAAGATGGAAAGATTCTGTGAGAAGTGATATGAAAGAAAAGGGAGTCGGTGATAGCGTGACGGGTACCTGGACAGGATGGAAGTAAAACGTGTTGCGCCGACCCTAAATAAAACGGGTTATTGGCAGGAAGATGATGAAGTGGACAATAATGCTGTTAGAGGGTATCAAGCTTCAAATGGTGAATGAAATGAGGTTAAAGAAAGAGAATGGAATTTTGATCCAGGAATCACTTAAGTTAGCGAAATTAATATGAACCATAATTGCATAGCTGTCTTTGCAATAGGAGTAAACTGACGCGTTTTAATTGCCACCATGTAGTATAGTTCTCAAGTTACTACGCCATTCAGATAGCTATTCAGCAAAACCAGTAATTACATACGAACGTCTTCAAATTAACGACTTTGAACCTGCGGCCTTTAGCGGTCACTTCTAACTTATAAATAATCGAGCTGACAGTGTCCAGTGTATCTTGACCTACAGGTACTGCATCTGAAAGTACTGTATTTAATCTGTCTTTGACATTTTGAAAGTTTGGTGGTGACGGTTTGTGAAGGATTTTTTAATTGAAGTGACCAATTTATCTGCTATTTCTGCCGCTAAGCAATGTCGCTGTTTTAAGAGTGTAGACTGATGGTACTACAAGCAAATGATGTGTGAGGAATGAGTAGCTCGTCGTCGGGCCTTCCGGTAACCGTTTGGACCGTGCCCGAGTCGTCGACGGCGTGTAGTGTCCCACACGCGCCTCAAAGATTATGTCAGCAAAATTGTAGGGGCCTAGCAGGGCCGAAGCCTACTGGGGCCATGGGTCGACTTCTGAAAGGGAAACCTGTGGTTCTAAGACGCAAGGCAACTGAAAAAACATACGAGTAGTTATGGTTTAAGTCAGTAAAAGTCTGGCGCGCACTCCCGCTCCGCCCCAGAGCCGATGAAGTCAATACATGATTTCCTACCTCAAAAAAAAAAAACCACCACCATCCATTTTTTTCTTTGATATGGTAAAACAATGTTTGCTAAGTCGATTAATAAAGATTTAGGAATTGCTTTTGCAGTAAAAGTAATGTCACTATTTTGGTGTCAAGTTACGCTGGCCTCGTCTTCAACTTGTCTAGACGTTGATTAGGGAGATTCCACACACGTGCCAAGACAAGTCGTTAACTGATAAACTTGACATAACCGTAGTTTGGTATGACGTCATTTGTAATGGGTTATTGTTTGCCTGTACAATTAAGTGTGTGTCATTTTGTCAACTGTAACAGTGTACTGTGTTTTGTTGACAACACAATATATTATTATATCTTGTTTATACTGTTACACGGCTCGGCAAAGACTTCCCTCCTTTTTATTTAATTGATATTGCCCTGATGGTAAGCAGTGATGCGATCCTTAATGGTGAGGCGCACTAGTTTATTTAGAGCCTATTTACTCTAGCCTTGAAGACACCCAAATTATAATCGGACGGGAAGACCGCAGCAGGTAAACTGTTCCAGTCCTTCGATGAACGCGTTATAAACGACGAGCAAAACGCTTAGTTCGGTCCGTGGAAGTTTCAACAACGTAAGGGTGGATATTCGTCGTATTCCTTCTATTGTTCCCGGATCTGCGCCACTTCTTGCCAACTCCTAAGGATATAAGTCGTCCAGTCATCTCCTTGGTCTGCCGGGACCTCGTCGTGCGATTTTAGGGTACTAGTTTTGTTTTATTGGCCTACCGCTCGATCGGCATGCGGCAGACATGTCCAGCCCAGTCCTACGTAAACTGGGCAGCGTTCTAAAGCTACGTCAATGATCTGTGTTTTGGAGCACAGTACAGTCTCGAACGCGAATCGTTAGTTTAACAAAAAGCATAACTGCACTCCATAGCTCGTTAGCAAACGTTAAGTCTGATAAAAAAAAATTAAATGTTTGACAAAAATTCAAAAATAAAACCCAATGACATTGGGGTTATCGATGTCATGAGGGGAATGAACATATGTTTTCTAGATTTACAGCTTGAAAGCCGAAAGAGGGAAGTTGGAAGCACGAAAGACAAACTTACGGAAAGAGTCTCGACTACTGAAAGATAGCTAAAATATTAAATGAAACAGAGTTCTACACTGCGCCCCTCTGTGTATATAAAGATGATAAACTCAAAAACTACTGAACCAATTTTCATGCCGTTTTCACGTTTATAGTAGAGAAGTAAGTTGGTTTGTTTGAACGCTCTCAGGAACTAATGATTTGTATTGAAAATTTTGAGTGATGGACAGCCTATTTATTGTAAACAGATGCCTTACAGGGTTACAGTCTTACAGGCATAACAATACGGCCAATGGGAGCCGAGCGGTAACCAAAGACACAGGTGAAACGGCGAGGACAGCTAGTACTGACTAAAATAATTGAATCAATCTGTATACGACGACCTACTTTTCCAGTTTCACCAAAGAACTGCTCCACATCGTCTACCCTTGGCGTGTCACATCTAAATAAAATGAAACTAAACGGTTTCACCGACATGAACGCAGAGAGATCAAGCTACATTGTTATCCAATTATTTACTGCTGTTAGGTAACCAAACTAACCAACCAGCGTTTTAGCACGTGTCGATTCTACACGATTGTCTTATACAATGTTCCGTTTTATATTCTGGGGTAATTGGTCGGGAAGTGGAACTTTATAGTGTTAATCTTCCACCGTAGGTGTGGGCTTGGGGGGTACCTCGCCGTCCGGTAACCAGCCAGCAATGGATAGCTCGTAGTACGGATGGATCCCAAGTCGTCGACGGTGCGTATGGTTCCACGCACGCCTCAAAGGGCGGTCAACGTAACCATAAGCGCTCAGCAGGGCTGAAGCCAAGGCAAAGATGGAACATAGATGTGGTTTAAGTCTGTAAAAGTCTGTGCTTGTCACCCAACTCCTCCTAAACGACTTGATGGATATGGATGAAATTTTGCGTGTATATTTGAGTGGGTCCTTAGATGGTATGAAAATACAATTCTTAATTTTTATTTCGATAAATAGCCAGCTTTCGGGTAGGACATTTGTTGGGACCGGTAGTAGCTATGTGATTTTATATATACTCGTACCTATGCAAAATTAATTTGTTACAGTATATCGCAGACTATTATTTTTTATTTTAAGTTCTTACAGTCCATCCACAGGCTTTCTGGTAGATAAGACCGCTATTGTACCCTCAGATTTAAATTAGTTATTTTACTACGAGTATTTTGGTGTTTAATAAAGTTTATTGTCTTTTAGACAGGTATACCAATCCGCATTGGTGCTCATGGTGGATTACGGCCCACTCCCTCTGCTAGAGAAGAGGCGTGAGTCCCAACAGTGGGAAAATTATAAGGCTGATTATGCTATGCTATGCTATTCAAGTCTAATCTAGACTAATCAGGAAGTTCCAATGCCAAATTAAAAATGTTTAACCTCGAAGATTGTAAAGCACGATTTCCTAAAAAAGTTTACCTGTGAAAAATGTGCGTGAAAATCAGTAAACATATAAACTGTATGTTTGTTTAAATGTCACAGCCTTCCCTTGGGCTGGGTCAGGTACTCTCGAGGTGACCTCGACAGCCCTTAGGTAATAGAAAACTTGATACACGAACGAGAAAGTTTAAGTATTTATAGCTTGGTTTAACTTCAAGGTTTTATGGCGCTCCTTATTTTGACTATGTGCTTAAAACCGCATTGGTAGAAGGTTTGGTGCTTTTTGGGGTTCTGTACCTCAAAAGGAAAAAATGGAACCCTTATAGGATAGGCGGCCGTATCCTTCTGCGAAGCAGTAAAGGAGGAGGATGACCGCATCAGGCAACGGCGCTCACGCCGCAGACGGGCGCCGCCGGGATTCCGATCCCTGATTTCTCGTGGTAGCTCGCTATCCGATCGTTCGGTATTCGTCCGGATCAAGCCTAAGTCGTCGACTGTGCGCATTGTTTCCGCACTCCTCAAGGAGTTGTCAGCAAACCGTAGGGATCCTGCAGAAGGGTCGAAGCCTACTGAAGCCAAGGGTTCGCTTCTGATAGGAAGGCTCGGCCCTGGTATGAAAGGCAACGCAGAAACGGGGTGGGTTTTTAGTCAGTAAGAGTTTGACACTATTTCCTGGATTCAAGATTCCCCAGGGCGGGAGTTATCATTGGATGATTTTCACTCACCATAAAAAAAACCCTTAAAGGATTTACCATATTAGGTCCTCGTACGTCAAGTTGTACGTTCGTTGGTGCAATCCCACGCAGTATTATAATTATAATGACATTTTCCTTCGCTTAGTTTTGATGCAAACTGGAACATCCGAAACGCTTGCTCACGAAATAACTTAAAAAATATAAACAAGTGAAATATTTTCGTAGAGAAATCGGAAGCGCAGTAGTTACTTTCATATTATGTAGTTATCCAACGATTGCACACTTTAATTGAATTTGTGGAACAAAAGAAATTGTTCACTTTGTACCTAATTCATAACAGAATTTTTAAAATTTATCAGTCTCTGTTAGCGGTTGTTACTCCTAGCATGAAAAGCATCACATGGTCTATCCGTGTACCGAAGGTTATCCAAATCCGTTCAGGTGATCCAGGGTTTTTTTTTTTTTTTTTTGGTAGGTAAAATCATCCAATGACAAATCCCGCCCTTGGGTGGGACGGGAAATAGTGTCAGACTTTTACTGACTAAAAACCTACCTTTCCGTTCCTTGCCTTTATCCCGGGGCCCGTGGTGACAGTCTCACATAACCTTTGGCCCCAGTAGGCTTCGGCCCTGCTGGACCCCTACAGTTTGCTGACAACTCCTTGAGGCGCGCGGGAACAGTGCGCGCCGTAGACGACCTGAGCTCGGACCGGTCTGTTACCGGACGGACGGACAGCGAGCTACCCATTGCCCACCGTCCGCGAGCCCGCGCCTACGGTGGCCGAAAATCGGGATCAGAAACCCGGCGGCGGCGGCGGCGTGTGCGCCTTTGCCTAATGCGGTCGGCCTCCTCCTTTGCTAGCATTACTGCTTCGCAAAAGGAGGCGACCGCCTGCCACTCCTCCTCGCTCCGGAGCATGGCTTGAACCAAGTCCCGGCGCGAGAGATCGCCGCCGATCGCCCCCACGAGGACACGGCGATGCAGGTGATCCAGGGTGGAAGAAAAACAAACAGTTGGAAGAAAAACAAACAAAATATATACAGTCTTTGACCTTTATGATATTAGTATGATAATTTTTAATTCACAGTAGCTCTGTCTACCTTTTGTATTTTTTTTGTAATTTACCTATCGTCAAAAAATAATATACAGTTGCTTAAATTCTAAGAAAATACCGTAAGCGTTATTTGTTTAAAAAAAAAATCACACGACTATATCTACGAGTATCTACTTTATAATATTCTTATACACCACTATTTTTTCATTATGGCAAATACTTAAAGGGCTTATTAGAAAAGGTCTTGTTATTTTATAAGTAAAGTCTCAATGCATAATATTCATAAACAGCAAAGTTATGAGCGTTTGTATAGATCCCAAAAACAGAACTCGATTTTTGGGAACATTGTACTGGGTTATTGTTTATGAATGAAAGAATGTCAATAAAAATGGAAAAACACTGCGCTTAGTATTTTCTAGTAGTAGTTGTTATAAATAATGATTCAATTATTCATTTACCAATAATGTCAAATTTTCGTGGACAATTTTGGAATTTCGTTTTTTGTACTTTTGACTACATAAATATGATTAGTAACGGGTACTGATTGAGCCTCATTTTTTTTGCACTAATTAAAAAATAGGGGTGTATATTCCCCGTTGGTTTCGTTGATTTTCAGTTCGGGCAAGTGTTTTCATTAGTGTAGTATATTCAGCTGAAAACACATAACCCATATACGTATTCATGTTTAAAAGGACATACAGATGAAAGTGATATAATAATATAATATTCGACAATTATCAGACAACGTCGTCTAGTCCCAAGCTAAGCAGAGCTTGTGTTATGTATGGGTACTAGACAACTGATAAACATACCTATATATTTCTAAGTACATAGATATTATAGATAAATTACACCCAGACACAGAACAAATTATCGTGCTCATCACACAAACATTTGTCTTGGATGGGAATCGAATTCACGACCTTCGGAATAGCAGTCAGGACCACTAACGACTAGACCAACAGGCCAGTCAGGCCAAGTTAACGAACAAATATACTTAATATAATAAATTTTGAGTTTATTATTTCATAAATTCTTATATTAATATTTTTTATTATTTGTTACAGGTAATATTGGATCTTTTAAAGCACTCTTACATCACTAGAAATATGATCAGTAAGCGAAAACACAAAACAATCCATAATCTTTTTTTTTGTGATATAAACTTGTATACACTTTTGTGAAATAGTACTTGACTGCAATCCGCTAGATGGTAAGCAATGATGCAATCATTGATGGTGAAGCGCACTAGTTTATTAAGAGTCTTCTCATTCTAGCCTTGAAAACACCTAAATTATAATCGGATGGGAAGACCGCAGCAGGCAAATTGTTCCAGTCCTTCGATGTACGATCGGCCATTGTTCCTCAAGCTCACCTTAAGGAAATTATTTGTAGAGCAAAGCTGTGCCTGCATAGGAATATTTTCTTAACTGAGCACGCGTAATTTCTATCGACTTTACGCGGTATAAACGACGAGACGAAACGCTTAGTCCGGACCGTAGAGGTGTCAACAATTTAAGGGTTTTTTTATTGTGATTTTACTTAAATCATCCAATGACATCCCCCGCCCGTGGGCGGATCGGGAGATAATGTCAGACTCTTACTGACTAAAAACCTACCCTGTTCCTTCTTTGTCTTGGTTCCAGGGCCCTGGTATAAATTTTCAGACTATCCCAAGGCCCCAGAGCAGGCTTCGGCCCTGCTGAGTCACTACTCCCTACAGTTTGCTGACAACTCCTTGAGGCGAGCGGGAACAGTGCAACAATGTAAGGGCGGACACTCGGTAGGCGTCATCAAATCATGCACACTCTCCGTAAATATTTTCATGACTTAAACATCTTTTTATATCTTATCGACAAAGAAATATTTCTGTTATTCCCTCACCGTGATATCACGAGATGACTTCCATCTCGGTACTGATAATGTTTATCATTTTATCAGTTATCGCATACCTACTTCTTGTTTTATTAGTATCACGATGTCACAATAATTCTCTTGCTAAATGGGTTAGATATATCACGGTCGCCACTCCAGAACCTTTCGGGCTTTATCGACCATTTTTTTCTGCGAGCTAGTTTTATTATTTTACTAGCTTTTGTTAGCGACTTCGCCCGGTTGTAAGTGGGATTCTCCATACAAACTTCCAACCCCCAATTTAACCCCTTCCGGCCGCCGTAGGCGCGGGCTTGCGGACGGCGTGCAATGGGTAGCACGCTGTCCGATCGTCCGGTAACCGACCGGACTGAGCCCAAGTCGTCGACAGCGCGTTCTGTTCCCGTGCGCCTCAAGGAGCTGTCAGCAAACCGTAGAAGCCCAGCCTGCTAACTGCAGGCAGGCAGGGTCGAGGCGGGGTCAAGGGCCGTTTTCTGAGAGGAAGGCTCAGCCCCGGCACTATAGGCAACGAAGGAACGGGGTAGGTTTTTAGTCAGTAAGAGTCTGACACTACTTCCCGCTCCGCCCAAGGGCGGGATTTGTCATTGGATGATTTTACCAACCATAAAAAAAACCCCTTAAGGGGTTTTTTTTTCCTTCCTATGGAGTTTCGTAAATCTGTGTTTAGCTGACGTTCACAGCCGATTTCGTGATTAATCACTGAGTAGTATTTCGCTTTTATTTATAATATATTGGTTATGTAGTGATTTTGACTGGTGTCAAATTAGTCTTACAATTAGATACACCTATTCGGATTATATTTTTTTACACATAATATGTTATCTTGTTTATAAATAATGATACATTACAGCACACTCTGTTATTTCATAACAAATCATATTACATATATTATTGTGTTCACGGATACTATCCATCACTTATATGACAGTAAGAGAAACACAGCTATAGTACGCGGTAAATAAGTTGAACCTGTTGCTAAGCCCCTCACCTCGATTGAGACCCGAAAATCTGTTACTCCGATATCTATGGTTACTCCGCATTGAAGGTCGATCGCCATTTTGGTTTGCCTTCTATGCTGCGTATTGTGTTTAAGTATTGTCATTAAGTGTAAATATATGTAAATCGGTTGGTGTATATGAAAGAACTACAGTTGTGCAGTCTTGGCACAGTCCAACTCTTCCGGCTAAAACGGGTTAGGAAACCAAGCTATTAGAACTACATGGTAACCAAATGCAATGGGGTTTCAGATGGATTGGATTGTTAGTTTTTTTTATGGAAAGTTGTAACTTCTCCCGCTCTGGCTGAACTGAGAAGGAATGTTATACTTTTACTGAAAAACCCCACATGTGCTCCTTTAGTTAGCCTTTTCGTTCCAGGACCGCGATAACTCTTTCGAACCATCACGCAAACAGGTCTCAAATTCAAACCAAAAGTAGTGAAAAAAAAAACATTTATAAGCAAAAAAATATACAAGTTTAGGCCGACGAAAAAACAAAATTCATTAACTGGTCAGTCCATAACGCCATATTCTGACAGCCCACATAACTGAACCATACAAGGAAGCAATGGACATGTGTGTACTGTGTAGTTATAGCCACTCCATTTGAAACAAATTGATCGGCCTATTTAACTGCCGGAACTTTTTGACATATTTGTCAACTAATGATCTCAGAGCGACCTTGGAACGCAAAAAGCAGCTGAAAGAATCACTGATGAGTTTTAGATCGTAAAAGTCTCACACTTACGAAGTTATTTGATGATTTTGAACCTTAAAAAAAGGTTTGAAACCTGTTATATTATGTGTATATATCGTAAAAATTTAATAGTTCATATGTTGTTATTAAATGTTTGGAATTTCATCTCTACACTTTACAGCCTTTCTTTTCTTTCTTTCTTTTTTTATTTTGAAAAAGATTGCATGTAGAAAAGATGAGAGTGTTGACACGGATGTGTGGTGTGACAGAATGGATTAAGTGACAAATGAATATACTAGAGGAAGTCTGAAAGGGCGCGTGACAGGAGAGAATGGAAGAAATAAAACGTATTGCGACCCCAAATAAAGTGGGACAAGGGCAGGAAGATTATGATGACTTTCACTTTCATACAAAACAAAAATAAAAATGATTTGAAAATGAATATATTCTCTTTCATTTGTTATTAGAAATTCTCTTCCTATTTTCTGCTCCAAATTGACACCTACCAAAACCCTAAATTTAGTAATAGCGGAAGAATACATTTAATCCATTAGATACATATAATTTACGCAAATTCTTTCGTAGATCGCGTGGGTGTTGATGCGGAATAAAAAAAAACTTATGTAAATATAAACACGAAACATCTCTTACACACAATTTAAAGTTGCATTCCTGAGACGTGGGGCATCGTGTTTATATGAAGAATGATGAATATCTTTAGTCATTATACTTGGAGAATTGGCAGCTGCATCCACCTGTGCGTCTGTCGTAATGAAATATGTTCGTTGGAAATTACTTCTGAAGTTTTGAGCACACAAAACTTATTACCTGTATAAAGTTTTAAATCCGCTTGTGAAATACATGTAGAATCTCTAGTTGAATAATCGTGTAGTTTTACTTAAACATAGCTGTACCAATTTCATCAAGTTGTCAAACATTGGTCTTCTCTGACTGAGGCATATCGTCCAATATTTCTTCAGCCATTTACAGCTCACTGCTTATACAGCTCTATATCAACCTTCGATTATCATATACAATATCTTGCTTTTATCGCAAATCATGTCCTCTGTCTCTATTAGTAGCTTTTCAGTATTCACCTCTTTTCTAGCCATATCATCTTCATCACACAGTTCAACTACTGTTCCTTTGGTCTTGTCAATCCGACATACATTTAAATTTATTGTTTCACGAACTAAAACGCCAACGACGTTATTCGAGCCTGTCTTTCATAACAAGCTTACTTGATTATCATTCCACACAAAAAACTGCTTCAATTCAGCGTAGCATAGTGAAAAGGTATTGTAATTTGAGAAATTGAGGCGCTTGCTCAATTCTGTCGAACAACGAAAGGTTTTTTTACCAACAAAATTAACATAAAGTCGCATATCTTCATGCTATGGAAGTAATCACGGCAGTGGAAAATCGTTTGAATAAAATTTGAATGAACAATATATTGCACGTCAGGTACTTTACGTAAAACAAAGTTTGGAAGAAATAAAATTTATGAGCCGTCAAACGAAAGTTAATTCGAGTAGGGCCGATTTTGGGGTTTAGTAATAGATGATGGTCGGGGATGGTGCAATTGTATTTGTGTAATATAGCAAAATTATTAAGAATAGCTTTGCTAAAAAACATAATCAGCCTATAACGATTCCATTGCTAGAAAACAGGTCACCGCCCATTAGATTTTGTTGTAAAATCATTCTAAATTAGACTTACACTGAGAGTGACTATTTCGAATAATCCCGTAGTGTATGTCTTCACTCTATAAGAGGGATGGACTCTTAAAGTAATCCAGTCTAGTGTAGAATGATGGATGTTACATATCTTCGAATTTTTGATCCTAGGATCTGTCGTGAACATGTCGATGCTTTTTTGTCACGTTGTCTCTTCGTTTTGAAAGAACAGCGGTGATAAAACAATCATGATTGCTTTTATTGTTTTATCATGTACGAATATTATTTCTTTTCCTGGAATAGTTTATCTTTCTATCTGAGTATGGTTTCCGCACTTAGTCCTATGCGGACCATTGTACGTGGGCCATGGTGACCATAGTCTTTGGTTGGCTTATTCCAACCAGCCCTCCTCTCTCCAGAAACTGATTGGGCCTCTCAGGTTTTTCAGAGTGTAAATAAGGGAGTTCTCGGATCCTAAGGTCCGTGTGCGTGTATGAGTGATCCCTGTGCAGTTCAGGAGCACATGCTCAATGGTCTCCTCCCCCTCCAAGCACGCACTGCACAGGGGACCATCCGTGATGCCTATTGTGTGAAGGTGCTTATTCAGTGTGCAGTGACCAGTGATGGTCCCCGCCACCAGGCGCAGGCTGCCTCTGTCCAGTCGCAAGTGTTTTTTGGTGAGTGCTTATCCTTTGAAATAGCAAAAATTTTACAAAATTTTTTAGTCTAAAAAACTTTACTCTCTTTGGTACTTAATCTTGGCAACGCCCATATCTGCTAAAATATAAATTCTATCGATGATAGATATAAGAGTGAGATAAATTCAAAATAATCTAGACGTGGGAATGTACATGTAACGTCAATACAACATGTGACGCGTTAAACAAGAGCTGACAAATGCGTGTTTGTTATTGAATTGAAGCATACGATTGAGAAGGAGAAGTCACAGTGGTTGGTGTGATTAAAACACATATTTTAAGTTTTCAGACAAAACCGTTGACTCAGAATTCATTATCATCATCAGCATTGACTGCTAGGCTGTTGGACATAGCATCCCTCTCCCCTTCAACCTCACCACATGTCTACCGCTCCTGCAGTTTTCGCAGTCACTCTGAATTTTTTATCATTAAATAAATTATCCGATTAATTTCTTTTCACAGTTTGGTCTTAATCAGTGTGTTCAATTTTCTCACTAGATGCTAACTGTTGTAGTCGGGGACTTCACACAATTTTTAATCCGTTTCATGTAATAATCTGTACAGATTTATAAATGATTGAAGATTGGGAAATTCAACGAAATCTAATGCATATAACAAAAATGAAAGTGATGATTGAATCCATATAAAGAATAATAACAATCATCAATTAGTACATTATATAACTAAATGCTGTTTATAGCGTGAGGGTAATAAGTATTACTAATCAGGAAAGGCGATTGCGTGCCAATAGAGATGGGATTGCTTGCAAGATTGCTTACAAGAATCCGCGTAATTTATAAATTTGTTTGAAAGGTAGTCGCTTTATGCAAAATACTGGTATTTAGGTGCATCCGGTTGGATTAAACGCCGATCCAACATAGTTGATAACACGCTACGTAGATTGATTGTTTGGTAAAAATAAAGATATAGATAGCAATATTCTGGTTCAATATAGCGGGAACAAGCAAATCTAATGGTTAAAACGTAAATGCAACAACAATACAACACAAAGTACAAATACCAGTCAAATATATTTTAATCATTCTATTTTGTTTCCTATACTTGAAAATTCGAGATACTTTTAATATATCGTCACGTCGTTTTATATTTTTAAGTGATAATTTCGGTTTTTTAATTTAGGTTGCAGTGAAATTTTAAGACTTTCATTATGTGCTGTAGTTTGTTTGTGCCGGAGATCGGAGATCGATGGTTCTTGCTGCTTCTAGATGCATCGTGTGATGCGTGCCAGGCCAATGGAGGTTGGTTCCAGTGAGTCGGAACCGGATTCCGCATAGTTCTCGGTGAGTCGGAACTGTCTGCGGTGATGCCCCAGTGAGTCGGGGTGGTGCTATCCCAGTGAGTCGGGATACGATGCTGCAGGCTCCAGTGAGTCGGAGTATTGCGGCTGGCTCCAGTGAGTCGGAGCGGTGCTGTGCGACGTAGGGCTTGACTGCTGTCGTCGACCAGGAGAGGTTCTTCAAGGCTCTTCTTGTGACTGGCCGAAGGTGCAGGTGCTTAGCCAAGGTCGCTGATGAGGCTGAGGGTGATGACCAGGTATGACCAAGTAGGCATGCTGGTGGTCAGGATACCCATATAGCCGTGGGTGCTGGCTGTATGGCTCGCTGCTCGAAAGCTTGAGGAAGTGATGATGACGTCACGAAGTAGTAGCTGCACGAAGGCTGCGCTGACGTTCTTTGTCGAGGGTCACCAGTTTGGGGTTAATGGAACAGAGAGTAAAGTCCCGCTAACCTCCATTGAAAAGGGAGGATCCTCCGACCAGACAGATGTTATATCTGGTGGGCTACTGCCCGATAGATGATTTCGGGTTTGTTCTATATGTTCCAATCGCGCCGCGAATCTTACTTGCGCGATACAGGATTAGTTCTTATGTGACGGCATAGATGTCGCTACAACTGTATTTGACTTTATAACTCTAGTACAGTATGTTTTAGTGTCCACTTTTATCTTTCAGTTTTTGCATATAACACCAAACTTTTGTTTTATACCATCTCAGTAATAGGTAATTTGTTGGTGTACCACAAGGTATCGGTCTATTCTAAGGCCTTATTAGAAAAATTCTAAATTATATTGAGTACTACAACCGTTATGAGATATGATTCTAAATATATTATGTCTTGATGATTAATGGTTTCTTATCTCCTAAGTCATTAAAGCCTGCAAACCAAGACCAGCTCATAACGTGGGTGTTTTAATGTCACATCGACTAGTTAATAACCCCACCTAGCTAGCAAAACGGCTTTTTTGTTCTACATCGTCATAACATCGATATTATATAGTATCCTTTTATAGTTAGGCCATGACATTAACAGCGATGACTTCTATACTATTATTTATCGATGATGTAAAGTCTGATTTAATTGAATTGCTTCTTTAAAATGAATCGTTAGGCCATGTATGACTAAGAACAGCTTGTAGAATCTTGAAGGAAACATTCGATTCCGTAATCTGCGAACATTTTAAATTGATTCTGATTCTTTTGGTGAGGATTATTTGAAATGTCTTCAATAAATTTATGTTTATAACTAACTTTTGTTATGAAACCTGCTTCTTTTTATTGATGGACTCGCGTTTGAGTACTCCATCTCACCTGATATATCTATCTGGTGGTTGACGATGATGTGGTCAACAATGTAGCATCCTTGTTTGGAAGTAACCTATTCACTTATAAGTATATTCTGTACTTACCACTTTTCAATCGATTGTTTAGAACTACCTTCTTCCTTATGTTATTTGTGCGTAGTAAGTATTCCTTTTTTTTTGAGGTGGCAAATTATCAAGTAACTCTTTCCACTCTGGGTGAAGCGAGATGGAGTGTTACAGTTTTAATGAGTGGAACACACACACACACAGAGTAAAGCGTTCCTTGGCTACGGTACCTTTTTCGAACAATCCGGTAGCCCTGGCAACCATGGACCTCATTGGGCCCCGTCAAGTAGTAACTATTCTTAAGTCTGGATTCTTGGCCACCGTAGGCTTGCGGTCGGCGAGGCATGAGTAGCTCGCTGTCTGATCGTCCAGTAACCGACCTGGCCGAGCCCAAGTCGTCGATGGCGCGTACTGTTTCCGCGCGCCTCAAGGAGCTGTCAGCAAACCGTAGAGGCCCAGCCTGCTAGCTGCAGGCAGGCAGGGTCGAAGTCTACTGGGGTTAAGGGCCGTTTTCTGAGAGGAAGGCTCAGCCCCGGTATGATAGGCAACGAAGGAACGGGGTAGGTTTAGTCAATAAGAGTCTGACACTATTTCCCGCTCCGCCCAAGAGCTGGATCTGTCATTGGATGATTTTAGATATCAAGAAAGTCAGTAGCATTCTGCAGTCTCTGTGCTCGGTTGGTAACACAGTAAAAGCCGTCCGGTAATCGACCGGCCCGAGCCCGAGTCGTCGAGCGGCGCGCAGTGTACCACGCGCATTTCAGAGATGTCAGCAGAACCACCCAAAGGGTCACCCGTAGTCCTGGGACGGAAAGGGCAATTGATAGAACATAAGTGTGGTTTTAATAAGTAAAAGTAAGACATGGCCTTCCACTCTGCCTTAGAGCGGGAGAAACCATTAGATGATTTCTCCCTTAAAAAAAACGTAACAGCGCAAGCATATCTCTGTCTTGATGTTAAGTTAAAATGTACAGTGACTAATCCGCCTTGCTCATTACAGTCTAGGCTTGCGCTACCGTCCATCACTATTCGGAACAGTCGCATGCGCCGGTTTCACCGCGTTCCCTACATGGTCGGGGCCGTGAAATCTATTAGTTTACATGTTATCTTGCGTTTCAGCTGGTACTATGTTTTTATTGCGGCTATTGTCTTGGGGTAGAGTTGAATGTACTGTTTGATAGTACCTAATAATGCTTGTGGGAGATTCTTTGTCACAAGAATTAATGATGGAGAGATTTTAAGATTTTATTATTTTATTATCAATTATTGTAGAAGAGTATTTCTCAAAATAAATGTACGTAACGAAATGGTAGTAACGAAATATTGTTACGAAATAGTCCTTAGATGTAACTAAATAGTAACCATAAGGCTGGTTACACATTGGCGAAATATTGTGAATGCTCTTCATTTATTCAATACGAAATATTTGTAAGTATGTACCCAAATACTTAAGGGGTTAGAAATAAAATAAGGGAGTAATCATTCATACTATTTTAATCAAATTATTTTTTTTTCCCAATCTTTTAAAAATGAAAACCTGACGTTATTTTAAACATAAAAAAACTTAATTAGAATCACTATCCATTAGCGCTTTATAAATTTCTTCCTTAATAAATTGGCCTAATTTGTTGGGGTAGTCGTTTTTTCAGAATTTCCACTCGCTTTTTCATCCGATTGCAGGCCTGTCTTAAATTTTTATTTCGTCGTTTTAATTGAGTATTTTCTTCAGTAAGCTTTTGTAGTCTCTCCTTTAGGATATTTGTATTATTTTTAGCATTTTTTCTTACTTCCAATGTGTTGTTTTGTTTTGTCGTAGAGTAGGCCTTTTTTTTTCTTTCAGCTCTTATAGCATTGGCTTGTCTCCACTTTGCTCGTAGCTCTTGTTTTTCTTCTTCTGTAAGAATTTCTTTTTTCTTTTTGATATTTTCTTTAACTTTTTCCAAATGTTTGACACGGATTTCCTCATATTTATTTGGTTTATCCTTTTTGAGTCGTTCTCTGTAAGCTTTTTGCCTTTCGGCATTGGTTTTTGGCGGCATTCCTTAAAAAACAAAAGAAGTAATGCAGTTGTATATAAGCAGTTGTAAGTAATAACCAATTTGATAAGTCAAACCAACAAGTATAGTGGGCATCTCTACAGAAGTGTCATTAGCAAGAGTTAAGTATTTGTAACAATCGGTATAATTCTATTCTCAAGCGAATTGAAACAAAGCCGCGAGGTTTTTTAACCGACGAAAAGGAGGAAGTTCTCAATAGAACTTCATGTAAGTAATATCAGGGGTAAAAAGTTATTAAATCACATAAAAACGTAATTTAAATTATTTCATTATTTTTTGCTGGTGGCACTTCTATATAGCAGATAATATCCAATCCTTTAGTTATTGACGCTCTATATATTTTTTTTTCATAAATTAAGTAGTGAATATTACTATGCTTAGTCAGGTTATAACAGTATACACTCAGCTTTATGTTGTACTTTTTCGTTACGTAACGAAATTCGTAAAAAACGTTACGAAATATTAGACAAATTGAGGTCAGAAAAAATATATTTATTGATAAAAGCTGTTACAGCAAATATAAAAGCTTATTAAATATTCGTACAACACGTATTACAAAAAATGGGTAAATGAAGACTTACCGTTCTATGAAAAATCGCTGATTTTACTTCCTGTCTCGAAAAAGTAACCCCACAAAACACACACGTTCTCACTGATTTTCACGATAGATGTAATGGCGGAGACGTCAAACCAATAGCCAATCAGAGTGAAGCTAGTGTTGTCCGTGTAAAAAAATTACGGAATCGTTCAGAAATCATGGGAAAGTAGAAATAAATCGTAACTAAAGAGTAATAACTAAATAGTAAATGAGAGCGACTCATTTTGTTTTTTTGCTTTAAATTGCCAATTCACTATGACACCCCATAGAAAATCAATTTGATACAGAAACTGCGATTACTGTAGAACGATGATACAAAGAAATTTACAATAATTTAGTTACGTATCGCATTTTATGAAACAAAAACACATGAAAAAGGTAGAGTGGCAAACAGGTTTTTGTATGAAAGGTAAAAAAAGCTATTTTTAAAATATCGAAATATTTGATAATAAGTATGATTATAGCTATAATTCTTCGTTATCTTAAAGATTAATATTCATCCTACAAAATTGAGTGTGTGTTTTTTTTGTGTGATGATTTATAAATATAAAACTTTTGAACTGTTTCAAAGCACACTTTTTTTTTCAAAGATGTACATGTATTTTGAGAAATACTCAGAAGTGTTTTTGAAAAGTAACTTGATAAAAATTATAAGGTATTCACATAAGTGCTCAGGATTAATTTTGGTTAGTTACTTTACTACTTTATACTATATTTTTTTATGTTGTATATTTTTTTTGCCTATCTTGTCTTACTGTGTTATAATCCCTGTATAGTAAGAGGTCGGGCTCTTGTGAAACAGGATCTCCTAGTAACAGAGCCGGACAACCCTGATGTTTATTATAAAAAATATATATATTAATAATATTATTTCTTTATTTGTCATTTTAACTTATACAATACATTTATAAATATTTGATAAAAAAGAATTAAAAATATCATTTTAAAATGTTTTATTATTATATTATCAATATTTACCGTTCGACTTTCCCATTACACAAGGGCTTTCTTTTCTCGATGCTTAGAAGGAAGTTGCTTAAATTTATGATGTATTGAAAAGCCATGAGATTTTTTTTTTACTATTTTTTTGATTATGCTTTGTAGTATTAGTTAAGCCAAAAGGAACACTATACTAACTGCTGAGGCAGAATATTATACAAGCCACAGAATAACAATATAGTCTAGACGATGAACATGACTGACGTTTAAAGATACTTTCACTTGATTCCTTCGTTCTTGAAATACGAATTTTTACACCGGTGACCGAAAAATCGTGTGGAAAAACCAACATTGTTACGGTACAAGCACGTGGTGCGGAGAATTGACGAATATGTCGAGAGGGAAGGTTTACGAACGAATGGGGTAGTTTTAAGAGAGGAAGACCAAATAAACGAAAGATTGAGTTGTATACAATTCTTCAATAAGTCGTCATCTCACTAATAATAATTGAAGAAGAAGACGTGTTACTCCGATAAAGGCAGGAGGATGATGAATTTATATATTTAAATTAGCTTCTGCAATTTGTTTTTATAGGAATTGGTTTTAGAATATCACAACCTTTTATGAACTACTGCCCCCTTTGCAAGAAAACAAAATTCCAAAGCCCCCCTTTAAATAATAGTTAATTATACCATTTTTTTTTTGTCTTTTACTTAATAATAATAATCTATGATTAAAAATTAATTCTCTCTTTCTCTTTCTCTACTAGCATAACCGTGCTATTCGTGGTCGTGGCTGACAGTCGTGATTATTAATTATTTAAAAATACTAAAACATGTGTCTGTTGGGGTTTAGAGTAGGATAGCGTGGAAACCAAAGTAAAGACTGTGTTAAGGATTTCAATAATAACTGTTTATTATCCTTTTCTTTATATATAGGAAGGTGTGTTTCAGTAATATTACGTGAGACGTGTGCTCCTAAGCAATGCTAGTGGGATACAGTAACTGTAACTAAATCAGGGATTTCAGTCAAGTGGTGACAGGGGACTCAGAACAATTAAATACAATATTTATTGGTTAGATAGAGAAAGACCACCGTGTTGAAGTAGGATGGATTTGTTTTTGTTATACTCCAACAGTGTCAACATGTTTTAGCGCCCCATTTTACCTTTGGACCCGCTACACGAAAAGTTCGCCACTTAGCAGGCGCTGGAGGTCGGCCCGCATTGGGATTCTATGCAATAAATAGTAGTTCATTATCTATTGTCAGTAATTTTTTTAGAACGTTAAGATTATTTGCTTCTGCAAGCAGAAAATTATCTTTAGCTAATATACTTCTGGGATGACATGATATCCTGAGTATCGAATTTCATTAGTCCATTCGGACGCTTGAGTGTGTAGAAGTAATTAACATTACTCATAAACAAAATATAATTTGATAAAATGCGACGTAATTTGACATTTAGCAGCCATTTCACCTTAAAATATCAATACATCGTTAGTAGAATGTGTACTTTATGGTCGATAAAATGTTTCATTAATCAAACATGTCCTTGAACTAGTCGGTGGTTTTTTTTTTTTTTTTATGGTAGGTAAAATCATCCAATGACAAATCCCGCCCTTGGGCGGAGCGGGAAGTAGTGTCAGACTCTTACTGACTAAAAACCTACCCCGTTCCTTCGTAGCCTATCGTGCCGGGGTCGAGCATTCCTTTCGGAACTAACCCATGACCCCAGTAGGCTTCGACCCTGCCTGCCTGCAGTTAGCAGGCTGGGCCTCTTCGGTGTGCTGACAGCTCCTTGAGGCGCGCGGGAACAGAACGCGCCGTCGACGACTTGGGCTCGGTCCGGTCGGTTACCGGACGATCGGACAGCGTGCTACCCATTGCACGCCGTCCGCAAGCCCGCGCCTACGGTGGCCGGAAATCGGGATCGGAATCCCGGCGGCGGCTGGGGCGAGCGCCCCGTTGCCTCTGCCTGATGCGGTCGGCCTCCTCCTTTGCTAGCATTACTGCTTCGCAGAAGGAGGCGACCGCCTGCCATCCCTCCTCACTACGGACCATAGCCTGAACCAAAGCCCGGCGAGAGAGATCGCTGCCGCCGATCGCCCCCACGAGGACACGGCGATGCTCCGCCCAGGCGGGGCACACCTCTACAGTGTGCTCCACCGTGTCCTCCGGGTGTTCCGCACAGTGGCGACACCCGGGCGAATCCTCCGCACGAATCCGGAACAGGTACTTAGCGAACTTTCCGTGTTCGGTAAGCACCTGCGTCGTGCGGAAGTTGAGAACGCCGTGAGGTCTTTCCAACCACGCCCCAAGGATGGGCCTTATCGCCCCAATTGTGGCGCGCCCCGAACGAGGTTGCGATAGTCGCTGACGCCATTTTGCCATGAGATCCCGCCGGAGCTCCGTCCGCCATGCCTCGACTTGTCGTGGCAGCGGAATTTCGCCCCGGCGTTGCATCTCCATGCGCTTGTCGTGCATGTGTGCAAGGACTGTTGCCTCCAGATCCCACGGCGGTTGGCCAGCAAGGAGGGTCGCCGCCTCGCGGGAGATCGTTCGGTACCCTCGCACCATGCGTATTGCCATGACCCTCTGGCACGCATTCAGCTGGGCCCTCGGTTGCTGTGTCAACGTCGGTGCCCACACCGGAGCCCCGTAGAGGGCCATGGACCGAACGATTCCCGCGTAGAGCTTCCGGCAGGAGGCGTCTGGTCCCCTGAGGTTGGGCAGGAGCCGCCCGAGAGCAGCCCCGGTCCGATTCAGTTTGGGAGCCAGACGTCGGAAGTGCTCCTTGAAGTTCCACCAGCTGTCGAGGACGAGTCCCAGGTACTTCATCGTCGACCCGACGCTGATGTGAACCCCTCCTACCGTTAGCTGGGAACCCGGTGGTGGCGCACCCCGAGGGCCGTGGAAACACATGGCCTCGGACTTGTGCAGTGCCACCTCGAGTCCCAACTGCTGGATCCTGTCAACGACCATCGCAACCCCGCGTGTCGCTAATTCGACCGCCGTCCGGTACGACTCTCCCCGCGCTAGGACCAACGTGTCGTCCGCGTAGCAGACCACGCTGACCCCGTCGGGGAAGTCACCGCGCAGCACGTAGTCGTACCCGATGTTCCACAAGGGTGGTCCTAGTACCGATCCCTGCGGAACACCGCACGACATCTCTCGACGTTTCCACTCTCCCTGGTGACCGGGGTAGATGATATACCTCTCCGATAGGTAGGCCTCGATCACACGACAGAGGTAGTCGGGCACCCGGTGGTACCGGAGTGCCGTTCCAATGCAACTCCAGGGCAGGGAGTTGAAGGCGTTGGCAATGTCCAAGGACACTGCCACGACACACCTGCCCTGGGACACCGCATCCCCCGTCGTGAGGGCTCGCACGCGCATGATGGCGTCCACCGTGGAGCGCATCCTGCGAAAACCGAACTGTCCGTCCGACAGGTCCGGCCCCACCCTTGCAAGGCGCGCGACGAGGCGGTTTGCAATGACTCTTTCAAAGAGCTTGCCCACCTCGTCGAGCAGCACAATGGGCCGGTACGCGGACGGAGAGTCCGCAGGGCGCCCCGGCTTCGCTATGAGGACCAGTTTGCCCGTCTTCCAGCGAAGTGGGAACTGGCCCCTCTCCAGACATGCGCTAAAGAGCCCCCTCAATCGAGGCCCGAGAGCCTCCATGGCCAGGACCCAGGCCCTCCCAGGTAGGCCGTCAGGTCCTGGGGCGGTATTCTTGGCACTCAGCCTTCGTACCGCCACTCTCATCTCTACCTCGGTCACCTCTGGAACATCGTCGTCGTCGTCGTGGTCCACGTCAGGTACTGCCGGTGTTGGCGGAGCCATAGACGGGGGGGAGTGTACCCCCCGCGTAGGGAATAGAGTGCTGACCACACCCTCCACGAGCTCGGGCCGGAGACTCTGAGTCAGTGGGGGAGCCCATGGACGGAGTTTCTCCCGTACCATCTTGTATGGGCGTCCCCACGGGTCTGCATTCAGAGACCCCAGCCAGACGTTGCGGGCCTCCATCTTGGACCGCTTAATCTCCGCTCGGAGGGTGCGTTTCGCTACCCTGTATCCCTCGTACAGCTCCGCCTCAATAGCCTCCGCATCCGGCGGGCGGTTACGGCGCTTGCAGTACCTGGCGTACCGGCGTCGCGCGTGGTTGCACGCATTGCGGAATGCCGCAATCTCCGGTGACCACCAGTACACCTGGCGCTTGGCACGTCCTGGACGGACTCGGGGCATTGACGCGTCGCAGATTTGCGACATGCCCTCCCGGAACCACTCTGCCTCGACGTCGATGTCGACAGGCCTGTCCGGTGCTTGCACCCAGGCCTGTACCGTCGCGGCTTCCAGGAGAAGCTCCCGGTCCATCTGCCTCAGCGCCCATCGTGGACCACAAGGGCTCCGTTGGACCGGCGTGGTCGAGGTTTGGGCGGAGACGTCAAACCGGATGTACCGGTGGTCTGAGAACGTCTCCACCCCCTCCATAACGCGCCAGTCGACGACACGCGGTGCCAGAACGGGGCTGGCGAACGACAGGTCCACCGCTGATTCGCCCCGCATCCGCACACACGTGGAAACAGAGCCCCGGTTTAGGAGGGCCAGGCCGGACTCCTCAGCCCAGGCCTCTACTGACCGACCCCGCCCGTTCGTGTACCGGGAACCCCAAGCCTCGTTCCAGGCATTGAAGTCCCCGCAAACGACCACGGGGAGGTCCCTAAACCTAACGACGACGTTTTTCAGCTCCATCAGGGAGATGTGGAGATCGCCGAGAGATCTGTTCGGGGACAGGTAGACGCCTACCACTGCAATGTCCCCGAACCGTGCTGCCACGCAACCTCGTCCCCTCGTGACGCGCTCGAGGGGCGGGGTACCGGCGGCGGTCGACCTAATTAAAGTCACCGAGCCGTCCAGGTCCTGAACCCAGTCTCCACTGGGCAGGACATAGTACGGCTCGGAGACTACGGCGACATTGATCGACCACTGCGCCATGCTCTGGAGCAACAGATCCTGAGCGGGGGCGCAGTGGTTGATGTTCGCCTGGAGGAGACGTAATGGAGCTGTTATTGACATTCCATTACGATCTCCTCCTGAGCCCCTCGTGGAGGCACTGCCGCGGCGGTTGTGGCGGCGATAGCGGCGGCGGCTACGGAGGCGGCTGCGGCGGTGAGGACGTTACCGGGGATGGGCCGGACCCTGTTCTTCACCTTGGTGGGGGGGTCGCAGGACCTGCAACCAGCCTGGTGATCCGCCTTTTGGCCTGCCGCCGCACATGCGTAGCAGTGCGGCGACTCACGGCATTCGGCGACCTTGTGACCAGGCTGACCGCATTTGAAGCAGCGGTCACTGCGGTCCACCTCCGCGGCGCAAAAGGCACCCGCGTGGTGTCCCACGCGGCAGCGGTAGCACCGCAGAGGTCTGGGCTCCAGCAATCTCACCTGGGCGGAGACCCAGCCCACTAGAAGCCTTCGGCCCTCCCCGGTGATGGTTTTGGCCGCCGTCACGGGACAGCTGACCGTTACGGCTCGCATGCCCGTGCCATCAGTGCGGATGGTGCCCGCCCGAACCTGATCGGCTGTGCACCCTCCCGCACCGACGATGGCGGCCACCACCTCGTCGACCCCAACAGAGTCGTCCAAGCCCATGATGCGCATCTCGATGCACTTCGTGGGCCTGGACACTCGGGCCTCCTCCGCGTCCAGGGACTCCCTGAGCCTCTTGGCCAGGGCGTCTGCCGCTGGGCCACTGGACGCGCCAGGGACCTCCAGCATTTGGGCACCGGTCACGGTGCGCCGCATGCGGAAGCCCTCAGAGGCTCCGAGCTCCTTCAGGTGGGGCAACACCGCCCGCCTCGCCTTGTCCATGACGGACTTGTAGGTTACGCCCCTCTTTTCCGCTTCAGGCTGTAGCGTAATTACTACAGCCTCGGATTTAGGGGCGCGAAGCCTTGCCGCCATGGCGCGCTTCTTGCGCTCTAGCCGCCTCGCGCGCTTTCTGCTCGCCCTAGCCGCCTTGCCCGCCTTCCTCTTGGCGCCGACCACCGTCCACTCGGTGTCGGCTGAGGGCTCTGCAGGCGGGGGAGACGGTCTGGCAACCGCCCCGGCACGTCTTGCTAGTTTAGCAGCGGGGGCAGGCGCAGCCTTGCTCTTTGGGGGAGGAACAGTCCCTCCCTGCCGCCGCTGCTGCTGCTTGGCCACCGGGGCCGGCCTTGTTGGCTCCGATGTCACAGCCTTGCGCCCAGCTGGGCCCGACGAGCCCGCCTTTGGCGTCGCAGCCGTGGCTGCTGCGGCAGCAGCGTAAGAAGCCACCTTTTTTTGGCCGGAGGCCGCGAGCGGAGGACGCAGGACGATGCCCTCCAGGACGGAGAACTGTCGCTGCACTCGCTCCTCAAACTTCTGCTGCTGCTGCTGGTACTGCTGCTGGAAAGCACCCAGCTCCTGCCGCAGCAGGGTCAGCAGCTCGTTTTCCGGCCCGGGCAGGGGCTGGGACTCGCCTTGCCCTCGCTTGCGTCCCCCTTCTGGGGCCACTTTGGATCCACCTCCCTGGCGACAGGCTAAGTCCGCCTCGAGCCGCTCAATCCTTCGATTGAAGCCTATTTTGAGTGGCTCAAACACTATCTCCAGCCCCTCCGTAATGGAGATGGCCCCCTGGGACATGGCCTTCTCCTTCGTGGCGTACTTACGCTTTTTTGACACGGCCGTTAAAGCGTCCGTGACAATCTTGCCAAATTTGGCAAGCGCCTCCCTCATGCCGTCTGACTCGCTGTCAGATGGCTCCGGCGCCGATCGGCCGACTTGGCCGCTGGTTGTCGGGTGTCGCGCCTCCCTGGCGATTTCCAGCGTTCGCTGGGTGGCTGCCTCCTGGGCAGTAAGCCCCCTCCCCCTTCCGAACTTGCGGCCCACTCCCCGCCCGGAGGAGGAGATCTTCCGGGCCGAAGCTTCATCAGAGGACGATCCCTGACCGTCCCCTGGCAAGTGGCGCTTTCGGAGGAACTCGTTCCGCTTAGGACACGGTTCCTCCACCTCCATGCTCTCCGAAGTGAGCGAAGACGCGGCATCAGAGTCCGACGCCGCGTCTCCACTCACCTCCCTTAGGCCGAAGCTCCTTACGGCCTGTCCTGTACCTGCCGGCGCTGCGGACGTGCTGGGAACGGGTCCCAGGGACTCCGCAAAGCGGGCAGGTGAGCCACCCTGGCTCAATGCGTCCTCAAGGGACGGTACAGGGTCCGGAGACCCAAGGCGGCAGTTGCCCCCCCCAGAATACGAGGGGCAGCCCGAGCACTGCTCGGGGAGGGATTCTCCTACAATGAGGTACCCTCCTGGGGTAGTTAATTTTTTACTACTCGCCATGGTTTTTGCTGAACACAGCTTTGCCTTATTTTTGAAATGGGGTGGGGTCCCCATTATCACGTTCGCCATCCTGGTCATGTCTGATGAACAGACACGTACCGGAGGCGAACCCACTTCTCCAGAATCGCCGCCCAAGAGCACCAACAGCTGGTTGTGCCGATGCTCCTGGACTGCGCACCCTCTGTGGCGGTCCGACTGGACTCCGCCATGTGTGTTCTTCTTGGTCTGGTCTCTCCCTTGAGGCCTTCCGGCATGAGTAGCTCTACCGGCATAGCCCTCAAGATCACAGAGACACGCAAGCCCCACCACGACGACAACGTGGGAACACAGGCGGTGGGGAACTAGTCGGTGGTGACATATCGATATTCGAAGGCTATGGAAAGCATGTGGGCATTCTATGTTACTTTCAAAGAACGATCAATACAAGTATTTATGTGAAAAATTTCATAATTTGATGTTAGATTGTTGAAAAGGAGGCTTGCCATTTTTGTATGGGAATAATCAAATAATTGCCCCCGCTCTGGGTAGAGCAAAAGAGAGTGTGTTTTACTGACTAAAACCCACTCTTGTTCCTTTAATCAGGGTCGCGAAAATTCTTTGTAACACTCCCGCAGCCCTCGCAGGTATCGTCTCTAGCGGTCCTGATAAAAAAAGATGTGAGTTTGTCTCTTTGAGGCACGCATGGAATACAAAACTGTTGAACCAGGTAGAGGAGGCTTATCTGGAGTTACTGCATGTACTCCTATATCAAAATAAACAGATAATTTCACTGCTAAAGTGCTCGTCCCACGTTTTTAAAGGTTTGTTTCCTTAGCAAAGGTTTATAGTTTTACTCATCCTGGTGTTTTGTCTTCTCTGGCAAATTTACCTATAATATTTGACTTCTCGAAGACTCTTTATGCTTCCTTTGGCGACGACGCATTTTCCACTGCGTTACATGTGCGTTTATTTTCAAAGATTGATGACATAACATAATTATGAACGAATATTTACTTTCTGCATCACAAATAGACTGTAGACGAAATAGTCTGCACTTTCTTGGTAACTTAGGCTTTCACGAAACACCAACTGGCTAAGTCATATAACAGCAACGAAAAAAAAATATACTGCTTTAATGGAAATATCGTGTAATAATTCCGACACATAAAAAAATGCCCGTATGTCCTTGCAGAAAAACATACGACTCGTATGATGAGATCATTGTTTTATTTTGTAAATATTACAGGGAAATTATTTTTACCCGCCAATTTAGAGTTGACAAATTATTATATTATGTTGTTTACAACACGATGGATATTCAAAACAAATTTAAACGATGTCGTATTTTACGGATTTAAATATTTAATCGAAATTTACTTTTGCAAAGACATAAGGGTATTCGCAAACTGAGGTATAAGGGCCGACGTGTTAAAATGTCAAGCATGCGAGCTAGAAAGAGGGATTTCTTTCGACAGTTCAGTTTAAGGGCTGATTTCATCATTCAATATAAAAACTCAGTTCAACTAAACTGAGCTCAGCGTAATCTAGTTTAAAGACCCATGTCGTAAACATGGGCGACAACAAATGACTTGAAACTGAGTTTAGCGTAAACTAGGTTCAATTCATAGCGGTGAAACGCAAAATGAAACTATAATCTCGATTAGGCGCTCAAACTGCGTTTTGTTTTGAATAATCGCGATTAGTTTATTGGTGAATTTAGCCCTAAGTCGTTAAGAGCTTGTGGAAGGGACTCAGTACGATCGAAATATTTTGATCTCTCCGAACTGCAAACAATTGTTTACGCAGTTCTTTTTATGGCGAATCCACCAACTTGCACTGGGTCTGCGTGATGGATTACGTCCTATTCCCTCTCCTAGAGAGCAATCCTAAGAAGGGGGAATATTATAATGCTGTAATCAGCATATAGCATAGCATAATTGCTATGCTATGGCGGATGCATACTGCGTATTTTGTCGAGTATGCGCATAGTTCGGAACGCCTAAGTTGGGAGTTGCCAACATATTTTGAACCTATTCAGTATAAAAAAATGCATTCATCATTTAGTCAGTAGATAAATCTGATACATGTTTTAGTCTTCCGGGCCTGTTTCACATGGCTAACCCTGGTGTCAGGGACCCTGTGTTCATTGTGTGAATGGTTGTTATGAACAGTTATAATCGTATCACTGTGTGATTTACCTTCCTCGATTTTTGCTCTGATTTTTATTTTTTATGTAGTGAGCATTGTGTATTGCTGTCAGTGTTAGTATTATTTGTTGCTTTGAGTTTATGTAATGGTAACTGTATTCCAGCCTTGTCTAGACTGTGATAGGTAGTAGTTTTAACTATTTAGTTATTCTCCTCTTCTTCTCTTCGAATCGATGGTAAACTCGTTAACTCGTTGGTAACTCAGTTCGTTGGTTCGTATTTTAATATTGAATTATATCTACACTTGTACAAAACCTTAAATATTAACTAAACTAATTATACTAAAGTCTAAAACTTACCTATGTACATATAATACAAAAACACAGTACACTCAGGCGTCGAAGTATTATTATTAGTATATGTTAGTATTTAGTTATTTTGAAACCGAAATAGTACATATTACCGAATCGTTATTAGAAAGACCGATTCATTCTTTAGTCTTAAATGTACAGACAGAAATTGAGCACTCAAAGAGTTCGTCACAGTTTTTAAGATGTTATCCTTCGATGATTCGCAAAAAATCATGCCACTTGTAAACTACGATGGGTAGAAAGAAACCTTTTAACTTAAAGCTTTAGAATTTAAGTTTTAAATAAATAAAACCTAAGGCATTAAGTCTGCCTTTGTACAATGTTTTTATTAGTGCATAATGTTTTTATAAACAAATTAAGATGAGTAGGTACACACATACACAGTGTTAATCATAAATAAATAAAGATGAATACACACACGGAGTCATTACCTATAGTTTTATAATTTCAAAATACTTTTTAATTAGTAAGGTTAACAACAATTATGAAGACGCGTTGCATTGACATATAGCTTTGTAAATAAAATTAAAATTGATATTTATAAGACGACCTTTATGTCCACCTGTCATTCTATTAGCAAATAGTTGGCTAAAACATATAAGTATAGTCATAACGCAGTCATCATCAATTATAAAAGTATATGTCTAATAATTATTTGTGACCGGGTCATATTATGTCTTATAGTCTATTGTTCTGTTGTGGCTCACAATTATGTTAGCTTTAAAGGGAGAAAGGAGTGGCCTTACTCATATATTTTTTTAATTAGTCGCCCTTGCAAAAGGCGTGGATATTCATTTAAATTGGCAGTTTGTAAGCGTTTTTGTAGTTCAGTGAATATTTAGAGCATTTCTTAATTATTTTTGTTTCATGTTGGTAATATGATTAATGTGAATGGTGATAAAACTATCGTTATTATGTTAATGTATTTAAAAAATGTAATAATGGTTTGTGTAAAGATTACATATTTATACTTAATATTTAGTAAGTAGACTTTCATAGTAGACCAGGTATAACAAAAGACTTCCTGCTTTATTATTACTGACCCAGATTTCTTGAAACTTTATGGTTCCTTGTAATAATTTTAGAAGAACAGATAATTTAAATGATACAACTAAAACACACTATTAAAAATAATAAACATTTATTTCAGACCTTATGGATCTATAAAAACATTACAAAAATAAAAATAAAAAGATCAGGTTAAAAACGATTTGGTGTAAAATAATTTTAATCAAAATGTTTCAAATCAAAATTAAAAAGAAGATATTCGAAAAGAATTCTGTATGAATCTCAAAAAAGAATTTGCAAAGCGATTTGTAATCTTGAAAACATCTAAAACTTAGCGTAAAAGATAGAAAATAAGATATAGAAGTCATTAACAACCCATTTGCATTCAAACTCAAGTATCTTAGTAGGTATTAAAAAAAAACACCTCTGCAAAATGCTACCCAAGACGTTTCTATCAAGTGTTTGTCTCACCAAAAGCGCAGTTCGATTGCATAGAAAAAGTGCATTGAGTCGCATATGTCGGAAACAGATGTTCGTAGCGCGGTGTGCGACCACCCTTAACGGTACACCTGGTGGACAATATGGAAAGGGCGGGCTACTTTTGTGTTTTTTAATGGAGTAATAAAAATTAGGTGAGAGTAATGGATCGTACAGTATTTGTGCTATAGATAGTTTGGTTTTGTTAGTTCCCCTGAAGTACCAGCTGGTTTGAGAATCACACATGTAGAAAAAATATATTTTAAGATTTTTTTTTTATTATACACCGTAAAATTTTAGTCGTTTTAATCCCGGGGAGGGTCGATTCGGTACATGAAATACTATCAACTTGTAAAGAAAAAATTAAAAAATAAAGTACTTTTTTTCAAAAACTCGAATTAATGTACGCTTACAGGAAATTAATTTCTTTAAGTAAATGAGTCAATGACCTGAAAAAAAAGCCCCTACAAGGTCATTGACTCGTTTACTTACAGAAACTAATTTCCTTGTAGGTAGTTATCCGTCGTTGCGTACTAACTACCTACAGGTCATTGAACTCGCCCAGGTGACGTTTACTTAAAGAAATTAATTTCGTTCATGAAAAATATGTGTAACGGTGTTGTGGGGTATATTAAATTGTATTGTGGGGTAGAGTTAATGAGCAAAATATCAGTCGTTTTAATTCAGTTACACAGTTTACAGTTTAACAGTCAGGTTAGGTCGTTTTTATCGCGTTTGGAGCTCGTGGAATCTAAACTTTTTATTTCGACATTTTATTGAATGTCTTTATGAACAAATAAAAAGTAAGGTACCTACTGTAAGTGGCAAATAATACGTTAGGCGTATGATTTGCATTTGTACAGAAAATTGCCGAAACTGTTTATCGATTTCTGTTATTCATCAAAATCGTCACGGTTTGAAACGAAACGAATTTTACGGGTTACGGATTTGTTTCGTGACCGTGAAGGGTTTGGGTAAAAATGGTAAAAAATTGAATTAAAAATACTCAAAACTGTTCTTGTTCTATAATCCAGCAACCTTATGGTTGTTTGGAACCTAGAATATGCGTATGTTCTCCACAGAGTAGGCTTCTACTCTGTGGACTAAGTGACAACAACACGACGGCACAAATAGGTAATTTTTTTGTATTTGTACGACGCTGCCGGTTCATTGACAGAGATTCATAGTTTTATATATAAGCTGTGCCACACACGCCGATCTGAGAGCGTCAGTCTCCATACCTTTTATATGGAAACTAGACATGTAGATTTACACTTGATCCACGCACGACACGCGACGTCGTTCTACGTAGGTACAAATCAGGCGTGTCACACGTGTGTGTCGTCGTCGATCTAATGTAGTACTAGCTTTATAGATTTTTTAATAATTATTGTATATCATCATCACAGACACCACAAACAGCCACGGCTTAACTAGGTAAGTAGTTATGCTAACTTAAATTCCTAAGCAAAAAGTGTCTAGTAAGTATGGACCTGACTTATGTTCCTACGCAAAAAGTGCCCCTACCGGATAAACTCAACATTATAAAATCTCTTTCCATCATTGGAAATGTATCTACAATCAAACAACAAACAAAGGGTTTTCAAAATCGAAACGTCTTTGTTACTCCATCACGACTGACGGTATTAAGGCGTTGATCACTACTGTTGTAATATTTTCGCTTGATTTGCGATGATGAAACTACTTAAATCCAGAACTTAAAGTAACCCAAACTAATCAAATTATAAGATTGCCAATGTTTTGGCATCGTATACTTAATTATTGCAGATATTAGAAAATGATCTAGTAATGTCTGTATTTACTATGGTTCATCTATAGACAAAACTTGAGAAATGACAAATAATATTATGACATTTCTAAATTCAAAATTCGCGTTGACCGGCTGTAAGAGGTAAATATTGGTAGTCTGTGGTAATATTAAAATACTTGGTATTGTACCTGTTTTTAGGCGGATTTTTTTTAGTAGCTGTTTTTATTAATAGCTAATTGATTCCTAGTGGATATTTAAGCGTTCTGACACTATAGTTGCATATTTTAACCAACTCGCGAATCGTTGACGGCGCATAGAGTTTCAAATGCTCCCCAAAGAGAAGTTAGCGATATCGTAGGGGCCCAGCAGGGCGGATACCCGCTCGGGCCACGTGGAATTTCTTAAAGGGATACCATGGTCCTGGAACGAAAAGGACAACTGAAGGACACAGATGGGTTTTAGTCAATAAAATTCTGACAAACCTTTTCGGGAGGAACCATTGGATGATTTTTCACCTCAAAGAAAAACCAACTCCTAAATAAGAAGGATTCTCAATGTATTTTTTTGTTCCTTTGTTAATTTTTCGAGGAACTTTTTAAAGGCTAAATGTTTTCTCCTTAGTCACTCTTTTAAATAAGTAACTTCAGGCTTGTCCATTCAATTATGTTATGATCGAGGTCAGTATTAAAATGTGACCTTAGTTTCGAACTAATGAAATGGCGGGCTGTTGCAGTGTTGCCAAACTGCTTTTTAAAGAATTTTAATTTACCGTTTTTTCGCGGAATATTTTGAGGATTTCGAAATGATCGGCTTTTTTTTATGGGTAAACATCATCCAATGGCAACTCCCGCCCTTGGACGGAGCGGGAGATACTGTCAGACTTGTACTGCTTAATAAACCCACCCCATTTCTTCTTTACATGCGTTCCAGGGCCCTGTTGTTAACTTTCACATTAGCCATGGTCCCAATAGGGATACCTAGGTATTTTCTGGTTTTCCAATGCCATTTTTTCCTTTTCCGAGAAAATAAAATTTTCAGCTCGTTTGAAAATTCAGCTTCAAAGAAATCTTTTTTACTTTATTTTTATATCTTCACAAAAACACAAAGTGCAAACGCGGACTTACTACCTTAGGCATTCTCTACCAGTCAACCTAGGGTAGAGAAGAAACAATATGGTAGGTGCATAAATAAGAAAATATTATTTAGAAAACACAGGGTAAAACATATACTTAATTACAATCATTATTCATAAACATAAATATTTAAATATTAAATAATATAATTCTTTCTAAGTAACTACGTTACGTATATTGGCAATTTGGGTCCTCAATGCAAAGAATGTTTTCGACGTCATATTCACTTTATATATTATTGTTAGGTTAGGTTAGGTTAGGTTAGGCATCTGACCACCATCTCACCTGATGGTAAGCGATAATGTGGTCGACGATGGAGTACACTTTTCTAGACGTAACCTTTCTTTTCATTCTCGACTTAAAGACCACCTTATTTTGGCAGCGAATTCTACTCCCTTAGCTGTCCGTACAAAGAATGTGTTCCCAGACCGTTTTTGCTTACCATTAAGAATATTACGGATTGGCATGCCACTCATCGCCTTTTAACAGGAATCTTCAGCAAAAACATAAATAACTCGAACGCAATAATCAACATTATCTTAGAATGTTACTACACCTGTAAGTCTATAAAAATACACTGCCATTGTACTAGCCAGTTAGACCTGTAGGGACGTGCCTGCAGGCATCACTCAGGTTTTTATCAACATGGCCTTTATTGGCCCATTGTGTGACCGAGGCTGGCATTTGAAGCAGAAATATATGACCCTGTTAAGTCCAAGGACATGGCTGTGGTTTATAAAACCATAGCTTATAGAACTTGGAGGTTAGGTTTTTAAGGTTAATTTTCTTGTTAATTGAGGGGTCTATTTTTAATTGGCCATGGGATGTGACCTTTTGAAGTTAAGGTCGATTTTTCGCCTCGATAATTTTAGGCCTGTCAACAATAAAAAAAAAATATTTTATTTCATTTATACTGTATGTATGAGGTACAAATAAACGTTTTTTCTTTCTTTCTTGATCATATTATGATAAAGTTTGTATTTGCGGGCAAAGTATTTTACAACCACTGCTGTACAGAGGTCACCTCTGTGCAAATTCATACGATGACAGATAGGTACATTGTAGGTAAGCTAAAGTAACTTTTAGTCATGTTTACTCTACAGGGCCGTAATTAACCGACGCGCGGTGTGGTGTTCTTTAACTGCGCCCATTAAAAAAGCCGAAGTAAGTTTAATTCGCTTGACGAAGATCCTTACCGGCTATGAGTTCGAGAGATACCTGTTTCGAATCTGGCAAGAACAAATACTCAGGTGTCACTATTGTGCGGATCTCCTGTACATGTTGAAGTAGGGTGGGGATTTTTTTTTTGATCCCACCTGATGGTAATCATAAATGCAATCGTTGATGCTGAGGCGCACTAGTTTATTCGCTCAAGCCCTGAAGATACCTAAATTATAATCGGAGGAAGCAGAAGACCGCAGCAGGCAAACTTCCTTCTCCTTCCTCCTTTGTTGTTCTTTAGTCCTTCGTTGTAAGCGGTATAAACGATGGAGCAGAACGCTTAGTCTGGACTGTAGAAGTTTCAATAGCGATCCGCCGTATCTTCGTGGGGATTATCAACGGTGGTAACCTGAGCATCCGTTCCTGGTTCAGGACATGGTACGGAGCAAGAAGGAATGAGAAACAGTAGCCTCTTTCTGATGAAATATATGATACAAATGCCAAGGCCTTTGTTTGATAATTTCTGCGCCCCATCAGGGTCTGCTCCCAGTGCCTGGGCACCGTTGCTACCGCCCCTTAGTTACGGCACTTTTCTAGACCCACGTAAATATGTAACTGTAGTCTATACTGACTCTAGGGAAATCATAGACATGAAGCCTTATGTAGGTAACTCTATTATTATTATTGTGTTTTATTATTTATCCAATGAATATACAACTTTTTTTTAAATACATATTTGACATCGGTAGCCTACACTCGCATTTTTGAACGCGAACGTGAAGTTCAACTGTCAATGTCATTCATGGCCACTTACACCTAGGGCAGCTACTCGAGCCTGCGTCGCAACTCTATCCTCCTCTGGTTATTTTTGAACGATGGGCAGTGGTCTGTCTCTCTGCTTTTCCCTTTAGCTCCACTCCATGCTGTGACAGTGTTTGTCCATCTTTGGGCCGTCATTCTTGAAATATTCCCGGCCCATTTAAACTTTAACTTTTTGTAATGGTGTAAAGCATCAATTACATTACACTATTTAGTATATTGAGTATACTTCTTTCCATAGCTCTTTGTGTGGTATTTATTTGTATGTGGGTAACTATTGATATAATCGGATCGCTGAAATCAGGACAGTTTATCCTAAGTTCACTCAGTCGCAATCAGCGAGTGACATAACGAGGGTGTTACACGAAAAAATTTTTTTTTTGTTTTAAGTGGGATAAAGGTTATCAAAATGTCTTCGTGTGCTTTTATGCGTTATACAAATTATTCAAATAAAAAAAAAAAACCCATGGAATCACATTTCACTCACTAATTTCGCTTATTGTTTTGGTCGCCATTTTACGAAGCGTGATAGATGGAGCTCACACCATTCATAATCGTAAACATTCGGTGTGACATTCGGCGGCTAATTTCACTCGCACGACAGCGCTGGCTCTTATCTCTGTCCTTGTCTATCACTGACTATACGTTTGCGACTGTGATGACACTGATCATAGATGTGTGAGTTTCGAGTCCAGGTTTTCTGATTGCTATGTTTGCGCGTAACGTATCTTCCCTTATCAATGTGGGTAACTAACTAACCAAAAATATTTCTAAGATACAGTTCGACCTACGGATCTTGTCGCGTCTGAAGTTAGGCTTTGCGAATTTTAGCGTTCAAAATAAGCGCGTCAAATAAATGGTTTATAAAAATAAATGCCAATAACAGTTGTTAATAGCTATAACAACTGATATTGGCATTTATTTTTTTAAAACCATTTATTTTTTACGAGTGCACAAGCGCTAAAGTTCGCAGAGCCTTACTTCAGACGCGCCAAGATCCGTCGACCGTACTGTACTCTAATACAATACAACACAGACTTAAGTTTCCTTCCGATCCGCTTGACTTATTGGAAAATCGTACAAGGCCCAACATACAATCACGCACGGTTTCATTCTTAAACATGCAGCTTATAAGTGTTATATCAACCTCAATATTGTTAGGCAATTATCAATCGTAATCTGTCCTGATTAGGTTTAAAATTACATGTATTAATATCGACACTTGTGATTATTTGCACGCGATTGTAGTAATTTTGGGTAGTAAGTAGCAGTTTAGGTAACGCATCCTTAGTTCAAAATTGATAGTTCGTATGTTTTATAATAATGTTCTAATTATGTTTTTCCTCGGTGATGTAAATAAGGATGTGTGTGGTTTTTTTGGGGTGGGAAATCATAAATTGAGTTGTCCCGCTCTAGGGTCGAGAGGGCGTGTTAGAATGTTACTGACTAAACTCCACCTGTATTTTTTCATTTGCCCTTTGCGTTCTAGAGCCTTGGTAAGTCTTTCAAATGTGTCCACAGTTCTAGTAGGTATTGTATCGGCGAGTTGGCTCTGGAATGCAAAGAGTAATTGAAGAAAAAGGGTTTAATTTAGTAAAAGTCTGACATTCCCTGTAGTATCACAAAAGATAGCGAGTGAGAACTTGTGATCTCCTCTAAGAAAAAGAATTACATAGTAAAATAATCGCAACCATTAATTGACTAAACACGCTTTCTTTAGAGGTGAAGAGCAAAAAAAATGTTTTAATTTCACATTTTCATTGAAATTATTTTTATTATTTAGTTAATTTTTTTTTCTATTTCGTTGTAATTTTAATTTATTAAATAACGTTATTTTGAGTCGTTAGGTAGATAATTTTTTGTTTGGGATTGGGTGCCCTTTGATTTTGCCTGAATAAAAAATGAATATTATTATTTTATTTTTATATACATTCTCTTTACATTTTTAAATATATATGTACTTATTTCTTAAAAATAAAAAAATGCTTAATAATATAAACGTTATTATTAAAAATGATTACATAATCTAAATTTCCTTGAAAACTGTTTAATGGTGTACCTAAAGGCAAGTCCTTGAAAATTCCATGAACGGTACAATCACCTGTCACGACCCCACATTAATAGAACGCCTACGCAGTGGCCTCCTACCATAAATTACAGGGCCTTTTCTTCCGTTAACCCCAAAATGTCTGTAGATACAATCAATTTTAGTTAACCCTAAAAAGCTCTGTAGATAATTGTCCTTCAACCTACTTTGACTAATTACCTGCTTCTTTAGGATTCTGTACCTAAAGGATAAAAACGTGACCCTATTTCTAACACCCGTATTTACAAAGAAGTAATTACTTGTTGCTAAGTAATTTATTATTAAGTCATTGCTTGAAGTAAGAAATCTTCATGAAAATTTTAAATTTTTCTTAACTATAGAATACATAATTGTTACTTAAGTAGTTACTTTGACTCAAGTAATTATTTTTATATTTTTATAAATACGGGTGTTGGACTCTACTGTCCTTCTCAATTCAATTTAATTCAATTCAAAATCATTTATTTCACATAGGCCTACATGGGCACTTATAAAACGTCAGAAGCTGGCGCACGGTTCCAATTGGTCGTTTCGTATGGAGAAAAACCAGCAAGAAACTCCAAGAAAAAAATGATTGTTTCTACAATATTATTTCTATAAATTGTTTCTTTTGTCTGTCACCAGGCTGTATCTCATAAACTATGATAGCTAGACAGTTAAATTTTTCCCAGAAAAAATATTTTTGTTGCCGCTATCGCTATAACAACAGCTACTAAAAACTGAAGAAAATAAAATTATTAAGTGGGTCTCCTATATGCTATACAACAAACATGATTTTTTGCTCGTTATTAATAATAGTTATTATAGTGTCTAATGTTGCATAGATGATACGGAACCCATCGTGCGAGATTCCACGAGTCCGAATCGCACTTGGCCGGATTTTTAAAATATTTTTGTGTTAGAAAGTTACTCAATGACTTATCTCGCTCTAGGGTGGAGCGAGAGGGCTGTCAGACTTTTACTGACTAAAACAAACCTGTCTCCCTCAGTTGCCCTTTGCATTCCAGAACCACGGTATAAAAAACTATGACAAAAAAATCTTCAAATATCGATCAGAATCATTCAATTTCTTGGTAGAAGCCACGGAACACAGAAAGAACCTGGAAATAGTAAGTAGGCGTGGCACTGTCGCCGCTAGTGAGTACTGCAATACGCACTTGCTGTTCAAGCGCTCTCATTCGCAAACTAGACTACGTCAACATACAATTTACATAAAATAATAATAAAATGCCTTATTGTGCCATTCTGGACTGTAAAAACCATAGTCGGACTAAAAATCTAACTCATGGAGGTGTATCATACCACCGGTAAGTATTATTTTCGAATTTATTTTAATAAAATGAAAAAATAAAATTTCGTCAAACATTGCACAAGATATACAAACAAAAATTGTCCTTAACTTCATGCAAACAAAGTTGATTTTCTTTTCCCGGTTATTAGCCTTTCTGGAATATTCGCATCTCTACCTATACTTTTGACGCTATCCAAATAGTGCGTGACTTTATCGATAAAATCAATCGACATGTATTGCATTGCCTTTTTAACATAAACTTATTTATACTTGAGAGTATTAGTATTAAAATACAGATAATTATTAAATTAATAAAGTTAATAAAATAAATATTGTAGGATGATATTCGTGATGCAATTTTAAATAAATCTAGCTAAAGAGCTTGGAACAACATAGGGCGTTTGAATTATACCTTATGTTTAGTCGTCGCCGGCTTCGTCCGATCACACTTTTCGTAACTCTAATTTCGGAAGTCAATGTCAAAAAATGAAGAAACCAAACCGTAAACACCGACTTCCGCAATCAAAGTTATTTTACATTATTTAGTTTTTTTGAAGTCAGTTGTATTTTTTTGTAATAGAGGTTTTTTTTTGTATTTTCAATATTAAACACACAATGAAAATAAATTGCCTTTTTCACTACGTATTTATACTAAGTTCTTATTTGTGAAATTGCAATACTTGTTACATTGTTACACCTATATGTCCGTAGTATTCAACATAAATAACATAACCTTAATTTTAAAAGTGTTCAACTTCTTAGAACGGGCAACTAACTTAAAAGTGCCAATTTAAAAGTGCCCGTTAATATTTTAATTAAATTCTTTGATCAAAATCAAACAATATAAAACAGTGAAAAGATTATTATACAAATATAATAATGTTTTCACTGTTTTAACTCAAATAGCAATGTAATAATAAAACATTGCGAGGTTCTCATTTTTTTTTTTCATTTACCCACTATAAAATGAACAAATACAAACAAAAAGGTATTTGATTTACATGCAAATAAATACCCTTTTTACTAAGTTTAGAAATTACTACATAATAATTTCATTATTTTAATACTATCGCATACGATATTTTTTCGCATTATATTTTATGTTTGTTTTCATACTATCGATATTATTGCAATCGAATTAGGGTACGTCACTATTTGAGTAGCGATCTGCATTTGTGTCAGTGATACGCCATTCAAATACCACCCTTATTTTTATAAAGTTACAGTTCATACTGAACAACGCCATCTAGCGACGAGTGGCGGTACTTGGTAGTCCAAGATGTATTTCTTTCTTGTTTTTGTCAATTTGATTTATAGATCGTTGACATTAAAGTTGCATTTCGTATAACATTTTTTTTTAAATTTGTTTACGCCCAATTTTTGTTTTAGCCAATCGTATCTTCCGGTTTGCAGTAAGAGTAAATCGTAAATGTGTGAGTTTGGCGACACCGGTTCTGGTACAAACATTTTCTCAAGCTAATTCTAGTGTCTTTCTGTGTTCTGTGGTAGAAGCTAACGATTTATGTTAAACAGTCAGCTGGCCACGCCTCTGACCTTCTACTTTCACTGTCATTACTATTGTTAGACTGATCGATAAATATAATGCGTTCTGGTTAGGCCGTCCTTTTTATAACGTAGGAATTATTTTTTTGCTGTTTACTTCGTACAAATAAAGTGCTTAAATAAAATTGTTTAATCGTGCTATGCTGGTGCTGCCGCTGCGGCTGCGGAGAACCTCAAGCGGCGGAAATATAACAACCTCGTCGGCAATTATATTTTTGAGCCGTTTGGGAGTTGGAACTCTTGGGCCGTGGGGTCGGAGTGCTCATACGTTTTATAAAGAACTATCCAAACGCTTAATTGACTCTTCACGTGAACCAAGGGCTGGCATCTACCTCGGTCAGAGATTAAGCATTGCCATACAACACGTTTCAATTTTCTTTTCAAAAAAAGAATAAGACAGCTAAATGTTGCAACAACACAAAAATAAGTCTCTATGAGTGTTGCTACTTTATAAAACATAAATTAACTTTTTTTATAAAATAGCAAATGGCACAGGCAATCCCGATCGATATGATTAGTTAGCGGTTTATGAAATAGCTAGCTAACGTTATATACAACCTCATACACATTTTGTAATGCACACTTCTTGTCCCAAGAATATAAATTAGATGTTAAATTGAATAGCGCTCGTGATGAGAGACATACGATCACACGTTATCATCATCATCAGCCTTTTTAATGTTCCCACTGCTGGGACACAGGCCTCCTCTCTAAGAGAGGGAATGGGCCGTAATGCCCCGACTTACGATTAGTAGGTCGCGGGTTCAAGCCCGACCAGGCGCATTACTTTGTGTAATTTATTTCATCACCACTGCTCTCAAAACGGTGAAGGAAAACATCGTGAGGAAACCGGCATGTCCTAGAACCATAAATTCGAAGACATGCGACATCCACCAACCCGCACACGTTATTATGAAGCATTAACCACAACTCCACATACCACAATTTAACTGGGGCAGTAAGTAATAAACTGAATTTACTTTCACTGTTATACCTATACATTTCGATATCAGAAATACCTCTGTGCTCTTTCATAATTTCTTCTTGGTATAGACTAGTCTTCATTGATACGCGACATTTATGCAGTAGACCGGCCTCAAGTCTGCTATTACAATAGTGTCAGAATCGTCTATCATTGATTTCATCATGGTTGATTTTGTCAAGTTTGGTAATATACTAATATAATAGCGTCGCTATGAATTTTCAACAGTCAGTCACTGACACACCATTGAAAGAAATGGTAATCTTGTACATAATGACTAAGGAATTTCTGACTTATGGGGTAATCTGCTAAAATTTTGTCAGTTCTTTTGATTAGTGACTTGCCATTAAATTTGTCTGAATACGACAAAGTCATTCTACCACCATTCGTTTACGAGAACAATAACCGACCAATGATCAACCATTATGATTTAGCAGATTAAGAACTTTTGCCAAAATGACAATGGGATTATTTTGGGATGTCGAATTTACAAAAATAGCAGACTTGGCCCCTGAAGCACAAGCTCTTAATGCGATCCATTTCACGACCTAAATTGAACTGTTAAACGGATGGTTGTTGGACGGATGGATACCGTCAGACGGTGTTCTTTTTTTCCTATATTTTCATCATCCAGCGGATTCCGGAGGATAAGTATACTATACCAGCGATGACAATGTTCTTACTAAAGTTCAAAATGTCGGAAGTTTCGACCACGTGACACTTGCCTCCTGACATAAGCCTCCACCAGGTGTCGCCACAACGACCGGTTCTATGCGTCTCGCATCTAACGGATTCCTGCGGCTCTCACCAAATCATTGATCCACCTTATGGGAGGCTTTCCAACGCTGCGTCTTCCGGTACGTGGTCGCCACTCCACTTAAATCCCTCTTGTGCGCTTTCATTTGGAAATAAAACTGATTTGCCACACGTTATATAAGTATTTTCCAGAGTATGATCTAGTTTCCAATTACCTAAAAACCACACAATAACGCACACAAAAGCGGAAACTCAAAACCTTAACAATACACACATGGTCCGTTACTAGGATACCATAGATACACACACCTCATTCCCATAGGTTCACTGACACACACAGGCTTACAATAGGGTTACCAGATAAAAAAAAAGTCTGGAGAAAAACCGGACTTCATACTAAAATTCCGAATTTTGTTGTAACACATAATTATAATTATTATGTCAATATATGTACCTTTATACAGATATTTAACTCGTTTATACATATTATTTAATAAGTACGTTTGAATTCATCTGCGGAGTTTTTAGCACAATTTTTTCGAGCGAAATTCAGTGGCTGTTTTAATTATTCGCAACTTGATTCCTAGTGGATATTGTGATGTAAAATTGGTGTAGTTTTGTATTTCAAGTATTTACGCAGTTTGACAATATCGCCAGGCACGATTTCGGTAAATGGAGCTGAGAATTGTACTATGACTAGACTACTTTAGAGACGCTTACTGAGAAGGCTGGCCCGATAAATTTGTTGCCAAATACTGCAAAAACGTTAGAATTTGTCTTATCCGCGTTCTAATGGAACTTTATTGTCGTGTTAATTAAAAAAAAAATTACTATTTTTTTTTCAATATACTTGTTGACGTAAAACTTCCAGGCCTCGCGGATAAGTAGCTAAATTACCGGAAAATTCCAGACGTATGGCAACCCTACCAACAATGAAAAATGAGAATAAAGTAACTTATCGTGATTTAGCGTTTCCAGTAACAGTCGATGACCTCGGCAGAGGTTTTTAGTCTGAAGTTTCTCATGCGCTATCGGGCAATCAGTAATGCTGGAATTGAAGGCTCACTATTGTTCGGCACTTGACCTTTTTCATGAAATTGGTGCGAGTTTGGCGAGTTAGCGGGCTTGCAGTAAAGTGCTAAATAGGCTGATGTTATAGATGTTGATGTTACTCAATGTGATAGAAGATCTTGTAGAAATCGGCAGGATAAGTTCATTTAAGTACCTTTCGTCAATTCATCTTGTAATACTTCGAAGTTAATTGCCCCATATCAAGTATAAGGAAGTGGCGACTGACGCGCGCCTGACGTTTTTTGCTGGACTGTACGTTACTTCTGATGTTTACTTAGCTGATGATGTGATTCTCTGATCCCTACATAGTATACAACAAAGTCGCTTCTCGCTGTCCATTTGTATGCTAAGATCTTTAAAACTACGCAACGGATTTTGATGCAGTTTTTTTAATAGATAGAGTGATTCAGGAGGAAGGTATAATACATGCATAACATATTTAATACCACCATTGCACCTCGCACAAAAATATTTTTTTTTTATATTGATCTAGATATTCCGGTACACAGGTATCACTATAACTTTGACCATTACAAAGACAATGCACATAAGAGGAAATATATTCCAGTACAAATTTAAACCAAGCCTAATGTTGCCAAATCAAAATTATTAAATGCTATACACAGACAGTAGGTTCACATAACAATGGACGCTGTTTTTAAAGTTACTTGCAGCTGTATGCATTGTTTAGCATGTACTGACGCCAGCGACGTGATAATTTGTTTGACAACTTATTACTAAGTTAGCTGTGCTAACTTAAAACTTTACTGAGGTACTAAGTGCAGTTTCTTGTAATTTTATTTGGAAATACCGGAGATATTGAAAAAAGTAAAAGTAAAAACATAGTAGAAAGTAAAAATAGTAAATAGTTTAAAGAGTATATTATCATCATCATTATCAGCCTTTTAATGTTCCCACTGCTGGGACACAGGCCTCCTCTCTAGGAGAGGGAATGGGCAGTAAACCACCACGCAGGCCCAGTGCGGTTTGGTTGATGTCACATATCTTCAAATTTTTAGTTCTAGGACATGCCGGTTTCTCACGATTCTTTTACCGTTTTGAGAGCAGTGGTGATGAAATAAATTACACAAATTAATGCGCCTGGCTGAGTTTGAACCCGCGACCTACAACTCGTAAGCCGGGTTCGTTACCACTCGGCCACCACTGCTCTAAAGAGTATATGAATAAATATAAATATAATAATAATAAATACATATTTTTCTCAAGTCAGGATTTTCTAGTGAAGATGCCTGCCAAGATATCGGTGTTATTCGAAAGAGTCATAACGGCTCGAACTAAACTACGAAATCCTACATCGCGCCATTATTTTCTGCGTGATTTGAACGTATACAACAGTCCGAAATCATCTATTGGGCAGTTACCCTGATCTGACAAAACATCTGTCTGATCGGAGGTTCCTCCCTTTTCAACAACGGAGGTATTTTATTCCGCATACCTCTAAACCGGTGACCCTCGACTATGAACGTCAGCGCAGCCTTCGTGTAGCTACTACGTCATGACGCGAAGGAAGGCTGGTGGATTTTAGTTAGCAAAACTCTGAAATTTCCCTCCCGATTCATCCAGAGCGGGAGAAGGTACATATTTGATAAATTACAAGTCTCAAAAAAGTCTACATAAAAATCAATTATTTAAAAGTGAATAAGTCACTTCTAGGCAAGCGAGCACCATTGTCGACCACATCGTAGCATACCCTCAGGTGATATAGTGGTCAAACGTGAGTCTATTAACAATAAAAAAAAAAATCAACGATATCTCATTGTGAACTAAAATCTTTACTTAACCCAATCTGATTTAAATCAGAATCCTATTAACTTCCTAGTTGCTCATTTGCATTTTCAAAATACCCTCAAATATCTAAATTAGTACACCGCAGACTACCCCCTGTATTTATTTTAGCTCTTACGATCCATCCTGAGGTTGTCTGGTAGAAATCGCTTTCAGCGATAAGACCGCCATTGTACCCATAGATTTAAGTTTATTATTGATTAAGTAACTTTCTTGGTGTACAATAAAGTTATATTCTATTCTATTCTATTCTATTCATTACCTTAGTTCGTGTAAAACTGTAAAACCAATTTGCTGCTTCACTCACATATTCACAATTTAGGTAGAGACCTAGATTTTTTCCGATAACCTTTACGCTAATTTCGTTCGCATGTCCAGGTCGTTGCGCTGACGGGTTGCTTGCATGCTTCACGCTATACACGCATATAGAGTAGGCAGAGCTTTGGGCAATGATTAATATAAATGAAGATGAGACGTGCTGTTTTCCGTCAAGGGTTTCTTGGTTTGGAAGACAGAAGATCTGACACTAATCTTGCCAAGAGGGATAATATTAATCAGTTACTGTTGTAGATATCAGATAAGCAGTCTTCATAATTATTGTTTCAACCGAAAGATATCCACTATTGGATATAGGGCAATCTCAAGCGTCACTGCAACGAACGATCTTGGCATCTCGCATCCATCGGATTACCGGTATTCTCGCATAAGGTAATAGCTCAACCTTGTGGGAGGCCTTCCAATGCATCTTCTGCGCGTTCACCACTCCAAAATCTTTCGGCCTCATTGGCCATAATTATGTGCATTACCACTTAGCGTGTTTTTAATATCGTGCGGATTTCATCGAGCCTCCGGAAATGTCACTTTCTTAGAAGTATGTATTGTAATGCGGGCAATACGCACGCTGGACGCCTTTTTTTCGCCTTTTGAAATTTTCTGCATGCGGAGCAAATGACCATGCGTGATGAAATCTGCATGATATTAAAAACTCCCTTAAGGTTGGTGATTATTCGGGCTATTTCGGCAACCTTGGCTCTCTTGCGGATATTTTCATTCATGATACGATCACGCAAGGAAACTCCTGGTCTCTAGTTCTTAATAAATAAATTTATTAAATTATGCAGCAGAATCCCTTTCAGACATTTTCATTCTCTTTCGATTTCTCTGATGTTATAGGCATATTTCCTTGCTTCATAAGTCATGTAATTATGTATGTTAAACATTTATGTTTACAAACCAAAAAATTTCACGCTTTGCCAGTGCTCCAGTTTCTAAGTTACGTGTGTATAGTTGGCTAACTTTGCAGTTGTCTAGGTAAAGACCTAGATTTCGGTAACCTTACAGTGCATTTGTCTGGCTCTGCTAGTTCAACTATAGCGGATTGGCGTTAGTCATTTCAGGATTTATATTGTATCTGAATGGACTATTCTGATAAATCGTGGGTTCGAACTCAGCCAGGCGTATTATTTTGTGTAATTTTATTTTATCGCCACTGCTCACTAAAACGGTGACGACAAACATCGTGAGGATACGGCATGTCCTAGACAAAAAGAAATATAAATGGCCCGCCCAGTTCCATTTTAGTTTGGCGGCCGAGTTGTCTACCATGATCTGTGTTCTGTTCATATCTGCTATTTGTGTTTTAGAAACCTATTTGTCTTTCTTTTTGTAGGTGGGAAAGTCATCTAATGACATCACCGCGTCCTTGGGGAGAGCGGGAGATAATGTCAGACTTTTACTGGTTAAAAACCCATTCTTGTTCCTTCGTTGCCTTTCATACCGGGGTCAAATCTTCCTTTTAGAAATCGACCCCTAGCTTGGCCCGGTAGGCTTCGATCCTGCTGGGCTCCTACTGTTTGCAGACAACTCCTTGAGGCGCGCGTGGAACTGTACGCACCGTCGACGACTTGGGCTCGGTCCGGTTGTGATTTTGACTCCAAGAATACTAGGCTCTTTGGCAGACTCCGAGTGCAAACTTTTGGAAGATGAAAGGAATTGCCCTTGCACAGCAGTGAAACAGTCCTGGCTAAATATAATATAATATAATAGAGCCCCAGGATTGAAGTAAAATTGTCCTTGTATAGGACAACTACAACTTTCTTCCTAGTTAGTACCAGCCACAGGAAATGGCCATCCTTTGCAAGCACACCTGGCTTGAATATTGAGTTGCATACTGCATTGATATGTTTAAAAGGTAAAAACAATAGTAGTACTTGTAGCTATGCAGTGTGCAGTACCCGAGTGAGTTCAATGACCTGAAAATGGACAAGTTGCAAGTCACACCCACTGCAGACACGTTTTAGATAATTAACTATAGAACAACATGGCTTTTTTAGATTGTTAACTAATTTTAAAATTTAAGCTGTTTTTATCTTTGTTTTGTCGGATGTTAACCTTCCAAAAGCTATTTGACTTTGTGGTAGGATTAGTACCTAACTAAGACAACAAGTGATCACCATCAGCACATAAAAGGGAGTCAAATGGTCACTATAAATATATTTCTTTAACCTCGTCATCGACGGCAACTAGCCGTCGGGGCCGAAAGGTTCGGGAGCAGTGACCGCGTACTGGGAGACGCAGTGTTGGATGCCTCCTACAAGGTGGACCGATGACCTAGTGAGGGTCACGGGAATCCGATGGATGCAAGACGTATGAGACCGTTCATCTATTAGTGGACGTCTTTCGGCTGAAATGATGATTATAATGAACTAGTGACTGCCAACGGCTTCGCCTGGTTTACCGTAGAAAATTGTCTCAAAGAAAAATACGCCTGAGAAAAAAAGAGTCCTAAGTGCCATTCCAGGCCATGGTCCAGTCGTGTGTCAAATTTCATCTAAATCTGTTCAGCCTTCCAATCGTAATGAAGTAACAAACATACACACACACACTCATAAACTTTTGCTTTTATAATATTAGCGTGATTAGATATTTTTTAAACAGAACAGCCAAAGCCAAGCATTATTACTGGCAGAACAATAAAACACATCTAAAAATAAAAGAATTTAGTCAATATGTTACCCGGATGCTCCTCCTAACTACGCGTATTTATTCACATCCCTGGGGAGACGCTAAAGGGGTCTGCACCTATTTGCGTAAAAATTCTACTAAGTACTCCTGTAATAGCTTAAGTAGATCCCCTCAACTATTTTAGTCTTCATAAAGAGGGGATGACTAAGGTCTTTCTACGGACGCGTAGCTTCATTGACGCGTATACGTCATTATACGCTTGGTGTACGCCAGCGTGAAGTTTACCAAAAACTATGGCCTACTGTCCACGGACATGTAGCTTCATAGAAGCGTATACGTCCATTATACGCTTGGTGTACGCCAGCGTGAAGCTTACCAAAACTATGGCCTACTGTCCACGGACATGTAGCTTCATAGAAGCGTATACGTCCATTATACGCTTGGTGTACGCCAGCGTGAAGCTTACCAAAACTATGACCTACTGTCCACGGACATGTAGCTTCATAGAAGCGTATACGTCCATTATACGCTTGGTGTACGCCAGCGTGAAGCTTACCAAAACTATGGCCTACTGTCCACGGACATGTAGCTTCATAGAAGCGTATACGTCCATTATACGCTTGGTGTACGCCAGCGTGAAGCTTACCAAAACTATGACCTACTGTCCACGGACATGTAGCTTCATAGAAGCGTATACGTCCATTATACGCTTGGTGTACGCCAGCGTGAAGCTTACCAAAACTATGGCCTACTGTCCACGGACATGTAGCTTCATAGAAGCGTATACGTCCATTATACGCTTGGTGTACGCCAGCGTGAAGCTTACCAAAACTATGGCCTACTGTCCACGGACATGTAGCTTCATAGAAGCGTATACGTCCATTATACGCTTGGTGTACGCCAGCGTGAAGCTTACCAAAACTATGGCCTACTGTCCACGGACATGTAGCTTCATAGAAGCGTATACGTCCATTATACGCTTGGTGTACGCCAGCGTGAAGCTTACCAAAACTATGACCTACTGTCCACGGACATGTAGCTTCATAGAAGCGTATACGTCCATTATACGCTTGGTGTACGCCAGCGTGAAGCTTACCAAAACTATGGCCTACTGTCCACGGACATGTAGCTTCATAGAAGCGTATACGTCCATTATACGCTTGGTGTACGCCAGCGTGAAGCTTACCAAAACTATGACCTACTGTCCACGGACATGTAGCTTCATAGAAGCGTATACGTCCATTATACGCTTGGTGTACGCCAGCGTGAAGCTTACCAAAACTATGGCCTACTGTCCACGGACATGTAGCTTCATAGAAGCGTATACGTCCATTATACGCTTGGTGTACGCCAGCGTGAAGCTTACCAAAACTATGGCCTACTGTCCACGGACATGTAGCTTCATAGAAGCGTATACGTCCATTATACGCTTGGTGTACGCCAGCGTGAAGCTTACCAAAACTATGACCTACTGTCCACGGACATGTAGCTTCATAGAAGCGTATACGTCCATTATACGCTTGGTGTACGCCAGCGTGAAGCTTACCAAAACTATGGCCTACTGTCCACGGACATGTAGCTTCATAGAAGCGTATACGTCCATTATACGCTTGGTGTACGCCAGCGTGAAGCTTACCAAAACTATGACCTACTGTCCACGGACATGTAGCTTCATAGAAGCGTATACGTCCATTATACGCTTGGTGTACGCCAGCGTGAAGCTTACCAAAACTATGGCCTACTGTCCACGGACATGTAGCTTCATAGAAGCGTATACGTCCATTATACGCTTGGTGTACGCCAGCGTGAAGCTTACCAAAACTATGGCCTACTGTCCACGGACATGTAGCTTCATAGAAGCGTATACGTCCATTATACGCTTGGTGTACGCCAGCGTGAAGCTTACCAAAACTATGGCCTACTGTCCACGGACATGTAGCTTCATAGAAGCGTATACGTCCATTATACGCTTGGTGTACGCCAGCGTGAAGCTTACCAAAACTATGACCTACTGTCCACGGACATGTAGCTTCATAGAAGCGTATACGTCCATTATACGCTTGGTGTACGCCAGCGTGAAGCTTACCAAAACTATGGCCTACTGTCCACGGACATGTAGCTTCATAGAAGCGTATACGTCCATTATACGCTTGGTGTACGCCAGCGTGAAGCTTACCAAAACTATGACCTACTGTCCACGGACATGTAGCTTCATAGAAGCGTATACGTCCATTATACGCTTGGTGTACGCCAGCGTGAAGCTTACCAAAACTATGAGCTACTGTCCACGGACATGTAGCTTCATAGAAGCGTATACGTCCATTATACGCTTGGTGTACGCCAGCGTGAAGCTTACCAAAACTATGAGCTACTGTCCACGGACATGTAGCTTCATAGAAGCGTATACGTCCATTATACGCTTGGTGTACGCCAGCGTGAAGCTTACCAAAACTATGACCTACTGTCCACGGACATGTAGCTTCATAGAAGCGTATACGTCCATTATACGCTTGGTGTACGCCAGCGTGAAGCTTACCAAAACTATGGCCTACTGTCCACGGACATGTAGCTTCATAGAAGCGTATACGTCCATTATACGCTTGGTGTACGCCAGCGTGAAGCTTACCAAAACTATGACCTACTGTCCACGGACATGTAGCTTCATAGAAGCGTATACGTCCATTATACGCTTGGTGTACGCCAGCGTGAAGCTTACCAAAACTATGGCCTACTGTCCACGGACATGTAGCTTCATAGAAGCGTATACGTCCATTATACGCTTGGTGTACGCCAGCGTGAAGCTTACCAAAACTATGGCCTACTGTCCACGGACATGTAGCTTCATAGAAGCGTATACGTCCATTATACGCTTGGTGTACGCCAGCGTGAAGCTTACCAAAACTATGACCTACTGTCCACGGACATGTAGCTTCATAGAAGCGTATACGTCCATTATACGCTTGGTGTACGCCAGCGTGAAGCTTACCAAAACTATGGCCTACTGTCCACGGACATGTAGCTTCATAGAAGCGTATACGTCCATTATACGCTTGGTGTACGCCAGCGTGAAGCTTACCAAAACTATGACCTACTGTCCACGGACATGTAGCTTCATAGAAGCGTATACGTCCATTATACGCTTGGTGTACGCCAGCGTGAAGCTTACCAAAACTATGGCCTACTGTCCACGGACATGTAGCTTCATAGAAGCGTATACGTCCATTATACGCTTGGTGTACGCCAGCGTGAAGCTTACCAAAACTATGACCTACTGTCCACGGACATGTAGCTTCATAGAAGCGTATACGTCCATTATACGCTTGGTGTACGCCAGCGTGAAGCTTACCAAAACTATGAGCTACTGTCCACGGACATGTAGCTTCATAGAAGCGTATACGTCCATTATACGCTTGGTGTACGCCAGCGTCAAGTTTACCAAAACTATGAGCTACTGTCCACGGACATGTAGCTTCATAGAAGCGTATACGTCATTATACGCTTGGTGTACGCCAGCGTGAAGCTTACCAAAACTATGAGCTACTGTCCACGGACATGTAGCTTCATAGAAGCGTATACGTCATTATACGCTTGGTGTACGCCAGCGTCAAGTTTACCAAAACTATGAGCTACTGTCCACGGACATGTAGCTTCATAGAAGCGTATACGTCATTATACGCTTGGTGTACGCCAGCGTGAAGCTTACCAAAACTATGAGCTACTGTCCACGGACATGTAGCTTCATAGAAGCGTATACGTCATTATACGCTTGGTGTACGCCAGCGTGAAGCTTACCAAAACTATGAGCTACTGTCCACGGACATGTAGCTTCATAGAAGCGTATACGTCATTATACGCTTGGTGTACGCCAGCGTGAAGCTTACCAAAACTATGAGCTACTGTCCACGGACATGTAGCTTCATAGAAGCGACAAGACGGCACGACGCTGTCGGTACCTCGACAGAATTTCATAGATATGTATATAAGCTTCATGCAGGCGTACACCAAGCGTACAATGACGAATATGCTCTATGAAGCTACGCGTCCGTGAACAGTAAACCTAATACTTTTAACCGTAATACAAAGGTACTTGAAGAACGTGTTATAATTATAATGAATGATAGTTATTTCATGCATACTATGGCATTAGTGCTGGTTTACATTCATAAGTATGTATTTAAGTAGGTAATTGTTGGTATAATACGAATTGTGATGACATATAGAGTGAGGTGTTAATTACAGAATATACTCGTAAGCAAGGTAAAGTATAAGAAAAATTCAAGAAGAAAGATTCAGTTACCTGATATAACATGTTTCATTGTCGAGAAACGAACGAGAAAGTTGATTTGATAATGATACAAATAAATGATGTTATGAAGAAAAGCGGTGAGAGATCATCCAATGCAATGAATGATGAATCTAAAGCCATTAATCTAAAAGAAACTAATAATAATAAAACTAAACCTAAAGTACAAAATGTCAATTTCAATGCACGAAATACAGATATACATTAGCTTAATACTAATGCAACAAAAACCAAATCAAGCATTAAGCCTGTCTTTGTAGCTTTGTGCTGCATGAAGTTTTAAATAAATAAATCCAGTATTACTCCTGAAATTGACAAATTGTATCCTAATGTAGCAAAAACCATTATTTTACAAATAGACAAATTATAAACTAATGACGATAAAAACAATCATTTGATCCTATCGATAGCCAAGGTCGAGTGAATGCCTCGATTCGAGCAATCGTTTGTATTTTAGTTCAGTAGCCTTTGAATGCAAAGAAAACAGCAAAAAATTAAGTTATATCCTTCAAGAGTTTGATAAAGGTAATCTATAAATAATGATTTGTGCGTTAATGGATAAAGGAAACAAATGTAATACTTATAATAGCAAACAAACAAATTGTGGTCGAAATTAGTGGTAGTAAAATTAGATTGTGGTTTTTGACTATGAGTAGAATTGTGACTGACAATGGTGTTGAGCGGATCGTTCTCATTTGTAGATCGCGCGTTTAAGTATCTGTCACTTGTATTTCATCTAAATTCTAATATTTTTCAATGATTGGTTTGTTTTTGCTGAATGTATTCTATCTTTTCTTATTAATCGATTAATTTTGTTGTTTACAACTAATTTATATTTGTTTCTTTTCATTTGTACCTTAAAACCTCTTGTATATTTTGTTGCCTTCCGGTCTTAGTTATTTGTATATTTCGGGCCAAGTAAACGTATTTTCTTTCTTGTCCTTGTTTCTTTCTTGTCTTGTTACATAATTTTTTGCTATGTGTCTCAATTTTTCCAATTTTATATTGGGTTTTAGCATCTGTTTGTTATATTATCTGTTTGTTGTTTGTTTGTTATCTGTTTGTTGTTCCTTTACATTTTATTAGTACCTTTGCATTTTGGAGCCATTGTAAATCGAAATGCAATTCAATATTAATATTCTTGAGAGCATCCAAAGGATATCAGAGTAGCCTATTCCAGATTTTCCCTTCATTATCCTGCCTTTTGCAAACCATAAATGGTAATGGAGCCGTGTTCTTGGACTCTAGCTTGCCTTTGTGTGCAAGTTATGACATTGTTACAAGATCTATTATGAATGACAATGTGGAAAAACCCTCGAGCATGATGATTAATGTCGAAACTGCTTTGACAAAAACTATTTCCGAATGAAAAATGATTTTTTCCTAAATAGAGGTGAGTCAGCTATGGTTTTTTGTAAGTTAGGTTTTACAAACCATTTTCTAAGATTATCTAGTTCATAGTAAGTGGCCAACATAGTGTTTAATTTCTTGTAGTATTGTCAACTACTATTGTTACAGTATTAGTCGCACAGGCAGTGTGGGAAACTTGAATGGGCGCTTACTTCTCGCCCATTTCCTCATGCGTTGCAATCGCAGCCATTAGATATCTGTCGCAATTGTTATTGTGTGCCTGCAGTTATTTTGTCGTCGACTATTGATGTAGTGTTCTTTTTTTTATTTCTTTTTTGTCTAGTCTATCATAGACATAGACATTTTGTGTCTATGCCATTTTATAACATAGATGCGTTACGAAATTCAATTTGTTTCTTTATTTGATTTAATTTAATAGAACTGCTTTCAATTTATTTTATTGGTAGTTAACAATATTGTGTGTTAATAAAGTAGATTGTGTTTATTTTTCATAGGTAAGTGTTGACACGTTATTTGTAAGTTTTTTTTTTTTACAATCTACTTAATGTTTTTTTTTTTCGTTTCTATTTGTAATTGATAAAAATAGCCAACCATCGTATTCAATGTATTTTTTTATTGATTCCAATGATTCCTTTTTACAAAAATATGTACCTACGTGCTATTTTCTTTATCTAGATAGTTGACTAAGCAATAAATCAGCAAATGTTTGCTTGAATGGATTATTTATGCAGACGAGGCAAAGACGAACGATTTACGATGACGAGTTTTGGTAAACATCATAACTTAGATTTAGCTGATAGCATAGAAAATAGATTTTAATCTAGATTGGAATAGTTAGCTATAGCCATGTTTTACAGATTGACGTTTTTATTCATATCTATTAATTAAAACTTTTATCTTAGGGATCGTACTCCTAGTATAAATTGTATCTATTCTTTTCCAAAGTTAATATAATATATCACAATATAAAATATTGAATATGGAAAAAGATAGAAGAAAAAGAAAAAAAAGAAGGATATAAGATATAATATTGAGCTAAAATTACAAAGGCGAATGTTTGTATGTAAGTGTGTATATCTGGTCTGGATGGAATTTAGCACACACGTACACAATGTCCTCGAATAACACATAGGATCATTATTATCACAGGATTATGTTCCCTTGGTATAATTTGATTTTGCTGACAGAAACTAATATATAAAATTTATTAGTACCAAAATTCTCATTAACAAAAAGGTTAGTAAACCACTAAACCTTTTTTTAAGGCGTGAAAACAGAACTAGAAAAAATATATTATATAGAGAGACAGCGGTCTATCCCCAAAAGGATAGTAATGGTTAAAAAAAACTAACATGCTTTTGAAACTGGCTCAAAAGCCACTGTTACAAAATTCCACTGAAACACCTGGCGCAAAAACGCTACAAAACAGAAATCACTTTTTTATTCCTTTTTTAAATTCATATTTCATATCAAATAATGCAATATTCATACGAGTGTACGTGCGTAAAACTAAGCATACGAGCTGCACACAAAAATCTACCTGTTTTTATTGTAAATAGAGTTGAAAGTTCCTTTCTTAGTTAGTATTTTTGCCACTGTTTTGGCACAAAGTAAATTGAAATGTTTAATGTTTTACATAAGATTGAGATTCGTTTGGCAAGAAAGAATCCGAAAAGTATTTAACACTTCGTTGTCACTGTCACTACTGGTAGAATTTAATCGGTACATGACATGTAGTTATTGGCATGCAATGTTGTTAAACAGATTGGTTCATTCATAAACATCGGTATTTAAAATTGCATGGTACGGACGGAAAAATGAGTGAAAGAAAATCAACCATCAAATCCATAACATAACTGTACCTTCTAATACAGAAAAAAAAATGACAAAAATATGCATTGAAGTAAGTAGAACTTTAGTGGTTTTATTTTATTTTCTGTGTACTTAGTTTATTTGATAAAAATGACTTACAGGGTCGTTTGTACCTAAGTAGGTATTAATGTTCTTATGTGTAAGGTAGGTAGATTATTGGTGTAAATTATTACCTTTTTAAAACAGCTTTTCCTTGTTTTTTCGTGATCATTAAACCTGAAGTAGTAGTAATGAAACTACAATGAAATACAGCTCCATTTTGCCGTGAACGCACCTGTTTCAATAATTCTAGATATTGCCTAATTATGTAGGCACTGTAGATACAAAACTACTAAAAATAATTTTAGATCAAAATATCCACTACTAGCTGGCCCGGTAAACTTCGTAACGCTTAATAGTCAATGAATACTTTTTCCCTGGACTATTATGAATATTTTAAGACCAAATCGGTCTAGCTATTCTCGAGTTTTAGCGTGACTAACGAACAGCTATTCATTTTAATCAATTTCCGAATTATTAAAACAGTCACTGAACTTCACTCGAAAAATTCCCGCCAAAAACTGCTACCTACTTGTATTTTTACCGCCATTTACATACATCTATTCTCTTTGCCACTCTAATGTTACCAGCACCAAAAACGCACTTGACCGCATTTTTATCCACCCAAAATCTTTTAAGAAAAATTGCAGATAAAAAAACCGCGAGGAATGTTTTAGTTATGTCAGGTTTAGCGGCTAACCACAGTTATTGCGTGTCAACCTGTCTAGATAACTACGTTATTAGATTAATGTTAACGTAACGTAACGTTAACAGTGACGGTTACGTTTCATTTATTTTATCTTAAGTTTTTAGGAAAGATGTGATAATTTAATCGATTGTTGTGTGATAAGAACGTTATTAATGTCCTTCGCTAAAATTACAGGAATTAGTATGTTTTGAGGCTTTAGTTATGTAACCATTCTAAAAGACGATTTCAGAAAAATGTTTAATTTGAAAATCTAAGAAAAATCGATTGTATCATGCATGAGTGTGTTGTGGGTACAGTTAAATTGTATTTTTTTTAATGGCAGTATTTTAAATAATTTTTATTTTCTTTTTCCAGGTAAGGACAATGCTTCCATTCAGCCTTTCTACTTTAGCGCGTAAGTATTTTTATAATAATAACTTTATAATGTATAGACATATTTTTCAAAGAGACTGAAATATATATTATAGGTGTGTAAGAGCCAAGTGTTGAAATAAATAAAACCGTAAATGTAATATGTTTTATATAAAGTGTTCTTAGAAAACATTTCATAAGACAAAGTAACTGTAAAGTACAGTTACATGATCTTCTTGACATTTTATTATTGGTTTACAGTTTATTGCCTTACACGTATAATTTATGAAATGAATCCATTCGAATCAATCACTTTAAATTGCAGCCATTCATAATTATAGAGACGATTGTAATACTGCCAATATAATAATTAAAATAATATTAGTAATATATTCGAAACTCCACAAAAGTTCATTATGATGAGGTAACTAATTTAATGGCCTGCTCCTACCCACGAATATTATATTTTCATTAAAATAACTAGAGCGTTGCCACTTGTATATAAATAACAAGAGCTACGTCACATGTCGGACGTTTTGACGTTTCACTATTGATATGAACCGCCATGTTATTTCATGTTTGTATTCCATTTTCAAATTAAAAACCTTGAGGTTGTTACAGGCCATCACTAAAGTTTATTAAATTCATAATATTAAAAGAGATAAGTTAAACGGACAGTTGATATTTTTTTGTTTTTATTTTAGCTTCGCACGTTTTGTGTATTTAGCCAGTGTCAAATTTAGAAAGTATTAAGTTTTCAGTCACGTTAAGGTACTTTAATTTCCATTATGAAGCAGATGTAACACATTCTAATGTTTTTGTAGTATTTGGCAGCAAATGTATCGGGTCAGCCTTCTTGTTAAGCTTCGCTGTGGTAGTCAACAATTCAATAAAATTCTCAGCTCCATTTTACCGAGATCGTGCCGGTTTCAATAATTCCACGTATTGTCGGTTGCGCAGACACTTGTGATACAAAACTACACCAATTTTACATCACAGTACTCAATAGCAATCAATTTGCGAATTATTAAAACAGCCACTGAACTTGACTCGGAAGAATCCCGCCAAAAACTTCCAGTTGACATTTTTATAAACAGCGAGAATTTTGACGTTTATTTCTTTGATCAAGTCATGGGCTTTTCAGAATTGGGACGTTCAATATTGTAATTTAAACAAAAAAAGGCTTAAAGTTGTTCCTTTTACGATCTGTGCTCTTAAAATAACATAAGAATGTGCAAGGCGTCCATGTTGAAACTCATGACAATCATCAGGAGGAAACGCGTCGTTACGGTGTCCATAAGCTATGGTGACAGAACCATTACTGAATGAGCATAGTGCGCTTTCACAATACAATTAAATATACATTTTTTGTTATGGTTTCTTTTCTATTGATGTCGTGTTTTAAATTCGATACTCAATTATTTATTGCATTCCACAATGTAATGCGACCTTGTGGAAGGAAAGTTTACCATCAAACCTCGGGAAAATTGAATAAGTAACTGGTTGCGCGAATTTGCTGTGTGGACTGTAGATTTAAAAAGCGATCTAAGGTTTGTTAACAATATGCAGGTACTGCGTCTAGCGTTTATTAATGGGATAAATGTATTAGAAGGAACACTGACCTTTAACCTCGAAAGTTCCACATGGCGCCGGCCGGCGAATCCCGAACTTCGTACTTTCAAGCACTGCCAGTTTCTGTATTGCACTACACTGTACTATTGTTGAGTTTTTGAATGGTTGGATCACGAAATAGCCAATTTTCTTGTAATTTCGAGCGGGCGTGTTAGCGGTGCGGTCACATTCACAATCGATGCACAAACGTCAATGTCAAATCATTTCTTGCGGTCGTGCGGGTGGAGGGAAAACGGATGGTATAGGATTGCTAGGCCAAAAAAACAAATTACAAAAAACAAAGTCGCGGATCATAGCAAATTGGCGCAACCATTCCCCCCGGGTTTGAAGGGTTACCTTCAAAGAAAAGAGAAAAAACAAAAGCGAAACTAAACCCTATTACTAATCTAAACTATCAATACTAGGTAGCGAAACAACTTATAACTAACTATGCCACTACTACTGATTAGGCAGAGGGCAGAGGCGAATAACCGGACGCAGGTACGATCCAGTTGCGGTTTTAACCTTTACGACTCGCGTTATTCCGTTCGAACCCGGAAAAACTTCTTCCACTACACCAAGAGGCCAGTGCAGAGGAGGCGCACTCTCAGTCTCCAGTATCACCACAGTACCGACTGTGACTGGATCTGAAGGAGTGTTCCACTTTTGACGCGACTGCAGCGTATGCAGATAATCTGTCCTCCATCGCTTCCAAAAGGACTGAACTAAGCTATCTAGCAGAGCGTGACGCGGGTGAAGCTGCAGTTTGTCAGTCTCGACATCTAAAGCGGGCAAATATTTAAGAGGAGTCGTCGTCAAGAAGTGAGCCGGCGTCAACGCTAGTGGCTCCGATGGATCACTAGACAAAGTCCGACACAACGGACGCGTATTCATCAACGCCTCTACCTGAGCGAGTACGGTGCTCAACTCCTCGTACGAGAGAATCTGTTCGCCTATGACCCGAAACAGGTGCGACTTAAGGCTTTTAATATTCGCCTCCCAATTGCCACCAAAATGACTAGCCGCTGGCGTATTAAAACACCAATCAATGCGATTCTCAGCTAAGACATGGGCGAATTCACTTTGGTAGTACTTGGAGCGTAAGAATGTATGCAATTCCGAAATATTGCGTCGCGCTCCAACATAATTTGTGCCGTTGTCAGAGTATAAGCGCTTAACGGGACCACGGCGAGATAAAAATCGTTTAAATGCAGACATAAAACCCTGCGTACTCAAATCACTGGTTAACTCTATGTGAACCGCACGAGTTGTCATACAAACGAATAGGCAAATGTATGCCTTTGTGGAACGTATACCACGACCACGGGCAATAGTGACTTTAAACGGTCCAGCATAGTCCGTCCCAGTATGTATGAAAGGTTTCACCGTCTGTACAACACGACAAGAACGATGGTCGGCCATTTCCGGCGCGTTGAAACGCGGGCGGAGCTTAAAGCAGGGCACACATCTGTGCACTCTAGCGCGTATCAAATTGCGAGCGGAAAGTATCCAGTACTTCTGTCGAAGAATGGACATTAATAAATCGGGACCAGCGTGACAATTCACCTTATGGTGATAGTCCACCAACAAATCCAAAACGTGATCCCTGCGTGGTAGAACTACTGGATGCATTTGTTCAAACTCCAACTTAGCATTTCGCAGACGGCCACCGACACGAATGAGTCCGTCTTGCAAAAATGGTTTCAAATGTTGAAGTGCGGGACTACAAGGTTTATGTGATTCTAAACTACGAAATTCTTTTGAAAAATAAAATTTCTGCAACTCTCGAAGTACAACTGATTCAGCTGTATCCAAATCAGCTGCGATTATAGAACCACGCGATGGTAATAATCTCAAAAATCTTAGGACGTAAACTACACAGCGTAATAGTCTCGACCAAGACGAGACTCGATTAGACAACAACAAAACAACTGACTCTTCACGCGGAACTGATACTACAAGCGTATGTTTCTTCTCCTCGGGTGGCTCTGAAACAGTAGCGGGGTTAAACGGAGCACTTGGCCACTCGTTAGGAGTGGTATGAAGCCAGGGAGGGCCACAAAACCAAAGCGGATGATTTAAAATTTGCGCAGGAAGCAAACCACGTGAGAGACAATCAGCTGGGTTTTCTGTTCCAGCGACATGGAACATATTTTCCGGTGACAATTCAGCTTGAATCTTACGTTCCAAGCATAGAAAGCGGTTTTCTGCGGAGGCACGGGAGCCACCGAGCGAAAAAATATCACCCTTGAAAGGGAGCGCGACAACATAACGACCATCTTTATCACGAGTAGTCGTGCGGGTATAAATCTCCTCAGTGACCTGATCCTCAGGGCTGAGAATAGGCGGGACATTGACCTCTTCAATCTCCCAGAACTTGCGGATGGTAGACTCAAGCGGCGGCTCGACGGTGCAACAGTGCGACACAGTCGAGTAACTAACTGAACAAGCGGGTGCGGAACCAACTATAACAAACCCGAGAACTGTTTCCAGTGCGTGCGGAGCGGGGTACATCGGAAGACCTTGAATTTTACGTGATAACTGGAGATGCGGGAGAATCGAAGCACCGATCAATAGATCGATATCTCCAGGGAAAGCGTAATTTCCGTCGGCTAACTGCAAGTTCTTAAACTCCGTCAGCATGGACGTGTCAACCGGTACCGTGGGCAACCGTTCCGTAATCTTATCTGCGACTAGCGAATCCATTTCAAACGAAATATTACGATTAAAACGTGAACTAAATATTATTTTAATGGAACCGTGAATGGTTGCCTTTAAACCTCCAAAACCTTTCACTTCTGAGCGGGATGACCAATTATTAAAACTAAAACCAAGGCGTTGACAACAATCCCGAGTAATAAAATTACTCTGGGAAGCGCCATCTAGTAGCGCCCGAACGGTGCGCGGTTTGCCAAAGGCATCTACAATGACAACTTGCGCGGTCGCAAGTAAAACGGTAGTGATTTGAGTACCAGCGGCGGAAAGCGAACACAATGTTACGTCGTTTGCACTTGCAGCAGGCCGCGCGTCACAAGCGTCGCGCGTCCGCGCAGGCCGCGGCCGCGATGGCAGCTTACTACTCTCAAAATGTAAGAAGGTATGATGTCTAGCTAGACATTTACGACAGCTAACACCACTGTTACATGACGTAACCAGATGTTTGTCACTTAGACAATTAAAACACAAATTATTAGTGCGGACAAACTTGTAACGATCCCTAGGCGATAATCTCTGAAATTCCGAACACTTGTACAGCTGTGTATGGCTACCCTTACACAGAGAACAGTCAGGTGTTGAGGCGGTATTAACTAGCGTATGTGCAGTCTTGACTGACTTCGATGACGCGTCTATACGGCGATCGGAACCTGTCCTATTCGTGACTTCATGACGTGCCGACGTGCGCTGCAATATCTTAATATGGTCGCGAATAAAAGATTCTAAATCTTCGAACTTAGGTATTTCTTTGCCGCGCTGAGTCGTTTCAAACAGACGAACAGTTTCAGGATCTAATTTATTTAAACCGATATACAAAAACAAAAAGTCACAGAGGTCATTGACCTTTAGGTTCTTTACTGCACGAACAGATGATGCGAAAATATTTAAAAACTTCTCTAAATTATGATCGTTACAAACGGAAAAACTTTTCAAATCGAATAATTGATCTAAATATGCGGTGGCTACTAATCGCTTATCTTCGTATTTTGTTTTTAAAGTGTCCAAAACTAAAGTGTAATTTTCAGCGCTAAACGTAATTCCAGCACAGACAGCCTTTGCCTTACCGGTCAATTTTTCTACGAGATAATGCAATCTCTCGTGATCTGTCAGCGATGTGTTCCTATGTATTATATTTTCGAAACTATCTATAAATAAATTCCAATTTCGAATGTCACCATCAAATTCAGGTATTTGAATTGGCGGCAATCGTGGGCGTTCGCGAGGAGGGTTGGATAAACCACTCGCGGGGGGGGGAGTCTCTAAACTCCTAGCAATACGTTTGATACGACAATACAAGTCATCAAAGGACGACAATGCCTGATAACTCACACAGTAATCAGGATTTAACTCCAACTCTAAAATGTTTATATTATTAATTGTAGATTCAAAATCCGCGCGCAAACTATCTAAAGTTTCCAACGAACACAAGAAAGCATCTCTAATCGCCAGATCCGAGGTTTGCGAAGATTTATCACAAATCGATTGAACACGTGAAAACTGTGAGTCCCTTTTAGCGTATAAAAGCTTTAACTGAACCTTTAAATCAGTACTAACCTTGGTTCCCTTAAGAGACATCTTGTTTTGATATATTCACACTATACACTCAAACAAACACTTAACGAATTATTAAGTAAGCGATAATTAACAGATAACAATATGGTAATATTGTAAACAACAAAGTGAACGGCGAACGAACGGAACAACCTGTCTATATAATCTATGGTTTATCCGTTTCCTACAAATATTCACTTAACAATGAACGGGTATTTTTAAAATGCGTCTACCTACATGTAATTTGTAGGACTTCCGAATGAATTTTGTCAAGAAAAAGAATGCGATCGATTTATATCTACGCTGATATTTACGTAGCTAACTATAATTATGCGGTGCGGTTGACGGCGTAGGTACCGTAATTATCAATGACACTTTAACTATACGAGCGAAATAACGTATAGTTGCCTAAATGCCTAGATGCGGGTTTTCTACTATTATATCTAGGTAAACAGGCGCGTTGCGTTTATTCCCTATGGAACAAATACTATATTGCGAAATTACAAGAAAATGATTCACGATCCGGCTCGTATGGACCAAAAAGTAATGATTGCGCGAATTTGCTGTGTGGACTGTAGATTTAAAAAGCGATCTAAGGTTTGTTAACAATATGCAGGTACTGCGTCTAGCGTTTATTAATGGGATAAATGTATTAGAAGGAACACTGACCTTTAACCTCGAAAGTTCCACATGGCGCCGGCCGGCGAATCCCGAACTTCGTACTTTCAAGCACTGCCAGTTTCTGTATTGCACTACACTGTACTATTGTTGAGTTTTTGAATGGTTGGATCACGAAATAGCCAATTTTCTTGTAATTTCGAGCGGGCGTGTTAGCGGTGCGGTCACATTCACAATCGATGCACAAACGTCAATGTCAAATCATTTCTTGCGGTCGTGCGGGTGGAGGGAAAACGGATGGTATAGGATTGCTAGGCCAAAAAAACAAATTACAAAAAACAAAGTCGCGGATCATAGCAAATTGGCGCAACCAGTAACAATTCCTGAATTAATTGACAATGTGACATATAGGGTAACTGGGAATTAGTGAACGATACTTAAACACGTGACTGTAGTCATGATAATAAACAACTTTTACTATGGGACTAAACCTGAAATCACAAAAAAAATCCGTCAAGTCCAGTACATTTTGACCAGTTAGGCGAACACAAATGTTCTGACCAGCAGATTTTTTTTTGCGATTTCTGGTTTGGTCCCATAGTAAACGTTTGTTATCATGACTACAATCATGTGATTAAGTATCGTTCACTAATTACCAGTCACCCTATATATGCCAAAACATAATATTTACTCATTTACATGCCAGTTTCTGTAAAATAAGTCAGACAGCCTGCATATCTTATTCTCTTTCTGTATCAAATCCATGCAGAGGTTGTCTGTAAAAAAATCGCTTCTAGCCATAAGACCACCCATTGTGATTGTGACACTCTATTAATTTTAAGTTCCTACAGTAATTTTATTTATGGTGTACAATAAAAAGTGTATAGACTATCTATCTATCTGACTATAAAAAATTGCAAAATGGCGCCTGTCAGTTTCATTTATTGAATAGGCCCCTAGTGGGTTTAACTCAGGGGGCCCGCTAGACGCCGTGCGGTTAAGTTTCAGAGGTTATTTTTCCTCTAAATTCTTTATAGTCAATTGTCACCCATTTGATCAAATTGTAAGTCAAGCATTACGAAAAAACCTTGATTTCTGCCGAGGTCCGGTTACAGAGACATAAATTAGATATAATTTGATCTATTTGATATTGAAATTTGATTATACTATTGTCAAGTCCGCGGTTAGTGGTGCGCCGATATAGTTTTGACACGGTATCATAATATAACAGTGTGTTGAAATTGATATGATTCAATATTATTCGTTGAAGAGGCATTTATAAACATTGTTATGTTTTGAGAAGTTATTAACAATTAGTATGTATTAAATAATTAAGTGGACAGGTGGCACTGTCTGTTAAACACGTACCGAGTAAAAGGGCGATACAGCAAAATGTTTCTCGGCCGAGACAGTGATGTAAACGAGTTGCTTAAGCGCTCAGCCGAGCACTCCACACTGTGTTCATACGTACCGAGTATTCGGCCGAGAGCACTGTCTCGCCTGTTTGCTCGATACGTGTGATCAAGGCATTAGAACCATTGTAAAGTCATCACTCTAGTGACAAAGATTGATAGCATCAATGTCCAATCCAGCTCGTCCCTTATGTTTCTCACCCAAGTGTCACTGCCGCCCTAAGCGTAGGTTCGTACCTATCCTACACAGCCTACAGGGAGTTAAGAAAACGATAACCTGATAGGTTGACTTCCAAGAAGCCAAAAAAAAAACCTGATGGCTTTATTAGCGGGGCTGATTGTCTAGAGATAGGGTTTGCTCGATATATCTTTTTAGAAGGGGATAATTATCCAATTATCTTCTCTCGCTTTAGGGTGGATCGAGAGGGCGTTTCAGAATTTTACTGACGGAAACCTCATCTGGGTCCTTCAGTTGCCATTTGTGTTCCAGTTGGTCCTGATAGCTTCCCTTTTAGAATTTCCTTGTCATGTTTTTTTTCTTGAGGTACCTGTTGTTTTTTACTACTAAGTAACAATAACCGTTATAAGACTTTCTTTGCCATCTAATAAACTAATAGCTAGATAGCTAATATAGCAAGTAAAAATAAGTTTTTTTTTTATTTGTCTTTGACCACTTTTTTTTTTTTTTTTGGTGTTGGGTAAAATCGTCCAATGACATCTCCCGCCCTTGGGCGGAGCGGGAGATAGTGTCAGACTCTTACTGACTAAAAACCCACCCCCGTTCCTTCGTGGCCTTAGATACCAGGGCCGGGCTTTCCTTTCGGAAGCAAACCCTTGGCCGCAGCAAACCCTGCAGATAGCAGGCTGGGTCTCTACGGTTTTCTGACAACTCCTTGAGGCGCGCGGGAACAGTGCGCGCCGTTGACGACCTGGGCTTGGTCCGGATGTTTACCGGACGGTCGGACAGCGAGCTACCCATAGCTCGCCGTCCGCAAGCCCGCGTCTACGTTGGCTGGAAATCAGGATCGGAATCGGAATCCCCGCGGCGGCTGGGCCTTGTGGGCCGTTGCCTCTCGCGTGCGGCCTCCTCCTTTGCTAGCATTACTGCTTCGCAGAAGGAGGCGACCGCCTGCCATCCCTCCTCGCTTCGGACCATGGCCCGTATCAGGGCCTGGCGCGAGAGATCGCCGCTGCCGATCGCACTCACGAGAACACGGCGATGCTCTACCCAAGCGGGGCACACTTCGACCGTGTGCTCCACCCTGTCCTCCGGGCAGTCCACGCAGTGGTGGCACCCGGGCGTCGGTTCCGCACGAATTCGGAACAGGAACCTCCCAAACTTACCGTGTCCGGTGAGAACCTGGGTCATGCGGAAGGTTAGGACGCCGTGAGGTCTTTCCAGCCACGCCTCAAAGAGGGGCCTTACCGCCATAATTAAGGCGTGCCCAGTCTTTGACCACTTGGCTAACCATTGCTAACTTAACCAAAACAATTATTTTATTTGTATATTTTTTATTTTACATTTGATAAAAATAGGACAGGTGATGTACACAGACGAACTTAACCCACAATTTTATAGTCAAGGAAAATCGGCTATCGATTTTCCCACCAACCGATATCGAATAAATTATTCGAAGTCTATAAAAGTATTGAAATATTTTCGTCGTAGGAATAACTCGCATTACTTAGTATTCTTTGCGCTAATTATATTTACATACAATTAGTTTGTTTGCCCTTGACGCTGGACATAAGGCTGGAGCGTTCTAATTATAGTGCTACAGGACCGGCTTTGGAAGGGACCAGTTTGGAATTATGAACAAATGCACCGACTTTGTTTTTGAATGATACCCAAAACTCCGTAGTATCTACTCATGGGTCTCCAATTTGCTAAGGAGCTCAGTATATTTGGTATTAAACGAACGGACCGCGTTCGAAACACACTGTATTCCAAAATAAAGATGTACATCTGTACATCAGATGTACAGATGGTGGTGTGTGTTGTACATCTGTATTTTGGAGTACAGTGTACAGTGTAGTATTTTTGAGCTAACAATCAACAATTGCCCAGCTTAGACGGGACTGGGCTGGACATGCCTGCCGCATGCCGTTCAAGCCACATGCCAATAATTCACAAAATTGGTGCCCCGGAGCCCCTGAAATCGAGTGACGGGGTTTGCGACAGCCCACCAAGGGGCTGGTGAGACGGACTTACATGTTTTCCTTGAGAACTGGCAAGAGGTCCAAATCCGGGAAATTTTTAGTCTATGTAAGTAATGGGAACCCCTTTTAAGAAAAACAGCATAAACGACAATTTGCGTTTTATACAGAACGGACTTCCTCTCCCCCAATTAAGAAGTTTTATTGATATACTGCGCTTTACAACTATCTCACCTAATGATATTTTTTATGATTTTTTGGTGTTTTATAACTATAAATTAAAAAAAAAATATATTTATGATTGTTATTCATACAGCTAAGTACTGATTTATTACGAAAGGCAAACCCCTTTCCTGCAAAAAGATTAAACTGTCGCTTACGACGTTTTTCCTGAAAAGGATCGGAATGACCACTTAAATGCGTCTCTGTATAGTTACACTGATTGTATCCATAATACTTCTTAAACGTACAGAGAACAATAAATTGATCGGAATTTATTGCGGTTGTCAACATTCAAGATTTACTCTGTGTTTGTAACTCTAGGTTACCATGCTGATTTTTTTATCCTGTACATGCCTTGAATATCAATGAGGCGGTCTTTGTATCTATGAATTTATGTTAAGTATCCACGTAAGAATTTAAGTATCCATGTTAATCAATGTTATTTACTATTCTACTTGATCGATCGATCTAATAGAGCGGTCGATTTATATTGATTTCCATAAGAGCTTCTTAGTACTTTATTAGTAGACTAACTTCTGTCAGCGGCTTCACTTGCGTTAATTTTTCTATATATATACTCCAATTTTATACCTTTAGTGGGTGAATTTCGGAAATCTGTACATATACGCTTGTGAATCTTGTGACTAAAATAATACCAGCTACATGAGTCGATCTCCAAGGTTAAGCAACGATTGTAGAGGTCGCTCTGCGGAGGGCTGGCCATCCTATCACACCGGAATGCCACTGCCACACCACTCACCACTGCTCTCAAAACAGTGAAGGAAAACATCGTGAGGAAACCGGCATGTCCTAGAACCAAAAATTCGAAGACATGTGAAATCCACCAACCCGCACTGGACCCGCGTGGTGAATTACAGCCCATACCCTCTTCTAGAGAGGAGGTCTGTGTTCCAGCAGTGGGAACATTATAAGGCTGATGCTATGCTAACACAAATGACGTAGGTAATATTCGCACTTATTCCCGCCATATTAATTTTACAAAATGGCTGTAAGCATTTGACATAACGGGCTCACGACCATCAAAAAGACATTGAACTAAAATTAATGGTCAATTCTCTATGACATTTACTGTCAAGTGAAATGCTAACCCTTTTGGAATTTAGGGCAGCTGCAAACGGGATCAAGTTGATCCTTTGTTGAAATGTCAGGAAACGCACCTTGACGCGTGCGCGCGGCAGCTGATAAGTTTTTTTCTAATAATGACGAGAATATCTTCCCGTAATAGGATGAAGAGAGTACCAGTGTAATTCTACCTTTTTTTATATGGCAGAATTAGGTTCAATTGTACAGCTGTAATAATCATCTGTATCTCTCAATTTATGTGCAAATGTCGGGTACAAACAAGTGACATTTTTATCTGTGAATAGTAACCGATATTTTATTCTACGTTGCGGCGTTTTTTTACTATTCTTACGTGAGAATGTCACTTTGACAGTTAATATTGTTTATGAACTGTCAAAGTGACATTTTGTACATAACATAACCGTACATAGTCTTCCATGTTGCCATTACATTGACAATATAATCATCTGTATATCTATTGTTTTAAACAATGGGCAATTAATCGTCTTGAAAGAAAATCGTTTTAATGAATCAATGAGTTTCATAATCTTATAAGGAAATTCAGTTTGCGTAATATTTTTTGCTATTCTTCTTTATGGGAAGTGTGGCTTAATCAATGAATAGTTGTGTATGCGATTGTAACAAATTGTATCGTACGCGGCAAATAAGTTGGACTGTTTGCTATGTTTACGCGCAGCCTCCCACTTCGATTGATAACCGAAAATCAATTACCGCGCATCAAGGTCGACCGTCATGATGGTTCATCTGGGGCCATTCAAGTATTACGTTAGTACTACTGGGGGGTGGGCGGCCTTTGTATTGCTTATTTTTTTATGGCAAGGGGTTGGGGGGTTGGATAGTGATTATGTCAGAAATACCTTTATTTTTTTTTTTGTATTTTTAAGAGAATGGTGTTGATTTTTCAAAATCACACGAAAGTGAGCATTCACACATCACTGATTAGCAAACATTCAATGTCATTGAAAACTGATAATTAATTTGAATTAATAAGCCAAAAAAATACAAGTTGATTTTTAAATCCTCTATTTCAAGCCTATTCTTTACTTTTTAAACTTGTAACTTTTGCTCATTAAGGGCTGATTTCATCATTCAATATAAAAAAATAGTTCAACTAAACTGAGCTCAGTGTAATCTAGTTTAAAGACCCGTGTCGTAAACATGGGCGACAACAAAAGAATTGAAACTGAGTTTAGCATAAACTAGGTTCGATTCATAGCGGTGAAACGCAAAATGAAACTATAATCTCGGTTAGGCGCTCAAACTGCGTTTTGTTTTATATAATCGCGATTAGTTTATTGGTGAATTTGGCCCTAAACCCACCGTGATCCTTGAATTGCCATTTGCGTTTCTCTAGACAAAATTATCTATTATATCTCTCCCTCAAAAAAAAAAGTAATTTAGTATACAAATCGCATAACATTATTGATGCTCAATATACTAGAGTGCTTAGAAAGAACGTTTCGGCAATTGATCAATGTTATGTAAGAAAATATGGAAACAGAACTCCCCATTCTGAACATCACCAACTCAATTAATATTATTTTCGGGGATAACTGGCATCTGTTTACCCTCTTATCTACAATCTTTGGGCGGCAATTATGATAAAAGCTATTCTCTTGAGCTTGCTCTTACAGCTTCCGGCCGACACTTGAGCTTCATGTTGCTTCCGGTTTCAAGCCGTTAAAATGGTGCTTTTAAAAGCTTGTCTCGTTTATTTACCTTTATCTCGTACTTAAAATAAAATTTATTTACTGTACTTATCTTTTATTTATTTCAAGGTGATCCGACAGACGTGGTTTTAACTTAAAGAGCGTCCAATAATTACGTGATTTTTTTTTTGCGATTTTTCGACCCATCTCCCCACAAGTAGAAAATGCCTTAAGGCATTAAGTCCGCCTCTGTACTTTGTCTACATAAAGAATTAAATAAATAAATAAACAGTGAATGTTTTTCGGCTGAAATTATGGTGATGATGACATAAATAGATTAATAAATAGATTTTCCAAAAGAGTTCCGGTGCTGGAATACAAAAGATAGCTGAAAGAACACAGGTTTTGGTCAGTAAATATCTAATGTACCCTCTCAATCCACCTAGAGCTGGAGAAGTTATTTTATGATTACGCACTCACTCAAATAAAAATGATTAAACTTAACATAAACCTGTTCAGAAAGCACATCATCAAATCGTCTTAGTCAGAAAATAAAAAACTCTTACTCCATTATAAAAAATCTTACAGCAAGATTAAAAACACATGCGATACAGTTTTACGCGCATACGCACAGGAACACACCCCACTCTTCTTTATCTTCATTATATCAATAGCACGTGCTACCACAAGAGGGATCGGGGTTTAATTCCCCGGTGGCGCATTCTTTTTTTATCAAAACATTGTGGGTAGGACAGCTGGTAGAGCGGAAGGAAGTTGTGCAGTTTTGTCTATGACAAATGGGGAACTTTTGACAAATGGTAGAAATAAGTTTAGGAGTGGGAGTTGAGTATCAGCTGTTTCCTTTTTTAAACTTTTTAAAATGGCTGTTTCTAAATAAAAAATAGGAAAAAAAGTGGACGGTAGTCAAAAAACCCGACCACAAAAATAAAAAAACGTAACTGCGATGCGAATTTTTTTTCATTTGTTTTTCGAATTTATAGAAGTTGTTACATTTATAGATGATGCAAATTATAAACTTATTAGAGTTTTACCGTGCATCATAATCATCGAAACAAAATTAAGCTTAACTAAAACTTGACAAAAATATCACATTTTAGATCAAAAGCATATTCCAGGAGGGTTTAAGTAGTATAAGTAGCAACACTGACGAGTGTATGGGCGTAATCGGTGATCGAACTAACCGCTTATCTATTTAAAATGTAGTTAAGAAATATACTGAATTTATTTTAATTCAATAGTACTAGTTTTTTTAATATTATATATAAAAATGAATAGCTGTTCGTTAGTCTCGCTAAAACATGAGAACGGCTGGACCGATTTGGTTCATTTTAGTCTTAAAATATTCGAAATAGTTCGGGGATGGCTTAAAACGTTGAAAAAGAAACGTATTCACTGACTTTCGAAGTTTGCCGGGTCGGCTAGTAAATAAATATATTTGAAGCCATCAACTGCATCAAAACATATTAGAATACGTGATTATCTGTCTGATTTAAAGTAACAAATGAGACATTATCTACAGTATAAATTGCCGGAACTTACACGGAAGCGCCCATAAAACTTCCAACATTTATGGAAAACAAATATAATACGAGTATATTAAAACTATAAAACAGCCATAATACACCTACGCAACTTCACTATAATGACAAATTCTCGCCTCACTTTTCCTCGGTCCGAACAGCACCGCATTCGAATTCAGGTCCGGTTTGAGGACGGCAGGTCAGCCTCCGTCTGAGTCACTGAGTGGTCTGACATCATCAGTTACTCATGGATATATTGTAGTTAGGTATGCTATGTGTTCGTATACAGTGGTTCCCAAACTGTGTATGTGAGTGGACCACTGGTGGTCCGCAAGAGCTAAAATATGGTCCGCGAAAGGTTTAAAGCAGTGGTGGCCGAGTGGTAATGATCCCGACATACGAGTTGAAGGTCGCGGGTGAGACCAAACCCAGACAGGCACATTACTTTGTGTAATTTATTTCATCACCACTGCTTTCAAAACGGTGAAGGAAAACATCGTGAGGACAATGTCTTAGAGCTGAATGTTCGAAGATATGTGACATCCGCCAACCCGCATTGGGTCCATGTGGTGGATTAGGGCCCTTTCTTCTAGAAAGGAGTTTTGTGACTAAGCAGTGGGAACATTGTAAGGCTGATGCTGCTGCTGTTAAATGTTTCAACGTTATTATTTGATTTTAAGTTTCTATCAGAAAAGTTAAATGTAAACTTCAGGGAGTGACGACCGCGTATCGGAAAACGCAGCCTTCTATGGCCTTCCACAAGGTGGGCCGATGACCTAGTGAGGGTCGCATAAATCCATTGGATACGAGACGTACAAGACCGTTCGTTATGGCGACACATGCGGAAGCCTATATCCAACAGTGGACGTCTTTCGAATGAAATGATGATGATGAATCATGTACTTACTAGACATTTCATGTGTACAATGACATGCCTCTCGAGAGAAAGAAAACAAAGTGGTCCCCGGTCGAAAATGTTTGGAAACCACTGGTAAAGCTTAAATTATAGCCTTGAGGAATGGCCGAGAAAGTCACGGTGCTGCTTAGGCATCGACTGGGTTGTTGTGCTTAGGTGACTTGGTTATTGTATGTAGTTGTTTTTATAAGGATGTTCGCTTTTTTTGTTACTTAATTCCGCCGTTATGTGAAACTATCAGCCTAAGAGTAGAATTCCTTCAACCTGGAATTCCTGTCTTTAAGTCAAGAGTGAATAGGTTACTTCTAGGTAAGCTTGCTTCGTCATCCACTACATCAGGTGAGACAGCAACGAGCCTATCAACAGTAAAAAAAATACGGAACTTTTATATCGGTATCAAGATATACATACGATATTCCTCACTTAAGTTCCTGTGTCCCCTAGATGGGGCGTCAGAGTGCGTCCAGAGTGCGCCGCCATCCCGTTCGGTCTTGAGCTTCGTGTTTTATTTCGCTCCAGGTCTTCCCTATGTTCTTTGCCTCTGCGATGACCGTTCGTCGCCAGGTCTGCTTACAGCGACTACGTTATCGCTTTCCTTGGGGATTCCAGTCTAGTGCTTGCCTTGGTATATGTTCAGGATCCTTTCGGAGCGTGTGGCCAATCCAGTTCCATTTGCAGCTTTTATTCTGTTGGTCGATCGAAGTTTCACCGCAGCGTCTCCACAGATCTATATTGAAGATTTTCTATTATTGGATCTTTCTTCGGGCCAGTAAATACCGAGAATACAGCGAAGACAGCGGTTGATAACGACCTGGAGCTTATTCGAGATGTCTTTTGTGACCTTCCACGTCTCACACCCATACAGCAATACGGTTTTGACATTGGACCGGAATATTTTGAGCTTAACTCTTCTAGTCAGTTTCCGCGATTGTCACACGGGGCGGAGCTGTGCGAAGGTTGCTCTTGCCTTAGCGATCCTCGAAGCGATGTCCTCTTCGGTCTCTCCAGTCTCTGACACAACACTGCCGAGGTAAGTAAATTTGTGGACCTTTTCCACAGCCTCTGTGCCGTTCCACAGCCTGTGATGCGGGGCGACAAGCTCTTTACCGTTGCTCATACGATGTTCCTAGTGTGGTTATAATACTCGTATCTCACTTCCCTCATTCTCTTATTGATTACATTTCAAGAAAATTACGAAACATTATGGGCAGATCTAATACTGCACAATAACTTTAAACTTGTAAAGCCATTGGAAATGATCATAAAAAGCGACGTTCTGTTTTCTGACCCTTTGAGGTTATAATCCGTTATATTCAAATCAAACGATCTAAGCGTTCTTTGTGATCGAGATTGATTGTAAACTGCGGAACAAATTGTAATCTATTGGCTATTCTATTTTTGGTATATCTGACTGACCAATCTTTCCGGTGGTTGATAGAACTCAAAGGTTTAAATGTTTCTCAATATTATTCTAGTTTGTGTAAACTTTAAAGTTATAGTAATACTAGCTTGTTCGGCAAATGCTGTGCTGCCATATAAATTACCAAAGAAAAAAAGAAGGTAGGTGGGTTAAAAATTAATAGTACGAGTATATGACCTATTCCTAACCCTCGAAATATATAAAAATTACTGTCTGGAGTGAAAAAGTCTACTAGTGTTAGTAGATAAAATTAAAACAGCGAAAGATAGGTGATTCGCCACTAGCGCCTGGACCGCTGAAATCAGGCCCGTCACCTAATTGCGGCTAACGCAATTTCGCTCGCACAACAGCGCCGGCTTTTATCTCTGTCCTTGTCTATCAGTGACTGACTGTGGTGACTGTAGATTTACGACTGTGATGACACTGATAGATGTGTGAGTTTCAAGTCCAGGTTTTCTGATTGCGATGTTGGCGCGTAATGTTTCTCACCTTATAATATTTTAGATAGCCCATTTATCGAGGAAAGCTATAAGCTATATTGTAAGTGAAGGAAGGAAGTGGAGTAGAAACTAAAGACAAAGGTAAAACAGTTCAACAAAATTGATGATGTGATAGACTGAACAAAAAATAAAAAAAATATGGCCATTGTTATTTGGCCTGCCCACTGCCACTTAAGTTTGGTGATTCTTTGGGCTACGGTAACCTTGGTCCTACTGCAGATATCTTAATTTCTGATGCGGTCACGCAAGGAAATTCTGGGCATTGTCCTTTCCATTGATTTTTGGGGGACTTTAACCTTTCTGAAGAGATCAATTTTGATGTAGCTCCCACTAATAGAATCAGCAATAAACGAAGAAGGTTAATCTTTATAATTTGCATACGAGCAAAGCTGGGGCGGATCACTAGTTTATAAAATACGACCGTCTGACTAAGGAACCCAGTATAATAGAGTTATCACATTCACCATGGTAATTATGAATGCACTCGGCATCTGTAAGTGCAACTCTGTGCATTTATTTATACTTTGTTAAGCTGCGCTTACACTGAAAAACATAGCCAGCCATAGTAGCCAGTTACTGAGATGGTTGCATGCTGTAAGAAACTTTGGCATACTGGCTGAAAATACTTCTGATTGCTTTTAAAGAGTCATCATCTTCCTTACCCCGTGCTATTCAGGGTCGGCGCAATATGTTTTTATCTTCCATCCTGTTCTTTCACCCTTCATGCTATAACACTCCTCATAATTATAATCCATCCATCTTTTCTTTGGCCTCCCTCTCTGCTTTTAAAAAGTTATGCTGGTTTAAAATAGCCGCAATGGTTCAGTTGATGTCAGATTGATTCTAGCAGCAAAATGTTATCCTCTCAGTAAAGATATTAAGCCCAGGCGTTGTTTTTTCAATGGTTTTGAGCTTCCGCACTATTGTTAATAGTTTAGTGGCTTTTGTTCTATATTACTTTGGATCCTGAACTTCACGATAAATACCGAACTAAATTCGTAATAGGAGGCATGAGCCCACTATCTTATCCATCGCACATTCTTCGCTCTCTTGGATATTAAAGCTGACAGTAACGTGTTCTTGGATGGATTCAAGTAGGTCTTTTTTTATTTTTGCTGGCATTTTGTTGATCTTATATCAAAAATATAATTGGCTATTTGGTTTGTATTTAGTTACTAATTGCTTGATATATTTGTTGTCTGTTCGGCAAATTGTTCCTTGTAAATTAGCCTTTAGTTTGTATTAGCATTCATAGAGACAAAGCGTCCGTGTTTCTAAATATCATTACGTATGCTTCAAGTGTAAGTGCTCCTTTGAAGTCTGTTGCCAATGTGTTCATGTTTGACGATGCATTGTCGGGGGTATCACTTTTGATTTTATATGTAGCTTTAATTTTAGTTGTATTGTGAGTTAAGTTTGTATGTTTAGAGGAATTACTAGAATCGATTTGTGTTGGATTGTCATGTGTGTTTTTGTTTTTACTTTCATTTTTACTTTGTCAAGACATAGTAAAGGGAATTTCTTTCGTTATTTTAAGAAGTCTTGTTCTTTTATCGTCTATAATACCGACCTTCTAGATACAGCTGCAGGTGTTGCAAAGTTGGTTTGCTCAGGAATAGAGATATTGTATAAGATACTATTATACCTACTTACGAGTAACAATAAGAACGCTAGGATCTCCAAATTCCCAGAGTTACAGGATTGTCCGAAAGTGTTACCGTGGCCCATTTTGCATCCAAAAATACTTTAACTTATTGTAAAATCTTAATCGGCATTTTACCATTGACGTATGTCTAGACATCAGCATCTGTGTTAGAATCAGCGACCAATATAACCGTAAGAAGCTGAATAGCGTTACCTGTGTCAAATACGTGTACTTCTCATCTGGCTTCAACTCACTGACCTGAAATTAATCGTTATTACTATTTCACCGATAGTGCTGATGGTGCTTCATTATTCTTAGTTTCTCTAATTCATCCATTAATGAGTAATTTTTGATGCTCGCTCCAAGAAACACACATCACATTAATTTTATTTAATCCTAGCAAGCCACCCTAACTTTGTACGGGTGTTAGAAATCTTTGAAACTCTTGAATTTTCTCTAGTTATAATGTACATGATTTATACGCTTCAACCTTCCTCATGAATCACTCTAACTATCTGTGAAAACTGCATAAATATCCGTTCAGCAGTGTTTGAGTTTATTGCAAATAGACAAAACCGGTGTAAGACTTTCTTTTGCAATAATTATGGAGTTACCATCGTTGGATTAATTTGTTCTGCAAAAATTTCCATAAATACCGTACAACATAATCGTTTAATTCAGACAGTTACCAAAACAGTAGTTCGGTAAGGCGTTGCGAATTAAAATTTTGCGTGTCCTTCTTTCGTGCTCGTATGTAGAACGAATAGCGCGGCGATCAGAATTCCGTTTGTTATAAAACCGGTTTTATCGTCTATAATATCGAACTTACTAGATATAGCTGCTGGTGGATATTCTAGCTTACATGCAAAGTTGGGTGCATAGGAATAATCTCTTGATACAAGTAGAAATAAAACCTTAGAATAATCGAATTCCTGCTTAGGTGGAGCACCGCCGTGTCCTTGTTGTGTTTGTCCTGATTCAGGCCATGATATGGATTGAGAGGGACTAGGAGGCGGTCATTTTCTTCTACTACTTGTGCTGTGAGACGGGATGGTTTCTTGCTATATTTTATGATTCTAGGTCAACGGGAAGTGTATGATTTTGATATCTTTCCTAGAGTCAAAATATGTGCCATAAACAGCATAGACGGCCTTCTTTAGTAAAGGGTAACAGATCTGAATACTTGATATTTCAGCTTAGTATCTTCCCCCGTCGTTGAGAAAAAGGCTCTTGACAGACGAGCAACAAAGTCCGTGTCTACTCAGTGAGAGTGTTTGGGGTGGAACTGTGCACGGTCCACCCCTACTTGACGTTGTATAACGTGGCTTTCTAGCTCTTGCGATTATGGGAGTACAGAGATTCTGTCTCTCAAAGTGAAACTCCCTTTGTGGGTAATTTGATAAAATGCTGTTCTGACATTGATGAAAGTGATACTACAAGGGTTCCCTTTTTAACAAGCACCCAAATCTATTAGTTTCTTTCTTGCAAGTGTTTTTGTATAACTGGGCTAATTTTGTTTATGTTTGGATACACTTCATTTCCTTCAAGCGAAAATTCAAACGCATAAGCTCTTCATTGTCTCTATCGTCATAACATTAATGAATATTATTTTACCTTCAGTATGAATATACTGGTACTGCGTAGAACAATAATTTTGCTAGGTTTATACTGCTCAATAATGCAGAGGCAGGTTGCTGGTTTGTTTGTGCCTACATTGCTTCACCCAATCGATACGCTTTGCTTTTTATGTTCAGTGGTTCTGTTAATAATTCTGCGGTCTTGTGACAAAGTAAAATACATGTTTTACCTTGTGGTTCCATTGTGTTTTAACCATGTTCCATTTCATTTTCATCATTTATTATGTTTTGTTTTTCAAATACTTCTTTGGCTTGACTTGCTGTTTTAAATGGATTTCCAATTTTAGAAATATTGTCATTATTTCAATATCTTCTCTAATTGTTATTTTCTTCTTCTGAGACACAGTTAAAATCATCTTTCAGAAGCATATTTATCTAATGTATAGTTTTTTTTAGAGTTGATAGTCATCAAATAGCTTCTAACTCCAGATCTGGGTGGAGTGAAAGGGAGTGTGAGACCTACTGTTCCTTCAGTTGTGTTTTAGGACCACGGAGACTCTTTTAATCTATCGCACAACATCTTTCTATTAATACCTTGATCTGTGCTTAGTCACTAATGACTGGTTTGAGGAGGCCGACCGCATCAGGCAGAGGCAACGGGGCGCTCGCCCCAGCCGCCGCCGGGATTCCGATCCCGATTTCCGGCCACCGTAGGCGCGGGCTTGCGGACGGCGTGCAATAGGTAGCACGCTGTCCGATCGTCCGGTAACCGACCGGACCGAGCCCAAGTCGTCGACGGCGCGTTCTGTTCCCGCGCGCCTCAAGGAGCTGTCAGCACACCGAAGAGACCCAGCCTGCTAACTGCAGGCAGGCAGGGTCAAAGCCTGCTGGGGTCAAGGGCCGTTTTCTGAGAGGAAGGCTCAGCCCCGGCACTATAGGCAACGAAGGAACGGGGTAGGTTTTTAGTCAGTAAGAGTCTGACACTACTTCCCGCTCCACCCAAGGGCGGGATTTGTCATTGGATGATTTTACCTACAATAAAAAAAATAAAAAAAACTAATGACTGGTTTACAATCGCTCACATTCGTGGGTATATGCACCTAATATTGGTATGCGGGTATCTATATCTAGGATACGAATGTCCTCAATGACATTAGGTCGTGTAGAGAGCTTACTTTCCATTTGTTCGTGATAGGTTATTGCGATCATCATGAATGTTATTTATTTGGCCATTTATTTGAAGACTGGATTGAAAAGTATCACAGACTTGTTTTGATGTATAGGAAACTAAGATCGCTGAGTTGATTTAAAGATAAGAAATTGATGTCATTTTGAAAAAAAATTATGTAGATACCATCTGAGGACGTTTTTGGTTTGATATGAGAAATAACCAATTTACTTATTCCGATCTAGATGGAGCTTGAAAGAGTGACAGAATTAACTGACTAAAAACCCCTTTTGTTCCTTCAGTGGCCCTGTGCGATAACTATAGATAGACCGACGAATATGGACAGGTTGATTCTTGTCGCATTGACTAGTCGACACAGTACCATGAAATCATTTTTGTTACCACAAGAAGACTCAAAGATGATACCAATACTGCACCTATCAAATAAAGTCTCTGCAATCATGTTTTACATCATAATATTAGTCATACTAACCACATTAGAAGTTGAGTTACATTATTACCTTTTGTAATTCGTGTGTGGTGAAATCGGAAGAGGAAAGAAACACGTGAATGTGATTGCTTAATATCAATTGAAAATACGTGACATACATTAAAAATGTTCTAATTTTTATTCAATAGTTTTTTTTTTTCGTTTTTGTGAATTTGCCTGAATTGACTCCAGTTGGTTCACTTTGATTTGATATCTTACTGTCGTTATTATTATTTTTCATGTATTTAATGGTGTTATCAAAAGGGATAACTTCTCACTGTTTGTGCATTTAACCAGTGTATCGAAATTTTCTAAAAGTCCAAAAATAGTTTTTGTACCGTTGTATAATATCGTCTAATCGCTTGAAGAACTATAATACCACAACGCAGGATTTCAAATTTTAGTTCTTACTGGGCGTCATAGAAGTCGACACAAGTATTAAAATAAAAAACACTACAAACTATGATGATATCAATTGCATTGATCAATTCCACTCATACTTTGATGTCTCAATACCCCATAAGTAGTCAGCCCATCACTGTCAGAACAAAGTAGGTACTAATTACAGTGATTTGCTATGAAATGATAATTGCAAATAGTATTGCAGAACTGAAGCAACCCGCTGATTGGTCGAGTAATGTTATAATAACTAAGTAATGTATTAGCAAGGCTTTTTACTCAAGGCTCACGAATGACGTAAACACTTTTAAGTTCATTAATTTTAATGGAATGGCTGGAAACGGTTTTTTTTCTTTGCTGCATAATTATACATATATTTATTGAAATAAATTTTATTGCAGACACTAAAATATCATCATAAATGGCAAGTTTTAGTTGGCCATATCTTGAAGTGATCAATTTCTAAGAACTGGCCACGACGTGGCCAACGACGACGCGTCGACAGCTGCAGTTCCCTCTGTCGTTGGCAACATTAATGTATGTGGAAGTAAATTCCAAAGGCACGACACGAATAGTTAAGGATCCACCGGTACGGCGTTGTGTTTTGCCCCTTAGACTCACGTGTATGGTCACGATTCTGACTGTATGAAGTCATAAGCATCCGTGTAGAGTCGTGGGCACAAAGTCAAGAGCTGCGAATGATTCAGAAGTTAACTTGGCTTACGTTTACAAACTATGGAAGGAAACTTGAAGGTTTTTGCAAAACAGCAGATTTCATAAAATGAAGTCCATCTTCGCGACTTTTTGTCTGTATGAACGCAATACTCAACTCAACTCAAAGACTACAGAACGGATTTTCGTGCAGCTTTCACAAATAGACAGAGTATAACGTACGCCAATTACGGTTAAAAAAAGCCAAACATTTCAAAGACAATTTAAAATAGAATGATATTTAGATTAGAGATATACGAGAATTTTTTCGCATATACAAACAACATTTATAATCAAGTAGCTGCTGCTACCTGCTGCGCCCGCATGAAAGTTGAAATTTGTTCCAAGAGAACATCCTCCAGGGATAAAAGGAACTCTATGTCACCCGACATGATCCTGCCCAGCTATGGACTTAGTTTATGCTTGCCGGCTAGAGTAGATATCAGACCCGACATGTTCCTCATGGATGTAATAATCCAAGATATAACCTACCCGTATGCCAAATTTCATCTGAAGGAGTTACAGACATAAACATATTTGTATATACTAACCTTGATATTGATATTGGTCGGAATTTCCATACATAGAGTTTATTTATTTATTAAGAGGACATTATCAATGACCCTATTAACATAGCTCATCGTAAAGGATGATTATTCTCTTCGAAGAAAGCCCCATTTTCATAATGAGAAAGAATCATAGTCAGTCAATTGTACCCATTCAATTTATATCCAAGCTTTTCTATTGGTATAGTACTCTATCCTCACAAAGGGATTAAGCAAAGCAATGGAGGTGAACGCGATCATGAACAGGTTTCATAAGTTTATGACTAATGCGAGAGATCTTGTAAACAAATATGAATGCAAAAAGGATCTCACGTAAAGCCACAACATAAATGAACATGATGTCATCATTGGAAAATACATCTTTGGCAAGAAAGATATGCTATTATTCATTTATGGCGATATAGGTGAGGCCAAAATTTATGAAAATGGTAAGCTTTCGCAAATCAGTTTTGTTGAAATTTCTAAATAATTCAAGTAGCATTGTGTGTAGGTATATTTCTTTTTTGGGATGGGAACTCATAGTTAAATTATTGATTTGGCGGTTTACATTAATTAAAGCTATTGATATTACTGTCCATTAATTAATTATAACTATTTTTAATGTTATTTGTGATGTCTTTTTTCTTTCTTTGTGTTTGATTTTTATTCTAAATGTAATTATTTATTTATTTTTATTTTCTAATCTTTCATCAATAAAAATACACACAATAATTTGGAAGGTAAATACCAAATTCTACGTATTTCGATGATGGAATCCTCTGGTGGTGATGTGGAAACGGTTTTAGATGATCTACAATTTTTTTTAATCTAATATCATCCTTTCGGAATTTAAATTCATCTCTTAGTTTTTTTTTTTTTTTTTTTTTAAATCTCTTAGCTGCCAGGCGCTTAATTCAATGTTTATTTTTTTATTAGTTTATCTTATTTTTTCATTACTTATCTACATTGTGCTCGATAGAAGCGACAAGAAATATGTAAGCAAGATTTATGTAACTTACAATATGATTTAAAAAGAGTTTCCATGGAGTTTCTTGCACGTTCTTATCCATAGAGATCTACGCTCTGGAACATGCAATTAAGCTTCTCTTTGTTTTTATCTGTCCAACATTTTGACAATTCAAAAGTGCCTGTAATTGGTCTATTTGAAATAAACGATTCTGATTTCTGAATTCTTGTTGTTTGACAATACTGACAGACAACCGACTAAATTCAACCCCAATTTCTCAATAAGAATTTATTCATAGTTTCAACCGAGCCAACGGTTAATTTTTTCCCTTTCAAAAAATAGCAACAATTTGCATCAACAGCTATCACGTCTGCTTATTCAGTGGCTTTCAAACACAATCTAACAGTGTATTCCGAATTCTGCGTGCCAATCCGACCAACAGACAGAACAGTACGGTCGACTAAAATCGAAAGTTTAATCCTTACTTCTCACGCGATCTTGTGCTGGTTTCTTTGAACCATTCTCACACTATATAGATAGGAACAGAAGGTCGGTTTTTTTTACAACGAGAACGCATTCACTGAAACACTTGCATGCTTTACGTATAGGGGCATTACCATAATTTGTTAAAATATCGGGCATGGGAGCGAGAAAAAGAAATGGAGCTATATAGGATGTATAGCTACGTCCTTTTAACAGTTCAATTTAGGTCGTAAAATGAATCAGGTTCAGAGCTCGTGGTAGGACCTCAGGTTAAAACTATCTTGACTGCTCTGAACTTCGAACAATTATAATAATAATTTATTAAAAATTCTTTAAAGTATATATTAATGCATTCTTAAATATAAATCTTAATTCTGAATCTTACGTGCCTGAACTAGGAAACCCTGTATTTCAGGCTGATTTGACTGCGCAGTAATTCTTTTTAATAAAAATCGAATGCATATTGCGTATTTTTTCGAATATGTGAATAATTCGGAACGCCTAACTTCAGGGTAACCAACATATTTTGACTGTACCTACTGTACAGCGTTTGCTAGGGCACTTGCGACCGATATTTGGATACTTTCTTGTATTTGTTTTTGTAAAATATTTTATACATAATACTAATAAGATTTTTTTTTTTTAAACTAGCATGAGAAAGACTGGACGCGGTGGGAACATCTCGCAATCTGTTATGTATGCGCATAATTTAATAATGATGACGTCACATTTCAGAGTGTGCATTTATTCTTTTTTCCTTCCATCACGTTTTAAAGGTTTTTATTTTACTTAATTATTTCCTAATTCTTCCTATTTTCGATATATGATAAAGTTATTATTTTAAAATAATGTATATATGCTTTTAAATCGAGTGTTTGTGCGTACGTCTGCTTTCGTTCATTGTACGGAATCGTCCTTCTGTATATTTCTATATTGTTATTAGCGTATGTTCTAGCTTACCGTTATTTTGTGAGGTGAGCAGTCATCATAGTGCATGGATGATCTGTTTCTAGTACCGTTTGTCTAAAGCCAAGGATAATCGATTAAGGAATTGGTTGCGCTTGATTCGATTTTTGGTTCGCTGGGTTCCGTTTTTGGTAGTTTCTTTTTGCTGTATTTGCCATGAAGTTCCTGATGTTGTGGGCTGATTGTTTTATTGTCAACCGAGGTAGTTTTTTGTGTACTAAAAATGTTGTTTGCAGTAATAGATTTTATATATTTATTATATAGTTATTATTTTCTTTATTTGTATTATCTTCTGTATCATCTTCGTGCCCTTGGCTCGTATTATACAGAATTGGCCCAACATGTTTTCTTTTCGTCTTCTTTTCCGTCAACTGACAAAGTTTTATATTATTATTATTGATAGGCTCTCACTTGACCACTATCTTACCTGATGGAAAGCGACGATGTGGTGAAGATGGAGTACGCTTGTCTAGAAGTTATCTGTTCACTCTTGACTTAAAGAGGTCAGCTAGGGTGTAGCTATAAGAAAACACATACACCGGCAACTAAGTTAAACTACACCATATTCGAGGTTTCTTAGTTATTGGTTTATTTGATCTTAACAACCTATGTCATTTGTTTGTAAGTTTAATATTATGCGAAGACTATTTTCTAATCTAAAACCAGCGTGAAGCAAAGGTAATTTCTAAAAGAATACAACTTTTATAAATTAATCAAAAAAACCATTAGTTTAATTCTAAATTAACTCTGTAGACCGTGCACAAATCACGTCCTTTTGATAATAATCCGAGAATAAAATGCGATTTTTACTTTAATTTACCTCAACGTTACTAATTTTCTAAGCTTTATGGACAGTATATTTAAAAAGAACAAAAGTCATCGAAGGCTAGGCTGCCGTTTCATTTAATTCGATCATACTAAATTAAGAATCTTGATACTTTTCTAAGACTTTCTTTAAACTATTTAGTCTGACTATTTATTCTTTTTTGAGATGTTTTTTAGTCTGGTTTGTTCAATCCTCTTTTCTGTATTGGTACAATATCTTTATAATTTCGTGTTGAGCACGAGATATATATTAATAATACTACATCTATTAATAACAGAAATAAATATTTAAGTTTTTCATGAGCTGATCAGTAGGTACATAGGTGGGATATCTGTAACCGTATCCGAAACTACTGTAGCGACATCTATGGTGCTATATAAGAATAAACAATAAAAATCCTGAATCGTGCAATTACAGTTCCTTGCGCGATTTGAACATATACAAAAGCGTGAAATCTCCTATAGGAGATCTATATCGTGTGGTCGGAGGATCCTCCCTTTTCAACGGAGGTATGTGGGACTTTACTCTCTGTTTCGTATACCTCCTAACCGGTATAATATTTTTCCTTTACCCTATCTAGGCCTAAAAGGTGTGCCTTAATAAATAAATACCATTTGAAATAGAATAAAGTGTCATTTCGAGAACATAAAATATAACAATTATGACGAAAACTATATTCATTTTGGAGTTTTAGAATTCTAAAGCACCACAGTAGGTATCTATGTAACGAGATATCAATAGCCAAAATCATAAAGCAAAAAATACCAAAAAGTTAAATGAACTACAAAATTCTAAAAGCTAGGTGTAAAATTGCCAATAAATAACAGTTATGTATCGAATGATTGGTTTAACTGACCTGGTTCTCGAATTAATGTGTCTATGAAACATAGTCTATGCGTCATAGAGTATTATAGAAGGTCAACTCTATACAATGCGCGAGCTCGCACGCACACACGCACACAGTTCACTTACAGCCAGTGCAAGTGCACTCGCGATCGGCATTTGTTTGAAATCGCTGTACGTATGCGATTATGTGTGTGTGCACCGGCTTTCGCTCGTTGTACGGAGCAGACCTTGCATTGTAAGGATCCTGCATGGCTCTTAAAGTAGGTATCTACGTTAAGCCATAGGTTAGCTACCGGATTGATCAAAAGAGTTACCGCGGTCATTGAAGCTTTTTGATCATCTTGACCGGTAGTCAGAAGTTTTACTGTAGGAGGTTATCATTTTACACAGTTACTGGGAGGTCAGATATCAGTTTGGTACTCCACGTAAAATACTGAGGCCTTATCACAAACTCTTAACGTGATTCATTTGAAGACCTAAATCGAGCAGTTAAGAGGTCGAGCTATATGGGATCCATCCCTCCATCCCTTTTTCTCACTCGCATGCCTGTCATTTCCACAGGTCATGGTAAAGCCCCTGGTACTAAATTGTATCGAGTGAGATTGAAAGTCGATCGATTAGGGTCTATCCGATAAACCCTAATCGATGGACTTTCTAAGCAGCCGATAGACTCTGGATAGACTTTATTGGCTTTCAATCGTAATCGTAGTTGGAAAAAAAGGGTAGACTAGATTTTTGTTGAATAGAGTTTACCTTCTGCACTTATCTATTCTGTGGCATCTGTGAGTCATACAGGTTGTTTACCTGCTGCCGAATAAAGTGTGGTTATATTTAGTAGTGGACTCGTAGGCTCACTATTTGGTGCTTGTGGGATAGGATTATGGTCGGAAAAAGTATGTCATAATGGTTTTCAGTCCTTTTGAGCTCTTTAAAAACAAATTTTGATAGCGATCTCATTTATTTTATGGAAAAAGAGTAGGTTAAGAGATAGGATCCTTAAGGCCAAGTGTGTCAACGAGTTGTACGTCGTGGGTTCCAACCCAGCCAGGGGCATTATTTTGTGTAATTTATTTCATCACCACTGCTCTCAAAAACGGTGAAGGTGGTAAAACATCGTGAGGAAACCGGCATGTCCTAATAGTACCAAAAATTCGAAAATATGTGACATCCATCAATACGCACTGGGCCCGTGTGGTGAATTACGGCAAATTCCCTCTCATAGAGAGGAGGAGTCCCAGCAGTGGGAACATTATAAGGCTGATGCTGTGCAATGCAATGCAAAACAGAAGTGTAGGATCTAATTTGTTTAACATCAGCTTAGACTTTCTCTAATTTGAACGTCTTTAAGTATTTTTGACCTTTCAAGTTCCAGTGGTGTGTGTTCCAGTGGTAATTTCCGAGACTTCAATTTAAGACAAAGAATTCTATATTGTTTGAAGTTAGTGGTTTTGTATAAAATAAAACTTAAACCTTCAAGATGTATAGCGCGGTTGACTCAGTGGTTGAGCTGTTGGCTGCTACGTTGCGAGTCGAGCTCGATTCCCCCACGGAACAAACAGTATAGTTCTCAAGGCTCTAGGTGTCTTGTGCTTATGAGTTTACATGCTGTGATCGCATCACTGTGGCCTTACCATAAAGTGCTAAAATGTCAAGTGTTCGAGCGAGGTAGAGAGATGAAGTTATACAGCCTATATAGTATCATCCCTTTAACAGTTCAGTTTAGGTCATCAAATGGATCGCGTAAAGAGCTCATGGTAGAGCCACTAAAATAAAAAAATAAAATCTTTAAGTTGAGGTATCATTTTTGACCATCTATGCCAAGAGTTATCTGTCTTAATCATCACAAACGAAACTTCGTAAAGATTTCTCATTTGTCACTTCCCACGATTTCTAGAATTTCAGCTCATCCTTCAGAAACGTCTTTTTGACGTACAATAGCGCCTTAACAAGCCAGCAATAATGCCATCCATTATCACAGTTGACCTTGCATTCATGTCTCCAAATAATATAATAAACTGATTTCGAAAATCTGCCTCAATTTTCTTGTCATCGGATCACTTTCGCCTGCCCCAGTTCCATTGTCTTGTCAGTTCTTTATTTCCCATCTTGTCATTCAAATATCATCCTTATTGTTAAGATAAAAGGAGTTACGAAACTTTGTGATCTCGAAAAATTGCGATAATGAGAGAGGGAATATGTTTTGTCTCTTTCTGATTTGTATATAAACAAAACAGTATTGTTGATGGTCTGATTATATAATGAATGGGGGCAGAAAATGTAACACTGACAGACTAAATAGTCTATGATAGCCCATTGTCTTTGAATGCGATTGTCTTTGGTAGGTACTTTAAAAATGTCCTTGTGTTCTAAATTTAAATTAGAAAGATGGCCAATAAAATTGGTTGTCGAAAACAGATGTCAACAATAAAAATGCTTACAGTTTGATTGGCCATCAAACGTCGACTAAAGCGGCCGACGACTGTGTCCATAAGTCGTAAAATGAGATGTCTCACACAATAAAAGAGATGAGAACGTTACAGCCTCAATAAAGACGTTTAATGAATGTCGCAGTCATCTTATTGGATTTCTCGAAGGACTACAGTCTCCAAATAATCCTACATTATTTTTTAGCATATGCGAAACCTGACTATAGTTTGTTTAGAATCAGTAACTGAATCGATTCTAATAATTTTTACACCATGTTATTTAATACATCATAGCTATACATCTATTAGATTCTATTCTTCTAACTTTGCTGTGCCCGACAGGCTCCATATGATCTTGCAATATTTCATACCATCTATGTACATAATATGGAATGCAATAAAGTATTGAGTATTGAGTATTTATTTTTTCCTAAAAATATTTTAAAAAAGGTCACAAGTTGGACACCACCGACACTAAGTAAGTAAAACACAGATCACGGTAGGTCGTAGGAGGCATTAGGTGCCAGCGCACAGCTGTGTGCGGGAGCAAAACAACCCCTCAATTCATTGTACAGTTATAAAATTTTGTACATAGATTCTTTACATAAAAATACTCGACATGTGTTTCGTGTTTCACATATACTAAGAATAAGGTTGTATATGGGATACTTTTTTTTTAACCCAGAGTGTACTTATGTTCCCTTATGATAATTTCTTACTATCATGCGGGTGTTAATGCTGGTAAAAGCTAATATCTAGGACAAAAAAATCAGATGACTTGAGAACCTCCCCTTTTTTAGAAGTCGGTTTAATTCTGCAGCCAGTTTAACATCACAGAAAATACAAGCTGAACGCGAAATCCATCTATATTGTGCATACAAGCAGAAATAAATGACCTACTAACGATACACATTCAAATTCCTGTCACATTGGTCACAGAACGTTCACTGTTCTCTCGTTCACAAGAATAGGTCAGAATAGTGGCATAAACAGGTGACCAGTCGCTGAGGTAGCTACCACAAATGTCGGCCCTTCACTTTTATTCCTACCAACATTTATAAAGTATGTGATACCAATTATATTTTACATATAATTGCTTTGGTATTTATCTTGTTTCTAGTTTGACGCGTATAGCATAATTGGGGCGGTTGCCTTGTTATTTATTCTTGATCGTCTAGCATGAATTATTGAGTAGGAATGTTTTGAAAAGAACAGATAAATGTGAAACCTGCCCCAGGAATTGAGGGCGTGGTCAACTGCAAGCGTTCCATGCTAAAAGAAACGATTGTAACTTGGCTAGGGGGGGCTGTATAGGTATTGTTTTCAACACACTTGAAAACCTGTATCCTTTCGAAAACCCATAGAAAAAGTTTAATGGTAATCCCCCTACACTTTTCAACCCTAGTGCAAAATACACAACAATGCGAGCCTATAGTAGGCGCCAGATAAGTTTGCAATGAGCGGTCACTGACCCTCCTATAAATTGATTACATTCTTAATTAAGAAAACACGGAAATAAAGACATAAAGCTGTCTTGAATGGACATCAACAAGAATATTAGATATTGGAGCAAAGTATGTTTTGTCACGAAACAGAGTCTGAAACGAATAATACATTTTGATACAAGTGCAGAAAGTTTATCATTGCGACCGTGGAGGAATCCGTGAGTTTTATGAAGCTGTGGGCTGCAGTGACAAACTTGCACGTGTGTCAAACAAACACGTTTTTGAATACACTTACGACTCCTAGGGTTTGGCCCGCGCCTCGTGGTGGACAATGCGCGCCTGATACGATAAAATACTTTGCATTGCATTGCATTACATCAGCCTTATAATGTTCCCACTGTTGGGACTCAAGCCTCCTTTCTAGGAGAGGGAATGGGCCATAATCCACCACGCGGGCTCGGTGGCGGGGTGGTGGTATAACTATTTTATTACAATAAAATTGTGGCGGAGGCAAGCACGCGCTTTTTTCCGCACTAGTGCGGAAAACAGTAGATTGCGTGCCTAAATGCGGTGGAATAAGAGCTGGTTTTCGAGTAACTGTAGGTACTGAAAATATATTTGTAACGTTAACTTCTAATGTAATTAAGAGAGAGTGTTTCTATTGCCAATTTTATTAACATGGTGAAATAATCAGCCACTTCATTTACCGGCTGGAAGTACTTCCTCTCCACATTAGTAAAAAACCATGTGACAGATATCTACAAATGGAGCCAAATTACGGCTTGTGACAGCCAGCAGACTTGTCGGACTAGTCTCATATCCTATTGGCCATAAAAAACATGTTAGGAAGTAAGTATCCTGAGTGTAGAGGCGCCGGAGCTATAAATAGTTGGTATAGAATATATCTAATATACTAGATGCTGTTGGGCACTATGTAGGTAGGCTCAGAAGGTTAGGATTACTTTTTTTAGGGCATAAACAGCCTTATTTTTAGTATATGCAAAACCCGAAACACGGGACTAGTATTTTTATGCTATGCTATATTTTAATCCATATAAAAAAATTCATAACTGTATCATGAAAAATCACAAAGTTATATGCTTGTTATGCTATCCGGTTGTCCACACAAACACATGGTCACCGGGTCATCTGGATGACTGAGGGGTTGTTTCGCTGCCGCACCCAGCAGTGCGCTGTTGTCTAATGCCCGCTATGACCAGACTTGACCTGTATTGTACTTAGTATCGGTGGTGTCCATCCAAGTTGTGGCCTTTTTCAAATATTTTTGGGAAAAAATATAACATGGTGTAAAAAATATTGGAATCGATTCAGTTATTGATTCTGAACAAACTATATTCAGGTTTATATATGCTAAAAATAATGTTATTTAATAATTAATTAGCGCCAAATGCTCTACTCAAGTTTTACTCATTTGAAGATCTAATATTTTTTCAATAGGTTTACTCGTAAAAACCGCTCCCATGTACAGACGCCAGCACGTCAATCTACCCCAATCTGTCAAATTTCACCAATCGAACATTAACTTTCGTTTATTGTGTTAAGGTTGAAAATCTATTAAAGAAATTTGACAGATTTAGGTAGGTTGATGTGCTGGCGTCTGTACATAAACGTGGTAATTTGTCCTGGACTGGACAGGACCTGCGTCAGGCCGACTAAACTTACTCAACTCGGACTGTTTTTTAAGGGCACCCGCCGTTTCAGACTAGCTACGGCACTGGTTTTAAATCTATCCATTGTAAGTTTATATCTACCATTATCTTCCCAAATCATTAAACTTAATGACTGCTAGCTTCTCGCACTATATTAATCTCAAAGGTAGCAATTAAGTCATTATCGCTGAGCTAAAAACATTAACAAGAACATAAAATCGTATTTAGTTTGATCAAGAACACAATGATGTGCGATTATGAATCTGAAAGGAAGTGCTTTTTGCATGTTTTTATTTTTTATTTTTGCAAACTTTTAGCATCATCGATTAAATTTTTTTTTTTTAATAACTTCTCCCGCTCTTGGTTGAGCGAGAAAGATAGTTCATTCTATTCAATTCAAAATGTTTTTCTTTCACATAGTCCCCATGTAGGCCCATAGGGACTTAAAACGTCAGAAACTAGTGAACGTTTCCATTTGAAAGTTTCCTATGGAAAAGAATTGTCAGACTTTTACTGACTAAACTAAAAACGACTCATGTTCCTTCCCGTGTTGCCCTTTGATTTATTTTTTTATTTAACCAGAAACAAAATGCCAATGACACTGACTACATAGCATAGCATAGCATAGCATCAGCCTTATAACGTTTCCACTGTTGGGACTCAGACCTCCTCTCTAGGAGAGGGAATGGGCCGTAATACACCACGCGGGCCGAGTGCGAGTTGGTGGATGTCACATGTCTTTGAATTTTTGGTTCTAAGACATGCCGGTTTCCTCACGATGTTTTCCTTCATCGTTTTGAGAGCAGTGGTGATGAAATAAATTACACAAGGTAATGCGCCTGGTTGGGTTTATACTCGCGACCTACAATTCGTAAGTCGGAGTCGTTACCATTCGGCCACCACTGCTCTCAACACACTGACTACATTAAGTACAAATTGTGTAAAACACATAAAAGAAAATATCAAACAGATATAATAACTAAACCTCTCACTCAGTCCTCTCGCAAATCACCAGACATTCACTCAGTATCTCCTTCCATTCATCAGCGAATAAATCTAATCCGGGACTGGACAAAGATTCGATAGGTTTTAATATTGTCCATCCAAAGTACCAGAATTATAGCTAAATAAATTAGATTTTCCTAATCTACACCAATATTAAAAAGAATCCAAAAATATGTTTTTCTTTCAAAAATTACAGAACCGATTTTAAAAATTCTTTCTTGTTTAACGTAGGCTATTTAAGTATTTTCTACTTTCGCGAGGGCGAAGTCGCTTGCACAAGTTAGTAGTTAATATTCTTTGTGGCCTGTCTTCTCATCTTAATAAGCCTTCTGTGCTTCTCCCTAATGCAGTGGCTCAGATAAATGGCATCGAGTTGATTACAGTGACCTACATAGAAGTGAAGGCTGTGCTAGGAATTAGAGTGCAATGTTTCAATGTTTTTTTTGTTTTTCTGAAGGGCAAAGGGCTTTAGCAACTAGATGCGAAATGTAATCTGTTTTGGACCTAATGAGTTTTCTTTTATTTACGTGAGTTTGTGGCGACCACGTATTGGAAGACGTAGCGTTGGTAGGTCTCCCACAAGGTGGACTGATGACTTGGTGAGGGTCACGGGAATCCTATGGATGCGAGACGCACAGTACCGTTTTGTGGCGAGACTGGTGTGGCCTATGTCCATTAGTGGATCTCTTTTGGCTGAAATAATAAATGTCTTTGGAGGATCCAATAGAAATATAAACACATTTGTACAAAAGAGTTATTGTGGCCTAAAGGCTAATTGAAGGAACACGGGTAGGCTTTACTCAGTAAAAGTCTGTCTCTCACTCCACTTAGACTAGAAGTCATTTGATGATATGGCACACGAAAAATTTAGGAAAAAATGGACAAAAAAGTCTAATATAAGCTCTGGCTAAAAGGATCGCTGGCCCAACTACTCGGTGTAAAGTCAAAGCCCTCACTCTAATGCGTCGCATGCGCTGTCTGTCAGGTTACATCACGTAGGCATCATAAACTGGGAATCTAATACCACTGCCAATGTCGTACTCTTGGATGACGGTGTTTTATTGATATAACTCATTGGTAGGTAAAGGAAGGCTCTTCTATATGTACTACATACTCACATACATGGATGTGGTAGACAGCTGATGTTATTATTATAGTTATAAAATTTTAGAATTGAATTTACTTTCACTTTAATGCAACATTTCAATTTCCGAAACGGCTAGAACAATCTTGATGGGATTATAATTGGTAGATAAAGTTATGATTAGTAACTTTTTTCTTCTCATTTATTGCATTTACCATTATTTTTATCTACATCACCCAAAGGTTGACTGGTAGAAAATGCCTGAGCCTTTAAGTCCGCCTCTTGAGGTACCTTTATGGTTTTTTTTTTATAAATAATATAATTTTAGTACCTACTAGAAGTAATATTATAAACCTCATTCTTCTGTTTTGTGATACAAGCATACGTGTACGTATCAATAATGTAACTTAAACCCTTCACCACAGAAAATGACAGTGAAATAAATCCTTACTTTCTATTTCATTCCATTCATTTCCATATAGTTAGATTGTATCATGATCGAGATATCACAATTCATTTGAAAGGCAATCGTGATATGTTAGCGCAGTAGTTGAGCAGCTTTCAACTTTTCAGTCGCTACTTCATTTAATGTACTCACTTTATCCATTCTCGTCACACCACACATCTAACATTTTTCATATCCGCTACATGCAATTCTTTTTCATTCGTCTTTCTAGAAGCCCTTCATTTTGATCCGTACAGAATGTCCGGTCTTATCACAGACTTGTAGATTTTACCCTTCTACTTAAGGAGCATCCAGAGTTCCAGATTCTAGTATAACTACTTCTTCATGAAAATAGTACATCATTATATTATTTGTCTATTGTTGATGAGTACCACCGAGGCGGTATTTAGGTCCTTAAGAGAGTCGAGGACGGTAATCATCAAGACTCACTTGTATCATACGTTTTCCAATGCACTTGTGATAAAAACAGTAGTAGTTAATTTTTTTATGTCATGGTGGTAATAAATGTTAAACTTTGGTTACATGCACCATTACATGCCTATTTAAATCCGGTGCTATTGGAGTCACTTTCTGAGCAAATGTGTTGATAAATATGTATATTAATATATGTATACTAAAGCCATTTCAGCCACAATAAACATAAATCAAAGTCTAGGAAATTAACAGCTGTATCGCAATCAGTATTGACAAGTAAATTGGTTCGTAGTACTATGATACTTTATTTCTAAACCGACTCAACACTTTTGCAAGAATATTTAAGTCAAGTAATAATACAGTTTGTTTGGATTTGTAATTTCCTTTCTGAGTTGTGGCTTAATGGGTTTGAGACTTAAATAACTCGATACTTGTTCCTAGATTTTGAACAACTAATCTATAAGTAACCGTGACCTTAGATTAGAACGCATAGGGCTTACATGAATAACTAAACAACTGATACACATAGTTTATATATTTCTAAATACATATGTTACCGGCAATCTTTATAATTCAGGTATTCTATACAATATCGAATGCGCAGCCGGTAATGTGTGTAAAAGACGAGAGCAGGGAAGGAGGTGAAGTAATTTTAGGGCACCCCGACACGGACAGGTTAGGTTAGGGTTATTTTTGTTCTAACACCACCTGAAAATAAAAAGCATACTTTAAACCGTATTACATACACTGCCTAAGTATTATATAGATTACACGATTATATAGATTGCCGGTAACACATACCATAAACCAATAACACCGAGACACAAATGTTTGTCTTGAGTGGGAATCGAACCTGCGACCCCCGCTATATCTGTTAAGGCCATTAGCCACCAGACCAACAGGCCAATGAGTCACCCAACAGACATAGTATGAGCTTTTACAACACACAAGATATCAAAAAGGCGAATAAAATAAAACCAAGATCTTTAGATTTTAATCGGACCGCGTGATAAAAATAGTTGTTTGATGCAATTCCAAATTAATTCGTGAACGATTGGAAAGTTCAAAGTATTCAAAACACGTGTTTCGGTTGTAAAAACAAACTGTAAAATAACACCGACATCGCAATCAATGAGTAATGAAATGAATGAAGAAACGTGCTGCATGCTTTGGGTTTGCTCAGGAATTTTCGAAGTTCGCTCCCGACATCGGCGGACTGCTATTTTTTATATATTTTATTTTGTGTGTGTTTTAAAACTTTAAAAAATATTAAAAACATGTAGAAAAGATATTAATAGAGAAATAATAACTATAGTAATTATAGATATAGATTCAAATATCTTGATTCCCCTTTCACTCAAAGACCCTGTTAGAAGAGTCGCTGGAATGAGGACTAATGCCTTGTCGATGGCGTTTAATGCTCCACGCGCGTCTGAAAGAAATGTCAATATGATTCACAAGGCCACCACGACTCTGGAAAGAATCTTAAACAGATATGGGATGGATTGGTAAAAGTCTGACACTAAGTGTTCGATTACGAAGACGCGGCGCGTTGCGCGGCGCGTCACGCGGTCTGTCGTACATTGCCATATGTTTGTGTTTGTGCGAGCGATGACGCGACGCGCCGCGTCTCCGTAAACACGGCCTAAAGGTATTTTTATTATCATGCGCAGTAAGTAGGCTGTTGCAAACACAACCTGGCAAACTGGGGGATTATAAACCCCTCCGATATCCAGTGCGAGTGCTGTGCTCCTGACCAAACAATGGCCCACTTATTAGAGGGCACAGTGTCCCTAAAAATGCACCCTGGAGGACCTAAAAACGGCACTGACACCGCTATTTACGTGGCAACCTACATGGCCCAAAAAATTTGAGTGAAACTGAAATGGACTTCGAGAAGAAGAATATAATGCGGATTTCAGAACGCATGCGGATTTGCTCCGCATGTAGAAAATTTCAAAAGGCAAAAAAAACGCGTCCCGCTTGCGTATAGCACACATTACAATAAATACTTGTATAAAAAGGACATTTGCGGAGGCTACGCATGCGGAGCAAATCCGCACGATATTACAAACACCCTGTGCCCGAACAAATAAGGTACACACACGCATGATCTTATGTCATGTTTCATTCCGGTTCACATCGTACCTAGCTCTAAACTAAACCCTAGGTCGTGTACCTAGGGTTGTCATTTGCATTGTTTTGTTTTGTTTGCGTCATTGCGTGTTTTACAGTCTACCTACCTGCAACCCAAGCCGCCTATGACGGCTATGTCCGTAATGCGATATCAATTGACTGGCTTTTGCGTAATTTTATGCAACTACAATGTCCTTACCCGTATCTTGTATATCTATGGTTGTGTAGGCCGCAACTATAGTAAACCCGTTCCGAAATGGGAAAAGAAGCATTAAAAGGCAATTCAATTCGGGTAAGTTTTAGTCAGTAGCTGCCTTATTCCAAAATAGTTCCGGAACTATTATTAGGTTTATTTATTTATTTATAGTTCCAGAACTATTAGTAGATTTATTTATTTATTTATTTATTAAAACTCCATGCAACACAAGAGTACTAAGGCGGTCGTAATGCCTTAGTACTTGTTCACGTTGGAACGCGCGGGCGCGGTGGCGGGTGCGGTCGCGAAGACGTGGCGGGTTCGTGTTCACATTGGCCGCCAGGCGTTTGCGCGGGTGTGACGTGTTGTCAGAGATTGAAAACATGGACGACGATTTTTTATTTTGAACCGTAAATTCATACCTAAAGTGAGAGATGATAAAAATTAGAATTGGTATGCACGAAATTAATAAGGAAAGAAACGGTATGGTGTATTTCATACTTTATATAGTAATTTGAGAGAACATCCTTCAAGATTTTTTAGATATACCTGTTTTTACTTTGCCAAATCGCAGTTCTAGCCTGAACAGCACTAATAAACTCTTCTGTATTGAAAGACATGAAGAAAACGTGCTACCGTTTCTAGCGATAAGTTCATACTGGTTGAACTTACCTGACGTCGCGAGTGAATCGCGCGCTCCGCCGCTAGTTCGACGTGAACACACACAAACATCTCACGCGTTTGATATTGACGCGAGCGGCGCGCGCGCGTCCGTCGCTAGCTTGCCCGCTACTTACACCGCACGTGCGTTTCGTACGTGAACACTTAGATATTACGCCATATATGTTTGATATTTCGTGACCGCGCCCGCCACCGCGCCCGCGAGTCAACGTGAACAAGTACTTAGGCATTCTCTTTTTTCTCTATTCTACTATGAAACCTAGCAATAGTCCCGGAAATAAATTTAGATCGCGTTTAGTTCGTATTAAACTTTAGTAATAGTCCCGGAACTATTTTAGATCGCGTTTTAGACGAAGGCGGTAGAAATCTGACACTCTCTCACAATCTACTAAAAATGGGAGAACCTTTTTATGATTTTCTAACAAAAAAAAAACACACTTGACTTTCAATCGACAAAATCATAATTGTCGGTCTCAGTTGTTATAAATGAAAAGCGGTTTAACAAATTACTGCCAAACCTACGATTTCACTTCTTCCAGCGCCTTTATTGACTAGAACACAAAGAACGCGACTTCACAAACCGCTTTTTACAAAAATGCAGTAAACGAAGCGTTTATCTAGAAACTAGTCATTAGTCCATGATTACCGTCGGCTCCATATATCAAAGGCTTTCCTATCCGGTGCTTACGACCAGCTTCCTTGGGATATTCTGTGAAAAGCTTGCAAGTTTTTTAGGGTTCCGTACTAAAAGGTTAAAAACAGAACCTTATTACTAAACACTTCACTGCCTGTCTGTCTGTCACCAGCCTAGCCAGCCCAGCTTAGAGCCAGATATAACGGTTCATGAGATATAATAATAATAATTTTTATTTCATAGACAACATGGGTCCAATGGTTAGTACGAGTAAACAAAACTTATCAACTAAAAGGGTTAGTAACAAATATTACAAATAAAAACTTAATCTATTGCCGCACCAGCATACGCAACCAGTGATTGATCACTGGCACATCATGCTTGTCGGCTAATGACGATATAATGAACCGTGATAGCTACACAATTGAAATTTTCACAAATAATGTATTTCTGTTGCCGCTATAACAACAAATATCTACTAAATGTAATGTTTAATTGAGACTGCCATAAATTAAGCGTGTTCTTTTTGTCGTTTTTTACGCGATGGTAATATTAGTTTGTCTGACTAATATTGTACGGAATAGTACGGAACCCATCGTGCGCGAATCCTACTCGCACTTGGCCGGTTTTTTTATGAAGGAATTGATCTCGCGTAATGTAGGAAGAAGTTGATTATGAAATAACTGCATTGATACATCGTCATTATGTACATGTATCACGGGTATATAAACAGCGTCATTTTAATTAAAAAAAATTGTATCAAATTCAGGGATCAAAAATCTTATTCTTTACTAACTAGAATTTGTGCAATTATTAAGGAACTTGGGGCACCTGGACTCGGTTATTTTTAAGGTCTCGTATCTTAAAAGGAAAAAACGGAACCCTTATAGGATCACTTTGTTGTCCGTCTGTCTGTCTGTCTATCAAGACCCTTTATCTCGGAAACGCGTGGAGGTATCGAGTTGAAATTAAAAACATATACTCAGGTCTGCGGGCCCTTGAAACTGAAAAATCAGGCTTTTAAGTTAACGAGGAATAATATACGGCCGTTTATGTCGCAAAAAGCGTATATTTCGTCACACAAGCGAATCAAAATTCATTGGGTACTTCTCGCAGACCTAGAATCCTGAAATTTGGCATGGATCAAGGCCTTATAGTACAAATATAGGAAAACATCTGTAAGCTGTAAATTTGTAGTAACGTCATCAAAAAAAAAACTTGAACTTTTTTTGTGATTCTCATTTCGCGAGACCACTCACATCGCACTACTACCTCACATTTTAGTATTTACCTAACATTCTAAGAGCACATTTTAGTGTATAAAAAAGTGGACGACGGCTAAGGGGTTTTTTTTATGGTAGTTAAAATCATCCAATGACAAGTCCCGCCCTTGGGTGGAGCGGGAAGTAGTGACTCTTACTGACTAAAAACCTATCCCGTTCCTTCGTTGCCTATCATGCCGGGGCTGAGCCTTCCTCTCAGAAAACGGCCCTTAACCCAAGCAGGCTTCGACCCTGCCTGCCTGCAGCTAGCAGGCTGGGCCTCTACGGTGTGCTGACAGCTCCTTGAGGCGCGCGAGAACAGAACGCGCCGTCGACGACTTGGGCTCGGTCGCTAAGGGGTAATCTTTGGCCAACAATAAGAATTATCAGTAATTCTAACCCCACAACGTAGGTACTTAAAATGCTTCTTAATTGTAAATATCGCAATAAACCACAAAAAAATCGAACAATACTGTTTTTGCGTGATTGTAGCTGTATTGTGAGCCGATAAGACTATTGATTGGACCTTAATGATGGAGATATATACCTACCAGTTTAACATGTTACACGTGCGCTAGAATTGAAGTCATGTAGTGTACTAAGTACTGGTTACAAAGAGAAGAAGGAATGGTAGGAGACTAAAATGGTAAAAAGAAAAAAAATAAAGACAGAATCTTATAAGAAAGAAAAAGAGGTTTTTTTGGGGTTTCGGAGTGCTTTTGTTTTTTTTTTTTTGTCTTTCTTGAGGCTCATATTTAGTTATTGACTAGCTGGGCCTGCCACTTCACGCGTAAAAAAGCTTAATACTTATTTCGATATCTATCTCCTACGCATAATATCGTAAGGCAGAAACTGGATTTCTTCAAGCGAAGCGTTTTTATAATTTTAATTTGTACAAAATGATGAATGTAATTTGTGAAACGTTTTCGACTAATTTTTTTGTATTATGTATTCAATAATCTGTATCAGATGCTGAATGTAATAAGAAATAATAATATATATATATATATTTTTTTTTATAAAACAATTTTACTTAATAAAATTATGTTACGATTTTATTGTATCGAAAAGTACAGTAAGCAGTAATTTTAATTATTTTATTCATTTTCTCTTGTCCCTTTTAATGGGGACACAGATGATGGGAGCAAAGGGCATACATGGCTAGTTAGTAGATATTTACCAGTGAAATTCTCGTTAAAATAGGTCCAGCCGTTTCAGAGGTTAGCCGGAACAAACCGACAGACAGAAAAAAGAAATTAAAACTTGCATGTCAGTTATAGATAGCGAATATACTTGATATATCTACTACACGTTGAAACACATTTTAGGTAACACGAAATATAAAAACAGATAACATCAAAATGTCAAACTGAAAGCGTGATTAAATCTAACCTATTTAATTCGTCATGTTTTAAAACAACACCATCAAAAACAACCATCTTCATCTATGACATAAGACATTGCAAAAGTCCATGTTTTAAAGAAAAAAAACGAGCAGTTAACGCAATAGTTTGAGATAAGGCAGTTCCCAGCACGATGCCAGATCGAGTAACTGTTACTGCAGATCGTGACCACGGTAAAGATGCTGTGAGTCTTATGGTACTGAATGACGTTTTCTGTGTCATCTTAGGTCATTGGAGATGACTCGTAATTATTGAATCGTGGAGAACATTTGGTCTTTTTTTCATAAATAAGCACTTCCTTATAATAATTATTATCTGTTTCCTCTTTCTTATGTATTTATTACATTGTCCTTTAATTGTATATGTATATATAAATATATATATCCTTATACAATCTTATAATTACTTTTAGAGCAGTGGTGGTCAAGTGAGAGGTTAAGACTTACAGCATTACTTTGTGTAATTTATTTCATCGCCACTACTCTCAAAAAGATGAAGGAAAACATCGTGAGGAAACCGGCATGTCCTAGAACCAAAAATACGAAGACATGTAACATCCACCAACCCGCACTGGGCCCGCGTGGTTGATTACTGCGCATTCCCTCTCCTAGAGAGGAGGTCTGAGTCCCAGCAGCTTACGAAGCTTTCCTTCGCCGTTTTGCTTGCATGTGTGTGCTGACCCATGCTCATTACTTTATCAAAAGTACACCTTATAATGAGCATAGGAAAAATACTTACACAACAACAACAACACAACTATAAAAAAATAAGTGTAGATACCTACAATGCGCGGTCTATACCGCATAGGCCGGGGTGCCATGGTCGAGTTAAAACGGTAAAAATAATTATTTTGACATTTACATCGCTTCCTGTTCCCCAAAAATCAAAATCGACCTTATCAAAGTAAAACCAGCAATTGACTTAATAAGTAGGCACCTGAACAATAACAATTTGTGTAGTTATAGATACAGTCGAAGCACCTCTTTGTTTCACAAGGACACCGCTTTGTTCTTGATTTCTTTCGCTTGAGTTTATAGTTCCGCTTCGAACAATGTTGTAGTGCGTAATTACACGTTGATTGTTTTAATTGATTTAGGTTTAGAGTTGCTGCTGCTAGCAGCTTCGTTCGTAAATATTATATTCCACAATATACACCGTTACAAATCGAAACTGTTTCATGTACCGGATCGACCCTCCACGGGATTAAAACGATCAAAATTTAACGGTGTATTTCACAAATTTCACACAACGCCGTCTTGTCCCAAGCAAAGCTTGTGTAATGTATACTAGACAACTGATAAACAAACTTACATATTTCTAAATCCACACATATTATAGATAAATTACACCCAATCACAGAACAAATGATTGTGCTCATCACACAAACATTTGTCTTGGGTGGAAATCGAAACCACGACCTCCAGCATAGCAGTCAGGGCCATTGACCACTAGACTAACAGACTAGTCAAAGTAGTAAGAGTAGTAGGACATAAAAGGTTTGGCCTTATTAAAATTAGTATCTATGATAAGTTTAGAATATGTTTCACGTCCCTAATAAAACGTTTATATTACCTGCCTTTAGTAACTTTGTTGTATAATTAAGTATTTTTAACTTTGCTTCATTAATTCTACCCACTTCCTGATATATCAATTAATCATATTTTTGTTTAATTACAGGTAAACCAACAGTCCATCTACATTTACAATTAAAATTGCGTAAGTCAGACAAAAAATATTCGCTTGGTAAACCCAATTTAAACAATACTGCTGAAAAACTTAATTCTCATGATTTAAATGTATCGTTTTTAAAGTGAATAAGATAAAGAATTTAAAAGCTTTTTTTCTAGCTTTGAAGTTCATTGACCTAAAGACCTAAAGTACTAAAAAACATGACGCGTGAAGTCGTCTCTCATTTTAAACTAAAAATTCGTAAAAATTTTATCCTTCGTCGCAAAAAAAAAATGCGATTTCGCATCGCACTTTTTTTGACGGAAACCGGCAGCACGTAAGAACCGAGCCCAACTCGTTGACGGCGCGTTTTGTTTCACGCGCGCCAAGCCCGTAGAGGCGTAGGAGGCCCTACATCAGCTAGCGCCACGAATATTTTTTTTATTGATTTTAAACTTCATGTACAGTAGTGGTACATAGGCGGACTTAATGCAACAAGGCATTCTCTACCAGTCAACCTTTGGGTTAAAAAAGAAAACACTGTGGTAGTGTGTATGGTGTGTGGTGGTGTGTGTGTGGTGGTGTGTGGTGAATTTTTGGGAGAGAGAATCCTGGAACTCAAATTGCACCAGAACACCCTATAGTGATAAGCGTATGTAGGTATATAAGGAAGGGGGGAGTGTGAGTTGTACCGTGTCAATCTCAGTATTGTTTAGCGCCCACCCCAGTATATTGGGCTACCGATTCAAAATTTCATAATGGACGCCATAATACTGATAACTTGACACAAAAACCATACATGCCAGGGCTTAAGCCCTTTTAAAAGTAACCCCAGATACCAGGCCAAAGGAGGAGGCCGACCGCATCAGGCAGAGGCAACGGGGCGCTCGCCCCAGCCGCCGCCGGGATTCCGATCCCGATTTCCGGCCACCGTAGGCGAGGGCTTGCGGACGGCGTGCAATGGGTAGCACGCTGTCCGATCGTCCGGTAACCGACCGGACCGAGTCCAAGTCGTCGACGGCGCGTTCTGTTCCCACGCCTCAAGGAGCTGTCAGCACACCGAAGAAGCCCAGCTTGCTAACTGCAGACAGGCAGGGTCGAAGCCTACTGGGGTCATGGGTTAACTTCCGAAAGGAATACCCGGCCCCGGCACGATAGGCTACGAAGGAACGGGGTAGGTTTTTAGTCAGTAAGAGTCTGACACTACTTCCCGCTCCACCCAAGGGCGGGATTTGTCATTGGATGATTTTACTTGCCATAAAAAAAACCCAGATACCAGGCCACTGTCTCCCGCTCCACCGTAGAGCGGGAGAAGTCATTGGATGATTTCGCAACACATAAAACGCAGTGGAAATGTTTTTGATTATTTTGTTGTATGCCCAAAAACATTACATTTGTGTTTAACGATACAACGTGAGAAACACTGACATTAAACGAATTCCTTATTATACTGTAGCACGACTCACAGAGCATGAGACTCCGTAGCGGACATCGTTTATTTGGTTTCAATGGGAAATCATCGAAAAACTCTTTCCGCTCTGGAAGGAGCGAAAGGAAGTGTCACTGGCCTCATCTAGTTTAAACTGACGAAAAAATTGATGTGTTTTTAAAAAACCTTTTTACCTGTGCTCCTTTAGTAGTCTTTTGCGATCCAGGACTACGGCAACTCTTTCATCTATCGCAAAGCTATGGGAGCCAACGGATCCCCTCAATCTTGCTGGTATCTCTGAGACGTCCATAGAATACAACGCGGAACTGGGGGCTACTATATTGCACGCCTTTGTGACTTAATTGAAGAAAATTGACAAATTCCATGAACGGAAGCAGTTCTTCAAACTTAAGTGGCAGGGGGCTCGCAGAACAAATGGTGGATAGGGCCGAAAGGTTCTGCAATCGAAAAGGTGATGACCTGGTAGGGTCGCGGAAACCCGTTAGTTGCAAGACGTACAGGTGGTACATTGTGACTAGACTTGGGGGAGGCCTATGTCCAAAACTGGACTTCTTTCGGCTGAAATAATGATGAAGAAGCAGATCTATAAATATAACCACACTTTACCAATCAATAAATTAATATTTATTTTTGAACATAGGTATTAAAAAATGGGATAAGGGCAGGAAGAAAAAGAAGAAGAGGTATTACAAAGTTGTGAACATAGGTAAACATAAGTATTACAAAGTTTTATGCAAACATTTTAGTCGTGCTTTATGTCCTAGCAATGAAATTGGGGTCCAAATATATTAGTATTTTTTTTTTATAAGGGTATTTTTTATAATAGCATGCGGAATTCAACATGCATGCAGATTTGTTCAGTATGCAGAAAATTTCAAAAGACACGTCAAAAGGACATTTGCGGAGGATACGCATGCAGAGCAAATCCGCTTGCGTGATGAAAACCGCATGATATTAAAAATACCTTAAGTAATAAGTCAGAATCTACAGAATGCAAAGTTCCTTTACATCTTTAATGAGAAGATGGCGACTATTGTCTGCTGCGCGGCGTTCCCTGCTCTATGGCAGACAGCATCAATTAAGGCCGCTCGTGCGATGAGCAGATGATTGCTTTGCGACATCGCATCGTATTGTTGAAGGGACGTCGAAACTTCGCGACCATGTGTGCTGGTTGCCAAATGAAGAAGATTCTAAACTGTGTGTTGCGAAATTGGGTTTATGTAGGGCAAGATTTTAGTAATAAAGAAATATTAAATTATCAATAAATATCTCAAGATAATTTCATCTAAGTATTATAAATTGACACAATCACAAATATTCATATATTTCAAACAAAAGCACCCCACCTAATTTTTTTTTTTAAAGTAGTTAAAATCATCCAATGACATCCCTCGCCCTTGAGCGGAGCGGGAGATAGTGTCAGTCTCTTACTGACTAAAAACCTACTCCGTTCCTCCTTTGCCTTAGTTCCAGAGCCCTGGCATGCAATTTCATACCTCCCCAAAGCCCCAGATTAGGCTTAGACCCTACTGGGCCCCTACAGTTTGCTGACAACTTCTTGAGGCGTTCGGGAACAGTGCGCGCCGTAAACGACTTGAGCTCGGACCGGTCTGTTACCGGACGGACGGATAGCGAGCTACCGATTGCCCGCCGTTCGCGAGCCCGCGCCTACAGTGGCCGGAAATCGGGATCGGAATAGCGGCGGCGGCGTGTGCGCCGTTACCTGATGCGGTCGACCTCCTCGTTTGCTAGCATTACTGCTTCGCAGAAGGAGGCGAACGCCTGCCACTCCTCCTCGCTCCGGACCATGGCCTGAACCAAAGCCCGGCGCGAGAGATCGCCGCCACCGATCGCCCCCACGAGGACACGGCGATGCTCTTCCCAAGCGGGCCAAACCTCGACTGTGTGCTCCACCGTGTCCTCCGGGCGTTTTCAGCTTTATGGTGGATCGCGACAGCGTGTTAGACTTTTACTGACTAAAACCACACTTGTGATCATACAACAATTCATAAAAGTATTTACTCAATGTAATATCACTATTTCAAGTCGAAACAGTAACTCAAGTCACGGCCGCACCATTACAATCTTGGAAAAGATTCATTTCTCAACTTTCCCTAAATAATTGCGCTGTACTTGAATCCGAATAGTTTGTGCGTAAGAATTAGTAACACTCTTACTGTTAGAACAAATAATTAAGATGAGAGTGATGTAATTTTATGTGGAGTGACGTCATCTTTGTTTAGATATAATTAGGGTTAATTATTCGACTACTGAATGAATTATGAATTTAGCAGTCTATGCGTTTGGATTTTCATCTGTTTTTTAGCATCAAAACCACACATCCAGAGTTCAGAGTACTTATTGCGAGTTTATTTAACGTTAAGGCCAACTTCTACTCACTTTCTACTTTTTTTAAACGTCTAAAAGTCCACAAATATAGAAGAAAATACCATGAAAATTTATTTTATTAAAATTGACCATATGACCAAGCGCTTGGCAAAAATGAAAAGATTATTACACAGCACATAACAAACAAAATAATTACACATCGTAGCATGTGTGGATATCTGACCAATTGTAGTGCTTACCGCTACACTAAATTTATTAAGTTATTTGAATCGAGAAAGCGGAAAACTGTACTTTTCAATTTTAGTTCTAAAGCATCGTATCGTGTGCAGTACGAATATACGCCGCTTCATTAAAACTGAAAAATGGATATTGTAATTAGTTTTGAGATTTACGGGAAATTGATTACGGTCATTAGTGGTGAAGAACATGAAGTTGGCTGTAAATTATGGAGATTAAACTAGACAAACTGAATAATTTCTTAATGCTATGCTATCTTTTTTGTTAGGTGGTGAAATCTCGGGGACAAGTGACAGTCCAAGAATGTGAGGCGGGCTTTGTGAGGAATCCCAAATTTCCTGAACACATAAGATATCACAGTGTCTTGCGAGCTAATTCTGTTTTATTCTGTGAGCATCCTTCGATGTTGATCGAGATTACACACAAGGCCTGTTTTGTCAGTGGACTGCTTGGTGCTGAGAAGGGCCTGCTATAATCTCTTCACGTAGGGACCTAATGACAGCATCAGTGGACGGCATTGCCATGGCCGAATACTAGGCCAGGTAAGGAATTTAATTAATTTTACCATCGGCACGCTAAGAAGAAGAAGGTGGGAAATCATCTAATGACTTCACTCACTCTAAGGCTGACCGGTAGGGCGTATCAGACTTTTACTGACTAAAACCACACCTCTGTTCTTCAGTTCATAAGTCAACACATGGCTCACCACCCTAGGTTGACTGGTAGAGAATGCCTAAGGCATTAAGTCCGCCTTTGTACTTTGTGTTGCATGAAGATTAAATAAATAAATAAATGGCTCCAATAGGCGTTCTGCCCTGCTTTGCTCCTACAGTTTTGCTTCTCTTTGGGGCGCTCATGGAACACTACGCTTTGTCGACGACTCGGACTCGATTTCTATCTATTATTTATTTTAACGGAACTTAATCCCAAGGTAAAAAGTATCCTATGTTATTTCAGGACATGGTCTGCTCCTGTGTCAAATTTCATTCAAATTGGTTGAGCAAGTTTGTGATTTGTTGGTGGGTGTTTCTTGTGTGTATTGTAGTGTGCGAGTGTGTTATGACTATCTCTAAACGACCCTAGCTTGATAAAATCTCTATTTTTCTGAATTACCCTACATCAAGGTGAAAAGGTCAGTTTCCCCTAACTGCCTCTAAACAACCCTAGACGGGTAAAATTTTCGTTTTTCCTGAATGACCTTACATCAAGGTGTGAAGGTCGAGTTTCTCCCTTTACTTCCACAGTCAATAACTCCAAATTGACAAGAAGAATCATATCAACATTTTCTGTATTCTGACAAATGATTTAGGTACTAATCGACATATCACACTGATGAAATATAATGTTCACTTCATCATCGCTTTATAGAAGTGTGAAGAATTGAGTAAGTACATATAACTATTCACGATGGTTCGCAAAAACCATGTCTTACGTGTAACTAGCAGTATTTTGTAACCGCATTATCCAATACTGGCGTGGGATAATGTTTGGCCAATGTGTTGGCCATTATGTTGGCTTTAAAGTAGATTGCAATCATTATGACGAATAGATTAAATATTGAGATCATGGTGAAGAGGAAGGCTGTTAAAATGGGTGTTGTTACCACCCATTTTAACCCAAAAAAGAAATTAATCTCGTACATGCGTATATCAATTCGAGATTTAGAAAAAAAAGTACTTTATTTTTTTATTTTATCTTTACAAATCCATAGCGTTTCATATAACGGACCTTATCTCCACGGGATTAAAACTTTAAACTAAACAAAATTTAACGGTGTATGTGCCAATCATCCGGAACCTCAAAACTTGGATAAGTTCGTCTATGAATGCCCCATTATGGCCATTATCCTTTACATAATACGTGAGAAGCAACATAATCTGTGCGTACAGTCGTCCATTCAAGTTGCGTCGGATTTCTCACCGAGATTACAGTGATAACGCTCCAACTTGCGTTGATAGATGTACGTGAGTTTGCGCTAAGTAGACCCTGTATGAAATTAGCATGTTTGTAAGTGTCAGAGTATTATTTTAGCTCTCTCCGCTAAGTGGTTGCTAATTAACCGTTATTTACACTGTAACTATTCCGGATTTATGGTTTCCTGGTAACTTGTGTTCTGCTGAATATGGTGTTCCTAATAAGCTGGGAGAATATGTGCTGTCCTATAACTGCTCTTAGCAAAAGTGCTAGTTTCACGAGTAGAAAAGAATAATAGTATCATTTTTTTTTTATTCACGGAATATACTCCCATTGCTATTTCCATATAAAATATAATGATTTAAACAATTAAAATAAACCCAATCAAACAATAAATAAGAATAAAAGCAGTAATAAACAGGAGTAGGTTTTAGTCAGTAAAATTCTGTGACGCCCTCTCTCTCAGCATCATTTCCAACCTAAAAAAAAATCTAGAGCAACATTTTTTTCTTGACTTAGGAAAGTCATCAAATATTTTTTCAAACTCGGAAGTGGAGTGGAAGTAGTAGTAGTGGTAGTAGTTTTACTAACCAAAACCAACCTGTTCCTTTTTTTCTAAATTTTAAATCCAACTGAAATAAAGAACTGACTCAAGTTTCTATCAGAAATTATGTATTTTAAACTCATTATTACTATCTGATTTAATAAACATCTAAATGAATAAATATTACAACTTAACAGGCTTAGCGACAGCCATGGTGCCACATAGGAACTAAAATTCAAAATCTACCATCGCGATATTAGAGTTTTCCCCGCAATTAGAACACATATTGATTTTTGACTGGCCTGTTGGTCTAGTGGTTAGTGGCCCTGACTGCTATGCCGGAGGTCGTGGGTTCGATTCCCACCCAGTACAAATGTTTGTGTGATGAGCACGATCATTTGTTCTGTGTCTGGGTGTTATTTATCTATAATATGTATGTATTTAGAAATATATAAGTATGTTTATCAGCTGTCTGGTACCCATAACACAAGCTCTGCTTAGCTTGGGACTAGACGGTGTTGTGTGATAGTTGTGGAAATATTATTATTATTATATTTACAACAATCCGAAATTAACCTTCGGGCAGCTGCCTGGACTAGACATAACATCCGTCTACATATCTACTATTTCAACGGAGCTTTGCGAGATTTTACATGTTGTTCCGCATACCTCTAAAATGTATAGTTCGGTTTTCTTTTTGGATTTCTGGTCTCTGTTAACCACAAAGAAACCAAAGCGGCCCCGGTCAAAAAAAGTTAGGAACCACTGTTCTAATAATATCACTGGTCACCAACCCCTGGTAGCCTTTTGCGATACCCAAGGTGATTTCAACGATGAGGGTGGCCAGGTATCACAATAGAAAACCTACATTCCTAAGGCCTGCAGAGTCTTGAACAATCGCTCATAAGTCTTAAGCTTTTACATATAATGGGAACCCACACAGCGTTCAAAGTAAGACATTCATTAGCTATATAGTGAAGCCAAACTCGGTGAGAGAACTTAGTGAACAAACTTTTGTAGGAATTTCATGTACAGTCAGCAAAGAGGATAAGTAACCAGGGTCGGCTGAGAGTCGATGGTTTTCTTTTCCCTCAAAGTTTTTGGGACTAGTTGGTTGCCATGTTTATACTGGCGTCAGTGGCATTTAGGCGTCACTGTAATAGTGAGCCATCGTCTGGTCAGGAGCAACGCAATCGCATTGGAACTCGGAGGGGTCTATAATGCCCCATTTGCCAGGTTGTGTTCGCAACAACCTACTTGGGTGCGCAGTCTATTGATCGCTTTCCGTATAGACCACTGCAGATCTGCTCTGGCCGGCTCAAAATGAGCGCCGTTCGATGGTCCGTCCGAATAAATTATAGCGGGGTCTGTTCACCACGTTTTTTCGCACTAGTGCCTAATACACTATATTACGAGCCCAAAAACTACGAGTAGGAGCTTTTTTTTAGTGTTTTGCAATAATTAAATTTAAATTCTCTTTCAAGTGATAACAATAAACTATCATTAACGATAGGCCAATAAATCAATGAGTATGAATAAATTGGCTAGCTTTTAACAAGTTTAGAGAATCTGACCATTAGTCTATCCAAGGAGTATCGTGCTGCCCAGTAACTGGGTTGTGGAGGTCTGATAGGCAGCCGCTTCATGTAGAACACGGGTTTTCACTTTCAGCCTCATGCGGTTAGACTAAAATCCGACCTTGAGGTTAGTTGAAAAAAGACTAGGGAGATGATGAACAAGGCCTAAGTGTCACTTGAACACTATACTGTATATTTTTATTGTCATAGAGAGTGATTTCGTCATAAATACTGTAATTAGATACTTGTTTTGAGGCAATTTCGCAAACGATATTATGATGCAAATGTGTAACTAGTTGCTTTAATAGAAATTTTATCTGATAAAGCAGTTACATGGAAATCATATGGTTAACGGACGGCAAGATGGCGAGCTACCCATTGCTCGCCGTTCACCAGCCGTGATACGGAAAAGTTTAACCAGCCGTCATATAACCTACTGAGAATCGATTTACACATTTCCTGAAGAAATTAAGACCTTTTTACTGCACGTTAAGTAACGTCATTCTCATGCATGTAAGCTAATTATAACACTTTGTCAAAGTGTTTGTCATTCGCAGAAAATGGGGAAATCATGGGAAAACTCGTGTCACGTTGTAATAGACAGATTATTGCATTCACTGCCGTATTCTTAATAGGGTTCAATGAAAAAGTCGATGGGGAATATTTGCTGATCCAATCTCTTGTACCGAGCGTTAATCAGGTTTTTGTATGATAGCTCATTAGTTCGATTACCGAATACCTTTAATTGAATACCGATTACGAATAACTTCTTAGGGTTCTGTACCCAAACTAGACCCTATTGCTGTCATTCCGCTGTCCGTTTGTCTATCACCAGGCTGTATCTCATGAACCTTGATAGCTAGACGGTTGAAATTTTCACAGTTTTTTTTTTTTTATATACACCACTATTTTTAAATTATGGCAAATACTAAAAGGGCTTATTAGAAAAGGTCTTGTTATTATTTAAGTAAAATCTCAATGCATAATATTCATAAACAACAAAGTTATGAGCGTTTGTTTATATCCCAAAATTTCACTCAATTTATAGAAACATTGTACAGGTTATTGTTTATGAATGAAAGAATGTCAATAAAAATGGAAAAACACTACGCTTAGTATTTTCTAGTAGTAATTGTTATGACTGATGAATCAATTTTGAATTTACCAACAATGACAAATTTTCATGGACAATTTTGGGATTTCGTTTTTTGTACTTTTGACTACACAAATATGATCAGTAACGAGTAATGATTGAGCCCCATTTTTTTGTGCACTAATTAAAAAATAGGGGTGTATATGTAGTCGGTTGCCGCTATAACAACAAATACTAAAGACAGAATTAAATAAATATTTTGTGAGGCCCCTATATACCAAACGTGACGTTTTTTTGCGATTTTTTTTACTACGTACGGAATCCTTACTGTGCGACTCATACCTGGCCGGTTTTTTTAAACCAGTCAAATAAACTTTATAGTAAAGATTATATTTCTACAAAGGTTTCTAATTTGATAGAAATATTAGTTATAGGTCACATCTGTTAAGGTTGTATAGCACATCAGTGAAAATACTTCTTGGATGGGCTGCTATGCTACCAAGTTTCGTTGATTTTGCAAGTCAAATGTTTTTCTTATGACAATGTCTGTTCTCTGAATAAATGCCGTTAACATTATCTAATGTATAAATCCACTAACAACATCTATTCAGCTATTTCCAAAAGCCAAGCATAACGCCTTACCTTACTGTAACGTCTCTAAAAAACCACGTTCATTGCACGTATCTGTAGAGAACAGTTAACACCGATTACAGATTACGTGTCGCTGTCAGTAATTACAGACACGGCTAATAGTCTGTGCGGCCGTAATTATCTGCTACTGTTGCGGCAACAGTGTTAGGAGATGAAATCTCTCTTGTTCAAGTTCTTTGTTATCTTTTATCTACACATATAAATAAAATTTAAGTGTTTGTTTGTTGATAACATCTTTTTTACTAAATTGATATGAAAGTATATTCGATACCTATAAAAAAACATCATCATCATCATCAGCCTTTTGATGTTCCCACTGCTGGGACAGAGGCCTCCTCTCTAAGAGAGGGAATGGGCCGTAATCCACTACGCGGGCCCAGTGCGGGTTGGTTAATGTCACGTCTTCGAATTTTTGGTTCTAGGACACGCCGGTTTCCTCACGATGTTTTCCTTCACCGTTTTCAGAGCAGTGGTGATGAAATTAACTACACAAAGTAATGCGCCTGGATGGGTTGCCTGTCTGTCCGGTGTCGGTTTGTTCCGGCTAATCTCCTAATTGCCTGACCGATTTCAACGAGACTTTTATTAGTAGATAGATAGTAGATGCTATAAGAAATAACTTGAGCTACATTTATTATAGGAAAATAATTAGGGTCTTTACTTCATGTTCACTTATACAGTATTTTTATTTAGTTATAAACTAATGCTTGACTGCGATCCCACCTGATGGTAAGCAGTGATGTAATCGTTTATAGTGGAGGCGCACTAGTTTATCTATTAATGGATGATCGGGATTGAAAATAATGGTCCCTGAGCTTCCGGGTTAGCATAAGCAATTTAGTAATTGCAGAAACGGCTCAGTTACAACCTGTGGGATTAGCAATTAGACTAGTAATTGGATGACTGTTATAAAGATCGAGTCTTGAGAGGCTTGTCTTGTTATGTTAGCTGACGAATTGTCGCATTCCTATCTGGAAGTGGGAATGGGAAACTTGGATCCATGATCTAATCTCAGTAGCAATTATGGTGTAGTGAGAAAAAACTAAATGCAGTACTCATCCGGGAATTTGTAAACAATTTTTTATTTACTATAAGTATTTAATTTAATATACAAGTATGAAAGAATATTTATATCTAAAATTATGAGGCTTCAAAGCTGCAATTTAGAAAGAAGTCCGACCTGCTCTATCACTAAAAAGCACACAAATAAATACTTTGACTTTGAGCTCCCACACGACCGCTATAGATAACGATGTTTTGACGAAATCTCGTTTTCTTTTCTATAAATTTTGATTTCATTTTCACTATTAGTATTCATCATCATCATTCATCATTATTTCAGCCGATAGACGTCCACTGTTGGACATAGACCTCCCACAAGTGTCGCCACAACGACCGATCCTGTTCGTCTCGCATCCACCGCATTCCCGCGACTCTCACCCTCATCGTTCCACCTTGTGGGAGGCCTTCCAATACGGTGTTCTTTCTGCCCCATCGACAATCCGTTCTACGAGCAATGTGTCCTACCCACTGTCACTTTAGTTTGGCGATTCTTCTTTTAGTAGGTAGTTACTTAGTATTTTATCTTTACAAATATGTAGTTCTTCTGTGTGTGTGTATGTCTCCTAAAACTACCTGAATGGCTTTACAGATTCGGAAGAAACTTCGTGCGTATATTTAAGTGGGTCCTTGAATGGTTTAGAAATCCAATTGAAACCCATAAGTGGTGCGGCAATCGGATTCTCTATATTCTTTTCTGGCGAAGTGTTTTCTGGCAGCACAACATCTACGGACCGCTAACTTTCGTTATTATTGATAAGCTGGTTAGCATAACACAGCATCAGCCTTATGTTCCCACTGCTGGGACTCAGGCCTTCTCTCTAGGAGAGGGAACGGGCCGTAATCAACCACGCGGGAACAGTGCGGGTTAGTGGATGTCACATGTTTTCGAATTTTTGGTTCTAGGAGATTTTCTCACGATGTTTTCCTTCACCGTTTTGAAAGCAGTGGTGATGAAATAAATAACTAGTACCGCTAGTTTTTGTATATTTATTAATAAGCTGGTTAGATTAAACATATTTTTTTATATAAATTCCCTAACACAGATAATCTTTGTGCAATAAAATCAAGAACCGATACAACACAATGATCAGCAATTCTGCTTCTCACGTAAAACAGTTGAATGCTCACTCACGAACATGTGGTAATGTAACAATGCTTGGTTTTTACGGAAGCCATTGCCCAAGAGTTTTATGCGACCTTTGTGTTGTGGTGTAAGGCATAGGAGATCTGATAGTGGAGGTATGGAAGTTACACGGTGGAAGGTATTTGATTGTTGAAAAGAGGAATGAGGTAATTTGACTGGCCTGTTGGTATAGTGGTTAGTGACCCTGACTGCTATGCCGGAGGTCAATTCCCACCCAGGACAAATATTTGTGTGATGAGCACGATCATTTGTTCTGTGTCTGGGTGTAATTTATCTATAATATGTGTGTATTTAAAAATATATAAGTATGTTTATCTTTTGTCTAGTACCCATAACACAAGCTCTGCTTAACTTGGGACCAGACGGTGTTGTTGTTGTGTTGTTTGGGCGTGTTGTTGTGGAATATTATATTATTTAAGCAATGGTTCCTAATGTGGAAGTTCCGGGTCATACGCACAAAACGTTTCAATTGGGAACATATTCATTATGCGTACAGGTAAGGAGAGGAATTCCCTGCAGTCTGTGTTTCCTGATGGCTACAACCCGGGAATCTATAAGTCAAGTGTGAACAGGTTGCTTCTAGGTTAGCGCGCTCCATCGTTGACCGCATTGTCGCTTTCCATCAGATGAGATAGTAAAAAGATTAGGTAGATTCAAGGGCCTGACCGAGCGAGAAAAAGGGATAGAATACACCCTATGTATGTCAGTTTAGGTCGTCAAATGGACCGTCCGAAAGGTGTAGAAGTAACACAGGGGTAGGAATTTAGAATATTTGCAAGAAGAATGAGGTAATTAGGCAATCGTAATGCGGAAGTTTCGGGTCAGTAGATTAGGTTCAGGACAGTAGAAGGGACTTTAAAAATGAAGAAGTATGCGGATGAACTGTATGTGAAGTAATTAGTAGTTAAGTGGCTGTATAATGTAATTAACAATTAACAAAGCAAATCGCTTGCGTAGTGCCGAAGCCTACTGGGACCATGGGTAGTCTGACAAATAACTCCGGGGTCCTGGAATGCAAGGCAAAGAAGGAACTTAGGTCATCCTGCCTGTATGGCAAAGTGGCGAATCGGCCGTTAACGCAAACAGCAGATTCGCAAAAAAATGTCTATAGCTTTAGCAACATAACTTTAAATTCGGAAGTCAGGGTCAAGAAAAAGAAAGAACGAAGAAAGTAGTAGTTTTTTTTCAAGTCAGTAGAGTTTATTTGTAAAAAAAATACTTTTTATTTATTTAGAAATTATTACAACTGTGTGTGCTTCTGTTACTATTTTTTTTTTACTCCTTAGGTCTTATTAAAACTAACTAAAACATCAAATGTGCAACTCACACAGTTATCCTCAAAATACATCTTAGAACGTTAGTTTGAGCAAATATTAAAAAAATATTAAACATTCAGTCAGTGTACTGTGCGTGTGATTTTGTGTTTCCGTTCGCGCCAGACCGAGGAGGAGATGGCGGGAGGACTTGGATGCCTTCCTTAGGAATTGGCAAGAAGTGGCTCAAAGGCGAGAACACTGGAAGGAATTGAGGGTCTTTGCCCAGCGGTTGGACAGTATAGGCTAGATATAATAATAATAAAAATAAGTAAATCTGACATTTCCCCTCGCTACACTCATTGAGGAAAAAGTTGTTTATTGATAGCTAATGCAATATAAGCTGCAAAACTTCACAAGCGTCGTCGCTATCACCTATTACTTGCGGCCATTTTAATTGTAATGGCACCAGTGATTGTAATCAGCGGTGTCCCTAATTCACGCCCAGGAATGTAGGCCGTCTAGTTCTACAGATGAAAGTTCAGTTACTGTGAGTACGGGCGGCAAAACAGTTTGTAAAGAAATTGATATGTTGGCTCTACAAAGATTATTCATTGCCAGTGGTATACTATTTGAGGAAGAAACTAGAACAAATTAAAATATTTGACTAACCTCATCATCATCATCAGCCTTTTTTCAATGTTCCCACTGCTGGGGCTCAGGGCTCCTCTCTTGGAGAGGGAATGGATCGTAATCCACCACGCGGGCCCGGTGCGGGTTGGTAACCGGTAATGTCTAATTTTTTTGTTTTTTGAAGGGAAATCCATCCAATGACAGAGATAGTGTCAGACTTTTACTGACTAAAAACCTACTCCTGTTCCTTCGTTGCATTTCATACCGGGACCGAAACTTCCTTTCAGAAACCGACCCTTTGCCCCAGTAGGCTTCGACCCGCTGGGCCTCTACGGTTTGCTGACAACTACTTGAGTTGCACGTGCTCCTTGAGTTACGAGTTATTTGATAGTTTTATACCTCAAAAAAAAAGACAACAGCACATTGAACACGCTACAAATTTGATTAACAATGTTCACAGCTAGCTACAAAAAAAATCTATTTAAAACATTATGCAGATTTCTAATAACTAATTAGAATCAATCAACACGTTTAGTTCCAGCATGAACATTAAAATAATTACTGTCAATTACCATTTTTCCATTTATTTCTTAAATAACCGTTTAGCATATGTCACATAAATCGTGTATTTGTCTATTTATTTATTTTTTTGTTGACTATACATTATTACGATTATTTACGCTGAAATAAATAACTTGTACCGTGGTTATTGGGATGTAAAAAAGATTATGTGCGAATCCGTCTGTGAATGAGTTTGCGAATACCTATAAGAAAGTTTGTTTATAACGTCGATTCGGTACACTATCGATTTGTAAAGATAAAATTAAAAAATAAAGTAGGTAGTTGTCGGTCGTAACGTACCAACTACCTACAGTTCATTGGCCTCGCTCAGCTAACGTTTACTTGAAGAAAGTAATGTCGTACATGCATAAATTAATTCGAGTTAAAAAAAAGTACTTAACTTTTTATTTTACTCTTTACGAATATATATACGATAGTTTTTGATGTACTGAATCGAACCTCCGCGGGATTAAAACGACTAAAATTTAACGGTGTTTATACTCGAATATTTTTAATAACTGCTTCTTTGATTTCTTGGTCACAAGTATGACTGTTGAGCGTGGAATCTTGAGTTCGACTACAGGGTCTGACAAATTGGGTTTTTCTATTAAAACTTACTCTTATGCAGCCTGGAGTTTGGAAGTTGGTGGTGTATGCAGCCCCGTACCTTAAAAAACACATAAAGCCGATGGTCTTGAGCCTGATCTCTCTCCGATCGTGTCGGATGGCCGTCCCATCAGTTTTTGAGAGTAAAGGAACAGAGAGTGCATGTGTTTGTGAACACGCTTGAGCACTATAAAAATATATCCATCGTGCTTGGGATTGCAACTGATTGCAACGTGAATACTGTCTGCATTCACGTTGCAATCAACACAAAACACAATTTAATGAGATATTAGAACATGATTATTTATAACTTCGTGACTTATAAATAAAAAACATAAAACGATGAGCTCGTCTATTCAACGCAGAGAGGTAAAGTTAGTCATTTACCATAAGCAGAGATTCTCAAAGTTTATTTAACTACATTTAGTGAACCGGAACCTAATTCAAAATTATGCCATATATAGGGTGACTGGTAATTAGTGAACGATACTTAAACACGTGATTGTAGTCATGATAAAAAACAACTTTTACCATTGGACCAAACCTGAATCATTTCATTTCATTTCATTCATTTCATTTCATTTCATTTGTAATCATGACTACAATCACGTGTTTAAGTATCGTTTATTCTAAAACCTTTAATGGCTTATATATAAGCCATTAAAGGTTTTAGAATAAAATAAAATAAACTTTATTGTACACCAAAAAACTGGGCAAGAGTGAGTCGGACTCGCATACTGAGGGTTCCGTACAAATCCGTGTAAATAGTTTTAAATTCCCAAATCGAGTCTTGGAAGATTTTTGCGAATCGAATAAAATATTTTTTTTTGACGATTTTACCTCGCATAATATTTTTTAAAAGATTGACAGCCAATGGTCCACTGTGTTTGTTACATTTCCTGGTCATTTATTTAGTCTTTAGCCTCGACTTTTGATAAAAGATGGCTTTGAGATATGACAGGCCAATGCCACAGACTGAACAAAATGTGCAATACTCTCCGTACTCAATGACAAATGGTTAATGTTACTACAATTGAGCCATTCCAGTCTAAAGTGTTCCGTGATTTTGTCAGAAATTAGTCTACATTCGCAATTATCTATCTATTAGCATAAAAATGCTGCACTATGTACAACTAGTTTAACTGAATTTTAAGATACTGGTTTTTAGGTTAGTCATTAAAACATTATTTATGCTTTCCTTACAGGAAGTGCTTACAAGAACATTATGACCATATAATAATGTAAAAATCTAGAATAGTATTAGCGTTTCGGAAAAAAAAATTAAACACACTTGACCAATAATAAAACTAAAATTTAATGACTTCAGATTTCAATTTATAACACAATGTCAGGTACAGCTAGCCACAACAATATATCAATGATTTTACAAACACTTATTAGTTAAAAATAATATTAGGAGTACATTTTACCCTTCCTGCACCATAATAAGACAAATAAATCTATACTGTAAAAGCATGATGATTGATGGGGCCACTAACCGATGCAGCCAGGGTCGATGCCGACAAGGCCGATGCCGCTAGGGCCGATGCTGCAAGGGCCAATGCCGCAAAGGCTAATGCCGCAAGGGTCGCTGCCACAAGAGCCATTGCCAATAGGACCGATGCCGCTAGGGCCAATGCTAATAGGATCGATACAGCAAGGGCCGATGCCGTAGAGGCCAATTCCGCAAGGGCTGATGTCGATAGGACCCATGCCACTAGAGCCGATGTCTCTAGGGCCAATACTAGTTATCAGGGCTGACGTACGGTTCGAAATAGTTACCAAGGCCTTGGAATGTAAAGGACAAAAGGAAGGAACACACACACACTTTCTCTCGCTCCACCTAGACTGAGAGAAGTAATTTGATGATTTACCAACACAAAAAAAAAAACAAACTAGGTATTTCGATATCAAATAGAATCTCAACAATCAACGAAGACAAGAACATCACGAATACAGTCTCTATTATGATCGAAACTATCGGTGCAGTATTAGTATGAGTGAAAGTGTATCAGCAGGACAGACAGACGGTTGCGTAGCATGTACCTAGGTATGTATGCTGTCTGCGCGCGCGTCGATGATTTGTATAGAAATGCTACGTGCGTCTGAGGTTGAAGCGGATTAAATGTTAAGGCCAGGTTCTACTCATTTTTTACTGTCCTAATATAGATTATTGCTTTTGTAGTGAAATATATATATATAACGCCACAAAGGAACTAAAATTCATGATCCTGCATTGCGGTATTATAGTTCTGCACACGATTAGAACATATACAACAGTCCGAATCAACTGTCGGTTAGTTGCCCAGACCAGACAAAACCGTCTGGTCTGAAGATCCTTCCTTTTCAACAGAGATTTGCGAGACTTTACACCCTGTTCCGCAAACCCTAAAACTCTCAAAAAAAAAAAAAACAGAAGAGAGAATATTGAATAGACATGTTAAAAAAAAACTGCATATGCCATGTTTTTTTTTTTTGTTTATCTACTTTCTTTCCACTCCTCTCAATATTTAATATTTTGAAAATCAATTGTTTTGAAAACTCTGATTTTTTTTTTGTATAACGCATTTCTCATAAAATTATAGAAAACAAATTCGTACCTGCTAAATGTTTTCATATTATGACAAGACAGTCAGTCAACTCTTGCGCATAACACGTCATGAGCGACGCGTGGGCATGCTAATCGATCATCTAGAATTCCGTAGAGAACCTGCACGCATAATTGTATGGACTTAATTGTTAGAGTTTCACTTCTTAAACTAATTTTGAATACAAATACTACGATGTGTTTGTACATTTCGTTGAGTACCTACTGTGTTTGGCTACACTGTTCACAACTGGACATAGTTTTCCTCTAAGTCCACTTTTACCTGTAATGTGTTTGACAGATTCCCATGCAGTTTACGTGGTTATCGATTGACCCTGTGAGGCAGCACTTTAAAATTGATCAAGAAACATAATTAATCTTCTACTATTTAATACACTGCTTTCAAAACGATGAAGGAAAACATCGTGAGGAAACCGCCATGTCTTAGAAACAAAAATTCGAAGACATGTGATGTTCACCAACTCGCACTGGGCCCGCGTGGTGGATTACAGCCCATTCCCTCTTAGAGAGGAGGCTTGTGTCCCAGCAGGGGGAACATTAAAAGGCTGATGATGATAATGATGATTTAATATAATGCAACTGTATATAAATCGAAAAAAAATCCAAATCTCTCATAGTCATACGTAATCATAACAGACATCAGAAAAGAAATACCAATTGTGCCATCACAGAACTCGTCCTACACAATACGATTTTCTCCATCATTCATAAAATCATAGCAACATTGTGTTGTCAAAGAAAAAGTTAAAGAAAGATGTGAAAATGCCCCAGTTCAAGTACCCATCGCCATTATGATCTGGTATGGTTCAGGGGTTCACATAAGTTGACAACTTACTGGTTTGGTGCGGGCATGTAGGTCAGTGAGCTTCTTAACAATGACTTTCGACAACCCTAGTTTCCATGAGGTTTCTAATGTCAAAATGGTTCTTTGCTGTGTAATTAATTAAGTGTTGTCTAGATTGTTAAGTGGCATTCTTTTGATGAGTTGATGTGTTGGTTCGTTTCGTTTTGTTTGAATCATATTTAAGAGAAGTCACGTACTGTTTGCTTCAAAGATTCTATCGATTACGCCGCATCTCACAGGATCCAGACTATTTTCTACATAGTCACTTAATTACCTGGTTTTAGGTCAACCGAAATCACGTTGGTAACATAAGGGAGGCCATTAGATGAGGTTATTACAGAAGCGTGGGGTAAGATTGGTAAAGACAAAGAGCAAAGCAAAGCAAAGCAAAGCAAAGCAAAGCTTGCCACACAGAGCAGGCGAAGTAATTTGAATAAAATAAAAAAATAACCATAGTAATGATCCAGTAAGGCACCAGAATGAAAATATGATAAAACATTACAGCCAAATTCAGTGTCAAAGTTATCACAAAGATTATACATCGAAATGAATCTAATACAGTAGACTAGTTTCTATAGCTTCCATTAAACTTAGTATTAACGTAGAGATTAAATATAAGACTAACAGTTAATCTGTATTATTATCGTAGATCCGGCCGTTTAGCTAGATATACTGATCCGGTGTTAATAAACGGAAATTGTTAACTGTCGTGTCTGGCAACTAAGTACACATATTGAATAGCTTGAACGGGTTCATTATCCATTTAATAGGTTTTTGATATAAATTGACGAGACTTATCGTGGTCTTTTCCTTAACATTAGAATATCAGATCTTCGGGTTCTCTGTACATCATCATTTTCTTCCTCCTCTTACCCCGTATTAATTGGGATCGACACAACGTGTTTTTTCTTCCATTCTGTCCTGTCATCCGTCATTCTAGTCAACTCCCTTTTCTTTCATATCACTCTTCACACAATCCATCCACATTTTCTTTGGCCTCTCTCAGTCTTCATCCATCCACAATACCAAAATATAAAAAAATAGTTGTGTTTTTATATTGAGAGCACGGTCCAAGAGCCGGCGCGGTTAGGGCTCCAGAGACAGTACCCTCACAATGCGAGCCGTGCCAAGAAGTTCTGCCTGCTGTTATCAGGTCCTTGATCCAAGTGTAATGACAGTTTCAATTCATCAAAGTTTTTAGCCCTAAAGCCGTTAATGTATACGTGTCGACAAACTCATCTGCTAACTCAAAATAATTGATTTGTTTCTCTTTCTTACTTTTTACAAGGTTCTCGTCATCAGAGATGGTAATATCAGTCAATTTATTATTTATTTTATGCAAAAAAATTCGTTATTTCAAATGGTATTTTAATTTGCTTACTACTTCTGAAATATTTTCTTACTTTGAGTTGTTTTATCGTCAGCCATAGGCTGTATCTTCAATCATTTCAGCTTCAAAACGCTGAGCAGTTATAAATTTGGTTGTTTTTATTCCATCGACCCACTTTTTGTAGTCATCGTTTTTGTCCGTAGCCCATAACGAAGATAATGCCCTCATCGCCTCACTTTCAGTATCGGTCACCAGTGCACTCTCACTTGTAAATAATTAGGAAGACATGAATGATGAAAGTGAATTGTTGAATACACTGATATTCTACCATGTTTCTGTTTTACCTCGTGATAAAGAATTGTAAAAAAATGTCATTGGATTGCATGGAGGGAGGAAGGTCTTTGCACAAAATTAACCATAGTAGGGTAGAATTGCAACCCAGGGTCGTTCTTTTTTCATTCGAGTAGCCTAAAGGTAACCCAACTCTAACAACCGTATTTATGAAGAAGTAATTACTTCTTGCTAAGTAATTAAGTCATTACTTGAGGTTTGAAATCTTCATAAAAAAACATTCTTAACTATAGAATACAAATTGTTACTTAAGTAGTTAATTTTTCTTAAGTAATTAATTTACTTGTTTATAAATACGGGTGTAACTCTGAGCAGGGTAGGTTAGTGTAAACGGCCATAAATGAGACTTGCTTGACTTTGACAGTTGATCTCTACGTTCGCATTAAAAAATGCAAGTGTAGTGTATCTATTCTGATGACGTCATTAGAGTTAACTCTAACCCCAAATTTGAACGCAGGGCAGTGGGATAGCACAGGTTACCATTACGTATTGTATCTTACACATGTGGATGAATAGAGAAAGAAGGAGAAGGATGCCAAAGAAGAGATAAAGTGTGTAAGGAGTGGTATGAAATCAAAGGGAATCAGTAATAGCGTGACGGTTGACAAAACAGAATGACAGAATGAAAGAATAATATTCCACAACTAATCACATAACGCCGTCTAGTCCCAAGCTAAGCAGAGCTTGTGTTATGGGTACTAGACAACTGATAAACTTACTTATATATTTCTAAATACATACATATTATAGATAAATACACACAGAACAAATGATCGTGCTCATCACACAAACATTTGTTCTGGGTGGGAATCTTACCCACGACCTTCGGCATAGCAGTCAGGGCCACTAACTACTATAACCAACAGGCCAGTCATAATAAAATGTGTTCTGCAGACCCATGGCAACATGAAGGTGACAATAATGTCTATGATCGATAAAATGTGTATTTACACAAATGTAAAATTGTAATTATTTATTGTGACGATGTCGTCACAATATATAATTCGGTCGGTATATACCGACTTTGTTTTGTCTGTAACTTTTGTATTTGTTCATTATCGTTTGCTGAAGTATTATTAATTTTCTTCTTCATTGTTGAGTAAAACTTTTGTACTTAACAATAGATGTTGATTTCTTGGCAGCTGCAAATCTAGCTTTGATTATTGCAAGCGATTCAGCTGTTAATACTCCAAAAGATCTTCAAAGAAATTAAAAAATACAAATAACATTTTTTTTAGGTGGGAAATCATTAAATATATTGTTTTGCTTTAGGTAAAGCGAGAGGGAGTCTCAGACTTTTACTGCCTAAAACCAACCTGTGTTCCTTCAATTATCCTTTGAATAGAATATAATAGAAACAGTATTATTCGAGAAAGACACACACTGGTTAAAAACACAAAGTAAAAAACAACATCATCATCATTTCAGCCGAAAGACGTCCACTGTTGGACATAGGCCTCCCCCAAGCGTCGCCACAATGACCGGTCCTGTGCGTCTCGCCATCAATGAAGAACACAGTAAAAAAGAACAAAAGTACAGAATGTGCCGAGCGTGCTCGCACCGAAAGGGTGACCACCTTACGGAGACGCGGCGCGTTGGCGTTCGTCGTACATTGCAGCAGCGAGCCGCGTCATCGCTCGCGCTAACCCAAACATATGACAATGTACGCCGGACCGCCTAACGTGTCTCCGTAAACACGGCCTGACACCCAGCGCTGGTAGTTTCTTTGCATTCCAGGGTCGCGGTAAATCTGTCGAACAAACCCGCAGAAGATCTATTTTGGTAAATAATGATTTTATATGCGTAACATTTTAATAAAATGTCGCCAGTCTTTTGGGCACACTTCGAGTCGACAGCGACGCGGAGTTTTATGACGCCATATTTTAGCAAGGATTTTTTTTTTTTAGTTTTAATTTGTTAAGTGTTTTTTGTTTTTCTTGTTTTAGTACTTTATTTATTAATTTCAATAACAGCAAAAATAAGTTTATTAGTATTGGCCGTAGGACCAACAATGTTACAATACGCGATATACTTAAGTTGAACCAAAATGGCGATCGACCTTAAATGCACAGTAACAGTTTTTTGGATTTCGATCGAAGCGGAGGGCTGCGCGTAAGCGTAACCATAGCAAATGTGTTCAAGTTATTTGCCGCGTACTATACCTACTACAAAAGTTTCTCGTACTCATTTTATCTTTCGGTAACTTATGAAATTACTTTCGCTTTTACTTCAATCTCACGATAAAAACTAAATACACGAAACTCAACGTAAAATTAAATAATTTCCTAAGTGAAATATTTCAATAATATTTCTCATAATTCCCATAGACAACAATAATTAAGTTTATTTGCGATAAAGTGTAAACTATGCTTTCTAACAGCACACTTTTTAACCAGAGACAATGGATGGGAATGAAGATGGCGGCCGGAAATACTTCGTTCACATTGTTCTTCCGGCGCGGAAATGATAAAACCTTTTTTTGTTAATGTGTCTTTGAATTAAACCGTTCAGTGCTTTTTAATTAAATTGTTTACTTTATTTAAGTCATAAGTAAATTATGAGGATGTTGACGGTACTCCAGAGCAGGCGCATTACTTTGTGTAATTTATTTCATCACCACTGCTCTTAAAACGGTGAAGAAAAACATCGTGAGGAAACCAGTATGTCTTAGAACCAATAATTCCAAGACATGTGTCATCCACCAACCAGGACTGGGCCCGGGTGGTTGATTACGGCCCATTCCCTCTCCTAGAGATTAGGCCAGAGTCCCAGCAGTGGGAACATTATAAGGCTGATGCTCTGCTATGATACAAAAAACTGCAAAATAACTTTAATTTCGGAAGTCACTGTTTTTAGTATTGACTCTTCTTTATTTAGCATATAAGTACATACAGCCGAACATAGAAACTCTTCCTTTTGAAGTCGGTTTACAAAAGTCATACAGAACCCTGGTACAATTTTACTAAATAATTCATTGCATTGCACGCACCCTTTTATCAACTAAACAACTGACCTCTATCTTTTGTTCCCAGGAACTAGAACAAGAGAAACACCTGCTGCGACGGCGGCTGGACACAACACAAGGGGAGTACGAGGCGCGGATGCTGGAGCTGCAGAACGACATCAAAGAGCTCACGGCCAAGATCGACTCCAGGGATAATTCTGTCAAACAGGTCAGTTTTAACACTTAGAATAGAACAGAATAAACTTTATAGTACATCAAAATAGTTACAATTGTATAGAAAAAATCTATGGGTACAATAGCGGTCTTATTGCTGACACCACAGATATGTCGCTGACACCAATATCTACTACACAACCTTAGCACCTACCCACCACCATACCTGTCAGTTTCTGAAGATATAAATATGATGGGTTCGGATGCTATCCTGACGTCCTTCAATTACCCTTTGCGTTAACTTTTCTAAACGTTCAAATCAAAACTTCTTTATTTCCTAGACTATGGTCCGTCAGGTGTTACAATAAATTTGATTTAGGATATCCTGCCATAACATGGCGTGTAAATATAGTCACAATCAGTGAGTTTCCACAAGAATTTCCCATCTTTTTGTCCAATTTTCTTAGTTCTAGTCCTAATTGGTGAATCTTTATGATAACATACAGCCTTATAATATTCCCACTGCTGGGACTCAGGCCTCCTCTCAAGGAGACGGAATGGGCCATAATCCACCACGTGGACCCAGTGCAGGTAGGTGGAGGTCACATGTCTCCGAATTTTTGGTTCTAGGACATGCCGATTTCCTCACGATGTTTTCCTTCTCCGTTTTGAGAACAGTGCTGATGAAATAAATTCCACAAAGTAATGCGCTTGGCTACGCTTGAACCCACGTCCTACAACTCGTAAGTCGGGGCATTTACTACTCGGCCACTACTGCTCTCAATGATATGATAGCAAATGTCTGGGAAAGAACTGACTTGTCCATACTGTCTGACATCGATGATTATTATATCTAGCCAGTACTGTCTGTTTGCTGAGCAAAGACCTCCCTCGTTTCCTTCCTTCTTGGCTCTGAGCCACTTCTTACTTTTTAAAGACGACATCAAATCGTCCTACCATCACCTTCGTGATCTCCCTTCTTGATATCGTTAAAATCATTATCTAACTTAGTAGGAACTTATTAGGTTTCTTCGACATCATCGAGAACTATATAACATTTATCAATTAATTCTGCAGCTGATTCACCTTATACAACCTCTTAGTCACTGCTATGAAGTAATTCACTAACCACATAACTCTTACTCAATAACATTGATCTCCCATGAATACAAGATCAGGTAAATACCGATGTAAAACAAAGTCCCCCAACACGTACGTCTGTCTGTATGAACGCGAAAGATTCAAAATCTATTGAATTAATTTGCAATCAGTTTTTATCAATATACGGAGTTATTCCTGAGAAAGATTAAGGTGTATATTACTAGCATATTATAATAGAGAAAGGCTGAGAATTTCAAAGGTTTCTAACACCCAAGTGATGCAAGGGTCGCTAATCATATCATCATCATCATCATTAATGGTCCGCACTGCTGGGACACAGACCTACTCTCTAAGAGAGGGAATGGGCCGTAATCCACCACGCAGTCCGTATACCTAGTTTTAATTTTATCTTTAGAAAAACTATCGATTTAAAAATATAAAGTACTTTTTTTTTAAACTCTAATTAATTTACGGAAGTACAAAATTAATTTCTTAAAGTAAACGTTAGCTGGGCCAGATCAATGACCTTTAGGTAGTTAGTACACAACAACCGACCACTACCTATAAGGTCATTGACTCGTTTACTTAAAGAAATTAATTTCGTACATGCGTATATTAATTTGATTTTTAGAAAAAATCATTTTATTTTTACAAATCAATAGTGTTTTATGACTCAAATAGACCCTCCATGGGATTAAAACGATCAAAATTTAACGGTGTATAAAGAATAAGAAAGAATTTTCCTAAACTCATCCCCTGAAGGGATGAAACATGTGTCCAAAACTTTGTAAGTAGGTATTTAGAAACCTAGTTTTGATGCGAATGAAGTCATCGGTAGACGCTAGTGTACCATAAATCTAATAGATAAATTTTAATGACTAATACAAAGATCTGTTTAAAATGCAAAGATGGTTCTCCGTCTAACGTAAGAGAACTTGGTATGATTTTAAATGATTGTAAATGTGCGTAAAACTAATGCAGTTTTAGTTTTCTGTATTGAATTATTTATTTTGTTGATCAAAGAAACGTTTAAATATAAAACGTTATTTTTGTAAGTCAAAAAGCATTTATATCAAATAAACCATTTACAAGCACTTTTGAAAGATCAAGAAATCAGTATATCCGAAAAAAAATGATGCTAATTGCACATTCCAAAGCGTAGATCTCTATGGAGAAGAATGTGCAAGAAACTCCATGGATACTCTGTATTACAAATATCTAATGGCAACACACTTAATGCTTTTGTCGAGCATCAAATATGCATGGCTTACCACCTGCACTTGTTATATTCTTTATTTCATACTTTCTTTTGAGTTGGAAAACTAATCAAATAACTTCTCCAGCTCTAAAAGCGCTAACTCCTAACGTTTTATAGTACAGTATGTGAAATAAAACTTTTTGAATTAAAAAATAAGTACACGGACCCAATACGGGTTAGTTGAAGCCGTATGACTTTGAATTTTTGCTCCTAGGACATGCTGGTTTCTTACTGCAAGCAATGGAAAAAATCGTATGTCCTTATCGGGTTCTTGTCTGATACCGGACTTAATGCCTCGCATTTTACTGTTATTGAAATACTGTAGAAAAATTAAGCTTGAATCTTAAATACTCGTTTCTAGTAGTCAAATTCGTGACAAAATCATAAAGGAAACTAAACCACGGGTAAGTCAAATTGGGAAAGCCATGGATGGCATTTGTCTTGCTTGAATTTTGTTTCTTTTTTAATTCAAAAGGCGAATCAATAAGCTGGCGAAGCGTGGTGGCCTACCACCTCGGTTATCTTATTAGATAGTTACGACACAGCCGTTTTTTGTGCAATTTCACGGTCAATTTGCGTACCGTTTTTTGACAAAGTGCGTAGAAATGACCTGACGGTTTGACCAATTCAATATTGGACGTGCAACGTGTTTTGAACATCACGTAATCTGATTGTTTAATGAAATAGATAGTTTCAATAACAAGAGCGGTAGCTGGCTTTCCTAGATTTTATAGAAACTAGCCGCCTGAATTTGACATCAGGCAGAGGCAACGGGGCGCTCGCCCCAGCCGCCGCCGAGATTCTGATCTCGATTTTCGGCGACCGTAGGCGCGGGCGGGTAGCACGCTGCCCGATCGTCCGGTTACCGACCGGACCGAGCCCAAGTCTTCGACGGCGCTTTCTGTTCCCGCGCGCCTCAAGGAGCTGAGAGCAAACCTTAGAGGCCCAGCCTGCTAGCTGTAGGCAGGCAGGGTCGAAGCCTGCTGGGGTCATGGGTTCGCAGCTTCCAAAAGTAATACCCGGCCCCGGCACGATAGGCAACGAAGTAACGGGGTAGGTTTTTAGTCAGTAAGAGTCTGACACAATTTCCCGCTCCGCCCAAGGGCGGGATTTGTCATTGGATGATTTTACCTACAATAAAAAAAGCCTCCAAAGAATTAGATTATTTCTTGATAAATGGGCTATCTAACATTAAAATAATTTTTCAGCTGAAACCAGCTGTTGGTTAGAGACCTTGAAAGTCTCTATTATAATATGAAGTATATAGTATACCTATACCATTTTCATAAATCACTCTACTGGTAAAAACTGCACGAAGATTCGTTTAGTAGTTTTTGAATTTATTGCGTTCATAAAGACAGATAGAGACGGTCGGGGCTCGCGGACTTGCGAACGGTGAGCAATGGGTAGCTCACTGTTTGACCGTCCGGTAACCGTCTGGACCGAGCCCAAGTCGTCAATGGCGCATATTGTTCCATGCGCGCCTCAAGAAGATGTCAGCAAATCGTAGGGGCCATGGGTTGTGCGAAAGTGAACCCCCAAGGGTTCACTTTCGCTTTCCTGGAACGAAGGCAAAGAAGGAACAGGAGTGGGTTTTTAGCCAATAAAAGTCTGACACTATCTCCCGCTCCGCCCAAGGGCGGGAGTTCTCATTTGATGATTTTCCCACCAAAAAAAAAAAGTGAGGGCTTTTGTTTTATAATGTGTAAGGATAAAACCTTCATATTGGTCCTTGGTCTATACCCAGAAGAACACTTCCATCTAATACAATTATTACTAAGAACATTAATACCATACAGATTGACATTCACTTAAGTAGATAATAAATAATGTCATTTAGCAGTAAGTTCGAACACCTGCAGTAATATCTTGGACATTATGCGTAATGGTTGTTTTGCAATATAATGTAATGACATTTGATTGTCAACCAGTCGTTATAAGAATTATAATCGTTTGTATTATAATTCTGTGGTTTGTTTTGCTTAGTAGAATGCTCAATGCAAACCGCTCTGGACATGTAGTCCTGCTAGGGCCAAGGGGAATTTAAGGAATCCTACCCTGGTTCTAGAACGCAATGGGCAACTCAAAGATACAGGTTTAGTAAAAATCTGACACGCCCCCTCGCTCGACCCTAGAGCGGAAGAAGTATCTGGATGATTTTCAAAAATAAATAAATAACATAATAGATGGTCTGAGTCTTAGGAGTGGGAACAATTTTTATTTAAAGCCGTTTATGCAAGTAGAGTGCAAGATTTTGAATTATTGATATCAATATAACTGTTTCATAATGCCTCATTGTTAGGAATTGGGCTTCTTGGCTCTTTTCGGGGAGCTACAAGTTCATGTCACAGTTGGTCTCGAACAAAATAAAGATGATAAAAAAATCTAACTACAAAAAGTACATTGAATACTTACTATTCATCTCAAGAGTATGTTCCCTTGGGATAATCTTCTACTAGCAGAAGCTAGTTTTAAAAGTAGGCACTCTGTGATCTCCCTAAGTTGAAGAAAGCAATATTGCATTTTGAACCCACTTTTGCATTAGCAAATCATTTTGGTATGTAAAGAGAGCCTCAAGATGAATTTATATCATGAAGGCTGGCAGCACCCATCCACCTGTCAGCTTATAACAACTTAAGTATCACTACCGATCAATCTACCAAGTATGTTAATTACAAAACGTGTCTTCAACATAGTCATTAGGAAGCCCACGCTCGACTGTTGACGTTTTCAGGCTAATATGATGATGATGATTATAATTACGGCTACTGCCATTAGCTTAGACTTTATGTAATGTTGAACGTAAGTGTATCTTAAGTAGGTACCAATTTGTTAACGCCTACATGAAGCTCAGACTATAATTTTGCAAGATAAGCAATTAGTGATAGTAGTTTGTCGTGCTATACAGATTGTCCGTTACATATTTGGAGTTACGGAAGACAGTGGAAGGTATATGATTGCGATATATGAAATACGGAAGGTATTTAAAATCTGGTTAACTTAAAGATCTACAAGGTACAGAAACAATCACGTAATAGCCGTTAGTGATAATTGCAAAAGATTGAGCTGTTAGTCCAAAAGACCTTAAAGATATTAACAAAGGGTTTTAGTTTGAATTGGAAAATCATTAAATAAGTGCTCCAACGGTTGCCCATTAATTTCTAGAGCCGCGTTGACCCTTTCGAACAATCCTGCTGCCCAGCCGTAAGCGACTGATTTCTATTAGTCTCTACTTTTAGCGAGAACTAGTATAGATACCTAAATTAAAAGGATCTAGATCATCTTACCACCTATTTCTAGGGCAGCCTCGTTGGCGCTTACTCTCTGTTGGAACCCACTGCATGGCCAAGCGACGTAATCCCATCTAATAGTTAATTATTATAATTTATAGGTACGGAAACAAGCAAAGTAACGTAAAGACTTATAAGTAATTATGGAAGAACTAGTTTCCACCAGTAGTTTTTCTCGTGTGAAAGTAAATAATTATCTTAGGGGAACATACAAGCCGATTAAAAAGCACCATATCCCATATAATATCTTATTTTAAGGCATAGCACTCGACAGCCAAATATTCGTGCGACCATTTAAACGTAAAGGAGTAACAAATATATCCATACATAAGTACATACAAACTTTGATATAACACACGTCAAACCTACCCCACATAGTTTGGATGGATAAGTTTCCTATTATCTCGGCTCTCCAAACAAAACCAGCCGTTAGCCTACTCAGAATTCAGTTCAGATATCCTATCAAATGTCATACAATCAGAACAATTTAAACACTAGCTTTTTCACATTGTATTACTGTGTATAATGCAAAATGGCCACAATTTAAAACAATAAACGTGTCCCCTTGACCCTAGATTTGGCACAAAAAGGCTTTGTGTCCAAACTTCGTAGTTTCAATGTAATTAACATTGAAAACGTACATTACCATTATTAGTGAACTGAGTCAAGGCTGAGGCGAAGTGCCTGTGTTAGCGATCTGTCAACTAGTCTATTTAAAAGGGAAAGTCTTGAAGAAGTTTTTTTCGACAGTATCAGAGGCTGAGAATAGGAGAGGAAGGTCAAAAAAAGAAGCAGATGAATGGTTTGAAGAGTAATATGAAAGACTAGGACCTTGCCAACGATTTCGTTCGCGAAAATAATTTCATAAAAATGTTAACATTCTCTTAATCGTAATTTAGGGGGAAAAATTAGAATTTATGCTAACTTTCAATTAGATTTTACACACAAATAAAATTCCCCCTTTTCACCCCTTAAAGATTGAATTTCCAAAAACCCTGTAGTGCAAGCCTACATCATAACAGAAAGTACAAAATTTCGTTTTCATAGACCCAGTAGTTTGTCCAGCAGGATCGAAGCCTACTGGGGCCATGCGTTAAGTGAAAATTAACCCCCGGAGCCCTAGAACGCAAGGCAATGAAGGAACCGACGAATGGGTTTTAGTAAGTAAAAGCCTGACAAGCCCTCCCGCTCCACCCTAGGACGGGGAATGTAAAAGAAATGGACTCAGTAGTTTCGCTTGTGAGTTGAAATGACAGTTTGTCAGTTTCTCCTTTTAGAGAAAAGGAAGTGACTGATAGCACTAAGGTCTATCAAAGAGAAAGGAACAACAGAAAGTGCCACGCTGAACCCAAGCAACACGTGATAAGGGCAGGAAGATGATACAGATTTTTTAAGGAAGGATATCAAATAAAAAATGGATTAATTGTGAAGTTTTGACTGAAAAAGTAATGACTGATAGCGTGACAGCTGAAATGAAATAAGGCAAAATGGGACAAGTGCAAGAAGAAATCGTTTGTCACAGTCTTTTGACAGTAGTTATTGTGTATACCAACAAAATGTTATGCATGAAAGGACACGAGGATATGCTCGTAGCCATGAGCAACGACATTGACGAAATTCTTTAATAACGTGATTGAGTCTTTTCTACTGTTTTGATCCAGGGTTATACTGGACTAAATATTATTTCAATGCTTTTTACGTCTTTGTTAGGTTACAATGACAACGTTATTCATTTCGAGGGTTTCGACTGACGTGTTCTGACTCTTTTCTGCAAGTACTAACCCATCAAGCTTTGTAGAAACATCATTATTAACATCTACTTGATTATAAAATACTACTAAAAACTTGATGTAGACTTGTGAAAGATAATAAATTATTTGTATTATATTTTTTTGCAAATCTACACCTGACATGATATCTCTTTACCACCCTTAGTTGACTAGCGGAGAATGCTGCAACACAGGAATCTACTATAAATTTTTTTTTTTTACAAAAACCCAGTATAAATACTTTAGAAATTATGACGAGAATATGTGAACGTTATACTATTACGGAAGAATTCAAAGTTTTTGAAAACGTTATAATTGGGTAAAAAAGCCAGTATCAAAATAAGATTACGTGAATTCCCCCTTCTTTAATGCCATTGAAAAAAGTCACAACAAGAAACCCAAATCTTCCGACCCGCTTACAACAGCACCTGACCATGGCAGAAACCTTACTTTTGTTCAAAAAACGTGCCCGAGTTTAATTTCGTCGATCGTAATCCTATTATTGTGCGAAGGCTTACCCTAATGTCCTCCAATAGGTTTCGTTAACTAACTTATGTTATTAACAGCTTGTAAGTGACCGAAGGATATAATATTAAGCCATTTATGCATGGTTGATGGGCCATCTGCTGGTCTGACCTTAGTTTGTCTTTTGTGATCTGCTAATACAGCAACGTTTGATAAGAACTCTTAGGACACAACTTCAGTACCATGACCTTTAACTTTACAATGCGGTCATCAATCCTTATGTCACAGGTTGTAATTATTTGTCACTATTCGGATCGAAGGACCAACGTTGTCCAATATTTTACTTTCCTTTTGTGCTATGCTTTCCTGATACGTACGAGTTTTTAGCAGGTCTAAATTTTAACGCATATTGATACCACTAAATAAAAAAATACTCCTCTTTTTGGCAAACGTACTTAAACGAGGTTTTAAGCAGTTTTGTCGTCTCAAAAAACCCGACCACGCTTATTTACCCGAGCGCACGTTCGTGAAAGCTCGTCTATCACAAAAGGGCTGTTTTTTGCACCAATCAATTCCAAATTGATGTAACCGCCACGAGTGTCGAAACTCCGTTAGATTTGAATACTAAGCAAAAACTTCGATTACTCCAAAAAATTCGAAGAACGTGAGAGGTCAGCTGTCAAATTCTCCGTACTTTCGTAATTTCGATGAGGATATGTGTACGTGTAATGTCTTGTTTAATTTTGTATAAATGGTAAAACACATTGTTGTTACGGAAGAGTTCAAAGATCTTGAAAATACTACAGCTAATGTTTATAAAATAGATGTTGCATCGATTATAAGTGACGTGAAGAAAGTGTTTAGAAATCTTGAGATTATTACTATGCCATTAGTGTTTCTAATAGTCATAGGTTGCAAACGTTTCAAAATGCAATATTAGGATCCAATTGATTCAAAGAAGAAGATTATGGCAGCATTAATATTCAAAAATATATCCAGACCCTTTCTTTTTGCTATCATGGGGAAACCTTCAAAAGAAGTCTGTTTAAAGAAGTCTGATAATGATCAAGAAGTGTGGAATTTTGACCTTCCCATAACTTCTTAAAAGATCACCCCAGATGCCTGTCTATATAATGCTTTTTATGGTATATTCCAGGCATCCATATGACACCTAAAACTACCCTGATGCAGGTGCACAAATGGATTGGTCTCGGAGAAAGAAGGCTTGAATTAGCTGATATTCTGTGTAATGTAAAGTTACAAATAAAAAATTTATATTAAGACATTAGTTTCACACCTACGTCATATCAAGGCCTCATTTAGGAACAATAACTGTGATACAATTTAATTTAGTCACATTATCTGTGTCTTTATCGACAAAGTGATTGTTACACAACGACTGACTCACATATTATGCAGATGGGAAGTTGCTAACTTATCCAGCCAGCGATCAACCTTGGTCCCAAACAATCAGTACCCCTAGCACGAACAACTTGCGAAAAAGTATTCGTATCGTTAACGTGAGCATTTTGTATGGAAACATGAACAGCGCCTCTAGTGTGCGTAATTTGAACTAATTTTGTGAGCACGAACTTAGTCCTATAGGTTTCGTATTCGTATCGAATTCGTAACGTACGTAACCTTGAGCCGTTTGTATGAAGATAGCTAGCACGAAGGTTTAAAATGACGTATAGTATCGTCATTGTCGAAGGCTGGTTTGCGAGTTTCTCGAAAGTTTATTCACTATAAATTTGGCAGTGAGAAAACTTTCGTCGGAGTTTATTGGAAGCATAAAATAATAATTTAAGTGATTGTGTTAACAAATTTTGTTAGAAAATGCTTAGATTAACAAGAAGCACCCCTCGACATAGTGCATTGTACTATTTATCTTGCGGCGCGATTGATTTTTGAAAGTAGAAATGTACGAAGAGAAACAAGGCGGGTGATTTATTTTAGAACACAATATTTTTTTGAATAAAAACAAGTTAGTATATTTAGTCATTGGATGATTTTACCTACCAAAAATAAAAAACTAAAAAAAATATTAACCTACAAAAAATAAAAAAAAGTATTACAGAATTTAGAAATAGATTTCGTCTAAGGAAGCATTTTCGTATTTATGTTTTAAGTAAAAGGATGCATTGAACGTAAAGTAAGGTATTTAAAGGACTATGTATTCCAATTATATATATTCTAATAATATGTTGCCTTCTAATTATAGACCTAAATAATTATCAAAAATTAAGCACCTCATCAAGTTTATTTCAATTTAATCCTTTGTTTACGTATCAACAAACTTACTTCAAGACAAGGTTGACCTTGAATGAGCTTCGCGTCAAAAAATGTCAAGTGTTACGCGTCGTTCGTTTAGGAACACAATCTCACTAAACACAAAAGTTTTAATAATAAATTTAATAATTAAACCATTTATCTTAACTAAATATTAACTTTTACTGCAGTTTCTTCGTATTTCATCAAAATTTGAACAGTTTTAAAGTTTTAAAGGCCCTGAAATCACTAAGAATTAAAATATGTAGGAGTTTTTGAACGAAACGTTCAATCAATTTTGAGATCATTCATTCAATTTTGTACATCCTTACTTACATTAGTATGACGTCACTAACGTAATCGTATCGAGGTCTCGATACTATTACGAAAGAGCTTTGTGCTTCCGACTTTGGTTGTATTCCGTTATCGTATCGGCAACTCGATACGTTTACGATACGAAACCTACAAATATTCGTGCTAGAGGTACTGATCTTGATAGCCTCGCTCTCTTGTCGATTTCGTCTGTTTTATAACATTTAAGTGGACATAATATTAAGAAAAAATTTTTTGTTCACGAAAATGTAGGCCGATAGAAACGATGAATGAACTGTATGAAAGATACTCGTATTATTTATGGAAGGGAGTGACTGCTGAGATAGCTACTAATAGGAAAGTATGAATAAAGTTAAAAATGCTGAATTGACCTTAAATAAATTTAGATGAATTTGGATCAAATTATTAAATTTCTTTTTTTGCCTATTCTTTCCCACTGCTGGGCAAAGGCCAAAGGAAATCCTTCTTTTCAAGTCACCTTGAAGGCGAGATAGGCGTCTAAGTTGTGTTGCCATCTCTTCCCAGATCGGATTCGGATGATGCTTGATGGCTGTCGTCCAACCCCCTGCGCCCACTTTGTGGAGACTCTTGTCCAGCAGTCAATTGATTCGCCCAATCCTGATCCCTGCTTTTGTGCGCAGCGTGTCGCATTGTTTGTTAAGATACTTAAATAAGGCGATAATTCCTAATGCAAAACAAAATAATTAAATAGAAAACATTATAATTATTGTAAACAAAACTAACACCAAAACCAAAGTACCCTTTTCCAGGAAACACCAAATATATCATTACTATAATAATCGTAGGTACGCTTACAGAAATGGCCGGAAAGTCAAGGACGCAGTGACATTACATGTTAGAATTACGCAATTCTAGGGAATTTATAGTCATCGGGCCGGCCCCTGAAAGCTTTCAGGGCCAATTAGCCAATTAGCGCCACACCTTGCTGAAGCACTTTTCATTTGATTGTCTAGCAACCGTTTGTCATTATGAGCTATCTTTCTTATCTGTTTGACTTGGTGGTTAGCTTTGAGAAATGGATTTTTTATAGGCTCTTTATGTATAAGAGCGATTTCCTTTTCCGAAATGCGAATTCATTAATACTATGTTTTGCGTATAGTAGTACCTTTTGCTTTCTGGATATCATTCTTTTCCATTTTAATACTACATTGTTGAAAATGTTGATGATAAGACTATAACATAAAATTAATCAACCTTATAATATTCCTACAGCTATGGCTCAGGCGTCTTCTCTAGGAGCCCTCTCCTCTCCTCCTAATGGGCCGTAATCCACCACGCAGCCCAATGCGGGTTGGTGGATGTTACATGTCTTCGAATTGTTGGTTCTAAGACATGCCAGCTTCACCAATTTGAGAGCAGTGAAAGAGAAAGAAAGAAAAGTAATGCGCCTAGCTGGGTTTGAGCCTGCGATGTACAATTCGTAAGTTAGGCCCTGGGCCACCACTGGGCCACCACTGCTCACTGATGACAAGACTTCATTTTTATATTTTCATGTGGTGGAGGTGTAAAATTCACACTTAATTCTCCATAATAAACAATGATATTCACAACCTTCATTATCTCTCCCATCCTCTAAAACTGACCATGAAAATAATGTGTCCTTTTCTCTTTAAACAAAAACCATCAGATTCTTCTAGTTCATGGTTGAAATCAGACCTTCGTTGTCTTCCTGTCAGGATGCCATAGCTTGGCTTCCGTCCCATCACATCCTCTGCAATTACCTGTGTTGGCAATTTAGTCCCAGCCGAAGAGTTGGGTAACGAGCTAAGTAAAGATGTATTTTACTAAGTTAATATTGTTCTACGTAATAATTTGATAAACATCATTTAGATTGGAAAACGGATTCAGCAGGTCTGATAATTTAAAGTGATGAAAATCAAATCATTATTATCATAGTATGTTTGTAAAAAAAAATGTACCGAGTAAAGTGGGATAGCTTTAGACCCGGGGTATAACTTATATTAACTATAATAGGAACATAAAAAACTGTTTCTATTGGTGTAATGAGTTCGGATCAAATTTATACCTCAGGGCCAAAGTAACCCCACTTTACGGTACACTTATTTATTACCTTGCGATTTTCTAAACAGACGTACAAAGCCATTATATAGACAAGACCATGTAATATTTTGATTTTCCCTAATTCAATCGTTATTGGAATTATCCAACGGTTTTCATCAAATCACAGTAAACGTATTACTCTTCAATATTGACACTATCATCACAATAATGCAGATTTAAAACATAAGCAAACATGTTACGGCAAAAGACAATGTTGAAACGCGTCACGCCTCTTGATCTGACGTCCTTCCAAATCTACTCGGAAAAAACTCTTTCGTAAATTATATAGATGATATAACAATGTTCTCTAAAACTAGTGGATGAAAGTTCAGATTGCTTTAACTTTATTCTGTTACACCTATTAAGAGGATTAACCACGCTTGATGTTAGGAACAATGTAGTTTAGAAGTATGGTTAAATGTTTGATTGCGGTATCAGTAAAGTGTGTTATTAGTCATTTGTTTCGCTCTTTACCGTATTCTGGCGAATTTCGAGTATAGTCTCGTATTTTATCTCAATTCAGATTAGATAATGTTTGTGTTTTATTTCTGAGTATAGTCAGTTCATTTTTACAAATAGGTTTTACGCAGTTCTTAACAGGCGATAGGCAATGTTTCGCAGAATTAACCTAATCTTTGCTTGTTTAGTTAAGTGTCAACTTGTTTTTGATAACAAGTAATAAAATAAATACTCTTAGTAAATAACTACTAAGTCACCAAACAATGTGTAATATGCTATATGTAAATATATTATGAATGGTATGAGTCTTCAAAGAAAACAATAATTTTTCATGGATATATAAAGTAACCAGAACTGCAATTTTACGCTTTTTATGATTTCACGTATCACAACCATGAAAATTTTCTGGCCTTGGGCTTCATTTATCACACAAACTTTATTATTTAATGCAAAGACTGCATAGTATGAGAAGTTCTATTTTAAACCTTTGTCGCTGTATTGTCTTTCTTAAGTCTTAAAAATGCTGAAAAGGAGTAAATTTTTAATAAACCTCTAATATATTGTAGATTATTAAATTGGGATGGGATTTATTATACTTGAAATTATTATCTATTATTATCTATTCATAACTATAGAGAATTTGTGCTCTCGTTAGATTTATTATATTGTTACGGTATTTAGTGACATACAAATCATCGTTACAAATGGTTGCATCCTTACTATCTTGATTTTGATGAGGAATCTTTATTTGAGTGAAACTAGCACAAACAGTGTAAAGCATAAACCAAACAATCAATCCATTAATTGCAGTCTGCCCCAAATCAAATAATTATACTCCCGTCTACATGGATGATCACTATCATGAATTATGGATCTCATAAGTTGCTTGCACTCCTATCGCTATTAAATAAGCATATATTTGCAAACACATACTCAATTATTCATACTTCCGTATCTAATTCTTAATCCGTATCTAATTGTTTATTAATATTTCAATCAATAGATTGCCATGGTAATTTTTTCTATCAAAACCGTACTCTGGTTGTATTATTCTCCCCTACAGATATCATACTATCTTTATATTTAACTAAATTATTTTCAATCTTTGTCCACAGCGTGATGAAGAAAAACAGAGCCTAATAGCCGAGCTGACTGCACAGAACTCTAGATTGACGGTGCAGCTAAAGGAGTCATCAGCCACAGAAGCCATGCTTTTGGCCCAACTCGAGGGGCTAAAGGACCAATGCTCGATGAGGAAAACCAGCTTACAGGTTCGTTATTTATGTTATTTATGCGTTTGCGATCCGAGATGACCTCACGATAAACAGAAGTATCTGCTATCTAAGAAGACCTTCAATAACAGAGGCATCCTTATTGAAGGAGTGACTAACATTTTTGTAATAATAACATCAGCATCCACTATCTTCAGACCAGAAGAAAGTAAAGGAATGCAAACGACAGCAACGACCGATCGGTGCAGTTTATAAAGGATCCAGGGGCTCCATTGTGTGTCGCGGGGTCGATTCCCGCACGGAAAAAAATATTTGTACGAGTATGTACTACAGATTACTAGAGTAACTCAGTGTGGGGCAATATTAAAATAAATAAAAAAAAAACATTCTGTTCAAAAGAACCACGTTATAATGCAACAATCACAACAATTACTTAATTTATCGAATTTGTTCCAACAATCTGGGACAAGATAATCTTTGCCACTCTAAAGTTAACAAATGCAATTGCACTTCACTAATGAATAACCCTGGCTGAACCTTAAAATCTGCTAATTGGTGAATGTTGCACAGTATGTTAATTACGCAATCTTAAGATTTATCCATGGTTCAGGCGCAGTAAATATTCTTTTCATATATTCAATTTAGACAGTTTGGCGTTTGATCATTGTCTCATTTGAAGTCTAAAAAAATAATAATTCTATCAGTAATAATGATTTATTACAGTCTGCATGTTTCGGATAAGTTCGTTAGTTAGCCTATTATGTCCCACTGCTGGACGAAGGACTCTTTTTCCCATTTCTACTCACGTCTATCCTCAGCCATTGCAGGCCAATTTGGGATTGAACCCATGAAATTTTGGTTCAATCCCATATACATATTATATTTAACAATCTTTAACGCTCTCAGCATAATGCTTTTCACTTTTATGGTATGCGATAATATTGTGGTCGACAATGACATACGCTAGAAATTACGAATACAATCGACACCTCAAGACTCCCATATTTTAGCTAATGAAGGAAATTTTCTGTTCTAATTAAACAAATTTTTCAACAGGACCATGTACAAAGTCTGGAATCCTTGAAAGCGGAGCTGGCGATGGTGACAGACAAGAAGTCAGACCTAGAAAGAAGGCTGACGGGATCGCTTAAAGATAAAGAAAACCTGATGCAGCAGCTTGATGAGGCAAATGACAGGATCGTCGCTTTGGAGAGACAATTGAAAGAACAGGTAGGGAAAAAAGTTTTTTTTTTTACTTGAAACAGAATTTGAAAGAGGTCCTATATGTTACTTGAGGGATATAAGCCTGAATTATAAGTTTTTTGGGCAAAAAATTACAGAAAAATGCTCTCGATAAATGTCAATATCTCGATATATATAATTATATATACGGGTATTCCGTACCTATATATAATTTTATAGACACTTTTAATTTAATCTCATTTAATTATAGGTATTCCAAGCCTGAAATAAATAAATTTATTATTGTTATAATTCAATAATACCCATCAATAAAACTCAATTAATTTGAGTCAATTAGAGGAAATGACTGCGAATGTACGACTAGGTTCTCGGCCTTTTCCACCGTTCTTTAGAGTCAGGAAATTGTAGTAATGAAATAATTAGACATCTAATCATACTCGTAACTGCACGGAATGCGGCATAATTTCAGCAATAAACATTCCTAGATAACTCCTAAGTAGAGTCAAGATTAGTAAATACCTCAAGCTTTTTGACCTCAATGGCATAACCCATTTCATAGACAGTTATGGAAATAAACCCGATACGTCAATAGGTAATTAGAAGATATTTGTTGCCGTTGAGAACTAAAACTCCAAAGCAAAGGAAAGTCTATAATGCTATGTGCTTTGGAAGTTTTAGAAGTATGAATGGGACCAAACTGTAACTGTGAATTCAATAGGAGCTACTTTTATGTAATATTTTATTCATAAAATTATAGCACGTATGTCCACGGTAGCGGCAACTTTGTGAAGTCGAGGAATATATTCCTTTCCGGGAAACACGTGTTTAGAATTTCATATCTCGAAAGTTTGTTTCTTAGTAAATCGTATTGTTCATTGTTTGGCTTTTTTAAAGATTGATGGTAATTAAGTTTAGGACTGACTGATTCTATCGAATCATTGATTTTGCTTCGTATTGATCCAAATCACCGTATTCAGTACGACCTCCAAATTTTGCTCTGTTGTAATATTTTATTATTGAATTGAATTTCATAATTCTAATGACGCTAGTTACAAGATGAACGGTACCTAATTTGATTTAGATCTAAATAGAATAATGGATGTGCAGCGTTGTGCAATGTGTTCAATATCTCGAGTAAGACACTTGAGTTACTGAGCTACAGGGATTTCCGTTACTGTAATAAAAATATTCATGGTTGATTTGGAGCAACATTCACTTGATATATTGGTTCTCTTGTTGTTACGTATCGTTTGTGTTTTCTTTAGCTAAGTAATAGTGTTATATTATGTAGTTTCTTCTGTTGACTGTTCCGACAGACTATTTAAAAGATTGGCAAAAGGGCTCTATAACTAAGCCAGTCTGTCAGTCCGTCAAATGGCACTGTTATTGGAGTACCAAAGTAGTGAAAAATTTAATAGTTTTCGTGGTTCGCTGTTTTTACTTTTACACATATTTCAAGTTCTTTTCCTTGATGATACAGACGCTTCTTTTCCTTTTCTATTGTTTGATTTACAAATTAGTTAAAAGCAATATCATATCAATCGTTGTTTAAACCTACAACGTTCTTCTTTTCACCATCTCCTTGTCTTAATATCGTTACCTCATTTTTCATGCATAATATGATAACATGATTTCCTGTGGAACTTGCGGTATAATTGAATTGTGAGAAATATCATCAGTTTTGTATGGTTTCCTAAGTAAGTAGTTGCATGGGAAGTGCTCACATATCGCCTTATTACGTACTAAGCCCTTTACTTAGGGTTTGTAGTTCGTGACGATGTGATATTGTAAGCAAGTATATATATTACTAGATTTTTCTATAACCAGTTCCTTCTACAAATACTCCACAGTACCACTTTTTAATATTAAATAGTACAATAACGAGACTGGTAACTTTGCTAAAGAAACAAAAATATTTGGACTCACAGAAATAGTCGGTGCTACCCTAAAATTTACAAAAATCAACTTAATGAGCAGTTGAAAGGTACAAATCAACACCGAAGCAAATGTAAATTTAGGAATGGTTTTGAAAATAGAATTCTAATTATGCTAGTTCTGAAGTCCACGATAGTGAACACATAGAAGCAAACATAAGGGCCCAAACACAAAACTGCGATACGAAGTCCCATCGTAAAAATCTGCAAGCTCGCACGACGCATCGCAAAAACTTGCGAATTGATTCACTTGAACTGATGATTTGCCGCATGAAATCGCATCGCAATAATCGCATCGCAAGTTTCTACATGTCTGTTTTTCAGTTTTGTTTGGGAGCCCTAAGTTTAGGTTTGAAGTAAGTTTATCAATCCCAAAATCGATTGACAAAATGAATCAAGCATATTACCTAATTAGTCATTTCATTCAATTTTAACCCTATACAAAGTAATCCTTTCACTTCGCAATATCCGGCGGATTAGCCAAGAACAATGGACAGTAATTAAAAACTAATCTCGGCACGAAGGTCTTACAGTTGGGCAACACTCTGGGCTCTGCTTTATCCGTAATGGTCCTTCTATGCGGAACCCTTTGTATGAGGCTTGGTGAGGTTTTATTTGTAGCAAGGTTATTCAATATTAAGTTTAATATTTTATCTCCTAGTGTTGATAATACGACAGATGCTTTGAATTTGAGACTGAGAATTTTGGGATATCGCGCTGCAAAACGGGCATAATAGACGGGGGCAAAAAAACTACCAGGCTCAAAATGGTCACGTCAGCAACATACACAGAGAGCGCACGAGTGCAGCTTGTTCTTCATGTCGAAATTCTTTTGACATGTTTATTAAAGCTTTGGCCAGAACTTCACGTTGACAGCATTGACTTTAGCTGCAGTTGTCAATAACATTTCGTTATTTTAATTAGGACAGTATTCTTTTGCATCATGAAATACCTTTATCGATATTCTTTATAAATTTCTTTTATTAATTTTGCTTGCAATATGTTTAAGTCTATAATCGTATGAACGTGACTATTCACAATTGGTATAAATTACACAATGCTTCGCTCAGGTGGCGCGTTTTCCAAGGCTTTCTTGTTTGTTTTCAGAACACCTGTTTTTAATACGTACTTACTTGTTATTCTGTACATATGCCCCACAACCTTCACTGACGTATTTTAAAGTTTTTGAAATAATATCCTTTTCATTTAATTGTGAATAGTCAGAGTCACTCTGAATTTCAAATTGTTGATTATTTTGTTCACTTGTTGCAACAGAATCAAAACTTTCAATACCTAGTAAATACGCTACTTCAGTGGTGCTATTCTCTAAGAAAACGCAGCGCCGCCACAACGTCGAACATACAAATAGGATACACTGAATTAACAATCCAATGTATAGGTTCATTAGGTTGACAATCCAATTTATCCTATTTGGGTGTTCATCGTTGAGGCAGCGCTGCGTTTTCTTAGAGAATAGAAGCACAGATCATGGTCATTATTGATATATCTATATAAAAGGAGAACTGACTGACATATCAACGCACAGCTGAAACTACTGGAACTAGGAACGCGCAATTTTTCACAAGGTTAGCTTTTATGACATAGGAGAGCACTAAAAGAGGTTTCACAGTTTGTATGGAGAACCCTACTTTAATGTGGGCAAAGCCGGGGCAGAAGTTAGTAAGAAAGCATTATTCAACTAAATAATGTCTCAGGGTTATTAATATTAACTTTTGACATTTAAGACACGTTAAATTACACTAAGAACGAACCAGCACTCTGGTAACGCAATATTAACACTAAATTTTCCTCCAGGAACATCTCTACCACAACACCCTTAAAGAACTGGAACGTCTACAAAGATCCCACGACACGCTAGCCGAGAGGATCGGAGCGCCTGACCCCATCGACACCACAGACACCGCCAGGTCTCTTCATGCAGAGATGGAGTCTGAACCTGAAGACCAGGACGATGGCTGGCTGAGGAGTGAAGCAGTTCAGGTGTACAAGCAGCTGAGGGCGCTGGCGCTGCAGCTGAATACTGGACATGATGATGATTCAGGTATGTAGTTTTCAGGCTTAATACTTACAAATAATGTAAGCCTACACAAAGTAAAAAAATAAAAAAGGGACGTGATCCAGAAGATACTAAAGAACTCTCACTATGGATAAATAATGACCATTTTTTATGCTAATATAATATTTAATAGAAAGTATCAGTGCGTCAAGTTGAAATGTATTTTCCAATATAAAAAGATTAAAAGTAATAGAGCAGAACAATAGGCGATAGTATTATTATCGATAGCATGTCACATAGAACAGTTTCTGCTACCTTCGATCGTAACATTATGTTTACCTCAAAGAAGTTCAATGTATTCAAACCAATGTAACTCATCATTAGCACATCCCGACATACATTGTATCTGTGTACCTTTACACTGATATTACATAGGCAAAAGTTGGTATGTGTGTGTTTGTTATTCCTTTACGCTCGAACATTTAAATGAAATTCAGTATGCAGATAAGTAGACTATGTCCTGCAATAGCATGTCTGATAGGTAGCTACGTTTTTATCCCGCGGGTGAAGCCGCTGCCGAAAGCTAGTAATACATAAAAATCGAACCTTACAGACGTACACGTCAAACAAAATACCTAATAACCTCAATAACAATTTTGGACATCACGCGATCACATCGATCGACTGTAGTGTTCAGCCTATTTGGATTAACTGCGCACAAATTATTTATGGCTGCTAACATGAATTTTTCGAAGGTTTTCGGAGGAATGGCTTTTTGTGTCAAATATCTTGTTCAGCGAAAATCTTTCTTTTTTTTACACTTTAAGCAATGTGCCTGTATCCCAGTCCTGTTCAACTAGTAAAATTTTATAATCATTATTTTCCTACCCATATCCCAAATTACTTGGGGCCAAAATATTTCAATAATTTATATCTTCGGCAGTCCTGACACATATTCTAACAAAATCTGACTAAAAAATTCGATGATTGTCTTATTAAATTCAAATCGCATTTTAAATATGCTTTTTTAAAGTCCGACCTTCTAACGCTATGTTTCTTATAAATGCGATCTCCATCGATATCACGATATAGAGTCATACCATAAATATTTTCTTTAGCTTGGTCTAAGTTCCATATTCATGTATAATTCTCGCTTCATCTACACATTACGTTGTAAAGGGTTCAGTGGCCAGGTCATTTGAAAATCTTTTAAAACACCGCCCAAGGTAAAAATGGAAGATACTCGTAGTAAATGACTTGATAGCAAGGCTGACTGCACCGTACAAGAAAAAGAATTTGTTTTTACTGAACTTATCCAGACGTAGATTAGCCATTTGTATTGATACAAGTGAAAACTGAAATTGCATTAAGACCATCGTCGACATAAGAAATTTTATCAGGAAATAGCAAAATTTATGTGAGTACATAAATTACTTAAATAATAACTAACTACAAGTATATATAACTCAACTGCGAACATAATCGAACATAAAATAATAATAAAATTATTTATGGATATAATTTTTTACTTAAATGGAATTTCTTGGCTCCTGAGCCAGTAAGAAACTGTATTACCGTGGCAAGTGTATTTCCCTTATAGTTAATACAATTTTGTCTACTGGATACGATTGATTAGAATACTGGATACATTTATAAAAAACAAAATACACATAATAGACACCAATATACTCTACACCACTGTCATCTGGGCACGCCAGAGACGCTGCCTAGAAGACTGAAGGCATTGCTGTGTTGAATGGCAAGAAGCCCTCTGTTCATTCAAAGAGTCAATCGGTTAGCGAGAATTATGAATAGGAATGTAAAAAAGAACGTTGAATTTATACGTACAGAAGTACGTCATATACTTGGTAGGCTATTAACATTTACCACCCCCGTGTTATTGCGTCATTTTGTTAGATTTGCCTACTTATTATAATGACCGCAGTTTTAGAAAATTTTGTGTTCAGCAGCAGATATTCTAACAGAAATTTTTTGTCAGAATTTCTTCGACCATTTTCATTCAAAGGTAACCTTTCCTTTGACAGATGTTTCTATCATTCAGAGATCCTTTACCAGCTAAAAATTTGCTTCAGTTTATCTCTGATGTGCCTAATAGATATCAAACTGGGTTTTTATTCGGTTTTATATATAAAAAAATGTTGGTTAACTAAATAAATAGTCCACAAGCACACTTCCTGCACGAAACGGTATAAATATCTAGTAAAATGTAGCCTCAGCTCGCGTGACCGTTTTGTAGGGCAACAATATTGTAGATGCGTGGCAGAAGCTTCAGTTTGAACAGATTCCTGAAGATGTTTAATTGATTGAATTTATCATTATTCTGTTTTGGAAATAATTAATTATAGATAATTGAATGACCTAATAATAAACCCACTACACTATACACTAAACGTTTCTGGAACACATTGATTGTGCGTACAGCTTAGGAGGGGAATTCCTACCGGAATTTGTGTTTCCTGATAATTATAGATCACGATAATTGCAATATGTTTTTAATAATGTTATGAAAACCATAGGTCCATCTAACTGTCTATTTTCTGTTTAAAAACAATTCCTTGGAGACGAGTTCATAATAGATCATGCGACACGGCAAAAGATGTATTATAGACAATGATAGGGGGAGAGATAACAATTGTGATGTTATATGTGCACGGACTGTAACATTAGGTCATTTGATGAACTCACCGTAGGTCCGTGTTATCGACTGAACTTAAAATGACATCATATTTACCCTCAGTTTTTTGTTAGTCATTGGCTGTATGGTCGTTGTCTGATCTAAAGTCATAGCACTGCCCCGCAGTAACGTGATTTGTTTCATAAACTGTCAAAACAGTAAAGATAAGACCTTTTCTTTTAGGAGTGGAATTCATCAAATAGATAACTTCTTCCGCTCTGCGTTCCACTAGTGTTCTTTTAATTACCTTCTTCGTTATAAAGGCCGCGGTAACACTAACGAACCATCCGGTAAAGGTCTTCATCCACAAATATCTTGCCTTGCATTAAAATTTGCCAAATACTGGTGTGGATAAATATATTTTTTTTGCCATATGTTTGACTGTGGAGAAAAAACGTACCTATGCACCAAGTTTTTCTACACAGCTAATAGATTAATATTAGCTTTATTACGGAAAACAATTTCGTCATCAGGAACGCCAATTGTTGTTTGATTTCTGATTGTAAGCGATTTCGAGCTTTTAAATTGCCACCTTTCCTTTGTTTTGCTTTCCTCTTTTGCTTTGTCTTGTTTTACTACTTTTTCTTTGCTCAGTGGCACAACATCGGCAGTATAGGTATACGCAATTCTGCAGACAATTGTGTTCGACCTTCGTAATCGGTTCCTGAATCGTTGGCTTACGGAAACATTACTGCATTAGACGATGTATGAAAAGCATTAAAATTCGATCCGAATCACGATCTTGGCGTTAGATTTCTTTGTGTAATTGCACCGTAAAATATTGTAGCTTAAATTTTTTTTAAGAAAAAAATTTTGTTCATCGCCACTAGCCGAAACTTTGTGCGACCGTTCCTTATTTCCAGGTTACCTCATGGAATTGTGACGGGAGAGTATCACAATTCTGAGCCTAATGACCAGTTGGAAAGTTCATATTGGAAAATGAACTTTCCAACTGGTCATTATGAGGTCCTAAAATATTGAATAAACTAACCTTACTTTGAAATTTTAATTTCAAACAGAACCCTTGTAATATTATATTTTTTTGTAATTTTGAGCTAATCTGATTACATTCAATAAAAATTCGATGGCTAAGCTAGCTGTCTTGATTCGTATATTAATCTTTATTCGTTCTAAACTGAAAACTATTGCTCACTTTCGTTTCAATTCGTATGCTGCTAATATTTTGGGCATTATTTACCAACATGCGGCATTTGACTGCCGGCTTGCCGTGGGTCGAGGTGTCATGACGTACCAGGCTCCAACCTGACGTGACAGTATATGACATCATTCTGCAAAGGAACGCGTATACCTATATATAACTTCTAAAGCTTTTGTCTTGACATTTCTAGAACTGAAGTTGGGAAGGTCAATGGGTGTTTCCTTAGGGTTTTAATAACTTAAGATTTTCTTTAGTCCATGCTATGTACTTAGGTATTTTACCACTGGTATTCATATTTTGTTGGGATCCGTAGTCCGTAGTGGTTGACTACATAACTGATTACACTTCACATTAATAACATTATATTTGCAGAAAATGCTATTAATTTGGACTCATGATGTGTTTTTCACTTTTCAGCTTTATTATGTCCATTATTATGATCTAGATGTCAGCAATAAATAAAGCAGAATATCAGAAATTTAGGTAGAAATATCATCTACCTGACCGACTACCTACTGACATCATATTCAAAACTATGTCTCCAACATTAAATCCCCTTTAAATCCTAGGTCAATAACTTTCTGAGACTGTTTTTATTTGTCTGTCAATATCAGTCGAAATCAGGTGTGGTGCAAATGGCGGGCTCATTTCGTAACTGTTGTATTTCGTTACAAAATTGAATGCACTTTGCAAACAAGTGCAGTTTTTTCATCAATGCTCATTCGGTGATTAGATTCGAACGTTCTACGTTGTTTGTTTTCTTTCTAACTGAAGTTTCGTCATTCGCTTCAGTCAGTTTTGGGGTTACTTCTTTATTGTCTAGTTCTATGATAGCCTTGGGACCATGAATGGAAGATCTAATGATTGAGCTATTCTATTCAATTTCTTTATAGTCAGTTTCGTCGGCCATCAAAAGTTCCTTTCAAAATTCTTCGTCCAAGCGTTCCAAATTCTTCGCATGATTGCTATCGCTGATTCAAACTGCATCGTTGCACTTTTCCAGTAACATCTAATGTTAGCAAAAAATATAAAGTAAAATAACATTTTCTACTTATAAACCACAATCATTACTTTTCCAACTTCTAAGAAGTCATCATCGATCACCTCACTTGATCTGGTTGTAATATTTCCGCAATGGTTGATGTGGCGTGGACAATACGCGGATTGTGAACAATTTAGACATGGGAAAGTGGTAGATGGAGAAAGTGGTATCGTTACAATATGCTGTTATATTTTCCTGGGTTATAGATATGTGCGTAATTAATAGTTTACTGGTCTTGAGCGCACATTATTGGAATATGTTTTAGGATGCGAAATCATCAAATAACTACACCTACTCTGTGAAACGAGAGGGATTATCAAATTACTTCTGACTAAAACCAATCTGTGCTTCTTAAGTAGCCCTTTGCGTTCCATTGCCACGGTGTCTCGTTCGAGCAATACCGTAGGTCACACTAATTGTAGGTTCTTTTTTAAGCGCACTAACCATATTCCTCTTTTTAATTCTAATTGATGACTGGCCTGTTGGTCTAGTAGTTAGTGGCCCTGACTGCTATGCCGAAGGTCGTGGGTTCGATCCCCACCCAGGACAAATGTTTGAGTGATGAGCACGATCATTTGTTCTGTGTCTGGGTGTAATTTATCTGTAAATATGTATGTATTTAGAAATATATAAGTAAGTTTATCAGTTGTCTAGTACCCATAACACAAGCTCCGCTTACCTTGGGACTAGATGACGTTGTGTGATAGTTGTGGAATATTATTATTATTATATTATAATTAGTGGTTTCTAAATTTATTAGTAACATAAGTCTCATTCATCATATTCAGCTGTCTATTGAATCAAAGCTATTTAAAATAAATTTAGTTTACCACCCACATCTATCCTTTGTCCAGTATGTTGTTTGTATTAAAGATGTTCATATGGCCAGAAAGGGCCAGACTAATGAGATGTCGGCTAATAAAGCTGAAAGTGATGAAGAAAACATAATATGTAGATACTAGCAAGAAGATGATGAGAATGTTGATCATAAAACTGTTTTACACAAAGTCTTTAGACAATTAGGACAGATACTTGTAGAAGGACAATGGAAGTCAATGGAATCAATTGGTACCCATCAATTCAATCATGGAAATTGTTTAATGAAACCAACTTACAATAATATCTTTGTTTCATTTAATATTCCACTTGTCCATCTCTTGGTTGTTATTATAAGAATATCCGTTACGGATAAGTTATTAAACATTTCTTATATAGAATCAAGTTACAAATAGATTGAGATGTTTTTTGTTAGTTTTCTTTGTCTTGAAATTTTCCAATAATTGTTTGGGTTTAAATGAGAACATATGCCTGATGACGTTAAAAATGTGACTGAAACTGTCATCTATATTTCTGAAGCCGATAAAAGTATTATCAAAAGTTAGAGCTTTATCCCAAATAATATAGTTATGTCTCTGTTAGTTTGTTTTATCATCATCATTATGTACAATCTAACTTTACTCAGTACTAAGCCTAGTGTCCATTGTTTGTTTTTGGCTAACTTCAATTTAATTTCTTCCAGGACTGCACTCCGACTTATCCCTCACATCTTTGGATGGTGAGGAGGGTGAGACGCTCCGCCGCGGCGCCTTAGCAGCGGCATGCGCAGACGCAGTAGCAGCATACGCCACACTCGAAGGCTCCCGTGTCAGGGATTCCATAGCGGCGCACGCACGGAGGGCACTGGAGAGAGAGAGGCAGATCGATGAGAAGAATGAAATTATTGCTGATTTGTCTTCTAAGGTTAGTAGATTTTATTATGGCTTATTACTGAAAGAAAAATTACTCTAGCAAGTAGCAACTACTCGATATTTTTTTATAACTGAAATTACAAAGGGACATAATTCCAGTAAAACATTTGAATACTAAATTAACGGTAATAGTTTTTACAGAACTTTTTGTATAAGAAAAAGTAGTAAACACGCATAACTTTAAATTGTGTGTTCTTCATGCTGGATGATCTTAAACGCTCCTTCACCTGCGATATACTGCGAGATGCCAGCAATAGCTTTTACTAGGTCTACAACGTAACAAAGCCTAAAAGTCATTCGATACAAAATTTAAGGACAACATTTATCCAATCCAATACACGAAAGATATCCACTATATGGACTGCAAGTGGATATTTTAGTGGTTGATGGTCCTGAAACTCAAAAGGCAACTGAGGAAAGGCTGGTAAGATTTAGTAAGCAAAAATCTGACACTCCCTACTCGCTCTACACAGCGGGAAGAGTTACTCGTATTTAATGATTTGCGAATTCAAAGAAAGGACAAAAATAAGGCCACCGTCAAAAGCATCAAGTATACTACCATATTGCTAAACAGTGACCCATAAAATACTCAAACAAAACTGAAAAGACCAGCAGCTGAATTCAGCCAAGCCACGTGCTAAAATCAATCAGCACACAATGTCACAACTAACAGGTACCTAACGGTAGGCCTAGAATAACAAAAAAGTGGCAACAAAGGAGTTTTCAATGAGGCATTGACTGATACACATCGATTTTTACCGTAAGGACCTGACAATGTCCGATGATGTAGCGATTTTGACGGACATTGGTTTTATGTTAGCTTTTAAAACTAACTTTAATCGAAAGTCTACTGTCGTGATATCGGGTAATTTCAGGATATTCAGTTACTGGGTTATGAAGATCAAGCCAGTCGCTCTATCTATATATTATATATCTATCTATTAATAACACGGTACATAGAGGACATCCCACCCATATGATACGTACCGGTCCGAGCTCAGGTCGTCTACGGCGCGCACCGTTCCCGCGCGCCTCAAGGAGTTGTCAGCAAACTGTAGGGGTCCAGCAGGGCCGAAGCCTACTGGGGCCAAAGGTCATGCGAGAGTGTCACCACGGGCCCCGGGACAAAGGCGAGGAATGGAAAGGTAGGTTTTTAGTCAGTAAAAGTCTGACACTGTTTCCCGCCCCACCCAAGGGCGGGATTCGTCATTGGATGATTTTACCTACCACAAAAAAAAAAAAAAAAAAAAAAAAAAAAAACCCATATGATACGTAAAAAACGTTTTAGGAACACATTCATTGTGCATACAGCTAAGGAGTGGAATTCCTTCTCAGAGCCTATGTTTCGTGATAGCTACAATTAGGGGTCTTAATGATAGGCTCCTTCTAGGCAAGAGTGACCCATCATCGACCAGATCATCGCTTACAATCAGATGAGGCAGTAGTCAAACAGGAGCCTATTAATAATAATAAATGAAATTGGCACTGACAGTAGTGGTTTGCAATCAAATATAATCACAAATTCCCTAGGCTATTGAGGTAAATCGTGTTACTCACGCGTTCAACACATTACCCTCCTTTTGGCTGTACTCTATGAACATGTAAAAATGTTAGCTACAAAATGGCAAGAAGAGAAAATATAATGAAAAGAAGCTAGTCTTATTAAGAAGATAACTTTATTTTATTTTAACGTAGTTTTTAATTCTAATATGTATTTTTAAAGTTTGATGTCGAGAATTGCTCGTTAAACATTTACAAAAATAATGTAATCACATAGACACTTAGACAGTCCAATAGCTGACGATTTGATCGAAACAGTTAGCTTTCGATAGCAATGCATCGACTACACTGTAATGCACGTTAGGCCAATTGAAATACCGTTTGTGCTCTAAACCGATTTAAATCGATTTAATGCGAAATCGATTCGGTTAGATCGATGATCGGTTAGCGTTTAGTGTTGTTCAACGATTTAGTTTTGTTTTTGAGGTAAATAGAGCTTGGTGGTTGTAAGTTGATAGTTTTAGATGTAGAATGCATATTAAAGTATAATCACGCTGTCAACGGGCAGTGGAGCGCAACGTTCTAGGGTTCAAGAGAGCCTTCTAAATGAGGAACCCCACGCTGCGCTTAAAGAGGGGAACGTGTAAGGAAAAGGCTTTTAGGCTAAAATTTGTACAATGTTTACTACTGCATAAAGATATAATCACTGGTCACATCACTGGTGGGTCACAGTGATGTGTTCCGCCAGTGATGGCATCCACACTGACCATTGGGCAAGTGTCACCAATTTGGATGAAATTTTCAGCCTGTATTTGAGTGAATTCCACTGCATTGGATATATACATGTTTTGAGTGTACCTTTTTGATTTTGTCACTGGACCAGTGCTGCGCTCAAGGCAGTTTTTTAGAAAATAGCACCTCTGGTTCCATCTAGATATAGTTTTGCTGTCGAATATGGTATGTCACTTTTCGCAGACTCTGATCCTATTACCGCCCACACTCGCATGACAGTCTCGTCACAAAGGAAACCACTTAAATTCCTTACAAGATAATCCTTATAAGTTCGTTAGACGATCACGTTTTAATAATACATTACTCTTGACCTTCTGCTTCTGACGCACAAATTAGACAGCATAGGCCCTACTTACTACTATAGGATGGAGCTATATAGAGTGTATAGCGCCCTCCCTCTTTTTTCGCTCGCGCTGCTGCCATTTTAACATGTTATGGTAAACTCCAAGACCTGGGAGCTCTATCATAGACAAGACCAGGAAGATAACTAGTGAAGCTCTTCAAGCTGGAAGGAAAGAAGATGCCAGTTCTATTTTTAATTCCCAGTCGTTGTATAATGTTTTCGATAACTTTATTATTATTATACTTACATACCTACATATAAAAACCAAATTAAAGTAGGTACACTAGACATCGAAGTACTTTTCCACATCGCTGTCATCTGGGCAATTTCTGGGTTAAAGAGTACAAACAGAATCTACCATTCTAACTTAACTATGATTATAAGTATTATCTTAGTTTCGCAATGCAATACCAATTTCGTAACGTGCTTTACCAATAAAGACTCTCTCCGCAACGCCTCAATTGAGAGCAATGATTATATCTGATAGAATAAACTAGGTCCGTTAGATGGAGATGATGATGTCTGACAGATAAATAATTAAACTAGGTACACTCGATAGAGGAATGTTTGAAGAAATCCAATGCATTGATCAGTCGATGATTAGCTTTGGTATCTTGATCTTCTTGCTTCATCCATCATGCTTGATGTCAAGATCAATTGGTTTTAATAACCGCTAGGACTGTGGAATTGTTCGGAAGTATTCCCTGAGTACCGCGATTCCCGAGGACATGTCCCAGAGAGCCTCAACATTTGACATCTTGATAAAATAAATTCAAGTAAAGTCAATATCAACTTTAAGTCAGCAAATGATATCTATAGTAATTTATTTATTTAAACTTCTTGTACAATAGTGGTACATAGGCGGACTTAACGCAACGAAGCATTCTCTACCAGTCAACTTTTGAGTTAAAAAAGACAACACTGTGGTAAGTGTGCACAATAAATAAATAACAGATATTTTGTATAGAATAAAGTATAAGCTAAGTTGAGTAACGTTGAGTTAAGTTGTTGCGTAATAATAGGGGTAGAGGGGGGTTTGAAATCGCGGTACTCAGGGAGTTACCATGGCCCTAAAACGCATGGGACAACTGTAAAACATAGAATTTGATCCAAAATATTGTATTGAAGAATAATAAAACAGAGAGTTAGAGTTGGAATGGTTCCTCCCATCTTGTTGGTTTACTTTTTTTTTCAGAAAAGGTTTACGTACTCAGAACAATCCTATTTTTTTAACTCGAGTAAATTTTGGAAAATCCTTTCTTACATACCTGCATAGTATAAAACAAAGTCGCTTCCCGCTGTCTCTCCCTATGTATGCTTAGATCTTTAAAACTGCGCAAAGGATTTTGATGCGGTTTTTTTAATAGATAGAGTGATTCAAGAGGAAGGTTTATATGTCTAATACATGCATAATATATTTAATATCACCATTGCACCCGTGCGAAGCTGGGGCGGGTTGTTAGTAACTCATAAAAGTAAACATTGTTTGTGTCCCAATAGTTGTTATTGTACTACTTTGTTATAATGCCAGTCAGTCTCTTTTTCCTTTTATTCATTTACGATATCTATCGCTTGATCCTAAGCCACTTAAAGATTTGAAATAGTTCAGTTGTTTTTTTAAAGAAATTACGGTCTATTGAATTTTCTTGCGTCTTCTACGTCTTTCACGTCTGTGTTTTTTATTGTTGTTGTGGATTTTGCTTAAGAGAGGTATCTATACTAGCAAAACGGTAACACTGAAACATCTAAAACTTAAGTAATCCTTTTAAATCGACGATAAAGTTGCCGGAAACGACCTTGAGCGAATTAGCTGCTGCAGAATAAAGACTTCGTACCTAATTGAACTGACGTCATTTTTCACAATTCATGAAGACTTACTCGTAAAGTACTTGTTTAAAAAAAAACTTATCTCGTACTATGAATTACTAATCTGTATCGTGAATGACTATAAATGTTTATGCTACTAATTTCTCCTGTATTGTGAGGGCGTTCAAAAACATGTAAACTCCAGATATTTCGAACCATTTGTTCCGTGCAGGAATCGAAACCCCGACATACAGCGCCCCAGCCAATTGCTCAACCATTGCGCCAACTGTTCTGCTAAATTTGAAGAGTTAAAAAACGTGTATCAAATAAAAAATTTCAATACACTTACGAAGATAACCGGGGGAATAAATCAACGAGAGTTGACGTGCGACTCGTAAGGGTCACTTAGCAGCCAGCCTGATACAATAATTAAGTACAATAATAAACTGTGGCGGGGCGAGCTCGCACACTTTTTCGCATTAGTGTAAAAAACAGTAAATTGCGTGCCTAAAAGCTGTAGAGATAAGAGCGGGTTTCCGAATAAGTGTATTGAAAAAGTCATTGGATGTTTTTCCAATACAAAAAAGGGTACACCTTAACCCAATAATTACGACACATTTTTTTCACTACACTGTATTTTCAAACGTTCAATAGAGACCCGGAATGAAGGCTCGCCAGTGCACTGCAATGCATTTTGCGTCACCCGCGTTACGAACATTAATTTGTTGCGTAAACCGTTTAGCTCATTTACTGTTTAAATAATGTTATGTAAGAGATATTCTTTTGTTTAGTACGTGACCATTTTTGGGGCTAGGTGTTCATTGACATTCAATTGAGTGAACGGTACTAAAATGCGTGAATTATATGAATGATAGTAACCCGTAAAGCCTCAATAAAAAATGAGCAGCAATATAACATTTATATTATTTCCACAACTATCACACAACACCGTCTAGTCCCAAGCTAAGCAGAGCTTGTGTTATGGGTACCAGACAGCTGATAAACATACTTATATATTTCTAAATACATACATATTATAGATAAATAACAGTCAGACACAGAACAAATGATCGTGCTCATCACACAAACATTTCTCTTGGGTTCAAATCAAACCCACGACCTCCGGCATAGCAGTCAGAGCCACTTACCACTAGACCAACAGGCAAGTCAAAGCATGGAAAAACCTTCTTATAAAGTGCTAGGTTCTAGCACTTTATAAGAAGGTCTGCAAACCTGCAATAACACATTTTCTGCTCTGCTCCCTTGGACCAAAAGAAACATCGCGGCCCTGGAATGCAAAGGGCATGATTTTATCACATCTTATAAAAATGAATAGCTGTTCGTTAGTCTCGCTAAAACTCGAGAACGGCTGGACCGATTTGGCTAATTTTGGTCTTGAAATATTCGTGATTCTCCAGGGAAGGTTTAATCGGTGAGAAAAAATTGAAAAATTCATAGACTTATTAGGCAGTACGAAATTTGCCGGGTCAGTTAGTCAAAAACAAACGGTACCGTACATTTTTTCGATTAACAACGTTATCCTATGTCGTTTGCCAACGGTCAAAAACGGTGAGGCTGATATCTACCCTAAATTGTGACCCTTACTTTGACGCAAAAGTTCAACTGATTGCCAAAAAGTGGACCCTAGCAAAGGTGACACGGTACTGCACCTCAAAACAGCTGCTCAACCTCTTTCAAGCGCAAGTTCAATCGTGTATGGAGTATTGCTCTCATTTCTGGGAAGGATCTGCCAGATACTAGCTTGGTGCGCTTGCACTAGTACTTTAAAAGACGGCCTCTGCACGCTAGTTGCATTTTATTGAAGACGGGTTTTTTTTTTATGGTAGGCAAAATCATCCAATGACAAATCCCGCCCTTGGGCGGAGCGGGAAATAGTATCAAACTCTTACTGACTAAAAACCTACCCCGTTCCTTCGTTGCCTATCGTGTCAGGGCCTTCCTTTCAGAAACTGACCCATGACCCAAGCAGGCTTCGACCCTGCCTGCCTGCAGCTAGCAGGCTGGGCCTCTACGGTTTGCTGACAGATCCTTGAGGCGCGCGGGACCAGTACGTGCCGTCGACGACTTGGGCTCGGTCCGGTCGGTTACCGGACGATCGGACAGCATGCTACCCATTGCACGCCATCCGCAAGCCCGCGCCTACGGTGGTCGGAAAATCGGGATCGGAATCCCGGCGGCGGCTGGGGCGAGCGCCCCGTTGCCTCTGCCTGATGCGGTTGGCCTCCTCCTTGGCTAGCATTACTGCTTCGCAGAAGGAGGCGACCGCCTGCCATCCCTCCTCACTCCGGACCATGGCCTGAACCAAGGCCCGGCGAGAGAGATCGCTGCCGCCGATCGCCCCCACGAGGACCCGGCGATGCTCCACCCAGGCGGGGCACACCTCTACAGTATGCTCCACCGTGTCCTCCGGGTGTTCCGCACAGTGGCGACACCCGGGCGAATCCTCGTAAGGACCTGCGTCGTGCGAAAGTTTAGAACGCCGTGAGGTCTTTCCAGCCACTCCTCAAGCATGGGCGTTATCGCCTCGATTGTGGCGCGCCCCGAGCGAGGTTGCGATAGTCGCTGACGCCATTTCGCCATGAGATCTGTCCGCCATGCCTTGACTTGACGCGGCGTCCTACCACGAGCTCATAACGCGATCCATTTGACGACCCATACTGAAACAGTTAAACAGAACAGAACTAACAGAACTGGTTGTCTTTAGTAGCCATTACAATCTAGATTTCTTTTAAACACACATCCTCATTGTTCCACTTCATGACCTCGCCGGTTTCCAAATACTGCCATAAAACGAGAACCAGTTCTACATTGTTACTCCTTACATGTATTGCCCAACAAGGATGGTTATAAGAGGCTTTATAGCCCACGCGTGGGCGTGGGCTGGCGTGTTACTCATACGACAGATCTAGGCTTTTGTTAGGCTAACCTTGGTTGAGACAGAATTGGCTAAGAGGTTTTTAGAGCAATCAAAAACGTATTATCTTTTGTTTGCAAATCTTTTATTAGATTGAATAGTAACAGACAGACGCGAAATGCAATTCATAAAGATCAGGGGCCTTACTATGATGTATTAAAATATCAGTTGTGCGAGTGAGAAAGAGCTATACACCCTATATAGCTCCATCCCTTTAACAGTTCGTAAAATAGATCACGTTAGAAGTTTGTGGTAGCAGTGCTGGTACCATCTTAGTGTGGTAGTATTAAAATAAGTCTATTATTTGACCAGAAACAACGACTTATTAACAACGTTTTATTTTTGGTGTACAATAAAGAATACATCTATCTATCTATCTATAAACAAAATACCAGAGAGTAAAGGCAGTAAAGTGTTTTTTTTTAAGCTTCGTTCGACACTAAGAATTTTTCGAATTGTGGGTAGTCAGTCAAAGTTTGATACTTCCTCTCGCTACAACCTGAACGGGAGAGAGGAGTGGGGTATGATTTTCCACGTAAAACAAAGGATAAGTAATAGAATCAGTAGGACATTATCATATTAGTCACTGAAATAATTATACCTAACTGTAGTATAATGCAGATAAGTACATTTAAAACTTTAGGTTTTTCAAATAAGCTCAAAACAATAGCCAATCATTATCTGATCTTGAAACGAAAATACCTACTCAAATTCTAAATCTAGAATAACCTTAGGCCCTAATCTTAGCTAGCGATCTAGAATTCTAGACTAGACTGCAAGTTAGCCGCATGGCGTGACCCCAGTGACGTAGCCACACGTCACAAAGTTCAATCACCCCAACGCGGACGTAGAGTAGGCATTTTGTAGCAATTCGCGCGTTTTTGTACTGACGCCATCTTGATTCGATATTTAAAACGAATGATTGTTAATTTGTTTATTTTTTCTCTAAGTAATTGTAGGTATTAACAATGATTATTTTAGGTTGATGAACTGGGTAACCCCAGTGCAGCGCAGTGGTTAAGCGGAAGTTTGAATGTTCTTTTTTTGTTGATTTTGTTGGCTAGGATACTAAGTCCTTTAAGCTAAATCTTCTTATGAATAGTTATTCGTTTACCATTAGGATATGGATGGACACATTCTAATGTGTTTTTAGTATTTGGTAGCAAATGTATCGAGTCACCCTTCTTGGTAAACTTCGCTGAGGCAGTAAACACTGCAATCAAATTTTCAGCCTTATTTTACCGAGTTCGCGCTTGTTGAAATGTTTCCATATATTGTCCTGTTGGACAGACACTTGAGATACAAAATTAAACCAATTTTACATTACAATGTCCACTAGAAATTAATTTGTGAATAAAAACGGATGGTATGGATATTTATAATCAGGAGAAATCATATTACAGCACAGCAATGAAAAAACACAAAAGTAAAGGAAAATCACAAAAGTATGCACTCTGTTGATTAGGCCATTAAGTCCGGAGATAATTATCCCTTCCATTTCAGCAAGCATCTAGATTAAGTACAATTATTCTAGACAGCTTACTCATTTAGTTCCTGAATAGTTCCTGTTTAGTTCAGAATGTTTCTTAACACTGGGGAAAACCTATTCTGTGTAAAATCAAGGCTTCGAAGCTAGAATTTGGAACACATCATAGACATATACCATGATTTTTAATTAGACGAACCAAAGTGACAGAAGTGGACAATGCCCAACTGTGAAATAACAATGCTCAACTGTCAAACAACCATTGTTACAGCTGTCACTTTAGTCCATCTAATAAAAAATCATAGTATAGAGAATGGACTGAGAAATAAACTGAAAAATTTAATACTCTAGAGAACGTAGCAGAAAGAGATTAAACAACTGTGAGGCTAGCACCTATCCCTTTCAATATCCTCTATAATCTAAGTTTAAAACTCATCCGCTCCTACAAGGCCTTTTCTTTTTTTATTTCTCTTTTCGCATTCACTTCATATAATACGGAAAATTTTATCCATTCACAATTTCTATGACTAGAATGCTCGCAGAAAAAAGAATCAAAAATGTTTATTTGCTAGAAATACATTGCAATATATTTTTTAATGACGCGACACCATTTAAAGTTCTTACAACACCATAAACCGCATAACCATACCGCTAATGTATCCCAAGCTTTACAACAAAGAGAATTTATTCTTTTTTACACGTACTTTTAATTATGTATTAAGGCTAGTTCTCACATTAGCTATGATCTACCATAAATGTGTGGGTAACATGCAATGGCCCACTTTCTTTTTTTTATTTGGTAATTTTCAAATTACGGCCGAGATCATTTTATTTTTTTGTTATATTCTGTTATTGTTCTGTTCAAGGTTGAAAGTTTAGAGGCAATTTGTGTTAAAGTGCTTTATGTAGCCTTTCTTTGTCTATTAACATCCAATGGGTGATGAACGGACGACTGAAAAAACAGTGGTGTTATTGTTTTTTTTATCAAATATTCTTTTAGTTACACTTTCGGTACTAGGAATATACAATAATTTGTTTGTGGGCTATAACCCGACTTCCGAATTGTTGTTATATGTTGTTATTTTCGACTTTTGTCTATGCGCAGGAAGCGACTAGCTGACTAACGAATCTAGTGACTAGCTTTATTGAAAAATCTAAGTACCCGTGCTTTACAAAAAGGTTTTGGAGGTAGCGGAACAGAGAGTAAAGTCCCACATACCCCCTTTGAAAAGGGAGGATCCTCCGACCAGACGGGTGTTATGTCTGGTGGGCTATTGCCCGATAGATGAATTCGGTTTTGTTCTATATGTTCCAATCGCGCCGCGAATCTTACTTGCGCGATGCAGGATTAGTTAATTTGTGACGACATAGATGTCGCTACATCACTCCCCTCCGGAGATCGGAGATCGATAGTTCTTGATGCTTCTTGATGCGTCGTGTGATACGTGCCAGGCCAATGGAGGTTGGCTCCAGTGAGTCGGAACCGGATTCCGCATAGTTCTCGGTGAGTCGGAACTGTCTGCGGTGATGCCCCAGTGAGTCGGGGTGGTGCTATCCCAGTGAGTCGGGATATGATGCTGCAGGCTCCAGTGAGTCGGAGTAATGCGGCTGGCTCCAGTGAGTCGGAGCGGTGCTGTGCGACGTAGGGCCTTACTGCTGTCGTCGACCAGGAGAGGTTTTCTTCGAGGCTCTTCATGTGACTGGCCGAAGGTGCAGGTATTTAGCCAAGGTCGCTGATGAGGCTGAGGGTGATGACCAGGTATGACCAAGTAGGCATGCTGGTGGTCAGGATACCCATATAGCCATGGGTGCTGGCTGTATGGCTCGCTGCTTGAAAGCTTGAGGAAGTGATGATGACGTCAAGAAGTAGTAGCTGCATAGATGTCGCTACAAGGTTATATCTACATTACAACACTAGTGCGTAATGGTAATCAAAATGTCACAGTTTGGTAACAGGTGTCATTATATACCCAATTGTAGTGGAATAAGATCCACTTTCTGAGCAAGTGTATTGAAAAATCCTTTTTCGCAGCAGACGATTGGATCGGACAATTGCTTTGTTTACGACGCGAAGTGCATGCTGTCCGCTAGCGGACCTACACGGACTTAAACAATACTAATTATGGACTTAATTAGTTCGGAAGACCAAACGTACCAAATTTGAACCTAAAAGAGAATGCTATTGCAGAGAATGTACGAGCATTTTTCTCTTTAATCCGCTCAAGGCGGGTTGATGATGTCAGTCAGACAGGAATTACTTTGACTACCTTAAATCTACTACATTTTTTTAAATCAACTACATTTTTTTTTATTGTTGCTTGTGCTTGACCACTACTCTCACCCAGTGGCGTAGCTAGTCCCACAGGAGCCCCGTATCAAAAGTCCCACAGTGGGGTGGAGTTTTTTTACAAATGCTTGGTTTACCCTACAAGACTGTTGTGGATAACATGTTTCGAATTAGTACATACGTCGGGGCCCCTGTAGCGCGGGGGCCCCGTATCATTGGTACGGCAGATACGGCGGTAGCTACGCCCCTGCTCTCACCTGATAGAAAGCGATGATATGGTCAGTACTGGTGCACGTTTGCCTAGAAGTAACCTATTCGCTCTTCACTTAAAGATCCCCAAATTGCAGTTATTGAGAAACACAGACTCCGACAAGGGCGTCGCCAAGGGGGGCAGGGGTGGGGGTTACGGCCTCCCTCTAGAGGCTTGCTTTACAACTTCAGAGCCTAGTTTAGGCCCCAGTCTTCCACAATATAATGCCCATTCTATATGTTACCGTAGATATAAGGCTAGCCAATTAGAAGTTATATTGTGGAGAAAATAAACTTTTATTATTATTCTCTATACTTCCCTCTTGATCATCAGCTGGCGACGCCCTTGGACTCCGATAAACTACACATCCAAAAAATTAAGATTATTTCCTTAACAGCACACGAAATCACAATACGATGCGTTACAAAGAGCTAACACAAACAATAGTGGTTTCAACTTCAGCTGCGGCCGGGCAATACGCGGAACCGCCGGGTGATGCGGAAATAAACCGTGGGAGATACGGGGAAAACAGTGCTTGTGAGAGAGTTTTATGAAATATTATTGTTGTGAATGAAATGTCTGAAGATATGTGATGTTGGTGAGACGTAATGTTTGTGGGGAATGGCTGAAAGTATCTGTACTTACGCGTTTGTTTATGAAATAATGAAAAATAATTTCTTTGTGTCAGAGAACTGACAGGCGTACAAATGATCTATTTAGTGCTAGAAATGCTTTAGTATTCACCTATCCCAAATTACGCTTCTCTTTTCATGCAATTATTCCTCTTCATAACGCTTATCCAAACTTAATCAAAATAATGTCTAAAAATAATGTTTTATTTCTTTTGTGTTCACTCATTTTATATTTAAACTATAGAAATTCATTGAAATTAATCAAATTAAGTTATAACTGTTTTTTTTTTTTCTTTCTCTGATTCTTGTACGAATTTCTGTCATGGTGGTCATAATGCGTGTCCTTGTCTGCGAAGAAATTGTTCTCTTTTTTATTTTTCCTTTTTATTTTCTGCTAATACTCGGTAAATATTTTCCAGCAAAATTATGGTGTTTCTTCCACCAATGCCATTAATAAAAAATTGTAGTTAATTTTTTTAGTAGATTATAGTACTTAAATATTTTTTATAATTTCGTAAAAGCAAAGCGATAAAATAAAGATGGCTCTTGGATTCTTCGATAAAGCGAGAGAGTATTGTCTTTATCTCTCTTACCAATGAAATATTATAGCTTATTTCAAGATCTTCTTTATTATTTTATTGACCACCGCAGGTACCTTATCGTCCTAATACAAATGGCCGCCCATCCTGGGTGCCTATAGCGACAGTCATGGTCGTCTTTCCTTATGGGAGTAAGTCACGGACTCGTCGTCACGGTCCAAAAGCATGAGGCTTGCTTTGTCTATGGCTTAGAAAGTATCCGAAGCTAATTTGAATAAGTATAGGTGAAAGGATTCCCTTACCCATCGGTAAGGGAATCCTTTGGCAAAATCAATCTTATCTTTGAATTAAAATATTTACCTTGTTCAAAATTTCTACGTACCTAATTTTCTACCAGTTCCTATTAAAGTTAAGGCTTCTGCAAACAAGTGCCACGTGTAAATGCAAGACTGATGCTACAAAAACCCATTTTTTTTCAGACAACCAATAGCACCCATACATAAATAAAACAAATGCTATTGGATACAGCCAGTAAAGGTCCATCCAAAGGTTTTGTGTAAAAAATCAAGCCTATTAATTATAAGCTCCTAGTGTAATGTTATTTATGGTGTACAATAAAAAATATATCAATCATGTCTGCTACAGCATTGCCCGATATAAGGGCAATCAAATCTCCCGGCAATCATCGCCAGAACTATATTGGAGCTGACACGAACCCTGTGCACCGGTTGTGTATGGCGCTGTGTGCTTTCTTATACAAAATTAATCTACATAACCACTTCTATGAGAAACCGTCATTGCGTTTAGATTGAGAATTTTGGGCTTAAGTTTATTTGTCTTACACAACTTACTTAAGTCCGCAAGAAGGGTGCATTCCTAAAACAAGTGTAGATATTTTAATCAGTACAAAAAAAAACCTAACCTAAAAACAATTTCCTTATTCCAGTTGTCCGTGGCTGAAGTGGAACTGCGCGCTGCCGCGGAAGAACGCGACAAGCTGCTCAACGACGCCAACTACAGCAGCCTCCAGAACGATGAGGCCGTCACCAAGGCGAGGCAGGAGAGAGACGAGGCCATGGAGAGGAAGAAGGCTGCTGAGGTAAGGAGTTGGGCGTTTTCTATCTCTTGACCATGACCACCATAGAGGCCAGAGTCCACAGAGTCAACGAGCTCTTAATACCTGGATGTCAAATACAAATAATACGGAAGACAACATTCTAACGTGTTCTACTATTTCTTCAGGTGGCCCTCGCCAAGACCAGGGTGGAGCTTATGCAAGCTAACAGTCAGCTGTACGAAGCCGTTCGCCAGAAGGTGGACCTTGGACAACAACTGGAACAGTGGCAGGTATGTAGCAAAGTCTGGACATGGTATTTAAGTTATAAAATTACTAGCAATATGACCCAGCTTCACATAGATGTTAGAAATCCTTGAAACTCTCTGCTTTTCTCTATAGAAAAGCAGAGAGTTTCAAGGATTTCTATCGATCAGGATGCTTATTATAATAGTATAATAAGCATGTATTATACATTTCAACTTTTTTCATAAACCACTCTGTCTATGGGTGAACAGTGCATTAAAATCAGTTTAAAAACTTATTTTAGAGCAATTACAAAGATTTTTTAACAGACATAAATTGTTACATACCAAACAGTTTGGTTTTACAAGGGGTCGTTCAACAACCGATGCTGGTGTTGAACTTTTAGGACATATTTATGATGCATGGGAAGACAAATGCGATGCCTTCGGCATTTTTTGCGATTTGTCTAAGGCCTTCGATTGCGTTCTCCATGACACATTAATCAGGAAACTACACCATTACGGAATCCGGAACTCCTCCCTGGATCTTCTTACATCATATCTGAGTGAAAGGATTCAGAGAGTTGACGTAAACGGAAGAAGATCTCCAGGATCTGTAGTTAGAATGGGTGTCCCCCAGGGCTCAATTCTTGGACCATTTTTGTTTCTAATTTACATAAACGACTTACCTTACTTGATAAAAGATAATCATAATATAGTGTTGTTCGCAGACGACACATCACTTTTATTTAAACTTAAACGTCAGCAGCCGGTAACTGATGATATAAATCTAGCTCTTTCAAAAATAGTACACTGGTTTAATGTAAATAACCTACTGCTTAATGAAAAAAAAACAAAATGTATTAAGTTTACCATGCCTAATGTTAGGCAAGTAGAAAGTAGTGTGCTAATCAAAGATAAAGAGTTGAGTCCTGAAGATAGTACAGTGTTCTTAGGCATAACTTTAGATGCTAAGCTTCAATGGGGCCCACATATAGACAAATTATCGAAGAAACTTAGCTCCGCAGCATACGCTGTTAGACAAATTAGAAATTTAACCGATGTAGAGACAGCCCGTCTAGTTTATTTTAGCTACTTCCATAGTGTCATGTCGTACGGTATTCTACTGTGGGGAAATGCCGCCGATATCCAGACAATTTTTATTTTGCAGAAAAGGGCTATTCGTTCGATTTATAAATTAAGTCCTAGATACTCCCTCAGAGATAAATTTAAAGATATCAATATAATGACCGTACCTTCGCAGTATATTTACGAGAATATTTTGTATGCCCACAAAAATAAAAACATGTTTAAGAAATACAGTGATATTCATAATTTTAATACTAGGAATAAACATAAATTTGTAGTTCCTGCTACCAGGCTCAAAAAAATAGGGGGCTCATTTAGATGCCAATGTATACACTTCTATAATAAACTTCCTAGTCATATTCAACAACTAAGCCTAAATAAATTCAAATCATTTGTAAAGCGAAAACTTTGCGAAAAGGCTTTTTACACTGTAAAGGACTACGTTGAGGATGAAAAGGCTTGGGATTGACCTGCTCCAGTACGCTCTGCAATTCTTTTGTTTTTTTCTTTTGTGAAATTATTTTCATTTTTATTATTATTATATATTTTTTTTTATCTTTTGATATTTATGTTCATCTTTTACAATTTGACATTGTAGATTATTTTAATTTTACAATTAGATGTATATATATATATAAATATATTGTTTTGAATAATGTTTGACATAAATACTTTGCTAAGTATTACATTTTGTAAACTATATTTTTTTTTTTCTTTTAATATTGTGAACGTGAGGACAATGTGGATTAGTTTTTATTATTATTATTTTTTCTCTTCTCTTCTCTCTTTTCAGTAATTTTTAGCATAATTATGTCTGGCAATTTGAGTATTTTCTGCGGCCTACCCAAATGTCCTTTCCTTGGTATTGTTCGTCAAATCGTTGAGCTCCTTAGTGTCCTGAGTTGAGCTTTGCGAATACTGACAAATGCTTGCACTGACTGGACAGGTCCACTCAAATCTGTATGGTTCTTTCTTCAAAAGGCCATTTCAGACAAATCGGCATGGTCCTCATGTGATTTGACCAATACATATTTACTGTATGGACTTTAAAAGAGACTTTGACCCCTGAGTTTGTTTCGGTGTTTCTTCTCAGGGTAGTCAGCTAGGAAACACCGGCCTCATCTAGTGATAAAAATGACAAAAAAAAAAAAATTTTGACGTGTAAAAGTGTTTTTAAAAACCTACTTACAAAATAAATATCATTTATCATTTATCATTTATCATTTATCATTTATAAATTTTTGAGTTTATCGCGTTTATATAGAGAGACAAACGCTGTGGGATGGGGGACATTGCTTTATAATTTGTAAGGATTATATTAGTACGAGATCCAATAGAAGAAGCACCTTCCCTCATCGGTTATTTGATTAGGATAAATATTATATGCTAGATGATGCTTTTATTGATACATTGCGAGTAGGTTGCCTATCTAAATCTGGTGCCAAAGATGTGAAACAATTAAATTAGTTAATAATTTTTTTTCATCAACTACCCTGATTGGTTATTTAAGAAAGACGAGCATCAGCTGAAAGAATGCGCTCTGAGGAACTCAAAAAGTATAAGTTGCCTAATTTTCCTTGGGGCAAACATAGGAGTTGCCTCGTTTGAAGAGGTAGATAAATGGTGGTAATATACTCTCATCTGTTATTTAATCGAATTATATATCAAATGAAAGGTAATTTTATTCCTAATCCAACCGTATTAGGTTGCCTTCCCAAAAATGGTGTGCATGAATAGTTGCCTACATTTAGGATTTAAAACTTTTCTGGGCTATTTCTGGTGTGAAAAATATATTTCCTCATCTGTAATTAAATGATAATAAGATTATACGCCAGATAAAGCATATATCGATATATCGCGAGTAGACTGCTTAGCTAAATCACATACTAATGATGTTAAACAATAAAATTTGTTTTTAATTAATTTTTATCTACTTCCGTGACTTGTCGATTAAGAAAGTCGTGTATCAGCTGAAAGAATGTGCCCTAAAGAACTGGAAAAATATAAGTTGCCTACTTTTCCCCGGTGCAACTATGGGGGTTGCCTCGTATAAACACGTAAATAAAGGTTCACTTGATACTCTCATCTGTTATTTCATTGAGTCGTGTATCAAATGAAAGGCTATTTTATTCCTAACCCAGCCCTATTAAGTTGCCTCACCAAAAATGGTGTAAACTTATGGTTACATAGATTTAATACATAAAATTTTCTGGGCTACTTCTGGTCATAGAAATATATTCACTCATCGGTAACTAAATGACAGTAAAGATTATATGCTAGATAATATATGTATACATCGCGAGTAGATTACTTAGCTAAATAAAATGCCAATGATGTTAAACAGTAAAATCTGTTATTATTTTTTTTTTATCAACTTCCCTGAGTTGGTATTTAAGAAAATGGAGCATCAGCTGAAAGAATGTGCCCTAAAGAACTAGAAAAATATAAGTTGCCTACTTTTCCTCGGTGCAACTATGGGGGTTGCCTCGTATAAACACGTAAATAAAGGTTCACATGCTACTCTCATCTGTTATTTCATTGAGTCGTGTATCAAATGAAAGGCTATTTTATTCCTAACCCAGCCCTATTAAGTTGCCTCACCAAAAATGGTGTAAACTTATGGTTACATAGATTTAATATATAAAATTTTCTGGGCTACTTCTGGTCATAGATATATATTCACTCATCTGTAACTAAATGACAGTAAAGATTATATGCTTGATAATATATGTATACATCGCGAGTAGATTACTTAGCTAAATCACATGCCAATGATGTTAAACAATAAAATCTGTTATTATTATTTTTTTATCAACTTCCCTGAGTTGGTATTTAAGAAAATGGAGCATCAGCTGAAAGAATGTGCCCTAAAGAACTGGAAAAATATAAGTTGCCTACTTTTCCCCGGTGCAACTATGGGGGTTGCCTCGTATAAACACGTAAATAAAGGTTCACTTGATACTCTCATCTGTTATTTCATTGAGTCGTGTATCAAATGAAAGGCTATTTAATTCCTAACCCAGCCCTATTAAGTTGCCTCACCAAAAATGGTGTAAACTTATGGTTACATAGATTTAATACATAAAATTTTCTGGGCTACTTCTGGTCATAGAAATATATTCACTCATCGGTAACTAAATGACAGTAAAGATTATATGCTAGATAATATATATATACATCGCGAGTAGATTACTTAGCTAAATCACATGCCAATGATGTTAAACAATAAAATCTGTTATTATTATTTTTTTATCAACTTCCCTGAGTTGGTATTTAAGAAAATGGAGCATCAGCTGAAAGAATGTGCCCTAAAGAACTGGAAAAATATAAGTTGCCTACTTTTCCCCGGTGCAACTATGGGGGTTGCCTCGTATAAACACGTAAATAAAGGTTCACTTGATACTCTCATCTGTTATTTCATTGAGTCGTGTATCAAATGAAAGGCTATTTAATTCCTAACCCAGCCCTATTAAGTTGCCTCACCAAAAATGGTGTAAACTTATGGTTACATAGATTTAATACATAAAATTTTCTGGGCTACTTCTGGTCATAGAAATATATTCACTCATCGGTAACTAAATGACAGTAAAGATTATATGCTAGATAATATATATATACATCGCGAGTAGATTACTTAGCTAAATCACATGCCAATGATGTTAAACAATAAAATCTGTTATTATTATTTTTTTATCAACTTCCCTGAGTTGGTATTTAAGAAAATGGAGCATCAGCTGAAAGAATGTGCCCTAAAGAACTGGAAAAATATAAGTTGCCTACTTTTCCTCGGTATAATATATTTCTATGACCAGAAGTAGCCCAGAAAATTTTATATATTAAATCTATGTAACCATAAGTTTACACCATTTTTGGTGAGGCAACTTAATAGGGCTGGGTTAGAAATAAAATAGCCTTTCATTTGATACACGACTCAGTGAAATAACAGATGAGAGTAGCATGTGAACCTTTATTTACGTGTTTATACGAGGCAACCCCCATAGTTGCACCGAGGAAAAGTAGGCAACTTATATTTTTCTAGTTCTTTAGGGCACATTCTTTCAGCTGATGCTCCATTTTCTTAAATACCAACTCAGGGAAGTTGATAAAAAAATAATAATAACAGATTTTACTGTTTAACATCATTGGCATTTTATTTAGCTAAGTAATCTACTCGCGATGTAAACATATATTATCTAGCATATAATCTTTACTGTCATTTAGTTACCGATGAGTGAATATATTTCTATGACCAGAAGTAGCCCAGAAAATTTTATGTATTAAATCTATGTAACCATAAGTTTACACCATTTTTGGTGAGGCAACTTAATAGGGCTGGGTTAGGAATAAAATAGCCTTTCATTTGATACACGACTCAATGAAATAACAGATGAGAGTATCAAGTGAACCTTTATTTACGTGTTTATACGAGGCAACCCCCATAGTTGCACCGGGGAAAAGTAGGCAACTTATATTTTTCCAGTTCTTTAGGGCACATTCTTTCAGCTGATACACGACTTTCTTAATCGACAAGTCACGGAAGTAGATAAAAATTAATTAAAAACAAATTTCATTGTTTAACATCATTAGTATGTGATTTAGCTAAGCAGTCTACTCGCGATATATCGATATATGCTTTATCTGGCATATAATCTTATTATCATTTAATTACAGATGAGGAAATATATTTTTCACACCAGAAATAGCCCAGAAAAGTTTTAAATCTTAAATGTAGGCAACTATTCATGCACACCATTTTTGGGAAGGCAACCTAATACGGTTGGATTAGGAATAAAATTACCTTTCATTTGATATATAATTCGATTAAATAACAGATGAGAGTATATTACCACCATTTATCTACCTCTTCAAACGAGGCAACTCCTATGTTTGCCCCAAGGAAAATTAGGCAACTTATACTTTTTGAGTTCCTCAGAGCGCATTCTTTCAGCTGATGCTCGTCTTTCTTAAATAACCAATCAGGGTAGTTGATGAAAAAAAATTATTAACTAATTTAATTGTTTCACATCTTTGGCACCAGATTTAGATAGGCAACCTACGCGCAATGTATCAATAAAAGCATCATCTAGCATATAATATTTATCCTAATCAAATAACAGATGAGGGAAGGTACTTCTTCTATCGGATCTTAGATCATATCTGGTAAGTTGCGATATTGACAGCTTTAAACAAAAATTTAAGAAGATAGGCATTCTTAGAAAAAGGTAGGCAACACAGCAGTACGTACCAGTCGTATTGTTCATATTCATACGCGTCTATATACACTTAAATTTTAGTCATTTTAATCCCGTGGAGGACCGATTGGGTGCAATATCGATTTATAAAGCTAAAATTTTAAAAAAAAAGTACTTTTTTCCTAAACGTTAAATTAAAATGCGCATGTACGAAATTAACTTCTTTAAGTAAACGAGTCAATGGCCTTGTAGGGAGTTGTCGGCCGTTGCGTACTAACTATCTACAGTTCATTGACCTCGATCAGCTGACATTTACTTAAAGAAAACAATTTCGTACATGCGTAAATTAATTCGAGTTTAAAAAAAAAGTGCTTTATTTTTCATTTTTATCTTCACAAATCGATAGGGTTTCATGTACCGAATCGACCCTCCGCGAGATTAAAACGACCAACATTTAACGGTGTATATTATTATACTCTTTGCGCGTCTATGACCACTGTCCGTCAGGTTGGCCGCCTGCCCTGCGTTCAAATTTGATGTTAAAGTTAACTCTAATGACGTCATCAGGTAGATACTCTACACTCACATTTTAAACGCGAACGTAGAGTTCAACTGTCAATGTCCTTAAGGCCGCTTACACCAAACTCGCTCGGAGTTAGAGTTAGTTGGGTTAACTCTAGAGTACTAATCGAGTTTTTTATAACTCCCAGACGACCTCCCTCCCTAACGACCCTAAGTCGCAACTCTAACCTACTCTAGTTATTTTTGAACGTAGGGCTGCTTGTTCGCTACTCTATGACATAAAAAAAGTTCATATATAGCAGGACGAAGAGAATTATTACTCTCTCAATTTTATCTTTCCAATGTTAGCGATCTATCAACCGAGACCCATTGTTCCTTGATAAAATTAAATAATGAAATGGACGACAACCGTTAGGACTTTTTACCAAAGAATCCGTTTCATCTCTTTTATAAAAATGCACTTTCCAAAATCAGTCACGGTCTACAAATTTCTAATCATAAGTACTGAATCTCACATTTTATTCAAATTAACGTGAAGTCTTTAAACCTTTTTTATAAGGCTTGACTAATTTAAATGTATCGTTAAAATACTAAACAATTAAAGTTAGTGGTAGAACTAAATGAAATAGCACTGTGTAGCTCTGAGGCCTTTCAAGTTTAAGATGAAATTATGCATTTTTTGGTACTTCAAGCCTGAATCCCCAGAGTCAGACATTGTTAATTGAAAAAAAAAAATAAGAAATGTGGTCAAATAAGGAGCCACTTCTAGTAAAGTACTGAAATTAATCTTGGCTCTGTTTGACTGGGAGACGAATTCAGCTGGACCCGATTTGACTGAGAGCCGAATTCAGCTGGATCAGTTTTGACTGCGAGCCGAATTCAACTGGACCCGATTTGACTGAGAGCCGAATTCAGCTGGATCAGTTTTGACTGCGAGCCGAATTCAACTGGACCCGATTTGACTGGGAACCGAATTCAGTATAGAAGAAAGGGAGCTAGGCAGATGATGATAAAAATTGTTATTAATTCATTGATAACATCATTGTTTTAGGTTCTGTGACACACACATAACAACAGAAGAATTTTTAGAGCTGTAATTTAGTCAATTTACTCCAATACTCCACTCCCATTTAATCCACTTTTCCCATTCCAGATGGACATGCAGGAACTCATCGATGAGCAGATGAAACACAAGCTGACGACGCAAGAGAAGCGAAGGAAGCTCCCTGAACAGCCTCCACCCACCAGAACGTCTCGACTTCTTGGATTTTTTCACCGGTGATCTGTTGTACCCCACTCTTGGTGCGCCTCTATAGAGCCATAGACCACTCTACCATATCAACTCTCTACCTTATCATCATCAAATATTACCATCCATCGACATTACCAGCTGCCTACAGTTTATTTTTAATACTTTTGTACAAAAATCTGTCAAAATTAATAGTAGCGGCCGCCATCTTAGCTTACCGTGCGGACGTGGCCGCGATCACCGAGTTTTTAGGTTATTTTCTAATTTTATTTTATAAACCGTGTGATGTTTACACTATCGCAGTGATAGTTAGTTTCGTAATAAGTTTGTTCATAGTTAGTTTACGTTTAATTTTTAATGTTTTATTGTGTCTTTTTTTTAATTGTCCACTTTGAAATGGCTGGTAAGATTTGGCAGTTGGGCATTCTTATTACCTTTAAGGCGGATTTAGTACAACAGATTTATCTATGTTTATTTAGCGGACGATTCCAAGAGATTTAAGATCTTTGGTCCGTGTCTCGACTAACGATACAACTATATACGATTCGATGTGAAACGAAAATGATTTCTAACCTAAAAATAAGTCATGTAATCTGCCATTTTAATACGTCAGCCATTTTGATTAACTTACCTACCATTGCTTTATTTGTAAATAATGTTTTAGTAATTGAGATTAACTGTGTAGTTGATACTTTGTATGTAACTCTTCACTTAAAGTGAGATGTTTGGTGCACCTAAAGCGTTAAATTAGTTTTACCGCCAGTTTTTACCACGGTGAATACGAATTAGATAGTTTTACGTTTAATTTAACACTGAATATCTTTCTCAAAGAGGCTGAGTAGTACCTGCTCTATACATATAGGTACCTAACTTGTGTACTTGCCTATAAGTTTAAAAAAGGAAGGAAGAACGTAATTGTATTTGATTAGTATTGCAAGGTCTTGCAAGCCTGAAGGGTTCAAAACCCAATTCTGGCGAAATTATAATTGGATTTTTCTATTAGAAAAAATCTTAGTTGATAGTTAGCAAGTTAACATGATTGAAAATCCTAGGTATATGCATGCGGTTATTAAATTTACCTGCCAGTCTGAAAGGCCACTAAAAAAAGTATTGCCTATGAAAAAAATTATAGAACTATTTTTAAATCTGGTATTACTCAGTCTCTTTAACTAAATAAGTTATTAAAAAAGTGGTAAAACAGGCCTCTAGATATAATAGAAATAGATTTGCTAAATAATGAAAACATTTAATAGCCATATTATTTACATTACTGTAATGTTATACAGAATACCTACTGGTAGTATCCACTTTGACGTCTAATGTTGACATTGACCAGCGAATATTGATTTTGTTGTAATCGATCATCGACTATGTAGTTGACTAGATACCTAAATCCCTTCAAATCTAAGAGGTACCATTTGAGAGTTCTGACAAATTAATGAATAGGGGAATAAGAGGAAGTTATCGATTATTGTAATTTCCGATTCTTAATTATTTCTGTTTAAATTACATAAACCTAGCTAGCTGAACTTGCACGAGAAAGCAAAGAACTTCAATTTAATTGGTGCTTCCGATATGATAGACAAGACTAAATTTACTTTCAGTTGAATCTGTATCTAATTTTATCATCAGACTTCGTGGTTAACTAATATCCAACGGCTATTAGTAGTGTCCTTGGTCGAGTAATACAAATGGAGATAATTTCAATCCTTTACCATCTGCTTAAGTATCGACCTAAACTTCACGTAAAGTTAATTTGTGCCTAAATAGTGCTTGTTGTAATATTTTTTCAAAAATGAAGTATAAGTTCTTTATGACAGTTATCTCGAATTCTATATTCAAATTTAGGAATATGTCTCCGTTTCACAAAACAGCCAAGACAATGCCCGATTCCCCTGGCCAGTGTCAACATTACCCAGTAGTATGAAACAGACGCGAATTCAACATGATCTGGTGGATTTTTAGAATAATTTTGTGTGTAGCATAATTCACGAATTTTAGTAAAAATCACATATAAGTATTTAAATAAATATATATATATATTTTGAATTGTTTTGCAATAGTATTATAGTTGATACTTAAATATTGTTCTGTGCCTTAAAAGTACCTGGCCTTTTAAAGTGCCTTTTCTATAGAAATGTCAATTTTATTGTATTTATAATATCAATACAGCCTTAGAACATTCTGATGGATTTTCACACAGACTTAAAAGAAAATTAATGTCTAAAATAAGTTAAAAAATAAAATATAGGTATCTAGATTTAAAATACAAAGTCAATTTAAAAAAAAGTTTCGTCATCTCAACTTTCGTGCATGGCAGTGCATTCAGCCAAGTCTAAAGACAATTTTATAAAGATCTAGCTTTTTACAAAAAGCTAAATATTTAGAAAAAAATGATCAATGACACGCATCACACAACATTTACCTCCAAAACTATAACAGCCAGGAGAATTAGACAAAGCTCTCTTGAAAGTGCATTTATGCATAAAATTAATGTATTTGTGTAAAATACCACATTTTTGTCAGTTAGAAAAAGGTTCAGGAAAATAGATATTTATGTACGGTTTAACAAATAATATATTAATAGGATATTTATATTATAAACATGCTCAAGTATCTATAACTGGTGGTGACTTGTAATTCGAAGCATTTCTTAAAAAGACAGAAAAAATTCCAACTAATTAACAAATTTTCAACCATATCTCAAATTAAATTTTTTTTTTTGACGTTGCGGTCATTTCAAATATTTTTTGGAATTTTCAAGCTTTACTCTAAAAACTGATATTTTTGTGAAATCCTCTCCACTCTTATTTATGGAAGCAGTTTACTAAAAATATATTCGAAACTAAAGAAAAATTATAGGAAATTTATCTACCAAATTTATTTTATCATTCCACAGTTTGAGCAGAATTGAAACTTAGAAACCAAGTTATCGAAGTCAAAATCGTTAGAAGTAAGCTCTAATACAACTCATTTCAAGGAATGTACTGAATTACTCGTCACCTTATTTACAATAATTTATTTCTCATCTATTTTAAAGAAATCCTGAAGTGCAACAGTGCAAAATATGTTTGGTTATTTAAAAATCTATCTCTTGAATTTGAAAAACATAAACAAATTTACAAAAATATGTTTAGTTTGGTTCAGATTTAAAATAAAAATTAACCCTGTAATGGTCCAACGCAAGGTAAAATAAAACAGTTATGTATTTTTAACTCAAATTAATATTAATTGACATATAACATTAACTAAATAAAATTTAATAATTTGAATTTAATAATAATTTTCATAGACTATAAAAGAATGGAAATAAAATAATATACCCATTAAAGTACTGATTGGCACCTTTTATAGTTCCTCAGTTAGCCGATAGAGGCGCTGGTGTCTTTATGATTATTTTAAAGCTTTACGTATTATTTTTCCATTTTTTATATGTTCTATGTTATTAGTGTTTTACATAACAATGCAATAGGGTAATGCAAAAGCAATATAATTTATTGCAAAATGTATTTATATGTATATAGTTGCACGATCAACTTTATACTTTGTGTCATTGGAATAAGATTTAAAATATAATAATTTCCATTACTTATTCGGAAAAGATATTATTGTACTTAATTTATTTTTAAGACTGAACTAATTATTGAATTATAATACCTATTGATTTTATTAAACGCTGTGTCCGAAATTTAATTGCAAATCGTTTAATATTGTTTAACAATACTTTTTTGTATTTTTACTTTATTTTCTATTTAGCACAAAACACTGTTATGGCGAGTATAACTTCTTAGTCATTCCATTTTTCTATAAATTCCTTGGAAATATTACATTACTTATAGAAATATACGAAATCTTCTACACTAAAATCTCTTGCAGTTAGATTTTACTAAACTATTATTTATTTTTTAAACTCTATAAGAAACCTTTTCATTTTTATCATTTAAAAATGACTGATTGTTTTCTTAGAGAGAAAAAATAAATAAAAAATAAGTTTTATAAAAATAAATATTAAAGGAAAATTTCAGCAAGGTGCTGTGATTGTTCAGAAATTCTTAAAATAATTAATTTATATAGGTAATGCAATAAATCCATTTGAATTATTTTATGTACATTAATACAAATTTTACTACATGAACTAATCCATCGTTATATTAGTGCAAGTGTACTTAATAAACACATTTTCATAAGTACTTAAATAATCGTAATTTATAAGATCTTAATAGTGACTAGAAATATCATTATAAATAATTAATTATGTTTATGGAATTAATAAATAAAGAATGAGTTTAAACTGTATTGCAAATTTTAATTTTCTACTTATCCTATTGAAGAAAATTCAGAAAAGAGCGGGAGAAGTCATTAAATGATTTTCCACGTAAGAAAAGTTAACGGCGTACACGCCGCCGCCGCCACCGGGATTCCGATCCCGATTTCCGGCCACCGTAGGCGCGGGCTCGCGGACGGCGTGCAATGGGTAGCTCGCTGTCCGTCCGTCCGGTAACATATCGGTCCGAACTCAAGTCGTTTACGGCGCGCACTGTTCCCGTGCGCCTCAAGGAGTTGTCAGCAATCTGTAGGGGCCCAACAGGGCCGAAGCCTACTGGGGTCAAAGGGTATGTGAAAATTGCACCCGGGGCCCTGGGACCAAGGCAAAGAATGGAACGGGGTAGGTTTTTAGTCAGTAAGAGTCTGACACTACTTCCCGCTCCACACAAGGGCGGGATTTGTCATTGGATGATTTTACCTACCATAAAAATAAAAAAGAAACGTAAGAAAAGTTCAGAGTACCTAGTCCAAGTTAGGTTTACATTAATGCGGTCATTCGGCACTTCGATTGGCCCGCTCCAAGCGCTTAAACAATCAGCCCCCCTAGCCAAGTTACAATCGTTTCGTTTTGCGTTAACGCTTGGCGTTGGCCACGCCCCCAAGTCGATTGTTCGAACAAAGGAGTTGGGGCGTGGCTTACTACAAGCGTTGACGCAAAACGAAACGATTGTAACTTTGCTAGGGGGGCTGAGAGCCGAACGCGAAACGTTTCGATTGCGTAGTAAATGTTAAAACAACTCGCACTCAGCGCAAAGGTCTGACACAAACGAAAATATTGCTTTTTTTTTTTCAATGATATAAACTAGTGCCTGTTTTCGATCCCACCAGTTAGTAAGCAGTGGTGCAGATAGGTTTTTTGTATAGCAGGTAAAATCACCTAATAACATCCCCCGCCTTTGGGTTTTTTTTTTTTTTTTTTTTTTTTTTTTTTTTTTTTTTTTTTTTTTTTTTTTTTTTTTTTTTAGTGGTAGGTAAAAATCATCCAATGACGAATCCCGCCTTTGGGTGGAGCGGGAGATAGTGTCAGACTCTTACTGACTAAAAACCTACCCTGTTCCTTCGTTGCCTTTCATACCGAAATAAAAAAATTAAAAGAAAACATTCGCATGTAATTCCGCCTAGTCGTTTATGACTTTATCGCGTTCATACAGACAGACAGACGTAATAGGGGACTAAGGAGGGGCGGGGGGGTAAGTATGATTAAGTAAGACTAAGTATGTTTAGCTTTTGGTTCCGACTGCAATTTATAGACTGTAGACAATGTGTACGAGTCGAACAAACCCAGATTATTATAAAGAAAGAAATATTTCAAATCTGACACCAAAGGCTACTGTATAACACACAATTACTGCTTACTACCACGTAAAATTCAGCGTCGCATTACGATGTTGCCAGGTTTTTTTTATTAAAAAAAACTGCGAGAACTGGCAACACTGGTTACAGTACACTATGGAGCAGTATTAATTTTCTTCTTTTTTTTTCTTGGCTGCTCGAACTAGCAACACCAAGACAGTACACCATAGAGCAGTATTTATTTTCTTGGCTGCTCAAACTGACAACACTAAGCACAGTACACTATTGAGCAGCATTCATTTTCTTGGCTGCTCAAACTGGCAACACTAAACACACTACACGATAGTGCAGCTTTCATTTTCTAAATTGGGCGAACTGGCAACACTGGTTACAGTACATTATGGAGCAACATTCATTTTGTTGGCTGCTCGAACTGGCAACACTAAGCACACTACACTATAGAGCACCAATTTTCACCACCAAGAGCAGGCAATTTTCTTAAATGCACGAACTGGCAACACCGCCATGGCGTCGACCTGAGGCCCTAGCTACAACGAGCTCTTAACACGATCAATTTTACGACCGAAACTGAATTGTCAAAGGGAGCTTGATGAGGTGTATAAATCCATTGTTTCTCGTTCGCACGACTGACAATTTAACGCGTCGTGGGGGCCTTACCCCGGGACTTCAGAATAGTAGATTCTGAAGAAGAAGGTAAGTACACGAAAACGAAGCCTGATATTCTTCTGGATATAAGTGTTATTGCGTTATACACCGTTTTATTTTAGTCGTTTTAATCCCGCGGAGGGTCGATTCGGTACATGAAATACTATCGATTTGTAAAGAAAAAAATAAAAAATAAAGTAAATTTTTTCAAAAACTCGAATTAATATACGCATATACGAAATTTATCGAGTCAATGACCTTGTCGGTAGTTCGGGTAGTTGGTGGTCGTAGCGTACTAACTACCCACAGGTCATTGACCCCGCTCAGCTGACCTTTACTTAAAGAAATTAATTTCGTACATGCGTAAATTAAAACGGTCCCGGGATTAAAACGAGAAAATTTAACGGTGTATATTCACAGTTCTCATGATAGATGTGCAATGTGAATGAGAATAATGGTGGCCAGGTGGTAACGGCCCCAACTTACGGGTTGTAGGTCCCGGGTTCTAACCCAGCTAGGCGCATTACTTTGTGTAATTTATTTCATCACCTCTGCTCTCAAAACGATAAAGGAAAACATCTTGAGGAAACCGGTGTTTCCTAGAACCAAAAAATCGAATACATCCACCAATATGCACTGGGCCGGAGTGGTAGATTACAGCCCTCTCCTAGAGAGGAGGTCTGCGTCCCAGCAGAGGGCGGATCAGACTTTTACATGACTTACTGACTAAAAACTATCTGTGTTTTTCTACTTGTTGCGACCGCTTTGCTTCGATCATCGCTGATCCACACCCATGTGCTGTTAGTCACGTAGGCCTCTGCAATAAAATATAAATTGTTTATCTCTTGCGCCGCGTCGCTTCGCGATCGCAATTCGCCTACGGAGGACGCAACGTATAGTTCTCGGTAAAGACCCGAAAATCTATTACTGCGCATTCAAGTTCGATCGCCATTTTAGTTCAACTTATATTTCGAGAGTCGTACCACTGTTCCCGTAGCCCGTGAAATGAACTCTTGCAATCTGAAACAAGACTTTTTATTAATAATTCTATCAACTAAAACAAAGAATAACAACAAAAAAGAAGAAATTACATTTCAAAACGTCCTAAGATGTCAAAACGTGAACGTCTTACATTTGTTTACAGAACTGTATAATCGTACAAATAATATTATTTTGTTGTATCCCTAATTTTTTAGTATTTGTTTTTCAAAATGCCTCCCAAAGAGGAACGGAAGCCTAACCAGGTGGAACAGAAGGTGGTTGACCCAGAAGCTGAGCTAAGCAATGCCGTGAGAACTGTAAGCAACTTGTTGAACGCTAAAACCCTTCGGATAAATATTCCCAACCGAATTTTTATCATGATGGCTGGCATTAACTGAGACTAGCCAACGATGCCACAGATATTATAGTGCGAGTGTATGCGGAAACACAGGAGCACTCTCTGTTCCTTCACTCTCAAAGTCCAATGGGATGGCAATCCATCATCAGACCACCATAAGTACGGCGTTGCGGCACCGGTCCCACACATATGTACAAAACGGTTTTGGGAACACATATGCATGTAAAAAATTATTATTCCCAAATGACCCAAGATTTGGTCTTATTTATTTATTTATTTAGTACATGGACATTACTTATATGCATAGGTAAAGCTAACGAGTGGAATTAGTTCCTGATAGCTTTTTTCAAGTTAAGAGTAAATAGATTTGGATATGATAGGATATGAAAGCAGCACTAGGTGTACTGTGCTTTGCGTTGCCAGTTCGAGCAGCCAAGAAAAGGCAGTAGGGTAAATATTTATCCCACAAAAATGAGTGGTTCCTCTGGTCAAGGTCAAAGGAGCAAATCCGCAGGAACAAGCTATTTTTAATTATTTCCAGGATTAATCAGTAACAGAATCATAATATCTTCATTGTTCTGCGTGTTCATACCCACAGTACCTGAAACTTGCTCCACAATGCAGCGTGGAGAAGCGAGCTGGTGGTATACCGCAGCTGGCACCTCAGGAGAAGCAACTCAACATCCTCACGTATGAACTGAAAGAAACTCTGCTTTGCATCAATGTTAGTTGTCCAATTCTATTTTACTTGATCAGTAAATAAGTGGTTAGAGTGCTGGGTACACGCATTACCTTAGCAATACCAGAGTTACCTACATCAGATGCATAAGTGTACACAATTATTAATGTTAAAAGGTAGGATGGGGTTGGCATATCTGGTCAGATAAAAACCCCAAAATAAATAAAGAAAAAAAAAGTGTACACAAAGGCAATTAGATTCTGTTCCCTACACTTTCTATAAGGAGGATTCTCCTCGGTCATTGAAGCCCATCCAGTCCATCTTCTAGCTCCATATTTATTTGGCGCAGCCAGGAGACACACAATGTTCTATTTTTATTCTTTTTATGTAGGTTTCTATTTCTTTCTTCACTGTGTACTTAAATAAACATTTTCTTTTTTTTCTTTCTTTCTACTTTTTACGCCTACCTGCCAAAAAATCTGTCTGAAGAAGTGTGCCAACCATTTTTATCTGATCCCGGTCCATAGTAATATTCTTGTAAAATAATATTTTACTATTGATCAAGTAGAGCACGATACTTTTCTATAAGAAACAATCACACAATCACAATTTTGGAATCTTTAGTCGTATACTGTATTTTCTTCTTCTATAGGTACTTCTTTTATTAAAACTAAGGCTATAGCTGAGCCTAAATTAGCTTTTCCTAATCTGACTTAGATTGGCTTAAACATTTTATTTACGCCTCATTACGCGTACCTATTCTGTCTAGCCACATTATCCACTCATCTCTAGCTCGCCAGAAAAGGCCAGCATGCAGTTCGCGATAACTACGTGAAGAGTGGCACCCACAAGTCCATAGTGGAGTACGAACAGCTGGAGAGTGAGCTGAGGGACGAGAGGGCGCAGCAGGCAGAGCTGGACTGCCTCAACTACCTCGCCCAGAAAAACGTCATCGAGCTCTCCAAGAAGGTCCCCACCGAGGCTGATGTGAGTACTCGCAAACGCAAGTAAAGGAGAATAATAATTTATTTTACAATTTCGAACTTTCAAAAGAATATACATCAAAATTCTTGGTGAATACAGATTTCAATAAAGTTGTGACTTTGAAACGTTTGATTTTTTATTTACGTAGACCGACAGAGACCGAGCGACAGCGTAGTTTGTCAGCAAAATTAATAAAGTAAATGCAACTCAGGATAAAAATCCCTGAATTGTGCTGAGGGCTTCCAGAAGTAGGATAATATAAGATACCTAACTAAAAAATTGTTAGGTTTGAGTATTCTTTTCCTTTACGCTAATTCAGGCAGGCGTGCGAAATTAAATCTTAATTTATGCGTGGTTAGGTTTGTATTTGAAAGCTTTAGGGTGAATTGTCGAATTTAAAAAATAAGTACCCACATTGTCTAAAACAGAGTTAATACACAGGAACTAGCAATGATAGAGAACGCCAACAACCGCCTTCGCCGTATGGAGAACAGACTCGACCTGGCAACCAAGAGATTCTGTGTTGTCAACACCGACAACCGACGAGTCAGGGAGGAGATACATAGGCTGCTGGTTGAGAGGTCAGTATTTTTATTCTACTAATTCTACAAATACTATGATTGCGAAACGGTATAGTTACCTATAAATAATTATTGATTAAATTTAATTATCGAAAAAACTCAGCTCTGCTGCATTCGCTGTTAGAAAAATTCGATACCTAACTGACTTAGAGACAGCTCGTTTGGTTTACTATAGTTATTTTCATAGTGTCATGTCATACGGTATTTTATTATGGGGAAATGCCGCTGATATTCAGACAATTTTTGTTTTGCAGAAAAGGGCTATTCGTTCTATTTATAAATTAGGTCCCCGATACTCCCTCAGAGACAAATTTAAGGAAATTAATATAATGACTGTACCTTGTCAGTATATATACGAGAATATTTTGTATGCCCATAAAAATAAAAACATGTTTAAGAAATACAGTGATATTCATGATTTTAATACTAGGAACAAACATAAATTTGTAGTTCCTGCTACCAGGCTTAAAAAAATAGGAGGATCATTCAAATGCCAATGTATACACTTTTATAATAAACTTCCCAGTCATATTCAAGAACTAAGCCTTAATAAATTCAAATCATTTGTAAAGCGTAAACTTTTGCTAAAGGCTTTTTACACTGTAAAAGACTATCTTGAGGACAAAAAGGCTTGGGATTGACCTGCTCCAGTACGCTCAACAATTGTTGTAATTTCCTTTTTTTTTTTATTTTGTTATATTTCATTTTTTTTTATATTCTTTTTAGAATTTGACATTGATTATATTTTTTTTTATTATTTTCAATATGATTTTTTTTTTTTATTAATCTTTTAAATTCAAATTTGACATAAATATTTACTTTGTTAAATATTAAATTTTTCTACGCTTTTGTATTTTTGTATTTACGTTTAATATTGTGAATATGAGGACTATGTGGATCATTTTTTTTTTCTTTTCAGTTATTTTGACGTATGTCTGGCAATTTGAGTATTTCTGCGGCCTACCCAAATGTCCTTTCATTGGTATTGTTCGTCAACTCGTTGAGCTCCTTAGTAGTTTTAAGTTGAGCTATACGAATACTGACAAATGCTTGCATTGACTGGACAGGTCCACTCAAATCTGCGTGGTTCTTTCCTCAAAAGACCATCTCAGACACGAGTCTGCATGGTTCTCATATGATTTGACCATTACATGTTTGCTGTATGGACTTTTAAAAGAGACTTTGACCCCTGAGTTTGTTTCGGTGTTTCTTCTCAGGGCAGTCAGCTAGGAAACACCGGCCTCATCTAGCATAAACTGACAAAAAAAAAATGACGTGTAAAAGTGTTTGTAAAAAACCTATTTACAAAATAAATATCATTTATCATTTATCATTGAATACAATGGAATGGACCATTCCACACAATGGAAAATATTTAGTCAACACGGACACAACACAATACCAACGAACACAAAGTAAAAGAGAAGAATAGTACCTACACAATGACGTATTGTGGTGAGCGTGCCCCCCGTACCCACACCATCCACATTTGCTGGGCATCAGATACCCAACGCCGATATAATCAATTACCTCCTCTTCAACAGCTGAACAGCATAAAAGCTTAAACTTCATTAGTCTACTATGTTCGCACTTCTGGGACACAAGCCCCCTCTCACCTCAATGGGAGGGTGAGTGGGCCGTAATAAACCACGCTGGCCCTGTCTACGTTAGTGAATTGGAGCTAAATAAATTCTGACGTGGAAGACAAGTAGACCGTAAACTTAGTTACCGCGAACCTGGAACGCAATGGGCAAAACAAGAAGGAACATAAAATGAGTTTTCATCAAAAATAGTATGACACTCTACCCAGAACGAGAGGATAGATATGGATCGAAATTTATATCACCCTAATGTGACTCAAGTGTGCTGTTACAGGATCACTAATAAAGCAGTTTATCTATCCAGGAATGGCTTCAACATCCAATGGAACCGGACCATAGGCAAGCTGGTGAAAGGGAAGATGTACCTCATGGATATATTCGAGATTGCCTCAGTGGCCTTCGCCAACAGGGATGAATGCTGTCGAAAAGTTGAGGCTCTGAAGTGGAAAGGACTGTTCCAACTGAACAGGGATATTGCTGTAAGTATTTGGAGGTCTACAATGTAGATTTTAGATAATTTAAAACATTTTTTTGTAGTATAATAGTACTAGCTTATGCCAGCGGCTTCGTCCGCGTGAATGTCATTCATTGCGGATAAGAAGTCGCAGACAAATCCAGTTAAAAAAGTTGCCTATGTCAAGGTATGCATGCATTATACTCTTTCACACCAGAACTACTTTCACATTTTATAATATTACTATGGATTAGATCATTAAGCCAACACTTTGGAAAACTTCTATCAATGCTTACCTGTCACACGTCACACAGTCACTATGTATACTATCTGTTATGATGGTTACTGTACTTCTACTTCCTGCCCTTATCTCATGTTACTTGAGGTCGGCGCAACACGTTTTTTTCTTCCACTTTGTCCTCTCACCCGTCACACTATCACTAACTCCCTTTTCTTTCTGATATGATGGTTACTATATAAATATAAATAAAACGCGTTAAGTATAAAGCGAAATATATTTCTAATTTCGCACCGTCATGAGCAAATCAATATCTAGTAAAAGTCTTGATCATTTTAGTTAACTATTACGATGATGATATCAACACTGAGCAACTTAAAGAAATTCCATAATTGTAGTTATAAGGTAAGTAGAGCCTCGACGACGACGCCTAAAACGCCGCAACCCTGAAAGAAGGCGGGTCTAAAACATAGTGACTTCAAGAAGGACGGTGACACAGTGATCACGTGCTGACATAAGCCACTAGGCTCAGCGTAGACCTCTTTACAGTCTCTTCAGGGATGTGCCCTAACAGGCTCTAATAAAGTATAGAACTTGCCGAGAATTTTGACAATTTGCTTGAAACTAAAGGTTGCAAACCCGGCAGCGCGACAACCCAACTGATGTCTTTGATGGTCGATTAAAGCTATATTAGATTGACGCACACGTGGATCACGCCTGATTTGTACGTAGAACGTTATCACGTGGCGTCGCGTGGCGTGGATCTAATGTAGTTCTACAAGTCTAGTTACCATAATCAATGTTTGGAGTTAGTGTGGAACAGAGAGTAAATTCCCACATACTTCCGTTGAAAAGGTAGGATCCTCCGACCAGAAGGGTGTCATGTCTGGTGGGCTACTGCCCGATAGATGATTTCGGGCTGTTCTATATGCGCAGGTAAAATTCTCCGAAGAATTTAACTTGTGCGATGTAGGATTAGTTCATTTGTAACGACATAGATGTCGCTACAAATATATGAAGACTTACGCACCCAGATCGGCGTACGTGGCCCACGTGTGCACAATGTAGTTCTACCTTTAATGTTATAGGCAAAGATGTAAAATACGATTAAGCAGTTTTATGAAATGAGTTTTTCTGACATGTTTACAGGAGATGCAATCTTTTGAAAGTGATCTAAATCATCTGGCAAAACTGGAAGAGTTCTTGCGAGTAAAAGGTTCCCGAAGGATCTGCGAGGCGGATGAAAAGGAGGAGATGAAGCGACTGGAAGAGATGCAGGCTTGCGAACGAGACATCGCCTGGCACGATAAGTTGCTTGAAGAAATATTTGTAAGTGAAGAATAATCATTCTCTAATCCTTCAACATCATTCCCGTAGCCTGACTTCACTCATTGCTAAGTATTGGCCTCTGCTTTCTTGAGCTTTCTAGGGCCGATGCCTACCGTAGGGACCCAGTAGGGTCGAGCCTACTGAGGCCAAGGGTCTGCTTCTGAGGCCCTGATATGAAAGGCAACGAAGGAACAGGTAAAGTCAGTAAAAGTCTGACACACCCTCCCGTGACACACACATGTCATCATATGATTTACCCATCTAAAAAAAGGTTCAATGCCTGCTAGGTTTGCGGCAATATCCAAAAGAGTCACCATAGCCCTGGAACACAAAGGGTAACTAAAGGAACACAGGCGAGTTATAGTCCGTATTAATCTGACTCTCCCTCTCGCTCCACTTCAATAAAAAAATCCTCTCTTTTTTGTGGCAATCCTCTAATCCCCTCCAGGTTCTATTCAGAATCAAAATAGTTTATTTCAAATAAACCAATTACAGGCACTTTTGAATTGTCAAAATGTCAAACAGTCCATAAAAAAAGTGAAGCTAATTTGCGCGTTCCAAAGCGTAGATCTTTATGGAGAAGAACGTGCAAGAAACTCCATGGACACTCTTTTTAAATCATATTATGAGTTACATAAATCTTGGTTACATTTATCTTGTCGCTTCTATTATGTGCGCACAATGTAGATAAGTAATGAATAAATAAAATCAAATAATTAAAAAATAGAGATGGAATTAAACTACTGGAAGCTAAGAGATGACCAGTCCCAACTGACAGCGCCCGTTCACGAGCATGACGTGTGCCTCAGCCCCACTCAGCTCAACCATTTGGAATTGAATGACCCAATAACATGTCTCACCATCAGCGAGACATTTGAGTGAGCATGACAACCTCTCAACTGCCATGCTTTTAATGTCAAATAAGTTGTAACCTAATAAAATAAAAAAGCTCCATGGTACTTCACATTCACAAATTAGAAAAAAAGAAGTGCTTCTACATTATACAATCTTAATGTTTCCAATTACAAAAAGTAATAAGTAATAGAAATAAATTATTCACAATGTCGTCTACCCGCCTCACCTTCACATCTATTCGAGGTCAAGTCTCATACTTCTATTTTTCGTTTCAGTAGTTACATTCATTCATACATATATTAGATAATTTATCATACTAACAAAAATAAATGTCAAAACCTGTTCAACATCATCATCTTTCTGCCCTTGTCTCGTTTTATTTGGGGTCGGCGCAACACGTTTTTTTCATTCATTCTGTCCTGTCACTCGTCACGCTATCTCGAACTCCCTTTTCTTTCATATGACTTCTCACACAATCCATCCATCTTTTCTTTGGTCTCCCTCTTCTTCTCTATCCATCTTGTAAATTCATAACTCTTTTAGTAACATGCGTTTCATCCCTCCTCTTCACTGGCCCATACAAACAAATGATTCACTTTCAACTTTTCAATCACTGGCGCCACTTTCAAACTTCCCCTAATGTACTCATTTCTCACTTTATCCATTCTCGTAACACCATTATCCAACTTATCCATCAGACATTCATCTTAACATTCTCATCTCCGCTACGTGCAATCTTGTGCAAATGTCCAAATCTGTTAGTACCTGAAAAAATCAAGTTACATTTTTGTCATCATCATCTTCCTTGTCTCACTTTCGATTTTGAGATGAATTCGATCGTAAAGGCCGACTCATACGCTTTGACAAATTCATGCGTTCCAGTTTTCAAAATGATTGCGGTTTTCAGGCTTACGCTGGTTCCGACAGAGTCGAATCGATTATCAACCGCTTTCAAATCCATGAGATCGAGAACTTCTCATGTTTCATTCTGCTGTGTGAAGTTCTGCAGGAGGCCATCATGCTCAGGAAGGAAGTGGAATCATTGAGGCAAAGTGTTTGTAAGTTTTATTTTCGTGCCATCATCTTCGATTACTTACCACGCTTGCCTAGAAGTAGCCTATTCACTCTTGACTTAAAGACCCCTAGGTTATAGCTATCAGAAAACACATATTCTGGCAGGGAATTGCTCTCCTTAGCTGTACGCATAATGAATGTGTTCCCAAAACACTTTGTACGTCTAGAAAGGATCTCCACCATGTACCGTTGGCGGTGGTGCAACGCCGTACGTCTTGTGGTAATATCGAAAATTCTTTCACTGATAGACGAAGGTGAAATTTTCGAAACTGGATTGAATCTCTTTATAATATTAGATTTAGATTAAAATAAGCAAACATTACATCATACCAGTACATACTTATATACACCCCACTCTCATGCTTATTCCACTTTTATCTCGGAAATACGTTTCAATGAAATACTTTCTGGCATAGAGAGCACAGATCCAAAGAAGTGAAGATCGGTGAACTTGAGCAGGCACGTGAGAAAGTCCATCCTATCGTTATAGGATCAGAAACTAACCTGGATCACTTCACCAGTCTCCCAAAACCATTTGTCAAAGTGTTTTAATCTCATAGTACTAAAATATCTGAAGTACTGTAAAATAACAATGTATTTTTAACATTTGTACGACCTTTTTTTACAATTCGACTCGAAAAAACATAATAGTGCAGCAGGGAATTCCTGCTCAACGCGGGCCTTTTGCGCTGGCAAGGATCGAAAGTTGAGATCCTTGCCTTGTGCCTGGGTTAAATTCTGAAATAAGTAACCTGCCACGCCCCCATTCCTTTGTACTGACGTCATCTCAACAAAGGAATTGCGGGCGTGGCCAATTCCAAGCGTTCACGCTAAACGAAACGATTGTAACTTGGCTTCGTGGGCTGGATCTCTTTATTTTTCACACAATTCTGTTCTATTATTGTGATACTGTCGGTAGGAATCCAACTCATCTTGCCATCTACGTACTGATCTGCCACGATGTCGTCATGACATTACAACAAGACCACCTCCACCAACCATTCCTCACTGGCAATTAAGCAAAGGCAATGTATATTATAAATCATGATTACTCAATTCCAGTTGACCAGCGTGATGTGAACGAGGCTCGGGAAGAGAAGCAAGACAAAAGAATAGCGATGATGACGAAGCAGGTAGAGGTCCTACGAGCGAGCACGCAAATGAAACAGGACGCCAACAATATGGCTGATGCCACTACATTGAAGGTGTTGAAAGGCATTGACGATCTTGTTCGGTAAGCACCTGTGGCACAATCAGTATCGAGATTAATTGAGCAATGAGGGTATATATTTACCAATTAGTAACTTTACTCCAAGGGGCCATTCAAGTATTACGTAAGCGCTACAGAGGGTGGTATGGCCTTTGCTTTGCTTATTTTCGAGGACATGGGGGATGGAGGGGGGGGTCTGGATGGTGATTTTTTTCACAACGATCAAACTACGCCATCTAATCCCAAGCTAAGCAGAGCTTGTGTTATGAGTACTAGACAACTGATAAACATGCTTATTGCATTGCATTTCTAAAAACATACATATTATAGACAAATTACACCCAGATACAGAACAAATGATCGTGCTCATCACACAAACATTTGTCCTGGGTAGGAATCGAACCCAGGACCTCCGGCATAGCAGTTAGGGCTACTAACCACTATACCATCAGGCCTGTCGATGCCTGATATCGATACCTGGCCAGGATTACTACCTATATATTTTTAAGTTTTTTTAGAAGACGATGTCAATTTTTCAAAATTACACAAGAGTGAACATACACATCACTGAGCAAAAAACATCCAATGTCATTGAAAACTTATAGTCATGGATTCGTGTGTCATAGACTGATGACCGATAACTTGAATTAATGTGCAATTAATATGTATAAAAGTTGCTTTTTTAGTTTCTCTAGTTTCAAGCCTATTCCTTATTTTTATACTGATGTCTTTTGCTCATTAAATTGACTAATAAAGAAAATAGAGTACCGACATTGAAAATTGTATGAAGGTAGCAATGTTTACGTAAGCATGGGGGGGAAGTGAGAGCGCGAGGTTTTTATATTTGCCAAAAATACGCTTACGTAATGCTTGAACGGCCCCAAGACACTAATAGAAAGAATTTATTAATTCCGTTCAATATTAAAAAGTTAGAATCCTGTCAAATTTGGTGGAAGGAGAACTGTCAAATAACAAAATAAATATGCACATCATGTCTACAAAAGAAATAGGTACCGATATATTTCCACCCCACTCATCCATATACCGATATTTATATGATAATTGCGTCATTTGCTTTTTAGTATAAAATCTAATATACCAACAAAAATCTCTTGTGGCAATGTTTATGTAACCGAAAGTATTTTTTACCCTCCTACCCAATTTTTACTTATATCAATCGAAATAAACACTTGCCTGTATTTAGATTATCCAATTTAGGAGTGTGGTGACATCTAGGACGCCACATACGAACTACAAAGTCACTTCGTATAATCTGTTGTTGGTATTACCAGTTACTAAGTCGCAGTATGAAAAATGGTAATAACTGAACCTGTTTTATACATATAAGTACTTAATCTTGGACTGAAAGATTGATCGAAAGCGTTACCGCGATCCTAAACGCAAAGGGTACCTGAAGAAGGAACACAGGTGGTTTTAGTCAATAAAAGTCTAACACTTTCTTTCGTTCGGTCCACCTGGAGCAGAAGTTATTTGAATATGGGTAGGTAGGTATAAATGTTATTGCCTTGATTCTTCTTTCTTTTATTCGAAACGAAATCCCCCTTAACCTGGAGGGAAAAAACAATCTTTTTTTTTTCTTTTCTCAAATCAGGCACTCACCATAAACGTCAAAACAGAAATAAATTACAAGCAAAACCCTGTGCATCTGTTACTGAGTAGCTTTAATTTTAAGAGAAAAAAAAAATGCCTTTTAAATGTAAATCTCCGCAGATTAGCGAGATGTGACTGCACCCCACTTCTATCACTTCTCGGTAACCACAAGGAGGTGACCAAGTGGAACGTGTCCAAGTTCCTCAGGATCCTGGAGGCGGAGGTCAAGAGTCTTATCCAAGTTGTGTACGGTGCCGTCAAGGTTTGTTATTTTATAAATATTTCAGAAAATATAATGACATGGGACATAGATATATCTATATTAGAATAAAATAATAAGTCTCTGTCTCTGCTTCTATCAACTCCGCTGGCTTCTTCTAAATCGAAACCACGTAACGGAATTTAATTCACTTTTAACTAACAGAGAGGGTCATAAAATATGAAGGTTGGTGTATATAAGTAGCACTCGTGCAAAGTCACAGGGTTCACTAGCGCCTAGTGGAATATACCAGTGATAGGTAAGTAGGTGTATAAGAACCATGGAGGAGCTTTGGACTGAAGTTTTGCAATCAGGCACAGAATAAAGGAAGCAGCAGAAAAGTTGATGTACGAGTGTCGTCTGTTGGTGTAATTGCCTACTGTTTGACATTCCAATCTAATCGTTATAAGTTTTTCTGGCAGATATCGCTCACCCATTTATTTAGATTTGTGTAAAAAGTTACCTACTATTTTGGGATTCACTATAGATTTTATTCTATTCTATTTTCGTATAAATAAATCTACTGCTTTCTTAGAAATACTTTCAAACGGTCTTCAGTTCAGCATAATGTCAGGTGGCAACAATTGCTCAACTTTGACCTTATTTAAACGTTGTTTTTCAGCTGCAAAGGGGTTGTTACTTTTTATATTCTTATCAATTTAATAACATCCATTTTTCCGATAGCCACCAGCTCCAACGCCTAAAGCCCGCAAACTGTCAATTCCTGGAATGACGAAACTAGTTGCGGATCCATATGTAGAGATTCTAAGACCGAACAGGATTGAGAAGCTCGTCCCTTACCAACCTTGTGCATAGTAAGTTACATACACCTGCCTGTTAAGAGTAATTAAGACTGTACGAGTTTCTCGCCTTGAAAGTACGATAATCGTAAGAACATGAAAAAGTTTCTTCGTTTAAACATTCATACCTAGACGGTGTGGCTTTCTCGTCTCGAACATACGATTTTTGCCAGAGTGGATCTCGTCAGAGGTATGACTTACCTCTCGCTCCGATTTGTAAATTACTCGTATGAGCAACAAAAAATGTCATACGAGATCATATATAGATAAGTCGAGTTTCTCGTAAGCAAGAATCTTCTTATTATAATTTTGCTCTCTAAACAAACGCAGGACATTACGGCCTAGCAATTGCTGACAAGTTTCGTATGACATAATCGTATGCGAAAATTTATTTCTTACCTGTGTGTGAACACTTTGAGACGATAATGACATGGTGATTATTGCTTGCGATTATTGCGTACGATTGTCTCGAACAAAACGGCCGAGATACTCGCATCGTCTAAATTACGCTTAACTTGCAGAATAGTATCTATGCAAGTAACTTGTATACCATATGGCATACAACAAGCAGAACTTACTTGCTTGTAAGATTTATGAGCATGTGTAAATACACATACCTGCAGCTGGCACAAATGTCTGCAAATAGTATGCATGATCTTGATATTCACCAATCAGAACTTATTATGGCATGAAAGCCACTTAAATACTTTTGTGCAGCTACAAGCATGAGCATGTGTATTTTGGCCTTTACAAACACATCGTTAAATAGACGGATAGACGGTTTGGTTATCCATACAAACGGAGCGTGATAGTGTCACCGTTTACCCCAAGACGTTGATGGCTAATTACAATTTTGGCTATTGAAATGATAACCGAAACATGAGATCAACTTACGAGTACGAATATAATGTAAATCACTCCCTAGTCGGTACCAGCAAGTTGTGTCGCGGTGACATTTCCATGCGTACAATAATTTTAAAAGAACTTTTGATATCCTACCGATATAATATATTTTAGTTACCATTAACATTGGAACTGTAGATACATAATGATAAATCATTAGTTTCAGGATTCTGCGTCCGTACCTAGTCAAAAAGAGTAACTAACAATCCGTCTGTCAGTTTATCATGGTTTCATCGTTGGAGCTATAATAGTTTTGTTGTCCCTTGTTTATAGAATAGCTCAAACTATAGCCGCCATATTACCTACCTCCTACCCACCTACTAAACTTCGGTCTCTAGGAAAAGACTTTGTCATCATGAGTCATTTAAATGTGGTTTCGGTGGATCGAGTGTTATGTTGAACTACTCTTCACCTTGTCATACCTATCAAAAAGATTTAAACTACTATGACCGTTCTGTCTAAAATTACTTTGTTCGTTTTAGTTGCGTGGAGGACTACATAATGAACTTGGTGTTTGAGACTCCAGCGGTGCCAGCCGATAAGGAATACGTCGATTACATTTTCCACCTTGAGGATGTTAACACCAAATTCGAGATTTACACCCTCACTATACCTGCGTAAGTTTAAAACATAAACCCATTGGAAAAAAATATACCACTGTTTTCAATTGTTGGACATTTTTGGATAAAATAATGGTGTCAGCTCTTCAAGCATCCGCTTAACTATTCTCAATTTATGCTAAAACACAATAGTAATATAGTGCATTATGCAACAGTCATTAAGCTGTTGGTCCTGAGTGTGATCTCTGTTCGGTCGTGTTGGGCAAGGCCCAATCCACCAAAGCGGAGAGGAGACGAGAGATGTGTTGCGAGGCTGGCAGGTTATTTCCACCAAAGCGGAGAGGAGAAGCGTAGCGGATAGGAGATGTGATCTTTATGTAACAGAGATGTGAGCTGTGAAAGAAGAGGCGCAGAGAAAAGGCACCGCGGTGCGGGGTGCACGAGTGTGTGCGTAGCCTGGCCACCCGACTAGACACATCCCCGCTTTGTCGCACTGCTTGCTCGCTCCACGCACAAAATTTTTGATTGGCCTGTTGGTCTAGTAGTTAGTGGCCCTGACTGCTATGTCGGAGGTCGTGGATTCGATTTCCACCCAGGACAAATGTTTGTATAATGAGCATGATCGTTTGTTCTGTGTCTGGGTGTATTTATCTATAATATGTATTTATTTAGAAATATATAATAGTATGTTTATCAGTTGTCTAGTACCCATAACACAAGCTCTGCTTAGCTTGGGACTAGACGACGTTGTGTGATAGTTGTGGAATCATCATCGTCAGCCTTTTAATGTTCGTTTTAATGTTTTAGTTGTGGAATATTACGTTATTATTATTATTAATATCTATTAAAAAAAAATTAGACAACTCTCCTCTCTCCGCTTGATCCAATTCCATCAAAGCTAAGCTGAGAAGTGTTGTAGAAATAGCGAAATCGGATTGGTTTATTCAAACACATGTCTCTTCTCCGCTTTGTTGGATACCGGGCCTAACTGTCCCATTGACTAGCAGAAATATAATATCATTGCTGTTAGAAAATGCATAAGGTATTAAATCTACCTTAGAAAGGGCTATGGTCTAAAAAAAAATTTTTTTTCAGTAAACGCCACCCATTCCGAGGAAAGAAAGACTAATTAAAGAACAAGGAAATTATATATTATTATTATATCATTCTGCAAACTTGATATTATTATATTGTAATCATCGTTGAATCACAACTAAGCTGTTTACACTAAAAATAAGGTTCTAGTAATTATATTTTTGGTAAATAATTTTTTGACTTATTATTCAGGATTCTTTGTGAATGTATTGTAAAAAATGATAAATAAACATAGTGAAGTATTTTCGGTGTAGTTTTCATATTAATACACACAAACTCTAACTTAAACGTAATTTGAAATTGCGAGGACACAGCTGTAAAGGCCGCAACAAATGCCTCATTGCGGCTCTGCGCCGCGCCGCTAAAATTGACGGTGCAACCCATCCATAGCCCATCTGCAAAGGACGGGCGGCACCACCAACTGTAGCGGCGCGGCGTCGAAACGCGGTTATATATTTTTTGGCCCTGCTCGCTAAACGCAGTGTTGGCCAACAGTGCGTTTAGCGGGCGCACGCGCGGGTCCATACAATAGTGTTCCGTTCGGGCTCACCACGTGGGAAACTTGTCGAGGGCAACCGCGTCCTGCGCCTCTTGCTACTTACTACTGCACCGGTTTCCTCTATGGAGACCGCTGCACACTAGACACATGCGCGCATGCCCGCACTTGTTCTCGCTTTACATAGCGTTGGCCCTAAATATTTAGATGTGTCGGCTGTCAAATTCGTTAATTTGAAATTAAAGTAGTAATTTTATTTATTTGACGGCAACATTTATACTTTTTGTGTAGTTGCAACATTACACATTCTGTTATTCGTTGGCAACACTGAAATGAATTGGTGTTGTCAGTACAAAAAATATCCCATAATTATTGGAAAAATGGCTTGTTTTAATTTAACTTCTTAAGATTATTATCAGTACACTACATAATTCAAATTCTTCTCAGCTATGTTGTATTGTATTCTATACGTTGCGTTAAATTTTATTATTTCTTTTCTTTTGAATAACGCCCTTAAAATATAATATTTTTAATTAAAAAGCTTACTAGGTATATCATGTTTCGTAAATTTAACAGCAGTTATTAAAATTATAACTCGCTTAATAAAAATAGATGACTTTCTTTCTATTTCTTCATTTCATTACATTACCATTTTATTTTTTTATAATATTACTGGGAAACGTACGTCTAAAGCTGGGAACACCGATGATGTGTTTCTCTTGTTTGTGTGTGTGAGTGATGTCTCCGCCATTGAATTTCATTTTAGCCGAGAATTGAAATAGGTTGTACCTTTCACAAATCGGCAAATATCTTCATAATCTTTCTTCCTTTGCCTGTTCTATTTAGCTATATTCCGTGCACCACAATTATATCAAATGGCAGACAGAGACACAGATGAGTTAAACATCGATAATGTAATAAAAAAATTGTTAAAAGGTAAATGTTGATACGGTTTGAAATAAACAAAGTTACAAGTGTTTTTACCTTTGAATCAGTGTAATCTTTATAATAATGGTGTAAGAAAGTGATAAAAGTGTGGAAAAGTTGTGTTTTTACGTGTTAGTGATATGTTTACGTTTGTTTTCAGTTCGGGGCGAAAAGCCTGGAATGAATGTACAGTTAACGGAAATAGAGATCAAAGGGCTATGTTTGAAATCGCGGGAAATATTCTTGTCACAACCGATATTACTTGAATTGGAAGCGCCGCTAAAAATTTGCGGTAAGTACTTGGTCTTATGACGATTTTCTAACCAATACTGCTACTTTCCAATGCTACCTTACACTTTCGAAACGATGAAACTGCATTTTTCGCCGTTTATGTCATTGTTAAACTTCTATATTATTTTACGATCGTTACAAACTATTGTTATTTGAAGGTATTATGGCTAACACCTTATAATTACCCTCTTTATAACCATATTCTTGAAAAGAGTAACCGTTTTGTCTTGATTTTTTTGACACATTCTTGAGACAGTTCTTGCATATTGATTATTATTAATGATTCTTCATAAATAAAAACTACCTATAAAAGGAGATGTCCGCTTTTTGTATGGACGTTGGTTTTTTATTCCGAGAAAAATCTAACCAGCATCAAAGTCTACTCAACTAAATGAGCCAAAAATAAGGAACTTGAATGTACTGAAATAATATTTTTAAACCCCTCCATTTAAGCGAAAAATCATAAAATAATAATTGATGTTATTGCTATTTTATTATTTGTTGGCAATCCTTAAAAAAGCTCCGCCACTCTGTGACAATGTCATATTTGACAGACGATTATTCATCTGTCACTGGAGTTAGAGATGTGCCAACTTAGCATAAGACACACGTCAAGTTAACTCGAATTAAAACTCAATTGATTCGGGATTTCGATACTTATTTTATTGCCATATGAAAGCATTTATTTTCTAAATGTATTTTAAATTAGAAAATATATAATACAGCATAAAGTTCCAACAGAAAAAATCAAATGTTGATTTTCTAGGATCAATTGATTTTACTGGCTCGAAAAATCAATTGTTCAATTAATTGATTTCAGATCGCGACCCTATACAGTGTGCACGTGGGTTGTAGGAGTTGTAAATGGTCGGTTTAAACGAGATTTTAAAATCTTTCGAAATAAATATTTTAATATAGGGTCTCAAAACCTAATGGATGATTTCAAAATTGCAGGAGCCATTTTAAATAATTTTCATCCCGTTTTGATTGATCATCCTGATGCTCAAAGTATACTGGAAAGAGCTAATCAGAGAACGAATATGCAAAACTATTTAGCCGACCATGTGATTAGGCATCAGCTTAATAGACGCCGAGCCAGTTTCGTCCATATAAATGCTCAAATGCCACAGCTGAATGTGTTCCCCATCATGGAGATGTCCGATTTAGTTTTATTTAGCTTGGGTATTTATCAAATTAAACAGGCACACTCTTATTATGGGAAACATATTCGGCTAAACGTTCAAATAAATGTTTTTTCTTTCTTTCTTTCCAGACGGTACTTTTACCGTAGAAGTAAGTGTAGATGTACAATCTATAAATATTCCGGGCATTTCGTCAACACATGAGACAGTAGGACGACTAAAGTCACGCCACATTAGTAGTCGAATGTATTACACATATATTTTATTGAAAGTGGCAGAGACTAGTTGGCAAAACTGTATTTCTGATTATTATTGTAGTTGTAGTTGCATAATTGCGAAGAGGATTGTTGGAAGCTGTGCTCATATAATGACAATTGTCTGGTATCTTGGATGGGCTCGGCATCAAAATAATATAACTCCACCTGCTCAGTTTCTCGACAGTATTTTAATAAGAGAAGACGTTGAAAATGAAGAAAATCAATAAATAAATACTATTTAAAAACTTAAGTTTTATTCATTAACATTGTGTCCATTATAGATTCGTATTAATCAGTTTTTAAATAGCATAATTTTCGAAAGGCTTTTCATCCACTTCCGATCTCGTTTCCCAGTCAAATAAAAGGAATTCTCCTATTTATTTGAACAATGGTTTCGATCAGTAGTTAACATTATTACTCTACTGATTATTATCTTCTGCTGATTATAAGCTCTTGTGTAATATGCTGAAACATGCACTTCTTGTTATGATGGATAATGCTACACATTTTAGACGATGAATAATGTAATAGCGATTGTATTATTGTTATGTTTACATTGACAAACAAAAAAAATGTGTGTTTGTATTGACATATTAAATCAAATATTGATTGACACTGACAGTAATGACAGTTCTCCTGTGTCAATTTTGACAAGTTTACTTTTTTTGGGTGTATGTCACTTTATTAACCCAGATAATTAGAAAGGTTTGTTCGTTTTAGAAGTAAATTCTCACTAAAATAAAAAATGTTTTTTCTCAAAATTGGAGGGCTTTAAAAATGTATGATATAGATAGAAGCACTAGGTTTTGAGATGTCTATCTAAATATATTTAAATTACCCTGGTTAGAATTATTAAATAATAAAAAACCATTTCCGGACATGTCCTTTAAAAACACTTGTCAAACATCAATTATCCCTTTTCTTTACAATATAAAAAATGATGCTTGTATTGACTTAAAGTTACCCTTTCACATTTATTGAGATAAATATATAAAGGTCATATTATTATACACCTGATATGGCCAGGGTCATCAGTGTTACCTAAATAATACTGTATTTAAGTATTGTTTCTGTTTTGTATATAAATTCTATCAGTCATTCTGCCAGATTCATCAAAATAACCTTAGGGTTATGTGATCCGTCATCTTATTTTTTTAACAGTAATTTACTGATCAAGTCCATGGAGGTTCTTGCTGGTTCTTGTATATAGATCCACTGTGCCCATACGGGTGTGTGCCTTCATGAAACAAAATATTTGAAATTTAAGTTACTATAAGATAGAAAATACCTTCAGTTTAGCTCTTTGTTTATGAAAAATCATTCAGTATCATTTTTCAAGTATTATTTTTTTTATGTTTAGTCTTTATATTATGTGGTAATGTTGTGGATTGTACATTTACCTACTCTGTATACTATCTTTAGATATAGCTTAAACTGTACAATTGTTTGTTTTCCCTAATAAAAACACAAGCTTGACTTGATTTTGTTAACGAATAAATGGCACTTACATTCATAACTTGACATTAATAAAATGACTTTCTGGACACTATAATTTAGTGTATTTAGTTTAACCTTTTATAATGAAAGAAGGAATGGCATAATGATCTTGCCCTCATCTCAATTTGTACCTTACTTTCCAAGTTACAATAATAAATATAACCCTCTAAGCCAGTCATATCAAATATGAGGCCCCCTGAGTATATTTATGTGGTCCGAATCAATTTTGTAAACAGCCTGATAATGCAGTTCGCAAACATATGTGGTGACACCAACTGAGAGGGTTGCATTGATGATAATTATTATGATTTCACATTTGTAAAAATAAAAGGCCCGTTTTGACATTTGATGTTTATATTATTTACGTTATGTAACTGTCTATATTACATTAAGTAACCATTATTTAATTACATTATAATAATAAGTTTTGTTCCAAGTTACATTCTAGGGTCTTTCTCAAATGTCAAAACCGACCCAGGACCTAGTTATTATTATTATTTTTTAAACTAACAAAAAAAACAACAAACTCCGGGCAAAATTGGCCAGAGATTGCCCTAGACAGGGAAGTTTGGAAGGAGAAAGGGGAGGCCTTTGCCCAGCAGTGGGACACACAATAGGCTATCAAAAAAAAGTAACTCAAATTTTATTTCATAATAATGTATACCTGTCATATTCGCATCAGTGAAAAAGCTCTTTAAATAAAGATTAAAAAACAATGTCAAAACGGGACATTATACCCGACTGCGCCAGAAGGAGGGTTATGTTTTTTTTAACAAGTTTATGGCTGCCAATTATATCTAATCAACATACAACTTGACACTGATGACTTGTAAAATGCAAAAATTTTAAAAATTTTGAATTTTACGGACTAACCTGATGCTTTCACCTTGCCCCAACATGTCTTTTTCTACCATGATTCTCTGTTACCGTCACAGTAGTCCTATTTATTGTTTTCTAACAGTTCCCTTGGTACCAGTTAATTTAAACCTTATTTTAATGTAATTAAGTTACAGTTTTAAGTTAACGATATGAGACCATATATGGTGCACGGTGCCCGAGAGGTTAATAAACTTTCACTGTTATAATAATTGATGTCACAAAATTTAACAGTAACAACAGTATTAAACAAAAGGTGCGGTTATCAGTAATATTTCCCCTAATATCTTATCTACAATGATTAATTTTAAAATGAAATCAGTCATTTCCTTATGCCTTACCTATATTTTTGTGTGTGAAACGTGTTTTTTGCTAATTATTTTACCTAATCATTGGTTCACAAGTACATTGTATATAATTATTACTGAATGGGTGTGGAATTGTCACTGATATTATTGATAGATTGATAAGGAGTTTTAATGCTACTGCTGTGATCAAACATCTCTACAAATAAACTAAATTGTGTTCATACAAATTATACTGATACTCGAAATTATTTTATTCATATCAGGCCTACATGAGCCCTTATAAAACTTCAGGATGTAGTGTATGGTTCTAATTGATTCTTTCCGCAAAAGAACGAAAACTATGTTTCCACAATATTTCTATATTTCAATATTAACAGATATAACCATTGTAGACCAGGTTAACTTAAATGAACCTATAGCATTTTAGAAAAAAAAAAAAAAAAAACAATATAACAATTGAACCTCAGGTTTCTTCGAGATTCCCGGTACAGTGCGCGTCGTGTGTTTGTATACACGACAGAATAAAGTCGCATATATCTTACGCGATGTTATGCTATGACGCACACACAGTATCGTGCTTTCGCTCAACACGGCACTGAACCGTACAGATGCGACAGCGTGCCGCAGTCAGTCGCGTCATTTAACATTAAAGACGTCGTGTCGTTGTAATGTGGCTAGGATCTGAGAAGGTTAAAGCTCCATAGCTAATATCCAAAATCCACACATATTATTTAACATAGCCCCCCTATCGCGTCTGCCCGTCTGGATGAACGCGGTAAACTCAAAAACTAATGAACGGCTTTTCATGCAGTTTCCACCAATAGACAGAGTCATTTATGAGGAAGGTTTAGGTGTATAGTACATCGACATTATAGTAGAAACAATCAACTTCTATTGAGAAAAAAAAAACACAAAAAAGTGCAAAATAACTTTAATTCCGGAAGTCGGTGTTAAATAACGAAGAGACTTAACTTGGATAAAACACATCGATTCATTATAAAATTCCGGTACCTGCCTTCCGGCTTCATCATCAGATCAGTTCTTTGTATCCCCTCCCCTTCTTCCTTCAATTAGTCACCGACTACATGTATAAACCAAGCAATTTTACTTGTTACGACAGTTCTGCTATGATTTTTTTAAGAGTTCCGTTCTATATCTTAGAAGTTCATCATCATAACAAAACAGTATCTCAATGGTACCAACCGGGAGGGAGTATAACCTTTTAATCAAAACAAAACAATTCTAAAATCAGTCTACAATTGACCGAGATATCGGTGAACAAACATAAAAAAAAAGCAAAAAATACATGGGCGCCTTATTGTGAATGCGAAGTCGAAGACATAAAAAATAGCATATGCCCATCCTTGGAGTTCAAGCTTGTTCATCATTCATCATTCCACAACTATCACACAACGCCATCTAGCCTCAAACTCAGCAGAACTTGTGCTATCAGTACTAGACAACTGATAAACATACTAATATATTTCTAAATACATAAATATAATAAATAAATTACACCCAGACACAGAACAAATGATCATACTCATCACACAAACATTTGTTCTGGATCAGAATCGAATCCACGACTTCTGGCTTAGCAGTCAGGGCCACCGTGAGGAAACCGGCATGTCCTAGAACCAAAAATTCGAAAGCATGTGACTTCCACAAACCCGCACTGGGCCCGCGTAGTGGATTACGGCCCATTCCCACTCCAAGAGAGGAGGCCTGAGTCCCAGCAGTGGGAATATTATAAGGCTGATGCTGACTAGCATAGCGCTAGTCAGGGCCACTAATTTCTAGACCATTAATACCAGTATGGATTGCAACCAAATCTAAACCCCCCTTTCTCCCGCAGGTGATATTCACGGACAATACTACGACCTCCTAAGGTTGTTCGAATACGGAGGCTTCCCCCCCGAGTCCAACTATCTGTTCCTCGGCGACTACGTGGATCGTGGGAAGCAATCGCTGGAGACCATATGCCTACTGCTCGCTTACAAGATCAAGTACCCAGAGAACTTCTTCCTTTTACGTGGCAACCACGAGTGCGCTAGCATTAATAGGATTTATGGGTAAGTGGAAACTTCATTTTAAGCTATAGCGACATTTATATCGCGACAGGAACTAAACTACGAAATCCTGCAATGTGCAATTATAGTTCTGCCCGCGATTTGAACAATACAACAGCCCGAAATCATCAGGCAGTTGCTCACCAGACATAACACCTGTCTGATCGGAAAATCCTCCCTTTGCAAAGGAGGTTTGTGAGATTTTACACTCTGTTTCTCTTTCCTCTAAAAAGCTTATTTTGATATAGTCTTGTACAGCGAAAAGTTTTTTTTTTGTTAACATAACCCTCCTTCTGGCGCAGTCGGATAAAAAAAGTGCAAATGTAAAAAAAAAAACAATTATACCGCGTACATCGAAGGACTGGAAGAATTTGCCTGCTGCGGTCTTCCTGTCTAATTACAATTTAGGTGTCTTCAAGGGTAGAGTAAATAGGCTTTGCATCACTGCTTACCATCAGGCGGGATTATAGTCAAGTACTACATTCATAAGTATATTAAATAAATAAAAAATAGGGTGTATGATTCACATTCTGCCGGCTGTGAATCACAGTCCAATTATTATTAAAATAGAAGTGTGTCTTTGAAAATTGAAAATTTTTAGACAAAGGTATTATACTGCTACAGATAACTTTGAAAAATGGTTCGTTTAGCCTCTTCCTTACGTTACTTTAGGTTTCAAGACCAAGATCTAACCCCAAGTATAAATTGATTCTTCTGTTCCTAGATATTTCAATGTAGAATTCTGTATGAGCTGCTGTTAATTGCCAACAAAGTTCGAAAGACATTGCAAAATCTAACAAGAACACGCGAATCAAATACACGTGCAAATCTCGCTTCATATTTGATGGATGAGACATACGTACATAGGGCTCCGAGGTCGCTATTACTCAAAACACAAAAGGGATCCCAAAAGTTGATTACCTGCAAAATTTCGAGGATCGTGACCAACTCTATATCTTTTGTGACCTGGGAAAACCCGGACCTACCTGCTATAACTTTTAACCTTCATCGTCATTATCTATAACATATATTTTCAGTCATAAAATGGTGATATCAGTAATCTTAAATGTATTTTATAGTTGATTGAAAACATGTGCTTCGATTAGGGATATTTTTACCAGCCAATCAATGTAGTTACTCAAGCCCCAAGCGAACGCCGGCGTTCGCACACCTATTGCCTTTCTATTGTGTCTCTAATTATGGTATTCAAAAGATTAACGCTGAATCACTGTTGATATCTGTTTTATCATCAAAAGACACGTCAAAAATAGGTACACTTAATAATTTAAAATGTGCAAAACGTTTTTAGTTTATTGAACTCTTGCGTGATACAACATCATAGACAAAAGGAATGATTATTACTTTTTTTCTAGCCATAGATACAAACTTTTTGTATCGAATAATAACGTCTTCAACAGCTGTCTTCATTTGTATCATAAGTTCGTGTTTTTTATGCAAATTAATGTTGAAAAAGTTTACATATTCAAATGAGAATACGTTATGCTGATATTAGGTAAGTCTCGTGGAACGCTCATTGAGCGTTCATCTATTATAAAGAATAAGCATGTATATTTTTTTATGTAATCTATACGAGTTATGATATTCTAGTAGCCATCTTTCGCGACATGGATATGAAGATCAGGAGAATGTAATGAATGAATGAATGTAACTCGTACTGTTTAGGGAAAGGAAAATTAGGCGATAAATTAAAAAAGAAAATCCTATTACTGACATAGCCCGGGGTCGTCGATGTATGCTTCATAAAGTTACTCATAATGTTCGTAGACTCCATTTAAAAGGGCGTCTCCTATGTTTTTAATTAGAACCAAGAGAAACTTGTTAAGGGATTAGGATTAATTAGTAGTCTTAACTCTTAACCGTGTGTCGTAATAATGAACTTAATCGTTAAAGTTGAATCTACTTTAATAGTCTTTGTAATTAACTCGTGAGCCATGTTGTCCTTTAAGACAAATGCTGAGGTCATATTCGGAGAATGAAAGTCGATTTTAAAGAAGGATATTTATTTGATATCGTAAAGTAAGTCATGTAATGATTGGATCAGTGTTTAGTCGTGAATTCAGGCCTGCAGGATTTGTTGGATTGAGGTTTTTTAAAAAAAATTGTTATAATAATAAATGCTACCTAATAAAATGTTATTGGCCCCTGGTTTTGCTACGTCACTTTGTGCTAGCGACCATTTTTGGGGGCCCATTTATTGAATGTGCAAGTCATCTCTAGCCGATGTATATTAATATTATTTTTCAGGACGGGGTATAGCCTACACATAGTACTTAGGGCACATTCAATGTAGCCACGAAGAACCGCGCGGCTTTGTTAATGCATATAAATTTAAAACTCGGGACTGTTGCTAAATTACCTCTAGAACCCAGTAACTGGGATTATAGAGAGATAAGAGTATTCTAAAAGCAAGAATTTTAAGTTTATGCAAATGTTTTGCTAAAATAAAGTTTATTCTATTCTACACACAATAATCGAGTAAACGAAACTGACAGCTACGAAATTGGCGCAAAACAAGATCAAACTTATGAAATGGGCAAAAATTACATAAAGATATTGTGCATAACAAGATTTGGTTACCAAAAAGAGTAATAAAACTTACGTTGTTGTGCAAATATTTCGGTAACCGAACGTAACTGGTTAAATGAAGCGATAACTACACGTGTTTTTTCTGTTAACTTTAAAAGAAAAGGCGGTCCATCTGCATTTTTTTTTAAATAAAACCTTTGTGCTTACATAAGTGAAATATCCCTGAATAGCAAAAGCTATCAAAACTAGCGAGCGAGCAAAAGCTCGCGACTTCGCCCGCATACATAAAACATCAGGCTATGCCACTCAGGAATAAAGCAGCTTTCTATTGGTGAATTTTTTTTTCCAGTTGGACCAGTACTTGAAAAAATTATCTCCTATAAACAAATAAAAACAGACTTTACCTCTTTATGATATTAGTGGGAGAGCAGTGGCGGCCCCGACTTCGATTAGTAAGTCGCGGGTTCAAGCCCGGCCAGACGGATTTTTTGTGTAATTTACTTCATCACCACTGCTCACAAAACGGTGAAGTAAAACATCGTGAGGAGACAGGCATGTCCTAGAACCAAAAATTCGAAGACATGTGACATCCACCAACCCGCACTGGGCCCGCGTGGTCGATTACGGCCCATTCCCTCTCTTAGAGAGGAGGCCTGTGTCCCAGCAGTGGGAACATTAAAAGGCTGATGATGATGATGATGAATATTAGTGTAGATTCTGGTGACCCGTTTTCTTCTTCTCAATTATAATTTTCGCCGATGCCTTTCGCGTTCCAGGACTGCGGTAACTATCGAATCATGTCGCTGCCTTGGTCCCCATACCTAGCATAACGCTAATTAAATAACAAGTTCTTGATTTTTGTGGTCGTTAATTTTTTCTGCTACGGTCATGGTATTTTCATATTTTGTAAGGTTTCTTTCGTCAAAACCTTCCGTTCGTTTAGTTTTTTGTTTTCTTGCTACATTCATATAATAACTTGTTTTCAAATTTTGTAAGATTTCCAACTCTTTTGTCAAGAACTTTCTCCATCTTTTAAAGTTCATTCTAAAAATAAATTTGACCCTTCGTTTCGTAAGCGAACCTATTTATATTTCTTAGGAAAAATCAACACTCTCCTTCGTGCTTAATCAATAGCATGGAGGCGAAACTCCAAATTCTTGAGCGCGACGTTCTTGGGCGCCGATTTGCTAGCCTTCAGGTGAGAACTATCAATAATAAAAAATAAACATCGAAACTTAGTTAGTTACCGATACCCTTTTCCAAAAATACTCCTATCCTTGAAGTTCCCCTACACATTAAGCAAAGAAATCGCTCGCATATGTTAATACGGGTCATGGGAAGTAAGCACGCGTCCACGCATCCGACATGCACCAGTGATTTAAAAAAAAAAACTACACACTGCACAGACAGCCGGCTGTTCCCGGAGCCTGTACGAGCTCTTAAGTGTACCTTTGAATACGTTTGAAGGGGTTTTACGAGTGAGGCTGACACTCCAATTAGCCTTGAAGATATTTAGTCCTTGAAGGTTCCTGTGTAGATTCTAGATAAAGATCTAGATGGTGTGATGTAGTATAAGTTCTGTCTGTGCAATACTTCTGTAATAGAATTTTAAATCTAACTACCGAAGTAGACATCGCATATTTGTATTGAATAGCGTAACATACAGCCTTATAATGGGAGTGGCTGGGAATCGGTCTATTATGTTAGGGAATGGACTGCAGTACACCACGCGGGCCCGGTGTGTAGGTATCGGTGAATAACACACGTCATCGAAGTTTTACACCCGTATTTATAAACAAGTAAAACTAAATTCTTGAGTAAAAGTAACTACTTAAGTAGCAATTTGTATTCTATAGTTAAGAAAAATTTAAATTATATATGAAGATTTCAAACGTCAAGTAATGACTTAATAAGATTTAAGTAACTACTTCTTTATAAATACGGTTATGGACATGTCGGTTTCCTCACCATGTTTTCCTCCATCGTTTTAAGAGCAATGGTGATGAAATACATTACTTATAGTAAAACGCCTCCCTAGCTTTGTAACCACGGCAATAATTCGTAAGTCGGACCGCTAACATTGATCCAGGTCTGCTTCTATTGCTCGATGTCTGCTCTGCTCTATATTGTACAAAAGTTGTATTCTGTCGACCCCAAGTAAATGTAAACAAGGAAAGGGTCGACGATGATTTTTCAAAGTAAGATTACTTTTTTTCTTCCTAAAAGTGAAGAATATATTTTAAATAAGAAGAGCTATTTATTAATTAAGCGCTCTGTATTATTTTAGGATCGGCGCAACTGTATTTTTCTTTCTTCCAGACTCTTCAAATCACTTTTCTTTGTAGCCGTATCGTCTTATACACCGTTAACCATTTTTTGAATCACAACCAATCACTGCCAATGCGCAAATAAAAAAATGACGCACTTATCCTTATCCGAAACCTTTATAAGGATACTGTCAAAGTCTGATGCGTATTAGTAAGCCTGCGCGTTGACATCATCTTATAAAACTGGATGTACCTGTACCATACCTGTTATGGCAGTCCGTCGCCAGTACGGCTTGGCAAGCAAAAATTTATTCTTAAAAGATTTCGCCACTGGACCTTAAAATCTGTGATAGCAGTACTGTACTCTTACTTAATGTTTTTCTGCTCAGCATGCAAAGATTTAAATGAGGCCAAGTACAGAGTCATCCAGGTAGCTAAATATTCATCATCATCATTTCAGCTGAAAGATCGTTCTCCCAAGTGTTGCCACAGAAAAGGGTCATGTGCGTCTCGCATCCATCGGATTCCCGTGACTCTCACCAGGTCATTGATCCACCTTGTGGGGGCCGCGCCAACACTACGTCTTCCTGTCGTCAATCTAGAAGCTTTCGGCCTCAACGGCCATCAGTTCTGTGAGCAATGTGCCCTGGCTACTGCCACTTAGTGTGGCGATTCTTTGGGCAATGTCGGTATCCTTTGCCTTATATCGGTCAGGCGAAATTTGAGTCAAATCGACAAAAAATTACCAATGTTTAGGTTCCTCAAGATTTTAACTTATTATTCTGGACTAGACAAGCCCGGAGGGTTTTCCGAATTGGCGAATTTAACGTCCTCTTGTACTAGCGTTAATTCCCTATTTAACTCCTTTTGAATTTTCAAAAATACGTATACAAATACTAGCTAGTCTGTTCAGCCGTTTGAACTAACAAAAAAAGGAATTGCACATACGATACATGCTCACAAACTTGCCTTTATTATATTAGTGTAATGCTTCTAGATCCGGCCGTTTAGGCTGTGCGTTATTTGTCAGTGTCATGAATGACTTTAGTGTTTTTATCGAGCAGATTACATCTAACTTCGTTACTTCGTCAGTTAATTTCAAATTCAGAATTCTGCCCACGTTATTATTCTATCTGGTAACACAGACTTTTTTCTAATACATTAATACTGTCTTGTTGTTGAACCTTACCCCGGGTCAGATTTGAGCCTTTTTTGTTCAAAGTCCATTGAACTTTAGAATTTTCGCAGACAATTCATTCTTTATGAAAACACGCGTAACTCATGGCAGACGGCGTTGCTTTTTTATCATCCTGAAAAACATGAATTAGTAACTACTGGAAGTGTTGGGTTTATCACAATGAAAATTTATTGTAATGGTACTTTTGAAGTTCTGTAATAAATTCTGTTCAAAGCTTCTCATCGATTTTTTTGAGAATTTCGGCCGAAAATCGGTCGAATATTCGGCTCGACCCAAACCAGCATCTTTGAGCTGACTGTTGTGAATGTTGTGATAGATATCTAAAACTCAATCGTTCGTCTATGGGCGGGTATCTGAATTCAGTACTTTGTGTTAAAAACGTCTCAAAACCCACTTTGTTGCTAAATTTTAACAGGTTTTCAGGCTAGAGTTTTTATGAAATACTCAATTTAAAAGACATAAATCAGATATTGTATATAAGTGTATAATCGTCAATTTTTTCTTTTATTTAGTATTTTATTAGAGAAATAACTGTATTGAAATATTATTTTTGTCACTGTTTCTATTACCGCATCAGTTTCGGTTACGGCCGAAAGCCGATACTAGAAGACGTTACGGTTTCGGCTGCAAATTGAGTTTCAGTCGAATAGAACCATTAACACATTAAACCGGACGTCAGTGGCAACCATTATAGATGACCTTTTTTTATTGAAGTTGTATTCCTGTATTAAACCAGCTCACGTTCAAAGCGTTATCAAAGACTGGACTGCGAGGTTGTTCGAAAGTGTCACTACGGTTCTAAAACATAAATGGAAACTGAAGGGATATGGGTAATAGGCGTATGCTTGCGGACTGTCCGGACCGAGCCCGAGTCGTCGACAGCTCATATTTTCACGCGCGTCTCAAATAAATGTCAGCAATACCGTAGGGACCCAACAGGGCCGAAACCTACTGGGGCCATGGGTTAGTCTCCGAAATGGAATCCTGGAACGAAAGAAGGAACTTAGAAGTTTGTTTTAGTCTGTAAAAGTCTGACACGCTCGCCCGCTCCGCCCTAAAGTGCAAAAAGTCATTGGATGATTCCTCACCTAACAACAAATTTTAGACAGAAACACTCATTTTTGTTTGCTTGACTCTCCAACAAAAAGAAAACTATAGACTGCTTGCTTTCAACATTTGACCAAATCAATGAATCAAACGCCAGGTCCCCCCAGCTGATCGCAATCAGTCAGCCTGCCACGTACCTTCTACATGCGGTAAACTCCGATGAGTCAGAAGCCTGATTCACTTAGTTCGAGGTCGATAAGCAGTTACCAGTCAAGTTCGAGGTGCTTGGCGATGTTATATCGATTTTAAGTTCGATAAATAAATAACAAAACCTTGTGATGAAGATTTGTGAGGCATTGCCCGTTGAAGATCATGTTTGTTGTTATTTTTTTTAATTCTATCATTGACTAACTGGTGCCCGCGATTTCGTCCGTGTCAGATACGTTAAACAGCACAATGCCACTGAACTTTTATTTTGTACGAAGCCCTATGGGTGTTTTTATAATATGCAGATTTCATCACGCATACGTGATTAATATATAATATTCCACAACTATCACACACAACGCCGACTAGTCCCAAGCTAAACAGAGCTCGTGTTATGGGTACTAGACAACTGATAAACATCATGTGGAGCAAATCCGTATGCATTATGAAACCCCCACGATATGAAAAACACCTTTATTCTTTTTCAAAATTAAAACTAGCCAAGTCATTCCATGGAAAATCAGCTATCTGGACCACACGATACGCGCTCTGGTCGGAGGATCCTCCCTTTTCAACGGAGTTATATGGGCACTACACACTGCTCCTTTAAAATATTGTCGTTTTTTTTTTTATATAAAATCCCTTCGTTAAGTGTGTTGTTCCTCAAAACACCAAACTTTTTATCAAAACACTCCCGAGTCTCATAAAAAAAGAAAGAAAGAAAAAACATTTATTTGTAATTCGCACAGGACAAACACTACTTAATCTTAACATGAAAATAAAAAAAAACATCTCTTGTCAAAACAAATGTACTATCTCCGGAAGCAAATCAAATTGTTCCGAATGTCATGTTTCAATTGATGGAACGTCGACGTCCGATGCATTTAGATTAAGAATTCATGTACGTATGTCTGACAAAGATGTAGTAGTTGATACCTTTCCTATTTGATCGATGGAGCTGTCTAGTGGTCTAGTCAGTCGAGAACCACTTGAGTGAGTCAGACCACATTGCTAAAATTTGCATCGATCATTTGCTTTTGATTTGGAGAAGTAACACATCGGATCAACGCCGGATGGATGAAATGGCGACAGGTCACGGGAACAACTTGTGACCCACGGATGCCACTCAAGTTGAAGGGTAAAATTTACAAGTCCGTGATAAGACCTGTCATACTGTATGGATCAGAATGTTGGGCTGTGAAAAAGATGGATGAAAAAAGACTGCATGTAGCGGAGATAAGAATGTTGAGATGGATGTGTGGTGTGACGAAAATGGATAAAGTGAGAAATGAGTATATTAGAGGAAGTTTGAAAGTGGCGCCAGTGACTGAAAAGTTGAAAGGAAATCGTTTGTCTTGTTATGGTCATGTGAAGAGGAGGGATGAAACACATGTTACTAAAAGAGTTCTGAGTTTACAAGTAGATGGATGGAGTTGGAGAGGAAGAGGCAGGCCGAAGAAGAGATGGATGGATTGTGTGAGGAGTGATATGAAAGAAAAGGAAGTTAGTGATAGTGTGACGGCTGACAGGATAGAATGGAAGAAAAAAAACGTGTTGCGCCGACCCCAAGTAATATGGGACAAGGGCAGGAAGAAGATTTGCTTTTGATTTGGATCAGGGGCCTCACCACGAAAATGACGTGCTAAAATATCAGTCCTGCTAGCGAGTGTAGGGAAGTGGGCGAGTGGGGAGTGGGGAATTTGTTCGTAGATTATTTTGCACTGAACGCATTGTACTTATAATGTTCCTCGATGCGGGTCACTATTTTAGTCGTTTTAATCCCGCGGAGGGTCGATTCAGTTTATGGGATTAAAAGGACCAAAATTTAACGGTGGTTTCAGCTTAACGTTTCATAAAACACTGCTTATTTATTATTTAGGTTTTGAAACTTTGATTGCAACAACGCATATGGGACCTTATAGATTTTTCAGTCTGTGTTTCCTGATAGCTATAACCTAGGGGTCTTTAAGTCAAGAGTGAATAGGTTACTTCTAGGCAAGCGTGCTCCATCGTCGGCCACATCTTCGCTTTCCATCGGGTGAGATAGTGGTCAAACGCGAGCCTATCAACAATAAAAAATATCTACTCGGGCATTCAAAATCTAACGACGCCGTCAACCCAACATTGAAACGTAAAATGTTATTCTTGTGATGACGCCACTTATTTTTTATCTGAAACTATCCGACAGATAACGCCGGGTTGAACACGATAATTCCATTGATTGATAGGGATAATCTTGACGAACTCAAACAATACAGTGATGTCATTATTGTGCAACTTATTTTTGGAATTGTACGAATATACACCATTAAATTTTGTTCGTTTTAATCCCTTGGATTCGGTACATGAAACACTATCGATTTGTAAAGAAAAAAAAATATAATGTACTTTTTTCTGAAACTCAAATTAATATACGCATGTACGAAATTAATTTCTTTAAGTAAACGAGTCAATGACCTTGTAGGCAGATGTCGGTCGTTACGTACTAACTACCTACAGGTCATTGAAGTCGCCCGGCTGACGTTTATTTAAAGAAATTAATTTCGTACGTGCGTAAAATAATTTGAGTTTAAAAAAAAAGTACTTTATTTTTTTCTTTACAATTTTTCGATAGTGTTTCATGTACCAGATCACCCTCCACGAGATTAAAACTATCAAAATTAAACGGTGTATACCTAAGTCCACCACTTGGGTAAGTGGTCGGATCACAGACAAACACTAGTTTTTTTTTTTTTTTTTTATTAAAAATCAATGTACGTTAGGTTCTGAGAGGGATTTTCTTAAAAAATAGCGAACGTATACCCAGGAGTTGCATTTCTGGATTCTTTTATAAACGAAGTATCGTTTACAATCAATTGATTTGATGTAGAAATGCTTTTCATAAAGTGCACTTCCATTGAAATATTGGGTATTAAAATCAATTAGCGACGTATCCGTAAAAAAATGTTCTTGAATGAAGCAGGCTACGAAGGAACGGGGTAGGTTTTTAGTCAGTAAGAGTCTGACACTACTTCCCGCTCCGCCCAAGGGCGGGATTTGTCATTGGATGATTTTACCTACCATAAAAAAAAAAAATCTGTTGGAAATACTGCTACTACTTCTACTACTATTTTACTTGAAGAAAGTTACAGAAAATGAATTAAAAAAGCAATATTTCCCTTCTTAGTTTGGTGAGGCAATTTAAAATGTTGATCTACCTCCATACCTGTGGCAGACATCCGCCCAAGGAAAACGCACTTGTGTGTAGACAATTTATTATGCTGACCACGTCTTAAGTCCGAATGAGGAAAAAAGTTGATTGAAGAGTATGGTTACCTACCAGTTTTGTCCTTGTGAACAACTAGCTTTTGTCTGCGTCTCTGCTTCCGCGGCTTATACTATTTTTCTGTCTTATTAACAGCCTTGAAGCTTTATTACTTTATTGATGATGAAGATATTTCAAAAATTCGTTTTTTTTTAGTTTAGCGAATAAAATATTTGATGCTTAGATCCTTTTTTTACTATTGATGGGTTCGCGCTTGACCGCTATCTCACTTGATGGAAAGCGACGAAGCGCTCGATGATGGAGCGCGCTTACCTAGAAGAAATCTATTCGTTCTTGATTTAAAGATTCCCGGGTTGTAGCCATCAGGAAACGCAGACTCCGGCAGGGAATTCCACTCCTTAGCTATACGCATAATGAAAGTTTTCCCAAAACGGTTTGTGCGTATAGGTGGGATGTCCACCATGTACCGGTGGGATGCGGTGTCCCGGGGCAGGTGTGTCTTGGCGGTGTCTCTGGACATCGCCAACGCCTTCAACTCCCTGCCCTGGAGCTGCATTGGTAGGGCACTCCGGTACCACCGGGTGCCCGACTACCTCTGTCGGGTGATCGAGGCCTACCTGTCGGACAGGTTCATCATCTACCCCGGTCATCAGGGGGAGTTGAAACGGCGAGAGATGTCGTGCGGTGTTCCGCAGGGATCGGTACTAGGGCCGCCCTTGTGGAACATCGGGTACGACTACGTGCTGCGCGCCGACCTCCCCGACGGGGTCAGCGTGGTCTGTTACGCAGACGACACGCTGGTCCTGGCGCGGGGACGGTCGTACCAGGCGGCGGTCGAACTAGCGACGCGCGGGGTTGCGACAGTCGTGGAGAGGATACAGCAGTTGGGACTCGAGGTGGCATTGCACAAGTCCGAGGCCATGTGTTTTCACGGCCCTCGGAGCGCGCCACCTCCGGGCTCCCAATTAACGGTAGGAGGAGTTCACATCGGCGTCGGGTCGACGATGAAGTACCTGGGACTCGTCCTCGACAGCCGGTGGAACTTCAAGGAGCACTTCCGACGTCTGGCTCCCAGGTTGAATGCGACTGGGGCTGCGCTCAAGCGGCTTCTGCCGAACCTAGGGGGTCCAGACGCCTCCTGCCGGAGGCTCTACGCAGGCATCGTTCGGTCCATGGCCCTTTACGGTGCGCCGGTGTGGGCGCCATCGCTACGGAAGCGAGTGGCGGCCCGGCTAACCGCCTGCCAGAGGGTCATGGCCATCCGGATGATCCGCGGATACCGTACGGTGTCCTGCGAAGCGGCGAGCCTCCTTGCTGGCCTACCACCATGGGATTTGGAGGCAACAGTCCTTGCACACATGCATGACTTACGCGTGGAGATGCAACGTCGGGGCGAAACTCCGCTGCCGCGACAAGTCGCGGCATGGCGGACAGAGCTCCGGCGGGATCTCATGGTGAAATGGCGAGAGCGACTGTCGCAACCTCGTGCTGGGCACGCCACGATCGAGGCGGTAAGGCCCCTCTTTGAGGCGTGGCTGGAAAGGCCCCACGGCGTCGTCACCTTCCGTTTGGCGCAGGTGCTGACCGAACACGGCAAGTTCGGTCCGTACCTGTACAAGATTCGTGCGGAGACGACGCCCGGGTGTCGCCACTGTGCGGACCGCCCGGTGGACACGGTGGAGCACACAGTCGAGGTGTGCCCCGCTTGGGAAGAGCATCGCCGTGTCCTCGTGGGGGCGATCGGCGGCGATCTCTCGCGCCGGGGCTTGGTTCAAGCCATGCTCCGGAGCGAGGAGGAGTGGCAGGCGGTCGCCTACTTCTGCGAAGCAGTAATGCTAGTAAAGGAGGAGGCCGACCGCCTTAGGCAAAGGCGGACACGCCGCCGCCGCCGCCGGGTTTCCGATCCCAATTTCCGGCCACCGTAGGCGCGGGCTCGCGGACGGTGGGCAATGGGTAGCTCGCTGTCCGTCCGTCCGGTAACAGACCGGTCCGAGCTCAGGTCGTCTACGGCGCGCACCGTTCCCGCGCGCCTCAAGGAGTTGTCAGCAAACTGTAGGGGCCCAGCAGGGCCGAAGCCTACTGGGGCCAAAGGTTATGTGAGACTGTCACCAAAGGCCCCAGGATAAAGGCAAGGAATGGAAAGGTAGGTTTTTAGTCAGTAAAAGTCTGACACTGTTTCCCGCCCCACCCAAGGGCGGGATTCGTCATTGGATGATTTTACCTACCCAAAAAAAAAAAAAAAAAACCATGTACCGGTGGCGCAACGCCGTAGATGATGGAACGGGCTAGGCGGAATTAGGCTATGCAATTCCGACACACACTCCCCGAAATATAACCGGTAGTAAACCGACAGGCTAGCAACTCGGCGTCGATGCTCAAGACTTTGAAGCCTCGACTCGACGAGACCCTATTTTAATTCTTCACTATATATATATTTAGATTGTTGTACAAAACTGTCCTCTATTTAGTTCGTCAACGACTTTTGTATCATAATCACAACATAATATTATTATTTTTGCTCACGGATAAAGACCTCATTTATCACTAAGCGCCATTCGGGTCTCGTCAGGAATAAATAGGCAAGTAATAAATCATACTTACGGATGTTAATTTAGTTTCTGAAAATAGAAGTGCCAGTAACATGTTCGGTACTTATGAATGATTTTTTAATAAAATAATTCTGCATGAAATACTCGGCATATCCGGATCTTGTTTTTTTTTTTGTTACAGGTTTTGCTCCCCCATAGGAACTTTATATTTTTTTTATATGCCGCTAAGAGCTACTATTATTTTACTGATGTGAAATCATTTCCGTAATCGAATAAGTAAATACTCATTTTTTTTTCTACCATCTTCTGTACCACTCCTGGGCTAGGGCCATCTTTCACGGTCTCGCACTTCCTCCTTCCAGTTCTGGCGAGATCTGACTAGTTCGCTTCACCATCTCTTTCGTAATCTGCCGCGTACCCATCTTACTGAGATATTACCCCTTATAAAGTAGTTGAGATTTGCAATCATAGAGTTTAAATTATACTTATTACGCTCGAAAATTTCCCAATAAACGCGGATATTGATTTATCACAGCTTTTAACATTTTTTCAGGGAGCGCAACAATTTTATATGCTCCAAATGCCATTCGATCTACCCTATATTCATTAAATCACGCGAACGACCGAATAAAAAAGGTTAACTAATGGGATATTCATTCTGACTACCAGAGAAATTGATCGAACCCGCGTAAACTGTCTATAGCGAACAGCAATTTATTTTGAGTACTCCAGTAAATATGAAGTGAACTAAAACGTTAAATGGTTTACAGTCGATTGAAGTTACCAATACAGATACAGGTCATATCCCACAGTCTTATTTCAAAACAGAATGAAACGAAGTTCAGGTGTTATATAATAGGTTTTGATAGCCTCGGATTGCATGGTCAGTCAGGACAATAAACTTGATTCGCGAAGCTACTGCACGTTCGTTAGTCGAGTCTATACCCTGCCTAAAGCTGTGTGGATCGACTCGTTCACTTGGAAAACAAACGTGTCCTGAATTGAGCTGGGTATTTCTTAAACGCAGACTCTTAGCACTGTATTACGTAAAGCTCTCTGATCTGATGTTAAAGTAAACGAAAAAAAAATAGAACCTATTTCCACAGCTCTTCATAAGATTTCTCTTTCAGATTCAACATTGTGGTTTCTTCATTAACAAGCCCTCATTTCCGGGCCGCTAGCATAATGTTGCACTTGCTTCATAATCCTAGCTTTTTGCCTAACAATAAAACGAGCATTAGTAAACACGGAAGATGAATTCCAACTACGTTAACAGTCAAAATGCAACTTCACTAATTTATAATAAAATTGCTTACAACCATTTCCCGTACGTTGGCTCGTTAATAATTGTGTCAATGACTCATAGTTGTCTGCAATCGTATGTCATTGTATAAAAATAACGAACAAATGTGTGTAGGTAAAGTTATTCCAAACAAAAAAATGTCTGATCTTGTGCTTTGTGCCATGTGGCAATTCCTATCTTAATTTGAATTTAAGACAAAATAATAGTGTGTAGATGATTCAGCTTAGCCATCTCAAAGAGGTCGTAGCATAATTGACGGTGCCTATTAGGACTTCAGGATTGTCCAAATGAGTACCGCGGCTCTGGAACGCAAAGGGAATCTTAAAAAACACGGATGGGTTTCAGAGAGTCTAACACTCCTCGCTCTACCCTAAGCAGGAGAAGATATTTTTGATTATTAAAAAAACAGTTCTATTAGTACCAATACTACTAGTATAGGTCATGTATAACGTTGGCCTATTCGAAGAGAAGTTATTTTTGTCAAATCGTTAGAAAGCCTCGAAGGATACAACTTCCGTAGTTATACAGTAGCACAAACAGGCCAAAAAAAGATGGCCTGTGTCCTTAAATAGTCGGTTGAAAGGATAGAATGGAAAAAGTTTTGCTCCGACTCTAATAAACATGGTTCAGGAAGATGATGATAACTAGCAACGCCAACTGAAATATCAGGTTGTCGTCTTCCATTACAATTACATCTTTAAACCTAATAGGAAAAAAGCAGCACTTGCAAATATGGTTTTTGCATCACATCTACCGTAATTAAGCAGTAGCACTAGCAGGCCAAAAAAAGATTTTTAGATGGACCGTGTAAGCAGGCAGTGATACGAAAGAAAAAGCAATCAGTTATTGAAGGTTGTCAGAATAGAATAAAGGAAAAAATGTGTAACGCCAACCCCAAGTGACATGGAACAGGCAGATGATAATGACTAGGAACGCCAACTGAAATATCAGATTGTAGTCTTCCATTACATAAACAGTTTCGTAGAAGCTGTGTTCTACCTGTTACCAGTATCAAGACTTACATCTTTAAACGTATTAGGAAAAACCAGTACTTGCATCTTTGGTTTTCCTGAATCTTCACGAACCTTTCAATGTTCGCATACCAAATCTTCACCGTGACCAAAATTTTACTGCCCCGGCATGGTGCCTAAGACAAAAGAGAATACTTACATAAAAATAGATCTCAATTAAACCTCACTTGTTTTTGGTTCTGAATAAATACAAACATAGCTCATTTAGCGTGAAAGGTTAATAAAGAAAACCTTACTTACCTGCTGAAAAGATATGAATGAGGGTGTACCTAATATAGCAGGAATATTCAAATAAATTCCCTTTTCAGATTAATCTCCCAGCTCAACGACCTACTTTATTTGTCTGTGATATTAAATTTACGTAGAATGTGGACTAAATAGAATAAAAATGTGCTGTATTCTCTTATTTCTCTCTTTACAAAATGTTGTCATCGTGGGCGTTTGTTCACGAGAGTGGAATGCCCTTAGCTTCAATCTGTAGTCTTGAATATATTTTTTAAATCTGTTGATTAGATCATTTTTTAAGAGATCTGTTTTTTGTTCTGTAAGCTTTAACTTTGTTGTTTATGCTTTTTTTCTCTTCTGTGCTCCTGTGCTCCTCACATATTAGGTCTTAAATATATCTGACTCCTCAGATATACAGACATTCAATGAATTATTGTTTGGATTAAGTTTCATATTAGAAACAAAAACATTTTTAATATATTTTAGTATCTCGAATATGCATTTAGAATCCGTCCTATGATGATAATACAGTGTAATCTATGTCGTCACAAATGAACTAATCCTGCATCGCGCAAGTAAGATTCGTGGCGCGATTGGAACATATAGAACAAACCCGAAATCATCTATCGGGCAGTAGCCCACCAGATATAACACCTATCACGTCGGGGTCACCAGTTTGGAGGTAGTGGAACAGAGAGTAAGTTCCGCATACTCCCAAACTGGTGACCCTCGACAAAGAACGTCAGCGCAGCCTTCGTGCAGCTACTACTTCGTGACGTCATCATCACTTCCTCAAGCTTTCGAGCAGCGAGCCATACAGCCAGCACCCACGGCTCTATGGGTATCCTGACCACCAGCATGCCTACTTGGGCATACCTGGTCATCACCCTCAGCCTCATCAGCGACCTTGTCGCAAGGGGCATAGATAATACAATTTAAATATAATTATGTTCTCAAAACTATATTTAGAAAAAATCTGGCCCAGGGTGGCCTTGATGGCACGCTTCTTAAAATTCACGCTTTCCTGCAGTTTAATGTAAATGTTGCTCTTATCTAAACTAGAACAAGTAAGGTTTGGTTCAGATTGTCGATCGCGCTTTCAACTTCGACTTGATATACACAAGCCTTATCCTTATCTTATTATCGATTGACTCGCGTTTTACCAATGCCTCACCAGATAGAGATGATGATGTTGGCAATGAAGCACGCCTAGGAGTTACCCAATCGCTCTTTACGTGACACCTCCCTAGTCGTCCTACAGTCCCTAGTCTATCTATCCTCGTTGTGATTGTAAATATACCTAGAAACGTTTACTAAACGGTGAACTGGCTTTTACTGTATGCGAAATTATCCTCTTGGGTATTACCACAATTGGTGAGCAGGCAGGCAGATTGTTGATAACGTTGCGGTCAAAGGCTCATATAGCCGTTTTTTTTTTTTTTTAATTAGGTAGCCTATGTTTTGTCCCACTGCTGAGCAAAGGCCTTCTCTTTCCAAACTTCTCTGTCTTGAGCGATCTTTGGCCAAGATAGATCCGTGACAATGACGAGATCGGCATACCACTTTCGCCGCTATCGACATCCCAGCCGTCCAGTGAACGACGTTCTTCGCCCACCTCCCCGGGTGCATACGCTCGACGTGACTAACCGACTCCCACTTGAGCCTGGATATTTTTCCCGGCATCTGCTATTTGGGTAATGGAGCGCAGTGTGGAGTTTCTAACGCGATCTATTCACTTTGCTGCACTCCGTGGCCCGTTGACAAATCTTAGATTTGGAATTCTGCTGTTCAGTATATGACCACCGTAAGCTAGGATGAATAGGATGCACATGCTAATCATTCAAGACCTTATTTTAAATGAAACAACTTACTAGCAACAACATTAACCCTACGGTCTACATTTCACAGACGCGTAGCTTCATAGACGCGTATTCGTCATTATACGTCTAGTGTACTGTACGCCTGCTCACTTAGGCCGTGTTTACGGAGACGCGACGCGTTGGGCGTTCGTCGCACATTGCAGCAGCGGGCCGTGTCATCGCTCGCCCAAACACAAACATGGCAATTTACGACGGACCGTCCAACGCGCCGCGTCTCCTTAAACACGGCCCTATGAAACGTCGACGAAGCGGCAACGATACGGCGGCACGAGTCGGTCTTGTCGCTTCGTCGACAACGTCCGTGGACAGTAGTCGTAGGTTTTTAGTTAATCCCAAAGACGTTGTGTGTCAGTCCTTATATTTAAATGTGGATAAACGTTATCTCGTGGTAGACATGTGTCAAACATTAATAAATAACGTAGGATGACTCAGTATTTGTGTTATTTATGTACAGTATGCAGCTAGAGAACTAATGAGGTTTATTGCCGCGAACTGTTTGATGATATGTCTATGAAACTCGGATATGATTATGGTTTCAGGGGCATTTATTGGCTGTTCCGATATTTTTTAAGCCCGCCTATTTACCACTACTGTACGTAAAGTCAGTGCCGTAAATAGCCTTGTATACACTTAATGCGAGCTTATATAAATGCGTTCCTAAAAAAAAGACAATAGAAACAAAAGAACTAGATACAAAAGTTTTTGCATCCCTCCAGGGACCCCGTGCCTGGGCATCGCTGGTACCGCCCTAGTACGGCGCTGTATGAAGTATATTTTTTAATATTTTTTACAGGAATGAATTACCCAAAAAAGGCTTGTTTTTTATGAGACAAATATCTCTTTTTTTATTATTGGTAGATGCCCGCTTTTGGCCACTATCTCATCTCATAAGCGAGGATGTGGTCGACGATGGAGCACGTTCAACTTCTAGTTGGTTTCACAACTATCAGAAAACACTTTACGGTCTCATTTTTGATGTTTCATCTCATCACTGATGTGACTTGTAGGATAATCTTTTTACCCAATAAATGATTACTTACACAGACGGCAGGATATTCCACTCCTTCGCTGTAATAACATCCAAAACTTCTGAGTTTCTTTTTTTTATCATTGATAGGCTCGCGCTTGACCATTATCTCACCTGATGGTAAGATGATACTATGAGATTTATCAACCCTTTCTAATATTACATAAGTTGTAGTTTCTCTTACTTCCTTTAATTATGGTTATATTAAAATCAATAATATTCTAAAATTATACCTATACAACTGCTTACATTACGTATAAGATTTATTATTAATTTTTTCGTACTTTTGCATTTTAATGATTATAATTGGACTTATGTGTCTATCGTTTTAAACTATACTGACTACTAATATTGTAAAGACGGAATATTTGTATTTTGTTTGTAATACCCAAAAAAGAAAGAAAGAAGAAAGAAAATATGTTTATTTTGCCCAAATAGACGCACAAAATATAACAAACTGCCAGCCATGTGTGAACCGGGCATCACTGTGTTGCACCATAGACAATAGGCAGAACACAGTTGCCTTGGTCTGAGTTGAAAGTTATTTCTTGTCTATGGTAAAAAAAATTACTGGACCGATATTTTTTTTTAATTGTTTTACCAGTTGATTGCTACTTTACTTTCTCGTCTGCTAGGCCACTGGTAGAAACACAAAAATAAACACTCAATAAAAAATAATCGCCGTTTCTTAGTGGCCACTTTACTACAATTAAGCAAAGGAAGGTCAGATGTTATCAGCAGATTGAATGGCAGCTAGCTAACCTTTATAACGTCATCTATCATCGTCAAGAGAAACTTAGCCAAAGAAAGTATTTCAAAATAATGGATTAACACCTCTGTCGTATGGATTAGGCGTTTCGCTATTTTGTACCGCGTTCATCAAGGACTAGAACAATTTGCCTGCTGCGTCTTCCTGTCTAATTAAAATTTGGTATCTTCAAGGCTGACTGAATAGACTCTTAATAAATTATTGCATTTCACTGTCAACGATTGTATCACTGCTTACCATCAGGTGGAATCGCGAGTTACTGACGATTGGGACATAGTGTCCGAATCGACACATTTTCAATATTTTTTCTCTGACGAATGACACCACCTACTATTGAAGCTGTTTAGTTACACTCGAGTAAAAAAAAAATTAAAATTTAATATAAAGAGATTTATTACCTGCCAAAAAACGTTTGGTAACGCTTTTTTTTTCCTATATACCTATTATGTTTTAAACTTTTTTATCTGTCTGCACTAAACAGTGTATTTCTGAAATGTCAGTGAAAAGTATTGAAATGAAAATGTGTCAATTCGGACACTGTGAATATACATATAATGTCCGAATCGTCATTCAGATTCATGGCAAATCGGAATCGCAGTCAAGCACTAGTTAATTACTAATTTTCAGCATACATTAACCGGGGCAATATTACGGCACAAAACATTAAAAATGTGACGTAGACGCCAATGACGTCTGTATTTGAACTCTTGCCAACCTGTAATCGCGGAAAGATGACGGCTATTGTACTAACATAATCATTATACAAGTAAACTTTTAAGTATGTAAGATTAGGCACGAGATGCAAAGGAAAATGGCAGTGTCATGGCGGCTCTCTGAGGTTCTGTACGGTCCAGTATTGTCCGCGTGGAATTCCGATGGTTGCGATCGCGCAGGACCGATCGTTATGATGACGCTCGGGAAAGGCCTATGTCAATTTGAGGACGTTTTTCGGTTGAATTAATGATTTGATGATGAAAGGTTCAACAATCCATCTAGAATCCATATAAGAAATCAGTGGTTTCAGACATAATGTGACGTGCTACATAATTAATTAATTATACGTACACAGAAAATTCTGTACAATATTTCTGTAAATGCCAAATGAATTCCCTAATTCACCTTTGCGCCTCAATAACACATAATAAAGGCCTACATAATAAATTAATTGCGCGCGCATAAGTCATCGTCCTATATAAATTATAGATCTATTTATATTAGTATACCAGGAAAATAATATAAATGCGATAATTGTTTAAACCACGCAGTATTTATCAAGTCATTCGTTTATATTTCACTTTCAATCCGTGCTGACTTCGTACGGGTGCAAATTATATAGAGACATAAACCGTCCTTGCGAAAACTGCTTCAAAATTCGATGCAGCTGAGAAACAGACAGATGCAGAAAGCAACATTTTTTACTAAAAGTTGTAGAAAGACACTCAGTTATAAAGTTATATTTTTCGTGATCACTTTGGACAGTAATCAACACACTAAAAACTCCTCATAAAACGTATCTCACTGGTAACCAGCATTAGCACCCTTTTTTGAAGCGGGAAATCATTCAATGACTTTTCCCACTCTAGGGTGGAACAAGAACAGATTTTTACCTACTGATACCCCCCCTGATATGTCCTTCAATGGCCCTTGGCGTTCTAGGGCGGTCACTTTTTAAGCCTAACTGGCATAAGCAGGGAGCTTATGCCAGTTAAGCCTAAAACGTCTATAATTTTGGCGGCCACCAACTTATCGCAGCGGCCTTCTGCGCGAACAAACGCCACGTAACTTAACTTTATTTTCTTGTAATGAGCTCAAGAAGGTTTTCTCTTGTCCAACAGATTCTACGACGAATGCAAACGGAGGTATAACATCAAGCTATGGAAAACATTCACAGACTGCTTCAACTGCTTACCGGTTGCTGCGATAGGTGAGTCCACTAATCTATTTAAAATAACAGTAGTCAAATTCTCTGTGCAGGATATTTTTCAGCTTTATCTGCCTCGTTGATTCTGTTAAAAAATATTTTGTAGCAGCCCTGTGTTTGGATTTTAGAAGTTGTGACACTCTCCTGCCCCGTAAAGGCGTTGGTCCTACACCTGATCTTTCCTCGGTCGCGTCCGCGTTTGACCGGATAGAGTAAAGGACCAAAGAGTGCACCTATGTTTGCGCACACACTTGTGCACTATAATATATCCTGCGTCTTGAGGATATTGCAGATTGCAACTCTTCACTACCAGGAAAATCAGAAATACGTCTATACGCAAATCACTGCGCTGATTAGTTTCAAACCAAAAGATCGCGTGCGATTAATTGCTTAGTTCCCTCATTACCTATACCCATTACACTCCATCACTTCCAAGTATCGAAGTGCGGTTTCTAGCCATCGAATAGCTAGGTAGACGTATAAATTATCTAGAACAACCGCCATGTTACTTGCTGTAGCTTACTGTGCCCTACTGGGTGACGATGGTGAAAGCTGTTTAAACGCTTCTTAGATCGCTTCTTGTCCCAGCTTCGCAAAATGTCAGCCAAATATCTCGAGGGGTTAAAAGTGTTAATTATCGTCATTATCATCATCATCCTGTTCGATTTATTTTCAGTCGATGCAACATGCATTTCAATTTACCAACCTTGTTAGTCATTATCTGAAACAGTAACATTTCATCTGAAAAAGAATCACAAAGTTTTGATCTACTTCAAAATATCTGCAAGTTCATTATCATTTTGATCGCTCTTCGAGTGTCAAAAAAACAAGCCTTTTCGAAAACTTAAAAATTGCTACTTCATTATGCTTTTCACGTAATACACAGGCCTTTTAAAAATTGCAAAAAATTTCCCAACCAGTCCTGTCCGAGGCTGCTACTTCGTCGAAAATCGGAATTTGACAAAACGCCAACAGACTACAGGCAAAGCAAGGGAAAGTTTTCTACTGTCTACAAAACCTCAGTTTAGTCTGTTTTAAAAAGACTTAAATATAGATGTTATGTCTAGATTTATGTGTCTAGAACGGCTCTAAATATGACGTTAAAGTAATTTAATGCCCTCTAAGCTATAGAAATTGAAGGAATTATTAGCATCTCATGAATTTTAAGACATTATATCGTACTTCGTACATCTAACGGCCAACCCTGTCTGATGTTTTTGCAGATTTACGTCATTTTTTCACTAAATACCTTTCATACCGGGTTACGATACGGTTTTCAATACGGTTTTTTATCTACCCTCTACAAGATTAAATATTGCATAACTTGGATGTATAAAAAGCCCTATTAAATACAAATCCAGAAGTGTATTCAAATATTTATTTGAATACGCTTCTGGATTTGTGACGTATTGTTTGTACACGAATAAATGTCCTAATAAACAGAAACAATATTTTCAACAAAAAATAATAATTCATTCAAACAAACAGTTGATGCCATGACTCGAACCTACTTTGTACAGAGAAACTTCTACGGTATCAAAATTAAAAAAAAAACTCTTTTGAAGTAGCACCCATTTCATCGTCGCAGTTTTTACAACTCTCGCAGATTTAAATCAAAATAATTACGGCACTTTTAATGACGTCATCGGCCATCCCTATTACAATGGATATTTTTTGTGCCCGACCCGTATTTGCATGCCGGTTCAGTTCGGTGATTGATCTAATTAGTCGCTCAGCCGACTGTGAACCCCGCTCAACAGATAGGCACTGAATCCAGCTTAAAATTTGTTGGTTCATGGATATTGTTGCATAATATATTTTGTTCGAAAAATTTGGAGCAGAAATTAGAAACCATTCAAACCACAATGTTTGAAATTTTACTAAAAACATAAGCGATGCTGAAAACTACCAAGGTTGCCACGAACATTTGCACTGTTTTGGTTTATTTGGACCAGCCGTCATGCAACAGCTGACGGAAATTATCGTATACGATTTTTTTGATGCATCGAAGGCTATGCAAATGAATAGGATACGTTTTTTGTTCTTACTCTAATTATTAAGAAGGAACTACGTAATTTCTGTCTAGTTAACAAGGTTACACGATCAAAAATTGAACTTAAAAGTACGGTCTAAAAATGGAAATATGAATAAAAAAATCTAACCGCACCGAACCGAATATTGACCTAGAAATATTCGATATTCACCACAATTCCCTTTTAGTACAATTTCACCCCAACCTTCTGCTCCTGAATTCCCTATAACATTGTACATAGATCGGTTGACTCGTTCACCGCAACGCGAAGGTCGAATATACGCCCGGCTATATTTATCCGATCACGCTACACACTTTTGATGCTACACTATTTATAGATAGATAGTTATCATATTGATATTGTATAATGTTGTGTATGAGACCTGTCTCTTCAGTGATGTTTTTGGATGAACTTTGTTGCTTGATTGAGATGAAGCATAATATTGACGAATTGAAAGGTAAGCTGATTGAAATGCTCTGCCAAAACTTTTGTGTTGTGATTAATTGAAAATAAACGGCGAAGTTAGAATAGATGAGCCCTGAGTAATACATACAGTATGCTTATCATCACGAAAAATTGGAATGTCTTTATGCTCTGCCTAATACTGCATACCTGCTGCCTTGTCCAAGAATAACTCATCTTTACATACAATAGTGTTGAAGTCCTGCTGCATTGCTCAAGTGTCTTATGAAATTATTTTATTCTAAATTCTGTCAATTTTCCAATGTACTTCAGCGTATCAAGCAAACAATTTATAATGCTTTAGCATTTGTTGTTGCTTCCCTGAATTTGTTCTTGATCATGACCAAAAGATTATGAATTACCATAAAAAATATGTTAACTTGTTAACAATTAGATGCAAATTGAACATCAAAATGGCGAGAAACACGCAAACTACTACAGTCAACGGTACTGTTGCTAAAAGACTTGTATTCGAAGCTGTTAGAGACAATAAAGACTATCATGAGACGTGTCAAGTGTCTATTACTTGAACAGATTCCGGCGCCGAGGGAATACTTGGCACGGCCATCTTTGATCTTATTCATTAAGACTATTGTTTGCATTAGAAATAAAACCAAGCCTTTGTTGGTCTGTCGAACGCTTTACTTAAACTGGCAGCTGTAGAAATAGAATGTTAACATCCTTTAGAATTTTTTTTGCACCAACTATACACCGTTAAATTATGGGCGTTTTAATCCCGCGGAGGGTCGATCTGGTACATGAAACACTATCGAATAATAAAGGAAAAAAAAAAGTACTTTTTTTCAAAAACTCGAATTAATATACACATGTACGAAATTAATTTATTTCAGTAAACAAGTCAATGACCTTGTAGGTAGTTGTCGGTCGCTGCGTACTAACTACCTACAGTTTATTGGCCTTGCTCAACTGACGTTTACTTAAAGAAATTAATTTCGTACACGCGAAAATTAATTCGAGTTTTTAAAAAAAGGTCTTTATTTTTAAATTTTATCTTTACAAATCGATAGAGTTTCACATACCGAATCGACCATTCACGGGATTAAAACGATCAAAATTTAACGGTGTAGAATGATTAGGACATTGAATAAATGGATGAGTTACTGCCTGGATTACTCCCTGGTTGATAACAAAAAGCTTGGCTTCTGTAGGACTTGGTTAAACATAACTGGCGAATTATGAATTCATTTCTTCTTGACCATAAAGCCACCATATAATATCATGAAAACTAAACATACAATTGAACTTCCGAGTTTCGGAGACGAAAAGTCGAATAAATTCCTTAAAGAAATACATGTCGGAAGTCGCAACACGGAAAGAGAAACCAGAACAATAGCATTAATCAAATTGCTAAAAGATAATGTTTTCAAGATGCGTACGAACATCTCACGGCCGCTGACAAGTAAAAGTGAATAAATTGGCGACCCCACGCCGGAACTTGGCTATAAATACGGAAAGATTTATGTAACCAAGTGTGGATTAACATAAGATGCTCGAGTGTTTGTTTATCGAGACCTGTATTAATGGCGATGGCGCCTTGAGGGATATTGATTCATCATTAGCATTTTACAATATCGAGTGATCTGCTATCAGTGTTGCAGAAAATATTAAAAATCTGAGCATACTTAAATGAAACTGATAAAATGTACATTGTATTAAAAAAATCTATGACAATACAAAATTAATTAAAACAATAAGCAATAATAGCCTGGTAAAAAGACCTAAAGCTTGGACGGAAACGCGAACAGATTCTGAGAAGAAATATTAATTGCAGTTTCTGCTTCAAGCCCAGTTTAAGTTAATCATAACAGCATTGACCTTAATTGTGACTCCACAGTATTTAGACCGACCTGGCAATTTACCTGAAAGGGTTGCTCTGGAAACTTAAAATAAAATGGACAATTTGAATGCGGTCTCAAAAAACTTTTTAATCTGTGATTAATTTCATAACTTCATAAATTAATGACTTTTTAAGAGAATTGTTATCAATTCTATAACGAATACAGGCTTGCCTAAATTTTCGCCCTGATCAGAGTATAAGATATTATATTGATTCATCTCTCTTGATAGAAACTTTTAGGATTTCACTGATCGAGGACAAAACACTCATAGCTTCCTTCCACACAAAATTTTGTTTAACGAACCGATGCATTTCGAAATGGAAATGATACACAATAAAATAGGATTGCTAAGATCCTTCCCTATATGCCAAAGTATAAAAGACGTTAAGCCTTCTCCAGACACCGGTTATTACTGAAACTATACATTTCTATCTTTCAATCAACCTCACAATCATTCTCACATATTCCTAGATTTCCGTAACGAATGAAAAAACGGCTGGAAACAAGTTTGTTCAACTCAAAGAAATCTAGATAATATTGATTGAACCACATACGATGCGAGCTTGATAGAATGAATATGAAACAGTTTTCTATGCATTTATTTGCATCACAATAAGGCAGTGTGGTGCTACCTCACGAAGTCACGAGGGAGTTCCACACACAAGCCCGTTAAATTTGCGTGAATCATAATAAAGATTTGCTCAACGATTAACGGTTGTACAGCCGCTTGAAGTGTCAAATCAAATGCCTGGGATCAGTGAACTTGTCATACAATATTTATCATTGCAATCTTTAAGACGGGTATCGGTCAATCGTCTGCGGTAGACAGATGTTTTGATTTAATCATTAAACAACAGATACTGCACATGTCAATGAAGATAGTATAGTGCCTCACGGATTAAAATATATAGAATTGTCACTGGAAATTAAAGCATATAAGCTTAAAGAAGTGCAGGTCAATTCAAATTGAACTGACTCTTGATTTTTTCTGATTTGATGTGGCCAGCTCTTAAGGTTCCTCTGTTCTATCGCTTTCTAGATTTCTAACTACACGTGAAAGTCAATCTCTCAATACAAACTTTGAACCGCCATTTAAGAAAATCCTTTCTTATTCTATAAATCATAAAAGAAACCAAGGTCCCAAGGGTTTGGGCTGGGAGTCGATAAGTCAGTGAGTGAATCAAGACTTTACCTCTTATACATACATACAGGCAAAGCTAGCACAACAATGCACAACGGTACGGGTTGCCATGGAGATAGACGTATGCAAAACCTCTGCAGTGAAAAGTATGAACCTTATTACTGCCGGTTGTTGACCCCAGCCGCCGAGCTCAAAACTGGGTGACGTTAAGAACGTAATGGTGACTTGGGGAATGAGACACGTTCAAAACATTTATTTAGGTTAATTGGATGGGAATATGAAAATTCAGAAGTTATTTTTAGGTGGACGAAAATGTAATTTTGTGTGGAGAAGTCTGTACGCTTTAGCATCCAGAATTCTGCGTTCTCCTACATCAGATGTGAAGTGCAGGGCTTCGAAGTGGTTATTTTGTTAATCAAGTATACTAGAATCGATAGAGCCCTCACAACTTTTTAATAAAAAGTATAATTTTCGATATTGGTTGCGATTTCAAATCGAAATACGACAAAGTTATAATTTGATTGCAGAGCGATTGTCGATCTGTTTGTGGTCGTTTCAAGTACTTGTAGGGTTTATTTGAAATTTGGTTAGGTTGAATGGCACGTCTGTTGATGGTATTGCCAAAACCTTTTTTTACTTTGATATTGTATTTTTTATTCTGATTGCGTATTTCGACAAGTATCGAAAATGGTCTATCGTTATGGGGATCAATCCAACTGAAAACTTGATTTTTAATCGATAATCGTCTCTCGAAGTTACCTGTTTACTTCCTACTCCGGGAGTAAAGATTCAGCGGGTAAACAACATAGTAATATTTCATAGCGATATGATTAATGTCTTTGATAGCAGAAGTGTGTCAAGGATTCTGAGCTATTAATGCGGAAATGCGATTAAATGTAAGTCGAACCTTAAGGCTAGCAAAAGGCTGACTCAATTTTGTTTAACAAATAACAAAGTTTTGCAAGATGGCAGTCAATCGAGTTAAGTCTCCTATTGAATTTTCTGTTCCCTTTACCACCACCATGGCCTATTTTCGCTAGAAGAGATCAATATTGCTTTTGTCGAAATAGAAATAAATGATTGTGAAAACGAGAAGCAATAGGCTTGCTATTGAGCCAAAAGTAGAACACTCCAGTATATTGATATTTCGCGTTTCTCCTCATACTCTGTATCTAACTCAAGAGTTATTTGTTACAGCATCTCGCTAGGATTTATTGTAAAACTTTGCGAATGTATAACAGATATTTATTGCTTTATTTAAACGACTGTTCTTTTGTGAATTAGCAATTTCATAAAAAGTTTCTTAAATTTTGCTGAATAATATTCTGAGTAAAGGTCTTGTACTTAATTCTGTCTCAGATTGAATTTCGACAGGTATTTTTTTTTTCATCTTCTGATTTAAAGAAATTATTCAAACAATAACGCAGTATCGATTACTGTTATTTTCCTTTAAGTAGTATTTTTGTTTCGAGTCATTCAACCGAAGACGCCTTACAAAAACAGGATATTCGATTACTCAGTAACGATTGTATGTCATGTGGCGATACGTTCTTGCGGATATAAGTTTGCTAAAGTTCGCCGTATTTTTCGATGCCTTTGTATGTGTTCCTTTGACAAGTAAATTTTTCATAGCATTACTTACAAAGTTTCCTATTCTTCTGATTTTAAATACTGTTCATAAAAACAATAAACCTTTTTCAACCTTCCTTTGCCCACTTCTCCGTATCCCTCCAGTTTCCGAAACCCGTCAAAAGCAGATAATCCCGAAATATCCTGTACCAACTTGCCACGTCCCTTTCGATTTCCTATCCGTGGTACGCATACGAAGCGCTAACTAACGAAACACTATGTGCGATACAATAATATCCCCCGAATCGGACGTTTGGTAGCCCTGATTGGTGGGAATGGTCGTAAATGGAGGGTAGAACATTTTACGTTAAGGTTTAGGAGGTAGTTTTGGAAGCCAGTTTATTTCTTCCCTGGATAAGGCATAATCGTAAATGCTTTATCACTGTTGCTTCAAAGTTTAGGGCACCTGTGACATGACATTTTACTTAATCCTTAGGTTTAGGGCCTAAATATTTTTTTAGGGAAAGAGATAGAGACTCTCTAAGTCTCTATATAGCATTTTATTAAACATTCCTACCCTTTTAGATCACGTGTCAAGACACGCCCCTGCGGCATTTATAAATATAAGAAAAGTGACGTAGTGTCCACACAACGATAAATCGTGACAGTTTCACTAGCTTGACTGATAAGGAAGAACCTTCAGCCTTCAATAAGACCACAAGCGCACAAACACGCCAGCCTGCTATAGTATGTATAATTATAGCAAAGAACTGCTCAAAGGCAAATTAGCACAACAAAAGAATTTAAAAAGGTAGAATTGTAATTGCCGAGAAATTGTACGAGAAGGAAAATTCAAATTAAGATTTGATGGAATAAGTATGTTTTCTATACGTGAAATAAGTTAGCTGTATATTTACTTTTGGTAAAATAAACTGTAATATATATTGTGATAGCTTCTGCCAGCGACTACGCCAACGTGGAAAACTATTAATTTTCCATAAGAAGTGGTTTTACTCAATCGTACAAATTATATTCAGTAAGGTGTTCAAAAAACTAATATTCAATCAAAAGCTTAATCACCTTAGATAAACAGAATAACTTAAAATACGCCAAGTGTCGTTTTATTAATTTAGTACTTTTTTGTTTTTAAGAAAAAGCACAAAATTCCTTGGGAATATTCTGTGACCTATCCAAAGCATTTGATTGCATAACTCATGATACATCACTCTTCGTACAAGTTCATTATAAACCCTTCAATTAGTATTAAACACTTACTCATCCCATTATAAAATATAGCCTTTAAGTTTTCTGATTGCATGCTACTTTTTTATTTATTTTTATTTTTGCTTGAAACAGTAACAAACCCACATCTATTCCTACAAACTTTGTGAAATATAATTTTAGTTGGGTTTCCGAAATTAACATTTCTACTTAGAGTAAATTTAATGTCAATATTTCTGTGACCTACTTACTTTACTGAAAATACAATTACTCTAAGAACTTCCCTGGAAACCTAGACCGTGTGAAATATCCAAAACTTCGGAATAATATCAAATAAGGTAAGGCATAAAATAACCCTACAGGTTAGCTATCTAACCGGTTATCTAAATGGTTAGTCTATGCAGATTAATGTATTATGTAAATGGTAAATGATTATTTTTTTATTTATAATCAATTAACATAGTTATAAATAAGAAATTTAGGCACACGTAAATTTAAACTAGATAAAGCTGGTGTTTCCTAACCATCTAACCGGAGAAAAAACACCGACACAAACTCGGAAATCAGTCTTTTTAACATATATTACAAATATGTGTACTTCATAACAATAAGTTTAGCATTAGTAAATGTTGACTTTAAAAAATCATACTAATAAAGATCAAGGAACGTACTTAAATATTTTAACCTCGAACTTTATCCTTCCGAATGATTAGCAAAATCGTGAAAAGAAATATCAATAATCACGCTAATAATGTAAAGGCCAAAGTTTCATCACGTCAATGTTTGTTACTCCTTCACGCTCGAACGGCTTAAAGGTAAACACGTAAACTATATCCTGAAATAGCAGATAGGATATTTTTATTTACTTACATTTTATACTTCTTTTGGCCTAACTTTCTACATGTACGCATGAAAACTGTCGCAAAATAACAACAACTATAGGTCATCAACACAAGGAAGAGCAAGAATTTAATCGGTTTACCACAGTTTAAGATCCTACGCAACAGAACTCCAATGCTTTTGACATTGACAGTGCCAAAGGGCGTTGCGTTTAAAGGCAGATCGAAATATTACTTCATCGTATTCGTTTAGGGTATGGTATTATGTAACATCTTTCCTTTTCTGAGTTGCCATGGCCAACCAGGAAAACTTTAAACTCAGGTTGGGCGCAGTAAAGATAATCTCCACAAGTGGAGGTTCTGGGACGGCTCCGATCTTCTGTTTGTACGGCTTCTTGTCGCAGACTATGTCCTACCTTCCATCTGTCGTGTAGGTTTTTTTTGTCTTGCACAGGTAACAACCTGTTCACGTAGATCTAATAACATCGTCAACGGACGACATTGCCATGGATACGAATAAAATAAATGTAATAAAATTAATACGAATACTGGGCCAGGCAAAGAATTTAATTAGAAAAAAGAAAACTAAACTCTTTTATGCTATCTTTATGCTAAGAGGACTGAAACCCTTACAACGTCGACCGTCAATTTACTTGATTAATTTTCTACGAACATTTATGATGAGCTAAAGTAAATTTATTATGTATTTTCAGCGCAATAACAATTTATAGAACCTAATACCAAGCAATTTCTGCCAGTAATATCCATTTCAGAATATAGGCCTCCTCGGAGAGCCACATTGAACGGTCTTGAGGGAAAATTGTAATACCCACACAACCTAAACACATATGGCTAAAATAATCTTATACACTTTGGGCTTAGCTTCAGAATACGTACTAATATTGTAAGTGTGGAAGTGGATGTTTGTTATTCCATCACATTTTAAGGAATTCTTTCTTGGTTGTTTAACACCAGCTTCCGAAATTAAGTCAGAGCCGATGCGCGCTAGGGCCGCGGGCAATTTCTGAAGCCTACGGTATTAGAACGCAAAGGGCAATTGAAGGACATAGATATAGTTTTAGTCAGTAAAATACCGACACGATCTCCTGTTCAACCCTCAGAACGGGAGAAATCATTGGATGACATTACTCCCCAAAAATAAACTTTCTAAATTATTATTGTTACAATTTTTTCAAGTTTTTAACATTTTTGGAAACGCTTATTTTATATTCAAAATATATTTTTCGATTGTATGTTAAAATAAATAAGAAAAACGTAGTAAGTGTAACCTTTTATAGATTCAGATAGATCGCTTTGAAATACAATATTTACCTTATAACGTCTATACTTATTAATATAGTGTGAAAGTGAAAACGTGTTGGAGACAGGTATTATTTTCTCCAAAGTGACACCCCATTTCGAGGACTGTATTTGACATCTGAAGTAACTTTCAAGATCAATAAGGATGTTAAGGACGTAATGTACATACTTGCTTCTTAAATATTAAAGTAATTTACAAGATCAAATTTAATCAGGAACGAATAAAGCTTGCGAGACCGACGCGCCTAGATCGGCGTGTGCGCGCAGTGTAGTTCTAGCATTAGGAGTGTAAGTCGAAACATTACAACGGGTACGTACGGATAATAAAAATCTTGTCCTAATCTAACCTGAGGTTTACCAGTGACGCCTGGTGAGGCCGATGTCTGCCAGGGATGCTGGACTGTTCGAAAGAGTCACCGCGGTCCTGCAACGCAAAAGACAACCAAAAGAACAAGGGTGTCGGTTAAATTTAATTATTATGTTGGAGAAGACAGAAAAAGATAAAAAAAATCTAGCTCTACCAATGTAAACTCTGTAAGCAGTTAGGCGATTGACAGTCAACTTGCATATCCTTATTGACTACTGTTGGTTTTTTAAGGTTTTTATAAGCCTGTTATGTGTCCCACTGCTGGGCAAAGGCCGCCCCTTTCTCCTTCCAAACTTCTCTGTCTAGAGCGATCTCTGCCCAAGTTTGCCTTGCGAACATGATCAGGGGGCATTCTCTCGAGTTTAATTCCGATCGTTCGACATTGGAATTTTGACATTAGGTACTCTTGAATTCGATGCTAAGGCCAAATTGTGACCTTTTTGGGAAACTAAGTAAAATGGGGATTGGGCTTGGCGTGTGGTCATTCAATTTAAAACCAATTTTAAAAATTTGGTTTCCACCTTCGTCACGGTTGACCCCCACGGCGTCGACCTCCTAAGATATTATAGATTTCTTTTTTAAACAATGACTTGCTGAGAAAGAATAATTATTTACTGAACAAAATTTCTTATCAACCAATGGTGAGCAAGCTCCTGAGATATCATAGTCAACAGAAAAAAAATGTTTACTTGTGTCCCCAAACCCGTTGGAAGCGTGATTAGCAAACAGAAAGTTTGGCAACTTATAGACTTTCACGTTTCTAATAGATATTAATGGGATCACCTGGCAGTATATCAAAAGGAGCCTTGATTAATGTTAGTCGGACTTTTAGCACGTAATCTAGGTAATGGGTGGCTGGTATATAACGTACCTTCCTTAGTGTGGGTCGACACTGGCTTGTTTACGATCGTAGTTCAAGGCCTCTCGTCACTAGTTGGAGTAGTTTTTACTACCTACTATGTCACCAGATAGTATGTAGGTGCTACTAAGTTATATGATGTCGCCTATCTTTAGTGACATCGACTTTTTGTAGAGGTAGGTTTTAACCGTGTGTGGGTAGGAAAATCTAACCCACCTACAGTCGCGCGATGGTCTATGAGACCGGCAAACACAGAGTTTTGCTACGGGTTTTTTTTTTCTTCTTTATAATCAATTATGGCATTATGTTTCTTCTGCTAGCTGCTGGAATGGTTGCTACGGGCATTTCAAGGCACTAAGCCCGCTTATAGTTGTAATTGGCGACAATCGGTCTGCGAGTATGACGCGAGCGTAACAGTACGGTTCTCTGGGACGTTTTTTTTTATTTATTATTTCTGATTGGCTCGCGCTTTACTACTATCTCACTGATGGTAAGTGATTGTGTTCGGCGATGGTAAGCACGCTTGCCTAGAAGTAACTTACTCACTATTAAGTTTAAGACCCCTATGGTGTAACTATCAGGAAACACAGATTTTTTGTCTGTGTTTGTCTTTATAGGGGTTTTTTTATGGTAGGTAAAATCATCCAATGACAAATCCCGCCCTTGGGCGGAGCGGGAAGTAGTGTCAGACTCTTACTGACTAAAAACCTACCCCGTTCCTTCGTAGCCTATCGTGCCGGGGCTGGGTATTCCTTTATAGGGGTAAGTCTTTAACGATGGTTTAGGTGTAGGGATACATTAAGGAAAATACTTGTTAAAACGCTTGTGGGTTTTTCTACATACCTAGTGCCAACATGCGTAATTTTCTCTGAAAACTTATCAGATCTGACATTGTTTGTCCTGAGTATCAAAGGCTGACCGTTGAAGGGTAGTTTTTACAAGTTAATGCAATTTTCTTTTACGTTGGATATCAATTAATGACTTCGAAGTTTTACTGACTAAAAACACCTGTTTTCCCTCAGTTACTGTTTGTGGTCTGGGCCACGTTGTAATGTAACTTACTGTCCAAGTGTCCATGTCATTTAATTAATATGCAAAGTATTAATTCCAAACAAATTGTTCATGTAGGTACCTATTTGAAAAGGTTGGTGACTGGTGTTATAAATAGGGGTTCTATATTTTCCTTGCAACTCATAATCTCATATATAAAAGAAAGTCGTATTATTTACACTATTCATAACTCGAGAACGGCTGAACCGATTTGGCTGAAAATTGGTGGGAAGCCGGACATTCGATATTTTTATATGGGCTTAGAGTCTTAAAAATATTTTTGGTGACCGTCTAAATTATACCCTATTTTTATCCCGTTAAATAAAAAAAAAAACCAAAGCCTGCTCATTTATTGGTATAGGGTAGAGTAGGGTAGAGCGTAAGCGAAACCGCGGGCAAAAGCTAGTATGTTTATAAACAAGTCGGTATTGAAACTAAAATGTTAATATCTACGTTCTAAATCATTGTGGACAAATTACGTAAAAAAAATTATATAGTCAAGCAAATTAATTCAAATTATCAATTTCATTCCTTTTCATCTGTCATTGAAAACTGCCCAAACTGGTTTAATTTGCGCGTCCGCCGTTTAAAAACTTTGTCGCATTCGCATTTCGCTTTTGTAAAAGTTACGAATATTGAGCGCCATTCGACTTTCATCCCACCTTATCGTACCCTTCAATCAACCTTCGGGAACGTCTGTAGTAGAACATCTGTGTTTCTACCTCGGAATCAGGGATTTTTGTAAAACTTTTTGGAATGTGTTTTTAGCACTTAATACGTACAAAAATGTTTACCCCTTAAATAAGGTCATTCTCAATTTTAAAATTATTGAAATTAATAGATAATATTAATTTTTCAGGTTTTTTTTTTAAATCAATATCTAGAAATTTCATTTGCTGTTAGTTGGGCCACAAAGTAATTTGGTTCTAGATTATGTAAATGTTACGTCATAAAAGAAATATCCAAAGTCCCTATTTTTTTTTTTTTTTTTACTATTGATAAGCTCGCGTTTGACCACTATCTCACCTGATGGTAAGCGATGATGTTGCCGACGATGGAGCATGCTTGCCTAGAAGTTACCTATTCACTCTTAACTTGAAAGACCCCTGGGTTATAGCTATCCGGAAACACAAACTCCGGGAGGGGAGTTCCACTCCTTAGCTATACGTAATCTGGTATAGTTACCTTATTTTATATCTTCATGCAGACATTTTAATGCCAGTATCATATTTTTCTTAAAAATTTATTGGTCTGCGTATCAATTACGTAACTGGTAACTTTGAACTGTGATAATATTGGTTTTAATTTTAAGTTCAAATACTTTACAGTGTAAAGTTTACAGTATTATTTTTATTTCTCTTTTAAAAGAGGTTTTATTTCCTACCATAAAGGTTTATAATAATTATGTTAAAATAACTACAAAAATGTTATTGTTCACCCTAATATTGTAAAGGCCAAAGTTGGTACGAGTATGTATGTTACTTCACGCTTAAACGAAACGCTTCAGCTGAACAAACTTGGATGAAATTTGCCAGACGGCTAGACATCATCCGAAAATAGCACATATCCCATGTGCTGTTTCAGGACACGGTCTAACCGTCTGACACTCATCCTCCTTTCATCCCGGGTGTATTTACACGCGGACGAACCCGCTGGCAGTATCGAGTATTATAAAGATATCAAATTGTTCGTGAAAGCAATGACGCGTGCGAGAACTGTTTTACTGACAGCTTTTTTTACTCTATAGCCAAGTGTCATCATTTTACGTAAACATGTAGTACTTGCCTGATATCTTACGCTCTTTTTTCAGGCTATGACATACTACAGAGTAGAGTACATATATATTTTCTTCTTCTGTACTATCTATATTTTCCTGTGCTGTCATATCATTTCATTCAGTCAGAAAGCCCTTTTATTCCTTCATCTCTCATAAGACTTCTGTAATAGTCGGTAAAATTGCTCTACATGTGCGCATTGCTCAAGAAATTTTGTAACATTTGTATGCATTTGGCTCGTCGTTTTATTACCTGCCATCCATTTTAAGTTATTGCTTACAACTCTCTCGTGGAACAGTGTTATTCAATCTCCAACACATTAAATCTAATTGTACCAAAATTTATTCGTCATAAAATTACCACTGTTTCTTCACAAAATATCAATGGGTCGTATGTACGAGTATAAGGGACAAACTTACAATTTGATCTTTCATTTTTCATAGTAAATTCATCTTTTTTTTATTTTTTATAAACTAGTACTTATCGGTTTAATTCATTTTGTGAACTATTTTTTTTTTAGCTGGTCCTGGTCAAAATCCTCCCCCAAGTCCTTCTTGACATTCTGCTCCCGCGTCGTCTCGAACCAATCCTCGTGGTACGCATCTAGATCATCACGCCACGACTTTCTAGGCCTCGAAGACACTTTCCCTTTGCAGGAATCCACTGAGTGTCAACAACTCGAGACATACCCAGCGGCGACTATGCATATGACTGAAGAGACCCCCCCAATACCATAGGAGCTTGGCAGAACTATAATCTGCTTTTTGTAAAATGTAAAATGCTCTATGCGTCATCATGAATTTAAACTTTTGAAGCCATTTAATACATAAGACCCAACGATATATAGGTAGCATGTAGGAATATAACAATAACAATGAATGGTTTTAGTGCACACTAGCAAAACAATGGAGTCTCGTGCTGATTGCAATATAGCATTACATATAGTCCATATTAATTGAACACATCTGTTGTCGGACAGGTTCAAGGCCTCATAAGGTTAGCCAGGGCTATTTCGGGCAAACGCGTGGCGAAGAGGCAGATGTGACGCCAGACGCACGTGACCAGCAAGGCTACATCGCTTGCAATCAGCTATTTTTATAGGAACTGTCTTACAATCTGTTCCCATCAGGAATAGAAACGCGAACATAAAATCAACAAAGAAATTCTAGAAAAGAAAGATGATAAATAAAATTCTGCTTACCAACCCCGTATTGAAAAAGGGAAGGAAGCGTTATAAGGTCTCCCCCATAAGGTGAACCGAAGAAAAGAAAGAAATAAAAAGAATTCTTTTGGTACAGCACAAGACACAAAACAAAAAAAAAAGAATCAAAAAATAATATACAGATGTATGCTTCACGACTGCACCAAAATAGGTCCAGTTCAGCATGAATGCCAGACAACTAGTGCCTGATACTGGTTTCTAACTGATGACTTGGTAATGTTCGCGGGAATCCGATGGATGCGAGACGCATAGGACCGGTCGTTGTAGCGACACTTGGGGAATGCCTGTTAGAACCTTCGCGAAGGAATTGATTTAATAACGGAGATATGCTCGAACTATTTCTTTTGATTATACAGATTAACAGTGCGAATGCGTGATTAGATATTGGAAAATTTGAAATTAATTTTGTCTGAGAGAATATTGAGGCAGCTTTCCATATGAAATTCGACCCAATTTATACAATTTTACGCGTTGTTGGAACCAATTTTCCGCTCCTTAAGGCTTTCGTTGTAAAACCTTATTACATAAGGAAATACATTTTTAATTTCGCAAACAAATTTGTTTACGGTTCTTGTTGAAAACACAAAAGAGGGAACGAGCAAACTGTTGCCGTGGCCCGAGTTTTGCCTGCTTTGTTGCTTGTCCAAAGTTGGTCATTTTGATAACAAACAACTTATATTTCCAACAGGCAGAACTGGAAAGCGTTGTAGGTCACGTTGCCTCGAGGAAAATAGAAACATGGGTTTTAGTGAGGTTTCTTTCTTTGAAGTTTTTCTTGGACATTTTAATTGAATCAAAAACGGACTGCTAAAAGGTTGTAATCTTACAAGAACGAATTCTTTCAAATAATTTTTCTGATGTCCACAAAGAGAAAAGTGTTTATAGGGATCCATACAATTTATAACCCGGTCGGAATTGCTTTTCAACTGAAACTGCTATTTTCATTCGTATCTTTTCGAATAGCTCGACGGAAACTGCTGTATGCGAAGAAAATAGAATACGGATGTTTTCAAACCAAATACATTATTCACGTTTATTTTTATATCATGTTCTGAGTACTCAATCAATTTTCTTTTTTATATTATAGGAATGTGCAATATCTTAGAAATAATACTTCCTCATCCACCTTTTTATGTAACAGGAAAGCCCTTTGTCCTTGTTATTTCAATATGAGAACTTATCACATTAAAACATCTTGATATATATCAGAAACGCATTCTATACGCATTACTAATACAACATCCGTACAAGATAATCTCATTCAATATCGTGACCATATTATTATCTTAGTCAGGCTCGAGTAATATATTCCAGCCATTAGAAAGGTCCATGGCAACGCTAAGATAAGCGATATCAGGATCTATAGAATAGAAAGTGCCTTCTTGTCTGCACCAAACTACGTCATCACTCCTTCCCATGTTCAGAATTTATTAGATTTTCAATTTAGAATAGAAATGTGAAGATTACACAAATTACGGTGTCGGCTGCAGTGGCCAGGGGTTGGCATACCTTGACCCTTGGATGGCCCCGAAACTTAAGTCATTTTACATTCTGGCCCTTCAAGTATTTGACCTAAATTATCCGCATCGTGAAGACTATTTATTACATCAATCATCGTGACTCCTAACAAATCACTTGGTTTAAGAACAATGCGGATTCGAGAAGGCTTTCAAACTGATTAAAGTCGTTATCTTTATTTAATTTTAGGTGTTTGTTCTAAGCGAGAAGAGGGACAATTATTTCTTCTTAATTTGATATTGTGCAGATTTCGTCAACATTTAATATTAGACTAGCTTCTTCCGGCGACTTCACTCGCTTGGTAGTAAGTTTCTACATACGAACTTTGCACCCTCATTTCGACCCCCTAGGAAGTGAATGTTGGAAAATCTTTTCTTATTCTTTAAAACCAATAACAAAAGGAACAACTGTGCGAAATTTCAGCTGTCTAGGTTTGAGGGTTGCGGCTGGGCGTTAGTAAGTCAGGAATTTGCCTTTTATACAGATAGGCTAGATGAATATTGAATTCTTCTCCGCCGATTTTAATTAACTGGTTCAATTAATAGAGTTGATACACTAACCGTGTCACTAACTCTGGCAGAGATCCAGATGTGAGCAGATGCTTATACTCATAAGTACCTAGTTTATTTTCACGGCTCCCAGGTGTTACAGACGTCGTTGTTGACATGCATCTGTCAAGGGGTACTATGTCTTTACAGCTGGTAATGATTAAATCCTGTATTAACAATACAGTTTTTATTGGTATGATTTTGTCGATACACTGACTTTCGTACTTTATTAACTCTTTTCACCTGATGGAAAACAAAGATGTGGTCGACGATGGAGCATGCTTGTCTAGAAGAACCTATTCAGTCTTAACAGATCCCCAGGTTGTAGTTTCTTGATAGGAAACACAGACTCCAGCAAAGTATTCCACACTTTGTGATATTTTCCGATACAGGGGTCTGGAACTAAAACTATCATTAAAACAACTTTGGCAAAAAACAGTCTGCTTGTAACATTGTGCGCATCCCGTGCCAAAAGAGTTTCACATACCACCCAACTAGTTTCGTCCGACGTTTAGATTAAGCTAGGACCAGGAAGAACTTCTTTTGGCCCCTACCCAAAGTCTACTGCAACCTGACGCCGATCTAAAACTAATATCACAACATTTAAAACTTAGTATATGATGCAATCGCCCTGCTAACTGTATTCATGTCAGTCGTTTACTACAAACGGTTCACAGCCGAGTGGACAACCATAGAGAATCTAAGTGTACTACGTGCACTCGACAAATGGATGTGCGATTGAAGGTAGAACTACACTGCTAACACGTGTGCCACACACGCCGATCAGGGCGTGTCGGTCCCCATACATTTTATTTAGAAACTAGACTTGTAGAGCAACACCTTGATACGCGCACGCGACGTCGTTCTACGTACAAATCTGGCGTGTTACACGTGTGCGTCGGTCTGTCCGTGCATCAAAACTGTACTGCGACACACCTTAGTTCTTCGGCATTACTCTAGTGCGACATGAAGAATTGACATAGTTATGTTAGGGCACCTCGACACGGGCTTGTTAGGTTAGGCTACGTGGTTAGTTTTTTTATCGACTCTGAAGTAGGCTAGCTATCTTGGCAGGTAGGGTAGTATCAAAGTACTGTAATAATGCATTAACTTACTGTCGAATTATAGTAGTCACACAATTGTTTGTCACACTACCATAGTGTCAAACTTCGCGCAATCGTTTGCCACGACAGCGTGATGTTGGGCTTCAGTGTGTCGCACTGAATGTGCATTCGAAATAGGGTGAGTCGCAGTAGTTTTGTCGCACAAACGTTAACTGCAGATCCATTCTCAAGCTTAAATAGTACAACTCAGAGAACCAACTGAACAAAAACTAGGTTAGATAGCTCACTTGTCTTGCAGTAAAAACTGGGTTAACTCACAAGCGAGGACTAGGGGAAAAACTGCTTGCGAGGGGAACCTTGGCATAGTAAGATAGCGGCAGAAGTAATTAAAACATTCCTTGAATTTGTTTTATGGTTTTATCAACAGAAAACTGTTTGGTGTGTAGATGTTTATCGACGAATTTGTAAGAAAGCAGTTGGGTGCTAAAATCTCAAGAAGTAAGGAATTTTATTATATTTTTTGAGATATGCAGAACTAAGTGTGAAGTCCCGCAAACCTCTGTTGAAAAGGGTGGAACCTCTGACCAGACAGGTTTTGTGTCTGGTCCGCGCAACTGCCCGATAGTTCAGACTGTTGGAATCTCTTGGAGAAATACGTAAATTTGTGATGTCGGAGATGTCGCTACATATTGTTTCAAAGAAAATACACTATTAACTAAGCGAACTAGATCTCTATTACGCAACTGATGGGCTATTAAAGTTACTACGATTATCAAACGGAATCGAGCGCTACATGACCTCTCGCTCAGATCCTATCTGCAACAGGAAATTGAATGTCAACATTTCTCTTCATACCGATAACGACGAAGATAATAATAACAATTGTTCAATAACATGTAAAGATCGCCTAGTTATAAAGATCTCATTTTATTCCACCTCAATTGAAATTCAGTTTTTTACTGGTGACAGGTTCGCGCTTAACCACTTTCTCACATTATGGAAAGCAACGATAGAACAAGCTCTTGACTTAAATACCCACCTAGTTGTAGCTATCAGGAAAAACAGACTCCGGCGGGGAATTCCACTCCTACGCACAATGAATGTGTTCCCACCCAAAACGTTTAGTGTGTATGGGTGGGTGCGATGTCAACCATGTTTTTTTTTTATTACTGATAGGTTTGCGCTTGACCGTTATCTCATCTGATGGAAAGCGACGATACGGTCGACGATGAAGCGCGCTTACCTAGAAGAAACCTGTGTGTCCCGAGGTATATTACGTTACGTCTGATGAACTGATGATGGAACGGCTTGCGCTCTTAAAATTCCTAATTCAAAACTTCAGTTCAACATGGTGCTTTATTATTCTTATATCGATTCAAACTCGTCTGACTCGATACGCTCGTAAAATCAAAACAGTAGGGGTCTTCGGTTTAGCCGTATTTAGCGTAACTGCTCCGAAATACTTCGTCCAAGCCTCTATTATAGTCTACCCACGCTTTAAATAAATTCACGTGCTGTCGTGCCATCGAACTATCAGCACTTGTGACGTAATCTACGTTTTGACATTAGATCAATGAACTTAATTAGCATGGGATTCGGTATTGATATCACATGAATTAGTTTTGTTGACAGGCGCGTGGGTCGGAAGGCTATACAATAAAAAGTAAGGTACGTTTCGAATGGCTTACCGAAGATTATAAATCTCAAGTAACCCAAAGATAGAATGAATCGACGCAGCAAGCAAACCACCAAATATCGAGTTTCGGCAAAATAGAAATCTGCTTTCATTTGAGAATCCAAGCATGACAATACGACCTCTGACTCCGAAAAAGGTCGCTTTATAAAAAGGTTACATGAGTTTGTATAAATATATAAAACGCCGAGTCTAGGTGCAAAATTGAAGGCAATAAAAACGTGCCACTCTGAAAATCATAAAGAATATATAATGAGAAATATTATATTATCGATCACCTTCCAATTTTAGCGCCCCTTATTAATTCAAAACCTCTCGCCAAAGAAATATGTATTCAAACTTTGATTAGCCCTTCAAGATAACAAATCTTCAAATTATTTTTGTTACCCCAGTCACGAATTTAGACAGCAAACTTTCTGAACTCAAAATAACGAAACTATTGATAGAAAAAGTTATTATTGAAAATTCTTAGAACATGTATTCTTACATAACAAGTAACCTTCAAGCGAATGTAATATGAAATGTCCCCGCCGAACTGCCTCAGATTGAGATTGATACTGGAAAAACAGCTATCGCTTTTAAAAGAAAAATTCTCCTTTGACAACATTTTTCAAAGGAGAATCGATTTCATTCTGATCACAAATTGAGGTGCTTTTTTTAGAATCCTGCCGCCCGTACAGATACGCCTTAATTTGCTGGATTCACCAACACACCTGCTAAAAAAGACAATTTTGGCCGCATAAATCCTAATAGAATCTGACTTTATGTAAAAACAATTCAGATAAAAGCGCAATATTACGCTCAACCGGAATTACACATCCGGAGAAAAAATTGTATCGATAGCCCCGGTGAAACATGTCTCAATCAATACGGTTCAATTGAGTAATTCTTTTTTTTTACTTTATTAAAAAAGGATTTTTAACCAAAATTAAGCAAGTGTCAAATGCGAGATGTTCAAACCACACCTCCACTCTATTTGAAATTCTAATTATTACTTCGTTTAATGACCAATTTTGGTCTTATTTTCAGAACAATATTTCTTTTTAGTCTTATTTTTTGTTTAGTATAAAATATTCTAGTTCTACTAAACAATTTAACTCCTCATGATCAACTGCGTAGTCTACTTACTACTGGACGGTCTAACCATCATCATCAAACGTCAATTGTCCACATAGCCCTCCCACAAGTATCGCCACATCAATCGGGCCTGTGTTTCTCACATCCCGCCCTCCTAATTATTCCCATGTTTACTTAAATAGTATACTTTTGTTTTTTTCTCAACCCTTGTCAACTGAACAGAGTGTGGGCTTCACGGATCCATTTTAGTAAAGGCCCAAATGGAGCGCGTCATGTTGTTGAATGTAACATTGTGTAGACACTTGGGCCTCCGAGCCCGCCATTGTTTGACGAGGTCGATGTCGCTAATAGGAGAAATATTTACACAAACGCGCTCGTGAGATATTTGTGTTAGAGCATACAAGAAAGGAAGGATCATTTCTTGTGTGTGCATGACCTTTGCAATGATCCATTTACCGCTGATAGGTACACTTTTTCTGGACACGATTTTTTGGTGTACTTTATCGTACGCCTACAGATCTCATATGATTTGACCATTACATGTTTGCTGTATGGACTTTAAAAGAGACTTCCTACCTCTGTTGGCTTTGGTGTTTCTTCTCATGGTAGTCAAGAAACACCAACCTCATCCAGTTTAAACTAAAAAAAATTTGACGTTTAAAAGTATCATAAAAACCTATTTGCAAATTAAATGTCATTTAGTAATTTTGTCGTGGTAAAAACGAAGTCATTAAATTGTGCGTGTATTTCTTGTAACGTTTAAATAAAGTAGTCGAATCAATTTTTGTACATTTTTATAGTGATAAAAGAAGATAAGCACCTTATTCAGCATGATTCTTATCAATCAAGGTTAAAGACAAAATTGTCAAGGTTATAAAGACCTTAGAAATATTTACGACGGGGCGTCATCGTACTCAAAACGGTTTTATTTCGCTTACGAGAATGAAGGCATTGATAAAAACGCTGTAGGATTTGCTCTGTAAATAATTAAGAATGCAATTTACGTGAGGTTCACTAATACAGAAAAAGGGCACAAAATAAATCTAATTTAAGAACTTAACAAATTAAATATTTATTTGGGCAACAAACTTGACCTAATGTACAAATAGAAACTTATCTCATCTCACACATAAATACGAAACAAAATTAGGTTAAATGTATTATACATTTATATGTTTATTATTGTAGGTGTACACACGCGAATTTTCCCTTGGGCCTCTAACAATGTTAACCTTCCACAAAACAAACAGCGACCGTTCTGCATAAATAATGATGTTTTCCAATAAACATTTGTATATATAACCACCCATAAAGAAAATATAAAATTATATACAAATGTTAAACAAGCGAATGGATGAGCATATTAAAATATTATCTCATAGTGATGTTAGATTCGTAAACTTACATTATTCGATGGGTTCCTTTCAAGACGTGCATTGAAGAAAATTGGCAACCTTTTGGGAAGTTGTGTGTCCTCGTCTAAGATTTTTCAGTCCCATTTATTTCCTTGAGTGTTGTAGAAAGTCAACTTGCTGAAGAAGTTACGATGAATGTTTATGCCACTTAATTTTGGCTTTTTGATGTGGGATTTGTGAGAAATGTCATCTTCCGCTCCAGATTGAAGCGAGGCGGCATGTCAGACCTTTACTAACTGAAACTAATCTGTGTGCATCAGCTGCCCTCCTTCTCCCTCCTGTTACTCATTCAAACGTTCCCTTTACCTATTTGTTACTGGATGGAGTGATATTTCAGATTATTACTATCAATTACTGGTATATTCTACAGAACTGAATTCTGCTCACGGCTTCTCCCGCTTAAATTCTAAAATGATGCCAAGGGAACATCTCGGAATAAAAAGTATCCTATGAGCTATTCTAGGATATGTTTATACCTTCGTGCCAAATTTCAAACTAATATTGTTCAACCATTTGATGATAATGATTTGATGTTGCACTTGTGTAAGCACAGTTCTATTGTCATAAAGCAAATAGGAACGCTTAAATGTACCCAGACATGTATGACGTCATCATCTTACCTAAACTACAATTCAGAGCTCAGTTTTAATTGTCTCGCAGAGTCTAGACGCCAGAATGGAAGAACTTCTTCATACGGTGTTTCTGGATTTGGGTCACGTGTCTTTAAAACGAGTCGGCTACTGCAATACATCAGAAGGAACGGGGTGGAGACACCCACTCCTCACGAAAAGGGTTCCTTGGTATAGAAATTGCAGAAGTTGAATCCAAACAAACAAACTTTGTGTTTGCTGTGAACTATCCTCATGAATACTCTTCGTATAGCGATAACTGAAGGCTATGTCGGAACTTAACAACGGTACCTACCTATTATAAGTCTAGATCTGGGAGCCCGGGAGAAACTCGTGAATACGTCACTTGCCCGGAAGAATTATGTCAAAATTTGCCACTGAATGATGCAGTTCGACAAAAAAAAAATTGGTAAACAGAGCGATGTCTTTAGAGATAATTATAGATAGGGATACTGAACGAGAAGGCGAAATCGAAGCCAGATAAAAAGTAGCATATTGTCTTTTCTTGAGGTTTCTAAAATCTACTTCCTACCAAATTTTATCAACATCGGTTCAGTAGTCGGTTCTCCGTGACATAATAACAAACAGACTAGAGTTACTTTAACATTTTTAATATTATTATGATGAATAAAATCTTACGAACATATTTATTTTTAGTTTAACCCTTTGACCGCTTACTTCGGGTTAATCCGACAAATATTTTCGTGTCCATTTTGTCCGTAGTCGTACCAATACCTGCTTACGACCAAATACTACATCTCGTTTCAAGTCTTCAATTCACTAGGCTACAGAAGGGCTGACGAGATGGAATATTTGGTCGCCCTGGCGAAATAGAAATGGAAATATTTAAAATTTTAAAAGTTACCAATAAAGCAATCGCTTTTCCTAAAAAACTACGTTTTTCAAGTAGACGTTTTTCAGTATTCTTGCGGGTAAGCATTATTATCGCTCGCAATCGATCATTTTATCAGCGATAGAGTAAATATTGTGACGTTTACTGATGTCCTCGTGTGGCGTTGTACCAACTGTCATTTAATGTTTGTACATATACGGGCTAACTGCTGATACACGTCACCGCGCACGTTTGCAAACACATTACCTCCCCGTTTGTTTGATGCACACAATGCGTTATAAAAACCCAGTAACACGCAACTAAACTGATACTTACCTTTAACATGTCTGAAAATAAGAAACCTGCTGGTAGAAATTTCTTTTAGAAATAAGCAGTACCTTTGTACATTTTTTTTGTCATAATACTTTTGTCCTTTTCATTTATATGTGTGTACATAAATTATAAAATAAATAAATAAATAATAAATAAACCTTTGTCCTTTCCTGTTCCTAACCTATACCGTAATTAGAGACACAATAGAAAGACAAAAGGTGTGCAGAGGCCGGTGTCCGCTTGGGGCTTGCATGTCTGAAAATATGAAATCTTTGTCCTTTCCTGTTCCCATTATTTGGGGGTCGAGTCTCTTCACAAATCCGGGCCAGGGTATTCTATCATAAAACAATATTAGTTATCTAACCAGTTTATCTTTAACTAACTATTTTGGTAAACGAACGAGAAAATATGTAACACCGATGTTTATGAACGAGCTACCCCCAAACTTGATATCATGTGCTAAATTCAAATACCAACTTAAAAAAATTCTGAAAAAACACTATCTGTCACTGTGTCCGTAGCCATGTGGATTGCTTAACAAGCAAGCCCCGCATTCTGCATTCATGAACAGGGATGAATGTCCATGGTTATGGAATGTGGGATTGTTTGATTTCGTACCTATGTGTTCCATTATTTTATTTTGTTAGCTTAGCTTAAGTTTATTGAATACGTCTTAACAAAATTTGTTTAATTGTGAAACGAGAACAACTGCCGACAAACTGTTTTACAGTTTGGCAGAATTTTTTTAATGTAACAATGTAAGCAAATTTTTAATAAACCAAATAAAAAAAAAAAAAAAATCAATAAATACACACAAAAATAGAATAATAACTGTGAAAACAATATCAAAATGGTTAGATAAGCAAACGAGATATAACAAATTGTATCTTGTCTCTCTCACCAAACTGCTGTTTTCTATGGTGGCCATGCCATCATCCATAATGGGCTTCGCTTCTTCTTATTAACTTTTAAGCTTTATAACTTCGAAAGGTATTTTAAAAATTCTTCCACATTTGTTTACTAAAGCCAAAAATCATTTAATAAAGCAAATAAAAAATGACATGCATGTTATTCCCTATTCGGAATTCTGATACAGCCTACCTAAATCGGGTCTTCTGATGCATATTCTGTGGTACGGTACGGTGGATACGAATTTACATATCTGTGTGACATGACGGATGTATGTATAATACCCACCTCGTTATTTTCACGACGAAATGTTTGTGATTGTGTTTTAAATGGAAGTGAAAAACTCGTGTTTTTGCTCCGATTTCATTAATAAGACCATTCATGTTGGTAGCACTTTGATGATTGATGCTCACGTGTATTTCAGCAACAAATTCTATCTTATCTAGCTATATTAATAAGCTGGTGTTACGCAGGCGCCTTAAAGCCAATAAGTATTGTTTACACTGTGAATAAAACACGAGATTAGATTATCGCGAAGCGTTGCAAAGTGTGGAGAAACAATAGCCAAACTTTTGTAACACCTGTGAGTGAGGCAAGTGCTTGCGAGACGAAAGTTTCAGCGATTCTGCTAAAAGCAAAAATGTAAAGAACTGTTGTTGCCAAAACTCTGCCTGATAACTTGGTTGCTGCTGTTTTTAAAAGTAGTCATTAAAATACTTAAAAGACATAAAAGCATAAACAAATTTTATTAATTTTACAAAACAAAAGTATATGAGCGAGCAAAGCTGCTGGCAAATACTAGTTTTTAACCCAAAGACTAGTTAATAACTTATTTTTTAACTCGAATTAATTTACGCATGTAAGAAATTAATTTCTTTAAGTAAACGTCAGCTGAGCGAGGCCAATGAACTGTAGGTGGTTAGTACGCAACGACCGACAACTATCTATTAGTTCATTGACTCGTTTACTTAAAGAAATTAATTTCGTACATGCGAAAGTACTTTTTTTCAAAAACCTCAAATTAATAATCCTAATTCGAGTTTTTACAAATCGATAGTATTTCATGTACCGAATCGACCCACCGCGGGATTAAAACGACCAAAATTTAACGGTGTATAGCAAAAAGCAAGAGATTTCACAATTGTTAAATGAGTCACAGTAGTGAAAAACGGCGTCCTTTATTATCTTGAAACCTAAACTAAACCCTAATGAAAGTAGATGATCAATTACGAGAAAGCGTTTTCTTTGCAAACTTGTCCCTGAAATGGTGACGTAAAAGGATGTTTGCTTAAGCCACCGAGCTATTTTTGCTTGGCCGGCGCACTAATTGAGCCAAGACCCAGCTTTGGATCATTAAATATGACAGCTTACCGTGTCGCTTTTATTACATAAATTATTTTTATACGCACGACATAATTTCTTTTGGATATACTCGTACATAATTATTACGGAGTTTCATAGAGTTCTTTTAGGTAATATAATACATTGCAAATAAGATAATATTAATGTAACAAAAGAACAGAACATTCAATTCTCTTGAGAAAATCGCTGCTACGCAGAAACATAATAGGTATAAATCTCCTTAATGAAGACATTAAGCATCGTTAGGAATGTAGGACAAGTGAAGTTCACGATCAAAGGTAATGTTAGCGCTACCTCTACTATAAATGCCATTTGTAAACTATCTGCGCTGTTATCTTCTAAACCACGCACATCAACACGAGACTGATACTGTGCAATGTATGTAATTGTAACAGTGCTAAAACAAACTCGACTAAATAAACGACCAAATTCAAAAAGGAACTTTTCAAGCAGTCTGATCCAATTGTTTGATTTTAATTTATTGGTAACGGCACCGACTCAGCCAGGCGCATTACTTTGTGTAATTTATTTCATCACCACTGCTCTGAAAACGGTGAAGGCAAACATCGTGAGGAAACCGGCATGTCCTAGAAACAAAAATTTGAAGATATGTGACATCCACCAACCCGCATTGGGCCCGCGTGGTGGATTATGGCCCATTCCCTCTCCTAGAGAGGAGGCCTGAGTCCCAGCAGTGGGAACATTATAAGACTGACGCTACTTTAGTTGTTTTTTACAATCAGATTTCGATGCAAGTATTTTTTTTTATTCCCTCTTTTTAGGATTCCGTAACCAGAGGGTAAAACGGAACCCTATTACTAACCTATTCAATGATATCACTTAATCATATGGCGTTGGGTTCTCGCCACATTGCAATTTCATTGTTATGTCTTGGGTGACACATGAAAGGTTACAACGAATTGATTGACGTAAGAGTCGTAAAACGCGGGCCACGCGTTTGATTTCTAGAGCGCTACAAAGGAACAAACATACGTATGTACCTACAAAAAACTCTTTGAAGGAGCATTTGAAGAAGCTCTGTCCTTTTTAACAGAAAATGTCTATGGAATTGAAACCACGCCATTGTCATCGCCATCAACTACACCTACTCATTAATTGTCATTGGCTACCCAAAACGTAAATTCGGTTATAATATACTTGTGGTGGCTTCGAGAGCTGTGGTGGGCCAGTGGTAACCCCCCGACTTACGACTAGCATGGTCGCGGGTTCAAACCCAGCCAGGCACATTACTTTGTGTAATTTATTTCTCACCACTGCTTTCAAAATGGTGAAGGAAATCCATCGTGAGGAAACCGGAAGACAATCCAACAAAACGCACTGGGCCCGCGTGGTGGTTTAAGGTCCATTCCCTCTCCTAGAGAGGAGACTTGAGTCCCAGCACTGGGAATATTATAACACTGACTATGTATTAATCAATTCCACTATAACTATTATAGATAAGTAATTACTAAGACAGCCTTCCATTAAGACGTGGAAGAACAAACGTTACATGTTATGTATCAGTGAGTAAACATCCGATGGAAATGGCTTTGCTCCTCGTTCTAGAAATGCTATTAAGAGATAAATATAGAAATTGTTATTATAGCAACGGTGCTTTCATAATTATCCTTTTCTGTTTATATTATCTTGTGTGAAACAATAGGTTCAATTAGTTCAACCGGATTTGATATTCATTACTAAACGTCTTTATATATCTATATCAGTGTAGTGACCCTCCTGGAAAACAAAATATTGACTTTGTTGGTTGAGTCTAGAGTCGTCAAAAATCAGCTGCGGATTTAGAACAAAGTGGCTTGTCAATCAAACCTAATGTTGGCTCGTCCAATTCCTAAAACTTAACCCAAATTGTTGACCTAAAAAGGAAAGACAATCTCATTTTGTTGTTTACTCAACGTTAATATTTCTGCGAAGCGTGCTGAATTCATAGTTATGATCTTACATCTCAATAAATCTAAACTAGTATTACACAACGTTTCTAACCGAAGCGTGCACGTGTGAACTTCTTATAATCGTATGATTCATCTCCCGTGGTCCATTAATCATACAGCTTTAGGGTTAGAGTTTGAAATTTTCCTCAAAACAACATCATAAGAAGAAATAGAATGGCTTATTCGTATAGTTTCGCAGATTTTATAGGATTTTGATCGTCCATTTGTCGCGTATCAATCAGCACATCTGCTTAAACTCCTGACGTTGATGCCGCTTCCACCAATGGTGAGGCGTTTTATGTTTATCATGTATCTTTTCTCTGTAATGAGCTGTAAACAGACGAATTGAGATATATTACAAGAGCATTTTTAAAGTTCTGTGATTGAGCAAGGTGATTTAATCAATAGCAATGCCCGGAGATTCCAGATGTGTGCAGGTATAGATCAATAAGTCAAAGCTAATTTAAGAATTTCTGCGCCTGAAACACAGTTTGTTCAAAAGTTTGAAACAAAAATTATGACATTTTCTTTTCATCCGCCACAATATAATGTCAGCTTTGATATTTTTATTACTTCATCACAGTTCCCTTTAAACGGTTCACTTATCATTTTCTTTGTAAAATAATTCTTTAGTTCGTTAAACCTTGAAATTACTGTTTTGGCATGCTCTACATAATTTGTATTGTTAGCGTTGGGTAAACCTTGTTCTTCACTAAACAAATATGTGCTTTGTAGAAAGGTCGTCCCCATTCATTTAGTACCGTCTGATTGACTACTGTTCGTATTGGAATTGTACTTACATTGTCAAGTTATGACCTTTTCAGTACTATAAACGTAAATCAATTTTAGTGCCCATAAAAACTTGGCTTGGAATCTTATTTCCTTTTGATAGTGCTCTTTTGGATACTGTAAACTAAGTTTCTCTTTTTCAGTGAGTCGTTGGGTTTTCAACACGTGTTTCTGACCTTTTTCAGTTGTTGTATCCAATTGTTTTATCATTAAAATAGCTGGATCACTTTCAGCGTCCTCCGATATTGTGATTACAATCATCAACATCCTTTAAAATTTTAATGTTTAATCTTTGTAATACTTTAATTAAAACAGACTACAATTTCGTGAACTCAACAATTTACTACGAAATTGGAAACGTTAAATATCAGCTCCTATTCCTCAAAGGAATTTCCAGTAATAACATTAATATTATGTTTAATCATCGTTTCATCTTGTCAAATTATCCTTTAGCAGGAAATTATAATTGTTGTAAATTCATTTACCAGCTACGTTTTCTAAATTTACTAACCCTCATTGTTTTCCTTATGAACTGGAAGATTTATTACCTGAACTTGACAAACGTCTACGTCAACTTGAAACATAGATATAACCGTGTTGACTTCCCACAATATATTGTGAATTTCCTCATCCCTTCCTGCAGGGGTTGGTGGCTAAACATCCATTTCCTGAACTTTCATATCAAGTCAGGGTCAGTAGGTACACCGGTAGCCTTGGACTATATTCGAATATTGGATTTTATGGTTTTATGACTTCTCAACCTTTCCCCAAACACTGGACAGTTTTCCACAGTATTGTCAGTTCTGCGGATACGACGCAGTGCGGTTTTACTATGTTCGGTATGTTCTATACCTTGACGTTTGTTTTTTTTTTTTTTTTTTTTTGTAACTTGTGTTTGTTTGTTGCTTGCGTTCTGCAGTTCAAACTATGAATTTATTTCAAAGCATCTAAATACCAATAGTTGAGTCGATCGGTGTAGTAACAATTTTTAACTACACATGCTATAAAATTCTAATCTATAAACAAGTTGTTCCTCTCTAGGCTTTTCAAGAAAGATTACTAAGTACCTACTCTGAAGTTTGTAGGTTTCATCACTTCAGTATTAGTTTTCATGGCGAAATGGCGTCAGCGACTATCGCAACCTCGTTCGGGGCGCGCCACAATCGAGGCGATAAGGCCCATCCTTGAGGAGTGGCTGGAAAGACCTCACGGCGTTCTAAACTTCCGCACGACGCAGGTTCTTACCGAACACGGCAAGTTCGCTAAGTTCCTGTTCCGGATTCGTGCGGAGGATTCGCCCGGGTGTCGCCACTGTGCGGAACACCCGGAGGACACGGTGGAGCATACTGTTGAGGTGTGCCCCGCCTGGGCGGAGCATCGCCGTGTCCTCGTGGGGGCGATCGGCGGCAGCGATCTCTCTCGCCGGGCCTTGGTTCAGGCCATGGTCCGTAGCGAGGAGGGATGGCAGGCGGTCGCCTCCTTCTGCGAAGCAGTAATGCTAGCAAAGGAGGAGGCCGACCGCATCAGGTAGAGGCAACGGGGCGCTCGCCCCAGCCGCCGCCGGGATTCCGATCCCGATTTCCGGCCACCGTAGGCGCGGGCTTGCGGACGGCGTGCAATGGGTAGCACGCTGTCCGATCGTCCGGTAACCGACCGGACCGAGCCCAAGTCGTCGACGGCGCGTTCTGTTCCCGCGCGCCTCAAGGAGCTGTCAGCAAACCGTAGAGGCCCAGCCTGCTAGCTGCAGGCAGGCAGGGTCGAAGCCTGCCGGGGCCAAGGGCCGTTTTCTGAGAGGAAGGCTCAGCCCCGGCACTATAGGCAACGAAGGAACGGGGTAGGTTTTTAGTCAGTAAGAGTCTGACACTACTTCCCGCTCCGCCCAAGGGCGGGATTTGTCATTGGATGATTTTACCTACCAAAAAAAAAAAAAAAAAAACTTCAGTATTAGTTTTATTTCAATTAAATAAAGTCACCGCCTCATCTGTCTCTGAAATGCTCGTATTACATACAACTCGACAAAATATTAACAAAAAAATATTTAAAACTCGTGTTAAACAAAATACAGAAGCTCACAACACGACAACTGAGTCGCTTGTTACAACGCTATCTCTAGAGTGTCATTGTCTAAAGTGCCGACGGAGTGGGAAGGGGTACCCCGCACCATGTGCGGCATGGAGTCCCACTTCCTCCCCCAACTACACGTGGTTATCGAGCCAGAAAGAAACAAATGACGGTGTCTTAAAAGTACGTTTAGATGGTACACTCAACGGCACGCCCATGGTATGAATTTAGCTCGAAAAAGCCAGTATTTCGTAGGCTTTTGTGTGACTGTGTAATTACTTCTGATGCGGTTATGCGTATACATTGCGTTGTGTGTGATTACGTCATCGGTTGTATCTAGTGCTTAGTGTCAATTGATTGATTGCCAATGATCTTTATGATCTTCGATTTTTTTGCTTGAGTGTGCGATTATTCTTTGTTCTATAAACTCGAAACGCGTGCTCGAACTCGAGGTGCTAAAGGACAAAGATATTTATGATCTCAAACACCTTTCGGTTGTTTTTTTTTTTTTATTATAAAGAACAGTCATAAAAATGTAGTTGTAATTTTTATTATGAATAAAGACTCCAGGCTGTCTTGAGTTGTTGGACATCTTCGTAATTCGCTGAAACGAATATTTTTTTAAAGTATATATTTTATCTTATCAGTCTGGATGTCTTGGATAGCGTTCCAAGTTCTAACTGACAAGATCAAGACTATTTCAGTCTCGAATACGAAAGCGAGACAGTGAGATATGTGGATGGCTACATCTTGAAAGTCTGACGTCATTCGATTGCGAAGTTCTGCTCTTTCGAAGTAATTGATTGACAGCCAATGGTCTAAATTATGTTCTGCAGGTCATCGACTCTGATATTTCCAGGAATGTAAAGCTTTGAGAGGGCCGACATACGACGTTATGTCTTGTTGCTTAAAGTTAACTTTGCCGTGCTAGCAAAAGGTTATACAAATATTTCTACATATCACAATTAAAGCTGTCCCTATAAATGATACGCTACTTTCTTCTGCTCTGGTGGAAATCATTAAAAGAATTTGGTGGAAAAATTCAGATGCAATCAATATTTGTAAATCCTACCATAAACAGGAAAATTGTGGCCAAAAGCAACACTGGCCGTGTTTAATAAATAACACTCTTCCCAGAATGACGTATGGTTCCCGTTTGAAGTCCAGAACCCGTCCCACCGCGGCGCTTTCTTTTAGTGCCTCTGACGTCACCGCCGCCGCCCACAGGGCTTACGGGCCGGGAATGGCAAATTTGAAGCTATGAAAGATGTATGAACGCTGTGGTTAACTTGAATTTGCAATCAGTGATCATGGAAATGTTTAGGTGGGGCGGTTGCATAATTTGTTTTTACTATTTTGTCATAATGCATTCATTTACGGAAAAATAAAATGATAAACATGTCCTATTGTTATTTGGATAAAGAAATTCTTCTCTTTAAAAGTGAGCTAGTTCCAAAATGTGTTTTTCCGAACGATTACTTCGCTCGCTGATGCTGTTATATCATCAAATGTATGCCACGCAAGATTACCAACATATAGCACATCAAACAGATGTCACGACCAACACCGTAGGGGCCAAACAGGGCCGAAGCTTACTCGGGCCGTGAGGGGTTTCTGAAAGGGAAACCTGAGGTCCTGGATCGCAAGGCAAAGAAGGGACATAGATGTGACTTAAGTCAGTAAAAGATTCTCTCGCTCCATCCTAGAGTGAGAGAAGTCTTTGGATGATTTCCCACTTCAAAAAAGCTTTTAAATCTTATTTACCAACAAAAGACGTCACTCCACATTTCTGCTCCAAGCTTAAAGGACTAAAGGCTTAACATGAAAGTTCTCTAATTAGGGCGTGAGCCCTTGCAAACATATCCCCGGAATACAGAAATAGTTACTGGTAACCTTTAGTATGCCACTGTGGCTTATTTTCACGTAATATGCTTATGAATATAGAAGTGAGGTTTCAAACGGTGGGCTTCAGGCGTTTTGTTCGGTGCCTGGTCGCCAGGGGAGCGTGTATAGTGTTTTGAAGCTATAATTAGCTTACATGTTGTGCTAGCTGTGAACTGGTGAAAATGTTTCGAAATTAAATTGGTATTAAGTAGGAAACGTTTACTGATAAAGTAGAAAAAGATGGAGTAAATCAAATGGCAAAGGCTTGTTTTTTTGACTGTGAAATCTCAAATAACTTCCCTCGCTCTGGACGGGATGAGAGGGGCCGTATCAGACTTACTGACTAAAACATACCTGTTCCTTCAGTGGCCCTTTGTATTCCAGAGCCACGGTAACTCTTAGCTTAGATTAGTTCGGCCTACAAGAACTCCTGGTTCCTTTTATTTTCTAGCCAGCTAGCTAAGAAGCTGCCTGTTCAGTCTTGCTTTAAAGTGGGTTATGGGAAATAGGGAACACTTACCCAGGGAGAGGTCCTCACGGTAAAAGGAATGTAAATAATTTACTAGATCCCATATAGTCATAACACAAAACGTAAATAGCGAGTCAAAAACATTTTCCCACATGAAACCTTTTACCAAACGCTTCAGCACAAACAAAATAATCCAAACCAATGACACATTCGGCCATTCGGCGTATCGTAAATCTACGATTGAAGCGCTTGCCCACATCGATCGTAGTCGCGTGCGCATACACGTGTTCGATTATTATCATCACGCATTCAGACCGGCCCGCGCGCCTACGCTTTAGCATACACTCCCTGCTCAATTGAAACGCGTCCATTTAAGTTATGTAAACGAATACCGTGAAAAGTTAGTTTGTATGTTTGTCGGAGTCAATCTCTGGAAGTGCAATTGCGGTTTCGCAAATTTACTCAAAAGCTCCTGAAGTACGGTTTCAATGGTTTGGCTATGGGAAAATATTTGTTATTGGAAAAGGTGAAATGACTGTGTAGCGACTTCTATGGCGCCTCAAAGGAACTAAAAACTACAAAGTTCTGCATCGCGGTATTAGAACATAACAATAGCCCGAAATGAACCATCGGGCAGTTGTACAGATTAGATAAAACACCCGTCTGGTCGGATGATCCTCCTTTTTTAACGGAGATACGTAGGACTTTAGACCGTATTTCGCATACCTCTAAATCTGCATAATGTGCTGATGGAAGCACTACAAAATAAGAAAACTAGTTGCAATAAAAAAAAAAATAAGAAGATAAACCACAACTAATTAAGAGTAGAGAATAAAACAAGTTTTTCTGACTTTCAAACAAAGAAGAACTAAATTCTAAGCCGAAACATAGACCATTAACCTCACAGAAGATAAATGCCTAGAACAACCTTGTCATTTGCTAATTGTTTCGCAAGTTATTAATACGCTGCTCTAAAAAAATGTTCTGTTTAGTTGAACGACGTGAATTTTGCAATTAGTTACCGCTACCGATCTATACTTCGCGTGGTTAGCTCGCACGTGATACAGAAAAACAATGAATGATTCATGATGACATAAGAACAATTTAGAGGTCAGACTCTCTTTAGCCGCTTTTGACTTTCAAACGATCGCTCCACACGAGCTTTTATGGTACTGTAATGCTGTATAAGAGCGTCAACCTGATATACAACAGTTCTTACGTGATTATGACGTTATTACAAAATTTTTTCTAGATATTCTGGAAACACAGATCTTGTGGATTATTATCTATGTTTCTATTGTAATCAAAACATAAAGTGTCTATTTCAGTAAAGACCCCCTGAAAATCTACTATTTTCCGTGGACTTTAGAAACATTGCGTATTATTTAATCGAGATTCTAAATGACGAAAATATTTTTCAAAACTTTAAGGTTGTTAAAAAAACACCTACTTCTTGGAACAAGTTTTGAGAAATATTTGAGTAATTTATGGGATTACCGAATGCCATCAGAGCGTAAGGCGTTCTCTTTTTTCACGTTGTCTCTTTATCAAAAATTGTGTTGCTTGAAACAAGCTCTTTTAAACCATAATCACGTTAAATATAGACGAGAAGGGAAGGGCGCTCTTAGGTGAGTGCGTTGTATTTGCCCAATTTGATTCCGCCAAGTCAGTTCCATCATCGGGCCATAAGATTGACAGCGATGTGTCACTATCCCACTCATGCGCACAAAAAGTTTTGGGAATATACTTTCATTGTGCTGTTAGTCTAGTGGTTAGTGGCCCTGACTGCTATGCCAGAGGTCGTGGGTTCGATTCCCACCCAGGACAAATATTTGTGTGATGAGCACGATCATTTGTCCTGTGTCTGGGTGTTATTTATCTATAATATGTATGTATTTAGAAATATATAAGTATGTTTATCAGCTGTCTGGTACCCATAACACAAGCTCTGCTTAGCTTGGGACTAGACGGCGTTGTGTGATAGTTGTGGAAATATTATAATATTATTGTGCGTACACACAATAATATTATAATATTACAATAAAATTATACAGCTAATGAGTAAAATTCCTTGCCATTCGTTCCCACTTAACCTCTATGAGGAGGAGTAAATAGGGTACCTTTTAAGCAGGCTTGCTCCATCGTCGCTTACCATTAGATGAGATTGGTCAAACGCGATCCCACCAATATTAAAAATAAAATCTGTCAACAGTTATGAGTCCTTAGGCATGCGCAGGGTGGAGTGGCTGCCACTTAAATTAACAAAATGGCCGACACAGGACATTTAATGTGAAAGCGTTTTAACTGAAAGGTTTTAGTCCTGCAGATGAGAGGCACTCATAAAAATAAATGGAAAGTGCGATAAAAGTTCTGATTACAAAGCTATTTAGACTATGTAGCATGTAAGGACGGTGTGTTAACCTCCCTTTTGTAATACTGTAATGCGTACGGGGTGCCTAATTGATGTCGCTGTCTGTATAATCTAAAACAATTAAGAGCCCTTTCACATTTCGGCATTACGCCAATTTAGGTATTTTATGCATCGAGCGGGCGGCGAACTACGTGAGCGATATTTTCATTCATGCTTCTAGCAGTCTCGCTCGCACTATGATATTGTGTATACGGCGGCTAAACGATCTTGAACTTTCGTAATTGAAGTATTCAGAAAGTGGTTAGAAGATGGATATTTTTTTTAAATGTCGTTTTAATTTAAATATGTTCAAACAAATATTTTTAATATTCTGCAGTATTCGATAAACAATCGATTGTAATATATACTATTCATAGCAAAAATAGATTTTTAAAGTTGTATATATTTATTTTTAATTCATATAAATTAGTGCTCGACTGTGATCCAACCTGATGGTAAGCAGTGATGCAATCGTTGATAACTAGTTTATTAAGTGTATTTTCAGTCTAGCCTTAATTTTATGGTAGTATGGTTGAAATCTTATCGAATAAATGAAACAACGAAATGTATTATTTATTTTATTATTTGGTACAGTCAGACATCATATTTTTACATCAGAAAAATATTTCCCGCAAAGGCATTGATCGATCTTTTCTTGAGTCGATAACTTCTGGCAGTACACATTTTTCATAAAAAGCTTTTAATTTGGGTAACATTTTTAACGACCAAAATTCGTCGTCTTTGTAGATTGTTATAGTTTTTACAGGAAAGTCTGGTCCAGTCCATATGGCAAGTAAGCAGACATTTTTATTGGATATATAAAGCTGTCCTTGAATTTGGTAGAACCAGTCATGACTTTAACTAGTCTAACTTTAATAAGTTCACTATCTGGTATACTAGTAAAGTGTGAACTTTATACTAATTGAAATATTATTTCAATTAGTATAAAGTTCACACTTTATTATAACTTCAATATAACGGTATATTATACCGTTCGAAAATAAATATTTACAAAGATCAAAAACTGCGTTCGTAGTTCACACGCACACAATAGCAATGCGGCAGCGTCTACGCGACAGTCGGCGCACACGACGGTAGTCACGGTAGTATCGGAACGAAAGCGCGCGGGAAAGAAACTGACATAGGTCCGACCTCGACAAGCGCTCGCGCGATACTAATTGCAGATGACCGGCGCAGTGAAATATAAAGTGTTTTTATTTATTTTATTAAAAAATAATAGTAGCGATTTAAAAAATAAAAATAATACTATAGTTTAAGCAAATGTTGATGATTATTTTGGTATAAATTTGAAGTCTAAATAATGTAGAACTTTGGAGATATTGGGGCTTGTTTTGAAGCCTTTTCGGTAGATAATTGAATTACGTTGTTTTTTTTTTTCTTTACATAAAAGGCATATAACGAAAATATTACCTGTTATGATTGAAGTATGGGATATTTGAGAGCTAATAATATTTTTGTTTTTGACTGATATTTAGTAGAATCTCAAAATTAGAGCTCAGAAATGATGTCTCCGTGAATTTTTGCCGAAACATGTATCGGGAGAAAGCTTATTACTAAATAATTAAATAATTAATCTAAAATCAGTTTTGAGGTAATTGTAGTAGAGGAAACGAACTATATTAACCAAGAAATTGTTATTTCATACAACGAACATAAAACCTAAAATTTCAACGTAGAAAACTTGCAATTTCGTGTTTTTTTGTAATACGCCTCTTAAGGTATTCGAAAGGAGAACCTCCTTAAATGCGTACAATTTTAAATGTCAAACTCAATAAATACATTATATTTAATATAAAAAACTCAAAAGTATCAATTACTATCGCGTTAAAACTTTACAAAACTGTCCAACTATTATTTGTTGCCGGTTTTTGTTTACTGGACATTGTCATGGCTTAACTTCGCGGATTTTTAATTAGGGATCTAGCCAGATCAAATCTAGGACATCATTTAGTCTTACCCGTTATATGTATGGTGACTGGTAATTAGTGACCGATACACATGATTGTAGTCATGATAACATAAAACCTGAAATCGCGAAAAAAATGTACTGGTCAGTACATTTATGTTCGCCTAACTGGTCAAAATGTACTGAACTTGCTGATGTTTTTTCGCCATTTCAGGTTTGTACCCATAGTAAAAGTTGTTTGTTATCATGACTACAATCACGTGTTTAAGTATCGGTCACTAATTATACCAGTCACCCTATATATCAATTTATCAGAATAAAATAACTCTTGAAACACGTAAACACATTTTTTATCAAATCAATTTCGCGTTGGGTGCGATGGAAGAGATTTGGCACGTATCCATATAAGTACGATAGCATTATGACGCATTTGAAACTCTTTCAGCAGTTTTTTGCTGTGGACTTTTTCACCAAATTATTGGTAAGACTGACATACTACTCGCATTCTTTCGAAGGATCCCCTAGGTCAAAACTGAAAGCACCTTATACGACTAGTACCTATAGGCATGAAGAGTCAAGGTTTTTTTTTTAGAATAGTTTTACATAAAGTATCAGGGTGAGGGCCTGGTCACATTACTGGCCTTGACGCGATGCCGAACCGCGGTACGGTGCAGTGTCGTAGAAATATATAGTGTCCGGTATAGTGCCGTATAGTACCACCACGACAACGTGTTGTTCAGGCGCTGCTTCTTCAAAAATTTCAAGATCAATCTTCAAACAAATGATTTTCCTTATATTTTCACGTTAACGAAACCACCACAGAAATGTGGCCAGGCTCTTATTATAAACCGCCAGAGTTTCGCGCAATATTCTGCGTCAATGTCACCCGGATTTTAGGAGACTATTGATCTGTTGCGTACGTGTAACGCGTGTACGTCGGGCGTACGCTTATCCATGTGTTAATTAGCTTTTGCCACGATTTCATTCACCAAACACTGTCGTTTACGGTACATTTCAAGCGAATAATCCCGAAATTCTAGCCGCTGACGTTGCGTAACTTTGTTAACTCTCTTGATCTCGTCGATAACGTCTTGAAAAATGCTTCAATCCCCTTTTCACTTACAACAGCGTTCTTATCTCGTTAGACTCCCGAAAATCTTGTACGAAGAAACACGTTTTTAAGTGCCTTCAAGTCCTGGCCATCAATTTTGCAAGATGAATAATTTCGATCGTATTTTTTTTTTTATTCACGATAACACTACATTATAGATGTGCTCTCTGCTGTCCCAGATAAAACCTATAAGCTACAGACCTAAAGGATTACGTACCTCAAACTATACTTTAGGGTTCCCTAAAGTGGTATTGTCTTTACCCGAAGCATTTATATTTCAGGCAGAATGTAGGCGAGGCGTATCTGCCCAGCAACATCGTTAGTAATTTATTTAAACTACAACCTCACTTGCAAAATGGTTTCTATATTCAGAGCAAGCTCGTTGTAACGGCTCCCAGGTCTCAACTTAATGAATTTAGCACTTCTAGAGAAATATACCTAAGTTCCCCGTACGTTTTATGAGTATCGTTCATGTTTATGATTATACGTACGCTTTTACTCAACATGTTTGTTGATTGTCTGACTACCTAGTTGGAAACTCGGCATTCTTCGTTAGACAAAACATTTCATCATTCTGTTTTAGCTCAGAAGTGGTCACGTTTATTGCAGTGTCAGAAGCGTTGCTCAGGTCAACTAAGATGCAGGTAAACAAGCAATTCAGACACTCCAACTAATGTGACATTCTGAACAATAGTATTGAACTAATGGATCCATAATCCTCCATTAAGCAGTAACATAAATTACTCATACACAATCATAAATATGTTTCAAAAATATTTATGATGCCAATTTTTTATCAAGCATGTATTATTTCGGAGATTCATGTGTGCATTATGCTTTAAAGGCCGTGGCATTGAAAGCTGGGGGAGGTGATAAATGGCTTAACGTCTCATGTAGTCTTTCCCCCTGCGGCATTAACGTTGCAGGTTGTATATTTGCTAGATATTTCTTATTGCTGTGCCAAAACGTTGCCATTTTTGCTCGTGTTGTTTTAAAAAAACTAAAAATACGTTCAAAGGTTCTTGTTTCCGGTTTTCCTTTTCTGTCGAGAGTTCTAGGAATGTTGATTTAGGAAAGCGAGGTACCTAATCAAGAATCATTCGCTCCAATTTCCCTTCAAGTCCCCTCGTGAGCTTCGCTCTCGGGTTATTCGATACAAAGCAGTTACGAGGAGCACACGATCACAAATTGTACTTTGACTTCCAATTTTGGACCCAAATTGAAACTTATTTTCTTTTATTACGTACCCTACAATGTCAGGGCACAGGATAAAGTAATTTTGCCATTATGAATCCAATTTTGTCTTTATGAACTTATCAAGCTCTGTGTTGTAAAATTCGGCGATCGAAAAGGGTCTATCTATTGTCATTTATAATAACTTTGAGAGGTCCCCAAAGAGTTTGGCCAAACGCTTACTCAAGCGAAAACTCGCCTTTGTTAAATCTAAAAGGACATACTCGAGTATTAGTACTCTATCTAGAACTATAGGCATATCTTAAGCTTTGATTAGTTAAACTTAACGAGCAAAGTGACCTGAGACTATCGAATTTTCAACGACCTTCAGATCGTCTCAAGTTTAAATTTGCTCAGATACAGTCTCGATCTCATAAAAGGCTGAGCAAAATTAGATTTAATATACTTAACGAAAAGTTTATCATCTGTGGTAGGTACTACTGCACTAATATTAACTGTAAAGAACTTAGCCTAACAGTTAACAATAACCATGGAGTTTCTTGCGGTTCTTCTCCATAGGAAACGACAAATTTGGAACCGTGCACTAGCTTCTGACGTTTTATAAGTGCCCATGTAGGCCTATATGAAATAAAAACATTTGTACTTTGACTGGGTTTAGTTCCATCGTCGACATTATCGTCGCTTTCCATCAGGTGAGATCAATAATAAAAAAAAAAGTTAATAATAGGTGCGAATGTATTTTTCATAAGGTCTGATCAGATGACCAAAGTACTATAGTCTCAAGATAAGGATGACCAGTGCGTTTTGCCAGTGATGACATAATATATAGCTCTAAAACTTGATCGGTCACAACGGGCTGCATTAGACTTGTCCCTCAAAATGCAATGTCGTTTAATCAGGAATGAAGATATTCGCAAGAGAACCTAAATTACTCAGTAGCCCAAAGAATACCTAACATTAAATGGCAGTGGGCAAAGCACATGATCGATCGGGGCCGTAACGTTCGGCGACAGCGTACCGGAAGACGTAGCGTTGGAAGGCCTCCCACAAGGTGGACCGTGGTGGATAGCCTGGTGAGGAGCGCGGGAATCCGATGGATGCGAGACGCACAGGAGACTTAACATGACGTGTTAGATGAAAAATGGATCGCGTCAAGAGCTCATGGTAGCATTGCTGGACCCGTCATTGTGGTGACATTTATACATAGACCTCCTCCTGGTCTATGCCCAGCAGTGGACGTCATTTGGCCAAAATTATGAAAACACTGATGAGAAAACCAAAAAAGGGCCTTTACAAATTATATATGCATACTGCAGGCGACCACTTGACCGGCTTCTAGCGATCGTGCTAGAATATAAGATCTTTCCAGAAGCTCCGTTGCATTGATATAAATTAAACATCGTTACGTGATCGTGTTATGTTTGGCGCCGGACGGTAGACAAAGATAACCCTAGATGTACCTACGAGCTGTTTACTACTCGTCACATCATCATATAATTTTGCAGTAGGTACTGAAGTATTTTTTTTAAAAACTCGAATTAATTTACGCATGTACGAAATTAATTTCTTTAAGTAAACGTCAGCTCAGCGAGATCAATGAACTGTAGATAGTTACTACGCAACGACCGACAACTCTACAAGGTCATTGACTCGTTTACTTAAAGAAATTAATTTCGTACGTGCGTATATTTGTTACTTCGAGTTTTAGAAAAAAATACTTTATTTTCTAATTTCATCTTTACAAATCGATAATGTTTCATGTACCGGATTCACTCTCCACGGGATTAAAACGACTAAAATTTAACGGTGTGTTGGGTGTATAGTGTATAGTTCCATGCCTCTTTCTCGCTCGCACGCTTGACATTTTAATACGCCATGGTAAGGCCTGCTATTATGATCTCTTGACAAGTCTGACTCAAAATGTCACCAATAACCTTAAATAATAAACTTGAACCCTGTCAAAATTTTAAACTTAATAATTTCATTTATCCTTTGTGGTACATAAGTTTAAGATCAAATATTCTATCAAGTTGTACGTCAGTACCTCCCAGTAGGACTACAATATTATCCCTTTGGAGATATTATTTATTTACAGAAGATACCTTCTAAGACGGTGTCGACGCCCTCAGTTCGTATCTCATGAATCATAATATTCTCGTAAATCGATCCTTACACTCGACGCGAATAAAACTCAGCAAAAATATTCTTTCGTTAAAGAATTTTGACCTAAGCAAGTTTTTCATTATTTTTGTTTCTCTAAAACAAAGACAAAGAAGGAACAAAGGAGTGGCTTTTAGGCAGTAAAAGTCCGCTCCGCCCTAGAGCGGGAGAAATCATTGGATGATTTGCCCCCTTAAAAATTTTTTTTTTGAAAAATAATTTGAAGATCCTGACCTTAGAAGCACCTAAAACGCGGTCATTATCGGACAGCTACAAAAGAAAGAGATGCACAAAGACACGTTACAAATTTATAGCATTTTAGCAATTATAAATCTACAGATTTAATTATAAAATTATAACATTGTTTACCGTTACAGTGTTATAATTTACGTTGCTTATAGAATAATCAACTATCAATCAGAATTGTCATGTTTATTAGTGTGGTTTTTTATCGATGAAAGTAATTTTTGGAGGCATCTTCGTGATTTTGTTTTTCATACTATATTAGTTATACTATGTTTTGAACACACTATCTATCTAGCGTTTATCCTGAAGAATTTATATTTTTTTAAATATATTTTTCTGATTCTATTTACTGCAGTGGATCATATACTTTTGCGATTTATAAAACTCGCTATTAGCTCTGCTCTCAGTGTGCAGAAAAGAAAACCCCTGAAAAAGAAAACAATTTCAATCAAAATTTTTACCTAGTTTAACTAACTGATACTACTGAATTTAATACAATTCTAAACGATTTGCGTTCTGTACCTCTACCATGAGTTTTAAGCAATAGTATTCGTCGCTACTCGATATCGACGCCGTAAATATTTTGTATGGCAAATTTTGGTTCTGCAAGTGACCGCTAGCGCTAGAGGCGCTGCAAAATTTGCCATACAAAATATTTACGGCGTCGATGTCGAGTAGCGACGAATACTATTGTTTAAAACTCATGGTAGAGGTACAGATATTGCTACCGCTTTAGTTAGCTTCTTGGAACTATCCTAGCTCGATCACTTCAGCAGACGATATGCGTTCTCTGTTACTACTCTAACCGGATTATTATTTTATCTTCTACATCAAGGTTACCTCCTGGAAAATCTCCCAAGAATGTTCGTCGTTGTGAATTCCAAAACTAATTGTTCTTCTCTCTTTGTTACAGTTGACGAGAAGATATTCTGCTGCCATGGCGGCTTATCACCCGACCTGCAGGCGATGGAACAGATCCGGCGGATTATGAGGCCTACCGACGTGCCCGATCAGGGTTTACTCTGCGACCTGCTGTGGTCCGACCCCGACAAGGACACCGCCGGATGGGGCGAGAATGATCGTGGTGTCAGCTTTACATTCGGAACTGAGGTGAGGGGGCTTCCTAGACTTTATTGTTGTCCTTCTAGCTAAAGGATCTCTTGAGCTCAGCTATCTCTATATATAAGCTCTATCTATAATAAACTGACTGACTGATAGATCAACGCACAGCCTAAACCATTGGTACTAAGATCGTGAAATTTTGCTCGAAAGTTTTCTTTTACAAGGTAGGCGAGCACTAAGAGAGGATTTACCAAAATCTAGGAGATGGGAGGGGTTCAAAAATTTGTATGGAGAAATGTACAAATTTAAGCTAGTCCTAGAACAAGGAAATCAAACGGAAATATGGAATAAACGTGATGGTAGGCTGTAAAGCTATAAACCTTATGAACAACTGTTAGTATCAGAGTGGAATTCCTTCACTACATATGCGACTCCATTTTAGTTGCCCATCATTGATAATCTGGATATCATACGGACTAAATACTGGTCCTTCCTACTCCATAGGAGCAATAACAGCCGTTTAAACGTCTCAATACGACCCTTAAAGTGAAAAAAAAAGAAAACACTTAGTACTTAGACGTTCCAGAAGTCAAAGATAACAAAATTACCCCTTTAGGCTTTATGTCAAGCAATAAAACGGTCCCTAAAACCGTTTTCAAGCCAAGCGACTCGAATACGGCAGACGAATATTTCAGCGCCGAAGCTTACACCGTGTTTGGCAAGCTACGTGCCAAATGAAATCTTGCTTACTGTAGCGGTGTGAGCCTAAGACTTGCCAAATTAAGGCTGTACATATACCTAGCAATTGATTCAACATTCTAAGCAATTACGTAACATTTCTAGGGGTACCCAAAGGATAAAATCGAGACACTATTGCACCAGGTGTGTTCACCAGACTGTATCTCATGAACCATGATGGCGAGACAGTTGAAATATGCACAGATGATGTATTATTATTCGAATAATCTTGATGCGCGGGGAGTGATGCTAGCTCCTCTGTCCGCTCTTGATTGCTGACTATAAGAGCGTTTTTGAGCGTTGCGTTGCGGCGCCGCGAAAAAGCGTTCTGTAGGGTAACCAGCTCCTCGTAATTTTTTAGAGTGGATCTTCTATGAAACATGTACTAGTTTCGAAAACGGCCCGACAAATATCACAACAAATAATTGTGGGGATCACCCCACATATCAATTTGAAGTCAGTTTGTTCAAATATCAATTTAAAGTCAGTGTGGTACAATAGTAGCCAACATTAGCACGCGAAAATGGCGCACTGCGCATTCAAAACATGTACAAATAACCAGCGCAATATTCAAATTTCGGAAAGAATATCTTTGTTTGAAATATTTTACATTAAATTGTTGATGAAACATTGTATATCTTGTGATAAAATAAAAAGAGCAAACGTTCGATTTGATGGCCTAGAAACAAACTGCATCATTGTCACCAAGTATGACGTCATAACGCTGGAATTTGCGTCGCGTTGCACTCCGCAAAATTCTGCGTTGCGTCGAGCGGCACCGCCGAATTTAGCTTGCGGCGACGCAACGCGGTTATGTGTTACGGCCCTTAGTGTCACCTTAAGCGTAGTGACGCTTCGCTTCGCTTCTTCAACTATATTAAGAATATTGTCATATTTCATTAGCAGGGATCGCAAGAACAATAAGGAAGAAATTAGGAGCTGTCAAACTAATTTACATGTTCAACTTCAACATAATTTATGCGCAATACGTGTCGTTCAAATCCATTTTGAGTTACAGCTTCATGCCTCAACTTCGTTTTACAGTTTTAGATTCCGTATCTTCCTTGTTTTATTTACTACTTGATATAAGTTAGATACATGATATTGCGGCTGATCAAGGCGAAGGTGGAGGGATGGGCTTGACTCACACTGATACCAGAGTGACTGAATCGCCATTGCGGTTCAGTCACTCTGGTATCACGTCTATTCTAGGTCATTACCTAGAATAGACGTGTGTGGAAAAGAGAGTGGGTGGTCTTAGCCAAGGATCTCAATCCCGATTTCCGGCCACCGTAGGCCTTGCGGACGGAGAGCAATGGGTAGCTCGCCGTCCGATAACCGTCCGGGCTGAGTCCAAATCGTCGTAAGGCGCGTATTGCTCCACGCGCGCCTTAAGCAGATGTCAGCAAACTGTAGAGGCCCAGCAGGGTCGAAGCCTACTGGGGTCTAGGGTCTGCTTCTGGAAGGAATTCTCGACCCTGGTATTAAAGGCAAGGAAGGAACAGGAGTGGATTTTTAGTCGGTAAAAACCTGACACACCCTCTCGCTCCGCCCAAGGGCGGGAGATGTCATTGGATAATTTTCCCACCTACAAAAAAAAAGCCCAGCAGTGGGACATAATGGGCTAATTAGATGAGATGAGTAAAAAATCTAGCAGAACTCAGACTCAACTCATAACTCATCATAACTAATTGCAGTAGATACTGTGATAAGTCATCGATCCGAGATCTTACCAACTACAACATCTCTTAAATTGTGTTTTTGAATTTCGTACATCAGTTTACACGTCAAGAGAACTTTTCGAAACACTATCAAAATAAGACTTACGAAACTTATCCACCTCTACAGACCTGAAGAACATTTTAAATTCATTATTAAGATACCTATGTTACTTATATAGAACTTATAGTGAATAGGCTCCTAGTGTGCCCCTCACCATCAACGATTGCATCACTGCTTACCATCAGGTGGGATCGCAGTCAAGCACTATATAAATTTAAAAACAAAACAAGAACGGGCCCCCGTTATCCCCTTCTTGTTAGGTTACTTTAAACCTCGCAGACATAAGTAGTAGGCCCTATAGGAAGGGGCCTTCGTCGACTCTACCTCAGCTGTCTGAAATAGTAGCTATAAAGGCGTTTATACATTTTTATGGCATTGTGGTGCGCATTTATCCTTTTTGACAGGTATTTCGAATTTAGATAGTAAAATTTCATTTCTGCTAAGAGTTTAGACACAAATGAAAAAAATACTGTTTAAAATGAATTATAATATAATCGCCCGTCAAGAAAAATAAATAAATAAGCCCTATCTTATACAAACAAGCTCAAAAGGTGATCTCGTGGTACTTTTCGTTATCAACGCATGCAGTGCTTGGAACTACGCGCCCGCGTGCCTGACCTCTGAGCACTATCGCGGTCTGTCTCTGATTATAGTGTTTGTGTTAGATTGTACTCTAGGCTGGCTTGTGGCACGTGCCGGTAGGGTAGGCAGGACCCACTGGCCAATAAAAAAATAAAAAGTATTTATTGCAGGCAACTATACAGCTATCACAAAAGGACTTGTCACATAAAGAAATACATTACACTATCGGACATAGCCAGCAACATTATTACTACAGCAATCTCCGATATAAGGGCAATCGAATCTCCCGGCAATCGTCACCAGAACTATATTGGATCTATGACGCACCCTGCGCACCAAGGACGCGCACCTCTTGCGCATGGTGATGTGAAAACAGTCGAATGGCCCCCTCCATTCCTTCTACCGGTCACGATTTTACGCCTTTTACCATCCAGATCAGATCATCCTGCCATTTTCTTCCGAGGTCGGCCACGGCACCGAGTCGCTGTGTCAGGGCACCAATTCTGTGTTTTACGGGTGCACAGCTCATCAGGCATACATACACATGCGGTAGTCATCTCCTACTCAATTCAAGTTGGACAGCCTTTTGAGTCTCATCTACGCTTTGCGTTTTGGATCACAGTATTGTGTTTCGATCGTGACTTGTGTGCAATTTATTCTTTGGTTTGGCAATTAAGGAGACTACTCACCAAACCCCGCGGTGGCTGTTCAAAATTAGAGATTGCCAAGTGCTCACGAGACTGTGCGCGTGTCTTTCGAATTATTACAACGTTTCTTCGTCCCATTCCATGTTTTAGTCAGTATTCCTTTAACGCGGTCAACTGAAGAGCCGAGTAGATCGCGCGGACGTAAGCAGCCGGCAAGATCGTTAAAAAAATCAGGCCTTCGGCCTTGTCCTCTGGGTTCGTGTCGGCGGGCCGGTGGCGGCTTGTGTAAACACCTTAAACAAAAATTTTATTTTAAACCAGACCAACGGTTGTAGTAAAACTGAAGTTTTAGGTAAAAGAACTTCGTGTAAATGTGATTTTCTTCCAATACGTTTTCTAAACATAACCATTGTCATTTGCAGGTTGTCGGCAAGTTCCTGTCGAAGCACGAGTTCGACCTGATCTGCCGCGCGCACCAGGTCGTGGAGGACGGCTACGAGTTCTTCGCCAAGAGGCAGCTCGTCACGCTCTTCTCAGCGCCCAACTACTGCGGCGAGTTTGATAACGCAGGTTGGTATCTTTCTTCTTGATCTTCGTTCACTCTGAAGACATAACGTCTGCTAAACCGGTGTCAGGCAGGTAAGATTCGGACGAGGCTCGTGTAGCCCAAAAAGAGGAAGCATGCAGGCATGACTATGATTGTTGTGTAAAAACACTACAAAGATACGGTTAGGATGGCACCCAGCAGCCTTGGTGGTTCACTGTGCAATTGGGATCCAAAAAATTAAGTTGGAAAGCCATTCTATTGGCTACCAGTAATAATACCACATGGGTGGTTATACAATGGGCAGGAGCCTATAACGCTCTATATGACTGCGGGTAAAGAGACGCAAATGAATTTCCTCTTAGGAAACTTAGAAGGATGCTCTGTAATCTCCACAGACAAGGGATTCGTTCTATTGGTTTGATCACAAGGTCCCTCGTTTCTAATCCTCAATTTTTCTGATTCCAGGAGCCCTCATGTCAGTGGACGAGACGCTAATGTGCTCGTTCCAGATCCTAAAACCGGCCGACAAGCGTAAACTCTACTCCGGCCTCAACATGGGCCGGCCCAACACGCCGCCGCGCGCGCAGCCCAAGAACAAAAAGAAGTGAGTCCACACACACACACTCTACTGTTGCACTAACATTGTACACTTGCACCGAGTAATAAGAATGATGTGGAAATTGACCAATCAGAATTTAGCGTTATGACGCGTTACGTAGTCCCACAGAGCACGGAATGGCCACGCCAACTGTTCTGAAATTCGTGCATATAGAGCACAAATTCTGTCACAGACAGTATTTAGAGGTATGAGTTTCCATACATATTACTAGTTTAGTCTCGGGGTCTGTTCCACAGGAACTGCGTGTTTTTCGAGATAAAAAGTAATAGTAGAGGGCTGGTATACCTGTGACACTCTCGGCCCTTTAAAGCAGGGAATGAAGTTTCATAATTGGATCTGTACTTCTCGAGATATCATTGTACAAACTAGGTTTAGATTTATGTCGTAGTGCAAAAACGGTGACACACTTGGTTTATGCTTTTAAAAGCACTCGCATAATCGTTTTCTTGCTCTGTGGCTTGTCCAATGAGGGTATCGATTTATCACGCCATACTTACTACTCAGTGCAGACAACGATGGAAATTATAGGGAAAACGATGGGTGTGAGTTTGGTAATAGGGCATGGTAATGGATACGTAATACTGCGTGAGGTCGTAACTCGCAACCTCACGAGTAATGGAACTAATCTCCGTAATTGAATTGGCTTTCTACATCCAAACTGTCTTTTGTCGTGTGAACGAGGCTCTTTATGCAACTCGTCGTTTAATTCGATTGCATGAGTAGTTCGTATTTGTTGCCAACTAGGACGACCCCCTTTTATCTAGAGGTGATGAGTCAAAATCTACTCGTCAAATAAGAAAACAGTAACGAGCTAATTACTATTTTATAATAACGTGTTTTGTTATTAATTTTATGTGCACCGCGCTACTCTAGTATTGCCAAATTGACTGGTATACCACTCAGTATTGCCAGATTTAAAAAAATATGTTTGCCAAAATCAGCACGAAGTTCTTATCATTGCTATATTGCCAGACTATGCCAAATTTAGTAATATCGAAGTATGAATTGAATTGGTTATAATAATGTGAAATTGTATGCGAATAATAGTTGTTTAAGTCATGTAATGCTAACAACTGGGGCTTAAATATAAGTGTACTTTAAGTGACATGTAAAAAATAAAGCATTCCCCATTTAATTCGGTAGTTTGAATTTCGTAAATTATACCTTAGGAGTTACACCCTAGAGTCGTCATTTTAAAATTCATGGATATTTTAATGAGTGGTTTTGTCATCTGGCAATACAGTCTCAAACATGCATACTCAAAAATATAACCTTATACAATACTTATACATCTGTAGCAGAAAATGGAGATTAAAACTATCTTCGTAATCCCTTCTAGTATCGGATAATAGGAAATAATATTCTTAATGATGTTACGAGTATTTTCTTTTCTTTCTTAAATTAATGGTGGATTGAAAAAGTACAAAATACAGTAGAATTTTTAAAGTGATAGATTACCATATCAGAAAAAAGAAAATGCAAACACGACCCTTGCTCTTTTATATTCCATTGCGCCTTTTATTAGGTTCAGTCCACCTACCAATAAGATTTAGTTTCACACATTATTAAAATAAATATGTTTTTTTTTTATATATAATCGCAGAGACATTTGAAGCCGCTATACAACAGGTACCAAACGATGTGTGACGTTTGAAATGCATCTTGACATAAATTAACAAACAACATTTTTTTTTTTGCTCTAGTAACATTCACTGGGGTTGCATACTTGCACAAGACTAATAATTTACAAAACGCGCCTAACGATTTTTTATTCATAAAAGTTTGAAACCACATGAAAATAGAATTTACAAAAGTAAATATTGAAAATGGTTTCAAAATATTGTTTTTTATTGAGTTGAGAATTGTATGCAGATTGAATACGTGCATGATTTTTTAAGGCGGCGCGAGGCGTAGGTGCTGTGGTGGTAGGAACTTCTGAAAAGTTTTATCATCATATCTTTTAGAAACAATGGCAGATAACTTCATATATCGACGTCCTCGGAAAATAAGTCGGCAATCGCAAAAATTTGTTTTTCAATTTACCGACTTATTTTTTGGTAATAAAGTCGGTAATATGGAAAATGTAATTTTTGCGATTACCGACTTATTGCCCGGTATGTTTTTGTGTATGATAGTGGCAGTCTAGAAGCTTAAGATCAGCTTTACCTGAGGCGAATGCTGCGAAATGCTAGAACACATTCGCCCATACCGAAATGTCGACAAAGTTTTTTGAAAAACTGGTTTGAATAGTCTCGTAACATGTTACAACATCGTGATTGACCTCAGTTTTTCGCTGTTGGTACTGTACTAGTTGATCTTGCACCGCCTCAAAATCAGTTTCTAAAAGTATAGGATTTTTTAAGAACTCGCGCCGCCAATCCTGTGATTGTCTGTCCTATGTTAAATATCAAAATCATTGTTTTGATTTTATTTTTTATTTCATTACTGTTTATTGACATCATAGAAGTTTCTTTTTAAATGTAAACTTTAAGAACTGTTCTCAATTTTCAATATAGTCAATGAATTTGTATTATAAATAGTTGGAATAATAAATACAACATTCCTGTTTTGAATTGCAATGTATGGATGTGTTACCGGCAATCTGTATAATTCAGGTATTCTATACTACTAGGCAATATATAGTTTACCTGGGGCGTCCACGCAATGTATGAAATATTATGAATATTATTGTTCATTATATTATTTACCTAGGTAATGTACACAATTCCTAGGGATTGTATAAAGTACCTACTAGCCCACCGGTAATGTGTAAATTAAATAGATTTTGGTCTATATTTACCAATGTTAACCGACCTATCTATAAATGAAACATGTTCTTTATATTCATAAAATCAATGTGTGTAAAAAACGAGAGCAGGAATTAACGTAATTTTAGGGCACCCCGACACAGACCGGTTGAGTTAAAATCACGAAGGAAAATAACCACTAGGAGCTTTACTTTAAACACCGAGGACACAAGTAAGACCTGAGTACTAATACATAATAAAATTTAGGTGAAATTAAATATACTTCCAGCTATAAGTAGCATAATGTAAATTGCATACAAGTACTCAGGTTCAGGCTCTAACCTAACCCGTCCGTGTCTCGGTACCCTAAAATCACGTCACCTTTTTCCCTGCATCCGCTTCCGCATCCCCATTCCCTGCTCGTCTTTTACTCACATTACCGGCTGTGCATTCGGTATTGTATAGAAAACCGAGGCAAAGTATAAAACAAATAATATTTCATACATGTTTTAAGTATTCTGTACATTGCCTTAGTATTGTCTATAATACCGGATTATACAGATTGCCAAAGAACAGATGCATTCACATATACTTCATTCGAAACAAGATTAAAATTTAAACTAACTTTTTTTACTTACTGTTCAACCGAATTGGACTTTTGTTCCGTAGACATAAGGATGGCATTTAATGCAAAGAAAGTGGTTACAGTACCAAGTTATTACTGCAGCCGCCATTTTTCTTATTTCGAATGGAGTATAGAAAGGTCGTAGCTGGGGTCGGTTTTCCTACACGAACCATTGCCGAACTTAAAAATCGAGCTTTGTATATTACGCGGCAAATATGTTGAACCACTTACTATGAGTTTCGCGCAGCCTCCACTTCGACAGAACCCGAAAATCGGTTATAATCCACGTCACACAAGTTGAAACATCATGGTGGTTGACCTTGAATGCGCAGTAATCGATTTTCTGATTTCAATCGAAGTGGAGGCGCTGCGCGTAAACACAGTAAATGGTTCAACTTATTTGGCGTGTACTATAAATGTTTGATTTTACTGCATTAATACAAAAAAAAAAAAATACTGAGTGCACGGCTACCAGCTACCAGCTTTCAAGTTGCAGCCAATGTCTATCATCTCACGTATTATTTTGTGTTTGTTCCCGATGGCAGTTAATCGCCCACCGCGCGCCCGCGCCGCGCCCGCCGCCGCTCGGACTCGCACGTACCTACTTACTACCTACCTTGTTACAAATACTAGTAACTTAGACAGCGTTAAGGGACTAAACGCGACCGTTTGCTAATCAAACCTTCCATTGCGCGTTCTGATAAAACTTATGTACGGTTGTCTTTTGAAAAAACGCGCAATGGATGATAAATAAGTTTTTGTATCATATTTATAATACAGTGTAGTTTTTTAGTAATATGGCTCTTTACAATAATTCTTTCAAATTGTAATAATTGAATGTCGAATGGCTTTGCTTGTCCAGTCTATAAGTAAAACGGTACAAGGTCACTTTAAAATGTTTAAGACAAGATTACAAAGAGAAGTAAATCGATTTCAGCTTACAAATGTCGTATTGTTCCTTTTCGCACGTCTGAGGTTCATAGACTACATTTTGTACGTTTTTTTTTTTTAAGATATGATATTTTTTTTATTGTCAAGCGTTGTTTGAATCATCAGCTCTCTGAAATTACAAAAAACGACTATGTTAAATTTTGAAAAGAGAGCGAAGTGAGTTTAATAAAAATTGATAGTTTACTTTGTTAAAAAGTAACAAAAAATTACTAACCTTAGTAACCATCTAGATTTTAATTATAAAATGACTATAAGGAAATAATACTTCCTGTTTTACTTTCCGAAATCTCGCTTTGCTCTCTTTTGAATATATAGTCATCAAAGTTGGCAGTTGACCAATTTGTTCCTTATGTTCATAGCAATAAGGTTAAAAAGTGGTCAACTGCAAACCCAAGGTAATGTACGCACGTTTAATTTTAATCAATTGCTGGACAATTGTCCCTTGGACATGTGCGTTAGTTATCACACTATTAAAACTTCGCCATCAGTTAAAAAGTGACCATGTTTTTTTGGCCAGTTCTCGATCCTCGAAAGAGATCTCAAAAGAGGTTTGCTATCGTATTTAATGATTACATTTTAACTTATGGCAATACCAGCCCCCTTCGCAATCACTTTTCGATGGAATGTGACAAGAAAATAAAGTCCACTGTTATGCTTTCAGAGATTTTAGCGAACGACTAAAGTCGTTAATAATTTTTTTTAAATTCACAATATGGCGGTCTATCACTCGGCTCAGGGGCTACCCGTGGGCGATTCACGTGTGGACGGATGCACTCGTATGCCACGAATAAAATTAATGATGTATGAGCAAATGCGTGTATGTATGACTGCTCCCAGGATGCTTGTGTCGTATTCAATATTCAACAATTAATGTAAGGTATACCCGCGGCTGCAACTTCGACGTCTCCTTTAGAAACACAGAGTACGGCATCCCTACGGTTACGACTAGAAACGGTATTGTAGAAAGCGGCCCTACTCCCCGCCCCCCGCTATGACATGTCAAAACCATTTTGGTTTCGTTATGAAAAAAGGACAGAACTATTAATTCTTGATGAGTGTCCTAAGTTGGTTTGTATGGCAAGTTTTCATTGTGACGTCTCTAGCAGTACCTTCCAGGTGTTGCGGTGCTCTGTGCTTCGACCTCCCCCCTCTCCCCCTCCCCTTTTTTATTGAGATTATTTCCGAAACCGCCAAGTGACGCGTTGTCGAAGTTGTGTCCCAGTAAAAATTTAATGATGACAGAATTCAATGATAGAAATATTGGAAGTATGATAACGATAAGTAGTAAGCATAAATATCGTAACGATGCCGTAGTTTGTTGATAATATAATGAACAAATCGCGCCCACAGTATTGGACCCATTTGGTTTAAACTAGCCAAGTATGATGCTAGAACGCTCCAACTGTTATGTACTTACATTGTCCCTAATTGACGAATTCTTATATTCCCATCACAAGAAATACACATCTTGTTATAAGGAATGGTCTAGATTTAAACTAGTTTCGTAAGTATTAAATTCATTTTCACGTAGCAAGTGGTTTTTATATCTGTAATTAGAACGTGAAGCTTCCTTACCATGCATTTACTGTATTTATTAACTAAATAGCTATAGTATATCAAGGAATTACTAGTACCCAGCTCCTCAAGTCGTCCTAACCATTATTGCCACATTATTAGATTTTTTGTGTCCTGTTCGCCAGGGTCCTGTCTTTGCGAATGGGTACTCTATCTCGTTCAACTCGGTGACAGAAGAGCTAGCAAGATGGAGTATTTGGTTGTGGATGTGCGATCCTGGCGGAATAAACGCGAGAGTTTTTGTCGGATATATGTGGCATAGGCTGTTAAAAGGCTAACGAAAAGGTTTCACAGCCTAGTTCCCTCAGAATCAGGTGAAATATGCCTCCAAAATCTATTCAGAGGACCAGTTAGAGTTTTCAATATGTATTGGTAAGAGGAACGATCCGTTATTGAATTAGGAACCGATAATTAAGCATTTAATTAAGAAGCCAAGTGGTCCATGCGTGGGCGTATTTAGATGTAACGTTACACCGTCCCCTCGGTCGGTCAATAGGACTACGTGTAGCATTGCTTTGTTGCCCGACTCTTTATGCGATCCTAGTTCGCACTATGCTTCGCGCGAATGTGGTCGCTTACATAAATATGTTTAGAAATAGCAACCGATGATATTTACCGTTGATACACTAACTATGAAATAATAATTTCACTGATTGACATGAAATTCTTATTATAATAAACTCGATGTTTGAATGTTCAAATCAACGGTTCATTTCGTCAGTGTTGCCAAACTCCACCGATAGTTACCATACGGGAAAATAAAGGACGCATAAGAGTAAAGGGTAGAAAATAAATGAAGATTTTTGTTTATTTAATTGCTATTGAATGTGTTAGACTGATACACGCGGCTGACTGCCGATCAAATTGAATCATTGATCTATGTATGAAAAGAATTGTATATTAATTTCTTAAATAAAATACTTCTAAAAATTTTCATATTTTTATTTATTGTGCCCTTACATTTTCTACACCACACAAAAATGAACTACAATGCTTTTGAAAAATCTTTGATATATTTTTCTACTTTTCATTGACGTTGACTAGCAGCGTATAATAGGAAAAGGAAGTCTTTATAATCTGAAAAATAAACAAAAAAACCTTTACTACACTAGTACCTACATCACCAAACAAACAATCTTTAAACTGTTGGCAACATCACAAAACATGGTGACAACTTTAATCAGTGTTGCCACAAAAAAAAAATACGTACAACAACAAAAGTATGAAGGTCCATGTGAAGAAACCGGCCAGCCCTGACAACGACTGGTCGTCTGTTAGCCAGCAGTAAGTTAAGAAGAACTCTTCGCGGACGTACGCCCATAGTGTGCCACATGCTTTGGTAAGCTGCCGTTGATACGCGATCAGCCTGATGTAATAGGAATAAAATTGTTATAAAAATATAGGATAGGTGAGGCAGAGATAACATCCCTGTTTAGTACTAAGCCTTTATGGAGCTCTTTAACCGAAACTATCAGATACAATATTTTCCTATATCTGTATAGCATAGCATATTATAGCATCAGCCTTATAATGTTGCCACTGCTGGGACTCAGGCCTCCTCTCTAGGAGAGGGAAAGGGGCCGTAATCCACCACGCGGGCCCAGTGCGGGTTGGTGGATGTCACATGTCTTCGAATTTTTGGTTCTAGGACAAGCCGGTTTCCTCAAGATGTTTTCCTTCACAGTTTTGAGAACAGTGGTGATAAAATAAATTACACAAAGTAATGCGCCTCGTTGGGTTTGAACCCACCACCAACACAACTCGTAAGTCGGAACCGTTACCACTCGGCCACCACTGCTGTATTATAAAATTACGTATCTATATTCAGGTCTATAATTTTATTTCATATCCATAATATCCACTGGTAGAGACAAAGAGAAAGAATAGATAAGTTTTGAAGGCAATCTTCAGACTACTCCATTCGCAATAAAATTAGACATTTTAATAAACCTTTTTTTACTGTCTGTTCAACCGATTTTGACATTTATTTCTTTAGTGGCATGATAAATGGCGACTGCAGTATAGTTGGTATTGTAACCACGTTTTTTGCTTTTAATACTAATATGGATGGATTGTGTGAGAAGTGATATGAAAGAAAGAGGAGTTAGTGATAGCGTGACGGGTTACAGGACAGAATGGAAGATAAAAACGTATTGCGCCGACCCTAAATAACACGGGACAAGCGCAGGAAGATGACGGTGGATACTATTAAAAGCAAAAAAAACTTACGCCTACAGAATAGAAGTCAAAATCAGTTTAAGACAGTAAAAAAAAAAATGTTTAAATTCTAATCTTATTTCGAATGGAGTATGCATTACTAGAACATCACGAGGGACCGGGAATACAAGCAGTGGGTTCATTCAGTCATCCAGTACTTCTACTTCTTACCTGTAAAATAATCTGGTGTCCATAGTAACAGTACACGAAGATGTCCAATGCTACTGCTGCCAAATACTCCACCGTTATCATATCGAACTTCTAAAGAACAGAAAAGAGTCGACCTGGATAATTAGCTTTGAAATAGAAGTGAGCCGATTATGAAGCCTTGATGAACCCCGGTTTGATTAAAGATAATTTAGGCATCAAAAACGTCGACTGGATAGTGAATTTGAATTTTCTTTTTTTCTTTTTGTCCATTAAATATTCACTGAATTGTAAACTATAATTATTATCTCTCTATAGCAATGCGTCGATTAGAAAAGGTGTAAGTATCCGATAGAAGGCCACCGTGAAGACAAACTACACGTACACATTATTCGACAGATTTATTATTATTAATGGAAAGATGTCATTAGTGTTAACGCCTCGTACCTCCGTAGCAGCATACAGCAGCGTGCACAAATACAAAGTGACCTGCACGACCCTGAGCGCCAGGAGAGGGGACACGAAGTTCTCAAACATGACCTTGTACTGATTCACCACTTGACAGAGAGAAGCACAGTCCCGGAGTGCGGCCACTGTTTCGTCGTCGTACTCGGAGCTGTATATATCTGCAACATCCAAAATTTCACAAAAGCTACCATGCATTTATGTGTTCCAAAACTACTTGATAAACGTAGAATAATTATTATGTTGTTATGAAATGACTTGGTTAGTGCAGTGTTTATGCGATGGACTGCTGCGCCGCGTGACGTGGGTTCGATTACCGCACGGCTTACAGATACATGTTCCGGGTCTGGGTGTCTTGTTGAAAAAAAATGCTCTGAAATTCGTTGCCCAACTGTGCATTCTTAGCTTACTTACCTCAACATAAATAATATTTATCTTGGAAACCGGTTTAAAAAAATACTTTTACAGGATTTTTTTTTTGTCAATTTAAACTATATAAATAAGGCCGGTGTTTCCTAGCTGACTACAATGAGAAGAAACAACGAAACAAACTCAGGGGTCAAATATATGGTCATAACATGGTGAGTACGTACCAAATTGAGTTCTCGCACCAACAAAAGGATTTCTCTGGAAAAATGCCACAATATTTTAAATAAAGTTCCACCTAACTTGTTCCAGCCTACTAAAATAACATCAAGCAGCTATACCACTTTCTCATCATAATGATACTCCGACTCCTTCATCTCTGAAACATTGTAGATATAGTTATTTTCCTCGTCGTCTTGAATACTAGCGTACGTCTCGACCAACGATGCATGCTTTACACCATGTTGCAGCAACGCGGTGTAGCGAGCGTTGCGAAGGCTGCAACATATCAAGTCCAGTTGCCCGCAGATCAGGATCGAGTTAGAGGCGAAGAATACTCCTGTTGAAATCAAATAGGTAAGTTAAAAAGTTATTGGAATCTCTCACTTTGCCAGACTTTGTCCTTTAATTAATACCTAACTCGTACAAATTTTGAAAAAGTTTGGCTTCATTCCAATTTGATTTCAGAAGTGGAACTTTCAAAACTGAAACGTTATAGAACAATGCCAGGATTGCTGAAAAAAAAATCGTGACTTATTTACTTACCAAACTGTCCCATAGCAAGTCCAACGTACAACTGTGCTACACATGAGATCAAAAACAGAATCTCGTAGAAAGGAGATCGAGTTACGTCCATGTAAATCCAACCCTGGATTGGCTCTTTTGTCCACACTGAAAATTTCCGGATTATTATTCACTGTCTGATGAAGGTGAATCGTTTATCTTGATATTTGTAAATAGTTATGAGAAGGGATGAAACGCGTGTTGCTTATACAGTGTTCAATAGAAATGTTGATGAATGGAGTGGGAAGACAAAAGAAAAAACATGGATTGCATATGATAACGTTAGGGTTGCCAACTTTAATTAGAAGAAAGAGTATATCGTTTTTCAAAGGAGGTAAATTAAGAGTACGGACTTATTAAAAATGCATATCATTTATTTAAATGTTTAAAAAGGTATCTCATCGTACTTTTTGCAGACTCCAAACATTCTAACTATTAGTTTACAGGGAAGTAGTTGGCTTTATTTGGTTACGATTATAGGTATGCATCATACATGTGTGACTGGCACTAGTATACTAAACACTGTTTAAAAAAAAACGGTAATTTAAAAAACTAAAAAACCCGACTGCTTTTCTGAGCATTCATGAAAAAGCCCTAAAACAAGAAAATCTGGCAGTCGGGACCCATTCTAGAATTGAGAGCACATACCTATATTACATTGCAGATTACTCCAATCTATTGACTAGACGGCTGACTTTCTAGAATGGGTCCCGACTGCCAGATTTTCTTGTTTTAGGGCTTTTTCATGAATGCTCAGAAAAGCAGTCGGGTTTTTTAGTTTTTTAAATTACCGTTTTTTATTTTTTTAGTTTTATTTTATTACGATATCACTTTCAAAGTAATTACGAATCTAAACACACCTAAAATCCATCGATCCGTTCAGGTCGCAGAGCGTGCCAAACATTTGAATTTGGCGCTAAAAATCCGCTATTTTGTTTTTTTTTTTATTTTGATATACCCAGTGTCACTCTCACAGTAAATACAAATCTAACGACACCTCTCAAGCTAAAATCCATCGAGCCGTTCAGGCTGTCGAGCGTGCCAAACAATTATACATACATACATATATACATACTTACATACATACTTACTTACATACATACATACTTACATACATACATACATACATACTCTCGAAAAACATAACCCTCCTTCTGGCGCAGTCGGGTAAAAAGAGTATTTTATTAACGTTCTCTATTAGTGTTATAGTTTACTAGCGACCCGCCCCAGCTTCGCACGGGTGCAATGGTGATATTAAATATATTATGCATATATTATAGGTACATATAGACCTTCCTCTTGAATCACTCTATCTATTAAAAAAGTTCTAAGTAGGTATACTTAAGGACAGCGGGAAGCGACTTTGTTATAAACTGTACACCTACACGATACAGAGTACAATACTCTATTTTAGAGCACGGTTGGCAACCCTCGGTGACGTATATGGATAATCGTCGGTATTTCGGAAAACTTAACCGGCCCACGGATGATTCCAAAGAAAAAACTTAAAAAATTCGCCATTTACTTACAGTGAATAATAGCAGGCATCGTAGCATACATGGTAACACTAAATACAGTACAAGCCGTATAGATCCTCGCAAAACTCCGGGCCTTTATGTAACTCTGCTCCATTGTCATATTCGTCAACCCTCTCGCCGAATGATGCTTGAAGTTCTTATCCATGTATCTCAATAGTTTGTACAAATCTTTGCGATATAAAGCATAGTAAGCGACGATTACTAAAGATACTATGAGAGGGAGAGAATCTGCTATTGTTGCTAAACTCGACATAACATCCTGCCACTCCGTATATAAATGTACCGTCAAAACCATTGGTAGATATGTGAGAACAAAAAGCACTATTCCTAAATATATATCGTTGAAGATAAGTCGCCGTTCATTGGCAGAATTTGGGAATAGATCCCAACACCCTACTATCTTCAAAGGTCTTTCTATGTAGTGAATATAAGGCTCTGATTTTTCTGAATTTAATGTGGTTTTTGGTTCAGTAGTCGTCATTTTAGTTGTCGTTAACGTTTTGAAGTTCATCGGAACTGAATGTTCTAAACTAGTTAAGTAGCTTATTTATAAGCGTTTATAGGATTTAAAGAGCCTCATACATTGGGTTGATGGAAAAGATTTAGTGGGTTTACGATTGGTAAATTGGGATACAAAGTTACTCCTACAAGTAATGGTTTTACTGTAAGTAATCAACATTCGATGCTAATTGGTTAAGTTACCTTTTAAACTTTTATTCCAGCTTTAACAAACCATACGGGAATCAAACCGATGTCCATTTCACAAGGACAACCACTTTTTTATGAATGCTAGAACAATATTATTATTTCTCCTTTCGCAGGTCTGCTGGAAGAAATTTCTTTTTGAAATAAGCACTTGTACCTTTGAACAATTTTTATAATAATATTTTTTTTCTGTATAAGTATATATGTGTACGTAAACTATTAAATAAATAAATAAATATTTGACAGCACGTATATGCGATTGTTTGTTGCGCTGCCTGTCGCGGGTTTGATTCCTGCACGGAACAAATATTTTTATGTCCTTATATATGATAGGTGTTCCGGGTCTTCGTGTCTTGTGTATGTTAGTTTACATGTTTGTGATGACCCACGATACAGGAGTAATTCCTAGTGTTGGGCAACGTTTAAAAAAAACAGCTATTAATTAATTTAACACAGTCACTTATATCATCAATCATCATTATCAGCCTTTTTAATGTTCCCATTGCTGAGACTCAGGCCTCCTCTCTAGGAGAGGGAATGGGCCGCAATCCACCACGCGGGTCCAGTGCGGGTTGGTGGATGTCACATGTCTTCGAATTTTCGGTTCTAGAACATGCCGGTTTCCTCACGATGTTTTCCTTCACCGTTTTGAGAGCAGTGGTGATGAAATAAATTACACAAAGTAACGCGCGACCTACAACTCGTAAGTCAAGGCCGTTACCAGTCGGCCACCACTGCTCAGTAACTTATAATAAGTCACATAAAATTCATATAAAATTACAACTATAAACGACATCGCAGTAACCATGCAAATAACAGGTCTATGTTTAACTTTCTGTCTAAAATTAGTAACAACTACGAATTACGTTATAGTTTCCCATTTTCCTTAAGCGTTTAGGTAGTGATTAGATTATTTGTATATAGGTACTTATGTCTGTAGATAACAGACATCAAATAAACAATGTTATCTGATTATATCTTTTGTAACTTTGTCCAGACCAACAACAGAAATGTTCTCATCCTTACATACGAGTATATAAAAACACCAACTTGTCTCTACTGCGTCTGTCGATATGTTCGCGATAATCTTTAAAAATTAGGGACGGGTCTCTATTTCACGATAGCTGAAGTAACGGTTTCGCCACTAAAATTTAAAAAATATATATTGACCTGAAAAAAATATATTGACCCTAATAAACCCTTTCATCCCGTATGAAAGGGTCACAAAATAGTTCATAAAGATTAACAAGCACTACTTGAAACTTTGCTAATTTAAATTCTGTACAGTAATTGCTATCGGAACGAGGTTCAATTACTTAGAACGACTAATTACCGTTAGTTTAAGTTAGCAAGTTCTTAGTTTTTAATTATACCTTCATCATTATAACAGGTAAACCAATGTATACCCGTGATTTTATATTTTACTAGCTTGTGCCCGCGACTTCATTCGCATTAGACTCTCGTAAAACAGCCAAATGTATTTGATCACAATTTTTTTTGGCTTGGAGCTTAGTCATTTTTTAAAATAAAAGTAACCAAGTTACTTATTACATCAGCTATCTATCAGTGAAAGTATTCCCAATCTATCGACCCGTTTCGGAGGTTGGCCGGAACAGATGTCAGGAAAAATTGTTAAAAAATGCATTTTTGTTATAGGTATCGAATATACTTTCATAAAGGTATCTATGCATTGAGTACAAAAAAATATATTAATTACATTCAGACACTAAGTACAATTTTATTTGTATGTTCCTAGCTAAGTAGGTATGTATAGAGTATATTGTATAGATTTTAGAGAATAAGTAAAGATACGCCGAAGGATAAACAATGTTAAAGTTATATAATTAAGTATTCAAGAACCAAAGTTAGAATATTAACGCATATAAACATCATTTAGTCACTTTCGTATTGTAAAAGTTAGTCAAAAAATAACGCTAATTGCATATTCCAAAGCTTAAGAATGTTCAAGTACCTCCGATTTAATCGTATCTGGGTCTATACTGTCCCATTGCTGCGCAAAGGCTTCCCTCCATTCCTGCCATTGTTCTCGACCCTGGGCCACCTTTTGCCAATCCATAAGGAAGACGTCCCGCCATCTTCTTCGTTGTTTGCTTCGACCACGTCTTGCGATTTTAGGGCACCATTTTGTGCTATATGGGCACACTGCTCAATCCGGAGACAAATATTTCCAGCCCAATCCTAATTAAGCTGGGCAGTCTTCTGAGCCACGTCAACGATCTGTGCTTGGAGCGCAGTATAAGCTGTGTTTCGAACACGATTCGTTTAACATAAAGGATACCTACCTGCGTCTGCATCCAAGATAGGTATGCCAACGTGCTATGGAGAGCACGTGAGGTAGTAAATTTTATCAGCACCACGGATGTAGGTACTTATTTAGGTAAAGCAAGGCAAAAAAAAGCAGTTTTTTAAACTTCAAAACAAACCAGTTATAAATATATTCCCACAGTAGATATTTAACAATAAATGAATACAATTTTCACAGTAAACGACAAAACATTGGCATCTCAGAGATAACATAGCATAGGTACAATATTATAAAGCAGTAGTTTCGACGAATCTCAAATCTCTTTTGATTGCTTCGATTCTGCATCTCCTCTGAAAAAGAAAACAATTTCAATCAAAATTTTTACATTATTTAAGTAACTGATACTACTGAATTTAATGCAATTCTAGACGATTTGCGTTCTGTTTTTATGTTTGAAAGACTCTCGCATATTAAGCTAGAGGTTCTCGTCGTCTTGCTTTGGCTTCTTTAACAAAAATACAGACAGCCAGGGATTATAAAAATCCAAAAATTGAAAACTAGAGAATATATAGACGCTAAAGTACAACAAGGGACTGGATCGATTATTGATTTTTTATTATTTAGTGGCGAATTTAAGACTACATACAGTAGCGTAACTATATCATCAGAGGCCCGTGGCATACTAGTGGTGCTATTCTCTAAGAAACCGCAGCGCATCCGCAACGACGAAAATCCAAGTAGGATACATTGAATTAACAATTCAATGTATAGGCACATTAGGCTGACAATCCAATGTATCTTATTTGGGTGTACGTCGTTGAAGCAGTGCTACGTTTTTTTTTAGAATAGCACCACAGGTCAGACCAGGTTCAGACCGCGGGCACGTAGCATTTCGCCAACCTTGCTACCGCATGGTTCCACCACTGACTACAGGCTCAGCGACGCGGGCTAGCTCGAGCCGTAAATACGGCTGTTCGACTGCTATCTACCTCCTACGCATATTTCACTCACTTCTCCTTAGACCTTCTCTGGGCGATCCTGTAAATCCTGCGCAGTTCGAGCAACGCTCTCATGATGACTACCAATTGCTGTTCGAAGTCGCCGACCGCCACGTCGATAGCGAGACCTGTACAAAAGACCAAGAAATTTTATCGTGAGTAGAGTATACTATATAATTATATTGTGCGGTAGCTTTTCTTTACATACTTAAGATCCATGGGCATGGCCACGTGTCTACAGGAAACGTGCATTTATTACGGATGATAAAAGTACCCGTAGCAAAAGTACCTATTGGTATTAGTAATGATAATAGTAGCGGTAGTAGAAGCAGTAGTAGTAAAGGTACCTAGTAGTGCTACATTACCTTTTTGCTTGCAGATCTTAGCGTAGAGACTCCAGATGGCGGCACGCACGTGGCAAAGCTCCACGTGTCTACGCGCTGCCGTCTCCTTCAGCCGGTTCAGTGCCAGCTCCCATTTTATCACTCTGTTCCGGATTTTGTCATAGCGCCACTGAAGAGACACTTGTTTATATTAGTAGGTACGTTTAATAGATATATATAGCAACACTAAGGTTTAGCAGTCAAAGGAGGAGGCTGCACGCGTGAGGCAACTGCCCTCACGCCCCAGCCGCAGCAGGGATTTTGCCCCGATTTCCGGCCACCGTAGACGCGGGCTTACGAATGGCGAGCAATGGGTAGCTCGCCGTCCGACCGTCCGGTAACCGTCCGGACCATGCTCAAGTAGTCGACGGCGCGTATGGTTCCACGCGCACCTCAAGATGTCAGCACACCGTAGGGGCCCAGCAGGGTCGAAGCGTAACTGGGGCCATAGGTAATGAAGTGAAAACCTGGAACGAAGGCATAGAAAGAACAGGAGTGGGTTTTTAGTCAGTAAAAGTCTGACATTATCCGCCGCTCTGCCCAAGGGCGCGAGATGTCATTGGATGATTTTCCCTCCTAAAAAAAAAGCTCTAATACTGCCGTAAGTCGAAATCCAGATCTAACTTTGTAGCTGGAGAAAACCACCTTAGTCTTAGTAGATAGCTACTTATTATATTACTTACCTGGAAATTATTTGAATACAGGCTGAATTGTTTTTTTATTCCTTGTTGTCTCCAGTAGCATGTATTTTTATATTTTGATGTGTGATTTTCCTGAAATTGTCCCATGATACTTGGGGTCTGCTCAACTCGTATTCCAATCTCCTCTGTCGCTACACTGTCATCAACTACGTTTTCTTGAAGATTACGTTATTCACTTTTCAGCCGTCGAAATAAAACCTTCATAATCAAGTAACGCTTGCCGTTGTCGGTCCATGACTGGGTGACTATCCACTTTGTTTTCCAGGAAAACCATCTAATTACTTCTCCGACTATGGTTGGAGCGGATGGAAGTGTCAGACTTTTAGTAACTTACAATGTTCCTTCAAAAGCCCTTTTTTGCGAGGACTACAGCAACTCCTTCGAGCAATCCGCAACCCTGGCAGTTAATCAATTAGTAAGTACGTACCCTTAGACTAGCGAGTGTATTGTTAAGTCCCATGATGAACAGCTTCTTCTCTTCAGTCAGCGACGCGATCTCCTGGCGAGCGTTCTCCAGCATCTCCAGGTCATGCTCTTGTCGATCAGCCAGCGTTGACTTGGCAGCCGCTAGAAACATCATGTTTCATCGTCTTTGCTATTTTTTTTTCGTTCAACCTATATCTATTGCCAAATTATCATATTAGTGACCGAGTGGCATTCTAGGGTCGAAGACAGAAGAAGAAGAAGGAGATGTACAAATGACACTGTTGCCATCGCGGGTAAAATCTGCATGGGACTGGACGAGGAAGGTGGGGATTGTGTATCAGAAAAGAATAAGGTCTAAGCAGTTGGCGAAGTAGTGGACGATGACGATTTTGTCCCATTGCTTTCGGCTTTTTCTTCACGCCAGCATTTCCTAAGCCTCCCTCTTTTCCAATAGACATTTGTTTTATTAAAATTCTTTAAGGAGGTTCTTTAATTAAGAGCTTGGTCAAAAATTAGGTTTGGAACACGTACCTAAAGTTGAAGATGACATACATAGAACATCTAATAATTTCAAATTATTTCATTACGAGATATTGCTCGCAGAACAGATGGATGTTAGGACCGAAAGGTTCTGGAGTGACGACTGGTTACTGGAAGATGCAATGTTAGAAGGGGTTACGCAAGGTGGACCGATGACTTGATGAATCCACTGGAAACGCGTATAGGACTGGTTGATGTGCCTCAGGGTTGTGCTGATGCTGATCACCGGAGTGGTTTTAGTAAAAAAAACCCACACTATCTGGGCCTATATCCCAAGTCCGGGCACCTTTTGAAGGTTCGCATCGAAAACAAAGAAAAAGGACTCGTTGTAGATAAAGAAATTTAGGCTTTCATGTGTCCAGTATTATCGCTTGAAATAGTGATAAATGATAAATGATATTTATTTTGTAAATAGGTTTTTTACAAACACTTTTACACGTCATTTTTTTTTTTTGTCAGTTTATGCTAGATGAGGCCGGTGTTTCCTAGCTGACTGCCCTGAGAAGAAACACCGAAACAAACTCAGGGGTCAAAGTCTCTTTTAAAAGTCCATACAGCAAACATGTAATGGTCAAATCATATGAGAACCATGCAGACTCGTGTCTGAGATGGTCTTTTAAGGAAAGAACCACGCAGATTTGAGTGGACCTGTCCAGTCAATGCAAGCATTTGTCAGTATTCGTATAGCTCAACTTAAAACTACTAAGGAGCTCAACGAGTTGACGAACAATACCAATGAAAGGACATTTGGGTAGGCCGCAGAAATACTCAAATTGCCAGACATACGTCAAAATAACTGAAAAGAAAAAAAAAAATGATCCACATAGTCCTCATATTTACAATATTAAACGTAAATACAAAAATACAAAAGCGTAGAAAAATTTAATATTTAACAAAGTAAATATTTATGTCAAATTTGAATTTAAAAGATTAATAAAAAAAAAATCATATTGAAAATAATAAAAAAAAATATAATCAATGTCAAATTCTAAAAAGAATATAAAAAAAATTGAAATATAACAAAATTAAAAAAAAAAGGAAATTACAACAATTGTTGAGCGTACTGGAGCAGGTCAATCCCAAGCCTTTTTGTCCTCAAGATAGTCTTTTACAGTGTAAAAAGCCTTTAGCAAAAGTTTACGCTTTACAAATGATTTGAATTTATTAAGGCTTAGTTCTTGAATATGACTGGGAAGTTTATTATAAAAGTGTATACATTGGCATTTGAATGATCCTCCTATTTTTTTAAGCCTGGTAGCAGGAACTACAAATTTATGTTTGTTCCTAGTATTAAAATCATGAATATCACTGTATTTCTTAAACATGTTTTTATTTTTATGGGCATACAAAATATTCTCGTATATATACTGACAAGGTACAGTCATTATATTAATTTCCTTAAATTTGTCTCTGAGGGAGTATCGGGGACCTAATTTATAAATAGAACGAATAGCCCTTTTCTGCAAAACAAAAATTGTCTGAATATCAGCGGCATTTCCCCATAATAAAATACCGTATGACATGACACTATGAAAATAACTATAGTAAACCAAACGAGCTGTCTCTAAGTCAGTTAGGTATCGAATTTTTCTAACAGCGAATGCAGCAGAGCTGAGTTTTTTCGATAATTTGTCTATATGTGGGCCCCATTGAAGTTTAGCATCTAAAGTTATGCCCAAAAACACTGTATTATCTTCAGGACTCAACTCTTTACCTTTTATTAACACACTAGTTTCTACCTGCCTAACATTAGGCATGGTAAACTTAATGAATTTAGTTTTTTTTTCATTAAGTAGCAGGTTATTTACATTGAACCAGTTTACTATTTTTGAAAGAGCGATATTTATATCGGCAGTAACCTGCTGCTGACGTTTGAGTTTAAACAAAAGTGAAGTGTCGTCTGCAAACAACACTATGTTATGGTTATCCTTTATGAGGTAAGGCAAATCGTTTATATAAATGAGAAACAAAAAGGGACCAAGAATCGAGCCCTGCGGGACACCCATTTTTACTATAGACCCGGGAGATCTTTTTCCGTTTACGTCAACTCTCTGAATCCTTTCACTCAGATATGACGTGAGAAGATCCAGGGAGGAGTTACGGATCCCGTAATGGCGAAGTTTCCTGATTAATGTTTCATGGTGAACGCAATCGAAAGCCTTAGATAAATCGCAAAAAATACCTAGGGCATCGCATTTATCCTCCCATGCATTATAAATATGTCCTAAAAGTTCAACACCGGCATCGGTTGTTGAACGACCCCTTGTAAAACCAAACTGTTTGGTATGCAACAATTTATTTCTATTAAAAAATCTTTGCAATTGCTCTAAAATAAGCTTTTCAAATATTTTACTAAAAGTGGGTAGCACTGAAATAGGTCTGTAATTCGTGGGGTCAGATGTACTACCCGTTTTGAATAATGGTATTATCTTACTATTTTTCATTAGGTCAGGAAACTCACCGCGATCAATACAATTATTAAAAACAAAAGCTAAAGAAGGAGCCACAATGTGAATTATAGACTTTACAACATCCACAGAATTGCCCCATAAATCTGCAGTCTTTTTTACATTCAATGAGTTAAAGGTCTTAATAATATCTACATAAGTTACATGTTCGAAACTAAAAACCAAATCACAAACTTTAACATTTTCTTTAAGCAGAGACTCTGCAGCAGTAGGTGAAGAGTTCAGAGATTTTGTTGTTGATACGGGGATTTCTGAAAAGAAGTTTTCAAAAGCCGCAGCAACCTGTGAGTCCGAAGTGATCACATTGTCATCAATTACGAGTTTATAGTCACTTGATGGTCTTGTAGACCTTCCAGTTTCACTATTTATAATATTCCAAGTCGTTTTAATTACATAAGTACTGTTTTTAATTTTTGAACTCAAATAACGCGATTTTGCTAATGAACAAACTTTTTTAAACAATTTCGAATAATTTCTAACATGTAAACTAAATTCAGCAGTGTTAACATGAATCCTTTCATCATACAATTCGTAAAGCCGATTTCTACTTTTATGAATACCAGTGGTAGCCCATTCACTGAATGATACGTTACTGTTAACCGAAATAGTCTTAGGTATAAAAGTAGAATTAAACTGATTACAGTACATGTTAAAAAAATCTTCATATTGATGATTGAGATCATCATGTGTAGACAAGTCTGGTAAATTATGAACGAGTTTAGTTTTAAAAGTTTCTAAACGACTTGCAGTTTTGGGGTTTACAGTGATATTCTTTTTAGACACTATGTTGTTTCGGTTCTGAAAAGTAATTAATTGCCCACAATGATCAGAATCTAATAAATTTATTATTTCTTTATGACTTGGTACAACATCTGTATATATATTATCTATACATGTGGCACTAGTAGGAGTTATTCTTGTGGGCTCCAAAAATAAGTTAACAAGATTGTAGGACTGAAATAAACTTATAATTTTACTGCATAGGGCTGAGTTTTCTAATAAATTAATATTGAAATCACCACAAGTGATTATGTACTTGTTAGAATTGCATATCTTGTGGAACACTTCATCCATTACCTTTTCAAAACAGTCATACAATCCAGAAGGGGGTTTGTACACACACAATACAATAAACTGTTCCAATTCAATACAGGCTATTTCAATTGACCGCTCAACAGATAGGCTTACAACATCCTTTCGTTCTTTAAATTTAAGGTGGTTACCTACTAAAATCAATGAGCCACCACGTATTGCATTAATTCTACTGAACGAACTACCAACCTGGTGATTACTAAAATTGAACATAAGCTGTTCGCTCTTAAGCCAATGTTCCGTTAAGCAAAGAATATCAATATTGTTGCAATTAAGAAATAATTCTACTTCTAGATCCTTGTTCATAAATCCTTGAATATTTTGATGCACCAGGTTGATACTATTTGATGATTTTAAAACTTTATTAGAAATATCTTTGTGCATCACTAAATTCATGCTAGAGATAGTCTCTGTTGTCTCAATTTCTAATTTAAATTCAAATCAATGTCAACATGTGATGCCAAGTTATTGGCAAAATTATTTGAAAAGTTATTGCATTGCTCTATATGAGCAACTTGTTTAGCCAAGTTCTTGGCTGTAATAAATAAATAATATGATAGCGATGCAGCTATCTGTCTCCTACAAAAGTTTGAAAGATAGTAATTATCAACATGATATCTATCTTTTGTCAAATAAAAATGAGTGCCAACATAATTGTTGGTGTCAATTAAGTGAAACATGCTATTATTTACTGTCAAATTGTGCAAAGTTATGTTAATCTTATATCTAATTAAATTTTCTTCCCGTGGCAAACTTTGACTGTATGGGAATGTGAACATCACAATTTTTCTTAGCTTAAGGTTACTTAAAGTCCTATAATATTGGAGTAATTCTCCTTTGTTCACATAACCCCTATTACCAACAAAAATTAAAAGCATTGTATCCTGGTTAAAGTTACATTTTATAATTTTTTTCATTATGTCAAATAATGAACAGCCAGGCATACAGTTGTTTATTATTGAGTGTCCCGGATATTTGTTTGTCAAAAGGTTCCCAAAATCTTTTCCAATCTCATCACAAAAAATAACTATTTCTTTATTTATAATCTGTTGTGAAAAACAATCAGTAATTTCTACAGGCAAACTGACACTAGACTGCGGTAAGGTGGTATCACATATTGACAATGAATGGTCCGGCGCTGAAGATGTTAATTGACAATTCTCACAGTTGCTTTTTTGTGAGATCACCAACTCATTCATGGCCAATACATATTCCTTCATTTGGTTTTCAGATGCTGTATATTTGATGGTCATTGAACTTAATTTGTGTTGCAAGCGGCTTAGTTCATTTTGCAAGTCTTCAGTGTCAGTCTGATATTTCCTAGTACATTTTTCTAAATTTGAAGAATACATATCCAATTGCTTCAATAAGTGTAACCTTTCCCTATTTAGTTTTACATTCTTAATAAAAAACTTTTGTTTTTTGACCATTTTCTTAGTTTTTACTATGTATTTGTTGATTTTAATATATTTTTTAAGTTTATTCTTACTTGAAACTACCCTCATTGATTTACTTGATTTACTATCTTCATCACAGGTTAAATCTATAGTATAAGAGGGATTAATTTGTGAAACCATTGATGGGACAATAGGCACCAACTCGTTGAATAGACTTTGGTTCAATGAGGCAGTGATGTTATGATTTGTTGTCTCTAGTTGGGATATTTGAGATTTAGCCTCTTGTAGTTGTTGTTGCAATATGTATTTATGGTTAAGAGCGTGTTCATATTCAGTGCTACATTGGCTGAACCCATCTACAACAAGTTGGAGCCGGTCCCGGTCTTCTATGGCCTCAGTGAATTCAATATATAACTGGGCCATTTCATTTTTCAACTTATTATTCTTTTCATGGGCTTCAAGGAGCACCCTTTCATTGTCATCTATTTCCTTATTCAGTCGGTCACAGCACTCCTTCGACGCCTTTAATTCGCTCAAAGCCAGATTGAGTTTGGACTCCTCTTGACGAGCATAGGCGCTACGAGTTACAGGCATGATTACAAGGACTTGAAAGAAAACAGAATAGACAAGACTAGGCCGAAAGTGAGAGAAGTGTAAAAGAAGTTTAGTTAAAAGAAAAGAAACTTTAGACACTTTAGAGAAAGGGTTCAGTCACCAACTAAATAAGGTTATGTTTACGTTTCAATTGTCATACGTATCCTAAATCCGAGTAGCCGAGGAGAAATAAAGACTAAAAATGTACTTAAGTACTACTAAAACAATATAAAAGCTAGTCAAATATAAAGTATTGTACCTGTTCACAAGATGACAATGGAAAGATTCACTTGTACCGATAACCTCAACTGTCACAAATTGTAATTGAAAATTTACAATTATTTACACTGTGATTCATGAATTTAACAATAAATACACATTAATAGCCTATTTACTTGATGAGTAATTGGAAATAAGCTTTAAAAACAAAAGAATTTAATATTTAAAATTAAAATTACGAGGGACTAATTAAGATCAGCTGTTAGCCACAGTGTTGCCACAGGAAAAAAAGTGGAAGTGAAGATGAAGAATCATTGCTTACCTAAAGCTTCGTAACGGTTGAGTACGTCCAGTGGTTGTTTGAACTCAGGATAATTGTGTACCACTGACATGAGGTAGTCCTAGAAGAGAAGGACTGTATTATTACCTTCGCCGTCATTAATCCGATACGAAAAACTGATGAGGAAGTTCGTTCTGCACATTGGCTGCCAACCTACGTGCCATGAATCGCAGTGGTCTGCAAGAGCTAAAATATAGTCTGCAGAAGGATAATTCAGCTTCAAAAAAAGAAATCTGATGACGTTGTGCTTAGAAGTCTAGTGAATGAGTGATAAAGATAGATAGGTGTATTCTTTATTGTACACCAAAAATAAAATTACATAAAGAACTTAAAATGAACAGGGTGTTACAATGGGCGGTCTTATCGATAATAGCGATCTCTTACAGACAACCTTTGGATAGATTACACAGAGAAGGAGAAAAAGATATAAGTTGTAAATTTTTCTTTTCTTCTTGACTTCACGGCCCAAAAGCTTGGTATCCTATAGTTCCATCTCTATCTATAAAATGTTGGCTATTTAACATGTTTTAATTAGGGTACAGGACAACTTCTCATTTGGCTGCTGCCGCTGTGCATCGCAGGTTAGATTTTCGATCGGAACAAATTTTTTTATGGCCTCTGTAGGCCACATTATCTGTATGTCTATAATTGTTCCGGGTCTGAGTGTCTTGTATATGCGAGTTATGATTGTGAACGCACCCACGATACAAGAGTAACCAATACCATAGGGTCTGTCTGTAATATTTATCTGCGAATCTTGATGATTCGATTTTTATTGCATCGAACACGGTGTGGCCATAATTCAGTTGTACGATGTTTTATTCCATCGAAGCTTTATTGTTGCGATGTAACGTATGTGCGAAAAATCCTGTAGCGAAAAACCCAACAGCGATTCCTAATTAGTTCGATAGTATATCGGTTCAAAACGCCTACAGTTCCGTGACATTTAATATTAATAACCTTAGTATGGAAATAGATTCGTTTTATTACAAAAAAATATACACCGTTAAATTTTGGTCGTTTTAATCCCGTGGAGGGTCGATTCGGGAAATGAAAGACTATCGATTTATAACGATAAAATTAAAAAAATAAAGTACTTTTTTCTAAACTCGAATTAATACACGCATGTACGAAATTAATTTCTTTAAGAAAACGAGTCAATGACCTTGTAGGGAGTTGTCAGTCGTTGCGTACTAACTAGGTACCTACAGTTCATTGGCATCGATCAGCTGACGTTTACTTAAAGAAATCAATTTCGTACATGCGTAAATTAATTCGAGTTAAAAAAAAATACTATATTTTTTATTTTTCTCTTTACGAATCGATAGTATTTCATGTACCGAATCGAACCAAAATTTAACGGTTTTTTTTTTTTAACGGTGTATAATTTCTTGTTCGTAATTTTCACCAAGATACATTTTTGGGTGTTGAGGGTATCAGGTGATTTAGTTTAAGGTATTTCCATAACGTCTATAATTCAAAATAAGGTTCGCAGATAAATAGGGAACCTATTCCTAGAATGGAGCAACTTTTCTGTTTTTTAGAAGAGAGAACTTAACTTACTTCGTAAATCGTATAGTCCTTGACTTGCTTCTCCATCAACTTCTTGACTTCTTCCATCTCGATGACTCTGTGCCTCATTGCTTCGGTCTCCTTGGTCTTTCGCTCCAGTACTTCGGTATCGGCTTTCATCTTCCGTTCAGCTCGATCTCGCTTCTCTTGGTTCTCCCTGATAAACTAGGCGGAAAGAGCAACTTTGGGTTGTTTCAGTAAAAAAAAATATGATCTTTAACTTTATTTTTATAAACAAATATTTATTTATACGATTGTATATAAACTTTATTGTACCGCTAGTTTCATGTTCCAAGTTATCGGTGTTTTGGAAAATGAAAAGTTATCTAAAGAGCCAAATAGATAAGTCGACATCTAGAGGCTATTATATCCTAAGACAATATGAGGAAAACCTTGATTTTTTTTTTAACTATTTTGAAATAGCAGTATGTATCGGGACAAAAATTAAGGTAGGTATGCCAAATTACCAATTTTCTGGGTTATATTAATTCTAAATTCGATAGCCAAAGTTAAGTACACTAGGTGGCAAATAACTTGACTAGAGATTTTCGTAGTAGGTAGATAGAATATGCGGAATTATCTCGACAAAATCTCGAATCAAGTTACTTGCCATCTTAGATCGAAGATCCCTATCCTTTATTTACGCACCTTATTGAAGCTGATAAAAGACTCTTTAAGCAGGTTCTCTTTCTTCCTCAAGTCCTCCCATTTGGCGTCCATAGTGATTCTGTTCCGCTTCTCGTCCTCTCTCTTGATAGCCAACTTTGTGTCTGCCTCCATCAGGTCGCGACGAGCTTGCTCCATGAGGACCTGAGGAGTGGGCCGGGCGACATCCCATACTGGATATTTTCTAAAAGAAAATTAGTAGGTGACGTGTGGTGTGGTGACGAATATACTGTTATAAATTCAGGAATTTAATTAGGGTTATTGTCGGGGAGCTTTAAACAAATAAAACTTCAAGTTATGAAGGATTTTGTATAACACGGACATCGACACAAAATGTAAAACTTATGAGAATGTGGGCGGCATGCGAGGCGCCAGAGTGTGCGAGATTGAAACGCTTGCGCAGGCTACGGGTTTTCACGTGTGAGGGTGCTTTAAAACCCCGACTCTAGTCATAAATAATCGTCGTAGGTACTAAAACTAGGTATTGTAAGTCCAAGTCATCGTCCCTATGTGTATGAGTATGTATGCCTGTTTCTGTCACGATCAGAACCGTCACGATCATAGGACCAACAGGAATTCACGACTTGTAATGGGTTAGGCAGAGTTGAGATGTGAGACCTGTCCGTGCTTTTGGAGAGATTTAATAAGGGAACTTACTGAGACTTAGGTGTAGTATATTATTATTTACTCACTTCACCATTGTTTCGCTTTCCATCAAGGATTTAAAATACTCCGCAGTGCACTCCACAGGAGGGCCATGCGGGATGGCAATGGGTGCCAAATCCTTGTTTTTAGGCATGATTAATAAATTTTATTTGATATATTAATCTCAAAAATAAATAAAAATGTTTTTGCTATCTTGCTTGAGCGTGATCGCACGTAAATCACGTCCAAATTCGTCAATATTGTTCGTTGCCTAGCAATATGTAGAAATTCAGATTTCATCCAAATCCTACCAAATATTGCTTTTTTTTTTAGGTATGGCAAGTTTGTCCCAAGTTGAGTTGTGTTCCTATTCCTACATAATGTTGATCAATCAATTATAGGAAGTCTCTTTCTAAATTGGCTTGAGATGTTTAGTGGTGTCTCTTTCTTTCTTTGCCGCTTCACGTGCGCTTCTGTCACTGTCAGTGTCATCGTCATCATCAGTCAGTAAATCAGTTTTTCACGGGGGATTTACTGGATAGGTAGACTGAGCGATTTGCTTTTTAACGAATTTATCACTCGTTGAAATTGTTCTATTAAAACAGCTAAGAAAAAGATAACTCGAAAAGTCGAACTTAAAACACAATCATTTCACCTCAACGGAAAATGGAGTTCAACCTTTCTTTTGTTACCGGCGTAGGCTGCGGGCTTTGTATCGGCATTACGTTATTCGCACTAAAAAAGTATTTTGCTGGTAGCTCCAGTAGTCAAGCTGCGAAAGCTGTAAAAGCTGCAATGAAGGTGAGCTTAACAAAACCTAATTCTTGGTACCTACAGCACTCTGTTGTGTTGTTTTCTGTTATAATACTGTAAATGTCCATAACCTACACCAGTCAATATTATGTCTTAATTTTTTAATGTCTTTTTTTATTATCTGTTATTCCTTTAAACTCGTATTCTAACTAACCACCTTAATTTATGTATTAAAATTTTGTAACTCTGATTTACAGTAATTATTGCATCTGCAATCACACATTCTTAGAATTTTGCAATGAACATTACAAGTTGCTATCATCTTTAAAAGTATGTCCTATATTCTTCAAACTTTTGAACCTGTATTTTGACATTAGTAGTAATAAACCGTAGTTATCTGCTAACTTCTTGATAATTCTTTTTGGGTCCATATGGAACAACACCAACACTAACGCAAGACGATCCCATGGATCTAGTTTCTTGGGGGGTGAAGGCTCTTAAATTAATAATCTTAATCATACACAATTTGTTTCAGTATAACTCAGATGAAGAATTCAAACTGGTACTTGTAGTACGAACTGACCTCGGCATGGGCAAAGGAAAGATGGCAGCACAGTGTTGTCATGCAGCTGTAGGAGCTTACGAGAAAGCTCAGCATAAAGACCCTGAAGGACTCAAACTTTGGCAATACCATGGTCAAGCAAAAGTAGCACTTAAAACGGACTCTGTAGATGAAATTAAACAAATCAGTGATAATGCAAAAAAGATGGGACTCATTACATCATTAATTCGGGATGCAGGTCGGACACAGATTGCTCCCAATTCCATCACGGTACTTGGCATAGGTCCTGCTCCAAAGGGAGTAATTGACAAAGTAACTGGACATTTGAAACTGTTGTAAATACTAATTTTAAGGATCAGCATTTAAGTTATTAAATTCTCAGTATTATGGAAATATGAATCAAGCAAAAAAATTATAAAATGGGTTATCAATGCAGGTCATTTATATGTCATTAATATATTAATATTGTTGAAACAATTAGTGCCTTAGAGTTAAGGGTATTACATCGCTCAATGACCTTCAAGAATTTACCTCTACATTAGTAGAGAAGAATTGACCTCTAAACAGGCATTGCAGGGGGTGCTGTGCGCGGGGTGTTAGTACTGATTCGAGTTTTTTCTTGATTACTTATCGAAATTCAATGAAATTCGAAAAAAAATCAATACAAGTTATTCAATTTATTGTAACATATATTTTGGTATAAATTCAATGTATAAATATAGAGCCGTTTTTGAGAAAATATGGAATTAATGTTCAAAAAAGGCCTATTTACCAGATTTTTTTTCTAGAGTTAGGGTATTTTTTTGAGAAACGTAATCAATACAATTTATTAGTAATGTCCTTAAGTATCCCCTTCATGTTTTATATGATAATCGTACATAAGGAAACTTCAAACAACCTAGGTGTTTTTTTGGATTTGGGCGATGTAATGGGTTAAGGAGGCAGCCTCAAAACTTGTTACAATTCATTTTCATGAAATTATGCCTTGATTCATTGTTCCATAATGCCAGTATTTTATTTAATCTGTTCTTTTTTTTAAATTCCTTTCATAACACATTCATAATCCATAAGCTAGAACTACATGAGAGCAACGCACACGTGTATCACGCCTGATTTGTACGTAGACGTCGCGTGGCGTGGATCAAGTGTAGCTCCACAAGTTCCATATAAAAAATTTATGGAGACCGACACGCCTAGATCGGCGTGTGTGGCACACGTATGGGGAGTGTACTTCTACCTTTATTCTAGTGACTCAATTTATTAGCTGCTCCAGCTGACCAAATTTCAAATTAATGTGAATTCCTAGATACATACTTCCTAAAATTAATTTTAAAGTTATTATAACTAGTGCTTGACTGCGATCCCACCCGATGGCAAGCAGTGATGCAATCGTTCATGGTGATCACACTAGTTTTATTAAGATTACCTATTCACTCTAGCTATGAAGACATCTAAATTTTAATCAGACATTCATATGTTCTATAACAATCCATGGAAAAACCATGCTGTGTGTGAATCATCATTCACACCGCATTTTCAGTGCCACAATACTCTTCACCTGGCCTCAGGGCCGGGACACATAAACACGATACGACGTCGCGTCGTACCACGATACGGCGTCGTTTCACGATGCGACGTCGCGTCGTGGGAATCTACGACGAGCATCGTAAAAAACTACGTCGCGACATCGTAACGTGCCACGATACACGGCACGACGCCGTCGATACAATGCAGGGTGAATTGTCGCAGTTAATTTCGAGAAATGGACCGCACTAGACGCGTCCTGCTCCTGCTGTTGTTTTTATATTTTTATTCTTCTGATGTTTTGTCCCATAGTACGGGACGCTGCATGACTAGCGTTATTAAATGATGGACCTCAATAGCATCCGTCCGTCATCTTTGAATTTTGAATAAAAACTGTGGCACTGACACAGGAACGCGTCGTAGATTCCCACGACGCGACGTCGCATCGTGAAACGACATCGCATCGTGGTACGACACGACGTCGTATCGTGTTTATGTGTCCCGGCCCTCAGTGTCACCTTTCCATACTTATCATTACCACTCACTAAGTAGTACCTATCTAGGTAACCTATCAGTTTTCGACAAAATCGACTCCTTACTTAGATGGTCTGGTACCCACAAACTCCCTCCGTCTCAGGGTCGAAAATATGTAAAATTGGTTTCTATAAGTGTCCCAATTTCGTAAAAAAAAACGATGATTAATATGGCACACTTGGTCCGCAGGACCAGGATAATGATTGTCAGTTACAATACGCGGCTTATAAGTTGAACCAAAATGGCGATTAACTTATGCGCAGTAACATATTTTTGTGTGTCAATTGAAGTGTGGCACTGCGAGGGCCTGCGTGTAACCATAGCAACAACGGCCGTTTTTGTTAAACTTATTTGCCGCGTACTAGATAAACAAGTTTGAAGTACTGATTCTTCTTCTTCTTATCCTTGAGCTCTATATCTATGCTTTAGAGCTCAAGGTTCATCATATTCTCAGTTTAGCAACAAAATAATATTACCGCCTACGTCGAATATATCCGACAAACACTCGCGTTTAGGGCCAACGGTAACACTGCGTTCAGCGGGCGCAAGCGCGGTCCCATACAAGATGAAGAACTCAGACGCAAACACACGACTCTGGCGAATAGGACACCGAAACACTTAACACAAGTCGGATTAATGCGACGCAGGCGGTTAAAGGGTTAAAGCGGAGATTATAAAAAGAAAACACAATACTTTCTTTACATATCCATTTATTTATCTTTGTATTTCAATTATTGAAAGAAAAGGCGGCTAATTTGAAACATATTAGGTACAATGTCCATAATATATTTTAAATTACATACATAATATTTAAAAACATACTTAAAATCAATCAAATCCTTACGTAACTAAAATATAAAAGTATGTACTTATCTATCTATCAATACAACATGTATTGTACTAAGTATTTCCAAGATAATATTAACCTTGTGTTTATATAAAATGGATAAGTAAAATCACTTTTCAGTGAATCTTACAGACGGTACACAGGTACCATCAAACTTCCTTTGGCCCAATGGGACCTAAGGAATTAACAAATCTATAACAAATTATTTTAAGTTAAGCACCTTTAAATAAATTGCAGATTTGACTCACATAATATATAATATTTTTTATAAGAGCACTTTAGATTTATATTTTTTTAAACAATTTCAGGTTGGGTAGGCTAAAGTGTTACATAAAAAGTTAGGTACATACATTATAAATATTCCACTAAATTGTCTGGGATATTTAATTCCAAATTATCACTAGGACAGAATCCATACTGAGAATAAGTCAACAGTTTATCTCATATTTATAAAAAGAATTTATAAATTTATATATATATATATATATATATAAATAAAATATATCAATAATAGGTACAAAAATATTCTTCAAAAGCATGGTTACTTAGTTTCTAGCTTCAACTAACATGATATTTTAAAAACGAATTCTATCTCCAAAATTAAGTATACAAGTTAACAATTATTTAAGGATGTTTTTTATTAATTTTTTAAAAGCTTTTTTTTTCAACTTATCTTACCATAATTATTGCCTATTTAATGTACAGTCCACAACATAAATAAGTATACACTTAGCAAAGCATAATTTCTTTCTTGGTAAAGTTATTTTTGTAATTATTTTTTTAGAGACCTCATTAGTGTCTGTTATTTCGCCAAGTGTATACCAACAAAATTATTTACGTTATAGACGAAAAACAATGGTATAAAACACTTAAAAACTGTAGTAATTTTGTTTGGTACTAAAGTCCACCACCAATTGAATTAAAATATTAGATCAGTCTTTTTTAAAGCCAATGACGGTGCTATCTGGTGTATTATATTTGTGTGATTTAAAGCATTTTTATGGATTGTCTTGATGTCATATTATGTAACCTAACATTGTTAGGCATTAAGTAAAAATTAATTTAAAAAAAACGCTATTATAATAAAAACGTGATAAGGTTCGAAATAATTTGTGCTGTTTTTCGGGAGACAGCTAAATTAGAATCCTGAATAATTAACACACTGTGCAAGAATGACAAATTTTTCCCTTAGCCTTAGGCCGTGTTTATGGAGACGCGGCGCGTTTGGCGTTTCGTCGTACATTGCAGCAGCGGGCCGCGTCATCGCTCGCGCAAACACAAACATATGGCAATGTACGATGGAACGCCCGACGCGCCGCGTCTCCGTAATCGAACACTAAGGCTGAGAAGTGTCATTAACATTTCTTAAACATATGAACTCAGTAATCTCATAAGACAGTGCATCAAGTTTAGTGGTTATTACTGTTTAACACTTAGTATATGTCTTATGTTAGGGTGGGACCAGACGGTTAAAATAATTTTGAGGTAACTAGAGAAATGGGCAGTGCCTTGTAACTTGGTTCACATAGGACAAAAATATCTTAAATCATATAATATAATTATATTATACAATTTGAGATTATATTCACATATTTAATTAAAGTGCGAATTATTACAGTTAATTTAAATTTTATTGGTGGGAGAATTTATGCAGGCCTTAAAATCTGACGTTTTAAGGCAGGCAGGGTCGAACCCTGCTTGGGTCATGGGTCAGCTTCCGTAAGGAAGGCCTGGCCCCGGCACGATAGGCAACGAAGGACCGGGGTAGGTTTTTAGTCAGTAAGATTCTGACACTACTTCCCGCTCCACTCAAGGGCGGGATTTGTCATTGGATGATTTTACCTACCATAAAAAAAGGGGGCAAAGTACACTCGGCAAAATAGTTATGACTATGGGCATGGAAAACGGCGTTGATTTTGCGATGTCTCTGAATACACAATGTTTTGCATTAAGGCACTGCTTGTACTTATAAAGTAAAAAAGTCATGATTATATCAAAATACGAAGAGTCAACTCAAAACTGGGCATATCAAAAAATAATTCAAAGTTTGAAATAACTTACATACTAAAAATAAGAACAACTTACTAGGTAGAAGGTACGAACATTACTGAGTCGGTGTTTTGGATTTCTCCAATTTTTTTATGGCTTCTTTGAGATCAGCGATGGGCTTTTCATAGAGGCCGATGGCGTCTGGATCGTTCTTCCGGCACTCCATTGCCAGTTCCATCATTTCCTGCATCATTTTCAGGCCGCAGATCGTTGCTCTTGAACCGACGATTTGCAACTGAGGAAGAAATGGCTATTTATCTTTCTTGAAATATACCCAAGAAACAAGGGACTTAGAGAATCCGTCGCTAGTTGACAAGTTTAAGAAAAAATAAAAACGTAAGTATTATTAGCAAATATGTTTTAAGAGTCATTTTTGATAGACAGCAAAAATAAGTTAGCACATTCTTCTTTAATTCATTAATTCCCAAGAGTACACCGGTGTCCGCACACCTATTATTGTGTCTCTAATTACGGTATTCAAAAGGTACACACAATATTGTGAACAATTTTTCTAAGTAAGTTTGTTTGAACGTGACAATTCCAGAAGCAAAAAAAAAAAAATGTTGGATAGCCGATTTATTGAGGAAGGCTATAGGCTATTATATCTTTACACTACGACCCTCAAGAGCGGAGCAGTAGCCAAACACGCGGTTGAAACATCGGGGGACAACTAGTTTTTCCATAAAAGGTGCGGACTTACTGGAGGCAGTTTGTACACTGTGTCATCAAAATCCATGAGGTTCTCCACCTTGATCTTCTTAGTTTTGGGCGGGTCGATCTGGTTCGCCGGGATCCTCTTCTTACCAGACTTGAAGACGCCTTCAGCCGTCTCATCCTTGAGCATGTCTCGTCGGGGACACGCACATACCCTGGCACCAACTTTCTGACGACCGTAAATGTGACCACTGTTGGGAAATAAAAGGAAAGGTTGTAAAATTGGTGTTGATAACGTAAATTTCGAAGCTGATAATCATGGAAAGCCACCACCTACAGAATATTGATATCAGGACACTAAATGCAATTTTTTTTTTTCATGTCGAATCTTGAGTACAATTTACACCTCAAAAATATTTTAACATAGAAATTGTATTAATACCCACATTCGCGCAAACAAATTACTGGGCCCAATGAGTGTTATTTTATGAACCAAAATAAGAAGTAATCATATAATTTTAATTTGATTTGTTTACAATGTAAAATACAGAAAAAATATTCTGATTTAAAAAATCAGCAAAAAATAGGAATGCTCACCCTTCATCTTCGAGTGTAAAAATAATGGCAATAGCTCGCCTATTAATGCCGGTAGCGCAAGAGTTCTTGCAAGCGAACTGGTAGGCATGCGAGCATGGCTCCGGGCTAGTCCTCGTAAACTCTACCAGCACGGAATACCAGGAATCGGCTGTGTCTACGTCCCCACAGTAATAGACGCCCTGGGTGCCGATCTCTCGGGAGGAATGGAGGACGTTCTTGCCAATTTCTCTTTGGATGCCTGAAATAAGAGGAAGATGAAAATGTGTTCATAATGGGAGTGTCTTGCATGATCTGTGTCATTATTTTCTTGCTTTATACAAATTTATTTAGAGTAGGTGCAACATGTCAACAAGTTAGATAACGAGATGTCCCCTCCACGCGCCCACCGTTCGCCATAAAATGCTAATTGCCGTTTCATTTTAAAACCAGTTTTCATGTAAACTAAACACAGGCAACTAATTAAGAACCTGCGAATCAGTGTTTCAACTAATCACAGAAGGCCTTAATCTAATTAAATAGAAATGCTTCTTCCGCCATACAAACAGGATGGAGAATGACTAAGGACCTGTTTACGGAGACGCGGCGCGTTGGGCGGTCGTCGTTCATTGCCATAATTATGTTTGTGTTTGCGCGTTCGATGACGCGGCCCGCTGCTGCATTGTATGAGGAAGCAACGCGCCGCGTCTACGTAAACAAGCACAAACTTTTATAGATTCACTTACCAGCCGTAGAACTTTCATGGAAGTGTTGCACACACCGCTCCACCCTCTTCTCTGCCTGTGTCTCGTCAGAGAACACCACGGTGGCGCGCACGAACATGTGAGGGGCCTTCAGGTAGTCCCAGTTGAACTGGATGCTGAAATTGCACTTCATGTCCACGTAGATGCGAGACAGCTGGTGAGAGTACTGATGACAAAAAATAAAAATGAGATATTATAGGCTTCTTATAAAGGCGCGTTTTAGAAACGTGCGTCCTATAGAAGGTAACCTACAGGCTGCGTCTGATTCATGCGTATAACGTCTGTATCGCTACAAACGCGCGTGAACGGCGCTTTTGTGGTGTGACTGGCCTGTTGGTCTAGTGGTTAGTGACCCTGACTGCTATGCCGGAGGTCGTGGGTTCTATTCCCACCCAGGACATATGGTTTGTGTGATGAGCACGATCATTTGTTCTGTGTCTGGGTGTAATTTATCTATAACATCCGAATTTATCCGTATTTAGAAATATAAAAGTATATTTATCAGTTGTCTAGTACCCATAACACAAGCTCTGCTTAGCTTGGGACTAGACGGCGTTGTGTGAATAGTTGTGGAATATTATTTTTTTTTTAAAACGTGGTGTGCACAGACCCTAACTCGATAAGCTCACCATTGACCACCATCTCACTTGATGGTAGTTGCCAGGAATATTATGGATATGAAATTTGGGATCTAGATACGGGTACGGTATAATGTTATTTCGGATTATCCGTAATCCGAAATAATTTCATTTCAAACGTCAGCTGAGCAAGGTCAATGAACTGTAGGTAGTTAGTACGCAACGACCGACAACTACCTACAAGGTCATTGACTCGTTTACTTAAAGAAATTATTTTGGAAAATGCGTATATTAATTCAAGTTTAAAAAACAGTACATTACTTTTTTAATGTTATCTTTAAAATCGATAGTGTTTCATGTGCCTGATCGACCCTTCACGGGATTAAAATGATCAAAATTTAACGGTGTATACATATTTACTTTCTCTAGCCTGTTTCTAACAAACTGTTATAAATATGTAACCTTTCATAACCTTAAAATTAATATTACCTTTCTTAGTCTCTCTTCCAGAACATCATCACTGCAAGGGACTTACCAAGAATGTCTTCTTGTGGACGTCAGTGCTGTTTACTTCCACACAGAAGTTGAACTCTCCGGGAATGCTGCTCCTTTCTGGGGGGCCTCGGGGGGAGAACTGAACAGAAAATTATGGTATATTATTATGAAGGTTGATCTGCTGTAATGGAGCAATATGAATGTAGATTCTTTTACTTATATCTACCAATGACGATAGGGCCATTCAAGTATTACTTAAGCACTACAGGGGGTTGGGGGGCCTTGGCTTTGCTTATTTTTAATGCCATGGAGGATGGGGGTCTGGATGGTGATTACGTCAGCAGTACTTGTAACTTTTGCTCATTAAATTAACTGATTGCAAAACCTGAGCACTTTGAAAAATGCATGTAGGTACAAATGTTAACGTAAGCATGGCGGGGTGGGAGTGAGTGCTTTGCTTACTTTTAATGACAAGGGGGAAGGTGGTTAATATTCACCAAAAATCTGCTTACATAATACTTGAATGGCCCCACATTAAAAAGAAGAAAAAAACAATAACATACTCCTAGAATGATAAGTTTCATATTTACTATTTCTGGACATATTTTACCAATTTGCCAAATATCATCATTTCATTGTTAAGGTATATACGCAAAAACTTGAGTTAAAAGGGTAAAATGAACCTTTTACATTCTGATTTGACTGAAGAAAGACTTTATAACAAAAAGCTGAAATTGATTGACTTACAGGAGTAACTGGACTTTCATTCTGTGGAATAATTGGTTTGTAGGCAACATCCATAGTCTCCGAAGCTGGCGATGGAATAAATGTTTCCAATTCCAGACCATATGTATCAATGTTCCTGAAAATTATAAAATATTTAGGCTTTCCCTCTTTTACTTATAGTAAATATCACTCAAACTTATAGAATAAACAAACTCCTCCTTAGTTTAACATGTCAATAATGTTTAATAGCCAAATTTAGCTTCTACCGGCAGTTTCATTCACATGAAAATATATAGGGTGTGATAAAAGAATTTTTAAAATTTGTTCAGTAGTTTCTTAATAACAAACAAAAACACAAATCTTTCCTTTTTATATAATTTTAGTATATGCTAGCATATTAAAACTGCGTGCAGTGCCACTGTCACTATTCAGAACACGAGAAACACATTAAAATACCGCGAGTACACCTGCAATTTGGATGACTAAAAACCACCAATGCTGTATGCACTTGTAGCGACATCTATGTCGTCACAAATGAACTAATCCTGCATCGCGCAAGTAAGATTCGCGGCGCGATTGGAACATATAGAACAAACCCGAAATCATTTATCGGGCAGTAGCCCACCAGATATAACACCTGTCTGGTCGGAGGATCCTCCCTTTTCAACGGAGGTATGTGGGACTTTACTCTCTGTTCCACTACCTCCAAACACTTATTGAACAAAAACAATTTAAGTATTGACTTGAAAAGAAAAAGAAACATAACAAAACAAAATTAAAACAGTAATACTTACAGTATCTCATTAATGGAGCTTGGGTAGGGTTCCAGTTCATCGTAAAACTTGGGAGAGTCATTCATGATTATATCTAGAACAATAAAACATGTCGGTTGGTTTTTACATATTCATATATGGTGCTACAAGAGTCAGATAACAAGTCAATACAATGTCCATTTTAAAACCATAATTATACATTTTGGGCTGACGTTTTCCCCACACAAAAAATTCTGGATTAGACCTGAATACTAGTATTTTATACGGAATGATTGCCTATCTCGCCTGCAAAAATCAATCACCGAGTAACATAATAATATTAACCCTCGCGTTTATTTCACCAGGGTCGTACATCCACGACCAAATACTCCATCTCATCAGCTCTTCTGTCACCTAGGGGATTGAAGAGCTAAATGAGATAAAGTACCCAGACACAAATACACGAAAGGCTAAACTAAATGAGTGCACACTATAATTAATAATTACAAATTAGCTAAAGTATAAACAGTGGCACTGTTTAAGGTTGTATTTAAATGATAAAATAAGGAAACTGTAATATAGCATTGGATTTAGCCTGTAAGGATATTTGTAAAGTTTTGAAGTAAATAAAAAATACATTGTCACAGGTCTCATTCAATCAAATTCCTGACACTGCCACATAAATGAAACAGAGTTTATAAAAATAAGTATTTATTTATTTCTGACCCCAATATCACAGCAATTTCAAAATTCATATGGAATAAGACTGGTAGCCTAAGCTAGGCATTTGGCTTGAATTTTGGGATGACCATGACTTCCCCTCTTTAAATGGATGTGATGAATTATAAAACTAGCAAATATTCTAGTTAGTAAACTAGAATATTTGCTAGATATATAAAGAACCCCACCATTTTAATTTGCCTGCAGCGATTGTCCTGTCAGATTATAATTTAGGTGTCTTCAAGGCTAGACTGAATAGTCTTAATGAACTGATTCACCACCAATAATTGCATCACTGCTTACCATAAGCAAGATCTAGTTTATACTTATCATTAAAAATATATCAGATTATCATTATTACTTTAAAACTTTTACAGACAGATTTTTAACTACCTTAGTTCTTCAATTAATAATCAAAGAAGTTTTAACAAAAAAATGAATAAGGTGAGTATTCATTTATTACATACTTTATTGTACATCTCATTATGTGGACAGGATAAAGATTTGCAAAAACTAAATGTCCAATGGGCGGTTTTATCTTATTAAATTCTTCCTGTAGTTTATGTGGCAGTTTTTTTGGTTTGACAAATTGTTCTGACTATTAAAGGGTTAAAAATCTAAAATAAGACTCCTTACTAAAAAGTTGTTTTACAATTTGCATTCCCTGTTCATTTCATTTGTTTAATTTGAGATAATATTATTGACATTGTTAGAAAGTTAACCTTTTTTGAGTTTGAACTGATAAGCTTTTATCAATATTATTTACGTCATGGCTAAGAAGAAACCTACACCTGGAGTAGCATAATTTCTAAAAACAACCCTTATCACTTGTAATCTGTTTAGTGAAAAAACTATTGCGATTGGATGGTCTAAATAACCAATCAAGTTGTTTAGAATAGATAACATGAAATTGTACATGCTTTCTAAATCAGGAATAAAAGGCTAAAAATAATAGGTAATAGATATGAAGTATGGTGATATCACACTTGACAACTAACTTCTGGTCAGTGGATCTTCTTAAGTTTCTCCTTAACCTATAATAATTATCACATTGTAACACAATTTTGAAAAAACATGTTTTGAAACTAATGTATTTCCAAAATTAGCTTTCAAGAAACTATCTATAGTGTTTGCTTGGGGATCAGAGTGTCAAAGTAAGTTTGCAAATCAGTCAAAATATAAAGGTACCAAACTTGTTTGTTGTTGTGTTGAGCAAAAACTAAAGTGATGTGATGTCTTGTACAATAGGTATAAAAATTAGTATAATCAAAGGTATAATGTTGTTTTAATAATTCAATTATCAGGATTCAGTCATCTTGAATACAATAACTGTTTCTGATGAAAACTGGTGCTGTAAAAGTATTAGGTTTGTTTTTTGAAAGCTTATTATTGATGCACTGTAAGCTTTTATAGCTGCTGAAAAGTGAATTGAAATAACCTATAACTTAAGTATTATCTTCCAACGAGCTCAAATCTCAGATTTTATCAACTCAATCCGCATAAAATTCGCGCATTATTTTATCTACATCGGCGAGTATGATAGAGTTTCTTGTTATCCTAGTCGTTTTTTTTTGTGACAACTTTTTTGCCAAAACTCAACCATACTTTATCAATGAAGACGAAAAGTTATTAAAACTTAATTAAAAATGGATTTTGTTAAAAGTTCTGAGATCTTTGTTAGGGTTTCTGCTTCTTGGTTTTTTAAAGTCAAAATACACCAAAATGTGATTTTCAAACTTCAGTTAAAATTATTGTGGTGAAATAATCACTAAGTGTTAAAAAACTTACCTTAATATTAAAAACCGCCCAAATTCAAAATAAAACAGTCCTAGAAATGTTTATGAAAGACAACACAGTACAAAACTTTGTTAACACATATAAAACTTTTAAATCAAGTTCAAAACCAACACAAAATCTGCAAGTGGCGACACTCGACTCGCATCCGACTCGCATCCAACCACATCCAACGCTGCTTGAACTTTGTGTGAGTGAGTGAGAGTAAGCGAGTGAGCAGTGTTGCCAACAGTTACACGAGCTCTCCACCAGATTCAACTTCTAAAACCACCAGGAAACCACTAACAGAAAACGGCCCTACTCTCAAAACCGCTAAATTTTCCACTAAATATGATGTTTAGTTTTTACGAAAGAAAACCTTAGTAGTTTCCTTTATTAATACGTAATAAAATAATAACAATCAGTAAAATCAACAATTCAATTTTAATGTTCATTTTAATGTTAACAACTGCTATCTAAATTAATTCGTCTTCTTCAGATGAATCATTGTGGCCCGCATCATCGTCGTCGGTTTCTTGATACGATTCTTTGGTACCGATTTGTTTTAAAACGTTCATTGGAATCTCATAGTCGTTGCAACATTTGCCTTCCAACCTCAAACCACAGCGTATTCTTAATAAAGCAGTTAGTTTTAACTTCATTCTATTTCTCTGCTTGTTTTTTATTAGATTCATACTGCTGAATAGTCTCTCAACATCGGCATTGGAATGGGGCAGAATTAGGAGAGTGATCGCAAAATTCGCCAGTTCCTTAAATCTAGATTCCCCTTGAGCGTCTTTGAAATGCAATACTTCATTCCAAAACTTTTTTGTATCTTTGGTCTCATTCCATTTCAATAAATGAATTTGTCGCCATTGATCATCGACTCTTGCTATAAATTCTGCACTTTTGTTGAACTGAGCCATTATGTCAATTAGATTTTCTTTATTGTGATTAAGTGCTTGTTCAACACTTATTCGGGAATTTTTTTTCATCAATGATAAATTTTCCGGTAGCCTGTTTTTTATTTCTTCAATCAGTCGTACTACAAAATGTATGCACCGATTCCGCATCGTTTCTTCGTCTTGCCGTGGTAATCCTTTTTCTCTCATTTCCAGTATTTGCTTTTCAAATCGGAATCCCAGATAACATCTTTGATCCAAGAAGTCGCGAATGTTTTGGGTAAAAATATCAAGTTTATTTGTAGGTAACGTAACTTTACTGACAAGCATATCTATCAGGTTGGTCAACTCACCACACAATTTTGTGTGGTCTGTATCTTTTGACTCGAACATTTTATTGACTCTGTTTATTTCAATTAATATTGGATATAAAAATGAAATATATGCGTAATTCATCTCATTCGCATACATAGAGTGCAATAACTCTGCCGTGTGACACCTTTCATGCACCTTAGCTATGGAAAAATGTGTTTTTAACTCTAGCCATTGCGTATATATTCTCGAAACAGCGGACTCTATTGACAACCACCTTGTCTGGCATGCTTGAACTATTTTTAGCGGTTTCTGTCCATCATTGATGGTTTTGTACAACTCGATATAAAGAGTTTGTCTGGAAGAGGAGCGACTAAACCAATCATATGTTTCTCTAATTAAAAATTCCAAAGTTCTTGGTAAAAAATCCTTTGCAGCATCTGAAACAGCCAGTTGCAAAGAATGGCACAAGCAACGCACTAAAATCAGGTGTGGTACCTCTTCTTTCAATTTGGCAAAAACTCCGTTATTTACTCCAACCATCACAGAAGCATTGTCTGTGCCAATGCCCATTAAATTTTCAAGTCGCAAATCGAATCGTATAAGTGTATTCTTAATAGCAGAGACAATACCTCCAGCATTACACTCGTGCAATTCAGTCAGGTCTAGATATGTTGATACAATTTTTTTGTAAAATTTACTGTAGTAAATTATAATCAAACCCAAGTATTTATGTACAGCAATATCTGTTGATTCATCAATTAATATACTAAACGGTTGGTCCTTTAAATCTTGTTTTAAAACCTGTGTGAAATGTGGAGCTAAAACATTTTTTATAACCGACGAACACTTGGTTCGGTGTAGTTGAACTTTTTCGATATCTTTTTCATGACTATGATTAATTACTTCTCCCAAGTGGTCAAGTGGTCAACTGTACGTATACTGGTATGCATGGCTGTGAACAATGCAAGCCTGGCTTCTTCCTTTTTTTTGCCTCTAATGGGCTCCGGCTTAAACGGAATCTTAGGCTGCGCAGTTATAATCTGTAACAATTAACTCAGTCAAAGATGTAAACTCATACGTAAATAAAACAGAATGTTATACCGAATTCCATCTCCTTGGTAAAACTGACCAATAAATGACTAACCAATAAAAGAAACAATCGTTTACCTTTTTATTTTGTTGATGCTTCTTTGACATCCCATGAGACTTTAAATCACCGTAGTGACTCCTTAAAATAGTTCCACAAAATTTGCATTTCGCTACTTGACCAGTAGTACTTTCAAAAGCTTGCAGCCAATCTTTCAAATCTGGGTCTTGAAGCCAAGAGTCCCGGAACTTTTGCGTATATTGTGGTTTCGGCATCGTACATAATAATTGAACTCGCGAAATAATAATAAGATATAATAAATAATTGAAAATAATACGAGACAGAACGAGCAGTCGAAGTTGACCATCGCGGTAATTTTGAACGGTAAAACCAAAACCAAAACGTTTCCGTTCGGTCATGTTGTCCCCTTCATATCGATACTCTGGGATAGAGATAGAATGATAAAACGTTAACGATTTGGTTTTGGTATTTACGTTCAAAATTAGCGCGATCACACCCCTCGTAAAAATATTCTACGGGAAATCCCCGTCATTTTGACGGATCAGCATCAGTGTTGCCTGAACAGTTAAGGTAAATAAATACTCCTGAACACAATATTATAAGTAGAAATAAAATATTTCGAAACATGTAAGTGGTTCAGGGGTTGAGAAATCGCATTTTCAGTAATTGAAACTGAATTCTACTAAACCACTAGAAAAATCCACCAGCCACTAAAAGCAATATTTTGCCACTAAAAGGGGGGTCAAAACCACCAGTTTTAGTGGAAAATCCACTAAGTTGGTAACACTGCGAGTGAGCTGCGAGACAGGGGAGGGGGAGAGAAGGATTCTCAAATTAACATTTTCCTACAGTATTAGATAAAAATATTTCCTTTTTTTCGAACAAGACTCCGTAAAAAGATATTTTTTTTGCAGAATTATAGATTAGATAAATTATACTTTTAGCAACTAATTTGAAATAATAAAAAAAAAATCTATCAATTCACTTTATGGCTACCGCTTAAAAAAAAAAAATACCAAAGAAGAAAAAACTTCTAAAAAGGGCAACATCATTTATATAAAAAAATGTGTTGCTGTGGTTGCTGTTCCTTTGAACCTTTTGTGCGCATTATTTTCTTTATGTTGCAGCACGTTCCATAGATATCATTAGATTTGAAGCATGTGCCTCTAAATAGTTTTGAAAATACATATGAAAATGTTCACAGACGCCCTATTTTATTAGTAAATCCAGCAAAAATAGAGGAGCCCAGACAACATTTTGAAAAACAAAATAGCTTGGAAACCAAAATTCGTAGAACCATCAAAACAACGAGAAAAAAAGTAAAAAAAAAAAATAAGTTGCCATAATCAAAAATCACAAAAGAATGAGAAAAAAAATACTCGAACTCCGCTTCACTTGTGTTTTTTTTCTAATTTTACTGTCATTAGGCCGATAATTTGATGCATATTTTGTATGCAACAGTTATTTTGACTTGTTAAAGTGCTCTATTATGTACCAAATCATCGCGGGGAATGCTCTAAGTGCGTCTATAAACTAAAATCAATAACAATCATTGACCAACAAAGGTACGCTTGTGTTTGCTTTTGCTGAGCATATAACCTGTGTTTTGTGCTGGCGTCCGGTTGGCGTCCGTCACAATTAACGCGAGAATGTTTAATATGCGTTGTATGGTTGCGATATCGATGTAGAAATGAGTTTTATTGCGATTGTGTACTGTGCTATTGTAAGTGGTTGTTGTTTTTAGTTACCAAGATGAATTATGAAGCCGAAAGAGCCATGAATCAGAAGCGATTGCGAATGGAGGGCGAACCGGGCCACGGTGTTGTCCAGGGGAACGGTTTGCCGCTAAATTACATTGGTAAGTAAACTTTGAGTGCAAACCACACTGTAAATTGGTTATATTTCGGAAGTTTTAACGTTGTTCTCATTGTTGTAGATAATGGTCATCAAATACCCTATCAGCCGTACGCTGGCGCGTATAACACTCATTATCCGCCTCCGGAAGCGTTTTCGCCGTATGGGCCTCCACCCCCCGGAGGCTATGCCCCTCAGAACTTGTCGTACGCGCCTCCTGCGCACCAGAACTATCCTCATCACCAGAGTTTCCCGCCACAACAGCCGCCACAGGCGCAGTTGCACATGCCACAGTCCCATATGGGTGAGTTTACAAGTGTAAATTTTCATAATATTTTTATTAAAAAAAATAGCAAAACAATGTTCACTTGTAATCTATAATAGATTTTGTGATAAAGCAAATAGAGGTCATATTTGTATGTTTATTTTTGACAGATTTTAAAGATTGTTGACAATTATTTTTATCTATGGAAGCTGTACTACAAACTTTTTCTACAAAAAGTTTGTAATACATAAGAAGACTATTTCAGCTCAAGTGTAATGTTGAATAGGGTGTTGATTTAATAGGCAACCTAAAAACTGATAACAACAAATATTTATAAATCTGTTTTTTCTCATTATGTCTTTCATCTTGAAGCTATACTAAGTACAAAACTTTTATAATTATAATTTATTTATTTTATATGCTTTGTTTAGTGTGAATTGATTGCACTTTGTCAGTTCAAGGTTATGGAGATGTGGGTGTGCACAAGCCGGCTTGGCCACCACAACCACACCTGCTGCCACCGCTTGACACTCAGAAGCCTCTTGATGTGAAACAGCTGAAGTCCGAGATCAAACTGGAACCAACAGATGCTCAGAAGAGACCGCATCCTGAGAATGAGATGATGGTAAGTATTACAGGTAAAGTGTAGATTTGCTGCTTCAATCTAGATCTGGATGAGTAGTGCATGTATGTTTGACCCTTTAGTGACAATTCTTGATTAATTTAAATGTCGGACAATTTAATTTCTTGTATTGCTAATTTTAACCTACCATGTAAGCTTCTTCCTAGTTATCCCTTGTTAGACATTTTTCAAATAATATTTTGATTAATTTATTGTAACAATTTATTTTCTTTGGGCAACTTAACATTCTTTGTCTAACCGAACTGTCTATGATTGTTTATGGTTTGAATAGAGAATTACAGATATGAATAAACAAAACCATAAGCAATCCTGGATCTAAAAAGTTTTTTACTGTTGTAGTTTTCTTTCTTTATGTGTATTATAATAATGTGTGTATATGTTCAATCAGGCACTGCAGGCACGGCAGAGAGAGTTCAATGTCCACATTCCCAGTACTTTGGTTAATATTTAAACATATTATATAACTACAGTGGAACCTTTATGTGGTATTGTTTAATAAACCAATATAAAAAGAAAATAGATAAGAGATACAGTTAAATATTGAAATATCCCTGTGATCTGTAAAAATGACCTTTTAACCGCCCACTTCGGATATATCTGATAAACACTCAGTCGCACATCCATAACCAAATACTCCACCTCATCAGCTCTTGTGTCACCTATGGAGATTAAAAAGCTAAACGAGATATATCTGGCGAAAAAGACACGAAAACACTTGACGAATCACTCCGACGCATGCATTTAATAGTTCTTTGTCTTGTTGATCTTGCTGAAGTTCTTATTAGAAAGTCTGTTTAGATACATAATATTATCTCAGTTTTTTTTAATGGAGTAACCATTAAAATATGTTGCTATGACAATCACATCAGATTTCATCCTTTGTCTTGAAGTATGGGCAAATTCTTATTAATCCAAAAGTTTACTGAATTTTAAAAATTTACTGAAAAAATCGTCATCAATATTGTTTGTAACTTTATTCCAAGCCTTGAAGATAATATTGCCATTAAGCATAAAGTTTTCTGGTAAACATGCACTAAATTCCAACTCTTACATCATTGCAGCATGTTGTGAACATACATGCGAATACTGGTGACACATATATTGACATTTTCTCCATATATATAATGGAAATATACTCTAAATCTAACTTACAAATTTCATTCAATTGTGTACACAGCTTGTGGGTAGCACAGTATCTAAATACATAAGTTAATTTGCTAAAATTGGTTTCAATTTCGTATGCATCAAAATTACTTGATTCAGGGTGACTTAATCTTAACAAAGACCGAAAGAAGCGTAGAAAGAGTAATAAACTTTATTATCAGTATTATAAGGTGTAAAGTTGTTTGAACATCGAAGTAAACAAAAAAAAAAACTCCTCAAGCATCGTGAATCACCCGGTTTTGTACACTATGACACTGAAATAAGGGTTATTATTCAATGTCATCAAAAAATCTGCCCTACACTCGTTTCGGCGTTCGCCTGTTGGAAACACTTGTTCTTTTTCTTGTTAATGTTTTCGCTTTGGATACTAAGTCTTTTAATCCATGTATTCGTATAAATAGTTAATTTATTTACAATTAGAATATGGATGTACACATTCTAATGTTTTTGTAGTATTTGGCAGCAAAATCAAGTTAAGTTTCAATGATTTTACATATTGTCTAAATACTCAGCAACTTCCGATAAAAAATTACACCAATTTTACGTCACAATATCAACTAGGAATCAATTTGGGAATAATTATAACAGCCACTGAACTTCGCCTGACGAAATCCCGCCAAAAAGTCATTAGAAACACTTTCATTCAAAAAGACCACAGACATGTTACATAAAGAAAGGTTCCATTGTATTAAATATAGTAAATTCTTACTCATTTGAATGAATGACTGAATGAATGAATGACTTTTGTTTCAGGGTGGGGATCTAGATCAACCCAAAATAAAGATTAAGACAGATATATTCAAGCCTGACGATTTAGCGCACAGACAAGATAAACCTATTGGTATGTATACTTGAATGATTTGAATCCATTGCCACTAGTTAAAGTATCGACTTTAGCTTTGTGTTTTTGCGGACGGCGAGCAATATGTGTCTCGCCGTCCGACCGTCTGTTAACCGTTCGAGTCATGCCTAAGGGGCTGTTCAAGTACTACGTGAGCAAATTTTTGGCAAATATTAACGCCCCCTCCCCCTCGTCAGCAAAAGTAAGCAAAACTCTCACCTCTTCCCCCATGCTTACGTAAACATTGCTACCTACATGCATTCTTAAATGTACTTTGGTTTCGTTATTACTTAATTTAATTTAGTTTAAAATATCAACTTTTATTTTGGCATATTATTCAAATTATATCACTAAAATCCAAAGTTTCGTATGGTTTTGAAAAATCGAAATTGTTCTTTTAAAAAAACTTAAGGTATTGCTGACGTAATTACCATCCAGACTCCCCCCCCATCCCCCATGTCAACAAAATTTGAAATTTGTTGACATGGGGGATGGGGGGGGAGTTAGGCGAGTTCAATGATCGTTAGTACGCAACGACCAACAACTACCTACGAGGTCATTGGCTCGACTATTTTTTTTTCAAAATCTCGAATTAAGTAAACGATTACTTAATTACTAAAAAAAATACTTTATTTTTTTTTAAACCGATAGTTTTTCATGTACTGGATATCGACCCTTCACGGTATTAAAACGATTAAAATTGAACGGTGTATTTTTCTACTTTTACGTGGACGAACCTGTTAGTAGAAGCTAGTGTTTTATAAAATAGTTATTGGTGGAGTATTTTATTTTATTATTTTATTTAATTATAGATGTCGGCCAAAAATCTATATCAATGGATGTGTCACAGAAGCCTGCTGATCTGCAAAATAAAGGTATTTGAAATTTTCATTAATCTCTATAGTAATGTAGATTATTCGATTTTATAAGCGTTGTGATGGCCTAGTGCTTGAGAGTACTCTCAAAATCCAGTTCTTCTTCACATATACTCCACGATCTCTTCGACTTTTGTGGTGTTATGTAATCTCGAAACTTACAGCAGCGTCGTGAATAAATAATAATATCAGGGCTTTAAGTCTGCTATTACAATAGTGTCAGAATCGTCTATCATTGATTTCATCATGGTTGATTTTGACAAGTTTGGTAATCTTCTATTATTATTATTATTATTATTATGAGCCCGTTGTGTCCCACTGCAGGGCAAAGGCCTCCCTTCCGTTGTTCCACTCTTTTCTGTCCTTAGCCACTTCTATTACATATAAAATTTAGCTTCACTTTTTTTTTTGACTGACTGACATTTTGACTATTCAAAAGTGCCTGTAAATGGTCTATTTGAAATAAAAGAGTTGATTTGATTTTGATTGATTTCTAATGGCGTCACTATGACTTTTCAACATTCAATCACTGACACACCATTGAAAGAAATGGTAATCTCGTACATAATGAGAAATGAATTTCTGACTTATGGGGTAATCTGCAAAAGTTTTGTCAGCTACTTTGATTAGTGACTTACCATTAGATTTGTCGGAATACGACAAAGTCATTCTACCACCATTCGTTTACGAGAACAATAACCGACCAATGATCGACCATTATGATTTAGCAGATTAAGAACTTTTACCAAAATGACAATGGGATTGTTTTGGAATATCGAATTTACAAAAATAGCAGACTTGGGGCCCTGGTCTTCACATGCACACAAGACAAGTAAACTTTTCTTCTTCACTTCTCTTCTGTCCAGCAATGGGACATAATGGACTAGTTAGAATACAATTTGATCTTCACTTGTGTACTATTTGTACAACTAGCGTAAGCAAAATCCAGCTTATCAACACTAGTGAACAATCATTTTCCGTTATTTTTCAGATGACGGCCACCACATCATTGGAGTCGAAAACAAGTTGATCGATAAGCCAGCCGGTGAGTATTTTATTTCTTGACATTTGACACCTATTGTACGAAAACAGCGACTTACATTAGCAATTACTTCTACTCGATTAGAAATTTTTTCGGGATTCTTTAAGGCTCTAGCGTCCTTGTTTTCTGTTTTGTTACTGGGTAAAATCATCCAATGATATCTCCCACTCTTGGGCGGAGCGGGAGATATTGTCAGACTTTAACTGACTAAAAAGCCCACCCCGTTCCTTCGTTGCCTTTCATACCAGGGCCGAGCCTTCTTTTTAGAGCAGACCCTTGACCCCAGTAGGCTTCGATCTCTGGTTATGCCCAAGAGCCATTGGATGATCCAACCTAAAAAAAATCCAACTTTTTTGCAAATTAACAAAATATCTTCAACTAGCTCTTTGCCCGTGATGTCGTTCACGATAATGTTTTCATATTTTTTTTTTTAACACTTATCAAAACGTATTTTATAAGCAAGTAATTCAAAAAGATTTTCACTTAAACAACCTTTTTTATTTATTTGCGATACTGTTAATGCTGAGATTCAAGTATATGGGCCTATGAAATAAAATTTTGTGTACAAACGAATTTCCCCCATTTCACCCCCTCGAAGTCTTAGTGTTCGTACGTTTCTAAAGCCAGTAGTCGGCTGTGCGTTAATATGTCAGTCAGTCAGTTTTTCTTTAATATATATGTATAGATAAGTATAAGTATTGTGAGAGCTAGCTCCGACAGGCCTTAGGCACGGGGTGTATAAAACAAAGTCGCTTCCCGCTGTCTGTCCCTACGCTTAGATCTTAAAAACTACGCAACGGATTTTGATGCGGTTTTTTTTTAATAGATGAGTTATTCAAGAGGAAGTTTTATATGTATAATACATGCATAATATATTTAATATCACCATTGCACCCGTGCGAAGCTGGGGCGGGTCGCTAGTTTTAATATAAAATACTTGGAGTCGGTGAAATCATTTAAATTTTGATTTTACTTCAAGTAGTATAACATTTTAAATCAAATGTCACTTAATTTCCAAAAAATACCAAACAATCCATTTTTCCTATCATTTTTTTAAACCTATTCTAAAGATGCGAAATCCTTCAAAGTATACTTAACAAGCCAGTCCATTAGCTATTAAGAAAACTCACGCATATATAATTATCTTCCTTCGATATTACAGTATTGTCTCATTTGTTGTATAGAAGTGTGCAAAGCTGAAGGAGCGGCGGAGGGCGGCGCGGGAGACCTGCAGCGCGCGGCCGAGCCCACCGCGCTCACTGACAAGAGGTAAAACCACTATTATTATTTCATTATTATCATCATTTCAACCAAAAGACGTCCGCTGCTGCACATGTAGCGTATGTCACGTGCCTTCCAATTTTTTTATAGCTTACGTTCATTCCAATTCAATTTCATCATTGTATACATTACCTACAAACACTTATCTAGTTTAAACTCTACACACAATAAAGGCTAACTAAAATATGGCATCACAAAACTCTTCCGCATCGCTGTCGACTGGAAGTTTGCCCAAAAGGCTGGCGGCATTGCCACATTGTATGGCAATGCTTAATCTCTGACCGAGGTAAAAGCCAGCCCTTGTGTCACGCGAAGTACTTCTTTAAAAAGCGTATGAGCACTCCGACCCCACGGCCCAAGGGTTTCAACCTCAAACGGCTCAAAAATATAACTGCCGACAAGGTTGTTATAATTCCACCGCTTGAGGTTCTCCGCAGCCGCAGCGGCAACACCAGCACAGCACGATGAGCTAGGAAGGTGGGATGGCGCAATAGTGTCGACACAGGTATCGTGCCCCACAAAAGGTCTATCCATCTTCCACGGAAATAATGACATACCGTCTGGTCTCTTACCATCGTCGCGTGCTAGACCATGAGGTTCTAAAACAGCCGGAGCGCCGACGGTGACAAGGGCTCATCCGACAATGTCGTTATATTCCCGCGCTTCGACTGCATGACAGGCCGTTGTGACCGAGGCTGTTGACGACTTCACCACAGAGACAGCGATGAGAACAGCAAGGAGCGCCAAGGCGCAGGGCAACAGCTAGGTGGAAAGTAGTATCGTTGAACATGGTGCCAATATTCGACGACAATAGTGCGTAAAGCCAAAGATCTGTCTCCCAATTTCCCACAGCCAGGAGGCGCGCACGCACTGCAGTAGTAGCAGATGATAGGATTCCACCGTCTCTGGGAAGTTAGCAATTACACAAGTTAAAACACGGGCCTGGGTTTAAACTACATCGGATTAATCTGATATTATTGGCCCCCGACCTAGTGTCAGTGATACAGCCACCAAAGCTCCAGTAGTAGTTTTGGTCCAATGTATCAAAGAAGGCAGAGAAGGAAGAGGAGTGGGTAGTCAGTAAAAGTCTGACACGCCCTCCCGCTCCTCCCAAGAGCGCGGGAAATATTTTTCATTGGAAGATTTGCCGTATACAAAAAATAACATTATATTTCTCCTAACAAATCGACTTTTCCATACTTTCAGTGTGTTGGAGTATGCCTACAGTTTTCACGTTTTATTGTTTGTTTCAGCGAAGAGGACCGAAAACCGTTCAGCAGTCCAGAGCTTCCTAAATCAGGGTCTATACCTGGGAAAATCCCGACGCCAGGCAGTGAGGTAAACTAGTTTTATACTGATATTTAATAAAAACCCTTTTTCTCATTATCATCAGCCATCATGTCATCTAAGTAAGTGTTACTGTATTTTAGATAGTGTAAGTAAGGCCTACTGTTCACGAACGCGTAGCTTCGTAGACGCGTGTTTGTCATTATACGTTTTTTTTAGGTGTGAAAATCATCCAATGGTATGTCCCAGCCATGGGCAGAGCGGGAGGGTGTCAGATTTTTACTGACTAAAAACCCACTTTTGTTCCTTCGTTGCCTTTCATACCCGGCCCAAGTCTTTCTTTCAGAAGCAGGCCCTTGGTCCCGAAAGGCTGCGACCCTACTGGGCCCCTACGGTTTGCTGACATCTTCTTGAGGCGCACGTCGAACAATACGGGCCGTCGATGACTTGGGCTCGATCCGGATGATTACCGGACGGTCGGACAGCGAGCTACCCATTGCTCGCCGCTTCCTTACGTGTGCACGTGCGGCCTCCTTTGCTAGCATTACTGTTACGCAGAAGCCGTCTGCCACTCCTCGCTTTGGACCATGGCCTGTACCAAGGCTGTCATTAAACGCTTGGAGTACGCTTGCGTGAAGCTTACATACAAAACTGTGAAACGGTCGACGAAGCTGCAGCGACATGCCGTCGTGTCGTCATGCCGCTTCGTCGACGCAGTAACACACCAAGCGTATGACGAATACGCATCTATGAATATACGCATCCGAGGACAGTAGGCTAGTAAGACAGTAGTTTTATAAAATTCAACACTTGTCAATAGAAAATACTGATAGTATTGTCTATGGATTTTAAATTTACTGTAATTTAATTCTTAAACTTAAAATAGTAATTAGAAAACGATTTTCTCATCAAACAGACTTGAATATTTTATATATACGATAGTATTTCATTTAATTCTATAACATTTAATTTGAAGATTCACTTGCATCACAAATCAATGCATTTTAGAGCTAAAAGGACTTAATCATTGTTCTATTTCTGTACACAGAATGAGGTTTTAGATGCGTTAGGTGATAAATACGATCTGCTATTTGTGGTACAAGTGAGCCGAAAGTCAAAGCCAAGAGCTTTTAAAGAAAAATTCCTCCACTCCAATCGACTGATGATAAAAATTCCTGGATGTCGATGAATAAAACAAAATAATCATTCATTATCATCAACATCATCTTCACTTACAAATTACTTATTTTTTATTTTATTGAGCTGAGTGGCGGAAATGACTTTGTATAAAGGAAGATTTGATTCGTATTCTAAAACAAAATTACAAAATCGTTAGCTGTTCATACACGTAACACATTTAGACTACATCCGTTAATTGTTGAGAATAAAATACTCACCATGGACAGCCCAAGAAGGCGCGGGGACGACCGAAGGGCTCCACTAACAAGCCCAAGGCGCCGGGGGCCCCGCGCGCGCCGGGCCCCTCGCCGCAGGGCCCCCGGGCGCCGCCGCCGCGCTCGCTGCCGCCGCCGCCTCGGCCGCGTGCGACGGGCTACCAGTACGCTATCAGACCATTCAGAAAGGACTTCTCTGGGATTCAGTTTAGAAGGTTGGTATTCTTTTGTTCTTTCTTGTGCAGATTTTAAAATAATAAGTTAGTGTTCTTCTAATATGTGATGGTGAAACCATGAGGATTTACAACTAAAAATAACGTGGTCTTATTAATTTTAAACTTTAACTAGGTACTCTGAAAAAAATAATCTTTTTGTTTTTAGAAAAAGTTGAAAAACATCGTTTTTTTTTGGTAGGATTTTATCAAATTATTTAATCTTTTGCTCTTTGTGGAGTGAAAGAGGGGATCAGACTTTCACTAAATTAAATCAACCCGTCTTCCTTTGGATATCCTGTGCTTTCTAGGGCTGTGGTAACTGTTTCAAACTATCTCGTAGCTCAGAACAACATAGTTGCACATTCAGTATTGGTATAATAATGACAAAATACAATTTAACTGTTATTTTGGTTTAAAGATAAAGATACCAAAACAAACATTCAAACCATGTCAGTGAACTACGACGGCGTGGAGATAGCGGCTTACATCACATGCAGTTGAATAGCCTTGGGATCGCAGTAAGGCTCTAGTTTATATCATTTTAAAAAAGTAGGGGCTCTTAAAACTAATATATTAACTGATTAGAAACCAAAATGAAGTCCATAAAGCAGCATACAAAAAACGAGATACAGATAATGTAAAACTGAATGCAACATTATTTACTCTGGTAAAGTTTGAGCAGTGGTGGCTAAATGGTAACGGCCCTGACTTACGAGTTGTACTGCTCTCATTACGGTGAAGGAAAACATCGTGATGAAACCGGCATGTCCTAGAATCAGAAATTCGAAGACATGTGATATCCACCAACCCGCACAGGGCCCGCGTTGTGGACTACGGCCCATTTCCTCTCCCAGAGAAGTGGTCTAGAGTCCCAGCAGTGGAAACATTACAAGGCTGATTATGCTATGCTGGTAAAATCTCCATCGATTCGAACAGAAGTTCGACACCATTTTGTCTCAAGGAGTCATCCTCTCAATGCATGCTATGTTTTCCAAAGGCGATGGAGTGACGACTGCCTGGACTCGTCGCACATCCCCAACGAGGTGTACTTCGGCGACGTGCCGGTGTCCATGGAGGTGCTGTTCAACTACTACGACGCCAACGCGGAGCGCGAGAAGCTCGCCACGCAGGCGGCGCAGATCGCCGCGCAGAAGGCCGCCGCCGCCAAGCTCGCCGCCGCCAAGCTGCAGGCCAGGGGGCTCATGCCCGCTACCAGTGAGGTACGTTTTGTGAAGAGTTTTACAGTTTGTGTATACTGTGTCCTTTGTGTTCTGTGTCTGGGTGTAATTTATCTATAACTAGCTTTTGCCCGCGGCTTCGCTCCCGTCAACTGACTACTCTATCCTACTCTCCCCTATAAAAATAAATGAGCAGGTTTTTATTTTCATTATTTAACGGGATAAAAAATCCTATATCCTATGTCCTTCTCCTGTTTCTAAGCTACCTTCCCACCAATTTTCAGCCAAATCGGTTCAGCCGTTCTTGAGTTATAAATAGTGTAACTAACACGACTTTCTTTTATATATATAGATATGTATTTATTTAGAAATATATGTTTATCAGTTGTCTAGTACTCATAACAAAAGCTCTGTTTAGCTTGAGACTAGACGGCGTTGTGTGATAAATGTAGAATAAAAAAAAATGCAATTGAAATAAGAATAGGAATGTCACCTAAAATATATGGTGTGCAAATAAAACTTATTTCAGTATCAATAAGGATTATTTAACTAAGACTCGGTAGTCTTAGATAAATCTATGTTAAGAAAAAATTAGCTAAATATCAGTCAGTCATAATTCGTTTTAAAAAAACTGTTTTCTTTCTTATTTTTAATGTTGGCAACGATTCGCTTTCTTCCATTCGTCACTAATTAGACACTTCACACCGATCTACAGATATTCTTATTTGAAACGCTTTGTAATGATGTTGAAACCATTGCTCTTGTCTGCAGGTGACGACTGTGGACTCGTCATCATCAGACGACTCGTCCGGCTCTTCGGGAAGCGAGTCTGAGGAGGAAGACGAAGTACGTTTATACTACAATCGATTTGATATTTCACATATTTTAATTTAGATTTTTCTTGCATATAGGGTGTTTGACTGTTTTTTAAATGAAGACTTCTGATAACACAAAACAAGATGGCCTCAGTGAAAATATAAGTATCAAAAATAGTAAAGTTCTTACAACTTTCGTTTTGAGATCAGTGCTAAAGAGAGATGGCACTTCTCACACAGCCGCGCCATTCTGTATTTAAAAAGAATGTTTTGCGTCAGAAGTATAGTTTTTCTTTCAGTTTATCCGTTCCAAAACTGTTCTTTTCTTAATTTTTTGAAATACGGTACCTACTAAATACTTAATGTAAATTTTTGTTAACAGTCAAATATCCTATATTAGAAATCAACATAACATCACTTTTTTTTCATCTCCAATACATTTAAAATTAATTCATTATCACATTCATTGATTCTATAACTTAGGAGCATTATTTCGATGGGTGTAAAGTAAAGGAAGTTATCTGCGATTTCCTGATAGTTGCAGTTTTATAATAGTTCAGGTGAGATAGCGGTCAAGCGCGAACCTATCAACAATAAAAAATAAATTACTTACTAAAAATTCATATTCTAAGGTCTGTTTTACATAGCATGTGTAGGATGACAGCAGGACGAAAAGGATAAGTAAAAGATGAGAGAAAAGGATAGCTATGCTCCATATATATCCAACAGCTGTCACCCGTACCATCGTAAGAGGCTTTGCACATGGAGCAACTTAGGTTGAGGCAACTTTTAACTTTTTAAGTTAAAAGTTGCCTCAACTTACTAAAAAAAATTCTATATCGTTTACGGTTGCTTTGAACTTTCATAGCCGAGTTGCTCGTGTACCTTCTCGATTTCTGTCGTCGGCTTGGTAGTCGGCGACGTGTTGAGCGTCATTGGCATTGCCGGGAGGATGTGAAATCGCCCAACGCGTTGCGATTGACGGTTAAGGAAACCGGCACCTTTAAAAACCGGTAAAATATTTAACAGTTGCTAGTTGCGGCAATTAGGAACTAACTTGTCGTCGATTACAGGAACTGAAAACTGTTAGCGATCACCGGAACTTGAATCTCGAGTTGCTATGTGCAGTCCAATGGAAATAAATGTAAACAGCTAGTTGCGAGTTGCCAGTTGCTCCAAGTGCAAAGCGCCTAAAACATGGCACATCGTTTTTCAAGTGTAAAAATTGCAGAAACAAAAGTTTTTTTATCAATAATATGTTTGAAAGAAAAAATACTAAATAACTGCTTATTATTCACTTATTACCAATTATTATCATCGCAAAATTGCAGATAACTGTTTTTACTTTGCACCCGTCGATTTCAGCAAATACATAATTGCTTTTCAATGCAAACAACCTACAACACCATGCAATTTTGAATCATATTCATCACTTATATTTGAATTCAGAATCTGCAGAAATTATAAAGGCTATTAAAAGAAAAAAAGGAGATATATGGCCTTGGATTACAAACATTCTTAGGTTATGAATTCAAGTATAGACTAAAACATCCCCGCCTTCCATAAATCATAATCAGTCATACCGAGTGAAATGAGCGCCTGTCACAAACAGGGTACGCCACTGAAGCGCGGTCCAGGCAGGCCGAAGGGCACGAAGAACAGTCCGCGGGCCCCAGGGACCCCAGGGACCCCGGGCGCTAAGCCTGCGGGGACTCCAGGCACCCCGGGAGGCAAGAGAGGAAGACCGCCCGTGCCGCCTGAGCTGCGACAGCCTGGGATCACGGATATGAAGAAGTTCTGCAAAGCTGCGGGCATACGATTCGATTATAAGAAGCTTGTTGAGGGTAAGTCACACCAAGATATAATTGAATACAGTTACAGCAAATTTCTTACTCAATTTATGTAACTCTAAGCATCTGCAGTGTAATGAGCCTCCCTTTCGCTCCATCCAAAAAAAAAATCTATCTCCGAAACTAGTAAATAGCAACAAATAAACAGTTATGATTTGTTTTCTTCTACATTTAATATACCTTGTTCCAGGTTGCACAAAAAATAAGGAACGCGTTCAAAAGATGTTAGATCTACTAGTAGCAGCCGGTCTCGACGGCAAGCCCACGCTTGAGAAGTGCCAGGCGCTGAAGAAGGCCAAGATCGAGAAGAAAGAGCAGGAGAAACAAGCCAAGAAGGAGGCTAAGGTCAAGCACAAAGAAGTTGTTGGTAAGTACTGAAGTTGTTGAGGAAAAAAATACCGGTCAAATGCGAACCAGACTCGAGTCTCGTAGATTTTTCCGAATCGCAAAAAAGTATGTGCAGTACCTACGACTTTTTTTCTTTACTTATAGTATTGTTCTTGCCATATTTCAAGATTCTAGGTCAACTGGAAGTAGGTACCCTATACACCGTTAAATTTTCGTCGTTTTAATCCCGCGGAGGTTCGATTCGGTACATGAAATACTATCGATTTGTAAAGAGAAAATTACACCTTTTCCCGCTTAGGGGTTTTCCCTGAGCGGGAAAAGTCAAGGTGGTTTAGCAACAATAATAAACAAAACATTAAGACACTTCGTACGAGAGAGCTATTCTACTCCCCTTTCTGCAAGCCACCACCGTTACTAGCGAAGATAATCACGGCATGACCTTTCGCCGGTTTACTGCCCACCCAGACACAGAATAAGCAACTCGCATGTTCAATGATAATTTTCCAAACTCGGACCGCGGTGACCCCCAATAGGTATTTTTGCGTTCCAGGAGGCTCGAGGATAAAATTCATAAGACGCAGAAATCTCAAATAGCCTATTGACACTAAGAGCTTCTGTATAATATCAACAAGTGAACCATTGATTCATCTAAAATCACAGGCCTAGCAGACTTCTTTGTTACCAAAGGTATCAGGTACAGTCACCTGTACCTCTACCATGAGTTTTAAGCAATAGTATTCGTCGCTACTCGATATCGACGCCGTAAATATTTTGTATGGCAAATTTTGGTTCTGCAAGTGACCGCTAGAGGCGCTGCAAAATTTGCCATACAAAATATTTACGGCGTTGATATCGAGTAGCGACGAATACTATTGCTTAAAACTCATGGTAGAGGTACTGTACACGAAATCGGAGTCAAACGTAGTTGGTTCCTCAGACCATTCCCCGGTTTTACTTTACTTACTATGAGCTCAAGTAGTAGGTAATAAATGTGAAAAAATCAAAGAGCCTTTATAACCATATTACCGATTGGGTAGACTTAAGACAGAAACTTATGGACAAAATCAATCTCAACGTTCCATTGAAATAGAAGACGCATGTTTTCCGCTAATTCAGTCTTACCTCATTAAACTTACTCTCATTAAAAATGGAGAGTCCAAATCCTCATTCCTTGATATCAATGCCGGAGTACCGCATGGTTCAATACTGGGACCGGTTCTGTACAACATAGTTACCTCTGACGTGCTTCAAATTCCTGTTGCGGTTACCGCCACGTATGCTGGTGATACTGCCATCCATGACTTATAGTATATGACTTATAGTATTTATCTGCAGCAATATTAGTAACTCAAATTTTATTAAGCTATAAAATTCATTTTGATCAGCTATTATGCATTCTCTTTTGCTACTTGATATTGAGCCGGCAATATGATGTCGACAGTCGTGATGATAAGCTGATGACTCCTCTTTCTTTGTAAGGCATTGCATCTTCAACGATCGCCTAGCGTTAGGTATTGTTTTATATGTGTTGTGATTTATTTATTGTATATTTGCAGCGGACAAGGACAGCTCGGTGTCCCGACGGATGACGCGCGGAGCGACGGGCGTGAAGCCGCGCCAACGCATCGTCATCTCGTCGGACGAGGAGGACGACACGCCCGCCGCGCGCCGCACGCTCTCCAAGCTCAGGTCTTCTGTCAACGACGACACGGACTCTGACTAGGTAACTGTCTACTACGGAACGCTTTAAAAGCATTATCAGTCAGTATGCGATACTTCCACTAGCAAGTCTATCGTTACGCGTCCGCCTTAATGACGATAGCAAGGCGGCCGTGACGTGTGATCTCCACATGACGATTCTTCTTCTACCGGCGCATGAAGTCGCTACAAATCGCCACAAGTTGGAACACATTTACGCATATCGAAAGAGGAGAGGATGAACGAGTGCGCTGTGACCTGGTCGTGTGTCGTGGCGTGACGATAAAGTTTGTACTTGTCAGTGTCACTAAAGCCCGGTCGCGGAGCAGGAAGAATTTCGTACAATGACCTTTGGGCCTATTGACAGTGGTCACAAACATTTTTATATTGAGTGCGTTTTACATTAAACATTTGAAGGAAAAAAATGACTAATTTATGAAATAAATTATTGTTATTAAATATATAAATTATTTATTTAAGTACATTTTATATTATAAAAATTTAAAAATCGAATTAAAATTACTAATTCGGTAGAAAAATGATAATAAAATAAAAAATTATCATTGTCATTCATTATTTAAATTTGCAAAGTAAACGCGTATTGATACTGGGGTAAAAATAAAACCTTTAATATTAAAACAAACTTTTTACGACACAGTATGTTCAAATATATTAAGTAATTATTTTAAACTTTAATCATCATTGTTAAAATGCTCAGTTTTATTTTTACGAATAGGTGATTTTTTTTTTTTTTTTAAATTCACAAAAGTTGAGTCCGTGCAGTCTGAAGGGCTCACATGAACAAGTCTATGTGTACACGGCTTTCTAATTTGTTATGATACCAAGGAGCGTGGCTAAGCTGAGTGACAATGATGAGTCACTTTAAACCGCGTGGCGAGACGACCTACATGTCTACCGCAAGGGCTGGTTGGAGGTCGCTCATGATAAAAATACCTGGAAGGATTTGGGCGAGGCCTTTGCCTAGCAGAGCTGCACAATTTTTTTCAGTAATTTTGACGTATGTCTGGCAATTTGAATATTTTCTACGGCCTACAATACACAGCATATAAGTTGAACCAAAATAGTCACAGATTTTCGGGTTTCAATCGATGTGCGGCACAGCGGGGACTGCACGTAACCATAGCAATGACGGGCACTTTAGTTCAATTTATAACAGATTTTTGGGCCTCAATTAAAGCAGGAGGCTGCGCGTAATCTTAGCAAAGGATTCAACTTATTTTCTGCGTACTATGCCCAAATGTCCTAGGTGTTCGACAACTCGGAGAGCTTCTTATTAGTCCTGAGTTTGGCTATACAAATACTAACAAATGCTTGCACTCACTGGACAGGTCCACTTGGAATTGTGTAGTTCTTTCTTCAAAAGACCATTCCAGACTTCAATCTGCATAGTTCTCATATGATTTGACCATTACATGTTTACTGTATCGACTTTAAAAGAGACTTTGACCCTTGAGTTGGTTTCGGTGTTTCTTCTCAGAGTAGTCACCTAGGAAACACCGACCTAATTATCGAAAAAAGTTCTCGTGTAAAAGTGTTTTTTGTTTTTACCCGACTGCGCCAGAAGGAGGGTTATGTTTTTCGAGAGTATGTATGTATGTATGTATGTATGTAAGTATGTATGTATGTATGTATAATTGTTTGGCACGCTCTGCAGCCTGAACGGCTCGATGGATTTTAGCTTGAGAGGTGTCGTTAGATTCGTATTTACTGTGAGAGTGACACTGGGTACTACAAAATAAAAAAAAAACAAAATTTCAAATTCAAATGTTTGGCACGCTCTGCGACCTGAACGGCTCGATGGATTTTAGTTTGAGAGGTGTCTTTAGATTCGTAATTACTTTGAAAGTGATATCGTAATAAAATAAAACTAAAAAAATAAAAAATAAAAAATGGTAATAAAAAAACTAAAAAACCCGACTGCTTTTCTCAGCATTCATGAAAAAGCCCTAAAACAAGAAAATCTGGCAGTCGGGACCCATTCTAGAAAGTCAGCCGTCTAGTCAATAGATTGGAGTAATCTGCAATGTAATATAGGTATGTGCTCTCAATTCTATAATGGGTCCCGACTGCCAGATTTTCTTGTTTTAGGGCTTTTTCATGAATGCTGAGAAAAGCAGTCGGGTTTTTTAGTTTTTTAAATTACCATTTTTTTAAAATTCTGTTTTCAAAATTGCGGGTAAGAATAGGCTAATAAAAAAAAGTAAAGCATGGACCAGACGGATCCAGTGTCCCAACAAAGACCACCTTGGTTGGAGCTTGGTTTGTGTATTTGGATTGTGTCGCGCCAACACGCTCGAAAATCACTGCAGTCAAAACTTTAGTTGGGAAAATGGGCCCGACATCCAAGGACGTTGAAGGTCATGGATTACATCTGCTGGTTGCACGGATTGAAACTATCAAGGTCACCTCTGTTGGAACGCTGGATTGCAACCGTCTGGTCCACCTTTAATACAAACGCCCTAATTGTATCACAATTTGTTCCAGGTAACCCTCCCCTGCCTGGTAAGACACAGTACAATACTAGTAGCGGGCAGCCAATCCAGTGACCTCTAGAAAGTGCTTCGACGGAGGTCGGGACTTACGATAGCGTAGTGTTACGTATGCGTGATTACTTCCTACTAATGTTAGTGTTCTGCGTCAGAATTAGCGTGTGTATGGCGGCGTAGCTCAAATGTAAGGCGGCGCGATGGGATGGGGTGGCCAACGGTGAAAAATCGAAAGAAATAATGTCACAGATTTGTTTTTTATTGTTTAACACACCAATTTTTTGAAAACTTTGGGTATCTTCGTATAATACAAAACTATAAATAACACTAATAAGAAACATTTCACTAAAAACAAGATCAAAATTGGTTATTACATAGCAGCAATTAATATTTTAAATATTGATATGAGGAAGAGTGGGAACACTTGCTGTCCCTTTAGTACACGGGTAACTTAATGGCGATGACGTCACATTTCAATTTCTGCATCCTTTTTCCGTTACTTTTTTAGGATAACCTACTGCATCTAACCTATTTAAAAGATATCTAAATCTGTTTTGATATCTAAATAATTTTTTGAAGCACATAATTAAAAATAAATAGTCAAGATCCCGATTGTCCCAAAAAAAACTAATTATCATTTTAAGATAAGCAAGTGGCACTCTAATCAGATGCAATAACATAATTAACTACACTCAGTGGAAGTTCATCAGTTGAGATAGTGGTGTCAAGCTAGAACCTATCAACAATAAAAACAAAAAAAAAGTATGATACTCCATTCGCAATAAGATTAGAAACTTAAACCATTTTTCTGTCCGTTCAACCGATTTTGACTTCTAATCTGTGGACATAAGGATAGCATTAATAGCAAAAAAGTGGTTACAATACCATTATTTACTGTAGCCGCTATTTATCATGCCACCAACGCAATAGAAGTCAAAATTGGTCGCATGTACAGTTAAAAAGGCTTTTAAAAAAATGTCTAATCTTACTGCGAATGGAGTAAAGAACATTTTAAGAAAAGCTTTACTGTTATTGTGTCTATGGTGTCCTATTAGACCAGCAGTTTTCGTTCTAAACTCCGTTCAACCCTCCCTTCTTTTAGACCTTTTCAATAAATCTGTCTTATTTTAATTGTCCTGATTTTTTGATGAAATTCAAGACTTACGTAACTGTGATTGCACTTATTTCTTTTGTATGAATTCCATAAGGATCCATAAGAAAATAGTTGTCCATAAAATGTAGTATAATCATGTTCCATCGCGTCGTCAATACATGCTGATGATTGGACTTAGCAGTCAGCATGTCTAGTGCAATGAACGAAGTAGCAACAATAAGTTACGGTCAATGACAATAGAGTATACAGTTGCATAATTTATGAGCAGTCTTTATTAGGCGTAGAGTAGGGATAGGTGGTTCAGTGTTAAGCGATAAACGACCGTATTGTGAGACGTTTCTTTGAAATTGACTCGATAAACGCCTTCATTCTGCAATTTCAATTGGACCATTTGGTGTTTGAGGTGAAAGTTCGTGTCAGAATTTTACTGACTAAAACCTGTGTGCTTCTTCAGTCACAATAACCCTTTCGAAAAATCCCTCAGCCATATACTTCAATTGAACCATACGTGACGTTAGGTACTCTTGAATTCGATGCTAGGGCCAAATTGTGTGACCTTTTTGGGAAACTAAGTAAAATGGGGATAGGGCTTGGCGTGTGGTCACGCAATTTTAAACCTATTTGGCGCTAGCATCGAATTCAAGAGTACCTAACGTCACAATTTCAATGTCGACCGATCGGAATTAAACTCGAGAGTAAGCCCCCTGGTGGCACTACAGATTTGATGTAGTAAACGCATACCCATACAAATCCATATAAAGAATACTAGCCACAGAAGGTGAGGCGGTGCGGAGTGAGTTCCGGGTGGCTCTAATGAGCCCGTAAATCTCTTTTAGTCTGTCAAAGATGCTAATGCGACGGCGATAATACGCGACGACAGTAAATATGCGCTCATTCATCGACTTTTTAGTCTTAACTTTCTAGTACAGGGATAATATCAAATAAAACGTAACTACGGGATTCCTGCCTTTATTTAACTTCGGGGTTTGGGAATAGTAATGTCCTTGAATAGTGAGTCGAAGAATTTCCAGGGAAATGACTCAAAATACGGTTGTTAGCGAAGAAAAAACTGATTAGGTTTCACGTGAAAGTTTAAGAGAAAAGATAAATCGACCTTTATTTGACAGACGTTAAGGTGCATTTTCCGATGAAATTAAAGAAGTTTTGAAGCTCAAATTGTAACTCGAAACGTTACTTTAATTTCACCGTTCTGTGTTCTATGTTCCCTCGAGTAGGGGTGGAGTTATTTACGACAGTTTGTATTGATAATATTGCTTCTATGTTAAGAGTCACTAATATGGTCCACTGATGTCGTCATTACAAGATACTGGCGCGCACAACATAGCTTATACTAACCCCAAGATAACTGTTTTGTAAAACATTTAAGCACGACTTACACGAACGCTCGCGCGTCTGGTCGCATCGGTGCGCATTCTATAGTGTGTTAACAGAAATTGAAGCGACATCCACAGCTGGATATAGGCGTCACCCAAGTGTAGTCACAACGAGTTATCGTCTGCATCTCGCATCAAAAAGATTCCCGTGATTTTCACCAGGTCATCGGTCCATCTTGTAGGTCATCCAGTGCTAATGTGAACCCTTCCCAGAACTTGACTCATCTTCTTTCCTACCCTTTAGGCCTAACTGAGTAATTGGGCATGAAGTTTAGGCCTAACTGAGTAGTTGGGCATGAAGTTTAGGCCTAACTGAGTAGTTGGGCATGAAGTTTCGGCGTGAATGAGTAGTTGGGCATAAAGGGCAAGACTGGGTACAGTTGTGCCGGCAAATTCTAACAGGTCCATTTGTTATTTCAATTCCATGCAAATATAACAACTCCACAATAGCTTAAATTTCCCGTGGCATATTGCATAATGCGCTCCGGTGCGACATAACACTTCAGTGGACACTCGCCTAAATAAAACAGAGGTTTCCTATTTCATTTATAAGACTACAAATTGTAGCATATTGACTATAATCGCAATTTTCACAATATTCGATCTCTCATAAATTGTATTATACAAAAAGGAAAAACTGCGATTGAAAAACACTAGTCATAATCATATCGAAATTAACGAAAAAAGACAAATCGGCATAATTCTATTTTTTTTTTAATCAGGCAGCTTTATTTATTTCTTTAAAACTTTAAAATTGGAAAGGTTTTAAAGGATTGTGTGAATTATGGAAGGGAAGGCGATCCCTTAGTGAATACGGATATACTTGTAGGACTAAAACCCCTCGCCTACTTTTAAGTAGTGGTAGTGACGCTTAAGGCACTCAATATTGTTCATTTGTGCCTATAATACTATTAAAAAAACTATATATAATTCTATGTGTGTGAATCTTACATTATAAAGTAATAATTTTCGTTTAATAGCAGAATGTGTTGTATTTTGATTGGAGTCAAATTTTATACTCTAGTTTATGTAACAAATAATATTAATTATTATTAATATCAATAAATTGGTAACACCAAAACGTTTATTAAATTTAGATGTTGTATATATTAAAGAAAAATACATAATATTGTGTGTCCTGCGTTATTTTTGTACAGTTTTGAGATTGGACAAGATTTGTATGACGTCAGCTTTGTAAATATGCGAGCGCGTGAATGGGGGAAAGAGAGGTGCGATGTTAGAGCAGGGGAGCGTTATCATTGTGTTATTCATACGAGCGAGATATTCTTTTTATGTAAACTGGTGCGAGACGACCAATTTTAAGTACATTATCATTTGCAGACTAATTTAATGCAAGAAACGAGTCTGCTTGCTTTTATGAGCAATAGTTTTTTTTAATGTGATGTTTTTTTTTATAATTATTCCTTTATTGACAGCTAGGATTTATACTTAGCCGAAGAACGAATTTATATTTTTATTTATTAATTAATGGGACTTAAGAATCTCAGTGAACGCAACGTTGGGCGTGGGGAAAGTCTTTGTGTTCAATGGAGTAGTGGGTGCAAAATTAAAAGATTTCATAATACCATGTTTAGTGTATCGGTGTCCTTATAAAGTATAATAGTTGTATAATTTAAAAGATGAATGTTAGCATCGGTTATATTAAATTGCCTTAATCAGACACCAATAATGCAATACTTTTACATTTTAAAATATTAAGTACTTTTGAGAGAGTGTTTTTTGGTGTGACCAACGCCGCAATTTCCGAAATCATTTATTTTCAAATTATTTTATAAGCGTGGAAATTATTTGTCTTGAATATATGACGCTGGCGTTCAAAGTGTTGAAAAAAAAAATTGTATTTTTAAAACGGCATTGCTTATAAAATAGGGAAAGTGATTTTTAATGAATGATATAATGCGGAAAGTATCACAATATCATTAAAAATATATGAGTTGTACATATTAGACGTAGACTAGACTTAAGTTTTATTATTACTTTTAAGATGTAATAGATATTTGTATTTGTAAGATATATTTAGATGTGTTTCTTTTACCATATAACATATAATTAGTGGCCACGTTAATTAGGCTTTTTTTTAATAATAATAGTAATCTTTTAAGTGTCCACTCAAAGAACGTTGTGGAAACGATTTCGGCAAGCTTTAAAATCTCATGAAACGACAGATAGTTTCCTTAAAAGGGGTCATTGACTCATCAATATGAACCACTTTTACTATGCGACTAAACCTGAAATAACGAAAAAAAAACCAACGTAACTGTAAGGAGCAGCGGATTTTTTGGGTTTAAAAAGGCGTTGTGTTCAATCTAAGAATTTATTTCAAATAAACCATTTACAGACACTTTTAAATTGTCAAGAAGACAGTAAGTAAAAAAAAAAAAAAAAACTAAGATGCTAATTGCACATTTCACATCACATCTCTATAGAGAAGAATGTTTTAGAAGTCTTGAATCACAACGCCTTCGTGAAATAGAATGAACATGCCTAAGACCGACTAATGAAGCTTTTTTTTGGCTTAGCAATAATGTAGCCTGCTCAAACCGATTCCACGTACGTCTAGGACACCTAGAAACAAATTTTATTAACCCCTCGAGCATTAAAAATAAAAATACAATGTATTTTGAACCTACGGTCATCGAATAAAATTTCAAGCATTCTCTTATGAATATAAGTGGATCATGCGACATTTGAGGGGTTCAAATTAGTTGGCGAAACTTCATACCAACTCAGTATTGATAAAACAAATAAAAGCATTTTGCAGGTATAATTTCAATTTAATACTAGCTTTACGGGGTAGCCCATGAACTATATAGGGTGACTGGTAATTAGTGAACAATACTTAAACACGTGATTGTAGTCATAATAACAAACAACTTTTTATAAAAATCTGCTGGTCAGTACATTTGTGTTCGCCTAACTGGTCAAAATGTACTGAACTTAGCTGATTTTTTTCGCGATTTCAGGTTTGGTCCCATAGTAAAAGTTGTTTGTTATCATGACTACTATCACGTGTATAAGTATCTTTCAATAATTACTAGTCAACCAATATAGAAAAAAAAAAGTAGAAATTTAGACAGTAATGCTCATCAGGATTGTAAAGTTTCGCTGACGAATTTAATTTGAGCATGTAGTGTATGGCCTATTTAGCGTGGCCAAATTATGTTAGTCAACTATATTATATTAAAAGTATATTAAGTATAAGAGGACATGCTTTTCGCCGGCACACAATGTTTTTTTTTTTTATTTTTATTTATAACTAATACTTTCCTTGCCAATACATGAGGCATATAGTTTTTTTTTTTCTTATTTACTCCATTTATAGACGTATTATACCGAATATGTGATGGGATGATAATAATACATTTTGTTCATACTTGGTAGGACGTCGAGAAAAATGTCGTATAATGTTTAAAATAATCATCTCATAATAAACTCTAGTAAAGTATACTTTAAGAGTTCACAGAAATCGATCGATGGTATAGATTGAAATCGGTATCGGTCGATCGATGAAGGCTCAGCCCCGGTATGATAGGCAGCGAAGGAACGGGGTTGGTTTTCAATCAGTAAGAGTCTGACAATATTTCCCGCTCTGCCCAAGGGCGGGATTTTCACATTCAGAATTTCATGGATCTCCTCTGTTTTGATGAACCAAGGTGCATTAGATATCTGCTTTAGAATGCAGTTTTGTGCCCTTTGAATTATCATAGTGTTGGAGTCGCATGCTGAACCCCACAGTTCAATGCCATAGGTCCAGATTGGTTTCAGGATAGTTTTATAAATAAGAATCTTGTTATCGACTCCTAGTTTTGCGTTTCTACCTAGCAACCAGTAGAGACCTCTATATTTTAAATTCATCTCGTCTCTTTCTGTTTGAATATGTTTTTTCCAGGTGAGTCTGCGGTCCAGGTGTAATCCCAAGTATTTAACTGTATTTTGATGTGGAAGTTGGGTACCGTTGAGAGTAACTGGAACACAGTCCTCTTTGCGGAGTGTAAAAGTTATGTGCACTGACTTCAACACGTTGGCTGCGATTCTCCATTTACTCAACCATTTTTCCATTTTATATAGTCCTGTTTGCAGGAGCTCTGAGGCCCGAACTGGACATGGGCTTGAAGCTATTAGAGCCGTATCATCTACAAAGGTCGCAACTGTGATCTCTGGGCTTTGTGGCAGGTCAGAAGTATACAGGGTGTACAAGACAGGCCCTAGGACAGAACCTTGTGGCACTCCTGCGGTGATATTATGGAAATCTGATGTGCAGTTGTTTTCTTTGACTTGAAATAGCCGGTTGGACATATATGATTTTAGAATTCCAAAATATGTATGTGGCAGAAGTGATTTCAATTTGCATAACAGTCCCTTGTGCCAAACCCTGTCAAAAGCCTGCTGTATGTCAAGGAAGGCTGATGAGCAATATTCTTTTTTTTTTCAAATGATTTTCTAATGGCTCTGCGCACTCTATGAACCTGTTCCGTAGTTACATGTTCTTTCCGAAAGCCGAATTGATGGTCGGGAATGATGGACTTTTCTTTTAGGTCATTAGCTAGTCTATGCAGCAGTATTTTCTCAAATAGCTTGGACATAACTGGTAGTAAGCTAATGGGTCGGTATGAAGTCACTTCGTGGCTTGGTTCGCCAGGTTTGTGTACCATTATGATATGGGAGACCTTCCACAAATCTGGAAAGTAACCCACACGGAGAATGGCATTACATAGGGTAGGCCGCGTATTGCTTTACGCGGTAGCTCTTCCAGAACCTTTTTGTCAATGAGATCAAATCCCGGGCCTTTGTTATTTTCCATAGATCTGATATTTCTAGAGACTTCTTTGGGTGTCACTGGTTTCAGGGGTAGATCAAGTTGGAGGTCCTGGTCGAGTATAGAGTCTATATCAGCTTCGTCTATGTTTGGGTTTGCTTTATTTGAAAACTTGGCTAAGATGTTGTGCAAATGCGTCAGCCTTTTCCTGGGCAGTTTTGGCCCAGTTTCTTTCTCGTGTCCTGAGTGGAGGTTTGTGATATAGAGGTCGATCGAAGTTTTTGCATGCCTTCCACAGAGAATAGTTCGTGGCTTTAGTAGGCGAAAGACCTTCTAGGTACGTCTCTAGGGCGACAGCATTTACCTCTGATATCAGCATTTTTAGCTCCCTGGTCGCATTGTTGAGCGCTCTCTTGTCACTTGGATGTCTGCTAGTGTGCCATATTCGTCGAAGTCTTCTTTTTTCCTGTATATGTTGTCGTATGTTTTCAGAATAGACTTTACGTTGATGTGGGTGCTCGTTAAATTCCGGTGTGCAGAGCCAGCAACTTTTTTGGATGGTAGTGGTTATTATTTCGGTAGCTGCGTCAATGTCGTCCTTAGGTTTTAGAGCTATTTTAAGTTCTAGTCTCTCCTCAATTAACTCGCGAAAGTTATTCCAATCCGTGCGTTTGTTGTATAATTTTGGGATCATTTCAACATTAAGAACTGTAGTACCAATAGATAGAATTACCGGAACATGGTTTGTGTCAGTGTCTAGGCATGTTTTAATGTGGTAGTATACTCTAGATAAACCCTTGGTGACAAAGAAGTCTATGACGTCTGGTAATCTATTTGGGTCTGTAGGCCAGTTTGTGGGTTCCGCCGTTGATATAGTAACCAATTTGTTTCTATCTAGGCTTTTCTTCAGTTCTCTTCCCCTCGCGTTTGTTAGTCGAGAGGCCCAATGCGCATGCTTTGCATTTCAGTCTCCTCCGACTATAAAGCGCGGGCCTAAGGTATTGAAGAGCTCGTTGTATTGCTCCTCTGTTATTTTGTGTTTCGGAGGGCTGTATATGGATGAGACATTGAAAGCTCCATTCCGATCTTCTATTGCATAATGATGGATGATTTTTAATAACAAAAAAAAAAAACATCGGTCGATCGATCGTTTATCGATGTTATTGATCGACATCAGTCGATTCGTGTTGTAACAACATCCATTGATCAAGTAAGCCTTAAAATTCTAAATCGTTAACAAAACTGCATTTAAACCTTTATATTATAAGTTATAAATAAACCAAACGACGATGGCGACGCTAAATCTCCACCAATTATGAACAAACTGTTTTAAATGGCAATTTACATTATTATAACGAGGAAAATGTGAATCGAAACATGAAACCTGTGTAAATTATTTTGTTATCATTTTTAAACACCGGCAGCCTGAACCAAATGTAAGCGGGAATAGATTTGATTTTGAAAAGACATACAAATGTATGGAAAAGCTCATTAAATTGAATGGCAATAAACCTTGATTGTAAAGTTCCTAGAGATGTAATCTTAACTGTTCCGCTTATTTTTGGAGATACCTCCCTTTTTAACTTAAAAAAAACATACTTATGCCAATGAGTTATGGAACGTTTTAGTTCATAAAGGCCGAAAATATGTAGGTGGCTAACATGCCATTGTAATTCACCAAACAAATGGTTCACTGGCGTGCCAGCTACTAGCATGCTTTTGTGCTAGATACAGGCAAATGTATTTGGGAAGTTTTGAGGTGTGAAGGGATGAGGCTGTAGTTTTAAGAAGGGTATGGAACTATGAATACATATGAGAAGTTTGAAAATCAAAGGCTCAGACACACTAGGAGTCAAATGTGACGCGCAACGCTCAATCTACGTGACGCTGCAACGTTGCACCCCAAAGAGCTAGCGCGCACTGGTGACTCGTCAGGCTGACAATATTTTTTTTGTCATATTTTACAAATTTTTACCCAACTGTCACGTGTTCAAGTGCGCATGTTGGGTTATAATCATGGTGACTTTTTGTCAAGTCAGGGTGCCAAAGTGACCAGAGCGCGCTAGCTCTTAGAGCTTATGAACCCAACATGTAGTGCGCGCACTTGAACACGTGACAATTGGGTAAAAAATTACAAATAATTCATTGTCACCCTAACAAAAGTCACCAGTGCGCGCTAGCTCTAACAGCGTAGCCCGTGATGTTGGTGACATTTTGTCGCCTAGTGTATCTGAAGATTTAGTCTAGCAGACGAACGAATTTTTTAGAATCTTGCGATTGGGTATTCTTTCTGTATTTACATTTTTACAATATTTTATACTAAACAACAAATAACACAGGAAAGGAATCCTTTTCTGAAAGCAGCGTCAAAAAAGGAGAGTGGGGGCGTGGTGGGGACAACTCGCTATCTTTTTTTTTTACGCGCTTAACCTAATGGCAGGGTCGTCGCATTTCAGTCATTACAGTCAATTACCCAATTATTTCAATTTGTGAGATATTTCAGGGCAGTAGTTATAGATTGATATCATTCAGACCTCAGTAGCTCTTTCTTTGCTTGTTGGTCCTTTAGCAAAAGGACAAGTCTACTTTCAATAAGACAATGCTATTTATTGAAGCACACATAAACATTAGGTCTGATTTTGTTCAAGTATTTGTCATTGTAAGCATTTCGCGTTCATAAAAGCAATACAAAGCAAACTGACATGCCTTTCGAAATGAATACGTTTAGGAACGCGTGTGCGAAAAGTCTTCACAACCGGTTAGACTCCATAAGTCCCGAATTGAATTCGATATTCCGGTTTCAGGGGACTTTTGAAATCAAACCAGTTTTCCACACAATGTACTTTTACCGGTTCTTGTTTAAGGAAAGTACGTTTTTAATACTATCGTTTTTTTTTTGAGTACCCACACCCTTCTTCAAACGGTGGTAATGTAAATAAAATTAATTGGAATGTGATCGAGAAGTAATGTATTAAAATTCTAAATTGTCGTACGTAAGTATGTGAACGTTGTATGTCGACTAATTTTTGACTTTATAGTCTTTGTGGTAAGGTTGAAAATTGATTGACCACCAGCCAAAGGTATCTGTCAACCACTTTTCAAAGTTATTGCTTATGGAATAAGGTTGAAATGTGATCGAACGGGGACTTTCGAGGTTGTACTTTGTACATTTTCGCGTAACTTGCATTGTTAGTATGAGTGCGAATATGTGGGCATTTTCGGTGATGACCGATGTATATTATTTGCAGTAAGAGCGTTTTGTATAAATACATTAATTCGGATGTAGAATGCCATATTGTGATTAGTTCGTTAGCTACACGAAATATTTTTCAAATAAAAATATCTATGTATACATTATTTTAATTGTTTTATTTGGAAATGGGGGATATTTATGTATTCATATTCTATGTCTTGAGTAAATATTTTGAAGCTCTGACCGGGTAATTTGTTGTGATTTATCCTTAAGGTAAATGAAATTCGCCAAAAATAGCATCAGCCTTATAATGTTCCCACTGCTGGGACTCAGGCCTCCTCTCTAGGAGGGGGAAGGGGCCGTAATCCACCACGCTGGCCCCGTGCGGGTTGGTGGTTACCATCGCCAAAAATACTTAAGGTAAATGAAATTCGCCAAAAATATCTAAGTATAGCGCTATATACTCACATGAACACTCATAATAAGGTGGAATTTAATTTGACTAAGTTCAATAAAGTGGTAAGTACCCATTACTTAACATAATAAAGTTCACATACACTAGAAAAAAAATATATAAAAATCTTACGAGTTCAGCGCTATCTTGCGGTAACATCACGCTCAGTCTAATAGATTTCACTTACGAGCGTGCCTTACTGGAAGGCCATTGCTAGGTCATGACGTCAAAAAAAATGTAAGGTTGACTGTGTGATTAACCGTGGCCAGATGACGTACACACCATAGAGCTACACACATTTTTAACCTGGTTGCTACCAGGTGGTGTTCCACCATGGCGTTCCAGTAAGGCATGGACCTAAGTTCAGAGTTGATCATACCACTTGTAAGCATGTAATAAGAAAGAAAAATACCACCATCGTTTACTATCAGTTGTAATAGAAGTCAAAGGTGAGCCTAACAATAAAAAAAAATATAGAATACTTCAACCTGCATATTAATATCGTTTTCTTGGGCCAAAAGACCACAACATTTTTTTCAGGAAGGGTGCGTCGGAATTGCTTAACATAATTCCGCCAAGCGTTCCATCATCGCCCATCGGACCACTCCAAGCGTATGTACGGCGATGCGAAACCAGTACATCATCATAGTGGACATTCCACCATGCGCACAAAACTTTTGAACATGTTGTGCGTACAGCTAAGGAGTGGCATTCCTTCCTCGAGTCTGTATTCCCCGATAGCTATAACCTAGGGTTCTATAAGAGTGAATACGTTGTTTCTTGGTAAGCGTGCTCCATCGTCGACCACATCATCAATTACCATTAGTCGAAGATCCCAGAGCGATCTAACGTAATTTATGTTCACATGGATGAAACCTTAGGTTCTCTGTATTCTCATGTGCTTTGAATCACCTGTGTGATTGTGGTGATCCCCCTTGGGGCCCCTGGGCAGGTACCAGGTGAGCTTAAATTTTTATGGCTGATTTTTATATGTGTTTTGTAGAATATTATTCTAAAGTACATAGTATCATAAGTGTCAGACACTTTCCATGGACCAAAACTTCTGTCAGAAGCTTTAAAGCTCCACAAAAAAATGAATGAACTTTACTTATTTTTACATATCTGATTTTTAAACTACTACAAATTTATTTTTCAGTATCTGGGGTCTTACACGCGTATTTATTATAAAGTAATTACTTGATGCTAAATAATATCTTATTAAGTCATTACTTAAGGTTAGAAATCTGAGTAAAAGTAGTTACTTTTAGTCAAGTAATTATATTTACTTGTTTATAAATACGGGTGTTAATATCAGATGAGATAGTGGTCACTTAAGGAAAATATTTAAATTTAAATCACAATTATTCTCGTCCGGTTTTACCATTGAACTAATATTTTAGCAAACAATTGATTTTCCATTGCTAATTTCCCTGTGATGATATTACTATTTTCAGCGGGTAATTTGTATGAGTGTTTGGTATTTACTGGTCTTCAGATACAGCTGTGGTCAGACCACGCAAGTTTGACATGATCAAATTGAACAATTATTTATATAACTAGGCTGTTAAGTGTAGGTTATTATTTTCCTTAAGGTGGTCAGACATTTTACCAACAAATGTAATGAGCTAAATTTCGAAATCGGTTTTACTTATGAAACTGCCTTGAAATGGAACCGCTTTTAGGCACGCAATTGACGGTGTTCCGCAGTAGTACGGAAAAGTGCTGACGCTCACCACCGCCACACTTTTTTGTATTAGGCTAGGCCCTGCGCCGTCCCCACGTGGAGCTAGTCAACCACTGTTTATTTATTCGATGCTCGTGTAAAGTCACTGTAGCAATCGGCTCCATAACACCCTTACCTGCGGCTCGGGCGAATTCCGCCTCGGTCGATGACAAACTTTTTCACTTGTATCAAAATGTCCTTATACTTGTACAAGTTGGCTTTTAATTCTTTGAAAATCTTTCAGGGTTTTTTTTATGGTGGGTGAAAATCATGCAATGACATCCCCCGCCCTTGGGCGGAGCGGGAGATAGTGTCAGACTCTTATTGACTAAAAAACCCACCCCGTTCCTTCTTTGCCTATTATACCGGGGCCGAGCCTTCTTTTCAGAAGCCAACCCTTGGCCCCAGTAGGCTTCGACCCTTCTGCAAGGATTCCTACGATCTTTCAGGGGGTTGAAAGTACTCATGAATGCCAAGTAGTTTTAGTATTAGTAAAACCACAACGAAATCAGCTTGGTCCCTACCTTATATCGAGTGATTTGAACTGAAACACGCAATAATATTATTATTATTCATAATTTATCACACAGTAAAAATGTAGTAGAGGTGAACGAACTTTCAGATAGGCCTGCATTTGCTATACAAGTTTTATTATGTAATTACATTGTCTGCATCGGTATTACGAAGGTTCCCTTGGCAACCAGCGGGCATTTGAACTCGCGACCTATCGATCGACTACCTACCAGACGCCTTTAGTCTATAGTCACTGCATTTAGACGTGGGTTTGCAAATTTCACAAAAAAAAATATATATTTAACTATTCATGTACCTACACACATAAAATAAAGACAAAGTAAACAGAAACATAAACAGAAAAATAAGTAGAAACACGATGCTTATTTCTGTAGAAATCTCTTCCAGCATACCGGCGAAAGGAGATTTGGAAAAAAAGTAAAGTAGGAAAATAAGTATACACAAAGTAATTACTATCTAAAATAAATACAAAGGCCGGCTTTATCGCATTCCGCGATCTCTTCCAGGCAATTATGGGGATTGTGTGAGGAGTGATATGAAAGAAAAGGTAGTTAGTGATAGCGTGACGAGTGACAGGATAGAATGGGAGAAAAAAACGTGTTTCGCCAATCCCAAGTAACATGTTACTTGTATGTACAAGTAACATGTTACAATAGTAAGTCATTTTCGTTTTCCTGCCCGGGAGAAGGGCAGGAAAACGAAAATGACTTACTATTTTAAAATATTATAAAAACAATTTTCTGTGAGGATGCGGAACCCTCCAAGGTATGTGATGTATTGTCATTTGCTTTCAATTAACGCCACGTGGTCGCGATGCGTGGCTTTTAAAGATTAGGTACAGTCAGCAAAATAGATTGGTATCATCATTACCACTTCAGTCAAACGTCCATTGCTGGATGCATACCTCCAAGCATTGCCAGATCTACTGGTCCTGTTCTTCTTGCCAGATTCACGCTACCCTTACCAGGCCATCGGTCCACTTCGTAGACCTTCTAACGTTACGGCTTCCAGTTTACGAGTTTGGTATGTTGACAATCCTTTTTCTCTTTTGTATTTAGTTCTTTTTAAATATATTATGATACTTTTTAGATCGATGGCTTTAATACAAGTAGGTAGTTGCATGTAGGTATGCTTATCTTTGCTGACTGTACATTAATTTCTCTTCTTTCCTCTTCGTGAACATTCATGTTTTAAATGAAATTGGAATGAGTAATTCGGCCCCGTGTCTTTGTTGTATCTTAAAATGTAGGTTTAGGTTTGGTTATTCTACGTAAGTGCATGAGTTATAGAAGGATAATTTATTACCAATTTGTAAAGGTACCTAGGTTGCAATGATTGAAGTCAGGAGTCACTAATAGTGAGATCATTCGATCGCGTGTTGTTTGATTACACATAATTCAAACTGTTGACGTCTTTATAAAGTGAAAACATGCTCTTACGTCCTTTCTTAAGGATAATGCAGTTTACTAACATTGGCGTAACTATATCATCGGTGGCCCGTGGCAAATTCGTTGGTTGGGGCCCCAAAAAAATTGTCACGTTACCACTTAATCTTACAAAATTTTATAAAATAGGTTGGGTTATTTCTTCTGAGCTTGCGGCCTCTCGAACTGGGGCCCCGGGAACTGGACCGGGGGCTCGTGGCATTTAGCCAGCCTTGCCAACCTATAGTTACGCCACTGAATACCGCCTCACGGACGAAATGCTACAGACAGGTGAAGAACCAATTCTCTTAGAGCTTTTTAATATGGTTGTATATGACGTCCGTACCCCAGAACTATGGAAGAGCACTACATAACATTATATTTACTCTCAAATTATAAGCTTTTCGGTATAGTTCTGACTAACCAGCTTAAGCCTAGAAGTCCAACCCAAGGTGCAGATCGGTTTCCGCAGCGGATAGTCGACCATCAATCATATCCGCAAAGAAAAGCAACTGATGGAGAAATGTCAAGAATATAACCGGTCTCTGCATGGGTTTTGTCGATGACGAGAAAGCTTTTGACAGTGTCGAGCACTGGGCTTTGGTTCAAGCTCTCCATCACTGCTACATCGATTCCCGTTCCGTGGATGTGCGGTAGCTGCTGGAACTATACACCTCGGCCACTCTGCAGGTACGAATGCATACCTTATATAAACCCGTATTTAATCAAGAGGGGAATGATACAGGGAGATAGTATTTCACCGAAACTTTTCACAGTAGTCGTGGAAGATATCATCATAATTCAATTCAATGAATTCATTCGTGGTGTGGGAAAATTTGAAATCGTTTGTGACCCGTCAAAGGCATTTGATTGCATTAATTTTGAAACATAATAGGATATAACTTAAAATTTTCGCCATTTTGCAGATGGCGACCTGCGGTCAATAGGAGATGAAAAACGAAAATGAATCATTGAAGAGTTATGCAATATGAATCAAACATTCAAATGTATTCCAACTTCAATGGCGACAGAATTTCTTAGATGAACATAATGCGGAGAACCTGTCAAAAAGTGGAAAAAACATCGAATAGGTACTTACCTATTCGATTTTTTTTCCACTTTTTGACAGGTTCTCCTTTGTTTATACGTGCAGTCGACGACTGACTGAAAGACGAGAGGGGGAGATGCATGGAACTGATCTGATGATGAAGCCGGAAGTAGGCTTGGGCTTGGCTTATTGCAATTGTTATGCAATGTTTTAATGATTAAATTTTATAGGTAACTTACTATAGAACGTGTCCCGGTGGACACGGTGGAGCACACAGTCGAGGTGTGCCCCGCTTGGGAAGAGCACCGCCGTGTCCTCGTGGGGGCGATCGGCGGCGATCTCTCGCGCCGGGGCCTGGTTCAAGCCATGCTCCGGAGCGAGGAGGAGTGGCAGGCGGTCGCCTCCTTCTGCGAAGCAGTAATGCTAGTAAAGGAGGAGGCCGACCGCATTAGGCAAAGGCGCACACGCCGCCGTCGCCGCCGGGTTTCCGATCCCAATTTCCGGCCACCGTAGGCGCGGGCTCGCGGACGGTGGGCAATGGGTAGCTCGCTGTCCGTCCGTCCGGTAACAGACCGGTCCGAGCTCAGGTCGTCTACGGCGCGCACCGTTCCCGCGCGCCTCAAGGAGTTGTCAGCAAACTGTAGGGGTCCAGCAGGGCCGAAGCCTACTGGGGCCAAAGGTTATGCGAGAGTGTCACCACGGGCCCCGGGACAAAGGCGAGGAATGGAAAGGTAGGTTTTTAGTCAGTAAAAGTCTGACACTGTTTGCCGCCCCACCCAAGGGCGGGATTCGTAATTGGATGATTTTACCTACCACAAAAAAAAAAAAAAAAAAAAAACTATAGAACGTGCACACTATTTAAGTTTGGCTGAGGACAAAAAAAATACTCGTACAACCGACTTCTGTGTAAAAAAAACTCTAATAAAAAGTGCAAAATAACTTTATTTTCGGAAGAAAACTAGAAAATCCGACTTTTTTATATAAAAAGTTTTTTTTTATACCATTTGATAAATATGACCAAATGTAAAAAAAGTATCTCATTAAATAATAATCTGTTTTTGTATTTGTCTAAGCTCTAGATATCTATGAAGAGTTAAAAGGCTGTAACGGGGCCGGCTATTCAGGATGCGCTTGTATCCTCACCTTACGTATGTTTACTTAGAAAGGAGATAAACAACAGAACTGGTCATGGGCTTAAAAATAACAGAAATAAAGTGGAAATGGGCTAGTCACGTCCTCCGCCATATTTTAGCTGAGGAGCTATAGGAGAAGATTACTATACAGTGGATCCTTGACGTAAGGGTATGACAACGCGGCAACCCCCGAAAAACATGGCGGGCTGTGCTGGACTCGTCAAAGAACCGGCTCCAAACTTCAGAAGACTGGGAAGAGTGAAAGCAGGGAAGGGACGTTTTTACCGTGGAGTCGGACAATACAGGTGCGTAATAAAAGAGCAGGTTTTTTTTTTATAGGAGGTATCGAAATGAAATTAAAACCATATATTCAAGTCTGCAGACCCTTGAAACTGAAAAAATCAAACTTCTATGTGAAAGAAAAAAGAACATGGCCGTTTATGTCGTAAAACTTATATTTCGACATTCTCAAGGGAATCAAAATTCATATTTCCCGTTGATCTAGAACCCTGAAATTGTGCATGAAGCAAGGTCTTATAGCACAAGTATAGGAATAAATCTGAAAATTGTAAAATGCTTACGTCACAATTTTTTTTTCCGATTCGTAAAAATTTCCTGAGATTCGATTTGGGAATTGAACAATTCAAACTAACTTATGTAAATAGTATTTACGTAAGTTAGTTTGTACGGAACCCTCAGTGTGCCGGTCTGAGTCGCTCTTGCCCAGTTTTTTTTTTAATCTAAAATCAACCCCTTGACATCAAATATTATTGATGTAGTGTGTTAGTTCCCTAGTTCATTAAAGAAGTATTGCTAGATAAAAAAAATTGTTGGAATGAAGAAGTCATTCTCGTGGAGAACGTTATAACAATGTAATTTAAATGATTGAAGTTTTTATCTGTCTAGCTAGACAAAAAGCGGCCTTCCTCGACACTTCTAGACAATGGCACTGATATTCGAAGGTTTTTTTATTTAAGGAATAATTGTACACACACATCCTTCCCTACTTAATATAAAACAAAGTCTCCCACAACTGACTAAAACTACTCCTGTATTCCTTCTTTGCCTAGCATTCCAGGACCCCAGATTTCCCTATCGGGAGTCAAACAATGGCTCCAGTAGGCTTTGGCCCTGCTGGGCCCCTACGGTTTTGCTGATATCTCTATGAAGCATGCGTGGAAAACTACGTACCGTCCACGATTCGGGTTCGGTCTCGACCGTTATCGGACCGGTCCATTCCCACACGCGTGCGGCCGCCTCTTTCGCTAGCATTACTGCTTCGCAGAAGTAGGCGACCGCCTGCAATTCTTCTCTCTTCGGACCATGGCCTGTACCAGGACCCGGTGAGAGATGTTGTTGCCGACGATCGCCCCAATGAGGACACGGTGCGGGAATGCTCCTTCCTCCAGGTGGTCAGCAAAATTACACCCGGGCGGTGTAATCAGGTGCAAGAACCTCCCGAACTTGCAATGTCCGGTGAGGACCTGCGTCATGCGGTTTGTAACTCCGGCTTAGTAAAGGATGACACTAAGTCGCTCCACCCAAGCGGACTAAGTGCCTCTTGCATTAGATGAAATACCACTTATAAAAATATGCACTGTCTTCTTCGATCATATATAAATAGTTATGTCTTAAAGACTATTGTTCAATGAAATCAGTTGATGAAGTTGTAATGGTAATTTACGGTAACGAAATGACCTCATCTTTCTTGTTGCAGATCGTAACTAACTCCATTCGAGACTTCAATTGATTGTTTAGTTTTTTTATGAATGAACTGTCTTAGATGTTCGTCATCATCCGCATCTTCCTGCCTTGTACCATTTTATTTGGGGTTGGCGGAACATTATTTCTTTCTTCCATTATGTCCTGTCACCCGTCACGCTATCACTCCCTTAGCTTTCATATCACTTCTCACATAATCCATGCATCTTTTATTTGGGGTCGTTGCAACACGTTTTTTCGTCCATTCTGTCCTGTCACTCGTCACGCAATCACTCCCTTTTCTTTCATATCACGACCATATCACTTCTCACATAATCCATCTTTTCTTTGGCATCCCTCTTCCCCTCCATCTATCCATATGCGTAGATACTCATACTCGTTTAGTAACGTGCGTTTCATCCCTCCTCTACACGTGGCCATATCAAGACAAACGATGTCTTACGTGTTAAATAAAGTAATAAAGATTCTAAGTGAACATTTTGCCTTACAGTTATTTCAGATTCTTCAGTTAGTTAGACCTGCCTTCAAACTATTGCCAGGCGTTGCGCAGTCTTTGCTAGTTGTAAAAGGCATGAGTAATAACTGAAGTACGACTGCCGTCGGCCGCCCGCGGGTCGCCCCAGGTTCTTGAACCCTGCCTAGCGCTTTACGTAATCTCCCTCGGTGCCGCTGGTTATATAAACCCCTCATTTTTATTTTTATAGGTTAGACGAAAATTTTGCACGCGATGGATGGATGAAAACTGTGAAGTGTATGTTGTTAGATTGTTCTAAAGTTTGCAAAGATTAATGAAATTGGCGAGGTTGCATCAAAGTATTCGGCTAGCTGTTGCACCGGCGGCTCTGCCCTTGAGTTCCGGTCCTTGAGGTTACCGCACAATGCTGTTTATAATGCGCCGCGTCACGATTCACGGCAGGTTCGCGTGCCCGCGCAACCAATCGCGGCGCTCACACAGGACACACCTCCGCGACGCTCGGACGGATTTAAAATTGGATCGGCTGCGCGCGCAGACGACTCGGTATCGAGCGGACGTCAGTGTCAGTTGTCAGTTGTCAGTCGCAGACGACGGACGGCGCGTGTTGTGTACGTGTTGTATTTCGCGGAGCTCCGAACATGGCTCTGCTCAGACGGCTAGCGGTGAACGCGCCCCGGAATGTACGCGCGCTGTCCTCCTCGCCGCCGTCGCGGGACGACCTCGACCTCAACTTCAACAGCCCCAAAGATGCGTTCAAAAGTAAGAAGACGAGCGAACTTGTGCGGGCGTATTTCGTGTACCAAATTTGCTCGGTTAACTGGCTGGTTGAGAACAATGATATGGTGAGTAGATCGATACACCTCAGCTGTTAGCTTACGTAAGATCTGTATAGCAATGTTTACTCGCCGGCAATCTTTCAGCTCTAAATTAGCTTCGGTTGGTGTCCTTGCGTTTGTGTTACATATTGGTGATTGATGAGTATGAATTTAGATCAACGCGGCATGTTTCTCTTTTTTCCAAAGTAAATTTGGGAGTGTCTGGGGAATAGAGAGGCCGTGAGTAACCAGGATAGCATGTGGTCGGGGAGGGTGAAGGAAAGCGTGTTACCTAACCGTGAGAGGAATGAATGGGTAGAAGGAATGGATTTTTGTGTTGGTTATCGCGCATGCGTGCCGGCCGGCCAGCCTCGTCGGCCGTGTGCCGCTGCCGGCGGCAGTCAGTCGTCGGCGTCGCGTGGCTTGCGACGCGACGCAGAAGGCTCAATACTAACACGGTGTTAGTATTGAGCCTTCTGCGTCGCGTCGCAAGCCACGGTGTTAGTAACACCTGACACGGGATGGTTGATAGCAGTCCAGAGTTATAGTTACGTAGGCGGAAGGTAGACCGGCGCATGAGTGCTGTATCTGGTACCAGCTGGTATCTTTAGGCACACAAAATCTACGTCATTCATAGACGTAAATTTATTCGGCAAATTGAATTACCCACATGCTGTAACTGTTTTGAGTTTCGAGGTCGTACCTAGTAGGCTTCGGGCAATTTTATCCACAATTTATATAAAGTTCGGTAAATTACTGGACTTTTCAGGAGCAGGTTAACACTGTAACTTGGTAAAACCAGCTTTTACAACTATTTATTATGAAGGTAGTTGGAACTAGTTTACCTATTGCCATCTCTCTCTCATTCGAAACTGTATGGTGTGTAGTGTAGTATGTAGTCTTTTTAACCGACTTCGAAAAGGAGCAGGTTCTATGTTCGGCTGTATGTATTTTTCTATGTAGTCTATATACTATGTAGGCGTTCGATTGGGGATTGAGTGATTAAGATGAACAATATTATTTTCACTTCTTGCATATGTAACAAAAAATTAATTAAATATGTTAACAGGAAAAAATAAAAATTAATTAAAAAAAGACAGATGCATTTTTAATTAACAATACTTGGTAAATTAATTAATTATTTTATTTAAATAATATGAAGACTTACAGCTAAAACAAACAGATCCAGGACAGTAAATTAGACTGTTATATTTTTGCAATATTAAATATAATATTCTATGGATAATAGGTAGAGAAGCCTACAAGAACATACGAACAAATACTTGATACTAAATAACTAATACGTTTAATTTTAACGCAAGTTAGACCGCATTGTAACATCTTAATGTAACATAGTTCAAATGGAAAACTTTACACTAGTTCAAAATGGATCTAGGTGTAATATGCTGCACGTACATTGTACGAATTCAGCCGATAATTTTGTTGAGGATAACGGCACCCGTACCTAAAGGTGGACTATATCGCGACTTTCCTGGTAGCCTTAACATACAATTTGGACTCAATGTTAGAATACATTATAATATTATTGAAAATATTCAACAATAAAACGCTGTTGGGAAATGGAGGTGCTATATGATGTTACTACTAAACAGTTTAAGATAATTTGCAGACAGATTTTTTTTTGTTATGCTTGTGTGTTTGAACATTATGTGTATGTAAGCCATCACGTGGCCGACCATGGAGCACGCTTGCCTAGAAGTAACCTTTCCACTCTTCACTTAAAGACTATTACGATATAAGCTACTAGCTATCAGGAAACAGACTCAGACAGGTTTGATGATAAAATAATAATATTATAATAACTGCACTTATTATATTATAAGTTGCGGGAATTTTCGAAAGAGTTCGCAAATTCCCGCAACTTATACGCCAGCGGCTATTGGAAGGACATGGGTAGATTTAAGCCAGCGCATTCGCGTACAGGAATTTCACGCTCCATAAGAAAAAGTATCTTCCTGTGATAAAATGAGACTGGATTGTGAGGAGAGTAGACAACAATCGCGATTTATAAATAACATAATATATGTTATTTTCCAAGTAATATGGGATAACGGCAGGAAGATGTTATTTTCCAATTTTGTACATCACACAGTCGTGTACAGGTATAAAAAATAACCCACAATTTGAACTCAAAGTATAATACTTCCAATGCCACGTATCATTGTGACTAACCTATTATTGTGTGCTCAAAAAATATGTGTCAAGAATTCCTTACTCACAAATTACTTCACTTCCTTTTCAATCAAACACAGTTGATCCAAGTTCGTGAGTCACAATTGCGTGCAAATCCAGATACCGTCAATGTCTATGTAGGGGGTGGAGCTAATCCAATTTATTAGCGTTTCGCTTCAACGGATTATCTTGATACACATCGCTAAATGAATCCATTGTTTGTTGACGATTATGTGATCTGCTAACGAAGTGAACTGATTTTGCGATGTTTCGCTTGCAATGTTGCATAAGTTAGTTGAGCGTTTAGTAATTACTTATATCATGAGCTTGTAGTGTCACCAATGGAGGGTAAATGCCTTTAGGGAGACCAATTTGTCTCGGTTTCTCCTGGACCACTGCATGGGCCGGTCTATATTTCAAATATTTGCTATTCTAGAAGCTATCTTAGAATGATAGACCAATGATCAAGGTGTCATAAAACTAACAAAAAAGCCGTCAAGATATTAGCTTTTCGGATTAACCTCCTACGATATTTTTGCCCAATTGTTTTTTTAGCTCTGGTGTTATGGCTCTTTGATTGCTAACAGCTATGATTTGGAGAAAAGATGAGTGAATTGTGTGAGGAGAGATATGAAAGAAAAGGGAAACTCTGATAGTGTGACGGTTGACGGGCCGTCGACTACAAGTAACATGGGACAAGGTCAGGAACTAAAGTTCATCGCTCATCATCTTATCTTCCTGCCCGAGTCCACGCCGCGACGGCGCGTTGCGTTCCACGCGCGCTTCAAGGAGATTTCAGTGAACTAGGGGCTAATCAGAATCGAAGCATACTGGGGCCGTGGGTTGTGCGAAAAAGAACCCTGGAGCTGAAAAAAAACCTCAAAAACGTATAAACTTTCAATATCTTCAAAAGATACGTCCAGTTGTCTGAAAATATCTATTTGTTGATGCATAATATTTTTTTTAGTGCTCATTGTCTAAGCGTGAAGCCCATAAAACAACACATAACATCAAATTAAATTAGTTTTATTATAAGGCTAACCAAAGATCTTGGTTTCAGACTATCGTCATTGATTTATTTACTTGTCTAAGTCGTTATGTTCTTCTTTTATTGCAATTGAATTAATCACGGATGACAGCGTAATAGCATTTCTTCCTCCTTTCCAGTCGTTTTGCACTAGTATTCACTTATGTTATCTGTGTCATTATTTTTCCGCTATCTTAACCTATGTCTGCCGCAATAGTGCTAGGCGATCCTGTCTATTTCTTTTTATTTGTAGTATTCCTGACTGATCAATGATCTTCTTCTATTACTGTTATTAAACCTGCGTTAACCATTAAATTTTCAAGTAGCTTTCCCAACGAGTTGGCCCGAGTAAACTTCGGAAATCATCCCGAATAAGCATAGTCCCAGGATAAAAAATATCCTATGCTCTAATCCAGAACATACGAAGGTATGTCTTCCCGTGTGCTAAGTTTTATCTAAAACCGTTCAGCCGCTAAATATTCTGAAAAAAAAAATGACAGTTACTCGTATCAGCTCATTGTCAAGAATGATGTAAAGTACGATGATAAGCCTTCCGTCATTAACTCTCAGTAATCGGTCATGGCCGCCGTCTTCACAATATAATCTCGTGTAATAAAGCCAGTCTTCAGTCTTGCGACAGATTTGACGTAAGCTTTTTATAGCATGCACGACGTTTCGTTGTGATTTCTTCCTTGGATATGTACATGTTAGAATGTTAGTATTTTTTATCCAGTTTTGGGTGCTTTTTTATCTTGTTTTGCCGAAATCCAGCTTTTTGTGTGTAGAAATTAGGAAATAATTTTCTGGAGGGATGAAAATGGCGCCTTCCCACCCGCCATTTCCTAGGAAAAAATGGCGGCATACTGGGTGGCCGCCATTTTAACGTATGATTTTTTTTTTAAATAAAATCTTGACTTAAAGGGAATTTGACATGAAATCTAATTAAAAGATTGTCGGGACGTCGGCAGTAAGCACTTACATAACAACTTTATCGCGTTCATTGTTAATTCTAAAATCCTGGTGCCTTTATGAAAATAATTATAATATTATTAAAAGATTAGGTCCTGCCAGAGGTTACGCCCCCGTTTCTAAGTCACTCAGTGACAAGGTAATTTAAAATCGGTCAATAGTTTTACAGTAGGTTAAAAATCTTGTGTCTTGTTATTTTCAATATTTTCTCAGTGAATTTCCTGCAATTTTTGTTTAATACTGAGAAATGCAGATTAAGCTGTAAAATCCAATATTCCCAGAAACATGCTTCATAAAGATAACAGATTTATAGTTTACGATTCACTGTTGCCTGATTAAATATTATTTAAATGTAAACAAACGGTCAGGGAAGCCGGTTAGATCCGAAATGTAGACATACGACAGACATAAGACGTTTTGTTATCTTTTTATTGCTGATATCTTTCCTTATACGTGGATTTACGTTATGTTTTTCAGTGATATGTTGCTTGTATTTGCTAAAATCAGAGTTTTCTGGAAAGAAATGCAAACATACTTTGAAGTGGCTCATAAAAAATAAAAATACTTTTGCACTACTTTCATACCTCTAATATTTTTTATAAGGAGTATTTTTATAGGATTTTTTAATAAATGCCTCACAAAATATCTAACTTTAAATAAATATGAGTTGCTGTGTATGACAATAAATTTTTGAGCAAAACGCTAATGAAGCCAATTAAAATTGATGTTATTTATCCTTAATATTGTTTTGTCTACAAATAATATATAAAAGACTATTGAATTTGTATTGTTTACATGACATAATGTTAGATAAACTATCCTTACTTTACTATACTCCAAAATCTTTGTATAATGTAGTGCATATGTTACTACCAATCTATATAATCCGGTATTCTATATAATACCTAGTCAATGTAAGTATAGAATACAGTTTAAAGTAAGGCTTTCATTTTCAGGTGGTGATAAAAAAATAACCTTAACCTAACCTGTCCGTGTTGGGGTGCCCTAAAATTACATCACGTCCCTCCCTGCTCTCGTCTTTTACATTAATTACCGGCTTTGTTATTTTGCATTATACAGATTGCCGGTAACACATATATACAGGAAAATTTTTTAACCACTGCGTAAATTTTTTTTGGTGGCTCAGTGTAAGCAATAGAACACATTTCCATTTTTAGTTTATGACTTTTTTTTTTCTCATTTTTCCACTTTGTCCCAATTTGAAATAAGCAAGACATGGATATAATTTAATAGTAATACTATGAATGAGCATGAATGAAAACGCGAAGGCCGCCGGCCGCTGGACCACGCCCAGCGCACGAGACGGGGGTGCGGGGGCATGCGGCGCCGGCGTTTGATAAACAAAACGCATGCACATGCAGTACGTCACTTGCGGAAGTGAAGGTTGGACGTTCGCGCCCTTCGCCGTCCCTGCGCGTGTGCCGCGTACTAGACTAGCGTAGTGACAATGTCTCATTTTACTCACCGCGAGTATTATGAAATGGTGCGAGTGTATTTGTTAAGCAATGAAAATTTACGAGCAGCACGAAGAAGATACGAAAGGGAGAGCGTACCTCGTATGCGAGCCCAAGGGATCCTCAATCCTACGGTCCCTAATGAGAGGACAATTTTAGCAGCTAACCAAAGGCTGCTTGATCACGGCCAGTTCAGAACACTGAGCCACGCACAAGGGTCTGGCAGACCTCGACTGGCAGTCGAAGCCGATTTTTTTGAACGCAATCCAAGAGCCAGTACCTACGACGCAGAACGACGTTTTGGTGTTAGCCAAAGCGCAGTATGGAAGCTGCTAAATACAGCCGGACTCCATCCATACCACTTTCAGCCGGTACAACAACTCCATGACCCAGACCCAGCACCACGTCGAGCCTTTTAAATCACACCACAATTTTTTAAATACGCCAAAACGCAATTGTTTCAATCTAAATTGTACCATGTCTAAATACCTATCATACCTAAATGTTTTATTTTGAATGGATTAAAACGTATTACCTACCTACTTTCTTACTTATTATGATTTATTTTCTGCATTTTGATGGTCCTAAGCCCATGAAAGTATGAAGGATAAATTGGAATTACGTTTACAAATAACTTTACACAGTCTAAACTTAAAAAATTGAAGCGCTAAACTGGGGTCAATAATCGCACCGCGTAAGTAGGTACCGTCGCATAGAGCGAGCGCGCGTGAGTACTTCTGATACCAGCTGGCGCGTCAGGCGAGCGGTCGACGCGCGGCGTGAATCGGGCGACCAGTCGACGGACTGGCAAGCGACGTCCATAAAATAAATTTCTGAGTAAACAAGTCTCGTAAGCGTTAATTTAATTTTTTACTATTGAAACATATCAAAATAAAAAATACGTGTTTATTAAAATATATTCAAGTTTATTATGTCAAAATTTGCGCACTGGTTAAAAACTTTTCCTGTATATAATTATAATTCTTCTATACGTGTGTGACAAACACACCATCTAACTCCTGCTTTACACGCTGCAGCCGCTTTTAACGCTGCAATTAGGTTTTTAATTTTTTTCTGGCGAATTCCAGCTTTTGGGCAGGACAGCGTCTGTTGGGCCGCTAGTTATATTACATACTTATTTTATTTTAATTTTTTTCGCTTGGTGTAGCTAATATGTAGATATTGTCATAAAAGCATTCCTAGAACTTAGTAAGTAGGTACTTGTGTTCAGTCACGAGCAATAAAAAAATAAGATGTATTATACATTGTCACTTTTTCTAGGTATCCAAGAAATAAGAGTAGGAAAAATGGTTTTTAATCCTAACCATCGAATAGGTAGCTGCAGGCAGGCAGTAGTCAGTAAGAGTCTGACACTACTTCCCGCTCCGCCCAAGGGTGGGATTTGTCATTGGATGATTTTGCCTACTATAAAAAAAAAACCATCGAATAGGTAATTTAGAATTAATTGTCGTTCACATATTTTTTTGAATTGGAGAAGTTCAGATAGATAAAAAATGTTACGATGTATACATATATCTTACTAGCTTTTGCCTGCGGCTTCGCCCGCGTACATAAAACATTGCTTGTGTCACTCAGGAATAAATCAGCTTTCTATTGCAGAAAAAATTTTAGCAATCGGACCAGTACTTTCAGAGATTACCTCGTACATACAAAAATAAAAAAAACCTTTGCTTTTTATAATATTAGTGTGTAGCGACATCTATGTCGTCACAAAGGAACTATCCTGCATCATACAATTAAAGTTCTCCGCGCGACTTGAATAGATACAACCGCCCGAAATCAACTATCAGGCAGTAGCCAACCAGACATAACACCTGTCTGGTCGGAGGACCCTCCCTTTACAACGGAGGTATGTTGGACTTTACTCTCTGTTTCGCATATCCTCCAGAAGTGTAGATTTCTCGTGACTGTATGCTGTATGTAGTAGATATCTATAATATAAAAATGAATCGCAAAATGTGTTGGTAAGCGCATAACTCAACAACGCCTGGACCAATTTGGCCAAATCTTTTTTTAAAATGTTCGTTGAAGTTCAAGGATGGTTTTTACGGCGAGAAAAATAGAGTAGGGTAGAGTAGGGTAGAGTAGGGTAGAGTAGGGTAGAGTAGGGTAGAGTAGGGTAGAGTAGGGTAGAGTAGGGTAGAGTAGGGTAGAGTAGGGTAGAGTAGGGTAGAGTAGGGTAGAGTAGGGTAGAGTAGGGTAGAGTAGGGTAGAGTAGGGTAGAGTAGGGTAGAGTAGGGTAGAGTAGGGTAGAGTAGGGTAGAGTAGGGTAGAGTAGGGTAGAGTAGGGTAGAGTAGGGTAGAGTAGGGTAGAGTAGGGTAGAGTAGGGTAGAGTAGGGTAGAGTAGGGTAGAGTAGGGTAGAGTAGGGTAGAGTAGGGTAGAGTAGGGTAGAGTAGGATAGAGTAGGGTAGAGTAGGGTAGAGTAGGGTAGGGTAGGGTAGGGTAGAGTAGGGTAGATTTGGGTAGAGTAGGGTAGAGCGGGAGCGAAGCCGCGGGCAAAAGCTAGTTATTAATATATGTACCTACGTGCATGTACCAAAGGTGTAAAATGCTATAATACCTCATTTTCGTAATGGCTCTTATTGACGTGGGTAGATACTTTGATAAATTGGTTAATAATATGATTGAAACGTTTTGAAGACAGATGGCTGGTTCGTTAGATAGCAATAACGTGTGTAAAATAATTGCTTAACTAGCGACCTGCCCCATCTTCGCTTGGGACGATGTTAGAAATCTTTGAAAATTTCGATTTTTCTTTACTGTACTGTGTGTGTATTATACAATTAAAACTTTCTCATGAATCACCCTGTCTATTGATGAAAACCGTATGAAAATCCGTTTAGTAGTTTTTGATTTTATCGCAAATAAACAGACAGACGCGTGTGGGAAATGTATAAACTAATAATACAGAGATAACATTTGTAAGTTTGTATGTAGGGGCTAAGCTCTGGACTTACGAGTACAATAAATAACTATATAGTCAGGTTTGTAATTACTCCTGTATTGGGGATGCATTTTAGCAAGTAAACGTCAGCTGAGCGAGTCAATGACCTGTAGTAGTTAGTACTAACTACCTACAGATCATTGACTCGCTCAGCTGAAGTTTACTTAAAGAAATTAATTTCGTACTTGCGTAAATTAATTCGAGTTTTAAAAAAGGTGTGTATTTTTCAATTGTATCTTTACAAATTGCTAGTGTTTTATGTACCGGGTCGACCCTCCACGGGATTAAAACGATCAAAATTTAGCCGTGTATAGACTTATAAGTATTTACGTGATTAAACCGACGAGTGTTATTTTATTAAAATTGATTACATAAAATGAGTTCAATACAGTACAGGTATTTCTACAAGGATAATATACAGTAATTGGGTATTTTGTGAAATTAAATTAATCATTACAAAAATATGTCTGTCTACCTATTTAACTGACCAGTCTATCTACCTAAGGTCCCATAATTCCATTTACCTTTTTGTTTATTTTTCCTATTGATCATACATAAGAAAAAAGGACATAAGGAAAACTAAAAAAAATTGGCTGACATATTTAATGATTTGTGTAAAACCATCGAGTCATCTATTTGCGGTACAGACATATTTTTACATTTCAATATAATGTATATATACATTATATTTAAATGTAAAAATATGTCTGTCTTCTTACTAATCAAATTCAAACTCAAAATTGTTTATTTCACATAGTCCTACTCGAATCGCAGCATGATTTTGCAAAAGCCTTCCATCCTATAGACGTTGCATTTGTATATCTCGATGATATGATCTGCTTACTGTTTGGATTTTTGCACTATGTAGGGTAACTAGAATTCAATCACCATTAACTGGCATTACACCGCGACCTCGCTTGCGTCAAACATATTTACAGCTCATTCGATCAGTTATTGTTACCATAAAAGCACCGTTAAATTTGTTCATTGCGCCTCGAGCAATGGCGAAGTTGTTTGAAAAGCTAGAGAAACATCAAAAGCTAGTGATTTAGATGTTAGGATGTATTTGCTTGTATGTAGGAATGTAGATCATGGATTAATGAAATTTGCGAGACGTAAGACGTCACAGGACGTGACGGTCATGGTGCGGTTGAAAATTGGAATATCTGGCACAATACAACGGAAAGATTGCTATAGCTTGCATAACATAAGGGATATCATAGGACGCAGAATCGAGAGCAAAGGCAGGGGTAGAAGATTTTTAAGGAGCTTTGGTCCTCAACAATAAATGATACATTAATACTACTAATAGAGAAACAATGATAGAGAAAGAGCCATATCAGACTGGGTATTCACATAGACATTAGTAGACATACAAAATTTTAGTCTCAGTTTATTTCGGTGCTTCTTCTCAAGGTTGTCAGCTACAGAATAACAACAATAAAGAACGCAAAAGAAACATCATTTTACTCTGGTGTATTTCGGTGTTTCTTCTCAGGGTAGTCACTAGTAGTAAATTGACGAAAAATTACGCACAATTTTACTATATTTCCCAAATCAATTAAATATTACTCCAGGCTTATGATTTTTATACAAGGAAAAACCTAGGAGGTAATAAGAATGTTGCTAGTAATGACGTTTGTGTTTGACCACAATCACTCATAGGTGTATATTTAAAAACCATGTCGGATTAAATTTACGTGAGTCGGAGCGCATTACAATACCATAACTGTGCGGATTGTATTCACCTATGCATCGCAGTGAATTGGTTTGCATGCTATCAATAGAGGCTTTCAAATTTGTTTCAATTGACCTGTGGCAATGAATGAAGATTGAGTAATGTTTAGTATAAAAATGAAGTTTAAAAAAAATCATCATCATCATTTCAGCCGAAAGAAGTCCACTGTTAGACCTCACCAGGTCATCGGTCCACTTGGTGGTAAACCTTCCAACACTGTCTTCCTGTACGTGGTTGCCACTCTAGAATTTTTCGCCCCATAGAACACCCGATCTGTGAGCAATGCATTGCCCACTGCCATTTATGTCTGGTGATTAAATGAATAAGAATGTCGAAAATTTTTACTTTGTCCCGCATAGGTGCTTTTCTATGGTAGGTAATATCATCCAATGACAAATCCCGCCCTTGGGCGGAGCGGGAAGTAGTGTCAGACTCTTACTGACTAAAAACCTACCCCGTTCCTTCGTTGCCTATCGTGCCGGGGCCGGGTATTCCTTTCGGAAGCTGACCCGTGACCCCAGCAACCGAATAGGTGATTAAATTTTCACTTTCCTATTTTCTTCACTTACGTGACTTCTTCATGATGAGCCCTTCACTGCTTGGTATATTCTCTTCCAAAAGGCATGCCGCAGGCGATTTTGCGTTACCAAGTCAGAAGATGCAGAAAATTTTACGTCATCCACGCTCAGATCGATATTATTCTCAGCTAACATCCCTCTGGTAAACGTGGCCTATTCAGTCCTCTAGGGATTTCAATAGAATTAATAGGCAAAGTGTGTTCTGTCATTCAGCACATTTTTATGTTTTGTTTAATTATAATGTCATGATTCATCCTACCATTGTCATGATTATGTGTAATTACAGCATTTACAGCGTTACGTTCACTGGTTTGCGCTAATTTACTTAAAATTGCTTTAGTTTTTGTGTTCTGCTGACAGCTTGAATTTTTATGGTTGTATAAAACTAATTTGAAGAGCTGCACAGGTATTGTTTGGGTTGCTTCTTCTAGAAGTTGAATTATCTACGTATATTATTTTCTAATATCTAATTTAATTTATTATATTATAAAAAGAGAAACTGACTGATATATCATTGGACATTCGAAACTATTGGGACTAAATTCATGAAATTTTGTCCAAGGTTTCCTTTTATGACGTAGCGAACACTGAGAGAGGATTTTCCAAAATACAACAGAAGATGAAACCTGGTTTCAAAGTTTGTATGCAGAAACTTACTTTCATGCGGACGAAGTCGCTGGCAAAAGCTAGTGTTGATATAAACTGAAAACTAAAATATATGGCTGACAAGTCGCGTTATCATATTGCAAATCTCACAAAATAAAACATGTCTGTCGAACATGAACCAGTTAAATCCAGTTACAACTGGTTCTTCAAGATATTTGCCATGCGCTAACAGAGAAAAAACAGATGTGCTAATCAGACTAGATTTAGACTTTTGGGTTTATTGTAGCTACGAGTATATTTCCATTGCGTAAATTTGTTTGCCAGCTGATTAGTTAGTCGACTGGTTGTCAAGTTCGGGCAAAACGGACGAACAGAAAAGCAAACATATTATTATTGGGATGTCCACTTCGATAGCTTGCAAAAAATTTCTTCCACTTGAAGTCCTAAAAACAACTACTTAGTCATAAAACGTCTGAGTGGATCTTGTGCACTCTTGTCGATACATAAGATTCTCGCAGACTGCCGAATCTTCTTCTCTTCTATTGTGCTCTTTGCACAACTCAAGGAAAAACTCAAGAAGTTTAGACCAACACATATATAGTCGTTAGAAATCAATAAATGAATGAAGATTTTGACCAGTCCAATCAAAGCATTTAATTTTGTTATTTTTTTATTTAGCTTATACTTTCCCCACTGCACTTTGCAGAGGCCAGCCTCAAATTCTACCAGGTATTGTTTTCTGAAACACCGTGTTCCAGGTCGGCCTCGGTTGCTTCATCCATCCACAGGACTTTATCTTAATCTAACCAAAACAAAGTAAAAACTCCGTAGTAAAATGTCCACTACTGATCATAGGACTTTTCAAAACATCACCATGTCGACCGTACGCGTCATCAGATTTGCACTTGAAATGTAACTTACAACGTTTTGAAAGCTACCGAACTCTCATCGTGACATACTCTGCTCTAATCAAACGTTATCAGATCTTTATACATTGCATCCTAATTGAAAGACTATTAACACTTTTGTAGTTACAACTGCTCGACCAGCTGGCATATCAGGTCGGTATATTGAAGTCGTGACTTCGTAACCACATGGCGCCAATGTACGAAAAATTTCCTCAGTCAATTGGAACTAGCCAATTGACCGAGGCATATCCTTACATCCTTGCCGTATGTCTTTTATTGTGAAGAGAATCATGTGCCTTGTATATTTATTTATTTGTTATATAGTTTATGTACACCTCTTAAGGTGAACAGGACAAACATTTATGAAAATAAGTGAATAAGGGGGCGGTCGTATCGCACAAGGAAATCTCTCTCGCCTTTGGATAGATTGAACGAAAGAAGATAGATTCGGGGCTATTACTGTACAAAAACCATAAATAACTTAAAAAAGGCCTATTTAACAATATACCTAATATACAATACCAAAAAATATATATGTATTAAATATAAAAAAGGAGATATAGTAAAATACAGTGTAATGCTCTTTCACCGTTTTTTTTTTTTAATATTGGTAGCTTTTGATCACGCCTTACTTGAATAGTAAATAATTTGTGAAACATTGAAGTAGAATGCATACGAATACTTAATTTAAGATTTTTCGTATATTGTTATCCTTCTGCCCGTATGTTTTCTTGTACGAGTACCTATGCATTCGTTTTCGCCGTCATCTCAATAGTTATTTCTTTTCTCACTACATAATTTCCCGAAAACTTTACCTGTGGATTTTTTTGGTCTTTCTCATCCCTCATAACTACCCATAGTTATAAAAAATACAAATTAAATCAATGGTGACTCGTATGGACATATTAAGGAGATAGACGTATTATATAGACATATGGTCTAGAGCGTTACTTTTGTAGATATAAGGCCTAACACAATGAGCGTAATAAGTATGAGATATAAGATTAATAGGTACGTTGCAATATTTTAATAACTATGGAATTAAAAACTTTCTCTGTAAAAATAAACTATACCTTTTTACAACTTTGACTATGTTGAAAATAAAGACGATATTACTATTGGTAGTTCAAACCAGTCCTACATTTTTTTTCTATTACTTAATTATCTATTGTGAAAAAATATGAAGAACTTAGTAAATCTTACAATGTACAGAAAAAAAACGAAACAGGAATAAATAAAGAGAAGGGTGGAACTATAGAAATCTTACATAACAAGGAAGACTGTCAATGAACTTCGCATTGACGATAAAAACCCTGAAACTGGTTTGCAAACGAATGAAGAATGTTAACCGCCGTGTAACGTAAGGCCAATCGATTTTAGAACTTATAAATCTGAATATAAAGAAGAAATTGAACTGTAATGTTATTTTGAAAAACAAGAGGAATGGTAGGTATTCATGATAGATGATAAAAATGCTGCGTTAATGTAAATTCAGTCTTATCATTGAACAGTATAGTTCTATTTCAAATGTATCGGGCACAGGGATGTCACTAGGCACAAGAAAGTTGCACTGTATTATAATTTGATTGATCCACTACTATTGAGTGTTGCCAGTGTAATCCTTCTGACCTAGTTAGTGTAGCGGTTAGCGACCTCAGTAGTTTTGTTCTAAACGTTATCGCTGTTTTTATTCACGATATTGAGTAGATGAATAAATGTAACGGTAGAATCAGTCGATGTACTTACTTTTCTACCAACGCACGTTTTGGCAATGCGAGCGAATAAAAGCTAGAATGTTTTTTTATTGGAATTCTATAAAGGAAACAATATAAACGAAAGTTTGGCATGGTTTCAATTGTATTGCCTTGCCTGCTCATTTACAATGGCTATTTTATAAGGATTAAGTACTAAAACTCAATCTGTTTAATAATAAATACTAAGTGATTTTGCGTTCCATTCAAAAGACCGATAGGATAACTGACTTCAAAGTCATGAATTCATAGTTACCTGGACAAGTTTAATATTATGTACTTACACACTGTAATGCATGACCCTATAGTAAAAAAGGATATATTCAGTCACTTCATTTATTTGCACAACATCTTTTAAGGGATTAACAGTAAAAGGAACTAAACGAACCAAAATATTAAGTTGCTACACTTGGAGTGCCTCAGGGTACTTGTATGGGACCTAAAAAAATATCGCAATCAAAAAAATAAAAAACTTAAAAGATGTTTAGACGCCTAGAGAACAGTGTATAAAATCCCACAAACCTCCGTTGTAAAGGGAGGATCCTTCGACCAAGCGGGTGTTTTATCTGGTCCGGGCAAACTACTCGATAGTTGATTTCGGGTTGTTGTATACTAGATTGTCTGGTTTGGGCTGGGGAAGTTATTTATCGCATGGAGAATAATAAAATTGCGATGCAGGATTTTTGAATTTTAGTTATTTTGTGGCGTCATAGATATCACTATAAATATGCTTGTAATTTGTAATTTTTTTAATCGTTTGAGTAATTTGTCGCTGGAATCCGATGGATGCGAGACGCACAGGACCGGCCAATGTGGCGACGCTTGGGGGAGGCCTATGTCCAACAGTGGACGTCTTTTGGCTGAAATGATGATGATGATGATGATTGGAAATGAGATTACTATCCAGTTTAGTGATAAACACTAATTAGAATAAGTACCCAAGTACGCAATAAATTGATTCAGTCGAAAACCCCTCACTGGTCGGCTGTCACAAACACAATAGACTCTAGGAAGACAAACACTTTCACTAAAGGAAGCGATCAAACAATCAAGATAACAATAACATTGTGTGCACCTGTTCGTTTTCCCATGCTGATAGAATTGTTATTTTCGTATTTGTTAAGGCATCTCAGAATAAATATTATACATAAGACTCACTACCCTACAAACATTTGAGAAAACTACAGACCTACCCTGATCTACCGTTCGTAGTCTGAATTTTCCTATTTTTTTAATTATTTTTTTTGGTGGGAAATAATCAAATATCCGGCAAGGAAATGTGTGTGATATATAAAGCTTCGAATGTGAGGAAACTAGTTGAAAAAAGTTCCTAAAATTGCATTTAGCTCAGGGTTGCCAGACGTCTCAATTTTAGCGGGACGTCCCGATTTTTTAATCAAAATTAAACATCCCGCGCGGGACAGGCTGTTCCGCTTTTCGGGGATAAATCGACCGTGCGTGCAGCTTGTTGAGGAAGCACGGCCGGGTGACACAGCCAAGTATGGACTGACCGCCCGCCGATAGCGTAAATCTGATTTAAAATATCATATCTATATGAAAATACATTTCCTGTGACTATTTTTTATATAAATAGTCACGTACACGTAGTTTAAAATTCAGATAAAAATATAAATATTTAAAACTACGTTTTTTACTATGCCCCGCTTCCAGCGAAAGAATTCCGCTTTTTTTACTAAAAAAGTTTCAAAGTTCCGACTTGGCGAAAAAAAAAATCGGGTAACGCTGATTTAGTTGTAGTTACATTCATAAATGGACAGAACACAATCTTTTTTCACGTTGCAAACTACCAAATGACTTTTTGACTTCTCCCATTTTAGGGTGGTACGACAGAGTGTCGTCAGACGCTGGGATCTCATTACATTCTCTCTGCATGACATTTGTTATCCAGGTAAAAAGCACGGCCTATCTCTCTCTCTGATCTTTGTAGCCATTGATATATTGTCCAGTCAAGACACTCTTTTTTGACGTGGGAAATTATCAAATAACTTTTCTCAGTCTGGGTGGAACGAAAGGGTCTGTCTTTTACAGACTAAAACCCACTTTTCTCTTTCAGTTGTCCTTAGCGTTCCAGAGCCACGGTTACTCTTTCAGGACCATCGAGCTTTTGACTGAGTTTCAGTTTCCAATATTTGAACAAGACACTGCTTATTCAAAAAGTAGGAACACAAAACTAATGAAGGTCTTGCGTTATACAAACCGGTCTTATTTTACCTACATCGGAAGACTTAGACTAAGCACATGTCCTGCAGTTTTTGTTACGTATAACAAAAAATAGCTGGCAGAACAGAATAAACAAGTTTCAACTTCATTCTGTGCTAAAACCCGGTTTCTTTTATTTTCATATCTAGGCAATTTTTGTCCATTCCTGGTTGTCTGGAAGAAATCGCGGGTTGCGATAAGGGCGCCCAATGTATGTGTCTAATATCTAAGTTACTTTAGTATGTTTGTAGTGGTGTTCATTTTGGTCTAGGTAATAATAATAATATATTTATTCAGAGTTAAAAGGCGAAATAGTTCTAAAACCATAGGTACCTATTAGATACACATAAAGTAATAATAAAGATCAATTTATGGAAAGGGTGAATTAATTTTAAAAAATGTTAAAAAACTGTATTTGTAATTGCTAAGGAGTCTCGCCAAATTCTTCGATGATGACGCATCATCGTTATCAAAGTCATCGGCGAGGCCTATATCCAACAGTGGACAGTGGACTTGACAGTTGCCGAAATGGAGAACTCTATACAAGTAAAAGGCAAGACCGCTAGCATCGCTAGGGGCTTCGATAAGTCTTTTTTCGAGATCTTATAAATTAAGCTGATACTGTCCTTGCTGTAGAAAGGCTCCCAAGAACTCTTGACACGCATCACCTCAAACGGGCACTAGCGATATACGTCCAAGTCTAGCCTTCTCTCTCCAGGTCTCAATTTTGCCGTCAAACTTGAGGTAGATATTGGTTACGATCAGATGCTTTTACCGCTTCTTGAAGGTTTTATCGCTTCTTAATTCGTTTAATGTGTAAAAATCGAAGGTTAAATGAAGTTTTTTTCCTTTTGTCTAGCTTTATATTTAGAACTTTATGTAAATTACCAATTTGTATTTAAATTATCTTTTGGCGTTAACTTAAATGAGGCTATTTTCGTCCACGTCATGCTGCTCTGATTTTAAAAATTTTGTGTGCCTTTTAAAACTTCAAGAACCAAGTAGAAGCCTGTCGAAATCCGATGTCTGAAACAAAATGATACTATTAGGTACTTTGATTCTCTTGGCTAGCTCCTATACATGTTGAGTGACCAGTCGACTTTCTGTCTGCTGTAGCAGTTGAATAATCTGTTTATAAATAGTGCGAGGACATAATTCTACGCTATGCGTTAGCTATATGACTATTTTTACCTACTAGTTTTTGTATTATACTGAATATATTTGCATAGATCTGTTTACTTATGTCGCGTTTGATATTGTACGTCATAAGTTTTCCATTGATAGATATTCACTGGTAACTTATTACATGATTATCATCATTTAGTCGAAAGTCATCCACTACTGGACTTAGGCCTCCTTCAAACATCGCTACAATAGCTGGTCTTATGCTTTTCGTATCCACTTGACTTCTGCTAACTATTATAGTATGGGATTTGCCAACATAACTAACGATATGTGGGTATCCTACGTATATGACAATGCTTCTGAGGATACACCGTCCATATTGGTTGCTATGCCAGTAAAGCCAAGCGTCTACGAATCCGGGCAAATTGAGTTTGCAAAAATGTCTAGTATATATCCTATCTCGCAACAAATTGTCTAACTCTATCCATGTTGCCAAAAGACTTCAGTTTCTAAATGCCAATCACGGTTACTAATTACCGGGATTTTTTAAGAAGTTTCTCTTTTTTCCCATAGTTTTGCTCTGCTGCATTTCTTGGCAGGCGTCTTGTCTGAAAATGTTCTGTTCTCGATACTTCGAAACTTTGGTTACATAACGTTATTGTTTTCCTATTTCAATTGATTTTATATGACTTTGTTTTGTTAGTGGTTATTGTGGGTTGGTGATTTGTGGTTTTGTTGTCATTCTTACGTATAGATTCCTTTCAAGGTCTTATGGAGCTTCGAATGTGAGGAATCTTTTTGGAAGATAGTCCTTAAAATTGTATTATTTGCACGATTACATTCATAAAGGGACAGAATGCAACCTTTTTTTACGCCGTAAATGACTTCTTGTCTCCTCCAAGTGGGGCGAGAGGGAGTGTCAGACGGTTACTGACTAAAACCCGCCATTTTTCTTCAGTTGTCCTTCAGTATATCTTCCGAACAGTCAGTAGTCCTGGCAGAACAGAAAGCAACCAGCTACGAACCTTAAATACCGCGTTTTGCTTCGTTCATGTTCATTATGTGTGGTCATATATGCACGCCTGTTGTGAGAATTCCACAGACCTGGATCTTTCTGATGTATCTATATTGGTAACAGTTTACTTAATCAATTTTTTTTTCATCTTTGCGTCTGTGAAAATGTATTCCTTGATTAAAGAAAACTAACCAAGACTTTGTAAGTCTTGAAATAAAAGAGAAAGCCAAAGTGCTTTCAAAGAGCTCCCTTCATTAGCTTCATACAGACGCGAGTGATTTTCTGCTTTTCCAAAGAGCCTTATTAGTAGAATGTATTTCATGTGTGGGTTCTGGACATTTTCTCACGGAATTAGAACGTTGGGTGCGGTTTCTACGGCGGTCTTCTGAAGTTTTATGGAGTATTATGCGGTTTAGTGGTAATAACTCGTTAGTGGGCACTTTTATGTTTTTTTCTTCGTTTGATTGGCTCGGTAGGTTGTTAGACTTACTTGTTTGGGAATTAATTTAAAATTTTCTTCCTTCAATTTAATTTCTCATATCTTTTCCTGTACCGAATTATTTACGGGTATCATGTTTTGTCTTGTTTCTTATTTCGAAAAACCCGTTCCTTATTGGTGGCGCACATCAATTACTGATACAAAAAATGAAAAATGGACTGTATTGATAGAGGTTGAAATGTGCGTAAGTGTATGTGACCAAATGCAACACAAATAGGACGACGAAATTAAGTTTTGGGTTAAAAAGGAAAAATTTGGTTAGGAGCATGCAACTGGAAATGCTATGCCTGGCTTTCATCTGTCGACCGAAAAATAAAAATTAACCGTGTAACCTAAACTTTAACGGTGTATAGTTTTATTGACAAAAAAGAAATTGTGGAGCTAGTTAACTAGCTTCTGGCAATTGCTTTGCTCGTGTGAAAATAGACAAAAGAGAGAAGAAGTTACAAACATGTACACATACGTACTAAACTTTTGCCTTAGAACTAGACTACCTACACGCACCAGTACCTCTACCATGAGTTTTAAGCAATAGTATTCGTCGCTACTCGATATCGATGCCGTAAATATTTTGTATGGCAAATTTTGGTTCTGCAAGTGACCGCTAGAGGCGCTGCAAAATTTGCCACACAAAATATTTACGGCATCGATATCGAGTAGCGACGAATACTATTGCTTAAAACTCATGGTAGAGGTACAGTTTCGCACGGGATTTGATTACATTATACACCTAAATTTTATTCCTGAATCACTCCTGTCTAGCGGTGAAAATCCAAAGACCTACAGTTGCGGTGGGGATATTGTTTTTATAAAATGAAGGGAAGAAAGAAAGGAAATAATGATAGTTGCGTGTGTAATAAATGAAAATACGGGAAATCCTGTGAATAGGTAGGGGGCCATTCAAGTATTACGTAAGCACTATAGGGGGGTGAGGGGCCTTTGTTTTTCTTATTTTTGATGCCATGGGGGATGGGGGGCTCTGAATGGTGATTACGTCAGCAGTACCTAAGTATTTGCCGAAAAAATCTGCTTACGTAATACTTGAACGGCCCCTAGGTAGGTACTAAACAAGATAGCCATGCAAGTGCATTTTGAATTAATGTCGACTATTCGATTTTAAAAGTGGATAGCAGGTATTTGCCAAAAGTATCAAACTACCTCACACGAAAATTACTGAAAAAAATGTGTATTTTTAGGAGGGCTGTGCTCTCACACCTCAACAACACTATATTTACTGTGGTTCTAATAGTATGATGAATCTTGGCAGAGTATGAACAGGTTTTCATTAAAAAAAAAAACTCTTCAAAAAACATGGGCACGTGTGACTTTTTTTTTGTAATTCGTGTCAATTCGGGAATAAAACTAAATATAATTCGTGACAATTCGGAAATAAAATTAACTTGAGGGTATTCTTCACGATCATTCAAGAGAATTGACCCGTGTATCGATAAATTCCAGTGTTTTTTCTTAGGGACAAGTGAATTTTTGAAAGAGAAACCGTAGTTCTGGAATGTAAAGGGCAATAGAAGGAACAAAAAATGACTAAAATCCACCCAGGAACCACCTCCAGGAGTTATTTGGTAAGTTTCAGGACTCGGTAACCTTTTTCGAACAATTTTGATTGCATCATTGCTTTGCATTGCGTGGGATTGCAGTCAACTGTCAAGCACTAGCTTGTATCGAAAAAAAAACTTTTTCACAACTACTTTATTACTTAAATTCTGTTGACAGGCGATTAGTACTTATTCTGAATCACCTTTTTTATGGTAGGTAAAATCATCTAATGACATTCCCTGCCTTTGGGCGGAGCGGGAGATAGTGTCGGACTCTTACTGAGTAAAAATCTACCCCGTTCCTTCATTGCCTTAGTTCCAGGGCCCTGGTATGTATTTTCATACCTCCTCAGAGCCCCAGAGTAGGCTTCGACCCTGCTGGGCTCCTATAGTTTGCTGACAACTCCTTCATGCGCACGGGAACAGTGCGCGCAGTCGACGACTTTGGCTCGGTCCGGACTGATAAAGGACGGACGGACAGCGAGCTACCCATTGCTCACCTTTCGCTAGCCCGCGCCTACGGTGGCCGGAAATCGGGATCGGAATCCCGTCGGCGGCGTGTTGCCGTTGCATGATGCGGTCGGCCTCCTCCTTTGCTAGCATTACTGCTTCACAGAAGCAGGCGACCGTTTGCCACTCCTCCTCACTCCGGACCATGGCCTGTACCAAGGCACGGCGCGAGAGTTCGCCGCCACCGATCGCCCCCACAAGGACACGGCGATGCTCCTCCCATTCTAAATCACCTAGAGATCTGCTTACGATCCTACTGCCCACATTAGGAACAATAGATCTACACCTGTTTTAAAAACGGTCACGCTCAAACTATAAAGAAAAGCGCTTCTTTTAGAGTAATAAATTCCGGCGCGCTCGAAAGAGAAATGGTGGTATGAGCCATGCACAATTCCCCGTATCTTTCTCTCTTGCACTACAATCATGAAGATATTAAAACGTCATATCACATTATCTGGAGCCTTGCTATAACGAGCATGATTCCGTTGTAAAAAAGGTATGCTATTCATCTTCTGCTAGCTCCGTCTCACTCTCACATTAGAGCAACGTTGGCATTTATTCGTCATATTTCGGCCCCTCCGCTGACTGACCGATATAGCTACCAAGGAACGTTAGTACCTACTTGGTGATAAAGAGATATAATAAGGTTGAAATATTAATAAACTCTATGTGACGTGCAAGAGCAAAAAACTTTCCTCTTTCTAATGTTAGTAAAGCAAACTATACCCACCTACGTAAGAGCCCGTTCGTGCCTATATCAGCAGCCTATCTATCAATCTTGCAGCCAGGAATTTTGTTTACTACTCCGTAATCCAAGCCAAGGTATACAAACAGTGCTGATTTCAGTAAACTTGGCTTATTTAGAAAATTTTCACACAATGTTCGTTATGTAACCGGCAAGAGTTTTAGAAATAGTTGCCAAAATGCCAAAGCGTTAAGAAAGAAGCAAACAGTTGTTTTTTAGAAGTTATTGACACCGTGATAGGTCTAACCGTATAAACGCTTCCTGCTTTCAATTAAATGAAAGGACGTCGCGTTGCCAAGCCTTTTTTTTGAGGTGGAAATCATCATCCAAAGAATTCTCCCGTTCTGGGTGGAGCGGGAGAGTGCGTCAAACTTTTACTGACCAAAACCACACGTCTAATTCCCGTGGACGTCGCCAGACCTTGACTTATTTAACTTTTTAAACTTAATTTTTTTATAATTTTTCTTTTCTAAAAGCGCTAAATGTATGTCAGTAATGTGCATCTATATTCGAGTGGTTTACAAGAAGAGTTTACTAGTAAATTGCATATTATTTTTGTAGGTTACGTTATTTTAGAATTATGTTAATACTTCTTCACGTTTGAGTATCAAGTTTTTGTATTGCGACTTTGAGGAAGGTCGTATATAAAGAACGGCTTAAATGTTCGGACTAAACGGATACAAAATAAATATGTAGACAAACTTAGTTTTTGCTAAAGATATGTAGAAAGCCTATAAGTATATGTAGAAAGTCTATGTGTGTATTCTTCTTTTGCGCAGTTACCACCAACTAAACCAATAGTTCAATATACAATTTATGAAGTCAAAAACATTCTTGCGACCGCATTCGAAATAGGATTTAGAGTTATTTCAGTACTTATCGGTTTGCACTTATACTCAAATAACAATAAAGTAAGCGAAATATCAAATCATAAAATATGAGTCATTGTTCCGTAGCGAGCGCGCGAACTCATTATGTGTTCACTGCCAAGGTTGCTGTTGATGAAACCGGCCCCCGTCATCTCTACACCTCTTTAGTTTTGCACAAACTTGTCATTTGTCAGTGTAATATGTACATCTATCTTCTTGCTTTGATCATCTTTCTTCACAAAGAATCTAAAGACCATCAAATCATCATTATCGAATCTCCTATACGTCCTTCTTCCAGCGATTCCGCGACATTTACTAGATTGAACTAATACTTCCTGGGGAACCTAACCACTGTATCTTTCAGTACTTGAGAACCTTTCGGTCCCTTTAACAACGGCTGTGGTAACTGTGAAATCGTACAACAAATGCCTCATCTCTAATCCTGTTCTTTGTACACTAATACCTGTATCACAGACCTGTATTCTGGTCGAAGCTGTCAATAAATAAATATAAGGGAACGTGGACATGAAGAATGAGGGCCTCGCTGGTTACCTGTTCTAAGCGTACGACACATACCACAGCGCAGTCAGCTTATATTGTTTTCCACAGCTAAGACTCAGGCTGTGTCATGCTCTGTGAGAGGGAAGGAACCGTTTTTTCCATTCGGTTCATATAAAAATAACTTATCTTGATTAATGGGGAAACTCTGCTATCGGATTTGACGTCATTATGCTATCGAGATTTACCTGTAACTAAGCTGTTGTCGATTCCAATAATAGTTTGGAATAGGTTTCGTAGGCAGCTTTTATCTCATTTTCGTTAGGGTCAGCGCAGCAAGTTTTTTTCCTTAGTATATCAGCTGCTATTTCGTTGTTAATTTTCTTATTAGCTCCTTTCTCATCAGCCTTTGTAAAATCCATTTATATTTTCTTTGCTTGATCTTCATATCATCTACAGTGTATTTATTACTATCGGGGTCACCGGTGTCTGAAAAAAAAAACTATATATACCTATAAAAGCAAAATACCACTCGCTGATTTATCACGAAATTTCAGAAAATATAACACTTCAAACTTAAATTTTGGCAGGTAGGTTCCGTATAGGGTGTAGACATTCGCTTGAATGGATTTTACGGACTAACGGAACACGGGTGGTGTAAAACGGGGGTTGAAATTTTGTATAGAAAAATCGATTTTCACGCGGGGGGAGCCGCTGGTTACCAATACGGATTTGGATTAAATGTGCATCCCCTATTGATTTTCCTAGCATGCTGCAAAGTTATAAAAGTGGAGTTCGGAAAAGGCTTCTTATAATGCATGGCTATATGTGATAGAGCCATGCAATATTCGAATAAGATTCGTATAGAAATTGCGCACTGCAGGATTTCAAGCACCTTTTATTTTAGTACGTGATCTATTGAAGAAACACATTGATTTACAAACCACGTTTTTCTAAGACTGGTCCTCTAAATAGATTGCAGCGTGGTGGAAGCGTATTATATTTATTATTATACGCAATATGTTACATAATAAACACAAATCCTGAATTAGTGTGTTCAGAATTGCTATTGAATTAATGCAGTGGTGGATGCCCGTATTAATTGCCTGCAATTAGGATAACTAATTTCTTAAAAAAACACTACCTATGTAGATATAAGTAAAATTGATTATGAACCACTGAGTCAAGACCTTGCCTTTAATAATTCTAAGCATACAGACAGATTATGAGCAAGAAGGAAAAAAACGATTTTAGATATTACTTATGCCAAATCGCTCTATTCGACTTTTGTAGATTTGCCAAAAGTGCGAATTGATAACTTTAATTTCCGGCTGCTACAACGGGTTCAATGAATTTTAGATTTTAGAGCAATATAAATAGAATTATAAGTCATGTGACTAGTAGTGTAGCGTGGGAAGATGAGCTATGTTTTTACACTCATCAGCAAGAACCAGTATTTAAACAGCTGACATTTAAGTACAACATCTCCAGACATACGAATTTATGCATTATGTTAATAGTGTAAGGATTATCTTTGTTTGCATCATTGTTTAGTTTGACTGGAAATAGACTTCTTGTAACCTTGACAATGGGCTATGCCGGTTTCAGTTTCGCAAGTTTATATGTTCGTACGTCGGTACGTTGGTAAATACTCGAAGTCGAACCTACATCGTTTGATCGAAGATCATTGTCAAGCGTGTTGAATACCTTTGTGAGTCACTTATGCGATATGCCTTTAATCATTTGATTTTACATGGTTAATTTTTTTACTTCCTTACTTTTCATTCTCAGATATAATATACTTGTAGATATATTTATCCATTTTGCTTTCATTGAATTATTAAATAAAATATAGACATTAGGAATACATTTTCCTGACATTATAAGTCCATTTACATCTCCAAACTTTTCCATATCAACATTTTTACTTTATTGAAATAAAAGTAGCGAGTAAAACTTGGCAAAGTTTTCTACTTTTTTTCCCTTACATTTTAACAGCTCTAAAAATACTTGTGAAAGAAAATGTGGGCTTTTATATAAGTTGAAGGACAGAGAAGTAAACAATATTAATGGTAACAACGTAAATATGGCAGTAATGGAATACTTTAATGGTAATTTTTGTCTCGGTCATCATTTACTTGCATGCCATCTTAGTATCAAGAAAAGATTAGGATCATTATTGGATGATAGTATCAACAATTTTCCACTCATTGTAAATACTTTTGACAAGGTTGTATATTATGAATAATTAGCTGCTGCCAGTAGTTTTGCCCGCGTGAATGTAGTTTCAGCTCATACACGCACATATACACCGTTAAATTTTAGTCGTTTTAATCCCGCGGAGGGTCGATTCGGTACATGAAATACTATCGATTTATATAAAAAAAAATCTTTTTTAAAACTCTATTTATTCTACGCATGTACGAAATTGATTTCTTTAAGTAAACGAGTCAATGCCCTTGTAGGTAGACTAGGTAGTTGTCGGTCGTTGCGTGCTAACTATCTACAGTTCATTGGCCTCGCTCAGCTGACGTTTACTTATAGAAATTAATTTCGTACATGCGTAAATTAATTCGAGTTTTAAAAAGTACTTTATTTTTTAATTTTCTCTTTACAAATCGGTATTATTTTTATGTACCGGATCGACCCTCCGCGGGATTAAAACGACCAAAATTTAACAGTGTATATGTCACCGAAAAATTACAAACGCCGTAAGATTGTAAAAAATCGAGAGAAATTGTAAACTATTCTTTACAAATAAGACACGGGTATGTTGGAAACAAATTAAATTGAATGTGATTGATTGTATGCAAAACGATTTTTTTATAATGTATCGTGAAATTATAAATTTAATGGAGTATAATTTATTTTTGTTATTTACAAATCAAATACAGATTTAAATAACACATAACTAACCTTGTAAATATATATGTATATATACATAAATTAAAAAATAAAACTGTTAAGACTAACTAAAAGTAATGGAGTATGTGATGAATTTATTGCGCAATAGATGATATGACTGAAAAGAACGAGAATATTGAGAAGTGTGACAGAAATTATGACAGAAGCAAATGTGCGAGTGAAAAAGGTTGATGAAGATGTTTTTTCGCTATCAACATATTATTTTAAGAAGCCACATTTAAATCTTTTCAATCTCTGATATAACTTTTCAGAGATTCAAGATTGTTTTACCGTTTATTGCCTGTATGAAACTCTAATTTTCCATGTCCTCAGTTGATGAAGCGGATGCGCCAGGTGGTGGGACAGCGATTGTTCGAGATTTTTATGAAGGCCACCTTTTACGGCCAGTTCGTCGCCGGGGAAGACCAGAACACCATCAAACCAACCATTGAGAGGTGAATATAACTTTGTTAATGGAATAGAATATCAGGAGCTGTTAGTGCCATCATTGCTATGGAATATTGGCACTGGTAGCTCTTGAACGAGGTTTAGATGCATTGATTGCAAAATATAATTATTATTTATAGAGAAGTTAAAGGTCCATATTTTTAAACAAGTGTCTTGTCCTAGGTGCTCATGATTGGAACTTAGAAGAGTAAGACAATAACAATTATCACTGTAATGTGGAGAGATGGACATTTAGAAAAACAGGACACTTAGAAACTACATACCTTAAATTAGCAGATTATTTCATTTTAAATGCACACACTTTGGAATTTGCAAAAGCCTTTGATCTCATGACTTACCTACAAGTACAAAATGCATGAATGATTTGAAACGTCATGATCGTAATACTTATAGTAACGTGTAACACAAACATTATAACTTTACGAGCTGCAATTAGTAATGACGCATATACTCGTAGTAATGATAGCATTTTAATTGCCTTGTAATATTAAATGAACTGTAAGATTTAATTGAACATAAGGTGAATTGATGTTTTCTCCTTTTTTCATTGCAGTGGTTTTGTCGATTTGCAAAGTGACAATACGCAAAATTATAGCTATAATTTTCATTTTTAACTGCAATTTTTCTTCTTTTAGTTTCGAAGGAACATCGTATATTGCTTGAATCATATCGGTTTTATTTTTGTTCTTTTTCAAAACCTTGATCTATCACTTTGATAATGGAGTTTTTTGCAATTATTTCTTGTCCATCGACAATATCAATTGTCTATACAAGTAACCCATTATGCTTACATTTTCTGTTATAAGTCTTTTGTTGAGATGGATATACTCGTTAAACCAGGATCAATAATCCTATGTTACCTTTTATATTGGCGGAGTGTATCCTGTATATCGAATAAGAGAGAAAACTTTCATCGAAATCCATTCAGTAGTTTTTGCGTGAAAGTGTATCAAACATCCATCAAACTTTCGCGTTTATAAGTTTGAGTAGGATTGTACTAATGTAAGGTTTGTGATTTTTCAGATTGCGCTCTTTCGGAGTGAAATCAATCCTCGATTACTCCGTAGAGGAGGATCTGTCACAGGAGGAGGCCGAGAAGCGAGAAGTGAGGTAAATATCAATTAAGTTTTAGTTTGGAATTTCGTTTTTTACAATTTGTTCCCACGTGCTCTTTTCTCGTTCTCTGAAAACCCTAAGAATAGACTTAGGGCTACTGATAGCAGTAACAATGCTGTTGAATCTCTTTTTTGTAAGCTGGTGTGTTTGTTCGACTGAAACGTCGATTTCTGGCTCATTTACGCTTAGTAGGTCGACTGCTAATTTCAGCAGACAGCTTGAATTTGGTTTATGAGGAGGCGACTGTCTAACGCGGCAGCATCGAAAAGGGTTCTCAAACGACTGTACATTTAATCTGCGAATCTAGTGTTTGTGAGCCTAAAGTTCCAAGACAAGGTCCTCTGTGACATGACACGCAACACTGTCAAATGGCCCAACAACATTTCCCGTGTCTTGTGAATGCGTTGTAAAATGTAGGAGGGCAACGTTGCAAAGTCACATATATTGAGCGTTGCATATCATGTTATGGGACAATTTGTCCTCTAATGTATCTGTCCTCTAACATGACACGCAACACTGTCAAATGGCCCAACAACTTTTCCGTGTCTTGTGAATGCGTTGTAAAATATTGGGGGCAACGTTGCAGTCATGTATATTGAGTGTTAGACATCATGTTTGGGGACAATTTGTCCTTTAACGGATCTGAGTCCTTAAGCAGTTATGATTTTTCGTTCAAAACATTGATTAAATTTGACTTTAGAATAAAAAAACGAATCCATTATTTTTATTATAGGTTTTTCGAAACCAGGGGTAAGTTTTACGACGTGCAGTTAAACTGAGTACAGGATGGATACGAGAAACAGTTATATCAATATTAACAAAACGAAAATAGTCGTGTCCATGGAAATATTTCAAATAATTGGGGTTCCACAGATTTCGTGATTGCGTGATCTGAACTTATAGTACTTACTTCATTAAAATTCAACAATTTGAATATAGAATTCTTTATGCATGTTTTCCTATTCACAACATGTAAATGGCTATTTAGTATTTGTAAAAAAAGTAAAGAGCAAAAAATTACAAATGGATGACAAAAGAGCACGTAAAATAAAACGTTTTCAAATAAACTCCGTACTTCTGAAACTAATTGAGTATTAGCGTCAGAGACAACTCAATCAACTTTGTTTCTATTCTCTTTGTCACTTACTATGTTGTTAATAAAACTAATGAAAACTACGTTATAATCTTCAATGTGAATAATACCTTAATTCCATGTACACGACCTATAGCAGAAACTAAGTAGTTCTTAAAAGCCGGTCACTCATTAGTTCAGTTCCTTGAATGTAATGTCTGGTATCACTTAGCTGGTAAGGAATTGTTGATCATTGTCTGCTTTATTTCATAACGTGATCTAAATGTAGTTCCAGAACTATTACTAAGTTCAACCTAGTAATAGTATTGGTTTTAATGGTATTAAACCTAGTAATAGTCCCGGAACTACATTTAGATCGCGATTTGGAATAAGGCAATTAAAGTGTAAGACTTGACCAGAGATATCAAAAAAATAATACGAATAATTTTCATAAATCCAAGCAGTTAATATGGTCAAAATGATCCGATATTTTCAAGTTCAAAAAGTAAAAGTTCATAATTATAAATTATCACAAATAAGAAAGAGCAGTAATTAAATTAGGAAAAAAAGGTGTTAAACTAAAAATCAATAAAATTATGAAATAGGTTTTTTTAGAAAATTATGCTCAATTTAGAACAGATTTTAGCATATTTATAGCTTCTATAAATAACTGAAACAAACTCTTTTTATTAAAACATATTATTATAAAAACGCGCTTACGTCTAGTGTACATTATGAGTAACTCAACAATTTCATCAATGTCGGTTACGGCATTTTGCGTTGTGACGAGTGGTCGCATAGCAACGGTTTCAAGGTGAAGATCAAGCGTAGGTAATTCGCGAGCTGAATGATGATGGCTGAGGCACTGAGGCCGACTGGGAGCAATGGCGGTAAAATTTACGGCTAAAAAGGGACTATTTGTGTAGCTAATTAATAGGAAAGGGATAGTGTAAAAACCGGAGAAAATCCCGGACATTGAACGAGAATTTAGAACTTTTTTTTTTGTAAATTCTAAGTTTAAGTTTTCGTCGGTTTATATTGATTATATCCGAAGTGAATATTCGAATTTTCATCATAAACGTGTTGGTTGTGTTTTTTTTTTCAAAATTTTTTAAATCTGAGCGACAAGGCTTGGATAATTTTGGACGTAGGTATGGCAATATATGTTTTTATTTTATAATATGAATTTATTTGTTTTTTTTTTTTAATTCATCTTTGACATAAATATTTACCTTCTAAATTTTGTTTTATATATTTTCGTTTAAATTGTGAATATGAGGACTATGTGGATCATTTTTTTCGTTTCAGTTATTTTGACGTATTATGTCTGGCAATTTGAGTATTTCTGCGGCCTACCTAAATGTCCTTTCATTGGTATTGTTCGTCAAATCGTTGAGCTCCTTAGTAGTCCTCAGTTGAGCTATACGAATACTGACAAATGCTTGCACTGACTGGACAAGTCCACTCACATCTGTATGGTTCTTTCCTCAAAAGACCATCTCAGACGGTTATCTGCATGGTTCTCATATGATTTAACTATTACATGTTAAGAGACTTTGACCACTGAGTTTGTTTCGATGTTTTTCTCAGGGCAGTCAGCTTGGAAACACCGGCCTCATTTAGGTTTAACTTACAAAAAAAAATTAACTTGAAAGTGTTTTTTTTTAAAAACCTATTTGCAAATAAATATCATTTAGCACTATTTGTTTTTGATTCAATATTTTGTTTGACCTAATTTACCTCACATAATTACTTTGACTAGTCAGGTTATTATGTAAAATTGAAGTGTTACAATTAACCCGTCTCTAAGAGAGGAGGCATGTGTCCCAGCAATGGGAACATTAAAAGGTTAATTGTGCTTATGCTATACTACAATTATCATTTTCGTGATCAAAAACCCTAGTCCGTCATTTTTTACTGACTAAAATAATAAAGTTTATTTGAACTTTTTCCCAATAAACTCAGAAGCTATCACAGTTCAAAGTTGGCAGTTTCAAAAAACTTCATTTTTAAAGGTAAAATATTAAAAACTGGTTAAAAAATTTACGTACTTTATGGACATCTAAATATTTTTGCTATGCAAAATTAATTTAATTTCATAGTATTCAGTTAGTTCTATACCATAATCAAATGACCATTCTTGAAATTAACAGAACTCTTCTTTCCTCATTTTCGCATTTAGTAGGCTGTAGACTTAGTGGCAAATGTCTTGGATGGCCTCATGCGATTATCTTGCAAAGCATCTAGCCATCATGGCAGTATTGTTGTGATAATGTCTAACCTACTACTACTTTGTATGAAACTACAAAGCTAGACATGGACATCACGTTCTATAATAACCATAATTATAACTTTGTTACTCCTATTTTAAAAATAATTTTTATCTTGGACTTCAAATGGTTCATATGGCGTACAATTTTGCGAACGCTTGGAGTTGGCCACGCTCCCAATTCCTTTGTTCTGGCGTTATTTCAACGCTGACTCACGTGTTCAGAACAAAATAAATTGGGGGCGTGGCCAACTCCAAGCGTTCGCGCTAAACGAAACGATTGTAACTTGGCTAGGCGGGCAGATCTGTTTAGATCTTGGGAACATCATATTTTTTAAAATTAATTTATATACCTACCTTTATATGGACAACTTAATTTACAAAAAAAAGAAAATTATCAGTTGTCCTACCTAGTCAGTTGTTTTATATCTTTTATTTTTTTTACTTTTTCTATTTTTATTTAATTGTTCCTCCCCCTCATTTCAGAGGCAGTTTAACCAGTGAGCGCTTGTCGGAATTACTAAAACAATCAAGCAATTTTCAAGAACTACTCGTTGCCGGGTTTCTTTTTTTTTTTCTTTTAATCATTCCCTTAGTTTTCTTAGTGTAGTGTGACGAAAATATCTGTGGACCAAGGTCCTGTTTCATTGAGCCTTGTCACTAGTTGACGGCCAACGGGACAAGGTATTTTTGACATATTATAGCTGTCATTACGTAACTGTCACTATAACGTCATATGACGTAAACGTTTCATCATGGCCGACCTTCGCGTTTTGTTTTCACGATCGTTTCATTATTTTCTTATTGTTTATTAGTTCGATAATTGTTCTTGTAAATGGTTTTTTAATGTGAAACGTTTGGTAGATTATTATCAGTTTTATGTAGTGTTTTTTTCATTGTATTTTATTTGTAGGTCCATAAGTAAGATTGGGTAGTTACGTTTATTAGTGTTGTTTTTACGTTTATTATTTTGAGTTATTTAGTTATTATTTTAAACTTTTTTTATTCTTTTTGACACAGACTGAGACCTTGTTGGATGTTGACCTGTTCGATCTAAGAAATATCCCAAAATTTTTAATTAAACTTAGGTTCTTGTTTTTTTTTTTTGCAATATACACACCAATAGACATATAATATGTCAATATCCCTCAAATAATTAGAAGTAACAGTTTCTGCAGGGCTTCATTCGATTCAGACGACAAAATAATGAGAACTCGCTGACGTCACCAACTCATTTGTGAACATTTAAACAAATAAAATTGATTTTGTGACGTATAGTATGCCAGTATATGATTTAGTGTCTCCTCGATAGGTAAAAAAGAGACCAATATCTTTCTTTTTTAATGTGAGAGACGTCAAATATTTTCAGTGATTTGAAGCATTATTATAAACAGTCATTGCTATGATCTTGCGAATTCAATGGCTAATTATAGGTACTATCTTAATAAGTGTTAAAATATGTAACTGTTTAATCTTCTTATTTATAACAATGAATAGCTTTTTTATTATTGATAGGTTCGCGCTTGACCACTATTCGTTAGTCTCGCTCATAGTTAGTCTATGGTCTCGCTAAAGCTCGAGAACGGCCGGACAGGTTTTTTTTTTTTTTTTTTTGTAATATTCGTAATAGTCCAGGAAAGGTTTAAATGGTGAGAAAATACGGATAAATTCACGAAAAAAAAAATCCGTCTGTTAAGCGGTACGAAGTTTGCCGAGTCAGTTCGTGATTATATATTTTTTTTAATAATCACTGCTACTGTATCTAGAAATGTGTAGAAAATGAACTTAATTTAAACGCGCGTTGTTGCCGAGTCAATATAAATTCCACTATAATATTATTAGTAAACGTGTCCAAAAATAAAAAGTAGCGTGATCATGACTCTATAATATTTCTCATGTGAATCTTTTCACAAGAAATTCGATGTGGGTAGTTTTATATTTTATTTGATGCGTAAAAAATTTTTTGAAGTGAATGAATCCGCGACTATGTAAAGTTTTATAATACAATTGCAACAGGTTGGTGTGGGTGACAGCTGTCGGATTTATACAATGTAGCTACCTGTCCTTTTCTCTCATCTTAAAGATACATATTTTCGTCCTGCTGTCACCCTACCCACGCTGTGTAAAAAAGACCATAATGGTTGATTCATCTACTAACAGTACACCACAGACTACCCCATTTTTCATTTAAATTACCTGAAAACTTTTTATAGAGAACGCGGCAAATAAGTTGAACCATTGGCCATGGTTACGCGCAGCTTCCACACTTCGATTGAGACCCGAAAATCGGTTATAATTCCCGTCACACCAGTACCATCACGATAGTTGGCCTTGAATGCACAGTAACTGATTTTCGGGTTTCAATCGAAGTGGGGGCTGCACGTAACTATATAGCACATGGTTCAACTTATTTGCCGCGTAGGCGTACCATAGACTACTATCTGGCCACGACTTACAGATTACAGATCCTACATCAGTCGTGATTCTATGGCCACTTTTTTCTGAGGTGGGGTATCATTAAATGACCTCTCTCGCTCTAGAGTGAAGTGAGAGAGAGTGTCAGCCTATTACTGACTAAAACCAGCCTCATGTCTCAGGCCGTTTCTCAACTAGGTTAGGGTCGACTTCCAGTCTAACCAGAAGCGCCAATCTATCCGTATTTTACATGGAGCGACTGCTTAACAGACCTCTTTGGTACTGATACTCTTTGGATTGACTGATGCTTAGAGTTTCAGGAGTCTGGCTATCTGTAACGACTCTCAAAGGCCTACGAATAACAACGGACCGAGGGCTTTAAGTGGTTCCCAAGGCAAGTGGTGTCAATAAAGTCCTAGATAAACTCAGAAAAGTATAACTTAAGACACTCTTTCAAATACCTACAGCGTTGATATAATATTAACAGGGATTATACGTTACGCGCTAACATAGCAATCAGAAAACCTGGATTCAAAACTCACACATCTATGATCAGTGTCATCACAGTCGCAAACCTACAGTCACTGATAGACAAGGACAGAGATAAGAGCCGGCGCTGTCGTGCGAGTGAAATAGAAAAAAATGTTTTTCGTAACACTCTCGTTTATGTTGTTTAGGCCATAAAGGCCTGATTTTAGCGGTTCACCCGCTAGAGGCAAGTCGCCTATCTTCAGCTGTTTTGCTTTAAACAATGGATATGTAATCATACAGCAGTATGATTATGTAGCCATTGTCTTAGTCAGTTAGTCCTAGATATATCGGCTAACCTACTAATACGTTCTGCCAAATACTTAGCAACAATGTAGAAAAAACTACGGAGAAAGCGCATCCAAAAATAACTGTCAATGATCTATTAAGCTAACCTAGATCCGTCAAGACTGAGTCGAGCATGCAAATTTTAATATGATCTACTTTTAACGATTCAATTTGCACCCTAAGCTCAACGAAATTAGGTCGAAATTAATTCGGATAGGGAGGAATAAAACGTGCCAATAATTTGATAGTGAAAGTGGATTCTTAGAAGTTATTTTTAATTTGATGACGGCAGACATTTGTTCGGAATATAGGTCAATGAACGATGGGATGTGTTTCTGAATTGATTATTTTGAGTTAAGAACGTCTTAAACCATACTTAAACTGTCAAGCCCCAAGGACACGCCGGTGTCCGCACACCTATTTTCTTTCTATTGTGTCTCTAGAGCAGTGGTGGCCGAGTGGTAATGGCCCCGGCTTACGAGTAGGTCGCGGGTTCAAACCCGGCCAGGCGCGTTACTTTGTGTAATTTATTTTATCACTACTGCTCTCAAAACGGTGAAGGAAAACATTGTGAGGAAACCAGCATGACCTAGAAACAAAAATTCGAAGACATGTGACATCCATCAACCCGCACTGGGCCTGCGTCGTGGTGTACGGCCCATTCCCTCTCTTAGATCTTCCCTCTGATGATGATGATGATTGTGTCTCTAATTACGGTATTCAAAAGGTTAAATGCCAAATTAAGACAGTTTTACAGGCTAAAAGTAGAGTTTGAGTAATTCTTAACTTCAAATGCTTAAATCAGAAATCGGGGATATGTCTTTTAGACTTTTAGGCCAATTGTAAACGAACGCGTAGCTTCATAGACGCGTTTTCGTTGTAATGCGTTTGGTGTACGCCTGCATGAAGGTTACATTATTACATACAAAACCATGAAATTGTGGCGACGAAGTGGCATTGTAGTGCCGCCGTGTCGTTGCGGCTGCGTCGATACAGTTTCACAGTTTTGTTTGTAAGCATCACGCAGGCGGACAAAGGTGGGTAGGCGTGTAAAGGTTAGGTTAAGGCGAAAGCGAAATAGAGCGGAGCTCCCGCCTTAGCCCTCGAGGCTATTTTTTTTATAACCACCTAGAAAGCGGGTTTTATTGAAGATACTAGTGGCTAAGATAGTATCATTCAGACGCTTCGTTTATTGTGGCTGACTAAGGGCTGACTTCATCATTCAATAACAAAACGCAGTTTGAGCGACTAATCGAGATTATAGCTTCATTTTGCGTTTCACCGCGATGAATTTAACCTAGTTTACGCTAAACTCAGTTTCAATTCTTTTGTTGTCGTCCATGTTTACGACACGGGTCTTTAAACTAGATTACGCTGAGCTCAGTTTATTTGAACTAAATTTTTATATTGAATGATGAAATCAGCCCTTAGTATTCGTAATTTAAAAGGCAATGTAGATTTTTAGAGGCGAATAATGATACTAAAAAGATGTCTGTTTAATTAGCAAGGTTATGTGAGACTGTCACCACGGGCCCCGGGATAAAGGCAAGGAACGGAAAGGTAGGTTTTTAGTCAGTAAAAGTCTGACACTATTTCCCGCCCCACCCAAGGGCGGGATTTGTCATTGGATGATTATACCTACGTTAAAAAAAAAACCCTAATGTAATTAGTCACTGATAAGTGATCTCGTCTCCTCGATGATGAAGCATACTGTTTTATAATAGCAATGAAAGTGTCAGCTAATTGATGTATGACTAGTACAGTTGGCATATGCCTTGAACCGCGTTATTCAATGATACATTGAGTAAGACACGCTAATCTCAGAAGCTACAGTGTTCGAATTGAAAATTTCTTTCAGGATTGTTATGAATATGAAATTTCTTATCTAAATACGGATATAGGAATAATATTATATCAGTTTTGGATATGAAGTTATATCTGATAATCCGCTAGTTTCGGATAGTTTCGGTTACGGAACTTGGAAGTAAAATGCACATTGCTCGCAGAACGGATGGCCGTTAGGGCCGAAGGGTTCTGGAATGGCGACCACGTACCGGAAGACGTAGCGTTGGAAGGCCTCCTACAAGGTGGACCGATGATCTGGTAAGGGTTGCGAGACCAGGATACAGGAACAGGACCGTTCATTGTGGTGGCACTTGGGAAGGCTTACGTCCTAAAGAGCAAAATAACAAGATTTGACTTTTGTTTCAAGTCTAGATTACTTATTATATTGGCCTGGTAAAATAAATAAAAAACTGACGTAATCTGTTATTTAGACTCCGTCTGTATCCGAAACTTTTATTTCAGTAACGATTGCTGATATTTTATTTCGGATATCCAAAAGTTATGGTTATGGAGTCCTATAACATCCCTGATTTTTTGTAGTGTTGGATAGCCCATTTATCGAAGAAAGCTATCATATAACATCACGCTACGACCGATGGGAGCGGAGAGGTAATCAAAGACGAATCCGCGGGGACAGCTAGTTTATCATAGTGTTGGCAGCATACAATAATATTTTAGTATGTAGTAATAAAACGTTAACATTTACGTTTACTTTACTACTCAAGCGCAATATTAACGATCCCCCCGTAAGTGTAGAATGAATTCCTGAGCGTGACATGTGTATTTTTAGCGAGGCAACTATTTGGGTATACGCTATACAGGTATAACGCTGAGTTTCGTGTATTTCTGTGAAAGTGGTAACTCTTCAAATGATACTGATTAAAACTCTTGTATCGTGGGTGCGTCCACAAACGTGTGAACTCACATAACAACATTAGTTTTTTTTAGATTATGCGAAACCCGAAACATGTGTCTAGTATTTTTATGTAAAGAATCTAGGTAGAAAAATATTAACATAACTGTTTCAAGAAAAATCACGACGAATAAGCTCGTTATGTTATTTGGTTTTCCGCACAAATACACGTTTACCGGGCCATCTGGGCGACTGAGGGGTTGTGTGCTCCCGTACCCAGCTGTGCGCTGGCGTCTCATGCCCGCTATGTCCTTCTGTGACCTGTGTTGTATTTAGTGTCGGTGGTATCCAACTTGTGACTTTTTAAAATATTTTTGGGGAAAAATTTAATATAGTGTAAAAATTATTGGAATTCATTCAGTTACTGATTCTGAACAAACTTTATTCAGATCTTGCATATACTAAAAATAATGTTGTATATATTTTAAAATAAGTATTATATATATTATGTTTGAATATAGATTTTGTTTTTATTTAGTATTCCATTTTTTGTACATTTGTTGATAAACTAGTTAGGATGAGAGCCTCTCTTCTTCCGCCATTTTGACCACCCGCCCTCAATTTCCAGTGCTTCAATCTCAGCCTGCGGTGACAAGCAAGAGGAGGGCCAGCTGAAGCAGTACCATGTGGAACAGAGGTTCGCGGACAGGCGGTACAAAGTCACCAGTGCCAGGACGTACTTCTACCTCAATGAGGCTTCCTGTGAGAAGAACATGGAAGCTTTTTTGAAGAGTATTGATGCTGTTGCTGGTGAGTTTGCTTCTGATGTTTTTTTTTTCTACAAAATATCACAGCAATTACAAAAACTAAGACAATGATTGGATTCATACTGTGGGAGACTGGTGTCTAGGCTTTTGGCCTGTATCAGATCACGAGGGCCCTAAGTCTGATATTTTCATAATATCGTCATTCCAACACGATGACATTTTTTTCGATATTACCTACAACAAAAAAAAAATTGTCATTTTGCTAAAAGTTCGTAATCTGTTAATTCATAATGGCCGATCATTGTTCGGTCAGTCGTCTCGTAATAGTATTGTAGTACGAGCAGCCTTGTAACGAATTAAAAGTAATAACTGCAAAATGACGTTCTAAAGGTAGATCACTGATCAAAGGAACTGTAAAAATCTTAGCAGATTACCGCATACGTCAGACATTCATTTGGCATTATGTACGAGATTACCATTCTATGCCATCTCTTCCAATGCAGTGTCAGTGGTTGATCATTAGAAAGTCATAATGACGCCATTTTAATAGAAGGTTACCAAACTTGTCAAAATCAACCATGATGAAATCAATGATAGACGATTCTGACACTATTTTAATAGCAGACTTGAGGCCCTGAGGCCCAGACCTTTCTGTTGTCATGGTAAGGCACTATGTCAGCATAACATGCGTACCTAATGTTATTATTACTCACGATGTTTTTCTGCAGCGGGCACTATCGTTAAATTGATATATCCGCACTGGGTTTGGGTCTTGATTGACTCCCTGCCAGGGCATAATGACCTAGAAGGGAGCTCGTTGTAGTAATAAAAATGGTCTCCTTAGACCTAGTATTATTGAAATCAGTTTAATCAAAATAAAGTCTTTATTTTATTAATATTATTTTTATATATTCCTTATTGTAAATCGCAAAAATAAATACAGGGCAATCATTTATAAAGACAAGTGTACAATGGGCGGTCTTATTGCACGGGGCAATTTTTACAGACAGTCCTTTTTATGGACTGAATGAAGATGTATTTTCATACAATTGTCACGTCAATGTTTTTTGTGCTAACCCGTATTGTCCCACTGCTGGGCAACTCCCTCTAATATTTCCAAAGATCACGATTCTTCGCTTTTTTTTTTTCACATTCTTAAGAAAGACATCCATGTCGTCCCGCCATCTCCTTCATGTCAATTACATAACACTACGCTATTTGTTGTCTATGCCAAAACGTCAATCTTTTTTTTTTTTTTCTATGTAGACGCATTTAGCATTTTAATTTGAACATTACTTCGATAGACATAAAGTTCGCTTTGAATAGTACTGAGTTATCTTATATTTTCTTTTTCAGGCATTACCAAAAGCACAGGTTTAATGGCAATCAAACTGACCGCGCTCGGCAGACCACAGTTACTTGTAAGTTGATCATTATTCTTTTATTTATGTATTGACGTATGTAATTTTAATAAATGCTCCTCGTGGCAGAATCTTTGTGGTTTTTCTATTACTACTTACATTTGATTTGATGTGTCTTAAAAACCTGCTATAGACGTCATTTAGAGTTACTTGTTACGTAAAAGTATCATATCGACCCTGTTTATAAAGGATCGTAAGTAACAATTTACGTTTTCTGTAGGAATGGGTTTACTCCTCCCTAGTTAATAGTAGATTATGTGACTAGGGGATAAAGCGGCTGAATTCCGAATGAAACAAAGGTTGCTAAGATTTAATCCCGAATGGAGTGAGGGTTTCATACTTATAATTAACTCCCGAGCATTGTGAGTTCAACAATTCCAAAATGTCAACCAAATCCGCTCAGCCGTTTGAGCTTGAAGGAGTAATACAGATACACACACACATACTTTCAAAGGTTCTTCTTTATAATATTAGTTTGATGGAAAAATAGCAAGGGGAAAGGCGTGAATTTATATGTATATGAGAGTAACATCTAGGTGTTCGAAAGTTCTCAAGAAAGACTATAGAAAACAAAAATGTGTACATTGAAAAATAATTTTGTCTCTTTCAGTTGCAACTGTCAGAAGTAATCATGCGCGCGCGTAACTACATGCAGCAGATCGGCGGAGGCACCGGCAACGTTCTGACGCATCACAAAACCATCGAGGACTTCCAGCGCTACTTCGGCGACCACAGCTCCAAGCCGCAGGTCCAGGAGTTCATGAAGAAGATCACTTCGGATAAGGAGGGGTAAGTCAGAATTGATTTGTGATATATTGAACAAGGAACGTACTATAGAGGCCCAGCCTGCTAGCTGCAGGCAGCCAGGGCATAGCCTACTGGGGCCAAGGGCCGCTTTCTGAAAAGAAGGCTTAGCCCCGGTATGATAGGCAGAGAAGGAACGGGGTAGGTGTTTAATCAGTAAGAGTCTGACACTATCTCCCGCTCCGCCCAAGGGCGAAAATTGTCATTACATGATTTTACCTACCATAAAAAAAAAAAAACTAGGAACGTTAAGTAAACTGAAAGGTGAAGGGAACCGTTTGTCTTGGTATGGTCATGTAAAGAGAAGGGATGAAACGCATGTTTTAAAAGAATTATGAGTATACATGTGGATGGATGGACATGGAGAGGAAGGCCAAAGGAAACATAGATGGATTGTGTGAAAGAAAAGGAAGTTAGTGATAGTGTGACGGGTGACAGGACAGAATGGAAGAAGAAAACGTGTTGCGCCGACAACAAATAACACGAGGTAAGGGCAGGAAGAAGAAGAAGAATGTCAAATAAGGCAGATAAGAGTTTGTGCACTCACAATTCGTATTCATATTTTTAAATAATGTGAATAATGTGGCATAAAACAGTGCCTTTCGTCACGGGCGCACTGAAACCCGAGTATCACGAGGGAGTCTGGGGGTTAAACCTCAAGTGTAGCGAGGGGAAAATAAATACTTAATGTATTTGAATTTTTATTTTCATCGGGAACATTGGACTATGGAAGTTTGTGTTGCAGCTCTGATGAGGTCTGTCCAACGTGTAGTTGAGCGCCCGCGTAACCGCTTCCCCTCCACTTGTCCCTGGACAACGAGTCGCTCCATGGAATCTTCGTTGCGAACAACGTGACCGATATATTTAAGAGAGAGTTGATGATGAAAAAATTTCACGTCACCTGCTCTCAAATGTTAAATTACATGTCATGAAAACCTAAACTAAAGCAAGTCATTAATGCCTTAGACTCTAGCCGGGTAGTAATATTGTATTGAATTTCATTAATTCCCAGCAGCCATCGAATTTGGAACCATGTTAGGTGTGCATGACATATAATGTCACATTTGCAAGCAGATGATGTGAAAAAGAATTGAATACGAGTGAGTACAAAAAGGACCTTCGGGACTAAGTTTTCGTTAGGTATAAGATTGTATGAGATAACACTCCTCAAAAGCATATATTTGGGCTTGCGGACACCGAGCAATGGGTAGCTCGCTGTCCGATCATCTGGCAACAGTCCGGACAGAGCCCAATTCGTTGACAGCGCGTACTGTTCCATGCGCGCCTTAAGGAGTTGTCAGTAAATCGTAGGGGCCTGCCAGCAGGCAGGGTCGACATTGACAACTTCCGCTCCATCCAAGGGCGGGAGATGTCATTGGATGATTTTCCCCACCAAAAAAAGCCATATATATTTTTTTTGTCGAATTCCGTATGTTTTATCAACAGTCGGTCCATTCTACGCTTATTCGTGAGGATGTCCAAGAAACTCGACGAGTTTCTTGGATTTTTTTATGTTTCAATGATTTAGGCTTGTAACGCCTTATTTTTCGTTTATTACCCTATTAATTTTAAGTTCCTATTGTAATTTTATCTTTGGTGTACAATAAAGAATATATCTATCTATAAATCATTAAGAGTTGCTTTTAGGACAGTTCAGGTTCTTTTTGTAGCGCTTATAATTCCAGATCTGCCGAGTAGTGACCGCCATTTTTAGTCATTGGCAATAAACGAACATATAATCTATGATTTTTTATTAGATGAAGTGACAGCAGTGGACAATGCCTAACTGTCAAATAACAATGCCCAACTGTCAACAACCATTGTTATAGCTGTCACTTTACTTCATCTAATAAAAAATCATAGTATAGGTCATCGACCTATATTCTTGCGATAGACAAGCACGTTCATATAAACTATTTGTCAAAATACTGAAAAGTTCAAACAATAAATCGCTACAGCGCTAGATTGCCATTATGTCGTCTAACAAAACTTTTAAAACTTACAGCGCTAAGAAAGCTTATAGAGGATACTTTTTCGCGACCAAAAGGTCTAAAGCGCCATGCATTTCCTAGTACTTACGCGTTTCGTTCAACTTAGTGTGATGACATGTCATCTATATAGATTTTTATACCGCAGAAGTGACAGTTTCTTGCCTACAATACTTCATTACAATAATATTCTATTTCAAAATGTAATTATAGTGTATGTAAAAACGAGATCTCAATAACAGTAAAACAAATAAATAAATCAGTAATCACTAATAAGACTACAAATTCAACTGAACCTAATTCAAATTTAATATTAACCTGCACGTAATATGGTACGTAAATTACCTAAGTGCTAACGAATGACAGCATGCTTAACAACAAAACTTACCGATGAAAACTGATACCTCATGATTTGCTGACATTTCGTCGAAATTTATTTAAAAAAAAAAAAACATTGTTATTAATTATACAAAAAAAGAAAGAGCGTTAAATAAAATATTTAAAAATTTCAAACAGTACAAAAGACCGTGCGAAGTCTGTATTTGGTAAACTAGCTGTAGGTAAAAACCTAATTCAGCTTTTTGTGGGAGGGAACATCTGCCTGTTTTAGTCTATGATTGTAAAATGGGGAAGAGTTTAAATAAAATAATATCTTCTCTAACGTACTATTACGATAGTAGAAGCTATTACATTGCTTGAACAACCAATGGTTTCACTTACTTGACTACAAAATTATTATATATGTCCAAGTTCACTTAAATTTGTATTTATAAGCGTCGCTCTGACACTGCATGAACGTCAAAACTGCACTAATGCCATCAATCTAAAAGTGTTTGGCCTGCAGGTCAATTAAGTGAAGTAAAGTGCCTGTACGGCACGCCTCATCTAGTGCGTAGTACATATATATCAATGGTATAGGTATTGTGTTCTAGGACCGGTAATACCTAACAAAGAGCTGTTTGCCAAAGTAGACTATAGGTACCTTGCTGTGCGCAATTTTCCAAGATATCCTTGTTTTATCTTACTAGCTTCTGCTAGCGGCTACGCCCGAGAAAAATAGATTTCTCCACACAAACCCTGGGGTCTTGGGTTTGTATGTTTCATCCTTTTAGGGGGGAGAAATTTGCAAAATTCTCTCAGTACTCGCCTACGCCATTTTGCCTTGGGCAAAATTTCACACTCCTAGTTCTGATAGTTTTGGCTGTGCGTTGATATGTCAGTCAGTTACTACTTTTATATATTTATATGGATTTTAATTTACTCGTAGCATTGTATGGAATTTAATTATTTTGCTAATTTCAAACAGAATGGTAGTTCGATTTTTTTTTTATAATGTACGGCCTTAATGTTTATATTTTTTGGATACCCCCCTTATGGGTACCGCCCACCAGACGCATTTGTTTCTTTTTTTGTATTCAGAGCGTTTGGTAATTTCAGTGTGGTCCACCTATTCCCGTGGGACCGGTCAGTGGCGACACCTTTTAACATTTGTAAGCGCTGTCTCGTAAATGTTGCTAGTGTGTTTACTACACTACTTCACAAGAAATGGCATTAGTAATGGCTGGTAGCTATTTGTTTCTCACTCGTACGGTATGAATGAAAGCGAGACGCAACTAATATTTGACAGCTGTCATTTCGCAAAGAATTTTTTGGCGCGTGGCCAAAATTTGATCTAATGGCGCCATCTTGATTTTTCTATACAATGGTATTCACGACAATTTATTATTATTTATATCCACGGACAATTAAAAAAAAAAATTAGTGGCGACCTCCTGTCACTTTGATTCATGCGCCACAAGATCCTAGCAGCCCAGTATTTGCATCTAATTCTCAGCAAAATATGAGTGAGTGAAATGCAAATAACTCTAGTGTGGCCATTTCTAATCTTTTCTAGTGTTTACTTAGTAGTATTTTCCGTGTGACGTGTCGTTCGTTGATTGCTATGTTTATTGTTGATATTGTTTTTTTTTAGGCTAAAATTAACGAACCCTGGCTTCCGTCTTTAAAAAAAAAAATTGCCCCTGAAATGTTTTTATTACTGCTAGGTAAAATTATTATTAACGAGTAACTCCCAGTTTTGCAAATATAATTCTAACTGTTATATGTAGTTCTAAAACCTCTGAGACTGATTTTTTTTACGCTATTAGTCATCTGCTGCCAAATCTCATAATGGCTGTTGTGTTGTTTGAAAAAAAAAAATAACGACAGAGTATCTTACGTGTTTTTGTTATATTTATAGACGTGAAGAATGGATTGAGCAACACCCTCATAACCGAGTCTATTTTTAGAAGTAAAAGGCGAATAAGCTTCGCGTACCTGTATCTTTTCTGTTGGTCTTAGTGATGAAGGTGATACAGGAAGCTAATGATGAGGCCTGTTCAAGAATCAGAATTTTTTTTTTTAAGCCACTTAGGATAATTTACATGGTCCCTTTACCTCGACATATTATTATGTTAAATATTTCTATCGATTTAAAAAAGATGGTTTTGACAACAACTGGTAGTACGATCGCTTTTTCTGTCTCATGCTTCTTCTATGTATTCACTTCATACCTGCATTTCAATCCATTCTCCACGTCTACAGCTAAAAAAATAATTCAAAAGATCTTACAAACATATTTCAATTCCAGAATCGTCCACCTGTTTCCCTGGTCGAACATTCTCGATGAAGACATGAACTTGTCCGATTCCTTCCGAGTTCCTGACCCCAAGACCGGTCAGATGCGTCGCCTGATCTCGCAGATCTCGCCCAAGGAGGAGGAGATGTTCAGAAACATGCTGCGCCGCTTGAACCACATCATCAAGATCGCTAATGAGGCTGATGTCAGGATCATGATCGATGCGGAACAGACCTACTTCCAGCCTGCCATCTCTAGGATCTGCTTGGAGATGATGAGAAGATATAACAAAGTGAGTGCTGAAGAGTCTTTCTCTATTCTTTTCATCCTTTTGTTTGTCACGTCAAAAAAGCAAAAGCGTGAACTCGTCGCCATCGGAAAACTTTGTGATTTCATCTTTTAACAACACATCATCATCACCATCATTTTAACCGCAAGACGTCCACTGTTAAACGTAGGCCTCCCCTAACGTGTCATCATAACGAACGGTTCTGTTCATCCCGCATCCAACGGCTTCCTGCGACTCTCACCAGGTCAATGGTCCACCTTCTGGGAGGCCTTCCAACGCTGCGTTTTTCGGTACTTGTCGTCACCCCAAAACCTTCCGTTCCCATTGACTATCTGTTCATCTCAACATCAATGTGACATTATTAGCCTCAACTAAGTACCTTCTTTCTTCCCCAGGATAAGTTCCTAGTGTTCAACACGTACCAGACGTACCTGAAGAACACGTATCAGGAGATCCTCACGGACCTGGAGCAGGCGCAGCGACAGAACTTCTACTGGGGCGCCAAGCTCGTGCGCGGCGCGTACATCGAACAGGTATGCTCTTATATACTTTATTTTATTTTATTGGGTCGCGTTTGACCACTTACTTATGTGTAATGTATATGTTGTTAATTACGAAACAGCGGTTACGATTTAAAACGTCCACCACCTCACCACTATTTCACCTGAAGATGAGCAACGATGTGGTCGTTGATGGAGCACGCTTGTCTAGAAGTAACCTATTCACTCTTAACTTAAAGAGACCTAATTATTAGCTATCAGCAAACATAGACTCCGGCTGAGAATTCCACTCCTTGTTCCACTGTACGTATAATAAATGTGTCCCGAAACATAGTCAAAGAGTTTGGGTATTTAAAATCTAGAGTTCTTATCATTATTCAAGTTCATTAACTTTGTTACAGGAACGCGCCCGAGCGGCAGCGATGGGCTACGACGACCCCACGTGCGAGTCCGTGGACGCCACCACCGTGTCCTTCCACAAGTGTCTCAAGGAGATCCTCAGCAGGGTCAAGGTGAGCTCTATGTCCTCATTATCATCATCAACATGTCCCTATTCCAAGGTAACGGCCAGAATAGGATAAATGGCGAATAGGATGCTGTTTGCACGTTGGATGAGCGATATCATTAAGATTTATTAAGGAATTTATAAGGAAAGATTATATTTTTCTCTCCATTCTCTCTTTGACTTCCCATCTCAGGTTTTTGTTTGGGCCTTATGGCCGATAGCATTCTTTACTCTGAGGAAGAAAAATTTTGAATGTTATATAGAGGGGTTTGATACCGGGGTAAATCGAGTCTTTCTCTTTGCAGCTAACATATTTTTTTAATAATTAATAAGTAGTATGTTATTATATGTATTCGTTTTAAGATGGTTATTTATGTATAGTGTTTATGGGACCTAGTGGCCTAAAATATAGAGGTATTATTATTATTATTACAAAGTAAGGCGTACTTTGAGTCGGTTTTATGTGATTTCATGCAAGACTTCTAAAATAGAGTCTGTCAGGCTCGATTGTTCCACATGAAAGATATATATGTAAACAGCTCTTAACCTTTATAATTTTCTTCAGGGCCCCAACAAGGAGCGGCTGGGTATCATGGTGGCCTCCCACAACGAGGACACGGTGCGGTACGCCATTCAGCTGATGAAGGAGCACGACATCAAGCCGGAAGACAAGGTGGTCTGCTTCGGACAGCTGCTCGGCATGTGCGACCACATCACCTTCCCGCTCGGTAAGTTTTTTAACGCTTTAACCGCTTGCGTCGGAAGTTTTCATGTCCTATTCACCAGGGTCGTGTGTTCGCGACTGGGTACTCTATCTCGTTTGGCTCTTCAATTCGCATAGGTGACAGAAGAGCTGACGAGATGGAGGATTTAGTCGTGGATGTACAACCCTGGCGGAATAAACGCCAGAGTGTTTATCTGATATATTCGACTAACGTCGGATACTGTTATACTGTTACTGAACCACTGTTTGATATTTATGATTGCTATTATAAAGGTACCCATTATAGAAGTACCCGTATTGTCTTGAAGATTTAGCGAATTAGGAAAATCCTGAAAAAAATTACCGAAATGAAATTCTAAAATCTTTTTAATTTTTCCAGGCCAAGCCGGCTACTCCGCCTACAAGTACGTCCCGTACGGCCCCGTGGTCGAGGTGTTGCCGTACCTGTCCCGACGAGCCAACGAGAACCGAGGCTTCCTCAAGAAGATCAAGAAGGAAAAGAAACTCATCCTCCAGGAAATCGTCCGCCGGGTCGTCACCGGCCAGATGTTCTACAAACCAGTCGGGCACTACACGCCCGTGTAAATATACACCTTAAGTCCACGTTTTATAGTCTAATTTACTTTGCGGGATGTACGGAGTGATGACGCGGCGCTGTGTGTAGACTTCTAGTCGCTGTTGATACGTTAGTGAAAGCGTTTGAACGAGTCGACGCGATTTATCGATATATCGTGCTGATCTGGCGGTACAGGACTCGTGAAACTCTATGAGTGTCGTCTGCGACCGAGTCAAACATCGATGTCGATAAAATCGCGGTGTTTCCCATCCTTGGTAGTCTGTCTGTGATTGTTGGTAATTCGGTTGTCCAGGAACTATTTCCTTAAAACCTATTTCGAACAGATATTTCTGATTAAGAACACAATGTTTGTGTAGGTGTATATTAATGCTATTATAGGTAATTTAATCGAGTTTGATAAATATAACTCTGGTATCGTAATCTCGTCATTAAAGCTAAAGAAGATGTAATTTTAATTAAGTTTATTTATCAGGCTCTTTGAATACCAAATTGTTAAGCTTAGAAATTATCATTTGAAAGAGGTTTTATGAACCGATGAAACGTGAAATGTTGCCAGAACTGGCGGTAAAGAGAATATATAAAATATGTGGCGTAAAAAAGAACTAATTAACGTGTACATAAGTCAATGTAGCGTCTGGTATGCCGCATTTAAAAATAAAGGATCTAAAATCGTGTAAAAACGTCAAAGTCAAACTGAATTAGGCGTCTACTTATTTCATCATACAAAATGTTTACAAATTCATTTTTATATTTATTAATAACGACAAAATGTACTTACTATGTCTTGTATTTATTCATAATGTTAAACAGACCGAGTTGTAAATATTTGTATAATGAATTCGAAAAAAAACTATGTCAGCGTTGCTTGTACAGACATATTCAGTCTTATTTATAAAATTTGCGAAACCCAAAATTGGTCACACCACAGAAAAAAAACCTCAAATGCTTAGTTTAAATTCTGACTAGCGGATTCTAAATTCAAATCTTATAAAAGTTTGATTGAATGAAATGATTATCAGTGTTTGAACTAAACATGTTTTTTTTTTTTATAAATTGCCCATTGTACTGAGAGTATCTAATTCAAAGTCATGAGCAGAAAGGAGCAGTCACATAATGGCCCACTTGCAACCAAGCTGGTCTAGGTTAAAGAGATCCATGTAATCTTCTGTCCCTTTCTTTTGACGACACTCTTCTTCAGTTGGCTCTAAATCTACTAAAAACACACTTGCCTCTTTGTCCGTCGTCCAAATCGACTTAATTGTCATAACATTTCGCTGGTAAAATCAAAACTTGTGTATGATCTTGACACATATATGGCAACACTGACAACAATTTTCATAAATCGAATGAAAAGAAGATGGCGAACAGTATTGTCAATGCTTCTTACAGTATTTTTATTTACTAACGTAATTATGATTATGTATATTTTAATATTTATTGACGCTTATATATACCTAGTTTTAAAAATCGAACTTAGATCGCTGTTTATGTAAAGTAGGATGTTAAAATACTTAAAAATAACGTTAAAAATCGAATGTGTTGCGGTCATTTTAAAAAAATAGGAATGCAATTAAATATTTTATTCTATAGGACTGGTTTCTACAAAACAAAACATTGAAATATTAAATAATAATCTGATTATGAGTCTGTGGAATAATTGAATAATATTTGTAGACCTGCATCATTTTAGGAAAGAGCCTTTAAGATTTTTTGTCTAAGATAATATTAGGTTTCTTTCCTGTATGTGTATTGCGTGTGTTATGCATGTCGAAATCAGAAACAAAACATTAAACCGTTTGGATAGCATTTACACGGTATCATAGCTATAAATTACAGCATATAGAAAATATACTCCGCAAAAACACTAGAAAACTAGTCATTACAACTAGTTTACTATGGAAAGTTGACGCTTGAATATAAAAAAGCGATGGTTAAATGCATTTTAATAGCTACACGCAAACTTCTGATAAGGTAACCAAGTCTTATGTTATTTATTGTGTAATATAGTTAGACCCCTATTTTGTTCCACACTCCGGGTTATTGCCGTTTTCCTACAATGAGCTTAAAGTGCAAAAATGTGCTTTGAGTAAGACTTAATCGCCAATAGCCCGCACAACGTGTATTTTAGCTGCGGTATCGTATTTAAAATTAATTTGCCAAAACAACTGATAAAATTATAAGTTTTGATATTTTTTAAATATGGGACGCTATAAGGGACATTTTGAATAGATCCATCGATTTTATTCGATAGAATTCTTGTTTGTATTCGCTTTGAGAGTTGTTATACCGTAGCTACGCTCAGTTCCTACAACTAAGATAAGTGTGTAGGTACTCATAATCAAGTCCTATTTTGTATCACTTGCCAACATCTTTGTTCGAAAGTTAGTTGCGCAGTATCATAAAACGTTGTACGGTGTCAATCTTGACATTTTACAATTATTTTGCAAATATTTTGTTGAATTATTAGTGTTAGTGTAATCAACGTGCATTCATTTTAAAAATGAAATGCATGTGGATTTTAGTCCTGAAATTGTATTTTGTTTTTGTAAGCGTTTATTTCGTCCACAATTTTATTTATTAATTTGTAAACGTTCTATAATTTACCGTGCGCTAATTAATTATTATTGTGATGCTATTTTTAGATTACTTTACGGATAGACTTTTAATAAAGACAAAACTTGTTTTGATACGTTTCTTTTATTTTTATTTTTCCTCTTTTGTAACCTTCATTTCCGTTTGACATTTTGTGGCGGGAAAAATTGACATCAGTGAGATATTAATTATAGTTTCAAATATAATCAAACCCGTAGTTTATTTAATGTAATACAAGCTACTGGTACAGCACGCGATGTAGCTAACATGTCCACGGTTAACGACCTATTCTATTAGGTGCTTATTTATATGCTTCAAATCTCAGCATTACTTGTTTAGATGTCAATTATGTATTTGAAAACTAATGAATGAATCAAGATGTATCTTTTAAAAAGAAATGAAACACGAGTGCTTGCAACGTCATAAAAAACTGATATTAGACTGAAGTCAATCTTTTGTTGATGTTTAAATAACTTTTACAAAATTAAACGACAAAATGTCCAATTTGTTAAAAAACATAGCAGAAAAATGGTGGAAAACTGCTGTCGATCAATTTTTTTGTACGTTTTTTTTTCAGCTAGAAATAAAAATCGATTATTGCAGACAATAATAGTATGATATGATATGATATGTGTTAGTATTTTTATCTTTAACCTATGATATGGAAGGCAAAGATGGTTTCTGCAATCAAAATTATTATTATTAACGATTTAAGATAATTTACCGTATAAGAAACAATATGCCAACTTAAAGTGCAAATTGCCGGCATTTATGGCTTTTAGACTACGACAAAACTTAAGCTGCACCAGAAAAAAGTAGACAATACAACACTCTGTAAAATGTAACTGACACCTACAGCAAATGCTAAATATCTAGTGTTGCTAGCTTAATAAAAATGTAAGAGCGATTTGAAAATGGAATTTTAAATAGTTGGTTGTAGAAATGATCCCTGCCGCTAGGGCTATGTACCTACAGTCATATTGTATCGAATGTAATGTACCCTGTTTCGTGGTCGTCAATTATAGAGAAAGACATTTTTAATTGAGTTGTTCTTGCGTCAGTCTGTAAATTTGTCTTTATAATATAAAATTCAACAGCATATATTTCGAAAACTGTCTGGTGCTGTAAAACTGCAGCCATCGTGGGCAACAAAAAAAAACATGAATTTACGTTACAAGTGTCAGGGAGAGAACTCACGAAGCGGTTTTCTCCCGCTGTCGCCACGGTAGCGGCCCCGCAGCTTCTGTAGAATGCAAATATATACGTAAAAATTAAATCAGTTTTCACGACGCGGTTTACGGCCGCGGTGAGACTGGCGCCGCTGGCGCCCGCCCCTCAGCAGTTTGCACCCGCACTCTATCGGCCGGTGGCTTGCGGTCGAAAACCGCAGCTGTCGCGGCGGCGGCGGAGGCGACGGTGGTGGCGAATCAACCGCTTCGTGAGTTCTCTCCCTAATAAGCAGCACTTTTTGGTTTTGTGGCCGAAAGCTTGCCAACGTTATTTTGCTGATAGATTTTAACACAAACATGAACTTAGTGAGTTGCGAAATGACGACGATGCGACGGGGTTCCTAGTCTTAGACAACATTGGAAAAATAAAAATAATGTGTTAATGTTGATGATGTGCGTTTTATTTATCACCATTATAGCATAGCATCTGCCTTATAATGTTCGCACTGCGGGGACTCAGGTTTCCTTTCTAGGAGAGGGTATGGACCTCATTCCACCACGCGGACCCATTGCGGGTTGGTGGATGTCACATATCTTCGATGGTTCTAAGACATGTCAGTTTCCTCACGATATTTTCATTCACCGTTTTAAGAGTAGTAGTGTTGAAATAAATTACACAAAATAATGCGCCTGGCTGGGTTTGGACTCGTGATTTACAATTCGTATTAAGTTGGGGCCGTTACCACTCGGCTACCACTGCTCTCGTATCATTTCAACCGAAAGACGTCCAATGTTGGACATAGGCCTCTTCCAAATGTCGAATAACGACCGGTCCTATACGTCTCGCATCCTTCGGATTCTCGTGATCCTCGCTAGGTTATCGGTCCACCTCGTGGGAAATATTATTCAAACCGATTCTTACTAAAGAGTATTGAGCACTGGCGTAGCCAAAAAAAGCTCAGCGGAGCAGTGCCTCAAGGCAAGCTAATTGATAGCAAATTGCGCGCCTAAAAGCGGTAGGGAAGTCGCCGGTTTACGAGTAAGGGCCAAAGCCGCGTTAAGTGGGCACACGCGCGGTCCCATACAAAAGTGCTTCATTGCGGTTCGCCGCACGGGCAGTGTGCATGTATGTAGTCGTGTCGATGGAGAACTTTAATGTATTATTACGTAGCAAAAGGGGCGCGGGATGCGGCTGCTCGAGACGGGTGCCCGCATGGCGAGCTGCGATGTTGCACTTTTATATAGGATCGCGCGTGCGCTCGTTTAACCCAGTGTTGGCCTTAAAATCAGCAGTGCCTTCCTAACGTAGCGGCGGGTGGCACTGCCGATTTTAGCGGCGCAGCGCTACAACAAAAAATTGTTTAGGTAGGTACTACATTCAAGTGGTGTGGTAGGTGGTGTGGTTGTTTAGGTAGGTGTCAGTATGACTAACTCAAATTACATTAAAATGCAGTTAAAAAAAGTAATTTTGATTTTTTCTAACTGATTGTGACTTTAAAACTGCATTTTTTAAAGTAGTTTAAATTGGTCCAAAAAAAAAATACACTGCACTGTAATTTTATTTGCGGGACTCGTGTATTTTTTTTAAACTAAAGAAATGAGTAAGGGTGTGATATGGACCGCTAAAGACGTATTATTCTGCTCCAGACAAAAACTGAAAGATGGTTGTTGTCTTGTGCCCGCGGTGCACAGTATTGAGCACCGTGAAACGGCAAGGCGCTGTGCCGTCTCACGGCACCGTGACGCGGCAACGCCGTCTCGCAGTGGCGGCGTCGTGTGTTGCACGGTGGGGGTGCTGTGCCGTAGACATGCGTGGCCCTACCCTCACACTAACTCCCTTTTCTTTCATATTACATGGCCATACCAAGACAAACGTTTTCCTTTAAATTTTTCAGTCACTGGCGTCACTTTCAAATATTCATTTCTCACTTTATCCATTCTCGTCACACCATCACATCCATCTTAACATTTTGATCTCGGCTACATGCAATCTTTTTTCATGTGTTTTTCACAGCTCAACATTCTAATTCATACAATATATCAGGGCTTCAAGTCTCCTATTACAATAGTGTCAGAATCGTCTATCATTGATTTCATCATGGTTGATTTTCCAACAGTCAATCACAGACACACCATTGAAAGAAATGGTAATTTCAACATAATGATAAATGAATTTCTGACTTATGGGGTAATTTGTTAAAATTTTGTCAGTTCCTTTGATTAGTGACTTACCATTAGATTTGTCTGAATACGACAAAGTCATTCTACCACCATTCGTTTCGTTATCGTTTATTCTGTTTTAGCAGATTAAGAACTTTTACCAAAATATCAATGGGATTGTGTTGGAATGTCGAATTTACAAAAATAGCAGACTTGGACCCCGGGCCTAATCACGGACTTGTAAATGAATGTAATAAATAAGACATCAAATTCAGTCAACAATGATTTATTCTCATATTTTCGTCGTAAACATAACTATATCCTAACACTCACATCCAACATCTTTATTTTACATATCGCATATCCAAATAATATTGTCTGAACATTTTATGACATTTCGCAACTAAAATAACAAGTTTACACAAACTTATTTTGACAAATTGACGTCGATGTCAAACAGTTTACAAAGTAATAAAATTGTGTGATATTTTGGGAACTGGTTTGTGAGTTTGGTTATTTTGTGTAAGCAATTAGTCCAATTGCCGCCTGTTTTGCATAAGGCGACAGTTTTATTATCTATTTTAGACAGCGACGCCGCCCGAGCAATAAGTCGGTAATCGCAAAAAAATTTTTTTCGATTACCGACTCTATTGCCCGGACAATAAGTCGGTAAACGAAAATCAAATTTTGGCGATTACTGACTTATTACCCGGGGGCGTCGACAGGTTTTTAGGTAGGTATTTAGAAAAAAAAACGCGTAAATATAAAAAAAAAACAAACAATTGATTGGTTTAATATGATGATTTCCAAGATTTCAGTGTTAAATTACCAATAATTTAAAAATTTGCAATTTTTTTTTCATTAGGCATTGTTACATTTGTTACCCGTGCATTACATGGAGCGACTGCCTGTCTGACTTTCACAACCCAGTTACTGGGTAAAACACGATACTTCTTGGATAAACCGACAGTCAGACAAAACAGGCAGTCAGTGTATTTCAGAAAAGATAGCAAGATTTTAATTTAATATAACTGGCTTATTACGCTTGCTAATTGGTGTCGTATAAACGTAGCCATCAAGATGAATGTTCAAACCCGATCAGTCTAATAACATTTCAACGACTTTATCCTAAACATTTATAAAACATTGACTTTAGAGTAGTGAACAGTCAGTCAAGGATTTAATAGGTAGGTATTAAAATAAAATATATTTTTTTATAAAACATAATAGATTAGGGGTCCTTATTTGGTAGTTTAATAGTGTATTTTGTACGGCCATGGCTTAGGAAGTAGGGGGGGCTGACAGAAATCGCATTCAAGAACGAATCGAGACTGTACCTCCGATTTAAAAAGCTTGCCAATAAGGCTAACCAAATAAGATTTTAGTCTTATTTCGTAACCAAATAAGATCTTGGTCTTATTTGGTAACCAAATACGATCTTTGTCTTATTTGTTTAGTCTTTTTGGCAAAGCAAGTAACCCAAAAAGCTTACTACCAGTGGCCCTAGTGTAATTTCTTTCAATTAAGTACTAGATCACATTCACGTAAAAGTTCTCTTATGTTAAATCGTATAGAAAAAAAAAGTCATTACAAGAGTCGTTTACTGTCATCAGATAGCGCTTATAATACAGAATGGAATAAACTTTATTGTACACCAAAATAGTAACAATTTCATAAACAATCCAATAAAATTTCATAGTTTTAGCACAAATTTACGTTTACGTAAACGTGATAGACTACATACGTAAAAAAACTAGTGCTAGTGCCACTGGTAGCTTAGTCTTATTTGGTTAGTCATTTTACTTTAACAAAGAAAAGGAATTTACATTATGTAGGAACCTAGGTTCCTAATGCCGATTTCTCATTTTCCTAAAGAAAACTAGAAAAATGACTTTTTGCAACCAGGTTCTTAAAGTAAAATCTGCGAGTCCGAGTGTGGTCGTCTAATTTTAGTGCTTAAGTTATTTAAGCACCTATAATAGAACAATCAGAATTAAGTGGATTTTCAGGCAATAATTTGACTAAGTTTAATAAAATGGAATTTCTGATTTTAAATACTAATTAAAGTGGGATAACTTTAACCCTAGGGTATCTATAACTTTGGCAAAAGCTAACCAATATCACCACAACAAACTGTCAGTGTATACTGTGTTTCTAATGATTATCGAGCTTGGATTAACCCCACTTTACGGTATCATTTCCTTAGCACTAACTAAAAACAAACTAAAAATATTGAATTTAGCGTCATCTAGCCAGAACATGACCACGTCCGGGCCCGTATTTTGACAAGCCGTTTTCTGAATCACTTGTACCCATACTTCCATAAGTCACGGTCAGCTTTTGGCGTAAGATAAGACGATATTCTTCAATGTTAATATCAATTATTGATTTAAGTGATCAAATGTAAAACCAAATAACCGGAATAAAAACTTGTATATTCATTGGTCGATATCTTACGCCATAAGAACATTCACAAAATATTTATCAAGAAGTAGAAATTTAAATATATCTCACTCGTTTATAGAACAGTTACCTAGTGCTTTTGAAAAGTAGATAAATAGTCTTTTAACAGTATAATGTCTTATTGTAAATAAACTGCATTGTCTAGTGTCACAACACGTCATTATATTTGTTACATCCAACAACGTTCACTCGTCGAGACGTCTATTATAAACGTCACGTCGTTCACTCGTCGCGACGTCTATTATAAACGTCACGTCGTTCACTCGTCGCGACGTCTATTATGAACGTCGTTCACACGTCGGGACGTCGGTCACGTACATCGTTCACTTGTCGGGATGTCTCTTACTAACATCGTTCACTCGTAGCGACGCTGATTACAAACGTCGATCACTAGCCCGTCACGTTAATTACAAACATCATCACAAGCAGTGACGACTATTATAAACGTCTTTTAGTCATAGCAAGCAATAGCAACGTCGATTAAGAACGCCGTACCCTCTTTGCGGCGTCTAATAAAAACGTCGTTTACTTCCCCGTGACGTCTATTACAAACATCGGTTACTCGCCAGCGACGTTAACTGATGACGTGGCACGCTACGTCTTGGACGTCAGGCTCGTCGACGTCGTCTGACGTCGTCGGTGCTAGCGCCGCCAGTTGCGTCGCTGTTGGTCTTCGCTAGGATCTTGGGCGGTTTGCGTCCCCTGTGACATGAAATAAATATTATAAATTATTCCAAAGGAACATATTCACGGGATAAAAATCCTATTCCAGCAGGCCTTGGTTCGCCTGGAGTCGGCAACGCCTCCGATTCCTTTGTTCTGACCACGTGACTGAACGTTGAGATGACGTCATTCCCGTACATTTGATGTTTTCTATTAGCGTTAACGATTGTAAATTATCAACTTGGCTAAGCCCTCTGGATATATACGTTTACTAAACAAAATCCTGTCAGGCGTTTGAGCGTGAACAAGTAACGAACGTACACACACACATACATAAAACTTTCGCTTTTAGACTAGGTGTCTTAGAAATAATAAAGGAAATAATTAACTTTCATAGTTGTGTAAAAAATTAACAAATACATTTATATATATTATATACAACTAGAAAATATATAAAACCAGTAAATAAAAAAACAGGAAAATTAATTTAAAAATATAACATTATTTGAAAACATCAGACAAGAAATCAACAAAATTCCTACTGAACTTCTGAGGCGCGTTTTCATGAATGTTAGAGATCGCTTTGAAGAACCCAGAGCAGAGAGACAGCTCTCCTGGTACTTCATATTCCTCGTTCCAAAACATGGTCAAGCCTTACCTCTGCGCAACCTAAGCTCCAGCATGGTGTGCGTCACGAGCGCAGCGACCAGGGCCGCCGCCAGAACTGCCAGCTGTGTGCGCACACACAGCAGCTGTCGCGCGATGCACGCGAGGGCCAGCCCCGAGTGCCGTGCTGCTAAGATCATCGACCAAGCGCCCCGCCACCCGGGGCCGCCTATGCAGATGCCAGACTGAAGAAAGAAAAGTTTTTCTTTAGCAGATGGAAAGTGCTCTAATAATGAATAGAAAATCGTGTCATGTTTTCCTTGTGCGTATTGAAACCTACCATCTTGGGCATTACTAGCATCTGCCAGCGGCTTCGTCCAAAAATATTTATTTATTTATTTATTTATTCACTTCATCAACAAATTTACATTTGGGTCGAATGGATGAAAATTTAACAATATTTGTAACACATTACACAACATTCTAAGAAATAAAAAAAAAACAATTAAACAAGACATGCTAGTACTGTGAGTTGCCAGGTAAATAAATAAAAATACATTGCACATTAGTTATCATCACATTAATATCATAGTTAAAATACAATAACAAAAAAAGCTAAATGTCAATAAAATGTAAAAAAAAGGCAGTAAAATGTAAATAATGTCAAAGAAGAGAAAAAAATATATATAATGTCAATATAATTCCAGGAATTTAATATCAATAAAATTCGTTATGATATAATGTCATGACAGAATGTCGAATATAAGCATAATAATTTGAAGTCAAATAAAAAATATAATAACAAAAGAATGGGGTTAACTATTATTATTTGGTACAATCTTTGAGAAACTCTTCTATGCTGTAATAACATTTTTCTAACAACAATGACTTTAATTTAATCTTAAATTCGTTTAAATACATAGCGTTTCTAAATTCTACTGGCAGTTTATTGTATAATTTTACTGACTGCACTCTAGAGGCATGTTTAACAACATTAAGCTTAGGCTGTATGAGATTAGGTAGATCCTTTCTTCGCGTTTTTATTCTGATATGTCTCTCTTCCTCTGTCTCAAATTTATGAAGATTTTTAACAAAATGACTAATAATAATAATAATAATTTTATTTTCAGGCATCGGAGGCCCATAGAAAAAAATACATAAAATAATCTTAAACAATAATAAAATAATACATATTATAAAAACAAAACTTATTTAACTATAATTTATACACGTAATGTAGTCGGCGTCGTGTTGCGCTGCGTGGTGTCGTGTAACCGTCCGCGGAAACGTCGATATACGACACCTTTCGGCCAGAAGTCCTCTTTTAAGAAGGTCTGTAGCTGTTGGGTTGGAACTCGTACCACGAACGACTTGAAGTTGACGTCGTGGCGCGCCTCCAACCTTACGACCCTCAGAGTCCAGTTGGTCTTCACTTTCAAATACTCCACGACTTCCTCAACCTTCGTGTAGTGATGCAGGCGCGAAATGTATAGCTGCGTCGTAGGCACAGCAGGACGCAGCAGCATGTTCGGACCACTCGGTGCGGTACCGCACTGGTTACGGGAACAGGGTTTCTTCTTCTTCTTCTTTTCCACTCTTGTGAAACCCTCTTCATCCACTTGGCCTGTTTTTGGCAAGGTGCTCTGGACTGCTGACAGGGTAGGTTGAGTACCCGTTTTCAGCTTTTCCCCTATTTTCGTTCGTCGCTTTGGTTGCGACGCACCTGATTTGCCGGCGGTGACAATAGCAGCATAGGCACGTTTAGGGGTCGACGTACCTACGTGTGACGTTTCCGCAGCCGGTGTTGAGGCGCGGGCGACTGCAGCGGCGGGCGGCGCTTGATCAGCATTTTCGGCAGGTGGTGACGCACTTGTGTTCGTCGATTGAAAACCGCCGACTGATGCATTTTGTGCCCCTAGACGTGTGCTCACCTTCGAGGCCTCGGGTGACCCACTTACTGAACCAACGTTGCGCAATAATGCTATTTCTACACGTAGTTCAGCATTGGACTTTTCTGATACCTCGATTCTGGACTGCATTCTGGTCATCTCCACCTTCAAGGTAGTTATGTCCTTTAGCAGCCGTGTGACGTCGACGTGATCGAACGTGACGGGGGGCAGCTTACTCAGCTCCTTCGCCACGAAATCAGGCACGTCGTCCGGATCAGTCTTCTTCAACATATCGATGATATCCTGAAGACTCTTCCCAGTTCCATCTCTGCGGCGTGATGGCATCTCGTCAAGTTTTCCAAGTGACTGGCAGGACCAGAATATAGATGCATGGCACTGTAAGAATGTGCAGTTTCTTGAAGTGATCTCTACAAGATTCCGTTTGTTCAATGCGAAGCATAGTTCTCAAGGCTCTTTTTTGCATAATGAAAGCAGCATTAATATTGTATTGGTAGCTGTTGCCCCAGAACTTTATGCTATACCTAAGCCTAGACTCAATGAGGGCAAAATATACCATTCTGAGATGTGCAATGGTTAGTTCATCCCTAAGACTCCTGAGAGCATAGCAAGCACTACTCATAGTCTTAGTGACCACTTCCAATTCCTTTTTCCAATTTAAAACTGCATCTATTTGTACCCTTAAAAATTTAACATTATCTACAATATCTAATTTATTCCCTGAAAAATTTATGTTGACAGTATCGTTGTTCTTAACTGTTGATTTAAATAATAAACATTGCGTCTTTTTTAGATTTAGTTTCAGATCATTCATAGTGAACCATTTCTCAAGAGCATATAGAATTAAATTAATCTTTTTTTCTAAGTTTTCTATATTGTCGCTAGCTATAATAGCACTTGTGTCATCCGCGAAAACTACGAGTTTAGTGTCATCTGAGATACTTTTCATGTACGCAATGAGATCATTTATAAATATTATAAAAAAGACAGGGCCCAGAACAGATCCTTGTGGTACACCTTTATTTATAACTACTGTGTCCGATTTGTGTAGCTTTTCATGCCCATCTTCTTGAACCGTCTTAATTTCAACATACTGCGTTCTATTACTTAAGTAGGATCGGAAGAGATTCAGCACATTTCCTCTAACGCCATAGAAATCTAACTTATCCAGAAGAATACAATGATCGACTGTATCAAACGCAGAACTCAAGTCAAGGAATAGACCTGCAACTTTTAGTTTAGCATTCAACTTACACACTATATCATCAATTAACATATCAATAGCATCTATGGTTCCTACGTTATTTTGATATCCGAATTGTTGTTCAGTTATAATTTTATGCTTATTTAAATGACGTACAAGCCTTATTTTCATAATTTTTTCAAATATTTTAGAACACACTGGCAAAAGAGAGATAGGCCTATAATTCCCGGGATCTATTTTAGAGCCCTTCTTAAATATAGGTAGTATTTTAGCTAATTTAAATTGCTCAGGGAAAACTCCTTGATTTGCATATTCGTTTATGAAATCAGCCAAATGGCGAGCTAATACGTCAATATTTTCTTTTATTACAGTCATAGGAATTTCATCGTGGCCAAAAGAATTTTTACTCTCCATACTCTTGATAATTTTAAAAACTTCTATAGGTGTAACAGGTTCAAAGACCATGTCTTCCTCTACTCTAATTCCATGATTTTGTAAAGTCTCTTTTGCTTTATTAATGTCACCTATGATTAAATTCGGTTTATTGCAGAACTTTTCCAATAGAATATTAGCCACTTTTGAGGGATTATGTACTATTTTATTATTATCTTTAAGTATCAAATTGTTATTTAAGTCGTTTTTTGGATTTCTCTTACTATTTATAATTTTCCAAATAACTTTACTAGAATTCTGAGCCACATTTATTTCCGCTCTAACTATTGACCGTTTCGCATATCGAACTACTTTTTTATATATCCTAAAATAATTACTACGATATTTCAATATTGTAATGTCACAATTTTCTTTGTCAACAAATTTTAGAAACCGTTTCATTTTACTAGCGACTTTTATTCCTGTCGTTAACCATTTAGATTTGTTACTGTTTTTTGTATTTATTTTTATATTCTTTTTATTAAATGTGTTACAATGAAGTTCACTGAGTTTGTCAATAAATGTGCTTGCACACCAGTTTTCTTGCATCAATTTTTGCCTAAAACAAGACCTGTTTCCTTCATTATATAATCTTCTTTCAATGTACTTATAACTTTGTTCTTTCCTATACGATACTTTTTCCAATGATAACGTACAAAAAAGACCCGCATGCCCATCAGATAAACCGTTATGGTCTACGTCTATACTTTTAATAAATGTCTCATCAATATTAGTCAAAATATTATCTATACACGAACTTGAGCTATTGCGTCGAAACGTATCTGAATTAATTAAATGTCGGAAGTTGTAATATGCCAAGAGTGACAGAAAAGAATGTCGCTTTGAGTCATCTTTTGATAAATTAATATTAAAATCACCACATATTATACATTGTTTATTGATGAAATGTTGTAACAGCTGTTCTAGCCTTTGCATAAAACCATCTATATAACCATCCCCAGGTATTCTGTAGCAACAAATAATATAAGTATTTGTCTCCAAATCCTTGACACCACAAACCTCAAAACAGTTAATCTTGTAAAGTTGTTCACAAATCTGTAGATTTTCAACCTTCTTATCGTTTAATGTCAAGATCAATGTACCTCCACGTTTCTTATTTAATCTAGTATTGTAGGAAATCAAATTATAGTTAATTAAACTAAACTGGGCTGCTAATAATTGATTTAAAAAATGTTCACTAATACAAATAAAGTCTATTACTTTGTTCAATTCGCATAAATATATTTCAAAGTCATCCTTTTTACTATTTACTCCACATACATTTTGATGGTAGATAGTCAATGTTTTATATTTATTTGTACAATTTTCCTGATTTACAATTTGTTTATTATTTGAATGATAACTACTCACGAAAAAAATTCAGTGGACTATCCTGTTCTGTATCATAAACATGACTATTTAAGTAATAGGTTTCTACATACAAATTTTGGACCCCGTTCTATCCACGTATATAGTCTGATGAACGGGGGTGACTTTTACATATTGGTATAGATTTTAGAAAGTCCTTATTTATTAAAAAAGACTAGTTTTTTTTTTTCCTAAGAGTAAAAGTGATGAAGCAGGGAGGTCACGACCCCCAGCACTGAGAAATACGAAGCAAGGAAGAGGGATTTCCATCTTGGTAGAAAAGATTAAGTATGACTTTGGCTGATAGACCTTAATATGCTTACCTGCAGTACATCCCAAAGCGCAGCACATGCACCCCACGCAGCGGCCGCCAGCGCAGGCAGTGCTAGGTCCGTCTTAGCGGCTCTCCAGCGCAGTAACGCCAGCACTAGCGACGCGTGCGCCGCACCACCACCAGCCGCGAGGGCGCCGCGCCTGCCACGTGCTGCGGCCATGGAGAGCGTGCCGGCTGCCAGCGCCTGCAGCACACCCGTCCCGCAGAGGGAGCGCCAGGCGCACCACCAGCCGTCCACGCATACTCCGTACCACTGGAATTAGTTGATTGACTTTGTATCCTTCTGATAAAATAACCTTCTACGCCTAGTTTTGTATACTAATAGGTACACGAAATTGTTCTTTTTCATTTCTCAAAGATGGAATGCAATAATAATCTTTTTTGATACCTACAAGTGTTAAAAAGAAATTATTATTATTGTAATTCCAAAAGGTTCTATGACATGCCAAATTCTTTTAATTAATGACCTCTAGGTGGAAAAAAGGGATAAAAAAATATTATAGCAGAAATTAAGTAGGACAAGACTTGCAAAAGGCAAGTCTTGTTCATCTTAATTTCTAAATGTAAATGTAGCATATATGTGGTACTGTACAGTTGGTACTGTACCTTAATATACGACGTATAAATAAATCCCTGTTGGAGTCCTATAAACAGTCCCATGGGCATCCCAAGCAAAGCCCGAGGGTCCCCGAAGACAGAGCGAGCGTCGGGTGGTGGCGCCGGTGCAGTAGGCGCGCCATACACGCCTATCCCCACCGACAGCAGGGCCAGGAATGCCCACATGGCCACCAGTAGCATTCGGCCGTCGGCGTCCAGCACTGTACCCGACAGGGTCTGCATGTCTGGACAGCCGGCAGCCCCACATATGCGCTCCTGGAACAGGGAAAATGAAAATAATTAACACTATGATTTGAGAATATACTCTCTGCCCCAGTGCAATTCATAGTTCTTTATCTTTGCTTTATATGAAAATATACGTAAGATTAACATTAAACTGTGACCATGTGTCAAGGTTACGCTACGCACGAATCGCGCGAATAATGTTAGTAAGTTCTTCTGCGCGCATATTCTAGATAGCTACTGTCTACTTACTTTAGGACATTCAGAATATAAAGTACTAAGAAAAAACTTACTCATAACTTTGAACTTACCTCATAATCATCTTCTAAGAAGTATTCCTCAGGCGGTGGCCATCTTGGCATAGAAACATTCGTCGGCACCGGAGTGACAGGCTTCGAGACCTCCTCTGACCATATCAGCAGCGCGAAACCCAGAAGCAGGGACCCACACACCAGGCCCAAGTCTTGAGCAGCCCTTAGAGCTCTTATACCTCTTCTGAGAGCAACTTTTCTTCTCGCCTCATCGCCAGCCGCTTGGGCTAGCGAAGTCGCTGATGCTGATAAGGCTAAAGACATCGGCGATAGTGTTATGCCACAGATTCCATATAAAGCTAGAAGAACAGGAAGAGGAGTTTCCACTGTATGAGCAGTTAATAGAACACAGACTAAGGTGTGTGCCATGGCTATCACTAATCTCGTGCCAGTCTTTTGTAGAATGAGAGGTGAAAATGGAGCAACGACTGCTGCTGCCGTGTGCATGATTGCAAGAGGCATTGCTCCGGCTTCTGCACCAGCAAACGCTGTGAAAGGCAGCAAGGCAGTCGCACAGAGGCCGCTGGATATGCATAGTAGCGTGAATCTGTTGACGAGAGGTTTGGGCAGCTTCGGCGGTTGTCTCGCTAGGAGACGCCGAACTGAAGCCGCTCCGACTGATGATGCAGCTGAGTCTCTTCGGCGAGGTCCGATACAAGACCCCGCTACTCGGATTGGAGTCTTCTGCTTCTTCCAAGGCCATTCTTTCTTGTATATTGTGCTCACTGGTATCTGTGGATGTAAGTGCTGGTCAGTTAGAAATGAAAGGTAGACGTTTACATATTAAATAAAATGAGTCATCAACCAACTACGGTCCTTGTGTGCTCTTTGATTTTTATTTTATTATTACGTGGACCACTATCTCGGTTATCTCATCTGATAGTAAGTGATGATGTGGTGGACAATGGAGCACACTGGCCTAGAAGTAGCCGTAGGTTGTAGGCTATAGCTATCAGGAACCACAGAATCAAGGACCAATCCCTGCAAATGTAAAATTATTCCAGAACATGGAAACAAAAGTATGGGTTTAGGCTTATAATGGAGTAGTTATCTAGAACTGTAAAACTCTTTCTCGTCGAATACTTCAACGTGTTTCTGGGGAAATTACTGCACAAATTCTTCCCTGCCAAGGGAACTGCCTATGAAGTGGTAACAGGAAGTTTTGAGAGGCTGTCTTTTTTAATAAATTTGGTTAACGATTTTTTTAACAAAATACTTACTGGTGTTAGGATAGTCCGGTTCCGGTGCGGGTCGGACACGGTCCGAACGGCGGCGCGGACGGGCGCCGGACGCGAGCGCTCCGTCAGGTCCGGTAGGCTGCCCATGCGCAGGCTCCGGCTACACGCCGGCGAACATGCTATCCGGTTTCATATCCTAGACAGAAAAAAAAATGTTGTCAATATCAGGAAGTCAGAATAATGCTTTAAACTCAGGAGTTTAAAGTAGATGGAAGTGGCAATTCGTCTAGGATTTAATTAACCGACATAGGCCAAACTTATAAGGTAGTAGACAGGACACATTGCTCGCAGAACAGATGGTTGATGGGGCCGAAAGGTTCTGGAGTGGCGACCGCCTACTGAACTGTCGCAGCGTTGGAAGACTTTCTTCAAGGTGGACTGACGTTCTGATTGAGGGTCGCAGAAATCCGATGTACGCGAGATGCACAGGACTGATCGTTATGACGATACTCGGGGGAGACCGTCCTATGTCCAACAGTGGTCTTTCGGCTGAAATGATGATGATAATGTACTGTAGGTGGTACTATTTAGCCCTTACTGTCCCACTGCTGGGCAAAGGCCTCACCCAAGAAGAAGGTTTGGAAGGACTGGGGGGATGATGATAATGATGAGTTATCCTTCATAATGAAACCATCTTAATAGAAATATGATTGTGTAAGTTTCACATTTAAAATTGTGACTATCCGCACCATATTCGTAAATGGATCAAAGAACACAGCGATTCCCGAGGCAGCGATGCAGCGGACGAACTCGCCAGAAGGAGTTCGAGCATAGCAGCGAAAGGGCCGCTCCCTTTCGGCTATCTATGTATGTAATCTGGTAAGGAAACGCACCCGAGTTCTAAACCAGAAACTACGTCGTAGTGGTGGGTAGACCATAGTGATTGCAGGCAGGCTAAAGAGGCATTCCCTTCCAAAGATGGCCACAGTTCCAAATCACGGCCGTTACAGCTGGCCTTGGTACCTTTAATAAGCACCTCTCTGTCATAGGCGTTACAGACCACCAACTCTGTAGAGATCGCATGAAGGAGGACGAGATAGCACCTCATCTGTTTCTAAGCTGCCTAGTGGTCACTGGATACAGGGCAACGTACTTCGAGAACCCACCTGGGTTTTCCTGGGTGAAGTGAAAAGGAATCGCATACTTTAACTATTTAAAATAAAACCTGTATTCCAATTCAATTCAATTTATTGCAAATCACATGTGTTTTTTTAGGTCTTCAAAAATGTATATTAATTCACATGGACCCTGTCGTGTACAGCAATTTTATACAAATAGAGTTACAAATAATAAGAATAAACAAAATATCAAATAAAAGAGGACACCGGTGTCCGCACACCATGGAGTTTCTTGAACATTCTTCTCCATAGAGATCTACGCTTTGGAATGGGCAATTAGCATCATTTTTTTTTCTTCAGACCGACCTCTTGACTTTTCAAAAATGCCTGTAAATGGCTTATTTGAAATAAATACTTTTGAATCTTTTATTGTCTTTCTATTGTGTCTCTAATAACGGTATTCATAAGATTAAATGTGAAAAAAGAGCTCAAATCGAATCCCATTTTCACAATTGTTAAGCTTAACGCTTCATGCCAGTGATCGGATAAAACTGAATAAAATTTATAACAAATGTGTAACCTCCACATAAACGACTCCTTTACATATCCCTCGGGACTGAGCCAATCCCACTATATCGCGAAATCGTTTATCTTTTGACATTTAACCAACATCTCAAGTGATTTGCAAGAGCAAATAAAGCCGGCGCACAAAGCAAGAGGTGCAGAAGGTTCGTTTTATATCACGAGTGAAAATTACGCACACGTTGTATTTGTATTTCAGGCTGGAGTCCGCAAATCCACAACTCTTCTTCTTCTTCATCGTCCTGCCCACGTTCCCATTTTATTTGGGGTCGGGGCTCCTTGTACTCTTGCGCCAGGATACACGATCCTGGGTTGTCGTAGATGTAAGGCTAACGGCCTTTATGTCACGTTCTACCGTGGACCACCATGTCGAAACCAGTCTTCCTCTACTCCGGGGCTGAGATGGAATATTCAGTACAGATTTAACGAAGTAGTTCAACCACAACTAAAGCGCGTATTTTGCGTACGGGTGGGAAAAATGTGTCATACGATTCACCCCATCTTCTCAAGGAAGGCCAGCAGTGCCCTGGTGTTATTGACCATTTCACGGAAGGTACTTGGGTTGACGAAGTACTTGGCTTTGTATCTAATGACCCCTGGGCAGCTTAGAAGCAGAAGAGCTGCCGTTTAATTAGGCACACATAGACGCCTCCCATAATCAGTTTACAGTGTTCCCTTTGAGAAGTAGCTTTGAGGAGAGGCGCTACGGCGTCCTCACCAGACATGGCCAGTTCGAGAGGTTGCTGTTTCGGATTCAGGCAAAAAAACGCCTGGTTGTGTTCATTGTGTGAACCACTCGAAGGACACGATGATGGTGCCCTGCTATAAATACAGTAAGTAGTACGCGTGTCCAGGTCTGACACACGTGGGTGCACCGTCATGTCTTCATGGAGGGGATCGGTGGCAGCGACCTGTCAAGCCCGGCACTGGTTCAGACCATGGTCCAGAGCGAGAGGAAATGGGAAGCGGTCTCCTCTTTCTGCGAAGTAGTAATGTTAGCAAGAGGGCCACAAGCCACAACCACGAGGGAACACAAATTCTCACCCCCTTGCCGCCGCCATGCCCCAGGCATCGGGAATCGCAGGGCGATCCTTAGCCGACGTAGGCACGGGTTTGCAGACGGGTTTCGACGTCCGGCAAGGACTGAGTCCGAGTTGTCGACGGTGCGTAGTGTTCCATGCGCGCTTTAACAAGTCGATGTCAAAGCCTTGCGGCTTAATCCTGTCAGGGTCGAAGGATCTCTTGAAAGACTACCGTGGGTCTGGAACTTAAAGGGCTAACTAAAGGACCACAGGTCAGTTTACACTCGCTTACGTGAAGCATGTCTATAAGGATTGGTCTCACGCCTCGGAGGGTTTCTATCAGATCACATATCTAAACAGGCGATAGGATAGAATTGTCAAAGGAAAAGGAATGCCTAAGGCATTAAGTCCGCCTTTGTACAGTGCATAAAGTTTTAATCTTTATACTAGTATTTAGGGTCATTGGTAATTAGTGAACGATCTTAAACACGTGATTGTAGTCAAACAACTTTTACTATGGGACGAAACCTGAAATCGCGAAAAAAATAAGCCAAGTTCAGTACATTTTGACTAGTTAGGCGAACACAAATGTATTGACCAGTAGGTTTTTTTTCGCGATTTCAGGTTTGGTCCTTTAGAAAAAGTTGTTCGTTATCATTACTACAATCACGTGTTTAAGTATCGTTCACTGATGTCACCTTATATAAACGCTAAATTCCCCTCACTGATTAATCACGAAATTTCAGAAACTATAACACCTACAAACTTTAAAATTGGCAGGTAGGTTCCTTGTAGGGTGTAGACATCCGCTAAGAATTGATTTTGCGAAACTCCACCCGTAAGGAGGTAAAGCGGTGGTTGGAAGTTTATATGGAGAAAGCGATATTCAAGCGGGTGAAGTGCTAGTAGAAGCTAGTAAATAAATAAAAGGAAGCGTGGCTATGGTCGGCAAACTTGGCGACGGCGACCCACGGTATTGGCAGAAGGGCATAAGTGAAGGCCATCGGAATGACGTGGGACGAGGTGAAAGGTGAAGCTCTACTAGGTGTCGACAACTTCTACTCAGCCATCAACATAGTACTAGTACTACGCACGAATATAAATCGATGGCTCCAGCTGAATATGTATACACCGTTAAATTTTGGTCGTTTTAATCCCGTAAAAAATCGATTCGGCACATGAAACACTATCGATTTATAAAGATAAAATTAAAAAATAAAGTCCTTTTTTTCTAAAACTCGAATTAATGTACGCATGAACGAAATTAATTTATTTAACTAAACGAGTCATTGACCTTGTAGGGAGTTGTCAGTCGAGTTCATTGGCCTCGATCAGCTGACGTTAACTTAAAGAAATCAATGTCGTACATGCGTAAATTAATTCGAGTTTTCAAAAAAAGTACTTTACTTTTCATTTTTATCTTTACAAATCGATAGGGTTTCATGTATCGAATCGACCCTCCACGGGATTAACACGACCAAAATTTAACGGTGTATTTTCGATGACTACATCGAGCTGACTTTCTGTTTCTATCTGAATAGTACTAAAGCCGATGCCGAAATATCGGGACTCCGAGAGGCGTGAACCGAGACCAATTGAATTTTAGACAGTTGAGTTAGCGCGTTTGTCGATACCAATAAATCAGTACGCTAGGGCACCAGACACATATAGGTGCCTGCCTACCAACCTTCCGATTTATTTCGATTTAGTTGCAACACAGTGTCGTCAGTCGAAATCTATATATACAACGTGTCTGCTGACATCTTTAGTGACTGTTCTTTTGTTGTTGTAATAACTTTAATTTATAACATCGTGATGTCGGGTAAACATGTAGAAATTCGGTTTTTGGTATAGCAAGGAGGTAACAAACAATGAACTAAAAAAAAATAATAATAAGAAAAAGTAAAAATAATATAAAAAATCAAGCTAACTTTAAAACAAACGTTTTTGTGTGATGCATTGTGTGTAGTGTGTGCAATGAATACTCAATACTTTATTGCGTTCCATAATGTTACAGAGTTGGTATGTTGTATAAAAGATTCAATTATGGATCCTCTCGGACACAGCAAAGTCTGTCTGTTAGGAGAGAGGATGAATATTATTTTGATAAAAGACAATAGTCTAAATATATTATTAATTATTGAACTTTTAGCTAATTCATCATTTAAAAAAAGAAATAGTCGTATTATTTTAGTATTGTATAGTATTATTTTAATATTAAGTTAATTAATATAGTTTAGTAAAATTAATAAATTGTTGTATGTTTTCTTAATTAAATTAATTTTATATACAACGTGTAACGTTAATTGCGCAAAATCTGAAAATAGTTTGCTCAGAATAACGTGCAGAATCAATTGAACCACTTTTTAATATAGGTCACATTTTTCAAAAAGTCTTCATTAAAACTATTGCCGTGTCTATTTATTAATAAATCAAGCTATCACGTGCGCAAACCTGCCAAAATAGGTAAACGAACTCGAAAGGTTGTCGTCCAATTTAAATTTTCTTATACGCGGTATAATAAATAGTTCTTATTTTAATGCGTATACGAATCTTGCATCAAGTACCATGAATAAGACAATTTCAAGTAAACAGATCAATCAGTCGTCGCAGACGCAAGAAATGATCAGAATTGCTAGTAAAACTAAAACAGCATATAAAACCTTTAATTGTTTTTTTTATGACTTTTTTTCTCAGAATTAGGTCAACTGAATTAAAAATCATTTGAGGTGTCTGAGGTTTTGCGCATTTAATGTTACACGTTGTATTATGTCATTAAAGTAGTAATGTATGCCAAATACTAATAATATAATTAGAAGGTTTTTATAAGTACCCATCAAAGTAGCTACATATTAATCTGAAGTGAAACTTCTAACGATACATTATAATTAACCAAGACGTCAGTACCTGAGTATGGTACCACGCTACCTAAGTAAAGTAATCTGCAGCCCGTGCAAACAGTTTAGCGGCTCATGGGCTTAATGATCGGCTCTAACCATAGACCACGGAATCGAAGAGCTGGCAACGAATAAAGACCATAACACACAAATATTATAAAGGCGAAACTTTGTGAGTGTGTATGTGCAAAAATAAGAATAAATAATAATAATATTGCACAACCTCGATTTGTTTATCTTTCTCGACTTTCAGTCGAGAAAGATAAACTAACACCTTAGGAGGCTCTCGTTAGGCAGCTGGATCAAGGCCTTGATTCAGTAGGCGGTACCCCGGACACGGCTCGCATCGTTAGGAGGTTCCTTTCTCTGGAGCCCTGACCGCCGGTAGCTTGGACCCTGTTCTCGATACCGGTGGGACACTATTTTTTATATTTTAAAATGTTTTTATTTTAATATTGTCTTTTTTAAGAAATATTTAAAAATATAATTAAATTTGTAAATGAGATAAATGATATTCCACAATATATAACATATACATATATTGCTCATTAAATAATAAATCTTTATTTCACCAAAAAAACGATCACTTTATAAAATCATAAAACTATGAACATATAGGCTTAAGGCACAGAATAAGTATTAAGTAATAACTTTTCTCTGCGAAAGCAAACGCGCAAATTTAAACTTACTAACAACGCGCTAATGTTCATAATACATTGCAAGGCACGGCCGTGACTTTGATTATATTTGCCTACCAGAGTAAGCCGCGCTCATAACGAATCAAAATGCACCTTAAGTCCAAGCAGCGAGACAACCTTTAATAAAAGTTTTAATCAGTTTACACCAACGCGATAGACAATGTTCTAAGTGCATTTTTGATTGCGCGCTCGAATCATGGTATTATGATTTTGCGTGGTTTCATCACTCCTTTTGAATATTGTCAATAAAGTCGTACTGAGCTCAGTGGTTTTGGTAAATTAACTTTTTTATTTATTTATGTACACAAACACTTAAAATTTAAAAGAACGAATAGAGATAGAAGAGCACAAAGCTGCTGCTTATTTCAAACGAAATATCTTCCAGTAGACCGGTGACAGTATGCAGATATTAAAATAAGTGTAGTCAACTACCCAATTGTTACGACCCTTCATTTGACTAAACGATGACACTTATTGCTACGCTTGACTTGTATATAATTTTTGACAATGCCATCTCTGTCAGTCTTAGGTGCTCTATGGTTCGACCCCTAATCTGTCTACATGAGCGCTCGGGTAGCATCGCCAACGTTTGATCAAACATCTGAGAGTTGGTGATCTAATTCCAATAATGTGGCTAAATGAGGGACCTTTTTGATCTTTTCGTAGGAACATTTGGGGAGTGTGTGAATTGATTGAAGCTGATTTAAATCAGCGAAAAGACAGAGCATTGAGGTTTGATTTGGGGTGACTTCGAAAAGCTATAAAGTTTATTTTTCCTGAACATATTGAAACGGCTGGGACTCAGGTCTCTCTAGGAGAGGGAGTGGGCCGTAATCTGTAATCCCTCACGCAGGCACCAACCCACACTGGGCCTATAGGATTGGGATGTAACATGCCTTCTATACAAATGAATTTCCTTTCCCCCTTTTAAAACCCTTGAATGTTTTCTTCTTTAGTGCTCGCCTTTATCATAAAAGGGATCCTTGTGCAAAATTTTACATCTAGTTAGTTACTTTCGGTTGTTTAATATGTCAGTCAGTCATTTGCTCCTTTTATGTCGAAACACGGTCTAGTAAGTCATAAAGGCAGCACAGCTCGCTGTGTAGACTGACAAAGCCGACGGCTGGCTATTTGTAACACTGGTCGATACACATAGAACCAGAGAGCCTTATTTAACAGATACATTTACGTACTATGTTGGAATTAATAAGCTTTGGAATTATCAGTATGTGACTGAGCATATTTTTTCTTTATCTATATATAAAAGCGAAATAACCACTCACTGATTAATCACTAAATTTCAGAAACTACATATAACACCTACTATAAATTAGCAGGTAGGTTCCTTTTAAACTAAGAACGGATCTCACGTTTGGAGTATGTGGTACAGAGAGTAAAGTTCCACACACCTCCGTTGATAAGGGAGGATCCTCCGATCAGACAGGTGTTATATCTGGTGGGCTACTGCTCGATAGATGATTTCGGGTTTGTTCTTTATGTTCCAATCGCCGCGAATCTTACTTGTGCGATGCAGGATTAGTTCATTTGTGACGACATAGATGTCGCTACACACGTAACTCAAGTCCTAAGTGGGTAAAACAGGGTTGGAAGTTTGTATGGAGAAACCGACTTTCACGCGGACGAAGCTAGTATGTATATAATAAAATTACAAAGAAAAAATAATCTATATTTTTGTTGGTAATGAATAATCTCGAAAACGGATCGGTTTCAAAAATTATTTCACCAATAGGTGTTCTTTAATTAATCAGTTCTGTAAGTAATCAGTTCTGCATTTTTTTTTCTTAAACACAATGTAGCTCATGTTTTTCAAAACACTTATATAGAGGGGAAGACGCTGTCGACTGTAACACAGTACATACTAGTACAGTCACCAACGTTTCTCTTAATATTATCGCATGTTTAATTTTTCTTAATAATGTTCACCTAGGTTAAGAGATATTTGTGAATTGAAAATGTTGAATAAATTTATTATTATTATAATGAATAGACTATGTCCTAGAATAGTTTTTGACTGGCCTGTTGGTCTAGTAGTTAGTGGCCCTGACTGCTATGCCGGAGGTCGTGGGTTCGATTCCCACCCAGGACAAATATTTGTGTGATGAGCACGATCATTTGTTCTGTGTCTGGGTGTTATTTATCTATAATGTATGTATTTAGAAATATATAAGTATGTTTATCAGCTGTCTGGTACCCATAACACAAACTCTGCTTAGCTTGGGACTAGACGGCGTTGTGTGATAGTTGTGAGGAATATTATATCATATTTATATTATATTAAATATTATATAGTTTAAGATACTTTTTGTCCCGGGAGTAAGTTACCTAGGGAAAATTTTCGACCTTCAAACAAGTGAAGGCCCTGGCAGAAGCATAACAGTGGTTTTGTTAAACATTACATATGCCTTATTATTACTTGTTCAAGCTTATCAAGACGTTCTGCATAGCTCCATCTTTTTCTCAGACTTTAATGCCTTAGCAAATTTTAACACCACTTTTGAAATTTCTAACACTTGAATGGTCCTAAAGGTATTCAATTCCGTCTTCATTGTCTTTGCGAATACACTTACAAAAGTACCATTCAGTATCTTTTCCAGAAACTTATTCTCTCCAGCCTCTAAAAACCATAATAACAAACAATAAGTACCAATTCCCTCCCAAATTCATTAAACTCATTGACCTCTATAACTGAGACAATAACCAGACAACACAATTACTGGCCGACCCGACCCGGTCATCAAATGTGGGTATTAGTGGTCGCAAACCACGTTTATGGGCTGAAGACCAATGGGGAACGGACGTAAAGACGTGAATTGTATGTAGAACAATAGAGCCTGTGTTTTTATTCCTGTATTTCAAGTTAGATACATGAAATCCGACTCAAACTCAAATTGGCAATTATAGCTTGTTAGTTGTATGTGTCACATCTTTCACGTCTATAATCAACGTGAACATGGCTTAAAAGATTGTTGTTTCATCTAATGCATTCCGATGCAATGTTTGTTAAAGAGGCAACGCGAAAAAAGAGAGATAACGCTTGAAAATTCTGTGGGCATTTGGTGATTTTCAATTCTGTGATTTATTTCACAAAACTTGTTTCAGGAAAAACGTGTTTTTTTTTTAACTCTTAAAAGTGATGAGAAAAAATTGTCATAATTTAGAATTTCGATTAAATGTGCAAGGCTTCTACAGAAGTACTTTTTTATATTTTTAATATGTGAGTACATTATGGAGGGCCAAATTTCACGTAAAATAGCAGATTTTCAGAGGTCTTACTGGATTAGTTTTATACAAATTTATGTTTTGATAATATCCCCAAGATATCTGTGTATCTAAAATATCTGATGAAAGATGTGTAATAATACCATAATTACGGAAGAGCGGTCGTATGACAATGTACCTCGGGTTGGTCGCTCTTAAGAGGGTCCTTCACGTCAATCGATAATGTGAAGATGGTGAAGCTAAGTAAAAGGCAAGCTTGTTGTTTCATTTAACATAATTCTACGCAATGTTTCTTAAAGAGGCAACGCGAGAAAGGTTATCGTTATTTTTGTCTAAACACTCTGTTAGCATTCTGTAATAATTCCGTCATTTATGAAAAATATCAGATCTACAGGTGTCTTTATTAGATTAGTTTTTTCACAAATGTACTCGTATGTTTCGATTTCTATAGAAACCTTGATAATACTCCTATCCACAAGATATCTAGAGAAAGATGTGTAATAACGCCTTAATCACGTAAGAGTGGTTGAATAAAAATGTATTTTGAGTTGGTCGCTCTTAATCGAAGGTCGATTGAAGGGCCTTTTTTTGAGGGAGGCTACCTTCCTCTGGGTGGAGTGAGAGGGACCGCCAGATTTTACTGACTAAAACCCACTTGTGTTCATGCCCTTTGGATTCTCAGGCCACCGTGACTTCTTTGAATTATCCCGCAGCCCTAGCAGACAATTGGCAGGACCCACTAGGGCCGCTTGTGGGTCCTGCCAGTTATGCTGACTTCTCTGTGAGGCGTAAGACAACGACCCATCGACTTGAGCCTGGTTCTTTTAGGAAAGCGAACTACTTATTGCTCCCTATCCATAAGTCTGTGCCTACGGTGATCGAAATTCGCTCTGCTACGGAGAATTTTCCTCGACGTCATGTTTTTCCATCACTTTCGCTTAGGCCCCAAGGTGTAGTGTTAGAGAATATGGTTAGATATCAGTGTTATTCAGTCAGTCAGTCAGTGTTGTTTAGTGTTTTGCTGTGACTTTTTAGTATTGTCAAACCCCGGGTTACCATAACACTCAACAATAAATTTCAATACAGAAAAACACATATCTGCCGAAGCATCTTACATCTCAATAATCAACCATTGAAACAAAAATATAAGACATTGTTAAGTTTTCATATTTTCTTCATCACAAAGGTTCGAACACTTCAATAACGTCAACCGCACGTTTGTGTGCATTGAATATTATTGTTTGATTTTCATTTTGTCACGCATATTTTGTGACACCCCGTAAGATAAGATTGTTGGTGACACCTAAAACATACAACCTTTTTGATCTCTCTTTGATTACTTTTTTCATTATTTTTTAACCGCCGACGGAAAAGAGGGGTGTTATAAGTTTGACCTGTCTGTCTGTGTATCTGTCCGTGGCATCGTAGCGCACAAACGAATGGACTGATTTTGATGCGGTTTTTTTTTGTTTGAAAGCTGGTTTATTCGAGATGGTTCTTATGTACAATTTATGAAGATCTGTCCAGGTGTTTAAGGTCATCAGCTCGTTTGTTAACTGCGATAGGGTTTTTAAACACTTAACAGGTATTTACTTTATTTGAAATACTCGTGTAAAATCTGGTGCCATTGAGCTGGTATGATGATGGAGCTCGAAGGTAAGAACCCTGGATTGCTTTTTAACTTAGTAAACCTATCGAGTTTGGGCTTAATAGATTCGCCTTAACCAGTGCTATACATTTCTCATAATGACAAGGACCTGATGCTAGAACTGGGAGGTGGTTCATGGAACTTTGAAATGCCTACTAGTAAACCCATCGAGTTTGGGCTCATTAGATTCGTTTTGACCACATATTGATGACAAGGAATGTCGGGGGTATTCTAAAATTTTTAATTTTATATTATTACATTGTGCTCACGTAATATAAGTGACAAGAAATATGTAACTAACTTTTAAGATTTAAAAAAAGTCAATGGAGTTTCTAGCACGTTCTTTTCCAAAGAGATCTAAGCTTTGTTACATGCAATTTAGCTTCTCTTTTTTGACTGACCGTCATTTAAACAATTCAAAAGTGCCTGTAAATGGTCTATTTGATATGAACGATTCTGATTTCAGAATAGCTCGTTTATATTTACTGTGACTGTTATTAACATATTTTCACATTTTTGCTTTTAAGCTTTTTTTTATGGTAGGTAAAATCATCCAATGACAAATCCCGCCCTTGGGCGGAGCGGGAAGTAATGTCAGACTCTTACTGACTAAAAACCTACCCCGTTCCTTCGTAGCCTATCGTGCCGGGGCCGAGCATTCCTTTCGGAAACAAACCCATGACCCCAGTAGGCTTCGACCCTGCCTGCCTGCAGTTAGCAGGCTGGGCCTCTTCGGTGTGCTGACAGCTCCTTGAGGCGCGCGGGAACAGAACGCGCCGTCGACGACTTGGGCTCGGTCCGGTATGTTACCGGACGATCGGACAGCGTGCTACCCATTGCACGCCGTCCGCAAGCCCGCGCCTACGGTGGCCGGAAATCGGGATCGGAATCCCGGCGGCGGCTGGGGCGAGCGCCCCGTTGCCTCTGCCTGATGCGGTCGGTCTCCTCCTTTGCTAGCATTACTGCTTCGCAGAAGGAGGCGACCGCCTGTTTTAAGCTTGAGAAATGTTGAACTTGAAATACTGTATTCGAAGCCCAGTATAAATGATACGGTAGTCGAAACCCTGCCGTATACCGTATTATCAATAGCTAGGACTTCACTAGCGTTTTTGTTCGCGAGAAAGTTTCCTTAATAAAAACTTTCAATACCCTTCAAACTGTATTTTGTTTGAGGGTAGTTTTGAAAACGAATAATGACAGTCTTTAATATTTGTTTTGATTAGATTTTGTGGCAAATTTCTTTACCCAAAAAATAAGACTCCTGCATATAATTTTTAAACCTCCCTAAATTGTACAATGGGGGCTAGTTTTTGATCGATATCTTGATCAAAATCAAACAAACAATCTCCAAAGCTAGAGTAAATAATAAAGTAGTGCGCGTCAGTGTCAACGATTGCTTCACTGCTTACCATCAGGTTTTTTTTTTTTTTTTGGGTAGGTAAAATCATCCAGTGACAAATCCCGCCCTTGGGTGGGGCGGGAGATAGTGTCAGACTTTTACTGACTAAAAATCTATCTTTCCGTTCCTTGCCTTAATCCTGGGGCCCGTGGTGACAGTCTCACATAACCTTTGGCCCCAGTAGGCTTCGGCCCTGCTGGACCCCTACAGTTTGCTGACAACTCCTTGAGGCGCGCGGGAACGGTGCGCGCCGTAGACGACCTGAGCTCGGACCGGTCTGTTACCGGACGGACGGACAGCGAGCTACCCATTGCCCACCGTCCGCGAGCCCGCGCCTACGGTGGCCGGAAATTGGGATCGGAAACCCGGCGGCGGCGGCGGCGTGTGCGCCTTTGCCTAATGCGGTCAGCCTCCTCCTTTGCTAGCATTACTGCTTCGCAAAAGGAGGCGACCGCCTGCCACTCCTCCTCGCCCCGGAGCATGGCTTGAACCAAGCCCCGGCGCGAGAGATCGCCGCCGATCGCCCCCACGAGGACACGGCGATGCTCTTCCCAAGCGGGGCACACCTCGACTGTGTGCTCCACCGTGTCCACCGGGCGGTCCGCACAGTGGCGACACCCGGGCGTCGTCTCCGCACGAATCTTGTACAGGTACGGACCGAACTTGCCGTGTTCGATCAGCACCTGCGCCAAACGGAAGGTGACGACGCCGTGGGGCCTTTCCAGCCACGCCTCAAAGAGGGGCCTTACCGCCTCGATCGTGGCGTGCCCAGCACGAGGTTGCGACAGTCGCTCTCGCCATTTCACCATGAGATCCCGCCGGAGCTCTGTCCGCCATGCCGCGACTTGTCGCGGCAGCGGAGTTTCGCCCCGACGTTGCATCTCCACGCGTAAATCATGCATGTGTGCAAGGACTGTTGCCTCCAAATCCCACGGTGGTAGGCCAGCAAGGAGGCTCACCGCTTCACAGGACACCGTACGGTATCCGCGGATCATCCGGATGGCCATGACCATCTGGCAGGCGGTTAGCCGGGCCGCCACTCGCTTTCGTAGCGATGGCGCCCACACCGGCGCACCGTAAAGGGCCATGGACCGAACGATGCCTGCGTAGAGCCTCCGGCAGGAGGCGTCTGGACCCCCTAGGTTCGGCAGGAGCCGCTTGAGCGCAGCCCCAGTCGCATTCAACCTGGGAGCCAGACGTCGGAAGTGCACTTACCATCAGGTGGGATCGCAGTCAAGCACTAACCTAGGGGCCTTTAAGTCAAGAGTGACTAGGTTACTTCTAGGCAAGCGTGCTCCATCGTCGGCCACATCATCGCTTACCATCAGGTGAGATAGTGGTTAAACGCAAGTATATCCATAATAATAATAAAAAAAAATATATACACAATAACATGTGTTCTTTTTCAAATATGTACTCGTATATTGGCACACGGAATGTAATGACTTCGCTAAGCCCTGCATAACCTTGAAGATCAGCTCGTGCGACTGTTTTATTTAACCCCCGCAGAGATGAAGCAATAAGGAAACTTGCTGAAAGTCATCTGAACAGCGATTGAACGGCTTTGCACAAGAGGAAACAACAGGAAGCTTTTGCGTAAACAAACTCGCAAACAAAACTACCTATCGTATGGGTCGTTAGGTATTTTTTCATAATCGCACTTATGCGAAACTAGATCTGAAGTCTCTTTAACACCATTGAAATCCCCCCCTTTTCAACTGGGTTGTTGTGTCTGGTCTAGGCAACTTCCCGTAGTTGTTTCTGGGGTTTACACCGTTAAATTTTGGTCGTTTTAATCCCGTGGAAGGTCGATTCGGTACATGAAACCCTATCGATTCGTAAAGATAAAAATGAAAAATAAAGTACTTTTTTTTAAACTCGAATTAATTTACGCATGTACGAAATTGATTTCTTTAAGTAAACGTCAGCTGATTGAGACCAATGAACTGTAGGTAGTTAGTACGCAACCACTGACAACTCTCTACAAGGTCATTGACACGTTTACATAAAGAAATTAATTTCGTACATGCGTATTATGTATATTTAATTCGAGTTTTAGAAAAGAAGTACTTTATTTTTTTATTTTTTATTTACAAATCGATAGTATTTCATGTACCGAATCGACCCTCCGCGGGATTAAAACAACTAAAATTTAACAGTGTATGTACAGAGCCTTTCCAAGAAGAATATCATAAGTGAGAGTCTCTGTTTTTTGCAGGAATGGGTTTTCTATTGCATATTAAAAAAACTATTTATGAAAATATGTTATTATGAGAGTAGTGGTGGCCGAGTGGTAATGGCCCCGACTTACAAGTTGTAGGTCGCGGGTTCAAACCTAGCCAGGCGCAATACTTTGTGTAATTAATTTCATCGCCACTGCTCTCAAAACGCTGAAGGAAAACATCGTGAGGAAATCGGCATGTCCTAGAACCAAAACATTCGAAGATATGTGACTTTCATCAAACCGCACTGGACCCGCGTGGTGGATTACGGCCCATTCCCATTCGTAGAGAGGAGGTCTGAGTCCCAGTAGCTCCTGAAGAGGAGGCCTGAATACCATTAGTGGGAACATTATAAGGCTGATGCTAAGCTATGCTATATGCTTAATTACAACTAAAATTTGAGTTCACCAGTACTTCGAGGTCCTTATTGTGGATTAGAAACTAAAAGTCAGGGAAAGCGTCTACCTGGAGCGACAGAGACGCCACATCAATCCACTGGTACGTGGCTTAATTCAAAACTCAAACAGCCCAAAAGGACGGTTAAAAAGACGGCACATCCTCTATAACCTAATTAGAAGGGAAACGGGTTAAAGAATCTAGACCCCAATCACCAATAACCATGCTATCCTACCCTTAACCATACCTCCCACTTTTTTATGGTAGGTTTTTTTTTTTGGTGTTGGGTAAAATCATCCAATGACATCTCCCGCCCTTGGGCGGAGCGGGAGATAGTGTCAGACTCTTACTGACTAAAAACCTACCCGTTCCTTCGTTGCATATCGTGCCGGGGCCGGGCCTTCCTTTCAGAACCCATGACCCAAGCAGGCTACCATCCACCCACTTACTTAAACTCAACAAACTGATAGCAGGCAAAGCAGAAAAAAAATGTATGTATTTCTGAACGAAAAAGTAAATAAACCACTAGTTTTTACATGAATCGTCAATATTCTGTGAACGTGGTTAGAGTAGGTACTCTCCTGAATATAATGAAAATGCGGATAGAAAATATTCTAATATTTTCTCTTTGTAGAAAAACAAAGAGTAAATAAAATGTCTTATAATCGTATCGTAGCAACTCCGTAGCACCCTCGTAGCACCCTCGTAGCACCCTCGAAGCAATTTCGTAGCAATCTCGTAGACTCGTGAAATTGGGTTATTGTCAAAATACAGTACGAAAGAAATTGCAAATGAGGTATCCTTCAGTCAATATGAACAAAACCAAATGATAGCTTTCAATTCTCAGTATGAAAAATAATATGAATATTCTCATATTATTAGTTGACTCGGCAAACTTTGATCTGCCATATACATCATTATTTTTATATTTTGGATTTTATTGTAATAAGACTACTTATTGTTTTTGTACGAAAAACATATTGTTGCAATTGATTTTTAACCTAGACATGTTTTTCACATAGAGCGACTTTTACTGACTAAGCCCCATCCCTGTTACTTCATTGACGACTCGAGCTTGACCCGGGCGGTTGCCGGACGACTTGACGGCGAGCTGTCCGTTGCTCGCCGTCCGCAAGCTGTATGAGATGAGTGTGTGAATTTTGTGCATATAAATATAGTCTTCAATTAATGTAATTGGCCGATAGCCTTTTTTGTTAAAGTAAAATAAACAAAGAAATCTTTATCATTAGGGACGCAAATTCCCGTGGCGCACCGATCGTGGGCAGTTCACAAATTATAATGGATTGAATCCATCGATCGTGGTTGGGTGACCTTTCATTGAAAGTCGGCCTTTTTAACCGACTTCGAAAAGGAGGAGTATAAGAGGGTATTTTTTTTTAATGTATTTTCACCGATATCTCGATCAATTGTGGACCGATTTCAAAAATTTTTATTTTGGTTGAAATATTGTACCCCCGGATTGGTCCCATAAAAATATCTTTTTGATCTGATGATAAACTTCGAAGATAAACAACGAAACTGTTCGAAAAATCATAGCAGAACGGATGTGAGACGCACATTGTGGCGACGCTTGGGGGAGGCCTATGTTTGGACATAGGCCTCCCCCAAGCGTCGCCGCGGCGAACTTCTTTTGGCTGAAATTATGATGATGACAGAGTTTCCTAGTAGCAAAAAAGACGAGCTTTCTTCGATCCCACTTGATGAAGCAGTGATGCAATGTTTAGCCTATCCACTCTAGCCTAGAAGACACCTAAATTGTAATTAGTAAAATAACTTTGACTTTAACTCACTCACTCACTTTGCCTCTGGCGTTATGAATATTTCTAGACCCAGTTTCAGTGAGTAAATTACTTTTTTTTTTAAATTACGTCGATTAATCTAATGATTCATCAAAATAAATCCTAATGACAATAAGTTAAGTATAAAAAATTATCCATAAATTGAGTGAGATCGTATAACGTCCAAATAATAAGGAAATAAACAAGCCGGATCTAACAAACAATGGTTCGCGTAATACAAATTCTCATTGGCATTAGCATCATCAGCCTTTTAATGTTCAGGCCTCCTCTTTAGGAGAGGGAATGGGCCGTAATCAACCAGGCGGGCCCAATTTGGATTGGTGGATGTCACATGTCTTCGAATTTTTGGTTCTAGGACATGCCGGTTTCCTCTCGATGTTTTCCTTCACCGTTTTGAGAGCAGTGGTGATGAAATAAATTACACAAAGTAATGCGCCTGGCTGGGTTCCAACCCGCGACCTACAATTCATACAGATCCAAAATATTCAAATACAAATTCTCGCGAACAAAAAAATACCCGTCACTGATCGTAATTAGGGATTCGATCAGTATCGGGGATGAGACGTCTTTGATCTTTGCTTCAGTAATTAACTCTAGTTTGTGGCTTGTTTGTCTTCACAATAGTCAATTAGGCTTACCTAACAAGTGATAGCAATTATAATGGTTCTAACCCGTTTGTACTGCCCCGTTGGTATCTGTCCCGGGTAGTGCAAAAAGCGTTATTTGGTTTTTCATGAGGAATTTCTCGGTCGTAGCTCGGAAATTGGACCTAAAAAGGGCAAAATCAAAATCAAACTCATTTATTTCAAATACACCATTTACAGGCACTTTTAAATAGTCAAAATGTCGGTCAGTCAAAAAAAGTGAAGCTAAATTGCACGTTCCAAAGCGTAGATCTCTATGGAGAAGAACGTGCAAGAAACTCCATTGACACTATTTTAAAATCATTTTAAGTGTTACAATAATCTTGGTTACATATTTCTTGTCGCTACAATTATGTAAGCACCATTTAGAAAAGTAGTGAGAAAAAAGAAACTAATTAAAAATAGAAATTGAATTAAGCCACTGGCAGCAAAGAGATGACTAGTCTCAACTGACGGCGCCCGTTCACGAGCATGACGCGTGCCTTAACCCCACTCTGCTCAACCATTATGAAAGGAACAGAATGACCCAATAACACGCGGCACCATCAGCGAGACATCTGAAGGAACACCGTGAGTATTGTGATGTCAGCAACGAGGTTGTATGAAATCTCATGCAACCTCGTGCTTGTTAGTTAACGAACTGGTTTGATAGATGTAACGAAGGATGTAGGCTTTTCTAGAATACATTTGAATAATTATATGAAAAAAGTAGAAAAAAGACATTAAATATAGACTACCAATACACAGGACATAGCGAACAAAATCGTGATCCGATAGTTGTTATCTAAGTAGCTCAGTCTAGTGTAGACGACTGGAACTAACTTCAGTTTACTTACTCTGTAATATAATTGGAATTCAATGATTTTCGCAAATAGTTCTAGAAAATAGCGTAAAAACATATAAATTACAAATTTTGTTCGCATGTTTACTATTGAAAGCTAGCTGACATAGGATGACAGTGTTTTCTAAAACATATCTTCTGATGTCCGCTCTATTGTATCTCTTTAATCTCTTTGTGTCTACCGAAGAGAAATGAAGTAATTTATTATATAGTAATTCAAAGCTATAAGTTATTTCTCTTCATACAACGATCCCGGAATCGAGCCTTGCCACAGCCAGGACTCGACAGTAACTACTCACGGTGTACATTCAGATGCTCCTTTTGCGATCGCTAGGGTAACTCCTTTGAGCAGTCCTCAACCCTGGCAGGCTATGCCAAATATTATACTACATTGCAAACTCAAAAGGTCATAGGGGTACAAAAGAGTTCACGAGTATGTGTTGAGGTAAGCTTGACGACAATTTTTATTAGGACTTATTATTTGGTTCCGTACCACAAAAGGGAAAAAAATAGAACCCTTATAGGATCAATTTTTTGTCCGTCTGTTTGAGCATATAATTAAGTCTGCGGTCCCTTGAAGCTGTGAGAAAACTGAACTTCTTAGTTAACGAAAAAAAAAAGATACGGCCGTTCATGTCGCAAAAAAACGTACATTTCGACACTTTCAAGGGAATTAAAATTCATAGGGTACTTTTCGTTGACCTAGGACTCTGAAATTAGGTATAAAGCAAGATCTTATAATACTGATATGTAGGAATAAGACTAAAAACTTGTTGTTACGCCACAAAAAAAAAAACTTTTCACGATTCGGAAAAATCTTCAAGATTTAGGGGCATTGAACTATTTACATAGGTAAGTTTGTGCGGAACCCTCAGAGCGCGAGTCCGACTCGCACTTGGCCAGATTTTTAACTCCTTCCAGAAAACACCAAGTTCTTGGAAGTATAATTTTTCGGGATTTCATTTTTAATTTGGTGTCTCCATCATAATTTCTCAAAAATATGGCTGGAAATATCAAATTAACACAATAGATTAAAAAAAAAACTTATCTTATTAGGCTGTGATAGTTTTTTTATGGTAGGTAAATTCATCAAATGACAAGTCCCGCTCTTGGATGGGGCGGGAGATAGTGTCAGACTCTTACTGACTAAAAACCTACCCTGCTCCTTTCATTGCCAGGGTTTCATTTTCACATAAGCTTTGGCCCCAGTAGGCGTCGGCCCTGCTGGGCCCCTACAGTTTGCTGAAAACTCCGTGAGGCGCGCGGGGACAGTGCGCGCCGTAAAAAACTTGAGCTCGGACCGGTCTGTTACCGGACGGACGGACAGTGAGCTACCCATTGCCCGCCGTCCGCGAGAGGCTGTGATAGTGTTGTTCCTATTCTGCTAATTACAGAATCTATAAACGCACCGTTTGTAACAATAAGTTGAAAGCGTAGGAGCATTGTGTGCTTGCGTGGGATGGCGACTGTTGTATTCATTAAACAGGTAAACCTTCAACTAAAAGATAATTATGTACGATGTGACACACTTTTTAAATAAAAGCTGTTTTTTAGGTGCCATAGGTAGAGCACTGACTAAAAAAGTGTCCGAACTCTGAGGAACTCCTAGTTTTTGAGTCAGGGTTTTCTCAATCTTTGTGATCTTTCATTCACTGTAATTTTATGCTTATCGACTTAGTACTCATATTTAAGTCATGATAAAAATCTCGAGTGACAGATTTGTTATCAAATTCCTTAGAAACGACTTGATCGATTTTATGAAAATTTTTGGGTATATTTGATAGGTCTGCGAATAAGCAATTTTTTACTATCCCACCCCCAACCTCCCATTTTTTTTTCCGAGGTGTGCCCCGCTTGGGAAGAGCATCGCCGTGTCCTCGTGGGGGCGATCGGCGGCGATCTCTCGCGCCGGGGCTTGGTTCAAGCCATGCTCCGGAGCGAGGAGGAGTGGCAGGCGGTCGCCTCCTTTTGCGAAGCAGTAATGCTAGCAAAGGAGGAGGCCGACCGCATAAGCCAAAGGCGCACACGCCGCCGCCGCCGCCGGGTTTCCGATCCCGATTTCCGGCCACCGTAGGCGCGGGCTCGCGGACGGTGGGCAATGGGTAGCTCGCTGTCCGTCCGTCCGGTAACAGACCGGTCCGAGCTCAGGTCGTCTACGGCGCGCACTGTTCCCGCGCGCCTCAAGGAGTTGTCAGCAAACTGTAGGGGTCCAGCAGGGCCGAAGCCTACTGGGGCCAAAGGTTATGTGAGACTGTCACTACGGGCCCCGGGATAAAGGCAAGGAACGGAAAGGTAGGTTTTTAGTCAGTAAATGTCGGACACTATTTCCCGCCCCACCCAAGGGCGGGATTTGTCATTGGATGATTTTAACTACGTTAAAAAAAAAAAACCTCCCATTTTTTGCTTTGATAATTTAAATGATAGAACTAAGTTTGCCGAGTCAGCTAGTATATTATAATAAATTCTACTTCAATGAGCGACATTATCACAATTTTACTGTCGTACACAACTTAATCTTTTGTTTTTTTTTTCTTACGGGTTTTATAGTATTTCCAAACCCAGGGAATTTCGTTAGTTACCAACTACGAATACATAACGCAGTTAAAACATTTTAATGGCGGAAAAAGTATTTTTGAGTCTTACTATGCCTCAAAAATACTATTAAAAATAAAAAGAATAATAATAAAAATAAATATCAAAATAGAATATCTACATGTTAGATAGTATATTTTTTTTCGCAATCAGAATAAAAATCCTAAAATACCTGCTAGATGAATTATTCATTAAATTAAGTTCAATATAATTAAAATCATCCATATTTTAAATCATCACGTAAGTAATAATAGTTAAAGAAAGTAGAGCAATTCTTTTTTCAATGCACACAACCTAATTTTGAAACAAAGCGCCTACAAGACCATTCATAGCAACAAGCCAACGCACTGCGTATAGTAGGCGCTCTAAATGGAGCCTTTAATGAATACAAGTGGGCCAGAGATGCGGGCATCGACGGCTATTGTATCAAGTCACACGTGTAAACGCCCACTTGAAATTACTACAACTGTTGATATGTTTCATGAACCAGAAAATTTACGATTAAATAAAGCATTTTTGCGATGATTTTCGAACATTTTAAGTACGTCTGATCATAATATCTGTTTTTTTTTTGTTGCAGATAGCGTTAAACATTCAGTAAAAAGATTGTGCAGCAACTTCCGCGAAAATACCTACACAAAAATATTTTCTTTCAGATTTAATTTTCTCCGTAATCAAGACACGAAGCAACGTAATAAAAAAAAATACCACAAAACTCACTTAGAAAACACATATGCTTTCAAAAAGCTTCTTCAAATTCACAACACGTATTCCTTTCACTACATTTCCATAGTTAACACTTTATCACAATCACTAATAACAACTGGAAAAAAACTATTACAAATCTTTACAAAATAGGGCTATTTCTTCTTATTTTGTTACTGATATGATTAAGTTTTTGGATATGTTATTGTCTGAAAGCTAGCTAATATTTTGCTACGTCTGCGCTTGTGGGCGACGCTTGAAACACGTCAGAACACTGGGCTCGTGCCGTGGAGTGAGTACTTGGGGTGACCATGTTGGTGGAAGCTGGGGGATTAGTTTAGGAAAATATTTGTTAGAGAAATAGAGTGGAATTGGATTTGAATTGAAAAATTAGGTTGTTGTTGCTACGCCTGATAGTTTCTAGTTCGCAACGCATACACCAGGTTAACTGTGTCAAAAATTGTGTAGGCGTAATAAAATAATTTTAGTACATTGTACTACTTGTATGAATTTACGTTACTATATTATGTTTCATATTTTTGCGGTGTGGGTTTACCAACGGCTTACCTACTCATAATAAGATTATTTATATACTAGTAAAATCTACATTAAAAACATATCCTTTCTTGGTAGTCAGGTAAAAATGTAAAAATAGACACCAACCAAAACTCATAACAATACACCCAAACAACTACCATAAGCATTCAACAAAATCTTTCATTAACGTATTAAATTCCCTAAACAAATGAGCATCAATTTTATGACCCCAATTAACATGACCTCAACCTGTTGATACGGGCGTTATCCCTTGATTTTTTCCAAGATGGCCGCCCTACCGTGTCAGGGTGAGTCCAGCATAAAGGAGCTAGCACGCATGCGCGCAGCCCCGGACCGTCTGTCTGAAACTCCGAACAGAGCACACATTAGCTGGTATACTTATGTCTATCTGTGATGAGCAGTTTAGTGCAGAAGACCCATGACTGTGTAGTAGGAGAATAGGGTCAAGAGCACATGGATATGAATGCTAAAGCTGGGATTACTTGGTTCTTATCATCTGGTAAAACAGGCAGTACTAGGCTCTTATGACGCTAAAGAGATTAGATCAATATGACGTGCTTCTCAATTAGGAATAACTTTGTACCTACACTGTTCGTTCTAGAGGAGACAACGCGCAATGACTCCTGCCGATTTACTGCTTGCGTCCATTTTATGCGACCCTGGTATCATTTACTCGATCCTTGACCCTTGCAGGATTATCCGTTTATTAACATAATCTGTCGTCTTTATGAGCAGCCACGGGATTTTGGACCTTATATTTACCAACTAACATTAAAAGTAATTTACTCCACTTGACTCAACTTTTATTTACCTAATGGACATTTTTAGCTTGTTATATTGTGCTTGATACCTTTGACTCGAGTGTTTCGTTTTCTCGTTGCTATGACGAGCGGAGTTGAGGAAGTATCCTTCAAAAAGATTTCGAAAATACTCCCTAAAATATTATGCAAGCTGCTGACTTATTTATGTATAGAATAAGCCTTCTGAGATAGCTGCAGTGCTAGTACCACACACGCATCAGTGGGTTTAAAGAAACATTGAATGTTACACCAAAGTCACGCCGCAATGCCAGCGACAAGTTTTATTTTTGTAACTAATTCGATTTTTTGGAACCTTTTGGACGAAACCAGCTGTTTGTATCTTTATCTTGATTTAAATTTTATTTTAAAACCACTATATTTCTTTCTTTTCTAGATGCTAAATCTGCTGCTATGCTGGTTGCAGATTAAGAGTTGAAATTGAATATCAGTTGAGGTTATTTTTAGGGTTTCCTAGCTTAAAATAAAAAAACGGAACACTTATAAGATCACTATGTTGTCCGTCTTTCTGTCTGTCAAGAGCCTTTATCTCGGCAACGCGTGGGGGTATTAAGTTGGAATTATTATTATGTGCTCAGGTTTGCGGTCCCTTGCAGCTGTGAAAAAAGATACGACCGTTTATGTCGCAAAAACATATATTTCTACTAAAAACCTACCCTGCTCCTTCATTGCCTTCGTTCCAGGGCCCCGAGGTTTACTTTCGCACAACCCTTGGCCCCTGTAGGCTTCGACCCTGCTGGGGCCTTGGGACCTACAGAAAGGCTTCGACCCTGCTGGGGCCCTGGGACCTACAGAAAGGTTTATGAGTGTGTTTGTATGTTTGTTACTTCTTTACGCTCAAACAGCTGAATAGATTTTTATAAAATCTAGTACACGGGGAAACCATATCCTGGAATGACACAAAAACACTTTTTATGCCAGGAGAATATTCCCTTGGGACTATTTTTAGGGGATGCCGTTTGATTGCTAAAAATACTTCTCAATGGTGTCTTTTCACATAGCTAGTCATAAAACCAAATTAAAGTCGAAGGAGTCATAAAACCAAATTAAAGGAAAGGAAACTGTCTGAAACCGGAACAAACAAAGTCGGGAACGGAATTAATTTCAAGTATTGACTGAAATAACAAATGACAAACTTTGATTTCAATTTATTTTGTTAGCGAAATCACTTTAATTTAAAGTGATTGGAGATACGAATTTACTATCACATAATTTATAATTGCTATATAAACCAAATCTCGATTTTTTTTTCAATTTTGACGTAGCAATAAGTCTAAAAAAAACTTAAAAAATATAGAACTTTATTGTATACCAAAATAGCAACAAAAACTTTTCTTTTTCTTACCTTTTTCTTCTTTTTTATGTTGTAAATATTAAAAAAATATATTTACATGCTTTAAACTAAATAAGTAATACTATAATGATGTCATTTGATGATGCTGATATTAATAATACACTATTATAATTAATCCATAATTATCACACTATCACTTGACGTGATGTGACGATCTGATCATGTCCACGGGCCAAACTTGGCCAGAGATCGCCCTAAACAAAGAGGTTTGGAAGGAAAAATGGGACGCCTTTGCCCAACAGTGGGACATACAATGGACTACTAAAAAAAAAAATCACATTAAGCTTATTAATAAATTGGTCGCGACTGATGGTCCTTCGAGCCGGATAACAATAATTATTGGTATCTCAATCCAATAATTATTGTTATTAATGACCTCGTATTAAAATAAAAACTAATTAGGTAAATACGAAAAAAATATTCGCGTCCAATTTTAAAGATATCATATCTTTAAAATTGGACACGATATACTTAATATAAACAGAACAGTCGAAGCCAATTAAAATTATAAATTTATATAAAATGCAGATAAAAAAAAATATAGGTCAATATTTAAAGACAGGCATATTTCGCGCAGGACTGTTTTTATGCTTAGGTTAGGTTAGTAAAAATAATCATAACATTCATTTCACAAAATTTCATAAATTCTGATGGTATTGTCCTTTGTAAACATATCAAAATCTGATTTCCTGTCCAGGAGAACAAACCCATGTAGTCTCTGAGGGTAATTTGGAGTGTGCAACTGTACGACACATAGGAACTGCTGGCATTTCCTTCCACGGCTGTAGTTGTTTAGTACACAAGTTACAAATACGATTTTCTAAGTCAGGAGCATTTACCTTGAGTATTTTTAATACCACAGCCATTTAGCGCCCTAAAGAACTCTTTGTTGGTGGACGTTATATGGTTCTGAAGCTTTACCATGAGGTATTAAAATGTCAGCCATGCGAACAATACAGAGGGATGGAACTATACACCCTATATATCTCCTACCTTTTCTAAATTAAACTTTCTAAATTGAATTGACGGTATTTGACATCAATAATGTTAAAGTTTTTAACATAACTGTAATTACTCAATGAATTGATAATAATGATTAAGTAATATCTAATAATGTTTATTGCATGTTAATTAGGATGAATTAAAATTGCAATGCTTGTAAAAGGCTGCTAAGTCAAAAGTACTGACATAATATATAACATCAACATTGTACACTTAGTTCGCAATAAACGTTTTTGACTTTGACTTTGACTAGGGGGCTTACTTTCGAGTTTAAATTCCGATCCGTCGACATTGGAATTATGACGTTAGGTTCTCTTGAATTCGATGCTAGTGCCAAATTGCGTGACCTTTTTGAGAAACTAAGTAAAATGGGCATTGGTCTTGGCGTGTGGTCATGCAATTTTAAACCAATTTGGAGCTAGCATCGAATTCAACAGTACCTAATGTCACACTTCCAATGTTGACCGATCGGAATTAAACTCGAGAGTAAGCCCCCTGTTCAGTATAATTTGTAACATGGATCACTTGAAGAGATTGTGGTAGGGCCTCTGAAAGTTAGATATGGCATGATAACATAAAAGTACTTAAAATTAATGTTCAGTATACATATTCAAGGTGATTTCAGCAGGCGTTGTTGCCAGCCCTCCCTTTCAATAAAGTTTAGTCTAATCCCTCCGATTGACTGTGTGATGATAGCCTTGGGCTCGAAAGTAAGCTGTGTCTTCATGCCTGGCGCCAACTCCACGCGGTACTTCTTCAGTATTGTTATCAGACCAGCTGTCATTTGCATTTTTGCGAACCTCATTCCTGGAAAAGATGATTGTTTTATTAATATTATTATATATTTTGGACAATAAGGTATTGGAAGTTTAAGGAAATGATAATGTAGATGCGAAAACACTGTGGACTCCGTAGACACATAGAATGTTTTTTTATTTATTGCTGGCTGATCCTGCAAATATTGTTTTAACTAGAGTTGAATGTTTAGAAGTATACTTCTTCTAAAATGGGAGGATCTTCCAACCTGATGGGTGTTTTTATCTGGTCCGAGCAAGAGCGCATAGCTTTTTTTTACATACACCGTTAAATTTTGATCGTTTTAACCCCGTGGAGGGTCGATTCGGTACATGAAACACTATCTATTTGTAAAGATAAAATTAAAAAATAAAGTACTTTTTTTTTAAACTCGAATTAATTTATACACGTACGAAATTATTATTTTTAAGTTAACGTCAGCTGGGCAAGTCTAATGACCTGTAGGTAATTAATACGCAACGACTGACAACTACCTACCAGGTCATTGACTCGATATTTAAAGGAATTAATTTCGATTATGCGTATCATTAATTCAAGTTTTAGAAAAAAAGTACTTTATTTTTTTCCCATCGTACCTACAATCACATTTCGATTTCAAACAAAAATTATTTTCTCAAATCTATGAAGGAGTATAATTGAAACAAAAATCATATCTGGCCATGGTCCAGAGTGAGGAGGGATGGCAGGCAGTCGCCTCCTTCTGCGCAGCAGTAATACTAGCAAAGGAGGAGGCCGACCGCATCAGGCAGAGGCAACGGGGCGCTCGCCCCAGGCGCCGCCGGGATTCCGATCACAATTTCCAGCCACCGCAGGCGCGGGCTTGCGGACGGCGTACAATGGGTAGCACGCTGTCCGATCGTCCGGTAACCGACCGGACCGAGCCCAAGTCGTCGACGGCACGTTCTGTTCCCGCGCGCCTCAAGGAGCTGTCAGCAAACCGTAGAGGCCCAGCCTGCTAGCTGCAGGTAGGCAGGGTCAAAGCCTGCTGGAGTCATGGGTCAGCTTCCGAAAGGAATACCCGGCCCCGGCACGATAGGCAACGAAGGAGTGGGTTTTTAGTCAGTAAGAGTCTGACACTACTTCCCGCTCCGCCCAAGGGCGGGATTTGTCATTGGATGATTTTACCTACCATAAAAAAAAACCATCACCCAAATGTGACTAAAAATAATTATTTGACACTTACCGATACAAATCCTGGGACCGTCTCCAAATGGCATGTACGTGTATGGTTTGATGTTCTGCTTCTCCTCAGGCAGGAACCGGTCCGGGCGGTACTGCTGCGGTGCTGGGAAGAACTCCGGGTTGTGGTGCAAGTGGTACACCGGTAGATGCACACGGAGACCTTTCTCCAGCTTTAATCCCGAAGGGAATGTGTAGTCTTTTATCACCTCGCGAGTTAACAGTCCCAGCACTGGATACAAACGGAGAGCCTCATCAATACAGGCTTGCAGGTACGGCGTCTCTGCAACGCACTCGTATTTCAACACGTTGTTGTGGCGACGCAAGTACTCGTCCACCTCTGCCAAAAGACGTTCCTGAGCTTCAGGGTGCTTCGCCAACTCAAACATAGTGAAACTCAGAGTAGTCGCCGAAGTCTCGTATCCAGCGGCGAAAAACAAGAAACACTGCGCTACCAACACATCATCATTTATGTCTAAATTAACTTTCCCTCCTGATTCATCCTTCATGTTCTTCAAACTGTCGCCTTTCATAGAATGGTCAGCCTTCAGCTTCAGCATAAGATCCACAAAGTCGTTCCTTGACGTCGGCGTATAATTGCGTCCTTTGAAAATTCCTGTCAATAAGTTATTGAAGAAGTGTTCAACTTCTATTGGCAATGATTTGAAGCCCACTGCGTAGAAGATAGCTGGCCATATAGCACGCATAACAGTCTTAAATGCTTGGAACCTCTGAGTATCAAAGATAACATCGCCGATTTGACTGAAAGGATTGTTTTCTTTATTTACCATGGTGTTCGTGTCAACGCCGAACGCACAGGTTCCAACGCAATCCATGGTGAACCTCGCCACGAGGGCTCTCGCTTCGATAGCGTTGCTTTTCTGCACTTCCTCGTCGAGAATGTTTTCAAATACGTGAGAACACTTCTCGATCAAATGGAACATGTTCTTCATTTTTGCAGAGGAGAACAGCGGAGTGAGGTTCTGCCGCATCACTTTCCACTTGTCACCGTAATTGAAGAACAGGTTTTGAGTTAGTAGCTCCCTATGCGAGTAGTTGGAGACTTCACGGCCGCTGAAGAAGTAAAAATCCTTGGTCATGACGAGCTTGATCACTTCTGGATCTTGAAGGATGAGGGTGGGTTCTGTGCCGTAGTAAGCGCCAACATACGGTACGTTCGGGAATTTCCGGCATATTTTCTGAGCGTGTTGCCCTAATGGTGTCTTCTGTAAGATATAGTCGGAGAAGTTCCCGAAAATTGCGACCGGTGGAATATGTGGAACTTTCTTATCCTCCCAATATTGGAACTTTCTTTTGGACAGGAGGTATACCGCGTAGAGGATCAGCGGTATCGTGGAAAGCAGCAGTAACGCGATCATGTTAAAGTTTCGAGGATAATGACTACGTTAGACGTTTGTTTGGATTCTTATTTATAGTTAGTAGATAATGAGCTCGGTGTACTTGAGGCTGACCACGTTTTCACAAAATTTAAGGGACTTTCCATTACAGACTGTTCAACATTTAGATAAGTGTTGAATCGAGAGAACTTAAGTGGTACTTCAACCCCGATGTATTGACATCCTCAAACACCTTTGTCTTTGTTAATTAGGCTAACTTGCTCTTTTTTTTCGGGAAGGAAATCATTAAATAACTTTTTCTGCACTGGGTGGAGCGAGTCGGAGGGATGTAAGACCTTTACTGACTAAAGCCTACTCATGTACCTGTAGTTTCTTTTCGCGTTCCATGGGTTCCGGTGACTTTTTTGAATAATCTTGCAGCCCTGGTAGGTACTTATACTGACAGTGCTTCTTGGAGCGCGTGGAAAAAAGCAACGCGCCGTCGACTCGGGCTTTAGTGTCTGCAAAACCGCGTCTACGGTAGCCGGGAAAAGGCCTGGGACTTCAAATGACCGAGGCATCTCCTGTGATGGTTGGAGCAGGAGGATTGTCTCTCCCTTATGGTTTGCACCACCTCCTTACTTCTATTACTGCTTTGCAGAAGATGGTGATTGCGTCTATGGCCTCTCGCTTCGTACCAAAATCTGGACCAGGGCCGGTCGGAAGAAGTCGAAGTCGCTGCCGATCGCCTCCACAAGGACACGGCGGTGATGCGCCCAAGTGGGGCATACCTCCTCCGTATGCTCCACCGTGTCCTATCCGTATAGCCGTTTTCACATTAGGTGATAACAACAACGACACGTTATCGTGGGACTGATAGTTTCATACATTTTCTAACGAATGCCACATTACACTCACACACATACTTCTCATTCTCACACACCACACACATTACATTGTGTCGTTGTTGTTATTAACAACAGTGTTTGGCGAGCACCTGCATCAAAAGAAAATTGTGGACGCCACAGTGGTGCCATTCTAAACACGCCTAAAATATTGTGGCGGGCCCAATGAGGGTTTTCCAAAATGGCGTTCATCAGGTGGCAGCACTGAGTCGTCAGGTCCAGGCACCTGTCAAAACGCTGATGTTTCGAGAATTTTCCTGAATCTGATAACAATGAGAGTTTCATTGATGTCCTCTTATTCCTGGAATGTCCCGAAAAGTACGGTAAGTGTGGTAGTAATTTGTAAGCACGTGCAATGACTGATTGTCAACAATTAGCCTATTATCAGTACTACTTAGTAAGAAAACATGTTATACAGAGTGATTTTTAGTTTGCGTTTGGTTGACTAAAAGAGATGACGTAATTGTGTTAGTTGTTGATAACTGTCGCTTATGCGCAACGAGTAAAGCTCTAGTAAATTATTCTGTACAGTTACAGTACAAATATGTTTGTCAACATAAGATCTGTTTTTATTTGCTTTGTTTTAGATTGATTCAGATGTTTCTGTTCTAACAACTCAAATTGTCATAATTTTAATGTTATAGAATAACATATTTATAAAATAAAAGTAGAGTTTATGAATTGAACACATTTACATATTTTTTTAAATGGGTGTTTTGTATACACCGTTAAATTTTGATCGTTTTAACCCCGTGGAGGGTCGATCCGGTACATGAAACACTAACGATTTGTATAGATAAAATAAAACGAGTCAATGACCTTGTAGGTAGTTGTCGGTCGTTGCGTGCAAACTACCTACAGGTTATTGAACTCCCCCAGCTGACGTTTACATAAAGAAATTAATTTATTACATGCGTAAATTAATTTAAAAAAAGTACATCATTTTTTAATTTTATCTTTACAAATCAATAGTTTCATGTACGGAATCGACCCTCCGCGGGATTAAACTTACAAATTCTAATATGCAAGATTATTCTTTTTATTTTCTTTAGATGCGACGTCATCTTCAAATAACTCCTCCCACTCTGGGATGAGCGAGATCAGTTTCAAACTATTTCATTATCTGACTGGATTTTATCCACCTTTTTCCAGAGTTTCACAGAGCCGCGCTACCTCTTTTCATCATCATCATCATCAGCCTTTTAATGTTCCCACTGCTGGGACACAGGCCTCCTCTCTAAGAGAGGGAATGGGCCGTAATCGGGCCCAGTGCGGGTTGGTGGATGTCACATGTCTTCGAATTTTTGGTTCTAGGACATGCCGGTTTCCTCACGATGTTTTCCTTCACCGTTTTGAGAGCAGCGGTGATGAAATAAATTACACAAATTAATGCGCCTGGCGGGGCTTGAACCCGCGACCTACTAATCGTAAGTCGGGGCCGTTACCACTCGGCCACCACTGCTCTCCCTCCCTCTTTTGAACAATAACTATTAATTAAATTGACATTAGCAATTACATTATATCTATACTCTATTTGTTTAGGTAATTAACTAAATGTAAACAATCTTCATCATACCTTTTTAATACCATAGAAATGTATACAATGAGTTATTTACCTAAACCGATGTTTAAATTTAATTAATATTTGTATGTCTTTTATAAATATATTTTTAATTAAAAAAAATTCAAGATTGTTGACATTTTGTTAACTACCTAAACAGATGGAGTATAGTTTCTAATGTTATGTAATTAAAATATCATATTTTAACAAATAAATAAAATATTTATAGAAAATAATAAAATGGTCTTTAAGTGCTTTAGTTTGATGTCATCTAAACATTAGTGAATAGTTTTTGCTACTGTATACATTTGTTTTTAAATGAATAAACTTCTATTTTTGTATTAAATACTCTGCTAAATGAAACACTGCAAATACTTCGAAAGCTATTCTAACTCATAAAATAAAATAATAAATTTTAATACTGACGAAGGTATTAAAAAGCAGTGCGCAGTTTTGCTTGCTAATTTTATATATATATATATTTTTAATATTCGAGTATAACTTAATATTTTTTTGAGTTATTATAGAATACACATTTATTTTCATGGTCACAGATATACAAATTTTGATTAAGTACCTTTTTATTTTGTTTGAGATCTTAGCAATTTTGTAATTTTTTTAAAGAAACTGAAAAAGAAATATTAAAAAAAAATCACAATAAAAACCAAACTAATTATAAAAACACGATATTCTGTTACAAAAATGGTAAAACACACAGATATATAAAACAGTAAAATCAAATAACCATCAATTTCAATGGTTTAAATAAATATCTTATCTTGTACATTTTTACACACCCTTTAGATGTCAATAATAAAATGAAGTCTTTGCGAACTTATTTAAGGATCTTAAAACTTACTAATCATTGTGACTGGCGCTTTTAGTTTTATTACTTTGTTTTCATTGTGACTTGCATAGTATTATTATTGTATTTTATTCATAGAAAATAATAAAATGGTCTGTAAAGGCTTTAGTTTGATGTCATCTAAACATTAGTGAATAGTTTTTGCTACTGTATACATTTTTTTTCAAATGAATGAATGAAATGAATGTTATTAAATACTCTGCTAAATGAAACAGTGCAAATACTTCGAAAGCTATTCTAACTCATAAAATAAAATAATAAATTTTAATACTGACGAAGGTATTAAAAAGCAGTGCGCAGTTTTGCTTGCTAATGTTATATATGTTTTTTTTTTAATATTCGAGTATAACTTAATATTTTTTTGAGTTATTATAGAATACATATTTATTGTCATGGTCACAGATATACCAATTTTTACTAAGTGCCTTTTTTATTTTGTTTGAGGTCTTAGCAATTTTGTTATTTTTTTTTTAAATAAACTGAAAAGGAAATGTTTTAAAAAAATCACAACAAAAACCAAACTAATTATAAAAACACGATATTCTGTTACAAAAATGGTTAAATACACAGATATATGAAACAGTAAAATCAAATAACCATCAATTTCAATGGCTTAAATAAATATCTTATATGTAAATTTTTACACACCCTTTAGATGTCAATAATAAAATGAAGTCTTCGCGAACTTATTTAAGGATCTTAAAACTTACTAGTCATTGTGACTGGCGCTTTTAGTTTTATTACTTTGTTTTCATAGTGACTTGCATAGTATTATTATTTACAAATAATGCTAAAGTCAATAAGATAAAATGGTTACTGATTTCTGCATTTTTCCTTTGTTATTTTAGGGTTCCGTAAACAAAGGGCAAAACGAGATTCTATTTCTAAGACTCCGCTGTCCGTCCATCCAACCGTCAGTTTGTCTGTCCGTCAGTATGCCACCAGGCTGTATCTCATGAACATAGTTAGACAGTTGTAATGATGTATTTCTGTTGCCGCTATAACAACAAATAATTTGGTAAAAAAATATTTGTAAAAAAATAATTAGGTGGGGCTCCCATGCAACAATCGTGATATTTTTTGCCGTTTTCTTGCTGCGGACGGTACGGAATCTTTCGTGCGCGGGTCCGACTCGCACTTGGCTGCCTTTTTTCCTAATTAATATGATAAAGGGATTAAATTATACATTTATCTGTAGAACCGTAACACATGTAATAACATGCATATCAGCATGTGTTTGCAAAATCGTTTTACTGAATTGATAGATAGATAGATAGATTTATTTATTTGCATAGAATGTAGGTAATTAATACAATTTGGTGTTACAAGCAGGTGTTTGGTGATATCAGCCATTTTATTTTAAGATAATAAAATTACCTATTTTGATAAATCTTGATTGCATCACTTGAGCGTGTGTGTGCGTACAATGCGCTATCAATGCGACGATTTCCAAATTATTATTTTATTTGTACAACAACACCGCGTGACTAATAAAAATAAAATTTATATAAAGTATGCATAAGTATCATGCAACATAAGCATATTTTTGCTTAAAACGTGATCTCCAAATCATGTTTGTAAAGTAACATCACCTGTTTGTAGTAGGTACATGTAACGAAGACGAAGACACATATCATATTTTGATGAGATGTGTTCGGAATCAATCGCTCAGAACACAAATTGGCGCACATAACATTAATTTATCGAACCCTTTTTCCAGATAAAATAGTCCCTATAATTAATATGGTTAAGTTTGCTCTGAAAAACCGACCCAGGACCTATTTTTAATATTTTTTTATTTTTATTTAAACTAACACTAATTTTATTTCATAATTATGTTTACCTACAGAGTGTCATATTCGCACCAGCGAAAAAGCTCTTTAAATAAAGATAAAAAAAGTAATATGTAATTGAAACATTCTTTTTATTTTATGCGCAATATTCCAGTTACTTGTTGCATATTATTATCATATTGATAAACTTTAAGGTGAGGTTGCACTTATTTTGAAATTTTTTGACCTCTGGAAATTCACAAAATATAAAAAAGAACACCATTAAAAATTATTTTAATAAAAGTTACCATATCTATGACCTATCCCGTAGACATGGTCCTGGAATTGTTACGATAGTCGTGGAATACTTTTTAACACTACCATGTCCTCGTGGAGGCAACCTCGCGGTTGTCCTCTGGTATTCCTCTGTCATGGCACGGAGTGAGAGAAAAAGAGAAGTAGAGACCTCCTTCTGTTAAAACTGGTCAAACTTTAGCATTAAAACCAGTTTTGTTACGTTCTTAATTTCTTCTTTAGAAACCGACGTATAATGTATAATCTTTTACTATTTAATAATCTATTTTATAATAATCTAATAATCTATTTATAGTAAATCAACTCTAATTAAAATAACGTTACATTTGAGTTTCTAAATAGTAAACATTTTTGACTTTTCACTGTATTATTCAGGTTTTTCAATGTAGGTTTTTCTTTTATACCACACGTCTTATACAGTTACAAAAACACTTCCCATAATTAAACACAACTTAAAATGGTATTCATAAACCTAATTGTACTGTTATTGGGGTTTTTGTTTGTTTTTATTTAAAGTTTTTGTATTTTTGTATATATTTTTGTCCTGTGCGAGTCTCAAATAAATGTTTTTTTCTTTCTTTCTTTTTTTACTGTTAACATCATTTTAAAATCAAATGACCATCAATTTCAATGGCTTAAATAAATATCTTATATGTACATTTTTACACACCCTTTAGATGTCAATAATAAAATGAAGTCTTCGCGAACTTATTTAAGGATCTTAAAACTTACTAGTCATTGTGACTGGCGCTTTTAGTTTTATTACTTTGTTTTCATAGTGACTTGCATAGTATTATTATTGTATTTTATTTACAAATAATGCTAAAGTCAATAAGATAATTAAATGATTACTGATTTCTGCATTTTTCCTTTGTTTTATTTAGGGTTCCGTAACCAAAGGGTAAAACGCGATCCTATTTCTAAGACTCCGCTGTCCGTCCATCCGACCGTCGGTTTGTCTGTGCGTCGGTCTGCCACCAGGCTGTATCTCATGAACATTCTTTCACAGTTGTAATGAAGTATTTCTGTTGCCGCTATAACAACAAATAATTTGGTAAAAAAATATTTGTAAAAAAATAATTAGGTGGGGTTCCCATGCAACAATCGTGATATTTTTTTGCCGTTTTCTTGCTGCGGACGGTACGGAATCTTTCGTGCGCGGGTCCGACTCGCACTTGGCTGCCTTTTTTCCTAATTAATATGATAAAGGGATTAAATTATACATTTATCTGTAGAACCGTAACACATGTAATAACATGCATATCAGCATGTGTTTGCAAAATCGTTTTACTGAATTGATATCAGCCATTTTATTTTAAGATAATAAAATTACCTATTTTGATAAATCTTGATTGCGTCACTTGAGCGTGTGTGTGCGTACAATGCGCTATCAATGCGACGATTTCCAAATTATTATTTTATTTGTACAACAACACCGCGTGACTAATAAAAATAAAATTTATATAAAGTATGCATAAGTATCATGCAACATAAGCATCTTTTTGCTTAAAACGTGATCTCCAAATCATGTTTGTAAAGTAACATCACCTGTTTGTAGTAGGTACATGTAACGAAGACAAAGACACATATCATATTTTGATGAGATGTGTTCGGAATCAATGGCTGAGAACACAAATAATATGCGCACATAACATTAATTTATCGAACCTTTTACCAGATAAAATAGTCCCTATAATTAATATGGTTAAGTTTGCTCTGAAAAACCGACCCAGGACCTATTTTTAATATTTTTTTTTTATTTTTGTTTAAACTAACACTAATTTTATTTCATAATTATGTTTACCTATAGAGTGTCATATTCGCACCAGCGAAAAAGCTCTTTAAATAAAGATTAAAAAAAAAGTAATATGTAATTGAAACATTTTTTTTTATTTTATGCGCAATATTCCAGTTACTTGTTGCATATTATTATCATATTGATAAACTTTAAGGTGAGGTTGCACTTATTTTGAAATTTTTTGACCTCTGGAAATTCAAAAAATATAAAAAAGAACACCATTAAAAATTATTTTAATAAAAGTTACCATATCTATGACCTATCCCGTAGACATGGTCCTGGAATTGTTACGATAGTCGTGGAATACTTTTTAACACCACCATGTCCTCGTGGAGGCAACCTCGCGGTTGTCCTCTGGTATTCCTCTTGTCACGTGCCATGACAAAGAGAGAGAGAAAAAGAGAAGTAGAGACCTCCTTCTGTGAAAACTGGTCAAACTTTAGCATTAAAACCAGTTTTGTTACGTTCTTAATTTCTTCTTTAGAAACCGACGTATAATGTATAATCTTTTACTATTTAATAATCTATTTTATAATAATCTAATAATCCATTTTATAATAATCTATTTATAGTTAATCGTATGAGTAATAAAGTGAATTAGTCATGTCACATCTAAAACAACTATAATGTGTTTTGTTACGATAAATACGATAAATTACGATAAAAATGACTGGGTAGAACAGAAAAGTTATAATCTATCGAAAACGGAATTAATTTTAACAGATTTTATGGTGACGAACATATTTCTACTGAAGAATTTACAAGAGCCTTATTTGTTAGCAACTAGCACCTCTTTTATATCTCCTCTATCCAAATAAACATAAAAAATCATTCTACAAAACTTGTTTTGTTACTGAGCGGTACTGATAAAACATGATTATTTTTGACATATTCACGAACAGTTACCACATTCACAGTACTTTTTGAGACATTTCAGGAATAAGAGGACCCATATCAATTGGGCACTCCTCATCCCATTCTTTGAGGAGTGATCAGAGAGGCATCACGGCGTACTCAATTACCTCGTGTCGCAGGTCCTCACCAAACACGGCTGTTTCGGAAAGTTTCTGTTTCAGATTTTGCGGGAAGATAGACCGTTTTCACGATAACCAACAACGACACAATGTGAAAACGATTGTTAAAATACCATGTGAAACTACCAGTCCCACGATATTGTGTCGTCATCGCCTAATAAGAAAATGGCCATGCGTCTGCGTGTTATCTTTATGATGATTGCCCGGAAGATACTTTATGAGCTAACGGTACCGTAGGCGCGGGGTTGCGGACGGCGAGCAATGGGTAGCTCGCTGTCCGATCGTCCAGTAACCGTTCGGACCAAGCCCAATTCATCGACGGTGCGCACTGTTCCCACGCGCCTCAAGGAGTCGTCAGCAAACTGTAGGGGCCCAGCAGGGTCGAAGGCTATTGGAACCATGGATAATATGAAAGTACAGCACACCGGGGCCTTGGAACCAAGGCAAAGAAGGAACGAGATCGGTATTTTAGTCAGTAAAAGTTTGACACTAACTCCCGCTCAGCCCAAGGGCGGGAGATGTCACTGGATGATTTTTACTCACCAGAAAAATAAGAAGAAAAAAAGATGAGCTAACAGTGGAGGTCTATCCCACTTGGGCGCAGCATCCCCGAGTCTTGAGGATACTTTGTCTAGATCAATGAATCAACCTCCTTAGCTTTGCCCCAATTATTTTTGGGATCGGCTTCAAGTCTAGCCAGCTGCAGCTAGAGCGACACTCTTGGCAAGACTAGTTATTAGCCTACTATCTTGAGATCTTATGGCGGTATGGAGGCAGCGTCTGTCGCAACCCAGCGCTGGGCACGACACATCGCGGTAAATCCCATCTTTGAGGAGTGGTTACAGAGGCGCCAGGATTTATTTCCTTTCTGCCTCGCCTCACCCGACAGGAAAAAACGCCGGGTTGTCACCATTGTGCGAATCGCTCTGAGGATTCGGTGGAGCCTATTGCGGAAATCTACCCTGCTCAGGAGAGCACCACCGTATCCTCTTGGAAGCGATCGGTGGCGGCGAGCTAACACCCTTAGCCTAGTAGGGTGCAAAAGGCATGGAAAGTAGTAATTATTTTCTGAGAAGCAATAATGCGAGCGAAGGGAGGTGGCGGAAAGCGTGAGGCAGAGTCAAGCCTCACGCTCTACCGCTGGAGACGCTTCGGTCGTCAGAAGTTACTGAGCAATTCCCAGTTACCGTAAGCGCTGGTTTGCAGACGGTAATGACCAGGGCCGGGTGGACGGCGTGTGGTATTGTTCGACGTGCTCCTAGAAGAGTTGTCATCTATCTCTATAGCTACCTGCCAGAGCTGCGAGGTTGCTCGAAAGAGTAACCTATGGAATGTAGGCGAAATGGCGTCAGCGACAGCGCACAATCGAGGCGGTAAGGGCCATCCTTGAGGCGTGGCTGGAAAGACCTCACGGCACTCTTAACTTCCGCACGACGCAGGTCCTAACGGAACACGGAAAGTTTGCCAAATTCCTGTTCCAGATTCGTGCGGAGGATTCGCCCGGGTGTCGCCACTGTGCGGAACACCCGGAGGACACGGTGGAGCATACTGTAGAGGAGTGCCCCGCCTGGGCGGAGCATCGCCGTGTCCTCGTGGGGGCAATCGGCGGCAGCGATCTCTCTCGCCGGGCCTTGGTTCAGGCCATGGTCCGGAGTGAGGAGGGATGGCGGGCGGTCGCCTCCTTCTGCGAAGCAGTAATGCTAGCAAAGGAGGAGGCCGACCGCATCAGGCAGAGGCAACGGGGCGCTCGCCCCAGACGCCGCCGGGATTCCGATTCCGATTTCCGGCCACCGTAGGCGCGGGCTTGCGGACGGCGTGCAGTGGGTAGCACGCTGTCCGATCGTCCGGTAACATACTGGACCGAGCCCAAGTCATCGACGGCGCGTTCTGTTCCCGCGCGCCTCAAGGAGCTGTCAGCGAACCGTGGATGCCCAGCCTGCTAGCTGCAGGCAGGCAGGGTCGAAGCCTGCTGGGGTTAAGGGCCGTTTTCTGAGAGGAAGGCTCAGCCCCGGCACGATAGGCAATGAAGGAACAGGGTAGGTTTTTAGTCAGTAAGAGTCTGACACTACTTCCCGCTCCACCCAAGGGCGGGATTTGTCATTGGATGATTTTACCCACCCAAAAAAAAAACCTATGGAATGTAAAAAACTTCAAGAAACTGAAGGAATACGGGTAGGTGTAGTGTAGTGTGACAAAGTCGGTCACTCCTCCGTCTCACTCCACTCAACGCGCGAAAAGTTTAATTCAATTCAAATTCAAAATCTGTTTTGTTTCACATAGGCCTAAAACGTTAGAAGCAAGTGCACAGTTCCAATCTTTTTTTATGGAGAAGAAGTAGCAAAAAACATCATGGCCACTCTTTAAAAAAAATATTATTATAGTTGCAATATTTCCATAACTGCAGACGGTATGAATGTAGACCAATCAACTTTGTATCCAAAAGCACAATAAAACTAGTAATCTATTATTCTCCGGAGTTTACAGTGTTCTCACTTTCACATTATAAAAAAGGCTATATAAAAATAAACCTATCACTAAAGAAGTCAAGGTGGTTGAATTAAAGTCTAAATAAATAAAAATATTGAAAATGCAATATCTTCTTCTTCCTGCCCTTGTCCCATATTACTTGGGGTCGGCGCAACACGTTTTTTTCTTCCACTCTATCCTGTCAGCCGTCACACTATCACTAACTTCCTTTTCTTTCATATCACTCCTCACACAATCCATCCATCTCTTCTTCTTCTTCATTGAAAATGCAATATAAAAAAAAAAATGTATTTGTTTATTTCCTACTCTAAGAGCAAGTTATCCCAATTGTTAGTAAAGACCATGTCTTAATTGCATATTTCACCTCTTTAGAATTGAAGTACCAATTAATTGCTCATAAGTTCATTCGACACCAATATTTATCAATCTGTAATGGGAAATTCCTAAAATTTTATGAAAACTTTGTCACCTTCAAGAACATCGAGCTCATTATCTATTTTATAAATAAAAACTCAAACACACGGGTAACGTAGTCATTCTCGAAACTTTAACATGATCGCATTTCTGCTGCTCTCCGTGATACCGCTGATCCTCTACGCGGTATACCTCCTGTCCAAAAGAAAGTTCCAATATTGGGAGGATAAAAAAGTTCCACATATTCCACCGGTCGCAATTTTCGGGAACTTCTCCGACTATATCTTACATAAGACACCATTAGGACAACACGCTCAGAAAATATGCCGAAAATTTCCGAACGCACCGTATGTTGGTGCCTACTACGGCACAGAACCCACCATCATCGTTCAAGATCCAGAAGTGATCAAGCTTGTCATGACCAAGGATTTCTACTTCTTCAGCGGCCGTGAAGTCTCTAACTACGCGACTAGAGAGTTGTTCACACAAACCATGTTCTTCAATTACGGCGACAAGTGGAAAGTGCTGCGGCAGAACCTCACTCCGCTGTTCTCCTCTGCAAAGATGAAGAACATGTTCCATTTGATCGAGAAGTGTTCTCATGTATTTGAAAACATCCTCGACGAGGAAGTGCAGAAAAGCAACGCTATCGAAGCGAGAGCCCTCGTGGCGAGGTTCACCATGGACTGCGTCGGAACCTGTGCGTTCGGTGTCGACACAAACACCATGGTAAATAAAGAAAACAATCCTTTCAGCCAAATTGGCGAAGTTATTTTTGATACTCGGAGGATCAGAGCATTCAAGAAAGATATGCGTGCTATATGGCCAGCAATATTCTACGCAGTGGGCTTCAAATCAATGCCAATAGAAGTAGAACACTTCTTTTATAACTTGTTGACAGGAATTTTCAAAGAACGCAATTATACGCCGACGTCAAGGAACGACTTTGTGGATCTTATGCTGAAGCTGAAGGCTGACCATTCTATGAAAGGCGACAGTTTGAAGAACATGAAGGATGAAACAGGAGGGAAAGTTAATTTAGACATAAATGATGACCTGTTAGTAGCTCAGTGTTTCTTGTTTTTCGCCGCTGGATACGAGACTTCGGCGACTACTCTGAGTTTCACTATGTTCGAGTTGGCGAAACACCCTGAAGCTCAGGAACGTCTTTTGGCAGAGGTGGACGAGTACTTGCGTCGCCACGACAACGTGTTGAAATACGAGTGCGTTGCAGAGACGCCGTACCTGCAAGCCTGTATTGATGAGGCTCTCCGTCTGCATCCAGTGTTGGGAGTGATCACTCGCGAGGTGATAGAAAATTACACGTTTCCTTCTGGGTTGACGCTGGAGAAAGGTATTCGGGTGCACTTACCGGTGTTCCACTTGCATCACAACCCGGAGTTCTTCCCAGAACCAGAGCAGTATCGCCCGGAAAGGTTCCTGCCTGAGGAGAAGCAGAACATCAAACCGTATACTTACATGCCGTTTGGAGACGGTCCCAGGATTTGCATTGGTAAGTGTCAAATAATTATTTATATCACGCTTGGCTGATGGTAGTGATTTTTGTTTCATTCAATACTGAACTCTTGTATCGATATTTTATGGCTCAGCAAGGTGTAGGTAGATTGCAGGAATATTCGAAAGCCAAGCCCAGTCAAAGTCTGACACATTTTCTGAAGAGTCTCACAGCGCCCAGAATGGGGGGCGGGGGAGTTGTTTGATGAGTTCCTATTAGAAAAAAGGCAAGGTGTTCCTTGCTTTTTTTTTTGGATAGACAGTTATTGCGTACGTAAAGATCACTTATCTGATAGATGATGCAATGCAAACCAACAGAGACATTGTGTGCCTAGCTAAGACTTTGACAGGTGAAGGGCCGTATCTCACTACCATGATGACGTACCCAGGTCATTATGACATAAAATGTATGGTCGACAGCGAACAGGGGTCAGGTGAGAGACAATCATAGAGCTGCATCCATTTTCCTGGCATCGCGAATTGGCAACGCCACCATGGCATCCCAGTGAAACACATGCACAGTGGGCGTGTGGCTAGCTCGATAACTCAGCATTTTAAAAAAAATAATATCCCAAGACTAGCTACCCGCCCTGACCCTGCATTTTTTAATCATATTGGAAAATCAAAAATGACAACCTTTGATGAGATATTGCATACAAACATAATTCTCATTTTTCACTAAGGTAAAAAATGGTTTTTGAAAATTTCAAATATTGAAATCATAATCATTGTCATGACTTGACGAAATTCTTCTAGAGTGGCCTAGAAACGTCTGTATCTAGAATATTCCTGGCTTTGCGTATAAATACGAGCTCCCGACGGGAAGTGAGTCAATTTAATTTCGAACGGTGAGATGACTATGACAGGCTAGTGGTTAGTGGCCCTGACTGCTATGTCGGAGATTGTGGGTTCGAATCCCACCCAGGAAAAATGTTTGTGTGATGAGCACGAACATTTGTTCTGTGTCTGGGTGTAATTTATCTATAATATGTATGTATTTAGAAATATATAAGTAAGTTTATCAGTTGTCTAGTACTCATAACACAAGCTCTGCTTAGCTTGGGACTAGACGGCGTGGTGTGATGGTTGTAGAATATTATTATATATTGTGAAATATATTATATATTATTATATATATAACTGCAAACTACGTTAAGTCCGAAGCGATTTTATCTAACGACCTTAGCGATAGTGAAACAAATTTTTAGTATTCATTGTGGTTTGGTTATTATTGTTTGGACAAATTTATTATTGATTGGGTAATAAATTCTCTGTTAGTAAACCGACATTTACCCGTGTACGTAACATTATCATTTCCTTAAATAATTAAAATCAATAAAACTATCATATATTTTTACAGGATTAAGGTTCGCAAGAATGCAAATGACAGCTGGTATGATAACAATAATGAAGAAGTACCGCGTGGAGCTGGCGCCAGGCATGAAGAAAGAGCTTAGCTTCGATCCAAAGGCAATCGTCACGGCACCAATCGGAGGGGTCAGACTGAACTTTATTGAAAGGGAGGGCTGGCAACAACGCCTGCTGAAATCACCTTGAATACATATTCACAATATAACACTGAATATTAAGGTTGATTTACATTGATACAGTGGGTGGCGTCAGTTTCACTGTATTCCAGCAATTTTTTTTTTTATCGTAGGTAAAATCATCCAATGACAAATCCCGCCCTTGGGTGGTCACATAACCTTTGGCCCCAGTAGGCTTCGGCCCTGCTAGACCCCTACAGTTTGCTGACAACTCCATGAGGCGCGCGGGAACAGTGCGCGCCGTAGACGACCTGAGCTCGGACCGGTCTGTTACCGGACGGACGGACAGCGAGCTACCCATTGCCCAACGTCCGCGAGCCCGCGCCTACGGTGGCCGGAAATCGGGATCGGAATCCCGGCGGCGGCGGCGGCGTGTGCGCCTTTGTTTAATGCGGTTGGCCTCCTCCTTTGCTAGCATTACTGCTTCGCAAAAGGAGGCGACCGCCTGCCACTACGGATCAGCATTGCATCAGTGTAAACATGTTTCAATCCTGTCCAGCAATTATTTACAGTGCTGACCCAGCGCTGCAAATCATTTATGCTGGCGCCAGCTACTGCATCAATGTAAATCAGCCTTTAGTTTTAAGCCCTGTATAGAAGTTATTAAATAATGAACCTTCTTATGAACCATATAACGTTCACCACTAAGGAGTATTTTAGGCGTTAATTTTTTTTTTTTTAAGAATCCGTCATGATTTCCCCAGTCCCCATGTTCCTGTTTTCTGTACATTAGTCCCGTACCAAGCTTGAGTCAAGCGCATGCGTATTTGAAATCTTTTTGATATATATGATAGCTTTGGAAAAAGTACAAAACACATTTCTTACAAATCTGCATATAGCTATAGGGTGATTGGTAATTAGTGACCGATACTTAAACACACGATTGTAGTTAAATAACAAACAAGTTTTACTATGGGACAAAACCTGAAATCGCGAAAAAAAATCAGCAAGTTCAGTATATTTTGACCAGTACCTCTACCATGAGTTGTAAGCAATAGTATTCGTCGCTACTCGATATCGACGCCGTAAATATTTTGTATGGCAAATTTTGCAGCGCCTCTAGCGGTCACTTGCAGAACCAAAATTTGCCATACAAAATATTTACGGCGTCGATATCGAGTAGCGACGAATACTATTGCTTAAAACTCATGGTAGAGGTACTGTTTGACGAATATAAATGTCCCATACATTTTTTTTGCGATTATTTTTTTGTTATTATGACTACAATCACGTGTTTAAGTATCGGTCACTAATTACCAGTCACCCTATATGGCTTTATGGCTATTAAACTTTTTATACGCCCAATGCTATGAAATACCTGCTTGAGTTCCAATTTCTAAACTAGATTATCGTGCGATTAGATGACTTTGGTATTATTAAAAATACTCAAGGTAAAATGCTCCTGACTCTCAAAACCGTATATGTAACTTGTATGTGCCAAATTATTTCAGCTGTGGCAAAAAACGGCAGTTCTTAGGTGTCGTACAGTTGCACACTCCAAATCACCCTAGGACACTATGTAGACTTAATGTTCTCATGGACAAAAAACGGATCTTGATATGTTTGCCGAAGAATGGAAGACGATAATTGATTATTCACTGTGACGATACCGTCAGAATGTATGAAATTTTGTGAGACAAATCATGTATGACTAAATATTATGTTTATTAAATAAAATAAGTAATTGTTCTATAGTTCATGTTTTCTCTTTTCAATCTTTCGATTTTCAAGTTTACAATATCATAATAATGTGAGAATGAATGTGTATTTTTCAGAATAGACTTTTATTAACAGAAATCAATTCATAACAGCCATCTCTTGACAGGAAAATAAATTAGATGTGTCATTACTAACACAAAAAAGAGATGTCGCTAGTGATCTACAAAATAATTGACTTGTAATGTCACACTTGTAGGACCAATTTAATATTAATAGGCTCGCGTTTGATTATTATCTCTTCTGATGGTAATGATCAACGATGGAACACGCTTGCCTAGATGTAACGATTTCACTCATAACCTAAAATCCCCCAGATTGAAGTTATCAGAAAAGAATTCTCTGGAAAAGAATTCCGCTTCATAGCTGTGGGAACGCACAATTGTGTGCGTAAATCGATTTGTACGTAGAGGGATTTATTTATTTATTTATTAAGACTTCATGCAACACAAAGGTACACAGGCGGATTTAATCCGAAGAGAAAACATGGTAGGTGCATAAGAAAAAAACAAAAGATTATTAAGAAAACAAGGGTTTAAATAAATATATAAATAAAATATACATACATATATATTTAATATAGAACCTAATATATATCTACATATACATACATTTATATGAAGTAAAAGAAAGGGGTTTATGAGACGACTTCGATATCTGTGAAGAAAATAATTCTGCAATTTCCGCTTGAATGCATAGGTACTGACTGGCGAAGATGGTGGTGGTGGAGATGGTTGCCATGTACCGGTGGCGCACATCTGGCAATACATCTGGTGTTCCGATGATGGAATGACCACTATTAAGATCTTGATTATCTTTTACTCGGTGAAGATGTAGCTTTCTAATGTCTTACATAGCATGAGTAGAATGACAGCAGGACGAAAATATGCATATTTAAGGTGAGAGAAAAGGACAGGTAGCTAAATAGTAAGAATCCGACAGCTGTCACCCGCACCATCCTGTAGCCGTTGTAGTGTACCTAATAGCGAAAGATTTTTAAAACAGGTCACGTAGTGTTTGAGTTAAATCGTAATAAATAAACAAAAAAAAAAAAAAAAACTTTCCTCTATAAAATATTAGTGTAGATAGTGAAGACAAGCTGATAAGCCAAGGTTAAATGTCTCATTTTTAGCCAACTCATCCTGCATTGACAATTATTTTGTCCGATAAGGAATATTTGTACTATTCGAATCGAGTACTTGACTCATTTTTTTTTAATCGTTTGTATCAAAAACTAACTTAAACTAATAAATGCTCATACACCCAAGTATTCTGTGCCTATTTCAAGAATATTTGTGTGTATTCTTTGCCTGTTTCGGGCACCAGTCTCGCACATATGTTTATGGTATAGTTTTAGTATTACTGTTCCCCTAGATTAAACCAAAACAGCGGAAGGTAGACTCGCCTTTACAGCTGAAATTGCGACAATTGTCACGATTTTACATCAGTCGCAACGATCAGACACATTTGGCGGCTGACGTTATTTCACTCGCACTGCAGCGCCGGCTCTTATCTCTGCCCTTGTCTATCAGTGACTACAGCTAGTGTAGATGTGTGAGTTTTGAGTCCAGGTTTTCTGATTGCGATGTTAGCGTGTAACGTATCTTCCCCTATAATATATCAATTACTGTTCCAAAGAAATTTTAAAAAAGGAGGAGGTTCTCAAATTGGTTGTATTTTTAAGGTTCCGTATGGTTATCCAAGTCAGCGGTTCCTTGAAGCTGAGAAAAAAAAAACTTATAAGTTAACGAAAAAAAAATATGTCGCAAAAGACGTATATTTCGACATTCGGCACTATTATGGAGGTAAAGCCGGCCCTGGTGATGAGCACGATCATTAGGTCTGTGTCTGGGTGTAATTTATCAATAATATGTAAGTATGTATTTAGTTTAGAAGTGTTGTAATGATTGAGGATCTTGTTCTACAATTTTAAAATAGACGAGAAGTACGAGTATGTTTATCAGTTATCTAGTACTTATAACACAAGCTAGACTAGATGGCGTTGTGTGAAACTTGTGGAATATTATTATTATTATATGTCTCAGCAACACGTATGTAACTTCAAAAAAAAAAAAAACTGAACGTTTATTCTCACTTCCTGCTGTCTGTCCCTGTGTATGCTTAGATCTTTAAAACTACACAACGGATTTTGATGCGATTTTTTTTTAAGAGATATAGTGATTCAAGAGGAAGTTTTATGTATAAATAATATATTTAATATGAACATTGCACCCGTGCGAAGCTGGGACGGGTCGCTAGTAACTGTATAAGAATAAACGTATGATTATACAATTAAGTAAAATATGGAGTGTTTTGTTTGTAAATACACCGTTTATGACTTCGTTACTAAGTAGAAACTATAAATAGTTTGGAAATTATCTTGACATTTAGCAAAGTCATCGTTTCCGTTCAAGGGGCTACCTGCGTCATACTAACATCTACATAAATATATATTATAAGGTATCACAGTAAGAGAGAGGTACAGAATTGTTTGAAGAACTTTACCACGACCCGAGAACGCAAAGGGGAACTGAAGGTAAACTGGTTTGTGCGGATCGCCCGGAGGACACGGTGGAGGTGCGAATGGCGGTGGCGACCTCTCGTATTGGGCCCTGGTACAGGCCATGGTCCAAAGTGAGGCCGCACGCGTGAGGGAACGGACGTCCTCACGCCTCAGCCACCAGGACCTCGACCCTGCATTCTAGTCACCGTAGACGTGGGCTTGCGGTTGATGAGCAATGGGTTACCATCCGGTCGTCCAGTAGTCGATGTCAGCAAAACCGTAAGGGCCTAGCAGGGCCGAAGCCTGCTGGGGCTATGTTTAGTCTTCCGAAAGAGAAACCTGGGGTCCTGAAACGCAAGGCAAAGAAGGAACACAGGTGTGGTTTTAGTCAGTAAAAGTCTGACGTCCTTAAGCTTCATCCTAGAGTGTAAGAACTCATTGGATGATTCTCTAGTCAGTAAGAGTCTGACATTATCTCCCGCCCCGCCCAATGGCAGGATTTGTCATTGGATGATTTTACCTACCTAAAAAAAACCTAAAAAAGCTTACAGGTTGGTTTAAGTCATCCTTAGTCTCTCATTCCACCCAGAGTGGGACCTGCAGTGGTGCTATTCTCTAGGAAAACGCAGTGCTGCCTCGACGACGAACACCCAAATAGGATGCATTGGATTGTCAACCTAATGTACCTAATCATTAGATGTATCCTATTTGGATGTTCGTCATTGCGGCAGCGCTGCGTTTTCTTAGAGTATAGCACCACAGGAGAAAAGGTATCACAGATAACCGATGTTTAAGTTGGAAAACATGCAGAGTAAACGTCACAGTCCAGTACCCTATGAAGGCGCGTATTTGAAGCGTTCATAACGCGGTCGCAAGGTAGGCACCGGAACTCCGTTATTAATCAATGTATCCTAACCGTGTTTGGGCTTTTTTTATTGTTGATAGGTTCGCGCTTGACCACTATTTTACCTGATGGAAAGCGATGGAGCACGCTTACCTAGAGGTAACCTATTTAATCTTGACTTAAAGATTCCCGGGTTTTAGCTGTCAGGAAACACAGACTCCGGTAGGGAATTCCATTCCTTAGCTTTACGCTCAATGAATATGTTCCCAAAACGTTTTGTGCGTATATGTGGGAATTCTGCCATGCACCGGTAGCGCATCGCCGGACGCCTAATGGTCCGCTGATGGAACGGGCTAGGTGTTTCTTATTTAGGTTATGGAATTCCGACGCAAACTTCCCGAAATACAGCCGAGAAAACCGACAGGCTAGCAACTCGCGCTTGTTAGAATTGTTACGCGATACGCTCTGTCTGTATGGTACCAACGAACTGCTTTGATGTTGAAGCGGGAAGGTAGGCAAGGGGAACCTGCATGAAAATAATATACCTTAGCCAGAATTATTATGAGATTTATGTACTCTGCCTATAAGTGGTTGTATTGTGATATACGTCGGGCTGGTGACCGCAACTCCACGTTTAAAGTGTATATTTTGAGTAAGGTTAGGACAAGTTCAAAGTCATTCGATCCACCCAGCTCCTCAAGGAAGGCCAGCAGGGTAATACCTTTATGCTACTGACCATTTCGCTGAGAGCACCTGAATTCTCGAAGCATTTTGCTCTGTATCCAGAGGCTACAGGCTAGCTGAGCAGCTGAGCTGCTGTTCCGTCAGCTACCACACGCCAAACGCCATGGCACCTATCTAGTCATTCCTCAAAGAGTGTCCAAAGCTTTGCATTATCCATCGCATATGCATAATGCGTGCATTACTCAACGTAAACCTTCCTCGTGAATCTCTATCTATTGACGGAAAGGGCATTAAAATCCGTTTTGTAGTTTTTGAGTTCATGGCGAACTGTCTAGACAGATGTGGTGGGGATATGTTTTATAATATAGGCATAAGAATAAGGCTAAGGATAGACAATAGCCAAAAGATCATCTTTACACAAAAATTAAACTAGAAAAAACATTACCTTGTTTTTATTGCGATTGCAAAAAGTGTTTTTTAGAAATCCAGCAAATACAATAATTGCTGGTTTTCTAAAAACACTTTTTGCCAAATCGTGCATCTTTTTCTCTTCTATGCAGAGCGACAGTGACCGCGCTTCATGTCACGGCCTTAAGAGCGTCCAACCCGACACACATTTTCACTTTTTTTCAAACAATTGCTCTTACGTGATTATGACGTTATTACACATTTTTCATCATTTCATTTTGAAAACACAGATATCTTGAGGATATTATCTAGGTTTCTATAGAAATCAAAACATAAATTTGTATAAAACTAATCCAGTAAAGACCTCTGAAAATCTGCTTTTTTACGTGAATTTGGGCTCTTTATAATTTACTTTATAAAAAGTCAAAAGAATGTACTATAGAAACCTTGCAAATTTAATCAGGATTATGAATGACGAAAATTTTTCCAAAATCTTTTACGGCTTTTTAAAATACACGTATTTCCTGGAAACTTTTTCCAGGAAATACGTGTTTTTTTATGAAATGTCAAAGTGATTGACAGTTTTAGCGAGTGCCAGCAGAGCGTTCAGGTGTTATCTCTCTGTTTCGCGTTGCCTTTTTATCAAACATTGCGTTGGATGAACCAACAAGCTTTTAAACCATGTTCAAGTTACGACGATAGACGAGTAGGGAAAGGCCTTCTTAAAATCCTCTCAAGGTCAAAATTAATTTATATCCTTGTTAGTTTTTCTTCAAGTTTTTGTTCAATTATTCTTTACTTACGTGAGTTTTTTGTTCTACTGGCAAATTAGTACTGTCCCTGGCGTGTAGTAGGGAAGGTTTTTATTGGTCTATAAAATATTGAGAATTGTTCGGCAGCAATTCCTTTTATGTATTTACTAGCTGTTACCCGCTCCCGTCATTTATTTATTTTATTTTTATTTTTATTATTGATAGGTTCGCGCTTGACCGCTATCTCACCGGTACCTCTACCATGAGTTTTAAGCAATAGTATTCGTCGCTACTCGATATCGACGCCGTAAATATTTTTTATGGCAAATTTTGCAGCGCCTCTAGCGGTCACTTGCAGAACCAAAATTTGCCATACAAAATATTTACGGCGTCGATATCGAGTAGCGACGAATACTATTGCTTAACACTCATGGTAGAAGTACTGATGGAAAGCGACGATACGGTCGACGATGGAGCGCGCCGTCAACTGAGTACATACTCTACTCTACCTATTCTACGCTAGCTACCATAAATACCAACCCTACCTACCCTACCCTATAACATTTCAGTTTGACAGCCGTTGTAGATTATAATAAAATAAATCCTCTCCATACTTTTTTCTTTCATGGTGACATGAAACTCATTGGATAGACCGATGCTATGGTCAGACTTTCTTGCATCTCACTACCAGTAACGACTGTCAAAGATGTACGCATGACAACCGGGAGCAAAGGTTTTACATGCTGTCTGAAGCACGGAGTGTCAGTAATGTTCTAGATAAACTTAGAAAGGAAAATTGATTGAAAGATGGGAAATAATTTCGGGGAGGTTTTTCACGTACATTGAAGGACTGGAACAGTTTGTCTGCTACGATCTGCCTGTCCGATTATAATTTAGGTATCTTCAAGGCTAGAGTGAATAAACTCTTAATAAACTAGTGCGCCTCACCATCAACGATTGCATCACCGCTTACCATCAGGTAGGATTACAGTCAAGCACTATTTTATATTCTAGCGACATCTATGGTATCACATAAGAAATAATCCTGCATCACGCAAGTAAAGTTTTCCGAGCGATTTGAACATATAAAACAGTCCGAAATCATCTATCGGACAGTAGCCCACCAGACATAACACCCGTCTGGTCGGAGGATCCTCCCTTTTCAACGGAGGTATGTGCGACTTTACTCTCTGTTCCGTATACCTCCAAAATATTATTAAAAAAAAGATAGCTCATTTATTGAGGAAAGCTATATGAAGTCATGGAGCCAAGGAAGCGGAGCCGAGGGCATAACCTAAAACGAGAGTGAAACCACAGAAAGCAATAGTTTATATCAGTAAAAAAAGGTAGAACCGCGGCCAGAAGCTGGTAAAATATAAAACTAATATAATGAGTCGTATCTTAACAGATGCAGATGCAAATTAACTGTGTGTAACAATTAAATTAAATATTGGAATGCATATTAACAAGAATTTAAAAATAAAATGTTCTCGAAGTATTTTTTTGGGTGTAACTGTTCGCTAACTTGATTCCCACACAGAACATAGCGCTTTAATACTCGTAATATTATGCAAAATTTGATTCATTAGGATATCCTTATATGTCTCTGTCAATAAAACGCAAAACCAGTTATCTAAAAGGTTACTTTATTTTTTTTTTAAGATCCATAAATTTTGTATCAGATAGACGCCTACAAATTATAATATTTTCAATAAAAAGCCCTTGTGCCAAATAGATGCAACTGGTTAATCATTAAAAAAAATAGGTTCTCAATTCAAATGTGTGTTTTTTTTTTGTTCTTCAGCAATACCTTTTGCGATGGCAAATTTTATGTTAATCACTTCGATGATTATTATAGTAGTTTGGAAGACTATTTTTTCTCAGTGATTCTTTTTAGATTTGGTGTACATCTGATGAAGAACTTCCGAAATAGGCCGTGTAACTCTTCAATAGATTATAGCAAATCTTTCGGAATTGCTGCATTCGCTGGTCTGTTTATTGTTAACACCATTTTATAACATAACATTACGTCAGTGAATACATAAGAAGTATGCATGTGTACGTAAAGTTCGCCCTACTATTTGATTACACCAATTATGTGCAAATTCCATGTGATTAATCATTCATCAATTAGAAAAAAACTTTTTTGTTTATGAACCGATCTTGATGATTCTTTTTGTGGTGGGTTATTAAGTAATTCCGTAAAGATCTCATCAATTACTATATATGATTTACAGATTGAGTCATTATGGACATTTGACCATTCATTCGGGAACTTAGCATAGAAACTATTTAGTTTTAACTCTAGGATACTACAAATAAAAAGGAGATTTCAACTGTCTAGCTATCGCGGTTCTTGAGACAGACAGACGGACAGACAGCGAAGTCTTAGTAATAGGGTTCCATTTTTACTCTTTTGGTACGAAACCCTAAAATCGACTTATAATCTGACTTATTACTAAAACCAATACACTACAAAACATTAATTAAACTTTTTTTGAATTCGAGCATTGATTGAGTAATATCGATGTCGGATTGCGAATGAATTCCGAATCAGCGAAGAAAATTGTCCAGCGGGCCTAAAAAGGTCACATGAGCAATTCATCCCAAGTCGTCGACGGCGCGTTCTGTTCCCGCGTGCCTCAAGGAGCTGTCAGCACACCGAAGAGGCCCAGCCTGCTAACTGCAGGCAGGCAGGGTCGAAGCCTACTGGGGTCATAGGTTAACTTCCGAAAGGAATACCCGGCCCCGGCACGACAGGCTACGAAGGAAAGGGGTAGGTTTTTAGTCAGTAAGAGTCTGACACTACTTCCCGCTCCGCCCAAGGGCGGGATTTGTCATTGGATGATTTTACCTACCATAAAAAAAAAAAACATGAGCAATTCATCTAGAGCAAATCAAATTCCGAATTCCTAGCAGATCATAAGCAATTCTTCTAATGTTCGTAAAATGGTTGCATAAATTAGTTGAATTATATCTACTCAATTCACTGCATATCAGAATCATATTCCTTGTAAATATTGCCGTATAAAAAAAATAGGATTCATATTATGATTCTACAATGTGGCCTTTTTAGACCTGCAGATAAGAGGTAGGATATAGTTAAATTTCAAGAGTTCGACTTTGTCCTTTTCTTGAGGGATTTGCTGTAAGCCTCTGTAAGTGCTTGAGTCATTGATCTTCATTTCCCCCTGTAATTGTAAGTGATAGGGGTGGATTTTATCCCGACTTTTTTACAGTTTTGCTTCGACTCTGACCTCGCAGGTTGAATGATGATACTAAGGTTTAGCTTTTCAATTTGGGTTGTTATGAACACATTTATAAAGATCAGCTTTTGTGTATATAATGTCACAATTATTACTTACTAGCTGTTGTTACCAACGGCTTCGCCCGTGTGAAAGTAAAAAAAAATAACCAAGGGAACGTACTAACGCAATAAAAAGTTTTTTTTATTGTTGATAGGTTCGCGCTTGATCGCTATCTCGCGTAGAAAGCGACGATGCGTAGACTTGTAGTTTAGCCCTGTGCCAAATTTCTTCTAAATTCGTTCAGCTGTTCGAGCGTGAAGTAGTAATAAACACACACACACACATAAACTAATTATTATGTTACCAGCAATCGGTCTAAGTCAGGTATTCTATGCAATACCGAATGCTCAGCCGGTAATGTGTGTAAAAGACGAGAGCAGGGAAGGAGGTGATGTAATTTTAGGGCACCCCGACTCAGACTGGTTAGGTTAGGGTTTTTTTTATCAACACCTGAAAATAAAAGCCTTATTTACATTCTATACATTGCCTAGATATTCCGTGATAAGGCCTGTCATATTGTATGGATCAGAATGTTGGGCTTTGAAAAAGACGGAAGAAAAAAGATTGCACGTAGCGGTGATGAAAATGTTGAGATGGATGGGTGGTGTGACGAGAATGGATAAAGTGAGAAATGAGTATATTAGGGGAAGTTTGAAAGTGGCGCCAGTTACTGAAAAGTTGAAAGGAAATCGTTTGTCTTGGTATGGTCATGTGAAGAGGAGGGATGAAACGCATATTACTAAAAGAGTTATGAGTTTACAAGTGGATGGATGGAGAGGGAGAGGGAGGCCAAAGAAGAGATGGATGGATTGTGTGAGGAGTGATATCAAAGAAAAGGGAGTTAGAGATAGCGTGAAGAAAAAAACGTGTTGCGCCGACCCCAAATAAAACGGGATAAGGGCAGGAAGATGATGATGACATTGCCTAGATTTTGTATAGAATATCGGATTATATAGGTTGCCGGTAACATATACATACATATATATAAATATTTATTTATAAATATATATAAATATATCTGTCTCTTTCGTCAAAACTATGTTTTCTATGGCGACCGTACGTTGACGTTTGACGTCAAAACGCACGTAAGCCTTCTCTTTCTTACTATGTTGTTGATGAAAATATTCTGAAAATTCTTTCATATTTATTTATCTACTAGTGCTGAAGATGATTTAATTTAGATTTTTTTTCTATTGCCAACATACCTATTTGTTTAGTTAGCCTAAGTTTGAAATGTTTGTGCTGGAAGCAGTCCAGGAAAGCTCCTGGACTGCTCCACTCGTCATGGTAAAGCTACCATGACGAGTTAAAATGTCAATCGTGTGAGCGGGAAAGAGAAATTGAGCTTAAACCCTATATAGCAGTTAAGTTTAGGACTTAAAATGAGTCGCGTCCAGAGCTCCTGGTCCAAGCATTTTCTTCCAATACCACAGTTCGAAGGCCTTCAAAATGGTTGAGCTGAGTGGGGCTGAGGCACGCGTCATGCTCGTGAACGGGCGCCGTCAGTAGGGACTGGTCATCTCTTAGCTGAAAGTAGCTTAATTCAATTTCTATTTTTTTAATTAGTTCATTTTAATTTTTTCATTACTTATCTGCATTGTGCTCACATAATAGAAGCGACAAGAAAGATGTAACCAAGATATATGTAACTCATAATATGATTTAATTCATTATTTCCCAAGAGGACGCCGGCGTCCGCACGCACACCTATTGTATTTCTATTGTGTCTCTAATTACGATATTCAACAGGTTAAAAAGATTGTCCATGGAGTTTCTTGCACGTTCTTCTCCATAGAGATCTACGCTTTGAAACGTGCAATTTAGCTTCACTTTTTTATGGACTGACCGACATTTTGACAATTCAAAAGTGCCTGTAATCGGTCTATTTGAAATAAACTATTCTGATTTTGATTCTGATTCTGCACACACACATACGTTAACCAATTATAATAATCTCTATATATCTCCATCGTCAGTTCATCATAATTACGTAAGGTACCTAATATCTTATTGTTAGAACCTTCTAGACTGTATCTGTTGACTGCATACGAAGTACTAGCCAGTATAAACTTATGTGTTTAACCTTGGATCACCCGGAAGCTTGCGAAATAAATAAGAGCTGTCAGCATGGCTTGGCATAGGAATTAGACATTACGAATTGTAAGGCTACTCAAATTTGTTTTGGTTTACTACCTCTTAAGTCGCGAGTTCAAATCTAGCCAGGCGCATTATTTTGTGTAATTAATTTTATTGCCATTGCTCTCAAAACGATAAAGTAAAACATCGTGAGGAAACCGGCTTGTCCTAGAACCAAACATTCGAAGACATGTGACATCCACCAACCTGCACTGGGCCCGTGTAGTGGATTATGGCCATTTCCTCTCCTAGAGAGAAGGTCTGAGTTCCAGCAGTGGGAACATTATTTATGCTATATTATACCAAGTCCATTTTAATTGAAGACTAATTTTGTTTTTATTCCACGTAATATTTTATTCTCACATCGTCACTTGTGTGGCAAAGTTGCAAATCTACTGATTGCGTAAACGGCAGATTCGCAATTTTGCCATATAGGTGACGCATCTCACACTTCAATAAATTGATGATTTTCCACCAAACGTTTATTTGCCTGGTACATTCTATGGTGTTATCTGTTTTAATTTTTTGTGCATATAGAGACACTTTTTCCACCAATGCGCACTGGGCCCGCGTGGTGGATTACGGCCCATTCCCTCTCCTGGAGAGGAGGTCTGAGTCCCAGCAGTGGGAACCCACACGCCCCAGCCGCCGCGGGGATTGCGATTCCGATCCTGATTTCCAGCCAACGTAGGCGCGGGCTTGTGGACGGCGAGCTATGGGTAGCTCGCTGTCCGGTGGGTTTTAGTCAGTAAGTATCTGACACTATCTCCCGCTCCGCCCAAGGGCGGGAGATATCATTGGATGATTTTACCCACCACCAAAAAAAAAAAAAATTCCCAGCAGTGGAAAGGCTGATGATGATGATGATGAGACACTTTTTTGTTTTTGACGTGTCCTTTTCCAATACCGCCAATATTCACTTTTAGTTTTGTGATAGTTTAAATTGTTTTACTTATGTTTTATTGAGGTGTTTAGTTTTTGTAATAAAATTGTGTTCCGGTGTTATTGTATGTTTAGTTTTCCGTGTGTTGTATAAAATAAATACCTATTTATCTAGTTAAATAAAATAACTCAATGTTTATCTAGACATAATAAAAACTGTGAAGAACGGGTTGTTACTAACAAAAGAAAAAAACTTGATATACTAATAAATAAATAATCTTGCATAAACTATGGAATTTCGCATTTGTATAATTATTGAATCCAAGGTCAGTACATATCACACAAGGCATAAGTAATTATTATAATACTAATTCGTATTTGGTATTTGAATGAGTATATTAAAAACCGGGCAAGTGCGAGTCGAACTCGCGCACTGAGGGTTCCTACAAACTGCTTATAAAAACGGTTCAATACCTGAATTGAGTTACGAAGATTTTTCCGAATCTCAAAAAAAAACAGACTTTTCCCTATACTTGTGCTATAAGACCTTGCTTCACGTCAAGTTTCAGGATATTATGTCAACGGAAAGTACCCTATGAATTTTTATTCCCTTGAGAGTGGATATACGTTTTTTGCGATATAAATGACCGCACGCGCACGCGCCACTTCACAGTTAATTTTTTTCACAGCTTCAAGAGCTCGCGGTCTTTTAATTTCAACTCGATATCTCCACGATTTCTCGAGTTGAAGGGTCTTGACAGACAGATAGGCTGACCAACTACGAAGTGATCCTATAAGTGTTCCGTTTTTCCTTTTGAGATACGGAACCCCAAAAACAATTAGCAAACAGTATGTAAACGATGTAATAGAGTACCTTTTTAAATTGCGTTTTTTTTTTGTTTGAATCACGTCTCGTAAATGGTATGCTGTCAACGTTTTGATGGTTGGCAGTATGTACCTACATACCAATTTGTTCTATAATCTATAATATCAGCAAGTTCAGTACAATATGACCTGTTAGACGAACATACGAAAAAATAAATAAGCAGGTAATAGTAATAGTATGGCAGAGCAAGGAGCTTCACGGACGTTTTTACCGGGGCTTACCTGGGTCCGCTGTAGGCCTATTTCCGTCCATATCCTGGCTGCGTTTTGGTGACCTCTTCGGGGAAACCGAAGGTTTTGTCTGTGCGATAATGGACGAAGTTATGATGACGAACAACTACCGGAAATCTATTGTGAAGGACGGTACGGTTGACATCTGTCGGGCATGCCACCGGCCCGGGGAATCAATCCGACACATTATTTCTGGATGTTCTCATCTAGCTAACGGAGACTATTTGCAAACACAACCTCGTAGCCAGGATTATCCACCAGCAGCTTGCTCTTATAAAAATAAAACAAATGCACTGACCAGCTGATTTTAGTTTGCGATTTCAGGTTTGGTCCCATAGTAAAAGTTGTTTGTTATCTTGGCTACAATCACGTGTTTGAGTATCAGTCACTAATTACCAGTCACTCTATATATATAAAAGCGAAATACCACTCACTAATTAATCACGAAATCTCAGACACTATAACACCTACAAACCTAAAATTTGCCAGGTAGGTTCCTTATAGGGTGTAGACGTCCGCTAAGAATGCAATTTACGAAACTCCGCCCCGGAAGGGGTCTCTCGCGCCGGACCTTGGTTCAGGCCATGGTCCGGAGCGAGGAGGAGTGGCAGGCGGTCGCCTCCTTCTGCGAAGCAGTAATGCTAGCAAAGGAGGAGGCCGACCGCATCAGGCAACGGCGCTCATACCGCAGCCGCCGCCGTAACTCCGATCCAAATTTCCGGCCACTGTAGGCGCGGGGTTGCGGACTGTGGGCTATGGGTAGCTCGCTGTCCGTCCATCCGGTAACAGACCGGACCAAGCCCAAGTCTTTTACGAAATGCGCGAAATGTTCCCGCGCGCCTCAAGGAGTCTTCAGCAAACTGTAGGGAGCCCAGTAGGGTCGAAGCCTATTCTGGGGCTCTTGGGAGGTGAAAATGCATACCAGGGCCCTGGAACCAAGGTAGGAAGGAACGGTTTAGATAGCCAAGCTTCTTCGGCATCTATCTTTCGGCACCAATAGGTATTTTTGGTATGTTGTTTCCAGATTCGGCACCAAGCTACATACCTATTGGTGTGGAAAGGGGAATAGCTAGGGTGCCAAAACTTTTGGTGCGGAAAAAATTTGTGGCTAAACAGGAATAGGTACTTCAAAAACTTCGCTGAAAATCAGCGCTGTGAGCTCATCGCTCTAAGCATGAGGCCACAGCTTTATGCTGAGCGTTCGGCCGTTTTGCGTGAATGTGACGCATATCTTCCTTATATATAGTATTTGTGTTTGTCAAGTAGTTTTAAGTTTTGCGTCATTTCACGCGAATAAACTGTTTTTCTTTCTTTCTTTCTTTCAAAAAACAATCTAATTTACTTACAACGAAATATGCTTTATACAAAAATAGAAAACAGAAAAATTGTAGTTCAAGCAATTTAAAAGTTTGGCACAAACCAAAACGACGACTTGACTTTGGTAAAAGGTGTTTTCACTATATGGGGCCGTTTCTTTACAGCAAACTGAACAAGAAAATTAAATTATTACATATGACAAAATCAAAATGCAAATCTCAAATCAAAACTTACCTTAAAGACCTGAACTACGATGACACAGAGAAACTACTAACTACTTATTAAGACCTTACACTACTTATAATTATACTCTACCAGGATGATTTTATTAGTTACTAGAGACGTGACATGCGATCACACATGCATACACCACACACGCTTACACTTCCACACCATTGCGTACAACCATACACACTGCCACACCATCACACACATCCACACGCTCACATTTACACACACCCACATCACACCATTTACTTTATAGCACACTATGCAAGATGCCATGTATACCTCGTATGATAATTATTATTATAATTTTTAAATCCTATATTCTACTAAATCTTTGTGTTATATTGTACTTTGTTGTTTACTTCTTTTGAACCATGATGAAAGAGACTGGTCTCCACGACACAGGGAATCCTAGTGTGGAGACCAGTGAAGTATTTGATGTACGAGTGTATTTTTCTTGAACAATAAATCATTATTATTATTATTATTATTATTATTAAAACAAACAGGTCTCATTATGTTGATGACTTGACAATTGTCCGTCTGTTAGTGATATAATACCTGATATTATATAAAAATATAGTAATGAGTTAAGTGTTCTTCTAGTAATGAGTTAAGTGTTCTTCTCAACCGATTTATAGTTTAAGTCAGTTATCTTGTTTTTCTGTTTTTTTTTGCGTCCATGGTGCGTATTTTTTTTCACATGTATCAAATGTGCTCATTTTGATACAAGTGGAAAAAATTGGTCGTTATGATCTAAACCGAGGCGGAATCCGTCTGAGTCGCAGGCGAGGGTGTTATAGAGCCGAGTGCTGTAGTGAAAAAAATGGTCTAAACCGAGGCGGAATCCGTCTGAATCGCAGGCGAGGGTGTTATAGAGCCGAGTGCTGTAGTGTCAAATTTTGCACGTGAATCAAATACCGATTTTCAATACACTTAGGAAAAAATAAATAAACAGGGATTGACCGGTGACAGTGAGGGGGCTGCTTGACGACCGGGTCTGGGCCTCAAGTATACTATAAGAGCCATTTCGCACTACGTCCGATCCGACAAAAACCCACTCTTATCCCACCGCTTTTAGGCACGCAATTGACAGTTTTCCGCACTAGTGCAGAAAAGTGCGCGTGCTCGCCCCTGCCATTATTTTATTGTAATGAAATAGTTCTACGGCTACTACGGACTATACTTTCACGGGTCCGGATCGGATTCTGATCGGACGCAGTGCGAAACCGCTCTTACAATAGTGTCAGAATGGTCTTGTAAAGTTTAGTAATCTATTTAAGGGTGACTGGATAATTAGTGACCGATACTTAAACACATGATTGTAGTCATGATAACAAACAACTTTTACTATGGGACCAAACCAGAAAACGCAATATATAATAATTAAATTATTATAAAATATAATATTAATATTATAAAAATTAAATTATTATGATTAATATATAATAATTTATTATTACATTTTTATCTGCCAAATACCAGCTTGATGTACCTACCAGATTAGATTGAGAAGCGAGCTAAGAAGATCATTGGTAATGATGCACTTGTTGAGTCGAAGCTCCAAAGTATTGGGCTTCGACGCCGAGTTGCTCGCCTGACGGTTTTCTATCGTTTATATTTCGGGGAGTGTGCGTTGGGATTGCACAATTTAATTCCGGCAAGTCCGTTCCATTATCGGACCACTAGACGTACGGCGATGCGCCACCGGTACATGGTGGACATCCCAATGTCACCACGGGCCCCGGGACAAAGGCAAGGAATGGAAAGGTAGGTTTTTAGTCAGTAAAAGTCTGACACTATTTCCCGCCCCGCCCAAGGGCGGGATTTGTCATTGGATGATTTTACCTACGTTGAAAAAAAAAGCCCATACGTATAAAGCGTTTTGGGAAAACATTTATTTTGCGTACGGCTAAAGAGTAGAATTCCCAGCCAAAGTCTGTGTTTCCTGATAGCACAACAACAACAACTAAAGGGTCAACAACTTAAGGGTCTTTATGTCAAGAGTGAATAGATTAGTTCCAGGCAAGCGTGCTCAGCGTCAAACGCGAGCCTATGAATTGTCGTCTCAAAAAATCGAAATTCCAAGTGTCAAATTTTTTTAATTAAAAAAAATACGTTTCCTGGAACAATTTTTGTCATATTCCAATCAGAAACCGAATGTGAACACGAAGAAGATTAGTGTTACAATCTATTTTATAAAATAAAATAAAATGGCTTAACTTTAGAATACGGGATCCCGAGTAGTCCCGAGAGTCTTCATTACTTTTTTGTGCAAAGTACTTATTATTCTCAACACTCACGAAGTTTCAAGCTAAGGAAATTAATACTTTCTGAAATAAAAAATATCAAACTTTGTAAATTAACCTCTAAGTTATTATCTACTTACTGTTTTATTGTTTATACTGGTAGTGTTGCTCAGTACTACACTTAGTAGAAAAATGCAGAGAACTTAAGATGCAAGAGTGAGCGCAGCGAGCTCAAGTCTTGGGGGCACTCCCACTCGGACAGGTTAGGTTAGAAGGAGATGGCGAGATTAGTTTTTTTTTTAACCACTCTGAAGTAAGAGCCCCGTGAATCTGGGCTCCGTCGACCGGTCCTCCGGCGACTAGGGTCATAGAAGACGGGGGCAAGCTGTTTTCCTCCTGTAAATCAGATTAATACTGTCAAAAAAATAACCTACGCAAATATAACCTAAAAATTTATTTTTTTAAACTATGAAAAATAAACCTATCTATTTCCTAAACTTTTATTTATGCTAGGCGGGGGATCTGCACACAACACCCATTCATAGTGCGTACAGATATGGAGTCTCTGTTTCCTCATAGTTCCAACCAATATTGGTTAAACGCGATCATTTAAATAATAATAGTAAAAAAGATGAATATTGATAGAAAAATCAGGTTATTTGAATATTTTTACATTAATTTACATTATTTGGAATAACTAGTAGTTTATTTATGTCCAGGTGCCACGTGTAGATATTTTGTGCAAAAAATCTGACATGAGTATGTGAATAAAGGCGACAGCAAATAACATGTCACATTGAATGCTAAAATTAACTCACAACTACTTCATAAAAACTGGTTATTATCTAAATTAGGTACGGTAGAATGTTGAAATGTTCCATCGTTTAGACCATTAGCATACGAGTATATTAAGTTGTAATATTATTATGCCATCTTTATTGAAAATGTATGACATTATTTATATCTACCAAATTATAGTCTTTTGTTAAATAATTTAAACTTAATTTTTTTTTGTTTTTCATTTGGGCTCTGAGACTGTGAACTAATGAGACGAGTGCAAATAGAAGATCTAGAGTAATAGTATAAGTATGTATATATAGGGAATAACGAAACATTTTCGATATAATTATACAGGCTACTTCAGAAAAAACTTCTTATTTACGTTATTGGATAGATACCCTTAAAAAAACGCTCAAAATTTTATAGTCTATGCGAACGCTTGGTGTTCAACCGATTAGCGCTAAATCACGCACAAACGCGCGCGTTCGCTTGGTATTTAACCGAATGGCACGAAATCACGCGCAAACGCTGGCGTTCGCTTAGTATTTAAACGAATGGCGCGAAATCACGCGTTCGGTTCGGCGTTGAGGTATTGTATACCAAAAAGTTTTCTGCCAGAAAACCATTGATTAACAGAGAGAGATATCAGTGTATAAAATTTTTTATTCATATTTTTTGTTAATTTAAAAAAATCTAAAATAAATTAAAGGCGGTTCTATTAAAATAAAACTGTAAATAAAATTTACAAATGATTTATTCCACTCATTGTTATGTTTACAAAAAAAAAAAAAAATAACTTAAATATAAATTTTGAGAAATTCTAAAATCAGTCATGGGTTCCAAAATAAATCTAGGTACAATATTTTTAGCTCTGAAACAACCTTCTTGAGCAGATTCTTTGCAGACCTTTAAACAATTCAGAAGAGGTTTGTAAAGTAAGCGCTCGTTCTTTGTATTGGTTCCTCCCAATTTGGCCCTGGGACCATATAACGACTTTAACAGTGCAATGATACGAAATTACTTTTGCAACGTGTGACTTCATAATTATACAAAGTATATTCCAAATTCCTCTCTAACACACTTACACATACAGACACAACACACAACACACACACACACCCAACACACTCACGCGCATATACAATTTATCGTATTTTCTTTCTCTATTTTTTTTTTATTTTATTTTTTTTGCCTAGTTATATTTTTATAATGTAAGGGAAGAACGGAGTCTTCAAATACAGGCATTTATATGTCTAACTGGAGACTTTTTGACATGGAATGTATGAGAAAATAATATGTAATAAACTCATTTTTTATTTTTTATGATTTTTCCAGAGAGAGATGAGGTTATACAGAATCAGAATGATATAGATGGAGAATGAACTGAGCGTTTCCTTACTTGCTTATACAAGTATGAAGTGAGTGAGATAGCGATCCCGCGGTGTTGTCATCTTTTTATTTTTCTTACGCCTTGTTTTGCTCTCTGACGAAATTCCTTCCCTCCCAGCCTTCTCGTTTTGTCAACTTCAACAAGATACCGTGGTCCCTAGGTTGACTAAGGAAGGTTCTGGCATCTAAGATCAGGGTGTCCGGCATGCCGGCAGCCAGTTCCACTTTGTACTTCTTCAGGAACGTGATGAGACCTGACATCACTTGCATCTTCGCGAAGCGCATACCTGAAAAGAGCAAACAATTTTTATGGGTATAATTAAGGGGGTTTACTTAGGGATTATTTATAGCTTTTACATTTCAGTCTTATAATTTAATTGAGGCTGATCATGCCTTAGTTGCCACTAGCTTATTTTAATTTCTGTACAGTAGTTATACAGAATAAAAAATATCTATAGAAGTCTACATCACTGTATATTTAGACATCGCCCAAGCTCTTGACAGATATGCTGGAGTTGTATTTAATTAATATGTTTAGATTAAGTATGGAATGAGCATCCTACATTCTCAGCTAAAAATATAAAAGTTGAAAGACCTCAAGGAAGTGTATGTTTGTGTATGAGTGTGTGTTTGTGTGTAGTGTGTGTGTGTGTGTGTGTGTGTGTGTAGTGTGTGTGTGTGTGTGTGTGTGTGTGTGAAATGGGATAAGGCTAGGCAAAGAGAGAGAGAGAGAGAGACCTCAAGGAAGTGTATTGGGACCCATCCTGTGCTTGTTGTACACAAGAAAATTCTAGAGCTGGATAACAAAACTATTTGGACGTTTACAAAAGACACTGCTACTATAACTACCAGATCTTGTCACAGAGAAGTAGTAGGAAAAGTTCAACTAACTGTGAATAAAGTTTGTGACTGACACAGAAATTGAAGGTGAAGGTCAACCTGAATAAATCAAAACCAAACTTGACTTCACAAACGAATACTGCAATTACCACTTAATCTATACACGGTTAAATTTTGATAATCTTAATCGATCCGGCACGTGAAACACTATCGATTGGTAAAGATATGAAATTAAAAAAATAAGTATTTTTGTCTAAAAGTCGAATTAATATACGCATGTATGAAATACCTTGGTATAACTCTCGACGCCAAACTGTGATGGAAAGATCATGTAAAAAAAACATAACCCTCCTGATGGCGCAGTCGGGTAAATATAAGACTCTTCAGAGAGACTACGGCTTTTTTTTTTTGTTTTGTTCTTGTTTCTCCAGTAACCTTGTTTATTTCAGTATCCCAAAAATCTTGTTTCATACATTTTTAGCGTTCTTTTTTTTTCGTAGTCGGGTTTTTTCAATTATTTTACTACAATTATTAATTACAAGGGTTAATAGAGTTTATTTGTATAGGCGAGCTTAACTCAAAGCTGAAGAAGTACCCAGCAAACCTTCAAGTGAACTGTGAGAGTAGGATTCAGTGTGTTTTATCTGATATGCGTCTTCTAATTTAATTTATTGTCAATACACAAAAAAATATTTATTCAACTTCGTCAATATTATTTTTATTGAAATTAAATAGTTATTTATGTATTTGAATCACTAATAAATTACGCTTATTTTGATTGTAGTTCATATCTGGATTATTATATAATGTGCCATTATTTCTTATCTGTCAATTCAACTTGTTGTCAATATTGACTCCCAAAAATATATTTAATGTTATTGTAGTTTGTAACTAGATTTATTGTAATTGAAGTCAGGGAGCATTGGTTAAAGTGCATTGTGCACTGTTGCCGCGCGCCTCAAGGAGTTGTCAGCAAACTGTAGGGGCCCAGCAGGGCCGAATCCTACTGGGGCCAAAGGTTATGTGAAAATGTCACCACGGGCCCTGGGACAAGGCAATGATTGGAAGGGTAGGTTTTTAGTCAGTAAGAGTCTGACACTATTTCCCGCCCCACCCAAGGGCAGGATTTGTCATTGGATGATTTTACCTACCATAAAAAAAAACCCTCTAATGGGATGAAACGGGAATCCAAAGTTTGTAGAGAGAAACCTAAGTGTCATGCGGGCGAAGCCGCCGGCAGAATCAGCATCAGAATCAGAATAAAATAGTTCCGGGACTATTACTAGGTTTAATCCCGATTAAACGCTAACTAAATGTAGTTTTCGGTATTATATCTAAATTTAATACCAATTAAAAGCGATCTAAATGTATTTCCGGGACTATTATTAGGTTTAATGCCAATTAAAACTAGTAATAGTCCCGGAACTATTTTAGATCGCGTTTTGGAATATGGCTGATACTAACTAAAACCTACACGTTTCTTTTTCTGTCGCTCTATGCGGTTCAAGCCAAGGTTACTCTATCGGCTAATCCAGCCCTGGTAGAAACCCGGATGATCTGATGATGACATTTCACCTTGACTGATCGTGACATTTCGCTGGTGCTAATTTTGTGCTCACAATGCTATCGACTTCATGAATAATACATATATTGAGTTACTCACTAAGTATTCCTTTTTACTTTTATGTCGACTACGGAAAGTTTCATAATTTTCAAGATGAATCGCAAGTTTTTATCTACAGTCACTACAATGTTTGTATTATTTTTAACCCTTTATCTAACCTACGTCGGATATATTCGACTAACACTTTTTTATTCCGCCAGTGTCACACCTCCACGACCAAATACTTCATCTCATTAGCTCTTCGGTCACCTATGGAGATTGGTATGGATTGGTAATCGACCCTGGCCTTAGGCCAATTTCACAAATACTGTTAATATCCACAATTAGCGTTTAAATAATAAAAATATATTTACCTATACACAGCCTAGGACCGGCTCCAAACGGGAAGTACGTGTACGGCTTAATATCGTTCTTATTTTCAGCCAGGAACCGTTCAGGCTTGAACTTCTCTGGTTCTGGGAAGTAGTCGGGGTTATGGTGCATGTGGTAGACTGGGATATGTACACGGACTCCCACGTCTAGCTTCAAGCCCGTAGGGAGAACGTAGTCGTCCATAACTTCGCGAGTCAGGTTCCCCAGAACTGGGTACTTGCGCAGAGTCTCGTCCACACAAGCCTCTAAATAAGGCATTTCATGCACACACTCGTAGTTCAGTTTATTTCCGTAACGTCGCAGGAACTCGTCCACTTCTGCGGCCGCCTGTTGCTGCACTTCCGGGTGCTTCGCCATCTCGAACAAAGTGTAGCTTATTGTTGTTGCTGATGTCTCGAAACCCGCCGCGAAGAATACAACGCATTGCGCCACCAACAATTCATCATCTACTTTCAATTGCACCTTCTTGTCCGCACCAGTCTTTGCGTTACTTAAACTATCACCAGTTATATAATCCTCTTTCTTTAAAGTCAGGACCTGGTCCACGAAGTCGTGCCTCGGTGATGGCTTGTAGTCTCGGCTTTCAAACACACCTTTCAACAATTTTGAGAAAAATTGATCAATTGTTGGAGGGAAAATTGAAAGTCCCATTCGGTAAAATATGGCCGGCCAAATAGCCCTGCAAATGATTTTAAAACCACGGTATTTTGAAGCTTCGAAAATTTCTTCTGCCATGAATTTGAAAGGGTTGTTGAGTTCATTGCTCATGCTGTTGGACTCCACTCCGAAAGCGGCGGAGCATATGCAGTCCATCGTATACCTCGCAGTAGTATCTCTCACATCCATGACGTCAGACATGGTAATTTCACGGTCGAGCATATCTTCGAAGACAATGCTGCACTTTTCTATCAAGTGGAACATGCTCTTCGTCTTTGCAGAAGAGAAGAGTGGAGTAAGGTTTTGGCGGACTACTTTCCATCTGTCGCCAGCACTGAAGAACAGGTTCTGCGTGACCACTTCACCTGTAGAGTATTCGGATGATTCCCTGCCGTTGACGTAGTAGAAATCTTTGGTAAACACATGTTTGAGGAACTCAGGGCTCTGCACCACGAGAACAGGCTCCGTGCCGTAGAACGCTCCAAAGTAAGGTTGATCGCTGAATTTTTGGCAAAGTTTTTGTATCATCTGGCCAGGGTACTCCCGTTGCAAAATATATCTTCCATAGTTGCCCAAAAGGGGTACTGGTTCAATATAAGGCACATTCTTTTTCTTCCAGTAATCAAACTTTCTTGTGGATAGTAAATATAATAAATAAAATATTACGAATAATAAGGCCGCGAGAACGAGGAGGGCGTTCATTTCGGTAACCGCGTTGCTGACAACTGCGGCCACTAGCATCTCGCGCGACGTTGATAATATAGCAGCCAGTATGCGACAGGCACCAGCCACGCCAAATATTAAAAGTACATAATTAGCAACCGAACTGAATTTAATTAAAAAAAAATAATATACCTAATCAGGTGTGTGATTTTTTTTCCATATTTAAATTCTGTGGAATGTTCGAATGTTATAATTCAAATTTTATTTGCATGCTCATAATCTAAATTTAAATCGAAAACGATCGATTTGTATTGTCCATACACATTTCCTTAAATATTTTTAGTAATGGTTTTTAACAGTTATGTTGTATAATGTCTATGTAGTGACAATCACTGATTATTACTAGCTTCTGCCCGCGGCTTCGGCTGCGTGAAAATAGGTTTGGTATTGTATAGAATACATGAATTATACAGATTGACGGTAACGTATAGATTTGTGCTTAATCTGCAGATAATGATAAAAATCTTTCATAATTCAAGCTGCTCGTTTTTGGAACGTCTACCTATAGATGTGAGGCGTGCTCAAACGCTACCAACGTTTAAAAAAATGGTGAAGGAGCATTACCTTTCACTTTGATTTTTCTTCTCCTGACTTAATTATATATCACTAGTATAAAACAAAGTCGCTTCCCGTTGTCTGTCCCTATGTATGCGTAGATCTTTAAAACTACGCAACGGATTTTGATGTGTTTTTTCTAATAGATAGAGTGATTCAAGAGGAAGGTTTATATGTATAATACATTCATAATATATTTAATTTCACCATTGCACCCGCGCGAAGCTGGGGCGGGTCGCTAGTTTGATCCACCATCCGCTGCTGGGACTCAGGCCTTAGCCTGAGTCCCAGCAGTGAGAATATTTTAATGCTGATGAGATACGATCACCCACAGGTCTTTAAGTCAAGAGTGAATAGGTTACTAACCGAACACGCCACTGTGCGGACCGCCCGGAGGACACGGTGGAGCACACAGTCGAGGTGTGCCCCGCTTGGGAAGAGCATCGCCGTGTCCTCGTGGGGACGATCGGCGGCGATCTCTCGCGCCGGGGCTTGGTTCAAGCCATGCTCCGGAGCGAGGATGAGTGGCAGGCGGTCGCCTCCTTCTGTGAAGCAGTAATGCTAGCAAAGGAGGAGGCCGACCGCATCAGGCAACGGCGCACACGCTGATTTCCGGCCAACGTAAGCGCGGCCTCGCGGACGGTGGGCAATGGGTAGCTCGCTGTCCGTCCGTTCGGTAATAGACCGGTTCGAGCTCAAGTCGTCTACGGCGCGCACTGTTCCTGCGCGCCTCATGGAGTTGTCAGCAAACTGTAGGGGCCCAGCAGGGCCGAAGCCTACTGGGGCCAAAGGTTATGTGAAAATGTCACCAAGGACCCCGGGACAAAGGCAATGAATGTAACAGGGTAGATTTTTAGTCAGTAAGAGTCTGACACTATTTCCCGCCCCACCCAAAGGTGGGATTTGTCATTGGATGATTTTACCTACCGTAAAAAAAAGGAGTGAATAGGGTATTTCTAGGCAAATGTGCTCCATGGTCGGTCACATTATCATTTACCATCAGGTGGTCAAACGCGAGCATATCCACAGAATAAAAAATGTTCTAGCTATTTATTACCACTTAACAAATAAAAATATATTGAACTAGTGTAAAATGTTGAATGTAGACAGTTTTTTTTTTGGTTGAAACCTGAAGCATGACTTGTAAATATTTAAGAGGGTCGATAATCGGATCGTATTATTCTCACGCAGGTATCATTTGGCAGCATTTGCGTGACGATAAGTACAATGACGATAATGAAATAATGATAATAAATCATAATAGTCATGATTTGTAATGATTTCCATTTTAATTTTTTTTTTCGTTTTTCTTACACCTCTTTAAATGGAGTTCAAAAAGCTTAATGGATTCAAACCGTATGTTATAAAGGTAACAATATTTTTTTCCCTAACCATTTTTTTTAAGTGAGTCATCTAATGAATTCTCGCGCTTTAGGGCGGATTAGGAGGGCGTATCAGACTGTTACTGACTAAAATCATACGTATGTTCCTTCTTTGCCTTGTATTCCAGAACCCTGCGGTCCCTTTTCGGACCACCCATGGCCCATGGCCCATATTAAGCAAGCGAATTGAATATAAAACATAATCTTCTTATATATATAAATGAATAGCTGTTCCTTAGTCTCGCTAAAAGTCGAGAATGGCCGGACCGATTTGGCCAATTTTGGCCTTGAATTTTTAAATACGTATATTTAATATTTTTTAGGGAAGGTTTTAAAGGTGAGAAAATATTGAAAAATACACGAAAAAACATCTGTTATAGGCAGTGCGAAGTTCGCCGGTTCAGCAAGTAATAAATATTTATATGGATAAAAACATAATTTATAAAAATTGCATTGCTTACATAAATTGCTGCATTATTTGCAAAACTGTGTCGCCGCTATAAACATCTACTTTTAAGAGAAGATAAGATAAATTGGCCATAGTTAAACGGAAAGGATCCAACCCACTCAGAGGTAGTTTTGAGATATTTAAGTTTTAATTTAGTTTTCGTTTTTTTTTTAAGGTGTTTTAAAAACCTACCCCGTTCCTTCGTAGCCTATCGTGCCGGGGCCGGGTATTCCTTTCGGAAGCTGACCCATGACCCCAGCAGACTTCAACCCTGCCTGCATGCAGCTAGTGATTAATAATAAATAATAATATCCATTTATTTCGGACTCAGATCCATATGAGTGTTAGTAACAATATTCTTAGATCTATGTTAGTAGGTACATAATAAATTTTGGCAGTATCAACACCCTTACAATTTTCCCGTAACTATTTCCACCCAATTTTAGTACTAACAAAATATGGACCACGGTCTGAAATATTTTTTTTTTTAATTTAAATCGTATTTCGTCCAACCAACTCCTGAAAATTGAAAGTGAAGAATCAAAGTTTTCCTTTTTCAACTTTCGGAAATTGGTTTTAACAAACGATACACATATAAATATAAATTTTATTAATCTCTAGTCCGACATCATGACATATTTTTCGAGATATTAGCAAAAATATGACGAAGGATCCGAGTTTCGTTAAAATAATATTTTAAAAGCCTAGGGTTTTTTTTTTCCATGGTAGGTAAAATCATCCAATGACAAATCCCGCCCTTGGGTGGAGCGGGAAGTAGTGTCAAACTCTTACTGACTAAAAACCTACCCCGTTCCATTCTTTGCCTTGGTCCCAGGGCCCCGGGTGCCATTTTCACATACCCTTTGACCCCAGTAGGCTTCGGCCCTGTTGGGCCCCTGCAGTTTGCTAGGGTAACAAACATAATTTTATTTAACCTTATGAATCCAAACTTTAAAATAGAATAAAAAACACTAAACATTGAAAAGAAGGGGCTTGGTCCAACAGTGGATGTCTTTTAGCGGCAATGAATGAATGAATGATTGTAAATACCTACATTTTTTTTTATATTCTATTCTAGAAGCATTTCGCAACAGTTCATTTAACGAATAATCGCTGATAAACCATCACTCAATCACATTGACCTTTTATTACTTTTTTATATCAGTACTTGTTTTTATAATAACTTGTTAAATTAAACGTAATTTCATAATTTGCGATATGCATGACTAAAAACTATGATTTATGATATATATTTGTTGTGTTCCGTGTTAATGGCAGATATAATACCCGAATATAGGTGTGTATTTACTGGGGTTTACTGGGGTATTTTTTTTTTATTGTAGGTAAAATCATCCAATGACAAATCCTACCCTTGGGCGGAGCGAGAAGTAGTGTCAGACTCTTACTGACTAAAAACCTACCCTGTTCCTTCGTTGCCTATCGTGCCGGGGCCGGGTATTCCGTTCGGAAGCTGACCCATGACCCTAGCAGGCTTCGACTCTGCCTGCCTGCAGCTAGCAGGCTGGGCCTCTACGGTTTGCTGAAAGCTCCTTGAGGCGCGCGGGAACAGTACGCGCCGTCGCGTCGACGACTTGGGCTCGGTCCGGTCGGTTACCGGACGATCGGACAGCGTGCTAATCCTGGGGGTAATTACCCCTGCAGGGGTAGAACTGGTAGTCTTCGGGGGGTAACAAGCTGGTAAAAAACAATAAAACAGTTTTAGTATATGCAATACCTGAATATATTTTGTTCAGAATCAATAACTGAATCGATTCCAATCATTTTTACACTATGTTTATATAATTTTCCCAAAAACTATTTAAAAAGGTCACAATTTGGACATCACCGATACTAAGTACAAAACAGGTCACAGTAAGCCATTGCAGGCACCAGCGCAGAGCTGGGTGCGGGAGTAAAACAACCACTCAATCACCCGGATGCCAGGTGACCATGTGTTTGTGTGAACAACCAGGTAACACAACAAGCCTAAAGCCTTGTGATTATTAATGATACAGTTATGAAATTCCTGAAATTTGGCATGAATCAAAGTCTTATAGCAATTATAGGAAAAAACTTGAAAAATGTGAAATTGTTACGTCACAATTTGCGATTCGGAAAAATGATCGAGATACTGTTTCGAGAACAGTGGTGCTATTCTCTAAGAAAACACAGCGCTGCTTCAACGACGAACACGATTCGATTACACAAAGAGACTCCGGTATTCTATACAATACATAGGCCATGTATAGAATACGGTTTAAAGTAAGGCTTTTATTTTCAGGTGGTGATAAAAAAACATAACCCTAACCTAACCTGTCCGTGTCGAGGTGCCCTAAAATTACATAACTCCTCTGCTTTCGTCTTTTACACACATTACCGGCTGAGCATTCGGTATTGTATAGAATACCTGAATTATACAGATTGCCGGTAACAGATACAATAAATTATAATAGCTTTTTTTTTAATATTAATTTTCGATTTTAAAAATAATATTATGCAGCGTATATAACATAGCTCTACAACCCTATTTTTTAATTAGTGTACAAAAAAATGGGGCTCAATCAGTACCTGTTACTGATCATATTTATGTAGTCAAAAGTAAAAAAAAAAACGAAATCCTAAAATTGTCCATGAAAATTTGTCATTATTGTTAAATTCATAATTGAATCACCATACATAACAACTACTACTAGAAAATACTAAGCGCAGTGTTTTGCCATTTTTATTGACATTTTTTCATTCATAAACAATAACCTGTACCCCTACCATGAGTTTTAAGCAATAGTATTCGTCGCTAGTCGATATCGACGCCGTAAATATTTTGTATGGCAAATTTTGCAGCGCCTCTAGCGGTCACTTGCAGAACCAAAATTTGCCATACAAAATATTTACGGCGTCGATATCGAGTAGCGACGAATACTATTGCTTAAAACTCATGGTAGAGGTACTGTACAATGTTTTCATAAATTGAGTGTGATTTTGTGATATAAACAAACGCTGACAGCTTTGCTGTTTATGAATATTATTTATTGAGACTTTAAATAAATAATAACAAGACCTTTTCTAATAAGCCCTTTAAGTATTTGCACTAATTAAAAAATAGTGGTGTAGAGCTATGTTATATACGCTGCATAATATTATTTTTAAAATCTAAAATTAATATTAAAAAAAAGCTATTATATATAGCTTTTTTCACTTTGCTCTACACTAGGACTTACTCGTGTATCGTGAATATGCTCACAAAAATTTTAAATCACATACAGAAGACAATTAGACATCACAGACTCATTGCCATTTTTTTCTCATTACCATTTAGGACCTTGACATTAAGATTACATAATTTTATTTAAGAGGACCCTTCTTGATCGATCTATCTTCAACGTGAGTATGGTTTAAAAGCTAGTTTCTTCATCCAACGCCATGTTTGTTGTCCTAGCTCGAGAGGACGCCGGTGTCCTCTCACATCAACGCCACTATACGCCTTAATTCCGATGTTTAGAGTCTACTTTTGTATGAACAAGTTTTGGTAGTTGTGGATCTAAAGCGGCAACGTGAAAAAAGAGAAGTGGCACATTAAGTAGCGGATTTTCAGTGGTCTTTATTGGATGTGTTTTACAAAATTTTATGTTTTGATTTCAATAGGAACCTAGATAATATCCACAAGTATTTCCAAAATATGCATCTAGAGAAAGATGTGTACGTATTAGCGTCATAATCCCAAAAGAGCGGTTGTATGGAAATTTATCTCGGGTTGGGTGCTCTTATATACATAATTTTGGCAAGAATCTTGATCGCATAAACAAAGCTAGTGATTTTTATATGATTGTACCGTTACATGATTAATGTATGGACTTTAAAAGAGACTTTGACCTCGTATTTCGGTGTTTTTTCTCAGCTGGGAATCACCGGCCTCAACTAGGTTAAATTGCCGGGTAATTGTGGTATTCATATAGCTTATTTGCATATTAAATTAATTTATCATTCAAAGAATTATTTTTTGTACAGGAAAAAACCAAAAACTACACTACTACTACTACAAATGACTGTTATATAAAGATAGGCATAATTTAAATAGTGTTTAGTTTTAGGCTACAATAATGCTCACCACATATAATAACAAATAGCCAAATTTTTTAAAAATTTGTCTGACGTGAATTTTACAATTTTCTACAAGACATTGATTGATGTTGTAGGATATTGCTGTATTACAACAGGATTCTACAAAATCAACCGGCACATGCTATCACCGTAGAACTCAATAAAATTTACGCCAAAACACATTTTTATTGCATGGGAAATGACATCAATACATACGCATCTGTTGCGACCTATATAAGGCATTTGATTGCTTTAATCATAAAACACAACCCACGACACTTTTATTATTATTTTTATTTGTTGGTAAGTAAAATCATGCAATGACAAATTCCGCCCTTGGGCGGAGAGGGAAATAGTGTCAGACTCTTACTGACTAAAAACCTACCCTTTGTTGCCTATTGTACCGGGTCCGAGCCTTCCTTTCAGAAGCCGACCCATGACCCCAGTAGGCTTCGACCCTGCATGCCTGACTATCGATACTTGAAGATTACGCTCGGAGTTAGCCGATGATTAGCTTATTAAGCTCATGATTGAATTATAAATTATAACAAGTCCAAATATAAAATTAAATTCATTGAACATAAAAATTAAAATGGGGATACGACAGGGCTCAATATTGGTTCCGTTCTTTCTTTAACATTTACTTTAGCTTCTACCCGCTCTGACTTACTTCTTGACTTGACGTTCTTTATCCATTAGGTAGGGCAGAGGGTGTATACCGTAGTCCTTCATCACGAACAGTCTTAAATTTCACGCTTCACCACAATCCACGTCATTCCAGTACGCGTTGCTTCTCATAACACGATGTAACAACAAATTGCGAGTGACTTTAAGTTTTCTTTTGGTGATTTTATCACTAGCGAAGCTAGATTTATCGGTCCATTGGATGGGTCTTTCTGCCTTTCTCGTGGCATTACTCTAACAGTTCTACTTTAGAGATGTATACGGGCTAGTAGATTCCAAGGATGCGACGAAGACAGTGGTTAACTTACAAAAACGCTGCCAGTCGCTGTACACGTGTGCCCTGTGGGTCAGTTATGCACAGGGCTCGTACAGCGCTCTACGAGTCCAGTATAATAACGCGTTCCGGGTAATGCTGGGGTTGCCGCGTTTCTGTAGCGCGTCGGGGATGTTCGCGGAAGCGCGTGTTCCAGATTTCGGCTCGCTGCTGCGGCTGGGAGTCGCATCGCTGATGCGTCGGATGCGCGGCAGCCCCAATAGCCTCGTGGCTACTGTAGCCGGCAGGGTGGATGGCGTAATGGTGTCTCACTGGATGACGGTACACAGACCGTCATTCAGGTATGTAATATAGCCTGCGTCTTTTTATTTTATTTTTTTATTTATTTTTTCTTTTTTTGGCTCATATTTTGGTTTTGAAGCTATGGATTATTGTCTGAAAGTAGATGTGATATTATTATTATTATTATTACATTATTATTATTTTTTGACAATAACTTTAAATTTTTAAATAATATTAATTTATGCATTGACATTTTAATTTTAATTTATTTATAATTTAATAATTTTGATTTCATGTTTGATAATGTGATTTTAATTTATGATTTTTATTCAATTGTATCCTGTTGTTTACTGTTGTGAGACTGTTATTTTATGTAATTGATATGGACTCTCGTCTGAAAATAAATGCTATTATTATTATTATGTCCTTATTGATCTTACACGTTTCAGAATCATGGACACAGCATGGATTTGATATTGGTCCCAAGGAGGTAGGCATAGGGTAGCTAGCCTTTTGGTATTTTACAGGATGCAAGTATAGATGGTCAGGCATGCAGGGTCGAAGCCTACTGGGGTCATGGGTAGGCTTCTGAAAGGAAGGCTCGGCCCCGGTACAATAGGCAACAATGGAACGAGATTGGTTTTAGTCAGTAAGAGTCTGACTCCTGACACTATTTCCCTCTCCGCCCAAGGGCGGATTTGTCATTGGATGATTTTATCTACCAATAAAAATAATAAAAAAAAGTGTCGAGGGTTGTGTTTTATGATTTAAGGATTTAAGCAATCAAATGCCTTATATAGGTCGCAACAGTGATGTGGTATGTATTGATGTCTTTTCCTATGCGATAAAAATGTGTTTAGCGTGAATTTTATAAAGTTATATGATGATAAAATGTGCCGGTTGATTTTGTAGGATCTTGTTGTAATGCAACAATATCCTACAAGATCAATCAATATCTTGTAGAACTTTGTAAAATTCATGTCAGACACATTTTTAAGTGAGTTAATTGCCTATATCTTTTACAAAAATAAATAAATTACTAATTATTATTATGATAATTTTAATCCATAATTACAGGAAGAAAGACTCTCCAATCCCCAGTAACAAAGGTCTTCGTGATCATTGCATCAGTGTGCAAGAGAAACATGGGCGTTCTTAAAGCTTTTTTGTGTTCGTTATTAAGTGGGAAAATTATCAGAACTCCAATAAATTTATGTATATGGCATATAATTACTATCCTGTTAATTTATGCAAAGCAGGTACAAAAAATATTAATTCGTCATAGGTATTATAATTTCATGGTCCTAACGATTAGAATCATCACTGTTCTCAAGCAAGTGAAAGAAAGAGTTATGCGGACAGGTCGTTATGACTTTAAGGATCTGTGCACACCACGCTTTTTAAACGCGCCGTTAATGCGTGTTTTAGTGATACAGACGCGATACGTACGCTAGCTACGTAGGATAAAAGTGCGCCGTCGACGCACGTTTCTAAAATGCGCGTCAACGGTGAGTTTAAACAACGCGTTGTGCATGGGCCTTTACAAATATAACTGTATTTGGGTGCTTATTATGTAATATAATCGTTAGTTTTTGTTTTCTGCTCGAACGAATCTTCTTCCTTCCCAACCATCACGTTTGATCATCTTCAACATGATTCCCTGGTCCTTTGGTTGGGTGAGTATAGCTCTAGGATCGAAGATCAAAGTCTCCGGCATTCCATCAGCCAGCTCTACTCTGTACTTCTTCAAAATGCTGATGAGGCCCGTCATCACCTGCATCTTTGCGAAACGCATTCCTGAAAATTTAAAAGATTTTGTAAGGTGTGTTTTACTGGAGAAATCGTAGTAAGAAGGACTCCAACTCCATTATTTTTATTTGATTTTGCAGTAGCAAAATATCAATTTGCTTGCAATAAAAAAAAAAAAAACAGTTGAACCCCTTCAAATCACACACGTCGCGTCGCGGTAGCCTGGATAACATAAACACTTGAATTCTTTGATACATAGTAGTAGTAATCGAGGTCGTGGATGTGAAGTGAATTGTAGAAATGTAATGTTAAAAATTACAATTACCTATACATAGTCTGGGGCCTGATCCAAACGGGAAGAACGTGTACGGTTTAATATTGTCTTTATTTTCTTCCAGGAATCTTTCAGGCTTGTACTTCTCAGGTTCTGGGAAATATTCGGGCTTGTGGTGCATGTGGTAGACTGGGACATGGATCCGGACGCCGATGTCGAGTTTCAGGCCCGTGGGGAGAATGTAGTCGTCCATGACCTCGCGAGTGAGGTTCCCTATTACTGGGTACTTGCGGAGAGTCTCTTGCATACAAGCGTCCAAGTAAGGCAGCTCGTGTACACAGTCGTACTTTAGTTTGTTCCCGTGACGTCGCAAAAACTCGTCTATCTCCTTGGCTGCTTGTTTTTGTACCTCTTGATTTTTTGCAAGTTCAAATAATGTAAAACCTATGGTGGATGCCGACGTCTCGAAGCCCGCTCCGAAGAACTGGATGCACTGAGCGACCAACAATTCATCGTCCACTTTCAATTGCACCTTATCTTCAGCGCCAGTCTTAGCGTTGCTTATGCAGTCCCCAGTTATATAATCCTCGTTCTTTAAATTAAGGACCAGATCCACAAAGTCGTTTCTCGAGGATGGCTTGTAGCCTCGACTTTGGAACACTCCTTTCAACAGTTTTGAAAAGAATTCGTCAACTGTCTTAGGAAACACCCGAAGTCCCATTCTGTAAAAAATGGCAGGCCATACAGCTCTAAAAATGATTTTAAAACCACGATAGTTGGAAGCTTCAAATATTTCTGATGCCATGAAATTGAAGGGATTATTTTCTTCTGATGACATACAGTTAGAGTCTATTCCGAAAGCGGCAGAGCATATGCAGTCCATGGTGTACCTCGCACTGATGTGTCTTGCTTCAATGACTTCAGACATGCTAATTTCATAGTCGAGCATATCTTCAAAGACGATGCTACACTTTTCTATCAAATGATACATGTTCTTCATCTTTGCAGAAGAAAAGAGTGGTGTCAGATTTTGTCGTACTATTTTCCACTTGTCACCGGCACTGAAAAATAGAGTCTGGGTAACAACTTCACTTTCGGAGTAGGGGGATGCTTCTCTTCCATTCACGTAGTAGAAGTCTTTAGTCAACACATGTTTGATGATGTCAGGACTCTGTACTACGAGGACAGGCTCTGTGCCATAGAAGGCTCCGAAATAAGGTTGATCGATGAACTTTTGACAAAGTTTTTGTATCACATGCCCGGGATACTCTTGTTGCAAAATATATCTTCCGTAGTTGCCCAAAAGGGGTACAGGTTCAGAGTAAGGCACATTCTTGAGTTTCCAGTAGTTGAACTTTCTTTTTGATAATAAATATAATAAATAAAAGATTATACTCAATAAGGACACGAGAACGAAAAGAGCGTTCATGTTCACTACCGGGTTGCTGATTACTGCAAGGAGCTTGCAGAAATGGTGATAATGATAAAGATAAAATCATGTATCTAGACACACGGCAGTGCATGAGCCAAGATCGCAAAGCAAAAGAGCGACATATCAGCCTATGATATTCGTATTACAGAAACCGTAACATCATAATTATGTTGCAAAAATGAAAGTCAACAGAACAATTGTTCAAATAGAATTTATTGCGTATCCACCTTTTGTCGCTAAACGCTACTTCTACTGCACATGTTATCGACCTTTTTTCTTTCTCTGGAACTTTAAATATATTTGATCTTAACTTGTAATAGTTTGTTCTAACAACCTAAAGTCATATTTTTTTTTAAACCTGTTACGTTTCACCCAAAAATTACTATTATTTTACTGACTCACTAATTTGGTCATTAAAAGTTTAGTCGCGTTTTAATTTAGACTACTTTTAGTATGCAGGTAGGTTATTGGACGAATACATGCAAATAGAAATACAAATTCTTTATTTGATTAAACTTTCAAATACAAACTTATGACTACTTTCAGAATTTGAAAGGCATATACCTATGCAGCTCGCAACGGGTTAGAGAACGAATCCCAGTTCTATACTAGGAATTAACCTGTCCTATGGTAGGGACCGTTCCACCACCCGGCTGCAACCCACTTACATCGATCAACGCATCGTAGCTATAAGTATTTGAGGTCACTGAGTTCCCAAAATAGGCATGCCTGTATAATGGGAGTCAGTGTGGAAACAATTAAAGACATACAAAATGATATACCACACATTGATTTGTATTAGAGTGAGACGATACACAAACTATGTATTGGGAGTGTCTGTTGAAGCGTGTGCGTGTGAGTTGGAGTGAGTTTATGTATGAACATATTGTACATAGTAAAAGTTCAGAAATCATTGGATTGATATTGAAGATAACATTATAGATGCAGCTATTTTGAAATATTTTTAATAGAATTAGTGACTAAAATAACCTTGTATTGTTATTATTGAACGATTTTACCTTCATTTTGATTTTTTGCATGAACGTGAAATCGATTTTAGTGTTGACTTTGATCTGAAGCCGGACCTGGGCCCAAAAAACCAGCAACAAAAATATGCTTGGTAAAAAGAATGATAGCACACCAAAAACATATACGAAAGAACGCTAACTTACAAAAGTTACACTATTGAGTAACAAAAACGTCGAATATAACAGGACTTATGACATACGGAATTTCGAAAGAAATCACTTTTTATTTATAATTGAAATGAATGTAGAACGTAAACAAGTGAAAATTTACCATTTTTTTCACATTTCATTTTTTGAGTCTAAAAATGCACACAGTACGAAAAATAATCTTCACCTGCACTTAAATATTGATTAGGTAAGTATTTAGATAACCAACTGCAGACTTCTTTTATATTTCTAGAAGCTTCCTGTTGATTTATTTAACCTTCGCAGTTTTTTTTTTTTTTTTCGGTAGGTAAAATCATCCAATGACAAATCCCGCCCTTGGGTGGAGCGGGAAGTAGTGTCAGACTCTTACTGACTAAAAACCTACCCCGTTCCATTCATCGCCTTGGTCCCAGGGCCCCGGGTGCCATTTTCACATAACCTTTGACCCCAGTAGGCTTCGGCCCTGTCGGGCCCCTACAGTTTGCTGACAACTCCTTGAGGCGCGCGGGAACAGTGCGCGCCGTAAACGACTTGAGCTCGGACCGGTCTGTTACCGGACGGACGGACAGCGAGCTACCCATTGCCCGCCGTCCGCGAGCCCGCGCCTACGGTGGCCGGAAATCGGGATCGGAAACCCGGCGGCGGCGGCGTGTTCGCCGTTGCCTGATGCGGTCGGCCTCCTCCTTTGCTAGCATTACTGCTTCGCAGAAGGAGGCGACCGCCTGCCACTCCTCCTCGCTCCGGAGCATGGCTTGAACCAAACTCCGGCAACCTTCGCAGTGATGTTGTAATTTTGGTGTGTGTTTGTGCAAGCTATAGAAATATACTAGCTTCTGCCAGTAGCTTCACCCGCAGAAAAGTAGGTTTCTCCATACAAAATTTGGACACCCTTTTCATCCTTTAAGCGGGTGAATTTTATAAAAATCCTCTCTTAGTACTCGTTTACGTCATAAAAAGAAGCCTTGTGCAAAATTTCACGCTCCTACTCCCAGTAGTTTCGATTGTGCGTTGATACGTCAGTCAGTTTCTCTTTTTATATATAGACTAGCTTATGCCTGCGGCTTCGCTCCCGCTCTACCCTACTCTCTAACCTACCCTAACCTACTCTACCCTACCCTAACCTACTCTACCCTACTCTAACCTATTCTACCCTACCCTACCCTACTCTACTCTACTCTACCATATACCAATATATGAGCAATTTTTTTTATTTCTCGAATTAAAAATTATCTTAAGTCCTTCTCCTGGTTCTAAGCTACTTTCCCACCAATTTTCAGCTGAATCGGTTTTTTTTATATATAGATGGGAATAATTTAAGACCTCTTTTACAAGTCTTACTTCCAAAATTTGTCGGTAAACCATGTGAAGAACTTAATTTGGATCACACATTTGATCTCTAATATCTGAGCAAGAATATAAAAGACTTATGTCTTTTTTATACAATTACTACTTCCTACTGACTCACTAATACTGCAGTTTACTAGCCATGCCCTGATATTGTGTTAGTTAAAACGTTGTTCATCAACATCACAACATTATTACGTACAAAAAAGCCCTCGTCCTTGCGTTCTCGTCTTTCCAATCAATTCACACCGTCTCGTCAATATTTGGAGTTTATTTAACACGACTAAAAATAAGCATGTTTTTCCAAACCGTTCTGCTATTCGAATTTAATCCATCTTCAGTGGAAAGATCCATGATAACTATGAAAATATCATTATTGGTGACGGGTTTACATTTTGTAGACTTCTGTTTAACTGTTTCTTTTAGTATAGCCTGATCTCTGCTGCTTAGCATACATAGGTAGACAGAATATTGCCTTGAATCCACGGTAAATTCTATTTGTGTACAATTAACATATGGTTTGCCTTTTATGCTTATTTTACTTATTTCATTTTGGAGCGCATTGGAATACATAATCTGGAGCGCAATTGAATTACCCCATCGAATGTCGAGTGGACCATATCCAATCCAGTATGGTCTAGTGCCACTCCAGAATATTGGGTTACTGATTTGGAAGTCTATGATGGATGCCAAAATACTGATAACTCCACACAAAGATCAAAGATCAAGTTATCAACTCTCCCCTGAACACCAATGTTATTAAGTTATTAAGATCGCCAATGATGAAGAAAATTAATCGATGAAGTTTTATGGTTCCCTTTGGTTCCAGCAGCCAACAATAGCTTACACGGCAGGACATGCACTATCAAGTGACAATTTTTAAATTTATTTTTTATGGTATTATCTTTCTATTTTATCTTTCCATATTATCATTAATGTTATTACTAATCTTATATCATATAGTCTCCTTGATAGTACAAAGTTAGATAATACAATCAAAACAAAAAACTTGCTTAGTTACCCATTTTTTCTTACTTAAACCCAGATTAGATATATGCCGAAATATAAGCAGACATGACAACAAAAAACTATTACCTAGTTTTGTATGACGGACAAGGAATGGACAATGAACTATTGAAATTTCAAATATATATAAATATATATATAATTTATTTTTAAACATTACGTATAGTACGTTTATTGCTAACAAACGAAATAAAAACGAATAAGACAATACAACATTTAAACGGCAGACATTCAAGGCACTTATACATCAGAGGACTTCTCCACTTCGCTGTCATCTGGACAATTCCTAATAATATAATAATAATAATAATAAGGGAAATTAGGGAAAACCTGGCTCATCCTTAATTGAAAATGGAGAAAACTCCGTCCAGTCAGGTATTGTTGATTTGAAGAACATATTGAGCAGTTTCTCATTGTCCATTAAAAGTAAAGGGTCCCTATACTACACAAGGGTTGAAGAGGTGATGAAGTGTGATAATGGGCAGATCAGGTCCGCTCTACACTGAACATCCAATTGCATGTCACACTATGTGACGCCAAAGATGCTACGGGCCCTGCGCTTCTAGGGGCCCCCATCCGACGTACAAAAACGGGTCAGATTACTTCTTGTATCATATGATATTTAATTAATTCCGGAATATTCTTAGAATAAAACACATTCATTGTGCGTACAGCTAAGGAGTGGAATTCCCTGCCGGAGTCTGTGTTTTCAGATGGCTAAAACCCGGGAATCTTTAAGTCAAGAGTGAGGTTACTTCTAGGTAAGCGCGCTACATCGTCGACCACATCGTCGCTTTCCATCAGGTGAGATAGCGGTCAAGCGTTAACCTATCAACAATATTGCTGGGGTCATGGGTCAGCTTCCGAAAGGAATACCCGACCCCGGTGTAATGTTTATATTGAAACACTTGATATAGTGAATACTAGATTTATTAGACTTAGAACATGTACATAATATTAAGATTAATCAGACACTGCTTAGGCGGCCACACCCATACCAACAATGACAATATATCTCACTAGGGTTGTGACCATTAGTTTTACTAACTAGTGATGTGATATTACAACATCCCCCTTGTTAAGTTCAAATTAACCTTTAACAAACAATGTAACATAGGCTGTGGACGGACTTGACTTAAATTCAATTGACAATACAAAGTATCTGACAAGTACTTATTTAGTTTTACAATACAAAACATCTTGGCTTAAATATGACTTAATCTAAAATACACTTTAGTACATTTAATTGATTTCATCAATTAGCCTTCTAGTTGGCTTTACAATTCTACCATAACGGGTTGACTTTTGACCTATGGATTGAGATGAGGATTCTTGAGGTGCTGACTCCTGACTATCACCTTCCTCTCTCCCCTGCGACGAGTTGGATAACATAGGAGAATATTTGTGCCTTAGGTGAATTCTGTTTCTCCTATACCTAACTCCATTGACATCCTCAATGATATATGACCTATTTCCTGTCAACCTTTGTTTGACAATGGCCTGTTCCCAATTATAATTTGGTTTTCTTTTGAAGTAGACATGATCATTGGGATATAATATTGACAATGACTTAGTATTCTTGTTATAATACTTAGACTTATTTTCATTGTTCTTATTGACACACTCTTTATAATTTTTAAATGTTACAACCTTTGATTTTAATTTTTTGTATGACATTGGAATGTTATCTCTTAAATTCCTAGACATTAACAATTGTGCTGGAGATGGTAAGTTATTCTTTGGTGTATTTCTATATTGTAATATGGCTATATATGGGTCTGACGAATTTTCTCTACATTTTTTTAACATATTTTTGACTATTTTGACTGAACTTTCTGCTTGTCCATTTGACTGTGAATGATATGGACTTGTTACATTATGTTCTATGTCCCATTCATGTAGGAAATTTTTAAATTCTAATGACTGAAAAGGAGGTCCACCATCTGACACTAATGACAAAGGTATTCCATGACGGGCAAAAATAGACTTTAAATGTGTAATTACATTTTTGGCTGTACTGTTTTTATTTAACAAAGCTATTTCTATGTATTTAGAATAATAATCTGTGACAATTAAATATGTAAGGTTATCAAAATACATTAAATCAATACCAACTTGTTGCCATGGATACTTATTTATTTCAAAATTTTGTAGTGGTTCCTTTTGATTACACGGTTTATATTTTGCACATATGAGACACTGTTCTACCACATTTTTAATATCTGCTGACATGCTTGGCCAATACAAAGAATCTCTTGCTACTTTTAAACATTTATTTATACCTTGGTGACCTTCGTGAATTTTAGCCAACATTTCTTTATACATAGACTGAGGTACTATTAATTTTGAACCTTTAAACAACAAATCTTTGACTACATGAATTTCAGCTTGTGTACTCCAGAATGGTTTTGCCAATGGACTGACTTTATTTTTATTTTTTGGCCAACCTTCATAATAATATTTCTTTAACAATTGCATAGTTTCATCTTTATTTGTATGTTGTAACAGTTTTGTACTGTATTCCTTTGTGACAGCTAAATTTGAATACATTAAATTGACATGACAAGACATTTCAGATTCATTCTCTGGTATATAATGATCTTTTAAGGCTGCTCTGGACAATGTATCTGATATATACATCTGCTTTCCTGGGACATGTTTAACTCTCAAATCATATTTTTGTAAAGTTAACATCATTCGCTGTAATCTAGCTGGTACATCATGTAATGGTTTATCAAATAAGTAGACTAAGGGTTTGTGATCAGTATGGACAGTTACCCTATGACCATATACATATTGGTGAAACTTTTCACAACCAAATTGTATTGCTAACAATTCTTTCTCAATTTGAGCATACCTAGACTGAGTTTCTGTTAGTGTTTTTGAACTATAAGCAATGGGTTTATTGTTTTGTAAAATGACTGCTCCCAATGCTGACTTAGACGAATCTACTGACAAGACTAATGGAATATTGGGGTTATAATGAGCTAAGACTGGTGACTTTGTGATTTCATCTATTAAACTCTTAAGACATTTACTATGATTTTCATCCCAAGTCCAGACTGAATCTTTTTTCAAAAGATTTCTTAAAATTTGAGTTTTTTCTGACAAATTGCTAATAAAGGGACCTAAATAGTTGATCATACCTAAAATTCTTTGCAATTCTTTGACATTTTGTGGTGTAGGCATATTGACAATTGCTTTTACTTTTTCTTGATCGACCCTAGCACCATGTTTACTAAAAACATAACCTAAAAAACAGACTTCAGAAACTAGAAATTTACATTTAGACTTATTGAACTTTAAATTGACTTGACGTGCTCTTTGCATGACCTTATGTAATCTCTCATTATGTATGGCCTCATTCGGTCCATAGACAAGAATGTCATCGATGAATATTAAGACTCCTTCTAAATCACCAAACAAATTCATCATAACTCTCTGAAATATTTCTGATGATGCATTTATACCAAAAGGCAATCTTAAATATTTATATCTACCAAAGGGTGTTTGAAAGGTACATAAATCAGAACTATATTCATCTAATCTTAACATCCAGAATCCTGAAAAAGCATCTAAATGAGAGAAACATTCAGCTCCAACTAACTGAGATCTTATCTCATCAATTGACTTAAGTGGATAGATTTCCCTTATAATATTCTTATTTAAATTTCTGGGATCTAAACAAATTCTCAACTGACCTGAACTCTTGACAGTAATTACTATGCTATTCACCCATTCTGTAGGCTTAGTGACTTTCTCAATCACCTGCATTCTTTCCATGCGATCCAACTCTTCGCGAAGTTTATCGAGCAACGCAAATGGTACTCTCCTGGGAGGATCCACACATGGCACTGCATCAGGTTTGAGTTTCAGGTGACAGACAGGAGGCAGACATCCAAGACCCTGGAATACATCATTGTATTGTGTAAGAATTTGTTGACAAAAATTTTGTTTTGACACTGAAAAAACTCTTTTAATTATACCTAATTTCTCACAAGTGGGAAGACCTAGGACATTTGGACAAACTAAATCTGCGACTATAAATACTATATTTTCTATAATAGTACTGTTATTCAAGGTTAAGCTGCATCTGACATTGACTTTACCAATTATGGGTATTGACTTGCCACCAAATCCAGTGACATTTATCTGACATTTGACAAGTGTCATTTGAGAATGACGTTTTAAACAAAGAAAAGTTTGTTTTGACATTATGTTAAGATCAGCTCCTGAATCAATGATACAACTAATTTGTGTATGACCTACTAAAATGTTTATGTTCCATGACTGATTAGAATAGTATTTGTTTTGTGTTGTATCTACTGTGTTGACTTGTTGACTTTGTGGTGATGTGATTGACGTACTTGTTCTAAGTGTAACAAATGACTTTTGATGAAATGGTTTTGTTGTGATAGTGAGTGATTCCTCAGACATGTGTCTGTGTTCATCATCGAGATATGAACTTTGACTTTGACTATATTTATTTGACTTCTTTGACTTGACACTGAATCTCTCAGACTGGTGATTGCATTCATCACCGAGGCTATTTTTAGACCTCTCAGATATTACATTTTCACCACTTTCATCATTGAGACATGACTTATAATATTTTTTATGACAATGTGAGTCTACATGAGATCTCTCAGATATGACACCAATCTCATCATCGGAATCATTCCTAGACTGTGACTGGCCATTATATGACCACCCTGACTGTGATTGTCGGTGTAGTTGCATTGTGCGTGACGGTGTGCCTATTGACTTGACATGTTTATGTGACTTTAAATGACTGTTGGATTGACTTGACTTATGACTTATAATTCCAACAAAATTATCTTGACTATTATTATGACTAAATGACACCAAGCGACTGACTTTTTTATTTGTAAAACAATACTTAGCAAAATGACCAAAAGATTTACATGACCTGCATTTGACTCCTTGCGCTGGGCACTTGTAGCGGTGAGACTGCCCACAGCGGCTACACGTCCTCGAGCGCTTTTCAGGGTTGGGAGACTGTTTTCCTTTGTTGGGTGACTTCCCTGCGCCAGATCCCTGCTGACCGACTGGTGAAGCTCGCTGTCGACGTTCCCCTCGACTACGGCTCCTCCGACGTAGATGCATGACATTTTCCGTATTTTCCTTTGTAGAACCATTGAGCATCTTTTCTGCATCCTGCTGAGCAACGATGAGTGTCCTTGCTAGTTCTCGCATCCTCTGGTATGTCAGATCAGGTTCCTGCAGCAATCTCTGACGGACATGTGCTAAATCTAGATTTAGATTTGCGATAAAAATATCCCTGATGAGTGATTCCCTGAGCGTTCCAAATTCGCATTCTTGACTTTTATTTTCTAGATCTGCCAGGAATCCCTCGATGGACTCGGATTTCTGTTGTCTCCTTGTGAAGAAACTATAACGGCACATGGTCAAGTTTCTCCTAGGCTCAAAATAATGGTCGAATTTTTCTTTGACATCCAGTATCGTGGTCTCTTCTAATTTGAGGTTAAAAGTGTTAAATATATTTAAACCGTTCTCACCAATGAGATGGAGTAAAATGGCGATCTTGCGTTTTTCACCTGCCCTGTCCAGACCTGTGGCTAACAAATACAGCTCAAATTGCTGCCACCAGCGTTTCCATGCTTCCGCATTGTTGTTTGTTGAATCTGAGGTGATTTTCAAGGCTTTAATCGCATTGTTCAGACTTTGTTCAAAATGGCTACCGCTTTTGACTGTTGATGAGTGGTCCATTTTTTTCGCGATTTTCTTCGTGTTTTTGGATTCTTCACTTCTGACACCATGTAATGTTTATATTGAAACACTTGATATAGTGAATACTAGATTTATTAGACTTAGAACATGTACATAATATTAAGATTAATCAGACACTGCTTAGGCGGCCACACCCATACCAACAATGACAATATATCTCACTAGGGTTGTGACCATTAGTTTTACTAACTAGTGATGTGATATTACAACACCCGGCACGATAGGCAACAAAGGAACAGGGTAGGTTTTTAGTCAGTTAGAGTCTGACACTACTTCCCGTTCCGTTCAAGGGGGGGATTTGTCATTGGATGATTTTACCTACCATAAAAAAAACCTATCAACAATAAAAAAAAAATTAAGCAAATACAATTTGCACAAATTAGAATTTGCTATAGGCCCCGCGCTGGCTTAATCTGGCACTGGGATACCATCAGTAAGACGCTGATTTAATGGAAACTCCCTGAACCACAGTAACGAAGAATACGATGCCAGGAGCAGAGATGATCTGTGTTCGTTCTGTGGAAAATTCTTTGGAAATCATTGTCCTAACTTCCACCTGTATTTTTTTAATAGTATTTTGGGACCTAGTAGTTTCAGTTGTGCATTAATATGCCAGTCAGTCTGTTGTCCCTATTGAAATATTTAGATTAAGGTTCTCCGATCTTCTTCTTCTTTTCGTATCAACGGTAAACTCGTTACATTGTTTGAGCCCACTAAGTGGCTGCGTTAACTGTGGCATCGGTAGCACTCATTACCTTCTCCAAAGTGCAGGTGTACGAGTATGGTACATGGAACACTCCAACGTGTGGCTCATGTTTTGAACAGGAGCACCCACCTCACATTGAATATCCGACGGCTCTATAGCTTTATAAACCCACATATCGTCAAATTGTGTTATGTCTAACACATGGAATAGATAGGTCATCTAATACATTTAACAATCTGATATCTTTGCTATCTGCAACCTTGTCAGTTGATTTGCCATAGGACTAGATTAGAATTGTTCACGTGGATTTTTATCATATTTTTTTTTAAACCAATGATATCAACATAAAAGATGCGAGCAAACAACAGTTGCCAGCCGGTTTCCGAAATGAACGCTTTACTCGTTCTCGGGTCATTATTGGCAATAATCTTTTATTTAATATATTTAATATCTAAAAGAAAGTTCAACTACTGGAAACTCAAGAATGTGCCTTACTCTGAACCTGTACCCCTTTTGGGCAACTACGGAAGATATATTTTGCAACGAGAGTATCCCGGGCAGGTGATACAAAAACTTTGCCAAAAGTTCATCAATCAGCCTTACTTCGGAGCTTTCTACGGCACGGAGCCTGTCCTCATTGTACAGAGCCCTGACATCATCAAACATGTGTTGACTAAAGATTTCTACTACGTTAATGGTAGGGAAGCAACGAAGTATTCGGAAAGTGAAGTTGTAACCCAGACTCTATTCTTCAGTGGTGGTGACAGATGGAAAATAGTTCGACAAAATCTTACTCCACTCTTTTCATCCTCAAAGATGAAGAACATGTATCATTTAATAGAAAAATGTAGCTTCGTCTTCGAAGATATGCTCGATTATGAAACAAAGATCTCTGACGTCATCGAAATGAGACAAATTAGTATGAGGTACACTATGGACTGCATTTGTTCTGCTGCTTTTGGAGTTGAATCCAACACTATGGGACCAGAAGAAAATAACCCCTTCAGATTCATGGGAGACGAAATATTCGAAGCTTCAAAGTATCGTGGATTTAAACTTATATTCCGGGCTATATGGCCTGCCATTTTCTACCGAGTAGGACTTCAAATTTTTCCCCCTACAATTGACCAATTTTTCTCAAAACTACTGAAAGGAGTCTTCGAAAGCCGAGGCTACAAGCCATCATCCAGGAACGACTTCGTGGATCTAGTATTGAATTTAAAGAAAGAAGATAGTATAACTGGAGACAGTATAAGTAACGCAAAGACTGGCGCTGATAGGAAGATACAGCTGAAAGTAGATGACGAATTGTTGGTGGCTCAGTGCGTGCAGTTCTTTGCGGCTGGTTTCGAGACATCGGCGTCTACAATGAGCTTCACATTATTTGAGCTCGCAAAGAACCAGGAGGCGCAGCAAAAAGCAGCCGAGGAGGTAGACGACTTTCTGAGACGTCACGGGAACAAACTAAACTACGAGTGTGTGCATGAAATGGTTTATTTAGACGCTTGTATGAACGAGACCCTGCGCAAGTACCCAGTGATAGGAAACCTAACCCGCGAGGTCATGGACGACTATGTTCTCCCCACAGGCTTGAAACTAGACGTGGGGGTACGCATCCATGTACCAGTCTACCACATGCACTATAATCCTGAATACTTTCCGGAACCTCAGAAGTATAAACCAGAACGATTTTTGCCGGAAAATAAGGACAATGTTGAACCCTATACGTTTTTCCCGTTCGGATCAGGCCCCAGAATATGTATTGGTAACAACAATTTTTTTACACTTTTTTAAAACCTTATTTTTCGTCATCACCTAACTGACTATAGCCTTAATTTAGGTTAAATTCCATCAGTATAAAATGTTCCTTTATAAACAAAATCATCTTTAAAGTCATGATTTTTTAAAGAACTAAAATTCTTATAAAATTGTACCCTCGACAAAATAATTAACTGCCAATCAGTCATATATATATTCAATATATAATTCGAAAATTTGTTTTCCAGGAATGCGATTTGCGAAGATGCAGGTAATGTCAGGTCTCATAAGTATCCTGAAGAAGTATAGAGTGGAACTGGCTGATGGTATGCCGGAGACCCTGACTTTAGACCCAAGAACAATATTAACGCAACCAAAGGACCAGGGTATCATGTTGAAGATGATCAAACGTGAGGGCTGGGAAGGGAGGAAATTCGTGCGAACTGGAAACTAGACATAAGAATAGTATAACAATTAACACCGAAACTATAAGGAATATCGGAAAATCCTCGATGGAGTTGCGTGCAGATAGTAAAAAAATAAGCTCATCCTCAGTTTCGGATATGGCTATCCACGACCACTTGAAAAAAATACATATTTCTTTATCATACTAATAATATAAAGGCGACAATTTGTGTTCATATTAGTTACTTCTTCATATTCGGAAAACTGAACGGGTTTGGACGAAATTTGGCACACGGGTAAGCTAAGTCCTGGAATAGTACAAATAATTTATTTTATTGTAGTAGTAAGTTTCTTTGAAACAATTTTCAATGTGTCATCGTGTTGTGGCATTTTCTACCTTTTTGTTTTTAAGAGTTTAGAATAGAGTTTTTGGGAAATTACCAAATAATTCCTTACGCTCTGGTTGGAGTGAGCGAGAGGGAATGTCAGACTTTTACTCATTTGTTTCCGCCTGTATTCTTTCAATTGCCCTTTACGTTCCAGGCCTTTTTAACCGACTTCGAAAAGCAGGAGGTTCTATGTATGGCTCTATGATTTTTTTTTATGTCTCTTCACCGATACCTCGGTCAGTTGTGGACAGATTTTGAATTTTTTTATTTTGATTAAACGGTTATACTCCCGAATTGGTCCTAGAGAAATATTGTTTTGATCTGATGATGAACTTCGAAGATATAGGAAAAATCATAGCAGAACTGTCGTAACAAGTAAAATTGCTTTGATTATACATGTAGTCGGTGACTGACAGAAGGGAAAGGAAGGGGTTACATAGAACTGTTCTGATGATGAAGCCGGAAGGTAGGTAAGAACCCGAATTCTGTAATAAATCAGTATATCCTAGTCGTGTTTGGTACTATGAGAATTATCGTGATGATTTGATGATGGAACCGAATTGCGGAAGGTATCTAAGTTTGGCTGAGGGATATCTAAAAAGTGTGAAATAATTTTTTTTTATAAAAAAAAATACAACCGACTTCAATGAAAAAAAAAACACTAAAATATGCAAAATAACTTTAATTTTGGAATTCAGTGTTAAATAACGAACTATTATAGAAACACCGATTTCCGAAATTAAAATTATTTTGCACTTTTTTTTAACACTAAAGTCGCTTGTTTTTTTTTTTGTAAAAAGTTTTTCGAATAATTTCTCAACGAAAATTGATTGTTGATTGCTCAAGGCTCCCAAGAAGTTACTGATGGAGAATTCCAACGGGCACAATACATTTAACTAAACAAAAGAATCAAATAAATTGTATGTTTTCCACAATCTATACTTGTCTTCGACAGTTGATGATATTTACTTAGCCATAATCACAGTTGTGGCGATTATCTTGGTGTTATGAAGTGGTGTTTTTCCTTTGTATTTCTATTAAAAATAAATGAAGGTACTCGTACCTATATTATTCGTCATTTGAAGTACTATGTTTAATTATAACTTTTAGTTATTTCCTGTGGAAACATAACGTTGCTACAGTCGTAGAATAATTGGATCTGAAATGGAATGGCCACATCAGTCGCATGTCGGAAGAGAGAGAGAGATCTCAAATCAGAAATCAGAAGCGTTTATTTCAAATAGACCAATTACAGGCACTTTTGAATTGTCAAAATGTCGGTCAGTCCAAAAAAAAAGTGAAGGTAAATTGCACGTTCCAAAGCGTAGATCTCCATGGAGAAGAACGTGCAAGAAACTCCATGGACTTTTTTTTAAATCATATTATTAGTTACATAAATCTTGGTCACATATGTCGCTTCTATTATGTGAGCACAATGTAGATAAATAACGAAAGAAAATACTAATTGCACAAATTTAAATAGAAATTGAAATAAGCAACTAGCAGCTAAGAGATGACCAAGCAACTGATGGGGCCCGTTCACGAGCATGACGCGTGCATCAGCCCCACTCAGCTCAACCATAATGGAGGGAACTGAATGACCCAATTACACGTGTCACCATCAGCGAGACATTTGAGTGAGCATGACAAACCCTCAACTGCCATGCTCGTAAATTCAAATATGTTTGTAAAAATAAAAATACTCCATGGTACTTCACATTCACAAAATTTGAAAAAAGTGCTTCTACATTATAAAATCGTATTGGTTCCAAATAATCAATTGTCAAAAGCTTCATTAAAATAAAAAATAATTAACCAACTCAAAAATAACAATACAAAAAGGGTTTGTATCCCACTATTTCTATTAGGTATTTCTATTGATAGAAATACTGTGCCTGATTCAGACTGATTGTTCCACTATTTCTGTTGATGTCGGCTGTGGCAAAAAAAAACGCTGCATCACCTCTTATGACGGCATGCACATAGAAACTATTTATTTATTTCCTCTTTAGATAAAACCTCTTGATCATAGTGAGGAGTACAGTCACAAACAATCATCCATACATCTGCGTAGTGATGAGGTGGCTGATTTTGTGATTTGTAGGTAATGTAGAGTATATGGTGGAGAATTATTTTAAAAAAAGGGAGGTTTTATTAATTTGTTCTCCTTTTTTTTGAATACCGAGAAGACGTGTTTTAATTTTAATCTATTCATTAAAAATGGTAAACCTTTCAAGTAAAATAATGGGATATAATTTGTAAAAAACGCTGGCCCCACTTTTTCTATTTTGTATTTCCATGGAAATAGTGGGATACATCCATTTTTTTATCCATATAAAATCGTGTAAGGTGTAATTATCAAATCGTAAGAACGCCTTCTTTTGGACATCTTATAATTGCCAGTTTTACCTGCTTTTTTTTTATTATTATTGATAGGTTCGCGCTTGACCGCTATCTCATCTGATGGAAAGCGACGATGCGGTCGACGATAGAGCGCGCTTACTTAGAAGAAACCTATTCACTCTTGACTTAAAGATTCCCGGGTTGTAGCCATCAGGAAACACAGACTCCGGTAGAGCTGTAGGGGTCCAGCAGGGCCGAAGCCTACTGGGGCCAAAGGTTATGCGAGAGTGTCACCACGGGCCCCGGGACAAAGGCAAGGAACGGAAAGGTAGGTTTTTAGTCAGTAAAAGTCTGACACTATTTCCCGCCCCACCCAAGGGCGGGATTTGTCATTGGATGATTTTACGTACCCAAAAAAAAAAAAGACTCCGGTAGGGAGTGAGTGAGCTTGAGTGTATAGCCAATATTTATTCCGATAATAGGTATACTGATATTTTTTGTTATTGCTAAAACAGTGACTAATCGGGAAATTATGTAACTTACAAAAACATAATTGATAATTATGTTATTTTTTACTATGGACAGATAAAAATACATTTATTTACTTATGTAATAATATTATCAGTTCACGTGTTGCGTCAAGTGAATCATGTTCTTAATTGATTAATTAAACAATGTAATTTTTTTTTTTATTGTTGATAGAATCGCGCTTGACCACTATCTCGCCTAATAATAATAATATAATAATTTACATTATAATATAATAATATCACACACATTATCACACAACGTCGTCTAGTCTCAAGCTAAGCAGAGCTTGTGTTATGGGTATTAGACAACTGATAAACATACTGATATATTTCTAAATACATACATATTATAGATAAATTACACCCAGACACAGAACAAATGATCGTGCTCATCACACAAACATTTGTCCAGGGTGGGAATCGAACCCACGAACTCCGGCATAGCAGTCAGGGCCACTAACCACTAGACCAACAGGCCAGTCTTTTCAGTAATGGAAAGCAACGGCAACTGCATGGCTGGTATAATTGTCGCAATGGCAAGGATCAATGTGAAGTGAATCTCATTAAACCAGTCCTTTATTCTGCCAAGACAACATGTTCCATTATCGGCCCACCAGGATGGTGAAGCGCCACTACTACATGGTTTTTTCTTGGTGGGTAAAAAATATCCAATGACATCCCCCGCCCTTGGGCGGAGCGGGAGATAATGTCAGACTTTTACTGACTAAAAAATCCACCCTGTTTCTTCTTAGCTTTTTATACCGAGGCCGGACAATCCTTTCAGAAATCAGTCCAAGGCCCCAGTAGGCTTCGGCCCTGCTGGGCTTCTACGGTTTGCTGACAACTCCTTGAGGCGCGCGGGAACAGTACGCGCCGTCAACGACTTGGGCTCGCTCCGGACAGTAGGATGGACTGCTACATGGTGGACATCTCACACTACGCACAAAATGGTTTAGGAACATTGCGCATACAGCTAAAGAGTGGACTTCCTAGCCAGAGTCTGTTCCCTGATAGTTACAATCTGACAATCTTGAAAAGGTTATTTCCAGGTAAGCGTGCTTCATCGTTGACCACATCGTCGCTTTCCATCAGCCTGTCCATAGCCAAGTTACAATCGTTTCGTTTAGCGTGAACGTTTGGAGTTGGCCACGCCCCCAATTCTTTTGTTCTGACGTCATCTCAACAAAGAAATTGGGGCCGTGGCCTACTCCAAGCGCCACGCTAAACGAAGCCATTGTAACTTGGCTAGGAGGGCTGATGAGATATAAGTAACCCATTTACTCTGGACTAAAATCTCTCTATTTAAAGCAGTGCATACCTCAAGAAGGTCGTATCTCAGAGACTTGCCTCGGCAGCCCACACTTCTGCCCATCCAAGTGACAGGTGACAGGCACACCCCTGCGAACTTCGTAACCTTGCCGTATTTAGTCGAGGAGGTTCGGACTGTGACCTTGCTACAATAAACTCGTGGTTAATATACAATGTAAAATAACAGACAGAAGGTTATTTATAAAAATATATGGAAAAAAGATTATCTCGTACATCAAGCCCGTTCCGTCATCAGACCACCAGACATCCCATCCAAATGCAGAAAACGTTTTGGTACAGCTAACTTAGCTGAGCTAAGGAGTGGAATTCCCTGCGAGAGTCTGTGTTACCTGATAGCAAGAGTGAATAGGTTACTTCTAGGCAAGCATGCTCCAATGTCAACCTTGATTTTGTAGGGTTTCATACGGTAAAAAAGGGATCCCATTTCCATCTGTCTGTCACCAGGCTGTATCTCATGTACATAATATAAATATATACCATTTTGGTCGTTTTATTTCCGCGGAGAGTCGATTCGGTACATGAAACCCTATCAATTTGTAAAGATAAAAATGTAAAATAAAGTACTTTTTTTCAAACTCGAATTAATATCCGCATGTTCGAAATTGATTTATTTAAGTAAACGTCAGCTGATCGAGGCCAATGAACTGTAGGTAGTTAGTACACAACGACCGATAACTCCCTAAAAGGTCATTGACTCGTTTACATGTTTTGTTTCGTAAAAAAGTACTTTATTTTTCAATTTTATCTTTGTAAATCGATAGTGTTTCATGTCCCGAATCGACCCTCCACGGGATTAAAACGACCAAAATTTTACGGTGTATAGGCGGTTTTTCTGTTCCCGCTTCACTACATAGTATAGAACAAAGTTGCTTTTCGTTATCTGTCCCTATGTCTTTAAAACTCTGCAACGGATTTTGATGCGGTTTTTTTCAATAGATAGAGTGATTCAAGAGGAAGGTTTATACGTATAATACATTCATAATATATTTAATATCACCATTGCACCCGTGCGAATCTGGAGCGGGTCGCTAGTTATCAATAAGTATTAAAACAGAATAAAATAAATATTTAAGTGGAGCTCCCATACAACAAACGTAATTTTTTTGTCGATTTTTTTGCTATGGTCGGTACGGAAGCCTTTGTGCGCATATGCCTAGTTTTTTATATTGAAAATCATCCAATGACTTTTCTCGGCCTAGGCTGGAGCGAGAGGGTGTCAGACTTTGACTAACAAAAACCCTTTGCGTTCTAGTGATTCAATCCTGGATCGCTTTTCAGAAATTCCACGTGAAGCATGTCCTGTGTGTACAGTCAGGGGTCAAAAGTGCAGTTGCACTCTAACAATGCTAAACTGTCTAAAATTTCTTTGTAGAAGAAGTACAGTGTTCTACAACTAGTTTATTCAATATTTTTGATTCTATGCTACAAACTAAATCGGTCATGATCCATTGACCCTCTTTTACAAAGAAATTTTACATACTTTAGTGTCGATAGAGTGCAACTGCATTTTTCAGCCCTGACTTTACGTATGTTTTTACATATTGTTTGGATTAGATCTTCTGTCCCTGAAGACTTATGTTACACATTCGGTGAACGGTAAAGTATTTATATCTAGACATGCATTAGATAAGGGCACTTGCACGAGTCACTTGCGTGAACTTGGATGCCAGTCATGATGAGTTATTTAAATTTCATTCTAAAATAACTGGTTTGGTAAATTAGAATGTTATTTAAATTATAAAATAAAATACTTTATTTTCTAAAACTCGAATTAATATACGCATGTACGAAATTAATTTCTATAAGTAAACAACAGCTGAGCGAGTCTAATGACCCATAGATAGTTGTCGGTCGTTGCGTACTAACTACCATCATTGCACTCGATCAGCTGATGTTTACATCTTAACATTATATAATTTTATCTTTACAAATCGATAGTGTTTCATGTACCGGATCGACCCTCCACGGGATTAAAACGATCAAAACTTAGCCGTGTAAAATTTATAAACTTTATGTCTATGTTTTTTTTAATTAAGATGAAGTAACGTTTCTTTCTTTTCACATAAGTTCACGGCAACTCACTAAAAAGTATAGAGTGCAGACAGATTGCGTCTACAAAACTTAAAAAAAAAAAATTATAGGCGCTGTCATTGGCATATCATCAGCTCCGTAGCCTTTTCCCATAAATGTAATGGTATAATGAGTAACTTTAAAAGCTACTTTTTATATATATCCACAATAACGATATAATTGAAATGGTGACGAAATAGTATTTTATTGTTTTATGAGTCCGGTGCGGTTGAAGTTGGGGGCTATAAATAAAAATACAGGCAACCCACCACTACTGGGTACTGAGAGTTCGTCACAGAACAGAAGAGTGGAGTTCGTCACGCGTATTACATATTGCAAATAGCTTTCATCCCGATTATCGATTTCATCAAGATAGATAAATATTAGAGATGCGTCAAATAACCGAATAATATTCGTTTAAGTTCTTACCGGACCGAATATACTGCTGGATAATTCGTTTCCCCGTTTCATAAATTTTCTTCAACTAAGAGGTAATTAAACCATGGAGTGCCTACTGGTAAACCCATCGGCACATTAGATTTGTCTTAACTAGTTATATACATTTCTCATGATGACGAAGATCTGATGCTAGAACTGGGAGGTGTTTGATGAAACCCTGGGTCTTTGTTTGAGTACCTTTCTAAGAAATATAAGATTGTTAGATTATGAGATTCATTTAATTTATTATGCCCTAAAGGCTGGTTTACAATGATCGAATAAACCGAATACATTCGGCATTTCATCTCTAATCAATATACTCTTTATTTGTACACCATCGATATACGCTATAAGTCGATGTTGTACACTAAAAATAAAATAACAGTAGGAGCTTAAAATTAATAGGGCAGTCTTATCGCTAAAAGCGATTTCAAACTGTTACCAGCCCCCCACAAACAATTCAACTCCACCTAGCCCGAAGGCTTTTCAGCCCTGCCTCAAGAAATGTATTTCCTAATGTAATGAAGTTGTTCAAAGTCCTATAATGTAGGTGCGTCGGCATCGTATTTGAATGTAACGGAAACGCCAAGGAGTACACTTGAGTGAACTAGTGAAGTTTTCATTGTCCCATTGTTTCTATCCCCAGAATAAATTGAGATATGAATAAGACGATGAATTAAAAAAGGAATAGATTTTCTGGGTAATACCACGTGATAGGTAGGGATGAAATGAAACTGAAAAATTTAATAAAATGAAGGAGGAAATGATGGATTTAAGCTTTATCTGCTGTAAAACAAACTATATTCAGGTTTCGCATATATATACTTGTATATTATTTCTAGGTACACGTATCATCATCACTTATGATGATAATAACTGATTACTAGTTTATAATATATTAGATACGGAGTTTGGCAAAATTACATAAAATTAATATTAAAACGGGCTGGGGTGGGGGGCAGCGTGTAACCATAGCAACGGGTTCAACTTATTTGCCGCGTACTATACTATCTACAGTGAAACCATCTGAAATAGTTACCACCAAAATGTAGCAAATAAATCATTAATTCACACTTGCGTATTATACAACATTATTGTCATTTTTGTCATTAAGTATATGCGAAACCTGAAAATAGTTTGTTCCGAATTAGTAACTGAATCGATTCCAATAATTTTTACATCATGTTATTTTTTTTTTCCAAAAATATTTTAAAAAGGTCACAAGTTGGGTACCATCGACACTAAGTACAACACACGTCACGGCAGGTTATAGAGGACATTAGGTGCCAGCGCACAGCTAGGTGCGGGAGCAAAGCAACCCCTCAGTTGCCCGGATGGCCCGGTGACCACGTGTTTGTGTGACCAACCAGGTCTCATATCAAGCTTATAACTTTGTGATTTTTCATGATACAGTTATGAAATTTTATACACTAAAAATAAGGTAGTATATTATCTTCTGCGTACCTATTTAGCTAATCTTCATTGAGATTGGCCACTACATGACATTTAAATAGATTTAAATATGTAGTCAGCCACTGATAAGATTAATTATAAACGATGGTGCTGAAATGGTGATAATATTATCGAGAACAGCGCTATTTGTTGATGATTGATAAGATTAATATATAACAACTTGCTAAAACTTTGCGACTACCGAAAAAGATAAAGAACTCAATTCTATCAAGATAGATAGAATATTTTTATGGTCTACACGTAAAAAGTTGTTCCGCGTCTAAGTGTCTTATGTATGTAAGATTACATTATTTATGTACGCACCCACAATACAGAACTCCTTTTTTTTAATCTCATTCTAGGAATTACATTATACCTATATTTTTATGAAAATTCAGCCTCTCTAGCCGCATCTGCCCCTCACATACGGCGCTTGCAGTATCTGGAATACCGACCGGATCGACCACTGCTCCATGCTCTGGAACAATAGATCCTGTTTGTATTTACGAGTATGTAGTGTACCCTCAGGTACACTACATAAATGCGAAAAACTTTATTACGTCAGTCACAAATACGAATTTCAAAATACCGATTTTCATAATTCCGAATGATTCAAAATTCCGAATATAACGACTCCGACTTATCATTACTCCTATTTTTATAATTCCTAAATTTTGATATTCCTAAAGTTTATAATTATTACTCTCAAATTTTTTTTAAATCATAGATTTATATAAATACATTCACGGTTTTCATATTAAACGTAACAAGTTATTAGGCACCGCATCTCATAGCTTGCTTCCATCAAATGTACTCGTATAATAATATCTTCCATAAACTTGTAAAAGAATATCCTAGAAACCATATACAATCACAAAACCATCTTATTGAAAACCCTCTTTAAGACCGTACCTACACATCTATACGACAATAGACATACATGCCAACATTGTCTGTAGATATCACTTCGGTATACGTATTAACGTAGAGAATGGACTGACCGAAGACGCTACAAAATTAGCGGTTTTATAGAAAATTACTTTACACCTACTTTGCTACTTCGATGATAATAAGTGGAATAAAGAATAAAGAGCGTTTTGAAATGGAGACTATTCAGAGCGACGTGCTTGAGTGAGGTGAGTGCGACCCATGTCGGCACGATGGTCGCATCAGAGTGGTTTTTAGATATCCACGAACTGATGTGACACGACACGATACGACAAGCACGACTCTCCAGCAGAATGTCAGAGCTGAACTAAAGTAGTAGATTTTTGTTAATTTTTTGTCGATAGTAATTGTTTTTATTAATCTGTTGTCGATAGTAGGTAGTAGATAGGCCGCCCAATGTGCGCCCATTGTATATGTGTGTTTTAGTTTCTTATTTTTGTATATGTAATGGTGGACAATAAAGCATATAATAAATAAATATTACGTTACGGCCTCCGCATGACAGAGAAGACAAGACTTTGTCTTCCATAGATGCATTAAACATCATTCCGCACTGAAAGTGTTAAAATAACAACCATTTTTCTGATCTTATTGACTTCACAGATGGATAGAGAACCGCCCTCCCGTTAGAGCAGAAGTAGTTATTAGATAATTTTCCATCATCATCATCATTTCTTTCAGCCGGAGGACGTCCCCTGTTGGACTATGCCTATCAGGCTTATCCCAAGTGTCGCCAAAACGAACGGTCTTGTGCGTCTTGCTCGATGATTTTCCACCACAAAAAAAAGCCGGATATGGAGCGCTCAGTCCATTCCTCTAAGTCTACGGTTGTACGGACTATTTCCCGGAGAGTTGTCGGTTTCCTGCCGCGTCAACGGAAGCGGACGACAGGCTCTTTAATGCTGTGTCTCGTGTGGTATGTCCCACTCCTAACAATGTTTACTGAAGTAGTAGATATCGTATAGGCGAACGTTTAGCTTTTGTATCTTCACAAGGAGATATAATGCTTTATGAATAATAATAGTTACAATACGCGGCATATTACTTGAACCACAATGGCGATCGACGTTCAATGCACAGTAACAGATTTTCGGGTCTCAATCGAAGTGCAACGACGGCCGTTGTAGTTCAACTTATTTGCCACGTACCTACCGTAAATGCTTATTACGGTGTAATGGAATAGGTTTGCTGATGTTACCCATTTTATGATGACGACTCGGTGGAGCATAAGGTGGAGGTATGCCCCATCCCACTTGATTGGAGCACCGCTGCGTGTTCGTGGAACTAATCGGCAGCAGCGACCTCTCGTACCGGGCTGGGATGAAAAACGACAGAGCGGTTGCCTTCTTCAGCGAAGCTGTAATGCTAGCAAAGGAGGCAGCCGCACGCGTCAGGACCATCTAGTAACCGTCCGGACCAAGTCCAATTCGTTGACAGTGCGTAGTATTCTTCTCGCTTCTCATAGAGATGTTAGCAAAGTTATTGAGGCCCAGCTGGGCAAAGCCTACTAGGGCCATGGGTTTACTTCTTTCAGGGAAACCTATGATTTAGAAAATCAAAGAGTAAAGAAGGAACATAGGTGTGATCTGAATAAATAAGAGTCTCACACGCTCTCAGGCCCCGCTTTAGAGCGGTAGAAGTCGTTGAATGATTTCACACCTTAAAAAAGCTGTTTTATTATAAAAGGGAAAATACTGCTTTTTCGAAATTAAGACGCAATAATCCATTCAACTGTTCATTAAATAATTGGATAGACACAATTAACTAAGTTCTCAAACTCAATTCTGCAATAACAAACTCGTTAAATTTTTAGAGCGCCTAATAGTCGCCCAATTTCCAAAGCGTCAGTCAAACGGAATTTGCTCTAAAAAATCAATCAGGCGCGCGGAGGCAAGTTCAAAGGTATCGCTTTCATTAGCATTTTAAACAAAAAGCCAGTAATTAAGCGGAAAGGAGGGTATCGGGGAATACTTATCATTAGTAAACAAACAATGTTTTTAGTTTCCGGGGTTAGGAAGAAATTAGCAATAGAAAATAAAGAGATTATTGAATGGAAGAGGATAAAAAAGGTTACGGTTTGACATTTCACCTTTGTATTTCTTATCTACAAAACATTAGATTGCTTTTGAGTTCCGTATCAAGAGGGTGCCTACGGGACTCTACAAGCCTCTGCTGTTCGTCTGTCTGTCAGCCCGCTGTATCTCACAAATCCTTTGAGATCTGTATTTCTATTGCCGTTACAATAACGAATAATACCACTAAACTGGTATGAACACACTGGCTTAACACTTGACTGGTAGAAAATGCCCAGTACTTTTTTACTTTTTCTTACTAGTTTTTAAGAGTGTATTCATTCATCCTAGCTTTAGCCGAAAGATTGCTGGCAAATTATTACAATCCTTCGAGTTACGCAGTATAAGCGACGAGGCGAATGGCTATGATAAACCACTTAGTAAATAAATTATAAAATTAAACTTAGCCAATAAAGTCTGTTCCCATGAAAGAAACGCTATATTGTCAGTGTAATAAAAATATTAAAGTCAGTACATAATAAAATTATCAACTTACTAATAAACAAGAGTGGCTGCTCGGCTGAACGCCTGCCTGAGGGTCATTCGGATGATCCGGGGATACCGTAAGGTGTCCTGCGAAGCGGCGAGCCTCCTTGCTGGCCTACCACCGTGGGATTTGGAGGCAACAGTCAGGTTCAGTAGGTTCAGGCCATGCTCCTAGGCGAGGAGGAGTGGCAGGCGGTCGCTATCTTCTGCGAAGCAGTAATACTAGCAAAGGAGGAGGCCGACCGCATCAGGCAACGGCGCAAACACCGCCGCCGCCGCCGGGATTCCGATCCCGATTTCCGGTCACCGTAGGCGCGGGCTCGCGGACGGCGGGCAATGGGTAGCTCGCTGTCCGTCCGTCCGGTAACAGACCGGTCCGAGCTCAAGTCGTCTACGGCGCTCACTGTTCCCGCTCGCCTCAAGGAGTTGTCAGCAAACTGTAGGGACCCAGCAGGGCCGAAGCCTACTGGGGCCAAAGGTTATGTGAAAATGTCACCCGGGGCCCTGGAGCAAAAGCAATGAATGGAGCAGGGTAGGTTTTTAGTCAGTAAGAGTCTGACACTATTTCCCGCCCCACCCAAGGGCGGGATTTGTCATTGGATGATTTTTAAAGCACTTTGTTAAAAAAAAAAACATTAACACGATAATATTGTAACAGCAAAATAATCTCGTAGAAACATCAGAAAGTGAAAGTTCAAACGGGTGAAAGTTGGGAGGCAAACAAAACAGGGGTTGCCAACATTCGAAACTCAAACCAAACCCTGAAGTTTGTAAAGTTCCAGGGGTCAACACCGTTTAATGTTCCTCACACGTTCTATCTCATAAATACGAAACTTATGACTCTTTGAGGAGATAAAAGAAGCCTTTACGATGTTTTATGGCGACCTTTGAATTTTGATATACATTTTTATGAGTGCGCTGCTGAGTCTCAAACTCATTACTTTGAACTAAATAAAATAGCTGTTGTAAGTTTTATAGAGCAAAATAAGGTGCGTTGGGGTAAGATCGATGCTGGGGTAATAACGTATAGATTAAATATCTCACATATTTAGGTATATTTTTAATGCTACCCACATTGCGTGCCACGTCCTAGTGACGTACCGCCGCGCCGTACAATGTAACTAGTTTTAAAATATGTAACCAAATAAGTGAGATATTTGATTTATATGTCCTTACCCCAGCGTCGGTCTTACTCCAACACACTATACGGACGTGCATCAAATGAGTCTCTATAAATTACGATAGGTGCTGGAAGTAGGACTTCCTGCCAAGAGATCTTATCACGAGCTCTTAAGGTGGCCCTTCCCCTCTCGTCCATCATCTACGTCGACATGATTTAAAAGCTTGTTGTTTCATCTAAAGCAATCTGACTCAATGGTTCATGGAGAGGCAAGGCGAAACGCCTAAAAACTTTATTAGCATTCCGTAATTCTGTGATTTACTCGAATATTTCACAAAACCTATTCCAGGAAATACGCGTTTTCATAAAACCCTTAAAAGTTTTTTGCTTCATAGAAGTACTTTTTTATATTTTTAATATAAGAGTACATTATGGAGGGCCAAAGTCCACGTAAAATAGCAGATTTTCAGAGGTGTTTACTGGATTAGTTTTATACAAATTTATGTTTTGATTTCTATAGAAGCATAGATAATAAATATCCTCAAGATATCTATGGATCCAAAATAGCTGAAGAAAGATGTGCAATAACATCATAATCACGTAAGAGCGGTTGTATGAAAATGTACCTCGGGTTGGCCGCTCTTAACGTGATTAATTTAACTACCTAAACTGAATTGTTAAAGGGGTGGAGGGTGTATAGATCTATCCCTCTTTCTCGCTTGCAAACCTGGCATTTTAAGTGCTCGATTACGGAGACGCGGCGCGTTGCGCGGTGCGTCGGGCGGTCCGTCTTACATTACCATATGTTTGTCATTGCGCAAGCGATGATGCGGCCCGCTGCAATGTACGACGAAACGCCCAACGCTGAACGCACCGCGCAACGCGCCGCGTCTCCGTAAACACGGCCTAAGACGTCATGGTAAGGCCTGTGTTGTAAATTTTATAGAGCTAATTACGGACGCGCGTGCATCAAAGGAGTATCAGTGAATATAAATGACGATAGGTACTGGAAAAAGAACATCGGCCATGCCTTCGATTCCTTTGTTCTAATCACGTGACTGAGCGTTGAGATGACATTAGAACAAAGGAATTGGAGGCGTGGCCAACTCGAGGCGTTCGACGCAAGAGAATCGAAACGAAACGGTCGTAACTTGACGTAGCCTGAAGGTTCTTGACGCACAGCGAGCTTCCTATTACCCGCCGTCAATAAACCTGCGCCTACAGCCTGTCTCAGCCACACGCTTTTCTCCATTACTCACATTACTAACTACCTGGCTGTTATTTTATCTTTTCAAGAGCTAATGTTGTTTAATGACGTGACGTGCTAAGATTAATGAAGAATACCTACCTTCCATGATAAATGAATTGCTAAGAGGAGAGAAAAATACGTGGAAAAACTACCTATGTGAAAGCTGTTATGGTTAGAGGGTGTGACTAGTAAGGGCCAAATTCACCAATAATCTAATCGCGATTATATAAAATAAAACGCAGTTTGAGCGCCTAATGGAGATTATAACTTCATTTTGCGTTTCACCGCGATGAATTGAACCTAGTTTACGCTAAACTCAGTTTCAATTCTTTTGTTGTTGCCCATGTTTACGACACGGTTCTTTAAACTAGATTACGCTGAGCTCAGTTTAGTTGAACTAAGTTTTTATATTGAATGATGAAATCAGCCCTTAGTTGACCACATTAAATAACTATGTCGGTTTACCGCCTTAGGAGTGGAGTTTCGTAAATCCTTTCTTAGCGTACGTCTACACCCTATAGGGACCTACCTGTCAAATTTTTAATTTTGTAGGTGTTATGGTTTCTGAGATTGTGTGATTAATCAGTGAGTGGTATTTCGCTTTAATATAGATGCCTATAGAAGATATAGAAGTAAGAAATAAAAAAATAATTTGGAAGAAAAATAGTATATAAAAAAAAAATAGATAGAATAATAAGTCCAAAGACCAACAGAATGCAGAAAGCTGTTGCTTTGGCGTTGGACAGTGGACTTTTCTTTGAAGTAATATTATTACGCCCCTGGTCTTGCTTTTAATTCACTGATGAAAAGCAAGACCATTCACTACAAGCTTATAACCCGTAAAACTAAACGGTGCATGAGAAAAAAAATGGTAAATGGTAGTCTTAGGCCTACTGTCCACGGTAGCTTAGCTTTATAGACGCGTATTTAGTCATTTACGCCTGCTCAGAGCACGCAAAGACACGATGGCACGAAGTTGCCGCTTCGTCGACAGAGTTTCATAGTTTTGTAGTAAACGAGAGCAGAACACAGTGTACAATAATGAATGTGCGTCTTTGAAGCTAAGCGTCCGACACACACACAAGGCTCTAATCTATCGGTGATCAATTGTTTTTATTTGTCTCATAATCCCAACAATTAAGGTTACTAAGGCATTCAACTCTAGCTAACTCACCCGTCAAAAATGCGATTGATTTTAAAAGCACCGTAAATGTCAGTATGTCATAAATATAGGTCGTCTGCACCGGATTTGGGTCACGACTCACATTTGTGTTGACCTGAACAGTAATTCTAAGTTCACGGTTATAATTTGTGTGGTGTGGGTGTTTATGAACGTTGCCGCTTCGTTTTGGCGCCTGGAGAAAATGTTGCTGCAAATGTTTGTGGAGCAACATTGCTTGCGAAGAACGTGTGACGTTTGTAGGTTAATTGTATCAATGTTGTTATGTTAATGAATACTTTGGTACAGCATGTTATTTATTGTTTTAAATATACAGAGCCTGCTAAGGCCGCAAAGGACATAGACGTGGTTTTAGTCAGTAATAGTCTGAAATGCCTACCCGCTCTACTCTAGAGTAGAAGAAGTCATTAGAATAGAATAGAATAAAGGTTTATTGTACACCAAAAAGTTTCACAATCTATTGCATAGCATAAGCCTTATAATTTTCCCACTGCTGGGACTCAGGCCTCTTTTCTAGGAGAGGGAATGGGCTGTAATCCACCACGCGGGCCCAGTGCGGGTTGGTGGATGACACAATCACACAAAATTTATACATAAATCTAAATCTATGGGTACAATGGCGGTCTTATTCTTGATAACGCGTCATCTTCTTCCTCTTTTTTGTCTTCTTTTTCTTCTTTCTTTCGACATAGGATGATTTTCCATCTCAATAAAAAAGGACTGAGGTAGGCTTTTTTTGCCTCGCATCGTAAAATTAACTTTTTTTTTCTAACAGATGCTCACAACTACATGGTAAAAGCCTTTTCTTCTATGGAGAAGGTACCTACTTACGAGCAGTAAACTTGCTTGCAAGGCCAGTTGTCGATTTCTTTCTTCAATCTATTTTACTTTTTTTAAGGTAGGAAATCATCTAATAACTTCTCTCACTTCAGGGTAGAGCGAGAAGGCGTGTCAGACTATTACTGACTAAAACTACACCTATGTTCTTTCATTTTCCTTTTGCGTTCTAGGACCACGAGTATCCAATGAATTTTATTTTGGAGCTTACATAAAAGACACACACATACACACTGGATGTAGTAGTGTACCGTTCTTGTATAACGCTATTCGCCTTTCTAGTTAGGTTAACTTATTTACACAGAACACAGAAAAAGATACTAAATCATGAATATTAGTACAAAGGTACTGCTTATTTCTAAATAAATAAGAAAAACTAATGAAAAGAAAACTAAACTTGTTTTATAAACTATTTTTTAATTTAAAACAAACCTAGAGACTTAAACATACTTTTCTAATTGTTTGAAGTTGCACAAGCTAAATTTGCTCTTCGTAAAACACTAGGCGTTATTCACGTCGCTCGCTTTATAAATATATGTACCTAAAGCACTGCATATATACCAGAGACGCACAATCTGCTGCATTCACAGCCCCAGCATTTCCACGCAGTCCGCGTGTTTATTAAACATTCAAAATAAAGAACTGCAAACAATAAAAGGCCGTCTGAAACCCGAAGTAATGATAAATACGAAAAAATTCGGTGAAATGTTGATTACCACTGGTTTTAATTTAAAATGGGCTAGTAGAACCAATACCTATACAACCTTATTTTTAGTATAATTATGCGAAACCAGAAACACGTGTTTAGTATGCAAAGAATCTATGTACAAAACACACAAAACATAACTGTATCATGAAAAATCACAAAGTTATAAACTTGTTTTGTTACTTGGTTGTTCATACAAACACATGGTCACCGGGCCATCGGGGCAACTGAGGGGTTGTTTTATTCCGGAACCCTGCTGTACCCTGGAGTCTCATGCCTACCATGATCTGCCGTGACCTGTATTGTTCTTAGTGTCGGTTGTGTCCAAATTTTTACCTTAAAAAAAAAAGAGAAAATATATAACATGGTGTAAAAAATATTGGAATCGATTCAGTTGCTAATTCTGAACAAACTACATACATATATTCGGGATTTTTCATATACCAAAAATAATGTTGTATATTTTTATTTTCGAAAGACATCCAAATAAACTTGATTTGATTTACTCGTAATAAAGAAGTCTTCATTTTCCAAAACGAAGGGCTTCATAAAAAAATTGCGTTGTTTATTTACTTCAAAATATTCCCTTCAAGATGCCTTCAAATTGACGAGCGTTTTTGAGATAAACTCCACGAATCAGGATATTTTTTCTGACGCTTTCTTTTCGTAATTAACTTAGGAGTTATGAACATGGAAGTTTATTATTTTTAATTAAATATTTTTGGCTACTTTACACAAGATGGAAAAGGAAATTGAGCGTCTTAATCACGGTGTTATTTATTTCACTTTGAAGAAAATTTCTTTAAAATGAAATAAAACTGTAATACTCGTACCTCTATCTAAACGGTCCTAAAGTCATAACTGACTGACTGACTCATTCATGCAAGATATTATAAGTATGATGTGCATACATGAAAATAAAGCTGATAGAAGATACACGTAGCTAGAAAACGGATAAATATTGCGATGATGAGTCTCTGGGCTCCTCAAAGAGAATCTTTGAAGAGTGGCTGGGACGACCTCACGGCATCCTCAAATTCCGCCTAACGCAGGTTCTTACTGGACATGGTAATTTCGGGAGGTTCTTGCACCAGACTCGTGCAGAAAAAAAGCCCGGCTGTCACCACTGCGTGTAACTTGCGGCGGACACGGTTGAGAACCAAGTAAAAGATTGCAGAGCACCGCCATGTCCTCGTGGGGATGATCGGCTGCAGCGATATCTGGCGCCGGGCCTTGGTACTGGCCATGGTCCGGAGCGAGGAGGAGTGGCAGCTGTCGCCTCCTTCTGTGAAGCAGTAATGCTAGTGAAGGAGGAGGCCGCACGCGTGAGGCAACCGGCCAGCCTCCGGCCACAGGAGGCGCGGGCTTGCAGACAGCCAGCATTGTGTAGCTCGTCGTTCAACCGTCCGTTAACAATCCGGACCGAGCCCAAGTCGTCGACGGTGCGATTCGATCGAATTTTCTGCATGCGACAACACCCTGTGGGTGTTTTAACGAAATTTTCAAATTTCAAAAAAACGCGTCCCGCGTGCGTAATGTACGCGTTACAAAAAATACTTGAATGAAAGTATTAGCATTTGTGCATGTTAATAAAAACACCCTTAGTGATCATAAGCGTGTGACCAATCCATCTCCACTCCACACACACACATCTGATCTGATGGCCGATCGGTGGCGTGTGGGATTTTATGTTGTATTGTTGTTGTGTTGTTGTTGTTGTGTTAAGTCGGTTAAAATCCGTCTGTATAAACTAAAACATGACTGCGATCCCACCTGAAATGAAATAATGAAATGAATTTATTTGCTATGAATGTAGGTACAAGAATATGGTGTTTTGTAAAAGAAGGATCCAGTAGATTTTACCAATTCCTGATGGTAAGCAATGATGCAGTCACTCAAGCCTTGAAGATATTTAAATTATAATCGGACTGGAAGACCGCAAAATGCAAATTATCCCCGTCCTTCGAGGTACGCGGTAGTTATAACATCATCAGTCAGTCAGTCATTTCAGCCGAAAGACATCCACTGTTGGAGATAAGTCTCCCCCAAGTGTCGCCACAATGAACGGTCTGTTGCGTCTCGCATCCACCGGATTCCCGCAACCTTTACCAGGTCATCGGTCCACCTTGTAGGAGGCCAACCAACGCTACATCTTCCGGTACATGGTTGCCATTCCAGAAACTTTTGGCCCCAACGGCCATCCGTTCTGCGAGCAATGCAGTTATAACAACGAATTATATCTATTAACGGTTAGCTCGCCGTCTGGCCGTCCGGACGAGTCGTCGATGGCATATAGTGTTCCACGCACGCCTCAAGATGTCAGCGAAACTGTAGGACCCCAGCAGGGTCGAAGCTTACCGGAGTCACGAGTTCGCTCCGCTTCTGTACCTCTACCATGAGTTTTAAGCAATAGTATTCATCGCTACTCGATATCGACGCCATAAATATTTTGTATGGCAAATTTTGCACCGCCTCTAGCGGTCACTTGCAGAACCAAAATTTGCCATACAACATATTTACGGCGTCGATATCGAGTAGCAACGAATACTATTGCTTAAAACTCATGGTAGAGGTACTGAAAGAAAAACCGGAGGTCCTGGACACAAGGCAAAGGAGGAAAATAGGAATGGATTTTAGGCCCTCCCGCGTCACCCTAGAGCGTGATACACTGGATAATTTCCCACTAAAAAAAATCCATTAACGGTGTTAACTCGTCAGCTTATTGAAGAATCAAATAAAGGCTCATCATGATTTACGCCCAGCTGAATGGAAGGTAAATGGACATAATTGTCGCGCCGCTGACGCCGGGGGCTTACGGCTCAGTAGCCACCCTTCCGAGCCACTGCGCCGCCACTGTAGCCACTGCGTGGCTATTTGTGTATTTATAGGTTAGCTGACTGGTGCTCTATTACACTATTTAATTAATTGGTGGTGGTAATTGTTGGTGAAGTGATTTTTGTGGCCGAAGCACAACGAAATATAGTAATTATAATATACACCGTTAAATATTGGTCGTTTTAATCCCGTGGAGGGTCGATTCAGTACATAAAACCTATTTGTAAAGATAAAAATGAAAATTAAAGTACTTTTTTTAAACTCGAATTAATTTACGCATGTACGAAATTGATTTCGTAAACGTCAGCTGATTGAGCCCAATGAACTGTGGGTAGTTAGTACCTACGCAACGAACGACAACTTCCTACAAGGTCATTGACTCGTTTACCATAGAGAAATTAATTTCCTACAAGCGTGTATTAATTCGAGTTTTAGAACGAAAGTACTTCATTTTTTAATTTTATCTTTATAAATCGATAGTGATCTTGATTTGTTGTATTCGTTTCCTCACAATGTATATATGTATGTGTGTGTGTATGTATGTATCTAAGTATATATTTATTATTGTTCTTTTGTCCTTTCTGTCTGTCTTCTTTTAAGTTGCACCTGCCATGTTATGTCTCTGCACCACCCTAAGGTCGACTGGTAGAAAATACCTAAGGCATTAAGTCCGCCTTTGTACACTGTTAGTGCATAAAGTTTTAAATAAATAAGATAGTGTTTAATGTACCAAATCTATCCTCCACGGGATTAAAACGACCAAAATTTAACGTTGTATTTATTTGTCCACTTTATCTACTTTATTTTTATTCGTTTATTAAAAAATAAAGGTTGCGGGACCCCATGGATGCGAGGCGCATAGGACCGTTCATTGTTGCGACATTTGGGAGGCTTATGTCCAACATTGGACGTCTATGGGCTGAAATGATGATGATGATAAAAATAAAGAAGAAAAAAACATTTGGGACCCGGACAGGATAAAAAGACCAGAGGATCTTCGCCATCTGGATGATGCAGGGTTACCGCATGATCTCTTGCAAAGTTTCGACCCTTCTTATCGGCCTGCTGCCGTAAGATTTGGAGGCAGCCAGTCCTTGCACACATGACCAACCTGCGCGTAATGTTGCAGCGCCGTGGTGAAACTCTGCTGCCGCAACAAGTCACTGTATGGCAGGCAGAGTTCCAACGGTATATCATTGCAATATGGCGATAACGACTGTCGCAACCCAGAGCTGGACAAGCCACGATTACAGTGGTAAATAGCCTCCTTTTTGCGGAGTGATTGAAGAGGCGCCACGGCGTCCTCGCCTTCCGCATTACACAGGTCCTTACCCAGGATACAAGTAAAAAAGCTGAACGAATCTTTAGTGCATTTTCAACAGTAAAAATATTGTGTCACATAACATCCAACAACACACACCAAAACTCAAAGTTATCGATATAATATCACAAACACAAAAGGTCATAAGCAAAGCCACAGTAGAAAGCTAGTCGGCAATAAATCACAAGCGGTAGGCTTAGCAGAGATCGTCAACTTTGTTTGTTCAAGTACTTACTAAAAAGGGTCTTTGATACATACTTGTATGTATATAGGTACGTATGATTGTATCTTAAACAGATGGTTCGCGGGTCGTTAACGACGTAAATACTTATCTATAGTAGGTTAGGATTCAGGTTTAAGGTATTGTTTCTTAAAAGACTGGGTTGGGTAAGGTTTACAAACTTTTTCCTCTGTTTAGGGTTTCAAACCTAAGTCGTTAAAAACGGGGTCATAGGTCAGTTTCTGAAAGGAAGGCCCGGCCCCGGCACGAGAATCAACGAAGGAACGGGGTAGGTTTTTAGTCAGTAAGAGTCTGACACTACTTCCCGATCTGCCCATCATCCATCGATCATTGGATGATTTTACCTACCATAAAAAACCCTTCGACGAAATCCGTCTGTTCGTTTGGTCGTTTGTACGTCTGTCAAGACCCTGTTTTCTCAGTAACGCGTGGAAAGGTATGAAGTTGAAATTAATGTCAAATATCGATATCCGTGTCAAATACTGACCAGACCAAGCCAAGCCACGACCGTTCTGTTACGATTCTCTTGCGTCGAACACCTCGAGTTGGTCACGCCTCCAATTCCTTTGTTCTGACGTCATCTCAACGCTCAGTCACGAGGTCAGAACATGGGAGTCGGAGGCGTGGCCGACTCGAGGCGTTCGATGCAAGAAAATCGAAACCAAACGGTCGCTACCCAAGCAGCAGTGAAAAATCAAACTTAGACGCACTGGACCGTTGTGGCGACACTTGATGGAGGCCTACGTGCAACAGCGGACATCTTGGCATGACAGTTTTTACCTATAGCATAGCATAGTATCAGCCTTATAATTTTCCCACTTCTGGGACTCAGGCCTCCTCTCTAAGAGAGGGAATGGGCCGTAATCCACCACGCGGGCCCAGTGCGGGTTGGTGAATGTCACATGTCTTCGAATTTTTGGTTCTAGGACATGCGGTTTGCATATGACCTGAGTCCTAGCAGTGAGAACATTATAAGGCTGATGCTATACTATGCAAAATTTATTTTTAAAATATAACATAGTCAAACCACACATTTAAATTCTGCATCAATTTACGTAAATCTAAAACCTACGTCAGACGGAAAGGTTTGCATTTTTTGGACGCGCCGAATTTGTCATCTGATGGTCATATACAATTTTATAATTTGAGTGATTAATGAAGACGTTTTAGAATATTAGATATTAAAGTACTTAAAGAAAAGCAGAGACACACAAACAACATACCACAACAACAAAACAACAAACATACAACAACAACACAACACACAACCAAACAACAACAACCAACCAACATATCTTGTATCTTGAGAATTTCGAAGTTCCGTATGAAGCTAGGTGGTTGTCGCTAGTTTTGCAATAGGTATAAAATGTAGCTGTCAAGTTCTAGTCTGCAATCACTTCCCTTTCCGAGATCGGAACACAAAACTATGTTGACCTCAAACACGTTGCGCCAAGTGTTTGTAGGAATGTGGGCGGGTAGGTACGCTAAATACAAAATTACCTAATAGAATTTATTAGTCTGGTTTTTGCGAGTGTGCTTTTCGAGTGCAGTAATACAATTTATATACCGTTAAATTTTGGTCGTTCTAATCCCGCGGAGGGTCGATTCTTCACTCCAAAACCTTTCAAGCCCATCAACTTCTGATTTGCGAGCAACGTGCCCAACCGACTGCCATTTAATTTTGCGATATTTGTTTTCTTACCTGTGAATATCTTCATTTTTGATCTGATCACGCAAGGAAACTCCGAGCACAGCTCTCTTCATCGCCACTCTTGCAACCATGATATTCCATGACTGACTTTGGACATTTCTTCCTGGCAGGCTTATGTAAGCGAGATGCCACTGCTGAGTAATTTTAAGAACTTAATTATTTATTTAATACTGCAGAGAAAAAAATACAGTAGGGTATTAAAAGAAGATAAAAACGGATACAAAGAATAGATATCATAAATACTCGTCTGTACGCAACTAAATTAAAAACTACTGAACATATTTTCATGCGATTTTTACAATTAAATCGAGTGATTCATGAGGCAGCTTGAAGTCAAATAGAAATAAGCATATTACAGTGGAGAATAACCATGAATTTAAGTGTTTAGTAACAGCCGTGCGAAGCGGGGGCGGGTCGCTAGTACAATATTAAAATAAATAATCTAAATCTCACTAATATTATAAAGGTGAAAATTTGTGAGCATGTTTGTATGTTTGGTGCGCATTACATATATATCGACGGTTTGTTACTTCTTTACGCTCGAACGGCTCAACGGATATTTTTTTTTTTTTTTTATGGACGGAAACGGTTATGGATTGAATTTGGCTCACGAGTAGATCTTGTTCTTGAATAGCACACAGGGCACTTTTTTAAGTATGGAGGAGCATATTTTCATGAGATATTTTTTTTATTTTCTTACCTACCTTCTGGCTTTATCATCAGATCAGTTCTATGTATGCCCTTTTTCTTTCATTCAATCACCCGACTGCATGTACAAACAAAGCAATTTCACTTGTTACGACAGTTCTGTTATGATTTTTTGAAGAGTCCTACGGGACTCTTCAAAAAATCATAACAGAACTGTCGTACGCTATATCTTCGAAGTTCATCATCAGATCAAAACGATATTTCTATGGGACCAACTCGGAAGTATTATACTTTCAATCGAAACAAAAATGTTTCGAAATTACAGAGAGAAAGAGAGAGAGAGAATCAAAGATTTATTGGTGAAATACTTAAAAAAAACATAAAGCCCAGTTATATGTTGTATAAATTATAGTTTTTCAGTGTGCTTTGGAGAAAGATTTTAAACAGTTTCCTTGAGACAATTTTCTTCTTCACATTATTATAAGCTTCTAATTTTAATAATACTTCATTCTGTAAGTAAGTTAAGATGTAAGTTCTGTGTTCGTTAAGTATTTTTAAATAAAGTTTTCTTATACTTCATTCTATTAGAACATCTATTCTTTATTTCTTATGCACATTTCCACAGGTTAACTGGTAGAGAATGTCATCTTGCATTAAGTTCGCCTATGTAGGTAACTAAACTACATGAAGCTAAAAAAAAAATACATACAGCCGAACATAGAACCTCCTCGAAGTCGGTTAATAAATAATAAATAACAATTCTATAAACCAAAGTAACCTTTACTTATTCAGTTATTTTAAATCTCACGTAAACTTATGCTAGTAATAAAATTATTAAGAATCTAATAAAACATTAATGAGCTCTCAAGGAAAAGGTTATTTATTGACGTTGCAATAATCTAAGTATTACACAATAATAATAAAGTATTTCTTTCCAAAAAATAATGGCACAAGGAAAAATGTGGAATTGCAATAAAATAAAACCTTGGCATTGTCACACATAAATATTATAATCATAATTTGTTTGTATGAATATTTATATATATTTAAAAACGGAAACAGATTTAGGGCGGTTCTGTTATGATTCGTTCGATTGATTTTATTTTGGTTTTACCTGAATAAAAGTAAAAAAAAATATCCCAAGAAAATATGATTGTCCATACTTAGAAAAAGTATCCTATGCGCTATTCCAGAATATGATCCACCCTTGTGTCAAATTCAGTCTATATCCGTTCAGCCGTTCGAGCGTAAAGAAGTAACAAACATACAAACACCATTATAATATCAGTGAGATTTAGTTTATTTTATTTAAATATTGTACTAGCAACTCACCCAGCTTCGCACTATAGCCTGTACCAAAGCCCGGCGCGAGAGATCGCCGCCGCCGATCGCCCCCACGAGGACTCGGCGATGCTCTGCCTAAGCGGGGCACACCTCGTCCGTGTGCTCCACCGTGAAGACAGTCAGATGGAATATCTCTTATCTTAAGAAGTTGCAAGAGTGGCGATGAAGAGAGCTATGCTCGGAGTTTCCTTCCGTGATCGGATCAAAAATGAATATATCCGCAGGTGACATATGAAGAAAACAGATATCGCTAAATTAAATGGCAGTCGGCTGGGCACGTTGCTCGCAGATTAGATGGTTATTGGAGCCGAAAGTTTCTAGATGCGAGACGCACAGGAACGGTCATTGTGGCGACACTTGGGGGAGGCCTATGTCCACCAGTAGACGTCTTTCAGCTGAAATGATGATGATGATGAAACTGTTATTAGCTCACCCTTATTAACGTCTGACACCGGCTACCTAATTCCATTTAAATAAACCTTGATCTAATTATTAACTATGACGTGACTGCATAATGCATAGCTTTACGATCGTCACAAAAATTATAAAATGGTATATGACCATCAGATGACAAATTCGGGGCGTCCAAACCTTTCCGTCTGACGTAGGTTTTAAATTTACATAAATTGATGTAGAATTTGAATTTGACTGTGTAAGATTTTAAAAATAAAATTAGCATAGCATAGCATCAGCCTTATAATGTTCCCACTGCTGGGACTCAAGCCTCCTCTTTACGAGAGGAAATGGGCCGTAATCCACCACGCAGGCAATGTAATATAGGTATGTGCTCTCAATTCTAGAATGGGTCCCGACTGTCAGTATTTAAAATATTATATAGTTAAGTGCAATCGGGTACAACGACTATCTTGTTTTCGGGCTTTTTCATGAATGCTCAGAAAAGCAGTCGGGTCACATGTTTGTGAACGCACCCAAAATGCAGGACATAACAAATGGTCGTGCTCATCACACAAACATTTGTTATAGGTGGGAAATCAACCCACGACCTCCGGCATAGCAGTCAGGGCCACTGACCATTAGACCAACAGACCAGGCCTAGTGTGGGGTTACATTATTTTTTTTGGTAACAAATTAATTAAGTGACAAAATTCAAAACGAGGAAGCAATAAAAAAATCGTACCAAATTCTTGAAAAATTACAAAACAAAATAACCTTAAAAGTTGTAATAAACAGTTAAACATATTTAAAATATCGTTATATTATACGACCAACGTCAATATGTGACCGATAATATCATTCGACCAATTTATTATACCGTGTGGGTTTTAATTATATATTTTATGTGGACATAATATTTGAATAATTAACATTTTTTTACATTTGAAGGGATCGGTGACGTTCGCGCTTTTAAATTACTTCCTTGTCTTTATGTGAATGAATCATATTTTTTAGTTCCTAAGACCTAGAACGGATGTAAACCTAGACATTTAGTTAAATGTTAATTAATTGCATACTATATTAACAGCGTTTAAAATAACATTACGCGTTTTTATGCGGTGGGAAATCATCCAGTGACTTTTCCTTGACTAGGGTGGAGCAAGACGGCTCATAGCGTGGCAGACTTTTATTGACTAAAACCATACCTGTATCTTTCAGTTGCCTTTTGCGTTCTACGACCATGGTTTTCCTTTCAAGAATTTCCCGTGGATGTAGGGGGTATCGGCCATGCTGGAGCCCTACCGTTTTGCTCTTGCATGCAGCAATACGCGCTGTCTATGAATTTGGTTCGGTCTTTACCGGACGGCGGGACGGTGAATTACATTGCTCGCCAAGCATTAGGCAAGTTTACTTCTCTACATAGCATAGCATCAGCCTTATAATATTCCCACTTCTGGGACTCACACCTGCTCTCTATAAGCGGGAATGGACCGTCATCCACCACGCGGGCCCAATGCGCGTTGGTGGATGGCACATGTCTTCGAATTTTTGGTTCTAGGACATGCCGGTTTCCTTACGCTGTTTTCTTTCACTGTTTTGAAAGCAGTGGTGTGAAATAAATAAATTACTCAAAGTAATGCGCCTGGCTGGATTTATACCCGCGACCTACAACTCGTCAGTCGGGGACAGTACGATATGGCCACCACTGCTGCTCTCTACATACTATAAGACAAAGGCACTTTCCGTTGCACCTTTGGGCAAATTTGTCAAATGTTGCAAACGTCCATCATCTTCCGAATTGGATTTTTTTGTTGGGATTTCTTCGAGTGAAGTTCAGTGTTTGTTTTAATTATTCGCGAATTGATTCCGAGTGGGTATTGTGATGTAAAACTAATGTAGTTTTGTATCTCATGTATCAGAGATAGAGGTCAAGGGCGAGCCTGTCAATAATAAAAAAAATCATAATACCTATAATTTCTTTATTTGTACGTATCTTTCTAACTAAGTGTATTTTTATTATTGTACGTATTTCCTTTCAGTTTGTCTTCTATTAAGTAGCACCTGTCACGTTATGTGTCTGCACAACTTTAAGGTCGACTAGTAGAAAATGCCTGAGGCATTAAGTACGCCTTTGTACATTGTTGTTATTAGTGCCTACTGTTTTAAATAAAACAAATATAAAATATAGGAAAACAGTTTTTCTAAATAGATTGTTCCTAAATGTCTTAATTATTTCCTAGCACTTAATCCAGCTATTACTAAGTAGGTCGGTAGCTGCGTTGCCAGATTTTTTTCACCAAGTCGGGACTATGAAACTTTTTAGTGAAAAAAGCGGGATTCTATCATCAAAATCGGGACATAGTAAAAAAAAATATATAGGGTGACTGGTAATTAGTGAACGATATAAAACACGTAATTGTAGTCATGATAACAAACAACTTTTACTATGGGAACAAAACTGCAATCGCGAAAAAAATCAGCCAAGTTCAATACATTTTGACCAGTTAGGCGAACATAAACGTACTGACCATCAGATTTTGTTTCGCGATTTCAGGTTTGGTCCCACAGTAAAAGTTGTTTGTTATGATGACTACAATCACGTGTTTAAGTATCGTTCACTAATTACCAGTCACTCTATATAATCAGAAGTATTTAAATATTTATCTTTTTATCCGAGTTTTAAACTAAGTGCACGTGACAATAGATAGCAAAAATAGCCATAGAAAATGTATTTTAACCAAGATATGATATATTAAATCAGACATACGCTATCGGCGGGTGGTCAGTCCTCACTTTTCTGTGCCACCCAGCCGCGACCGTGTTTTCTCAGCACGCTGTATGCATGGTCGAGTTATCTCCGAAAAGCGGGGCCTGTCCCACGCGGGACGTTTAATTTTGATTTAAAAATCGGGACGTCCCGCTAAAATCGGGACGTCTTGGAACGCTTGTAGGTAGATACTTACGTCTATATTATATTATCTAGGTTTATACTAACTTTTTTTTTTTTTCGCAGGTCACAATTCTATTCTCCGCGAAGAGTTTCCTGTTGGGCCGTGTTGCGGAACTTCGTGTCAAGTTCCAGATCCTTGTTACCTTATCATTGTTGAATCGTTTCAGGAAACGTCTCATTATCCTTATTTCCCCTAGCGGGAGGCAGTTTACGCTGGCCTTGTTGTGAGGAGATAGCAACTTTTGCACACCTTTGCTTCCTCACAATTTCCTTGGAGTGACTTCGATTAGCAGTTTAATTTTAAAGGGGTAGTAAACTTGTGAATTCTTTAGTTACTTTTAAATCTATTCTCTTGCGGATATCTTTTCATTTCTGATTCGATCACGCAAGGAAACTCCGAGCATAGTCCTTTCCATTGCCCTTTGGGTGACTTTAAACCTTCTGATAAGCCCCTTGTGAGTGACTACGTTACAGAGCCTTATGTCATCACTGGCAACACACACTGGTCATAGACTACCAAACGATAAAATCGGTTTATTAGTTTAACTGTGGAAGCGTAATAAACAGACAGAGTTATTTTCACATTATTTTATTGGTATAGATTAAGCAATCTAGAGAAAAAATATGTTACAACATAAATAGTAATCTCAGACTTCCTAAGTTATGAATAATAGTCAATATATATTGTCTATGTAAATAAATCTTATGCAATAGTTGCTCATCGATTTATAACCAATGAATTCAGACAGTAAATTGCACGCTACATTAATTGAATCCATTAATATTATCAAGGCTATGATGCTGCATAACTAGTCAATTATTATAAATAGAAACATTCTCTGACGCTTATCTAAACACACATCTATACATGCATATGTATTTAGGTATGTACGTATGTATTTAATTGAATTATCTGTTTGTCAAAATGGCATTTTTTTTATATGTATTAGGAATATTCTAAATGATATTTATTTTGCAAATATGTTTTTAAAAACACTTTTACTACTACCCTGAGAAGAAACACCGAAACAAACTCAGGGAGTCAAAGTCTCTTTTAAATTCCATACTTATAGCAAACGTGTTATGTTCAAAACATATGAGAACTATGCAGATTGGAGTCTGAGATGGTCTTTTGAAGCAATAACCACACAGTTCTGAGAGGACCTGTAAGTATAACAAATACATTTAGTACATTTTTTGTCTAACTGTTGATCTGCCTGTCTGTTTGTTCAAGTTAATCTCCTACATTGCAAAACCAATTTTTACGGGACTTTCACTGGTAGATAGCTGATGTTATGAACCCCGTAACTTAGGCTACTTATACTATAGAATAAGAAAAAAAGGGACCTGCGTAAAAACATACTTCTTTAAATTGTAAACAAATAAATGCCATTTGGTCACAATTCAAAGAAGTTTTTTAAGACCATTGTTTTATGAGTTTGACGTGAATGAAGTCGCGGACACCAGCTAGTTAAATAATAAACTTTATTACAAGATATCAATCATAAATTTTAAATGCAAATGATAGCGTTAACATAGCTGTGTTGGCACCAAAATTAGGCTGCTTATAACCGGTCAAACCGTAGGTAAGTGTGCGAGTTGCAAGGATATGATAAAACCTTCAAAATAAATTACTTTCTATCCTGACCGTTTAGTTATAAAATCTTAGAATAGTTTTATAATTTGGTATTGTTCGAAAGATTAACCGTGACCCTGGAATGGACGAACAACTGAAGGATCACGGATGAGTTTTAGTCAGTAAAAAAGTCTGATACTCTCTCTGACTCCTCTCAGAGTGAAAAAGTTATTAATAAAGGGATAGCCTTGATTCCCCTATCTCCCGGGGCGTCTCTTGTGTCTGGGGATAACCCACCAACTCCCAACACCCGGGGCATATCTTGCCGGGAATCACCCAGCTTCTCCCAAACCCAGAGCGTCTCCTGCGGCGATGGCTGGGCGTGAGGTTGCTCGTTCTCTCACTATGGACCATGGCCTGAACAAGGGGCCCGTGCGAGAGGTCGCCGCCGATCAACAGGTCGTATGCTCAACCGTATCCTCCGGATGGTCCGTACAATTCTAACACCTGGGCGTTTCTTCCGCCTGAATCTGAAACAGGTACCTCTCGAACTTGTCATTTAAGGTGAGGACCTGTGTCATGCGAAATGTGAGAACGCCGTGTAGCATCTCCAGCCACTTCTTAAAGAGGAATGTGGCGTGCCTATCCCTACTGGTACTGTGTTTAAAATTAATCTAGGAAGACCCACATATCGACCAACCTGGGCCCGTGGTCGATTAAGAGATCCCTGCCATATAACGGCACTAATTTATAAAATAAATATCTTACATACCATGTCTATAAATATTTATTGTACCTACAATTCTTCTTAAAGCTCCAAGTAGTGTGATCGCGGATCTAAGTCCAATCAACTAGCTCCGGATACATAAATTACTTCGAACAAATACTTCCTCCATGAGCCTTCAAGTGTTATTATTGATATCAAAGTCAGCGGATACGATTATTATGCTCCTTTATTTGGTCTAGGCTAGATAATAAACTGACAATTTTTATCTACAATTGATTTTATCATTGTCTTCATCTAAGATTTTTATATTCTTTTAAGAAGCGTGGGTCACCATAATCATCACTCATCATCATCATCACACTGGATGAGTGATGATTTTGGTGATAATCATAACCTATCCTTCCGGGTGCTTTCCACTTCAACCAAGCTGTTTTTCCTACCTGAGTTGTGGAGCGCAGGGTGGTATTTCCTAACTCACCGTGCGGCCGTCTGGTATGGACTGAACCTGAGTCGTCAACATTGCGTAGAGTCCCACGTACACCTCAAAGAGACGTCAGCAAACCCGTAGGGGCCCAGCAGGCCAATGCCCGATAGGGCTACGGGAAATTTGAACAAGAGACCATGGTCTCGGGACCACGCAAAGGGCAACTGAAAGAAAGAGGTTTTAGTCAGTAAAAGTTTGACAAGGTCTTTCGCTCGGGTGGAGCAAGAGAGCTTGTCAAGAGCAAGACAGGAAAGTCTTATTTTTCTTTCCAGGAAAAAGGCCAGAACAGGTTTTCCGTGATTCAAACCTCTCTTAGAGGCTTCTCTATTACAAGAACTTTGTAATGAAAACAACATCACAACCAATACAGAACAAATTTTGGGTCATAAAACGTACCTATAGTACGTATGTACTACTTACTCATCATCATCATCATCATCAGCCTTTTAATGTTCCCACTGCTGGGACACAGGCCTCCTCTCTAAGAGAGGGAATGGGCCGTAATCCACCACGCGGGCCCTGTGCGGTTTGGTGGATGTCACATGTTTTCGAATTTTTGGTTCTAGGACAAGCCGGTTTCCTCACGATGTTTTCCTTCACCGTTTGGAGAGCAGTGGTGATGAAATAAATTACACAAAGTAATGCGCCTGGCCGGGCTTACCCGCGACCTACTAATCGTAAGTCGGGGCCGTTACCACTCGGCCACCACTGCTCTCAACTACTACTACTAGTACTACGTACTACTAAAGCTAATCTAGTCGCCGTTCCTGTACTCCTGTACTTTCCTTTATATAAAATTAGTGTCGCTAACGTTAGTGCCCTCTACATAAACATCAACGACACCCCTGACGCCCACTAACCCTTTACCACAACCCACATAATATAGTCCCAGGTTGACCATCCCTGCTACAAGAGGAAACTTTAAGAAGTATCGTCAACATACTAGTACAGCTGAGTACAGTTTCATGTACCTTCTCAATTTATTTCTGCTGAAAAGTTAAGGGGAATCGTTTGTCTTCTGTAAGAATTTTACACGCGAACACTTGTCTAAATATTTTATTACTATATCACAACATAGAATGTGACTCGCTCGAGTAGCCATTTGTCATCTGAAGCTGAATATGGTGGCTAGAAAGACACACGACGTCCTCACGATATGGTATGCTTGAAAGGTTTCTGCACCAGATTCGTGCGGAAGAAACGCCTGGTTGTCACCGTTGTGGATCCGCCCGGAGGTTACGCCAGAGCATACGGTAGAGGTGTGCTTTGGTTGGGCAGAGCATCCTCGTGGAAGCGATCGGCGGCAACGACCTCTCGCGCCGGGCCCTGGTACATGCGGAGCGAAGAGGAATGGCAGGCCTCCTTCTCCTTTCTTCTACGAAGCAGTAATACTAGCAAAGGAGGTGACCACGGGGAAAGGAGGTCCTTTGCTGCTTTGCTTCCCACAAATAAATAAATGAAAGAGTCTATTATTGTAAATGCCAACACTTAGTATGGTCATATGAAGAGGAGGAATGAAACGTATGTTACTAAAAGAGTTATGAGAATAAATGTGGATAGATGGAGAAGGAGAGGGAGGCCAAAGAAAAGATGGATGGATTGTTTGAAGAGTGATGTGAAAAGGAAGGGAGTAAGTGATGGCGTGACAGGTGACTGGACAGAATGGAAGAAAAAAACGTGTTGCGCCGACCCCATGTAACACAGGAGAAGAGCAGAAAGATGACGAGTGTTTCATTTAACTAGCTTTCTTTTAAAGCCAGGGAATCTAAAGTGGTTTATTACTTCACTGCATTGACAACGATGTAAAGCTCTACTATGAGCAGTCGCTAACTGGTTGACTCACCTGCAGAGCACAGTGGAACTGGAAAGGAAAGGAAATAAGAAAAAAGGATTATTATTGTGTTGTTTATTAATATTATGTACATATTTTTAAATATTTCTTAAAACGCAGATAAATAAAAAACATAAAATTACCCAAAATTAGCCCCAAGTTGACCATCTCTGCTACAAAAGGAAACTTTTAGAAGGATCCTCAAAATTCTACAGAACAGCTTAGTCTACGTATGTATGACTAGTGTTAGGTAAATAATCTAATACGTAATAAGGCTATTTAGAGTTTTTGGTAACCAAAAGTATTATTTATCTATGTCGGTTCAATAATTTTATTATTATTACGGAACAACTGAAGGAACACAGATGGGTTCTAATCTATAAAAAAAAAACTTTATTTAAATAAATAAATCCAAGATCCGTAACGCTAAAAATATATCTGTCTTCAAACAGCTAGTCAAAGAACACTACCTCTCTACCATCTCATAAAGTTATAATTTACACATATATATTTTTATAATTTAATTTATGTATTGTATGATTTAATTTGAATATTATAGTATATTTTTAATTAGCTAACTTATTTGTTTTCTGTACACTGTGTCTACATCTCTCATCCAACTCTCCTGTCGCAGGTCTGCTGGAAGAAATTTCACTTGAATTAAGCAGTACCTTTCTTCTCTTCTTCTTCTTCTTTTGTTATTTTCTTTTTTAAGTGTTTGTGTGTACATAAATGAATAAATAAATAAAATATATATATATAAATTTTACCTCAATCAGGATTAGTCACGTGCGGAAAGACGTGACTAAATTGCATCAAGATCAAATATGTCCGGACTCTTCATCCAAACATAGCACTTATTACACGCAAATTAATTGCTAATATCCTGTCAACTACATGCATTGTTAATGTATTCTAATGTTACGATACAAATCTTAAACGCTTCAGGGGTCTCATAAAAAATGTAATTTACTTACAGAGGCCTAGGTCACAATACAAATGACACATACATACATGAACACGGTCTCATTTCTCTACCAAGGTTACATTTCAATCCAGTTAGAAATAAAGTTGTCACAGAATAAATAGAAACAGAAGGTTCAGAAGTTTTTGCAGTGAACTTCAGAGGCCGTTTTAATTATTTACAAATTATTTCCTAGTGGATATTGTGATGTAAAATTGGTGTAGTTTTGTATATCAAGTATCTGCGCAGCTGGACCATATGTGGAATCACTGAAACAGGTATTTTACATCTAAATACAGGTATTTTACATGTATTTTACATTTAAAGCATTTTACATCTCGGTAAAATGAAGCTGAGGATTTTATTGTAGTGTTGACTATCTCAGCAAAGTTTGTTGGTAAGGTTGACTTGATACATTTGCTGCCAAATACTACAAAAACATTAGATTGTGTACATCCATATTCTAATGGAAAAAAATGACACGAAGATACGGCTTAAAGGACTTAGAAAACAAGCTAAAAACATTAACAAAAAAAAGATTGGTTCAGTAGTGCGGTATCCGATGTAGGCGATTCAATGCTACGGCGAATGCGAAGCAATGCAGCGTGATTGGAGCAAACAATTGATAAACTATTACGGTAGCCTACGTGACCAACCGCACATGAGTGCGGAGCGGCGACGGGCGAAGCAAAGCGGATGATAGTAGTTGGTTTGATATTTTCGAGCGAACTCTTGCGTTGCGGTAATACGTTTTATATAATTGGTGATTGAAGTGGCGACTTCGCACGCACGTGGTACAAAGCCGCCGCTTTGCGATGAATTAGGACGCCGCGACAAAACGAAAGAAAAGGCACGCACACTTAGACACATTTTACGTACTTACAGTAGGGCCGACGGATCTTGGCGAATCTTCGTTATTGCTGTTAATAACTGTTATTGGCATTTACATATTTTATTAAACCATTTATTTTTTTACGAGTGCTCAAGCGTTAAAGTTCGCAGACCTTAACTTCAGACTCGCCAAGATCCGTCGGCCGTACCGTACAGTGAGCGCAAGCGCACTCGCGATCGGCATGTTTGAAATCGCCGCGCTTACATCGTATCTATGTGTACGTGGCTCCTGTTTTCACCCTTTTGTATAGACTTGACATTCTGAACTATTCTTATTACGTAAGTATAACGGCTTGCTCACAAGTTGTAAGGTTCAGCAAAACTTGTATAATAAGTACCTAATCTATCAATCAAGTCAATGTCAATGTCAGAAGTGAAATATGTCTGGTAATTTGTGGTTTGATATTGTGATAGCATTAGTGGCTATTGTACTATTATTATTTATTTATAGTCTTAAAACAGCTGAGTACAATGTAGATCTAGTAAAATTTCTGCTGAAAGTGACCTAGAATTCAAACTGAGAACAGGATTTGTACTCCAGATAATGGTAGAGTAATCACACTTGAGACTTGCCCCTAAGGACCGTTACGGTATCGGAACGTCAAGGCACATGTCACACACGGGAAATCATTAAATTATCAAAAGTACGGCTACCGTAGGCGCGGGCTTGCTGACGGCGTGCAATGGGTAGCACGCTGTCCGATCGTCCGGTAGCCGACCGGACCGAGCCCAAGTCGTCGACGGCGCGTACTGTTCCCTCGCGTGTCAAGGAGTTGTCAGCAAACCGTAGATTGGGCCTCTACGGTTTGCTGACAAAGCCTGCTAGCAAGGGCCGGTTTCTGAGAGGAAGGCTCAGCCCCGATATGATAGGCAACGAAGGAACGGGGTAGGTTTTTAGTCAGTAAAAGTCTGACACTATTTCCCACTCCGCCCAAGAGCGGGATCTGTCATTGGATGATTTAAACTACCATAGAATATATATATCAAAAGCATTCTACGGCTCTTGTGTGTAGAGAGCGCATGTCAGACTTTTACTGACTAAAAATCCAACGATATACACTGTTAAATTTTGGTCGTTTTAAACCCGTGAAGGGTCGATCCGGTACATAAAACACTATCGATTTATAAAGATAAAATAAAAAAATAGTTTTTTTTTTCTAAAACTTTAATTAATATACGCATGTACGAAATTAATTTCTTTAAGTAAACGAGTCAATGATCTTGCAGGTAGTTGTCAGTCGTTGCGTACTAACTACTTTCAGTTCATTGGTCTCACTCAGCTGACGTTTACTTAAAGAAATTAATTTCGTACATGCGTAAATAAATTCGAGTTTAAAAAAAGTACTTTATTTTTTAATTTTTTCTTTACACATCGATACTGTTTCATGTACCGAATCGATATTCCGCGGGAATAAAACGACTAAGCTTTAACGGTGTATAGTATTTATTAATGTCATCTATTGATTTCATAGTAAAAATTGTTTATATTTGTGAGAACTTTTACCACCTGAATTTACAACGAAATAAGAGTAATGACATTTAACTGTCAAGCCCCGAGAGGACACCGGTGTCCGCACACCTATTGTCTTTCTATTGTGTCTCTAATTACGATATTCAAAGAGTTTAATACAGAATATCTCAGAAATAATTGAATTACAAAATCAGAAACTGAAGAAATTAATTCTTGAAAAATATTATTCAAATGTCATCTTTCGCGGCTCTGGCACTCTTCAAAGCGATCTCTAGCATTCAAAAAACGCGACTCAGAAGTTGTGTACGAATAGTGTTGATTTCTTCTTAAATGTGTGATACTCCGTAACCTACAGTCCCATCTATTCCTAAATATGATAGCGGGCAGGATCACGTCTGTGTGTAGGAGATATATCTACCACAGGTTACCGTGTGGTTTATTACCGGTACACCAAGATTAATGTGCGGAGACCGGGCACGATCGCCGAAAGTTATGGCTGAAGCTCGTGTGGACAGACAACACATTCTGTACGTATCTATTACCTTTAAAAACAAACGGACAATTTGTTTTCTTTTTTAGTATAGTATTTTTTGTATCAATAATTATGTACAAAATATAGGTGCATGCATAAAATACAGTCATATAAAAAAAAAATAAAGGCCTAATATTTATTTATTTAACACTTCAGGTAGGTACAGAGGCGGATTTAGTTCCGCATTTTCTACCAGGCAACCTTTGGGTGATGCGGACAAAAATCGCGGTATGTGCAATAAAAGAGAGAGAAAAATGCGAAAATAAAAAGATATACAAATGAATCGTGGATACAAAACCATTTGATATTATAGTCACGATTTACTTAATAAAAATATAACTCAAGAAATTAGTCCAAATCGAGCAACAGAGAAACAAAAACAAAATACTACAGTCAGTAAGTAAACAATCTGAAAAATATGACGGAAATACACCGTTAAATTTTGGTCGGTCGGCCGCGGAGGGTCGATTCGGTACATGAAACACTATCGATTCATAAAGATAAAATTAAAAAATAAAGTACTTTTTTTCTAAAACTCAAGTTAATATAGGCATGTACGAAATTAATTTCTTTAAGTAAACGAGTCAATGCCCTTGTAGGTAGTTGTCGGTCGTTGTGTAATAACTACCTACAGTTCATTGATCTTACTCAGCTGACGTTTACTTGAAGAAACTAATTTCGTACGTGCGTAAATAAATTCGAGTTTAAAAAAAAAGTACTTTATTTTGTAATTTTCTCAAAAAATCGATAGTGTTTCATGTACCGAATCGACCCTCCGCGGGATTAAAACGACCGAAATTTGAAAAAAATCAGTGCTGTCTTGCATTGCCTTTTAAACCTGAATTTAGTATAGTACTCTATGATATAACCGTTTCAAATACCTATCGAAAGTTGATAGTTAACAATGAAGCCCAACATCCCCGTAGTGGGTCCAAATTCTATACAAACTGATATTAATGGACTATCCAATAATATCAATTTCATCTGTAATCCATAATACCATTGCCATCGATAAGATTACATCTGACATTGATATTACTTTCCTGTTTGAGAAACCCTTCAATATTTTTTGGGATGCCGTCTTTTAATAAAAGATACCCGGACCATTTAAGTATATTACATAAATAGTCCGGTTTTTGGGCTTCAATCTTTTTTTATTTATTTTTATGTTCGCGCTTGACCTCTATCTCACCTGATGGTAAGCGTGGTCGGCAATTAAGCACGCTTGCCTATATATATTTGTTGCTAACAGGAACCAGTCTTCGGTATAGAATTCCACTCAATGAATGTGTTCCCAAAATGTTGTCCTTATGTGTGGGATGTCCAATCATTTACTGCTGGTGCTTTGCCGGACATGGTGGTCTGATGAATGAACGAGCTTGGCGGAATGCAATTCTGACGGCTCGAAGAGGAAGTTGATAAATTTGCCGCAACGAAGCAATATAAAACTGGGCTATTTTCGGAATTCCCTTGCGTGATTCAATTGACTGGCCTGTTGGTTTAGTGGTTAGTGGCCCTGACTGCTATACCGGACGTCGTAGGTTCGATTTCGACCCAGGACAAATGTTAGTGTGATGAGCAAAATCATTTGTTATGTGTCTGGGTGTAATTTATCTATAATATGTATGTATATAGAAATATATAAGTATGTTTATCAGTTGTCTAGTACTCATAACACAAGCTCTGCTTAGCTTGGGACTAGACGGCGTTGTGTGATAGTTGTGGAATATTTTTATTATATTATTTTATTATAATTAAACTATCTGTAGGACAATCAAAGTTATCGATAACGCCTGAAGAATTACGATACTTAAGCGGCAGTAAGTAGACATTGCTTATAGAAAAGATAAATCGAAGGGTCGAAAGATTCTGGGGTGGCGTCAACGTGCCGAAAGGCGCAGCGTTGGAAGGCCTCCGACAAGGTTGACCGATGATCGGGTGAGAGTCGCGGAGTACGATGGATGTGAGACGCACAGGACCGGTCGTTGTGAAGACACTTGGGGGAAGCATATGCCCAGCAAGAAATGTCTTTCGGCTGAAATGATGATGATAATTTATATATACACAAGAATAAACTTTATTGTACACCAAAATAGTAACAATTTACAGGAACTTAATTCTATGAGTACAATGGCGGTCTTATCGCTGACAGCGATATCTACCAGACAACCTTAGGATGGACTATAAGAACTTAAACAAAAAAGGGGGGGTGTTGGTTACATCGTTTATATCTCGAGAACGGCTGGAACGATTTTAATGATCTTTGCTCTATTAGATTCGTCTTTGTAATAAAAATATCAAGAAAAATCACTTGAAAAATTTAAAAAATATCCAAATACATCGAAAAATAACAGTAGGTAGTCTAATATATTGGTCTCTATTATGGAATCATTCGGCCAATAATTAGTTTAGCTAATAGGCAATTACTACATTCATTGAGTGTTAGACAGTACGAAGTTCTCCGGGTCCGCTAGTAAATCATGAAAAAAACATCAGATACTTTCATTGCAAAACGCCGCAACTAATTCTTAGCAAGGTTCAAGGTTGGAACGAATGCGAAAACAATCAATATTATCTTTCTCTAGATGACCGTGTGTACAATTTTTTTCTTCTTAATTGAAGTTATTTATCTTAATGGTTGTAAAACAAAAAGTTCAGGAAGTATGGTTCGTGAAAGTTCGTTATGTTTTGACCTTCATACTGTAGGAACATTTGATTGCTGCTACCGGTCATAGATGCTGTGGTTTCTATGTTTTTTTTTTAATTTGTATTGTGTGGTATTGTTCTAATAATAGTGATATTGTACTCACAGCCGTTATGTGTGTATTACCAGCTGATTGGCTGATTCCGTGAAAAAAACTTAACGAATTTTGATGAAGTATAGCATAATAGCCTTATAATGTTCTCACTGCTGGGACGCCGCCGGCCTCCTCTCTAGGAGAGGGAATGGGCCATAGTAAAGGAAGTAAATATAGTACGGGGCACGTTGAATTAGTTGCTGTAGTTATACGCGGCCTCCCACTTCGATTGGGATCCGAAATTTGGTTACTGCGCATTATAAATAATTAAACAACACGGGAGCTACGTTTGCCAACAAACTGCGATGTAGTTTGGCAGAAGTATTTATTGTAAACTAAAGAGAGTTACATTTTGACAAATAAGCACAATTTGAAACTGTAACGAAATCAAGGTCGATCGCTATGAATGCTCAAATTGTGTGACGAAGGATATAACCGATTTTTGGGTCTCCGTCGAGGTGGGGGGCTGCATGTAGCCCCTGGCGGGTGGTTCAACTTTTTTTCCGCATACTAAAAGTTAGGGCTGTTACCACTGGGCCACTACTGGGGTCAGTCGTGACGGTCATCATGAGTATATAATAGACAGGCTATTTATTATCTGTCTTTGACTTCGACTTCGCGTCTGCTATAACCAACATACACGTGGACGAAGCAGCTGAAAGAAACCAATTATCTACATATATAGGGTGACTGATAATTAGTGAACGATACTTAAACACGTGATTGTAGTCATGAGAACAAGCAACTTTTACTATGGGACCAGATCTGAAATCGCGAAAAAAAACAGCAAAGTTCAGTACATTTTTACCAGTTAGGTTTTTTTCGCGATTTCAGGCTAGGTCCCATAGTAAAAGTTGTTTGTTATCTTAACTACAATCACGTGTTTAAGTATCGTTCACTAATTAGCAGTCACCCTATATAAAAGGAGAAACTGATTGAATGACAGAATATCATCATACAGCCGAGGGGTGCCATGACAGAAAACCTCCACGAGTGCCCGCAGGCTATAGTTCCCTTGCGGATACGTTCGGAGCGAAGGCTAGTCTGCGGGACGGTGCACCCTGGGAGGCGGCCAACCACCCCCTTGGGCACTCCTGCCTAAGGGGCCTCGATGGCCGTCTGCGAATGTTCTGTCGGGAGTACGCTTCAACGCGTGTCCCTCTGCTCTAGCAGAGGGCACACTGGCGAAGCAAGAGCGGGCTCGGCGTGCACTCACCCTGCCACCGGGCAGGCAGGAGGAAGGCTTTCTCCTCCTTCTGCCACCGTTGTTCTCGTAGCCCCAGAGATTGTCCAAGGTCATGTTTCTGACTTTTAATGGGGGTCGAGGGTCTTGGCTTAACCGCCCGGGCCGCGAGGAAGACAACCTCTATAAAAAATTACCCCAAACCTCCAAGCGGCGGCGCACCGTGAGGGAGGTTGTTAGCTTGACTAATGGGTAGCTAAATTAGTCTCTAGTGCGGACCACAGATCTTGAGCCAGTACCCAAAGTTAATTACTCGTGGGAACTATATGGATAAAAGTATATTTTTTGAACACCCATCGGAGAGTGATGCGCGGTCGGAGTCCGACGCGGCATCCAGAAGGAGCTCAGGCTCGGAGGAGGAAGATGTGGCGGAGGCGGGAGGCGACTCCGCGAGCGAAACGCTCCCTATCGAAGGACAGACCGTCCTCCGATGAAGCCGAAAAGGGCTCGGCCCGAAAAATCCCCACCAGTGGGCGGGGAGCGGGCCGAGCATCGGGAAGAGGAAGGGGAGTCACCTCCCAGGAGGTGACTGAGCGAGCTGAGAGGCTCGCCGCGGAAGGGCGCCACCCCGCTGCGACCAACGCAGCGATGGACCCCTCGGGGCCATCTGGCAGTGACCGCGAAGACTCCGCCGAGGAGTCGCGCAGGACCTTCGGCGAGCTAGTGGTCGCTGCGCTGAGGGACATGGGCCGCAAAAGGGAGAGGACGTCGAAGGAGAAGACGGTTCACCGCCACGCCGCTTCTCTACAGGAAGCCTTCGACGTCGCTCTCAGAAAGAGCGTGGCGAAGCTCGGGGCTGAGCTCAAAGCCGGGCTTCGGGCCGAGATCCAGGCCGAGCTCGCTGGGGTCCATGGGGCCCGCAGCCAGGAGCCCGTGGAAGGGGGGCGCAAGCAAGGGCAGGGGCAAAGTCGGCCCCAGCCCCAGCCTCAGCCCCAGCCTCGGCCCCAGGCCGAGTCGGGAAGCCAGCTGCTGACGCTGGTGCAGCGGGAGCTGGCTGCTTTTCAGCAGCAGCTGCAGAAGCAGCTGCAGGAGCAGCAGCAGCAGTTCCAGCTGCGGATCCAGCAGCAGCTGTCCCTGCTGGAGGGCATAGTGCTGCGCCCCCCACTAGCGGCCTCCGGCCAGCGAAGGGTGGCGTCCTACGCTGCCGCCGCGGCTGCGCCCATGGCGGGCCCGTCAGGGCAGACTAGGCGCGGGGCCGTGGTGCCGAGCCCCGCTGTGTCTGCCCCGCAAGGCAAAAGACAGCAGCAGGGGAAGCCAACCCCTGCGGCTCCCCCCAAGAAGGGCAAGGCGGCACCGGCCCCTAAGGCGGCAGGAGCCCCTACCGTGGTGGCTAATAGGCGGCCTATGCCGCCTCCCTAGCCTGCGGAATCTCCGGCCGAAGCCGAATGGCAAGTGGCCGGAGCAAAGAAACAGGCAGGAAAGGCGAATCGGACGGCTAAAAAACGCCAGCGGCGGCAGCGGCGAAAACGGATGGCTGGGATTCGCGCCCCGCGCTCCACGGCTGTAGTGATAACACTGCAGCCGGAGGCAGCGAAAAAGGGTGCGACCTACGGCCAGGTCATCCGTAAGGCGAGGCAGGCGGTGGACCTAAACGAGTTCGGGATCACCGGGGGCTTCCGGATGCGGCATACCGCGACCGGTGCCCTGATGCTTGAGGTCCCCGGGGCCAACAGCGGCCCCACCGCAGACGCCCTGGCGGAAAAAATCAAGGCGACCTTGAATGCGGAGGAGGCCCGGGTGTCCAGGCCCACAAGATGCGTCGACATGCGCATTATGGGCCTGGACGATTCCGTGACGGCCGAGGAAGTCGTGGCCGCTGTCGCCAGGACGGGGGGGTGCCTTACCGACCAGGTCCGGGCGGGCGCCATCCATGCTGACGGCACGGGCATGGGGGCAGTGACGGTGAACTGCCCCGTGTCAGCGGCCAGGATCATCACGGGGGAGGGCCAACGGCTCTTGGTAGGCTGGGTCTCCGCGCGAGTTAAGCTGCTGGAGCCTAGACCGCTGCGCTGTTACCGCTGCCACGTGGGGCACCACGTGGGGGTCTGTTGCGCAGCGGAGGAAGATCGCAGTGACCACTGCTTCCAGTGCGGTCAGTCCGGCCACAAGGCCGAAACTTGCAACGCAGCCCCGCACTGCTACGCATGTGCGGCGGCGGGCAAGCCGGCCGACCACCGGGCTGGGAGCAGGACCTGCGATCCCCCTGCCAAGGCCAAGGGCAAGGTGCCAAGGCCCGTCCCCGCGAAGATTCTCACCGCCGCGGCTGCCCAGCTGGCTGCCGCCGCCATCGCCTCCGCAGACGCCGCCGCCGCTACCACCGCGGCAGGACCCTCGCAGAGGGCACGGGAGGAGACTGTAATGGACTGTCAATAACGGCTCCAATACGTCTCCTCCAGGCGAATATCAACCACTGCGCCCCCGCTCAGGATCTGTTGCTCCAGAGCATGGCGCAGTGGTCGATCAACATCGCCGTTGTCTCTGAGCCGCACTTTGTCCTGCCCAGAGCCGACTGGGTTCAGGACCTGAGCGGCTCGGTGACACTTATTTCGTCGGCCGCCGCCGGTACCCCGGCACTCGAAGCCGTCAAGAAAGGCCGGGGTTGCGTGGCAGCACGGTTCGGGGACATAGTGGTGGTAGGCGTCTACCTGTCCCCGAACAGATCTCTCGCCGAATTGGATAGCTCCCTTTTGGAGCTGGATGCCGTCGTTGCTGGGTTTGACTCCAGCCTCCCCGTGGTCGTTTGCGGGGACTTCAATGCCTGGAACGAGGCTTGGGGTTCCCGGTTCACGAACCAGCGGGGTCGAAGGGTTGAGGAATGGGCTCTAGGACAGGGCCTACTCGTCCAAAACCGGGGTTCTGTCCCCACGTGTGTGCGGATGCAGGGCGAGTCGGTGGTGGACGTTACGTTCGCCAGCCCTGCACTGGCACCGCGCGTCGTCGACTGGCGCGTCATAGAGGAGGTGGAGACGTACTCCGACCACCGGTATATCCGGTTTGACGTCTCCGCCCAGACCTCGACCGCGCCGGTCCGACGGACCCCGTGTGGTCCGCGTTGGGCGCTGAGGCAGCTGGACAGGGACCTGCTCCAGGAAGCCGCGATGGTACAGGCCTGGGTGCAAGCACCGGACAGGCCTGTCGACATCGACGTCAAGGCGGACTGGTTCCAGGTGGCCATGTCGCAAATATGCGACGCGGCCATGCCCCGAGTCCGGCCAGGACGTGCCCGGCGCCAAGTACACTGGTGGTCGCCAGAGATTGCAGCACTGCGCGATGCGTGCAATGCTGCGCGACGCCGGTATACTTGACACCGCAGGCGCCGCACCCGCCCACCGGGTGCGGAGGCCATAGAGGCGGAGCTGTATGAGGGATACAGAGCTGCGAAGCGCACCCTCCGAGCGGAGATAAAGCGGGCCAAACTCGAGGCCCGCAACGTGTGGCTGGAGTCTCTGAACGTCGATCCGTGGGGACGCCCATACAAAATGGTGATGGAGAAACTCCGCCCATGGGCTCCCCCGCTGACTCAGAGCCTCCGGCCCCAGCTCGTGGAGGGTGTGGTGGGCGCTCTGTTCCCTACGCGAGGGGAGCATACTCCCCCGCCTATGGCTCCGCCACCAGCAGCGGTGTCCGATGCGGACCACGACGGCAACGACGGCAACAATGCTCCAGAGGTGACCGAGGTGGAGATGAGAGTGGCGGTGCGAAGGCTGAGTGCCAAGAACACCGCCCCAGGACCCGATGGCTTGCCTGGAAAAGCCTGGGTCCGGGCCATGGAGGAACTCGGGTCTCGACTGAGAGGGCTCTTCAGCGCATGCATGGACAGGGGCCAGTTCCCGCTTCGCTGGAAGACGGGGAAACTGGTCCTTATCGCGAAGCCGGGGCGCCCCGCGGACTCTCCGTCCGCGTATCGGCCCATTGTGCTGCTCGACGAGGTGGGCAAGCTCTTTGAAAGAGTAATTGCAGACCGCCTCGTCGTGCATCTGGCACGGAAGGGGCCGGATCTTGCGGACGGCCAGTTCGGATTTCGCAGGAGGCGCTCCACTGTGGACGCCATCATGCGCGTGCGAGCCCTAACGACGGGGGATGCGGTGTCCCGGGGCAGGTGTGTCTTGGCGGTGTCTCTGGACATCGCCAACGCCTTCAACTCCCTGCCCTGGAGTTGCATTGGTAGGGCACTCCGGTACCACCGGGTGCCCGACTACCTCTGTTGGGTGATCGAGGCCTACCTGTCGGACAGGTTCATCATCTACCCCGGTCATCGGGGGGAGTTGAAACGGCGAGAGATGTCGTGCGGTGTTCCGCAGGGATCGGTACTAGGGCCGCCCTTGTGGAACATCGGGTACTACTAAGTGCTGCGCGCCGACCTCCCCGACGGGGTCAGCGTGGTCTGTTACGCAAACGACACGCTGGTCCTGGCGCGGGGACGGTCGTACCAGGCGGCGGTCGAACTAGCGACGCGCGGGGTTGCGACAGTCGTGGAGAGGATACAGCAGTTTGGACTCGAGGTGGCATTGCACAAGTCCGAGGCCATGTGTTTTCACGGCCCTCGGAGCGCGCCACCTCCGGGCTCCCAATTAACGGTGGGAGGAGTTCACATCGGCGTCGGGTCGACGATGAAGTACCTGGGACTCGTCCTCGACAGCCGGTGGAACTTCAAGGAGCATTTCCGACGTCTGGCTCCCAGATTGAATGCGACTGGGGCTGCGCTCAAGCGGCTCCTGCCGAACCTGGGGGGTCCAGACGCCTCCTGCCGGAGGCTCTACGCAGGCATCGTTCGGTCCATGGCCCTTTACGGTGCGCCGGTGTGGGCACCATCGCTACGTAAGCGGGTGGCGGCCCGGCTAACCGCCTGCCAGAGGGTCATGGCCATCCGGATGATCCGCGGATACCGTACGGTGTCCTGCGAAGCGGCGAGCCTCCTTGCTGGCCTACCACCGTGGGATTTGGAGGCAACAGTCCTTGCACACATGCATGACCTACGCGTGGAGATGCAACGTCGGGGCGAAACTCCGCTGCCGCGACAAGTCGCGGCATGGCGGTCAGAGCTCCGGCGGGATCTCATCCTTCCGTTTGGCGCAGGTGCTGACCGAACACGGCAAGTTCGGTCCGTACCTGTGCAAGATTCGTGCGGAGACGACGCCCGGGTGTCGCCACTGTGCGGACCGCCCGGTGGACACGGTGGAGCACACAGTCGAGGTGTGCCCCGCTTGGGAAGAGCAGCGCCGTGCCCTCGTGGGGGCGATCGGCGGCGATCTCTCGCGCCGGGGCTTGGTTCAAGCCATGCTCCGGAGCGAGGAGGAGTGGCAGGCGGTCGCCTCCTTCTGCGAAGCAGTAATGCTAGTAAAGGAGGAGGCCGACCGCCTTAGGCAAAGGCGGACACGCCGCCGCCGCCGCCGGGTTTCCGATCCCAATTTCCGGCCACCGTAGGCGCGGGCTCGCGGACGGTGGGCAATGGGTAGCTCGCTCTCCGTCCGTCCGGTAACAGACCGGTCCGAGCTCAGGTCGTCTACGGCGCGCACCGTTCCCGCGCGCCTCAAGGAGTTGTCAGCAAACTGTAGGGGTCCAGCAGGGCCGAAGCCTACTGGGGCCAAAGGTTATGCGAGAGTGTCACCACGGGCCCCGGGACAAAGGCGAGGAATGGAAAGGTAGGTTTTTAGTCAGTAAAAGTCTGACACTGTTTCCCGCCCCACCCAAGGGCGGGATTCGTCATTGGATGATTTTACCTACCACAAAAAAAAAAAACATACAGCCGAAACTACAGGGCCTAGGAACGTAACATTTTGCCCAAAAATTCCTTTTATGACGTAGGCGAGCATAAAGGGATGAAACGGGGGTCCAAAATTTGTTTAAATAAACCAACTTTCACGCCAGCTAGCAACACTAGGAAGAGCCCGGAGGACACGGTTGAGGTGTGCCGCGCTTGGAGCAATCGTCCTCGTGGAGGCAATCGGCAGAAGTGACCTCTTTCGCCGGGAGCTATGGGGAGCTCGCTTCCGACCGTCTAGTAACCATCCGGACCAAGCCCAGGTCGTCGACGGCGCGCACTGTTTCCGCGCGCCTCAAGGAGTTGTCAGCAAACCGTAGAGACCCTGCCGGCTAGCTGCAGGCAGGCAGGATCGAAGCCTACTGGGGCCAAGGGTCTGCTTCTGAAAGGAAGGCTCGGCCCTGGTATCTAAGGCAACGAAGGAACGGGGTGGGTTTTTAGTCAGTAAGAGTCTGACACTGACTCCCGCTCCGCCCAAGGGCGGGAGATATCATTGGATGATTTTACCCACCACCAAAAAAAAAAAATCTCTCTCGCCGGGACCTGTTTCAGGCTATGGTCCGAAGCGAGGAGAAAAATGCAGGCGGTCACCTCTTTCTGCGAAGCAGTAATGCTAGCGAAGGAGGGAGCCGCAAGCGGGATAACAAACGTCCTCACGCCCTTGTCGCCGAGATTCCGACCCCGACTACCTGCTACGGTAGACGCGGGGTTGCGGACGTTAAGCAATGGGTTTAGGTCGCCGTCCTGCCGTCAGATAATTGTCCGGACCGAACCCAGTCATCAGCACCGCGTAGTGATCCATGAGCTCCTCGAAGAGATATCAGCAGCCGTAGGGGCCCAACAGGGCCGATGCCAGCTAGCAAGAATCGCGGGGAATTTCTGAAAAGGAAACCCGTACTCCTACCACGCAAAGAGCAACTGAAAGAAACAGGTGTGGTTTTAGTCAGTCTGACACGCCCTCGCGCTCCGCCTAGAGCGGGAGAAGTCTTTGTATGATTTCCACCCTTAAAAAAACACTAGCAACGAATAAATGCAAGAAATGTTCATATATCGCAATAGTAAAAACCAACCTTTAAAAATACCGCTACATTTTTCCCAGTTCCCTCTGGTTGTTGTTATTTGTAGCATTACGGAAGAGGTCGAGTGCCAATACATAGTCAGGTCACGTCTTTATTTATTGAGCGCCATGTTATTCCGATCCCATGTTGGGGTCGACGGTAAAAAGGGAATATGTCAAAAAGGAAATATCAACTAGACAGTGTGACGTCCATAGAGGTCACATATATTATATTGCTGGCTTGCATACTGGCAGCATAGTGATTAAGGTATTATTTTTTTTTAAAAAAACTTGGGCGTTCAAATTTGGATTGACAGAATGTCAAGACGTGAAAAATAATGATTAAATTAAATATTATACACCGTTAAATTTTGATCGTTTTAATCCCGTGGAGGGTGGATTCGGTACATGAAACACAATCGATTTGTAAAGATAAATAAAGAAAAAACGTACTTTTATTGAAACTCTGAGTTAATTTACGCGTGTACGAAATTAATTTCTTTAAGTAAACGTCAGCTGGCCGAGTTCAATGACCTGTAGGTAGTTTATACGCAACGACCGACAACTACCTACAAAGTCATTGACCCGTTTAGTTAAAGAAATTAATTTCTTATTCATTCGAGGATTCGAAAAAAAGTACTTTATTTTTTTATTTTATCTTTACAAATCGATAGTGTTACATGTACCGGATCAACCCTCTATGGGATAAAAACGATCAAAATTTAACGGTGTATATTGCTGGCTTGCATACTGACAGCATAGTGATACCTTTTAAGGTTTATGTTTTAAAATAAAACGGGCGTTCAGATTTGGATTGAAAGAATGTCAAGAAGTGAAAAATAATAATTAAATTAAATATTAGACACCGCTCAATTTGATCGTTTTAATCCCGTGGAGGGTAGATTCGGTACATGAAACACTATCGATTTGTAAAGATAAATAAAAAAAAACGTACATTTTTTAAATCAGAATTAATTTACGCACGTACGAAATTAATTTCTTTAAGTAGGTAATATTTATAATTATGTAAGTACTTTAAGTATAATATAAAAATATGTAAGCTTTTCTTGAAATTTTGACTGTATATCTACGATATTATGCCTCTAATCTAATTGCTTGTTAGCTGTCAGTCAAGCTTTGAGAGTAACAAAGTACTAACAGACTTTTCCTTGTTTACATGAGAAATCACCAAATGACTACTCCCGAGTGTAGAGAGGGTATGTCAGACTTTTATTGACTAAAATCCTCCTGTGTTACTTCAGTTGTCCTTTACGAAGGTCACGGTAACTCTTTAGAATAATCACGCAGCTCTGACAAACCCTATCGGTCGGGCTCAGTCCATACCGGACGCCGATCTACCCATTTCTCGCTGTCGGCAAGCCCGCACCTTTGGTTGCCAGATGTCGCCTTATGAGTCGAGAGTTGAGAGGACGTTTTCAAGATTTGAATAAATCTAATCTGAATTATACAATCGACTGGTATTATACCTACTATTTCTTTTTTCTTTTAAATTTTCACGGTTCGTGCATCTAGCCAGTGTCGAGTTTAGAAAGTATTTAGTTTTTGATGCGGAATTCAGTCACTTCGTTTTCACATTTCAATGTTTTTACAAGCTTTTATTTTGTTTCACCTGTTCCGACGTTTGTATGTGATCAAATCTTGTAAATTAAATTTGACCCACTTCCTGGTTACCGATTGAGCTGAAATTTTGCATGCATGTATAAATCAGATTACAATGCAAAATTATTATGACGTGGTGTTGATCAGATCAACTTAGAACTCGGTAATTAGACGACATAACCCCATCGAGTTTGGGCTCGTCTGATTCGTGTTGACGAGGGTTTTGGTACTACATGGTAACTAAGTTCTGATGATAGAACTGGAAGATGGCCATAGAAACTCGATAAGATAACCCTATCGTGTTTGAATTTTTTGAAATGGTCTTGATAGAAATGGTCTTGGTTGATGAGTATTGATTTTATGTGATTATATTATATATTATCTAGGTATACACCGCGCGCGCTATAAAATCTTGTAATGAAACGTGAACAAAGAAACTATTGTACTTTTAATGGAACGTGATACAACCTCCCGTTGGTCTAACGGTTGGAGGGGTTCACATCGGCGTCGGATCGACGATGAAGTACCTGGGACTCGTCCTCGACAGCTGGTGGAACTTCAAGGAGCACTTTCGACATTTGGCTCCCAAACTGAATCGGACTGGGGCTGCTCTCGGGTGGCTCCTGCCCAACCTCAGGGGACGAGCCGCCTCCTGCCGGAAGCTGCTGCTAGCTGCAGGCAGGCAGGATCGAAGCCTGCTGAGGTCATGGGTCAGCTTCCGAAAGGAATACCCGGCCTCGGCCCGATAGGCAACGAAGGAACGGGGTAGGTTTTTAGTCAGTAAGAGTCTGACACTACTTCCCGCTCCGCCCAAGGGTTGGATTTGTCATTGGATGATTTTAAAACCCCCTTGGTGAAAATTATTGTGATATATGGAAAACAAAGACAATAGGGTTTTTTTATACCGGGCATGGGTTCCCTTAGGATAGTTTTCTAAGATCACGCGGATGAAGACGCTGGCAGCTAGTAGTATAATAATAAATCATGGAACAAAAATGTTTTTTTTTTAATCAGAACAATATCGCGAAAGGTTAATCTTGTTCTTATTGTAGAAGTGGACGACATTCATGCCCAAGTCACGACCTGCGCGAGCGCAGCGATCTAAATGTATCACAACTGGTAACACCGACAGCAGTTAAGTTAATTATGTTCTTATCAGTCTTATATTGGCAGCTTGTTATACCTATCATGGAATAATGAAACACTATTCTGGCCGAAAATTTAAAAAAGAATGATTGGAGTACACATTCATTGCCTTTCTTTCTTTTTTTCTTTGTATATTTCATCGGAAAAAAATTCTACATTCTACACGTTTTTCTAGAAGTTCCTTCATGTAAACTGATCTTATAAATCAAGAGACCATTTTGCGTGTAGGAACTTCTTTTTTTATTAACCTATAGTGTCCCATTGCTGGGCAAAAGTCTGAACCATATTATTGCGCACTTATAAACAACGAATAAAGCTATGAAAACAGCACTGCGGTTTTGAAAGGTTAGCTGAATTAACCCTTAGACACTATGAATTCGAAAAACAGAATTACTTACTTAAGCTAACATGAGATTTTTGTGATAGTAATGAGACAAGAAATAAAATTGATTGCAATAAATATATGAGCCTGCCTATTTTAGGTTGCCTAAGGCCCAAATGTGCAAATGACCAATATAATGTCTGGTCAAGGCTCACAAGGGTAACTCTTAGGGATTGCAAACCGGGCCCGCCCGGGTTCGGCCCGGCCGGGCCGGGTGCCCTTTTAGACATCCACCGGGCCCGGTCATTTATACCGGGCCCGGTGACCGGACCCAGTAAGTACGAAAACTGCGGCACGGAAGCCCCAACTTATAGAAAATTGGCATGGCAAGCGCTGCGAACCGCGAGTTTGCTATAAAAGTTTGGTTGTTTACAGTTACAGTTACATTGCAGCCCAGCCAGTAGTTATAAGATTTTGCTATTTGCTCAATTATTATTAAGTATATTAACACTTAATAGTCATAATACCTAAAGTTATTGTTATTATCAAATCAAGTCGTTTATGGCGCGCACTGTTCCCGCGCGCCTCAAGGAGTTGTCAGCAAACTGTAGGGGCCCGACAGGGCCGAAGCCTACTGGGGTCAAAGGGTATGTGAAAATGGCACCCGGGGCCCTGGGACCAAGGCGAAGAATGGAACGGGGTAGGTTTTTAGTCAGTAAGAGTCTGACACTACTTCCCGCTCCACCCAAGGGCGGGATTTGTCATTGGATGATTTTACCTACGTAAAAAAAAAAAAAAAAAATCAAAAGAATATTGTTATTGCTCTTAAGAATTTCTTTAGTTTTTACTAAACCTACCAAAGTTTATCTATCTAAGTTGATAAGACAAGTTTAGTACATTAGACTGAGTTATTAGTTTCTTATTCTAATACTATGTTTTCAAATAGTTACATTAGTATTAGTAATTAACTTTAAGCAGCATGTCTTTCTCTTTACTCTGTATAGTATTAGTAATTAAGCCACAGATGCACTAGGGGACAAAATGGCCCCCAACATAATGCGCAACGCCCAATCTATGTGACGCTGTAACGTTGTTTATCGTCCCAACTTTTCACAACGCAATCATGTGACACGGGGCATAATATTGCACAATTTGACAGCATTGCACGTCATGTTTGGGGCAAAGAATTTTTGTCTCCTAATATCGGTATTTTAAGATAACCTGATTCGTTAAACCTGTTTAGAACAATTATTGTCTCGATCACTGGTGGTATTCTCTAAGAAAACGCAGCGCTGCCGCAACGACGAACATCCAAATAGGATACATTGAATTAACAATACAATGTATATGTTTATTAGGTTGACAATCCAATGTATCCTATTTGGGTGTTCGTCTTTGAGGCAGCGCTGTGTTTTCTTAGAGAATAGCACCATAGGTTCAGAGACTTTCAGGCTCACAATTGTCAATAAATGTCAAAAGAATATCTCTACGAATGGGCAGGAGTGATGCATAGAAACACTACTGCTGCCAGCGGATGAAACATATCAAATTAAATATCATATATTTGATATGTTTTTTCTTTGTCTTGCGTTCTAGGGCCCCGGCTTTCCTTTCCGGAAACTCAGTAGGCTTCGACCCCAGCTTTGAGGCGTTCATGAAACACTACGCTCCTTCGACGGCTCGGGGTTGGTCCGGACGGTTACCGGACGGCCGAACAGCGAGTTTTCATTTCTGCATTAAAACCCGTATTCTACCAGTTGCCCTTTGGTGTTTCAAGGCCGCAGCAACTGTTTCGAACAATACCGCATACTTGGCGGGGAAACGGAGAGCTCAACATGGTATTTCCAACCAACAGCATGTCCATAAATTGTCATCGCTCGTATTTTGGATACAATAAGGAACCAATTCTGATTACCATTAAGTCAGCGATTAGAATACTTGTTTGTTTATGGTTTCATTTCAAAATGCAGGTCCGAATCAGCTTGTAACAGGAACTAATAGTCTATATTTAAGCACGATGCCTAAGTTTGATTGCGCAATATGATTCGTAGGGAATTTGTAGAACAGTGTAGGCCAGAAAATCATATATTAGAACTGTTTGTAAAGGTAACTAGACATAATGAGTTTTATGTTTTCACAGCTTTTTTTTATCTGAGAAAAAATCCAATAACTTTTCCCGCTCTTTATGTCAGACTATTGCAGACTAAAACCCTCTTCTATGTTCCTTCTATGCGTTGCGTTCCAGGACTCTGGGTTCCACTTTCGGAAGCCAACCAGAAGCCTACTGGAGGCTTCAGCCATGCTGCTAATGTTTTACTGACATTACTTTGAAGCGCGCGTAACAACTTCAACTTTAACTCTTCATTAATGGCCTATGTGGAAGAGACACCACAATTTTGCCAATAACACGTACGAACTGTTAATATACCATCAAACGCTGGAGAATATTTAGCGAGATCACATTCTTTCGTATATTTTTTTTTCTCTATAAAATGTAACGCCAATGTCACTGTTTTTTTTCACTAACAAATGAAAAATGGTTGACAAGCAACCACCCATAGTGTCATAACTCTACAACGACCTCCCTCTTATCACTCATGTCTACCAGAGCCGCAGAGGTCACGGCAAGTAACATAAGTGACACAATCAGATTACAATCAAAGCTAATAAATACAGTATCATTGCCGATAGGGGACATATTCGCTTGTTTCCGGTGTTATACGTGACCAACGTGACCAGGAGTACATAGATTTATGATATCATGCACTTGTTTTAATTAATATGGCTGGTTTATGATGACTAGTAGCTACATGTGCATATACTTACTTAAGTAAGAAGTAGTAATTGAGCTATTTTTAATTAAATCCGCTTTGCTCTTTTCTCCCCATATTATTTTTTGCTGTTATCGTGGGGAAACCCTCAACTTTCGGAAGACAGACTAAGGACTACTGTTGTATTTTTGCCTCACTAAAACCATCACGATCCGACTCAAAAGATCATCACCTCTGTACAATACCTGTTAGGGCAGGCATCCTTGAAGGGCTATTATTTGCCTTTTTTGGGTGGGAAATCATCAAACTCGATAGGTTTACTAAAAGGCATTCCAAAGTTCCATCAGCCACCTCCCAATTCTAGGCATCAGGTCCTTGTCAATATGAGAAATGTTTAGAACTGGTCAAAGCGAATCTAATGAGCCCAAACTTGATGGGTTTACTTGTAGGTTTTTCAAAGTTCCATCAGCCACCTCTCAGTTCTAGCATCAGACCCTTGTCATCATGAGAAATTTATAGAACTGATCAAGATGAGTCTAATGAGCCCAAACACGAAGGGTTTACTAGTAAGCATTCCAGGGTTCCATTAGCGGTGGTGAGAGGTGTCTCAGTTCCAACATCAGGTCCTCGTCATCACAAGAAATGTATAGCGAATCTATGAGCCCAAACGCTTTACTAATAGGCAGTCCAATTACGAATCTTACCTTCGCTTACCCCATCATCAGACCAGCTCAATGGCACCAGTTTCTGCACGAGTATTTCAAATGTTAGGTCACACATATGTTTAGAAGCCTGGGAAACCACCCCATGAAGCGTCATCTTATAGACCTATTTCCTTGTTACCAGTGTTATCAAAACTATTTGAAAAACTGTTACTGAAACAGTTAAAGCCAATAATAGAAGAAAAAAACCTCATCCCAAATCATCAATTTGGTTTCAGAGAAAAACATTCTACAGTAGACCAGGTACACAGAATAACAAATGTTATCGAAAAAACGCTCGAAAATAAAGAAGTCTGCGCCACCGTCTTCTTAGATGTCGCGCAAGCTTTTGACAAAGTTTGGCAAGAGGGCCTAATATTCAAACTCAGATGTATGTTGCCTCCAGAATTTGGTGGGCTATTGCCCGATAGATGATTTCGGGTTTGTTCTATATGTTCCAATCACGCCGCGAATCTTACTTGCGCGATGCAGGATTAGTTCTTTTTGTGACGACATGGATGTCGCTACATCACTCCCCTCCGGAGATCGGAGATCGATGGTTCTTGATGCTTCTTGAGGCGTCGTGATGCGTGCTAGGCCAGTGGAGGTTGGTTCCAGTGAGTCGGAACCGGATTCCGCATAGTTCTCGGTGAGTCGGAACTGTCTGCGGTGATGCCCCAGTGAGTCGGGGCGGTGCTATCCCAGTGAGTCGGGATACGATGCTGCAGGCTCCAGTGAGTCGGAGTAGTGCGGCTGGCTCCAGTGAGTCGGAACCGGATTCCGCATAGTTCTCGGTGAGTCGGAACTGTCTGCGGTGATGCCCCAGTGAGTCGGGGTGGTGCTATCCCAGTGAGTCGGGATACGATGCTGCAGGCTCCAGTGAGTCGGAGTAGTGCGGCTGGCTCCAGTGAGTCGGAGCGGTGCTGTACGACGTAGGGCTTGACTGCTGTCGTCGACCAGGAGAGGTTCTTCAAGGCTCTTCATGTGACTGGCCGAAGGTACAGGTGCTTAGCCAAGGTCGCTGATGAGGCTGAGGGTGATGACCAGGTATGACCAAGTAGGCATGCTGGTGGTCAGGATACCCATATAGCCGTGGGTGCTGGCTGTATGGCTCGCTGCTCGAAAGCTTGAGGAAGTGATGATGACGTCACGAAGTAGTAGCTGCACGAAGGCTGCGTTGACGTTCTTTGTCGAGGGTCACCAGTTTGGCTCAGCTCACGTTAAAAAGAAAAGACAGGAACTCGACATACGCTATAAAAGTATGTATTGGTTACTCGGAAGGAAATCCTGTTTATCAATACATAATAAAATAATACTCTACAAGCATATTTTGATGCCAATTTGGACGTATGGTATCCAACTTTGGGGATGTGCTAAACGGAGCAACATCAAAATAATACAACAGTTACAAAATAAAGTACTCAGGGATGCTGTAAAAGCACCTTGGTACATCAGAAATGACGACCTCCATCGTGACCTTAAAATGGAACTCGTCACCACCATCATTCAAAAATTTGCTGAAGCCCACGAAAACAGACTTCACCGACATGTGAATGTTGAGGCAATCCAGCTGTTAGACAACACGGACCTAGTGCGTAGACTAAAAAGAACTAAACCCTTCGAGTTAGTGTAGTGTTTAAAGTTAGTGTATAATAGTGATCAATGCTGTGCTATGCATATAACACATGAACAAAGTGTTTTTATCAATATCAGACTCTAAGAAAGTGTTATGGACTTCTATAAAAGTGCTAAAGGACGCGATTCTTAGTTTTAACAAAACCTGTATTGTATAATAATAAGTTAGAGTTAAATTACTTATTAGTCTTTTAGGCTAGATTGTAATTCATTATTAAGAAATTAGTTCTTAATAATAAGGAAAAAAAAAAAAAAAAAAAAATATGTTTAGAATAAAATAAATACCCATTAAGTGTTTAAAAACCCTACCGCAGCTACAAACGAGCCGATAACCTTGAACACCTGCACAGATCTTTCATAAATTGTAGTTAAAAACCAACTCGATTATGTCTGCTTTCAAACAAAAACCGCATCAAAATCTGTCCATTCGGGTAGGAACTACGATGCCACGGACAGACACACAGACAGACACGTCAAACTTTATAACACCCCTCTTCTTGAACACATTAATATATAAACCAGCATCAGTAAAAGTAAGAAACCTGTATAACCTGTAGCCTTGAGCACAGGCGTAAGGTAGCCAGCCTTTCGGTATTTTATGGGATGCATTTTGGAGAGTGTGCACGGGAATTGCATGACTTGATTCCGCCATCTCAATTCCGCCATCTCAATTCCGCCATCTCAATTCCGCCGCATCGGACAACCGGCGTACGGCGAGTATCTACCCTTACGTTGTTGAAACCTCTACGGTCCGGACTAGGCGTTTCGCCTCGTCGTTCATACCGTGTGCGTCGATGGACTGGAACAATTTGCCTGCTGCAGTCTTCCCATCCGATTATAATTTGGGTGTCTTCAATGCTAGAGTGAAAAGGCTCTTATTAAACTAGTGCAACTCACTATCAACGATTGTATCACTGCTTACCATCAGGTGGGATTGCAATCAAGCACTAGTTTATAACCAATAAAAAAAAATATATATATATATTCTATGAAATAATTTTTGTTCCATCAAAAAAGTTGTAAGTTGGGACATAATAATATCACCTCTAATAACATCTGGGAAGAGCAGCGCCGTGTCCTCGTGGGGGCGATCGGCGGCGATCTCTCGCGCCGGGGCTTGGTTCAAGCCATGCTCCGGAGCGAGGAGGAGTGGCAGGCGGTCGCCTCCTTCTGCGAAGCAGTAATGCTCGTAAAGGAGGAGGCCGACCGCCTTAGGCAAAGGCGGACACGCCGCCGCCGCCGCCGGGTTTCCGATCCCAATTTCCGGCCACCGTAGGCGCGGGCTCGCGGACGGTGGGCAATGGGTAGCTCGCTGTCCGTCCGTCCGGTAACAGACCGGTCCGAGCTCAGGTCGTCTACGGCGCGCACCGTTCCCGCGCGCCTCAAGGAGTTGTCAGCAAACTGTAGGGGTCCAGCAGGGCCGAAGCCTACTGGGGCCAAAGGTTATGTGAGACTGTCACCAAAGGCCCCAGGATAAAGGCAAGGAATGGAAAGGTAGGTTTTTAGTCAGTAAAAGTCTGACACTGTTTCCCGCCCCACCCAAGGGCGGGATTCGTCATTGGATGATTTTACCTACGTTAAAAAAAAAAAAAAAAAAAAAAAAAAACCTCTAATAACATCTGAAATGGATCACGAAAATAACGAAGAGGAAACATATCGAAACTTCTCTGAGCGGCTTACATCGACATACAAACGTTGTTTATTTTATTTTTACTTTTTCCTACACTAGGAACAATTTGTATCTATCGTGGGTTCACTCACAAATATGTCAACTCACACACAGGACGCCCAGACCCAGAACACCTATCTATAGGCCATACAAATATTTATTATAATACGCGGCAAATAAGTTGAACCCATTGCTATGATTTCGCGCAACCCCGCTTCGATTGAGATCCGAAAATCAGTTAGAGTACCGAGAAAATAAGTTGAACTAAAATGGCCCTCATTGTTATGGTTACGCGCAGCCCGCTGTGCCGTACTCCGGTTGAAACCTGAAAGTCTGTCACTATTATGGTTTAACTTATATGCCGCGTATTGTGCGATCAGAAATCAAACCCGAGACACTTTTTTTTTTTTTTTTATCTTTATTTAAAGAGCTTTTTCGCTGATGCGAATATGACACTCTGTAGGTAAACATAATCTATATAAAAATATATAACTAGGTCCTCGGACGGTTTTTCAGAGCAAACTTAACCATATTAATTATAAGGACTATTTTGTCTGATAAAGGGTTCGATAAATTAATGTTATGTACGCCAATTTGTGTTCTGAGCGATTGATTCCGAACACATCTCATCAAAATATGATATGTGTCTTCGTCTTCGTTACATGTACTACAAACAGGTGATGTTAACTTTTTCATCATAAAACCAAATTTATTGAGAGGCATATGACCTGAACGGAGTCTTAATAATATGGTTAAGTCTGCCCTGGTAAAAAAACACTTATCAATCCATGGTGAATAAGAAGGTTGTGAATGGATTGTTCTATACCAAATGCCTTTTTCCCTTGAACGAAGATCAAAGTAATCTTTCCAATTTTGAAGACATATCTTTTTAAGAATGGGAACATAGTCCATGTAGTGAGGAACAGCTATGAAATCAGTGCCATCCGAACATGCTTGCTTTGCCAGATAATCTGCCTTGTCATTGCCATCTATACCTATATGAGACGGGATCCACTGAATTATTATTTGTTTACCTTGAGAATTAAGTCTTAAAATGGATTTAATAATTGAGTAGGCTATCGGTCTACCTCGAAAAGATGTGGTGCATCGAGCCAGGTGTTGAATGGAGCTCTTTGAGTCAGTGAAAACAACATATTTGCCCTGGTCTAGGGATTCAATATATGATAACGCCTCTGAAATAGCAATGAGTTCGACAAACATGATAGACAAATTGGTGGAGATTTTAAATTTCATAAAACATTCAGTTTGTTCGTCATAGAAAGCGCAGCCTACATAATCACCATCTTTTGATCCGTCCGTATAAATTTTATAAAATTCTGAATATATGGATAAACATTTTAATGTTTCTTCTTTTATTTTAGAAATACTGTATTTATTCTTTGCTTTTGGTTGCGCGAATTTGCTGTGTGGACTGTAGGTTTGAAAAGCGATCTTAGGTTTGTTAACAATATGCAGATACTATGCCTGGCACGGGATAAATGTATTGGGAAGGAGCACTGACCTTTAGACTTCGAAGGTTGCACGTGGCACCGGCCGATCCTCGACTTCGCACATTTAAATCACTGCCAGGTCCTGTTATGCACTACACTGCACCACTGTTGAGTTCTGAATGGTTGGATCACGAAAATAGTCAATTTTCTTGTAATTTCGAGCGGGCGCGGTTAGCGGTGCGGTCACATTCACAATCGATGCACACCCGTCAATGTCAAAACATTTCTTGCGGTCGTGCGGGGAAATAAACGGAAGGGATAGGATTGCTAGGCCAAAAAAAATAAATTACAAAAAACAAAATCGCGGAACATAGCAAATTGGCGCAACCATTCCCCCCGGGTTTGAAGGGTTACCTTCAAAGAAAAGAAAAAAAACAAAAGCGAAACTAAACCCTATTACTAATCTAAACTATCAATACTAGGTAGCGAAACAACTTATAACTAACTATGCCACTACTACTGATTAGGCAGAGGGCAGAGGCGAATAACCGGACGCAGGTACGATCCAGTTGCGGTTTTAACCGTTACGACTCGCGTTATTCCGTTCGAACCCGGAAAAACTTCTTCCACTACACCAAGAGGCCAGTGCAGAGGAGGCGCACTCTCAGTCTTCAGTATCACCACAGTACCGACTGTGACTGGATCTGAAGGAGTGTTCCACTTTTGACGCGACTGCAGCGTATGCAGATAATCTGTCCTCCATCGCTTCCAAAAGGACTGAACTAAGCTATCTAGCAGAGCGTGACGCGGGTGGAGCTGCAGTTTGTCAGTCTCGACATCTAAAGCGGGCAAATATTTAAGAGGAGTCGTCGTCAAGAAGTGAGCCGGCGTCAACGCTAGTGGCTCCGATGGATCACTAGACAAAGTCCGACACAACGGACGCGTATTCATCAACGCCTCTACCTGAGCGAGTACAGTGCTCAACTCCTCGTACGAGAGAATCTGTTCGCCTATGACCCGAAACAGGTGCGACTTAAGGCTTTTAATATTCGCCTCCCAATTGCCACCAAAATGACTAGCTGCTGGCGTATTAAAACACCAATCAATGCGATTCTCAGCTAAGACATGGGCGAATTCACTTTGGTAGTACTTGGAGCGTAAGAATGTATGTAATTCCGAAATATTGCGTCGCGCTCCAACATAATTTGTGCCGTTGTCAGAGTATAAGCGCTTAACGGGACCACGGCGAGATAAAAATCGTTTAAATGCAGACATAAAACCCTGCGTACTCAAATCACTGGTTAACTCTATGTGAACCGCACGAGTTGTCATACAAACGAATAGGCAAATGTATGCCTTTGTGGAACGTATACCACGACCACGGGCAATAGTGACTTTAAACGGTCCAGCATAGTCCGTCCCAGTATGTATGAAAGGTTTCACCGTCTGTACAACACGACAAGAACGATGGTCGGCCATTTCCGGCGCGTTGAAACGCGGGCGGAGCTTAAAGCAGGGCACACATCTGTGCACTCTAGCGCGTATCAAATTGCGAGCGGAAAGTATCCAGTACTTCTGTCGAAGAATGGACATTAATAAATCGGGACCAGCGTGACAATTCACCTTATGGTGATAATCCACCAACAAATCCAAAACGTGATCTTTGCGTGGTAGAACTACTGGATGCATTTGTTCAAACTCTAACTTAGCATTTCGCAGACGGCCACCGACACGAATGAGTCCGTCTTGCAAAAATGGTTTCAAATGTTGAAGTGCGCGACTACAAGGTTTTTGTGATTCTAAACTACGAAATTCTATTGAAAAATAAAATTTCTGCAACTCTCGAAGTACAACTGATTCAGCTCTATCCAAATCAGCTGCGATTATAGAACCACGCGATGGTAATAATCTCAAAAATCTTAGGACGTAAACTACACAGCGTAATAGTCTCGACCAAGACGAGACTCGATTAGACAACAACAAAACAACTGACTCTTCACGCGGAACTGATACTACAAGCGTATGTTTCTTCTCCTCGGGTGGCTCTGAAACAGTAGCGGGGTTAAACGGAGCATTTGGCCACTCGTTAGGAGTGGTATGCAGCCAGGGAGGGCCACAAACCCAAAGCGGATGATTTAAAATTTGCGCAGGAAGCAAACCACGTGAGAGACAATCAGCTGGGTTTTCTGTTCCAGCGACATGGAATATATTTTCCGGTGACAATTCAGCTTGAATCTTACGTTCCAAGCATAGAAAGCGTTTTTCTGCGGAGGCACGGGAGCCACCGAGCGAAAAAATATCACCCTTGAAAGGGAGCGCGACAACATAACGACCATCTTTATCACGAGTAGTCGTGCGGGTATAAATCTCCTCAGTGACCTGATCCTCAGGGCTGAGAATAGGCGGGACATTGACCTCTTCAATCTCCCAGAACTTGCGGATGGTAGACTCAAGCGGCGGCTCGACGGTGCAACAGTGCGACACAGTCGAGTAACTATTTAAATAAGCGGGTGCGGAACCAACTATAACAAACCCGAGAACTGTTTCCAGTGCGTGCGGAGCGGGGTACATCGGAAGACCTTGAATTTTACGTGATAACTGGAGATGCGGGAGAATCGAAGCACCGATCAATAGATCGATATCTCCAGGGAAAGCGTAATTTCCGTCGGCTAACTGCAAGTTCTTAAACTCCGTCAGCATGGACGTGTCAACCGGTACCGTGGGCAACCGTTCCGTAATCTTATCTGCGACTAGCGAATCCATTTCAAACGAAATATTACGATTAAAACGTGAACTAAATATTATTTTAATGGAACCGTGAATGGTTGCCTTTAAACCTCCAAAACCTTTCACTTCTGAGCGGGATGACCAATTATTAAAACTAAAACCAAGGCGTTGACAACAATCCCGAGTAATAAAATTACTCTGGGAAGCGCCATCTAGTAGCGCTCGAACGGTGTGCGGTTTGCCAAAGGCATCTACAATGACAACTTGCGCGGTCGCAAGTAAAACGGTAGTGACTTGAGTACCAGCGGCGGAAAGCGAACACAATGTTACGTCGTTTGCACTTGCAGCAGGCCGCGCGTCACAAGCGTCGCGCGTCTGCGCAGGCTGCTGCTGCAATGGCAGCTTACTACTCTCAAAATGTAAGAAGGTATGATGTCTAGCTGGACATTTACGACAGCTAACACCACTTTTACATGACGTAACCAGATGTTTGTCACTTAGACAATTAAAACACAAATTATTAGTGCGGACAAACTTGTAACGATCACTAGGCGATAATCTCTGAAATCCCGAACACTTGTACAGCTGTGTATGGCTACCCTTACACAGAGAACAGTCAGGTGTTGAGGCGGTATTAACTAGCGTATGTGCAGTCTTGACTGACTTCGATGACGCGTCTATACGGCGATCGGAACCTGTCCTATTCGTGACTTCATGACGTGCCGACGTGCGCTGCAATACCTTTATATGGTCGCGAATAAAAGATTCTAAATCTTCGAACTTAGGTATTTCTTTGCCGCGCTGAGTCGTTTCAAACAGACGAACAGTTTCAGGATCTAATTTATTTAAACCGATATACAAAAACAAAAAGTCACAGAGGTCATTGACCTTTAGGTTCTTTACTGCACGAACAGATGATGCGAAAATATTTAAAAACTTCTCTAAATTATGATCGTTACAAACGGAAAAACTTTTCAAATCGAATAATTGATCTAAATATGCGGTGGCTACTAATCGCTTATCTTCGTATTTTGTTTTTAAAGTGTTCAAAATTAAAGTGTAATTTTCAGCGCTAAACGTAATTCCAGCACAGACAGCCTTTGCCTTACCGGTCAATTTTTCTACGAGATAATGCAATCTCTCGTGATCTGTCAGCGATGTGTTCCTATGTATTATATTTTCGAAACTATCTATAAATAAATTCCAATTTCGAATGTCACCATTAAATTCAGGTATTTGAATTGGCGGCAATCGTGGGCGTTCGCGAGGAGGGTTGGATAAACCACTCGCGGGGGGGGGGAGTCTCTAAACTCCTAGCAATACGTTTGATACGACAATACAAGTCATCAAAGGACGACAATGCCTGATAACTCACACAGTAATCAGGATTTAACTCCAACTCTAAAATGTTTATATTATTAATTGTAGATTCAAAATCCGCGCGCAAACTATCTAAAGTTTCCAACGAACACAAGAAAGCATCTCTAATCGCCAGATCCGAGGTTTGCAAAGATTTATCACAAATTGATTGAACACGTGAAAACTGTGAGTCCCTTTTAGCGTATAAAAGCTTTAACTGAACCTTTAAATCAGTACTAACCTTGGTTCCCTTAAGAGACATCTTGTTTTGATATATTCACACTATACACTCAAACAAACACTTAACGAATTATTAAGTAAGCGATAATTATCAGATAACAATATGGTAATATTGTAAACAACAAAGTAAACGGCGAACGAACGGAATAACCTAAATCAATGAGTGAATATTACCCAATTTCTCGATTAAATCATTCACGTCGTTCATATGCGTATATAATCTATGGTTTATCCGTTTCCTACAAATATTCACTCAACAATGAACGGGTATTTTTGAAATGCGTCTACCTACATGCAATTTGTAGGACTTCCGAATGAATTTTGTCAAGAAAAGGAATGCGATCGATTTATATCTACGCTGATATTTACGTAGCTAACTATAATTATGCGGTGCGGTTGACGGCGTAGGTACCGTAATTATCAATGGCTCTTCAACTATACGAGCGAAATAACGTATAGTTGCCTAAATGCCTAGATGCGGGTTTTCTACTATTATATCTAGGTAAACAGGCGCGTTGCGTTTATTCCCTATGGAACAAATACTATATTGCGAAATTACAAGAAAATGATTCACGATCCGGCTCGTAGGACCAAAAGTAATGGTTGCGCGAATTTGCTGTGTGGACTGTAGGTTTGAAAAGCGATCTTAGGTTTGTTAACAATATGCAGATACTATGCCTGGCACGGGATAAATGTATTGGGAAGGAGCACTGACCTTTAGACTTCGAAGGTTGCACGTGGCACCGGCCGATCCTCGACTTCGCACATTTAAATCACTGCCAGGTCCTGTTTTGCACTACACTGCACCACTGTTGAGTTCTGAATGGTTGGATCACGAAAATAGTCAATTTTCTTGTAATTTCGAGCGGGCGCGGTTAGCGGTGCGGTCACATTCACAATCGATGCACACCCGTCAATGTCAAAACATTTCTTGCGGTCGTGCGGGGAAATAAACGGAAGGGATAGGATTGCTAGGCCAAAAAAAATAAATTACAAAAAACAAAATCGCGGAACATAGCAAATTGGCGCAACCAGCTTTATTAATTAAATCTAGGTTAGTTTTTAATACATCATTTAAGTTTATATCAGACATCCACGTATCAAAAGAGAACATTTCTAATTGTGTACAAGAGCTGATTGGGAAATTTTTAAAATTATTATTAATTGTGACAAGAAGCGGCACTTTTTTAGTTCTTTCATTCAGACACGTATTGCTTAAATTTTCTAAAGTTGGCTTTACTGTATTAGTATTATAAGAATGTATTTTTAACCAAAATTTCCCGCACAGAAACCATCTTCTGATCTCCAATGGCGGTAAACTAAACTCGCATTCCATGACGTGCGTAGGTGTAGTCCTAATAAATCCTCCTATTATCCTCATACATTGATTTTGTGTGACATCTAACTTATTTAAATATTTTTTGGCACTAGTTTCGTACAAAAAACTAGCATAATCTAAACGACTACGAATAACTGATATGTATAGCCTTCTTAAGTGTTTTTGATGTACGCCCCAAGCAGATCCGGACAAAACTTTGAAAACATTAAGGAATTTGTGTATTTTTTCAACAATTTCATTAATATGTTTCCCCCACCTTAATAAACGATCCATCCACAGACCCAAATACTTAACACAGTCTACTACGGGTAAACGAGAACTATTTACATTAATATCAATTGGATATCTGGAAAATTTACGACCTTTATAAAAGAGACATAATTTACTTTTGGAAGAAGATATTTCTAGACCTAAGCCTGCTAAAATTGAAGTAGTATTGTTCAGCATGTGCTGAATATCTGCTACAGCGTCAATTATGTTTTTGCCGGTTACATACATAACAATATCATCTGCATATTGAGACACAGTCACGTCATGATATACTTGTTTACAGATCTGAATAGTAGCCACATTAAAAAGTAACGGTGATAACGGATCACCCTGCGCTATTCCTATTCCCGTACTTCTGTGCATAGATATAGAGTCACACTTAATTAGTAATGACCTCTCTTTCAAAAAATTATGTAAATACAAACATATTTTAGAACCTGCACCTAAATTGTCTAGAATAATCAATAAATTACGAACATCTACATTATTGTAAGCACTATTTATGTCTATAAAGCAAGCTAAAGTAAAAGAATTCATGGCAAAGTCATGCTGTATTTTAGACACAAGACTAGAAAGACTATCCAAACAAGAGCGTGTTTTCCTAAATCCCACCATGTTATTCGAGAAAAAGTTGTTTTTTTCCATGAACCACTCCAATCGTTTATTAAGAATTGCATGGAATGTCTTGCATAAGCAAGACATCAAGGATATTGGCCTTAGTGAATCTAAGGAGTCAGGGTTTCGTCCAGGTTTTGAAATGGGGAATATACGGATATCACGCCACTGTTTCGGGACAAAACCATTTTGTAAAAACAAATTGTACAAATTAATTAATATAAGTTTAGCATTAGATGGTAGGTTTTTTAACATCGAAAATGATACACCGTCACAACCTGGAGCTGTATCTGATGATTTTATACTTTTCTCTAATTCATGAAGGGAAATACATTTTTCTAAATCATCATTATTGGATTTAAAGATTGGCTGATCATTACAAACAAAATCAGGAGTTAGACTTTGTAACAATTTCGATGCTTGAGTTTCACTTACATACTGGTTGCGGTGATTATGATAACCTTTATACCATTTCATTTTTCTCCACATATCACTAGAAGAGGTTAAACAATCAATTGATGTACAAAAGTTTTGAAATGACTCACTTTTCGCTCTTCTCAATTCCTTTTGTGCGATACTAATTTTAGATTGTAAAAACGACAAATTATTGGGTGTTGGGTTAGCACGAAACTGAGCCAATGCAAGTCTTCGTTCTGCCACAATTTTGGACAGCGCAGGAGTCCAGTAGGTTTTTGATCTAAAATTGTTACTAGGATTTTGATTGATTTTAATAACTGGAATATGCTGGTCTGCTGCTTTATTTAAGGTATCTAAAAAAAGGTCGTATGCCTGTTGTAAATCAGAAGTAAAATTAAAATCATGGAATGCTTCTTCCAGATAAATTCGGTACTGCTGCCAATTAGTTTTCTTAAAGTTTCGTCTTATATCCGGTTGTCTGGTGGATGAACAGTTAGCTGTGATTAACCCGAGACACTTGGTGCAGCAGCCAACTGTCAACCGCTACGCCACGCAGAGATGCAAGAAATATGAACTTGAACAATATTAAATGATATAAATGATGATAAATGATATTTTATTTAGCAAATAGGTTCTCAAAAACACTTTTACACGTCAATTTTTTTTTCGTCAATTTTAACTAGATGAGGCCGGTGTTTCCTAGCTGACAACCCTGAGAAGTAACACCGAAACAAACTCAGGGGTCAAAGTCTCTTTTAAAGTCCATACAGCAAACATGTAATGGTCAAAACATATGAGAACCATGCAGATTAGTGTCTGGGGTGGTCTTTTGAAGAAAGAACCACACAGTTCTGAGTGGACCTGTCCAGTCAGTGCAAGCATTTGTCAGTATTCGTAAAGCTCAACTCAGGACTACAAAGGAGCTCAACGACTTGACGAACAATACCAAAGAAAGGACATTTGGGTAGGCCGCAAAAAATACTCATAACTGTCAGACATTAATTAAAATTAGAGAAAATCAGAAAAAAAAAACCACATAGTCCCCAAATTCACAATAATAAAATTATACAGAAATATTATACAGAAAGACCTACTTAGTCGTATACGTTTTTATCTACATATATGTATCTATTTATATTCCAAATAAATAAAATTATGTTTTTACCCGACTGCGCCAGAAGGAGGGTTATGTTTTTCGAGAGTATGTTATGAGTTTGACGTTTACAAAATCAGGGGAATCAACTATATTAATTCGTTTCGCACTAAAATCAAGCAAGCGTTCATTTCCAAGTAGGAAAATACAGGTCCACAATATCTTTAGTTCATCCGTAGCATTTTTATACATATCGATGATGGCATCAGATGTTAAAAATATATATACCCTCTTTTTTTCAAAGTTTCACCACAGATTTGTAATCAAAACACACTTTCGATTACCATCCGACCCTTTTCACTCTAGAGGACCAAACTAAGAAAAAAACCCAAAACAAAAAGGTTTTTGGCAACGTATAAAAAATAAAAAAGTTTTGTGTACAGACGCCAGCACATCAACTTACCTAAACCTGTCAAATTTCTTTAATAGATTTTCAACCTTATCACAATAATTGAAGGTTAATTTTCGATTGGTAAAATGTGACAGATTAGGGTAGATTGACGTGCTGGCGCCTGTACAAAACGTGTTGTAGAACTTTGAGGAAATGATGAGTAACAAATACCTTTATTTTTTTCCATCGTAACCCAATCCATAATGTAATGTCAGTTTGTCACGCTAATTATAGTATAACTTTTGATCGTTTTAATCCCGTGGAGGGTCGATCCGGTGCACAAAACACTATCGATTTGTAAAAAATAAAATACTTTGTATGAAATTGATTTCTTTAAGTAAAAATCAGCTGAGAGATTCCAATGACCTGTAGGTAGTTAGTAAGCAACGACCGACAACTACTTACAGGTCATTGGACTCTTTACAAATCGCACATAGGATACCTTTTATCCTGGAAGTATGTTACCTCCCCGATAAAAAAGCTGGCAGCAGATAGTATTTTTTTTTTTATGGTAGGTAAAATCATCCAATGACAAATCCCGCCCTTGGGTGGAGCGGGAAGTAGTGTCAGACTCTTACTGACTAAAAACCTACCCAGTTCCTTCGTTGCCTATAGTGCCGGGGCTGAGCTATTAAACTGTACCTGAGCGACGCGAGAGGTCACTGCCGCCGATCGCTCCCACGATGACACGGCGCGGCGGCGTTCTGCCCATGCGGAGCACACCGCCACCGTAAGCTCCACCGTATCCTCCAAGCGATCATCACAATAGTAACACTCGGGTGTAATCATCCAGTTACTTCTTACGCTCTAGATTGGAGCGAGAGGACAGTTTAGCCAACTACAGTTGCTCTTAGCGTTCTAGGAACACAGGTATCTTTTTCAAAAATTATCCGTGGTAGGCCAAGAGGACTATGGCGCGAGGCGGCAGATAGCTGGCTAATATCAACAAGCCTAACCAAGCTACGAGCGTTTTGTTTCGATTCTCTTGCGTCGAACGCCTCGAGTTGGCTATGCCTCCAATTCCTTTGAGACGTCATCTCAACGCTCAGTTACAGTACGGCTGACGGATCTTGGCGCGCCTGAGGTTAGGCTCTGCGAACTTTAGCGCTCAAATTTAACGCGCCAAATAATATTATTTATAAAAATAAATAATATTATTTGGCGCGCCAATAACTGTTGTTGACAGCAATAACAACTGCTAGTGGCATTTATTTTTTCAAAACATTTTCTTTTTTACGAGTGCACAAGCGCTAAAGTTCGCGGAGCCTAACTTCAGACGCGCCAAGAACCGTCGGCCGTACTGTACGTGGTTAGAACAAAGGAATCGGAAGTATAGCGCATTAGTTTATCAAAAGAAAATCGAACGTATTCGAGGAAAGTTGCTCAAATATTTGAGCTCACTTCGCTTGTTCTTTCATCTTTGATTACCCGATTTTTATCATGATTCATAACATGTAAGTGTATCATATCAAACCTCTATGAAGATTTCTCCAAACATTTTTTTCGTTAACCGCTCTGTTATTTGTTAAATTGATTTTGTAATTAGTAAATATCACAGATCAAAGATGGTACCTGAAAAGCTGATACTTTAAGCGGCATTGGGCTACATATGAGCTGTGGGCTAAAAGAACCACTTAATGAGGCGCGGCAGAACAAGGCGAAGATGGAAAGATGAGCATGACTCTTTGCCTGTCTGTGGAAAAGGGAGAAGAAAACGAAGCCCCAGCCGTGGGTTTAAATAGGTCTATTACATTAAATTAGTTTTATCTAGTTAGCAAACAGTAAATTGTAAGTTGAATAAAGTTGGTCACCCCTACACACAGAGACTTAGTGTTCGATTACGCAGACGCGGCGCGTTGCGCGGCGCATCGGGCGGTTCGTCGTACATTACAATAATTATGTTTGTGTTTGCGCGAGCGATGACGCGGCCCGCTGCTGCAATGTACGACGAAACGCCCAACGCGCCACGCAACTGGCGCAACGCGCCGCGTCCCCGTAAACACTGCCTTAAAGGGCTATTACGCACAGCATTTAGTTGAATGCCCAACAAATTATCTTCAAAATAGTTTTAGGCTTAACTGTCGTTAAGTTGCCGACCTCGTCTGATTCATGATCTTACCGAGAAGCGATTAGCTAGTGGCCTCTATTTTATTTAAATTCGCTTTAAAATCTAAATATTTAATTATAATACTTAGTCCCTACCTTAGCCCTTGACGTTCGAGCCACCTACCCAGATATCTTTTTTTAGGATTCCGTATTTACCTCAAAAAGTAAAAACGTAACCCTTATAGAATCACTTTGTTGTCCGTCTGTCTGTCTGTCTGTCAAGACCCTTTATCTCAAGAACGCGTGAAAGTATCAAGTTGAAACTAAAACCATATATTTAAGTCTACAGTCCCTTGAAGATATGAAAAAATCAAACTTCTAAGTTAACGTAAAAAAAAAAGATACGACCGTTTATGTCGCAAAAAACTTATATTAAGATAGTCTTACAGGAATCAAAAATCATTGGGTACTTCCCGTTAACTTAGAATTTTGAAATTTGGCATGAAGCAAGGTCATATAGCATAAATACAGGAATAAATCTGAAAACTGTAAATTTATAATTGCGTCATAAAAAAAATCTTTTTTCAATTCGGAAAAATCTTCAAGACTCGATTCAAGAATTGAACTACTTATGTAAATTAGTTTGTATGGAACCTTCAGTGTGTGAGTCCGACTCACACTTGCCCAGTTTTTTTTAATTGGGAAATTAATACACTAACTTCTCTCGCTCTGTGTGGAGCGAAAGAGTTGCTCTTTACGTTCCAAGATCACGGTAGCTCTTTCTAACAATAAGAGGTTTAATAATGTACGTTATTTAAAACTAACGAAAAAAAAAATAGGTTAAATACATACAAAAACAGCTATCATTATTGAAACCTTATGCGATAGTGGAAAAAAAAATCATATAACATTCAGTTCATACAATTCAATTACTAACATTAACAACACAATACATTGAATTTATCTCTATAATAATTTTGAATAAATAACATTAGGTAATATTATTTCATACAATACTGTAATCATTACTATACAATTATTTTCGTCGATCAATTTAACTATTACGATAACATCTGAGCTTGTAAGTAGAATCTTTAATTTTGCAAAATTATTATTATTGATAGGCTCACGCTTAACCATTATCTCAGTTGATGATAAACGATGATCTGGTTGACATGTCTTTTTTTCCTAATGTACATGTACTCATTAAAAATTAAAAGGCTCGTTTTGACATTTGAGAACCGCTAGGTAGTCAAAATCCAGATGTAAAAAGGAGCCTTTTATTTTATGACAACTTTAGGTATTGTTATTACAACAAACAGAAATACATTTATATTGTGGTAACAATCGGAACTAACAATGATAAGAAATATTTCCTACATCCATTCTAGGTAAAGTGGTCTAGGTTCCCTATATGCAATGGTATTGTAATATTTTATGTTCTTATGAGACGGACAATTAATAACTTATTATATCAGTTTTTCCATTGTTACTTTTAAGGATATGTAACTAGAACTGGGTAATGAGTGGAGTAGTCTTTAGAACTTTTTTTTTAAATACTTTCCCATGACAGTTTTCCCATAGCATTTTTTGTTTTTAATAATTATCACAAAATACCTGATATTATTTTGATCAAAAATTAATTAAACATAATTGACTTCCCACGTAAGTACGTAGCTCATTACAATAAAAAATACTTTGACAAAAAATCTTACACTTCATGATGTTTTTGTATCAAATTATAAATAGTAACCTAATTAGTAGTACGACAGTGTAAGAAGTTCTTGAACCGAAACTTATAAACAAATAAACGCATTAAGTAAAAAACAATAATGGGCACGAATTACGCAAATCTCGAGTAGGTAAACACAAATTACATGACAGATTTTATCTACAGCGAATCAGTTACGGAAGTGTTTTTTTTTTGTGTGGGTTAGCGGAAATCTACTTGGTATGACATTATTACGTACTAATAATTAATTCCTAATTAATTACATAGTCAATTCTTTAATCGCGAAAAACAATTGAATTGCTTAATTAAGTTGCTGAAAATATGTGACTTCAAAGTATAATCTCGAAATAACCAAGTATTACAATTTAATATAATTTATCATCTACTTTATTCAAATTACGAAAAAGGAACAGATTTCATCTTTGCTTCTATCTATCTTTAAACTTCATAAACGATTTTTTTTCTACTAGTACGAAAACAAACAAAAATTTTCAATAATACATTTTTTCTCTATAGTTTTCTATGTGCATCAGGGCGTTGTCAATTCCGGTACTGTGTTGACAACTTTACAGTAAATGCAATGATTCTAAGAATGTGTGCTTGTCAGTGATTGATTCTGACACCCGAGGTGAAGCCAGCGGGTTTCCCTATGACACCTATATGTACCTACTAGTGGTACACCCCGGATTTGTCCGAGTTATATGAATAATAAATAGCCGATGACCACCTGGAATAAAAAACTGTCAAAATGGAGAAAGAAGTTTTCATATTGATGAAGTGATCACAATATCACAAAATTCTGTCTTTTAGAAACCCTTATACTCTTTGTTGTCCGTGTTTCTGTCTGTCAAGACCCTTTATCTCGGGAACTCATGGAGGTATCGAATTGAAAGAACCATATATTCAGCTCTGCGGTCCCTTAATGATATGAAAAAAATAAAACTTCTAAGATAAAGAAAAAAAAGATACGACCGTTTATATTGCAAAAAACGTATAATTTCGACACTTTCAAGGGAATCAAAATGTATAGGACATTTCTCATTGTATAGCACAAGTATAGAAATAATACTGAAAACAGAAAATTAGTAACGTCATAAAAAATCTTTTTTTCGGTTCGAGACTCGATTCTGGAATTTAACTATTTACATAAATTTGTTTGTGCGCAACACTCAATGTCCGACTCACATTTGCTCAGTGGTTTTATCTACGGCAGCAATATACACAAAATGCTTTATAAAAATCAGTCAATCCGTTACTGAGGAGTTCGATAACAAACACTGTGACACGAGGTTTAGATAATCGGGTCGAAATTTTAAGATTATAAACAAACAAACAGCCTACCTCATTATTATATAATATCATCAAGCTTATGTCGCTGTCACCAATCACCAATTGGCTCGGTGGATTTCAAATTATCGCTACATAATTCATTCTACGATTTTTGCGGTTTCTTTTAACATTGAATTGAAAAAAGGACAGTAATTTATAAAACCGTTTTATTAATGAGCTTGCTTGCAGTTTTATCGAACACAAGGAAAAACACGAACATTAATTTAGGTATCACTTCCTTTTTATGTTTTCCATTATTTTAAATAAGTATGTTAGGTTGACAATATTTTCCTTCCTTATGCCTGTCCCTCTAAACATAAGTTACTAAGTTTTACTTCAATTTGGAGTCACCTCGGTTTGCTAGGAACGAAATCCACGACTACCTAAATAAGCCATTATTGACCTCTGAAATTGAGTGATACAAAACGCAACAAAAGAAACGCCTGACCTTGTATTTGAACCCACTAGTTGCTAAACTATTAGACTCGACTGCGGTGGTGAAAAGGCTGAAGAGAGACCACCTTCTATAATTGGGAGGAGCAGCACTGGCCGCTCCACCACAACGCCCTTTGTTTTAAAAACTAACTCGCTAATGGTCTGATGGCTGATTGCAAATGGAAGAAGAGTAAAAAAAAAAGTCACAGGGCTTCGTAATCAAGTATCAAGCAATAGACTAAGTTTCATAGACGAGCTTCACGCAGGATTGCGCCAAATAATGACGAATCCGTGGACAGCAGACCTAATCTACATACGTCTGTACAGTATGGACGCACTAATGTATTAGGTACAACTTATACCCGCCGGCTTTGCGTAGATATTTCAATACTTCTATACACAAGGTTCTGGCCCTGGATTTTCCAATGCCGCATAAATTGCGGCACCGTAGAACCGGCTGACATATTTCCAAACAATCAGTACGGGTGCGTTCCGGTTGTACAGACGTCAGTACAGTTTTTACGATCGCCGCGCTTCGTATGGAAATGAATGGGTTTATGATGATGATAGTGTGTTTATATAGGGTGACTGGTAATTAGTGAACGATACTTAAACACGTGATTGTAGTCGAGTCGAGTATAGACCAAACCTGAAATCGCGAAAAAAGTCTGCCAATTTCAGTACATTTATAAAATAAATAAAATAAAATCTTTTTATTTCAGACATTATTTGGTCCATACATTTTCAATTTCATTATTATATTATATTATATTATTAATTAAAAACCAGTCAAATTATAGCTTGTGTATGTTCAACATTTCGACTGGCCCGTTGGTCTAGTGGTTAGTGGCCCTGACTGCTATGCAGAAGGTCGTCGGGTCGATTCCTACCCAAGACAAATGCTTGTGTGATGAGCACGATCTTTTTGTTCTGTGTTTGGGTGTAACTTATCAATTATAGGTATGTATTTAAATATATATTTATATATGTGTGTTTAATTGGCATTAAACCTAGTTATAGTCCCGGAAATACATTTAGATCGTGATTAATTGGTAGTGTGAAGACAAAAAAGATGGAAAGAGCATTTTCGAACAACGATATTTAAAACGCACATTAGAATCGGAACAATTACATTTCCTGAAGCCACAAAATTGCACGTTCAATTTCTTTACCTACTAATATTTTACAAAGTGTAAAAGCGTTGGAACATAACATAATGGTTCATCTTTCTCATTAAGTTGTGATGGCAACTGGAGAGATAAGCGAACCACATCGTACGTCACTTTTTTTACTCATCAGCAGCTGGAGGAACGTGGCTAATGCTCCCTTTACACAGTGGTCCAGCCTGGATATAGTTGGTCAAACATTGCTCCTTTCGTGTATATAATAATAAATAATATTCCACAACTATCACACAACACCGCCTAGTCCCAAGCTAAGCAGAGCTTGTGTTATGGGTACCAAACAGCTGATAAACATACTTATATAATTCTAAATACATACATATTATAGATAAATAACACCCAGACACAGAACAAATGATCATGCTCATCACACAAACATTTGTTCGATTCCCAAATCGAACCCACGACCTCCGGCATAGCAGTCAGGGCCACTAACCACTAGACCAACAGGCCTGTCAAATATTAACAGTATTTAATTTATACTTTAACTCTGTTAAGCAGATTACCTATTTGATCTTTTATATTTATTTATTGAAACTGACAGCGTGTTGACCGAGTGGTAACAGCCCCGACTTACGAATTATAGGGTTTAAACCTAACCAGGCACATTACTTTGTGTAATTTATTTCATCACCACTGCACTCAAAACGGTAAAGGAAAACATCGTGAGGAAACCGGTAGAAGGCAATGTTCTAGAACCAAAATTCCAATTCGAAGACATGTGACATCCACCAACCCGCACTGATTACGGCCCATTTCCTCTCCTAGAGAGGAGGTCTGAGTCCCAGCACTAGGATCATTATAAGGCTGATGCTATTGAAGCTTTATGTACAGTAGTGGTACATAGGCGGACTTTTATTTATCTATACTTATAATAAATCTGTAGAAGTAAAAATTCTGTACACTGAAAATATCAAAAAAAATAAATGGCAGGGGGTGTTACTAGACCGACACCGAATCCAAAAATGTGATTAAAAAAATTTTTGTCTGTCTGTCTGTCTGTCTGTCTGTCTGTTTGTTCAGGCATCACGCAAAAACTACCGGTTCGATTACGATGAAACTTGGTATAATTATTCTTTAAAGTCCTGGGCACCACACTGGGTACTTTTTATCCCGGAAAAGTATATAAAATAAAAAAACAAACTTAATTTTGCGGTTCAATCCCTAAGCCCGATTACCACCAGTACCAACCGCAAATAATAAGTTTGTCGCAGGTTACGTCCCCCGTTTCTATTGTAATTAGCCACAAAAGGCCCGCGCCGAGACAGAAGTATTAATACCGGTAAGTATGCTCGATAGATAACGTTCTACACAAATAGCACTTTACACAAAAAAACTCATTGATAAGTTTCGTCGTTCACGCGAACGAAGTTGCGGGCACAGCTAGTTTATTAATAAATGCAACAAGGCATTCTCCACCAGTCAACCTTTGGTGCGTAATTAATACACCCACACAATTGGAGTCATCTTCCTCAAGGTCGTTTCAAGTTAAAAAGAATAAAACCATATTGCCGATATGATATGTCATTTAGGAAATTTCCTTATTTCTGTCCAAACCGGTTTTTTTTTTTAAATAAACAACAAAAGATGTTTTTGGACATTACACTGCAGTATTTTATTTCTCAGTAAAACATTGTTTACGCCGTCCGACCTGGACTTGACAGACACTACGCATTTATGCAAAACGATCGAACGAAAATAGGACCTTTTTTGAAATGAGTAATCGTTAAATGACTTTCCTTCTCTAGGGCTGTGTCCTTAGTCAAAGTCAAAGTCAAAATGTTTTTATTTCATATAGGCCTACATGGGCACTTATAAAACGTCAGAAGCTAGTGCACGGCTCCAAATTGGTCGTTTCCAATGGAGAAGAACCGGCAAGAAACTCCATGGTTACTCTTTTAAAAAAAATGGTTTGTTGTACAATATTTCCAAATTACAGTATTAATAATTATGTAAGGACAGTGTAGACCAGTCAATATTGTGCCCAAGAGCACAGTAAAAATAATCATAATAATAAAGATAAAGTGACTCGTAATAGGAATTCGAAGTCTACAGTGTTCTCACATTCACATTGTAAAGAAAAGCTATATAAAGAAACGAAAACAAAACAGGAAAAAAAATATAATTACAACTATCACCAATTACACTATGAGATGCTAATAAAATAAATTACTAATGGATTTGTGATAGTTGAGGTCTAAATAATATTGCAAAAGCAATGTGTTCATTCATTGCATTCATAAGTTGTAGGGAGTAATGTGTCTTAAGTTGTAGGGACCCTGCTCGGTCCTGGTATGAAAGGCAACGTAGGAATGGGGTGGGTTTTTTAGTCAGTCAACCCGGGGAGTATGTCGGCGCATCACTACGGATGACCACAGCAAGGAGCGCGCGGGACGCGGGGGACGAGCTTCGTCGCTCATGCGCCACCACTCGGCTCACAAATCATCGTAATATACCTATAATTTATCATACAGTCCACTCTTTTATTTGAAGTCCCGTAAAGACCAATTCAAAGAGTCTGACTGTGTCTTTTAAATTCTGCGACAAGTCATTCATGGTCCAGGCGGTGCGATTATGGAATGCGTTGCCGATGCCAGTTAGGCAAGCCCAATCGCTAGGTTCTTTTAAAAACCTTGTCAAAGAACATTACCTTTCTTTCTAATATGATTTTGCTTCTACCTAATTTATTCTCTTCTTGATTTTTCTTTGTTCGCTTCCATTTCATTATGTAACACATAATTATATATGTTATATATTTATATTATATACATGAACTGATATATATATATTTATTTTAAGCTTATGTATTATCTATTTTATAGGTATATTTTAACCATTTTTCGTATTTCTATTTTTGTTTATGTTAGTTATATTTGCTAGTAGTACACCGCTGGTAGATATCGCTGTCAGCGATAAGACCGCCATTGTACCCATAGATTTAAGTTCCTGTGAATTGTTACCACATATTTAGGTGTAAGATAAAGTTTATTCTATTCTATTCTATCTCCTGCTCCACCCAAGGGCGGGGGATAATTTTTACCCACCATAAAAAAACCTATGTCCTTCAGTTTGCCTTTACGTTCAACGCCCCTAGCGGACATCGGTCCTGTTTGACCCCTAGTATTGCTAAGAATCTGCAGTATCCATAAATACATATTAAGTGTCCAGTATCCTCGTTGAAAAACCTAATAAATATCAAAGATCACATCATATTGAATGATTACGTAATATGATGTATAAATTACTGTCTATAAAGTACTTATTGTAGAACTATAATTGTTGTCAGGTGTATACGTTTTTATACATATATTTATTATGTATGGTTAGTTATGACGCGCCCCGTTTGACGATTATTCCATATTAATTTAATTTTAAAGGAGTCTGCCCACACAGCGTATCTTACAAATCATTAAGTTCGGTCACTTTTGAATTGTCAAAAAATCGGTCAGTCAGAAAGATGAAGCTGACTCACATTCTATTGACTCACTTTTCCGCACAAATTCAGAAAACTGTAAATCACGTGCCTAGAAGCTGATAAGAGTGGGTTTTCGATTAAGTGGTTTTTTTTTTGCCTAATACCTTTCTATGTAATGAGTTTCTAATGAGCAAACTCCTTAAACAAACAGATATGTTATACACTCACAAAACAACCGAAAAATGTGTTTCGCGCAACAACACACAGCACACACACACACTTTTTATTAATTGTAAATTTCACTGCAAGTCAAAATAATAAAAAGGGGATAGCATTACATACAGCTATGGTTATCAATTACGCGTGAATGTAAACTAACATTATTCTGGCCACCCGTCACCAAAAAGGTCCTAATTAGGACCTTTTCGAGTCTTCAAGATTGCGCGCTCATAACATATCTATTTAATATAATATCATTGCCTTCAATAATCATAGAGGTTTTTAGTGATAGTGCCGTTTTCAACAGCAATCAAAGTAGCTGAAGCAGTCAAAACCAATTTTGACTTAATAGCAGTATTGCCAGCAACATTATACAACAAAGTAACATGAATAGATAAACATAACTCCTTCAATTATCCTTTACTTAGATATGCATTAGTCCAACTGTTTATTTCTATGTTTGTATTATGTTTTTGTTACTCGTTTTCAATTTCCTAGTTTACAAAAAAAAAAGTATTTAGATCTTAAACGATTTGAAAAAAAGAAGTGTTTAAGTGTTAAAGTGTTTATAATCTGAATGCGCTTGGTGTGCATTATTGTAATGTAAGAAAAAATAAACGAATGAAAACTATTTTGTCATTGTTCTTTTTTATCCTCGACGAAATCATTTTCCTATTTCAATGAATGACCTTTAAGCTGGAACTCCATTAGACCAACGCACACGTGAGCCACGCCTGATTTGTACGTAGAACGAAGTCGCGTGGCGTTGATTAAGTGTAGCTCTACAAGTCTAGTTGCCATATAAAATGTATGGAGACTGACGCGCCCAGATCGGCGTACGTGGCCCACGTGTTCGTAATGTAGTTCTACCTTTATAATAATAATAATTTATTTAATAAACAGACAACACAGATCTATTATGTTAGTAGATTTTCTTATCCTATGTTAGTACTTAACTATTAATCGCGACAATGTGCCTTTCAATGTGCCTTTATGCCTTTGCTAAAGAGCATAGAATATGAGAGGTTCTTTCTTATAAACCTATTTTAATAAATTCTATCAATCTCCCTAGCCTTTACCCAACCATGTTTTTTTTTAAGGAGGGATATCATCCAAATACTGCCCTCTCTCCAGAGCGGAACGGGAGGTCGTGTTAGACTCTTACTGACTAAAAACCTACCCCGTTCCTTCGTTGCCTATCGTGCCGGAGCCGGGCCTTCCTTTCAGAAGCTGACCCATGACCCAAGCAGGCTTCGACCCTTCCTTCTTCGCCTTGCGTTCTAGGAACTATCTGGTGATAACACGGCGTTCACCCGTGGAGCACATGTCGACAACGTGTGGACGCCGTGCGACGAGGTGAAAGAGTACGGTACGGACATATAAAAAAGAGTAGGTATAATTTATTTAAAATTCCTTAAGAGCCCTTTCACATTTCGGCATTACGCAAATTTAGGTATTTTATGCATCGAGCGGGCGGCGAACTACGTGAGCGATATTTTCATTCATGCTTCTAGCAGTCTCGCTCGCACTATGATATTGTGTATACGGCGGCTAAACGATCTTGATCTTTCGTAATTGAAGTATTCAGAAAGAGGTTAGAAGATGGATATTTTTTTTAAATGTCGTTTTAATTTAAATATGTTCAAACAAATATTTTTAATATTCTGCAGTATTCGATAAACAATCGATTGTAATATATAGTATTCATAGCAAAAATAGATTTTTAAAGTTGTATATATTTATTTTTAATTCATATAAATTAGTGCTCGACTGTGATCCAACCTGATGGTAAGCAGCGATGCAATCGTTGATAACTAGTTTATTAAGTGTATTTTCAGTCTAGCCTTAATTTTATGGTAGTATGGTTGAAATCTTATCGAATAAATGAAACAACAAAATGTATTATTTATTTTATTATTTGGTACAGTCAGACATCATATTTTTACATCAGAAAAATATTTCCCGCAAAGGCATTGATCGATCTTTTCTTGAGTCGATAACTTCTAGCAGTACACATTTTTCATAAAAAGCTTTTAATTTGGGTAACATTTTTAACGACCAAAATTCGTCGTCTTTGTAGATTGTTATAGTTTTTACAGGAAAGTCTGGTCCAGTCCATATGGCAAGTATGCAGACATTTTTATTGGATATATAAAGCTGTCCTTGAATTTGGTAGAACCAGTCATGACTTTAACTATTCTAACTTTAATAAGTTCACTATCTGGTATACTAGTAAAGTTCACACTTTATTATAACTTCAATATAACGGTATATTATACCGTTCGAATATAAATATTTACAAAGATCAAAAACTGCGTTCGTAGTTCACACGCACACAATAGCAATGCGGCAGCGTCTACGCGACAGTCGGCGCACACGACGGTAGTCACGGTAGTATCGGAACGAAAGCGCGCGGGAAAGAAACTGACATAGGTCCGACCTCGACAAGCGCTCGCGCGATACTAATCGCAGATGACCGGCGCAGTGAAATATAAAGTGTTTTTATTTATTTTATTAAAAAATAATAGTAGCGATTTAAAAAATAAAAATAATACTATAGTTTGAGCAAATGTTGATGATTATTTTGGTATATATTCGAAGTCTAAATAATGTAGAACTTTGGAGATATTGGGGCTTGTTTTGAAGCCTTTTCGGTAGATAATTGAATTACGTAGTTTTTTTCTTCTTTACATAAAAGGCATATAACGAAAATATTACCTGTTATGATTGAAGTATAGGATATTTGAGAGCTAATAATATTTTTGTTTTTGACTGATATTTAGTAGAATCTCAAAATTAGAGCTCAGAAATGATGTCTCCGTGAATTTTTGCCGAAACATGTATCGGGAGAAAGCTTATTACTAAATAATTAAATAATTAATCTAAAATCAGTTTTGAGGTAATTGTAGTAGAGAAAACGAACTATATTAACCAAGAAATTGTTATTTCATACAACGAACATAAAACCTAAAATTTCAACGTAGAAAACTTGCAATTTCGTGTTTTTTTGTAATACGCCTCTTAAAAGCCAGTTGTAGTCACGAAGTATTTTTAGGTACTGACCCAGGTCTATGTCGATTTTACGGCCCCATAACAGTGATTTTATTTTCATAAAAAAAAAACTTTTCATTTTTTTTTTTGCTAGACTCTTTTAAAAAACAAGCTTTATTATTTTATGTAAAGTTCAAACATTTCAGTGACATAATCTTGTAGATATACACGTTTGAAATCGTGTGAAAAGTTAGGGTCAATTTCGTGATTTTTTTTTATCGAGCCAAATCATCTAAATATATAAATGCGAAATACCACTTCTCAGAAACTATAGTATCTACAAAATTAAAATTTGACAGGTAGGGTCCATTATAGGGTGTAGGCATCCGCTAAGAACAGATTTTACGAAACTCCACTCCTAAGGGGGTAAAACGGGGTTAGAAGTTTGTATAGAGAAACCGACTTTCACTCGGTCGATAGCAGAAGCAAGTAAATAAATAAATATAATTTTGATTTTTACCCAGCGTTTGGTCATATAGCAATTTTAATAAAATACTTTTTGATGGTGTTTTCTTTTATATTTGTGTATTTACAGAGGTTCAGTAAGAGTTTTTGGCATTTTGACTCTTTTCCTTCCTTGTGACGTTATTGTTAAGATTTCTGGATTTCCGGAGGTTCAAAAAAGTTTTGAGCGTTTTGGCTCTTTTCCTTCCTATGTAGGTAAGATTTTGTTGAATGTTGAATACTTTCCGCAGACTTAGTACGTGATACGATGCGGCCAGGTAGCTATAAAATACGCGATTAAGTTTTTTTGGCTTAAATTTTTTTTGCACTCTTTACAATATTATGCAGTCAACTTTTTATTGGAATGACAACAAAAATTATCGAACAGGTTTTGGGAATTTTCATGTTACAATGCCTCAAGGATCTTTCGGTGCTTTAATGACATTGCGTTGTTTTTTTTTTGTTTCTTCTGGATACGAACAGTTTGAGTCAGTGTCAAGTTTAGAAAATATTTCGTTTTTGATACGACATACAGTTACTTTGTTTTCAATTGGAATGCGGATGTTATGTCTACAGTATCTAGTTAGTTTTGCGGGCAAGCTTCGCTGAGATAGTTAATAATACAATAAAATATCTCAGCTCCATATTACCGGGAAGATTCGGCCCCAGTATGGCAAAATGCATCAAAGGAACAGGAGTGGGTTTTTAGTAAGTAAAACTTTCTCCCACCCCGCCCAAGGGCGCGAAGATATCATTGGATGATATTCCCACCGAAAAAAAAAACTCCACCTTACCGAGATCGCCTTGTTTCAATGATTTACTATACACAAATTTACATCACAATAGCTACAAGGAATCAATTTGCAAATAATGAAACCAGACACAGAACTTCGATCGAAGAAATACTTTTTACCAAATCATTTTAAAAACCCTCCCATCGCGTAGGTAAATATTTGCAAAATTGTCTGTGGAAATTATAGTAAAAAAAAAAACAACAAGATGGCGGCGTTAGTTCCGATTTTAGCGCCAAAAGACCGTCAGGATTAATTCAAGGAATGACAAGTGAAGGACGATTGTTCAATTAATATTGACGCAAAATGAATGCATTCACGATAGTGAAGAATAATAAATAACTCTAGAAATGTGAAAGTCAGCAATAGACAATTAATAATTTACTTCCCTTCTGATTCCAAAGTAGGTAAATAGGTCAAGCAAAGAGGTGCTAAACAATCGATTTCAATGAATCTTTAATTACTAGCTAATGATATTGAACTGCAAGAGTGGTATTCTCTGTGTACACCAGGGATGGCCGATTTTCGACTGGTTAATTGATCGATATGTGTAGATTAATTGTGTTAGAAATATTGTTAAATTTTCAACCATTGTACACAAATGTAAATTTGTTGATGAAGTGAATAAATTCAAATTCAATAACCTCAAATATTTTGATAGAATTTTCTCTAAGCTACTAGTATTAATTACAGGTCTGATATTACTGTTTCATTCATGAGTAAGTATGAACTCTAATTAGGTACGATATAGAGTGGGTCTTACAGTTTGTGGTTCTATTAGATAGATCAAAGGTTAGGGTAGTGATCATGTGGTTTCTAAGGAAATTCTCGTTTGAATAGTGGCTTTACGTGGTTTCATCATTTTGAATATACTGAGCAAAGGGCCCTACAAAGCGATTAATGCGATCCATTTTACGTCCTAAACTGAACTGTTGAAAGAGAGCCATACAACATTATTTTTAGTATGTGCGAAACCTGAATATAGTTTGTTCAGAATCAGTAACTGAATCGATTCCAATCATTTTTACGCCATGTCATATTTTATCCCAAAAATATTTGACTGACCTGTTGGTCTAGTGGTTAGTGAACCTGACTGCTATGCCGGAGGTCGTAGGTTCGATTCCCACCCAGGACAAATGTTTGTGTGATGAGCACGATCATTTGTTCTGTGTCTGGGTGTAATTTATCTTTATTATGTATGTATATAAAAATATATAAGTATGTTTATCAGTTGTCTAGTACCCATAACACAAGCCCTGCTTAGCTTGGGACTAGACGGCGTTGTGTGTTAGTTGTGGAATATTATTATATTATTATATTATATTATATATTTTAAAACAGGTCACAAGTTGTACACCACCGATACTAAGTACAACACAGGTCATGGCAGTTCATAGCATGCATTAGACGCCGGCGCACAAGTGGGCGCGGGAACAAAACAACCCGTCAGTCCCCCGGATGGCCCGGTGACCATGTGTTTGTGAACAACCAGGTAACAAGCTTATAATTTTGTGATTTTTCATGATACAGTTATGAAATTTCGTAGCTAAACACGTACATATCTAGTATTCTTTACATAAAAATACCAGATACGTGTTTTTTAAGTCCTCTCAACTTTAATTCTGTCTTCGTCCTAATTGTCATATTTTAGGTTCTCATAGTTATGATTTGAATATTTATCATACGAGTAGTATTTATTAGTTTATAATATTAACATATATACGTATTTTATTATTATAACTTATACATTCTATTTATTTATTTATTTATTTATTTATTATCTAGTAGCACATACACTTGCTTTAACAGGCGTACCCAATGTAACAAATGTAGTAACAAAATTATGTGTACATTATTTATTGTGCACACCTACAACAGTGTTGTCTTTCTTAACTCAAAGATTGACTGGTAGAGAATGCCTTGTTGCAATGAGTCCGCCTATGTACCACTATTGTACATGAAGTTTAAATAAATAAATAAGTATATGATGTATAACTCCATCACTCTTTCTGATTGGCACGCTTGACATTTTAACACATCATAGTAAGACTGCAGGTAACTGAACGAAGTATCGTAGAGATTATAGCGGTAAATAATTAATAAACTTAAAAAAAAAAAAAAAATAGTGGGAATTATTTATTTTAAGTCATGCACAGTCAGGGTAGCAGAATTCGTCTTCATGCCCCAGCCGCCGATACCCCGACCCCGACTACCAGACATCGAAGGCATGGGCTTCTAGACAACGAGTAATGGGTAACTCGCAGTCCAGCCGTCTAGTTACCGTCTAGACCGAGACCGAGTCGTAGACGGCGCGTAGCTTTTCTCTCCTGTTTCAAAGAGAGTTAATTAAAACCGTAGAGCCCAATAGCCCGAGGTCTACAGCGGGGCCATGTTTAGTTTTTAGTTTCCTTTTGTATGTTTAATATAAATTGTATACAATAAAGTATATAATAAATAAATAACGAGTCAACCTGGTTAATAGCTTAGCTTACCATAAGCAGCTATTGAGGCCCTATACTAAAAGTAGCGATATCAGTTATCTAGGAAGTTGTTTATTCCACTATTTTAATATTACAAAATCTATGCTGCCGACAACGTGCTACTTTGTCTATGATCTAGATTAATTAATTCAAACAGGTTTCCGGTTGCGCGGTTACCTTCCTAATTCTGGTTAACGACACCCTATTGTCTAACTAAGTACCATATTATGTATCAGGCAATAACCTTTGCCGTTTCCACGACTAGTAGCATCATTAAAACCACTTAACATACTTCTGCGAAAACCGTCATTTTCCCCTTTTTCCCAACCTTGCTAACTCTGACATCGATTCATTAATGACTAACGACTGATTCTCATTGTCGACCCGATTTTTTCACATAATTTAAACAAAGCAACACGAAGGAGTATATTACTAAATCATCGATCTTATTGAATTATTACTAAGAATGCGAAGGCGGGCGGGGCTTTCAGTAGCTTTCAAGGTTCGTAAGGAAACCAGGCTGGTTAGTAGTCGACGCGCACCAAACCACGGCGCACGCGCCCATGTTACCGCTACAACCTATTTGGAAAACATAGAGGTTGTATAGGAACATCTTAGAGAAATTTAAAAATAACATTAAAAATATATCAAGCTGTCGAGTTCGATATTCGAAAGTCGAAGCGAACGTGTTTGATTTTTTTTTAATTCCGCGCGCATAGTTTTGGCGGGATTTCGTAGTGTTGCAATTTGAAAAAAATAAAGGTGATATTTTAAGAAGTGGTTTTGCAGTTTTTGGTAAGTTGTTATTTTTTTTTTTTTAAGTTAATAGTTATACTCGTAATCGTCTGTTGACTTGTTTTTTGATTTTATTATTATTTCGTTACATCATCGTCATATATTCAGTAATCGGAAAACAATTATTGTTTTTGTGTGAAATCTTAATGGAATATTAAAAGGCGAAGATGCTCACGAGTTTTAAAAAAGTTTAAAAATAATATCATGCCAGATCATGCCATATATTTTAAGAATGCTTCAATAAATTTGAATTCCGTTTACAAATCTATTAGCGCATGCGTGAGCTACTTAGATTGAATTTGGCAGCGTGAAATTATCTGTGAACATATGCGCAAGCTCCGTACGAGTATAAACACTCTTTATAATCTGTAGGTCGCAATAAATGGAATGATAGGTGGCTAGATACTAGCGTTCCCAGATCTTTTCTATGCCAAATCTAGATTTTGAAACTTTTTAATTAAAAAAGCGGGATTTTTCGTCGAAAGCGGGACATAATAAATTAAAGTTTTTAAATATTTTTTACCTGAATTTTAAATTACGTGTATAATAGATAGAAAAAATAGTTATAGAAAAATTATTTTTATAAAAATACGATACAAAATATTTTTAAATCAAATTTACTCTATTAACAGGCTGCCAATTCATATTGACTATGCCACTCAGCCGTGCTTCCACTTTCACGCTCCACGCACGGGCGTGTTATCCTCGAAAACCGGGACTAAGCCTGTCCCGAGCTGGGCATTTAATTTGGATTTAAAAACCGGGACGTCCAGCCAAAATCGGGACGTCTGGCAACGTTGCTAGATATAGATAGTAAATTAATACAATTTTTATTTTCTAATCCTTCAGATAGAGGCAAAGACTTACAATACAATATCTCTAGAAAAGAGTCCTTTGTGATAAACAACAGTTTGCATGCATATAAAAAAATAATATCTGGTCTGCACGCTTAAAATTACAATATTTAATTACAAAATGCATTGTTATTGTATGCAAATGTTGTTAGGAAAGGCATTGGATCAGATGGATGGATAACAGCTGTTAATTTAGTTATTATACAAGCAACTATTTTTATTTAATATTGACAAGTTTTTATTTTTAACTTGCAATGACTCTTACCTGTTTAGGTAAAATCTTGCAAATAAATAAAACAGTTATCCTTAACCAGTTGAACTGAAATATTGGCAGACATATTTAGTTTGGATGACAATGCATGGTTAGCTAAGTTTTTTATAACAAAATCGTGTATGAAAAATTATCGATTTTGGGCATGAAATTTAAAAGTTCTTTGAACCACTACATAGTACAAAACAAAGTCACTGCCCGCTGTCTGTCCCTATGTATGCTTAGACCTTTAAAACTACGCAACGGATTTTGATGCAGTTTTTTTTAATAGGTAGAGTGGTTCAAGAGGAAGGTTTATATGTATAATACATGCATAATATATTATATCACCATTGTACCAGTGCAAAGCTGGGGCAGGTCGCTAGTAAGGAATAAAATACATTGCGTCTTATTTTAAGATAAAATTACGTTCTTTTTAGAGCATAATACTATTAATTTTTTTTTACAATGAATAAGTACCGTAATTAGAGACACAACAGAAAGACAATAGGTGTGCGGACACCGGTGTCCGCTTGGGGCTTGACAGTTGTTAAAAAGTTGCAGTCAACTAGGTATTTAGACATAATTAATTTTACTTCGTTCACGTGATTTCTGCCTCAACTTTCATCATTTTTTTTTTCCGAGATTTAAAGGGGAATAAAATATTTGAAAAATTTATAAATAATTCTTTCTCTGTTCCCATTTCTTACAAATGTTTATGGTTTGTTTAAAATATCTATTTGTTTATAATATAATAAACTCTTAGCTTTTATTGTTTATTATTAAAAATCTTATACATCAACTCAAAAAAAAAAAACCTTTTTTATAGTACTTCAGTTAAGCGGACCTAATTACATGCGCATAACGCTATAATCTAAGTATGATTTAATATTTTTATAATTATTTATTCGCACTTACGAGTATGCACGCAAAGGTCGTTCACACATTCAGCGTAATCTTGTCTATTTTGATAACTATTCATAAACTAACATACAATTTTGACTTCCTGACTGACGATGTTTATTCATTGTTCAGCGGCTGTTCAAACTTTTCGACCTCCTCCTTTCGGCTCATGCTACCCTGGTAGTGGTGACAGTCAAGTTCTATTAAAATCATAAATACATCTCTTTCAGTTAACCCTATTTTTTTTTTAAATATATATAATAATATAATATTCCACAACTATCACCCAACGTCGTCTAGTCCCAAGCTAAACAGAGCTTGTGTTATAGGTACTAGACAACTAATAAACATAGTTATATATTTCTAAATACATACATATTATAGATAAATTACTCCCAGACACAGAACAAAATGATCGTGCTCATCACACAAACATTTGTCCTGGGTGGGAATCGAACCCACGACCTCCGGCTTAGCAGTCAGGGCCACTAACTACTAGACCAACAGGCCAGTCATAGTCATAATTATATTGAATGGCTATTTCATTAAAAAGTAATTTTTTAGGACTGAGAAGGTTGTAGTCTAGTTTTTTTTTTTTAATTACCCCACACTATAATAATTACAATTAGGTACTCATATACAAAAGACACCCAGATCCGAAACACGTATCTGTAAACCATACAAATTTTCCGTTCGGGTATCGAACCCATGACACGCAGCTTAGCAATCAATCGCTCAACCACTGTGCCAAAAGATAGGTGACTCACCTCTAGCGCGTAGCTAAAATTATGCCTATATGGCACGATTTCACATCGGTCGCCACGATCACACACATTCGGCGGCTAACGGTATTTCGTTCGCAAGACAGCGCCGGCTCTCATCTCTCTCCTTGTCTATCAGTGACTACAAGTACAGATAGAATACAATATAATAAACTTTATTGTACACTAACAACACCAACCACCAGCCAACCAACTTTGTTGTTTTTGTTGCGAGTGTGAATTTTGAATCCAGGTTTTCTGATTGCGATGTTGGCGCGTAACGTACCCGAATAATATATCAATGGCTTCCAGTTTGGTTGGTTTGTGACATGGATAGCCATTTGTACATTAGGTACCTATTACTACTTTTATCTCAAACGAATAAGTTTCTAATAATAAACTAAAACACAATTTGATACTAGATTGTAAAGGTGTCGTGAAACATTATCCGGAGATCGCAGAACACAAGCGATCGTGTTACTATTGCCATTACATTGCACGATCGTTCAGTCATTAACAAATATGTTATACCTTTATTAGATTTTGGATAAGCAACGCGTTACTGAGTTCGGTCGTCTGCGTAACAGACCACGCTGACCCCTTCGGGGAGGTCGCCACGCAGCACGTAGTTGTACCCGATGTTCCACAAGGGCGGCCCTAGTACCGAACCCTGAGGAACACCATGAATGGGTAGCTCCTCCTTCTCTGGAAATAACAATGCGCCAGCTGTTCATGGTGGGTGGAAATCCCACCTATAAGCACAAAACACGTTTATTGTGTGTTTCCAGATACCTAGCGACAACCTAGAGGTGTTTAAGTCAAGAGTGAATAGGTTATTTCTAAGCAAACGTGCTCCATTGTCGACCACATCATCGCTTACCATCAGGTGAGATGTGGTCAAACGCGAGCCATTTGACGTAAGTAAGCATTTATGTTAACACGATCAAGGCTTGTGATTTCAATAATTATAGGCGATCAAAAAATTCTTTATTATAAAAACATAACATAGTAGGTACACAGTGACAATTCACAGTCATAGTCATAGTACGGCGGGCAATGGGTAGCTCGCTGTCCGTCCATCCGGTAACGGACCGGACCTAGCCCAAGTCGTTTACGGCGCGCACTGTTCCCGCGCGCCTCAAGGAGTTGTCAGCAAACTGTGGGGCCCAATAGGTTCGAAGCCTAATCTGGGGCTCAGAGAAAGTATGAAAATGCATACCAGGGCCCTGGAACTGAGGCAAAGGAGGAATGGGGTAGGTTTTTAGTCATGAGAATCTGACACTATCTCCCGCTCGGCCCAAGGGCGGGAGGTGTCATTGGATGATTTTGCCTACTTAAAAAAAACTAGTAGTCATAGTAATATATTGGTAATAGATTATTACAAGTCATATACAGAATGTTACATTAATGTCAACAAATGTTTACAAATAAGTTACATTACAATGTCAAATAATAAAAAAAAAAAATGTCAAACAAATAAAAGAAAATACAAGAAAACAAATAAATCAAAGTCAAATCACAAATTAAAATTCAAGCTTAACTCAACAATCAGGTTTCTCCCAGCAAACCTTTGAGTGAATGAGATTATAGTCGAGGGTAGGATACAGTGTAGGTACAATACAAACCTATATACAAAATCAAATATATAAATACGAGTATATTATAAATACATACATGACCTTCATCGTAGTACCTGTGTTCACAAATAAAGGTTGATTGATTACCAATATATATAATATTATATATATTGGTAATCAATATATATAGGATATAGAATAATATTGTTGTCAATTACGAAAGGAAGTGCTCTTTACTTTAATTCCTCTTAAATGAAAACATCCGAAAAGGGCCGTAGCGAAGGGAGTGTGGAAAAGAGTTCCAGAAATGCACTGCAGTTACAGAAAAGGAGCCATCATAGTGGCAGGAATTGTGAAACGGAGTATGAAGTAGTACGACTACGTAATTTAAAAAGACTCGGCAATTCTTCAAACAAGTTCAAATGCGTAATATTACATAAAGACATGTTACAAAAAACTTTTCAACGACCAAGGACACATACATACGATTGTCTTTGTTTAAAGAACTTAAAACAGTAAAAGGCCTGTTTGCAAACTGGCTGGACCAGTTGCGGGTCAATATCCGTAACAATATGATTAGAGGGGACGGCGCTATGCGAGAGTGAAGCAGGAACTAATTCTGTAGGTCCTTTTATAGTTGCTTTATAAAATTAATATAAGTTTTTTAATAACAGCGTCGACTGTTTTACTGCATAATAAACTTGAATAGTTACTTAAGGATACATAAAGTTTTTTTTTTTATTGTTATAAACTGTTGCTTGCCTGCGATCTCACAGGTCTGTGCACCCTAGCCTTGAAGACACCTCAATTATAATAATCAACGAAGGCAAAGTAAAATAAATACCTGCAGTTTTGCGATTTTCTTAGTAATAATGAGCTATTTAGTCTTTTATATGCAACAATATTATTGAAAAAATTGAAAGAAGATTTGCCATTTTTAGCAAGTTACTTTATTTAGCAAGAAAACCGATAACTTTCTTTAGTTAGCAGCCATCTATATAACCCGTCTTTCTTCAATTAGTCGTTTTTGACGGCCTGCTGCGATGCGGATGCGGTGCGTTAGCCACACTGCGTACGGACGATAGTATTTTTCATACAAAACGCGCGGTGTGGCAACCGTGCGGCAAACGGACGACAACAGGACGGCAACGTCACAAGCACAACGTGTACAATTCGGTGTTGAATAGCGCATCACTGGCATACAAACGCACGGCAGCCAGATACGCTTTCAATTTAGGCGCTTATTGTCGGCCTGCTAACGTACTGCAACCGGCCGGTAAACGTGCGGCAGCCGGTCGGTTGGAGTACGCATAAATTGAAAGCGCCCTTACCCTTTACGTCCCAAGGCCACGGTAAGTCTTTTGAATTTTGCAGCCCAGCTATACAATATCTTGCCGACAAGACATTAGCAATTACAATATCCGTAAACATTAAAAACGGTTTTATTCATGAACTTGATTTATTACTGTATGCTAAAATACTCGATAGAACATAACCAATGCAACTATCAATTAATATAATCTACCATAACTGTTGTCAACTAGACGACAATCTTATGTTACTATGGGGAAATACAGATTTATTACCATCTACTTATTTGCAACTTTAAATTTATTGTTAATCCTTCATGGAGTGGAATCTTACAGTGGCGCTTTATTTAAGCTGGTAAATCATCGAATGGCTTCTGGAGTGGAGAAAGTGATTTGACAATTTCTTACACTAAATAGGGGTGAAAAGCTTATGAAACATTCTCAATTTCAGGCTAGTATAAAGTTATACAGTAAACAGCAGCAGCTAAAAATACATATATGTAGGTAAAATATAAAGGTAACTAGCTTCTTCCGGCCGCTTTGCCCGCATGTGAGTCTGTTTTTTCTAACAAACTTCCAACCCCCGTTTTACCCCCTTATAGGTGAAGTTGTTATAAAATTTGTTCTTAGTGGATGTCTACCGTTTCTGTGCATGTTTTTCATCTCCTAGAATAACACGTAAATTACTTTCATTCAAGGAATATATTTCTTTGGGATAAAATAAATATAGTAAACGCCAACGCTACTAAAGCTATTAAAGGAAAACCATAAAACAACTTCTTTTATTCATATTTCTAATTTATAATATTACTTAATTAAAATACCTACTTTTACGGAAGCAAGTAAGCCGGCGTTGTCCAGGCTTCTTTAGGGAAAAATAATTCAAGGTCCACGCATTTTGCGTCTCCAAGTAAAATGATACCCACTGGCAAGTACATAAATTGCCTTTAAAACGAACCCAATTAACATGAATTAAGTAGAGGTTGACACTAATTTTTGAACTTTTTTAAACCTCTGAAAATCCACAAATATAATAAAAGAGAAAACCATGAAACAATATTTTATAAAAATTGTCTACAAATAAAAAGATGATGAATTAATTGACGTGATAAAAAAAAATATAATTCTGACCCTAACTTACGATTTCAAACGTGTATATCTACGAGATTACTCCATCATATTTGAAAGTTACATAAAATATTTAAGCTTATTTTTTTAAAAGGCCTAGCAAAAACAAAAATCTTGAATAGTTACGTCTTTTTTTATAAAAAAAAAAATCACTGTTGCGTGCCCACAAAGTCGATATAAACCCGGGCCAGTACCTACAAAATACTCTGTGACTGCAACCGGCTATTAAAGCTAATAGGAATTTCAATAATTATTTTACGGGTCTAGGTTCACAAGCAAACGAACATAGATAAGATCAGATTTTTTTATGATCTGTGACTAATAAAATAATGATGAGCCATTATTAAAGAAATATTTCCAATTAACAACATAAAATCGGTAATAATAACTAGTTGCGTTTGATCAGCCATGTTTTTATAAGTATCTAATAATAACCTTAGCCTTATTTATAAGATAATTGCCGTGTCTATGCGCCCTTAGCCTAAAAACTGCGAAGACATGACATGTTATGCCTACATTATTAGTTTTACCTTCAGTAATAAAGTAACAGCACAAAGAAAATCAAGTGTCGTAAAATTCAACATAAATTACATACATTTGTTAGAACTAAAGATTTTTCGAAAAAGTTACCGTACAGTGTTATCGAAACTTTTATGTTTCTTTACCTAAAAATTTGGTAAACACAAAAATTAATAACAATGTGACATTCTATTAGCGTTAGTAGCCATAATTTGGGATTGATTTAACTGGTCGAATATCACAAAGTCCAGATCCCTAGAGTGATGTAAATATACTGCTTCTAATTATAAGAAGATTGTTTTGTAACATGCGCAACACACCCACCCAAACTTAAATAACTTTCCTATTATATACACTTCAAAACAATTTTTTTTTTATATGGCGTCATGAAATTCTTCTACATCGCTGTCGACTGAAAGTATACCTAAAAGATTGGCAGCATTGCCACGTTGTATGGCTTTAAACTGCGGCCGAGACAAAAACTTTGGATCGAATCAACTAAATTAAAAACTAAGTTAACAAGGCACTTATTCATTCTCGCATAACGCGATCCAATCCTTTCACTAAATTAGGCAGGCTTGTCTGAAGTTCAAGGTTGTACGCAGTTTTATTGTTCGTGCATTGCAACTCTATTGCAATTGCAAACAATCTGCAATAACTATTGTGACGTGACAATTGACGCACGTTGTTCAGAAACTTCCGTAGGTTTTTATTCAAATCGATCATTAAGATCAATTGGTAGGTAGTTAATTATAAATGAACACGTGGCTCGTTAATTGGATAGGCTTTGTAGTAGATATATTACAGAGTTAATTAAAAGAGCTGTTCTATAATTACTTGTTTTAATACTGGTTAACGAATTACTTCCCGACTATTAAGTTTTCTGCCTCTTGAAACGTATAACTATCAGTAAAACTGCTCGTTGTTTTGGTGTATTATTATTTATCTTTACCAACAAACCTCATTGATTTAAACTCCTGATAGGATTGACTCTAGGAATATGGATGAAGGAAAGGGAATCCTTTGTCCTGTAGTGGCATATAAACTCTAGATTTTAGGGGTCTTCCCTAGACCCAGAACAACAGCTATATGTAAGCCATGCAAATATTTCGTTCAACACGCAGTGTACCAGCCAATCACTCAAACACTGCGCTAATCGTGCTACAAATAAATAAATAATTTACCGATATACGGTTTATTCTCAAAAATCTACAATATAAGAGGAGAAACTGACTGACATAGAACTTGGAGAGTGAAATTCTGTAGAAAGCTTTCTTTTGTAACGTAGGCGAGCACTAAAGAGAATTTTCCAAAATTCACACCCTAAAGGGATGAAATGGGGGTCAAAACTTTGTATGGAGAAACCTATTTTCATGCTAGCGAAGCCGCTGGCAGAAGCTAGTTAAATATGTGACTGGCCTGTTGGTCTAGTGGTAAGTGACCCTGACTGGTATACCGCAGGTCGTGAGTTCGATTCCCACCCAGGACAAATGTTGGTGTGATGAGCACAATCATTTGTTCTGTGTCTGGGTGTAATTTATCTATAATATGTATGTATTTAGAAATATATAAGTGTGTTTATCAGTTGTCTAGTACTCGTAACACAAGCTCTGCTTAGCTTCAGACTAGAAGGCGTTGTGTGATAGTAGTGAAATATTATATTATATTATAAATATAATTGCTTGACGAAAAACCAAGTTTTAACGATATGGTAATAAAAAGCACCGAGTGCACGCGTACTTTTCTTTGATCAATCACAATTCACTATTTCGGAAGACTAAAGTTCGTATAAAATTCAGAACGAAAACAGTTATAATAGATTCAATATAAATTCTCCATAAACGGGTTACTTACATTACAGGATATTTACGTATCTTAGAACATATGTAAATTCCGCAAATAAATTACTGAGGGTTAAACCTCCTAAAGATAAAAATAGGCCACGGTTCTATCAGTTCAGTGTTATTGATGGCTGTTGCGTGTTCAGCTTTAGAACCGAAGCACGTCTGTTGAAGACAAATCCGGATCCTGATGATATAGATTTCCATAAGTATTGTAGCATAGTTTTTTTATGGTAAAGATGGTGTTAGTAGTTAATAAGTGTTTTTAAAATAACAAGAAAGTAATAATGGCGATACCGAAACCAATTATTTGAGATGGTTTGTTTATCCAATAACTGGTGTCGTAGGTGCAGGTTTGCAAAAGAAGAGCAATGGATGGTGAGCCATCCACTCATCCACTCCGAGCCCGAGTCGTCGAATGCGCGTAGTGTCAGGTTTGGTAGGGCGAATGCCTGCTAAGGCGACGGGAAAACGTATGAAAGTGGTTTTAGAACACATAAGACAACTAAAGGAAGTGGTAGTCAGTAAAATTTTGACGAGCCCTCCCCGCTCCACCCTAGAGCGAAAGAGATCATAAGACAATTTTCCACTTTAAAAAGATTAATGACTGGGTTGTTTTCATTGGTGATCAGATAGGCAGTCACTCCATGGTAAATACTGGTATTCAACTGGATCTGGTTAGACTGGGTGTCGATCTCAATATAGTTAAAAAATGATTATGTATATTGCTGGGCAGTTGATGATAATGGTTTAGTAGTAGATATATACGAGTATTAGGCTGACCATATCTATCTAACTTGAGAGGACATTGTAATATGCTAGAGTTATCAAACTGTAATGAGAGAAATCTTTGAAGTGTTTTTTTTTAACTTGGACACAATCATCGCTTACCATCAAATCAAAATTCTTTCTTAAATGCGTAACCTAAACAAACGAACAATAAATCTTCATCAAGACAATCAATTACTACAGCATGTTGCGTGTTTATTGCATGATAATGGCAAAAAACATGTACTTAATAATAAAAAATGTGTCAGTGCCATATATGAGGTAATTGTTATATGGACGACATTTTACGCGTGCGTAGCGGCTTCACTTGCACAGAATTAGTAAGCAGAAGCATAAACAGCCTTATAATGTTCTCACTGCTGAGACTCAGGCCGCCTCTCTAGGAGACAAAATGGGCCGTAATCCACCGTGCGGGCTCAGTGCAGATTGGTGGATGTCACATGTCTTCGAATTTTAGTTTCTGGGGCATGCCGGTTTACTTACAATGTTTCCCTTCGCCGTTTCAAGAGCAGTGGTAATGAAATGAATTACACAAAAGTAATGCCTGGCTTGGTTTGAAGCCGCGGCCGACAACTCACAAGTCGAGGCCATTACCACTGGGCCACCTACCAAATTGTTAACCCAGGGTCTCAGCTATGCCTAGCTTATCCGCTTGCATGGTTAGCTGCTAGCTATCAGTTGTTCAAACGTGAAGGAGTAACAAATGCACATACAAACTTTCGCCGTTTAAATATTAGTGTGATTACTAAATAAGTATAAAAAAAAGTGTAAGTCAACTCAACATCTAATTAGGAGACCGAATGCGGAAGAAAACCATTAACGGCATACCACTAAATATTGTGACGCAGTCAACGGACTTTAATTTACATAATAAAATATAAACTTTTTTACATAAATTAGACTGAGTTAGTAGAAATGCGTGGGTCCTTGATCAAGAACGTAACCCACAAGGTAACCGACAAACTAATTGATTCCGACTGTATCTGTATAAATAGTATATACTTGTGACAACTGCATTTTATTGTCTGTCCAATGAATAGGCTCGCTATTAAGTTTTTGTGCCATTTTAAATGGGTCTTGGTGTCTTATTTATTGTGAGAATAAAAGATAATCTTAAGTTATTTGTATTGAATTGAACTGCAGTGTTCTGATATTACTTTTTTATCATTTTCTTTAGTAAGTACCTAACCTTAGAACACTCGTTATAAATTGTTAATTACTTACTTAATTGTTGTATTGCTGTTTTAAGATGATTATTCATTTGCCAGCTTACAAGAGGTATTTCTTTTTTAAAGTTCATGTTTGCCTTGGACAATCGTAAGCAAAATTAATAATAGAAAAGAAATAAATAAAACTCAGTCTGACATGTCATGTCATGTCAATGTCATGTCAGCAGTCATGGCAAATCATTAAAAAGGTAATATTAATAAAATAATAAAAGTAAAAATGCAGTCGTTCTCGATCTAAAATATCATATTATGTAATTATTTATTAAAAATATATTGATAATAAATTATTTTTTTCTCACTAAAAACTCATTTATATTATAATAAGCTTTATCTGGTAGAAGTTTTTAAACTTAATTTTTAAAAATTTAGCTGTAGCAGCAGGAAATTAATTTAGAATCGGAATCTTATAGTAAAACCGTCTGAACCTATAACATAAGTTTTTGCTCTAAGGGGCCATTCAAGTATTACGAAAGCACTACAGGGGGGGCTGGAGGGGCCTTTGCATTGCTTATTTTGGATGACATGGGGGATGGGGGTCTGGATTTTTTTAAGAGAACAATCTCAATGTTCCAATATCACATGAAAGTGAGTAGACACTTAACACTGAGCAATTTTTACGTAAGCATGAAGGGGAGGGGTAATATCTTTGCTTACTTTTGCTGACGAGGGGAATGGGGGTTTTTTTATGGTAGGTAAAATCATCCAATGACAAATTCCGCTCTTGGGAGGAGCAGGAAATAGTGTCAGAAACTTACTGACTAAAAACCTATCCTGTTCCTACGTTGTCTATCATACCGGGGAAGAGAAAGGGGAGAGTAAGGCTCAGCCTTCCTCTCAGAAAACAGCCCTTTACCCCAGCAAAAGGAGGCGGTTAATATTTGCAAAAAACCTACTTACGTAATACTTGAACTACAAAATATAAAAACGTATTTCAAATACACAAGTTGTAAGAGAAGTCTTAGTCATGAGACTTTTGTCATAATAGAATTGTATTATAACCCCAGTAATGACATTACCTATGACCCTTTCCATAATTCAGTTACTCTACATTATGAGAGAGAAATCCGTAAAGCATAAACAACACACATACAACCTACATCAGTCAAATGGACAGCTCCATCGTTTAGAGTTCACTAGCTATCCATCCCACCGTCGGTCGTAACACGTTAGAAATCTTTGAAATTTTCAACTTTTTTTCCAAACAGAGATCTACTATAATATGCATGTATTAAATATTAAATGAATATTTAGTTACACAAGAATAAGTGAAAAGAAAAGAAACTATTTTTGTTCAAACGATACTTATGATAAAGTTGGTGATTTGTTTTTTTAACGTGACGTGTTATTTCGTTTTCTAAAGGTCGGCACTTCTTGAATATTTGTAAGACCACCTAATTTCTAAATGTCAAGTATGTATGTACCAACTTAAACCTCTTACTGAAATTTGTACACAATTGTGTATTTATCTGTGCTTATTTTTATACAATATTTTATACGAAGCAACAAATAACATAAAAATCTTAAAATTGGTTTTTAACTCAAGCAATAACCAATGTTAAAGGTGAAACCGATACAAAAGAGCTATTGCTAGCTTGTCTTTTAACTTCTTTAACACCTAGAAAAAATGAAAAAACGTTTATTCATGCATGCATCACATAATCGTTTTAAAAATATATATAGGGTGCGTGGTAATTAGTGAACGATACTTAAACACCTGATTGTAGTCATGATAACAAACAACTTTTACTATGGGACCAAAACTGAAATGGCGAAAAAAAACAACCAAGTTCAGTACATTTTGACCAGTTAGGCGAACATAAATTTCCTAACCAGCAGATTTTTTTTCCGATTTCAGGTTTGGTCCCATAGTAAAAGTTGTTTGTTATCATGACACAATAAGAGACACACAGGACCGTTCGTTGTGGCGACATTTGGGGGAGACCTATGTTCAGCAGAGGACGTCTTTCGGCTTAAATGATGATGATGGTGGTGGCGATGAAATAAATGACAAAAAGTAATGCGCCTGGTTTGAACCCGTGACTTGTAACTCGTAAGTCGGGCCCGTTACCACTCGGCCACCACTGCTGTCATAAAAAGCATTATAGTTACAAAGAAATAAAGTTTGTAGTAGTTAGCTCAGCTAGTAGAATAGAATAGAATAGAATATAACTTTATTGTACACCAAGAAAGTTAATTAATCAATACTAAACTTAAATCTATGGGTACAATGGCGGTCTTATCGCTGAAAGCGATCTCTACCAGACAACCTTAGGATGGATCGTAAGAACTAAAATAAATACAGGGGGTAGTCTGCGGTGTACTAATAAGAAAATAAATAAATAATTATAAAACGAATATATATATATATATACATACATATTATAAAATGTTACACAATTTCATAAAAAAAAAGGAAAGAAATAAGGTAGAGTTGGCGAAAGAAATAAATTAAGTAGAACCAGGATAGCATTAAAGAGACAGGAAATGGTCTTTAACCAAATTTTTAAAAGAACCTAGTGACTGGGCTTGCCTAATAGGTGAAGGCAACGCGTTCCACAAACGCACCGCCTGGATCGCAAACGACTTGTCGCAAAACTTAGTAGAATGCGAGGGCATCAAAAGTTTCAAATTCTCCGATGATCTCAAGTGTCTTGAATGTGTGTCATGAAGGAACTTAAAACGTTCTTTGAGATAAGAGGGGGTTGTAGGAATAAACAGAACACTGTAAAGCAATGATAAAATATGGGCATTCCGGCGAAGGCGGATTGGCAGCCACTTGAGCCTGTTACGAAATTCAGAAATATGATCATATTTGCGCAATCCAAATATGAATCTAATACAGAAGTTTTGAAGTCGCTCAAGCTTATCTAGCTGCACTTCAGTTAGATCCAAATAACTGACATCGGCATAATCAAGGATTGGGAGAAGGAGGGATTGGGCGAGCGCAGTTTTGGTAGCAGTAGGAAGAAAATTGCGCAGTCTTCGTAAAGACCCCGCAGACGCAAACATCTTGCGGCTAACTTCTTGTAACTGAGGACCCCACGAAAAGTCTTTATCAATAATAATACCCAGGTTCTTCACTGAGTCACTGTAAGAAATGATTGAACCATCAAAAACAATCGGTGGAAACCGCGTCCAGTCGATTCTTGAGCGTAACCTAGGACTGCCGACAACAATGACTTGGGTCTTCGTAGGATTGACCTTCAGACCGTGAGTCACACTCCACTTAGATATAAGAGCTAAATCTTTATTTACCATGTTAACTGCTTCGGAGAGGTTATCTAACGGAGCTTGCGAATATATTTGCAGATCGTCAGCGTAAAGGTGGTAGGATGAGAGAATATCATTGGAAATAGAGTTTATAAAGATAGCGAAAAGAAGAGGAGATAGAACGCCCCCCTGCGGTACGCCGGCAGAGGTATTGCACCATGACGAGGATGAATCTTCAATGCAAATACGTTGCCGACGGCCACACAGGTAACTACGAAACCAATCAATCGCCGTTGGAGATATGTTAAGAGAGCTTAGTATGCCAAGTAAGATATCAAAATCGACGGTGTTAAAGGCGTTGCTAAAATCTAACAAGGCAAGGACCGTCAGATTTCCGTTTTCCATACCAAGTCTGATATCGTCTGTAATGTTAACGAGAGCTGTAGTAGTGCTATGACCTGGACGAAACCCGGATTGGTAAGGATTAAGGAGGCGATTTTTGCAAAGGAAAGTACTAAGTTGGCTATGGATAAGGCGTTCTAGGACTTTGGATAGGAACGGTAGTATGGAGATAGGACGGAATTCAGAGGGGGAAACCGGATTACACTTTTTCGGAAGAGGGATAATTTGTGCTTCTTTCCAAGAAGAGGGGAAAGTACCACAGGAAAGGGAATAATTAAGGATATGGCAGATGACAGGAAGGATTTCGTCAAGAACAGGGAGTATCATCTTGCGACTGATACAGTCACTACCAACAGCATTAGACGTGATAGATTCTATACTCTTCTTAACATCACAATCCGAAAATTGATTAAAGACAAAAGGTGAATAATCGGGAGAAGGAAGAGATAAAAGATCATTTAACGTTTTTGCTTTGATAGTACTATTAAAATTAGAAGAGGTGGAGAAATGTTGATTAAGTAATTCAAGATCTATATCCTTAGGAATAGAATCTTGGCGCGACTTTCCGACTCCCATGGATCTAAGAAATTTCCAGACTTTAGCTGGGTCACCGTTTTCAACGGACTTATGAATGTGGCGGCGTTGAGCATCCCTACACACCAAGTTGCTGCGATTGCGAATTGCAACATATTTTTCTCGATTTAACAAATTTGGTTTACCTCTAAATTTAGACTTCGCCGCTGCTTTCCTCCTTAACATATCCTTTAAGTCATCTGTTAGCCAAGGGGCCGGCAGGTGCTTCATCTTCACAGGCCGAACAGGTGCATGGTTATCGTACAGTTGGAGAAGTTTGGAGTTGAGTAAATTGACTTTTACATCAATTGACTCAGCGGTAATAAGATCAGACCAGTCAATGTTTGCCGCATCCTCACGGAGACTCTCAAGGTTCATACTACCAAAACTACGCTGTAGGAGGATCTTAGGTTTCGACTTAGGAGGCCGAATTTTATAGGAGAGGAAGACAAGGTCATGATAGGAGAATGCGTCAGCTGAGCATTGTCCATGCTTAGCGACATGTTGAGTAGAAGAAACAAGTATGATGTCAAGTAACGAAGGAGCACAGTTAGGAAAGTGGTGAGTAGCAGTCAGGGGAAGAAGAGACAAATTACAGGAGTTTGAAATGGATTGGAATGAAGAAGACCGCGAATCGCGTTTGAGAAGGCAAGTGTTGAAGTCCCCCATTATGATAGTGTGACTGTAAGAAGGAAGTAGGTTCACGAGGAGACCTTCAAAAGAAGAAAAATAGTCGATACGCAAAGAGGGACAGTAGTAGACACCAAGAAGAATCTTCGAATGATTAGGGTTAACTTCTAAGAAGAGATGCTCACCAGCGTTCGGCGGCGGTGGCTGTGATGACATATTAACAACTTTGTAAGGAATGTTAGCACGCAGATATATGGCAACACCGCCACCACCACAGTCCGTGCGATCATTTCTTATTAGTTGGTATCCGGGTAAAGAGTAGGAAGTGGATGGAAGGCATGGCTTCAGCCATGATTCAGAGACAAGGATTGCGTGAATGTTCTTACAGTCAAGGTTTGCCAGCATGTCATGGTGATGAGCCGGAATACTTTGAGCATTAATATGGACTACATTAAGATTTTTTGGAACATCGGAAAACTGAGCCTCAAGCGTGTCAACCAGCGACGGGATGCTAGTGAAGCTGTCACTATCACTACGCGCTGATAAAAAAGTATCACTGTCACTATCTGTCATTGTGTAACACTAAAATAAATAAATAAAAGTAAATATATTAAACTATATAAAATAAAAAATAAAAAAAATAAAATAAAAAAAAATAAATAAAAAATTAATAATATATCAATAGGCTGATTATCCACCCGCCAGTTGTGTGTTAACAACAATAGGAACAAGTAACAAATTTACAACAAGCATCACTCAGATCGAATATCGCTAAAATCATATTGGTACAACGTTGAAATAACAATAGTTACTATATTATATATATAAAAAAAAAAAAAAAAAAAAAGTTTACTTGAAAACAAAATTCAACAATGCATAATCTATGACACCATAGACGAAACATGCCCAGAATGCACACTATCACAAGAAATGGAACACGACTATGGACTTGACACTTGATTCAAGTGTCAAGCTGTCAAGTGTCAAAATAGAGTGATGCGTCGTATTGTGAAACAAAATATAAAAATTAAATGAAGTACCTATGTCAAAATTAAATCAAAGCTAGAAGGGTAAGAATAAAACAAACTAAAGAGTGTAATATGACGACAAAGGAACAAGATAATTGAATAAATACCCGAACAGTGCAGGTCGTGAAGATATACATCACTTCTTTAAGACAGTAACTGCAGCACGCCTCCTCCTTACAGCGACAGCCGAAGGCTTATTGATGATTGCCGTCTCCAGCCTATCGGCGTCCAGTTTAGGCTCAGCGATAGAACTGAGCTCGCTATGGGTGACGACACGATGCCTACTTCCATCAGGCCCCAGTATGTGAATATGGCCTTGTTTTGTCCAGCAGTTGGTAACGCCAAACTTTTCACGTGCAGCCATGAAAACCCGATGCCGCGATCTCGTCAGGAACTCTGATAAGGTTACACCGGAACCCTTCAATTTGGTTTTCGCGTGCCAAATCTTGTCCCGGATGTCCACATCTTGCAGCTTCACCAGAATAGGCCTAGGCTTGCCAGTACTGGACTGATTGCCCATTCTATGGCACCTTCGTATCGCAGCCGCAGAAAACGCCTCCAGCTTCAGTTTTTCACGCACCACCTCAGTAACCACGAGTGAAGTCTCCTCTTTGCTCACCTCGCCAACACCATGGATAAGCAGCATCCTCCTTCGGCCCCTCATCTCAAGTGCATCAACATCACTAGCTAGCGCCTCCATCTGACGTTGTAGACAGCTGAGAGCCTGGAGAATGAACGCCTTGAATGATGCATAGTCTGCCGCTACCTCAACCGGGCCGCCGACTGCAGTGTTGGGTGACTTAGACAGCTCCGCCTCAAACTTTGACATTCTGTCATTAAATTGAGCCATCAACTCAGACATTGACCCCTTCAGTGATTCCATATTCTGATTTGATTGTTGTTATATTTTGGTGAAATGAAGGAAACACACAACTAGCAGGTAGTTATTGTTAAAAATAACAATTCATGTATTATTTCTAATTTTATTATAATTAAATTTATTAAAAAATTAGGGAGCAACTTTTTTCGTCCTACTACTACAACTACCCACACAAAAAAAAAAAAAAAAAAAAAAAAAAAAAAAAAAAAAAAAAAACTAGTACCCCATTGAGAGTAATTTACATACCTAAGCAGTAACGTAATATCTAATTAGTAACATCATAACAATTACTAGAACAACGAAGATGCGGACCTTCACACGTATCAATGAACAGCATAACTTGAAAGATAGCAATATATGGAAGTATATAAGTATAAATATATAAGTATGTTTATCAGTTGTCTAGTACCCATAACACAAGCTCTGCTTAGCTCAGTCTTAGTCCTAAACTAGACGACGTTGTGTGATAGTGTGTATGATATTTATTATTATTATATTAACCTAACCTAGATAGGTATATTCATTGGAAATTATAACATTATAATAATTTAAGTGATAGTTTGGTATGTATGTCAAAACTCCGACGTCTTTGGCGGTTTTTTATCGTTTGCGGTTACACTCTCCCAAATGAGTGTGAATTGGAATTGTTCAGTTTATTTCCGCCAAGTCTGTTCAATCATAGGCCCACTAGACGTTAAGCATTGCGCCACTGGTCTATGGTGGACATCCCACCCATGCGTACAAAGCGTTTCGGGAACACCTTTATTGTGCATACAACTAGGGAGTGGAATTCCCTGCCGGATCTGTGCTTCCTGATAGCTACAACCTAAATCTTTAAATAAAGAGTGAATAGGTTACTTCTAGGCAAGCGTGCACTATCGTCGGCCACATCATCGCTTACCAGCAGGTAGCGTAGGTAGATAGTGACCACACGCAAACCTACATAATTAAAAAAATCTTTGCAACTCCTTCACACTCAGACGACTGCAAGAATCTTTGAAGGATCATCCCTTTTGAATAGAAGTTGGTGAGACTGCACGATAAAACCCTGTTTCTTTTATTTCTAAAGGACTAAAATATAGAGGAACTGAAATTCAGTAAAAATCATTAATAACAATTGCTGTGTTCGCAAGTTTTGCCACCATGAAGTACTAATTATCGGTCAAGACTGAGTGTCGACCTCGCACTCGATTGTCTTGTACGGAAGTCGATCGATTCTGATTTATATTGCATTGTTGTTATTAAAGGAGAACGATATAATTTGTCTTATAAGGGTTTTTATGTATAATGCTTGTTTTGATATTGTCAAGATACAACATTGCGCGATTTTTTTTTCTTTTTTTATTGATAGCAATAATGTGTTTGACAATGGAGCATGCTTGCTTAGGAGTAACCTATTCATATAGAGTAATATCAGCTGCGACCAACAGCTTCACCTTCGTGATAATAGAAAATTATCCGAAAAAAATGTATTGCCAGGATAAAAAGCCCAATCGCATGTGCTATTCCAGGACATGGACATCCGTGTAACAAGTTTCATTGATATTAATCCAGCCATTTGAGCATGAAGAAGTAATAAACACACTCACACACTTAAAAAAGAATACGCACTTAGTCCGAAATCTCTTCACACTTATTTCTGGAAAAGAAATCCGTGGTCCTTGAACGCAAAGGACTACTAAAAAACACGAGTATGACTTTTAGCCAGTAAACACTGACACACTCTTCGCTCCACCCTAGATCACGAGAAGTCATTGGATTCTTCCTACCTCAAAACTAAATACTTTCGTATTCGGGCTGATTAAATATAGTTAAAATATAATCTGCCTGAGTCAAGATGCGTTTTGTAACTCTGAATAATATGACCAAGGAGAGAGTCCTTTCATTTACGAACTGTTTGTTAATTGAAATTTCTTACTCCTACAAATATTTAATGGTCTAATAACTTGCAATGTATTATTATCGACATGTATGTAAAATCACTATACCTATATATTTTACTGTACGCCTTTTGATAGGACTTAGCTGTTCGCAAAACATTAAATTAATCTATGATCCACAATAAAGATGATTTGATTTGATTTGAAAGACATGTGAATCAAAATTATGATTGATTAGCTATTCCACAACAGCCCACAGAAAACCTTTAAGTTAGATCAATCCATATTACTTACTAAGAGCCAAATTCACCAATAAACTAATCGCGATTCGTTCAAACAAAACGCAGTTTGAGCGACTAATCGAGATTATAGCTTCATTTTGCGTTTCACCGCGATGAATTGAACCTAGTTTACGCTAAACTCAGTTTCAATTCTTTTGTTTTCGCCCATGTATACGACACGGGTCTTGAAACTAGATTACGCTGAGCTCAGTTTAGTTGAACTATGTTTTTATATTGAATGATGAAATCAGCCCTAAGACTCAATTCAAATCTTGCAACATGCAAACAAATAGGTAAACAGTGAATTCGTGACAAGCCCCAAGCAACACAGCTAAGCGAGGCCCAGTATGGTAAATAGGTAACGTTTACAAAGCCACGTCACGCCGGATTGTGAGCGAATAGTCAGGTCGTGACGGAACCTCGGATATGGGCGGGAGGTTGGATTTTAAATAAATCTTTTTCATGTCTTAGGATACGAAAATAATGGGCTTTGTCCTTTTAAGCGGCACGTGTTGATATATAATTTGTCTTTATTATACTAGAGCATTGTTGATATTTAACATTTATCTCTATTATGTTAAAGTATAAAAAAAACATAGGATATTACGTTAGAGAGCAGTGGTGGCCGAGTGGTAACGGCACCGACTTACGAGTTGCAGGTTCAAACTCAGCCAGTCGCATTACTTTGTGTTATTTATTGCATCATGCACTGCTCTCAAAACGGTGAAGAAAAACATCGTGAGGAAAATGACAAAAATTCGAAGACATGTGACACCCACCAAACTGCACCCCCTCGTGATGGATTACGGCTCATTCCCTCTCCTAGAGAGGAGCCCAAGTTTCAGTAGTGAGAACATTATAATGCTGATGGCACATTCTTCTTTTTTTACCGAAAATCGATTGCTGGAAAAAATGTGACGCTTGAAGTTTCTCAATTTTCTTTAATATAAATACTCATATCATATCCAAGGGATTTAAATTTCTGCTAGGACTGCAGTATTCTTTACCCTTTCTTTTTAGTTGGGAAAATCATACAATGATATCTCCCACCCTTGGGTGGTGCGGGAGGGTGTGTCTGACTTTCACTGATTAAAAACCCAGTCCTGTTCCTTCGTTGCCTGTCATACCATGGCCGAATCCTCCTATCAGAAGCAGACACTTGGCCTCAGTAGAGCCATAACTTTGAGTTTCAGTCAGTAAAGGTCTGACACTACCTCTCGCTGCCAGAGAGGAGTCATTATTTGAAGAATTCTCATGTAAAAAAATCCATAAATCTGTCATCTCATCTTCGAACGGTAGTAATAAGTAATAACATATCAACGCTATAATCATCAGTTATGTCAGTCATGAGTGGACGTAACCTAATAATGTTGCGAACCCATCTATTGTCTGAAGCGAAGGTACTGCACACAGTGTAGAAATATGCAGTAAGCTCACTTGGAACAAAAAATGTTACATGAGACATAAGTCTTCCTGCCTTCTTCAATATTATATTAAGGAATAGGCTTTGACAGTCACGGTGCACAGCGTTTTACGTCCGCCTCAAATAGATGACAGCAAAACCGTCGGGCCAGCAGGGCCGATGCTCACTAGGACTACTGGATTTTTTAAAGGAGGTACCTTAGTCCTAGAATGAAAAAGGCAACTGAAGAACACAGATAGGTTTTAGCCAGTAAAAGTCTGCTCTCTCACTCTACCCAAGGGCGGGAGAAGTCATTTGATTATTTCTCACCTCAAAAAAAACAAAGCCCAGATTCCTTCAGTTACTCTTTGCGTGCCAAGGCCACAATAACTCTTTCGAACGCGACCAAAGACTTGACTTGCTTTCCGAGACATAGAGGCATCTCAGTTTGTAATGGATGATCACCCATCAAAAGTCCAACCTCGGCAACATTACTTAACCTCGAAGAAAAAGCCTAAAAGGCTCGTATTATTTCAGAGCGAGCTCTACTCCGTAATTAAATCCAATTAATTAGTAACTATCTAAATCTAACCAACTAGCATTGGTCATATGTAACCTTCACGGATGGGTGAGCTTGTAACATCTAGTTGTTCTACTGATGTCGCTATGCTGTGACACCAAGTATATGTGAGGTCCACGGCCATTATCGATGCGATCGCCCTTGGCATACTTGTGATAATACTCTGATACTGTTTTATTACGAATTATGTCATAACTATGTGGTAATAACGGCTTTTTCTTATGTAGTTTTGTTATCTTTTTAATTAAAGACGTTCAGTTTGAGATAAAACATCGGTGATAGGAAAAGTAGAAGCTCGTATTTAGGATCTAACTTTTTTAATTAATTCATCTAAACTAGTACTTGACTGCGATCTCTCATCCCACCTGATGGTAAGCAGTGATGCAATCGTTGGTGGTGAGGCGCACTAGTTGGTATAGGTTCATTTAGTCTTTCATAGTTTGTTTAGTGTTCCAGAATCGCCTTACAGAAATTTCAGAAAAACCTTAGGGTCCTTGTAGGACCAATGCCTGCTGGGGCCGCGGAGAATTTCTGAAAGGGATACCGTGGTCCTGGAACGAAAGACCCAAGTGGGTTTTAGTCATGGAAGTCTAACATGCCCATAGCCATGTTTCCACAGTTTAAAAGTGCCGGGTAAAGGAAAAAATCTAACCAGTATTTGGCTCCTTTCATTCCAACACTTCTGCCAGGTGAAAAAGGCAGTGTAAATTGCGAACACGTACACACTTACTCGTTTTTTGTTTGTCTGCTCTTTGTCGTGCAAACTGGTTAACAGATATTGATCTTAGTTCCGTAATAAGTATCTGTTTGATTGATCTGTATCCTGCATTTTTGTGGTCGTGACAATATGGCGACCGCAGTGATAACATTATGCCGGAAACTTAATCTTGGGTGACTTTCTAAGTTCTATATACAAAAGAGACTGTGTATTTTTCCGAGTTATAAAAAGGTGCCGTATCGGTGGTAGTGTATCTTTCTATTAGTAAAATAACTCAGAATCCGAGTACTCCACTCAAAAAATAGTTTTAATCCTTATTACATTATTTTTACCTTATTATTACTATTTATTTATTAATCACAAACTGGAAAACAACGTCCCACCCTGCGATATAATCTAGTGCTTGACTGCGATCCTACCTCATAGTATGTGATGCAATCGTTGATGAAGTGCACTCGTTTATTAAGGGTATTACATCGCTCAATGACCTTCAAGAATTTACCTCTACATTAGTAGAGAAGAATTGACCTCTAAACAGGCATTGCAGGGGGTGCTGCGCGCGGGGTGTTAGTACTGATTCGAGTTTTTTCTTGATTACTTATCGATATTCAATGAAATTCGAAAAAAAATCAATACAAGTTATTCAATTTATCGTAACATATATTTTGGTATAAATTCAATGTATAAAATAGAGCCGTTTTCGAGAAAATATGGAATTAATGTTCAAAAAAGGCCTATTTACCAGATTTTTTTTCTAGAGTTAGGGTATTTTTTTGAGAAACGTAATCAATACAATTTATTAGTAATGTCCTTAAGTATCCCCTTCATTTTTTATATGGTAATCGTACATAAGGAAACTTCAAACAACCTAGGTGTTTTTTTTGGATTTGGGCGATGTAATCCCCTTAAGAGCCTATTCACTCTCGCCTCGAAGACACCTACATTATAATCGGACGGGACGACCGCATCAGCAGGCAAATTGTTCCAGTCCTTCGATGTACGCGGTATAAAAGACGAGGCAGAATGCTTAGTCCGACCCGTAGAGATGTCAACAATATAATGTTGGACACGGAGGGCGAATCAAGTCTTCTAATTCCTACGCACACTCTTCAAAATACATCCTATAGAATACCGAAAGGCTGGCTCCAAGCTTTGTAGATTGGTGATTGATGTAGATAGATATAATGAGGTAGGTTTGGGTACGTAATTTGCACACGTACGGAGCTGCGGAAGGCAGCTAGTTTATAATAATCAATTGATGTTGTGATGTGATATTATCACTGAACACTTGATCGACTGGATCACATTCCGTGTGTGCACTGACCGCTATACGCACTGAAGTTTGATAAATTGCTGCAGGTTACTTGACGGCGCTTGTTTAATTAAAGTGACAGAGATATTTAGGAGGTGGATTTCTTAGGTTTATAACATAATAGTAAAATTTCTTGACACTACAAATATCGACCCGACCCCGCTTCGCGCAGCTGTTACAAATCTTTTAAAATACTTGGCTTATTTTTACGGTGGCTGAAAATCATCCAATGAGTGGGAGATAATGTCAGACTCTTACTGACTAAAAAACCCACCCCGTTCCTACGTTGCCTTTCATACCGGGAACACTTCTTTTCGTCGAAGTCGACCCTTGGCCCCCGTAGACTTCGACCCTGCCTGTTAGCAGGCTAGGCCTCTACGGTTTGCTGACAGCTCCTTGAAACGCACGGGAACAGTACGCGCCGTCGACGACTTGGGCTCGGTCCTGTCGGTTACCGGACGGTCGGACAGCTACCCATTGCTCGCAGTTCGCAAGTCTGCTCCTAAGGTGGCCGTTTATTATTTGTCTAGAGCGCTTACATCACTTCTGACGAAAAAAGATAACATTATGATATTTTTAATCAGTGATTGAACGTAACAGATGTTACGTCAGTGAATACAGAGTAATGATACTGAGACGAGCCAAATGCACAATGTTTTCATTTCCATATTGTTTAGGGAATCCCAATATAACTATGGAAAAGTTTGAAAACAGTCGATAAATTAACTACTTATTATTTAATGACGCATTAGTCAAGGTAGACAAGGACATTACAGCTTATTTCTTATAAGTTTAATAGATTTGTCATTTAGTACAGAGTAATTTGTGGTCGCACTCCGTGGAAATGATTTACTTAAGTAAACAATTGTAATCATTCCTGGTAATAAATCTTTATAACAATGATTAACGACTTGTTTTTAACAACAAAAAAAGTCATCATTTTAGCCGGAAGACGTCCATTGCAGGATATAGGCCTCCCCTAAGTGTCGCTACAATGACCGGTCTTGTGCATCTAGCATCCATCGATTTTCTGGGACCCTCAGGAGGGTCGATTCGGTACATGAAACACTATCGATTTGTAAAGCGAAAATTAAAATATAAAGTACTTTTTTTTAAACTCGAAATATTTTACACTGGAACGAAATTAATTTCTTCAAGTAAACGTCAGCTGAGCGAGGCCATTGAACTGTTAGTACGCAACGACAAATTGTCTCTTTACAAATTGATAGAGTTTTATGTACCGATTCGACTCTCCGCGGGATCAAAACGAACAAAATTTAACGGTGTATAAACCAATGCTTTTTTTTAATGTTACATAGGCTCGCGTTTGACCACTATTTCACCTGATGGTAAGCGATGATGCGGCCGACGATGAAGCACGTTTGCCTAAAAGCCTTTTCACTCTTGACTTAAATACCCCTAAGTTGCTTGACTGCGATCCCATCTGATGGTAAGCAGTGATGCAGTCGATGGTGAACCGCACTAGTTTATTATGAGTCTATTCACTCTAGCCTTGAAGACACCTAAATAATAATCGGACAAGAAGTCCGCAGCAGGCAAATTGTTCCAGACCTTCGATGATTGAGAGCAGTGGTGGCCGAGTGGTAACAGCCCCGACTTACGAGTTGTAGGTCGCGGGTTCAAACCCAGCCAGGCGCATTACTTTGTGTAATTTATTTAATCACTACTGCTTTCAAAACGGTGAAGGAAAACATCGTGAGGAAACCGGAATGTTCGAGAACCAAAATTCGAAGACATGTGACATCCACCAACCCGCACTGGGCCCGCGAGGTGGATTACGGCTCTCTTAGAGAGGAGGCTTGAGTCCCAGCAGTGGAAACATTATAAGGCTGATGCAATGCTATGCTATGCTTCGATGTAGGTGGTATAAACGACGATTACTTGTGCTCCACAATGCTCCTAAATGGAAATATTTTAAATAAAGCCCATTTAGTCAATCACCGGTTAATTAAATCCCAAACTCGATTTAAAATGATGCAATTCATTGCCAACTTCATCACATAATTGTCCATTTCATCACGAACAATAGATATAAAGGAAGTTTATCTTAAGTCATGGACGGCCAGTAAAAATAGCTTCTGAATGTGATAGTCAGTGTGACGAATTAGGACAGCGTGCGACCAGGTCCAAGGTCTGGCGGTAATTGAGCAAGAGGATGACTTTCACTTCTTAGGCTGTGAAGCAAAAAACGCAAATTGTATTATTGTTAGCGCAAACAAATCTAAATACGTATTAAGTCCTCGCAGAATTTTCCACCATGATTTTTTTAGTTGTATTTTGTAAGGAGTATTTGTTACGAAATTTAAATGTTAAGACATGCCATGTAAAGATACACTATCAAGATTATTTTGTACAACTGGGTATTGCCCGCATTGGTTAATGAACAGTTTGATTTTGGAATAAACTCGTTTGATGCACGTACATTTTAATCCAGTTTTTTTTTTTCAAATGGTTTTGACGTTCCAAATTCAAATCACATTATTCCAAAGGAAACTCCTATACTACGTACATTAGATGCCTAGACACAAAACAACTTGCTTTAGGTAAGGGTTGTATGACATATTGAGCAGGTGGTGTATAATAAAAGTAGTAAAACCCTTGTGTCATTTAGAAAGTTTCCTTACCTACCTACCTAAAAACTACAAGAGTTTGGCGGTCCCTATGTCTATACAATTCAAGCATTTATTGCAAAGATATATAGCCAGACCTGGAGATTAGATTCGTGGTCGTGAAATCATCGAAAACCTGCTAGCAAGCTTATTACGAGTATCACAATATTTTCATTGTATACCTTTCCTTCACAAAATTTTCCTTTATAAATATTTCATAATTCAGATCTCATCTTAGTTTATTACGGGTTCCCGGATATTGGGTATCCGGTTGTAAGCACGTTTAATATTTAGACGCTGACATCTCTGCGAGGAACGTGACAAGATTACATTCACTCATTCGTTCATCCAATGATATTAGCGAACGAGATTTTCTGAAGTTACATCACTATTTATGTGTAGTTGTCATCTGGGATTGTAATCCGCATTCTTATGGTATCAATTACTTGGTTTTTCTAGCCGGAACCTTGGTATATAATTTGTCCTTTACAGTCCTTGAAATCGCAGTTATTTGTCGCCGTGTAGTAGGTAATGTAGTCGGTAAAAAAAACTTATTAACATATGAACATACTTACATTGCAATGCAGTCATAATATAATCATGTAGTTTTTTTTGTTGCTATATTTTTTAGAACTTTAAGTTCCTACATGCTAACAGTTTCTAACTTTTTAAATATGTTGGAACCCAGCAAGACATTTTAGTTAGGCACTCTACCATACCAGCGCCCTCTGTCCTTCCACCGCGCATCGTAAGACTGCCAATCGAATCATATGACGGCAGTTGAATTCCGACATTCACATTTAACACCTTTTTTTATGGTAGGTAAAAATCATCCAATGACAAATCCCAGCCTTGGGCGGAGCGGGAATAGTGACCAACCCTTACTGACTAAAAACCTACCCCATTCCTTCGTTCCCTATCATACCGGGGCCGAGCCTTCTTTTCAGAAAGCGAAAGTTAAACATTTCACACCATTGAAAAATTTCCTCTAAATAAAACCCCACCCAACAAATAACCCAGCAAAAAAAAAAGATATTTTGGTCGACGAAAATAGAGCCATTTACAATTATCCCTTTGCGAGATATCGAGGAACCTGTAAACAATTCTAAACGAACACACTTATCTAAAGTATCGTGTTAATTACACTCAACACTTCATCCGTCTGTTTCTACGGAACCATTACTGCTTTTAACTGTTGAACAATGGCATCGTCTCACTGAAACCCGATGCTATAATGCGAGTCTAACAAACAAAACGTAAATACAAAACACTGGCTTCTGCCAGCGGCTTCGCCTGTGAAATTGTAGAAAATATATATGTCTATGTTACTTAGTGATAAAGTAGCATTCTGTTGTGGAAAGAATTTTTAAAATCGGTGCAATAGTTTTTGAGTTTATTCGTTACAAACAAAAATACCTACAATTGTTTTCCAGTTATAATATTGGTATAGAAGGTAGATCGGGCTTGCGGATGACGTGTAATAGGTAGCTCGCCGTCCAGACCGAGGCAAAGTCGTTTACAGTAGTAGTATTCCATGAGATCCTGAAAGAGATGTCAGCAAACCGAAAGGGCCCAACATGGCCGATGCCCGCTAGGGTTACGGGGATTTTCTGAAAAGAAAAGGACAGAAACTCGTAGTCCTAGAAAGAAAAAAGCAACTACTGAAGGACAAAAGTGTAGTTTTAGTTAGTAAAAGTCTAACACGCCCTCTCGCTCCTCCCTAAAGCAGGAAAAGTCATTGAAAGACTTTTTGGCAAACTTCGCTGAAGTTGTCAATTCTACAATAACATTTTCAGCTCCTTTCTACCGAAACCGCGCCTGTTTCAGTTATTTCACATATTGTCCAGTTGTGAACACACTTGAGATACTAAACTACACCAATTTTACATCACAATATCCACTAGGAATCAATTGAAAATAATTAAAATAGTCACTGAAATTCACTTCAAAATTCCAGCCAAAAACTCTATTTGTACTTTTGTGTAGCATAAGGATTTAATAAATACTCGTAAATAACATAAAGCGAAACTGACCAAAAAAACTTGACTGCTTTGAGTCACAATATAATAAAAAGCTAAGTGAGAACGTGAAGGAATGCATTCCGTTTAAGATGATAACTAAGATATCTATATTCTAGAGCAAGGCCGAGACTTACCTAGTAGGTACTGACGATTAAGTATTTTTTTGCATAAACCGACAAAAGCGAAGTAAACAAGATCATGACACAAAATAATGGGCTCGACACGTTCATTGTTGGACATAGGTATATCCCAAGAGGTGTCGCTACAAAGACTGGTTCTGTGCGTCTCCCTGCCACCCTCACCAGGTCTTCGGTCCACCTCCTAGAAGGGCTACCAACGCTGCGTCTTCTAAGACGCTGTTTCCACTGCAGAACCTTTCAGCCCCATAGACTATCTATTCTGCTAGCAATTAACTTTCTTTCTACCTTTTACTAACTTACTTACTACTATAACTTTCTTTATTAAATTTCTTTCTACCTTTTACTTACTAACTTTCTTACTACCATTTAACTTTGACGATTCTTCTGGCTATTCCGGTAGCTTTGGTTCTCCTACGGATGTCTTCATTTCTGATTCGATCAAGCTTCGCTTTTGGCAATGGCATTAGTCGGTAGAAACACCAGCTAGTTTATAATATTGCTAAAGCACACTTATCGTACAGAAGGCAGGTATGGTACCTACCTACCACAGGTACTCTTTTTGGGCATTCCTCAAAAAATACATATTTTTTAACAAATTAAAAAAAATCTCGAATCAATTATCAAATGTTTTTCATTTTCGTTCATTGTATGCAAGATAGACGTTTAAACATAAACACCAGTCCAGCATTAATGAATGGTTAAGGTCAAAACACAAGTACAATCATGGCCACGGACTTTTCGAAAATTGCAACTTTGCAAGTGTCGGAAGTAATTCACGTATGTTTGCATAAGAATTATCCGCCTTACACGAGCATGAATATTTATTTAAGTATTAATTTAAAGGTATATTAAATTGCATAGTCAAGATAGTAATCTATGCTATCAGGCCCGAATCGACGGCGCTTTTCCGGATTTCGTCCCGCTGCTGCGGCTGCGTATCGCGTTGACATTGATGCTTCGGATGCGTGACAGCCCCAATAACCTCGTGGCTACTGTAACCGGTGAATGGCCAAATAATGTCTCAAAGGGTGACGGTACACAAACTATCATTCAGATATGTGGTATAGGCTTAAATGTCTATTTGTGTTAGTAAGTACAAATTTAACTTATTCTACTCATACTATGGATCTGTTCTGAGGATAGATGAGGTCTGGGTTGTATTCCACGCGCACCTCAAAGAGACGCCTTCGTCCCTTGCGTTGGTCCTGCGCCTGAATTTTCCCTGGTCGTGTAGGACACTATGAGAGTAAAGGAACAGAAAGTGTACCTACCTGTGTTTGCGCACACGCTTGTGCACTATAATTTGTCTTGTGTACCTGGTTATTTCATACTGGCCATAATCGAAATTCTGTCAGCAAGACTATTATTATTCCGAACAGCTTCTGTAGGCAGAACAGGAGACATTATATAGAGCATTATTAAAGGATCCAAAATGTCCTCATTCTCATCCGTAACCGAAGTCTAATATATATTAAATTTTATTATATTCTTTTTTTTATTGATATATACCAATGGTTGACTGCGATCCCTCCTGATGGTAAGCAGTGATTCAATCGTTGATGGTGAGGCGCACTAGTTATTAAGAGCCTATATTCTCTTCTTAGTTTTGTCCGAGTCAAGTCTTTCTCGATGTGACGCCATGCAGCTCTGTGTTTGGCGGTTAGGGATTTGTCATTTATGCTGTAGTGTGTCATAGATTTTATGAGGTCCGTCCACCGTGGTGGAGAGCGTCCACGTGATCTTTTGCTATCGACTTTCCCGTCTACTTATATAAGGTGACTGGTAATTAGTGACCGATACTTAAACACGTGATTGTAGTTATGATAACAAACAACTTTTACTATAGAATCAAACCGAAATCGCTGGAAAATCTGCTGGTCAGTACATTTATGTTCGCCTTACTGGTCAAAATGTACTGAACTTGGCTGATTTTTTTCGTGATTTCAGGTTTGGTCACGCGATTTCACGCCGGGCGGTTTATCACTCGTCGTAAATCATTTAAAAGTATTAAGTTCTTAAGATAATTTAAATATTAATCAGGCCTTTAGAGCCTTTCTTGAGATTGTCTATTGTTTTTAATCATGGACAGTTCATTTTCTTCTGCATAATTTGATGAATAATTAAAAAAAAATATGTTAATAACGTTGCCTTGTTTGGTATGGTGAAGGATTATGCGTAATAAAGCAGTTGATTGCATAGTAATGAATTAATTAAAGCCCAGGGTTTTGTGAAATTAGCTCAACCTACTGGGCTTCTACGGTTTTGCTAACATCTCTTTGAGGCACGTGTAGTACGGCGAATATCCAAACTTACGTTGACGAAACCTCTACGGTCCGGACTAAGCGTTTTGCCTCGTCGTTTATACCGTATACATCGAAGGACTGCAACAGTTTGTCAGCTGCGGTCTTCCCGTCCGATTATAATGTAGGTGTCTTCAAGACTACAGTGAATATTCTCTTAATTTAATAAACTAGTGCGCCTCACCACCAATGATTGCATCACTGCTTACCATCAGGTGGGATTGCAGTCAAGCACTAGTTTATATCAATTAATAAAAAAAGTAATAATACGTGCCTTCGCCGACTCGGGCTTACCTCCCGGCCGGAGCTACCCTTTGCTTGTCGTCCGCAAGCCCACGCCTAAGCTTCAGACTTCAGACGCTCGGGACCTCACCTGTGGTGAAAGCTGGGGCGTGAGGAAGTCCGTTCCTTCATAATTGCGGCCATCTCCTTCGCTAGTATTACTGCTTCGTAGTAGGAGGCGACCACTTTCTTTTTCCTCATACTCCGGACCATGACATGAACCAGGGCCCGGAGCGAGAGGTCTTACTCCTACCTAAATGTAGAGGCCCAGCCTGCTAACTGCAGGCAGGCAGGGTCGAAGCTTGCTGGGGTCAAGGGCCGTTTTCTGAGAGTAAGGCTCAGCCCCAGCATGATAGGCAACGAAGGAACGGGGTAGGTTTTTAGTCAGTAAAAGTCTGACACTATTTCCCGCCCCGCCCAAGGGCGGGATTTGTCATTGGATGATTTTACCTACCATAAAAAACCCCTACCTAAATACTAAGTCATTTCTGCCACCCATCTCAATCAAATGTAGTAATATTATATGTGTTTTTTCCGTTGCTGTGGTGAGTGATTTTTTATTTCTTTAATTTTTATGGAGGTTCGTGACCACCCATCTCATGTCAATCCTATTGGCAATACAATAGAAAGTCGCGTTTGATCAACACTCGCACCAACTAGTGCATAAGTGATGATATGGTCGACGATGGAGCACGCTTCCCTAGAACCAACCTATTCACTCTTGACTTAAAGACCCCTTGATTATAGTTTTTAGGAAACAGATTTCAGTTGGAAATACCACTCCTAATTCCATTGATTTCCTGATTAGAAATATATAATAATATCACACATATATATATAATATAATAATATCACACACACTATCACACAACATCGTCTAGTCCCAAGCTAAGCAGAGCTTGTGTTATGGGTACCAGACAGCTGATAAACATACTTATATATTTCTAAATACATACATATTATAGATAAATAACACCCAGACACAGAACAAATAATCATGCTCATCGCACAAACATTTGTCCTGAGTGGGAATCGAACCCACGACCTCCGGAATAGCAGTCAGGGCCACTAAACACTAGACCAACAGGCCAGTCAATATGGTCGACGATGGAGCACGCTTGCCTAGAACCAACCTATTCACTCTTGACTTAAAGACCCATAGATTATATTTATCAGGAAACAGATTTCAGTTGGAAATACCACTCCTAATTTCATTGATTTCCTGATTAGAAAGAAATTCCCTTCAAAGCAACTTAAACTTGTGTGTGTCTATATGTGTCAAAAAAAATATTTTATTTTCTTTCTTTTCTTTTCTTTTTCTTTCTAACTTAATAAACTCGCCAAAAGCACACTAAGGTGCCTTTATGAACCCTAAACTGATTATCCACGACAAAGTATACAAATTCCTTTTTAATGAAGTCTGACTTCCTTTTAACTTAAACGAAAAGTTAATTAAAACTCAACTCTCGGCCGTAATATGCGGCTAGCTACAGTTCATTAATTAATGAAACTACAGGTAGAAATAGGGAAAAGTTTCTTATATTTTTTTTTTGAGCTTGGTCGCTCTAGGGTGGAGCGAAAGTGCGTGTCTCAGTTTTTAAAACTCATCTGTGTCCTTCAGTTACCCTGTACGGTCGAGACCACGAAAACTCTTTTAAAAATTTCCATGGTTTTGGCGACATCTCTTTGAAGTGAATCTACGCAAGCCAAGGTACATAGAGTCTTGATGTGTTAAGAGGTTCACACATCTGCAGACTAGTGTTGGAAGTGTTGCTGCTGGCCCACGCTGAAAACCAGCGCTATAGACTCGTCGCATTATGCATGGAGCTCTAGGTTATGCCAAAGGTTCGGCCCTTTTGCCCGGATGTGAAGCAAATGTTGGGAACATTTGCTTCAATCATCATTTCCCATAAATAAATTGTTTTTCTTTGTTTCTTTCATTCTTTTTACTTTCTTTCTTCCTTAATTTCTTTTCTTGTTTATGTCTTTCTTTATTTTTTTACTGTTTTCCTTTCTATCTTTTTCATTTTTGCTTAAAGAAGAGATATAATACTTTGAAGACCCGAGTGATTGTGATTATGCCAGCGAGTTCAAGTTCAATATAAAAAAGGTAAAATTGATTTTCCGATTTTTTTATATTAGAAGACCTGAATTGTTTTTTTTTTTTCAATTCTACAAAGCCTAAGGCTGTACCACTACGCTCTGCCTACTCCACATTATGAACTAAAACCTTGATTACTCGCAAACAATGAACTTAAACGGTCTCACTGAAAAGAAATATAAACAACACTTTGGCGCAAATCTAATTGTGAATGCGTGACGTTTAACCATCCATGAAATTGATACATTTTAACTAACCATGCATTTTGCGAAGGTCAAAGCATAAAACAGTTGTAGGACTTTATACAATATCGGAAAAAAATCATTGAGGTCAACAATTATTGGGTTGATAACACAAATACAATGGAGATGTTTGTAAATGGTACTACGTCTGAATTAACTCGTAACATCAAAGAATATACAAAAAAATATGATACAGGTCAATTGATGCAAAGAAAGAGTAAAGCCTACTACCACAAAATAAATAGTTACAACAGGTCTAAAAAGGCCACTTTTGTAGAATCATAATATGAATGATATTTTTTATATCCAGCAATATTTACAAGGAATATGATTCTGATATGCAATGAATTGAGTATGATTCGACTAATTTGTTCCAACCATTTTACGAACATTAGAATAATTGCTTAAGATCTGCTAGATGAATTGCTCATGTGACTTTTTTAGGCCCGCAGAAGTCAATCATAAGTTTGACTTCCGCGGGCCTATGCCTTCTGCGGGTCTATACTTCACTTTTTATACCTACGCTCGGCGGTCGCTAGAAAAAGCACTCTGTGATCTAGCACTGGTTTCGCACGGTTTAGTCACGTACAAGATATCGTGTCCGTGAGCGCTGTCTATGTGTGCGTTGCTCGAGCGCGAGACGTATGTAGATTGTCTTCTGTAGTATCTCTCTTTTGTGCTACTATTTTCCACGGATACGTAGCTTCATAGACGCATTTGATACCGCTTCGTCGGCAATGGACCAAGCGTATAATGACGAATACACGTCTATGAAGCTATGCGTCCATGGATAGTCCTAATGCATTCTGCTAATGCTTGATGCGGAACAGATATCTTTTCTGTAAATCATGAAAGGCTTGCAGCTGACCATTATCTCAACTAATGGTAAGCGATGATTTTTTTTTTTTTTTTTTTTTGTGGTAGGTAAAAATCATCCAATGACGAATCCCGCCCTTGGGTGGGGCGGGAAACAGTGTCAGACTTTTACTGACTAAAAAACCTACCTTTCCATTCCTTGCCTTTATCCTGGGGCCTTTGGTGACAGTCTCACATAACCTTTGGCCCCAGTAGGCTTCGGCCCTGCTGGACCCCTACAGTATGCTGACAACTCCTTGAGGCGCGCGGGAACGGTGCGCGCCGTAGACGACCTGAGCTCGGACCGGTCTGTTACCGGACGGACGGACAGCGAGCTACCCATTGCCCACCGTCCGCGAGCCCGCGCCTACGGTGGCCGGAAATTGGGATCGGAAACCCGGCGGCGGCGGCGGCGTGTCCGCCTTTGCCTAAGGCGGTCGGCCTCCTCCTTTACTAGCATTACTGCTTCGCAGAAGGAGGCGACCGCCTGCCACTCCTCCTCGCTCCGGAGCATGGCTTGAACCAAGCCCCGGCGCGAGAGATCGCCGCCGATCGCCCCCACGAGGACACGGCGCTGCTCTTCCCAAGCGGGGCACACCTCGACTGTGTGCTCCACCGTGTCCACCGGGCGGTCCGCACAGTGGCGACACCCGGGCGTCGTCTCCGCACGAATCTTGTACAGGTACGGACCGAACTTGCCGTGCTCGGTCAGCACCTGCGCCAAACGGAAGGTGACGACGCCGTGGGGCCTTTCCAGCCACGCCTCAAAGAGGGGCCTTACCGCCTCGATCGTGGCGTGCCCAGCACGAGGTTGCGACAATCGCTCTCGCCATTTCACCATGAGATCCCGCCGGAGCTCTGTCCGCCATGCCGCGACTTGTCGCGGCAGCGGAGTTTCGCCCCGACGTTGCATCTCCACGCGTAAGTCATGCATGTGTGCAAGGACTGTTGCCTCCAGATCCCACGGTGGTAGGCCAGCAAGGAGGCTCGCCGCTTCGCAGGACACCGTACGGTATCCGCGGATCATCCGGATGGCCATGACCCTCTGGCAGGCGGTTAGCCGGGCCGCCACTCGCTTCCGTAGCGATGGCGCCCACACCGGCGCACCGTAAAGGGCCATGGACCGAACGATGCCTGCGTAGAGCCTCCGGCAGGAGGCGTCTGGACCCCCTAGGTTCGGCAGGAGCCGCTTGAGCGCAGCCCCAGTCGCATTCAACCTGGGAGCCAGACGTCGGAAGTGCTCCTTGAAGTTCCACCGGCTGTCGAGGACGAGTCCCAGGTACTTCATCGTCGACCCGACGCCGATGTGAACTCCTCCTACCGTTAATTGGGAGCCCGGAGGTGGCGCGCTCCGAGGGCCGTGAAAACACATGGCCTCGGACTTGTGCAATGCCACCTCGAGTCCCAACTGCTGTATCCTCTCCACGACTGTCGCAACCCCGCGCGTCGCTAGTTCGACCGCCGCCTGGTACGACCGTCCCCGCGCCAGGACCAGCGTGTCGTCTGCGTAACAGACCACGCTGACCCCGTCGGGGAGGTCGGCGCGCAGCACGTAGTCGTACCCGATGTTCCACAAGGGCGGCCCTAGTACCGATCCCTGCGGAACACCGCACGACATCTCTCGCCGTTTCAGCTCCCCCTGATGACCGGGGTAGATGATGAACCTGTCCGACAGGTAGGCCTCGATCACCCGACAGAGGTAGTCGGGCACCCGGTGGTACCGGAGTGCCCTACCAATGCAACTCCAGGGCAGGGAGTTGAAGGCGTTGGCGATGTCCAGAGACACCGCCAAGACACACCTGCCCCGGGACACCGCATCCCCCGTCGTGAGGGCTCGCACGCGCATGATGGCGTCCACAGTGGAGCGCCTCCTGCGAAATCCGAACTGGCCGTCCGCAAGGTCCGGCCCCTTCCGTGCCAGATGCACGACGAGGCGGTCTGCAATTACTCTTTCAAAGAGCTTGCCCACCTCGTCGAGCAGCACAATGGGCCGATACGCGGACGGAGAGTCCGCGGGGCGCCCCGGCTTCGCGATAAGGACCAGTTTCCCCGTCTTCCAGCGAAGCGGGAACTGGCCCCTCTCCATGCATGCGCTGAAGAGCCCTCTCAGTCGAGACCCGAGTTCCTCCATGGCCAGGACCCAGGCTTTTCCAGGCAAGCCATCGGGTCCTGGGGCGGTGTTCTTGGCACTCAGCCTTCGCACCGCCACTCTCATCTCCACCTCGGTCACCTCTGGAGCATTGTTGCCGTCGTTGCCGTCGTGGTCCGCATCGGACACCGCCGCTGGTGGCGGAGTCATAGGCGGGGGAGTATGCTCCCCTCGCGTAGGGAACAGAGCGCTCACCACACCCTCCACGAGCTGGGGCCGGAGACTCTGAGTCAGCGGGGGAGCCCATGGCCGGAGTTTCTCCATGACCATTTTGTATGGGCGTCCCCACGGATCGACGTTCAGAGACTCCAGCCACACGTTGCGGGCCTCGAGTTTGGCCCGCTTTATCTCCGCTCGGAGGGTGCGCTTTGCCGCCCTGTATCCCTCGTACAGCTCCGCCTCTATGGCCTCCGCACCCGGTGGACGGGTGCGGCGCCTGCGGTGTCTAGTATACCGGCGTCGCGCAGCATTGCACGCATCGCGCAGTGCCGCAATCTCTGGCGACCACCAGTGTACTTGGCGCCGGGCACGTCCTGGCCGGACTCGGGGCATGGCCGTGTCGCAGATTTGCGACATGGCCACCTGGAACCAGTCCGCCTCGACGTCGATGTCGACAGGCCTGTCCGGTGCTTGCACCCAGGCCTGTACTATCGCGGCTTCCTGGAGCAGGTCCCTGTCCAGCTGCCTCAGCGCCCAACGCGGACCACACGGGGTCTGTCGGACCGGCACGGTCGAGGTCTGGGCGGAGACGTCAAACCGGATGTACCGGTGGTCGGAGAACGTCTCCACCTCCTCTATAACGCGCCAGTCGACGACGCGCGGTGCCAGTGCAGGGCTGGCGAACGTAACGTCCACCACCGACTCGCCCTGCATCCGCACACACGTGGGGACAGAACCCCGGTTTTGTACGACTAGGCCCTGTCCTAGGGCCCATTCCTCCACCCTTCGACCTCGTTGGTTCGTGAACCGGGAACCCCAAGCCTCGTTCCAGGCGTTGAAGTCCCCGCAAACGACCACGGGGAGGCTGGAGTCAAACCCAGCAACGACGGCATCCAGCTCCAAAAGGGAGTTGTCTAGTTCGGCGAGAGATCTGTTCGGGGACAGGTAGACGCCTACCACCACTATGTCCCCGAACCGTGCTGCCACGCAACCCCGGCCTTTCTTGACGGCCTCGAGTGCCGGGGTACCGGCGGCGGCCGACGAAATGAGTGTCACCGAGCCGGTCAGGTCCTGAACCCAGTCGGCTCTGGGCAGGACAAAGTGCGGCTCGGAGACAACGGCGATATTGATCGACCACTGCGCCATGCTCTGGAGCAACAGATCCTGAGCGGGGGCGCAGTGGTTGATATTCGCCTGGAGGAGACGTAATGGAGCCGTTATTGGCAGTCCATTACAGTCTCCTCCCGGGCCCTCCGTGAGGGTCCTGCCGCGGTGTTAGCGGCGGCGGCGTCTGCGGAGGCGATGGCGGCGGCAGCCAACGGGGCAGCCGCGGCGGTGAGCACCTTCGCGGGGATGGGCCTTGGGACCTTGCCCTTGGCCTTGGCGGGGGGATCGCAGGTCCTGCTCCCAGCCCGGTGGTCGGCCGACTTGCCTGCCGCCGCACATGCGTAGCAGTGCGGCGCTGCACTGCAGGTATCGGCCTTGTGGCCGGGCTGACCGCACTGGAAGCAGCGGTCGCTGCGATCTTCCTCCGCTGCGCAACAGACCCCCACGTGGTGGCCCACGTGGCAGCGATAGCAGCGCAGCGGTCTGGGCTCCAGCAGCTTAACCCGCGCGGAGACCCAGCCCACCAGGAGTCGCTTACCCTCCCCGGTGATGCTCCTGGCCGCTGACAGGGGGCAGTTCACTGTAACCGCCCCCATGCCAGTGCCGTCAACACGGATGGTGCCTGCCCGGACCTGATCGGCAGGGCACCCACCCGTCCTGGCGACAGCGGCCACGACCTCCTCGACCTCGACGGAATCGTCCAGGCCCATAATGCGCATGTCGACGCATCTTGTGGGCCTGGACACCCGGGCCTCCTCCGCGTCCAAGATCGCCCTGATCTTGTCAGCCAGGGCGTCTGCGGTGGGGCCGCTGTTGGCTCCGGGGACCTCCAACATCAGGGCACCAGTTGCGGTATGCCGCATCTGGAAGCCCCCGGTGATCCCAAGGTCGGTGAGGTTCACCTCCTGCTTCGCCTTACGGAGGACCTCGCCATAGGTCGCACCCTTTTTCAACGCTTCCGGCTGCAGCGTAATTACTACAGCCGTAGAGCGCGGGGTGCGAATCCTGGCCGCGAGGGCCGTCCGTTTCCGCAGCTTTTGCCGCTCACGCCTCCTGGCAGCCCGAGCCGCCTTGCCAGCCTGTTTTTTGGCTCCGGCCACTTGCCATCCGGCTTCGGCCGGAGGATCTGCAGGTTGGGGGGGCGGCCTCGGCCGCCTGCTTGCCGCCACAGCAGCAGCAGGGGCTCCCGCCGCCTTAGGGGCCGGTGCCGCCTTGCCCTTCTTGGGGGGAGCCGCAGGGGTTGGCTTCCCCTGCTGCTGTTTTCTGCCCTGCGGGGCCGCTCCGGCGGGGTTCGCAGCCGTGGCCACGCGCCTGGTCAGCCCTGACGGGCCCGCCATGGGCGCAGCCGCCGAGGCCGCGGCGGCAGCGTAGGACGCCACCCTTCGCTGGCCGGAGGCCGCTAGTGGGGGGCGCAATACGATGCCCTCCAGCAGGGACAGCTGCTGCTGGATCCGCAGCTGGAACTGCTGCTGCTGTTCCTGCAGCTGCTTCTGCAGCTGCTGCTGGAAAGCAGCCAGCTCCCGCTGCACCAGTGTCAGCAGCTGGCTTCCTGACTCGGCCTGGGGCTAGGGCTGGGGCCGAGGCTGGGGCTGAGGCTGGGGCTGGGGCCTACTCTGCCCCTGCCCTTGCCTGCACCCACCTTCCACGGGCCTCCGGCTGCTGGCTCCATGGACCGCAGCGAGCTCGGCCTGAAGCTCGGCCCGGAGCCCGGCTCGGAGCTCGGTCTGGAGCTTTGCCACGCTCTTCCGGAGGGCGACGTCGAAGGCCTCCTGCATAGAGGCGGCATGGCGGAGAACCGTCCTCTCCTTCGACGTCCTTTCTCGCTTGCGGCCCATATCCCGCAACGCGGCGACGACGAGCTCGCCGAAGGACCGTCGCGACTCCTCGGCGGAGTCCTCCTTCTCGCTGCCAGATGGCCCCGAGGGGTCCAACGCAGCAGGGTGGCGCCCTTCCGCGGCGAGCCTCTCGGCTCGCTCGGCCGCCGCTGTCGACGGTGAAGCACGCTTCCCTAGAAGCATATACTGTTTATATTCACTGTTAACTTAAAGACCCCTTAAATCGTATTAAAGAAGTAATACGATTCTTTTCGTGTCGATCTGACTCATATTTTGTCTGACCAATATTTAGCCACCTGGACAGCTCTGTCGTTGGCCTCGTATAAGTCATTGAAGGTGCAGGTGATAGAGCACGCTGGGCAGGAAAAAGGTTACGCATGTCCTGTAAAGGGGATCCACACTGACGCTGTATTACTACCGTAATCCTACCGTACCACACAATACACGTTTAGTTTGTTACCGTATCACTTATTTCTGGCCAAGCTTGACTCACCCCATAGACAAACCACGAAGTCGATCAAAACGCCTAATGTTACTTATTTATGAAATGCATGACCTCATCGAATATTTTCTTCCGGCCTGGATGAAGTAAGAGGTTGTATCAGACATTTACAGTCCACCCACCAGTGTTCTTGAGCCTTCAATTGCCATTTCCGTTCCATGGCCCCATTATTTCTTTCTAACAGTCTCATAGATGACCTAGAAGTTTTAAATAGAAAACGCAGCATGCTAATTCTGATTCAAAATTCTTCCGTCGTATTTTTGCGATCACTTTGATGACATTCGGCCGGCATTGTAATTTCAATGAATTTCATCACCTTACTTGATGTTTCGTAATCAGTCGGTAGGCCGTTATCCAGTAAATACCTATACGATGCAAGACTGACAACATTTTTGGAAACGTGTGAAATGTTAAACTACAAGAATGATGACTTTGAGGAAAAAAACAAATTAAATACGTCGCATGCTCTTTTTTTTTATAAGTATCCTCTCGCAAGTCAACCTTTTGCTACGTTTACATGTTGGCCCAGCCTCGGCCAATCACTATTGTGTACCCATTGTACAAACGGAGAATCCCCGTCAACACAATGGCGATTGGCCGAGGCTGGGCCAACATATAAACGTAGCTTTTGAGGTTGTAGTCTGCTTAACAAGACTTGCCTGTGGCGGCCTTAACAAATTAGAGCCTCCAGCGAAGACTTACAAAAATTTTATACTAAGCGACTACACGCTAAGGGCAGTCGATAGGGGAAGGATAGGGACAAGCGGGATCGAACATATATTATTATTTAAGGACTAATTTAAAACTACAGGTTTAGCAGCATGAGCTGATACAAGCAAGGGATGGGGTGGACATTGACGAAAGCATCACCGCTGGCCTTGGTGACAAGAACCCAATACACATTTACATAAACGTTAATTTGTATTAAAAGTGAATAAGCGTATTTTCTGAAAAGGAAACCCTACGATTCAAAAGGCAACTAAATGACACAGGTTTTAGTCAGTAAGTCTGACGACACGCCCTCCCGTCTTCCTAGATCGAAAGGGCAAAATAATGATGTGGCCAAAAAAAATAAGTAAATAAATGTGAAGGTCTAACCGACAAAAAAAAATAAGAATATTAGCTCAAACACTATAAAAAAAAGGATTCGTAATATCTAACAAATATGTAGGATTGTAGGCCAATAACAATTATAATTCTTACCTAATGTGTACAGGTATTAATGATGTAAGTTGTATAATGGGTACAAAGACACCTTCTATGTCACCATAATATGTTATACCTTGAATTAAACAAGTTTACGACAAAACTGAATTAAAACACAATATCAATAAAATAGTTATTAAATTGAACGACGTCGACATACTTGAGCAATTAAAATAGGTTATGGGTGATCATTCAATGCATTTTATTGAAGTATTTAAATAACACTAGTTTTAGTATATACTTATGCGAAACCTGATGTCACCTGTCTAGTATTTTTATGTAAAAAATGTATGTACAAAATTTCAAAACTGGATCATGAAAAATCACAAAGTTATAAGCTTTTTATGTTACCTGGTTGTCCGTACAAATACATGGTCACAGTTGTTTTGCACCGTTGGGAAAGCGTATTCTTAATTGTAGATCGTAAGAAAATCAAATGCAAGGAAAGTGTCTGTAGGTCCATATCTCGTCCAAAAAGATTACCTTCTAGGATGTTATTACTATATAGCATAGCATAGCATCAGCCTTATAATGTTCCCACTGCTGGGACTCAGGTCTCCTCTCTAGGCGAGGTTATCCACCACGCAGGCCCAGTGCGGGTTGATGGATGTCACATGTCTTCGAATTATTGGTTCTAGGACACGCCGGTTTCCTCACGATATTTTCCTTCACCGTTTTGAGAGCAGTGGTGATGAAATAAATTACACAAAGTAATACGCCTATTCTTTGCCTTTTCATTACTGAATATTTTAAAGAAAAACAAAAAAAATAAGTTTTGTGACTCACACAGGGAAAACGAAAAAAAAATTTTGACACTTCCATTCTATCCGGTGTTACAAATCTCAATAGCAAAGTTATTACCTCCTAAATTATCTAGCTCAACATTATGCAAGGATAATATATCGTGTAAACCTACCTCTTTGCATGTTCCCAGGTATAAGAGATGATTTCTTGGTAATGACAGCAAAAACAGTGCAATCAGAAGGTTATTTACTGATGGGGCTACATCTTGCGTATGGGAAGCAGGGCGGAATGTATCAGAGAATAATGGAATAATTTACTAAACACACTTACAGTACGGCCGACGGATCTTGGCGCGTCTGAAGTTAGGCTCTGCGAACTTTATCGCTTGTGCACTCGTAAAAAAATAAATGGCATAAAAAAATAAATGCCAATAGCAGTTGTTATTGCTATTAACAACTGTAATGGACATTTATTTTTATAAATCATTTATTTGGCGCGCTTATTTTGAGCGCTAAAGTTCGCAAAGCCTTCAGGCGCGCCAAGATCCGTCGGCCCTACTGTACAATGCGAATCAAATAAAAATAGGAATGTTAATGATTTCCATCTGTCAAATGTAACTTGAAAAGTACGGTTTGCAAATAAAATTTATTTGCAAATCAATTACGATTTTTTGTTCAATCTAAATTTTCTAAATATTAAAAAAAAAAATGTTCTTTCTTATTTTCATTACTGGCAACAATTTGCAAGCTCTTCCTATTCACCACTATTCAGCCACTTCTCACAGTAACGCTGAGATGAAAAGAATTAAAGAACTTGATTATGATTAAACTTTTTTTCGTCCATGAGTTTTAAAGGGGTAACCAGTTGATTATGTTGTCCGTACGTACCCGTTGACGAAACTCATCAGTACCTCTACCATGAGTTTTAAGCAATAGTATTCGTCGCTACTCGATATCGACGCCGTAAATATTTTGTATGGCAAATTTTGCAGCGCCTCTAGCGGTCACTTGCAGAACCAAAATTTTGATTACTAAATTATATTCTTTACTGTTCAGCTCATAAAAACACAGGAGAAACATACAAAAACGAATGTTCAATGGGCAATTTCTTTTTTATTTTTTGAGGGGGGAGGAATGTCAAAAGAATCAAATTGTGAATATAGTGCTGTGACTACTCTCACTCTGCACTTAAAAGGACCGAATGAGTGTCACCAATGCCATCTAATGGGCCCAAACAATTTACGAAGTTTAACATCGACTCTAAAAGAAAAAACGGTAATTTAAAAAAACTAAAAAACCCGACTGCTTTTCTGAGCATTCATGAAAAATCCCTAAAACAAGAAAGTCGTTGTACCCGATTGCACTTATCTATATAATATTTTAAATACTGGCAGTCGGGACCCATTCTAGAAAGTCAGCCGTCTAGTCAATAGATTGGAGTAATCTGCATACTCTCTAAAAACATAACCCTCCTTCTGGCGCAGTCGGGTAAAAATGGCACTAAAACATACATTAAAACGTTCTTAAAACTAAACTAACCTGCTCATTCTAAACTCAAACTTAAAAGACAAATTTTCTCCGAGCCTGCAATATCTATAATTAGTTTCCAAGAGCTGACTTAGCAGCGTTCACTGCGCAGCCGCCACAATGGTGGATAAAGACACGCGACGTCAAATTCACTTAATCACGTCATTGTTCCATCTAGGTCATTGTAATGTTTTTATTATCCGAAAATAAGACTCCCTGACAGGTTAATGGCGGATCCTAAAATATGACTGACTTGTTTGTTGCTATTTTTAGGGTCAGTAGGTGCTTCGACAATGGTTTTAAATGCTTCGTTTTTTTTTGTTGTCAAATCTGATGATGACGGCTTTGTGATTTGTTTGTTGCTATTAGGGTTATTTGTGATTTGTTGTTAGTTTGGTTTGATTATACTAACTCATGATTACATTCCTTATGCGACAGCCCTTCTTTTTAAGTCTTCAAGAGGAAAATTAAAGAGTACTAATAGTTACAGAGGTAACATTTTTTGAGTGTTGGTATGTTTGTTATTTCTGCACGCTCTACCTGCTAAATGTCAGTATAATTTGCCACATGGATAGACGATGTCCTGGAATAGGATATAAGACAAACCCGGATATATGGTCCTTTGGATATATGGTCCTTTGGATAGAGTTCATGGACATAGTTATTTTTTTTTTCGTTAGGTAAACATCCAATGGCATCTCCACGCCCTTGGGCGGGGTGGGAGATAGTGCCAGACTTTTACTGGCTTAAAACCCACTCCTGTTCCTTATTTGCCTTCATTCCAGGGGGTTTCATTTTCACATTCCTTATGGCCCCAGTAGGCTTCGCCCCTGCTGGGCCCCTACAGTTTGCTGACAGCTTGAGGTGCGCGTGAAACGTTACGCGCCGTCGACGACTTGGGCCTATTATGGACATAGTGGAGCAACAAAATGGACTATGTAGTTTTCGCCTTAGTATTAGCTTCCGAAGTTTTACCAGTGCTCATGTAGGTCTATGTGAAATAAACTAATTTTGAGTTTGAGATCGAATTTGTCTTTGTATGCGTTTTTTTCCCAGCGAACCTTTGAGAGATAGCTATTAGGGCGTAGGATACTGGATCCTACATTATATGCACATACATATCTATACTTGAATATATATCTATTGGAAATATTATATGTATTACTAGCAGCTACCGGCACTTCGCGCGCGTTTAAGTAGATACTTATTTCTACAAATGAAAAATTTTGTGACAGCTTACATAAAACTTGCACAGTGTACCTCTTTATAATAATGTACAAAATCACGTCAATAATAATCTTAAATCATCGTCTGTTTACAAAAATACTAATTGCACATAATTAAGCTAATTTAAAAGCGTTCATGTTACACACAACAGTTATTAAAAAACGGAACAGCAATCAAACGAGCGTCGTTAGAGCGGCCTCCATGTCTCCTTAGCTTGTCACATAATTCACACGTCGTTTCCGTTTACTGAGTATAAGCCTTCTGTTCTATTGAAAGCGAAATCCATGAAGGCTTATACATCATTTTTTTTTAGTATTTGCAAAACCTGAATATAGTTTGTTCAGAATCACTAAATGAATCGATTACAACAATTTTTACTCCATGTTATATTTTTGCCAAAAATATTTTTAAAAGGTCACAAGTTGAACACCACTGGCACTAAGAACAACACAGGTCACCGCAGGTCATATCAGGTATTAGGTTACAGGGTACAACTGGGTGTGGGAGAAAAACAACCACTCAGTCGCCCGGTTGGCTCGGTGACCGTGTGTTTGTGTGGATAAAAAAGTAACATGCAAGGTTATAACTTTGTGATTTTTCATGATACAGTTATGAAAGTACATAGATTCTTTGCATAAAAATACTAGGCCCGTGTTTCGGGTATAACATATACTAAAAATAAGGTTGTATAGATGTGTGGGCTATACCAATATGACGATGGATGCAACCTTAGATTTCTTAGCTTTCATGAGCTCATTCCCCTGTCAGGGTTGCGGGATTCGGACGACCAGGAATGAGTAGCTCGTAAGGACCAGGACGATATCGCCTCAAAGAGATATCAGGAAAAGGGGCTACGGGAACGTATGAAATAGTGACCGTGTCCCTAGAACGCAAAAATAAATTCCGAACCATTTTGATAAAAATGCTGGATCTTGATTCCGTCACTAGCGTGTTTGTGTGTGTGTGTAGATATCAATATCGATGCGTTACCAAAGTAGTGTCTCGATTCCCATATCATGTCTGCCTTCAATTAGGATAACTGTTCAGGATCGACCCTCCACGGGATTAAAACGATCAAAATTTAAAGGTATATAGATACCGTATGTGAAGAGATTCTTGTCATTTTGTTGTACTCGAAAATACATGAGCAATAATAGCAGCAACGACCTATGCGCCCGCACCGCTTTCCGCTGTCAATACCACATAGACTAACCATTATAACTAATAAAATACCAGCTTCAGGGCGTATTGCAGTTTTTCTTTCAAAATGAGATCGAACTATGTCATGAACGTGATACAGTTTAGACTGTATAAGGCCTAATTACTTTAATTTGAGGCCATTTACACATGGTGGTGATTAAAATATCTGCACTAGCGCGTTATTGATCTCATCCGGTGTTACACCTTGTAAATATTATGTTACGTGACATATTTTTGGCGGGTTTATCGAATATGGCCATTATTAAATAACTTATCTTGGTACTAGTTAGTAATTCGATTAAACTAAATTAGCCTTTTAGTTATTAAATGTCTTCCTAGTTCAAGAAGATAGGTATCTGAAAGTTATTGGGTAATTAGCTGGCACGACCAGCTGGCACACGTTCCTATATTTCATACGCATACCTTATAGTTAAACTTCTTTTTTCGAGGTTGAGAATTAATCAATAACTTCTTCCGCTCTGGGTAGAGCGAGGAGTACCTATCGGATTTCCGTGTTCCTTAAGTTACAACGCCACGGTAACACTTTCTAACTAACCCGCAGCCCTAGAGTCACTTCGTCTCTTGCCAATTAATACCTTTAATTTTAACACTATTTTCTTCTTGTCCACAGAATAATACAAAATGTTTCACGGAGGCATTTTGACAAAGCTGCAAGGCTTCTACAAGTGGTATGTGCTGGGTCTGGTGTCCATCGGCTACATCTTAGGAGAACTCGGGCATTATCTTATTGGTGAGTACAACGATAATATTATCTTGGTTATTAATAAGACAGTCAGATATAGAAGCGTACATTTCGTTATCTAAATTGAAAAACTTGGAGATGCTGCAACTGAACACTGCAGGCTAGCTCTATAAACTGCTGCTAAAGAATTTATATACATCTTTGATCACTTTGAAAGAACGAAAGAAAAAGAAATTATTTAAAACTCACACAGGACAAATATTAGAATAAAATAAACATGTTAATTAATCTCCATCGAATACAAAACACCAAACAAAATACAATGTAACAATATTAAAAAGAAAAAAAGACCAAAATGAAGTCAAAAAGGCTCCTTTTTAAGCATTTGCTGCAAAATAAAGATAAAAAACTACTTTGACTTGGCTTCCCCCGTGATCTTCATCATTAGCTACTGCAACTACAGTAAAAAAAACATCCAAATGATTATAAGTACAGTTAACTGGCCATGAAACAAAAATATTAGAACATGTTTTGCAAATCCGATTCCTAGCCAGCCAGCCAGCCAGTGACATTGAGTGACTTTACAGGTGAGTGATTTAAAGTTAAATTTTTAATAAAAAAAAAAAAAATTAAATAAACTTCATGGTAATTGTATCTAAATCAGACTTTTTTTTTAAATTAAATTTGGTTTTCTAAAAATTATAACTTTAAGTCGCTCTCCTGTAAAGTTTAGGACATCGAGTCGCTTAGTAAATTTTGCCTTTCAAGTGTCGATATTAATAAGTGAAGAATTTCTATGAAACAGTGACAAATAAACAGATACTGACAAAAGCATCAATTTCCATGACATCTCCATACAGACTGGTAAAAACAAATGTATATATGAATACATACATTTATATACACTGTATATGGAAAACAAAGCCGTGTACGAATGCGGGAGGAATGAATACTTAATGTCCCGAGGGATCCGATCCGATGCCCGTTGATCCAGCTGAATTAACTTCTATAAAGGAAATGAGATTCTAATATGATATTGGTATTGAACGTGTTTCCTGGTAAAAAAATGTGATAACATTTTAACACAGGTTCCGTGATTATTGTAATACATAATATAATTGAAAAGAGTATCCTGCACATTCTTCTCCATAGAGATCTACACTTTGAATCTTGTAATTAGCATCTCTATTTTTTGACTTATTGACTTCTTGACAGTTCAAAAGTGCCTCTTAATGGTTTTTATGAAATAAATGCTTTGATTCTTGATTATTGTTCATACCACCGCCTTACCACATGGTAATAAGAAAAGACATTAAAAAATATAAAAATAGTATCAGGAACAAGGTTTAAGCTACCAGGTCTCAGGCTCCAGATTAAGGAAGCTCCTAACTATATGAACTGTGTCCAGAAGTACCGCATTCTGAAGCAAGACCTTGATCCAGTCACCTAACAAAACCCTCCCAAGGTGTTAGTCGAGGTTTCTGGCTATTATTTTTATTGCTATAGTCACGTAGACAAGCAATGAATCAGTATTATAAAATTAATATTTAATAGCAAAAGAAAACATTGATTGGATAAATCACTGGATTACTGGGTCATCACGATCGTGAGAATCAGAAGAAGTCACATTTCATTCATGAATTCATGTCTGATCTTGTGATACCTCAATATCTGGTAGACATGATATCTTGGGTTTTTATGGCAAACGTCTAAACAATGGCTCACTTTGTGTTGATTAATTGTTCAATTGAATTTATACTATTAATGGATGTGGTGGTAATTATCAGATTATCGTACTTATATTATAAAGGTGATTTTTTTTCATTACATCATTATAAATGAAATTGTGCAACTTATAATAATTATAATTGAGTAAGTACTAGAAAAAGTATGTATTGCCTTAACTTGGTCCTTCGAGCCGGATTGCTTGGACACTTTTGAAGGCTTCTTAAATATTCAGTCAGATTTTAAAGGTTAAATAATTACTGGATGAAAATTCAGTCGTAAACTTTTTAGTCGCAAACTATTTATTTTCCATTTCATTTTCAGTTCAAATTTGTAATAAATTACAGAAAAAAAAAATCTCAAAAATCACCGGACCGATTTTAAAAATGCTTTCCGCCAGTGGATAGCTATTTTATCACTGAGTGACATAGGCATATGTTTTCTATTGTGACGTGGGTGAAATCGCTGGCTGAAGCTATTTTTTTTAATTAATTTTTTTATATATTAAACTTATTTATCGCGGATATTTTTTAATAAGTTTTGTGCGTGTGATATTTTAAATGTAATTTATTGATTTTTATATGCTAGTATGATAGCTAGTATGGATCGCATGATCGTAAATAAAGGTTATGATTATTTCTGCGTACGTTTTCTATTTTCTATGACATCTAGTGCTCCAAGTTTACACACACACAGAAATAAAACTGTACATGAACCTACATACACTCCCAAAATCAACCCGTATTGATGAGACAAAGCTACCATACCCAGATCAATATCAGAAAGACAAACTTATCACCGATATTGTATCACAATACATTCCCTCCTCAAATACTGTGGTCCCTTTTACAACAAACACTCGGGTAGGTAAAAGGGACCCTTTACTTATTCATAATATAAATAGTTTTGAATCGAATCGGACCTGCTCGGATGTAGTGTCCTACTAACCTAGCCTTCAAACTAGGCTGTTACACGTTAAATGTCAGACGAGACTAGAGCTCGTAGTTTATATTTAGGACAATCAAACGAATGAAGTTTTGATTCCGAATGACTATGTCTATGTTTTGAAATCAAGAGAATTTCAACTTTTATTGAGGCGGCAAATCATGAAATAATTCGAGAGATTAAAATAAATTTTCGGTGGGTAAATATCATCCAATGATATCTCCCGCCCTTGAGCGGAGCGGGAGATAGTATCGGACTCTTACTGACTAAAAAATCTACCTCATTCCTTCGTTGCCTTTCATATGGCACCAGTAGGCTTCGACCCTGCCTGTCAGCAGGCTGGGCCTCTACGGTTTGCTGACAACTCCTTAAGGCACACGGGAACAGTACGCGCCGTCGACGACTTGAGCTTGGCCCGGAGGGTTACCGGACGGTCGCACATTGAGCTACCCAATTTTTACTGACAAAATTTTGACTAATTGACTAAAACCTACAGCGTTGTTTCGGTTGCCCTTTTTTGCTAGAGCTGCGGTGACTTCTTCAAAGTAGGTATGAGAATAGGTCATAAAATATTTTTCAAAACACTTCTCGAAAATCCGCTCTTATCTGTTTTCCGCACTAGTACAGAAAAGTGCGCTTGCTCGCCCCCACCACAATTTAATTGTAATAAAATCGTTTATCGTAACATGATAGGTGCACGTCGATCCCCACGAGGTGCACGTCAACTCCTACGTGTCATAAGTGTATTCAAAAACGTCGTTTGATACACATACAAATTTGTCACTACAGCCTTGGGCTCCATAACACGCTCGCCTGTACAGCTCGGGCTGATTTCGCCTCAATTGTAATGACAAACTTTCTCCACTTGTATCAAAATGTACTATTTCACCCACGTTATCCCACCTCCATACTTTAATTTGATTATTTCTATGGCAGAACCACATTTGTCCGGTAAACTAGTACATCATAAAATTCAACTAATTTGAAAAAGATGAATTCATTAAACGCAAGGTTATTAAGTCATTCCAAAGGAATACTCAATATTGTGCAACATTACACAAACACCAAACAAGATCTGTCAACGTCTATAAATAATGTTTAATCTCTATGACGGTGATCATTCGAAAACTTACAAAAACCAGCGTTTCAAATCAGGCAATAAGAGTAAATTAATCGTAACGTACAATAAGTCATTACCGAGGCCGTTCAATGTCATTATCATTGGCACGGCGTACGGCCTAGTTCACATGCTGCCAGTATTTGGTTAGGAGACCAGTAGTTTATGACAGTGTACATTCCATGGAGCATTCAAATGTTGCGTACGTTTGAATACCCCATGGAATGTCTATGGCATTTTTCCGATATACTATGATTTTTAATTAGACGAAGTAAAGTGACAGCAGTGGACAATGCCCAACTGTCAAATAACAATGCCCAACTGTCAAACAACCATTGTTACAGCTGTCACTTTACTTCATCTAATAAAAAATCATAGTATAGATACTGCAGTGTTTGGTCTCTTTAAGTTTGGTGTTTATTTTGATACACATTTATTATAATAAATATCTGAACCAATAATTAATTAATTTTCTTAACCTACATGTACTTTTTTATTCCTGGTGTGTTGGTGTAGTGGTTAGTGGCCCCGACTGATATGCCGGAGGTCGTGGGTGCGATTCCCTTCCAGGTTTGAAAAAAAGTTATTGTGTTCATCACACAAATGTTTGTGTGATGAAAACAATCATTTTTCCTATATCTGGGTGTAATTTATCTATGATATGTATGTATTTATAAATATTTTAGTATGTTTATCAGTTGTCTAGTGCTCAACATATTAAACAAATTAAATAAAAATATTATATTTCACGGAAGTAGGCCTAGTATAAAACTTTCAGAAGCACAGTTCCAAGGTGGTCGAACATTACTTCGTAGTCTTACAAAATATCCGTAACAGTATAATAAACAAAAGTTGTTCTGTTTCAAATAAACACAATTTATACAATCTTAAGACTAGTACCCATTCAATTTGCAATGAGACAAGCGCAAGCTACTGCGCTGTTGATTTCTCAATTCAAGTAACATTGCACAACTGGATCAAATCACTTGTGTATTCTGAACAAGACTATATATTTAAAGGCACTATCACAAAATATATTGTTCTTAGATTTCATAAATTTGAAATTCGAACGACTAATACATGGCATATTTGTAGCATTTTTACAGTTTTACTTACAATTATTAAGAATTTATATTTTTTTAATATTTATAATTTCAGTTCCATAAAAACTAATGTTGATTCTTATAAACTAACGTAAACATCTCATAATAATATGAACGTAGAATGAGGACAGATAAAGTTAAATATACCTGTTTATCAATTTTAAAAATAACTACAAAAAAGGAATAATATCATGTCATATAAGTATTTTATTTTGTTTGCTTTGTGCAGTAATCGTATTAAGCCACGAGCTCGAAAAAGTGTGGTCACACGTATTTTGTACTTGTATTTCGGGCTGTGGTGCTATTCTCTAAGAAAACGCAGCGCTGCCGCAACGACGAACATCCAAATAGGATTCATTGAATTAACAATCCAATATATAGGTCTATAAGGTTGACAATCCAATGTATCCTATTTGGGTGTTCGTCGTTGAGGCAGCGCTGGATTTCTTAGAGAATAGCACCACTGGTCTCCGCAACTCTACGACTAAAGCGTGTATTTTTCGTATGGGTGGTCACACGTATTATGAAATACTTTATATAGAATGTTGGCTTCAATATATTACAGGTAAAAAACAAATGCGAAAAGAGAGACCACTATAAATATTACTAATAACTGTTCTCCACCAATCAACAACGTTGCGAAATCTTAGTTTTTCGCAAACTCACGATCAGAAAATCATATATCATTCTTCTTTGCTTCAAATTGCTTGATTAATTTGATCTGCTGGCATATCAATAAGAACATAACATAATGTGCTTCAATAAATGTGTGTTGAATGTTTTTTTGTCACATCAAAAACCTGTCAAAATTATGATGAGCAGCGGATCATAGCAACAAACCTTGATCACCAAAAAAAAAAAACCGGTCGACCGCGTGATTAGATATTTTAATAACCTACGCATAATAAAAAGCCTATGATCACAGTAACTATTTAAAAACCTGATTGAAAAAAAGGAAAAGTGGTATTGACGCCTAATTTGCCCCGCAAACTTGATCATATCACATTACCTTCACTGCAGTTGGACTTAACCACGGGGCTTACTTGGCCAGACTTCGCCCAAAACACTGTCTCTCTTATCCCTAATGGGATAATTCTCTTTTCTCCTTATCAAAGCCTGCCTTTACCCAGCGGGTAACAGTGGGATACAACAAATTATTTAAAAAAAAAAAACTGTTTTTAGACCAAAATATCGTCGACGGTGCGTAGTTTTCCACGCCTCAAAGACATGTCGGCAAAACCGTAAGAGCCCAGCATTGAATTTTTGAAATGAAATGTGGTCCTAAAACGCAAACTAAAGGACACAGGTGTAGTATCTCCACCCTAGAGCGAGAGTGATTGGATGATTTCCCACTTAAAAAAAAAACTAATCAAATTCTAGTTACTTTATTTGTACAGGCGTATAATTGATAGATAGATAGATAATAATTTAGCCTATTATATCCCACTGTTGGAAAGGGCGAAGGCCTCCCTCTCCCTTTTCCACACACGTCTGTCCTCAGCCATTATGGGCCAATCCCTCCGGTAATTCCGGTAATCTTGGTGTACAATAAAGTATAAATAAATAAATAATTGTCCAGCTGATCTCTCCCCCTTCGCCTTGGTGTGCCGCAATGTCGCCTTGCGTTTAAAGTGTCTGTTTTGCCACGTATATTTTATGTCAGTTCCATGAAACTCAACGGCTTACCGATAATTGAATAGTCTCTTATTTTTACTAGTTTATATCATTTCAGTTTTATTATTTTTCCGATAAAACCCGAAGATGACCTTAAAAGAAAACATAAACCATGATTATGGCTGACCATTCAAGTCTTTCATTGCTCCATCAACTCCTGTACTACGCGTTGTGGTCCACTACATCTTTCGAGATTATTCCAAAGGCTTACCCATAAAAGTAAGGGCAACTGAAGTAACACAGGTAGGTTTTGTCAGTAAAATAATGACACATTTTTGTTTTGCTCCGCCCAGAGAGGGAGATATTATTTGATAATTTCTGAATCATAAGTTATATTTAGTAGAAGTTACTAAAAGGGTTATGAGTATACATGTGGGTGGAGAGGAAAAGGGCAGTAAGAGGATGATTATTTTTAGTAGCAACAAGAAACATGTAGCGGAGATATTTGTAATACAAAACGTGATTTGTGAAAATGTCCATGAAGTTTCTTGCACATTCTTCTCCGTAAAAGATCTATGCTTTGGAATGTGCAATCAGTATAATTTTTCCGAATGACTGACTTTTTGACAATTCAAAAGTGGCTGTAAATGGTTTATTTGAAATAAATGATATTATTTCCCACCACAATTAAATAGATGATTGATTTGAAAGTGAATATTAGGCTCTTAATATACTAGTGTGATCTACCATCAACGATTGCGTCAGTGCTTACCATTGCGTGGATTTCGCAGACAAGTACTAGTTTATTTGTTCGTTCCCTGCCGGAATCTGTGTTTCCTGATGGCTACAACCTGAGAATCTTTAAGTCAAAAATGAATAGGTTACTTCTAGGTAAGCGCGCTCCATCGTCGACCGCATCATCGCTTTCAATCAGGTGAGATAGCGGTAAAGCGCGAACCTATCAAAAATAAAAAAATATTCCAGTCCATCTCACAAATAGGAAGCCTCTATGACCTGAGTCCCAGCAGTGGGCACCTTTTAAGCAGGCTATGCTTATGTCATTGACAAACCGTTTCTTTTGAAAATACGTTCATTCCAACCTCTAAGCCTTATTTACGCGCATTTTAGAGTAAATTTTTACGTGGGAAGGTACTTATAGAAACAACTTGTTGGTACTCTTATAGACCAGAATATACTAAGGGCTAATCATTCAATATAAAAACTTAGTTCAACTAAACTGAGCTCAGCGTAATCTAGTTTAAAGACCCGTGTCGTAAACATGGGCGACAACAAAAGAATTGAAACTGAGTTTAGCGTAAACTAGGTTCAATTCATCGCGGTGAAACGCAAAATGAAGCTATAATCTCGTTTAGTCGCTCAAACTGCGTTTTTTTTGAACGAATCGCGATTAGTTTATTGGTGAATTTGGCTCTTAATGTTTAACTCACGACTTTGTACTTCACATGCCAATTTATACAATGTCTGTTAGCTTTTAGTAATCGAATGTATTTTTTAAATATTTATCAAAGCTTTGTCATAATATTGACTATGTCGCTTCATCAAAGTCTTTTGAATTTTAACTTGTATTAAATGATCGTAATATATTTTGTATTTGGGATTTATAAATGAAACTAGTTTTGAAATATAACTGAAGAAAAATCCATTGGAAGAAGCCACTGGCTTCATCCGCGAGACAGGAGAAAATCTATATAGACATCGATATCCGTGATAGACATACACAGTGATAAAATAGCATTCTACTGATAAAAGAATTAAAAGAGTCCAGTATTTATTTAATTTATTCATTAAAAACAAAAATACAAATCATTTCTCTCTATAATATTCTTACTAACTTCGCCCGTGTGAAAAAGAATTGGTGGCACTACAGGGGCTCCCGATGCCGACGGGGCCCCTGGTCTGAAAGGCTGCAAACTCAGAAGAAGTAACCCAACCTATTTTACAAAATTTAATCAAGTTAAATCACAACAACAACACAATAATTCTTGGGCCCCGTATAATGCATTTACCACGGGCATCAGATAGTCACACCACTGTTCATTACAAGCAAAAATACAAATCTTTTTTTCCTATGACAGTCCCTCCCGCCCCACCCGGAGCGAGAAAAATTATTTGAAGATTTCCCACCTCACAAAAAAGCTAAACATGTCAAACACAAATAATACAAAAGTTGGACAAATGAATGATAACAGTAACAATCCCATTTTGTGGTCCTCAGGTACAACATCGAAAGTCACGGCTGACGATCTTCACTATGGAGACAAATCCTGCATGCTGAACCTGACTCACGTCTCGCTGATTGACCTGCCTGTCGTCTGCGAGAAGGTCAACTCCAGCGAAATGTAAGTACTTTCTTTTAGGGTTGTAACGGGACGCGGAAGGGGTTATATCGGAACCGGAGTTTTTAAATTTGATTCATCAGAATCGAAACTGAAATCGGAAGCGAAGTTGGAGGCAGAACTGAAAATCAAATGAAACACTAATAAAATATGAGTACAAATGAAAACCGAGTTCATACCACTCCAAATACGAAACAAAACAACACGTAAAAGAGTCATTGACAGAAAGCACAGGGAGGGAGATTCCCTTCGACAAGTATAAACTTGTTTGTACGATATAAGTTCAGATTTTTTGGAACCTAAATCGGTATCGAAGATACAGGTTCTCCGCAACATCTCTGCTTTCTTTTGCTTAGTGACGAGCTCCTGGGAAAATATAGTTATCTACACAGGTCTACCTTCTAATTCCCACTTTTTTCTAAATCCCACTCCTGCTCTTACAAGCATAATCAGCATGATAATCTCTCTCTAGTAGAGAGAATAAGCCGTAATCCACTACCCGGACCTAGTGCGGGATGAAGTGTGTCACAAGTCTTCCAATTTTTGGTTCTAGGACATGTCGATTTCCACACAATGTTTTCCTTTACACTTTTGAAAGCAGTAGTGATAAAATAAATTCGCAAAGTAAAGCGTCTGGTTTGGTTTAAATCCGCGGCATAGAACTCCATGCCAATAAATTATCTTATCATGCTCCTCGCTCTTTGGATCATAGGTTAACTGAGGCCATGGGTTTACTGAGATCATGGGTTGCCTTAGAGTTATTGGTTGACTTACGTAAGGGAAACCCAGAAGCCTGAAATTCAAAGCAAAGAAGAGACATAGGTGTGGATTTAGTCAGTAAAAGTCTGACTAAATCTACAAGCCCAAGAATTTTTCGGATGCTTTTTCTACTTAAAAAAAATGCTCCCTGCTCTAGATAGTACTTTAAAAGAAAAAAAGTGTCTATCAAATTATCTACTTCGAGATGAAGTTAATGATGTGCTTCAACGTTAAACTAAATTATCTCTTATTAATATCACATTAAGAGCGATCGTAATCACTCTGTTCAACGTGGATTTCGAAAAGTAATTTATTTTCTTCGTACCGTCGGAGAAACTTTTCTGGTCCTATTATACAGTTAGGAGTTTAGGACCAAAAGTTCGACGGCTGTCTACTTAATTAACTTACCTAGTTACTTAATAGTAATTCTTCTTCAAATTAGATTAATTACTTAATTGGTCTCCACGATATTTGTTAAGGACGTTTAAATAATGAATATAATTGTGATTTAATGGAAAGGGAGAGGCCAAAGAAAATATGTCAGGATTTTGTGAGCCTATATATATGCCTATGTAAAAGACAAGGAAGTCAGTGATAACGTGACTTTTATGTTTTGAATACCGTAATAAGAGACACAATGGAAATACAATTAGTGTGCGAATTGCTGGCGTTCGCTTGAGGCTTGAGTAATTGACAAAATAGAAGAAAAAAATGTGGTGACCCCTAATAAAGAATAAATGGCTTACTTCTGGGCAAGCGTACTCCATCGCCACCCACTTGAATATTTGTTAAAAAATAGGGAGTTAGAGGCAAAAAGGCACAACTAAAGGTTTAAGTACAATAGGTAGAAGGTAGGGTAGATAGGTAATGATATCTTATTTGTATTTTTATTTTACTAGCAAAACTATTCACTAAAAATAATTTATATAGCAAAACAACGTTGCTGGGTCAGCTATTAAAATATGTAAATCTATTAAGGAAGTCATAAAAACTGATCAATCTTGCTGCGCGCCTACTTCAGGTTTTAAATAACATAAAAATATTTTATTACTCACAAAGTACGTTATAATTGCGAAGGCCACTCATTAGGTGCTGAGAATATTAATTATATGACAAATTGTCGCCGTGGTCAGGTGGGCAGGAAACTAGCACATATTATGCACCTTCGTGCTTACAGTAGCTACAGTATTGACATAATCACCATGCTTAAATGGCCATAGCTTTTTCTAGGAATTTATATATCAACTGCTCCCGCTCTGGGTAGAACAACAGGGATTGTCAGGCTTGACTAAAACCCCCGGAGCATGCCAATACAACCGAAGGCAGTAACAGTCTGATAAAGTCACCCTTTTGCTCCAGCCTAGAGCAGGAAACGTCATTGGATGATTTTGACTCAAAAAACCCTAGCACGTAACCGTGGATAGTGCAATAAAATGTTAAATTATAATCTAATTGATAAAATCAGCCTCTCTAAGCGTTTTTGTAGTACAGTTCTAGATGATCCCTACGTACCTACGTAAAAGGGATAGGGTTGCCCTTACCAAGAACTAAATTATTATCTAGTAATAATTTAGTTCTTGGTAAGGGCAACCCTATTAAAGGTTGACTGGTAGAAAATGCCTAAAGCACTACCTCTGAGCTTTTAACTAAAGTCAACTCAGAGTTAACTAAGGGCTAGGACACGTTGGAGCACACTGTAGAGGTGTGCCCCGCCTGGGCGGAGCATCGCCGTGTCCTCGTGGGGGCGATCGGCGGCAGCGATCTCTCTCGCCGGGCCTTGGTTCAGGCCATGGTCCGTAGTGAGGAGGGATGGCAGGCGGTCGCCTCCTTCTGCGAAGCAGTAATGCTAGCAAAGGAGGAGGCCGACCGCATCAGGCAGAGGCAACGAGGCGCTCGCCCCAGCCGCCGCCGGGATTCCGATCCCGATTTCCGGCCACCGTAGGCGCGGGCTTGCGGACGGCGTGCAATGGGTAGCACGCTGTCCGATCGTCCGGTAACCGACCGGACCGAGCCCAAGTCGTCGACGGCGCGTTCTGTTCCCGCGCGCCTCAAGGAGCTGTCAGCACACCGAAGAGGCCCAGCCTGCTAACTGCAGGCAGGCAGGGTCGAAGCCTACTGGGGTCATGGGTTAGTTCCGAAAGGAATGCTCGGCCCCGGCACGATAGGCTACGAAGGAACGGGGTAGGTTTTTAGTCAGTAAGAGTCTGACACTACTTCCCGCTCCGCCCAAGGGCGGGATTTGTCATTGGATGATTTTACCTACCATAAAAAAAAAAAAAAAAACTAAGGGCTGATTTCATCATTCAATATAAAAACTTAGTTCAACTAAACTGAGCTCAGCGTAATCTAGTTTAAAGACCCGTGTCGCAAACATGGGCGACAACAAAAGAATTGAAACTGAGTTTAGCGTAAACTAGGTTCAATTCATCGCGGTGAAACGCAAAATGAAGCTATAATTCGATTAGTCGCTCAAACTGCGTTTTGTTTGAACGAATCGCGATTAGTTTATTGGTGAATTTGGCTCTAAGTTTGCAATAAGAATTAGTTAATTAAAGTATGATTTTCTTCAAATTGTAAGACTTGTTAGTCTCACAGAAATGACCTACCTCAAGCAATAGTTTATCTATCGGTCATCAACTTCAGTCCATCTTAGAGATAAAAATCTAAATTATGATAATTTATTCTAGTACTAACAAGATTTTTTTTACCTTCATAGGTGTGAATACAAGATAACATACCTATTTTATATTAAAAAACGTGACATGATGAATAAAATTAACGAATCAAGGACAGAGTTCGAAGTTTGAATTTTTTATTCAATTAAAAATGGGTCAAGACGAACAAGAAATTATTCATTCCAATTTTAAATATCGATCGAATCTAAATTTCGGACTAATGAAAATCGGTCGGAGCCACGTCACCTTGACACAATAATTTCGTATAAGCCGACCCGTCCATAAAGCGTTCCGGACAGTTTTACCCAACCTCCCTTTTGTGCGGTTTCTTAAATAAATGAAAGGTCACAATGTGGGAATTACAGAGTTTTTTTTTTATGAATATTCATTGAGGAAAAGAGTGAAGGAAACATTAAACATTGAATAAGCGTTAATTTAAAACGTGATTGGTTACAACATTTAAAAAAAAAATTGTTAATTGTCCTTCCTAATAAATATATTCCTGTGTAAAAGATTTTTTTTTTAATTTCGCCTATATCTCGCATCAAAACGGCATTCAACTGTATTATAGATATCCAGAACATGTGTAATTCATAGTCTGGCTCAAGAATTAGGGTATAGGTAATTAGTTAATTGAGAGTGGGATTCACTCGTAAAAGTAAGCAATAGTACATTAATCTAATATAATAAAGTATTTTCACATAGCTATAACCTTTTTTTAAGATAAATAAGTTACTTATAGCCTTATAGGCAGGCGTACTCCATCGTCGCCCATATTATCGCTTACCATCAGGGTGTGTAAGGGCTCGTGTACACGATGCCGCCGCCGCGCCCTCACCGCGCTGCTATGCTGTGTATACGTTCGCCACCGCACCGTCACCGCACTGCCACCGCACCACTATAAAGGGTCTATTAGTCAATTCGATATTCTGCACAAGTTACACAGACTTGCCTTAAAGTTTACTTCCCAGTAAGACAGTCTGACCCTTATTACACTACGCGACATCGACAAAACCGGTCTGAATATCGAGTGGTGTAATAGATCCTTAAGTTGTTAGTAATACATTGCTAGCTGCGAAGAGCACAGGCGTAGCACTCGCGGTGGCGGTGCGGCAGCGGCGCGGTGACGGCGCGGCGGCAGCATCGTGTACACGAGCCCTTATGTGTGTGTGATGGGCTCGCGTTTGATCTCTAGATCAAGCGCGAGCTTATTAATAAAAAAAAACAGCTGAACGAAAAAGAGGTAGTAACTAACTACCTACAGTTCATTTGCCTCGGCCAGCTGACGTTTACTTAAAGAAATAAAGTTCGTACATGCATAAATTAATTCGAGTTTAAAAAAAAACTTATTTTTTAATTTTCTCTTTAAAAATTGAATCGACCCTTCGCGGGATTAAAACGACCAAAATTTAACGGTGTATATGATGAAAAAAAAAGAAAAATAGTTTATTCAAAGAAATACATATTCAACACTATAAATATTACCTCTGCCAAACTGCAAAGCAGTTTGTTGGCAGATGCATGTATAGATTAATATAGATTATACATTAGAAAATATATAGGCTGCAATATAATTTATAATAGGGAAGTTACTAATTCCTCGCGGGTGAAACCATTAACGAAGTGTTTAAATAATAATTATAAATCAATTGCGTGATTGACTGTAATTCCAATTTAATTGGTAGTGTTTTTATCAATCAATGAAGTCTATCGATGAATGCACATACCTTATGCCAATCACAATGTTATGCAATTTGCATTAACGACCTTTTAGCTGGTTTCACAGCAATACGATATACAATGTATCAATAGACTTGTATAATGTGACGTATTGGACTTGCATTAGCAGATTTAACTTTCGTAATACCAACATTTTATACAACATTATTTTTAGTATAGTATATGCGAAACCGGAATATAGTTTTTTTGTTTTTATTTATTATTATTGATAGGTTCGCGCTTGACCGCTATCTCACCTGATGGAAAGCGACGATACGGTCGACGATGGACCGCGCTTACCTAGAAGAAACCTATTCACTCTTGACTTAAAGGTTCCCGGGTTGTAGCCATCAGGAAACACAGACTCCGGCAGGGAATTCCACTCCTTAGCTGTACGCATAATGAAAGTGTTCCCAAATCGCTTGTTTAGAATCAGTAACTGAATCGATTCTAATCATTTTTACAGCATGTTATATTTTTTCCCATGAATATTTAAAAAAGGTTACAATTTGGACACCACCGATACGTAGAAAACAGGTCACGGCAAGCCATTGCGGGCACCAGCGCGCAGCTGGGTGCGGGAGTAAAATAACTCCTCAGTCCGGTGACCATGTGTTTGTGTGAACAACCAGGTAACACAACAAGCTTATAACTTTGAGATTTTTCATGATACAGTTATGAAATTTTGTACTTAGATTCTTTACATAAAAATACTAGACACGTGTTACGGGTTTCGCATAATTTTACTAAAAATAAGGTTGTATAACTAGCGGTCCCAACAAACGTTATCCTGTCTGAAAACTGGTTCATGTTCAGAAAAGAAATTGATAACCCGTTCTTAGCAGATGTCTACACCCTATAAGGAACCTACTTGCCAAATTTTAAGTTTGTAGATGTTATAGTTTCTGAGATTTCGTAGTTAATCAGTGAGTGGTAGGTATTTTGCTTTTATATACACTGTCACAGAATAAGATATGACACCGTTAAATTTTGATCGTTTTAATCCCGTGGAGGTCGATTCGGTACATGAAGCACTATCGATTTGTAAAAATAAAATTAGAAAAACAAAGTACTTTTTTTTAAACTCGAATTAATATATGCATGTACGAAATTAATTTCTTTAAGTATTTCAGGCCTTTGCCCAGCGGTGGGACAGTAAGGGCTAAAAAAAAAAACAAGTCAATGACCTTGTAGGTAGTTGTCGGTCGTTGCGTAAATATCAGGACACATATTCTGTTGGATGGTATCAAAGTTTCTTTAGCGTAGGTAAAAACATTTTGTGTGTTATACATACATTGATACGAGTATATAAGGGAAGATACACGATAACATCGCAATCAGAAAACCTGTACTCGAAACTCACACACCTACTCTACCTATATAATCACTGATAGACAAGAACAGAGATAAGAGAGGGCGCTGTCGTACGAGCGAAATAGCGTTAGCAACCGAATGTGTATGTGTGCAACAGTGTGATCGTCGCGACCGATGTAATGCCGATTGCGACTGAGTGAAATTAGGACAAACTATCATGATTTCAGAGGTCCACACGCTAGAGGCGAATCACCTAATTTTCGTTGTTTTGATTATATCAATGGTTATATAGGCTGACTGGTAATTAGTGAACGATACTTAAACACGCGATTGTAGTCATGATAACAAACAACTTTTACTATGGGGCCAAACCAGAAATCGCGAAAAAAAATCTGCTGGTCAGTACATTATTGTTCGCCTAACTGGTCCAAATGTACTGAACTTGGCTGATTTCTTTAACAATTTCAGGTTTGGTCCCATAGTAAAAGTTGATTTGTTATCATGACTACAATCACGTGTTTAAGTATCGATCACTAATTACCAGTCACCCTATATTTATAGACAATCAAAAGGCAAAATTAATTTCCAGGAAGCAAATCCACGGAAAAAAGCTAGTAAATAATATTGTACACGCAAAGATGCATCATTTTATTACTCCGGTCATAACTATGACACATAAAAACTGCGTCGCAGTCGTTTAATATCGCTTATCTCATCACAGCAAGATCGTTACCAGCGGGAACATAAAACAGATCTTTTATTTAGTCAATTGATCTCAATTAAAACAAGACTATTTAGATTAGTATCTACCTAATGGAGCGTGACAGACTTTTCTGTTCATTTAGCACTGGCATTTTATAATAATAATATTCCACAACTATCACACAACGTCGTCTAGTCCCAAGCTAAGCAGAGCTTGTGTTATGGGTACTAGACAACTGATAAACATACTTATATATTTCTAAATACTGAAAGAACGCCACAAAAACTTAAAAGAACTTAATAGTTAATAGAGCATTGTCCAGCTATGGCATGCTAAAACATCCCATTGGGTCTAATTGTGCCTTTTTAACGCTAAATGAAAAACCTTGTTTTGATGAAAAAACAAAGTAAAATCAACTATCACACAACGTCGTCTAGTCCCACGCTAAGCAGAGCTTGTGTTATGGGTACTAGACAACTAATAAACATACTTATATATTTCTAAATACATACATGTTATAGATAAATTACATCCAGACACAGAACAAATGATCCTGCTCATCACACAAACATTTGTCCTGGGTGGAAATCGAACCCACAACTTTCGGCATAGCAGTCAGGGCCAGTGACCACTAGACCAACTGGCCAGACCAAATTTTTCAAGCGAGTTCATTCGCCCAAGTTCTAACCATTTTGAACTTTATTAAACTTCTGTAAATCCACAAATATGTATAACAGAGAACACCGTGAAACATTATTTTATTAAAATTAACTACATGACCAACCGCCTTGCAAAAATCAAAACATGTCATAAATTAGTTGACTCAATAAAATAAAAACGCTAATCTGTCCCTAACTTACGATTTCAAACGACATACATCTACGAGAATGCGTCACGGAAATGTTTGAAAATTATAAAAAATAATAACTGGTTTTTCAAAAAACTGGCCTCGAAAAAACAAAATATTGAATAGTTTTTACATTATATAATTACAATTATATACGGAATCCTAATAAAAAACATTGTGTAATATAGGTAGTTGCCTATATTTCAGATCCGGCAAGTCTTTGTAATTGATCTCGCCGAGTAATGATGAATTGATTGTAGATATATAATCTAATTTTTATTCGTCTGCTTCCTATTGGCAAATGAGGCTCATATAAATCTGGTGTATCTTTAGATAAAAGGCTCACTCACTGACTCATCAACGCCCAGCCCAAGCCTTTGGACCAAGAACGTTGAATGCACAAAGGTTCCTATTTTTAAGTATAATATATGTTACTGGCAATCGGTATAATTCAGGTAATTATTCCATACAATACTGAACGAGCAGCCGGTAATGTGTGTAAAAGACGAGAGCAGGGAAGGAGGTGATGTAATTTTAGGGCACCCCGACACGGACAGGTTTTGTTAGGTTAGCTTAGGCGAGCTTAATCGACTAATAATGACGTATAATTAGTGTTTAGGTATTTAATTAGTGCACACCTTCATTTACAGGAAAACACGGCAGGCACAAAAACAATTTACTATGCAACTAAGCTAACCAAAATAAAATTACAGTTAAAACAGGGCATTAGAAACATAATACAGTGTACAGCTACTTGATAAATTGTAAACTAATAATGATAATATATAATAAAGAGAAATTAAGTACAACATTGTATTCTACAAAAATACAAACTTAAATTAAATCTTTAAAAATTTTCTATATCTTGAAAGAGACGGGCAGATGTCCAAGCTTAAAGTAACCGACATATTAAATTGACTACAAAGCCCTGTGAAAATTACAGAAACGTGATTTTTTTTTTTCAGAAATAGAACTCTTCTCCAAACATCTTAAATTAAATTTAAACCAAACTAGACTTAATAAAATGGATTAAAGTTGCCAAAAGAATACAATTTGGTTGGTAGCCAAAGCTCTTGGAAGAATACCTAGTGCTGTTACCAAATAGCAAGGCCAATCCTTCTTCATTTAATGTGAAAAAAGGTGCCAAATAGTATTCAAAATTATCCTTTTTATTACATTTGTTTTCCACTCCTAGATGATCAAACTATAATCTTTTTTCGCTGGTTACTTATACAAATCCAATATTTATAAGTACCAAAGTCGAATGATGATCATGAAACTTTTGTAAATAATCAGCCTTATAATGTTCCCACTGCTGGGACTGTGGCCTCCTCTCTAGGAGAGGGAATGGGCCGTAATCCACCACGCGGGCCCAGTGCTGGTTGTTTTGTTGGACATGCCGATTTCCTCACGATGTTTTCCTTCGTCGTTTTGAAAGCAGTAGTCATGAAATATATTTTTTTAACCTTTTGAATACCGTAATAGAAAGACAATAGGTGGCGGACACCGGTGTCCTCTTGGGGCTTAACAGTTTTGCTTGACTCCGATCCTACCTGATAGTAAGCAGCGATTATCGTTGATGGTGAGGCGTACTAGTTAATAAGAGCCTATTCACTCTAGCTTTGAAGACACGTGAAAACAAAAAACAAACAACACAAACTGTTCCAGTCCTTCGAGGCAAAACGATTAGTCCGGTGGATGTTCGCCGTACTTCGGGTTGTCCGATAGTAGAACAGAGACGCCGGAATCAAGTCATGCAATTCCCGCGCATACTTTCTAAAATGCAACCTGTAAAAAAACGAAAGGCTGGCCACTCTACGCCTGTGTTCAAGACTACACCCAAAGTAATGCGTCTGGCTGTGTTTGAATCCGCGCTCTTCAACTCGTAAGTCGGGGCCGTTACCACGCGTCAACCACTGCTCTATGAATTTTTTAAATACGTGAACGGAAAATGATAATTTATTATGTCAATCATGTTGGAGTCTTATTGTTTGGATAAGGTTTTCAAATGACAATGACACTTGTTGTCGTGTGTGACAGCTAATATTTTGTAGTTAGAAATAACTGTCGTCTAGATGGCGTAAGTTTTGATATTTGTTTTGTCAAATGACGATTTTACATTTAATGTGGCGCATTAAATAATTCTTGAACTTTATGTGACATTAAATCAAATGTTTCAGATATTTATATTTTTGTAAGGATTTTTCTGGTTGTTTTTATACATACACTGACTTGAATAAATAGTTAACTGTTTCTGCCAAGATGGCGGTAGATCCGGTCCTCACTTTTATTAATAGCGGGTGTTCGAACCCACGAGAGTAGTCGGTTGTCGATTTTAGATAGGGCAAGTCAAGGAAATAAAAGTGCTGTGTGGATAAAGTCAGTAATGTTGAATTAGTGATTCAACAATTCAGAAGCGGGATATTAATAGTTGGTCGGTTATACCAGCCAATTATATCCAGGCCCACATACGTAAGTTTGGTTGTTCTGATTTGACGCTGTCATAGGGTAAGAAAACTAATTTTATTTTCTACCTGTTTTTTTTTTTTTCTTCCTTTTTGTAATGTTTCTGTATTTAAAAGATAACTGTCTTTGTTGTAACGGATTGTGTTGGTTCAGTACCTTACACTGTATTGTAGTATTAAATATTGTGCTAGTAGCATTTGTGAACGCAAATAGGTTTGTTTATCTTTAAACTGACACAATTGTTTGGTACATATTCAAAGAAAAACTGAGTTTGATTATAATTTCCTCATCATTGAAGAGATTCACTGATCCAGTAAGGTCAATATCGATTTTTTTTAAGAAACCAATGGGTACCTATTTATATTTTTCTGATAAGTTTTTATTTCGAGCTGTGGGTTTACAAGTTACCCTTATTGTATTTTAATTGAAATGAATATAAATGTAGTGGTTTTTGTTTTAAACCAACGGCTATTACCCTTATTTTTACTGGTATTTTATTGATATAAATTTAACATGGACGGCAATATCGTTTGTGGATTTATTTTAATCATTTGAATACCGTAATTAGACAGAATAGAAAGACAATAGGTGTGCGAGCGCCGGCGTTCACTTGGGGCTTGAGTAATTAACAAATGATCTTGTATCAGACTAATCATAACTTTAATCTGAGACAAGTAGGTACAACTTTGAAATATGTTGCTGATGTGTTGTGTTGCTTACCTACAATAATTATATGAATGTACGGGTTCATCATATTGTTTTCAACTATTTGGTTCTATTTGAAAACAGTTAGTGGTCTGGTTAAATTTGAATTTTTACAGCCACTAAGCAGTCATTGTTAGTGATTACATTAGTATTAAAAGGCTTGATAATCCAACCTTAAATCCGATTGAACTATAAAGTCGTTTTCCAAACAAGGCCGAGACTAAAAGCTAGCACTTTTTATAACATTTGTTGTATGCAATTATTGTTCTAAAAGCAGTAGCAATGGGTGCAGCGTGATGCGTGAGGCAAGCGCAGCGTGGTGCGCCAGACGAGCGCAGTGTAGTGCACCAAGAGACCGCAGCGTGGTGCGTGAAGCAAGTGCTGCGTATTATGTAAGGTGAGCGCACTGTGGTGCGCCAAGCCGCCGCGGCGTGGTGTGCCAAGCAACCGCAGCATGGTGCGCGAAAAGAACGCTGCGTGATGCGTAAGGCGAGCGCAGCGTCGTGCGCCATGCGAGCGCAGCGTGGTGCGCCATGCGAGCGCAGCGTGGTGCGCCATGCGAGCGGAGCGTGGTGCGCCATGCGAGCGGAGCGTGGTACACCATGCGAACGCAGCGTGGTAGGCCATGCGAGCGCAGCGTGGTACGCCATGCGAGCGCAGCGTGGTGCGCCATGCGAGCGCAGCGTGGTGCGCCATGCGAGCGCAGCGTGGTACGCCATGCGAGCGTAGCGTGGTACGCCAGGCGAGCGTATTGTGGTGCGCATGGCGAGCGCAGCGCGGTGCGCATGGCGAGCGCAGTGTGGTACGCCATGCGAATGCATTGTGGTGTGCGTGCAGTGCGCATGGTGGGCACCGCGCAGTGTGCAAAGTAGGCGTCGCGCAGTACGCAAAGTAGGCGTCGCGCAGTGCGCAAAGTAGGCGTCGCGCAGTGCGCAAAGTAGGCGTCGCGCAGTGCGCAAAGTAGGCGTCGCGCAGTGCGCAAAGCAGGCGTCGCGCGGTGCGCAAAGCAGGCGTCGCGCGGTGCGCAAAGCAGGCGTCGCGCGGTGCGCAAAGCAGGCGTCGCGCGGTGCGCAAAGCAGGCGTCGCGCGGTGCGCAAAGCAGGCGTCGCGCAGTGCGCAAAGCAGGCGTCGCGCGGTGCGCAAAGCAGGCGTCGCGCAGTGCGCAAAGCAGGCGTCGCGCAGTGCGCAAAGCAGGCGTCGCTCAGTGCGCAAAGCAGGCGTCGCGCAGTGCGCAAAGCAGGCGTCGCTCAGTGCGCAAAGCAGGCGTCGCTCAGTGCGCAAAGTAGGCGTCGCGCAATGCGCAAAGCATGCGCGGCGCAGTGCACAAGGCGAGCGCGTTGCAGTGTGCAAGGCGGGCGCCGCGCAGTGTGCAAGGCGGGCGCCGCGCAGTGTGCAAGCCGAGCGCAGCGCGGTGTGCAAGGTGGGCGCCGCGCAGTGCCCTAGGCAGACGCCGCGCAAGGCAAGGTGAGCGCAGTCGAGTGGGAATGTAATCAATGCACAAGGGGTGCAATGCGTAGTTGTTTGATTGCACAATATGTGCAAGGCATAGTTGTTTGATTGCACAATATGTGCAAGGCATAGTTGTTTGATTGCACAATATGTGCAAGGCATCGTTGTTTGATTGCACAATATATGCAAGGCATAGTTGTTTGATTACACAATATGTGCAAGGCATAGTTGTTTGATTGCACAATATGTGCAAGGCATAGTTGTTTGATTACACAATATGTGCAAGGCATAGTTGTCAGAGTGCACAATATGTGCAAAGCATAGTTGTCAGAGTGCACAATATGTGCAAAGCATAGTTGTCAGAGTGCACAATATGTGCAAAGCATAGTTGTCAGAGTGCACAATATGTGCAAAGCATAGTTGTCAGAGTGCACAATATGTGCAAAGCATAGTTGTCAGAGTGCACAATATGTGCAAAGCATAGTTGTCAGAGTGCACAATATGTGCAAAGCATAGTTGTCAGAGTGCACAATATGTGCAAAGCATAGTTGTCAGAGTGCACAATATGTGCAAAGCATAGTTGTCAGAGTGCACAATATGTGCAAAGCATAGTTGTCAGAGTGCACAATATGTGCAAAGCATAGTTGTCAGAGTGCACAATATGTGCAAAGCATAGTTGTCAGAGTGCACAATATGTGCAAAGCATAGTTGTCAGAGTGCACAATATGTGCAAAGCATAGTTGTCAGAGTGCACAATATGTGCAAATCATAGTGGTTAGAATCCACAAAATGAGCAAAGCATAGTAATTAAAATGCACAAGGTGTGTAAAGCATAGTTGTTAGAGTATACAAGGTTTTTAAAGCATAGTTAGATTGCACAAGGTGTGCAAAGCATAATTATTGGAGCAAATATATAGGTTTGATTTATTTGAAAAAAAAATTAAGGAATATGAATCTGAATTCGAACGCACAAAGTGTGCAAAGCTTAGAGCCAAATTCCCCAATAAACTAATTGCGATTAATTAAAACAAATACAGTTAGAGCGTCTAATCGAGATTATAGCTTCATTTGCATTTCATCAATATGAATTGAATCTAGTTTAGGCTAACTCAGTTTTAATTCTTTTGTTATCGCCCATGTTTATGATATGGGTCTAAATTAGATTACGCTGAGCTCAGTTTAGTTGAACTAAGTTTATATATTGAATGATGAAATCAGCCCTTAGTTGTTAGAATACACAAAGTGTGCACAACATATTTGTTAGATTGCACAAGGTGTGCAAAACATAATAATATGTAGTTGTTGAGTGCACAAGATGTGCAAAGCATAGTATTTAGAATGCACAACGAAGCATAGTTAGTAGGCACAAGGTGTGCAAAGCATAGTTGTTAGATTGTAAAAGGTGTGCAAAGTATAATTACTAGAGCAAATATTTCTTTTTTGATTTGTTTGAGCAAATAAACAAATATGAATCTGTATTAGAATGTATAAGGTATGCAAAGCATACTTGTTAGATTGCACAAGGTATGCAAAGCATAGTTGTTAGAATGCACAAGCCGTGCAAAACGTAGTTGTTGGAATGCACAAGCTGTGCAAAGCATAGTTGTTTGAGTGCACAGCCCAATTATGCATAAGGTGTGCAAAGCATAATTATTAGAACAAGTTCTGACGGTTTCAAGGTAGTAGCGACTTGTACCACCCTAGTGGTTTCAAGGTAGTAGCGACTTGTACCACCCTAGTGGTTTCTAGGTAGTAGCGACTAGTACCACTAGTAATACAGTATATAGCGTACAGTTTTATTTTTGCGGCTTCGAGGTAGAAGCGACTTGTACCGCCCCAGTGGTGTTAAGGTAGTAGCGACTTGTACAGCTCCAGTGGTATGGTAGTAGCGACTTGTGCCACTAGTAACGTAATTAGTCAGGATCAGAATCAGAATTTCAATTTGTTAAACATAGGTTCTATCTCAAAACAGTCAATATGTAAACCATGTGGTTGCATAATGAGAAATATTACAAATTGTCATAAAAAAAAAGTATAGTAACATTTATCCATTAATAGCGAGATAGACTTTTCTTAAATTTTAATAAGGGTTGAATTATTGGGCTTTCGATGCCAAAAAAAAAATAGCTTATTTTCACACGATTTGTTCATACATTGAGGACGCACTGCAGTCTCTTTTAAAAAAAAATCTGATAGCTTTTGAAACAGATATAAATTGATTCTAACAAACAAAGCAGTTTCGTAAATGTACATAGCTGGTACAGTCATAAATTTTAAGGATAGTTTTTGAGCCACATATTGACCGAATACATGGTTTATAACGTACAGTTGTATGTTGGCGGCTTCAAGGTAGAAGCGACTTGCACCGCTCTTTAAGTTTCAAGATAGTAACGCCTTGTTCTACAAGTAATGTATGTAGTATATATTACACCATACTATATGTACATACAGTTGTATGTAACTGATTGTTATCGATTAATGGTAGTGTTTATTTTATGCAATTGTAATTTACAGGTACGGGGACAGGGTGTGAAGTCCCCGTAAACCTTCATTAAAAACCAAGCATCCTCCCAACAGATGGATGTTGTTGTCTCATCCGGGCAGCTGTCTGGTGGTTGATGTCAGATTTTTATGTGGTTAGATCGCACGGAGAACTCTGAACTGCAATGCAGGATTTATAATTTTTTGTCGTTAATTTGTTATGTGGCAACATAAATGATTGATAAGAGTCTTTCAGGCGTCGTGATGCACGCCAGGTCAGTGGAAGTTTGGTTCCAGTGAGTCAGAACCGGATACCACATAGATCTCGGTGATTCTGAGCTGTGTGTGGTGATGTTCCAGTGAGTCAGGGTGGTACTGTCCCAATGATTCGGGGATGCCCCAGTGAGATAGTGGTGATGTTCCATGAGTCGAGATAATTCTGCAGATTCCAGTTGGTCGTAGAAGTGCTGCAAGTACCAGAGGGTCGGAGCGATGATGTGTAACTCAATGCAAGCCATTACGTCTGACTGCTGTCGTCAACCAGGAAAGTCTCTTCACATTATGGCCAAAAGTACAGTCTGCTTAGTCAAGGTCACTGATGGGGCTAAGATCAGGTTAGCATGCTTGTGGTGAGGTTACCTTTTAAAGCCGTAGGTGCTGGCTGCATGGCTCAAGAGTTTTAGGAAATGATATATGACATCACGACGTGGTAGCTGTATGAAGGCTGCGTTAATGTTCGTAGTCGAGGTTCACCAGAGGTTACACCAGAGGTATGCGGAACAGTGAACAAGAACGAAGTCCCGCAAACTACCATTACCTTCATTTCTTTAAAATTTGATCGTTAAAGTAAAAGACACTCTCGCAATTACGCAGGGACGCGTAAGTTATGCGGATGGCCGAATGTTGGAGTCTTATTGTTTGGATAAGGTTTTCAAATGACAATGACACTTGTTGTCGTGTGTGACAGCTAATATTTTGTAGTTAGAAATAACTGTCGTCTAGATGGCGTAAGTTTTGATATTTGTTTTGTCAAATGACGATTTTACATTTAATGTGGCGCATTAAATAATTCTTGAACTTTATGTGACATTAAATCAAATGTTTCAGATATTTATATTTTTGTAAGGATTTTTCTGGTTGTTTTTATACATACACTGACTTGAATAAATAGTTAACTGTTTCTGCCAAGATGGCGGTAGATCCGGTCCTCACTTTTATTAATAGCGGGTGTTCGAACCCACGAGAGTAGTCGGTTGTCGATTTTAGATAGGGCAAGTCAAGGAAATAAAAGTGCTGTGTGGATAAAGTCAGTAATGTTGAATTAGTGATTCAACAATCACCATCTGGAAAACACCTTGTGAAAATCTGGTTATTCTAGAAACTAGTAGTTTCTCACTCTCTCACGAAATCTCACCTTTGTAATTTATATATCATAAAAAAAAAAACGTTTTGCTTTCTAACATAACCGTGTCTTTTTAGAAAAGCACTTTACAATTTCTAGAGATATTTTACAATCTTCGGCGTTCGTAATTTTCCAGTAACATATTTAAAAGAACGTTTTAGGTAGTGACTAACAAATGAAGGTCAGGTCAAGACATCTAATATGTGATAAGTGACTTTTAAAAACATCTGATATGTGACTTTTAAAAATATCTTTTAATAAAATTTAAAGTTGATTCATGCGATCAACACGCTTTATGGAAGTCCCGTCACTTCAATGGTCATTACCCTTAGAGCTCATACACACGAGCGGCATGTTGCCAACGGCGGAGATAATGCAGCCATCGACAATGGGGCGGCGGCAGCCATCGAACTATAGCGACACTGGACACACACGTCGGCTGCCACTGATCTTCATCTGTTGGAATGTCGACGACGGTGTAATTGGGTCATTCAGTTCCCTTCAAAATGGTTGAGCTGAATAGGACTTATGCATGCGTCATGCTCGTGAACGGGCGCCGTCAGTTGAGACTGGTCATCTCTTAGCTGCCAGTGGCTTATTTCTTCTGATTTTTTTTTTCTGTATTTATCTACATTCTGCTCACATAATAAAAGCGGCATGAAATATGTAACCAAGATTTAAAAGAGCGTCCATGGAGTTTCTTGCACGTTCTTCTCGTGCAAGAAACTCCATGGACGTGCAATTTTGCTTCACTTTTTTTTTGGACTGATCGACATTTTGAATATTCAAAAGTGCCTGTAATTGGTCTATTTGAAATAAAAGCTTCTGATTTCTGACGGCCGCCGCTGACGTGTCGACGGCTGCAGTTATCTCAGCCGCGGGTAACATGCCGCTCGTGTGTATAAGCTCTTACCTGAGAATCAATTAAGATTTAAGTGCAAAATCCCAAAACAACAATATGGTCTTCCAACCACATAAAAACATCGTTAATAAAGCTTAAAAACGAGTCTGAATGTTGTTTAAGAACGTAATGCGTGTGGGTATTACGTATTCTCGAAGGTATTCACCCAATGGTTAGTGTACCTACAATATTTTAGGAAAGGTGACCGCTACCTTTTACTCCTTCCTTTTTTTTGAGGTCGGAAATCATCAAATAACTTCTCTCGCTCTGAGTGAAGCCAGATTGAAGGTCAGACTTTTACTGACTAAAACTTGCCTGTGTCCTTCAGTTGCCCTTTGCGTTCCAAAGCCGCCCTTTACCCATTTTTTTATGGTGGAAAAGTCATCCAATGACTTCGCCCGCCCTTGGGTGGAGCATGGGATAGAGTCGGACATTTACTGACTAAAAACCCTGTTAATACCTGTTCCTTCTTAGCCTTCGCTTCAAGGCCCCGGGGTACACTTTCACATTATCCATGGCCTCAGAAAGCTTCGACCCTGCTGGGCCCTCGTTTGCTGACATTTCCTTGAGGCGCGCATGTCGACGACTCGGTCCGGACGGTTACTGGGCGGTCGTTTGACGTCAACATTTCGTCGATGGACATTGCTCACCGTCGCCCGTTACCCATAAGGTGACTTTAAATTGCTATCATGTTTTCCAAAAAGACTTTTCTAAATCGTAAAAAAAAAGTCTTTATCCTTTCTTTATGCTATACGATCTTGCTTCTTGCAGGATTCTAGGTCAACGGAAAATACCCTAGGTTTAGATTTTTTTGAGTATCAAAATATACTCCTAAATGGAGCATACAGGGCCTTATCTTTAGAGTGTTTTGACTTAGAAGTTTGATATTTTCACAGCTTTAAGGGATCGCAGATCTATGTATACACCACTATTTTTTAATTATGGCAAATACTTAAAGGGCTTATTAGAAAAGCTCTTGTTATTATTTAAGTAAAGTCTCAATGCATAATATTCATAAACAGTAAAGTTATGAGCGTTTGTTTATATCCCAAAATCTCACTCAGGTAATTTATGGAAATATTGTGCAGGTTATTGTTTATGAACGAAAAAATGTCAATAAAAATGGAAAAACACAGCGCTTAGTATTTTCTAGTAGTAGTTGTTATGAATGATGATTCAATTATGAATTTACCAATAAAGACAAATTGTCGTGGTCAATTTTGGGATTCCTTTTTTTGTACTTTTGACTACACAAATATGATCAGTAACGGGTACTGATTGAGCCCCATTTTTTTGCGCACTAATTAAAAAATAGGGGTGTATGGTTTTAATTTCAACTTTTTTCAGTCCTTAGAGATACGGAATCGCAAAGAAAATATCTAATAAAGGAAATTAATGTTCTTATACCACGTTTGAGTCATGTAAAATTGTAAATGCAACTTCATACAACACTTGCCTACAAGTAAGTAGGTAGCCAGTGACTTATTGAAGTAGTTATTGACCATGATTGGCATAACGACTATATTTACGCTTTATAATTTGCGGTTAAGAGCCCAATTATTGGTATTTACTAAACAGGGGTTATACCTGGGTAGGTAATTGGCACGTTCTCATTTGGAAATACGTAGTTTTAAATAATATCTGACTAAAGCTTGAACTACATTAGGCCGACGCACACGTGTATCACGCCTGATTTGTACGTAGAACGACGTCGCGTGGCGTGTATCAAGTGTAGCTCTACAAGTCCAGTTGCCATATAAAATGAATGGAGACCGACGCGCCTAGGTCGGTGTGTGTGGCACACGTGTGCGCAGTGTAGTTCTACCTTTAGAGTTTAATAGGTACCTTTACGGTTGACCAGATAGACTGGATATAGACAGTAGGATTGTTCGCAAGAGTTATAGTGGTTTTTGAATGCAAAGGGCAACTGAAGGAACCAGGTGGGTTTTAGTCAAGTAAAAGTCAGATACTGCCTCTCAACAGTGATTACCAACTTACAAGTTGGTAACTTACAAGTCATAAGTCGCGTCTTGAAACCCAGCCAGACCTATTACTTATTTTGTTTAATTTTTTTCATCACCACTTTCAAAACGGTGAAGGAAAACATCGTGAGGAATCTAAAATAAAAAAATCGAAGACACGTGATGTCCACCAATACGCACAGGGCCCTCATGGTGGATTACGGCCCATTCCCTCCACTTTGCGTCGTATCCCTCAATGGCCATGGTCGTGGCCTCGCTGCTTCATAACTTTAACTTGTATGATATTCCTCCGATTGTTTCTGTCTCTGGTGGTACGAAGGGCATACCGTAGAGGCAAGAGCGGTGCGGATCTGGTCGGACCAACCAATGTATGGGCTGGGCCAACGAGGCCTTTTGCCATCAGCTTTACCGGTCACGTGAGCGTTTCGAGGTTGCCATTGAATTCCCTTGCAATGTGACCGAAGTATTGAAGAATCTTGCTAAGACACTCGGACTCAGACCGCCTTATTACAAAATACGATCTAAAATAGTTCCAAGAGTATTACTAGTTTTATTTGGCCTTAAACCTAATAATAGTCCTGGAAATACATTTAGATCGCTTTTAATTGGTATTAAATTTAGTAATAATCCCGAAAACTACATTTAGATAGCATTTAATCGGGATTAAACCTAGTAATAGACCTGGAACTATTTTAGATCGCGTTTTGGAATAAGGCGGAGAGAGTTTAACAAATCATAATAAATCGAAGAAGTTGATAAGTATTTTGACTCCAATTTAGAAATATGAACTTCTAAGGAAAAAGATATGATATTTCAAGGAAAGGTTACCTTCAAGCTTAGGATAAAACCTGATCTGAAGATGAGGATAAATATTTTTTTATATAAAAATGGGTACACACGCGACTCGAATCGAACTGTGACAGTCAGTTTAAAAATTATACCAATATTCCAAAAATTTCAATGTTCTAAAAATAATTACCGATCTTATTCTCCGATATTATCTTTCGAATTTATTATACCTGTCGACATGTGCATAATGAACGTAAAAATACATAATACACTCGTTCTTTGCCAAAAGAATTAACATTGCCAATCAACGTGGTAATGCAGCTAGTCCAACGAACTTACAGCCCAGCCTATGGGCTCGTCATATTTACCCAGTTAGATTAATTATTAAAACTATTTAATATTTAAGTACTTCATAATTATACACCACAATAGGTACCAATAATAATAAAATATTTACCACGTGACCAGCCTTAACGTGTTCACCAATTGTACCTAGTATTAATATTATATATATATTATCTATGGCCAAGGTCAGCTAAACATAATCTCCATATTAATCAGGAAACAATATCTACAGCTCAATTAAATCAGTTCCTATTTACATTCCTATATATTGTTTATAACAAATATATAATGACTGGACAATTATAGTTTTATTTTATCATTTGTCGTTCGTGAAGATAAGTCTCGTATTTACGGAGTGGTTTAATACAAAATAATCTTTAGATTCTATTTCTTCAGCACTAAAAAAAAATATTTAAAACAATTCACTCAAAAGACTTTTCCATGCGTGATCGCATCAGTTAAGAAGATGAAGAAGATGTCTTAAAGAGAACGAAGGTCGCCGACATAGCCCGAAGAATCGCCAAATTTAAGTGGCAGTAGGCAGGGCACATTGCTGTTTGAACGGTCAATGGAGCCGAAGGGTTCTGGATGAGCGCCCGCGCCGTAAAATGCAGTGTTGCCGCGGCCTCCCATAAGGTGGACCGATGACCTGATGAGAGTCGCGGTAATCGGATAGATGCGAGACGCAGCAGACCAGTTGCTTTGAGGCACATGCTGGATGCTTTAATCCAGCAGTAGAACTCTTTCGATTGACATGATGATAACTCAAACGATGAAAAAACTAGATATAAGCGCGACTAGACAGAGGCAGTCTGCGCTTGGTAACGGGGACCATCACTGGACACTGCACACTGAATAAGCACCTCCACACAATAGGAATCGCAGATAGACTCCTGTGCAGAGCATGCTTGGGGGTGGAGGAAACAATTGCGCATGTGCTCCTAGACTGCACACGTGTCCCTGACACATGCACACGAACCTTAGGCTCCCCAAACTCCCTTATTGACGCCCTTAAAAACCTGAGACTGGCCTAATCAGGTGTTAGAGAGAGGTGGGCTGGTTGGAATAAGCCCACCAAAGATTATAGCCGCCATGGCTCACGTAAGTACAATGGTCCGCATAGGACTGAGTGTGGAAACCATACTCAGACATAACATAACACAGCTAAAATTAAACAAAATCAGACTAAGTAGATAACAAAATATAAAATTCGTGTCTTAACGAAAAAAAAAAATTTAATAAGCAGTCATAAGTCATCAAAAATTCACAGCTAAACTCCAAAGAAATTAAAAAGTCACGAACAACTTGAAGTCACTTGAACGACAAAACAAAAGCCAAATCATTCATGCCGGAAAACTTTGTTCAATATTTTCTTTCATTATATTTTTTGTTTGTGAATTGCGTACTTACGTATAGAAAATAAAACCGGTACTGCTGGGTAACGGGCTTGTTTATTTTTTTTTACTTATTTATTTAGTACTTTATACGTATAAAGGTACAGAGGTTGACTTAATGCCTTAGGTATTTTTTACCAGTCAACCTCACTTCCTTACAATTTCTTCTTATTTTATAACACAACACGTACTTTGTCCTTCTGTGACTCACGTTGAAAAGTAACTATCTATGCTCTGTCCCTCTCATATCCTTCCTTTTCTCATTCTTACAATAAAAGTTCTTTGTTTCAAACTAGAAGTTCGCTTCGTTTCTCGCTCTCACACTTTTACGCTTCATTCATTATCAATGGCTTTATTTCACACTAGCTATGCCCGCAACTTCGTTCGCGTGAACGACTAAACTTATCAATGAAGTTTTTTGTGTAGAACGTTATCTATCGAGCATACTTACCGGTATTAATACTTCTGTCTCGGCGCGGGCCTTTTGTGGCTAATTACAATAGAAACGGGTGACGTAACCTGCGACAAACTTATTATTTGCAGTTGGTACAGTAATCGAGCTTAGGGATCGAATCGCAAAATTAAGTTTGTTTTTTATTGTATATACTTTTCCGGGATAAAAAGTACCCAGTGTGGTGCCCAGGATATTAAAGAATAATTATACCAAGTTTCATCGTAATCGAACCGGTATTTTTGCGTGATGCCTGAACAAACAGACAGACAGACAAAAATTTTTTTAATCACATTTTTGGGTTCGGTGTCGGTCTAGTAACACCCCCTGCCATTTATTTTTTTGATATTTTCAATGTACAGAATTTTTACTTCTACAGATTTATTATAAGTATAGATATTGTTCATACGTTCCTTTTATCCATTCTACACACATAATTGAACATCGAACCGGCGCAACCTAAAGGCTGGTTTTTACCTCGGCCAGAGATAACACTACCGTCCATCTACGGCGATGCGGACGCATATTTTCCTCTTATTTTGAGATGTTTAGTTGGGAGTTTTCGTATTAAGGCGATAATCACACTACCACGCATCACGCTGCATGTTGCGTGTCAGCAGTAGCTGCGTTTTGTGGATTCACAGCGGCTATAACTCATTACATTCAAACGTCAAGCCCATTTCAAACGGGTTTTTAAATTATAACATAATTTATATTTATTTTCTGTAACTTTAATTTGTACTATAGTGTCATTGTGTATAATTTTTGTACTATTTAAAGTTAAAAGTTATCTATGATTATGTAAAATATACTGGTGCCTGTGATACAATGTTTTTCATTAGTACAGGTACCAACGAAATTCCTTTTCTGTATTTACCCCTCAATCGATTCTTCTGTATATGTATGTTTTTTCTAAAATAAACTATTATTATTATTATTATCCAAAATCACGTACGCTGCGTGGTGCGGGGGCACCACGCAGCATTACTTGAAAAACATAGATCATCACCATCATCATTTCAGCTGAAGAACGTGTACTGTTGGACATAGGCCTCCCCCAAGTGCCGCCACAACGAACGGTCCTGTGCGTCTCACAGCTAGCGTATTTCCACGACTACCAGGGTGTCGGTCCACCTTGTGGGAGGCCTTCCAGCACTGCGTTTTAGAACCTTTCGGCCCCATCAACCATCATAATTATCATAACCACAAGGTCAGGTAACCTAGGTCCCTGTCAGGTCTATATATTATAATTTACGAGTACACAAAGGGAACTATACAATGTATCTGATCTACGCAGCTTTTTGCTGATACACGGAAGTGTGACAAAAAACCATTTACAAGACACGGTGGCAGGATCTACTCAGTCACTTCTTGTTGCTCCTGGGTTCTCGAGAAACGTTTTTTGTCATACACGAGCCATGTTCGTACCTAGCTTATTGGTAGATCGTGACTTGGCACGCTGGGTCTTTCGGAATTAAATGCCGCGGTAGAAAAAAATGGCGCAAGATACAAAAAATGGCGCGTGCGTGCTTGTTGGCCGAAATGGATATGATTTTGGTTTATATAGAACCATTTTTTTTACCTTGCTGTGACTTAGATGTTCGCAACAAAGTCTTAGTTTTGTTCTATTTTTAGAGAAATAGTTGGATATATAAAACAATAGTTTCTGCCAGTAGCTTCGCCCGCATGAAAGTTTCTCCATACAAACTTACAACCCCCGTTTTACCCCTTAGGTGTTTTTTTTACGGTAGCTTAAATCATCCAATGACATGCCCCGCTCTTGAGCGGAGCGGGAGATAGTGTCAGGCCCTTCATGACTAAAAACCTAGCTCGTTCCTTCATTGCCTTGGTTCCAGGGCCCTGATGTGCATTTTCATACCTCCCGAGAGCCCCAGAGTAGGCTTCGACCTTGCTAGGCCCCCACAGTTTGCTGACAACTCCTTACCCCCTTATGGATGGATTTTCGTAAAATCCATTATTAGCGGATGTTTCCTATAAGGAACCTACTGGCCAAATTATAAGTTTGTAGGTGTTATATTTTCTTAGATTTCGTGATTAATCAGTGTGTGGTATTTCGCTTTTATATATAGGTATAGATTAGTTTCTGCCAGCGGCTTCGCGTGTGTGATAATAGAAAGTAATAGCCTATGTCAATAAGTGATATAATTTTTGGTATTTTTCTTAAAAATATTAAAGTCTGATTAATATTGTAGTTTTGCTTACATTTTGCACTTTATATAATATTTTAAATTTAATATTCGCTTGCCAACTCAAGCCTTTGCACCAAAAATGTTCATTTTACAATCTTTTGTTTCGCATTTATAGTAGATAAATATTCCTTTAACTTTAAAGACTTGATCTGATTATTAAATGTCGTAAACATAACTTTCTCTGTTATTTTTTTCCAAGAACTGCCTGAAGCGTTCGACCGTATTTCCACATTCATACGTCGGACCATAATTAGTACTCAATTAATCAATTAAACTAACAACGTGTTTTTTGTATAAACGTAATAGCCACAAAAAATATCTATGTTTATCAAATTCGAGTATTTTTTGCTTACTGAGTTATACGTACGGCATCTTAATCTATTCATCACTTTCGATACGGATCAAGACGTGATCTTAGTTTTTTACGGACGTCGAGTTATGGGTAGCTCGCTGTCCAACCGTCCGGTAACCGTCCGGATCAAGCCCGATTAAGTCGTCGACGGCGGGTACTGTTGCATAATCCATTGTTTGTGATAGAAATTCCACCGAGAAACAAGACATCTATCCCTCATACATTTGATCGCCTACACGTCACAAGTAATGGCACAAAGAATGCGGACACGGTAAACTTAGTGGTCCGTGGTTAGTTTTTATATAAAAAAACTACGCAATTCATCCGCAAAGAAAGAGTAAATGACTATCCTAAAGTTTTGAGACATGTATCCTGGTTTTACCCTAAAAGCTTGTTTACGGAGACGCGGCGCGTTGGGCGGTCATCGTACATTGTCATATGTTTGTGTTTGCGCTTGCGGTGACGCGGCCTGCTGCTGCAATGTACGACAAACGCCCAACGCGCCGCGCACCGTGCCAAATCTCCGTAAACCAGCACTATAAGCAAATTGTTTTGAGTACTTTTTGCACATTTCTGCCTATCCCTTTCTGGAAACGCAAACCTGATATTATCTTATGATCAACGCCCCAATTTCGCAGGTTACAAATATCTTTGTAATTCTCAGTTTTTTTATTATAATATGCATGAATTATACTCCTGCACAGCACAGGTGTAAGGTAACCAGCCTTTCGGTATTTTATAGGTTGCATTTTGGGAATTGCATGACTTAATTCCACCATTTTAATTCCACCATCGGACAACCCGACGTACGGGGAGTATCCACCCTTACGTTGTTGAAACATCTACGATCCAGGCGTTTCACCTCGTCGTTCATACCACGTACATCGAAGGACTGGCACAGTTTGCCTGCTGCGGTCTTCCCATCCGATTATAATTTGGGTGTCTTCAAGGCTAGAGTGAATAGGCTCTTAATAAACTAGTGCGCCTCATCATCAACGATTGCATCACTGCTTAACATCAGCTGGGATTGCAGTCAAGCACTAGTTTATAACAAATAAAAAAAATGCACATTCCTCATTAATCACTCTTTCTATTGGTAAAAACTGCATGAAAATCCATTCAGTAGTTTTTGAGCTTATAGTTTTCATACAGTCAGACGCAGTGAGACTTTGTTTCATAATAAACTAGTGACCCACCCCAGCTTCGCACGGGTGCAATAGTGATATTTATATATATATAAACCTTCCTCTTGAATCACTCTATAATAAAAAAATACGCATCAAAATCCGTTGCGTAGTTTTAAAGATCTAAGCGTACATAGGGACAGACAGCGGGAAGTGACTTTGTTTTATACTATGTAGTGATAAGAATTATGAACACCTGTTATTACCCACCGTAGGCGCGGGCTTGCGGACGGCGTGCAATGGGTAGCACGCTGTCCGATCGACCGATAACCGACCGGACCGAGCCCAAGTCGTCGACGGCGCGTTCTATTCCCGCGCGCCTCAAGGAGCTGTCAGCACACCGAAGAGGCCCAGCCTGCTAACTGCAGGCAGGCAGGGTCGAAGCCTACTGGGGTCATGGGTTAACTTCCGAAAGGAATGCTCGGCCCCGGCACGATAGGCTACGAAGGAACGGGGTAGGTTTTTAGTCAGTAAGAGTCTGACACTACTTCCCGCTCCGCCCAAGGGCAGGATTTGTCATTGGATGATTTTACCTACCATAAAAAAAAACACCTGTTATTACAACAGTTAATTTAAATAGCTAACCTAGAGCTCAGTTAAGTCCCTCATCAATTAAAAGAGATAAAATGCATAATCAAGCAAGTTTTATAATCAACAAATTGATTAACAATTCACTTTTACACCGTACTTGCATAATGTACAGCGTGTCGACCATAAAGCCAAACAAGTAACCGGCCATTTCAACTTAGTTCAACTAAGTTATAACTTAATTAGACCGCGCCCCTCTGGCGGTGCTGCCATATTAAATTCATACTGTTTTGATAACTTTTTTTTTTTTTTTTTTTTTTTTTTTTATATTTTATAAACTAGCACTTGACTGCAATCCTACCTGATGGTAAGCAGTGATGCAATCGTCGATGGTAAAGCGCACTAGTTTATTAAGAGCCTATTCACTCTAGCCTTGAAGACGCCTAAATTATAATTGAGGAGTGATTTTTCAAAAGGCCTTATTTCCACCAGAGCCAAATTTTCAGTAGAGCCAAATATCTGTGAGATATGCAAAGGTTGTACTATAACTTTTGAAAGTAGTCAAAATAAGTGTGCATTAGTTGTTCTGAACATATGGCATTTAAAAAAAATAGTTTTATATACTTGTATTGTTTTTATCTTAAATTAAATTTTGGAAATATGACCTTTTGTTTGCTACAACAGGAAATAAGGCCTTTTGTATAAAGTGAATAGGAAATATGCCCCTTTGTTGCACACCAATTTGGAAATAAGGCTTTTTGTACAATTCAGAATGAGTAGGTTAGGTAAAAAACAACTAGATAGCGGTGTTACTTAAAATATTAAAGAATTGTTGTTAGGAAATAAATTGTTTATTCACAAAATGAGACCATAAGAAATTTAAATTCTAAGGTTCAACAAATCATCTGGTTCATTGCATTCACATGCCATTGTAGGATCATGCAGGTTATGCTCATCTTCCTGCAAAGTGCTTAGAACATCATCTAAAATATTTTTATACCAGCCCAGATTATCCATGTTTCTCCAGTCATCTCCAAATTGTTTTTTTAGTAGATTATCCACGTCATTCTTTTTCTTTGCTGAAAGAGGTATCAGCGCATGTGGTAATGTCGAAATTTCTGAAGGAATTCTTTTACCATGTTTTAATAGAGAAACTGACTCTTCAGAACCAGACTGAAATCTGTAATGTTCATATCCAGTCACTTTGCAGCTCAATACTTTCCCTGTTCTACTGTTCACACTCTTTTTAATGAAAATCTTTTTTAAGGACTGTATTCTATCAACTTTTTTAAAATTAACAGACAATTCTTTTATATCTTTCAAACACCATTGCCCACCTAAACAACTTTTTTTTTCTGTGTATGATCGACGTGCAGCCTCAGTGTTACCATGCATTAAATTTTCAAACAGAACGCTTCAAATTCACCAAAAAAATAGGTTGTTTTCTTTGACCAATTTTAGCTAAATAGGAAATATGCCGTTTTGTATGAAATTTCTTAACACGGTTAAAAAACAAGCAGGAAATACGGCGTTTTGTTAATTTTCACACTGCCTGTCTACCTACGGGTGGAAATGTGCCAGTTTGTTTGACATTCTACTTTTGATGCGCCTTTTACTATAGGAAATAAGGCATTCTGAACTAAGCAAATGCCAGTTCCAGTTGCGATTTTGACTAGACTTCACGATTCCGTCGAAATCTACATCAAAGTAAACAATGGAAATAAGGCCTTTTGAAAAATCACTCCTCAATTGGCAGGGAAAACCGCAGCAGGCAAATTGTTCCAGTCCCTCGATGTACGCGGTATAAACGACGAGGCAAAACGCTTAGTCCGGACCGTGGAAGTTTCAACAACGTAAGGGTGGATATTTGCCGTACGCCGGGTTGTTCGATGATAGAAAGGAGATGGCGGTATCAAGTCATGCAATTCCCGCGCACACTCTCCAAAATGCATCCTGTAAAACACCGAAAGGCTGGCTACTCTACGCCTGTGCTCGAGGCTTTGTAGATTGGACTTAACCAAGTCTGGATCATCAATTAGCCTCTTCGCACGCCTTTCCACCGAGTCCAAAGCTGCTAGGTGGCATTTTGCAGCACCAGCCCATATGTGGCTGCAGTACTCCACACACGAACGGACTTGTGCTTTGTATAAGATTAGAAGCTGTTCCGGTGTGAAGTACCGCCGGACTTTTGCTAGAACGCCGAGTTTCCTAGCAGCTACCTTAGCTTTGGACTCAATGAACCGCCCAAAGTTGAGGTCTGAGGAAATTTCTACCCCCAAGAGCTGAAGGCGGTCGGTGCACTCCAGGGATACATTCTGGAAAGCAGGAGCCAAGGTGAACGGGCTCCTTTTGGCGGTGAACAGACACGCTTGTGTTTTGGTGGCGTTGAATCCCACAATATTGGCTTCGCCCCATTTGGAGACTGCCTGAAGTGAAGCATTCGTCCGCTCCACCATAGCCTCCCTTTCAGCCTGGATCAGCTCTTTACTAGCCCGAGGAGTTGGCAGGTATCTGTCTACAACTGTGCTATCATCTGCATACCCATAGATACCGGGCATCAGCAGATCGTTGATATGCAGGAGGAAGAGAGTTGCAGAGAGAACAGACCCCTGAGGAACTCCGGCATTAGTCGTCATGGGCTCTGATGAGCATCCGTTGACAACAACTCGGAGAGACCGTTCACTCAGGAAGTCTTTTACCCAACTAATCAGGCCAGGGGAAATGCCGTACGCTGGAAGCTTACTCAAAAGGCTAGCGTGCCATACCCTGTCGAAGGCCTTCGAGACGTCTAGAGAAACCGCAATCGCTTCCCCATTCCTCTCGAGGGCCTCGCCCCACAAGTGGGTGGCATAAACTAGTAGGTCCCCAGTAGATCGATTGCGGCGAAACCCGTACTGTCGGTCACTGAGGAGATCGTTACCTTCCAGGTATGCCATGAGGCGCGAGTTCAATACACGCTCCATAATCTTGCAGAGTATGGAGGTTACCGAAATCGGCCGATAGTTGTTAGGATCGGCACGACTGCCCTTTTTGGGCACGGGTTGTACATTGGCAAGCTTCCAGGACTTGGGCACTATTCCAGTCCTAAATGAGAGGCGATACAAGCGAGTCAATACAGGAGACAACTCGGGCGCACAAGCCTTGAGAACTATCGCTGGTATACCATCTGGTCCACTAGCTTTATTCACGTCTAGACGACACAGTGCTCTCAGAACTTCATTGTTCCTTATGCGAATTTCGGGCATCGAGGTGTCGCAGAAAGGCAGAGTCGGTGGAGTAGCACCACAAGTGTCAAGACGAGAATTATGGGCGAAGAGAGATGCAAAGAGACCTGCTTTCTCTCTCGCGGTGTGAGCCAGTGTTCCATCAGGCTTAACCAGCGGAGGCAGTGTGGGCCGACAGAAGTTCGCTTCGACCGACTTGGCAAGGGACCAAAAAGCTCTGCTACCGGATGGCTGTGCAGAGAGCTTTGTGCCAATATGAGTAATGCGGTCAAAGCGAGCCTTCCTTAGTGCCTTTTTGTAGGACTTGGCAGCTTGGTTGAAGGCTCTCTTCTTTGAACTCAGATCCGGAGCTTTGCGGTCACGAGCATCAACCCAGGTGAGAAACGCCGAATGCTTAAGCTCTTCAGCTTTTATGCAATCGGCGCTGAACCATGGGTGAACTGAGCCACCGATGGGTACGTCGCTATAAGGGATGAAATACTCCATAGCTTGACGTATCACATCGGATACGGCATCTGCACAGCTCGACGGATTTTCAGAAGAGAAGCAAACCTGCTGCCAAGGATAAGACGCAAAGAAGTGCCGCATCTCATCCCAATCTGCCGACTTGTAACGCCACATCCGCCGTTCACCGCGAGACTCACAGTCAGGTGGGGAGAAGGACGATACAGACTTCACCAGACAGTGATCTGATGTTCCAAGTGGTGAAGAAACTGTTACGATACATCTGTCCGGATCGGTGGTCAGCAGAAGGTCCAGACAATTGGCAGTATGACCAACTACATCAGGCACCCTGGTCGCTTGCTTCACCAGCTGGGAAAGGCCCAACGATACCGCAAAGTTTCGCGCTTCTCTTCCAGCGTGGTCGGTCCTCTGGTATGGGAAAAGCCAGTCTCGGTGGCAGGCGTTAAAGTCCCCCAGAGCGACAAGCTGCGCATCAGGGTGCCGATGCAGAGCCTTATCGGCAGCTTCACTGAGCTGGTCAAACATTCGAGTCGTCTCCTGATCACCGCTGTGCGATCGGTAGACACAGGCATAGACGATTTTGTCCATACCAGTGTCCACCAACAGCCATAGCGTGGAAAAATTTGGGTCTTCAAGGTGACGGAGACGCTGACAGCAGATGTCATTACGGACGTACACACAGACCCCGGCACGCTGCAGAAAATGATGCTCCAATGAGTATCCCGGGTAGTTGAGGTACGCCGCATCTGACGGACATCTAATCTGAGTCTCCGTCAAGAAAAGCAAGTGTGGCTTGTCAGTCTCTAGATGGTGGTGGACCGCATCGAGATTGGAGTGCAGTCCTCGAATATTAGAGAGGTGCACTTTGAAAGAGAGGACGTGCATCCGCTGTACACACTTACTTTTCTTTTTACGTTTCATAATATTTTTATGATGGAGTGAATAGGGTTGATGGAAGATGGCAGTTGAGCGAGGTGATGCGATGTTAAACCCAACAACACACACACAAACACTTGCACATAGCTTTAACTTAAATCTATAAACAGATGAGCGACAAAACAAAAAAATGGAGGAAATAATAAATTGTGGCGGGGACGAGCTCGTGCACTTTTCCGCACTAATGCGAAAAGCAGTAATTTGCCTATACGAAGTGGTTTGTATTGAAAATCTATTTTAAAACAATTTCTATGTTTTTTTTATGTCTCCTCGGGTTTTAAAAGTACATTATAATGTTATTTCGTCCTACAAGGAAACCAGCCCCCTCAGCCAAGTTAAGATCGTTTCGTTAGGCGTGAACGCTTGGAGTTGGCCATGCCTCCAATTCCTTTATTCTGACGTCATCTCGACACTCAGTCACGTGCGGAGGTGACGCCCGGGTGTCGCCACTGTGTGGACCGCTTGGAGTACACAGTGGAGCACACAGTCGAGGTGTGCCCCGCTTGGGAAGAGCATCGCCGTGTCCTTGTGGGGGCGATCGGCGGCGGCGATCTCTTGCACTGGGCCGCGGTACAGGCCATGCTCCGGAGTGAGGAGGAGTGACAGGCGGTTACCTCCTTCTGCGAAGCTGTAATGCTAGCAAAGGAGGAGGCCTACCGCATCAGGCAACGGCGCACACGCCATGGGATTCTGATTCCGATTTCCGGCCATCGTAGGCGCGGGCTTGCAGACGGCGGTCAATGGGTAGCTCGCCGTCCGTCCGGTAACAGACCGGTCCGAGCCCAAGTCGTTTACGGCGTGCACTGTTCCCGTGCGCCTCAAGGAGTTGTCAGCAAACTGTAGGAGCCCAGTAGGGCTGAATCCTACCCAAGGCCAAGAGTTATGTGAAAATTAACCCTGGTATGAAAGGCAACGAAGAAGTGGGGTAGGTTTTTAGTTAATAAGAGTCTGACACTATCTCCCGCCCCACCCAAGAGCGGGATATGTCATTTGATGATTTTACCTAACATAAAAAAAATTCACGCTCACATGGTTAGAACAAAGGAATTGGGGGCATGGCCAACTCCAAGCATTCACGTTAAACGAAACGATCGTAACTTGACTAAGGGGGCAGAAACTGCAGAGTAATTAACCTTACCTACGCCACCATAGTGTGTCTATGCCTCGTAGCCATTTCTTTTTCGTAGCGATTTCCGTAGAAAGGTGGCGCTACGGCGTAGCACACATGAGCTACGAGCGTCTCTCGCGTAGTTCTCACGTAACTTTCTTTATATTGAGAATGCATTTATTTTATGAACAATCAATCAATTTCATTTGTATATTATTATGTGGTATTCGTGTACCTATATCTATAAATGATAAATAAATAATAAATGATATTTATTTTGCAAATAGGTTATAAAAAAAGAACACATTAAACATGTAATGGTCAAATAATATGAGAACCATGCAGATTAGTGTCTTGAGATGGTGTTTTAAAGAAAGAACCACACAGATTTGAGTGGACCTGTCCAGTCAGTGCAAGCATTTGTCAGTATTCGTGTAGCTCAAACTTAGGACTACTAAGGAGCACAACGAATTGACGAACATACAGCAAATGACAACATACAACTGTAATGTTAAAGGGTTATTAAACTAAATCTGTTCAAGAGACTGTTTCTGGAATTGTATACTTCAAAAAGTTCCCACAAAACAAGCAGTTTCAATTCAAACAGTTTAAATCGTTAGTCTGGATAAGACTTTAGTCCCTTTCATATTAAAACAATGCGGTGAACGAACTCACGGACGCTTATTATGACAATGCTGTATCAATTTGCAGATCTCTCTAACATTTTAATTGGATAGCTTTTATACCTCGTATATTAATTAAGGAATAACATTCCGAGTTGGTTCTTGCCTATTTTAAATTTTATATAAAAGGTTATTATTTCAGTCATGTCATTACTACCTTGCCTATAATACACTAAAATATATAGGGTGACTGGTAATTAGTGAAGGATACTTAAACACGTGATTGTAGTCATGATATCAAACAACTTTTACTAGTTTTACTATGGGACCAAACCTGATATCGCGAAAAAATCTGCCAAGTTCAGTACATTTTGACCAGAACATAAATGTACTGAACTTGGCAGATTCTTTTCGTGATTTCAGGTTTGGTCCCATAGTAAAAGTTATTTGTTATCATGACTACAATCACGTGTTTAAGTATCGTTCACTAATTACCAGTCACCCTATATAATGTGATGAATGAAACTGTAAAATACTTTGTGGTGGAAAATAAACCAAAAGTATTAATTATTACTACTTTTTTACAACTTTTAGAGTCCCGTACCTCAGTCGGCAAAACCAAAACCCATATAAGATCATTTTGTTAAGAAACGCGTGGAGGTATCAAGTTGAAAAACTTAAAGTAATAGATACAGTACATTTTTTTAATGTCAGGTTATGTTTGTCTCTGCCGAAGCCGGCGTTGGAGAAATAATAGACAACCTAAACAACTGTGTTGTCTATGGTGATAAGATGCAAAACTATTATGCCCGATCCAAACATGGTCTGACGGGGAAACAAGATTTTCTTTTTTTATGCCTGTTTTTATTGTAAATAATTGTGCGTCTATTTTAGGCAGAATGAACATGGTTTTTTTTTCTTTCTTTCTTTAGTTACAAGCAAAATAAAAATAAGAAAAAAGACAATATGCTCAAAGGGCATAAAAAAATTCGCATCTCATTCTTAAACATAAATGTTTACCAACCTATATCCTTGCTGATCCCACAGGGACTAAAATCGTGAAGCTATGAATATTAACAAAAGCATCCGCTACTTTCGGCGCCTTTTATCACATAAAAAATGCAATAGTACAGGAAACCTCTCTGCGTTTCTTCTAAAAGTAGCACCCTCAAATTGAAATAAAAAATTAAACTTCCAATATTAAACAGCTGTTCCCAACTCCTTAATCATTAACGGCATCTAATTGGATTCTAAAAATAAATGATGTAATCTTATCTAATCGTAATTATCGTTCTAACCATCTTGTCGAGCACAGACCACGCAACGGCTAGACACGGCTGACGGCTGGCAATAACAAGACTTGACGTATAAAAAAACTGGGTAATTGCGAGTCGGACTCGCATACTAACGGCTCCATACAAACTAACTTATGTAAATAGTTATTGTTAAGATTTTTTCGAATTGAAAATGTTTTTTTTTATTATTAATTTATTTAAACTTCATGTACAGTAGTGGTACATAGGCGGACTTAATGCAACAAGGCATTCTCTACCAATCAACCTTTGGGTCAAGAAAGACAACACTGTGTGTGTGTGTCAGTTTTCAGATATATTCCTATATTGTGCTATGAGACCTTACTTCATGCCAAATTTTAGGATTCTAGGTCAACGGAAATGCCCTATGAATTTTGATTCCCTTGAGAGTATCGAAATAAACATTTTTTGAGACATAAACCGCCGTATGATTTTCTTTTTTTGTTAACTTAGAAGTTTGTTTTTTTATAGCTTCAAGGGACCGCAGACCTAAGTATATGGTTTTAATTTCAACTTGATACTTCCACGCGTCTCCGAGATAAAGGGTCTTGATAGACAGACAGAGGGATAACAAAGTGATCCTATAAGGGTTCCGATTTTTCCTTTTGAGGTACGGAACCATAAAAATAAGTCAACTGGCCAATTTTGACTAAGTGTCTATATTAGAATAGAAATAGATGTTCAACTGACATTGCATGGTTCCTAATACTACATTATTGTTAATGTAATTGGATACATATAGTAAATAACTAGAATAACATCCATACCCATCTTTGATTTAATAAAAAACTAGCATCTTATCTTAGAGATATGTATAATTATCCTGGAAACTTTCTACCACACTCTGTGGTCCTCAGTCTTCGATCAAATTCAACCCCTCGGCATTGTTCAATGTTTACTTTCCCACTTTTGTAAGGAATCTGTAGTCTTTTCATACTTGTATCAAAAGGTATTTCTCTTTAAATGAGAGATATTATCGCTGGGGTATTTTTATTTGCCAGTTTTGTGATTATTATTGGAACCGTATTCGGTGTTATTTACTGCTCGCTTGACTGCTACAAAATGGTTTCAATTTTGTTTAATAAGATAGCCATCTTAATACAAAGTGGTAAGACGTACATACTAATGGTATTGTAGCCTAGTATATGGTTGTACCTTGCGACCTATTTTCAACAATCGGAGGCTACATCGCTATAGTGTAGAGATGAGATCTGTTTGAGTCCACCGTCTGCAGCTGTCGTAATTACAACATTGAAAACAATGTGTTTTGCATGTTGTAAATGTAAAGTCATACAATTATGATAATTAATTTAGTAAAATTTTTTAGAGCAGTGATGGCCGAGTGGTAACGGCCCCGACTTACAAGTTGTAGGTTCAAACCCAACCAGGTGCATTACTTTGTGTAATTTATTTCATCACCACTGCACTCAAAACGGTGAAGGAAAACATCGTGACAAATACAAATACAAACCGAAACCGGCTTGTCCTAGAACTGAAAATTCGAAGACATGTGACTTCCACCAACCCGCACTGGGCCCGCGTGGTGGATTACAACCCATTCCCTCTCTTACAGAGGAGTCCTGCCTGAGTCCCAGCAGTGGGAACATTAATAAGCTGATTATGCTATGATGGATAGATGGTCCTGTATAAATGATTACTAGTCCCGATAACATTCACTATCGCTCAAGTGTCGTGTGTCGTAGTTTTCACACTTTTATCCAACTTCAAAAAGGAAGATTTGACTGTATATTCGCGGTCAATCGCTCATCTTCTGCGCCATTATGCCATTTCCTTTCAACAACACACACTGAAGGCTTGACAAAGCAGCTTTATTTACGCACACGCAAACAGCTTAGAAACCATATCCCACCATGATTTATCGACAATATAAACAGCGTCTCATGACACTCCACATGATTTACACTAGGTAATAATGATAATAACATAAGTAGATAAATTATAGGCGCTTTGCTTCGAAGACATATCGCCTCCTTGGTTTAAATATTGTTGCAAACGCCTTACGCCTCCAGGGGCCCAAGTCTGCTATTTTTATAAATTCGTCATTCCAACACGATTCCATTGTCATTTTGCTAAAAGTTCGTAATCTACAAATCCGATCATTGGTCAGTCTGTGGGTTTTAGATGTCAAAGCCAAAGTTGAAAAACTGCTTACTGTTTATTTAGAGCGACCGCCGGCCGGCGTTTTCAGTGTTTTTTTGTTGTTATTGTAAGTATCAGTGTTTGGTTTTTGTTATGATATAAGGCAGACATTCATTTATCATTATGTAGGTAAGTACGAGATTACCATTCTATGCCATTTCTCTCCATGGAGTGTCGGTGTTTGATCATTGGAGTCGCCATTATATTAGTAGATTACCAAACTTGTCAAAATCAACAATTATGAAATCAATGATAGACCTTTCTGACACTATTGTAATAGCAGACTTGATGCCCAGGATTTGTGCAGGTCCTCTTTTTTTAAATTCAATATGAAAATTCCATGAAGGTCCTACAGGCAGACTTCTTGCGATCTTACTACTTTAAACAAGCAATTATTGAAAATTTACCAACACAGTCTAAAACCATTTTGTAAGCAATATTTGAATGTCTAGCAAAGCAATATGCAGTGAATCGATATATAGTAATGTACCAAGACGTTATACCTACATTACCTACATATTTTATTTTATTTTATTTAAACTTCTTGCACAAGTAAAAACTGTACAAAGGCGGACTTAATGCCATAGGCATTGTAACAAATAAACATATGTGTAACAAATAAATACATTTTGACCTTTTTCTAAATTCTTCATTCATTTTATTTATACATCTGCTCTTACGTGATTATGATGTTATTACACATCTTTCTTCAGATATCTTGTGGATATAATTATTATCTAGATTTCTATAGAAATCAAAACATAAATTTGTTTAAAACTAATCCAGAATAGACCTCTGAAAATCTACTATTTTACGTGAATTTTGGGCCTCCATAATGTACTCATGTACTAAAAATATAAAAAAGTACTTCTATAAAAGCCTTGCTCATTTAATCGAGATTCTAAATGATGACAATTTTTCTCAAAGACTTTTAAGAGGTTTTAAAAAAAACACATATTTTCCTGTAACAAGTTTTGTGAAATATTCGAATAAATCACGGAATTACCGAATGCCAACAGAGTTTTGAGGCTTTATCTCTATTTTTTCGCGTTGCCGCTCCATCAAACATCGCGTTGGATTGCTTTAGATGAAGCAATAAGATTTTAAACCATGCTCGACGTTGAGAACAGGTGAGTGGCCATCTTAAGGAAGAATAAACTATGCCGTCCAACCATATCCTTGGGAGGCCATGGCATAAAGTATTTTTGGATGAGATTTGAACAGAACGAATCCTCAGGAGATCTACTGCATGTCTCCTAACTCCCTTTCCACACTATTTTTGCTCCAATTCTTCATTACATTCACGTCAAATACACGAGTAAATTTACTACAAAGGAATTTTCTCGCCACATCAATTCCGCGTCAAGTGAAACAAAGGGACATTGATTCGGCTTTCCTCTGGCGATTGATTCTTTTCCCGCAAATCCCTAATCTTTCCTTTTATTGAATTATTTTAGCATAGAGGAATCAGTTCTGGGACTTACGTATTGCTTTGGTTATCTCATAGGTTTTTCGGAGGATGGAAAATCGTCAAATAACTTCTCCCCCTCTAAATGGAGAGGGAGTGTCAGATTTTTACAGACTAAAACCCACCTGCGTTCCTTCAGTTTACCTTTGAGTTTCAAGGCCGTAGTTACTCTTTCAATTATTCCCGCACATCTATATGTGTGATCAATTCACCACTTTAAATATATTAAAGTACTAATTTAGACTGACTCTTAGGATCTTCTACTCTGTCTGCTTGATCATTTAAGGCTTGCGCTAGTAGTTGATAGTGCTGCTAAAGAGTACTATCAACTACTAGCGCAAGCCTCATGAATCCTTTAAGGTCCTAGTACAGGTAGAACCAAAGCTTATGACGGCTCTGAACACTCCGCGAGTCCCTGCGCAGTAGCAAATTCATGTGACAGCGGGAGTGAGGGGTAGGGGTACAACGAAACGCTAACTTCACTAACATCATTATCTTTGAGTCAAAATATACTCGTACATAACATACCTTCAAAATCAGTCTTGATGTTCCTACTGCTAGGACTCAAGCCTTCTCTCTAGAAGAGGAAACGGGATATAATCCACCGCGCAGGCCCAGGGCGGGTTAGTGAATGTCACATGTCTTCGAATTTTAATGTTTTCCTTCACCGTTTTGAGAGCAGTGGTGATGAAATAAATTACACAAAGTAATGCGCCTGGCTGCGTTTGAATCCGCGACCTATGTACTTACTCGTAAGTCAAAGTCGAAATTATACATACTACTATAAAAATAACCATTTATATTTCTCTCCACAGATGCGAGACTCTCACGCTGAACGGCACTCGGTACTGCGAATGGGGCTACAATGGTCTAGGCATAGACTACCAGGTGCTGGCTGGACCCGCCTTCATGGCAGTCTTCACTGTGGTCGGTGTTATACTCGGCGTGGTCGCTGACAAGTAAGTTTAATGTTCTGTTTTTAAATATCAGTATTTGAAACCAAATAGGTTTGTCCAGTCAGAATGCTAGACTACGATAATTTATAGCAGAAGAATACAACAGCATCCGAAATGCAAAGCTCTCACACTGCTTCAAAAACCGGTTGGACAGACTAAATCTTTACAAACTATTTTCATTGAAACACATGCATCAAATAATAGCTGCTAGTATGTCTTACCAAATAATAATAATAAAAATCAGCAGGATGAGAGATCCTATACCAACTACGAGAGCGTTAAGGCCAGGTTCTACTCATTTGGAACTTTTTTACACCTCTGGAAATCCACAAATATAGAAGAGAACACAATGAAAATTTATTTTATTAAAATTGACCATATGATCAAGCGCTTGGCAAAAATGAAAACATGATATAAATTAGTTGGCCTGATTAAAAAAAATCGCGAATCTGACCCTAACTTACGATTTCAAAATCTATGAGATTAGGTTACGGAAATATTAAATACTAAAAAAATAAAGCTTGTTATTTAAAAGCGCTTCGCAAAAACAAAAATCTTGAATAGTTATTGTTTTTTTTTATATAAAAATAAAACCGCTGTTTTGGGGCCGCGAAGTCGACATAGTCCCGAGCGAAGTTCATACAAAAAAAACAGTGACTAGAACCGGCCCTTGCCTTAATGATCAGTTCCACTAATCCCTTTTAATTTTTTAAACAATAGTAAGTCGCTACCACTTAAAGATGGACACAGACACAATATACCATCTCTTAGTGGGATAGTGAGCACTAACCTAACCGCCAGCTCTTAAAGTCCCAGTTACCAATAGGTTTCTAAGGAAACATAGAGATATATTGCTTAATTCTTCAAGAATACCTTTCAATAACTATGGGTTCTACATCACCACTTCGATTCCATAGCACTTATTATAAGATTCACCATCTAATGTCAAAATAACAAATCATAATCCACTCTTCCTCCTGCAGATTCAACAGAGCACGAGTCCTCTCCTTCTGCACCTTAGTATTCGTGATCGCCATCCTGATTATGGGCTCCGTCAAGGAGTACTGGCACTTGGTAGTCCTGCGTATGATCATGGCGGCCGGGGAGTCAGGATGCAACCCCCTCGCCACAGGGATCCTCACAGACCTGTTCCCTGAGAAGCAAAGAGCCCTGGCCCTATCCATCTTCAACTGGGGAATCTATGGAGGCTACGGTATTGCTTTCCCTGTTGGACGGTATATACCAGAAGTTAATGCTTGGGGCTTGGTGAGTTCTGTATTTTTTTTTACATTTTAATTTAGGCTCGCGTTTGACCACTATCTCACTTGATGGTAAGTGATGATGTGGCCAACGATGGAGCACGCTTCCTAGAAGTAACTTATTTACCTTTGACTTAAAGACCCCTAGATTGTAGCTATCAGGAATTTTAAACTCCGGCAGGGAATGATATAAACTAGTGCTTGACTGCAATCCTACCTGATGGTAAGCAGTGTACTTATACCTATTCTGTGTTTCTTTTCAAGATCTCTAAGATCTTAGTATAATTATCGTCTCTGTTTATGACCATTTATAAATAAGCCAAATAATATTTACCAATGTCATCAGTGATTGTTGATATTGCTAAAACAATAGTAATTCATTTGCCTTTAACACCTTGCTCTAGTTTACAGTTCAATCACCATCTAAGTACTAGTTAGTAGATGTTCTTCTTCTTCTTTGCGAGTCGATGAACTCAAGTTAATTTTTTGGCAACCTGTACCGCTGCGTCATTGGCATGGTTGTACCGCGTCAGTAGATGTTAATTTTACAGGTTCCTTTAGAAGTTTTAGAAGTTCCTATGCTCAAATCGCATTAGGCATTAAAACAAACCTTTTTACAGTAAATTCAACCAATTTTGACTTATAATACGTTGGCGGAATGGTAAATGGCGTCTGCAGTAAATAGTTGGTATTGTAACCACTTTTTGCTGTTAATAGAAGTCATAATTGGTTGTAAAGATAGTAAAAAAAAATGTTTAAATGTCTAATTTTAACGTGAATGGATTATAAAACCTGTAAAGAAAGCTTCTTATTTAGAAATGAAGCTAAGAATGAATCTGTGTCTACAGAGCTGGCGTGTGTGTTACTACGGAGCTGGTATCGTCGGTCTGGTCATAACTCTATTGACCTTCCTCACTCTTCGGGAACCGTCCAGAACAACTATTGGAGAAGAAGGTAAGAACACCTACATTTATTCATTCTTCAACCAATTACCTCCGTCGAATCCCTAACCAGAACCCTTGCATTTTAGTTTGTTCTTTTTTGACTTGCAAATAATTATTTGGTGTTTTGAGAGACTGACCAATTCGACTATTAGAACTTTCGAGTGTGAATTTCAAAAAGCCTCAAGTTCAACTAGGAATGAGGTGTAATTGTCATCATGTATCAGTTGGGCAACAAAGGAAATCTGTAACCAATATGGCCTCTTGATAGCATTTTGTCACGTCACAGTAGGAGAACAGCAGGTCTAAAAAGGCCACTTTTGTAAAATAATAATATGAATCTGTTTTTTTATACGGCAATATTTACAAGGAATATGATTCTGATATGCAGTGAATTGAGTATGATTCGACTAATTTGTGCAACCATTTTACGAACATTAGAAGAATTATCATCTGCTAGGAATTCAGAATATGATTTGCTCTGGATGAACTGCTCATGTGACTTTTTTAGGCCCGCAGGTCCAATGTTGGAAAAAGATACTCTGGCATAGCTACCGAAGGCCTAGGTGGGGCAGTTTCTCGTATCCCCCAAGATGGGGGGCCCAAACCTGATTAACAAAACTCTTATTGAACTAAGGAAAAATTCTCCCACCATCGAAATTTAAATAATTTACGTACATACTCGTTTTAGGCAGTAAAAGTCTGACACTCCTTCCCGCCTCACCCAGAGCAAAAGAATTTATTTGATGATTCATAAGTAAAAAAATGACTTCCCAGTTTTTTTATTTCAGAGCAGTTGGTTATCTAACTATGCTACTGAAAAGATATATCATGTGGCAAAAAAAAACAAAGGCTTTGACTCTTATTTTTAAGGTCTCTGTATTGACTTTTCTTTTTTTTATGAAAACCATTTTCATTTCTTTTACTTTGTTTCTCAACAATCATAACATAATCTTTCTTCTGTACAGGAACAGGAAACAAAGCTGGTGACAGTAGTCTGGAGTCTGGTAAGAAGATGCCTCAGGTAACGATCTGGCATGTGATCGCACAGCCCAGGATCATACTGCTGTGCCTCGCCGCCTCAATCAGACATTGTGGTGAGTTCTTCTTTAATTTATAATATTAGAGAACGGTGTGGAATTGTGGTCTAGTACGTCAGGTACCACGGTGCTATGGTAAGCGTGGATGTGGGTAAACACAAACCTGTGAGCTGTATACGAGGTGCATTTACTTTACCGCATTTTGCTCTCTAATTAACCTTTTGAATACCATAATTAGAGACACAATAGAAAGACAATAGGTGTGCGGGCACCGGTGTCTTCCCGGGCTAGACATTTTAAGCGTTCATAAGTCGGGGCACCTGATACCTGCCCCCTTAGCCAAGTTACAATCGTTTCGTTTAGCGTGAACGCTTGGAGCTGGCCACGACCCCAATTTCTTTGTTCTGACGTTATCTCAACGCTCAGTCACGTAGTCAAAATAAAGGAATTGGGGACGTGACCAATTCCAAGCGTTCTCGCTAAACGAAACGTATGTAATTTGGCTAGGGGGGCTGGAGGCTCCGTGACATTGATACGGCTGATTTGGCCTTAACTACGCCGCCCCTGGTAACAATTTTATTCGTCATCTACAGAAATAAAACAAGAATTTTACATAAGCAATTATTACTATGATATTGCATACCTAGATACCTAATGTAGTTACGTACTTATGACTAGTTACACCTACATAAAAAACTTTAATCACGAGTTTCACGACAAGAGCGTTCAACAATGCACATTGCCATTTAATAAGCCCTTATTTTTTATTTAAACACTTTATGTCCTTGTGGATTCTAATGCTGATATTTGATCTCACAAAGGAGTTTTTAAGCGCAAATATTAGTTTGTAGGCAGTACCCTGCTAGTCACGGCAATAGAGCGGCAACTTCCACTCTTACCAGCTAAAGCGCATGTTACACCACTCGATATTGAGACCGTCTTAATCGACGTCGCGTAGTGTAATAAGGTTCAGACTGTCTTACTCTCAAAGACAGTCTTTCATTAAGTGTCTATTACACCACTCGTTATTCCGCACTAGTTACACAAACTGTCTTAAAGTTTACTTCCGAGTAAGACAGTCTGACCCTTATTACACTACGCGACGTCGACAAAACCGGCCTGAATATCGACGGGTGTAATAGACGCTTAAAGCGCCTATTACCACTCGATAATATAATAATAATAATATAATATATACTCCACAACTATCACACAACACCGTCTAGTCCCAAGCTAAGCAAAGCTTGTGTTATGGGTACCAGACAGCTGATATACATACTTATATATTTCTAAATACATACATATTATAGATAAATAACACCCAGACACAGAACAAATGATTGTGCTCATCACACAAACATTTGTCCTGGGTGGGAATCGAACCCACGACCTCCAGCATAGCAGTCAGGGTCACTAACCACTAGACCAACAGGCCAGTCGATATACATATAAGTTAAGGATATAAGGGTCAGACTGTCTTACTCGGAATTAAACTCTAAGACAGTCTTTCATTACATCGTATCGTATGCGGAATATCGAGTGGTTTAATAGGCGCTTAAACCGACCAACTGATTATGCAGAATGGAACTCTGTAAAGGATTTTTTTCCAATTTTTTTTCTTTCTCAACGGAATTTTTTTTTTTAAGTTGGTCCGATAGTAATATTTTACTTTATTTATGTAAACTTGTTCTATCTACACAACTTTGGTTCTAAACCTTTTTAATTTAGGTATGTGCACTAACCTTCGATCAAACGCTCGAAAGAACTGTGTCATGTTGAAATGCAAGGTCGAATTTATGCGACTAAAAATGTCTTTGCTAGTACACCGGATATATTTGAGTGATATCATTGTATTTCTTCTGGGAATTAAGACACCATTATAGTAGACATGGGCTCAAACTTGGTATGACTGGACCTCGAAATTGGTTCGCTTCCAAACCAAATCAGTAGTGCTACCACAAACTCTAAACGTGATCAATTTTACTTAGCTATATAGGTTGTAAAGCTACATCTCTCTTGCGACTGATAAGGTTTTAGCCCCCCGTAGCTAAGTTACAATCGTTTCGTTTAGCGTGAACGCTTGGAGTTGATAACGCCCCCTGTTCCTTTGTTCTGACCACGGGACTAAGCTTTGAGATGACAGCAGAACAAAGGGATTGGAGGCGTGGCCAACTCCAAGCGTTCACGCTTAACGAAACGACCACAACTTGGCTTGGAGCAGTTCATCGATCGAGTAGTCTTGCGACTATAATTATTATTATTATTTGAGTCCGCGTAGGTCCGCTAGCGGACGTCATGCACTTGACATTGCACGCAAAGCAACTTTCCGATCCGGTCATCGGTACCAATACCAGGGGCCCAAGTCTGCTATTTTTGTAAATTCGACATTCCAACACAATCCCATTGTCATTTTGGTAAAAGTTCTTAATCTGCTAAATCATAATGGTCGATCATTAATCGGTTATTGGTCTCGTAAACGAATGGTGGTAGAATGACTTTGTCGTATTCAGACAAATCTAATGGTAAGTCACTAATCAAAGGAACTGAAAAAAATTTAGCAGATTACCCCATAAGTCAGAAATTCATTTATCATTATGTACGAGATTACCATTCCTTTCAATGGTGTGTCAGTGAATGACTGTTGGAAAGTCATAGTGACGCTATTATATTAGTAGATTACCAAACTTGTCAAAATCAACCATGATGAAATCAATGATAGACGATTCTGACACTATTTTAATAGCAGACTTGAGGCCCAGGTCTGGTCGGCGGATTGGGTCCGTCGAACCAATTTCGAGCGTGTATTAATAATGTACCTGTATACATAGGACATTAGTTACATTTAGTATACATTTTATGCCTCGTTTTCCATCGATTGCTAAGAAACTTTAGATTTCACCCCTTAATAACATAAAGTGGGAGGATTTCATAAAGATTGCGTTGAAATACCTCCCCAATCCCCTTTGTAAGAAACGTGGTGTGACAAGATCATATTTTTTGAGATTGGGAGTATTCTGGCAGTTTACATTCTGAATTGTAATTTGTTAGGGTTGGTACAAAGTAAATGCATTTGTAAATACACCGTCCAGAATATTAATTATATTAATTTTAATTCTTGTTGTTTCTTTCATAATTAATATTAGGTAACCGTAATTTGTGTCTGTTATATTTAATGAAATTAAAATGATTTATTAGAAAAAAAAAATAAAAAAAAAGTAATGCCAAAAGTTATTACGAGTGTACTTTAAAAAAATGACAGGGCCGAATTCAGGGCTGTCAAAAAACTCGAGGGGCGCAAAGCTGTCCGTGTGATAGTCTGTCATATCCAATCCTTTGTAGTTGTTTCGAGATGTCTTTATTTGTTAGTTTTTTTAACGCTAAAGTATCTTCGTTTCAGCCTAATTGTATTTGTTATAGCTGAAAAGGACAGGCCTTTTAATTTATCTAAATCATTTTCTTAAAACATGAATTTATACCTAATTTATATTTAAAAATATAAGTAGGTAGGTACTTAGGTAATGTAAAAGGATTCAAATTAAATGGTGTAGATGTAAATAATAATGGTGCTCATCACTTTGTTAGGCCGCGTTTTCTTATGCAAGAAATCTTCAACGAAAAGTGTCCAACAATCATAATAAGATAAAATGCTCTCGAAATAAGATAAAACAAATTCCCTGTCTGCCTGTTTAGTTCTCAGCTTACTTCTTAAAAACCAAAGCAATATTAAAAATTATTTTACAAATTTTTAATTCTACAACGTCGTTACAAAAAAAAATATTTACACGCCCAAATTAAAACGCTTTCCTCGTAACATTTTTTTCATGAAACAACATTTGTACACAGCAGCGAATCAGAATCTAAATCATAAAGTAATAACGCCGAGTCGCCAAGTCGACATCGGCAAACATGGAGTACGAAGAAATGGAGTGCTTATGTTTCTCCCTTAAATTATAATTTATGAAAACTATGAAACTGTTTTGAAGAATTAAAACCTAGTGGATGATGACCAAGGAAACTCCGAACGTTGCCCTTTCCTTCAGGTGAATTTAAGTCTTCTAATGAGGCTTATTGTGAGTAACCACGAGCTACATGTCATCACTGGCAACACGCGCTGGTCTATTGGCTTAAAACACTGTGGTATATCAGACGATAAAATATCGCGCAGCTTCCAGAATGCCGCCGAAAGTTACTGACATAGCCCCAAGAATCGCCAAACTTAAGTGGTAATGGGAAGGGAAGGGCCAAAAGGTTTTAGAGTGGTGATCGCTTACTAGAAGACGCAGCGTTGTTAGGCCTCCCACAAGGTGGACCGATGACCTGGTGACGGTCGCGAAAATCCGATGGATGCGAGATCCACAGGACTGGTCATTATGGTGACACTTGAGATAGGACTATTTCCAACACCAACAGTGCACGTCTTTCGACTGGAATGATGATAATGGTGGATACTGTAGTCTCAGAGACTGCAATATTTATGTCTTGAGTTACTGTTCCTTTTTATTTTCTGTAGGTATTAATATCATATTGGCAAAATGGTCAACATCGGTTTTACTTGTCATTAATAAAAAAATAGAATCTATATATATAAAGCGGAATACCACTCAATGATTAATCAGAAATCTCAAAAACTAAAAATAAATATTACAAATTAAAATTTAGCAGGTAGGTTCCTTATAGGTTGTAGACAACCGGGTTTTTTGAAACTTCTCTCCTAAGGGGGTAAAACGGATGTTGGAAGTTTGTATGGAGAAACCGACCTTCACGCGGTCGCTAGTAGACTATACACCACTATTTTTTAATTATGGCAAATACTTAAAGGGCTTATTAGAAAAGGTTTATTTAAGTAAAGTCTCAATGCATAATATTCATAAACAGCAAAGTTATGAGCGTTTGTTTATATCCCAAAATCTCACTCAATTTCTGGAAATATTGTACAGGTTATTGTTTATGAATGAAAGAATGTCTCTGTCTGCGCTTAGTATTTTCTAGTAGTAATTGTTATGAATAATGATTCAATTATGAATTTACCAATAATGACAAATTTTCGTGGACAGTTTTGGAATTGGCTACACAAATAATGATCAGTAACGGGTACTGATTGAGCCCCATTTTTTTGTGCACTAATTAAAAAATAGGGGTGTATTAACGACTATGTTTATCGAGGAGAAAATAAGATAGACAGATAGACAGTCTATTATAAAAACCGAACACAATCTCGCTGAACACATGCGCTCTCCAAGCGTGAACATTCTTGAGCTCTTCATTTCTTACTACTCCATGTAATACTTTCTCATAGTAAAGCGGACTCGCATAGACGGATAATCCAGTCACTGCGACATTTATATCTTCTTTTTTACCTTATCTAGTTCAGCAAAGAAACTCATTTAATAAAGCCATTGGAAGGAGCATTAGTTGCCAACTTAACTATATAATTTTCTTTATCCTGACTTCCATTTCTATTACGAATAAGTACCTAGTGAGAAAATCTGAGCTTTACTTGCTTAATGTCATATAGAAAAGTGTTGAATAGGTATATACCTATTCTTAATTAGGGTTTTTGGGTTACGAATAGCCGAATGAATGTGAAATGACGAGACGATTGACCCAGTAAACGATTGGCTTCTGCGCTTCGTGTCTCGGGTTCAATTCCCGTACAGAACAAATATTTATATAAGGTGACTGGTAATTAGTGAACGATACTTAAACACGTGATCGTAGTCATGATAACAAATAACTTTTAGTATGGGACCAAACTTGAAATCCCGAAAAAAAATCTGCTGGTCAGTACATTTGTGTTCGCCTCACTGGTCAAAATGTACTGAACTTGGTAAATTTTTTTCGTGATTTCAAGTTTGGTCCGATATTAAAAGTTGTTTGTTATCATGACTACAATCACGTGTTTAAGTATCGTTCACTAATTATCAGTCACCTTATACAGCCTAAAGATATTTTTTCGTATGGCGCGTATTCTGTAGTATAGGTACTTTGTACTATTACTTATTCTGTGGTATAGGTTACAACCGCGGTCACTCGCTACGTCCGGTCATTGTGTCGTTCTTTCCGAGAAGCCCACCGATAATTGCTAAGTTCATCTTTTCACCTTCACCTTGGTCTGCCGCGATGTCACCTTGCGTTTAATGGGACCAAATAAGTGGCTTTTATGCGGTTTAATTCTCTTTGCTTATAGCCCACAGCTCATTTGACTTGCGGGAGACATGTCCGGCCCAATCCCACTTTAAAGTACCTATAATCCTCAGCACACAAGTTGAATCATCATGGCCACCTTAAATGCGCAGTAACTGATTTTGGGGTCTCAATCGAAGCGGAAGGCTGCGCGTAACCATATTAACGGGTTTGACTTATTTGCCGCGCAGGTACTATAGCATGCTTTTCGGGCAATTTCAAATACCTAATATCTTCTATGTTAGTTTTGGCACGCAGTGTTGCCTACCTTACGCGGTCATAAATTCGAACCTCACCCAGACCTCGAGTCTGGACTTTTGCTGAAGTGTCAAAGAGCAGGTTTGTGCTCCGTTACATTACAGGCTCTTAACCACAGTTTCCTTTGTTTTCCAGGAGGTATGTGCTTCGCGTACAACGCGGACCTGTACTACCGTGACTACTTCCCCGACGTGGATCTAGGCTGGTGGCTGTTCGCTGTCACCGTCGGTATCGGCTCTGTGGGAGTTGTGGCTGGAGGCGTCATTTCGGACAAGTAAGAACTTATTTTTGCCGTCTCTTTCAGTTCTCTAGAAAATTTTGAGTACTTAGGTACAATTTTAGAGATCAGATTTTAAAAAACTATTTGATTTTTATATTTTCAATGTAATGTACGTGTACGAATTGTGCCCTTTCCACGAGTTGTGCCCATTCCCCTCCCCTCCCCCCTTGGCTATAACGTTTGCATTTGTCATACAGCTTTGTAATGTACCTACATCTTATACCCTTTCATTTGTTACCCCACTAGACCATATTTGGAAACATTCGGTTGTTCATTCTCACTTCCACCTAGCCAGAGTATTTTTCGGCACGAGTACCTCCAAAATATTCTTCGTTGCGTGCCTAAAAGCAGTGAGACAGAAGCGAATTTTATAATAAATTACGAAAAAAGTGTGTTAAAAACAATTGAGGAGTGATTTTTCAAAAGGCCTTATTTCCATTGTTTACTTTGATGTAGATTTCGACGGAATCGTGAAGTCTAGTCAAAATCGCAACTGGAACTGGCATTTGCTTAGTTCAGAATGCCTTATTTCCTATAGTAAAAGGCGCATCAAAAGTAGAATGTCAAACAAACTGGCACATTTCCACCCGTAGGTAGACAGGCAGTGTGAAAATTAACAAAACGCCGTATTTCCTGCTTGTTTTTTAACCGTGTTAAGAAATTTCATACAAAACGGCATATTTCCTATTTAGCTAAAATTGGTCAAAGAAAACAACCTATTTTTTTGGTGAATTTGAAGCGTTCTGTTTGAAAATTTAATGCATGGTAACACTGAGGCTGCACGTCGATCATACACAGAAAAAAAAAGTTGTTTAGGTGGGCAATGGTGTTTGAAAGATATAAAAGAATTGTCTGTTAATTTTAAAAAAGTTGATAGAATACAGTCCTTAAAAAAGATTTTCATTAAAAAGAGTGTGAACAGTAGAACAGGGAAAGTATTGAGCTGCAAAGTGACTGGATATGAACATTACAGATTTCAGTCTGGTTCTGAAGAGTCAGTTTCTCTATTAAAACATGGTAAAAGAATTCCTTCAGAAATTTCGACATTACCACATGCGCTGATACCTCTTTCAGCAAAGAAAAAGAATGACGTGGATAATCTACTAAAAAAACAATTTGGAGATGACTGGAGAAACATGGATAATCTGGGCTGGTATAAAAATATTTTAGATGATGTTCTAAGCACTTTGCAGGAAGATGAGCATAACCTGCATGATCCTACAATGGCATGTGAATGCAATGAACCAGATGATTTGTTGAACCTTAGAATTTAAATTTCTTATGGTCTCATTTTGTGAATAAACAATTTATTTCCTAACAACAATTCTTTAATATTTTAAGTAACACCGCTATCTAGTTGTTTTTTACCTAACCTACTCATTCTGAATTGTACAAAAAGCCTTATTTCCAAATTGGTGTGCAACAAAGGGGCATATTTCCTATTCACTTTATACAAAAGGCCTTATTTCCTGTTGTAGCAAACAAAAGGTCATATTTCCAAAATTTAATTTAAGATAAAAACAATACAAGTATATAAAACTATTTTTTTTAAATGCCATATGTTCAGAACAACTAATGCACACTTATTTTGACTACTTTCAAAAGTTATAGTACAACCTTTGCATATCTCACAGATATTTGGCTCTACTGAAAATTTGGCTCTGGTGGAAATAAGGCCTTTTGAAAAATCACTCCTCAATTAGGAATAGATAGACACTGATACAGCTCATTATTATTGGTAACACTTTGGTTCTGAGCTGGTCTACCAACTGGGAACAAGTACTGTAGTAAAATACCTGAGTGTAAAAAACTTATTTGCAAAAATACATTTCCTCTTCTTTTTGCAGTCGGTAAAAAAGCTTCAGAAAAGTGTTGACACAAATTCCACCTTACACAGGTATTTTAACTTATCGAGGTCATACCAAACCTGAGCGAACAATACTTACCTTGTTTATCTTCTTTAATAGGAATGCCCACAAAAAATTCGATCACATCAGCACAAACGAAACATAATTCATTAGTCTAAAGCAGTGGTTCCCAACCTTTTTTTTACCAAGGACCACTTTCGATTTTTTGTCGTTTGCAGGAACCGGAATTTCAGAAGAAAAAATAATTAATAATAATAATATTCCACAACTTTCACACAACAAATCTAGTCCCAAACTAAGCGCAAAGCTTGTGCTATGAGTACTAGACAACTGATAAACATAGTACTTATATAATTGTAAATACATACATATTATAGATAAATTATACAGAACAAATGATTGTGCTCATCACACAAAAATTTGTCTTGAGTTAGAATCGAACCAACGACTACCGGTATTGCAGTCGTAGTTACTAACCACTAGACCAACAGGCCAGTCAATTGCATATATTTATCTAAAAAACTTATACCGTAAATTCAAAACTTGCACATCTATTTAAAATCAAAAGTATATTGAAAACACAATAAATCTGATAAAACTTAGAATCAATTCGCACATTACATTTCAATTGGAAAGTTTAAGATTTCAACCCATTCGCGGACATTATCTCTTGCAGATCATGTTGAGTACCTTAGTAGTCCTGAGTTGAGTATATTATGTACTTCAAGGGACTGAACCCTGCTTTTGTATCGGTGTTTTTCTCAGTCTGTAGTCAGCTAGGAAACATCGGCTTCATCTAGTTTACATTGACGAAAAAATTGACATGTAAAAGCGTTTTAAAAAAACCTGTAAAATATATATCATTATCATTTTACCAATGGTCCGCGGACCACTTTTTAGGAACCACTGTTCTAAAGTCAGCATAAAAATTCAATCTGTATATTTTACACTGCCATTTTATGTCCTTATCTAAATTGTTTTGTGCAGGTATGTGGAGAAGATGGGTGTACGTTCAAGAGTGCTGGTGCTTGCGCTATCTCAGCTGATTGCTACCCTGCCTGCCTTTGGATCTGTCGTCTTTGGACCTTTGTGGGCTATGATCACTCTTGCTATTTCCTACTTCTTCGGTAAGTGCTTATACTAAATTATTTATAAATGGATATGTGGAATGAAACGCGTACCATGAGGACTGGTTCGAGACGGCGCGGGAGAAGAAAGTCTGGAAACTTGGGGGAGGCCATTGCCCAGAGGACAGTAAAAAAACAATGTGGAATGTTTAGATAGCGTATTAAGCTAAATTGTATTTGGTTATTGTTATTTTTTTCTAGTTTCAATTCTTTTTTTTTCCTTTTGCTTTGCATGTTTTGTACATTTACTACAACGATTTTAGATCATAATAGGTCCACTAGGAATCAATTTGCAAATACATAATGAAAACAGCCACTCAACTTCACTAGAAAAAATCCCAGCAAAAACTTCTCATCGACAATTTACTCTAGCTAAAAATAAGAAGACCTAGACTAAAGTAAATAGAAGGCGACATAATACGCTTTGATGAAAAAGCCTTGCTTAATGCAAGACAAAGAAGACGCCTGATCACATTGAACAAAATGTAGAATATGGCAAAAGAGTATTTATTACCTTTCACTCTAAGTTTTCTTCTTTGCCAGATATAGGCATATTTTTATTAAAATATAGGGTGACTGGTAGTTAGAACGACACTTAAACAAGTGATTGTAGTCATGATAACAAACAACTTTTACTATGGGACCAAACCTGAAATCGCGAAAAAAATCTGCTGGTCAGTACATTTGTGTTCGTCTAACTGGTCACAATGTACTGAACTTGGCTGATTTTTTTCGAGATTTCAGGTTTAGTCCCCTAGTAAAAGTTGTTTATTATCATGACTACAATCACGTGTTTAAGTATTGTTCACTAATTACCAGTCACCCTATATATTCTTTTGTACATTTAATATATTATTTCGACATATCAACGAACAGTCGAAACTGTTAGGACTGGGAACGTGTGGTAAAGCTTCCTTTTATAACATAGGCGATATCTAGGAGCGCATTTTCCTAAAATTCACTCCCTGAGGGGATGAAATGAGGGTCCAGGTTTTTATGGAGAAACCTACTATCCCGCGGGCGATGCCGCTGGCAGAAGCTAGTCTTCTAATATATAAAAATCTCGTGTCACCTTGTTTTTATTGAACCTCCGAACGGCTTACCTTAAAGGAAAAAAGGGGGACCAACGTTTGTCTGAAGAAATCGACTTTTACGCTGGCAGAAGCTAGTGTTGTTATACAATGGCTGGCCTAAATCTATATCCTTTTGTTTGTCTGTACACTTCACTATCACTACATAGTATAAAACAAGTCGCTGTCTATCCCTATGTATGCTTACCTAGATCTTTAAAACTGAGCAACGGATTTGATGCGTTTTTCTTAATAGATAGAGTGATTCAAGAGGAAGGTATATGTATAATACATGCATATGTTTAATATCACCATTGCACCCGTGCGAAGCTGGGGCGGGTCGCTAGTGTATTTGTCCTGTGTTAATATCAGGTAGTCCTCTCTAACATAAAATTTCTGTTCCAGCTGAGATGTGGTTCGGTATCGTGTTCGCCATCCTCGTGGAGATCGTCCCGCTGTCGGTGCGGTCCACCACGGTCGGCGTGTTCCTGTTCGTGATGAACAACGTCGGCGGCAACCTGCCCATTCTTGTGGACCCCGTCTCCAAGATCATCGGGTACAGGGAGGCCATTATGATCTTCTACGCTGGATTTTACGGCTTAAGTAAGTTTGAGCAGACAACGGTCTTAAAAACTGTTAACATTCTTTACTAATATAAAAATAAAAAAAAATGCCCCACACTAATGTGTGGCAATAATAACTCCTGTATTGTGGTACGTTCAGAAACATGTAAACTCTACACAATGACAAGATACCCAGAGTCGGAACACTTGTCTTTAAACCATACAAATACTTTTTTTCGTGAGATAATCGAACCCGTTGAGACGCAGCGCAACAGTCAATTGCCCAACCACTGCACCAACCGTGCCGTCATCATGAAAAAATTAAAACATATATTTAGAGCAAATCCAAATTAGGCCATAGAATATTTTGTGTAACCCCACTTAAAAATATTAATCATTTAAATTTTCTACCGTACAGGCAGCATAATGTTCTTCCTCACCATGTTCCTGATGGACGGCCCCATTGACAAGCCAGCGGCAACGATAGAAGAGCCCAAACGAACCGGCCTCGACAACAGGGCCTTCACTCAAGATGAACTACCCACCAGGACCACAGGAAGAAGCCTACCTACCGCACCTAGCGAAAGACTGTAGATTATAAGCAATATTGTTGGTTCGGATGAAATACCAGGGGACCATGGACTACAACAGTCAAGAACTGCTAGCAAAAAGGACTAGATACATAAGTTTGTGGAACGCTCCCCAGGGCCGTATTTAGGATGTCTATGGGTGCAATAAAAGTACAAATGAGTGCATGACAGGTTTTTGTGTGAAGTGGCCTTAACGACAGCTCGATATTGATTACATTTGCGTTCTTTCCAAAGTTAATTATTTTTATATTGTAATAAATAAAAAGAAAATCTTTTTTTAATGTAAATCCGTCACATTCGCATGTTTAATAGAAAACAGAACTAACTCATAAAATAGGGTATTTCAAAATTGAATCATATTATTGAAACATAATTTTTAAATCAAATTCCTTCTTTTTTTAGTTAGGCCTCTTTTCTATAAGCATACGAATTATGAATCTCTCATTTTGAAAAATGAATCTCCAAAACCTACGAATTGATAAAAAAATAAATGGGTTATCAATTTACTTGCTCAAAATAAGTTTCGATATTTAAATCCGCCTAACAATGTCGCAAACAAAGAATCGATTTCACGCGGCTGTGATTTAGCATGACAAATCAAATCAAAGTTGACAAAAAGCCTGAAAAACTTTCAAACAATGCATGTTCCTTTAGGAGTAAGCAAAAAACTTATTTATCAACATGCCTACAGTACTAAAAAACGTTTCTTGACTTAATTTAGCTGTAGATATGCGTGATGAGCAATTTGGTTCTTAGATAATATGCATTGTATTTTGTACCAATAAGTTATGTCTGAATGTTAAGTTTTAGGATAAGTTGTTTTAAGTTTATTTTAAGTTCAGTGTCATTTTGTTGAATACGTTCTATTTATTTTTATGAATTTGCAGTTTATTGTATGTCTGACATATTACTTTTATTTCTAAATTACGCGAAAATCATTTCAGAGCGAGGTTTACCACCTGTCTCTGAATCAATACCACTTTGACAAATTAAAAAACAGTTAGTTCCAAAGCTTGATTTTGAAACAGACTCTACAATAAACTGTAATTAATTAACCCAAAAGTTGTTACTATGCATAATTTTGATTTTTTTTTTTTGGCATTTACTTAAATTCAATTAATTATTTTACGAAAAATTTACCTACAACTCAAAGATACCACCTCTGCTACCAATAGCAGTATTTTAAAAAACCCATGTACTCTATTGAAAAAAGAAAATTCGCCAAAGTAATAAATAGACTTTCTTATTCTATCGGATAGTTGCAGCTTAATTAATATATTCTTTCTCTTTTATTCTTTCTGGTTGTTCTATTGAAACGAAAAAAGAAAAATCCTTTGTGGAATGCAGTTATTATGTGATAATGATCTTTTGTACATATTTATTTTGTAGTTGAATGAGTATTGTAAATAAATATTTAATGTTTTATAAGTGTTTTATTTCCACTTTAACAAGTTGAAGCACCATTTAGCGAATATAAAACATAGATATTGTACATTCATAGTCTCAATTTTTATAGGATTAGGATAGTAACAGCATTTTAACTTATTACTATAAAACTTCAGTCAAAACCTTGCTTTTCTTATTTCCTTTATATTTGAAAATCTTTTCTTTTCTTCTGGACTTCCACAGTTTTGTTTCTTCTTTTGACAAAATAAATTCTCCACTGACTGTGACAGCATTTATTTTATCTGAAAGTTAAAAAAAAAGTATTACTTAATACTAGTTAAATATGCTTAGCAACTTTTTAAAATAGCTACCTATTATGGCCTCTTTACAAGGAGAATTATGGTCAATTAGTTGCTGCAATATATTTAATATTTATATTTTTTTAAATGGATTAAGATAAATAGATACTATTATTTATTTGAAAAACTTACAAGGCATAGATTTAAATACTAAGACCATGAAAACAGTAATTTTCTTTTTAAAATTCTTCAAGAAATGTATGAAGAAAATAAAAAATAAGACTGACCATCTTCATTTATTTTTGCTTCCTCATCAATTTGTCTTCTTTTATTCTTGAGTTTTTTAGATTGAACATTGTGAGTTTCTGTGTAGGTATCCTTAGCCTCTTCACATGACAAAAATCCTTCAGAAGCCTTAAATAGTTTTACACCACCCTTAATCTTTCGTTTTCTACAAAGACATAGATATTTGTAATTAGTATAGGCATATATGGGGTTGTGGCATATTTGCGGTTATATCCCTGAAAAATAACCCTAGATACGCCAATGGACACTAGGTAACTTTATAAGCGGTCTGAATTTTTTTCTTTTTTTTAATAATTTGAAAAGCAGTGATACAATTGTTGATGGTGGAGTACTAGTTAATGATACAGTTTTTAGACCTTGTTTTAGGGTTAATCTCAGATTTGAATATCGTGACTATCGTGACAACCACAGATTGTTTAGAAAGTGAGCTCTTGGTGAATTACCTACTGTTTTTCTGGGGCACTCTGGTAATTACTAGTATAAGGCCTCATGGTGGAATGATGGCCCTCTCCCTAAAATAGAGAGGATGTCAATGTCCTAACAGTTGTAATGTTATTGGGTAATTTTGATAAATCTTAGATCAGTGGTGGATTAAATATATAGCAAAAGTAGCAAATGCTACGGATCCCGCACATTCGGAGGCCCCGCGCCTTCGGGGCCCCGCGCCTTCGGGGCCCCGCGCCACCTGATCGTTACAAAATTTAGTTAATGTATCTACACTACATGAAATCTAAATACAGCTGATTACACATAAAATATTTTATTTAATCTATCTTAATAAAAAAAAGGTGACAAAAAGCCTACCTAGGGGCCCCCATTTGTGTAGCGAATTGCTACAGGCCCCGCATTGGCTTAATCCGTCACTGCCTTTGATAGAACATTACGATCAATGTCTCAGTAATAATCATAACTTTAGTAGAAACTTACTTTATTTTATTTTCCACGTCCACAAATTCCATTTTTTTCTGAATGATTTCTGATACTTTAGCACCAATTCTCTTTTGCATTTCTGCTGGAACTTTCACATCATTATAATGAGATGATACTTCCAAATATCTCTCAGATTTAGGTTTTTCCTGGTCTGTAAAATAAAAACAATATTTTCAATGCAATCATTCATAAAAAGAATAAAGCTTTATGATCTCACTCATGAAATGTTTTCGAATTTCTAAAAAATTGATACGTTAATTTTGATTGATTTTTTGGAACCAATTTGTCAAAACCCAAATACAGTCCTGTACTTAAGTGAGGTTAGGGTGATACTTTTAACAACTATGATTAATGAAAGGCATTCTGGACAGCCTCGCGTTGCAGATCAAACTTGCAATGATAATCTAATCAATCATTAAATTAGACAAAAACTTACTTTTGGCATATTCATCTTTCGTCGTCTGTCCTCGTGATTCGTTTATCAATTTAGTAAAAGATGTATCCACTACTTCTCTGAAACGTGAAAGATCCTCCTCTTCTGAAGAATCAGACATTATTAAAATGTAAGGAAACAGAAAATTGCGACCGCATTGACCGCAATCTGCAATAGCCTGATTTTCAGTATATTACAAAGTACTTTGTGATCCATAAGCTGAAATTCGATTTTGTTTACTGTTGTTCATGAAGCTCGCTAGCTATTTTACTGAAAACCTCAAAACAAAAATGTTTTTATCTATTTTTTTATAATATTCTTTATGATAAATACAATTTAAGAAATACAAATAAAATATTTCTGAAATGTTATTAATTCTATGTGTTGAATCAAAAATAATTAAATTCAATGAAATAACATTTTTAATTATTTTTGATTCAGCACATGCACAACTAACTTCATAAATCTAAAAAATCAACTGTCACGAGAGTGTCACTGTCAAGTCTGTCGAAGTTCCGTGCAATAGCATTGTCCAGTATTTCTTGACCCGCGGCAAGATAAGAAATAGCTGATAAGTGCGGAATTTCACTTGACTTTGACACTAACCACAGCAAGTAGCGCCCCTAATAGAGTACCAAGTTAAATTGGTAATAGATTAAAGAAACTGAAAACAAAATGTCAAAGTTGTCAAACTGTGTGTCAAACTCACAAATCCTTGGACGAACGAGATGATAGAATTTATTTTGATTTCATTTCCTACTTCTTCTGAGAAAAATAGCAGCTGATTACTGTATAGGTTATAAAATTCACTATCGATTGTAGTGCAGTACTTTATTGTAACAATTTTTTTATGTGTAAAAACGAGCACGTTTAATCAGTGTTGTATTCACCATGTCTATACTATGGCGACCTCCTCCAGACCCGAATTTATCAAAATTTATGGAAGAAAATGACTATGACTCCCTTACGAGGTACCTGGTGGGCAATAACTACAGATTTCGTGAGAACATCATAATACCAAGGATCCTCGGGCCAGTGATCATTAAAACTAATGAAGAGAAAATGATTGAAGCCACTGTTGAAAGCTGTCCCTTCAAATCAGTGACCAGTTGTGTTATTGGTAAGTTATATGATTTGTGTGTATAATTTCCTAATTTTACTATAATTTTATCTAGTAAATAGATATTTACTACTTGATTTTAGTCAGAGATTAGACTTTGACTGCCAGCAATCACCATAGTCAATAGGGTTAGCTTCAACACTGCATGCCACTGAGAATATTCATCTTGCATTATTCTTATTGCTACAAAACTATTGCATGCCAGAAGTAGTGGTGCTCACAACTGCATAATGCTATCACTAATAAATTAATATTCTAATAATGAATTAAGTAGTAATATCCATTTTATATACCATGCTGTTACTGGCTATGAATATAAGAAATGTTTTCACTGATGCTATGGAAATAGTAAGTCCCTTATTATGTAATAGAAATTAAAGAGTCCCCAGCCTCCATTATTTCTAATGAGTGAAGGTTCAATTTCAGAAAAAGAAAAACAGGTTTCAAGTCCACCTAATTAGTTTTGGTAAACAACTATTAAGTATAATATATAAAAAAGACATAATCAAAAATTGTCTGGCTAATAACTTGCTTATTTAGTGAATAAATGCTGTTAATTAATGATATAATGTCTATCATTTGCCTTAATTTGGGTGTCTTCAAGGCTACGCTGAATAGTCTCTTAATGAACTAGTGCGCCTCATCATCAACAATTGCATCACTGCTTACCATCAGATGGGAAGCACTAGTTTATATCAAATAAAAAAAATCTTACGTCCCACTGTAAAACAGAAATGAAAAACTCCATTCCGTCTTCAGCTACTTCAATTCACATGATTTTATGATGCAATTTGGTCTTTTCAGGTTACGGTCTTGGAATGGCAGTGGGTCTCTTTACATCCTCTTTGATGCCAACCACTACTGTAACAGATCCCATGCAAACACAATCCGCCAGAGAAATACTGCGTGAAATGAAAACATCCATGTTCAGTTACGCAAAGAACTTCGCAATCCTTGGAGCCGTGTTTTCTGGAGTTGAATGCTGTATAGAGTCTGCTAGAGGGAAGAGTGATTGGAAGAATGGCACTTATGCTGGTGGAATCACCGGCGGTCTAATAGGGTTAAGAGGTAAACTAAATCCAAGTGATTTCTCTATATTATTTGACTTAAAAAATGTTACTGAAAATTAAGTTTACTGTTCAATGTTATGAACCAAATTGGCTGGGTAAAATTTTCATTGAGTCGGACAAGAAAAGAGATGCCTTTGCCCAGCATTAAGTGAATCCATTTGTAGATGATGATGCAATGCAATATCAGCAAAAATTCTTCTCTTTTTGAATAATTTTGACAGCGCTGCTAGGATTTTGTGTGTATGGCTCTAGTAACTTATAATAGTTACTGTCTTGTCTGGCTTATGGTATCCACGGTCACCTGTTTCACTGTTTGGTTACATGGCTAGTGTTGTTCACCGTTGGTTATTGTGGTGCAAGTATTAAAGTTATTTAAAAAAAACTTCTTTTCAGGTGGCTTAAAGGCGGGAATATTCGGTGCAGCGGGTTTCGCAGCATTTTCGACAGTCATTGATTATTACATGCATCAACGTGGATGAATAATCATTTAAAAAATAAATTCTATTACATTTAGTAATCCTTAGCAATAAACAATTAGGTTTTACTATTGTCTTTTAATAAACAGAACAAGCGGTATAAAACCTTTGCGTTCACTACTGCTCTATGGGGGACCTTAGACAATCTCGTTATTTTATTTGTCAGTTTAATCTGGTTATATGAAAATTAGATTATCTTTATGGGCCGATGCTGCGTTAAGCAGGCGCCCGCGCAGTCCTATACAAAAGTGTTCCGTAACGCCTCGCCGCGCGAGCAGCTGCGCCCCGGGCCGTTGTACTACTACGTAATAGTACATATATTAAAGTTCTCCATCGACACGACTACATGCACACCGTTAAAATTAAACTAGCGACACTGCGAAGGTAAAAATACGGTTTCCGCTATGGGGACAGACGCGCGCGCCACGGGTGCCTGCTGAACGCATTGTTGGATCTAAATCCAAGGCTATAAAAAAAATATACTGGCACCTAGTTCGTCCGTTAGATAATTCTTGCATCTAGAAAGGAAGTCTAGAACAAGGATCTTATTTATCCTACGGACAAATATAAAATTCTTGGTCTAGAATATAGCAATGATATTGTTACGAACGTGAGTAATTAAAATGCCGGTTTACTAGGAGAGAACTTTAATAACCACAAACAATAACAAATTGTTTCGATCAACTTGGTCCAAAACACAATTGTCAACACTAGAGTTCCGTTTCCCTATCGCTTGTGTCGTTAGATAGAATCACTTCACTTAGGTACTCGTAGATCGCACCCGAATCGCAGACGAATTCAAACTGACTGGAAACGTAGTGCTTATATTCTCTTTGCTGACTGGCTCGAAGTCGGGGCCGCCTTTTTATATGCAGAGCCAGGAAAATTCTAGATAAAGACGTTTCAAAGCCATTTCAAAATAATCATCATCATCATCAGCCTTTTAATGTTCCCACTGCGCAGGCTGGGACACAGGCCTCCTCTCTAAGAGAGCGAATAGGCCGTAATCCACCACGCGGGCCCAGTGCGGGTTGGTGAATGTCACATGTCTTCGAATTTTTGATTCTAGGAGAGGCCGGTTCCCTCACGATGTTTTCCTTCACCGTTTTGAGAGCAGTGGTGATGAAATAAATTACACAAAGTAATGCGCCTGGCCGGGATTGAACCCACGACCTACAACTCGTAAGTCAGGGCCGTTACCACTCGGCTACCACTGCAGAACAACCAGAACAACAGCGTCAATTATTTTATTTAATAATTGAATTATTATTACAAACCTTATGACTTACGACACATGCAAATTTCGACTCTAAAATATAATACAGAAAATACAAATTCCCTTATCAACTACCTAAGTACCTACTCAAACTTTCTAATAATAATTCAGCACCTACTACTTTATGGAGGATTTTTCTAGAACTTGCCAGGCTTAGGTACATACTTCTAACCTGGAAGCTTCTCAAAACAATGCGTTTTAATTATTTAGTGCTACTCGTGATTTTATTGAAGATACGGCGTGTTAAGTTTTACGGCGTAACAGTAGTTTCAGCTGTTCGTTGTTATGTCAGTCGGTGAGTTTCTCCTTATATTTATATAACAGCGATGATAATGGCATATTAAATAATTGCTGAATATATTGACATAAACTAAATTGCTTGCTAAAAGACAAGTATCACAAATTCTGATAGCCAAAAGACAATTATTCAAACATGGAAACGAAGAAAATTGAAGTTTCCGTTTTAAAAAATCAACAAAAGCAACGGTCTTTGTCGTGTTCGGCTTGATTGATTTTTTAGATCGAAATTAACGAAAATGTATATCGAAGTGTAAGTTTTCGATAGATTCAAAACAAGAAAATAGTTTTAGTAGACTGCTAGTGTATTCATATTGGTAGTGCGACATATAAATTTATCAAAATGAAGGATCCTTTTGTTAAGGATTCGGTTATTGATTCTGTGATTGATTCGCCGGCCAGGGAGAGTCTTAGAAATGTGGAAGGTTGCTACAACAAGAATATATTCAAGACTAGTTCCTTCGCGAACTCCCGTCGTGCTTTGCAATCAGGTGCTGATAAGATATCGAGAACATTTCGAAGTGTTAGAAACACCTTCGGAAATCTGTCACAGGTAATTTGCATTGTCATATTTACACTACAATATACTGAGTAAATCTTCAAACTTCAGCTAAAACTCTAAAAACACTCCTGTTTATGTCTATCATGATACTGATATCCCGGAAAGTTAAAATTCAATACGCTTTTTCACGAAATTAAGCTCGAAGGGCATGGCCGAAAGTTCCATGGCAACAGTAATCGATCTTTCCAGCTTTTTACATTGTATGATATTTAGACTTCCTTAATATGTATCTACATCAATAACTGCTTTATCTTATGAAAAGTTGTGTGGCACTTAATATTATTTTAGAACCTCTTTCAAATCATATTAAGAATTAACATGTGAACTTTATCATATGAATAGAATTTATCATTTATCACTTAAAATCATTTCCATTATGTTTTTTTATCAACAAAATCTCTCTTCAGAATTCACTATTATATTTAATTTGTAATGTCTGTGTCACATTCAAAGCTGTTACATGGTCAATACCACTTTTTTTGCAAGAAATAGTTGAACTTCAAAAACAAGCTGCATAACAGCCACTTATTGGTGCCATTAAACGCAAGACGACATCACAGTAGACTAAGACCTAGGTGGAGAGATGAACTAGGTTCTTACCGGAGGGACTGACCTGTAATGACAGAAGATAAACATGCGTGCTAAAAGGAGAGGCCTTCGCCAATTTATGTTTTCAATTTAAACTAGCTTTGACTAACTAATAGTATTGACTGTATTGACATCTATTACTTGGTAAATATCCTATGATCTTTCATTTTTTGTTCACAAGATATAGGATAAAAAAAACTTGTACCATCTAGGTTGACTGGAAGAGAATGCCTAAGACATTGAGTCTGCCTTTGCGCCTTTAGTTGCATAAATATTAAATATATCTCAGTAATTAAAAACCACATGGAATATTTTTGTTCAGCATTTCAGACTAGGAGGCAGGCGTCGTCACCGCCTCACTGAACCAGTGTCTCCCTGCAGGGCTCCTTCCACACCAGTGATGAAGAAAAAACAGGTACCAATAGACAGATTTTGTTTGCCAGCCTGAAGGTGCATATCTCATTGATACCAAATATTATATTGACTTAAAATAAGCCACTTTGTATAACACCCCTCGCAGTTTGAAATGTCTGTCGGATTGTAATTCCCAGACAGATTTTGAAACAGTTTATTGTTTTTAAAATGATCTTGGCCAAGCATATTCTTAAAATTTTTGATCCAAATCTGTTTATGCATTTACAAGAAAATGGGGGATAAATGGGAATGAAAAAGCAAATGTTTGCAACTGTGGCATAAGCAGGGTATCAAAAGAAAAGGGTAAAAGAGTTATAATACGAAATTATGCTTCTTGAGAATTGACTTAACTGTTTAAATGTGGGGGTGAAAATTATACTGAAAAAATAATAAAATAAATGAAAGTCAATTAATTTAAAATGAATAAGCAGGTATTCAAAATTATTGACAAATATTTGCAATGCTTTATAAATAGGTAGTATTTACTAAAAGAAACCAAGGAGTGTAATAAGAAAATATACAACAAAATAATAAAAAGGCCACTTATTTATACTTTAATTCATTATTTCCCAAGAGGACGCCGGCGTCCGCACACCTATTGTCTTTCTATTGTGTCTCTAATTACGCTATTCAACAGGTTAATATTATAATGCGTAAATATGCTTTTGCTGTCTCTGAAGACATTATTTCCATCATATTGTTACTAAGATATATTTCTAAATAACATTTGTCTGGGTATTTTCAGATACTTGGCAGGAGTCCTACTAAGCTATACAGTCCTTTTGGCATAGAAACACCACACAGCCGGGACTTCAGAATGTCACCATACATGCCTGATACACCAGACCATGGGTAAGTAATCATATTGCTGTACAACCTTATTAAAGTATAAGCAGCTGGTTATGGAATCTTCGAACTCTGACCACCATAATAATGGAGCTTGCGGAAATAAGTTTATTTTCGTTTGATCATTTTATACTAACAGTATTGGAAACAGTACAGTAACAGTACAGTAACAGTATTATTGTAACAGTATTGGAAATGGTCTAGTTCGATAATATCAAACTAGACCATTTCCAATACTGTCAGTACCCCCTTTTCTCATGGCGTAAGCAATCACTTCAATCACTGACTTTTTCCTAGCATTTTCTTGCTTTATTCCGAGATTCATGGCATGTTTCTCTCATATGTGTATATGAGAGAAACATGCCATGAATCTCATAATCTGCTATTGCAATACTGCAGGCGTGTCAAATTCATACTGTCACTTTTGAATTTTCAAATAGTTGTTCAGTCAGAAAAATGGTTTGTACATTCCAAGGCATAAATCTCCATAGAGAATAGAAAAGAATGTTTAAAAACCTCCATGGACACTGTTAAGCGATGACCAGTCAGCGCAGCGCACAGTGCCCGTTCACGAACATGACGTGTGTATCAGCACCACTCACCTCAACCATTTTAAAGGGAACTTAATAAGTGCCTCCATCAGCGACAGATGTCGCAGCAACAGCCTTGCTATTGATACTGATATTGAGATACTGCTGATTGCCATATCTTAATAGAAATTTTACACTTAAACAGTTTTCTGACCATTCCACGACATTTACGAAAAGTTACAAAATCGGTTACAAATCAAGACATAAACTAAACTAAGTTATAGCTTAAGGCACATAATAAAAATGACCTGGCCAAGGTAAATTTTTCAAACTTATCTGCATATTGGCAACAGAGCTGTGTAATGATTAAAAATTACCTATGCATAGTAACTAATATCTCGTAGCCTGCAACTGGTTTCATAGATTGTTCAGTACGGCCGTTCTAACTGGGCGCCTCTGAAGTTACGCACTGCGAACAAAAACTAAATGCCAATAAGAGTTAACAGCAATAACAACTGCTAATGGCATTTATTTTTTACGACTGCACAAGCGCTAAAGTTCACAGAGCCTTACTTCAGACTCGCCAACTTAGAATGGCCGTACTGTAGCTGTTTTCATTTGCCTAAAATGTTTACTTGTAACTTCCAGTTTGTCACCAAAACGACGTAAAGGAGTAACCCATTCCTGGCACATCCTCGCCAAGAAGAGACCCCGAGCGCTCTTCCACTGAAGCTCCTATTACTACACGTACCTCAACGCACAAATGTATCCCACCGCTTAATGTAAGACTAGCTTTGAAACGCTGCATGAGATTGTTACACACAAGTGTCTGATGTCAAATGATGGTGAATTTGAGGCCAAATAATGAAATATTTGGTGAAAACTTGGTATATAATTGCTACTTAGTATGTAATCGGAAATTATTGCATTATCAAGTTGTTATTCAGTTATGTTTGTATCTTAAAGACCATACAAATGACTGGTTCTCTTGATAAGTTTAAACAATGGGTTTTGTAGAATTTTTCACTATTTTAGAGTTCAAACTTCAAACCTCATCTTCTTGCTCTTGTTTCATCTTCCTTGTTACTCTCACGTGAACCACCACACTATCTGTTTCTTTCATTTTTCATTCCTCACACAATCCTTCCGTCTTTTCTTTGACCTCTGTCCATCCACCTTCAACAGCAACAAAGGCCATACCAACACAAAAAAAATCCTCAATCTTGCAAACTTGCAAAAAAAAACTGTTTATTCAATCTACCTACCTTTCTCACACAATCTATTCATCTCCAACACTCTTTTAGTCAGATGACTTTCATCCCTTCTCATCACAAAGCCCTTACCAAAAAAGAAAATCCTTAACCTTGCAACCTTGCCTAGCTTACCAAAATTCTAGACCCTATGTCCAGCAGTGGTCTATAATAAGCTGGTTAAGTTATGTTAGTGCTAATAAGAGTCGAAACATATCTTTTTACGGCAGTTAAACCAAGCTCAAATTAATATTACATCATCATTGGCATTTATGTACACTTGCACTACAATTCGAGGAGATAGTTATTTAATTTTAGAACTACGAACTCTGTGTGTAAAAGACAAGGTTGAGTTGCAATGGAAACTGAATTTCCATTGCGACTCACATGGACGCTGGCTGAACTATTTTTAAGAGGGTGCATTTCCAGCACATCGCCTTATTCAAAGTTAGATATAAAAAAAAAGCAAAACAAGAGTGAACAAAAACAAACTGAACTCAATATCTTTAGCAGCTCACCTCAAACATGCAAAGACTAATATTCTAAGAAGCTTTTTTTTGTCATTGAAACGTTAAATATTAATTTTATTGATTTTGTACAGGTTGGCCACAAAGAGTAGAAATTAAATAAATAAGAACTAAATTTCTCTACACATAGCAACTCTGAAGAAATGTCATACAGCAGTCAAAATACCAAAATAAAGAAAGTGTTTTATGAATTATTGCGATTTTGGCAGATATTGATAGCTTTAGTCGGTGTATCGTTATTGAAAATGGGCAAGACGATAAAGAGTGGTGCTAGAGAAGTTATTTACAATGTTTTTAAAAGATGTTTGGCAGAATATCATGCCGAAAAACTTCTAACCGAATTGGATGATCTCTACAAACGAGTTGCCGATATGACAGGTATTTATTCACTCTAATTTTATATAATATACATAGTTCATAATCCAAGTTACTGTTAAAGTAAGCTAGGTCTTTAAAAAATACCACATCGTCGATGTTTTTTACAGATATACTATAACTTTAGAGGTTATGTTTACATAGGGAAAGTACTTTCACAATGACTTTGTACAGAGCGACTGCATTTTTTGATCGTCACGTCATTCTAAATTAATGTTTTATTTTGATTCCAGGAAAATCAGAAAGTACTGTCCGACGCATAATAAACGAAGGCAATAAAAACGAAGGTAAATTTACAACACCAGCCAAGCATAGAAAAGGCCGTCCAAAAATAGAGTTTGATGACTTTAATCTCTGTGCGATTCGTCAGAAAATACAATTTTCTTATACTGTGCAGAAAATAGCACCAACTTTGCGGAAGCTGTTGGCTGTGGCAAGAGAAGAATTGGATTATAAAGGAGGCCGTGAGAAATTAAGGCAAATATTACATGCCATAGGATTTTCATACAAAAAATGTTCTACAAATAGAGAATCGCTAATTGAAAAAACTAATATAGCAGCAAAGAGAGAAAAATATTTGGAAATTATAAAACGAAATCGGGATTTGCCTGTTGAACTACAGAAACAAATTGTTTACTTAGATGAAAGTTATATCCACAGTTCTTATAAATTGAGAAAATGCTGGCAATCTATTAAAGTCAAAGGCATAAAGCATGATATTTCAAAAGGAAAAAGATGGATAATTGTCCATGCTGGAACTGCCAACGGATTTGTACCCAATGCATTATTAATATTTAGTGGCACTAACAAAATGGAAGATTATCATTCAGAAATGAATTCTCACAATTTTACCAAATGGGTAACAGAAAAACTGATCCCAAACCTTAATGAGGCTTCAATAATAGTCATGGACAATGCGCCTTATCATAGTGTAGTGCAGAACAAGGCTCCAACATCAGCTTCCAGAGTTGATATAATAAAACTGTGGCTGTTAGAAAATAATATCCCATTCGAGCCATCTACAAGAAAGCCAGCATTATTAATGCTTGTTAAAAATCATAAACCTGAACCCGTGTACGAAATAGATGAGTTGTTGGGGGAACATGGTCATGAAGTGGTACGGCTTCCTCCATACCACTGCGACTTAAACCCCATAGAGCTCATCTGGGGCATCACAAAGCAAAAAGTTGCTGCATGTAATATAGGAACAATAGACATAAAAAAAGCCACTGAGGAAGCTTTTAATAGCATTGGTCCCGAAACATGGAAAAGTTGTGTTGAACATGTAAAAAAAATTGAACAGGATTACTATGACAGGGGTAGAACACTCTATGAAGATATAGACAGACTAGTAATTAATGTTGGAGAGGACAGCAGTGACAGCAGCTCAGATTCTGAAGGTGATCAAGAGCTGGGATCAGACATATCAGGTGTAGAATATTTCGATAATGATTAGAAAATATATTATAATTAAATTATGTATAATAAAGATGCTGAATGAACTTTCCTAGCCTTTTTATTTATTAATTAGAAAAATTTAGAAATTAGACATCTAATTTAATTATTTTCCCTATTCAGACTTATTTTAAAAAATACCCTAAGTATCAAGTTCATTCGTGTTATAGTATAAATGATACCATGTAAACGATAGTGGCGACCTCAATTTTTTTCTACTCTTTATGGCCAAGCTGTATGTTATGTTAAAAGTCAGGGACTTGCCACCCGCGAGTACACCCCCTTGCCCAACCGATAATACTTTTTTTTAGGGCTTTATTAAAGCGACAACTACATTTTAGACCGACTTACACGTAGGCATAGCTCTACAAGTCTATGGTCAAAAAAATGGTCAAATGTATGAAGACCGAAGCGTTGTACGCACGTGACACTACAATTTGTGCTGTTTCTTGATAGTCATAAAGTTCAATTTTAATTTAGAGAACTAATTTTGAAACGATAAGAACGACGAAGCGACGAGTGTGATAGTTGAATCAATGGGTTCTCAACCTTATTTTCTTAATAGTAAAATAAAAAATCACATCAAGTTGTTCAAAGACTGGTTTGGGCAACGAAGACTGTTTTGTCGCAGGACGTAAAACTGCTTCACCGTTGCGGAACATAAAACGGTCCTTGAAAACTGTTCGTCGTCGAAACGCTCACTACTACACGTAACCAAGTATAGAGATTTGTGGTGCAAGTGGACGTTTGTGATTGACGATCTCATGTCGCTAGTATTGTCGATATTTTGTATGCAATTGGTGCTATACTCATAGTATTTTCTTATTATCGTAATACAATTGGCTTGTTCCCGTTGAATAATAACTTATAATAGTGGAAAGTTAGAATGGATTACTTTCATAATGCTTGTAAGACTGTAGTCATCATTTACCGTTGGGTAAACTAAACGTACTATGCGTTGTTTTAAAAATAATGCGAATCGTATATAAGTTAACAGTCTTCATGTATTAATATAATATTTAATTTTCACATAAAATATGTATTTTTAAGATAACTACAAAATTCCTTTGAATTAAGTTCTTCTAAGAACTATTCGGTGATTTTCGTATGTACTTATATCTAATCGAATCATATTAATATAACATGTATTATTGCATATTATTATTCAGTATTATGATGCCAAATTGTATAGCTTCGAGTACAAATTGTATAGGTATCGTTGAACAAAATGGAGTAGTACTAAATAGTAGTAGAAATAATACTAAAGCAAGTTACAGAGATGAGTTTTTAGATTAGTAACATAGAACTATCAGTTATTCTTTACATTACTAACCAGTTTAGATATTAAAGAAGATATTTGATAGTGTCCCCGTATGTAAGGTTGATTGTTGTCCACTGCTGGACATAGGACTCGAAAACCGTACTTCCTTTGGAGCTACTCCATTTTTGTTCGTCTACACACGTACATAGATTTTTTTACACTAATAATACGCTTCGCTATGACAATACTGTAGTCGCCTATTTATATTTATACGTAGGTTAAGATCGTGTTTCATTTCAAGAAAATCCGAAGTTTTCTTTTAATTTATTGTCGAATGCAGTCTGCGTCATGAGAAAGAATGATTTTTGGAAAATTATACGAAAAGATTTTTGTAGATGGCAACTTTTTGAATAAGTGTAAAATGGCGTTGACTGTACTGTTAAGACTGATTGTCTTGTAGGTGAATATTTTTACTTTTAATTTATAAGTAGTCGAGGCTCAAATGTACCCAGCTAATATTTTATAATGATGGTATGTATTATTATTTTTAATGGATTTTCATTATTTTTATGTAATGCATTGGCTATTAGACACTGCGGTGTCCTTTAATTATATTTGGTTTTCTATAAACTGGTGTTTCATTTATTGTTTTAATACGTCTTGTAATCCTTTAAGTGCCTGTTTACTGACGCGGCGTGTTGGGCGGTCCGTCGTACATTGCCATATGTTTGTGTTCTAGCGTGCGATAACTCGGCCCGCTGCTGCAATGTTCGGCTAACGCCCAACGCGCCGCGCCTCCGTAAACACGACCTTAGGGTCGAAACTGCGATAAGCGGGAGCTTCTTTCTCGCGTTTGCCCGCTTCGCTTTTTATCCCAGGAGTATGTTCCCTTAGGATAATTTGTCATGCCGACCGCTGGTAAAAGCTTTACAAAGTTGAAACAACCGAGGGACGTTCCTCTACACCAGCCAAAGAGAATTAAACCACCAGAGAGCTCATAGACTGATTTCGTTAGGCACACGATTCACCGTTGCGGGCCGGGGAACGGGGGAAAACGCAGGTTGGGAGTGGCTGATGTAACAATGTCAGCAAACATAGTGATGCACAACGAAGATTACATCGTTTATTTATTATTCTTAGTTATTTACTACATTTTAAGATATAAAAAAAAACGTTAAAAATACCTTTATTGAAAGTCAGTTGAAAAAATAGGAGCCCACGGGTATCGGGAACAGGGTCCAAGAGAAAGGAACCTAGCTGTACGAGTCGAGATGTTGGTCGATGGACACGCCATAATTATGGTGGTAAGTCTCCTCTGTAAGTTCGAGAGGTTCCCGCACTATTTTATATTATCGGCGGATAAACCTAATATGAACGTCATAACAGCGAGACCAACGCCATTAGGGCGTTTATGAGAAAAGTGTTCACTATCAATATCGGGGGCACTTGCAAATGGAAGTGATTGAGAGGGTGTTGGTACATTCGAATCTTTACTTGCCTCATCATTTCAACCGAAAGAAACTGTTGGACATAGGCTTGCCCCAAGTGCAACGACAGGATTTATAAGATTGCCGCGACTCTTACCAGATCATTGCTCCGCCACGTGGAGGCTTTCCAACGCCACGTCACCCGGTATGCTATCAAGTTTATAGTAAGGTAAATAAAAGTTATAATTACGGCCATATTTTTATTATAAAAATATCTTCACAGCTCAAACTTATCAAACAGATTTAGAATCAGACACGTAAAGTAAGTAATTTAATCCATACTGGATGATGTACTTCTATTAAAACTATAGTTCAAGAGTCAATCTGATAACTTTTAGAATTATAAAAGATTTTAAAACCATTATTTTTTAAAATTATAGTTAAAAATAATGGTTTAAGAAAAAAAAAACGTTACTTCTATACAGCTTAAAATCTAGACCACTAGAGGCGGCAGATATGTATCTGCGTAACGCGATTGAGGCCAAAATGGTAGATATTAAAGTGAAAATTGCGGGCCATCTCGCTAGATGGTGCTGTACTCAACATTTTAAATTTTAGTAAACAGGGCCATTATCAATTAAAGAAAATTGTATTTACGAAAATCGGACATAACACTTTTTTTTTGTCAAATGATTGCCTCAAAATCCATCTATATCTGACTGTTCATGTCTTTTACTATAGTGGTATATTTAAGCATAATAATTAGAGTTACAGTGCGGCCGACGGATCTTGGCGCGCCTGAAGTTAGGCTCTGCGAACTTAGCGCTCAAAATCAGCGCGCGAAATAAATGATTTATAAAAACAAATGCCAATAACGGTTGTTAACAACAATAACAACTGCTAGTGGCATTTATTTTTTTACGAGTGCACAAGCGCTACAGCTCGCAGAGCCTAACTTCAGGCGCGCCAAGATCCGTCGATCGTGCTGTAAAAGACGAAATAAAATATTGACTTTAGCGCCATCTGCCGAGAATATGGCCCGCAGTTTTCATCTTGTCACTTACAAATTCAAGGTACATCATAATGAAGTCAGTGATAGTGGATTATTTACATTTATAGTAGACAAAGCGCTTTAGCTACGTTACAAATTTTGCACAAAATAGTTTCTTAACTACCTATCACATAACAGCCAACATAGATTTCTTTTAATCAATAAACTTAAAAATAATATCAACTCGATTGTTAACGAACTGTTTAGTCTAAATAAAAAGTTTAAACCATAATAACTAAGTATTTACAAATCGAGAATATAAAACTAAGTGCCTATATTTATGATAAGGTGGATTGGACATTGCAGAAATGATCAAACTATTTGAAAAAAGCAGCATGAATTTTATGTCCAGGAACATTTTGGTACCTTAAGGCTGCTATCAGACGGACTGCCTGAAGTTATCTGCAGTCGCATCTGAGTTGGCGCAATTGAGGACACGTATCTAGCCCAGAAGATCAGTGTAAAATTTGATCTTTAAGAGCCTCAAAATAAAGATGATGTTGATCGTTCGATGCGATTTGCGATTGTGCGTTCGACGCGACGGATGTTATGCTCCATGGCTAACTGTATTCGGTTAGTGATGGACAGCGTGCGTCGACACTACAAGACTAGCCGACCGCGTGATGTTGATATCATGACTGAACGAAGTCGAACGTACAACTGCATGCAATTGAATATACCTATCGACTGCGCGCAGTTGCTGCGATGCAGTCCGTCTGACGACAGCCTAAATGAAAACTATGCAGTAAAAGTAATCTTTTCTAGAATCTATTATAGGACTTTGAGATATTATTATCGTACATTCTTTTAGCGTCAATAGTATGCTCATGCTGTACTTACAACTTGGCCCAACGTTTGGTTAGTCAATAGTTTGGAACATGTATTGTCTTATTTAAATAAATGCAGTTATGACTAAAATAGTTTTATTAAATGAATTAGGTCTACTGACCACGGACGCATAGCTTCATACACGCGTATTCGTCATTAAACTCATTGTGTACGGCTGCTCACAGCTTACATACTTACAAAACTCTGTCAATGGAACGGCAACGTCGTGTCTTTACCGCTTCGTTGACGTAAGGTTTGAGCAGGCATATAATGACGAATACGCGTCTATGAAGCTATGCGTCCTTGAACAGTAGGTCCTAGCATTAAATTGTATTATTTTATAAAGGTCAGTTTCTTTGAAATAAACAGGATTTGTATAGTTAGTAAGAATTATGTTCATTTCCGCAAACATGTTAATTTTTTCTTATGAATAACGAGGTAATAATAATATTTACAGTTTTACCTAAACTAAGAATGTAATAACAAAAGAAATAACGAAACCTAATAGTTAGTGGCACTTTTGAAGACTCCGTCAACGAATTTAAGATACTACATGCCTTGAGACTGCATACATACAAATGTTTTTTTTTTTATTATTTTCTCAGAAACTAGAATACTTAAGTTAGTGTAAGTACCAATATGATATTCCGACCTCCGTAAATAATTTTTTTCCCTATATGACAGTAGTACATTTTGCTAGATTTTACAGAAAGTCTGCACCCAAAAAAAAAAACAAGACAAGATGAATCCTACTACGACCAACCACCAACCAGCCTATTCAAGTGGCTAACGAATTTTTTTTGGAACGAACTTGGTGTTTATCATTTGCTACAAGGGCGCAAAGACCATTTTGGGTGAATTGACTTTTGATCGCACTCTTACTTCTTTGACTTGTATATTTAAAATTGCACAACGGTGAAAAAAGAAATTATTTTAACTAACAACATTTTCCATAAAACTCTTCAATCGTTTCTATTAACAATTTTTATTTTTGCTTATTTTTCGATTTGGAGTTACACCCATTTTAGCGGTAAGTATCAATGTTTTACAGTCTAAAAAGACGTAGAAGACAATAGAAACAACGCCGGCATAAAATGAAACTTCCAAACGATCGGACTTGTATTTAGCTCATTTGCGAAGAAACTACTACACCACCATCTAGGCAGAAATATACGAACTAAATACCTGACGTCATACAGATCCTACATCGCGCAATCGAAGTTTTCGTACGATTTGGACATATAAAACGGCATTAAAAAGCAATATTTGGCATTTGCCGGGGCCAGACAGAGAGGATCCTCTCTTTTCAATGAAGGTTGCGACTCAAAATTTGAACGATTCAGTAGATAAAGTCAAACGATTTGAATATTCAAGTAAAATAAGCAGTCCATCACTACTGTAATTCTATTTGTGTTTTTAGTATTTCTAGTATATTCTTCAGCGTGTAATTGTTTCAAAAAAAAAAAAAAAAAACGAGATGCTTTTGAAGTTTCCCTTTCAAAAAATATGTATGTATGAAGTTAAAATGTCTTAAAATAAAAAGTTTCTTAGCCTCTGTATATCTATCTATATTTTTTACTATATATATAATTATTTGTTGCTTTTTGTTGTGTTTGTTTTACTAAGGCCATCGATATTATCATAATGGGCATAACTAACATTAGTCCTTATATTTAAATAGACTATTTCAATAAACAACACCTAACTTTAAAACTCTCACTTCGATTAGTGAATTCGAGCACATCACACTTGTCAAGATGCCATTAGCAGACTAGATAATTTTAGTTTGAGAAAGTAATAAACTGCGGTTAGATTGAAAACTAAACAAAATAAAACAAATATAATTAGGACGTAGACTTTGAAAGTGGGTGTCTGACGCCCAATAAATACTGATATGATATGCCTTTTCGGTACGGACTCGCTCAGTGCAATTTTGCTGTATAATTCTGTCCTTCTTTTCTCTCTTATAATTTTGTTTATTTAATATTGTGCTGCTCTATATCGAATATTTTCTACTGGCAACCCCTCCCCAGCTTAACACGGGTGTTACCAATCTTTGAAACCTTTGTTTTTTTTTCTATTATAAAATCACTCTGTCTAATGGTGAACCCATATGAAAATCGGTTCAGTAATTTTTGAATTTATAGCGAACATACAGACAGGCGACCTTTTTGAAATATAGGTAGGAATACTCTTTTAAAAAATTCTCTGAAAAAATTACGATATCTGTAGCATAGGTCCCGGAAACTAAGCCGTAGGAAAAGTTTGTTGGGTAAATCTAATTTGTAGCATTCTCAACTCTATAGCTATGTCTCTCTGCTTGTCGCAGCTATCACAACACATGGCTTTTAGGCTATTTTAGGAGGCGCGATGCGATTTTACTAAAATGCGAATGCGAGTTCGCATTTTAGTAAAAGTTCGAATAAACGAATCATTCTTATATTATGGCTCCATTTATTCTTTTCAACTTGAACCATTCGCAATTCTTAGCAAAATACCTTTAGCCAATACTTCTGACAAAAATAAGACGATATTAAGATTTGGTGGAACAGAATCCTTATTTAAATTGCTAGTCTAGCTAATAGTTTTTTTTTTTTGCAATTTATAGTTCAATGCCGGTAAAAATATATTTGCGGTAATGACACGTATGTATCTACACAATTATATTCATTGAAACCTTAAACATAACTCTCTAACTTAGAAACAAGCTAAAATGTGGTATTTACTGTGTCTGTTAGATAGTTATGATCAACTGACTTTGTACATTTGCTGCAAATACTACAAAAATATTATAATATGTTACATCTGCATTCTAATTAAAAGTGACTGTATTCTATATCAACAACTTAGGGTAGTCGCACACGGGCTACACGCGACAGCCACAAACGCAGCCACTAGAACCTACAAGCAGCTACAATGTAGCTGAAGCGCGCGACGCCCACTTGTGGTTGACGTATGCTATTTTTTTAACCCGCGATATCATAATGGACTCTGACGACGATTGTTTAATTGCGTGAGTGGCGTATGGCGGCGTGTTGGGCCACAAGAAGCGAGCAGCGACGATTTGTCGTATGTGGCATCCAATGGCGTCGACTGTGTGCGGCGAATCTATATACAATGTATAAAAAATACAGGAAATATGCTGGTGGTGGCGTTTTGTGATTGTAGCCGTAGGCCTTTACTATTTTCTAGACTTGACACTAGCTAGATACAAAAACATTGCAACGTTAAACAAAAATAACTGGACATTTTGAAATTGAGCATCGAACATACCCAGATACATGAGATTACTATAGAAACAAATAAATTATATTATTGTATTAAATATATTGTATTTTGAGCTGGTGCCAGCAACTTTATATTATTATGTACTATTGTAGACACGCTGCTCAAATTCAAAACGACCTTACATTGTATTCACCGGGTAGTATGTCCTTAACTTTAATACAACTAGTCAACCAGTCCCTGGTTTCTGAATTGAGACCCAAACGTCATGAAAATAAAGTAAAAATTCCATTGCAAGCCACTTTTTAAAGCTTATTTAATACAAATGGTCATTTAAAAATCAACTTTAAATTGATTTTAAACTATTTCGAATTAAGAATTGAAACATAATTCTTTAGTTTGGCAAGTTCTCATACCACAGACACTTCTCAACCTCAATTTTTTTTTTATGGTTAGGTTTGCGTTTGGCCACTATCTCACTGGATAGTAAGCGGTGATGTGGTCGACGATGGACGCTTGCCTAGAAGTAACCTATTCATCCTAACTTAAAGACCCCTGATCCAATTCAGAAACAGGGGTATAAGTTTATAATACCGCTTGGTAAAGCTGTAAGACCGATATTTACAACTGAGTTGGTTATATTCTAATGATAACTTAACAGTAACTTACTTAACGAAGTCAAGAACTTCAGTACTTTGGCCCCGACTGTCTGATAACGAAGTTCTGAAAAGAATAGTAAAAATTGTTAGTAAAATAAATATATTCATTTGGGGCTTCAAAAGAGGGTACTTGACTAATTTTATAAAATTTCTCAGAACAAATATCAACTAGGCGGCCCTACCACGAGCTATTAACGCAATCCATTTGACGACCTAAACTGAATGATATAGAGCTATACAAACTTATTTTTAGTATATGTGAAACCTGAAACCCGTGTCTTGTATTTCTATGTATATAAGGTGTTAAAAAATTAACTGCAAGAATTTTGTCCACTTACTCGCCATAGAAAAACGAACACATCAAAAAAAAAAAAAATTTTTTTGAGCGTTTTTATATTTTCATATAAATAAAATAATTACGTATAATATTTTTTTGTGCGCTGTACCCAGGGCTGCGTTTGAGGCTTGGGCCGCCATCGTACCGCGCGCGAGCGGCTTGCTAGCGGTTCCCCCGCCGCCCGCTACTCTTCCCGCAGCTCTCTCTACCCCTCCCGACCCTTAGTTGTCCGAAATCCGTCGCGCGGTAAGGGTGTTTTCTTGTGTCATTACGGCGAATACGTGTGTTCGCGCAGTTTCGTGCTTTTAATAATGCCGTTTACGTATTCCAATCGAGAGTACTTAGATATGGTAGTGTCCTACATTACGACTGGTCAAAGTTTAGCTGCGGCACGTAACCGTTACCGTGAACTGTATGGTGAGCAACGACGAGTGCCTGCTGTCCAAACAATCCTAGGAGTCTACCAGTGCTTTTAATAGTCCTATAGGTATAATAAAATATGCTATTTGTAAGTAAGCTCGGTAATTTTCCAGTCCAAAGTCTGAGAAATGTGATGAAAAAATTAGAATCAGCTGTTTACGAATTTGCGCCGTCGCGTGTCGTGTCACAGGGGTGAACGACTCACGCGTACCTACGGCGGGGCGGTTGCGCCGGCGCACGTGCGGTGTACAGTGCGCATATTCAATAATTTTGTGTGAAGTGAAAATATTGCATATCTCCGAAACGGGTTGTTATTTAAAAATCATTTTTTTGCCAATTTTTTTTAATTTGTTATTCTAAACCAGTTCTTACTTTTCTTGCAGTTAATTTTTTAACACCTTATATAATACACTTGTTATGTGCCACTGAGGGTTTGTTTTCCGCACCCAGCTGTACCCTGGCACCTAATGTTCGCTATGACCTGCCGTGACCTGTATTGTCCTTAGTTACGGTGGTATCCAACTTGTGACCTTATTTATATATTTTTGGGAAAAAATATAAGATGGTGTAAAAATGATTGGAACCTATTCAGTTACTGAGTCTGAACAAACTATATTAAGGTTTCGCATATATGACTGAACGATAATTAGTGAACGATACTTAAACACGTGATTGTAGTCATAATAACAAACAATTTTTACTACGGGACCAAACCTGAAATCGTGAAAAAATCAGCCAAGTTCAGTACATTTTGACCAGTTAGGCGAACACAAATATACTGAACCGCAGATTTTTTTTTTCGCTATTTCAGATTTGGTCCCATAGTAAAAGTTGTTTTTTATCATGACTACAATCACGTGTTTAAGTATCATTCACTAATTACCAGTCACCCTATATTAAAAATAATGTTGTATAGGGTATATAGTTCCATCCCATTTTCTCGCTTGCACGCCTGACATTTTTACACACGCATTCTCTAACACATCATAGTAAGGCCCCTGGTTACAGCAAAAAAAGGCGAAGTTATCAAGTCTTTTAAAATGTAGTAGTGCGTCAACCCTACTTCGCAAGAATGCAATTTACACACAAACCTTCCTCTTTTATTGTTTTTACACATAGTGAAAACCGCATCAAAATCCGTTACATAGTTTAGGAGTTGGCAAACAAATAGACATGAAAATAATTTATTGTTTTATAGAGAAGAAAAATAGCTAGCAATGATAGCAATTTACGTTAGTGAAACGTCTTGGTAACTTAACACTATTACAAGCGACGTTGTGTGACAAGGATAGAAACATAATTCCAAAAGCGTGTAAATTCTTCATTTTTATATATTTACACGGTTAAATTTTGATCGTTTTAATTCCGTGGAGGGTCGATCAGGTACACGAAACACTATCGATTTGTTAAGATAAAATTAAAAAATAAAGTACTTTTATTAAACTCGAATTAATTTACGCATGTACGAAATTAATTTGTTTTTTAAATGACCTGTAGGTTAGTACGACCACTACCTACAGTTCATTGACTGGCTCAGCTTTTTATTATTTTTATCTAACGTCTTTGAAATAAGTATTCATCCTTTCTTCCTTACAATTATTATAATACCCCTAGCTGACTCGGCAAACAGTGTTCTGCAATATAATTAATCAAAGTTAAAAAAAATGGAGGGTAAACAATAGCATACGAACTATTCTCAGACCAACCTACACAAAAAAAAAACATAAAAATCGGTCAAGGCGTCTAACAAACACTGTGACACGAGATTTGAAGTCTTGCATGTGTGTTTGTTTGCGATAAATACTAAAAACTACTAAAAGGATTTTATTAAGATTATAGTCAAAGGACGGACTGATCCATGAGGAAGGTAGGTGTATAATACATGCATATTACAGTGGAGGAAATTCGAGAATTTCAAATATTTCTAACACTCGTGCTGAGCTGAAGCAGATCGCTAGTTCATGTATTTTATTATTATTAGTCAAATACCTTTATTTAAACTCTATGTAAGATTTACAAGTAGCAATATTGAATGGACGGTAAAACTTATATACCACATCTTATTGAGAACAAAGGGCTACAATATTGCTTGTTGTAAATGAGAATCAACATCACATGGAAGTATATAGCGGAAGAGCGAGTTCATCATTCAACATTCAGTTCAATCAATTAGCTACACGAAAACAAAATTGGATAGTTGTACTAAATTAAAGTAGCCAACCAACCGACCGATCAAAATCATCGATCGATTGGTGTGGTAACACCCTAAAAATACAAATGGCAGTTCGAAATCTACCCTGCAGGTGTTATAAAATCAGGTATACATACAGAAGGGCTCTTGAACGTCACCAGCCGTTGATTAAAAGGCAATCTCTGAGGCGGCCTCATGTGAGGTCGCATCGGAGGCCTCATCATACCGCGTGTAGGGATCCCTCGAGTTGGTAAACCACGTGTAGGAGTACCCCGTGTTGGGGGGCCGTGCATTCCACCCCGGATGGCCATTGGAGGCGGTTGTGAATGGGGGAATATCGACCGATTCCTCCACATCCTGATATTGGCCGAGTTGTCGCTGGAATCCGACCCGCTGTTGTTGACTTGAGCTTGCGAGGGACCAGTATTGACGTAATATTGAGAGGGGCTGATCTGACTGTGCGAGGGACCAGGGCTGACATGGGTGTGCGAGTCACTCGGACTCGTAGCCCTCCGGTTGAAGACGATTGGCGGGTTCATGCCTATGGTCCTAGTTATCACTGGCTTTGATGGATCTTCGGTCGTTTTATTCTGTTAAAAAAAAATCATCATCAATTAAAAAGTTGGAAAATTTATTTCCTACATGATTTCAAAATAAAACTGATGATTTTTTGTAATATCAATAATATTGTAGACAATCTCGTGAAACTCTCATTTTGATAACAAACCTTTTTTCGGACTCTTGAATATCCAAAGTACTGTTCTTTTAAGCAATTACTTGGTCCATTTTGAAAATCAGCGAGAATTCAGCGGTTAAATAATGAGTATAAATCGCAATGACCACCAAATAGAAATGTATCTACCTATAATCAAGATTGTTCAAAATTATTATACGAAAAAGCAGAATAGGGATTCAACAAAAATCTATCTATGGAAAGACGTTAATTTTACCGATCATAATATTACACGTGGCTTTATTGAAATTAGTAAAAGTAGCTCACCATATTGTCAAGGTTGGTAGTGTCGGGCGACGCGGCCGGGGGCTGCGGCTCGGCGGGCGCGGGCGTCGCCATCGACGACGCCTGCAGGGACGATGCCAGCAGCGACGACAACGCACACTGGTTCTTCAGCAGCGTGTACTCCTCAAACACTTCCTTCTTCGCAGATATCTGCTTCTCAAAGTGTCCAATCATCGAATTATTAAAGATATCCGCCTTCGTCAACCGCATCATCTGTATCAGCGCCCGCGCGATTGGCTCGTCAAACGGCAATATGCACACGCGCTCCAATATGTGCTCCACCACATCTTTGTTAAACGTCCGGTCGTTGTCCACCATGAAATACGTCAAAGTCAAAAACACTAATTTGAATCGCGTGAAGTTCTGCGTTATAGACATTGTGGCCATGAACACGTCACACAGCAGCGTCCTGTTCGGCTGGTCTGGATGAATGGGCAGCTTTAATAAATCTTCACATATACTCAAGTCGACATTGTTCAAATGTAACAACGTAACTTCTATTGTGTCGACTCTTAGCCGCGTGTCTTCCTCGGATTCATTTGTGGCTTTGACAATGAAATCGTAAGCCATTTCTACGAGTATCCTCGTGAGGCCGCGCTTCGCACACTCCTCCACATAGCACATACCGTACCGTCTCCTCAGCTCCGACCATTTTCTCACCAACAAATACTCCTGTATTATCATCCTCTCATCTAAATGATTAAGTTTCTCTTTAATTTGCGCTGTTGTCGGTACCAAGTGTAAAAACCGACAAGATCCAGTATAATAATTCCGGCAACAGTTCATCAGGTTGTAGAAGCATAAGTGGCCGAAGATGACGCTTCTGGTTTTAGGTAACCCTTCAAAGTACGAGTCCATCAGACGGGGTTTCTTGATCATATCCGGAGCTTCTAACCTCGTGTCTAGGTATATGTCTTCAGTAAAGTCTTGGTAACTCTCAGCGTCGTCTGTGCTGTTGCTTTGCTTAAATATTGAAGTTGAATCCGCGTTTTGTTTCTCACAAACTGTTATTACTTGGGATGCTAATATTTGTGAGTCTTCTCTAATTTTCGTTGGACAGTAGGTTTGTTTCTCTGTGTTTGGTTGGTCGACTTCCTTGATGGGTTGAGGAATGTATTCCTCGACTGGAGGTGGTCTGGAGACAAAGGATGAGGAGGTCGGTGTGTACATTCTAGAAGATTCAAAACCGCTGATGCTTTCAGCGAATAAAGAAAGGGTGTCGTCATCATCATGGTGGTCATAGTCGGGGTTGTCGAAGGCGCCGGCAGCCGACTCCTCGTCGGAGGTAGCATCTCTACTAGCTCTGCTGGCACTAGAAACGTTGCCCTCAGAATGGCTCGATAGCTGTCTACTGGGTCGTCTTGGTACTACAAAATCCTTTTCAAGTTCTTTTGTATCTTTTTCAACCACTGAATTGTCTTTGACTGGAGTATTTTCTTTGATCGGAGCACTTTTTTTGACTGATGTACTTTGTTTGTTCAATTCACTTTCTTCGAATACAGGACTTTCTTTGACTGGAGTACTTTTTTTGACTGGTGTACTTTCTCTGACCATAGGACTTTCTTTGACTGGTGTACTTTCTCTGACCATAGGACTTTCTTTGACTGGTGTACTTTCTCTGACCACAGGACTTTTTTTGACTGGAGTACTTTTTTTGACCCAAACACTTTCTTTGACCAGTTCACCATCTTTAACTGGAGTACTTTTTCTGACCCAAGTGCTTTCGTTGACTGGTCTGCTATCTTTAACCGGAGTACTTTTTTTGACCATTGCTCTTTCTTTGACCAGAGTCTTGTCTTTAACTAGGGCAATATCTTCAACTAGATCACGTTCTATGCCATCATTGGCCACACAATCTCGAATGTGCTCAGGAACGCAAGCATCATCAATGTCTTCTTTTGACTGCGGATTCACAATTTCTTTAAGATGGCGACAATGCGTTATTACTCCGAATTCCCTATCCAAGATATCGAACATTTTATCTCTAAACTTAACTAGGTTCTCATTAACATCTTCATTTTCTGAGCCCATCCATTGAATTATTTCTAGATCTAATTTTTCCATTGTTTGGCTCAGTTTGTTAGCTGCTTTATCATAATCAGATGTTTCCGTTCTACGTGAATATGTAAATTGGCTACTAGACGAGGCGCTCAAATGCGCCGAGGTCGCACTTAACGAGTCATTTAGTTGTTCGGAAAACTTTCTTTCTCTTCTGTCGGAGCTATCAGAATCATAAGAGTCTGAGAGATCTTCACCAGCTTCATCTGCAACAGCAGATGCAGCTTTTAGCGCCTCATCCTGACGTTTTTTAACTTCACTATCAATATTCGTAAGTCTAAGTACTGGCAATTTTTTGTCAATACGGACAAAGTCATTGGAACCAATGGAAGCAACGCAAGTGTTATTGCTGGAAATGGATATGTCTCGAGTCCACGACTTGTTCGAGTTGCTACCGACAGAGTTGGATTCTACTAATTCTTGTGGGTTTTGTTGGCTTTGCTTGAGCTTTTCCTCAGCCTCGGCTGCTTGATTTTTCAATAGGTCGACTATTGACGGTGTTTGAACATGGGGCTCGGCGTTTTGTTGCTTACCTTTTGATCCTCGTTTCCTTGCAGGTCCAGGTTGTCTGTTTGCTGGTGGTTTCTTTGGCGTGGGTTGCGGCCGCTTGACTGTAGGTTTAGATTTCTTAGGTTGAGGTTGTACCACTTTAGGTTCCTCTTGTGCTACTGCTGGTGTTGGCTCTTCGACTACGGATGCTGGTGGTACGACTGTAGGTTGTTCCATGAAAGGTTCAAATTCAGGTTCTTCTGGTAAATCATCTGCCTGAGCATTGACTTCCACTTTTATTTTAGGGCTAACCATTTCGGTTTTGGCTGGTTCGACTTTAGCACATTTTGCATTTTCTTGTGCTTTTCTATCTGCTACCCGTTTTCTAGTTACTGAAAATAATAATATATAATATAAAAGAAAATAATAATATAAAATCTATACCATAACACTACAAGGTGAATGTTAGTATGATGATTGTTACTTCGCGTTCGAAAGCAATGTATTTTTTTACCAAAAAAAAAAAAAACGAAAAAGGCATGCCTTTTTTTGTGAAATCTTACACAGACATGTTTTATATATTAATGAAGAGCCACACATAGCGCCTATTTCTCATTAAGGCCAAAAAAAAACCTTCGTTATAACGCAATTTTTAATAATTTTAAGTTAATTAAAAATTGTCTTCTTGCTATTTATGATCCACGACTTTTTTCCATTACTAATTTTTATTCTTTTATAGTAAATGGGCAATCGGAAGATCTCGTCTTGCATTTATAATCACAAATCCTAAGAAATTAAATAATAAAAAAACGGGCAAGTGCGAGTCGGACTCGATCAGTTCCGTGCAAACTACCTATAAAAACAGTTCAATTCTGTGCTATGAGACCTTGCTTCATGCTAAATTTCAGGATTCTAGGTCAACGGGAAGGACCCTATGAATTTTGATTCCCAGTGAGAGGCCATATCTTTTATTTTTTCTTTAACTCAGAAATTTGATTTTTACACAGCTTTAAGGGACCGACTTGAGTATATAGTTTTAATTTCAACTCTATACCTTCACGCGTTCTCAAGATAAAGGGTCTTGACAGACAGACGGACAACAAAGTGATAGAAAAACGGGTTCCGTTTTTTCCTTAGTAAAAAAGTATTCAGACATTTTTGTAGATAATTATCTGATCTACATTTTTTGTCTAGGCTAGTTTTATGATAAAACTTACCGTTTTGCTGAAAATCGCGAAAAACTTTTTTGTGACCGATGGAATTTTTTAAATTTTATTTATGTTGGTGTTTTGAACAATCCTACCAATTTTCAGGTGGGTGCGTATAATTTGACAGGCCTATAGGCCATAAAATAAAAACAATAACACATTAGAGGAAGAAGACCAGAAGGACATGAAAGTATTGGGACTACACGAACAAGACGTTCGGGATAGACATAAATGGCGTTTCATGATTGGGGAAGCCGACCCCGCGTAACGGGATAAGAGCGAGGCAGAAGAAGAAGAGGAACATATTCGAGTAAGCATCAAAGTCGCACCAATCTCTGATGACAGAAAATCGCCTTCGTTGGAATGGACACGTTCAAAAACGAGTGTGCACCATGCGGTTCGGATCGCTTTACCTACCAAAACAAAAAAATAGGTATAGGCCGCCCGCCACCGAACTGATGGTCATATATTTGACAGAGGGACCTCAAGAAAGTCCAGTCACTAAAATAGACAACCCAAGATAGTCATTTGTCGCAGAGTGGACACGGGAAGGAAGAAGAAGAAATCAGGATCCCATCGTGCATGCAGTACTGCAGCCACATATGGGCTGGTGAGCGGCAAAATGACACCTAGCGGCTTTGGACTCTGTGGAAAGGCGTGAGAAGAGGCTAATTGGTAATCCAGATTTGGTGAAGTCCAATCTACAAAGGCTTGAGCACAGGCGTAGATTAGCCAGCCTTTTGGAGTGCGCGCGGGAAAGGCATGAATAGAATAGAATAGAATAAAACTTTATTGTACACCAAAAAGTTACACAAACTGTACATAATTATAAATGTACGGGTACAATGGCGGTCTTATCGCTGATAGCGATATCTTCCAGACCACCTTAGGATGGATCGTAAGGACTTAAAAAAAAATACAGGGGGTAGTCTGTGGTGTACTGCTAATATGCATCCATAAGAAACTGCCACAGTGTTTTGCCTCGTCGTTTATGTCGCTTACATTGAAGGACTGGGACAGTTTGCCTGCTATAGTCTTCCCGTTAGGTTATAATTTAGGGTGTTTTCAAGGCTAGAGTGAATAGGCTCTTAAAAAACTAGTCCGCAGGTGGGATAGCAGTAAGCACTAGTTTATATCAATAAAAAAAGGTCAAAATTAGTCGAACGGACAATAAAAACGTTTGTTTAAATATACAGTTTGTTCGCAAACTATACAAGACTAACACAAGCTTGATGTTATACTGTAGGCATAAAAAGACTACTTACGAATTTTCCGTGGAGGTGCAGGTTTATTTGGACTATGCTTTTTTCCAGGTGTATCCTTTTGTGGTAATGCTGCATCTGTTGATGAGACCTCTGTAAAACAAAAAATGTATGGATACCTATAAAGCCGAAACTATGATTTATGTCTATATGTGTACGTTTGTTACTCCTTGACATTCAAACGCATCGCCTTCCATTCTAACACCCGTATTTATAAACAAGTAAAACTAAATACTTGAGTAAAAGTAACTACTATTTGTAATCTATAGTTCAGAAAATTTGAATTTTGAATGCAGATTTCAAACATCAAGTAATGACAAGATTTTACTTAGTAACAAGTAAATACTTCTTTATAAATAATACTGAAACGTTAAAACAAAAGTTTGCTGCAGCGCTAAATTGTCATTATGACGTCTAACAAAACTTTTAAAGGTTACAGCGCTTAAATACTGCAAAACTGCACTAATGTCATCAAGTCAAGGCGTGCAGCATGCAGTACACGTAAGTCAAGCAAAGTGATTGTACGGCATGCCTAATCTAGTGCGTAGTACATATATATCGATGTTCAAACGGCTGAATGGATTAAATTTTGGCACATGGGAAGACCATGCCCTGGAATGATAGCATATGGCAGGTTACTGTATGTATATGCCAGAAGCATGTTCCTTTAGGATATTAACATTTTTGTAGCAAACCTGCAGGTTTAGTTTCCGTGATAACACGGTTTAGGAAAAAATCAGATACTATTGCAGCTTTCTTCTTTCCCGCTCTGGTCTGTCTACCTTTTGGTTCCTTAACAATGGCCACATTGTCCACTTGGAAGGAAGGGGGTTCTTCTTTCACCAATTGGTGTCTAGCAACTGAAACAAACAAATAGGGATTATATTTTATGTGTATATCTTTGCTTTTTAAGAAACAGTATGCGCTTTTTACAGAAAGAGGATTTTTATTTATTTATTATATATACTTTATTGTACTCAGAATAAGAGACAGTAGAAAGAAAATCTAATATCTAAGACAATGGGGAGTCATTCTGCAATCTCTTCCTGGTAACCTTTTATTTCGTAATTAAAAAGTATTAAATATGTTAACAGGAACTATTCTAATAGATATAAAGGAACTATTCTAATGGATATAACAAATCATATTGTTTTAGGAAGTTATATTCATGAATATAACTTATTATAAATAAGTAAGAGATGAAAAATGTTGTTCCTTCCTAGAAAAGGTTGTTGAGAATTACCTAACAGGTAATTTAGATGATATTGTCGTATTTTTAAGTCATTCAATTAAATGAAAAAGATAATACATCATTGACACATCAGTACAAGGAAAATAATAATAATAAACTTTCGTGGTATACCTGAATTTGCTAGTTCAACTTTAGTTTCAGTGTCCAAATGCTTTGTAAACAGTGGAGGGCGCCGACCTTTGACAATTGGAACCTGAATTCCATCTCGATCTGTAAAAAAAAATAATATTCAAATCTATTTTTCAACCATCAGAATATCAGGATATAATAAATCTGTTTGACTGTCCTAAAAGACTGTGTGATTGACAAAATGGTTGAGGTTGGCAGCTGAGTACAGAACAAATATGTATTGTTTGTATGACCCACAAATAATTCAATTCAATTCATTGTTATTGTGAATTACAGGTAATTGTACATGATACAAATGGTGTTACTTGTTTGGGGTCTGGGTGTTTATTTGAGTTTTCATGTTTGTGAGTGCAACATAATAACGGTGCAAAATATAGGAGTAATTCTCAGTGTGAGATAAACCAATGAAAACTGGGGGCTTATTCTCGAGTTTAATTCCGATCGGTTGACATTGGAATTGTGACGTTAGGTACTCTTGAATACGATGTTAGGGCCAAATTGCGTGACCTTTTTGGGAAACTAAGTAAAATGGGGATTGGGCTTGGTGTGTGGTCACGCAATATTAAACCAATTTGGCGCTAGCATCGAATTCAAGAGTACCTAACGTCACAATTCCAATGTGGACCAATCGGAATTAAACTCGAGAGTGAGCTCCCTGGCCCTTCCTGCATCTCAATTGCAGAATACACTGTGTCTGAGTGCTGTTAGCTACATCTTTTACTGAAAAATTTGTACTTAGTTGTAATTTTTTAATGTATAAAATATGGATTATTTCCAGTAGAAAGACTTGGTCAAGGGACTAGATTTTTTATCTAACAGTAGTAACACACATAAGAACTTTTTCTCATTTTATTCTACCATTTATTTTCTATTTACTACATAAAATATACAACTTTGTGTTTCTCATACAAATACAACAGATTTTGTGACATGTAATATATCTCAGTCAACATCTTCAGTGCAAATACCGTTAAAAATACTATGCCGTTACCGTTACTTACAAAGTGGTTTAGCAGCAATTTTAATACACAACAATAATTATTTGTTTTTGTGTATACAGAGACAAACAAGTAGGCTGTCCCCGTGATGGTAAATGATCACCAATGTCCTGCACATTTACAATATAAATGTATATTATGATTGTATTGAAAAACGTCCAAGCAAATCGCAAACGTCCAAATTATCATAAGTATAATAAAAACTTTGTGCCATGGCCCACGTACAATGGTCCGCAGAGGACTGAGTGCGGAAACCATACTCAGAAGATAGATAGATAAGAACGCTGTGAGAAGCATGTAAATAAAACATTGTCTGGTGAAAGTACTAAGATTGGCATTGCATAAATCGGTATAAAAAAAATGTTTTTATGATGATTCTTTAAAATTTTAGTAAATATGTAACAAACTAGAACCAGTGTAAAGTAAACTACCCCTGATTTCACAGTCCCATTAGGATTTCCAACTCTGTCTAGAATACAAACTAGACTTGGTACAGTTAGGAATATATATAGCAAGCTTTTATATCCCAAAACCCTTTATCCATAACACAGTCCAGCCTTAGAAGAAAAAGTTATGCTTGTGAATGAAATAGTACCTCCAACTTTATTGCAATTTTGCAGATGTCGCAATGTTGGATATAAGCATTTCTGCTACAATGTATAGAAAAAATCGAGGGCCAAGACACATACAGAACTATTTTAGTGCAGATTTGCATACCTTGCCAATTGTTAGATTCAAACTTACCTGAACTTTTAAAAGGTATGCTAACTTTGAAGTTAGCAGGCATATTTAAATGAGCTTTTTCTTTGCGAACCGATCGCATTTTTTCTGTACTCTTCCTGTTCGACTGAACTACCTTCTTAGGTGGCATTTTGGCCAATAATTTATTTATTCATTTAATTTTCACTGAAAAAATATTATATCCTCCATTTTTGCGAGAACATAACAATGACAATGTGTGAATGAGTGAACTAACTAAACGAGTGAAGGAGCCAGTCCAAGTGCTTCGAAAAATCGATTGTTGTTAGATAAAATTAAAATATAATAATCGACTAGTCTTGTTAGACGATTATTTATATTTTACTTTTGTCATACCTTTGTATACTTATGCTTTAAATACTGAAGTTCGTCTTCTTGGCACCTATGAAACGCGCTTCGTATTGACTTTGACTAGAGGTCATCCAGGTTATTTACGTCAAGTAGAAAAAGTGGTTATCGGCTTCTTATTACATCGACGCCGGTTTAATTTAATAAATTCAATCAAAATGACTGCAAAATATAAGATTGTTATGATTCGCCACGGCGAAAGTGAATGGAACCAGAAAAATCTTTTCTGCGGGTGGTTCGACGCTGACCTTAGTGATAAGGGTAAGTTCAAAACAAATAGCTACTAGATTTTTATTTTTATCTTACATGTCATATGGATATAATTAATATCCGTTCCAGGACGTGAGGAAGCTGTTGCTGCTGGAAAGGCATTGAAAGCTGAAGGCTACGAATTCGATGTGGCCCATACTTCGGTTTTGAAACGTGCTCAAATCACTCTGGGCACAATTTTGAAAGAGCTTGGTAAGGAAGACTTGCCGGTGGAGAAGACCTGGCGATTGAACGAGAGACACTACGGTGGCCTTACTGGTCTGAACAAGGCCGAGACAGCTGCCAAGTATGGTGAAGCACAAGTGAGTACTTCTGGAAACTGTTTTTTTACTAAATATCTACAAAATGAACATAATTGAACCCTTGTATTGAAGTACCTAATTATAGAGTTGCTAAATCAAAATAAGTCACAAAACTTGCTATACTTTACCTCTTGGATTAGCCGTTCCCATTGGAACAACCATTCCCACTATTCCAATAGGTAAAGTATAGCATGTTTCTAGATAGCTATCTAGACATCTTTTTGGCAGACCTTTACTTGACCTCAATAATGATAAGATTTATGAGTAGTTTTGTGGACTATTTACAGTTCTTCTATTTACAGCAACACTTTTATATATTTCTGATAGCTCAAAAGTTTATGTTGTACTAGTTTTTTTACTCAAATTTAACATTATCTTCGAGCACCCCAGGGGTTAGGCAGACATGCAACTATAGGGTATTACTTCTGTATTATCTCCTTTTTTATCTCTGTGGTCTGGGCTTCACATGTAGACCCTGGTGGACCATGGTCCACATTTATTTTGCAATCAACTGGGCACATGTTTCAAAGCTCTGATGGAAAATTAATATACAACACAATATGGTAGACAACTAAAAAAGACAAAATATTGGACACATTTATTTCTTCTTTTATCATGCAAGTAGAAAAATGGCCAACTGAGTTGATGTAAACCATGTCATAGTTCTCTCTCTATCTGCTGTTTGCTGATAAAACAATATGATTTTTTGCTAGTTAACATGCATTGAGTGATTTCACCTGCACATATTGAATATTCCACTTTTTACCTAGAAGTGAAAGCAAGCTCCCACATCCGAACCTTGATACATTTTATCTTTGTTAAATTTTCTGGTTTTGATAAAGCAATAAGTAATATAATTATATATTTACTAATAATAATCTAATTGATTTTTTTTTATTAATCTTATGTCATTCATATTTTTCGTATTTTTTGTTCACTGTTTTTAAATTATTTCTGCAGGTACAAATCTGGCGTCGTAGCTTCGATGTCCCTCCTCCTCCCATGGAGAAGGATCATCCCTACCACGACACCATCGTCAACGACCCCCGTTACGCCGGCGACCCGAAGCCTGAAGAATTCCCCATGTTCGAGAGCTTGAAGCTTACCATTGAGAGGACACTGCCTTACTGGAACAATGTTATTGTACCCCAGGTAGGTCATTAAGTATATCCATTCCAATTACACTTTACCAAGAAACATGAAAAAATACAAGTAACAATTCCTTCTGCAATAGAAGAAAACCTCTCAAAAATAGCTTAATTCAATTAATCAGAAAATTTTATATTATTAGGGAATATGCATACAATTTTAATTTGCTTAATTAAATATTTTTTAACTCTGGTAAACAAATAAAAAAAATATCGCCATTGACGTACCTAGTTATAAAGCTTCAAAGCTGCAAACAAGAAAGAAAAGTCCGACATGGTCTTTGACACCCGTATGACCGCCATTGAAAACGCCGTCTTGGCGAGAGACAACATATTTTTTTGAAACTGTTGTATCTTGTTTGCTTTTCTATTAACTTTGATATTTTTTCTCAATTTTAGTATTCCATTTTTGTTTATCTATATACATACATAAAATGAGAAACTGACTGACATATTAACGCACAGCAAAAAGCAACTAACTAGGGGCGTGAAATTTTGCACAAGGTTTCCTTTTATGACGTAGGCAAGCACTAACAGAGGATTTTTCCAAATTCAACCCCTAAGGGGAGGGCACGGGGTTTTAATTTTTGTATGAAGAAACCTACCTTCACGCGGGTCAAGCCGTTGGAAGAAGCTAGTTTATTGATAAATTGGTTAGATATAAAAAAAAACATGCATATTCCCTATTACGATTTGTGTCAAAACATCAACCTACCTGAATCTGTCAAATTTCTTTAATAGATTTTCAACCTTATCACAATAACGGAAGGTTAATGTTCGATTGATAAAATTTGACAGATTAGGACGTGCTGGCGTCTGTACTATGACAATCAGTACCTCTACCATGAGTTTTAAGCAATAGTATTCGTCGCTACTCGATATCGACGCTGTAAATATATTGTATGGCAAATTTTGGTTCTGCAAGTGACTGCTAGAGGCGCTGCAAAATTTGCCATACAAAATATTTAAGGCGTCGATATCGAGTAGCGACGAATACTATTGCTTAAAACTCATGGTAGAGGTACTGGGGCCTTACCATGACGTGTTAAAATGACAGAACAGTTTAGGTCCTCAAATGGATCACGTTAAAATTCGACTCGTGGTAGGGCCTCTGATCACGTTTGTGTTTCAAACTTGACTAAAGAATTTGGCGAGAGGTTTAGAAAGATAAAGGTGAAGCTTTGCTTAGCAGTGGGACACACATTGGATGTGTTTTTGTTTAGCGTTTTCTGTAATCTCATTACTTTTTAAATAATTTAATCTGGTTCAAATAAGCCAGGAAAAAAATAGTAACCTACTAAGATTAGTATATAAATCGTTTTATCTGTGTAGATCTCATAAACCGTCTATTACTACTTTTTTTTTAAGGCCTGTCATAAAAGCAATGATAAGAACTTCATTTATTTAAAACAGTAACCGATAATAACTTTAATTTATAGTTATAAATCTAAGTTACTAAGAAATAAATCATATTTTCAGATTAAAGAAGGAAAGAGGATAATTATCGCAGCCCACGGAAACAGCCTCAGGGGTATTGTTAAGCATTTAGATGGTATGTAACATTGTATTTATTTACACAAAAGTTTATTTTAGGGGAACTTCTTCTTCTTATCGTATCAATGGTTTTCTTTCCCCTCAAAGTTTTTGGGCCCAGTAAGTTGCCACGTTTACAGCGGCCTCAGTGGCATTTTTGAGGTCCTCCAAAGTGCAGGTGTAGGGACACTTTGGGCACTCTAATAAGTTAGGGGAACTAACATGAATATAAAGTTCTGGATCTTGAGACAAATGGGATATTGCACACCCAAATACTTGGCTTATTTTCTTTCTATTGCTGAATAATAATGTTTTTTCAGTAAGTTACCAATTATTCAAATCTGGGGGAAGGGGAAACTATGAAAGTACCAGAAAAAGGATGTACAAATTACAAAGTGGCGCCAACGCCATTTTTTTATTGGTGGTGAAAATCATGCAATGAAATCTTCCGTCCTTAGGCGGTAGGTTATGTGCGTAGAAAAGAGATAGCGAGGTGTTCCCACCACGCATCCACTCTTTCTCATATAAAATATTTTACCACGCGTCTACTCTCTCATTTAAATATTTGAAATGCAATTGCATGTACATTTTCGTTCGACCCACCGACTTAAAGATTATTTCTCTCGATCCTTTATCGGATATAAACATGTCGGTGGGGCGGGATTATTTTTTATTTTTTTTATTTTATTTTTTTTCCAATGTATATACCAAAAAAATAATATCAGACGTGTCGAAAATGGTTCTTTTTTAAATTTTGAATCAGTTACATAAATACTTTAAAATGACTAATTTACTTATGAAATTGTTAGGTTGATTAGTTATTTCATTTTCTATGACAATTGCAAATCTGTTTTCTAAAACATTTTTTTTTCGGCGCATCTCGCTCTAATCAAGTAATATGATTTAGTATAAGTAAATATTTTAAATGAAACAGTATAAAAAACACTTACTAAGCAAGTCGACATCTTACAAACAATCATTTGTTAAAGAAAAAAAACAAACCAGTCTTTCAGTATCTAATAGAAATATAAAACAATAAGGTACTTATAACTAAATGTATAAGAACGTCGCGGTTGTAGTTTTTCACATGACATTTTATAGACCGTGACGTGACGGTCAAAAGTTACTAAATGACAAAAAAATCAATGGAGGTCACTTCAGAGGTCAATTACTAAAACTTCTGTATTATTTCCAGGCCTCAGTGATAAAGCCATCATGGAATTAAACCTGCCAACTGGCATTCCATTCGTGTACGAATTAGATGAGAACATGAAACCAGTCGACTCGATGATCTTCCTCGGTGACGAGGAAACCGTCAAGAAAGCGATGGAAGCTGTTGCCTCCCAAGGCAAGGCCAAGTAAATTTAAGAAATAAACAGTAATTTATTTTTTTATTTTGTTGTAGTTGTTTAATGTTATCATGACGGTTATTATAAAGGATCTAATTGTGTATGAACAAGAAATTTCGTTATGCAATAAAAAAAAATTATGCTATGGAATCTCTGCAGAATGTTTAGATTGAGATTCAAAATCGCTGTTGTATCCAAGAGTTCATTTATTGGGTGTATGCCAAGACATACCTTCCAAGTGGTTACCAGACGAGTTTATGATATTTATTCATGTAGAATACTTGAGGTTTAATAATAAAAACGTAATTAAACATACTTCGATGTTATTTTTATTCTGGCAAACTTTCTTTTAAGTCTGCCATAACTTCATCCATGTTGACATCTTTAGTGTTTTTGTTGCCATCGGTTTTCGTGAATTTCTTGCCACTATATTTTGCAAAGGTCTTGTGTCTGCTGGTAGATAGCACAAGATTGTTCTTCCCATCGCTAGTGCTTTCGTTTTCAACTTCCATGGACATCGCGTTTTCATCAGAGCTTGCTTTGTTTTTTTTCTTGTTCTTTTTCGGTTTAATATCAAACCGAAATTCTTTTGGCAATTTATGAACTTCTATACAATGTTGACGACGCTCATTGGCAGTCGCGAATTTTAGTTTGCATTCTTCAATGTAGCAGCAGTACTGCAAAATTTGCAAAAGTCATAAAATCATAAAGCCTATACGAATACATTTTTAACTTCTTTTTTTATTAAACTTTTATCTTACCGAAGGCTTCCTCTCAGATAGAACTGCGAAAAATGAGTCATGATTTTCTTGTACATGCAAGTCCAGTAAATGTGGTGATGGTAGAATCTTCTTGCATCGAGCACACGTGTACCGATGTGATGTGTTGTAGTGATTTTCATATTCCAATAAAGATTCGGATGTAAAGTCGCATCCAGGAATGTTGCATGTAGATTTTATGCTAAAACACAAAATTCATCTTCAATAGTAAATCGGCGGTCGCCATTCCGTTCAGCTATGTTCATACTATCATGCATGCTTTACTCGGCTATGAAATAAGTCACATAACACTTTGAAGTATAAACTGTCCGGATTGGAAGTATTGCAGTGATTGTAATGAACGACTTCCATATCTCAAGGGTTACTGCTCTGCTCAAATTGGTACAGGACAATGTTCTAAAATGAATAATTCACTTGATGGCCTTGTGTTGAATCTGACATGTGAATTGAATAGATTTATAGAGAACGATCTTGTTTGTGAGCTTAACTTGTGAGTGGTGTGAGATGAAATAGCCGTAGGAAATCGCCTCGTTCTTCTTTTCTCTCCTTTACTCCCAAGAATCAATATATTCAACATTCTGCTAAATTGGTATTACATCTCATACTAAACTCGAACGTACTCAATAAATAAGGACAAGCTCTAACTAAAATGTTTTGTACTCATAGGAAAGATCGTACAATTATGACGAAAAGGTTTCATAAGCTTTGGAGGTTCAGCAAGGGTTACACATAAGCTAGAGTCACTACAAGCAATGCTACTTTGTCTACATACACTTCATGGCAGAGATTTTCTTCGTCGAAGTCATATACGCCGAGTCTGGGCGGGGGTTTGTCGTTAATAAAAAGGATGTCATCCAGCTTACGATGACCGACGCCATACTCTTTTAATTTATCAAGGAAGTAGCTGGTCTCCATCCTGGAATGAAGGTAAAAGAGAAAATTAAACGTTAAAAAATTTAAATTTAGAATACTTATGTTAATTATTGTTAACTGCTCAAGTATGGTAGGTATATGTTGGTACGGAAACACGAAGGTCGTGCGTATTGATGCCCAGAAAACGTCGATTTGTAACAAGTCCTGCGACCCTCAGGTGTCGCAAGCGAGGTCGAGCAACACAATTGTCCCCCAGTCAAAACGCGGCTTCATTATAATATATATGTACTTCACAAACTTCAGGACACACACCTCTCTTCTTGTGCCAGTCCCCACACTCCCGCCCCTAAGTACTTACTACTTTTTATTTGTTATCACAGGCCCAGTAGCTGGTGGGCAGTGAAGGACAGTTACTGTCTAAAAGCTACCGAGTGCATGAAAACAAAATTCAGTCAATACTGACCGGTGTTTTCACGGACCCAGTAGCTGTCCTTCACTGCCACCTACAGGCCCAGTAGCTGGCGGGCAGTAAAGGACAGTTACTATCTAAAAGCTACCGAGTGCATGAAAACAAAATTGAGTCAGTACTGACCGGTGTTTTCACGGACCCAGTAGCTGTCCTTCACTGGCAGCTACTGGGCCTATGAAAACCAGGGTTAAGTTTTGTTTGGAGAGCGAGAGGGAGTGTCACAATTATTCTGAGTAAAACCTACCCCGTAATATTACTGTACCTCTACCATGAGTTTTAAGCATTAGTATTCGTCGCTACTCGATATCGACACCGTAAATATTTTGTATAGCAAATTTTGCAGCACCTCTAGCGATCACTTGCAGAACCAAAATTTGCCATACAAAATATTTACGGCGTCGATATCGAGTAGCGACGAATACTATTGCTTAAAACTCATGGTAGAGGTACTGAACAATTCCGCAGATCTAGGTTGTACCCGCGATGGCAACAACATCTAACTAACCTACCCAGCTAATCAATGGAGTAGATTACGAAACCGTGAAGTCGTGCATTTACTATAAATAGCTATAATATCACTAGATAACGAATGACATGTGTAAGTGAAGTAAGTAGGTACTTAATCATTTATTTTAGTAAAAAAGATTAGCGTAGGTTAACGTCACTGCTGATAATATAAGAATGGGCATTGTGACGCATAAAGTAAGACCCATTTTTTTTTGGTGGTGGGTAAAATCATCCAATGACTTCTTCCGCCCTTGAGTGGAGCGGGAGACAGTGTCACACTCTTACTGACTAAAAACCCACCCCACTCCTTCGTTGCCTTTCATACCAGGGCCGAGACTTACTTTCAGAAGCAGACCCTTGGCCCCAGTGGGCTACGACTCTGCTTGCCTGCAGCTAGCAGGCTGGGCCTCTAGGGTTTGAGGGTATGCGGAACAGAGAGTAAAGTCCCACATACCTCCGTTGAAAAGGGAGGATCCTCCGACCAGACAGGCGTTATATCTGGTGGGCTACTACCCGATAGATGATTTCGAGTTGTTCTATATGTTCCAATCGCGCCGCGAATCTTACTTGCGCGATGCAGGATTAGTTCATTTGTGACGACATAAATGTCGCTACAGGTTTGCTGACAACTCCATGAGGCGCGCGGGAACAGTGCGCGCCGTCGACGAAAATAAGACCCCTGTGCTCCAAACTAAGAGAGTCCTGTATTTCGAAGAACAGTTGTCGGGGTTAAATACATTGCAAAGGATTGGTGGTTAAGATTGGCTGTTGCGCTATGTGTATCGGGTTCGATTCCCACACGGAACATTTATTTATATGGCATACAGTTAGTTGTTCCGGGTCTGGATATCTTAGGAGTATTTCTTAGATTGGAGTAGAATTCAAAATAAAAACGTGTAGTTAATTATAGCTATTGTGTTTTTTTTTTTCCGGTGGATAAAAATCATCCATTGACATCTCCCACCCTTGGGCGGAGCGGGAGATAGTGTCAGACTTTTACTGAATAAGAAATAGAGAAGGAAGGGGGTGTCCCCTTCCTTCTTTGCCTTTAAACCAGGGCCGAGCCTTCTTTACAGAAGTAGTTCCTTGGGCTCAGTAGGCTTTGACCCTGCTACTGGTAGTGCTGACAACTCCTTGATGCGTGCGGGAACAGTATGCGCCGTCGACGACTCGAGCTCGGTCCAGTCGGACAGCGAGCTACCCATTGCTCACCGTCCGCAAGCCCGCGCCTGCGGTGGCCGGAAATCGGGATCGGAATCCCGGCGGCGGCTGGGGCGTGAGTGTCGTTGCCTTTCACTGATGCGGTCGCCCTCCTCTGCTAGGATTTTTGCTTCGGAGAAGGAGGCGACCGTCTGCCACTCCTTGGTCCGGACTATGGCCTGCACTAAGGCCCGGCGCGAGATATCGCCGCCGCCGATTGCCCCCACAAGGACACGGCGATGCACCGCCCAAGCGGGGCACACCTCTAACGTGTGGTCCACCTTCTCCTGTGTGGATGTGCCCTGTTTTTTCCTAACCAGGCGGATTAAGTTAAAAAGACGATAATGGTGGTCTAGTCTCTTCTAACAAGAAAATTGGTTCGACGGACCAAATTCGCAGCAAACAACCGGATCGAACTGTTGATTTTACTACGATGTTACGTGCATGCAAAATCGGTTACTGCGCATTCAAGGTCGACCGTCATGATAGTTCAACTTGAGTATCGAGGATTATAGCGTGGTTTAATTCTCTTTGAAATGGGGGGCTGCGCGTAACCATAGCAAATGTTTCAACTTATTTGCCACGTACTATACATGGATTCAAATATAACCGCCGCCACGCCGGTCACCGGATTACCCAGTCACTCAAATCAGTCCATCTGTAGAGTTACAGGTGGACCTGAATAGGTCCACCTGAATTCTCGAACTTTGATCGCTTCCGAATCAGATGATTCGGAAGCGATCAAAGTTCGAGAATTTATCAGTTTGGATGTTTATAAATAGTTACTTATACATATAATCACAAGCAAATAATAGGTCAAGCGTGTGTTATATAATGTTAATCGGTCGTTTAGTACCTATATTCAGCTTGACAAAAAATGTATTCAGTAGATAAAAAATTGTAAGTTATAGCATCACATCTGAGGCTATTTTTACAACGTATTTCATCAGCGTCTATACATAAAAAAAAGGTGTAAAAAATTACAAATGAAACATGTTGACCAAAAGGAGATTTATAGGAGAAGGTCACAGCTCAATAAAACCACCCGAAACCTACTCCGCACCACCTCGTCGCATGGCGTCCACTCGTTGCTGACAGGTGGTCCACGGGTGGACGCCGCGTTATGACCAATAAACGTCGCGCGATCAACCAATGGACCTCGCGTCGTCGCGTCGTCAACTAGTGGAACCCGCGCGGTCAACGAGTGACGTCACTTGGTCCACGAATTTTCGAGTAGTCTTTTTTTTTAATTTTTATAAACTAGTCCTTGACTGCAATCCTACCTGATGGTAAGCAGTGATGCAATCGTTGATGGTAAAGCGCACTAGTTTATTAAGAGCCTATTCACTCTAGCCTTGAAGACGCCTAAATTATAATCAGAAGGAAAAACCGCAGCAGGCAAATTGTTCCAGTCCCCCGATGTACGCGGTATAAACGACCAGGCAAAACGCTTAGTGAAAAAGGTTGTGGAGGTTGTCTGTTAACAATTGGCACTAGGTCTACACTACACGTGTGTTTCGTTATGTCAATATCGTCAAGTATTGTCCTCACTCCTCGCGTGAATCATTCGCGGGCAGCGCGCGGTCCACTCGGGACCCGCGCGTTGACAATGCTCAATCAACGCAAGGCAAGCATGGAAGCAGCGAGTTGTCACCGAGTGGTCCACCCGCCGTCGCGCGTGGAGGGCTTACGACCGAGGCGATCCGGTGACGCTACGGAGTTGATCCAGTTGATGTAGTGAGCGCATACCCCATACCCATACAAGTCGTCTAGAATACTAGCTGCAGGAGGCGAGCGGTGCGGAATGGGCTTTAATGAGCTGTTACCTGTAACAGATTTATTTAACTTGACCTGGGGGCTTACTCTCGAGTTTAATTCCGATTGATTGACATTGGAATTGTGACGTTAGGTACTCTTGAATTCGATGCTAGGGCCAAATTGCGTGACCTTTTTGGGAAACTAAGTAAAATGGGGGTTGGGCTTGGCATGTGGTCACGCAATTTTAAACCAATTTGGCGCTAGCATCGAATTTAAGAGTACTACCTAATGTCATAATTCCAATGCCGACCGATCGGAATTAAACTCGAGAGTAAGCACCCTGTTTTTTGCTTGGTAATTGAAATTTTTCTGAGTTGAGAAATCATCCAAACTTTTACGACACAAAGTGGAACGAGAGAGTAATCACTTTTACTGACTGAAATCCATCTGTTTTTCTTCAGTTGCCCCTTGCGTTCCAGGGCTGCGGTACAACACTCCTGTAGCTCTTTGCTTAGATAATTCTGCAAAGCACTGCAAAGTTGTTCAAAAGAGTTACTCAAGCCCCAAGCGAACTCCGGCGTTCGCACACCTATTGTCTTTCTATTGTGTCTCTAATTACGGTATTCAAATGATAATACCGTTGTTGGTATCACAACACTTGTATATACATATGTATAAAGTCCTCTTGATAGATTCATAAGGTCAAAATTATTTTCCTATCAACGTATTTGATTTGTAGACCGATGTTATCGCTATCACATTCGTTACAGTATGATACTAACTGCTAGACGGCTGCCTACTATTATCGCGGGTTGAACGACTAAGAAAACTACCAAGTCATTATGATTTGATACTTAAAGATAAACCTGCCTTTTATGTACCGTTGAACCCAATCCCAATGATGCTCAGTCATCATTACAAGTTCCAATAGTAAAGTTGTATAAACAGATAAACTTGTATAGTCTGTGGCTCTATGTGATGCGCACGTCTGCTATGTACTTGTAATTACATTATAAATTATATACCTACGTATAATTTCAAGGCCAAGGTAATTACTTGGTAGATGTCAAGTTAGTTTACGTTCGGCAAGTATTGAATAAGGTGTATTCATTATTAACAGCATTTTATATAATATATATATATTTTTTTTGTGATAAATAGCGGAAGTGATTATTAAATAAAATGAACGTACGCCAACGAAAGGTAAGTTATGTCATTTTTTTGTTTTTTTTTTTGCTTAGGTACTTACGATATACCTAATTGGTTCAAAGGTTGTTGAGTTAATATGGTAGTTTTTTTTTTTAACTCGGTTTTTGTTAAGAGGTTATGTTTTTATCAATTCTTGCCGTTCGATATTTTTTCCTTAATCTACAAAATTTACGTAAAGATAAATAAAAATAGTTCATTAACTTATCGAATAATAGATATCCGACTTACCTTGCCTCTTATGATAACTTGATCACCACCGTCTGTTTCTATTGTTTGTTTGTTGTATTGAGGCAGATACGGACAGAATAGCAAGACACAAAACTTTTTATTGTACTAATAAACAGCTGCAAGTTATCTATGTACTTGAAGTTTTAAAATATATAAACCAATTTTGAATATGGAATGAATTCTAAGGGTTATTTAAATATTTTTTAGACCACTCAAACATTTCCAGTAGCGCACTCGAGTAATCCAAAACCATAATATTTATTTTAATTAATCGTTGAATCAAAGGTTCGTCATTTATTGTGTCGTACAAATTATTTTAACTTCCATTAAAAATAAAATAGTGAGCTCGTATCTAAATACATTTTTTTTTCTTGAGGTTGTAATTGCAAGACTAATAAAATCAAATGAAAATTTAGTCGATAACGTCTAATGCTGTTGGTGACTACCAACTTATCGACTAAATCCTCATATTTCCATGTTCTGTCTCGTTCACACACTTAACTTAGAGCATCACTAATTGACAATTGACTCAGATTATTGAAATGGTTTTTGGCGGGATTTCTTTAAGTGTTGTTCAGTGGCTGTTTTAATTATTCGCGAATTGATTCCTAGTGGATATTGTGATGTAAAATTGGTGTAGTTTTGTATCTCAAGTGTCTGCGCAACTGGACAATATGTGGAATCATTGAAAGGCGCGATCTTGGTAAAATGGATCTGAGAATTTTATTGTAGTATTGATTACCTACCTCAGCGAAGTTTGCCGAGAAGGTTGACTTGATACATTTGCTGCCAAACACTACAAAACAAAAAGACATAAGAATGTGTACATCCATATTCTAATGGTAAACCAAAGTTTTTACACGAAGACATGGCTTAAAAGACTTAGTATCCAAGCCAAAAATATTATCAAAAAAAAAAATGTCAGGTGTGAATGTCACAATTTTTGACAAAAAATAATACCAGTCAGTGTGACGTTGTGTTTCAGTTCTTTTCGTAAAATTCCACAAAGGCCATTAATGAAGAGTTGAAGTTGAAGCTTTTCGTAAAAAATAAATATAAAATGTCTACGGACAGCTTAATGTATTCCAATTAGAAATAATATTTTATTTGATTTATTGGTTGTGATGTTTATTTTAAGTCAACATGGGAAAGTTCAGCACGTACAGGTACTTAGAGGTGGGTATTTTTATCATTTGTGTGCAATGGAATGTTTACGTATTTATTTGGAAAATAAACAAACGTTAAATAATAAAAGAACAATAGCTTTGTTTTAACAAAGTGATTACAAACAATAGTCAAGAAATATTTTCTATGGGTTTAACCTTTTTTGATGTTCTTCAGTTTTGATTATGGAAAAAATAATCAAATACAGTAATTGCTTAATAGATGTTGTTAGTTCCACTACCTAGTCACAGATTTATTACTTTTATGTAAGCAAGATTCGAGTTTTACACAGTTTTGTAATTGTATTGAATTCCAATTCGGTTGTATCATTAAAAAATTAAAAATAGTACTGTATGTTTTCCGGCCGGAAGTCCGCGCCAACTAGATAAAACTGGTGAAGTATAGTGAAATAATGAATAAAATTGAATTTTATGGTTTTACACAACTAGTTAATAAAAGATTTCTATACTAGTTAGTAGTAAAATATGCAATCAGTAATACATCATAGTTTAACAATGTTTCATAAACTGTGTTCTAAGGTTTTTATACCTTTTTTTTTGCAGTTAAAAGATGATACCTCAGCCCCACATATCAATGTTAGAAGTAGGACTATCAAGCACCCGCGGAAGCTGAAGAAAGTTTTTATCTTCCTTATTGTGTTGGTGCTATGTATCACATACTTTTTGGGTGAGTACTGTCAAGTTGATATCATAATTGGACATTACGGTGGCCCTGCTCCACTCGTCTATTGTCAACGTCCAACATGGTTTAAAAGCTTGTTGCTTAATCTAAAGTATTCCAATGTATTGTGTGATGGAGATGCAGCATGAAAAAAAAGAAATAACACCTGAAAACTCTTTCGCCATTGGGTACTTCCGTGAATTACTTGAATATTTCAAAAAACTTGTTCCAGGAAATACATGACATCATTTAGAATTTCGATTAGATGTGCAAGGCTTTTATAGAAGTACTTTTTATATTTTTAATATATGAGTACATTATCGAGAGCCAACATTCACATAAAATTGAAAAACATGTTCATGTAAAATTGGATTAGTTTTACACAAATTTATGTTTTGATTTCAATAGAAGCCTAGATAATATCCACAAGATATCTGTGTATATAGATATCTGTGTGTTAAATATCTCGAAAAGATGTGTAATAACATAAGCATGGTTGTATAAAAATGTTCCTTGGGTTGGCCACTTTTAAGGGCCTTATTTATAAATACATTCTCTGTAAAAAAATTGAATTTAGAACTTGTTAATCAGTTGCTAAACAGTATAAGATTTGGGTATAAGCCCATTACAGACCAAGAGCTAAACATAATTAGTATATCTAAGTTAGGGTTAAATTGGTAGAACCGTTTCGGAGGAGTACAACCAAAAATACTGACACAAGTTTTGAATTATAATAAATTTTGTTTTTTTACTAAGAACTATAGGAAAGAAAAGTATAGTTACAGAATTATGTCCTTGTTTGGAAGTCAGTGGTCTTATGTGAAATAGCCATTTCCATTTTTGGAGTTTCATATCTGCAAAGAGATTACATAAAGAGAATTCATTTCTAGTTCAAGAGCAAAATGTTAATAATAGAAAAACAGGTTGTGGATTGAATAATATGATCGACTGTGGAGCGATGGCACTAACGTTATGCGACAATGTATCATTCAGTGACAAAATAAATTAAACTAGTGAGTGTTTGAAAATTTTGTTTTTTTGAGTAGGAAATCATCAAATAACTTAAATTCTGTATCAATTTATATTAAGAACAGTATAGTTACAGAATTATGTCCTTGTTTGGAAGTCAGTGGCCTTATGTGAAATAGCCATTCCCATTTTTGGAGTTTCATAACTGCATAGAGACTACATAAAGAGAATTCATTTCTAGTTCAAGAGCAAAATGTTAATAATCAAAAAAAGGGATGTGGATTGAATAATACAATGGACTACGGAGCGATGGCACTAACGTTATGCAACAATGAATCATTCAGTGACGAAATAAATGAAACTAGTGAGTGTTTGAAAATTTTGTTTTTTTGAGTAGGAAATCATCAAATAACTTAAATTCTGTATCAATTTATACTAAGAACAGTATATTTACAGAATTATGTCCTTGTTTCGAAGTCAGTGGCCTTATGTGAAATAGCCATTCCCATTTTTGAAGTTTCATAACTGCATAGAGACTACATAAAGAGAATTCATTTCTAGTTCAAGAGCAAAATGTAAATAATCGAAAAACGGGATGTGGATTGAATAATACGATCGACTGCGGAGCGATGGCACTAACGTTATGCGACAATGTATCATTCAGTGACAAAATAAATGAAACTAGTGAGTGTTTGAAAATTTTGTTTTTTTGAGTAGGAAATCATCAGATAACTTAAATTCTGTATCAATTTATACTAAGAACAGTATAGTTACAGAATTATGTCCTTGTTTCGAAGTCAGTGGCCTTATGTGAAATAGCCATTCCCATTTTTGAAGTTTCATAACTGCATAGAGACTACATAAAGAGAATTCATTTCTAGTTCAAGAGCAAAATGTAAATAATCGAAAAACGGGATGTGGATTGAGTAATACGATCGACTGCGGAGCGATGGCACTAACGTTACGCAAGAATGAATCATTCGGTGACGAAATAAATGAAACTAGTGAGTGTTTGAAAATTTTGTATTTTTACAATCTGTATCAAATACTAAGAACAGTATAGTTACAGAATTATGTCCTTGTTTCGAAGTCAGTGGCCTTATGTGAAATAGCCATTCCCATTTTTGGAGTTTCATAACTGCATAGAGACTACATAAAGAGAATTAATTTCTAGTTCAAGAGCAAAATGTTAATAATCGAAAAAAGGGATGTGGATTGAATAATACGATGGACTGCGGAGTGATGGCACTAACGTTATGCAAGAATGAATCATTCAGTGACCAAATAAATGAAACTAGCGAGTGTTCAACTCTTATACATAAATCAATGAACAAATCTATGTGTTCTTGTCACTCATCATCATCACCCATTGTGGAGACACGCGTGACGGAGAAAGTGCAACTACCGGCGAGATGCGGCAGCGCGGTTCTTGAGAGCGGGACGTCAAGTGAATGTGTGTTGTGCCCTAGCACGGTGAGTGGAACAGCTGTGGAGTGTGGAGTAAACCTCTTTTTCTTTCAATTATTTATAAGTCGAAATTGCATTAGAATTTTTGAATTCAATTGTTGTTAATAAAAAGATTTTTTATTTTTTTTTATTTCAAAATGACTTGGGGGAGGCCTTTGCCCAGCAGTGGGACAGTAAGGGCTAATTAAAAAAAATCAAAAAGTATCTTTTCGAAAAAAAAGATATTAAGTAAGCAACATTCCTTTAAAAAGTAAAATTTTAAAAATATTCCATCTTTTGCTAGTGATCTCAAACTTTTTTTGATGTGTGTACGAGTCTGTGCGATAAAGATAACCATATGCGGTATGGCAGCGTTACTATTCAGTGTATACACCGTAAAATTTTGGTCGTTTTAATCCCGCGGAGGGTCGATTCGGTACATGAAACCCTATTGATTTATAAAAATGAAAAATAGAGTACTTTTTTAAACTCGAATTAATAAAACTACAAGGTCATTGACTCGTTTACTTAATGACATTAATTTCGTACGTATGCGTACATTAATTCGAGTTTAAAAAAAGTACTTTATTTTTTAGTTTTTTCTTTAGCTTTTTTTAAGTTATTGATGGTTCTGTGTAGATTTTGATTGCTTTGTATAGATTTAAATAGGTTCCCTGAAACTAACTAGTATACATTTTATAGTGAAGCTCACGGTTGTACTAGATGGTTGGACCACTGCATCGTTACAGAATCAAGGGCCTTACTCTCGAGTTTAATTCCGATCGGTCGACACTGGAATTGTGACGTTAGGTACTCTTGAATTCGATGCTAGGGCTGAATTGCGTGACCTTTTTGGGAAACTAAGTAAAATGAGGATTGGGTTTGGCGTGTGGTCACGCAATTTTAAACCAATTTGGCGCTAGCATCGAATTCAAGAGTACCTAACGTCACAATTCCAATGTCGATCGGAAATAAACTCGAATTTTGCCTTCAGAATCCAGTTGGGACTATCATGGCGCTGTAGCGCGTAGGGAATGTTCGCAGAGGCTCGCATAGATGGTTTCCACGCCATCATGCTTAAGAAAGCGGCCTCCTTACTGCGGCGCCTGCATGTTGGTGACAACAGCATTTTGAAGATGATTGCTGCCAGACCGGACTGTCCATTGTAGAGACACTGGGTGGCGACATCATAAAGAAGATAAAATAGATAACTAAGTCGTAAAAACTAACAATACTAACATAATTATTTAAGTGCTATTGTTACTAACACACAAATCCTAACAATACTATGGAAAAATGTAGTCTGAAAATTAACTTATTATTATTATTCTCTTTATTTTTTTTAATTACATATTTTTGATATTTTTAAATATTTCTTAACACATAAAAAAAAACATTTAAAAATAAAAAAAATATTATAGAATATTATATCTATTATTATAACTGATATTACGTATAGACTAATTTTTACGTGAAATTTGGCCCTCCATAATGTACTCATATATGAAAAATATAAAAAGTACTTCTTTATAAGCCTAAGTGCGCTTGTAGACGTCCGTTTTTTCAACAGACAATGGACCTTTGTCCGTTGTCCGTTTCGAGTTGGTGTATAGGTTACAATGAATGTTTGTACACGCACCGGACAAAGGTTCGGCGAAAATTTTACGCTGGATAAGCCACCGTAAAGGTTGCGGGAATCCGTTGGATGCAAGACGCACAGTACCGTTCATTGTGGCGACACTTGGGGGAGGCCTATCTCCAACAGTGGATGTCTTTCGGCTGAAATGATGATGATGAAACCACCGCGCGACGGACATAGGTAAGAAAGAGCGGTCATCAACCCAAGTCTATAGGTGCATGTAGACACTGCCGGACTTATAGCCGGTTTTTTGCAAATAAGTACCGCTTACCTACGCTTTTATCTATCTTATCCAGCGGATGATAATAATATTGACTTATCTAATGGATGATAATAATATTGACTTCAAAATAGACCTATGCAATTATTAGCAAAAATACCCACATCTTGGAAAAATAACCTTGCACAAAGTATTCCGGCTCATTTCTTTTTATTGACTATATTTTCGGTATATACATATGTTTTTGTGTATCTATTATAGCATATGTAAGTCTCTGTTTATCTATTATCTATTATAGTACAGTACGGCCGACGGATCTTGGCGCGTCTGAAGTTTGGCTCTATAGGAAGAAGGAATAGCCCATATCATGTTCTGAGAATCGAGAGTTTGCGGAATGCGATAAGGCTGCCCTTTCTATTTCAGACGTACTTTTTTCTTTGTTGGTTTTTTTAAGTGCCAATAATAAAGTGTATAATAAATAAATTATAATCTGTTTAAAACTAGCGCTTAGAAACCGCACTTCAAGCTGACATTCAACCGGCGAAAAAATTGCTCGTGTACAAGGATATCCGTTTTTTGGCGGTCCGTTGTCCGTTGAAAAAAAACGGACGTCTACAAGCGTATTTACGCATTTAATCACGATTCTAAATGATGACAATTTTTCTCAAAAACTTTTAAAGGTTTTTAAAAAACACTTTTTCTTGGAACAAGTTTTGTGAAATATTCGAGTAAATCACGGAATTACCAAATGCTAACAGAGTTTTCAGGGCTATCCGTCTTGTTTCGCGTTAACTCTCCACTAAACGTTTACGAAAGGCGAGTGGGAAATGGCCATCTTAAAAAAACTTTTCTATCTCTGAATGCAGTAAGTGTCAGACTAGCTTAAACTCGCCCGTGCTCCTTCAGTTGCCCTTTATTCTTTTTCAAACAACCTTACAAAAGTTTGTATGTCTAAAGTTGTAATTCATACTTGTTTAAACAGTTTGTGAGAGCTGTACACAAGTAATAAAAACAGCAATATTACAGAAAAAACAAAACACAAAGAAACCAATAAGTAAGTACCTAAATTCGAAAAAAGAATAACATACGTACGTTCGACGGTTCTTGGCGCGCCTGAAGTTAGGCTCTGCGAACTTTAGCGCTTGTGAACTCGAAAAAAAAATAAATGGTTTGAAAAAATAAATGCCAATAGCAGTTGTTATTGCTATTAACAGCTGTTATTGGCATTTATTTTTATAAATCATTTATTTGACGCGCTTATTTTGAGCGCTAAAGTTCGCAGGGCCTAACTTCAGGCGCGCCAAGAACCGTCGAACGTACTGTGCCTTTAATATAAAGTTTATTTGAACTTATAATTCCAGGGCAATCCAAAGATCACTTCAAAACAACCTGTTTAAAAAAAAATACGGCAATTTCATAGATAGAGACCTATTTTATACAGAGTGTAATTGAAGTCATGGGCATTATTTTAACTCAAAGCCCTACTGACGATACTAATTGCATTGGCCTATTACGCAAATCAAAAATGTTTTTAATGCAAGTATGGAAAAACTACAACGTAACAAATAGGTAGTTACTTAGCGACTGCGCATCGCGATAGCGAATGCTACTGTAGGTACTTTCGCCGTACGCGTCATTACAACATCATCATCAGCCTTTTAATCTGTCCTAGCTCGAGAGGACGCCGGTGTCCTCTCACATCCACGCCACTATAGGCCTTAATTCCGATGTTTAGAGTCTACTTTTGTATGAACAAGTTTGGTAGTTGTGGATCTACATGTGTTCCCTCTGCTGGGATACAGGCCTCCTCTCTAGGAGAGGGAATGGGCCGTAATCCACCACGCGGGCCCAGTGCGGTTTGGTGGATACACCATCCCTGTATAAAAATAAATACTTAACTTAGTTCTTGGTAATAGCAACCAGGGTTACTAGCAGAGTTTACGAGGATCACACAAGCAGGATTAACGTTAAGACAACTGTAATTTTTCTGAAGCTACAACCAGATAGATGTATGGCGAGTGGCTCCCTTACATTATTAACACTTCTACTGTTCGGACCTGACTGTAGGTACATCGAAGGTCTGGAACGATTTGCCGTCTGCGGGCTTACTCTCGAGTTTAATTCCGATCGGTCGACATTGGAATTGTGACGTTTCGTACTCTTGAATTCGATGCTAGCTCCAAATTGGTTTAAAATTGTGTTACCACACGCCAAGACCAATCCTGATTTTACTTAGTTTCCCAAAAAGGTCATGCAATTTGGCGCTAGCATCGCCTCGAGCTTAGTATAGCTTCAATCTTCTGTTTCTTTAGCACGCTTGACATTTAACACGTATTATGGTAAGACCCTTGAGACGGCTTAGGTTTTAGCTTCAAGTATAGGTACTTAAAAGTGAAACAAAACATATTCAATACACTTGTACTGAAATGAAATGAATAATTATGTAAGTACAAACTAGATTGTTTGAACAGCTAAACAATCTATTTTGTATTTGCAATGCGATTCTTACAAGTCTTGGTGTATTAGGTATGAATAGTGTGTATAGTCAGTCAGTGATAGCGACGTAAATATTTTCCTGTTTTCTGTATATTGACAGCAAGTAACGTCGCATTGAATTCGAGCATTGGCTCAGGCTCTTGACTTTAAATCCGAAACTTGAAAACGTAATCTAGACTGAAATGAATAGTTTGAATGAATTACCGAATATATGGGGGGTGGGGGTAGGAAGATAAATTTAGCATACGACCTATTCCTAGACCTACGAAATGTACACAAAAAAAAATAAAAATCTGTTGAGCCGTTATTGAGGATAAAAACACTATAACACGAGATTTTCATATATTAGATTCATTATAGACAGAAAAACTATAAAAAATGTTATTGCAAGCATGAAATAGCTATTATTCTTTAAATAACAATAAAAATAAACATATAATACTTTACGTAATCGCCTATGATTCGTGACAATACCTACTAATAAACTATGCATGACCCTATAAAAAAATAAGTTTTATTTCATCAATATTGGCATGGATACCACCTTCTTATCACCTTCCTATAAAACTGATATTCGCACGAATTTATAGTTAGTATAACTAATGGCGTAGCTACCGAAGAACTAGGCGGGGCAACGCCTCGGAGGCCTCAGTCTCGGGAGGCCTCCAGAAACCCATTAGCTAACCTCTTATTGAATTAACTTAGTTTTAGGTAAGCATCAACTAACAATAAAGTTACGCATGTTGTGCTTACCTGTAAGGAATTGCTACATCAGTCTTTAAGTTTATTTGGTGTATTTCGTTGTATTTTGTAAATGTGTATTCAATTGTTAGTGAGCCAAATAAATAAAATAAAATACGGTGGACCTCCGGCAATCCGACAAGTATTTTGCTGGACAGTGTCGGACTATCTAATTTGTCGGATTATACTGCCTAAGACCCCCATAGTCCGGAATTTTTTACAAAAGAGTACCTTGTAATCCGACAAATTACAGATCCAATGATGAGATTCTATATGTTTATATACATGTACTCTGAAGTACGAAGTCGAAGATTATCAAAAAAATATTCAATAATAAATAATAGACCATGTCGAATTACAGGGGGTGTCGGATTAGACAGGGGTTGGATTACCGGGGGTCCACTGTATACCGAAACATTTTCTTACTTTCGGAATCCGAATAAAATAGGTTGCAACACTATCTAATGTAATCATGGCAACAGAGCAGGAGAGGTTATTTTATGATTTATTAAATTATTTTTTTATAATATTCCACAACTATCATACAACGCCGTCTAGTCCCAAGCTAAGCAGAGCTTGTGTTATGAGTATATTTCTAAATACATACTTATTATAGATAAATTACACCCAGACACAGAACAAATGATCGTGCTCATCTCACTAACATTTGTCCTGGGAGGGAATCGAACCCACGATCTCCGGCCACCACTAGACCAACATGCCAGTCAAATTTATAATTTCCCATGTAAGAAAGACAACGAGGACGCTCTTCCTCATAAAAGGTGAATAGATAAAATAATTGAACAAATTTATTACTGATAATGAATATCACAGATTGCAATTAGATTTGAACCAGGAAAGAAACAGTGGAATGCGTTTAGTTGATAAGGCAACTAGAGTATTTTATAAAGGCGAACCAAGAAACAGGCGTTCTGTCTTGCTGTAATAGGTGAAGCTAAAACAAGTTTTCAATGAATATCATTTTATCATAGCAAGCTTTTATCAAGACCATTCCAAAAAGCTCAAACACGATAGGATTATCTTATTGCCATCTTCCAGCACCATCATCAGACCCTGGTTACCATCTAGCACCAAAGTACTCGTCAAGACGGTTCAAACGAATCCGAACTCGATGGTGTTGTTTAACTACCGGGTTCCTATAGCCACCTTCCGATACCATCATCAGATCAGCTCCGCGTCATAATAATTTTGTGTTGTCATCTGATTAACACATGTATGCAAAATTTCAGCTCAATCGGTAACCGGGATGTGGATCAAATTTGATTTATAAGATTTAATCACAGACAAACATCGGACAGGAAACTAAATAAATGCTTGTAACAGAACTCAACTCTTATAGACTCGCTTGTTCCTTCTGCTACCCTTTGCGTTCCAGGCTCTCTCCTTTGAATAGTCCCGCTGATCATAAGACTCTTGCGTGGGAGAACGGACGTCCTCACGTCCCAGGCTCTGGGACCGCGTCCCCGACTTCTAGCCTCCGTAGGCGTTGGCTTGCGGACGACGAGCAATGGGTAGCTCGCCGTCCAGCCGTCCGATCCGATCTGCACGAAATCGCATCTCACCCTCTCGCCCACGTCAAAAAGAGATCATGAACAGAGAACTACATCAGACTAATGCACACGTGGACGCGCCTGATTTGTGTTCGTAACGGGCGTAGCGTGGAGTGGATCTAAAGTAACTGTACAATGTACAACTCTATTTGCTATATAAAATGAAAGGAGACCTTCGCGCCCAGATAGGCGTAAGTGGTCCACGTGTGCCCAATGTAGTTCTACCATAAGACTGTTGACTTTCCAAGATATGCACGTGCCCCATATTCTTGTTCGTCCACACGTGCACGCTTAACATTCCTATAATCTGAATGCGTAAACATTCACTGCGTTGTTGATTAAACAATATCTGTGATTGGAAAACATAAAATTATTCATTGCCTGTTAATTCAAAGTGGGCAGCGGATATTATTTTACTAATGAAGAAAATCACTGGTATTTTCTATCATTTTGTGGTGATTGTGTTTGTGAAATGTAGGGAAATAGGGACGTCTACACAACGGAATATTACGGAAGTCTCATTTTCCGGTAAGTTTTCTGACAATAAATCTATACATATAGTCTGTTTGTGGTATTAAAATATCGTATTTTTAGGGTTGCGCACCCAAAAGGTAATAATCGGCCAAGAGCGTGTCGGGCCACGCTCAGTGTAGGGTTCCGTAGTTTCCTGTCCGTCACAATAAGTGTCCCCACTTAAGATTAAAAAAAAGGCTATTTGTTACAATGAGTTGGCATACTAAGTACAAAACCCTAAAAACGGGCCCACGAAGGACGGTGATAACTAAAGAAAGAGTTATAGATTCCAACTACACGTGGAAAGTTCGACAAATGTTGTCTATTTGAGTCCCACCACGAGTAGTGGGAAGGGGTTGTAACATCGAGTGATAACCAGAGCATTTATGCGTCTATTACGTCACTCGATATTCCGCACAAGTTACACAGACTGTCTTAAAGTTTACTTCCGAGTAAGACAGTCTGACCCTTATTACACTACATGACGTCGACAAAACCGGTCGGTATATCGAGTGGTGTAATAGTTAGTCATTTAAATGCTGCAGTATTGCTGTTACCCAGATAGTCTTAGTTAAAATCTCCAAATATAATACAAGAACTATTATTGCGACAGTAAATTATTCATAAAACCCACTGAGACGCTGTTGGGGCATTTGCATGAACTATACAAGGCTTTACTCACACTAATCTTCACATTGTTTAAATAGATAGGTACTGCTTCACAGTACTCAGCTCCGGTAATTTCATATAGCGCCATCTCTCACGGAATTGGGTTACTAATTTAAAATAACTAGACGGGTTATTATGTTGGGTTTTCGGTGGTAATTTTGGATCGCGTGAACCAATTTTAATATCTGATTTTATTTTATTTGAAAGAAGATACGTTCAGGATAGTAAAATATTTAAACTAAGTTAAAAAAATGCTTGCATATACGGTTAAATTTCAAACTTAGTTCAGAAATTATTTTGTACAACTTTTCAAAAACTGTTCAACCCATCAAGTTCAAAATGATTATCCTAGAAAGTATTTATAAAGTTCTACTTTGATATTTTCTAAACTTATGGTTCAAAAGTTAGAGGGGGAGGACATTTTTTTTTTACTTTTGGAGCGACCATTTCCGAAAATATTAACATTATCAAAAAAGGTTTTAGTAAGCCCCTATTCATTTTTAAATACCTATCCAATAAATGTATATCACACGTTAGGGTTGAAATAAAAAAAAAAATCAATCCCCACTTTACTTGTAGGGGGTACCTTAATAAAGTATGTTTTTCCATTTTTATTTGACTACTTTGTCGGCGTGATTGATATATATATTGGTACCAAATTTCAGCTTTCTAGTGCTAAAGGTCACTGAGATTATCCGCGGACGGACGGGCGGACAGACAGACAGACTTGGCGAAGCTATAAGGGTTTCTAGGTGACTACGGAACCCTAACAACGAGTGCTTAATATTTATTACTCAGACTCCGCTTCTCTCAATGCACGCTCTCATGAACCGTGAAAGCTAAAATTTTCATAGATGAAGTATTTATGTTACCGCCTATACTATTCATTCTAATATTTAAGTGAGGCTCTTATATATCACGTGATTTTTTGCGAGTCCGACTCACACTTAGCCAGTTTTTATTTTACTAAATGCATATGAAAGTGTATTTAATGCCTATAACAAAAATGCAATTTTTAACGTTTTTGTTCGGTGGTCTGTCTGTTTGTTCTGGCTGATATCCGAAGCGGCTGGACTGATTTTGACGGGGCTTTTACTGGTAGATAGCTGATGTTGTTAGGTGTAAGTTTGGCGAATTATTATTATGAAATCGTTTTTTTTTTTTTTCGTTTAACAAGTTCGCGGTGGACGAAGGTGCGGGCTGCAGCTAATTATAAATATAATAGGACTTTGACCATAATAGCAACAGTTGTGAAAATGCTACTGTGCGTTGGCATACATAAAAAATACAATTTACGAACTGTGAAATATAACAATAGCTTAAGTAATTAAATGTAATAAGATTTCATTGTCATGAAACTTCTGCAAATGAGTTTTTAGATTCTGCAAATTGATATGTAAATTGGTTGGTAATATACCTAAACCTACATAAGATAATTGTATGCAATACAAAATAAATTCGTACCCAAAAACTCTCGACCAAAAAATGGGTAGTAAGTAGGCAATTTCTTTTTGTACAAGTTTTACATGAATTTTGGCCCTTTATAAATTGTCAATCATAAAAAAAAACAAAGAACATAAGTTATGGAACCTTGCGAACTTGGGAAATTCCTTTTACGGATTTAAAAAAAAAAAACGCATATGTACTTGAGTATTTCATGGAACAAGTTTTGTGTTTCGGTAACTTCGAATGCCAGTCGAGCGTTCAGGTGCTATTTGTTTTTCCCGTTATCTCTATATTAAATATTGCGTTGGATGGAACAACAATTTTCCAACCATAAATACGTTGACGATAGATGAACTGGGAGGACCCTCCTCCTCTCCTCTTAATACAGATGAAATTGTTATTTTTTAATAACTAAGGTTGCATTCAATTTATGCGTTTTTTGACGGCTTTAGTCATACTGCGTATGGACGATCGTATTTTTCATACAAAGCGGTTGGTGCGGCAATCGTGCGGCAAACGGTCGACAACAGAACAGCAACGTCACAAGAACCAACTGTTCAATTCGATGTTAAATAGTGCGGTGTTGTATGGCGTACCACTGGCATACAAACTGGTAAACGTGCGGCAGCGGTCCGACATGAAACGACTCAATTGAAAACGCCCTTAGATTGATGTCGTCGCCTTATATTATTCACCATGAACGTCGCTTCGTTCAGATGAACTGATAAATAATGAGTTCGTTACGTCAGGTCACTGGATCATGTTCACGAGGGGTTAAGTGCCTATAAAATTATGTGTGAACTAGTTTTTTACTGCGTCTATGCTCCCGCGTCCTAGTCCTACAAGGTCATTGACTCGTTTACTTAAAGAAATTAATTTCGTACATGCGTAAATTAATTCGAGTTTAAAAAAAAGTACTGTATTTTTTAATTTTCTCTTTACAAATCGATAGTGTTTCACGTACTGAATCGACCTTCCTCGGGGTTAAAACGACCAAAATTTGACGGTGAATAGACATCACCTTTTTGGTTAGTTTGGGTTTACTCGGGTTTGCACGCGTGTTATTTACTTCTATATACGTAAACATTCCTCGTCTATTGCTGTTTTAATTAGAGAGTGGATGAACAGGCGTACACGGATGAAAGGAACTCTGTTTATACATTATTTAATGTAAAAAGATAAGTGAAATAATCTCAGTGAATATCTCACCTCGTGGTCCTAGAAAGCAAAAGTCAACTGAACAACTGAAGGATCATAGGTGTAGTTTTAGTCAGTAAAATCCTGACACGCCCTCTAGCTCCAGTCTAGAGCGAGAGAAATCATTAGAAATCTCAACTTAAAAAAGTGACTTTCATTCCGACACTTCGACATGGCTCATAATAATGTTTCACATTATAATCTGTATATTTATAACAATAAAGCTAGAACTATGTACATTAGACCATCGCACACGTGTAACACGCCTCACGCCTGACTTGTACGTAGAACGAAGTCGCGTGGCGTGTATCAAGTGCAGCTCTAAAAATCTAGTTGCCAAATAAAATGTATGGAGACCAACGCGCCCAGACCGGCGTGTGTGGGTCAGGTGTTAGCAGTGTAGTTCTATCTTAATACAATTTAAAACGAGATCTACAAGTGTAGTCTTAGAAACTACATTTATTTATTTAAAAAATCATACAGGAAACCTTTATGCTTGCGTTTTTTAACCGATTTAGAAAAAAAAGGAGGAAGTTCTCAATTCAACTGGAAGTTTTTTAATGTCTTGTCTAACGATATCTTCCTCTAATTGTTACGATTCTTTTTTTGTTTGTGTTTGTTCTCGTGGTCCCGTTTAAAGAACAATGCACAAATTAGTACGGAGCTCTTTCCCAGTAATGTTCAGAAAGTAGATCTATGTCATATGAGATCTTTTTAACAGTATTTTTAAAATAACTAGATTTAACTTCATATAAACTTTGGGTACAAAATTTATTGTACAATATATGTTATCTTCCTACTGATATTTTAAAAATATAAAAAAAAAAACATTTCTATTTAGTCCTTTATATTTCAAGTTAATCTCATAATTTTAATCGTAATTATTTAAGACGGTTTGGTAGTTTATTTTTCCTGCATACTTCTGGGGAACAAATGGGTTCGTGGTAAATATCTGATGAAGAAGTGCGGAGTTATCTCCCTATTCTAGTCAGATGTTCAATGGAAATCCTCAGAAATCGACCGCAAATCACCCGAGATTGCTGCAATCACATCGTCTGTTTATTGTTTACACAAATTTTTCAAATATCTTCACGCCAGTATGCTCTGAAGGGGTATAATCCTCAGCACATAAATTGAATCCTCATAGCGGTCGCCCTTGAATGGCACTTAACCGATTTTTGGAGGTTAATCGAATTGGAGGACTGCGCGTAACCATAGCGATGGCTTCAACTTATTTGCCGCGTATTATACGTCGTTATGTTACCAGTTAAGTAAGGTGTCATATTATTGGAGTTGTATATTCAGGCAAAAAAAAAAACAATCCCTAGAGCGCGAGAAGTCAATAGATGATACCACACCTAAAAAAAGAAACGGCAGTCTTTTGAGCCTTTGAATGGGATTGGACCAGTTCATTCCCAAAGTCTGACTCTGTCTAACTGTGGCTTTTAGACTGGACTTAGGCTACGAAGGCACAGAATTAAACTCCTGTTTTTCATACAACTGGTCTTACGTGATTATAACGTTATTACACTTATTATGGGTATCACCTAGGATTCTATTGTAATCAATTTATGTATTTGTATAAAACGAATCCGGTAAATACCTATGAAAATCTGCTATTTTATGTGATTTTTAACTCTTCACAATGTACTTATTAATTAAAAAAGTCAAATAATATAACTTTAGAAGCCTTGCAAATTTAATCAGGATTTAAATGACGACATTTTTTTTCCAAAAATTGTTACAATTTTAATTATTTTCTGAATAAGTTGTGTGAAATATTCGAGTGAATGACTGTATTATCGAGCGCCAGTAGAGCGTTTATGTGTTATCTCTTTGTTTTCGCGTTGCCCTTTTATCAAACATCGCGTTGGGTTCCGTTGGATGAACCAACAAGCTTTTAAGGGCCGGTTCTAGTCACTGTTTTTTTTGTATGAACTTCGCTCGGGATTATGTCGTCTTCGCGGCCCCAAAACAGCGGTTTTATTTTTATATAAAAAAACAACAACTATTCAAGATTTTTGTTCTTGCGAAGCGCTTTTTATTTTTTTTTTGTAACTTTCAAATAGTTCCGTACCGTAATCTCGTAGATAAATACGTTTGAAATCGTAAATTAGGGTCAGATTCGCGATTTTTTTTTATCGAGCCAACTAATTTATAGCGTGTTTTCATTTTTGCCAAGCCCTTGGCCATATATAAAATTTTAATAAAATTAATTTTCATGGTGTTCTCTTTTATGTTTGTGGATTTCCATAGGTTTAAAAAAATAAAAATGAGTAGAACCGGGCCTTAAACCATGTGGGAAAGCCCCTCTTAAGGTGAAAGCGCCAGGGCGCCTGTGCAAGTAATATTTTAAAGATTTTTGCATTTTTGAGGTCAGTGTCAAGTTGTTTGTGGCAATAAGATAGGTGGACATACCCAATACGTATTTATTTACAAAATATCAAAATCATCAATAGAATTGTATTGAAAATAATTTTAGTATTTTGTCTCAGTTCGTTTTACCCTATTTTAATCATTATACAACTTGATTGTGGTCTGTAAAATGAAAATCTGCTACATTTTAAAGAAATAAAAAACATAAAATAACTTATTAATTTGTTGACACACACATTGACACACACATTGTCGCTTGTGGAGACTATTTTTTTATTCACTCATATTTAAATAAAAATCAGTCTGTACACAGCTTTAGAACCTGTTTCGAAGCCGTATTTCGTCACACGATATTACTTTTCAATGTCGCGTTATAGTTTGCGAAAACAAACTTTAATTTTGAAGTAGTAAAGATGAATATCAATTAGGCGGGATCTATGTATAATGCATTACTTATAGTTGGGTATAACAAAGTTTACGGAAGAGATGGTGTCAGTTGAGTTCGTTTCGTAGAGCCATTGATATTGTTTGTTTATTGAGAAGAAAATAAATAGTGGAAAATCATGAACGGAACGGGCACGTTAATTCATACGGTTATTACGTTATCAGGTATTTTATTGTGGTTCGTTGAGTTGTAGTAAGTAAATTGTTTAATATTATCTAGTTATCCTACCATATTGTAACGTAGACAATGTAAATATCCGCCAATAAAACATTTTAATATGTAGTGCAATTTTCGTCTGGAAACATAATATGATCTTGCATGACTCCGAACCTCAGGTTCAACTTGTGTGTAACCATTAAAATAAACAACAAAAAAAGAAAAATGAATTTACGCAGGTAATAAAAAATAAATCGATATCTCAATGAATATCTGAATTTAAAATACGTCTCGAAACAAATTCAAATGTAAATAAAAATAGAACCTGTCGTTATGAATAACTTTAAGAAGTTCTATCGAGCCGAGGAGTATTATAATAATAATAAGCACCGGTAGCTTGGACCCTGCTCCCGGCACCGGCGGACTACTGTTTTTTTATATTTTTAAATGTTTTTTATACGTTTTTTAGGAAATATTTAAAAATTGTAAAATATATGTATAGACAACTAATAAAGGAAATAATAATAATAATATTTTATTTGCTAATAATGCAGGTATACAGATAAGATGTTGTTATTGTAGATTGTCCCAATACATTTTGCCTTACGGCGTGCAAAATATTCCATATTTAGAAAAAAGAAAGAACTGATGATAATAAAACTCATGAAATTGTTAGCTAATTAAAATCGATCGTTTACAATGATATACATATGCCATTCAAATTCAAAATACAAAGTCATAAAAATACGTCATAAGGATTCAAACACAATGTCATAAAGATTAATACAATATCATACAAATTGAAATACAATGTCACAAAGATTGGTATAATGCCATATAAATTCAATGTCATACAAATTCAAATATTATGTCAAAAAAATATTCAATATCATACAAATTTAAATACCATGTCATAAAATTATTAAATGTAAAATGTCATCAAGTAAAATATAATGTCATAAAAATAATAAAATGTCGTCAATTAAAATACAATGTCATAAGTAAATAAATTGTAAAACCACCATCAAGTAAAATATAATGTCGTTTAAATAATAAATGTCATGTCATAAATTAAAATATAATGTCAAACGTAAATAAATTATAAAACCACCACAATATAATACCACTAAGAACCAAGAGATATTAGAATTCGTAATTATTCAAAACCAAGGTCAAACAAAAAATTAACATTAAAAATTGAAGGAGCAACATTTTACTTGATTGTCTTGTCATGCAAAAATTCTTGGATTGTGTAGTAACACTTATCAAGTAATACTTTTGTCAATTATTCGGTAAGTTATTATAAATAATGGGACCTATGTGTAAAATACTCTTTTTTAATAAAGATAAATGTTTTACTTCACGTTTAGTTCTAGTACAAATTCTGGTTACTTTTGTGTACTGCTTTCTACCGGTAAGGTAAGATTTTATTAAGTTCAAAGCATTACCTCTTATACCGTGGTGGTTTAACTTGTTTAGGAGTAAGTCATGTTTTACATAGTCAAACGCTTTTGTCATGTCTGCGAAAATTGCATATGCCTTGCAACTGTAGCGGCGAAGGTATTTGACGGTGTGCTGAACGTGCAGTTAAATAGACATGTTTCATTTCACAGTAACCAGTTTGGGTTGCGACCTAAACTGTCCCCAGAGAGTGCAATACTGTGTTTAAAGCATACCGTCAAGTATTACACGACGAGAAAGACTCCGGTATACGCGTGCTTTCTCGATTTGACCAGGGCGTTTTGACCTTGTCTCGTACGATATCTTGTGAGAAAATTTGGCATACTCCGCTATTGGTATGGGCATCAGGTCAACAGTGTCAGATGGGCGGGAACGATGTCGGATTCTTATAAAATCGAGTGTGGCGTAAGGCAGGGCGGCCTAATCTCCCCCACATTGTTTAATTTATACATGAACGAGCTGATCGTCTCGCTCAGCAATCAGCATGTCGGGTGTTTTTTTTTAATTTTTTTCTTTAGAAATCTATAGTGTTTCATGAACCGAATCGAACCTCCACGGGATTAAAACGATCAAAATTTAACGGTGTATATGTTATCGCTAATCTATATAATCTGGCATTTATACAATACCTAGGCAATGTATAGAATACGGTTTAAAGTAAGGCTTTTATTTTCAGATGGTGAAAAAAAAAATAACCCTAACCTAACCTGTCCGTGTCAGGGTGCCCTAAAATTACATCACTTGTTTCCCTGCTCTCGTCTTTTACACACATTACCGGCTGCGCATTCGGGATTGTATAGGATACCTGAATTATACAGATTGCAAAATTTTAGTGTGATTACTTGTCGACATTACAAGACAATTATTGGAGCCTTTGCTCTTGTTGTCAGGGAAGTTAATTGTTTATCTGCTTAAGGCCGATGTCATAAAAAGAACATGATTTATTTGTCTCCCTGACGGTTCAATAGTTTCAACGTTGGTAAAGTTTCAGTTCATTTCCTTTACCACGATTTCCTGTAATACAAAAAAAAAGAGAATACAAATTGAAATATGTAGGTTAGCATTATCTTTTTTTAGGTGTGAAGTCATTCAATGACTTCTCGCGCTCTTGGGCGGAGCGGGAGGGCGTGTCCGACTGACTAATATCCACTCCTATGTTCCTTCTTTGCCTTCATTCCAGGGTCCTCAGGGTTTTCTTTCGTACAACTCATGGCCCCAATAGGCATAAGAAATTAATTTCGTACATGCGTAAACTAATTCAAGTTTTAAAAAAATTACTTTACTTTTTTAATTTTCTCTTTACAAATCGATAGTATTTAATGTACCGATTCGACCCTCCGCGGGATTAAAACGACCAAAATTTAACGTTGTATAAACTATTTTAAGAACAGTATAGTTACAGAATTATGTCCTAGTTAGGAAGTCAGTGGTCTTATTTATTTATTATATATTATGTGAAATAGTCATTCCAAGTTTCATTCCTTCACAGTTTTTGGAGTTTCATAACTGATATTACTTATAGACTAATTTTACGTGAACTTTGGCCCTCTATAATATAGGTGTATATTAAAAATATATATTATCTATACATTTAATCGAGGTTCTGAATGACTACAATTTTTCACAAACACACGTATTTACTGGAACACGCTTTGTGAAATCGAGTAAATCACGGAGTTACCGAATGCCAATAGAGTTTTCAGGCGACGTCACTTTTTTCGCGTTGCCTCTTCATCAAACATTGCGTTGGATTGAATGACTAAAATTTTTCTCAAACACACGTATTTCCTGGAACACGTTTTGTGAAATCGAGTAAATCACGGAGTTACCGAATGCCAACAGAGTTTTCAGGCGACGTCACTTTTTTCGCGTTGCCTCTTCATCAAACATTGCGTTGGATTGCGTTAGATGAAGCAAGAAGCTTTAAACGTTGACGAGAGGTGAGTGGGGAACTCTCTTAAGAGCTCGTCGTAGGTCTTAGGGCGTAGATTACTATGCAAGACTAAACAGTCACGATTTTCTTGACATAGCGTCTCTCAGCCACTCTGCCCATGCGGGTAGTTTCTACAATGGAAACCGTGTTCCTAGAACACAAATGGCAATTAAAGGGACAATTCCCATCTTCGAAAAAAAGACTCCGTCCATCATTTATTTGATTTTTTTGACTGGCCTGTTGGTCTAGTGGTTAGTGGCCCTAACTGCTATGCCGGAGGTCGTGGGTTCGATTCCCACCCAGAACAAATGTTTGTGTGATGAGCACGATCATTTGTTCTGTGTCTGGGTGTTATTTATCTATAATATGTATGTATTTAGAAATATATAAGTATGTTTATCAGCTGTCTGGTACCCATAACACAAGCTCTGCTTAGCTTGGGACTAGACGGTGTTGTGTGATAGTTGTGGAAATATTATTATTATTATATTATTATTATTATTTTATCGTTCGTCTTAAACTACTTTTATAGAGAAATATAGGTATGAGTCACATTTGGCATGTTATTTTAATTTCGTATCGGCTGTAGAACCTCGAAGGCATCTGATATTGAGGCACTGTTGTAAACCAAATCAATACTAATGACTTTTGCAATTTTTAATTACCTTTTATCGAGTTAATTTCCTCCAGCCACTCGGCTTCGATCAATTCTTATCATGATTTTTAATTAGACGGACTAAAGCGACAGTTTTAACATTGGTGTAATGACAACTGAATATTGTTCCCAATCAGTGGTGCTATTGGGATACACTGAATTAACAATTCAATGTAAAGGTACATTAGGTTGACAATCCAATGTATCCTATTTGGGTGTTCGTCGTTGAGACAGTGCTGCTTTTTCTTAGAGAATAACACCATAGCTCACTGCTGTCACTGGTCCATCTAATAAAAATCATGGTATAGTCACAGTTTTAGGAATATAGGTCATTCCTATAGATTAGTTTATGTTTTACCTACGGTAATTTAATTTTTATATCGAAAGTATATAAAAATTAAAAGGGAGTCAATAGTCATTTGGAGTAAAATATAAATTTATTAAAGCAGTATATAAAATTGAGCAGCCATTTTATGGAACCCAGAAAGTAGGTTGTGTTATGCAGTAATTTATTATATTTTATGCAAATGTGGATCTGTAAACAGACAGGTAATACAAATATATAGTGCACCTGCACGTAATTCTACTGAATAAATAGTCAAAACGTTCGTTTCGTTATTCAGTAGACTAATATAATTAAAAAATACGTTAAAAACGTTCAGATAAAAACATTACCCGTCTTTTGGGCTCCGCTAAAGTCAGGCAAAAATACGGCACCTATTAAATAGATTTTATAATGATTGTCATACTCTCTGTATTGCCGGTACTGGCTTTGTAGTTTTTAATCTGTGTGCAACGCTCTAGACTAGAAAATAATATGATATCATATCAATCAATCATGTGATGTCAATAATAATGTTATGATCAACTTATCCCCTCTCGTATAATACTTAGAGGAATCATTTATTTATCATAAATACTTCTTTATAATCATACTGGCCATGTAACAGAGAGTTTATATTCCTTGAGAAAAAAAAAATTGACAGTTAAAATACCGCGAAAGATTTTAATAGCTAAAAAGCGCGGGAGATTTTTTTGTAAAGTATGTTGGTAAATGTAGTGTTTGTGGTCTTCAAGTTTACAATAAGGTTTTATGTTGCAGGTTTGTTTACTGGCCAGCCACAGTGGCTGGATGGCCTCGCCAAGAGTTTGGGGTACGAAAGCGTGTACCACCATGCGGTCATCATCGACGCCGGTTCTTCGGGATCCAGGGTGCTTGCTTATAAGTTTAGAGTACCTTTTACAGGTGAGTGTCTAATATCCATTTTTTTTTAACTTTTATAGACAAACACTAATAGACAGTTTATTATTGACAAACATCAGATGAGACAGTGATCTGTCCTGATGGTAAGTGATGATGTGACGTCAAATTAAATTCAGTTTTTGAAATAATTTTTCAGTAGAGTTTTAACAGTGCGTAAATCAAAAATATTTCAGCTAAATAATAATAATGATGCAAGCAATAATTTTAAGCAATATTAGAACATACCTACATTCTAGGAAGAGATTATTTAGAGGATTTTTAGCTTTTTATCTTTCTGATTTTGCTGAAATGAAGCATGCAAATTTCAACAGCCAATAACATCAATGTTTCTACAAAAATGAATTAGGCAATGAACTTCATCGACTAAGTGCTGCATCCACATTCTGTATGAAAGACTATTTTTGTTTTTTCGAATTCTTCCACTGAACTGTGTACCTAATTTTTATTAAATAAAGTTCTATATTGTATCGCTATTTTACACGTGCGTGTTGCTTCGCGTCGTCTCAGTGTGTATTGACCTTAAGATTGAATGTCACTGTCACGGTCAAATGAATAACATTTATTTGAATTCAGAATTTGTGATTATTATCTGATCATTTAATTTAGAAGTTGAGTATAATTTCCAAGGATCTTATATTATCCTAGGGACAAACTGGATTTATTACGAAGCAATATAATATATATGTCGTGAATAGCTATATCGTTTTCTTAATAAAAGTTGCTCAATTGATTATTGTAGTAGTGGGGCAAACGCTGTGACGTTATTTTGTAATGGCGGCACGTGGACAGAGTCGTTTTGGGAAGTGGGGATTGTCGAACGCACACTTTGCATTGAGACGCGAACCAAGTCACTTCTCCAAAACGAAACTGTCGGTTTGCCTAGTTAAATTATTATCATCTTATATTGTCAATTTTATTTTTGTTATTTTTAGTTATTGTGAATAAAAGTGAAGTTATATTAACGTTTCGTTTTATTCGTGCTATACTTCAACGACACCTACGAAATGGACCCTTTACCACCGAACCGAGATGATGACGTCCCTATCGCTCCGCCGTCGCTGACGTCGTCATCAGAAGTGGGATCTGAATCTCACTGGCGCACAATGTTCGAGATCCAGCAGCGGAATATGATGCAGTTGATTGCCGTTCGAAGTCTACAAAACCAGTGTCTTCCAATGTCAATAAAGGTCAACTGACTTTGACAGCCTCGCCTGGAACCAGCAAACAAGTAATTTGTTTTCGTTGTGGTACAAGTGGACATATAGCATCTAATTGTTAACGTGGCACGAGCGCGGATGGTGTATCCTCTGCAGCCCATGCGCCCCATAGCAGCGGAAGCGGCGCCGTATCCGAACGGCGCGTCGACAATTATCAACTGGCAGGTGTTTGTGGGTAGTTGCAGCAGTCTGGTGAGTCGTACTATTTTTATTTTGATTCCGGTGCCGAATGCTCTCTTGTCAAGCAATCTGTCAGTCGTAATTTCATTGGGGAATGTACTTTCGCGATGGTAAGTATACAGGGTATAGGCTGCGCAAGCGTAATGTGTACTGAACAGTTTCTTTGCGATGTGCTAATAGACTGTAATCATCTGCGAATTTTTTTTCACGTATTACCAGATAATTGTTTAAAATACGATGTAATGATTGGCCGAGAAATATTAAAACAGGGTTTTACAATTGTCAGTTACAGTTGTCTGATTTGTATCTGAAAATATCAAAAGTAAAGTCGCCTGTAGTTACGAGTCCGTACCTGTGTATAATCCTTATGATATTGACACAGATATTGAAAACAAGGAAGCCCTGTTAATTTTGCTTAAGGCATTCTCTCATAGTTTTATTGATAGTTTACCCCGCACGTGTGTCACCTCTGGTGAACTAAAAATAAGGCTTCAGGACACGAACCGCATTGTTTATCGTAGGCCGTATAGGCTTAGTCCAGACGAAAGGCAGGTAGGCGTTCTAAGGTTAAGGAACTAATGGAAGCTAACATCATTCGGCCCAGTCAGTCCCCATTTGCAAGTCCTATCTTACTTGTTAAGAAGCGTGACGGTTCTGATCGTATGGTGGTAGACTATCGCGAGTTAAATTCCAACACCGTCCCTGATAGGTTTCCTTTGCCTCTTATAGCAGATCAACTGGCTAGGTTGTCTGGCGCGTGCTTTTATACGTGTTTGGACTGCGCTAGTGGCTTTAATCAGATACCTATTCGAGACCCTGATAGTATCGAACGTACAACTTTCACTACACCTGATGGGCAGTTTGAATATCTTGCAATGCCTTTTGGACTACGAAACGCACCAAGTGTATTCCAAAGAGCAGTATCTAATGCCTTGGGAGACCTAATCTTCTCGTATGTGGTGTTGTACCTAGATGGCATTTTGATACCATCAGTGTCTGAGAGTCAGGGTCTCCTTAGGTTGCGTGAGGTGTTAAAAGCCCTAACCAAAGCCGGATTTTCTTTGAACATTTCAAAGTGTTCTTTCCTCAAACGTCATGTGGAGTTTTTGGGTTATGATATCACTGCAGGAGAGCTAAGACCAAACCCTAGAAAGATAGAAGCTTTGACTAAATTACCTCCTCCTGAAAACATCCACCACCTCCGACAATTCATTGGCCTTGCATCATACTTTCGCAAGTTTATTAAAACACTTTTCTCAAGTTATGACTCCTCTATTTTTAACTACCACAAAGCAATTCACTTGGAAACCAGAACACGAGCAGATAAGACAGCAGATAATTTCAGTTTTGACGACTAAACCAGTGTTGGCTATTTTTAATCCTGACCTGCCGTCTGAACTACACACCGACGCTAGTGCCGATGGTTATGGTGCTATTTTATTCCAAAAAATGGACTGAGCTTTTTGTAGTCGAATACTTTAGTAAGCGAACCACGAAAGCTGAGTCTTAGTACCACTCTTATGAGTTAGAGACTCTAGCTGTGGTAAACGCTGTAAAGCACTTCAGACATTATTTGCAGGGTAGGCGTTTCGAGGTTTTTACAGACTGCAATTCTTTAAAAGCTTCGCGAAACAAAGTCGATATCACACCACGTGTGCATCGATGGTGGGCCTTTTTACAAGCTTTTGATTTTCAAATCAATTACCGTGAGGGGCGTCGTATGGCTCATGTTGATTACTTGTCACGCAACGCTTTAGATACCCCATGTTTCTCCAAGGTTGAACAAAAACGAGTTAATCTCGCTACCCTGTCAGAAAACTGGATTTTGGCGGAACAGCTGCGTGATCAAGAAATTCAGTCCATAGTAACTAAATTCAAAGATGATCAACTACCACCCGATATTGCCAAGACTTACGAGATGCGCTCAGGTATCTTACATCGCAAAGTACAAAGAAACAATGGTACCCGATGTCTCCCAATGGTTCCCCGGGCTTTCCGTTGGTCAGTAATTAACCACGTGCACGAATCGCTTATGCACCTTGGGTGGAAAAAGACACTCGAAAGGGTATACGAACACTATTGGTTCGAGCATATGGCCAAGTACGTTCGTAAATTTGTCGAGGAGTAATACACTTGTAAACTGTCGAAATCACACTCGGGTCGTGTACAAGCCGAGCTTCATTCAATCCCTAAGGTTAGTATTCCGTGGCATACTCTGCATATTGCATTACTGGAAAACTTAGTGGCAAAAATCATTCTAAAGAATACGTAATAGTTTTAATCGATGCATTCACTAAGTTTGTCCTTATGTACCATACTCTTCGAATAGATTCGGCTAGTGCAATCAAAGCACTTAAATCTAGTGCGTCTTTATTTGGAGCTCCGGCTCGAGTTATTGCTGACCAGGGTCGATGCTTTGTTAGCAAAAAAATTTAAGGATTTTTGTGAAAGTCATAATGTTTCTTTACATTTGATCCATACGGGTTCACGTCGCGCGAATGGCCAAGTTGAAAAGACAATGAGTACTTTTAAAAGTATGCTTACGGCTGTAGAAACGTCTGATAGATCTTGGCAGGAAGCCTTAGAAGACGTGCAACTAGCTTTAAATTCCTCGGTCCATCGTGTAACAAGGGCGAGTCCACTTGAGCTTCTGATAGGACGTGTGGCTAGACCATTCTATTTTTTTACATTGGATGATACTGAACCAGAAATAGACATTGACAAGACAAGAGAGCAAGCGGCAGCGAACATAGAAAAGAGTGCTATTTATGAAAAATTCAGATTTGATAAAAATAAGGCTAAGGTAATTAAATTTAATGTTGGTGATTTAGTTTTAATTCAGAACGAAGAAAGAAATCAGACGAAATTAGACCCAAATTACAAGGGAAATTTTAAAATTGTCTTTACCTACTGAAATCATTGACTGGTAATAGAACGTATAAGTACGCCCACGATCGCGTACGAAAGATTCCTCCAAGTGATCTACCTGATGAGTTAGATTTGGTTAATGTAGAAGATGGTGAGGAGCGTGCCTCCACCAGCAAATAGAACACATATCATAGCATTTTGGTCGCGGTGCACGCACTAGTCTGTAGTCGTAACTGCAACTCACAGTGGAGTTGTTCAGAGCGCGATGGGCAGCTAGTGGTGTACTAGAGCTATTTGGTCGCGGTGCACGCACTAGTCTGTAGTCGTAACTGCAACTCACAGTGGAGTTGTTCAGAGCGCGATGGGCAGCTAGTGGTGTACTAGAGCTATTTGGTCGCGGTGCACGCACTAGTCTGTAGTCGTAACTGCAACTCACAGTGGAGTTGTTCAGAGCGCGATGGGCAGCTAGTGGTGTACTAGAGCTATTTGGTCGCGGTGCACGCACTAGTCTGTAGTCGTAACTGCAACTCACAGTGGAGTTGTTCAGAGCGCGATGGGCAGCTAGTGGTGTACTAGAGCTATTTGGTCGCGGTGCACGCACTAGTCTGTAGTCGTAACTGCAACTCACAGTGGAGTTGTTCAGAGCGCGATGGGCAGCTAGTGGTGTACTAGAGCTATTTGGTCGCACCGCACGCACTAGTCTGTAGTCGTAACTGCAACTCGCTGTGAAGTTGTTCAGAGCGCGATGGGCAGCTAGTGGTGCGGTGGGGACCCAAGTCTTGAAGGAGACTATTTGTACGGTCATGTTTTGACCTCAGAGTCGCGGACTCGGTGAAGTGTTGGTCGTATCACATGAGGTGATGACGTACTGGTGCCAATAATTTGTTGACACCAGCTGCTTATAGCAGCCGGTCCATAAGTGATGTTTTCTTTTGAAATTTGATAATTATGAGACTTGGAGGAACCTTTTGTGTTTGAGTTGTTAAAATGATTTTGAAAATTTTGATTCGAGTGTTAGGTTGTTGAGGCATGAGCATTGCCTAATTATTGTGATTAAACGTCACGGTCAGGTTGGCCGAGTTCTCAAAAATGTTTCAAAGTTGTTTATCTTGTTACAAATACACACGAGGACGTGTAACTCGTCAGGCTGGCCGTGTCGTGAATAGCTATATCGTTTTCTTAATAAAAGTTGCTCAATTGATTATTGTAGTAGTGGGGCAAACGCTGTGACGTTATTTTGTAATGGCGGCACGTGGACAGAGTCGTTTTGGGAAGTGGGGATTGTCGAACGCACACTTTGCATTGAGACGCGAACCAAGTCACTTCTCCAAAACGAAACTGTCGGTTTGCCTAGTTAAATTATTATCATCTTATATTGTCAATTTTATTTTTGTTATTTTTAGTTATTGTGAATAAAAGTGAAGTTATATTAACGTTTCGTTTTATTCGTGCTATACTTCAACGACACCTACGAAATGGACCCTTTACCACCGAACCGAGATGATGACGTCCCTATCGCTCCGCCGTCGCTGACGTCGTCATATATATTTACACACTCTAAAGTGTAAAGTACACTGTTATTGACATAAGGTTCATGTCTTTAATAGACAAGGAAAAGGAAAAAAGAAATGTTCCAAGCAAGACAACGAAAACGAGATGGTGTGTCCTTTACCCTTAATTTTCACTAGGGTAACCATCAATTTACTAGTTAAGTAAATTGTTATTATTTTTGTCATTGCAGCATTTTAATATCACTTAATTGATGCTGTAGATTTCAACTTATCGACGGCGAAGTACCACTTCTAACTGTCTATAATACCTGAAAAAATAGTTTAGTTTACTAAGAAGTCAAAAGTAATTAATTAATTTATTGAGAATAATAATAACTTCTGGTTTAATTATTTACTAGCAGTTCCCCGCAGTTTCGGTCCTGCTGGGCTCCTACAGACATCTCCCGCCCTTGGGTGGAGCGGGGGATGTGTTGGGGGAGTGTCAGACTTTTACTTAATAAAAACCCACTCCTGTTCCTTCTTTGCCGTCGTTCCAGGGCCCCGGGTTTCACTTTCACATTACCCATAGAAAGAGGGGACTTACCGAAAATTTGTTTGACGGGGATTATAACCGATATGCGGGTCTCAATCGAAGTGGGAGGCTGCGCATAACCATAACAAATGGTTCAACTTATTTGCCGCGTACTATAATAACACCTTGAACTTCTTTAGAACAGAATTGTCCCGTAGTAAGAACTAGTCTATGGACACACTAGTAGAAAGAGATAGCATACCCTTTTGTATCGTACTCTTCGGAACGTTTTTGAGGTTGAAAGAAAGAAAAGAAAGAAAAACAGTTGGAATCCAGATTGAATAAAAAATCCTCGAGTATTTCTCAAACTCTACTTAGCCTGAAAAACTGACCAAAATTGGCAGTTATTGTACGGTTTGAGACGTTCTTAACTCAAAACACTCAATTTCAAAACCCCACCTTATGTGTGAGCTAGGCTTGCGTACGGCGGGCAATGGGTAGCTCGCTGTCCGTCCGTTAGGTAACAGTCCGGACCGAGCCCAAGTCATCGACGGCGTGCACTGTTCCCGCGCGCCTCAAGGAGTTGTCAGCAAACTGTATAGCCCAGCGGGGTCGAAGCCTACTCTGGGGCTCTGGGGAGGTATGAAAGTGCATACCAGGGCCTTGGAACCAAGGCAAAGTAGGAACAGAGTAGGTTTTTAGTCAGTAAGAGTCTGACACTATCTCCCGCTCTGTTCAAGGGCGGGAGATGTCATTGAATAATTTTATCTACCATAAAAAACCTTATCCGCCTTATTCCAAAACGCGATCTAAAATAGTTCCGGGACTATTACTAGGTTTAATCCCGGTCAAACGCTATCTAGATATAGTTTTCGGGATTATTACGAAATTTAATTCCAATTAAAAGCGATCTAAATTTATTTCCGAGACTATTATTAGGTTTAATGCCAATTAAAACTAGTAATAATTCCGGAACTATTTTAAATCGCGTTTTGGAATAAGGCGGTATGTGTCAGCTACAAAGAGTCTACCTGAGATTTCTCAGAAGTAGGTTATATCACAAACAATAAATTTTCCTAACTTTACATAAGTACTAATTACAAAACCTGGTTGTTAGACGATTATATATTTAGTTGACGATAAAGTTAATAGTATTTCTGATTAGGTTTCAAATCAGTTTTATTATTGCTGATAAGTTAGAATTGAAGATAATAATAACCAGTTCGCTTATTTCCTACTCGTGTTATATATAAGTCGTAACTGTATATAAAAAAATATACTAAATACAAATACTTATGTAATTCTAATAAATCCATTTTGAAAAACAGAGCGTATATTTACATTATATAGGGTGAGTGGTAATTAGTGAACGATACTTAAACACGTGCTTGTAGTTATGATAATAAACAACTTTTACTATGGGACCAACACTGAAATCGCGAAAAAAATCAGCCAAGTTCAGTACATTTTGACCAGTTAGGCGAACACAAATGTACTGACCAGCAGATTTTTTTTCGCGATTTCTGGTTTGATCCCATAGTAAAAGTGGTTTGTTATCATGACTAAAATCACGTGTTTAAGTATCGTTCACTAATTACCTGTCACCCTACATATAAGTCATCGATATTTAATTTATAGGTACGTTATTACCCCAGCGCACCTTATCTGGGCTGTGGAGGTCTGAAAGGCAGTTGATCTATGCAAAACCACCACCAGCGTAGGCGTGGGCTTGCGGACGGCGAGCAATAGGCAGCTCGCCGTCCAACCGTCCGGTGACCGTCCGAACCGAGCACAAATCGTGGACGGCGCGTAAAGCTCCACATGCGCCTCAAGGAGTTAGGAAACCGTAAGGGCCCAGTAGGGCTGAAGCCTACTGAGGCCATGGGTAATGTGAAAGTGAAACCCGGGGCCCTAGAATGACGGCAAAGAAGGAACAGGAGTGGGTTTTTAGTCAGTAAAAGTCTGACACAATCCCCCGCTCCGCCCAAGGGCGGGAGATGTCATCGGATGATTTTCCCACCTAAGAATAAAGTCTAGTGCCCATAAGTGCGACATTTGACGTGCGGCCCTGGATAAGATTGTTTGGTCGGGCAAAATTATACCTAAGGAGTACCCAGCCCAGAGTGGGCTTACTCATACTTCTTTATTGAATCCCTATCCCAATAACAAAATTTATATAATTAAATAAATAATTGAGAGCAGTGGTAGCCGAGTAGTAACGGCCCCGACTTACGAGTTGTAGGTCGCGGGTTCAAACCTAGCCAGGCGCATTACTTTGTGTAATTTATTTCATCACCAGTGCTCTCAAAACGGTGTAGGAGAACATCATGAGGAAACCGTCTGTCCTAGAACCAAATTCGAAAACATGTGACATCTAGCAACCCGCACTGGGCCCGCGTGGTGAATTACGGCCTATTCCTTCTCCTAGAGAGGAGGCCTGAGTCCCAACAGTGGGAACATTATAAGGCTGATGCAATGCAAAAAAAAAACAGAGTCGTGCTGTTTTATCATGCCGATAAACGTATTATACGTAGCTGTATGTATTACTTTGAATACCGTAGCTACCCCGGAAATATGACAGTTTACATTACATAGGTACACATAATCTCAACAATAGCTCGTATACTTGTATTAATGTACATGAAACACTCATTTTATCAGTTACCTTACTGGTTATCAGTAAACTGTTTAAGATTTTATGTAAGCCATACAATACGAGTACTAGGGTAGCATGTACCTGTGGTACTAACTACATGTGTTTTTCATGGTCGTAGCCATTTACTAACGTCCTACATAGAACGAATTTTATGGTATTTTAGTTAAATTGTGAGAAAACGTTATTGAATGTATTTTTTTATTTTTACTTGGTTTTTACAAGTTTGTATTTAACTTGTAATTGTTGTAGGTGTGTATAATATTTGCTAGTTTAGAGACAATCTTGTAAATTAATTTCAGAACAGTTATACAGTTTTTATTATATATGTATAGTTTGAATGATAATAATACACGAATAGCTGAAAGAAATGGCGGAAAGCCTAAGGGAGAGGAAATCACTGCACGAATGCGTAGGAGATGCCTCGGGCCTCAGGTTTCGGGAGTCGCAAGGCCATTGTCGGCCACCACAGGCGCGGGCTTGTGAACGGCCGACTATGACTTAGGGCCAAATTCGTCAATAAACAAAACGCAGTTTGAGCGCCTAATCGAGATTATAGCTTCATTTTGCGTTTCAACGCTATGAATTGAACCTAGTTTACGCTAAACTCAGTTTCAATTCTTTTGTTGTCGCCCATGTTTACGACACGTGTCTTTAAACTAGATTACGCTGAGCTCAGTTTAGTTGAACTGAGTTTTTATATTGAATGATGAAATCAGTCCTAAGGGCCTAGCCAGTAAGGATTAAACGCGGATCGATGGCGTTGTGTTTCACTTCCGCATTTCAAAGCGAATAAGGGGGCCTGGCGAGATTTGCTTTGCTTCGACCCAAAGAAACGTGGTACTATGACAGGAAGATAATGATTTAAGTAGGTAATGCAACTTCGTCTTGCAGAAATAATCTGGCCAAATGGGGTAACCTGATCAAGGTTTCTTCAATTTATGCTTACACCCGGCCCCTTGGGAGAAGGCTTGAGTGTATGTTTGTTTGTTCAGTTTACATCAATATGGCATTCATATCTAGTGTATGATGTTTCAGTATTCGGCCGGGGCAACTTGGACTTAGCAGAAGAATATTTTGAACAATCCAAACCGGGTTTGTCGTCTTATGCCGATGACCCTGAAAAGGTTAGTTGGTATTATTTTTCTATTTGATCGAAAACTAGGTTACAGTAAGCGTTATTGGAAACTCCCATAAAAATATCACAAGCCCAGATTTAGTGTTTGAAGAGTCTAAAAATGACAAAAAGTAATTATGAGCTTCCTTAAGAGTGTAACAGAAGTGACCCAGAGTCGAGAAGGAATCAAGATCAATGGAACGATTGGAGGGAGGCCTTTGCCCAGCCGTGGGACGGTATAGGCTAGATATAAAAAATCTGTGTGTGTAGTGTATTTTACTACAGCTCAACAGAAATGCTGAAGCACTACAGCTCAGCATGAAGTTCTGGGTAATACTAGCAGTGAAAGTAGTTTTCTCTCTACAAATTTTGGACCACTGTTTCATCCCCATAGGGGGTGAATTTTTGGAAAATCCTTTCTTATGATTTGTGTACATCATAAAACGAACCTCTGAGCAAAATCTCAGCGTTCTTGGTCGAAGGAAGAGAACGCGGAATGCGATAAGGCCGCCCATTGTACATGTGTGTTTTAGTTTCTTATTTTTGTATGTGTAATGGTGTACAATAAAGTATACAATAAATAAATAAAGGTTTCGGCTGGGCGTTGATGAATCAGTGAGTCGGGACTGCCTTGTGTATACAAATGTTAACAAATTTTTTGCCTTTCAGGGCGCGGATACAATAGTGCAATTAATAAAGAAAGCGGAGTTCCTAACGCCTCCTCACAAGAGGAAATCGACGCCCCTCATCGTGCGCGCCACCGCCGGCCTAAGGCTGTTGCCTGCTGAGAAGGCGCAGCAACTCATCGATAGCGTCGCTAGGGCTATTAAGAAGTAAGTGCCAACGGTGAAGGAAAACATCGACAGGATATCGGAATGTCCTAGAACATAAAGTTCTGAGACATGTGTCATCTACCTGGCTACCAACCCGCACTGGGCCCGCGTGGCTGCGGGACTATTCAGAAGAGTCATCGTCCGATAAGAACCATCTGAATAAGGAATCAGTTATTATAAAATTACTAGAAAAACTACCTACAAAAAGCAATAAGTATACACCGTTAAATTTTGATCGTTTTAATCTTTTGAATACCGTAATTAGAGACACAATAGAAAAACAATAGGATTTGGACACCGGTGTCCTCTTGGGGCATGACAGTTTAATCCCGTGGAGGGTCGATGCGGTACATGAAACATTATATCGATTGATTCGATCGATTGCAAATAAACGTATTGATTGATTTGTATAGATAAAATTAAAAAATAAAAGTACTTTTTTAAAACTCGAATTAATTTATGCATGTACGAAATTAATTTCTTTAAGTAAACATCAGCTGGGCCAGTTCAATGACTTGTAGGTTGTTAGTATCGACAGAAAACTACCTACAGGTCATTGGATTTGCTTACTTTAAGAAATTAATTTCGTACATGCGTATATTAATTCAGGTTTTAGAAAAAAAGTACTTTATTTTTTTTTGTTTTATCTTTACAAATTGATAGTGTTTCAAAAATTAACGGTGTATAATATTTTTTCTTTTCGGTTGAAATATTGCTCTACACTAGAAAATACACCTGTATCGTGCGTGGGAAAGAGTTTGTGCCCAAGCTAAATCTAAGTGAATTAGTAAGAAAATTGGAAATTCTAATAATAAAATAAAAGCTGTCTGGAAGTTCTTAAACAAGGAAACTGAAAACAAACCAACGAGTTCGGAATTAATTGTCGTTAAATATTGATAATGAAATCATCACAGATAAGTCAAAAGTAGCAGAAACGTTAAAAAAACTTTTAAATACTAACATCCCAAATTGGGCTGTTGGCTATAAATTTATAATAGAGGTTGTAATAGAAAAGAGAAAAGTTGTAATAGAGATTACGAAAGCTCTCCCATCATTGATAAACTTATTAAATAGAAAAAAAAAGAATTTTCATGACACAAGTATCTTTGCTAATCTTAACTCGTATTTGTAGACTGGGCTATGACGTCGCTCCCGACGGAGTGAAGATTATGGACGGCGCCGACGAAGGTATCTTCATCTGGTACACCATCAATCTATTGCACAGTAAGTTTTTACTACACTAGTTGCATTTTAAAGACAGAATGAATGAAAAAGAATGGAATACACATGAAAAAGAATGAATAAACTTTATTGTACACCAAAATAGTAATAAAACTTTTATCTATGGGTACAGGGTCAGTACAGAGGTACTTTCCTCTAAAAAAAGCAGCGCTGCCGCAACGACGAACTTCCAAATAGGATACTTTGAATTAACAACCCAATGTATAGGTACATTAGGTTGATAATCCAATGTATCCTAATTGGGTGTTCGTCGTTGAGGCAGCGCTGCGTTTTCTTAGAGAATAGCACCAAAGGTCTTATCGCTGACCGCGATATCTACCAGACAGCCTTAGAATGGACTGTAAGAACTTAAAATAAAAAGAAGGTAGTCTGCGGTATACTGCAAATTAAATTATTACTAGATTAAAATTTAAAACTATACAACCTTATTTTTAGTATTATGCGAAACCCGAAACACGTTCTAGTAATTTTATGTAAAGAAAATATTGTAACTGTATCATGAAAAATCATAAAGTTATAAGCTTGTTATGTTATTGTTCACACAAACACATGGTCACCGGGCCATCCGGGCGACCTAGGGGTTGTTTTGGCTCCCGCGCCCAGCTGTGAGCAGGCGCATAATACCCACTATGACCTGCCGTGACCTGTGTTGTACTTAGTGTCGGTGGTGTACAACTTGTGACCAGGCCTCGTTTTTTTTTTCATAGCCTACTGTGTGTCTTACTGCTGGGCAAAGGCCTCCTTTTTCTCCTCCCAAACTTCCCTGTCTAGGTTTCGCATATAGGGTACTAAAAATAATGTTGTATACTGTAGGGGGCGGAGACGCAATAAACGATTCTATTCTTCAATTTACTAGTTTGTTGTTAGAAGCTCTATTTATATAAAAAAAATATTATCTCCACTTGAACTCACTTCGGTGACATTGCAAATCAACCTCCTTGGTTTATTAAAATTGAACAACAATGCTATTTAAACTATAAAACATAAAAAGTATAATTATCTTGCCAGATTGCAAGTTAATAAGAGTGACAGCAGCATGCGACCTGTTTAGACGCCACAATACTACATAGGCATAAAATATCGAGTATATAAAGTACAATACATAATTTATGTATGTAGGAAAAAAAGACAAAATTATTAAGTTATGCAAACAGGAAAAGAATTGTAATAAACAGCGTAAAACGGTCATTGGTCAGCATAACGCTGGATCTTGGTGTGCGTGATAATGCTACATATTTTCCAGCAAAGAGCGACAGTAAGGAAAAATAACAGGAAATAATAGTAGGTAAAATCAATTGTTATTTTTTACCGTAGTACGTTTTTGTTGCTGTCGTATATTGATTAACGTAAAAATTAAATATTATTAATCTTTTTAATTATTAACATGCTATATGAATTTGCTATGTAATAAAATAGGATTATCACATGAAATAAAAGGTTTTCATTTGTTTTGTTATGAAAAGACTGCGGCCAAAAAATAAAAAAAATATTTTTAAATATTTAAAAAAAAAAGAGATTGATAGCCTTGCTGCAAGTTTTTAATTATTGTGTGTTATTTAACTGGGTTTAACTATTTGATTTTAATTGATCACGTTAGTTTTTTTTTTTAATGATTTCATGGTTTTTTTTTATGGTAGGTAAAATCATCCAATGACAAATCCCGCCCTTGGGCGGAGCGGGAAATAGTGTCATACTCTTACTGACTAAAAACCTACCCTGTTCCTTCCCTGCTTTGGATCTGGGGCCCTGGTATGCATTTTCATACCTCCCCAGAGCCCCAGACTAGGCCTCGGCCCTACTGGGCCTCTACGGTTTGCTGACAACTCCTTGAGGCGCACGGGAACAGTGCGCGCCGTAAACGCCTTGACTCGAATGATTTTATGGTGAAATTGTCAAACTATCTATTATCATTAATTAGTAACATGTGGAAACGTAGTGGATAGTACATTTGTTTATAGTATGCTGTGTATTTAGAAGTTATATAATAATGTACGATTGTTTGTTTCCCAAATACAATAAAATAAAATAAAACATAAAAGACCAAAGAAAAAAAAACCACGCATGAGATGTAAGACAACAGGTAGTAGTTTGTGTAGGTGTGAAACTGTAGCAGACAGACAGACAGAGAGACAGTGCACTGTCGCATGTCTTTTTTACCCGACTGCGCCAGAAGGAGGGTTATGTTATTCGAGAGTATGTATGTATGTATGTATGTATGTATGTATGTATGTATGTATGTATGTATGTATGTATGTATGTATGTATGTATGTATAATTGTTTGGCACGCTCTGCAGCCTGAACGGCTCGATGGATTTTAGCTTGAGAGGTGTCGTTAGATTCGTATTTACTGTGAGAGTGACACTGGGTATATCAAAATAAAAAAAACAAAATGGCGGATTTTTAGCGCCAAATTCAAATGTTTGGCACGCTCTGCGACCTGAACGGCTCGATGGATTTTAGTTTGAGAGGTGTCTTTAGATTCGTAATTACTGTGAAAGTGATATTGAAATAAAATAAAACTAAAAAAAATAAAAATAAAAAACGGTAATTTAAAAAACTAAAAAACCCGACTGCTTTTCTGAGCATTCATGAAAGAGCCCTAAAACAAGAAAGTCGTTGTACTCGATTGCACTTATCTATATAATATTTTAAATACTGGCAGTCGGGACCCATTCTAGAAAGTCAGCCGTCTAGTCAATAGATTGGAGTAATCTGCAATGTAATTTAGGTATGTGCTCTCAATTCTAGAATGGGTCCCGACTGCCAGTATTTAAAATATTATATAGATAAGTGCAATCGTATACAACGACTTTCTTGTTTTAGGGCTTTTTCATGAATGCTCAGAAAAGCAGTCGGGTTTTTTAGTTTTTTAAATTACCGTTTTTTATATTCGCATATATAACTAGCTTCTGCCAGCGGCCTCGCCCGCATGAAACTTGGTTTATCCCCATAGGGTTTTTTTTTCTTTTAACGTAGTTAAAATCATCCAATGACAAATCCCGCCCTTGGGTGGGGCGGGAAAGAGTGTCAGACTTTTACTGACTGACTAAAAACCTACCCTTCCATTCGTTGCCTTTGTCCCGGGGCCCCTGGTGACATTCTCACATAACCTTTGGCCCCAGTAGGCTTCGGCCCTGCTGGACTCCTACAGTTTTCTGACAACTCCTTGAGGCGCGCGGGTACTGTGCGCGCCGTAGACGACCTGAGATCCCCATAGGGGTGGAGTTTCGTAAAATCCGTTCTTAACGGATGTCTACACCCTATAAGGAAATTAATTTCGTACATGCGTATATTAACTCGAGTTTTAGAAAAAAAGTGCTTTATTTTTTAATTTTATCTTTACAAATCGATAGTGATTCATGTACCGAATCGATCCTCCACGGGATTAAAACGACCAAAATTTAACGGTGTATATAGATTCTTCTGTGCGTGTGTTTTTGTCACCTAACTGCTCCTAAACGACTTGATCGTTTCAAATGAATTTTTGTGTGTTATTTGAGTGCGTCCCTGGATGGTTTGAAAATAAAATTGAAGCCGATAGGTGGTTCTGCAATCAGGTTCTCAATTATCTTTTCTGACGAAAAGTTTACTTTTGCTTTTGCTTATTTTTGGTGGACAATAAAGAATACATCTATCTATCTATCTTATTTTCGGGTAGGACGAATTCTGCCAGGACTGCTAGTATTATAAACAATATTAAAAAGATGAATAGTTAGTTTGAACGCGCTAAACCCAGAAACTTAGATCCAAAACTGCGTTACGCGGTCGCTCGCGCAGTCCCATATCAAAGTATAGCGGGCAGCCGCGGCCCGCGCCTTTTTTGCTACGTAATAATAAATTCGAGGTGACCCGTGAGAAAAATACCTGGAAGGAGTTGGGAGAGGCCTTTGCCCAGTAGTGGGAAAGTACAAGTTAAAGAAAAAAGAAGTTACAAGTTCTCATCGACACGACTACATACACACTGTTAAAGTTGAACTAGCGACACTGCACAGGTAATAATTCGGTCTTTGCTTTGGGAACCGCCGTACATGATACACGCGCATAGTTGCGCGACGGGAGCCCGCGCGTGCGCTCGCTTAACGCAGCGTTGACCTTTATAGTTTGAATTGAAAAAATATGTTAGTGGTGGGATATCCCCATTTATCGAGGAAGGCTATACAATTCACTACAACCTATTGGAGCGGAGTAGTAACTAAAGATGTGGGTAAAACCGCCGGGACAGCTAGTTTAGTATAATTCTTTCAGAAGACCGTGATCATTTCATTCTTTCCATTCCAGACCTAATCAAAGGCAATACGATGGCCGCTCTGGACCTGGGCGGAGGCTCCACACAGATCACGTACCAACTGAGCGAAGACGAAGAAGACATATACCCCACCGTGGACCAGCATGTCGTGCCGGCTGGCGATAACATCACCCTCTATACACACAGGTGAGAATAAAACCCTGTATTACTACTACGTACTAGTGAGAAAAACAACCTGTATACAAACTAAATTAAACCTGTTTTTTGGCTTGGATACTAAGTCCTTTAAGCCATCTCTTCGTATGAATAGTTAATTCATTTCTCATTAGAATATGGATGTACACATTTTAATGTTTTTGTGGTATTTGGTACCAAGTTAACCTTCTCGGTAAACTTCGCTGAGGTAGTGAACTAAAAAGTAAAATTCTCAGGTACATTTTAGCGAGATCGCGCCTGTTTCAATGATTTGACATATTGCCCAGTTGCGCAGTCACTTGAGATACAAAACTACATCAATTTTACATCACAATATCCAGTAGAAGCAACACAGAAGAAATTAATTTCGTACATGCGTATACAAAATTCGAGTTTTAGAAAAAAGTATTTAATTTTTTTTATTTTATCTTTACAAATCGATAGTTTTTCATGTACCGAATTGACCACGCGATTAAAACGACCAAAATTTAACGGTGTATACATTATCATATTTTAAATCTATCTTAACTTCTGCTATATAAGAAATAAGTGTTACGACAATAATTTTTTATTACTTAACCATGAAAAAGGTAATTTAGAACCCTGGGTGCTTAGGGTTCGACTACCGGGATCTATACTTGTGTAAAAGGTAACTTCTTGAGGGTTTTAACAATGATATATTAAAAAAATACTTCCTTCGACTTTGAACGACTACATGGAACTCTCATAAAACAATCTACTCTTACAAATATTCAAATTAATTCTAGAATACCAATAGCCTTCGAACTATTATACAGCCAGTATGCTAACTTATGAGTATACGCATGAGTCTGCATATAATCTTATGCAAACTCATTACGCAGACGTAACAGTACACATGTTTCTTGAATTACAGACATTAAAATAGATAAAATATGTTTTTTTTTGTTATTATTATTGATAGGCTCGCGCTTGACCACTATATCACCTGATGGTAAGCGATGACGTGGCCGACGATGGAATAAGCTTGCCTCTAAGATGTAACCTATTCACTTACGACTTCAAGACCCATGGATTGTAGCTATCAGGAATTTGTAAACAGATATTTGTAGGAAATTCCACTGATGTATATGTCTTATTGTTCGTATATAATCTGGTGACGGTCGCGAGAATTCGATATAATATGTGACATGCGTGGGGAGGTCGCCTTCCTTCCGGCTGAAATGATGATGCTAGTTCCGAAATATATTTTTACGTCGTAAAACTTGAACACGCCGTATCTTCGATAAAATCAAGAGCAGCACCAAATAATTAAAACGCAAGTTCGACAAAAGTCCGCCATAAGTACTTAACTCTGTTTTGTATTATTATTAAAAAAGTGTCAGCACGCAAGGGAATTTGTACCTTCCGCCTTAGAGTCGAAATTAGCATGAGTCGTAAATCATAATTTTTTAATAATAATGTGTTTATTGCTCCGCGATGCGACTTTGTTCTTCTGGAATGGCCTTGAAACGTCTTTATCTAGAATTTTCCTGGCACCGCATATAACAACGCGCCCCCGACTAGAAGCCAGTCAGTTTGAATTCAAGTTCGATCTACAAGTACCTAAGTGAAGTGATTAGTGATTCTATCTAACGACCCAGGTGATACGGAAACGCCAAGTCGATCGGAACATTTTGTTATTGTTTGTGGTTATCTTCTAATAAACCGGCATTTAATTACTCATGTTCGTAACAATATTATTGAAAATGCAAAGTGTTATGTTATTTGTTCCAGCTACTTACATCTAGGGCTGCTGGCGGCGCGCTACGGCGTGTTCCGCGCGGAGAACCGCGGCAACTCGTCGGAGATGCGGTCGCTGTGCGTCGACCCCATCATTCAAAACGAGCCCTGGACCTACGCCAACAGACATTACTTTGTGAGGTCAGTCACTATATTGGATACAACGTTATTATCTTATAAACAAAATCGAGAAATAAAAAAAAATTGCACTCGAGCGAAGTCGTGCGGGCTAACCCACGAACACGGTTTCAGTCACACTATAATCGGTCATGACCAGTAAAAAGCATTTTTTTAGTGCTGAAGAAGAAGTAGTACTTTTGTAACCTTACTTGAGAAGTCACCAGTTAAGAACCATGATATAAGTTGAAAACAAAAGCACTCGACTTTTTTTCGTGCAGTACAACTATCTCGCATTTTGTTCGGTTGGAAGCTGCACTGAGCGTTCGCTATTCGCGTGCGTGCGCTTGGGAGTTTCGCATTATATACTTATTTTCGTTTCTCTGGTTGGCAGGTTAGTAGGGATCATGACAGCAGCGTGAACTTCACTCCACAACCCTTGGGTTGTGAGTTCTAGTTTAAACCTGAATTTCAAGTCAAACTATCGTTCTGTTTGATTTATTTGAATTTTAAGTAAAGCCATTTTCGTGTTCCCTCCACAGTGGAACCCCTCGCACGGCCGGCATGAAGGCGGCAGATGTGTACAACGCTTGCCACACGGTCGTGAGACGATACGTCTTGAAGACAATGGACTGGGAGCCCAAGCAGCCGCCGCTGGGCAGCGTGGCCGCTATGAGCTACTTCTACGACGTGGCCGCTGATGCTGGCTTGATTGGTGAGTACAGTTTCAAAAATCAAAGATTTCTATTGTCGCGTCTCGCCGGGCCTAGATTAAATCCGGAGTGAGGAGGCGTGGTAGGCGGCCATCTCCTACGAACATGAAATACTAGCAAAGAAGACGGCAGCACGCTTGAGGGAACGAACTTCCTTACGCTTTGATTTCCAGCCACGCGGCGGACCGCGAGCAGTAGGTAGCCGTCTGGCGAACTGGTAACCGTTCGAACAGAGTCCGAGGCGTCCACGGCGCCTAATGTTCCACAAGGGCCTTAAAGAGATATCAGCTAATTATAGGGGGCCAAGAGGATCGAAACAAACCGAGTGGCCCATAGGTTCGCTTCGGAAAGGGAAACTTAAGAGACCTGGAACGAATCCTTTCCAGTCTATTGGAACTCCGTCTATAATCCCAGGAAACAAAAAAACAAGTCCACTGTCCATGCACCCTTCTAAGTCCATGTTGGTTACAGACGTAATGTCGGGCGGCACGGTGTCGGTGGAGACGTACCGCGGCGCGGCCGTGGGCGCGTGCGCCGCGTCCAACGTGGACCAGCCCTGGGCCTGCTTCGACCTCGTCTACATGGTCACGCTGCTGCAGGACGCCTACAAGCTCGGCGACAAGAAGCCCATCAGCGTACGTATACCTTGCTTATTGCATGAGCCTGGGCCAATGTGGATAAGCGTTGTGGGCCAACATACACTAGTTCGGGCTGAACTGGGTCAACCTGGCCAAAGCGGGTCAGACAAAGCCAATGTAGACTGGTCTGGCCCAACATGTGCCAGTGTAGGTAAACAAGAGCTTGCCTATTTCAACACACTTGTCATCTTGATTGTTTTAATAATCGTTGTCAGTTGTACAGAAAAGACTAGCACAATATAATCGAATTCGCACTAGCATTGAAAGGAACAGGAGGCAGGAGGACAAACAGCACGCGAGCTTGCGGAGATGTGACTCCCATGATAGATAGCCATGGTGCAGAAAAGAACAAAAAATCCTGTTTGAATCTCTTTTCGTCTACACTCTTAATCTAATATTCTCATTAAAAACTTGTGAACGCACCCACGGTAGAAGAGTAATTCCTACTGGGGGCAAAGAAAAACGAAATTTAATAAGAAAACCTCTTTCCAGTTGTTCAAGAAAGTGAACGGTCACGAAGTGTCGTGGGCGCTGGGGCTCGCCTACACCACCGTCATGAAACGCATCGCCATCAAGTCCTAGTCACGTCACGCCACCGCTGTCACGTCACGTCACGTCACGCCGCCGCTGTCACGTCATTACACAACGCACGCTTGATCATAAAGAGAAATAACGAGTTTTTGGCTGGATTCCTTCAAGTGAAATTCAGTGGTTGTTTTATTATTCGTAAATTAATTCTTCATGGATATTGTGATGAAGAATTGATGTAGTTTTGTATCTCATGTGTCTGCGCAACTTGACGATATGTGGAATGATTGAAACAGGCGCGATCTCGGTAAAATGGAGCTGAGAGTTTTATTGTAGTGTTGACTACCTCAGAGAAGTTTGTCGAAAAGGTAGACTTGATACATTGGCTGCTACAAAAACATTACAATGTGTACATCCATGTTATAATTGTAACCAATAACTATACATACGAAAAAATGGTTTAAAGGACTTAGTATCCAAGCCAAAAATATTAACAAAAAAAAAAAAGAATGACATAAACCATATTATGTTTTATGATTCAATCAACAAATACCAAATATTTTGTGTTATTTCTCTTTAAGATTAATTGGACGTCAAATCAAGTAACCAAAACTATATAGCGTAAATATGAAACATTATCAAGGTAAAGAGCGGCCTCGTCAGAAATAAAAAAAAAAAAAAAATTAAGGTTGATGTGTCATATTTTTGCTTGAGTGCTATAGATATTGTATCTCACCTAGGCGGTGTGGTCTTGAACTGTCAAAAGGATCGTATTATACACCCGATACAGCTCCATCACTTTAAAAAATCAGTTTAGGTCGTAAAATGGACCTCGTTAAGAGATTGTCGCATTCCAGACCTACATACAAACATCGATGACCATAACCCCCCACCCTCCGTGAACACAGTATATTAAAAAACACACACACACACACACACATACACACACACACACATACACACACACACACACACATACACACACAGTTTTGATATAGGACTGGGTCGTAAACGAGCTTAAAGGGTGTTATAGCCATAAGCCGGCGTGTAAACACTTGTAGTAAAAGCGTACAGTAAAGTCGTAATACTTTGGCCCTGGGGTATAACTTTGGTCCAAGCTTATTAACCAATAGGAACACGGGACTCTGTGTTTACTGTGTTTTTATTGGTTGACGAGCTTGGGCCAAAGTAATACAACTTTACAGTATAAAAATAGTTGATGTCCGTAATAAGTATTATAAAATAGAATATTATATATTTGAATCACTGTGTGTGTATTTTGACCTTGGGCTCGTATGAGTGCCTTATTTCTAAGGTTGCACTATTTCAGTATTTTGAATTTCAATTCCGCTGATTTTATTGTCTGAAAGTGTAGATTTTTTAAATGAAAGAAAATCTAACGCATATTATACAGGGATGTAAGAAGGAGACATTTCTTGAGTATAGATTTGGTTCCCTTATTAACGAGGGTGTTATGATGAAATCTCAAGGGTAATTCAGATATTCTTAAGTTTTTTTTTTCATTTTCTCAGGTATTATCTACATCAAAATACGTTTTGTGACCCTCTTGCACGGTTATTTCATGAAAAAGTTTGCTTAACTGAGAGGGTTTTATTTATGATTACAACGATGGTTATAAAATAAAGCCATATTTGTTACGGTTGCTACCTCGCGTGATTTCGCGCCATTCGGTTAAACACCAAGCGAACGCACCGGTTCGCATAGATTATAAAATATATAGTTTTTTTTTATAGGATATTTATCCAAGAACGTGTATAAGAAATTTTTCATAAAGTCTGTAATAACGAAAATAAGCAAACCTTTTCGTTCCGGCGCGATCGCGTTCGCGCCGGACTGCGGGGTTGAACATAGAACCTGACACTGATCGACCAAATGCAAAAAACTTAAGAAAAATTGATTTCCGTGGGTTACCCTGGAGCATTCCCTTAAGGTAAAAGCTACAGGCTCATACATGGCTATGTTTTCACTAGATGGTTTTGACCTCAACGTTGCTTCATATTTACGCACTACAGTCAGAGACATAAACAGTAATTAATAGGTGAATATTGAGGCAGTTATTTGTCTAAGTTCAATAAATGGAATGTCCGATTTCAGCAAATACTATAATCTTACCTTTATTGTGCTCTTAATACACTAAAAACAAAATATACTAAAATTATTGAGTTTAACGCCATCTAGCGGGGATTTGGCCACAGTCGAGCCCATAGCTTACAGTAGTAAAATGTGAGAGTGGTAGGTAATGATGTATGTACACATCCGTCTAGCCGTGGAGAGGCGAACCGTGATGTTGTATTATGATTTAGTTCGTTTCGGCCCAGTCCGTTCTAACTAACTTATTAAGTGATTTGACCTAAAACCATTACCTCTTCGGTACTATATGTGATATAAAATATGTACAGTAAACTCGTGTTACTTTGGCCCAGGGTTATAACTTTGGCCCAAGCTATTCAACCAATAGAAACACAACACAGTATACCGTGTTCCTATTGGTTAATAAATTTGGGCTAAAGTTTTACCCCAGGGCCAAAGTAATGCGGCTTTACTGTCTTAAGTATTTTGTTATTTCTTCTCTATTCCACTATATTTGTAAATAAAACTTCGCTGAAAGCTGGTATTTGTATTTTCGATGAAGCAATAGTTCGACGCACATTTTAAAGTCTTAGGATGTACGTTGTGGTATTGTTGCCAGTTAGAAAATGTTCGAATTTAATGTCTTATGACGTGACGCGCAGTATGCACTGAAACCACAATTACACATATTTATCTTGTATCATCAACCCTTTTACCGCTTGCGTCGGATTTTTCCGACAAGTGTTTTTGTATTGTATTCGCCAAGGTCCTGTGTTTGCGACTGGATACTCCATCACGTTTAGCTCTTAAATCCCCATAGGTGATAGAAGAGCTGAAAATATGGAGTATGTGGTCGTATGAACCCTGCTAAATATGGCAAAATACTCGTAAACGCGAGAGTGTTGGTCGGAAATATCCGACGTAGGCGGTAATTTGCAAGAAAACTTATGGGGATTACCACCTGCCTCGTTCTTTTTCCACTTTGAAGCACCTTTAGCACAATGAAACTTGAATTCTTTACAGCTTATAAGTGTTTTTGCATGAAATAAAATGGCAATGTAATAAAATAATATTAAAGTGTGTTATTGAAATAAAATAGTCTTAGACTTGACATACTTATAGTTGAAATTATACAGCTATATGATCTTATCAAGCCTTGCCAAATGAGATATAGGTATACCTTTTTGAATGCCGGCTCCACGGGGTCCAAAGCGCACTATCGTAGTTATTCAAAAACTGAGCTTAATCTGTCCTAGCTCAGAGGACACCGGTGTCCTCTCACATCCACGCCACTATAGGCCTTAATTCCGATGTTTAGAGTCTACTTTTGTATGAACAAGTTGGGTAGTTGTGGATCGAAGTGTTAAAGGTAGAATTACATTGGGCTCACTTGAGCCACGTACGCCGATCTGGGCGCTTCGGTTTCCTAACTTTTTATATGGCAACTGGACTTGGAGAGCTACAGTAGACCCATGCCACGCGACGCGGCTCTACGTCCAAAACGGGGGGCTTACTCTCGAGTTTAATTCCAATCGGTCACATTGGAATTGTGACTTTAGGTACTCTTGAATTTGATGGTAGCGCCAAATTGGTTTAAAATTGCGTGACCACAGGCCAAGACCTATGCCCATTCTACTTAGTTTCCCAAAAAGGTCACGCAATTTGGCCCTAAAATCGAATTCAAGAGTACCTAAAGTCACAATTCCAATGCGACCGATTGGAATTAAACTCGAGAGTAAGCCCCCAGGCGTGGCGTGTGCGTCGGTCTAATGTAATTCTCGCTTTAGCTTCCTGTAGAAAAAGGTGAAATTATTTCAAATGTAATTAAAGGATAAAGAGGACTTGCGGTTTTGGTGTATAATGTGTTTGTAAGGTATTCAAAGATGTGTCCCTTTATACGCAGAATTGAAGATTTTCTACGTATCTAGCAACATTATAAAAAAAAGTTTATAGATCCAATTATTAAAATGTGATAGCACTTTAGAAACTTGAACATAGGAAGGTAAAGTATCGCGACTTTGTAAACTAGTTTCATGTGAGTTTATTTTTTTGGACAATTTGTTTGGTAGTGTGTTTTTCATGGTTGTACACTGTGAATTTATTCCAGAAATACGGGTATTTGGGTTCAGTGTGATATTTTATTCTAAGTTTGGGTGCATCTATGTCTCACTAACATTTTCTCTAGATGGTTGTGAAACTTGGCAATGTTTTTTATTTTTTATATTATCTGTGTGACTTGTCAATTTTCGAATGATAATAGGTATTTTTTTTTATATCAAAGTGGACACTAACCCGTACACATGACATAAACCCACGTATTATATTCGTTGTACTAACATATATTTTCCAGTTGTTTTTTTCGTGGAAAATCATCAAATAACCTCTCCCGATCTCGTTGGAGCGAGAGGGAGAGGAACAATATTTAATAAAAGGTAGAATTTTCGTGACATTTGCCTTCCTTTGTTCAAGTTCACATAAATCAATGTATTTATTAGCCAAACCGTGTTCGCACATGTAAATAAATTATATCGACACAATGATTTATAATAATTATGCACAATTTTCGACTTTTTTTTTTTAATAATATTGCTCATTTTATTTATCTATATTTCTATTAGATGGAATTTATAAATTAAGAATCAAGAAAACAAATAAAATATTAACAAGTAAAATATTTGTATAATTTACTTTATAGCGAATTAGTGTTTTTTTTTTTTCATATGAATTTATGGATATTGGTTATGAGAAGAATGCAGCGTAAAACCTATTATTTTAATGCATTTTTATAGCTTCATGATGTTTTTAGATATTAAGTCTCTTTTAATGTTTCAGAATAACATTGGAAATAATATTTGTGTGGTGGCAGTAGTCTAAAAAGAGATTTCAGATTTAAGTATTGTTCGGTTTAGTTATCATTAGCTTTTAAAACCAAATCTCAAAGATTTTTTTTAAGACGTGAGCTGTCCCGCTCACGTCGGATTATTCCGACAAATATAACATTTAACTCTTCAATTTAGTACTAATCCATCAAGTTCAACTGTGTCAATCTAAGATTTTTATGCATACAACTATGTTTCTAACATTCTTGTTCCTCATGTTAATGATATACACTCTTGCTTAACCAATTTACTTTTGACATCGGCTTTATTTGCTATTAATAAAAAATGGAAGAGGAAGAAGAAGAAGAAGAAGAAGAATTGAATACAACTCTTTGATTCCTAGTATTATTTGTCGGTAACAGAAGAGCTGACGAGATGGATTATTTGTTTGTAAATATACAAAGACCTTACAGCCACTAGACGTGTAATAACAAGCGACGCATGTCTGTCAACACATCTGACTAATAGATCTGATGTGTGTAGTGATGCACCAATTCTTATGACCGCCTTTGTTATCGATAAAGCTAAATACCTATTTACTAATAGTTAATATTATATACGATCATTTTATACTTACTAAATTAAAATAGAAATTTTATTGTTAATCGGGTATTGATCTTAGGTTCCCGAAAGATTTTGATTTAAAAAATAAATGGATAATTGCAAACAAGCGAGAAAAATGGTTCCTTGGATACTATTTTTTACCGTTATAATTATTATAAGTACCTATGTTACGTTTTTACAGATAAAGAGGATTTTCAGCTTTTTGTGTTTTTTTAATTTGATGTTACCACTAAAAAATTATTAATAACATAAAGTATGTACATTTTATGTTAAAATAATATCAAGAACTAGGAAGGTAAAAAATTTAATTAAAAATTGTACTAAATATTATAAAAAAAATATCGATACTTTAGTGATTTATTTAAATCTATCTCATACCTAGTGTCGCAATGACCTTGGTCGGACCAATCAGAACGCAGTACCCTGCTTCCCGCACCTCAGCTAGTTGTCAGATTTTTTTTGGTGCGTTAGAGCAAGCATGCGGCGTCTAGGGGCTATATAGTCGATGTAAATATATAACTGGCCGTGAAAATATTTGTCGGATTAATTCGATGAAAGCCGTTTGAGGGTTAATAAAAACCTCATGGTTTTCGCGGACGAGATATTTGATATCGATTGCGTCGAAATTAAACAAAATAGGACAAAAGGAACTGACAGGACTAGCGTTTTATGAGACGCTAAACTACAGTTTGTCGAACGCAAATTATCGCAAATTGAATGTGAAAAATTGACAATCGTGGGTTTTTAGCTGCGATTGATTCAATATAACGTCATTTATTACAGCAGTTTACACGTGCCTGTCGCATTATTTTTGCAAATTGATTTTCTTTGGAGAACCTGCAGGTCTAAAAAGGCCACTTTTGTAGAAAAAAATATATATTAATAATATGAATTATATTTTTTTTATACGGCAATATTTACAAGGAATATGATTCTGATATGCAGTGAATTGAGTAGGTATGATTCGACTAATTTGTGCAACCATTTTAAGAACATTAGAAGAATTGCATTTGATCTGCTAGAAATTCGGAATATGATTTGCTCTAGATGAATTGCTCATGTGACGTTTTTAGGCCCACTGCACTAAAACCCATAGTTTTATATTATTGTCTGTACAATTGCGAGATTTTTTTTTCTCACGTGAAAACCACTATTATTTTGTGTTCCATTACTTTATAATTATAAATGGAGGTTGTATGTATGATTTAAGTTATTTAAAAACTTATATTATGTATGTAAGTTCTTATGATAAGCACTTTCAAAATAAAATATATTCTGAAGCTATTTTTACGAGGATATATATGGAGCATTTTGTAGCGGAGCGCACTGTAGGTAACAATACCTAACTGACGGTCATATTGGTGTTATGTGTAAATTGTACAAATTTAATAAATGTTGGATCTTGTTACGGGCTTTTATTACTTCAACACACTAAAAATACTGCAATGGAAATCTGACGAACACAATCCAGAGGTAATTGGTAATACGAAAGCACATACTCCTTGGAAAGACTGGATCTGGAGTGAAGAATATTTATATTCTTTACTTTTTCTATTTTAATTGGTTTATAAACAAGTTACTGTAAAATATAACAACCAAAGGTTATTAGAATATAGAAAACGCATGTTGTTTTCATACAGCTTGACTCATAGTGAAAGTTTGTGGCCTTAAATTTATGGAAAATATGTGTCACTGCTATATTTATTCTAGAGAAAATAAGAAAATGCCGACAGTATTGGAGATTTATAAGAACTTTTTTACAGCCTTGTGTTATGGAGATTTATAAGAACTTTCCACAGCCTTGATATATTCTACTCGATAAGAGTAATCCCATAGTTGAAAAATCTGCCCCTGGAGTAATTGTTATATATATATTCAGAGGTAGACAGTAGGAATGACAAAAAAATACTCAAAAATTACTGAATTTTCATACTTTATTAAGAACCATTCAATAGGTACAATAAAAATGTTAGTCTAACGCACTTCAATCAGATAACGCTGCGTTCAGTCTCGTCTAAAATGATTCGTTTTAAATCTATTGTTTCCGAGAGTACACAATATATCATACTATTATATAGAATATTACAATAGGCATCGAGTTTATGGAAATAATGTAACAAACTGATTACAAGTCAAGAAGAACCAAGTACTTATAAACATCAAAATGTTTTTTTTTTTTTAATACGATAAAAGGTGTTGTTTCTGGTTCTTTTTTACTTTTTTACAGTTGTTCCACTGTTTTTTTTTTCGTTTAAGTTTGTGTCAAACATCTAAAACATTATATTAATATTGTACAAGCACGTAATCGATTTAGGTACTTTGGTGCATACATAAGTTTTGTTTCTTTTAACATTTCTCTATAAACTCGATGGTTACTTTCAAAATGTTTTAAATTGAGAATCGCTTACTTTAACATGAATCTTATTATTGATCTAGACGCTATTATACATGCCAACTAACGCATGCAAGGTATGGCAGATAAAAATAGTGCCAAGATTATTTTCAGTAAACGTCTTGGGAAGTCAATTTACTGACCATATTGTTGACGGTTACATACAAATTACAGAATGATTGCACCTTTAAAATATAATGCATTATTAAGTAAACGCTGAAGTAAATTGTTCATCAGTTATAGAACCTACAATATTTGTTTTAGCTTGAGATAATTACAAAGGCCTCGGTTTAAATTCTAACAGAATTCTAGGCTTGCTGAAAGGCAAATAAGAACCGCATTTATTCTACGTTTAAGGTTTTATTCCAAAAATCAGATAGGACACGTATGACTAGTTATGTTTCCTTCTTAGTCAAGGGTTCCCCAAGGGTCAAACATAGGACCTGTACAGTCTAACCCATTTGATAGACATTTTACCTGGCCTAAATAATAAGTATCTCAAGCTTAACCATTATATAAATATTTACATTAAAATCACTCCTTCTGGGCGTGGAAAACATAGATCTTTGGTATCTTTCACAGCAAACATTTCTTGTAAAAGAGGAGACAGTAGTTTTACATTATCGTAGAAATGCTATAAAGTAGGTAACGTTAGAGAATTGACCACAGCTAGACTATGCCTCATGAAAGATTCAATTATTCAGATTTAATTCATTTATTATACGTTGATAAATATGTTCCTAAACCCTATAAATTCTATTGAAATACATACGATAATAATGACTGCGAATCTTACAACTAGTTTCGGATATTTTTAACAATTTAACGTAACAGGGCGTTGAAAAAGTGACAGAAACAAGTCATGGTGTATCAAATAAGGTACATAAGGATAACTTAGGGAATGTAATTAATTTGGTAACGAACGATAAGGTTTGTATTGGTTGAAGAATTACAGCTTCTTGTACCAGAACAGGTAATGTTCTCCGTCTTCAACTAATAAGTCGTCCACACCTGAAACAGAAAGATGTAGATGTTAGCAAAGTTAGATAAAAACTGCAATTATATAATATAAACAAGAGCGGAAGATAAGTGACTCGCCCCTAGCGCGTGGACCGCTGAAATTGAACCTCTGAGGCACGATTTCACTCATCATCACGACCAATGAGTCCTGATGATCACATTTGGCGGCTAATGCTATTTCGCTCGCACGACAGCGTCGGCTATTATCTCTATCAGTGACTATAGGTTTGCGATGTGCAAGTTTCGGGTCTAGGTTTTCTGATTGCGATGTTAGCGCGTAATGTAGGTATCTTCCCTTATAATATATCAATGGATTCTATAGTCAGTTGATTTCGACAAGTGAAAATCTAAAGAAAGACGTAGGTAGGACAGGATTTTCAATCGCGATAAACATTTTTAGGATGCCATTATGTTTCTGCCGCCGCCCCATGATATTTGGGGTCGGTGTTTTATGTTTTCTTTTTCCATTCTCCCTGTCAACAATCACGTTATCACTTCCATTTTGTTTGTTCGAAGGAGTTACCGTAGTCCTAAAACGCAAAGGGCAACTTAAGGAACACGGATGGGTTTTAGTCAGTAAAAGTATGACACTCCACTCTGGGAGGATCGAGAAATCTCTGCCCAGTTGATACTTATCCTACCTATACGTATATAGATGGCCAAATGTGGCTGTACCTCTTTAGGCACAGGGGCAAAAAAGTTGACAACAGTCCTTACCAACGGGAGCCACAAGCTGGTTGCCAGGCGGGCTAGCAGGGTCAGGCTTTTCCGGCAGGCGGTACAGCAGCCAGTAGTGGTAGCCCATGGGCTCCTCCTTGTGGCCCGCGATAGTGTGCACGTAGTGACCGTTGGGCCACTCACTGGCCTCGAACTTGAACTTGGGGTGCATTTCCGCAGCGATTTGCATCACGTGGAAGAATGATATGTTCCTGTAATTAAATTTTTTATGCGTTTAAATGAGGAAAGAAGAGACTTTGATCATTGGGAGTATCGTGTTTAGGAAATGACTACAAAATTTAAGAACAATGGAAATAACGCGCCGCATCAGGCTCCTTGCTTATCCTGTTTGCCTGGTAGGTATGCACGTTCTGCTGGTCTAACAAGGATGTATGCTGTGGTTGATACCTGTATTTACACCCTGATACCTATTAATTTAAAAAAACCTTTATTTCGTAAATGAATGCTGATAGATGCTGTTTTTTACCTCACTACTTGACTCACTGAGCCACCGAAGTCATAATGATTGTCATGTTGGCTGCAAACTGACTCGTCATAACGCATAGTCCTCTGCTGTTCAGTGCAAAGCCGACACACACACATTTACAGGCATAGCGCGAGTGTCGGAATCGATACTCCTTATTAATTATGTTGTCTTAGTACTTGTTCTTACCAAGGACCGACCATGTACAGGGTCTACTTCTCGGTGACGTTGCTGCCGATCTACAGCGTGTATACTGGTAAAAGATACGTTGCAAAGGCTAGCTTCGGATCGATTTTCCGTACTAATTATGTTGTCCTAGTAATTGTTCTTACTTTGGAGCATGCATGTGCAAGGTCTAGTACTCGGTGACGTCGGTGCCGACCTTCGTGCCGACCCACAGAGTGTACACAGACCATCGACCTATATTCTTGCGATAGTACATATATATCGATACACAGACGCGTGCCAAACCACAGCGTTTATGAAAAAGACACGTTGCGAGCTTCGGATTCGATACTCCTTACTTGTTATGTTGTCTTAGTACTTGATCTCACCGAGGAGCGACCATGTGCAGGGTGTAGTTCTCGGTGACGTTGGTGCCTAACCACAGCGCGCTGTGGTTACAGCGTGAATAGGTACGTTCCAAACTTCACCGACGTTGTTACTAATTATGTTGTCTTAGTACTTATTCTCATCTAGGAGCGATCACGTGCAAGGTGTAATTCTGGCGTGTACGTAAATAGACACATTGAGAGTTTCGAAGTTGATGCTTCTTACTAATTATGTTGTCTTAGTACTTCTTCTTACCTAGGAGCAACCATGTGCAAGGTGTAGTTTTCGGTGACGTTGGTGCCGACCCACAGCGTGTACGTGAAGGACACGTTGCGTGCCTCGGAGTCGTTGCTGGCGCTGCCCGACTGGTACGCCAGCTTCAGAGTGCCATCGCCGCCGTTGCTGTCTGGAACATTGAAAGAATCATATTTAATTAAAGTTAAAAGTTTTTGAACGAAGTTACAGAATATTTGTGACTATATTGACATCGTTACACTCGCAGATCGCCTCATCAACAACCATGGCAGAGGAACAGATGCAGAGACTCATTTTTTCGTTTAGTTAAATTAACTTAGAAAAATACTGTGACAAAGTAACTCTAGTGTCTTTTTCACATAACATACTGGTGTATAAAAATATATAGGAACTCAATAAAGTAAGGTGAGATTGTGTTTTTCAGGCTCATCTCGTTTGTGACACATCCTAGCAAAATGGGGGATTAGAGACGAAAATGGCCCACTGACACCGTAAACGTGGCCACGTAATTAAACAGCCTAATAAGGCTGGAACATAATAATGTTCCTACTGCTGAAACTCTGTAGAAGAATGGGGCGAATCCAGCACGTAGTTTCAGTGTGGATTGATGAAAAGTGGCCACCTGCTGGGCTCAAATACTTTGAGGTAAAAGAAAATCATCGATTCGAAAAGACAAAGAAGTTGGAAAATCTCCCTTACCTAATGGCTCATGTCGGTTATCAAGCAGCTTGTCCGAGCAGTGCGGAGGCCGTACAGCAGCCAGCGAGGCTGGTGTGAGTGCTGCTACAGCAGCAGCAGTATTGGCGACATCTCCCCAGCCGCCATCAGCCCTCTGGCGCTCCACCAGCCACTTGCGCGCCGCAGGGAAGCTCCAGTGCTGGTGCGCGCCTGGTCCTGACTCCGAGTCTTCAAGAGCCTGTTATTAGAATAGGTATAGTTAAGGAGATGGTATTGATCCATCTAATAAAAACATATGTACTCTCAACAATTTGTACTCCGTGAGAGTGTATTCATTCATCAGACGCTGACGTCTAGGTACATGTTGGCGTAGAAAGTTAGCTTTCTAAATAATGTTGTATATTTTTTACACCCTTACATCCTTAACTAAAGTTCAAAATATTAAAAGTACCTATTACTTTATGTATATATTTGTAAAAATTTGTAGACTACAATTTTACCTCCCTAGAAAGATACACAAGGTACACATAAGTCGTTATCTTTTTATCCCTAAAGTTATTCAGTCTAACTTTGAGGATAAAAATGGAACGTTGGCAATACAATGAAGAGGCTTACTATGTGTTCCTTTACGGTTCCGTTTATTACCATTTTTTTACGGTTAGTTTTGTTTTCCTCGTTCTTCAAGAAATATGAACATCAACGAGGCTTTTTGTAATAGTCTCGTTTAAGTTCATGTTTCAGGTACAGGAATAGCCCACGTTCGTAGTCAGTGTTGGAAACTTTGACTACCATTGTTAAGAGCACTTCCCAATCTGACTATCGTTCCATATTTCTTAGAACAAGTTTTGTGAAATATTGTCATAAAACTTGTTCGGTATAGCATATGAATACAAATCATAATTATACAACACTCACAGAAAATATTCTTTAAATATTTTCACAAAACAATTTAAAAAAGTGAAGAAAAAATGGTGTTCAACATTTTTTCTTCACTTTTTTAAATTGATAAGTACATTACAAAGAGGCAAACACGCAAAACAGCAGATGTCTTTACTGAATTAATTTCACATTTTAACTTTTGAATTCATTACTGTTTCCAAAATACGAGTATCTAGAGAAAAACGTGTAATAATAAACCTAAAACAAATTAAAAATAATCAAAAAAAATATTAAGATAAGGTCATAATCTTGTAGGAGCGTTTCAATGGAAATGTATCTCGGGAAGGACGCTCTCAACATAACATCCACCAGGCCAGCCATGGAACACATCACGAAGTGGATACGATCACGAAACCAGTTGTAACATAGTGTAAAAAACTAAAGATTACCTGGATGGCCAGCGCAGTAGTAGTGAGGGTACCGAAGCTGCCGTCAGTATGCTGCTGCCTCGCGAGCCCGGCCATGGGGCGCCTCACGAAGTGGATGAGGCTGCGGTGGCGGTGGTCCTGCACCACGCAGCGGAGCGCCAGGATCACCATTGAGATCGTGTCTGCAATGTGACAGAAGAGAGGAGGAAGTTGTTAGTATTTTTCATATCTGTAGTGATAGTAATCGAAATCATACTCGTGAAAAATTTTGATAACTCGTGGGAACAGTACAGATGTGTGATGTTATAGGAGCCAATAATGCTCATACAGCGAAATTCAATTCAAACAATTTTAATTACTCGTAACTATATCATACTTTCGTCACGTGGCAACGTGTAAATAATAATAAATCCGGCTCAGAGAACTCAATATAACTTAACAAATAAACATTTAAACGGATTAGTGGTTTTGGTGTTTATCATTTACAAGTTACAACCTACAACAGCTACTGGAGGATCGTCAACGGCGAAATACTCCATCAGATGATGATAATATTTTCTACAATGACTTGTACATCTGACTTTTTCTTATATAAGTTCCTCTCCAGCTAGTCAGGCCTGGCGACAGTAATTTTAAGGTTCTCTTCTTAAGGTCTCCCTTCCTCTTCAGAGAGTTGAGTTCTAAAGGACTTACCAAGACTATGGTCAGACGCAGCATTAGCAATATCCAGCAGCCTCCTAATATGGCGACGCCTCACATGTGCTGCTGAGGAGCAGGCGGCCAGGGTGGCATAGGCAAACTCCAGGTCATGAGGAGGCTCGCGGTGCAGGAGCGCAGCCACCAGATCGCGCCCGTGGAACGAGCGCGGGTCCTTGCAGAGTGCGCCCAGAGCGAGGGTGTAGGCGGCCAGGCGCCCCAGAGGAGGGGGCGATTCGTGATGCCTATAAGAATTGATGATAAAAATTTAGTTATTTTACAATACATTTTTATTTTGATGTACTTAACTATTAAGATTAGATGAACTTTTGTATCAAAAAAACCTACAAGCGCGCGCCTACGGTAGCTAGGACTCCAGCCCTGCGACTCCAATTTATGGTATAAAATGGCAGCAATTCCGGAAGATTTGATTCATTGATGTGTTTCATTTTCCATTATCCATCTCCGAAGTTCTTCATCAAATTTTCATCAATTTTAAATGCGACCATTGGACAAAAAAGAATCTTCCAAATCCCATTTGGCAAGATATCGCTGAACAATACAAAAAATAAAATTTAGAAGAATTGCGAAACTTCTTCTTTTTTGGAAGTTATTTAAAAAAGAATCGAAGACATGCATTATTCACTAACCCGCTCTGGGTCCGCGTGATGGATTGCGACCCATTCCCTATAGAGAGGAGACCTAACTCCCAGCAGTGGAAACATTATAAGGTTTATCATACTTATTTTATGCAGTGCAGTCATAATATCATAGCTGTGCAAAAAAAGTTGACTCACTTGGACATCATGAGCAGTATTTCAATCTCCATCTGCTTGGCTGACAGCTGCATCTCCAGACCTTGCTGTTCAATCTCCTTGCCAGTGTTGTTGGCCAGCTGTAATCATTATCATATCACTTATTACAGTACCAGGCGTACATAGGCCACGTGGAGCTTTAAAAGAAGCTGTCACACGGGTATGAGTGATGGGGACGACTCTCTAGAGAGATAAACTTTTTTTGTATCAGATTGCCATGTTACCCTGAACTGGGGCATCATAATAACGATGGAGGAATCTGTAATTTGTTGTTGTTATAAATATTTAACTCGTTTTGTGCTTTATAGTCCGTTTTTGTACAGTGTTATTTACTAGTAAATAAAGTTTCAATAAATAAATAAATAAATATATCACTTGTTATACTTCTAGGAATATTTTATTAATAGATTATTCTTGTTTCGCTACCGTAGCGTAGGTATCCTACAAAAACGTGAAGGTAAAGTATATCGCATTCAGCAATAGTGTACCATTACATCAGTATTTTTTTATTTAGCCTAGCTTTCCCACAGCTGGGTAATAGCCACTCCTAAATTCTTAAAGATCCACGTTTCTTGAGCCACTTCGAACCAGCTCACGCGTTAGACCTTCTCGCCATTTCTTTCCAGTGAATGAATTTTGTAATTAAAGAAAGAAAAAAGTTTATTTGTGACTCGCACAGAACAGACAGATAAAATTAAAAATATTGAGTACCTATTATAAAATAATAAATATTTGTGCTAGTCCAAAAAGGCTCCTATCTTAGCGTATGCTGTGATATAATAATAAAAGCGCAGCTGCTAATATTCTGATACGATAGGAGTTGTAATGCCACGTACACATTTACAGACCACCTAAAGAAAAATAGATAATATGGTAATATATAAAAAACTAACCCACCCTTGCATCGCGCAGTCGGGTAATAAAATTAAATAACACAGCAATAAAACAATTTTTTTTCCTATTACAATCTATATTGCCTTGTGCCCAATTACTAAACTACGATTAGAGGTAATCTGATCGAGCAATCAGGCATACCAGTACCTATTGGGTAGATAATCCGCGGATTAAGGCAGATGCCAATACGCGATACTGAGATGTATCGGAAATACGTTTGCTGTCAGATCTGACTACCTGATCTAGTTGGTTATTCGCCAAATGTTGGTCTATGATTTGGCGTACTCATGGTTATTCGCCAAATGGTAATGTGGCTTGTATTGACTTGTATTCTTGAGATGACTTATCATTATCTTTATTTCAGCCATGAGATTTAGTCTAGCCCACGTATCGCCTCAAAGACCGGTCTTATGCGTCTCCCATCTATCCCTCATCAGGCCAGTCTTACTTGTTGGTGACCTTCCAAAGCTACCTCTACCCGCACGCGATCGTCATTCCAGAACCTTACAGTTCCATCGACCATGTATCTGTTCTGTGCATGAGCCCTGCTCACTGCCACTTAAGCTTGGCGATTCTTCAGACTATTTATACAGTTGGTAAACTTGGATCTCCAGTGGATATCTTCATTCTTAAGCCAATTTTAGTCGCTCTTATTTCAAAGTCAACAACATCACTTATTTGTAATTGAGTTCCACATTAAATTACAAAATAAACGAAGCGAGGTACTGGCTCATCTTTATCCTCGGTAACCTTTAATATCCAATTATAGGCTTGTCTACGTTGCCTAAACCAGAATGGTAGCAAAGGTCACACGTAATACAGAAATTTATTAATGGATTGCCAACATTAGAGATCAAATATGTCTTTTAAATTAAGAAAAAATTAAGCCCTGAAATTAGTGGGAATGAGTATGTAGGTAGGTACTTTTATAGACAAGAAATAGTACAGATATAAGTGCAGAAAGTTTGTCATTGCGACCGAGGTAGAATTCGCCTGACCTGTAACCGAAGGTGTTATGAAGGCGAAAGCTGTTGTGACAAACCACGTGTATCATACGACGTTTTTCAATACACTTACGAAGAAATATATAAACGACTCCCATTTCTTTATTTCTAAGTATATTTAAAAAATCTGTTTATGGTACCTACATATATAAAAGCGAAATACCACTCACTGATTAGTCACGAAATCTCAGAAACTTTAACACCTACAAACTTAAGATAGGTTATACAGGGTGTATCTGACATTGTGCCACAAACGAATACCATGGGTCCAGTACATGATTCTGGACCCCCCAGTGGTGGAATTTTTCATCGACTCACAGTCGGGCTGCTGGTGATGCTGTAGCAGGTACTATAGGGATTTCTTTAATATTACCTGGCTCACGTTCTGTGATACAAGTGACTTACACAGTCACCATGATTTAGTGCCTATAGTTGCCCCCTCCCTCCTTAGTCGGGCTGGCGATGCTATAGCAGATACAGTAGCACCTTCTGTAACGTCTGGCTCTTATGTAACAACAGACTACTGACCTGCAGAGTTAACATGACGTGGTGCGTGTCGTTACCCCAGCCCCAGTCGGGCTGGCGGTGCTGTAGCAGGTACTGTAGCGCCTTCTGTATCGCCTGACCCTCATTCAGGGTCTCTGTCTCCCAGGCCGTGGTGGTAGAAGTCACCACGGTGGTGGTGGCTGGAGCCTTCGTGGTAGCAGTTGTTGGGGGCTCCGTTTCTAGAAAATTTGCGATTTTGTAGATCAGTCTTAGTATGTATAATATAAATATAATATGTATTGGGCATACGTATAATATAATTATACCTATATTAGACTTAGTTATGTACAATAATATTGTGCACTGGATCCTACCCTCGAATATGTTCTCTCTCTATAACTCAAAGGTTTGCTGGGAGAAAACTCATTGCTGAGTTAAGTTTGCCTTTGTACATGAACTGTCTGTATCTCTATATGTTGTGTTATATTTTTGTGTACAATAAAGAATTAAGAACCAGTCGTAGAATGTACAGCTGGTTTGAAAATATGGGTGTCTTACAATTTAGTACCAAAAATCAGCTACTTTGATTTTATCTTTAAACACCGGGTATTTGAGACGAATTTAACGATACACTAAATTTTGAATTTAATCAAGTCTTTTGGAAGATACGAGATAATGAAGGATTTTACAAAAATACATCGTCGACCGCATCGTCGCTTTCCTTCGCTTAAAAAAAACATACCTACTTGAAAAAAGTTTCATTGGCAGTTAGATGAAAGTATAATAATACTTCTTTTTATTAATTTGTAAGCCACTTACTGTGGCAGAACACAGAGATACTTATATAATTTTTACAACAGTAACTTGTTAGTTACAACTAAATAGTAAAAATAAACTTTTTGTAAAAAGTCAAGCGGTTGACTAATTTATTAAAATTTCCTATTACTTACCAGTTTGGCAGAAGCCCGCCGCGACGAACATCAAAGCACACAAAGTTATTAAGTAACGCTGGCCCATGGTGAAGATCTGGAACAAAAGAAAATAAACCATTAACTTACGCACAAAATTCAAATATTTTTATTTCACATAAAATCACTATAAAACGTCAGAAGCTAGTGCACGGTTCCAAATTGGTCGTTTCGTATGGAGAACAATCACCGAAATTACATGGTTTAAAAAAAATTAGTTTGCCTTATAATATAGGGGTATAAAGGAGTTTGTATGGAGGACCCTACTTTTACGAGGGCGGAGCCGCTGGTAGAAGATAGTCAGGACATAAACTTTATTTACTATACACTTTATTGTTGTTATACACTTAATTGTTCCTACTGTCTATCTCATTTACTTTCCACCATTGTTAGTAAGTTCTTGACAAAAAATCTGTAATATATATTTATAAATCCACTCGAATAAAAATCGTTAGATTTATATCACAATGTAACTTCTGATGTTAACTTCTGGTTAAAGATGTTTATTGCTCATAAAGAAATTTACATTTCACTTAAATGAGAATAAAGTTTATAAACTAAAGTAAGCTAATCATCATACTTCGACAATCGGACTTGCAACTTATCGTAAGTCTGTGTTACTAAATAGTTTCCACAAATAGTAAAAATTATAACTAATGATAGGTACACAGTATTCAAATTTATTTAGTTTGTAGGTATTTCCAAAAACAATGTTGTTACAAACAAAGTCAAACTACCTCGCTTGTAGAAAAAGAATGCGGTCCCGTTGTCACAATGCAAGTAAATCATTCAGTAGTACTACTTACGCAAAGTTTAAGTAATTAACTTTACGCAATTTAGTATGAAGTGTAGCGATTGAGAACCACTCTAGATGGCGGCACCGCGTTGATAGGTCACGTACGCTATGATAACGCAGCAGCCAGGAGGTTGAGTGGTATAAGTACTCGTAATTAGATCAGCAGTTTGCCTGTAACGGTATTCGATGGGTACTTTGAGAGTGATGGCCGATGGGTACTTTGTACCTCTTAATTGCTCAAGCTCCAAGCGAACGCCGGCGTTCGCACACCTATTATCTTTTTATTGTGTCTCTAATTACGGTATTCAAATGATTAAGTGTTGTTATTAGTAAGAAAAACAGATTTATGATATTGTACTGTCTTATGAATCTATGGGCTTTTTTTATGGTACGTAAAATCATCAAATGACAAATCCCGCCCTTGGGTGGGGCGGGAGATATTGTCAGACTCTTACTGATTGAAAACCTACCCTGCTCCTTTCATTGCCTTCGTTCCTGGGCCCCCGGTTTCATTTACACATAACCCTAGGCCCCAGTAAAATCTATGGGCTGGCTTTAACTTTGGTTACAGATTAAGCATTGCCATACAACATGGGAATGCCACCAGTCTTGGGTGTCACTACCAATCAACAGCGATGCAAAGTAATTTCTTAACACCACGAGAAGGAAGGAACACAGGTTTTAGTCAGTAAGTCCGACACGCCCTCCCCCTCCACCCTAGAACGAGAGAAGTCATCAGATGATATATCATACCATCTAAAAAAAATAAGGCTACAGTGACGAAGTTTGCCAAAGTGTATAAAAATGTACTATTCATTTTTATACTTACATTTCGTTTTTAAAATAACCTTTTGAATACCGTAATTAGAGACACAATAGAAAGACAATAGGTGTGCGATCACTAGTGTCCTTTTTGGGTTTGACAGTTTAATACAACGCATGACTATCTTACCGACGGTCGACCGTCGAATCCGACTCGGCTGGGCGGCGTTCGCGAAGCTGCGCGGTATCTTCTCGCCCAACATACCACAGTGTCTCAAGACGAAGGTCTATGACCAGTGTGTGTTGCCAATGATGACATATGGCTCTGAAACGTGGTCGCTTACAATGGGCCTCATAAGAAAACTTAAAGTCACCCAAAGGGAAATGGAAAGGGCTATGCTCGGAGTTTCCTTACGCGATCGAATCAGGAATGAAGATATCCGCAAGAGAACCAAGGTTGCCGACATAGCACGTAGAATCGCCAAACTTAAGTGGCAGTGGGCAGGGCACATTGCTCGCAGAACGGACGGCCGTTGGGGCCGAAAGGTTCTGGAATGGCGACCACGTACCGGAAGACGCAGTGTTGGAAAGCCTCCTACAAGGTGGACCGATGACCTGGCAAGAGTTGCGGGAATCCGATGGATGCGAGATGCACAGGACCGTTCATTGTGGCGACACTTGGGGAGGCCTATGTCCAACAGTGGACGTCTTTCGGCTGATATGATGATGATGATGACTATCTCTAACTATTAAAATAGTTTCCGTAATCACTGTGTTCATATACTAAAAGTATTATTCTAAAGAAAATACACTTCTGTAAACTTATGTGCAAAGAGTTTCAAAAGAGCAGCAATAGAATCATTTTATATTCAAATTGCAAGTCGTCCGGTGTGGTTTGGCCGTGCAAGCAGTTTGCACGATGTTATTGAATTGAGGAACTTTATGAAATCATAAGTTGAGTATCTACTTGTTCAGTGCTATCCTTAATATTATGAGGATGTTCTGATTTTGGCCATGTCATTATGTGATTGTTCCTTTGGGTATTCGTGAAGAGCTAGTTTAATATTTTTTACGATTTAATGTTAAATTTTGTTTGCTAAAATTTTGTGTTGGTTTTTATGCTTTTTTCTGTTGTTTATTTAGCTCTTATGGAGTATAAAATAGTGACGTATTGCTTTTCTTTAAGTGATGAGGCATTTACACTTAAGATCGTTGTGCTTTCCTATATTTATGTATCTAATAGTGCACTAATTATATAAAAGAGTTTGGCTCTATACATCGTTAAATTTTGGTCATTTTAATCCCGTGGAGGGTTGATTCGGTACATGTAACCCTATCGATTTATTAAAATAAAATTAAAAAACTAAGTACTTATTTTCTAAAACTCGAATTAATATATTTATTTATTTATTTAAACTTCATGTACAATAGTGGTACATAGGCGGACTTAATGCAACAAGGCATTCTCTACCAGTCAACCTTTGGGTTAAGAAAGACAACACTGTGGTGTGGTGATATCACTGATTAATCACGATATCTCAGAAACTATAACACTTACAAACTTAAAATTTGGATCCATAAAGGGTGTACATCTGCTAAGAAGTCGAATGGGGCGTGAGGGCCGTAGCCTCACGCGTGCGGCCTCCTCCTTTGCTAGGAATAGTACTTCGCAGAAGGAGGCGAACGCCTGCCATTCCTCCTCGCTTCGGTTTGGACCGTAGCCAGGAGATGGTACACCAACACCCGGCGCGAGAGATCGTTGCAGCCGATCGCCCCCACGAGGACATGTCGCCCATGGCGGTGCTCTGCCCAAGCGGGCACACCTTTATCATATATTGCTCCACCGTGTCCTGCGGTAACCCACCTCTAGTTATTATAAGCTGTATATTGTCGTACGGTATTCTACTGTTGTCGTACGGTATTCTACTGTGGGGAAATGCCGCCGATATCCAGACAATTTTTATTTTGCAGAAAAGGGCTATTCGTTCGATTTATAAATTAAGTCCTAGATACTCCCTCAGAGATAAATTTAAAGATATCAATATAATGACCGTACCTTCGCAGTATATTTACGAGAATATTTTGTATGCCCACAAAAATAAAAACATGTTTAAGAAATACAGTGATATTCATAATTTTAATACTAGGAATAAACATAAATTTGTAGTTCCTGCTACCAGGCTCAAAAAAATAGGGGGCTCATTTAGATGCCAATGTATACACTTCTATAATAAACTTCCTAGTCATATTCAACAACTAAGCCTAAATAAATTCAAATCATTTGTAAAGCGAAAACTTTGCGAAAAGGCTTTTTACACTGTAAAGGACTACGTTGAGGATGAAAAGGCTTGGGATTGACCTGCTCCAGTACGCTCTGCAATTCTTTTGTTTTTTTCTTTTGTGAAATTATTTTCATTTTTATTATTATTATATATTTTTTTTTTATCGTTTGATATTTATGTTCATCTTTTACAATTTGACATTGTAGATTATTTTAATTTTACAATTAGATGTATATATATATAAATATATTGTTTTAAATAATGTTTGACATAAATACTTTGCTAAGTATTACATTTTGTAAACTATATTTTTTTTTTCTTTTATTATTGTGAACGTGAGGACAATGTGGATTAGTTTTTATTATTATTATTTTTTCTCTTCTCTTCTCTCTTTTCAGTAATTTTTAGCATAATTATGTCTGGCAATTTGAGTATTTTCTGCGGCCTACCCAAATGTCCTTTCCTTGGTATTGTTCGTCAAATCGTTGAGCTCCTTAGTGTCCTGAGTTGAGCTTTGCGAATACTGACAAATGCTTGCACTGACTGGACAGGTCCACTCAAATCTGTATGGTTCTTTCTTCAAAAGGCCATTTCAGACAAATCGGCATGGTCCTCATGTGATTTGACCAATACATATTTACTGTATGGACTTTAAAAGAGACTTTGACCCCTGAGTTTGTTTCGGTGTTTCTTCTCAGGGTAGTCAGCTAGGAAACACCGGCCTCATCTAGTGATAAAAATGACAAAGAAAAATTTTGACGTGTAAAAGTGTTTTTAAAAACCTACTTACAAAATAAATATCATTTATCATTTATAATATATTGAAAAATATTTGTGTTGCATATGGATACGGTTTATTCATACTCATATGCAACACTAATATAAAGTAACAATCATCATCGCGACCCTAGTCACAACACGGAGAATCTTGACACCGCGATTTAGGAAATGCCACTCACCTAACAACGCCATCTATCGGAAAAAGACTGGTATATCTTTTAAGTAATTCTTTATTATTCTTTTTTTTTTTTTTTTCTTTATTGAATTGAAGAGGGTTTAATCTATAGAGATTATGCCACCCTCATCGTTACAAGTCACCTCAGTTAACATACTAATAGTTAGTAGGAACTTAAAATACTCCCCTGCGCTTAATCCCAATTATCACGAGCTTATACATCATCCTGGCTGCGTCCGAAGTGGGGGCAGCCAGGACGCTGTTACACACACCAGTCTCGCAAATATTAGTAAAGGTGGACAGAAGGTCCCGCCTCTCCGCCTCGTTTCGGACACACTCCATCATGATGTGGTATACATCCTCAATTGAGTTGCATTCTGTACAGTTTGGTGTTCCAATTTTGCCCATTAAAAATGCAAATTTGTTTAAGGGCATATGTCCGGAGCGAAGCCGAAGGGCTGTCACAACCATTTGCCTACCCATATTGGCACTGTCTAACCACGTATTTTTAAAAACGCTTGGCTGAATAGTGGCATACCATATACCTTTACTGCGACTTCTTTCATTAAAATATTCTTGCCACCTGTCATAGCAACGTTGTCTTACTTCAAAGTAACGTTCTGTGTAGTACGGTAAACATGAATATGTTTCTCCGTCTGTTATTGCCTCTTTAGCTAGCTGGTCGACCATCTCATTACCCACAATGCCAATATGGGAGGGCGCCCATTGTATTACAACACTTTTATTCTTAGCTTTAAGTTCACAGATCTGGTCTAAAATAGAATAAGCAATAGGGATCCCACGTTTGGGCTTAGTACATCGACATAATAACTGTAACGCGCTGCGACTATCACTTATTATTAAAAACTTGGAACATGCAATTGATTCAATATAAGACAAAGCCTCTAAAATAGCTATTAATTCCGCGTGCATTATTGAGATCACGGAATCAACTTTAAATTTCATTGATAGATTTATAAACGAATCATAGAATGCCACACCTATTTCGTTATTACAAATTGATGCATCTGTGTAAATTGTATATAGGCCCGTATAATTTATTTGTAAATATGTCTCACAAATAGCTTTTAATTGACACGTATTATAATCTTTCTTGGCGTGGTCGACACCCTCAATTGTTGAGATTATAACGCTATCTAGATCCACGTTGCTGACCCAAGTAGGTAAACTAAACATATCTATGTTCTCACTACAGTGGATGCGATCATGTTTAAGTGAGTCGTGTATTGTGACCAAAACAGGTTTTTGTTTAATTCTCCAGTAACGTTGCGAACAAACTAGCGAAGATAGACGTTCGAGTACATCAACTGTGATATTATTTTTAGTAGATCTACATTTCAACCAAAACTTTCCTCCCAATAATTGCCGGCGGATATGCAACGGCGCGATGCACAGTTCATTCTCCATAATATGTATGGGCGTACTCTTCACGAAACCACCTATTGTACGTAAACATATATTCTGTATTCTATCCAGTTTCAATAAGTGTGTCCGGCTGGCATTACCGTAAAGAACACTCCCATAGTCCATTCGGCTTCTTACTGTGGCTGTATACACACGTCTCAGATGTGAAGGGTGCACCCCCCACCCATAACCAGCGAGCATTCTAAAAATATTTACAAACTTAAGAAGTTTTTCTCTTAATTCATTGATATGTTTCCTCCAAATTAATCTAAAATCAAACCATAATCCCAGATATTTAACATTATCAACTACTTCCAAGGGCCTGTCATTAACAAATATTGTAACATATTCTCTTTTGTATCCTCTTTTGAACACACACACCTTACTTTTTGACGGAGAAATATTAAGGCCTAAACCTGCAATAATATTATTAAATTTATCCAGAGCTGTCTGTAACTTTAGTGAGCCCAAGTGGCAGTTTTGGCATGAAGTATATAAAACGAAATCATCTGCATATTGTGCTACATGAACATCATTTATAGTTTTACAAATAGGGACAGTAGCAATGTTAAACATTAAAGGTGAAAGGGGGTCACCTTGAGCCAGCCCGCGTCCTGTGTTTCTGCTAATTGATACATTATCGTCTATATAAATACTCAATTGCCTTTCTTTGAGAAAGTTCCATAAATATGTACATAAGTTTGCACCAATCTTTAATTCAACATTCATATACTGCAATAATGGCATGAGTTCAATATTATTATAAGCATTTTCTATATCAATGAAGCAGCCTATAGTACAGTGTCCCTCCGAAAACCCCAATTGTATTCTCGAAGTTAAATTAGACAGACTATCCAAACTAGACCGGCACTTTCTAAAACCCACCGTACAGTCGGAGAATACTTTATTATGCTCTAAATACCATTCAATCCGATTCAGGATCATGTAATGGAAGGTCTTGCAAACACAAGAAATCATAGAAATAGGACGCAGTTTCGTGGGTTCCGCGCCATTTTGATTGTATTTAGGAATAGGTACGATGTTAATTTGTCGCCATTGTTTAGGAACAAAACCACGTCTAAAGCATTGGTTGAATAAAGATAACAGAACATCCTTAGCATTATCTGGTAAATGTTTTAGCATACTATATGATATATTATCTGTGCCGGGTGTGGTGTTTCTATCTTTGAACGATTTTAACATTTCTTGTTTGGAGAAGGGAGCGTCTAGTTTTGGGTTGCATGACGTAAAAGTTTGATCGCCTAAACTGACAAAATCTGGAGTTAAAGATGTAAGGAGGTTCTCGACATTCGTTTTATTAATGTAAGACTTAGGCGAGACGTAACCCTTGATCCATCGCAGTTTATACCACATTACTGATGCAGAAGTCTGATGATTTAATGTCGAGCAAAATTCACGGAACGACGATTGCCGGGTTGAGTTAATTAGTTTTGTCGTTTCTTTAATTTTATTTTTCAAATCCTCATAATTCGCGTCTGTAGGGTTCCGCCGGAAGGTAGCAAGTGCGCGGCGACGAATAGCGACTGATTTAGATAAAGACGGGTTCCAATATGGTTTCGGACGAAAGGTTGAGGTAGGCCCGGAATATACTTTATAATATGGAATGTGTTTATCGGCAGCTGTGTTAATTAGCTTTTCAAATAAGTCATATGACACTTGTATATCATCTGTGTGCGTAAAACTATCAAATAAAGTTTGTGCCAACTCTTTGTATAAATTCCAATCGACCGTTTTATAATTTCTATGCTTTTTATGGCATCGTCGGGGACTTGTACCCAAACTATATTTAATTTTTATTATGAAATGGTCACTCCCTAATGATTCGTTCAGTACCGACCAATTAAATTTAACAGCGATATCTGACGTTGCCAACGATAAATCCGGTGAGGAACTTTGAACGGCGCTATTCACTAATTTTATTCTTGTCGGGCTTCCATTATTTAAAACGATGAAATTGTTATCTGACAAAGAATCAAACAGTTGACTACCGCGGTGGTCCGTTTTATACGACCAATTACTATGGTGACCATTGAAGTCCCCCAGAACCAACGTCCTATTGCTATGTTGTGTTAACAGAAAGTCCCAGTCACTCGTTGACGTCGTCACAGAAGAAGGACAGTAAACAGCTATTATAGTTTTGATGTCGTAACAATTAAATAGTTCAATTTTAAGTGTTTGTATACCTGAATTTTGACAGTTAATTGAGCTGATGCTAGAATTTATCGATTTATGAACTATCAGTGCTACGCCCCCGTAGCCATCGAGCCGGTCATTGCGGTAAACAATATAATTTTTTAAACTTAGATCTGAATCGGAATCTAGCCAAGTTTCACTAAGGGCAGCAACGTGGATTTTCTCAAGTACAAGAAGATTTTCAAAATTAAGCAACTTAGGTTTTAGGCTTTGGCAGTTCCACTGTATAATGTTTAAATATTTATTATTAGTTTGACGGTCCATTATCTAATGATGTTGAAAACTCAAATAATCTCTTAAGTAAAGGCCACTGAGAAATATTACTTGCTAACCATACAATCAACCACTCTGTACATACTTTTAAAATACTTTGAAATTTAACATAAATAGTGTCACTTTCGGTAAAAATTACTTTTTCAATTTTTCTAAATAGTTCTCTAATTGTTACATTACCACGTGAAGATCGTTTCGGGGACGTTTTTCTAGATTTTGAGTTTTTTCCTGCTTCACTGCTTATAGATTCTGAATCGGAGTGGGGGATATCCCAATTTTTAAAATTGTATTTGTTTGGCATATTTATGGGCTTTGGAACTCCTTTTTCCTTAGAAGTAGTCTTCGGCTTGGGTTGCTGCCACTGGCGTGGCACTCTTTTTGTAAAGTCAAAAGTCCCGGACGTTTGGTTAGACTTATTTGGCGTAACAGCTGAAGTGGACGGCTGGGTGAATACAGGGGGGACCGGAGGTGGTATTGCGTTAGTTGGAGAATCTGGAGAAGGGTACATTGTCAGGGCCTTACGATACGTACAGTTGAACTCGGCCATAATAAGGCGTATTTTCCTTTCTTTCTTATAGGATGGGCATTCTTTGGACAGCGCCATGTGTTCTCCTGAACAATTCGGGCATTTGAACGTGCCTGTGTCGCAATTTGCATGATTTTCACTACATTTTGGGCAAACTATCTTACTAACACATCTTTTAGCGCTATGGCCTAGTTTCCAGCAGCGCGAGCATTGTGTTACTGGGAATACATATTTATCTATATTAATTTTGAGATTGCCCACAAAAACGTATGCTGGTAAAAAATGACCCTTAAAACATAAACGTACAGTTTCACAAGGAATCCATCCCACGCCATTTTCGTCACGACGGTTTAGACGTTTCAGAGAAACAAGTTCCGCTGGACTGGGGCACGAGATATCGTTTAGTATCTGCTCTTCATTTAGTTCAATATCTACATTTTTAATAATGCCGTAAGAGTAACCAACCTCCAAGGACTTAAATATTCTCCACCCCATAGTTGCAAATTTCTCACAGGAAATAAATCTCTCAGCACTTAGGTCATTATGAAATTCTACTCTTATACGGTATGGGTTAATGTATTTAATTTTTATTGTATCAGATATGCCTTGCTCCCGAAATAACTTGGCTAAGCTAAACTGTTTGGGCAGCTTTTCTGTGCTTGATACATAGACCTCAATTTTATTACTATCGTCTTTGGCCTTTTTTCCGCTTCGATTAACTACAGTCCATTCCATTTCGTCTTCTTCTCGCCCGCGTTTACTAGGTATCGGAACTTCTAAATCATTACATTGTGCTTCAGTCGAGTTTTGTTCTTGTGTATTATTGTGTTGGGCCATCTCTGTCACCATGTTAACTTCTCCTACATTAAAATCGCTTGTACTACTATTTGGATCGCATTCCTCCCCTTCGCTGTTAGACATTATCATAAAAACAAATCACTCGTCGCATAATAACATAAGATGCAAGGAGCGCACCACGCGGTGCGCGTGCGCTCGCTAGTTGTATAGTGAGCGGCTCGTACGTATGACGCGCGGATATAGTTAGTTCGTTAAGGGCACGACGCTAACACGATCACTCCGTACGAGTGTCGCCTCGATACCAATTCTTTATTATTCGTTTAGGGGTTTTTATCCACAAGGATACATCAACCACATTAGTCGTATAACAATATAATTATACTTAACTATATTTTTATACTATGAATTAAATATTATATTTAATTCATAGTATAAAAATACAAAACAACCTAATGTTAAGTATAATACTTAACATTAGGTTGTTTTTATTATTATTATTCATCGTTTATTTCAGGCATTAATAAACCCATATTAACATTACTGATTTAGATTAAAATAGAAATTGTTATGGCATAATAAAAAATAATACATTGGATTATATAAATTATTGAAATTTGGATCTAGATATAATCATTAAGGGAGTGTAAAGGATGAATTTCGTTTGTATGTATAAAATTATTCCGTGGGTTATACCTACTTGTAACTTAGCAGGAATAGTAATATAAATAATAAAGGTTGTCATTATTTCTTTTTCAAAATTACCCCCATAATACGATTTAGAGCCAAATTCACCAATAAACTAATCGCGATTCGTTCAAACAAAACGCAGTTAGAGCGCCTAATCGAGATTATAGCTTCATTTTGCGTTTCACCGTGATGACTTGAACCTAATTTACGCTAAACTCAGTTTCAATTCTTTTGTTGTCGCCCATGTTTACGACACGGGTCTTTAAACTAGATTACGCTGAGCTCAGTTTAGTTGAACTAAGTTATTATATTGAATGATGAAATCAGCCCTAAGGGTGTCCTCCATACAATCTTTAACCTTAGTTAATGAACTTGAAACTTGGCTCAAATTGTTACGACTGTCATTGCTTGTTTTTTAAAACTACCCTCAAAAGATGGTTTAGAGTTACATTTTTTATGAAAACATACTTGCGAACGAAGTTGTGGCCAAAGTGCTAGTTGATAATAAAGGCCTTTTCACAATGTTCCGAAAAACATTTTCAATAATTTTATGTGTCGATTTTGTCCATTCTTCGAGGATGGTTTCTGCAAGATTTGACTGCATAGAACGTCATGTTATGTGATTTGCAGATCATCACTCGTTTCAAAAATGCGAGCGCCAAAGGAACTGTCATGAATGTCAGCTTCATCCCAGCTCAGCGGGGCTATAGCGTAACTCTGTTGACAGCTCAAGTGAAGATCACTTGCTAGAATGTACATCGTATAACTGTCAAACAGCTAATTTCGTATTGCCTATCTTTAGTGACCAACTGATATGACGTCATTATCCACCGGTGCCTTTGATATACACTGTAACACGTTTTGACAGTTGTTATTGTATCGATACTTTTAAAATTGTGATTGTGAGCTTTAAGCTGAAGATGCGATATTCAACTTAGCTGTATAATAGTCGATAAAAACTAGATCCGAGATAATATGCACCGTTAATTTTTGTTAGCCACCACTTATGCAACGCAGTTTGTTAGCCACTTGATGTCATACGTTATGAAATTGTTAGTTGACAACAAAGTTTAGTGTACATCAAATGCCAGTTGTCAACTATTTTGAAAAAGTTAGCCAATAGCCCTGCAGTTCAGTTTAACAGTTCAGGGCCTCTGGTGTGTTGCGTTTGAATTGGTGCCATTTTGATGTGATGCAAGATTAATCTGGACTCTTATATTTAATTTAAGCTAACTGATTAAATTTCCTTTCAAAGCAAAAGCATCTGGGAAATCGATAAAACTCTAAATTCCTCTGAGCCTCGATACCAATACACAAAGTAGAAACATAAACAAGGACGCTAGATGACCGAGCAATATTTACCGTCGGCGCCTACATTTTAACAAATTGTTATTTCCTTGCATGATTTATTCTGCAAAGCTTGTTTTATACCAGGGTAATATGAAATCGATAGTCTGTCTTTGTGATGGAATGTGCTTGAAGATAAATAAATACACTTTTAAGAGGATTCGCTTTGTATGTGCTTAGGGGAGCGAGAATTGAAATTGGAAAGTGATATAAGATGAAATTGATTTGAAATTGTGTTGCCAAGATAATTGAGAACGAGGTATACTTAGCAACACGGGTAGGTAGATACTAAAGGCTCAGCTAAAGTTAGTATAGTACGCGGCAAATAAGTTGTACTATTTGCTATGGTTACGTGCAGACCCGAAAATCGTCATGATGGTTCAACTTGTGAAAAATCGGTCTTCACTTCAGTAGAGACTGATTTTTGGATCTCAATCGCGAAATAATAATAATAATTTTATTTGTTAAAACATTAATTGTTGCTACAAAGTGTTACATATATGATTATCGTCGAAATATTCTACCGTTTCGAGCGTTTTCAAGAAATAAAATGAATTTATTAGAAATTAAATAGGTATTTATTTATTTCCTAGCTGTTAACAGCATTGAACTGACAGCTTCTATTTTTGTCGAAATAATATGACGACGCTCAAGAATACCAGTAGCTGGCAATACGAATTATTGGTTTGTTGTAGTAGCATTCAAGTCTTTTGTTTTATTTGGTTAAGTACGTAATTTTTAAATTATAATGAATGCCGTTTGAAATAAACGATGCGCCATTCCTTACACTGAATTTTATTGACTGTATTCCTAATGAAAGTACTAACTACTGTTCATACCATAGATAAAAGATAGTTCATACATTAAAAAACAATCAATTGTAGAATCGGTCATCTACAGAATCAGTCAATTTAAGAATCTGTCATAGAATTGAATTCATTATAGACTTTATAGTCATATCGCGAATCTGTCATTCCTAGGAATATCGAAAAACCATACTCAATTAGTTTACCTGATTATATAAATAGCAATTTTTTTTAGGCCCAAAATGGTCTAGTTTTGTTCGAGAATGATAAGTATCTCTCTTGGTTTCAATAAAATACACAATCTAATTCCCATAAAATACCCCCTATTTAATAAAAAAAAACGCTTACGAAACAAACGATCACCGCGATTTGTATTTCTGTACACAAGATACCAGGAAAACATGAAAATAAACAAGATAAAAGGTAAGACGGCGTTTGGCGAGGCGTGAGTAAGTAAGTGTGATGCTGATGAATATGTATGAGCACGCACATGATTTACCTGTACTTATTTATGTACTAGGATTCCAGGAATTGTGAGGATACTACAGGTTGATGTCTTAGGGTGGTTTTAATGAGTGCAAATGGATTTTTAAGAAAATGCAGCAGTTGTTTGCAGGGATCCCTTCGCTTATGACTTCGGTTAGGCGTAGGCGTAAACGCAGCGTTGATGCCGCGTATTTGCCGCGGGTACTGTTACCGTATAGATATCCGTGGGTTGAACCAAAATGGCAATAAACCTTGAATGTGCAGTAACAGATTTTCGGGTCTAAATCGATGTGGGGGCCTGTGCGTCATCATAACAACGGGATCATCTTATTTGCCGCGTACTGTATCAAAGTTGTTCTTACTTCCCAAATTGACATTATACCAAGAATCAAAACGGAATCATTTGTTTCAAACCTTCAAGCACATTATATCACTCAACTCCTTTAATATTTGTGTTTGTAACGGAGACAATTTATCTACTGTGCGCCGCGCAACGATCCGTGTCTGATCTGACGCGAGATTGATGGACCTCCTGAGAAGTGCTGCGCTCCTGGTACCTCCAGAGATGAAGAATGGATGCTGTAGATCTTTCTCTCACACTTGGAGAAGAATATTTTGAATATTAAAAGGTATTGTGACACCATATACCACCACCACCCTTATAAAATATTACATTTTATAAAGTACAATCATAATGTGGACCAGATTTGGTTTTTTGAGGTTTGGTTGGGTGAATCTCACCTGATGGGCACACACACAATTACACACTCCAAGAGTATCCACATTGAAAACAATTAATAATAATGAGCCTCAAGGAAATCACTGTATCTGTTAATTACATTACCCAAGGAAGAAAAAGAAACATCACGTAACGTAATTAACGTGTGTAAGTTAAGCAATTCCTTGATTTTTTTCGAAGTTCCACGCTAGAAGTTTGTCGAGAATGTGTGCCTGATTTTTTATAAGGTAACTAAATAGGTACTTGGTTCGTATGTGCCACGTTAAATCAAAGGTTGTTTATTTCGGTTAGTGACGCAGAACGGCGCAGGTGTGCATTTAGGTGACGAGTGCTAATTTTCCGTCTACTGCACTAATTGAAGAGGCGTCCACGCACCCGCCCGTAAAACGCTCGAGCCCATTTACTTGCTATATGCTGTTATATTTACGTTCTTAATTTTATGCTCGGCGGCCGACACGGCGTTAAGAGTTGCGGAAAATCGACTAAGGGCCCGCTCCCGACTCTTAAGACAGTTTTAGTGTTGTATTTTTTACGTTTTTCGCGTTTGAAGTTCGAATTGGGAATTTCTAAAAAGTTTTCCTGAGGGAAATTATCTTTAAGTAGGTTCAATTTGTAGATCGGATACCTACTTTTTTTTTTCATGAGACATTTAATTAGTTTACAAGAAGCTTTAAAAGATTTTTTTTGTAAAATCGGAACTTTTTACAAGAAAATCTTTGAATCATTATCACAAAGCTGAAAGTATTTGCAAGTGATGTAACGATAAGGAGCGAACGGTAAAAGCGAGCATAATCTAATAAAGTTACATTAAGTAATACTTCCACTTTACGAAAGATAAATTACTTTTGTTCACAAGTACATTACATTTCATACGACTACTTAACATCCTACGTGGCTGTATTTTGAATGGTTTGCCTGTCTAAAATACCTTAAGAAACTTAAGACATATCGATAATCAGCCATGCATAACATGTTGCCGATTCGCAAATTAACACAGTTCTCATGGAAATGCGACGGGATTGCTACCATTATTTTACACCAATCGCAGAGCAAGAGTTGGTTTTTTCAATGATTCCCCATGCCTCAGACTGTCCGAATTAAAGTTAAACTTATTAATACGTACTTGTGTTTAAACCGTAAGCTATAAATATGAAGAATTAACTCAGCTACAGTGGCGTACTTAATCCCACTAAGGCCCCTGCTCAGCTATACTATTTTTTGTTATCATTGATAGTCGGACAAACGTCAGACTATCAATGATAATAAAAACCAGTGTCTCACCGGTAAACGATGATGTGAGCGACGATTAAGTACGCAGCAATGTTCACTCTTGTCTTAAAGACCCCCAGCTTGTAGCTATCAGGATTCACAGAATCCGGCAGAGAATTCCTTACTCCTTAGCTGCACGCACGATGAATGTGTTCCCAAAATCATTTATGCATATGGGTGGGATGTCCACCATGTACCGGGGTACCATCGCTGTAGGTACGCATTAAATTATGCATTCCTCCGACTCATACTCCCCGAAATGCAACCGATGTAAAATTATCATCTTCCTGCTCTTGTTCCGTGTTTTTTGGAGTCGACTGTGCCCTACCCACTATTCGCCATCAATGGCCTCCTTCTCCATCCATTCACATGTATACCTTTTTAATAACATGTGTTTCGTCCCTCCCCTTCACATAACTTTTTATTTTATTTGTTATAAACTAGTGCTTGACTGCAATCCGACCTGATGGTAAGCAGTGATACAATCGTTGATGGTGAGGCGCACTAGTTTATTAAGAGCCTATTCTGTCTAGCCTTGAAGGCACCCAAATTATAATTGGATGGGAAGACCGCAGCAGGCAAAATGTTCCAGTCCTTCAATGTACGCGGTATGATCGACGAGGCGAAACGCCTAGTCCGGATCGTATATGGTTCAACAACGTAAGGGATACTAAGATAAACGATTCACTTTCAACTTTTCAGTGGCTGTTGCCTTTTTCAAACTTTATCTAACGTAATCATTTCTAACTTTATCCATTCTTGTCACAATACACATCCATCTCAACATTAACGATACATGCAATATTTTATCATCCGACTTTTTCACAACCCTATATACTGATTCATGCAGCCATCATTCATGTAGTCATCATGACCCATAGCCCATACCTAGTCTGCTATTTTCATAATACCGTCATACCAATATAATTGACTTTTTGCTGAAAGTACGTAATCTGTGAATTCATAATGGCCAATCATTGGTTGGTCAGTGGTCTCGTAATAGAATTGTGGTACGAGCTGTCTTGTAATGAATAAACGCAATAACTGCACAATGACGTTTTAAAGGTTTACTTATCATTACGTACGAGGTTACCTTTCTACTCCGTCTCTTTCAATGGAGTGTCAGTTGTTGATCATTGGAAAGTCATAGCGATGCCATTATATTAGTAGATTACCAAACTTGTCAAAATCAACAATTATGAAATCAATGATAGACCTTTCTGACACTTGTGGCTTAGGTTACCCTACAGCTTGAGAGGCATTCGTATACGAGTACTTTAAGTAAAATATAATCTGTTAAAGGAAATTGTTGTTAAATATATTGAATCAAAACTAAAAGTGCTGAGCCTCTCAACAAGTGAAAACAGAAAAGTCAACGAAAATCTTACCTTTAAAGGTCTATGCCCGAACCCATGTCGTCCCCAATTTAAAAATAGCAACGTAACCCGTACCCGGCCGTGACGCAGGGCATGGCTAAAGGATTACCTCCATCAGTGGGTTGGTCACATTCACCTCTATTATTACTAGCATACGGTTGCAAATATATCTAGTTATGTAAAGCCATAATGTTGGAAGATGATTGTTTGTATTTACAAGTGGAGTCTAGGTAAGGAATTGTTAAAGGAAATTTGGTGAAGGTTTTTTAATATTTAAAAAACCGGGCGAGTCGGACTCGCGCGCTTAGGATTTCGAACTTATACCTATGAAAACAGATTTCCGAATCGAGTCTTGTAGATTTTTCCGAATCGTAAAAAAAAGTTTTTTGCGAAAAATGTACCTTTTACGAGTAACGAGTTAACGCAGAATGTACCTATTTTAACCCTATAATTAACTCTTATTTGTAGCCAGTAATAACGGTTGTGACAAAAAGTAACAAAACTATTTTTTACAATTTATTTGTTTCAGAGGTTCTACTGCGAGCGCTTGACGCAATCGATTTTACGATCTAAGCTGTCAAAGAGATGGAGCTATATGGGTGTACCTGTGGGGTGTACCATGGGGCAACTAAGTTGTACCATTTCTTATGGTTACGCGCAGCCCCCAATTTCGGTTGAGACCTTAAAATCAGTTACCTACTGCGCATTCAAAGTCGACCGTCATGATGGTTCAACTTGTGTGTCGAGGATTATAACTTATACCTAACCGATTTTCGGGTCTCAAACAAAGTGGGGGGGGGGGGGAGCTGCGCGTAACCGCAGCAAATGGTTAAATTTATTTGCCGCGTACGGCCTCTGATATCCGATAGTCAGCGCCTACCACGATGCCGTCTACCCATTAGAGTTGTTACGTTTAATTTACACGAATTTAAGGCAAGACTTTCATCAAGACTAATAGCACTCGAAGTGGCAATTAAAATGAGAAATGTGTACCATTTATAACTTTTCTTAGAACAGACTGAATATGACTGTCCATCAGGCGGCTTGACAGGAGATCATAATTTGAGAAGAGGTATATTTAAAATAAAACAATACTGCGAGCAGAATATTAGCAAAAAAAAAATATTTCTCACTAAAATTATAAAGGCGAAAGTTTGTGTGTGTGATTATTAATTCTTCACGCTCTATGAAACTTGAAACACGGGCAGAACTATGTTTTCTTAGGCTATTTTTTTGTAATATAAAGCTGAGTTCAGATAAAATACAAAGAGAGAATTACAGTCATGAGTATAACAGTACCTATTTGCATATTGATAATAATAATGTTGAGTATGTTTAGGCACATGATGGAATTGTCAGAAATAAATAAATATCGAACTAGATAGAATAGACAGAGCGTGCGTCGCTAATACCCATATATATCTATCATAATACTTAATAAAAACCCTTATAAAAGCTCGTTTATTTTCGGTTAACCATTATTCAACGCGTAGATGGCGTCCATGAATTGAATGAGGGCCATCTACATAAACGAGAACGATTTCTTAAAGCTGGCATAACAGCTATTATAATTTAAACCACCCCAGCACCTTTTAATACGAAAAGGAGCTCAAACACCGCAACAGCTTAACGATAGAAGTTTTATTATTTCATCGTACGTTAAAAATTCTACCAGGCGCCCATAAAGACAAAGATCTCTCTGCCAGCGTTAACACATGCAAATTTGCTTATCGACACATGATATGATATGTAAAATATGCATAAGAGCAACGCCGGCCGAGCTTTCAAATGCGAGGAACAATTTACATTTTTACCTCGCTTCCCTACCATTGTTGCCACACATCATGCCGAGTTTGCCGAAGCTTTAATCCTGAATATGAAAGGAAATATATAAAACAGCTCCTCCATATTTCCTTTAAAGCGAAGGAAAGCTGCTTATCCTGCATCTAGGAAGGACCATACAGGTATATGTGAAAATAAATATTCTATAAGCTATAAGTCCAATTCGAGCCGAGTTTTATAAGTGATGTTCCTTTTTATGTATTCTTAGTCATATTTATTCATCACTAGCTTCTGCCGGCGGTTTCGCTTGTATGACAGTAGAAAATATGTAGCCTATGTCATTTAGTGATAAAGTAGTATTTTTCTGTGGAAAGAATTATTGGAATCGTTAAGTTTGTTCATTACAAAAAATCTCTTTTCTCTTTATAATGCCAGCATAAATTTATAAACTTTGAATTTATTAGTAAACGGCAGCTGCGGAAGAAAAGACATACGCGAAATGTTATGTTAACCAATCGGCAAAATCTATTAAAAAAAAAATATTTTTTGGGTTTTCATGGTTTGTGTATCTAGGCAGGGTCCACTTTATAAAATGTTTAGATTTTGATTTCTATTACGGATAGTTTCATAGAAATCCTTTCAGCCACCCGAGTATGAAGGAGGTAAACCCTGTCGCACCACCAAATCTCTTCTTCTTCGTACTCCGCGTCACACTTCCAGCCGCTACGATGGTTCCTTTTCTGTAACTGCAGTGCATCTTTGGAATCCTCTCCCACATTCCCTTCATGACGGTTCATATTTGGAGGTCTTCAAGAAGAAAATTAAAGAGCACTTCCTTTCACAACTGACATAATATTTGTATTTGTTTGTATTTACTAGAATTTACGTATATTTTCATATATTAGACCTATTTATGTAGGTTTATATTGTGCACTTGACTTCTACCCGTGATTGTTTTCTCTCTCTGCCACTCAAAGGTTTGCTGACAGAAATTTCATTGTTGAGTTAAGCTCGCCTTTGTACATGCATTGTCCAACTACTGTGTACTATATTAAATGTTTTGTGGACAATAAAGAATAAAGAAGGAGTAATAAATACACACACACACACACTCACTTTCGTCTTTCTAATATTGTATTATATTGTGTTATGGCGTGCGTGATTACGCCTAACTTTCGACCTAGACAGATACGATCATAACTAATAACATAGGCCCTCTAATGAACTGATACGGGTGAACTAAGCACATACCTAACTAAAACAATTTGTCACTTGTGTGATTTATTACAAATTACTCTATCTACTGTTTCAATGTTCCGATTAAACTTAAGGCTAGTGAGATAGTTTGACGGATTTATGGAGGGATGGATTAATTAAAAGCAACCATCACATTCCTGGTGAGGATCGCGGGGTCTAATAGTCCTTTCTAGGAATTCTAGCTAGCGGGCATCGGTCCTGCTGAGCATTTCACTGAAATCGCTAGGAGGAGCGCGTGGACGACTACGCACTGTTGACGTCTGGTCTCGGTCCAGTCAATTACCGGACGGCTGGACGGCGAGCTACCGATTGCTTGACGTCTGCAAGCCCACGTCTACCGTGGCTGTTGATTTCTCGGCGGCTGGGGTGTGAGGACGTTTGTTCTCTCAGGGGTGTCCAATGGATGGGAGACGCATTGGACTGGTCGTTGTGGCGACACTTAGGGATGTTTATGTCCAAACATTGACACATTGTTGTGGACTTTCGCCTGAAATGATGAATTATAATCATCACCAGATTCATAATCATTTTACACAAACTATGGCCATATTTTATGACGCTTAAAGAAGTCTAGGGCCACTGAATGGACCGGTCCTTTGCGTCTCGTGTCCAGCAAATCCTCTTGGCATTCGCCAGGTTTTCATTTGCCACCGTGTGGCAGACCTTTTAACGTTACTTTCTCAGTCACCATAAGACTAGAGATATTTCCAGCCCACCCACCATATTGTGTAATTTTTGATTACACGGGGATACTCTGATCATAACCCTTTTCATTATTTTTTTTTAAGGAAGGAATCATCAAATGATTCCTCCCGCTCCGGATGGAGTGAGACTGAGTGTTGACTGTGACAGTGATGCAATCGTTGATGGAGAGACGCACTAGTTAATTAAGAGCCTATTCACTCTAAATTTGAAGACACCTAAATTATAATCGGACGGAAAGACCGCAAACAAACTCTTTCAGTCCCTCGATGTACGCGATATAAACGACAACGCAAAACGCTTAGTCCGGACCGTAGAAGTTTCAACAACGTAGGGTGATTATTTTCCAACCTAAAGTAACGATTACTACTTATTCAGCCTTTTATAACCATAATAGTCTATGGTATACATTATACAAAGCCTTTTGATACTATAATAGTCTATGGTCCATTGCCAAGTTAAGTCTTCTTTCTAAAACTGTGGAATCAGACAATTTGCGTGCAAAGTACGGTAATTATCACACTGTTATTGACCAGGTTTGCGAGCTTAATAGGTCTGTCATTAGAATAGCAAGCGGATGCTGTTACCATAGATCTGATCATATCTATCAGTAATCGGGCCGATACGGTTAGGTTAGGAGGCTTTTTTGCGGTTGTTTCCATCGGAATGACCCTACTTCTGTCCTAAGAATTAGATAAAAAAAGAAAGTTGAAACTGCTTATATATGAAAAAATACTAACAGGGAAAAGAATTAGTTTTCAAAGTCTTATATAACTTTCGAGTAAAGAGGTAATAATTGTAAAAAACTACTTACATTTCACCTTTTGCACTCGTTTTAAAAGTGAGAAGCAAGCGAATTTTCCTAGTACCATTTTTTGCGGTATTACTGTTGATATTACCTCGGAAATACGTCGCGAGTAACGCCCGGGGGAAATGCCTAGCTCGTACGGTGGCAATGACTTTCAGAGAGGATGACACCTCTAATGAAAATTGGCTATCGCCTGCGCTTTTTACTCCCATGTGAACGCAGCTTTATATGCGGAGTTGACACTTAGGTAAATGTTGCTAGTGTAAATAATTTATTTTAAAATGACTTTTAATTTTGTTGGCAAACTTTTTAGCTGGCTTAAAATAATGACACGCAGAAAATTTAATTGCTTTTTCTTTGGTTTCTCTGCTTCAGAAAATGTAATGTAGGTTTTAGTTTTTTTCAGCTTCATCATTATTTCTTGCTGGTTGATGCAATATGGCTTTTTCTATCATTCTCTTCTTTTAGTAATCTCAGTAGTCAGTCACCTCTTTTCGGGGTGTGGATGTTTGAAACAGTTGCCGTGAACTTAGAACACAAGCAGCAACTAAAAGAACACAGGTGGGTTTTAGTCAGTAAAAGTCTAGCACTCAGAGAGAGAAAGGAATCTTTAATGTTACTTCTGTGTGGAAGATTTTGTCATATCACTACATAATATTAAACCAAGTCGTTTCCGACTGTCTGTCCCTATGTATGCTTAAATCTTTAAAACTACGCAACAGATTTTGATACGGTATTTTTTTAATAGATAGAGTGATTCAAGAGGAAGAATAGAATAGAATAGATTAAAACTTTATTGTACACCAAAAAGTTACACAAACTGTACATAAATCTAAATCTACGGGTACAATGGCGATCTTATCGCTGATAGCGAAATCTTCCAGACAACCTTAGGATGGATCGTAAGGACTTAAAAAAAATACAGGGGGTAGTCTGTGGTGTACAGGAAATGGTCTTTAACTAGATTTTTAAATAAACCTAGTGACTGAGCTTGCCTAAGGGGTAATGGCAACACGTTCCACAAACACACCGCCTGGATCGCAAACGACTTGTCGCAAAACTTAGTAGAATGCGAGGGCATCAAAAGTTTCAAATTCTCCGATGATCTCAAGTGTCTAGAATGTGTGTCATGAAGGAACTTAAAACGTTCTTTGAGATAATAGGGGGTTGTAGGAATAAACAGGACACTGTAAAGCAATGATAAAATATGGGCATTCCGGCGAAGACGGATTGGCAGCCACTTGAGCTTATTACGGTATTCAGAAATATGATCATATTTGCGCAATCCAAATATGAATCTAATACAGAAGTTTTGAAGTCGCTCAAGCTTATCTAGCTGCACTTCAGTTAGATCCAAATAACTGACATCGGGGTAATCATAATATATTTAATATCACCATTGCACCCGTGCGAAGCTGGGGCGGGTCATTAGTTAGTTTATATTATTACGTGTATAAACGCACCCACGTTTTAAATAAAAATAAAAAAAAAACTCACAAAACCCGACGACGGAAAACTAGATTTGACGACATTAACTGTATCACACCTCTCAAGCGAAACTGCGTACGTTTGCAATATCTTTCTTTCACACCTCAATAACGTTACACACTTCCATCTGAGGCCCTACCACAAGCTCTTAATGCGATACATTTAACAACCTAAACTGAACTGTAAAAAGGGATGGAGCTATACACCGTTAAATTTTGATCGTTTTAATCCCGTGGAGGGTCTATCCGGTACATGAAACACTATCGAATGTAAAGAGAAAATTGAAAAATAATTTTTTTTTAAACGAATTAATTTACGCATGTACGAAATTAAGTTATTTAAGTAAACGTCAGCTGAGCGAGGCCAATGAACTGTAGGTAGTTAGTACACAACGACCGACAACTACCTACAAGGTCATTGACTCGTTTATTTAAATAAATTAATTTCGTAAATGCGTATACGAGTTTTTGAAAAAAAGTACGTAATTTTTTAAATTTTTTCTTTACAAATCGATAGTATTTCATGAACAAAATCGACCCTCCGCGGGATTTAACGGTGTATAGGTTGTATAGCCCCCAATTTTTTTCTCGCTCGCTCGCTTGACATAAACACGTCATGGTAAGCACCCTGATCTTGGCTAACAGGCAATAACACACGCTCCCAAACTTTCCTAATAAAAGAAATATCACCTGCCAAAGCGCCTACATAGTTATTTCTCATAACATTATGTTTTATTCAAAAGAGGGTGTTCGGCGGTCAGTACAATGGAGCGTATGTTATATTTATGAATCGTATGGGAAATCCAGGTGACTCATAGCGTGTAGGCAGAATAAAGAAAATCTATAAAATTGCCGTTTTTTAAAACGGGGTTACTATGAAATGTGTGTCTCCGGATTGACATGAAAGGTACGTTATTCTTTCGATAGATAGATATACTATTATGATTAAAGCAAGAGCTAAAAATTAATAGGGTTCAATAGGGTGTCACAATTATGGCGGTTTTATCGTTAAAAGCGATTTTTTTTCTTTGGATGGATTTAACAGAGAAGGAGAAATGTTACACAGGTAGTTCATGGTATTCTTTTTTTCGTAGTGATAAATGACATTTATTTTGCAAATAGGTTTAAAAAAAAACACACGTCATTTTTTTTTCTCGTCTGCTTAATCTAGATGAGGCCAGTGTTTCCTAGCTGACTACCCTGAGAAGAAACAAAGAAACAAACTTAGGGGCCAGTCTCTTTTAAAGTCTATACACTAAATATGTAATGGTCAAATGAGAACCATGTGATTTGTCTGAGATGGTCTTTTGAAGAAAGAACCATACAGAATTGAGCGGGCCTGTCCAGTCAGTGCTAGCATTTGTCAGTATTCGCAAAGCTCAACAGAGGACTACTAAGGAGCTCAACTTATTTATTGAATTCTTTCTGTTTTTTTGTATGAAATCTAAGAAAATTCGTACTAGGATATTAGAACGTAAGTTCTAGCGTGGAACCAATGTTAATTAAACCTTTTGTAGGTAATATTGATGACGTAGTATACGGACATAGAACTTATTAAAACCTTTACAACACAAATTATAATCGAAAGTTACTGCCATAAATACAAACTGGTATTTCAGAGATTTTAACAATTTGATACTCTACACACGTTTAAAAGGAAAAAAATATTAGTTTCGAATTCAGTATTCCGACGCTCACTGGGCTCGATGTCGATCATCAGATTAAACTAGTACCCTATAAATCGCGGGTTATCTGTATTACTCTAAATTACATACGGACCGCCTATGATAGCCCGGTGTCTGGTGAAACATACTGAGGTTTTTATTGTAGAAATGTTTTAGTTTTTCGTAGACCAGACCAGAAAGTTGGTTTTTAAGATTTCATAACCTGCAAAAACGCGCGGTAATGCCTGGAGAGACAACATGCATGACGCAGGTTCTAACCAGATATGATAAGTTCGGAATATTCCTGCATCGGATTCAGGCGGAAGAAACGCCCGGGTGTCACCATTGCGTGGACCGCTCGGAAGACATGGTGGAGCATACGGTGGAGTTGTGCCCATCTTGGGTGGAGCACCGCCGTTTCGCCGTGGAGGCAATCGGTTGCAGCGACCACTCACACCGGGTCCTGGTTCAGGCTACGGTCCGGAGCAAGGACAAATGGCAGGTGGTCGCCTCCTTCTGCGAAGCAGTAATTATTAGCAAAGGAGGAGACCTCACGCGTGATCCCAACGAATATCTTCACGTACCAGCCGCCGAAACTCCAACTCCGACTACCAGTCATGGTAGACGAGGGTTTTGCGGACGTCGAGCGATGGGTAGTTCGCCTTCCGGCCGCCCGGTAATCGACTGGACTCCATGGTCCTCTAAAGAGAATTTCTTCCACTTCAAGATCTGAATCCAAAGGCTTCTAAAGAGATGTCAGCAAACCGTAAGGAACCAGGGCTGCTGGGATTTACCAAAAAGGAAACTGAAGGACACAGGTGTGGTTTTAGCCAGTAAAAGTTTAACACTTCTTCCCGCACTTCCAATCAATGAAAAATGGTGTAGCGTTCGTAAACGAATTTTATATTGGCTGCTTGCTAGGTATTCAAACAGTTATTTACTTTATCTAAATCAAAACTAACGCAATTTTATATAGGCGAAAGTTTGTATAATTTATATGTCTGTGGGCGTATATGTTTGTAACTGCTTCACACTCAAACGACTAAAGGGCAAACCGTCTCCTGGAATAGCATACGGCTTACGTTTTATCCCCAGAGTATGTTCCTTTGGAATAATTTTCTATTTTCACGCGAGCGAAGCCGCTCACAGAAGCTAGTGTTATACAGACTGTATTACAGACAATTTTACCTCTGTATTACACTTCAAAAAGAAGTGATCCAATAAAAATAAATATGTAACTTATAAGCTACGAGTACAATATCGCTGAATGCGATCATAATTGCTCATTGCAGAGCGTCGTGATGTGCCCAACTTATCTTTTTGATTATCTCCATTTGTAATGTTTTTTTTAAGGAAAGAAAGAAAAACGTGTTTTGTGACTCGTAGGTGTAGGATAAACTACAAAATAAACTAAAGTATTATATATTAAGTATTAATGTTAAGTATACATATACAAACTAAAATAATAACAAACCGGAGGGGTCTTTTTTGGAGTGTCACACTTTTTATCCCGGAAAAACGGAAGCGTCCTGTGTCACAGGCCACGGGAACAAAGCTGCAAACACCGTTCGTTCATAGTACTCACCATGGGTAAAGAATATACTAAAGCTTGAGATTCTGTGTGTCAATCGATACAGCAGCCTTTACATACCCATCCATTTGATGTAACCTAATTTTATTTATGTTATCCTGGTACTTATTATCCTTTCATTAGGTACTTATTTATACTACTAGAGTCTGTCTAACGAAAGCGTGACCTGGAGTTTTTTTTTTTTAATTAAATTGGCAACATAATGTTTCCGTCAATAGCACGTCAAAGTCTATGATTGCAATTGTCAGTATTTTGTAACAAAAGACTGATTTTAAAAATATAATTGCTTATCATGGGTAAAACAATAAATAGTTATGTAGGAAAGCTGTGAAATACTATGATCAGTGAGTTTAAAGAAAAACAAGAAGAAAAAGTAGTTGTTTTTGATCTCGGGTTTTAAAGTTAGTATGACATTATAATCTTGAACATTGTTGACTGACTATTAGATATATTTTACGATATGATAATAATTTTTCTTATGTTTGTAGATAATCTTGAAGATATTCAAGGCCTGCGCGAAATAAATAAAAAAACATTGAATCGTTAAGGATTTTGGAGAAAAATCCTTTATACTTAAAACTAAGCTTTATGAAGAAATAGCTTCACTACCGCACTTTATACGTTTATTGATGTGATGAAATAGCATACTTTGAGGATGATAAAATTCAACGTTTTGTGTTATTCATCTTTTCCCGTGACTTTCTTGATAGAATAGTATTATACAAATAAATAAATCTTTACTCGTTTTCGTATTGTATTGGTTATCAAGTATTGTTCTACTGCTGTGCAAAAGCCATCCACTCTTTCTAATGGTCTCAGTCCCTTACTCACATTCCATTTCTTAAGAAAGACATCCAGGTCGGTTGGCAAACCTTGAGTTTAGACTTTTGGATGTTAGTCAAAAACCAAGTCTGTATACACCATAGGTCAAATGAGGAGATTACACATGTCCATAAGCTTACGCTTTAGTGATATGGGCAAAGTGCCCTTAAATAGTTCCTTGATGGACCAGTAACTTTTTCAGGTATTTTCTGTTCGACACGTTATTTCTTTGTCTTACCTGGCCCAGAAAGAGACTACTTGGCCCAAGTAGACAATAATATATTTTAAGACGTATTGTATATTCTGTCCGCCTACGTTTACGTTCCTTTTGGAGCGGCTGGTTATGATTTTGGTCTTCAACATTTTTATATGTAGACCAACCAGAATTTGCTCTAGTCCTGTGGCTGTAGGAGAGAACAGGACAATATTATCAGAGAAACGCAAATAACTTAGCTTCGCTGATGACAATGCCCTTCTTTTCCCATTCGACTGCTAATGTCTGAAAGAAGTGGTGAATAACTTTGGGGACAACGGATCGCCCTGTTGACTCATTTCTGTTTGAAACATAGGATCTAATCTCTCTAACTTGCTGGAAGAAGTATGTGTGGATTCTATTTTTTGTTTTGTAAGGGAATTGAATATTTCTGAGTGTGTGATGCTGTTAAAAGCGTATTGGTTGAGTATATTTATTTCTAAACCTTTTGTGTTCCTCATTTTAAGAATATTGTTCGTCAAAAAGAATTATACGATTGTCGCAAATACAAAAAAAAAATACTCAAGTATCAAAAAATTTTTCTCCTAGTAATACCATATTCAATATTTTTTGATTTGACCTCATTTTCTAAGGTCGCGCTTTCGTTAGACAGACTCTACCCATATAATAATAAAAGAAAAAAAACTATCCTACTCTAAAAAATCTCCTCACAGAATAATACTCGTAACATACAGTAGTGTAAACACAAGTTTATTTTCAAAATCACAAATTACGGAGAGATATGTTCAAAATATGGTGGAGTAGTGATGTGCTGGCTTATCGGCCAGCGTCGTAAAAATGTCCGCGCAAAAAGGGTTGTTAAGGCGCCTGTCCATCAGACTGAGGCTTGAACAGAAATAATCGGAAAATATAACGAGTCTCATATCTTAGTGCTGGAGAGTTATTTAATGCTGCTTTGCTGCTTTTTTTTGTCGTCATTTCATAAAAATAATATTATTATCAAAAATTAAACAATAGTTGAATATCTAACGTATGAATCTAATAATAAATCACTTACTTAAATCACACGTAAAAAGTAACAAAAATAAATTAGTTAAAATATACGAACTTATATAAGTATATATTTAAATAATAACTATATCAAATATACGAATACTTAGTAAATTATGTAAGCAATTAAAAAAAAACAAATTAATACTATACTGGGCTTATTATTATTTTACTAACGTAGGTTTAAGTTTTAGCCACTTACATAATATTGACATTTACCGCCTTATTCCGAAAGGCGATCTAAATGTAGATCCGGGACTATTACTGATCAGCCCCCCTAGCCAAGTTACGACCGTTTCGTCTTGATTTTCTTGCGTCGAACGCTTCGTGTTGGCCACGTCTCTAATTCCTTTGTTCTGACGTCATCTCGACGCTCAGTTATTTATTTATTTAAAAATCTTTATGCACTAGTGTACAAAGGCGGACTTAATGCCGTAGGCATTATCTACCAGTCGACCTTAGGGTGGTGCAGAGACATAACGTAATAGGTGCAACTTAATGAAAAACAGACAAAATAAATAGAAAACTAATACACAATATCTAATAAATATAAATACATACTTATATAAATACATACAAATAACCAAAATTATTTTGAGAAACGAATCCACCAAATCAACGCTGCGATGAATCTAGCAGTTTCTTGCGAATATGTTCACGTGCCATTACCTTAAAGGAGAACGGACTGGAAGCCATCCTTACGTTCAACGGGAGCGCGTTCCAAAGAGAGATCGCCTGTACAAAAAAGGAAGAATGGATAAACCCAGAGCGATGTGAGGGACAGCGCAGTAAACGATTATTTGTAGATCGGAGATTTTTATTATGGTCAGAGCAAAGGAATTGAATTTGAGAAGTAAGATAAGAAGGAGAAGAAGGCTTGTTCAGAAAAGAAAACAGGGTAGTCAAGGCCCTTAATGCTCTACGCTGACGTATAGGTAACCATTTTAAAAGCAAACGCTGTTCCGAAATATGATCATACTTACGAAGGTTGAAGACAAATCGAATGCAGTTATTCAGAAGGCGGTCAAGTTTATTGAGGAGATCTGCATTCAGGTCATAGTAGCACACATCACCATAGTCGATAATAGGAAAAATCAGGGACTGTACAAGCAGTACCTTTGTGTGAGCTGGAAGAAGATTTTTCAGCCGATAGAGCGACCGTAACGTTCCAGTAACCCTCCTACTAACACTCGCAACTTGCTTCCGCCAGTCGAGACAGGTGTCGACATGTAAGCCCAGATCCTTAACATCGGAGCTAAACGGAATGACCGTGCTATCAAATATTATTGGTGAGACATTTAGGCCGTTAAGCTTTCTCATACTATGGGGGCTCCCTACTAAGATAGCCTGACACTTTAGAGGGTTAACTGCTACCCCAAAACGGTCAGACCAACTTTTTATTGTTAATAAGTCCTGGTTCAGCTTCTCGATAGCATCCGATAAGTTGTCAACACCTGCCTGACAGTAGAGCTGCAAATCGTCGGCGTAGAGATGATACGCACACTGAAGCTCAGAGGTTAGAAGATTAATAAAAATGGAAAACAAAAGGGGAGATAAAATACCGCCTTGAGGGACGCCAGCTGAAAGGTCGCACCACTCTGATGAGGAGTTACCAGCACGAACTGACTGCTGACGACCCTGAAGATAAGAAGAAAACCACTCCAGTACCTCCTGAGAGACCATAAGATAAGAAAGGATAGACAAGAGGACTTCGTGACTGACGGTATTAAAGGCATTAGAGAAGTCGATCAACACTAAGGCAGTAACCTTAGTATCTTCCATTCCCCGCCTTATATCGTCAGTCACTTTAAGGAGAGCTGTCGCGGTACTGTGCGCGGGCCTGAAACCGGATTGAAATTGGCTGATGAGAGAGTTATGATAAATGAAATCAGAGAATTGTTTATGAACACAGGCCTCGAGCACTTTGGAGAGGAACGGAATGATGGAAATTGGGCGAAAGTGACTGGAAAGAGTGGGATTGGAAATCTTAGGTAAAGGACGGACATAGGCTTTACGCCACAATGAAGGAAAAACACAGGAGTAAAGAGAACAGTTGACGATGTGGGATATAGCAGGAAGAAGTTCATCCAAAGCCGACACGATCATGTGACGACTAATATCATCGCAGCCCACAGCTTTGGATTTGATGGACAGGATAATCTTTTTGATCTCCCCTGGATCGACTGGAGTGAAAACAAATGGGGCAATATTAGGACGCGTCAGACCAGCAAGGTAATCAATGGTTTGACGTTACGTGCTCAGAACAAAGGACTCATAAGCGTGGCCGACTTGAGGCGTTCGACGCAAGAGAATCGAAATGAAACGGCCGTAATTTTGCTGAGGGAGCAGATCAAATTAATTTATACACCAAAGTACCCGTGAGCGTTTTTCTGTATTCAGTCAAAGATTATTTTGGATTCAAAAATTTGATGCTTTCTAGGTCTCAAAAAATTTATAATAATACATTTTTTCGATCAAATCGTAAAATTTAAACCCTTTAGATTGTATTAAATAAAGTTACGTGTCTTATGAGTGTTTCCTCTTTTAATAAATCAGGGAAAGTTATTTTCTATGCGTTTAAATAAGAAAGCATTTCTTTACAACAACAATGTTACTTATCTACTTTTTAAATATACGTCTACTCACATATTCAGTGTTCATATCCTCCAATTTTGATAAGCAAACAACGTTGCAATTTACAGCGCCTATCTTAGAAAAAGGAAAAAGTAAATCGAGATAAGCCTGCGGCCTTACTGTGCAATTTTGTAAAAACAAACCTCTTTTAGATTTTTATCATTTTATTGTAGTGTGTCGAGACCTCAACGAGTCTATGGGTTGTGGCGGGAAACGGAATGAAATGTCATCAACTGAGAATGGACAACACTATTGTCCGTTGTTTATGGCTTTTCTTTTCTTTTTTTGCTAGCACACTATCTTTTTCTGTGGTTTTGTTTTAAGTTTTTGCCGAGATTTTTCGAGTGAATTTCAGTGGTTGTTACTGTGATGTAAAATTGGTGTTGTTTTGTAACTCGAATGTCTTTACCACTGTGCAATATGGAATTAAACAGGCATAATCACGGCTAAATAGAGTTGTGAATTGTAGCAATGACTACCTCAGCGAAGCTTACCGAGAACGATGCATTTAGAATGTGCTATATTCGTATTTTAAAGGAAAACCAAATTACTGTATGATTTATATATTAAATACTTTCCAAACTTGATACTGTTTTATTCACTAAATACTTTGGAGAAGCCATAAATTATAAATTCTTATTCTAAAAAATAATGTCAAAGGTAGTAAAAAAGAGTTAAGATAAAATAAAAGTTTCAAATATTTTCTTTTTTTTTAAATCGAGTTTTGTTGCGCGAGACGCTTACAAAAGTGAGGTCCTGGGCGGTTGGCCTACTTACCACCCCCTAAGACCGCCACTGGGGGAGTCATTTAATGATATCCCAGATTTGCCAATGGCTAATTTTAATTTTGATATATTTTTAAATTTTTTTTTTTTCATTGTTTATATGCTCATATAATAGAAGCGACAAGGCATAATGTAACCAAGATTTCGGTAACTCACAACGTGATTTCTTTCATGGAGTTTCTTGCACGTTCTTCTCCACAGAAATCTACGCTTTGCAACGCGCAATTTATTTACACTGTTTTGATAATCGACATTTTGAAAATTAAAAAAGAAATTGAAATGTTTTATTTGAAATAAAAGCTTCTGATTTCCAATTTCCCATAAAAAAAAAAACAGGTTTGGTTGGGTAAAATAGTCCTACAACTTTCAGTGTAAAGTTTTACCTAGAAGGACGGGTCCCGTCTACCTGGAACTTCATAAATACATTAACATACGAGTATACGTAAGTCACTTAAATGTCTTCTCACGTGCCATGATGCCCTAGTACCTTATCTTAAATAGCTTATTTGGGTTCTCCACACAATGGTTATTATGTTCCAAAGCACGTGTATCGAGGGATTGTATGAACTTATAATTACAGAGGTTTTAGAGCCGTAGTGTTATTCTTGAGCAGATGTTATATGGATCAAGCCTGGGTCGTGCGTTAAAAAAGTATTAGCCGACCGAGCCTGCTACGGTCGAAACCTACCGGGGCTACAGGATTTTGTTCGAAAGGTTTACCGTGGCACTGGAACGAAAAGGAAAACGAACAGGTGGTGTAGTCAGTAAAAACTCCCTTGCGCTCCAGAGGCGGAGAAGTTATTTTATAATGTCCCACCTGAAAAAAGGAGAGGAATGCTAAAGAACATAGAATAGTGAAATTTAACATGACTAGGAACTCAGGAACGACTGGCAGTAGAGAGTTGTTGAAGGAAAGCTGGGACAACATTGACCAAGATGAGGTTGCTGCGGGAATGAAAATACCGATAGGAAACACCGGCCTCATCTAGTTAAAATTGACGAAAAAAAAAAATTGACGTGTAAAAGTGTTTTTGAGAACCTATTTGCAAAAATAAAATATCATTTATCATATCATTTATCATTTAATGTAATAAAGACTCATTTGGTAAGTAATTTCCCACAAAAATACATCAAATTACATAGCCCGCGCCTCCACCCCAAAAATAAAAAGTTACGCCACACTATGGATAACTCCTGTTACATGTGTGCGTTCACAAAAATGAAACCTAACATAAACGAGATACCCAGACCCGGAACACCTATCTATAGGCCGTACAATATTTGTTCCGTGCGGGAATCGAACCCACGACACGCAGCGCAGCAGACAATCGTTCATCCAATGCTCTAACTAAATGTATTTCATTCAGGTCGTTAGTCAATACCAGCGCAGGTCAAATAGTATGTAGCGACATCTATGGCGTCACATAAGAACTAATCCTGCATCGCGCAAGTTAAGTTCTCCACCCGATTTGAACAAATAGAACAGCGCGAAATCATCTATCGGGCAAGTTGCCCACAAGGCATAACACCCGTCTGGTCGGAGGATCGTAAAAGAGGCTTGCGGTACTTTACTTTCTGTTCTGCTTACTTACAAAAGTAAAAAAAAGTGAACTCGATGTTATAAAAAGCACAATCATACCACAATAACACACAAATCATCATATTTTCGACTGATATTATGACGAGCCCAAACATCTATCTATTCAAACCGAAAGCTAACATAATAAAACTAAAGCCAAGTTATATGGTAACAAACAAGGTGAGTTACTAACTTCAATATTGTGAGTAAACAAATTGTTCATCTCTTCTTGAACGGAACAAACTTGTGAAGTACGCAAAAACTTGAATACATCAATAAAATAGAGTAACTTACACGGCCCTGTTTGGGTTTTGACATAAAGAAACTTGATTTATTCGGCAAGGAGAGGTACAAATAAATAGTTTGTGTTTTTTTGAGGTGGGGTATCGTCCAGTGACTAAGGAAAAGAACTCACGAATCGGTTATTTTCCGCGGCCGCCACGGCAGAGGAAACGGCTATTTTATTTCAAAACTCACGAGGCGGTTGATTCGCCGTCGCCGCCGTCGCCGCGACGGCTGCGATTTTCAACCGCAAGCCGCCAACCGACCGCAGAGCGTGTGGGCGTAAACCGCCGAGGCAGCGGCGCCGGTTAGCGGAAGCCGCGAACAACCGCTCATCACGCCGCGGCCTTGAACCGCGTCGTGAATTTACGTATATTTGCATTCTACAGAAGCAGCGGGCCCGCTACCGGCAGCGGGAGAAAACCGCTTCGTGAGTTCTCTCCCTTATCCTGCTTTATTTTTTTAAGGTTGTAAATCAACTTCTGCCGTTCTATGGTGGAGTGAGAGGGCGTGTCAGACTTTTACTGACTTGTATAACCCACCTGTATCCTTCAGTTGCGCTTTGCGTCTTAGAATCATGGTTTCCCCTTCAGAAAATCCGCAAGGCTCCAGCGGGTAGTCTCCAAGGCTGCAGGATTGTTCTTAAGAGTTCTAGTAGAACTCAAAGGACAACTGAAGGATCACAGGTGGGTTTTAGTCAGTAAAAATCTAACACTCCCTCTCACTTCACCCACTTCATGATTTCCCACCCAAACAAGGAGAGGTAAGCTTACAAACGTAAATTGGTGGAAAATGACATGACTAGGAACTCAGAAACGACAGATAAGTAGTTGAGAGGTGCTAAAAAAGCCTGGACCAACATAGGCATCGGTGCAGGTGAGGTCCAACGCACATTGGAAAAAACTAAGTGTAACCAAGAAAAGCTATCTCAGATTATAAAAAGATAATGAATGGATTTAGATTTCATTCAAGTGTTCCTGTATTAATTTGAACACTACAGATTAGAAAGGAAAGAAAGAAAAAGAAAGAAAATCAGTTTATTAACACGGAATGACGCAACTAAGAACTAGACAAACATAAAATTACTATGATTTATTTAGTAAAGGTAAGCTTAAACAAAATAAATGAATATTAAATCACATGACTAGGACCTCAGAGATGTTAGCTGGTAAAGAGGCATTGAAGAAAAACCTTGACTGACATTGACTTAAGGGTAGATGAGATCGCTACTGCGGGAATGTTCGAAAGAGTTACCGAAAAGAGTAATTGAAGGAACACAGATAGGTTTTAATCACTAAGTCTGACAATCTCTCGCTAGCCAACACAGCAAAATTATTGATGATTTCCTGGCTAAAAAAATACTAGTCTGCCTTGTTGAAATAGAACAATTATACCAACTTCGCGCAAAGAATATCAAAGGCTACGTCCTGCAGTGCTATTCTCTAAAAGTCATTTTCATGGCTGTACCCTGTGACGAGGTCGAGGTCGAGACAGCCTTTAGATCGACCAAGTGTGCAGCCTTGATTTAAACGGTATTCACTAGCACGATTAAGATCGTCGACGAATTCTAGGCTGTAGCGACTCGTCACTAAATCCGTAGTCGAATAGGGACTTGACACAATTTTCTTAAATCATAATCGATCAATCTCGACTTAGAGTTTTGTAGGTTTAAAATATGTAATAGAGGTTTATAATTATTATTTTAAAGAAAAAAAGTATAACTACAACAAAATCTATACATATAAAATCCTTTGTCCTGAATGACTGACTGATCAACGCACAGCCTAAACCGCTGATCGTAAAAATCATCTGAAACTTGGAGGATATGTTCTTTGTATAACGTAGGCATCCGATAAGAAAGGATTTTTCAAAATTACTAGAAAAATAGGATACATTGTTTTATTATAAAGTTCTCGTGTCTACCTTCCACCTTCCGGCTCCATCATCAGATCAGTTTGATAGTACCTTATAGCCAAAGTGCATCTCATGAAAATTCTAACAAGCCCAAACACGGCTAGGATACATTGATTCATTACGGAGTTCCGGTGACTATCATACGGCTCCATGCCCTTTTAGTTTGTGAATATACGAGCCTTTTGTAATAAATTTTGACGCTTGCAGCTCTACTTTGACAGCTGAAAGCGCGGTATGTACTTAAACTTTTGAAGAAGTAAGCGAGATTTTACGTAAATAAACATTCAGAGAACCACTTATAAACTTGGACAGCCACTTTCATTGAAAGTTGTAATATCGCAAGTCGTGATTGTTTCATGGAAATAGAAGAGCGTCACAGATGCACGACGGTCCTACAAATGGAGCTGATGGTGCAGTTTCTGGAACAGCATCAAGACCTTTCTCTTGGACGAGTTAGATCTAAAGAGGCTCGTCAAGTTGCAGCATACTTGTGGAATGAGTGATCACTTAGTTATTAATATTATATTCTTGACTATAATAAATAGAATTATATTAGGTATACCTAAATTAATTTTGTTTGGTTCTCCTGAATTTGAAATTTAGCATTAGACCCCTTATTCTTTTCTCCATTACTTGCATCTGAATAAAACTATGTTTGGTGATGTTTATGTTTGACCATAATTATTTAATTAAAACGATGAGGCATTAAAAATACAAATAGTCTTTATTCACAAAAAGTATAAACAAATAGTATAGAATATTTATTAAGAGGAATAACATGCAAGTTTACACAATAAGTGCAGTCATAAACTAGAACAATAATGGAATTCAATAATAAATAGATCTAACCTGAACTAAGATAAACCTGTACTTCAGGTGTCTTAAGAGCTAAATTATTTGTGTTAATATTTGCTAATAATACTTATATAAAACACTTAAGAACTAATAAAAAACACTTTCAATGAAATAACAAGCCGTAACTTAACCATAACTTTTCCGTGTCATCTTAACACAACTTTTACAACCATGTTGATCTAACATTTTTACAATGCACCTTTTTAATGAATACATGGATAAAAGTAGGATAGTATGAAAAGTAGAATTAATTAGGAAAAAAAAAAAAACAATTAAAAAAGATATTTCAGATGGACATAGGCTACATAGGTATTTTTTAATTTGGAACACAAATGATTCATAATTATGTCAACTATTATAATAATGATATGATATCCAAATCATACCTAAAGCAAGCTTTTAAAACACCTATACAGTGTTCAACAACATTTCTGGCCGTCAAGTGTAAGTCTTGGTAATATTGTTACGGAGTATCTGGCCTTGGTTCTGAGATGGGTGTCATCATTGTTAGTCTCAAAGGGTACTCTGAATCTCCTGCAATAACCAAAATTGAATTAAAGCATCTTAAAAAAATAAGTACACAATGTATCAAGTCAGAAGATTGCAATGTAAATTATACTCAAATTAAACATACCCAAAAGATGCAAATCTTCTCCATTATTTATGTGGAGTCTGTCTATATAAACATTCAATGGATGGTTGTTGTTGATGTTTCCTCTGACATTGTTTGAATGGAAAAGCTATATATTTATTCAATATTGCTGGATTGTTCAAGGCTGTTGTTACTTGCTGGATATAATAGCTTTTGAAACACTGGCCTGGGAAATAAAATGGTTCCTGCTTTCTCCAACTATGGTCTGATAGGACCCAGAAACATCAAAGGCCGGGCCAATGCAACCAAAATCTAAAACAAATTGCACACACATTGAACTTTATTAGTTGTCTAATTTGTGGTTATGTTTATAGAACAAAAAACCTTGTTTTCAACATCCAAAGCATCACAACGTAGGACGGCATATGAGGAGTCAGCTTGGAAATTAATTCACGGGTTTCGTAAGTTTATATGTCTTCATAAACTGTCGATCAATGTATGAATCACATCTAAGTCTAGCTTTTAAGTTTTTCCTTTTGGTTTCGGCTCGACTACATCGTATTAATAAGATTTCTCCAATAAGTCTATGTAGGAGTACACGGTAATGTTGTATTTTTGCAAGATTTTCACTCAAAATCACTTCACAACAAAGACATAACATTCGGTGCGTTCCGAGATACGCTGTCAGCGCTATGAGCGCGCTCAAAGTCGTTCCGTTTTGACGTGAGCGCGCCCACGAACGATTTCTTGACGTCATGCATGACGTCATTATCGACGCCATCTTGTGCTTACAGTGCCAACACGTAGAAGCAAAAGTACTGTGGGCGCTGTCAAAAGTGACAGTTCAAAATATTGTTTGTTGTGATTGTTTGTTTATGTTTGCTTGGTTTGGTTAATTTGTATTAATTACTTATTACGTTTTTCTTTTTTACATACGATTTAATTACTTTAGTAATAAATGAATGTCAAGCAATAAACATATTTATGTTTTTAAATACATATACCAAATATATATTTGGTCTAATATAATTTTATTCAGTAACCTGAAATGGGTTTTAAATGTTTCTGGGTTATATTTGGGTACGACTTTTTCAACATATCCTATGATACGGGGAATGGGTTGAATACGAGCCCTACTGTGCCGCATTAAAATATGGGCAATTTCTTCTACATCCTCATCAGAGGACGACGATGAATCACTTTGCTCACTTTCATCATCGCTGAAAAGCATTTCTAGTAAAAAATGGGGTTCCATTGCTCCTGAAGTTCAGTTAATTAAAACTTCACTTTGTTTTTTAGCAAATTATGACAAGAGTTAAACTGACTAAATTGCCAAATCACAGAATGATTGTCTACACAAACAATTATTATCTTATAGGTGAATCTCTGAAAGCAAACGAGTATGAGCGAGCGAACTGTCAACAACGCGAAGTGACATCAGTGTTGCCAGACGACTGTCATGAATTCCCCCAAACCTTTCCCAAAATCCCCCAAAATTGAAGTTTTGAAGAAAAAATCCTCCACAAATATCTTTTTTTAAATACGAATATCACAAATAAAATTAAAAAAATAACCTGACAAAAAAACGACAAAAAAAAGTGCAAAATAACTTTAATTTTGGAAGTCGGTGTTTCAATAGTTTGGTCTCTTTGATATTAAACACCGACTTCCAAAATTAAAGTTATTTTGCACTTTTTGTTTAAACAATTTATTTCACATTTTTTAGTTGGAGTACCTCTCAAACAAACCTAATTAGATACCTTCCGCCATTTGGTTCCCTTATCAAATCATCATGACAATTCTAAAAACAGAACTTCCTTTTTTGAAGTTTGTTAGAATACCAAATTCTTCTCCAAAATGTGCAAAATGATTTTCTGAAAACCGCATCAAAATCGGTTCATCCAAACGCGACACATACATACATACAGGCCAAACTGAGAACCTCCATTTTTTAGTTTTTTTTCAAGTCGGTATAAAAAAAAAACATTAGGAAGGATTGTTTTGTCGTCTGCTAAAAATAAGTATAGTATAGGTACTATAATATAAGAGTACTGAGACAAGACAAAAAGAAATTCGGAAGTTTTGCGAACTTGTGAACGTTGAACCAAAGAATATAATACTCTCTGACGAGAACACAGAGTACTTTGGACAAGAACGTTGAACGATGCACGTCGTGGGGCGAGGGGGCGCAATATGGTAACTTTTAAGATACTCGGATAATATCATCGTCGTTTTTGTTATGTTTTTGGCTAAAATTCGTGAATATCAATATCAAACATGAAAAATTATGTAGAAAAAATTGTTTATAAAAACCCTCTAATTCCCTCCAATCCCAAAATTTTACCTCCACGTATCCCCCCAAAAATACTGTCCCTCCAATTTTCCCTCCATAACTATAAAAAACCTCCAGTTTTGGGGGAAATCCCCCCAATCTGGCATCACTGAGTGACAGTCACTGTTTGCGCGCCCACAGGTCGTTCCAAATTGAAATATCGCTATCAACGCTATGAGCACGAAAACTAAATCGGAACGGCTGTTAGCGCTCTGAGCGCTCATAGCGATGTAAACGCAAAACGGAACGCGGGGATTGTATCAACTTTTACGTTTGACAGTGGTTAGGTAACGTTCCAGCACCGATCGCGTTGCGACTTGCGACTCAACTTGCTGTCAAATTTATAGCGCGATACGAAACGGGCAATAAGTTGTGATTTGGTAGCGATTTGATTGCGATTTCGTTGAAAAAAATTAGCGCGATTGCCCCCCTGGAAGTCAAGCTTTAAATAAAACAAACATTTAGTCTCTTGGTTAAACCACTGGAACGAATTCCCAAGCGCATATAGGGTGATAAATTACTTTCTAACATATCGATTAAATCTTCAGTAAGCCTGTAAATGTGGATGAAGTCAACATCACGGGATATTGACTTAAACTTTCTTAACTGCTTCGCCCGTCGAGCTTTCCTTATATCGTCACTTTTCTCAGCTTCTTTTAGCAGATAAATCTTGATCATTAACTCCACTGCCATTTCAATCAATTTATTAGTTTATTAAATTTTAAAAAGATACGGTGGATACTAACATTTTTTTAATTGCGTGTTAAATCTAAGAAGTTAACTATGAAATCCGCGTCTAAATTGTAGCTTTTAGATTTGAAAGATAGAATCGAGCCCGAGGTCGAGGCTGTTAACGTCCTCGACGCTATTTTTTCTTAGGGAATACCAATATGTATGAAGAACTGTCAAATTGCTCGCCAGTGAGTAGTTCCAACTCACAACCGTCACAGCCTTGAGCGCTAGTGTAGCTACTTGCACCTTAGTGAATACCTATTTGGATTTCGTCGTTGAGGCAACGTTCCACAGCGTTGTTTTCACGGCTGTTTTTCTTAGAGAATAGCACTGCTGAGCGTGTGTGAGCTAGTGAACTTTTAATGGAGTTTCGTCTACAAGTTCTTATGACGTCCTGTTCACAACGCAGTCACCTTAAACAATCATAACGAAGTATTTCGTGTGAAAAGGCTCTGTGTAAGTTGATTTCCTATCGCTTATTTGCGGAAATATCGAGTTATATGGGCTCTTGTTGGGGTGAGATGTGGGGTGCATTCAGTTGTGTTATCTGGGTAATTTAGTTATGGGTTATTCAAGTAAAATTTCCTTTTGTAACTGTGCAGTAGTACTTTCTATGTTTCTGTTAACGAACAGATTATACTTGCTGTGGACAATGATATAATATAATAGAGCACTACAGTCTTTACTGTAGTGTAGATACTGTTCCAGGTGTAGGTTCAGTACCTACCTAAGTACTACCTACTACGCATCAATGGGTATATTATCCTCATCTTTCGTCCATTTTTCTTAGCGAACACCATAAATTCCCTTACCTTTTTTCGAAATAGGTATAGCGTCGGCTTGTATGTCTATGTGGACAATAATACAGCTAATTACCATTTTTTTCATTAACCTACTATATCTGATAAGCTTACATACATCATATACCTGATAAGATTGGTTAACAGATTTTTGATTTTTTATGCGTAAACATTTTTCAAAGATAAAAATGATAGTTTAGTTAGTCCAAGGCCCAACCGGGTTAACGAGATTTCGATACCGACGACCTTCACACACAAGTACCAGGAGTACATAACTACAAAGAGTATAGCGACATTGATATAGAAACATTGGAATTGAATTGGAAGATGTTCTGTGGTTTGAACTTCTGATTCCCGGAAATGACTGCCAAAAATCTACAAATGACAGCTGGGACAATCTTCATGCCAGGAGTACATTAACTACAAACAGTAACAGGTAACAGTAACATGTCAAGCTAAACATTGAAAATGGAACATTGTCCGTAGGTACCGCCGGGATACAATCTGTCCTAGCGTGATGGATCTCTGCATCGCCGCCGTCCCATTAGTTGGTTTGTTTTCCTTCGCGATGATATCGCACTAGCGTTGATTCAGGCGTAGGCGGTACCAGGGGCGAAATTGACGAATGTACGAAAGAAAAGATAAAAAACTAAACTAAAGAAGTAGTAGCAAATAAATGTTTTTGTTGATGTTTAATGTGTAACTATTTTACGCGTAGGGAGTAGTTTTTCTGTTCTGATATTAAATAGGTACAATCACATTAAATCGCAAGCCTTCAAGTTAAATAACAAAATACGTTACATAAATATTTACTCTGAGGCTTCAATGTGATAAAAAAGAAAATCCGTTCGAAAGATTCTTTACGACGACAATTCAAAAAAGGAATCGTTTTACCATGACCGATTATAAAGAATCCATTCGCGCCACGATCAATCAATGTCCGTTCGCAAACAGGACGTTATTAAAAAAAAAATAATAAGCTTTATACGTTACGTATTTCATTTTCGATTTGATGTTAAAAGAAGTTTGACACGTAAAGAAATAATTTGAGATTTGAGCACTCCGAATTGAGAATTCTAAATACGTATTGAATACGGACGAAAAAATGGCGAGGTTTATTTTCTTTCTTTTGGCAATAAGATACTTATCTACCTTTGTAATTTGATTTTTTGTAAAAGGAACCTTCTTTACTTACTTATAGACCTACTTATTATTATCTTTTATTTGATTCAGATACAAGTCCATATTTTGTTAGAAGAGTAAATACTTACAATTATGTTAATAACAAAATATGCTAATAAAAATAGGTAATTATGTTTATTTGCCTATACCTACTGACCAAAATGGGCCGCAGAATAACTAGAAATACAAAGGTTTGATTGATGAAGTGCTTGGTATTTACAATTTTTAACCGACTTCGAAAAGGAGGAGGTTCTATGTTCAGCTGTATTTTTTTTTTTGTATGTTTATCGATATCTCATTCAATTGTGGACCGATTTCAATTTTTTTTTGTTTTAATTGAAAGATTATAGTTTCAAATTGGTTCCATAAAAATATCGTTTTGATCTGATGATGAACTTCGAAGATATAGATGGAAACTCTTCATAAATCGTAGCAGAAATTTCGTTTTTATATGTATGTTTACCGATATCTCGGTGAATTGTAGACTGATTTTGAAATATTTTGTTTTGTGTGAAAGATTATAGTCCCGAGTTAGTCCTATAAAAATATCGCTTTGATCTGATGATGAACTTCGAAGATATAGAACGGAACTCTTCCAAAAATCATAGCAGAACTGTCGTTACAAGTAAAATTGCTTTGTTTATCCATGCAGTCAGTGACTGACTGAAGGAAGAAGGGGAGGGAGGGGATACATAAAACTGATCTGATGATGAAGCCGGAAGGTAGGTAAGAACCGAAATTCTGTAATAAATGAGTGCATCGTAGCCGTATTTGGTATTGTTAGAATTGTCATGATGATTTGGTGATGGAACCGAATGGCGGAAGGTAATTATTCAAGTTTGACTGAAGGGTACTACAGCTAAGAAAATACAACCGATTTCAATGTAACAACGTAACATGGACGCTGAGGATGCGAGACCGTCGCAAAATTGACGCACTGGAAATGTGGTGCATGAAACGCATGCTTGGAATCCCGTGGACCGCGCACCGAACCAATATTTCGATCCTGAAAGAACTCAATATCAAAGAGAGAATCCTCAAGTTCTGCCGTAACGAGAACTTGATGAAACGATTGAAGTTGTAAGGGAAAGCTCTCCAACGCGGCGGACGGACCTCATCAAATCTGTTACACACTGCAGAAATAATGGCAACTCTCAAACCACCAAACACAGAGCTGAATAGCATCGCATTCCAAGAGAGGCTGTGCAGGACTAGAACGAGACTTGACCACGCCCACTCTGTCAAGATCACACGACTAAAGAGATGAAGAAGAACAAATACACATTACAAGAAATTCCCAGTATAAAGACAATTAAATTGCAACATAGAATGTTCAAATTAAAATTATGTAATAATTTTAGTCACTATTAAATCTAAAGGTCTATATTACACAGAATTTATATTATACAAGCGGTAACTTTGCTTATTCCTAGAAAGAAACACAAAATGAATACTCCGAGTAAACTGCTAATATTGTACTCTAAAAAGAAAGCAAAAGAAGGCAAACATTGATGGGCGTCAAATTCAACCTTATTCTTAGAAACTTCTTCAAGTTGAAAACATGTTCTATGAAGGTTGATCATTTTAATTAATTTTCTGGGGGCTTTTGATGGGATTTCTTCGAGTGAAGTTTAGTGGCTGTTTTAATTATTCAAAAATTGATTCCTAGTGAACATTGTGATGTAAAATTGGTACCTAGTTTTGTATCTCAAGTGTCTGTGCAACTGAACAATACGTGGACTCACTGAAACAGGCGCGATCTCGGTAAAATGGAGCTGAGGATTTTATTGTAGTATTGACTATCTCAGCAAAGTTTGTCGAGAAGATTGTCTTAATATATTTGCTGTCAAATACTACAAAAACATCAGAATGTGTACATCCATATTTTAATGGTAAAAAAAATGAACTATTCATACAAAAACATGGTTGAAAGGACCAAGTATGCAAACTAAAAACATTAACAAAAATATATTGCACAGACATGGTGTGTCTTTCACGTCTTTGTACTAAATATACCTCTTATCGGATATTGGTACAAAACCACGTTACAGTAGGTTATAAGTTATAAGTTAATCTTGTCTAAGAAACTATCGCGGAGTTTCGATTGCACGTACAAAACATATCGGGCTTTAACATGCTAAACTAGACTTGTTTATATTTTTAAAGCGCTCCGGGAATATGCTCTCCTAGTACCAATATTGTCAATGTGTGATCTTCAGCAATATTTCTTGAAATAAATAAAGTACGTAAAGCAGGTATGGTCGCTTTTGGGGATAGGGCGCAGTCATGAATTCTATTGCTGACGTTATAATAGTAGCTTATGATTCTGTAACACAACAAAGATTATTAAAAATAATAGTAACAGATTTGGATAAAATTTGGCATACGAGTTGACCGTGTTTTGGAATATCACATGGGTGATAGGATATCTACTTTTTATATGGATAAAATTTTCCATTTTCACTACACGCCCCAGCTTCAACTGGGTGTTACAAATCTTTAAAATTTTTGGCTTTTCTCTACTATAATATGCATTTGGCATAGCATAGCATCAGCCTTATAATGATCCCACTGCTGGGACTCAGGCCTCCTCTCTAGGAGAGGGAATGAGCTGTACCACCACACGGGCCCCGTGCGCGTTGGTGGATGTCACGTGTCTTCGAATTTTTGGTTCTAGGACATGCCGGTTTCCTCACGATGTTTTCTTTCACCGTTTTGAGAGCAGTGGTGATGAAATATGCGTCTGGCTGGGTTTGAACTCGCGAACTACAACTCGTAAGTTGGGGCCTTTACCACTTGGCTACTACTGCTCACACATGCATTTATTATATGTCTGTTGGTGAAAATTATATGGAAACTTCGTTTAATCGTTTTTATTTTTTACAAATTTTGTGAAAATACACTTAAAAGATTCGTTTCAAATTATATGTACCTTGTTTCACAGTTTCACTTTATTTCGTTATTGAACGCTAGGAGAGTAGACAAAATAATTTCTGAGCAAAGTGAATTTGTAAACCTGCATTTTAGGTGAAACCTATCTAGGTAAATGTTTATTGAGTAGGTATTTATTTTCAAAATATATAGGTTATACAATATTAAAAATAAAATAAGACCCATAAGAAAAACATACCTAGAAGTTGTGGCGAGATTTTTTCGAGTTCAGTGGTAAATTTAATAATGTTTTTACAAATTGATTCCTAGTGATATTGTGATGTAAAATTGGTGTAGTTTTGTATCTCAAGTGTCTATAAACAAGTGGGCAATAGGTAGAAGTATTGAAACAGGCACAACTAGGTAAAATGTAACTGAGCTTGCCGAGAATTTTGATCCGATTTGCTGCCAAGTACTGCAAAAATATTAGAATGTGTTATATCCATTTTTGTGTACCTAAAAGAAGCATCTGCTGACTACCTAGTACAATGCGAATAGAAATGAGAATAGGATCGATTGCAATGTTGTGACGTCACGATTTACTGTCGAATCGAGGAAATAAATTTCCAAAATTTAATTTATTTACGCAAAATTTAATTTATTTACGAACTGCGAACGAAAAAAGTTTAATCAGAATCCAGTTCTTCAATTTTACTCATCTCTGAGTTCTTTAATTTTGTCAAAATTTCTTCGATTTATGTACAAAATTTACGTACAACGTGACATCACAACATGACAATCGATTCTCTTTTCATTTGGAACGCATTACATCTGTCCTGAGACAAAAGTAGGTATCTATTAATTACCCCAGGACCCATGAAAAACTGTCGTAATTACTTCAATTTCTAAAGTTAATGAATTAATAATGCATTTATCAAGCATCTATAAAAGTACTTGGTACGTACTTATCCATGCCTAACTAAAATATACGAGTTACGTACACTAACGTATCCTCGTAAAATCAATCTCTCAGAAAGGCACAGGTATTGGAACGAATGAAAATCGATGACCAGTTATTTATTCATATCGAACTTCATTGGGTTAAGGTTGCGAGGGTAAAAATAAATCTTGTGGTAAAATTAAAAGCTAAAAATAGTTGTTTTTTATTCAATTGGTACTAGGCGAGGAGAAATTGAAAGAGTAAGTAGATATGAATAAAGATTAATAAAGAAAGGATACCAAGGAAAATCACGTTGAATGAAATAAAAAAAAAATGTGAAATAATATGATACACAAAAATAATGGGGAAATTACATTTAGGGTATTAATTATTTACAAATATGTAATACACTAGTATTAGATATATATAAAATTTTGACTTTTCACTCCTATAATATGCATAAATTATTGAATCACTTTCAATCTTCCACATTAATTAGTCTATTGGTGAGAATTGTATGAAAATACTTTTAGTACTTACTTTTTGAATTTATTACTATCAGACAGACAGGCAGACGCAACTCAGCACAGATACACAGACAGACAGATGCGGCCAGGTATTTTGTTTTATAATAATGTAAGGAAATAAAAAAAAATGGTAATTTAAAAAACTAAAAAACCCGACTGCTTTTCTGAATATTCATGAAAAAGCCCTAAAACAAGAAAGTCGTTGTACCCGATTCCATAACTATATAATATTTTAAATACAAGATAAATTGTAGCAGTCGGGACCTATTCTAGAAATGGAGGCTTAGTGAATTGAGAACACATACTTATATTACATTGCAGATTACTCCAATTTACTGAATAGACGGCTGACTTTCTAGAATGGGTCCCGACTGATACAATTTATCTTGTATTTAAAATATTATATAGTTAAGTGCAATCGGGTACAACGACTTTCTTGTTTTAGGGCTTTTTCATGAATATTCAGAAAAGCAGTCGGGTTTTTTAGTTTTTTAAATTACCATTTTTTATTTTTTTAGTTTTATTTTATTACGATATCACTTTCACAGTAATTACGAATCTAACGACACCTCGCAAACTAAAATCAATCGAGCCGTTCAGGCCACAGAGCGTGCCAAACATTTGAATTTGGCGCCAAAAATCCGCCATTTTGTTTTTTTTTATCTTGATATACCCAGTGTCACTCTCACAGTAAATACGAATCTAACGACACCTCTCAAGCTAAAGTCCATCGAGCCGTTCGGGCTGCAGAGCGTGCCAAACAATTATACATACATACATACATACATACTCTCGAAAAACATAACCCTCCTTCTGGCGCAGGCGGGTGAAAAGAAAGATGGAAGGAACCGCGTCACCAATAAATATGGCCGTAAGAAATCAATATTCTATTAGAAATTGAGTCAGCGTATTTCGGACCCAACCACGAAGATACGGTATTTAATATTTATGCCTTTAGAGAGTTAAATATCCTTTTGGCGTTTTCCAGGTTACGGTGGAATTGGATCCAGTCTAGCTGGTAGACACGGCTGAATTAGATCAATATTTTAGAAGTAGTGACAGCCATTTGATATCCGCCAACCAGCCAGACCTACTTTCATGGCTAATGTGAAAATGGGGCCCTAGAACGAAGGCAAAAAAGGGACAGGCTGGGTTTTTAGAAAAAAAAAACACCAAAGAAAAGCCCGACCTACTTTTTGTTTTCTATTTAAAAAAATTTTTTTTTTGGCGGTGACCATAGCTACGAGTATATTCGAATAAACAATTCGAGATGATCATCAAACTATGGAACAAAAACTGATGTACATACTTACATAATTCTAATGTAAACCTTTCTTCTTATAGAACATTTTTAATACAAAATGGCGAGTCAAAATTAACTTAAAATAAAAATGAGCTTAAATCGTTTAATTATTGTTCATTTGAATTTAAAATTTTGGATTAAAACATTTTGACACAATTCATTCAAATGTTCAAATTTAAAATAATTATCGTAAAAAAATTACAAAATAAATATATGAAAAAAAAATGTAGGTACCATTCAAGTACAAGTAGGTACAACTCTAGTTAAACTATGTTACCCTAGTAATTTCTGATAATACTCTCAAGTATCTACATGATTAAAATGCGTGTTCTCTGTTAGTGAATTAGTGAGTACTCCGTAATGTGTGAATTGCCTCGATAGCACTGCTAAGAATTCGAAACCATTTTTACTGCAACAATTAAAAAAAAAAAATACGAGTTTTGACAGGATTCTATGACGTAAAGCAGCAATTTACGGTAACATTAGCTAGATATAAATCTCAATAACGGTAGCTGAGGCTTAGTTGAGGGTTGGTGCAGCTTTCACATTGGATTGCCCATAAGGATCGTCCCTGCGCTTTCTGTACACTATGCGCCTTGAAGAAATAGGAAATCTACCGTTTAGCGTCATTTATTCTCATAGCCTAGTAAGACGATAGTTACTACTTTTTGAGTTTCTGCTTCCGTAGCTGAACATCTTAAAGATACACGATAAACTAACAAAAAAGTCTACGAAAAAATTTTTGTCTTTGTGTTTCTCTCACTGATATTTTAGTACAGTCACAGCAAGAACAGCCTTATATTTTCCTAGAAGATTAAACCGAAAATAAAGCTTAAAGATGAATTTCTGTTCCGAGAATATTATGAAAATAGCGCGGAAACAACAATAAACATTGTGGCTGTAATACGCTATTGTTTCTAGTTCTGAGGGCTTAGGGCTTCGTAATGTGTTCTAAGCTTATATAATCCTGGTACACGTGTGCTAGAATAGATAAGGTTTGTTATTTCAAAATAATGTGTGGTGGAGGGTATTTCCAAAATTATATCGTTGCTAATCTGTGTCTAAAGATAAATAAATATTTCGCTTGTTTTACACCTATACAAGAGTATGCTACTACTCGTTAGTTCTAAGACATGCTTAGAACTGTACCTCTACCATGAGTTTTAAGTTTTAATTTGCCATACAAAATATTTACGGCGTCGATATCGAGTAGCGACGAATACTATTGCTTAAAACTCATGGTAGAGGTACTGACGGGTATTGGGCTTAAATCTTGGTAAACTCTTAAATCTTTGTAAAAGTCCTAATCATTCCTTAAATAGTCCTTCTATTTCAAGAATCGAAAGTTATTAGACGCCAGCACGACAATCTACCCCAATCTGTCAAATTTCACCAATCGAACATTAACCTTCCACTATTGTGATAAGGTTGAAAATCTATTAAAGAAATTTGACAGATTTAGGCAGGTTGATGTGCTAGCGTCTGTACTTTCAATTCTTGAACGACTTTTCCAGTATTAAACAAAAAAATATTTTTCTCAAAAGCGTTCTTATATCCTAAAACTAGACTCCTAAATCACAATAGACAAAGATCTTCGCCTAGACAGTAGAGTTATTGCAAAAGTGCAATTTCCTGCTGTAGTGTCGGAATGTTGTATTCTATGTTGCTCTAGTAGGCCGCCGAGAGCAATGTCCGGTGCTGGCCGGACGACGGCGGGGCGAGCGAACGGCCGGACGAAAGTACCCGGGGGCATTTACTTAGCAGGATGTACAGAGCAATTTTTCATTTTGTTTGGTTTCGCAACGGTTACTGAATTATTTTGCAGGTATAATCTGCAGTCAATCCTAATTTAATATTATAAATGCGAATGCGATACTGTTTGTTTGTTACGCTTTCAGCCGCCAGCTAGATTATGTCTTCCAGGACATGTGTATACTGCTTTTTATCCCAGGAATTTGTTCCATATATAATAATTTTACGCGTGCGAAGACGCTGTCATGAAATACTATAATAGGTAATGCACATTTTGCTGAAGTATCGTTAATTGTTACTTCAAGCCATAATTTTGGAGTAAAGGGTAAAAATACGTGCTATGTATGTATGCATTAAGTTAGTTAATATTGTGAACAAAGGTCTGAAGTCAGACCAGTAAAAAACATAAATTCCTTTACCAGGACAAAAGCAAACTGCAGAGCTCTAGAAGAGCAAGTATAAAAAAATACATACTTTAAAATTACAAACCATCCCTATTCTACGTTCTAAAATTCAAAAAATATGTCTAACAGTTGCAAAAAACGAGGGAACAAAGCTGCGCGCTCTTTGGTCGGCCATTCGAATAGTATCGCTGCTCGAGTGCGGGGAACGGCAGGAGTGGTGCCCACTCGACATAGATTCAGTTGGGCTACCATTGTCGGGGGAACTCGGGGAAAACTCGCTAGGAATGAAGCTCGGATTTCGCCAAAGAATTGACCATAGCTTTTGTAGAGTGAAGATTAAAAAAGTAGCACTAAACTTTCTTCTTTGATAAAATCTCTGAATGTAGAAAAATCTGAAAAACCGCGTTTTGAACTAAATAAATAATAATCAAGCCAAACAAAATATATTTAGCTAGATTATCAAGTTCCGGATTTTGAATGGTTAAATAATTTCAGTAGGTAAACATTGTATTAAATGTTCAAGAATGAACAATTTAGTACAATGACATGAAATACTAGGACGCACGGAAATCATAAAGTACAAGAGGTAATCCTCGCAGTGAGGAACAGTGAAAAAGCTATTGCTTTTAAAACGTTCGAAGCATCGTCCCGCTTTCGCGTTCAGTGTACCTTGTCTAACTTATTTTCATACAAAATTCTACCTACACATGGAACACATGGAAAGGTTTTCAACGTGCCATTTTGTTTTCATATCATAGCATTAAAAGCTTGTAAAATGTCACCAGTCTAACGTACACGCTACAGAATTAGAATTTCACGGAAGATATTAAAATAATTATCACGCTTGAAATGCGTGACGGTGATATAAGAAAATACGTTGTTTCTGTTTACATTCCATTTTATTTTGCGTCACATTGTGTTTGGTTACTCTGACGAAGGTGGTTCTACAAATTTATACAATAATAAATGGATAAATAAATCCTTTCAAAACGTGGCTGTGTGACTGAAGAATTTGTTCTTCATCGAATATTTCTCTTGTCTAGTTGCATTTTGACTGAAAGGGGACTAGGAGTGCATTAACAAAAAGATCTTCTAAGAACGTTGAACGTTACAGATACCGGCACGGATCTTGAGCGCTAACTTTTTGCTTCATGGCTGATTTCCACTAGTGCAGAAGTGAAATATCAGGTCTCTTTACTGGTATGAAGGGAAACGCGGGTTGGGGTGTGCAATTCTTGTACTAGTGATTGGCTCGCCGATGTGTATGATGCGCGAAGCGTTCCTCGCTCTTTCACCGAGTGCTCAAGATTCGTGCCGTTATCTTTACCACGTTGTTACAATTCGCGGTCCCCTGAATAATCCGTCTCGTTGTTAAAGTGGCTGGGAATCTTATAACCATCGAGTTTCATCCTAATTAATAAAAGAAGGAGAGTTTTGGCTGCTTTAAACATTTCACAAATTGATTCCAAGTGGATATTGATGTAATATTATGTGATTTTATATTGGTGTGTATTGAGGGAGAGACGGACCTCATCAAATCGACGACACACTGCAGCGTTAATAAAAACGCCCAAGCCGCCAAACACAGAGCTGCATGGCGTCGTATCACGAGAGAGGGGGTGTCACAGGACTCGACCGACCCATGTCCACCACCACTCTGTCAAGAGTGGTCGTGGTCATGACTAAGAAGAGAGAATACTTATTGGTGTAGTTTTGTATCTCAAGTGTCTGCACAACCGGACAATATGTAGAATCGTTAAAACAGGCGCTATTTCGGCAAAATGGAGCTGAGAATCTTATTGCAGTATTGACCACCTCAGGGAAGGCTGATTTCATACCTGCCAAATACTGCAAAAAGCTTAGGATGTGTTACATTCTATTGGAACGCAAAGTAACTCAAATTACTGAAAACTTAATACTTTCTATAAGTACTTGACACTGGCTAAATGTACAGTCAGTGTGAAATCACAACCAAACAAAGAATGGTGAAAAAGTGTGACCGATATGAATTTCCACGTGTACCAATGATTTTTTTTTCTACACATTTACGAAGAAAGAATTAAACGGGGGCCCACCAGCGACTCTTGGGGGTCGCTAGCGCCCAACCTGATACGGCAAATGTAATAAATTATCGCAGGGTGACGTCGCGCATTTTTCTGCACTAGTGCGGAAAACAGTAAATTGCGTGCCTAACAGCGGTAGGGGGGCGGTAGGTTAACGAGTAAGTGTATTGAAAAAAGAAATAGATTATGTTTCACCCTCATTTTAATGGAACGTAAAGTAACTGAAAACTAAATATTATTTATACTTGACAGTGATTAAATGTACAATCAGTGTGAAGCCAAAACAAAAAATAAAGTACCTACATTTTGATGCAAATAGAGAAAGTTTGTCATTGGCGAGGGTTTGGTGAAGCCGAGTGTTGCAGTGACGTGTATCAAACGACTTTTTTCGATACAAGCTTCGGGTTACAAGAGCGGGTTTTCAAGTAAATGAAAATATATTGATGTGATATTCCATCGAGTTGTAACCCGGTAGTAGGGCAACAGCTCGTTACGGCGGTAAAATGTTAGAGAAGCAACTCGGAGCTGCGGCTGCATTTGTAAATTTGTGGACGACTGTACGTCACAGCAACTTAAGCCACAGACAATAGTTTATTTTTCAATGAGGGTTTTTAGGAAAATTCCCACCACCAGTTTCTTTTTTTTTTTTTTTTTTCGGTAGGTAAAATCATCCAATGACAAATCCCGCCCTTGGGTGGAGCGGGAAGTAGTGTCAGACTCTTACTGACTAAAAACCTACCCCGTTCCATTCTTCGCCTTGGTCCCAGGGCCCCGGGTGCCATTTTCACATACCCTTTGACCCCAGTAGGCTTCGGCCCTATCGGGCCCCTTCAGTTTGCTGACAACTCCTTGAGGCGCGCGGGAACAGTGCGCGCCGTAAACGACTTGAGCTCGGACCGGTCTGTTACCGGACGGACGGACAGCGAGCTACCCATTGCCCGCTGTCCGCGAGCCCGCGCCTACGGTGGCCGGAAATCGGGATCGGAAACCCGGCGGCGGCGGCGGCGTGTACGCCGTTGCCTGATGCGGTCGGCCTCCTCCTTTGCTAGCATCACTGCTTCGCAGAAGGAGGCGACCGCCTGCCACTCCTCCTCGCTCCGGAGCATGGCTTGAACCAAACCCCGGCGCGAGAGATCGCTGCCGCCGACCGCCCCCACAAGGACACGGCGATGCTCTTCCCAAGCGGGGCACACCTCGACTGTGTGCTCCACCGTGTCCTCCGGACGCTCCGCACAGTGGCGACATCCGGGCGTCGTCTCCGCACGAATCTTGTACAGGTACGGACCGAACTTGCCGTGTTCGGTCAGCACCTGCGCCAAACGGAAGGTGACGACGCCGTGGGGCCTTTCCAGCACCACCAGTTGGCGCCACTTAGCCGAAAGGCCACTTACATTAGAAAACGTCTTAATGACATAGACGTCAATTTAACTAATGTCATTAACGTATGCGTTTTGACAGGCGCTTGGGCCTGACGCTTCAGTGCTGCCACCTGGTGAATGTCTTTTTCGAAAACCCTCATTGCTTTTGTTTTTATATAACTATACAAGGAAATGTAATTATAGGATCGGTTTGTTATTTTTTATAATCCGAAGTTTCTGTCTTATAATTTTGAATTGAATGTAAAATTGTTGTACTGTTTTCAATTAGTTTTTAATGGTTGTTAGTATAATAGTAGGTCCCGTACTAAATTGATATTGGTTGTTGTGGAATATTGTAGTTTACCTTAGGTAGATGAATATTAATAAAAATAATTAATATATTAATCTGGGTATATTTACCTAAGGATGTTTTTAATATTTCGGTTTTGCTCCGCATGTAGAAAATTACAAAAGGCAAAAAAAAAACTTCACCCGCGTGCGTATTGCACGCATTACAATAAATGCTTGTATGAAAAGGACATTTGCGGAGGGGACGCATGCGGAGCAAATCCGCATGCGTGATGAAGTCCGCACGATAACAAAAATATCTACCCGTGTGCCAAATTTTATCCAAATTCATTCAGCTGTTCTAGCGTTTTATGTAACAAACTTTGTAATATTAGTGTGATAAAATATATTTTTAGAATGATGAAGAAACTAGATAAATTTATTAAAACACAGTTATAGATTATATAGTTATAGTTATGTCTCGTGTATTACGTGTTATATAAAAAATATATAAAAGTGATTCAGAAGAATTCTAGTCAATTATTCCTTGAACCGTCAACATGACTGACAAAAAGGAACAAACGGGGCATCGATCTGATACATGGAAACAGTTATCAACTATGGCCATGTTGCCGTCTCGATACAATTCTGACGTTCAGGGACGCCGAAACAAAATGTAAAAGAACAAGACCCAGGAACTGGCCTTTACCTTGGTTTAGGCGCAGGACCAACAGCTTTACGTGCTTTCCGAGGCAGGGGGTTTCACATCACCAACTTACAAACTTCGAGCAGCTACAGAGTAATTCTTAATGGAAAAACCCAATACCACTTTTTGCCTGACGCTGGAATTGAACCCAGGACCCCAAGGTCAGCAGTCGCGCTTGCGACCACGAGACCCTGACCAACGAGGCAGTCAATTTTCAGTATAGAGAGTAAAAACGATGTGGAAAAGTATTTGCACGTCATATTTTGTACGTATTTAGTTTATTTTATAATAATTACCGTTTTTTGGTAAAGTCTATATCAAAAGCTCTCGTTATTATACCTGTATCATTATCAAAAAGTCCAAATGTCAAATGCTGAGATTCGTATACTTTTACATCGATTGATCGACATTTTGCGTGACCGAAGGGGTGGCTCATTCTTTGCCCAAATAATCAGCATTGCCATTCAACGTGACAATGCTGCCAGTCTTCTGAGTATGTTTCCGGATGACAGCGATGTGGGAGGAGTACTTCGACGCCCGAGCGTATTTTGTGTTTTTGTATTATATGTACATAGTTAGGTTTAGTATACATTCTTAGTTTCGTTTATATGTACATAGGTTTAGTATAAATACTTAGTTAATATTTAAGTTTGTATTTTCAAAATAAATACCTGTTTTCACTTTCAAAGTTGAAGAACAATTATGATAAAGTTGCGAAGTAGGTGGTTAGTTTCCATCTATTTAATTAAAGTAATTGAAGAGAAACAATAATAATTACTTTAGGTCTCAGATACTGTGAACGATTTTACTGTTACCCTAGCATAGTGTAGCCAAGTCTAAATTTAAAAAAAAACTAGGATTTGAATTTTTGATAAACCAGGACAATTCATTTTATAAACAGGACGCAATAATTGAAATGAACAAGTGCTTGACTGCGATCCCACCTGATGGTAAGCAGTGATGCAATCGTTGATAGTGTGGCGCACTAGTTTATTAAGAGCCTATTCACTTTAGCTTTGAAGACATCTAAATTATAATCGGACGGGAAGACCGTAGCAGGCAAATTGTTCCAGTCCTTCGATGGACATATATAAATCTATTTAATCGATAAACACGGTACTTATGAATGAAATTGTATTTCATAACAATCATAAGCATTTTAGAGTAATGATAATAATTCATATTTTTAATTAAAAGTAAGTATTAGTAGTGATTAGTGGCCCTGACTGCTATGCCGGAGGTCGTGGGTTTGATTCCCACTCAGGACAAATGTTTGTGTGATGAGCACGATCATTTGTTCTGTGTCTGGGTGTAATTTATCTATAATATGTATGCATTTAGAAATATATAAGTATGTTTATCAGTTGTCTAGTACTTATAACACAAGCTCTGCTTAGCTTGAGACTAGACGGCGTTGTGTGATAGTTGTGGAACATTATATACTATATAATATATTTCGTTTTTTAAAACAGCAGCACAATCATTCGCGAACCTCCACCCATAAAGTAAGAATCTTAACTGTAGCGCTAATTTATAAATACCTTGGATGTTGCTTAAAAAGTATCCTGGTAATCCCAGGAGACTACAAAAACTAGAACATGTCCTGAGAAAACAGGACGGTTGGTAACTCTATCCTAGTAGAATACAGGAATATTCCATATTATGTGAGAGCGGGAAATGAAAATGTTAATCAAAGAGGTTGAAAGTAATAACAAATTCATGATTTCTAGATAATACCTAGATGGAATGGCGCGAAATAATATAACTTTTATAAAATTTATTATCCGTTAGTTGGGACAGTAGGTAATTTACATTAGGTACTAGCTTCTGCTAGCTGTTTACGCGCGTGAAAGTCGGTTTCTCCATACAAACTGCCAACCCCCGTTTAAGCCCCTTAGGGGCGAAGTTTCATAAAATCCGTTCTTAGCGGATGTCTACACCCTATAAGGAACCTACTTGTCAAATTTTAATTTTGTCGGTGCTTTTTTTTTGTTTTTATTTGTAGGTGTTATAGTTTCTGAGCTTTCGTAAATAATAATAATCAGTGAGTGGTATTTCGCTTTTATTTATACGAGTTTATATAGATTTTAAACTTGTTTTTGTATTTATTTTGCAACACACTCAAAAACCAGATTCTAACCCTACCACCACTTTTAGTCACGCAATTTGCTGTTTTTAGCACTAGTGTAGAAAAGTTGTGAGATTTAGGAACTGTTGACATACCTAATTTTTTTACGTATTTATAACATTTACTCTAAAACTTATTTTGTATAACGCTATTGGATATAAAGTTTATTTTAAAACAAGCTAACTCTTCTAGGTGCACTAGAGGAAGATTTATACGAGTATAATGGTGGAGGCTCTTTTCGACGCATCAGTTTATTTTCACCGCTTATTTTTGAGGTGGGTATCAAATGTCCCGCAATTGGGTTGAATGAAAGCATATCAGACTTTTACTGACTAAAACCCACATATGTTACTTCATTTTCCCTGTATGTTCTAGGACCACGGTAACTCCTCCAAACGTTCTACTTAACTCATGTTTGCAACTACCAACATGGTTTCATAAGGCTTCCGAACAGTCTGCAAGTTAAACCAATTTCCGCAATAGAAGTTCACATAGGTAGGTACAGTTAAATTAGACGCATTTAATTACATATGCGGAAACATGCGCATTTACTTGCTCAAACAAGGGCTTGCAAGACTTGCAAGGCTTGCAAAACAATGTTTGTTAAATACTTGTTACAAACTGGTAAAGGTTACTCTGAATGTGCTATGTTTTCCTGGTAGTAATTTATGAGCTATTATGTAGAACAAGCTTTTTCTCGCGACCTCGCTCAAGTGAAACTGTGCATTTTCAAGGAATTCTGTACTCAGTGTTTTTTTTTTTTTAAATTTGGAAACTGGAACTTTTCCCATTCTGAGTGCAGCGAGGGAGTGTGAGATTTTTTCAGACTAAAGCCTACCTGTGTTACTTTTGCTTCAGTAGGTAGCTACTCCCAACAGGCATAAAAACGTCACATGAGCAATTCATCTAGAGCTAATCGTATTCCGAATTCCTAGCAGATCATCAGCAATTCTTCTAATGTTCGTAAAATGGCTGCACAAATTAGTCGAATCATACTCAATTCACTGCATATCAGAATCATATTCATTGTATTTCCGATAAAAAAATATGATTTATATTATGATTCTACAAATTGGCCTTTTTAGACCTGTTTGATCTACCTAAAAACAACTCTGAATCTTCCCCAAGTAGCAAAATTTGGTACTATAAAAGCTCAGAGAACGATTTAGGACGTGCTAATTAGTATTCATGATTAGTACTATAACGATGTTGTAAACTTTTACAAAACCCCAAAAAGGCCCTAGTTTTATCACTGATTTATTCTATAAACTTTATATAAAAGCTCACACGGTGATTCATCAGCTCTGTAGTTGAAATGTAAAAGTGTCGAGAACCGCTTTTTAGTACTAAAATACTGCTGTCTGCAACATTTATGTTACAAATTTGCACTATAAAAGTAACCAAAACCTGTTTATAGTGTTATTTTGCACCATAAACGATTCCAGTGATCTTTCATATCACACTTGTTCGTGTTGTAATCGTATCATCTTGAGTGTTTCTCAAGAACACAAAATATATTGATTGGAAGTTATGCTTTATATCATTTGCCATTGTTGCAAAAGGACATACTAAAAACATTCATAAATCGTAACTTTATCATAGCTTGCACTTGCGAAAATAATTTTATCGATAAAATCATTATGCTGATTTCAAATTTGACAATGCGCCCTCATAATTTTCGTGTTTTAATTAAATTTTAATTAATAAAATAAGGTCTTGTTCCGAAAATAGCTGCTATAGTACACATTGATTCCAGCCGTGCTGCTAACGTGCTATCATGGCAGAAAACAGCAGCCATATTTGCATAGAAAACGAATATGTCACACTTTAAGTCTCGTAGCAGAAGCACAAACTCATTTATAGAGCTATTTAAAATTTAAGTTCTTAAAAACTGCGCTAGGTGTCGCTATGGTACTATTTAGTACTATAGAAGAGTTTTCATGACTTTTACAGAACTAGCCCCATAGCGATATTGAGGGAGCGTATAAGAAGCTAAAAGGTTACGTAATGGTGGTGCAAGGTACTTTTATAGCACAAATTGATGCTGTAATAGTGTTTACGATACTCCTACCATACTAGTACTGTAAAAGTTATTTTGACACATTATTAGTGCAAAATAAATACACAAAAGTGTCAGTAAGGTCGTCTATAGTACTAAATAGTACCATAATCGCTTTTTTCATATCTGTTACAGTGCAATACTTTAAAGATTCTTTTGTATGGTCCTATAAACATTTTAAGAGCTACATTTTAGAACTTAAATGCTCTTTAATCTTAAAGAACCAAAACACTCTCTTGAAAACCTTTATAGTACAAGCAGTCACAATGGTTACCATTATAGGCCTACTGTATCACTGTCTGGTGATAAAACGCCTGGGTTATAGAACCTTTTGTTACTTGGATCTTCATTTCACTAAAATAAAGGTACCTACAAAGTAATAACGCCAGCCGTATCCAAAAGTACACCTTTTTAAATCAAGCCTGTGATTATGGTCACTTAAGAAAGCACTCCCTTATTCGTAGAGACATTACAAAACTAAATGTATTTATATACCTAAATCGAAATTTGATATTATGTTCGCAAAGATAGCTTGCAGATTGGATATAGTGAACTACATAATCTATTAGACATATTAAAAGCGAAATACCACTTATTGATTAATCACGAAATCTCAAAAACTATAACACCTACAAACTTGTTCAGGCCATGGTCCGTAGTGAGGAGGGATGGCAGACGGTCGCCTCCTTCTGCGAAGCAGTAATGCTAGCAAAGGAGGAGGCCGACCGCATCAGGCAGATGGGGTGCTCGCCCCAGCCGCCACCGGGATTCCGATCCCGATCCGGCCACCGTAGGCGCGGGCTTGCGGACGGCGTGCAATGGGTAGCACGCTGTCCGATCGTCCGGTAACCGACCGGACCGAGCCCAAGTCGTCGACGGCGCGTTCTGTTCCCGCGCGCCTCAAGGAGCTGTCAGCACACCGAAGAGGCCCAGCCTGCTAACTGCAGGCAGGCAGGGTCGAAGCCTACTGGGGTCATGGGTTTATTTCCGAAAGGAATGCTCGGCCCCGGCACGATAGGCTACGAAGGAACGGGGTAGGTTTTTAGTCAGTAAGAGTCTGACACTACTTCCCGCTCCGCCCAAGGGCGGGATTTGTCATTGGATGATTTTACCTACCATAAAAAAAAAAAACACCTACTAACTTAAAATTTGGCCAGTAGGTTTCTTAAAGGGTGTAAACATCCACTAAGAACGGGTTTTTTGAAACTCCACCCCTAAGAGACAGAAGCTAGCGTGCATATATTTCTATTTCTTACCTAATGAAACTCAATGATCAAACTTAAATATTTCTATAACAGTTTATTTGCCATAAAAGTACACTTTTATAGGATAGTATAAAGTTTATGGGCGACCTACTCGTAGCTTTCTAGTCCATATATCCTGGCTAACGCTAAACGGGTCACTTTGATGGCTCACCGGCATTGTTGGGTGTAAATGTGTACCGATATGTGGTAACTTGCACACAACTACCAGGAGTACATGAAGTTGAGCTGTGGACTGTGTCCTATAAACCACAGGACCACAGAAATGAAGGGCGGTGAAAATTTTAGTTTGTATTTGCATTAGTTAAGGTATTCGGCCATGCGCGTCGTCGCAGCGGTACTTGTGAAAGGCCTGATTCAAAGTATTTATTTTAAATAAACCATTAAAGGCAATTTTAAATTGTCAAGAAGTCAGTCAGAAAAATGATGCTAATTGAACATTCATTGCATTAAGCGTTGATCTCTTATGGAGAAGAATGTGAATGAAACTCCAGAGTAATTGTTTTTAGTATGTTAAGTCTAGCAGTGGTCGTATTTCGGCTGAAATAATGACGATATAAAGATACTTGCTGAAAATTAAAATTTTCAGTTTAATTTACCTAAGTAGTTTTTTTCTGTTTAAACTTTAAGATAAATCATTTCTCATCCTCAAAAAAGGTCCCTACTTACACCAAAATGATGTAATAAGTACACACCAACATTAAACAGTGGCCTAACTTTTTATTTTCAAACCTCTGTATTTTTCACGACCCGTCGGCTAACCGCCGAAAGGGTGCGTTACCGCGCAATGCCGCCGATTTCATTTCCGTTGGGAAATGCGAGAGATAGCGGCATGGCAAGCGGTAGCTCTCTCATTATGTTTGTGACGAAAAAATTCGGATACACACTCTGAAATATTTTATGGTTCAGCTTTTACATTGACCTTGCGAGTATCCCGACGCGGCGGAAGGATTATAAATTCAGGTTTTTTGAAACACATGTTTGGTCGTTTATTTGAGTTTTTGTTGATTTATATGAAAATAATTAACAAAGCATTGTTCCCGAAAATACTGTTTTATTTTTAACCACTCGCTATTCTGTTTTGTTAATTAATTGCGGCGGTTACGGATTAGCAGATACCAGGCAATCAGAAACAATAATCGGCTGGATGGTTCGATACACGATAGCAGGTATATGCAAGCCATAAATAAGGCTTGTTGTCCAAGCCGAACAACAGGCGATACGGGCAATCCTGACTGCGCTCGTGTTTGCATCGTAGTTACTGTAAATGTATGTAAACCCGACTAACTAACCCAAGCCTACATTAGAGGTACAAAAAGAGGAGTTTCTGGTGGGATCTTTTCGATTAAAATTCAGTGGCTGTTTTAAATATTTACAAATTGATTTTTAATGGATATTGTAATGTAAAATTGGTGTAGTTTTTATCTCAAGTTTCTACACAGCCGGACAATATGAGGAATCATTCAAACAGGCGCAATATTGGTAAAATGAAGCTGAAAATCTTATTGTAGTATTGACTTCCTCGGAGAAGATTACAGAGAAGGCTTGCTAGTTAAATTTGCTGTCAAATAATGTAAAATGGCAATGTGTTCCATCCTCATTCTAATGTAACTGAAAGTGACTGTAACAATAAACTCAAAGAAAAAAACGAACACATGACAGTACCTGGAAAAGCGACGGGTAAGTAGTTATAGGTCTATCTCTCTATATGATTCTTTTTGTTATTATTAAAACGATTCGAGTTACAATTTGTTCCAAAACTTGTATACTCGTATATATACTCTTTTGAAAGACGGAAAAAGTTCAGCTAAAATATCTCCTAAGAAAAACAAAAGAACGCGACGCCAATACAAACTTCGAAACAAGAATCAGTCTGTCTTTGAACGAAACAGGAAGAAAATTAATTATGGCGGTAGTTCAGGAAACAATGCTAGGAGTACTAGGGCAACATGACCACTCGAGAAAAATGTACGCATTTGTCTTATAGTCAGTAGTCTGCCGGCTGTGAGGGGCACTTCGAGTGATTAATGAGTTCAAATGGAAAAGCTAGATCTTTATTTATATCTTATGTTCGAAGAGTTGAAAGATCTGGAAAAACAGGATATCATGTTTTATGGTGATCGTTTCGTCGGCTACCGTCTGGCGGGAGAGATATGAATCATAATTCAAACTATATATAAACGTGCTAGTGTACATACCTACCACTGATATTCATGTTGAAAACATTTTGTTATATTTTTTTTTTAAGGTTTGTTTGACTCGAAAAGAAGAAAGAAGAAGGTTTGTAATTGGGTGAATATTATGTTTTTCAATTTTTGTGGTTCAGCTTCACGAAAATTGAGAATAAGAAACTGTAGAGTAGTGTCTTTATCTTCAGTTTTCGAAAATTTGGAAAAGCTGAAGAAAGGGTTTCGCCACCGAAATTAAAAATACACGCCACTAAAATAGAAAAAAATGATTTGATTTTGATATTTACCCAATCATCAAATGACTTTATAAGGAGGTGTGTTTCTTGAGACCTATTTCTTGGGGACTTTTAAGTCATGAGTGAATAGGTTATTTCTAAGCAAGTGTGCTCCATCGTCGACCACATCATCGCTCACTAACAGGTTAAATAGTGGTCAAGCGTAAGGTAATTAATAATATTAAAAAAAAAAACTGGGCAAGTGCGAGTCGGACTCGCACATTGAGGGTTCCGTACAAAATTTTCTATATCTTAGATATTGAAAGTTTAATTCCCGAATCGAAACTCGAAGATATTTCGTAATAGAAAAAGTGTTCAGATTTATTCCTATGCTTGTGCCATAAAACTTTGCTTCACGCTAAATTTTAAAGTTCTAAGTCAATGGCAAGTAGATACCTTAGGAATTTTGATTCCTTTGAGAGTGTCAAATATACGTTTTTTGTGACATAAACAGCCGTATATTAGTAGTAGATAGACAGACAGACATCAAAGTGGTCTTACAAGGATTTTTTTTTTATGGTGGGAAAAAATCATCCAGTGACAAATCCCGCCCTTGGGTGAAGCAGGAGATAGTGTCAGACTCTTACTGACTAAAAACCCACCCGGTCCTACGTTGCCTTTCATACCAGGGCTGAGCCTTCCTGTCAGAGGCGAACCCTTGGCCTCAGTAGGCTTCGACCCTTTTGCGAAGTTCCTTGGTCGAAAAACGATATCCTTGGTCCTACAAGTGCTCCCTTTTTTCATTTTGAGCTACGGAACCCCAAAAAATAGGGCATGTGGACGTGTCAAACTTTTACTGACTAAACTCCAGCTATTTTCTTCCATGTGCCTTTTGCATTGTAACACGACGAGTCGTCGACGGCGCGTAATGTAATGTTAGCAAAGCTGTAGGGGCCCAGCAGGGCCGAAGTCTACACGGCCACGGTTTTATGGAACGCAAAGGGCAAAGAAGGCATATAGGTTGTTTATGGTAGGTAAAATCATCCAATGACAAATCCCGCCCTTGGGCGGAGCGGGAAGTAGTGTCCGACTCTTACTGACTAAAAAACTACCCTGTTCCTTCGTTGCCTATCGTGCCGGGGCTGGGTATTCCTTTCGGAAGCTGACCCATGACCCCAGCAGGCTTCGACCCTGCCTGCCTGCAGCTAGCAGGCTGGGCCTCTAAGGTTTGCTGACAGCTCCTTGAGGCGCGCGGGAATAGTACGTGCCGTTGAGGACTTGGGCTCGGTCCGGTCGGTTACCGGACGATCGGACAGCGTGCTACCCATTGCACGCCGTTCGCAAACCCGCGCCTACGTTGGCCGGAAATCGGGATCGGAATACCGGCGGCGGCTGGGCGAGCGCCCCGTTGAAGAAGGCACATAGGTGAGGTTTTAGTCAGTAAAAATCTGACACGTCCTCTCGCCCCGCCCTAGGGCGGGAGAAGTCATAACTCTTTCAAACGGACTCGAAATCCTTTGCTAGAAACTCGTACCTTAAAATCTTTTTGCAACACAAAAAGATCCTTAAAAATAATTTTCAAAATAATTAGGTGCTTTTTCTCCGTTTATTCGCTTAAGTAAATAAGGGCCGAAAAAAGAACAGGAAAAATCACAAAATGGCACAAAAGGTCTCTGATTGTAAACTGCTAATTAAGGGGAGTTGTTTGTACGTTAAACATGGCTAATTACGCGCCATCATATACGGGGCTGCGGGCGGAGGCGTGACAGTAAAAGATAATTAATTCAAAAAGTGTTTAACGAAGCTTTCGTTTTTTTGTTTTTTAAAAGGAATCGGGGCACACCATAACTGGTTCTTTTTTCCATTACTTTAATATTATGGGAGCCTGGTACTATTTATTTGTCTGGATGCAAAGCAAAGGAAATAAAAATTTGTTCCTATTTTAAAATAGGTAAAATGTAGGTGTTCTATACAAATAGAAAAAAATCCTTGTCCCCACCCCCCTTCCTTTTATCCCCTGCATGATGTTGAGTCGACGTTAACGTTAGAAAAAGTTTTTTTTTTTGTTGTTGAGGAACAGTTATGTAGTTTACATTTTTTGTAAAAGTAACCTTTGAAACTCTTAACTCTGAGTTACCACTATTCGCCTCACAAATGCATGTTACATTATCTGTGATATATACATAGGTTACTTATTATTCTGAAAAAATATGGTCTATGTGAGACAAGCTCAGAGAACTAAGCCGCAGGTAAAGCTAGTTTGCTTGCTTTCATAAATCTACGCATTCTTTTATTTTTATTAATTTAACTTAAAAAAGAACTTCGCCACACACCAGGAATTACTCCTGTATTGTGGGTGCGTTCACAGACATGTCAACTCACATACTCAAGACACCCAGACTCGGAACGCATACCTGTAGGCCATACAAATATTTGTTTCGTCTGGGAATCGAACCCGCGACCAGCAGCTCAACAGCAAATCGCTCAACCACTGCGCCAACCGTGCTCATTATCTATAATGTTTTTGGCTAAAATATCTAATAAATCTTTTAAGGACTGTTTTGGAGTGCGCGTGCTCGTCTCCACCTCAATTTTACTGTAATAAAATAATGTATCGTATCAAGCGCAGGTCGACCCTCATGAGGTCGTCCGAGTCGTAAGTGTGTTGAAAAACGTCACTGCAGCCCTCAGCTCCGTAACACACTCGCCTACGGCTCGTGCGAATTTCGCCTCAGTCGCAATAACAAACTTTCTGAACTTCTATCAAAATGTACTGTTATAGAGGTGAATCTTTTTCCTGTTTGCAAGATTAAGTACTAGGACTACAGACTTCATTAGGATAGTTCTGTGACACTTTTAGCACCGACCACAACCCATTTTTGTTGATAACAGGATCCACGTGATTTACAATTTTTACACTTTTCGATGTCTTTCGATGATTAAATATTGTCATGAATTAAAATTAATTCATTTAAATATGATAATGACGCTGGTGATTTATGAATGTCACTGGTACACGATGTTTTGCAATGTCCTTAATGAGTTTATTTTAATTTCCCATGTTTTTAAATGTATACCTATAATAAATACTAATATTATAAAGGGGACAGATTTGTATGTTTGTAATGAAATGAACTGACCAATAGGCTGCCCTACGGAAAAACAAAGAAATTACAGTCAAGTAAATTTTACAGGAGAATAAAACCGAAAAAACTTTACTTAATCCGTGGTTTTAATATTTCCATAATTTTTTAAATGTAATAATGCGTGAAATAATTTCTTCTATCAATTTTGTAACTATTTTATGACAAATTGTATATACTTTTAAATTTAAAAAATGTTTTTCGGTAGACAATTTACTTTTTTTATAAATTATAATTTCCTTTTTTATAATACAACAACTGAGTAGCGCTGTTTTTTTTTTTTAACAAAATTCAGTCTCAACAAAATACATTTTTACAAAAAAAAAAACCTGTAATTACTTTGTCGATATTTTTTTCTCTAAAACTAAAGCTATTTTTTATGGTTCTGAGAATTTAGTCACATCCGTTATGTTTTTATAAGTACCAAAATGTAAAAACATTGATTTATGAAAAATGGGAGGTAAAGTACCTCCCATTTTTCATAAATCAATGTTTTCCCGAAGAGCAGCGGCGATTTGAAAAATTCTTTCACCAGTAGAACTTTATCACGAAGTGACATAAGCTGTATGTTGTAGAAGAAAACCGAAGTAGGAAAATTAATTACAATAACAAAAAATTTCGAAGTTATAACCTATTGTTTTAAGAGGCTCCCATTAGCCGATGACCTTGAGCAAATGCTCAAGGTCGTTAATAAAGCTATATCAACAGGCAACAGGCTATATCAGCGAAAAGAACTGTCAAAAAGTAAGGATTGAATTGTGCTACCGAACTCTCACGTTACGTTTACGTACGACAATTCATGGTTTCAGAATGTGCTAGCCCTCCGGTGGTTTCTGATACAAAGTATGACAATATTTCATTAAGATTAACAGAAAGCTTCGATTTTCCTTGACTTCAGTATAACCATCAAGAATCTTCGCAACATCGATATAAACCCCAATAAATCAGTAAGTAGCAGATATAAAAATATGTGTAAAAATGTAGGAATGAAGGGAAATAAAAATCGTTATCGTTTTTACGGCCAGTGGCTCGGAAATCGCACCGATGTCGATGTGCCGAAATGTGATAAATTCTCACGCTTATCAGTGAACATAAGTACGTCTGATGATTGCAGTTTTTATTCGCTTTTCAGGGTATTTAAGTGAAGGTTTTTAAGATTGATGATATCAATCATTTGGAAGCTAATGTTAGTTGCTATTTGAGTACCAGAATCTACTCGTTTCGAAATAAGATTTCAGAATTGGCGTTGCGCAACCTCTAAATATTAACCAGTTATATTGATTTTTGGTATAAGAACACTGTGATTGAGTCGTATCAAGAATTCGAGCAAAGTCAAAAATCGACAGTTAAAAAAAAATAAGCACATGGCATTGGTGGCATGATAAATGGTTGATATTGTAAGCACTTTTTTGCTTTTAATAGCACCCTTATGGCTCTTTTCAAGATGAAAAATGACCTCACCCGATCTAGGAAGGAGCAGGAGGGCGAGTCAGAAATTTACTGACTAAAACCCCATTCCAATGTTCTTTCTTTGCCTTGCGTGTCAGGACCCTGAGGTTCCATTTTAGACGACCCATAGATGCCTTTGGGTACGGAATAGAAAACAAAATTGGTTGAGCGGTCTGTTTATATGTCTAATCTTGTTTCGAATGGAGTATAATAAGTCCAAACCGAGCTTTGCCACGACAATGAAAGATAAGAACGTATGGAATTCTAGATGTCACAGCTCATTAGAGCCACCCGGCACCCACTCCACACCGCAACACTGTCAACAAAACTGTGGCTAAGTATCAAAGTTCTTTCACTCTGAGGAATAGGCCATTAGAACGAAGCCGAAAAGAACAACTAGTAAGTAACAGGAAATAGGTACTGAGACAAATGACCACATATTGGTAAATGCTTTCGAAAATATCCAAAGAATGACTAAGTCATGACTTTCAGTATTTGAAAAGTTTTAATCTATGTATGCTCATGGTTTCCGTTACTGACTGACCAACACAGCTCAAACCACAGAACGGATTGTTGAGAATAGAATAAACTTTATTGTACACCAAAATAGTAAGAAAAACTTTTAAACAAACTTTAATCTATGGGTACCAGGGCCGGCCCGCCCATATGGTGAACAGAGCGGTCGCTCCAGGCGCCAAATCCTAGAGGGCGCCTAAATAGTAAAGAAAAAAAATCTCAATTGTCTATACTTTAAGCGAAGAGATGAACGAGACGCTCGCCGCGCGCGTTCTATTTCTTCTAAAATCCTAGTCGACCGTAGACGGTATTGCGGAATAGGTATAAGTATATTATTAGGAGCAAACAGGAGAGGCGCCATAATTGGATCTCGCTCAATTCTAAAATTTACCTACTTCGGGCGGCTGATGGGTACAATGGCGGTCTTATCGCTAACCTTGTGGTGGACTGTAAGAACACAACAGAAACAGAAATTTTCACACAGTTTTATTATGACATAGGCATGTGCCAAGAAATGAGTTTCCAAAATTGACTCTCAAAGGAGATGACACGGGTATCCAAAGAAACCTTTACGCGGGTGAAACCGGTGACAGCAGTTAGTAATTAATATGTACCTACTTGCATCCCACTCTGTAGAGCCTGCATGGAGGAGGACGAGACAGCAGCTCTGCTTCTAAGCTGCCCAGTAATAATAATAATATAATATTTCCACAACTATCACACAACACCGTCTAGTCCCAAGCTAAGCAGAGCTTGTGTTAGTTCAGTGGTCTTTTGATACAGGGCAAAGTATTTCGAAAACCCAGATACTCTCTGCGAAATGGTCAGTAACACCAAGGCGCTGATGGCCTTCCTTGAGGAGCTGGGGTGGATTGAATCACATATTTGGCCCACCCGTACGCAAGATACGCAATTTGATCGTGGAGTTGCGGAAATCAGCCCGAAATACAAATACAAAATGTACCTACTTAATGTAAAAACCACAACAGGAAGACGGTAAAATCACATAAGTGTACCAGGGCAACAAGAAACCACACAGCCTATTTAGTAGTTGAGCGCCTCACTGTACTACCACAGGATTTCATCTAATAGTTCTCCAAGTCTGAAACTCAAACGCCACAGTTGAGCAAGTGGTTTTGCAGTTTAGCAACACATGGCATTTGAACGGTGAATAGCTTGCACTACCATAAAGTTGTACTTATACGAGTACGTACTTATGTGAAGACAACCTTGTACGTGTACTTTTGTAACGGTAAGCTGCTTCATTAGCTACTAACTTTCTTAACTAGGAAAATGATTAAGAAAGAAAGTTAAGAGCCCGTTTCAAATAAGCTCGATAAAGGTATCGCAACGGAAAAAAATAGTCTAGTGTCTAAATATTGCAGAAATAAACTCCGCAAAGCTTCATGCTACCAAATATCAACATAGGAAGAATATTAGAAACACATTTTTTTGTAAGTCTTCTTAGGCACTGACTTATATTTTCCATCAACATGTTCAAAAAGTCAGTATCGGAGGTAGAGTGCGCTAATCTACTATTTTAAGCTTTTCCTATTTATTTATTTTAAACTATGCATTTTTGTGTATCTATAAATATTTTATTTTTATATTTAGTCTTTATTTCCCTGTTTTTTTTTCGTTTGTTGTCAAATAATAATTACCGTGATTGTTTCATGGTGTATCCTGTGTATACTTATAACAGGCATAAATACCAACTCTCAAATTGTATTTATTTTTTCCACCTAATACTAAGAATACCAAATTAGTTTTAAGCGAAACCTGAAACACGTCTAGTATTTTTATGGAAAGAATATATATCTATGTATATATTTTCATAACTGTATCATGAAAAATCACAAAGTTATAAGCTTGTTATGCTACCTGATTGTCCGCAGAAATACACGGTCACCGGTCATCCGGGCGATTGAGGGGTTGCTTTGCTCTCGCACCCGGCTGTGCGCTGGCGTCTAATGCCTGCACGCCATCGACACTAATTACAACCTGTGTTGTAATTAGTGTCGATGGCGTCCAACTTGTGACTTTTTTTACAGTTGTGTTGTGTTGTGTTTTTTGGTACAAATATAACATGTAAAAATTATTGGAATCAATGCAGTTCCTGATTCTGAACATATTATTTACAGGTTTCGCATATACTAAAAATAATGTTGTAAAGTTACAGTGATGCTAGTTTACTTTATATAAATCAAAAAATGTTTGGATTTATGAACAGTATAAAAATGTGGTATCAGCATAAGTGCCATCCTGTAATACTAGAACCCACGTTATGATATAATACTCGTAATATTTTTTTATTTTAGGCTTCGATTTTAGGCATTCAGCGTTCAACCTTGTTTTAACGAATCCGTAATATTTATTTAGGTTTGGCTATTTTTTGGCTTTTTTTTTTATCTGCGCTGTGGTACTAGGATAGCAGTGTTAGTAGGTAGGGACGCGTCCCGCACATAATATTGATTGTTATTTCACGAGTGATGTTTATCACTAGATATATTTTAAATTTGAAATTACGTTAAATGCATAGAGTTTTCTTTTTAAAGGAGGTGGTACTACTTGCAAGTAAATATCAGCGTAAGCATTTGCATGAAAAGGTGTGGATTTACCTATCTACGTACTGATAACTTAGAATGATAAAAATAAATTAGATTCACATTTTTGTGTTAGGTGTTACTTGACTACCACTTACTTACTATATGTACTTAATTTAGCTACTAGTACCTTGATCCTTATTCTTTTGATCCTTATGCTTCAGCAAAGATAGTTTTTCCTTTAATAAACCTCCAACTTACCTGCAAAAAAAGAAATTTAAATAATTCAGTAATCAACTTACCAACGACATCCTAAACAATAATTTCAAATTAAACCAACACAGTTTCACTAAATCTCACACAAGAACCTTGCAAATAAACTTCTCGGTACTAGGAAACAATAATTGTTAGGAGTAGAAATTCACTAGTATGTTACACAGGTAAGCACTCCGATATGGCTGGATAACGGAGTGCATTTCAGAATCTGCAAGCATTAGCATAATAAAGGTGTCTCAGACTGCGAGTACTGAGAAACTTCGTGATATGTTATGCTCGTAGCGAGCATGAATAATTGATTAATCTCGTCTCTGTGCTTTTATGTGATCAAGAAAAAAAAATGTAAAAGACAATACGGCGCATCGAATTAAAAAAAGAATTTGGCTTTTCGCGCTACGTTTCTGTCACCCATAGACAAAAGTTTCCTTTTTTTCTCATCGTCCAAATACCGGATTTTATTTGAGTTATCCAAGAACGATCGTTGGACCAAATTGGCCATAAAATAATTTAAGTTTCTAATTATTGTTCTAAGTTTAAAAGGTCAGACTCGTAAAAGTTTTAGGAAATTAATGTTGAAAAGAAACTACTGGAAAACTGATTTTATCGAAGCCGTAAAATATGGTTTTTACAGCTTTGTGAACTTTTCCAACGGTCAGCAAAATTAACTGAAAACGAGGTGGAACTGAAAACTTCTTGCTGCAGTTTTTATCTTAACTTCCGAGCGAATTCTTCGTTATATTTATTGAATCTATGTTCTTAAATAAAATACAAAAATGTTTCATAGATTTTAAAACCGTCCAATCGATGTGCCTCACTCAAACCAGTTTCATTAGAAGGGTAGATTAAAATATTTATAGACCTTAAAAAATCCTTTTCTTTTAGTAAATAAACAAATCGTATGTTTACCCAACTGCCAAGAAGGGCGAATTACTCGTATTAAATAATCTAGACTAAAATCATTCTATCCAATACGGATCCCGACTGTTGCAGTCAATACCTTCCATATTAGATTTTATTATTAGTCTTTTTTTATGTGTGTATTGTATATGAAATTGTTTCGATGTTGGAAGTAAATAAAAAAATATATTTAAATTTCTGTCTTATATACATTACACAAAAACATTAATATATACACTAGAGGCTACTAGTAGAAAAAATAATAATATGTACAAACGGGTAGAAAAAGAACTCATTGGGCATCAAAAAATTCATCCACATCGATATCAATGGGAAAAGTGCCCAGAACGCTGGCAGCATTGCCTCGTTGGATGGCAATGCTGATGGATGTTTGAGCCGTTTGGGGTTATACTATAAATATACTATAAATTAATAATGTTGTATACTTATGTTTATCAGTTGTCTAGTACTCATAGCACAAGCTCTGCTTAGTTTGGGACTAGATTTTTTTTTTTTTTTTTTTTTTGGTAGGTAAAATCATCCAATGACAAATCCCGCCCTTGGGCGGAGCGGGAAGTAGTGTCAGACTCTTACTGACTAAAAACCTACCCCGTTCCTTCGTTGCCTATAGTGCCGGGGCTGAGCCTTCCTCTCAGAAAACGGCCCTTGGCCCCGGCAGGCTTCGACCCTGCCTGCCTGCAGCTAGCAGGCTGGGCCTCTACGGTTTGCTGACAGCTCCTTGAGGCGCGCGGGAACAGAACGCGCCGTCGACGACTTGGGCTCGGTCCGGTCGGTTACCGGACGATCGGACAGCGTGCTACCCATTGCACGCCGTCCGCAAGCCCGCGCCTACGGTGGCCGGAAATCGGGATCGGAATCCCGGCGGCGGCTGGGGCGAGCGCCCCGTTGCCTCTGCCTGATGCGGTCGGCCTCCTCCTTTGCTAGCATTACTGCTTCGCAGAAGGAGGCGACCGCCTGCCATCCCTCCTCGCTACGGACCATGGCCTGAACCAAGGCCCGGCGAGAGAGATCGCTGCCGCCGATCGCCCCCACGAGGACACGGCGATGCTCCGCCCAGGCGGGGCACACCTCAACAGTATGCTCCACCGTGTCCTCCGGGTGTTCCGCACAGTGGCGACACCCGGGCGAATCCTCCGCACGAATCCGGAACAGGAACTTAGCGAACTTGCCGTGTTCGGTAAGAACCTGCGTCGTGCGGAAGTTTAGAACGCCGTGAGGTCTTTCCAGCCACTCCTCAAGGATGGGCCTTATCGCCTCGATTGTGGCGCGCCCCGAACGAGGTTGCGATAGTCGCTGACGCCATTTCGCCATGAGATCCCGCCGAAGCTCTGTCCGCCAAGCCTCGACTTGTCGCGGCAGCGGAATTTCGCCCCGGCGTTGCATCTCCATGCGCTTATCGTGCATGTGTGCAAGGACTGTTGCCTCCAGATCCCATGGCGGTTGGCCAGCAAGGAGGGTTGCCGCCTCGCGGGAAATCGTTCGGTACCCTCGCACCATGCGTATTGCCATGACCCTCTGGCACGCATTCAGCTGGGCCCTCGGTTGCTGTGTCAACGTCGGTGCCCACACCGGGGCCCCGTAGAGAGCCATGGACCGAACGATTCCCGCGTAGAGCTTCCGGCAGGAGGCGTCTGGTCCCCTGAGGTTGGGCAGGAGCCGCCCGAGAGCAGCCCCAGTCCGATTCAGTTTGGGAGCCAGACGTCGGAAGTGCTCCTTGAAGTTCCACCAGCTGTCGAGGACGAGTCCCAGGTACTTCATCGTCGACCCGACGCTGATGTGAACCCCTCCTACCGTTAGCTGGGAACCCGGTGGTGGTGCACCCCGAGGGCCGTGAAAACACATGGCCTCGGACTTGTGCAGTGCCACCTCGAGTCCCAACTGCTGGATCCTGTCCACGACCATCGCAACCCCGCGTGTCGCTAATTCGACCGCCGTCCGGTACGACTCTCCCCGCGCTAGGACCAACGTGTCGTCCGCGTAGCAGACCACGCTGACCCCGTCGGGGAAGTCGCCGCGCAGCACGTAGTCGTACCCGATGTTCCACAAGGGTGGTCCTAGTACCGATCCCTGTGGAACACCGCACGACATCTCTCGACGTTTCCACTCTCCCTGGTGACCGGGGTAGATGATATACCTCTCCGATAGGTAGGCCTCGATCACACGACAGAGGTAGTCGGGCACCCGGTGGTACCGGAGTGCCGTTCCAATGCTACTCCAGGGCAGGGAGTTAAAGGCGTTGGCAATGTCCAAGGACACTGCCACGACACACCTGCCCTGGGAAACCGCATCCCCCGTCGTGAGGGCTCGCACGCGCATGATGGCGTCCACCGTGGAGCGCATCCTGCGAAAACCAAACTGTCCGTCCGAAAGGTCCGGCCCCACCCTTGCAAGGCGCGCGACGAGGCGATTTGCAATGACAGTTTGGGACTAGATGGCGTTGTGTGATAGTTGTGGAATATATATTACATTATTATTATATCTACACACGGCCAAAACTAACTTGCAATCGTGAGATAGGAAAACTGTGGGTAAATATTATGATGTCAAGTAGAACCTCTTTTTGTTTACCTGTTTGCTAACTGTTCGCTGTAGATAATAACTCCGATGGTAACGCCCAATGTGTTATTAATATAAAACGTTCGTGATTAGGCGTAATGCTACCTAATTTACATAAAACAATTTGATATTTACGAACACGATATAAACCAGAATAACACCTCCCTATGTAAATTGCTATAATTCCAGTGTTTTGAGTGTTTGTTATCCAGGTAGCAGAATGCGGCATGTTATGTGGATTGGTAGAATTACCAGGGTGACATGAAAACGGAGTGGTATTCATTTGCATTGCTAACGTATAATTTTCATGAATGGTCGGACACGCTCTCACATTGTTGGACTCCTATTACGTTCTGAACCAATTATCATTACAATAAAACATTTGTTTTCACTTTTTGAATAACAAATGAGAGCTTTTGGGCCTAGGGTATTCAAAATGAAAGGTTATCCTTACAATTAGGTACCTACCCCTACCCGTGTAATTATTCTCATTTCTTGTGTTTTGTTGTTAAATTATATATGATGCCGTGTACCAACCCGAGCACGCTTTGTAAAACAAAATTGTAACTTTAAAAAAATGGCTGAAGGATAATAGAGATTAGATTATAGGCAGTGGCATTATCTGTAACGGGGTTAGAAAGATTACGAATACGCGTCTAAGGGCTGATTTCATCATTCAATATAAAAACGTAGTTCAACTAAACTGAGCTCAGCGTAATCTAGTTTAAAGACCCGTGTCGTAAACATGGGCGACAACAAAAGAATTGAAACTGAGTTTACCGTAAAATAGATTCATCGCGGTGAAACGCAAACTGAAGCTATAATCGCGATTAGGCGCTCAAACTGCGCTTTGTTTTATATAATCGCAATTAGTTTACCTATTGGTGAATTTGGCCCTAAGATGCTAACGGTCCGTGGACAGTAGGACTTATAAAAATGCTAGAGGACTAGTTGTGGGCCATTGGGCAACGTTGCAGCGTCAGGTAGATTGAGTTGAGAGCCAATGCTCAGGACCACATCAATCTTGCTGACATCCCTTTGAGGTGCGCGTGAAACACAACGTTGAGTCTGTCCTTATCGGACGGCGAGCTGCTCTTTGTTTAAAGACAAGCTCGTGCGTACGGTGGCCGGGAGTTGTTCTGCGAGTCCCGATACCCAGGGCGTCTCCGGTGGTGAGGCAAATGTACCTAACTCTCGCATTTTATTGCATCCTGGTCCTGGTGGTCTAGCACACACAAAACGTTTTGGGAACATATTCATGGTGTGTATACTACAGTTATGGAGTGGAATTTCCTACCAGAGTCAGTTTCTTGATAGCTGCAACCTAGGGGTCTTTAAAGAGTGAATAGGTTAAGTACAGTACGGCCGACGGATCTTGGCGCATCTGAAGTTAGGCTCTGCGAAATTTAGCGCTTGTGCACTCGTAAAAAAATAAATGGTTTGAAAAAATAAATCCCAATAGCAGTTGTTATTGCTGTTAACAACTGTTATTGGCATTTATTTTTATAAATAATTTATTTGGTGCGCTTATTTTGAGCGCTAAAGTTCGCAGAGCCTAACTTCAGACGCGTCAAGATCCGTCGGCCGTACTCTACTTCTAGGCTAGCGTGCTCAATCGTCGGCCATAGCATCGCTTGGCATCAGGTGAGATAGTAGTCAAGCGAAAGCCTATTAACAATAAAAAAGGAATATTCGGACGCCATATATGGGTGTAGAAAAAAAAATTTGGTCACAAATTATGATTTGCGGTGTAGGGAACTTTTTTATTAATGACAGGATCGTGGTTGACCATTATTTTAGGTATATGAGAATAGATTCGTTATAAAATATGGTGTTTGAAACTCTTATAAAAAACCTTACCTCCTTTGAATTTTCGAAGTTTACTTTGAATTGTTAAAATTAAAAATGCGACACACTAGCCAAATGCAATCACAAAAACTACTTTCGTGGTTTCTGTTGCATGCACATTTATTTATGTGATTATTAAAATATTTTAATCCTATCGTGATAACAAAGTAATTATTAACATCACACTGACAGGTACTTTAGATTCGTGTCTGATTGCGGTAGTCTTATCGATATTGAATCATGAAATGTGTTTATTGTCAATATAGCTTATCTTAGCAATTATGCGATCCTGGTATCATGGGTTAACTGTGATCTTGTAAAAAGGTTATGATGAGGGTTTAAAACCTCGTTTTATAACTATGATTTGCTTTAAATATTTTCACATAATGTTTCCTTTTTTTAAGGTAGTTATAATCTAATTACTTCTCCCGCCCTAAGGTAGAGCGGGAGGGCGAGTAAGACTTTTACTGACTGAAACCACACCTATGTTCTTTCTTTGCCATTGCATTCCAGGACCAGGTCTGAAGTGGCCCCAGTAGGCTTCGGTCTTGCTGGGCTCCTACGGCTGCGAGAATGTTCGAAAGCCTTTACCCCAGGAACGCAAAGGGCAACTGAAGGAGCACAGGTGGATTTTACCCAGTAAAAGTTAGAAAGGTATTTGATGATTATTCACCTCAAAAAAAGTTTCCTATTTACGCGGCAAATAAGTCGAATCGCCACGGCTATACGCAGGCCCACCTCGACTGAGACCCGAAAATCGGGTATAATCCTCGTTACACAAGTTGAACCATCGAGCGGTCGACCTTTAATAATAAATAAATAAATGGGCAGAACGTTTTATCTTTTAAAGAAATAAGTGATACTAATAGGTACATTATAATGTGGACCAAAAGTGGCCTTTTTGTTAAATAAATAAATTAATATAAGTCCTTTTCTCCCTTACTAGAATGTTTTTGTAGTTATAAACCCTACAACAAAACAATACATAAGATAAAAATCACTAGAAAGTATAGTTTAAATTTTATTTATTTCTAGAGTGTTAAAATGTATACTTGGAGGACGTTTTCTTCAAGGAGCTTCGCGATTTAGCCACGCGTGCCTTTCATTAAACCAGACGGTAGCGAAGTCCCTAGGATGTGTACGTAAAATTCAATGTGATTTGATGAGATACGAAATTGCGTAGCCAAGTGTTCTTGTAAGTACGAGTAGCAATCGTTTTAATCCCCTCTTGACTCCGTATGGGTACATTTTAAAATGAAACGTAACTTTGTAGTGGGAAAAAAAAAATATTTTGTCACTTTAGTGGCCAGGAAAGTCAAACTAAAGATTGGAACAATATGCCTGCTGCAGTCTTCCCGTACACACAAATTATAATTCACTACTACATTATAATTATACATTATGGTGTCTTCAAGTCTAGAGTGAATAGGGTCTTAATAAACTAGTGCGCCTCATAATTAACGATTACATTACTGCTTGTCATCAGGTGGGATCGTATTCAAGCATTAGTTTTTAATATAAAAAAATCCCAAAATATCTACAGAAAATTCAAGGTATTTTCCCTTTATATACATAAAACTTTTTCAGGAATTAGAAGCATTTCTCTGACGAAAAACCACTCATTGAATGCTCCGAGCAATGGAAAAGCATATATCATTTTCACAAGCTAATTAGGGAACTCAAATAAAAACTTGGCAGTCTTTGAACACTACCTGTGCCTCATTCACAAAGTAAAAAAAAAGTATACACAAACTAAAGGCGTGTGCACACATTAAAAAGCGATAACGGTCTATGTTCGGTGAGGTGTCCCGCACACGCTTCGCCTGATAATCGCGTTTGATCAGCGCTCATGCGTGATAACCGCCGGTGAGCGCACGCCTTTATACCTCCGGTTATTTTTATACAAGGTAACGTGCGTATGGTAATGTACCTAACTTATTTGAACAAGGAAATTAAAAAAATAATCCGGTTTTAAAGAAAATTTAAAACTAAATTGGAAATATCAAACAAAATATTTTTGTTTTGGAAAATAGAACATAAGATTTCGTGAAAACAAATCCAATAAAAAAATATTGTTAAACATACCCTTCTTTTAGGACAAAAGTGACATAACTCAAAACTTGTACTTTGTGGAAAATTAGCAAAAAGGCTATATCTAGGTATTTTTAACTTATCTCTGCCGTGTTTCTTCATTACTCATAATCCGGGCTTTTTATCCAAAAGGTTAGCTTTTTAATGTCAGTTTATAGCAAAATTAGAATTTACTTTAGAGGATTTGGTTATAATAATATAATTTTCATTCCAAAGTTGCAATACATTCGTTGTTCTAAATAAGAAACCGCAAGTACCTATCTCTTTTGTGCCGCAAGTCGTTTGATCACAATATTGCCGTTCTAAATTTCATTTCTCTACAGTGAGAATTTCGCTAATCAGTTGTCAGAAATAATGAAACAAAAACCTGACAAAAACCAAAATTAATCCAACATTTATAAGCACACATTAACCCAAAATTATTATTGCCTGAAGCATTCTTAAAATATCACTGAAACAGCAAATAAATCAGCAAACCAAGTACTACTCGTAGGATTACATAATGTTGCCACAGGTGTTCTGTCTCGAACCAATATAACCTCACCTGGACTGACCGCAGTCCTTGAAAAGGGTCCAGGGCAAACAGGGGAATACAAAAATATTTGTTCAAATATTCACATGTCATCAATGTAATTAAATTGTCGTCTCTTTTACCAACGACAGCGGATATGTCAGGGTAATCGAAGTAACTTCTTTTATTTTATAACAGCCTGGTACGATTTGAAAAAGAAATCATTACAGTAATTACATAGCAGCGGTTTTCATGAATCAAAAGGAAATTAATAAATGGTTTACGTGGATAGAATAACCTATTAAGTTGAATGTTATTTTTACATTAAATCAATATTCCGACTCTGCCATTTATTTCATTTCGGGGAAGCAGATGAATTCGATTTCGATATTCCGATTGCTAAAGTGATCAATCAGAAAAATGTCATCAATCACAATTCACGAGTTTGCGATTCATAGCCATTGTATTAATTTACATATTTATAGAGAGGCCTTCTATATTAAAATCAAAATGATATTTGTTTTTTTTTTTGCTACACGTCCGATATTCAATTCAGTTCAATTTCAATTTATTACAGATATTAAAATCCATAAAAATTACATAGAGACGAATTCAAGTTAAAAATTATCAATCATACTTAAAAAAATTATAATAAGAAATTGACAAAAAAATATTATAAATTTAAAAATAATTAAATCATCAATAATCAAAATAATAAATTACAAACACTTAAACGAAAAACATAGGTACATAATCAATTTCAATTATAAATATGAGGCACCGCTGGCGTGCAATCGTATCTACCTCATTAGCATTGGTAAGTCCCACCGCTGGGCCAATGTGCGCAGAATACCATTAAAAAAAAACATTTTAATATTAAAATCAAAATGATTTATCTAGTTTTTTTTTTTGCTACACGTCCGAAACATCGTCTTATCGTTAAACCAAATAAAGTACCTATACTATTATTTTCTTTAGTTTCTTTTCAGGGCCGCATTGGGCCCGCGTGGTGGATTATGGCCTATTCCCTCTTCTAGAGAGGAGGCCTGAATCCCAACAATTGCAGTGGGAACACTATAAGGCTGATGCTATGCTATTCTTTTCGGGACCATAAGAGTTTTTAACCGAATTTAAATGAAGAAAATCGTCAAAAAGGAATTTAAAAAATCCAGCTGAAAATTTCAAAGCATGACAGTATTTAATTTAACCATGCAGATATAAACTTTTAAGTAAAAGCTATGCAAGTATGCAGGTCTCACAAATTGCAAGTCTCGTAGTTTTACAAGTCAAACTAAGCGAGCAAGTCCCAAGTAAAAATACGACGAACACTACGACAGTTTTGCTCGGTACGCCGTTAGTCGTATTGTTGTCGTGTTACTCCGAAGTTTGTAATTCTCTGAAACGCTTCATGTCTTAAAGTTTCATACGTTGAGTCATGAATTTAAAATACTGAAACTTTGTAAGATGAATGTTACCGGCATTAATTAAAATATGGTTATGTATGAATAAGTTGTTGTTTTTGTTACTTTTATGTTCCTTACGAGTGTATAATATGTAGGTATGTATACTATAACATTACTTAGTAAGGTTCTGTCTTTATGACCGACTTTAAACAAGGAGGTGTTTCTTAGTTCAGTTGTATTGTTTTTTAATGAATGAACCAGTTTTTTTAGCGAGTGGTCAGGTTGCCGTCTGCTTAATCGGACTTGCCTGTGGCGGTCTTAATAAAATTTAAGACTCCAGCAAGGACTCATACAAAATAAAAACTTACTCCTTCAGTGGCCCTTTGCCTTCTAGGACCACGAGTTTCATTTTCAGATAGTCCTCACGGTCCTAGCGCGCTTCGGCCCTCTGCGCCCCTACGCTACCGTTTGCTGACATCTTTTTGAGGAGTGTGTGGAACACAGCGAGCCGTCGACTACTTGGGCTCGGTCCGGACGGTTGCCAGAAGGCCGGTTGGCAAACTACCGCAAGCTCGCGCTTACCGTGGCTGGTAATCGGGGTCGGGGTCACAATGATTGGAGCGTGAGGATGGTCTTTGCTAGCATAGCATTAGTGCTTCGCAGAAGGATGCAACTGCCTGCCATTCCCCATCTCTCTGGAAAGTGACCTAAACCAGGGCCTGATGCAAGAGGTTGCCGGCGTCGATCGCTTTTACGAGGACACCTCCACCTCCGTCCTCCGGGCGGTCCACAACAAGACATCCTCTGTGGGATCGGGGTTTAGAGGGTCGTTGGAGGAGGACAGCAAGGAACGGGCATGATCGAAAATTTTGGGATGAGAAAAGAGATGAGACAACGACTTTCATATAATTCCTGGAGTCCTAGTAACATTTTCGCTGCCTGCTTTGACTATTTCTATTTCATTTCGAAAAATACAAAAGAAATGTAGTCCTCTCATAAATATAAAACGAGGCAAAAAAACGGCCCAGGTGTGCAGTATTAATTTTTAAAATATGCTAACGAATCTTCGTCCATTTTTCATTCGCTGGATATTAATGTCCGTATCAATAAAGATACCAATCTGCATCGTCCGATATGTATGCTGTTGCTGTATATCATCATGAATGCAAATTTCAATCAGGTTGGACGTTGATTGCCAATAATCTGACCGAATTGTGCATGTTGCATGGCCAATACACGTCTTGATATCAATTAATATCAGCAATCCGTAGCGGATGAGCAAGCGAGATACGTGGGCGACTATTCTGGCCAGAAGCGTAACGTGGACTAATCTAGATGTGGGCGAACGCATATTAGCAAGGCCTTTTTATTTCAGTGCCTATTGTTTTCCCAAGATCAATGCAGTGATATTATCTGATAAGCAGTCGCTCCATTTTAAACTCGGCTGTTCAGTGGCATTCGGTTAGCCTGGAACGACCTCTAGCTAGTTAGAAAAGGCTAGGAGGATGATGATTGCAGTGATCTTGGCATCTTTTTATGAAAACAAAAACAGTAACTTATCAACACTTGTAATTTTAAGTCATAGTTGATTACCTGATACCTATTTAAAGCTCAAACTTAAAGTGCCCTCGCTTGTCATCGCGTGAAGCCTGTATCTTTTGAATACCGTAATTAGAGACACAATAGAAAGATAATAGGTGTGCGGACACCACTGTCCTCTTGGGGCTTGACAGTTTAAGTGCGTGGCCGTAGGCATGGAGCCGCTTCGCCTACGCCTAGCAACGCCACTGATTCTGGCAAATAAGCAAGTATTCCGACTTTTTGCGCCATTTAGGTACATTTATGATCGCTAAAGAAGCAAAAGGAGTATTTATGGTGAAAGCTATGGACACACACAAGTTAATTTTGTATTTTGTGTAGATAAAGGAACATTATTAAGTCAAGGAAATGGTAAATATTTGCTAAAATCGACTATCTTTTAACATTTGCGTGTCATCGAAGTAAAACCGAGGATTTACTGAGCAAATGCTAGTAAAAGTCTGAAATTAGGTAGAATTGGTGCTTAAAGCTTAGGTTTTACTGGTGATTCCTTGGATTTATTGTTATTCGGGCTTCTGTAGTGACACTTAAAATGGCTAGGTAAAGTTTAACGTTTTCGGAAATGTAAATTTCTTGTGCTTGTTGCCCATGAAATCTTTCTTTTGTTTGAGACATCTTCGAATACGTAGATATTTTCATGCCACAATTTCATTGGCCTCGCCATTTCCTCAATGCTCTTCGATGCTCTTTTTCGAGTAATTTGTCGAGATGTGAAATTTCCCAGGGCGCTGTCTAGCGGCTGTCACTGACAGATCTTGCTTGTCTAGTGATTCAGACGCGACCGTCTACGATGTGTGTTATCCTGGTACCAGTGGTACCCTTGTCTTGTAAATTCAGCACTATAGTTATATTCTTTTGAAGTTTATTTCGAATTATTGATATTGGTATTTTCAGAACAGGGGCCGTTCAAGTATTACGTAAGCAGTTTTTTTTTTTGCAAATATTAACCCCCCCCCCCCTCCCCCTTGTCAGCAAAAGTAAGCAAAGCTCTACCCCCCTCATGCTTACGTAAACATTGGTACATGCATTTTTCAATTATTTCTGGTTTCGTTATTGAGGAGTGGTTATAAATCTAGAAATAAGGAAAAGGCTTGAAATAGAGGCTGAGTCCAAGTCTTTAAGGACATTGGAAGTTTGTTGCTTTCGTGTGATTTTGGAACATCGATATCTTAAAAAACTAACAAAATATACTGCTGACGTAATCACCATCCAGACCCCCCGTCGCCCATGTCATCTAAAATAACCAAAGCAAAGACTACCCACTATAGTGCTTACGTAATACTTGAATGGCCCCAAAACAATATTAATATGTGGCAGTGAGTTTATAAACTGAGCCACAGGTGAAGTTTACGACAGCTCGCCGTCCAACGTATGGTAATTGTCGAAACCGAGTCGTCATGGTGCGTGGTGATCCATGCGCGCTTCAATGAGATGTAAAACCCTGTGGCCATAGTGGGCATCGGTCCTGGTAGGCACCAGGACCGATGCCCACTATGGCCACAGGGAATTTGTGAAAAGGAAACCAGTGATCCTAGTACCACTAAGGGCAATTACAGCACATAGTTGTAGTGTTAGTTAAAACGTAGTGTTTGGATAAGGTGAAGTTTGCCATAGTATCACACAAACCTTTTAATATCAAATCATGTGTGCACACTATCCACTATCATAAGAAAAAAACAATTTAAAATATCGTAAATAAGGCGCTGAATTCTGATATGTCTCCACGGGGTAATGCGCAAGTGTACACAGACAATGGGACTCGTAAAAGCATTATTGCCATATTTCCTCCGGCTCCGGTTGGAGCGAGGGGGAGTGTCACACTTTTACTACTTGAAACCCGTCCTTCAGTAACCCTTTGCGTTCTATGGCTTTTGGTTCTTTGCGTTCTTTTGAATCCTGCAGTCCTAATACTCACGGTGTTAACATACTCGTATTAGGTATGCTAGATAATAGCAGTGACATAAGAGAGACAAATATACCTCATCATCATCATTTCAGCCCAAAGACGTCCACTGTTGGACATAGGCCTCCCCCAAATGTCGTCACAATGAACGGTCCTGTGCGTATCGTATCCATCGGATTCCTACAGCCTTTACGAGGTCATCGGTCCAACTTGTAGGAGGCCTTCCAACGCTGCGTCTTTCGGTACGCGGCCGCCACTCCAGAGCCTTTCGGCTCCAACGGCCATCTGTTCTGCGAGCAATGTGCCCTGTCCATTGCCACTTTAATTTGGCGATTCTTCGTCCTATGTCGGCAACCTTGGTTCTCCTGCGGATATCTTCATTTCTGATTCGATCGCGCAAGGAAACTGCGAGCATAGCCCTTTCCATTGCCATTTGAGTGACTTTAGCCTTCTGATGAGGCCTATAATAATACAATATACCTACACTTAGATAAGTATATTCATTTATAATTGTACCTATATTTAAAACATAAACAAGCCAAAATAAAAACCCTAGACAATAGTTTTAAAATTAATCAACAAAAAATAATTCTCATATCAGAACCACCACGCAACATCGAATGATTAATTAATAACTAAACGGTCAATTTAATTTAATTGAATAGCAACCATTCAATTTAATTGAACAGTGACTGTTCAAATATGAATTTACCTTTATTTAGCTAACATGTCGATGGCTCACAATAGTAATTCCATTAGTCATTAATTTGTCAGCAGTGTTGCCAGACGGCAAATATGTATGAATGTGGATTCGATTATTTGATGGATTATAATTTTATAACTTGCTGTACTCTGTAGGACCGGAATGAAAAAAATTTTTTTTTTACTTTTTAAATGTTTCATTAATTTTATTAAGCCGTAAGATGACCGCAAATTATCATAAACCCGGGTCACTTTATCCAGCCCGAGTAGTGTTGTGATAAAAATAAGTCTGGAGACATTTATTTAAATCGATTACATATACATAGGTAGGGGTAAAATAGACAATGGCTAAAATATGCAATTATTGTCATATCATCATGAAAAACTTTATTAAATAATCTTAAAAAATTTAAATGTGAATCATATACATATGTTTAATATAAGTAATATGTATTTTGATTCAAGCGTCATTGCATCGGGATCTTTAAATGAATAAAATACAACTTAGTAAGTAATTATTACAATTTGATACAAAACAGTGAATAGATTTTCTTGAATAATATAATATAAAGTTATTTTATAATTATATAGGTCATACCTAAGAACAATTTCGATCATGCCACCTTAAATACAAAAAGAAAATGTAATCAAAGGATCATCTTTTCACACACACACACACACACACACACGCACAAAGATATTCAAACTTATAACACCCTTCTGTTTCGATGGGGTTAAAAAAGCACTTCAAACATCACGTAACAACTTACTGAAAACCAATTTTAATATTCATTTGATTTTCTTTACGCTAGTCAAGACCTGTGCGATTAAAAACGTAGCAGTATTGTTAAGTTCAAAATCGCAACGAGCTGGCGAACTCTAATAAAAAACCTTCCCACTTTAGTCTCCTACTTTATTATAGTGGCCGATAATGAGCTCTCTCACAATATTGGAGTAGGAACCTCTCTTCCACTTGAGGTCTCGTCAGTTTAAGTTAGTATACTTAAGTAAAATTAATATTAGTAGGCCGTTAGGGGTAAGAAAATGGAGTCGTATTTCTACTTGTAGTTTCAACAGTAAAGTGAAAAATTCTTCTGTTATCTGGATTCCTAGTACTTAATTATAAACTGCAATCGGTTATTGTGGAGAGTAGTGGATAATATGGGTTACGATGTCTTTCTAAGATAATATCCTACGTTTATTTATTGGTAATAATTTATTTAGCTTTAAAAAAAGCATCGTATATAAGAATGTACGTCACTGCAGGCACGCAGTGTGTGATTAGGTACCTACCCACCTATGAATGATACGAATAATTATTATATATGTCTTGCTTTGCAGATGAGTAAATTGCAGGTGTTAAGTTATGTAATGTTTGGGTCAACAAAAGATTACTTTTAGCACCTAATTTAAACTTAAAAGGCAATAAAAATAACTGTCTGATATCTTTGTATTTGTCTTTGTCTGTGACAATTTGTAGTCCATATCCAAAACATCTTCAAGAACCATCTATCGACGTATTTGTCGATAGATGGTTATCGACGTTTATTTATTCAGTGGCAGCTCTAGCGGCGACATCTATCCGAATAAGAAACTCAAATATGGTCCAGAGTCCGAAGGTTCACAGCTGATGGTCAGGCGATCTATAATACAGATTTGATTATGGATTAGATTAAAAAATACTAATTAATGAGAAATAGTACATTTTGATACAAGTGCAGAAAGTTTGTCATTGCGACCAAGGCGGAATTCGGACGAGCCATAAGTGAGTGTGTTATGGAGCCGAGGGCCGCAGTGAGAAATTTGCAATTGTATCAAACGACGTTTTTCAATAAAAGTGGTGGTTGACGCGCGCCTCGTAGTGGTCGACGCGCGCCCAGCCTGGTATGATAAATGTAATAAAATTGTGGCTAGGGTGAGCACGCCCACTTTTCTGCACTAGTGCGGAAAACAGTCAATTGCATGCTTATGAGCAGTGAGAAAAGAGCAGGTTTTTGAGTAAGTGTATTGGAAATATAATTAGAATATTTCTTGTGTTTTAACTGGGTACCTATCCAGTACTTAATGAAAAAAAAAATATTCTAGGTATAAGCACTGCCAATTTCATCTACTTGAAAATATTGATGCAATTGTGATTGTCGCTGTGTGCAGTAATAACTCAAGGTAAACACGATAACAGGAAAACAAATAAAAATTATGTAACGTGTGTTATCCGCGGCCACGTTATAAGCAGTAAGAGCATATTATACAAGGTCTTACGAGCTAAAGAGCCAAGTGTAGCAGACGTGTTGTGTATTCAATCGTTCACAAATGAGTTTCGAAAATAAAGTAGTTTTGGTTACCGGCGGGAGTGCCGGCATTGGTGCTGCTACAGCAGTATTATTTGCCAAAGAGAGAGCTTCCGTTGCTATCGTGGGCCGGAATGAATCTAGACTAAAAACTGTCGCTGAACAGTGCCAGGCACATGGAGTCACACCACTCGTCATAAAAGCCGACGTTTCTCAAGATGAAGCAGCAAGTGAAATTATTAACAAAACCATCGACAAGTTTGGAAAGCTCGACGTTCTGATCAACAATGCTGGTATTGTCGCCCAGGGAGGACTACTTGATGCCGACCTTATGAAGAATTATGATAAAATCATGAACATTAACCTGCGAGCGGTCGTCAATTTGACCAGTGTAGCAGTGCCATATCTTGTAAAATCCAGAGGAAATGTTATCAACATCTCCAGTACAGCAGGAAGTCAATCCGACCCGTGGTTGACGGCATACAGCATATCAAAAGCTGGATTGGAGCAATTTTCAAAGACTGCTGCTTTGGAACTGGCGCCTTCTGGCGTAAGAGTCAATATAGTGAGTCCTGGCCCAGTTGAAACTGATATTTTGGAAACTGCTGGCATGCCTATTATGTGGGAAGTATGGGGTAAGCACTCACCTCTGGGCAAAGTGGCTTATCCAGATGAAGTAGCAGACTTAATCCTGTTTCTAGCAAGTGACAAAGCGAAAAGTATTACTGGTGCTAATTTTACTATCGACAATGGTGAATTGCTAAAAAATGGACACTAATACGTTATCAATAAGTGTTGTTATTTCTCTATCTCAGCAAATAAAATGATGACACTGCTTTTCTTGTCGATTATTGCCCTGTTGGAAATCAATCACATTATCACTTAGTATTGCGAAGGACGAAAGATTGTGAGTGTGTGTACAAATTGAAGGAATTTGGGTGAAATTTGGTACACGGGTACGTAAACCGTGTCCTGGAATAGCACGTAGGATACTTTATATCCCGGGACTCTGGGTTCTCTTGAGATATTTTTTTTCTATTGCCCGAGTTAAAAATTATTTTTAGTATAAGCGAAACCTGAATATAGTTTGTTCAGAATCGGTAACTGAATCGATTACAATATTTTTTGTTATATTTTTTCCCAAAACATATTTAAAAAGATCAAAAGTTGGACACCACCGGCACTAGTATAATACAGGTCACGGCGGGTCATAGCGGATATTAGGCGCCAGGGTACAGCTGGGTACGGGAGCAAAGCCACCCCTCAATAGCTCGGATGGCCCGGTGACCATGTGTTTGTGTGGACAACCACGTAACTTTGTGATTTTTCATGATACAGTTATGAAATTTTGTACGTAGATTCTGTGCATAAAAATACTAGACCCGTGTTTTGAGTTTCGCATAGGTATACTAACAATAAGGTTGTATAAATATAACAAGATATGTGTGTGTTTGTTACCACAAAGTTCAATACTTATTACGATAAAAAATTGAGTGCTTCTATTTTTGTCCGGTTTTGGTATTACAACATAATGTTTACTTTGTGGCGACGACATGATAATAAAATCATTCTAGACATTTTGTTTGTTGATAACGTTCACTTTTTATAACACTTCGCTAGCTCTTTAATGTGTCATTATTGTAAAACAAAACAACATTGATAACGCTTGTATAACCTTTACTATACTTCTTGCCAATTCTCAAGAAAAACCAACGGTAGTATAGATCTCTAACCACAATTTGTCGTGCACTTCCGAAGTATTTTAACCAACTTCACAAAAAGAGTAGGTTCTCAATTCGTTTGACTGTTTTTTTTTTTTCATTTTTGCCACCAGGTTTTTTTATTTCGATTTGGTGAAGATTTGATGAAGAAAAGCTGCTAGTCTAAAGCGGGATTGGTCAGGACATGTCTACCACATGTTACCTTAGCTATGGGCTAAAAGAACCACTTATTGGGTCCCACTAAACGCAAAGCGATATCACTGCAGACCAAGGCAAAAGTGGAGAGATGAGCTAGACAAATATCGGAGGGTCTGGCCCGCAATGGCTGAGGACAGATGTATGTGGAAAAGGGAGAGGGAAGCCTTCGCCCAGCAGACGTATATATATATATATAGGCTAACTAACTTACTTGATGAACATTTTAGATAGATCATGGAACTCTTCAATAAACGATAGCAGATCTTCCGCGATTGTTGCAATCGCTTATCTGTTTATTGTTAGCACCATTGCATAACATAACATCACGCTGACACGCTTTAAAGAGGTACACAGATGTATGGTTACCATCCTGGACCTGGTTTACCGTCATTTCATTAATTAAGTTCAAATTTTATGTTGTTGGGGTTCTTTTTTTTTTGTATGGTAGGTAAAATCATCCAATGACAAATCCCGCCCTTGGGCGGAGCGGGAAGTAGTGTCAGACTCTTACTGACTAAAAACCTACCCCGTTCCTTCGTAGCCTATCGTGCCGGGGCCGGGCATTCCTTTCGGAAATTAACCCATGACTCCAGTAGGCTTCGACCCTGCCTGCCTGCAGTTAGCAGGCTGGGCCTCTTCGGTGTGCTGACAGCTCCTTGAGGCGCGCGGGAACAGAACGCACCGTCGACGACTTGGGCTCGGTCCGGTCGGTTACCGGACGATCGGACAGCGTGCTGCCCATTGCACGCCGTCCGCAAGCCCGCGCCTACGGTGGCCGGAAATCGGGATCAGAATCCCGGCGGCGGCTGGGGTGAGCGCCCCGTTGCCTCTGCCTGATGCGGTCGGCCTCCTCCTTTGCTAGCATTACTGCTTCGCAGAAGCAGGTGACCGCCTGCCATCCCTCCTCACTACGGACCATGGCCTGAACCAAGGCCCGGCGAGAGAGATCGCTGCCTCCGATTGCCCCCACGAGGACACGGCGATGCTCCGCCCAAGCGGGGCACACCTCTACAGTGTGCTCCACCGTGTCCTCCGGGTATTCCGCACAGTGGCGACACCCGGGATGTTGTTGGGGTTATCAATTCATCGATAACCTTTTTGTTTATGGGCCATTTTTGGTGATGAATTTATTTTTATGATGAGTTAGACTATGTGGTAGTCCTAATACTTATATTTCATTTGCCAGCCCCAAAAGACCGTGTAGGCTGTGTCATTGAAGCCAGGTGCAGACAGGACTTGGCTAGTTTGGATGGTTTCAGTTTCGGATTCAGGCGGAAGAAACGCCACTATTGTGCGGATACGCCCGGAGGACACGGTGAAAGATTACCCCTCTTGGGCGGAGCACCATCGTGCGCCAAAAATCTGACACGACACTCTTTTCACTCTAGAGCGAAAGAAGTCATTTGATGACTTGCCACCTAAAAAAAGGTACAAACACTGACCAAGTCATTAGAAAATATTGATGTAAGTTGTAGCCGCTGAATGTATATTATCAAGGTTAATAAAGATGATAACAGAAATAAGAGATAAAAATGAAGTAATGTAACAAGTCTTATCGTGTGATAGCCGTGTTTATAAAAACTACGAGCATATTACACTAGTGTCTTCCAAGCTGAAGTGTCAAATACAGTAGACGTGTTGTGTGTTAAGTGGGTCCTAAATGAGTTTCGAAAATAAAGTAGTTTTGATCACCGGTGGGAGTTCCGGTATTGGTGCTGCTACAGCAGTATTATTTGCCAAAGAGAGAGCTTCCGTTGCTATCGTGGGCCGGAATGAATCTCGACTAAAAACTGTCGCTGAACAGTGCCAAGAACATGGAGTCGCACCACTCGTCATCAAAGCCGACGTTTCTCAAGATGAAGCAGCAAGTGAAATTATTAACAAAACCATCGAAAAGTATGGAAAGCTCGACGTTCTGATCAACAATGCTGGTATTGTTTTATCGGGAGGACTGTTTAACGGCGAATTTATGAAGAATTATGATAAAATCATGAACATTAACCTTCGAGCAGTTATCAATCTGACCAATGTAGCAGTACCATATCTAATAAAATCCAGTGGAAATGTTGTCAACATCTCAAGTATATTAGGAACTGTGGTAAATCAGCATTTAGCGGCATACTGCATATCGAAAGCTGGATTGGAACAATTATCAAAGATTGCTGCTTTGGAACTGGCACCTTCTGGCGTGAGAGTCAACATTGTGAGCCCTGGCATATGTATGACTGATATTTTGAAAACTGCTGGTATACCTGAAATGTGGGAAGAACGTGCTCAGGAGACACCTTTAGGTAAAGTCGCTTATCCAGACGAAGTAGCAGACTTGATCCTGTTCCTAGCAAGTGACAAGGCGAAGAGTATTACTGGTGCTAACTTTACAATCGACAATGGTAAAATGTTACAAATGGGACACTGACACACAATAATCAATATGTATTTTATCACTACAAATATAATGATGATGTTGGTTTTTAATATGGTTTTCGTTTATTTTCCTGTTTCAAGATTTATGTGAGTGTTTGTTAATCTAATGTTGAGCATTTGATAAGATGACATGTCCTTCCGAAGGTTCTACGCAGTCTTACTTCTTGTAAATTTTAATAAAAAAGGGTTTTATAGGTTACAAAATTTATCTGAAATTTGCCGTGCACTTAAGAGGTATTATTAAACGGTTTTATTTAACTTGAACTGTTTGTTTGTTTGGATCAAAACTAGTGATTGAAATTTTGTCTCATTCATGTTGACAGATCAATCTGATTTTTGGTATACACCTTTGGTTTTCTATTAAAAATTTATGAAGCAGTTTTACTAAATGAGTTCGATAGAGTAGGTGTTTCTAGTTTTGTTTTTTCAATATTCACCATTCTCAGAACGCTGGCTGACAGGTGGGTCTCTCTGACACTGGGGCGATGGATACGTTTGCAAGCGGTCAAATAGACTCCCCCAGGTTCGGTGTGCCTCACCCAGCTTAGAATAAGGACTTATTACTTTGTTACTTTTAAGACTGTTTATGTAGTATTTAAGGGCCTTAAAAGGATTATTATTATTATTTAATGCTGACTGCCGAAGCCAAAGTTATTTTGCACTTTTTAGTGTGTTTTTTTACATTTGAGTCGCTTGTCTTTTTTAGCCTTTTGCCTGCTGGGCAGACAAATTTTTCTTGGTGGTTCTATTAAAGATTGAGATTGGCACAAATTACAATCGGTTTTATTTTTATGTATTCTGAGCATAAAACAACCGCGGGCCCTGCTAGAAGGATGAGGTGACTAATTATAATTTCGATTAAAATATTTGCGGTAAATCAGATCTCGTTAATAAATTCATGAGGTCATTGATCAAACAAAGCTTTAATAATAATAATATAACATTTATTTTCAGAAAGTAATCCATAGCTTGTACATAGAAAACAAAACCAAAAACATTAACGATAATAAAAAAAATGGTAATTTAAAAAACTAAAAAACCCGACTGCTTTTCTGAGTATTCATGAAAAAGCCCTAAAACAAGAAAGTCGTTGTAGCAGTCGGGACCCATTACATCATGGGTCTACTGACTAGACGACTGACTTTCTAGAATGGGTCCCGACTGCTACAACGACTTTCTTGTTTTAGGGCTTTTTCATGAATACTCAGAAAAGCAGTCGGGTTTTTTAGTTTTTTAAATTACCATTTTTTATTTTTTACTTTTTTGTTTTATTTTTTTACGATATCACTTTCACAGTAATTACAAATCTAACGACACCTCGCAAACTAAAATCCATCGAGCCGTTCAGGCCACAGAGCGTGCCAAATGTTTGAATTTGGCGCCAAAAATTCGCCATTTTGTTTTTTTTATTATTTTGATATACCCAGTGTCACTCTCACAGTAAATACGAATCTAACGACACCTCTCAAGCTAAAATCCATCGAGCCGTTCAGGCTGCAGAGCGTGCCAAACAATTATACATACATACATACATACAAACATACATACATACATACATACTCTCGAAAAACATAACCCTCCTTCTGGCGCAGTCGGGTAAAAACACAATAAAATCATAAATTAAAATTAAAATGTCATAAAATAAATTAAAATTATTCAAAAGTAAAAGTTAAAGTCAATAAATAAATTAAAATTATTCAAAATTAAAGTTAAAATGTTAACAAATTAATTAAAATTATACAAAATTAAAAGTTAATGTTAGGAAATTTTATAATGCAAATAATAATAATGAAAATTTATATTTTATAATGCTTTGCTTCTAGTTTTTTTTTTTGGTATAGGTTGAGTGGCCCAGCTAGATCGATGCTGTGATGTCGAAGGAGATCGCATGAGGTACTTGCGTATTTGTTAACGGACTGGCTTGTTACATGTTTTGAAGGATGTTGGCAGTTCTATAATAGGTTTGAAAATTTGATAGGAAAAAAATAGTATGTTGTTTCGGCAGTCTGCTTGTGATCGTGGAAGTGTAATGAAGTGATCAATATACACCCTTACATTTTGGTCGTTTTAATCCTGTAGAGCGTTGATTCGGTCCATGAAACACTATCGATTTGTAAAGATAAAATAAAAAAATACGAATTAATATACGAATGTACGAAATTAATTTCCTTACGTAAACGAGTCAACGACCTTGCAGGTAGCTGTCAGTCGTTACGTACTAACTACCTACAGTTCATTGGCCTCACTCAGCTGACGTTTACTTAAAGACATTATTTTCGTACATGCGTCAATTAATTCGAGTTTGGACAAAAAGTACTTTATTTTTCATTTATATCTTTACAAATCCATTTTGCTGTACCGAATCGACCCTCCACGGGATTAAAACGACCAAAATTTAACGGTGTATAGAGTTCTCCTCGCCCTGAATTCTTTTTATTTCATACAACGATCCCGGAACCGAGGCCTGCCAGACCCAGATCTCGACAATACACATCAAAATTAACGGTCGAAATGCCTTCACAATAATGTGTAGAACAGCGGAAAGGGTGAAGAGGTTAGGAGAGGTTCTAGTATAAATGACAAACGAAATGTTCCGGACGTCGAAGACATGACGGAAAAGTTTTACAATGAAAACTGGGATAAAACGAACGGTAGACCAACAAGAATTTCTTTAAACCCAACTCTCGGAGATCAAAAGTTTATCCTAAAAAAAATATAATACAAGACTACCTATTGTTATTATAGAGTTAGAAAAGTATTGGCGACATTATAATTTTTCAATTTCTTTTAGCGCTTTTGTAACATTATCTAAATACACCGTTAAATTTTGGTCGTTTTAATCCCGTGGAGGGTCGATTCGGTACAAGAAACACTATTATTTCATAAAGATAAAATAAAAAATAAAGTACTTCTTTTTCTAAAACTCGAATTAATATACGCAAGTACGAAATTAATTTCTTTAAGTAAACCAGTCAATGACCTTGTAGGGAGTTGTCGGTCGTTGCGCACTAACTACCTACAGTTCTTTGGCCTCGATCAGCTGACATTTACTTAAAGAGATTAATTTTGTACACGAGTAAATTAATTCAAGTTTAAAAAAGTACTTTATTTTTTATTTTTATCTTTACAAATCGATAGGGTTTCATGTACCGAATCGACCCTCCACGGGATTAAAACAACCAAAATTTTACGGTGTATACGATATATATTTCGAAGTTATTTTCAGATACCATACAAAAACGTGGAATTATTTTTAGCTTAATTTACTTTCTATAACATCTTCTTATCGTATCGATGGTTTTCTTTTCCCTCAAAGCTTTTGGGCCCAGTAGGTTGCTACGTTCACAGCGGCATCAGTGGCGTCTTTGAGGTCCTCGAAAGTGCAGGTGTAGGGACACTTTGGGCACTCGTCTGTTCAGGAGCACCGCACTCGCAAATCCGGCCACCGTAAGCGCGGGCTTGCCGGCGGCGGGCAATGGGTAGCTCGCTGTCCGTTTGTCCGGTAACAGACCGGACCGAGCCCAAGTCGTTTACGGCACGCACTGTTCCCGTGCGCCTCAAGGAGTTGTCAGCAAATCGTAGGGGCCCAGTAGGGTCAAGGCCTAGTCTGGGGCTCTGGGGAGGTATGAAAATGCTTACCAGGGCCCGGATCCAAGGCAGGGAAGGAACAGGGTAGGTTTTTAGTCAGTAAGAGTCTGACACTATTTTCCGCTCCGCCCAAGGGGGGGTTTTGTCATTGGATGATTTCACCTACCTTAAAAAAATAAAAAACTGGGTGCTCGGTGTGCGGGACTGACCGGGATTTGTGTAAAATAAAACAGGAGAAAATACGAGATTACTGCGCACTGTATATTAGCGTGTACAGGACAAAGGTGCTAACAAGAATGACAAGACATTTCTTATAGCTAATTAGCCTACTTATAAAACTAAACAAAAATAGGATGCATCGTCGCTCGTTGCTATCACTAAATATCAGGCTCTTCACGTGAAGGGTGTTGTTAACTTCAACATACCCCCGGACATTGAAAGATTGTCTTTCAACAAAATCAGCAAGTGACGGGTAGTGGGCAAATCCTATTGAAGGCGCGCCGAATTACTCCAGCAGCAGTCCGGATATCAGCCACCCGAACGATACCGTCTGATCCTGGGTGGACGGCAACAATTCTTCCCAACTTCCATTTAAGAGGGGGTAAGTGATCCTCCTTTATTACCACGAGTGAATCCAGCTTCAGTGCATCCTTGCAGGAACGCCATTTCGTTCTCTGCTGCAATTCAGACACAAACTCCTTACTCCACCGGGCCCAGAAATGTTGGCGGAGTTGCTCGACCCGTTGAAATCGAGCCAAGTGATGAACGGAGTGTTCCAGATAGTCCCGTTGGGGTAATGATGTGAGCGGTCGACCCACAAGGAAGTGTCCCGGCGTCAGAGGTGCAAGGTCAGCAGGATCCGAAGATAGCGGCGTCAATGGACGAGAGTTCAAGATGGCCTCGATTTGAATAAGCGTGGTGTTAAGTTCTTCGAACGTTAAGTTACAGTTTCCCAACACTCGTTTCAAATGATACTTTGTCGATTTAACACCCGCTTCCCAGAGTCCGCCGAAATGAGGAGTATATGCGGGAATAAAATGCATTTTAATACCATCATTTGCCAAACTTGCACCTAAGGAATCGCAATAAGTTTTTAGAAATTTCGATAAATCGTTGTACGCGCCAACGAATGAGGTACCGTTATCGGAATAAATGTTAGTTGGCTTACCCCGTCGCGAGATAAACCTATATAAGGCAAGTAAGTAGGTATTACTGGTTAGATCGCCTACTAGCTCCAGGTGTACAGCTTTAGTGGCAAAACAAATAAATATGGCTACGTACACCTTCACTAACCTGCAGCCACGACCTTGCCGACTGGCACACATGATAGGGCCAGCATAATCGACACCAACATTGTCGAAGGGATAACCTCCTGGCTGGACACGCTGCTGCGGCAAATTTCCCATCAATGGGGTAATTACGTTACCCTTCATGCGACAACAGCGCACACAGTTTCGATAGCAAGCCCTAGCTAGATTACGGCCACCTATAGGCCAGTACGATTCTCGAATTGAAGCTAACAATAACTGAGGGCCTGCATGCATCAATCTTTTATGCTCAAAATTAAATAATAATTTTGTAAAAATGTGAGCGGACTGTAAAATTATAGGATGTTTTTTATTATATGGAAAATCAGAATTTTCTAAGCGCCCTCCGACACGCATGATTTTATTTTTATCAAAATAAACATTAAATTTAAAGAGGACACTTTTCGAAGGTATATTTTGTTTATTTAAAAGTAATTTGTACTCTGGAAACGACTCGATTTGACAATTTAAAATAATAACATTCAATGCTTCCTGTAGTTCATCTTCAGATATAAATTTATTAATGACAGGAAGTTTCCTACAGGTTCTAACAAATCTTAACACATACGCTATTGAACGAACAAGTCTTAAGTAGTTTGAGAAACGGTTAAAATCTATTAAAGTATTGCAAGCATTATTTGTTACAATAACGCTCAATGAAACTTGAGGTCGAGTTTCGGGTAAAGTCTCGAGTTCTAAACCTTTAACCTGAGATGGCCAGTTCGACTGATCTTCCTTTAAGAAGTCGGGGCCACACCACCACAACTGCAGCCCTTGCAGAACACTAATATCCACGCCACGAGATATTAGGTCTGCTGGGTTCTTGTCAGTTGGGACATGACGCCAGGTGCAGTTACCCGCCTTATCTAGAACTTCAGCAACGCGATTGCGCACAAATGGCTGAAGTTTAGAAGGCAACATCTGCAACCATCCCAATACAATAGTCGAGTCTGTCCAACAGTAAACCCGACCAAACTTTACTCGAAGTGATTTGACCACCATCTCATAAACGCGAGCTCCCACGACGGCACCACACAGTTCCAACCTCGGAATAGTGGTAGGTTTAATCGGCGCCACACGACTTTTACCGATAAGTAAACGAACCATGCATTCACCATTTGCATTAACACTACGGATGTAGGCACACGCACCGTACGCGCGCTCAGATGCATCTGTGAATACGTGCAGTTCTAACGTCTGGTAACCGTCCGTCATAACATACCGTGGGATACGTAACGTAGTTAAAAAAGGGAGAGCTTTAACAATAGCGTTCCAAGTTGTGCTAAGTTCCAGAGTCAACGGTTCGTCCCATGAAAGTTTGTCTAACCACATTTTTTGTAATAGCATTTTCATGGTGACTACAAAAGGAGATAAAAGACCTAAAGGGTCAAAAATACGTGCAATTGCTGAAAGCAAATCACGTTTAGTGCAACTTCTAGAAGGTGACTTAAAACTAATTAAGAAACCTATTTCATCAGATTCAGCGAACCAGTCAAGTCCTAATAATTTATTGGGATTATTAGATCCTACACCTAAATCTAATGATGACTGAGTCCCTGACACTAAAATAGGTTCATTCGACTTCCACTTTCGAAGTGGCATGCAAGCTGATGCCAGTGCATTTGTGACTTCATTGCGAATGAACAACACTTCATCTAAATCATTGCCACCGGTGAGCAAATCATCAACGTAAAAATCATGCTTTATTATGGTGGCAATCTTATCATTCGTGCACTCATTACCTAATTGCTTGAGGCAGCGCGTCGCAAGAAATGGCGCACTCGCCGTACCGTATGTGACGGTGTTTAATTTAAATACCTTAACTGGACTGCATGTGTCTTCGCGCCAAACTACCTGTTGCAAGTGCCTATCAGATGGGTGGACTACTATCTGTCTATACATCTTTTCAACGTCGGCTGACAAGATGTATTTATGCTGTCGAAACCGAAGAAGTATAGACAGAAGGTCATCTTGAACAGTTGGACCCACCATCTGTAAATCATTTAAGGAAACACCTGATGACGTGGGACAACTAGCATTGAACACCACACGCAGCTTCGTAGTGGTACTACCTTCCCTTAGGACCCCGTGATGAGGGATGAAATATGAGTTTAAATCTAGTTCCTTGTTTATTGTCATATGACCTAATGACTCATATTCCGCCATGAACTCGTGATATAATTTACTAAAATCAGGTTTAGCCTTAAGTCTGCGTTCCAAGGAATATAAACATTTTGTAGCCCTATGAAATGACTCACCCAAAACAGATGGATTCTGCTTCATAGGTAGACGCACACAAAAACGACCGTCTTCCAAACGAGTCGTATTTTTACAAAAATGCTCCTCACACAACCTTTCTTCAGGCAAATAATCAGAATTTTGCGAATTAATCTCTTCGAGATTCCAAAATCGCGTAATATCATTACGAATTAAATCCAAGTCGGCATCATTACAGGAACTAGTTTGAGTAAAATTACATCTAATGTTATTTATTGATTTACTGTGATTACTATAGATAACGGGACCAGAGACGATCCATCCTAACCTGGTTTCACATAACACCGGCTTTCCGACTCCTAACTTAATTCTTTGCGAACCTAACAGGTCCCAGAACAGATCAGCACCAATTAAAAGATCTACGTCTGAGGGCTTGTAAAAAGTAGGGTCTGCCAGACAAATATCAGTTGGAATGTTCAGGTTAGATAAATCTAATTCACGACATGGCATCTCATTAGTAATCAATGGCAATACAAAACATAACAACTTAGCATTATAACTATTGTTAAGTGATGTCATTTTTACCTGACACATATTGCCTACGCGACCGGACGCGTTATTTATGCCATAGATTGAACTATTAATCGAACTCGTATTTAACTTAAGTCGTTTACATAGTCGCTCCGTCATGAAGCACGATGTACTACCGCTGTCGAGTGTCGCTCGCACAATATGCTCATGATTTTTGTAATCATATAATTTAATTAACGCGGTTGACAATAAGACGCCGCGCTCCTTACTCTCGCCATGAGTAGGGGAAATGTTCGCAGACAAGGACACGTTATTCGTCGCGTCAGTGTCAGCGGACTGCGCGGGCGCTGCAGACGTTGACGGAGACAAAGTTGCATAATCAGATGTGTTATCGTTACCTTTTGTTTCCGAAGTATGAATCAAAGTGTTATGCCTGCGCTTACATAACTTACAACCCGGTTTTTTGCAATTGTTAGAAAAGTGACCAGTACGAAAACAGTTATAACATAATTTAAAAGTAGGAATCAATTTGCGTCGAGCTTCATTGCTCAATGCAAGGAACTGTGAACAATTAACTAAACTATGGTCACCTTTGCAATTAGGACAAGATTTCGAAGCAGGTTCAGTGCTCACCATATTAGAATTTTGTGTCGTCACCATGGATTTGATTTTACTCGCGGAACTTGATTTAGGGTTACCTGACATGTTGTGTTTAGATAATTCTAAAGTTTCAATTAGATCAGCGCGTGCGCGAATGAATTGGAGGAAAGTATCGAACGTAATCTTGCTATTCTTATCAGTGTGACCTTTGAACTCCTCCCATTCACGGTAGGACTTCTGATCCAACTTACGTGTTACTAAATATATCAACAACGTGTCCCACTGCTTGACTGGTTCGCCTAAAGATTCTAACGCTCGCAAGTTTTTATTTAACAGATCAATTAACCCTTTCAAAGCGATAGAAGACTCTTTCGTGATGAGTTCAATGTTAAATAATGCTGACACATGATTCTGCACTAATAAGCGTTTATTGTCAAATCGATCGCAAATTAAATTCCAAGCCACATCATAATTGTTCGCTGAAAACTCAATAGATTGAATTACCACGGCAGCAGATCCCTCCAGAGAAGCACGTAAATAGTGGAACTTGTTGATTTCGTCGATCTCGTCATTATGATGGATGAGGCTAGTGAAGGTGTCACGGAACTCTAACCAATTGCTATATGAACCATTAAACTTGGGCAATTGTATAGTAGGCAACTTAATAGGTTTATAAACACTACCACGACTACCCTTACCACTAACTGAACCATTTTGCTTGTTACTCTTACTCACTAACTGTTGAGCCCTCGACAATGCCTTATAGTATAATGTCTCGAACTCGGAACGTTCAGACAACTGGGCCTTCGTATCGTCAACCATACATTCTAACCGCAACTGTACCTCATCATATTGTTCGTACAACGACTCCAGTTTTCCCATGCGCAACTGTAATTCCATGACATCGCATTCGCTTAATGTTACGTCATCCAATGCGTCCAAGTAATTGACAAATGTAGTTAAGCGACCCTTAAAACTTCCTCGCTTCTTTACTAATTCCCTTTCCTCGGACATGCTGGAAATCGAGTGTTGTCGACCTGGAATGTATATAATCGCAAAATAAATATCTTAATATACTTAATCCGAAATTAATTTAGGTACAGAGTTGTAAGGTAGAATTTAATAAGGTATAACAATGTAAATAGGTAGGTAATCTTTCTGTATAAAAATAAATCTGATTGCAAATGTAACGATACAACTTTTATTATAAATGAATTCCTCAATAACTTATCTAATAAGTTATTATATAAAACACCACAAAACTAAAGTACACTACGGGCAAGTTAACTGAGATTAACAGTCAATAATTTGAAATAATATCTAACACTTTCCAGAATAAACTATGATTAACGAATACCTACACATTAACTATGATACTTAACTGAATAGTTATCGCTCAAATGCAACAATACAAATTATATAAATGTAGTTCTAATTCCTACTATACTTTTAAAAGTATTATATAATAACGACTGTCGCTAATATTGTACATGTAACATACAAAATACCGAAACTATTCAAAAAGAAAACCGGTACTCAATTAACATAATTAACAAAATAAATGCACTAACCTTTTGTAAATTTAAATAAAGCTAGATACAACCTGTACGAGTGTTGGGTGATAATATTATCCAATATACTTAACACCGTGAGAAATAATGTGTACTCAATCCATAAGACACGCTGTCGGCGTTTAACCTCTCAAATCCAGATCAATTATTTCCGTCTTCTAATTATATATTCTTCAAATTACTTGCTGATAACGACAATCAGGCTCGATAAAGGACCATGTGCGGGACTGACCGGGATTTGTGTAAAATAAAACAGGAGAAAATACGAGATTACTGCGCACTGTATATTAGCGTGTACAGGACAAAGGTGCTAACAAGAATGACAAGACATTTCTTATAGCTAATTAGCCTACTTATAAAACTAAACAAAAATAGGATGCATCGTCGCTCGTTGCTATCACTAAATATCAGGCTCTTCACGTGAAGGGTGTTGTTAACTTCAACACTCGGTTTCTATAACAGAAAATGCTTAGTCGACATTAGTCGCAGTAAATAAAAACAAAATGTGTAAATAAAAGGTAGAGTAACTGTCTCACACTGATCATTACCTGGTGAGTACCAGGGTTGCCGACATAGCACGTAGAATCGCCAAACTTAAGTGGCAATGGGCTGTGCACATTGCACGCAGAACAGACTGCCGTTGGGGCCGAAAGGTTCTGGTGTGGCGGCTGCATACCGGAAGACTCAGCGTTGGAAGGCCTCCAACAAGGTGGACCGATGACCTGGTCAGGCTCGCTGAAGTCCGATGGATGCGAGACGCACAGGACCGGCCATTGTGACGACGCTTGGGGGAGGCCTATGTCCAACAGTGGACGTCTTTTATATGGAGAGACCTGCTTTCACGGGGGCGAAGACGCCAGTAGAAGCTAGTATAATATAATGACAGCCTTTAATATTATAGTCCTACACAATATATTACTTAATAACAAACCATCACAAATAAACAACAAACTTATTCTTAATACTTGGTATGTAGTATAGATATTATATAATTATATTATCTAACTCGACAAAGACTTGTTACTTGTGCCTGAATTCTGTTCAAATAAAGAACTATCATAAGCTATTTATGTTTTTTTTTTTTTAACTAGCCAATTATTTATTATATTATTTGTAGATTTAAACCGATACATGAAGATTGTCTTGCTTTCCATTCCTGGCCGCCTCACATAAATATTACATTCGTACTAAATAATATTTTTCTCCATTTTCCATAACATCAAAATGGCAAATATGAATGTGAATTCGTCTATTTGATGGATTATAAGTTTAGCACTAGCTATAGGTAAAAAATATTTTGCTGATCCAAAAAAGGTTTTATTGATTTTATTAAGCTTAAAGTAGAAAATACGAGTACATAGAAAAAGACACCCAGGTCACCTTGTCTAGCCCGACCAGTGTAGTCCTGATAACTTTACGAGTGATTGATATTTATCGATAAAAAATAAAGCGGCGTCCTACACGTGATATCAAGCCGACACAGTGGCTGTGTTTAGGCAAGAGTTGGGTGAAAAAATCGAACCAAAATATGAGTCCGCTTCGCTTCGGTCATCGTTCTCTGCACCCACGTGCGGTTAGTCACGTAGCCCACCGCAATAGAGTATCAATTGTTTGTTATTTCGCGCCGCATCGCTTCGCGATCACCTACGTAGTACATTGTTGAACAATTGTTTGCACATTCTTATGAAAATCGTTGTTGCTTAAAACTTAAAAACCTTATCCCTTTATGTTTAATATTAGCTGCTAATAAGAAATTATCCCAGAGGAACATACTCCCGGGACAAAATGTATCTCATATGCTATTCCAGGACATGTCTACTCGTGTGTCAAAATCCATCGAAATCCGTTTAGCTGCTCGAGCTTGAAAAAGTAACAAACATACTCACACATATTCACAAACTTTCGTCTTTGTAATATTAGTATGATAAGTAGAAGGTAATGCATAGTTTAAACCCAAGCTTCATCGCGTGGGGGTATCGCTAAATGAGTTAAGTAAATCTTAGCAGGTATACGTTACGAATATCTGTATATTCTTGAATCACACCTGAGAACACTCGATCAAATCAGCTCACAAACAGGACGGTAAGCAATGTGTAGCTCACCGTCTAAGGACTAAGCTCGAGTCGATGACGCGTTTTGTTCCGCGTAAGCCTAAAAGAACGAACGGTTAAATTAATGGGTACCTCTAGGACCGAAGCTAACCAGGGCTGCAGAATTGTCGAGAGACTTATCGCATCTCTGAAACGAAAAAGATGACTGAAGGGGCATAGGTGAGACTCCTTCCCGGTTTATCCAGAACAGGAGAATTTATTTGATGATTTCTCAAATGAAAGAAAAAAAAATTTAGAGACTATAAAAAAAAAAAACATTCAAAACCGGTTCATCTGTTCACACTTCGAAATTATATAACAGCCTTCTGTTTGGTCGGGGTTTAAAAGAACCTCGAACATCACGTAACAACTTACTGAAAACCAATTTCAATATTCATTTGATTTTCTTTACGCTAGTCAACAGCTGTGCGATAAAAAACGTAGCAGTATTGTTAAGTTCAACATCGCAGCGAGCTGGCGAACTCTAATAAAAAACCTTCCCACTTTAGTCTTCTACTTTATTATAGTGGCCGATAATGAGCTCTCTTACAATATTGGAGTAGAAACCTCTCTTCTACTTGAGGTCTCTTCAGTTTAAGTTAGGATACTTAAGTAAAATTAATATTAGTAGGCTGTTAGGGGTAAAAAAATGGAGGTCGTATTTCTACTCGTAGTTTCAACAGAAAAGTGAAAAACTCTTCTGTTATCTGGATTCCTAGTACTTAATTATAAACTGCAATCGGTTAATGGTGGAGAGTAGTGGATAAATAATACGAAGTCTTTCTAAGATAATATGAACCTCTCTTCCAGTTGAAGTCTCGGCGGTTTTAGGGATCCTACCTAATTAAAATTAATATTAGGGGGCTATTAGGATTAATAAAATGGAGGTCGTACAGTATTAGGTTCTGGAAACCTCTTCTTTTTTCTGGAGTCCTGGTATCTAACTATCAAGAGATGGTATATCTAGTAAATAAATTAAGAAATTCCTACGGATTTTGTTTATGAGTGAAGGTAATTAGGACAATATACTCGTGTGTGTAATTTCTGCCTTATTTACTTGTTTATAAAGAACATAAGCTTAATAGATAAGAGTATACGACACTGCACTAACGCAGTTTATACCCGACGATAGCATTCTTAATATGACTTGCTTTGTAGAAATATATAAATTGAGGTCTTAAATTATGTAATATGTGAGTCAACAAAAGATTACTTTTAGCACTCAATTTAAAACTCAAAATACAATAAAAGCAACTGTCTGATATCTTTGCGAACCATCCGTATTTGTCTGTGAAAATTTGTAGTCCATGTCCAAAACATCGTCCAGAACCATCTATCGATGTATTCACGACGTTTATTTATTCCGTGGCAGCTCTGGCGGCGACATCAATCCAAACAAGAAACACAAATACTCCAGAGTTCGAAGGTTCACCGCTAATGGTCAACCGATCAGCCGCTACTATTAATTACTGTTTTCCTAGTACTTTGAAGCTGCGATTCAGATTATTTATGGATTAGATTCGAAACACTAAGGAATAAAAGAAAAACAAGTCGAAGTTTTCATGTGATTTTTTTTATTGATTGTACCAGCTATGTAATTTTTTTTCACTATATAATATCCTAGGTGGTTAGCACTTACAACTTACCTAGTTAAAATATTGATGCAAATTATAGCCGCAGACTGCAGTGAATATTGTCAAGGTTAATTAAGATGATAACAGGAAAATAGATAAAAATCATGTAACGCAACATTTATTATTTGTGTGATAATCATGTTATATATACTACGAGCACATTACACAAGTGTCTTGCAAGCTGAAGTGCCAAATGCAGTAGACGTATTTTGTGTGTTCGTTCACAAATGAGTTTCGAAAATAAAGTAGTTTTGGTCACCGGCGGGAGTTCCGGCATTGGTGCTGCCACAGCAATTTTATTTGCCAAAGAAGGAGCTTCCGTTGCTATCGTGGGCCGGAATGAATCCAAACTAAAAACTGTCACTGATCAGTGTCAGGCACATGGAGTCACACCACTCGTCATCAAAGCTGACGTTTCTCAAGATGAAGCAGCAAGTGAAATTATTAACAAGACCATCGAAAAGTATGGAAAGCTCGACGTCCTGGTTAACAATGCTGGTATTGTATTCCCGGGAGGACTGCTTGACGGCGAACTTATGAAGAATTATGATATAATCATGAACACGAACCTGCGAGCAGTCGTCAATTTGACCAATGTAGCAGTGCCATATCTAATAAAATCCAGAGGAAATATTATCAACATCTCAAGTATACTAGGAACTAAAGTCGATCCGTGGATGATGGCATACTGCATATCAAAAGCCGGAGTGGAACAGTTTTCAAAGACTGCTGCATTAGAACTGGCACCTTCTGGCGTGAGAGTCAATATAGTGAGTCCTGGAGAATGTGTGACTGATATTTTGAAGAGAGCTGGCATGCCTGATATGTGGGACGAATATGCGAAAAACGCACCTCTGGGCAAAGTGGCTTATCCAGATGAAATGGCAGACATGATTTTGTTTCTAGCAAGTGACAAGGCGAAGAGTATTACTGGTGCCAACTTTACTGTCGACAATGGTGATATGCTAAAACGTGGAAACTAGCACGTATAACTAATATAAATATAATTTAATATATACGCCACTATTTTTATCTCAACAAATAAAATGATGTGATATATTTTTGTTTGTTTTTCGTTTATTGCCCGATTTGAAATCGGTATGTTAATAAACGGATTAAGATTTATGCGTGTGCACTTCGCATGATCCGCTGTACTGGACCTCGATCAGAGATTAAGCATTGCTACGTCGTGGCAATGCCACCAATCTTTTGGGCACACTTTCAGTCGACAGCGATGTGAAGGAAGTTTTTGACACCATATTTTAGTTAGGAGTCATTGCCTTTATCCCGTATTAAGTGTACGACTGAATATAGTTTTAATTAGTTACATGTTTTTATTTGTCTTGTGTGTTAGTATTTAATTCGTTACAAAATAAAAGAAATTACTAGTATATGTTTGTTAAAATCTACAATTTAGGGCGTGCTATGATGTTGCTTCTTGCTGGAGGGAAGACAAGGATCCCACGGTTACACTTCTTGTCTTCGAGTCCTGGCACAGTTGTGACTGATATTTTAGAAAGTACTGGCATGTCTGATAGTTGAGAAGAATGAGCTGAGGGTACACCTTTAGGTAAAGTGACGTAATCCAGACGAAATACTCGTACCTGTTTCAAGTGGCAAGGCGAAGAGTATTTCTGGTGCTAATTTTACTGTCAACAATAGTGAATTGCTTAAGGTTGGATACTAGTACATTATCCATAAGAGTAATGTTCTTTATCTTAACAAACGAAATGATCAGTAAGTTATATAATATTAAGATATCCGTAAAACGTGTGTGTTATGATATGAATGTATGTTTGGATTTATATTCCATTTGATACTTGTTTTATAATGTTTACTTTGTGAAGATGGTCTTTTGTTTACAGATATTTTATTTGTCAACCATTATCAGGTTAGGATGGTGCGGGTGACAGCTATCGGATTGGCACATGTATATTTTTGTCCTGCTATTATGTAAAAATAAATAGCATGCTATGTATAAATAACATTTTGATAGTAGAAGTGGAGACAGTTTTTGAAACAGAGGCAGCATTCACCCGAGCCTTCGGTTTTGCAGCCGAGGGCTGCGGTGACAACTTTCTGAGTGTTATGATACGTGAGTGGTATGTCCTTTGATACGTTCTTCAATACATTTACAATGGCATAAATAAACGAGGGTTAAAAATTGTGACGGAGCGAGCACGCGCGCTTTTTCGCACTAGTGTGAAAAACAGAAATTGACTGTTGATAAGAGCGGCTTTGCAAGAAAAGACCTTAAATAATATTCACTTTTAACAAAATCTTCTTTGAGAACTCTGTCAGGTATCAAATTTTTAATAGGTATTTTAAATTAAATAACATCTACTAAGGCGATATGCAAGTACGACTTGCATATCACAGCTCAACTTTCTAGAAAAAATAGACAGATACTTATACGTATAGATAGCACTTACTAGGTATTTAACATTCAACAATTTCAAAAAGAATTTTAGTAATTAAATTCTACTGAAATACCCAATATTATGAAGCAGAATCCCATGAAACATTTTAGTAAAATAAAATACAACGGAGATCAATTGATATTCATAAAAGTTTAATTAAGTCGCACTCAGTTAGCGAGGACAACTTTAAAATTTAAATAAATTCAGTAGTAAAGTACTAGGAGGGCAGAGAAACGAAGGAATAGATTAACTCGACCGCTCGTTGGATATTAAGCTTCGCTACTTGGTAAAACGTTTGGATGCTCCAAAAATTTATTCTGTGGCAATGCTAATGAGGTGTTTTTCAAGCTCTTTTAGTATTGTTGTCCTCTGGTACCTGTACTTGCTAATTTGCAACAATCTGTAATTTATAAAGTAAGGAAAAGCAAGCTTTAACTTACTGGAAATATACAGTTATTGTGTTTTAGAACATGAAAATGCTTACAGATTGTTTACATAATTTAATCTGGCGTGTTCCAGTTCTTACGACATTGTATTGCGGTAAGATGATTCAACTCAAGAATTACAGCTTGAAATGATTTAATGCCTATTCAAAGAAACATAAATGCCTAACCCATAGACTACTAATCCGTAGGTAAACGTAGTATCAAAAAGCATGAAAACAAAATAAGCGTTCGAAATGCCTTCACAAAAATGTGGAGAGTCATGCTCAACCGAAAGGGTAAAGAGGTCGGGAGAGGTCCGCGGGAAAATGACAAATGAAATGTTCCGGACGTCGAAGGCATGACGGAAAAGTTTTCACAATGAAAACTGGAATAAAACGAACGACAGACCAACAAGAATTTTCTTTACGCCCAATTCATGGATATTAAAAGTTTATCCTTGAAAAAAAAAATGTAGATAGAAGCGCCTATTTATTATTTCGTCTTGAAAGGATAAGCAACAAAAGGTAATTTTTCAATTTCATTTCTCGCTTTTGAAATATTCTCTTATTATGAGGGATATTTCAAAATACTTAAGTAGATATTTAATATCCTTTCAAGACAAGGTGTTATAAATAAGTGTAATACCTGTAATTTTCCAATATGAAAATAATGTTCTTTTTTTCTTTTTTTTTTATTATTGATAGGTTCGCGCTTGACCGCTATCTCACCTGATGGAAAGCGACGATACGGTCGACGATGGATCGCGCTTACCTAGAAGAAACCTATTCTCATAAAAATATATTTTTAAATTGATATCAAGCTGACAGTGAACACTTTCGGAGTCTTCGTTCAAGGAGTGAACGCTTTGGACCTGACCGACCATGATGACTTGCTACAGTTATTATACACTATCGGAATATAATGTACTCCTAGTAACTTCTTTGTACTACACTGACCTCTCGTTCTCGGCCATTAGGAGCGCATACATAGTAGGATGCACATCTAATAGGTTTCTGGTCGTTAATTACGGACTTTACCGAGTTCGTAACTTGCTCGATTCTATTGCCAAAGTCCTTCTCTTGTGCTTAATAGTGCAAGAGCTAGCGTAATTAAAATTCCTCACTGATTTCACAATAGAACAAAGAAAACGAATACACCAGGAGTTCTGTGTGGTTATAGGTTAAATTAATTTACTATGCCGCATCTTTATTTATGTATTTAATTGATAAATATTAGATTTTAATACTAAATTAAAAAAATAATATTAAGACAATACTTAGCAAGACTTAATATTCTCATACATAGAAGAAATGAGCATAGCATCTCGCATGTTACATTTGGACGTGCCATAATTATGGCGGTGAATCATCTTTAAGGAATGGCTGGGAAGACCTCACGGCGTCCTCACCGTCCGCATGACGCAGGTTCTCATTGAACATGGTCAGTTCGGGAAGTTCTTGCACCGGATTCGTACGGAAGTAACGCCCGGGTGCCACCACTGTGTGGACCGCCCAGAGGAAACGGTAAAGCATACGGTTGAGGTGTGCCCCGCTTGGGCAGAGCACCGGGGAGGCTCTCCCAGAGCTGGGCACACGGCCATCGTATATTCCCGTCCGCACGGGCGTTTCTTCTACCTGAAACCGAGCCCGGAGGACACGGTAGAGGTTTGCCTCGCTTGGAAAGAGCATCGCCGTGTCCTCGTAGGAGCGTTCGGCGGCAACGATCTCTCGCGCCGGGCCTTGGTACAGGCCATCGTCTGAAGCGAGGAGGAGTGGCAGGCAGTCGCCTCCTTCTACGAAGCAGTAATGTTAGCAAAGGAGCAGGCCGCCTCAGCCGCCGAGATCTAGATCTCGGTTCACTCATCACTGTAGGCGCGGGGACTGGTCGGTAACCGTCTGGACCGAGCTCAAGTCGTCGACAGCGCGTATTGTTCAACGCGCGCCTCAAGGAGATGGCAGCAAACCGTAGAGGTCCAGCAGGGTCGAAAACCCGTCCCTGGTATGAAAGGCAATGTAGGAACTAGGCGTGGGCTTTAGTCAGTAAAAGTCTGACTCACCCTCCAGCCCCACCCAAGGGCAGGAGATGTCATTGGATGATTTCCTACCAAACAAAAAACTCCGCTCCTTTTTCAAACCAAGGCATTTTATAAAATATATTGCATTATCACTTACTTGTGGTACGATACGATGTAGCATTGCTTGCACGTAAACAAATATAATATACGTTTAACAATCCATATCCAAACTTAACGTCGGATGCAGACAGGAAAAGTTTTTTAGAGTTTTTTCATCGTTTTGTTGCGCACATGTCCTGAATGCTACAGCAGTTGGACAGACTGACAGGTATGACAATTCAGTGCAGGACAATACCCTTCTGAATAGCAGCCGCGATTTTACGGGAGTCAAATTTTATGCACATACCAGGGTGGTATAAAGCTTTGAGTCTATGCTGAAAGAATGTTGAGTGAGAGTTCTGGGAAATTGAAATGCTGATGCTTTTTGTGAATAATAAAAGTTCATAAAAAGTGAGCATATTATGGCATGCTCCTATGATCTCCTACGATCATTACCATCATTATCTTAAAATATGTTGGACATTGACGTTTTTATACTTTACGATAAATTACTTCCTAGCTGGTAGAATGCTTAGTTCCCATTAGTCAAAATAAGAACAAAAATACATAACCTTCGTATTCAACAAAAAATGTTCCCTATTTCCCCAACACGATAAAAAAGAACTTCAAAAATAAAACTTCGGTCGTAAAAATAAAAAAGAGCCTAACGTAATTTAAAATGGCTGAGGACCGTCGCCACCATCCATAACCTTAAAATATTCTTCCTTGTGTGGTACACATACATAAATCTTCATAAACAGCCATCTTGAAAGTGCATTTACCACGTACGTAGGTAATTTCGACGCGTTGCTGGCAACATTTATCATCATTCGCACTGGCAACACCAAGGAAGATGAATCATGTTTAGAAACTATGTGGCTTAAGGCTTCTTATCTTTGGAGCCAGGTGTTTGTTTATAATTAGTTGCAAGTCGGAAAGAAAAATAAGATTGGGTTCTCAGAATAAATTGTCTTATAAAGAACAAAATGTAGTTTTTTTTTCATCATCATTATCTATGTTCATCACTGTTTTGGACGCGAGCGAGTAAAAATTTGCAGAAAGCTAAATATTGTGGCAGTCACGTGTCTTTCGAAATGTAGTATTTTGAGCATTATTCATATTTCGAAACCAACGATCAATTATATCTGATGTAAAAGTAAATCAGATAATTTTATTAATTCACCTGCTTATAATAAATATTAATATTACAATGTAATATCTCGAACGTGCCATGGCAAGTTTGGGAGATTCTTGTTTCGGGTTCAGGTGTAAGAAACCCCGTGCGGACGCGGTGAAATATACGATGGCCGTGTGCCTAGCTCAGGGGGAGCCCCACCGTCTCCTCGTGGAGGCGCGGCTGCGGCGATCTTACGCGCTGGGCCATGGGTCAGGCTATAGTCCAGAGAAATAGAAAATGGGAGGCGGATGCTTTGTTCTGCGAAGCAGTAATGCTAGCGAAGGAGTTGGCTCGGGCGTTAGAAATCGGTGAGCGATCTCCGACCACAAACCGAGCTCGGGTCGTCAACAACGCTGTGTTCCACGCGCATCAAAGTGATGTCAGCTATCCCGTAGGGGCCCAGTAGAACTGATGGTCGCTAGGGCCCCCAGATTTTTTTAAAGATATCCCGTGGTCCTGGAACGTGAAAAGCAACTGAAGTGTATACTTCCCGCGGGTGCGCGCTTTATGTGGGTAACCCGCTTGTATAAGCGGGTTTTAGTTAGGAATCGATCGATCGAATATCAAAATAGATCGATGATCCCGCAAGCCTACGGGATCACGATTTTGACGCGGGATTTGCGGGATTGGGATTTTTTTAATATTTTTTTTTGTTATAAGTAGAACTGGTTTGAGGTGGCCCGAGAGAAAAATACCTGGAAGGAATTGGGGGAGGCCTTTGCCCAGCAGTGGGAAAGTATAGGCTAATTTAAAAAAAAAAAGTAGCAATTCACAAAAAAAAAACAACCAGGGGTTCAAGCTATACTCCGGAGCAATGGGAATGGGAGGTGGTGACTTTTTCTGCGAAGCACTAATGTTAGCGAAGGAAACGGCTGCATGAGTGAGAGATCGGACATCCTCACGCCTCAGCTGCCGCGACCATGACTCCGGACTACCAGCTACGGTATCCAGCGTCCAGTAACCGTCCGGCCCGAGCCCGAGGCGTAGCAGAGCGCGTCGTGTGTTCCACGCGTGGATTTTCTGTAAAAGAAACCCGCGGTCCCAAAACGCAAGGGCTACAAAAATTTATAAGATGCCATTGTTGTACCTAATTCGAAGTCAAGTTTATTTGTAAGGGGTGACCGTCCGAGCCCGAGTCGTCGGCGGTGCGCAGTGTTCCACGCACGCCTCGAAGAGATGTGAGCAAAAGCGAAGGGGCCCAGCAAGATCGAAGCCTACTGGGGGCATGAATTGTGTGAAAGAGAACCCTGGGGACCCAGGAACGAAAGCAAAGAAGGAACATAGGTTTTTTTTATGGTAGGTAAAATCATCCAATGACAAATCCCGCCCTTGGGCGGAGCGGGAAGTAGTGTCAGACTCTTACTGACTAAAAACCTACCCCGTTCCTTCGTAGCCTATAGTGCCGGGGCTGAGCTTTCCTCTTAGAAAACGGCCCTTGACCCCAGCAGGCTTCGACCCTGCCTGCCTGCAGTTAGCAGGTTGGGCCTCTTCGGTGTGCTGACAGCTCCTTAAGGCGCGCGGGAACAGAACGCGCCGTCGACTTGGGTTCGGCCGGTCGGTTACCGGACGATCGGACAGCGTGCTACCCATTGCACGCCGTCCGCAAGCCCGCGCCTACGGTGGCCGGAAATCGGGATCGGAATCCCGGCGGCGGCTGGGGCGAGCGCCCCGTTGCCTCTGCCTGATGCGGTCTGCCTCCTCCTTTGCTAGCATTACTGCTTCGCAGAAGGAGGCGACCGCCTGCCATCCCTCCTCACTCCGGACCATGGCCTGAAACAAGGCCCGGCGAGAGAGATCGCTGCCGCCGATTGCCCCCACGAGGACACGGCGATGCTCCGCCCAGGCGGGTCACACCTCTACAGTATGCTCCACCGTGTCCTCCGGGTGTTCCGCACAGTGGCGACACCCGGGAAGGAACATAGGTGTGGTTTTTATCAGTAAAAATCTGACACGACCTCCTGCTCCACCCTAAAATGAGAGAATACATTGGATGATTACATAAAAAAAATGTGGAGTAAGCACCTAAACTCACGAAATTGAACAATATCGATGTAAGGTAAAAATTTAAAGCAAAATTATACAAATTCTATAGGAAAGTCACAAGTTCCATGTAAAGTTATTACATCACTTACTTCTTCATGAGCTGCGTCTAATATAATAAATACATATTCTGAACGGCGGCGCGTCGTCTGAATCGAATAAAAAAGAATTCGATCCCGCAGATGTCCGGGATCCCGCATGAGTAATCCCGCATTTCTGATCCCGCAAAAAAGAATTTTTTTTGGGCTATTTACGAACGATAATCGTCTGCAAAAGCAATTTTATGTATAGAGTGGTCACTATGCTTTATATTATTTTTCTCTTTACAAAACAAGCGTCAAATTTAATACAACCTTTATTAATGGGATCCACTTAAATTTTACCAAAATAATGGCATCAGAACACCTCCTAAACTTCATATTCTCCTAATAGCAATTTAAATTTACGATATTACAATAAAATTTTAATCTTACCTGAAAAGGCGTGGCTCATAATATATATTCTTTCACGTAATTACTCTCCCAAAATTAATAACCTGGGATATTTTGTACCCGCGGTCTTTTGTGCGTGAACTTTGTGGCCGGGAGTGTAAGATAAAGTATAATAACAAGGGCCTATACGACCCTGGTAAGAGGGGAATTACTTACCGAAACGTTGCCTCCTCGACTGGTTATTATTCTGTAAAAAAAATAAAAGAGTTTCAATATCATGCGTGTTTGGGCGTGGTTTATGTTCTTGTTATTAATTTTCAACATTTGTGGGGTTGTTATATGTGTTCCAAAGAATACATTTCACCCGTAAAAAATTAAAATTGTTCCCATAGTGAGAGATATGTATGTACAAGAAAATGCTGTTTACGAAAATTAAGGGACTTCGAGGAACAAATTAAGTTATTTTAAATTGAAATATACTGCCTCGCAGCCGGTACCAGGAGAGTAAAACTCCACGAAACCAACTGAGAGAGTAACAATACAATTAATCCGACTCTCAGCCGCGGATTAACGTGACACGAGCCTTAAATCCCCCGACGCCGTTCGTAAATTAACCCTGAAATTGTACAATATATTCCACCAGCCAGTATTAATACAATTTCAACACGTTTTCAATTTTCGAAGTCCAATGTGAAATATTACTTCAAGCTGCTCTTCCGTTCTGGTATCCTAGTATTTGTGGTTGTGAATTAAAGTGAATTTCCTAGTTTATTTTGCAACCCGCCAAAGCGCGTTCACCGGCGGCATGTTGGCAAAGCCAATAGGGAATATGCACGTGACCCCAAATTGAATAAAATATTTTTATTCGTATTCTTTACTACTAAAAAAACATACCTACACAACTATTTTTCATTTTTTTCATAATTTAATAGTAAAATTTAATCATCAAAAAGTAGCCTTTTTGTAATTCCCTCGCAAATTTACAAAACGCAACGCTACTGGCAGACAAAGTTGTGACGACATCTTACACTCTGACGTCGGCTGTTAACACATTGTTTAGATGCTTTCTGGTGAATAATTATATTGTTTCATGGTTTTTGCATATTATTCTGAGTTAAAAGTATTAAATCTTTATGAAGAAAGATTTAGCACAATGACTGAAGCCGGTTTTGTCAAAGCGCAATCAGACAATCTGCCTAGAATAGACCTGTTCATGATGTCCACGTATTTTGCAACTAATTTAGATTTTACATCTGCTGAACTCAGATGAGTAAAAGCTGCGAGGTAAATAAGTAACTATATCACTTAATACATGATTGTTTTCATAGTTTTGTAAATATTACAAACATAACCTAAAATATGCAGCTATTTTTATTGTTTTTGTCAGATCTGAACGAGAATCATATGGAGATTCAGCCATTGGATACGTGCAAGTAAAACGTATGTTTTCGTCAAAGTTTGTAAACAAAACAAGTACACTAAGTAAAAATGATTCTTAGAGGTACCTATATCACTTTTTTAATCTCTTCACTTACGTTAAAATGATCTTCACAACAGTATAAACAGCTCAAAGATGATACATTGTTTCTTCTCATTGCCCTACACCACTTTTTCCTCGTATCTTCATCTTTCGGCATAAGGAAATATATTTTTTCAGGTGCCGTTTTGTTGTTATTTTCGCACATGGGTACGACACAATATTTATAGTAATCTTTTCTGTGCTTTTCCATGGTAATCGATTGATTTAATCAGTCACTTTTTTAACTTTAAGAGCGAAACGCTTTGTTGTTGATAACAAACTCGTGTAATCTGACGTCACAGAACAAGCGCGCCAAAATGGCCACGTTTCAATCGCGCGAAAATGATAATGATTTTAATATTTTTTTTCTAGCTCAATGGATTATATTTTGAATGTATTATATTTATTTTTGGTAATGTAATAACTAGTAGTAACGTTTAAAAAAATAAAAAAAATGCATGCATATTCCCTATTGTAACTGCAGCCGTCGGCACTTCGACGGCAGCCGTCGATCTAATGAGTCTTGATTGATACACACGACGGCTGTTTCTGATCTTCATTTGTTGGAATGTTGACGACCGCTGTCGATGCGTCAACGGCTGCCGCCGACGTGTCGACGGCTAAAGCCGATTAGCCGACATGTCAATGGCTGCTGCCGACATGTCGATGTCTTCCTCCAACGCATCGATGTCTGCAGTTACCTCTGCCGTTGCCAACATGCCGCTCGTGTGTATAATATTTACATAATTAAAAAAATTTGGGACTCATTGCCATTATTTAAAACTAAATATATTGCGAAGAAATGGCTGCTTCTAAATCGAGTTTACACAAATGTAATGTTATATGTTACCAATTCAATATTATTATAGTATCGAAACAAAGACGAAACATAATTCAATATTGACGTGACTCCGTCTACTTCGACATATCAGTAGGAGTAATTACGAATTTATTAGAAGGTTACAACATAAGAGAACACGTATATTATCTTCTAAGAAAATCCTCAATAAAATATCTACACAAAAAGTTAGTTGAACATTTAATATCTCCAATTTTGTTCAGAAAGGTAAATTACGATCGTTGAACAAAAACTTCCGACTGGAATGGCCGACAAATCGCGTTAAAGTGCTCATGAAAAATATGGTTACTTTTGTAATGAGCTGGAAGACTATTCTAGATAATTTACAGTTATAAAGCGCTAGAAATATGAGTTATGCTCGAACATGCTCGCAGAGTTTGGTCGGTTACGCTGCACACATGTTTTGTCGTGACACACTGTTTGATAGACTGACCAACATGTCCAGTAATATTTTAAAAGTATAAGAGCAAAATAAGTTAAAGCTAGGCTAGAGTGAATAGGTTTTTTAATAGTGTTTTTCACCATCAACGATTGGATCACTGCTTACGATCAGGTGGGAGCGCAGTCAAGTACTAGTTTATATTATAACATAAAAAATAGTTATTCGCGTCTTGTGTTTTAATTCCAAATTAATGCACAAGGTTTTTGAAGTGAGAACTTATACTTAAGAACTAGTTAAACTTTAGCATTAAACTAGAGTATTCAAAGTCCTTAATTTAAATTTCATAAACCGGGGGTAACTTATATACCTCGTTTATAGTGGCCTACATGTTTTTTACGAGTACATTGTAAGTAATCGTTTAGGAAAATCATTAGTACTGCAAAAATCTATAGCTGTGTTTTTTTTTTGTGAATTTCGTAACTTTTACAACATGTGGTAGTATACAAGTGACATGACTGAACACTGTTATTTAATTAATTGAATGGTCTTAACATACGAGCGGTTTCATAAATTGACCAAATTCGTGAAAAAAAATCATTACTTCTGAATTATCTATTTTGGGACTTATATTTTTTCTCAAGGATTAATGTCTTAGACTTTAGCTAAAAAAATTTTTAGTTCACTATAAATGGGTCACTTTGTATGTACCTTTCTACCTACTGATGAAAAAGACTTATAGGATTTTTATGAACCTCTTTCAATATGTGCAATTTTTTTCTTGCTCCGAATTGGGCTAGTAACCGCTGTCATTTCCCATCGGCCCGTATGTACTGACTAAAACTTATTGTGATAGCCTTATTTCCCATAGGGTTTCGAAGGCCAGTCAATAAACATGTCATACAAAAGAAAAATCGAATATTACATAAAAAGTTTTTATTTCTGAATGTTTTTTGTGTTTTACACACTAATATTATAAAAGCGAAAGTTTGTTATTCGTTTACGCTCGAACAGCTAAACAGATTTCGATAAAACTTGGAACACGGGTAGACTATGTCCTGGAATAGCATATAAGGTACCTATTATCCCCAGCGTATGTTCTCTTGGGGTAATTTTCTACTATCATGCGGACGAAACCACAAGCAGCAGAAAGCACTAGAATAACATTAAGAAGTAATTTTAGTCATTAAATTTTTGGTATGTTCAATTTTTCATAATAAACATTAAAAAAATTCGTTCGGGTTCGAATAACGTCAACTAATACAGGAGAGACGTACCTCCCTACCATAGTGCACAGCAAAGAAGCAAACTTCTGTTTGACGATAGCATGACTTGATACCGCCATCTCCTTTCTACCATCGAACAACCCGGCGTACGGCGAATATCCACCCTTACGTTGTGGAAACTTCCACGGTCCGGACTAAGCGTTTTGCCTCGTCGTTTATACCGCGTACATCGAGGGACTGGAACAATTTGCCTGCTGCGGTTTTCCCGGCCAATTATAATTTAGGCGTCTTCAAGGCTAGAGTGAATAGGCTCTTAATAAACTAGTGCGCTTTACCATCGACGATTGCATCACTGCTTACCATCAGGTAGGATTGCAGTCAAGTGCTAGTTTATAAAATATAAAAAAAAAAAAAAAAAAAGCATGAAAGCCATGCACACGGGTCTCTGGGAACATACCTAACGCTTTGCAGAAATGGGGCAGCCCCATCAATATTTTAATTGAACCCTAATATTTAATATATTGCACCTGCAGGGCGCTGATAGTCCGTTAAGTGTAGTTGGGCCACTGGCCAAAAACACTTCAATCATTGAATATAAACTAAGTTTTATATTTTCACTAGCGCAGACTTTCGCCACCATCAGTGCTACGGGCTTCGTAGCAAGGTAGCTTCACATAGCGTAGCAATATTGCTACGATTTCTCGTAGCCTCTGTGCTGTTTTGCCAGTTTATTATGTATTTTATAATCTGGATTATTGATATATAATTATATTAGACATGATTGATATTTAGGTATTGAATTAGTAGGTAAATAAAGCTTCACTAAAGTGTGTAAAAAAAGAAACCTAATATTATTAATAATATCTATGTATAGGTTTCATTTTTTACACATTTTTTTTTAGACCACAATGAATTCACATTATTATAATTGTGTAAGTAAAAAATTAAAACAAAAATAATTTTAGTGCCCTTAAAATATGTATAATTATTATTTATTATTGCTTAATAAAAACTATTTAAAATTTCAACTGTTTACATTTCAAAACCCGAGTTTATCTGCCAAACTACAGTGCAGTGTGTGTCACTTCTCCTCAATTAATGACGTCACACGCGCGCGGCGCAATAAATATTGATAACGCAGTTCCGTTCAGACAACATGCGGCGCTGACGTTTTAGTGATGTAACTCTGCTAGTCTCATGACAGCCTAGTACCTGCGTGTAACAGCGACACTGTGGTTTCGTACAACTTTTCAAAATAGACACAATAAAATATTGGGTTATTTACAAGGACGCTTGTCTTGTGTTAAATGCTTTTGTTACTATTATGAAATCTGTACCTACCCACTTAAGTTCGCATTCTTCATAATCAATATACATTTTCATATAATCCACCCATATGTAAAATTAAGAATAGGTACCACCAAATTATAGAACCAGAACTAACATGACTATACATAATAATTTTGTACTAATTAGTTGTTACTTTGTTAGTGCATTTTAATAAGTACCATCATAATTATCTAGCTGATTATAACACTCACTACTAAACGCCAAATAATCGAGTGTAACTCGATTGTAACTCGATTATTTAGTCGGTAGTTCAATAGGTCCAACCTAATGAGTTCACCATATATATATTATACGAAAATTTTGCAATCCGCAAAAATATGTTCATAATTATATTGTCCAAACAAAAACTAAATATGAATTTCACAGTGAAATTGTCAGAGCGAGTGCGACATAAACTACCATAAATATTATTCTCGTACACACGTTTACGGCGACGCGGCGTTAAATCCTGCGATAACACTGGCAACATTTTTTCCCGCCATATATCATAGGCGGGAAAAAATTAAAATGTGTCAAAATGGCCGCGCCCTCTATGCTACACCGAAGTAATTAAAATGCATTTTTAATAACTTCCGTGAAGCGTGTAGTTTTCGCAGTACTCCCATCATTTAACACTGTACCTGTTACGTGGAACAGGCAACTTGCTTAACTGGCTGGTGCCCTGGTTAATGGCTGACAACCAAAAGTTATGTCTCGCTTATTCTCGTTCCATATTTTATTGTGATATTTGTTTTGTGAATTTATGATGATGACTCGACAGTCTGACGTTGTTTTTACATATTGCAAATGAATGTTTTGTCACGATCCAAATAAGTTCTTAAAATATGAGGGCAAAAGGTTTTCAGCGACGAACAGATGATATTTAATGAAAGCTCAGAGAGGTACGGTTTTTTGTGGAATTTAATACCTTTGTACTTTGCTTATGTCAATACTTTGGAATCTCTTCACCTGCCCCATTACGATCTTTAACGGCCTTAATGGAGGTTTTACATCTGAGAATTTTGAGAGCCATCCTGGATTTTTAAGAGTTGCGTATTGCCGATTGTGAAACGGTAGGTTACAAAGAACATTTTTTGCAAAGTTCACATTAGCAGAGTTTCATGTTTAACGCCACTTTAATATTAATTAAAATAAATAAAACATTAATAATGATCAAGCTTGCAATTTTCCATAATGTCCCCTCGGTCGCATGTGTGGGAAACTGCTGCCTTTTCAGTTTTTTATTTTATTTTGAGGTAACAAGTCATTTATTTTCAATAAATGCACCTCCTACTCCAGCACCGTCTTCAGCAGCAATAAATATTACTAACCTTTTTTTTTAGCTGCACTACTATTGATTACTATTCTCCTAGTACTTCGAAATCAGAATAAAGATTTATTTATTTATGAATTGAATTTGGGACGTCAGCTTTTTTTGGTCAGAAATGATCCAATGACTTCTTCTGCTCTAAGGTGTAGCGAAAGGGCATGACAAACTTTAACTGACTATTACTTTCATTTGCCTTTTGAGTTCTAAGGTCAAACTTTCTCGCAGCCCTATTATACTCTACCTACATAAAATATTTCCTTCTACATTGAAAACAAAAGTTTCATCTCAAACTTCTATCATATCGAAAACAACCCGCTAAGTTAATTCCTTAATTAATTGTTATTCATTACGGCACCCGAAACCCGATCATTACGAGCCACATAAAACAGGCAAGCGATACCTGCCTCAGCTCTGCCTGCCAATATTCACCCCTCCCACTTAAAAGCCGCGCCGAACTCTCGAAAATAGAATATAAAATGAACAGATAAAAACTGCCAGACGAATATAGGCTGAAAATTTTTACGCCTTTGCGTAAAAATAGAAGTTTATGCTTCCAGGACCCTTGCCTGCCCAGTTTAGTGAATATGTGAAATATGAACCTATTGATTTGTGTGTCTATTGACACAGTGGCCGACAATGAACAGACTTCCGATGTCCATTCAAGTTGATTGATTTCTCTTCATACAAAATTAAAAAGAGTGCTTTTGCAAATTTAAATTGATCAGCTAATCGATCAGAACAGTTAATTTGATGGAATCCTTTTTTAATTTGTCTTTTAAAGAGTTCAACGTGTAGTGTATCCAGTATGTCCCTATCGAATCACGAATGAAATAGTCATGAATTTGTCTTCTCTATTTGCTTGTTCTAATTCCGAAAGTTTGAAGCACCGCAATTTTGGAATTAATGTCATTCAACATAACCAAGTTCTAGATTCAAATATTTGACGTGAGCTACGTTGATCCAATGAACTGTGTAACAAGGCTGCGAGGCAGCCAATAATTTGTACACATTTTGCCGTATCCCATCTCCATACTAACTCAATAGTGGTTTCATGCCGAAGGCTATGCGCAAACTGAAAATTAAGATATAAAATACGAGTTACTTTTTTAATTTTTTTATTCATAACGTTATAAAAACGGTTTTGTAAACTTTACATAGATGGTTGATATGTAACCAGAGACAATTAGTTGCGATTATTGCCGCAAAATCCGGGGTCCGTGCAATCTGTATGATGTAGAGGTAACCCTAATCTTCTTAAAGGTTTAAACAGGTCCATGCCCTTCAACCCACATAAATATCTACTGCGTAATTAAATATTTTCCGGACTTGTTATGAATATAGACTTAGTTTTGCTAGATTTTGATTGGGCGTGTAAAAGTTTTTATAAGACGGAATTTATATTGGATTTAGCATAAAACCTATTTACCTGCCTATTTTTGGGTTCTCTTGGAGATGCGATTTGAATATTATTTGTTGAAAGGGTTACCATTTGGAAATATCTGTGGGATAAGTTTAGCATTTTTGTTAATATTTGTATACGATTTTAAAAGGTACTGGTACTGAAATAGGTATAACTAATTTATTTTGGCGATATTATTGATCTATCCTAATAACAATATTATAAAGAGTAGTAGTAGAATGCTACTTTACCACTGAGTGACATAGGCATATATTTATAAGCAGGCAAAACCGTAAGCAGAAACTAGTGAATAATATTTAGAGTTGTGGTAATTTCCTTATCTGTACCACTTGCCATCATTTACATGTTGTACGAGTCCCAGTGCTTTTTTAAGTTTGAAGTTCTTCAATGTTCTGAAGTCTTCAGAAGATGCGTGTAAATACGCTTAATAGACATATCTTCAAGTCATTGATTTTTTTTCTATCACACAACGCCGTCTAGTCTCAAGCTAAGCAGAGCTTGTGTTATGAGTACTAGACAAATGATAAACATACATATATATTTGTAAATACATACATACCATACAGTCCAACAGGTCAGTCAAATTTAATTAATTCTGTATTTAGGACGCAATTAAGCGAAATAAGGGCTTCCAAGTATTTACTTTGATTATTGTGTAGGGCCAGCTCAGGAAACAGAAGACTGACGATGACCGAACAATATCCGATAAATGGCAACTTCTGAGAGAAACCGAGACGGTCTATGGACAGTTGTTCGCGTCAATTACTAAAACCGCTGCGAATCAACGACCTAGACTGACCCGACACTACACCGGACACATCCCAGATGTGTTAGTCTGTACATTATTAAGATAGCTCTAAAGTAGTTTGAAAATAGAATACATTTATTGTACGATCAGCTAAGGAGTGGAATTCCCTTTCGGATTCTGTGTTTCCTGATTGATTGATTTATTTCAAAAACAATTTACATTGTGTGTGAATATTAAAGCTTACAAACTAGGAACACAAGTAGCAGAAACTAAAGATAATATTGTATTTCTTTCAAAAAAAAAAAAATAGTAAAAAGAAAACAAAGATGTCAAAAAAAGTAACAATAATGTCAAAAAAAGTTACATAAAAAAAAACAGATTAGATTTGGTTACCATTAAAAGTGTCAATATTTAAAAATAAAATTTACTAACCACGTCAATACCTGATAGCTACTCGTATAACCTAGGGGTTTTTAAGTCAAGAGTGAATAGGTTACTTCTAGGCAAGCGTGCTCCATCGTCGACCGCCTCATCGCTTACCATCTGGTAAGATAGTGGTCAAACACGCCTATCTACAATAATAAAAAGAAAATATTTAGGCACTGAACTCACGAAGCGGTTTCCTCCCACGGCCGCCACGGCAGAGGAAACGGCAGTTTTATTTCAAAACTCACGAGACGGTACATTCGCCGGCGCCGCCTTGTGAGTTTTGAAATAAAATAGCCGTTTCCTCTGCCGTGGCGGCCGCGGGAAAGAACCGCTTCGTGAGTTCTCTCCCTTATTGTGCGATCAGCTAAGGAGTGAAATGCGCTGCGAGTTCTGTGTTTCCTGGTAGCTACAACCTATATAGGTGTATTTAAGTCAAGGTAACTTCTAGGCAAGCGCGCTTTATCGTCGACCACATCATCGCTTACCATCAGGTGAGATAGTGGTCAAACGCGACCTTACCCATAATAAAAAAACTGGAAAAGTGAGAGTCGGACTCGCGCACAGAGGATTCCGTACAAACTTACCTATGAAAATAATTCGATTCCCGAATCGAGTTTCACAGATTTTTTCGAATCGCAAAAAAAGTATTTTTGCGTGACGTAACTATAAATTTACAGTTTTCAGATTTTTTCGTATGTTTATGCTATGAGACGTAGCTTCATGCCAGATTTCAGGACTGTAGGTTAACGGAAGTACTCTATGAATTTTGATTTCCTTGAGAGTGTCGTATACGCGGTTTTTGCGACATAAACAGCCGTATCTTTTTCCCGTTAACTTAGAAGTTTGATTTTCACAACTTCAAGGGACCACAGACTTGATTGTATGGTTTTCTTTTTAATTTCAATTCGATATCTCCATGGTCAATCATACGGTCAACAAAGTGATCCTATAAAGGTTTCGTTTTTCTTTTTGAGGCAAGGATTCTCATAAAATGAACCGATGAACTTATGAAGTTTGCGATAATCCGATGGATTCTTACAAGACCGGTCGTTGTGGCGACACTTGGAGGAGGCCTAATTCAGAAGGATGTATTGCGGCTAAAATGGTGAAGACGATGATAATGATCAGCGCTTTTTGAATTCTTAAAGCAAACCTAAGTAAAACTATTTGATCTTGTAGCTCATCTCGTATGTTTACTTTACGCGTACTACGTACGAGGTACCAGGCTATCAGGAAGTTAAAAAAACAGCGGGAAATGTGAAAGCAAAATGTAAACAAACGATATTCCCTCGAGTCTGCTCCAGCAGACAGCTGTAGTTGTACTATGTAGTGCAACCGACAGAAGGAGTAGCGATTTATCTATTAGCGAATCAGAGATACGGGACGGTTGGCACAATGCCAGCGACTTATGCATTCATGGGGTGACTAAACAGGTAGCGTTGGTAGAAAAAAAACTATTTAACGATGCTGAAAGTGAGAATTTTAAATTTTTCGTTGCTGTAGTTTATTGTTACGTGAGAATTTTATACGCATTGGCATTATTTATTCTTTAACTTGACTGTATGATTTAAGTTACCATTTAAAAAAATAAAATTGAATTTGTTCTAAAATCAAAATCTATAAAGTAAAGGTAGCTTGCTCTATCTAGCACGTAATTGGCAACGATTTCAAAATCATAAAAGTATTCCCGGTGTACCAGGAGCACAGCATACTAAAGAGTGAGACAAAACGCGAATTTGCGGAAACGGGATAAAATTGTCGGTAAAGATGGCGACGGGGACGATTCAGCTACTCGACACAATTGGCGTCTCACGAGGACCTAACGCAATTGCGCTGCGCTCCTAAAATCACGTATACCCCCAACGAGCTTATTTAGTTTTTTGTTTAAGGATAAATTGGCTACTTCGAGCTGCCATTGTTATGTATTATCGCAGGAGTAATCATTCTTGAATTATTGAAGCAAGCAAGAAAATAACGTTTTTTTATTATTACTTCTGTCTGGACATGTTTGCTTGGTAATCTTGCTAAATTGAATATAAATGTATGAAAATATTCGAAGTGTGTTTACTAGCTACGTGTACATATTAATTCATTCCATATGGAAATTTAAACATAAAATCATATAGGTTGCATGCAGTTAGGTCATCGGGCCTTTCCCCTACTGAGCCGCTGCAAATCGATATCACTGCCCTGTGTACAAGACATTCAAAATGTTATGCAAATGAAACCTTTTTGGGATCCGGGTTACGAAGTTACGGTGTGATAACCCAGAATCATATTTAATTATCTCGGAAAAGGTTGACTATGAAATTAAAGAAACTAAATTAATTAAGGGCAAAAATTCACAGTCCCGTCTAAATACTACCTTTGGGAAAATTAAATTAAATTCTGTCTAAACAGAATATTTTTAGCGACATTTTAGGTTGACTTATAAACTTGACCTTTTTGTTGTTTGAAAAAGGAACAGTAGATTTCATAGCCTAAAGACACGTACTTGCCTCGTGAGAAATTTTTTTTTTTCCTGGTTGTATCTGCAATTAGCATTTGTTTTAAGCAGATGCGCTGTATGTAATGGCACTTCGAGTGTGCCCTCCAGTGAAGATATCTCCTCTTAATTGGCTATATCTATTTATATAGCTAGCGTAAATAAATAAATAAATAGCTATGATGTCTTTTCGCTTTAGCATTTCAGGTTAGCAGCCAATTGCTTAGGATGATTTACCAGCCTCCCAAAAAAAAAATATGAAGATAATTTTGAGCATTGAAAATTTTGCATAACGTCACAATTACCTTGAAGTGATGCAAAGGCCTAACAACCTTTTGAACTGATTCAAAAAAGCAAAAAATAAGTATGCGTTTTATATATAATTATTATTTTTGCTAGCTATCCCCTTTGGAGTGGAGTTTTATAAAATCCGTTCTTAGCGGACGTCTACACCCTATAAGGTACCTGCCAAATTTTAACTTTGTAAGTGTTATAGTCTCTGAGATAATATAGATTACACGTGGCCCTTTTTACGTGGAAAATCATCAAATAACTTCTCCTGCTTTAGGTGTAGCGAGAGGAAATTTAAGGCTTTTATTGACTTTCACAGTTTTCCTACAGAAGCCCATTTTCGCAAGAGCTGCGGGAACTCTTTCCAAGAATCCACAGTCCCTTTCGGCGTCGGCCCTAACTACCCCTTACCATTTTGTGGTCATCTAGTTGAAGGGCGCGAAAGCCTGGGCTTGGCCTTTACCGGACGGTCGGATAGCGAGCTACCCATGGTACACCGTCCATGACCCCGTGTCTACGGTGGCTGGTAATTATCTAACGACTCCTGGCGCCCGCAAGGGGCAGGGAATGAGGATTGTCTCCGCATCACTATTTTACATAAGTATGGCACAAACATGGGCACTTATAAAAGGTCATAAGCTCGAGGTTCTAGTTGGTTGTTTCCTCTGGAGAAAAACCGATAAGAAACTCCATAATTATGCGTGTTGTTTTTTTGTTTTAAATATCGCAGCATAATGCTGAACTGAATGCTGCTTGTTTTAAATGTTGGATTTTGATTTTTAGTTAGGTAAGTATTTGTAGATTAGTTAGCTTTTATTGTATTGTTGTTTGTTCTGTGCGGCTCACAAATAAATGCTTTTCCTTTGCTTCTTTCTTTCATAATATTACCCGTCACTAGAATCTATTCGTCATTCAGTTAGTGGTGTCATTATGGATGGAGTGTCAACGAATGACCAGAGCAACGAACGTATATATAGCTTTAATCAATTACCACCGCACTCTAACTCACTTAATGTCCCTGATTAACGGCAAATGGACTTAAGTGACAGCGGGACATACCACCTACCTTGTGCTAATACTATCGCGAATGGAAAATGAGGTGAATTTTTTTTTTACTCGTACTTCTAGCACGGCCGGCGGATCTTGGCGAGTTTGAAGTTAGACTCTGCGAACTTTAGCGCTTGTGCACTCGTAAAAAAATAAATGCTAATAACAGTTGTTAGCTGCAATAACAACTGTTATTGGCATTAGTTTTTTCGCAGAGCCTAACTTCAGACTCGCCAAGATCCGTCGGCCGTACTGTACAACTGTTTAGATTTTGAAAACCGAACCAAAAAAAGGCGGAAGTTGTCATTGGATGATTTTCACCCACCATTTATAATCATAACATTAGCTAAAAGCACAAACCGTGTGGGAAGCTAAAAAAACCATGACTAAAATTAAGAAAAAAAAATTGAGAATGCCTATAGCATTAGACAAGTCCCCCATTGCACGTTTGTGTTACTTGAGGTTTGAATAATATATATAAAAATAAAAATAAAGTCTTATATTTCAGACTAAGTCCATAGTTGGTTAGTATACATATATAACATAAAAAATTAGTGTTAGTACTTATTACTAAAATACATTAGCATTAAAGATCTTTGTTTTTTTTATTTCCGGCTGGTGTAGGCGACTCCACAACTAAAAGAGCCAAATTCACCAATAAACTAATCGCGATTCGTTCAATCAAAACGCAGTTTGAGCGCCTAATCGAGATTATAGCTTCAATTTGCGTTTCACCGCGATGACTTGAACCTAGTTTACGTTAAACTCAGTTTCAATTCTTTTGTTGTCGCCCATGTTTACGACACGGGTCTTTAAACTAGATTACGCTGAGCTCAGTTTAGTTGAACTATGTTTTTACATTGAATGATGAAATCAGCCCTAAAGCGCGTATTTTGCGTTCGGGTGGGACAACTGTACCTTTATAGTATTTCCGTTTAAAATTCAATTTTTCAGAGTATCGAACGAACACGTAACAAAACTGTTTATTCCCAATTTTTGTAACAATTTCTAATTGGATTTGGAAATTGTTTCGTGCTATTGAATTTGGGCGAACAATTTTGGGCATACAGGTGGTACCCAACTCGTTGAATGAACTAAACGTAAGTTTAGTGTTTGGTTAGCCGCTATTGGAAACTAGGCTTTGGGCTTGGAACCGATGAACTCTATGGTTACTTGGTAAATGTAGGTATTTATATAATTATATGTCCCTATCGAGTTTCAGTTTTTTTTGAAGATGCAAATCTTTACTCCGTGATATATTAATTAATTATTAATAATATTAAGTACTCTAGTGACATAATATGGATCTTGTATCTGCTCTAAATAAATTAAAATACAAAATAGGGATTAGCGATTACTTTTGTATTGTGGGTGTGTTTACAAACATTTAGTAAACTCACAAGTCAGGGAATGTGGTTTTGGACACAATTTTGATGGGCTTTCAAGTGGAAACTAAAGTATTGAAATTTACTATTTCTGGAGTGCATTCATAAATCGTGAAATAAAAATTGAAATGAAGCAAATTATCGTGATAATTATAATAATTATTCTCTTCGCTTGGAGATTAGAGCATTAATTTCAGATAAATTGGTACCAGGACAGCAGAATGATGAATGTGTGTAACGGAACTGTACCTATCTTATACCAGGTATCTTGTTCTGTTTATGTTATATTCGAATGAAATCTAAGTACGGGGTTATAAAAACTTTTCTATGGTTTCATAACATAAACATCTTCTACGAACGTTCAGGAAAGCTTCGACCTTTGGCATCGGATACCCCTGGGGTGTAGGGGGTGAAAATAGATCGTGCTTAATTAACCGAAGGGTTGAAAGTCATTTCTCCCGATAGTCTGAAGTTGTAAAATTATGCTAATTAATAATTAGTGAGTTTATTGTGGAGGGATGGCCGCCATCAGTGCTGAGGGGCAACGTCTGGAAAGTTGGATAGTGTTTTAAATTCGTTTAAGAATTTTGATTCGCTTGAATACAGTTTTATAAATCACCATATTTAATATAGTAGTCATAGTAGTAATCCAGTATATTAATAAGATTTTTCTTGTAAGAAGTTTTGGTGGTTTAAGTTCATAAAAGTGACTTTTAAACAATGAAAATCAACAATAACACAAATAGTATTTTTTTTTTCAAAGACTTAAAGTAAAAGCAGTATACTTACTTCGTCATTCTGCTGTTTTTTTTTTCTATCCGTACACACATCACTATACGTCTCGAGAGGTTTAAACAATAGATTGTTCACAATAAGCGTTCGACGGCACGAAGCGACTCCTAAACTGCGCCACGTATTCAATACTATTCAAATCTTTTAGACATACACATTTTATACGAAGTTGGACGAGTTAACTGAACCAACCTTTAAAATAGAGACGTAGTGGAATCCAACTTTACGTTCGAAGTTTGAAATATAGAACGTATTAAGCTATGCTATCGAAAGATTGCGAACTCTTTCGATAGCATAGCTAGTGAAAAATAGTTTATATTAACTTGTGGGGCGGGTCAGACAAATATAGTTTTTATAGATCATGCAATTTAGAAATAGGTTTTGAATTTAATGAAAAAATTGGACTGTTTTCTGAGTTAAATGTTTAGACAGAAATATAATCTGATTACTAAGAGCCAAATTCACCAATAAACTAATCGCGATTATTTAAAACAAAACACAGTTAGAGCGTCTAATCGAGATTATAGCTTCATTTTGCATTTCACCGATATGAATTGAATCTAGTTTAGGCTAACTCAGTTTCAATTCTTTTGTTGTCGCCCATGTTTATGACACGTGTCTTTAAACTAGATTACGCTGAGCTCAGTTTAGTTGAACTAAGTTTTTATATTGAATGATGAAATCAGCCCTTAGAATCATAAAGTATTAAAACAGCGTTTATCTTCTTATTATTATACACTACTACTCTACTTTTTATTTATTTGTTTCTTGAAGAAGTTCTGAACCTACGAGCCAAGTTCCGACACATCTGAATATATTCTTCAAATAATATGAATCGCCGTCAACCCAAGCATCAAAATAAAATTGTTACTTTAACATTTGAAAAGGGAAAAATTAAAAAGTTATACAGGGTTGATTGTCCCTATCGTCTGTTAACATTTCTCTCGAGAAAATCGGAACCGCTTTGAATGCAAATTGGGCGTTTTGTACTTCGAGGGTCCCTCTTTTTTAATTATATTATAATTATTTAGGGATTTGTACCTACTTCTGCCTATTTCGAGAACGGTTGTCAGTGGAACCATTTCTTCCTACACAGTAATTAAAACAATTCAAAGGACTTTTCTCGCTAATTGCACTCAGGGCACTACTTACATGGGAGTTTAAGTTTGGATTTCCCAGTTGCATCTCCACGTAGTTCTGCCACCCTGGTAACTTGGCAAATATAATTCATAAAGTTATTAAGTTAATTCAACGGTGAATAAGTTCCATAATATCGTCAAAGTGGAGCCGAGGCGAATGAATGGAGTATCGCGTATAATTTAACAAAGCCATTGCAGTCGTAACTAATATTCCCTGTTGGCGGCTGACAGTTTCTCCAAGTTACACGCGACTACATATTGTTAGCAAAATGTAGAAAGAAGTGAAGAACAAAATGGTCTTCAAAAACTATCTCCTGCTCCGCCCAAGGGCGGGAGATGTCATTGGATGATTTTACCTACCATAAAAAAAAAATATAAATGCGCTTAAAAGAGCCAAAGCTTACCAGAGCTACAGGATTGTTTTACAGAGTTACTGCGGACCTGGAATACAAAGGGTAACTTACGAGACACAGGTGGCTTTTAGTCAGTGAAAGTCTGTCGCAGACTGCAGAAAAACAGATATTAATTATAACTTGCATTTTCCAAGGCTTTGCTCCCGTTGTTTAGGGACTATATTTATTATATTACCAGCCTATGACAAAGCTCAGTGATTGTGTAGTGTAGCCCTCTATTTGTGAAAGAATTCAGCAGAACCATTACTTCCAGAGTTATTTCTAGAATTACAGATTTAGTTCAATTCTTACTTCATAATATAAAAGCTAACCGCTAACTGCTATCGAGATTAATATTAAAACGAATTGCAAATATAAAAATAAATAGAAATCGCTTTAACGTCATAAATTACGACCTTTGTAAATGCACTGGATGGACAACAATGACAGCGCAGTCCCGGTGAGATAAACAGCTAATCCCGTGGCAGCAGCACTGAGCTCGCCTCACTAAACGTTGCACTGCCCTTCGACTAGTTTATTATTTCCTGGTACTTCATTGATGATAATGCTTGTTTGTTTTGTTGATTATTTTTCCGACCCAAATATCGACCAATAGAATTGCACCATTCGACGTCACGTGGTACAACCTACATGGTATTATACTGATAATTTTTTGAAAATTTTTAGGTTGTACCACGTGACGTCGAATGGTGCAATTCTATGTCAAACTGACAGGTTGAATTCAATTGTGAAAATTGGAAATTCTATTGGCCGACATTTGGGACGGAAAAATAATCCCCCGAATACCACACGAGCTTCAAAATTATCTGGCATTTCCCTCAAGGTTCCCTGCAAACAAATGAAGGAGTCAAGTTTTTCAGGTTAAAAAATCACTCGCGCTTCGCGCTCGTGATTTTTTAACCTGAAAAACTTGACGACAGAGAGACTTGAAAGAGCAAAATAATCCCCCGAATACCACACGAGCTTCAAAATTATCTGGCATTTCCCTCAAGGTTCCCTGCAAACAAATAAAGTCGTCAAGTTTTTCAGGAAAAATCACTCGCGCTTCGCGCTCGTGATTTTTTAACCTGAAAAACTTGACTCCTTCATTTGTTTGCAACGAACCTATCGGGAAATATCCGATAATTTTGAAGCTCTTGTGGTATTATAAGTGATAATTTTGCTCTTTTTTAAATCGAAGGCAACCTCTCACGCGTGAAAAGGAATGAGAAGCAGTCATCTGCTGCTAATCAACTAATAATAACCATAAGGGAACGGTAATCCTCACGCACCAGCCATCGATACAGTTGACGCCTTGGGCGCCGGGAACCGCAGGGCGATTTCTGAAATTCGAAATTAGTTACTTAGTGCCCTATGAATTTTGATTCCCTTGAGATAGTATCGAAATATAGATTATTTGCAACATATACTGTAAATTTTTTTTCGTTAACGCAAAGTTTGATTTTTCACAGCTTCGAGGGACCGCAGACTTGGGTATATTGTTTTAATTTCAACTCGATACCTTCATGCGTTCCTAAGATAAAGGGTCTTGACAGACAGACAGACGGACAAAAAAGTGATCCTATAAGGGTTCCGTGATTCCTATAGAGATGCGGAATTCTAAAAATGAGTTTATTATGGGTTTTTCTTTATTAAAAACCTTCCTGAAACTGAAGTGAAAAAAAATTGTTTGAAAAAAATTCATTCAATTTGGTTCAGTTATTCTCAAGTTTTGCGCTTAGCAACCCATTTTGTTGCTATTTATTTTTAGTTATTTAAAAGATTAGACATTATTATTGTTTCATGCCTTGGTCGTGTCTTCAATATCTCCCTTTACTTGAGATAACAATGTAATCCGCTAGTACCGTAGAGCTACAAAGCCCCTCACTAAACGGTTCACTGCCCTTCGGCTCATTATAATCGCTAGTCGATTAGTTGCTAATATTCCTCAATTTCAACAAACCAAATAAAATAATTTCAGTTGTTCGCGTATTAAAAATTGTTTTCCATTTGACCTATTTTCTTGACATCTCTTAGGTATTTGGAATACAACTGAAGCCCACTAAATTAACTGTCTAAATTCTTTTGTAAATGTTTGGGATTCTAGACGTAAAACCAAGCCATAAATGAAGCTGGAGAGCTGACTTAATTATTCCAGCAAACCCATCCTATAATGATACTATAATTGGGGCAGAAGGAATTAGGAAATCATATTCGACGTTTGCTATCGATTTCGGCTTAACAGAGGGTAGTGTAAGTCCGCTGGACCAGCGTGTCTACCCGTCCAGATAAACAGCTAATCCCGGCAAAGCGGCGTTAAACCGCTTACTTTGTGTGAACATCCTGCAACTTTCTGAGCGCCTGGTAGTTTCACGCAAAGCATTTGTCGAACAAAAATAATTTTGGGACTTGGGGGATGTAGGTTTTATTTACTTTTTTTCCTTTTAATTTTCCTGTTTCCTCCAATCCCAAGCTATCAATGTATATTTTAGTAGTTTTTTTGTTATCTTTCGATTCTACTTCTCTATAAGGAGTCTAATCAATCACAAAACAATGACGACCCTTTTTTACTGTTGGATATATGTAATTCATTTAGTATGGTAGAAAACCTGGTAATCAATAACGTGTAGGTATATTTTGTACCCTAACTTGTCAAAATAAATTAAACATGAAATTATTTCTCAGGAGGATTTGAAACAAGAAGCATCAATGTCAAAGGTACAATAACACGAGTATGCTCTCAACAAATTAACAATCCTGTATTTGTACAAAAGTTCTTAGATAGCGTATTTTTCGAAATTAATAAAGTTCGTCAAATTCACCGGCTTCTAATAAGCGTTTGTTTGCGTTTTTTTCGTAAAAGGACATGACCACACAGGTTTGCGTATTTTAATTAGGTAGGTACACAACTTTTTTTGAACACCAAAACTTTTTTACTATAGCTTTTGCTAGTGGCTTTGTCCGAATGAAAATATACACGGTTAAATTTTGATCGTTATAATCCCGTGGAGGGTCGATCCGGTACATGAAACACTATCGATTTGTAAAGATAAAATTAAAAAATAAAGTACTTTTACTAAAACTCGAATTAATTGGGCCTTGGGAAAGTGTGAAAAAGCATGCCAGCTGGAGCTAAGGCAATGAAGGAATGGGGTTTTTTTATGGTAGGTAAAATCATCCAATGACAATAAGTCCGCCATGCCGCGATTTGTCGTGGCAGCGGAGTTTCACCCCGTTGTTGCATCTCCACGTGTAAGTTTTGCATGTGTGCAAGGACCGTTGCCTCCAAATCCCATGGTGGTAGGCCAGCAAGGAGGCTCGCCGGTTCGCAGGATAATGAAGGAATGGGGTAGGGTTTTATTCAGTAAAAGTCTGACACTATCTCCCGTTCCGCGCAAGGGCGGGAGATGTCATTGATTATAATCAATGACATTTTACCTACCATAAAAAAAACCTGCGCAAATGAAATATCTATCAACTTTTTTTTTTATTTTTGTCATTCAATGCGAAATATTCAGTAGTTTCATAATTGCATAACAAAATAGGATGATTGCCCTCATTTGTTAGCGTCTTCCAATGTTGCAAAACAACTAGAGTCATTAGATTTATCATTTAACTTGTTCTTTGAACTGAGTTTAGTACCTTTTTACCTTTATAATATTGTTTTATCAACACTTTTACGTTTACAAAGGTTTAATTAAACAAGACTTCTGGACCTGGCCATTTCCCAGCGAGGACGAAGGCGGCGCTATGTCTTCTAATCCAAAAAATAGATTTGTTTTCGCACAACTGAACTACTGTGAGACTGTTCCAAGTAAGGCGTAGTGCACAGATGCAAAAATAGTATAGTTACAAAAAACTTAAAACTACGGGGGAGGTCGCCCGGACCGCGATTTAGAATTATGACGTCACGCGACGGCTCCATCTGGTGTCGAGTAGCAGAAGCAGCGGTGTTGTAAAAAAAATTTGTCACAATACCTTATTTTGAGAGTTGAACTAACCTGAAAATCAAAAACGAATATGACGTACGACGGCCTTAAGAGCGGTCAACCCGAGGTACATTTTCATACAACCGTTCATACGGGATTATTACACATCTTTCTTCAGATATTTTGGATAAAAAGATATTTTGTGGATATTATCTAGGCTTCTATAGAAATCTAAACAAAAATTTGTGTTAAACTAATCCAGTAAAGACCTCTGAAAATCTAATATTTTACTTGAACTTTGGCCCTCCATAATGTACTCATATACCTACCTATTAAAAAATACTTCTATAGAAGCCTTGCAAATTTCATCGAGTTTGAATGACTACAATTTTTCCGAAGAAATTTTAAGGTTTTAAAAAAAAACTCGTATTTTCTTGGAAAAAGGCTTTGTGAAATATTCGATTAAATTACGCAATTGCCGAATACCGACAGAGTTTTAACGTTATCTTTTTTTTTTTTCGTTATCTTACTTTTATCACGTTGCCTCTTCATCAAACATCGCGTTGGATAGCGTTAGATGAAGCAACAAGTATTTAAACCATGCTCGACGTTGACGATAGGTGATTGGGGAAAACTCCTCTTAAAACTTGAACATAAATGTAATATTCTTTCTAATGTTCCCACTGCTGGAACTCACGCCTCTATAAAAGTGGGCCGTAATCTACTACGCGAGCCCAGCGCAGTAGATGACACATGTGTTTGAGTTTTCGTTCTAAGACATGCCGGTTTTCTCACGATGTTAACCTTAACAATTTTGAGAGCAGTGGTGATGAAATAAATGACACAAAGTAAAACGCCTGCCTGGTTTTGTACCCTCAACGTAGATGACCTTACAAAGTCTCAAACCGGAACAACACTCTTTGAAAGGCCATTCAAAATATTTATTCAGTGCAGGGCCCGCGTACCATTTCAGCCTCTGCTAATTACATCTTTGCTGAGTAACTCAAATACGGGTAGATATATAATGTAAAGTGTAATTAAATATACCCATCACTAGATAGCTGAAACCAACTAAAGCGCCTCACGTACTATGTTATCTGCCCATTCATAAGACATTCATTAGACGTGAAACATTCACCCTCACTCATTCACGTCCCTACGTCAATTAATGCTAACTAAGGCATCATGAAACTCATGGAACCTTTAAATACTAAATAAGGATTGGATTAAGACGAGATTCGAAATCTAAATGTTTTCTAAATTCAAACCCGAAACTTAACCACTCTTATCGCTTTTGAGTAGGATTGAAATTCGTGTGGCAAATCTAATAATACATAATTTGTAACGGACAACGAATGACGTGACCCCGGGGTCAGATAAATGGTTAATCTCATGAGTAGTGTGCTTCACAGTATTATATTTTGTCTGTGTCCGCTGCGGTTTTCAATTTAAACGTCTGAATTTTGAGAGCTGAATTTACAGTAAAGGAATATATTCAGAAATTACCATTAGGTATTAAAAGCACGTAAGCTTCCTTATTGACCACTAAAACGGTTGCTCCATCCTGGGTGAATATGTAATAATGTATATTTTGTGAACATGAATAGAATTTCAGAGGTTTTATTTGAAATTCTGCTATAGAGGGCGATTTTGGAAATGATTTACCGATGTACTTAATGAAAGGTTTATATTTGGGCTGTATTGCTTCGATTGTGAAAATGATAGCAAAAATTACTGTGACAACTTAAAACATAGAAATTCTCAATTTTACTTTACGTGGGAAATCATTAAATAACTTTTTAGGTGGAGCGAGATGGCGTGACAGACTTAAACCTTCTTACTGACTCAAATCTTCCTATGTCCTTTTATTTTATTTCCTTTTGCGATCGGCTATCGCTTTACTTAAATTACGATTAGGGGGCAAATGATAGGGAGCGATTTACATATTTATTTTTAAAGTCGACAATAATTTTAGTTTATTATAAAGGACACTTTACAAACACTTTACTAACACTCTATCAACCTTATCCTAAATCTATTTATAACATGCTTCCTCATATAATATTATGTTTTCCCCTCTAAAAACAGCCTCGTTTCTCATATAAACACATTAAGGTTCCCCTCAGGCAAGGTTCAAATGACGTGCTTTGATCAGATTCGTCGCAAACTGGTGTAAGCAATGTTATTTGTAATATTATTTATTTTGGTACACGTAGAGAGGTTATGTGACAATTTTGCGGGTATCAAATAAATGGGTTTACGATGTAGGGACGTGTTACGAAAGAGAGCATATAAATGGAATTAATGGAAATTGAGTGGATTGTATATGATGGATGTACTTTGAAGAATCCTAGCGAGAAATTTCTAAAAATATACCTGGGCTAAGGGATCCTAAGGTTGTCTGCTCGTCTGCGGAAATTATCCATTTAGGCATTTTCTATTTTCTTTTTTTTTAACTAACACACTACGCGGTCTAGTCCCAAGCTAAGCAGAGCTTGTGTTATGGGTACTAGACAACTGATAAATAATATTTATAAATACACACATATCATAGATAAATTAGACACAGAACAAATGATCGAGCTCATGACACAAACATTTGTCCTGAGTGGGAATCGAACCCACGACCTCTGGCATAGTAGTCAGGACCACTAGCCAGTAGACCGTCAGGCCAGTCTTTAATATCCTTCTGGCTAGATTTTGGCTGAGGTATTCAATATCAATGGAGATTTGCCGACTGCAAGGGAGATATTAGATTGTACGAGTAGCTATGTGTGCAAAAACAGGTGCACTAAGTCCCTTTACTCTCATCATTCGATGGGACGGCAATTTAAAATGACTTGGAAAGATCATGCCCAGGATCAACGGTTTTACGTACCTTCAGAGCCTCGGAAGCGTCACACCACTAACTTTCAAACTCTGGGCAGTTGCTGAAAAACCTATTAAAGACTATATGCCTTAAACTTAGGAATAACTTAGGAATCGAACTCAGAATCACACATTACACAGACAGATTAAAAAACAGACTTATTTATGAAATTTACTGACCATTATGCTTAGTTTAAATACCGACTAGCGAATTTTATTCTCAATTAAATTTCATAAAAAGATATCAAATATATATAGTAAAGTAAAAAGAAAATATACATATTTATTGTGCCAGCATTTGAGTTAGATTTCGTTCACGTTCAAAAGCAAATCCCGTATGTTTCTTAACCTCAATTTTGCACTAACAAAATACAAGTTAAACCCACACGTTGAATGCATTAATAATAATTACACGATTAATGCTACCAGGATATCATACCACACGAGCTGATGTAATTACAAATTCATTTGAAATGTAGTCATGCCGAAATAGTAATATTTACCATAATGCCTACAAATGGGGTGATTTCGGCCTGTTTGTAAATACGTAGGTAGGTATATATGTAGGACTCTTTTCTAGTTAAAAATATTAAAAAGTAGGTTTTGACTTAAGAACTGAGGTTGAATAAGGAATAAGAAAGTGACAGAGCTTACGAAGAATTATATTAAGATGAAGGTGTATTTTTATAAGGAGAAAGTTCAATAAAAGCAGATTATTTCAGTCTAATTAAGGTGTATCATTCAGCCCGATTTCCTACAAAAATCTCGTCCGGGATAGACGGCTGATGATTCAAGGTTTTACTACGTTGTGCAAAAAATTTATTGTCGTAAAACAAAAGACTATGACGAATAAAAATGACGAAGTTGTTATGAGGGCAATCGACGGAGTACCCAATTTTTCCGGTGAAGACATGACTTATTCTTCGACGAAGTGGGCGCAAGATTTAGAGGACAATGCAGAAATATTTGAGTGGAGTGCCCAACAAAAATTGATTATCGCTCGACGTAGCTTAGTCGGCACGGCAGAGCTATGGTTGAGAACTGAAAAAGCGTTCAAAACATACGATGAGCTCAAGACGGCACTGCTCAAAGAATTTCCGGAGACGATAAACAGTAAACAAATGCACGAAATGATGAGCACGCGGAAAAAGCAGGCAAACGAGACGTTTTACCAATATATGTTGGTTATGAAGGAGCTAGGTAAGCGTGCAAAGTTCCCAGACTACGTGGCAATCCAGTATATAATAGACGGAATTACGGATTACGAGTCCAATAAACTATTATTCTACGGCGTTACAACTTATCCCGTGTTCAAAGAAAAATTGGCCCTTTATGAAAATTTCAAACAAAAAAGCAAGAAGGCTGATTCCGTGAGGCAGCGAGATAGCCCGATTAAATACAAGCCGCAAGGAGAGCCCGAAGGAAAATCGGTAATTCATCGGTGTTTTAAGTGTGGTGAGAAGGGTCATGTGGCGAGCTTCTGCTCTAAAGGCGTCAAATGCTTTAGATGCAATGAGTTTGGCCACATCGGTCCAGAATGCAAGGCGGCCAGCGCATTGGACAACAAAGAACCTGTAAAAAAAACAAATTATCATGGAGGCGCAACGAAGTCAGATAGGCAGTCGATGTTTGTACATCACCAGAACCGGACGTCAGGTGGCGCTGCTAAAGCGGATGATGATGACAGTCCGCATGAAAGAATGATTGAACCAATCTCAAACTTCAGTTCGGTCGGTCAGTTCGAGTACATTCACTCAGGACGTAACCATGACAACCATTATCAACATCAACGTCAATTTAAAAATATACTAAACGTAAACAAAGACGATCCGAGAATAAATTATTGCATAAAAAGTTTAAAAATACGTAATCACACAGTGAAATGTTTAATTGATACGGGTAGCGATATAAATTTAATTACGTATGAGTTGTTTTCCAAGTTAGATTTTAAGATGTATAAACCAGATAAGATGTTACTGACTGGCTTGGGATCAAGTAAGGTGTTTTCGATTGGTAAGTTTAATTCAGATTTGGTTATTGATGGTCATAGTTACACTACTAGTTTCTATATAGTACCTGCTAACGTTATACCATATGATGTAATTTTAGGTCAACGGTTTTTGGCAAATACGATCACAGTTTTTAATAAGAATTCAGTTGAGATAAGGCCAGATTATTATGACAGCTCATATCAAAATGTTATTTGCATGTTTTCTAGTTATGATGACCATAATTCAATTGTTCAAGAAATTATTGATAACTACAAGCCATTGAAGACTAAAGAAGCCCCCATTAAATTAAGGATAATTTTAAAGGATGACATACCAGTTACACAGAGGCCCAGAAGATTAGCTATTACTGAAGAAGTCGAAGTTAAGCGTCAAATCGAAGGTTGGTTAGCACAAGGTATTATTCGTCCAAGTTATTCTGAGTATGCAAGTCCTCTAGTGTTAATCAAGAAGAAAGATGGGAGTACAAGAGTGTGTGTGGATTATAGGAAGATTAATCAAAAAATGGTAAAAGACGAATATCCACTTCCTGTGATTGAGGATCATATTGATAAACTGTCTAAGGTAAAAGTATTTAGTACTCTTGACCTGAAGAATGGATTTTTTCATTTGCCTATAGAAGAAGAGTCGATAAAATATACAGCTTTTGTGACAAATAACCCTGAAGGCCAATATGAATTTTTACGAGCGCCCTTTGGTCTTTCCATCTGTCCGAAGTACTTTACACGATATATTAATATTATATTCGCAGATTTAATTAGAAATGGAGTTGTTTTAATATTTATTGATGACATAATTATTCTCTCAAAAGATGAAGATGACGGATTAATAAAACTTAAAATGGTGTTAGAAAAAGCAGCAGAGTATGGGCTTCAAATAAATTGGAAAAAGTCACAGTTACTTCTAAGATCTGTTGAATATTTGGGTTATATTATTTCCAATGGAACAGTGAAACCTTCAACCGAAAAAATAAAGGCAGTTAAGACATTTCCAGTACCTAAAAACTTAAAAGAAGTACACAGTTTTATAGGACTAACATCATACTTCAGAAAGTTTATCCAGAATTATGCATTAATTGCAAAACCTTTAACAGATTTGTTGAAGAAGAATGAGTTTTATTTTCATGATATACACCTACGAACTTTTGAAGAATTAAAGTCCAAATTATGTTGTGAACCTGTTCTGAAGATATTTGATGTAGAGAAGGTAACTGAGTTACATACGGATGCTTGCAAACATGGTTATGCAGCTATATTATTGCAGAAAGATCCAATGGATAGCACTTTGCATCCAGTACACTACATGAGTAGAAAGACGACAGATACGCAACAGAAGTGTAGCAGTTATGAATTAGAAGCTTTGGCTGTTATTGAGAGTGTTAAAAAATTCCGAAGATATCTCATGGGAAAACATTTTAAGATAGTGACGGATTGTGAAGCGTTACAGAAAACCTTTAGTAAAAGAGATGTCCCAGCAAAAGTAGCCAGGTGGATACTGTATATGCAAGACTTTGATTATTCCATAGAGCATAGAACGGGGGATAAGATGCAACATGTTGATGCTTTAAGCAGGAATATATGCTTTGTGAATGCTGAACTACATGCCAGGATAATGAAAGCACAAGAAGAAGACGAAAGGCTAAAGATTATCAGAGAAATTCTTAAAGAAAATGAATACGAAGATTATTTCCTGGACAATGGTGTTATTTACAAAGGTGTTCAAAAGAAGTTGGTATTACCCGAAATTATGGATCTGGAAATGATTAAGAGAGCTCACGGAATAGGACACTTTGGTAAAAAGAAGATTAAGGATATTTTAGAAAAGGATTACTACATTTCTAAATTAGATAGCAAAATTGAGAAAGTTATTTCTATGTGTGTACCCTGTTTATTGGCAAGCAGGAAAAGCGGAAAAAAAGAAGGCTACTTACATCCAATTGATAAAGGAGAGTTACCGTTAGATACTCTACATTGTGATCATTTAGGACCTTTAGACGCAACTAAGAAGATGTATAATTATATTCTAACAATAATTGATGGATATACCAAGTTTGTCTGGATTTATCCTGTCAAGACGGTAACATCAAAAGAAACTATTGAGAAGCTGAAATTACATCAAAAAGACTATGGCAACCCGCGTAGAATAATAACCGATCGAGGAACGGCATTTACCGCAGGTGAATTTCAGGAATATTGTCAAGAAGAAGAAATTGAACATGTGACCATCACAACTGGTATACCTCGAGGAAATGGTCAAGCAGAAAGAATGAACAAAATTATTATTGCTATTTTAACAAAGATGTGCATAGAAGAGCCGGGTAGTTGGTACAAACACGTCAGTAAGCTACAAAGAGTCATAAATAGTACGTATCAACGATCAATCAACACAACACCATGTGAGTTGTTAACTGGCGTTAAACTGAGATTGAAAGAAGATATGAAGATATTAGAATATTTAGAAGAAGAAAACAGGATGGAGTTTATGCATAAAAGGGATGAAACAAGAAGAGAAGCTAAGGCACAAATATTAAAAATACAGGAAGAGAACCGAAGAACGTTTAATAAGAAACGCAAAGTAGGAGAGAAGTACAAGCAAGGCGACCTAGTCGCTATACAGAGGACACAATTCGGGAATGCATTGAAATTAAAACCGAAATTTTATGGACCCTATAAAGTCACAAAAGAGTTAGCAAAGGACAGATATGAAGTAGAGAAAATAGACAGAGCTAAGGAGGGACCACTAAGGACAACATCGGGTGTAGATTATATGAAAAGATGGCCTTACATCAACTGTAATGATTAATTTTCGATATTTAAAAAAAAAGCATTTGAAGTATGATGACGTGCAGGATATTTCTCTACTATGAATGAGTAGATCGTGTCTAATTTACTGATTTAACTTTAGGTATAATGTTATTTTATGTCAGGCAACAGCAGGTGCAATGTTGTATTTTGTTTGATTGTTATAATTTTGTTTTTATGTGTTAGATAGTTTTTTTATTGATTTCTGTCATACGATGTTAGTGTCATAATGTAAAGGTAGAATTATATTATTAGCTGTTTATTGGAGTATCTATTCTAGATTGAAGATAAAGAGTTAATTTATTTTAAATTTTGTTATAAGTATTTTAACGTAGGTTCAGTCTGAGGACAGACTGATATGTAGGATGGCCGAGTTGTAGGACTCTTTTCTAGTTAAAAATATTAAAAAGTAGGTTTTGACTTAAGAACTGAGGTTGAATAAGGAATAAGAAAGTGACAGAGCTTACGAAGAATTATATTAAGATGAAGGTGTATTTTTATAAGGAGAAAGTTCAATAAAAGCAGATTATTTCAGTCTAATTAAGGTGTATCATTCAGCCCGATTTCCTACATATATATAGTATATTTGCATAGATAGATTGGTACCATTAATTGAAATTTGGTTGCCAGCATTAGAAGCTTCAGTTTCTTGGAATTTAAAATCTTAGAACGCTAGTAGCTTATTTTGCAAATACGGATACCGTCGTAAATCAGTAAAAAATCAAACATATTTTTTAATCAATTAGGAAAATAAACAGTGACCAGATTTTATAGAAAAAATTAGGTACCAACTTCCTACGTGTAGGTACTTATGAAAAGCGTAATTAAAATTTTTAAGGATTAGAAAAAAAAGTACGCAAAAAAAGAAATTTTAATTAATACAAGATTTTTAGGTACCAGAAAGCTGTGAAAAAAGCTAGCAACGGTCAGTCACCGAGCAATAACATTGTCACAATGTGCGACAATTTGTCAGAATTTCGACAGGTAATTCAGAACCAATTGACGTACACTTATTTCTTGATTGGCCGAACAAAAGATAGATAGAAAATGTGACAATTTCAAAAACAATCTTATTGCTCGTGACAGAATCTACAATTTCTGCTAAAAGTATATGTACATATAAACAATCCGCTATTCTTCGATCAATACAATGTTGTTACTGCAGCTTATCTGCCAGTAATCCCCTGCGTCTGTGGAGTCCTTCGAGAAAAGAGAGTGCCTTATTAGCTCGAATAGACGATCATTGCTTACAACATAGCCTTTCTTATGCACAGATAAAAGAATACCTAGACATTATTGTCGATATTTTTTCTACATAACTACATTGGAAACATGCCTAATTGATATTCATTACGTATGCCTTGGATTTATGTTGATTGGACATTACTTACTTTAGCTTTTACGTACTTCTAGTCTCCTTGTGCGGGACTGACCGGGATTTGTGTAAAATAAAACAGGAGAAAATACGAGATTACTGCGCACTGTATATTAGCGTGTACAGGACAAGAGTGCTAACAAGAATGACAAGACATTTCTTATAGCTAATTAGCCTACTTGTAAAACTAAACAAAAATAGGATGCATCGTCGCTCGTTGCTATCACTAAATATCAGGCTCTTCACGTGAAGGGTGTTGTTAACTTCAACATACCCCCGGACATTGAAAGATTGTCTTTCAACAAAATCAGCAAGTGACGGGTAGTGGGCAAATCCTATTGAAGGCGCGCCGAATTACTCCAGCAGAAGTCCGGATATCAGCCACCCGAACGATACCGTCTGATCCTGGGTGGACGGCAACAATTCTTCCCAACTTCCATTTAAGAGGGGGTAAGTGATCCTCCTTTATTACCACGAGTGAATCCAGCTTCAGTGCATCCTTGCAGGAACGCCATTTCGTTCTCTGCTGCAATTCAGACACAAACTCCTTACTCCACCGGGCCCAGAAATGTTGGCGGAGTTGCTCGACCCGTTGAAATCGAGCCAAGTGATGAACGGAGTGTTCCAGATAGTCCCGTTGGGGTAATGATGTGAGCGGTCGACCCACAAGGAAGTGTCCCGGCGTCAGAGGTGCAAGGTCAGCAGGATCAGAAGATAGCGGCGTCAATGGACGAGAGTTCAAGATCGCCTCGATTTGAATAAGCGTGGTGTTAAGTTCTTCGAACGTTAAGTTACAGTTTCCCAACACTCGTTTCAAATGATACTTTGTCGATTTAACACCCGCTTCCCAGAGTCCGCCGAAATGAGGAGTATATGCGGGAATAAAATGCATTTTAATACCATCATTTGCCAAACTTGCACCTAAGGAATCGCAATTAGTTTTTAAAAATTTTGATAAATCGTTGTATGCGCCAACGAATGAGGTACCGTTATCGGAATAAATGTTAGTTGGCTTACCCCGTCGCGAGATAAACCTATATAAGGCAAGTAAATAGGTATTACTGGTTAGATCGCCTACTAGCTCCAGGTGTACAGCTTTAGTGGCAAAACAAATAAATATGGCTACGTACACCTTCACTAACCTGCAACCGCGACCTTGCCGACTGGCACACATGATAGGGCCAGCATAATCGACACCAACATTGTCGAAGGGATAACCTCCTGGCTGGACACGCTGCTGCGGCAAATTTCCCATCAATGGAGTAATTACGTTACCCTTCATGCGACAACAGCGCACACAGTTTCGATAGCAAGCCCTAGCTAGATTACGGCCACCTATAGGCCAGTACGATTCTCGAATTGAAGCTAACAATAACTGAGGGCCTGCATGCATCAATCTTTTATGCTCAAAATTAAATAATAATTTTGTAAAAATGTGAGCGGACTGTAAAATTATAGGATGTTTTTTATTATATGGAAAATCAGAATTTTCTAAGCGCCCTCCGACACGCATGATTTTATTTTTATCAAAATAAACATTAAATTTAAAGAGGACACTTTTCGAAGGTATATTTTGTTTATTTAAAAGTAATTTGTACTCTGGAAACGACTCGATTTGACAATTTAAAATAATAACATTCAATGCTTCTTGTAGTTCATCTTCAGATATAAATTTATTAATGACAGGAAGTTTCCTACAGGTTCTAACAAATCTTAACACATACGCTATTGAACGAACAAGTCTTAAGTAGTTGGAGAAACGGTTAAAATCTATTAAAGTATTGCAAGCATTATTTGTTACAATAGCGCTCAATGAAACTTGAGGTCGAGTTTCGGGTAAAGTCTCGAGTTCTAAACCTTTAACCTGAGATGGCCAGTTCGACTGATCTTCCTTTAAGAAGTCGGGGCCACACCACCACAACTGCAGCCCTTGCAGAACACTAATATCCACGCCACGAGATATTAGGTCTGCTGGGTTCTTGTCAGTTGGGACATGACGCCAAGTGCAGTTACCCGCCTTATCTAGAACTTCAGCAACGCGATTGCGCACAAATGGCTGAAGTTTAGAAGGCAACATCTGCAACCATCCCAATACAATAGTCGAGTCTGTCCAACAGTAAACCCGATCAAACTTTACTCGAAGTGATTTGACCACCTTCTCATAAACGCGAGCTCCCACGACGGCACCACACAGTTCCAACCTCGGAATAGTAGTAGGTTTAATCGGCGCCACACGACTTTTACCGATAAGTAAACGAACCATGCATTCACCATTTGCTTTAACACTACGGATGTAGGCACACGCACCGTACGCGCGCTCAGATGCATCTGTGAATACGTGCAGTTCTAACGTCTGGTAACCGTCCGTCATAACATACCGTGGGATACGTAACGTAGTTAAAAGAGGGAGAGCTTTAACAATAGCGTTCCAAGTTGTGCTAAGTTCCAGAGTCAACGGTTCGTCCCATGAAAGTTTGTCTAACCACATTTTTTGTAATAGCATTTTCATGGTGACTAAAAAAGGAGATAAAAGACCTAAAGGGTCAAAAATACGTGCAATTGCTGAAAGCAAATCACGTTTAGTGCAACTTCTAGAAGGTGACTTAAAACTAATTAAGAAACCTATTTCATCAGATTCAGCGAACCAGTCAAGTCCTAATAATTTATTGGGATTATTAGATCCTACACCTAAATCTAATGATGACTGAGTCCCTGACACTAAAATAGGTTCATTCGACTTCCACTTTCGAAGTGGCATGCAAGCTGATGCCAGTGCATTTGTGACTTCATTGCGAATGAGCAACACTTCATCTAAATCATTGCCACCGGTGAGCAAATCATCAACGTAAAAATCATGCTTTATTATGGTGGCAATCTTATCATTCGTGCACTCATTACCTAATTGCTTGAGGCAGCGCGTCGCAAGAAATGGCGCACTCGCCGTACCGTATGTGACGGTGTTTAATTTAAATACCTTAACTGGACTGCATGTGTCTTCGCGCCAAACTACCTGTTGCAAGTGCCTATCAGATGGGTGGACTACTATCTGTCTATACATCTTTTCAACGTCGGCTGACAAGATGTATTTATGCTGTCGAAACCGAAGAAGTATAGACAGAAGGTCATCTTGAACAGTTGGACCCACCATCTGTAAATCATTTAAGGAAACACCTGATGACGTGGGACAACTAGCATTGAACACCACACGCAGCTTCGTAGTGGTACTACCTTCCCTTAGGACCCCGTGATGAGGGATGAAATATGAGTTTAAATCTAGTTCCTTGTTTATTGTCATATGACCTAATGACTCATATTCCGCCATGAACTCGTGATATAATTTACTAAAATCAGGTTTAGCCTTAAGTCTGCGTTCCAAGGAATATAAACATTTTGTAGCCCTATGAAATGACTCACCCAAAACAGATGGATTCTGCTTCATAGGTAGACGCACACAAAAACGACCGTCTTCCAAACGAGTCGTAGTTTTACAAAAATGCTCCTCACACAACCTTTCTTCAGGCAAATAATCAGAATTTTGCGAATTAATCTCTTCGAGATTCCAAAATCGCGTAATATCATTACGAATTAAATCCAAGTCGGCATCATTACAGGAACTAGTTTGAGTAAAATTACATCTAATGTTATTTATTGATTTACTGTGATTACTATAGATAACGGGACCAGAGACGATCCATCCTAACCTGGTTTCACATAACACCGGCTTTCCGACTCCTAACTTAATTCTTTGCGAACCTAACAGGTCCCAGAACAGATCAGCACCAATTAAAAGATCTACGTCTGAGGGCTTGTAAAAAGTAGGGTCTGCCAGACAAATATCAGTTGGAATGTTCAGGTTAGATAAATCTAATTCACGACATGGCATCTCATTAGTAATCAATGGCAATACAAAACATAACAACTTAGCATTATAACTATTGTTAAGTGACGTCATTTTTACCTGACACATATTGCCTACGCGACCGGACGCGTTATTTATGCCATAGATTGAACTATTAATCGAACTCGTATTTAACTTAAGTCGTTTACATAGTCGCTCCGTCATGAAGCACGATGTACTACCGCTGTCGAGTGTCGCTCGCACAATATGCTCATGATTTTTGTAATCATATAATTTAATTAACGCGGTTGACAATAAGACGCCGCGCTCCTTACTCTCGCCATGAGTAGGGGAAATGTTCGCAGACAAGGACACGTTATTCGTCGCGTCAGTGTCAGCGGACTGCGCGGGCGCTGCAGACGTTGACGGAGACAAAGTTGCATAATCAGATGTGTTATCGTTACCTTTTGTTTCCGAAGTATGAATCAAAGTGTTATGCCTGCGCTTACATAACTTACAACCCGGTTTTTTGCAATTGTTAGAAAAGTGACCAGTACGAAAACAGTTATAACATAATTTAAAAGTAGGAATCAATTTGCGTCGAGCTTCATTGCTCAATGCAAGGAACTGTGAACAATTAACTAAACTATGGTCACCTTTGCAATTAGGACAAGATTTCGAAGCAGGTTCAGTGCTCACCATATTAGAATTTTGTGTCGTCACCATGGATTTGATTTTACTCGCGGAACTTGATTTAGGGTTACCTGACATGTTGTGTTTAGATAATTCTAAAGTTTCAATTAGATCAGCGCGTGCGCGAATGAATTGGAGGAAAGTATCGAACGTAATCTTGCTATTCTTATCAGTGTGACCTTTGAACTCCTCCCATTCACGGTAGGACTTCTGATCCAACTTACGTGTAACTAAATATATCAACAACGTGTCCCACTGCTTGACTGGTTCGCCTAAAGATTCTAACGCTCGCAAGTTTTTATTTAACAGATCAATTAACCCTTTCAAAGCGATAGAAGACTCTTTCGTGATGAGTTCAATGTTAAATAATGCTGACACATGATTCTGCACTAATAAGCGTTTATTGTCAAATCGATCGCAAATTAAATTCCAAGCCACATCATAATTGTTCGCTGAAAACTCAATAGATTGAATTACCACGGCAGCAGATCCCTCCAGAGAAGCACGTAAATAGTGGAACTTGTTGATTTCGTCGATCTCGTCATTATGATGGATGAGGCTAGTGAAGGTGTCACGGAACTCTAACCAATTGCTATATGAACCATTAAACTTGGGCAATTGTATAGTAGGCAACTTAATAGGTTTATAAACACTACCACGACTACCCTTACCACTAACTGAACCATTTTGCTTGTTACTCTTACTCACTAACTGTTGAGCCCTCGACAATGCCTTATAGTATAATGTCTCGAACTCGGAACGTTCAGACAACTGGGCCTTCGTATCGTCAACCATACATTCTAACCGCAACTGTACCTCATCATATTGTTCGTACAACGACTCCAGTTTTCCCATGCGCAACTGTAATTCCATGACATCGCATTCGCTTAATGTTACGTCATCCAATGCGTCCAAGTAATTGACAAATGTAGTTAAGCGACCCTTAAAACTTCCTCGCTTCTTTACTAATTCCCTTTCCTCGGACATGCTGGAAATCGAGTGTTGTCGACCTGGAATGTATATAATCGCAAAATAAATATCTTAATATGCTTAATCCGAAATTAATTTAGGTACAGAGTTGTAAGGTAGAATTTAATAAGGTATAACAATGTAAATAGGTAGGTAATCTTTCTGTATAAAAATAAATCTGATTGCAAATGTAACGATACAACTTTTATTATAAATGAATTCCTCAATAACTTATCTAATAAGTTATTATATAAAACACCACAAAACTAAAGTACACTACGGGCAAGTTAACTGAGATTAACAGTCAATAGTTTGAAATAATATCTAACACTTTCCAGAATAAACTATGATTAACGAATACCTGCACATTAACTATGATACTTAACTGAATAGTTATCGCTCAAATGCAACAATACAAATTATATAAATGTAGTTCTAATTCCTACTATACTTTTAAAAGTATTATATAATAACGACTGTCGCTAATATTGTACATGTAACATACAAAATACCGAAACTATTCAAAAAGAAAACCGGTACTCAATTAACATAATTAACAAAATAAATGCACTAACCTTTTGTAAATTTAAATAAAGCTAGATACAACCTGTACGAGTGTTGGGTGATAATATTATCCAATATACTTAACACCGTGAGAAATAATGTGTACTCAATCCATAAGACACGCTGTCGGCGTTTAACCTCTCAAATCCAGATCAATTATTTCCGTCTTCTAATTATATATTCTTCAAATTACTTGCTGATAACGACAATCAGGCTCGATAAAGGACCATGTGCGGGACTGACCGGGATTTGTGTAAAATAAAACAGGAGAAAATACGAGATTACTGCGCACTGTATATTAGCGTGTACAGGACAAGAGTGCTAACAAGAATGACAAGACATTTCTTATAGCTAATTAGCCTACTTGTAAAACTAAACAAAAATAGGATGCATCGTCGCTCGTTGCTATCACTAAATATCAGGCTCTTCACGTGAAGGGTGTTGTTAACTTCAACACTCCTAGTACAAAAAAAAATGTCTCTTATATCTAACTCCCTCATTGTCTTTTTTATTAACGACAAAATGTATTTATCAATTACTATACAATGATGTACATTACTATTTATTTAAAAAACATTTCCCTCTTTTCCTTTATGTCAGCCTAGTCTTTCATCGTCTGGAATCAATATCTATTTTTTTTTTATGATTGAAAGGATGGCACTTGACCACTATCTGACCTTCTCGCGCCGGGCCTTGGTACAGGCCATGGTCCGGAACGAGGAGGAGGAATTGCAAGATGTCGCCTCCTTCTGCGAAGCAGTAATGCTAGCAGAGGAGGAGGCCGACCGCATCAGGCAACGGCGCTCAAGCCGCAGTCGCCGCCGTAATTCCGATAGACGCAGGCTTGCGGACGGTGGGCAATGGGTAGCTCGCTGTCCGTCCGTCCGGTAACAGACCGGACCGAGCTAAGTCGTTTAGGGCGCGCACTGTTCCCGCGAGCCTCAAGGAGTTGTTAGCAAACTGTTGGGGCCCAGTAGTGCCGAAGCCTAATCTGGGGCTCTGAGGAGGTATGGAAATGCATACCAGGGCCCTGGAACCAAGGCAAAGAAGGAACAGGGTAGATTTTTGATGGAAAGCGACGATGTGGTCGATGATGAAGAACGCTTCCCTAAAAGTAACCTGAGATATGCCTTAGATACACTTTTGACTTATATGTCTCAGGTTGTAGGTATCAGAAAACACAGACTCCGGAAGAGAATTCAACTCATTAGCTGTACGCACAATGAATGATGGTGTTCCCAAGACGTTTTGTGCGTACGTATATGTGTCCAGTCCATCTTGTTATGCTCTTAGGTATTTAAAAACCACAAGGGTTTTTCTTTTACCATTTAGTGTCCTTACCTACTTGCACTGTGCATTTATTTTCATTTAAATGCGAAATAAACTTAAATAATGGCAACTATCCTAACAAATGGCGCTCTTAACAATAACCATTTCTCGTATTCAGGCATAATAGCTATCAAGTGCACTCCCAAAGAATTTAAGGTAATGTGTCGCGGCTAATGTGAGCTCAGTGGGGAGCCCGACGTGATTCATGATGTACACTACTAAGCATCGTGGTAATGGTGACGTGGCCCCCAGTGTTCATGATCTACAGTAGTTCTGGTAATGCCAAGAGTCGTGGTAATAGTGTTCTGGCTGGGACTGTTGACTGTTCAGTCTCTTTACTGTTAAAAATGTCTATGTTAGCTAGATGGTTTGTGTGTCTAAATTGGTTAACCACGTATTTTTTTTTAATAGATAAAGTTTTTAATATTAGACACACAGACAACCATCTGAATTTCAATCAGTCTCTAAGTGTTTTCAAAACTTATTAAAAAAAAGCGTGTTCAAAACTTCAATCAACAGTACATTGTTGATGAAAAGTTTAAAATCACCGATTGATTAATTAATTGTAAACATCAGCTGGTCGAGTGTAATAACCTGTAGGTTAGTACGCAACGACCGACAACTGAAAAATGTTCTTTAACCTGAATTTGAACTAAAAAAAAGCTCTTAAACGCAATTAACAAACTGACCATCAATCAACTACATCTTAAATCTTTCCATAAACAGTAAATCAGATACTAGGCTATCATCACTTACGCAGAGACTTACGGGCTCCCAAACAATCGCTCAAGCAGCATCGGCGAGTCAAATATCTGGCAAGTCAGGATATAGATACCTAGAAATATACATTTATACATATGTATATGGAGCATCCTCTTAAACTTGAATTCGACCTCCAAAAGTTCTTAAACGCAATTAAAAAACCCACCATCAATAAATTACATCTTAAATTTTTCCATAAACCATAACTAAATCAGAGATTTGCAGGCTTCCAAATAAATTCTCAGACAGTATCGGCAAGACAAATATCTGTCGAGTGTGATGCCTAGAAATATATATTTTATGTGGAGTACCTATCTTCTTTAACCTGAATTCGACCTCCAAAAGCTCTTAAACACCATTAACAAACCCATCATCAATCAATTACATCTTAAATCTTCCCATAAACAGTAAATCAGATACTAGGCTATCATCACTAACGCAGAGATTTGCGGTCTCCCAAATAATCGCTCAAGCAGCATCGGCAAGACAAATGACTTGTGGTGACCATCTATTAGCACACCGACAGATCGACAAATACAGACGAGATTGATAAATTATACTTTATTTTGTTTTGTATTTTCTTGGTGAAATGTCTTGTAATTTTCTTATTGATTGAAATGGGGTAGGTTTGAATTTATTGGCTATGTTTTGGAGTAGAGTAACTGGTTATATCTCATACCTAAATTGTTAATGAAAGCCGCCAATCGCCCTTACGAGGACACGTCGGTGCACACCAAGCACACCCAAGCGGGACACACCAAAAAAAAAAACGCTAAGTATACCGGCAATTTTTTTTCGTCAGTTTAAACTAGATGAGGCCGGTGTTTTCTAGCTGACTACCTTGAGAATAAACACCGAAACATACTCAGGGGTCAAAGACTCTTTTAAAGTCCATACAATAAATAGAAAGAAAGAAGAAAGAAAACAGTTTATTTACACGGAATGACGAAACTAAAAACTAGACAATAATCATTATAAAGGAAATATGTAATGGTTAAATTACATGAGAACCATGAATTGTTTGAGATGGTCTTTTGGAGAAAGAACCATATAGATATCTTCCGCACGTATCAGGTTCAGGAAACTCTGGAATGGGAGGGTGGTTGGATTGTTGAAAGGATTTTTAAAAGTCGTTAGAGTAGTTTAATGACAGGAACTATAAAGATAAAATTCCATATCGTGATAAGAGAGTTCTCCACGGGATTCAAATCAAATTAATTTTTTTTTCACATAGACCCAACAGACGTTTCATTTCAGCTTCAGCTTCAGACGTTTTATAAGTGCCCATCACTTATACGTCTGAAGCTAGATTAGAACATTTACAACAATCCGAAAATAACTATGGGGCAGTTGCCCGGACCCGAAAAATACCCGTCTCTTTTTTTCAATGGAGGTTTGGGGGACTTTATATACACACACAACAACCCACATAATTATGATAGTCTGTCAAAAGCTACAATTTTTGAAAGCAGTCTTGTCAAGGCGTTTGTGTGTGTTTCCTGGTTATTTGGTTGCTCCACATTGGACCCGTAGAATGGGCCGTAATCCACAACGCGGGCCCAGTGCGGTTTGGTGGATGTCACATGTCTTCGAATTTTCGGTTCTAGGACATGCCGGTTTCCTAGCGATGTTTTCCTTCACCGTTTTGAGAGCAGTGGTGATGAAATAAGTTACACAAAGTAATGCGCCTGGCGGGGTTTGAAGACGCGACCTACAACTCGGAAGTCAGGGTCGTTACCACTCGGCCACCACTGCTCTTACATGCAGCGATACCTGGTTTTATCTGTTAAGCATATCCAGCAATCAAATCACACGTGTGGTCAATCAGCGGCCATTATTACAACCACTAAACTCAAATAGCGGTTTGTTCGCTCACATTCTCTGTTAACTTAGTTATACGCGCTTTTACTACAAAATGGATGTTTAATATTTTAAAAGCTTTTTTATTTGATGTGCGAGTGAATTTTTATGGATAACACTTTCGATAGACTTATGAATGCATTATGGTACGGTTTTAAATATTATATTTATTTAATGGTTTACCTACGTTATTCGGCCCCAACTTACGAGTTGTAGGTCGCGGTTTCAAACCCATTTGCTAGCTGCAGGCAGGGTCGAAGCCTACTTGGATCATGGGTCAGCTTCTGAAAGGAAGGCCCGGACCCGGCACGATAGGCAACGAAGGAACGGGGTTGGTTTTTAGTCACTACTTCCCGCTCCGCCCAAGGGCGGGATTTATCATTGGATGATTTTACCTACCATAAAAAACCCATTACATTGTGTAATTTATTTCATCACCACTGCTCTCTAAAAGGGTGAAGGAAAACATCGTGGGGAAACTGGCATGTCCTAGAACCACAAATTCGAAGACATGTGACATCCACCAACCCGCACTGGGCCCGCGTGGTGGATTACGGCCCATTCCCTCTCCTATAGAGGAGGCCTGAGTCTCAGCAGTGAGAACACTAAAAGGCTGATTATGCTATAATGCTTATACTACGTTATTTATTTATTTACACTTTATTGTACAACAAGATTATAATTATTATAAAGGAAAACCATAGAAAAAAGAAAAACATACAATCGGCGGCCTTATCGCACTCGGCGATTTCTTCCCTAGTATGGACAAAAATTGCCAGGACACAAAATGGAGTTGCACTTGGTGCAAATATAAATGCAAACTAAAATTATTAATACTAAAATAGATACATATATACATACATACAAAATATATACAGTCTTCTATATTGAATAATAAGTAGGAAAGATTTTAACTGAACAGATCTTTGTATCATTTTCCTTATTTTTTCCTTTTTCCTTTCCTTAAAATAAAACTTTTATTCAACAAGGATACGTTTATTATTGGGACTTTTTTTCTCCCACTGGTATTGCCGAATTGCGTGCACAACTGACACACATTTTACAGGCTGTATCATTTGTCTTACCCTATGTTGTATGTCTTCGTGCACTTAACATCCGTAAACAAAGAAAGTGCTTCATAACCTCTGATCTCCCGGTAGTGAACCGGTTTCAAAGTGCCGGTTGGAAGTGGTGTACCGGCTTCAAACCGGATGCCACCCGCTAGAGGGTGCAATATCCGCTTCCTAAGAAGCAACGGGGAAGTTCTGTTTATAGTAAACTTCTTTGAGCTATGCGTGCCTGGTTGTACGGCATGGTTAACAGTTAACCGTATTAATGTGGGTGGGTTAGTAGTAGTGGTAGTATACCTAAGTTCTTTTCTATCGCCAATTCATACAAATCGTAAATCTGGAATAAGCACATTTGATATGCAGAATTCACTCGAGCCGTAGGAGTAGGAGTAGAGTGTGTTATCGAGCCGAGAGCCGCAGTGACAAAGCACGTGTATCAAACAACCTTTTTCAATACACTTACGAAGTAACTAATAAACAGGGTTGACGCGCGCCTCGCGGGATCGCCCTCGCCCAGTCTGATACGATTCCACTAGTGCGGAAAACAGTCTATTGCGTGCCTATAAGCGGTGGGATAAGAGTGAGTTTTCGAGTAAGTGCATTGAAAAATATTTTCCATGTTTTAGATTGTTTGAAGAGTTACCACAACTGTGGAACGCAAACGTGCAACGGAACTCATTTTTATTTTAAAACATAATACGAGTATAGCCTATGTTACTCAATGAAAATGTAGCTTTCTAATGGTGAAAGAATTTTAAAATCATACAAAAAAACAAAAAATCTTTCCTCTTTATAACATTAGTTTAAATTGTTACAACTGTCTTCTCAAAATATTGAAGATCTAATTTCGCTAACTTAAATTATGGAAATAGAAAAATAAGCCCACAATGAAATGAGACAGACAAGATGAAATTGATGAAATTATAAAAGTAGGTAATGAAAGGGCTTGGTCCAAAATAAGAACGAAACCAAGGAAATTCTAATTCAGAAAAGCCAGCTGAGCACTTAAATTTTAATTGGACGAGTCTACTAGGAATGGCGGTACAATAAAATTGTGAACAAGGTGAGGTGCAAGATGATTATAGAAACCGCATAGTTTCTTCGCAGCACAAAAGAGAATAGAAATTATAAAATTTTAGAACAATAAACGGTAGATGATAATAAAAGATTTTTTTTCATTGCAACTTATAATTTTTTATAGGGCTTTTTGAACGCAAATGAACACTTAAAAACCAACAGAGAGTCAAACACAGCGTACTCTGAAGTTTTTTCTTTTTTAATTTTGTGTTTGTAACCGCTGTGCTGTGTCTGACTCAAATAAAAGTATTTTTAGTCTATTCTCACTTAAAACCCATGTCGAAACTTGCGTTGGTAATGGATTAAAATAAAATTATTTCAAACTATTTAATCAAGCACTAGGAAAATTTTAGAAAGCTTTGTGACATTGGTTTGGTAGTGGTTGCAGTTTGGCCAGTGTGGACCATAGTGTGAACATTGCAATCAGTGCTCTATTTTATATAAGAGATTCTTTCTATATTATCTGCTTTATTTAACAGTAACTGTAGTGAAAAAGTGACCATGAAATCCAATGAGCAAATTATATTCTTGTTTTTAGAATATATAACATTCCTTTGATACTGAATATACGAGCCCTAATTAGGAAAATATCCCGTGTTAAAAAAATTGATCCGGTCGAGACCCAGTTTTCTGGTTCAAAAACGAATAAAATTAAATGTTTTATCTATCAAAACCCTCAGACCACCAGCACCTTATATAAACTAAAAAGTAATCACATAACTGCCATACAAATAGTTTTAAATGACTATTTTTTTTTGTCATATTGCCTTTTATCAACCTAACTACCAGGACCGTATATTTACCAAGAAGCTATAACCACTAAATTTTTAAAACATAAATACAGTTTTCCAAAAAAAAAAAGAAATGAGTTAAAAATTGCCAATGAAATAATCCTTTGCATGTCTCAGACGTAATGAACTGCTGTCAAGCATCGAGCGTTGTTTCCCGCCAATTGTCTCGCTACTGCGACTGCATACGACACCGAGCTGTTTTATAGCGAGTAAATAAATAAAACTGCACTTCCATTTTAGTGTGCTTTGTCGAATTAATGACCATTGCTTTTTAAATTGCGCTTTGGAACGTGAGTCTAGATTTATTGAAATAAATTTGAAGGTTTTTTTATATACTCATTACACCACGTTAATATTGTCCTATTAGCTGAAATTAATCTCGTAGTGAATTTTATCAAAATTATGTCGGAAATATTTTTGAACATTATAATGAAGCCAGACGACTGCCGCACGATACACTCTTGTTTCTAACAATTTTCTTTTTCTCACAGGCTCAGGCCGTGTTTACGTAGACGCGGCGCATTGTGCGGCGCGTCGGGCGGTTCGTCGTACATTGCCATATGTTTGTGTATACGCGAGCGATGACGCGGCCCGATGCTGCAATGTACGACGAAACGCCCAACGCGCCGCGCAACGCGCCGCGTCTCCGTACACGGCCTTAGTCCGCTTTTCGGGGATAACTCAACCGTGCGTGCAGCATGACGAGGAAGCACGGCAAGTGGCACAGACAAGTGTGGACTTACCGGCCAGCGATAGGGTAAATCTGATTCAAAATATCATATTTTTGTTAAAATACGTTTTCTATGGTTATTTTTTCTTTATTTTGTCACACACATAATTTAAAACTGGGATAAAAAGAAAAATATTTCTGATTACCTATATACGTTTTATCTACTATGGCCCAGTTTCGATAAAAGAATCCTGCTTTTTTTCACTAAAAAGTTTCAAAAACCTGATCAGGTAAAAAAAATCTGGCAACGCGGGCGTGTAGGTGAATACCACTATGAATACTAAAAGAACTAATTGCACTAACAATTCGTTAGTCTGGCTGTCCAAACTCTATAAATAAAACAAAGCAATAAACTGGGCTAACGCGTCGTATGTAATGAGAGTACCAGGACAACAGAGGAAGACGAGGGTCTTAACAATTGGAGCTCGGCCAGCGGTGACCGACCCCTACCGACGGTATTTGACTTTGTTATTGCTGCGACCACTCGTTGAATATTGAGACCATAGGTGGGGACTGTAAGGACACTTATTTGCAGTCTTGTTTGCAGAGATAAAGTCGATTTTAAAGTAATAATGTGTCATTTTCGTTAAATATTATTAACTAGCAGACCGTTACCGAGGCCAAGACGTTATATCTCTGACTCTTTTTCTTTATTTTGGTTATTTGTTGGTTATGTTTGTCTCTGCTGAGGCCAGTGACAGCTGGCGTCGCGGATGTAGTAGACAACCTAGACGACTTTGTTGTCTATGGTTCACAAGGTGGAATGTGAAAACTGTTTTTTTTTTTGTAAATAATTTGTGCGTCTGTTTTGAGCAGAATAATTTGAACAAATTTTTTTTTCTTTTTATATCGTAAAAAGAAAAAGTCTCAAATCTAAGGATAAATTAGTTTATAAATATTTATTCTGTACATGTGTTTGTCACCTAACTCCTCCTAAACCGATTTGGATGAAGTTCTAATTTTCAAAGAATTAGTTCCGCTAAGCCCATTAAAGAACTACCAGCCATACGGCGATGCGCCCCCGGTACTTGATGGACATCCCAACTATAATAAAACGTTTTGGGAACATAATAATTCATTATGAGTACAGCCAAGGAGTGGAATTCCCTGCCCGGAACCTCTGCATGGATCTGTGTTTCCTGGTAGCTACAATATATAAACCCTTAAAGGATACTTTAAGTCAAGAGTGAATAGGTTACTTCTTCATGGCAAGCGTATTCCACCACCCACGCGCGCCTCCAAGTGATGTCAGCAAACCGTAGGGGCCCAGCAGAGCTGAAGCCTACAGGAGTCATGGGTTTAGTTCCGAAAGGGAAACTCGTGGTCTTGGAAAGCAGAGGCCAATGAAGGAACATAAGTGTAGTTAAAAGTCAGTAAAAGTCGGCCAAATTACTTCTCTCGCTCCACCTTAAACCGGGAGAAGTAATTAGATATTCCATCTTAAAAAAAACTCATTGACCTCATCATTGCTTACCATTAGGTGAGATAGAGATTAAGCGCGAGTCAATGAATAATAAAAATAAAAATAAATATTAATTTAGCAAAGTTATAAGAAAAAAAACACGACACAAACCAGCTGCTCAAGCTACCGAGCCATCTTTTCCCCGATATGTCTTCCGCAGTAATCTTTTACGAAAGACGATAAACAGATGTTGTGCTGTATCTTTTTACGGAAAAGAAACAAAAATATAGCGAGAAAAATATAAAGCTGGGTACAGAAAAGACTGCTGTAACGTAACACGAACACAGCGCGCGCACGACTCGAGCATGTACCTACGCAAATAGTTGAAATGTTCGGTTTGCACGCGCAAGGCGTCCACACTATGGGGATTCGGTTATATGCCATGATACATTGTGACAATAGCATAAGCATAGCATAATCAGCCTTTTAATTTTCCCACTGCTGGGACTCAGGCCTCCTCTCTAAGAGAGGGAATAGGCCGTGATCCACCACGCGGGCGCAGTGCGGTTTGGTAAATGTCACATGTCTTCGAATTTATGTTACGTTACAGAAGTGTAACGCCTGCCAAAAGATGTCGCCACTGTATTGACAGCTAGCCAACCAGCCATTATAAAAGCGAATAGCGCCCTTTTATATGGTTCATTACAATTTTGTAAATTCAAGAAATACATTCATATCTGTTTACTGTCACCTATTTTATTTGAGCCTCACGTACCTCGGCGTTATAAACATTGGTCCATCGACCTGGATAAGACCCAGATCAGTCTGATATTTTTGACTCAGCGTGCCAGATTTAGGCCGCATCCGTCGTACTCGCAGTGGATCGCTGCAGCAAGAGTACCGGACACCCACAGTTGAACCAGATTTCCAACTTAATATTAGCGCTTATGTAAGTAAAATAACATCATACTTACCTGAGAAAACTGTCAATACAAGTTTGTTGGATTTGGTTCATATTAAAGGTCTAGGTCTAGCAGATCCTAACTTCAGTACACCCAACAAAATAGATATTCTCTTGGGTGCAGATGCTTACTGCAACATAGTGAAGGAAGGTATAAGAAGGAGTCCATCTGGTACTATGATCGCACAGAGCACCACTTTAGGATGGGTCCTGTCAGGTGTAGTCAAATCAAGAGATCAAAATCCAAATTACTTATGCATTTTACCCATTTCCGATTAATTAATTGTTATTTCATTTTTCCTTTTTTGTTGTGTTTAGTCAGGCCTGTCTCACTTCCATACAAGCGGCGCAAAATCGTCGAGATATTTACCTACTGTTCTGGAAAACAACCTAATTTCAACCTTTTGCATTGCATATAGCGTTCATAGTACAATAACTGTGTGCCGTCTCGCTTCAATCTGCCAGGGCTGTCAGAGGTAATGTTGATACGATTTCCAAACGGGCAATAGTCTAGGACCTAGACAACTGAGATTGGTACTTAAATAATATAAAATGCCTACCTGTAAAATAATAATAAAAATAGGGATATAATGATAAACAAAGACCAAATTATGCAGTAATTATGTTTAATTAAGTAGGTAGGTACTAAAATATATAACAACAGACAATACGTTTTCTTATTTTTTTAATTTTATAGTTGTTTTACTTTTAAATACTGTTTTATTGATTTTCTTCCTGATTTAAAGCAACGATTGTTAAATTTTAATGTAGCATAAATGCGTAATCTTACAAAAAGCTTCAAGAAGTAATCTGTTGTTCTGGCTCCTCGACTATTATTCAAGCGAGCGGCGGCGCGGGCCGGGCGGCGCCGGCGAGCGCGCGAGTCGCTTAGCCATTGACATATGATAGGTTTGTTCAGTATAAACAGACACTCACCGCCATATTACAACCAATGCAGTTAGAGACCAATTTATGATGGATTGTTTATTTTTTCATTCACGATAATTTTGTTTATATCATAGCGTTTATTTAAGTAAGTATATGACCTGTTATATAAATGAAGTACCTTTCAGGGTCCTTGGGAAGAGCAAACAGTGACAAACTGGGTATTTTAATTGTGGAGTTCAAACATCCATTTGCAATACAATATCTTGTCTTTTTTGTTTTATGTGCCTCCATCACTCACGACACAGAACTGATTAGATTTCCAACAGAATATACAATACCTAGTACCTTACGGTATTAACAGTTTACTTTAAAATTTGTTTCGCGGATGCGTGCGCTGCGTGTGCGACAAGTCGAGCGAGTGCCAGCCTATTGAGACTAGTCCGGTGACCGGACGCTTGCGTTTATCATACCTAAACTCGGGAGTGAAACTTCTGTACCGGTAAGGTACTATTATATATTCTGTGGTTTAGTCATAACTATTGTTTATGTGTCTTAGGATAAGTTTGTCAACACTAATTGTTATTTTTTAGTTTACTTTCTAGTACAAAGCACAATATAAGAAGGACATTTCGTCACTAAATGTCCTTGGCGGTCGGTATATTGACGATGATAATATTAATTTGCATAATTTAGTACCGATTCGCTCGATAGATGGCGTTAAGGTCAAGTTATAATTCGATATGGTTTCGTTACATGCGGTAGTATAAGAGCAAAAGATGTAATTTGAATAAAGTTTTCCACTTAGGTCAAGATACAATTGTGATTTATTTTCAACCCAATAGTGTTCGCAAAGGAGTTCAACATTACCATCTCGGTAATAAACATTGCCAGGTACAGATTGCTATAGCAGTCTGTACCTGGCTTTACACGCAATGACAGAATTTGCCGTCCACACTGTCGCAATGTATAATGCAATGTAACAGAATTCCCATAGTGCCCCCTTGCGCGCACAAACCGTGCACACTACGCGCGTACATGCTCGGTTTGTGCACACTGCGTTCACACTTATGAAATGTCATCTTTCATGTTACATTATAGCTTGTGGCGTAACTATAGGGTGGCAAGGCTGGCAAAATACCACGGGCACCTTGCCTGGTGGGGACCCCGGTCTAAGAGGCCTTGAGAAAAAGAAATTTAAGTAAATTATTAAGATTTATTAAACGCATTCACAAGAAAAATATCAATTTCCCGTGGTATTTTGTCAGCCTTCCCACCTTATAGATACGCTACTGTATTATAAAACCTGCCGATTTATTAACAATTAAGAATATTTTGGGTGTGTACTTCAGTAATTTTTTTTTTTTTTTGATCTATATTAGCGAGCTTGGTCACTATAATGACTATGACGCTCCATCAAAGCCAGACTTTGAATTTTAACTTATTTAAAATGATTACAATATATTTTATATAAAATTATTGCCTCGTCTGACGTAGGTTTACTTCAGTGATTGGTCCCAATAAATTACAAAGTTGACGATTTTCCTGGGGCCCCCATCCAGTGATTTTGCCACGGGCCTCAGATGGTATAGTTACACCACAGATTATAGCAGTCTGTATCCGGCTTAATAAAACATTAATATTGTGGAGGGGATACTGTGGAAATAAATAAGTCCAAATAGCTGAAGCTACGAACTTGTAATTGCTCACAGTTATTGCACTTCATAAGTTTCACGGTGTTTTATTTTACCTCATTCAATGCGGGGTTATTATTTCTTTTGATAAATGTTGTTACTTTCAAGTTTATTGCAGGTTTGAGATGGATTTGTAAAGTTGATAGTTTATTACTTACCTGTGTTGCAGATTATTTATTTAAAACTTTATGCACTAATTTTACATTAGAATAGATTTATATTGTAAAAACATTTTTGATATCATAACGATGGCATCACTGCTTACCATCAGATCAAGTCACAGTCAAGCTCTAGTTTATATTATTTTAAAAAAAATCTATGGTAACAATGAATGAAAAGAGGTACTCAACATAACTTTTGTTTTTTTTTTATGTTATCGCACATTTGGAATTTGTACTGTATTATGGGTGCGTTCACTAACCGCCACCCAGACCCACACGGTACAACTATTAGTAGATCATACAAATATTTGTTTCGCACGGGAATCGAGCTCGCAACACGCAGTGCAGCAACCAATCGCTCAACCACAGCGCTAAAAGTGGCTTCATGTTCTGTTGGGGTGGGTTGATAGTGTCGCGTAGTGTTCGACGCGTGCCTCTCTAGATGTATAGGAGAGCTCTCACCAATACGGGAGGAGACCCACGTAGATCAGGTCACCACTAGTCCGGGGCAGCGGAAGTCAAACTGCACCCGCAGCTCCCGACACAGGTGTACGAGGGAACACCGGGGTGTTTTTAGTCAGTAAGAGTCTGACAGACCCCTCCACCTACCCCAGGGCGGAGGACATCCATGAGGATTTCCAACACGTTAAAAAAAATAAAATTGTTGAGGTGTTGGGACCAGGGTTGCATAAATATTAAGCAATATTCTCAACACACTGACATCGTATCAGCTTGCCGAGAAGACTAAATTGTTAACATCATCATCATTTTAGCCGAAGAACGTCCACTGATGTTGTTAGTTTTTTCTATTCTATTGGCCTCCCCCAAGTGTGCTACCAAATACTTAAAAAAAGTTACAATGTATTAGATTCTATGACATTCTATGCACCTCTGGCCTCCTCCTTTAGGAGGCCTGAGTCCCAGCAGTGGGAACATTATAAGGCTGATACTATGCTATGCTATGCACCTCCTGAAGTGTTAAATCATTTAATGAGTTTTCCTGCTGACTGACTAAAACTCATATAAGTATGTAGCGGTCTACGATCACAGGTTTCCTTTTAAAAAAATCGTCTTGACTTTAGCGGGCATCAGTCCTGCTTTTCTGACAACACTTTGAGGAGCGCGTGTAACACTACGCGCTGTCGATGACTCGGGCTTAATCCTTATTGAATGGGCGGACGGCGAGCTACCCATTGTTCGTCGTCCGAAAACCAGTGCCTGTGCACGAAACATGTGAATCCAAAAAGACTGCCACTGTATCTTCAGCTTGAGGACCCTATTACTTATTTTTCGGTCATGAAAAAAAAACCTGTGATTGTTTTTTTTTGTTATTGATAGGCTTGCGTTCAACCACTATCTCACCTGATGGTAAGCGATGACGTGGTCGACGATGGAGCACGATTTCCTAGAAATAACCTATTCACTATTGACTTAAAGACCCCTATATTGTAGCTATCAGGAAATACAAACTTCGGAAACAATTTCCTTAACTTTAAGCACAATGAATGTATTCCCAAAATGCTTTGTACGTACATATGTGCATATATGGGTGGGTACTTTCGTAGTTTCATTTGTTATCCTTGATCACACATACCGAGCTAAGGGCGAGACAGTAAACAGTTGGTCGACCCAGACAGTGATGTAAGCGGATTGTAGAGATAAGCGCTCGGCCGAGCAGTCGGCGCTATGTTTATACGTACCGAGTATTCGGCCGAAGCATGTGATCATGGCATAATGATATTTCGAACTCATAAAACCGTTCCTTTGAAAATAATTTCAGAATCCAAACACGATCGAACAAATAAACATCAGTCCACTCCATAAACATTAATTTAAACTAAAGATGCAATCAAAACGATTCCAGACCACGTTTAATTAAAAGAGGTTTAATAATTAAATAAGAAGCAGCTTCCACTATTGCTTGAATCTCGTTATCTCCGCTCAGACTTCATTTAGTGAAACTGAAGCAGACGCAGTACATTTATTTTTTATTAATCTTTAAATCTGCCGACGGCTGAAGTTATTCGGGGCCCGGATTAAGAAATGTTTCCGTTAAGCAATGTTGTTTCGAACAGAATTTACATTCGTTTAGGATTCTATTTGTTGAAAAAATGGTGTTGGTTATAGAAAGAAAGTAAAATATTTGATTTGACGGACATAGATACTGTGGCGACCAAACAGGTCGGTCACATGCCGGTAACGTGCAAACTGGCACCATAGTAGGTTTATGGGTAAAAACCAAGAAGAAGAACAAGAAGATAGAGGACTCATAATATATGGATTGTTTCTGATTGCCAAATAAGTAAAAAATAGGAATGGAATGTAATATTTTATAAATAAAAGCATAGAAACCTTTTATTAACTCTCCACGCATCACAATACACACACACAGTGTCGAAAAAAACATGTAGCAACATAAGAATAAAAGAAAATACTAACATTATAATTATGTCTCAATAAGTCCAGTTCAGCAATAATGTTGGACAACTACGTGGTAGTTGTTGGGGGAAAAAAGTAAAAGCCCAAACTACGGTGAATCCCAAGATGTACTGGTAAAACCTAAGATTTACCAACTATTAAGTGGCTGATCGACGTACGAGCCTTTACTACGGCTTTAAAAAAGCATCGGTTTTACTAGCAGCTCGTTGGTGCTGTACCTCTACCATGAGTTTTAAGCAATAGTATTCGTCGCTACTCGATATCGACGCCGTAAATATTTTGTATGGCAAATTTTGGTTCTGCAAGTGACCGCTAGAGGCGCTGCAAAATTTGCCATACAAAATATTTACGGCGTCGATATCGAGTAGCGACGAATACTATTGCTTAAAACTCATGGTAGAGGTACTGATCGACTAGCGAGTAAAATAGTTTTGAACGACGAGCCGAGTAGAAAATGAAGCAAACACGACGAGCTGCGAGCCAGGCTAGTCGTTCGTATTACAATGATACACCGGCGAAATTTTCCGACGAGCCATATGACCGCGGTTTTACTCGCACGTCGATCAGGGCCTTTATGGTAAAAATTCGTAACGATTTGTCATCTTCATTTATTTCGAGTACTCACTACCATTCACTTGGTAATTCTTAAGATTTACTTCAAATACACGGTAAATGACAATTAACAGACACACACAACACGTTAGGATGATTTAAAAAAAAAAATAACCACCTCTAACCTAACTTATACGCGTCGGTTTGCTCAAATCCTTCTCTATGGCAGTTATCGCTGTTTATAAAATTGTAAGGTTTTAGATTATTTTAATGTGTAGTTGATAGTGTTTAGCTTTACTTTGTATTATTAGGTTACGATGCGGTGGCATTGTCTTACTGTGACCAAAAGTTCATATATTTATAAAAGATAGTAAAAAAAAGTCGGATTGCTCTGAATTGGAGTGTTAAGGGTCTATTACACCACTCGATATCCAGACCGGTTTTGTCGACGTCGCGTAGTGTAATAAGGGTCAGACTGTCTTACTCGGAAGTAAACTTTAAGATAGTCTGTGTAACTTGTGCGGAATATTCAGTGGTGTAATAGACGCTTTATTGAATTCATCTCAAAAAATTATTAATTTACTAACAGCCTCTGGTAAAATCTAGCATGTTACACCTGTTTCTAACGGTTTAAGTCCGAAAATATGTTTCATTTTTTTATTAAATCTTACATTTACCAACTCACGTCGGTAAATCTTAAAATTACCTACAATATTGTCTCTTCACCACCCTAGGTTGAGCGGTAGGGAATGCTTAGGGCATTAAGTCCGCCTTTGTACTTTGTGTTGCATGATAATTCAAAAATAAATAAATTGCCGTAGTTCGGGTTTTTACAGAAACATATACAAAATACACGATTTAAGAGTAGCTAAAAGATACCTTGATTCTAGATTTTAAGGTGTATTTTTTTAAGGTTTTGTCTAGAAAATATCCTAGTCAGAATTTTTCTTTCAACAAAATACTTTTTAAACATTAACATAGCCATTTTCCTTTTTCTTAGGTACCGAATTGAATTTGTAAATGTAATCTAGGCTAGGTGCGATATTGCCTTTCAAATACGACGTGTTAGGGTAACATAGCTGGAGGGCTTAGTATACAAAGTGGCATGAACACCGTACAGGTTACACGCGTTTGTAAGAAACTCACGTTGCGTGTTATGCACTCCTGGTGCATACAAGGCGCTGAAACATTTCCTCTTTAAGCTACGCTTGACTACCTAATCTTAGTTTTAGTACAGAACATAGCAGTCTGTTCTGTACCTATGCTAAGATTAGAAAGTCAATTTTTGTTAATAAAGTTTTCAGGTATGAACTATTTTCTGAATTATATCGAGTTATGAAGGAACGTAAATATTTGGTGTGTGTGTGTACTGTGTATGTTACTTCCTTGCGCTCTAACAGCTTAACGGATTTTGATTAAATTTAGCACACAGTAAAACCGTGTTTTTAATAGTTAGCATATAGGATACTTTTTATACTGGGAGTATGTTCTCTTGGGACATTTTTTTATATTCAGCGGGCGAAGTCGCTGTCAGCAGCTAATTTGACAATATTAGCACATATTTCGAAGAGGTTCAATATTATAAACTTCCATGTAATGAAAAACCCTGTAGCACTAAAAATAATCAACTCAAAAAGTTGAGCAATCTGCCTCGAATACTTTCGATTTTCTTTTGACAAAAAAGAATTCACGAGCGACAAGTTAATAGAATGTGGTAGTACCGATAATACTAAGTTAGCTATCTACCGCCTCGCACCATATCGCTAAAAGTAAATACACTACTGCTTGCCAAGATCGATTGAATTAACAACCGACCAACCGGAGACCGACTGGTTGATTCTGATCGCCTGGTATCTACCGCTGCCCTATTGTATTTTTTTTTTATTTTCTTCAGATATTTGTTGGGTATAAAGTACTATTAAGTGGAAGACATTCTTCAGAATTCGAAGACCATGAACAACCGAAGACAAATGTGCCATCTACCAACCCACACTGGGCCCGCGTGGTGGGTTACGGCCCATTCCCTCTCCTAGAGAGGAGGCCGAGTCCTGTGTCCCAGTGGGAACATTAAAAGAGGCTGATGATGATGATGATTAAGTGGAAGTGTGCCCCGCTTGGGTGGAGCACCGCCGTGTCCTCGTGGGTTCGTTCGGCGGCTACGACCTCTCGCGCCGGGCCCTAGTGCAGGTTATGGTCCAAAGCAAGGAGGAATGGCAGGCGGACGCTTCCTTCAGCGAAGTAGTAATGTTAGCGAAGTAGGCGGCCACATGCGTGTGGGAATGGACTTCCTAACGCCCTACCACCGGGATCCCAACCCTGATTTCCGGTCACCGTAGGCGTGGGCTTGCGGACGGCGAGTAATGCATAGTTCACCGTCCGGTAACCGTCTGGACCGAGTCTGAGTTGTCGACGGCGTGTAGAACAAGAAGTAATTGAATGATTTCCCACCTAAAAAAAAAGTTGTTTTTTTTTCTTACGACTTTTTTAAAATTTCTTTTCTTATGGTCCTTCTAAAAATAGGCATTTATTACTAAAATAAGGTCGTTAATATAAGAAGTGAAAGCGTAGTAGTTGTCTAACAGTGCTTGCTATTTTAGCTAGTCAGTGTTTTTGTATTATTATTTATTACCTAAATTTAGGTTTTTACATATGTACCTACTTGTTTCATCATATAAGTAAACGTCAGCTGGGCGAGTTCAATGACCTGTAGGTAGTTAGTACGCAACGCTCGACAACTACCTAAAAGATCATTGACTCGTTTACTTAAAGAAATTAATTTCGCACATGCTTACATTAATTCGAGTTTTAGATAAAAAGTACTTTATTTTTTTATTTTGTCTTTATAAATCAATAGTACCGGATCGACCCTCCATGGGATTAAAATGATCAAAATTTAAAGGTGTGTATGTGTGTTAAATTAAGACTTAATTATGTGTTTCTGAAAAGTCAGCCGTCTAGTCAGTAGATTGGAGTAATCTGCAATGTAATATAGGTATGTGCTCTCAATTCACTAAGCCTCCTTTTCTAGAATGGGTCCCGACTGCTACAATTTATATTGTATTTAAAATACTCTAAAGCTAAATGCAACGACTTTCTTGTTTTAAGGCTTTTTAATGAATACTCAGAAAAGCAGTCGGGTTTTTTAGTTTCTAAATTACCGTTTTTTTTTAATTTTAATTTCTTCAGTCTATCCAAAGGTTGTCTGGTAGATATCGCTGTCAGCGATAAGACCGCCATTATACCCATAAATTTAAGTCCCTGTATAAAGTTGTGTAACATTTTTTGCTGTACAATAAACTATTCTATTCTATAGATAATCAAAGAATGGAACCGTATACTCTGGTAATAGCTAATAAATTTCGAACAGCAATTTTATGCTCGATTTGGCTTTACCGCACAATGAATGGGTACCTACGTGAATTTTAATGCCGTGAAAAGGGAGAATTTGCCTTGCGTATGTGTTTTATACTTTTTTTTTTTGTTGTTGAAAAGCGTCGAGTTTGTGCGCTGGGCTTGATGCGCAATGCGGGGTGTGAGCACGCATTTTCGCGGGGTTTTATTTAGTACCAAGTTGAGGGCGTGTGTAAAATAGTGATTTATCACACACATTTTTCGGCACTTTTTGTGGAGATTGCTGGATAAGGTTAGGTTAGTAAGTGCGTATGTATATCTAATGATTTTGGTTGTTATGAATTTTATTATAATTTTGATCTTGCATGTTTTTTTGTCACAGGTTTCTATATTTTTAGGGTTCCGTACCTCAAAATGAAAAAAAAAAACCGTTCCGTTAGGATAACTTTGCTGTCCGTCTGTTTGTATGTCAAGGCCCTTTAATTCAGGAACGCGTGGAGGTATTGAGTTGAAAAGTCTGTGGTCCTTTTGCTGTCTACGTCGGTTTGAAGCTGTGAAAAAAATTAAACTTCTAAATTACCGAAAAAAAGAAGATATGGTTGTTTATGTCTTAAAAACATATGTTTCGACAGTCTCAAGGTAATCTAAATTCATAGGGTACTTCCAGTTGACCCAGAATCCTGAAATTTGGAATATAGCAAGTTTTTTTGACTCAGATATAGGAATAAATCTGAAAACAGTAAATTTGTTGTCACATTACAAAAAAAAAACTTTTTTTGTGATTCGGGAAAATCATCGAGACTCCACTTTGGGAATTGAACTATCTAAAGAATGTGTTGTTTTTGATATCCCATAACTCAAGGTTTATATTTTATAAGGAAAAATAATGCTTAAAGACCTAGAATATGGTCAAAAATGCATGGTTTAAAAGATATTATCAGTCATAATTAATTTAGGTCAAAAATTTTCACCCGCACGAAAATCGACGTTGCCAGTCATCGATGAAATCTAAAGTAGTTTGCAAATAAATAAATCACGTTACGTATTTACGCTGTCATATTTCACGTAAGGGTGTTTTATATAAATATTCGTGAATTTATCGAATTATTTTGTATGGAAAATGAAAACAAAAAAAAAGTACACACAAACAAAGAAAAACTAATTCATATGCCAGTTGATTCTTTGATATGGTCTAATTCACACCCTAAATTTATGAGATATAAAAAAAAAACACGTTGTATAGGTAAATTTGTACGAAACCTTCACGAGTAGATACGACTCGCACTTGCCTAGTTTTTTTAAGTGCAGGCTATATTTTTCTGACTGACTGATTTCTTGACTATTCTAAGCACGATTCAAAGGTTAAGTCACACTTAAGTACAAACTAGCTGCTGCCTCCGGCTTCGCCTGCGTAATAATAAAAAATGTCTTAAGGGACATACTCCTAGATAGAAAGTCGTATCTACAATTACAGAACATCTCAGAACTATTCCGAAAACCGCCAGCTCCACTTCACCATTAATCGTTAGTTGTCTGTCTGTTTGTCTGAAACTGAGATCGTGCTGGAGACGAATTTCCGTCGACACGCCACTATTGTCTTAGTCTGCAGGTAAATAGGCGACAATAGGCTAATTTGCATCGTTTACTTGCCGCAATGCATCCACGTAGGTACCGCTCAAATGGTTTCCGAGGCACAAAGGAATATTTCTGTATATTGTAAAGTTCTTGTGTGGATATTCTGAATACAAATTTTAATTAAATGTAGTGTTAGGATTTTACTTCGAGCTTCAAGGGTTTTCTTGTAAAATTGTTTAAAAAGTACAAAAATTATCTTAGAAAAAAAAAATACAATTCATCAACTTAATAAATACGTCGATGATTTACTTACTATTTTATTGACACGCCCAAACTACTACAAAAAAGGTAATTATCCTTTAAACAGTACCAGGAAGACATGGATTTACAAGAGGTAATAAAACAAAATTAACGCTTTCGAAATGTGAGCACTCAGAAAAAGCGTGACGACACGCGCGGTGTAAAGAAAAGGTCAGTCAGTAAACGAAAGGACAATGTGGGTCGGATATGTGGATAGAATGTACTAGGACAACATAATGAGAGAGGAGATTACAATTCAAAGGGTAAACAGAACTGACGGCTCGCATCAGTATTCGGAACAAAGAAAACCTAAAAGGGACATGAGAAATCAGCTGAATTCTACGGAAAAAGGAACTGGTAACCGAACTTTTATCATTTCAAACTTCGGGTATACCCATTTGTAACACGCATTTTTCTCATGCATTTTGTCCCGGTAAAAGTCGCATAACATAATATTTTTATGTAGCCACTTATTCATGAAACTTGTTCAGTGTGGACGAGGCTTTTGTAAGATTTAGAATATTTTTTTCGAAAAAGAAAAATATATTTTTGGCGCGCCAATATTGTAAGCAAGTCGAATTAATCAGTCATTGTATCGAGATGTCACGAAAGTTCACTCAACGGCTTATGTAACTAAGAAACTATTAATAGAAATACAGCTGAAACCTGATTTGAAAAATATCACGATCATAAATATTGGTTTAGGCTAGTCACGCTAAGGTTATGTACGCTTTTATTTACATTGTTTTTATTTGATGAATCAACATTTCAGTTATTTTGGGGTAATATTAAGAAACATTAAATTCAACAACTTTATAAAATACAAATTAAAACTATATATACACTTAAACCTACTCCTAACTAAAAAATGGCGTCATAGAACTCATCCGCATCGCTGTCGACTGGAAGTGTGCCCAGAAGGCTGGCGGCATTGCCACGTTGAATGGCAATGCTTAATGTTTAATGCTTTGGGGTAATTGTTTTTGTGTTAAGCTAAGAATGAATAACAAAATTCCGTATTTCACACACAACCTACAAACTATGAAAGGAAAAAAACGTTTATGTTGAATTTTTTATTCATGAATCTCTAAAAATGTATGTAAGCTTGTTATGTTATCCCGGTCAAAAGCAACCGGGATTCAAAGAATTAAATATGAACAGCATTCATAAACCTCATTCAACAAGAAATATGAACACGAAATAGTCCCGTATATTCGCGGACCCGTTTATTTCGTGGGTACCACCTATATTAAAAAAATCCTTTTAACGTAAACATGTGCCGGTCGTTCACAGGTTTTTATCTTTTTACACTATTGTCCCGAGCAGAAAACACCAGGCCCGCATAAAATATAGGCACCTTTATACGGTTTATGCTGCCTCTCGTTTACATGAAAAATAACTTTGAAAGTATGTGCACCTAGAACAGCGAGTGTTAAACGTGTCTGTTGTGAGATTTATTCTGACGACTGTTTCTTTTTTATTTTTGACGAATTTTCCGACGAGCTCAATCGAAAGTTCCGACGCGACAGATAAAAAAAACAATTGAAGTTTTAAATTCGAATTCTTTTTGTTTCTGTTAGGTATGCTTTTGTTTTTCATTCACGTATTGTTTCACGTAAAACAACTTAGAAAAAAAAGATAATGGTTCAACTAATCTTATTTTATGAGATAGAGTTTAAAGAGCCAATTTTTATTCGTTGAATGGGCAATACATTTATACCACAGATTTATTTAAAAGCGCTACGACTAATGCCTGCCGGCAGAACAAAATCCAACCATTCAATTTGAATAAAAAATCGCCTCGGTATTTCTAAAATACTGTTCAATTCAATAACAAAGAAGATCCTAATGAAACTATTAGCCGAAAAACCTGAAAAATGTTGATTACAGTTAGCGTAGAGAGCTGTGGGAAGAATAACAAAAGCTCAAATGCGGGCCAAAAGACAATAAGCGGTAGACAATACGAGCCTCGATATTATCGGATTTTTTCTTTGCACTTATATTTTCCTGGTAGGTATCGCAATAGAGATGGAAGAAACTTTTTGTATTCATGTCGACAGTCGATTGTTTAGAATAACGAACACGGACATAATTACGAAATTAATCCTATAGAAAGATATTTATTATATCCAAGTCTTTATTTATTTTTGGCGGGATTTATTCCAGTGTAGTTCACTGGTTGGAATATATTATTCGCAAATGGATTATTAGTGAATATTGTGATGTAAATTGGGTATAGTTTTGTATTTTAATTGTTTACACTACTGGGTGATATGTAGAATCATTGAAAGTGGCGCAATTTCGGTAAAAAGAAGCTGAGATATTTTTAACTGCCTCTATGAAGCTTGTCGAAAAGGGTGAGACAATATATTTTCTGCTGACTGTTGCACAAACATTAAAATATGTATCAGCGTTTTATTGGAAAACTAAGTATCTATTTTCTATTCTATTTTTTAAAAGCTGGCAAATAGAGCCGATGTCGACTATTCTGCCAATGTCAAAAGTAAATTGGATAAGCAAGGATGTGAATCATTAACACAAACAATTAATATGCTAGAAACGAAGTAACTATGGAGGTGTAAGTCTTCGATTGATACAATTGGACTTCATGTGTTAGTAAGTATCTATTTTGTATCAAAACCAGAATCCGTTTTTAACTTGACACTGGTTAAATGTACAATGTACCTAAATCAAAACAAAAAAGAAACGTCTTTATTTGAAGTTTGTTCCCGTTTTTTTTTTTAATCGACGGCATAACACGTTTTTTTCTTCCACTCTGTCCTGTCACCCGTCAAACTATCACTAACTCTCTTTTCCCTCATATCACTCTTCACACAAAACCCCTTATATTAACCCCTCCTACTCTCCTATTTTTTTTATAAATATAAAAAAATCATATATTAGTTCTAGGACAATGACCAGTCTTGTGTAGGTAATGCTACAGTATTACTAGCTAATTTTAAATACTTGAAAGTTTAATTTGTGGAGAATGTAGTGGGTAGCGTAATTATTTTAAAATGTAATCAATATTATTTATTTTTTTATTGTACACCAAGATAAAAAGATTAAACAATTTTGAGACTCAAAACTAAAAACATACAATGGCCTTACTGCAATCTGCGATCTCTTTCTGGCAACCTAGTATGGACAGAGATTGCCTGGACATAAAGTGGGGTTTCACTTGGTGTGTAACAAAATAAGTTAAACAAATAGGTGAAAAAGTACATACTTAACACTAGGCAGATACACAAATACATGACTTAAATATTGTGACTATTTATTTAGATTATTTAAAACTTTTTTGTTTGTTTTTACTTTAGTAAATAAATAACCAAACCTCTAATTTTTCACGCTGGTAAAATATTTTTATCTGCTGGACATATTTCAAACGAGTTTAATATATTTTATGTTTGGGAGACAACTTTCCTTTGATATCTGTATAGCCTATCGGCCATTTTAAACATAAATCATCCGCGAATGTGGTCGCTACTCGGTATAGCGGTGTCACGCGATACCGAATAGCTATTTTGCCCATCTCTATTCGACCATAGAGATATTCTCTAGAGTAACGCTCCGGAAAAGTGTATAAAATATAAAAATCGTTTATGGTGTTATCCAAACTGTTGCCTCTAAAATGACAATAGCGATAAAGTTTGATAGTTATTGTATCGTTTTATTACTTTAGGGAAATTTTTCGATTGTCTATTTTGTGGGATGCTGTCATGGCAAGATAACAAGTTTGAGAATAATCGTGATACGTGATGCTACATCTTCAACACACATAAAAAAGTCAGTCGCAAAACTTACTATTAAGTTTAGCGCCATACATTTCTATATTCTTGTACCTATTAGAAAATGTCTTACAGCAAGAAAATATCTGTTAATACTTAAAATTAATTTAAAAAAGTGGCTTACAGCTCACTAACACTGCCGATTGAAAAGAAAATCACATCTTATACATAAAAATAAATAGCTGTTCATTTGTCTCGCTAAAACTCGAGAACGGCTGGATCGAATTAGTTCATTTTGATCTTGAAATATTCGTAATAGTCCAGGGAAGGTTTAAAAGGTGAGAAAAAAAGGTATTCATTGACTATTAGGCAGTACGAAGTTTGCCGGTTCAGCCAGTAATATAATAAAAAAATAAAAATGTAGCTCTCTTCCAGTTAAGGGTAAATGCGCCGGGGCTTGGTTCAAGCCATGCTCCGGAGCGAGGAGGAATGGCAGGCGGTCGCCTCCTTTTGCGAAGCAGTAATGCTAGCAAAGGAGGAGGCCGACCGCATTAGGCAAAGGCGCACACGCCGCCGCCGCCGCCGGGTTTCTGATCCCGATTTCCGGCCACCGTAGGCGCGGGCTCGCGGACGGTGGGCAATGGGTAGCTCGCTGTCCGTCCGTCCGGTAACAGACCGGTCCGAGCTCAGGTCGTCTACGGCGCGCACTGTTCCCGCGCGCCTCAAGGAGTTGTCAGCAAACTGTAGGGGTCCAGCAGGGCCGAAGCCTACTGGGGCCAAAGGTTATGCGAGAGTGTCACCACGGGCCCCGGGACAAAGGCAAGGAACGGAAAGGTAGGTTTTTAGTCAGTAAAAGTCTGACACTATTTCCCGCCTCACCTAAGGGCGAGATTTGTCATTGGATGATTTTACCTACCAAAAAAAAAAAAAGTTAAGGGTAAATGCGAATGCGTTATTTCTAGGCAAGCGTGCTCCATCGTCAACCGCATCACTGCTTAGCATTATGAGAGTTAGGTGGTCAAGCGCGATCCTATAAATAATTTTTATTTAGTCGACCTCCAAATTCTTTCAAACATTTTTTCTCGAGCCACCTCAAACCCTTACGGTAGGCATCCAGATCGTCTCTCTCAAAGCCAAAAAGCTAAGAAGCATCTAAAAGATAGAAAGAAACCGAAAACCTCCATCCTAAAAATATCAGCTGGTTGTTTTTATCAATATGTAAGCAATCCATCTTCTTTCCAATCTATAATGAAGGAAGGGTGCAGTCATTCAGAACAAAGTGAAATTACTTGAGACTCCACAGACTACATTATTGATTCAGCAAAGTACGGATTGACTAACAATGAGAGTTCCATACCGCTCTGAATACATATTCATCCATTGTTTGCTGAGCCCCGAGACAACTTAGTACACAGACGTAGATGCAGATCCATTTATTACATTTCAATTTTATACAAACACCTGGGTCCTGGGGCCGTATCAATTAAAGAAAGACGCGGCTTCCAGCTTCACAAGGTAGCTTTGAATCCAACCGCCATCTACTCAATCTATCACGAAGTACCAGGACTCTATACCAGAATAAGAGGTTTCTATTAACGGGATTGGGGGCATGCACGGCCACACAAGTATTTTCGCATAACAGCTCGTGTATGTGCTCCTTACAAAGACCACATCCTCCACTTACAAAGGCCTCATTGTGTGTGCTTTGAAAATATTATTTTCGCCGATCCCTTACATAGATTGTAGTTAACACGTAGGGAGAGGAAAATAAGGTTTTCGGGTCTCAATGTGACATAAAACCGTATATTTCTGACCTTACTACCAGTCTGTTTCTTCTTATGCTTATAGGTAATGTGACCACTGACGGTACCGTATAATTTATTTTGGGTTTCACGAAATCCATCTCCTTTTCCGGAAAAAGTCACAACAAAGAGCTTTTCACTTATTCATGTTAGCCTTATCCTTATTGTGAACTAGCGCAAGCAAAGTCGAAAGTTGAACTAGGTCCACAAACGAGTGTAAACTTCGTGTCGCTATAAAAAAATAAACATTCAAAAGAATTTGTGTCCGTCTCGTGGAGATTATTCTTTAGAAAAAAAAAATGGCGACGAGCGTTTTGTAAAAAATATTTTCTTGTGAAAACATCAAGCTACGGAACCATTTAACGCTTGAATGCAATTTGCTTTGAGTGAGTGCGTTCCATCGACGTGTTTTCATTTAATACAACATATTGGTGCATTGTTGGAATCCTTTATATTAGCGATATAAACACATAATGTAAACCTGTTCACAAATTCGTGTAGCCATAAATGGGGTATTGAATGCCACTTTGGAAGCATTTATAAAGCTTATAAGGTCGACTGTGCGGAAAATGCGTTTAATATTTTACCTGGAAAACTATTTTTGATAGTATTGGATAATTCGAAAAAGAATTTTCGGTGGAGTTGACATCAAATCGTATTATTTACGTATAACTTCATGCATAAAATGATGACAGCAAATGAATATTAATTACATAATCTTTGAGAATATTTACTTGTACTTAATGAAAAATTATGCGGCCCCAAAAATATTGAATAATCTACCTAGTCTATAATAATTTCAAAAGATCTAAAAATTGTTAAAAAAAAAACACTATAGATTCTTACTACAAAATTTTTATTATAGTAGATACCTATTAATGAATATTAAAAGACAAAATGGCTAACCGTACTTAGCAGCATATTCACCAATTAGATTTTTAGTAGAGCCTATTATTGTTGTTTAATTTTGTTTTTTTTTTTATGTGTTATGTTATAATTATAAACTTTACCATCACAGTATTTTCAGCAAACAATATTTGTATTCTGAGTAAGGTAAGCACATACTGAGTGGATATTTTATAATTAACATTATGTACCATAACATTATACGAGTACCTATGAGTAATAAAATTAATACATTTGACTTTGAGTTTTTGAACATGAACTTATAGTTAAAACAAAGAAAAAAAGATAAATATTTTATTTGACACTCATAGATATATACAGTGTAGAAATAACATCTAAAAAATAAAAATAAAAAATAAATAATTTTTTGATAATTTTATTTGAGGATGTAATAGAGACGAAAATAATTGGCTACCAGGGTCGTATGACTTGGAGGAGATTGTTAGAAAGATATAGGCGATGCTAGACGTCCTTCGCTTGCAGGTCCCGAGGGAGAGTCTATCAAGGCTTAGTTATGTATGTTGTAAGGTTATGGCCACACGATCGGTTGGGCTGCTCAATTTTGACGGCAGGGTTACCTCAGTGGTTGAACAATTGACTGCTACGCTGAGTGTCTAATTCCCACGGGGACAAATATTTGTACGACCTACAGGTTGTATATGTGACCTTGTGTATGTGAGTTTACATTATATATATATGAGTATTTACATTATATATATATATATGAGTTTGTGAATGTTCACACGATACAAGAGTAATTCTTAGGGGACCATTCAAGTATTACGTAAGCACTTCAGGGGGGTGGGGGGGTCTTTGCTTTGCTTATTTTTGGTAACATGGGGGATGGGGGCTCTGGATGATGATTACGTCAGCAGTATATAATTTTTAGCTTTTTTAAAGAGTAATTTTGGTGTTCCAAAATCACATGAAAGTGAGCAGACGCATATCACCGAGCAGGAAATGTTTAATGTTGTAGTCAAAAATTCATGTATCATTGATTTAGGACAGTTAATTTGAATAATGTGCCCAGTGAAGTTTATTTTGGTCCTCTCTTTCAAGTTTATTCCTTATTTTTAGACTTTTATCTACTGATCATGAATTAATAACGAAACCAGAACACATTGAAAAATCCATGTACCAATTTTCACGTAAGCATGAGGGGGTGGGGATAGAGCTTTGCTTACTATTGTTGACGAGGGGGAAGAGGAGGTTGAAATTTGGCAAAAATCTGCTTACGTAATACTTGAACGGCCCCTAGTGTGAAAGCAGACAAGAGAGCATCAAGATCCTACATAGTACAGTGCTACCCTGTATAAAAGCCTCTGTTCTCCCGGAACCCGAATTGAAATCGGAACTGAAATCAATGGTGGTTGTGAAGGAAGAAGAGTCAAATGAAACACTATTAAAAGTAATCAAAAACTTTGATAAGTATGATGATGAAGAGCAAATTTTCAAATAAAAGACAAAACAATAAGTTAAACAGTAATCTACAGAAGGCAAGAGATTCCTAAAAAATGTTTCAATATACTTACTCGAAAACCCGCTCTTATCCCTACCGCTTTTAGGCACGCAATTTACTGTATTTTGCACTAGTGCGGAAAAATGCGCGTGCTAGCCTCGCCACAATTTTATTACATTTAGTGTCAGGCTGGGTGCGGCGCATCAACTCCCTTTTGTTTATGTTTATGGTAAATGTATTGAAAAACATCGTTGGAAACCGATGGAGAATTGTCTGTGCAGCCCTCAGCTCCATAACACGCTCGCCGACGGCTCGGACGAATGCCGCCTTGCTCGCAATGACAAACTTTCTACACTTGTATCAAAATGTACTATTCTGTATTTGCAATACTGGTAACAAAAATGGACTGTTTCTGGTCAAATAAGAATCGAAATCGGAATCGGAGGTACAAAATTAATCAGAAATTCCGAACTTTCAGAATCTGAATCGAACTTTCGTATCATCTCTCGATTCAAGATATAAGTAGATAAATATAACCCCAGAAAATATTCTGTTCAAAAAGCTATATATCAAAAAGTAGTACGTAGGTCTAAAAGTGTTATCTCTCTTTGAATGTACCTACTAAGTAAGTAGTACATCTTCGGGCTTTGAATTCGGCCATCTTTTATTCCATTACATATTATACTAGCTCCTGCTAGCAGATTCGCTTACGTAAATGTAGGTTTTTTCATACAAATTTTGGACCTCCGTTTTATACCTTTAGGGGTTTTTTTATGGTAGGCAAATCAAATGACAAATCCCGCCCTTGAGTGGGGCGGGAGATAGTGTCAGACTCTTACTGACTAAAAACCTACCCTGTTCCATTCATTGCTTTCGATCCAGGGCCCCGGGATTAGTTTTCACCTAACCCTTGGCCCCAGAAGGCTTCAGCCCTACTGGGCCCCTACAGTTTACTGACAACTCCTTGAATCTCTTTAGGAATTTTGAAAATCATCAGTTCTTAGCGGACGTCTACATCCTATAAGGAACCTACCTGCCAAATTTTAAGTTTGTAGGTGTTATAGTTTCTAAGATTTCGTGATTAATCAGTGACTGGTAGTTCGCTTTTATATTATATACTAGTTGAATAGATGTACTTGCATTTTGCCTGTGATTTCGTTCGCGAGAATGTTTTCATAAAAACTTTAATAACCCTTTAACGTATTTTAATTCATTAATTCCCAATAGGACGCCGGCGTCCGCACACCTATTGTCTTTTTTTAGTCAGTAAGAGTCTGACACTACTTCCCGCTCCACCCAAGGGCGGGATTTGTCATTGGATGATTTTGCCTACCATAAAAAAAAACACCTATTGTCTTTCTATTGTGTCTCTAATTACGGTATTCAAAAGTAATTTTGAAAAACTAATAATGGCAGTCTTTGTTATTAATTTTGATTGGAATTTTTGCCAAGTTCCAAGTTTATTAGTGAACGAAGTCGCTGGCAACGTGCTAGTTTTCTTATACACGTAACGATAGGTAGGTACTATAGTGACCCGCCCCATCTTGGTACGGCGGGTGCTAGTAATCTTTGAAATCATAGGCTTTTCTCTACTATAATATGCATTACACTTAAACTCCTTCTCATGAATCATTCTGTCTATTGGTAAAAAAATTATGAAAATCTGTTAAGTGGTTTTTTGAATTTATCGCGTTTATATAAGCATATTTATTTATTTATGTGGTGGAGGCATACAACTTTGGGGAAGCTGTAGCAACTCCAATATGTCCATCATGCAGCGCATGCAAAATGCAATATTGAGATCCATATGCAATGTTCCATGGTTCGTTAAAAACACCGAAATACACGAACAACTGCAAATGCGAACAGTGAAAGAGGAATTCCTTAGCGCCTCCGAAGCATACATGAGAAGGCTCGAGAACCACCCTAACGAACTTGCTACCAAGCTGACAACTCGGTCTTACCATAAACGCCTCAAAAGAAAAGACATCTTGTCAATTTCGCCACGACAGACGTAGTTTACCAAACGTCGAAATATGAGTAGTTGTTCCCACTGGGGGACACACTCCACCTGTACCAATATCTCAAGACATCTGCTTATAGTAGCAACTGATTGCAGATAAGCCCAGAAAAGAAAAAAAAAAAAAAATGTGGTGGAGGTGTGCCCCGCTTGGGTGGAGCACCGCCGTGTCTTAGTCGAGGCGATCGGCGGTTACCATACGCACCAGGCCTTGGTTCAGGCCATGATGTGAGGGAATAGGATGCGGTTGTAACCTTCTGCGAAGCAGTAATGCTAGCGAAAGTGGTGGCCGCAAGAGGAATCGCAGAGTGATATCCGGCCACCGTATGCGCGGGTTTGCGAACGACGAGTTATAGCTAGCTTGCCGTCCGCTGGTCCTGTAAAAACCAAGCTCAGGTCTTTGACAGCGCGTAGTGTTCCATGCGCGCCTCAAAGGGATGTCAGCACATCGTAGGAGTCCAGCAGAGCCGGTGTCTGCCAGGGTCATGGAAAAACGTATGAAAGGGATTCTCATAGTCCTAGAATGCATAAAGCAACTGAAGGGAAAAAGGTATGGTTTTAGTCAGTAAAATTTTGACACGCTATCTCGCTCCACCCTAAAGCGAGTGAAGTCATTGGATGATTTCCCGACTCGAAAAAAAAAACGCGTTCATACATACGGATATACGTGGCGGGGAATTTCTTTTAAAATATTAAGGATTTATACAAAAAGGACGGTAAGATAAAGTCATTTTTTAATATCAGAAAAAACAAACTTTCAACACGTCAAAATAACAGAATGCTCTAACTTTCTTTTAACCTTCAGAAACAAAAACACGATAAACAAGGCCCTCAGTTCCCTTATTTAATTAAATACATTGTTTCAAACAAGTTAAGAAATAAAGTAAATATCAAACTTGGGGCTTGTACGAGTATCATGACGCATCTCAGTAGATAATGAAGAAAATGACCGTCGGCAATGAGATAACGAGCCTCGGTTGACTGTACCTGTTGTTACAGGACATTGCCGTCATTAGGTACCAGGAGAACAGATAATGATGTCGGTAACAATACCTACATCCGAATGTTTTTTTTTTTTTTGTTAACTTTGACTTCGCACGGTTTCTGCAATGCTGTTTTCGCACTAGAGAGGAAAAGTGCGCAAGCTCACCCCGCAACAAGAGTTATACGATATCCTTGACACCATCGAATCGCCAAAAAATATCCTCTATCAAGAAATCACTGATCCTTTGGGCTGTCACTCTGGGCTCAACAATCAACGTTGCCCTGCTTAAACCCCACTGTAGCAAAGATGACAGATTGACGGGCGCTAAGCGATCCCTACGAGTTGACAGTCAACCCCGTTTATTGATTTCTTCGTAAGTGTACTAAAAAAAGTCGTTTGATACACATGCAAATTTATCATTGCGGCACTCAGCTTCATAAAACCCTGGCCTGTGACTTGGGTTAATTCCACCTCGGACGTAATGACAAACTTTCTCACCTTGTACCAAAATGCTGCTACTATTGCCATACCGCGGCATCCCCGTGTCTTGCCACAATATGTCGCGTTACGTCGAAGCCACGGCAGCTTCTGCAGCCCGATATACATTTCAGTCATGAGTAGCATTCGGTAGAGTATTGCCGGACGCCGCCGCCGGCGTCCTTCGGTATGCTGTTGCCTACCACGGCGCGCCTCGGCTTCCCACCTCGGGAGTCCATGACGCGTCTTTCAATGCCTTGCAATGATATCCCTTTCAATGCCACGAGATCATTTGAAAGCAGAATTTAAGTCGTATTTCTATAAAAATACGTTTGAATGTCCATTGGCAAAAAATTTAATCCTTTGCCATGCCATGTCGGTATAAGCTCTAATACTCTAAAATTCTCGCAAGCGTTTTCAGAGCGGCAATTGTTTAACTTTCGAATGGACTTTCGATCCGTAAGGCAATGAACAAAAGAATACATTTACTTTTATGAAATTGGAGGTTTTTAATCGGACTAAAATATGAAAACGAAATATAATGTGGCATTTTTCCGCGGGTTTAATTCCCGCTCGGAATAAATATTATGTAAGGTGTACAGATACTTGCTCTGGATCTTACGAGTTTCTTCATCATTACCGTTTTAGCCATAAAGCGTCTACTGCTGGAGATAGACTTTTCCTAAGCCCAGTACGATGGATGCGAGATCTATCGGATTTCCGCGATTCTCACCATCATCACCTTCTTCACCTCCAGTTTATGTACATGTTTGTGAACGCACCCTCGATACAGAAGTTATTCCTAAAGTGGGAAAAGTTTCTTTTGACGGTTTCACTTGCGTTTTTGATCACTTCTCCATTTCTATTCATCATTGCGTAGTCCTCGTTAAATGTGCTATCCAACTGTAAAATAATTGTTCAAATCAAACGAGTAATTTCTAAAATTAGCGTGTTGAAAGAATTATGTAAACTTTTTAGTGTTGAAAGGCTACTTCAACATTTGTGACTTTATCCACACAAATCACTTTTTTTCCGACTTGCCCGTTCTAACGCTGACAATCGACTGTCCAGTTTGTGGAGTACCAGCTAGCAATAAAGTGGGGACCGGATATAGCGCCACCTCGACATAAACAGTTAACTATTTATTCAAGTCAGTGTACATATAAAGAGAACCAGAATAATAATAATGCACCACTTTAAATGTAAAATCGTTATTTGACGAAACAAATAGATTTTAAGTACCTATATTAAAACTAACGCCATCTAGATGACAGTTATTTATAGCTTTAAAATATCAGCTGTCACACACGACAACAAGTGTCAGATCAGATTATAAAATTAAGCAGAGTTTAAATGAACTAATTTTTAACCTTAAATAGTTTATTAAAACGTAATTCTATGTGGCTTTATTCATGATTTGTGATTAAAATGCCTAAAGAGCTTTATCATAATACCAGGGTATCATAGCTTAGGCAGAACTCCATTAATGTCATCGTCACCTCACTCCCAGCCTGTTTTAGTAGCCCGGGCCTAATGTGAGGGATTAGTTTAGGACTCAAATGTTAATCTTATCATAGATTCGGACTAGAATATTTAGCATGAAATAGATTTAAGCAATGTTTTAGCAATGTGTGAAAATAATTGAAGATTTCAATTGTAAATACAACGCTAACTGAATTTTAGATTGATTGTATTATAAAGGTTCTTTCTTCTACCAGCGTCTATCCATTTACCAAAATTTAAGTTTGTAGGTGTTATAGTTTCTGAGATTTCGTGATTAATCAGTGAGTGGTATTTCGCTTTTATATAATATGTTTAGAGATTAGCAGCCTCAGTTTAACTCCTAATATGTTTAGGAAAATTTAGAAAACTTTTGTAGAATGTATTTTTCTGATATTTTATTATAATGTTATTAGGAAATAGGTATTTTTTTTAATAAATGACACATTTTTTTAACTATATAATCTTACCTAATAAAATGATTTAACTAATTATGTAAGATTTAAATCTAACATGTTATTTATTCATTTTAAAAAGAAGATAAATAATATATAATTCTTCATAATCCTACAAGGAATCGGATCGGAAAAAAATAACTGCACTAACGGCAAAGCCCTAAATCCTCTTAATTGATGACTTAATACATATTTATACCTCTGTATACACTAGGAATGTATACGTGTGAAATAGCAATCTCACCCTTATAGGCCGAATCCATACATCGTTCGTCCGAAGACATTAAGTACCGACGTTTTGCCAACCCGTCTGGCCCGACCCTAATCACTTATTGTTACGATCTGTGGAAGATAAACAGCTGATACCTTCTATTGTTTTCTGATTTCCTGGTACATGAAAACCTTATGGGTCCCTTAGATTGCGTACCCATCCATTTGTTATCGTTATCCATTGATAGTGAGACAAACAAAGCTTCATGGGCCTGTATGTATTGGGTATATTTGTTGGCTTAGGATTAAATGATAGATATTTAGGATTAAATGGTAGATATAGCTCTTTATCTTTAAGCAGTCAGTCTATGAGCATCTCAATGTTCAGTGGTATAAACTTACTAAACACTGTTATAATTGAACTAGTTTCTGCCAGCGGCTGCGCCCGCTGAATGTAGGTATTTACATAAACTTTGGTCCCCTGTTTGTTCCCCTTAAGGCGTATATTTTGGAAAATCCTCTCTTAGCTCTCACCTACGTCATGAAAGAAAAATTTGCAAGCAATTTGGTGCAAATTTTCACACTCCTAGTGTCCAGTAGTTTTGGCTGAGCGTTGATATGTCAGTCAGTCAATTTGTAGTCTTTTTGTAGCAGATGTGAAGTCAAATCCTGATTAAAGTAGCCTATGTCCTTCTTTACACACACACTTTGTACAATTTTTGTAAAAGTGTTATGAACTAGTGCTTGACTGCAAAAACATTAATGACTTTCATCAAAATCGTTTCCGTGGTTAACCGTAAAAGCTTAACAGAGTTGCTTTCAAATTTTAGTATAGATTTGTACAAGAAACTCTAGAAAAGCATATCAACATTCACTTACTATTTTATTTTTTTATTTATGAGCGTTATCACAATACTATGTCAGTCCATTATAACCCCTCATCCACTGTTCGACATAGGCCTCCCCCAAGTGTCGCCACAACGACTGGTCCTGTGCGTCTCGCAGCCATCGGATTCCCGCAAACCACCTTGTGCCCCCCAAAAAAAATTGTATTTAATATTATTAATATGATCGTAAAATTGATGTTGTGTTGTCCTCACAACAAACACAAACTGACTAGATGGCGTTTTGTGAAAGTTATAGAATATTATTATTATTACTTATTAATGTGTTTTGTAAATAATTCTAAGCCTCATCCGACACAAGCTTATCTAAAACACTGTTGCAAAAATCAGTTCCAAACATATTTGGGGTATTAAACAGATTTGTCATGAAGCATTCGCGGCTTACACTCCTTTATGTTATGTTATCCTAGTCCTTGAGTGTTCCACATTTCTCTCATTGAGGTTGAAGGTGACCCACAATGAACGTAAACTTCCCCGATGGAGTGTGACCGGCTCGAATACTCATTGCAGTAACAATATCTCTCACTTAATTTGGGCAAATCATTTGGAACTGGAGTATTTTCTATCACAAGGAAAATATTCTTCGCAAACTCCTTCAAGGCAGTAAAGTCGAGTGGTTTATTATTATGGACATGTCTGCACCATGTGGTTCTAGGAAATATGCTTCCTCCTAAGAAGTGGGGAGAATAATCTTCACGTTAACAAACACACACAGCTATACCTACTATAATAATGCGTTTCTATTATAGCGTTTAGTGAGCAATTCAAAGGTACATCGGTAATACATGGTAATGGTGTCCTTTTTTTGGCACGTATATATAAACTCATATTATAAAGAGCCCTGTTGAATCGAAAAATTCCTGCAGAATTGCTCCTGTTCTGTTAAAGATCCCTTAGAGTTAATACATGAATCGAGACTTGTATCGAGGTACAGTACGGTCGTTCTAACTTGGCGAGTCTGAAGTTAGACTCTGTGAACTTTAGCGCTTGTGCACTCGTAAAAAAATAAATGCCATTAGCAGATGTTATTGGTGCTAACAACTGTCATTGCCATTTATTTTTTGAAGGTACATCCTATATAGCTCGCTCCCTGTAACAGTTCAGTTTAGGTCGCCAAATAAATCGCGATAAGACCTGGTGGTAGGGCCTGGTCTATCTCATTGGTTAAATTGCATCACAACAAACTGCATAGAAATCCCTATTCAACTACATAAATGTATTTATTAATCACAATCACAATTATCTCTTCTAAACTAGGTTACTAGGAGTTCAGAAAGTGCGCGCAGTCCCTGCAATTGTGAACGAACTTTGTATAACTCTGCTAATTGGTCCTAAGCTCCTAATAAATGCTGTAGCTGTTCTAATTGGTCAACGGTGACAAACATTTCCAATGCAGACGCGCTGGCAATCCATTAATTACAATTGTAGAGCTCTCACTTGATAGAAAGTCATATTTCAGTGCGTAATACAATATCAGACTGAATTGGGTAATTACCCAAATAAGTCTTATCTAATAACAGGCATAAAACAAAGCCTGTGATTATTTTTGTACAATATTTTACACTAAAGAACAAATAATACTAAAAAAAATCTCTTCTTGAAAATAGAATTTTAAATTAGTTAAGCAGCAATTAGTATTTCAAATAATGGTGTGAAAGAGTGGGAGCCTGGTGGGAATATATCACTATCTCTTTTTTACACAGGTAACCTAATGACAGTGACTGTCAGTGACGTCATATTTCAATGTTTATTCTGTTACTGGACAGTTTCTTCTTCTTCCAGATTTCAAACATTCATAACTTACGTAATATTCAACGGATTTTATTTTTTTTTCTATTTGCAATTTAAAATAATGTCATTGTTTCATATTAATAATAAAAGTGAATAAATGATTAATATTAGGCACTTAGATATAAACTGAAAAGGCAAATGTTGATCCCCTCACTCTAGCAAAGTTTCGTAATGTAGATTAATATTTAAAATTGTTTTAGGATATAAAGTAATCCTTGCAAGTACCGACCCTCAAATTTCTTTCACCGAGTTTCATCAGACTGTAAGTCTCCTGTGGGATAAGCCAAAGGAGCAAAACCATAGGAAAAACCCAGTGTAGTACCTGTCTACCGAATATCAAACTGGTACTCGAGAATCTGAAGTGCCAGGCATTCTATCGAAATGTAAATAAACATCATTCGCTTTTCAATCAATGTGCTAATATTTTGAATATTGGATCAATTTGAAATGAACATTCGACTGCTCGGCTTTCCATTTAATTTATGATCGATTAATATTTGGTTTTGGCGTATATAGAGGGTACGAAAGTGTTTCCAGCGTCAATTTGTAGAATAAACATTTTGAATGTTAGAGTCGCGGCCGTATCGGCACTCATGTGACGGCCAGTGAAATTGAAATTGAAATCTTGTTTTGGTTAACTTGATAGATGTTTCTCTTCTACAGTCTGGACTCCTGGTAGTTTTGAGACATATGTCGATATTTTTCTGTATTTTTTTTGCACTAAAAAAAATCAAATAATAAGAAAGAAACTTATTTAGTTGAAATTAACGTTTAAGGGTTGGTTTCACTAATTAGTTTTAACGATAGCCCATGCCTCATCTGCTGCCAAATCTGTGGTTAAGCCAAATTCGAGTTGCATCAATTTAGCAATAATTAAAATGACGTCAGAAATAACGATAACATCAACCCATCCCTTAATCGCCCAAAGATTGGCTAACCTCAACTATTATAGTTAAAAGCAGATGACAAAATGTTAGGTTTTTTTCCTCAAAATTTAGCTTTTACATGATAGTGGTAAAATTCAATGATCATCGTTAATATTATTGTTAAAATTAACTTTGACGGAACTGTAATGTAGCTCTAAAACCTCAGATACATAAAGGCACAAATGTCCCCCAACCTAATGTCAAATTGTACAACAACATATCACGAATCGTGAAGCGGTCCCTCAAAAGTTTTGAGACACTAATCAGCGTTACGTAGATTGGGGGGACATTTTGTCCCCTACTGTATCTGGGGCTTTAGCGCAACCCGCTCTAAAAGCGTTAATAATACAAATTTGCAACAAAAAAAACATTATTATTTTTATCATATAGCCACTAAAAAAACAAGAACTCAGTATCAAGTAGCGTTTATATTCTTTGGTACCTCACCGTCACCTCACCTTTAGTCACGTACATATGTTGCCTAGGGCAGGTGGTTATTGAGCAACTTGTTGTCCAGGGAAAGGTTGAGGGTACCACGCCACGAGCAAGATCACCTATGAGGTAGACTAATCAGATAAAGCTCGGCAGTAAATGCCATATCATCACTAAATAAATGCACGAGGAAACCGGCCATCAGTGAGAAGTGGCGGCATGTTGTAAAGCTTGCCACCAACACCTGAAGTGATGACCACTCTGTCAAGAGTGATATCGACAGACTACAAATGAATGATACCCAAAAAAAGCGCTCTGTTTGATGTTCAATTCACGGTGCTGATTCGAGCGAAAAAAAAAATCCAACAGCGCACCAATCAATCAAAGTTTTTGCTTGCATAATCCTACCAAATTTAAATCTAAAAAAATCGTGTATCTACAGCTCATAAAACCGTACCGAAAGATCAAAACAAAGTCTTAACTGTTTATTTAATATTAAAAAAACGTACCACATAATGGCGTAATTTAAATCGATGATATTTAATACACCGAACACAGCCCACGCTTAATATTCACGGCCTCATCCTCCTTATCTAACCCCTGGGGATAATATAGAGTACAGATAAAACTAGAATTTATAATTATTTAATTATGAACACGTATTATTTAGGTGACCTGAATGCAAAACGTGGAGTAGATACTGGTTTACAAAAGGTTATATAGAAAGCAAAAAAATATCTTTAGATAAATTGTTTCGATTTTATTAGGAACACAGGAGCTGGAGGAGGTCGACGATGGTCGGCTTTGACGTCTCACGCCAGGCCCCTGTTCAGGCCATGATCCAAAACAGGAGGGCCGCACGCTGATGAGAACAGACATAGACCCACTGAGACCCCACCACTTGGACCCCGACCCCTTCCGAGCTTACAGACGATGAGCCATGGGTAGCTCGCTGTCTGGCTGTCCGATAATCGTCCGAACTGAATCCAAGTTGACGATGGCGCGCATTGTGCCCAGCGGGGACGAAGTCTACTAGGGCCATGGGCCGATTTCTGAAAAAGTAGCCCGTGGTCGTAGAATTATAATGGGACTAGAGCGGGAGCAGTCATTAGATGATTTCTCAAATCAAAAATAAAGAGAGGCGGAAGGAATTATTTGATGGATTTCCGATACAAAAAAGGCCTTCCCCAAGTATTGCTATAAAAACCGGTCGTATGCTTCTTGCATTCATCGGATTCCATCATCGGAAAAAAAAATATTATGACGAGCATATTTTTCAGAAATAAAATCAAACAATTATTTTTTAATTATTTAATCTTCATGTACAGTAGTGGTACATAGGCGGACTTAATGCAACAAGGCATTTTCTACTAGTCAACCTTTGGGTTACACTATGGTAGGTGTGCACAATAAATAAATAACAGAATTCAAATAGAATGAAGTTTAATGACATAAAATAATAAAGTACGTAATATTTCACCATATTCCTTGTAAAAATGAATTACTTGGTAAAAATCTTCAATTCGGTGTTCATTATTAATATCACGTAACAGAAGGCAGGTACTAGGAGAGCAGAAGGATCCTGCAATCTAGACTTATTGGATAACTGGTTTATCCGTCTGGCTTCCATCCTAACTAACTTACATTCGCGTTTTTTGCTTTATGATTCGGAATATCGGTTTTCTAGAGATCGTGGAGTAGATAGGCACGAGTATTCCTTAATAAATTGTGTTAAGAAATATAGAATAGAGTTTTGGAAACCGTTCGTTTTCTATATCTTAAGGTGTACATATTCGTGGCTGTATGTAGGTATACACTGAAAGTGTAATTCCCGCCAATTTAAATAACGTCGTGTACTTGTGGGAGCGATCGGCGGCGGCGATCTCTCGCGCCGGGCCTTGGTACAGGCCATGCTTCGGAGCGAGGAGGAGTAGCAGGCGGTCGCCTCCTTCTGCGAAGCAGTAATGCTTGCAAAGGAGGAGGCCGACCGCATCAGGCAACGGCGCACACGCCGCCGCCGCCGGGATTCTGATTTCCGGCCACCGTAGGCGAGGGCTCGCGGACGGCGGGCAATGGTTAGCTCGCTGTCCTTCCGTCCGGTAACAGACCGATCCGAGCCCAAGTCGTCTTCGGCGCGCACTGGTACCGCGCGCCTCAAGGAGTTGTCAGCAAACTGTAGGTGCCCAGCAGGGCCGAAGCCTACTGGGGTCAAGGGTTAGGTTGAAAATGAACCCCGGGGCTCTGGATCGAAGGCAATGAATGGAACAGGGTAGGTTTTTAGTCAGTAAGAGTCTGACACTATCTCCCGCCCCACGGGATTTGTAATTTGATGATTTTACCTACCATAAAACAACCAATATAAATAAAAATGTGTATATAGATATGAGAGATCTTGGTCCCCGCCAAATTTCATCCAAATCTGGACAGCCGTCTGAGTGTGAATGAGTAACAAAATATATATGTATTCATACGCATACGTCTGAACTATTGTTTTTATAATATGAGTGTGATTTACATGACAAATAACAGACAAATGAGTAGATTTCATTTGTGTACTACTCGAGGTGCACATTCGTGAACAATAAAAAAAGGGCTACCCAAAAGAAAGGTTTGAAACATAATTAATTAGTTTCACGAATTACAATCTATCAAATCTGTGCTAATTGTATCATAATGAGACGACCGCACGCGTGGGGGAACCGACATTCCCATCCCGACTACCAGCCACGGTAGGCGCGGACTTGTGGATAACGAGCAACGGGTAACTCGCCGTCCGTTCGTCCTGTAATAGCCCGAACCGAGCCCAAGTCGTCTACAGCGCGTAGTTCCACACGCATCTCAAAGAGTTGTCAGCAAACCGTAGGGACACAGCAGGGCCGATGCCCGCTGTAGCCGCAAAGATTTTCTGAAAAGTACAGGTCGCAAAGGGTAACTAAAATATAATGCCTTCTCGTTCCACCCTAGAGAGAGAAAAGTCATTGAATGATTTCCCACCACACAAAAAAGTCGATTTTACAAAACCGACAATAAAAAAAATTACACTACCAACATTTTGTGGGTCAATCTAGATCTAAAAGCAACGTTTCCCTTGCCACCTCTTCACAAAGGATACATGTCATCTACAAACTTCATGTGACAAGACCACAGTACTGTGTGGCAGCCTTTGGGATGTCTACAAGCGTGACAGGAAATACTGACAACACTAAAGGCTGAGTTAGTCTCAGAATAACAGTGTATAAAGCTACCATAATCTAGTTGCCAACCGTCCTGTTTTCCCAGGACATGTCCTAGTTTTTGTACTGTCCTGGGATGTCCTAGATAATTTTTAAGCAGTATCCTGGGTTTTTATAGCACCCTTATAATGTCAAGTATTTTAAATTTCGTAACGCTACTCTGTTACGATTCTTACGTTATGGTCGGCCTCACAGATCGCGAGTTTTCGCGGTACCCTACTGTTTAAAAACAAAGGTACATAAAGTACCAAAATGTGAATTACTTTTTATTAAAAATTAATATTTATTTATTTCCAACTTACAACTATCATTACAGGGTAACTTAGTGCGATAGAGTATTTTTGTTTTTTTTTTCTCTACTTATTCATCTATTATTATACATGTTAATTTAATTATTGCAACTTTATTACTGTGCCCTGGCTTTATACTCAATTGTACTAGTATTTCGAATTTCAAATCTTAGTTTATTGAACTTGGGTTTATTGAACACATCTAAGACAAAAACACTAACAAAACAAAAAGCTTGCAGCAAGATGTGTAAGGGCTAAATTGGCCGGAAAACAATTATTTCTAGTTTTAAGTGAGATATAATGACATTTGAATAGTTTAAGTTTGGTTCCCTTGCCTTGCGTGTTACAATTTTGTATTAACAGTTAAAGTTTCAGTTAATTATGTTTAAAACTTTATTAGTTTAGAATACTTAACTGTACGAAACAGTTAAACAATATTTAACGCGAATGTTTTTCGCTTGTTATATATTATTCGGTTTCGTCATTTTTTATGAAACTTAAAAGAAAAACGATTTTATTTTATGTACGTTTCGTATATTAATGAGAAGAAAACCAGGACAGATAACCCACCAGGGCCATCACTGGAGAGTATCCATATACAGAGATATGGCCAAGATTCCTGATAATAAATGATTTTTTATTATTCCGTTTATTTATTAATACTACATACCTACTAGCTGACCCGGCAAACTTCGTACCGCCAAATTTTTTTTCTGTTAAAACCGTTTAAACGTTCCCTGGACTATTACGAATATTTAAAGACCAAAATGAACCAAATCGGTCCAGCCGTTCTCGAGTTTTAGCGAGACTAACGAACAGCTATTCATTTTTATATATAAGATAAAATACATTTTTAAATATTTCAATCAAAAATAAAACATTTAAAAATAGAATCCCACCGGTATCAGGAACAACGTCCAAGCTACGCCGGTCAGGGCTCTATTTTTAATTGTTTTTTTTTTAAGAAATGTTTAAAAAAGACAAAATAAGGAATAAAGAAATAATAATAAAAATTGTATACTATTTATACTTTCAAATGTTTAATTTTAACTTTGTATTGAAATTTAAAAAATATACTTTAGAATTTTTTATGCGAAATAAAGAGAATAATACTAGTATGTCAATGCAAAAGAGCTGCAGAGCACAGCAAGCAAAACTTTAATGTAACTTCTGGGAAATACATGAGCATGATTTTTTTAAACTGCTCCTTTGCTTCATAATTCGTTTCCAATATAACCACTTCTGTGACGTTTTTACTCTCCACTATTATTATTATTATTTGTAAATGAGTCCTATCTAAGCGTGTCCTCATAATAATGATACAGAGCAGTTATATTTAGCACTAGAATATTGACAAATTGCAAGACTACCCACGAGGAGACTAGACTTGCAATTTACGCGAGGACCAGCTGGTACAATCTTTAGTCTCTCCATAACAATATGCTTAGGTATATATTACATCACCCCTCACATCTGTTCTCCTGGTATATACACCGTTAAATTTTGGTCGTTTTAATGCCGCGGAGGGATTCGGTACATGAAACACTATCGATTTGTAAAAATAAAATTAAAAAATAAAATAAGTTTTTTTCTAAAACTCGAATTAATATACGAAATTAATTATTTACAAAATTAATATACGTACGAAATTAATTTCTTTAAATAGAGTATACGCGGCTAAAATTTGAGGTAGTTGTCGGTCGTTGCGCACTAACTACTTACATGTCATTGGACTCACTCAGCTCATGTTTACTTAAAGAAATTAATTTCGTACAAGCTTAAACATATTAATTAGAGTTTTAGAAAAAAATATTTTAATTTTATCTTTACAAATCCATAGTGTTTCATGGACCAGATCGACCCTCTACAGGATTAAAACGATCAAAATTCAGCCGTGTATATAATCTTATTTTTAGTATATCCGAAACCAGAAACACGTGTCTACTATTTCTATGTAAAGAATCCATGTACAAAGTTTCAAAACCGTATCATGAAAAACCACAAATTTATAAGTTGTGTTGTTATGTTACCTGGTTGTCCGCACAAATACATAGTCATCGGGCCATCTGGGCGACTGAGGGGTTGTTTTGCTCTCGCAACCAGCTGTTCGTTGGCGCCTAATGACCGCTATACCCTGCCTTGACCGTGTTGTACTTAGTGTCGGTGGTGTCTAACTTGTGACCTTTTTATATATTTTTGGGAAAAAATATAACATGGTGTAAGAATTATTGGTATCGATTTAGTTACTAATTCTGAACAAACTATATTCAGGTGTCACATATACTAAAAATAATGTTGAATATGTGATAATGTTCCACGTCAAAAAAACATTATTTCCTAACAGAAAGACTAACATATAATTTGTCTTCACATCTTGTTATTTATATGTTAGTCTGGAGACCATAACCACCCTTCCACCTGACTAAATCCTTTGGTCAATGGTACCATACACCGCCATACCCAATAAAGGTACCTCATACTTACAGAAGTGTAGACCTATTTTTAGCTTCGAACTTTCGAAGATGGTAAACCACATATAACTACTCATACTATAAAAATACTAGTTTATTTTTTGTTTACGTTTTTAACTTGGATACTACGTCCTTTAAGCCATATATTTGTATGAACAGTTAATTTGTTTACCATTACAACATAAATTTTACCGATTCCCGCCTGTTTCAAATATTCCACACATTGTCCAGTTACGCACACACTTGAGATAAAAAAACGGTAATTTAAAAAACTAAAAAACCCGACTGCTTTTCTGAGTATTCATGAAAAAGCCCTAAAACAAGAAAGTCGTTGTACCCGATTGCACTTAACTATATAATATTTTAAATACAAGATAAATTTTAGCAGTCGGGACCCATTCTAGAAATTGAGGCTTAGTGATTGAGAGCACATACCTATATTATATTGCAGATTACTCCAATCTACTGACTAGACGGGTGACTTTCTAGAATGGGGTAGCTAAAATCCATCGAGCCGTTCAGGCTGCAGAGCGTGCCAAAGAATTATACATACATAAATACTCTCGAAAATCATAACCATCTTTCTGGCGCAGTCGGGTAAAAACTACATTAATTTTACATCACAATGTCCAGTAGGAATCAATTTGCGAATAATTAAAATAGCCACTGAACTTCACTTGAAGAATTCCCGCCAAAAACTCAATGCATATGTACCAATATTAGTTTTACCTTATATGTTCAGTGTTTAATAAAGAACGTATCAACTATCCATTCAATGATATATTATATGGGAAGATACGTTAAGCGCTAACATCTCAATAAGAAAATCTAGACTCAAAACTCACACATCTACACTACTTGTAGTAGCTGATAGAGAAGGACAGAGATAAAAGCTGGCGCTGTCGAGCGAAATAGCGTTTGCTGCCGGACCTGTGATCGTGGCGACCAATGTGAAATCGTGCCATACAGGCATAATTTCAGCGGTCCACGCGCTAGAAGCGAGAATCTTCCGCTATTTTGATTTCATTTAAGTATCCATCTATATTTCAGTCTATCTCAAAATACTTAAAGGCCGAAGCTACAAAAGGCGGTCGGATACAATATCTGCGCAACTAAAAATATTATTATATATTTATTTAAGCTGAGCTCCAAGAAAAGCAGTTGTAGCCTAGTGGTAACGACCCCGACTTAGGAGTTGTAAGTCGCGGGTTCCAATTAAGTAGTTTATTTCATCACCTCTGCTTTCAAAACGGTGGAAGTAAACATTGTGAAAAAACCGGTATGTTCCAAAACTACATTGAATTAGTATTATTATTTCATTCACATTCTTCTCTATACAGATCTACGCTTTGGAATGTGCCATTAGCATCATTTTTTTTTTGTTGACTGACTTATTATTTATTATATCCTTTATTGTATACCAATTACATATCAAAAAAAGGAAACTAAAACCCATAAATACAATGGGTGGCCTTATCGCGTTCCGCGATCTCTTCCAGGCAACCAAGAATGGACAGTACTTGCCTGGACAAGAAATGGGGCTGTCATTGGTGTGATAAAACCAGTATCATACACATATTTAGTATAATAGATACACAGATACATACATATACTATAATTATAATAGTATAGAAATATAAATGACTGACTTCTTGACAATTCAAAAGCGTCTGTAAATTGTTTATTTGAAGTAAATGTTTTGATTCTACTTTAATTTATTTATTGAATTATATTGATTGAGTTATTTATTAAGTTACTAAGACTGAAGGAATCTTTTTGTATCCGATATAAAATAAATTCTATACTATTCTATTTAAAGGGCAATTGAAGGAACACAGGTGGTTTTTAGTCAATAAAAATCTAACACTCCCTTTCGCTCCATCTAGGGCGATTGTCAGTCAATTGTTGATTTTCCACCCAAAACAAGAGCCCTATGATTACGTAATCGTAACTTTGCACGGTAACTTGGGCTCCTAAGATTACGAAATCAAGACTTTACACGTTAACTTTAGAGCTATTGCCTCTTCAAAAAATGTAGTACTAGAATACAAGAGCTCCCTTAGGACAGGTATTACAAAGTTTTATGATCGCCTAGTCTTTTTTTCGACAAAATCCGTCTCAAATCCCACCTGAGTGAATTCGCTGACAAAAACTAGTCTACTATAGTAAACTAAAGTTTTTTACGACTCAATCACGTCTCGTCTTTGGCAAAGAAGGCTCGTCCTTAAGATTAAGCGATTCCTAAGGGAGACAGAGTGGAATATTATATTCCTTTGTTACTTTGATGTAGGATGAATCAATAATTCCAGAACTTTTGTTACAGGTAACTGTTAAAAAATGGTGGTTGTCAAATCACATGACAGGTGATTTAGTATGATTGGCTGATGTAATTTGAGGTCGAACAGTCGTAAAGCTATTTGGGATTATACAAGTCTTTTTAGACGTCAGTGTATAATTTATGTGTGTTTACAACCTTTTGGTTTGCGATTGGGCACTAAGTTTATTTATCATTATTATTGTTACGTCTACTTCGGAAAGACAGTCCAGTTGGGTAGATCTAATTTCGAGAAAGATGTCAATCGTCGAATCCGACTCGGCTTGGTAGCGTTCGGGGAGCTGCGCGCTATCTAGTCATCCAATATACCACAGTGTCTCAAGACCAGTGCGTGTTGCCAGTGATGATATATGGTTCTAAAACGTAGTCCCTTATCATGGGCCTCATCAGAAGTCAATAAAATCCGATACTCCGATACAGCTAGAGAGAGAGACTCTCTAGCTGTCAAAATAGTTAGCACCACATAATAAAACAACAATACATACTAAAACAATAATAAAACAACTACATTATAGAACGAGATAACGACACGAATTTCCTAAAAATATATTACATATTAATCGTATTACAGTAATAAATATCACTCATACGACTCATTAAGGTCTATAATCCTTATCTATTAGCAATATTTCCACAATATTCCAGGCTAGGTACTGTGCGACCGTCAGTTTCCGCGCTATTAAGGCGAATCTCCCAATTATCCGCATGCGTAGATTGCGTCCCGTTATTTAATTTATTTGCCCTGGTATCACATTAGTTATATTAATACAAATTAGGCGCGAAATGTGGCCGAATATATTGCGGATATTAGCAAGACTAATACTACTTTAATACATATCCACATTAAAAAAAAAAGACTAATTTATTATTGAAGTAATTCTCGAAGTTTTCTGTGTCTGTATAATCAAGGTTTCCCAAATATTCGTGAAGTGGCAACTGAAAAAACCACTTGTGTTTTTTTGTTAGTACCAATCCGATACTCTCTTTCTCACGCTACCGAGCGAGAGAAGTTAAACGATAATTTCCCCCTCACCACAAAAAAAGAATAATTAGCAAAATAATTAGAACCACACATTACAACAAAAGATATAAATTTCCGTAAAAAAAGGCCGCAATTAATTTATTAATCATATTATAGTAATAAATATCACTCATACGACTCATTAAGGTCTATAATCCTTATCTATTAGCAATATTTCAACAATATTCCAGCGTACTGTGCGACCGTCAGTTTCCGCGCTATTAAGGCGAAGCTCCCAATTATCCGCATGCGTAGATTGCGCCACATTATTTAATTTATTTGCCCTGGTATCACATTAGTTATCTTAATACAAATTAGGCGCGAAATGTGGCCGAATATATTGCGGATATTAGCAAGACTAATTACTTTGAATAATTGTAAATGATAAATGATATTTATTTTGCAAATAGGTTTTTCACACGTATTTTTGTTTTGTCAATTTAAACTAGATGAGGTCAGTGTTTCCTAGCTGACTACCCTGAGAAGAAATACCTTTAATAATTCTATGGAACCCGTTTTTTTATGTTTTGGCATCAAACAGTCACATACAAACAATAAATATACTAATTAAATTCTAATTTTGAAATCAATAAATACGAGTATATCCGGTCCCTTAAGTCCAAAAGGCGCCATTTTCTATAGCGGCCGTATAGACGTGATAGAAGTCCACCACGTTGAACTAAATAAAAAAAAAATCTTTATAATGAGGCCTAAAAATAAGTGTAATAGACTAATACTTGCCTAGACGGCACGTTTGGCGCAGTGGTTGAGCAATTGACCGCTGCGCTGCGGGTTGCGGGTCGAACCCGTACGGAACAAATATTTGTATGGACTACAGAATCTGATAGGGGTTCCGGGGCTGGGTGTCTTGTGTATGTGAGTTTACATGTTTGTGAACGCACCCAAGGTACAGTACCTCTACCATGAGTTTTAAGCAATAGTATTCGTCGCTACTCGATATCGACGCCGTAAATATTTTGTATGGCAAATTTTGGTTCTGCAAGTGACCGCTAGAGGCGCTGCAAAATTAAAAAAGTGTAGTTGGGGCCCAATAGACCCAATGCCTACTAGAGCTATGGGATTGTTCGGAAGCGTTACCGCAGCCCTGGAACGCAAAGGGCAATTGAAAGAACACAGATGGGTATTAGTCAGTAAAAGTCTGACGTTCCCTCATGCTCCACCCAGAGCGGAAGAAGTTATTAGATTTCTCCACTAACAGCGAAAAAACTTGACAATATAAATAAAGAATAGGCCTAGACTGAGCCCCAAGCTAACCCCAGCCTAGCCTAGTAATATAAAGTAGTGCTATGTGAAATAAAATATTGTGGTTGTTTAAAAGAGCTTTACAATTTCGATGTAGGTACAATAAATTGTGATCTATCTCTCAAAAACCTGAAACCAATCAGCCGAGTTAAATGCGAAATGTACTCAAGTTAATCTTAAAGACAATGATGAAAGAAAACATCGTGAAAACACCTGGAATTAATGGTCTTTGGTCTCGAAAACGCAGCGAGCAATCGCGGTCATCAATCACTGTTCTTTTAGTAACGAAAATAATGTTAGTCTCTATATACGAATAAACATTAATTGATATAATTTTAGAAGCCTATATTTAAAAACAAAATCGATAATTAAATAGTAATAACTTAAACGTTTTAATATCAAAAGAACTTCTACCTAACTGTCCAAGAAGACAGCAAACGAAACCGCATTTATTATTAATATATACTTACCAAAGTCAAATTGAAAGTAAAACAATACAGGCAAATTACGTCCCTCTAAAATTATAATACTGCCAAACCATAAAATTAAGAAGTCTCCTGGCCGGACCGTTTTAAATATTCTCCAATGACTTTTTAAATACACCGCCTAAACTTCAACTTTTTTAATAAGGCCTCCCAAAGGAAACCCGTTGGATTAACTACAGAAGTTTAGTCGTAAAATACGAAAAAAGGAGTATTTTCATTGTTCGGACACATCCTCTATGGGGAATAATAAATAATAAACAGATAAAACTCCACTTACCTGAATACCGGCGGCAATCGGTCTCTGGATAAAAAAGTAAAAATAAAAAAAAACACTGGTCTTCAAATATGGAGTTGAAAGTTCGGTGAAACTGTGAGAGCGCGCGCGAAGCGTCTGTGCGGCCGTCCGGTCTGACGGAGACTGAACGTTTTTGGAAGTGGTCGGAGGGTTGTTTCAACCCCCGGTGCAGCGTCTGCATAAACGTACTCTTCACACTGTGCCAATAAAGACCTATTCGTCTAATTTCCGTCGCAGTTTTGACCTTCTTCGTCTTGATTCGCATCGTTTTAGTTATTTAGTAGATTGAGTCGGAACCTGTTCTTCAAATTTCCACCTTTTAATCTACTTTAGAAGATATATTTTTCCTTGTCCATCATATATCTTTTGTGACTTATCAATGTGTCATATACGGCCGGTGCTGATTCACTGAGGTCTAGCATTTTGCACTGAAGTATTGTTAATGGTACGAGTATAATATGTATATGTATGGACTCAGAGTATATCATTCGACGACCGTCATCGTGTGGGAATAAGGCGATTACGTTAATATTGTCAGATATTAGGTGTTGCTTACGTGAATAATATGTAGTTTGGGAGAGAATAATGCTCATATAGGTACCTGATTTGCATAAGTTCCTAGTACCTACAATCACACAACGCAACAGATATTTGAACTTGTGTGATAATAACATGCTTGTTTACTTATTTCTTCTAACTGTATAATTCATCATAATATACTTATACCTAAGCATAATCAACCTTATGATGTGCCCACTGCTGGGTCTCAGGCTTGCTCTCTAAGATCTCCTACGAGATAAACATCATATAACTATAAAAATATACCTATCACATGCCAACAAAAAACATAACTATAAAAATATACCTATCTACATTTTAATAATAATAGGCAACTTACCTTAAGTACTTAACTCCCATAAATTCTAAAAGCGTCCTGAAAATAGTCTAATTGAAATAAATTACGCGCTGGCGTTTTTTATTTTACTTTTTCTAAACTGTCAGTTTTAGTACCCACACAGTGCTTAATATTTTAAATGAGTGCCAGAAAATTGCCTCAAGTCAGCTGTCACAAAACGCTCGAATACGGGGCAATGCCCTCGAATTTAAAACTCTTTTTGTTCGGTAGGTATACCTACATACATACGCTGATACCCTGGTACATATTTGGTTGAACCCGTGTATTTAGTATGAAACCCAAATTTATTTATGAAACTCAATAATATTATTATAATAAAAATTACAAAATCATATCACGCATGTATTCCTATAGAGCAGGGTTTCTTAACGTGGGGTTCATGGACCCCTTAGGGGTCCGTAGCATGTGTGTCAGGGGTTTGCAGTAGGTCAGTCAGTCTAAAAATATTTATTAGGGATTTATGTAGTAAACTCGACGAGACTTTGACGGGTAGCTTCAATAATAAAAAAAAAAGCTAGTAAGAAAAAGAAGGAATCGGTTCCAAAAGATGTCGCCTTCCGCCCCGTATCGACGATGCTCTTATACCATACGCAACACGATGTCACGGCGCCGGCGACATGAGCGAACTGCCCTCCTAGCCAAGTTACAATCGTTTCGTTTTGCGTTAACGCTTGAAGTTGGCCACGCCCCCATCTCCTTTTTTCGAACAAATGAATTGGGGGCTTGTGGGGAAACGGTTAAAAGGATTTTTAGGTAAACTGCTACTTTGGAAAAGGAGAGTGGAAACAGGTAACTTTGCATATTTTCCGATGCTGGAAGAGTTGATAACACAAAGTGACATAAATACGACAAAAATGGTACAGGAGGTGTGTAAGCATCTGGAAACATTGCAGACATCTTTTGAAGGTTATTTTAAATCAGAATCGCTTGAAAACGAAACGTGGGTGCGGAGTCCATTTTTAATCGATATTGATCATATCAGCGACGACGATTTTATTGAAGATGACTTAATTGACACCATTTGCTACTACGTATCTTTGCGAGGCAGGGTTCTCGGTTCTGGTATCAATAAAAACAAAAAGTCGCAAGCGATTAAACGTCGCAGATGACATGCGCCTTGCCTTGTCGAAGACTGTCCCACAATTTAACGTGCTCATTGAGACCAAACAGCAGCAACCTTCTCATTAAAATAGTAGTAAGTGTAATAAAAGGGAAAATAAAAGAATTTTTGATTAATATAAATAAGACTTTTTTTTAATTCCAAAAATATTTATGACTGTGGTCCGCGGAATAGTTTAAATTGTGAAAGTGGTCCGTGACTGCAAAAAGGTTAAGAAACCCTGCTATAGAGGATAGGCATACATAGACAATTGCACTTACAAGACACGTTTACCCAGCAATAGACCTATGGGCATAAAACCAACACAACTTTAGAAGAAGGTGGAAAAACCGGCCAAATGTGAGTCGGACTCGCGCACCAAGCGTTCCGTACCATTGACTAGGTGAACTACAGAAAAACAACAAAATAGGCAAAAATGGCGGCTTTTGTGTGGCCCCCTTAAATATTTATTTTATTTTAACTTTATTATTTATTATTAAAGTAGAAATACAACTGAATATTTTGTGAATATTTCAAGTGCCTACCTGTTGCCATTATTGATATCGAGAAAATGGTAAAAAAATCGCGTTTTTTCTCTAGTCAAGTTATTTGCCACCTACATTAAGTATATTTATATTAATTATTATCTATATATCATGTTTCTAGTTCGGCAGGATGTGCTGGCGCTACCGCTGCGGCTGCTGAGACCCTCAAACGGCGCAAATACTGTAACCTTATTGGTAATTACAATTTTGAGCCGTTTGGGGTCGAAACGCTTGGATCATGGGGTCCGAGGGCGCGTATCCTTTTCAAGGAAATTTCATGTCGCTTGATCGACACTTTGCGTGACCAGAGGGCTGGCTCATTCTTTGCCCAAAGAATCAGCATTGCCATTCAACGTGGCAATGCTGCCAGTCTTCTGGGTACGTTTCCGGATGACAGCGATGTGGTGGAGTACTTCGAAGTCTGAGTGTATTTGGTATTTTTGTATTATATTTGTACATAGTTATGTCTAGTTTACATTCTAAGTTTAGTTTTTATGTACATAGGTTTAGTACAAATACTTAGTAAATATTTAAGTTTATTTTGTTAAAACAAATAAAATCATATTATCTATATCCGAGTGTGTACAACTATTTTTTTATTGATTCGCAGAAGCATCTAACAAATCAAACACTATCAAGTTTAGAAATTATTTAGTTTTTGATCATCTTTTTATGGAAAAGGTGTAATTTCGTTTATATACAAAATCTCGAGAAACTGGTTACCCCTGTAGGATACACATTGCATTGCGGCGACGCGAAAAACAGCGGCGAGCGGCGAGGCCACGCGAAATACAGCGGTGGGCGGCACTGCCGATTTTAGCGGCGCGGCGCCGCAACGCGATTATGTGTTTCGGCCCTAAAGGTTTTTATTATTTCTTGGACTAATAAACTTGAAAGATGACTAATAATTGTAATAATAAAGACTCAAATTATTCATCATCATCATCATTCAACACCATTTCAGCCGAAAGATTTCACGTCCACTGCTGGACAAAGGCATCCCTCAAGTGTCGCCACAATGAACGGCTCTGTGCGTCTCACATCCATCAGATTCCCATAACTCTTACCACGCCAACGGCCCATTATTACTTTTTCAAAACTACCCTCAAAATACGATTAAAAAACATATTAAAATTTTAAGGATTGTAAAAAGTATACTGTAAACTTTCTCACACACAAAATCTCTTTTTTTTTATTAATATAAACTAGTGCTTGACTGCGATCTCACCTGATGGTAAGCAGTGATGCAATCGTTGATGGTGAGCGGCTCTAGTTCATTAAGAGCCAATTCACTCTAGCTTCGAGTCTCTGGCAAAACGCTAGATAAGATATGTATGTGCAGACAAATATTGTTATACACTACAGTTACAATCATGTTAGGTCCATTCACTTCTGCTTGAAACGTTATCCAATAACGGTGTACCATTAATTGGCACACGGACGATCGCTTTTGACAGGCGATTGGCAATCTCAGGATAACCACATCAAGTTATTGGTGATTACCGTCAAGGCACAGGTGAATTCTGTCCGACAGTAGTGGCATGACTGGCAGTCATTGAAAACTTGAAAAATAAAATTTGCAGAAGACATACTTTTTTTTTATAGGTGGGAAATCATCGAATGATATCTTCCGTGAAAAAAAATTTTTACAAACGACATACTTTTTTTTTAGGTCAGAAGGGCGTGTAAAGAGATAAAGAAAAACATTCATTTGAGACTCGCAAAGGACAAAAAACATACAAAAACTATAAATAGTTTTTACACAAAAAAAAAACAATAAATAAAAGAAAAAAAAAAGATTAAAAATAAAAGACCTGTGCGAGGTCAAAAAGGCCCCTATCTCAGCATATGCGTGTCAGTCTTTGACTGACTTAAACCGACTCCTATGTTCCTTCGTTGTCTTGAATTCCAGGGCCCTGGGTTTTGCTTTCAGAAGCGAACCCATGGCTCCAGAGGCTTCGATCCTACTGGGTTTTGCTGACATCTCCTTGAGGAACATCGACAAGGAATGTCACAGAAAAAAATGTTTACAGAAGACATCCATTTTTTTAGTTGGAAAATCATCCAATGACACCTCCCGCCCTTGGGCGGAGTGGAAGATAGTGTCAGACTTTTACTGACTAAAAAACCCACCCCGTTCTTTTGTCCTCAAGGAGCAGTCAGCAAACCGTAGAGGCCCAGCCTGCTAGCTGCAGGCAGGCAGGATCGAAGCTTGCTGGGGTCATGGGTCAGCTTCCGAAAGGAATAAAGGAATACCCGGCCCCGGCACGATAGGCAACGAAGGTATGGGTTGGTTTTTAGGCAGTAAGAGTCTGACACTACTTCCCGCTCCGCCTAAGGGCGGGATTTGTCATTGGATGATTTTACCTACCATAAATAAACGCCGTTCTTTCGTTGCTCTTCATATCTGAGTAGGCTTAAAGCCTGCTGGGCCCCTACGATTTGACGACAACTCCATGGCATGCGGGAACAGTACACGCCGTCAACTACTTGGTCTCGGTCCGCACGGTTACCGGATACAGAAGACATACTAAAGCGTGGTTTATTATTGTCATCTTCTGTGTTTGATCCCAGTGGTTTCGCCATTTTAAATAAACGTAAAACACTTAAAAAAAATCGAACGTCAAATATTTAATGAGTGAAAAACGTTGGGTCCTGAAGCTGAAATGTTTTTATAGGATAAAGCCATTACTTCCGCTCGTCTGGGCGCTCGAGTTAAGGTCTATTTACACGACTACTTTCTACAGACTAGTAAAACATAGTCGCATAACTAGCGACCCGCCCCAGCTTCGCACGGGTGCAGTGGTGATACTAAATATATTATGCATGTATTATACATATAAACCTTCCTCTTGAATCACTCTATCTATTAAAAAAACCCGCATCAAAATCCGTTGCGTGGTTTTAAAGATCTAAACATACATAGGGACACACAGCGGGAAGCGACTTTGTTTTATACTTCGAGTATGTAGTGATGATACAGGGAACTACAATACACCGTTTCTGAGACATTGATGCAAAAATGTATACCATGGATCGAGTACATGATTCTGGACCCCCATGATGAAATATTTTGTCGATCAGCTGAAAGAATTTACATGAAATTTGGAACACAAGTAGATGTCCTGAAATAGCACATAGGATCGCTTCACTTTCTTTTCAGAATTATGTTCCCTTGGAACAATATTCTACTATTACGCGGGCTAAGACACAGGCAGCGGTTAGTCGATAATAAAAATAATGTAAGTACAAGCGAAACCACAACCTAGAAGCAAAAATTTAAAAACAAGTGACATCCACCAATTCATATTTAATGGGTATATTTGCTGGATTACGGCTTATTCCCTCTCCTAGAGAGGAGGCCTGAGTTCCAGCTGTGGGAACATTGTAAGGCTGCTTATGAGTTATGATATGCTTTATGCTAAGTGCAAGCACGTATAAAAATTTTAATCCCATGGAGGGTCGATTCCGTACATGAAATACTATCGATTCATAAAGGTAAAATTAAAAAATAAAGTACTTTTTTTCTAAAACTCGAATTAATATACGCATGTACGAAATTAATTAATTTAAGTACTGTTTATAAAAATAGTGTTGAGAACACCATGCATCGTTTATCGACTGTTAGTAAAGCTTACCAATTTATTTGCGACTGAAACGGGACGACTAAACGCCCGACTTTAAAAACAAAAAAAAAAGAAGTCGCAATGCAAATGATCCCTAACAGACTACAGTCTCCGTTTTTCCAGGTCAACGAGCATCGCAGTTTGAAAATAAATTTTCTTAAACAGTGGGGACTAATTAAACATTTTTTTGGTGTTTTTATTTTAAAGTATACAAGAAGAGGCCATAGTGTTTTTCACACGACTCTATACTGTTTTTAATGGCAACACTTTTTTCAAATAGAGAACGTTGGAGGAGCTTTTGGCGGAATTTCTCAGAGTGAAGTTTAGTAGCTGTTTTAATTATTCGCAAATTGATTTGCCTCCTAGGGGGTATTGTGATGTAAAATTGGTAGGTATAGTTTTGTATCTCAAGTGTCTGCTCAACTGGACAATAAAGTGGAATCAATGAAACAGACATAAACTCGGTAAAATGGAGCTAAGAATTGTATTATAGTTTGGACTACCTCAGCGAAATTAACCGAGTTTGACTTGATACATTTGCTGGAAAATACTACAAAAACATTAGAATGTGTACATCCATATTTTAACAGTAGACCAATTAAATTTTTAGAAACATATGATCTCTCTTATTGCGACTGAAAGACTATGTATCCAAGGTCAAGAAATTAATTTAAAAAAAAATATAGAAAATAGAGAGGTGGTGGCTTGGAGGGGAAGGAGACAATCGCGCAGGTGCTCCTGTACTGCACAGGTGTCACTGATACACGCACACGAACCTTAGGATCCCCGATCTCCCTTATTGACGCCCTGAAAAACCTGAGAGGCCTAAGCAGTTTTTGGAGAGATGTGGGCTGGTTGGAATAAGCCCACCAAAGATTACTTATTTATTTATTTATTTGTACTTCATGCACATAGAGGTACAGAGGCGGACTTAATGCCTTAGGATTATGGCCGCCATGGCCCATGGACAATGGTCCGCATAGGGCTAAGTGCGGAAATCATGTTCAAATAGATAGAGCTGGTGGTCTAGCATCGAGAGAGACCTCAAGAAAGCCCAGTTCCCAAAATTGAGTGTGGTTCGTGTGTGGAGTACTGCAGCCACATATGGGCTGGTGCTGCAAAATGCCACCTAGCAGCTTTGGACTCGGTGGAAAGGCGTGCGAAGAGGCTAATTGGTGATCCAGACTTGGTTAAGTCCAATCTACAAAGCCTCGAGCACAGGCGTAGAGTAGCCAGCCTTTCGGTGTTTTACAGGATGCATTTTGGAGAGTGTGCGCGGGAATTGCATGACTTGATACCACCATCTCCTTTCTACCATCGAACAACCCGGAGTACGGCGAATATCCACCCTTACGTTGTTGAAACTTCCACGGTCCGGACTATGCGTTTTGCCTCGTCGTTTATACCGCGTACATCGAGGGACTGGAACAATTTGCCTGCTGCGGATTTCCCGGCCAATTATAATTTAGGCGTCTTCAAGGCTAGAGTGAATAGGCTCTTAATAAACTAGTGCGCTTTACCATCGACGATTGCATCACTGCTTACCATCAGGTAGGATTGCAGTCAAGTGCTAGTTTATACAATATAAAAAAAAAAAAAAAAAAAAAAAATTGAGAATCCAGGACAGACTGTCCAGGCAAAATTGTAAGGACACCCGACCCCAGATAATGGGACAGACAAAGAAGAAGAAGAATGTCTTTCATACAATACGTGGCGTATAAGTTGAACCAAAATGGCGATCGACTTTCAATGCGCCATAACAGATTTTCGGGACTCAATCCAAGCGGGGGGCTGCGCATAACTATAGCAATGACGGCCATTTTAATTCAACAGATACTTTAGATACAAAACTACACCAATTTTGCATCATAACCACAATATGCAGTATGAACCAATTTGCAAATAATTAAAACAGCCACTGAACTCCATTAAAAATATAAAAAATCCCTTCTGATGATGAACTTCGAAGATATAGAAGGAAACTCTTCCAGTCCATCCAAAGGTTGTCTGGTAGAAATTGCCCTGTGCAATATGACCGCCTATTGTACACTTATTTTCATTATACATGTTTGTCCTAATAATAAGTAAAGGTGTGCAATAAAGAAATAAATAAAAAATCATAGCAGAAATATCATTACAAGTAAAATTGCTTTGTTTATACCTGCAGTCAGTGAGTGACTGGAGGAAGAAGGGGAGGGGATAGAACTGATCTGATGATTAGGCCGGAAGGTAGGTAAGAACCGGAATTCTGTAATAAATGGGGGTGGTGGAACAGAGAGTAAAGTGCCACACTCCGGGAGGATCCTCCGACCAGACAGGTGTTATATCTGGTGGGCTACTGCCCGATAGATGATTTCGGGTTTGTTCTTTATGTTCCAATCGCGCCGCGAATCTTACTTGCGCGATGCAGGATTAGTTCATTTGTGACGACATAGATGTCGCTACAAGTGCATCCTAGCCGTATTTGGTATCATTAGAATTTTCATGATGATTTGTTGATGGAACCGAATGGCGGAAGGTAATTATTTAAGTTTGGCCGAGGGGTACAACAACTAAAAAATGTGAAATAAAAACTTTTTACAAAAAAAAAATACAATCGACTTCAATGTAAAAAAACACATAAACGTGCAAAATAACTTTAATATTATAAGTCGGTGTTTCTGTAATAGTTTAGTCTCTTCATTATTAAACACCGACTTCCGAAATTAAAGTTATTTTGCACTTTTTTTGTGCAAAAAAATATACGGCTAGGATGCACTCATTTATTACAGAATTCCGGTTCTTACCTACTCTCCGTTTACGGCGCGCACTGTTCCCGTGCGCCTCAAGGAGTTGTCAGCAAACCGTAGGGGCCCAGTAGGGTCGAGGCCTAGTCTGGGGCTCTGGGAAGGTATGAAAATGCATACCAGGGCCCTGGAACCAAGGCAGGGAAGGAACAGGGTAGGTTTTTAGTCAGTAAGAGTCTGACACTATTTCCCGCTCCGCCCAAGGGCGGGATTTGTCATTGGATGATTTTACCTACCGTAAAAAAAAAAAAAACCTACTCTCCGGCCTAATCATCAGATCAGTTCTATCCCCTCCCCTTCTTCCTCCAGTCACTCACTGACTGCATGTATAAACAAAGCAATTTTACTTGTAATGACATTGCTGCTATGATTTTTTGAAGAGTTTCCGTCTATATCTTCGAAGTTCATGATCAGATCAAAACGATATTTTTATGGGACCCATTTGAAAGCATATTCTTTCAATCAAAAATTTTCGATATCGGCCCACAATTGACTGAGATATCGATAAACATACATAAAAAAAAAAAAAACAGCCGAACATAGAACCTCCTCTTTTTCGAAGTCGTTTAAATAAGACCATAAACTTCAGTTCAAATCCTTTTTTATTTCATGTTCTATTTTCTCCTCCCATATTATCAAACTTGGTATCCTTATTGCCTTTTAATTTTCTTTTAGTTTCCTTCGTTCATTGGCATTTTCCTCCACTCCTTACAAATGGAGGAATGGTCATATTTACTTATTATGATAATACAATATTAGTTTTACTACCTTCAGGGGAAAGCAAACATTATCTGATGGACTATCAGTTATTGTGGACGCTTCACCAACTATGTATTCCTGGTAGTTCATAGAAAATGCAACCGATTTCCATAGTACCATTGTTTATTATTAAAAAACTATTTAAAACAAAATATATTGTAGTCTTGCTTTATTTATCCGAAAAAAAATTCTTGAAGGTCATTGAGCGATGTAATACCCTTCAGAATATTTAATATCATTTTTAAAGATTTTATTTATTCCATATTTGCTATAATACCCTAGTACACAACCATGACATCTGTTCTAGGGTACCCTAACGTCGCTCACACAATTAAACTGAGTTTAATCTAGTAATTAAACCCCAGAGGCCTGGCTGACCCTACCAGGGCGGCAGTACCATTAAATCTGTATTAGTTAAGTTTGATTAATAAAGTTCGTTTCTTTAGCGTTTAACGTTTGTCTCAAGTTTTGGGAGAAACGTTAGGACCATGCGGTGTGTGAGAGGGTAAGGGGGAGGGACCCAGACACCTTTTTGTGTAAATGTAATGAAATAAAAGTTTGTTTTTACGTTTCAGTAATTCTTTGTTTGTAATTTCGAGTTAGGCCTTTTGTTTCACGATAAAAGCGGGATTTAGGCGTTTGTTTTGTGTGGAAGGTTATTTTCCAGAATAAATATAATAGAAACAAGCGAGTAAGGATAATGGGGTCGTAAACATTGAAGTAGGGTTTTGATGACATAGTATTATAGCGCTAGCCGCTTCAAAAGTAATGCATATCAACTGCAAAAGATGAAGCTTGGGGTCGAAGGACTGTTAAACGTCACTGTTAACTAACGCCTTTCACCTCTGCGCTCCTAGTGGGAAGTAGAGATGAGACGTACCTGCTAAATTTAATACCCGTCCTTCAAGGTATGGGTACCGCTAAATAACCGGAACAAAAATCGTTTTTTTTCAAAACACTTACAAGTATCTCGGTTGATGTATGATCTCGTAAACGTAAACATTAGCGATTCACATATTTTGAAGGTCTGGTATTGAGATTAGCAATTATGTTTCATCTCTACAGTGAACGTTGTACCTAAATTTTTAAATTTCTACATTCACACTGTAATAGTCTCTAACTTCAACATAATATAATGATCCCTTTGGTATAACAAAAAACTTCAAGTTGTAATAATTCTTACGGAATAACCGCTTGTCGCACCAACCGGCTACTTTCTGTACCTCTACCATGAGTTTTAAGCAATAGTATTCGTCGCTACTCGATATCGACGCCGTAAATATTTTGTATGGCAAATTTTGCAGCGCCTCTAGCGGTCACTTGCAGAACAAATATTTGCCATACAAAATATTTACGGCGTCGATATCGAGTAGCGACGAATACTATTGCTTAAAACTTATGGTAGAGGTACAGGTAGCGAATCGTACTAGGCCGTAGCAGGTATGACGCCATACTGTTAGGTATAAGTTCCTAGTATTTTGGTCCATACCCAGGCTGCATACTGAAAAGCACATACTTGGTTTCTATACTTGTACTAGTATATACGTATCACCTTTAGATAGGTACTATGTAAGCATTGCCGATATAAAATGTCAGTAATCCGGTCACGTGCTCGAGTTGTTTATTGGTTTTAGAAATGGCAGTGGATTGCATTGATCAATAAGTCGGTTTATATGTAGTAAATAGCGCTCTATTTATTTATGTATAAGCATAATAATTGTACACTGATATTGCACGTGTTTCTTTTTTTCTCTTCGGCACGGTATCTTCTCGTCCAACATACCACAATGTCTCAAGACGGAAGTCTATGACCAGTGCGTGTTGTCAGTGATGACATATGGCACCGAAACTTGGTCGCTTACAATGGACTTCATCAGAAGGCTTAAAGTTACCCAAAGAGCCATGGAAAGGGCTCAGGGTTTCCTTGCGTGATCACATCAGGAATGAAGATACCCGCAGGAGAGCCATGGTCGCCGACATTACTAGAAGAATCGCCAAACTTAAGTGTGAGTAGGTAGGGTACATTGCTCGTAGAACGGATGGTCGGTGAGGCCAAGACGCCGCGTTGGAAAGTCTCCCACAAGGTGGACCGATGATCTGGTGAGAGAAGCGAGAATGCAATGGATTCTAACACATAGGATTTGTTTTAGAATTGCTCGTGTTTAATTTAAAAGTTTCGGCATAAAATACAGCCTTTTGCACTATTTAATTCTTCCACACATTCTTATTATTAATCAGAAAAGGCATCGACCCCTACTCATGCTTGAACCCCCATAAACAGTAACACTTTGTGCCCCAAAGTTCCCCCGCACGCTCAACTTGTATACAAGTCCTACTTAATCTAAATATCTTACGTAATTATGTTTGCCTGGTAAATATGGGTTCTTAGAATTGGAAGAGTACTCACGAAGTATACACATGCATACATCGTGACATGATAAAATATGCGGGGCTCAAGTTAAGGAGATAAAGCGTATTTTGAAGGACCAAAATATACATAATTTATGTGTAGTCTATACCATCCTCAGATTTTCAAAGGATGGTTGCGATTTTTTTTTTTTGGCTTCGCACTGTTGGTGCATTTTTCAGTCAGTGTCAAGTTTGAGTCTTTAATTTTTGGTCACTCTTATTTCGATTAAAATGCAGGTGTAATAAATTCTATTATTTTGCAATAGGCAGCAGATATATCGAGACAGTCTTCTTGGCAAGCTTCGCTGAAGTAGTATGATAATGGTATGAATTTCTCTTTATCATAACTTCTACATATTGTCCAGCTTTGTAGAGAGAGGTACTGAAATACAAAACTAAACCAATGTTACATCATAATATTTACTAGGAACACATTAACACCTTTTTTAAGAAAAATATGTGTTTAACGTTTATCTTTTTCATCATATTCCAATTTCAGTCAGTCAATCAAGTATCAATCACTTATGAGCTCCTAGTATATTTAGCCTAGAGATTTGATAATTAGAGAATATTCAGCTTCCGCAATGAGCGTGGTCATGTACCCGCTAGATAACGCTGAACTCAATATTTTTAGTTTATGGTATCGCTAAACCACTTTAGATCCTATAATTTTTTTTTTTTACTGTTTAGGAATAACTAACCTATAGAAACAGAAACCATGCCTGTGGATAAAACGGCCGTAGTGAAAAAAAAAACAACAAATGGTCCGCTTAATTGCCAGGTACCAGGAAAACATAACTCGTAAAGAACCAAACATAAGCCTTGGACTAAACACTTCAAAGACACACATAGTCTACATTGGTCGCACCGTCGCAAGACAGGCAATGTCCCGCGGGAGGCCTCTAACGACTTTACTCGCTCACTTATTCCTTAAACTCCCTTGGCGCAGATCTTCGAGCTCTTTTTATCAAACTTCGGACGTCTAACTAAAGATTCATGTGTCTGCTGTATGTGGCTTAATGTGGTACCGTCTGGATGTGTCTTGTGATTATAGAATTGGACACAGTTTTCATTGAGCTGAATTTTAACAGCTACATATTATTTACATACTTAACTAACGAGGTATACCTAAACAAATACTAAATCATGAAATTATAAAATCTGTCAACTAATTTAGCTAACCAAAAACAATCTAAATAATTTTTTTCCTAGCCATAATGTCCATGGCCGCGTTGCTTTATAGTAGATATTTGTTAATTTGATACAAGTGCTGAAAGTTTGTCATTCTGACGGAGGCGGAATTCGCACGAACCGTTAGCAGGCGAGTGTGTTATGGAGCCCAGGGCTGCAGTGACTTTGAACGTGTGTCAAACAACATTTTCAATACACTTACGACTCGTGGGGTTTGACCCGCGCCTCGTGGGGGCCAACGCGCGCACAGCCTGATGTGATAAACTATCTTATTACAATAATTTTTTTTCTGCACTAATGCGGAAAACAGTCCATTGCGTGTCTAAACGCAGTGGGATCAGAGCGGTTTTTTAGTAAGTGTATCGAAAATGTATTTAAGCTTAGTACGCTTGCGTGAAGCTTAGGTACATTCAAAACTATGACACTGCCATATGAGCACATGACTGCTAACGAAGCGGCAGCGATGCAGACGTATCGTCGCATCGTCTATGAAGCTACACGTCCGTGGCGTTAGCCCATTTTCTGTCCCACTTCTGGGAAAACACAATCTATCTCGTCCGTGGCCCTCCGTATCGCTGCCGACTGGTTTTGCGTGCCCAAAAGACTGGTGGTATTGCCACGGCGCGGCGTACGGCAGTGCTTATTCTCTGTCCAAAGAATAGACCTATATTTTCTTTTGCCTTCGTGGAAGTTCTTCTCTGTTTACATTTCGAGGATTTAATCCATCCAACGGCTAACAGACCTTTTTCCAGTCCTTGGAGGCCAGTCGGCTATTGCTTGCCGAGATCGACTGGATTAACAGCCGAGATCGACCAGATCGCGGTCGACTGGTTGGCCACCCCTGATCTAAACAGCTAATACATACATCGTATGCTTAATAGAAAAGAGGCCTAACTCAAAAAAGAAGGTATTTGAATCTTAAAAATTATGCTTCAATAATAAGGTCCAATTTTGAAATATCCTCTTTTATGAGTTAGTTATGTTTTCTATTAAACATGCGACATGCTTAAATTGGTCTAATAAAAATTAGTTAAAGGTCATTACAAGTTTTCACTTACAGTACAAATGAACTAAAATATCCCACGTCATCATAATTTCAACCCAAGACCACCTTTGTTGAACATAAGCCTCCCCTAAGTGTCGCCATGACGACTGGTCTTGAGCAACTCACATCCATTGGGTTCCCACGACCGTCACCAGGTCATCGGTCCACCTTGTGAGTGGCCTTCCAACGCTGCGTCTATTAGTAAGCGGTCGCCACTCCAGAACCTTTCATCCCCATTGATCATCCTACAATAATGATTAATTCATAAGCATCAGAACTAATTTGACTTTCGAAAATCAAGCCTTGATTTCTTCGGAATATTTTATTCTCTTTTCAACGCTACGAATTTTATTGTATAAATTGAGATAGGTAATTCTTAAGACCGCATTTTTAGTACTAAAAGTCATTCTATTTTTTTTTTTGTCACAGTTAAACTGATGTAATGAATATTTATTATTATGTTAATGAAGTATCGGTTACTAATGGGCTCTTAAATTTTGCATTCAGCCGCTATGATGGTTTCTTTTCTTTCTAATCTCTGGAACTCTCTGCCATCTCCCTTCGCGACAGCCCTTCTCTGGATGTCTTCAAAAAGAAACTTAACCCTTTGAATAATTACAGATACAACAGAAAGACAATATGTGTACGGACACCGGTGTCCGCTTGGAGCTTGAGTAATAGAGCACTTCCTTTAATATTAGTATGTATTTTATCTATGACTGTTTCCCCTGTGTGTATAACAATTTGCATTACTATTCAGCATGGTAACAAAACCTTGGAGAAGAAAATACGGACAGCGCAGACGGAGTCGCGGGCACCATCTAGAAGTGTGTGGGCAGTGAGGCAGTTTACAAGAGTAGGGTAGGGTAAGTAGGATAGGGTTGGTATATAGGGTAGAGTAGGGTATGGTAGAGTAAAGCCCGGTCGCGGAGCAGAAAGAATTTCGTACAATGACCTTTGGGCCCACTGATAGTGGTCACAAACATTTTTATATTAAGTGCGTTTTACATTAAACATTTGAAGGAGAAAAAATATGACTAATTTATGAAATAAATTATTTATTTAAATTATTAAATATATAAATTATTTATTTACATTTTATATTAAAACAATTAAAAAATCGAGTAAAAAATACTAATTTGGTAGAAATATGATAATAAACTAAAAATTATCATTGTCATTCATTATTTAAATTTATGAATTTTGTCAAGGATTTTTTGTAGTGACTAAATGTTAACCAAAAAATCCACATTCAAAAAAGAACAAAACTTACAATTACAGTAAAAAGTTTACAGTAAAGGGTTTACAATCCCTGACGACGAAGGCTATTGCATCTGTGCGAGCGAGACGCATTATATTTACGCGGGAGTGACAGAGACAGGTAATAATAGGTCAACGTACGAAATTCTTCCTGCTACGCGTCCGGGTTTTAGTTAGGTAGAGAGTAAAGTATGTAGCCAGTTGACGGAAGCGAAGCCGCGAATAAAAGCTAGTGATAAAATAAATAAATTAGCTTCTGTAGCTAATGGAAGCCGCTAGTTTTACATCTATATATATATAAAAAAGGAGAAACTGACTGACATATCAATACACAGTCGAAACAACTGGGAGTAGGAGCGCAGAATTGTGCAAGAGGCTTTCTTATATTACGTATATGAGCACTAAGAGAGGGTTTTTCAAGGGATTAAACGAGGGTTCAAAGTTGCAGCAGAACCTGTAATTTATTACTAGTCAAGAAAGTTTTGAAAACACATTCCTTGTGCGTACCTACAGCTAAGGAGTGGTCTTTTATCAGGAAACACAACCTAGTGATCTTAAAGTTAAAAGTGCTTCATCGTCGACCACATCGTCGCTTTCCATCAGGCCTCAAGTCTGCTATTACAATAGTGTTAGAATGATCTATCATGGATCATAATTGATAATTTTGACAAGTTTAGTACTCTACTAACATAATGGCATCATTATGACTTTCCAATGATCAAACATTGACCATCCATTGAAAAAAATGGCATACAATGGTAATCTAGTACATAATGACAAATGAATGATATTTATGATAAATGAATGATAAATGAAATGATGATAAATGATATTTATTTTTGTAAGTAGATTAAAAAAAATCACTTTTTACACGTCAAAATTTCTTACGTATGCGGTAATCTACTAAAATTTTTACAGTTCCTTTGATCAGTAATCTACCATTGGAACGTCATTGTGCAGTCATTCCTTTTAATTTGTTACAAGACAGCTCGTACCACAATTCTGTTAAGAGACCACTGACCGACCAATGATGAAAAATATCATTTCATTTCAAGCTTAGGTGAACGAAACAGTTCTTCATATTTAGTGTCAGCACGTAAAAATATCGTAATATATTACAGTAAAACAGATGCCAGCTACTTGTGCTTACCCCTTCTACGTGTATTCAGTCGTGAGGCCGCCATTTTGCAAATATGAACGTAAACACTTTACACCGCTAGTGATGCGCCACGTGTCGATATAACTCAAGTTTATCGATATAAGTGAAGTTTGGTCTAGATAAGTAATGTTTTAGTATTATATTTTTGAGATTGAATGAATATTTCTTGGGTTTGAAGACCTAAATGGTAAGGAGAGAGAGATGTTATTCACCATGTGGATATATTTTGCCAATTATCGACAATTTTTTTTTGGATTTTGACGCAGTAATTTGACTAAATTCAAAGTGGAATATTAGATTTCAACAAAAACAATTTCGGTGAATTAAGAGCTTTATTACTCTAATGACACGAAAAACATAATTAACTAATAATATTGACTTTAGCGCTATCTATATCAATAATATTGCTCCCGCAGAACGAAAGTGACCTAACATAAAAATTGGAAAAAATGGTCAAGAAAATCTTTAAAATAATATAAATTTTAATGGAAGATAGATCCTGCGTTTCTTTCTCATTCATAATTCAGTCATGTTCACCTAGGTTTTTAAAGGTTAGTTTTTAGCGAAGTTAGAAGACGGACTGGTATTTTTAGTTACGGCACTTAAAGGATTTCTTTTTGAGGTAGGTGATCATCGAATGCCTTCTTCCTTTCAGGGTTGAGTGTGTATACAGGTATACAGGTGTGTGTTTAAATCAGTAAAAGTCTGACACTCCCAGAATTTTACTGATTAGACCCATCTGTAATCCTTCACTAATCCCTTGTATTCATAAGGCCCCAGTAAATCTTTCCAACGTTACCCTTGCCCAGGCCCTCAAAATGTGTCATCATCATCATCATCAGCCTTTTAATGTTCCCACTGCTAGGACACAGGCCTCCTCCCAAAGAGAGGGAATGGGCCGTAATCCCCCACGCGGGCCCAGTGCGGGTTGGTGAATGTCACATGTCTTCGAATTTTTGGTTCTAGGATATGCCGGTTTCCTCACGATGTTTTCCTTCACCGTTTTGAGAGCAGTGGTGATGAAATAAATTACACAAAGTAATGCGCCTGGTCGGGTTTGAACCCGCGACCTATAACTCGTAAGTCGGGGCCGTTACCACTCGGCCACCACTGCTCTCAATCAAAAAATGTGTACTAATGACTAATACAACGAATCCTCAAAAAATAACTAAATATATATAAACCATCAGTTATCTTCTTCTTATCTTATCTTCTGAGTATCGTTTCCGCAGTCAGTCCTCTGCGGACCATTGTACGTGGGCCATGGCGGCCATAATCTTAGGTGGGCTTATTCCAACCAACCCACCTCTCTCCAAAAACTGATTAGGCCTATCAGGTTTTTCAGGGTGTCAATAAGGGATTTCGGGGATCCTAAGGTCCGTGTGCATGTATCAGTGATCCCTGGGCAGTCCAGGAGCACATGCGAAACTGTCTCCTCCCCCTCCAAGCACGCTCTGCACAGGGGACAATCCGTGCTGCCTATTGTGTGAAGGTGCTCCATCAGTCATTTCAAAGCTCACTGTTGCTAGTTGGCTGCCAGACCCAATCTACTTGAAGATAGTCCCACAGAACACTGCCTAAATCTCCCATTATCTTTAACATTGATGAAGAATTAACCAAGAAAATTTTAATGTATTTACAAAGGCCACTGCTCTATAGACAGCGTCTAGACACCCCAGTATTAATACAAAAGGTTTCTTAAAAGCCCTGCGGACGTTCGACAGTAATTTGACACAGAATAATACGTCGTTACTACCCCTGTACGCAGCTATTGTGTTAGAGAGTTTATTTTTACTCTCTTTGATAAGATAAGAATATTTTAGCTTTCTTTTCGTAAAATATTGCAATTTTTTGAGGTAAAAATCTTGATATTTTTTTAGCAAGGCCTACGTTTGTAACTGAGTGTAACGCTTTCTTAAAGTTGCTGGTCCTTCACTACGCGGGACAATCAGCCCTTAGCTACGTCTTATCGTAGCAACAGGTTCGTTGCTACGCTTAATCGTAGCAGTCAGCCCTTTGCTACGCTCATTCGTAGCAGTCAGTACTTTACTGCGCTTTGTCGTAGCAACAGGTTCGTTGCTACGCTTTAACGTAGTGGTCAGCCCCTTGCTACGCTCAGTCGTAGCAGTCAGCATTTTGCTGCGCTTTATCGTAGCAACAGGTTCGTTGCCACGCTTTAACGTAGCGGTCAGCCCTTTGCTACGCTCAGTTGTAGCAGTCAGCACTTTGCTGCGCTTTGTCGTAGCAACAGGTTCGTTGCTACGCTCTAATGTAGCGGTCAGCCCTTTGCTACGCTCAGTCGTAGCAGTCAGCACTTTGCTGCGCTTTATCGTAGCAACAGGTTCGTTGCTACGCTTTATCGTAGCAGTAGGCAATTAGCTAAGCTAGTTCGTAGCAGTCTGTCCTTTGCTGCACCTTATCGTAGCAATAGGTCCGTTGCTACGCGTTATCACAGCTGATTATCCATTATTACATTCTTGCTTGCTTATATATTTAAGTTTGTTTAAAAGTTTTTGTTACTATTCTGCTGTACAATAAAGTTTATTCTATTCTATTCTTACACAAGTTTTTTTTTATGGTAGGTAAAATCATCCAATGACATCTCCTGCCCTTGAGTGGAGCGGGAGTGTCAGACTCTTATTAGGGTATGGTAATCACACAAATATTATACAGGCGAAAGTTTCTATGTGTATGTTTGTCACTCCTTCAGGCTGAAATGGCTGAATGGATTTCGATGGAATTTTCCACATGGGAAGACCATATTCAGGAATAGAAAACATTCAAAAATGGTTATTAAATGTCGTTTTTTTTCGGATTAGTATAATGCTTTGGATTTTTCTGTCTATAACATTGATCTTGTAATTGATAAATAAGTGAATTATAAAGCCTAGTGTTTGTTATCGAATTCCTCCAAAACGGCTTGACCAATTTTTATGAAATTTTACACATACATTTGGTAGATCTCAAAATAATTTGAAGGTTAATTTCCCTCCTACCACCACCCCTATTGTTTTATTTTACAATTATATGGTAAAACAACGTTTGTCTTGTCGGCTAGTCTATTAAATTATCGACTCATTCGGGCAAAGCCACAGGTAGAAGCTAGTTTTACAAATATGTCGGAAACCACAGCATTAAAAAATACCCTCAAGGTCAGGTTCAGGATTTTGAAATTTTTTAAACTTCTGGAAATCCACAAATATAGAAAAGAACACCATGAAAAATAATTTTATTAAAATTCACTATATCGCCAAGCGCCGGGCAAAAATCAAAACATGATATAAATTAGTTGTCTCCATAAAAAGAAAAAAATCGCGAATCTGACCCTAATTTACGATTTCAAACGTGTTTATCTACGACGTAACTACGAAACGACGACGAAAATATTTGACAGTTACAAAAAAAAAAACTTGTTATTTAAAAGCGCCCCGCAAAACGAAAACCTTGAATAGTTATTGTTTTTTTTTTTAACAAAAATAAAACTTTTGAGGCCGCGAAGTCGACATTGTACCGGGCGAAGTACATACAAAATACATAGTGATTACAACCGGCCCTTAATTAGTACAATATTTAACTATTTTTTACACATAAAATCTATAAATAACTTAACTCAGTTTCACTACAACAATTTACACACTATACACCAAACACAGTAATCCCGTCTAATCCCAGCAATGTGCGGCTCAGTATACGCGTTTAATTATTGCTAGGCAATTAACACTAGTGATTACGGGTTCGTGAGTGAACACCGGTATTTAGGTAGTGAGTTAACTCGAACGGAAATGATGAGAGAGGATCAAAGAGAGATTAAACGAAACGTTATTAAGTGTGAGTTATAATCAATCTTTTAACTTTTATGGACTGAAGTATTTTTTAATCTTTAAATTATATTACTTCCCGCGCGCCTCAAGGAGCTGTCAGCAACCCATAGAGGCCCAGCCTCCTGGGGTCATGGCTCAGCTTCCGAAAGAAATACCCGGCCCCGGCACGATAGGCAACAAAGGAACGGGGTAGGTTTTTAGTCAGTAAGAGTTTGACACTAGTTCCCGCTCCGCCCAAGGGCGGGATTAGTCATTGGATGATTTTACCTACCATAAAGGAAAACACATGTACAAAACTTTAAATATTATTAAACTATTTATACTAAAACCTACCTATGTACATATAATACAAAAACACAGTGCACTCAGGCGTCGAAGTACTCCTCCACATCGCTGTCATCCGGAAATATACCCAGAAGACTGGCAGCATTGCCACGTTGAATGGCAATGTGATCCTATAAGGGATCCATTTTTTCCTTTTGAGGCACGGAACTCTAAAAATGATACCCTACTGATATCACTCCGCTGTCCATCTATAATTTCATCTTTAACTTAAATTTCGGAAGTCGGAGTTTAATAATGAAGAGACCAAGCTATTATAGAAACACCGACTTCCGAAATTAAAGTTGTTTTGCACATTTTGTGTTTTTTTACATTGAAGTCGTTTGTATTTTTTTTTTACATTAAATTCGGTGTATTTTTTTACATTGATATCTGTTGTATTTTTTTTTTTTTGTAAAGAAGAGTTTTTTATTTCACACTTTTAGTTGTCTCCCCTCAGCCAAACTTAAATAGTTACCTTCCGCCATTCGGTTCCATCATCAAATCATCATGACAATTCTAATATGTAATACCAAACACGGTTAGGATACACTGATTTATTACAGAATTCCGGTTCTTACCTACCTTTCTGCTTCATCACCAGAACTGTTCTATGTATCCCCTGCCCTTCTTCCTTTAGTCAGTCACCGACTACATGTAAAAACAAAGCAATTTTATTTGTTACGACAGATCAATTTAATTATTGTAATGTAAATACTAAACACTATATGGCGTAAGTATCAACAAGTTTCATCCTAACAAAACATATGAGGCACAATACATGGCAACAAGATAGAAAACTAACATTATACACCGTCAAATTTTAGTCGTTTTAATCCCGCGGAGGGTCGATTCGGTACATGAAATACTATAGATTTGCAAAGAAAAAATAAAAAAAATAAAGTACTTTTTTTCAAAAACTTGAATTAATGTACGCATATACGAAATTAATTTCTTTAAGTAAACAAGTGGTAGTTGTCGGTCGTTGCGTACTAAATACCTACAGTTCATTGGCCTCGCTCAGCTGAAGTTTACTTAAAGAAATTAATGTCGTACATGCGTAAATTAATTCGAGTTTAAAAAAAAGTACTTTATTTTTTAATTTTCTCCTTACAAATCAATAGTATTTCATGTACCGAATCGACCCTCCACGGGATTAAAACGACCAAAATTTAACAGTGTTTAGTATATTGAAACAAGTTCCAGGTATTCTGACAACCCCGCTTCTTTTAGATTTTTAACATTGACACTAGTAGTATAAGAATGAATTAAATAATTAATTTAATTAAAAGTCTCATCAATTCAGAAGATGGATAGTTCAAATGAATTCATTTAGGTATTACAGTTGATATATAAGTTGATTATAAGAAAATCAGCATCAGTCTTAACTGTAATTAAGATGTACATACATATATAGTACTTTTATTACCAAGTTGACCCTAAAAAACAATCTTTTTTAACTTCTGTTTAATGCTGTCGCAAATAGAGTATACAGTTAAAGGCTGGTTTCTAACATAGACGGCCGAGCCTGTAAGGGCCTTTACTTCTTCACGCTCAAACGACTGAACAGATTTCAGTATATTATGAGTAGACCACGTTTACGAATAGCACTTATGATACTTCATATCCCGGGACTATGATTCTTTGAGATAATGTTCCGCTATCACGTGGACGAAGTTGCTGGTAACAGCTAATGACAAATAAACTCTAGACCAACAACTTCACTAAAACCACAATTTACAATATCCCACGACAAAAGTTGTCCCAACACTACAAGTATCGTTTGCATAAGGATTTTACGACGTGCCTCGGATGTGTGGTGCCCTGGTACTGTGAGACGGCGAGTTTGCATGCAACGAGCCGATTTACAACACCTACGGATAAAGGCCAGCTGCTAATATAGGCGGCCGGGCTTGTAAGGGTCGGTGATCACGATCCAGCTTTGATATGCTGTGCTGTGTAGTGATATATTTTTGCTGTGGATATCTTTCGTGAAGATATTTCTAATTCTGTCAGCGATTCACACGCATGCGGTCCATGGCCTTTTACTTGGCGGGTTCCAAAAGGTCATGGGCATCCGGATGACGCTGGGATTCGCACGGTCTCCCGCGAATTTGCGAACCTCCTTGCCGGCCTGCCACGATGAGATTTAGAAGCAACATTCCTTGCACATATGCACAACCTGCGCATGGTGTTGCAGTGCTGTTGCCAAACTCCATGCCACAACAAGGCCGCGGCATGGCAAACAATATTCTGGCGGCATTTCATGGCGATATAACAACAGCGACTGTCACAACCCAGTGTTAAACGCTCCATAATCATGGCGGTAAGCCTCATCTTTGAGGAGTGGCTGGAGAGGCGAAGGTCCTCATCGAACATGATAAATTGAGGAGGTTGTTATTCCGGATTCAGGTGGAAGAAACGCCCGAGTGCGGACCGCCCGGAGGCTATGATGGAGCATACGATGGCGGTGTACCTCGATTAGGTGGAGCACTGCAGTGTTCTCGTGGAGGCGATCGGTGGTGGAGACCTCTCACGCCAGGCCCTGTTTCAGGCCATAATCCGTAACGAGGTCTAGTTTAATAGCTAAAACATGGCTGTTCTACCTTTGTTTGTCATCCCTGCAACGCCTTCTGCCAATAAAGGCGCCCGCTCATATGTATTAGGCTTAACGTCTGATTTTTATTATAAGGTGCGACTATGCCCGTCATTGCATGGTTCACGTGAGCAAGCGACATTTCCTTTGACGATAAGATGGCTACATTTCTTATTGCAAAAAGGATTATAACAAGTAAAACAGGATTTCATTTTATAAAGAGTAGCCCGAGTGTTGTTTAGGGTTTAATTCATGTTTGATTGTGCTGCTTCAGTTTACTACGCCAAATCGAATTCCAAGTAATCGAGAATGTTTGAATTATACCTAGTGGTCGATCAATTGAACACTATAAAACGAACATTCTTGATACTGATTGGTACTAATAAAATTATCATTTAATAATGAATTTTGATAGTGTTTTCACAAAAATATATCTTATTAGTGTTATTTATTGTTTTATTGTCAAATATTGCACAAAGTTGTACATAGAAATATACGAAAATTTTAATTATTAAGGCGACACTAAAAGCCAGTGACCTTGAGCGAGCAAAAGATGAGCTTGCGTCACTCCCCTCGCATCAAGATTATTTGAATAATATTATGTCCTTCATTTATTAAGTACAATATGAATAAATATTCATATTGTACAAATTTATTTTTTAGTTTGTGAAAGTTTCATAAAAATACACTCAATGGTTTTTACCTGATCTCTTTGTCTGTAGTAGACTCAACTTTGTATCAATAAATCACACCAAGTTCTATGAAAAAATAAATGAAAATGACCGTATATCAAGTTATTAGGCAAATGGTCTAGTTTAACATATATTTTTTTCAAAACATACGGACTAACCGTTTAGTTGTGATGTTGGATTTAAAATCATAAATAATCATATATCTGCCCCTTAAAGGCGCCTATTGACCCGTCTATAGCATTCAATGGAACTCTAGCGCCACACTAAAACGCGAAATCATTTAAAGTTCCGTTTTTAACAGAAGTTCTGACCTCCTACCTAAATATACTTTACATAATCTGATATTTAGAGTATATTTAGCTAAAGTTCGTAGAATTAAGTAATATAGTTGATAATACCATCTATAATCCCGAAATCATGAATATGACCTAGCAGCGTTGGACTCAATAGCAAGAGCCTAATTGGTGATCCAGATTTGCTTAAAACCAATCTACAAAGCCGGTATTGTACAGGATACATTTTGGAGAGTGTGCGCGGGAATTGCAAGACTTGATTCCGCTATCTCATTTCTATCATCAGACAACCACCGTACGGCAAATATACACCGTTGCGTTGTTGAAACTTCTACAGTCGTGCCAAAGCGTTTTTCCTCGTCGTTAATACCTCGTACATCGAAGGGCTGGAACAGTTTGCCTGCTACGATCTGCCCGTCCAATTATAATTTAGGTGTCTTCAAGGCTAGATTGAATAGGCTCTTAATAAACTAGTGCGCCTCACCATCAATGATTGCATCACTACTTATTATCAGGTGGGATGGCAGTCGCGCACTAGTTTATATTATTAAAAACTAATAATATAGGCGTATTATATAGAAATGTGGAATAAATGACAATTTATTTATTCATGGTCTTTCAACCAGGACGGGTCGATGTTGAAATTAAATAAAACAAGCTGTATTTATTTTACACTTTATTGTACCTACCACTTTAGTGTTTTTTTATTTGAAAGGCCTATTTATGCCATTATTTCTTTAATATCTCATATGTTTTATTTAATTTCAGCATCGACCCGTCCTTGTTGAAAGACCCTTTATTACTAAACTCTAGAACATAAAAGGATTCTTCAATATAATAATTTATTTTAAATTCTTAAATCCCAGAAATTTTCATCATTAATTATGTAAATGGTTTGCTGACCTCATTAAGACAAGAGAATTCGATAAAATTTAGTAGTTATTTATTCTTGGGTCGTTAAATGGAGGTAAACCTTCCATTAACCCCTAACTATCTCCGAACTCCAGCACAGGTACTTTCGCAAGATCTCCCAACTCACAAGTTCTATTGTAAAACAGTTACAATGGAGTTTAATACGCAGTTTAACTGATCCGTATCTTAACCGTGCGAGACTTGAACCAGAACTCAAGAGTGCATTACATCCGCTACTTTACTGCGCCAAGTGGGAGATGCATTGCATATGAATACACACAGACGGAGAGGTTGAAATACCCTGAATAAAATAAAGAAACGTGTGTTCATTAGTTCGTTAGCCTTCTTTTGGATTTTGAATATTTATTTAGTTATCTCGTCATTGGGAATGCATTTTCTCAAAGACTCAACTGTTAACAGCTTATCACACCAAGGAACCTCCTAGCAATATTAAGGTCCTTGTACTTGGTTCGTTTTTGAGATCTAATATTATTATTAATTCATGTCACCCAACTTTGGGCACGTCATGGTGCTAAGTCCCCTCTTTGAGGAGTGGAAAGTCACAGCGTCCTTACCTTTCGCATGACGCAGTTCCTCACTAGACATGTTAAGTTTGGGAGGTTCCTGCACCTGTTTCATGCGGAAGGAACACCCGGGTATCACGCACTTCCGACGTCTGGCTCCCAAACTGAATCGGACTGGGGCTGCTCTCGGGCGGCTCCTGCCCAACCTCAGGGGACCAGACGCCTCCTGCCGGAAGCTCTACGCGGGAATCGTTCGGTCCATGGCCCTCTACGGGGCTCCGGTGTGGGCACCGACGTTGCAACAGCAACCGAGGGCCCAGCTGAATGCGTGCCGGAGGGTCATGGCAATACGCATGGTGCGGGGGTACCGAACGATTTCCCGCGAGGCGACGACCCTCCTTGCTGGCCAACCGCCATGGGATCTGGAGGCAACAGTCCTTGCACACATGCACGACAAGCGCATGGAGATGCAACGCCGGGGCGAAATTCCGCTGCCACGACAAGTCGAGGCATGGCGGACACAGCTCCGGCGGGATCTCATGGCAAAATGGCGTCAGCGACTATCGCAACCTCGTTAGGGGCGCGCCACAATTGGGGCAATAAGGCCCATCTTTGAGGCGTGGCTGGAAAGACCTCACGGTGCTCTCAGCTTCCGCACGACGCAGGTACTTACCGAACACGGAAAGTTCGCTAAGTACCTGTTCCGGATTCGTGCGGAGGATTCGCCCGGGTGTCGCCACTGTGCGGAACACCCGGAGGACACGGTGTAGCACACTGTAGAGGTGTGCCCCGCCTGGGCGGAGCATCGCCGTGTCCTCGTGGGGGTGATCGGCGGCAGCGATCTCTCTCGCCGGGCCTTGGTTCAGGCCATGGTCCGTAGTGAGGAGGGATGGCAGGCGGTCGCCTCCTTCTGCGAAGCAGTAATGCTAGCAAAGGAGGAGGCCGACCGCATCAGGCAGAGGCAACGGGGCGCTCGCGCCAGCCACCGCCGGGATTCCGATCCCGATTTCCGGCCACCGTAGGCGCGGGCTTGCGGACGGCGTGCAATGGGTAGCACGCTGTCCGATCGTCCGGTAACCGGCCGGACCGAGCCCAAGTCGTCGACGGCGCGTTCTGTTCCCGCGCGCCTCAAGGAGCTGTCAGCAAACCGTAGAGGCCCAGCCTGCTAACTGCAGGCAGGCAGGGTCGAAGCCTGCTGGGGTCAAGGGCCGTTTTCTGAGAGGAAGGCTCAGCCCCGGCACTATAGGCAACGAAGGAACGGGGTAGGTTTTTAGTCAGTACGAGTCTGACACTATTTCCCGCTCCGCCCAAGGGCGGGATCTGTCATTGGATGATTTTAGCTACCATAAAAAAAAAAAAACCCGGGTATCACCATTGTGATGACCGCCCGGAAGACACGGTGGAGCATATTGTGGAGGTGTGCCCGGCTTGGGGGAAGCAACGCCGTGTCCTCGTGGGGCTCTAAAGTAGACCATGATCCAGAGCGAGTAGGAATGGCAGACGATCGCCTCCTTCTGCGAATACTGCTAACGAAGGAAGCGGTCGCACGTATGAAGGAACGGATTTCCTCACGCCCCAGTCGGGATCCCAACCCCGATTTCCTGCCGCCTTAGGTAGGCGGACGACAAGTAATGGTTAATTCGCTGCCTTCTGACCGTCCGATAACCGACCGGACCGAGCCCGAGTCGTCAACAGCACAGTGTTCTATGCGCGCCTCAAAAAGATGTCATCAAAACCGTAAGGACCCAGCAGGGCCGAAGCCTACTGGGGCCAAGGGTTTTCTTCCAAAAGGGAAACCCGAGGTCTTGGAACGCAAGGCAAGGAAGGAACATACTAGTGGGTTTCGCCCTCTCGCTCCGCCCTGGAGCAAAGAAGTCATTGGATATTTCCCAACTAAAAAAAATCACCCAACGTACCAGGAGTTCATAAGTTTTTGGTTGTATTCGAGTGTGTGTCACAAGTATTAAACTTGCATCGAGGGGTGCAGTGCAAGTTTGAAAGCCGCCGGCTTCCTTTGTTTGCAGCCTAGCCTACTAATTTATGTGCACATTACCGATTGTTCCTAAACTGCGTATTATTTATTATCAACTAATTAATTATGAAAATGCCTGCAGTAAATTAGTAGTAGCCAAGTAGTAAAGGTGCCGGCTTATAAGTTATTTCATCACCACTGCTCTCAAAATGGTAAAGGAAAACATCGTGAGGACACCGGCATGTCCTAAAACCAAAATCCGCACGGGACCCTGGTGATGGATTATGGCCTATTATTCCACCTCCTCGAAAGAAGGCCTGAGTCCCAGCAGTGGGAACATTATAAGGCGGATTATATACTTATGCTTATACACATCTCAGCTTCATTTTCAACAGTAATTTATTTTCCATCACCACCATTATTGGTTAGTAGTCCATGTGCTAGCCACTGCTGAGAGATCTCTTATCTGCTATGCTTCCCTGGTCTATGAAAATTATTGTTTCGTTTTATAAATCACGTTTTAATTTAATTGCCTCTGGATGTTTTTTTTTTTTGTGGTGAATATCATCATGGTCTATGTCCTGCGATCTGGAAGATGGAGGGGTATGTCATACTCTTACTGACTAAAACCACTTCGTACGCTTAAGTTGTGGGCTGCCGGTGCCATATTGATTTCAGCAAAACTTTTTGGGAACACATTCATTGAGCGTACAGCTAAGGAATTGAATTCCCTGCCGGAGTCTGTGTTTCCTAATTGCTAAAACCGGGGAATCTTTAAGTCAAGAGTGAACAGGTTGCTTCTAGGTAAGCGCGCTCCATCGTCGAACGCATCGTCGCTTTCCATCAGGTGAGATAGCGGTCAAGCGCAAACCTATCAACAATAAAAAAATCTACCCCGGACTAGCCTTTGGCATAATCTAAGCTATTATAATTGTTACTTTATTTAGATTATTAACAGGTATAAGATGTATTCTAGCTTCAATATTCATCAGTAATATATAGTTCTTGTCTTTATACTCATAAACTGGTACATAAAAAAAACCTAGCTGGCCTTTACCGCTTAAAAAATAACACAAACGTTCCTTCTTCCTAAATGTTAAACGCAGCGTTCAGCAAAATGTTTCCGAATTCACTGTTCAATTTGTTCGAGTGAAGTAAACGATACGTCCAATGGTTTTCCGATTCGAAACGAACCTAAAAATACTTACACATAAAACTATTTCGAGTCTGTGCTGAAGCACCTACGGGTCAGTTTCACACAGGATATTGTGCGCCTAGTTTCTTTTGATTTCCTGATGTTGCAAAATGCTTGGTTTGTAAATCATAACTGAATTATTACCCATATAATTTCTTTTCAACGTACTTGCTCAGAAAGTATCGGTCGCCTCCTTCTGCGAAGCAGTAATGCTAGCAACGGACGAAGACGCACGTGCACGCGCAAGTGAGCGGCCCTCACGCCCCAGCCGCAACATGGTCTCTGATCCCGATTTCCGGTCACCGTAGGCGTGGGCGGTGAGCAATGGTTAGCTCGCCATCCAACCGTGCGGTAACCGTCCGGACCGGGCCCAAGTCGTCGACGGCGCGTATTAAAACATTAGCCTCACTGAGCCCCTAGTGCGGAAAAGGGCGCATACTCGTCCCAACACAATTTAATTACATCGTAGCAGGTTGAGCGCGTGTCGGCCTCCAGTCGCGCGTAGCCTTCGGCTCCATAACACCCTCATCTACGGCTCTGGCGAATGTGGCCTCGGTTGCACTGACAAACTTTATGCACTTGTATTAAAATAAACTACTGATGCTTTCCTCACCCAAAAAAAATGCTGCGCGTACATATTTGTGTGTTGCAAAACTTGCAGAAACATTCATCCAAAAATGTGAACGAAAAGTACAAAAACACGTAGTTTTCATTGAAACAACAGCGAGTGCTCATCGGGCTGGCATAAATAAAAGGAGGTTGCAACATACAAGTTTTCACATCAAGCGCCTCACATTCAGCAGATGTATGCAGGCCGTGCTTCATGCCAATCGTATGTGAATGCTTTAGATATTAAAAAAGTTGCTGAAATATGGAACTGCTATTTTTAGATGCATTTTGCGAAAATATGAGCGCTATGGATGGTGATGTTTATTAATTATAATTAATAGCGCTCATATTTTTTATTAAAAACCAATATGCATGCATTTTTTATTGTTTAATTTTAGAACATTTTGATACAAGTGGAGCAAGTTTGTCTTGGCACCCGAGGCGGCATTCGCCCGAGTCGTAAACGAGGGTGTTATGAAATCGAAGCCTGATGTGACTTTCCACGTGTATCAAACGACAATTTTCAATACACTCATAAAGACATAATTGAATGGAGGTAGACGCGAAGGTCGTGGAAGTTGCTTAGTGTCCAACCTGATGCGGTAAATGTAATAAAATCGTGGCAGCGTACACTCCAGCATTTTTCCGCACTAGTGTAGAAAACAGTAAATTGCGTGTCTAAAAGCGGTGCCTAGGTATAAGAGCGGGTTTTTGCGGGTGTATTGAAAAGTGATTTTCATTAAAAACTTAATTATGTCAAAATCAAAACGCTGTAGAAACTAGGCCAATGAGCCACTAAGTTGGTATCAGTATCTGTTTCACTAGTTGTTCACCGACAGAAACTTATCGAGATTAGCGCAGATAACATAGTGCAACTTCGTCAGCTGTTCCAACATCTGGCGGTAGATAATAATGTGGTACTGAATAATAATAATGGCTGGCCTAGTTATCAGTGATATTGTCTATTGATCAACTTTATGGAGCAGGCTATCAACGCCCTTCGCGTTCGGTACCACGACGCGCTGATGATAGCATTGAGAATATCTCGGGACTTTAGCATTTAGATAATGTTTTCCAAGACGCACATTAATAAAATAATAATAATAATGCGTGCCATCGACTATCATTGCGCGCCATGCAATAGTCGATGTCACCATCCAACATGATGAGAATCTCGTGAAAGCTGAGAAAGAGAAACAAATTAAACATCTTGACTTAGCACACGAGGTTGTCGACATGTGGAGTTTGAACTCGGCTGTCACTGTACTGATTGTCATGACCGCCATAGCCAAAAGCTTCGACGATCATCTGTCAAAGCTGTCGTTGCGCGGTTGGATCAAGGGCTTGATACAGAAGGCAGTACTCCTCGATATGGCTCGCATTGTGCGTTATTTTTTTAATTTTCGTTTTAAAAAAAAATTAATATTGTAAGTAATGTATGAGATAAAGTAAAATAAAAAGATAATTATAATAAAATAACCTAAATACCCTCGTGCACCTATCACTCCTTCCTACCCTCCACCCCCGTAGAATGTAGTGACATCTATGTCGTCACAAAGGAACTATCCTGCATCGCGCAATTAAAGTTCTCCGCGCGATTTGAATAGATACAACCACCCGAAATCATCTGTCGGGCAGTAACCCACCAGACATAAAACCTGTCTAGTCAGAGGATCCTCCCTTTTCAACGGAGGTATGTGAGACTTTACTCTCTGTTCAGCATACCTCTAAAGAATTATTCGCGGTGCCAATTCGGCCATGAACAGCCCGAACCCAAAGCACGTAGTCATTTAAAAAAAAAAAAAAAAAACATCATGTAAAAATTGTAACACTATTGTAAAGATTTAAGTGATGCTACTACGTTCCAAGTGCTGGGTCCTCATTCAGCACCAGGAACTTAGCAGCATCACGGTAGCACAGAGCTACGTAAACGTGATGCTGCTTTTTTGCACTAAGTAGATAGACTTGAAGCAACATTGAGGCAGACTGCTGGCATCTACCAGCCAAGTCATTCATATGGCAGGCCGAAGGTCCAGTAAGCTTAGCGCGGTCTCTGATGACCGGATGGTGATACCCAGGTATGGCCAGGCAAGCCTGATGGTGTCCAAGATATCTGTCGAAGCCGGGAATAGAAGGTACATCTGAATTGAATTTACCTACATAAAATCTAAGCTTTAATTCAAGATAGAAAACTTGAATTTGGTAATAATAATAATTTTCTATTTTTATTACTATTGACCCTGTTCGATAACGGTGGGACACTATTTTTTATACTTTTTAATGTTTTTTGTGATTAAAAAAATAATAATACCAATTTAAAAATGTAATATAAATGTATATACAATGAATAAAGAGAATAATAATTTTCTCGCCATAATACATAATAGTTACATAATTTCCAAGGTAAAAGTAGATATAATATATAAGCATATTGTGGGAAAGTGGTGCCTAAACTAAGATTTAAGTTTCTTTGAAATTGTTACTGTTTTGGTGTAGATACAATAAAGTTTATTCTATTCTATTTTTGGGCCTGTATTTCAGGACATCAGGTTTCTACCCTTAGGTTGTATCAACATTATTTTATTTACCTACTGCTCTAACAAACTGTGGTTGCAATCGTTTACAGTATTTAAATAGTTTTATTTGTTCGAACTCAATGCTCAAAAAAAAAAACTCATGCAACACAAAGGTCATGCACACAGACAGACTTAATGCATTCTCTACCAGTCAATCAAATAAATTCTACATATTTTTTAGTATATGCAAAACCTAAATATATAGTTTGTTCAGAATCAGTATCTGAATCGATCCCAATAATTTTTACAACCATGTTATATTTTTCCGAAAAATATTTAAAGAAAATCACAATTTGGACACCTTCTTCTTCTTCTTTTCGAGTCGATGGTAAACTCCCTCCCTCTCTTAGAGAGGAGGCCTGTGTCCTAGCAGTGGGAACATTAAAAGGCTGATGATGATGATGGTAAACTCGCTAAACTGTTGGGGGCGATAGTAAACACGACGAATTTGGAAACCACCGATACTAAGTACAAAACAGGTCACGGCAGGCCATTGCGGGCATGAGGCACCAGTGCACATCCGAGTGTGAGAGTAAAACGACCCCTCAGTCACCCGGATGGCCCGACGACCATGTGTTTGCGTGGACAACCAGGTAACGAAACAAGCTCATAGCTTTGTGATTTTTCATGATTCTTTACATAAAAATACTAGACACATGTTTCGGGTTTCGCATACTTATACTAAAAATATGGTTGTTTATAGTGTTAGTATGGTTAGTATTAATTAATAAATCAGGCGACTTCATAATGTTATGTAGCTTACAGTACAGTGGTTCATAAACTTAGCTTGGTCCATCTACAACTTCCATTTTGCCACAAAATTATAATCCAAACTCAAACTACTCGTAACACCGGTGCACCCGAAAATAAAGCATAACATTATACATTTCACTTCAAAATTATATCTTTAAACTAAACTATACTTAGCTCACGTGAGAATAAAAGCATAACGCTACTATTTAACAGCGGCTGCTAAAACTATGCGAAATGTGTCACACCGATAGCGGGGAGCGGTGAAATAGAAGTAAATTAGCTCTTAATATACGAGCCATTTCATTACATAAAGTCGTCAATCTAAACTAATTTCACTAAAGAACTAAACCTTGAAAAGGTTAAGGTTTAAAAAGTACCATGAATTTCGTGATCTCTATTTATGCATATCATGCTCTCTAAATCTGTTTTTAATTGGGGAATCTCAAATAAGGTTACTAAAAGTAAAGCTTCCTCTTCCTAACTTAAATAAAATATTTTTCACCGGTTATGTCCGGTGACAGTGACCGACACGTGGGTGTTCACTGAAGACAGTCTTTATGCATATAAATATAAATTATAAAGCTCAAGATTCTGTTCGAGATCAGTAACGGCCTCGACTTACGAGTTGTAGGTCGCGGGTTCAAACCCAGCCAGGCGCATTACTTTGTGTAATTTATGTCATCACCACTGCTCTCAAAACGGTGAAGGAAAACATCGTGAGGAAACCGGCATATCCTAAAACCAAAAATTCGAAGACATGTGACATCCACCAACCCGCACTGGGCCCGCGTGGTGGATTACGACCCATTCCCTCTCATAGAGAAAAGGCCTGTGTTCCAGCAGTGGGAACATTAAAAGGCTGATTATGATGATGAAGAGTCTGTTTGGTTGAACGCGCTTATCTCAGGAAATACTAGTTCGAATTGAAAAAATATTTTAGTGTTCGATAGCCCATTTATCAAAAAAAGTTATATAACAATACGCTATAGTCGACGGGAGCGGAGCAGCAACAAGCCATACAAGCCATATTCCCGCTCCGCTATCGCGTGCAACATAGCAAAACCCTTACATAAAAGTTGAGTTGCAATGCAGAGTAACTTTTAATGTATGTTCAACGTTCAATGGGAAGCTATGTCGCTCGTTCATTCGCTCTCACGAACGTTCTGGCGAGGTGAGGAGATTGAATTAGCGTTACAGATCGAGAAATTGTTCAGTGGTTTGTTAGCTTCGTATTTTAGAAGTTTATTGGTAACTAAGTTGGGTTAATTTGGACAGTGTTGTTTCAGAATGGGAATTGCGAAGTGCCAGGTCGTAATTTAATTAGGGAGATTGTTTGTGTACATTGTTGGTATACTAAGGTATCATAATGTAATATGCACGGCACGGTTGGTGCTTACAGCTAGGGAATGGAATTCACTGCTGGAGTCTGTGTTTCCTGATGGCTACAACCCGGGAATCTTTAAGTCTAGAGTGAATAGATTGCTTTTGCAACTGCATCGTCACTTTCAATCAGGTTAGATAGTGGTTAAGCGCAAACTTATCAATAATAAAAAATAAATAAAAAAGAGGCTGTTTGGCTGCTGCGCTACGTGTCGCGCATTCGATTCCCGCACGAAACAAACGATGTTGTGTTGTGTATGTTTTTATTTAAGTCTCAAAAATGTTTAATCTTTTTATCTTGGTGTACAATAAAGTATATATAAATAAATAAATAAAATGATGATGATACCATCTAGCCGATTTCGGTCACAGCGACCGCATTCCTTGGCTCCTCATGTGGCTGTGAGCTCAGATGTGCTGCTCTGTTATGTTTTCTGTGCAGGATAAAGCCGGTGGCACGTTGTATTTCGCGTGCGCCTCAAAGAAATGATTGAGAGCAGTGGTAGCCGAGTGGTAACGGCCCCGACAATCGAATTCTAGGTTGCAGATTCAAAGCCAGCCAGACACATTAGTTTGTGTAATTTATGTCAAAGATATGTGACGGATGTCACACGACGGTGCGGGTTGGTGGACACCAACCCGTACCGTCGGGCCCGCGTGGTGGATTACGGCCCATTTCCTCTCCTAGAGAGGAGGCCTGAGTCCCAGTAGTGGCTCAAATTGTTGTGTCCGATAGGGCCGAAGCTTACCAAGGCTGCAGGATTGTTCGAAAGAGTCACCAAGTTCAAAGCTGTAACGCAAAGGGCAATTCAAGAAACACCGGTGACTCGATGCCCGTTAGGGGTCCTTATTAGCACCCATGAGGTTTTCTAAAAGCTGGCGCCCCTGATGTAAATATTTAGATTTATCCATCCATCACACTTATAATACCTAGGATATAATTTTCAAAAGCTGCTATCACTTACGTGTGCAAGTTAGCTCTACTGCAAACTTTAATATTCGCCCCGTCGTCGTGCAATAAGCAACATGTTTTCATATCTTCAAAACGACCCCAAAGTGGTGTGTCGTGGTTGCTTTTGTTATTTTGCTTAAGCACTGTTTACAAGGAAATTCAACCCGTAATCCCGCTTTTGAAATGAAAATTCGGGATCTTGTAAATTCATAAGACATTTCTTTTTTGTCGTGATAAAAATCATCCAATTACATCCCCCGCCCTTGGGCGGAGCGGGAGATAGTGTCAGCCTTTGTAGCCTCTTGTGTGTCCCACTGCTGGGCAAAGGCCTCCCCTTTCTCCTTCCAAACTTCCCTGTCTAGTCTAATCCACCACGCGGGCCCAGTGCGGGTTGGTGGATGTCACATGTCTTCGAATTTTTGGTTCTAGGACATGCCGGTTTCCTCACGATGTTTTCCTTCACCGTTTTGGGAACGTTGAGCGGTGATGAATTAGTTAAATCACATAAAGTATTGCGCCTGGCTGGGTTTGAACCCGCGACCTACAACTCATAAGTCAGGAAAGTTACACCTCATATCATATTTTAATATTTGTCTTTGTGCTAATAAATTTTATGTTACCATCTGTTGTACCACATTTAATGCAAATAAATGGCTTTGACTTGTTACAAAATAAAGTGCTGCACAATTTAATATTATATTTAGGCGAAAGATTGTGAGTGTGTGTGTATAATTACGAGTGTGTGTGTGTGTATGATTACGAGTGTGTGTGTGTATATGCGTATTTTTTGTTACTTCTTCACGCTAGAACAGCTAAATAGATATCGCTTAAACTTGGTTCATGGGTAGACTATGTCCTGTGATATCACATACCCGGGAGAATTATTCCTTGGGATGATTTTCGACTATCATGCGGCAGCCACTGGCAGCATCTATTTGATCATAAAACAAACGCCACACAATAATCACCACAAAGTAATGGTATAAACAAAATAGGCATATAACCATTAACACATTCCTCAGAAAGTGTAATGCGTATAAGCGATAAAGACTGTGTTTTAATTACTCAAGCCCCAAGCGAACGCCGGCGTTCGCACACCTATTGTCTTTCTGTTGTGACTCTAATTACGGTATTCAAATGATTAAGGGCTGATTTCATCATTCAATATAAAAACTCAGTTCAACTAAATTGAGCTCAGCGTAACCTAGTTTAAAGACCCGTGTCGTAAACATGGGCGACAACAAAGGAATTGAAACTGAGTTTAGCGTAAACTAGATTCAATTCATAGCGGTAAAACGCAAAATGAAGCTATAATCTCGATTAGGCTCATTGTCATCCACAAGCCCACGTCTACGATGGCTGGTAGCACGGGTCGGAGTCTCGGCGGCTGCGGCGCGAGAATGTCCTTTCCATTACACCTGCCGTCGTCTCCTTCGCTAGCGTTACCTACTGCTTCGCAGAAGGAAGACGACCGCCAGCCATTCGCCCATACTCCAAACCATGGCCTGTACCGTGTGAGAGGTCGAGAGGTCACCGCAGCTTTTAGTATATGAAAGCATTTAATTGAATTTTTTGAGCACTTTGTTGCCACCAAATTCTAACTGTTCTTGACTCAGACTATAGTGCTTAAGTATAGCGCTATATTTGCTTTCATTTACTAAAATCAAATTAAAGTAAAAATATTGAGCACAACGCCATCTAGTGAAAATATAACTAGGCTTAGGCCCGTGACTCGAACGCCATCTATTGAGGTCAAAGCTATGTTCGGATCCGTGGCTCGGGCAAGTTTAGCCTTGCTTCTTTGTTACATTTGATGAAAACATTCTTATATCAATGGATGAAAAAAAAATCAGCTTTAGAAAATCCAATCAGTAGTTCAGTTCTGACGTGTTTTCTCAGAAAACCGATGGGCGCAGGACGCAAAGAACCGGTCGTTATGGCGACACTTAGGGGAGGCCTATATCCAACAGTAGACGTCTTTCCGCTGAAAAAATGAAGATGGAGACTTTTGACGTGACTACCTTTTTACGCTATATCGGAAGTGCGATTAGAACGTATAATTTGGCATAAAGCAAGGTCTCATAGCACAAATATAGCAATGAATTCGAAAACTGCTTTGTAGTTATGTCAAAAAAAACAAAAAAAAAAAACTTTTTTCTATTCGGAAAAATCATTGAAACTCGATTCGGGAATTGAACTATTTACATAAGTCAGCGGAACCCTCGTTGCGAGTCCTACTCACACTTGCCCAGTATTTTTCTTTTACATATCAATAAAAATAAAAGCACCATAATTTTATAAGAACTATTATTTTGTACTTAAAACATATACAATTTACTAATTTATTTACAAACCCTTCTGTCCTCTCCATCCTTCATTTCGTTATAAAATACATATATTTAGTAAAAAAATACTAGGAACCCATGTGTGACTAGAGCCATAATATTAACTTCATCAGTATCAATTGTCATATCTTTGGAATTGTATGAGGATAACCAGGTATGTCGTAACTGCTCCTATTACCTGGAAATAAAAAGGGAAATCATTACTACAAATTGAGCTGTACTATCCTTCCGTCGAGCATGATTTAAAAGCTTGAAGCTTCATCTAACGCAATCCAACGCGATGTTTGATGAAGTGGCAACGCGAAAAAAGAGAGATAATGCCTGAAAATTGGTAATTGGTTAGTGATTTATCCGAATTTTCCACAAAACTTGTTCCAGGAAATGTATTTTTTTAAATTTCTAAAAGTTTTTAAGAAAAATTGTGGTCATTGAGAATTTAAATTAAATGTGCAAGGCAGAAGTACTTTTTTATATTTTTAATATAATTATGAGTACTTTATGGAGAGCCAAATTCCACGTAACATTGCAGAATTTCAGAGGTCTTTCCTGGATTAGTTTTGTACAAATTTATGTTTTGATTTCTATAGAAGCCTAGATAATGTCCACAAGACCTATCTTGCCTATATCTGTGGATCTAAAATATCTGGAAAAAGATGTGTTATAACATTATAACCACGTATGAGCGGTTATATGAAAATGTAAAAAGTACGTCCACTCTTTGAGATCGCAGCAGGCAAATTATTAAAATAGTTTTGAACTTACAGAAGCAATGAGCGGCCGATGCAGCGTGCACATGCCCATGGGTGCGTAGCTGACCGACTGCAGCATCAACTGCCGCGAGAAGATCTCCAGCCGCGACGGCAGCACGCCCGTAGACGGCGCTGACGTCATCAACCGGCAAACTAACCCCTCCGTTCTTTTGCCCTAGTACATCAAAAAGGATATTTCATAAAAATTTAACATAAACTAGCCAAGAGCGAGTCGAACTCGCACACTAAAGGTTCCGTATAATATTAGAATTTTGGAAATATTGCCAACCAATTAGTTGGCATATGTATGTACTATGACTGGCCTGTTGGTCTAGTGGTTAGTGGCCCTGACTGCTATGCTGGAGGTCGTGGGTTCGATTCCCACCCAGGACAAATGTTTGTGTGATGAGCACGGTCATTTTTTCTGTGTCTGGGTGTTATTTATCTATAATATGTATATATTCAGAAATATATAAGTATGTTTATCAGCTGTCTGGTACCCATAACACAAGCTCTGCTTAGCTTGGGACTAGACGGTGTTGTGTGATAGTTGTGGAATATGTTATATTATATTATAATATTTCAGCTCTCTACCTCTATTTATGAGATAAACCCCGCTGATAGCCAGACAGACAGACAGACGAAAGGAAGGACAGCTGCAGCTTAATAATAGGGTCCCGTTAGCTATCTTTGGGTACAGAATCCAAAAAATAATAAACTAAGCTCCGAGGTGGCAGTGATAATGGTCCCAATTTACCAATCGTACATCGTAGATTCATTCCCAAGCAGGCGATTTAGTTTGTATAATTTATTTCATAACAACTAGGCTTACCTCAGCTATAGTGTAATGTCCAGGCTCCACGACCACGATCATTCGCAGCATGTGCGTCACACACCACAGGAACTGAAGCACCAGGAAGTGCATGCGGTTCGTGGACACAACTGCAATGTGGAAAAAATATTTATAATATTAATTGAATTTTTTTTAAGGTGGGAAATCATTTGAGTCTTCTCCCACTCTAGGGCAGAGCTGGTGGAGGACTTTTACTGACTAAACCACACCTATGTTTCCTTACGTTCCAGGACCTCCGGTTTTCCTATCGGAAGTTAACTCACGGCCCCCATAGGCTTCGGCCCTGCTGGACCCCAACGATTTTTTGATTTTTTAACATCCCTTTAAGGCGCGCGTGGAACACGCCGTCGATGACTGGGGCTGGGTAGGGACGATTACTGGACGGCCGGACGGTGAGATACCCATTGCTCTTTATCCCACGCCTACGGTGGCTGAAAATCAGGGTCAGGGTCTCAACGGCTGGGGTGTGAGATCGTCCGTACCCTCAAAATTAATTAAGTGCCTTTGAAAATTAACTTCTTTTTTTTTCTTTTCTTTTTTATTCTTTTTTTTTTCTTTTTTAATTTTCATCACATATTGCCTCCAATTCAAATATGTTTTTCTTGATGACAATAAACATTTAGGTCCTAGTATTTATTAGCAACTTGCGAGAACAATGTACCTTCTGTACATCGTAATGCATCAGTCGGAAAGTAGGCACTGGTGTAGACCAGTGCCTACTTTCCGACTCGCACACGGGTAGCCGTGTGCAAAATTTCATCCACATTTATTTAGCCGTTTGAGTGTGAAGGAGTAACAAACATACCTACAGTCATGATGATGACACGAGTCTTGAGAGTTTAAACTTAATAGTAGACCAGTACCTACTTTCCGACTTCAGCATCCGATCATTACGATGTACCCTCTCCTTCTCTTCCTTTAGTCAGCCATCGACTACATGTATCAACCGTATCAGCAAAGCAATTTTACTTGTTACGACAGTTTTGCTATGATCTTATGAAGAGTTCCGTTCCATAACTCCGAGTTCATCTTCAGATGATGGACAATATATTTATGGGTTCATTTTGAAATTATACACTACCAAACAAAGATAAATAATCAACATGCACCCATTATTAACCAAGAAATGAGTGACCTGTCTTTCAGTGAGTTGTCTTTTTCTACAAAACCTATACAGGTGCATATCTTTTTTCTCCCATGGAATTGAAAGTTGTACCCATAGTAAAAATTAAAGTATAAATAGAAAAATGAACGTCCTTTACAATAGTATATGTCGTAACTGTGTTGGGCCATGAGCCCAATTTGTCTCATGGTCCTTTAAACGATAGAAAGCCGACCGGCTAGCAACTCGGCGTCGATGCTTCATAACTTCTATGTATATCCTTTACTTGTCCTATACGTTTGCATATAGTGTATTCGCGTAACCTTCACCAACTCAATTGAGTCATTTTTTTATAAACAAATAATTTCAGGGGTCAAAAGTGCAGTTGCACTGATTTGATTTGTAGCTTAGAATCTGTATGTATTGAATAAACTAAAAGTGAACCATCAACCTTTTAACACAACACAGACAAACAGATTTTCTTTCTTTCTTTTCTTTCTTTCTTTTACTACAAAGAGCTTTTAGACACAGTAGAGTGCAACTTTGAAATTGCACTTTTATCCCCTGATTGTACCTCATTAAACAAATTCACTCACTTATCTCCATAATCAAGAAGTACGGCGTCACAATTAGATGCAGCAACGTCGATATCAGAATGACTATGAGGGGCAACCCGTAGCTGTCGTCAATACTGTTGACGACGTCGCAGAGGGTGCCGTGCAATGCTGCCAGTCTCCGGACGGCATCACACGGGGATACTATGAGACGTGGTTCCCCGCTAGCTGAAATGAGAGCAACTGTTGCGGGTATAGGCCGACTTACCAATCGAAACTGCTGCTCATTTTTTTTTTATGCCTAAAATCTATTATTAGTCTAGTAGACTGTAATTGATAGGTTGTAGTAGATAAAAATTTTGAAAGTTGTTTGTTATCATGACTACAATCACGTGTTTAAGGATCGGTCACTAATTACTAGTCACCTTGTACATATATCGGGTTATACCAATCTGACGCTACCAGGATAGTAAAGAATATGTGAAGGTAACAATCTTACCAGTTCTTTTAATAATTACGACATGTTCGCGGCCGGTCACGGAGTCCACCAGCAGGCTCACGTTGGCAGACCGCTGGTTATCGGCTGGCGCCACCCGGATCGCATAAATGTTTAGAGGTGACGCGCTTTTGGGATTCTCCACTGAAAACAGACATGTCACGAATCAGTCTTATATAGTTCCCCTTAAAAGTGGTAGTGTGTCTAATAAAACTACACAGTCTTTCCTCAAGAACAATAATATTTTTCTTGGTAGTTATGAAATGTATCTTTACAGGTAACACATGAGTGTTACCACGGCCATAATACATTAAGGGATAAGATTTAACCGCTGTACATAATGTACTGTAATAGATGTACAAGGTAATAATTATGTTATAAATACATAAATACATCCAATAGTTCACTACTAATATGTATAGAATTAACCCCATGCAATGCCGTGAAACTAGGAAAAATTAAATCATAATAATTATGCATTTATTTTATTTACCTCCTCATATCATAAGTTCCTTCAATTTTTAATGAACGTATTATTATTAAATCTCTGATGTTTAAAACTCTTGATCTTCAATTTTTTTGTATTTAAAATTTTTTCGTTCTTAATTTTTGTATTATTGTATTCAAAATTGAACTATGTATGTATTTAGGAAGAAAAAACTAACCCCTGAAATACAGGTATTAAAATCTAGCTCTGGAGTCAGGGCTTCTGTTTGATGATGTTTATTTATTATGCAAATAAAATATATAATAAAATCTATACAAAAAACATCATTAAAGTTATCAATAATAATGTGAATGTACCAGGGATGGAGACTTGTCGAGCGGTAAGAGCGAGCGCGTCGTTGACAGCTGAGAAACGCGCGCGCACCGACAGCGCCGTGAACGCGAACTGCAGCTCCAGGATCAAAACCACGAACCACAGCAGGTAGAACCCCAGGTAGTTCGTCACTACCTCCCCTGGAACGGGACACGAGTGCTTTTTTAAGAAAAGTTACGATATATGTATGTTAAGCTATTGTTAAAGGTTGTCAAGATTTGACGAGGCGAAATGGTTTATGGCTTAACTCACACAATATTCTCTTATCGTTATTAACAAAGGTGTAGCGACATCTATGACGCCACATAGGAACTAAAATATAACTATTAGAGTTTTTCGCGTGATCGACCAGGTGCCCGGATCAGACATAACACTGGTCGGACGGTCTTCCCTTTCAGCACCTGAATTGAATTTTGCCTCGGAAAACGTACTATTTCTTACATTCTCTATCCAGCTTTTTGGCCTGCAGCGCGTAGAAGGTAAAGTCGTCGGCTATGAGCACGGAGAAGAAGATTAGGATGCCCAAGATGATGCCACACAGCTTGCGCTCCGTTACCAGCGAGTACTGGCCTCCTATGCTGGTGTCTACCTGGAAACAGTGGAAGATATACGTTTAGTTAGCTGAAAAAAATAAGTGGTGTTGTAGCGACATCTATGTCGCCACATATGAACTAAACTTAGTTCTCTGTGCATTTGAAAAATACAGCTGTTGCAGTTGCCCGGACCAGACACAACACCGTCTGGTCGGAAGATCCATCCTTAAGTTGACGATGGGGCCTAAAGGTTCTAAAGTGGCGACCAGGTACCAGAAGACGCAGCGTTAGAAGTCCTCCCTCAACGTGGACCGATAACCTGTTGTAGGTTGCGAGATGTCCTACGTCCAACAGTGGACATTTTTTGGTAAAAATGGAGTGATGATGATCACCACATCGCACTTAGACGTGACACACATAATAATTCATTATTACCATAATAAATTCCATAGCGACACGATATTCTCACAGAACTTGAGCATTTTCTTCTTCCTCCTATGTGCACCTACACTCCTAGTGGACGGAGCGTCCATCATGTCGTACTTAAACGCAACACACGTAATCAGTATTACTACAATAAATTCCTTGCCAACACAAAAATCTCCAAAAACTTTAGCATCTTCGTCATCCTTCTAGGCACACCTACACTCCTGGTACTATGCGTTCCAAATAAGAATTGGAAAGCCAATAACCTCGATCTGTCAAATGTTGAGTGAAAAGTACGGTTTGCAAAAAAAAAAACTTATTTGCGTAAAGGATATTTTTTTGCTTTGTCGAACGAAATCTTGGTTAAATTGTTATTGTTTAATATAAATTAGCTAAATATAAATTAGGTAATTTTTATAATTTACTTTCAATTTTATTTATGAATTCAACGTTTAAATTATACTATCAATAAGCTAAATAATATCACTATAAACATTACACATAAATATATACAAAGAATAAAAAAAAATATATGCCTTGGCGCTCCTTGCTGCTGTTCTCCTCATCGCTGCCACTGTGGCGAAGTTGTCAACAGCCTCGGTCACCACGGCCTGTCATGCTGTCGAAGCGCGGGACGCATACCGCGGCACGCGAATATTAACGACATTATCCGACGAGCCCTTGTCACCGTCGGCGTCCCGGCTGTTTCGGAACCTCATGGCCTGGCACGCGACGATGGTAAGAGATCGGATGGTATGTCTTTATTTCCGTGGAAAATGGGTAGACCTTTAGTGTGGGACGCTACCTGTATCGACACTCTTGCGCCATCCCATCTTCCTAGCTCATCGTGCTGTGCTGGTGCTGCCGCTGCGGCAGCGGAGAACCTCAAGCGGCGGAAATATAACAACCTCGTCGGCAGTTATATTTTTGAGCCGTTTGGAGTTGAAACTCTTGGCCGTGGGGTCCGAGTGCACATACACTTTTTAAAGAACTTTCCAAACGTTTAGTTGACACTTCGCGTGACCCAAGGGCTGGCTTTTACCGCGGTCAGAGATTAAGCATTGCCATACAACGTGGCAATGCCACCAGCCTTTTGGGCACACTTCCAGTCGACAGCGATGCGGAGGAGTTTTTTGACGCTATATTCTAGTTGGGAGTAGCAATTAGCTAATTAATAAAAAACTATTTTATTTCTTATTTTCAAATTCGTAAATAAATTAAGTTTAAAAAATTTTGTTGCTCACCGTACTCAATTTCTTCGATTTGACAGTTCGACGTGACGTCACTACATGCCAATCGATCCTATTCTCATTTGGACCGCATTGTAAACAGGACTGTGACGTCGTACTTAAACGTGACACACGTAATACTTCAGTATTAGTGCAATAAATTCCTTACCGATGCGATATTTTCCAAGAACATGAGCGTCTTCCATAACCTCCTCGGCGCATCTACACTCCTGGTAGACAAAACGACCACCACGCTGTACTTATACCATTCACGTAATAAATCAGTAATCTAATAAATACAAATTAATTCAATAAATTCCTTACCGAAGCGATATTCTCCAAGAACTTAAGCATCCTCCTCTACCTCTTGGGTAGAATCCTACAATCCTGGTGAACAGGACGACCATCACGACGTATTTAGACGCGAAAAACGTACAATAAATTCCTTACCGAGGCGATATTCTCCATGAACTTGAGCATCTTCCTCATGCGTCTGGGCGCCCCGTACACTCCGGCACCAGCAGTGGCCACCACGACCAACACGTCGCACGTGGATACCACCTGCGACATACGGGAGGACATGCGCACTGATAGCTCCACCCCCACGTTAATCTCCGCTACTAGTCCGAATATTGTGCATATTACTGGAAGGGAGAATACAGTTTTCATAGTCAGAGATTTAAAAATATTTTGCAACACGTTTTGATAGGTTGAGAACAGAAGTTTTCTTTTCCTAGCTACTACCACGATTTTTAAGTAAATGGACCAAAGCAGTGGCCAATGCCCAGCCTGCTGTCAAACAACATTCAGTTGTCATTATACCATTGTGCTTTGGTCCATAGCAACTAACCATTAGACCAACAGACCAGTCATAATATACATAAGTGTCACAATTTTCATGTAAACGTTTGTAAATCTTTGGACACAAGTCTCGCCTAACCGCTCATGATCGTATGACTTGCAGACCACAACTCTACCAAACTTGTCAAAATGATACTCTGAAGTTGTCATTAGGTCCCTACGCGAAAAGGTAATAAATAGGACACGTGATGCAGGATGAAATACGGATATGACAGCTACAGTGGACGACATTGCCATGGCCGAATACGGGCCAGGCAAAGTATTTAACTAGTTTTGCCATCGACACGCTAAGAAGAAAAATGATACTCTGATTCTAATTTACCATTTGAGGTTAAAGCTCGGGCCCTAATTCTGACCGTTCATTTAGTACAGCCATAGTGATATAATTAGACACATGAAGAGCCCAAATTAAGTCAGAAGGAGGCAATCATTTGACTAGGTTTAATAAAGTAGAATGTCTGATTGTAGTATTTCCTTAATTTATTAATGCTCCTATTCATTAAAACAAAAGAAACGCTACTCACCAAGCACTGTGACTAAAATGTAGCTGTACACACACATTGCACCCGATATGCTGACGGTGAACCCATTGCTGCGGGACTCGAAACGCAGGGGAGCCAGCCCAAAAAAACTTGAGATCTGGAAGTAGATCATGGTTAATTTATATTTACCTGCTTTAAAGAAACGAAATGCAATGTTGCCGTTCTATATTGGTTAAATTGAGATCATGCATCAAATAAAACGAGTTGTTCCACATTCACACAAATTCGGAAAAAAAATAACGTTATAAAAAATTGGAGGTGACTTGAGAAAATAATACCGGGTAATATAAAAGTCGGGGTAAATTCGGGAAAATTAATCATATACCAGAAACACCTTGTTTAGTATACTAGGGCTGCATAAACTGCAGGCTATCATTTACATGCATTAACTGCAGGCTATTATTTTCTTTGACGTGTAAAAGTGTTTTTAAAACCTACTTACAGAATAAATATCATTTAACACATGTATAGCCCAAGAACCATAGTGTGTGAGGCATTCGTGACCCCACCTCCGTCGACACTAGCAGGGCTGCGCTGCCACTAAGACTACATAGACTGAAGGAGTACTCATTAAGAAGGAACATAATTATGCTCCACCAACCAAGTAATGTACAGGCATGGTACTTAGCTCTAGCCCCCGTTTTAGTTCGGACTGGTGCAGCTAATATCAGAGCTACATAGGATGTAGGAGACTTGATTTATCTTTTCATTTTAAACAGATAATAATCAATTAATGACATCTTCTGTGCTGAATGCAGTGGAGTGTCAGAGTATTGCGACGGCCATGGTATCTCCGGTAACGTAATATAGATTGTAGGAGATCTAGGGCTAGCACTTACCAGGGCTCTATAAACTGCAAGAGTATTTACCTTCAGTATGAATGCATGTGCTCCACCAACCACGCAGTGTGTAGGGCGGTTGGGTCTAGTCCCCGACTCGGTCGGGACTGGCGAAGCCGTAACTTCCTCCACCTTCGCTGACTCCACGCCTTTGAACAAAATATACAATTTTTTATATTCTTCTTGTGCTTATGATGCCCACGGATCATAACTTATAGCAATTAGATCACTACGCACTATCGACGACTTGGGCTCGGTCTAGTCGATTACCAGACGGCCGGACGACGAGCTACTCATTGCTCGACGTCTACAAGCCCGCGTCTGCGTCTACGTCCGCTAATAGCCGAGGTCGAGGTCTCGGTGGCTGGAGCGTAAGGATGTTCCTTCCCTCACGCGTGCGACCTCCTCCCTCGCTAGCATTACTGCTTCGCAGAAGGACACGATTGCCTGCCATTCCTCCTCGCTCCGGGCTATAGCCTGACCAGGGCTCGGCGCGACAAGTCACCGCCGCAGAATGCCTCCACGAGGACATGGCAGTGCTTCGCCCAAGCTGAGCACACCGCCACCGTATGCTCCACCGTGTTCTGTAGGCGGTGAAGTATAGCTATAATGCTTAAATGTAACGCTATACTTAGGCACTATAGTTGAAGTCAAGAACAGTCGGAATTAAGCGAATTTTAAGGCAATAATTTAACTAACTCCAATAAAGTGGAATGCCCAATTTTACACTAAAATCAAACTAAACTAAAAAAATAACATGCAACATTCAATTCATACACGTATAAGAGGAACATGGACACTTGGGTTTTCATATTATATTACCGTTTTTACGAGGAATACTATAAGAGATATTATCACAATTCATTGCCAAATTATCACTTATTGCAAGCTCGCACGACACATTTAGTTTATAAATCACATCAACACGTTAGTTTTTCTTCAATCCGCTAAAATACATAATAAAAGTGGTCCTAAGAATCTATCCTTATTTAATTTTAGAACTTGATGGCAAAAGGCCTCTAAGTAAGTATGTTTCTCCTCCTCGTTTTAAAACAAACTGGATAAAGCTTGCCCTGTCGAAGTACCAGGAGCTCATTAAACTCCCCTATCTCTCTTTACAACTGTCGATAACTACAACTTTTTAATTATCTTTTGAAAACACTCTACTAGGGGTAATAAAAAATCAACCGTATTTCACTACGATACAATTGGAATTTCTATGAATTCGACATGAACATTGCACTACATTTTGTTCGAGAGTTCTTGTTTATTCGTTTTCAGTTAATATACCAAACTTGTTGCAGGATGGGCACTCCATAATTATGGCAGTAAGTCCCCTTTTTGAGGAGAGGCTTCCTCACCTTTTGCATGACGCAGATCTTCACCGGACATGGTAAGTTCGAGAGGAAAAAGAATAAAGAAAGATTATAATTATATATTAATTAGCTTCGCGTTTGACCACTATCTCACCTGTGGTGCTATTCGCTAAGAAAACGCAGCGCTGCTTCAACGACGAACACCCAAATAGGATGTATTGGATTGTCAACCTAATGAACTTATACATTGGATTGTTAATTCAATGTATCTTATTTGGATGTTCGTCGTTGCGGCAGCGCTGCGTTTTCTTAGAGAATAGCAGCACTGATGGTAAGCGATGATATGGCCTACGATGGAGCACGCTTGCCTAGAAGTAACCTATTCCCCACTCTTGACTTAGACCTTCAAGTTATGTTATAGCTATCAGAAAACACATCTTGCATCGAATTCGAGCGGAAGAAACGACCGGATGTAAGCCCCGAAGGACGAAAAAAACTTGTTGCACACAAACTAGTTTTTATATAATGTAAGTTGTTATAAAAAAAAAAAAACGTCATATTACTTTTAACATCTTTTTATTTCTTTTTATTTCTAACCCAATTTGTTTTCCCCTGACAGGCAAAGGGTGCTCTTTCCAAACCTCTCTTTCTTATCAAGAATCTCAAGCTAAGATTGACCCGCAATCATCGTCTTAAAAATTAAGAGGATTGATATATTATGAGGGAATATACTTGACGCTGGCAATCAGAAAACCTGGACTCGAAACTCACACATCTATGATCAGTGTCATCACCGTCGCAAATCTACAGTCACTGATAGACAAGGACAGAGATAAGAGCCAGCGCTGTCGTGCAAGCGAAATCATAAAATAAATATATTTTTGCATTTGCATAACACTCTCGTTTATTTCACTCGCTGGTTACGACTAAGTGAATTCAGGTCATAAATACCTGATTTCAGCAGTCCTCGTGCTAGAGGCGAGTCATCTAGATCTTTCGCTGTTTTGCTTTTAACTAAGATTGAGAGAAAAACCTACGAGAAAAGAGGTACCGATATTTTATTTATTACGTTTTTATACGTATCTCAGGAGCAATAATCGTAGCAATAATACCAGGGTAGCAGAATAAGCAAGCAGCTTACTTTGTTGACAGCCAAATGCACGACCACGTGACAATATTAATATCCCATAATCTCGAAGAGTTTCCCGAGAATAAATCATCAACAAAGATAAAATATATTGCTCGTGGGAGGCCATTTACTAATAAATCGAATAACATAGCATAGTAGTAATATGTGTCGAAAATGCCGACATAAACATATGACGTCACAGATAAAAGGCAACACTGTAAAAAATTCCAGTACAATATTTGACTGGCCCATTGACGAAATAGAAAGATTATTTATAAAAGTATTGAGTTTAATAATTATCTTTTAGGTATATTTCTTCACTGAGAATTTGGACACCACCAGATGTAATGAAACTGATAAAAAAGTTTTAAAAAGAAATTTATTTCCTGAGTTGCATTAGTAAAAAAAAAGAAATTTATTAAAAATCTATATAGGGTGACTGTGTGTGTGTGACTGCATTCGTATATGCGTATATTAATTCGAGTTTTTGAAAAAAAGTACTTTTATTTTTATTTATTTTTTCTTTACAAATCGATAGTATTTCATGTACCGAATCGACCCTCCACGGGATTAAAACGCCAAAAATTTTACGTTGTATATATAAAAGCGAAATACCACTCACGGATGAATACCATTTAGTTTTGATTACACAAAAACATTAATATATAGACTAAAGGCTACTCCTAACTAAAATATGGCGTCAAACTCCTCAGCATCGCTGTCGACTGGAAGTGTGACCAAAAGGCTGGCGACATTGCCACGTTGTATGGCATTGCTTAATCTCTGACCGAGGTAAAAGCCAGCCCTTTAATCACGCGAAGTGTCAACTAAGCGTTTGGAAAAGTCTTTAACACTTCGATCCACAACTACCCAACTTGTTCATACAAAAGTAGACTCTAAACATCGGAATTAAGGCCTATAGTGGCGTGGATGTGAGAGGACACCGGTGTCCTCTGAGCTAGGACAGATTAAAAAGCGTATGAGCACACGGACCCCACGGCCCAAGAGTTTCAACCCCAAACGGCTCAAAAATATAACTACCGGATTAATCACGAAATCTCAGAAACTATAACACCCACAAACTTAAAATTTGGCAGGTAGGTTCCTTATAAGTATGTAGACATCCGCTAACAACGGATTTGACGAAACTCCACCTCTAATAGGGTTTGAGGCGTGGCTGGAAAGGCCCCACGGCGTCGTCACCTTCCGTTTGGCGCAGGTGCTGACCGAACACGGCAAGTTCGGTCCGTACCTGTACAAGATTCGTGCGGAGACGACGCCCGGGTGTCGCCACTGTGCGGACCGCCCGGTGGACACGGTGGAGCACACAGTCGAGGTGTGCCCCGCTTGGGAAGAGCATCGCCGTGTCCTCGTGGGGGCGATCGGCGGCGATCTCTCGCGCCGGGGCTTGGTCCAAGCCATGCTCCGGAGCGAGGAGGAGTGGCAGGCGGTCGCCTCCTTTTGCGAAGCAGTAATGCTAGCAAAGGAGGAGGCCGACCGCATTAGGCAAAGGCGCACACGGCGCCGCCGCCGCCGGGTTTCTGATCCCGATTTCCGGCCACCGTAGGCGCGGGCTCGCGGACGGTGGGCAATGGGTAGCTCGCTGTCCGTCCGTCCGGTAACAGACCGGTCCGAGCTCAGGTCGTCTACGGCACGCACTGTTCCCGCGCGCCTCAAGGAGTTGTCAGCAAACTGTAGGGGTCCAGCAGGGCCGAAGCCTACTGGGGCCAAAGGTTATGCGAGAGTGTCACCACGGGCCCCGGGACAAAGGCAAGGAACGGAAAGGTAGGTTTTTAGTCAGTAAAAGTCTGACACTATTTCCCGCCCCACCCAAGGGCGGGATTTGTCATTGGATGATTTTACCTACCAAAAAAATAAAAACAAAAAACCTCTAATAGGGTTAAACGGTTGTTGGAAGTTTGTATGGAGAAACCGACTTTCACGCAAGCGAAGACGCTAGCAGAACCTAGTATATTATATTTTAAAACTTTTTATCTGACTGTATTAAAACGTGTGTGTTCAAATAAAACTACCAATTTGGACCCTTTTATCCAAGTATTATATGCTTCGGAATCGTCAGCAACTCGAAAAAAAATATTTGAAAATAGATTTTCAATTTATATAACATTATCTTATAGCCTAATAAATTAGTATAATCGCAATATTTCACGATATTATTACTACAATTTATTAGTCTACAAGCTTCTACCAGTATTTTACCAGTGTGAATGTCGAAAACTACCTATCCCAAAGGAATGTGCTATCCTGGTACTTTTTTTAAGATTGGTAATAATAAATAATAATATAATCCTTTATTATCAGGCAGCTAAGGCCCATAAATACAATAGAAAAATAATCTTACAAAATAATAAACTAATACATAAAACAACTATAACAAATTATTAAACTAATTTATTGAACTATTGCACACGAAGTGACGGCGTCGTGTTCCGCTGTTCCGGTGGCCGTGTTCGGCCAAAACTCTTCATTGAGGCAGATCTCCAAAAACCCAAAACCTAAGTTCCCTTTCAGAAGTCAACCCATGGTCTAGTAGGCTTTGACCCTGCTGGGCCCGTACGGTTTAGCTGACCTCTTGAGGCGCGCATGGAACACTGCATGCTGTTGACGACTCGGGCTCCGTCCGGACGGTTACCAGACGGCCGGACGGGAAGCTACCCATTACTCTTCGTCCATAGTTATGTTATAAACCTGGACTTTAGTGCAAAGTTTCATTAAAATCAGTTTATCCGTCCATACTATATCGATTTAAAAAAAAAACACTGTCCAAATACACAGACTTAAACATTAACAATTAAGATATTATACTTTATAATTTATACTCAAAGTACTCAATCATGTAGATTGAGTACCAATCTACTTCGACTGAAAACGAGATATTTATAGAAATTTTGTAACATAAATCAAGATTATCAATACCGTGTTGTCCAATAAACTGGGATAAACGCAATTTATGATATTATTACTGTTTGAGTAAGCGGTCAACGGTAAAATCATCCAATGACAAATCCCGCCCTTGGGCGGAGCGGGAAGTAGTGTCAGACTCTTACTGACTAAAAACCTCCCCCGTTCCTTCGTATCCTATCGCGCCGGGGCCGGGTATTCCTTTCGGAAGTTAACCCATGACCCCGGCAGGCTTCTACCCTGCCTGCCTGACGTTTTCATACAACCGCTCTTACGTGATTATGATGTTATTACTCACGTCTTTATTCAGATATTTTGGATACATGGATACCTTGTGGATATCATTATTTAGGCTTCTATAGAAATCAAAACATACATTTATGTAAAACTAATCCAGTAGATACCTCTGAAAATCTGCTATTTTACGTGAACTTTGAGCGTCCATAATGTACTTATATATTAAAAATATAAAAAGTACTTCTATAGAAGCCTTGTGCATTTAATCGAGATTCTAAATGATAATAAAAAATCACGTATTTTCTGGTACAAGTTTTGTGAAATATTCGAGTAAATTACGGAATTATTGAAAGCTAACAGAGTTTTCAAGCGTTATCTCTTTTTTCGCGTTGCCTCTCCATCAAACATCGCGTTGGATTACTTAGATGAAGCAACAAGCTATTAAATCATGCCAACCATGTGAGTGGGGAAGAGCAATCTTAAATCTCGTTTCGTAACTAATTAAGCTCTCAAAATTGTAGCGATCTCTAGAATAGATTTCGCTTCGAATTTTACTAGATTTATATTTTCTTTCAATAGTAAAATAGGATGAAATAGCACGTTTTGACGCAAGTGCCAAGTTTGTCATTGCGACCGAGGCGGAATTCGCACGAGCCGTAGGCGAGTGTTATGGAGCCGAGGGCTGCAGTGACAAATTTGCACGCGTATCAAACGACGTTTTCAATACACTTAAGTACGACTCGTGGGGGTTAACCCGCGCTCGTGAAGAAGAAGTGGAGGGGTAAGTACATTGAACGGTTCTGATGATGAAGCCGGAAGATATGCACCCGAACTTAGTAATAAATCAATATTTTCCTCTATTTTAATTTTTTAATTATCCTAACCGTGTCGAATCTTATTAGAATTGTCATGAATTACACTTTGGTAATAATGTGCCATCGAACTATGAAACGAAGTATTCTTGCCGTATTTTGAATTACAAGTAAAAAGTACAAAATAAAAAAAAAACATTATACAAAAAAAAAATAGGACTTTAATTTCAGAACTCAGTGAAAAATAACGAAGAGACAGGACTAGGAGCTCAGACTTTTAAAACTGTATAAAAACGTGATGTACAGGTTGCCATAATCTTCTATAACATAAAAATAAATTGCTTAATGTTTTGCTAAGCGCAAACCTCGTGAATAGCTGGACCGACCAGCTACCGTAGAGTAGAGAAGGGAGAAGCCGCGGGCAAAATCTATTTATCTTAATAAAATAATATGGACTCTTGGAGGAATACAATTTTTTATTCAAGAGGAAAGCGCTAGGGTAGCCTCTCATCATCTTCCTGTCTTTGTCCCGTTTTATTCGGAGTCGGTGCAACTCGTTTTTTTCTTCCAGTCTATCCTTCACTCGTCATGTTATCACTAACTCCCTTATCTTTTATAGGTAACACACTTCCCACAACCCATCCAACTTTTCTTTGGCCTCTCCCTCTCCATCTATCCACATGTATACTCGTAACTCTTTTAGTAACATACGTTTCACACCTCCTCCTTACATGAACGTACCAAGATAAACGATTCCCCTTCAACTTTTCACTCACTGTTGCCACTTTCAAATTTCTTACATATTCATTTCTCAATTTATCTTTTCTTGTCATACCACACGCCAATCTCAACATTTTCAACTCCAGCTACATGCAATCTTTTTTGTTCCGTTTTTTTCATCTTCGATACATGCAATCTTTTTTCTTCCGACTTTTTCATAGCCCTACATTCAAATTTCATAAGTTTTTTTGCATTTTGCAGGTCAGAGTTAGATTCTATGTTGCTATTGTTTTGTGTCGCTATATTTTTAAGGTGACATGGATAAATAAATAAAGGTGGTCATGATATTTTTTTACATGGATATATATGCACTACGCACTAGATTAGGCGTGCCGTACAATCACTTTGCTTGCCATACACCTCTTTACATTGATGACTTAATGACATTAGTGCAGTTTTGCAATGTTTAAGCGCTGTAAGTTTTGAAAGTTTTGTTAGACATCATAATGCTTATTTAGCGCTGCAGTGAACTTTTGTTTTAACGTATTTTTACAAATAATTTGCATGAACGAGCTTGTCTATCACTTAGAATATAAGTCGATGTTTTTTTATTATAACGTCGAAGTACAATTAAAACTATTGGATCGATTTTAAAAATTCTATCATCAGTAACTAAGTGATGGGAGTAGGCATATTTTCTACTTTAACTTAAGTAACATAAAGATATACATACCAAATATCAGCCGGGATATCGGAGTTTCACCCAATGCATAACTATTTGTATTTGTCCAACTGGAACGTATCATTTTTATTCCAGCTCGCACAAACTTTATTAACAATTTTCATGTAAGTACGTACTTAATATTAACTGTTATAGAAAGACGGCGTATACACACTTGGTTGTTCTTCTCTTTTCGCACTCAAACATAACTAACAACAAAAACAAAACAAAAAAGTCCTAATGTTTACCAAAATTTTTCACAACACACACTAAAAAAAAATTACCAAAAAAATGTCCCAATATTTTTTTTTCATATTACACCTCTTTTATTGGGACTTGATTATTTTAGTAACAAAAAAAAATTTATAGTCAAACCTACATATTATACACCGTTAAATTTTGATCATTTTAATCCCGTGGAGTGTCGATCCGGTACATGAACACTGTCGATTTTTAAAGATAAAATTAAAAAATAAAGTATTAATGCATGTAAGAAATTAATTTCTTTAAGTAAACGAGTCAATGATCTTGTAGGTTGTTGTCGGTCGTAGCGTACTAACTACCTATAGATCATTGAAATCGCCCAGCTGACATTTACTTAAAGAAATTAATTTCGTACATGCGTAATTTAATTCGAGTTTTAAAAAGTACTTTATTTTCGAGAGTAACGAATTAACCCTCCACGGGATTCGGAAACGATAAAAATTTTACAGTCCATATCTTCTCAAACACTCACTTTTAAATCCAAAAAGAAAAAAAAAACAATCCAAAAATCCATGGAACAAACTAACATAACGTTGATTGATCGCGGCTTGTTTTTTTTTCACGTATGTGTGTGGGACGAGCTCCACACGTGTAGTCAGGAACTGCACTGTTATTTATTATTGATAAAAGCTAAATGATATGTTTTCGTGTCTCATGAATCATAGAGGAGTATCTAGCAATGACGGATGTATCTCGGTCATGGCCGTTCATTGTGAGAACGTGCAATATCCCGAGTATGCAATAAACAGAAGCAGACGATGCAGCATGGAAGATAGCTGCATCGTTTGCTTCTGTAGCATGCTGCATCTTCTATACTGATAGAACTTCTATTTGACTGGCCTGTTGGTCTAGTAGTTGGTGGCCCTGACTGCTATGCCGGAGGTCGTGGTTTCGATTTCCACCCAGGACAAATGTTTGTGTGATGAGCACGATCATTTTTTGTGTGTCTGGGTGTAATTTATCTATAATAAGTATGTTTTTAGAAATATATAAGTAAGTTTATCAGTTGTCTAGTACTCATAACACAAGCTCTGCTTAGCTTGGGACTAGACGACGTTGTGTGATAGTTGTGGAATAAAAAAAAAAGAAGGTGCAACATGGAATATACAGTTTTTAAGACGCAGCATGGAAGATGCAGCTTGGAAGATATAATTAACGAAAGTCGCAATTAAAACTGTTTAATTAAAGAATTTTGAGAGTTTTTAATATGCGACTCTAAAACATGATAAGATTCTTCAATAGTAGCCAACCGGTATCGGGAATAGATTTCAAAGCTCCTAGTGGTTAAGACTCCTTAGTAAGAAATCTCCTTATTATTAACGATTAATAAAACAACCAATTTCACCTAAACTTTTTAAAATTATCTTCTTACTTTACTCAAGGATCAAATTAAGATTCCTGATTAATTTTTTTTAAATTAAGTTTTTTTTTATTATATTAAATTTCATGTAATTATTTTCAATTCGTCAAATTTTAGTATTTTTTAAACTGAAGTTACATATTATTTTTAGATTATATATTATTTTTTGTAAAAAAAATTTTTTTAAACATAATTTAAAATAAAAGCATCACGTATTCTATTAGGTGTAATAAAAAATATAAACGAAAAAAAGAGAACAACCGTACGATAACCTCTATGAATTTAACACTAATGAAGTAATGACATTTTCGGAGGAAATACATTATCTACATTATAAGTAACTAAGTTTTTTCTAAGTGAAAACGAAATCAAAACAACATTAGGAGTAGGACGTTTACTGAGCAAACGGAACGGGAACAAAAAATATGCCAAACTTAAATGTATATAAATTATTTAATTAATGACAAAATTTTCAGATGACAGCGATGTGGAGGACTGCACTTCGACGCTTGAGTATATTTTGTTTTTGTATTAATGTACATACTATGCGATCTAATTATAAATAACATCGATTTTTCACCTTCAGGAATCAGGTAGGGTGAGCAAAATCCAATTTTTTTTTAAAATTAATTTGTATACGAAGCATGAATGACAAAAGTTAAATTAAAATCAAGTTCTTCAATTCCGCTCAGTCAAATGGAAGAAGAAGGCGAATTGTTGCCAGAATAATAAGAAAGAAAACTCCTTTTTTAACTAATTATGACTTCTTCTTCTCGAGTTTAAATAAGACTTAAATAATATTCGTGTTTTCGCTTCACTGAAGTTTTCGCGGTGACATTATTGTAGAATAAACAGTTTTGATTGGTTTTATTTATTTTAATTAGTTTTTTAGGACTAAATAAATTGTTTTATTATACTTTTAAATAAAGCTATCACAAAAGGTTCTGAATCCTATAAACTCTTAAGGTAGAACATTGGGCCCACATGGGCCACGTACGCCAATTTGGGCACGTCGGTCTCCATACATTTTATATGGCAACTAGGCTTGTAGAGCTACATTAGACCCACGCCACGCGACGCGGTTCCACGTACAACTCAGGCGTCGGCCACATGTGCGTCGGTCTAATGTAGTTCCCACTTTTCTACAGTCCTTCATTTCTGCTGTTTTTCTATTATAACATGGACATTAGACTGGCAGACCTAGACAAAAAAAAATCTGACAGCATTCCCGCCAAACGCTAAGTACAAAATATATAGCCATACATTTAATACTTTTAAATGTAGATACTTTACTTTAATATGAGTAGTTAACCGGGTGATTCTTTGAAACCGAGAGAACGTCTCATTCATCTGGTTTTCGTACCTTTCAATTTTGTGGCGTAAGCCACTGGGCGCAAATGAGTGCCTTTGATACATCTAGTGATCGCTGAAAACTTCTATCCAAATAAAATATCAAATTGTAAAATGCGGATGAATTTTTTGATGCCCTATGAGCTCTTTTTCTACCTTGTACTACTGTATATATACATGTTAAGTTGTAATATTTGTTAGAAATAATTTCGTACATGCGTATATTAATTAGTTTTAGAAAAAAAGTACTTTATTTTTTAATTTTATCTTTACAAATTGGTTGCGCGAATTTGCTGTGGTGTGGACTGTAGGTTTGAAAAGCGATCTAAGGTTTGTTAACAATATGCAGGTACTGCGTCTAGCGTTTATTAATGGGATAAATGTATTGGGAAGGAGCACTGACCTTTAGACTTCGAAGGTTGCACGTGGCACCGGCCGATCCTCGACTTCGCACATTTAAATCACTGCCAGGTCCTGTTTTGCACTACACTGCACCACTGTTGAGTTCTGAATGGTTGGATCACGAAAATAGTCAATTTTCTTGTAATTTCGAGCGGGCGCGGTTAGCGGTGCGGTCACATTCACAATCGATGCACAAACGTCAAATCATTTCTTCAAGAGGTCGTGCGGGAAGCGGAAACGGTAGGGATAGGATTGCTAGGCCAAAAAAATAAATTACAAAAAAACAAAGTCGCGGATCATAGCAAATTGGCGCAACCATTCCCCCCGGGTTTGAAGGGTTACCTTCAAAGAAAAGAAAAAAACAAAAGCGAAACTAAACCGTATTACTAATCTAAACTATCAATACTAGGTAGCGAAACAACTTATAACTAACTATGCCACTACTACTGATTAGGCAGAGGGCAGAGGCGAATAACCGGACGCAGGTACGATCCAGTTGCGGTTTTAACCTTTACGACTCGCGTTATTCCGTTCGAACCCGGAAAAACTTCTTCCACTACACCAAGAGGCCAGTGCAGAGGAGGCGCACTCTCAGTCTTCAGTATCACCACAGTACCGACTGTGACTGGATCTGAAGGAGTGTTCCACTTTTGACGCGACTGCAGCGTATGCAGATAATCTGTCCTCCATCGCTTCCAAAAGGACTGAACTAAGCTATCTAGCAGAGCGTGACGCGGGTGAAGCTGCAGTTTGTCAGTCTCGACATCTAAAGCGGGCAAATATTTAAGAGGAGTCGTCGTCAAGAAGTGAGCCGGCGTCAGCGCTAGTGGCTCCGATGGATCACTAGACAAAGTCCGACACAACGGACGCGTATTCATCAACGCCTCTACCTGAGCGAGTACGGTGCTCAACTCCTCGTACGAGAGAATCTGTTCGCCTATGACCCGAAACAGGTGCGACTTAAGGCTTTTAATATTCGCCTCCCAATTGCCACCAAAATGACTAGCCGCTGGCGTATTAAAACACCAATCAATGCGATTCTCAGCTAAGACATGGGCGAATTCACTTTGGTAGTACTTGGAGCGTAAGAATGTATGTAATTCCGAAATATTGCGTCGCGCTCCAACATAATTTGTGCCGTTGTCAGAGTATAAGCGCTTAACGGGACCACGGCGAGATAAAAATCGTTTAAATGCAGACATAAAACCCTGCGTACTCAAATCACTGGTTAACTCTATGTGAACCGCACGAGTTGTCATACAAACGAATAGGCAAATGTATGCCTTTGTGGAACGTATACCACGACCACGGGCAATAGTGACTTTAAACGGTCCAGCATAGTCCGTCCCAGTATGTATGAAAGGTTTCACCGTCTGTACAACACGACAAGAACGATGGTCGGCCATTTCCGGCGCGTTGAAACGCGGGCGGAGCTTAAAGCAGAGCACACATCTGTGCACTCTAGCGCGTATCAAATTGCGAGCGGAAAGTATCCAGTACTTCTGTCGAAGAATGGACATTAATAAATCGGGACCAGCGTGACAATTCACCTTATGGTGATAGTCCACCAACAAATCCAAAACGTGATCCCTGCGTGGTAGAACTACTGGATGCATTTGTTCAAACTCTAACTTAGCATTTCGCAGACGGCCACCGACACGAATGAGTCCGTCTTGCAAAAATGGTTTCAAATGTTGAAGTGCGGGACTACAAGGTTTATGTGATTCTAAACTACGAAATTCTATTGAAAAATAAAATTTCTGCAACTCTCGAAGTACAACTGATTCAGCTCTATCCAAATCAGCTGCGATTATAGAACCACGCGATGGTAATAATCTCAAAAATCTTAGGACGTAAACTACACAGCGTAATAGTCTCGACCAAGACGAGACTCGATTAGACAACAACAAAACAACTGACTCTTCACGCGGAACTGATACTACAAGCGTATGTTTCTTCTCCTCGGGTGGCTCTGAAACAGTAGCGGGGTTAAACGGAGCACTTGGCCACTCGTTAGGAGTGGCATGAAGCCAGGGAGGGCCACAAAACCAAAGCGGATGATTTAAAATTTGCGCAGGAAGCAAACCACGTGAGAGACAATCAGCTGGGTTTTCTGCGGAGGCACGGGAGCCACCGAGCGAAAAAATATCACCCTTGAAAGGGAGCGCGACAACATAACGACCATCTTTATCACGAGTAGTCGTGCGGGTATAAATCTCCTCAGTGATCTGATCCTCAGGGCTGAGAATAGGCGGGACATTGACCTCTTCAATCTCCCAGAACTTGCGGATGGTAGACTCAAGCGGCGGCTCGACGGTGCAACAGTGCGACACAGTCGAGTAACTATTTAAACAAGCGGGTGCGGAACCAACTATAACAAACCCGAGAACTGTTTCCAGTGCGTGCGGAGCGGGGTACATCGGAAGACCTTGAATTTTACGTGATAACTGGAGATGCGGGAGAATCGAAGCACCGATCAATAGATCGATATCTCCAGGGAAAGCGTAATTTCCGTCGGCTAACTGCAAGTTCTTAAACTCCGTCAGCATGGACGTGTCAACCGGTACCGTGGGCAACCGTTCCGTAATCTTATCTGCGACTAGCGAATCCATTCCAAACGAAATATTACGATTAAAACGTGAACTAAATATTATTTTAATGGAACCGTGAATGGTTGCCTTTAAACCTCCAAAACCTTTCACTTCTGAGCGGGATGACCAATTATTAAAACTAAAACCAAGGCGTTGACAACAATCCCGAGTAATAAAATTACTCTGGGAAGCGCCATCTAGTAGCGCTCGAACGGTGTGCGGTTTGCCAAAGGCATCTACAATGACAACTTGCGCGGTCGCAAGTAAAACGGTAGTGATTTGAGTACCAGCGGCGGAAAGCGAACACAATGTTACGTCGTTTGCACTTGCAGCAGGCCGCGCGTCACAAGCGTCGCGCGTCTGCGCAGGCTGCTGCTGCGATGGCAGCTTACTACTCTCAAAATGTAAGAAGGTATGATGTCTAGCTAGACATTTACGACAGCTAACACCACTGTTACATGACGTAACCAGATGTTTGTCACTTAGACAATTAAAACACAAATTATTAGTGCGGACAAACTTGTAACGATCACTAGGCCATAATCTCTGAAATCCCGAACACTTGTACAGCTGTGTATGGCTACCCTTACACAGAGAACAGTCAGGTGTTGAGGCGGTATTAACTAGCGTATGTGCAGTCTTGACCGACTTCGACGACGCGTCCATACGGCGATCGGAACCTGTCCTATTCGTGACTTCATGACGTGCCGACGTGCGCTGCAATACCTTAATATGGTCGCGAATAAAAGATTCTAAATCTTCGAACTTAGGTATTTCTTTGCCGCGCTGAGTCGTTTCAAACAGACGAACAGTTTCAGGATCTAATTTATTTAAACCGATATACAAAAACAAAAAGTCACAGAGGTCATTGACCTTTAGGTTCTTTACTGCACGAACAGATGATGCGAAAATATTTAAAAACTTCTCTAAATTATGATCGTTACAAACGGAAAAACTTTTCAAATCGAATAATTGATCTAAATATGCGGTGGCTACCAATCGCTTATCTTCGTATTTTGTTTTTAAAGTGTTCAAAACTAAATTGTAATTTTCAGCGCTAAACGTAATTCCAGCACAGACAGCCTTTGCCTTACCGGTCAATTTTTCTACGAGATAATGCAATCTCTCGTGATCTGTCAGCGATGTGTTCCTATGTATTATATTTTCGAAACTATCTATAAATAAATTCCAATTTCGAATGTCACCATTAAATTCAGGTATTTGAATTGGCGGCAATCGTGGGCGTTCGCGAGGAGGGTTGGATAAACCACTCGCGGGGGGGGGGGGGTCTCTAAACTCCTAGCAATACGTTTGATACGACAATACAAGTCATCAAAGGACGACAATGCCTGATAACTCACACAGTAATCAGGATTTAACTCCAACTCTAAAATGTTTATATCCTTAATTGTAGATTTAAAATCCGCGCGCAAACTATCTAAAGTTTCCAACGAACACAAGAAAGCATCTCTAATCATCAGATCCGAGATTTGCAAAGATTTATCACAAATTGATTGAACACGTGAAAACTGTGAGTCCCTTTCGGCGTATAAAAGCTTTAACTGAACCTTTAAATCAGTACTAACCTTGGTTCCCTTAAGAGACATCTTGTCTTGATATATTCACACTATACACTCAAACAAACACTTAACGAATTATTAAGTAAGCGATAATTATCAGATAACAATATGGTAATATTGTAAACAACAAAGTGAACGGCGAACGAACGGAATAACCTGTCTATATAATCTATGGTTTATCCGTTTCCTACAATTATTCACTCAACAATGAACGGGTATTTTTGAAATGCGTCTACCTACATGCAATTTGTAGGACTTCCGAATGAATTTTGGCAAGAAAAAGAATGCGATCGATTTATATCTACGCTGATATTTACGTAGCTAACTATAATTATGCGGTGCGGTTGACGGCGTAGGTACCGTAATTATCAATGACTCTTTAACTATACGAGCGAAATAACGTATAGTTGCCTAAATGCCTAGATGCGGGTTTTCTACTATTATATCTAGGTAAACAGGCGCGTTGCGTTTATTCCCTATGGAACAAATACTATATTGCGAAATTACAAGAAAATGATTCACGATCCTGCTCGTAGGACCAAAAGTAATGGTTGCGCGAATTTGCTGTGGTGTGGACTGTAGGTTTGAAAAGCGATCTAAGGTTTGTTAACAATATGCAGGTACTGCGTCTAGCGTTTATTAATGGGATAAATGTATTGGGAAGGAGCACTGACCTTTAGACTTCGAAGGTTGCACGTGGCACCGGCCGATCCTCGACTTCGCACATTTAAATCACTGCCAGGTCCTGTTTTGCACTACACTGCACCACTGTTGAGTTCTGAATGGTTGGATCACGAAAATAGTCAATTTTCTTGTAATTTCGAGCGGGCGCGGTTAGCGGTGCGGTCACATTCACAATCGATGCACAAACGTCAAATCATTTCTTCAAGAGGTCGTGCGGGAAGCGGAAACGGTAGGGATAGGATTGCTAGGCCAAAAAAATAAATTACAAAAAAACAAAGTCGCGGATCATAGCAAATTGGCGCAACCACAAATCGATATTGTTTCGTGACCCTCCACGAAATTAAAACGACTAAAATTTCACGGTGTATACAGGGTGACTGGTAATTAGTGAACGATACTTAAACACGTGATTGTAGTCACGATAACAAACAACTTTTACTATGGGACCAAACCTGAAACCGCGAAAAATAAAATAAAAGTTGTTTGTTATCATGACTACAATCACGTGTTTAAGTATCGTTCACTAATTACCAGTCACCAATTAGTTAGTCAATAGTTATTTGTAATGAACCGAATTATAGTACGTTTTAAATTACTGTAAAAAAAAAAATGTAGAAAAAATCTGGGCCAGATGAATGAGACATTCTCTCGGTTTCAAAGAATCACAAAACTGTGCTTCTGTTTAAGGATTATTAGTTATAGGCATTTTCTCTAGCATGTACCTAATGTTTTTGACCCAAATAAACTTTAACCCGGATTAGAGAGAACAGCCCCCACAACGTCGATGGTTGGCAAGCCGGGTCCCTCACGAGGACTTCTTCCTACATTCTATAGCCTAGTTACATTACTCCATTTTACATTTCATTGTTGTCCAAACTAAACAGCCATGTGTCACTCACTTATACATTACTAGAAATGATAGCCACAATAAATTGTATATAATCTCTTTATTCCAAGCTTTTTGACGTCAAAACGATCCTTTGGTAAACACGGCGGTCAAGGTCATGAGGTCAAATGAAATGGAAGACAATACGGAACTAGTGACACTAATGGCGGGTTTCTGAATTGAGTATTTTGAGTTAAGAACGACTCAAACCATACTTACATGCCAAATTTTGACAGATTTGCAGGCTAAAGTAGAGTTTGAGTAATTCTCAAATGCTTAAATCAGAAATCGGGGGTAATAAATCACTTTTAAAAGTTTACCGAACAAGCGGTAAACTTGTACAAGTGATTTATTAGTGTAATTATAAAACTGTTGTAATAAGGGTTTTCAAAAAAAATCACGCCTCCAGTTGCCGCCACTTAAACCAAGTTTAAACCTTCGTTGTTTTTGGTTGCTACTTAATATAGATAATCCTGTATTCTTTGTTTATATGATAAATAATAAAAAATAAAAAAAACTTACAGCCAGTTTCTTCATCAACAACTAAAACTATCAGTAAAAGTATCAACTTTTACTATTATCAGTAAAAGTATCAAGTGTTACTATGATCAGTACCTCTACCATGAGTTTTAAGCAATAGTATTCGTCGCTACTCGATATCGACGCCGTAAATATTTTGTATGGCAAATTTTGCAGCGCCTCTAGCGGTCACTTGCAGAACAAAAATTTTCCATACAAAATATTTACGGCGTCGATATCGAGTAGCGACGAATACTATTGCTTAAAACTCATGGTAGAGGTACAGATCAGTTTTGAGCCGTTTGGAGTCGAAACGCTTGGGTCATGGAGTCCGAGTGCGCGTCTCCTTTTCGGTTTCACGCCGACTAATAGACACTTTGCGTGATCAGGGGGCTGGCTCTTTCTTCTGTCAAAGAATTAGTATTGCCATTCAACGTAGCAATACTGCCAGCCTTCTGGGCACATTTCCGGATGATAGCAATGTGGAGGAGTACTTTGACACCTAAGTGTATTTTATGTTATTAATTCATTATTCCCCGAGAGGACGCCGGCGTCCGCCGATACCTATTGTCTTTCTATTCTGTCTCTAATTACGATATTCAACAGGTAATTTTAGGTACATGGTTAGGTTTAGTATGAAAGAAGGTATTAGGAGTTTAGTTTAAAGCTTTCCACGTAATTTATGAGTAGGCATTATCAAAAACATAAAATAATAACTTTTACTTGACCATTATTCATATTGTTTCAAATGTGTTTCTTTATCCAAGTGTACGTGGCAAATAAGTTGAACCATTTGTTATGGATCCGTGCAGCACCCCACAATGATTGAGACTTGAAAATCAGTTACTGCACCTTCAAAGTCGACTGTCATGATTTTTCAACTTGTGTGACGCGATTTATACCCGATTTTCGGATCTCAATCGACCTGGGGGGCTGCGCGTGGCGTGTACCTATACACCGTTAAAATTTAGTCGTTTTAATCCCGTGGAGGGTCGATTCGGTATATGAAAAACTGTCGATTTGTAAATATAAAATAAAAAAATAAAGTACTTTTTTCTAAAACTCGAATTAATATACGCATTTACGAAATTAATTGCTTTTAGTAAATGAGTCAATGACCTTGTAGGTAGTCGTCGGTCGTTGCGTACTAACTACCTACAGGTCATTGGCCTCGCTCAGTTGACGTTTACCTACAGAAATTAATTTCGTACTTGCGCAAAATAATTCGAGTTTAAAAAAATACTTTATTTTTTAATTTTCTCTTTACAAATCGATAGTGTATCATGTACCGAATCGACCCTGCGCAGGATTAAAACGACCAAAATTTTACGGTATATATTTATATAATATACAACATGTGACGGAAATATTGCACACCCTTACGCATGTAATTATATTTTAGAAAATTAAGTTACAATCATAATTTTAAGCACTGAAGTCATTTATTATTCTTATGTAGTAGTAGTTACCTTAATTGTAGGAAAAAACATGGATTTTTACTAGGTTCATATTTTTGTTTTGACGGCAAGCTACCTGTTGTCCCCCATCCACAAGCCCGCGCCTAACTGAACCATTGTCGATAGTGTTACAAGTTATAAACTTTATTTTAATAACGCTTATAGATTACTTCTTGTTTTATTTTTTTTGGAGGATGAAGTTTCTTACCGGTTCTTCTCCACAGGAAACGACCAATTAGAACCATGCGCTAGCTTCTGACGTTTTATAAGTGTCCACGTAGGCCTATGTGAAATAAAAACATTTTTAATGTTGAATTTGAATTTTATGTGAAATAAGGGCGTGCGTCCCGTATTTTTTTTTTAAATTTAGTTACTTAATAAAACAAAATTTACCAAAATTACATTCCCCATTTTGATATTTTCAAACTAAATCAAGCCACATATTAACACCTCAACACTTCGAAATGTCGAAATGATGTTTGAACAAAGACACAACTGACCTTCAGAGCTCATAGCAAATGCTTCAAACAGCAGGTATTGGTAAGAAAAATACGTAATCAGACGGGTGTCGGCGTCAACGACTATCTAAACAAATGCTGGTCAGTAAACATGTTTGAAACTGACGTCTATTTGCTATCATAACATGGTTTCATGAAATTTTATTATTTCTCATTAGAATTTTTTGGACAGGGTGTAAAATAAAATAAATAATATCATATCATGTCTGATGAAGGCGTAAGTAACAAACAGATATTGTGATTTTTTGTTACTTTTACATTTTGGTTATATTTGCCGTGACGGTAGGTATTTTGTAATAAATTCGTGACTTCCTAAGGCTGTAGAATCAGTATTTTTTGTGATATTAAGTTTTAGACTGTGTTAGTTACTTGGGTAGAGCATTGAGTGCGAGTCTGTGGGCATCACTTATTGTTTCATAAGATAGTAAGTACATCAGTGTATAACAATATGATTTATTAGTAGACTAGTTTTCTGCCAGCGGTTCGGCCCGCGTGAAAATTGGTTTACCCTCTTTGAGGTGGAGTTTCGTAAAATCCGTTCTTAGGCGCCCATTACACGATAGGTTTTGCTGTCAGTTTTGCCACAGTCAAAATTTTGATTGACGAATAACCTACCGTGTAATGCGATGATTGACGTAGCATAGTACTGATTGACGAAAACCATCATTCACCATCATTCATGATTGATGGCAATGATTGACTTTAGCATGACCGTGTAATGGGCGCCTTAGCGGACGTCTACACCGTGTAAGGGACCTACCTGACAAATTTTAAGTTTATAAGTGTTTAACCACCGATTTCTGATTAGTATTTGAAGTTGAGAATGACTCAAACTCTACTTTAGTCTGTAATAAACCTGTCAAAATTTGGCATTTAAGTATGGTTTGAGACGTTCTTAACTCAAAATACTCAATTCAGAAACCCGGCCATAGTTTCTGAGATTTCGTGATTAATCACTGAGTGGTATCGCAGGTCGCTTTTATATACAATAGATTATTCTATGTAAATTAACAAATCATTACTGCAGCGAGGAATTACAGCTGGACTTCGATGAAGACTCATTTATTGTTCCCAAAGGGAAAGCTCTTTTTGTCACACTTACATTTTTTTTAGCCGTAGATCATCAAATAACTTTTCCCACTCTGGGTGGCCGGAGAGGTTGTGTCAGACGTTTTCCTACTAAATAAATGATAAGTAGAGTAAATGGTTAGTGCATTGACAGCCCCATATCATGTCCCGAAAATTACTTTCCATTCCTGGTTGCCTGTAAGAGATCGCGGAATGCGATAAGGCCGCCCATTTTATGTGCTTTAGTTAAATAGTTTTCCTTTTTTTGTGACTATTTATGTACAATAAAGTATATAATATATAAATAAGTTAATAGTTATAGGCTTCGGCGCACTATATTGATTTTTTTTTTTTTTTTTTTTGTGGTAGGTAAAATCATCCAATGACGAATCCCGCCCTTGGGTGGGGCGGGAAAGCACTATATTGATAGTGTATCGGTATTCGAACGCATATACAAACACATTAGTGACGTGAGACTTATCAAGTATTTTATTTATTTTTCTATCCTAAAATATCCTTTGATTACTTTATGATAAAAAGTTACCTATTTTCAAAACATCTGCCATCGATTCTGTGTATAATACTTTCAGGAAACATGTTTATTATATTATATGTTATATATATGTGGCCATTATCGAGAAGGTGACGTGGAAATAATAAAGAACTATTTAAAACATCATTATTCAGTTCAATCACGAGTTACGAGTAACAGTGTTCTATAAAAGGGCGTGAACTCCTTGAATATTAACGAGGCAATTTATTACCAAAACAAACACCACTATTTGTCACTCGTGCCTAATCTAGACACACGGCAGAGTGTTAGCCAAGTTCGCCAAGCAAAAGGGTGAGACACTGACCGTGGCCGTGGGTTAATTCGCAAGCCACTTCGGGGAATTTTTTGAACCCCTATTTTTTCGGGTTTTTTTTTTTTGATGAGTGATAATCATCCAATGACATCCCCCGCCCTTGGGCGGAGCGGGAATAGTGTCAGACTCTTACTGTCCAAAAAACCCACCACGTTCATTCGTTACCTTTCATACCGGAGCCGAGACTTCTTTTCAGAAACCAACCCTTGACCCCAGTAGGCTTCGGCCCTGCCTGCCTGTTAGTAGGCTGGGCCTCTACGGTTTGCTGACAGCTCCTTGAGAAGCGCGGGAACAGTACGTGCCGTCAACGACTTGGGCTCGGTCCGGTCGGTTATCGGACGGTCGGAGAGCAAACTACCCATTGCTGGCCGTCCACAAGCCCGCGCCTACGGTGGCCGGAAATATAATATATATATGCGGCTAGGCCGTGAGCGCCGTTGCCTTTGCCTGATGCCGTCGGCCTCCACCTTTGCTAGCATTACTGCTTCGCAGAAGGAGGCGACCACCTGCCACCGTTCCGGACCATGGCCTGTTCCAAGGCCCGGCCCATTTGTTTGGGTTGGGAAATCATCAAATAATTTCTCCCACTCTGGATAGTGCGAGAGGAAGTGTTATACTTTTACTGACTAAAAACCCACCTGATAATAATTGTTATATTGTGCGCTAGCTTCTGACATTTTATAAGTGCCCATGTAGGCCTATGTAAAATAAACGATTTTGAGTTTGAGTTTTGAGTTTTGAGTTTGAGTTTTGTTTTTGAGTTTTGAGTTTGAGTTTATGGTGTAGTGCGAGATGGGAAGATAAAACATACTCAATTAAATTTTACTTAACACAAAGGATTCAAATGAAAGGCTGCAAACTACCAAAGTAGCAACGTCGAGGGAAAAAAACCGGCCATGTGCGAATCGGACTCGTGCACAAAGGATTCCGTACCGTCCGTAGCCAATAACGGCAAAAAAAACACGTTTGTCGTAGGGGAGCACCACAATGTTTTTTTTTTTCAGTAGGTATTTGTCATTATAGCGGCAACAGAAATACATCATCTGTGAAAATTTCAACTGTCTAGCTATCGCGGTCCTTGATATACAGCCTGGTAACAGACGGACGGACAGACAGCGAAGTCTTAGTAATAGGGTCCCGTTTTTAACCTTTGGGTACTTAACCCTGAAAAAGAACATAACAAATTTTCAATTAAACTAACTATAGAACGTTGGTATATGACAAGAAGTTTAATTATGAAACTTCCTGAGAACTTGGTACACCTATAGCTTTTTTTCCGGTGGGTAAAAATCATCCAATGCTAACTCCCGCCCTTGGGTGGAGCGGGAGATAGTATCAGACTTTTACTGACTAAAAAAAATCTGCGTTCCCTTGATTCCAGGGCCCTGGTGTGCACTTTCACATTAACCCAAGGCTTTGACTCTGTTGGCTCCAGTTTGCTGACTAATCAGATCTCACTTTTGTGAGCAAAACCGTTGTACGTTGACGCCTAAAAAAGTTGGAACCAAAAATCTTCAAAAGCCTGCATCGCGCATAGTTCTCAGCACCATTTGAACATATACAACGGCCTGAAATCACAATATTGGGCAGTTACCCGGATCAGTACCTCTACCATGAGTTTTAAGCAATAGTATTCGTCGCTACTCGATATCGACGCCGTAAATATTTTGTATGGCAAATTTTGCAGCGCCTCTAGCGGTCACTTGCAGAACCAAAATTTGCCATACAAAATACACTATGCAACAAATTAGAAAAAAAACAAATTCACTGGGTTCACTGTACGTAATTACGATTCCCCACCCTAGGCCTAATTGAAATATATAAATATTTTTTTTACATCACATCAAGTTTAGTAGTGAAAGGCATTTAGTGATTTTACTTAAAATTATATGAAGTAGGAACATAAATTGTTATTCTACATGAAAAAAAACCTTTTTTTTGGAACGATTGGCTTTCCTCTTATAGTCATTAGTGGGAGTGTCCCTCTGAAGGATCCTACGGTAGTCCACAAGCATGGCTGGCAACCATCTACCTTGATAACGGTTTTTTATACCCTGTAATTTTTTGATGAAATCTTTTACCGTGTTCATCACTTATTACACCCATGTATATGGAAAGAAACTTAAACGGGAGTGTAAGAAATGGATTTTCAAAGACATTTTGCATCTTCGCTTGTGATACACATTTAAAAACATGTTAATTTTTTCATAGAAGTCTCGTAACTTATGATTCCCAAGGATTTTTTTTTGTAATATCAGCAAATTAAACTGACCATGCATTTTTTCAATGGGACTGAGGCTATCATCGATATATATGTACTACGGTGGCTATATAATAAAGTGGAATCTTTGATTAGTGCTCATATGCCAGGAGCAAAGAAATTGTCATTGGTTTTTGCCCCACTTAGTTTTTGAGAAACAAAAATTCAGATCCGCCTTTGGAGAGTGCTTTTATAATTTTGTTTTTTTATCAAACCAACTTAGGTGTCTGGAGAATTATCTTCATTGCCACTGATGACATATTAGCATACTTCACTGAAAGTTTCGAGTTTTTGAAAAACCTTTCACAGTGGTTGTGCAGTTATAGAAGCCAACATGATTTTTAGGTTTACAGCACTGCATTAGTCTACCAAAAAGTATCTGGTTTTTAAATATTACCTATAGAACAACTCCTCAAATATTAAGACCATTTTAAACAACATACTATTGTTGTATTGCTTTGTACACATTAATGATCTACCTAATCGAACATGTACGCTCGAACAAGTGTTGCGCGAAGTAAACAAAGTGAGATTTCGGTTTTGGGATGTGATATCTAAATATAAATGTGTAGTCTATCGTTTATAAGGTATACATAATACGAATCACCATCCGGAATATCGGTGATTTTTTCGGTGTTGCATAGTGATATTTACGGCGTCGATATCGAGTAGCGACGAATACCTACTATTGCTTAAAACTCATGGTAGAGGTACAGATATAACACCTGTCTGGTCGAAGGATCCTCCCTTTTCAACGGAGTTACCTATGTGGTACTTTAACTCTTTTCTACATATTACTAAACCGTCAAAAAAAGCTTGGCATTTTTTTCCACTTATGTTTTTGTAGGATTTATTTACTGTCGTTGTACCGACACGCCTACGTAAATGATAACAAGGGACAAGGTGACGTTGTCGAATTAGGGCTCGACCTACGACAAAGTACTTGGTTAATGTAGGTACTCGTAAAATAAAGATTGAACATTTTTTACACTCTTAGAACTACACTTGATCCACGTCACGGGACGCCCGTGGCGTGCAGTGTAGATCTATAATGTAGGTAAAACTAAAGATTGAAAATTTTTTACACTCTTAGAACTACACTTGATCCACGTCACGGGACGCCCGTGGCGTGCAGTGTAGATCTATAATGTAGGTAAAATAAAGATTGAACATTTTTTACACTCTTAGAACTACACTTGATCCACGTCATGGGACGCCCATGGCGTGCAGTGTAGATCTATAATGTAGGTAAAATAAAGATTGAAAATTTTTTACACTCTTAAAACTACACTTGATCCACGTCACGGGACGCCCGTGGCGTGCAGTGTAGATCTATAATGTAGGTAAAATAAAGATTGAACATTTTTTCCACTCTTAGAACTACACTTGATCCACGTCTCGGGACGCCCGTGGCGTGCAGTGTAGATCTATAATGTAGGTAAAATAAAGATTGAACATTTTTTACACTCTTAGAACTACACTTGATCCACGCCACGGGACGCCCGTAGCGTGCAGTGTAGATCTATAATGTAGGTAAAATAAAGATTGAACATTTTTTACACTCTTAGAACTACACTTGATCCACGTCACGGGACGCCCGTGGCGTGCAGTGTAGATCTATAATGTAGGTAAAATAAAGATTGAACATTTTTTACACTCTTAGAACTACACTTGATCCACGCCACGGGACGCCCGTAGCGTGCAGTGTAGATCTATAATGTAGGTAAAATAAAGATTGAACATTTTTTACACTCTTAGAACTACACTTGATCCACGTCACGGGACGCCCGTGGCGTGCAGTGTAGATCTATAATGTAAGTAAAATAAAGATTGAACATGTTTTTTTGTATAGAATATAAATTTCGTACTTAAGTTGATATTACCGCCGCGTACCGGAAGACGCAGTGTTGGAAGGCCTCCTACAAGGTGGACCGATGACCTGGCTAGAGTTGCGGGAGTCCGATGGATGCGAGATGCACAGGACCGTTCATTGTGGCGACACTTGGGGGAGGCCTATGTCCAACAGTGGACGTCTTTCGGCTGATATGATGATGGTGATGAAGTCGGTATTAAATAGCAAAGAAAAAAAACCAGAAACACCAACTTCAAAAATTAAAGTTGTTTTGCATATTTTAGTGTTTTTTATACGAAGGTCGGTTGTATATTTTTTCCTGAAACTTTTTTATGTCCCACTTTTATGGTACGTTTCCCACAGCATACCTATGTATACGCCGTCAAATTTTGGTCGTTCATTACCCATACATATTAATCCCATAGAGGGTCGATTCGGTACATGAAACACTATCGATTTGTAAAGAGAAAATTAAAAATTTTAGTACTTTTTTTAAACTCGAATTAATTTACGCACTTAAAAAAATAATTTCTTTATGTAAGAGACAGCTGAGCGATGCTAAGGAACTGTAGGTAGTTAGTACGCAACGACCGACAACTACCTACAAGGTCATTGACTCGTTTACTTAAAGAAAATGCGTATATTACAAAAAAAGTACTTTATTTTTTAATTTTATCTTTATAAATCGATAGTGCTTCATGTACCGAATCGACCCTCCGCGGGATTAAAAAGACCAAAATTTAACGGTGTAAAGTGTACGAGTTTTACAGTAATGTATCTACAAAATATTACAATTAGGTATAGCTATTTATGCCACTCATGACAGTTTCAATAAACCGAATCAGTGTTAGGATACATTGTTTTATTACGGAATTCCCATGCCTACTTTCTTGGCTTCAACATCAGTTTGATGGTACCTTACAGCCAAAGCGAATCTTATGACAATTCTGATAAGCCCAAACACGGTGGATAAATTGTTTCTAGTTCCGTTGTGGCTAGGATACATTGATTTATGATGAAGTTCTGTGTGCTGAGTGCGAGTTGTTTTTACGTTAACGCGATCGAAACGTTTGCCGCGTTTGGCTCTCTGATTGGTTAAGAGCTTGGAGCGGGCCAATCGGAGGCTCGAACGTCATAAACGTGTCGATCGCGTTAGCGTTAAACAAACTCACACTAGGCACTCTGGTGTGGGCCTTCCTGTTTCATCATTAGGTATCATAAATTAGGTATTTATTGGTTTCTTTAAATTATATCTACACATGTACAAAACCTTAAATTTTAACTAAACTATTTATACTAAAACCTACATAAGTACATATAATATAAAAACACAGTACACAGATTACAGTTCATTAGATAAGTTCAATGGTTGGCTCACCAAAACATGTACCCGACTGCTTAAACTGTTTATTGTATTATTAAGAGGGGCCTACCCTACTTGCCTATGCTCAACGTCGAGCATAGTTTAAAAGCTTGTTGCTTCATCAACGCAATCCAATGCGATGTTTGATGAAAAAGCACACGAAAAAAGAGAGATAACGCCTGAAAACTCTGTTGGCTTTCAATAATACCGTGATTTACTCGAATATTTCACAAAACTTGTTCCATAAAATAAGTGTTCTTTTAAAACCCTTAAAAGTTTTTGTTTTTTTTTTATTAAATTTGCAAAGCTTTCATAGACGTACTTTTTTATATTTTTAATGATTAACCTGTTGAATACCGTAATTAGAGACACAATAGAAAGACAATAGGTGTGCGGACGCCGGCGTCCTCTCGGGGAATAGTGAATTAATACTTTACGGAAGGCCGAAGTTCACATGAAAAAGCAGATTTGCAGAGATTTTTGCTGGATTAATTGTACAGTTATTGTTTTGATTTTTATAGAATCCTAGATCACGTCCATAAGATACCTGTATATTTAAAATATATAGCGAAAGATGTGTAATAATCATGTAAGAACGGTTGTATGAAAATGTACCTCGGGTAGGCCGCTCTTAATTGAATGCCTAATGCACTTATGTGCAGCTGTTACTTAGCTGCACATGAGAAGCTAAATAGCCCTTTTTTTTTCAGCAAATTTCTTTTCTGGGAGTAAACCAAATATTCTCGCAAACGAAGTCGCGGGTAAAAACAAGTGTAGACTAAGTAGTAGCTTTTATTATTATTGGATATCTGATAGCGTGCAAGAAACTTCCACTTAATTTCAAATAAATTGACAAACAAAAAAAGGTCTGTTGACGCTAGAATACTTACATAATATAAAAACATTAATAACTTCTAATCTCTAAGATGCAGGAAGAATATTATTAGATGAAAATTACACGTGTGATAATGGATATATCACCAAATAATTAAAATAGAATATAATATCGTTTATTTGTAAAAGTGGCACATTTAAAGTAAAATACATAAAAACAATTATAACACACATAGAACTCGGTACGGTGCGGGGTCAAAAGTGCAGTTGCTAATAATGCTAAACTGCCTAAAATTTCTTTGTAGTAGAATTCCAGTGTTCTGCAAATAATTTATTCAATATTTTAGATTCTTAGCTAAAAACTAAATGGGTAATGATCCATTGACCCTCTTTTACAAAGAAATTTTACATACTTTAGTGTCGGTAGAGTGCAACTGCACTTTTGAGCCCTGACTGTACATACGTCACACGTCGGCACGTCGTCGTTTCGTACGTAGGTTACGTAAGTCTCGTTCTTTCAGTTTCGCTAACAAAGTTTACTGACTAAAAGCTACCTGTTTTCCTTCAGTAGCACTTTTTACAAATTGCTACGGTAACACCTTCGAACAATCCGCAGCCCAGACAGGCGTCAACTCTAACTGGCCTCGTCAATTTTTCTGACATCACTTTGAGACACGTGGAACACGATGAGCCATTGACACGAGCTTGGTCCCTTCCAGACTACGCGCTACATGTTACTCGCTGTCCGTAAGCCCGCGCCTACAGTGCTTGGAAATAACCCTGTGAGTCGTTTTTGGCAGCTGTGGCGTGAGGATGGCCTCTTCATCACGCTTTTCACCGCTTTCGCTAACATCACTGCTTCGCAAAGAAAGACCTGCTTGCAGTAGTTTGGTTCGTGTAAGTTTTACTTCTTACTTCATCTTTGAGGCAGAAAATCTAATGTAACAATAATTTAAAAAGCATAAAATTATTATCAATAAATAGGCTTGGCTTTGCAGACCTGCAGCTCATTCGAGGTCGAGAACTCCGAATGCCTTTAAAAATACTATTTCTAAACCGCTTATGATTCATTTTTCCAAGAAACCGACCACGAAACATACAATTTGTAATAGCTTAGTTGGATTTATATTTACATCTTCTGATGATGGACGACGATGACGATCTCTGTCATCGACACTATCCGCATTGGTATTATTTTAGTATTAATGATTCATGAAAACTGTTTGCGTTGCTCCAGGGTTCGTATGCATTCATCCGCGACTAGATAACGAACACATAAACATAACCCAAATGAATGCACGAATTTTATTTAGTACACTTTGTAACTTTTACTCGGTACTAGAGTACTAGGGAGGCATGATTTTGAGCGGCTTTATATGTGGTCTGTGGTCATTATAAGTAATAGGTATTGCTTTCAGCTAATACACCTGCTTGCTTCAGAAAGATTTGACCTTGTGTTTAAAGTTTAAAATTTGTTTTATTTGACATTTTAGCCGCTACTTTTTTATCACCCCGAACACATTCGTACGCGAGTGAGATCACCAATCGAACTGAAACTAATTCGTGGATTCGTATAGATTAGACTTTTAATTAAAGATTTGTTACTAGGGCGACATGTTTTGAGTGTGAATGTAAATGGCTAGATAGAAGGTAAGACTCCCTTTTTTAGACGAGAAATGATCAAATAACTTCTTCTCCCGCTCTGAATGGTGCAAGAAAGAGTCTAGATCACAGAAACCATGGATGAACTATATGAATAATAGTCTAAAAAAGGGTAGGCTGCAGAGAAGAAGACTAATATAGAAATAATAAGAAAAATAACTGTTGCGCGGGCTCTAAATAAATTTCTTTATGGGCAAGAAAACAATGGTAACTAACTAGGAAGACAAAAACTCGAGATAGTGTCTGTGAACATTGTGAACAGCACGCGTTTTATTTATATTTTCTTAGTTTATTGTTTCAACAACAACGAAATTTGTTTATGTTTTCAAAACGCCGAAGATTACATTTCAGGTGATAAACTGATGTATCTTCTAGTCCGGTGAAAGTAGTCTTTTAATACGCTCTTCAGTTAAAATAATTATTATATTGTATTCTTACCAAACCTCGTCGAAATTACGCCTCGCTATTTGCCACTCAATTTTAAACCCTATCTTGTTGCTTACAAGCCTTTTATCAAATATTAATTCTAAATTGAGGCGTGTCTGATGACGTCGTTGTCTATTGACAAAAATTCAGTGACAGTACCTTTTTAGTAAATATTGACTATTATTGTACAAATTTGGGGGTATGGCGCGTTAATTCTATGAAGGAAAGTTTTCATTCATGTCAGTGTTATCAGTCATCGCTCGTAGACCTTTCATATTCAGCTTTTTCTGTCGCCCTAGTCACCTGACTGTAATATTATTAAAGGTCATGAAGAAATCACTAAGTCTGGTTTACGATTTTGGAATAAATATTATGATTATGTTCCTACCTAGTGACCAAGTAAGTCTGAAACGTGGTCGTTCACAATGAGCCTCATCAGAAGGCTTCAAGTCACTTAAAGGGCAATGGAAAGGGCTATGCTCGGAGTTTCTTTGCGTGATCGAATCGGAAATGAAGTTATCCGCAGGAGAACCAAGGTTGCCGACATAGGACGAAGAATCGCCAAACTTAAGTGGCAGTGGATGGATGGATGCGAGATGCACGGGACCGTTTATTGTGGCGACACTTGGGAGAGGCCTATGTCCAACAGTGGATGGCTTTTGGCTGATATGATGATAATGATGACGATGTTCCTACCTAGAGCTCTGGACTCAAGGGTTCATTAGAATTGGAAGGATGTGTATGCAAATAAAGGATAATATTATTATCATCGTCGTCATTTGAGCAAAAAGATATCGGTTAACGGTTGGACATTCGCCACAGGTCTCGAATCCCTCACATCCAAAAGTTATGCTCGGAGTTTCGAAGGACTATACATATTATTAAGTTATATTATTTTTATATATTTTTCGGCTCGTTCTGGATGGCACGAGCTCTGATCATCTACCAGCTGGCCCTACGTGGGTATCGTGCAATGAATAAAAACGGCTAAGAACTGAATTGGTTTACTTCTCAATACATTTCGATACAGTGTACTGTTAGCAGGTAGGTACAAACAACTTTAGGGGTAGTGGCACAGAGAGTAAAGTCCCACATACCTCCGTTGAAAAGGGAGGATCCTCCGACCAGACAGGTGTTATATCTGGTGGGCTACTGCCCGATAGATGATTTCGGGTTTGTTCTATATGTTCCAATCGCGCCGCGAATCTTACTTGCGCGATGCAGGATTAGTTCTTTTTGTGACGACATGGATGTCGCTACATCACTCCCCTCCGGAGATCGGAGATCGATGGTTCTTTGATGCTTCTTGAAGCGTCGTGATGCGTGCCAGGCCAATGGAGGTTAGTTCCAGTGAGTCGGAACCGGAAACCGCATAGTTCTCGGTGAGTCGGAACTGTCTGCGGTGATGCCCCAGTGAGTCGGGGTGGTGCTATCCCAGTGAGTCGGGATACGATGCTGCAGGCTCCAGTGAGTCGGAGTAGTGCGGCTGGCTCCAGTGAGTCGGAGCGGTGCTGTGCGACGTAGGGCTTGACTGCTATCGTCGACCAGGAGAGGTTCTTCAAGGCTCTTCATGTGACTGGCCGAAGGTGCAGGTGCTTAGCCAAGGTCGCTGATGAGGCTGAGGGTGATGACCAGGTATGACCAAGTAGGCATGCTGGTGGTCAGGATACCCATATAGCCGTGGGTGCTGGCTGTATGGCTCGCTGATCGAAAGCTTGAGGAAGTGATGATGACGTCACGAAGTAGTTGCTGCTCGAAGGCTGCGCTGACGTTCTTTGTCGCGGGTCACCAGTTTGGGGGTAGTGGAACAGAGAGTAAAGTCCCACATACCTCCGTTGAAAAGGGAGGATCCTCCGACCAGACAGGTGTTATATCTGGTGGGCTACTGCCCGATAGATGATTTCGGGTTTGTTCTATATGTTCCAATCGCGCCGCGAATCTTACTTGCGCGATGCAGGATTAGTTCTTTTTGTGACGACATGGATGTCGCTACACAACAAAACAGACAGTTTCAATGCGTCTTCACTCTGCGACGGCCTGGCTGAGAGTGTCCACTGTACTCGGCAGGTTCGACCAAGCGGAAACGTCACTGACTCCGTCAAGCACGCCACCTCTAGTTTTTCTAGTTGCCACTAGATGGCGTGCCTTATTTTGTTGTCAACAATTCAACGCCGGATCGGACATATTTATTTATCTCCTGACTCTGGCGTCCTGGACCCTTTGAAAGGCGTACAAAGGGCATGCAAGGGAAACCAAATCGCAGAGGCCCTTTAAATTCTTTTCATTTAAAGTGGTATTAACTGTCGATAATCCTTGTACGCGCTATGCTAGTGCACCCAATGGCAAACCCCGGTGGGAAACTATTGCAACATTTGGAAGACAAAGATATATAGGGCTATGGTTTTGGGTGGCTTAATTGGACTGGTAACCAAGAACTATGTAGTCTAGTGTAGTCTGGCCTATGGTAGTTCATGACCTGGAGCACCCAGTATGATTCGGGGCTCCGAAGCGAACTAGAAACTGCTAAGGCTGCAGGATTTTTCGAGGGCGTCACCACCACCAAACTGAAGGAACACGACGGGTAGATTTTAGCCAGTAAAAGTCCACTCCCTTTCGCACCACCCAGATCGAGAGAAGTTTTTTATTATGTCCCACCGCAAAAAGAAGTAGGTTCAACCAATAACCACTTAGAGATAAAAACACAAAGCTTAACACGTTCAGACCAGCACCTCAGGAGTAGGTACTTGGTATCCAACGGCGCAAATCTTCATATGGCCACCGGTGGTACATCACCGCCCCATGAACCAAAATTCTTGCCGGGCGGGGTGCGCCGCCGGTGGTCACGGACAGGATTAGACAGGAATTATGTTTTTTCTCTCTTTCTAATAAGCAAATAATCGTAATATAAAGTATTTGAAATTGAAAGTATAGTGTGACGAGGCCACCGGTGGTACAACCCGCCGTATCAGCAAATACTCCGTGCTCCACCGGTGGTACACGCCGATCTGAACGTCACATAATCCACAAAATCGTCAATAAAAAGTACAAAATGATCTTTAAGTGTTCACAGCTGTAGGACGTATTTCATAGTCTTCCGCGTCTATGTAACCATATACAGTCTGAAAAGAATAAATAACCTTTTCACGGAATATGACAATCGATGTTCTGATTATGATCATCACTTAACTATTTATAATGTAGGAAGTACGTACAAAATGACGTACACGGACAAAACGACACATCAGTCATATTTCAAATTCTGCCGTGTTTAGCCCACAGTAGACAACTATATTACGTGACCCTATCGGCTCATATCAACCTGTCAAAACGTGAAGTCGCGCCAGTCTTTCGTTCGAGTGCTATGACCGAAGACAAAAACTGGTAAGTTTCGAGTTTTTTTTTTCTTATAGGAAGGAGTTTCTTGTTTTAATGTTAGATTTTTCATGACTTTACCTTGCGTGTACATTTATTGCACCCCTTAACTATTTATTGTTGCATTTAAATAACTTTTACATTAAATAATATTGATTTTACATTTATTGTTGAATTTTGATTTTTTATAACGCTTTCTGGACAAAATGACATACATAGGTAACGGACGAAATGGCATAGGTATGTCGTTTTGTCCAAAAGATAAGATTCAATAAATTAATTGTACCTACCTTTATTCAAAGCTGTTAATTTTATTACAGATATACTAAAATGCCGCGTAACTATAAGCGTAAGACTGATCGCCAAACTTGGAGTGAGAAATCTATGCTTAAAGCTATAGGAACAGTTCTCAGTAATAAAATAGCCTGGCTTTTAGCGTCTAATACATTTGAAGTGCAAAAAGCTACTCTTAGAAGACATGCTTCGAATAGTAACAAACTTTGAAGTCCAGTGCAAAGGCTCTAGGATCGTGGAAAGCTACTTTCCACCTGATATCTTCAAACCGCTTTGATTTTGACTTCTATTCCAAACATGAACGAAATCAAGGCAAAAAATTAACCTAAAGCACACAGATATGTCAAAGCTCCTCCCGAGAAAAAGAGACAAAACGTTACCAAATCTCTATTCGAAGAAGACAGTAAAGAAGAAAATTTGCCAAGCAACGCTCAAGATGAATAAGAGGATTGCGCTTGCATATATTGCAACGATCTTTTGTCCCGGTAAAGACCTGGAGAAGACTGGTTGCGGTGTTCCAGTTGTTTGCATTAGGCCCGTAGACGTTTCAAAACGAACCAAGCGATTCTTTTGCGAGCTTTACCTTTAATTTTATAGTTTCGTCGCGTATGTCATTTAGTCCATATGTGTTATGCCATTTTGTCCATATGGTATGGACAAAATGGATTTTCGTTGATCTGCGTTTAACATTTTTTTATATCTTTCCTAGTTTGTTTATCTTTTAAACACCTATTATAATTTGTAGATATAAAACCAAAGATTACTGGAGTACAATATGAACGTGCTGTAATTTGATAATAAAGAGTTATGATTAAAAAACAAAACCATATGTCATTTTGTACGTACTTCCCCTAAATGTTAGGATTCCTCAAATAAAAGGCGTGTAGGACACACCTCTTTTGTCCACAATCCACAATCCTCTCACGGATTTTCTTTCAACAACAATAAAATATGTACACATACCTATAATGCCTACTTTACTGATATTTATTTATTTTATTATTTGTGTTCGCGTTTGACCACTGTCTCACCTAATGGTAAGCAATGACTTGACCGACAATGGAGCACGCTTGCCTAGAAGTAACCTATTCACTCTTGACTTAAAGACCCCTATGTCGAAGCTATCAGGAAACCCAGACTTCGGCAGGGAATTCCACTGTTGAGCTGCACATTGAATGTGTTCCCAAAACGCTTTGTACGTATGGGTACGATGTCCACCATGAACTTGTCGCGCATAGCCGCCGTGTTCATTAGAGGAAGAGAAAAGATATGACAATATAAATATAGAAAAACTGCTTATTTCAAAGAAATTTCTTCCAGCAGACATTAAAACAAATGTAACAATAGTGCGTCAAAAAAAAGAAATAAGAGAAGGAAATAATTTCAGAAGTATGCGGGTATAAGTTAGCCATTGAAAAGGGAGGATACTCCGACCAGACTGGTATTATGTCTGATCCGGGCAATTGCCCAGATGATTTTCGGGCTGTCGTATCTGTTCAAACCGCACGGAGAACTGTAATGTTCATATGTGGCGCCGTAGTTGTCGCCACATAATGTACAAGCACATTTTAGTTTGTGGTGATGGAAAATCATCCAATGCTTTTTCCGTGTCTTTTCCCGAATTAGGGGGGAGCGATAGGGTGTGTCAGAATTACATTGACTAAACCCCACCTGTGCTCTTCAGTTGGCCTTTTGGTTCCAGCCCCCCTAGCCAAGTTACAATCGTTTCATTTTGCGAGAACACTTGGAGTTGGCCACGCCCCGAACTCCTTTGTTCAAACAAACGAATTGGGGGCGTGGCCAACACCAAGCGTTAACGCAAAACGAAACGATTGTAACTTAGCTAGGGGGGTAGTGCTACAGTATCCCTTTGAAAAAAAAAACCCGTGGTTCTAGCGGGCATCGGTTCTACTGGGCCGCTACAGCTTTTCTGAAATTCTGATATATCTTTGTGAGGCGCGCATGGGACAATACGTGCTGTCGACGACTCGGGTTGCATCCTTACCAGAATGCCAAGCAGTAAGCTACCCACTGTTAATGTTTTTCAATATTTATAACTCGTTAAACTCAATCATCATGACTTCAGCTGAAAGACGTCCAATGCTGGAAAGCCCACCCCCAAATGTCGCCACAACGACCGGCCCTGTACGTCTCGCATCCGTCGGATGCCCGCGACCGCAAGTCATCCGTCCACTTTGTGGGAGGCCTACCAACGCTGCGTCTTTCGATGCGTGGAAAATTAAATCAATATCGAGGAATAAATGCTGGTCAACAATTTTTTTCAATATTCTTCTATCAATCAATCAACACTTTCTGTTAAGAAAACTATTTTTAACGATTGTCTAATATCAGCATGTGTAAAATATTGTTCATTGTTATTTATTACGTACTTTACCTATCTTGTATTATAAACAAAGAGGGATGGCTGAGTGTGTTGCTAAGCACGAAACTCGAGAGTGACTGGACCAATTTGGCGATGAAGTTTTTTTAAACTACTTATTTGTTGATATATGCTGCTATAAGGTTCATAAAAATAAAATTGTTAAAATTGCACAGAAAATCATAAGAAAATCAATTTTCTTTATTACATTCAAACTGATGCTGTTGATATTAGGATCAGCTGTCAATCTTTTTATAGGTACAAATTTAATTTATTGATGATAAGACACTTTTTCTTCTTTTATTTAATCTTCATGCAATCAAAAACACAAAGGTGGACTTCGCCTCATTAGACATTCTCTACCAGTCAACTTAGATTGGTGGAAAGACAATATGGCAGGTGCATAAAAAGAAAATACTATTTAGAAAACAAATATTACAAAATTATATATAAAGCTAATACTAAACACACGAACACACGATGCAAACGTTTTTGATTATACGATTTTTATCATACTTCTACTCGATTCAAGAAACAATTTAGGTATTATTACAATATAAACCCCAAAATCGGGACAATTTCAAGACCAATTTATTTTGTTGTCTGTATAGCAAAGCGCGGTTTTGTGTCAACATGAAACTCCGCCACTAGGTCACACATAGTCACACACACACAGCTGAGGGAAACATTTATCTCAAACACGCGCCATCTCATTTAGTACAAAGCTCTTTGTGTGACAGATTGGAAAGTGATTAAGTTCAGTGTAGCTTTCGTAAGTTAATTTTTTAATACACTTACTCAGAAAGTGGATCTTATTGCACTACACTTAGTTATTGGCACCTGTTACCAAGCTGTGACATTTTGATTACCATTACGCACTAGTGATATAATGTAGCTATAGCCTTTTGGTTCAACCTCTTAGTTCGCAAAACAAATTTTGAAATAACCCTCCTTCTGGCGCAGTCGGGTAATAAGAAAAAATTACACATTGGCTTATTGTGTTCAATAGTTTATATCAGTATCTTACTTATTTACTTCATGCAATTTCGGCCATATTAAGTTGTAAAAACGATTTATTTAATAAAAAAAAACATCGTTCTTGGCTTCCTTAAGACCCTCGCCACGGCTCGGGTCTTAATAGCGCCTCGACGGTAACCACTTACATTACACACTTATATCACAATGTACTAATAAACGACGAGGCATAATCTTAGTAACATAACTATAATAAAGAGGTGAGAGTCGCGGGAATGCGATGGATGCGAGACGCACAGGGCCGTTCGTTTTGGTGATACTTGGGGGAGGCTTATGTCCAACAGTGGACGTCCTTCGGCTGAAATGATGATTATGATGAACGCAGCATATGCTGAGTTAGGCGCCTTTTTGGCCTCGCACTGATTTCATGTTTTTTTTTTGGTGTGTATTATTTATTTATTATTTATTTATTGTACACTTTATTGTTGGCACGAATAAACGATTTTCTTTCTTTCTTTCTTAAATATATATATATATACATATCTATGCTAGCTAACCTGGCAAACTTCACATCGCATAATAGTCTATGAATATTGTAATAAACGGATTTTTTTTCGTGATTATTTTCATATTTTCTTACCATATAAACCTTTACTGGAGTATCACAAACTTTAGGACCAAAATTGGCCAAATTGGTCCAACCGTTCTCGAGTATTAGCGAGACTAACGAACAGCTATGCATTTTTATATATAAGAAGAAAATATAAAAGCGAAATACCAGTCACTGTTTAATCACGAAATCTCAGAAACTATAACACCTACAAACTTAAAATTTGGCAGGTAGGTTCCTTATAGGGTGTAGACATCAGCTAAGAACGGATTTGACGAAACTCCACGTCTGAGGGGGTAAAACGGGGTTTGGAAGTTTGTATGGAGAAACCGACCTTCGCGCGGGCGAAGCTGCTGGCTGGAGCTATCATCATCTTCCTGCCCTTTTCCTGTGTTATTTGGGGTCGGCGCAACACGTTTTCTTCTTCCATTCTGCCCGGTTTGAAAGTGGCGCCAGTTTTAGAAAAGTTGAAGGGGAATCGTTTGTCTTGGTATGGTCATGTAAAGAGGAGGGATGATACACATGTTACTAAAACGGTTATGAGTTTACATGTGGATGGCTGGAGAGGGAGAGGGAGGCCAAAGAAAAGATGGATGGATTGTGTGAAGAGTGATATGAAAGAGAAGGAAGTTAGTGATAGCATGACGGGTTGTTACCCGTCATGCCCATCCATCCACATGTAGAAGCTAGTAGTAATAAAAGCATATTGTTAAGTAAAGAAAATGGTATTTACAAAAATCGGATATTCCACTTTATTGTACCTACTTAGTCAAATTATTGCCTTAAAGTTCACCTAATTCTAAATATTTATATAGTAAAGTTATAGTGGTAAAGTATAGCGTTGTACTTAAGTACTATAGTTAGAGTCATGCCTATAACTTTCAACTTCAAGGTCAAGATTTTAATGGTTTTAACTAAAACTAGTTTCCTTACAAGTTTTCCAGAACTTCACCATATTATAAGTTGTTGTTTGTTTATTATTCCAATGCACATATGACATTAGAATACGCAGACAGGAATATAGGCATTAGATTACAGAAACTTTACAGGAATATAGCTTATTTATAATAAGCTATATTCCTGTACAGTTTCATCGATTGAACTGACATTTTGCAGACATATTCAGTTTAGATGACAATGTATGCTTATCCAACTAAGACGTCACTCTAAATCCAATATGGCGGACTCCTGAAGATGGCGGACTAGTAATTTTATAACTCGCATGTTAGTTATAAGTTTCAATAGGGAGCATAAAAAATATTTGTTATCTAACCAGTTAATAATTATATATAAAAATAGAATACAAATTGTGAAAACAATATCAAAATTTGTATGAAAGCAAATGATATATATTTACCATATATATTCTATGGCGGCCGTACGGGTGTCATCCTTTGACATCATGGGCACGCCACGATCGAGGCGGTAAGGCCCTTCTTTGAGGCGTGGCTGGAAAGGCCTCACGGCGTCTTCACCTTCCGCTTGGCGCAGGTACTAACCGAACACGGCAAGTTCGCGAAGTACCTATACAAGATTCAAGCGGAGACGACGCCCGGGTGTTGCAACTGTGTGTACCACCCGGAGGAAGAGCATCACCATGTCCTTGTGGGGCGATCGGCGGTGGCGATCTCTGGCGCCGAGGCTTGGTTCAGGCTATGCTCCGGAGCAAGGAGTAGTGGCAGGCGGTCGCCTCCTTCTGCGAAGCAGTAATGCTAGCAAAGGAGGAAGCCGACCGCATCAGGCAACGGTGCACACGCCGCCACCGCCGCCGGGATTCCGATCTCGATTTCCGGTTACCGTAGGCGCGGGCTCGCGGATGGCGGGCAATGGGTAGCTCGCTGTCCGTCCGTCCGGTAACAGACCAGTCCGAGCCCAAGTCGTTTACGGCGCGCACTGTTCCCACGCGCCTCAAAGAGTTGTCAGCAAACTGTAGGGGCCCAGTAGGGCTGAAGCCTACTGGGGCCAAGGGTTATGCGAAAATGAACCCCGGAGCCCTGGGACAAAAGCAATGAAAAAAGCAGGGTAGGTATTTAGTCAGTAAGAGTCTGACACTATCTCCCGCCCCACCCAAGGGCAGGATTTGTCATTTGATGGTTTTACCTACCATAAAAAAAAATCCTTTGACGTAAAAAACCATGACGGACTTTTTCATAATAGCAGCTTTAAAACTTTATAACTTCGACGTTGATGAAGATCATTTTATTTTCAAATTCGATTTACCAGAGCTTTTTAAGTATTTAATTAAGCAAATAAAAAAAATTGCATGCATTATTAAAATGGTTACTTGAAAAGAATAATGGTTAGTAGAAAAGTACGTCACAAAAAATTAAAAATGGCGAGTAATTTTTTAAACGCTTATTTTTAACATCATTTTATGTTCTTGCTCATTAATAGTGTTAATAGTTTTGTCTGGCACACTTTTCGGAATATCAATAAATCGACAAGGTGTCAAAACAGTGCACAGCGTGGTTGTTTATTTAAAGAGATAGGTAGTCTTAAAATCATAAAGGAGTAAGTACGCCATCGATTCTAATAGATAAACAAGCAGGGTACTAGGGTTTCATAGATAAACAACAGCTCAAAGTTTGTAATACATACATACCAACAGTACTGACATAGTGACGTGTCGTTATCCACATTTCCACAACATTGCGAATCGTCTTCATTCACAAATCACTGTTAATTCAAGAAACTATATCATCATTTGACATTTCGCCTTATTTATTTATTTTTAATTTGATGTTTGACATTTCACTGTTTTTATTTATTATTAATTTGATGTTTGACATTTCACTTTATCTATACCTAATATATAATTTAAAGTACTTTTTTCATAACAAACACAAATTTTTACAGATTCATAATTCAATTTCTAGTATCTTTTTTAGTTGAGTGGTAGAGAATGCCTTGTTGTATTAAGCCCACCTATGTTCTACTACTGTAAATAAAATTAAAAAAAAATAACAATACAAAATTAAAATAAATAATCGTATTATATAGTTCTAATATTTATTTTCCAGAGGAAATAGAGGCGCACAATCGTTAACAACTATGTTTAAATTGACTTTACATTAAGATTTTTAATGTCTGCACGACGTGTTAAATACCATAATAATTAGGTATTACGTGTGTGAAAAGGCACATCAACTATTCCGAAAACTAGTATAACCACATTTCTTGGAAAACATAACAAAGGTCCTTATTTCCGCACAAAAATAATCTTTTTCGCTCTATACTAAACCATGGACTAAAAATTGCTGCTCATTTGTTGACGTGTCCTAAGTAATTAAAATAACCACACTGTCGCAATCATTTCAATGTAAACAGCATATATAAAGGTTATAATTAATAATACGCAATCAGGTGCATGCTTGCACGTCACCCTATTGTTTTTAAACCAATAAACACATTTTTACGTTTGGAAAATTGTTTGCGAAAATACCCGATATCATCATCACCTTTTATATCATAATACTTTGGCAATTGAAGAATCACGAGTGGGTTTTAGTCCGTAAACTTCCTCTCCATCCATCCTCACAACTAAATCTCCTTTGAAACTGAATATCTTCTTGAGAGTCCACCCACCATTTCTTTATGAAAAGCTTTCCTCAGATGTTTTCCTGAATTTTCCACATTACATTCCCATACCAGGACAACAGATTTTCTCAGAAGTTTTCTAACGTACGAGTATATATAGACTCCAAATCTTTACAAATACATTTCTTGCCAAATTTCCTATCAACTAAAAACCTAACATAATTTTGTAATTTTTTGGAGATAAATAAACCTTTTTTTTATTTATTTTACTCATTTCTTTTTGACAAATAACTCTGGACTGAAACACAAATGTTTTCAAAAGACAGTTTCTTTTTCTGCAAGTTTTATACAACACTATAGACTATAGTCTCAAATCATTAACCAGAACATCTATTAGTGTCACCACGCAATTCGATACACTCAGGTACGCAATCAGTGTTCTAATCGAGTCTTGTATCTATTTACCTCTTTGTACTTCTAATCTCCTAGTAAGATTCTAACAGCAACATACAGAAAAATCCGTTCAACTTGTAAGAAATGGAAAGTTGGACGCCTCATGTTTTTAAATTTGATGCTTAAATCCAAAATATATTTATAGAGTATAGTTGCATCGGTCTTGGCAAGACTCGTTTGAATAATGCTTTAGGATGTGCAAGGAAATAGCGTAGTAGCAGTGATTAGATCTGATAAATATGCACTGACACGCACTGAAATCTTTTGTAAGCCAAGAATTAGACAAGCACGCAAACTGCTCACTACATAAAAAACTGGCTTTTGCCGGCTTCTTCATCTGCGTGATACTTTGCTGAAAACTGAAAATTAACCGAATAGAAAATACCTACACTCAGGATAAAATATATTCTACGATCTCTTTCAAAACATGGTCTGTCTGTGTGCCAAATTTCATTTAAATCCGGTGAGCCATTTGAGTGTGACAAGGTTTCACCATTATAATAGTACTGTGATTTCACCAGCTATACAAGTTAAGCTAAGCTAACATAGCTCAGTTCTTAGATATTTAAATATTAGGGCTTGTTTACGGAGACGCGGCACATTGCGCGGCGCTTTTGGCGTGTGCCGTCCGTAATCGAGCACTAAGTGCGGCGCGTTGGGCGGTCCGTCGTACATTGCCTTAGGTTTGTGTTTGCGCGAGCGATGACGCGGCCCGCTGCTATAATGTACGGTAAACGCCCAAAGCACCGCGCAACGCGCCGCGTCTCCGTAAACATGGTTTTAGTGTGATTACGCCAGCTATGCAAGTGAAGCTAAGCTAACATAGCTCAGCTCAGCATTGCTGGTTTATTTATTATCAAATAATATGAAATTAATTATAGAACAACTTCAATGGTGGTGAAAACCATTGAATAAGTCAAAGTTGTTGAAGTCGAGAATGCCTTTGGCATTCATTGCAAAAATCACGGTCAAAATGTCATAATATCATTAATCTTATTTAAAAAAAACCGGGCAAGTACGAGTTGGCTCGTGCACTGAGGATTCCCTTTCTTAAATCTATGGACGATTCCGTACAATCTTACACATGATAACAGTTAAATTCCCGAATTGAGTTACGAAGATTTTGAAAGAAAGACAGAAAAACGCTTATTCGTGCCTCGCACAATCGTATAAACTAAAAATACACACAAAAAAAACCTGAAATCAGTGCGAGGCCAAAAAGGCGCCTAACTCAGCATATGCTGCGTTATTTAGAACGATGAATATCGCAGATTTTGCTATGGGACCTTGCTTTTTTTTTTCAAATTTTGGGATTCTAGGTCAGCGGGAAGTATTACCCTATGAATTTTGATTCCCTTGACAGTATCGAAATATACGTTTTTGATGATATAAATGGCCATATTTTATTTTTATCGTAATGACACACAAGCCGTACTCATGTGGTTACGAGATCAAGCAAGAAACAAGATCTAAGGTAAGTTTAATTGCCTCAGAGTGTAACAGGTGTATTGAAGAAAATACCTATAAACCTTTTTAACTTAAACTGAAAGTTATCTCTTTGATGTACGCAAAAAACAATTAGCGAATTTAAAAAATGTAATAGGCCTTCATATCTTTTAAGAGGTGAAGTTACCTAAGAGCATTAACTTTCAAAAATAGTAAACTTTGATACAAGCCGAGTAAGTTTGTCATTGCGACCGAGGCGGAATTCGCCCGAGCTGCAGGTGAGGGGAGTTATGGAGGCAAGTGCTGCACTAAGAAGTTTTTAAGTGTATCAAACGACGTCTCTATAAACTTACGAAGAATTATATACACGGGGGCGCTTGGCGACAAGTCTGACACGATCTCCGTGGATAACATAAATACAATAAATACATTTTGGTAGGAACGAGCTTGCACACTAGTCTAGTACAATACGCACTAGTGCGAAAAACATTAAATTACGTTCCAGTAAAAGCGGTGAGGGATAGGAACCGGTTTTCAAGCATGTGTACCTATTGAAAAATACATTATGCAATGGCTACTTACCCAATGCCACTGTAGAAATCACATGGATCTTTTTCGCCATCTTAGCTTTCAAAATAGCCAATGTTTTGATTTTAATCATGTTTTCACAGTTTTTGACCGATATTGTACAGTGAAATGACGCGATTTTACAAAAAGAATCAAACAACTCATAGATCAAAGGACTTATAAACGTAAACAACACGGATTTTAATCGAATTGGCTGTTAAAACTTATCAGTGTTAGTATCAGAAAGCATTCAATATCCATTAAGGCCCGCAATATTCGACATTGATAACATAAACACTGTCTGTCTTCGCGATTCTATGTATATCTATTTGAATACGAATATAAAGCTCTTGCTTTACTGTATAATTAAAATTCATTTATAGCAATTAAAATAGTTATAAAAATAATTTCAGTTTAATAATGTAATGTAGAATTACTTACGTAACAGTTAAAAAGCTTTATAGTTTCATAAAAAAGTCCATTTAAATCACACAATCTTTTTAAAAGTATCAATTGTCTTTGAACTAAATAAAGGAAATGATTACATACCCATCGATGACAAACCGCTATTTTCAATTAACTTTTTCACCCATTTACATGTTTTATCGATGACATATTTTATCAAAACTATGTAAAATTTGTACCATCCGAGTAAAATTTCGTAAGCAAAAAGTACCAGGGTCCCAAAAACGCGTGGAGATGTTGGGCGGGTGGGGCGAGGACTAAACCGTATCATAGCTTGAGAGCTAACCCAGTCGTTGCGTTGCTCCGTGATTATTTCTTCTAAAACGTTATACACTGCCGTAAATGTTTACGTGGGTGTGTGTAACTGCGATGCCTAAGCAGCAATAAATGTAAGTAAGCTTTAAAGCTCCTTAGTTGTATCAAATCTTTTTGTTTTAGTGAATGAGAATCAGGAGTTACCCGTGTAGTTTCGGCACGTGCGGTTTAGATTGTGCAAATTTATGAACTATTCATTTATTTATTAAATCTTTATGCACTAGTAAAAAACTATGTACAAAGGCGGACTTAATGCCTTAGGCATTTTCTACAGGCTATGACTCACGTAGTAGGTAAGTTTTACTACAGATTATTTACAATGATTACTTTAATGACACATGTGTAATCAATGATTACTTTAAAGATTTCGTACTCGAATCAAAAATAAAAGTAAAAAAAAATATTTTTTACTACTTTTTAAATGCACTTTTGTATCGACGCAGTTTTTTTTTTTTTTTTTTTTGAAGGTTTAAATCACCTAATGACAACTCCTACACTTGGGCAGATCGGGAGATAGTGTCAGACTTTTACTGACTAAAAAACCCACCCCGTTCCTTCATTGCCTTCGTACCAGAGCCCTTTATTAGTAAAACGCTTAAGTCTACCATGTCTTCTTAATGTATAATCCTTCGGTATTGTCTCCTCGTAAAGATCGAAGATACTTATATTTCTGAGAGCATCCCAGTGCTCGGGAGTTAACACTTAAATCCCGAGAATCCCTCCTGGCACTCGGGTTTCAATATGCCAGTAACATGCTTTATACCTTTGGTGAGGAGATGATATACTATTAAGATTTACTACTAGGTTTTTATAAGATTACTCAGTAAGATAATGTAGAACACGTGCGCACCTTGAAACTACTCATAATTGTTCGATAGTCCACAATCCATCTCCGTTTCATATCGGTCATGACACGTTATTGGAGTTTAACACAATGTTTGATTTGTAGGATTGCATGTCCCTGATAAATTTTATATCTGATTTACATAGCATATATATCGTGAGACCGGTGCTCCTAGAGGGTTTTTTTTATGGTAGGTAAAATCATCCAATGACAAATCCCGCCCTTGGGCGGAGCGGGAAGTAGTGTCAGACTCTTACTGACTAAAAACCTACCCCGTTCCATTCTTCGCCTTGGTCCCAGGGCCCCGGGTGCCATTTTCACATACCCTTTGACCCCAGTAGGCTTCGGCCCTGTTGAGCCCCTACAGTTTGCTGACAACTCATTGAGGCGCGCGGGAACAGTGCGCGCCGTAAACGACTTGAGCTCGGACCGGTCTGTTACCGGACGGACGGACAGCGAGCTACCCATTGCCCGCCGCTCCTACAGGGGTTAGATATATAAGGTGACTGGTAATTAGTGAACGATACTTAAACACGTGATTGTAGTCATGATACCAAACAACTTTTACTATGGGACCCAACCTGAAATCGCGAAAAATATCAGTCAAGTTCAGTACATTTTGACCAGTTAGGCGAACACAAATGTACTAACTAGCAGATTTTTTTCGCAATCAGTAAAAGTTGCTTGTTATCATGACTACAATCACGTGTTTAAGTATCGTTCACTAATTACCAATCACCCTATATATGTTACCGGCAATCTGTATAATTCAGGTATTCTATACAATACCGAATGCGCAGCCGGTAATGTGTGTAAAAGACAAAAGCAGGGAAGGAGGTGATGTAATTGTAGGGCACCCCGACACAGACAGGTTAGTTTAGGGTTATTTTTAGAGTTCCGTACCACAAAAGGAAAAAACGAAGCCCTTATTATACCTACTTTGTTGTCTGTCTGTCTGTCTGTCAAGACCCTTCATCTCGAGAACACGAGAAAGTGTGTGGTGTGAACCTGTGCTGTCTGTGGAAGCTGTGAAAAAATCAAACTTCTAAGTTTACGGAAAAAAAAGATACGGCCCTCTATGTCGCAAAAAATTTCGACATTCTCAGGCGAATCAAAATTCATAGGGTACTTTTCGTTGACCTAGAATCCTGAAATTTGGCATGAAGCCAGGTCTCATAGCACAAATATAGGTAAAAATCTGAAAACTGTAAATTTGTAGTCGTCACAAAAAAAAAATTGTTATTCGGAAAAATCTTCTTAACTCAGAACTGTTTTCATAGAAACGTCTGTACGGAACCCTCAGTGTGCCAGTCCGACTCGCACTTGCACGTTTTTTTTTATCACCACCTGAACTGAACTGCCTTACTTTAAACCATATTCTATACATTGCTAAGGTATTGTATAGAATACCGGATTATATAGATTGCCGGTAACATACTCCTATAAACATTTACTCCAATTTAATAAAGAGTGATTGTACCAACCACATGTAGCGACATCTATGGCATCACATTAGAACTAAACTACAAAATCTTGCATCGCGCAATTAGTTCTCCGCGCGTCACAACTCCTCACTCAAAGCTGCTACTGACCAGAGATCTGGTATTGACCAGGGTCGCAGGATGGTTCAAAACAGTGAACTTGGTCCTGAAACTCAAAGAACAACTGAAGAACATGGTGGATTTTGTTCACTAAAAGTCTGATACTTCTTCTCGCTCAATTCAGAGCTAGCTGAAGAACGGAGAAGTTATTTGATATTTTCCCTTATAAAAACCAGGTCTGCTATCGGGATTTAATGGATGATCCAGGTGGAGAAACCCAAATAATAATATCCCAACCAAATTCAATCATGAAGGCCAATCTCATCGAAGATCAGCTAGGAACACAGGAGACATTATATTGCTTTATCATGTGTGCATACATAGTTGCACGCTCTGTTCTTTGTCTCACTTAGTCCGATCGAGACGAAAACAGTAGCAGGCCCAACAACTTTACGTGCTTTTCATGGCATGGGGGGCATCACATCACCAACTTCCTAACTCCTCTGTAGGCAACTACAGAGTAATTCTTAATGGAAAGACCCAATAGCACTTGTCTGACCTGGGAATCGTACCATGGACTACATGACCTCTCGCGACCACTAGACCTACAAGACCATGATCTAAATAATGTCGTAAACACAATTTTACAGCCACTACTTCTTTTTATGTCTCTGTTGACCCAGTATAGTTTGCTCTTATCAACACTTCTATAATTATGCACGATAGATCGTTTCACACTATCGACCCCAATAAACTACAACTAGTTGTTGATCCTTATCACATATTCTAATAAATATTCATGATCGTTACATCCTCTACACTTACTACTACTCTTTGCAAGAACATCGTAGAAACATGGAAGTGCAATTTATACTCTTCTTTATTTTAACAATTTTTGAAGTGGAATCTTCTCCAATAAAAGTCTACCAAATCAATCAACGGCAAACAAAGGATTATGAAGTTTTTAAAGACATTTTGATTCAAAATCTTATTGTGACAACTGACAATCTAAAGCTTATTCTAAATTGGGAACGAGAAAATACTCTATATCGGATGCAAGATGAAGAAAAGTTAAATACAAAACTGATTAATTATAAAACTGACAAAATCCTATCTCCTTTTCAATATGCCACAACATCCAGAAATGATTTGCAAAAGAAATTAAAAGATGAAGAAAAGGTTCAAGATAAAATAAAAACAAAGCATGGTATACCAGGCAGCCATACAACGAACGATGTACCGATCAACCTGAACAACTTTAACGAAGATGACAAAACAACGGCATATAAAAGTAAAAGTGAGATAGAGGAGGAAGAAGAAGAAAAAGATAATTATGATAACAACAAACGAGAGACAAAAGAATATTCTTCTATCATCTTAAGCGAAGAAAACCTTTTAAAATATGATAATAGTCATTCCTCAGAACTAGATAATAAATCTGATTCTGAATACGATACTGGGAAAGCAAAAAGACAAGCAGAAGGAGATAATCCCCTACCAATTCCAACAGGAGATGGTGATACCCAGATGTTCATGGGAACTTTTCAAGCAGTGATGAGGCCTATGAAGTTACCCAGCTTGGGGTGATTAATAGAAGAAAGGACGACAGTGAATAAAAAATTATACATTTTACTTAAGTTATTTTTGGGGATTTCAAATAACCATGTGTGTAGTATTTAATTTTATATTATAATAATCCTTTACTAATAACAATTATTTGATTGCTGAATGCAAACCAAAGAATTTTATAATATCCATTTTTTAAATATTGTAACATAACATCCTTTCGTTAACAACTGTAATGTCAAATAGAGTAGCAAGTTATTATACAAATAAAACACTAACAATTTAAATAATGTTTTTCTTTGTTGTGAAAGCAGGAGTTTTATGGCAATATTTAGGAATTTCTTTACCTAATTTAGGAAAATTAATTAGGTACATTTATCTTTAGATGCCTATATTATAATAATACATACAAGTGTAAATCACAAACAGCTGTTTTCTATGAACCATTACCAAAAAGAAATATACGAGTATATAGGGCCTTCAAATTGTGTTTCTACATGTCTCTGGATTTTTCTGGATGTCTTGTACAAGTGTTTTGTATATGTGAGTTTCTTAGATTAAATCAAAACAGCACTGAAATAGTGTCTATATGGCACGATAAAGATCACACATATTTGGCGGCTAAAGCTATTTCGCTCGCACGACTGCGCTGGCTCTTATCTCTGTCCTTTTCTATCAGTGACTATAAGTTTGCGACAGTGATGACACTGATCTTAGATATGTGAGTTTCGAGTCCAGGTTTTGTTATTGCGATGCTAGTGCAATCCTTATAATATAACAATGGTGAGTTTACATTTTTGTGAACGCACTCAAAAAACAGGAGTCATTCCTAAAATGGGGCATTCATTTCCTAACAGAAATAGTCACTATGTTTAATTCCCTGTATAAACAAACCTACAAGCCAGTTTTTTCCAGTATGATCAAAATACTGTTCATTAACGCTTATTTGGACAATGACTCTGATGTTTACAAACACGAACGTTTTCCGAAGAAACAACAGAATTAAATAAATAAGTACTTAAAAACTGTCATCATGTTAAACAAAGAATATCATTAATAGTTGTTCGTTTAAAGAACATGTCAAGTAGGTATTTATGGATAGTAAAGACTTAAAATGTGAAAGATATAAACTTTTTATCAAAACATCTACAAAAAAAAGATTTTACAAAAAAAAAGAAATCTAACCGACTTCACTATATTTTTTTTTTTTTTTTGCTAAATAACAAAGAACACTAGAAACACTGAAAGGGCCTCGCAAAAATAAAAATATTGAATAGATATTATTTTTTTTTATATAAAAATAAAACCGCTGTTACGGGGCCGCAAAGTTGACATGGATCCGGGCGGAGTTCATATAAAATACTCAGTTATTACAACCGGCTCTAAGACAAAATATGTACACCTTATATCTGTCCATTTATTGCGGTTCATGAGATATAACCCGCTGACAGGCAGACGAACGAACAGATGGACCGAGGAGCTTACACGGATGGACATAGGAAGTATTTATAAATAGAAGCAAACTGTTTTGCAGCCAATTTTTAAGAGATTGATAAATTACACTAAGCTGAATAAAATTACTTTTGTTTGTGAAAAACATAGAACGAAAACGTGAGCATTGGGTAGCTCGCCGTCTGACCGTCCGGTAACCATCCGGGCCGAGCCCAAGTCGTCGACGGTGCGTATAGTTCATCGCGCGCCTCAAGGAGTTGTCAGCAAAACTTAGGCGCCCAGCAGGGTTGAAGCCTACTGGGGCTAAGGATCTGTTTCTAAAAGGAAGGCTCGGCCCTAGTATGCAAGGCAACAGAGTGGGTTTTATAGACAGTAAAAATCTGATACTATCTCTTGCTCCGCCCAAGAGCAGGAGATGTCATTGGATGATGATGTTCTGCACCAAAATAAAAGATACGCTGATACGAATATTGATTTTATACACTATTCTTATTTATTGGTAGCTCCAAGTACTTTCTACTGTACTCGTTCACTTATGAATAAAAAAGTCTGATTTCTCTTCCATAATTTTTGATTCCTTGATCTTTGCTAAAGTCAAATAGTTACGACTCTTGATACAAACCAAGATTAAGTCTATTATTTATTAAAATATCGTATTATTCCTGATTAAACATTGACTTCTATTAGTACACAATGGTTACTAAAATCTTTGGAGTTAGTATTGACGGTCTTGTTCAGAAAAAAAATATTGTCCTAGGTAAGAGAATATGCCTTGTAAAGTTTAGAAAGTTGGAGGAGGACTTAGGGCTGATTTCACCATTCAATATAAAAACTCAGTTCAACTAAACTGAGCTCAGCGTAATCTAGTTTAAAGATCCGTGTCGTAAACATGGGCGACAACAAAAGAATTGAAACTGAGTTTAGGGTAAACTAGGTTTAATTCATAGCGGTGAAACGCAAAATGAAGCTATAATCTCGATTAGGAGCTCAAACTGCGTTTTGTTTATATAATCGCGATTAGTTTCTTGGTGAATTTGGCCCTTAATAGAATAAACTGGGAAAAAAGCTCGTTTGGGATATATGTGGGTGACACTGAAATATTTTAGAATAGACCAGTAAGTTTTCTTACAATTATTGCAGCTGATAAAAACATTTTGATACTAGTAGAGAAAGTTTCTCATAGAGCGGAATTGTCATTGCGGTTGAGCATGAATTTGAATATTATTGCAGTGACAAACTTCCACGTGTATTAAACGACGTTTTTCGATACACTTAGCTTAGAAGAAATAAATAAAAAAAAGGGGGGCTGCGCAGAACCTAGCCTGCTACAATAAATAGTAGCAGGGTGGTGAGTAAGTTCACGCACTATTCCGCACTAGTGCGAAAAACCATTATTTGCGTGCCTAAAAGCGGTAATGTAAAATAGAAAAATATATATTTAAATTTCCAATTAGGAACTATTTGCGTATCCATAGATGTGTAATTAATTCATATGTCATTTGTTTTTACGAATTGGCGGTAATTTAAAACGAATAGAAATATAATAATAATAATAGAAAATTTTCGCCTAACGACTTATTTAATTTTTCCTTTTTTAATTTTTCCAAAAACTTTCAGTGTGAACCCCATATTATAGTTTCTGCAAACTAATTTGAATAGCAAAACATTATAGATCACATGCGTTAACATGTTACCAGGGCCTCATAAACGATGCACACACCGTTGCCCCAGACAGAATGCGTGGTATCGGGCACGTTGCGTCTGATGCTGAGGATGTCACAGGTGGCCGGGGTGGCGCCACTCAGCTTCAGGAGAACCGCTGCCGGCTGGAGCGTCCGCGTTTCACAGGTTGCTAACTTCTACGGAAAGACACTCTCGTTTATATTGTGTAAGTAACTGTAGTAGAATAAGGCCTAAAAGATCAATTCCACCTTTGCCTTAATATTCTCGAGTAACTCTTCAAAATCTTGCTAAACCAAACAACTTGGCTTATTATAGTCAACTACTGGACATGTTCGAAGAGTAGTCAAACTTAAGAGGCAGTGGGCAGAGTCACATTGCTCGCAGAACAGGTTTTGGAAACCACAGCGTTGGTAGGCGTCCCACAAGGTGGACCGATGACCTGGTGAGGGTCGCAGAAATCCAATGGATGCGAGATGCACAGGACCGGTCATTGTTGTGACACTTGGTGGAGGCTATGTCCGTCCGTGGACGTTTTGCGGCTGAAATGATGGACGATGATGATGCCTGCATATGCGTCTCTCTCGGGTTGCTATGCATTAACCAGTTTCCGGCTTTTGCATCCAATTTGAGATCGCCAGTCGCCTTTATGAGATCACTAGGAACGGGACTTTCTGGTTCACGTCGTGAGCAAAAAGATAGAAAAGCAGATCACAACGATCATTCATGTCAAGAGGTGAACAGAACCACCTAAAAGTAGGCCAGGAAGCACTGTAGAACTATTGATGTTGAAGCGAAAGGGAAGCACCCTATGTCCAGTGACATTCCAACTGAAAAACAATGAAGATTTAACTGTCTCATTCTTCCCCAGGGTTCCTATCAACCCTAACCATAGCTATAGACATTCTCATTGAACCGGAGCGGTCATTCCGGACCCACACCAACTCGACCCGCATCGTGTGGGTGGCGGATGTAGCGACAGTGGGGCTGGTGGTGTGTACAGCTGCCTTCACGGGGCTGATGCGGATGAAGTCGCTCACAATGTACTTGCTGCAGCTGCAAGAGGTGGGTTGTGTCTTAAAGTCTCAATATTCTTAGGGTTACTATCTACACTGACCGTAGCACTGGACATCCTCATCGAGTTAAAGCGGTAGACGTGGCTGATGTAGGGACAGTAGGGCCAGTGACAGGCTTATGTGGATAAAATTGTTCACGGTCTAGTTGCTGAAGCTGCTTGGGAACAAAATCAAATCAAATAGTTTTCATTTCACATAGGCCGTCATGGGCCATGATAAAACGTCAGAAGCTAGTGCATCCGAAAGATATACATATAAAAAGTTGAATTGCAGAATTTTATAAGTCTTATTCTTCAAAAGATTTGCGTTTTATTTTCCAATGTCATAAACAATAGTCTTCTTCTTCTTCTTTTCGTGTATTTGGCAATCTGTATTGCACTGTGATTGGTCTCAGATAAATCCTGAAAAGTGCAGGTGGCTGTGCAGGATCGGCAGCATAGCAGGTAACGCAGGTCCTGTGCAGCGGCTCCACACTGGCACACTCCACAGTAGTCGAGGAAGCCCCATTTGACTAGATTGGTTTTTACAGCGCCTAACCTAGATCCGCAGTCCATAAAGAATGTTTTTAATATCATGTGGATTTCATCACGCTTGCGGATTTGCTCCGCATGTAGAAAAATTCAAAAAGCAAAAGAACGCGTCTCACGTACTTATTGCACGCATTACATTACATACCTTTACGAAAAGGACATTGCGGAGAATGAAATCCGCACAATATTAAAATCACCCTAAGACAATAGTAATACAAAACCATATAGTGGTATTAATATGATATTTTCAGATAAACCTGAAATTGAGTCTTTACCGTGAAGATCCATCGAATGAGAGCTACAGAAAGTTGATAGCTATGAGCTCCATGATATTTACATTCTCCACCATCTTACTGGACTACGGCTTGTTCATATACCAAGTAGTCACATATCATGGAAAGGGTATGTATAATATTATAAAAGTAAAAGTTAGTGAGTGTGTGTATGTTTGTTAGTTCTTCATGCTCGATTGGCTGAACGAATTTGAACTTAATTTGACTCACAAGTAAACCATGTCCTAAACATAGGATACTTTTTATCCTGGGATAATGTTCCCTTCCACAATTTGGCAGCAGCAACTACTATGATATAACTCAGACTCACTAAATCCACATTTGGCCTAGAAATTGTTTCAAATCTGTTTTTAATCATAGGACACATTACTACTTTAACTTACTAGTATGATTTTTTTAAAGATTCATTTCTATTATTTTATGTTTTACTGTTTTGATTGAATAATTTTATTTGATGATTGTAGCTAATAATAATTTACGCAACAATTTAATTAATTGCAAGATATTGTGTCTTGGAAAATTCCTACTAATAAATATGTTTGTCTATTTCTCGTCGTCCTCTTTGATAACCACAAGACTCAAAAATTAGAGAAAATATAATAATCATTAACCGCTCGTTAATTTTTAAGTAAATTAATAATAACCAATTGTACATCTCATATTTATTGATAAGAACTTTTCTTGGACTGCCCAGCTACAAGAAGTCAGCCGTAAGTTATTTGCATTTGCTGCGTCTTTGAAAAGACTCCGAAATTTTCTGTCGACTGCCACCAAGATTGCGCTTGCACAGTCACTTCTTCTTCCCATCCTTGATTATGCTGAAACCAGTTATCTTGACCTTACTCAGGAACCACTGGATAAACTTGAGCGGCTTCAAAATTTTTGTATAAGATTCTTATTTGGTTTACGAAAATATGACCACATTTTCGAATTCCGTGTGAAGCTCAAGTGGTTACCAATTCGCCTTCGCCGGAATGCTCATTTTCTTGCCCTTCTATATAATGTTCTCTTTTCCCCTTTTTCGCCTCTTTACCTTAAAAAACGTTTTGAATTTCTCTGCAATTCTCACACTAAGTTTCTAAAGTTATCAGAGAACCTGCGACTTAACATGCCAATACGATTCCACGACTTTCTTTGACAAATCATTTACTGTCCAAGCTGCTCGTCTGTGGAATGAATTGCCAGTCACAATTAACCGCGCTCAATCGTTGCCTGTTTTTAAAAGACTCGTTAGAGAACATTACCTGTCGCTGTGATTGTGAATTTGTTAGTCGTCATATAAATTTCTGTATTGTTATCAATATGTATGTATATATTATATAACATATGTATATATCTATGTATGTATGTTACTGGTACTGTCACACCAATGACAACCCCATGTCTTGTCAAGACAATTACTGTCCATTCCAGGTTGGCTGGAAGAGATCGCAGAATGCGATAAGGTCACCTATTGTATATGTGTGTTTTAGTTTTTTATTTTTGAATGTGTAATGGTGTACAATAAAGCATATAATAAATAAATAAGTCCATCCTTTTTTTTTATTTAGGATATGAACGAGAAAGCGAGTAACCGTGATAATTGGAAAAAATTGAAGGAGGCCTTTGACCAGCAGTGGGACAGTACAGGCTAAATATAATAATAATAATAATTACCCCATCGCTGTATCTCTACGTTGACGTCGTCATGGGGCTTGCGTACTCCAATAAACCCTAGGTTGTAACTCGCCTAGGGTAAGGGGCCAGACTAAGAGAGATACAATCCGCAGGGCAGTTTTGTGGCGAACTGTTGGGCATTAGCGATCCCACGGACCCGATCTCCCGGGAGAATTCTCGTTCTTCATCTCCGGCTTGCCTTTATTGGCCGGCCGTAGTAAACACTGACGAGGAACAGAGCTCCCACCTCTCTCTTGCCTTTATTGGCTGGTTTGAGTGGAGATTCGCAAGAGCAATCGTGCTCGGGAGAAGGATGTATAATCCAGTAAGGTGCTGGTAGGGATCTTGACCGCACTTCCGGGATTGTCCTGATAGCCGTGGTATACCTCTCCACTCCTCAAGCACCTCAGGATATGTTGCCCTCTTGTTGCTACGTCACTTCGTGCTAGCGGCCGTTTTTGGGGGCCCATTTATTGAGTGTGCAAGTCACCCCCTGCCTGTTTACCGATGGATATTAATAACATTGTTTAGGCAGGGGCCATAGTTTTCACATAGTTCTTGGTAACCAGTCCACTTAAGACTTCAAAAACCATAGCCCTATTGTCTTTATTTTCCATATGCCACAATAGTTTTCACCAACCGGGGGTTGTCCTTGGATGCACTAGCATTGCGCGTACAGGGACAATCGTCGGTTAGCATCACGTTCCATTAAAAGTACCTAAAGGGCCTCTGCGAGTTGGTTTCGGCTCCTCGTACGCCTCCCAAAGGTCCAGGACCTCAGGGTCCTGAGATAAAAAAATCATAAAAAATAATAATAATTAGGATAAGCCTTGGACAAAGACACACTGTATTCAACCACCTTTTGATCCTGAAACCGACTGTAAAAATCCTCTTTCAGTTCTGACGTCTAGCATGTACATATTTTACAACATATCCTCAGCGATACAACAAATAATTCTGCTGACTTTCTTTGAGATAGCCACGTCACTACTCACCTCCTTACAAACGCTCAACAACTGCTTGAGGGACCTTCTCCAGGAAATACTAAATAATTGTAAGTGAAATATATTCCTTAGTAGTAAAAGAGATACATGTATGCATTCTTAGTAAAAAAAGAAAAAGGACATCATTTGAGCAAATGAGGGCTTCAATCTCCCCGGTTTCTTGTGAAGCAGTTAAAGTATTAGAAACGGAAAATCTTAAATTCTTGCTGCACTGCACTTTTTGGTATACGAATCAACATTAATCACAATTTGCATTTTATCCTTGCCAGAGGACTAGAGCAAGCAAGCAAAAAGAGTAATGGCCCAAAGATGTTACCTTGTGGAACACCAAACCTTATTAACTTGTGATTACTAGTTGTCGAAGTGATTTTGAGATAAACTTTGGATTAATTCCAGTGGTATCTTTAATTTCAATGTTCATGTGTATTGAATTTTACAGCACCTGAAGGAAAACGTGCAATAACAACTCAGGAAACTTGTATAGACATGTATAACATTACAAATAAATCGATCAATAGCGTCGTCGACACCATGTCTTTGTATACAGGTATGTTTTAAAAAAATATTGACGTACAAGTATGTTACATCATCTTCATCATTTCAGCCGAAGGACGTTCACTGTTCATACACATACTCGTACATAAGACATAAGCCTTCCCTGTGTCGCCACAATTAATGGTCCTGTGTGTCTCGCATCCATCGGATTCTCGCAACATTTACCAGGTTCAGTACTAGGCTTTAGTGAAAGTTTTATATACTATTTCGTTACAGCATTGATTACCCACTAAAAAGACAAATAAAAATCAAAGAATTTTATGTAATGAATATATTATGGAACATCAGTCAGAATATTTTAATAATTTCAATAAATTTTTAGGGCAGCCAAAACCTCGTCCAAAATCAATACCAAGCACAATCCATCGCTTGGCCATGCTGTACTGTTCTATATGCGACGTGATTCGCCAGGTCAATGATAGTCACGGAACTGTACTGGTGGCTCTATTGCTGTGCTTACTTCTGCATCTGGTCATCACGCCGTACCATGTCATCACTAATATCTGTAGGTTGAATGTGAACTGTGTAACTTCTTTGAGTTTATGAGCTCCTAGTACTTTAAGTAAATAATCTTTTATATTATTCTGTTCCTAACTCTTGAAACTACTATTTCTTTACTTTCTTTACAAAAAGAAGTGAAAAATCTATTGCTTACTAGTTGACCCGGAAAACTTTGTACCGCCCAAGGATCTTATAAATATCCTACAGGTATCGCCTAATAGTAAATGAATATTGTGTTACCTTTTAACTGAACTGTCAATATATAATGCCATCTACTGGCATTACCAACACCAGTATTATTTATTTTTTTAATGGAAATTTAATTAGAGATGGCGTTGTGTTCGAATTTTTGTTTTCGTGAATTTTACCATTTTTCCTAACCGTTTAAAAATTCCCCTGAACGAATAATTCAAGACTAACATTAGGTTTTAGCGAGACTAATGAACGGCTATTTATTTTTATTTATATAGACAGATAGAGTAAGACATTGAAAATGATTTTCCGAAGAAATAATTGACTAAATATATTCATTCTTTTGTCTTCTTACAGTTAACAAATCCAGATCAGATCGTTCAAGTCCACTGTTGCAGTTAAACTGGGTCGTGCTACATTTTGGCAACTTGTTACTTATTATTGAACCCTGTCATCGAACACATGATGAAGTAAGCACAAAAAACTAATTAGGAGACCAAGTAACAAATAAAAACATAATTTAGGTTTGGGGCTAATGTGTTTGGGGTTGAGTAACAAAAGAATTTCTTCCATGCTTCTTTATTATTCTTCTTCTTCTTTTCTTATCTAGTACTACAGGGAACCGTAAAAGGCTTTATCATACACAGTTTCAAAAAAGGAGACAACTATTTATTTAGTTCAACTAATAGGAGGTACAGTAGCAGCTTCACTTATTAAATTGAGCCTTCCAGATGGAAATGACGCGGCATCTGGTCAGTCAGATGATGCGGTACGCTCTTTCTGAAGATAGCGCACTGGTGTTGGAGCTTCAGATGTTCTACCAGCATTTGGCGCTGAACGAAGTGAGCTACGCTCCTCTGAAGATGTTCTCTCTGAATAGGACACTTATTACAACGGTAACAGCTTAATATATACAGTTATGATATAGGTTTGTTTTCTAATTATATTAAACTAATTCTACTTCTTTACGATTCTATTTCAACTGTGCGCTGTGACTTGATTACTAGGTATATTTAAAGTTCAGTACGTGTCATTCTTAGTAAAGAACCCTTATGGCCTTACTCGTGAATTTTTCAGTCTTTTACATCTGGTACAACCAATTGCTTCGAATTTACTGGACTAGACAATATGGACAGAAAAAGAAGCAGAAGATTTCAATGGTTAAATTGTTTCTTTTACGGTTTTTGGATTATTAAATTCAAATTCGTAAGTAAATTTAGTTTCACTCACACTCGTTATTGTTTTACAGATTCTTGGAAGCATCACTACATACTTAGTGGTCATCGTGCAGCTGTAGCTATACCTATATTGATTAACAAATAAATTTCTGAAATTCCTCAAAAGCTATTTTATTGGAATCTTACAAACAACCTTTCAAACTCTGTTCTTACAATCCTTTTTTTACTTGGGAAACCATCAAATGACCTGTCCCGCTCTGAGTACATCGAGGAGGATTTTAAGACATTTACTGACTAAAACCCACAGTATTTCGTCAGTTGTCCTTTGCAAGTCAAGGGCCACACAAACTCCTTCGAAAAATCGCAGTCCTGGCAAGCATTGATCCTAACTGATCCCGTCAATCTTGCTGACATCACTCTGAGGCGCGCGTGAAACACAACGCACCGTCGTCCAGGATTTGGTCCTTACCAGACCCATTGCTTGCCGTCCGCAAGGTTCCAAAATTTCTAAAACCAAAACTACTGCTACCAAATTAAAAGATGAATTTTACTTTAATTTTGTATTGTAAAGCAGAAAATAGCAAGACAAAATAAAATCTTAAATGTTTCTTGCAACAACATAACTTAAAACAAGCCATAGCAGGGCTGCTGGTTTTATTTTTTCTCTTTTTTATTATGGTGCTCTTCCAAGAGTTTTTCAGCAGTCAGTATTCGTTCTTCAATTTCTTCTGGATTTAAATCTAAACCAAATAAATGTTCAAATCCAAAAAATATTTCACCATAGTTTCGAAGCATATTATTATTCGTATCATCATCTAATTTATACAATACACTTCTTCTCTTAGGATTTATTATATTTGGTCTTTTTAATAACTTAGTTTTCGGTCCTTTTTTATTAGCGATATTATTAATAGGATCAGCACTGGCGAATCTTTTAGAAACAACGTTGTTACTTTCCATCATTTCATCTAAACCTTTCATGACAACATTACTGTTACCATATTCGTAAGCTACTGTAGTTTCTGATACATCCTTAGAAGTACTGGCGTCCCTTTTGTATACTTCATTGGAATCTCTAGGTGCATCTTGCTTTTTATTATAATCACAATCAGCATCACGTTTGTTCATTTTTGTCTCATTATCAGAATTTTCACCTTCGTCTGTTTCAGTATCTGCAAAATCCATATTTCTATTAAATATTGTAACGTCATTCTTCTCTAGTATTTCTGGCCTTTCTTCTAATGCATCTAATAAATATTCAAATAGTGCGGGTATGCTCCTGAATATTTGTATGTATTCATAATTTGGCTGTGCTTCTTCGTTTGACTCTATAAATTATAAATCAAAAGTTACAAAGATTTTTTGAAGTTTGTTAAAAATTGCTTACTTAGTAATGGCATAATATCTCGGCACATAAGTTTCACAACTATCACTTTAATTTAGAATGACCAGTCAACCTTTAACAAGATCTGCAGAAAATATCTACATCATGAAGTCGACTTTTGTATAGTGTGTGTAACGAAAAAAATAATAATATCTATGGCATCACATAAGAACTAAACTGCGAAATCATGCATCATGCAATTAGAGTTCTTCCTGGGATTCAAGCATATACAACAATCTAAAATCATATATTGGGCAATTGCCCGGATTAGACATAACACCCGTCTGGTCAGAGGATCCTCCCTTTTCAGCAAACGTATGTGGGACATTACACTCTGTTCCATATACCTCTTGTATCTAAAAAACAATGATAGTACACTCGATGGTGAGTAAATAGACAAAAGAATAATTCATTTGTTAGCTCCTTTTTTTATTTTAAGTTCTTAGAGTCTATCAAAAGGCTGTCTAGTAATTATCGCTGACAGCGATAAGACCGCCATTGTACCCATAGATTTAAGTTTGTTTAAAACCTTTGTTACTATTTTGGTAATAAAGTTTGGTCTATCCTATAAATTTTACTGGACATTACTTACCGTCGTATTCACCTGCAACTGCCAGTATATTGCAGTTCAATAATACTATAACACATATTGTTGCAAATCTTTGTCCCTTCATTATTTATTTCACTACGACTAGTCGTGGACCATTCATATGAGTTACTGCTGTTACAAAACACTGTGGAAAGTCGAACAGTTCGTAATTTGTCAAGATAAGATAAATTATGGCTGCTTAGGAATTCAACAGGGTAAATGAAGGAGAGCTCTTTTTTACCCGACTACGCCAGAAGGAGGGCTATGTTTTGCGAGAGTATGTATGTACAATTGTTTGGCACGCTCTGCAGCCTGAATGGCTCGATGGATTTTTGCTTGAGAAGTATTGTTAGATTCGTATTTACTGTGAGAGTGACACTGGGGTCTGGGTATATCAAAATAAAAAATAAAAATGGCGGATTTTTGGCACCAAATTCAAATGTTTGGCATGCTCTGCGGCCTGAAAGGCTCGATCGATTTTAGTTTGCAAGGTGTCGTTAGATTCGTAATTACTGTGAAAGTGATATCGTAATAAAAACAAAACTAAAAAAAAAAAAAAACGGTAATTTAAAAAACTAAAAAACCCGACTGCTTTTCTGAGTATTCATGAAAAAGCTCTAAAACAAGAAAGTCGTTCCCGATTGCACTTAACTATATAATATTTTAAATACAATATAAATTGTAGCAGTCGGGACCCATTCTAGAAAGTCAGCCGTCTAGTCAGTAGATTGGAGTAATCTGCAATGTAATATAGGTATGTGCTCTCAATTCACTAAACCCCCATTTCTAGAATGGGTAAGGACTGCTACAATTTATCTTGTATTTAAAATAATATATAGTTAAGTGCAATCGGGAACGACTTTCTTGTTTTAGAGCTTTTTCATGAATACTCAGAAAAGCAGTCGGGTTTTTTGGTTTTTTAAATTACCGTTTGTTTGCATGTTGTTGATCATAGATATCGAAAACTTACCCAAAACTCTGCAAGACTTTTTCAAGTAAATCCGAATGATTTACACTGTTGGGTATAGGCTTCCTCCGAGTATTCCATACACCGTGTGCATACCCGTGTGGTAATTTTTCTTACGGTTTGTCAATCCCACAACCACCAAAATTTCAAATAGTTCGCATTCTTTCACCTGAACTGCGTAAATAACGTGTCCCGGACATCTGAACACCATGATATATAACACCAACATTGTACACTTACTTCGCAATAAACGTTTTGACTTTGACACTAACGCGTACTATAGATCTAGCACATGATTCTGAACTAAACATTTTTATTGTTATTACACTGTGTAAAATAGTAATCCTATCCAGCCTTAATGATATTTTTAAACAAACAGTGAGTAAATATTCACTTTTTATGGGCTGCCATAGCTCTGACCCAGTCTTGGGTCCACCTTATGGGCTTCCGGGGCTTGGTTCAAGCCATGCTCCAGAGCAAGGAGGAGTGGCAGGCGGTCGCCTCCTTCTGCGAAGCAGTAATGCTAGCAAAGGAGGAGGCCGACCGCATCAGGCAACGGCGCACACGCCGCCGCCGCCGCCGGGATTCCGATCCCGATTTCCGGCGACCGTAGGCGCGGGCTCGCGGACGGCGGGCAATGGGTAGCTCGCTGTCTATCCGTCCGATAACAGACCGGTCCGAGCTCAAGTCGTCTACGGCGCGCAATGTTCCCGCGCGCTTCAAGGAGGTGTCAGCAAACTGTAGGGGCCCAGCAGGGCCGAAGCCTACTGGGGCCAAAGGTTATGTGAAAATGTCACCAAGGGACAAAGGCAATGAATGGAACAGGGTAGGTTTTTAGTCAATAAGAGTCTGACAGTATTTCACGCCCCACCCAAGGCCGGGATTTGTCATTGGATGATTTTACCTACCATAAAAGAAAAAAAAAACCTTATGGGCTTAAAAATCTGGTGTATATTTGAGCTTATCACAATTATTTGAGCTTATCGCAATTTACTTTTCGTAGCTACAGAGTACGCAAGGTAAATCGCGCAATGGGCGTGGATAGCCAAATAGAAATATATGAGGAATAGGAAAATTAAAATTTTAGGTCCACCTTATGGGCTTATAACTCTGGTGTATATTTGAGTTTATCACAATTTACTTTGCGTAGCTTTAAGCTACGCAAGGTAAATCGCTCAATTGGGCGTAGATAGCCAAATAGAAGACTATGACGAATAGGAAAATTAAAATTCCGGCACTGATTTTGAGCCTAGTCTTACCTATCGACCAAATCAATCTCTTGAACATTACATCGACCAACTTTATACTCCCAAAATTTCCTAAAGTCCTGGTTCACGACAATTACCTTATAGCAACTGGTAATTAGTACATTCTGTTTTAACGACATAGACAATAGGCGACGGATGTGGACATTTTATAGATTTTGTAAACCCTTCAAAGGCCATTTGCTTTAATGAATCCGACATTATGCCTCTATGGTTTTTATGAGACGCAGTTTGTAACAAATCGATGAAAAAAACAAACTATTGGTTGCAAACTACGGTTAACCTAGTTTCATAAGCGATAGTAAGGTACACAACACATAATTACTTAATTAGCCGTAGGTGCGATACAAAATGGTTTTTATACTTCATAGTACACAATTATTTTTTTAGTGTGATTTCATATATTGTCTTCTCCCGCTCTAGGATTGTGCGGGAGGGCGTGTCAGACTTTTACTAACTAAAACCACACCTATGTGCCTCCGTAGGCGCGGGCTTGCGGACGGCCTGCAATAGATAGCACGCTGTTCGATCGTCCGGTAACCGACCGGACCGAGCCCAAGTCGTCGACGGCGCGTTCTGTTCCCGCGCGCCTCAAGGAGCTGTCAGCACACCGAAGAGGCCCAGCCTGCTAACTGCAGGCAGGCAGGGTCGAAGCCTGCCGGGGTCATGGGTTAACTTCCGAAAGGAATACCCGGCCCCGGCACGATAGGCTACGAAGGAACGGGGAAGGTTTTTAGTCAGTAAGAGTCTGACACTACTTCCCGCTCCGCCCAAGGGCGGGATTTGTCATTGGATGATTTTACCTACCATAAAAAAAAAACACCTATGAGCCTTATTTGCTTTTCTGCGTTCCAGGACCCAGTTGTGAAGACGCCGTGACGTCTCCCCAGCCACTCCTCAAAAAGGGGACTTACCTCCATGATTATAGCGTGCGCGTGCCCACAATTTATAGATACTCTATTAATTTCTCCAAACTCTTATCAATCCGGTAGAGATACACTTTTTAGTATTCCGTACCACAAAAAGGAAAAAACAGAACACTTAAAGGATCACTTTATTATCCGTTTGTCTGTCTGTCAAGACCCTTACTCGGGAACGCGTGGAGGTATCAAGTTGAAATTAAAACTGTATACTCAGGTCTGCGGTCCCTTAAAGCTGTGAAGAAAAATAAACTTCTAAGTTAACGAAAAAAAAAAGATACGGACGTTTATGTCGCAAAAAACGTCCATTTCGACACTATCAAGAGAATCAATTTAAATTCATAGGGTTACCTAGAATCCTGAAATTTGGCATGAAGCACGGTCTCCGAGCACAAATATAGGAAAAATTCTGAAAACTGCCAGCTCTTGGGTCACGCGAGCTGGCATCTACCTCAGTCAGAGATTAAGCATTGCCATACAACGTGGCAATGCCGCCAGCCTTTTGGGCACACTTCCAGTCGACAGCGATGTGGAGGAATTTTATGACGCCATATATTAGTTTATATATGTATAGTTTTAATTAGTAAGTGATTTTATGTAGGAATTGTATACAATTGTGTATTTGTGATATAAAGCAGAAAAATGTATGGTAATTCATCAAATAACTTCTCTCTTTCTGGGTGACCAAAACATTATCTAGTAAAAACCTACGTAACTAATATTAAAAAATGACATCATCATGACACTTATCAAAACTACCCAATAAATATCTAACGGCACAAAAAAAAAACGAACATCAATTATTATACCGTTTCGGCACAGTTCCGTAATTCATTTCAAATCGATTATTCGGTGACATTTAAATACAACACAGATAACAACAATAGAAACTACACTTGGCCGCAAAAATAGCGGGTCGCTTAGATATATTGCAATATCTTTCAAAGTTATAAGCAGATCGCTTGTACAAGTAATACATATTACGCAATATGGAGATAGCTTCTGTCGCAACCTAGCGCTGGGTACACCACACATGAACTCAGATTCTCACCGGAAACAGTAAGTTGTTCCTGTGTCAGATTCGGGAAAACTGTCTGGTTGCTGCTGGTCAAACAGGCTAAACTTCTAAATAATTTCACATATGCATGCCACATCGACTCGATGAACTGGTGCGGGCTCGTGAAAAAAACTCAAAGTGTTAAAAAGACAAAAAAATATATTTTGCAGATGTTATTTTTAAGCGTTGTGTATTTTTGTTAAATTAAATCATTCATAAAACATGTAAATGTATTTTCTTTTATGTATTAATCAGTTATGTACAATATGATCTTGTGTAGTTAAGGGTATTACATCGCTCAATGACCTTCAAGAATTTACCTCTACATTAGTAGAGAAGAATTGACCTCTAAACAGGCATTGCAGGGGGTGCTGCGCGCGGGGTGTTAGTACTGATTCGAGTTTTTTCTTGATTACTTATCGATATTCAATGAAATTCGAAAAAAAATCAATACAAGTTATTCAATTTATCGTAAAATATATTTTGGTATAAATTCAATGTATAAATATAGAGCCGTTTTCGAGAAAATATGGAATTAATGTTCAAAAAAGGCCTATTTACCAGATATTTTTTCTAGAGTTAGGGTATTTTATTGAGAAACGTAATCAATACAATTTATTAGTAATGTCCTTAAGTATCCCCTTCATTTTTTATATGGTAATCGTACATAAGGAAATTTCAAACAACCTAGGTGTTTTTTTGGATTTGGGCGATGTAATCCCCTTAAGAAACTATCACATTTTTTTGAAAGCGGCCCTGAAATATTGAATCCAAGTGTATTACAAATTCATGTTTCTAAACAACAGATGTTTATTATAATGCAGACTGTAGCAAATATGGATGAGATGAATAATGTATTTATTCATTTGCAAATATTAAACAGGAAGCGATAAGCGACTCCTTTAACAGTAAAAGTGATATATCTTAATGTTTTGAGTTTGTTTTTTGTCAAAGGCTTGTAGGTTTTAAAACAAATTTATGACAAAAATTATGTTCAAAACAGCCTGACGATCAAAACAGAATGAAGGATCAAACCAAAAAATTGTCACTGACAATGTTACTTAAAACTTAAATATCCTAACTAATATTATAATCCCAACTAAAAACTAAACTAAGAATATATACTAGACCTAACTATGTACAGACGCCAGCACGACAATGTATCCAAATCTGTCAAATTTTACCAATCGAACATTAACTTTCCGCTTTTGTGATAAGGTTAAAATCTATTAAAGAAATTTGACAGATTACAACTAAAACTTTAGTTCAAAAGAATTCTAAGTAGCCTTCAAATTAGCCTCAAGGTGACGCGTGACTGCCGCGCTACAACCGCACTGCGGCCACGCGTCGTTTCTTTAAATGAAAAAACAAAGCAGCGCGGCAGCAGCGTGGCAGCAGCGTTTCCCTCACGTGGCATGAATGGGCTGTAATCCACAACGCGGGCCCAATGCGGGTTGTTGAATGTCACATGTCTTCAAATTTTTGGTTTCGGACATGCCGGTTTCTTCACGATGTTTTTCCTTCGCCGTTTTTAGAGCAGTGGTGATGAAATAAATTACACAAAGTAAAGCACCAAGCTGGGTTTGAACTCGCGAACTACAACTCGTAAGTCAGGGCCGTTACCTTTCCGCCACCACTGCTCAACTGTACTACGACTACTAATTTAATTTAAAAGCGCAAAGTTCTGTTTGTTTAAACGCACTTATCTGTGGAACTACCAGTCGGCATCATTTTTTTTATTTTTGTTTTATTTTACAACTCGTAAGTCGGGGCTGCTACCACTCTGCCACCATGCGAACGATGAAGGCGCCTTAAGTACGTATTAATTCATTCTCTTTATCGATATTATTATATTGCGTTTTTAGTCCCGCAATCTTCACCTAGTTTTCCCGTAAAATACACGAGAGTTATTACATTAAATCGTCGTATTTTTGTCTTCGATTTTTGTTTAATTTGGAATTCACTGACTTCTCTCGCGACCAAACATTCGCCCTGTAGGGACCTAATGCGCTCATGGAACAGTACACGCCGTCGACGACTCGGGCTCGGTCCGGACGGTTACCTGAAGGCCGAACAGCGGCCTACCCATTTCTCGTCGTCCGTAAACCTGCGCCTTCGGCTGCTCGTAATCAGGGCCGGAATCTCAGTTGCAGTGGCGAACATCCTTAAATTCGATCCCTCACGAGTGTGGTTGTCTGCTTCGCTAGCATTACCACCGCCCATTCCCCCTCGCTCTGAACCAGGGTCCGGCACGAGAGATCACCGGCGGTGATCGCATACACGAGGACACGGTGGTGCTCCGCCCAAGCAGGACACACCTCTACCTTATGTTCCACCGTATCCTCCGGGCGGTTCACACAATCCTGAATCCGTTACAGGAACCTCCCAAATTTACCATGTCCGTTGAGGACCTGCGTCATGCAGAAGGTGAGAACACCCGAACGCTTGATTATGACGTACCCAACTGATACCCTCTCTAAAATTCACTAGAGTTTTTTAAATTAAAACTATAGTTTTTATTTTGCATCTATGAGAAATTAGGTTATCATTTGCCTTCTGAATCTCCCAGATTAGAATTCTAAGGGCATTGGCATCATTAATACCCATGTGATGGATCACACCTCTGGCCCCCTACCGTGAGACCTTAAAATCACTATGATATCGGTGCGAGAAAGAGACAGTGCTATTTGCCCTGTATAGCACCGTCTCTCTCACTCCGAAATTGTGATGATTATAATAGATCATAGTAGGGCCAATAGCAAAATTTTGTTTGTGTGTATGTTTGTTACTTTTTTACGCTCAAACGTCTGAACGGATTTAGATGAAATTTGACACACAGGTAGATTATGTCCTGAATAGCACCTATGTACATTTTGAGTAGATTAGGTACTTTCCCTTGGGGAAATTTTCTACTTTGCCGCGAGCAAAGCGGCTGGCTACAGCTAGTGAGCAATAAATTAATATTTCATTATTTGTTCAACTAAAACGCTATTGTTTACACGTCGGAGATTTAGTGGTTCTTGACTCGTGCACGTTGCAGCCGACAAATAAACAAATTTGTTGTCTTTGGGCTCCGAAAGTTGCTGTTCTCCTGAACAATTAGTTGGGTTGAGGAATGTTGGTTTTGGTGTAAGTTGGATGCATTTTTACAAAAAGTGAAACAAAATAAACTGCTAAGGAGAGTACCTTTTTTTTGGTTGGGAGGGAATCAATATTAGAGTTAGATTTTTCACCTCACATACACTCAACTTCCATAGGGCCACCGTAGGCACGGGCTCGCAGACGGCAGGCAATGGGTAGTTCGCTGTCCGTCCGTCCAGTAACAGCCCGGTCCGAGCTCAAGTCGTCTACGGTGCGCACTGTTCCCGCAGGCCTCGAGGAGTTGTCATCAAACTGTAGGGGCCCAGCAGGGCCGAAGCCTACTGGGGCCAAAGGTTATGTGAAAATGTCACCCGGGACCCTGGGAAGCCTACTGGGGTCATGGAAGACTACTGGGGGCATGGGTTAACTTCCGAAAGGAATACCCGGCCCCGGCACGATAGGCTACGAAGGAATGGGGTAGGTTTTTAGTCAGTAAGAGTCTGACACTACTTTCCACTCCGCCCAAGGGCGGGATTTGTCATTGGATTATCTTACCTACCATAAAAAAAACCCGGGGCCCTGGGACAAAAGCAATGAATGGAACAGGGTAGGTTTTTAGTCAGTAAGAGCCTGACACTATTTCCCACCCCACCCAAGGGCGGGATTTGTCATTGGATGATTTTACCTACCATAAAAAAAAATAGCTAATGATGACCTTTTCTTTTGCAGATTCAGAAAAACGACTTTACTGAGATTTGACTGCATTTAAAAACAATTTTATCATTGTATAATCTTGGTTCCTTTTTACCATATTGTTTGCCCCACATGAGTATCGTGGGTGCGTTCACAAATATGTAAACTCACATACACAAAACTCGCAGACCCGGGACAACTACTATGTAGGCCATACAAACGAAGTCCTACAGCACTTTTTATCCGCCTTGGGAAACGAATCTAGGACCCCAAGCTCAGCAGAGACCAAACAAGACAGTTATTTTGCAAACACAGAAAGACAAAATAAAAAATCACTTAGACTTTATAATGTTGACACTTGTGTCACCACTATAAACCTTGATATTCAGAAATGTAACAACTAAAATAGCAAATAATACATATTCAGCGAAGCTTTTAGATCGCTGAATGAACACAATGCTTTATGCGCATTTACTCTTGATAACTAGTGACATATAATTTAGGTTAAATCCGTACTTGCTCACACATTGTGTGAACACTCTAAGTGATATATCGGTGACGTCGAATAAACAAAGTTGAGCTAATAAAATCAAATAAATGACGCTTCAGGAGCATAGCATAATCAGCCCATATAATTATAATAAGAATGTTCCCACTGCTGGGACTCTCACCTCTTGGAGAGGAAACTAAAAGAAAGAGTAACTATATCAAGTTAATAAATAATTGACCGGATGCTATAATGCATTGTCATAAAAAATATTTAAAAAAAAACTTGATAAGTTTGCTAACCTAGCTTGGGGATCCAGTGTCCATTACTGGGCATCTTTTGGCTGAAATGATGGATTATCAGATTCTCGCCAACCTCACCAGGTCCGGTGGGGCGATGACCTGATGAAAAAAACATTATTCAAATGTCAACCTTCACGGCTCTAGCACTCTTCAAAGCGATCTCTAACATTCATGAAAACGTGCCCCAGAAGTTAAATATACGGTGTTGATTTCTTGCATAATGTTTTCCTTCATTTCATTTCATCGGATTCTTTACTCTGGGGTTATTTGAAAAGTAGGGTGTACAATAGTAATCCGTCAACTATATCTGAATTGAAAATACACCCATCATCATTTGAGCTCAAGGACGGCCACTGTGGAACATAGGGCTCCCCCAAGCATCGCCACAACGGACGATCCTGTACATTTCGCATCCATCACATTCCTGCGACTCTTACCAGGTCATCGGTCCACCTTGTGCATGGCCTCCCAACGCTGCGTATTGCAGTGCTCGGTGGCCACTTTAGAACTTTTCAGCCCCATCGACCATAAGTATATAAAAAACTATATGTAAGTAAAAAACGAAATAATAAAAATTTTATAGTATTGTATAATGTAGAAAGATTTATTTCTTTAACATGTTTGACGTAAATGAGCATGCAGTTGAGAGTTTCTTTCAAACACAACCTGGCGAAGTGGGGTTTTTTAGACCTCTCCAACACCCAGTGCGAATGTGGTGCTCCTGACCAGACGATGGGCCACTTATTAGAGTGCCCAAAGTGTCCCTACACCTGCACTTTGGAGGACCTCAAAAATGCCACTGATGCCGCTGTGAACGTAGCAACCTACTGGACCCAAAAACTTTGAGGGAAAAGAAAACCATCGATACGATAAGAAGAAGAGTTGAGAGTTTGTCATGCTCACTCAAATATCTCACTAATGGTGGCGCGTGTGTTGGATCATTCGGTTCTCTTCAAAATGGTTGAGCTGAGTGGTGCTGATATATGCGTCATTTTCGTGAACGGGCGCTGTCAGTTGAGACTGGTCATCTCTTAGCTGCCAGTGGTTTATTTTTAATATTATAATTAGAACATTTTTTTTTCTTTATCTTATTTACATTGTTCTCACATAATAGCAGCAACAAGAAACATGTAACCGAGATATTTGTAATACAAAACAAGTTTGAAAAGAGTGTCCATGGAGTTTCTTGCACATTCTTGTCCATAGAGATCTACGCTTTGGAATGTGCAATTAGTATCATTTTTTCTGACAGACCGACTTCTTGACTTTTAAAAGTACCTGTAAATGGTTTATTTGAAATAAAATGCTTTGAATCTATGAATCTTCGAATCACCAAAAACAAAACCTTAAAAAAAATTTAACACAGGCACTGAAAATTGAAACGTAGATACTAAACTAAAATAAACAATTTGTTTCAAACATGAAATAAAAATTACAGGACGCAAGTTCTCACGTTCAATAAACAGACTATCAAAGGCAATGATTACAAATTGCTCCGATTATATTGATGGCACATTATCAAGTGACCTTGCTCAATTTGTGGCAATTACTGCTTCCAGATTACTGTGATTCACTCCAAATTATACAGATTACACTGACGTAAAACAGTACGGAAATCTACCTATATAACATGTGACCTACACTCCCTGAAGGCTAAGAGGGTTTTGTCTCATTGGCCTTGTGGTTGTAAGTGCGACTGCTTAGCGTTGGGTCTTGGGTTCGATTCTCGAGTAATACACTCGCCTACGGCTCGTGCGAATTCCGCCTCGGTCACAATGACAAACTTTCTGCACTTGTATCAAAATGTAGAATCACCCACAGAGTAACGGTATTCTGGAGAGGCGACACAGTCAAATCAAATCAAATCAAAATAATAATAAAAAACGTTTATTTATCTCCACATATTACATTTCAAACTACCAAATTAGTTATTTGGACAGAATAACGAAAGCAAATCATACAATTTTGCAATTTTGTATCTGTACCTCTACCATGAGTTTTAAGCAATAGTATTCGTCGCTAATTTTGCAGCGCCTCTAGCGGTCACTTGCAGAACCAAAATTTGCCATACAAAATATTTACGGCGTCGATATCGAGTAGCGACGAATACTATTGCTTAAAACTCATGGTAGAGGTACTGGAGTCTCAAGCCAGCCGTACGTGCTAACCTTACAATCGCAAGTTCATGGATTGACGATCTACACACCCTGTAAGGCAAGGCGTAAGGCCCCTGGCTTACGGGTTTGTTCGGAAGAGTGACCGGGGCCCTAGAATGCAAAGGGTGAGTAAATGAACGCGGGCAGGTTTAGCCAGTAAAGTCTGATACTCCCTCTAGCTCCACCCAGAGCGGGAGAAGTTATTTGATGACGAACCTTCAAAAACAGATGCGCTATTTAACTGTCTAATAGTACAGAGTTTTCATAAATAACTAGGAAGTGGATACATACAGGAAATGTGACGTTTAGACGAAATAAAACTACAACAAAATTCGTATTACATATTCTATTAAATACATAGAAAACGAAAAAAAAATGGTCTAATTTTAGAAAAAATATGTTATCGTTAATGTATGATGACAGGTTAGTGAAAACGTGTCCAAAATTAGACATACTTATTCTTTATTATCTGCAATTGTCATGTCCAGCCGTCGCAAACATTTTAATGTATTTTGAGTTTTTTTTTTGTTTTTTTTTTTCCTTTTGTCTGACCCGCTACTGTGAAGCAAAAATGCCCAGAACCAAAAAAAAAATTTAAAGTAATATATAATAATAAAAAGTATTTGAGTATGGAATAATAAACATTAAAACGCAACCAAGTTTGTAATATGTAACCAGGCAAACAGGAATCACGCAGAGATTACAGTTTATATCCATCTACAACATAATGTAATCTCCAGTTCTGATTTAAATGTTATTGCAAATTTAAATTGCACGAACGGCAAGCACAGTGGTGCAGGAGTTAACCGATCGACTACTACGCTGGGTGTTGTGGGTTCGATTCCCGCACGGAACAAATATTTGTTTGGTGTACAGATAGTTATAGTGGGTCTGATATAGGTGTCTTGTTTATGTGATTTTACATGTTTTTGAACGCACACACAATACCAAAGTAATTCTTAATTCTTTTTAAATAACAAAGAAAAAATATAAGGTCTTGAAAATGCTGAAATATAAGGTACGACAATTTCTTTTACACTTTTATATAACCGTTTAAGTGGCACATTAGACTTCAGACCTGATCTACAGGCGCCATATTGCTTGTCAGTAAAGGCATCTACGTTCATCTTCATCAACAAACGTCTTGAGTCCAACTGACACGAACCCACCCCAACAACAACCCCAACCCAACCCGAACACGGTTTGACTCAAATCTTGTCCCACCAATTTTAGCCACCTGGATAGCTCTGTCATTGGCCTCGTATAAGTCGTTGAAGGTGCAGGTAGTTGAGAATACTAGGCTGGAAAGGAGGTGACGCAAACTTGTGAACCCCACCCTGGCACTGTGCTTGAGATGGATCGAGGATATACCATTTGGCCAAATTGCTTCTGTAGTGACCAATCTGTGGAATGTTTTTAAATGTTTCGTAATAGGCAGCTCCATAAACTGAGATTTACCTCTGAGTTAAGTTTCAATCCATATTTATCCTTACGTCAGCTGGGCCATCACTCTAGGTGGCGGACCATGAGAGATGGTAAAATTCAAAATAATTAGTAAAACTTCAAAATGTTCTCAACCTCTGCACCAATCAATTACTCACTCCACGTATAAAACGAAGTGACCAAATGACCATATTCAGTGTCAGCGGGTAACACACAATCAAAATGACGAAAGTCCTATTAGCCACAATTCTAATCGTGATCACATTCGCGCTAACGAGGTCCGCGAATATGAAAATGAAAGATGCCATGACGAAGGAACCTATGACGACCACAACCATGGCCAACCAGGATAGCAACATCGACAGCACCGATGTAGATGTCATAGCTGTGATGAACGCCTGCAATGAGAGCTTCAGAATTGAGATGTGTGAGTATGTAGAAAACGTCATCATCATTTCAGCCAAAAGACTGGTCCACTGGCCTTCCTTTAGCGTCGCCCCAATGAACGATCTTATGCGTCCCGCATCCATCAGGTTCCCACAACCCTCACCAGGTCATCAGACCACCTTGTAGATACGAGGCCTTCTAACGCTGCGTCTTCCAGTACGCGGTCGCCACTCCAGAAACTTTCGATCTCAAGGGCCACCTGTTCTGCAATATGCTCTACCCACTGCGGATATCTTATCTCTAGGTTCTCCTGCGGATTTTTAGAAATCGACGAAAACGTATATACACCGTTAAATTTTGGTCGTTTTAATCCCGTGGAGGGACGATCTGATACATGAAACACTATCGATTTGTAAAGTTAATCTGTCCTAGCTCAGAGGACACCGGTGTCCTCTCACATCCACGCCACTATAGGCCTTAATTCCGATGTTTAGAGTCTACTTTTGTATGAACAAGTTGGGTAGTTGTGGATCGAAGTGTTAAATTAAAAAATTAAGCACTTTTTTTCTAAAAGTCGAATTAAAATACGCATGTACGTAATTAATTTTTTTAAGTAAACGGGTCAATGATCTTGTAGGGATTTGTCGGTCGTTGCGTACTACCTACAGTTCATTGGTCTCGCTCAGCTGATGTTTACTTAAAGAAATTAATTTTGTACATGTCAAAAAAAGTACTTAAGTACGTACTAAAATCGATAGTGTTTCATGTACCGAATCGACCCTCCATGGGATTAAAACGATCAAAATTTAACGATGTATAAAAGCAAGATAACCAAGTTTACCGATGTAACCTCAATAGAAGAACCGCCTAATTAAGGTGATAGTGTACAGGACAGGGCACATTGCTTGCAAAGCTGATGGTCGATGAAGCCAAAAAGTTTCGGAGTGGCGCCCGTGTACCGGCAAACGCAACCTTGGAAGGTCTCCCACAAGGTGGACCAATAACAAGATTATTGGTCCACCAATCTCAGGAATTCCATACACGCGAGACGCACGGAACCGGTCCTTGTCACCACAAGGTGATACTTCGAGGAGGCCTATGTCCAGCAGTAGGGAGTCTGTCAGCTAAATAGTAATACCTTTATAGCCTAAATAGTAAACAGAGCTAGATGGCAACATGGCAACGTATCATAAGAAAAGCGGTGGTGCAAGACTCGATCGAGACATGACTACGACCACTCTGTCAAGAATGCACGACCGTCATGCCGACAGCTGTCAGAGTCAAAAACTAAAGAAACTGTGTTGCAGTTTCTTTAGTTTTTCAACTCACTTGAATGTTTATATTCAAATTCATATTGAAAATAATCCATTATAATAAAATCGTGATTGCATTAACTTCTGCATGTACTGTAAGTACCTACATTCAATTAAAGTTTGTTTATATTGCAGCTTATATACAAGCAATGAATGAAAGCGGCAGCTTTTTAGACGAAACCGATAAAACGCCTAAGGTAAGTTAAGTCCTTAAAGACAATAGTAGATTATGTGACCAAGGGGTTAAGCGGTTTCTTTAAGTCACGAAAGCATTTTAAATTCCGAACGAAACGAAGGTTATCAAGTTTTAATCCCGAACGTCAGTGAGGTATTTACATAATTAAATCCCGAGCATTACGAGGAAAAAAAAGTAGGAAAATAAGGCCTCCCGCCTTTGCCCTGCAGTAAGAAATAACAGGCAGAAAATAAATAATAACTGTCACACCAAAATAAACTTCTCATTCATTATGATTATGTTCCAGTGCTTCATCCGTTGTGTGTTCACAAACGTAGGCATAGTGTCTGAAGACGGCAAACAGTTCAACCCCGCGCGAGCTGCCTTCATATTCGCAGGTGAACGCAATGGAAAGCCAATGGATGATATTGGAGACATGACTGCGGTATGCGCTGCTGACCGACGTAAGTGTATTATACCCTAGTACTTTTTTTTAATATGAAGTAGTGCTTGATTGCGATCCCACCTAATGGTAAGCAGTGATGCAATCGTTGATGCTGAGGCGCAGTAGTTTATTATGAGCCTATTCACTAGCCTTGAAGACACCTAAATTATAATCGGACAGGAAGACCGCAGCAGGCAAACTGTTCCAGTCCTTCGATGTACGCGGCATAAACGACGAGGCAAAACGCTAAGTCCGGACCGTAGAATTCGCCGTACGTCGCCGCGTCGGTTCGTCCGATGGTAGAACGGAAATGGCGGAATATACACAACAATACATGTCATTATAGCAGTAATGAGCAAACTCTGGCCACGGCTACCATTTTAATATCACTGTGTCTGAAAACATTTTCTAATTTAAAGGTAACCGCTAACCCAAAGAGGCGGGAGCAGAGTGAAAGCGATCATATAGCGATCTCCTGTTTGTGATCACGCTCGCTTACTGTGTATTAGATTACATACAAACTCGAACATTATAAAATATCCCGTCACGGATCACGACCGCTACCGCCTCTGTGGCCATTAAGCTGCTTATTAAAGCCACCTGGAACCCACCTCGCACCGACTCCTCGCACGGCGTCTCGTAGTCCACGAGCAGACACCGTGTCATCACCAATAAACGTCGCACGATCAACCAGTGGACCTGGCGTCATCAACCAGTGGACCTCACGTGGTCAACCATAACGTCGCTTGGTTCATGTATTTTCGAATAGTTTGTTTACAATTGGCACTAGGTCTACACGTGTGTTTCGTAGTGTTAAATTTTACAATAATATCGTCAAGTATCGTCCTCGCGTGAATCATTCGCGGGCACCGCGTGGTCCACTCGGGACCTGCGAGTTGGGAATGCGCAGTCAACGTAAGGCAAGCATGCCAGCAGCGAGTTGTCACCGAGTGGTCCACCCGTAGGCCGCGCGTGGAGGGCTTACGACTGAGGCGGTCTTGGTGACTCTAACGGAGTTGATGTAGTCTGCGCATACCCATACAAATCCATATAAAGAATACTAGCGGAGGCGAGGCGATGCGAAGTGGGTTCCGGGTGGCTCTAATGAGCTGTGTGTGCTTTCAGAGCTCAAGTATTTTATAGCCCGGATTTTGTCCTAAACTTACTTTTTAAGGTGAAAGCACAGGGAAGACTGCGAAATTCAAAATTTCTTTTTCATTTTGCAGGACAGTGTATGTTGATAAAAATACGATCGGCGCGTGTGACAAATATTTATTTACAGAATTATAATAATTAAAATGATCAATATAATCCTCTCAGTTAACCTTTTTTTTTGTTATTATTGATAGGTTCGCGCTTAACCGCTATCTCACCTGATGGAAAGCAACGATACGGTCGACGATGGAGCGCGCTTACCTAGAAGAAACCTATCAACTCTTTACTTAAAGATTCCACGTTTGTAGCCATCAAGAAATACAGACTCCAGCAGGGAATTCCACTCCTTAGCTGTACGCATAATGAAAGTGTTCCCAAAACGCTTTGTGCGTATAGGTGGGATGTCCACCATATACCGGTGGCGCAACGCCGTACGTCTGGTAGTCCGATGATGGAACGGGCTAGCTAAGCTAACCCTATTGGATGACTTTTTTATGAAATAGTTTTTCATTAGGATAACATAAACTGAGAGAGCTACCCTGGAGCATCCACTTCAAATAATTAAGTAATATGCCCGTTTTTCAGAGGAAACCTGCCCCTGCGAAAGATCCTACCAGTTCCTAAGATGTTTGATGTCGATGGAAATAGAGAAATATGAAAACTCCTAATTACTGACACTGATACTTCTTCGCTACTGATGCTGACCTGGTACTATTATAACACATTTTTAAACATGACTGTAATAAATATAGATTAGTGCTTTCTGAATAAACATTATTTACTGCTGAAATAGCATATTACATTGAATGTTTTTATTCCGACTCCCTTTTTTATGGTATTAAATCTTCAAATCCACACCGAAACGTTGTCACTTAAAAGGAGCCTCAGTAGAAAACTTAAAGTCACCCAAAGGGCAATGGAAAGGGCTATGCTCGGAGTTTCAGGGAGTTTCCTTGCGTGATTGATGCAGGAATGAGGATATCCGACGGTACCGACATAGCACGAACAATCGCCAAACTAAGGTAGCAATGGGCAGGGCACATTGCTCACAGAACGAATGGCCGTTGAGGCTGATAGGTTCTGGAATGGCAACCACGTACCGGAAGATGTAACTTTAGAAGGCCTCCTACTAGATGGACCAATGACCTGGTAAGGGTTGCTGAAATCCGATGGATTCGAGACGCACAGGACCGTTCATTGTGGCGACACTTGGGGGAGGCCTATGTAAACTGATGAAATCTTCAAATAACTTCTCCCTATCCATAGATTTAGTGACTAAAAACCACATGTATTTCTTAAATGGTGGATCAATACCAAACGACTTAAAAACAAAATTTGTGTGTATGTTTTTTACTACTTTTTTTTACTATCACACTAGCAAAGCCGCTGAGAGAAGCTAATCAAGTGAAAAGAAAAGTCTTCTCCTTCTTCTTCCTGCCCTTATCCCATTTTACTTTGGATCCTCGCAACACGTTTTCCTCTTCCACTCTATCCTGTCACCCGTCACACTATCACTAACTTCCTTTTCTTTCATATCAATCCTCACCATCGATATATATGTATGTACTACGCACTAGATTGGTCGTGCCGTACAATCACTTTGCTTGACTTAAGTGTACTGCAGGCCATACACCTCTTTACATTGATAACTTGATGACATTAGTGCGATTATGCAGTATTTAAGCGCTGTAAGTTTTAAAAGTTTTGTTAGACGTCATAATGCACATTTAGCGCTGCAGCGAACTTTTGTTTTAACGTTTCAGTATTTTGACAAATAGTTTCCATGAACGAGCTTGTCTATCACTTAGAATATAACTCGATGCTCCTCACACAATCCATCCATCTCTTCTATGGCCTCCATTTTCCTCTCCATCCATCTAAATGTAACTTGAAAACGTGTAAAAATAAAAGTCAAAAGTAAATAATTTTACGCTTTATTTATACAAACAAAAGTAAAGACTAGAAAACTTACATATATCAGATCTTTGTGATTTAAATACAGACAAGTGAGGCAAACTCCTATATCTATTAACGTGACTTCGCTCCGAATAAGTTTGTGAATACTCCGCCCAGCCAGCCGGATTGGGGTTCCCTGGAAATTAAGAACTATATTTTAATAACGATTTAATAATAACAAAGATAAACTTATGAAATAGACTCGGTTAAAACGGGAGTCCAAAAGTCTACCTAAAATATTTTACCATATAGAGGTATATAGCCAGGCCGATGACCTGGTGAAGGTTGCGGGAATCTGATGGATGCGAGATGCACAGGACCGGTTGATATGGCGACACTTGGGGGAGGCCTATGCCACTGCCTATGACCAACAGTGGACGCCTTTCGGCTGAAACGAGGTGGGAAATCATCAAATAACTTCTCCCGCTCTGGGTGAGTTGAGAGGGAGTGTTAGACTAAAACCCACCTGTGTTCCTTTAGTTGCCCTTTGCGTTCTAGGGCCACGGTAACTTTCGAACAATCAGCACTGAGGTATATAGCCCCTTTTTCAACGCGGTAAATCATCCAAAGACTTTGCAGCACTAGAGCGTAGCGTGGCATGTCAAACTTTTACTGACTAAAACGTACCACACCTATATTCCTTCTTTGCCTTGCATTCCAGTACCCGGGTTTCCCTCTCCCATAATCCATGGCCCCAGTAGGCTTCAACGTTGCTAGGTCCCAACGGTTTTTGCTGACATTTCTTTGAGGCGCGTGTGGGACACTACATGCTAACGACGACTCGGGCTCGGTCCGAATGGTTACCGGACGGCCCATTGGCGACATTGATCGTCATATGCAAGCCCACGCCTACAGTATGAGTTATGTAGTCGTAAGGCCCATCGCCCACGGCGACCGCATCGCTACTAACGCGCATTAGTCGCATTTGCAAGTGATATAGAAAAGATGCCAACGTGCTACAGTATTTTGACTGTATCGATGCGTACGCGCTACAGCATCGCTACTAAAAGTCGCCGTGGGTGAGGGGCCTTTGACTCAAGCTTTCTCTTGAAATATTGGTTTTCATGGCAGTTACAATATTGAAACATCAAGCGTATGAACTTTAAGTCTATCTACGTTATAAAGAAGCTAGAAATAAACCGCAACTCACTCTTTCTTGCAGTTGTACATATTGTTGACTTTCTTGACATCACCGCGGCTCAGGCCTTCTCTCTGTCCCAGTTTTATACCTCCAACCTGTGAATATAGCAAATCAAAAATCAAGACTTGTTTTTTTAAGGTTTGGTATTCATCAAATAACTTATCTCTGAGCTGGAGAGTTTGTCCGACTTTTACCGACTAAAACTACACCTATCAAAATCGCCGAAGCCGAAGGACTGAAACCGTTTGTCTGATGCAATCTTCCCGTCCGATTATAATTTAGGTCCTCAAGGCTAGAGTGAATAGGCTCTAATAAACTAGTGCGCCTCACCGTTGATCGATTGCATCACTGCTTACCATCAGATTTGCAGTCAAGCACTAGTTTATATTAATTAAATAAATATATAATATATATTCCTTCATTGCCTTTTGTTACCTATGGCCCCAGTAGGCTTCGGCTTTTCGGCTCCAGTAGGCAAGGCTTCTACGGTTTCGCTGATATCTCTTTGAGGCGTGCGTGGCCATACGCCGTCGACGACTCAGGCCGGACTACGAGCTACTCATTGCTTGTCGTCTGCAAGCCCAACTCTAGCCTTGATGACACCAAAATTATAATCGGAAGGGCAAACCGCAGCAGGCAATTTCCTATTATTATGCCCTCACTAAACCTTAGAACCACCGAGAGCAGTGCTGGCCGAGTGGTAACAACCCCGACTTACGAGTTGTAGATCGCGGGTTCAAACCCAGCCAGGTGTATTACTTTGTGTAATATATTTCATCACCACTGCTCTCAAAACGGTGAAGGAAAACATCTTGAGGAAACCGGCATGTCCCAGAACCAAAAATTCGAAGACGTGACATCCATCAACCCGCACTGGGCCCACGTGGTGGATTACGGCCCTTTCCCTCTCCTAGAGAAGAGGCCTGTGTCCCAGCAGTGGAAACATTATAAGGCTGATGCTATGCCATGAAAAACCTTAGAAGGTTTTTTTGTAATGACAAACACCTCATATTCATAACTCCTTACCTTAGATTCAATGGTCTTCTGCTGGTTCTTGGAGAAGGCGTACTCGGAGTAGTGCATGACGCTGTTGTAGTCGTAAGGAACACTGAAGTCATTCGTGTGTTTGGTGGTGGTCTTCTTGAAGTTGCTCTCCGAACCTGCAGAAAATTGACTCCATAAACCCTACCGTCGCCGAAGCTTACATACAAAACTATGAGGCTCTGTTTACGAAGCGGCAATGACACGTCGACACGACGTGACAGCTTCGTCCACAGACTTCCATAGTTTTGTAAGTAAGGACAAATGTTTGTGTGATGAGCACGATAATTCTGTCAAGTCTGGGTGTAATATAACTATAATATGTGACGGCGCGTGACATTATTAAATAATGAAAATCGGTTAATTTGGAGAATCGTAATTTGTTTTGTTACTTTTTTTAATCATTGGTCATTATGCTAAAAATCTGCGTTCTTCTAACAATCTTCTACTGTTTTGTCCTTCTCATACTTCTGATTTTGTTCATTCTTCCTTTCATATACAGTCCATACTTCTGTGGAATGCGCTTCCTCTCGACATCAGGACGACCACCAGTCAGTATGCATTTAAGCAGAAGTTGCGGCTTTATTTTCTACACAAATAGTGGAGTCATCTCAAAAACTCCTTTCATTTAATTTTTATATATAATATATTTTTATATATATGTAGGTTGTATTTTGTATTATATGAATTATACATGTATGTTTATTTTATTTATATACATTTGGACCCTTGTTTTCTTATTAATCTTTTGTTTTTTTTTTTTATGCACCTGCCATGTTTTCTCTTCACTTCCCTTGGTTGACTGGTAGAGAATGCCTCAGGCATTAAGTCCGCCTTTGTACCTTTATGTTGCATGAAGTTTAAATAAATAAATTATTTTGTTATTTTTAGCGATTAGTCGATTTGATTTTGAGATACTGGTAATTTGAACTAAGAGCGGGTAAAACCGAATGGAGTTGCGTCTGTCATGACGGGCGAACGTGATGTCAATTTTTCGTAGGGTAGTTGACAACCGATGCATGTTTTGAGCACTCGCAAACCCATTGGCTCTAAATCGCTAATTATTATTGTAATCGTCTATTGTTTACGTAATTTAGGTGTCTGTATACTTAAAGTAGTGAACAGTTATCGCTATAGTGTATTAATTTCAAAGTTTCACTAAGGATTACCGGACTGACGAAGTCACGAATCAGCAATCAGGCCCGGTCTCCCGATTTCCCGTTATATGTATGTATTCAGAAATATATTAGTATGTTTATCAGTTGTCTAGTACTTATAACACAAGCTCTACTTAGCTTGAGACTAGACGTTGTGTGATAGTATGTGTGATATTATTATAAAAAAGTAAGCTTTACGCAGGCGTACACCAAGCGTATAATGACGATTACGCGTCTATGAAGCTACGCGTGCGTGGACAGTAGGCCTTAGTCATGAAGATTATGCTGCTTGGTACTACAATGAAATAACCATAATAATTTATCTTTAGAACTACGCATACAATAGAGGGAAAATCTAATAAAAAGAAAGGATCCTCTGACCAGATGAGTGTTGTGTCTTGCGACAACAGCCCGATAGTGTTGATTCAGCCCCCCTAGCCAAGTTACAATCATTTGTTCGAACAAAAGAGTTGGGGGCGTGACCAACTCCAAGCATTAACGCAAAACGAACCGATTGTAACTGGGCTAGGGTGGCAGGACTTTTTTATATGTTTTTATCGTGTGGAGAACTCTGATACCGCGATCCTGAATAGTTCCTATGTGGCGATATAGATGTCGCTGCATACCTATAAATCTTCTTTTATTCGTTTTTTTTCCAAAGACCATACCATCCATACGTCCGTTTTGCAGTAATTTCTGAGGTTCGTGAAACGCTGAGCCATCGACTCGAGACCGGCCCTTGTCGGACGATGAGCTACACATTACTCGTCGTCCGCAAAACCGTGCCTATGGATGCCTAGAGCGTTTCCGATGGGACCCATATAACCCCTATATTTGGTTGCGAAATCATGTTAGGGAAGGATAATAAAAAGTAATAAACGGTGTGTCAGCAAAAAACACGTGTTAATAATAAATATTTTTTATATGACGCTAATCAAAGATGAGTCATCAAAATGATCGTCATCAAGATGTTTTAGGCAAATAGTAAGTTGCCTTGATACAAGGACATAAATCGAAAGTGGATAGTAACAGCACTACGGGAAGTGGCATTTGATTTTTTTATCTACCACTATTCTTTACTGATTGATATTGTTTCTGAATCCAAGTCTGGGACCCATCATCCCGGTTGAGTCTTAGCTTTTGACAGTTTGTGAAAGTCAATCTTGGGATAAGATTAAGCTTTCCCAAAAAAAAAAAATGAATTGTGGTGGGAAATCATTCAATGACATTTTCCGTTCTAGGGTCGAGCGAATTGTGTTTTTCAGTTGCCCTATAATTTCTAGAGCCACAGGTTTCTTTCACAGAAATTCTTTGCGGCCTCTATGGTTCTGCTGACATCTCTTTGAGACACGCGTGGAACACTAAACGCTGTCGAAGAATCTATCGCTATCGTTACCGAACGGCCGGACGGTGAGCTACATATTGCTCATCGTCCGCAAGCCCGAATCTGTGGCGACCAGGGATCACCATGCGACACCCAACTGGCTGGGGCGTAATGATGCCCATTTCCTCACAGCCTTTGCTAACATTACTGCTTCAAAGAATGATAAGACTGCATCCCATTCCCAGCTCTCACTCCGCCCTGGTTTAGGCTCTGCGACTACATACTGTTGAAGTCAGCTTCCTGTCTAAATGGATGCAACCTCCATAACCCAGAGTATTAATTTACAAAGCTTGGAGAAGGAGTGTTGGAGGGGAAGGCTTGTCTAAAACAAAAGTATCAGCTGTGTGGCTCCTCACCTGGTTTGATGTTATTGTAGCGCACTCTAACGAAGTCGTCGCGCTCCGGCCGGCTCTGCTCGTGCATGAAGCCGATCGCGTGCAGCAGCTCGTGCAGGACTGTGCCTTTCTTCGACACGCAGCCAGGGATCTGCAGGTTCACCTCTTGACGACCACCTACATATAATTTTACGTTTGTAAACGAGTCAAACAGATTTTGTGAAGCTGTAGTAAAGGGTGGTCAATGACCAAAATTGGTCCCGAACGTGCTACAAAAAGTGGTTCTAAGGTCAAAGAATCTCTTCAGGGATGTGCCCTAACAGGCGTTGTACAGAGAGGGTTCCGGGGTGGTCTTTTAAGAGGTCACGGAGCCCTCTTTCATCTACTGATGGTGATCACCGGGGTGGTTTTAGTGAGGTAAGAATCCCACACTCCCTGGTCTTTCCCAAGTCCAGGCGCCTTTTGAAGGTTTACCCTCGAAAACAAAAAAAAAAAAAAAAAGGTCAAGGAATCTAGTTTGAAAATGGCGTCTCACAGCCGATTACCAAAAGACTTTTCAATACACCCACTCGAAAATTTGCTCTTATCTCTACCGATTTTAGGAACGCAATTTACTGTTTTCCCCACGAGTACAAAAATGCGCGAGCTCGGTCCCGCCTCGATTTATTGTATCAGGCTGAGCGCTCAGTGACCCCCACGAGTCCCGCGTCAACCCCCGTTAATTTATACCTTCGTAAAATGGTTTGTCACTTTGGCAATCGGCTCCATAACACCCACATCTGCGGCTCGGGCGAATCCTGCCTCAATAGCAATGACAAACTAAAAAATACACAATTCTTTTGATAATGGTAAAGTTGAGTAGTTTAGTCGTTACAGCCATGTTAGTTATGTCCCACTGCTGGGCGAAGGCCTCTCTCTCCTTTTTCCACACACGTCTGTCCTCGGCCATCGCGGGCCTGTCCCTCCGGTAATAGTCCAGCTCATATCTCCACCTTCGCCTCGGTCTGTTGCGATGAAGCATTGCATTTAATAGGACCCGATAAGTGGCTCTTTTAGCCCACAGCTCATTTGACATGCAGCAGACATGTCTGACCTAATCCCACTTTAGAGTAGCAGTTTTTTAGGTAACGTTACAAGCATTTTTTTCTACTTTCAAAATGTCTTCACAAGCGCTTGTATGATTGTTACTTCTTTATGCTGAAACGGCTGAATAGTTTTGGGTGAAATGTGGTACCAGAATACCACACTACTTACTACTTATTGTACTGGGTACTTATTGTATTGTTGTTGTGTTGTGTAAGTACAATAAATTGTGGTGGAAATTAATTCGCACACTTTTCCGCACTAATGCGGAAAACACTAAATTGCGTGCCTAAAAGCGGTAGTGATAAGAGCAGGTTCCAGTAAGTGTATAGAAAAATATATACTTATACTAAATACTTGTTAGTTTGTGTACTTGTTCGTTTAGTAGATGCGACTTACCAATTCTGCCAACACTGGACCAGCAGCCGGTGTTCTGGCTCGTGATAGAAATGTAATCCTTCTGTCCATTGTACGGGACGAACCTTAGGCACGTCAGCCTGTGGTAGTCAGCAATAGCCTTCATAATAGTTTCGCGTTCCGTGGAGCCTGAAAAACGATTCATATTAATTGCAAAAGGAGTGTCTTGGTCAGGAGTAGGCAGCTTACTGAGGTGAAAGGACCAGTGTAACTCGTAAACTTAATAGCTATTTCATGAAAACGTCATTCAATAAAGTTTTTTTGGGTCGGAAATCATCCAATGACTTCTCCTGCTCTAGGGCTGAGTGTAACAATATAATTCCTTTTACACCAAAATCGGTAAAAGCATTTTTTTTATGTTAGGTAAAATCATCAAATGTCAAATCCCGCCCTTGGGTGGGGCGGAAGATAGTATCAGACTCTTACTGACTAAAAACCTACCCTGTTCCATTCATTGCCTTCGATCCAGGGCCTCAGGCTTTATGGTTATAGACAAAAAAATAAACACAAAGTTATGTAATTTTGTCCACATGATTAGGATGTCATAAAGTCAAGGAGATACCACGCAGCCGTGTGACATAGGTATACAAAGATTACATACTTTTGGTCTAAAACGTACCTATTGTATTATTTTAAGACAAAGTCTACCCGTGTACCAGGGCCGCAGTAACTAGTAAAGGGCCGCCGAGTGCGATAAGTGCCGCCGAGTGTGTTTTCTTTTTTTTATAAGGTTTCCTTTTTATATTGTAATCTTGGTGTACAATAAAGTATAAATAAATAAATAAATAACTCTTTCGAACGATTGCGCAGCCTTTAGATGTGGATCTTTATATATCACTATTAATTACGCTTTTATTCACCAAGGGCTAAAGCTTTTAAAGCAGGAAAATACAAGACACACAAATTTATCGAGTTATGTTAAGGTCCGCCCGGGCACAAATCCTAGATTTATGCCTGGACTGCCGTTGTGTCTGGACACCGGGCTGCTACTAAGAAATTTCAGATAGAATTACTCAATAACACTAGGTCAGATTCCGGGATGCAATACCAGGACTTCATCCTTAACAGAAGCTTTTCTACTTGAGCAATGAAGCAAAAAGAAAATAATGAAGTAAGAGACAGATTGCCAGACCTGATACAATACCAGGACTTCATTTTTAGCAGAAGGTATTCTACTAGATCAACGAGGCAAAGTAACATTAAAGTAAGAGACAGTAATAAACAAGAGGCGATACGGTTGGCGCAGTGGTTGAGTGATAAATTGCTGCACTGCGTCTCGCAGGTTCGATTCTAGTTCGGAATAAATATTTTATGGCCTACAGATAATTATTCCGGGTCAGGCGTATATGTGTTTTGGTGGAATTTACGTGTTTTACAGACGCACCGACAATACAGGAGCAATTCTTTGTACCGGGCAAAATTTTTATAATACGTACTGAAATATCCGTCGATTTTGTAGGCAATATGTCCTTTTGGCCAACGCAGGACCTCGTCCCTCACACCGTTCCTTCCCTCCGACAGCGGCATGAGAATGTCTCCCTCAGCGTAGTCCCCTACTTCCTCAGGGTTCATGAGTGATGACTCCGACCAGCCCGCCAGCGCATAGCCTAAAAGCAACAAAGCAATAAGAACAGTAGGATATTCTGAGGTTTCGGATATTAAAGAGAACGCTCGACCTTAGAGGCATTAGGTCGGATGTGAAGATCCGACCAAAATGTCTTTTTAGTGTAGCGATAATATGGCGTTGTTTCTCTTTCTATCAAACTGATCGTGGTATTTCTATCTCTTTCCGTTAGCAAAATACACGCATGCATAAAGTCGGATTTACGCACTTTTTGAAATGCCTTGGAGGCATATAGGTTTACGTTCACTTACATCTTTATGCACTAAATTATTTTTACTTTAAGGAGCCTTATGTCAACAAAAACTATTATGCATCTAAAATATTTGGCACATCACGCTGGGCGCTTCAACTCATACGACCTTGTGCACCTAATTTATTATTCAAATAAAGAAACGTATCATCACATTCAGCATTATGCTTGGAAAAATGTTATCTAGCATTAATAAGGCATAACGTCGTATGTCAATGTAAGACTTTCTTGCTGTAATAACAACAATATTGTATTCGGATTTTGGTACGTTTGTTGACTTCCATCCTTATGTCTCCAAATAAATTAAAGTTACTTTGTCCTGCTTGGTCGGTAGTTAAGATAGTTCGGATATTTCCGTATAGAAAATTTTGGTCGTCATGAACGCACGTGGCGCATCGACAAATGGCGTGAGACAGCATTATAGCTCGTCGCCGCTAGAGTGAGAGTGACAGTGATAGTGGAGCAGTGGCACGTGCCGCACCACGCCCGCCCCGCCGCGCGTCGGCCGTTGGTTACAATAGCAAAATTTATTCGTTCGTTCGGCACCGGTCACGCCGGTCACTTGTGTATGGTTTTCAGTTTTATGTGAAAAAGCAGTGGTTAATGAATACTTAGTGCGATATTTTGTATTACAAACTGTTTATGTTTCATCAATGCAGTGAACAGTCATAACATAATGGAAAAAAATGAAGTAAGTACCTACTTAAATTAGAATGCAAGCAAGTTGGTACCTACCTACATAGTTTTTTCTAACCAACCTTTCTTAAATCTCTTGATCTAGCTAAGTAGATAACAAATACATACCTACTACTTGTACCTAATTATTCTTGCAGAACACAGTACCATTGTATGAACAATTATTTGAAAAACGACGACGACTTTCTAAGGTTCGCGAAAAAGTTATTCAGGCTCGAGGAGGAAAACCATTCGGTGATATAGAAAGTAAGTTTTGTACAATTAATTACGTAATTTACTTATGAAAGTTCGATAACATGAAAATAATTTTAGGTACATAGGCAATACAGAGGACAACGATCGTAGAGATTGTATGGTCGTAAAGATGGTTCATTAAAGTACAAGTATATTAGCTAGCTATTGCCCACTGTTGCCCCGCTTGGAATTCTGTTATAGGTATATTCATTCATAGATGGATTAACATGTTAATCCAGGTGCTGATCTGTCAATCTGCCTTAATCCGTCAAGTTGTTTAGGCATGAAGTGGACATACATACACAAATTTCAGCGTTATAATTATTAGTGTGATAATTTGAATATTTTTTCAGATAAACTACCTCATGAAGAAGAAGGAACTAAGAATACTGCGTGCGTTTCAAAAAAATCCAATATAGCTCACGACATAGATATGAATGGTAGGTAAACTTCAAACTTCCAATAATTTAGCAATGCGACTAAAATGAAATTTGAATAACAAACAAAAGCCTGCCTTTTTACGTGTTTACTTACTTCGATATTGGTCCCCAATAAGTTTTCTGGTTTTTTTTTTAATTTGATTGAATATTTATTTTTATTTTCAGATGGCGAAGAAGACATTTTTGATTATGGAAGTGATGACAGCGTTAAAGACAAAGATTATGAACCTGATATAGAGAATGACTCAAGCTGTAGCGAGATAAGTGACTCTGCTCAATTCAGGCTCTTAAAAATGTCTCAAGATCAAGTAAAAAGACGCCTATTCCCACCGGATAATTATTGTCCTGAAGCTTGTAAACACGAACCTTGCAATGCTCCAGTCAGTATACATCTATCATCACAAAATAAAAATACAACAAATTACCAAGGTAATGCAGAGAATACTTCTGACTTAATAACGGTAGAAGATCTTATAGGTCCACAGAATTTAAGTAGTAAAAATATCGATTCTGTTCCTGATTTTGATCAATGTGCTTATTCGCCTCTCAAGAAAAAGACATGTTTAGAAAGACCAGAGATTCACATTAATGAAACTGGTGAATTGAGTGATGATTCCGATACGCCATGTACTGACAAAACAATATTTTTGCCTTCAAAACAAGAAGGTTCAAAAGCTTTAGTTTGCTACAAAAAAATTGACAAAAATGTTACGATGTCACCGACCTTGACACCTGATCATTATCCCATAATGGTTGTTGACTTAAATGGAGTGGTGTATTTGAATCAAGTACAAGGATTATCAGAAACACAAAATGTAAAGAAAAAAATTGCTGATCCAACGAAATGGAAAAGGAATTCTACCAAAATCGCGAGATTGAAGGGATCTCCATATCACTCAACAGTCGCTAAGAAGAAACCAGACGTAGAGGGTCGTATGTTAAAGCCTCCGTGTTCGTGTAAAGCTAAATGTTATACGAAGATATCTCATGAAAAAAGAGAACTTATCTTCAACCAATTTTGGAAAAATTGTCGTAATTGGGATCAGCGTCGACAATTTATTGTTAGCAACGTAAAAAAAGACAGAAAGCGAAACATGAAAACTAGTGGTGACTTGGAGCTAGATAGAAGGAAGTTCTCTTATAATTATAGTTTTACTGTAGACGGTTCCAAAGAAAAAGTATGCAAGGTTATGTTTTTGAATACACTGTCGATTGGAGAAAAATTTGTAAAATTAAGTGTAGAAAAAAAAATGGAGGGAGGTTTAACGATTGAAGATCAAAGGGGAAAACATGTACCAGGAAACAAATCACCTGCACCCATAATTAATAAAGTAATGGATCATATTAATTCCTATCCATCCTATGAAAGCCACTATTCACGCCAAAAAAGTGGGAAAAAGTATTTAGGTCCGGACTTAAATATTGCAACCATGTATCAGCATTACAAAGAACTTATGATAAAAGAAGGAACACCTAATAACCTTGTAGCAAAAGAATGGTTATACCGAAATATATTCAACACAAAATTCAACCTTAGCTTCAAACTCCCGTCAGTAGACACATGCGACGATTGCGATGCTTATGAGAGAAAATTTAAAGACGCTATAGAAGAAACAGAAAAAAAAGAGATTGAAAAGGAACATAAATTACATCAAGATGCAGCAAATGAAAGATATAATTTAAAGAAAATTGATAAAGAAGAAGCACAAAACAGTTCTGGAAAGAAAAGAGTTTTAATGTTCGATTTACAAAAGTGTTTAGCGACACCTAATTTAACCAATACCAAGTCTTTCTACCTGCGAAAACTTTGGACATTGAATTTAACAATATATGACGCAACGAGTAACGTTGCTTCAAATGTGATCTGGTCTGAAAACATAGGCGGAAGAGGAGGTAACGAAGTAGCATCCTGTCTCATTCGTTGGGCAGAAGAAAACAGAGCTAAACTCGGAAATGTTGAAGAATTGCTATTTTGGTCAGATAATTGCGCAGGCCAAAACAGAAATTTGATGATAGTGATGGCCTACATTTGGCTCCTGCACAAATTTCCTAACATAAAGATCATTAATCACAAATTCATGCTAAAAGGCCACACACACATGGAAGTTGACCAAATTCATTCCCAAATTGAAAGAAGAAAAAAACAGCTGAAGACAATGCAGATCGCCATTCCCAGAGATTGGTCCCAATTCATAAGAACATGCGGAGGAAAAAAAACTTTTGAAGTGTTTGATATGGAATTACAGCATTTCAAAGATTTGACCAGTTTATATAAAAAGAATGGACCATTGGTGATGCGAAAAAAGAACAAGGACGGTCAAGAGTTTAAAATCTCACAGTGTGTTTGGCTTCAACTGAAGCAAGAACAGCCGGGAACGCTGTTTTACAAAACAAACTTTTCAGCGCAATTTTCTGAAATATCATTGGTACGCAATTTGTCTAAAGGTATTCAGTTTCCCAGTGACTTGCCGAATGTTCGAGAAGAAGCAAAACCGATATCTTCTGCAAAATATAAAGATTTAATTACCCTTTTGGAATGGGTACCCGCAGAATTTCATGATTACTACAGGAATCTGAAACATGATGCCAATGAGCCTGACTTTCCTGAGACTGACTAGATATTTTTTTTATTATTTCTTGCCAAGGTGCCTTCTTAACTATATTTTTGTTATCATTTGTCGGTTCTTCCGACCCTTTGCTTTTGTATTAATATAATGCAAACCAATTTTATGTTATCTTAAAACCTATACTTTGTTGTAAGTGAGAGATTTATAAAGGCTTCCGACCTTTTGCTTGAAATTAAATAATTAATAAAAATTTTAGAAGTATAAAGTAATATCCACTAATCAGACTTGGTTGAATTGTAATATGTCTAGGAGCATAAAACTATATGTCATTATAAAGCTAAAAGTAAACGCTTGAAATTGCAAGTATAAAGTCGGATGTAGACATATGCCTGCAGTTTCAATTGTAAATCTATAATATTTCAGGCATAAGGTCGGATGTAACTGATTAAATAAAAAAACTTTGTTTATTTATTTATATAAATAGGTACAGTGATTCTTGTCATTAGAAGTAAGAGGTACAACTATTTACCTAATTATAAAAAAAGAAAACTGATTTAAATGCTTAAAGTTTAATAAATATGAAGAGAATTGTTCGTCAATTTTATTTTTCCTCTCCTGAAAAGTTGGAGTTTTGTACATCCGACCTTATGCATCTGATGTCGAGAACGGGTATGTAGAGTAAGGGCGCCTTCAAACTAGCCGCAAAGTACCGCGCGTCGGCAGCACAGTGGCAGTGCGGAGGCAACTTGAAGACGCCCTAACAATAGCACATTTTCAAGATTCATTCGATTCATTCATCAAGTTCTATTTCATCAAGATATATTTTTATCATAAGTCATAGTCACTTACAAAATTTCTATAACTTTAAAGAAAGTTATGAAAATTATCTAGTAGTACTACGACTCATCATCATCATGAGTCTTTTAATGTTCCCACTGCTGGGACACAGGCCTCCTCTCTAATAGAGGGAATGGGCCGTAATCCACCACGCGGGCCCAGTGCGGCTTGGTGAATGTCACATGTCTTCGAATTTTTGGTTCTAGGACATGCCGGTTTCCTGACGATGTTTTACTTCACCGTTTTTAGAGCAGTGGTGATGAAATAAATTACACAAAGTAATTTTGACTGGCCTGTTGGTCTAGTGGTTAGTGGCCCTGACTGCTATGCCGGAGGTCGTGGGTTCGATTCCCACCCAGGACAAATGTTTGTGTGAAGAGCACGATCATTTGTTATGTGTCTGGGTGTTATTTATCTATAATATGTATGTATTTAGAAATATATAAGTATGTTTATCAGCTGTCTGGTACCCATAACACAAGCTCTGCTTAGCTTGGGACTAGACGGTGTTGTGTAATAGTTGTGGAAATATATTATATTATATATTATATTAATTCGCATGGCTGGGTTTGAACCCGCGACCTGCAACTCGTAAGTCGGGGCCGTTACCTTTCGGCCACCACTGCTCAACTGTACTACGACTACTAATATAAAAAAGCGGAAGGGTCTGTTTGTTTAAACGCACTTATCTGTGGAACTAACAGTCGGGATCATTTTTTTTTATTTTTGGATCACTCATCTCACTTTGGATGGAACAAGGGAAGTGCCAGTACACTTGTGTCATCATCTGCCTCGCCTCTTCCCAACTAGCTTGGGAACGGCTTAAAGTCTAACCAGATGCGATTTAATACCCGTGTTTTACTTGAACCTACGCCTATAAAACCTCCAAAATGCAGTTGGTAACAAAATACTTCTTGGATAGACACTTGTGTGTTCATGATTATAACCCACCTGCGTTCCATCAGATGACTTTTGCGTTTTTATTGCTACTTGACTGCGAAACCTATATCATCGAATTTTATGGTTCTGGTACGAGAGTCTCTTGAGTGTATACAAGACTTATATAGGGTGACTGGTAATTAGTGAACGATACTTAAACACGTGATTGTCATGATAACAAACAACTTTTACTATGGGACCAAACCTGAAATCGCGAAAAAAAATCTGCTGGTACAGTACATTTGTGTTCGCCTAACTGGTCAAAATGTATTGAACTTGGCTGATTTTTTTAGCGATTACCAGTTACCCTATAGGTACATCGTCTTTACAATTTTGTCATGTTTTTGTTTAGTTACTTTAATTGGTTGTTAGACCATTGTAATTAATTAATTAAATAAATCCTTCTGCTAAACAGTAATGCCTAGCCAAGGAGATGGCCACATACGTAAGGGAACAGTCCGTTCCAGGTTTAGCCAGCCCAGGAGATATCCTTAACGTTTTTTTTTTTATGGTAGGTAAAATCATCCAATGACAAATCCCGCCCTTGGGTGGAGCGGGAAGTAGTGTCAGACTCTTACTGACTAAAAACCTACCCCGTTCCATTCTTTGGCTTGGTCTCAGGGCCCTGGGTGCCATTTTCACATACCCTTTAACCCCAGTAGGCTTCAGCCCTGTTGGGCCCCTGCAGTTTGCTGACAACTCCTTGAGGTGCGCGGGAACAGTGCGCGCCGTAAACGACTTGAGCTCGGACCGGTCTGTTACCGGACGGACGGACAGCGAGCTACCCATTGCCCGCCGTCCGCGAGCCCGCGCCTACGGTGGCCGGAAATCGGGATCGGAATCCCGGCGGCATCCTGAGCGTTGGAAGTCGCAGGGCGATTTCCGGTCACCATACATTCCCCAAGGTATAATGATTTCACAACTATCTTCAATAATGCTCATGTAATCAATTTCCTTTTACACCGGAACCGGTAAAAGCATGGATAGAGATAACAACTTGACGAAAAAGTTGTGTAACGTTGTAATGCAGCACATAACAAGATTAGGATATCATGAAGTCGAGGAAGTGGGCTGTCAACTCGCCGCCTGGTGACTCTTCGTTATTTTATTATCTGATGAGTTTGACACGCCCGCTGCCGTGTTTATCGTGTGAACATGACAGGCGATGCATCTCGACCTGAATTGATCTGCATTTATTAATTATTCATTTTCATTATTTCCCCACATTTTTCCCTTTCTTTTGCATTTAGTTTTTGTGAGAAATGTGGCTCTCCGGTTCGAACGACACTTTTAAAAATTTGACAATCAAAATCTGCGAAAAATCTATGCGTGTTAATACTTTAACAATTTAATTTATATTATACCCAATTTGTCCCACACTGACGAAGAATTCGATAATAGAATGATTTTGGTTATAGGAAACAGAAAAAAGATTGCTTTGTAAAAAAATATAATAAAACTAGACGCTATGTTGTCAACCCAAGTTCCTGTCTCTTCAGTTACTCTTTCTGTTCCGACCGCAGTTTCCACCCAAGGAAACCTATTTTTTTAATTCTCTCCCTCTCGGTGGAGCAAGATGGAGTGTCAAACTTCTGATTTCAGTTACCTTTGCACTCCAGGCCCACGGTAACCCTTTCGAACTATACCATAAGCCAAGGGGGTTTTTTAAGTGGGGAAATCATCTAATGACATCTCCCGCCCTCGGGAGGAGCGGGGCATAGTGTCAGACTTTTTCTGACTAAAAACCCACTCCTATTCCTTCTTTGCCTTCGTTCCAGGACATCGGGTTTCACTTTTACAAACCAAGGGGGTAGAGCTTTGATAAAATCCAGTTTAGCAAAATTCTATATAATTATTGCAGAAATCAAAATAATATTGAATAGATAAGTAAGTACTTTGAAGTATTAGCCAAATTAAGCACAGAGATAACCAAAGTAAACAGGACGAACTATAAACATAATGACTACACTAAATGCCAATTGCTTTTTAATTACTTTGGTAAGTAAATAAATTACTTAATTGTTTTAATTTGTTATTTACTTATTCGAATTGTTGTTATTTTTAAACTATATTTTATTGTAATTTTTTAAATATGTTTCGTTTCTTTTAACTTGATTTGTACGCAACATGTTTTTTTAAGGTGGGATATTTTTCCTGCTCTAAGGCAAAGCGGAAGGGCGTGTCAGACTTTTGCTGACTAAAATCATGCCTATGAACATAATTATGCTCTTTACCCTTTGCGTTCCAAGACCTACCCTACCTAAATGAGAGGTTTCCCTTTCAGAAATAAACTCATGGCCCCAATACGTAATATGTGATTTTGCAATTTTTAACAAACACTATTGTGAATGAAGTGCATGCCTATAATTGATTTGATTACATGGAAATTGTATTGTAGAATTTTTTGAAAACTAGTTGTTCGTGTGCCGTAACAATAGTATAAAAATAAAATTACCGTTTCCTTTAATTCCGTAATTAAATTAGATAATGATTATATTAAGGTACTATCTTTTAAGATTATAGTGAACTGTAAATGGGGCATTTCTTTTTTAATATTATCGAATTTAAAAATTTCGGCTCAAATGTATCAGCATATAGTTTCAAAAAACCGTCATTCAAAAACTGAATTATGTTTATAAGCATTGATGTTGATCAGAAGATTTACATTACCATTATTATTTATTATTTATTATTTTTTTACTTTTTGTTGTACAATAAAGAATACATCTATCTATCTAAAATTATAAGTTTTTTTTTTAATACCTACCTTGGAAAGAAGTCTTAAAAATTCTAACAATAAGATTGCGAGGTTCTCAATTTATATAAGATTCAATATGTTTACAAATAATTGAAAAAAAAACGAAAAGGGTTCCAAACTTCAGATTTAATATAATTATGTTTAAAATAATTACTCACCGCTCTCATTTTTCGGTAATCCATAAGCTTCAGGTCCCAAATTCGACACATCTATAGTCTGACTTCCATCTATACTATTCTCTTCAAAGTCGTCATATAAATAGTCTATGAAATCATAATAGCCCCCTCTTGCAGGTAAAGCATTATTTCTACTAATTAAAATTATTAAAAATACATAAACTATCGAATTCATTTTATATTATTTTTAGTTTCGAGCTAATTTTATATTATTTTTATTTTAAAATATAAATTTGTTTTAAAGAAAAGGACTAGGCGATCAGAAAACAGCAATAGGTATGTGAAGTAAATTGGTGTGGCGCGCGTTTTTATAAAGGTGTCGCGAAGACCTGTCATAGGGTAAACACAAACGGACAAAATGTCGACAAGGTTCGTTACTCCTTACTTCCTGATAAAGGATGCAAGCGAAAATATGTAAACTAATCGATAAGAGCAGCCTTGAATGTTTTTTGATTTACATTTCCTCACTTTTGGATGTTTTGCTTATGAAAAGATTGTGTAATCTTTTACAGTTTCCTGATAATTGCAAATATTTTTTAACTTTATCTCACAAAACAAAATGTTTTAAAGAATTTCTTAAGATTTTGTTTATCTCCCTCTCCTTGAGAGTAGCCCTGAGTCCCAGCAGTGGAAACATTATTATTAATAAAAAAAGGCTGTTAATGGTTGTTAAGCTATGCTTGCTTATTTTGTATAAGGTTTTTGTTTATGACGTAAACGAGAACTAAGATAGGATTTTCCTAAATTCATAAAGCACTGAAATAGGGGGTCCAAAGTTTGTATAAGAAACCTACTTTCACGCAAGTGAAGCCGCTAGCAGAAACTAGTCTATACACCGTTGAATTTCGATCGTTTTAATCTCGTGGAGGGTCGATTTGGTACAAAAATCACTATCGATTTGTAAAGACAAAATTAAAAAATAAAGTACGAAATTAATTTCTTTAGGTAAACGTCGGCTGGAAGAGTTCAATGACCTGTAGGTAGTTAGTATGCAACGACTGATAACTACGTACAAGGTCATTGACTCGTCATTTTTTTTTTCAACTATCACACAACGCTGTCTAGTCCCAAGCTAAGCAGAGCTTGTGTTGTGGGTACTAGACAACTAATAAACATACTTATGTATTTCTAAATACATACATATTATAGATAATTACACCCAGACAAAGAACAAATGATCGTGCTCATCACACAAACATTCGTCCTGGGTGGGAATCGAACCCACGACCTTCAGCATAGCAATCAGGGCCACTAACCACTAGACCAACAGGTCTGTCATTTACTTAAAGAAATTAATTTCGTACATACGTATATCAATTCAAATTTTTAAAAAAGTACTTTATTTTTTAATTTTATCTTTACATATCGATAGTGTTTCATGTACCGGATCGACCCTTCACGGGATTAAAACGATCAAAATTTAACGGTGTATATAATAAAAGAAGGAACTGGCTGAATGACATATCAACGCACAGCCGAAACTACTGGGACTAGGAATGAGAAATTTTGCGCAAGGCTTCTTTTTATGACGTAGGCGACTAAGAGAGGATTTTCTAAAATTCTCCCCAAGAGAGGATGAAATGGGGATCGAAAGTTTGTATGCAGAAACCTACATTTACACGGGCAGAGCTTCTAACAGAAGCTAATTGCAAATATTTTTTAACTTTATCTCTCAAAACAAAACGTTTTAAACGAATTTCTTAAGGCTTTGTTTACTTTTTATATTTGGAATTGTTACAAATTGTATTCGTCGATCTATAAAAGGCATATTTTACGACTTCTGTCAATTAAATAAAGATTTATAAAACCTGTTTTACTTTTATTGATGCACATATAGAGTCGTTCCGTCGACACTTACAATATTTTTTTTATCAGGAACATCCGTTTCCGTTTCATGAAAAACTGAAAACGAGAAAAAACTATGTGAACCCTTTTCATGCACATCCTCTGCTATGACAGCAAGGATGGTTCTTGAAAATAGTATTTATATCTACATTTTTTTTTCTCTTGAAAAGCATTTTATTACACACTCTTATGGAAATGGTGGCCGAGTGATAACGGCCCCGACTTATGAATTGTAGGTCGCGGGTTCAAACCCAGCCAGGCGCATTACTTTGTGTGATTTATTTCATCACCACTGCTCTCAAAACGGTAAAGGAAAACATCGTGAGAAAAACCGGTATGTCCTAAAACAAAAAAAATCGAAGACATGTGGGCCCGCGTGGTGGATTACGGCCATTCCCTCTCTTAGAGAGGAGGCCTGAGTCCCAGCAGTGGGAACATTATAAGAATGATGCTAGGCTATGCTTATGGAAACCCTCTGACTAAAATACAGTCGGATTTAGCATAATCAGCCTAATAAGGTTTCCACTGCTGTGACTCCTCTTTAAGAGAGGGAATGAGAAGTTATCCACTGCATGGGCCCAATGCGGGTTGTTCCAGTTGGTGGGCGAAAACTATACTCGATAGCCGATATATAGGCTGCGGGGTGATTGGTAGAATGGCGGTGCACCCCTGACCATCTCCATCACCATGATGGACCGATGACTCTGCAAAAGGGCTTTTTCCCACAAATCCTACGAAAACAAAGTTATTTATATCAGTCGGTTTTAGTCCATTAAACTCCCTATGTAGTCTTTTCTCGTAGCTCTGTTCTGTGGAAAGAATTATTGATTATTATCTTTTACTTACTGCTGCTCTGTTTTTTTTTGTAACAATTTCGTTAATTTAATTTTCCGAGGCTAATGGAGCTACATTCCCTCTCCCCCTTTTTTTTGTCTGTTGTCGCCGTTGTTAGTGCTTTTACTTACCGAAAGTAACTGAGGCAACCAAAAAGCATGTCGTACCTCAAAAGGAAAAAAACTGAACCCTTATAAGATCACTTTTGTCCACTGTTGTCCGTCTGTCTGTCAAGATCCTTTATCTTGGGAACGAATCCTTTAAATTGGGAACTAGGTCTTCGGTCCCATAAAGCTGTGAAAAAATCAAACATCTAAGTTAACGAAAAATAAAATTACGGCCGTTTCTATCGCAAAAAATGTATATTTCGACACTCTCAAAGGAACCAAACTACATCCCTTTGACCTAGAATCATGAAGTAAGAAGACATGAAGCAAGGTCTCATAGCACAAGTATAGGAAAAAAATCTGAAAACTGTAAATGTATGGTTAGGTCGCAAAAAAAAAACTTTTTTTTCTTGGCAACTTTATTCTTACGGAATCCTCAGTACGCGAGTCCGACTCGCACTTGACCGGTTTATTTTAATGTAACCTTTGAGTTTAATCAGTTCCCTTTTAACCATTTAATGATGGTCTTTGTCCCATGTTACTAGTTGTTGGCGCCAGGCGGTCTCTTGTCTGTAATGGCCATCATCATTATGATGAAGAAAATGTGTTGTAAGTGTACATATAAGTATCTATATAGTAGGGTTTTTTTTTTATGATAGCTAAAATCATACAATGACAAATCCCGCCCTTGGGCGGAGCGGGAAATAGTGTCAGACTCTTACTGACTAAAAACCTACCCTGTTCCTTCCCCGCCTTGGATCCAGGGCCCTAGTATGCATTTTCATACCTCCCCAGAGCCTCAGACTAGGCCTCGACCCTACTGGGCCCCTACGGTTTGCTGACAAGTCCTTGAGGCTCACGGGAACAGTGCGCGCCGTAAACGACTTGGGCTCGGTCCGGTCTGTTACCGGACGGACGGACAGCGAACTACCCATTGCCCGCCGTCTGCAAGCCCGCGCCTACGGTCGCAAGAGGTCCATGGCGCGAGGCGGTAACTAGCGAATTAGCAACGGTTCTACTTTCATCATTATATTTATTTATAAATTTTTTTCCCTAAGTGTAGTTGTTGTTGCTTCTTATATGTCAAAAGAAAATGGCAACTATCCGAGGCGAGAGTGTTTTTTTCCATTGGGAAAATCATACAAAGACATCTCTGGCTCTTGGGTGGAGCGGAAGATAGTGTCAGATTTTTACTGACTAAAAACCCACTCCTATTCCTTCTTTGCCTTCGTTCCAGGGCCCCGCGGTTTACTTTCACATTACCCATGGCCACGTTTGTGGCCATGTTTTGATTTCTATAGAAGCCTAGATAATGTCCAGAAGATATCTGTATATCAAAAATATCTGAGGAAAGATGTATAATAACATCATAATCACGTAAGAGCATGAGAATGAAAATATACCTCGGATTGGTCGTTCTTAAGGTCAAGGTTATACACGTGGAAAGTTTTGAACATCTCCAATAAATGAGTCAGATTCCCACGCCGACCTCTTCCATTACAAGAACCCAACCAATTACGAGTGATTCCGATCAAAATACTGCTTCTGCCTTGACATAACTCTCGTTCTGACCTAGAGAGAGATCAGATTGCGTCACAATAGCAAATGTGTCACTTGCGATACCCAAACTGAGTTCGTTGGCACACGTGGCCTCACTATCTGCGAGCAAACGGAAGGATTCCTTGATAGGAACAACCTCCAGTGTATATTTTATTCAGGAAACATTATCGTTAACATATCATGATGTTTTGAGTCTTGAGTCACGGCGCATCATTGCCACTAAACAATTCGTATCTAAATATAATAAGCCTTACATGGGTGTGATATAAGTAATATCTTTTTCCTTGTTAGCGTTATCGTTTTTAGTTTTGCGGTGATTTCATAAATAAACATTAGATAAATATTTGCGTTCTTTATTTTCGATGATCTTCCGTTTCGAGCAAAATTTGGTAGTTTACCTGCTAACTGCAGTTCAGTGAGACAACAGTTTAATTTTCTTATATTTGTGGTTTAGTTTCAAAACTCGCTCCTTGGTAGACCATTGCAGGAACATGAGTTATGGCGGCTTTTATTTCAATCAGCCCACCTCTCTCCTAGGTCATCCATAAGAGAATTTGATGATCCCAGGATTCGTGTGCGTTTTTCGCTGACACTTGTACACAGAAGGAGCACATGTGCACTGGTTTCCTCCAAGTCTGTATACGCTCTGTTCAAAGGACTATCCGTGATTCTCATTTTGTGGAAATGTTTATTTAATGAGCAGTATCTAGATAGTTCCCGCCACAGGACGCAGGCTACCTCTGTCCAGTTACAAAAGGTTTCTGGTTAGACTAGCTCATCTTTATCCGACTGCTGTAGTAGGAGGGAGCTTTAGGCATTCTCTACCATGACTGATACCTAGAGTGGCGTAGAAATAATATGCCAAGTGCAATAAAAAACAAACTCCCTTGGGATCCAAGTTCTGCAGACAATTTTGGATAGTTGGATCGTATGAACGATGACAGGTACCACAAGAAAGAAGATACTGTTGATATGACAGCGAATAAAAATGTAGATGGTAGAAAATAAAACATCCGTTCCCAAATATCGGAATTTATCGGACATTAGTTCAAAAAATTTAAAGGTTTCCGATATAGAGAGAGTCTCCCCAACTTGCCTAAATTTATATCTCAAAATCTAGGATACCTAGTGAAGCTCTATTTTCTCTCGAATTTAGTAGCTGATAATTCAAAATAATCGCTAAATATGAGAATTTGTTGGTCACTGATTCAAAAGTTATTAGCGTTTCTAAGTCGCTGATGGCAGGAGGATAATAATTATGCTTTACAGACAATTTTTTTCCTCAGATATTCCCAAATAAACAATACAATAAATAGATGACGTGTACCCAAACCGCAGGGTGCCGAGAAATCGGAACCGACCACGGAAATGTCGGCTTAATAGACACATTAGTTATACTGGTTATGCCTAATGTGGCGACTGATTCATAAGACTCAAAGTCCTTGGTAGAGGTTGCGTTGAGCGCGCGGGTTCGTGGAAGTGCGGGGGCGGACATAAGGAAGATGGACTCGAATAACAATAGTGGAAAACAATAAAACTTAAGGCCCGGTTGTAGTCACTACTAGTCAGTTGAGTATTTTGGATGAACTCCGCCAGGGACAATGTCGACTTCACGGCCCCAAAACAGCTGCTTAATTTTTATAAAAAAAAAAAACAGTAACTGTTTTTAAATAACAAGCTTTATTTTTTTTTGTAACTTTCAAATATTTCCGTAACGTAATCTCGTAGATGAAATCGTAAATTAGGGTCAGATTCGCGATTTTTTTTTTCTTCAAGCCTACTATTTTATATCATATTTTTATTTTTGCCCAGCGCTTGGTCAGTTTTAGTAAAATAAATTTTCATCGTGTTCTCTTCTATATTTGTGGATGTTTAAAAAAGTTTAAAAAGAGGTTAAAAAACCCCTAGATACAAATGTTTAATGTAAAGGACGAATTTTACTTCTGTTATTATTATTGTTATTTATAGGCTCGCATTTGACTAAGTACTATCTCATCTCATTTATCTCTCTTAGTTTTTGGCACCGAGTTGTCGCTTCTGACATACCGCTGTTAAACCCGCGATGGTTTGTGCTGGTATGTTTATACGTTAATGTGATTGTAATAACGTTGTTGTACAATAAACGAAAAAAAAAAAAATCTGATGGTAAGCAATACTGTGGTCGACGATGGAGCGATGCCTAGAAGTAACCTTTTGACCAGTCGTGGCAGTCGCCTCCTTTTGTGAAGCAAAACAGGAGGCCAACCAAGTGAGACAACGGCGCTCACGTCGCAACCACCATCGGGAGTCCGATCCCGATTTCTGGCCACCGTAGATACAGGTTTGCGGACGGCGAGCAATGGGTAGCTCGCTATCCGACCGTCCGATAACTGTCTGGACCGAGCCCAAGTCGTCGACAGCGCGTACTGTTCCCGCGCGCCTTAATGAGTTGTCAGCAAACTGTAGGGCCAAAGGTTATGTGAGACTGTCACCAAAGGCCCCAGGATAAAGGCAAGGAATGGAAAGGTAGGTTTTTAGTCAGTAAAAGTCTGACACTGTTTCCCGCCCCACCCAAGGGCGGGATTCGTCATTGGATGATTTTACCTACCCAAAAAAAAAAAAAAAAAAAAAGCAAACTGTAGGGGCCCAACAGGGTCGAAGCCTACTCTGGGGCCATGGGTAAATGTGAAGGTGTACGTCAGGGCCCTGGTATGAAGGCAATGAAGGAACGGGGTGAGTTTTTTAGTCCGTAAAAGTCTGACACTATCTCCCGCTCCGCCCAAGGGCGGGAGATGTCATTGGATGATTTTTACCCACCGAAAAAAAAAATCCCTTTGCGTCGGAGGTTGAAAAACAAACAAACATCAGCTACATAATGTGTAGGAAGAGTGTGCGGTAAACTATCTCCGTTTTGGAGTTGTATGTAAACTAACCTAATATGATGTTACTTTTGCAAATTTTTTATAAGCGTCATAAGAGCGGAACCGTGTATTCTTTGTAAATTCATTCTCAATTTGCATGATTTTAAGGATCGATCTGTTTGTTTTCTAATTATACGCTCATAATCTGCGGTTTTCCGCGATGCCAGTTTCCATAATATACATTATAGAAGTGAGAAGTTGCAATATTGACAAAAGGTAATTTTTGGGCATCATGGCGGTAAGTCCCGTGTTTGAGGAGTGGCTGGAGAGACGTCACCGCGTCCTTACCTTCCGCATAACGCAGAACCTCACCGGACATGGTGAGTTCCGAAGGTTCCTGCACCTGATTCGTGAGGAAGAAACATTGTGAGGAGCGCCCGGAGGACAAGGTGGAGGTTCGCCCCGCCTGGGCGGAGCACTGCCGTGTCCTTATGAGGGCGAGCGGTGGCGGTGGTCCGGAGTGAGAAGGAGTGGCGAGTGGTTGCCTCCTTCTGCGAAGCAGAAATGCTAGCGAAGGAGGCGATCGGCCGGATGATCGGACAGCCTTACGCCCCACGTCCTGACTCCGATTTCCAGCCACCGTAGGCATCGGCTTAAACGATGAGCGATGGGTAGCTCGCCGTAAGATCATCCGGTAACGAGATCGAATCGTCGACGGCTTGTAATGGTTCACACGTGCCTCAAAGAGATGTCAGGGAAGCCGTAGGGGCCCAGAATTCTCACCTTAAAAAAGGCACTTTTAGAAAGTATTTTTCCAACCATTTTCAACTATAAAAGTCGTCTAGTTTAATTAATCAAGCATAAAATAGAGGCGGGTCAAGTAACTTTTAATTGTTATTTAATGCTATAAGATAGAGTTCATTACAAACTACCCACGCGAAACAATAAAACTAAATAGGGGTCCCGTATTACGGCATCTTATAGACTTATAGATATCACTCATTCTGAAGATTAAGATATAGAACTGAAACGTTTGGTTTATGGTTGCGAATACTACTTACTGCGAAACGCGAGGTCCCCACTGGGTTTGATTACCGAGTCAGGTAAAGCGTTATTGTGGCTTTCCATCTGGAACATTGACGTCAACCCATTGATATATTTTATAGAAAGAAACGTTATGCGCTAACATCGCAAACAGAAAACCTGGACTCGAAACATACAAATCTATGATCAATGTCATCTCAGTCACAAACCTAGTCTCTGATAGACAAGGACAGAAATAAGAGCCGGCGCTGTCGTACGGGTGAAATAGCGTTAGCCGCCAAATATGTTGCTAGAGGCGAGTCAGATTTAATTTAATGTAAGCGTCAAACCGGTTATCTACCGCAGGTTCCATACAATAGGCGACGAGCCTATTTGTTGGTAGAGCACGCTACAATCGAGGCGATAATTACCTTTGAGGAGTGGTTGAAGAGGTACCACGGTGTCCACACCTACCGCTTGACGCAGGCCCTCACCGGACACGGCCCGTACGGGAGATTCATGTTCGGATTCATGTGGAAAAAATGACCGATGTGCCCCGCTTGGGCCCATTTGTTACCGTCCCTTTGTACCTCATGTCCTATCTTTGTTCTATCTCCTAGTTGATGATAAGGAGCAAATTGGAATAGTACATTTAAATACAAGTGCAGAAAGTTTGTCATTGCGAACGAAGAGGAATTGTTATGGTGCCGAGGGCTGCAGTGACAAATTTACACGTGTATCAAACGAAGTTTTTCAATCCATGACTCGTGAAGGTTAACTCGCGCCTCGTGGGGGTCGACGCGCGTCCAGCCCGATACGATATTTGTGATAAAATTGTGGTGGTGCGAGCATTTTTCTGCACTAGTGAGGAAAAAAGTCCATTGCGTGCCTAAAAGCAATGGGTTATCCCATTGCTGCATTGATTGAGCAGGTTTTTGAGTAAGTATATTGAAAATCATATTTTTAACACACCTACTCGAACACCATTTCACTCGCTATGGGTGGAGCGAAAGGGAGTGTAGACTTACTAACTAAAACTAACCTATGTTCCGTCAATTGTCCCTCACATATATTTTTTTTTTATAAAAATACTCGGCCAAAGTAAAACCTATGTTTGGTACGAATAGATAACTTATACAAAGGTTCACCAACAAAAAAATATGAATTTCTAATTGGGCAAAGGTTTCGAGATTTGAAATGTGTTACAGTGGTCATTATTTTGATCTTTTTAACGATTTTGAATTTGACAAAACAGTTATTTATGTAGATTTTGTTATCGTTTTTGATAAAATAAAAGCAGCATAACATGCTCCTAGAACTTCTTAATAATTGACTGAAATGTTTTTCTGACACTTGGGAGTTCTACTCTGCACCTGGTATAGCTATTGATTAGTAATATTCTTCTTCTAATGTATAAAAATGAATAGCTGTTCGTTAGTCTCGCTAAAACTCGAGAACGGCTTGACCGATTTGGTCAATTTTGGTCTTGAAACATTTGTGATACTCCAGGGAAGGTGTAAAGGGTGAGAAAGTATGGAAAAATTTATGAAAAAAAAAATCTGATATCACAACATTAGATTATTAGGCGATACAAAGTTCGATGGGTCAGCTAGTATTTAATACTCATAAAAGTAGATGTCAGTTTTTGGGTCCAAAAAATAAAATTGGAGTGTTTAAGGGTATGCATTGTTCCAGTTACATGTTTTAGATAGATAGATTAGTATGTCTACTTTTATAGACTACCTACCTTTACTTAGGTAGTAATTACGAATAGAATGTATAGTAAGTATCACGATTTATACAAAAATTCTGACACATTGGGGTTTAGGGCGTCGTAAATGAAAGGAAACAATAAAACAAAGCATTTTATATGTAATTTCCTGTGTATTTCTAACATATTAGTTTTATACACTACTTCATTATTTACATGAGCATTATCGCTTCACAATATTATTACAATTAAAATAATTTTCTCTCTTTATTTATATTATTTATACATTTTTTATTTCACCTATTCTTAGGCAAAGTGACAAAACTTCTCGCATATCAAAAAGCATTAGAAAAAAATACTGTTTTTTTTTATATTTTAAAAATAGAATCTACATAGGAGCGGGCCCTGGTTACAGTTGAGCGACATAGATGGCGCTTGAAAGGCATACGCGAGATAAAACGAAGAACAAATCACGAGATGTAAGATTTAGAGCTTACAATATAATTATATTTGAATAGTTTTCTTTATATCAAGACTAGCGGAAACTGTCCAAAACGTATTTGTTTGAGGATAAAAGCATCACAGCCAATCATAACAATTTCCGAAATGTTTTAAAATATTTAAATCTCCTTTTTCGTCAATCATTTCAAAAATACTTCATAATTCTTCTACCCTATCTCTTCCTTGTGGAAATAAGAGCTAGCAGAATTACATAGTCTTTTGGATTTCAAGTTTTAATTAATAAAGGATATATCATTTTAGTTATCCTTACAGTTACCTACCGTAAATTTAGTTCGAAGGAAGATCTTTAAAATTTTTATAACTACAAATATATTAAAAGAATTGGCCCAGTTTTTGTCAAGTATTAGAAAGACCGATCTGTAGGTACAATCAAAAAATTAAAAATATATATATGCAAAAATATTTCGATTAGCAAAATTTTGATATTGCACTATAAGTAATTGGGTATTTAAAGCTCGATTCGTGATAACATGTATGTACCTATTTTACAAAACAGTTCCTTATAACGTACGATTTAGCTTAAGGGCGTAAATAAACAAAGACGGGGAAAAATAAGAAAAATTAAATGCTTGATAAAAAAATGAATGCTACATAAAGTTACTAGGCATTCATAAGTTACAAATGAATTACAAATTCAAGTCTCAACTGACTAAAAACAGAATATTACACTCTGTCCCTAATTACGCCCTCGTCAATCTTTTAACATATTATGCTGTCCTAGTGACATAAATAAACTAACTGCAGACACAGTTGTTCAACAATAACAGCTAGTGTTGGCACAGGGCGAGGACATCGAGAACCATCTACGGCCATACGTTAACGCTATTGTCATCAAGTTAAAGTAAACATTAAAACTGCAGTAACAATCATTATTGTGATATTCGCGATCTCAATACTATCTTAATAATAAAACTTACGTCAATTTCACCAATAATCTGGATAAAATAAACTAAATATTGCGATTACTATTTTCCATATTTCAACAATGCCATGAAAAAGCCGAAGCCAATTCGATGGTACCAAAAATATTAAGACCGCGAACGAATCTAGCTGTCAACATTATCTGTAGTAACAAAGGGTTGAATTTTGTACATAACATTGAGTAGAACAGACTTATAAGTTCCCTTTACGACTCGACGATTTACTATAACAACTCCCTTACTCAGTTAGTAGGCACACAGTGAGGACGGCCCGAGGCCCGGCAACCCGAAGAGACCTGCATCCGGCCACCAGGACCGCAGCAACCACGAGAGCTGGCCGCGAACCAGCCAACTTAACTAAAATGAACTAACAAATAGTGCTATTTCATCACACGATACTGTAAATAAAACGTTTGAGCAGGACAGCACGATAACCTAAGTGTTCTACAAGTTGCTCTGAACTTCAGGTCTCCGGGTGCAATGCCCACTTTTATCACAAAAGGTGTTAAAGTACATATTGCATTACGCGACAAATATAAGCCACATATTCATTTATTAGCTAATTAATTCCAATATGTCCATATTATTGACATTATACACAACTGTTAGAAATTGACAACACCTAAAGAGGTCTTTGTACAGAGTTTCGATAACTACGGTACCTAACTGCACACATCACAGATATAGAAAAAATAAACTTTATTCCTGTTAGTTCTATACATAACAAGTACACTTTAGCCTAACTCTATATTTCACAAAGAGGGAATCCTTTACATCGTATATTGAACCAGAGTTACTCTCGATCGTATAGAGTGGGGTTACCGCCATGGGACAAGCCTCGCTTCACGCTCGCTGCCCGGGCGAACAGTAAATATATCTAGTATGTATACATATTAAGACATGATTAACAACACATGGACGCATTTCGCTAAGCTAACTGATATAAAACGTGCCGCACTCTCCCGCCACTCTCTCGAAGGCATCCGCTCCATTTCATATCTCGATTCTACACAAACTTGCTTCTTATATTGACTTTAAACAATAAATAAAAGTTAATAAATAATTTTTACATCCATTCAAGTTATTGTTCAATTCGATCACAATGCGAAAACTTTAACTAGTAGAAAAATATGACGCGGATCATTCTGCTGTTGATATCCACTTTAGTCCATCACTATTTGTCACTTTGCTATCACCGTCTTTGAAATAAACGACCACTTACTAGTAGGCATTGCATAAATACATCATTTTATACATTCGCGCGGTCTTAACATAAGACGCACGATCCGCGATCCTGACACTCATCGGCGGCTACTCATCTCTTTCGCACATATTATTACAACTCGTAGTGAGACAAGGACGTCGCGACGTCCCACCGTCCACCCGTCTTATGTTTCACAAGGAATGCTTGTCGTCACATCCAGGTGAGGTAGACGTACTGACACTGTAGTTACTTCGTGATCCAAAGCTCGGCGATCTCCTCTGGGGCATAAAGGTACGTATTTCATTATTGCTCGAAAATTTACTTTGGCAGTGTATGGCAATCCTAGCCATCGATAGCGTCGACTAGCGAAGGGTTTCTTCTCAACTTGTCTCTCCTTGTGGTCGCCCGGTCTTCCGTGAAACAAGAACCTCTCGTCCGGAACTTAGGGTCCGCTAGCACGCTGTAGGACAGTCTCTTTCATGTTTGACTTAAAGCCCAAGAGTTTTGTGTCAAATTACCAGGCGGTCATAGCGGCCAGGTGGTGGTGGAGCTCAGTGGAGCGCGAGCGCTGCGCGGGAAGCGGCGCTAGAGGCGCGGGGGGCGCGGGGAGGACCCTCAGGAGGAGGGCTGGTGCGGCGGCGCGCCGGCCGCCGACACCACGACCACGGGCTTAACGATGGTGGTGGCGCTGAGGTACTGCGCCGACACCGTCAGCGGCGCCACCGTGCCCTTCACCATCTGCGTCTCCACCATCTGTAAAACCAGTAAGGAAATATTTTTTTCCATTTTCGAAGCTGTCTAGTATGCTATTGAGAATTTAGGGGGATTTGAGCCAAGTCATTGATAAACAACTGCAAACCTTATAAACTTTTTACATACAATCATTACAAACGCATCACTCGACGTGGCAATCTCGACCTTAATTACCATCTTGCAAGTGCAATGTCACTATAGTGTCCCTCTAGGATCACAGACATGAGAATAACAAAGCTCAAACCGACGACCATAGACGTCTAATCAAGTAGCCGATATCTGTCAATACATCAGACTTTTAAATCTGAAGTAGCTCGCCACACAATAATTTCGAACACACAATAATTTTAGTTTTGAGAAGAGTCAATAGACATGTAAAAAAAACATATTACAGCAAAAAATTTTGCTAGAACTCTCGTATCTTTTAAATTAAGGGTATTACATTGCTCAATGACCTTGAAGAATTTACCTCTACACTAGTAGAGAAGAATTGACCTCTACACAGGCATTACAAGGGGTGCTGCGCGCGGGATGTTAGTATTTTTTCTTGATTACTTATCGATATTCGATGAAATTAGAAAAAAAAATCAATACAAATTATTCAATTTATTGTAACATATATTTTGGTATAAATTCAATGTATAAATATAGAGCCATTTTCGAGAAAATTTGGAATTAATGTTCTAAAAAGGATTATTTACCAGATTTTTTTTCTAGAGTTAGGGTATTTTTTTGAGAAACGTAATCAATACAATTTATTAGTAATGTCTTTAAGTATCCCTTTCATTTTTTATATGGTAATCGTACATAAGGAATAATCTATAAACTTCAATCAACCTAGGTGTTTTTTTTTGGATTTGGGCGATGTAATCCTCTTAATATCTCGTTCTTCTGAAGTAAACATAACTATTGAAGTAAGTACGAAATCCTATTACCACCTCTGTTCTCGATAAACTTTTGTTTATTAATTCATTATTCCCCGAGAGGACGCCGGCCTCCGCACACCTATTGTCTTTCTATTGTGTCTCTAATTACGGTATTCAACAGGTTAAGAACAGAAGTACGCCTACATACCTTTCACTTTTATATAAAATACCTAAGTTGATAATAGTTTGCAATAGGGCCAATTAGAAAACAATAACTCACTTTCTCATACCTCAGCTAGTTTAAAAAAATATTTTGGTGCGTTAGAACAAGCATGAAGCTTCTATGGACTGCATGGTCGTTAGCTCAAACAATATAGACCACTCTAGTGGTCAGTCTCCACTCAAAGAAAAAAAAAAACTCAAAGAAAAAAGTGAACTTATTTGTGCGCTGCCTAAGCCAAGAAATATACACGTTTGAGGTGAAAACAATCAGACAGATGAATATTAACATGTAGATCCACAACTACCAAACTACCAAGCAATAATTTGACTAAGATCAATCAAATGGGATGTTCGATTTCCGCGGATACCATTTTTTTTTACTTAAATATGCTCACATACACTAAATACTAAAATGTTGAGTTCAGCGCCATCTAACGGGAACATAGCTAAGCTCGGGGCCGCAGTTTTTAAATTATCAAAAACTTGTGCCATTGGCTTTGCACGCGTGAAAATAGTTTACTCCATACTATCTTTGGATCCCGTTTCATCCCCTTAGGGGATGAATGTCGGGAAATCCTCTATTGGTGATCGCTTACGCCATGAAAGGAAACCTTGTGCAAAATTTCACCCTCATAGTTTCGGCTGTGCGTTGATATGTCAGTCAGTCAGTTTTTCCTTTTATATATATCAAAAATAACACACACATGCCTCCGACTACCCGAACACAAAACTAAAATAAATAAAATTTAAATGATTTTACTATTTACCTCTAGGAAATTAATATACGAGTTATCAATGTGTCTCGGAGAGGCCGCATGCAGTGCGGGGTGAGCGGGTAGCGCAGGGGCCCCGGGGACGCCGGGGGCCCCGGAGGCCGCGGGGGCCGCGGGCCGCAGGTAGGGGTGGGGGACCGCGCGCGCGCCGCCCGTCGCGCGCAGCACTCGCGACTCTTTACACGTCTTCTCCTTATAAGAATACGGCAACTTTCAGATAGACACAGGGGGCACACTGGGTTTGTGGGTACCAGTCGCGGTTACAAACACGTCTGAGCCTGAGTTTGCAGCGCCACTTTAGGTTTGCAGTCATTTATCAAAGACCCATTAAGAATAGAAAGATACTAAAGCATGAATCTCGATTCTAAATCAAATTACATACCATAAAATCGGATGACTTTGGCCCTCGAGGCAATTTGATTGAAGTTTTTTAAACAATAGAAACATAGAGTGTCATTTGTTCCTACTGTTTGATACATTTAGGCCAAAGTAACCCAACTGTACAGTTATGCATATAATATGTACCTACTTAAGAAATTTACAATACACGCTGAATCAGAAAGAGATATAACTAAAAAATTAGGGTATTTGTAAATTTAATCCTTATCTTACTATTCATATGTTTTAACCTTCAAATACCCTCTTTTTTATTTACATAGTTCTTGTAATTAAGAACCTTATTTACGTTATTTCTGACAAGTTAACAATCCGCTGGATAAATAACATATTGATAGCTTAGGTTTGGACTTGGAATGATTTACGTCTACTTTCTAAACAACTGGTGAAATGGACTACTGGCACTACACTATAATACACATAAAAATCTCTCCTTGTTAAGCTGTATGTATACACGGGCGAATAGTAGTCGTATGAATCCTAAGATTTTTGGGTATAAACAATAAGATACTCCTAGTTTCAGAACTAGAAAGCTGAATAGAAATAAATAAAAAAAAACCTTGTCATAATCAATAACTATCTAATTGAAACCATCAATCTACTGCAATTACAATAAATAATATGGGGCCATGTTTTGACATACAAAATCCTATTAGAAAGGATGACGAGGGCATTACCCCCGTCAACCTTTCTAATAGTTATTTATGCTAATAGATGTTACGTGCGTACCTTATGCGTCAATGTGTGCGTTTGTAACAAATGCGTGGCAGGCTGCGATACTACTAGGGGGGTCAGTCCGCTCACGACCACGCTGCCATCTGCAAAGAAATATTAATATAAGCAAAAGATATATCCCCCTCCTCCACTAACCGCATTATATCAAATGTATAAAAGCAATCGAAGCAAAAGGAGGAGGCCCCTTGTTCGATAAGCGACGCCCGATACCGAGATCCGTACCCCACAGGGGTTTTTTTTATGGCAGGTAAAATCATCCAATGACAAATCCCGCCTTTGGGCGGAGCGGGAAATAGTGTAAGACTCTTACTAACTAAAAACCTACCCTGTTCCTTCCCTGCCTTGGATCCGGGGCCCTGGTATGTATTTGCATACCTCCCCAGAGCCCCAGACCCCACAGGGGGTGCTCTTAGCATGTAGTCGCTTAGTTTTTTTATGTTTTTTAGTTAAGTAAGCCCTGACTGGAGGCTTTGATTTTCTATCTAAACTTGCTTTGCCTGTCTTCCCTCCCTTAAAGAGAACGCCTGAGTCTCAGCAGTGGGAACATTATAAACAACCTAATGGGTTGACCTGCGAGAGGCCACACACAAAACGAGGGGTCCTCAGTTCAGAGTGACCAACATATTTTAAATGTAGTGTAAGTATAGTAAGCGGCAAATAAGTTGAATCATTTACTGATTGCGCGCGGCTCCTCACTTCGATTGGGACCTGAAAATTGGTTACTGCGCATTCAAGATTAACCGCCATGACTTATTTGCCGCGCACTATACGTACAAATATTGCAAGTTGCAGAGCTTGTAAAAACTGACGAACCACATTCTGGCTGTAAAATCCGACTTCATTTAATCTGTTTTCAAATCAACTGTCAAATGAAATTGATTGGTGTTCGCTATTTCGGCCAAGCACGAGCGAAGCAATCACAACATTTATCGTTATGGTGATGTTTTCAGAAATCGCGGTTATTTTTGGGACAAAAACCGCCGTGTTTGTCAGCTCGACGAATTATATTCGGGCTAGTCTATTCTAAATTTTAATACTGGCAATAATTTATTGGACATAATGGATGACAGAATGAGAATAAATTTGTGGAATTGTTAAATAAGCGATGAAAAACTATAATAAACAAAAGAAACGAAGGAACTAATACCTACATTGAAAAACAGAGTCGAACATTTGTATAATTTTATAGTGGTTTTTCATACCTTATTAGTATTTTATTAAAGTAAGTTAATTAATATTCCTTATTATTTAATTATAATAGGAGACTTTTGTTGAATTAAATACTTTTTTTAGCTGTGGTAAACAAATATGGAAAAAATAATTGTAATATCTTAACCGACAACAAAGTTATAAAGCTTCCAAGCTGCTAATAAACCGACGTGGCTTTTGACGTCATAGGCCATGACACCCATATAGCCGCCATAGAAAACAGCGTCTTAGCGAGAGACATACATTTGTTTAAAATTCTTGATATCTCGTTAGTAGATTATTTGATAAATTGGTTAGATTTTGCAAATTTTTTTAAGCATATTCCCTATTGAAAAAGATGTAAATATCTTCACTGCTAATCATTTTTAATTAGTTATTGTTATTTCGACATAGTTTTTATAGGAATTAATAGAATTCACAGAGAGAGGAGGCCAGAAGAAGAGACTCCTACACAGTCTACAGCATATACTGTATATGCAGTAGTGTATATACTTGCATTTCCACATAACTTAGCGATTAGGACGTACTATCGAGCCCGCCTGACCACCGTTAAGTTCATTTTTGCTTGCACTCGAAACGAAAACTTCAAAGGTTTGGTTTGGCGCCGCACCGCAGTATTCACGCAATTTTTTTTTTTAGTGATCATGCAGAAATGACCGCGATGGTACCTACTTTTTTTTCTTTTCTATGACATTAATTTGTTAGAAGCCGAAGTACAGAAATGACGGAAACGTACATACCTGCAGTCGTGGACACGGGCGACGGAGATACGATTCCGTTTTCTTTAGTGATTCTATTTTCGACAGTAGTTGTCACACCTGGGAACAAAACACAAGTATTTTTTTAGTTTATAAAGTTCAAAATTCATAGAAAATTAATAGGCAACTAAAGCCAAAATGAACCCGTGTGGAACTCCAAATTTTAATTACATTATAAAGTATAATAAATAATTACGAGTATATTAAAACAACCATGTTTGCATTGCTGTTTTTTATTTAAAACATAACAATATTTAATTCTAAACATGTCATAATTTTTCCTTGATTTTAGGGTTTCGTACTCAAAAGATAAACACGAGCTCCGATTACTAACACCCGTACACAAGTAAAACTAAATACTTGAGTAAAAGTAACGACTATTTGTATTCTATAGTTAAGAAAAATTTGAATTTTTAACGCAGATTTCAAACGTCAAGTAATGACTTAATAAGATTTTACTTAGTAACAAGTAAATACTTCTTTATAAATACGGGTGTTAGACTCCACTGTCCGTCTCTCTGTCACCCAGCTTTATCTCATGAACTAGACAGTCAGCTATCATGATAGCCAGACAGTGAAATTTATCACAGAATATGATGTATTTCTGTTGCAGCTAAAACAACACATATTAAAATCAAAGTAAAATATTGTGTTTATTTAAGTGAGACTCCCATACAACAAACGTCTGCGCAGCTGTCGTCTTCCAATCCGATTATAATTTGGCTGTCTTCAATGCTAAGGTGAATAAGCTCTTAATAAACTAATGCGCCTCACCATCAACGATTGCATCAATGCTTACTATCATGTGGATGTGGATGTAATAAAAATAAAATGATTTCATGCTGTTTTTTAATATACAGAATATTTCGTGTTCGACTCGCACTTGGCCAGTTTTCTTTTGTTTTTTTCTCGTCACGATACTGTGTCAATGTACCAGGACATCATAACTCACCGTTGGTATGCACGGGCCCCTGTAGCACGCGCAGGCCGCTGCTAGTTGACAACAGCTGGAGCGCCGCTGAACCCACGACTAGCCCGCTGCTACCAACCACCTATGGAAACAAAACAAAAACTTATTATAAGACAGAAATCATCGTCGAGTGATGGTTGTTCTCATGGAAAAATAATGTGAATCTATCGCTACACCAAAGATACTCTTAGAGCACCTCTTTGCTAAATATAGACAGTAGTAAAAAAAAAAAACATTTGCATGGAGACCAATACGAATTATCTGGAAAAAATTAAATTCTTTAACCTTTTTTTGCAAAACAAAAGTTTTCGATTTTCGGGCACCCAATGTAAGATTTAACTTGTGTTTAGAGTACCAGCGTCCTCGCCTATTATTTCACCATAACATAACAATAATCATAATACTGGCACATTAGCTATAACATGTAACAAATCTAAAATGTTTAAAACTGTCCATGTGATTTTTGCCAGCAAATTTCAATCTCATTCTTTTTTGACCGTCGTTTTTTTCTTATGGAAATCGATGGAGCATTTTGATACAACACTACACGGCTATATTCCTATTTTAAATGCACTCCTTTAGTATTTTTTATTATCTCACGACATGTCTGTAGGTGTCTATAACACTTTCAACATCCTCACACTTCCTAAAATCAGCCATAATTTACCGTATTGGCACACCGCACACCGTTACAAACAAGCTTAATAATTATATATTTATATAACGGTTAAAAATCGTTATAACTGACCAAATATTTATTTTCTTAGTATGTTTAGTTCTACATTTTATTGATTTAACACATTCATAAAATTCTTCATCTAAAGTAACACGATTTTATCTACAAGTATATAAGGTGACTGATACTTAAACACGTGATTTCAGGTTTGGTCCCATAATAAAAGTTGTCTTTTATTATGACTACAATCACGTCTTTAATTACCAGTAACCCTAAAATCCCGTTTGACACGATCACCATCGTCGACCATGGAGCACGCTTGCCAAAAAGTAACCTATTCACTCTTGACTTAAAGACCCCCAAGTTGTAGCTATCAGGAAACAAACTCTGGGAAATCCACTCCTTAGCTGTACGCACGATGGGATTTGGAGGCAACAGTCCTTGCACACATGCATGACTTACGCGTGGAGATACAACGTCGGGGCGAAACTCAGGACCCAGCAGGACCGAAGCCTACTGGGGCTAAAGGTTATGCGAGAGTGTCACCACGGGCCCCGGGACAAAGGCAAGGAACGGAAAGGTAGGTTTTTAGTCAGTAAAAGTCTGACACTATTTCCCGCCCCACCCAAGGGCGGGATTTGTCATTGGATGATTTTACCTACGTTAAAGCTGTACGCACGATGAATGTGTTCCTAAAACGTTTTATGCGTGTGGGTAGGATGTCCACCATGTTCCAGTGGCCATGCCGTATAACTGGTGGTCTAATGAGGGAGCGGGTAGGGCGAAATTTATTAAATTGTGCAATTCCAATACACAGATTCCTTGTAAAGGTAAACGTCGTGAGGAAACCGAAATGTTCTAGTACCAAAAATTCGTAGCCATGTGACATCTAGTATTCCGTACTGCCCCCCTAGCCAAGTTACAATCGTTTCGTTTTGCGTTAACGTTTGTAGTTGGCCACGCCCCCAACTCCTTTGTTCGAACAAACGATTTGGGGGCGTGGTCAAGCCCAAGCGTTATCGCAAAACGAAAAGATTGTAACTTGGCTAGGGGGGCTGGGCCCGTGCGGTTGATATGGCCCATTACCTCTCCTAGAGGAGGCTTGATTCCCTCCAGTTGGAACATTATAAGGCTGATATGCTATAAGTGTAAAGGAAAAGTAGGGAGAATTGTCTCACCTGCGATATGGGTAGATGTATTTGAGCTGGATGTACTAAGGTGCTGAGCGCATTCGTTACGCCATTTTCTACCGTTTGCACGTTCTGTAACAAATCAATTTTTGTTTTATTATTTTATCTATGTACACACGAACAATGGTAATTAGAGTAATAGTAATTGTAGTATATAATAAAGTAAGTTTTATTATAAGGTTAAGGACAATGGCGAAGATACGCTTGTTTGGCAATGACTGCTTCTACATATATGGCCCCCTGGTAACTTATTGATATTGTGTCTATTAACTGCTCCATTTTTGTTTCAATACATACATTGTATTTTGTTTTTTTTTATATATATATATATATATATTTTTTGACACATTGCTTTTGCAATATTATTTATTTTATTAAGACCTCAACTATCTCAAATTCATTAGTAATTTATTTTATTAGCATCTCACAATGTAACTGGTGATAGTTGTAATTATTATTTATTTCCTGTTTTTTTTAAATACATAGCATATAGCATTTTTTAACAATGTGAATGTGAGAACACTGTAGACTTCGCGAATTCCTATTACGAGTCACTTTCTTTTTCATTATTATGATTATTTTTATTGTGCTTTTAGACACAATATTGACTGGTCTACACTGTCCTTACATAATTTTCAATACTGTAACTTGCAAATATTGAACTGTACGTAGTTAGTACGCAATGACCGACAACTCCCTACAAGGCTACGCATGTTCTTTAAGTAAAGGAGTCAATGTCGTTTACTTAAAGAAATTAATTTCGTGTTTTAGAAAAAAAGTACTTTATTTTTTAATTTTATCTTTACTAATCGATAGTGTTTCATGTACCGAATCGATCCTCCACGGGATTAAAACGACTAAAATTTAACGGTGTATAGGTATTAAATAATAAATAGTACCTCTAATACGAAACTGTCGGTTTGCCCATACAATCGTTATTATTATTTAGTTTACTTACAAAAATAATGTGAATTGTGAAAGTGACATTATAGGTAACTGAAAACGCAAGAGTATTATAGTTATTTAAAAATCCCCTCAAATTTACCCTTAGCCACTCCTGGCTCCGTCATAAACATGAAAAATATTTTGTATCTAACCAAGTTAATAATAAATATTAATAACTTGAATAGATAAAACATACTTTTTTTCATACATATTCAGCATTCGCTCGATAGGTGCGTCAGACGCATATATTATGATAACTGTTGACTTCGCAAGTGATGCCAATGCAACGTCGTGAACTTTCACGAGATCAAGTAGATTACACCAAGGTGACTTAAAATCATACAGCGCTTAAACCCTGGCCTTAATATTTAAAGGAAAAACGAAAAAATACACAGTCTTTCTATATCTATATTTATAAAAGTGTAATTCCACTCACTGATTAATCACGAAATCTCAGAAACTATAACATGACTGGGTCGAAGCCTGCTTGGGTCATGGGTCAGCTTCCGAAAGGAATACCAAGCCCCGGCCCGATAGGCAACGAAGGAACGGGGTAGGTTTTTAGTCAGTAAGAGTCTGACACTACTTCCCGCTCCGCCCAAGGGCGGGATTTGTCATTGGATGATTTTACCTACCATAAAAAAAAACACCTGGAAACTTAAAATTTGGCAGGTAGGTTTCTTATAGGGTGTAGACATCCGCTAAGAACGGGGTTTGGAAGTTTGTATGGAGAAACAGACTTTCACGCGGGCGGAGCCGTAGGAAGAAGCTAGTATTTTACAAAAAGAGAATCTGACTGACTGACATACCAACGCACAGCCGAAACTTGGACTGAGAACTTGAAATTTTGCACGAAGCTTCCATTCCCACCCAGGACAAATGTTTGTGTGATGAGCACGATCATTTGTTCTGTGTCTGGGTGTAATTTATCTATAATATGTTTGTATTTAGAAATATATATAAGTATGTTTATCAGTTGTCTAGTACCCATAACACAAGCTCTGCTTAGCTTGGGACTAGACAACGTTGTGTGATAGTTGTGGAATATTATTATATATATTATATTGTGACGTAGGCGAGCGCAAAGAAGGGATTTTAGTAAATATAACCTACAAGAGTATAAAAGGGGAATTTCATTTGTATTCAAAATCTTATTCCGTGTTCCAATATACTTGAAACTTAGCACAAATATTAACCTAAATAAATAATGAAGGTTGTCATTGTTTGTTTTTCAAAACTATCTCCTGAAGACGATTTAGGGGATGTTAAAGATTTTAAGGAGGATTCTTATCTCCAGATTAACACATTTGAAACTTGCCACAAACTCTGACTTAAGTTATAATCCTCAAAAGGCCGTTTAGGAAGTATAAATTTTTTTAAAGTTTTATTTGTTAAAACATTATCGAGAACGGAGTCGCGGACTAGTGTTTATATTACATCATGGCACATAATATTGCACCATGAAAACAATACCGATGTGTTTTTTATGTCAAATAAAAATAGATTAGACTCATTGTTTTATAGCAGATATCGTTCACAAAGAGTTTAAATTGGTACCTATGTATGCAGTATTATGATTCATCCGTTTGACATTTGAAACTCGTGTAATTCGTGTCTAAAATTAGTACACATTTTCTATTAGGTACTAGTGCTTTAGTTCCATACCGTATTTCAAGTTTATTTCTTTTTTTTTAAGCATTTAATATTTAATAACATTATTCTGCCAGACTATTTTAATTAAGTTGCGCAATATTTTAAGTTTTTAAAGTAATAAGTAATTAAATTATCAACATATTTCCCGGAATATTATTCGGTACCATATTATTATTAAATATAATTATCAAACCTTAACATTATATTAATTATCCAGCCACATTTCTAAAATTAAAGACAATTTGTGACTTTTCTCAAAAATGGTGTATATTACTCGTAAATCCATTATTTTGGAACTCATTTTAATGTCTTGCAATGTATTTGTAAGTATTAATAAAAAAATATGTATATAAAAAAATTATGTATACGAATTTGTTCACCAATTATTGAAACAGACTTAGACCTGTTTAAAAAATTTGTAAACAAAATGTATTTTAACTTTCAAATACAAATTCCACTCAATCTTAAAAAAAATACAAACTTGTGTAGTAGGTTCTGCCGGCGCAAGCGTAGTGAGCGTGAGCGTACTGGGCCTCGTGCCGTACGGTGTCCGCACAACCTGAAATATTAACAAAAATCACAATTTACATTAACTCGAAATTACCTTCTAAATTACAATTAATTAACTTTCTGATAAAAGTTTTGTTAAGCAACGGAGTAACACAAATCCTAATCCAAGATTAGGTCAGCTCTAATTTCTAACATTGTACTAGGCGAGCATACCTGCGAGGTGGTGGGAGTGATTTGTATAGGCAGCGTACGCAACTTCGTGCTTAGATTTAGAGTGCGGGGAGGAGACGTCTCCATTCGTGATACGGAACGAGGCGGCGACGCTGATATCTGAAATTAGGACAGTTTATTTAGTTGACCTTGCAGTTTTAGGATTGTATGTCAATATCTTTGTAAACAGATTAACAATAAATTAATTAGATAATTATTTACAAGTTCTAATTAGAATTATAAATAGAAATACTTACACTTAAAGGTATTCCTAAAACTTGACCATTGACAGGGTCTTCTACAACTTTTTCTTCCGTGACGGCATCTAATAAAAAAGTATTTAGTTATTTTGAATAATAAGGAAAAGAAATACAATTAATTACTGATAATATGAGATAGGCGGCTCAGCTTGCTTTGTTTACTTATTTCAAAAATAAATAACTTTGAAATTTTTTGATTCAAAAAAAGAAGTAAAACTTCGGCACATTTACCGCCAATTTAAAATCAATCAAATATATATTTTTTTAAATTACACCGAAGCCAAATATTAAATAATCTCGACCAAATGTACCAGGCGCGCATAACAAGACAGGAGGTTAACACACCAATGCTCAGAGGGCGAACAGTTGTTCGGACCGAGATCTCTCTTTTCAAGGCGGAGAGCCTCTGTTGCGCCGCAATCTTCTCACGGGCCAGCCGTTCCATTTCGTGCTCACAATCGCGTTCCTTACGTCGAAGAACCTGCGGACAAAGTACCAGGATATTATAACTCAAGAGAAATGGACTTTTATATCGAATTTTTTTTTATAATTTTCTGCGAAAAGGTCATATTTGACACCTATTTGTTGTAACATAAGAAAAGTGAATAATAATAATTCTTTTTAATAGAGATCTACGCTATGGAATGTGCAATTAGCATAATTTTTTCTGATATTGATTTTTTGACCTTTCAAAACTGCCTTTTAAACGGTTAATTTGAAATAAAATGAATATTGCCCGATGAGGAAAATAATCAGTCAAAGCAACAAAAGAATCGAAATTACCCTTTGAAAAAGTTTTGTTTAAAAATTGTTTAGGGAAAGTTGGACACAATTTGCAAATAGGGGTGAAGCCGTAGTTTTTAATTGAATTACAAAATCAAGTCGCTCATTTAACCTGCTATTGACGTGCTTCCAGAATCGTTTAGTACAAACAAAAAAAGGAAAATAAAATGACAAAAACACAAGAGTCCGAAATGCCAGGCTTCGTAGAATTTACTCGATTAATTTATTCTTCGTGGGTCCTGAGTTTAGTATGACTTTAATTTATAATAAGTATTTTAACAGTAGATTGCCAATCAATACATTACGTCGAAAGGCACAGTTACCCACGAATAAACTAGAAATACAATAAAATGCATAAAAAGCTTGTCCTTGTATCTACAACGCGGCATCGTAGTCAAGCACGATACACTTACTCATAACAATAACGATTATGAATCAAGGGGATGCATACTTTGCGTACATGCATATATGTGTGCATAAATAACAATTCATGCATGTATAGAACAGGACTACAGCATGCGTTAACTAGATTGAACCAGTATCATCCAGAATTTCTTTACATAAAATAAAAATTAATGATCTTGTCTTGAATTGAGGCCACTCTGCCCAGATACAGCTACTGTGATTAAATTATGACGAATGATAGATTGTAAACGAAAATTATTCATACAGCTTTTCCAAGAACCGATGAGATTTGTGTAAGTAATTTAGCAATTTTAGTTACAAAGTCAATTTAATCTAATCAAACTGAAAATGACAGACGTAATAATACTAAAAGAGACATTTCTCGACCTTTCAATTAAGATAATTTAGTTGTTTGTTGTTCAAAATTGATAGTCAAACATATCAACAACTATAAATAAATACTACGAAGAACACTCCAATTTGCTGTACTTGATTGCGGAGTAATAAATAAACCAAGCTTTCTGAAGAAAATTTTAGTAGAGTAGTAATTAATATCACTAAAATATTAGTTTGTAAGTAAATGTTTTGAACGGTTGTAACGAAGGCCATCGACATCAGTTTCAAAGGCAATGACTACCAGGAAAACAGAGCAGAAAAGAGTTATTGAATTGGTACTAACCTGTATATATCTAATAGCGGAGCCGAGGATTGAAAGGTTGGAAGTTTTCTTGTCATCAGGTGTTGCGGGGAGCTGTCTCTTGAGCAGTTCGAAGCACTCCTTGAGGTGTGCCCGGCGGTTCTTCTCCAGCTTGTTGTGTACCTCCCTGGTACCGGCGCGGGGTGCGCTGCCACTGCTGCCCCCACTGCCGCTACCGTTGCTGCAGCCGCTGCCACTGCCGTTACTGCTAACCGATGGTGGGGAAGGGATGGGGGGTGGCCTGTTGACAATGAATTTACTAAGTCATCAAACATATTCTACTTCACTCTAAGTACCTATAAGTAAAGAAGCTTTGGGAAGACCTCTCATATGAATCTATTTGCTGATGGGACCATTGGTCCACCTTGCATATTAAATCCAAAGTTTTCGATTCGTCATCTAGCGATATTGTCACCTGTTGTAGTTTACATTGTACATAATATACGTCATGTGTTCAATGTGTGCATGCTGATGTTGTTTTCATTTTCTTCATTATTAGAAGTACTTAAAAGAATTTCTTTGAGAGTAAAACAAATATGTACGTCGATATTTGCGTATATACTATCTCATTTCAAAATCGAGTGCATTAAATTGACGTATAATATTTATTATAAACAATATAGTACTCGTACATATCTACAATCACCATATCTTCAGAGAGCAGCGTCTATGATATAGTAATTCCTATAATACTATACCTAACGTAGCAAACAAGGAAACTAGACAACGATAGAGCGTGGCATAGCTTTGTTGATAATTACGTATTATAATGAATAACTTAGACATAACTTTGTCTGGATTATTCCATTGCTTCATAATATATATTATTAATTGAAATTAATTGCACTGTCTTACTAGAGAAACGATGGAGAGATTCACAAAGATGATATGGCTACAATTGAGGTAATTATTGTAAACTGAGAAACAAAAGAAGAAGAAGTTCGTGATCGTAAACTGTTGAAGTGTAATGATGATAAACTGAAAAGCATGGAAAAAAATTACTGCGGTAATCCTAAATAAGTTGGAATGTGAGCAAGAAGATTATGAATTACATTAACTTGGCAAATGTTTTGATCATTTCATTTTATGTTTCAGGAACCCGTTGTCCAGCATCGGTAAGTATATTATAGGCTAATAAAAAATCCTAATAGTTACTTGGTTTTGCTAAATGTACCATTTGTAATTTCAACATCCAATTGGGAGAAGTTAAGTATACTTAATATAAACATCTTAAAAAAAAAACGGGGTACCAATGAATAAGTTATAATTAAATTCAGAAAAGGTAAATTTATGTATGACATTTTTATTAGAATCGAGTCCGATTTTTTGCCCAACGGCCACCGACAAACGTGTCGTGAGTTGAGAACGTTGTATTTCAAAAAGGTACTGTCGAATTTATGAAAATGAAATATATTCACAGGTTGTTAGTGGACATATACTAAAAAAGCAAAATCAACAATAACTTATTGTTCTTTATTGTATTTTTCGCTACCGGATGCAACGTGAATATTCATAGATCAGCAATATTTTCCTTAATTAATGAGACAAAAATAGATGCAAATGTCCCAACTAAATGCTCCACAAGCTTAATTTTAAAACATAGTCTCGTACAATTGTACCTTCGAATGAATGATGCATACAGATACTGATAGTGACAAGGACTTATTCCCTGATGAATACAAAACCTTAACTGATAGATTAGGTATGCAACATGGTTGTTGTTAATATCCAAACCTTGACAGCAATTCACTGAAAAACATAAGCACCATACGCGTTTATACTAGGACAACATAACATTGCAAGGATGACACGCAAGGATGAAATTACAATTTCCATTATGACCTGAATATTTACATTTTATTGTATTTCTATGACGTAAACGTTCTAGATCTACTTTATTAATTCATCAGTGCATTGTAAATAACTCCAGTAAGTAAGTGTAAGTAAATACAATGAGATAGTCCTCATTCTTTTTAATAAACTTGTTAACTGGATTGCTTGATGTCGGTTACATTACAAACAATTGAATAAAACAGTTTTTCTTCATAGCTTTTTGTGTCAGTGCCGTATGTAATCTAATTTTTATCGAATCAATCAATTACTGAATACATTTCGTGTGATTTTGAAGAAAATAATGTAATTTAACGAAGCACTGTATCTAACAAATAATTTTAGTTATTTCTATTGTCAATAAGTAGGGACTTATGTTTAGTATAGCAGGGATATAGCAAGCGTACCAGTCGTGAATAATTCAGATACACCAGTGTAAGATGTTTAACATCTAAGTAATTAAGACACAGCAATAATTATAATACAATTTTTCTATTTTATTCAGTTAGTAACATTAGGATATGCGAAATTCGGGTTGCAAATTAAAATTGAATGGCATCTACTTCCTTGGCTGTACATCATGATCATAATAATAGTACATGTATTATCGTTATTTTTTCATAGAAATATTTAGTTATCCCTGTTATACAGGTCTTAATGTTTTTTTTTTTTTTTATATTGGAAATTTTTTGAACGTTCGGTCGTATTTCATGAGCGGTTTAAAAAACTGTATTGTCTATAATCTGACGCTAATCCCGTGTTTATTAAGTACCCAACAGATTATGCAAAGAGACCTATACCATCAACTGCCACCTGTACGACGGAACATCACTTGTAAACAGTTCCACCGAATAAAAACAGCCAAATTGTTTTATTTGTGTTTATGATAATTATTAGGACAAGTTTGAATGTGTGTTATATTTATGTTTTTATTCTTTTATAATCTGCCAGTATTTAAATTGGACAGAAGGCGGGAAATAATTTGACTCGAAATTTTGTGATTGAGGAAGCTCCCACCACACATTATTCCATACATTTTTACTTGCTCGAGCTATCCCTACCACGAAAATCACTAGTGAAATTAATTTACCGCCCACTACCTTTAACTAATCTACCTTTTGAGGCCGTGGTGAATGAAACCCAATAAAACTGACTAATTCTTGATAGTATAATTTTAGAATAAGTATTTGTGCTCCGTAGGTACGTTAACCTACATACGAACGTCATATTGTTGCTATTTTAATATATTGGTTTAACCTAGGGTGGCAGATTATTTAAAAAGTAAAGTTGTGTACGTTTTTATCTCAGATAATAATGAAGCTGTTACTTAATGTTTATTTTAAAATTTATTTCTTAATCTATAACTACAACTTCTTTAAGATCGACTTACTTAATCATAATAATAACAACGATGTTGAAACGCGGTTGAAAACTAATAAAAACATTCTGATAAATTTTAGCGATCACACGAAAACAACGATCGTCACGCGTCGTGCGAATCTCCAGCTGTTTCAGACACCGATGTTACTAGGAGAACATACCCATGACTGTTACTCGTCGTTCGCGGCCTGGAATGTTCTTGTGCAAAGTCGAGGAGGGGCGTGGGAGGAGGGGCAGTCGCCGCAGGGACCGGCTCGAGCGCTACGATGGTAGGCGCGGGCGGGCAGGGGGGCACCACCGGCACCGGCGACGTTGGCCGGACCACGCCGTTGATGCGCGGCGTCACCGGCAGCTCTGTCACCACTCGCACCGACTTCGGCGACTTCGGCTCCTCCTCTGTAAACAAAGGTAACACGTCAAGAGATAAATACGCAACTCACACTTCAGATCCAATTATAATTAAGAAAACCTGATCATCAGTCTACTAAGATCCTATTAGAAACGAGCGGGCCGTCCTAGGTCGGTCAACACTTGTCAAAGCCGTGTCAACCGCTCGTCGACGGCTGCAGTCCGTGGCGGTAAACTACCAGGCGAACATATTCCGCAAGCGTTCAATACAGCCGTGTGAATGAAACAGCTACATCAGAGTGAATGAGATGGCGTCATTCCACTTTACTCTCTGATAGTAACGGTACGCGGTAGTGGACTTTACGCACACGTAATAAAGTCCATAGTAGCGTAAAACTAATAATAATCAGTCACGCTGCAATGCAGAGTGAGACAAAGAATCCTTCCGAGTGTAGTGAAAGAGATGGAAGCGGAGGCGTGGTCTAACGATAAAATTACGTCAGCACATGTGGTTGCGCGCGTGTTTTCGGTTTGTTTGGCGTTAACAGTTGCCACGCCGAAAATCAGCTGCTCAGTGAGGTGCCAGAAAAAACAAGTCTCGTCGTAACCGGCCCGTAAAATGACTTGCGTCTGCTACTATAGATTGGGCTGGGTTTGTTTTGTTGAGCGCCGAGCTAAATCTACGGTTTTATAGATCTTGTTCGCGTAGGCAAAAACTTATTATTTTAAAGATAAAAAATATTATCATGAACTTCGACGAATCACTATTAAAAACCGATAGGTACATATCACGGACGTTTATTATATCACGTCCGAGAGATATACATAACAAAGTTGTTTACGTTTAGCTGAACACTAAATGGCGTCTAAAATACCTATACAATGTACCTTCTGGAAAAATAGTTTACGTAATGATGATACACAGTCTGAATGAAGGCTCCGCTATTTATATTTGTAAGACCTAGCTTTTTGCGTCTGGTGGCGGCTTTACGCTTATATACTTCAGTAACGCAGCACGAACACCAATCATTGACTTCTTATCTTAAAGGAACTACGCAGTAATGCTTCGCGTACTTGTTATTTCTTGTCATGACTTCCATGCATTTTAAAATGGATGACTAATTATTATTGCGACCTGAGTTACGAGCACCGTCACATTTTAGATTCATATATTAGTCATTACAAATATTATTGCTTCTTCCAATGCTGCAAATAGTTCATCATCCGCCACTACATTCATATTATACAAGACATTTATTAATAAAATTAGTAATCCATTAATGGATAATAGAATGTCGTTAACGTTAGCAAGTACTGAAGTGAAACCATTTAAAGTCGCAATGTACGATACAATAGAAAATATATACATAATAACTTGAACGTAGGTAGCTCCACAGATTGCGTGATCTTTGACAACTTACTGTCGTAAATGAAGATTTATATAGAAATCAAGCACACGTGTAATCAACTCATCACTCGAACGAAAGTTGTTTGAAAGAATGCGTCATCATCATCATAATTTCTTGCAAAATATAACAAAAACAACGTTGATAATCAAGAAATGAGTTCAAAAAAATGGAACAGTTGTAGAAATTCAACTTAGTCACTAAGCAAGACATAAATGAAAACTTCAACAAAGATGAGCTGCTAAGTTCAATTCTATAATTAAACAAAATACACGAGCCACGAACCGAATAATAGGAAAACATACAAGGTAGGTGGTTATTGACCGGTTTATTCAACGTATTCAATATGAATTAGAATTGTTTAAGCGTGTCCTAGACGTGGCCTAGGATTTTGCACTCATGACTTTGACGAACATCACGACTTTATAGAGCTGCCTTCGGAGAATAAACTTCTATGAGCCTTCTACTTACGGCTGCTATACCATAACGTAAATATGGGGTTGTCAACACCATCCCACGAGTCTTGAACTTCAAATGACAAACTTTCTGTTTTGTTGTCGACGTGTTAGTGGAGTCAAATGCCTCGGACAACTCTATCGGTTTGCTTTTTATCCGTTCGAAATCAGCTTCAGTTAAATATATGTCATTTAGAATTTGCATTCAATTTAAACAATATTCAGTAAAATAAAATAATTTCACACGTTTCTATGTAAAATTCTGCATAGCACAGTTTGCTGCTGCAAAAATATTAACATATTTTTTATAACTAAGCACGTCGTAATTTATAAAACCAAAGGTTATCATACTTATTACGAGTATGTGTACTTATCCTTTACAGACTATTTCTTTTTAATTGGAAAATCATCTAATGACATAATTTCAATGCTTTTTTCATTCCAAAATCTAATTTATTATTAACACGAGGTGTCACAAAAAGAGAAATAAAGCGCTATAAAATAAAAAACTTAGCGTGACCTCAAATCCAATAGTTTAATAATATTCCACAAGAGAAGATATTTCAAATCTAGGAACAGAAACCGAAAACTGTGAAAATTTAAATGTGACATCTGTAAGTTGATATAAAATTCTCGAAACATCTAGAATAGAATATGTACATATTTTTCGTAAAATAAGCCACATTTAAAGGACTTAAATATAATTCGATCAACTTTTTTTGCTTACTTATTTTCAGCACGGAAATCTATCTTAAAATTCTAATTACTTTCTAATCTAATTACTAATAAAGATTGTTTTTTTTTAATATACTATTTTTTTTATTGTTATGAACTAATGTTTGACTGTGGTCCCATGGTAAGCAGTTATGTAGGTAATCGTTGAAGGTGATACGCATTAGTTTATTAGCCTTAAAATTAAAAACACCTAAGTTATAATCGGAAGGGAAGACCGCAGCAGGCAAATAAACACAGAAAAATTATCTTGCAATTTATTATAACGTGAGATCATGCGTGACAACCTCAAAAGTGAAAAAAAAATATTTACAGTTTAAATTACATCATCATGTTAATAAAGATTAATTTTAGCTTGATAACCTAGTTGTTCCGACTTTGTTTATTACTTTGAAATTAATTTAAAATGTAGAAAAGTTTATTTAAAAAATAATTAAATACAAAGAGCAATTGCTTTTGGTTATATTTTGACAGGCGTAAAAGAATTATTAAAAATTGTTTTGAGATAGTTTGCTTCTACACCTTGAGACAGTCAGTCGTGTAGGAAGTTTTATCTTTATTTTCAATAGGTAGTTTTGGTAGATCAGAGAGAGAGAAAAATAATCTTATCTGTCATAAAGTTAATTTGTTTGTTATTTGTTTGACTGAACGCACTAATCTCAAGAACTACTGGTTCGAATTGGAAAATTGTTTAGATGTTGAATTGCCCTTTTATCAAGGAAAGCTATAGGCTATAAAACATCATGCTACGACCCAAAAGAGTGAAGTAGTAACACGTACAGATTCAAATATATAGGTTGATTGGTAATTTGTGAACGATACTTAAACACGTTATTGTAGTCATGATAACAAACTTTTACTATGGGACCAAACCTGAAATCGAGAAAAAAACAGCCAAGTTCAGTACATTTTGACCAGTTAGGCGAACACATGCGATTTCATGTTTGGTCCCATACTTAAAGTTGTTTGATAACATGACTAAAATCATGTTTTAAGTATCGTTCACTAATTACCAGTCACCCTATATTTAAACAAGTGTGAACCAAAAATTACTTAAAAAAAACTTAAATTCTTAAATTTAAAGAGACCAATAAGATTCAAGTTATCCGACTCCAATAAATTTTTCTAACACTTTTTCTTCGGGGGATAAATCCTTTATTGTTTTACCAAGAATTGCTCTATATAAGAGGAGATAGTTTTTGAAGATCGTAGCCATGATAAGCAGCCATTGCAATTTCAGGAACGGATAACTTCCTATTTTTTTTTTAACACAAGCAAATTTTTTTTCAACGAAAACATATTTGAGGTGTGTGCTTTCCAATATTACAATGCGTATATCTAAGAATTTTATAATTTTAGTTTTGTTTATACAATTTTAGTTTTAGATACTTTAGCTGTTATATTGTTATCTTTTAATAAAAAAATTATTGATGTCTTGCTCGGTGTGAAACAATTTAATATTCAAATCAATAAGTTTTTTTTGTGCACACAGGTACAGTTTAGATGTTACACAAATATAAATGTCCCGAGTTCTGCCAGAGTAAGTGGCAAACAAATGATAGTACCTTTAATATTATAGCCTACTGAACAATATTGGGTAGGTACACACGTTACTAATGTTAATAATCAAAGCACCTCTTACACATCATCATTATTAGAACAATATGTCAAGATGTTTATCACATACATAATAAATATAATGTACCAAAAATATAATCGAAAATGATATCGATTTTAGACGATATCGTTATGAACCTGAAAACAGTAACAACAAAAGGAATAGAAGCAAGCATAGCATCAGCCTTTGTTCCCACTGCTGGAACTCAGGCCTCCTCTCTAGGAGAGGGAATGGCCCGTAATCCACCACGCAGGCCCAGTAAGGCTTAGTGGATGTCACAAATTCAAATAGAAGCAAATTGCCCATAAATTACATCAGCATCAGAATAACTCAACTGTGGTAATGTTGAGTTTATGATTAAGCACATCATTTAGGGCAAGTTTCTGGATTGAGTCATTTGTGTTAAGAATGTCTCAGTCTCAAACCCTATTTAAATGCTAAATTTTAACAGATTTTCAGAATAGTTTGAGAAATGCCTACTCAACTTCAAATGCTTAAATCAGAAATCGTGGGTTAATCCAAGCAACCATTTTGCAAAAAACAATCTCTTCCTGTTTATTCGTTGTTCAGTAACAATCATAGTTGCTGTCAACCCATTTAAAATTGTATTTGTGTCACATACTGATCTCGATAAAACCGTAAAAAATCTCCGCTTTCTTCACCATATTCCAGCTTCTTTAAGTTGGCTGAATAAGATTATTAGGTCTCCATTTGAAAACATAATTATTATTTGACGTATATTTGTCTGAGGTCTAAAATTATTGCAAGCAATATGGTTTTTTTTTAATAATTGCTAATTAATCCCCATTGTCTTACGAGTATTTCTTAAATATTATTTCTTGGAATAGAAAAAGACGATGACCAAAGATATGGAAAATATGGACAAAATACCGATATATACAGAATTGCGCTATAAATATTTAGTAGAATCACTTACACGACTATTGAACTTGAAAATTTAAATACTTTTGAGAAAATACCATTACATTATTCAGTATCCAGATAGAAACTGAGTTCATTGCATTAGAATCAGAGAACAAAAAGTTGAAAACAATATTTTTTATTGTAAAAATTTACTTATTCATTCAATGTCATGTCAAATAGATTTTAATACAGAGAAGAAATAACTTTATAGTCGACGGAATCAGCAGCTCGAACACCCGTACCTATCTTAGTAACATTTCTTTGATAAAAGTATTACATAATATTTTATTCATAATATTTTATCAAACAAATACAAGCTGTCAAGTGATCGAATTAAAAAAATGATATAGGCTATTAGCTGTCAATTGCAGGCAGTATCAGGGTAGAATGAGCGTGTAGGTAGTGACAGGGGAGGGGCAGCAGCAACGTGCGTCATTGGACTTCTGGAAACCTCACAGGGGGTTGTTACATAGCCGCTGAGATTCGCCCTTGAGAACCTTTGAACACTGGACAGGAAAACGAGGTTGTAACCGTAAGATGATGTAAATAACAAAAATTGTGTGTTCAGTCCAAGCAGTAATGATAATATCTTGTGCAAATTTGTATTAGCGTGTATTGAAGTATGCCTAGTTGGCGTGTGTAACATCGTTTCATTTTTAGACTTAATTTTACAATTATATATCAAAATATAAAATTTGCTAGTACCTATAAAGTATAACTAAACAAATTTTCTTACAAATAGTTTTTTAACTCAGAATTTTTCAACACAATACAAATAATTTTTTAAAGATTTTTATTGGTGCTACTTTTGGCGAAATTCGAAAAATCAGCTTAGTTGTTCTGTTTTTGTTTTATATATTCATTTGTGACTCACTGCTGGGCAAAGGCCTACCCCTTTTCTTTCCAAACCTCACTGTCTTGAGCGATCTCTGGCTAAGTTTGCCCGTCAAATATGATAATATCGTCACACAACCATTAAATTTTTAATAAAATAAAATAAAAAGAAAATTCAAAAGTCCCACAAAAATCGTCAAGAAAGCATTTCTATACATACAGCATTATTCCACAGGTATTACTACTACGCTAAAAGAAACAAAACACTTTCTACCGGATTATGTCCGCCTGGTACAATTGCGCATGGCGGGCGCGCGCCTACAAGCAACGATCACGCAAACACCGACCATCTCCCACGTCGCGGACACCCACACGTGCAAGTGAAACTGTGATTCCAGACACTAGTGAACCGGTATCGATGCTATGTGCATCTGTTGCTGATCTGAGAGGGCGTTGGTTGTGTGCAGAATGTGGCTTGCAAAACGGTGATCAATTTCTGCGAAGCTACTGATGTTTTACTCTTTCGCTTTAAAAACGCTTGAGTTCTTTAATAAACGGTTAGAAATTTTTAAAATTTAAGCCACGTCCATGCCCAACTTTTAAATAAAACCGAACTCTCTAATCAAACCAAGATTGAAGAAATTGTGACTTTGAATTCTGATAAAATTTCACAGAATTTAGAGATATATCATCAACATTCGAAGATGAGAATTTCAAGCCAGAATGTTACGAAATATAACACAAAAAAATTAAATATATGAAAGATCACGTGCCTTTCAAGTAACGACGTTATATAAGTAATACCTACGGCAGTTCGTTTGCAAAGTTTAAAGAAGCTTAATAAACAAAAATGCGAACTTTCATAATGGCAAAAGTTGTTGTTTGGACTTCATTCTTATTGTTTTCAGTAACTGCGGCATAATGCCACGATGGTTTCTTGAGTGGGATCGGAGGATTTCACTGTCAAATGAATTTTCTTTTACTTTAAAAAGTTTTAAAGGTCATTCTCTAAGAGCCAAAATCTCAAAATTTTGCGTTTCACATATTGAGATCTGACCTATGTCCCAGTATGGACTTGACCGAGATTATAATCAAGGCCCCTATTCATTATTGTGGATCCGTATAGTATTTGCAGTTCTGCGCAACGCAAATTTTACTTATCCTTATCCGATATATCCTTTCTTTAATGTATATGGAAAAGATATTGTTTACTGAGGAGGAAAATTCGGATGTAGTCTGTCTGGTCCTACGTTTGCAATTATGCAGGGTCAGTCAGGCTACATCAAAATTTTATTGTAAACCCTACTTCAAAGAAAAATATTATCTTCAAGTATACTAAAGTTTTCATGATGGACCCGTGTGTAACCATTTAGAAAACATAGTACTTATATGTGTGAGTATGTATGTATGTCATGTATAACCAGATAAGGTTTGCTACCGAACAAAAGCGTTACGTGTAATAAATTGAATATAGAGTAGAGAGGGGGCTACTAGTTCAGTTAGGAGGGAGTGCAGTGGGGGCTGCGGGAGCCTCCGGGTCTGGAAGTGATAAGCGGGACGGTGGGCCACCACGGATGGAGAGGCGCGCTGGCAGGCTAGCAGGGGAAGGGGGCGAGGTGTGCTCGGCATCGGCACGTGACAAGCCGTCACGCGGCACGAACTCACCCGAACGCATCGCCGCTGCAACGCGCTCTCGAGAGGAGGGGGGGTAGGATTTACATCTACCTAGCACATACCGACACCTTGCCTCCAGGTACTGAGACTGGGACAATAAAAATTAACTCTTTTGTAACGAGCAATTAACATGCATAGTACTGCTCCTATCTAGGGCGCTGAACTATTTGTAAACTTATGAATTTTCCAAGACAAGACAAAACAAGGTTATAGGAGACATGACTTTAAATACTCTTTCTAAGCAAGAAGTTCTTAGGTCTTTAAACTTGACTTGATATTCAGATTAAACTAAAGTACCACAAGGATCAAAATACTAATACTTTAGACATCAACGAAAGGGAACATAAATGCCATAAAAGCAAGCGCTCATAAAATGAGCCAAGTGTTACAATTTCGGGGTGTGATATATTTTATCTCAATGTCAATAACCTCGCCAATACGCGGCCGCTCGCTCCACATTTTTACAACGCTACATTACGCGACAACCGCACGACACGTGTAGTGCCAGCGCACTCGATAACAATTAGATTTGCTTGGCAATCTCTTCTGGCCAGTATGTGAATGTGATACTTTAGGAGCACGTCCTGCCTGCTCAAAAAGATATTGCTATCAATAATTTCTCCCCCATTACGTAATCGCCAAAATAAGAGCAAAATGCTGAGCTTAAATCGATAAATCGTTAATAGTAGAGGTCACCTCGTAATGAAGTTGGTTCTAGAACAAAGATAGGTACCGTCAAGCGTGTATCTCGTCGGCGATAAAGTTTACGAACAGAATACAGATGACCACAATATAGGCCTTATTACAAAATACAAAGAGTACACAATGTAATGAAATGATAGTCATTACGCGCGAGTGACGCGCAGACCAGAGCTAACCGTATTGAAAGAGTGAAACAAAAGAAACCCCGATAAGATAATGTTTATGAAAACAAATATGGTTACGATGAGGTTAGCGACAGAATAACAATGCTGAAACATGGCTTCATTATCATAAGTGCGAAACAAGAAGAAGCCTTAAAACGAAAAGTGACAAAAACAACAACAGTAACGTTCGTTTATTTAAGCGTCGAAGATGCTAGAAGTTGTATGATTTAGGATTTGATGTGAAGTTGTGAAGCCTTGACACGATGTGCGGAGCCAGTGGTCGCAAACCTCTGCATATACCTGTTTAAGTAGTTAATCTCATAAAACTATGTAATTACGTGTGTTACGCAACCGTGCGCCGCCGACGTCACGCTGACACGCCGGCCATTTTTATTGGATTACAACTTTCATTGTGTGCGACATCCGCCAGTCAGTACGTAAAATATTATTATTTTCCTCTGTAATTATTGGCTTATTACTGAGATATACGTTGTTATTGTATCTATCTGAATTTGTTTATTACAATTCTGAGAAAATCAATCATTCTAATATGCTTCAACCAAATAATTTGACGCTCTGTATTGAATCCTAGATATCAATTTGAATTCCTCAATAATTATGAGTTTCACTGAAGCTTCTCAATCGTCGTATCTGTTATTAACACATTCAAATTTATTCGACCGTTGAAAAATATCGCGACGTGTGCAGTGCGTCATTCGAAATAGATACTTAAACATGATTTGCATAACTTTTATATTATCAATCCGATTTCATTTAAGAAGTAAAAACTACAAATAATATAGTATTGAAAGAAAATTACCAAGAAAACAACACAAAAAAAATATGAGTACGTGTAACTAATCGACATTGTCAATCAATTATTTCAACAACTTCTACGATTTCTTTTATTGACACTACCGATACCGACACAAATTGTTTGGCCTCTTGGATTTTTATCTAAAGTACTGCTTTATTGCAAACTCAGTACCGCTTCTACTCAAAGGCCCAACTTTTTTTGTCAACATAAGCACATGAAAGGTGCATGGCCATGGCCATGTTAGGATGCTGACGGTTGTCTGGACCCAATAATAAAACAGGCATAATAGCTATAGGTCTTACGCAGGAAAGCAAGTTTGGAACACGCATGCCTATACAAGACCGACAATATGGACACAACATCACATACGCTCCGATATTTACGACCTTGGGAAGAAGAACGCCTTGACGGTAACACGCTGACTTCTAGTTCGCACGCAATACCTCGATGTTTTGTTTTGTCGTTTTTCTTCCTCGTCTGTTATGCTGCCCTAATCCAACACCGTTCGTAATATATCCTTTATCGTGTAATTAGATCCTTTTTAAACTATTATATAAATTTTAAATTGTTTTTAAAGTTAAAATTTTTTGTATCATTTCCTGCGTATTACTAAATGATTTTGTTGTATTGTATACAAATTATAAACTACTGTATTAACTGTAAATAGTTTGAAAAATTGCGAGTAAGGTCATATGTGTATTCAAACAAACGGTAGGTACTTGAAGCAAAATGCAAACACTGTGAACAAAAAAAAAGCTAAAGAATAACTTTGCTATGTAACCAAACGATTGAATGTAAGCAATCATTGTTTGCGGTTTTCCCTTACAATCTCAACTCTAAGCAACTTAGTTCCAAACAGTATAGTACTCATTGTTGCTAGGTCATAGCTTATTACAACAACTTAGTAAAGTTACCTGTATACTGACATCACATTTTCTCTTATGTACCAAGAGTATCTTGTATCACAAATAACCTTTACTAAAGCATACAAAGTATTTTACTTCATTTGATAATAATATAACCAAGCCAGTACCTTATTCAAATGAAAGGAATATCTAAAGAGATTGAAATTCTGATAAAATAGTAACAATGGGAAGGCTTAATACGCAACATTGATAGAATAACACCTTCTAATCAAAACAGACTTGAAGACACTATAACAGATACAAAATGATTTTTGGATATTCAAAAGAATGGCTAAAGTCATTGGATACAAAAAGGCTATCAAATTATCTCATTTTAATTAGAAAAGTTATGAAGGGGCATCAAACAAAATAGTTACTGACAACACTTAATATAATGAAGTTTTATAAATATGCGTATTAGCCGTGCTCTTGGATTCTGTTGAGCAAAAACAAGACGAGGTTACAAAGCAAGGTCAAATAATGCACTCGTGTGGACAATTTGACCTATTGAATCACTTTCAAATATCGCATTACGTTTGTTTCGGCTAGCCTGAAGAGTTTCAGGAGCAACATTTCATTGTTTGTTAGTTTAGACGACTATAAATTGTATAACATAGATATATAACTTTGCATATAATTTGGTTTGTCTTTTGTTTTCGGTGACTCAAGACCAAGAACATCATACATTGGAAAGAGTTCATTCACCTTATCAATATTTTGATTACTTTCCATCCATAGAATTTCATACTACTAAAAAGTATGCCCACGACGACGGCCCTGTCAAATTGGAAAAGTTATATCCAATATAAAATTACAAGTTTTCTGAGAAAGAAGTAGGGTCGCTATTTATTGATAACTCACCTAGATACTCTTTAATCCACTTCTTCTTAGGGGGTGGTCGGATTCGAGCATCTTTGACTTCTTCTTTAATGAGACTTGGTACAAAGTTCTGGCTCGTGGAGGGCCTTTCAACTTCAGGGACTCGAGAAGCGGCGACCAACGATGTAATCATTTGTTGCTGCGGGAACCCGTAGCCGTTGATGGCATGCCCGTGTGCTTGCAGCTGCTTGTATGCTTTGAGCGTGATTGGTATCGGCTCGACGATGCTGCCGAATTCTGTTTCCCTGGTGTTGATCGCGATGGTGTGAAGCGTGTCAGCGTAGTACTCCCCGGGGGCTCCCATCGCGCCGAACAGTTCTGGCTGCACGCGACGTCTCCGGTAACCGGCAGTGCCCAGTTTCGCTTCGGTGGTTTCCATAAGTATACCCATTCTACAATGGGCCACCACATTAACTAACTACGACTACTAGTCTCCATTGTCATAGACTCACTTGCGTCCTATTCATTTTTTAATTCATTAACTGTATAGTATCTTGATCACTTATGTTTATAATTTATCACTTATTCATTGCTTAAATTCTTGACAAGTTTTCTGAAGAAACCAAAGAAAAACTTTTACGATACGGTACGTTCACGAAGTTTGAAAGGATTTTATAGGTCAATTGACGTTCAGAGCGTATTGTCATAAGTTTGTGAAACGATTAAGAAATCTGTGGGCTTTGTACAAAAGTTAACTGACTTGAAACGTGGGGCTTCTTTGAACAGTTCTGTCGTAGGGTAAGCGTTTGCGCAACGAGTTTATTGTAAAGAAAAAAGCAGCACAAAACAATAGAAAACTTTCCGTTGTGAGGCAAAACTTTATCTCCCTTAAAGACCTTTTCACCTGAAGGTCCCTATGGATTTTGAAAGAACACTTTTCCATGTGGGTATTTTGTCTCAATTTTAAGGAGTTTCCTCTCCGAAGTGCTCAAACTGTGTCAGATAAATTTAATTACCTAAAACTTCAACGATGCTATTTTACGCAGACCTATGACATATTTTGTCATCAACAATGAAAAAGAATTAGAACCTTGCATTTTAGGAAATCAATAGTCTCAATTCCTACGCGGAATGAAGTTCGCAAGAATGAGATGGCGCATGCAAGAGCGCGGCAAGGTGCTAGTTAGAATGGGTGTCGTAAGTGCGAGTGACCTAGGTGCTGCCGGCGGCAGCGAAGCGCGCGCTACGACGCGGCGCTCAACAAGTGCGGGGAGGGCGTCGAACGCATGGCACGACCCGCCGGCACGTGCACTCACCGCGCCTCCCCGCACCCTCCGCCTGCCACCGACAGACATTGACAGCTAGTTGTACCTCCTCCCACATCATGCGGCCCTGGTACTGCGACCGACCGAATTGGCAGACATAGTGGATTTTCCATCGGCAAACAAAAGAACGTGCGGAAATGTGTTTCGGTGCGACGACTACAATACAAATGAAATGTTAGTTTTTATTCGGATTTCGGATGTAACCAAATTGAGTTTGTAAAATATGTATGAAAAAATATATTTTTTATTAACTCTGCATCATATGTTATTTGGGAATAGTTAATGAATTTTCTGCTATGTGTGCAATAAAACCATATTCAATCAAAAATAAGATATAAGAGTTATCAGATTTTTAAATCACTGAAATTTTTATAAAGCCAATCGAGTCGAGTTTTTGTCTAGCACGACGCAGACCAAGATTGAATAGAAGCTCTGAGGCGAATAAACATTAGAGCGTGACAAAATAAAGAAAAGTGAACAGGTGGGAAACGTTATCGGTTTGGTCACAACGATCAGTTTAGGTACATATGCACGTGCCTAGAAAGCATACTGTTATCGTGGAAAACCAATAACAAACCAGAGTTTATACAACAACAGACGCGGTTTCAGAAAACTCTAGATCATAAAAAGTTGGTGGGGATAGATAATTTGGTGTTTTCAGAACTGTTATCAAAACTGAATGTATTTTAGATAAGAGTAACATTATATTTGAAGTTATTTCAGAGCTGGAAGAACATAATAATAACAAATAAATGATGTATATACGTCAGAAGTGAACCAGGATATCATGAACAAGATATAGGTCAATAGTAATTTCCACGACAGTTTCCAGTAAGGGCTCAGTCATGGCGAAGCAAATGTAAGCGAGCGTACACACGCGCTGGTTATATAAGCGACACAAACGGCGACACGTGTCCATGTTTACATTATGTAACTACACTTACCTACGGGCGCAACGCGAACTATACAAGCCTAATCTATGTGTACTGCCATTTCTATTAGCCGAACTATTGGATTGCAGATGGATGAAATAATTTGATCTTGAAGGCCTTTGTAGTGGCTTTCATTGATACAGGTAAAAGTAAACTGTTAGGATGACAATGCCCACACATTGAAAACCTACTGACATATTTTGTATAATTGTCATAAATTATTTATCATCTCTAAACGCGATATGCAGTTTTAACTTTTTTTACCTTGAATCATCTTGAAGATCTTCAAGATTTTTTCATTAGTTTATTTTGATTATGGAATTCAACTCTTCTATTGCTAAACATAAGAATACGAGCGTCTGATTTCTATTAAAGTTTATAGCTATTGTTAATTTTCTATAGATCCCAAGACATACAAGCGCTTTTATATGAGGAAAATTCGTAAATAATATCCACGCAACAAATGGCGTCACAATCGTCTCACCAACAACCGGGTCCGAGATAATTGCTCCGCTAAACAAATCTTACGGCTGAATATAAGCAAAACAAATATTCATTCTTGAATAAAAGAGCGAAGAAAAATTAAAATATAGAGTTGTCCTACCTCAATTCTACTAATTACAAAGAGACAATAAAAATCAAAGCGTCAGCAAAGATGTTTATAGCTACATGACATGTAGGACAAACTACAGCAAGCGTGCATTTTTCATAAATTGCGCAACTGCTAATAGTCCGTAGCATAAAACCGTTTATGACTTGCGCAATATCAATAAAATGAATATTTTAACCATAGTAAATACCGCTTCTATCACGGTTCAAGTAAGAATCTTAACAAATCGTTCAGTAATCTCATCAGAAATATGAAAGCGTATTATTTGTACTAGTGGAATAAACACAAGGAATCTGCTCCTGAAGCTCGTTTGTTTATTCAGCAAATATATGCCTTTTCATCAACGTTGCCTCTTGGTTCACTACATTTTCTCCTTATCGACTAATCAGATTGCTAGTAAACTTTCTTGTTGGTTCCATTAACTTGTAATTGTTACATTATTAGTTCCCCGGCTACGTTGTAACTAACTACGCCATTGACTGCTTCGTTTTCATTTAATGATGATTCTTCATATTGATCGACATAAAAACTTATATAACGGCAGGTACGGCCTAGAATAGTGTTTTCTGGGCAGAGATTTATAATATTTTTGTTTACAAAGACTATGTTCTTAGAGACATCCACAAAGTTGACTTCTTGGCGTTTATAGATCGACTCATTAGCTATGACGGCTATTGCTATTATCGTAAAACCGGGAATCTAATCTTTCGATACAACAACTTTGTTTTTTAACGTGACATTTATTCGTGGCAATCAAAACTTTGACAAAGCAGAATTTCGTGATTCGTAAATAACATCACGTAAAGGCGAGCCGACAAAAATATCACCACCATCGTTTCGTAAGAAAACGCCCTTTGAAGGAAAATGTTACTCCAAAATTTTCGAGAGGCGGTTACGATTGTTATAAAATATATTGGGCATAAGAATCAACAATGGAAGACCCAAAGGACTTCAGTGGAAACTCAAAAACAAGTGTATTGCACGATGACCCAATTCTGAATGAATGACAACTCAAAGACTTTGCAGTCATTTGGAGTTAACAAGAATAATGATTGGACGCAACAATACAATGTTAAATACCCACATCAAGATTTTCACACCGGACGGACAATTCATGAATGTAATTCAATAACATTAGACATGGACGAAATCTCAATGACATAAGTTTTTACGAGACAATCACTGAGCATGCCTGCTACTATTTGCCAAGTATTAAATGTAAATTGTGAAGTTTTGAAATTATCCGGAAAATGTGTCGAGGCTCGATCATGCCTAGCAGTCCTACCATGTAGCGATAAAGATACCATTGTAATATCCGTAATTATAAGCAATATTGTTACGTAAGGAATTATTGCAATAACATTACAATCAACTACACACATTACTAATCATCGCATCGTTACGAAGATAATGCCTATACGAATTAAGTTTACGTGATAGATTGAATATTTGCCTGAATCTGACTTCTCAGTTAAGCGCCCACGTCTGAAGTCGTTTGGTAGATATTCTGGAAAACCCTTCCAGTCAGCTGTTCTACGATCTAGTTAAGCTCCGAACGTCAATTGCAAAAATCCAATGATTGCGCTGCATGAACGGTGAAGGCGAGATGAGACAGCGCGACGAGGCGCCGGGCGCTGGCGGTGCTGCAGTGTGGCGCGGACATCACTAATTGCCGGCAGTGGGCTGCAGTGGTGCTGGCACGTGGGGCGCGGCGCGGGCAGGTGCCGCCGACCTCGCGCTATCTCGTCTCGCCGTTCGAGGTCGCGATGATAACGTACGCTATTTTCGACTCGACGTCGTCAGCTCGACGAGCGTGTTCGTGACCGTCGCAAACGCAGCCGAGAAATCACTAAGGACTCCCGAAACGGAAGCGCGACCGGTGGTATACTGCGAGCGCGACGTCGCGGGCGGTGCGATTCACTCAAGTCGTAGTGTCAGCGGCCTGTCGCGATAGCGGGTCATCAGACTAGAAGCGACAGGCGAGGCGCGGAGCCGACCGCCGCCGACGCAATCCGCTCGACGACTGAGTGGCCGCTGCGGACCGCGGACCGGCTCCGTCTCGAGGAGCGGAGGAGCGGGAGGTGCGACCTCCGGGGCCCCGCGCGCGGCCAGCGAGTGAAACCGACGGCGAACGAAATCGCGAGGGGGAGGGCGCGGGCACGGGCCAAGGGGGAGGGGGGGAGCGCGCACGCGGTCGAGCGCAACGCTCAGCGCTGCACCGCTCTCAACTTTACATAACGCTGCACGGCCGGCGCGACGCATTCGCTTGTCGCCCGCGAAAAGAGGTCGCCTCGACGGCCGCGCCGCGGGACACCTATAGAATTTAAACAACTTTGTGGCGATCGGCCGTAAGTGATGAAACAGCGGCGGCATTAGCACGCAGATGACGTGTTCCGAGGAGTTAGTCGGTCGGCGGCGGAGTCAGTGAACCTCGTCGCCGACGAATAAGGTGAATGGAACATTGCAACCGAGTCGAGCGGCGCAACTGTGCGAACTAACGTAGGAGTCGGCATCGTGTCGCTGCGACGCGCCGCTCCTTATGCACGAGCCACAATGGCGAATAGCTTTCTAATGATACGTGGCCGGCACAGCCAGCATTGTCAGACTTCCCCTTTACACACAAACATACTTTAGCAGAAAACTACAACCTTACAAGTTTGACCCAGATGAAGAAGCTAGAATTACTGTAAGTCGGGACAGTCATGAGCATCCGGCTCGAAGGACCAGTCGCTATACCGACCATATCTTCGAATGAACGATGACTGGACAGCATAAAGTATGAAACTTTGGCAAATATCTGATGCGAAGTAGTACATACACATTACCATGTTTTAGCAAAGCTCTTACGTCAGAAGTACTAATCTTCATAATAGGATTTCTCCAAGTTTACGACAGAACGTTTAGTATTTGGCGTAACGTCGGAGCGGGGCGCTAGTGGCACGTGTTATCTCGGCTCCACGTACCTATGCATATGTTTATTTATCTTACATTCGAGATACAGTCTAGCTATCAACGATTACGCCAAAAATAGTCGAATACATATAAGTGTTGTGGAACCCTGAACCCTGATCGGTTTGCGGAAGCGGAAAAAACAAGTCAAGCCATTTTACTGCAAACGTGAACTGTTAAATCTCTTGCGGAAATGATTGATAGGCACAAACAAGTCATTTGATTGATTTATAATTGGATTCAATATAGACGACTCGAAAAAAACTTTAGAGATAATATCACCCTGAACGAACAAAGTCTTGTAATAAATAAAACATATCTTCAGTATATTGGTTGGGAAACAACTCCAAATAGAATTATAGACGACTATCTTACAAATGTACCAAACGTAGTGTTAACGTATCTTCCGGAGTAATGGGTATAGTAGTAATACAAGCCATAAAAGATTCCACAAGTAGAAGCTCCTCGCCCGTCGCGAGACGGCGCAGACATCATTTGGAGTGCAGCTCACAGGAACGCATAAGTGGCACGGGTGCAGGTTCCGAGTTCCGATAAGGTGGCAGGCAGGGGGAGGGGCGCGCATGCGTGCGGCGGCTGACCTTGGTGCGGTGCAGCGTGCAGCCCGGTCACCCCCTCCTCCCCCTGCCAGCGCCGCGCACGGGGAACACCACGCCGCACGAATACCTCCCTCGCTCTTCTTATACCTTTTGCAACCACACCTGCCGGTTTAGCAGGTTGTTGCGATGCGACCTAGCACCGTGCCTAGATTCTATTTCTGGAAGCTAGAGTCCCCATTAAATCAAGAGCTCCAAGTATCAAGCAACCGATGAATTTAGTCATGAAAAAAATAACAATGGTATTCTCTCACGCGTTAATCGACAAGCTGCAAAAACTGACCTAATGTATGGTGTTTAAAATTCAAAAGCTGTCTTCAAAATTAAACACGACCCAACTGTGTACTTAGGCAACATGCATGTAGGACCAGTGAGCATTCTTGTTGCTCTGTACAAAAACTAAATGGTATTTGAACAATCAATAACAACATTAATGACACTAACGACATGTGCGTCGAAGTGGAAACTCTGGGAAAGGGGGGATCCTCCCGCCGGATGTCGAGATATGAGCCGTCTGCGTCGTGCGAAAGCTCCCTGATTTATGCAATTGATTTCGCCGATAAGCAAAGCATATACAATATCAATTTTCAAAGACCCAAAACGTATAAATAGAGAAGATAAATTCTATAAGCAAATGAACGGAGACAAGACACAAATTGATTTATGATTCGCATGAATCAAGTAGCAGATTAGTTTTTACGCGATATTCTGTCAAAAAGACAGCAGAAAAATGGTTTATATATTTTAATAATATTGTACATCCTAATATATTATTAAATCGCAATACTTAAATACCACGAGCGAGAATGTTGTTACATTTTTAATGATATCACTATATTTGTATTCCAAATCATTGGAAATCTTAAAAACTAACGGTACATGGCTGAAGTTACCGTTGTCGAATTCGAATACATAAGCAATATTTAGATAATGTTATACACTCTCTCTCTATTCAGTTTCCTGGCGAAATATTAACAAGTCTAATGGATATTTAGCAAGGAACATTGAGGAAAGCGGGCATTGAATCTGTGAAAGATTTTATTGACTTTGGTTTGAAGCCGTTCATTTATTTGAGCGAATAATATGCGTACACGTGAAGACGTCGCCACGAGTGGAAGCACTCAGATTATCTTATCGGCTTTCTGCAAGTAGAAACACAGGCAGTCGCTTGTGTGACTAATGTCTGGTCGGCGCATCGCCGCTGCGGCAGCGCGACGTTTCCTCCGAAGTTCAATATACTACGCGCGCTCGTACGCGTCCTCACAGACCAGTCGCAGATGGCGAGGTCACGCGATCCCTTTCACCATTCTGCTCGCCCGGTACCGTCGCGGCGTCGACCTTACACGAGCCTTGATGATACGATTGTTTGCCGCGCCTACTTAACCGCCAGTACCCCACTAGGAGGGGCCCACTAATTACAAGCGGCGTAAAAGTATTACTATGAACCGTAGAATATCGTCGACCAACCGTGACTATATTGCAGACACGCTAGATTTGGCTATAATGCAGCTTCTGCAGTTCTGCAAGATATTATCAAAGTTACTGGCACAAGCTAACTCATTGGTAGATTGAAAGACATTTAGAATGTTGCTCGTTATGCTGTACTCGTTTAAAGGTGTACAAAACTCCGGCTTTGTGCATCCTCATGAATACTATTCAGTCAAAGAGAATTGAACAGACTTTTTTACTCTCTCTTCGGTTGCAATGCAGGCGACTGCAGTATCGAGGGAACCTTTCTTTTAGAGACAGTGCAACATAATGTTACATAACGCAAAGGTACGCGATAAGTGTCTATTACATGACGGAATAGATTACAAATGTTAGTAATGGCAGTTTGAATGAAACCTTATGATGCAACGACCATAGTAATCACTGGAACCTATAGGAGGTGCGTGCTCGCTCATAAAGCGTTGAATCGCAATAAAAAGTACTGTTAAAAACCAATACATATTAAAAACATGAAAGATAATGTAAATGCGTTTTGAAATTAAAACGAAAGGGTCGATTTGGGTGAAAGGAAAGTTAGAATCGGAACGAGCGTCACACTAGCGTCATTAGAATAATGTTGGAGTGTGAAGCTTTGATTTTAGATAGGGTATCGTTGCTGTGGCATCGTGATTCGCTTCTAGTCACGTCGGGTGAACGGTACTAAAGCCTGGCGAAGTGGCGGCTATACATAGGTATGGCTAGCGGTGCGGCGTCCACTGATAAAGTGTCGGGCAAACATGATAACGCGGTTTGCAGACTAACGTGTTACCGACCTTGTGTTACAAGTTACAAAAGGGGCCTTACCGTGACGTGTTTAAAATGTCAGGCGAGCGAGCGGGAAAGAAGGACAGAGCTATACATCTTAAATACCTCCTACCCTTTAACAGTCCAGTGTAACTTGTTCAATGGATCGCATTCAAAACTCGTGGTAGGGCCTCCGAACTTCTTTGCTGACTCCCTGGTTAGTGTATTACGTTTTGAATGACATTATTGCTTTATTAGTTAATTGCTTTTATGGGGAGACGCAGTGGCGGAACTGTAGGGTGGCAAGGCTGGCAAAATGCCACGGGCCTCTGGTCCGACAGGGCCCCCGGTCCCAGAAGTCGCGAGTTCAGAAGAAGTAACCCAATCTATTTTACAACATTTAAAAAACCACAATGCAACGATTTTTCTGGGACCCCGTCCAATAAATTTGCCACGGGTCTCAGATGGTATAGTTACGCCACTGGGGAGACGTGCCATCGATAAATGGTGGACATCCCACCCAAACATACAAAATATTTTGGGAATACATTCATTGTGCGTACAGCTAAGGAGTGGTATTCCCTGCCGGAATCGGTTTCCTGATAGCTACAACTTGAGGATCTTTAAGTCAAGAGTGAATAGGTTACTTCTAGGCAAGCGTGCTCTGTCGTCGACCACATAGCTGCTTTCCTTTAGGCACAATAGTGGTCAAGCGCGAGCCTATCAGCGGGAAAGTTTTCATGTTACTTTCATCCGATACCTACAATTGACAGTAAAATGTTGAGTGTAAAATCGGTAACAATACATTTAAAAAAAACATCCGAATAAAGCACTCCCGCCTTATTGAAGTCGGCTAAAAAATGGATGGCTCGAAGAGTAGGCAAGTACCATGGAAACAATTGGAGTCACAATGTGTGTCAAAAAAAGACTAGGAATTGCTACGAGACTGCTGAGGTGCCTATTCATTACTGTCCCAAAGCTGGGCAAAGGCGTCCCCGAGTCCTATCAGATATCTTCTTCCACACCGTCTCGAACGTCCTCGCGGTGCCTACGCATCTAGATCACCTCGCCACCTCTTTCTAGGTCGGCCTCGACGGCGCTTTCCCTCTGCAGCAACCCACTGCGTGGCGAATCTTGCCCAGCGGTCACTGTGCTAGTGCATACGGCTGAAGTGACCCGCTCATTTGAGCCTGTCAACCTTTTTCCTCACATCTATTATTGAGATGACTAATAGAGAGGAAAAATAATACATGTAATTTCGATCTTAAATAGGGAAAGACAAAACAAAATTGACCTTGATCATCACTCTCGTAAAGGTATTTTTCTTAAATTAAATAGCCTTTTTAAGAAGACCATCATCATCAGATCCTGCACGTGTACCGTGTTATTAGGGGCGACAAACACGTTTATTTTCCATTCTGTCCTGTCCTGTGTCGCCTGTTATACTATCACTAACTCCCTTTCCTTTCATATCACTCTTTACACAATCCATCCATCCACATGTATACTCATAACTCTTTTAGTAACATGCGTTTCATCCCTTCTCTTTACATGACCATAACAAAACACCACACATTTGATTATTTACTAGCTTTTGCCCGCGGCTTCGCTCCCGTCATCATACTACTCTACCATACTCTACCCTACTTTACCCTACTCTACGCTACTCTACCCTAATTTTTTTTTCATAAGAACCTTCTTCTGATAATAACGAATACAACAAAAAAGAATTAGAGTAACCGGTCCAGTCGTTCACGCGTGATGGCGTGACTAAGGGAAATAGGAATTAATTTTTATATAATAACTAGCTTTTGCCCGCGGCTTCGCTCCCGCTACACCCTACTCTACCCTAAACAAATAAATGAGCAGGTTTTTATTTATTTTTTATTTAACGAAATAAAAGTCCTATATCCTTCTCCTGGTTTCTAGCTACCTTCCTACCAATTTTCAACCGAATCGGTTCAGTCGTTCTTGAGCTATAAATAGTGTAACTAACACGACTTTCTTTTTTATATATGGATGTAGATTTACACTTCATGCACATAAAGGTACATAGGCGGACTTAATGCCTCCATGCCATCCATCTCAAGAAGACCATCGTTAAAGACACTGCATTTTTTCAGGAATAGGGTTTCTCTACCCTAATTAAAAAGTATTAATGACAAGTATTGGAGTTAGTGATCTCAAAGAATTGTCACCAAACCCTAGGGGCCCAGCAGGGTAAAGCCTACTAGGGCCATGAGTTATGTGAAAGTGAACCCCGGGTCCCTGGAACAAAGGCAAAGAAAGAACATAAGGCTAGACCATGGCACAAGGGTAGACCATGTTCTGGAATTTCCGGCCACCGTAGGCGCGGGCTTGCGGTCGGCGAGCAATGGATAGTTCGCTGTCCAACTGCCCGGTAACCAACCGGACCGAGCCCAAGTCGTCGACGGCGTGTAGTATTCCACACGCGTTGAAGGAGTTGTCAGCAAAACGTAGGGGCCCAGCAGGGTTGAAGATGAGTAATGTGAAAGTGATCATGAAGGCCTTAGAACGAAAGCAAGAAGGAAGAGGAGTGGGTTTTTAGTCAGTAAAAGTCTGACACTATCTCCCGCTCGGCCATAGGGCGGGAGATGTCATTGGATGATTTTTCCACCTAAAAGAATAAAAAGGGGAGTTAGTGATACTGTGACGGGTGACAGGACAGGATGGAGGATAAAAACGTGTTGTACCGACCACAAGTAATATGGGACAAGGGTTTTTTTATGGTAGGTAAAATCATCCAATGACAAATCCCGCCCTTGGGTGGAGCGGAAAATAGTGTCAGACTCTTACTGACTAAAGACCTACCCTGTTCCATTCCTTGCCTTTGTCCCAGGGCCCTTGGTGACATTTTCACATAACCTTTGGCCCCAGATGGGACAAGGGTAGGAAAATCATGATGACAACACCTTTCTAGTTAAAATTAACATATAAAGTCTAACTGATTTCAATGTATCTTAATGATGAATCGATACTGTTTATAAAGAAAGATCGAACTCCAAAGAAAGCAATAGAAACTTTTCTCTACTTTCATTAATGACGATTCTTATTCACTTCAGATGTCTCTAGTTAATTCCTAGAAAGACTGACGTCACATACTGACGTCATCATAGTAGTGCAATCAATTTCTGATTATAAATTACATTAATCCAACAAAGTCCCACAACGCGTCTATCTGTTTGTACGTGATAAACTCAAAAACTACTAAACGTATTTCCACGCTGTTTTTACCAAAAGACAGAGTGATTCATGAGGAAGGTTTAAGTGTATAACACATATTAATTATATAAATATATATATATATGTATTATGTATTTATTTTTAGTATAAGGTATTTATAGCTTATATATATAAGTATTTATTGCTTTAATTTAAGATTTCACTAACTCTTCTCACTTCTACACACTATTGCCTTCATTTCTTCTCATCTCTCCTTTCGCAGGTCTGCTGGAAGAAATTTCTTTTAGAAATAAGCAGTACCTTTGTACATTTTTTTTGTCATAATACTTTTGTCCTTTTCATTTATATGTGTGTACATAAATTATAAAATAAATAAATACATATTATAGCAGAGAAAAGCAATAAATTTAAATGTTTTGTAACTGGCGACCCGACTTGTTAGACATACATACCTACAGTTATTTAAGTATTTGTTAATATTAAAATTGTATTTGTAGAGTTACTTGATACTTTAGTTTTATGAATTCACATAGGTACTCTTTAAGCAAACCGTAGGGGTCCAGCAGATGCCTGCTAGGGCAATGGGATCGGTTCTGAAGAAAATAATATACTCTTAGTCCTGTGGTGCTATTCTCTAAGAAAACGCAGCATTGCCGCAACGTCGAACACCCAAATAGGATACATTGGATTGTTAACCTAATGTACCTATACATTGGATTGTTAATTCAATGTATCCTATTTGTATGTTCGACGATGCGGCAGCGCTGCGTTTTCGCAGAGAATAGCACCACTGGAACGAGAGCAGTGGCCGACAGGCCTCGACTTACGAGTTGTAGGTCGCAGGTTCTAACCAAGCCCGGAGCTTTAATTTGTGTAATTTATTTGATCACCACTGCTCTCAAAACGATGAGGGAAAACATCGTGAGATAGAATAAAAAATTCGAAGACATGTGACATTCACCAATCCGCACTGGGCCCGTGTGGTGGATTACGGTCCATTCCCTCTCCTAGAGAGGAGCGGGCCTAAAAACGTCATATGAGCAATTCATCTAGAGCAAATCATATTTCGAATTCCTAGCAGATCATAAGCAATTCTTCTAATGTTCGTAAAATGGTTGCACAAATTAGTCGAATCATACTCAATTCACTGCGTATCAGAATCATATTCCTTGTAAATATTGAAGTATACAAAAAATATGATTCATATTATGATTCTACAAAAGTGGCCTTTTTAGACCTGCAGGCCTGAGTCCCAGCAGTGGGTACATTAAACTGATAATCAACCTGGAACGCAAAAAGCAACTGAAGAAATATATTTGTTTTAGTCAGTAAAAGTCTGACGCGCCGTCGTACGGGTACAGAATAAGTAGGTAATGGTACAGGAGAGGTCATAAGATAATTTCTCCAAAAAAAAAAAAACGTACTCTTCCTCCCCTGTTTTATACACATTATTATCAACATTTCTTTTAATCTGTCCTTTTGCATGTTTGCTTAAAGAAATTTTCAATATGATTGAGCAGTTCCATTAAACTTATATTCATTACAGTGTATTATTTGTTATTATTTCCCTGTGTACAGACATCACACTATTATTATAAAGGCGGAAGTTTGTGAGTGTGTACATCTCTATGTTTGTTAGATCTACACGCTCAAACGGCTGCACGGATTTGGATGAAATTTGGCACAAGGGTAGACCATGTCCTGGAATTTCCGGACACCGTAGGCGCGGGCTTGCGGTCGGCGAGCAATGGGTAGCTCGCTATCCGACTGCCCGGTGACCGAGCCCTAGTCGACGTCGGCGCGTAGTGTTCCACACGCGCCTGAAGGAGTTGTCAGCAACCCTAGCAGGGTTGAAGCCTACTGGGGCCATGAGTAATGTGAAAGTGAACACCAGGGCCCTGGAACGAAGGCAATGAAGGAAGAGGAGTGGGATTTTAGTCTGTAAAAGTCTGACACAATCTCCCGCCCCGCCCAAGGGCGCGGTGATGTCATTGGATGACTATCCCACAGAAAAAAAATATATCCTGGAATAGCAAATAGGAAAATTTTATATTTTAACGACAGCGATGCCACTGGTAGCAGCTAGCGAATAATAAAATAAATAACTTTTAATCAGTGCACCCCTCTTTAGAAATTCGATCTTATTTTTTTTGTAGGTCTGATTATGATCTAAACTCTTTCTTTGTTTATTTCAACTGCTTGTTTTTTTTAATTATATAAACTAGTTTTAGACTGCGATCCATTCAGATGGTAAGCATGATGATGTGATGCAATCGGTGATGGTGAGGCGCACTATTTTATGAGCAGCCTATTCACTCTAACCTTGAAGACACCTAAATTATAATCGGACGGGAAGAGCGCAGCAGGCAAATTGTTCTAGTCCTTGGATAATACTTTATTGTACACAAAAACGTAACAGAAATAGTAGTGATTTGAAAATTTATGTATAAAGGCAAGCTTAACTCTACAATGAGTTTTTATAGACCTTGCAATAAACTTTAGAAAAATTAGTCTAGTTTTGGCCTGTTGGTCTAGTGGTTAGTGGCCGTAACTGCTATGCCGGAGGTAGTGGGTTCGATTCCCACCTACGACAAATATTTGTGTGATGAGCACGATCATTTGTTCTGTGTCTAGGTGTTATTTATCTATAATATTTATGTATTTAGAAATATATAAGTATGTTACCCATAACACAAGGTCTGCTTAGCTTGGGACTAGACGGTGTTGTGTGATAGTTATGGAATATATATTATGATATATAGTTTCATGTAATCATACTTCCAGATAGTATTTAAAACTTTATAGTGTCTACTAAAAATGTCTCTAACATCTTATGTAACACTAGCGACGCGCCCCAGCTTCGCACGGGTATTACAAATGTTCGAAATTCACGGCATTTTTCTACTATATCATACCTGTATTAACTTAAGTAACCTTACCTATGAAACTCTCTGTTTATTAATTAAAATCCCAAGAAAATCCGTTCACAATTTTTTGAGTTAATCGCGAATAAAAATACAAGACGAGGCGGGGGACATTGATTTTTTTTTAATTGATATGAACTAGTGTTTGACTGCGATCCCACCTGATGGTAAGTAGTGATGCAATCGTTGATGGTGAGGCGCACTAGTTTATTAATATACTTTTATTGTCTTTTATGTTTTATAATATGCTAGTTTCTGTCAATGGCTTCGCCCGTGAGGTAGTAGAAAATAAGCCAATGTCACTCAGTAAAAAAGTAGCAATCTACTTGAGAAAAAGTTTGGAAATCGCTTTGTAGATTGCAAACATGAAGAGAACTGAAAAAGAAACGTGTAATTTATAAATCTTTCCTCTTCATGATATTATTATTATAATATAATAGACTATAATAGTGACCTGTCCCAGCAAATTTTGTTAGAAATCGTTGAAATTCTCGGCTTTTCTCTACAATAATGTGCATGTCACATACACTTAAACCTTCCATATGAATCACTCTGTCTACTACCTGTCTGTAACCACAAGTTAATCCGTTCAGTAGTTTTGGAGTTTATTGCGAATAGACATACAGAAAGACGCGGTGGTGGGTGTCGTTGATTTATTAAAATGTAAGGATATTGATAAATCTTTTAATATATAAAAAATATCGTGTCACAGTGTTTGTTATTGAACTGCTCCGAAACGAATTAACAGATTTAAAAAAAAAATATATTTTTTTTTTGAACATCCTATCCTCAAGACGCCATTTTTTTTTTGATAATATTTTATAATATGGCAATTGTTTTGCAGCTTCCCGGGTCAACGAGTAATTAATATTATTTTCTTAAAGCCCTTTCCTTATAAACGAATATGAGCAGAATTGTAACTCTATGTTTTAAGATCCAATAGGATTTGTCTGACCCTATTTTTCGCCAACTCGACGTAGTTGTGCATTCAGCCTTTTTGCTTTGCATTACAAAGACAAGTATAAATGTAACACGGCACAAAGTGAGCTCACCAAATATTATTCTATCACACAACATAACATTGTTTTGGTGTTTTTTTAATCGTGTCTTGCAACGTGCTAATTAACTGATAAGATAGTTACATTGTTTGTTTACAAAATGGTATTAATTTAGTTTGTTTCAGATAAAAGGTTTATGTCATTTTCTTGTTAATAAAGAGGCTTTCGATGTCCAAAGGGACTTTGAAAGCGGTGTTGTTTTGCAGCAAACGTTGGAACAGTTCATTTAGCGCAGGCGGAGGCGTTTACCGCCAGATTCGATAATGTACAATAAGACAATGCGTTCATCAAGTAGTAAGAACAATAGGTGTCTATGAAGGAGATACAAACGCACGCACAGTTACGCAACCGTGCCTTGTGCTAGTTTTTCTTGGAGTAAACATTCGAAAACATAATGCGTCTACACTTTGAGAGGATGTAGAGTTAAAATTACTTTAAAATGCATATAGTGAAGCGCATTGCCGTGGCTTGCGATGCGTGTGCACACGTCGCCGCCCCCCCCCCCCCCGCGCGCCGCGCCTCTCGCCCCCCTCCCCGGCTCGCCCGCACACGCGTCGATCAGCTGACCGCACTCTCGAGCGCCCCCTGCCTGCCTCGTCCAAAGCAATGCGTCATGCGTTATGTTGACTAACTCGCTCCACGTATACATCGCACAGACCGCTTACCTACCACCCACTCCCACTAGGAAAATACGTTATGACAGATTGTTTTGTACGTGTGGCTTTTTCTGTCTTGTTTTTGTGTTGCGCGAATAAAAACATTCGGGAGCGAGTGCACTGGTACGATAGAACGAACACGACAGATAACGGTAGGCAGCGGATAGTACACGAAACGCAGTATTCGTAGGCGGCGGTGGACGTGCTGTGCGTGGCGTCCGACGAGTAAATTTCAGGCTTCCTTTGTTTACGTGGGGCGAGGCCGGCGGGAGCGCGTGGAGCCGGCGGGGCGGCGCGGCGGGGGGGGGCTGCGTGCTGCTCAAGGTCAAGAGCGGCGGGCGGCGGCTGCGGGCGGCGGCGCGGCGGGGCGCTGCAGGGCTACTCACCGGCCTGGAGGCGCCGCTCCTGCAGCTCGATGAAGCGCGCCGCCTCGAGCAGCGTGTCGAGCAGGCTCATGGTCTCGCGGCCGGCGGCGCGCGGTAGTGGCGCGGCCGCTGTCACGCCGCGACTGGCCACGCGCGCCGCTGCTCACGTGGCCGGCGCGGCGGCCGCCAATGGCGCGGCGGCGCGGCGGTCACGTGACCGCGCCGCGCCGCCAATGGGCGCGCGGCGGTGCGGGGCGGCGCGATCGATGCCATTGCAGCGATCGAATGCATGCCCCCGCCCGCAGCCGGTGACGCGGCACACTCTAACTTTGTTTATCTAATACTTTTCCTGTGTATTCGACGTTGGTTCCTGATAAAAATTGCTCGAAACATTATTTATTACAAGTTATCCAGTGCCTGCATCGCTGCGTCGCCTACTTAGAGCGCTCTCCGAGCCGCGCACGTGCGTAACTCTGGCCGACTTTCACTTCCTCAGTTATCGCGGACTTAACAAGTTGTTAGGTTCATTGAATTTTTATGAACAGTCTTCTGACGGTAAGATTCTCTTCAAGAAGAGCGTAGTAACTTACGCAACGTTTTTTATAGAAGTTGAACAATGTGTAGTCATTGTAAGTGTGGTCGGAAGGGTCGGCTATTCATTCACTATTTTGTCTAACAAAGGATTTTTTGTTGAAAGGTGAAATGAACTCTATACAGTTAGCTATGGATCTAAAACGGTAGCCATAAAAGTTAGTGAGTTGTAAACAAGCGTACAATTACGTGCCTTGCGCTCGTACGTACTCGAAAGGAAAGGGTGAAATGATTGCAGCGCGCTGAAGGAAAATGTTCGTCATTTTTTGGAACTAATCCAGGAAAGCTGCTTTATTTTTATAACGCGTATTACATCAATTATGTTGTGTTATGCAGTATGTTTATGTAAACGTATGTACTATGTATGTAGCCCGAAGGATCATCAAACTTAATGTAGCAATGGGTAGGGTCCGTCAGGCACATTGCTCGAAGAATAGGACAAGGTCAATGAGGCCGAAAGGCGGAGTAGAAGCTGCCTACCGGAAGACACAGCGATGGAAGGCCTCTTGAGCGTGGACCGGCGACCTGGTGAGGGTCTCGAGAAATCGATGGATGCGAGACGCACAGTGAGCACGTAGAGAAGATGCTTAGAAGAGGTCTAAGTTCAGCAAAGAACGTTTTTCAGCGGAAATTATGATGAAATACATAATAAACTACATTTATCACACTGATATGGCAGGAACCAGCATCCGAACAGATGTAATTTTCGCTTTTACATCAGTATCAACATATTTCCTTTGAGGAAACCAGTCGAACAAAGCAGGATAGGTTGATTGAGGGGAAGTACAAAACTTCATGACGCATAGTTTTCAAATAAATTTATTCTTCTATAAGGGATAATAACAAGTATTATGATAAGTAATTGAAAAGCTGTCTTTGAACTGGAACGTTTACCCATCATAGGCACACTCACATTCCGCATAGGATGTATACAGAAATCTATACTTAATAATAAATAGCCATAACAGAAAACTACTATTCTTTATGTGTATAATGTAAAAAGTACAAAGTTTAAATAAAAACTCAGAACACAAATTTACACCTGCCATATTTCAGAAATTCCACATTACTTTTCTAAAAGACGAAATTTTTTTTTCAGTACAAAAAATATATATTATTTAATTTCTAATATCTAGAAGTTACATTAAATATTATAAAAAGATCAAAACTATATTTGGTAGTCATGTCGGATCTTATAATATGAATATGATGATGACTATAAGCAATACAAATATACAATAATATAAAACTTACATAACATATATGTATATACAGACAGAGTATATAAGTATTATATAATAATAATTTAAATATGACATTCCAGTTAAAGATATAATAACTTGTATTGTATCCTGTTTGGACAGAGACAAAAAAAGTCTAACAGAATAAAAAATAAACAAGTTTGTCTTTGTTTTCTAGTTTTTAAATACGAACATTCATGTTTGAAGGTGAAATATTACTAATAGAGGGTGTAACGGAAATTATTGGTCGTATTTTAGATGCATCTTCTGTCGATGGAAATAAAGAACTTTCTTCAAGGATGCACAAGCAATTCCCAAAATAATGTAAATTTTTCTTACAAAATTATCATCAGCTGATCAAAATTCACCGAAAACATTGTGAGGAAACCGGCATGTTCTAGAACCAAAAATTCGAAGACATGTGACATCCACCAACCCGCACTGGGCCCGCGTGGTGGATTATGGCCCATTCCCTCTCTTAGAGAGGAGGCCTGTGTCCCAGCAGTGGGAACATTAAAAGGCTGATGATGATGATGATGATGATGATCAAAATTCATAAGTAAGAATGAGTTTATTGCTGTCTATGGGCAGAAGCAGAATTTAAAATATGACCTCCCATTTTTGTTACTGCCTGTATAGTGTTTGTTTTCGGCCGATATAGCCGACGACGTAGGCAGTAAAAGAGATAAGTGGATGGTCTTATTATTGAGTCTCATATACTAAAGGTCAGCCTGCCAAACGACTAGCTTTTTCCCGTGGCCTAGCTAACAGGAATCGTTCATTTTCTGGATAAAAAGTATCCTGTGGCATGCAGGCATAGATAATCAGAGAAAGAATTTTTGAAATCCGATCACTACGGGGCTAGTTTGGCCCAAGCACGTTAACCCATCAAATATCGGGTAAACCGCTTAGATTCATAAGACACAACTGTTTTAATAACTGCCGAACACTGCAAGTTCATAAGCAATAAGTTCAAAATACAGTAATGGGCCAAAGTTATACCGAAGAGCCAAAGTTATACCCAAGGGCCAAAGTTATACCGAAGACCCAAAGTTATACCCAAGGGCCAAATTTATACCCAAGAGCCAAGGTTATACCGAAGAGCCAAAGTTATACCCAAGGGCTAAAGCGTAAGCAAGGGCCAAAGAAACCCGATTTTTCCGTACTTCCAAAGATCGCCTCCTACAAATCTACATCTTTATACTATTAGATGTATATTTTTTATAGATCGTTTTGTGACAATAAACTTTATTGTCACTATAGTATGTCGAAATGTCACGAATTATATAGACAAACGGCAAGAGGCATAGTTACTTAAGTCTTGTGTGATTTATAATTAAAATAAATACATAGCTTTAAAACTGGGTGCAACATTTCTTGAGTATTATATGTAAAGTTTGCAAATATTAGTATGTTCTAGAAATTCTAATATGAAAACGTAACTTCATAAATATGTATTTTTCATAAAATACCTGTTGTAAAAAATACAATCTCTTTTTAAAAAAATATCTCCTTGATTTTGGTCAAATATATATTTTCATCACACATTATTTAGTAAGTATTCATATTTTTATATATCATCAATATCCGATTCGAAATTAAATGTTACGCAACAACCGAACGCCCGCACTAGTTTTTTTTGCATTATTTCTCTAACACACCAAATTAATTAATATTAAAACGATAAAAATTCTCGCACCAAGAACTCAGAAGGCACCTTATTGTGATATTTTAATAGATTACATGGCTGTGTCGCTAAAACATATGGACACAATTGGTTTATTTTTAAAAACAATAACCATTAGTCATTAGTTTAAACACTGATAATAGATAATAATCTAAAAGTTTTAAAATTGAATTTAGAATCTTTAATTCAATTTTTTCTATAAAGAATTTGAATTTCTAATCCGATAACCAGTATTCAAACTAAGCATTATGGTAAGCGATTTTATTTTTTTATAAATAAGGATGAATATTGCTATATTTAACACATTTTGTACGTAGGCACTGCCGTACCAACCCATCATTACAGGTTCATGATCACATCTCTACTATTGTTAATAAAAATAACCTGTAAACTAATTTGATCATTACAATATTTATACAGGACTTTAATATTACTAAATTATTTCTAATGTGAACCTTAAAATAGTGAGAAAACAATTAACAACTAACACAAGAATAACATGATAATTTGTAATCACAGCAACAATTATTGCTATACCTTTCATTCTTGTACTATGTTCGAAATTTAATTTACATTATATGTTGACTTCAACGTATAGTCAACTTTAGCGATTCATAATACAGGTAGACAATTGAACTAGTTTACCGATGTAGTACGTGTATGATACTACTCAATGTAACTACGACTAACCTATCACTCGTTGAAACGTGGCTTCGGGCTTGATTAGTGGGCCGAAGATCACGTCTTCGAATATTCTGCTAGCCTGGTACGCGAAGAGCTCCTGGAGAGACAAACACAGATATTATTTAATTAAAATGGTTAATGAAAATTACCGTGATAACGGGTTCTTTCTTTTCTTTTAGATGATTAAAAATGAAATTCATCGTTATTATTCTTCTAAAGAAAGAATAAAACAAGTTTATGAATGACAGGACAAGGTTTGTGACAGTTAATAGAGTATGATGGCTGGATCTGTATGGGCTGAAACGCATAACCGCGTTGCGTTGCCGCAACGCTGAAATCGGCGGTGCTGCCCCATACAATTGTACATACTGTTAGGTATTTGTAGCATACACGATCATAACGAACATACAAACCGACACACGCACAACCATACAACCACACACACACACACTGTCAAACATCTGTCGTCTCGTTTCTACACTCCACGCAGCGTGCGGGGTGGGGAGAGTCAGTCTGCGTCCCACCGCCGCAGAGTGAAGACGTGTTCTAGTGAGGATAGCGAGCCGATATATAAACTTAGAAAATGGTTCATTACATTATCATACATAGTTATTGCATTGTAGATTAGTGTCTACTACAGTATTGATACGTAATCAGATGATTGAGTCTGTTTTTTATAATTAAAAATAGTAATCGATTATACTGTATTCGATTATTCATTGCAATCGACTAATTGTGCTGGCAACACCGAAATGTATTTGTGTAATATATCTGTGAAAAAGTGGGGGATGTAGGGCGATGGCGGGGACAGTCTGAGTTCGGCAGCCGTTGAGGCAAGACGCACATTTAGTCTCTTGCATTTATTATAGTGTTAAGAAAACGATGTAACAAGGTAATTTAAAAAGAGTGTCCATGGAGTTTCTTGAGTAATAAATATATTATTTTATACTGAAGTGAGTAGTTTTATTACAATACAATGCACGGGGCGGCACCACCGATTTTAGCGTTGCGGCGACACAACCCGGTTATGTGTTTCGGCTCTAAATGCTTGAACAGCCAACTTGTCAACCTGTTTTCCCACGTGAACAGCAACAAAAGAGGTGCGGGTAACAGTAACCTTAGAAAACTGCTTTCATAATAGTTTCAAATATAAAATAAAAAAATATTTTATATTGACAGGCTTTATCTACAGACAACTTTAAGGGCGCCTTCAAATTAGCCGCAAAATGGCACGCGACGGCAGCGCTGCTACAGCGCTGCCGTCGCGCTGCTTTGTTATCTTCTTATATATAAAAATGAATAGCTGTTCGTTACTCTCGCTAAAACCCGAGAAAGTCTGGACCAATTTCGCTAATTTTGGTCTTAAAATATTCATGATACTCAAGGAAAGGTTTAAAAGGTGAGCTTAATTATAAAATTGAAAAGTCTTAAATAATGTTATTTAATAATTTTAAGTATTTTTTGTATTTTGTAGGTCAGTATTAAGACAACTTCAATCTAATAGTAATACTTATTTACGCTTATTTTTTTTTTTCTCTCCTAGAGAGGATGCCGGAGTCCCCGCAATGGGAACATTAAAAGGCTGATAATGCTATGCTATGCTTATTTTATTACGGAATTATAATAACCCTTTCAATTCATCACACCTTATTGAATGGTTGCTTCATGATAAAATTAATAAGGTTAAACCAAATTAATTTCGCCCAGATAGCCTTTGCCTTGTATAGCATAGACTTTGACTCACTATAAACTAGTTAATTTAGTCTTAACCCGTTCAGTTAATAAAAACAAACTCACCAAAATACCAGGATCACAACAACGGCAAGGATGTCTCCCGACATAGCGGTCGGGGCAGCTATCGGCTGAGGTTGCTGACGTACAAGCTCTTCAGTTCGGTCTTGGGCGTGTTCTCAAACAGAGCGGCACGGTTCTGACCCTCGCCTTTCTTCACCCAGTGTCCGTAGACGCGGAAAGCACAGCCGTCTATCACCTGAAATTTACGGTATGGAATATGCGTGAGAAAAGGATGGGGAAACAGTAGAAAAGATGTTATTGAGAGAGCTCGCTTTAAGAAGTACCACAATACCAACAATCCTTTTTCTTTACTTCACATAAACTAGTACTTGACTGTGATCCCACCGGATGGTGAGCAGTGATGCAATCGTTGATGGTGACGCTACACTAAACTAGCTTATTCACTCTAGCCTTGAGGACACCTATACTATTATCGGAAGGGAAGACCGCTGCAAGCAAATTGTTCCAGTTCTTCGGTGTACATAGAGGTCATTCCTAATGCCAAGCAGCATTGTTGGGATCTGAATTTATGGATACTGGAGTCGCTACAGGCTTATGATTAATTCCAATCCAGCCTTTTCCTTGCTGGTTGCACTTCAGACAAAGATATAACAGAAACAAAAAAACTTTTTACAAATAAATACAACCGATCTGATAACCTTGGGACCGCCAGAGTAATAATATACTCTATCAAACAAAAATAATTTTTTGAATCGGTCCAGGAGTCTTCGAGTAATCGGAGGACATACTTAAAAACAAAATCTTCCTTGTTTGAAGTTGGTTAAAAATATGCAAAAGACATAATATGCGTTTGCCAATTTTAACTTCTAATTCATAAACATAAGGATGGCATTAAAAGCAAAAAAAAAAAAGGGTTACAATATCAACTATTTACTGTAACCGCCATTTGTCATGCCACCAATGCAATAAACCTGAAATCGGCTGAAGGGACTGTCAAAAAGGTTTATTCATATATCTAGTTTTATTACGAATGGAGCTGTAAATTTCTTGCTCGAGTGTTACTATTAAAAAAATATATAAGTCAAGCCTACCTTTCTCAGCACACGCATAGTATACGGGTCCCGCAACGCATCACCAAGCGGCAACGCACGTGTAGCGGTGTGCGGTAGACGACGTAGCCGCACAGCTGCTCGCACCGCAACTAGTCCGACGCGCAGCTTGGCGCGGGCGTTGAACCCGCCGCTCTTTATAGCCTGAAGTTTTCAACAGTGTTACTAGGTGCACAGGATTTGAAGGAGCATTAGTTGTGGAAAGCAAGCTTGGAAGTTTTCCAATTTATGATGAAAAATTGTTACCCGAAACACCAGTACTTTGAAACTCCGACTTTATTTAATGATTTAAACTAATGATTAACTGCGATCCCACCTGATGGTAAGAAGCGATGCAATTGTTGATGGTGAGGAGCGCTAGTTTTTTGTTATCTGAATATAAATAGTAAGCTGTTGAGTTGAACTCATTATATCTAACTTTTTACAATACTGAGGAATTTCAGGTTCCTTTTTCATAAAAAAAAAAAATACAACTGTTCAACATTAAGATGAAAGCACCAGGGGCACATGAATTGCAGGCCAGAATCAAGTTGTCTGTCGTTGAAAATATGATTGGCGGTCATTATATTATATATTTATTTACGGGATTATAATCATTGAAATCTTCAATACACCGTAGCAATTCAGCTAATCCTATTGAATGGCTTTCATGAAATAGTCGTTCAATAGAGTAAGACGAAATGACCTGTAAAATGCAAACAACAAACTTGATCCTTCATTACTTGTGAATCTTATGATAGCACCAAATGGTATGTTTTCCACAGCCAATGGTTTTACTCGTTAAATTTTCGAATGCAAATGTTACGAGATAGACAGAAAAGTTACAAATTCAAACAACTGATAGTGTTTGAAATAAAAAAAAAAGAGTAAAGGAAAATTAACTAAGTTTGAGGTAATATTCAAGTTACGACAGCCCAAGAAAAGTCATGCAAACATGCAAAAGAAAATGAGGCCAATTAAGCATTAATTTGAATATGTTCGTGTCTGTAAACGTGTGTGAGATTTGTGTGTATGTAGCAGGGATGATATGGAGCACCGTCACCAAAACCGAAACTATTGGTACCTAACCCGAAATTTAAAAAAAAATCTGGACCCGAAAATTTATTTTTAGGTGGGAAAATCATCGAATGACATCTCCCACCCTTGGGCAGAGCGGGGGATAGTGTCAAACTTTTACTGACTAAAAATCCACTCCTGTTTCTCCTTTGCCTTCGTTCCAGGGCCCCGGGATTAACTTATTTTATTACTCATGGCCCCAGTAAGTTTCGACCCTTCTTGGCCCCTAAGGTTTGCTGACATCTTGAGGCGCACGTGGAATTACCGAAACTATTTTTATTTAGACAGTATTTATTTTGCAAATAGTTTTTTTTACCCGAATACGGAAAAGTCAAAAGAAGGTTATGATTTTGATTAATGATATCAACTATTGCTTGACTGCGCTCCCACCTGATGGTAAGCAGCGATACAGTCGTTAAATTACACGTCAATTTAAACTAGATGAGGCCAGTATTTCCTAGCTGACTACCCTGAGAAGAAACACCGAAACCAACTCAGAGTTTAGTCTCTTTTAAAGATTAAATGGGTAAAATATTATTCCTATAGTCGTATCCGAATTTTCATATCCATAACATTCTTAGTATGGTACCATAAGCTTAAATAATGATTTATAAATAAATAAGTATTCATGAATAAATTCCCTTGAAATACAGACACAGTAACATGAACATTAGCTATCCCACGGTTAATACTAATTTTCAAAGTTAAAAACTGGAAATGATGTATCTAAGGAACTGGTTTTAGTATTTCGCAATGAAAAGTAATTGAGAACATAATTATTGTTCACACAAAATGTTGCATCGAGTAATAAATATGACGTTAGTTGCAAATTACATTGCTTTATAGCATTTATATCAAGTTTGTAATACTTTGATATTTCATCACTTTCTTTGAATTGATAAAACATGAGCAAGCTGTTTGTTGGCTGTATCAATTCTTGAAATAGCGACGTATTTCAATAGAAATAAGATAGTATATTTAAATAGGAAAATATTTACATGACATACAAAAAAGTTTTGTTATGTCCCCAAAAAAATACCATGTTATGCATGCCATTTTCTTCAAAATGAGTATTAATCCAGATAATTTCGACATATCGTCATTACTATTATTACCCTAATGTTATAAATTAGTCACAACGACATTACCATCGTCAACTGCTCGATCCTAGACATCCGGCGACTGCTGCTGGACAAGGATTTCTTGAGCGGCGTCATGTCTTGATCCCATAACTACCAGGGACGCAGAAATATGTACCACTTGTATTGTGTTTTAACATAATCGCTTTGATTTATGTGCTCTTAGTTACATGCTCCAGAAACTGGAGAAAGCTTTAATATTTTGATAGATTTGTTATTGATAATTATTCTTTATTTATTTTGAACGCAAAATGTAGTAGATTTTGTACACCCGCCAAACTGCGTAACAGTTTATCGGCGGGTTTATTTCGAACAGTTAACTAGGAGCACATAAAATAAGCAAAATATAAGAATAAGCTCTACAGTGCATCATGCACTGTATTAGTGCACATAGAAGTCAATGTTTACAACGGAAATTATTAACATCTGCTGTAGTTCTGCTGTTCTATTAGTCAAATAAGCCTTTTAAAATAGAATTAGCAGTTAAGAAAAAGAAATCAGAAGCTACAATAGTCGATTCAATTTATTAGCAAAATCGACTAGAAATATAAAATTCAAGGCCCGCTTTCAACAAAAATCATTGTTTTTTTTTTTTATTCAATGCTAAAAAACTTTCATACCTGGTTATAAACCATTAAATTTTGGTCGTTTTAATCCCGCGGAGGGTCGATTCGGTTCATGAAACCCTATCGATTTGTAAAGAGAAAATAAAGTACTTTTTTTCAAACTCGAAATGATTTACGCACGTACGAAATTAATTTCTTTAAATAAACGTCAGCTAATCGAGGCCAATGAACTGTAGGTAGTTAGTACGCAACGATCGACAACTCCCTACAAGGTCATTGACTCATTTACTTATAGAAATTAATTTCGTACATGAGTATATTAATTCGAATTTTAGAAAAAAGTACTTTATTTTTTAATTTTATCTTTATAAATCTGTAGTGTTTCATGTACCGAATCGATCCTCCACGGGATTATAACGACCAAAATTTAACGGTGTATTTATGAAAATCATTTGAAAATGACAGAAGCAAAGTGTTTAGTGATTTTTGATAAAAGTGGGCTTAAAATAGCTTTTAAATTTTAATTTAATCAGTGCACCGAATAATTTTAACTACCAGGAGAGCATAAATCGCACAGCACTCACCATGGTGTTGAAGAAGGGATGGTTGAGCGCATCAATAATGCCAAGCCTTTCGCTCGGCTCCACCACTAGAAGCCGCCTAATTAGATCTTTTGGGTCGTCTGTAAGCATTATGTGGTTGATTTACTAATCGTTATTTTACTATTAAATTAGGTTGACAAAATATGGATGGACACTTCTGTCTAATTTTTATATGGCACCTATTATAAAAAAATTAAGCTAGTTTTTCGAATTGATTTAAGAAATTCTTTATTTTTACCTACAATCGCTTATACCGTTGAAAATAATAATATATATATATATATATATTTATTCAATTATTATTGTATCTAGCCTACTGTTCCACAGTTAGGCAAAGGCCTTCCTGTATTCCTTCCACTGGGCCACTTCTTGCCAATTCCTAAGGAAGGTACCTGAGTCCGTCATCTCCTGCATGATCTGCGGCCGTCGTACGATTTCAACCAACAATTTCGTGTTTTACGGGCCCACAGCTCAATTGGGTTGCGGCAGATGTCCAGCCCAGTTACATTAAGGCCGGGTTTAAGGTTACTAGTAAAATTTACCAGTATTTGGCAACCTAACCTCGTATAAACCCTGATTCAGCCACACATTTTAATAATACATTTTTCTCTGAATCACTCAAAGGTTGAATGGTAGAAAATGCTTAAGGTATTCATGGCAGTCCGCCTCTGTACTTTTATGTGCATGAAGTATAAATAATTAAATTAAAAGAAATACTAACAATCACCAACCATTCACTGAATGTGATTGTACATATTTTCGGTATTTGACCAGTAAAAATTAGCTATATCGTACTCATCAGTACCTCTACCATGAGTTTTAAGCAATAGTATTCGTCGCTACTCGATATCGACGCCGCAAATATTTTGTATGGCAGATTTTGGTTCTGCAAGTGACCGCTAGAGGCGCTGCAAAATTTGCCATACAAAATATTTACGGCGTCGATATCGAGTAGCGACGAATACTATTGCTTAAAACTCATGGTAGAGGTACAGACCATTATAAGACGATCTCACCTGAGATATCCGCCCATTCAGGACTAGTGAAGGAGTACTTCCCCTCCATGATATTTCGCAGCATCACCATCTGTTTGCGATGCCAGAACGGAGGACAACCGACCAATCTGTAAACATATAATAAAGATGTAAATGGTAGCAACGCCTTCTGGGTACCAGTGGACATCGATGTGGTATAACTTTGACCAAAACTCGTTATTATTATCTACCAGCTTTTGCCTGCGGCTTCGCTCCCGTCAACCTTACCCTACTCTATTCTACTCTACCCTATTCTACCCTACTATATCCTACTCTACCCTACTCTACCCTAATCTACCCTAATCTACCCTACTCTACCCTACTCTACTCTACTCTATACCAATAAATGAACAGGTTTTGATTTTTTTTTTATATATAACGGGATAAAAATAAACTATAAACTATGTCCTTCTCTTGGTTTTAAGCTACTGTAGCGACATCCATATTGTCGTCACAAAAAGAACTAATCCTGCATCGCGCAATTAAGATTCGCGGCGCGATTGGAACATAAAGAACAAACCCGAAATCATCTATCGGGCAATAGCCCACCAGACATAACACCTGTCTGGTCGGAGGATCCTCCCTTTTCAACGGAGGTATGTGGGACTTTACTCTCTGTTCCGCTTCCCCCAAACTACCTTCCCACCAATTTTCAGCGAAATCGGTTCAGCCGTTCTTGAGTTATAAATAGCGTAACTAACACGACTATCTTTTATTTACATAGATTATTATTATGAGCCTCTTGTATCCCACTGAAGGGCAAAGGCCTCTCTTCCACCCTCTCCTTAGTCACTTCTGGCCAATCGTTAACTAGCATAAATACAGTAAACACCACGTTCCATGTTCCTGTGGATTAATAAGCTTGGGCCAAAGTTATATCCAAGGGCCAAAGTTTTTAGAGACCGACAGAAGGTTCGGTTTCGGCCAGTTTCGACCAGAAAAACAGGTTTCATTTATTTTCAACAAAGTTTCCAAAGTGATTTTAGCACTAGTATTGTAATAACATTTTAGGGGCATTACCTTATTCGTATGAAATATATTTATGGGAATTTCGCACATACTTTTATGTCTTAAGTAATAGGAAAAACAAACTGCTTATGGCTTGATAAGATCATAGACCTATTTAGACACATGTCATATTTAAACTGTGAAGCCCCAAGAGGACACCGGTGTCCGCCACCTATTGTCTTTCTATTGTGTCTCTAATTACGGTATTCAAAAGGTTGTGACCTGCCCCAGCTTCGCACGGGTGTAATGGTAAACCTAGATATTATACACAAGATAACGGTGTATCCAAAATATCTGAAGAAAAATGTGTAATAACATCATAATCCGTAAGAGCTGTTGTACGAAAATTACCTCGGGTTAGCCTCTCTTAACCCGGCTTTATGCTCGGCTCAGTGGTGCTATTCTCTAAGAAAAAGCAGCGCTGCCTCAACGACAAACACCTAAATAGGATACATTGGATTGTCAACCTAATGCGCCTATACATTGGATTGTTAATTCAATGTATCCTACTTGGATGTTCGTCGTTGCGGCAGCGCTGCGTTTTCTTAGAGAATAGCACCACAGTTTAGCACTTGCGATTACTAGACCAACGAAGCAGTCTTTCTTGGATAATACTTGAGATAAGCCTCTTACGTCTACCAAACTGCGTCAATTTCCGACTAATTAGACGTAATACATAGATTAATTAGTGATTGATGACGTAATAATTAGAGAATAAAAACTTACAATGTAAACATGATGACTCCACACGCCCATCTGGAAAGATAAAACGAATTCCTGTTAATCAAGAACATTATGGTAAACAAATAAAAGAGATTACTTCTTTCAAGTATTTGTTTTTTCTGTTTACAATAACAGTTTTGATCTACGAGTATCTATCAATGTTTTGTTTCACTTAAATATACTTGGAAAACTTAAAAAAAAAAACAACCAATTTCAATTAAATAACGAAGAAACAAAAACCATGAACATAAAAATAAAGTTACTGTGCACATTTTTGTGTTGAAGCCGGTTGTATATTCTTGTAAAAAGTTTTTATATAACACGAGACATGAATTGAGAATCTCTTTCTTTTTGAAGTCGATTAAAAATATATTTTAATATCCATATTTGAACAAAAAAAAAAAAAATATCCCGCCGGTATCAGGAACAGGGTCCATGCTACCGGTGTTCAGGGCTCCCTAGCAAGAGGCCCTGATCGAAAAGGAAGTAAATATATAATATAATACCGCGGTCTTATGGCTCGTCAGCAAAGCTCGCCGGTGTATCATTGTAATACCGCGGTTTTGTGGATGGCGAGCCTGGCTCGCAGCTCGTCGTGTTTGCTTCATTTTCTACTCGGCTCGTCGTACAAAACCAACGAGCCGCGAGTAAAAGCGACGTTTTTTAAAACCGCGGTAAAGGCTCGTACATCGATCACCCAATTAAGGTTCTGGTCGTGGCTCGCGGTCAATAACCCATTGGCTGACAAGACTATTGATGCTGTGATCATCGAGTCTACATCCAGTCCATTCACAGTCAAATAAAAAAAAATAAACAAACTCATTTATTTCAAATAGACAGGCACTTTTGAATAGTCAAAATGTCTGCCTGTCAAAAAAGAGTGAAGCTAAATTAAAAATTATTTATTACTAAAAAAAACTCCATATCAGTTCAGCCATTTGAGTATGAAGGAATAACAAACATTCACACACCTCTTTATCTCTTCATAATATTAGTTTTGATAATTCTAGTGATTGATAACTACAAATATGTATTCCTAAAATAACTTTTGATCTGATATAAATCATACAACATATCACTTATGAACCTAGAGTCGATTAAAACGAACATCAAAAATCAATTATAATTTCAAACATTTTGTTTGCAATCTAATTTTATAATGTGCGCTTTGCATTATTTATCAGCTAAAATGGCGCGCAATCTTGTTGTTACAACGTTGCAAGTGTAAGTCAGCTGTCCGTACAATTGATTAGTTATTTATGCTTAGAACAATTCACACATCAAAGTTCGCAAGAACCAATTGACATAATTACTTTTGTTATTGTTCACAAAAATGCCACCTAACCTCACTAATCTTTGTTACGGGATTGGTCAGCAAAATTCTGACATTCTGTCTTGATCAACAGCAGGGAAAAGTTATATTACGATGATTTCCTCCGCTCCCGCCCCTTCTTAAAACCGTAAGATTTCAATAAACAAACATAAACCAAAAAAGATTTGCAATCCTTATCTTACTATATATTAGGACTACCAGACACTGGTAGACCATTGGTTACAAAATGGTAACCAGTCTATGGACCACTGATGGCCTTATGGTCCACATTGACCCAGAATTAAAAATCTAGGAAGGAAAAACCACATAAACACCAACAAACCATTATCAACGGCTACTAACCAACGTGACTGCTTGTTTAATAAATTGAAAAAAGACATTTTTTTTGCTGTGTTTGAACTTTAAAAACATTGATAACAATCACTTTATGAGTTTCACGTGTCATTTGAGATACGAGCGTAATAATTGCCTCTTATCAAAATGACCAGTGGACATTATTACATAACTCGGAGGTCAAATGCTGTCTTGTAAGATTCTTTAGACAAAGATGTTATTAAATAAATATATCGATAATTATTGACCGCGTGCAAAGTTTAATTAAGTTGATGAGATAATAATCCGTAAATGTATCAATCTAAATGTAGTCTTAATATAGTATAGTAAGTAGTAATTGTAGATGTATCCTTTTTGTCTTTGAAACAAAAATGTTTTGACTTTAGGGTCGGACATCTGACGGAAAATGCGTTGAGCGTATCATCATCGTTTGAGTGTGAAAGGTTGAATGTTTTATTATATATTTGTCTGGTCTAGCGTTACGCGACCTATACGCGACGCATTTTCCGTCAGATATGTACTCACCCTTACTACAACAATTCGTACAGCGTCTACTTTGGCCCTGGGGTATGACTTCGTCCAAGCTTATTAACCACAGGACAAACACCAAAAAAAAAAAAAGTTGTGTACAGTATACCCCAAGGCCAAAATAATGCGACATTACGGGTTTTTTTTTAAATATATTTCGGCGGCTTTAGTACACCAATCTGACTATCAAGTTTCAGATTTTAGTGAACAAATTGTATGTAATTCAACACGCGTGCACATAAATTGGACTGGAACGTCTAGGTCAAGTTGCAAAACTTAGAAATCTATTGCATACTTTATAAAACATTAATTACACGAACAAATTGAATATGACGTGATACAAAAGCAATAACCAAATATGAAACAAAGATTTTCGATGCCAATGTTAGCTGTATGCTTACTGCTAACATTTGTGTCAAAAATCTGCCCAGCTGGGCGTATTGTTTTTCACGCGCGCCTCAAACAGATGTCAACAAAGCAGTAAAGGTCCAAGAGGACCGATGCCTGCTGGAATGTTTGAAGGTTTTAGTCAGTTTAACACTTCCTCTTGCTTCACTCAGAGCGGGAGACGTTATTATGATTTCCCACAAGAGAAAAACGCCTAAAAAGCGGTGTGGGAATTATTATGGCATGGTGTATTCTTTGAGACTAAGACAGCCCATTATCTTGCCACCCATGATTATTCCCCAAAGAAAACATTTGCGCAAAAAACATTATCGAACGATGATAATTTGTTCAATTCTTTGCCAATTTCCGAGAAATAATGATTGCGGAATCTGCCTGATGTAAATATTTGTTTGGCCTACAGACAGTTTTTCCGGGTCTGGGTGTCTTGTGTATGTGTGTGTTACACGTTAATGACAACAACATCCACGATACATTAATAATTCGTAGGGTAGAGCAAAGTTAAAAAAACCCGGATCATTGTGCTTTGTCGATGCTTAGAAAAGGGTTTTGTTCAGGAGTGAAAGAGTTTCGGCTAATATTGCTATAACTGCGTAATATATTGTGTACTTACATGTCAACTTCCCTGCCGTAGCCAGGTGCGTCGTCAAACATATTGGCTTTGAGAGTCTCAGGAGCCAGGTAGCCTGGAGTACCACACAGCTCTGGAACATGAGCAGAGAATTTAAATGAATAATTATGTACAACGAATTCCATAGCGTTGCGTTATTGCAACAAAACTTTAAGCTTATATTTAGATTCATTTGCTTTTACTGAAGTGGCTACCGCATCCTTGTACCGACAAGGTAGACTGATTGAACTGGTATGGATCAGCTGGATGAGGCAAGAAAGAATGGGTAGCAGTCATCTCCTTTTGTGAAGCAGTAATACGAGCGAAGATAGACAGTGGCAGAAAATCTGTGGTAAAAGACATGCTCACGGTCCAGCGCCGCTGCAGAAAAGGTCACTGTAAACATGTGCTTGCGGATGATGAGCAATGGGTAGCTCGCCGTCCGGCTGCTCGGTAAGGACCAAACCCGAGTCGACGAAGAGTAGTTGTATTCCAAAGCGCGCCTCAAAGAAATGTTAGTAAAACTCCAAGAAGAGATTCAGCAATGACGAAACCTATTAGACCAGCGGAAATGTTCGAAAGAGCTACCGAGGCCCTGGAACACAAAGGGCAACTGAAAGAACGCAAGTAGTTTTTAGTCAATAAAAGTCCGACACGCCCTCTCGCTCCATCTCGAGCGGGAGAAATTATTTGATGATTTTCCACCTCAAGCAGTACAAGAGCGGTGAATGTATGATGCTTAGGAAAAGCCGTTGTTCAGTAAGTATCCACTGCTGTAGTCTTTCAACTGAGATGTAGTGTGGTGAGTGGTGACGTACAATCTTCTTAATGGTTGAGCTGAGTGGGGCTGAGGCACGCATCATGCTCGTGAACTCTTAGCTGCCAGTAGCTCAATTCAATTTCTATTTTTTTAATTAGTTCATTTTATTTTTTTATTACTTATCTGCATTGTGCTCACATAATAGAAGCGACAAGAAAAATGTAACCAAGATTTATGTAACTCATAATATGATTTTAAAAGAGGGTCCATGGAGTTTCTTGCACGTTTTTCTCCATAGAGATCTACGCTTTGGAACGTGCAATTTAGCTTCACTTTTTTTTGGACTGACCGACATTTTGCCAATTCAAAAGTGCCTGTAATTGGTCTATTTGAAATAAACTATTCTGATTCTGATTCTTCTTCTTAGCGTGTTGATGGAAAAATTAATAATAAAAACAGTGTTCGGCCACGGTAATGCCGTCCACTGATGCTGTCATTAGATCCCTACGTGAACAGGTAATAGGGCACGTGATGCAGGATGGAAGGTGGGACATAAGTAGTCTGCGGAGAGACGCCGCACAAACACTGAAGATCAGAACCGTCCGAGAACCCCCATCTGTGGAGATTGTCGTTGCTGCGCCCAACCTGGGTACGGATTCGTTTAGAGTTTTCCAGGTTGGCCATGGCAGCTCGAATCCAGGAGAGAGGCTCTCCGAAGGCTCGATGAAATCATCAGGAGGTTTGAACTTCTCCCGCCAGAGGTCGCATCTCTCCGAAGTGGTGTTGCTTTGAGATGGGCTCAAACTTAAAATAAAACTTTTACGACTTTTAAGTCTCAGGGGCACCGAGCTATAATTGTGCATTGGGTGGCGAGGGTCGTTTTGTGACGTCCATTAAGAACGATTTTTAGTAATTGCTAGTTTCATTGAGAGAAAGAAACTGATACAACGTAACGAATATATGTATGAAAGGTATCGTAGTGACAGATGCAAAGTGCGTCACAAATTAAAACATTTCGTTTGACACTGTTTGTCTATGTTATCGGCAATCTATATAATCCGGTATTCTATACAATACCTAGGCAATGTATAGAATACGGTTTACAGTAAGGCTTTTATTTCCAGGTGATGATAAAAAAATAACCCTAGCCTAACCTGTCCGTGTCGGAGTGATCTAAAATTATGTCACCTCCTTTTCTGCTCTCGTCTTTTACGAGGGGCGTAGCTACCGCTGTATCTGCCGTATCAATTATACAAAAAAAAAAAAAAAAAAAAGGCATAAATTCGCAATATGTTAACCACAACCGTTTCGTAGGGTAAACCAAGCATTTGTATAAAGCACCATTTTTTTCGTATAGGGGAGGCCCCCGTATAAGAAAAAAATGGTGCTTCAGTGTGGAATTTTTTATACGGAGTCCCTGTGGGACTAGCTATGTCATTGTCTTTTACACACATTACCGGCTGCGCATTCGGTATTGTATACAATACCTGGTTGCGCCAATTTGCTATGATCCGCGATTTTATTTTTTGTAATTTATTTTTTTGGCCTAGCAATCCTATTCCTTCCGTTTCCCTTCCCGCACGACCTCTAGAAATGAAATGACATTGACGTTTGTGCATCGATTGTGAATGTGACCGCTCCGCTAACATCGCCCGCTCGAAATTACAAGAAAATTGACTATTTCGTGATCCAACCATTCAAAGACTCAACAATAGTGCAGTGTAGTGCAATTCAGGACCTGGCAGTGATTTGAAAGTACGAAGTCGGGGTTCGCCGGCCGGCGCCACGTGGAACCTTCGAGGTCAAAAGGTCAGTGTTCCTTCCTAGTTTCCGTCCCATCCAGGCACAGTATCTGCATATTGTTAACAAACCTTAGATCGCTTTTTAAACCTACAGTCCACAGCAAATTCGCGCAACCAATACCTGAATTGTACAGATTTCCGGCAACATATACATTGCAGTAGTTAGGAAATGCCGCACTTCATTAATGAAGACAATTAAACGCCAATCGCCACATCGAGTTACCAGAAAAATATTTTTAATAATCATTTTGACGGAATATTACGTGGTGACACACTTGAAACTATATTTGTCTTGTTTACAAAAGTGTTAATTAATAGGTGTTACGAGTATGCTAATTTAATAAAAAGTGATAATTAATATACGTTTCAAAGCATTCGTATGAGCAACAAATAAAGTCAAGAAACCCTGTTTAATGGGCATATGGTTCGGCTTCGTCCGCATAAAAGTAGGTTTGTTCAAGCAAACTTTAGAAATTTTATCTCTTTAGGGTTTTTTTATGGTAGGTAAAATCATCCCATGACAAATCCCGTCTTTGGGCGGGGTGGGAAATAGTGTCAGACTCGTACTGACTAAAAACCTACCCTGTTCCTTCATTGCCTTCGTTCCAGGGCCCCGGGGTTCACTTTCGCACAACCCTTGGCCCCAGTAAGCTTCGACCCTGCTAGCCCCGGGGCCCCTATACAATACTGCTGGCCCCTATACAATACCGAACGAGCAGCCGGTAATGTGTGTAAAATACGAGAGCAGGGAAGGAGGTGGTGTAATTTTAAGGCACCCCAACACGGACAGGTTAGGTTAGGGTTTTTTTTATCACCACTTGAAAATAAAAGCCTTGCTTTAAACCGTATTCTATATACATTGCCTAGGTATTGTATAGAATACCGGATTATATAGATTACTTGTAACATATATAGATAGACCTCTGAGCAAAGAATTTAGGCTGGGCGTTGATGATTCAGTGAGTGAGTCAGGACTTTGCCTTTTATACATACTGAATAGCAAACAAGTTTACCAAATACTAGTAGTAAAGCAAATTAGCGATCCTAATAAAATTGGGCAGTTAAATAGACAGAATAATGTCCAAGAATATGCGAAGGTACTGTATGTGAGTACGCGGATAGCATAAACAGTAACAATAGCTTTTGTTCCGCTGATGAAACTATTGGGTATTGTCTTAGAACCAGATGTAAGACTAGATGCGATGGTCGTGGAGCGTGACGGGTAGCGCCGACCATGCACTTATGTTGAAACTGTATGCAGTTGCTATATGATTTTTTTTAAAGGCACTTGTTTTTCAAACGACTGTTTCTCCAAGTTGGGATAATTTAATAAAATATCAAAGATGATTAGGTTAGTCTTAGTGAAGCCCACGTATCCGAGATACCGCCGCCGAAGGGGACACCCTGGACGTCGTGAGTTACAGGGTAATTTCCGGCTACCGTAGGCGCGGGATTGCGGATTTCGAGCAATGGGTAGCCCGTCGTTTACCCGTCCGGTAAGGACCAGGTCCAAGTCGACAACGCGAAGTGTAACTGAAGGGGCCTACTGGAGCCGATGCCTACTAGGGCTGCATGAACGTATGAGAGAGTGACTGTGGCCATAGAACGTAAAGGCCAGCTGAAGGACATAGGTGGGATTTAGTCAGTAAAAGTTTGACACGCCCTCTCGTTGCTAGAGAAGTCTGATGAAGATTGTTTCTCAGCTCTAAAACAAACCTTTCATTGCTTTGCAGATTTATTGCTTTTATATTCGCGATAGAAAGTGCCAAGCAGATTTGCCATTTGAGCCAATAGCTTGTCAGTAACTGCTGACAAGCCCTAAAACCTGGATAAGTCTATTATCAGTAAGGGCCAAATTCACCAATAAACTAATCGCGATTATATAAAACAAAACGCAATTTGAGCGCCTAATCGCGATTATAGCTTCATTTTGCGTTTCACCGTTATGAATTGAACCTAGCGCTAACGCTAAACTCAGTTTCAATTCTTTTGTTGTCGCCCATGTTTACGACACGGGTCTTTAAACTAGATTACGCTGAGCTCAGTTTAGTTGAACTGAGTTTTTATATTGAATGATGAAATCAGCCCTTAATCTACGTTTGGCTGATCAAAATAACAACAAAAGGCTTCTAAGTAGGTAGACATAGGATTTAAAATAGATTGACGTACAAAGTTCAGTTGATAGTGAGGTTTGCGATAGAAACAAACCGAAGATCTTTGACGACAGAGCAATGGCCTACTAGGTGTTCTAATCTGGCAGTTTTGTGTATGTGAATTTACATGATTGTGAACGCACCACGATTCAGAAGTAAGATTCGGTTTCAGCTACTTTTTGGTAAACAAAACTGGTTTCGGCTGGAGTATCGGTTTGGGCCAAAAAGCAACTGAATATCCGGCACGACTGAAACTAGCGTTTTTAAGCTGCCGGCTGTGATAACCTAAAAACTGACCGACTCGTTTGTCTATGTGTGTTATACTTTTCGCGTAATCGTCTATTTATTAGATTATTTAGTAATTAATGAAACTTACCTACCTACTATCAGTTTCGGTTACTGTCGAAATTGAAAGACGAGCCGCCGAACAGAGTCATTCGGTTTCAGCTGAAAATTGTGTTTTGGTCTGTCACTAGTTTTTATAACTAGCTTCTGCCAACGGCTCCACCCTCGTAAATGTACAAAGTATATAGCCTATGTTACTCAGTGAAGATGTAGCTTTCTAATGGTGAAAGAAATTTTAAAATCTGTCCTGTAGTGTTTGAGTTAAATCGTGACATACAAACAAACAAAAAGTCAAATCTTTCCTATATAATATTAGTTTAGATGAAAATATGCTTCTTACAAGACTGCCAGACAGAAGTACACACCAACTTCTTCAAAATAGGGAACCATACAGTGTTTTAAAAGATATGATAATGGAAAGGATAATGAAGACCTGCACTGCAAAGCGAATAAAAAGTGAATAATACTAACGTAAGTATATGTGACTTACCAAACAGTTTCTCTCCATCTTTGAGCACCTTAGCAAACCCGAAGTCGGTGATCTTGACGTTGAGCTGGTCATCCAGCAGAATGTTCTCGGGCTTCAGATCTCGGTGCACGATACACTTGCTGTGCACGTGCCGCACGCCTTCCAGGACTTGTCTGTAAGAAGAGAACGAAAACGTGTTGAGAGTTATGCATTCCTGGTACTTTTCGATCAGCTCAATGCTTTATAAAAAGGAAATTAGGTGCCGCCTATTATAATAATAATTGTAGTTAATATAAAATACTTAAGGGATGATTAATAAAACAATTTAAAAAAATTGTAATTGAATTTAGTTTTTTGAGAATTTTGATGTAACCCGTCTGTATATTGGCAATAATTTAATCGTTGTTTGGTTAATTGGTGGTTGAGAGCTTAATACGCAAAAAAAAAGCTTGTTGGAAAAAGGAAAATCTATATTTTTTTATGCAATGTATTATAAAACCATCTTTGCATTATTGCGTTTCTAATGGAACCGGTTTGGGGCACATTGGTTGGATAGTTTCAAAGGTAATAATGAACATTATGTAGGTAGAAACATTTTTTTACGTGATTTATAAATATGTGATCTATGCAGATGCATTGGGGATTTTAAAATGATGTTGATGAGTATCATCAAGCGGGCTTAATAATAAAACAGCACAGGAAATACTAAAAATATACACATATATAATTAAAAACACTATAAATAAAATAAAATACCTAGGTCCTCCAAACAATAAAGGATAAATAATTCAGAAAAATAAACGATAACTTTACCTCAAACATTTACAAAACAAAGCTTCTAAAACTACATAATTGTAATAATTAACAAGAAACTCAACACACGCGATAGATTCCTGCCGTTTCAGACATTTCCCCTCAAACTCAAACTTGTAGATCACACTCAAAGCCATAATAGAACAAAAACAGAATTAAAAAAAAAAATGTGAAAAATTAAAAAAAAAAATATTTCACTTTAGTGAAGAACTACGAGTCTGCGCAGAAGTTAAGTAAACACTGGTTTATCCGTACAACGTATAATTTACGCGAATCCCAGCGTTTATCTGCGCATACGACTTACACGGCGCACACGCCGATAAAATAATTAGAATGACGCTGTATGTGCGTGTTATCTACAAGTATCTATAGTTAATTAAGTCTTTGCCGGACTTATTAGGGTGTCAAAATGTGCTAGATATCTTTTAAGCTAGGCGATATGTTAAGAAAATGTGAACAAACAAAGGAGGTGTGTCAAATACGCTATCCACGCCCCAATTCAACGAAGAACGCCAGTTTGTATTAGAAATTGATAATAATTGTTACTTCACGAGTTCAATTCTCTCATTTGGGTTATACATAAATAACTGTCAAAGATAAATTTTATTTGTCGAGCACTGAACTTCGAACTGTGTGTATTTTATTTTTAAAATGATATCAGTCGTTAAGGGGCTCGTTGCAAAAAAAAATGGCTACTATAACATATTTTTCTACGCAGCTAGATTTTAGATAGATGACCTGATCCGTTCACAGACTAGTATAACCTTTTTTTTAGTATATGCGAAACCCGAAATCGGGTCATGTATTTTTATGTAAAGAATCTATGTACAAAATTTCATAACTGTATCATGAAAAATCACAAATTGATAAGCTTGTTATGTTACCTGATTGTCCACACAAACCCATGGTCACTGGGCCATCCGGGTCACTGAGAGATTGTTTTGCTCCCGCACCCAGCTGTGCGCTGGCTCTTAATGCCCACTATGCCTGCACCTGCCGTGACCTGTGCTGTACTTAGTCTTGGTGGTGCCCAACTTGTGACCTTTTTAATATTTATGGGAAAAATATAACAGGGCAGGGTGTAAAAATTGTTGAAATCGATTCAATTCAAACTCACAGTTCAGACTTATTCAGATTCTGAACAAACTATAATCAGGTTTTACATATACTAAAAATAATGTTGTATCTAGATAAAAAGCGAAGGCCAAACTCACTGACTCATCAACGCCCAACCGAAACTATTGGACGTAGAAAGCCGTTTTTTTTACACATGTTGTATTTAAAACGTAGACGAGAAATAAGAATGGATTTCGCCACCGATGCGTCCACTAGGACTCAGCAGTGCTCCGCCCAAGCGGGACAAAACTCCACCGTACGCTTCTGCTACGGTATCCTCCGGGCGATCCGCGCAATAGTGACATCTGAGTTGACCTGAGCTTTTCTTTCGTCTGAATACGGAACCGAAACCTCCCGAACTTATCATGTACGGTGAAGACCTGTGTCATACCGAAAGTGAGGACGCTGTAGCGCCTCTCTAGCCACTCCTCAAAGAGACAGAGAACCACGTGTTTAAACATTTTCTAAAATTCCACCCTTATAGAGGTGAAAAGGGGTTTAGCAATTCCAATCACTGAAAAAAAATACTATAGGATCGTGAAAAGTAAATCTATGTCACCCAGCGTTTCCAGACGTCCCGATTTTTTTCGCGCGGGACAGGCTTAGTCCCGCTATTCGGGGACAACTCGACCGTGCATGCGGCGTGCTGAGGAAGCACGGCCGGGTGGCACAGTAAATGTGAACTGGCCGCCTGCCGATAGAGTAAATCTTATTTAAAAAATACTTATCGTATTTTTATTAAAATAAATTTTCTATGACTATTTTGTGATGTCTATTGTAAAATTCAGACAAAAAATATTTAGAAACTTCTTATTATATAAGTTTTTTTATTAAGTCCCGCTTTCGACGAAAGAATCCCGCTTTTTTACTAAAAGTCAAAATCCCGACTTGGCAAAGAAAAAATCTGGCAACGCTGATGTTACCCCAAAAATATAACGCGAGCGAAACCGCGGAAAAAAGCTAGTTACAAATATGTTTAATGTTTGTCTTGGACCAAGTTACAAAACTAATATTTATCAGCTGCTTAACATCAGTACATACCCAAGTACATACTTTGTTAAATGTCAGATTAATGACAACATCAATGTTTTTGTGTACCCGAGTCACAACAAATCTATGACAATATAAAATGCTTTTGCCTCTGGATGTTTAACAGATACTAGACTAACATAGCGGAGCACCGCCGTGAACTCGTGGAGGCGATCTGCGGCTTTGAAGTCTAGCACCGGGCCTTGGTACAGGCCCAGGTTCAGAGCGAGGACAAACGGGCGGCGGTTGCCTCCTTCCGCAAAGGAGGAAGGCTACACGCGTGCGGAAACAGACATCCCCACGCCCCAGCCGCCGTAGACGCGGGGCTTGCGAACCACAAGCAATGGATAGCTGGCCGACCCCGAGTCGTCGACGGCGACGGCGCGTAGTATTTCACGCGCGCCTTAAAGACATTTTGAGAGCAGTGGTGGCCAAGTGGTAACGGCCCCGACTTACGAGTTGTAGGTCGCGGGTACGAACCCAGCCAGGCGCATTACGGTGAAGGAAAACATCGTGAGGAAACCGGCATGTCCTATAACCAAAAATTCGAAGACATGTGACATTCAGCAATCTGCATCGGGCCCGCGTAGTGGATTACAGCCCATTCCCAGCAGAGGGAACATCATAAGGCTGATGCTATGCTATGCTTTGCTTAAAGACATATCAGCAAAACCGTAATCCGGACCCAGCAGGGCCGATGCCTACTAGGGCCTTGGGAGGACTTCTAAAAAGGTAACCCATGGTAGTACGCAAAGGGTTACTGAAGGAACTTAGGTGTGGTTTTAGTCAGTACGACTAAAAGTCTAACTCGCCGTCCCGCTCCACAATAGAGCGGATTTCCCACCAATAAAATAAAATGTCAATATAAAATGCTTTCACCTCACGATGTTTACAGAGACTAGGCTAACAAAAGCAAAATAATATGTATAGATAATTGAAGAGCTGTTCAGTGAAGTAGGTCACGATGCTCATTACCATTACACCCGCATACCACCTACAAACAACGCTAGCTATAATTACACGCTTCCCGTGTGAGCCGATTATAAGGCTAGTGACAAATCGATGCAGGAAAAAAACTCGCATCATTATAAACTGTCGAAAAATTGTGCTTAAACATACTGCTTACAATTTAACACATTATTTTTCGGTAGATTATGATCTATCGAACTGAAACTGTTAAATCATAATCTGTCGCGCTTGTCAGCGCGTCTATCTGTTCGAAAAAGACACTCAATTACTTCTGATCAAACAAACAAAAATAGTGATTCATGAGAAAGGTTCATGTCTAATTCAAGCATTTCTTATTAGAGAAAATCTTAAAAAAAATCAAAGATTTAAAACACCCGTCCGAAGCTGGAGCAGGTTGCTAGTAATCTTCTATACATATAAAAGCGAAATACACATAATGATTAACCACAAAATTTCAGAAACAATAACACCTACAAACTTAAAATTTGGCAGGTAGGTTCCTTATAGGGTGTAGACGTCCGCTAAGAACGGATATTACAAAACGCCACCCCTAAGGGGATAAACTGACTTTCACGCAGGCTAAGCTGGTGACAAAAGAAGCTAGTGTTTTTATAAACATAATGCAAGTTTACCAAAGAAAGGGGGGGGGGAATATAAAGTGGGCAAAGAGAACGTCATGGGAGAAGCCTACTCACAGCTGGGGCCATCCACAATCATTTATCTAAGCTTACTGAAATATGAAATATTTTTTATACAATGACGAATAACTTTCCTGTTAGCGTTCCCGCCAAACACTAAGTACATAATGTATGGCAATGACATTGCCAGGGGGCTTACTCTCGAGTTTAATTCCGATCTGTGGACATTGGAATTGTGACGTTAGGTACTCTTGAATTCGATACAGCGCCAAATTGGTTTAAAATTACGTGACCACACGCCAAGCCCAATCCCGATTTTACTTGGTTTCCCAAAAAGGTAGGTAGGAGTACCTAACGTCACAATTCCAACGTTCACAGATCGGAATTAAACTCGAGAGTAAGCCCCCCCTGACATGCCACTTATCACATGACTTGGGGAGAAATCACGTGCAATGCATTGCATTGTCGGGTATGTTTGCGGACGCAAACATTATGTAGATAGTTTTGCGACAATTATATGCAAGAGAGTTGTGTCCTTATTGCGCCGCATAAGAGACAGTACCAACAGCTTCCTTCAACTGTTCGCCTGGAGGATTGATCTGGATCTGTATTGTCCAATAATACGGTACTGGACCAGACTACCAGTTGAACACTCCGGATCCAAACCCAAATTTAGGCTAAGATAAAACATGTTGGTATTTTAATATTTTTTTAATATTTTAATAAAATTTTCATATATTTTTTGAGAATTGACGAACTGTTTTTTTTTTCGTATTTATTTTAATTTTGTAATTTGTATAATTAAATCTTTTAATCTTATAACCTAATTACAATTTCATTATCTAAGCATATTGACTGGTTTCCGAAATAAATTAATATATTATTTGTCTAAGCTTACAGAGTAGTTACTACAGTTATACTTCGTCGATTTCCGCCTCTATTTGTCTCTAGCCTAAAAGCTCACTGACAAAGCAATAAAAACTTACGTAGGCGGCTCAATAGTCTCTTTATCGTTCTTAAATGTAGAATAACGATTAATGTTTTGTTATAAAATGCGTTTTATTATTGGGTAACCTCCTTTTTCGAGTACACGGTATATTTATAAATAAATGGAAGACCTGTGTCCACTTCGCTGGTCGTCAAATAGTTTTTTAATAAGTCTATAGAGGTCGTGGGTTCGATCCCCACCCAGGACAAATGTTTGTGTGATGAGCACGATCATTTGTTCTGTGTCTGTGTGTTATTTATCTATAAATATGTATGTATTTAGAAATATATAACTATGTTTATCAACTGTCTGGTACCCATATACAAGCTCTGCTTAGCTTAGCTTAAAAAAAAGCTTAAGTAAAAAAAAATAAAAAATAATAATAATAGAATATTGTACACCAAAATAGTAACAATTCACAGGAACTTAAATGTATAGGTACAATAGCAGCAATGGCTATATCACTGAGGAATAATTTAGCTTTTTACTGGCAAAAGAAATCGAAATCGGTTTAGTAGTTACAGAGATGACTTCCTACAAACTCACAATCTTATATACCTTACCTCTTTACAATAATAATTTCTCAATTGGCCTACAAGCATATATTATGAAACTATAATATAGTTTCATAATATACATAAAGGCCAATTTAGATATTTTCTATTCGATACCTACATCAAGAACTTATTACTTTTTTATTGATGTCCGCCTATTTTTTTTTTAAGATTTAAACTAGTGCTTGATTGCAATCCTACCTGATGGTAAGTAGTGATGCAATTGTTGGCAGTGAAGCGCACTAGTTTAACAAGAGCCTATTCACTCTAGCCTTGAAGACACCTAAATTATAATCGGACGGAAAAACCACAGCAGGTAAATTGTATCTATCTATTTATTCTGGCTAATATCCGAAACGGCTAGACTAATTTTAACAGAGTTTTTGCTGGTAGACAGTGAATGTTATTGAGAGTAACTTAGGCTACATTTGTTAAAAAAAAATGGTTCCGAGCAAACAAAAACTTCTCGAAATTGTAACCAAATGGCATTAAGTATCCTATTTTACTAGTCTGACGTGGACGAAATCGCGGGCACTAGCTAGTGAATTGATTCAACAAATAGCAATTTATTATTGTTTTAACTTTGTTTTATTCATTTAACGGCCTGCAAAATACTAATAGGTTCCACGTATGATCTAATTGCATTCGTAATTTATGATTCATAAATTAATTTAATTTGTACGGATTGCGATTGCAGATTACGAGAAAAAAAAAACTGGAACGAATTAGGTCAATGGCGTAAAGTAATACAGTAGAACAAACTAAGTTAAAGGTTTTAAATCAAAATAATATTATGGTCTTTAAATAAACTAATTATATATATTTTTAAGTGGAAATCATCCAATAACATCTTCCGCCCTTAGGCAGAGCGCGAGGGCGTGTCAGACTTTTACTGACTAAATACCTCTAGTTCCTTCGTTGCTTTTCATTCCAGGGCCGGGTTATCCTTTCAGAAGCGAACCGATGAAAAAAAAAAACCCATGACCCCAGTAGCCTTGACCCTGCTGGGCCCCTACGGTTAGCTAACATCTCCTTCTCAGTGACAGTTAACACACTTGTCGTCGACAGTGCGTTGTTTTCAACGCGGCGAGCGCTGAACACAACGCACTGTCGACGACTCAGGCTTGGTCTGGCGGTTACCGGAGAGTCGGACGGCGAGCTACCTAATGTTCGCCGTCCACAAGCCCAAACTACTAATATGTAGTACTAGCTTTTGCTAGCGGCTTCGTCCACGTGTAAATATAAAATATATAGCCTATGCCACTCTGTAATAAAGTAGCATTCTACTGGTGAAAGAATTTTTAAAACTTTTAACCACCTACGATCGTCGGATATATCCGACAAACACTCGGATATTTTATTCCGCCAGGTTCGCACATCCGACCAAATAATAATAATTTATTTCATAAAAGACAACACACACAGATCTATGATGTTAGTAGGTTTTCTTATCCTACGTTAGTACTTAATTATAAATGGCGACAATGTACGTATTAAAAGTGCCCTCTCATACGCGGGCTATCTTGCCTTCCGGCTACAACATGTAGAATGCTGTTGGGGCTGTCACGGATGGCAACCCCAACAACATTCTACGTGTTGCGAGTCTGTTCAGCAGTGAGGCTGCTTTCTTTCGAAGTACAGCGTTAAAACTATCAGTGTGGGCCTCAAAAAACATTGTTGACGCGCTACAGAAACGAGCAACAGCGCCCTAAGTGCGTTATTATACTGGATCCGCAGAGCATTTTAGGACTTTTGGGTGTAAATTAAACCAAATACTCCATCTAGTCAATTATACTGTCACCTATGGGGATTGAAGAGCTAAATGAGATGGAGCACCCAGTCGCAAACATACGACCCTGTTGAATAAGATACGAAAACACTCGTCGGAAAAATCCGACGGAAGCAGTTAAATCAGTCCAGTATTTTTTGAGTTTATTAATTACAAACAAAAATACAAACATACAAAATTTTTATTACTAGCTTCTGTCAGCGATTTCGCCTGCATGAAAGTGGTAGGTATCCATTGAATAGGGTAGTGGACTAATTTTTTTTTACATCATATTTTAATAAAGGAGATAAAAACAAACAACTTTTCCAAAGTAAAGGTATTCCTACGATAATTATCTCCAGAGATAATACGGTCCGAAAGTAGCATTTGATCACGTGACCCAAAATCGCTCCATATAAAAGTACACCACGGCGTGACGTCACAGCGTGGAATCGACGCGTAAATGTATGGGATTTAATTTTAATATTAGCTTTATCTCCGTGGATTTAGCGTTTACATTGATACTTTCATAATGAAATATGTTTGTAAAGTGCTATAGATTCTAACATAATAGTTTTTTTCGTTATTGGAACATTTTGATTTTTTGAATTTTTTACGATTTTTAAAACCTCAAAAAACACATAAAACATGAATTTTTTTTTTTTTTTTTAAATCTACGTATTAGTTTATTGCTCATCTTCATCATCATCATTATCAGTCTATGGAATTCCACTGGAGGACACAAGCCTATTGGCTGACAGAACGCAAAGCTCCTTATTTTTTTTTAGGTGGGAAAATCATCCAATGAAATCTCCCCCACCTTTCTTATTTTTGACTACCATGTGGGTCTAGTGGTTAGTGGCCCTGACAGCTAAGCCGGAGGTCGTAGCCTCGTAGGTACAATTCACACAAAAAAAAATATTTGTGTGATGAGCACGATCATTTGTTCTGTGTCTGGGTGTTCTTTATCTATAATATGTATGTATTTAGATGTTTAGGTATGTTTATCAGTTGTCTAGTACTCATAGCACAAGCTCTGCTTAGTTTGGTACTAGATGACGTTGTGTGAAAGTTGCGGAATATTATTATTATGCCGTTTATTAAATTAATATTTACATAATAAATTATATTTTTAAATATTACAATACAAAAAAAAATTAAGAAAATTGTTTCCCACCGGTATCGGAAACAGAGTCCAAGCTACCGACGGCTGCTAACAATACGAGCCATATCCAGGAGTACCGCTTTCTGAATCAAGCCCTTGATCCAGCCGCCTAACGAGAGCCTCCTAAGGTGTTGGTCTAGGCTCTTGGCTATTAAGCCATTATCTGATATTATTATTCTAGGAACATAGGTGGATTTTAGTCAGTAAGTCTAACTACACCCAAAGCGGGATAAGTCATTTGATGGTTCCCCACCTCAAAAAAAGAGTATATACTCCCGAAATAAAATATTACTGTACTAGTCCAGGACACAGTCTTACCGAGCGTCAAGTTTCACCCTAATTATTCTAGCCATTTCCGCGTGATGGCGTAACAAAAATACATAAAAACTTTCACCTTTAAAATATTATTTTTGGGTTTTCAACTTAACAATTTATAGGTTATGGGTCAGGTTCATCCAAAAAAAGCGTATTTCTGACACGGTGGTTATTCTGAGAGGGACCTTTTCTCTAGATCAAAACTAAGCTCCGCACCTGGATCTTTCTTGTCTGGTAGGGTATTTTTTTAACATATAATCAATCAAAACACAATTTGACCTGCAAACGTGAGCATATTCATCAATTTATAATAAATAAATAAATCCTCATTGGAAGGTGCGTTGGGGCAAGATCGACGCTGGGGTAATAACGTATAAATTAAATATCACACATATTTAGCTATATTTTTAATGCTACCCACATTGCAAGCCACGTCATAATTACGTGCCGCAATGTGGCTAGCATAAAAAAATCTAGCTAAACAAGTGAGATATTTGATTGATATGTTCTTACCCCAGCGTCGATCTTACCCCAATAAACTATACTATTTTTATATTCGTATTTTTCGAGGCCAACGACAGAGCTGTCCTAGCAGGTGGCTAAATATTGGTCGCTCAAGATATGAGTCAGTTCGAAACGAAAAGAAGAAGATATCACATTTATTACCGGTAGTGCAGAGGGTCTACATCCGGAAGTTGGTACAAGAAAAATGCAAATCCTGACTGTATAGTTTCCTTGTTGGCTATACCCAGGAAACAAATAAAATTATATTTTGAACACAATAAAATTACAAAAAAAATGCTCATTTTTTCTTTGCTAGATCCTTTTTTGTAGGTGGTGGAGTGTCAAGTAATTGACTAAAACCCCACCTGTGTCCCTTCAGGTTCCTTTTGCGTCCCAGGGTCACATTAACTCTCTCGATCACTCTCGCAACCCGTTTTGGTATATTCTACTTTGCCATCCTTCGACAACGCCATTTTTATCTACTTTTTTGTAATGAAGTAAGTTTTTAGGCGGATAAAAAAAATAAATAAACAGTTCTGTCAAGTTAAATCGACAATTTATAATACTTTAATTTTCAAATAAATTCTAAGCAAAGTTGTTTTAACCCCGGAAACATTAAAATAATAAATCATATGAAATAATCGCAACCTTACGACATTTATAGATAAGTGAAGCTCATGCCCGATGACCCGTACCTCAAGCCATAATGCACAATAGATCGCCCTTGAAATAAATCAGCCAAGCGGGCCGCGCAAATATCACGTGCTATTTTGGTACGAAATATTATAATAAACGGCCTACTTTAGTTTTATTTATCACCCACATCGTACAACAACAATGAGCGAATTATGCAGATTGGGTTCGCGTCGTAAGGGGCAAACACAGAACACAGAAAGACACTAGAAGTAGCTTGAGAAAATGTTTGTACCAGAACCGGTGTCGCCAAACTCACACATTTACGATTTACTCTTACTGCAAACCGGAAGATACGATTGGCTAAAACAAAAATTGGGCGTAAACAAATTAAAAAAATAAATGTTATACGAAATGCAACTTTAAAGTCAACGATCTATAAATCAAATTGACAAAAACAAGAAAGAAATACATCTTGGACTACCAAGTACCGCCACTCGTCGCTAGATGGCGTTGTTCAGTATGAACTGTAACGTTATAAAAATAAGGGTGGTATTTGAATGGCGTATCACTGACGCAAATGCAGGTCGCTACTCAAATAGTGACGTACCCTTATTCGATCGTAATAATATCGATAGTATGAAAACAAACATAAAATATAATGCGAAAAAATATCGTATGCGATAGTATTAAAATAATGAAATTAATATGTAGTAGGGTAATTTCTAAACGCAGTAAAAAGGGTATTTATTTGCATGTAAATCAAATACCTATTTGTTTGTATTTGTTCATTTTATACTGGGTAAATGAAAAAAAATGCTGAAAACCTCGCAATGTTTTATTATTACATTGCTATTTGAGTTTAAGACAATATAAAACTGCCAAATGATTTTGATCAAAGAATTTAATTAAAATATTAACGGGCACTTTTAAATAATCAAGTTAGTTGCCCGTTTTTAAATTTAGGTTATGCTATTTATGTTGAATACTACGGACATATAGGTGTAACAATGTAACAAGTACTGCAATTACACAAATAAGAACTTAGTATAAATACGTAGTGAAAAAAGTTAATTTATTTTCATTGTGTGTTTAATATTGAAAACACAAAAAAAAACTCTTTTACAAAAAAATACAATTGACTTCAAAAAAACTAAATAATGTAAAATAACTTTGATTGCGGAAGTCTGTGTTTACGGTTTGGTTTCATTTTTTGACATTGACTTCCGAAATTAAAGTTATTATGCATTCGTTACGAAAAGTGTGATCGGACGAAGCCGGCGACGACTAAACATAAGGTATAATTCAAACGCCCTATGTTGTTCCAAGCTCTTTAGCTAGATTTATTTAAAATTGCATCAAAAATATCATCCTACAATATTTATTTTATTAACTTTATTAATTTAATAATTATCTGTATTTTAATACTCATACTCTCAAGTATAAATACTTTTATTTTAAAAAGCAATGCAATACATGTCGATTGATTTTATCGATAAAGTCACGCACTATTTGGATAGCGTCAAAAGTATAGGTAGAGATGCGAATATTCCAGAAAGACTAATAACCGGGAAAAGAAAATCAACTTTGTTTACATGAAGTTAAGGACAATTTTTGTTTGTATGTCTTGTGCAATGTTTGACGAAATTTTATTTTTTCATTTTATTAAAATAAATTCGAAAATAATACTTACCGGTGGTATGATACACCTCCATGAGTTAGATTTTTAGTCAGACTATGGTTTTTACAATCCAGAATGGCACAATAAGGCATTTTAATATTATTTTATGTAAATTGTATGTTGACGTAGTCTAGTTTGCGAATGAGAGCGCTTGAACTGCAAGTGCGTATTGCAGTACTCACTAGCGGCGACAGTGCCACGCCTACTTACTATTTCCAGGTTCTTTCTGTGTTCCGTGGGGGCAAACGATACACGAGAATGGTGAAAGGCCATTAAAGGTTCCTTCACACTAGCGCCGACGCGATTTTTTAGCATCTATAGCCCAGATTGGCTGGAAAAAATAACACACAGGAAAGCAGGTGAAAGCAGGTGTCATAAAATTAAAAAACCTTGTAACCAAAACACCAGTGCTAACATCTAACGCCATTGAACAGAAAAAAAATAAACACTAAAACCATTCCCTGAAACGAGGTTTCACGTAATATGGATAAAAAACGGATAATAATATGAATAAATTACGTTAAAACCGTGTAACTCTTCTATTTTTATTTTTTACTGACTATAATGATTTTAATAAAAATAATTTCATACATTAATGATAAGCGTCCCGTCGCAGTTCCACACGGATGCTAGAAATCTTTGAAATTCTTGAACAAACAAATAACGCAGTAGGGTGCTGTGTTTTATATTATTTAAGGCTAAAGGGCAAAAATCTTAATATCTAAAGCAAGTAAACCAGAGAATTCAAATGCTAATCAACACCCACGCTAAACTTGTACCGCTGCAGCTCACGCCAGTGTGAAGGAGCCTTTATAGTCACAGATGCAGCAAATTAATTGAGATAATTCACAAGTGCATACTGCGAACTCTCTCCAAGATACCGACGTAATACGCAGTTTGATAACAGATATTACAGATAGATCTCTGTTGCGTAAACAATAGGCTAATAAATACTTGTGTTTGCACATACCCACTAATATTACACTATTGTGATTTACACGTGATTGTTGGATCACATTGTTTTATTTTAACTTCTAATGCTAGGTAAATTACAACTATGAAAGGTTGTAAAGTTTACTGTGTTTGAAGCTGCTTTGTACTACCTAGTACTATAAGCATTTCATCGGATGATGTCGTGATCAAGGGTCTATGCATTTTATTAATGACATCATTTTGCCAAGCCCAGCTTTGATAGTAATTGATTTTATTTATTTATTTTCGTATACACAAACACTTAAATGAAAACAACAAATACAGATAGAAGAGCACAACATAGCTGCTTATTTCAAATGTATATATTATTATTTATTTACTACCCTACAATAGGATCATAGGATCAGGGGCATATTATACTGTTAGTTGCAGAAAAAAAACAGATCTGAAATGGTGTTCTTGGTTTTAAAAATTACCTAATAAATGCTTTTATATTCCATAGGCAGAGTCAGCTGTGGTCTTCAGATCTAGAATTTATACCACCTACAAATTATGTACACTAATATCATAAAAGACAAGGATTTAATTACTAAGTGTAAATAAATTTTGTGCATAAATGAAATAGTATAGGTAAAGTACAAAACACAAAAATTTTCTTACTACTAATTGTGTTACATTACTTTTCTACTTTTTTTTATATGTATATATTGACTGGTGTCTACAGTTTGACATAAAAAGCGCGTATTTGGAGTATTTATGGGGCAAGTGTAGCATTTAATCCACCCCAGCTCCTCAAGGAAGACCATAGCGTTACCAACATGGATGCCTAGGATTCTGGAGTACTTTGCCCTGCACCTAATAAGCACTGGATTGCTAGAGTGCATATTTGATGGACAGTGAATAAAATGATTAAATTATGTACGTACCTCATGATATACCTAGTCTTCTTTTCAGACAGCGTGACCACAGAGGTGAGGTAGTCGAAGAGCTCTCCATTCTTACACAGCTCAAAAACTAAGAATATGAATGTTTCTGACTCAAACACATCTTGCAGCTCAACTGTAACAAATTATATTACTTCAGGTGATTTGTTCTAGTTAATGATTAATATTAAAACAAGGGTTCGGTCACTGTTTTGCTTGATATTTTATGGGTGTTTTTACATACTAAAATTTTAACATGACACTAGATTTAGCTGAGAATTGCCCACCACACCTTGGATAAACATTTTGTGTAAGCAGTTAACTGTTTTAGTATGGAGAACACAGAAGCCGGCTCATACATTGTGTCACTGCTTACCATCAGGTGGGAATTCAGTCAAGCAATAATTTATATTACACAAATAAAAAAAAATACAATAATCGTAATTCTTAAAAAAATCTAAGTGTGCAAGGGAGTATTCTTAGATTTAGTCTTGCAAGTCCGGTACTAGGCATGAACACAAGTCACCAATAGCTACGAATAACAATGACTCGAGTGTTATGTTGTCAGCACACAAACAAATTATTTGTTTCTGGCACTGAAATTCCTGTGCAAATCAATATTAAACTAGACACTAATTATAACCTCTTACAATGAACAACAGCATGAATAACTTTGGATAGTTTTTACATAACATGGGTCAATTTCCAGAAACTTATGTTAGACTGTTAAGAACCGAAAGTACACCGGTATCCACACCGGTGTCTTTCTATTGTGTCTCTAATTACGGTATTCAAAAGGTTAAATCAGAGTTGACAAATAATGAGCCATTTGTGCAATAAATAGTCAACAACTCACTCACTAATATAAGGGTGTCCTGCAACCATCCGTAAGATGTGTATCTCCTGACGTGTGGCATCCCTCATGGTATGAGTATCTACCCCATCCTGAGACTCTTGACTGAGATCTATGATCTTGGCTGCATATTCTCTTCCTGTTTCTTTTTCTATACATCTTCGCACTGTTGAACTTATACCCCTGAGTAAACAAAAAAAAACCACTATAACATATTTTGATAATATAAATGGTTTTTTTATACAACTTATTAGCTGATAAAATTTAATAGATAATAAACATTGAAAAAAAAAATAATGCTAGATAGAAGCTAAATAAAAAGGTCAAATTCTAGGAATACGATCCCTTTAATTGGCAGCAGTAAAATTAATTTATTAAAGGATTTTAACAATCATTTCATCTTCAAGGTCACTCGGAAGACTTATGAATAACAAAACTTGTAATGATGCCCAAACGCTTTAAATAATTCCCTAGTTCCTTAAAAGTTGGCACCAACGCAACTTATCAAAAATCACGACACAATTGTGAGCACCGCAATTATATTCTCACCTTCCTATTATTTCTTTCGGCTCATATCTTGCATAGAATTCTTTAGCCGCATCTTTATCGGGCAAGTTGTCGTCGTCTTCCTCCTTTGCCATCGTGTTCACTGTAGCTGTTATTATATTTTCGTGTACTAATTATACGTAATTAGCCTATCCACAATGACGAAAGGTTATTGTTGTGAAGTGAACAACTGACAGAACACTTCTGCTTCCACTTGGTGTTAAAAACTTAAATAATGGGGATTAAAACACTGAATTGATAACTTTATATTAAAAATATGTACTACAATTGGTTTGTTGGTTTGGATTGATGCCAATTTACTTAGAAAAAATATCAATTAACGTTACAATAAGCGTACAATTACAAAATCGTGAACGACTTTGTCTGTCACAAAATGACAATGACATGAACAAAAAGGACATGACATATGTATTATGAAATGTCTTGATCTTGTCTTTGGCCAAAAAAATACACCAGAAAGACGGGTAGAAATTAAAACAGCGCCATCTCTCAGTGTTTTGAAGTAACTTTTCTGAATTTTGCGAACAAAGGAGTTACTATGCGTTCCAAATAAGAATAGGAAAGCCAATAACCTCGATCTGTCAAATGTTGAGTGAAAAGTACGGTTTGCAAAAAAATCTTATTTGCGTATCAATAAAGGGTTTTTTTTGCTTTGTATTACTTAGTCTTAGTTTAGTCTAGGTGAAGTAAAAACTTGTTTAATTAATATAAATTAGCTATATATATTGTTTTAAGTCATAATTAGTTAAAAATAAAAACTATTTTCTTTCTTATTTCCATTGTTAGGAACAATTTGCCTTCTTCTTCCATTTGCCACTAATCGGACACGCAGTGACGCTGAGATGAGAAAAATTGAAGAACTGAATTCTGATAAAAAAAATTTCGTTCACGATTCGTAAATAAATTTTAAAAAAAAATATATTTTTTTGCTCGCCGTACCCAATTTCTTCAATTTGACAGTTCGACGTGACGTCACAACATGGCAATCGATCCTATTCTCATTTGGACCGCATTGTATTGTACCTCAAAACTTTTTAAAATACCTAGTCAATAAAGGCAACGTTTTATAATACATACTTATGTTGTAACCACAGAGTACTTTGTAATGTTGTAACCAAATAAAGAAATTTCGAACTCTGTGTAATTTATAGTGGTTCAGTATTAAAGTGTATTAAGTTCAGCCCGAATTTTTTAAGCTGTAGGATATAAGATTTCAAAAATAATGTAAAAATGGCGGTTATTTATTTCTAATTTACATAAAAACATTAAAAAATAATGTCAATTTACATCCCTCCTCCTTTTGCTCTCTAGACAACAGCTGTCGACAGCTGATTTTACTCTATGTCCCCCAGTTTTTGTCCTTTTCATGCTTAATGCAACGTTATGTGAAAATTTAATTGATTCAAATCGTGGTTTGTCTCTTTTACTCTTGTTGAAAAAGATAAAGGTAAAAAATATTTCAGGCTAAAACTATAGCGTTTTCGTATTGACATACCAATCTGTCTGTCCTTGTTTTACGATTCTTTCTTGGCTGTTCGGTATGTTTTCGCTTGTTGTTCCGTCCCGATGGTCTTGTATTTTTCTGTGTTTTGCAGATTATCCTTATCAGTAGTAACATCCCGTCATTAGTTTACGTTGACTGAATTTAAAGATCTTGGATTTCGGTGTTTAGTTCCTAACTGCGAGATTTTCTGAGCAGGTAAGTGAACTACGCACAATTTTTCTTGCTATGTGACAATCGTGTTTTGTACTGTTGGTACATATAATATCTTTTTGACAACCTTGAAGCAATAAAATACCAGTTTGGTGCTATTTTCTTTGTTCAAGTAGTATGTGAAATCAATTGATTTCATAATGGTATGATCCTTGGTAGCCTCTTGCCCCAAATACCTCATAAAGTGTTGTCTAATGACTTTCACTGATAATAACCACAATTTTCCACGATCTACCTTTTTACATTTTTGTTTGTTTAATCTAAAACACTTGTTCTAGATTAGAAAACTATAAGAAAGCCTGTTCAATTCCACATAGCCATATTTTACCTTACCCAGAGCCATGAAAAACCTCTTAAACAGGTATAACTTATCCAAGAATTATGTGGTTATTTTAAAAATGCTGTATGTCTTGCATGATATTTTATCTCTAAATATATTTTGGTTGTTTTGTCTCTACATGGCTCATAATACAAGGTTGACTGTTGATCAATGCCAGTGATATCAATAGTAACTGTAAACATTTTGTAAAAATCAAACTATTGAACAAAACATTATCAATAAACCATACTTTGATTACTATGCTAAAGTAATTATTTCATAAAATTTATAGGCCCTAAGCTATGGTGGGTGCAAGTACTAGGAACACAAAGATCAATAGAGTACTGTGGAATTATGTAACAGGATGCAGTAGGTTGTCAAACTGTGCTCCTGCCAAAAAGGTAATACTATTATTACCTTTTGAGAATTTAATGCATGATAAACCAAATAGGGACATGTAAAATATTGCTAAAGATTATTGATTACCCAGATGTCTGATATATATCTGATATCTGATTATCTGATTTATTTAACCCCCTAAATTCTAAGCGGACGCCGGCGTCCTCGCGGGTTTTAAGTGGCTTTTTAAATTTATTGTGAGAACAGTATTAACAAAGACTTTTGAAATGTTTGTGTCTGTTTTGAGAGGAGATTGGGTGAATACGCAAGAAAAAGTTGCGTCACGAAAATATCAAGGCACTGCGAGGCTATCAGCGATGGCTGAGACTAGACTTGCAAAATGTTAATTGTGTACACTAAGTGATGGGTTAACTAGTCAATCAAGTTTTATATAACAGGTTCCACAAGTAGTTACAGTAAAGCTAATATTGGTCCTAAAAGAGATATTTTGTGATATTTTATAAAACAACTATAACTTTATTCTTATAAGAATCATCACAATCACATAGGTATCTAAACCAAGATATAATTTCCAATATTAAAAGCTGTAAAGCAGGGGGTTCTAGGCTCTGAAGCTGTAGTCAGTCCCCCCTTGGCGACGCCCTTGATCCTTACATTAAAAATATACAAATGGCAGCCTTATTGTTCACTTACCCACATAAAAATATTAAAAAGTAGACATACAAAATTTTTTTGGTTGGCTGTACCTACTTACAGAAACTAAACGTCAATTATACTTATTATTATACTTTGAGGGTAGATTAGAAATATGGATAAAATTATCATAGTGCAGCAAGTCATTCATAAGCACCACGTTGTCCAGAGCAGTTTGGTTTTCTTCCTTTTTGTGGAGCAGTAAGTCAAATATTTAATTACTAGTCTTATTGGTATAAATCAGACTTATGATTGATTTATTAAGTGTCAGATGACTATTATCTGAGAAAAAAAAGTTATAGTTTGACAAAAAAAAAAACTTGTTGAGAAAATTTGTTAAACCGCCATATTTATTCTTTAGATACTAGTCATCTTAACCTTAAAAAAGTAGCCCTTAATCAAAAATATTAATGTGATATTATATTCATTAGCAGTTACAATGAACTACAAGCATTCGGGAAAAGTTTCTCTCAAAATATTTAACAGCTAATAACCACATTGCCATTTCAGTTTCTTGCATGATATAAAACGGCCCTTAAACTGTGAAGCCCCAAGAGGACACCGGTGTCCGCCAGCTATTGTCTTTCTATTGTCTCTAAATATTAGTAATAGTGTAGATATTTCTCGAAGTGTTCGAGCATTAAGTAGATATGCTGTCTTGGATCCCACGCTAACATCCTTTAATAAAAGTGCAGTTATGGACATGATACCCTAGTAGTAGGTAACTGAAAAATATTTTTTCTAAGTACCATTCAAAACTCATAAAATACAAAACTAATGTTATAACATAAATGTATGTTACATTCTAAAGTTGTTATTTAAAGATTTGTGGCCTCTTTTACAATAATTACATTGCACCTGATGACTTGACCTTTTTGATAAAGCTGTTCAAATAACGCTCTCAGTTAGTTATCGAGTTTTTGCATAGATGGCGCTGTTCGTAGTCATCATGGAGGTTTTATACCTTCGCATTATGTTGTAATGATTTTTCTATAATGCACGAAATTAATAATATTACAAGTGATTATTACTATATTCTGCATGAAATCTTACTAAAAGATTTTTAAACCCCTTTTTTTCACTACACGATTGACATCGCACATCTCGCTTTGGGTATACCGCTCAACAACGTCATTCTACCCTCATCCATTCTTAATTGCTATAACATAGTCCAAAATCTGTGTTCTGAGTTTTTGAAAAGGTAGTTAGTTTCTAATCCATGCATTTAAAAAGTGAGACACCAATTTTATTTTACTTTTTAACGTAATAGTTTTTAAAAGCATGATGTCACACGAATCATTATTTCATATCACGAATCATTACTATATTCTGCATGAAATCTTACTAAAAGATTTTTAAACCCCTTTTTTTCACTACACGATTTGACATCGCACATCTCGCTTTGGGTATACCGCTCAACAACGTCATTCTACCCTCATCCATTCTTAATTGCTGTAACATAGTCCAAAATCTGTGTTCTGAGTTTTTTTAAAGGTAGTTAGTTTCTAATCCATGCATTTAAAAAGTGAGACACCAATTTTATTTTAATTTTTAACGTTATAGTTTTTAAAAGCATGATGTCACACGAATCATTATTTCATATCACGAATCATTACTATATTCTGCATGAAATGTTACTATAAGATTTTTAAACCCCTTTTTTTCACTACACGATTTGACATCGCACATCTCGCTTCGGGTATACCGCTCAACAACGTCATTCTACCCTCATCCATTCTTAATTGCTGTAACATAGTCCAAAATCTGTGTTCTGAGTTTTTTTAAAGGTAGTTAGTTTCTAATCCATGCATTTAAAAAGTGAGACACCAATTTTATTTTACTTTTTAACGTAATAGTTTTTAAAAGCATGATGTCACACGAATCATTATTTCATATCACGAATCATTACTATATTCTGCACTGCATGAAATCTTACTAAAAGATTTTTAAACCCCTTTTTTTCACTACACGATTTGACATCGCACATCTCGCTTCGGGTATACCGCTCAACAACGTCATTCTACCCTGATCCATTCTTAATTGCTGTAACATAGTCCAAAATCTGTGTTCTGAGTTTTTGAAAAGGTAGTTAGTTTCTAATCCATGCATTTAAAAAGTGAGACACCAATTTTATTTTACTTTTTAACGTAATAGTTTTTAAAAGCATGATGTCACACGAATTCAACCTAAGAAACTGAATAGCATCTCATTAGATGACAGGGACATATTACATCAGACTATGAGCTCAAAGGAGCCATCCTAAACCCACGCTGAACTAAATAAACCCGCAGCATCTGCGTTGGTGCTACGTAGTTGGGACAAGGGCGCAAATTAAGGACGTCTAGATTCCCCCTATCCCCCACTGACGACTTTCCCCGTACAGTTCTGGGAAAACAGTGAATGTTGTTGAAGCGGAATGCATGAATTTCCACTTTCCTTTGAAGCGAGAATAAAACTCACCCTCGATATTGTTTGTTTTTGAATGAATTGCCTTTTGTTCTGTGAAATGGAATTATTTTTCAAAGCTTTACAAAAGGCCGTGGACAGAGAATAAAGGGTGGTGTAAAAGATAGCATTGTATGCTTGTAGTACTGGCTGTTGTTTGTGAGTGAACTTGATGTTTATTTAATAGGAACCGAAAATTATCCTCCAGATTAAGATCTCTTCCGTGTCCCAATATTAAATATCCCCTTAGCCGACGAAGTTTTCTTTGAGCTGAAGGTTGTGATAGATATGTGCCCCTAAAACTGTCTGACTCATTTTCTATAATACGAATGTGGTCTAATTAATTTTCGAATTATTCGACAAAAAAAGTTTTTTTTTTTCAAATAATTTTTCGGTCGATTACTAATTTTATCTTTAGTTTCCCTGACACATATTCCGAAGTCGTCACAAAACGGATGTTTTTTTCTTTTATTTTAGATTATCTTATTCAATACGCTACGCAGATTGGATCTAATGATCTAATAGGATAATTTTATCCCAGAAGGAAACCCGGCAACGCTTGCCGCACTCGATTAGTGTATGTGTGACCTTTTTATCATACCACGATTTTTCCATATCTCGGTGTTTTAATATCGTGCGGATTTCATCACGCATGCAGGATTGTTTCGCATGCGTAGCCCCCGCAAATGTCCTTTTCATACGAGTATTTATTGTAACGCGTGGAATACGCACGCGGGATGCGGGGTATGATATCGGGCAGCAGCACCGTATGCGGAGCATTCCGCATGCGTGATGAAATCTGCACGATATTAAAATAGCCGTTGATCCCGATTGTTATTTGTCGATTACGGGTAGTCAGAAGTCCGTACAATCTAGCATTAGAGTCTTGCCAAAAAAAGTATTTTGTTACCCAGTTACTGGGAATGGGGGTCAGATAGGCAGTGTCTCCACGTAAATTACTAGTTCAGCTAATTCCGGTTAAAATGAAAAGGGATCCTTATCCATTAGGAAAAGTCTAGGCCGTTACAGGATTCTTTTGTCCTATATTACGTTTACTTCGAGCAAAGCCCCCGGCGGAAGCACTGCTCCATAACATCCTAGTACCCGATTGTCAATATAAAATCTCCTATCGAATTATTAGCGATACAAAGATTGTTAAGATTACTCAAAACACGGACACAACTAATATGATGTACTAATGTGTATTAAAGAATAGAAATTAATTGATTATTATGTCAATATTGAAGACCTTGAAGGAGCCTAAAATAACTTCAAAGACACGTGTAAAAGGGCCGGCTCGAAAATGTGGCCAACGAGCTGTACTAAGTGTAGACTCACTTAGAAAAAAATATTTAAAAAGGAACCTAATTGTTCATCATTGAATCAGTGTCTTCCTAAGAATCTTTGCTTCTTACGCGGTGAAAAACTTTAAAAACTGGCCAAGTGCAAGTCGGTCTAGCACACGAAAATTTCCGAACTACCTACAATATTAAAAATGAGCAAAAAAAAAAACGCCGACAAAATAACGTTTCCTGTATGATTTTTACGTTTATTTTAATTTTATTATTTGTTGTTGTAGCGACATTAGAAATACAAATTCTGCGTAAAACAATTCAACTTTACGTCTTACGGTTTGTGAGACAGCCCGCTGACAGACAGACGGACAGCGGAGATTTAGTAATAGGGTCTGTTCGTTCTAAAAACATAATTATAATTCCTTATGGCTACTAATTTAGCTCGCTGTCCGACCGTCCGGTAACTGTCCGGACCGAGCCCTAGCCGTCGACGGCGCGTACTGTTCCCGCCCGCCTCAAGGAGTTGTCAGCAAACTGTAGGGGCCCAGCAGGGTCGAAGCCTACTCCGGGGCCTTGGGTAAATGTGAAAGTGTACACCAGGGCCCTGGCACGAAGGCAATAAAGGAACGGGGTGGGTTTTTTAATCAGTAAAAATTTTTACCCACTAAAAAAAGAAATGGAGTACCCCCAATTTAGTGTTGTGACTTTAACCGTAAAGGATTTGTCTTAGAGTCACATCACTAAATTACTAATGCTAGCCTCAAGTTCCGTTTCCTTTTTACTTAGAACTTTGATCTTTGTCATGGTTCACGTTCTACCCTCTTTTTATTGTAATTTGTACAATATAAGTATGCTTTAGATCTCTCAAGCCGTTTAATTTATTATAAACAGGGTCCTATTGACAACCTTCGAATACAGAACGATAAAAACAAATAATATAATGCTAAGGGATTCCAAAAAACGAAAAGTATAACTGTTCCAATCAAAACTTAAATTTGCTAGGCAACCAAACACTCGAAAAAGTGGTATAAATGGATCACCTCTAGTAAAAACAAAATGGCCTGTTGAAAATAAAAGATACATTTTTATGTACAGTTTGTACAATGCGTACTATTTTAAAGGTCAAATGAAACTGATACTTTGTTTGTCTTTGTAAAATTGATGTGTTTTAGATAAAGCTAATTCGATTTGACGTTTAGTGTCCTACACATTTGTTGCAAAGTGGGTGGTATCGGTATCAAAAACGACTATACGTGTCATATTAGGGGCAAAAACTACTAAATAAAAATTATTCTAACTTGGCGGTCTTTATTGGACTCCTGTAGCACAGATATAGTAGGGACGCGGCAAATATGTTGAGCCATTTGCTATGATGACAGCCCCCTACTTCGATTGAGACCCGAAAATCGGTTACTGCGCATTCAAGGTCGACCGCCATGATGGTTCAACTTGTGTGACGAGGATTATAACCGATTTTTGGGTCTCAATCAAAACGGAGGGGCTGCGCGTAACCATCATAGCAAATGGTTCAACTTATTTGCCGCGTTCTATATTATGCCTAGCGCAGGAGTCAGGACCTTATTATTTTTGTAAAATGTTATTTCACTTTCGTCAATAAAGAATTTATTATTGTTATTAATTAAATGTCCCGCCACATAGGAACCAAAACGATAAAATGCTACATCTTGGTATCAGAGCATGATTAGAAAATATACAACAGTTCGAAATACAACTAACGGGCAATTGCCCACACCAGACACAACGGCCGTCTGTGTTAGAATATTTTCTCTGCCCGACAGGATTCATATTGGTCTGTGACAATTTTCAACACCATCTATGTACACATATGGATTATAATAAAATATTGAGTATTGAGGATCCTTCCTTTTCAATGAGGGTTGCGGAGCTTTACACACTGGCTCCTACCACGAGCTCTTAACGCGTTCCATTTCACGATGGCTGGATGGATCCCTCTTACTCGCTCGCACGCTTGACATTTTGACACGTCATTGTAAGGCCCTGTTCTGGATACCTCGAAATCTTAATCATACGACAGATAGGTTCTACAATGAAAACATTGAGACATAACGCATGTTTAATAGAAAACAGGCCTAACACAAAAAGAGGGTATTTCAAAATTCTGACCTTATAATTGAAAAAAAAAATTAAATTTCAAATACCTTCTTTTTTGAGTTAGGTCTCTTTTCTATTAAGCATACGATAAACCACTGTGTTTTGATGTGCTCGTTTGCATTGTTTTGCTCCTTTCGATACCTTTCCACGAAGGTGGTTCAAATGTTCTTAAAGTCAAAATATTCTTCTTATCCCAAGTGAAACAGGGCGGTAGAACTCGTGACCGTAGTCCATTCAAGAATGCTCAACTTAACGAACAATAATAATAAATTCATTATTACTGAAACCAGTCCAAATGGACTGCAAGGTTGAATTGAAATTACAACATCAAAGTAAATAATTATTTGATTAAAAAGATTACATTAAAAACACAAAAACTTACAAACGCACATTATCGAAGTCGTAAATAAAAACGTAATAAGTTACAATATTTAGTTTATTTATTTGGGAAAACAAACTGATACATTACTATTTTACTGTTAATTAATTATACAATTCAATAAATGAAATAAATGTACAACCAACAACATTTTCCACATAATTGAAAAAAGTATGAAAAATTAAAATCGATTACTTCTCTTTTATTGATCCTTGGGTTTTTGAAAACATTTTTTTTTAAATTTTTATTTTAGTTTACCGTGCGCACGGATATCTATGACCGTGCGTGTTTCATATAGGTACACTGTACAGTGATTAAATAAATTTAATTTCTTTTTTTTTCTTGCGTTTTTGCACGCAGAAGTCTAAAGTTTTTGAATAACTCATATGTCCTTTCTTACTCCGTTGCTTAGGTGACCCATAATGTCTTGACTCTCAATACAAGAGCCCGAGTTTCTTACCCCTACCTTATTGAAGCTCAATTTTCCACTCAATTTATCAGGAATCCAACTAACCTGCTATCTGTCGTTGTGAGACCTACAATAATAATTATGAGCGTGTTCTTTCTACTTGCTCCGTAATTCCAGTTTGCATTACCTAATTAGTGTGCTCACTCAGTGGAAAGATAGATCACGTTACTATCAAATTATATACTGCAGTTATACTTATCTTGGAGAAGTGCTTTCTTGATCCTTTGTAGTGCAACTGCGTGAAGCAAGACATTCCTGTCGTTAGTTTTAATATTGTAGATCAAAAGATCAAAGAAGGACATTTGTTTTAATTTCTCAAGTTTTCTTTTGATCATGTTCAAAGGATCTTCGTCTTTGTCGAGGGGATAAAGTAACCAATTTATAACTACCACTGCTAATTGAACTTAATAAGTACCAGGATTATATAAAATGCAAGAACCTTGCAGTTTATGCATCGCTTAAAGTTTTATACACCGTAATACATTATACACTAGAGGGAGATATGAAAGCCGCATTCAAGTTATAAATAAAATCAAGGTTGACAAGGAGGTACAGAATAAGTGTAGCCCTACATACAGCAAGATTAAAGGGAGCTATAATTGAGTATCAGTCCGTATCTGTTCTGGATTACAAAATTAATTTGTTTCTTGGCATACCAAGGCATCATCAACTGCAAAGAGCCTTGCCCTCAAAACTAAGATCATAACAGTTGAAAATATGATATAGGCTGTTTTGTGACATTTAATTTATGATTCGCATAAAAAATAATTTTCTGAGCAAATTACATACTTAGCTGTTCATACTTTATCGCACTTGGACTAATTGTTGCTATTTAATTTAATCAGGCGTTCTTAAAAAAATATTGCATGGCTATAATATTACTTGTTTACTATGTATCAAAGCTAATTTTCTTGCGAAGTGTATTCAGAGATTATTGGCGGATTAAATGACAATTTTATTTAAGTACAGAGCTGTAAAGCCACCAGATTTATTGTCTCCACTGCCATTCTTTATAGTCCGCAAGAGATCTAAGCCCCTGCAGCTATTATGGGTTATGATTATGGGCCATCTAGATCAGACCGTAGTCCGAAGTCAGAGCCGTGAAATGATCTAGTAATAAATTTTATCGTTATCGATAACTTTGTACCATGAAATGAAGCAGCATTTTACAATATCTGTAATCACATCAATTTAAACAATCAGTGAACAATTTACTCCTTGGCCGTTTTTTTTTAAACGCTACACGTATTTATGTTATGTTCACAGTTAGGCAATTTATTCTGAGTTTATAATATCGTAGTAACATCAATATTTTTATTCACCTAATGCTCCGTGCATTAGGTAAATGAGAGTTGTTTATTTAGACGGAGGACACACAACAGGGATAGTAGTATTTCATGTAAAATTCTGACCCTCCTTTTCGCTCTACCGAGAGTCGTAGGAGCCATTTGATAATATCTCAGGTAAAAAAAAAGACTTTAGTTATTAGATCGACATACATGGTTAGGTCTCTGTCTGGTTTTTATATAGGTATCTATACTGATACAGATTGTGTGATCTTGCGCGAATGGACAGAAAAAGATAGAAGTATGTAAGAGCAAATCTGAAAGTGGTATCGATGAACGAAAAGTTGTGTGGGAATCGGTATTAATGTAATGGGCATGTGATGCGGAGCCTTGACAATGAATGTGGAACTATTCTAAGAAGAGGACCAGGAAACAATGATGATTGTAAAAGATAATATAGCTAATAAAGATGTGATTATTGAGGCAGCGGTAATGTTCGAAAGAGTTACCATGACCTTGGAACACAAAGAGTAACTGAAGGAAACCAGGGTTTTAAAGTCTGACACACTCTCTGGCGCCAACCAAAAAAAAAGTAGGATATGGAGTTTATTATTATACCTATTGAGGTGGTGGCAAAGATATATGAAGAATAAACAAAGCCCAAATATAAATTGGCAAGAGGTTAGGATGATGATTATGACCGAGGTACAGAATACAAGATGACGGTTACTCAACCCGTAATTAAATTAGTATTCCAACATGACGTACATAGCTGTAATGGCTTACAAGATAAAGCAGTAATTTGAATGCAAAATTGGTAATGAAATTGCAGGACGCTGGGTATTCTGTGTACTTTGCAATTGTAGGATGTAAGTTAACATTTTCAATTATCATATAATGCAAAACACTTCGGCCACTCTCGTAGGATTCCCATGAAATTTGTAGTTTATTCTGGGCTTTAGGACTCGAGTAAGTGGTAAGAATACTCAATGAGATGATCTTATCAGATATTGTTAGTACCTACCTGCAGTACCTACTCGAATAATAATATCAGTCGGTACCGTCACACGGGGTGAATAGAGATGCAGGGTGCATAGAAACAAGACTTTAAAATATATTTTCATGTTATATAAATAGATGCTTTGATAAAAACTAATAATATATGACCTAAGCAAAAATGTAATCAGTTTTGTTTCTTTTCACTTTTTTACTTGCAAGTGAGAAATCATGAAATAACTTCTTTCGCCTAGGTACTAGGTAGATGGAAAGTAATGTTAGACTTTTACTGATTATAACCTACTTGAGTTTTTTAAGTTGTTCTTTGCGTTCCAGGGCCAAGGCAGTTCTATTCACCCCTTCATCCCCTTCCACCCCAAACCCATTTGCAAGTAAGGCACCATCGTTGCATACAAGTATAATATTTTATCATCCACATTGAGTCATTTAAGAATTTAAAATGCATTAACATTTCTGTTTAATTACTTTACCGGTTTTGGTGTTGCAATGTTAATGAACGGATAAAGTGTATCGGCAATTAACTTAAACAACAGTTGGTTTGTTGAAATTGAAAGCTAATAAAATCTCATTTTGTGCCGCAAAATGGTAGAAGCCAGTAGTTCGGAAACCATGTTTAATTAATACTACTATTGTAAGTTATTAGCAGATTAGTGTGAAATGATTTGTAGTGTTGTTTTCGTTAATTGCGAAATATAAATACACAGCTCTTCGGGTGGTCTTTGGATGTAGGTATTTCTTCAATTTACGAATTCAAGTTCTTGAATTTAAACACTTGCTTGTTAATCTACCCGCAGTATTTTATATTACCTCCCAATCTGATTTTTACCTGAAATCATTCCAGTTTTAAAAGTGAAACAGCTGGACCTAATTGGTTGTTGTATTGTACTTACCTGCAGCCAGTTGATAGCTGCACATAACTTAGAGCTAACTAGCATGAAAGTTGCATTGTTTTATCTTTTTCGTAAATCTCTAAAGAGAATGAAGCAATCAGCTAACAACACAACGTTTATAAGCTCCGTGTTGCTGTGGTTACTATTTAAAATATGTTACCGCAGTTCCTGAGAGAGCGTTGAACCGCCCCCACCCTCGGTCTATTTTCTAACTCGACCAACGAGTTCTTACGAGGACTTGACACCGTCAATTGCGATTGTCAATGTTATGAATTTGTCATAATTTATAAGTAAGCCCAAGCCGCGGTTATACAGATTAAAGCCCTAATGACTGACTCAGTTTTGCACTTTCATCGCCTGAGTCAATTGCCTACAAATGGACTCGATCCCCTGTGTGTGACTTTATTGAATCTATTTTAAACTTGGTCTTACAGGGATTGCATGATTCAACAACGCATGTTTCAGTACCTACAAAGTACAAACTAAATAAAGTTTTTCTGAGACAACCAAGACAACCAACCTACCAAAGATACTATTTATATGAAGTCAAAAAAGGTATAATAAGATAGTAAAAGTCCCAGTATTGCCGACTGCTTTAATTGTATGCATGCATTAACTGCGAAAGACAATTAATATAATGGGAGATAATCGCATCAAGGACGCATATAAACTTTATGCCTTGAAAGCTGGTTTTTAATTGGCTTTTATAGGCAACAATTTTGGAATCCCTGCGAGATAGAAGTACACAAACTGGTGTAGATTTCAATGTGCTATTTAAAAAGCGTTGCACTCTTTTGTTTTATACAAAACTTGCATTGTCTGAATTAATTTTGAAAGAAAATAAAAAATACGTTTCCCAACTTGAAAGTAGAATATCAAATTCAATGTCCTACATTCATTGTCAACAATCTGACGCCTGAGGGTTTTTGGTTACACCAAAATTCACGTTGAATAAACATAGTTTAGACGTGCTTTCACATTTTGGTTTAAAAATAAAGCTAAACAATACTTAATTTAAAATCTACGTACCTTAAACAACAGTAGGTGTATATTTACGAAATAACACGTTACTGACTGAGGAAGGATAATGTTTACGAAAAACAACACCTGCTTTTTTGCGGAGCTAATTTACTGTCTGAGATATATTTTTTCCTGAGTTGTGCCAGGTCAAAGTCCACTGCACGGCTGATCGCACCATTTGATTGAGCGTAATATTGCGTCCATAGACTTCCATCGGATCGCTTACAGAATTACCTATTTCATGCTTCAATTGTAATTTCATATTTTATTAGTTTTCTGAATACTAAGAACATTTTCTGATTCTAAATGACATCGGTTGTGAGTGATATGGGTTCTTATTTTTGAGAAGTCCTGGCATATGTAAGGAATAGATCATCAAAGATCATTGCAGTAAGTACTGTAAACATGAACTTTAGGTTATGCATCAAATTATCTTATATATATTAATATATATAAAATTCAGGCTTCAGGGATTTTATATATATTAATATATATAAAATCCCTGAAAAATAATGGAGCAAAAATACTAATTTTACACCAACATTTAATCAAACAGTCGTCAATGTGGTGGCATCTCTAAAAGTATTAGTTATTTTGATCAATAAGAATAGTATCCAACTTGTAGTTATGATAAGCAGTGATAGTGAAGTTTATTTATAAACATGGGCCATAATTCCGGATTTATGTTTACAGCATGGCATGTAACTGACTTCCTTACAAGTATTTTAAATCTGTGCCTCTGCCATGAGTTTTAAGCAATAGTATTCGTCGCTACTCGATATCGACGCCGTAAATATTTTGTATGGCAAATTTTGCAGCGCCTCTAGCGGTCACTTGCAGAACCAAAATTTGCCATACAAAATATTTACGGCGTCGATATCGAGTAGCGACGAATACTATTGCTTAAAACTCATGGTACAGGTGATAGTTATGTACCATATCCATCTCTAGCCCTAGATCGAGGATAACAGTATTCAGACAGCAACAGTCTTGTTTACGTTTTAACCAACAACTTAATACAATTAAACGATTAACAAGTTAGCTGTCCGTATGTTTATCTCGTCTTCACATCGGCATCACGCCTCCCAGTCACGATCGCATTTACGAGTATTTACACGCAGTATGCAAATAGCTCACGTGCATTGTGCATCAACAAGACTAGCGTATCCGTTGTATAGACAATCTTTAGCACATCGTGCATCATGAAAAAAAGACTATTGTGTTCCAGAGACGTCATTAATAAAGAGTGTTCTACGGGCTTCCGCTCCATTACTAAGTTTGTCTCAGTATTGTTTAGTCTATTTGTAGCGTAACACTGATATCAAGGTTTAAAAACATTCTCAAGATTCAAATGTTCAGTACTATGCGTTTCAAATAAGAATAGGATCGACTAGTGCCATTTTATGACGTCATAACTGTCAAATCGAATCGGATAGGTAGGATGAGCAAAACAATATATTCTTTTTTAATTAAAATGAAGTATTTACGAATTATGACCGAAAAAAGGTCAGAATCTACCTAGTTCTTCAATTCCACTCATCATCTCTGCATCACTGTGTGAAGTGTCTGAGTAGTGGAAAATGGAACAAGGCGAATTGTTACAAACAATTAAATTAAGAAACAGTTTTTTTTTCTTAAACTTATTATGACTTAAATAATACAAAACTATCGTAGATTAAGCAAAAACTTTTTCTTCACTTAGATTGAACTAAGACTTGGTTAAATAAAATTAAAAAAGAAACTGTTATTGTTACGCAAAAAAGTTTTCTTTGCAAACCGTACTTTTCAAGTACTATTTGACATATAGAGGTTATTGCCGTTCCTATTCTTATATGTAACGCATTGTAATATTCAGTCCAGATAAAAGATGCAGTATTCTAAATAGAATGCGTTTGTAAATACAAAACATGCAAAAGAGCATTACAGCAAACCGGTATTCATAAATTGATATTGTAGGGATCATAACAATATAAGTTGAGGTAAAGATTTTAAAACGAACTTTGCCTCATCTCCCAGAGTGTAATAAAACTTTTTTGTACACAAATATATTGGGATGGCCTCGGTGCGTGCACGCAGGCCCGCAGATGCACGGCTGGCCTTGACTGAGCGTGCATGCGCGTGAGTTACGGTGTAAGGGATTGGCGGGTAGCGGTCTTATATCGATTGCGTAAATCATGACCAATAAGGTCATCTTCCTGATGGAAGTCTAATATTGGCAAGGACGAGGACCTGTTTCTTGTAGGCTGGATGCGAGTTCTTCCATTTTGTTTTTTAATTGATATAAACTAGTGCTTGACTGCAATCCCACTTTATTGTAAACAGTGATGCCATCGTTAATGATGAAGCGCACTAGTTTATAAGTATTCACTGTAGCAAATTCAAATTTCTCTTAAACATAACCTAAAAAAATAGAAAGAACTTGTGTTGTTGTTGTTTACAGTTATTAAACTTCAAAGTTCTTATATTCAGTTCTTACTAGTGATCCAAATTCATTTTTTACATATTCGCACTGTTCGCTTTTTGAACGCTTCACCTTCATCTTAATAGTTGGCATTAGACTTGTGCCGAATATTATCCTTCAACATGATGGATGGTTCTGTATTGCTGTCAATAAATCTCCTCCTGTACTTGCACCCCGCCCAGACGCATGCGCCGCGCGCCCGTATCAAAATGCCGTATCGTACTGATGCGAGTTATTTTTGTCGAGTCTCGTCGCGTCGCCAATCGTGTTTTTCCATGCACTGAGCGTTTTAAAGGTAAAAATATTTCATCGCGTTATTATCCAATCATTCTTGACCCCATCCTTATCATTGTACATGTACTTTATTTGCAATTCCGTAGAAAAACAGGTAAAGTTATTCTTCTGTTGAAATATTTGGTCATGCGCCAAGTCCTTCGACAAATTGGAAGTTATCGCCAGATTTGTCGACCTATGTTCAAATATGGCTTTCGTATTTTACGTTTGACCCAGTTGTGCATGTAAAGGAGCCTGCTTTTGGAATGATTACATCACTGGGATCAAACTACTTGATTATGATTCATCTCTATCATCGAATGCATTCCAATGAACTATTGCAATCGTTCATCGCGTATCTGATACTTGAATAGCGTCTCATAATATGAGTGCTGATGATTTCATTGCAACAAACATTAATTCGAAAACAAAAAACTATTATTGTTTTAACTGCATTCTTTTGGACAGAAATGCTCTGAAAGTTAGGTCGCTTTCCCACTATGTCGTAACAGATAATTGATCGTCGGACGACTATCGCCTATAACAGACAGATAGTCACAACAACGACACATTTACCATCACTGTTTAGATGTGACAATTTTTTATCGTTTTCTGACTTTCGTGCTAGCTGTTCCCACTATCATTACAATCTACTTTCACCGCAAAAAAGGTGTAGAGGATAACTGTCCTCTACACCTTGTCGTCCTATATGTGAACACCTCCATTTAAATATACCTATAAGCCACGATACTCAAAACTACAGGATTATCTGCCATCACGACAAAGTAGGAACGCGGCCTTTGTCATTCTTCCAAATCTCTGCTATGCATTTATGAAAAGTACCAAAATTCTTGTTCTACACCATTAGATCTATCCATCTTTTCATCTGCGATTGGCATTGCATGCCCAATATATACATCATCTATAACTTCATTTATTGCATTAATCGCTGCATCGTGGTAGTTAACATTTAGATTAAAACCGTGCGCGTACGCACCGAGATGTTGGCGATTAAGACTCGAAGTCTCAAGTTATTTTTAGTCAACCGGTCTGTTACGGTAACTACGCTTGGAACAAGGTACTAAAGTTTGACATAACTGTAGAGTAACACGTTTCGGATACACATTAGTTCTTCAGTTTTAAAATTGTCGCTAGATTTTAAATCTTGTAATTCAGTCCTATTTCATATTTTTCTACAACATTTTTTACAATATGCCATATCTCTAACTTCGAGGGGAAATTATTTTTTAAATGAGTAGATAAGGTATATCAAATTTTATCAACTGTTTATACAAACACTTACGACCTTCACGCTTTGAAGGGCACATGGTATTTATTGTTTTGCTAGCACTTACTTCGATTACATAACCCATTCGATAGCTGTATGAGACTTGGGCTATTTTCATTGTATTGCGATAAGTCCAACTTGTACAGACCTAGTTATCAAAGGTTCTGAATGACGTATTTACTTTTATAGATAAACTGTGTTTTGATTTGTTTATTGTACATCTTTCAGATGACTTGTTTGTTTTTTACTTTTCCAAAAACGTCTTTTATCCTACGTTCAACTTCAACGAAGTCATTTGTTATCGTATTGGAAACTAGTGCTCCCTCAATACCTCACTCAATGATGAGTCAATCATACTATTGACCAATACTGTTTTCAATAAGTTATTATAAGCGTTCATTATTGAGCATGAACCAAAGTTACTTTTGATCTTTCATAACTGACACTTGACTCTAAAGCTTTGCGTCTGATTTTAAGACGAATCGACTGGCTTTGATGTTTCAATTTGACAGGATATACAACAAGCATTTTTATACGAAGTTCAATTGAATTCTTAGCAGATTTCTCTGAACTCTCGCATACTTGGCAAATATCCGACGGTTTCTGAATAAGTAAAATTCACAAATGAAATTTTCGAGTGAATTCCGTTCGTTGGTTTTTCAATCTGTTGTTGAAGAAATAAAAGTTCATATTTGCTATGTGCAGAATGAAGAAGCAAGGAAGACCTAAAAAGGCAATCTCATTGCTGATTGAATTTTCATTGCCTTCTAAGGAATGAGATGTTGCCTTTTAATCAGTAACTTCGTTTCTTCAATTGGACTGTAGATGGAACCTATCTCTATTATGCGTATTAAGAGAAACACGTTTTATTATGACGGACGGTTATAATAAGTAAGACAATATTGTCACGTATCATCTTCTAACCGTTACTGATCGTGGCTAAGCTTCTCATACCGCTAGACCAAGCGGTTGTATCAGCAATATTGTCATGTCATCATCACCACGCTTGTCAATGCCATTCATCAAGTAGTTTGTTACTTTAGCTGAAATGCGGATATCGTTGTCTTGGATATTCTCATCACCAATTGCTTTAATATCGTAATCAATAGCCACTACACTCTTTCTCTTATATTTTCTTTTCTTATTGGATATGCTAAGCCTTGTTCGCTCTCAGTAAACGTCCCGACTACGTGACCTGCACCACAGAATTTATATTTATGTATAGCAGCTGTTTTCAAAATGTTTCTCATCAACTAAATACAAGCTCATTATGTCTTGGACTAGTAAACAAGGGACAAGGACAGACAAAATTAACGTTTTAGTATTATTTACAGTACATTGACGATGTGTAAGCCTTGAATTTAAAATTCAGACTTGTATATCGCTCGCAGAAAGAGCGACGACCTTTTTATATGTATTTCTTAAACTTGGACGCCTACGTTTTAAAGGAGTTCTCTTTATTTTAAACAATTAACCCGTTTTCGGAAGTAAACAACATGATGAGTAAATGCAGCGCTGAGAAGTTTTATCTTTAGCATCTTTTGTTAATTTTACAAGAATCGTCCCAGATATTTTTATATAAAATCTTACTGCATCATGATTTTGCCGTCGGCGAGATACCCATATTTTATACCATTTCTCTTTATTATCCTGCATAATCCCAATGCTTCAATAACTTTATGACTGCTTTGAGAACCTCATCCTGACGGGTAAACCCTTTCGCTACTACTGCTCGTCTTACTCGTACTCCTCGCCGTCACACTTCCAGCCTCTATGGTGGCCTTTTCTGTAACTGCATTGCGTCTCCGAAACTCTCCCAGTCCCTTCGCGACAGCCCTCCTCTGGATATCACTAAAAGGAAAATAAAGAAGCACTTATTTTTATAATTGACATAATAATAGTATAATTATGTTGATTTATATTTTTACATACTTTATGTAGGTTTATATACAAGTAGTTTACTGGAATGTGAACCTACTCTCGAATGTGATCACGCAAAGGTTTGATGCCATAAAATTAATTGTTGAGTTAAACTTGCCGTTGTGCATCAATTGTTATCAATGTTTATTGTACACAAAACGTAATACCGTTTTGTGTACAATAAACTCAGGCAAGGAATTTAACAAATTTTGCCATCGACACGCTAAGAACTCAAAACTTTTTTATTTCTCATAGGCAAAATAGCATAATAACATTAATAACAAACATAGCGTTATATCATTTATTTATAGTATTTGGCATAGGTATAATTATTTTATCCTAAGGTTGTCTGATAAATATCGCTGTCAGCGATAAAATCGCTATCGTACCCATAGTTTTAATTTTAAGATTGTCTAAAACTTTTGTTATTATTTTGGTGTACAATAAAGTGTATACTATTCTATAGGCCTACACGGGCTCTTATAAAACGTCAGAAGAATTAAGAATCGTCATAGTCTTGTCCTTGTTCTATTTACGAGTAAGTGTATTACTTAGCAAATGTAAATATTTTAATTTTCTATTCTCCCGTGTCGGCACGCTATCATTTACTCTCTTCTCTTTTATATCATTCACAAAATCCATTCACATTTTATTTGTCCTTCCTCTCCCTCTCTTACCAAACTTATGCAGTTTACATTTCTCCTTAGCTTTAATACTACTTTATATACTCATATTATTATACTTTATCCTAATTAAGCACTATCTATCAGCTACCTCTGGGGTGGTCTCGCCCTGACCACAGATAGGACCACTTTATCGTCTGTAGTAGTCGACGGTCCAGGTGATTATGAGACTACTGCTATCAACAGGATGGTCAGCATTTATTCGCCGACCGACATTACCATTCATGATTATTCTCTACATAATTACCATATTGAGGAAATTTTTTTAGGCTGATTTTTATTAATTTGTAGTCGACTTTTTACCTAAAGGTATAATTTTTATAACTCTAGTTAGATAATTTTTATATTAAATAATACCTCAATTATGAAACATGAATTTAAAGTAGGTTAATTTATATTATTTGGCAGACGATTCGTTCACTTGTATAAATTGAATTGTGATGTATCATTGTGCATGTTTTTTCATGATATATGAAAATAATAAAATAAAATGTTCTTTTTAATTCCTTGTTGGACACCAAAACAAGTTGTAATAGAGTTCATGCACTTATATAGGCGAGCTTCACGTAAAAGTTGAGTTTTGAGCATTCTCGTCCTTTCTGTTGATATGGTTTCTCTCATTGCGTTTTACTAGTTCAGTTACTAGCGTTATAATACTGATTATGAAAAACTATTTCATAGGAGTAATTGCATTTTAACCTTGTACCTTATAAAGTAATATCGTTTGGCGCCATAAAATCACTCAAGCGTTCTCATTAAACGCATATTTCGCGGTTTTAAATATTGGATCCAGGGCAAAAAAAGAAGTGAATACAAATTCTTCCAACTTTTAAATAAATATACTTTTAAAAATGTATGATAGAGATTTATGCGAAAAAAAAGGATTCTACAACTGCATCATTTCAATGTACGAAATATCCTAGTAATCCTGGCAGTTACATGACAATGCCAACTTTACAACTCAATATTACTGAATGGATTCACATAAGCGGACGTCAACACCCTATATGGAACCACCTGCCAAATTTTAAGTTTGTAGGTGTTGTAGTTTCTGAGATTTCGTGATTAATCTGTGAGCGGTAGTTCGCTTTTATATGTATATACAATAGACTAGCTTCTGCCAGCGGCTTCGCCTGCGTGAAAATAGGTATGTCCATACAAACTTTGCCCCCCCGTTTCATCCCTTTAAGTGTGGAATTTTGAAACATCCTTTCTTATCCGATGCCTACATCATACAAAGATCTTACCCTCCAAGTTTCAGGTCTTTACGATCAGAGGTTTAGGCTGTCCGTTGATCAGTCATTCAGGACAAAGCATTTTATATGTATAGATGATCCGTCAGACATTTTTATATATATAGATTAATCAATCAACTCGTAGCTTTACACCGCCACAAAATCACATGTTACCTGCTACCGAAACCCATAGATACGCCTTACCATTATTCAGAATCTGATAGTTGATTACACCTGCTTCAAACTCAATGAAATCCACATTGAGTTGTAATATGAACCAAAGGCCAATCCCTAATCTCATACTGTACCTTTTTTTTTTTTTCAGGTAAGCCCACGAATCCGAGTATCTGGCAGACTCGTTGTGGTGAGTCATAGAATAAAAAAGGTATCCCCTGCCCTTGTATTTTTTTTCAACAACTTTGACTTTGTTTTCCAACTCCAATGTTCTGTTGTGTTTTTAGATTTATGATGTGGAAATTTATTCTAACCTTGTTCTTTTGTTAGCACTTAATCTGATTAATGGAAGTTTAAAGATTTAGTAATAATGTCTGGTTTATAATTATTTTTTATATTATTTATTTATAAAACTTGACTTCGAATCTACATAAGTTGTTTTAAATAAATGTAGTAGTATTGGGATAAAATTTTTCATATGAAGGGACACATTAGGGACTAACGTCTGTGCTCTTAGAATTTTCTCAAAACTAGTTAGAGCCTGTTTTCGACCTGACCATCATATGCGAGTCGAATGTCAACACTATCGAGTTTATTTTTCTCTACTATCTGTTCGCTACTTGTGAAGATATGACCTTGTCAACCTTAGTGATAAATATTATGATTAATATCGTTTATAATTTCATATCTTTGAATTCATTGATTATTTTGAGTTTTAGATTTGAATGTAATCCGGGGCAAATCGTACCTACTAAGGCTTGCCCAATAAACAAACATTCTTAAAATTACGACATACCCCGCATGTATGTTAATTCCTGTAATAGAGAAACCTGTTTCACTAATCTAATAATATCGTTTATTTATTCGATAAAGGCTCGACCTTTATGTAATGCTGGTAATATTGCTAATTGAATTTTGACAAAGTTACTCCAGTAATTAGGGTTACATGACTGTCAGTGAGGTATTCTTTAGCTCTTTATTAGATAACTCGTAGCTGCTGTGTCTGTCTTTTGGCCAGTACTCATAATAATACCATCCTCTTCTAATAATCTCCACTGATTGGTATTATCTGTTAACAATGACCATCAACACAGATAAAACAATTGATAAACGTTCGTAGAAATCGTAAAAGATCAAAATTAAATTCAACTCTGATAGTTGAACTTAAGAACAATTTCATCATCGATTTGGACAACGCATTAGATATCTTTAATCATAAATCTAGGTTTGCTTAGAAAGACAGTTGCTAATGTGTTTATTCTATCTTAATGCAAATCAAAATCTAGCCACAGGCACGCACTCTGCGTGAAGCTGCCGGTTAGGATATACAATGGTCAACATTGATAAACAGAGCACGACGCTTGGCGTTTCACAGGGCACTGACTTAGGACCTTTGATGAACTGTTCACAAGTTCTTTTCTAAATAGTTTTAAGGTTTTGAATGCATCATTCCACCTCGCACGCCGCTCTAGTTCAACAAAAATTAAACAGCGAGCGGCGTGATCACTACTTGATATTTTATCAATGAGAATATCGGACGAATTTCCTAGAACCGATACTACCGACTGTCACTCCCCTATGAGGTGCAACTCAGGGGTGAAAGTATCAGGACAACATATGCCCCCATCCCCGTAGTACTATTCAAGGTCACGTTCGCCGCTCCGTTTGAAAGGGTGACTTTTTACTGCGTTTGAAACTTAAAAAGGTTTTTTGGAGCGTATATTTAAAATAATAACACTTTTTAGCAGCAAAAAATGTCTAACTGGTTCGTTTTTAAATTTTTTGGTGAGTCTGGCGAGAATCCTTGCTAGTTCTTCGTTTTATTTGGGAGTTATATTTTTGGGATAATCTAATGCACTTTTCAGGTATCGAAAATGTTCACATAAAATGTATGCTTTCAAATATTCAGTTTACAAATTATGGCAATTGATACGGGAAGCTATTGAGCTCACAACTGAATAAATATGGTTTTTTAATAAGTTACATCATCACAATAGAAGATAATTGGCAAAACTGCGAGACTCGTTTAACAAATTTGTGGATCCCAGCTGTAGGTACTGTATAATAAATTAATTTATATTATTCTCACATTCATTCCCGGTGATGAAATAGTATCAGGTAACATGTATATTTGTCGCTGCATCATGCATGATGGAGAACTTTGTTTTAAAGCCGGCGCCGCCGTCATTGGCAGTTCAAACAAATCCATAAATTCTCAGCGACGTTATTCAGTGCTCAATGAACAAAAGGATCTGGCCAGCAATAAAAATGTTCTCAACGACACCCTTAAGAGAAATAGTAAAGTGCCGTTGAGCTTACAATCCTGTTTTGTACTCCCTAACCTTATTTAACGGTTGGTATTTTATTTTTATTTTTTTGGGGGCCATACCCGAAGGGTTCCAACGGGATCTGTTACGGCCGCTTGCACCATCTGCTCTTAAAACTAGATTTTACTAAACTCGCATTACACATTAAGTTCGACTTAACTTAAATTGTATTAGGCGCATCTTGCTAGTGTAAAAATCTACCCGACTTAACTAAACCTAGCTTAGCATGTTCCAGCCCCTTGGATCGTTCCTTTTTTTACAGCTTGGTAGGATATTCCGTGTATTTTGAACGTTTTGCGTGCCTTTTTTTTGGAGTGAAAGGAACGTGTCAAATATAAAATCTGGTGTGAATTACCGTTTACTTTTTTTCATTGTCAGCTGTGCCATTGTGTGTTGTTTATACAAATTATTGGTTTAATTTTAGTGATATCATGATTTTTTTATTAATATTATGAATATATAATACTAATAATATTGCTATTAGTGGAAAAGTATCATAGAAAATAATAAAAAAAATGGTGAATCCAAATCTTGGATTATTATCACATTATCGTTAGCTACATACTAGATCATCATCGGTACGACTTTAATAAATAAATATATCCTTTTTGACTGTAATATTTCACAGTAAATAAGATGACAGTGAACATTTCACACTCACTAAATCGAGATTTAGCAACTTAAACTGCCCACCATGCTGGTTTAAATTTGACACTTCTTTAAATCTAATTTTACTCTAAACCGATGTCGTGCAATGAGTTAAATTCGACTTAAGATTAAGCCGAGTTTAAATAATACTAAATCGAGATTTAACTAGCATGTGCAAGTCGCCCTAAACCTTCGCTGTCCGTCTGTTCGGCCATCTGTCTGTCATCATAAACCGGAACTAATAATAAAATTAAAATAAGGTTAAATATTAAAGGGGGGTTTAACACTAGAGATTTTATTTTTTTGCCGTGTTTTAGCTCGATTTTAATATTGTAGTACCTTCGTGTACGAATCCGACTCGCACTTGATGGTGGTGAAATTTTAGCAATCTAAGTAAGGGTTACTAATCGTCTAGTCAATTTTATTTCCCGATAAATCACTTTTCTTGTAATGTGTGATGAGGTAAACAAAAACCTTTTGATCCCCTGTGCATAATTATTTTCTAATGCACTTGCAAGTTTCACCTATGTAATTAATCATAGCAGATGATTGAAAAGAGAGAGCTATCGTAAGCTTACAAGACTTTTCTTATTCAATTTCGCGATCATTATTAATAGTCCGTTTAAATGAAAAATGAACCCCAGCATCGATAACTATCTAATGCTTACCAACAGCTGGCACGTACTTATGATATCTAAACGCTCCAATTGTCTTTTATTTGTACGTACTCGTATATTTACTAGAAGGTCTGTCGGACATTTTGCTTGTTGGATTTAGTTGTCAAATTCAAAATCATTTTATTTCACAAAGGCCTTCATGGACACTTATAAAACGCCAGAAGCTAGTGCACGGTTCCGATTAGTCGTTTCGTATGAAGAAGAACCGGCAAAAAACTCCATGGTTGTAATATATAAATATATTTTATAATTATAAGTAATAGCAATATTTCCATAATGCAATATTGACAAGTATGAAGACAGTGTAGACCGATCAACTTTGTACTCAAAAACAAAAAAAAGATTAGTATATGAATCCGCGGAGTCTATTGCTGTCACATTCACATAGTAAAAAATAAAATTGGGGCTATACAAAAATAAAATGAACCTATCAAGAAATAAATACAGTAATAAATTACTAAAGAAGTGAGTTAGTAGTCCTAAATTATCCTTTATTATCAAAAAACTACTCGTTTCTGGAAAATTCATTTAATGTGCCCGGCTTTTTCCCAATTACGTTGGGGCTGGCTTCCAGTCTAACCAGACGCATCTGGATATCAGTATTTTGCAGGGAGCGACCCCCTATCTCATCTGCACAACACGGTACCTTTTGGCAAAACTGGTGTCAGATTTTCTGACTTCTGACTATCCATAACAACTTTCAATGATCTGCAAATGATAGCCAAGACTAACGGTTTAACGTGTTTTCTGAGACATGGAGGAATCTCGAGTATGTTAAGATGATCATCCGTCTACTAACCTACCTCGGCAACTCTATCTTAACTTTGGATATCGATCCGAGCAGCAGTTATTACTTAGCCACGATCTCCTCCGTCTCCCCAAAACTTCATAACCTGTACTAGGACAACAGCCTGCATGTTCGTTGTTTCATTTAAAATTCAAAGTTAGAAAATCTCTTATTGCAGTCATACAACGTTACTGGCTATTAGTCACCGGCCAATGGTCACCGGCCAAACGTCGTCATAAAACACACAATAAGCACTAAATACCGTAAAGTGGCGAGTAAATCAACGCATGAATAGACACGCGATGGTAACGAAGCCATATGTACGACTCGTAATTCCCTGGAACTGTTACATCTAATACACCTTGTAGACTGTTCGCTAAAAATTATGCAGTAGTTCGAACATCAATTTTAGACTGACCTCCGAGCTAAAACTGTATTTCAAATAATAGATTATGTACTGTAGATGCTTGGAAGACGGGATATTTTTGGCCGGTTGTGCGAATATTTGCGGTACCAGGCATTCAGAACCCGGAAGTGTTGACAACGAATCTAATTTTATGCAATTGGCCTATAGCTATGAGAGGTCAGCCTGCAATAATTCTGTATCAACCGAACGGTATTCAGGCTTAGCAAAACCTGGTGAATTTAGAATAGAGTATAATATTTCCAAAAGCCTGGGAACAGAATAGATTACAATGATGTTAATGCGAAACATAAAGATATTTGTATTTTATGGTGTCTTGGTACACTTGTCAGAAACCACGTACACCAACCAAACAGTTCAAAAGTAGTGTAAGTCGCCATTGCCTTCACATAACAAAGTGACCCACTTACCACATACGATTTGTCAATCAGATAAGAGAGCAGTAAACAAATAAACAAGTTCTTAAAGATAGTAACAGTGTTTTATTTTTTCATTCAATTATTTGCCCTTCTCCTCCTGTCTTTCTTTGTTCATAACGAGAAAGTTTGGAAAACTCTATAAGTACAAAAGGAAAACTTGTGCCAAGGTAAACTTTGTCCTTTTACATTTAATTTTTTTTTAAAGTCCCTGCTCTGTGGCTGTCAGATTTAAGAACTTGTGAAATAATAAATTAGTTTTGTAAACTCGAAATAATTTAGCTGAATATTGAAAAAGGTTGAAGGCCGTAGCCCTTGTTCTTACACGTGGATATATTTTTTTATTACTTAAATAAAACTTGGCTTTGATAATGGTTTTCAGTAGGTAAAGTACCTAACATTATCATAATATTCACAACGTCTTTTATTCACCTTATTTACGAGTTGGATATATAGATATTGATATTCCTGACCTACACGACCTGAAACCTCAGCAAAACTGTTCAATTACGACTCAATCGCGTTGTCTCCATACTCATACTACTACTAACGGTTACTTCCTTAGTAAGTAAGGACATGTGCACACGCAACTTCAGTCTACTATTACCAAAATCATCAACAAAATTCCATTGACGACCTTGCCCTACTGCTTCGTTGTTGCTTGCCTACGTGACGCCCTTCACGCGCTTTTCTATTCCTCTAGCTGTCCCTTTCTAGAATTCTCTCGCTTGTTGTTTTTTAGGTCAATCAGCTGCTGCGGGAGTCAGTCGAGTCGTTCCGCCGTTGATTGATACTACCGAGTTCTTTGAACTTCTGCTTGCCCATGTTCTCCTGGTTACGTCATTCAAATTAATGTTATGGTGACTAATAAATATAAGCGAAAGCGTCACTTTAATAGTTGTTTATTTTATTTATGGTCATGATTTTTATGACCATTTAAATGTTATCATACTTCATCGTAGAAGTTAAGATATTGTTACACTGCCAAGCATCGATACATACTCGTATGTATCGATGCTGCCAAGTGATGAGTCTATCTGCATTTTGATGTCAAGCTGTCTGTTTAGGTTTACTATGAGATAGTTGGAAAGAATCACCGTGGCGTAAACGCAAAGGGCAACTGAAGGAATATAGGGCCCAGTATAAAACTGGCACTCCCTCTCGTTTCACCCAGAGCTGGAGGAGTTACTTTTGATGATTTCGCAACTCGAAAATAATGAAAAAAATGTCCATTTAGAAGTTTATTCACATACAATTGTCTACTTTCAATAATGTCCAGAATACAAAATTAGACTTGAATAGTGCCTGAACTGTTGTCTAAATCACCTATCTATGCAAATTCATTACCTACTAATGAGCTAGAATAGTTTCACGTGAGCAACTTTTGATAAATGACTTGACATGGCTTGCTTGCTCCTGTGAAATAAATACAGAAACATGTTAATTCAACTATTTAAACTTATATTGTGTATCTTAGACAATGTCTTTATGCAAAACATTGCGTGAGACTGGGAAATTTCCTCACATGGCAGAAATACTATCAAACATATGCTGGGCATTCTTATTGCCGGAATAAAAGATCCAAATTATAATATGAATGAAAAATCGGTTACTATTGTTGCAACATTGTATCGTGTTTCCTACGAAATGAGCGGTTAAGCTTACTTGTCATCTGTTCAGTCTTCCCCCTCCTATCCAGAAAGGGATAGTATTAAACTTCCTGTATAGCACTGTCTCTCTCTCACGCCGAATTATGATGATTTTAAGACGTTATAGGGCCCCGGTTTGTTAAGAGTTGTAACACATATTTATGTGTGTGGGAAATTGGAAAGTTGTTAGCTGCACAAGTACGGTCTTGTCGAAGAAACTTAACATATTCATTAATCTCTGTGGAAACTTACGGATCTTAACAATTTCTTTGCGCAATCGCTTATTTCGGCTAATTAGATTTCGATTTTTAGTTAAACATAGACAAAACGAGACTGCAGAGAGCGACCAACTCCAAAAGCTCAGCGCTTAAAAAACAAATGAAAAAAATAGCGTTGGCTCAACATACCCTCCTCGGACTAAACAAGTAAACACACCAGCGTTAACTGACAGATCATGTCAAAAAGTTAATTTATACTAACTAATAAACAAGTCATCGATGGGCACCGTGACCGAAGAGTCTAAACCGATCTTAAGTGGCTTACCGCCGACTACCAAGGCATAGAGTTTGATCACGATGACGTCGAAAAGGATGTGAATCACGTTTTTCCCATTTACGCGAGGTTGAGGCTATGTTGTTTACGGAAGTCTTGCGGAAATGACGAGCGAGACACCAAATGCAGTTGGCATCTTGTGGCCTTTGAGATGTGCACCTGCCTTGTGTTATACAAGCCCGTCTACTCGATGCTCATTAGTATGCAACACATGCAAGGGATCGAAATCATAATTGCAAACGTTTTATTGTTTGATTGAAGAGCAGCCGTGTGTGAATTGATGAGTTCACTATCCTAACAGACAATGTTAATACTGAGATTAGCAGCTACTTTTATAGCTGTTTTTGTTACATTGGACTTTAGACTCCAAGCCAGGTGAATAGTACCGATTACTCTCAGCAGATACGGATCTAGAAGGCCAGTCGCCCCGTTATGTCAAAGCACCGAGGAGACTGAGTGAGAATGTTGTTTTGAAAATAAATACTGTATTGATTTTAATTTCAGACATGTAAACACCTTATCCGAAAAGTCTTCTTAAACAGTTCATGTTTACGTGTTACTGTAGTTGAAGCAAATGACAAGATGTTTTTACCCAACACTGGTTTGACCTTTGATTCGGTAGAATTTGCTTAATTTTTTGCTTTAAATTTTCTAATAACTGTGCTTGAGGTAAACCAGTGATATTTATGTCAAACCTCCATCATAAAAATGGCTGCTACATTACAAATAGAAGTAAACAAAATACTTAATAAACTGTGACTCTTCGTGCACGAATCGGATCATCCATGATGAAAACGAAGCTTAAATTTACCTCAGCTACAGGAATTCAAGCACACTGCCACGAAGAAATCTTACTGACCCGAAATCACACAGAACTCAGAGCAACCCCAATATAAACTGCGTCAGAAAGCATACAATTTGTAAAACATCCTTTTTTACAATCCAATGCGATTGCCACAGAAAGGATCTTGAATATGCCTATAGTATAAACAGATACAAAAATTTAAGCACACTGCCTAGAAGGAATCTTGCTGACCCGAAATCGTAAAGAAGTCGAGACAACCCCAATAGTTATATAACGCGACATTCTCTCAATACTATTACCACAGAAAACATTAGTTCGCACAAATCTAATACGAAAATAGGAGAGACCTATGAACTTGGTTCATTACATGTAGTAGTTTTTTCCAGCGTTAATAGTAAACTCTACTACGAGTCTAACGTAGAACTCTTAATGGATTCTGGTTCGATCGATTTCCGTGTCCTAATTCTCTCCAAAGTACGTCTAGACAAGTTTGGGCGTGTTGGATTTGCGATTGCCGTACTTATAATGGAATTGAGTTAGCTAAATTGCATGAGGCACGGAAAGTTGTCGCCCTAGCAATTTTCCTGATTATGACCTTATTTCTAACCTAGTTATGTTTTTTATATTATGCGCTTTTAGGTTTTTCTCTTGTGCTTGATTTGTTACATTTATAACATGGTTCCAGGCTAAAGCGCTGTTTTAATTATATTTTTATATGTATGACTTCCTCCCGAAGATTATAAATTAAAATGCAACATTGCAACGTTGAATTCACTGCTAGATTTAATCATATTGATTGAAAGATACACTATCATATAAGTAATTACAAAGTGCATAATTTGTATAATGAATACTTATAAATACGTCAGATACAGTTAACATAGGATTATTTATTTGAACAAACTTAATTATATCAACAGATAACCTCTTGTCATATTTTGCAAAAACAACATTAAACTCTGAGTGCTTGTTGGAAATAAACCTCTTGATACAGGCATGTTTATATTTAAATCAGAATGAATAACTTCTTCAATGTATTGTTAAAAACGTTCCTGGCTTTACACGTGAAATTTTGTAAAGATCCAAAAACAGATTTAAATGGAAATCACCACTAGGAATCATAGATTTATTCAACTGGGCAGTTCATCATTTAGCATTGAAGTATTTCCGCGATTTTAGATTCAAATAGTTAAATTATTATCCATACTTCCAAAAATAGTGCCACCGGTAGTAGCAAAAATGTTTATGTAGAGGTCAACTAACGCGTAAATATCAATCTATATGTCATTTAATCTCACGATCCTACGGAAAATTTTCTTTGCAAACTTGTTTCGTTGAAAACGAGGTCACTTAAAATAGTACGAGTAACTATGTCGGCATTATCAAATGCAAAACGTCACAATATATTTCAGTGGCACCCGACTGTGGGCGAAATATGTGGGCGGGGGAATCGCACCAACGCCCACCAAACCACCGATCAAAACACAAGAAATTCGCATGGAAACGAGTCTTCGCAGTATACTGCATACAATTCTCTTCCCCTTTCATCTTGTGTCCCGACTGACTGCTTCGAAACCCGCATTCGATGTTAAAGAAACCGATTCTCAAATCGTCCAAGTATTCGTGTGAAAACCTACCTTGTACAATACTGAAAACACAGTTGTTCCATTATTGTTGGCGCCTGTCTGTTCATAGCTTTGTGTCAAGGTACTGGTTTGTCCGGTGTTTTTATCGCCACTGACGAACCTAAGCCGGGTTTGAACCATTGTGACTAAAAACTTGTTCAACAACTTTGCAAGGATTTTGGCAAAGCTTCTTTAATTAATTGTTTTGTGTCGCTGCTATATGGTTTTTAATGTAAATGGATTGGCATTTCGTTTTTAAGATGTTTATTGTTATCATCAAACAGGTGTGTCTTGGGTTATTGAATATCAAAAATATAAAAAGCAACAACTAGTTTGTCGTTGTCATCTATTCGTTTAAATTAAGATACTTGTTTCTTTAGATTTGTAAGTTAAATCTTTTGAATTCTGCATAGAAACTAGTAATGTTGAACGGAGAACGGCGATCGTTTTATTGCCAGTTGTAAAACCGTGTGAGCAGAAAGCAATAAAAATATTTTCGTTATCGCTCTCATTGTACTATGCAACTGCTATAACTAGTCTCCATAGCGACTGAGAGTTCCACGTGTACCTTCTTCAACTCTAATAACAACTAACATAGACATTATTTTCCACGACATAATGGGTCTATCAAAAGTTTAATGTATACATGACGCCTGAACGTTCGAAAAAAAAACAATATCCTAAAAACCAAAGCCCTTGAAAAGTTGATATTTTAAGAGTCCATCTTAAGATATCAACTGCTTTAGCATTTAATACTAGTATTTGAATTTGCAATCCCTGAGTGAAAATCAACACAAACCGAGAAAATTTCTCATGAAAAGACCATCTGGTTCTTGTATTCGGTCCATTCCACCAAATATTGAAGAAATTCTGCAGCAACTTCAAACAAACAGAATAAGAGCAGTAGAAATGAATAGTCACTTTAAGAGCAGTAGAAATGAATAGTCACTTTAAGAACAGAAGGATCTTCTTTTCGAGTCGATGGCAAACTCGCTAAACTGTTGGGGCCCAGTAGGTGGCTACGTTAACTGCAGCATCGGTGGCACTCATTAAATCCTCCATAGTGCAGGTGTATGGGCACTTAGGGCACTCCAACATGTGGCTCATGTTGGAGAAGCAGAAGGATAAATAGTCAATGGGTTTTTATGTCAGTCCAGTAGCCAGCAAATAATGCAGTAATGAAAACCATGGCATGATACGGTATAATCGACAATAAATCCCTTGGCTGAATCTGTCGACAATCGCAGGAAATGTCCGCCATTGATTTTCCTTCACGCTTATTCTTATCGTCGTTTCTAATTGTATTAACATTCTTTTGGTGTTGTATAACTTAACCTTGGCACTCAGCGCCTGTTTGGTAACACATCTGAAATTGATTAATTCTTCAGGCATGTTTACTATTTCATCATTCATTATTTATGTTGTTGGGGAGTTTTTCTTTTCAGCTTTGCAAGTGGTGTGCGGGCATTTTGCTGGAGTGTCTTTTAAAATATTTCACTTCTCAATAGTTCTCAGCCTAACTTGAAATTGTTTTGATTCTAATGACGTATATGATCGACATTGCAGGTTTAGGGAACACATTAAGTGTATTCAATCATTTTTAAGAAAATCTAAACCAAAAAGCAAAATGTGCTAAATAAGAAAGTGGAAAGAATCATGAGATCATTGATTAAATTCTTCACTTTTATTAATATTATTTGTATTGATTATGTGATAGCTTTAAAAAATGTTAATAAGGTTGCCCTTTTATTATTTTGGTACTTCATCGTACTCTTCAATAATTGCCATAGCAAGTGGATGCTATAACGTGGTAAAGTTCCTTGAAATCGTGCATTTCCCATAAAGTTCTATAATTTTACTTGCTCGGTAAATCCTAAATTTTCCACTAGTTACAAGGTTCATGTTGATTTGAACAGTAAGAAACTACTTTTGTAGTCTGGCGTGTATATTAAATGACCGGAAATATATGTCCAAACACGATGGTTAGGCTGCATGCATAAGAAATGAAATGTTAAAATATTTTCGCGGTAACTGGCCTAGGAATGTGTAAAGGATTCTCTCTCTAGTCAGATCAAAGAGGACCCACCATTTGTTGGTTATTTAATAAATATTGTATACAAAATGCAAACTCATGTTACTAAAAGACTTATGAGTTTACATGTGGATGGACGCAGAGGGAGAGGGAGTTCAAAGAAGAGATGGATGGATTGTGTGAGGAATGATATGCAAGAAAAGGGATTTAGTGATAGCGTGACGAGTGACAGGACAGAATGGAAGAAAAAAACGTGTTGCACCGACCCCAAATAAAATGGGATAAGGGCAAGAAGATGATGACGATGATGTATACAAAATTGTTATCCTCTATTGTATAAGGACTCATCATTGGTAACCGACACCTCATCAGTAATAAATACACTTTTGTTATATCTAGCGGCTGTTGATACAGACTTAAATTATGTAACTTATTATTTTTATATATGCCTTTAAATTTTCTCTGTTAAGCTAACAGCCTTCCATTTTATTTATTGGTTAATTTTTCTCAAGTCGTGCACTAAAATCATTATGTTGGTTCTGACTTCATCGAGCTCTCTTCAGTAGAATGCATCACGTCATCCACTATCATAGATATAATATCATATTTCGACATGTCAACATCAAATGTCATATTTCAATCTAATGCATTTTTGTTTACTTTTTCCTCCATTTGATTAGATCATCCATTCAAATTGTTTATATTCAAATATTATTATGGTAAATTCTAAACTCGATTCATCATCCTATCAGATTTTCATATCCTTGTCACGAATTGGAGTCGTTAAGTTATTACTTTGCCGCATGTTATTTGAATGGCCGATGTTTGGATTTTCCATCGCCATTCCAGTCATCATCTGGTACTCAAATCAACATTAATTGAAAGTGGAAACTTGGAAAGCATTACTGTTTTGTAACTGAATCTTCTATTCAAGTGCGCATTGGAGCAGGGTTCTTAAATATCCTAAAAAATGTTTGATTATTATTATTATGATTGTTCAAGTTTTCAGTTGCATATTTGTTAAGAATTTCCTAACCGCAGACTCGCAGACAAATAACTTTGTGTGCATATGAACGTGCAACACGTTTACAAAACAATATGAGCCAATCATGAATGTGATAAAAACAACGCCAGGCTTGACTGGAGTAACTAAAACTATTAATGGAAGCTACTCGCATCCCACGATAATTATAAAGTAACATCGGGGTATAGTATAACAAGTTTGTGTGAAAATTTGACGCTCGCATAATCGCCGACGCAAGTGTTGTATCGAGGTTTTTGTTGCGAAGTCGGTACGGCTGTACGCACGCGCTTGCTGACGTTGCACAATTCACGACGGGCCTCTACTAGCGAACTAGAGACGCGGTTCAGACGCCGCCTGCCCTCCCCCCTCACTTCCCCCTCAGGCCGCGCGCCGGCACGCCACGTTCCCCCCGCATCACCACACCCGTCAGCGCGCCTTAGTTGCCCCGCAGCTGCCGCGCGCGTTCGTCGCATACTCCATGCGACCCCGCTATCCTTATACCGTAATATGGATATACAGAAAATCCGCGTTCTTATCAACATCCAGTTCGCTTATTTGTGGTTCTGCGAAGTCTTTGACAAATATAAATGGATTATATTGTAAAGTGCCACAAGAAACTATTAGTTTTATAAGGTCCGCATTGGAATTTCTAATATGGCAAACCGTAGCGCGCCGACGTGTTCGGCACATGGCTTCATAATAATATGGTGCTTGCGGAAATTACGTCAGGATTTACTAATGTCTGTGTGGCGGTAAAGCGAGAGTGTAAATATTGTGTCTGATGTAGTCAGAAATACATCTTTAATTACATTCAAGGATTGACTGCGACGCAGCATGGCGTAGGTACTCGTGGCGTCCACGTTACATTATGGCGGGTTTTCGCTTTCTGATAATGTTATACGTATATTCTTATAAGATTCGATTGCTAAAACAATTTCCACCAAAGAATTAACAATATAAAGGATGAATAAATGATAAATACAATGATTGTGAGACAGTTTAGTATAAACATACCTGCCAATACATAAAGGTGACATATGTTTTCACTTTTCAGAAGAGTACAATTATGGGTTTTATTGTGTTGTGTGTCAAGAAATCCACAAGTAAAGAGAACAATATTTATTGCTTTGTTCAGGCTTCAAAGTACCCCCGCGTTCCGTTTTGCGTTTACAGCGCTATGAGCGCTCAGAGCGCTAACAGCCGTTCCGATTTAGTTTTCGTGCTCATAGCGTTGATAGCGATATTTCAATTTGGAACGACCTGTGGGCGCGCAAACAGTGAATGTCACTCAGTGATGCCACATTGGGGGGATTTCCCCCAAAACTGGAGGTTTTTTTATAGTTATGGAGGGAAAATTGGAGGGACAGTATTTTTGGGGGGATACGTGGAGGTAAAATTTTGGGATTGGAAGGAATTAGAGGGTTTTTATAAACAATTTTTTCTCCATAATTTTTCATGTTTGATATTGATATTCACGAATTTTAGCCAAAAACATAACAAAAAAAAGCAATCTTGCGCACGATGATATTATCCGAGTATCTTAAAAGTTACCATATTGCGCCCCCTCGCCCCACGACGTGCATCGTTCAACGTTCTTGTCCAAAGTATTCTGTGTTCTCGTCAGAGAGTATTATATTCTTTGGTTCAACGTTCACAAGTTCGCAAAGCTTCCGAATTTCGCATCTGTGTTTGTCTTGTCTCAGTACTCTTATATTATAGTACCTATACTATACTTATTTTTAGCAGACGACAAAATAATCCTTCCTAATGTTTTTTTTTTATACCGACTTGAAAAAAAACTAAAAAATGGAGGTTCTCAGTTTGGCCTTTATGTATGTATGTTTGTCCGCGATTATTTCGCGTTTGGATGAACCGATTTTGATGCGGTTTTCAGAAAATCATTTTGCACATTTTGGAGAAGAATTTGTTATTCTACAAACTTCAAAAAAGGAAGTTCTGTTTTTAGAATTGTCATGATGATTTGATAAGGGAACCAAATGGCGGAAGGTATCTAATTAGGTTTGTTTGAGAGGTACTCCAACTAAAAAATGTGAAATAAATTGTTTAAACAAAAAGTGCAAAATAACTTTAATTTTGGAAGTCGGTGTTTAATATCAAAGAGACCAAACTATTGAAACACCGACTTCCAAAATTAAAGTTATTTTGCACTTTTTTTGTCGTTTTTTTGTCAGGTTATTTTTTTAATTTTATTTGTGATATTCGTATTTAAAAAAAGATATTTGTGGAGGATTTTTTCTTCAAAACTTCAATTTTGGGGGGATTTTGGGAAAGGTTTGGGGGAATTCGTGACAGTCGTCTGGCAACACTGATGTCACTTCGCGTTGTTGACAGTTCGCTCACTCATACTCGAGTTTGCTTTCAGAGATTCACCTAAAAGATAATAATTGTTTGTGTAGACAATCATTCTGTGATTTGGCAATTTAGTCAGTTTAACTCTTGTCATAATTTGCTAAAAAACAAAGTGAAGTTTTAATTAACTGAACTTCAGGAGCAATGGAACCCCATTTTTTACTAGAAATGCTTTTCAGCGATGATGAAAGTGATCAAAGTGATTCATCGTCGTCCTCTGATGAGGATGTAGAAGAAATTGCCCATATTTTAATGCGGCACAGGAGGGCTCGTATTCAACCCATTCCCCGTATCATAGGATATGTTGAAAAAGTCGTACCCAAATATAACCCAGAAACATTTAAAACCCATTTCAGGTTACTGGAATAAAATTATATTAGACCAAATATGTATTTGGTATATGTATTTAAAAACATAAATATATTTATTGCTTGACATTCATTTATTACTAAAGTAATTAAATCGTATGTAAAAAAGAAAAACGTAATAAGTAATTAATACAAATTAACCAAACCAAGCAAACATAAACAAACAATCACAACAAACAATATTTTGAACTGTCACTTTTGACAGCGCCCACAGTACTTTTGCTTCTACGTGCTGGCACTGTAAGCACAAGATGGCGTCGATAATGACGTCATGCATGACGTCAAGAAATCGTTCGTGGGCGCGCTCACGTCAAAACGGAACGACTTTGAGCGCGCTTATAGCGCTGACAGCGTATCTCGGAACGCACCATACGATTTCGTCCGAGGTCACTGGCTCAAGAAAACGTTGGCTAATCATTTCGCACCACTGAATGAATCGCATGAATCTATACAATTCAACCAATATCGAACTTCTTCTAGCCTATGTTTAGTATACCTATGGCATATATTTAAAGTAAATTAATTTGCTTTTTACAGTATTTCTCAAATACAAAATCTCCGAAACATCCCAATAAGCACTAGAAACTAAAATTAAAAATGTTTCGCCCTGTCTAAAATGGCGGGCAAAATCCGCAGTCATTCTGCAGAAGTGCATCTGTGTGGGTCTTAAAATTGTGCATGTGTGCGTAGTCACACAGCAGTGCAACGTGGCTGCAACATGCCATAGTACTACTGCTAAGTAATAGGGTACTGTAGGCGTATTCAGCGACATTCTCCGATTACTGATTTCCTGGTACTTGGACTCGTTAAAGATTGAACAAATCGCGTCGAATTCCAATATTTTCTTGAAAGCTTGATCTCAAATTCTCAACCAAGTCTAAACTTAGGTGCAAAAATTGGTCAATAGGTGTGAATATATTCTGATGTAGGTCTCACTTATTATATGTTAGCTAAACAAACAGGTTCATTTACCCGCAATAACGATGATATGTTAATTATGCATGACACGCGAAACATTCTAATTAACTTAATTAGAATAAGTACGACTCCCGTGACACTTCGTGAAGTGACGTCTGAAACCTGTTATATGCCACCAAGAATATTCTCTTTTGCTTCTTTGAATCAAATAATATCATTGGAGTAGTTTTCTAGAATTCATATCACTTACAGAATCATGAATAAATTCTAGCATTATCATTCAGTGATGTCATCGAAACTAGAAAGAAATGTGTGTGACAATTGCTCACACACATTTCTCTTAATTCGTACTATCTAAAAAAATTCTTAAACATATTTCGAGGTTAGCGAGATTTCACCGCAATATGGGGGTTATGCAACGGGAGATTGCCACGTGGCACTACCCTTCATTCTGCGCATGCCTGGGAGATAGATCCATGACATTGCATCTATATTCCAGACACGAGTTAAATGAAGCGTCATTCTGGGTGTCCTAAGATGTTTTATTTCTTTTAATTGCGTTTTAATATATTTTTTAATTCAGAGATTGCATTTGATCTCTTCCTCGGTAATGCAGGGTCGGCTAACAAGTTCGCGTTAACACATCATGTTTAAATTTTTAGTATTTTATCGATCTTGCGATCTTCTGTCTAACTAGGATTTGTTGGTTATGAACTAAATTAAAAATGTATGAAGTATCCACGTGGATGGAGACTCTAGTGCGCAAGTCCACAACCTCGTCTCAGCTGTGTTCTGAGAAAATCGTTACCATCGTCCAACGCACCCACTTTCCGTCTCGTGGTATGTCGAAAAATTTCACCGCTTTTTTAAAGAATTTTCATTTCATTGCTCACTGTTATTGTTTTCTTTTATTTATCTCTTTTTTTTCTAACATTTGTTACACTTTTGTCAGTTCTATAGATTAGATTACAAAATGAATTATGTATACAAAGTATTTAGAAATCATAATCAGTTTTATCAATTCAGCCCATGTGTGCTCCAATTAAGCATGATATTATTAATATTGTAATCGCTGATATTGATAATAGGTTTTATAAGTATAATGGAGGATAAATACGATTTGACATCTTTTAATTTGCTAAAATGTACAAAAATTGCGTTCAAAGCTTCAATTCTAGTCCAAGTTGCAGTACTTATTTGAAATGCAAACTTGTCGCGAAACCTCTTTCAGTTAAATATTCTGGTTATATCTTAAAAACCTTTTATAAGTGTACTTCTTTGAAACTATTCTGAGGCATAAATTAATATTTTTAATCACTTCGAGTATCGTCTGCAAGTTGGTCTCCAACTTCAATCGTAAAGTTCATCGTCTTATCGTTATGTTTTTAGGTCGTGGTCGCCACGAACACATCGCGTGCTTCATTTCAGGGATTTTTATTACCATCTTTCTCTTTTGCTTAGACGTCCATTAAATTGTTTAATGATCCATGAAGTCTTTTTGTTATTCTTCTATCGTTGCCATCAAAGAGTGCATCAACATGATCCTTCTATATTCATGAGACTTTGTTATTAAACTGCATAAGTATCAGTGCCAAGACGTGTACGGCACGACCTTTATTGAGTTTCACGTGACTTATTTCCATTTCAGTATGTACCTCGTGCATTTGCTTTTCGCTTGTGATCTTTGTGTCTGCCAAGTCTACTTTCTCTCGCGTTGCTTCTAAACCCATAAATATTCCATAGATATAATCAGTTGTAAACAAACTAAAGTAGGAGCACTGAAAACAAGTTCAAGAAATTTAAAACAATGTTAAACATTCATATTGCTTCTGGGGAATCCCTCATTACAATCGTACTGTAGAATAATAATTTAACAAGCAAAAGAAGTGCGTTGATTGAAAAAACCCTACGAGGTTCCTCCATATGTCTATCTAAATATAGTTGGAAATCTGCAGAAGAAAGTTTGGCATCATAAAGAATTTTAGAACACACAAATGAATGCAGAGACAATATACAATAGATAATGCAATCATACATAACGCTCTGAGGCACTGTTTGTTCTCATTCCATTTATATTTAGATTTTAAGTTTGTCTTGTTTTGAGAGTGCGACCTTGATCGGTCATGTCTAGACGACCTTGCCGTTAGTAGAGAATGTCAGTTCTACGTCCGCTTCAATTAATGCCACACGTATTAACACGTTTAATGACATTTACAGAGAGTCAACTTTCACAGTCGCTAACTCAGTAAGAACTTATCTACAATCTTGTTGCATCACGGAAGCGTTTGTATCTAACGCGGAAGCCCCTCGTTTCTTTAAGTCTTTACGTCTCTATATCTACAATAAATTAAATATTCAGCCATTCCCAAGCTTTTTCATAATTAACTACATTTATTTTTATTCTCTGTTTTATTATCATCTCTAATTAATCAATCTCCTTAGCCCAAATGTAAAGACCTTGTGATATCATTTACTATTCACGAACATTTGAATTCGTGCTTTCCTTATAATGTACTTGAAATGATGACTGTGTGCAAATTGAAATATAGCCATAACGTCATTGGTCTCATTGTCTGAAGATTTAAACTTCCGTTCAATACATTGTGCAAATTGCAGCGTAATGCCGACGGGATCTTTGTTTTTTCTCTCGTTTTATTTATAGCCCTTTGTTGTGCTCTTACTAGCGTTTGGTTTGTGTACATAGTAATTGCGTTTACAGCGATTCATCGACGTGCACAGGTGAAGGTCATGGTCGAGCTCACGGCGCCTGGACGCGACGCTCACACGACTCACATGACTTGTTGTTTGTATGTGCCGCGCTGAGCCGCTCACGGCTTGCGAACGATGGCGGCGTGGTCGAACGCGATTGGTCGGCTTTCACGAACCTCGTTACATAAACTCTAGTATCTCCGTTCCTAGCGCGAGTGACAAGCTATATGCACTTGGTCGTAGTATCTTAATTTGGTCATGCTTTTATAACCGTTTAGTGTGCAAAAAATAAACTATATCTTACTAAAGTGTAAACATTTATTCAAAACATTTAACTAACCTTAGACCGACTATATAATAACATGGATTAAATTTCATTCAGTATTTCCGTTCTATTCTTAGAAAATAAGCAGTGCTTGTCCATTATGTATATGTCTTCCGCGATAATAGTAGGTAGTGTACAAGACAATACTAAAAAAGAATACAAGCAAGCTATACCTATACTTATATATTCAAGGATCTGTATGATTGATCACTTTTTCAGAGTTACTTAGGTATGCAGATGCTTTTTCAGCTGCCGTTACGTTGAAATCTGTCAAGTGTACGGCAAGGTCGCATTTATATGCCGCCTGAGAAAGACCTCGCTCTTATAACTTGAGTCATATGGTTGGATCTACATTTGGGTTAATCACAATGAACGTATGTTTGTACCGGCGCAGCTTTTTCAACGATGACTAATCATTGTTTGGTATCTTGATGTTTGGGATGTATTGTGTCATTGAATATTATAATTTTGTCATTGTAATTATCATCAGTGTTTATCTTTTAAATATTGGTTTATTCATTATTTATTCCATACTTAGATGGTTCTTTATCGTTTCTGATTTAGTGTCTAATTAGAATATAAATGGTTGTAATAAACCTATTGAAGTCATGCACATTCTCTGGACTTCTTGAAAGTTCAGGGCGGTTAAGCTTAATTGAAGCAATATCAATGGAAAGCGTTGTTTCAGTCACGTCTTTTCTTGTTCTCTAAACCTTTGTATCAGGATCTCGTTATAAAACTTTCTTAGCGTCCTCAATAGGTTATCTATCAACAATATCTTCGATGTTTACTTTTGCCTCGGTTTTCGCAGCTCGTGCAATATTGTTTTAAAAACTACTTCAATAATTGCAAAGTGTTAACCGAGTGATTCCAACTTTCTAACAACCTTCTCAGTAGTCGTATCTATGTGTTTAGGATCTAATCTGTTTAAAAGCCTTGACATTTATTTTAATGTCATTTGGATATTTCCGTTTAATATTAATAATATATGTATGTGATACTGATCTCGTGATCTTTCTATGCGACAATGCATAATAAATTATTTTATTGTCATAAAAATTGTGAGAAAATCATAACTGTCATTTCCTGATATAATTTATATAGCTATAACAAGTTATGCCGCAATAAACCATAAATAACTATTTTACGGTTCGCCTGTGTTGTATCGAGACTAGATTTCTAGCCGTAAGCAGTTGGGGAAAGGTGAATAATATAGCCTCATTGAATAAGGTCCGTGCTTTGTCCTTAGACAGATTAAGGTGAAAATTGACTAGATTTATTCCCCTTGCATCGTACCTTATAGCGGTAGTTTATTTAAGTATCATTATAACCGACAATTTTCTGCTGTTGATATTAACCGCAAAATGCATGTAATTTACACCTTGCCCGTAATGTACAAGTTTGAGTTTAACTGCAAAGGGAACCATAAAAGTTCTAACTTAACTGTCTTGTTAGAGACTAATGAGAAAATTGTAATTATTTCTCATACTTAACTTTCTTGTTCACTTTAAATCGCTTTAGATCTTACTGCTGAACAAATATTTTTCACCAAACGAATTAGGTACTCTTTGTTTGTAATAAACAAAAACACAATTGTGGTTCAGTGTGTTACTAAATGTTGTGTTCATTAACACAACATTGTACAGGGAAATTCTGAATTTTGGGGATATTGCTCTCAGAGAATTAATGTTTTGAACAAGATATTTCTGAAATTGATTGAAAACGTTATTAAGCATGCCTCAGGCATGACATCTTGTGTTAAACATTGACCATACAAACAAATGTTCATCGTCTTTTATGACACCCATAGGAGGAAATATAAAAGCTCTAACTACAAACTAGAAACTACATTGCTCGCTGCAAATAGTGGTAAGCTTTTACTAGGAAGAACCCCACTGGGAGAGAAATGACGCGACTATTATGAATGTTATGGTGATAATTCACCATCAAATGGGCCATACGTCTAGACTATTCACCGAGGAAAATTAATTGCCTAGATAATGTATTTAAATACAGCGTACCGGAACGATCTCGTGTTTCATTCCATTTATGTCTAATGTTAACACTTGACACTTCTATTCCTTCTTGGCAAAGCAATATAATTACATTATCTTTAATAGCTTTTGATATATTGACTGTTTATCAAGCGAAAAGCGCCATGGAGCTGACGTCAATTTAATAAAATGGATGTACATACATAATTAAATGAATAGCTCATTGTAATATTATTGGTTCCATAACAGTTATTGAAGTCATATTTTATTAACAAAATGACACGTAATTACTGAGTAATAGTATTTCTTTCGATTTAGATAAATGTTATGGACGTTATATATTGTGCCATTATTGCAAAATCGAAGTTTTTATCCCGCTTAATACGTACCAACAAGTCCATTTACCGTGATAAACAACTGCCAAGGATGTTTATCATTTTTTCTAACGACCGGCTCGACTGGAATTAGCCAATAATGACTGTTTGTTTGTCTGTACGTCGCGCCTGATTGGACAGAGTTGACACTTGATTGAAATTTAACACTTAAGCACGCGATACTTGGCTATTTGAGCCGTTGTAATTGAAACATTGCGCAAAATATTCGCCGCATGTAGCCAGAAACATTGCACAAAGGCAAGTCCACACACCGTTTGAAGTGAATCTAAATATACATTTTGCAAGTCACTTCGAAGGAGCTTGTGTAAATTTAAAGATACAAAGAATGCTGAATGTTTTTCATCACAGTTCGTGAATTGTGACCAACGATAGCCGGGGCCGTGTCTAATGAAAGGTCCAATCAATTTGATCATCCATCGGCGGACTGTGTGAATGTGTGAGAAGGTCGTCAACGTACCATATAGACAGCGTCCGAGTCCAATGTCCGACTCGCTTGTATTTGTGATCATTTACTATATATTTCTATATGTCGTACCTGGAAAACGCGACACAACGATTTCAGCCTGTTCTTAAGGATTTCTGCAGTCTTGTCGCTATTTCCATATCCTTTACACAATTTCGCGGAAGCAGACCTTGGCCCACTAATGACAAATAATTATGACTTAGATCTTTCTTACGATAAATATTTATCATTAAATGTCTTGTCATACTACTTCCTTACGGCGCGCACTGTTCCCGCGCGCATCAAGGAGTTGTCAGCAAACTGTAGGGGCCCGACAGGGCCGAAGCCTACTGGGGTCAAAGGGTATGTGAAAATGGCACCCGGGACCCTGGGACCAAGGCGACGAATGGAACGGGGTAGGTTTTTAGTCAGTAAGAGTCTGACACTACTTCCCGCTCCACCCAAGGGCGGGATTTGACATTGGATGATTTTACCTACCGAAAAAAAAAAAAAAATACTATTTCCTTGTTTTTCTTCTACTTAAATATCTTTCTTTCGCCAATTAGTTTCAAGGATTGATTTACATTTGGTTTTAAATTTAATATCTGAAAAATAAGTTTCCTAGTTACGTTGAATCCTCCATTCGCTTCTCATATATGTGAAACTGTAGATATATCGGTTATTATTTCCTACATTTCACTGGTTGCAAAAATATACATGTTACGTAGTTAACGCAAGTACAAAACTGCATGTCAATTCGAACGTAGTGGATCATGTTACTTCCAACCGTAAAACTGACCACAACAAAAATATCTTTACATTCATCCAAGTAAGTTTTCTAACTTCAAATACCGTGTTTTCTAAGGCCTAAGAGTGGATTTCGTGCGAAATTTAATTTGTTGGATGTAAAAACATGTTTGTCGTAGGAAATATGAGAATGCTGGCGAGCGGCGACAACTACGCTAGTTTGCGGTCCAGGAATGTGATACGCGACCGCTTTGCTCGCGTCTTTCTATTGACTTGGTTATAAAGCTCTTAGTGAATCGTTGTATTTCCTTCTTAAATAAATTTTTGGTTTTCTAAATGATTATCGTGCCCCTTCTAAATAGCCGCCTCTCATTTACTTACCTAAGCTCAAATTGCACAAGAATGCTGCGTTTACAAACTTGCTATATTGTTTAATTACTCCATACGGAAAGTGTCGATAAATGTTTTTACTGACCTCACACTAACGTTTTGCAATCACTGACATGGCAAGTTTACTTCTTCATTGGAATTATTCACGCAATTCGATGTTGTAATTCGCGCAAGAAATTCGTATTGTTAAATAAAAAAGCTAATCTAGGAATAATTGCTGTTAGTCTTTCAAAAGGCCTTGCTAAAGTAGATGCTTGATTCTTTTAATTGAATTCAATGAGATCTTGTTATCTTAGATTCGTGTCGTTCAACGTGATTTACATTTATATTTTTTCATTGTTTTTGTTTTTACACAATAAATTGCTATTGTTATTGTCTACTTCGATATCTTATTACATGTACCAGGACAGTATAGTTTTACAGATGTGCCTATCACTCCGTAGGCGCCGGTGACCGCATTCTTTATGTCGTCGCTGCGTATTGAAAGTGGAGCAGGCATCCTTTCAACGTTTATAAGATTTGCAATACCATAGTTCTCGCTATCTACACGGATCCTAGTACCTATATTTGAATTTATTATATATGCAAAAGGAAATGTGATTCCCATTGTGCACTTTTCAATTTAAATGATAATCTTGAAATTATGATGATTTATTTTCCAACAATGGACTAGAAGGAAATGGTGACCAATATACCTTTATTGAATGGAAATTAAATGACCAGTGTCTCTAACACTGTCATGTATATTGAAACCTGGTTACATCATAAGTAATATACAATGAACGACTAATTGTATGATAATAGGATTTGCATAATTTTGTCTGTGAAAAAATAGTACCTGCATTGGTTTGCTAGTCTGTTTTTATTAAACACACTTTAACTACTTGACTGAATTATATTTACGGTTCCAAATACTTTTCTTCAATGTACTTTAATTACCTTTTATTATTATTTTTATCAAGATTAAACTCGGATGGCTTAGAAAATGTCTAGGCTTTCTTAGATAGATACGAAAAATTTTGTAAAAAAATAAGTTGTGGTCCGTCATTCTCGTTTTATTTCCTCTGAAATGTTTGATATTTCAGTATTGTGTAATACATTTTTATTTCTGTACTGGTCATGAATGTTATCACTAAACACATTATCATACTCGTGAGAAACTCCTAAACAATTATTTGGATGAGCTTGTTTTGTGGAAAATTCTAGAATTGACATAAGCTACTCGTATTTAGATGGATGATCCCATATGCGTTTGGGTCAATGAACCTATTCGACTTTGAGTTGTATCAATAAGACATGCGTTATTTGTTCGCGATAACAAATACTATTGAATGTCGAATAACAAAAGATACAAGCAAGTGTTTTGGTTTGAGATAATGCAACTCGAATTCTGCCAGTCAGCGTTTCAAAATTGCGTATTTTGAAACTGACTGGCTGAATGTATGCGATTAGTTACGACTTTGCGAATAGTGAATAGGTGATAAAGTTGTATCTCTTGTATATTTTCTTAAGAAACGATGGCTACATGCAGTGTCTGCTTGCTTTGTTGCAAGATGTTTATTGCTTGAATGATTTGATATTCCTTCTGCGTGTTTATGGTTGTCGTTTGGTTTATTACAATGTTTATTTATAAACGAATCTGCTTTGAAGACATGACGATGTCCTGTATCTTTAATTTTATTATGTTCCTCTACGTTCACTTCAATTCGTTTTGTTCCTTTACTAAGACAAATATTATCTAGCTTTACAACACAGACAGTTTTCTACACACAAGCGCCATATTATTATGAATGACGTCAATTGAACCTTCATACCCGCACGATTTGACGCATGACCTAAAATATGCGTCTATAACACCGTTATTAATTACTAAGTTTCTGACACTACTATTAGATATCAGTAAACAAAGCTGGATTCGCATTATCGATTTGTTTAAGGCTATGTTCTCCTGGTATTAGTGATGGGCCATCAGCTGCTGCTACCTCTTTTGCTTCTTTGGCGTCCTTCCTCTCCTGCAAAATGACAAATGATTAAGGTTGTTAAAAAAGAAAAGTTACAACTTTTCTTCGAATTTTATACTTTCGTGATCAACTAAAAAATATCAGAAGGAGAGTGCTGTCCAGAGTTATCCACAAATTTGATGGGTGTTTTCACCTACAGAAAAATTGCAAATAATAAATAAGTCAGTCTGTAAGAATATTAAGTTCATCGTTTTTAAAGTAAATTAATTTTGAAGCAACGAACACTTAGGGAATACCTAAAGACAAATAAATCGTCAAATCACTCCGGAATTTCCATTATTATAATAGGTTTCTTATCAACTTGACAACTTACTATTGGTAATGATGACAAATTACCAAGACACAGTTCCACTTTTCATTGACAGAATAAAAATAGTGGCTTTTTCAGTAAAACCTTGTACTCACTAGTCAAATTCAGCAGCTGTGCGAGGATGATATGACCTTTCCAATATCATCAATATCACATTGCAAATAGCGTCACAAATTTTAAGTATTGCAGTTATTATCCAAAGTGCATTTTGTTACTATGTCATTTTATGCGCTGGTAATTGTTATCCGCTTTAACGTAGCATAATGATTATTGAGCGCCATATTACATCGGATTATTATAGTAATAATATGTATTAAATTGTTACTAGTGCTACTAGTAAATGTTTTTCGTAATATTCTTGCATTATGAACGCAAATCACATGTTATTTATAATCATAAAAACGGTTTTACAAGTTCACATGGAGCAATTTTATATAAATAATGTTTAAAATAAATATAATATAGTCTGAAAAAATGATAAATAAATATACCTACCTAATTTAATAATAGAGTGTACGTATTTTTCACAAGATACTCGCACAATAGTTAAATATCAATTGTGAATAAGGCTTAGTTCAGTAAAAACAATGTTTTTAAAGCAATATGATCGTGAAACTCTCTATCTGAAGTGTTAGTAGCTCATGGATGTATCACAAAATTATCCATACTTATAGATATTTTTTTGTCAGTTTTCAAAGATAAGCAACGTTCACGCCCCTACATTCGCTGGTGGCCTTTAAACAGCTGTATCGTTACTGATAAGCGACTGAAAAGGCCTCGTTTTCAGTTGCGATAACAACCATATTATAGTAGTGTCAAAAACGATGACAGCAAAAAAATTATAACCGAAAAAACATATTTTTTCCCAGATAAGTGTGCGATTGATTGGTGCAAATGTGAATTTATATTTATACAACTGTAGTGAATGTATTAACTTATTTAACATATCCATATATATGAGGACCCAAAACATGGAACGTTACAAATCCGATGCGTTACGATGGCGTGCTTCCTACTACAGTGATTTAAATTTAAACTAGTGCATAGTGGTCGTAAAGTCTGATCTGTTAGACTGCGTTAAATTATTTATTAGTTAGTGTTTATATCGTGTGGATTATGCTGATCAATACATTTTTGGACACGGAGGATTTCGTGCACTTGTATTATCCGGAGGATGAGCCTGCGGCCGTGCAAGGCTGTGGAGCCGGCGCGCGCATGGCGTCCAAGTACCCGCCCCGACCGCCCTCGCCCGAATACTCACAGGTTTGTGCAGAATACACCTCTTCATTTTTATGAAAGCCTGGTACCTACGTTATTGGTAAGGTGTCAAAACAGTTTGACACAGTATGTACCAATGTTTTTGGTTTGGATAATAAGTCCATTAAGCCATGTAGTCGTAAAAATATTTTTGTTTACCATTAAAATAGAGTATTTAGCAGTAAATGTGTCAAGTCAGCTTTCTCGGTAAGCTTCGTTTGCTGAGGTAGTCAACACTACAATCAAATTCTAAATTCCATTTTACCGAGATCGCGCTTGTTTCAATCATTCCACATATTGTCCAGTTACGCAGACACTTGGGATACAAAACTACAACAATTTTACATCACAAATTTGAAAATAATTAAAACAGCTACTAAACTTCACTTGAAAAAATCCTGACAAAAACTCCTGTCTGACATAGGTTTGAAGAGAATTTTTTTTTAATGAGTTAAAGGAATTAATTAATAATGTCACTATTGAGGCACGTATGGGCAACTTCATAATTTCTTTAAGTTACAGTTTTGGCACAGAAAACTTGCGTATCTATATTATCATTTATTACTAATACTATCGATTACATTCTCAGCTACGAGTATGTAATCGATGCTATGTTTCGAAAACGTATTATTGACCCGATAGTTCCACAATAATTTTGAAATAAAATTAACACTTACACAAATTAAAATATATCGTCTTACAATAACTCGATAAGTACCTATTTCCTTGTGACGGTCATGGTAAAAAAGTTGAGAAAATATTCAAAGTTACGTTTTTGTTATGTAAAATAAGGTAAGTAGTTAAATATTGACGGGGAAAAAGTTACGGTATACGAGTCCTTCACCTTGAGACCAATAATTGTATATACGTCGCTGCCCCCGCTCTTCCCAACCCCCCTGTCTCGTCCGTTCATTCAACGGGGAAGGACGAGAGTACTATCAACCTATGATAACTTGGTAGGGCTTCGCGTCGAGTAATTGGAACTTTTCGAAGTAAATAACTTCCGTAGTATGAAAATAACAGGATGTTGAATTCTATTTAAGATTTTCCTGTACTATTATTAAAACTGGAATGAGTGGGTTAGGATTTCAAAAGAGTTTAATTGAAATGTAAGGCAGGCGTTCCGTTGTGTATTTTGTGTTCAAATTTTCTTGTTTGTCGACGGTACTGGCGCAGCTACCGAAGGGCTGGACGGGGCAGTACCCTGGGGCCCCCAAGATCGGGGGGCCTACTACTAGAGAATAATTCTCCCGTCTTTGAAATCTAAATGATATAACTGGATTGCAACACTACTTTAATCATGAAAACTAATTTTATTCAGTAAAATTATGACACTCTCCCGCTCTATTCTATTCCATCCTGAGCAAGAGAAGTGTTTTAAAGATTTTCCAAGTAAAAAAATGGGCCCCATATTGTTTTTTGGCTCAGGACTTTTGTTTACCTGGCTACGCCATTGCTTGAGAGCTTAGTTTTATTGTCATTTGTGATCAGCAGTCTAATGAATGACTATGTAGGGATAAACAAGGTGATGATAGCAAAACTATGTTTGCATTTCTAGAGAAAACAATCACGTGTTTATTAATAAACAATATCTGATGAATCATCCACTTAAAATAAATGTGTTCCAAATTATATTTACATTGTGAACAAATAACAGACACTGTGTGCTTCCTTTGTTTGTTTACACACTACTGGCTATCCATCTGTCTGATTAAGGTTTTTTTTTTTTTAACGTAGGTAAAATCATCCAATGACGAATCCCGCCCTTGGGTGGGGCGGGAAACAGTGTCAGACTTTTACTGACTAAAAACCTACCTTTCCATTCCTTGCCTTTATTCTGTGGCCCGTGGTGACAGTCTCACATAACCTTTGGGCCCCAGTAGGCTTCGGCCCTGCTGGACCCCTACAGTTTGCTGACAACTCCTTGAGGCGCGCGGGAACGGTGCGCGCCGTAGTCGACCTGAGCTCGGACCGGTCTGTTACCGGACGGACGGACAGCGAGCTACCCATTGCCCACCGTCCGCGAGCCCGCGCCTACGGTGGTCTGATTAAGGTGGCCTTCCCCACACGCTTATCATCCACGTCGTGCATGGTTTAAAAGCTTGTTGCTTAAAAAGCAATCCAACGCGATGTTTTATGAAGAGGCAACGCGAAAAAAGAGATAACGCCTGAATTTTTTTTTGGTATTCGACAATTTACTCGAATATTTCATAAAACTTGTCGAAAATACGTGTAATTTTAAAATCCTTAAAAATGTTGAGACAAATGGTCATCATTTAGAATCTGGATTGAATATGCAAGGCTTGTATAGAAGTATTTTTTTATATTTTTAATATATGAGTTAATTATGGATGGCCGAAGGTTTTTTTTTATATGATATAAACTAGTGCTTGACTGCGATCCCACCCGATGGTAAACAGTGATGCAATATTGATGATAAGGCGCACTAGTTTATTAAGAGCCTATTCACTCTAGCCTTGAAGAACCAAATTATAATCGGGTGGAAAGACCGCAGCAGGTAAGTTCACTTAAAATAGCAGATTTTGCAGAGGTCTTTTCTGGATTAGTTACACAAATTTATGTTTTGATTTCTATAGAAGTCTAGACAATATCCACAAGATATCTGTGTATCCAACATATCTAAAGAAAGATGTGTAATAACGGAAAGGATGCTCTTAAGAGCGGCCAATCCGAGGTATAGTTTTTCTTTTACGTTATTATGACGTTATTACATATCTTTCTCGGTTTCTATAGAGATCAAATTCTAAATTTGTCTAAGACAACTCCAATAATGACCTCTGTAAACCTGTATTTTGCGTGAACTTTGGGCCTAATAAAGAAAATACAACTAGGAAACCTGGCTCATTTAATAAAATATGGATTTTTCTTCCAAAATCTTTTAGTTTTTAAAAAAACACGTATTTCCTTCCTGGAACAAGATTTACTTATTCCTTGTTGTTGAAATTATTCAAGTGAATGGCGGAATTATCGAATGCCAACAGACTTTTCAGGTGTTATTTCTCTTGCATTATCAATTCATCAAACATTACTTTGGATTGCATTGGATGAAACAGTAAGCTTTTAAACAAAGCTCACGTTGACAATTGATGATTGGGGGAGGGCCCTCTTAAAAGATTCCCCCTATAAGACGTATTCAAAAACGTAATTTATCAATTGAAGCTAATGGCGTGGTTATATGAGCTATAATGGTCGGTACAGTGTCAGATGCATCGTAATGAGTCACACTTGTGAATCATTACTAAAACATGTTCCCTCGCTAGTGTCATTGTTGAACACATGTAGTATTGTGTGGGATATCCTAATTTGGACTTCATTAATTAGTTCTTGACTGCCTTAACATTTGACCGCCTCATCAAAAAAGCAAAACTGCCATCCTTAAGCTATAATGCCGTTATCTGACAAAATCATATTTTGAGTTACGCAAAAAAAAACAGCGTAAAATTATCTAAAACCTATTAGAAAAATACGAGATATAATATACTTAGAGAGATCGATATAAAATTTTTGTATCAAAAAACGAAAGCCCGCTAAATGTCAGATAACGGCATTTTATTTAGCTAAAATGCCGGCAGAAAAGCGATTCTTCCTGCAATCTGTCATGTAGTCGTGACCGTGGCGTGCTGGACACATTTTGCTTTGTCATTATTGTAGATACATGTTGTGGCCAGATATTAGAATTGATCACATCATGATGTGACTGGCTATTTCATTAAATGGTGCTATTTCAGCTAAACTTATAATTATTCAAAAGTGACTGATCATATCGTAAAATAGTTACGTTGTCCACTGGTAAAGACCACTGTTCCTCGATGTATTCATGTTTTCTACTACAAAATATGCTTTTGTTTCGTCATAAATACTAATTGCGCACTAAAATATTTTATATTCTGGATGGTTTAAAAAAAGAAACCAAGATAAAGATGGCGGGGTCTGTGTTTGGTCGCTTCGCTCGCTCACTAGACCCCGCCATCCCCTTCTAACCTAACCTGTCTGAGTGCCCCAAGTCGCATATAGTGTAAAATTCTATTAATATTTGGTGTACAATAAGTATTTTTAGTGAAGAATAAGGGTTTTGATGCACATTTGAACATATTATCGTTTTAAATTGCAATTGTCTTTTTAATTGAAATTCTAAGCTTCTATTTGTTCTAAGAAGAACAGTACATAAGTTCCTACTTTCTTTAGACCTTTTATTATAATAGAAATCTTACATTTATGATATGGTCAAACATGGATTGACATATCATGAAACATTAACTTTTAAACCATGTGGTAAGTTTTAAATGGCCATATCATGAAGTGATCAATTCTAAGACATTAATGTGTCTGTCAAAACGTTAAAAATATTGTAAAGCTCAATGCAGTTAACATGAATGTGTGTTCCAAAAATAGTGCTAACATTCAAATTATACGAATATGTATTACTAAAACGTGTAGCTAGATGTTAATTTTAGAACTACACAGTTATGTAGACACGATGACAAGCTGTTCGATAACATTGAAAGTTTTCAATGTTACTAAACACTTTGCCAAGCAATTTGTCATTACGTCAGTAACGTCACAGATGCATTCAACCAGAATCACATGAGCACAGACAGATAATACCGCCCATAGTTGCACACGCCGGAAGTTTTTTAATCCATTGTTGTTTGGAATGAAGAGTGACACACAAAAGTCTGCAAATCACTACTATCCCTGTGGTCACAAACAGCTACTAGTGCTACTACGCATCTTCCATCTCCTTTACGTGTTCTAATAGTTAGTAATCATACCAGGAATTCATAACATACCTACAAAATACCAGTACTAAACCTTGAATGGGCCTTTCAATGCAACACACGGCCTCGAGCAGGGTTGAATGACATGAATGATTGAGTGAATGGATAATGAACGCTCCTTTTCATTCATTCACTCTGTATCACTGTTATAACTATTTCAGCGTACTAGTGAAGTTGCGAACACGTTTAAAACAAAGAGATAGCCATAAGAGTCAATTTAGGTAATAAATCTTTTTATTCCGTCTCTTTATGATTCTTTGTGTAGCTCCTTTGTTTCACACACTACTTCTGCAACTACACTTGTCTTCAATGATATAATTATTTCCTTGCAAGGCATATCATATGAATAAACAGCTATCTTCTTATAGATAAAACTGCAAGTATTGTGATAATTCTATAGTTCTGCAACACGCGGACGTGAGCTGATGAAGTCCACACTGTAACCTCAAACGACCTTATTCTATCTCCTACCCACACTACAGTTGCATTAGTCACGCTTTACGTTATGCAAGCGAAGGCTTGCCCCTTCCGCGATGCTATTGCCTAATGCCATGCTTTGATAGCGTCGGGGATCTGTTTGTGGCAGAAGTAACGTGTGACGCAACAAACGTCTTTGTGTATTTAATAACGGTGCTGTGTGTAAATGGGAATGTCAAAAACCTATATTATTTGACACTTTGCATGTCTGTTCTCTATTTTGCTACATTCATTATGATCCGTGTCTCTCCATACATACTTATATGAAGCTCCTCACAAAACTTATACTCTTACAAAGCCATGGTGTCCTGGTTACGTGTATCTTGCGTGTCAGGAAATACTACCAACTTGTAAAAAATAAATTGATTTTAATATGTATATTACCATTGTCTTCATGATTTATTTTAAGTTTTTTTAAGATTTTGCTGACGTATAGATTCAATGCTTTATTTTAAAATTCTGTCAATTACCCACTTCATTTAAATAAACGTTACATTACGTTATAAAACAAACAGGTTTTACAGGTGGACACAAAAAATAAGTAGTTATGCTCATACGTTATGTAACTTGCATATAGTTTGTAATCAATTCGTCTTGGGTAATTTATAAGAAACTAAAAGACGGTATCGAAACACAATATCATTTCAAAGATCGTCTCGTTAAAAGTTCAGTACTTGCACCGCTATTTCATTCATAATTCTCACACCAACTAATTTTTATGCAGTCCTGGTATTTTAAAGCTTCCGTTTTACTATATAGGTACTGTTCGAAATACTCTCAACTTCCTCACTATTTAAGAAAGAGAATACGCGACTGACTTTACAAATGCAAATAGCTCTGAAAGTATTGTTTTAGTCGAACATTTAAAGAAAATCTAAACACATTAAAAAAAACGGTTCAGTAGCGACCAAAAAATAATTTTCTTGATGATATTCTATAAACACCTAAAAAGCTCTTTAACATAAAAGAAAATTTAGGAAGACATCGACCTCGGGACTACGTTCTTAGATTTTAATTTTATACAAGCGATTTTTCAAGGGCACAGTGAAAAATATTTAAACAAGATCCTGTTTTGTTTTAATTAAAGCTATAATATACCTGTGTGAAACGTTCTAAAATATATGTTGGTGCTCCTCAGAGCCGGCGGGTTTTTTGTGTGATGTTTACCATTACCATCCATCGACAGAAGAGGTGAACGACCCACGCTTCAAATTCAACTATGAAACCAACCATATGTATGGGTACCCCCATTCATGCAAGTTTATAATAATCGGTTGGACTTTCCTAGTTGGTCGGTTAGTCATTCGGTAGTAGTCGACTCTAGGCGCCCACCCGCAAGGCTTTGATGACTTTTTTTAATGATTACGACCCTGCTTTAGTGCGGAGTTTGTTTCTGTTTTAAACAGTAAGCTTTGTTTATTTACACTACGGTTTATAAAAAGTATCAGTACTCTCCTTTTAATATATTGCCGTTTTATGAGAATATTTGATTCGTTGCCATATAAGACAACAATAAAACCGTCTAACGTTACGTTTTGTTCAACAAAAAAATATAGCTCCGATTTCGATCTAGTTTTTTGTCATACGGTCAACAACACACTTGATTATCTCATCTCGCAAGAATGTACGCTATTTTCTTACTTATGTAACTACAGGCAAGTCAGTAATGGCGTAGTTGGTCACGTCTGATTAGTGCTAACAAAAAGCTTTTTAGTTTTTTGGATGTCTGTCTCTATTGTCGCGTAAAAGTTTGTGTTCATTGAACCGCTAAGGGTGAATGCGCTAAAAGAACCGTGGGCGCACACCCACGATCTCCTAATATTTTAATATGCCCATTACTCGTTAGGCTGTGTTTCAATGCTGTACAACAATTGCCATTCAACAATTGCTATTCAGCCCTTACAAAGTGTTGTCCCACAGGAATCGTAAAATGACAAAAGAAGTATATCATCCAGGTACATAACAGTATACGCGAGTTTAAATGATAGCCTATCGGCTGTAATGGGCAATCTTTCGCGATGAATCATAGTCATAGGCCATGTAGGTGTATGTTCTATGCCGAGCTCATGTGAACCGCCACGGGGAATTACGTCTTTACTATGGAATGCTGCACCAATTATATATGATGGAAAGTGGAGCTTAAGTCAAACGAAATACGAGTTATTACTTGTGGTGTATGAGCATATTATGAGATGTGTAGAGTTATTTATGTGAATGTGTGTTATGCAATGAAGGCATGATTCCGTTTTAATATCACCATTTTTTAAATATCAATATTTTATTACGATATGCCTCTGCTTTTTATGAACTTTTTAAACAAACCAATTAACCATGGATACTCTTAGCTACGGCGTCAGCTTTCTCGTATACACAAGGAAAGTGTTTGTCGATTAAGACGACGAAATTAATTGCTTTTAAACAAAATTTTATTAAATCAGGTCAATTACCGCCGCACTGTCGTTGCCAATTACATACCTACTAATTACATTTCGTTATTATTTCTTTTACTGTATCAAGTAGCTGTGATTGGTTATTATAATAACAAAACATACAATATTACAGTGGTAGTACCAGTTTCATATAAATTATTAAAATTGTATTTTTCATACTTATGGCCTGCGGAAACCTTTGCCCTGCAGTTGAAAAAATAAGGACTGAATATTATTTAAGTTTCGGTAACTCATGTTATGTTACGTCATGTACTTAATGAATTTTAAACTGTGTGTTTATACCTACATTTTTTTCCCTAAACGTAGCCTTGATAACTAACAGCAACACTCGTAACTTTAACTCATCATTTACTTAACGACTTGTTTGTAGGTTTTATGCGAAACTTGACACTGCTTACAAAATTGTTTAGTTACTGCACATTATTATTTATGCTGTCCTAGTACTTGGAAGTGTGAGTCAATGCAAAGTTTTTAATAATTTCTTATGCTTACCTGTGTATGAAGGAAAATAACCTTGTGTGTACTTTTAAAACGCTACAGTTGACGTAGTAGTTGTGCAATTGACTGCTGCTCTGCGTATCGCGGGTTCGATTCCCGTACGAAACAAATATTTAATGGCCTGCAGGTAGTTGTTACAGGTCTTGGTCTTGGTATTTTGTACATTGTTTTTGAACGCACCCGCGATTCAAGAATAATTCCTAGTGTGGGGCAAAGTTTATTTAAAAAAGAATAAAGAAAAAAAATATCAGTAGGTACCGGCCTTTTGAATTTTTTACATATTTCAAACTTATTTACATCTTGTGTCACAACGGTTTGTGTTTGTGCATAAAATGTAATATTCAATGCATAATGTCTTGTGTGAAAATTGTTTCAAGTAGGTGTATATATGTAAATGTTTTATAATTTTGTTTGTCAAATGTAATCATTGGGAAAATGAAAAGCTACATAGTAGGAACAAGCATTCCATTGCTTGTCAAGACTGAATTTCAAAGCCATATTCATGAAACTTACTAGCATTGAAAAAAAATTAACCTCACCGCAAAACCTTTTAAATTCTTAAGGAAATAGTAATAACAATAATAAACAAAGTAACGCAGGTATGTTCTCAAGTAATCAAGCAGCCATAACATTTCAATGATAAATTAAAAAATGCAGAAATAAATGTAACCTCTGAATTCCGTCCTTGATAGCGCCATCCTGTAAATACTACAAGCATTTAAAAGTACGGATAAGTACGCAATGCGCATGAGTGGCAAGTTAGGTAACGCAAGGTCGCTTTCTAACGTGTTCTGTAGTATCCAACGAGGGACAGGCATGCGGTATGGGCGTGAGCCGAGTGTGAATTGCCTTATAGTATGCGCAATGGTTGGAAACGCTGGGTTTTCTTTACTTTTAAAATTTCCATCACGTATGTTGGAATTCTTTGGTACTACTTTAAGGGCCGATTCGGCAGTTAACTTTTAACGGAGGAATTATGTTGATGGTTTGATAGCTTTTTTAAAGAAAAACCGTGGAACGTGAAAAGGTGACACGTCCTACGCTTTTTCCAGATTAATTCCGTTGAATCCGGCTCGAAGGACCGAGTTGTTCATCTTAAAAATTACCGATACCGGATGTCAGGTAACTAGAGTAAAACTCAAAATATTTTTTTCATAATCTGACATATCAGCTTACCAGATTTTTGACACTATTTTATTAGTCTCCACTCTCTACCGCATTGCTGTGGCAGTCGATGAAAAATTTAAAAGTTACTACAACATTCACCAATTAGCCAACTAAGTAACGATACAGGTTTTCTTACGCATATTATTAAATTATCTCCTCAGAAGTAACCACATTCCACTTAGAAGTTTCAAAGCGCTACCGGTGAATCATAAGCACGCAAGATCATAATTTATGATTCGACTCGATTACTAAGCATTTTGGTTATTGTAATATACAGGCGATAAATAATACCAAGGCAGCATAACTTCACGTACAGTGCTTTTTACATAATATATATTCGTTATGCATTTAAGCATTTAACTTGACTGCACCGTAATAGTGCATGTCATTATGTAACAAAAGTTACGTATATTGTAGAAAGGTATTAAATTGCATGCTATTTAATATACCTTAAATATGTTCTCTTTGTATTTTCAAGAGAAATGTTTTGAGCTTGGTAAACTTTAATCTTTAATCCAGTTAGAAAAGGGCTTTTATTGCCTTCCCGAATGAAAGGAAAACATAAACAATGCTCAAAGTATTTTCCAACTTAGTTTTTCATCTTGTGTAAGTTGTAAATTGTTTTGAATAAGTTATTGTGATGCTGCACAAATAAGCGATGTAGTGGAAATCTGTCACCATTATTTATGCAGAATCTGTATCCCTTGTCCTAAAGCATTCAGTACATTATACCCTAGTAGTGGTCCTTTGTTTTTGTGGTTGACATTTAAAATTTTCTCTTATGAAATGGGTAACAGTATGTATTTGAATGAGCTACCATTGTTATACATACTTATTCCAAACTACGACTTCTTTACAATTTCGCATAGTCACTTGTGTTTTCCTTATCTAGTGTTGGTATCGCCTTCAATTCTGCTCCAACAGAATTTAGATCATATTCCAACAACAGACACACATTTCTTGATAAGGTACACACAGCTCTGGGTAATACAAGCTTCTCTGTTTGTAAATACCGTACATATCAATACACAAATACAGAAAGAGAAAGTGTATTGCGATCTCGCTCGGGCTTGTGGTACCCTTAGGACCATCTTGTTGTCTGAATGGAGCTGTTATCAAATTATAGTAACAGTTAAACAACAACCGAATACAAAAGTGAACGCGTTCCAATTAATACTTTATTAGTTAAATAATTTGTTCGTTTACATTTTCGGTCTCGTGTTGAATTTTAATTCGACCTTGTGGCTCGTGTGCACAATTTGTAAACGATTGTTCATTAACTTGTTCAATAGGTTCATTGTTATTGGAGAGTTTTTCGAAATCTGTCTCAATATGAATATGTATGTGTCTATGTCCGATGTCACGTGTCTCAATATCTCTGTCCTTCTCGAGGTATTGTGCGGATGCAGAGTAAATAAATGTTTCTTTACTTCAAAATTTATTTATCCTGCTCGTCTTGAATCAAATATGTCTGCTATCATCAACTACTAAAAGTATCTTAATCCAAAAATTACAATATCCTTTGATGACCATAATATTTTTAGTATTTTCTAAGCGGAAATGACTCTGTTCAATAGAGCTGTTGGGATCATTATGATGTGTTTATAGACAATTTGGCCAAAAATAAATGTAGTTGGCATCTCGCACGTGTTTCAAGTTTAGAACTGTTTGACGGCTAATTGAAATGTGATTGGAGGTTTAATAATCGTGAATTTCAGCTCGAATACGAAGTTATGGTGTTTTATCCTCAACTAATGGTAATTTTCCTTTGTTCCCAGGTGGTAGTGCCATCGACAAGCGAGATGGGAGACAGAGAGCGGTACCGTGCGCCCCCGCAGCCGGAGCCGCCACCACACCGTGTGCGTGCTGCGGACCTGTATCCGCGCTTGCGAACACACTACGACGAGCCTGGCCTAGATGCAGGGTTCACGCCTATCTGTGGGGAATTTGTGCAGGTGAGAATCAGAATCTTTCGAAAATCATTGGTACTGCTCCAATACAACAGTGTGTGTGATCTGACAATATTAGGTTTGTTATATTGTCGTGTGGCATACATAATATTATCAACTAGCTTTTGCCCGCAGTCTCACTCCCGTCAACTGACTACTCTATTCTACTCTACCAAATTCTGCCCTAGGCTAGCCTACCCAATTCTACCCTACGCTACCCTACCGTACCTTAATCTACCCTACGCTGCTTACCTACCTACCCTACCCTAATCGTGATATTTTTTTTTTTGCTTTTAAACCTTCCCTGTATGCTGGTGAACGAAACAAAAAAGAATTATTAAAATTGGTCCAGCTGTTCTTAAGTTATAGCGTGACTAGGAGAAATAGGGGTTCATTTATATAGAATAGCAGATCCGGCAAACTTCGTTCCGCCTAATAGCCTGATTTTTCATGAGTCTTTCCAAGACCAAAATTAGCTAAATCGGTCCGACCTCCGGCCGTTCTCGAGTTTTAGCAAGACTAACGAACAGCCATTCATTTTTATATATATAAGAAGATAAGGTATGTACTAGGATTATATAAATTACGAGGAAAGCTCTGCTCGTTAGTACACTTTGCATATTCAATTCTGTAATTGGATTGCTCAAAGATGGAACCTCACAGACCAGTCATAACGCGATAGATAAGGAGTTATGGTTAGTTTTCTAAGCAGAAGTACTAGAAGAGGCTTCAGTTTTGTTCATATTCTTATGCGAACAAAGACACATTCATTTGTACAGCAAACAGGGTTATACTATTTACTTGCTTAGGGAAAATTTATGAATTGTTTCGTTTTCTGCCGTTTCTTGCTAGCTAAGACAATCGAGGACATTTATGGAGATACTGAAGTATTTATACTTGTCACTATGATTGTAAATATCAATAGGGAAAACGGAAAATAGCTAAGTGTTTTCGTAAGGGGTTTTCTATATAATCGCCTTGAAGGCTTGAATGCAGTCAGACATGACGCAATACGAACGCAGACTCACTCAATCACGCAATTTGTTACTATTTGTTGGTAGTTTTTTGGTAATAACAGCTTATTTACGGGAAACTACGAATTAGGTAATTTGAAACGAAAATTGTGGTTATTGCAATTTAATAGTACGTTTTGTTACCTTCATAAACGTCTGTACCAACGATGAGTACGGTATTGTTTCCCAACGTAAATTACATGGTTGCCGCAACCTCTTCAATAGACATGACGTCTTAATAAAGCCTTAATGATGTCGTGACAAATGTGCTCTGAACACATCTGGTAAACAACTGTATTTCCTAGACTCCTAGTCCAAAGTCCATGTCAATAATTTAATTAATTAGCGAAATTGTAACAAACAGATAGAACATGCATTATTAAGTAATACCGCTGGTGGCCTAAAAGGTCAGCAGGTCGCGTGCATCGAGTTGAACGAACCGCAATGACGTTCCGATAGTGTTTAGCTCCGTTCTAGTTCTGCATTCCTGGTAGTTCGTTGACTGTGCGTTATCAGCCCAAAGCGTGCACTTATGACTGTAGAAACTGCAGCTTTGCGAAAATAGTAGATAGTATGCGTGTACTTATGTTAAGGAGCATGACTGGAGTAAATGTTTTCAAAATCGTGCTGAGCACGAGATAACTCAGATAACTGTATCAGCATACCTATAAAATATAGAGTATTCAGTACTTCAACTGTAAGTGTAATTCTGTCACAACAACACTGTAGCTACTTAAAATTAATTTTAGATCCAAAGTGTTTCGTTTCGATTCTAAATGAACCAAACTCTTTTAGAACATACTGTATTACCCTCATCTTAGGTATGTATCAAGAATGAAACTTCAACCTTATCATTTGTTGGCAGTGGGTTGGTAGAACGGCGGACGGTGGAACTATCGCAATGTCCAACTACCGTCTGCACGTACAACCTCGTCGGAGAAACGGACCGGGTGCGTCCATCCCGCTCCGTCTCATCGACGCACTGGAGATACGGGACCTGCTGCACTTGATCGTGCTCTGCAAAAATGGAAGACAACTCAAGTTAGTATCCTTGCGTTATATGATAGTCTGGTACCTATTTGTGAATGCCACATTTTGACGGTATGGTTAGCGCAGCGGCTGAGCCATTGGCCGTGTTGCAGGTTCGATTCCCGCATGAAACAAATATTTGTATGGACTCAGATAGTTGTTCAGTCTCGGTCTGGATATCTTGTATACAGTTACAGTATGTATGGGAGTTTTGCATGTTCGTGAACGCACCCACGAAACAGGAGTAATTCCTACAAATTTGTTAGCATTAATTCTGATTAGGGAATATGATAGTAATGCATCCTATTCCTAGGTTCGACTGCCAATTTAGATAAAATAGTTACTGCACGTTTCTGTTGCCAATAAAACATGATCCGAGAATGATTGCGTATGTTTTGGCCAGCATATCTATTTTTTTTTTTTTAAATAAACTTTACCTCTTGCTAGGAATTACTCTAGTATCACGGGTGCGCTCAAACACATGTAAACACGCATACACAAGACACTAATACTTGTATATAAAAATTCGTAGAGTCAATCGAGTGTTAAAGGCACTGCTTGTTCAAATACTGATAAGATAATTCTAAAAGTATTTTATAATTATACCCACTAAATTATCTAGTGTTTACATACAAAGTTATGAGTTATTCAAATAAGTAATTAAGCCGCAGAAAGAACATGTTAAAATTATCTTGTTTGAAGGAAAAACGTGCTAAGTAATCAAATGTTACTATATAGAGCAAATCGCCAAACTTAAGTGGCAGTGGGCAGGGCGCAATGCTCGCAGAACAAATGGTTGAAGAGAACGAAAGGTTCTGGAGTGGCGACCGCGTACCGGAAGAGGCAGCGTTGGAAGGCAAGGTGGACTGATGACCTGTGGTGCTATTCTCTAAGAAAACGCAGCGCTGCCGCAACGACGAACACCCAAATAGGATACATTGAATTAACAATCCAATGTTTAGGGACATTAGGTTGACAATCCAATGTATCCTATTTGAGTGTTCGTCGTTGAGGCAGTGCTGCGTTTTCTTAGAGAATAGCACCATTGGTAAGAGTCGTGACAATCCGATGGATGCGAAACGCACAGAAATGGTCGTTGTGGCAACGTTTGGGGGGAGGCCTATGTCTAACAGTGGACGTCTTTTGGCTGAAATGATGATGATATACTAAAGAGTACATAAGTCCATAAGTTATCAAATACAGATAGCAATGTTGATTTAATTTTCGATTACGGTAACACCAAAATAAGTGTATTGACTGATAAACACATACCTATTTAGCGACTGAAGAAAGCGGACATGTAAATTTTCCTTGAATAATAAGATACAGCTGATTACACTAATGTTTATAATATTTGTTGCTACCTACACGTGAACTAGTACATCATTTTTATAAATAGCTGATACGGTTAAAGTCATTAAGATGTTTTTGGGAATATCCGAATTTATTCGGTTTGAGGTCAATTGCAGGCAAGGAAGACCTGTCTTAAATACTTCACGCAATGAGATCGTGAATGCAAAGTTTTATACAAGGGCGTCGCCAAGGGGGTGTTAGGGGGGGCAAGGGGAGCTACGCTCCACCCCTAGAGGCTTGCTTTACAACTTCGGAGCCTAGTTTAAGCACCAGTCTCCCACAATATAATGCCCATTCTATATGTTATCGTAGATATTAAGGCTAGCAATTAGGAGTTATATTGCGGAGAAAAAAACATTTATTATTATTAAAAAAAAAAACATTTTATTTTTCTCTATACTTCCAATAGCCCCCTCCCCCCCTTGATCATCGGCTGGCGACGCCCTTGGCTTTATAGGTTGATTTACTTGGGTTGATGACTTTCTTTGTCTAGCATAATCATCATCTCGCTAGCCTTTTCCCAACTAGCTTTTGGAGTCGGCTTATAGTCTAACCAAATATGGCTGAATACCCGGTTTTACATGGAGCGACTGCCTATCAGACCTCCACAACCCGACTACTGGGCAACATGATACACCATGGCTTCGAAGCGGGTTGAAACCTACTAGGACCAAGGGTCGGTTTCTTAAAGGAGGATTCGGCCCCGGTATGAAAGGCAACGAAGGAACAGGATTGGCTTTTTAGTCAGTAAAAGTCAGACTTTACTCACTATCTCCCGCCGATTTTCCCACCTACAACAAATAAATGAGTATTTCTCAAAATAAATGTACGTAACGAAATGGTAGTAACGAAATATTGTTACGAAATAGTCCTTAGATGTAACTAAATAGTAACCATAAGGCTGGTTACACATTGGCGAAATATTGTGAATGCTCTTCATTTATTCAATACGAAATATTTGTAAGTATGTACCCAAATACTTAAGGGGTTAGAAATAAAATAAGGGAGTAATCATTCATACTATTTTAATCAAATTATTTTTTTTTCCCAATCTTTTAAAAATGAAAACCTGACGTTATTTTAAACATAAAAAAACTTAATTAGAATCACTATCCATTAGCGCTTTATAAATTTCTTCCTTATCTTTGTAATAATTGAATTCTTTCCGAAACACATTTGGTTTGACAATCCGTTTTTTAATCTTTGGATCACATCGCTTTGGCGCGTGAAGATAATTATTAAGCGATAGAGGTTTAAGTCCTTTATAAACCACTTTCTTTTTTGTGTGTATATTTTCCAGTATTTCGTCGTTAAGAATAGTCAGTCCACATGTTTCGCCTTTGACTTTGTGAGTGCCTTCAATTGGTACATTTTCATTATTTTCATATTCAGTGTTATTTTTTGTTGCATTATTATTTTGTAGTATAACATCTACATTGTCCAAATCATTGAAATTAAACTCCGGTTCATTAAATGACATTGCATCACTCATATATTTTTCATCCGTAGTTACAGCTTCGTCACTTATTAAATCCTCGAGAATTATTGGCTTTGTATTGATATCAGTTGTTGATCCTTCTTCCTCATGACTTTTTATTTCTTTACTTGGTTTGTCTGTTTCACCTTTTTGTTTTAATACATTCATTATATCAATTGGATATTTGTCTTCTTCCATATCTTTTTGTTGCTTTGCTGTTTTCTTCCCTGTTCCTTTTCCTTTATTCTTAAAGTTTTCTTTGCCTTGTTGTGTTTCGTCTGCCTTGAGGCATTTTACTTCAGTATCATAGAAAGCATGGTTTGCAGACATAAATCTTGACGAAGATAACAATGTTACTTGTTCTGGGGGTTGCCGTTTAACATTTTCCTCCTTTGATGTGTCCTGAAAATTAAAAACATGACATCAAAGTGTATTTAAAAATATTTTTTTTTTATGATTGATTTTGAAAGGTATTTATTAGTTTTTTATTTGTGTTTGACCCTAAAATACGTCAAAAATCATAAATAAATCTCTTTTATATTTGCTCTCAAATGGACATTCACCTCTAAGTCTTGATCACTCTCTCTGTCATCTATCCTGGGTAAATCATTGTCCTCACTCCAAAAATCCGCATCTATCAGATCTGAATCACTATGATAACTTATACTGACATCACTCTCCGTCGTAGTAGAACTATTTATTCTTTTGAATCTTTTCGCTGCTGGTTTTTGTTTTTTCAAGGCTTGCGGTTTGTTACTGCATGATGCTTTTGGTTCTGATAGGGTGTTGGATAGAAGTTCATGTTCTTTAGTGTAGTAGCAATCACAGCAGATGTTTTTCTGGCAATCAAAGCAGCTCAGCAATTTATATTTAATTGTCGTGTTGCCATCCGTTACAATCTGATGCAGCTTCATTGTTCCTTTTATGGGAATAATATTTTCAGGGATATTTTTGGTCATCTTCTGAATGTCGTTTTCATTAACATAAAACATTTTTACTTTACTGTTAACCATTAAATAGTCATATGCTTCTTTTGCGTTGGTTATGTCATTGCCATGTGAAATATGATTGTCAAGTTGGCGCTTTAATGCCCCACCAACCCCGTCAGCTGGCCCTTTGCCGTGAGAGGCTTCAAAAAAATTCCAAGTTGCATATTCAAATCCGTATTCTTTTATATTATGTTGGAACAAGAAAAAATTATGTTTTTGGCGGTACTGAGTTGTAGGGCTATCAGAAAATATATGAATCTTTTTAATGGTAAAGTGTTGGCACAGTTTCATTATTGGATCCAAATGGGCCCAGATTGCTCCAGGACCATGTTCATTATTTGGGGATATGGAGCATATCGATTGGGGTTTCACATTTTTTCTGTAAAGGATGCAAGTGTGCAATGTGACTTGATTTCTAGACCCTCCGAAGTGTATCGCCTGAATTTCTTCAGACTGCTTGCACGAAAAGTTTTCTGAAAAATCGCAAATCAATGCAGCTTCGTCTTCATCAAGGTTTTCAATACACTTTTTCCACGCCAAGTACTGATGTTGAACATTGTAGTAGTGAGTTTTAAATTTTTGAACATCATTTTGAAATTCTTTTATCAATGCATTCACTGTCCCTTTCACTACCTGTTTTGAATACTTTTTCGTCTGTTTTTCTACGCATTTCTTTTTGTCAATTTTAATATAAGTGTGTGTGCCTATTTTCCATTGAAGCCACTCCACAGGGCTGTCTTCATTTATTGTCAAATCAACAGCTAGTTTCTTATTTTTGCATTCAGAACACTCAGAGTACATGCATTTAAAACATTTACTGCAAGTGACATTTTTCATAAGTTCGTCAATGTCAGATGTCTGAAGCAAACCTAGCTTCTTCAACGATATTGCCTTGAAAGATAAATTACTATGCTTTATGCAAGCACAAGTATTCCTATCTTGAAGTCTTGGTTTCACAACGGAGAACGGTCGAAAACGATAAAAAGTTTGCAAAGACGCTTTACCACCCTCTAACCTGTATTTTCTATAGAGCTTGTATATTGGTTCCATTAAATATCTCTTTTGCACTTTTTCTTTGTTTCTCGTTATGCACTCGTTTTTTCCCGCACTAGGTCTACTTACATCTTCTCTTTCAAAGAAATCTTGTATATCTTTCATGAATTTCTTTTTCATTTCGTTTATTGATTTCGTCTTTCTTATTCTTCCTTTCAGACCAAGAACATTAGAAATAGCTGTTTTTAATTTGTATTTATTTGCAATATCGTTGGTAGCAACTTTTTTTAGTACTTTCTTCTCTTTGGTATCTGCTTTATTAAACTCTGTTTTTAAAGAATCTGTAATTGTGTTAAGCAAAATTAACTTCTTTTTTACCTTTTCTTTTTCCGTCACGGACACATTTGGTAAAGTTTCTTCTAAAAAACTATTCGATTTTGTTAACGGTGTGTCATCACACTGACGAGTTTCAATGGAAATAGCATCATTATCAGGCCTAATTTGTTGGGGTAGTCGTTTTTTCAGAATTTCCACTCGCTTTTTCATCCGATTGCAGGCCTGTCTTAAATTTTTATTTCGTCGTTTTAATTGAGTATTTTCTTCAGTAAGCTTTTGTAGTCTCTCCTTTAGGATATTTGTATTATTTTTAGCATTTTTTCTTACTTCCAATGTGTTGTTTTGTTTTGTCGTAGAGTAGGCCTTTTTTTTTCTTTCAGCTCTTATAGCATTGGCTTGTCTCCACTTTGCTCGTAGCTCTTGTTTTTCTTCTTCTGTAAGAATTTCTTTTTTCTTTTTGATATTTTCTTTAACTTTTTCCAAATGTTTGACACGGATTTCCTCATATTTATTTGGTTTATCCTTTTTGAGTCGTTCTCTGTAAGCTTTTTGCCTTTCGGCATTGGTTTTTGGCGGCATTCCTTAAAAAACAAAAGAAGTAATGCAGTTGTATATAAGCAGTTGTAAGTAATAACCAATTTGATAAGTCAAACCAACAAGTATAGTGGGCATCTCTACAGAAGTGTCATTAGCAAGAGTTAAGTATTTGTAACAATCGGTATAATTCTATTCTCAAGCGAATTGAAACAAAGCCGCGAGGTTTTTTAACCGACGAAAAGGAGGAAGTTCTCAATAGAACTTCATGTAAGTAATATCAGGGGTAAAAAGTTGTTAAATCACATAAAAACGTAATTTAAATTATTTCATTATTTTTTGCTGGTGGCACTTCTATATAGCAGATAATATCCAATCCTTTAGTTATTGACGCTCTATATATTTTTTTTTCATAAATTAAGTAGTGAATATTACTATGCTTAGTCAGGTTATAACAGTATACACTCAGCTTTATGTTGTACTTTTTCGTTACGTAACGAAATTCGTAAAAAACGTTACGTAATATTAGACAAATTGAGGTCAGAAAAAATATATTTATTGATAAAAGCTGTTACAGCAAATATAAAAGCTTATTAAATATTCGTACAACACGTATTACAAAAAATGGGTAAATGAAGACTTACCGTTCTATGAAAAATCGCTGATTTTACTTCCTGTCTCGAAAAAGTAACCCCACAAAACACACACGTTCTCACTGATTTTCACGATAGATGTAATGGCGGAGACGTCAAACCAATAGCCAATCAGAGTGAAGCTAGTGTTGTCCGTGTAAAAAAATTACGGAATCGTTCAGAAATCATGGGAAAGTAGAAATAAATCGTAACTAAAGAGTAATAACTAAATAGTAAATGAGAGCGACTCATTTTGTTTTTTTGCTTTAAATTGCCAATTCACTATGACACCCCATAGAAAATCAATTTGATACAGAAACTGCGATTACTGTAGAACGATGATACAAAGAAATTTACAATAATTTAGTTACGTATCGCATTTTATGAAACAAAAACACATGAAAAAGGTAGAGTGGCAAACAGGTTTTTGTATGAAAGGTAAAAAAAGCTATTTTTAAAATATCGAAATATTTGATAATAAGTATGATTATAGCTATAATTCTTCGTTATCTTAAAGATTAATATTCATCCTACAAAATTGAGTGTGTGTTTTTTTTGTGTGATGATTTATAAATATAAAACTTTTGAACTGTTTCAAAGCACACTTTTTTTTTCAAAGATGTACATGTATTTTGAGAAATACTCAAATACCAAAAATTTCTTCTTGTATAAACTGATGGTTAGACTTTCTAGCGTCTAACTACCTGTAACAACTATCAAAAATCTACGAATGGCAATCGAAACCAACGCCTTTACGTGCTTTCCGAGACACGCATAATCAGCCAAGATTAGTTAATACGAGTACATAGCACAGCATATCCAGCCTTACAATGGTTCCACTGCCAAAGAATGGGTCGTAATCCACACATGTGCTACCATCATACACTTCACTGCTTACCATCAGGTGGGATTGAAGTCAAGCACTAGTTTATGTCAATAAAAAAAAAAATGTCTTCGCATTTTGGGTTTGAGGACATGCCGGTTTCATCACGTCGTTTTCCGGCGCCGTTTATAAAGCAATGATGATGAAATAAATTATACAAGTAAAACGCCTGTCTGCGATTGAACTCACGACGTAGACCGCGGCCGCTACCACTGACCTACCACTGCTTTGTGCTCTTTTTGTGTAAAGAAATTAATAACTGAACAAGACCTGAAGATTTATCTTTCATAAAACTATTTCTTTTGTTCTAGATGCTCATTCACCACAGGGGATCAATGTATGGAATGGTGGAGGCGGTTGAACACCGCGCTTGCCCCTATCGGATCTGTTCAAGAGACCTTCGCTGCGGCGTACGCAGCGTGGGCCAAGGAACAGCCGCCCACGTCAGTACACAGAGCACTCATGCGGGCGTCTCAGTCTCCGCAGAGACATTGGTTTGGCCCTGAAGTAAGTAACTCCTTGCACGTTTTCATCGCCTGGTACTTTTATGCGCAGTACTTTCTTTTTATCTCTCTGTTTGTATCTTCTTTAGTTTATACCTATGCATCGTAACCTTCTGTTATCTGTTAGTGTCTTCTGATTACCTAGTAAAAATATCCTAATAAAAAAATAAGGCGGACGGATATTTTAGTCTACTAAGCACATTCCACTAAAAACTTGAAGTTTTTGGCGGGATTTCTTGAGAGTGAAGTTTAGTGGCTGTTTTAATTTTTTTGCAAATTGATTCCTAATGGATATTGTGAAACAAAATTGATGTAGTTTTGTATCTTAAGTGTCTTCGCAACTTATCTTAAATGTGCAATCATTGACACAGGCGCGAAAATAGAGCTGAGAATTTTATTGTGTGTTTTACCTCAGTGTAGTTAGCCGAGACTCTTGTCTTGATACATTTGCTGCCAAAGACTACAAAAACATTAGAGTATGTACCTCCATAGTCTAATGGTAAACAAATTAACTATTCACACGAAGACATGGCTTAAAGGACTTATTATCCAAGCCAAAAACTTTTTGTGTTCCAACATTTCCCTTTGGCACCGTTTTGTTTCGTCCCTTTCTATCCATATTAACCTGTTGCGTATCCACAGGTGGAGCGGTTAGGCTTCACTACGAAGGGCGCGTGGCGGGTCACGGCAGCTAATGCGGAGCACAAATTGTGCCCCTCCTACCCACCCCTTATTGTAGTGCCCGCGTCTATCTGCGATGAAGACCTCGACCCCGTCGCTCGGTAAGTACTCCAAGACTTCAAAAGGATTTTGCTTTAGAAAAAAAATATTCTGAAACAACAGCTGATAATCCACCAGAAACAACGAATAATTTTGGCATCTCCGATTATGTGAAAATAAAACCCCTTTATGTCATTGCCAATAAGAAAGTAACCAAGACAGAAATGCGATTGCTGCATGATGAAAATATCTATTCTTGTCTATGAGAGTCACTTTTCTTATCTTGGTAATCGAAACTAATCTATACGGTAGCTTATACAAATATACAGGTTTCTCGAAACCCAGTTTCCAAGGCGGCTTAAGATGATGTCACTACAGCGGTCATCCATTCAGATCGATGATGCGATAGCATATTGATCAAAGACCTTTGCAGCAGGCAAATTGTTCCAGTCCTTCGATCTGCGCGGTATAAAAGACGAGCTGAAACTTTTAGTCCGGTGTTAACAATGTAAGGAAAGATACTCGCTGTAAGTCGGGTTGTCGCATGGTAGAAAGGTGAAATCAAATCATTAAATTCATCCTGTAAAATACCGAAAGGCTAGCTGCCCTACGCCTTTGCTTACAGGCTTTGTAGATTGGCCTAATACAAAATGCGTTGTTTGCGTAAGAGATGCACCGTGACAGTGTTGTTTGTCACCAGGTTCCGCGCCATGCGACGGATGCCAGCGGTGGTGTGGCGGCACCGCGCCAACGGCGCCGTCATCGCGCGCTCGTCTCAGCCGGAGGTCGGCTGGCTCGGCTGGCGCTCCAGCGAGGACGAGCGCCTGCTGGCGGCCTATGTCAGCGCCTGCAATCAGGACCGGGGCATGCAACCACCTAATAACAATAAGGTAACATATTCTAAACTAAATTATCATTTACCCAATCATTGCGATTTCCGGCCACCACAGGCCATCCGTAAGATTTAAGCCCGAGTCGACGGAGGGTAGTCTTGTTCCACGCACGCCTCAAATAGATGTCAGTAAATCTGAGGGGGGCCAGTATTAGATGCCTGCTGCTAGGGCTGTAAGAACGTTTCAAAGAGTGACCTTTGTAAATTATTTCATCTCCACTAGTTTTGAGGAAACTGGCATGTGCTGGAATCGTCTTTCTAAGACATATGACATCCACAAACCCCTAATTCGTCTCAGTAGTTGACAGTGCATACAGAGCTTATACTTTACTTAACATATACTTTAAAAAAAATATACAATAAGGAGAAAAATGAGTCAATTTTCAGCAACTTGTTTACCAAAAATGCTGACACAAAGATCAATCATGACAATAATATTTCCCTGTTTTAATGTCTAAGTACGCGGCAAATATGTTAAACCATTTGCTATGGTTTCGCATAACCCACTTCGACTGAGACCCGAAAATCGGTTACTGCGCTTTTAAGGTCGACCGCCATGATGGTTCAACTTGTGTGTCGAGGATTATTTATATCCGATTTTCGGATGTCTTTTAATAGCCGTTCTTCCTTCTATTTAATATTCTTCGTATTGTAGACTACGACGAAATAGTAACTACAGGGTCAATGACCGCTGTAATTGTTGCTGTCCAAGTGTAATTTTTAAAACAAGGCCCGTGTTTTATAAACTCAAGACATTTCATTCATATTTTTTTTCTATGATTTAATAATATTATGTTTGGTGCACTATTGTAAAAGTAATAGCTGCTAACTATGTATTACAATTTCAATAATAGCAGACTACACGAAGCATTATGAACTAATCCACAACTTCCTCGCAATTATGCACCCCTGGTACTATACCTGGTATCACTGTTAATCGGCTCATAATAGTAAGTAGTTCCGACAATACCTATTATAAATAGGATTGTGATGTCAAGAAGTACTTGTGATGTGATATTTATAGCACAGTTATTATTACTCAGTATTGCCTACTCACTATCTGTCCGTAATACACAAGTTACAATCAGGAAACTATTGAACAAGTCTATAATAGTGTTGCAAACATAAGATTCAATTAATGAATATATGTAGGTAGAGCTATTGTGCACCTTAAGTCAATGAAGTAACGTTTAAATTAAAATGGATTACAATCAATCGAATGAAGGCTGAAAATATAACGCTATAAATTAATATTATATCTGAATATTTCTGCATATTATAAACCCCTTCAATACCTGCTACAGTGTGAATGAACTATAGGAGGAAAATTTATCGCACTTGTGTGGCAAGAAGATTGGTTCGCACAACAACTAAAGCAATGTGACCCAACTTTGAAAGATTTTCTAAAACCATGCAAACTGTATTTAAAACCTCAGTGGATCTTTAGTTAGGTGTATGGTTAAGTTTAAGTTATCAACATCATTTCAACCGATAGATGTCCACTGTTGGACATCGGTCGGCCTGCCCCAAGTGTGGCCACAATGACCGGGCCTGTGCGTCTCGCATCCATCGGATTTCCGCGAATCTCACCAGGTTAGCGGTCCACCTTGTGGGAGGCCTTCCAACGCTTCTTCCTGTACCTTTCGGCCCCATCAGCCACCATTCCACCGTCACCCCCATTCCAGAACCTTTCGGCCCCATCAGCCATCTGTTTTGCGAGCAATGTGCTCTGCTCACTATCACAAAGTTTGGCGATTCTTCGGGCTATGTTGGTAACCTTGGTCAGGTTAGGTAGTGTGTTATTTTAAAATTTTAACAAAAGAACGCTCCTTAAGCTGAATGCTCTAGAGGATTCAAGGAGCTGTCAGCAAACCGTAGAGGCCCAGCCTGCCAGCTGCAGACAGGCAGGGTCGAAGTCTACTTGGACCAAGGGCCGCTTTCTGAAAAAAAGCTCGGCCCCGGTATGATAGGCAACGAAGAAACGGGGTAGGTTTTTAGTCAGTAAGAACCGGACACTATTTCCGGCGGGATTTGTCATTGGATGATTTAACTTACCATAAAAAAGAATGCTCCAGGGAATAGCCAGTGAAATTCAAATGACTTGTATCAATTAAAAAAATTATACTTATTAAAACCTGTAACATAAACATAACTCTCCAGCCTAGATAAGAAAATGTGCCATTTTAATAAAGATCTGCCGTTTTACCTTGTTTCTAAGTTGAAGTTATGATGATAGTTTTAATGTGTATAGTTCTACAAATACGTACATATCGTTGACGCAGATATGAATTGCAAATTGCAAAAACTTTCGAATTTTAATTTCACTTCCCGGAAGCACTTTAATTAAACCTTTCTCATGTGTGTATAATCCTCGACACATAAGTTAGACTATCATGGCGATCGACCTTGAATGCGCAGTAACCGATTTTTGGGTCTAAATCGAGGTGCAAAATGCGGTGCAGTTATTTGCCGCATACACTTTCCTAGCAAAAAATAAGCTTAAACAATTGCCTACTTCCAATCGAACCTGATACAACTGAAAACCAGTATATTATAGTACATGTATTCATGTACTGTACTATAAAGCCTTCTATTGTTACAGCAACTAAAGCTGCTAATCGTAGACGCGCGTTCGTACGCTTCTGCGGTCACAAACCGAGCCCGCGGCGGCGGCTGCGAGTGCCAGCAATACTACCCAGCCGCCGACATACAGTTCATGTGCCTACCCAACATTCACCATGTGCGGAGGAGCTTCCAGCAGATGAGGGCGCTAGCAGCTGAGCCCAGTGACCAGGCCAAGTAAGTAGACTTGAGAGGAGGTTCATTTTTATGATGTATAAGTTCATGTGCTTTCCCAATACTCACCAGGTGCACAATAGCTTACAGCTGATAAAGGTAACGGGAGCCGAGCCCAGACCAGACCAAGGGAGTATAAAAGAGAAGAGGTTTACTTAAATAATGTACAGTTCCCAATATCCACCACATGTACAGGTGCTTCCAGCTGATGAGGCCGCTAGCAGCTAAGCCCAGCGACCAGACCAAGTAAGCAGAGTTGAGAGGAGGTTCATTTAAATGACATTACTGATTATGTATCTGCCCTATATTCACCACATGCACAGAATCTGCCAGCAGACGAGGCAACCAGGAGCCCAGCCTAACGACTAGACCAAGGGAGTATAAATAAGAGGAGGTTAACTTAAATAACGTAAAGTTCGTATTCCCAACATCCACTACGACCGAAATATCTTGACCGCTCCGAACTTCGAGCAATTGACTGCGCACTCAGTAATTCTTTATAACAATGATATAGTAAGTAGGAGCTTTGAGCAGGTGACTGCACTTTCGACCAATCCCCGCGTTCAGACTGAGGAGACTAGAGTTTGAAAAGGTTTATTTAAACGGTAGAAGGAACACCTGGTAGAAATGCCCTTCTAATATAATTACCAACGGACCTCAACAGAAACGCAGCCATTTTAAGTTTCGTAAGCCATGGCTGAAGGCTTTAATTTTTAAGGCCCCCATAGGCTAGTACGAGAGGACAATCACTAAAAAAAAAAAAAAGAAAAAAAAAGCCGCGGCCATTTCTCTCTGAAATGTTATTAAAAACGAATGTTATGTCAGTTGAATTATTAATTTTATCGATCGACATCTGTATTAAAACAATGCTACTTCTGCTTGGTGACAAAATTAGTTGCTACGTCCTCCCACTACGAGAATCAATAAGCTTAATGTAATGGACTGATCAGCTCCGATAACAATGTTTATTATAAAGTATACGTACATAACGCCCACTAATTCAGTTATCACCACATAGGGTAATGGGAAATCTCATAACATGCGTGGCCAGTTTACGCCTGGTTATGAAACCTGTAGAATGGCGTGAATACTAGAGTAACGTTTCTTATATTTATGCTCTCCTGTGATCATGTCTGAGAATTATAGTGTAATAATTTTCAATCTATATATGTAAACTATTTGTTTTTTCTTGTCGCTCCCGTGATAAAATGTATATGTCCTGACCAGATCTTTAAATAGTTCACTTCATGATGTGACCCGCCATTTCATGAAATGGTTGCATATCATGATATGGCCAACTAAAACTGACCACATAGTTGAAACGTTAACGGTGTATGATACGTCAATCTGCTATAATGTTAATGTAGGATTAATATGATAATAAAAAGTCTTAATAAAAAAGGAACTTACTTACATATTGCTCTTGTAAGATCAAACATAAAAATAAAATAAAAAATCTGCATTCAAATTAGGGATGTTAAATACCACTACATATCACTCGAGACAGATTCACTCAATACAGTTTCGATGCAAAGTACACCAAATCCAATGAATAACTTACAAAACAACACATTTTTATGCACACAAGGATACAAATATTTATGAAAACAGACGAAAGGTTAATTCGTATATCATTACTAACAAACACATATACATACATATGTTGTGTTTTATATTATGTCTAGAGGTTAAATCAATATCAACAGGCTTAATCTCCCGCCGACGACGTATGCGTATACCTGTCAAACATTCAAACTGAAGTTAGGTAATATTCGGAATGAAGTTAGCTCGGTTGAGGTCAAGGTCATTATCCTGACCGCCTGGTACATCTAAACGTAACTAGACGACTGCATAGTATACATAATCGATAGGACGTCAATGGATGTGGGTGTAGCGTTAAAGGCGAGCCGTAATGCACTTAGGACTTCAATTAGACGGTTATCGAGCTAATAGATTAACTTTACAATTCGTTTCCTCTGGCAGTTTAATTACGTAAATACTTCCTGCATTCAATGACAACAAATCAGGCTGGTACGTAGATGCGCTAGTCCGGAAAATTTCTGTATTTTAAAATTAGTCCTTTCCTTCCTTTATTCTTTATTGTACATACATAGTTTCAACAAAACAATAAAAGGTTAGTGGATGTACAAAGGCGAGCTTAACCCATAATTGGGTTTTCTACCAGCAAACCGAATTCATAAAAGAAAATGAGAAATAAACGTTACATTTGAGGATATACAATCATGCACAACAAAACTTAATTACATAAAAGATTACTCTATTTAACTTAAAACTAAAAGTATACTAAATAGATATGTGTACAGCATACTATACATAAACATAATATATAAAACATATATATAAATATATAAATAATAATAAAACATATACATACATACTTACGGGTCATGTTGATAGGAAATGTTCCTTAATTCTTCGCCTGAAAACCTCTAACGAAGGGCTAGCCCTCAATGTGTGAGGAAGAGAATTCCAGAGGCGCACTGCACGAACGGTAAAAGAGCCACTGTAGCGACTTGAAGTGTGGGCAGGAAAACGAAGGAGAAGAGAGGATGATGAGCGACAAGGCTTTTCTCTTTCTCGAGTAATGTGAGACAAGAGCAAATATCATAGATTCAGGGACAAGGGTGGTTTAATATTATTATTAATAGGTTCGTGCTTGACCACTACCTCACAGTGATGGTAAGTAACGATATGGTCGACGATGAAGCATGCTTGCCTAAAAATAATGTCCTATTCACTTTTGACTTAAAGACCCCCAAGTTATAGCTATCAGGAAACAGACTCCGGCAGGGAATTCCACTCCTTAGCTGTAGACACAATGATAATGAACTGGGTAACATAACCAGAGAAACCAAAGTTACCAAATACTATTGGGACCACTACACCAGTACTGTTTCCCTGCACTAATTAGGCAATGTTTACGATACGCCGACCTAGGTAGTATTACAGCACAGCAGATTTTTCGTGTCAATTGGCATTGTGCCCGAGTGACCTCATTGTTTTGAATCCGACTCGCAAATACCCGCAATATATCTTTCGGAAACATTACGCCGAAATACGTGTTTTACGGGGCTTATTAAAAAAAAACTATCTATATTTATGTCTGTTCGTAATTTTCAAGGTTCATGAAAAAAAATTTGAAGAAACGTGACTAATGTGTTCAATAATTAGAAAGTGTGTATAGCGGCGGATGAATATTTCCGCAATTAAATGTGCTTGACTTAACTGTCTCGTTAGTATTTACGTGCGCAATTGTATCCTCGGTCTTACGTGGATCGTTACCATATCTGGTAAAATATGCGATCCTAGTACCCTTAATCTGCCTTTTTAAAGATAGAGCCGGATGGAATTGACACCATTTAGCAGAAGAAAGATTTAGCAGTATTGAACTTGACCAAATTACCAGCGTCAATTCAAGCACGTGCAAGCTGAGCTCCTTAGTGTCCTGAGTTGAGCTTTGCAAATACTGACAAGTGCTTGCACTGACTGGACAGGTCCACTCAAATCTGTATGATTCTTTCTTCAAAAGATCATTTCAGACAAAGCTGCATCATCCTCATGTGATTTGACCAATACATATTTATTGTATGGACCTTAAAAGTGACTTTGAACCTTGAGTTTGTTTCGGTGTTTCTTCTCAGGGTAGCCAGCTAGGAAACACCGACCTTATCTAGTTTAAAATGACGGAACAAAAAAAATTTACGTGTAAAGAGTGTTTTTAAAACCTACTTGCAAAATAAATATCATTTAGCTCTTAACCTCTCTCGGAAAGACTAGATCGTGAATGATATACGCTAGAAGATCCCCAGTTAACAAATTCTGGCGGAAGCCATATCGAAAATACCGGTGTAAATCCATAATGGCGTGTGTCCGATAATTGCATGCAACATGCAATTGATAAATTGCCGTTCACAAACTTCACGCTTTTTCTTTTCCGGATATTTAAAATTACAAGAAGAAATATCAATTTGTTATATCTTTGTCTTTCTGTTGTCCCAGTTGGCACAGCAACCTGGAGCGCACACTTTGGCTGCAGTACGTGTCGGGCGTTGTGCGCGCCTCGTGTGTGGTGGCGCGCGCCGTAGCCGCAGGCAGACCCGTCCTCGTACACTGCTCCGATGGTTGGGACAGGACGCCACAGATCGTGGCCGCAGCTCAACTTATACTGGACCCATATTATAGAACTTTAGAGGTAAGTCTTACACGAAGTACGAGGACTGTATTATTTCAAGCTAGAAGACGCGTGTCCACACTTTGCAGTCCTGCAGCTTAAATCATACTGGATTCATACGCATTAGCGTTGCGCTGTCTTTGAATAAATACCCATGCTGGATAATTTGAATAGGAGGGTAGAGGGCATGCTTCCACACTATCCACAGTTTATATTTTATTTAGATAAAACTTTTTTAGTTCAGAGCAAAGGCTTAGTTAGGTCTTACATTATTATACCTGTACCTGTGTGTTGTACCTTCAGTTCTAAAAAAAAACACGGGTCTTTAATGGTTCAGCTGATTCTAATACCAGGAGAGCATGATGTTAAAGTACTGACCCTATTGATCTCATTTAAGATCAACGACACGAAGGCGATAATATGTATGTATCTGTCTACCTGCGTTACTAACACGGTACCAGGGAAGCAGACTAATGCTGGAGTGTAAAGACAAAGTTCGACGTAATACATACAGTATATTTAATTCATTCATATTTTCCCTCAGGGCTTCCGCATACTAATCGAGCGTGAATGGCTGGATTTCGGGCACAAGTTTGCCGACCGTTGTGGGCATCAGTTTGGACCAGAAGACCTCAATGAGCGATCACCCATCTTCCTCCAATGGCTGGATGTTGTTCATCAGATGATGCTGCAGTTTCCTTGTAGCTTCGAGTTCAATGAGGCTTATTTGGTAAGTAGGATTCCTGTAGCTAAAATAATTATCATCCTCTTGCCTTGTCATTATTGATTTGAAGTTGATGCAGTATGTTTTTTTTTTTCTTACACTTTTATACAAAACTATTACACCAATCTTACATCACAATATACACTAGAAATTAATTGCGAATAAAGCAGCCACTGAATTTCACTCGGTAAAGTTCGGCCAAAAACTCCCTTCGTGCATATTCGGCAAGTTCCCATGCAACTCCGAAATCCAGCACATACTAAACGTGTGTCCCTATCTCCATAGGTTTGAATGTTATAAGACCGTGTAACATGTAACAGATAAAGCTGGGCACGCACGTGCACTCGTGCATGTTCGGCACGTTCCTGTGCAACACCGGGCGCGAGCGCAGCGAGAGTCGCGTGGGTGACCTCACGCCGCACGTGTGGCATCTGCTGCGCGCGCCCGCCTACAGAAACCATCTGTACTCGCCGCATCAACTTGAACAGGTATGCTCGAGGAAAAAGTGAAGATTTAATATTATACAGGGTTGACCAGGTTTGCAAGATTGTTCTAAAGAATCACCGCGGCCATGAAATGCAAAGGATAACTAAAGGAACATGGGTGGGTTTTAGTCAATATAATTCTGACACTCCCTTTCGCTCCACTCGGGCGGGAAAATTTTGTTTCATGATTTGCAAATAAAAAAAAAAACAAATAACATTCTGCCTATACTTTCCTGGTAGTATCCGACTGCTGAAGTTCCGAGTTTGATCTTTAGGTATGACTATGTTATTGGTGTTTTCTTTAAAAGATTGGGGATAGTCCCGTCCCCTTTTTGAATTCTCACATCCCGTCGTGCATAAATTCTTTACTTACCTTAGAGAGAAATATCTATCAAATAGGCACATAGCAAAGATCAATCGGGCTTTTATATTATTTGATAGACTTGAAACTGATATCATGTTGCATCTCAATCAACTGCTCTATGTCTCGTGGTGGTAAGCGATGATAGGGTCGACGGTCCACCGTCCCCGTTGTTCCCATAGTAAAAGTTGTTTGTTATCATGACCACAATCTCGTGTTTAAGTATCGTTCACTAATTACCAGTCACCCGATATATAATATAATATTCTAAAACTATCACACAACGTCGTCTAGTCTCAAGCTAAGCAGAGCTTCTGTTATGAGTACTAGACAACTGATAAACATACTTATATATTTCTAAATACGTACATATTATAGATAAATTACACCTATACACAGAACAAATGATTGTGCTCATCACACAAACATTTGTCCTGGGTGGGAATCGAACCCACTGAAAATGAAGTGTCATTGTAATATTCTAGCAAGCGATCTGGCCGGAGTACTCGGTGCGTACGATGTGCGTGTGGAGCGGCATGTTCTGCTCGCAGAGCCCGCGCGAGGAGCCGCGCCCCGAGCCGCGCGCGGACCTGCCCGCGCAGCCGCTGCCGCAGGGACAAAACGGTATGTACATCTTTTTACTTAACAATTATAAACTTTACTGTTTTGTAAATAAAGTTGATTTTGGAATAGAACGTGTCATTTTAACATTAAAATAATAAAATAACTATATAATAAATTATTTAAATGATACGTAAGTGCAATATGAAGCAGTAAAGCTTTGATATTTGAGATCAATTACATTAATTCAAAAATTGTTGGAAATCTAAGATTAAAATTAAACAAGATTGTTTAAAAAAAAAAATATGAAAACCAACTTTTAATAATTGTCCGCCATATTGGATTTTTTGTGAATGTTGTTTGTAGTGTAGTTGGAGTAAGTTTTTTGGTACTTATTCTTCTCTAAAAACCCTTTAGTTGGATAATATGGCATGTAAATAAAAAATAATCAGTCTGCTATATTGGATTATGGGTAACCATACAAACATACATACAAACATTGCAATTTCAATAAAAAAATCTAATAATAACAAAGCATATATTAACATGTTTTGACAACCCTATCAGTCATTAAAAATGTCGTTTACATTGATTTCAGGCCTGATCCATCAATTAATAAACGCATTGGTTGATCTATTCTAGGCCTAATGACCAAGACGAGATCATGTGATAACCTGCTTAGTGAGGGCGAGAAGAGAACGGCGCAAAGAAGATCTAGCGACCCTAGTTTGGCACCTGACGCTATGTGAGTGAACTCTTCCTATACTTATGCTATCTTGGTAATTTGGTTCTTGTTATGCTATCTTCGAAAGTTTTTTAAATATATTTTTCAATGCAAATTAAGAGCACTCGCCATAATATCAATTTTATAATATTTAATGTGTAATTCACATAATGTTTAAATTAAAATAAATATGATTATACTAGCTGACCTCCAACTTCGTACCGCCTAATAGTCGATTTTTTTATTTTCCTATATTTTCTCACCGTTTAAACCTTCCCTGAAGTATCACGAATATTTCAACACCAAAATTGACCAAATCGGTCCAGCTGTTCTCGAGTTTTAGCGAGACTAACGAACAGCTAGTCATTTTTATATATAAGAAGATTACAGACAAACCCAAAGAAACAAAAATGAGTAACTAATTTAAAAAAGAATAACTTCTGAAATATAAAATTTATTTGAATTTAGAATTCTGTAATATTTTTCGATAATTTTATGAAATGGCATTTTCTTAGATAAAGAACCAATATTTCTATTTTTGCTGCAGGAAATTATCAATGGTGGTAAACAACGAGTGTGACAAGCGCGAGTGTCGCGCAGCGCTCACCGACAGTTGTGTTGACGAGCTGCCCGTACTGCCGCTCGCCAACGACAACTCTGACACGGTCAGTACCAGGGTAACATAATTATACATGTAGTAGAGTCGGTTTACGTTTACGAGCAGCTCTGTACGAACAGTTGATTGACACGAAACGATGATCGGTACTAAGAATCCGTACTACCTCTCACCAGCAACATGGTCAGTACCAGGGTAACATAATTATACATGTAGTAGTGAATATGAGGTGGAATATGAAGGACGATATATTTATTGTACGAGCCCCGTACTACCGTTCGCCAACGACAACTGTTTCGACAAGGTTAGTACCAGGAAAACATGAACACAAGAAGATGATGGGTACTACGAGTACTACTGCTCTCCACCGAGCTGCAAGCTGCCCTTAGCACGGGCAGCTAGTCGCACGAGAAATGACGGTCTTTACTACGACCTCTGTATAACTAGCTACCAGCGGGAACTAGCGTGACACAGTCAGAACCAGGTTAACATATAAAGGTAGTAGAAGATAGTGTGATACATTGTTAGTCGCGACACGTGTTCACAGGCGATTTTTTTGACGAGGTTAAAATCGAGTACATTGTTATAACGATATATTTTTGTTCAAAGTTGTTGAAATCTACGAACTAAAGTGAGATATTTGCGTCCAGGTCGACGGTCTCCACCCCGACCACTTCGAGAACAGCAGGCAGGAGGCGCGCGACCTGGCCAGCGGCTCGTCGTCGCTGGAGCGCGAGCTGGCGGGCCCGGCGCCGCCGCCGCCGCCTCCTCCCGCCGACCGCGTCATCGCGCACGAGGAGCTCAGCACCGACGACGACGCGCAGCTCAACGTGGCCAGCGGCAGCGGCACCGCCGTGCTCGCCAGCGTCGCTTCACCTGATGTCGACACGCCGGAAGAACCACCCGTTTTCGTCAATGATACTTATACTGATGTTCTTGGGATGGCTGAGGTGAGTTGGTGACATGCCTGTCATGCTGTATGGGTCAGAATGTTGGGCTGTGAAAAAAACGAATGAAAAAATTTGCATGTAGCAGAGAGATGAGAATGTTGAGATGAATGTGTGGTGTGACCAGAATGGATAAACTGAGAAATGAGTATATTAGAGGAAGTTTGAATGTGGCGCTAATGATTGAAAAGTTGAAAGGGAATCGTTTGTCTTGGTATGGCCATGTAAAGAGGAGGGATGAAACGCATGTTACTAAAAGAGTTATGAAAGAGGGACCAAAGAAAAGATGGATGAATTGTGTGAGAAGCGATATAAAAGAAAAGGGCAGGATAGAAGAAAAAAGAAGTCTTACACTGATCGATAAATAAAATGGACAAGGGCAGGAAGATGTGACAACAAAATATGACAAAAAATTTTGAAGGGGAGATAATAATTCTTATTATTATTTGTTTATTCCCCAGGCCGCCAGAGAATCGGCCCGCACCCGCAATATCAGCATTACCTGGCGTTCCGTATCAGAGTCAAGCAACCAATCCTCCACTGGCTTCGAGATCAACGAGGGTCGAGCAGAACCACCGGCCTCCAGGAACACTTCCCACGACTCCTCGCCGCTCGACAACCACACCACAGAAGACAGGACCAACCACAATGTGGTTACCGATAACAACCACAGCAGAGAGAATGGTGTCACGACCAATGGAACTATGAACGGGATTGATGATGTAGCTACTAAGTTTCTTGAAGTTGATCTGAATGGTGAGCATTTTTCCTATAGTATACAATTTTATTAGCACTTTAAAGTTCATCTCGCATGTGAGACGAAAGGCGATGCCTAGCCACCGTAGGGCTTGCGGACGGTGAGCAAAGGGTAGCTCGCCGTCTGACGAGTCCGATAAGGCGGATGCCTGCCAGGATTGCCGAATTGAAAGTCACCGCGGCCCTGGAACAGAAAAGCCAACTGAAGGAAGACCGAACACAGGGTTTTTCCAGTCAGTAAAAGTCTGTAACTTCCTCTTGCTTGACCCAGAGCGGGAAAAGTTATTGGATGATAGAGGGTCAACTCGCACTTTCGCGAAAACAGTTTTATAAGTTATTTATCCAGAATTAAAAATCATCATTTCTTGGTTTTTCTGTTGTCCTGGTAACACACTATCACTGCTCAAGAACTGTTTAAAGCGAAAACAATGAATAATTTGATTTTCATCTTTTACGCAGGCGGAGCAACTTCAAGCAGTATAAGTTCAGAAAGCGAAGGCGAGGCACACACACAGCCGAGGCGGACGGCTCACACACACACTCGAACGCGCGTCGCAAGCCAACTCACACTGTGCCCTACCTCACCTCGGCGTATTGCCTGCTGTCACTGCTCTAGAAGAACTAGCACTACCAGTGAGTACAGCTTCCTTGTGATTTATGACAGCCTGGTACTTGAAAAAATATTAACATTGCTATGGTTAACCATAGCTAAGCTATAGAGTATCTAGCCACCAGGCTTGCGGACGACAAGCAACGAGTAGCTCGTTGTCTGGCCGCTTGGTAACCATTCGTACCGAGCCGAAATCGTCGTCGGCGCGTATTATACTACTAAAGAATTGTCTGCAAAACTTTAAGGGTCCAGTGGTCCAGTAGGGAGTAGGGTTGATGCTTACTGGGCTGGGGGTAGTCGCCAAGGGAACCCCGGGATCCTGCAACACAAGGCAAAGAAAGAACATAGGTGTGATTTTATTCAGTAAAAGTCTTTCACACCTTCTCGCTCCGCCCTAGAGCGGGAGAAGTCTGAATGATTTTTCGCATAAAAAAAATTCGCGTTTATACTAAAAAAAAAAATGACCCCTATTTTGTCCAGAAATATTGGTATGGCAAATGTTGTATTATATAAGGTGTTCAGGAGGTTTGTTGGTTTCCAGGTGGTATCGAAACATCGGGCGAGTCGGGCGGCAGCGCGGAGCCGTGCTGGTGCGGCGTGTGCGGCGGCGCGCTGGGCGGCGCGCGCGTGCGCTGCGTGTGCGGCGCGCCCGCCGCCGCCGCGCCCGACCCGCTGGACGGCCTGCCGCCCGCGCAGGACCCGCTGCAGGCGCGCCTGCACCAGATCATACTCTACCAAAAGGTCACTCTATACCTCCAATTCTCTTATGCTAGCCTGCTACTTTCTGCTGCAGTCACACTGCTGATAAAATGTACTTTATCTTGAATGCAAATGCATCCTTTCAAGCTAGATTACACCAAATCATAGTCAAAGTGACATTACTTCTTTTTATTTTATGTTAACCTGGTACTATAGATAGAATGCAGTTTGTTCTTTAGTGCAAACAAATGCTTTTATTAACTTGTAAAACAGCCCTGCACCGATTTCGAGTGAAATGCAATTATTATTATTTTTCAATATCTCTCAGCTTAACATAAAAATGTGTTGTTCACAGAAAGTTGTTGAAGAGCTGAGTGGGCAATTGCGTGAGGCGCGGGAGGCGTTGCGATTGTCGTCCCCGCCCGCGCCCATCCCTCCCTCCGTCCCGCACGCAGCTACGCCCACGCAAGTATGATCATATACTACACGCTATACAAATCGCTCTTACCCTCTCACGGCAAAAACTTAACCCCTGCTTTCCACATTTAAACATCAGATTTTATATTTATATCAATGTAAAGCCCTATTTGTTAAAATTGATTGTAATTATTATCTGATTTTCCCATCTATCTTCTCCTCACTCTTCAAAACACATTCACTTGCATTGTTACCCAAAAAATTTTCAACACGCTCTCTAAGCTCATATTCTCCTGGTACAGAAAACAAGCAGCGGCAGTGGATCAGTCCGAGGCAGCGGCAGTAGCAGCGGCAGTGCATCCGAAGTAGAAGTAGGTGAAGAAGCGCGCGGCGTCGTGTGGCTACCAGACAGTGCTGCGCCGCGCTGCCAGTACTGCAGAAACCACTTCTGGTTGGCGAGGCGCAGGCATCACTGCAGGTAACCACCAGGACCACATAACTCTCCGGAACATTAATCGAGAGGCTCTCCGTAGCAATAACCATAGAAGAATGGATAGAAAGAGACAAAGAAATTGCAACTAACACCTGTCTCTTTCTTACAACGCTATAAATGCAACATCCTGATGTAATTTAAATCAATCAGAATTTTATAAAACGAGACTATTGGCTTCACGCACAGGGCTGGCTTTGCTTATAGTGCAGGTGTGCGGTGCAAACGGCCGCTGGGGCTTGGGGGGCCGAATACCGATCGAAACAATGAAATAACTACAAAATCATGCTTTTTTTATTCTCATAACCCCTTTCTTCCTAAAAACTACTAATGCTTCTCGACATCATTGGAAATTGCACCATTCGCATCCGAATTTCCGTTTGAAAAAGTTTGAATTCATGAATTCATTTCATTTCAATCATTGATTTGACACCACCTGCTTCAGACTGCTTAGAGCTCAAACACATTTGAGCGGCATGTTGCCATCGACACAGGTAACTGCAGCTGTCGACACGAGCCCGCGACAGGTGTCGACCCACTGACACTTGATACAGACGACGGCTTCATTAGTTGAAATGTCGATGGCTGAAGTTACCTATTTTTTTTTTTGCTTTTTTTTTTTAGGGTTCTGTGAAATCATCTAATGACTTCTCCCGCTCTCGGGTGGAGCGGGAGGGCGAGTCAGACTTTTACTGACTAAAACCCACTCCTATGCTCCTTTGTTGCCTTGCATTCCAGGGCCCCGAGTTTTCCTTTCAGAAACGAACTTATGGCCCTAAACTTCGACTTTGCTGGGCCGGTTACCGGACGCCGAACGGCGAGCTACCCATTACTCGCCATCCGCAAGCCCGCGCTTACGGTAGCTGAAAATCAGTATCGGGATCCAGGTGCCGGCTGAGGCGTGAGGGCCGTTCCCTCTCGCGTGCGGCCGGCCGCCTCCTTCGCTAGCATTACTGCTTCGCAGAAGGAGGCGTCCGCCTGCCATTCCTCCTCGCTCCGGACCAAGGCCCGGCACGAGAGACCGACACGAGCCCGGCACGAGAGACCGTTGCCGCCGATCGCCCCCACCAGAACACGGCGGTGCTCTGCCCAAGCGGGGCACTCCTCTACCGTATGCTCCGTCGTGTTCTACACACAATAGTGATATTGGGTCGATACCTGCTAAGGCCATGGGGAAAAAGTATGAAAGGGATACTCGTGGTCCTGGAACGCTAAAGGCAACTGAAGGTACATAGGTATGATTTTATTCATTAAAGGGCTGCCACAATCTAACGACGTGCATTAGAAGATTTTCAACCTTAAAAAAATCTCCGTCCTGCGAAGTCGGGTAAATAAATTGTAAGTATTCCATTTTGTCTGCATGACTAGTAGAAGACGCCAAGGTTAGTACATGGGTATGGGCAAGGTACGGTTGCGCTCCGAACACTAGAGCCGCCTCTGTTCACAATCCAAAATTTCTTACTGTATTCACTACACAGTCGACAACACACCTAAACCGCGTTTACACCTGCAAGCTCCATTGCTGAAAGTTTAATTGCATTGTGGGGCACAATCGAGCAATTATTCACAACGGCATTTTAAACCTCGGCAGCCTGCAATTTAAAGCAACTTGCATACAACCTGCTTGCAGGTATAAACGTAATTTTAAGTGCTCGGCCACACTGGCTGCGCGGTTCGGGGAGTGGGGAGCGGCGGTAGCCATAACCTGTTTCAAAATAAATCTAAATATAAAGCAATTTATTTTTTTGATCCACTGTCAAAGATGTCCGATTAACTGTAAAAACTGTAAATACAGTTAAAATCAGACTGAGATACCCGCTCCCACACGTGTTGCCGCTCACCGCCCGCGCACTCACTGGGGCCACTTGTATGAACACTGTATGGCGAGAGCTGCCCGCGCGCGTGCCCACTCAAAGGAAGTTCTTGTGTTGTTGATTGCCGCGCCACGCATGCCCCGCACCCGCGCTGCCACTGTGGCCGAGCACTAAGACCATATTACCATCTTCCTGTTACTTACATAAATAGCATGCAAATAACTTGCATGCTGGAATGACATACATCAATACAAACTTTTTATGGTCGAAATACACATGCCTGTAACTGGCACAAAAGTATGCAAGTAACTAGCAAGTTAAAGTGACATTCACCAATCAAAACTTGTTATGGCTCACAAGCTCCTTACACACTTTTATGCCAGCTACAAGCATGTGTATTTTTTACCGACTTCGAAAAGGAGATTCTATGTTCGGCTGTATGTTTTTTTTTTATGTATGTTCACCGTTGTCTCGGTCAATTGTGGACCGATTTTGAAAATTTTTGTTTTGATTGAAAGGTTATTCTTCCGAATACGTCCTATAGAAATATTGTTATGATCTGATGATGAATTTCGAAGATATAGAACGGAACTTCTCAAAAAATAGCAGAACTGTCGTAACAAGTAAATTTGCTTTGTTTATTCATGTAGTCGGTGACTGACTGAAGGAAGAAGGGAATGGGATACATAGAACTGTTTTGACGATGAAGCCGGACGGTAGATAAGAACCGGAATTCTGTAATAAATAAGTGTAGCATTATTAGAATTTTCATGATGATTTGATGATAGAATTGAATGGCGGAAGGCATATATTTAAGTTTGGCTGAGGGTTACTCCAACTAAACAGTGTGAAATAAAAAACCTTTTTACAAAACAATATAACTAACTTCAAAAAGAACACAAAAAGTGCAAAATAAGTTTTTTATGGTCTTAACGGGAACAATCAATGGCATGTTGAAGAAGTTGAACCATTATGGCGATTTTCGGGTCTCAATCGAGGTGGGGGTGGAATCTACGCGTAACCATAGCAACGGGTTCAACTTGTTTGCCGCGTACTTTTTTGCAAGTTACTTCAGTATTTGGAAGTTTAGTCCATTCGTGTGTGTTTATGTCCCTAACCATGGAAAGCAACAGTAGACTATCACAGTTAAGATGTAGGTGACTTGTTGCAGACGCTGCGGAGGCATCTTCTGCGGCTCGTGCTCGGAGATGAGCTCGTGGGGCGACTGCGGCAGCATGCGCGTGTGCCGGCGCTGCCGCGCGCTGCGGTGACGTCACGGCGCCGCTCGCTCGCTCCGCCACGCCCACTGCGGAAACTGTTTAGACCGACCCCGCTTGTCTACCGCCCGATCTTACTAGATTAGCGTTCCTATAACATTATAAAAAAGCAATAGTAAACTTTATAGTTACGTCTAAACAGTTTTACGTTTAAAACTAGTCATGCCGCTTCGATAACTAGCTTGTGAAACGTTTTCAAAATGCTATTTATCTACGAATTATGTATGAGAATTCAAATTTTGATTATCATCTTTATTTTCATTAATATCACCATGACATTATTGTTTCATTATTTTGTTCAAATGATAAATGTGCTAACGACATTGACCGACCGTACCGGAGTGTTGGAGCTGTACCATGCGCGGACGTGCAACAGAGGGGAGGGCGCCGAGAGGATCTAGTCTGTCGCGGAGGCGCGTGTGGCTGGTCGCGATAATGTAGTTAGGAAATGGTATAGTGAATTGTTACGCGAAGGCTGACTTTCTACGATTAATATTTAAACTTTTTTCTACGACTGTTTTTTTCGGTCTCTATAAATAAATTCAATAAATGTATTTTTTTTTTTTTCGATTTCTATTGCCTTTTGTTAGTGGAGAGAGCGATGGTTGTAACTAGCCCCAACCGGTGTGAATACAGACACGTAGGTATCACTTTGTATAAATTTGTATTTTTTTTTTCTTTTATTTTGTATTATAGTGTTTCATTTGTTTTATTATTATTTTTGTACAGTAAGGTTTTGTTTCACACTTGGTCAGACGCAGAGTCTCCGGTCAGCTGACTGCTCGCCGTCATCTGACCGCTAGACTCGATAGAGATAACCTTATATAAGACTTAATTTGTATATTCGACATTTTCCATTAATTTCAAATGTATAAAATACATTTCTTTGTACTATTAAATATTCGACTGAATTTGCTTATGGATAAGAATAGATGTCTATATTGGACATATTGATTTATAAAATCCATACTAAGCTTTATAATTACGTTGATACATTTATATTGTGTACTAAATTTTCACACCGTAATAATTTCGTAGAATAGAGCGTCAGAGTTCTGTATTTTATTTGTGATATTGTGATGATAATTTTGTGTAATGATTAAGAGTTTAATGACATGTTGTTAGAAGTTAAATTTGACAGGTGATTATTTAACCCTCGCGGTGCGTTGATTTAGCTGTTGTCGAAATACTAGGAGCGAATGTCCATGAGGAGCCACGTGTGAGGCGCTCGAGCGACCGCGGCCGCGCGGCCGGCGGGGCGGACGGCCGCACAACGCCCGATACTAGATATATATACATAGAAAATGATTTTACTACCATAGCTGTTATTTTCTTAACATTTTTTTATACATGGATATAATAATGTTAGACTCGCTGCCCGCTTCGTCGCTAGGGCCGCGTGACAGCGTATCTGCTTCATATATAAATAAAAATGATTTTGTAATTTATTCGTAAACTGAGGGGATTGTTGTTAACTGCATATATTTTATATTGTAAACGAAAAGCTCGGAGTAACGTGTAAGTATTGTCGAAGTGCAAAACTTGTTTGTGACCAATGAATATTGACATGATGTGAAATAAAGCATATTTAGTTTTATGAATTATTTTCTTTTATTTTTTTTTGATACCGTTTATCCTGATTCAAAATAAGTCACGATTACAAACCAATGGAGAAGCTTCCATTCGTTTAATTTATTCATAAAGGTTTTCTACGCTTGAGCCGCGTACGAGCTGAGCGAGCACAAACCGAACCGCTGTACTCGCAGTCTCAAATGTGGGCACACAACGAGCCTCGTAAGTAGGGTATATAAGATCCTTGTCCTCCAATGATAACTGTCTCAGAGTATAATACAGGGTAATCATGTCCTCGAACGTGGTGCGAAACCTTTTGTATTCGTTACAAAAACAAGTAGGCGGAGCACAGTCGAGCAAGAACCAAATGCCCGTAGCGCGCTCGTTCGAGGCTAAGTCGACCCACCTTTATGAAACAAGGTGCGAGTCTATTTACCTATGTAAATAGGTCTATTTCCGAATTGAGTGTTGAAGATTTTCCCGAATAGTAAAAAAGTATTCTTTTTATGACGTATCTAACTAAAAATCGACAACTTGTCAAACTTCTTCCTTTGTACTATGCAAAGAGTATAATAATAATAGGGGAGACTATGAGACCTTGCTTCATGCCAAATTTCAGGATTCTAGACCAACGGAAATTACTCTATAGGTTTTGATTTCCTAGCAAATTAATTAAGCGTTTAAATGGAGCATAAACAGCCTTTATATTGCATTGGGTTAGAAGTTTAATTTTTTCACAATTACAATGGGTAACAAACTTCGAGTATTTGATATAGCATCATACCTCCCAGTGGCGAACCTATACCATTTGAGGCCCGTGGCAAAATCATTGGATGAGGCCCCAAGAAAATCGTCAACTTTGTAATTTAAATTGAATCAATCACATCGGCCTAAAATATTCTTAATTATTAATAAATCGGTTTTATACAGTAGCGTATCTATAAGGAGGTAAGGCTGACAAAATACCACGGGTAATTGATCCTTTTCTTGTGAATGCGTTTAATAATCTTAATAATTTACTTGAATTTGTATATTTACTTCTGAGCCTTGAGCCTCTTGGACCGGAGGCTCTACCAGGTCAGCGACCCGTGGCATTTTGGCAACCTTGCCACCCTATAGTTACGCCACTGATACCTCCACGCACTCTTGAGAAAAAGGGCCTTACTCTTGACAGATGAACGATCCTATAGAATCCCGTTTTTGCCGACTTAGTTACGGAAAAATTGAGTTACATATAATAAAAACTCAACAAATCTTAATTACGCTCGCTAGAATAATTTCCTTTCAAGCGGCGCTCCAGTGTCTAGGGAGAACCCTTGCTAAATAATTATCAGAGCCGTCTCATAGGCGGAGTAAGAGGGTGAAGGAGTGATAGCGTGAGCGAGAGCGTGCACACTTTGCACTCTAATATTCCTTACTTGGCATGGTAGCCATGACTGAAATTCAGTCAAATGAAGTTATATAAATTTACAAATAAAATGAGAATTATATTGGAAAGTCATTTATTCTCAGCATTCACAAACATCGACCTCAGTAGTGCTTAAAACTAATCAACATTGACAATAAATAAATGCATAAATCAGCTAATCTACCATACAATACATAATATTTTAGCAGCATAGTCACATTCCTCATAAAACGATAAAAATATAAGACATATAAAATGTTAAAAAAGCGTAATAGTAAAGCAGGTTTTAATATTAGCCCACACTAGGAATGACTTCTGTAAGTACGGTGGGTACGTTCAGACTCTCATAGACAAGACACCCAGACCCGAAACATCTATCTATAGGCCATAGAAATATTTGTTCTGTGCAGGAATCGAACCCGCGCGACACTACCGAGCGGTCTTCGGCGTACCGTGTCCGTTAAGAATGTATAGATTTATATACATATATAAACTGTATAGAATATAGAATTGCTGACTTAAAATAACAAAGATATTGCTATTTTGCTATTTAATATGCTTATTATTATTAAAAAAAAAAAACAATAATAAAAAGACGTAATATTTTTCTTTGCACTTTTAAATGGATAAAAGTGGATTAAAAAAATAATAATCATGTTTAGAGAGTACAAAAAACATTCAACAAAACATAAAAAAAAAATAACAAATTAAAGCTATACTGTTACTTTGCGTGAAAAAACCCACTTCTTTTTTAATTAATAACATTGTAAGTTATGTATGTAAAGAAATAAAAACTTTAAAATAAAGATTTTACTAAAAATATATAATTATTAGTTTTCTAACTTCAATTTCCTAACAACAATCTCTAAAACAATTATAGTTAATAGTGTTGACTTCAGTAGTAAGTACTAGGATCTAATAAACTTAGACAGTGCATATATTAACCAAGTGCATGATTAGGCTTCTTTTGAACTTTGAATGTGAATTTCGTTGAATTTATTTAACAATAGCTACGTGCCTGTGAGGCCTTCGTGAGAATTATGCAACCCTAGTATTTCTTTCTAGTGATATAAGTAAAAGGTTAATTTGACTAAAGCTTTGACTAGTTAAACTATTATGTTAACTAAATAGTTTTTTGGTTTCGCACGGTTTGTGCATTTAGTCAGCATTAAGTTTCGAAAGTATTTAGTTTTTTTAGTCACTTTGAGATCCATTAGAACTTGGATGTAACGCATTCTAAATTTTCTTTGCAGTATTTGGCGGCAAATTTATCGAGTCGGCCTTCCCGGCAAGTTTTGCTGCGGTAGTCGACACTACTATAAATTTCTCAGTTCTATTTTAACGAGATCTTGCCTGTTTTAATAATTCTATATATTGTCCAGGGGTCTTACTCTCGAGTTTAATTCCGATCGGTCGACATTGAAATTGTGACGTTACTCGTACGTCGACATTGGTACTCTTGAAATCAACCACACGCCAAGCCTAATCCCGATTTTAATTAGTTTCCCAAAAAGGTCACGCAATTTGGCGCTAGCATCGAATTCAAGAGTACCTAACGTCACAGTTTAATTCCAATGTCAACCGATCGGAATTAAACTCGAGAGCAAGCCTCCAGTTGTACAGAAACTCCTGATCGGAATTAAACTCGAGAGCAAGCCTCCAGTTGTACAGAAACTCCTGATAAAAAACTTTAACTTTAACACCAATTTTACATCACAATATCCACTAGGAATCAATTGGCGAATAATTAAAACAGCCACTAAAGTTCACTCCAAAAAAACTCGCCAAATACTCAATAATAATAAAGGAGATCATTTATTTTGGTCCAAATTCCAAAGTGCCGGCCAAGAAAAAAAAATATGGTAATCTGTTAGAGCTTGACCCCTTGAGCATTTTTTATTATCGCACCAAAACTGTAGGACCATTGCCCTGGGTTTTATTTAAGTTTTAAAAAATCATTTTCCGTACATTTTTGGTAACATGAATTGTAAAAACAAAGAGTTAGAGCTTGAATAGAAAGTTCCAGGTAGCTGCCGTTTACCATCACACAATGTGGTGACTTCCCCTCCCCTAGCCATTGTACGCTCGCCCCACCTCTAATATCTTATCTGTTACTTTAGTAGGTACCTGAAGCAACGCGTATGATATTGTATCACTCCCGTCCCAATTGATCATGGATCTATCATATCGAATCAGTCTATCCCTTCTATCCCCGAATTCTTGAGTCTCAGTCGTTGACACGACAGCAGCGTTCGATTCACATATGGACCACGAACGATTCGTCCTGAATGATTTTTCAGGGGCGATTACAGTGACTGATGACCATCGCTTGAAACTCCTTGGGCGATGTATGTGGTCTGAAAACCGAAAAGAATGCAGCTCCAGGCGAAGTAAACAAAACTCAAGCAACAGAGCAGCGTGCCGCGACAATGACAAAACGCTCAACCAATAGACAAAACTCACCTTGATATGAGAGACGTTAAAGTTGAACGTAGAGCTACCCTAGCACTCATCGAAGATCCTAATGATCCTTTGTCGCTCTTTATCTCAGAGGAGGTGGCGAATATCATCAAAAAAGCTTTAGCCCCGGAAAGACCTCGGCTCTGACGGTGTCATCAACAAGGTGTTTAAACTCTTCCCATCCCAACTCATAATACTAATGAGCGTCGTCTTCAATGGTGCATTAAGGAATAACATGTTCCCCCAAGCGTGGAAAAAGGTCACTAATATCGGTATTCCTAAACTATGCAAGTCCAAGTCAAGTTTGCCCTTCCAGCTATCTTTTCATCAGTCCATTCAATGTCCTCGATAAAATCTACGAGAGGCTTATTTACAAGCAGCGCAGAGATTATGCTGAAGTTAAGAGTGTTATTCCCAACGGTAGTTTGGTTTACGAATCGAACAAGTCCAGCGATTCGTTGAACACCAATGCGCTGGTTTCCATCAGAACGCGATGATGGACGTCTAGTTTTTTGACTCAACGAAAGCTTTTGGCAAAGTGTAACATAATGGTTTATCATTTAAGCTATATCAACTCGGTGTGCCAGATTGTCTAGTACTCATCTTGCGGAACTTTTTATTGAATCGTACCTTCCACTATAGCTATTGAGCAAGCGGGATTTGTCAAGGGTAGAGGAACAAGAGAGCAGATACTAATTCTTCGACAAATAATCGAAAAGTCTAGAGAGTTTAACATCCCACTCTATATCTGCTTCGTCGACTTCCGCAAGGCCTTCGATACCGTGAAATCATAGGCCTTCGATAGAATATTCTATGGGACGTGCTAATTCAAATGGGAGTACCGCTCCACCTAGTTAGTCTCATAAGCCGACTTTATGAGGACGGAACTGCGACTGTTCGTATAGACGACGTTGACTCAAAAAGCTTTTACACCCACGCTGGCGTTCGACAGGGTTGTATATTGTCTCCACTCCTGTTCAACATTTATACAGAGTATATAATGAGAATCGTGTTGGAACAGTGGGACAAAGGGATCTCAGTGGGAGGTAGAAAGGTGTGTAACTTGAGATATGCCGATGATACTACCCTTCTAGCACAATCGAAGGACGATATGGAACACCTGCTGACACTTTTAGAGACAACAAGCCTCTCCTTCGGTCTTACGCTCAACAGAGACAAAACCAAGATGATGATAGTGGATCGAGCTGAACTGAATCATCCTGATATCACTATGATTGCCAACTGTGAAGTTGTTCAATCGTAAGTATATCTTGGTTCCACCGTCACGAACACTGGATGATGTGAAGATGAGATTCGAAGGAGATGTGCTATCACACGACCTGCTGTTGACAGGCTGAAAAGGATCTGGTGCAACCGTAACATCACTAAAGCCACGAAAGTCCGCCTCATGAGAAGCTTGGTCTTCCCAATATTTCTTTATGGCGCAGAAACGTGGACGGTTCGCCTCAAAGACCGACGCAAAATCGATGCACTCGAGATGTGGTGTTAGCGGCGACTGCTGCGGATCCTTTGGACAGCGCGTAGGACTAACATCTCGATCCTGGAGTTAAAAATCAAACAGAGATTATTGTCGACTGTGCAAGTACGAATCCTTAAATATTTTGGTCACATTGTTCGCAAGGAAGATTCCATGGAGCGACTCGTTGTCCAGGGACAAGTGGAAGGGAAGCAGTCTCGCGGGCGCTCACCTACGCGTTGGACAGACCACATCAGAGCTGCAACACAAACTTCCATAGTCCAGTGTTCCCGAGACGCCGTTAGCCGGGATAAGTGGAGACACATCGCGGGAGCCTTACTTGCCAACGAAAATGCAACATCGTCAACCACGACCACTCTGTGAAGAGTGAGCGAAAAAGGAGGAGGACCTTCCACTATTGACTACCAGATGGTAGCGCTCCCTCTATGCGATAGTGGGGAGATCTCCTCACCTCCCATACGAGTAGGAGTTCTTCAAGGGTCTCCCTCTGATCACCACATACCTATACCAATCCGATCCCTCGGGAGAAGCACGCTCGGTGTGATCCTAGATCAGCATTTGACCTTAGCTGAGTACATAAAGCAAACTTGTACGTATGTGTGCCGCTTTCGCACAAAGCAGGCTCCACTAAATTCTGCCAACCCGTAGGTATGGTCGCATTTTTAATACGCTTACTCCGTCTTTGCACATGCAAAGCCCCACCATCTCCATATAAGGCAAATACTTCAAAAGCGATCCCTAAAAATCCGCGGAGCCTATCATGTCTAAAATGAGAGTTCTTTTTGACCACAAAAGGGGTTTTTTAGAGGAGATCATAAAATCTCCATCATCCAGCATTTCATGAAACGCTTTCCAACGTTTTCTTAACACTACTATTAGACACCGCAACCCCACCTTCTGATATTGACCGTCTAAAATGAGTGCTTTTTGAAATTCGCCGTCATATGGTTTTTTTATGTGGTTCTAAAAGATAACTATATGGGTACTTGTTATGACTTTTCTAAACAATTAAAGCATTGAGCATTACACCGGTATTTTTATTCTTCGAAAATCTCAACAAATAGAATTTTTTTTTTTTAAGTAATGCAGTAAAGACACAGCTACTGGCTGTTTTTTGCTGTTGCATTTTTTTTAAAGTATTGTTATGTATAGGATATTTCATTTTTTGAGAGCAATTTTCTTTGAAAACCAATCATTTTTGAACTTAAATAATACCGAGGCTAATGCTCCCACAGCATTCTTGCCATAATAAAAAATGTTCGTAAGAACAAGTTCTAACAGAATATTGTATTTTTTTTCTTTGGCCGGCACTTTTAAATTTGGACCAAAAATGTATGGACCGTGGGTGATGTCCTTTACAAATGCAAATTAATGTATATCTAAAATTCTAAATGAACAAACGAAACAATAACAATTAGGCCTTAAATTAGGAACAATTAAGTATCTAGATAGAGCTAATAAAGTTATACAGACTTATAAATAAATAAAGCATTTCTTTGGTTATGTTTAACAAGGTGAGTGACTTTTCAAACTTATACATAAATATGAAATAATTAACCAATAAACATTGTTATAGATCAATGTAAAACCCGTTTTTTTATGAAAACATTTTATATAATACCTACAAATAGTCGTAAAGCCAACAGAACATAAAGCTTCATAGTTTAGCCATCATTTTGCTTATTTGTATAGACGCATTACTTTGTGTGATTTATTTCATCACCACTGCTTTCAAAACGGTGAAGAAAAACATTGTGAGGTCACCGACATGTCCAAGAACCAAAAATTCGAAGACAAGTGACATCTACCAACCAGCACTGGACCCGCGTGTTGGAGTACGGCCCATTCCCTATTCTAGAGAGAAGGTCTGAGTCCCAGCAGTGAAAAGATTATAAGGCTGATTATGTTGTTATGTAAGTCCATCAGCAGAAGCAGTAGCTATCTCAAATATGACCACATATTTCCTTTACTTTTCCCCTGTTTAGGGATGTGACATTGATGGTCTCGATAATTTTATATCGATACTCATGAGGGTCTAACTTATATTGCCATTTAAGAATATTGCAACGAATCTCTTATTTAGCAACATTTAGAGATGTTTAACAACCACCACAGCCAATTTTTTTTCAATTTTGACTAAAAACCTATTCTTAGGGCCTGTGAACATCACGTTTTTTATACGCGCCATAGACGCGCATTATAGAAACGTGAGTCGACATGCTTTTGTCCTATAAAAGGTCTACAGGCTGCGTCTAACTCGCGTGGGTATCGCTACAAATGCGCGTCAACGGCGCGTTTAAAAAACGTGGTGTGCACAAGCCCTTATGTGGGATTAGGCCGGACATATCTGCCGCCTATCAGATGACCAATGGGCGAAAAGAACCCTTAATTCGGAACGCAAGGCAGGGCACATTGCTCGTAGATGTAGATTGTCGATAGGGACGAAAGGTTCTGGAGTGGCGACCACGTACCTACCGGAAGACGCAGCGTTGGAAGGCTTCCCACAAGGTGGACCGTTGACCTAGTGAGGGTCGCGGGAAAGGTGGAGCGATGAACTAGACTTTTACTGGAGGAACTGGCTCGTAATGGTAGAAGACAGACGTGTGTGGAAAAGAAAGGGAGGCTTTCGCCCAGCGGTGGGACATAATAGGCTCATTAGATAGATACTATGCGTTCCAAATAAGAATAGGAAAGCCAATAACCTCGATCTGTCAAATGTTGATTGAAAAATACGGTTTGCAAAAAAATCTTATTTGCGTATCAATAAAGGGTTTTTTTTTGCTTTGTATTAGGTAGTCTTAGTTAAGTCTAGGTGAAGGAAAAAAACATTATTGTTTAATATAAATTAGCTAATTATATTGTTTTAAGTCATAATTAGTTAAAAATAAAAACTATTTTCTTTCTTATTTCCATTGTTAGGAACAATTCGCCTTCTTCTTCCATTTGCCACTAATCAGACACTTCACACAATGACGCTGAGATAAGAAAAATTTAAGAACTGAATTCTGATAAAAAAAAATTTCGTTCACGATTCGTAAATAAATTAAATTTAAAAAATTTCTTTTTTTGCTCGCCGTACCCAATTTCTTCAATTTGACAGTTCTATGTGACGTCACAACATGGCAATCAATCCTATTCTCATTTGGACCGCATTATACGTCCTTATATGCTTTTATTCTCAACAGAGATGACCAATATTCTTCAGTATTGACCTATAGATTACAGGATATACAACGTCGAAACGACACTTGGCTATCTTTAAAAGGTCATTGTACTCACCAATATAAACAACTATTTTTTTTACTATGCGACCAACCCTAAAATCACGGAAAAAATCAACTGCCCCATACATTTCTGTTCACATAACTCCACAAAATACATGGAGCAGCTAAATTTGTAAAAGTTTTTCATATTGATGAGTATAATAAAAAGCCCCTTTTAACTCTTGACACGTCGATAGATCTTAAAATAGTTAGTGAACGAACTATTCAGTTTAAATACACCATTAAATTTTAGTCGTTTTAATCCCGCGGAGGGTCGATTCGTTACATGAAACGCTATCGATTTGTAAAGAGAAAATTAAAAAATAAAGTACTTTTTTTTAAACTCGAATTAATTTACGCATATACGAAATTAATTTTTTCAAGTAAACGTCAGCTGAGCGAGGCAAATGAACTGTAGGTAGGTAGTACGCAATGACCGACAACTACCTACAAGGTCATTGACTCGTTAACTTGAAGAAATTAATTTGGTACATGCGTATATTAATTCGAGTTTTAGAATAAAAAGTACTTTATTTTTTAATTTTATCTTTACGATAGTGTTTCATGTACCGAATCGACCCAACGCGGGATTAAAACGACCAAAATTTAATGGTATATACCTACGTAGAACGTGAACAAGTAAATAAACTTCAGATTCACAAATTGCTTGGGGATTTTTTTAAGTTGTACACCCGAGTGTACAATTATGTCATTTCAACGTTGTACATTTCTCGCAGTACAGTCAGACTACTATTGATTACTATTTTATAATTATATAGATTATAGAGATTGCAAACCGGACCCGGCCGGGCCCGGTGCCCTTTTTTGACATCCACCGGGCCCGACTATTCATATCGGGCCCGGTGACCGGCTCAGCCATTCATACCCGGCCCGGTCACCAGCCCGGTATGAATGGCCGGGCCCAATGAATGTCAAAAAGGGCACCGGGCCCGGTTTGCAATCTCTAATAGATTACTATTATATAGATCATTTTCCACATCAACAACTTGATATAAATACATCCAATGACATCACAACACGTAGAGAATCAATACTTTTGTACATTTTGTTAAAATTACGTTGGCTTGATTCTTATTATTACTAATTACACTATTGTCTAGAAAAGCTTTCGTAATAATTAAAGTTTGAGCCGTTTCATTAAAGGATTTCAGCAATCCACTTACGGAAAGGGACAACACAATATTATCATCTAATTGTTTCATTCTCTCTCTGCAATTTTACAATAAATCTGATCTATATTATAAAAATACTGATATGATCAAGTTGTGATCTTAGATTTATTTTAAAAAATATTCAACATTTGTAAGCTCCTGAAGGAAACGAAAATGTTGCCACAAATCGTAAAGTAGGGTAGCCAGCACAAAAATAAAAATTATCTAAAAATACAAGTATAATAAAGCGGATTTTTTTTATTGTTTATTTAAACGCGCCAATTTTTGGAATTACCAGTCTTATTGGAAAAAATCTATGTATGGGATAGTCAGGTTCATGGCGAATAGTATAGACATCATGCTACGATCTAAGTAAGCGGAGTAATAAACGAAAGACGCAAGTGAAACCGCGGGGGAAAGTTAGTACAAAAATCTGTTGTTGTTTTTTTTTACTTAATATTTTCTTAGGCCATAACTTACACAAGCTGTTTAATGCGTATCAAGAATTATTTTTAAGTATTATTTTTGGTTTTGTTGTTCGTGAAAAATCTTGCAAATCTATACTTTGAGTTAACGAATAAATCTTCGGTACCTATCAACTTTATGATACAACCTTACATAGCAATTTTTCTAATCTACAGTCTGCGGTTCGTGATGTCTCTTCTTATAGTCCATGACCATATTGAGCACTTTGTTCCTCACCTGATCCAACGCTTTGTACATGTCTGCTGTGAACGGCTCGAAGTCTTGGTGCTTTTTCTTTCGTCTGTAAATGCCTTCTTTGTTAGCCATCGCGCAGTTCATGTCAGCCTGGTAAGCATGAATATTCAAAATGATTAAATGGGCAAAAATCTAAACTAATATTATAAAGAGGACAGATTTAATGTTTTGTTTGTTTGGTGATTTAACTCAAAAACTACTTGACCGATTTATTATAAAAATTCACCATTAGATAGCTACATATTTTCATGCGAGCGAAGCAGCTGGCAAAATCTAGTACGAGATTAAGACGAAGACAACTGTTCAACAACAAAATAAATGCTGCAATCAATCCGCAGATTAGTATTTAAGAAAATGGTAGCCATGAGAGTTTGTTTTCTAGGTATGATTCTTGTGACTGCAGTATTCATAAGTACAACTTCAGTATTGTACCCAACTTAAAGGAACAGTTGGCCACGTCAAAAAGCAAAAGCATGCTCTCGAATATAATACTTTTTCTTTAAACAAGACATCTTTCTAATATATTCGCTCGTCCAATTAAGTCTCGTGAAAATTGGTCCAGCTGTTTCGGAGATAAGCCACAATGCCACAATCTAACATGTTGTTGTACAACACTTAATTTTATTTATTTGTATGGATAACTAATAATATATTTACCTCAGTAACATTATAGTTCAAGAAGTCCAGTATTCCTTGTAGCGCATGCCTGGTGTCGCGTACCAGGACCTCATAGAACACAATGTGTAGCGGGCCGGGGAACCTGGTCAGCCACAACTCATGCAGGGTCTCCCACGCTGTCAGCTGAGTCGACACGTAGGTTGCCCAATCTTAAAAGTGACAATCCAAATACTATTGCTGTTTGTCTGTTTTTTTATTAAGTTTTCACACCTAGACAGCTTAACCAATATTGAATTTTGGGGTCTTTTTCTTTTTTGTTTTGAAAACGGCATTATTAAGTTTTATGATATTATAGATATATTCGTCAGTTGATATAGTACGCGGAAAATAAGTTGAAACATTTGTTATGGTTACGCACAGCCCCCCACTTCGATTGAGATCCGAAAATCGGTTATAATTCTCATCACACAGTTGAACCATCAACACAACTTATTTGCCGTGTAATATAAGCATATTTTTTGGTTTCTTTTTTAAGTGTGAAATCAAAAATGCCCGGTGTTCTCTTTCGCACAACCCTCAACGATTGCATCACTGCTTACCATCAGGTAGGATTGCAGTCAAGCACTGGTAAATAAAAAAAAACCCATGAACCCGGAAGGCTTCGACCCTTCTGGGCCTCTCGACAGGATTTTTTAAAGTCGATGCCTCTGCCTGACGGCCCGCCAAACCGCAATACTCCGTAAACTACAAAACGCAATGGCTCATCAGCTCGTCGTTAAAAATGGATGATAAATTAGAGAATTACAGAAATAAGTCTGTGCATGTTGTTATAGGCGCAAATTGCATGCACGAAGTTAGTTGCTCGTAAACGAGACGCTTCCCGCGCTATAAAAAACATGGTTTTTAAACAATCGTGTTAAAAATAACTCTTTTGGCCATCAGTCAATTTGCAAGTCTGGGGCATGAACCAAAGGCCAATATGGTTTACAGTACATTCAATTGGATTGTCCGCTTGAAAACAGTTGCCACGATCTTTATTTGACTACCTATATCATTTTTACCATGCAATATAGTAATATTCGTTATATATAAGGTGACTGGTAATTAGTGAACGATACTTAAACACGTGATTGTAGTCATGATAACAAACAACTTTTGCTATGCCCTATATAAAAGGCAAAGTCTTGACTCATCAACTCCCAGCCCAATTTAAATCCTTGGACCCACTGATATTACTTCTAGGCAAGTGTGCTCCATCGTCGGCCACATCATCGCTTACCATCAGGTGAGCTTATGGTCAAACGCGAGCCTATTCATAATAAATAATAATAAAAAAAAACCTAGAACGCTGAAATTTTGCTCAAAATAAATAATATTTCATACATTACCTACTTACACGTTTTAGGTATTCTATACATTGCCTAAAATACCTGAATTAAGTATATAGATTGCCAGTAACATATACAAAGAATAAGAAAGGATTTAAAAAATTAAATGCACTCCTAAGGGGACGAAAGGGGAGTCCAAAGTTTGGGGAAACCTACTTGTACGCGGGCAAAACCACCGCGCTCGCTAGTCGCTGGCAGAAACATGTCATGCAGTAATTGAAATATTAAAAGTTTAATATACACAAACTAGGTATTTTTAAATATCTTCACATGTATTGCATATTTTTCATTATACACCGTTAAATTTTGGTCGTTTTAATCCCGTGTAGCATCGATTCGGTACATGAAACACTATCGATTTATGAAGATAAAATGGACGAAATTAATTTCTTTAGGTAAACGAGTCAATGACCTTGTAGGTAGTTGTCGGCCGTTGCGTACTAACTACCTACAGTTCATTGGCTTCGATCAGCTGACGTTTACTTAAAGAAATCAATGTCGTACATGCGTAAATTAATTCGGGTTAAAAAAAAGTACTTTATTTTTCATTTTTCTCTTTACAAATCGATACGGTTTGGTTGGTTGATGTACCGAATCGACCCTCCGCGGGATTTAAACGACCAAAATTTAACGATGTATACGAATTATAGTATAAAGACTGCATTTACCTGATTTCCTATGTTCATGAGATTTCTTTTTGAACGCTGATTTCGGCGCTGTTCCTATGTGTCCTCTGTGGAGTCTATGGAAATCAGCCTGAAAATATTATAACAATATTTTATACTTTTTAGAAATATTTATAATAATAAAAAATAATAATGAAGAAATAGTCTGAGTTAATGACTAATAAATAATTTAATGTTGGTATTCAAAACTAAGTTTTTTTTTCTAATGCAAAACGTTGTTTTAGGCACCAAAACGTATATTGGCCCATGTACTAGCTATATTTAGCAAAGTAGGTAAACTGAAGCAATACAATAATAATTACCATTAACAAGAACCTCCTGCGTGGCTCTGTCACCCTGGTAGGCCTGGTAAGAGCACATGAAGCAGAGTGACAGTGAGTGAGTGTGAGTGCAACTAAAATTGTTAAAAACAAGGCATTTCAGTCAAACAGCGCCAAACATAAACTGAAAATGTAACTACACAAAACATAAAAAAGCTTAAAAAATTAATATTGGGGTAGCAGTAATGAATAGAAAAAATAAAACTATGTAAATTATTATGTTACGGGTTTTTGAGGTAAAAAAAGGCATTTAAGAGCGTCCTTCCCGATGTCGTTTTCATACAACCCGCTCGCGCTCTTAATTGTGACGTTATTATCACATCTTTCTCTAAATATTTTGGAAACTCAGATATTTCGTGGATATTATCCAGGTTTCTATAGAAATATAATCATAAATTTGTGTAATTTAGTCCTCGAAAACTCTGCATTCAGCTTTTCATAAATTAAAACAAAATAATCAAACAAAAATCAAAGTTTGAATGATGAATTTATTTTCCAAATGTATTTAAGATTTTCAAATAAACACATATTTCCTGGAACAAGTTTTGTGAAATATTCTAGTAAATGACGGAATTACCGAATACCAACAGTTTTCCAGCATTATTTCTCTTTTTTACGTTGCCAATTTTATTTATCAAACATTACGTTGGATTTTTTTGAATGAAATAACAAGCTTTTAAACTATATGCTCACGTTGATGATTGACGAGTGGGGAAGTACCCTCTTAGGCCGTGTTTACGGAGACGCGACGCGTTGCGCGGTACGTTGGGCGTTCGTCGTACATTGCAGCAGCGGCTCGTGTCATCGCTCGCGCAAACACAAACATAATAGCAATGTAAGACAGACCGCACAACGCGCCGCGAAACGCCCCGCGTCTCCGTAAACGAGCACTAAACGTGCTTTCCGAGACCGGAGGAATCTCGGTATTTTATGATGATAAATTAATCTATTTCGTAAATAAAGTCACCACACAACTAACTGTTATAAATAAAATTTACTCTTTACAGTCAGAAATCTCACATGCAAATTTTAGTAAAAATTATTTTTAATCTACTAACAAATAACACCTTGAGTTAAGGTCATAATAATTTACATAGAGCCAGTTTTATTATAACTATGAAACAGTAAATTATACAAGGCCTTAAATTATGTACAGATTAACACGTTAGTTGCCATGTTGGACAATGAAGATCGCCTATATAGGCCACGTCGGACAATAGTGTCCGACACGACCTCCTTTCGACTTAAGGGGATTCCATCGCCCAAATCCAAAAAAACACCTAGGTTGATTGAAGTTTATAGATTATTCCTTATGTACGATTACCATATAAAAAATGAAGGGGATACTTAAGGACATTACTAATAAATTGTACTGATTACGTTTCTCAAAAAAATACCCTAACTCTAGAAAAAAAATCTGGTAAATAGGCCTTTTTTGAACATTAATTCCATATTTTCTCGAAAACGGCTCTATAGTTATACGAGTACATTGAATTTATACCAAAATATATGTTACGATAAATTGAATAATTTGTATTGTTTTTTTTTTCTAATTTCATTGAATATCGATAAGTAATCAAGAAAAAACTCGAATCAGTACTAACACCCCGCGCGCAGCACCCCCTGCAATGCCTGTTTAGAGGTCAATTCTTCTCTACTAGTGTAGAGGTAAATTCTTGAAGGTCCTTGAGCGATGTAATACCCTTAAGTTTGTAGGTGATTGGTCTCATGCGCATCACATGACAAAAAAGGTTTCTTTATAGGTGGGAAATCATCAAATGATCTTCCACCCTTGGGGGAGCGGGAGGGCGTATCAGACTTTTACTGTCTAACACCCACTCCTGTTTTTCTTTACTTTCGTTCCAGGGCCCCGGGGTTCTCTTTCGCACAACCCATGGCCCCAGTAGGCTTCGTCCCTGCTGGGCCCCTACAGTTTGCTGACATCTCCTTGAGGCGCGCGTGTTGCGCTGTTGCCTCACGCGTGCGGCCTCCTTCTTTTCTAGCATTACTTCTTCGCAGAAGAAGGCGACCGCCAGCCACTCCTCCTCGCTTCGGACTGTGGCCTGTACCAAGGCCAGGCGCGATAGATCGTTGCCGCCGATCGCCCCCACGAGGACATGGCGGTGCTCTGCCAACGCGGGGCACACCTCTACTGTGTGCTCTACCGTGTCCTCCGGGTGTTCCACGCTGTGGTGACACCCGAGCTTTTCTTCCACACGAATCCAGTGCAAGAACCTCCCGAACTTACCATGTCGGGTGAGGACATGCGTTGTGCGGAAGGTAAGAAATCCGTGAGGCCATTCCAGGCACTCAATCGATGTGACCGCCAGTAGTAAATATCGACTCATAAACAAGTTAAAACTTTTTACATAAGGCAGTTGCTTTTTTGTCTTATGTCTACATAATACAAAAACCTAGCTGAAAATTTCTTGATATTTTAATTTTTTTGGTAATTTCAAACTTTGGCAACTAACATGTTAATATAATGTGGTAGCAAAACAATTCTAAAACAATTTAAGTAAGCTACATTTTTACATATAACCTCATTCCTTACCAATATAGCATCTCTTGGGTTCCGTATCAGCAGTATAGCAGATCGGAACTTGTCGGAGTCCATTGGGACCGCATGAGTCTTGACAACAAGTACTGAGCCATCTGTTACATTCTCTGCAGGAAAACCGTGTACTCTTAGCCCGTAATCCATGTATATTGAACCTGTTACCACACCTGGAAATATAAGAAAAGAAGAGAAGAGATTTTGTTGAAAATCTGATTAACTCTGATTTTGATTTTACAGTTTTCTAATAAATTTTACCTACCTAATAATTCTTTTACAAGCAAGACATTTTTGTAAACAGATTCTAAAATATTTTGGATACCACAGACGGACCAATATTCACCATTTTAAACTGTTTTAGTAGAGCAATAAAACTGATTGTATTGATCAAACAGCTCCCTAGCAACCAATATTTTATTGAAGAATAATTAAATTATTGTAGACGTTTGACTACTGATGAATAGTTATCAGGTCTCACTTCACTGTTGTCTTCAAAACACGCCACACAAAACAACTTCATGTAATATTTACCTGTAACTTGTTGCAGCAGGTATCTGAGCCATGTGTTCCCACTGCCAGGGTAAGACACCAGCGCAACCACGTCTGGAGAAGGGGGAGACCGCCACCGCAGCTCACTGCACCAGTTCACAGGCGGAGCATCGTGACGGAAAGCGAAGTTATTCATATACCCGCCCCCATAATAACCACCCCGCGAACCGTGCAGAGGTGTCAACATAAACAGAATTATCGAGAAATATAACATCACCACCGCAGCCGCAAGGAAAAATATCGATCTCCGTGACATCACGGCTAATGTAAACTCAATTCTTTTAAGAATAAACATTTTTTTGATTCATGATTTCTCGAGTATTGTGCACCTGGCCACTTTGTGTTTTGATTTCGTTATCATGTTGATTTCACGAAGGTACATAAAGAATATCAGCGGGTTTCTTGTGCCTACCTAGTTGCAATATATATTTAGACCATTTTCAGTCATCTTCGTGCACTTTAGACACCGTTTTACCCAATTTTAGTTAAATATAAATAAATCGTAACTTTTTATTGACAGAAAATTTTGACAGACGTTATTTTTGTGCGCTAAAAATGTTGCCATTATATAATAATTGCTAATGAATGATTTTAAGTTTGCTCGGTTAGTTGGCTTATACTAAAACATTCTTAGATATTTGGCAATGATGCTCTTTTATTTAAAACCATTTTTTTAAGAAATATTCATACTTATGTCTGAATAAAGGCTTTTACCTAATGATATTATTAGTTTGTACCTTGCTGTCATGGACGTAGAAAAAATGTCCTTTTTTCTAGGTCCATGCTTGCTGTCGTAGTGCTTATATTCTCTTTGCTTGCTGTATAGAAAACAACCAGCAGTAGCCAGTATTTTGGCCATTTTGATCTTTTAACTTTCTCTTCTAACGACATTATAATAAACTGTAATACATACGGTACGGTACGGTAACATGTTTTGGAAGATAGAGGGCTAGCATTCCAGAGCCTAGAGTATGCTTAGATATCGCCACTTGTGAAGATTATTTAATTCTATGTTCTATGCTCCATCATTGCGTGAGACGCAGAAGTGCAAACCATGGGCTTCGCCTACATTTCAAGCTAACACAAAAAAATATCGCTCCTCCGTTAGCACTTTAGCACTCCACGCCGATTTGTTGGTCTGAGTCCACATTATAATTGTTTCACTTTAATGAGGGTCACAAATGCACCAACCAACACAATGCGATGCTAAACGCCCCGTGTCTGGGTAAACGAACACTTAGGAATACATTGATAACTATTGATCACCAAGTACTTTGCAATATATTGAAAGTGATGAATTTACATCATCTTTTCTTGTTTTTATTTTACACATGAAAATAAATTATACCATTTGAAGAAGGAAGGGCTTAAAAATGAAAACCAGTTATAGATTCAGTATATAAACGTTTTATTATGAAGTAAGAAATCATTGTGATAAGTTAGTAAACCTTAGTTTTCTTAGTAATGTGTGACAGTTTTCTATATTCCCTGTGCATATTTCTAAATACATCTGCAATGGCAAAACTCTAGGCGAATTAATTTGCAAAAGTATTTTTCTGGCTGTGACTAAATCACCTCTCAAAATATGACAGACTGCTGCCTTTGCCCACACACTGACAGCTATCATATCTCTCATTTGATATGGCAACACTGACACAAGATCATGGATCATCGGAGGGTGTAAATGTTCCACAGCATCTGCTATTCGGTCCAGATTTATTAGGGCTTCAGCTGCATAAATGTGTGCCCATGCTTTGTGACTACTAGAAGCTTCAGTCTGACTTAACAATTCATTAGCACTCATCAATGCAGATAATGGATCCTGCAGATGTAGTAAAACGTAACTCTGGAGCACAAATGTGGAGTTCTTCAGCTCACACCTTTGTTTCCAGTTGATCGGCGGGCCCGGAGGTGCTTGAATAATAGGTGCAGTAACATCAGCTGGGGCTTCCTGATTCGGCAGTAATGTTATGGCATTTCTTAAACATAATGCAGCAAATTCTAAAGATAACGAGGGGATGGCAAACGATTCTCCTGAGGTTGAATATTTATCTTTCCCTTCCTTCGACAGTAAGATGCGTGTGTGTGGACCACTACCAAGTTTCTTTACGGTGTACTGCTGTGCTTCTTCACTGCAACACTTCTTCACGCAACATTCAGCCAAGTGTAGCCAGATGCGAGGGTTGTTGGGGTAGTGGCGGGCTGCCTCAACCAAACACTCAAAAGCACCTTCGGAGTTATTAGCTGCCAGTAACGCTAGCCCCAAGTTGAACACATACAGTGGTCTATCTCTACATGCAATTAACTTTTCACTATCCTCACATTCCATCGCCTTGAAGTGCTCCTTGACTGCATGTTGAAAGTATTTAGATGCTAAAAATGGTTTCTTTATTGATAAGTATATGACTCCAAGGTTATTGTTGATGGCTGCCCATATGTCTTCCCCCTGAGTTTTCAAATCATAATTATATTTGAGTGTTTTGTATTGACCCAATGTAGTTGCCGCTTCTTTGACATCACCATTGAGATATTGTTGTTGGGCTACAATAAATACATTTTCTATTGAGTCTGGTTTGAGATTTAACTTTACTTTCTGTCCTAATAACAACTGGGCTCTACTAACAAGTCGTTCAAACAGTTCACTCACTTCGTTGTTAGCTTTTAAAGGGTCACCATGTGCTTTCGCAATGTCCAATGTTTTCTCATATGTTCTTCTACACAGAGAAGCCTCTAGCAACAGTAGAACAATTTGCTGAAATAATTTATTATCTTTGATGTTCTTACAACCAAGTAACCTCTCTAGGAGCACCGTACATTGATAGTAGTATCTCGAATGGTACAATAACACTGCATAATTGTATAACAAGAAGGGTGAACTAAGGTCTTTCGTATCGATGTCTGGAAACGCGAGGCCAGTAAGTTGTGCGATAGCTTTTTTTAACTTATCCACGTTCTTCATGTCACTGATCATGAACTCAACCACTGCTTTATTGTGCTGCACTCGTTTATTACTAGTACCCACCAACGTTTCCAATTCATTTAGATGTTGTAATGCTGCTGTGTAATCCTTTTTTATATAACACTCGTGTGCGAGAATGACTGGCTCGTCCTTAGTGTTAGCCATTATTTTTTATTTTAAAGAACCTGAAATACTTTTTGGGAAGACGATTTAAATTTTTGTTTACGTGAATGGGTCAATTTTCCACTATTCGTCAACTAGCTGATTATTAATCACGAATGACAACAATGACAATTAAATAAAATTGACATTTCCTTTTTGACAATATGACATTTTTATTTTTTTATCGTGATTTGAAACCAACTTTTTTGAATTTGTTTCATAGAGTACATTTTAATATGTGTATTTTCTATTTATTTTATTGAAATTTTACTGCCTATTCCTTCTTTGGCAATTTTCGTTGGGTAGGGCATGGCCGCATGGCATTACCAAGTGTTTGAGTAGAGACAAGAAAGTATTTCTGGACGTGAAATAAATAAATAAATTCTCGCCTATTATTATATAATACGAGACTCGTAAGCAATAATCGCTAGGCGATAATGTCCTCCGTCTGTTTAGACGGCAAAATTATAATATAAAAACTATAGCCTATTACATCTTTCTAAATTCAGGTTCTAATATTCAGAAGTCGATTTCGGAAAAGAAAGGTAGTCGCCGGAGCTCTTGATTACACGGTCACTAATTCAGGTTACTGAATCAGTCACCACAGAGTACTTTTTAATATGTCAGTCGTCAATGGCCAAGCAAAGAGTATGTAAGCACTACAAACGTAGTGCTTACATACTCTTTGAGCACTACGTTTTCGCCAAGGGCGAGCGACTAGAGACGGACGTGTCGAGTGAAAAGAAGTATGACAAAATGGCCCCAATATTAATTATCGAAAAAAAAATTGTCGTAACCTTAGCGGTTGGCCAAAGAGAGATTCATCATCATCTTCCCGTTTTATTTGGGGTCAGCGCAACACGTTTTTTCTTCCATTCTCTCCTGTCACTCGTCACGCTATCACTAACTCCCTTTTCTTTCATATCACTCCTCACACAATCCATTCATCTCTTCTTTGGCCTCCCTCTCCCTCTCCATCCATCCACATGTAAACTCATAACTCTTTTAGTAACATGCGTTTCATCCCTCCTCTTCACATGACCATACCAAGACAAACGATTTCCTTTCAACTTTTCAGTCACTGGCGCCACTTTCAAAGAGAGATTATAAAGAGATATTTTTATTTAATAAAACAAAAAAGATTTTTTTTTGAAATGGGATTGTTGATCTATACCATGTTTTTTAATTAGACGAACCAAAGTGACAGCAGTGGACAATGCCCAACTGTCAAATAACAATGCTTAACTGTCAAACAACCATTTTTATAGCTGTCAATTTAGTCCATAAATCATAGTATAGTAGTTTGTGGCCCCCTGACTGCTATTCCGGAGGCCGTGGGGTCGATTTCCAACCAAGACAAATGTTTTTGTCATGAGCACGACCAGTGTCTGGATTTAATTTGTCTTTAATAATTATGTATGTATGTTTAGACTGGTCTAGACGGGGCGTTGGGTGATTGTTGTGGAATACTATTAGGTATTGTTTTATTTATTATCATTATTATAAAACAAAGAATTATTAAATAGGTAAACATTTATGTTTACATATAATGCCAACATTTTTTTTTCATTCGGCTTTTATGAGCCTATTACATCTTCCTAAATTCAGGTTCCTATATTTAGGCGTCCCTAAATTCAGGGAAGTATAATTGCATTAAGGAAAGAAGGATCCGATTTAGGAAAAGAATGGTTTCCTACGTCTTTTGAATCCTAACTAGGAAAAGTGTAATCACACACAGTCACACAGAACGCTCAGTCACCGCTCGCCAACGGCCCTACTGTCGCGAGCGCACGTGTTTTCTTTGATTGAATGCATACGCAAAACAAAATGACGAAACGAAAATAAAATATGTTGGTATTGTACAAGTATAAAGACATGCCTTATCTTTGGAACAAAAGTGATCCAAACTATTTTAGTTTTATTTATTAGGGACTAAAAACCGTTACATGTTACGGTGAAACAAAGATAAATAGGTAAACATAATATATGTTTACCTATTTTATAATTCTTTGTTTTATATATTACTAGTCTTTGCCCGCGGCTTCGCTCCCGAACTACACTACTCTACCTTACACTACCCTACTCCACCCTACACTTCCCTACTCTACCCTACACTACCCTACCCTACTCTAACCTACCCTACACTACCCTACCCTACATTACTACATTAGAGGAGGTTGGATTAGGAATAAAATAACCTTTTATTTGATATATAATTCGATTAAATAACAGATGAGAGTATATTACGAACCTTTACCTACCTCTTTATACGAGGCAACCCCCATAGTTGCACCGAGGAAAAGCAGGCAACTTATATTTTTCCAGTTCTTTAGCTTCATTCTTTCAGCTGATGCTCCACTTTCTTAAACACCAACGCAGGGAGGTTGATAAAAAATAATTGACAACAAATTTTATTGTTTAACATCATTGGCATGTGATTTAGCTAAGTAATCTACTCGCTATGTATACTCGTATATATGTATCTAGCATATAATCTTTACTGTCATTTAATTACAGATCAGGGGATATAATTCTAATACCGGAACTAGCCCAGAAAATGTTACATATTAATTCTAAGTAACCATGAATTTACACCATTTTTGGTGAGGCAACTTAATAGGGCTGGATTAGGAATATAAAATAGCCTTTCATTTGATACACGATTCAATTAAATAACAGATGAGAGTATCATGTGAACCTTTATTTACCCGTTTATACGAAGCAACCTCCATATTTGCAACGAGGAAAAGTAACCAACTTATATTTTTCCAGTTCGTTAGGGCACATTCTTTCAACTAAATCTCCACTTCCTTAAACACCAACTCGTAAGTAATCTACTCGCGATGTATATATATATATTATCTAGCATATAATCTTTACTATCATTTAATTACAGATGAGGGAATATATTTCTAGTAGCAGAACTAGCCCAGAAAATTTGACATATTAAATCTAGGTAACCATGAATTTACACCAGTTTTAGTGAGGCAACCTAATAGGGCTGGATTAGGAATAAAATATAGCCTTTCATTTGATACACGATTCCATTAAATAACAGATGACAGTATCATGTGAACCTTTATTTAGTCAGTACCTGTGTATTCGTGACAACCCCCGTAGTTGCACCGGGGAAAAGTAGGCAACTTATATTTTTCCAGTTCTTTAGAGCACATTCTTTCAGCTGATGCACGACTTTCTTAAGCTACAAGTCTGGAAAGTTGATAAAAAAAAAATAACAACAAATTTTATTGTTTAAAATCATTGGCATGTGATTTAGCTAAGGAATCTACTCGCGATATATCGATATATGCTTTTTCTGATGAATAATCTTTATTATCATTTAATTACAGATGAGGAAATATATTTCTAATACCAGAACTAGCCCAGTACCTCTACCATGAGTTTTAAGCAATAGTATTCGTCGCTACTCGATATCGACGCCGTAAATATTTTGTATGGCAAATTTTGGTTCTGCAAGTGACCGCTAGAGGCGCTGCAAAATTTGCCATACAAAATATTTACGGCGTCGATATCGAGTAGCGACGAATACTATTGCTTAAAACTCATGGTAGAGGTACTGAACATTTTAAATCTTAAATGTAGGCAACTATCCATTCACACCATTTTTGGAAAGGCAACCTAATACGGTTGGATTAGGAATAAAATAACCTTTCATTTGATATATAATTCGATTAAATAACAGATGAGAGTATATTATGACCATTTACCTACCTCTTTATACGAAGCAACCTCTATATTTGCCCCAAGGAAAAGTAGGCAACTTATATTTTTTGAGTTCCTTGGAGCGCATGCTTTCAGCTGATGCTCGACTTTCTTAAATAACCTATCAGGGTAATTGATGAAAAAAATGTAACAAAAAATTTAATTGTTTAACATCTTTGGCACCAGATTTATCTAGGCAACCTATTCGCAATGTATAAATTAAAAGAAAAAATGTTAATGTATGCATTATCTAGCATATAACATTCATCCTAATCAAATAACTTATGAGGAAAGGTATCGTACTATTATATTCTTCAAGTTACACGCGCCGTGCTGAAAATGTTTGACTGGCACGGCCCCCTTTTTTTGCATTTTTCTTCAAAAGTAAAGAGGTACATTGAAAAAGAAAGCGGTACATATGATCCTAGAAGCGAGTACATTCGATTGGTGAACACCTAAAACGCAGATTCTGCGGGGCCTTAGTGGGCAAACGGACGTGAATCAGTGAACGTGTAATCAAGAGCACTGGCGACTGACTTTACTTTTCCTAAATCGGCTTCTGAATATCGGAACCTGAATTTAGGAAGATGTAATGGGCTCTTTAGGTATGAATGTTTAATCGAAGATACTTTTTCTATGATCTTACGATTATTGTACGTTCGAGGCGCAGAACCCATACGTCCGTCTAAATAAGCCTTTATCGAGTTTTCTCTCTCAAGAGCCCAAATCACCAATACCGATGGGAAACTATTTTTTACATATTTTCATTACACTAATATTAGAAAGCAGAAAGTTAGTAGGTACCTATGTATTTGTGTGTGGCTTTGTTTGCTACTCCTTCACGCACGTTAATACAGCTGACTGAAAAGTATTATAGGATAGGAATTATATAAGTTGAATAATAAATAATAACACAATTTTATTTATAGATAACAATTTATGAAGTATTTCTTCTTATTCGATGGCTTTTTACAACTCACAAGAGTTAGATAGCATTCTGCTTATTCGTTTATCCACGCTAAAACCAGCCATTCTCGGTTATCCACACTAAAATAGCCACTCTAGGAATCTCTATAAACATATGTTCACAGGTTCACCTTAAAGAATGTCTCGCTCTAGATCAAAATTTAACATAACGGCTCTACAGTTTATAACTGACATGTAAGCAAGTAAAAGTATTATTAGGTTCATAAGAATGCAAAGCTTTAATAAAGAATGAAAGACTGGTATTTCAGAGAAACGACAACACATTTTACTAAAACACGAGATTTGAAACTGTACAACATGAAAATGTACCTATTCCTGGAGCGATTCCGAGACGATTAGAGGACCGATTTTAACAGTTTATATATAAGTATACTCTCTGTTGTGTTCCGCGTCGCTGTTCTTGATCTTTGATATGCAGTTAGCTTCAAACCTTGCCTTGATCATACCGTAGGAGCTAGTATTTTATTTAGAAATAATAAGAATTTATTTTTAAGATTAAGTAAATAATAAACTTTAGCAGTACGTTAGTACTGCTCCTGGATTTATTGCAAGCATATTTAAATAACTGATGATACTTGTATGATTATTTTGGGTAGGTAAAGTACCTACCCAAAATGTTTAAGCAAAATTCATGCCCATAAAGCCTGTCAGACGACGTATCGTATCTGTCTAATAATTTTACTCTAAATTCGACTTGTATTCTAACCCCGGCCAGAACTATTTTCTTGCCAACCTGCATGCTCTAATATTGTTTATAAATGGAAATGGGGTGGTACAGTATTACGAATATTAAAAAAAGCACTTCATTTTTGTTATGGAGACAAAAACACTGTATTTATCTCTGTACGTTAACTCATTTTAAAAACCGCCATGGATAAATTATGAAACAAAGAGCATTGGTGGGCTGATTCAGTCAGTCGACTCTAACGAACCCTACACCACTCTACCCACTATCTTCCGCCCCACCCAAGGGCGAGATTTGTCATTTGATGATTTTATTTACCATAAAAAAAAACACTACTTTCATAACGGTAAAGGAGAACATCGTGAGGAGACAGGCATGTCCTAGAACCAATAATTCAAAGGCATGTGACGTCCACCAATCCGAACTCGGGTCCGCGTGGTGGATTACGGCCTGTTCCCTATCCTAGACACTAGGCGGCCTGAGTCTAAGCAGTGGGAACATTATATTATTATAATTATGCTATTACAGGCTATGCTAAAGTGATGCGACTGTATCACGTTCAGCTGGATTGTAGTGGCGATACGTTCTACAAAATAGCGTTCAAAACTTAACTGTATTGTCAGCATGGGTACCTACTCGAGGTGTGCCCCGCTTGGGCAAAAGAAACGCCGTGTCCTTGTGGGGGCGATCGGCGGCGGCGATCTCTCGCGCCGGGCGACGGGTGGCAAGCGGTCGCCACCTTCTGCAAAGCAGTAATGCTAGCAAAGGAAGATCCCGATTTCCGGCCACCGTAGACGCGGGCTCGTGGACGTCGGGCAATGGGTAGCTCGCTGTCCGTCCGTCCGGTAGCAGACCGGTCCGAGCCCAAGTCGTTTACGGCGCGCACTGTTCCCATGCGCCTCAAAGAGTTGTCAGCAAAATGTATTAGGTGCCCAGCAGGGCCGAAGCCTATTACTGGGGCCTAGGTTTATGTGAGAATGAACTCCGGGGCCATGGAATGAAGGCTTCATTGCCTTCATTCCATGGCCCATTCCAAGGAGCTATCTCCCGCCCCACCCAAGGGCGGAATCTGTCATTTGATGATTTTACCCACCATAAAAAAAAATGGGTACCTAATAAAATCTTGAGAAGGGTCCTTTGTAAGCCTCCTATTTTTGTCTATGAGGCTTAAAGTAACCTCACATACATTTATACATGACTCTTTATATTTTTATATAAAGTCATGTATAAAATTTTATATGTACCTATCGTGAAAAATCACAAATTTATAGCTTGATAAGTTACCTAGTTGTCCACACAAATACATGGTTACCGAGCTATCCGAGCGACTGAGGGATTGTTTTGCAACCGCACCGAGCTGTGCGCTGGCACCTTGCTATGACATGCCGTGAGTCCGTGACCAGTGTTGTACCGAAGTTTTTTAATTTTTTTTTAGGAAAGAATATTACATGGTCTATAAATTATTGGAATCGATTCCGTTACTGATTCTGAACAAACCATATTCAAGTTTCGCATATACACTATTTTCATTTTTATACACTACTATTTACAAATTTTGTTTCTGCAAGTGACCGCTAGAGGCGCTGCAAAATTTGTCATACAAAATATTTACGACGTCGATATCGAGTAGAGACGAATACTATTGCTTAAAACTCATGGTAGAGGTACAGACAGGTGTTATGGCTGGTGGGCAACTGCTTGATAGATGATTTGTGGTCATTTATAGGTATTCAAATCGCGCGGAGAACTTTGATAGCGCGATATCAGATCTTATGTGGCATCATAGACCGTTTCTATAGATGGGACTCCATCGACCATCCATTCTACATTCTTCGTTCGTTCTCCTGCGGATATCTTAAGTTCTGATGCGATTACGAAAGGAAACTCCGAGCGTAGCCTTTTCCATTGCCCTTTAGGTGACTACTTCTGCTGAGGCCCATTGTAAGCGACCACGTTTCAATGCCATAATACGTCTGTAAGTAGGTAATAATTAACACCAATTGAGTACTAATATTTACTAAATTCGGAAGCATAAGCGATGAGAGAGCCCGCGGTAGTCATCCATGACTATAGCATTGGGACTAATTAATTCATTAATTATCTTGTAAAACATCGTCTGATAAACTTTCCTTTACTACTCCGCACAAGTAGGTATAGTAGTCGATAACATAAAAACTGGAAAAGTGCGAATTCATCTCACATATGAAGGGTTCCGTATGATTTTTATAGTATTCCGTTTTAGTGGCAATAGCACACCCTCTGTTGAAATTACAACTACGTATTGTTCATGAGATACAGCCCGCTGACAAGACACATGAAAAACGAATAAAAGAATCACAGTGGAGGTGATGACGGGTTTAGTTAGTGATGATTGGGGGTTTTTTTTATGATAGGTAAAATCATCCAATGACAAATCCCGCCCTTGGGCGGAGCGGGAAGTAGTGTCAGACTCTTACTGACTAAAAGCCTACCCCGTGACCCATGATCCTAGCAGGCTTCGACCCTGCCTGCCTGCAGCTAGCAGGCTGGTCCTCTACGGTTAGCTGACAGCTCCTTGAGGCGCGCGGGAAAGTACGCGGCGTCGACGACTTGGGCTCGGTCTGGTCGGTTAGCGGACGATCGGCCAGCGTGCTACCCATTGCACGCCGTCCGCAAGCCCGCGCCTACGGTGGCTGGAAATCGGGATCGGAATCCCGGCGGCGGCTGGGGCGAGCGCCCCGTTGCCTCTACCTGATGCGGTCAGCCTCCTCCTTTGCTAGCATTATGCTTCGCAGAAGGTTGCATACAGATTGATACTGATGATTGGGGTTTAAAAAATATAAGGGTTCTGTTTACCTTTTGTGTATGCAGGAACCCTAATAATATTTTGTTTCATTTACTACACCATACGTTAGGGTAAGGGTTAAAAGTATTATTCTAACATCTGAGGATAGGTTTTGATGGAAGAAAATAACTTTATGAAATTCATAAAACGGTTTTAACTATGGTAAAATTTTTATTTTTCATAAATTTTTTTTTTCTTTTTTTTTCTATAAAACATGAAACCCAAACTAATCAAAACAAATACAGTTTAATATGTATGTAGATACATACTAAAAGTTTAAATGAAAATACACAAGCAGACCTGGGAAAACAACTAGTTTGGGAATTTAAACAGGTTGTACATAGGTATTAATGCAGTGATACTTGCTGAAACATTTAACATAAATATAATAGGTAAGTACTTAATCAATTCTCGTTTCTTCACAAGACGTCATAATCACAACACAATTTTGTAAGATACTTACCTAACATGATTTTGTAGTTTAAGAAAAAAGGCACCTTGATAGCAAATAAAGATCTACAGCCAACAGGATCAACAACAAATTCTTAATTATACCTACTCATTTTCAAAATTAAATCACTAATTTTCTATGTAAATAAAATCAAAATACCACTCACTGATTAATCACGAAATCTCAGAAACCATAACACTTACAAACTTAAACTTACTAATTCTTCAGCCTTATTATAACCGACTTCAAAAAGGAGGAGATTCCATGTTCGGCTGTACCTATGTATTTTTTTTTAATTTTACGTACAGTTACGTTCGACGGTTCTTGGCGCGCCTGAAGTTAGGCTCTGCGATCAAAGTAAGCGAGTTAAATAAATGATTTATAAAAATAAATGCCAATAACAGATTAACAGCAATAACAACTGCTATTGGCATTTATTTTTTCAAACCATTTATTTTATTACGAGTGCACAAGCGGTAAACTCCGCAGAGCCTAACTTCAGGCGCGCCTAGAACCGTCGAACGAACTGTAAAGGGAGTAGTAGACGTCAGCTATGAATGGATTTTACGAAACTCCACTCCCGGGGGATTCTACCTACGTTAAAAAAAAAAAAAAAACTCCTGAAGGGGGAAACTGACATTCACGCGGGCGAATCCGCTGACAGAAGCTATTATATTATTATGCTAATTGTTGTAACAAACATTTTTAATTACCCATCAGAAAAACGATTGTAAGTAGGTATTTTGATATTTTCCAACACGATGTCACAGAGTACTTTGTAATCACATTTTTAATATAGGTACTGAAAGTGTCTGTCTTACTGTCCCCTTTTTATTTGAAGGAGACCAAGATAAATATAGTGCTTACATATTCTCTTTGGATCAAGGCCCAAACTTATCAGAGTTTGATAAGTTTAGGTTCTAATTAAATATTTATTGATTCAAGACTTTCTCATTATGATTATGATTATACATATTGAATTATGATTACTTATGTGATAGATTTTTGAGATGGGGACAATAAGAGCAGGCAACAAACTCTAGGCAAAGAATTATATCAGATTCAATATGACAGATTGAGGCAAAAGAAAGTACCTACATATGAACCTAAGATGACAAGCTGAACATAATGTAGGTACCTAATAAAATCAACAAAATGCTTATTGAAAAGAAGAAATACACATATTTATAAAGTACAATTCACCAATCAATCTCATATCCCAAATCAATCCCATAGTAACATGGTTCATCATGATGATAGTTATAAGAAGCATTTGCAAAAATTGGAATACCAGCAGTGGGCCCTATATTATAGCATGGCTCATCATGATCTGACCAGTGCAAGCAGTCAGCAGTATGGGCTTCCAACATACAAAATTGTTTGTCAATAGCCAATAGCCATTACAGAACTTGTAGACCTACTTTGGTCAGGGTTACTTCCTTTAATTACTTTTTCTAACTGCTGCTGTTTCTTCGAGTTTTGAGATCTGGCTGTTGGCTTTTTAGAAGATTTTTCAAAAACTGGAATGCCTGCAGTGTGGGGCCCTAAATTATAGCATGGCCCATCAGAATCCAGACTGTCAGTATGGAACTGCAACTCACAAAATGGTTTGTCAGGGTTTTTTCCTTCTGCAGCTTGTTTTAACTGCTGCTGTTTCTTCCAGCTTGGAGATTTGAGTTTTAGCTTTCTAGAAGTTTTTTCAGATACTAGAATACCAGCAGTGTCGGGCCCTAAATTATAGCATGGCTCCTTAGGATCTAATCTATGTACACAGCCAGTAGTATGGGATTGCATCTCACAAAGTGGTTTGTCAGGGTTACTTCCTTCTGCTGCTCGTTTTTTCAGCTGCTGTTTCTTCCAGTTCTGAGATCTGGCTGTTGGCTTTCCAAAAGATTTTTTTAAAACTGTAATATCACCTGTGCGGTTTCCCCAACTACAGGATGGCTCATCAGGATCTGATCTGCACACACAGTGGGCAGTATGGGATTGCAACATACAAAATGGTTTATCAGGGTTTCTTACTTCTGCAGCTTGTTTTAACTGTTGCTGTTTCTTCCAGTTTGGAGATGCGGGTCTTGGCTTTCTAGAAAGTTTTTCAGAAACTTGCTGCTCAGGATCTAATCTGACTACACAATCAGCGATATGCGATTGCAACTCATCAAATAGTTTGTCAGGGTTGCTTCCTTTTACAGCTTGTTTTAACTGCTGTTGCTTCTTCCAGTTTTGAGATCTGGCTGTTGGCTTTCCAGGAATTTTTTTTGAAACTATAATTTTAGCAGTACGGGTTTCCAAATTATCGTCACGATCTAATCTGTGGACACAGTCAGGAGTATGGGATTGCAACTCACAAAATGGTTCATCTGGGTTCTTTTCTTTTGCAGCTTGTTTTAATTGCTGCTGCTTTTTCCAGTTTTGAGATCTGGCTGTTGGCTTTCCAGGAGATTTTTTAGGAACTATAATAACAGCAATGCAGTTTCCCAAACTATAGTATGGCTTATCAGGATCTAATCTATTTAGACAGTATGCAGTATGGGATTGTAACTTACAAAATGGTTTATCATGGCAACTGGCTTCTGCAGCTTGTTTTAACTGCTGTTGCTTCTTCCAGTTTTGAGATCTGGCTGTTGGCTTTCCAGGAAATTTTTTTGAAACTATAATTTTAGCAGTACGGGTTTCCAAATTATCGTCAGGATCTAATCTGTGGACACATTCAGGAGTATGGGATTGCAACTCATAAAATCGTTCATCTGGGTTCTTTTCTTTTGCAGCTTGTTTTAATTGCTGCTGCTTTTTCCAGTTTTGAGATCTGGCCGTTGGCTTTCTAGCACATTCTTCTCTCTGCTCAAATTCTCGAAACGGTATCCCATTCTCAATAGATCTCTTCTTTTGGAAATTATAAGCACGTATCTGATTACGAGAACCCATAGGTCGCTGGACGGTTTTTTTGTTTCTTTGTTCGCTATTATCAGAATGAGCTCCAGCAGACATGCCTACCGATCTAACCGAAAGTTTTATTGAATTTGATAGACGTGTAATGAGTTGGCTATACCTAAGCCTATAATCAATTCTTGCTTTCTTTAGAAGTCGATTGACGGTTACTCAAGATTACTGTTACTGTTATCACAGTGATTATTACAACAAAACATATAAAAAGTACTCAGTGAACAAAACGAGCAAAACACTGCAAAACAAAACACAAACAACTAAAGGGCACAGTATAGTTGATACTGTGTAAAGGGGGAGGTAAAAGGTAATTAACCGACTAAAAATAACGAACGACCTACCCTTCAGGGTTGTCAGGTCCAAAAAAGGTGTGATTGTACAATTTGTACAGAAACGTCAAAAAAATCGAAATGCCAAAGAAAGAAATGAAAAAATCGTACAACTAAGAAGTACAAAGTTTTTATTGAAAATAACTAAAATTCGTTTAATAATAAAAAAAAAGCAATAAAACTATTTATTACTGTTAAACAATTTTCTGTGGTCAGATTGTTTAACATTTTTTTTTTTGTTCGCTCAAACTTTGGGCAATTTTCGTTTTTTCTATTGTTTGCCTGATAAGTTAACTTCACTGTTTCATTTGATGAACTGTTTCCAAGTTTTGTTTTGATAAAATTTATTAAAAGATAAGAGACGAGATTGACAAGAAAAACAGGTTTTTGACAAGTCATAAGTTCAAAGGAGGAGGCCGACCGCATCAGGCAGAGGCAACGGTGCGCTCGCCCCAGCCGTCGCCGGGATTCCGATCTCGATTTCCCGCCACCGTAGGCGCGGGCTTGCGGATGGCGTGCAATGGGTAGCACGCTGTCCGATCGTCCGGTAACCGACCGGACCGAGCCCAAGTTGTCGACGGCGTGTTCTGTTTCCGCGCGCCTCAAGGAGCTGTCAGCAAACCGTAGAGGCCCAGCCTGCTAGCTGCAGGCAGGCAGGGTCGAAGCCTGCTGGGGTCGTGGATCAGCTTCCGAAAGAAATACCCGGCCCCGGCACGATAAGCAACGAAGGAACGGGGTAGGTTTTTAGTCGGTAAGAGTCTGACACTACTGCCCGCTCCGCCCAAGGGGGATTTATCATTGGATGATTTTACCTACCATAAAAAAAGTCACAAGTTACCGAAAGAAAAAAAAAAATGTCGTAAAAATGCAAGCAAATACAGCCTCTAAATAACCCTCCTTCTGGCGCAATCAGGTAATGACTGTTAAGAGTCTTATTCAAGTAAACGATCTAGGTTTGCGTTAGATTGTTGGGGAATTCCCGAAACTCATACTTTCCAGTAGAGCACATTCGTTTGTTATGAAATGTTGCCAGACTTGTTAGGTATATAAAAATCGTACATTTTCCGTGCGATCTTGGTCTAGCGATCGTACACGAGTAAAAATGCCAATAAATCGTACGAGTACGATTTAAATCGCACATCTGGCAGCCCTGCTACCCTTTTCGAAATGTAATGCCCATAGATATTAATATATTATATTTATTATAATTTATAAATTCTGTGGTGTGGCTACTGTTCCAAATCTCAGGCTTAATAATAATTGAACAGGTTAAGATTTTGGATTTTAAAAAAGGAAAGCGAAAGGCAGTGTAGCTACTACTCAAATAATAATTAGGGGTCCTGTGTAGTAGTAGCTATTTTAGTAATAGCCAGAGCCGACGAATCTTGGCGAGTCTGAAGTTAGCCTCTGCGAAGTTTAGCGCTTGTGCACTCAAAAATGCCAATATTCAAATTCCAATATCAGTAGTTAACATTATTATCAACTGAACTTGGCATTTATTTTTTAAACCATTTATTTTTATATGGGTACACAGGCGCTAAAGCTTGCAGAGCTTAACTTCAGACTAGCCAAGATCCGTCGGCCGTACTGTAGGTACACTACACCGGACTTGACTGGACAAGCCTAAGGTTGTGTTTACGGAGACGCGGCGCGTTGGGCATTTCGTCGTACATTGCATCAGCGGGCCGCGTCATCGCTCGCGCAAACACAAGTATATGGCAATGTACGATGGACCGCCCGACGCGCCGCGCAACGCACCGCGTCTCGGTAATCGAGCACTGAAGTTGTCAAAAAATAAACGGCCCGTTTTGACACTTGTGATTTGACTATCTAAAGTCAAGACACAAATGCCAAAACGGGCCTTTTAGTTTTTACACGACTGCCCCAAAAAAGGAGTGTTATGTTTTTGACAACTTTAGTCACTTTTTGACTTTCCCACTGATAGTGATGCTTAAAAACTTTTTACAAAAAAAAAAAAAAAACAACTTGGTGTTAAATTAGAAACAAACAATACCGAGCAACACCGACTTCCGAAATTAAAATTATTTTAATCCTTTGTGTTTTTATTTTTTTGATGAAGTCGGTTATTCTTTTTGTAAAAAATTTTTTATTTCACACTTTTTAGTTGCGATGTACTTTTAATCAGAGTGCCTATTTCTCATAACAATTCCAATAAACCCAAACACTGCTAGGATACATTTTTTGGAGTTCCGGTGACTATCTTACGGCTCCATCATCATCATCTACCACTTTGATGATACCATTTTCAACATAATTATTCATCAGAATCATTTATTTATTTGTATTGTCAAAGTCGCTTAACTATCTTCATTGTGCTATCTATGTGAGTATGAAGTTCCGTTGACCATATCTGGTCTTCTTCATCAGTTCCACTTCCTCAAATGTTACTTTTTGACTGTAAATGCTTAAGTCCTCGATAAAAATACCAAAATCACTATATTACTCATGTAACCCATCCTCAGAAGTGGATTTTGAAAAAAATGGGACCACTCTGGAAGTACCCTTTAAGGAGAAAAATATTTTTTGCAAATCGGTCCATAAACGTCGGAGATATCCGCGAACAAACATTAAAAAAAAAGCATTTATATGGTTGAATTGAGAAACCTCCTTTGTTTGAAGTTGGTTAAAATTAGTAACTGTTAGTGATTTATTTATTATATCTACAAGTTTACTTTGGTGGCACTTCATGTCTTTGTTTTCCATTATGAAAGAAAGATAGCCCATGATGGCAATGGTGTACACCTTAGGGCTTTGGATCACTAAGATACTTTAGAGAGGTTGCAACCTCTCTGTTGTGGCTGGTCTAGATGGCTACCCAATAGTTTATTTCGGATTGTTGTCATTATTTTTATCATCACACATAGAATTCTGACTCTCAAAGTCTCAATGTAGATTTTTTATTTTTAGTTTATTTTATCTTTTCTTTTTTGTTGTTGTTAGGAGTGGCAATAATAAATACTGTGTGTGCCCAGTGCCACTTAAAATTAGATAGATAATGGAGGCTTCAAAAATAATGGTTATTTTGTACAAGTCAGTATTTATGGTTCTTTTTTATTGATGACTAGCTGACCTGGCGAACTTCGTTCCGCCCAATAGTCGGACTTTTTTTTTTCGTGAATTTTTCCATATTTTCTTACCGTTTAAACCTTCCCTGGAGTACCACGAATATTTACGACCAAAAGAGAGATTACCGAACAGCTATTAATTTTTTTTATATGTATAAGAAGATTATGTGTGTGTTGAATTTTGTGCCTGAGTATCCAGACATTTTGAGAATGTGACAATTTGCTAAATAATATAATATAATATTTCCACAACTATCACACAACACTGTCTAGTCCCAAGCTAAGCAGAGCTTGTGTTATGGGTACAAGACAGCTGATAAACATACTTATATATTTCTAAATACATACATATTATAGATAAATAACACCCAGACACAGGACAAATGATCGTACTCATCACACAACTATTTGTCCTGGGTGGGAATCGAACCCACGACCTCCGGCATAGCAGTCAGGGCCACTAACCACTAGACCAACAGGCCAGTCATAAATAAATATAAGACATACATACATAACATAATAAATGGACATTCTGCTCAAAGAGAATATAAGCACTACGTTTAGTTCTGCTATAAAGACCATCTGCTAGTTGGACGTTTTGCTACATGGGCAATTTGCTAATTAGACTTACTGCTCATTAGATGTTTCGCACTGTTGAACGTTTAGCTACTTAGACCTTTTGATCAGGAAGGATTTTAACATTTTAGTATAATTGAAATATAACATTGTAGTAATTAATTGCCATTAGTATGCCTATGGCATTAAGTCTGCCTAGTTCTTTAATAGTTCATAAAGATTTAATAAATAGGTAAATAAAATGACTAATTTTTGTTTTAGCTAGACAGACAACCAAAAATATGTGACAATAATGGAAAGGAAATAATTTAGAGTGATCTCATTAATATTATTAAGGCAAAATATTGTATAAATGGATGTGTGTGTAGGTTACTCCTTCATACACAAACAAAGCTGAATGGATTAAACCTTTTGAATACCGTAATTAGAGACACAATAGGTGTGCAGACAACGGTGTCCTCTTGGGGCTTGACAGTTTATGTAAAATTTACCATGCGGGTAGATAGCACATAGGAAACTTTCTATCTAGGGAGTATGTCCCCTTGGGATAGTGTTAAATTTTCATGCAGGCAAACAGTTTGCCACGTCATTTATACTGCGACATACATCGAAGAACTGGAACAGTTTGCCTGCTGCGGTCTTCCTGTCCTATTATAATTTAGGTGTCTTCAAGGCTACAGTGAATAGGCTCTTAATAAATTTGTGCACCTCACCATCAACAATTGCATCACTGCTTACCGTCATGTGGGATAAAAGTACTCGTTTATTTATACAAATTAAAAAAAATGCCACTGGTAGAAGCAAGTTTTAAATAAAACTAATTTTTTTTATAAATCTGGATGAATATGTCCCTTTATTTTCTTAGTAGATCTTTCAGCTGGCCGTATACATAAATGTTTACCAAATAAAGTAACTTTGCTTTTACCTAAATACATTTCAAAAACACAATCTCTCTTAGGTATTGTAGTTGTGATATTATCTTTGGATACAATTTTAAAAGTGTTTCTAGTATCCATAATACAGATACCACTTTTCCCAACATAGCTCGGACATTTTGACCTGACTACATTTAAGATACTTCCATGAAAGTCTGCTTTGAAGAGAGCTTGAGTAAAGGTTTCCCAAGCCTTGCTCGAGCAATCTGGTATAGGTTTTTCTAATTCAAGAACATCACTAATATATTTCAGCGACATTTTATTTAGTGGCAGGACATCATTATATTTGACTCCATTCCTAGGTATTGCATAAAATCCTAAAGATTTCTTCTCCACTCTTGTAAGGCATCGCACTTTTTTCTTCTTTGAATTTCTTTTCAGTCCTTTACCTCTTTTTTTTGCAAGAACAAAATCTGTTTTCAATTCGGCTTCTATATTTTGTTGTCCTGACTTTGATACATTGGATTTTAGGAAGCCAACTATTGCTTCAGCGGCGCCTTTGTTAAAAGTCTCCTCTGCTGACATTTTCGGTGAGATTTTATGTTAGAAATTAAAATAATTACTGTTTTTCAACAATTGTGTACATCGTGGTACATCGTCGTGACTATAAATGTCAAAGTCAAATTGACAATACAATAGACAATACAAGGGGTTTTTTTTTTTTTTTTTTTTCTGGCTTCGCAAAAGCATTAGCCAAAATACAAGGGGTTATGTGAATGTGGTATGCCCCTCGTTCCGAATTGCATCAAAAGCGATTTTACCACGAATCCAACCATTTTTAGTAGTCACAAAATATAGGGGATACCGAATAAAAATTGTGAAGCTGTCCGTAGGTTGGATTTGCGATATTATCACTTTTGACGCAATTTCAGAACGACGGGAACATTTTAATATTTTTTTTATGTTTCATTTTCATTCATTCAATCATTATGTACGCTACTGTTTAGTCGATTATTCATTTGATGGCAATTTTCGAATAGTCTTAATACTCTTAGGTATTCCCCAAGGAAATTGTGTAACCCAGTGTACCATATGGACTATTTTCCCCACTTGTTTTGACTTTTGAACTCGATTACAGGATTACTCGAGTGACGCGAGTCATTAATCCAGATTCTAATCTACAGAGACCAGAGACCCAGAGACAGTGTTTCCACAATGAGGGGAAATTCCCCTTTTGAGGGGAAATTAGGGTCCTGAGGGGAAGAAAAAGGGGAAAGAGATGAAAAGGGGAAATCGAGGGAAATCATGGATAAAGCTTATCCTAAAATATTGCGGAAAATTTAGGAACTAATTTTTGTAAGGACTATACTAGTGTTATCGTATAAAAGAAACAGTGGTGACACCAGTGCAGGTTATATATATTTCTGGTCAAGCTATAAATAAGAATACGAATGTTGAAATTATACTGTATTCATGCTGAGTCTAATTTTTCGCTGATTCGCTTGCAGTTGCATCATGGCCTGTACTGACAGACTCGAGGTCACGTATTTCAAACTGATTTTTCATCAGTTGTACAGAGGTTGTTCCTGTTCTTTTTAAGCCAAATTTTACACGCAGGATTGATCCGACTGTTCATTATCGAACCTATTGCGTTTTGTTTTCTTTAATCACTAAATATACGTTCTACAGCAGCATTGGATAAAGGCACTGTTATAAAATAGTTTACCAAAATTGACAGTTGTATGAATTGGCGTCTGCCCTAATTTTTTTTTTTACTTTTTTTTCCAATAGCCTACAATAACGGTGGAATCGTTAACAGAAACCAAATTGGAAAGGAGATTTTGATTTCTACATAGTTCTGTTAAATCCAGAGTAATGTATGAAGAAACCGTTGAGCAGATTTTTACTACTAGCGAAAAAACTACCGCAAAATAATTTTTGAGGGGAAAAAGTCCTGAAAAGGGGAAATCTTAATTGATGAGTGGGGAAAGGAAATCATTAAAGTGGAAACACTGCCCAGAGAGCACTTTGTTTGTAACATAGAGTAAACGTAGTGCTTATATTCTCTTTGACATAGAGGAAAATAATATATTAAACGTAGTGCTTATATTCTCTTTGTAATATATGCAGTCTGGCGCAACTCCCTAAGAAAAAAACGATCCGTCCAAAATGTATGAAACGCGTACTAATTATAATGGCGGCCAAAATGGCCGCTATCGCTGTCTCGCTCTAACATCTATTCGACTCTGTCGCAGCCATCCATCCGCCATATTTATCTTTTACTTCTCAAGAGGTGAATTGTAAACAAAGTTTAATTTTTGTTTTTAATGTGTTTCGTGAATTTTAAGCGAAAATTCCTAATAAAAGGACGTTTACGTGTACCCATGTGAAGCAATCTGTTGATATGCACTATAAAATCTGTGAAATATGTGGTTTACGAGCCAGCCGGTCGGACGGTCAAAAGCCAATGTTCATGGCTAAATATCCATTACATTAAGAGAGGTAAGCGTAAATAAACGTTCATTTTCAGTTACAGAAAAGGATTTGGTGATTTACAAATCAATTTTAATAAAAATCAGTCGAAAATCTATAAAATAACCTATTAACAGTGCTGTGTAGTGGAATTTTTATCGACTATATCGATAGTTTTAAATATTCATTATTAAAATTTACAAGTTCGTGATAAAAAATGAAATTCTTCAATTTTAAAAATGATCTATCACTACTGCTGGGCATGTTTAATCGACTATCGATACTCTTATAATTTAAACTTTATTTAGTATAATTCAAATAGAACGATCATGCTATTCGAACAATAAATATTTCAGGTATCTCAATATGAAATGCTAATAAGTAATGCAATACATTTTTTTCTTCTAGATGTAAACATTGGATTGGACGTTCGTACGTATTGGTGGAGCTTTTTAGCTCCACCAATTAAACACGTTAGTAGCAAACATTTTCTGCCAAGGATTTTACGAAGACACAACTAAAAAAATCTGCAATTCCTTCTGTGGGACTTACTGCAGAACCTTAGGGAGATGATTGGATTTCTTCTACACATTGGCAAAACTGATACTGATTCGACTCTTAAACGCAAAGGTAAGATTCTTAATTAGAGCATCATTCATGTAAACTTTGTTATATTTACAATTACAGATCTAATAAAGATCAGAATCAGAAATAATAAAGTAAGATAATGATACTTTTAAGGTTTATGCATTATAGAGAATAGGCAAATAGGTTATAGTTTCTGTATTTGTTTAACCATAAAGAAAAATAAAATAAACTGTTATTATTAAAATCCGTATAATGGTGTTTCCTTTAGCGTTAACCACATCCCCACCCCACCTTTGAAACCCAACCTCATTTGCGTCAACGTAAATTCGCTGGTAAGTGGAATATTCCATATCAATTAATGAAACCTTGGGTTTTGTTTTTTGATATGGAATATTCCACTTATTCTTAGTTAAACTGATGGATAAAGTTGGCGTAAATAGACCTTAATTCAGATCCAATAAATGGACCTATATTTTTTTTTTTTTAAATACTATCGATAAAAAATTACCATGAGCACCTAGATACACCACTATATCGGCCGTTATGTTGGCAGCCCGTTACGTCATGTTTATGGTCATCTATGTCAAAGTTGGTATTGAATCTTAGTACACGTTTTGACGTTTCGTGTTGAACCATTTTTTTCTATGGGAGTCCCGTCTCTTAAACGTAGTGCTTATATTCTCTTTGATATATGTTTGTAATCACTAATCTAATCACTTGCAATCACTTGTCGTCGAACTTGAACTGTTACGCAAAGAGAATAATATAAGCACTTCGGTTACGTATAAATTGATAAGATTCTGAAAGAAACTTGTTTTCAGAGGTTATTCAATAATATATCTGCTAATCTTTTTGTTAATATAAAAAAAATACATATTTTGTGTGAAAAATGGTGTTTAAAGTTCTTAGCATTAAACTTTCGGATGGACGAGAGATGCCCATGGTTGGCCTTGGCACCTATGCTGTAAGCGTATATACTATCTTATCAATTAATTATTTATAAGTACGATAGATAATATCTCACTCATCATTATTACGAAGTTTAAGATGGTACAGCTAATCTTGAAGCATAATATTTACCTCATTTCAGAGAAAAGCCGACCCTGGTCAGTTCAGACAGGCAGTGGAATGGGGCATAGAGGCAGGTTACAGACACATAGATACGGCATCTTTCTACGACAATGAGGAGGAAGTTGGTGAAGGAATCAACAACAAAATTAAAGATGGTACTGTTACCAGAGATCAGTTGTTTGTTACAACTAAGGTAAGTTTTGTTTTGCTTCAATAAAATTGTGTAACAAAACAATATGCTAGTGTACTTCAAACGAGAAGACAGAGGTTTGATATACCCCGTGTCAGGGCAGTGGCAGCGGTTTGTTTGAATAATGTTAACGCTGCCCTTGCAAATGTCAACTGAAAGAGGACTGGGTTTTAGTAACTGAACTCTGACACTTTCTGTTACTCTAATTAGAGAAACAAAAGAAATTGGGTGATACAAACAACTTGAAGAAATAAAAAAGGAGGTTTGATATTACAATAATTATGGACAGTAATTTTATTTCTTGCTCAATGAAAATTTTGCATAATATCACACATTGTATTTTCCAGATTTGGAATGACCGCCATGCTGAAGGGCAGGTAGTGCCATCGCTGAAGGAGTCGTTAGCCAGGTTCAAACTGGACTATGTCGACTTATATCTTGTTCATTGGCCATTTTCAGTAAATGTAAGTTTCTATTGGTAATAACTAGATATTTCAAATAAACCCATTAAGATCCACCAATTTTACTTGGTCTGTATAAGCATTACAAAATAAGAACCTTATGGATTTGCAAACCCCAAAGATATTTCCTGCCAATTTTCATAGACCCTTTATCTGGTTTAAAGGTTTTTGTTACTATTTTGGAAAGAAAAGAAGAAAAAAAGAAAAACCGTTTATTTACACGAAAAGACGCAACTACAAACTGGACAATAATCATTATAAAGGATAGATATGCTGAACGCTCAGCATAAAGATGTGCCCTCATGCACAATGCGATGAGCACACAGCGCTGGTTTTCGGCGTTGGCCGGTGTTGCCAATAAAGTTTATTCTATCTAAATATTTTTGTATCCATTTCACTAGCATTGTATATTTACAACTAAATACTACATCTCAATTAAGTGTTCACTGCCCAGCGTCACTTGTAGGTTACAAAAGAGCTAAAGAGTTGAGGTATTTAGTTGTTTTATGACCCTGGCGAAATGAGCATAAAAAATATTTGTGAGATTAATTCAAGGAGGTTAAAGGGTTGAAGTTATGTGCAGAAATGGCACATTAGAAGAAGTTTGAAAGTGGCGTGAGTGACCGTAAATGTCGAAAGGAAATTGTTTGTCTCAGTATGGGCATGTGAAGAGGCTGTCTTCTTCACATGGCCATAACGAGTCAAAGGATGAAACGCATGTTAATAAAGAGTTATTAGTATACATGTGGATGGCTGGATTGGCCTTCTCGGCCAAAGTAAAGATGATTAGATTACGTGAGAAGTGATATGAAAGAAAATAGCGTGTTAGGACAGCATGGAAGAAAAAACACGTGTTGCGCCGACCTCAAATAAAACGGGGCAACAAAGAGAATATAAGCACTACGTTTAAGAGACGGGACTCCCATACAAAAAAATGGCTCAGTATGGCGTTTGCGCTACGCTTCAATACCAACTTTGACATACATAACCAAAGACTTGACGCATGAGGGCTGCCAACATAACAACCGATATAGTGGTGTTCCTAGGTGCTCATGGTAATTTTTTATCGATAGTCGATATATATATATATAAAAAATTTGGTTCCCTTTTTTGGGTCTAAATTAAGATCTATTTACGCCAACGTTATTCACCAGTTAAACTAGGAATAAGTGGAATATTTCGAATGAAAAAATTAAACCAAGTATAACCTGCGAATTTACGTTGGTGCATTTGCGTTAACGTAAGTTCGCAGGTAAATTTTTAGGTTCCAAAGGTGGAGGTGGGTGGTGTGGGTAAAGGAAACGCCTTTTTAAGGATTTTAATAATAACAGTTTATTCTTTAATAATGTTAAAGAAATACAGTACCTATAACCTATTCGCCTATTCTATATAATGCATAAACCTTAAAAAGTATTATCTTGCTAGTTAGTGAGTTATTAAGGGCAATAGTGGGTCTAAAATCTCTCGATATCTGCGCCAAATCTCCCTACGAATAGAAGTACGGAGTCAGATTTAAGCATAACCTTTGTTGTTCGAAAAGTATGACAGTTCTATTTGAATAAAACTAAATAAAATTTGAAACAAAATTAAACCTGTCTGTAAATAAGATTAAATATAAAAGTATCGATATAATCGATAAAAATTCCACTACACAGCACTATTGATAGCTTATTTTCTAGATTTTCGACTGATTATTATCAGAAATTTGTATTTATCACCAGATCTTTTTCTGTAACTGAAAATGAATGTTTATTTAGGCTTACCTCTCTTCATTTAATGGATATTTGGCTATAAATATTCGCTGTTTACCATCCGAGCGGCCGGCTTTTAGACCACATATTTCACAAGTTTTTTAATGCATATTTACATATTAATTCACACGGGTACACGTATAAATACCAATAATAGATAAAAGTAACAATAAATAATACAAATTTCCGCTTGAAATTCACGAAACAGTTGTAAAACACAAAAACAAATTTTGTTTTCATTCACTTCTTGACAAGCAAAGAACGAATATGGCGGGCATAAAGCTGCGACAGAGTCGAATAAATGTTAGAGCAAGACAGCGATAGCCACCATTTTGGCCGCCATCTTAATTAGCGCAAACGCCATACATTTGAGATGGTTCATTTTTTTCTTAGGGAGTTGCACCAGACTGCGGGGCAAGGGCAGGAAGATAATGATGAGTTATGTACAACTGTACATTTCTTATTAGAATCAAATAACTTTATAACTAAACTAAACATAAACAATCTTGATGTCTTTTTATTTAAAAATAATCGTATATACGCCATACAAAGATTATTTAAATTTAGTTTATTACCTAACATTGGTTTACGTAAATAAAAAACAGATTTTTTTTTAGTTAAATTTAAAAAAAAAATGTTTTTCTTTTTTGGATATATTTAAAAAAAAAAATTTAGATAAAAGATGTGAATATTGTTTACATTTAGTTAAGTAGGTAGGTATCTAAACAAATGGCGTATAATTAAGTAACTGAAGAACTTTTTGTTTCTAGGATAAAGGTGAAGAAGCCAACATAGATTACTTGGAGACCTGGAGGGGCATGGAACAGACTGTGAAACTTGGACTGGCCAAATCTATTGGAGTGTCCAACTTTAATGAGGAGCAACTGGAGAGGCTGCTGCAGAATTGCACCATTAAGCCTGTTGTTAATCAGTTTGAGGTAACATTACAATTGATATGACCATTGTTTTTAGGGTTTCGTACCCAAGGGTAAAAAAGGATCCTATTGCTAAGACTCTGCTGTCCGTCTGTCTGTCACCAGGCTATATCTCATGAACTGTGTTAGCTAGACCGTTGCAATGTTTTACAGATGATGTATTTCTGATGTCCCTATACAACAAAAAAATTATAAACAAAAAATAACTTTTTTATTATAATAAATAAACGCAGTTAATGTGGTTACAAATAATATTAATTAATATTAAAGTATATATTTATCAAACATGTTTTTTTTTGCCGATATTTGCTACGGGCAATATGGAACCATGCGCGTTTTCGACTCACTGTTTTTTTTTATACAGTTTTCTAATACTGTACAGTACCTCTACCATGAGTTTTAAGCAATAGTATTCGTTGCTACTCGATATCGACGCCGTAAATATTTTGTATGGCAAATTTTGTAGCGCCTCTAGCGGTCACTTGCAGAACCAAAATTTGCCATACAAAATATTTACGGCGTCGATATCGAGTAACGACGAATACTATTGCTTAAAACTCATGGTAGAGGTGCAGTTTTACCATTATTGTTGCATAGTAACACATCTAGAGAATCACATCAGATTTAAATTTTGTCAATTTTGTAAATCTTTGTCTTCTTTTATCAACTATTCTTGTAGAAGTATTTTCTTTTTAGTTACACAAATTGCCACACTAAACTATTTTCTTTTAAACCATAAAATTATTTGCAGGTAAACCCCACACTGACACAGCACAAATGGGTGGACTTCTGCAAGCAACATTCAGTTGTGCCAGTAGCCTACACTCCCCTGGGGCTCATATCCGAAGCCCGTCCAGAGTTCATTGGGAAGGATGTGATCAAGACAGACCCTAAACTTGGAGCTTTAGCTGAGAAGTACGGAAAGACTCGCGCACAGATTGCCTTGAGATATTTGGTAAGGAAATATTTATTGTGTTAATCATTTTTTTTGGGAACAAAACTTGACTTTGAAAAAGACTTATCTTTAAATGCTTAATTCAGAAATTGAGGGAAAGCTTTTTTGAACCACGTACCTATACACCGTTAAATTTTAATTGTTTTAATCCCGCGGAGGGTCGATCCGGAACATAAAACACTATCGATTTGTAAAAATAAAATTATGTGTGTACGAAATTAATTTCTTTAAGTAAACGAGTCAATGACCTTGTAGGTAGTTGTCGTTGCGTACTAACTACCTACAGGTCATTGGCCTAGCTCAACTGACGTAAACGTCGAGACATGAGAAATTAATTTTGTACATGCGTAAATTAATTCGAGTTTAAAAAAAGAACTTTATGTTTTTTAATTTTATCTTTACAAATCGATAGTGTCGCATGTACCGAATCGACCCTCCGCGGGATTAAAACGACCACAATTTAACGGTGTATATTCTGAATGTTGTTACTGTTAACAAGCTCTATGATAACGTCCCTGGGGTGTTACAAGGACGTGCCAGTCGTGCTGGCAAGAAAGAGGGATGAAGCTATACGTAAACACTATAACTCCATCGCATTAACAGTTCAGTATAGGTCTCCAAATAGATCGTATTAAGAGCTCGTAGCAGCCTTTGTTTGCCATGAAGTATTTCTAATAAGATTTTTTTTATTTAATATCAGGTACAACGTGGAATCCCAGTGATACCAAAATCTTTCACCAAGTCGCGTATTGCAGAAAACTTGAACCTTTTCGACTTTGAACTGACAGACAGTGAGATGGCGCTAGTAGATAGCTTCAATATCAACCACAGGTGTGTCCCTGCCACTGCCTTCAAGGGACTGAAGAATTACCCTTTCAAAGGTGAATAACTTTTGTAATAGTGTGCCCAGTATATGTTACATTACAATGTTACATGTGATATTAATACGTAAGGAATATATATAATTGTCATAAGTAGGTACTACAATGTATAACATCCTGTTGAAAATATATATTTTTGTTATAATTTCAGAATTTTTAATTTAAAATTATTATTTTCCTAGTATTTTATTGTCCACCAGCTTACCCGACAGACGTCGCATTCTCAAAAACGATTTACTACAATTCACAATATACTAGTTTGAATATAGATAATAAAAAAATAATAGAGTTTTTTAAGAGATTCTGTGCAATTTTTAAAGTATCAAATTGGTTCAGTTATTGTCAAATTTTGTACAATAGCAACTCATTTAGCCATTGTGATTTATATAAAAAGATTAGTTAAGCTCCTTCTCCTAGAGAGGGGGCCCTAGTAGAAACATTTTACGGCTGATTATGCTATTATTATAAGGCTTCATTTACGGAGACGCGGCGCGTTGGGCGTCTCGTCGTACATTGCAGCAGCGGGCCGCGTCATTGCTCGCGCAAACACAAATATATGGCAATGTACGACTGACCGCCCGACGCGCCGTGTCTCCGTAATCGAGCACTAAAACTAGATGTTGCCAGCGTCTCTACCCGCGTGATATTAGAAAATTATCCCAAAGGACACCAGGTGCACTGCAAAAGGGCCTGCTGGTCCTAGATATTCAGCCGTTAATGAATTGGTTGGCTAATGCATACGCCATTCTTAGGATAGAATGCCAAGGGACAAAAGAAGTTAGGGCACCATAAAAGGAAACGCTAGTCGTGCTTCATTTGGTCTTCACTTAGCGCGCTCACTCGCCCCCGTCATCTCCTTTAAGGTTCCTTTAAACCCAGCAGACAGACAGGACTCCGTTTGTTTATCTTACGACCGCCTGCCGGCAGATTGTAAATGTAAATTAATTTTATGTGATTACGATATGAAAGTAATTAAACGTTATCGATCAAAGTCATTTGCTTTTTGATTGAATGACTATCGTTCGGGCGACTAGTTGAACGGCGTCGTTAAGTAAAAGGTTAGATCAGCAACGTTCGTTTATTTATTTGGTTAAATTAACCCTATGCTTTTCTACTGCTCCCAACTTCTTCATTTCTATCTTTTATCATTTCAATTGTGGTAATGAGTGGGGGGGTAATGTAAATAAAAAATGGTATACCACCATTTTATTTCTACTTTTGTTGGAGGCCGGATCTGGTCTACCCCGTGTACCAAGTTTCATCGTAATCCGTTCTACTGTTGGAGCGTAAACAAATATCAAATACACAAACTTTCGCCTTAGTTTGATTATGCTAGTAAGGTTCACAAAAAAATGAAAGAAATCTTCAAATTGTCTGACAATTTTATTAAAAGAAAATATAAATAAATAAATGTCAACATTGATAAAAATGAAACGATACAAAATTAACAAGTTCATATTTAGCGTATATGTGGAAGTTTGGAATGAATTTTTAAGATGTCTCACAGTTTCAAGCCCATGTAGGCGGCCTACTTTAGAGAAGACCATAAATACGATTCTTAAAAAAGTTGAAATGCATATTTGGAACATAGACGTTGATGACCCGATTCCTTTATCTAAAAGCAAATCGCCTATAATCCTCGGCACCGAAGTTGAATCATCATGGCGGCTGACCTTGAATGCCTAAACCGATTTTTGGGTCACAATCGAAGTGGCGGGCTGCGCATAACCATAGGAACGGGTTCAACTTATTTGCCGTGTACTATACAACGCTACGTAACGGTGAGTCTACGCTTAGAGGAGCTGAGAACGAGCCGAGCTCAAATTCGTGTAATGTCGCTCGTGCTCGATTCGTTCCACTAGCGTAGTCCCACCATAAAAAATCGAGCATAAGGCAATAATTATCATTATTTCGTATTTCTAGTGATTATAATGCAAGGCTATAGAGGTTTTTATGACACAAAGGTTGTCTGCAAGAGATTGCCCTGTGCGATAAGACCGCCTATTGTCGCCCCCAGGCAATAAGTCGCTAATCGCAAAAAATTGTTTTTGTTTACCGACTTTATTGCCTGGACATTAAGTCGATAATCGGAAAACATTTTTTTGCCATTACCGACGTATTGTCCGGGGGCATCGACTTGTTTTTATTTCCTAAATGTTTATCCAGTGATAATATTAGGCGTACAATAGATTATATTATTATTACAATAAATACAAGATAATTAGGTCATTTAATTAGTCATCTAGTTACCTACAATCTTTCAACTGGAATAACTTCGATAGCAAAATAAAAATTATACAAATAGTAGTCATTTCATTTAGAAAATTCATACAAAGATGTCTGTTCAGGTTTATAAAAATATAGTAGAAAATCTACTTTGTACAGTAACAATCGATAATTTATATATGGATTTCATAACAACTAGAAAGAATCGGCCATACGGCTCGAATGCCAAAAAAATTGCATAAAAATATAAAATCAATAAACAAATAAAAATAAATTATACAGCCATAAAAAAACCCGGTAAATAAAAATCACATACATATTCCCGCTTAGCTGATAATAAATTATTTATAAAATTAAATATGATTATAATATACATAAAAAAACCCTGGTTCATTGTCAACAAACTAGACTATTTTTAATACATCCCCGAGGGAGAAAAGCATAACATGAACATTTTATGTAATAACAAAGTTTTAGCCTACTATAACTACTTTCAAACATGTCCTTGGATTACCACCATACTCCCACATTTAACCAATTCAATATATTCAGGCTGATAGTGCCTGACCCGGGGATAGAACCCAGGACCTCACGCAAGCTGCGCCTATGATCGCTAACCAATACATATTTTTAACAACACAAAAACAATTGCTTACTTAAATATATATTTGTCTTCACAGACTGGGCCATAACAAGTTGAACTATACAAAACAAGGAATTATAAAAAAAAATGCATATAAATGTATAACTGTTCCCTTGCTGAGCATAGGGCTCTTCTGTTGCAGAGTAAAGGGGACCATCTCTTGCAGAGCAAAGGGCTCTTCTCTTGCAGAGCACAGGGCTCTTCTCTTGTAGATATGGTTGACATAAAATGATTACAGTATTTCGTATGTATAATATTAATGTATAACAGCAGATTGATTCTATTATAGCCACGTATGTAACAGACTTACGCTCAACATACTTAAAAACAAAAGTTTCACTTAATATTACAATAATGATCGCAGGCGCAGCTCTAGAACATTTGTACATCTACATTAAATAAATGAGTCTATAACATAAGTTTAATGTGACGGTACAATCTTTATTATATGTAAATTTTATTTATTTATATAAATAAATAAATTAGAGTCTTGATATTTTTGGGATGTTCGAAATCTCTGGTAGGTTTTAGTCAGTAAAAGTATGACTTTTCCTCCACCAAGAGCGGGAAAAGACATTTGAAAACTTCGCATAAAAAAAGTGCATTTTTGGTACACATTTGTAGTCGATTCCTTAAAAACGATTTGGAAGAACCATTATATCGAACAAGCATTTTCCCTGATCAACTATTGGTAGCAAAAAGATATTACACTCCGTTTGAATTAAGACACTTAAATTAGAGGCAAACCTTTATACTGCCTGTTCGGCCGATTATGACTTGTATTACGTTGGTGGCAAGATAAATGGCGACTGCAGAAAATAGTTGGTATTGTAACCACATTTTTGCTTTTAACGCCATCCTTATGCCTACAGAATAAAAGTCAAAATCGGTTGAACGAACAGTAAGAAAAGGTTTGTTTAGGTGTCTAATCATAATGCGATTGGAGTTTAAGTAAATTAGTATCGCTTGAACTGGCTTGATATAAGCGCCCTAGGTTTTTATTAGGCCAAAATAACATTAAATTAGATTGTTATGCTCGTTTGTCAAAAATATGTATGACATCATAAAACTTAGCATTGTTTTAGGCAATTAAACGTTATAAAATGCGAGGTATATGTCCGTTGGCATATAAAACGAGATTAGTTATCTTGCTAGTACTACTTTAGATTTAAATACATGTGATTTTAATACAAATATTAAATCTGTTCTATATTACCGTCACATTACCTATTTCAATATAAGAGTCGGTTTTTATTAAGTTTTGTTTTTTCATGTCTCATTTCTATGCCCGCCCATTGACCAGATGGCCAGGAAAACTCTATTTTTTTTTCTTCGTAGTTTATGTTATTTCTCAAGACAGACATATCTCGTTTTGCCCACTACAACCTAATAAGAGCCGACTCATTAAAAAATATGCCTAAAAACAAGATGGTTGACTCAATCAACTACTTCCATACATAGTTAAAAAGATCCATGATGGAATCATAGATGGTGAAAGTGATAGCTACGTCAAATACTACTCTGGACAGCCTGGGTACCGTTCCCTTGTAGAACGCGAATGGACCTTCCGCCTTCCAGGTCTTGATGAAGCAGTCCCAGGTGTTCTTGTATTTGGCTGCTTCGAGACCTTGCATTCGAGTTTTGACCACATCTATTGGAGTGTTGCCGAATACTGATGCAGCACCTGTAACAGGGAGTTTGAGGGATGTTAGCAAGAAAATTTTACTAATGATTTTTATCTTTAATATAAAAATGAATAGCTGAATGTGTTGCTAAGCGCAAATCTCGAGAACGGCTGGACAGATTTCGTTTTTTTTTTTTTTTGTTGAGTTTCGAGGGATGTTAGCAAGAAAATTTTACTAATGATTTTTATCTTTAATATAAAAAAATGAATAGCTGAATTTGTGGCTAAGCGCAAATCTCGAGAACGGCTGGACCGATTTCGCTAATTCTTTTTGCGGGAGCGAAGCCGCGGGCAAAAGCTAGTTTATTTAATGAACTTTATTGTAAACCAAGAAAATAGATTGCACAATTGAAACCTTAAAAAATACTCTGTTTGTTTGTTTCATCATCAAACTCCTGAAACGATTTTGATAAAATTTGGAAAAGAGTAAGCTATCCAGAGTATACAAGGAAGAACAAAGGCTATATTACATCTGGCTTCCACTTCATGTCCGTAATCATACCTAAGTAATTGATATTTACACGGACGACGTTGCCGGCAAGAGCCAGTTTAGCTTAATTTAAAAAACTTACTAATCAAATTCAAGGCAAAGTATTTTATTTCAATGTAACTATTTACAGCTTAGATTAATACAAAACAGCGCAAGTTAGTTGCCTCGCCTCTAGCGCGTGGACCCGGGCCCGTAGCCTAATTGCGGCTAACGCGATTCCGATCACTGCTATCGGTTCTTATCTCTGTCCTTGTCTATCAGTAACTGTAGGTTGGCGACTGTGATGACACTGATCATAGATGTGTGAGTTTCGAGTCCATGTTTTTTAAATTGGGATGTTAGTGCTTACTTATCTTCCCTTATAATCAATTATTTACAGGCACTAATGAAATGTCAAGGTCAGTTAGTAAAAAAAGTTAAATCTATTTGCATGTTCCAAAGCGAAGATCTCTATGAAGAAGAAAGTGCAAGAAACTCCACGGATGCTCTTTTTTTATACACCATTAAATTTTGATCGCTTTAATCCCGTGGAGGGTCGATCCGGTCCATGAAAGACTATCGATTTGTAAAGATAAAATAAAAAAATATAGTACTTTTTTTCTAAAACTCGAATTAATAATAAATGTACGAAATTAATTTATTAAAAAAAAAAAAAAACGATCGGGAATGGGATTAAAACGATAAAAAACGGTGTATCATAAAACTATCACACGGCATGGTTGGTGCAGTAGTTAAGCAATTGATTGCTGCACGGTTTGTCGCGGGTACGATCCCCGTACGGAACAAATATTTGTATGGCCTACAGATAGCTGGTCTGCGTGTCTTATGTATCTGAGTTTACATATCTATAAACGCACCGACGACTGCTTCTGCACATGTGGCCCCCTGGTAACTCATTCATATTGTGTCTATTAACTGCTCCATCTTTGTTTCAATACATATGTATATTTGTCTTTAGTTTTTTTTTTTGACACATTGCTTTTGCAATATTATTTATATTATTTAGACCTCAACTATCACAAATTCTTTAGTAATTTATTTTATTAGCATCTCATAGTTTAACTGGTGATAGTTGTATTTTTTTTTCTTGTTTTCTTTTTTTTTTCCTTTATATAGCTTTTCTTTACAATATGAATGTGAGAACACTGTAGACTTCGCGAATTCCTATTACGAGTCACTTTCTTTTTATTATTATGATTACTTTTATTGTGCTTTTGGGCAAAATATTGACTGGTCTACGCTGTCCTTACATAATTAATAATACTGTAATTTGGAAATATTGTACAAAAAACCATTTTTTTTAAAAGAGTAACCATGGAGTTTCTTGCCGTTCTTCTTCATAGGAAACGACCAATTTGGAACCGTGCACTAGCTTCTGACGTTTTATAAGTGCCCATGTAGGCCTATATAAAATAAAAACATTTTGACTTTGACTTGACACCCTCGATACAAAAGTAATTCCAAGAGTGAGGCACTGTATTTAAAAAAAAAAAAAAAAACAAAGAATTAAGGAATCTTACCAGCCATGCCACCGAATAGCGCCACAATATACTTCGGCACATGCTTATCTCGGTCGCCTCCCTTGTACCAATCCCTCAGGGACTCCATCACGAAGAACCTGATCGCTTGGTTGCTGCCCTGCTTCATCACTGTCGCTGTCACGCCCTTGTACAGGCCTCCGACACCTGGGAAGTGGGACATGCTTTATGAGATTCAGACAAGGCATTCATTTGAACTTGGAGCATATCTGACAGTGAGTTTTGATGACGATTTTATATGGTAAAAGAGCAACACTCCTAAAAGACTAGATTTTTGTAACAAAATCGTTTTTCTTGATTTCAATATACACAAATAAAATTGAGATCTGTTAGTAATATCAAAATAATATTTCTTTTATAATAAGTGTATGGGAGCCAGACCTGAACATCAACCTACAACAAAATGCAATTTTTAACAATTTTGTTCAACTATTTCTGAAACGGCTAGATCAATTAGCAGCCTACTGTCATCGTGATTTTTTGCGAGTATGACGTTGATAAATAAAGTCAATGAATAAAGTTATAATAATAATAGTCATATTAGTTTATTGGTAAGGGATTCTTACAAGTCATAAACATAATGTTGCATTATAGTCAACAATTCATTACGAATAAATAAATTAAATTACAATGTCAAAAACCTATTAATAAAAAAAAATTAAATGTCAAACCAATAAAAGAAAATACAAAAAAAATAAAAAATAATCGAAGTCAAAACACAAATTAGAATAATTAACAAAGTCACAATAATTTCCAGTCCAATTAATATTTACGTCAAAGTTAAATTAAATCTTAAATTCGTCAAAGGAATAAAAAGCTTGCTCGATAAGCCATTTTTTGACAACATTCGGTCCACAATATTTGTTAGTACACTTATTGCTTATGTTTAAGAATATATTTAATAGTTCTAGGCGAAAACAATAACATGATCGATAAATTAAAATGTCAAAATTAAAAAGAAATGGCAATGAAATGTTATAGTGATTAAAAGGCCTCAATCATCCCACTGCTTGGCAAAGACCTGCCCTGATAACTTCCAGTAACATCTAAGGAAAATATTGACCATAAGCTGATTGGTTCTTCCAGCTTGTCGCTAAATTAAGTTTTCAATACAGTAACTCACCATCTTCCCTAACAATGGTCCTAACACCATGGAAGAATCCTCTGAACCTTGGCTTCTCCAACCTCAAATCGTTGATGAATTTGACCTTCACGGTCTCCATAGGGGTGACCGCGAAGATAGCTTCGGAGACACCAGCGACCAGACCACAAGCCAGCTTGCCGGTCGTGGAGAGAGTGCCATCTTCCTTCACCATGTACAGACGGGCTTGTTCGAATACGCCAAATCTGGGGAAGAATTAAACGGGTTTAGTTTTTCGTTGGAGTGCCTCAAACCAGTGGCGTAGCTAGTCCCTCAGGGTCCCCGTCTCAAAAATCCCAGCGGGGCCCCCTATAAGAAAAAATGGTGCTTTTTTACAAATGCTTGGTTTACCCTACGAGACGATTGTGGTTAACATGTTGCGAATTTTTGCCTACATCGAGGCCTCTATAGCGCGGGGGCTCCGTATAATTGATACGGCAGATACGGCGGTAGCTACGCCCCTGCCTCAAACACATACTACTGAACTTTGTTGGAGGGCTCAATGAGGGCCACCGATGTTGAAGTTAACTACAAGGAGTTGTCAGCAAAGCGTAGCGGCCCGGCAAGGTTGAAGCCTACTGGGGCCAAGAGTAATGTGAGAGTAAACATCAGGGCCTGGAACAAAGGCACAGTAGGAACTTTTTTTCCACCGGCAAAAAGAAAATACACTACTTGCTAATCACAAACAATTTTACGGAGTTTATCAATGACTCGAAAAGAAGATTTTTTTTAATGTTGCCTAGGAATCTTCAGTAGGATGTATTCGTCAATGTGGATTCTAAATAATAGGTCTTTACCCATGAACTTGCAGTTTTCTAAAACGGGTTGCATTGAAGTTACAAAGGTTAAAGTGTTATATCTTTGGATTGACATGGAATTATAAGTTTAAGTAAACTTTATATTAAAGGTATGTTATCTTCTTTTTGAAATTAGGTATTTATTGATTTCTTTGTGTTTTTTATTTTCTGACAGGTCCTACTATTACAGATGCATTTGGGGTGTTAGATTTAATGAGGCTTTTTGGGTGTATTCGGAGCAGAGTGCCACCTGCACACTTCCATTGGGAGGATGCTCCGACAAGACCGGTATTGTGTCTGGTCTGGGCACTTTTTAATATTGAACTGTTCTATATGTTTTAATTGCGCGAAGTACTCGTAATGCCGCAATGCGGAATTTTATAATTTAGTTCTTATGTGGCGACATAGATGTCGGTAGTGTACATGTTGATAACTACCAATTTAGTTTTATTAAGACAGAAACTTAGTTATGGCAGTGACGAAATATTAAAAAAAAATAAGCAAAAGCAGCAAAGTGCGTACCGTACTGGGGTTACGTACTATCCGTAATAAAAACGGCAATAATCACGTTTGCTGTATGGGAGCTCCACTTAAATATTTACGTAATTATATTTTCCGTAGCTATCACGGTTTATGGGAAATATCCTGGCGGCACAGACGGACGGTGGAGTTTTTTAACTTTTGAGTACGGATTCCATATTTTTCCTATTTTTTATGGAAAAAAAAAATGGGCACCTTGACGGAAAGCTGATTTTTCGGGCTTTGACGATTCCATCTTGCAGATGCTGTCACTGTTCATCATGTGACAAATTTTGTGGAGATTTTCACGTAAATATAGACTACATAATCATTTTCCTTGTTACAAGTACACTGACCGCCATTCCAACTCGAACATTAGCGTATTTGAGTAATAATGATAACGAGGTTGTCTTGAACAATACTATTGTGTAAGACATTATCATGTAGGTGACAGGTTTCACACCTTTAAACATCGTTATGTTCCGTTTTCTTCAGTTTCGTGTCCGAAGAAACTGCTACTAAGGGGCCATTCAATTATTGCGTAAGCACTACAGGGGGGGGGGCTATTTGCTTAGCTTATTTTTGATGATATGGGGGATGGGGGGTCTGGATAGTGATAACGTCAGCAGTTTCTTTTTTAAGAGAACAATCTTGATGTTCCAAAATCACATAAAAATGAGTAGACAGACACGAATTACTGAGCAATGTTTACGTAAGCATGTGGGGGGAGGGTTAGATCTTGGCTTACTTTTGCTGACGAGGGGGAGGGGGGGCTAATATTTGCAAAAAATCTGCTTACGTAATACTTGAACGGCCCTCAAGAACTGGATATGCCTTCTTAGGTGGGAAATCACCCAAGGACCCCTAAGGTCTTGGTGTGAGCTCATCGACCACTCAGGCTCGGTCCGGAGGGTTACTGGAAGGCCGGACGGCGAACTACCCATTACTCGTTGTCTATAAGCCCACGCCTATGGAAGCTGCAAATCGGGGTCGGGTTTCGGCGCTTGGGGCGTGAGGATGTCTGTTCCCTCACACAAGCGGCCACATCATTCACTAGCATTAATGCTTCGCAGAAGGAGGCGGCCACTGCCCACTCCCCTTCACTCCGGAACATGGCCTGAAGCAAGCCCTGCATTAGGGATGAGCTACATCTGTCAGCACCTAATCGCACTTTCCTATGCTTAAATCGTTTTCTGTCACTTTGAACCGTTATTTACTAGAACAAGAGGGAGAGCGGGATCGTGATTGCACGCGGCGGAATCGATGAGGCGTTCAGCTACAGCTAAAGAAGCATGGGAAGCTCAACCCTTACATGGGTCTTCAACATAACTGATGAAATGCGTGTGTACTTGGTACACCTCTGCCAAAACGTACGGGAAATACCAGCGTCTTGTGATTTTTTAACGTTACCTTACACTAGGAATTACTCCAACCCTGGAACTACACGACTATTTGTAAGCCATAGAAATATTTGTTCCGTGCGGGAATCGAATCCATGTCACGCAGTGTAATAATTGAGATAAAGAATATAGGTACTAAAATTATATTCTACAACATTAAAATTAGATCAAGGACAGGTTATATTCCATTTGGGATACCCTTCTGATGGGAGCGTAGCGATTGAGGTCATGTAGCTCCCTAAAATAGAGAAGGACATATCGATGGCACACTTCTGCTTTACATTCATGGGTCAAAAAAGGCCAATATTGCCTATCACGACATAATATCATTCAAATGATATAATTTGGTTTGACCTTGAGCTTATTTTTTTAAAACGTTGCATGCTGTTTAGCATAGTGTCAAAAACAAACTATTTACACGTATTTTCGTTTAAGATACAGATGACATTGGCCGTTTCTAATTATATCTTCCTACTGCTACCAAAATACTCGATATTTTTTCCTATCCGGTTTTATCGGTTGAGTTTTATGTGATCGTGCACAAAGATTGTTCACCTAAATGTTAATTACTTGTCCAATGTTTACAGCACTTATTAGGTACCTTTGAGTTATGCTTGCCTAGTACTTTTGTGGAAAGTTTCAAGTCCAACTACTTGAGTTATTCAGTACTTAATGAAAACCAATTTAACCAGTAATTACTTGTTTTTCCGAATGTTAATGGAATTTTTTATGTAAATGAAACGACTGAATGTGATTTGTTTCGAGTTTTCGAACCATTTGTTTTCTGCAACACGTGATATTAGGGTAGAAGTCAAAATAATCAACCGCAACTCACGTGAAGTCCAGTTGGTAACGTTACTCACATATACAAAAATGTAACTCACGGAAAAATTAGGAAGCATTCAGATTGAAACAAAATACTTTACAAAGAATAACTTTTATTAAAGAATATACGCATGTTGAGTATATAAATGAATCTAATAACTGAACGTTTATTGCTTCTGAACATTATAATTAGTATTATTTATCATTCTATAATATTTATTTTAACGTATTTTTAATCAGCCTTAGTCATTTTTTTAAAACGACCCTTAAGGTCATTTTTTATAGTATGCTAATTAATAATACGTAACATAATCGGGGGACTTTAAGCATAGGTAACCTAATAATATGGCATTTATTTGTTTTTATAAAATGGTTATTATAAAAAAAAACATTTCAAATCTGGTGAAACAGCGCAAGTAAGAAGCTGGTGCTTCTTATTTGCGCTGTTTCACCAGATTTGAAATGTTTTTTTTTTTTTTTTAAATAATAACCTATCAACTATTCAACAATAATAACTTATCTGAGATCTCGAAAATGTGAATGACAAATCTTAAGAACTAAACAAAAATCTTACTTTCTTCAAAACTTTCAGTCTTTTAATATCTTAAGAATATCTTCATCATAATAATAATAATTATTCTTTGGTCGCTTGTTTTTGTTTTTCTTCTTAGGTAATGGTACATTTTCTGGAAAATACACTCTTTCATTGCTTAATATAACTATATTCTTCTTTTTCATGTATTCCCTATGCTTTTTCTTCTTTTCTTCATATTTCTCTTTATCCTTTTTTAGTTTTTCCCTGTATTTTTTTTGCCTTTCGGCATTTGACATTGGCGCCATCTGAAAATATATCTTGTTTGTTAGGTGTTATTTTAGGGAAGTCAATATTTTTCTTAACAGGGTAGACACAAAGATTCAAAGTTTTTATTCAAATTTCTAATGTAAGTTATTCTTTTTACATTTATCGACGTCAAAGCTAAGTATCAAGGACCTTACAAGTTTGGTCAGAACAAGATAGCATAACGAAAGACAACATCGCAAAAGATGTAGAGCAACGAATTAATCCATACTCTTTTCCAATCCGAAAAAGTCGCAGGTCTTTGGGTAGAAATCATCATCATCATCATCAGCGTTTTAATGTTCCCGCTGCTGGGACACAGGCCTCCTCTCTAGGAGAGGGAAGGGGCCGTAATCAACCACGCGGGACCAGTGCGGGTTGGTGAATGTCATATAATTATGTCTTCGAATTTTTGGTTCTATAACAAGGCGGTTTCCTCACGATGTTTTCCTTCACCGTTTTGAGAGCAGTAGTGATGAAATAAATTACTCAAAGTAAGGCGCCTGGCTGGGTTTGGACCCGCGACCTACAACTTGTAAGTCGGAGCCATTACCACTCGGCCACCACGGCGGTGGGTAGACATACTTCAAAATTAATGAAACATGATTCGAAAACAAAATAGATATATATTTTTTTGTTATTATAATTTCAACTTGATATTCGACGCGCGTTCTTTAGTAAAATATTCTTGACATAGGACTATTACATGGATATAAAAATAATAAATATATATAAATAATAATATACTATTTACCGACCTCGTGTTAAATAACAGTGAATAATTTGTGTTATTCACAAGTCCTGTGAGTAACAGTGTGCAATATGAAGTAGCCCTTAGTTGTGTTACGTTATCTACAGGAACGAAAAAAGGAATAACCTCTAAAATGGATACTCATGAATAACTTAAAACATCTTACCTTGATCATAAACCAGTGTGTCGTACAATCACTATAGTATGCTCTAACTGATAACGTACTTAGATTTCCTAAATTCACATCAAAACTCGAAAAAACTTCTCGTTTTTCACAGGAATATATTTTGATATTTTTTGTGTGCGTACATTTTTTCATCCAAAACTCAAAGACGCGACAAGATGGCGTCTTGAAAGTCACGTGATATTTAGAAAACTTTTGCTAGAGTATAATAAAAGTGCGAACTGGTAGTTTTTATTACTGGGTACAACTAAAACGCCGTTATCTATCTGGAGTTATTCACAGGATCAATATTTGTACTTTTATTTTAAGTAAGAATTTTATAATGGAATAAATGATAAATTACAATTTTATGTAAAGAAAACATTTGTTGCGATATTGATTTACATTTTTATTAAATAAACGAAGCATGAAACTGTATAATTTAGATCATTTTATATTTTTTTAATTGGCAGAACGCGCGAGGACACTTTCTATTTGTATGGACCAGAAATTCTTGACTTATGTTAAATATTATTTTTTCGGTTTAATTAGATTCGAACCATTACAAAAGTGATTAAATTATATAGAATATTAATGGACTTTAAATAAAAATTGGTTAATAGAAGCTTTTGATCTCTCTTGATCTTAAAATAGGCCATTAAATATAGAGGACATGTGATTTTTTAACCCATGTACGATTATTTTGACTTCTACCCATTAACATCTTGAGTGCAGTTCAAAGAGAACGTTAAGCATTGATTTATTGCTGGAGACGGATACATTATTCTTTCATTTGCATTGCAATATCGATCATTATTAAATAGAGCATTTTATTTTCCGCTTTTGGTAGGTGATTGACAAGTACATAGCTGTTGTAGACTCGTGCAAATGCACAGACCTTGTAACTGTTACCTCCATACTCGGCTGTTTTCCTAGTACTCCGTGTCATGAATAGCATAAAGGAAACAATTGAGCAATTTATCTACCTCTTTGAGTGTTGCGCAACATTTTTACTACTTAATTAAAGAGGTATATTGAGTTTAACTTTTCTACGTGAATGCAAGATAAATTAAATCCGTGCAAATTCTCTTCGCAACGCAATGCCCTGAATGTCATTGAGTGTGTTTATCTGCATCAACCTTCGTTTAAGTGACACAATGAACTGTTGTTATCAGCCATTAATGTTCCACTTTGCGGTAACGTGAGATAGACGTGTCGACTTGATAAATTAGAGAGAAATGTGAGAACTGCTGCCGAGTTATGTAACCCTGGTACTTGACCGGTAGTTTGATGGCCTTAGGATATGAGTATAGGCTGTATGTTTGAGTGTATTAAAATAAAGCTTGATAAAAATTCAATCTCCGTCTGCTACTGACCGTATAATAGTCTTTGAAACACATCAAATCGATGTGCCTCAAACCGGTTTCACTAGAAAGCAATAATGCTATTAAAACAATTAATTAAAAATACTTTTTTCCAACAAATAAACAAAATGTGTTTGTTTTAGTCCATTTAGTAAGTAGCACACGCTGGATGTTATTAACAACCGAATAATATTTATCCAACGAAATTTGAACCCCAGAAAGACCTAGGGCCTTACCATGACTAGTGTCAAGGGTTATGTGAAAATGAACCCCTGGGGCCCTGGGACAAAGTCAATGAAAGGAGCACGGTAGGTTTTTAATCCCTAAGAGTCTGACACTATCTCCCGCCCTACTCAACGGCAGGATTTGTAATTTGATGACTATACCTACCATAAAAGAAAACATGACTATTGTGAAATGTTAGGCGAGAAAGAGGGACAGAGCTATACTCTATACATATAGTTCTATCTCTTTAACAGTTCAGTTTAGGTCGTAAAATGAATCGCGTTAAGAGCTCGTGGTAAGACCAAGACCGGATCAAAGAGGAGTTTCAATAGAGATATAATGTTGCAGTTACATTACTAAGGAAATATTATCATTGGTATGTCAACCAAAGGTCAAGGTGAAATATATATCAAGATCAATGGCAATATGATACGAGTATCTATTCGTTGCGTAGGCAATTGTCAGCAAGTGTTATTGAGATCTCGTGCTATATTAATATACTTTCCACTTTTTTTATTAGCAGGCCAAATTGTTTAACGGCAGCGGCGACCATTCGCGCCCGAGCGGAGTACGGAGGGAGAGGGAATGGAAGGCGGTTAGGCAAAGCAGTAATGCGAGCACAGAAAGAAGGTGCCCGAAATACTTAGGCGGAGAAAAGCCTCATGCTCCGGTCATCGGGAGTCACAAGGCGATTGCCAGCAAGTGGTGTATGACACATCTCGAGTATGATGTTTAGTCATTCCCTGGGAAGGATCGGGACTGCTTATGAAGACAACCCTTAAGTTGCACTAAACTTAATGTGTACCAGGCTGATCGCCAGTCAACGTAGGCGCGGCCTTGCGGATGACGAGCAATGGTTAGCTCGCCATTCAGTAAGGACCAATCCCGGGCCTCGGCGTGTTTTTTTCTATGCGCACCTCAAAGAGATGTCAGAAAGATTGAAGGGTAAGTGGCCCAGTATGGCCCGATTCCTGTCAGAATTGATTGTGTGAAAGAGTTTTCAGGTCCTCGCAAAGAGTGACTAGAGGAACATTGTGGGCCTGTAAAAGTCAAGGGAGTGTCAGACTTTCGCTCTTGCTGACTCGCTGTACCAAGACCGGGATGAGTTAATTTTAGGGTTCCGTACCCAAAGGCTGAAAACGGGATCCTTTTACTAAAACTTCACTGTCAGTCTGTCACCAGGCTGTATCTCACGAACCATGACAACTAAACAGTTTACATTTTCACAGATGATGTATTTCAGTTTTTTTTTTTTTTTTTTTTTTTTTTTTTTTTTTTTATGGTAGGTAAAATCATCCAATGACAAATCCCGCCCTTGGGCGGAGCGGGAAGTAGTGTCAGACTCTTACTGACTAAAGACCTACCCCGTTCCTTCGTTGCCTATAGTGCCGGGGCTGAGCCTTCCTCTCAGAAAACGGCCCTTGACCCCAGCAGGCTTCGACCCTGCCTGCCTGCAGTTAGCAGGCTGGGCCTCTTCGGTTTGCTGACAGCTCCTTGAGGCGCGCGGGAACAGAACGCGCCGTCGACGACTTGGGCTCGGTCCGGCCGGTTACCGGACGATCGGACAGCGTGCTACCCATTGCACGCCGTCCGCAAGCCCGCGCCTACGGTGGCCGGAAATCGGGATCGGAATCCCGGCGGCGGCTGGGGCGAGCGCCCCGTTGCCTCTGTCTGATGCGGTCGGCCTCCTCCTTTGCTAGCATTACTGCTTCGCAGAAGGAGGCGACCGCCTGCCATACCTCCTCACTACGGACCATGGCCTGAACCAAGGCCCGGCGAGAGAGATCGCTGCCGCCGATCGCCCCCACGAGGACACGGCGATGCTCCGCCCAGGCGGGGCACACCTCTACAGTGTGCTCCACCGTGTCCTCCGGGTGTTCCGCGCAGTGGCGACACCCGGGCGAATCCTCCGCACGAATCCGGAACAGGTACTTAGCGAACTTTCCGTGTTCGGTAAGCACCTGCGTCGTGCGGAAGTTGAGAGCGCCGTGAGGTCTTTCCAGCCACGCCTCAAAGATGGGCCTTATCGCCCCAATTGTGGCGCGCCCCGAACGAGGTTGCGATAGTCGCTGACGCCATTTCGCCATGAGATCCCGCCGGAGCTCTGTCCGCCATGCCTCGACTTGTCGTGGCAGCGGAATTTCGCCCCGGCGTTGCATCTCCATGCGCTTATCGTGCATGTGTGCAAGGACTGTTGCCTCCAGATCCCATGGCGGTTGGCCAGCAAGGAGGGTCGCCGCCTCGCGGGAAATCGTTCGGTACCCTCGCACCATGCGTATTGCCATGACCCTCTGGCACGCATTCAGCTGGGCCCTCGGTTGCTGTTGCAACGTCGGTGCCCACACCGGAGCCCCGTAAAGGGCCATGGACCGAACGATTCCCGCGTAGAGCTTCCGGCAGGAGGCGTCTGGTCCCCTGAGGTTGGGCAGGAGCCGCCCGAGAGCAGCCCCAGTCCGATTCAGTTTGGGAGCCAGACGTCGGAAGTGCTCCTTGAAGTTCCACCAACTGTCGAGGACGAGTCCCAGGTACTTCATCGTCGACCCGATCAGTTACCGCTATAACAAAAATTACTAAAATATAATAAAACAAATTGTGTAAAAAAAAAGTTGTATAAATAATGCTATGGAACCCTTCGTGCGCGAGGCCGACTCGTACTTGGCCGAGTTTTTTACTGAAATTGCGTTGTGCTTTTGTGTGTGTTTTGTGTTGTAACAAATGCGTATTTTATTTATTTATCAATCAATAAATTCAAAAAGTGTAAGGGCTTTTAAATGTTTCTTTTAAAATATTTAAAATTAATTATAGTAACGGCCTTTTATCGTAATGGTGTCTTGGTAATCTCCTAATTAGTAACGATGTATTGCCTAGCAATACTTTTCATTGTAGTGAAATGATATTGGTCATTATTTGACGAGATATAACGGCATATCTGATAGATAACAGAAGTATTGATAAAGTTGAAACGAAAACGCGGTTTCATCGAGAGTACCTGCCTGATATTTATTTACATTGTATACTAGGACTATTCAGGATGCATTTTGGATAGGGTGCGAAGGAATTACATGACTTGATTTCCGCCATCACCTTTCTATCATCCGATAATCCGATGTAAGGTGTGCCACCTTTACTTTGTTGACATTTCTACGGTTCGGACTAAAGCGGGACCTACATTACCCACGTACAGTGTTTTATAAACCCAAAAATGTGAACACCCGGAGGACACGGTGGAGTGGTGTAGAGGTGTGCCCCGCCTGGGCATAGCATTGCCGTGTCCTCTTGATCGGGCGATCGGCGGCAGCGATCTCTCTCGCCGGGCCTTGGTTCAGGCCATGGTCCGGAGTGAGAAGGGATGGCAGGCGGTCGCCTCCTTCTGCGAAGCAGTAATGCCAGCAAAGGAGGAGGCCGACCGCATCAGGCAGAGGCAACGGGGCGCTCGCCCCAGCCGCCGCCGGGATTCCGATCCCGATTTCCGGCCACCGTAGGCGCGGGCTTGCGGACGGCGTGCAATGAGCACGCTGTCCGATCGTCCGGTAAGCGACCGGACCGAACCCAAGTCGTCAACGGCGCGTACTGTTCCCGCGCGCCTCAAGGAGCTGTCAGCAAACCGTAGAGGCCCAGCCTGCTAGCTGCAGGCAGGCAGGGTTGAAGCCTGCTTGGGTCATGGGTCAGCTTCTGAAAGGAAGGCCCGACCCCGGCATGATAGGTTTTACCTATCATAAAAAGAAAACCTAAAAAAGTGACATCGCCTTTTTATTCCAGAAACGCGAGAGTAAAATACCCAAGTTTCTAGTACATCTAGATTCACCGTCGGGTACATTAGGAGTTCAGAATGTCAAATCGCGAACAGACCGACGAACGTTCTGTGAGACTTTGTTTTATAACATGTATGTAGTTTATACAGGGTGACCGGTAATTAGTGATCGATAATTAAACACGTGATTGTAGTCATATGTAACAAAATGATAACAAAGAACTTTTATTAGAGTACCAAACCTGAAATCGCAAAAAAATCTGCTTTAACTGGTCAAAATGAACTGAAATTGCTGATTTTTTTGCGTTTTCAGGTTTGAGCCCATAGCAAAAGTTGTTTGTTATCATGACTACAATCACGTGTTTCAAGTATCGTTCACTAATTACCAGTCACCCTATTTTATATACAAGTATATATGTATATGTAAGTAAGAATAAGGGTGTAAGAATACGAGGAATTCAAAAATGGCATCGCTTCGTGGAACATTTGCCTTTTATCGATTTGAAATTAAATTTTTGAAATTGAAATTAATGAAAATGGACGGATTCAGGTCACTGTAACTTGTCATATATATAATATATGACAAGTTCAACATCTTCGACCACATGGTTTTTTTTTAATTGACTTGTTTTTGACTGTGAACCCACCTGATGGTTTTTTTTTTTTTTTTTTTTTTTTTTTTTTTTTTTTTTTTTGTGGTAGGTAAAAATCATCCAATGACGAATCCCGCCCTTGGGTGGGGCGGGAAACAGTGTCAGACTTTTACTGACTAAAAAACCTACCTTTCCATTCCTTGCCTTTATCCTGGGGCCTTTGGTGACAGTCTCACATAACCTTTGGCCCCAGTAGGCTTCGGCCCTGCTGGACCCCTACAGTATGCTGACAACTCCTTGAGGCGCGCGGGAACGGTGCGCGCCGTAGACGACCTGAGCTCGGACCGGTCTGTTACCGGACGGACGGACAGCGAGCTACCCATTGCCCACCGTCCGCGAGCCCGCGCCTACGGTGGCCGGAAATTGGGATCGGAAACCCGGCGGCGGCGGCGGCGTGTCCGCCTTTGCCTAAGGCGGTCGGCCTCCTCCTTTACTAGCATTACTGCTTCGCAGAAGGAGGCGACCGCCTGCCACTCCTCCTCGCTCCGGAGCATGGCTTGAACCAAGCCCCGGCGCGAGAGATCGCCGCTGATCGCCCCCACGAGGACACGGCGCTGCTCTTCCCAAGCGGGGCACACCTCGACTGTGTGCTCCACCGTGTCCACCGGGCGGTCCGCACAGTGGCGACACCCGGGCGTCGTCTCCGCACGAATCTTGTACAGGTACGGACCGAACTTGCCGTGTTCGGTCAGCACCTGCGCCAAACGGAAGGTGACGACGCCGTGGGGCCTTTCCAGCCACGCCTCAAAGAGGGGCCTTACCGCCTCGATCGTGGATGGTAAGTAATAGTAATGCAATCGATGAAGCTGAGGCGCACTAGTTTAGTAAGAGCCTATTCATTCTAGACTTGAAGACATCTAAATTACAGTGTTTCAAGCAATATGCAACAGACTTTACATCCATACAACGGACTTAAATGCGATTTTCACTGATAGAAAGAGTAATAAATAAATAAGTGTGTATATAATTTGCACCCGATAATTTGCCAGGACGGGTCACTAAACTATATACATACAAAAAAAAACAGTGGTTTTATTTTTTATGGTAGGTAAAATCATCCAATGATATCTCCCGCCCTTGGGCGGAGCGAGAGATAGTGTCAGACTCTGACTGACTAAAAACCTAACCCGTTCCTTCATTGCTTTTCATACCGGGGCCAAGCTTTCTTTTCAGATCAGACCTTTCGCCCCAGTAGACTTCGACCCTGTATGCAGCTAGCAGGCTGGGCCTCTACGAAAAATAAGTGGTTGGTATTTTTGTACTTTAAGCATGTTTAAACCATTGATCAGATTATGATGAAACTTTGGTAGGGACACAAAGGATACCCGAGATGTTCTCTGTTAAAAAAAAAATTACATAAATATAAAAAAAATAGTTCCATTGAATCTCCGAAAGTGCTGGATCGATTTTTGAAGAAGTAACTTCGACCGCTTTTTATTTTCCTGCGGGAACGGAATTTAAAACTACGGAAAATGCCTTTGAAACGTTTGAACTAAAGTTAGGACTTTTCCTAGGATATAGGCTATGTTTTAATGAGTAACTTAATTTACATTTTATTTTCATGCAGGATCCGGACTTAATTTTCGGGGCACACAAAAATAAATGAATTAGATCCTTATGGAATTAATAGCAAGCACCGCATAAGTATTTATCTAAATTTTTGCAGTTTTACGAACTTCGACGAAGTCGCGGGTAATGACAGCTTAGCGTATAAATTGAATCATTCTAAATTGAAAACTACAAGTCTTTGGACTCAGGTCGAGAGATGTTTTTAGATAATAAACTTAACGAATAATAAAAACAGAATACTGTAATCCAAGCCAATCTTATCTCGCACGGTTGCTTGTCAAAGACATTATCTTAGGTTTTCATAATCTCTGCGTATTCTTGTAACCCTAGTACAATTGGGTACTTGACTCAATTTTGTTTTATTGTTTTTATAAAAGAGTAACGTTATCCAAATCCGCAAATAAAAAGAAATTATTATGTTCGTTCAATATTAATCACCTTTCAAATCTAATGAAAGAGGAAACTGTCAAATAACCGTATAAAGATGCACATACGCAAATGTGACGTCACCTTCATTAGGTTAATTGTGTTCAAAAGAGATAGCGAGATATTCCCACCACGCCCCCACCTTATTTATCACCAATATTTGGACTGCTAATTGCTGCCACATTTAAAAACCGATTCCGACGCTGTTCTCAGAAAAATTATTTCTTTTTAGTGTTATTTGTTGTTTAGCATAAAATATTGTACAAATAAAAAACGGTAATTTAAAAAACTAAAAAACCCGACTGCTTTTCTGAGCATTCATGAAAAAGCCCTAAAACAAGAAAGTCGTAGCACCCTATTGCACTTATCTATATAATATTTTAAATACTGGCAGTCGGGACCCATTCTAGAATTGAGAGCACATACCTATATTACATTGCAGATTACTCCAATCTATTGACTAGACGGCTGACTTTCTAGAATGGGTCCCGACTGCCAGTATTTAAAATATTATATAGATAAGTGCAATAGGGTGCTACGACTTTCTTGTTTTAGGGCTTTTTCATAAATGCTCAGAAAAGCAGTCGGGTTTTTTAGTTTTTTAAATTACCGTTTTTTATTTTTTTAGTTTTATTTTATTACGATATCACTTTCAAAGTAATTAAGAATCTAAAGACACCTCTCAAACTAAAATCCATCGAGCCGTTCAGGTCGCAGAGCGTGCCAAACATTTGAATTTGGCGCTAAAAATCCGCCATTTTGTTTTTTTTTTATTTTGATGTACCCAGTGTCACTCTCACAGTAAATACGAATCTAACGACACCTCTCAAGCTAAAATCCATCGAGCCGTTCAGGCTGCAGAGCGTGCCAAACAATTATACATACATACATACATACATATATACTCTCGAAAAACATAACCCTCCTTCTGGCGCAGTCGGGTAAAAATAAGCGCAAATACTCCATTCTGGTAATTGTTTTGTTTGAAATGTTTTTGTTGTTTTGAGGGCATTGTAAGAGTAATAATCGCTTCCCTTCCACCCTGCGACAGCAAATAGTCAATTTTTTATTTGATGCATTGAATGACGCACAAGAGCGGTCATTATGACGACACTGTGGAGAGGCCTATTACTATTAGTGGACGACGATTAAATGAACAATGGCTGCATCCATATTTACTCCTATATTGACGCTTTAATTACGTTATTTTTATTGATAAGCTCGCGTTTGATCTATATTTCGAAGATTGATCACGCTTGCCATAACTAAACCACGCGTTTATTAAGTAAAATTACATTCGTAGTGCACTGTCCGTCAGGATTGTACAACTTAATGCCGCCATGCCCGTTTCGTTACATGACGGATATCCCACCCACACCTACATGCAAAACGTTTTAGAAACACATTCAATGTTGCTGCCCTGCTAAAGAGTGTAATTCCTGTCAGATTCTGTTTCCTAATAGCTACAACCTAGGGGTGTTTACGTCTAGAGTGAATAGGATACTTCTAGACAAACGTGCTCCATTCGCGACCACATCGTCACATATCCAGGTGGGAAAGTGATCAAGGACGCTCGTACAGCCCTCGAATGCACAGGTGTCTATCTGCAGTTCATCATATGGGTCATGTTTAGAATACAGTCCATACAGGGGCACCGCACATAAATTGGTGATCAGATAGGTCGACAAAACCTCATTTCGTAAAGTTTTCCCTTTGCTTGTTGCCCTCCCCCAGCGACGCCCAAAGCCGAGGTCCATACCCTACAGGGGGTGCCATAAGCCCAGGCTGCACACTTTAATAAAGCCGCCATATTCTAGGCCAGTTAAGCAGACAGCAACCTTATAGCCTGATCTGCGAGAGGCCACTCACAAAAAAAAAAAGAAGAATTAACAGTTATGTTACCTGACGGCGGATTTGGGGATCGATCCATAGATGAGCACACTGAGCCCTCTGTAGAGGCCGAACACTCCATGTGTCTTAACAGTCTTCTTGACGCAGTCGCCGATACCCGTGTACTTCTTGGCGCCTCCTGAAAAGTTGAAGCGTGTTAGTTATGGTAATCAGGTGATAAAGGTAAGGTACGGCAAAGCACCAAATGACAGTAAAAGTCAGTTTAGTCAGTAAAAGTCTAATAAGCTCTCACGCTTAACCCTACAACGGGAGAAGTCATTAGGTGAATTCCTACCTTTAAAAAAAAAACATCTCTACTGTCAAATCCTATTCACGGACGCGTACCTTCATATACGTTTTGGAGTACGCCTGGTGGAGCACGTTTGGTTGGTGTAGGCCTGGTGGACCACATACGCCGATCTGGGCGCGTCGTACTCCATACATTTTATATGGCAACTAGATTTATAGAGCTACATTAGTTGTGGCCCACGTCTGTGTCGGTCTAATATAGTTCTCGCTTTAAGCTTGCATACAAAACTATGAAACTTTGTCGAAGTGTCGACGTCAACGGCACGACGTCATCGTCAGGACGCTGCTGCTTCTTCGGCGTCCACCGAGTGTATGACGAAGACACACGAAGACATGTCTATGAAGCTACGCATCCGTGGACAGTAGGCCTTAAAGTTAAAGGTTTTTTTTTGAAGTGGGAAATCATTTTCTAACTTTTGCCGCTCTAAGCTGGAGTTGAAGGGCTTGTCATACTTTTACTGACTAAAACAACACCTATTTTCTTTCAGTTGCCGTTTGCGTTCCAGGACCATGAGTATCCTACATTGAGATGATTGGAAATGCAAGTGTACTATGTAGTTTCTTTCCCCGCCTCGGTTTATGTGTAATTCAGGTGTAAATTACACACAAACCCTCCCCATTTATTTGCCTTTCTACTAGTAAAAACCGCATTAAAATCTGTTGCGTGATTTAAGAGGAGTTAGCGGATAAACAGACAGACACTGAAAATAATACAACTAGCTACTGCCAGCGGTTTGGCCTGCGTAGCAGTAAAAAAAACCCACCGGAAAATAGCTACTCCCGGGATAAAAGTACTTATCCTATTTGTTATTCTAAGGCATGGTCAACCCGTGTGAAAAATTTCATCCATATCCGTTAAGCCGTTCGAACGTGAAGAAGTAATAAACATACACACAAACTTTCGCTTTTATAATATTACTGTGATGTAGAGATGAACGCAGAATGAAGTGCGAACTTCAAATAAAATGGGAAAACTAATTCTCATGGATGATGAATGTCTATGGTTTTCTCAACAGGTTTCTTAATTATCATTTTTGAGTTATTCATGCAAAACAAAAAGATTGTATAAATCATGTTTATTTCCTTGTTTAAAATTAGCACCGTGAAACATTTTTAAACCGCATAAATGAAATTAAAAGCAACACTTAATTTTTGCTTTATGCATGATTATATAACAAATATTTTCGGATTTTGAAAACGTGAGAAGAGTACAAAAATAAGTTCACGTGGGAGGGAAATAAAAATCTTATGAGTTGCATACGTTTTTTAAACATCCCGGTATTCATCTTATATGTATTTCGTGACGTACGATTGCACCGACGAAGTGAGCCGATACCCGACCTACATTTTTCAGTTCAATTCGTCCTGGGTGGCCTTCTAAATTAAAATTTCTGTACATTATTTTGCAATTTGCAGTTCAGTATTGGATAATAATATACATACATACACCGTTAAATTTTGGTCGTTTTAATCCCGTGGAGGGTCGATTCGGTACATGAAACACTATCGAGTTGTAAAGATAAAATTAAAAAATAAAGTACATTTTTCCTAAAACTCGAATTAATATACGCATGGTTCGGTCGAATTGCAACAGTTTTCCTTAAAAATAGTGATCTATTGTGAGTTTATCGTGTATAAACTAATCGATGATGATGATGAAACTAATCGCTGTTTGTATCTCGCCATGCAAAGCGGGCCTATCGTTCACTCTCTAAGTCATTGAAGAAATTTTGGTGAACTGGTAGGTAAGTAACTAAACTTACGTCACAAAAAATACTTCTTTGCGATTCTGAAAATTCTTCAGAGATTTGATTCAGGAATTGAACTATCTAGGTAAGTTTTTACAGAACCTTCATTGCGCGGGTTCGACTCGCACTTGCCCAGTATTTTTTTTTTGGTTGGTAAATCATCAAATGCCTTCTCCCACTGGTTGGAGCGTCAAATTTATATTGACTAAAACCCCTGTGTGTTCCTTCATTTGCTTTGAATTCCAGGGCTACAGTAGCTCTTTCAAACAATCCCGCAACTGAAAGGCATAGGTATTTGCTTTGGCCCCTAGATACTCGTACAATGTTGTTTGTAACAAGGATCATGCTATCTAGAATCGATACCGGCATTACATGACAACGACTGATAAGGAGATCAAAATGTATGTTTACGTGTTTGTGTTTAAAACGCCGTTAAGTTGATATTAGATTTTTTTCTTTCTAGCCATTACTGTCCTCCTGCTGGGCAAAGGCCTCCCCCAAGTCCTTCACACATTCTTCTCCTGCCCTGTCTCAAAGCAGTCTTCGTTGTACACGTTTAGATCACCTCGCCATCTCTTTCTAGGCCTGGATATAAAAATCTCACCTCAGTGTTTGTTACCAAACTCCTCTAAAACGATTTTTATGATGCTTTTTGTGTATTGGTAGGTTTAAGAATAGGTCTTAAGCTAATTTTTACCCTCCTACCCACACCCCTATTTTTTAGGGCTCTGAGGTACCTCTCAATACGGAAAAACGGTACCCTTACAGAATAATAAAAACAAAACCCTTACAGAATCACTTTGTTAACCCCCGACGGAAAAGAGGGCAGGGGTGTTATAAGTTTGAGTGTTATAAGTCTGTCTGTCTATGTGCCTGTCCGTGGCATCGTAGCGCCCAAAAGAATGGACCTTTTGATGCGGTTTTTTTTGTTTGAAAGCTGGCTTAATCGAGATGGTTCTTAGCATCAATTTATGAAGATCTGTCTGCACAGATCAGACAAACGAGCTGATGACCTTGAACTTGCAGGAGTTCAAGGTCATCAGCTCGTTTGTTAACTGCGGTAGGGTTTTTAAAGACTTAATTGGTGTTTAATTTATTTTAAACATATGTGTGGGCTAATATGAACTGTGCTGGTCTGATGATGGAGCTCGAAGGTAAGAACCCTGGATTGCTTATTAACATAGTAAACCTATCGAGTTTGGGCTCATTAGATTCGCTTTAACTAGTGCATTTCTCATAATAACAAGGACCTGTTGCTAGAACTGGGATGTGGCTGATCGAACTTTGGAACGCCTACTAGTAAACCGATCGGGTTTGGGCTCATTAGATTCGTCTTGGTCTTTACATTTCATATTGATTACAAGGACTGTCGAGGGTTTTTTTAAATTTTATAATTTTTGTCCGTCTGTCTATCAAGAGCGTATTCCTCAAGAACGCGTGAAGGTATCGAGTTGATATTAAAACCATATATTCAAGTCTGCAGTCCCTAGAAGTTGTGAAAAAAACAAACTTGTAAGTTAAAGGAAAAAAAAATATACGCCCGTTTATGTCGCAAAAACTGCATATTTCGACACTCAACGGAATCAAAATTCATAGGACACTTTCTGTTTACCTAAAACCCTGAAATTTGGCCTGAAGCAAGGTCTTATAGTACAGGTATGGAAATAAATCTGAAAACTTACTTGTTATATCAAAACAAAAAAAAACTTTTTTGCTATTCGGAAAAATCTTCAAGACTCCATTCGGGAATTGAACTATCTACATAGGTAAAATTGTACGGAACCCTCACAGCACGAGACCGAGTCGCACTTGCCCAGTTTTTTTTTTACTAATTTATATGGCAGAATGTTTGCTGAGTCAACTAGTCCTTTAAAACAATCTTTAGATAGTATTACTCAATAGTAATGTAAGTAATATTACAGTTGATGATATTATTTGCCTAGCCTTTAATAAAATTTTAATGAGTAGTCACACTGCTTAGACATTGCACATTGTACAAGATTTTTTTTTATAGTAAGTAAAATCATCCAATGACAAATGCCGCCCTTGGGCGGAGCGGGAAATAGTGTCAGACTCTTACTGACTAAAAACCTACTCTGTTCCTTCCCTGTCTTGGATCTGGGGCTCTGGTGTACATTTTCATACCTCCCCAGTGCCCCAGACTAGGCCTCGACCCTACTGGGCCCCTACGGTTTGCTAACAACTCCTTGAGGCGTACGGGAGCAGTGCGCGCCGTAAACGACTTGGGCTCGGTCCGGTTTGTTACTGGACACATTGTAAAAGATAATAAACCTTGTAGGATTAGTACTAAGTAACTGTAATACTAGTTCCTAATCAGTAGAAAATGAAATTAATCATTTTTACATTCCAGGGAGCAATGTAACTGTATCAATATCCAAAATTAAAAAAATATCCATAACCAAAACCAGTATAAAAGTTTCAGATAGTTTTGGACAAAAGATAAATGTAAATAACAGGTTACAATAATTTTGTTTTTTTTTTTGTCACGTTAAACAAATTATTGCTATTATTATTTTACATTTATAATTTTAAAATGTTATCTAGAACGAGGTAGCGGGATGAATTGTGTCGTGAGGACTTTTTTGAGATGGCAAGAAGAATATCTGGAAAAGTTTTATGAGACTTAATAATTATTTATAGTTAGTGATGCAACATAATGGCAATATCATAATATGGGTTTTAGTACCATATTAATAATTATATTACACAATGTTATTTCCTTTAGCTGTTGTTGCTAAGCAGAATTTGCCTGTAACATTAACATGATGCCAATAGATATTGTATACTTGAAAAATACTAGACAAATGCATTAAAAAAAATTGAGCAAAAAGAGCATTGAAAATATATTGATGCAGCTTTATTAAGTTACAATATTACTTGTAGGAGAGGGGTTGTACTCTTTCTTTATAAGGTAGATAAATAATAAGTTTGCCTCTGATACACTACAAGTGCTATAGAATGGTGCAGGTGACAGCTGTCAGATTTTTACAATGTAGCCAACCAATCCTTTTCTCTCATCCTATAGATGCATATTTTTGCCCTATTGCCATCCTAGTTATGTAAAAAAGACCTTAAATACAAACTTATTTTGATAAATAATTTTAAAAAATAACATTATTATTTATACAGATACTCTACAAATGAATCTATATTACCATTCATATACCAGATTTCCAATTAGAATTTTATTAGTTTTATTCAGCATCTATTTAGCTGCCTATAGTTAAAAATGCTTGTTATGTATTAAGTTAACAGGTCAAATTGCCTGCAGGTGCTTCTTAGATAGAAGTGTACCCATCAATTAATATTAAAGTGTATATTATAAAATAGCTAAATTAGACTGCCTAGTTTGGCTACAAGTTCTAATATTTTTTTTGCAATATTATTATTTACTTCAGTGTTTGTTATTTACTTTATTTCATTTGCTTAATTTTCACTATGTTCATTCCAGAATTAAATGTATAATAATTTCAGATCAAGTTTAGTAAATATCTGAATAGGAAATAAATAATACTTTTAGTAATTTACTCTTTAAACTGAATTGTGCATTAGTCTGTAGTTTATAAAGTAGTTAAATATTTTATTTGTCAATTGTTGATCTACTTAATATTGTGAAATAATCAAGTTAGATTTCATATACTTAACAAAAAATAAGTACAAATAATAAATATTAATTTAATGTTAATTCACGTAAGAAACTCGAAGTGTCGCTCCGAAGGCAAAGGCCTTGAATTATATTTTTATTTGTCTGTTGTCTGACATAACAGAGGTACCGGACCAAAGTCCATTTCTTTTAGGTGTAAAAAATATTTCGTATGTTTGTTGAAGAGTTATCAAGCGTAAGACCGCTTCCCGAAAGTCCAAGGTTAACTAACCTAGAATAATAATTTATTTAATTGCTGTCTAACTAGAATCTAGCTAGCTGCTAGAGTTCGAAAGTTAACATCGAGAAACAAATGAATATCGAGCTGATTTTAAAATAAAAATTCTGAATGACGTCCGAACAGCACTATTTATAGCAAATGGTTTTTTGAAGTGCGATGTTTACAAATATGACACGGAAGCGACACGGTTATATCGATTGGTGAATGAAACCCAGCTTACAGTTGAAAGAGGAGACAAGTTAACTGACCTTTTTCATCTAATTGCAGCTGTGTTTTCACGTATTCCGTCGGGAATGTTATACAAATTTCAATGCCACCAGTTATTCCGCCGGCCACAACACCTTTCAAACCTTTTGCTTTCTCGCCAGCCGCAGCCGCTGCGCCTGTTTCCGACATCCATGGCCTAGGAAATGGATTTTTGAATGCTAGTGGTCTATTAGTCATTACTATTTCTTTTTAGGCACTTGTCGTTTACGACAGCGGCTGCGTCGACTTCCCTCTTTGACAATGATTTTGAAACTAATGGGGAAAAATAGGAAATATTTTGAAATGACTCGGAAAACAGGGAAATTAGACCAGAGTTGTCAGTATAAACATAATAACTTCCCACGAACAAAGTGATATGGAGAAATCGACTAAACATTTATAGAGTTGCGTTGCGTCGTTGACCTTTTTTATTGTGACAACATTGCATTAGACGCCATTGATGTGACAGATTCTTGTCTGTCGTTCATTTCATTCATTCTTTTAATGTCACTCGACTTATCGATAACGCATCAAATGATTTTACCAATTTAGTGAAAATATACAGTATTGTTTAGTTTATTTTTAGTTAACCTAAGAAAAACAGCGAAAATGGCGTTGAGGACTTACGGCGATAAGCCGATAAGCTTCCAAATAGAAGAGGGAGGAGAATTTTATTGTGTCGGCTCGGAGGTTGGTAGCATTCATTTTGTTTATTATTTGATACTCAACAGAAGATCAATCTCTGTTAGTAACTACTAAAATATTCGACTTTACTTGAGTCGCAACTATTATGTAGAAATGCTCCTTGCCTATTGATATTTTAATAACCCTAAATTGACCCAAAGTCTAATTACAAAATTGGATATTATCAGTTCTATAATCATATAGCAATATGCACTCTATTCGTTCTACATTATCTAAAATGCTAACGATTACATTGTTTAATAACAATAATATAAAATTTATTTTAGTTTTCAACATTATTTTGTTAATTTCAGGTTGGCAACTACCTACGGTTATTCCGTGGATCTCTCTACAAGAAGTACCCGGGCATGGCCCGGCGTACCCTCACTAATGATGAAAGGAAACGTCTTATCGACAACGGACTAGGAGCCCATGTGCTATCCAGTTCAGTATCACTACTCAAGGCTTCAGAGGTGGAAGATATAATTGAGGGCAACGATGATAAGTATGTGTACGTTTTACAATAATTAATTTCTATTTTAGATATTAATTGAGTGATGAGTATCTTGATGTTAAAGAAAACATTGGTAAGTGAAATTGGAGATGGTTACTTATCACTATCATCATCACTCTGCTTTGTCAAGATTTCTCATAATTTTCTTATTTGGGAACCATTTGAGTTAAACTGCAACTGGATTTTTCCAACAGTACAGTTGAAATACGTTGACCGCCTGTAGTTGACGTTTTGAAGTAACATGCATACTCAAAAAAATATGCATTCACTATATGATTCTAAAAAAGAATGACTACGCAAGCAATTATTCAAAGTTTGGAGCGGTCATGATATTTCAGCAGTATTGTACTAAACATGATAACATGGGTCTATTTTGTTATGCATCCGAGGTTGTGGATTATCATTATTATTTTATTATTTTTAAATCATATTGTTTAACCATGGGTTACTGGCCATTTAAATTTAAAAATTAACTCATATAGGTGTATGGTGTCCAGTCTGTCCTTGCTGGTTATACATTTGAATCACCACTAACATGCCATACTACTTTAGCTGTCAGACTGACATGATGGTCTTCATATAGGTACAAAGCGGTATCAGTCAGCCAAGAGCTGGCAACACCACGGGAGAGCAAGAGTAAGAAGCCTCACAACCAGTCCTGGCTGCCTGTTATGCCCAATTCTTCTCATTTGGATGCGGTACCGCAAGCTACACAGATTAGCAGGACTAGGGTGCATAATAAGAAGGTAGTATGACTCTTAACATTTTATTCCTTTATCTCTATTTCGAATAAACATAATTAATAAAATTGCCTGTAATAAAGAAAAATCAAAATTATATTTATTTCTTTGTTGTCCAAATAGTTTTAACATTGGTGTACAATGTATTAAGACAAAGTTTTTGTGTGTCTGTCTGCATCAGCGCCCCTACAAAGTAAAGTCGTATTACTTTGGCCCTATAGCATAACTTTGACCTAAACTTATTAACCAATCAGGACACTGTTAACTGTGATTCTTGTGGTTAACAAACTTGAACTAAAGTTATAGCTCTTGTTTGTCTAAAATCATCATCATCCAGATTTATGTATGTTTGTGTTGTCAATAAATGTACTTTTTCAGCATAGATTCACTTGTTTAACGATATTTAATAATCCTTTTTTATTTCCCAGGTCCGCACATTCCCTCTATGTTTCGATGATACAGACATGACAGCAATGTTGGAGAACTCTTCTCAGAAACAGATCCTGGTGCCTATTAGACTGGACATGGAGATTGAGGGACAAAAACTAAGAGACACATTTACTTGGAATAAGAATGGTAACTATTACTAAAAAGGCTTGAAAGAAAAAAATATTTTGACCATATAAATTAATATGGTCCATTGAAGAGGAAATGCCTGTACTGAAAGATACACTTGGAGCGACAATATCTTACAACACACCTTCTTTTAACATAACCTCGTACATAAAATAAATAAAAAATAAACTACCAATAATCTGCTCAGTCTGCTTGCGTTTGGCGTTAGATTCAAGACTAACGCGATTTTTTTATTTCAGCAATATTGTTTTCTAAGCAACAGTCTTTTATCTTCATTTTTAATTATTACCTATCTTCTGCAATGTTTCAGAGTCTATAATAACTCCAGAGCAATTTGCAGAGGTGTTATGTGATGACCTAGAACTGAACACTAGTACTTTCATCCCGGCTATCGCTTCGTCCATCAGGCAGCAAATAGACGCGTTCCCCAGCGAACCGCCCGCGATTCTAGAGGAGCAGCCAGACCAGAGAGTGGTCATCAAACTCAATATACATGTAGGGAACACTTCGCTTGTTGATCAGGTTAGTGAGATAAATTGGGTTAACTACTCAATTTTTATTATAATTTGTTGTAAGAAATAACGGCAAATAAGTTGAACCAGTTGCTATGGTTGCGTGCAGCCCCCCACTTCGATTGAGACCCAAAAATGTTGATAGTTCAACTTATGTGCCGAAGATTATACCTGCAGAGAAGTCACGTGACAAGTAGCATGACATGTTTGTCTAAGCTGGTTCAGATAATTGCTCAATAGTTGATTTCGGATTGTTGCATATGTTCTAATCGCACAGAGAACTTCTGAGAAATCTAAAATCGTCATCAGAAAACTAATTGCTGATGACGATTTTAGATTTCTTCTGAATTGAAGGCTTCCTTTATCTCTAACGGTAGAACTACCCTGCTGACACGTATCCCAAACACGCCGATCTGGGCGCGTCGGTCTCCATACATTTTATATGGAAACTAGACTTGTAGGTACACTTGAAACGCGCAGTTCTACGTACAAATCAGGCGTGATACACGTGTGTGTCGGTCTTATGTAGTTCTAGCTTTATTATCACTGTTGCTGCCTGAGCGTTATGTTTTTCGATAGCTTTAGCGGGAGCACTGACGTTTATTTATTAACACACTGGACTGGTGGCTGTCAAAGTGGTCTTGTCCGTTTGTTTTTCGCCATTCTGGCGCTGTCGGCTGTAATGACTGTAGCGAGTGTCTACGGTACTAAAACTAGTAATGTCACACATACTTCAGAGTACTGTACATTTCTCTGCAGCATTATACGTCAAAATTTGTTCTCTGGACGCTCGCGGATGTCGCTTCAAATAGGGACAAAATGTTAGCTGTCAAATGTATGGAACAGCCTATCCAGTGGTAAGAGAGAGATAGAGATTAGTGAGCGGGAGCGATAAAATAAAATACGTACTATACATATGTATAAAATGGAGTGTTACGTAAAAAAAAAATATAACACAGACTCGGTGTCTAAGTCGTGGTAAAATTCCGTCGCACCACGGCGCACACAGGCGAAAACATCAATATTCTTGGCTAAAAATAAAAAAAACCAGTGCACCCCTCACCGCCGTGAAGACTCGCTGCCAGCCATCTAACCGCGCACGCAGCCTCAGCATAGACAATCACAATTTCTATACCTAATAATTAATATTTCCAGGTTGAATGGGACATGTCAGAAAAGGAGAATAACCCAGAACAGTTTGCAATGAAACTGTGTGCTGAGTTAGGGCTGGGTGGTGAGTTCGTGACGGGCATCGCCTATAGTGTGCGTGGACAGCTGAGCTGGCATCAGCGGACTTATGCCTTCAGCGAGGCTCCCCTGCCTGTTGTGGAGGTAAGATATATTTATAATACATAGGATAATTGGAAAAGTGTCCATGGAGTTTATTGTATATTCTTCTCAATAGAGATTTACGTGCTGTGAAGTTACAATAATCTTCTGTCGTCATTCACCTTTCTCCGGTGTTATTTAGTGTTGACGCAACTTATTTCTAATTTTCCATCTCCCTGTCACCTTGTCAAGTTGCAACCCTGTTATAATATTCCCTTCCTCCCCTCAGACGCCATACCGGCAGCCATCGGAGGCGGAGCAGTGGGCGCCGCACCTGGAGACGCTGACCAACGCCGAGATGGAGAAGAAGATCCGCGACCAGGACCGCAACACGCGCCGCATGCGCCGCCTCGCCAACACCACGCCCGGTTGGTAGACGCACACACACACACACAGACACGCATATGTCTACTGTACTCCATTCGCATGAAGATTAGACATGCAAACAAACCTTTTTTTATTATCCGTTCAAGCGATTTTAACTTCTATTCTATGGACATAAGGATGAAGAAAAGCGAAAAAGTAAAAAAAAAATTGATTTGTTTTAATGTCTCCAATCTTATTACGAATGGAGTATAGATTTATTTATATGATAAGGTTAGGTGTCTAAGAGACCAAGCTCGTTCCAACGGTTTCATTTTATTTAAATGAACTGAAAATAAATAGAGAAAAAAGGAGAAGTTAGATGTCATGCTTTAGAAATGTGTGATGGGTAAACTGTGCTGTAACTCGAAATTAATAGTATACTAAAACGTGCCAAATTACTTTTTCAATGTGCAATAAAACTGTCTCAAGCTAGTAGTAAAGAAAAAACGGTGTGAAAACTTCATTAAAGCCTATAATACAAAATCATAACCTCCGGGTAAGATCGGCCGACTCGAGCCGAGCGCACCCGAACGAGTGTTACAGAGGCGAACGTGACGGTACAGTCTCATTCAATACTCACAAGATAAAATGCTCAGCGTGCTTTTAGAGGTTTTCATTTTAAAAATAACTTTTTTTTCTCTGTTGCTTATAAAGTTATTGAAGGACCGTTTGAACGTGACGTTAATCACAGTAAAAGTATGATTCAGTAAAGCTTGGTTTCTTGGATGTCTATCTAGTGATTCTGTTGTGCAAGTAACTTGCTCGCCTAACGACGAATGACTGGCTGTTCAATGGATGCAGCTTATGAATTAATTAAGATAAATTATTAAGGCACTCTTCCTTTCTCCTATTTATATTATTTTGTGTCGATTAATTCGGTACTTGATTTTTTTTTATTATTTGCACATAAAAGTAACTTTATCAAGAATGGTAAATAGAAAAAAAATCTGAATCCATTAAATATGAAGTGAGTTAGAAATCTTTTAAATCTGGTGGAAGGTGAAACTGCCAAGTACCAGAACAAGGATGCAAAAACTAAAATTTGACGTCACGCTTTTAAAAGTTGACCAGAGGGTTGCAAACCAACATCCCAGCTGAGGGTACTTGCAAGTTTCAATCCGTGTAGACAGCAGTTGTAAACCATGACCTTTAACGCCCTTGGTTGGGAGGTGCGTTTTTCTAACTGCAGTGACAGATTAGCGAATGTGTTGGCGTTACATCCATGTAGCCGCAACAGAAACCAAACACACAAACCGAGCTGGTTTGGAACAGTTTGGTCCACCCTTTATAAAGATGACCATTTTATTGAGTAATGACGATTTATGCTTCACCTAGAGTACCCTATTCGCCAGATACCTGTGAACTAGTGAGCAAGTTACTTGCTCAATCAAAACACATACAAAATTCTAAATTATTACTATTATATTTCACGAAGGCACGTATTTGATTCAAATAACGCGTCTTCGCGAAATACAATACTTACATACACGAGTATACTACCCATTAAAGTCAGAAATATACTATGTTTGTCCAGTATATCTTGACATATGGCGACGTAGAATACTAAAATTAAAAGTACTGAATTATTGGTTTGATATTAATTGTGTTTGCAAGCAGCGCTGTGAGGATCAAAATATACTGGACGTCCTGTGATTGTTGGCTTTCACGAATTTGAACCTTATGTCGGTGTAGTAGGTGTTATCGTGAAATGCAACAATTATATCTGTGGGTAAGCAGAGGTCTTCTGCATAGTTGTATGGAATGGGTAAATATTTTGAATAATTGTCTTTCCATACATTTTAGGGTCAAAACTTTTTGAGCTGACTTCAAAGATAACGAAATATTGCTTTCATTTATTTTTTATGAACTGTGATGTACCAGGGCTTTAGTACTCTAGACGAGTATGTATTGAGGTACACAAATATGCTCAATGTTTGAGCCCAGAAAGTTTTGACCAAGAACTGTTTGGAAGGGTCATAGCTTAAGCCAGTTATAGGTTATAAGAAAGTATAACGTACAGCTTATGACGATATTACATTTGGGTAAGGAGGCACACAAACATACAAGTACATGAAGTATACAATACGACGACCCTGGGCAATATGTCGGTACCTAATCGCAAAAATTAGTTTTTCGATTACCGACTTTATAACAATAAGTCGGTAAATCGAAAAACACATTTTTCGAACGTTTGGACGTCGATTTAGTTAGGAACTGTAACGTGGCTATATTTCGCTAGATGGCGGTGAAATCAACATTTTTCGTATATCATGTTTTTAGTGTATGGGATAATTTTATTAAGCCAAAGGAATATTTATTATATTAATAGGTATTTGTGAAAATCGGACATTCCACTTTATTGAACTTAGTTAAATTATTAGCTCAAAATCCACTCAATTGTTACTGTTGTCAATAATTTGACTAACTGAATAGACGAAAAATATTGATTTTAACGCCATCTAGCGAAATATGGTCACGTTAAGATTCCTAGTTCTAACCTAAAGGAAAAGTAGGTGTGTCAGATACAATGTTCATTTTACTGCATATTTTGAACTTTGCTGAGCAACTTTTTAGGACATGTATTAATTGTTTTTTTTTTGGGTGGGATATCATCAAGTAACTTCTTCTGCGCACTCAGGGTGTAGCGAAAGGGAGTGTCAGACTTTTACTGACTAAAACCCAGCTGTGTTCGTTCAATTGCCCTTTGCATACCAGCGCCACAGGGACGGTTGGGCTAACATTATTATTGCAGCTAATCTTAAATTGTGGTTTTATTTGTTTATAGTTTCAAAATAAAAAACTAAATATTCTCTTGGATTTTAGTAGCATTATTGAGATTATGATATTCCTTGTATATTTAATACCATTTTTCTAATATCTGACACATCTACGCTTTCTCGTAACTACCTCGAAAAATATAAAAAATCAGTACATTACTAAACAATGCGTTTCAAATGAGAATAGGATCGATTGCCATGTTGTGACGTCACGTCATACTGTCAAATAGAAGAAATTGGGTAGGGTGAACAGAACAAGAAATATTTAAAATTTAATTTATTTACGAATCGTGAACGAAAAAGGTTTAATCAGAATTCAGTTCTTCAATTTTGCTCATATCTGTGTCACTGTGTGTAGTGTCTGAGTAGTGGCAAATGGAACAAGAAAGCGAATTGTTCCTAACAATAAAAATAAGAAAAAAAATAGTTTTTTTACTAATTATGACTTAAAATAATATATTTAGCTTATTTATATTAAACAATAACGTTTTTACTTTACCTAGAATAAACTAAGACTTAGTAAAACAACGCAAAAAAAAACACTTTATTGAGAGCACATAAGTTTTCGTTTGCAAACCGTACTATTCACTCAACATTTGACAGATCGAGGTTATTCGCATTTGGAACGCATAGTACACATTTTTACATAAATCACATAATGATGCTAATGAGAATTATATTTAACAAATTATTAGAATTTGAAAACATTATACATTTATACACGTTTTGGTGGAATTTCTGTTAGGTGTTGTTATTATTTTAAATAATTATTTTTGTGTATGGTACTTAAATACATAATATAGTTAAATGTTCGTAAGTTGCAGATTTTTTGTTGCACGATAACTTATTAGCACTGAGGCTTTATTATTTATTTTTAAGCCGAATTATATTCGGTGAATGTGCGTACTTACATTGTATTTAAATACCGTTAGTTGATTCAACTACCAACCGATAAAAAATCTGCAATTTGCATTGTTAAGGTGCCTGTAGATATGAGAGATAACGTCAATCTGAAGAAAAGTCATCAATTTTATTCTTTGTTGCGTGATATTATTCGATCGTCGAAATCAATCAATTCTGTAAGCACCTTTAGAGTTAAGGATCTTGATAAACAGAGCTGCCTCCATAGTCAAATTAATAAAAAAGAAATACACCGGTCTTCCTAAAGAGATATAATTAGTGTTGCCAATGCGTAACCAATAAATGTGAGGTTGTCATTTCAAAGTAAATAGTCGAGTTGAATTTGAAATAGTCGATTAATCAGTAAGAAGCGCGTATCGGCAGCTTTTTTATTATATTGCGAATTTAAATGTTAATATTAATTTATTTCTTAAAATGAAATAGTTATTTATTTAATTTCGATTTAAAAAATTACATAGGAAAATTACTTACTAATAAATCTAACTTTGAAGTGACAATATACCGTTTATTGAAAGCATGCCAGCAATAGATGAATTAATAAAATTAAATAGGTAATCAAACAGATTGTTAAATAAAAAAATAATAGATTAGTAAAATACGCATTTGTGAGGCTAACTTTGTTTGCAAGTTACAGTCAAATCAGTTTTAAAATATTTAATTAGTTATAAGTATTAATAAATATAATTATGGACTGAGGTATTAAAACTTGGAACACTTTGATTGCTTAAAAATTCATTCATCAATCGATGTTTTAAACTAGAACTTATTTCGCATGTTAGTTAGCCCTAATTTGTCCCACTGCTGGGTGAAGGCCTCTCACCTTTTTCCACTTGTCTGTCCTCGGCCACTGCGGGCCAGTCCCTCCGGTAGTTGTCCAGCTCGTCTTTCCACCTTCGTCTTGGTCTGCCGTGGTGTCGCCTTGCGATCTCACACAGCTCATCTGACATGCGGCAGATATGTTAGCCCCAATTCCACTTTAGAGTATCAGCGTTTTGGGTAACATTTTTTATCTTAGAACTTTATAATATATTTTCTTCCTCAAAATCAGTTCTTACACACTTAACACATTTAAAATGGGTTGCACTAAGGCCGTGTTTACGGAGGCGCGGCGCGTTGGGCGTTTCGTCGTACATTGCAGCAGCGGGCCGCGTCATCACTCGCGCAAACACAAACATATGGCAATGTACGACGGACCGCACGACGCGCCGCGTCTCCGTAATTGAGCACTAAGAGTTTTTTTGAGGTGGGTCATCAAATATGACTTCTCTATGGTGAGGCGAGTGGGCATGTCACACTTTTCCTGACTAACCTTCAGTTACTCTTTACGTTCCAAAGTCACGGTAACTTTTTCAACTGAAACAATTGTCAAAATTCTACAGTTTTTGGATTGACTACGTGGCTTTTGTATCGCTTACATCAATCCCATAGATTTTGGAGTTTTTGACAATCATTATCGCTAATAGGTACATTTACACTCTGTGTAGGCTATCTTATGTATTAAAAGACTTCTGAAATTCATGGCAATGTCCATAGTTTAAGACTGACCTGACATCCCCTTTCTAAAGTAATCAAAGTGTTCATACAAATTCAAGTCACGGCGACAGTTTTATCTCAAGTACTTTCTAGTTAATTTTACAATTTACAACATTAATAAATTAATGAAAACGTATTGATGCCTTTCATGAGTACAATTTCATAATAGATGCAATATAGCTAAGGTTTTTTAGTAAAATGTGCACGGAAAAATAAAGTACAGCCAAGTACAGTCACTGCCAAAAATCAAAGTGAATATTTAATTTAACATTATTTATTTGTGCGATATTTTTTTCGTGCAGTTTTTACGTATTTATTTAATGTATTAAGAAAGTAAGTGGACTGTTAAAATTCTATCACATTAAAGAAGAATTTTCCAAATTCATTTTGTTTCATTTTAACCTCACTAAAACTAACCGAATTTTTTTTTCGCAATGGGTGATTCAATTGACACAATCTGCTTACCATTACTAGAATATTTGAATATGGCAATACTGTGTGATGCAATCATTTGCATAGTCTTTGATTTTTATTGTTTAAAAAAAGTATTTTATAAAAAAGGACAAAAAAATGCATTTACATGATTTAGTTATAATTATATATTTTCAAACTTAAATTTTTGGTCAGTGCCTTCTGGCTTTTTATTATTACTTATAAGCTCTTATTGTTTGAATTATCTGCTTGAACTGAAAAATGTACTGTATTCAAAAAATGGAAGACACCAATATTTTTTACCGCGTCCTGTCAAAAAGAACTCTCAACTTGACACATAGTATTGCCATGCTTAAATAAAAATTACTAAATGGAAAATCGACTAAATGGGTTGATATATTGTTTTTGGTGACAGATGTGTCGTTGAGTCGCGCCGTCAACCGGCTGATCCGCGCAGACGAGGCCCTCTTCCAAGCCACTCCGGAAAAGAGAAGGAAAAAGATTTAAGCACCCAACGCCTGAGAGAGAAAGTGCTGTGTCCTCTAGCTATAGACAATAGATATAAGCTATTTTATAACCCAACTCTAATGAATACAACAATTTTAAAATTTCTTCTATGGCACAAAGGCCAAATAGCTATGCCACAAACATTAAAAAAAAATCTTCTACTCAATCAGCATAATGACAATAGGCTAAATTATGATGCAATGTTTTTGGTTGCATAGATCATCGCCTAGAAGTTATGCATCCCTGGTACTGAGAGGTAATTCTATAATTTCTAGTATAATGGCATATTAATGAATGATATATAAACTACCTGTGATTTCCCTACATTTGAAGTGTCTAACATAGATAGAAACCAAGAAGATGTTGCGACTTGAATTTGAACGTTTTCTTGGGTACGAGAATTAAGCTAAAGATAACCTGAGTCCACGTATACCACGTATGCAACGCATTAAGACATCTAAACTCTTGAATTTGCTTGGAAACATATGACTTAGTATTTATTAGTTGTATTTATACGAGTGAGAGCACATGGCTACCGATTCGTCATTTTATAAAAGCCGATCGTTTGACAGTGCCTGTCCAAAACACTGGTAGGAAAGATGCTCTACTATGAAGTTTCAGTTATGGTGACTGGTAGGTAACAAGGAAGGTTTGGAATATAGCTACGTAAATTCGTTTAATTCTAAATCAATTTTTTTTTATATGTTCTTCTGGATGGTAATAGTAATCATGGTCTTGGTTGTTACTCTATAATATGTTCTAAGTGGTCGGTTTTTATAGAAAATTCAAGAGTCTGGTGTAATAATGCGTAGCATACGTGGCATACGTGGCCTCGTGTTTGTCTTTTGTTTTATTCTTCTAGTTGCTTTCGGGACGCTGAAGTTTTACCTTGGGCTATTCAAATCCAAATCCTGAGAGAATAACTGCTTCAAGACAATTACTGCTAAATATCATGTAACGTGGTTGTCTAGAGCATAAGAAATAATTTAGTCTTAGGGGCAATGTTGTGTTACGCGGTCGCCCGCGCGGTCCCATACAAAAGTGTTCCATTGTGGCTCGCCTCGCGGACACCCGTCGCGGGCAGCAGCGGCCCCCATGCCGCTACGTAATAACAAATTAAAGCTCTCCATCGACACGACTACATGCACACTGTTAAAGTTGATAATAATCCGGTTTCGAGTGGCCGTGTAACGCAGCGTTTACGCCCTTAAAGCTTTAGTTGCATAGTGAGATATTATCATCTTGCCAATACATGACATCTGCTACTGGACACAGCTATTTTTTGTCTTTTAGAACTTCATGTATTTCTAAGATTTCAATACATACGTAGTTATATTAATATCACTTTTGCAAAGCGCCTTGTCCACGAGATGCAAGTTTTTATTGCATGTCCTACTTTGTAATATCTATAAAGCCACAAAAATATTTTTTAACAGTTATATTTGAATATTTTCTAAAGAAGTCCACTGTTGGACATAGGCCTAACCCAAGTGTCGCTACAATGAACGGTCCTGTTCATCTCGCATCCATCGGATTCCCGAACCCTGCAACTCTTACCAATTCATTGGTCCACCTTGGAGGAGGCCTTCCAACACTGCGTCTTCCGTTACGTGACCGCCATTCCAGAACCTTTCGGCCCCAACGGCCATCTGTTCTGCGAGGAGTGCCCTGCCCATTGCCACTTAAGTTTGGCGATTCTACGTGCTATGTCGGCAACCTTGATTTTCCTGCGGATATGTTTATGTCTGATACGACCGTGGCGTACTAGACACATTTTACTTTTTCTTGTAAAAAGGAGATTTCATTAGTTCTATTTGTCCGTGGACGAGGTGTGGATGTCAGGCCTAAGGCATACATTTATAAGTAAGTGGTAAGAGTGCAGGCCTATGAGACCGCATTTAAGTATAATTTAGCTATATAATGTGAATTAGATACCTATTCTTCTGATGACTTATGTGGCACATCACTGGGAAGTTGTACTGTTGTATTAAATTGCAGGTGATTTTCCTTATAGATTCTTGATCTAAAGTGGGTGATCGATGTACGAGCCAATACCGCGGTTTTATAGAACGTCAGTTTTACTCACGGCTCGTTGGTGCTCATCGACTAGCGAGTAAAACAGTTTTAAACGATGAGCCGAGTAGAAAATGAAGCAAACACGACGAGCCGCGAGCCAGGCTTGTCGTTCGTATTGCAATGATACCCCGGTGAGCTTTACTGACGAGCCATAAGACCGCGGTTTTTCTCGCCCGTCGATCTGGGCCTTTAAGATGGGATATTATAACTTTACTAATTTGATTTAAATAATATTAAAATAAATTACTTTTTGGTAGTGAAGAAGTGAACTGATCCAACTAACATTTTGGCTTTTAAGAACAGGATATCTAAAGAACATAATATATCTAAGAAATAATTAAGTTTCTTTTTGTTTGATATTTTGAAAGCATTACAAAAGTATGGATTTAATAAGTAAAAATGCGTTTTTTTTTAATCTGAAAACTTATGAGAAGTCAGTTAGATCACTTGGCTACTACACTATTCATTTATAGAGATTCTTTCTAATACTGTTTTTTCAATTAATTAAATATAAAACTCTGGTTGTTAATAACATTCTGTGATTAATAATTAAAAACTTTCTCTTCTGTAAGGTTTTATTTGAAATAAGTTAGAATAGGTTTTGCTACTTCATTTTTTTTACGTATATTTTAATTTAAGTATTGTCGATCGTACAATCAACCTCACGGTATTGGAACTATGAAGCTACGTGTGGTTGACTGTACTTCATAAGGACAGATAACTTTTAAAATAAATATGTAATAGAGTTTTTTAATTAGATCTGATTTATTTTTCTAGCTTTAGTTGCCTTCCATTTCAGAAGTGGTAGGATCTCTATTTCAACATTACTGAATGAGGCAACTTGCAATGCTTGAGTTGAACAGAAGAATTGAGTTTTAGCAAATAGTCCTTAGTTCGAGTTGTTTTGATGTCAACGTTCACCGCGTTAAGCTCTCTGATTGGTTAGGAGCTTAGAGCCGTCCAATCGGAGCACCGAACGTCTTAAACGTGAATCTTTCACTAGGATTTGAGGTAGGCTTTAGTGCGAGCCTTAATTTGCTTTTGTACTTGCGTTACAAAAATTTAGGACTTAAGGCGCAGTTCTAGAGCTGCTCAAAAGTGAGCTACGCACGCGTATCTATGCATTTAGCTTTATTATTTTTTTTGTGAAAAATTAAGCTCTCTTAGGGTCATTAATTCAGTTTTGGAGCTAGGGGATTTTGTTAATAATATTATTCATATATATGATGATTTTGAGTTATGATTTTGATTAGAAAAAAGAAATTGTCCCTACTAAAGAAATTGCATGCTTCTACACGTAATATTTTTAAGTAAACGTTCGATATAGCAATAATATCTTCTGTAGATCTAATATCCTAGTATTTCAGTGCTGTGATAGTAATACAGCCTTCATATCTCTGTCTAGTATGTATCTTTTAAATAATAAACATATGCTTTAAATCATAGTTGGTTTTTTCTTTGTTAACTTCCCCTATGATTGAAAAGCGTGTCAGTCACTTGTGACGTTGAGACAAAAGGGCACCTTACCTACCGACATCATAAGTAACTACACGTTTCAGAAAGTTTATCTTGAAAATACGAACGAAGTACAGTCAGGGGTCAAAAGTGCAGTTGCACTCTAACAATGCTAAACTGTCTAAAATTTCTTTGTAGTAGAAGTCCACTGTTCTACAACTAGTTTATTCAATATTTTAGATTCTATGCTACAAACTAAATCGATCATGATCCATTGACCCTCTTTTAAAAAGAAAATTTGCATACTTTAGTATCGGTAGTCTGTAGGAACAGTATTACTGCACACACACAACTGCACTTTTGAGCCCTGACTGTACATAATATTTATTTTTTGATGCTGCCTCACACTAGGATTTACTTCTATAACGTGAGCGCGTTCACAAATATGTCAACTCACACCTACCTACATATAAATTATTAACCTGTTGAATACCGTAATTAGAGACACAATAGAAAGACAATGGGTGTGCGGACGCCGGCGTCCTCTTGGGAAATAATGAATCATTTGTTTTTATCGAACATCCTCTACTGCTAAAACCAAAGACCTTGTAAATCAGTGTTTCAGTGTGTGTATACGTGATAATAGCGTAAAGCAATCCGCATATTGCCGCTATACGTATCTATGTAAGATCGTCCAGTGTTCGTGGTATGCATGCGTATACATGCCTACAGACTTAGTGGAAAATGAGCCCGAGTTCACGGATTGTCTTGGCTCAATCAGTGCTATTATTGACGAGAGTGGTATCGTGTCTGTGTTCATACTTGGCGATTTCAATGCCCATCCAGGTGAGCGCTTTTATAATGAATTTGTAGACTTTTCAAAGGATCAGGACTGGACAAAATGTGCGGGTGCATGGGTGCAAGCGGTGGCGAGACCACTGCCTTATGACCATAGATATAAGCTTACGACAGAATCAGCCCTGTATCTTGAATTTGTATGTAATATACACCGTTAAATTTTGGTCGTTTTAATCCCGTGGAGGGTCGATTCGGTACATGAAATACTATCGATTTGTAAAGAGTAAATTAAAAAATAAAGTACTTTTTTTTAAACTCGAATTTATTTACGCATGTACGAAATTAATTTCTTTAAGTAAACCTTAGCTGAGCGAGGTCAATGAACTGTAGGTAGTTGTACGGAACGACCGACAACTACCTACAAGGTCAGTGACATTAATTTCGTATATGCGTATATTAATTTGAGTTTTTGAAAAAAAAAATCTTTATTTTTGATTTTTTCTTTACAAATCGATAGTATATTTAACGGTGTATGATGTTTTTTTAGACAAAAAACAAATGTAAAATATCAATTATGTAGTAAAATACCGAGAGGAGAGAGAAGCGTAGAACAATGCCGTTCCTAAGAAAATATGTGTAATTTCTAAATTAGTCGATTCATCGGAGAAGCATTTATCTGATTTTTTTTTTCCAACTTGTAAGGTGGGAAGCAGTATTTTTACAAGATATAGGTAGGTACTTAATTTTACTATCTGTACGAAGAGTGGTGATCCTTTCCCTGCCACATTTTCGCACACAGTCTGATTTCAAAGGTTTGTTCTGATCAGTTATTTTTTAATTTTGTTAACTACAGACTTTGAAATACCTGTAATAGCTGCTGTCTCTCTGGGTTGGAGTGCAACTATAATGGTTTAATTTACCACAATTCTCAGTCATTATTCAGTTTTCTTTAAGTAAACGAGTCAATGCCCTTGTAGGTAGTTGTCGGTCGTACCTACAGGTCATTGAACTCGCCCAGCTGACGTTTACTTAAAGAAATTAATTTCGTACATTCGTAAATTAATTCAAGTTTGAAAAAAGTGCTTTATTTTTTTATTTTATCTTTACAAATCGATAGTGTTTCATGTACCGAATCGATCCTCCATGGGATTAAAACCATCAAAATTTAACGGTGTATATTAAAAAAAATAAAACCACTGAAATAAATTCTTAAAACAAATCTAAGAGTAAAAATACCGAAACTAGAGGTTTTCCGAACACAAATCTGTTAACACAGGTGTTTTGAAGTACCCCCGAACCCATTTTTATCTATTCTAACAATCACAGAACAGTAATACTGTTCCTACAGTCTAGTCAGGTGAATGGCCTACAACGTCAAATTTTTGTCAGTATTCAGAAACTGACTTTTCATGTTAACTTGAAAACGCAAAGATTAGCGTAATTTTCTGGTTTAGCTGCCTAAGTTAAACCAAATTCCTTTTCTAACAAACGTACACCAAGCACACAAATGTCTTAATGGCAACCCCATAAGGCGCATGACATGAATAAAGACATTACAAACCCATGTCTTATCTTGCGGATCCCGTGCGAAAGCAAATTCTCGTAGGATACGAACAGATCCACGTTAGTGCGCTCCAATAGGCCGTCATCAATCACTTACTAAGCGACGTGTAGGTAATGGAGAAGAAATTATTATGAACGATGACATATTTGGGTAACAGGATCTTAGAAGATCACAATTATATGGGTGAAAATAGATTTGAGACGTTTAGCTAAGTGTATTGTCAGGATTTTGATTTGGGGTTTATTTCTAAGAAGCTTTTGCTAGCGGTTTTGCTATCGGGCCCTGGTTGAGACAGTCCGAAGCGATAATGAATGGGAGCTCACTGCCATCTGCGAAATAGTAGTAGCTAGCGAAGGAGATGGGCATTGACGTGAGGGAACGGTCATCCTCTTGCCCAGTCGCTGCGACAGGAGACCCTTCGGGCATCGGGATTCACAGGACGATCCCCAACCATCATAGGCGCAGGCTTGCGGATGACGAGTAATGGTTAGCTCACCGTCGTGCCGTCCAATAAGCCCCGAACCCGAAACGTCGACGGCGCGTAGTGATCCACGCGGATTGTCCTTACAATCCGGAGGCATCGGCCCTGCTGGACCTCAATGGTTTTGCTGAAGCGCTCGTGAAAAACTACGCGCTGTCGACGATTCGGGCTCGATCCTTACCAGATGGCCGGACTGCGAGCTCAGGTGTATTTTAGTCAGTAAAAGTCTGAGAAGCCCTCCCGCTCCACTCACAGTGAGTGAAATTATTTGATGATATCCCATCGAGCGACGTCTCTTCCATCTATCGCACTGCACATTTCCTTTATCTATTTTCTTTTTAGGGTTCCGTACCTCAAAAGAAAAAAACGCAACCCCTAAATGATCATTTTGTTGTCCCTGTCTGTCAGGACCCTTTATCTCGGGAACGCGTAGAGGTATCGAGTTGAAATTAAAACCATATACTCGGGTTCTGATCTGCGGTCCCTTGAAGCTGAAAAAAATTAACTTTCTATGTTATACACGACTATTTATATCGTAAAAAACGTATATTTCGACACTCTCAAGGGAATTGGAATTCATAGATACTTCCCGTTGACCTAGAACCCTAAAATTTGGCATGCAGCGAGGTCTTATAGCACAAATAAAGGAATAAATCTGAAAACTGTAAATTTTTAGTTACGTCACAAAAGAAAATACTTTTTCGATCCACAAAAATCTTCCGGGACTCGATTTGGGAATTGAACTATTTAAGTTAGTTTGTACGGAACCTTGTGTGTAAGTCCAACTCGCTCTTACCCAGTTTGTTATGTAAGATTTGACTGTTATTTATTTAATTCTTTTAAAATCTTTTAATGGTTTGACTTCTTTTACTATTTGACATTATTTAATACTGTAATATATTATTAATAATAATTTGTTGACTGTACATAATGTAATCTGTAAGAATTGTAAGAATCCCTTATCAAAAAAGTACCTCTGACTGACGTCATATAGGAATGAAATAAAACTTAATAATTATAAAATTTAAAATTAAAAAAAACCCCGACAAACCTTGTCGTGAATATGAAATGTACAGTACTGGTCAATACGAATTTAATGAGCCTATTTATGGGTTTCCTAGTAGGTGTTCCAAAGTTCTATCAGCCCAGTTCTAGCATCAGGTACTTATCATCATGAGAAATGCACTAGTTACGGCGAATCTAATGAGCCCAAACTCGATAGGTTTACTATTTAATTAAAGTTAATAAGCAATCTAGAGTTCTTACTTTCGAGCTCCATCATTAGACCAGTACAGTGGCACCAGATTGTACTCGAGTATTTCAAATATTAAGTCACACATATGTTTGAAATAAAGTAGAGATCGCGGAACGCGTTAAGACCGCTCATTGTATTCATGTGTTTTAGTTTTAGTTTCCTTTTTTTATGTGTAATTGGTGTACAATAAAGGATATAATAAATAATAATAATAATAAATAAACACCCATTAAGTGTTTAAAAACCTTACTGCAGTTATCAAACGAGCTGATCACCTTGAACACCTGCATAGATCTTCATAAATTGTAGTTAAGAACCATCTCGATTAAGCCAGCTTTCAAACAAAAAACCGCATCAAAATAGGTCCATTCTTTTGGGCGCTACGACGCCACGTACAGACACACAGAAAGACAGGTCAAACTTATAACACCCCTCTTGTCCGTCGGGGGTTAAAAAGGTACTCAAACATTTATTTCCTGTATTAGGAATTCTGCGAAGTCCTGAAGTTAGAAAACGTCATTGTAAATCATACAAGCGTGAAGAAAGAATACAAAACTAGACATCCCGCTTCTTATTACAATATGTAAATTCTGGACATAAATTCATGTTCCACCGCCAGCCATCACCAACATTTTGCATTTTTTCTTTGTCTTCGTATTAGTAGAAACCTGAGAACAGGCCCAAATTTGTAAATTCGACATTCCAACACAATCCCATTGTCATTTTGGTAAAAGTTCTTAATCTGCTAAATCATAATGGTCGATCATTGGTCGGTTATTGGTGTCGTAAATGAATGGGGGTAGAATGACATTGTCGTATTCAGACGAATCTATTGGTAAGTTACTAATCAAAGGAACTGACAAAATTTCAGCAGATCACCCCATAAGTCAGAAATTCATTTGTCATTATGTACGAGATTACCATTTTTTTCAATTGTGTTTCAGTGATTGACTGTTGGAAAGTCATAGTGACGCTATTTTATTAGTAGATTTATCAAACTTGTCAAAATCAACCATGATGAAATCAATGATAGACGATTCTGACACTATTGTAATAGCAGACTTGAGGCCCTGAATCTACACCTCAAGGAGTTGCCAGCAAACCGTAGGGACCCAGCAAGCTCGAAGCCTACTAGGGCCAAGAGTGTTTCTGAAAGGAAGGCTCGGCCCTGGTATGAAATTCAACGAAGGAAAGGGGTGGGTTTTTTAGTCAGTAAAAGTCTGACACTAACTCCTGCTCCGCTTGGATGATTTTGCCCACCAAAGAAAAAAGAACTGAATCTAAATCCGCAATAAAAATGATTTATAAAGCTATGTTTTTACATTTCCTTACCCTTATAGGATCTTTGTTGTTCGTCTGTCTGTCAAGATCCTTTATCTCGAGAACGCGTAGAGGTATCGATATGAAATTAAAAACCATACATTCATATTTATAGTCCCTTGAAGCTGTGAAAAAATCATAATTTTGTTTTTTTCACAGCTTCAAGGGACTATAAACGGGCTATAAAAGTTAACGAAAAAAAAAACGGGCAAGTGCGAGTCGGACTCTCTCACTGAGGGTCCGTACTTTATCTTTCCCATGAAAATAATTCCCGAATCGAGTTAAGAAGATTATTCCAAATCGTAATTGTTTTTTTTTGTGACGTATCTACAAGTTTACCGTTTTGAAGTCACATTTATTCCTATATTTGTGCTATAAGACCTTGCTTTGTGTCAAATTTCAGGATCCTGGGTCAACTGGAAGCATCCTATGAAGTTTGTGATGAGCACGATCATTTGTTCTGTGTCTGGGTGTTATTTATCTATAATAATTATGTATGTATTTAGAAATATTTAAGTATGTTTATCAGCTGGCTGGTACCCATAACACAAGCTCAGCTTAGCTTGGGACTAGACGACGTTGTGTGATAGTTGTGGAATATTATTATTATTCTCTTTATTATTTTTTCTTTTTATTATTATTATATTATTAATCTACAATTTAAAGAATTTTTAAAACAGTCAATTTACTTTTTACTTCGTTCTAATATTTGTGTCCAAATAGATAAGAGGAACTAAGTGTACAATATTATGTGACAGCCACAGCATACACAATTTTAAAACTAAGTTTTGAGAGCAGTTGATAAGAAAAAATTTACACCAACCCGAAAAAAATCCGCCTGACTGGATTCGACCCAACGACTTTTTTGTACTTAAAAGTTTTTTTTTGCTGATCTTTATTCAATGATTAAACAAAGATAATTTAAGTTAATAAAGGTGTATTATTCTAACACCCGTATTTATAAACAAGTAAAACTAAATACTTGAGTAAAAGTAACTACTATTTCTATTCTATAGTTAAGAAAAAATTAAATTTTGAAGGCAGATTTCAAACGTCAAGTAAAGACTTAATAAGATTTTACTTAGTAACAAGTAAATATTACTTTATAAATACGGGTGTTAATCTCTTTGGTAAGCAAGAAACTGATGAACTAATGGAATTATTATATTTTGTTTGATATCAGCGTAGGCATTTGCTCGTAGACCTACGTGCTACGACGGCCTACGCGGCTACGAGATTCCAGTTTTATCTTGTAGTTGTACTATTTTTGGTTTCATTCTTAAGTTAAACTAGCTGCTACCAGCGGCTTCACTTGCTAGAAAATAGGTTTCTGCATACAAACTTTGGACCCCGACTTCCCTTAAGGGGAAATTTTGAAAAATCCTCTCTTAAAGCATTAAGAGAGGATTTTTAGGCCTAGGTCATAAAAAGAAACTTTGTGCAAAATTTTTTGTTGTGCGTTGATATGTCAGATATTATAATAATTTAACAGCGCCTCCGGGATGCTTAATTCTTTTTTTTTCGTTGGGAAAATCATCCAACGAGATCTCCGCGCCCCTTGGTCGGGGCGGGGCGTTTCTAGTGTCAGACTTTTACTGACTAAAAACCCACGGCCCCGGGTACACTTTCCCATTACCAATAGCACCAGTAGGCTTCGACCCTGCTAGGCCTCTACAGTTTGCTGACATCTCCTTGAGGAGTCCGTGGAACAATACGAGCCGTGGATGAATTGGGCCTGATCCGGACGGTTACCGGACGGTCGGACGGTGAGCTATCCATTACTCGCCATCCGCGGAGATGCTTCTAAAAATGACTTTTAATTATTTTACTTTTAAAAACCAGACTGATATACGTGTAATCATTCTGATTGTCAGATTGTTCTACAAGCAACGTTTTGATTAGTATCGTATTAGTATTTTAATAATAATAATCGATTTTGTAGATTTTTAGTAAATCACTAAAATGCTTTAAATTTGCAAGTATTGTGTCTTTGCGTATCTCTTTTTTGTGTATACAGTTCGAGAGTGACCGCGCTTTAGGTGCTGTAGTCCTTCACTTGCATGACCTGACCTATAATAATATGTAATATATTTCACAACTATCACACAACATTGCCAGTCTCAAGCTAAGCAGAGCTTGGGTTATGGTTACTAGACAACTAATAATATATATTTTTAAATAAATACATACGATAGATAAATTACACCCAGACACAGAACAAATGATCAACATCCGAATAGGATACATTGAATTAACCATCCAATGTATAGGTACATTAGGTTGACAATCCAATGTATTATATTTGGGTGTTCGTCGTTGAGGCAGCGCTGCGTTTTCTTAGAGAATAGCACCACTGGGTGGGAATCGAACCCACGAACTCCAGCGTAGCAGTCAGGGTCGCTAACCACTACACCAACAGGCCAGTCAAATCTGAACAAATGTAACAAATTAATATAAAATGGTAGACTCTTGCCGTCTTATTCCAAAACGCGATCTAAAATAGTTCCGGCACTATTACAAGTTTTAATTGGCATTAACCTGTTGAATACTGTAATTAGAGACACAATAGAAAGACAATAGGTGTGCGGACGCCGGCGTCCTCTTGGGAAATAATGAATTAAACCTAATCATAGTCCCGGAAATACATTTAGATCGCTTTTAATTGGTATTACATTTAGTAATAATCCTGAAAACTACATTTAGATAGCGTTTAATCGGGATTAAACCTAGTAATGGTCCCGGAACTATTTTAGATCGCGTTTTGGTATAAGTCGGTTGAAGTATAGAAGGCTAATTCTCGTGCTTAAAATACTCTCAAATTCAAATCATCAATCTCAATAACTTGTAAAATGTAAGTGAGAGTTGAAAATAAGGCAATTGATTCTCTGAAATTCAGAATATTTCAATTATAGAGGGCTATTCTTTTTATGAGTGCAATAGTGCGTTTTGTCATTCTATTTAATCGACCAGAGGAGCGAAGTCACGGAACAAAAGTCAAGTTACTATTCTTCTTTTGTTTAAAAAAACCATTGCCCCACACTAAGAATTACTCTTGTATCGTGGGATCGTTCACAAACATGTAACTCTCACATACACAAGACTTCCAGACCCGGAACATCTCTCCCATCTGTACGCCATACAAATATTTGTTCCAAGTCGGAATAAAACCCATGATCCGAAGTGAACCAATCAACTAACTAATTTATTATTTCCAAAAACATACAGCATAGGGGTTGACTAAACTAATTTCGTATACGTTTGCTGGACATAAGCCTCCTCCAAATGTCGCCACAATGAACGGTCCTGTGCGTCTCGCATCCATCGTATTCCCGCAACCTATACCAGGTCATCCGTCCACCTTGTAGGAGGCCTTCCAACACTGCGGTTTCTGGTACGGTAAAATAAAGATAATTATGTTAATTTTATAATATTTAGTAAGATTGCTACTTAACTGAAGCGGACTTTTAATAAATAGCCCGAGGCTACGCCGTAGCGGGGCTACGCCGTAGCACGGCTACGAGCTAGGCTACGCCACGTAAAATAGTGCTTCGCGGAGTTGATGCTATTCATTAATTTATTTACCACAAAATTCAGTGTTTTACTAAGGATTTCAGGAATGAACATTGAATTTTTTATATATTTATTAAGATAGTGTTTTCTTAGAAAAGTTTTGTCTCTAAATAAATTCGCTTTTATGATGAAAATGTTATCATCACCTGTTTGCAGTACCTGTGACGGAGACTAGCACAAATATTATATTTTAATGAGATGTGTCCGATATCAATCGCTCAGAACACAAATTGGCGCCTACAACTTAAATTTCGAGTATTTATAAAAGGAGAAACTGGCTGACTGACTGACACATCAACTCACAGCAGAAACTGCTCAAGCTAAGAGTATAAAATATCGAAAACCCTCTCAGGAAGAATCATCAAACTTAAGTGGCAGGGCACATTTCTCGCAGAACAGATGGCCGTTGGGGCCGAAAGGTTATGGAATGGCGGCCGCGTACCGGAAGATGTAGCGTTGGAAGGCCTCCTACCAGGTAGACCGGTAACCTGGTGAGGATTACGGAAATCAGAGAGATGCGAGACGCACAGGACCGTTAATTGTGGCGACACTTGGGAAATGATGATGATCCCATCAGGGGATGAAACGGGTGTTTGTGTGGAGAAATCTACTTTTATGTGGGCGAAGCCGCTGGCAGAAGCTAGTTTAAAATAACATATCTTGAAATTGAACTGCAAATAAAATATGGGCATTCAGGTGAAGGCGGATGGGCAGTCACTTGAGCTTTACTCAAGCCCCAAGTGAACGCTGGCGTTCGCACATGTTTTGTCTTTCTATTGTGTATCTAATTACGGTATTCAAATGATTATTACGAGGAAACATGATATTTTTTCCGCAAATCAAATATCTAGAACAAAAGTTTTGGAGTCGTTCAAGTTTACTTAGCTGCTTTATAGTCGGTTTCAAATAACTACTATCGGTATAATAAGGGATTGGGAAAAGGAGGGATTGGGTGAGCGTAGTTTTGGTGGCAGTTTTTTTATTTTTTATTATGGTTAGGGTCGCTTTTCGCCACTATATCACCTAATGGTAAGCGATGACGTGGTCGACGCTGGAGCACACTTGCCTAGAATTAACCTATTCACTCTAAACATAAAGACGCATAAGCTATCAGAAAACACAGATGTCGGCGGCAGTTGGTAGAAAATAGCGCTGTCTTCTTAAACACACTGCAGACCAAAAAAGTCGCGATTAATAATCTCACTTTAGAAGTCAAGAACCCCATTAATAAAGCAACTTTTAAAATACTAAAACCAGAAAAAAAAAAACAATTTAAAAGAATGTTATAGTCATTAAAAACTTTTCTCAAAAACAACAACACAATTTTCGTTGAACCACAATACAGTCAGGGGCGTTCAACTCTATGGTCGAACTCAACTTATGTAGATGTTTACAAAAACCTGTGATCTTCGCAAATGGGCCTTCTTCTCATCCCCAAGATTTATAGGCTGAATACAGACGAACGGATCTTCAAGTTGAGTTGAGAAAAACAGCCGCGGCGCATGCGCGAACTCGACCAATGTTGTTCCCGAGCCATGGACAGTGCGTGACGGTCGCTCGAGACGATGTAGGGAGGGGGACGTATCGATACTATCGACTCGTTTAGTGATAAGGTTATTTTTTTTTGCTGAATCATATTTTGAGTTTGATTTTTTTTTACATTGTATGTGATAGGGAATCGAGAGCCACAGATATTGTAGTGGACTTTATATGGATTCTTAGCTGTGTGTTGCAATGTATTAAAGGCTTTTTATAAAAAAAAGGATTTGTGATGAGCAAAGGCGGGTCAAAAGCCTAGAGTATTTAGTTTTCTACCAATGATAATTTATTATTGACGATACTCGTAATAAACGCTCATTGATGGGAGATTGTAAAACTGTTTTTGTCTCGCCAAATCGCTCGCCAATTCATGACTAAAACATAAACTCTTCATAAGACAGCCCTTCCATTTTACTACACACTTTTTCAGCTATAAAAAAACATTACATCCGTAAAAAACACTGCAAGGCGTTTATTGCAGTGTTTATTTGTTCCGCGCGAACGTAAGATATTGTTTTCGATAGCGAACGTTATTGTGAACAATAAAAGTCGAGAACTCGGTACGTCCCTAATGGCAGATTTCACGAATGTTCAGTCTGATAAAATGTTCGGGACGGGCGGGCCGAGGCGCGCGCTTTCCAACCGAAGCCCGCCAAAGGGAAATTCAAATTTCAATCTTTTAAAAAAAGAATTAATTCTGTGCCAGTAACAAAAAATGTGTAACTAAAATTTAAAAAAGAGTTTTATTTTTGTCGCGAGTTTAGGGCTGTGTAAGTTTTTGCAAACGATTTTCAAAAAAAGAAACTGTTCGGTGATTTTTTTTTTTAAGAAAACAATTGTGAAAGTTACTGTAAAAGAACTGAATTTGATTGTGTTTCTTGGTCGTTATGGAAGTTTCGCATAAGGTAAGTCGGATTTATTTTTAGGTGTGTTTCCTTCCTGCTATGGAAAAGTTACGAAACTTTTGGACTTCCTGCTTCTGAAATTGAATTTATACGGTTTTGATTTGTATAGGTTTCCTTTATAGGACTTTTTTATTTACGTCATGATTGATATACGGAACGACATTTTGATATTCGTTTTAGTTATCCCTATTTTTTTGTTTTATGAAATATCTAGAAGAGATGTTCCACTACATCTCTACAAAACTTCGGTAGATAATGTAGATACGATCCAGTAATTTCTTTGAAAAAAACTTTAGCATTTATGTAAAACAAAATATTAAGGTTTGTTTTTGATCAATGGAGCCGGCTTACATTACCTCTACACAAATAAATAGCAGATTAAAAAAAAAACATACAATTTAATTCACCGTCCTTCTCTCTAAATGAACACAATTTCCTATTTAAATATACTGTAATCAAGTTTAATTTGTAAGTGAAAATAATTAAGAAAACCATTTAAGAGTCAATTCATTTAAATTGATGCCATTAGATATTCCTCGGAATAATAGCCGTTGATTGCGATTGATGATCGTTCTAATTTTGAATAAATTCGATGTTGAATGGGGAAGAATATTTGAATGTTCTAATTTTGAATTAATTTGCTGTTGAATAGAGAAGAATATTTAATACATGGATAGCTTTATCTAAACTGTTTGTTAAAGAAGCTGATGGGGCCTTACAAAGTCTTAAATTCGACTAGAGCCAGGATTAAGCTCTCATCTAAACGTTCGCCATGAACCGTCATTAATATATTTATTAAGTACTAATATTTAATTTGTAAACCGTCTTAACTGTATTCGTTTACATAAAAGAGTTTTCTTTGGTAAACGAGTGTTGGTGGTTACGTCACAACTTATATTCTTGAATGGAATGATTGAATGAAACTTCTGTAATTGATATTGAGATTTTATTTGATTTGTTCAAGTTGTATTGTTATGAGATTGTTTTTCGAGCTTCGTACCTCAAAAGGAATAAACGGAAAACCCTTATAGGATCACTTTGTTGTCCGTCTGTCTGTCAAGACCCTTTATCTCCAGAACGTGTCGAGGTATCGAGTTGAAATTAAAATCATATTATCAAGTCGGTCTCTTGAAGCTGTGAGAAAATGAAACTTCTAAGGTATCGGAAAAAAAATACAGGCGTTTATATCGCAAAAAACGTATATTTCCCGTTGATCTAGAATCCTGAAAAATAGCATGAAGCAAGACCTCATTGTAAAAGACAGTATAGGAAAAAATCTGAAAACTGTAAATTTTTAGTTACGTCACAAAAAATGCGATACGGAAAAATTTTACTCAATTTGGGAATTGAACTGTTTTCATAGGTTTGTACGGAACCCTCAATGCACGAGTCCGACTCACACTTGCGCGGTTTTTTTTATGAATTTCCGCGATCATTAGTACCTTCGAATGACGATATATTATGTCCAATAATAATATTCATACGAACTGCAGATTTTTATATTATCAGAATATAGTTTAGTAATCAAACTAAACTCATCATGAATAGACTCATCGACATCATTGTTTTAATAACTATTAGGGTGCAGTACCAACACCACTGCATCACTGCTCTCAAAACGGTGAAGGAAAGCATCGTGAGGAAAACGACATATCCTACAACTAAAAATTCGAAGACAGGTGACGTCCACCAACCCGCGCTGGGCCTGCGTGGTGGATTACGGCCCATTCCCTCTCTTAGAGAGGAGGCCTGAGTGCCAGCAGTGGGAACATTATAAGGCTGGTGATGATGATGAGGGTGCAGTATTAACGATACATAATTAATGAGCTTTGGGCTTATCATAAATTGCAGCATATGTCAAAAAATCTAGCTTTAAAAAATACACGATACTCATCATCACTATCATTTCAGCCGAAAGATGTCTACTGTTGGACATGGGAGGCCTATGTCCAACAGTAGACATCTTTCGGCTGAAATGATAGTGACCAAGTGGACCTACAACGACCGCTCTTAGATAGATAGATAATTTTTTTATTGGCTACAACATAAAACATACATCAAAACATAATCCTATTATAAAAACTAAGCACTTATACAAATACAACAACATAGAAAAAAAAAACACATGTAGGTACTTAGACAAAAAAAATAAGAAATACATACTTAGATATTAGCCATATGCGGTGTGCATCTCTGTGTTCGCTCCTGTCTTGCATCCAGCGAATCAATACCGATGGACATGAGACTTGAATACGTAAAATAGAAGTTCATAGTTACTATGTGATTCAAATGATTACCTCTATTACATTTTTGAAGCTCATGGCTAGATAAATAATATTATTTAAAAATTTAATTAATATGTATTTAAAATGAATAAATGGAATGGAAATAGATTATTATTATTCTAGCCATGAGCTTGTTATTAACAAGAACTACATACATATTATAATATGTAGTTCTTTATTGTCAGGCAACTAAAGCAGATAGATAAAACACACAAGTAAATAATATACGAGTATTACACATTATGTCTATACCTCTCATTCAACTCTCCTGTCGCAGATCTGCTGGAAGAAACACCTTTAAAAAAGCAGTACCTTTGTATTGTTCTGTCTGTATTTGTTCTTTTCTTTTTTAAGTATTTGTGTGTACATAAATAAATAAATTTTAATATATATATTAGAAACCGGTGTCGTGATGGCCCTGTTAAAGTACCCGGCTCTCATGCATGAGGTTGTGAGGTTGGGTCAGTGCCAATGTGATTTTTTAAATTCATACCTACGTACTTTTTTAAATTTATTTAAAACATTATTGACTTCTCTAGCCTAGGAAAGCACGTAAATCCGTTGGTCCTGATTTTATATATTTATTTAATTTTCACGTCCAGTAGTGGTACATAGGCGGACTTAATGCAACAAGGCATTCTCTACCAGTCAACCTTTGGGTTAAAAAAGACCGCCTCAAGGAGCTGTCAGCACACCGAAGAGGCCCAGCCTGCTAACTGCAGGCAGGCAGGGTCGAAGCCATGGTCAGCAGGGTCATGGGTTAACTTCCGAAAGGAATAATCGGCCCCGGCACGATAGGCTAAGAAGGAACGGGGTAGGTTTTTAGTCAGTAAGAGTCTGACACTACTGCCCGCTCCGCCCAAGGGCGGGATTTGTCATTGGATGACTTTACCTAATAAAAAAAAAAACACGTGGTAGGTGTGCACAATAAATAAATACCTAACAGATATTTCAGATACAATGTCATATACATTAAGTTACTTATAATAATAAAATACGTATATATATTAATATTATAAACTAATAAATACTATGACAAATATCAAATCATTATAATTAAGAGAACTTAAAATATGACAATTATAACGAAGACTGAAACTAAGGTTGAGAAGACTTCAAGTAGTAGTTCCGAATTTTACTCTTAATCTGTCCTAGCTCAGAGGACACCGGTGTCCTCTCACATCCACGCCACTATAGGCCTTAATTCCGATGTTTAGAGTCTACTTTTGTATGAACAAGTTGGGTAGTTGTGGATCGAAGTGTTAAAGGAAAATTTACTTTCAGCTTTTTTGATGTCAAAGGGAACCATTTTCTAGAGTTTAATGGTAGAGACAGCGTAAGAATTAGCCATAGATCCAATACGGTGAGAAGGTATTTAAAGAATTATGTTTTTGTATGTTGTTGAAACTTCTACGTTCCGGACTAAGCGTTTTGTCTCGTCGTTTGTACCGCGTACATCGAAGGACTGGAACAGTTTGCCTGCTACGGTCTTATCGTCCGATTATAATTTAGGTGTCTTCAAGGCTAGAGTGAATAGGCTCTTAATAAACTAGTGCGCCTCACCATCAACGATTGCATCACTGCTTACCATCATGCGGGATCGCAGTCAAGCATTAGTTTAGGAGCACTAGTCAAGGATCGTTCATTATAGTGAAGAGCGTGCAGAGGACAGTCGACAGTTGTTTGACAGTCGTGCAGGAAAGTCTGACCAATGCGTAACTAAGGCAGCGCTAGCGGTGACAAGGTATATCTAGTCCTTTTTGTTTATATTGCATTTTTTTCCAAACCTTATTATAAATATTTGCCTCTTATTCACTGAGATCATAACAGGCAAATTATATTTGGTTAGTAACTGCATATTCTATTACTTCACAACTTCACGTTCAGATCGCTACGAAGAAGTTAAGTAGGTACTTTATCAACTACTCGTCTAGGAACGTATAAGTTAACGTTACCCAGGGGGGAAATACTACCATTACCCACTACTGCTTTCAAGTTAGAATCAGCGGTTCTATAAGATTTTCAAGTAAAGCAAGTCGTTTGTAAAGTTAAGCTTGTGAAGCGTCTACTTGAATAATTAAGTTTTCGTTTGTAATGATGTTGAAAATGTAATATGTTTAATTTTCGTACTTTATCAACACCTGTCATACTATATGAATCGGAATGTTGGGCTGTGAAAAAGATTGAGATGGATGTGTGGTGTGACGAAAATGGATAAAGTGAGAAATGAGTATATTAGTGGAAGTTTGAAAGAGACGCCAGTGATTGAAAAGTTGAAAGTGAATCGTTTGTCTTGTTATGGTAATGTAAAGAAGAGGGATAAAACGCATGTTACTAAAAGAGTTATGAGTATACATGAAGAGGGGTGGAGAGGGAGTCAAAGAAAATATGGATGGATTGTGGTAAGGAGTGATGTGAAAGTAAATTGAGTTAGTGATAGTTTGACAGATGACAGGACTGAATGGAAGAAAAAAATGTATTGCGCCGACGCCGAGTCAGGAGTTCAGGACAAGGGCAGGAAGAAGTAGTTCGTACGTTATCAGCACTATGCTGTGGGTCCCTTATTGCTCAGCATAATGCAGAATGGGGGCCTAATTGTCACTGACACGACGTTCGTACATCTAACTAGTTAATGTTCGTTCGTTTTCATGTTTATTAATTTTAGATAAATGATAAGTACTATATTTATCTTGTCTATACTAGCATAATTTAGGAACCGGTAACGGCCCCGACTTACGAGTTGTAGGTCATTACTTACTTTGTGTAATTTATTTCATCGCCACTGCTCTCAAAATGGTCCTAGAACCAAAAATTCGAAGACATGTGACATTACTAACCCGCACTGGGTCCGCGTGGTGGATTACGGCCCATTCCCTCTCCTAGAGAAGAGGCCTGAGTCCCAGCAGTGGTAATATTATAAGGTAATGCTAAAGTAATAATTTATACACCAAAATAGTAACAATTTATAGAAACTCCAATCCCCTCTCTCTGACAGGGGATGGGAGTTTCAGTTTTGAGTTTCGAATGAGTATTTTATTTTTTGTATATGCGAAACCCGAAACACGGATCTAGTATTTTTATGCAAAGAATCTATGTAGAAAATTTCATGACTGTATCATGAAAAATCACAAAGTTATAAGCTTGCTAAGTTACCTGGCTGTCCTTACAAAGTTACAAACACATGATCAACGGGCCATCCGGTCGACTCAGGGGTTATTTTGCTCCCTCACCCAGCTGTGCACTGACACCTAATGACCGCTATGACCTGCCGTGACCTTTGTTGTACTTATTGTCGGTGGTGTCTAACTTGTGCCTTTTTTTTTTAAATATACTTAATTTAATAGAAAAAATATAACACGGTGTAAAAATTATTGGAATCGATTCAGTTACTGATTTTAAACAAACATATTCAGGTTTTGCATATATTAAAAATAATGTTGTAAATTTTACTCTTTTTCAAAACACGCAAATTTTTTCGTCAGACATGGCCGGTGTTTTCTTGCTAACTACCCTGAGAAGAAACACCGAAACAAATTCAAGGGTGAATACGATCGATAAAAAGATGTGAGTCTTCGATCTACTATGATTTAAAACTAAATTATAGTAAGAGTACAGCTCATTTTTTCATTAGAGATAATTTTTTGACAATTCGAATGTTGCATGTTTTTTCCATTTCATAAATAGTGAGGTGCCGCTACCGATATTGACCGAAAGATCGAAAAATATTCGTAAAAATCGTAAGAATTATCATTTTAAATTTTTACGACTAATTATGATCAGCTGGGACTCGGCTCGAATCGAGTGTCGATTTTTTGTAATGCAGAGATTTGAAATCACAGCTTGACGACCAATGATGGTGCCATCAATGTAGGTTACACATTCGTACCTGTATTGAATTGTTGCTTCGAGTTATCATTTTCTGTTTCCTGTTCAATCTTTTTTTGTAAGCTTTGTAGATTAGATTCGTCTTAGATTAAATCAAAACTGCGGATTCGTAAAAGTTTTGTAAAGTTGTCAATCTGGCTTCGATCTCTTTTGAGGTATAGAAGGTGGTTTTGGTGTCTTCTAGAAATGTATTTTTCGTCTTCGTTAGCACAACCTGAAGGTTGCTTGTAATCGTTTCAGGCTCTATAGTTCAACAGACCTCCTTGTCACCAATGTTGAATAAATTATAATATGTCCATTACGTAAAAAAAACATTCAATTAATATATTGATAGAATGACAAGTTCCAAATATCAACACCGTTGCTAGGCTACGCAAAGAGTCTTTATTCTGATTCTGAAGAGTCCGAATAAATTGAATCATCAGAATCGCTACCTACTTCAATTGTAAAATTTTCGATAATGTTTGTGGCAGTGGTGATGAAATAAATTACACAAAGTAATGTGCCTGTCTGGGTTTGAACCCGCGGCCTACGAAGCTGCAGGCCCACAACCGCGATGGATGTTAGTTCTTAGCCTAAGTAAAAGGCCGCGTGTAAAAAAAGATTGTAATATATTTGAATATTTTTATTTTAAAATTCGTATTAGACTCTAATATAAACAAACACTATCATATCTTGGTCCTACTTGCCTTAAAGGTTGTATTACTAAAAAAACCGGTACAAAAAAAATCGAATTTGGAGACATCACTTTGATCAAAAAGCTGGTATCATATTTCCGAAGTTTGACATTTGCACTTGTCAAATCATTATCTCTAATGAAAAAACAGAGTTTAGATCCCTAAAAAGTTTCAGACTTTTAAAGCCCACCTGTTGGTATCGGTATCTCTTTCAAAATTCCCCGTGGCCCTAACGGGCATCGGTCCCGCTGAGCCCCTTCGGTTTTGCTGACATCTCTTTGAGGGTCGCATGGAACACTACGCACCGTCGACGGCTCGGGCTCGGTCCTTATCAGAAGGCTGGACGGTGAGCAACCTATTTATTGTCGTGGTAGCCGGGGGGCCCTGCAAATCTTCTCTCACCCGAGAAGTCTCCTACGATGGCGGCTAGGGCGTGAGGATATCCGTTCCCTCATATTGGTGACTGCTTCCCAATATTTCTAAATTTATGATTGCATGTCTAAAATTATTTCTCATGTTCTCTTTTGTCAATATTACTAAAGAAATTAATTTCGTACATGCGTATTTTAATTCGAGTTTTAGAAAAAAACGTATTTTATTATTTAATTTTATCTTTACAAATTGATAATATTTCATGTACCGGGTCGACCCTCCACGGGATTAAAACGATCAAAATTTTACGGTGTATAGTGGTGACTCAGTTTTCTGAATTAAGATTATTCTTGATTTTCATTTATCCTAATGACCTTTTTATGGAATATCATCAAATATTTTTTTCCACTCTAAGTAAAGCGAGAGAGAGTGTCAGACTTTTACTGACTAAAACCCACCCGTGTTCCTCCAGGACGGTGGCATTTTCGTACCAGCACCACTATGACGCAATAATAATCTTTCAAGCAATCCCGCAGCTTTGGCAAGCATACCTATATTTAGCTTGGCGGGATAAACTTTGAATTTTCTATATAAGAATATTGCGCTGAATTAGAGCAGAACTTGCATCCTCGTATCGGATGATTGAAAGTTTATTATAATGTGCCGCGTAGTTTATGAAGTCCTGGTACCGTTCAGGGATTATTCGCGTTCGCAACCAGTCAGTTGTCTCGTGGAGGCACTCGGTGGCAGCGATCTCTCGCACTGGGCCTTGGTTCAGGCCATAGTCCGGAACGAGGAGGACTGGCAGGCCGTTGCCTACTTTTGATTCTGAAGCAGTAAGTAGTGTTCCACGTGTGTCTTAAAGTGATGTCAGTAAAACCGTAGGGGCCAAAGAAATTTTTATAAAGGAAACTCGTGGTCCTTAAACGAAAGAGGCTACTGAAGGACACTGGTCCGGTTTTTGTTGGTAAAATCGGATATATCCTCTCGCTTCACCCTAAAGTGGAAAAGTCAGTGGATAGTAATCAAAAAAAGCCCTGGTAAACATTACTCTCAGAAAACCATGCTAACATTTTCATTATATATATTGTTGTTGTATATATATTTTTTGTCCTGTGCGAGTCTCAAATAAATGTTTTTCTTCTTCTTCTTCTTCTTCTATATATATCATTATATTATCACAGAGGCGCCTGGGCTTGGTCTTATCGGACGTCGAGTTAGCCATTACTCGCCGTCCGCAAACCTGCGGCTACAGGAGTCGAATCCGAATGACTTACGACGGCAATTAGTACAGTTAATCAAGTTTCACGGCAGGAGTAGTTTTTCAGAGTTGAACTCATATTAAAAGTTATCAATAACTTTTATCTCAGAGTAACTTTTGAACGCCAATTAATTAAAATCCAGTTTTCAGTTCGCTAATTTCCAGATGGCTTAAAATAACAGAATAGTTTAGTAAACTTCTTCGAACAAGGATCAACTACAATATTATGTCACTCACAAGATTAGTTGAAGTGAGCTTCATCTCCTAGTTCAGCCGTTTACCAGGAAGCCAGCTCCCTAAGGAGGTACCGCCAGAAACTAATAGTAAGTTGAAATTGAACTTGCGCGCCCTTTGTCTGATGTCTATTATGTTATAGCAATCATTTAGATTTGTTCTGTGGACCAAAATGGTACGAATATGGTGTGTGTATTTTTAAATTTTAAGAACTAATTTCATCCACCAACCCGCACTGGGCCCGCGTGGTGGATATCCCAGCAGTGGGAACATTAAAAGGCTGTTGATGATGATGAAGAGCTAATTTCTTTAATAAAGCTGAACGTTAGTAGCAGTAGGTATATCTTTATTTATTTTATTTTATTTATTTATTTATCTTAATCGCGTATAAGAGATACTAGGCAATAATGATGACATAGAAAGCCTTTGAACGCGGTTTAGGACCGCGTGCATAGTTAAATATTTTCTAAGTAATGAATAATATGGATGTCTTGGCTTTGAATATTGCTGAGTTAGTTATGGGTATGGCTATGACTACCTATTTTTTTTATACAAAAACTGTTGAACCGTCATTTATTATCTTTAGGTACATTACCTAACTTAGAGTTGATTTCATCATTCAATATAAAAACTTAGTTCAACCAAGCTAGTTTAAAGTCCCGTGTCGTAAACATGGGCGACAACAAAAGAATTGAAACTAAGTTTAGTGTAAACTAGGTTCATTTCATGGCGGTGAAACGCAAAACGAAGCTATAATCTCGATTAGGCGCTCTAACTGCGTTTTGTTTTATATAATCGCGATTAGTTTATTGGTGAATTTGGCCCTTAGAGTTGATTTCATCATTCAATATAAAAACTTAGTTCAACTAAACTGAGCTCAGCGCAATCTAGTTTAAAGTCCCGTGTCGTAAACATGGGCGACAACAAAAGAATTGAAACTGAGTTTAGCGTAAACTAGGTTCAATTCATCGCGGTGAAACGCAAAATGAAGCTATAATCTCGATTAGTCGCTCAAACTGCGTTTCGTTTGAACGAATCGCGATTAGTTTATTGGTGAATGGAGACGCGGTGCGTTGCGCGGCGCGTCGGGCGGTCCGTTGAACATTGCCATATGTTTGTGTGTTGTGCGAGCGATGACGCGGCCCACTGCTGCAATGTACGACATAACGCCCAACGCGTCGCGCAACGCGCCGCGTCTCCGTAAACATGGCCTAAGGCCCCTTGCCCGCAAAGACTTTATGTAGCGATACTGTCGCGCGTTTTCTAAGCGCGGCATCGCTACTAACGCGCGTTAGTCGCTTTTGTAAGCGCTACAGAAAAGATGTCAACGCGCTACTAACGCGCTACAGCATCTACAACAGCGACTGTATCGATGCGAACGCGCTGCAGTATCGCTACAGTAGTAAATTGCCGTGGGCGAGGGGCCTTAGATTTGCTAATATGATAAAAATTAGATGTACAGTTATTTATATATGTGTGTACAGATGAATGATTAGCATTCATCTGTATTGAAGAAATCCACCTTAAATCTGTAGATTAATAGAGAGTGTGTATGCAATTTTTTATATGATGAAAACAAATATGAAAAAAAATTGTCTTTATCAACAACGAAATTAGAGCTTTAAAATTAAATTATGTAATAATTAAAGCTTTAAAAACTGGGCAAGTGCGAGTCGGACTCTCACATTGACGGTTCCGTACCAACTAACTGTTGTAATTAGTTCAATCGAGTTTCGAAAATTATTCCGAATCGAAAAAAGTATTTTTTTGAGCATATTATTATGGTTTTAATTTTAACTCGATACTTTCACGTGTTCCCGAGATAAAGGGTCTTGACAGACAGACACAGGATCCGCTTTTTTTTTCGTTTTGAGGTATGGAACCCTAAATAAAAATGCTATTAATCTGATGAAAGAAGCCCGATATTTGTTGAAACTCGCTTTTCAACAAATTTTGTATAGTTATTGATTTAGGTTAGTAAATAAATATTTTTTTCATGCACATTCACATTTTTTACTTGTAATTGATAAAATAAACCCTGATAAAATCAGGGTTTTAGACACGGCCGCTTTAGTTGAAGAAATGTTAAACATCAACCGCCTTATTCCAAAACGCGATCTAAAATAGTTTTAAGGCGACAAAAGTCAAATAGCACTTATCAAAAATCCTACATGACTTATAAAATACACAAGACTTGTAAAGAAACTGTATTTCTTTGCCGTGAACAAACATTCGTACTCGTTATTGACCAGTATACGTAATAACCGTCTATCATTGAGATCGATAGCACACACAGAGAATAGAAACACTTCAATATTTTATTCATTTCTTTGTTACGCGCTCGGCTAGTGTTTCCTTGACGAAGTATGTCATTGCTTTTGGTTACAGTTACGAGACGGGTTGAGGTGGCTGGAAGTGGGCTAGAGACGGGTTTAGAGATAAAAAAAAAAAAAAACTATATGAAAAGACCAACCTACTGGGTAAATCTCACACAATTTCTTAACTGTGCTTTCAAAACTGTGAAAAAAAAACAATGTTTGAAGATTATAATAACTAAAGTTTTAAAAATTCAGTCTCATAACAAAGAAATGGTCTCATAGTACAGAAGAGGTCTCATAGCATTGAAAAGGTCTCATAGGAATGAATAGGCCCCATAGCGAAGGATAGGTTCTATAGCAAAATAAGGGTCTCGTAGCATAGAATAGGTCCCATAGAAAAGACTAGATTTTATAGCCAAAAATAGGTCCTCTAGCAAAGAAAGGTCTCATAGCAAAAAAAAAAGGTTGCATGGCAAATAAGAGGTCTCATAGCAAAGAATAGGTCCTATAGCAAAAAAATGGTCTAGAGTTAAAATCAAGCAAAACTTAAGCTAAGCTATTTATAATTCTAAGTGTATTCACCCACTGTTACTGATGTTTCACAAATAATCCAGTTTAGTTTCTGCAATAGATTTATCTAATTTTCACTGTGTGCAGCTAGGTTGCTCAAGGGAATGCTGTCAACAGCTTGCAAGCGTCCACTGGAAAACATACGCCAGCTGTAACGAACGTGCGAGGAATGAAAATGTTGCTCATTAGTTTTTTAGTCTCCTGCGAAAAGTTAAACCTTGGCTAGAACAGAATTTATAGTCTCACACAAAAGTACAGAGGCAGACTTAATGCTTTGGGCATTTTTCCATTTTTTTTTTTTTTGACTGGTCTGTTGGTCTAGTGGTCAGTGGCCCTGACCGCTATGCCGGAGGTCGTGGGTTCGATTCCCACCCAGGACAAATGTTTGTGTGATGAGCCCGATCATTTGTTCTGTGTCTGGGTGTGTTGTCTATAATATTTATGTATTTAAAAATATATAAGTATGTTTATCAGTTGTCTAGTACTCGTAACACAAGCTCTGCTGAGCTTGGGACTAGACAGCGTTGTGTGATAGTTGTGAAATATTATTCATATTTATTTATTACTAGCTTTTGCCCGCGGCTTCGCTCCCGTCAACTGACTACTCTATTCTACTCTACCCTACTCTACTCTAATCTACCCTACTCTACCCTACTCTACCCTACTCTACCCTACTTTACCCTACTCTACCCTACTCTACCCTACCCTATCCTACTCTACCCTACTCTACCCTACTCTATTCTACCCTACTCTACCCTAATCTACCTTATACCAATAAAGGAGCAGACTTTAGATTTTTTTATTATTTAACGGGATAAAAATATCCTATGTCCTTCTGATTCTAAGCTACCTTCTCACCAATTTTCAGCCAAATCGGTTGAGCCGTTCTTGAGTTAAAAATAGTGTAACTAACACGACTTTCTTTTACATATATAGATTTGTTGTCTACCAGTCAACCTTCAGGTGAGCAGAGAGAGAAAAATGGTGAAAAAGGTCGCGCGGTGGTTTAATTCATTAATCCCCGAGAGGCCGCCGGCGTCCGCACACCTATTGTCTTTCTATTGTGTCTCTAATTACGGTATTCAACAGGTGATCGCTCGATGAAACTAGTGGGGACAATCGGCGCATGTGTACATTTGCTGAATTCTTCGCATCGCAGGCCCCTTCTACTTTTGCCGAGCGATCTTTAATTACCGCGCGACCTATAGGTGCAATAAAAGAGAAATATAAATAATTTAGGTATTAATAAATCATATATAAATTGGGAGACCGGGCTGTTGCATCTGATTGCTGATTCGTGACCTCGTCAGCGTGGTAATCCATATTGGGCGTTGAACTTCAGAAAACTTTGAAATTAATACACAGTAGCGATGACTGTTCACTACTTGTAAGTATACCGACAATTAAATTACGTAAACAATAGACGATTACAACAATAATTAGCGATTTAGACCCAATGGGTTTGCGAGTGCTCAAAACATGCAACTGTTGTCAACTACCCTACGAAAAATTTACATCACGTTCGCCCGTCATGACAGACGCAACTCCATTCGGTATTACCCGCTCTTAATTAAAATTACCAGTATCTCAAAATCAAATCGACTAATCGCAAAAAATAACAAAATAATGACCAATGATTAAAAAAAGTAACAAACCAAATTACGATTCTCCAAATTAACCGATTTTCATTATTTAATAATGTCACGCGTCGTCATATATATAAATTTAGGTTTTGTTTTGGAGTGGGAAAACATACAACTTGTTCCACCGTGGGTGAAGCTAGACGAAGTGTCAGACTTTACTGAATAAAACTCGCCTGTGTTCCTTTAGTTGCCCTTAATATCCCAAAGGCACGGTGACTCTTTCTAATTAGCCCACAGCTATTTCAGGATTCATAGTTTTTAAACCGTTACAAAAAAATGTTGTAGTTACAAAGTATAATTTGGAAATGATTGCAAGAACCCAAGGAAGGAGGGTTCCGTACCTATTTAAATCAGCAATCTTTTTCTCATCAGGAACGCGTGATTATCAAATACTCGGGGTCTGTTATCCTAAGTAGCATTAAAAAATCTTTTCAAGTCAACACAAAAGGCAATTTTTGTTTAGGCGCATATTTTGACACTGACTCCTATTAACCTACAATCCTGAAATTTGAGATGTCAAATTGGCATCAGACCAATTGATGTCAAACCTTGCTTGATGAAGCAAGGTCTCATAGTACAAGTATAGAAAAAAGTCTGAAACCTGTTTTGTAGTTTACAAAAAATAACTTTTTTTGCGATTCGGAATGATTTTTGAGACTCGGTTTGAGACAATCTAATGTTTAGCTTCATTAGGTCGACAATCCAATGTATCCTATTTGGGTGTTCGTCATTGAGGCAGCGCTGCGTTTTCTTAGAGAATAGGACCACAGGAATTGAACTATATACTTAGGAAAGTTTGTACAGAATTCTCGGTGCACGAGTCCGACTCGCACTTGCCCGGTTTTTTAAATCGAGTTTGCAAAAGCTGCGTTTCGGCGTTCAGGAAACCACATTTCAAATCTAAATTACTTCACAAAGGTTAACGAAATACCACCACGTCAAAACTCATGATTTTAACTAATAAATTTTTGTGTTCAAAGTTGGAAATGCAATTTTCTTCTCGGGAGTCATGATGTCCTAGTCACTTTATGTTGAGAGCAACTCGTTATTATAACTCTTTGTACGTGTTTGTATGTCATGTTTGAAGTTAATGTTTTTGCATGAGGATCATAATATTATTTTGTACCAGTGTTTTAAGTTTTAATGTGATTTGGAACGACCGTGATGAGTTTTGTCGCGTTGATTTAAAACGTGAGTTGTTATGACCATAACTTCGTTTTAATAACCAAATATTATTAATAAATCTAGATATTTCATTAAGGTTATAAAGTGTAGCTTCTGAGAGATGCTCTATCTTTGTTTTTAATAAATGACATGTATTTTAATTTTTTATTCTGACACATTGCTTTTGCAATTTTTTTTTTTTTTTTACTCATAATTGTGTGTGTTTTACACTATTTAGACCATAATGTAATGGTTGTAGTGATAATTGTAATTATTTGTTTTGTATTGCTTTTATAATAGCTTCTTTCTACTTAGAATAATGTAAATGTGAGACACTGTGGACTCCGCAAATTCTTAGATTACTTCCTATCATAACTCACTTTTTTATGATTATTTTTGTTGTGCTCTCTGGTACAATGTTAACCATGTAGACAATATAGACCAGTCTACATTGTCCTTACATAATTTATTTATGACTACTGTAATATGGAAATATTGTAATATAAAACATTTTTTATAAAAATAGTAACCATGGAGTTTCTTGCTGGTTCTTCTCCATAGGAAACGACCAATTTTGAACCGTGCGCTAGCTTCTGACGTTTTATAAGTGCCCATGTAGGCCTATGAAAATTAAAATATATTTTTATTTCTTATAGGCCTACATGGGCACTTTGATTTGATTTGAGATGTTTGTTATGGAAGTAAAGTCTGAGTTTAAAACATTTTTGAGTTTTTTGTATTTTTGTTTGTGACGAATACGCTCAAAAACTACCGGACGTTTTTAAAAATCCTTTTTTCCGGTAGAATGTTTTATTACTAAGTCATCATCATCATTATTACAGCCCAAAGACGCCACAATGAACGGTCAATCAACAATCTTTACCAGGTCATGGGTCCACCTTGTAGGAGGCCTTCCAATACTGCGTCTTTCGGTACGCGGTCGCTACTAGAACCTTTCGGCCCCAACGGCCATCTGTTCTGCGAGCAATGTGCCCTGCCTATTGCCACTTAAGTTTGGCGATTCTTCATACTATGTAGGCCTCCTTGATTCTCCTGCATTTCTGATTCGATCTCGAATTTTGAAACTACGAGCATAGCCTATTTCAATTTTCCATTGTCTTTGTGTGACTTTAAGCCTTTTGATGAGGCCCATTGTGAGCGTTTCGGAATCATATGTCATCACGTACTGGTCAAAGACGGAGAAGATACCGTGCAGCTTCCCGAATGCATTTTAATATCAAGGCGTTCGGGAAGCTGCGCGGTATAATTCAGTGGCCTAGTCCACTCTAGTTCAGAACCTTGAAGACATCCTCCATTACGGCTGTGAACAGTTTCGGAGAAATAACGTCTCCCTGCCTCACACCCCGCTGCAGGAGGATAGGTTTCAAGGTGCCTGGTAGCTGTGTGCAAACCTGAATTTGGACCGACATAATGGCGTTTCCATACAAACACTTCAGAACTTTGATGTACCGATAATCAATCTGGCACCGTTGGAGAGACTGCAGCACAGTTCAAGTCTCGATCGAATCAAAGGCTTTCTCGTAGTCCATAAACCCTAGGCAGAGACGCAGGTTATACCCTTCGGTCTTCTGTATAACCTGACGTAGCGTATGTATGTGGTCTACGGTACTGAAGCCTTTTTGAAATCCGGCTTGTTCGGGAGGCTGGAAGTCGTCGAACAGGCGCTGCGCACTTATTACTAAGTGACGTTGGCATAATATTATATGCTCAACGTTCACGCGAGCATAGATAAATCGGTAACTTTTTTCTTGTACGTTGGCGGAATTCCAGAGGGTGACACTAAGTGTATTGTCCTCTATGCAATTTGCGCTGGTTCTCTAAGGCGTTGCGTGAGTCTGACCATTATGTTTAACTTGTTAGCTGCATAATATTGTGTACTATTGCTTTGTTATGATAGCCTGGTACACCGACTAACACTAATAGGTATGTGATAGTTTGTGAGTGGCGTCTATGAACGTGGCTATTTTGTGACAGCAAAGTAGAGAAAACTTTTTGTCTATACCTGATAAAAAAGTATACGTGATAAATAAAAAAATAAAAATTCTTACGTTATCGTATTTTCAGAGAGGCTTTCGTAACAATTTGCCTTCAAACTCCTTTTAGGGTTCAAATCATTTTATGTGAATAACTACATAACTAATAAACGGTCAATACTTTGTCATTACACGCTGCAATAAGCCTTGATGATTAACTAAATTAAGTGTTTCATCAGATTAATGGTCAACTGTAATTTGTAGGCAGAACAACAGCTGTTTAACTTGTTAACTACATTGTGTACTACTGCTTTGTTATGGGAGCCTGGTACACCGACTAACACTAATTAGAGTTTAGTTTGCTAGCTAATCATAATTATCATTGTATTAAATTTTATTTTATGCCGGAATGCATTAATATGCATTATAACTGCAGCATCTTAGCATCTTGAATGAGTTCCACACTAATAACCATTTTTAATATCAAAACAGACGCAACACTCTGCACTGCACTATCACCACAGTGAACGGTTTTGAATGAAATGAGTCAGAGCCGCCGTGAATCCACAAAACGCAACTACGCTTGTGAGTGTGTAAAAAACCCGCACGATGATGCAGATCTGCACTCCCGCAAGTACGCGCGTAGGTGAGTGTGCATGAACGCAATAATAACTTTTTTTTAATAATAAATTTTTACGAGAATCTTCTCACAAAACTCACAGAACAAAATCTTGCTCCATTCACCCACACATAGATAGTAAGTTGGATCAGGACGCCAGAGTTCATTGAGTGCGAGAGAGCAATGTATCGTAGTCTTCGCACGTACGATCGTGCGGTATGATATGACAGTATATCGTATATGATATTATGGATTACACTGGCGCTAACTTTTGCTCTTGTTTATTTCGGATATAAACTTACTAGAAGATTTGCTCGCAAACTTTAATATTTGTTTCTGAGATACAAAGTTTCAATTGATATAGGTACACAGTTTCTATTACAACATGATTGGCAACTGTTTGTATCACATAATATTATGAAGGCGAAAGTTTGTGTGTTTATTAGTATTCGCGTATTTGCCACAGTATTCGCAAACAATTTATTGACCCACAGTGATATACTACATTAATTTTAGTACTAGCGAAACATGAATATAGTTTGTTCAGAGTCGGTAACTGAATCGGTTCCAATAATTTTACAAGCTTTCTATTAGCTTGCACTGTATGTAACTATGAATGTTCGGCTCAAATCTTGCAACTCAATTTTGAAGCAGATATCTTCAACCGATTGAGCTGAAATTTTACATGCATGTGTAAATCGGGTGACAATGCAACATTATGATGACATGGAGCTGATCTGATGATGGAGCTGGAAGGTATCCATAGGAACTCAGCAATAAAACAATACAACCCCATCGAGTTTGGGCTCGCTTGATTAGTACTAACGAGTACTTTAATCCTGTATGATAGCCAGGGTCTGATGATGGAGCCGGAAGGTGATCATAGGAACTCCACGGTTAAACGATACAACCCAATCGAATTTGGGCTCGTTTGATTCGTATCGACGAGTACTTTCATCCTATATGGTAACCAAGGTCTGATGATGGAACTAGAAAGTGATCACAGGAACTCTGCACTTAAACGACACAACCCCATCGAATTTGGGCTCGTTTAGTTTGTATTGACGAGTACTTTCATCCTATATGGTAGCCAGGGTCTGATGATGAAGCCGGAAGGTGGTCATAGGAACTCCGCAGTTAAACGATACGACCCCATCGAGTTCGAGCTCGTTTGATTAGTATTGACGAGTACTTTGATCATGTATGGTAGCAAGGGTCTGATGATGGACTCGGAAGGTGGTCATAGGAACTCCGCAGTTAAACGATACAATCCCATCGAATTTGGGCTCGTTTGATTCGTATTGACGATTACTTTGATCCTGTTTAATAGCCAGGGTCTGATGATGGACCCGGAAGGTGATCATAGGAACTCCGCAGTTAAACGATATAACCCCATCGAATTTGGGCTCGTTTGATTCGTATTGACGAGTACTTTCATCCTATATGGTAACCAAGGTTTGAAGATGGAACTGGAAGGTGGTTACAGGAACTCCGCACTTAAACGACACCACCCCATCAAATTTGGGCTCGTTAAGTTTGTATTGACGAGCACTTTCATCCTATATGGTAGCCGGAGTCTGATGATGGAGCCGGAAGGTGGTCATTGGAACTCCGCAGTTAAACGCTACGACCCTATCGAGTTCGAGCTCGTTTGATTAGTATTGACGAGTACTTACCAGAAGAACTCCGCAATTAAACCATATAACCCCATCAACTTTAGGCTCATTTGATTTTTATTGATGAGTACTTGAATCTTATATGGTAACCAGGGTCTGATGATGGAGCTGGAAGGTTGCCATAAGAACTCCGCAATTAAACGATATAACCCCGTCGACTTTAGGCTCATTTGATTTGTAATGACGGTACTTGGATCCTATATGGTAACCAGGGTCTGATAATGGAGCTGGAACGTGGTCATAGGAACTCCGCAGTTAAATGACACAACCCCATCGAAATTGGGCTCATTTGATTTGTATTGACTATTGCTTGGATCAAATATGGTAACCAGGTTCTGATGATGGAGCTGGAAGGTTACAATAGGAACTTTGTAAAAAATCGACACAAACCCATCGAGTTTGGGCTCATTTGATTTTTATTGATGAGTACTTGGATGTTATATGGTAACCAGGGTCTGATGATGGAGCTGGAAGGTTGCCATAAGGACTCCGCAATTAAACGATATAACCCCATCAACTTTAGTCTCATTTGATTTGTAATGACGAGTGCTTGGATCCTATATGGTAACCAGGGTCTGATGATGGAGCTGGATCGTGGTCATTAGAACCCCGTAGTTAAACGACACAACCCCCTTCGATCGTACTAGTTAGTTTTAATACACTCCTACAAAATAGGTACCAATTGAAAGGGCTTCCAGAGAGTAACTTGAAAAATAAAGTGACATTACTCTAAATCCAATATTTTCCTTTTTCTCAGTCATACTCTTGGTGGAGTGGTAGTGATCATGGATCGTCTGGTAGGTTGGTTGCGGCTTTTGTGAGACTTCTCCATCTCTCTCTATTCATGGCACTTCGTGTACATTCAATGAGGGAACACTTCGAAGATGATTTAGTGAGGTCTGTCCATCTGGTAGGCGATTAGCCGCGAGAACGTAGGCCCTCTACTCTTCCCTGTACCACCAAACGTTCCAAAGAGCTTTCATTGCCTATGATTTATCCAAACATCTTAAAAATTCGCTGTTGTAGACGAAAGTTTTTGTTTGATGCAAGGCTCTCTAAGAATGGAAACTTTAGTACGGTGAGCAGTCTGTTTTGTCCTCAGTAAACGCCTTCGGCGTTACATTTCAAGAGCGTCAATCTTTTTACGGTGCTTGAATCTTCTCCGCATTTCCCAGTATTTGTGATTGTGGATCCCAGGTAGATAAACTCTGGACAACTTCGCAATTGGCTATTTCATGTAAGTTAGGTTGATTGTTAGTCTTACGATCCACCACCATCATTTTTGTTTCATAAATCCAACCTGGCAGACTTCTCAGGCGGTCGCCTCCTTCTGCGAAGCAGTAATGCTAGCAAAGTAGGAGGCCGACCGCATCAGGCAACTGCGCTCACGCCGCAGTCGCCGCCGTAATTCCAAACCCGATTTCCTGCCACCGTAGGCGTGGACTTGCGGACGGCGGGCAATAGGTAGCTCGCTGTCCGTCCGGCCGATAATAGACCGAACCAAGTCCAAGGGCAGGGGATGTCAATGGATGATTTTACCTACCATTAAAAATAAAATAAAAAAGAACCTGGCAGACTTCTAAAGATAGCAGACTAAGTTTCTTATACTTTCCTATAATATGGGTAACAAATGAAAGGATTTGCTGAGAATACAAATGTGATTTAAATAAGGTATAACTGAAAAATAAAAAATAAATTACAAATAAAAAATCTTTTTTAAAAACAAGCTTTCAATTAAATGGGCTAAAAAGAAGAAAATAAACTTTTCCTTTATATTTTTACTATCAATTTATAACGGCATTACACAATTTATATGATATAAAAGCTTGTCGCGAGATTTAACTTTAAATAAGTTTCAAAACTTCATCTACTGATTTTAATATTTTCAAAATCTCGCGACAAGCTTTTATATCATATAAATTGTGTAATGCCGTTATAAATTGATAGTAAAAATATAAAGGAAAAGTTTATTTTCTTCTTTTTAGCCCATTTAATTGAAAGCTTGTTTTTAAAAAAGATTTTTTATTTGTAATTTATTTAATTATATAAAAAAGGTCCCAAGTTGAATACCGCCGACCCTAGTACAACACAGGTCACGGCGCGTCATAGCTGGCATTAGGCGATTAGCACACTGTCACGCATCACGTTGCGTTCATTCACATGCACCTACGCGTGTACTTGCGGGAGTGTAGATCTGCATCATCGTGCGGGTATTTTACACACTCACGCGCGTGGTTGCGTTTTGTGGATTCACAGTAGCTCTGACTCATTTCATTCAAAGCTGTTCGCTGTGGTGATAGTGCAATGCAGACAGTCGCGTCTGATTTTATATTAAAAATTGTTATTAGTGTGGAACTCATTCAAGATGCTGCAGTTATACTAACTGTGTGGTTTTTGTACAGTCAAATGAAAACACACGCCATCTAAAATCACGTAGGTACGGCACTGCGAGACTCAGCGTGGAGGGCACGCTGAGTCTCGCTGTGCTGTGTTGCAAAAAAAAACAACCGACTTTACTGCGAAATTAAAGTTATTTTGATCCTTTTAGTTTTATTTGCCTGAGTGAAGTCGTTTTTTTTTTGTAAGTAGTTTTTTTTACTTTTACCGTATACTTCGATAGTACTCCTTAGGGCTAAGTCGTTCTGCTTCGGGAAAACCACCATTAAAATTTCACGGTGCATAATCCGGTATTCTTTACAATACCTAGGCAATGTATAGAATACGGTTTAAAGTAAGACTTTTATTTTCAGGTGGTTACAAAAAAAAAATAACCCTAGCCTAACCTGTCCGTGTCGGGGTGCCCTAAAGTTATATCACCTCCTTTCCTGCACTCGTCTTAAACACATATCACTTGCTGTGTATTCGGTATTGTATAATAAATAAAAGAAAAAACATGTATTATCAGTCCGGAGTCCATAGCCCATAAAAGAAATCACAAAATAAATTAAAATTAAAATCACAATATTTAATAAATAGCTAAATAGCTGGTAACATGCACAAAAAATAAAAGATAAGCAGGAAACGGAAAAATAGGTACTAAGATGATGCTTATTTCTAAAGTAATCTCTTGTAGTATACCTGCGAAAGGACAATTGGAGAAAAAAGGCGATGATGACACCGTATGTAACAGTAATAGGAAAGTAAGTACACACAAAATAGTCATCGATGAAATAATAAAACAAGTAAGTTTTTCTATTTTCACGATGCGAACTAGAACCCCATGAGGTTTAGTTTAATTTGACCCACATACAAATGTCTGTCAAGATAAGAGACATCGGGAGAGACGGATTTAGTAAGAACGTACTGAGGTATTTAAATAAATGCTGCAGTTACTGAACTGTGTGCCTTTTTTAGTTCCTTGTTTTCCGTTTAGTGCGGGATGATGAATTTTTGGTTCTAGGACATGCCGGTTTCCTCACGATGTTTTCCTTCACCGTTTTGAGAGCAGTGATGATGAAATAAATTACATAATGTGCCTGGTCGGGTCCGAACTTGCAATCTACAACTCGTAAGTTAGGATTGTTACCACTGGACCACCACTGCTCCCTGTGTACCAAGTTTCACCGAAATCTATTCGACCGCGAAGAGCTAAGACAACCCACACGCACGTACTTACACATTTTCGCCATTATACATAATAATAGTGTGTTTCGTTTAGACGTTATAAGATCGGCATCTGATATCCGAACTTAAGGGCCGGTTCTAGTCACTGTTTTTTTTGTATGAACTTCGCTCGAGATTATGTCGTCTTCGCGGCCCCAAAACAGCGGTTTTATTTGTATATAAAAAAAAACAACAACTATTCAAGATTTTTGTTCTTGCGAAGCGCTTTTAAATAACAAGCTTTATTTTTTTTGTAACTTTCAAATAGTTCCGTAACGTAATCTCGTATATAAATACGTTTGAAATCGTAAATTAGGGTCAGATTCGCGATTTTTTTTTTATCAAGCCAACTAATTTATATCATGTTTTCATTTTTGCCAAGCCCTTGGTCATATAGTCAATTTTAATAAAATAAATTTTCATGGTGTTCTCTTTTATCTTTGTGGATTTCCATTGGTTTAAAAAAGGTCAAAATGAGTAGAACCGGGCCTTAACGATGGCTTGGCAATATTTTTACGCCCCTACATTTTATACGAGTTCACTCCCGTCACGATTGTCACACATCATATCACTGACTCGCTGAGCTCTGCCACGTCGTACCGTGTGACAATTCACATCTCTGCGGGAGAGCTATTTGTTCCCGGAAGGAAACCCTTATACACTGCTGTATAAATATGAACAAAAAATATTGTAGAAGAGGAATCAAAATATTGAGTTGCTATTGGATTGATAGGGGATTTCTTAGTGGACAATAACTGTAAGATTGGGAACACATTAATCGTGCGTACAGCTAAGAAGTGGAATTCCCTGCCGGAGTTCGGAGTTTCATCGTCGGCCACATTGACATTACTGCTTACTGCTTTTGTTTTGTATATAAATAAGTCAGACATTCATTTGTCATTATGTAAGTACGAGATTGCCATTCTATGCCATTTCTTTCAATGGAGTGTTAGTAGTTAATCATTGGATAGTCATAATGACTCCATTATATTTGTAGACTGCCAAACTTGTCAAAATCAACAATTACCTAATAAATCAATGATAGGCCATTCTGACACTATTGTAATAGCAGACTTGAGGCCCTGGACGCATATCCCAAGGACTGGTTTGAGACAACGCGTGAGAAGAATGTCTGGAAGGACTTAGACCTACCTTTGCTGAGCAGAAAAAAAAAAATATAACCAGCGTCTGGTATTGTAATCTTAAAACTTATTACTGATTAAATAATCCAAACACATCGGTAAAAATTGTTTCATAAAACACATATTATTTTCAGCTAAAAACGCCTCTCCTGAGAAATGCGCTTTTTGCTTTACGATCTGTAGGAAACATTGATATGCAGACGTGGAGGTCGGCCGTTGATAGAACTTCATAGTATCGGCCTCGAGGCTTTTCAGACAGATGTTATTGCGATGGCTCGACAGTCATGAAGTTATAAAGTGGAATTCCAATTTTACCTTTAAATTGTCTTCTAAAAACGTTAATATTTTCAAGCAAATTTGTAAGTGACAACCGGAGGACTTCAAAAACCCGAAATGAATTTAATAAAAAGATTTAATGAGTTACAATTATGAATTTATTCTTCCTTAAGTCTATATTTGAAGGATGCTAGTATTGAAGTGCCTTAATTAATTATTCTATTGATTGAATATTGATCGATTGAGAATATACGGATGCGGCATCAGCTTCTACTAGTTGGTGATCAGAGTCCACGCGAAGCAGCGATTCAGCAGAAACTTCCGATTTTCGTAATTAACTGTAATCCATTCAGTAAATTTGTTATACGCAGAGTCCGTAACAGACTAAGCTCCTGAAAAAAATATCAGAACCTTAAACGAACATTTTCGTACTGTCTACATCTCGAGTTATATTTTCTTAGATAGAAAAAATCTGTAAATAAACTTTCTATATCAAAAGAAAAGGGTGTGAGAAATAATATTATAACTTCTACCCTTCTTCTGTGTTGAAAGTGGTACTAAGCAGTAAGCGCCCTTCAGAGGCCGCCATCTTGGGGATTAGTACCTCAAAGTTATGCTGTGCTAGTACATTTTCGAGAGATTCTCTTATAATAATAACAATCGGATTCTTTTATTTTGGCTATTATACATATTTAGAGCATTTTTAAGGCTGTAATTTTTAAGTTTATATGTTTTTGTTTTGAGGGATAATAAAGCGTAATTTAGACGGTACGAGTTTCTCGAACGTTATGTTCGAGAAAATCGTACGCAATAATCGTAAGCAATAATCGCCATGACATTATCGTATCAAAGTGTTTAGACACAGGTAAGAAATAAATTCGAGTCGAGAAACTCGAACCGTCTAGGTATGAATGTTTAGACGGAGATGCTTTTTTGTTCTTACGATTATCGTACGTTCGAGACGAGAAACTCGCACCACCTGGGTATGTGTTTAGACGATGACATTTTTTCTATGCTCTTACGATTCTCGTATGTTCGAGGCGAGAAACTCGTACCGTCTAAATTGCGCTTTATAATAAATTTAAACTTTGTATCATTTTTGTTATGAAATGGTAAAACAATCACTCAGTTTGCCCGCGAATTAAGTACTTCCCCTGTGTTAATTTATAGCCTTGTGTGCATTTGTGTTTTTTTTCGAGAAGTATTGCCAAGTGTCAATCCTCCATAAAATATATTATTATCTTTTATTTGTATATTGTTCACACCTATCACAGTATTATCGTTTTTTAACCCATACGTTGATTGGTAGAGAATGCATTGTTGCACTAATTCCGCCTATGTACCACTACTGAGTGCATATGAAGTTTAAATAAATAAAATCTTAAAAACGTCCTACATTATTCTAATTTGTTATATAACTTACGTACTTAACCAAATATTGACAACTTTTATTACTTACTTAGGCTACTAGGTATTTGTGCTGGTAGTTACTCAAGCCCCAAGCGGACACCGGTGTCTGCACACCTATTGGCTTTCTATTGTGTCTCTAATTGGTACACGAAATGAAATGTTGTATGCAAACGAAATTCCTCCTTTTGACTCCTTCAAAGGATGAATTTCCAAAATCCCTTTCTTAAAACTCACTAACGTCATAAAAGGAAACCTTAATGCAAAATTTCTTGTCCCCAGTTCAACTAGTTTCGGTTGTGCGTTAATATATCAATAAGTCAATTTCTCCTTTAATATATTAGAAGATAAATACGTATTTGTTCCTTCGATGCTAAAATGTTGCCAGGTTACACCCACCTCTTAACATTTATGCTTTCCTAATTATTGTTCAGGCTGTTGTACAGTTCAATAAACTGAAACTAATGACATCGCAATTGAGGCAAAGACATTTTATTAGCAAAGGAAATACAATATAACGGACTAATAAAAAATAAATTAGGATAATATTTCCTGTATAATTCACCTGTCTTTATTAGTTAACTTTCGTATATCCGGGAAATAAATGTATACGCTATAGCTAAGAAAGATCTGTTAAGATCTTTTAAGATGTCTCTGTTGGTTTATAATTATATATAAATGATTCGACACTTTTTTTTTTGGGTAGGAAATCATGAAATTAATTTTCCCACTCTGGGTAGAGCGAGAGGTAATACTATACTGATTGATGACTATCTGTATTCCTTCAATTGCATTTTACTCTTTCGAACGATCCTTCAACTAAGATGTTTTGATGCTTCAGTGACTTCCAGAAAAGGTTTTTACAATATTCAAGTAAAAAAAACATAACCCTCCTACTGGAGCAGTCGCGTAAAAATTGGGCGAGATGGCATTATATCTCCTATCGGAGACATATTTACGTACCCGAGAGAAAATTTTATATTCCTAATTCTGAAGTCTTGGTTATGTCGTAGAAAACAAAGTGCCTTAAATTGGCCAATAAATAAGATAGTTGCCTAATATATTGCTGATCATTAAACCAAATAACATTTATCTTCATAGATGTACCTTTAAAAACAATAAATAACTTATGAACTCCCTAGACGAAGCAATTTCAACTTGATAGCTAAGCAGTGTATACTTGAGGACAAATTGCATGCGTGGACATCGTAAATTTACTTTTAAAACTTTTTTAATATCGTGCACTACCTATCTCCTTTCAATTTATGTATACCTAGTACTTTACTGTTGATAAATCACACATGTAGAGGAGTTAAGTTGTAGGGGGCGGCTGTTAAAAATCGTATGGCAACGCTAATTGGTTTTTTGAGAGGCAAGTTTTCTATGTAAACGCAAGTCGAAGAATAAAATAACATGATTATACAAATCATGTTATTTTATTCTTTAGAAGAATTTATATAGAGTTTTTAGAGACGGAAAGAGATGATTATCATGTTATTTATTAGTGTCGTGTCCAATTTATTAGTGTCGGGCGAACCTAAGTCACAAAATGCATTTCATTGCTAAACGGGTTTTTATAACATTATTCTATCTCAGTAATTTTGAAACGATAGACCAAAATAGAATGTTTTGATTTTAATTCGTTTAGCTTTAAATGCATTTGATTTGTGGGTCTTTTAAAGTTTGATTCATTCACAAAGATGTCATTGAACAAACAAAATTTACAAACTAAAAATAGTTTTCATGCTACTAGGGAGTCATAAATCGAAACAACGTGCTGTATTTAAATGCAACACGGTTATGCAAAGCTTTGCATAGAGGAACTACAAAAATGTGGACATATTTATGTGACAGTCACTCTTTTTTCTGGGACGGTATTATTTTACCTTAATACCTAGAGTTACAAAGTTAGATATTTTATTATTATCAATAATTGCATAATATATGGTTACTTCAATGGATTATCTGAAAAAATATGCAAATAATTAGTAGGTAATAGCGAGTTTACGTCTGCACTGCCAGGGGTAGGTAGATTTATACTAGTAACAAATAAGATGGCTGTCGAGATTAGTTGCTGTCGTTTATTCCTATTGTACTGATTTTCTCATACCAAAAATTTTGCTTAGTAATTTGCTAAAAATCCACAAAGACTTCAACGAAATGATCTATTTTTGAAAAATACTACTAAGGCAGCATGCAAACAGACCGGTTGTATTTGCTGGTGGTCCTCGATAATCTACCCTTTTCTAGTTAGCTTTAGCGCTTGTACACAATGGACCATGTTGGAGCGTCCGATAAACATTTAGGTAACCAGATAGAGAAGGTTGAGTATTATACTACTATAATACTGGTAGGAGCTATGCCACAATACAAGAAAATTGTAACGCTGTTTTAAAAAAATATACATTTATTATCGAAAGGATTTATTGGAGTTTTTGGCGGGATTTCTTCGAGAGAAGTTCAGTGGATATTGTGATGAAAAATTGGTGTTGTTTTGTTTCTCAAGTTAGCGAGAAGGCTGACTCGATACATTTACTGCCAAATACTACAAAACATTAGAATGTGTTGCAACCGCATTCTAATTGTAACTATTCATACGAAGACATGGCTTAAAGGACTTAGTATCCAAACGAAAAACATGAGCACAAAAAGAAAGGATTAAAAAAATATATAAATAATAAAAGCGAATATACTAATTATAATAAAGAAGCAGTATCTTTTTTTTCTAAATGTCCTACGTATATTCGTAGAATAATTCTTCTTAATTGTACATAAAAACCCCACGCAAGATTTTTTTTTTTTTTTTTCGGTAGGTAAAATCATCCAATGACAAATCCCGCCCTTGGGTGGAGCGGGAAGTAGTGTCAGACTCTTACTGACTAAAAACCTACCCCGTTCCATTCTTCGCCTTGGTCCCAGGGCCCCGGGTGCCATTTTCACATACCCTTTGACCCCAGTAGGCTTCGGCCCTATCGGGCCCCTTCAGTTTGCTGACAACTCCTTGAGGCGCGCGGGAACAGTGCGCGCCGTAAACGACTTGAGCTCGGACCGGTCTGTTACCGGACGGACGGACAGCGAGCTACCCATTGCCCGCCGTCCGCGAGCCCGCGCCTACGGTGGCCGGAAATCGGGATCGGAAACCCGGCGGCGGCGGCGGCGTGTACGCCGTTGCCTGATGCGGTCGGCCTCCTCCTTTGCTAGCATTACTGCTTCGCAGAAGGAGGCGACCGCCTGCCACTCCTCCTCGCTCCGGAGCATGGCTTGAACCAAACCCCGGCGCGAGAGATCGCTGCCGCTGATCGCCCCCACAAGGACACGGCGATGCTCTTCCCAAGCGGGGCACACCTCGACTGTGTGCTCCACCGTGTCCTCCGGACGCTCCGCACAGTGGCGACATCCGGGCGTCGTCTCCGCACGAATCTTGTACAGGTACGGACCGAACTTGCCGTGTTCGGTCAGCACCTGCGCCAAACGGAAGGTGACGACGCCGCCCCACGCAAGATGGAATATGCTTTATTTATTAAAGATAAACACTAAACATTCTTTAAATTAAACTAATTTTTTTTATTTATTATTGTATAATATAATGTAAGTTTAAATCAAATTAACTAATCCTACGGTATATCATAGTAAGTCTCAACGTAATCGGTAGTGAAGAAACCAGCAATCCAGAAAATTTTTATACGATTACCAGGATCGTATAAGTAACGCAGAGATGAATAAAATGTTTCCGATATAGGATTTACTGTACCAGTTCGCACGATCATGATCTAAATCCTTTGATATCCATAATCGTATGTTGAGAGACGTTCAATCGTTCTGAACGTACGTGGAAATCGAGAAAAACGCATTTATACGTATAGAGATTTCTATCGTCTGCAAATATCTTTATCAAAATTTATAAAATGGTTTATAATATAGGTAATTACAAAAAATACGGTCAAGTGTGAGTCGGACTTGCGCACCATATGCGCCATAAACGGCCTAATCTTTGGATTGCGTTGGTTTAGAAGTATGATTTTGATTTATTAATCCTGAAGTTGGTTACAAATTAATTATAGTGAAATCTTTTTAAGTGAACCGTGGATATATGATAAATTACAATGAATTCCCGACACTTTTGCAATGAAATACCTCTGCTACTGGAAATAAAAATAAAATCCCAATACTTAGGACTTTAGCTCAATATCCTCAGTGAGAGTGAGACAATAACTTCATAATTTAGCATTGTGAATTCTGTTCTGGACAGGTGGCGACAAGTAGCTTGCGAAAAATCATTTTTTTTTTACAGAGGTGCCTACAAAGACAGTTGAATTTTAGAAATTATCTTACTAGACAACGTCACTTTGAACCTTGTAATTTGAGAAACAGTTTTAATGGAAACCTCTTTTGGTGATAAAACTCTTAGGTCTCATGAATTCCCAATCGTCCAGTTATCACTGTACCTACTAGTAATTACGTACATCTGTAGGTACTTGGTTGTAAACCGAGTAATAAAATTAAGACAATTTAATAATATTATGGTTTGTATTTAATATTTGGTAAAACTGTACTATACTGGACAGTGAAATAATGGGATTTTTGGGGTGAAAGGGGGAGGAGGGGTGTCCCCATTCCCCTCAAAACCTTTCCCAAATCTAGGAAACGCATATTTTTGGAGATATTCAAGATTAAATTTTTGAGGTTAGGAATCAAAAAATTTAACATTTTATGCATTTTTGGGTCAAACTTGGGGGTTCAGGGGAGGGGGTCACTCTCAACCCCTCGCACCAGCCCCCCACAGTAGCAAATGAATACTTTCAGGTATTTAAAAATGAAAAAAAAAACTGTCAGCGAGAGCTCTACCATTGAATAAAAATATTTGAGTAAGTACTAAAATAGTTTTCTCGGTGGTTTAAAAAAAAAATACCGTGTCTTATAGTCGGGGTGCCCTATATTCGGTACGCAAGCAAATTATTTCATCTCATTTTTATTAATTCTTACTAAAAACTTTATTATAATAAGAGGTTGGTAAATGAAAAACTAATAAGTACGAGTACATATCATAGATACAACAAATAAAGTAAAAAGTTAACGAAACCTGTCAAAATAGCGTGAACTATTACAAAAATTATCGATGTTAATTATAATTTTCTTTCGATTGTTAATTTTCTCAAAAACTATATATTTCCTAACATTGAAACTTTGCATAATTACTTTTTAGACATAAACCATTTCAATAAAAATTATGAGCTCATAACTCGCTGTCCAGTATAGTACAGTTTAGCTCAATAATTTGTTGCTAAAATGCGTAAAATGTCACAATATCACTTTTTTTCTCTTACACAAAATCTTTACACATAATGTAGGTATCATGCGTGTTTATTTTCCTAAGAATTTATCCCTGAGATACAAGTGTCAAGCTTTCAAATCCAGAATGAAACGGTTCACATCAGAAGCATATCAGATTCTAGTAGCGAAAATTGTATCGTGTTTTATCGTATCACACGATCGTCGACGTGCGTTATTGGCTAGGCTCACGTCTACGTGGTTTATGATATCCTGGTATTTCCAACGGAATTATTAGTGTGACTAACTGTCAATTCACTGATTTTTTTTACACACAGTTTTAAGAATAGAATTTTGATATTTTTATTTGTGTTCTATTCCTCTAATTTTTTTTATGAAGAAAGGTTATCATACTGAAACAATCTCGGGATGGAATCATAATTAACAAAGGGGTGGTGAACACACAGTACCTAATTATTATAATTCATCTTTTCAAGCTTCCATAAATGCAACTCAATAAAGAGATAAAAAAGGGTATACTGGGATCCAATCGCATCATTTGTAAAGATTTTCATAATAATAAAATTTTGGATTTCTGATAAAGATAGAAGTGCGAAACCAATATTTTAAATTCATTATTGATTTTGAACTGTATTAAATATTTTGTCGAAAACATTCGGAAAATTGACACGAATTTATTGCCCTTGTTCAGATTCGAAATAACAATAAATTGCCAGTTGTAAGTCAGGCGCAAAGATTTATTGAAACGTAATGAAACTTGTAGAATAATTAAACTTTTATCGAAACATTCTGGCAAATTAAAAGAAAAACAGAACAGGAGCTTCTTTTTAGATTGTTTCAGAACTTTGAAATCACTAAAGTCTTAATAAAATAGTGAAACTAATAACTGTTTTTTTTAACGTTTTTTTACCATTATTTTTAATTACATTGCGCCTCTCTTTGCATGCAGTATTTTATTTATGACTCTCTTGTAAAAGAAAATGCTTGCGTTGCTTGTAACACCTGATTATTTTATTCAAAGAGAAATCTTAAAATTCTCTAGTCTTGTGGTATCAGCGATCAATGTCGCGATAGTCGTATCAACCAATGGCTTAATAGTCTTGAGCCTCAACCAACACCTGAGGAGGCTCTCGTTAAGCAGCACGACCAAGGGCTTTATTCAGAAAGCGGTACTCCTGGATAAAGTTCGCGTTGTTAAGAGGTACTCTCTCTAGAGCTCTGACCTTTTCTTTCCAGTAGCTTTATTTTATATTTTTAACGTTTTGCAAGAAGTATTTAACTGATTTTTCAACAAAATAAAACAAACACCCTCGCGATATTTTATTTCTCTGAAATCTTACACGTGCTGCAAGTTCGCAGCTCGTGAAACAAACTCGGGGAAAACAAAAGTTATATTAGGTTAGAGATAAGAATACCTATCCGCCCATGTTCTCCTAGTACTCTAACCTTCTGAGTTTTATTCAGTTTACTTTTCTATTACGAGGCGATGGCCGAAGCCCATGGAATTACCAAGTTTCAAAACTTGAAAGTTATCGTTGAATGGATGGATTTTCTTTAATGCGTTGATGTAATTTGGAATCTGGTGTTGTTAAATTTGAATTTCGAATTCGAGATACGACTTCTTAGCTACTTCTGTCATGCTAGTACTTATCATACGGAGATACATAATAATTACTTCTGCTGTTTATTTCGTTTGTTTGTAATCTCATTTATTAACCAACTCAAAGTTTCTCTATTCTTCTACATAGAATAAACTTCTACTCTGTTAAAATTGTCAGAGTAGGATAATTCAGAAAAAAGGATAGCTGGCTATTTCTCTCTCTCTCTTTTATTAATCCTGGTTATTCTTTTTAATAATCAGAATTAAACATGGTGATATACTTCAGAATCGCCTATTCAAAATGTCGTAACAGAAAACTAAACCTACATCAAGAAGACCAAGCTAAGATTCGAAGCAGCGCATCGAAGCGTGTGATTCAATCCGACAGTCGTATTGCGGTTGTGTCAGGCAATCCGACGCGCCGACGAACCTGCGGTGCGGCCGCTCTGGGTAACCACTGCTGCACCGACTTAGTTTCACCTTAAAGGCGCTGCAGAAGCTTGGAATGTAGTGTAATGTGATGTAGGTAGGTACTGGCAAGTGCTTAGTGTTTGCAGCTAATTCGCAGGCCATACTAATTAAGTGTACCTTCCTCGGTTAACTGAACTTCAATCATTATTCTAATCTAATATTGTAAAACGATTTTTTTTAGGGTTTCGTACCTAAAGGATAAAAAGACGAACAGATATGTGATAGATATATTGTTGTCCCATATTGATATCACTCCACTGACCGTCTGTCTATCACAAGCTGAATCTCATGAACCGTGATAGCTAGACAGTTAAATTTTTCACACATGATGAATTTCTGATGTTGCTATAACAACAAAATAGTAAAAAAAGAATAAAATAAATATTTAACGTGATTTTTTTTTTGTCGTGTTTTGTTACGATTGGTACGGAACCCTTCGTGTTAAAGTCTGACTCGCTTTTTTTTTCAGCCGGTTTTTTTTTTTGTAAGTTTATGTGTTTGTATAATGTAATGGTTTCCAATCTCTGGGTTGATAAAATATGGTCCACAGAATGTTTCTAATTTCAAACTTTTCAACTGAAGTTATATTTATGCGAACTCGATTTTAATTTTCGAACAAACGTTATGTTTTATGTGACAATTCTTGTTACTTTGCAGGACCGGTACATATGCTACAAGTTTTGAATGTATATTATTATAAGTTTCTTTAGAGCAGTGTTGGCCGAGAGGTAAAGGCCCCGACTTACGAGTTGTAGGTCGCGGGTTCAAACCGACTGGGTTTATTTTGGCGCATTACTTTGTGTAATTTATTTCATCACCACTGCTCTCAAAAACGGTGAAGGAAAACATCTTGAGGAAACCGGCATGTCCTAGAACCAAAAATTCGAAGACATGTGACATTCACCAAGCCGCACTGGGCCCGCGTGGTGGATTACGGCCCATTCCCTCTCTTAGAGAGGAGGCCTGTGTCCCAGCAGTGGGAAAATTAAAAAGGCTGATGATGATGATGATGATAACTTTTATACTAAAAAAGAAACCTAAGTAGTCCCAGTACAAAAAAGGTTGAGTACCACTGGTATTATGAAATCTCTGAAAGTATCTACTGCGAAAATTCTTAGAGAAAGGTACACAATTGTTAAGTATCTTTACTCTAAAGTACGTTAAAAGCTAGAAACCCATTGAATGCTAAAGACAACCGTCAAATCACAATCAGCGGCCATTGTGCCAATATTCTGCAACGTAATGTTCCTAGTTGGCATCACGGATACCGCCTTAAAGAAAGATGCTGTGGTACGTGATCAACTAGCGTCAATACCGCCGTACCAATTCTCAATGCCGTATCAATAATACAGGGCCCCGCGCTACAGGGGCCCCGACGTAGGCAAAAATTCGCAAGATGTTATCCACTACTCCACTACCGTCTCGTATGGTAAACCAAGCATTTGTAAAAAAAGACCATTTTTTTTTCATACGGGGCCCCTGTGGGATTCTTGATTCGGGGCCCCTGAGGGACTACCTACGCCACTGTACGTGATATTATGTAAAAATGCACCACTAACATTTATTTTAACCAGGTTTTTATTAGGTGTGTAGTCATCTAATCAGATTTCCCGCCCTTGGGCGGAATGGGAGGGCGTATCTGACTTTCACTGACTAAAACCCACTCCTATTCCTTCTATCCGGGGCCGCGGGGTTCGCTTTCGCACAACCCGAGCCATGGGTTGTTCGAAAGTGAACCCCGAAAGTAAGCCTACTCGTAGGCTTGGACCCTGCTGATCCCCTACGGTTTTGCTGGCATTTCCTTGAGGCGCGGGTAGAGCGCTACGCACCGTCGACGACTTGGGCTTAGTCCGCACGGTTACCGGAACAGGACGGCGAGCTACCCGTTGCTCACAATTCGTAAGCCCGCGCCTACAGCAGCTCGAAATCGGGATCAGGATCCCAGCGGCTAGGGCGTGAGGGCCGATCCTACGCGCATGCGGCCGCTTCGTTTGCTAGCATTACTGCTTCACAGAAGGAGGTGACCACCTATCACTCCTCTTCGCTCCGGACCGTGGCCTGTACGAAAGCCCGGCGCGAGAGATCGCTGTCGTCAATCGCCCTCACGAGGACACGGCGGCGTTCTGCCCAGGGTAGGCATACTTGTACCGTATGCTCCACCGTGACCTCCGAGCGGTCCACATAATGGTGACACCTGGCCGTATCCGGTGCAGGAAATCCCCGAACTTACCATGTCCTATTTTAGCCAGGTTGCTTTACACATGTCCTAAACTAGATATCTATATATTTTCTGTCACCTATGGGGATTGAAGAGCTAAACGAGACGGAGTACCTAGTAGCAAACACACGACTTTAGCGAATAGGACACGAAAACACTCGTCGGACCAACACGATGCAATTGGTTAAAGGATATGGGTAATGTGAATGTGAACCTCGAAGCCCTAGAACGAAGGCAAAGAAGGAACAGGATTGGGTTTTTAGTCACCCCAAGGGTGAGAGATGTCATTGGATGATTTTCCCAAAAAAAAGAAAAAGTGGTTAAAGGATTAAGATTAAAAAAATCTTGCTCTTCTAGCGCCGCAACACAACTGCGTTGCGGCGCCGCGCCGCTAAAATCGGCAGTGCCACCCGCCATAACGCAGAATTTTGCGGTCTGCACCGCGGTGCGAATACCATAGCTTTATTAAATGGATATAACCAGTGTCTTCTTTGTCATTAATTTAAAATAGGGTAATGTTTTCTTAATAACAAATAAGCATAAGTTTATTACGATCTATAGCAGAAAATCGTCTATCCACACTAAAAAATCTCGAGAAACTGGTTATCCCTGTAGGATACAACAATAAACGCTGACAGTTGCGTTGCGGTGACGCAAAAAAGAGCGGCGAGCGGCACTGCCGATTTTAGCAGCGAGACACCGCAACGCAGCTATGTGTTTCGGCCCTTACAGTCGCACAATTTGCAGTAAACCTCAGTCCAATAAAAACACACACTTTCCTGTCTAACCCACTCGCTTCCCAATCTATATGAGGTCAAAGTTGATCACGATCTTAAGCCTAAAAACACAGTTCCCTCGTCCGCAAGATTGAATCCACCACTCGGAGGTCATAAAGGGGGATTAATTAAACCTCCAAACGACCTCTGAGGACGATGTGCGCAGTAATTCAGACAGTCTGTTATAAAAATTGAAAACGTGCTTTTTCTTTGTAGTAGTACTGTCTACCAATAAGTTGTGTTCTTATTTAAACTCTGAAAGCACGGTTGGGGCAATGGTTGAGTGATCGACTGCTACGCTACGTGTCGCGGGTTCGATTCCCGCATGGAACATGGAAACTGTTTACGAAATGGTTTGTGAATGCCCCACGATGTTAACTATTTTTTTAATTTTCAATATTTTTAATTTTCAATATATGTAGATTTCAAAATGATACTAAAAAACAATTTTATGTAATTAAATTTTAATATTATTGTGATATATTGTTGCGAAAATTAAACGTCGCTGCGCCCACACCTGTACTTATATACTTAAGAGGGCTCTTCCTGGGCCGTATATCCTCAACGTGAGCATGATTGAAAAGCTTGTTGTGTTATCCAACGTAATGTTTGATAAAGAGGTATCGCTACATCGGTAGAGGTATAGCTCTTAAACGCTCTGTAGGCATTCGGTAACTTTCATCAATCTCTAGAATATTTCACAAAACTTGTTTTAAAAATACGTGTTTTTTAAAAAACCTTAACAGTTTTTCAATACAAACATCGTTAATCAGAAACTTGATTTAATGTGCAAGTTTCCTTCAATATATTTTCTTAATTATTGAGCACATTACGAAGAGCCAAAATTCACGCAAAATAAAATAAAATAAAAAAATCTGATATAAACAGATCTTAAGTTAAATATAAATGACTCTGCATCAAAACTGTCATTATCACGTAAGAGCAGCAGCTGTGTGGGAAGACGTCCAAGGCTGGGCGCTCTTAAACACTAGGTACTTATCTCTCTACATAGTAGGTATAAATAAAAATCGATTTTCGCGATTTGTTTGCTACGAGTAACTTAATTTCTAACTACAGTAATCTTAATTGCGTTTGTTTCAGGTAATGGCGACTGCTTGCACCGTGACAGTTCGTGTATTAACACTGGCAAGAAAACAAGGTAACATCGATATATTTATGTCTGTAGATAGTATTAAGGTGCCTATCGTCAACATCGATCATGGTTTAAAGGCTTGTTGCTTCATCTAAAGCAATCCAACGCGATGTTTGATGGTGAGGCAACGCGAAAAAAGAGAGATAACGCCTGAAAACTCTGTTGGCATTCGGTAATTCCGTGATTTACTCGAATATTTCACAAAACTTGTTCCAGGAAATACGAGTGTCTTTTTAAAACCCTTAAAAGTTTTGGTGAAAAATTGTCATCATTTTGAATCTCAATTAAATGCGCAAGGCTTCTATAGAAGTACTTTTTATATTTTTATTTTTAATATATAGGTAAGTACATTATGGAGGGCCAAAGTTCACATAAAATAACAGATTTTCAGATGTCTTTACTAGTTAAGTTTTACATTAGGTTAGGTTACAATATAATCTATACTTATAATAAATCTGTAGAAGTAAGAATTCTGTACATTTAAAATATCAACAAAATAAATGACACGGGGTGTTACTAGACCGACACCGAACCCAAAAATGTGATTAAAAAATTTTTTGTCTGTCTGTTTGTTCAGGCATCACGCAAAAACTACCGGTTCGATAACGATGAAACTTGGTATAATTATTCTTTAATATCCTGGGTACCACACTGGGTACTTTTTATCCCGGAAAAGTATATACAATAAAAAACAAACTTAATTTTGTGGTTCGATCCCTAGACCCGATTACTGTACCAGCTACAAAAAATAAGTTTGTCGTAGGTTACGTCACCCGCAGTGGAGCTCACTAAGGGGCGCTGCACACGGCTAAGATACTATAATATTTTATCTAAGATACAATATCGTTCGCCATAAAATTCAATGAACTATCACACACTACGAAGATAATAACTAATATTTCATATTTTCGTATCTTAAGATGAATTTTAAGATGAATTTATATTATTTGTATGATGAACGCGAGCGATGCCGCGAGCAAAGATATAATATATTCTCTTAATTACCGCTAATGAGACACAATTGGATTTCTATTGTAATTAGCCACAGGGCCCGCGCCTGGATAGAAGTATTAATACCGGTATGCTCGATAGATAACGTTCTACACAAATAGCACTTTACACAAAAAACTCATTGATAAGTTTCGTCCTTCACGCGAACAAAGTCGCGGGCACAGCTAGTGTCTTATAAAATCTAAACCCCATACTTTTCAGATATGTCGCCATAATAAAAAAACTCTATTTAACTAGTCGCTTCGAAAGACATCAGTTTTAAATCTGTTGGTACCCACCAATAGACTTGAAACGGGTGTAATATTTTAGGACAGTTTTACGCAATGCCCTTTGTCAAATAATTATATAGGATCGTATAGGGCTCGCCGACCCAAATTCAAAAATGTATGATAGTACTATATTATGAGTATATTTAAGGTATTTAAACACTTGGGTTAGGTTAAGTTACGTTAAAATATAATGTCTTATAAAATCTAAACCCCATATTTTTCAGGTATGTTTCCTTTAGTAAAAAAAAAACTCTATTCAACTAGACGCTTCGAATGACACCTGTTTCAAATCTGTTGGTGGATGGGGACAGTGGCCATACAAAATCTGGCATCCCCTTTATTATTCGATTTCTATAGAAGCCTAGATAATATCCACAAGATATCCGAGTAACCAAAATATCTGAAGAAAGATGTGTAATAACATCTTAGTCACGTTAGAGCGGTTGTATGAAAATGTACCTCAGGTTGGCCACTCTCGCTCTCCCACGAGCATCCTGTCATATTTTCTTAGGACAAGTATTACTGTTTTACTCCAGATTACCGCCCCTTAACTTCTTATTTATTTTATTTTATTTAACCTCTCTGAGACGAGGTGCCATAATTTTCTTACTCACTTCGCCAGTGGTTTTATGTTTATTAAGTTTTATTCATAAGACGACCAAGTTACTAAGATTTTATATTTTTAAGAATAATAAAAAGTAAATTTCATATCTCTATCGGCCCGTTCACGAGCTTACTGCTGTGAGCGGCAGCGCGGTGACGGCGAGCGGTAAAATCAAATGTATAAAAATGTTTGAAGCACGCCACGAGTACCGCTACCGCTCACAGCGGCAAGGTTGTGAATGGGGGGTTAGAATGGTAAAAAGAAAATCTAACCTGTATTTTTTGATTTTATGTCGTTTCGCTTGCTCTTTTATTCTTATCTATTTTTGCTTTTTGAGTCTTCCACGTAATCTGTCGGAGATTAAAACTTTTTTAAACTCTCCTCGCTCATTTTTTTCTTAAAATAGTATATACAAAATAATTTTTAGTATATGCGAAACCTGAATATAGTTTGTTCAGAATCAGGAACATTCAGTTGCCGATTCCAATTATTTTTACACCGGATATTAATTTTTTTCCCAAAAATATTTAAAGGTCACAAGTTGGACACCACCCCCATTATGTACAACACAAGTCACGGTTATAGCTGGATGCTCAAGCAAAACAAACCCTCGGCCACCTGGTTGGCCCGGTGACCATGTTTTTGTGCGGACAATCAGGCAGACAAACAGGCTATTACAACTTTATGATTTTTCATGATACAGTTATGAAATTTTGTACATAGATTACATAAATAAATATACTAGACACGTGTTTCGGGTTTTACATATACTAAAACTAAAGTTGTTTATTGGAAAGAGTTATTCGTTTTTATTTATAATCTCCCATTTTTTATTGGTTTGAGACATTAAATCTTTTAATTAGCAACTAATATTTACTCCTCGAAAGATTTACATTTTTTTCTTATCGGTTGTGCCAGGCTTTATTATAATGGTACATGCTTCAGCGTTTAGACCTGGGTATCTAGATTCAAGATTTTGCCAGTACATGCTTTTGCAACAAATATTTTTGCAATATAAATGACAAAAGTAAGCTTTGTAATAGTTCAAGGAAAAAATCCCAAAAGAAGTAATAACAATCTATAGTGAAAAAAGCAATATCTTGGCATTTGTGCCGTTCTTTATATCCTCGGCCCGATTGTTTTATATATATGTGCGCAGCCCATATGTATTTTTGCGATTAGAATTTGTTTGTTGGTTCAATGGTTTATGGTAGGTAAAATCATCAAATGACAAATCCTGCCCTTGGGTGGGGCGGGAGATAGTGAAGACTCTTACTGACTAAAAACCTACCCTGTTCCTTTCATTGCCTTCAGTCCTACCTAGCAACCATCATACCATAATTCCTTGAGGTGTGCCCCACCTGGGTGGAGCATCGCCGTGTCCTCGTGGGGGCGATCGGCGGCAGCGATCTCTCTCGCCGGGCCTTGGTTCAGGCCATGGTCCGTAGTGAGGAGGGATGGCAGGCGGTCGCCTCCTTCTGGGAAGCAGTAATGCTAGCAAAGGAGGAGGCCGACAGCATCAGGCAGAGGCAACGGGGCGCTCGCCCCAACCGCCACCGGGATTCCGATCCCAATTTCTAGCCACCGTAGGCGCGGGCTTGCGGACGGCGTGCAATGGGTAGCACGCTGTCCGATCGTCCGGTAACCGACCGGACCGAGCCCAAGTCGTCGACGGCGCGTTCTGTTCCCGCGCGCCTCAAGGAGCTGTCAGCAAACCGAAGAGGCCCAGCCTTCTAGGTGCAGGCAGGCAGGGTCGAAGCCTGCTGGGTTCATGGGTTAACTCCCGAAAGGAATACCCGGCCCCGGCAAGATAGGCTACGAAGGAACGGGGTAGGTTTTTAGTCAATAAGAGTCTGACACTGCTTCCCGCTCCGCCCAAGGGCGGCATTTGTCATTGGATGATTTTACCTACCATAAAAAAACCCATTTGCAATTTCCAATAAATAGTTACATTAAATTAATAATAATATGCAGATTAAAAATAATAAGCAGCTAACGTCGAGTATGATTGTGGACGCTTTACAGAGTATTCATAAAACGCGGAATAACTGTTGTTTACGTTTGTTTTACAACCTCATACAATTCACTGTTCGTTTTCATTATGAACCACAGTGTAAAGAGATCAGAGGGCTAGTTGTTACTTTGCACCTCCTGCATTTTTATGAACTCTTGGTACATTAGTTTTTAGTTTGTTTTTTATGGACAATGTGCTTTTTCCTGATAAAAATATTTGACTATTAAAATTCCATTGGAATGATTAAACGTTTACAACATTTTATCTTAATTTTTATAAAATTAAATTAAGATTTTATTACATGTATATCCGGAGTGAGAAGGACTGGGATGTGGCTATCCTCATGCCCAAGCTTCCCTACAGGTGACTACGCCCCGACAGTCACGAGTCGTGGGGCAATCTTGCGGGTTTGCGAGCGAAAATTAATGGGTAGCTCGCCGTCTGGCCGTCCGATAAGGCCCAAGTCCGACTCGTCGACGGTGCGTAGTGTTCCACACGTGCCAGAAGGAGATGTTAGAAAACCCTAGAGGCTAGAACGCAAAGGGCAACTGATGGACACGGGTGTGGTTCAAGTTAGTAAAAGTCTGACGCGCCCTCCCGTTTCAACTTAGAGCGGCAGAAGTCATTAGGCGATTTACCATCACAAAAAAAAAAATGAGAACATCGTTTCCTACAGACGTTAGAAATAAAAAAATATATATTTTTTTTACGATTCCACTGCAGAAAGGAATATAATATTAGAAGCTACCGCCTACCGGCATAACTTTCTCATTAATGAGCTCAGAAGGTTATTAGCACTTTAGTTTGGAACACACAAACTAGGGCAAATGCAACAAATTGATTAGGTTTTTTTTCTATAAAATATGTGACAAAAATATTCAGAATAAGTGTGTATGTAATACTTGCGAGGTAGCTCGCTGTCCTACCGTCCGGACCGGGCCCAAGTCGTCGACGGCGCGTATCATTTCACGCGTACCTCAAGGAGATGTCAGCAAACCGTAGGGGCCCGGCAGGGTCGAAGCCCCAGTAGGCTTCGACCCTGCTGGCCAAGGGTATTGTGAAAATGAAACCCGCGGCCCTGGAACAAAGGCAAAGAAGGAACAGGAGTGGGGTTTTCAGTCAGTAAGACACTATCTCCCGCCCCGCCCAAGGGCGCGGAGCTAACATTGAATGATTTTCCCTCCAAAAAAAAACTCTGAGGGGGTAAAACGGGGGTTGGAAGTTTGTATGGAGACACTGACTTTAACGCAGGTGAAGCTGCTGGCAGAAGCTAGTTATATAGGGTGACTGGTAATTAGTGAACGATACTTAAACATGTGATTGTAGTCATGATAACAAACAACTTTTACTATGAGACCCAACCTGAAATCGTGAAATAAATCTGCCAAGTGCAGTACATTTGTTAGCATGACTACAATCACGTGTTTAAGTATCGTTCAATAATTAACAGTCACCCTATATATATTGTTAGATAAAAGGAGATTTTACCTGCTGTATACATTACACTGTGTCACAGCATAATAACACTTGTCGAACGAGGCGATTCTCTTTTATTGAAAATGTTAATCAAGTGTCTGATACAAGCCGCCTCCAGGCCGACAATTTTACGAGCCTCTTAAATAAGCCGATCTGTTTTGTTAACAAGAGAGCCTTCAAAATGTCCTCTGATAGCTATGGAATGTAACGCAAGTGTGTATGATGTTAGTGGTTTGGATTTATTTTTTAAGACATTAAAAACTGTTTTGTTCTGTATTTTTTTATTGTTTTAAAAAAATAATTACAACAAACATAAAAAAATATTTTAATACAAATGGAGAAATCTTGTCATTGCAATCGAGGCGGAATTTGTCCAAGCCGTAGCTCAGTCAAGAGTGTTATGGAGCCATGTATTACAGTCTCGACATTTTTCAATACGAACCCGGTCCACCCAAGGTCATTGGATGACTTTCCACCAAAAAAAAATATCGGGCCAGTAGTTTCAAAGATTAAGCCTACTGGGGCTATGGACTGATTTCTGAAAAGAATGTCCGACCCCGTTATAAAGGGCTAAGAAGGAACGAGGTAGGGTTTTAGTCAGTAAGAGTCTGACGCTATCTTCCGTTCCGCCCAATGGCGGGAGATGTCATTGGATGATTTTACTTACCATAAAAAATCACCTAAATACAAACCTACAAATACCTATGGAACCGTTAAAGTATTACGTAAGAAGTTATTTCGCCAATTTTAAACCCCCCTCCCCCTCATCAGCAAAAGTAAGCAAAGATCTAATCCTCCATGCTTTCGTAAACATTGCTCAGTGATATGCGTCTGTCTACTCATCTTCATGTGATTTTGGAACATCGAAATTGTTTTCTTAAAAAAAAAAACTGCTCACAAAATCACCATCCAGACTCGGATCCCCGATAACTACAATCACGTGTTTAAGTATCTTTCACTAATTACCAGTCACCCTATATATTGTTGCACATGCTCGTTAGCAAAACAAAATAACAGATGACCCTTTTGCTAGTTTTTTTTTTTTATCCAGCGGTATGTTACTAGAATCTTTTGCTGTTCATGTAATTTTCTCAAAGAAATTCATTTTATGAAAATTGGTTCTGTATCTTCAAAGTTTTATCTATTAGTTCAAAGATAAAGATGAGACGTGATCTAGTAAATTTATTTTGTTTAAAGTATAATGTGGCACTGAACTCACGAAGCGGTTTTGTCTCGCGGCCGCCGCGGTAGAGGAAGCGGCTATTTTATTTCAAAACTCACGAGACGGTAGATTCACCCCCGCCGCCACCGCTGCGATTTTCGACCGCAGGGCCGGTAGCCGATAGGGCGCGGTTGTCGCCAAACGACCGCAGAGCGTGCGGGTGCAAACCGCCGAGGTGGCAGTGGGCGACCGCGGCAACGGTGAGCGGCAGCCGCGAATAACCGCGCAACTTTTTACATATATACTTGGATTCTACAGAAGCTGCGGGCCCGCAACCGTAGTGGCCTCGGGAAAAAACTGCTTCGTGAGTTCTCTTCCGTATGCATGTTGAACCTACTCGTATTGCGATAAGAGCCACATCACCCAACCAAGAACTAATCAATCTTGGCAAGTGTTACTTAACTTAGAAGTTCAACCCGTGTCATTGTTATTAGCCACCAACTCTTCAAACAATTTGCAAATCAATTAGGGAATAAAAAAAATTTTACGACTTAGTTCAACAAACACGTGCGGAATCCCACGCCTGGAACTCCACCCACACAATCCGCCTTACAAGAAACAAACATGAACCCGTGATCGATAGTACAAACTTGTGTCTAAGGAACTCGCACCTGCCGATAATTGTCGCCATATACGGCTTCAGCGTAATCGTGTTACAACCAGACTGCGTCTACAAGCCTCTAATTACGACCATTCACCCAACGCTGCATGGGCCTGATAATCTGTTACACGGTGTTAGAATTACAACCTCCTACGTAATATGTGCTCCTGGTGATTGAATGTGATTGCTGGTCCTTGTGAAGACAATTTGCGATTTAGTAAAAGATAGATTCGGGCTTTCGGTAGGCCGGTTCAGTTCGCGGTAGGCCGCGCCAGTAGCGACATCGTGTGCGTTACCGTTCCGTAAATAAAATAGAAAAAGTAGTATAAAGTGATCAGTTATCATTATAACTTACATACTTTTATTTGTTAAGAAGTGAGCAAGCTGACTGTGTGATTTGTTTGTGTAATAAACTAAGAATAATAGTTTAAAGTTCAAAAACATTAAAACTGTTAACAAACGCATTTCAAATAACAGGGACGCGTTCCTTACGCATCGTTAGTGCACACCAAGCGCTGTCAAGTGCTTCACGCTACATTGATCTGGTTAGACGCAGACCTGCTACAGCGCCCGCGCTGTGCTGTACTCGTTTTATCGCATGCATTGGTGACGGAAGCGCTTGCAGCTACCTATACAGCGTTGGTTGAAGGAACGGGACTTTACGACAGCGCTGTGATTTATTCGCTCTACGCGCTTTTTGCACGTTGAACACCTGCAAACTTTACGAAGATCGCCAGCGCTGTCAGCTGCTTATCGCGGTGATGTTGATTGAAACGCGACTCTAATGCAGCGCTTTGATTGATTTGCTTTACGCGCCTTTTGCATGTAGAACACCTGCGCGGCCGACGGCGTTCGAAATATTTTAATATTCTTTTTTTTTTATTTATTGCTTTTTTTTTATAAAATGATTTGCTTTAATTGTGACGGGACGATTGATGCATATGAACAATATCTACATTGCACTTCGACTGCATGCAATAATTATTTTCACATTTCTTGTATTTACAATGAAAACATACATGACGTAGATGTGAACTCTTGGACTTGCCGGGAATGTTCTTTTTGCCCAGAGAATAATAGTACCCTGGGGTCTATTGGAAACCCATTTGAAAACCATGACCCTAACGTCACACTGAGGAGAAAGTACTCGTCAATACCTAAGATAGATGAGATCCAGCCGTCAAACTCTGGTGAGCTAAACTCTGAAATACGTCTTCTACGCCACGAAGTACTAACTCTCAGCGATCAATTATGTCAAGCAATGACCTTAATTACTTGCTATCATGATAAGCTTGACGTTTACTCGAACCAAATGGCCATAATGGACTCCAAACTTAAGAAGTTCGAAAAAGAACGTCTGCAGAGTACCGTGCAGATGCATCTAGAAGATGATCAGAAACCATCCATAGATGAACCTCTGGAATCCAATGTCCCTTCAGCACATAAAAAACGCAAGCGGCAAAAGAAGTCAGTTAAGCAGCAGTTATCAGGAAAAAATGTCGTCACTCCTGTCAGCTCCATATCTATTGTTGATGAAGTTACATTAACCCAACCGGAATCATCACAGTTGCAGCAAATAACACCTGAGCAAATTTTACCTAGAGACGCAGAGGCGGGGCTGAATAATTTTGCCATTTGCACGGGAGCAGCTCCAAAACCACAAATACAGACCGTGCCTAGTCTAGAACTGTACAATAAGCACAAATCATTATCCGGCAAGGCAGGGACCAATGTAACAACTCTGAAAGCTGCCGAAGTAAGGAAGTACATCCATGTATGGAATATGGAATCCAATGTCGAAGACGTCCGCCATTATTTACGTCAGCTATGTCCTACGGCAAGTTGTACGGTTGATGAACTCAGACCCAAAGGTCATTACAAATCATATAAGATTGGAATACCTCTTCCTCACTTTGATACGATTTTCTCAGTCGACGTCTGGCCTTTAAATGCCCAAATCAAACTCTGGTTTCCCTTTATTCGTCGTTATAAATCGAATAAGAAGGAACTTAGGCAGACTCAGCATACTTTTCGTCCCTCATGCGGCAACCAACAGTAAAACTATCAAAACCACAACTATCGATATCTGTTATCAAAACGTCCGCGGACTGAAGACCAAGCTTATGATGTGGAGAACTAGTCTACTACTCCTGGAACATGATATGATTGCTGTAACCGAATCATTCCTCGATCACTCAATTGAAGACTCCGAAGTTACGAGTAATGGTTACAATGTGATACGGCGAGATCGTGGAACTCCATGTGGCGGTGTTATGCTGCTGTCGCGAGCAGGCCTTCTCATGACCCGACGTCCGGATCTTGAAACGGATGATGGTGAAGATCTCTGGGCTACGTGTAACCTAAATGGTCGCTCGATATTTGTGTGTGTCGTGTACATAAAACCCAGTGCTAGTGATGCCGACTACATGTCGTGGTTTTGTAAAGTAGAAAGCTTTATACATAATATAAAGGGAAGTGTGTTTATATGTGGGGATCTAAATTTGAATAGTGCCTCGGTTAATATTAACAACTATTTCTGTTATTTTTTGTCTTTTTGTAGTTTGACAGAGAGGAACGCTGTGAAGAATTTGCATGGAGGTATGCTAGATGTAGTGTTGGTCCATGAGAGCGTTGAAGTATCAGTTAGCGAGACAGAAGGTATGGTACCTCCTGATAATTACCACCCACCACTTGAAATCACTTTAAAATTTGACACAGCTCCACATGTTCGCCATATGCCAGCCTGTAACAGTGATAGGTCTACGGACTGGAATTTTAATAAATGCGATTATGAACGTCTTACTGCTTTACTAAATCAGGAAACATGGAGTACCGTTCTAGAGTCAACTGATATTACTTCTAGCACAAATATTTTTTATGAAACTGTTTACAATATTTTTAATGAGTGTATGCCAAAGAAACTACGAAACAGAGCTAGTCGCAAACGATATCCTGTTTGGTATACTCGAGATATTATTACAGATCTTCGACATAAACAGAGACTACATCGTATTTGGAAAGCGTCTAAATGTTCTTTAGCTTACAAGGCATTTTCTGACTTAAGAGCAAACCTAAAACATCGTATCACAATCGCTTATAACTCACACTTACATCGTGTTGAGAATAATATCAAACTCAACCCACGACAGTTTTGGAGACATATTTCCACTCTGCGGTGCAAAGGAGGCTTTGAACCCACCATCAACTACCAGGGTCAATCACTGTCTGGTATTGATGCGGCTAATGGTTTTGCTGATTTCTTCGCCAGTGTTTTCTTACCCGAAACCCCTGACTTAAACGTATCCCAAATATGTGCTCTTGACACACATAGCAACAGTAATTCTGTAAGCATAATTAATTTTTTCCCTAAAGATGTAGAACGTGGTATAAGTAAGTTGAAGCTTAGTAGCTCTGTCGGGCCAGATAACATTCCAGCTAAAGTCCTTAAACTATCTGAAGCATCCATAGCCAAACCTCTATGTCATATATTTAATCTGTCTTTGAGCACTGGTAAATATCCGACACAATGGAAGCTCTCTAGGGTTACGCCCATACCCAAGACAAGAGTAAAAACATCTGTTGAAGACTACAGGCCTATTGCCATATTGTCGGCCCCTGCTAAAGTATTTGAACATATTTTGTATAAGGAAATTCAAAGGCAAGTCGATATTTATATGTGCAATGAACAACATGGTTTTCGTAATAAAAAGTCCGTTAGCACTAATTTACTCACTTTAGTTGATTTTATTTCTACTCAAATGGACCACGGACAGCAAGTGGATGTGCTGTATTTTGATTTCCGCAAGGCTTTTGATAGAATTAATAATGACATTTTGCTACGTAAGTTAAGTGCCATAGGATTTTCACCAAGTCTTCTTCTTTTTATTTCTGACTATCTTCGAGATCGCCAGCAATTTGTTCGTCTTGGCTTATACAACTCGCATGTCTATCATACACGATCAGGCGTGAGTCAGGGTTCCATTTTAGGTCCCCTGCTATTTTTGATTATGATTAATGATCTCCCACAAATAATAAAACACGCAAAGTGTTTACTTTATGCTGACGATCTAAAGATTTTTATTAATGTTAACTCTGTGTCTGACTGTATAGCTCTCCAGCATGATATAGATGCCCTGAGTGAGTGGGCTACTACCAACAAGATGGAATTTAACATCTCCAAATGCCAAATAATGAGCTTTGGCCGCATGCGGAGTCCTATACAGTACGACTACAGTATAAACAATGATCTTATAACTAGAGTTTCGACTGTGAAAGACCTTGGTGTCCAATTTGACACAAAACTAACTTTCCATACGCACATATTAAGCCTGGCTAAAGAGTCATTTAGACGTTTAGGATTTGTTTTGCGTAACAGTCAATGTTTTAAAAACCAAGCAGTTATAAAGCTTCTCTATAATGCTTTAGTTCGGTGTAAACTCGAAACCAGCGCTTGTGTATGGAACCCTCATGAGGTTACATATACACTTATGCTGGAGAAAGTTCAAAAAGCTTTTCTCAGGTACCTATACAAGCGTCTATTTGGATATTATCCATACATGTATCCTACGAAGTTTATCCTCGGATGCTTAAATTACAACTCATTGAAAGTAAGACGGGCTGTTGACCAAATTACAACAGCCTTTAAAATTATCAATGGTTACACTGACGCATCCGACTTACATGCGGAGTTGTGTCAATTATTTGTTCCAAATAATTACAATCGCTCTAGAAAGCATAAATTATTTAATGTCCCATTTTGTCGCACTGTAGCTCGATCCACCTCTCCTATACCGCGTATGCTAACGATGTTCAACGCCCTCGTGGAGACCAACCCTGGATTGGATTTGTTTGCTGATGAATGGAAGACGATATTACTAGAAAGTTTAAGGTTCTGTGAGAAGACAGAGTGAAAGGTTTAATTTAATTTAGTATTAATGGCTATTTTGCTGTACTGAATAAATAATAAATAAAAAATAAATAAATAAATAAATAATAAATTTCCAAAACTGATTAATAAATTTAAATTTCACCTAAAACTGCATGGGCCTTATAATCTGTTAAATGATTTCAGAGTTTAGACCTCTTACTTAATTTGTGCTCCTGGTGATTGAATGTGATTGCTGACTCTTGTAAAAGCAATTTTCAATTTGGAGAAGGAATGAATCGGAATTTGACTTCAACAGCAGATAATTGAAAAGAGAAGAAAATATTTTAATTGAAATCGAGGCAATGCAGTTTATCTTGTAAACTGTGACAAGGACTACCAGGACTCTATGTTGTAAAGAGGAATTAGTTAAGTATTTAATTTGTGCCTTAGAAAATCAAAAAATAAATATCGAATACCATTAAGGTTATGTTTCCATAAAACAACGATTTAGTTTATGACGGACTTAAAATTTACTCAACTTTGTTCTATTTTATGATAAAATTGAAAAAAGTTTAACTAACCGAAGTAGTAAAATTTGGAATTTTAAAGATAACCTCGTGACTTTGAAACTGAAGAGTAAGTAAATATATTCGATCCTACAGTCCGTGCCTAAGGACCATCTTCTTGAGAATGAAGATCCTTTGATAATATTTTTAAAGTACGCTCCAACTGGAAAACTGAAAAGTGGAGATAGAAGTCAATTTATTTTAAATTTTAAGCTAACATGTGACTAGGTACATGTCGGCGCATGATGGCCATCGATATCGACGTCACCCAAAATTCACAGTAATATAGAATGATAGGAAATGTTATAGTGATAATAACAAAATACCTTACTTCAGTTCAAGGTGTTTATTCCAATGGCGGCGAAAGAGTGCCTTTCAAAACACATTACATCGGTTTTTATACACAGAAATTGACAAGTATCAAAATTCACTATGAAGGTAGAAAACTATTTTAAATAAATAGAACGGAAATCGTCACAGTAAATTCTTATTTAAATATGGCCGGATGCTATGATATTTTAAAGAAATAAAAAAGAACTGGTCAAGTTAAATCCTCACAAGTTTAACCGGGTACTGTAATATGTTTTTTTAAAATAAGAAAGGAAGTCGTCATTTGATTCGTTATAAATTGAACAGGATGTTGTAATATTTAAAATAAATCGAAAGGAAGTTATCAAATTAAATTCTTACATAAATTCAACAGGATATCGCAATATTTTAAATAATTCGAAGGAATGTTATCAAATTAAATCCTAGTTTAAATTCAACAGGATATTGCAATATTTTAAAAGAAATAAACAGGAAGTGACCAAATTAAATCCATATCAATATTATCAAATATTGGTTTTGCGCCCATATACACGTATTCCGACCGTAAACCATGGGTTTATGATTATGAATTCCTTTATGAAACGATTGGTACATAGGCTTACCTAGTACTAGGCTGTCATAAAAGTCAAAGAGTGAAGTTTAGCAATTAGTACCATGTCATCTTGAACTGCCTTTTATATCATCCACCCTACAAATGACAATGGTAAGGTCCCAATGCATCGCGTGTTGCACTGACGATTGCCGATTGTTAATTGATTGAATAATGTATCGAGATAGCAATTTCAGTGGTAAAGGTTACGTTATTCTACCGTCATGTCATGTTGATACGACCTATACAGGATAGCGTGTTGAAAATAATAGTTAGTCAAGGTTTTGTATGCACATGCCCCGTCTTGTTTCGATGTTTGAAACTACATATACACCGTTAAATTTTAGTCGTTTTAATCCCGTGGGTTGACCGATTCGGTGCATGAAACACTATCGATTTGTAAAGATAAAATTAAAAAATTAAGTGCTTTTTTTCTAAAACTCGAATTAATATACGCATGTACGACATTAATTTCTTTAAGTAAACGAGTCAATGACCTTGTAGGGAGTTGTCGGTCGTTGCGTATTAACTACCTACAGTTCATTGGCCTCGATCAGCTGACGTTTACTTAAAGAAATCAATTTCGTACATGCGTAAATTAATTCGAGTTTAAAAAAAGTACATTATTTTTCATTTTTATCTTTACAAATCGATAGGGTTTTGATGTACTGAATCGACCCTTTGCGGGATTAAAACGACAAAATTTTACGGAGTATACGTCTGGTGTTCTGGCACAAAACGGAAAGTTGTGGGTTTTTTGTTTTTGTCTGCGTTATATGTGCGTTTTAAATAAACATTCTTTGTTTATAAATTTTCTTGCAAAGACTATGCTAATTTAATAAAATAGAGTAGACACAAAGAATCATGAATATGAACATGGTGGTTATTTTTAAGCACATTACATTTCTTTTATCAAGTTTCGATATAAAACTCTCTTCTATTCAGCGGTAGGCAAGTTATCCTTCAAAATAAAATTATGAAGATCTTCTGGGAAAAAGTTCGTCTTCCTTTAGTAGATATAAAAATTAAAATAACGGCCTCAAACCTTCAAAGGTGAAGGTAAAAACATTTACCTCACCTTTTTCTGGGGTAGCGGGGTGAAAAGGTGATGTACAGGTATACTCAAAATTCATTGATTGCGTAAGTAATGCGGCAGCCATTACTAATTTACCGGAAAATCCTGGGCTGCTATAAACAATAAAAATAGCCTTTTCTTACCTTATAATTAAAACCCAAGATAACTTGAAAAGCTCGTACCAGTTTGTGTCTTATAATTTTGTTGGTATATTTTCTCCTGAACATTGGCACATCACACTAATATTATAAAAGGTGAAAGTTTTATGAGTATGTGTATGTTTAAAAAATATATCTCAAATCAAATCTCGTGAGTATTATCCCTTAGTGCTCGATTACGGAGACGCGGCGCGTTGGGTGGTCCGTCGTACTTTGCCATATGTTTGTGTTTGCGCGAGCGATGACGTGGCCCACTGCTGCAATGTACGACGAAACGCCCAACGCGCCGCGAACCGCGCCGCGTCTCCGTAAACACGGCCTTAGGATAAATTAAATTTTAAGGCGGGCAAAGCCACTGGCAGGCAGGAGTTAGTGGTGAAAAATAAGTTGTGTAAAAAATTAAGCTTGAAGTGTGCTGCCAATGACCTTGCATTAGACAGTTTGAACAGCTTATTTCTTCTCTGTTTTCACCGTGAGTTTTTATAACAAAGCTGGTAGGTAAAGACATACCAAATATTTGAACTTTTTATGATGAATGTTGGCTTGGTAACCCACAAGATCTTCTAAATACTCGTACATGGCTAATTGTTTGAAACAGTTATCGCACTCCTGGTACGCAAATGGCAACTGAATGAACATAGAGTTTATTCAGTAAAAATCTAACACTCCCTCTCGCTTCACCCAGAGCGGGAGAAGTTATTTGATGATTTCTCACAGAAAAAAGTCTTTGGGCTGCTATCGAATATATCAGTTGCAGTTTTCCCGACCAAAGTACTAGGGCTTCATGAGGCAGTAGAACATTAAAAACTAAACTCAAGCAACGCAACCGATTCTCATTAGAGCGAGTTTTATACTCGTATTACACAAGTCTATATCGAATTTCGAACAAATCGAAAGTTGGGTGACGAGCGTAATTATTTTAACCAAACTAATGTCTAAAGGCTGAAGTGTAATTAACGATTCATTTGGCATCGATTTTGTAAACGTCGCTTTCATTTTGTATTTTATACGTTTTATTACGTTTGTATGTTGCTGAATCACAGTTCAGTGGGAGGAGACTACAAGCCACTTTAAGCGTTAATTTGTGGACGGTAAGCAATAAGTAGCTCGCCGTCTTTCCGTCCGGTAAGCGAGTTCCCTAAGTCTTATCGACGGCGCGTAGGGTTCAGGTGCCCTTCAAAGAGATGTCAGTAAAATTGTAAGGGCCTAACAGGGCTGAAATCTATTCGGACCATGAGTTGATTTCTAAAAAGGTTACTTGTGGTCTAGTCGCAATCAGAAAACTCACACATCTATGATCAGAGTCATCATGATAGACAAGGGCAGAGCAGATAAGAGCCGGCGCTGTCACCCGAGCGATATAGCGTTAGCCGTCAAATGTGTGTGATCGTCGCGACCGATGTGAAATCGTGCCATATAGGCACAATTTCAGCGGTCCACGCGCTAGAGGTGAGTCCAGGTGACTCACTTCTTGCGATTTTAGTTAGTAAAATTTATGAGATGCCCGCCGCCCCGCCCTAGAGCGGAAGAAGTTATTACATGATTTCCTACCATAAAAAAATCAGGAGGAATTCTACCTAAAAAAAATGTCTCCTAAATATTGAAATGAATTGATACACGACAAAATTAATAAGTAACTAATTTATATCAGTTACGTATTAGGTTTCATTCAAATCATCTTTTCTATTGAGCAGCACAAGTAGGCGTTGAAGCCGTAACTTCAGACACACCCACCTGCCACAATTATGAATGTAGCCTAGTAGGAAGGTATAAATATGAATGAGGAGCCTTCTTCTTTCAGTACTCATCAAGAAACATAATTAAATCTAAATAAGCTAGTTATTAGAAGAGATAAATTATGTTTAGGACATGAGTATGTTTCTTTTGAAAGTACAGAACTTAATTTCAATAATTGTGGGTATTTGATTACAACGTTAAAGCTGTATTAAATAATGCTATCTAAATACGATATTGAATAAACGTGAAACTTAAATTTAAAACACCGCAAAACCAAATTTTTATTTTTACACTTATTTATCTATCTTTGATTCAGGTAAGGTACTCATAAATTATTTTTTAAGTTTGTATTCCTTTACATACATTTCAATGATGGCAAACATAATGGTAGCCACAGGTAGTTGTACAGAAACTTGCGCAAGTATCTTCCAACACACGTTTCAGTACAGTTGTGCGAGTCTTAACTTGCGCAAGTATACAGTAACATGTGTGGCTACCATGACAATATACATAAGGCTCAATTACGCCACCGAAGACAATTTTTTGTTTAATCTTCTGACCTTCTTAATACCGTAATTAAACACGCAATACAAAGACTGGTGTGCGAACGCCAGCGTTTGCTTGGGGCTTGAGTAAATTAAGGGTGGAAATCATCCAATGACTTCTCCGACTCTGGGCGGAGCGGGAGAACGTGTCAGACTTATACTGACTAAAACCACACCTGTGTCCTTCAGTTGCCCTATGCGTGCTAGGACTACGGGTTTTCTTTGGCAACAGTACATGGCCACGGTCCATTAGATGGCTTTCGGCTTCAGTCTTGCTAAGAAAAATGCTCAGAAGAATGCTGTCGCACTAGTGATGCGGATTTATTTCGAATGATCGCAAAAAAGTCGATCTGTAAGCGATCGTGATCTACAAAAACGTGGCAGCGCCAGTAGTACCCTAAAAGCAAGCGTTTTGGAGGTATGCGGAACGATGAAGAGTTAAGTCCCACATACCTCCGTTGAAAAGGGATCCTCCCATTCCTCCGACCAGACAGGTGTTGACATAACACCTGGCTCGAAATCATCTATCGGGGAGTAGCCTACCATGTCTGGTGGGCAAATCAATCAATTCAAATCGCGTGGAAAACTTTAGTTGCACGATGCAGGATAGTTCCTTTGTGACGACATAGATGTCGCTACCTCACTCCCCTTCGGAGATCGGAGATCGATGGTAATTGATTTTGATAAAATATGTCCAAGAACTATTGCTAGACAACTTGCTTTCATTTATAAAACTGTACCGCGGTGGCATAGACAGTCACACACACATAGCGGTAACACTTATAACAGTATTTTTGAGTCGGGAATTAAAATTATCCTACAATTCCAACTGAAAAGTTTTGTTATCTGTTTGTTTTGATGTTCACAAATAAATTTTAGTGAAATGGCATAATAAGTTTTGTTAGAGCTATACAGAGAATACCCTGGGAAATAACAGAATACTGTACTTTTAATGACAACGAAAATGAAAGTCCATGTGGACAAAACCAGTGGTAAAACTAGTACGACGATATCATATTCATAAAACAGATTGCTCTGTTGTTTACGCATGTAAAACTTTATTTTCCGTCAGTTTCGCTGTCCGATATGTCAAAGTTTTTTGAAGCCCGCACGTGGAAATATACTCAACTTTGAATCATTTGTAGTTTGCAGATATGAAAGGGAAAAATGAACTGTAGGAAATAGTAGCGTACTATTTTGTTTTAGAAAATTAACCGTAACTTAAAAGTTATGGTTTTAGCTAGTGTATATTGTTGTATTAGGAACTTTACTATGGCAAATTAACTTACTGCGAACAAAGGCGATTCATATTTTATTTTTAAGGTCCAGTTATGCTAGCATGAAATGCATTGGTATGCCTCATTTTTTTTATGGTAGGTATAATCATCCAATGACAAATCCCGCCCTTGGGTGGGGCGGGAGATAGTGTCAGACTCTTACTGACTGAAAACCTAGCCTGTTCCATTAATGGGCCTTCGTCCCATGGCCTCGGGTGACATTTTCACATAACCTTTGGCCATTGGTGTGCCTCATGGGAGTATCGAGATATAATAGTTTTTCCGAGTATAAGGGACTTAATTCTGTTTTTCTCTTATTAATTTGTTTTGCATTAGTATATGATGTATAAAATGCATAGCTTAATAGTAATGTATTCTTCAAATTAGTGGACATTCAGATTATAAAAAAAAATCATATACAGGGTTTATAGTTTTGAACAATTTTTACTTCAAAACAAAAATAAAATCGCGAAAAAACAAATCAACTGTTTAATATTAAATAACTCGCCAAAATGTAGGAGACAGCTGATTTGATTGGTCTCGAATAAACTTCAAAACACCGGGAACACATAGATCACGACAGATGACGAAGGACTGCAATTAACTTACAGTCTGCTAGTGGCGTGTATCGAGTTGTGTACCTGAGCCAGGTAGTAAGCAAAGCTGTTATTTTTAAATTATGACCGGGTTTAATTAATAATTATAGTGAATGTCATATTTTAATAATTGATTTGAAAGTAACTTGTTACGGTGTGTGAAGTATAATGAAAATTTAAAATGAGGTAATTGTCTCCAATTTTCTCAGTATTCCTATATGAGCTTGAAAAAACTTTACCGTGCTAAAGTAGTGTCAACTTATAAAACCATCGATGTTCGCGATTTCTTAAAAAACGGGTCAGAAAGTTCCCAATGTCTTTATTGTGTTTGCTGTTTAGTTAGCAGTCTTTTTCGACAATAAAAAAAAACTCAATTTCACAATCAATCATTTGCTTTACAGTACCAGGGGCGCATAGCCCGCAGTAGTTCGGTGATAGCTCGGTAGATTTTCTCATTTTCCAACGTCCCCCTGAGATTGCTTCGACGACTGCACCACGGAAATAGATTATTTGCTATTGATTGAATTGACGACTTACTTAGTTCTCTCTTGACGTAAACAACGTACCAGTTTCTCCAGCTCTTGGAGGTTTCTATTGACCTAGTACTTTAATTTTGATGAGTTGGAGAGATGGATTGGATTTCTGATATCGTTTTCACAATACATACTCGTATTTTGTTGAAAATTTCCGGTGTTTTATTACGATGTACCGTTTCTTTGGCCCATTATTTTAAGTACATAGTCACATTAAAAGCAGCTTATGTCGTTTTCTGCGTCTATAAGGTTTCATCTTGTAGTATTTTTCCATCTAAGTAGGTAACACGATAAACAAATAATCACCCATGCAAATGGCTGCTAACCTCATAATATTTATTACCCGGAAATTACTTTGATGTAAGCACAGCAAAAGGATTAATTCTCCTACCAGGGTATAGGATATCATAATCTTAAAGAGCAAAGTAGCCCCTTATAGAAATTTTATTCCCACTATCGGCGCAAGTGAATGGATTAATTTGGCTGAAAAATTATCCTTATATCTGCTGTAATAGTAAATCGTATATTAAATACGTGAGGTTAAACGCGCCCTGTAGGGTTCCGTAATAGGATTTGTAACTTGTTTTAGTATGTTTTTATACACTGTAATAAAGTAAACGAGCGTGTGAGTGCCTCGAAGCGACGGAACACGATATACCTACGTGTGTAGGTACATGATGATGTATATGTTTATTTTTTGTTTTATGTATCCTTGGTACATATTATTCTTTACTACGTGAAAATGGAAGATGAATGGACTTTTCCTTTCTAGTAACTACGTAAAATTCAGTTATGGCAACAACCTTTTAGTTAGTTTAGTTTTTAAATCTATATATATAAAAGAAAGTCTTGTTAGTTACACTGTTTATAACTCAAGAACGGCTAAACCGATTTGGCTGAAAATTGGTGGGAAGGTAGCTTAGAACCAGGAGCAGGATTAAAGGATAATTTTTAACCCGTTAAATAAATAAAAAATATCCGAAACCTGCTCATTTATTGGTATAGGGTAGAGTAGAGTAGAGTGGGGTAGAGCGGAAGCGAAGCCGCGGGCAAAAGCTAGTAAGTAATATTTTTATAGTCGTAGTAACTCTTGCAGGTTCAATTTTTAGTGTATTCTATAATAACAACTTTCATGATCATCGGCAATGTTGCGCTGGTTGAATCGAAGGTACAAAGTCTGGAGCATCGATGCCGAATTGCTAACCTGGCACTTTTCTATCGATAACATTTCGGGAAGTGTGCTCCTGAATTGTATAATTTAATTCCGCCAAGCCCGCTCTATCGTCGAACCACTAGACGTAATTTACTGTACGTATGGTGAAGCACCACTGGTATTTGGTAGACATCTTATCCTTACGTACAAGTCGTTTTGGGAATATATTCATTGCGTATAAGGAGTGGAATTCCATGATGTTTTGATATTCTCTAAGAAAACGCAGCGCTTCCTCAACGACGAACACCCAAAAAGGATACATTGGATTGTCAACCTAATGAACATATATATTGGATTGTTAATTCAATGTAAGTATCCTATTTGTATGTTCGTCGTTGTGGCAGCGCTGCGTTTTCTTAGAGAATAACACCACTGGAGTCTATGTTCCCTGATAGCTCAATGGGTCTTTAAGACAACAGTGAATAAGTTAATTTTAGGCAAGCGTGCTCCAACGTCGACCACATCATCGCTCACCGTCAGGCGAGATAGTGGTTACACGCAAATCAACCAATTAAAAAAAAACGTGCAAAAACATTGTCAGAACTTTAATTTGAACATGGTATATTTTACTATAGGTAAGAATAGTGCATTGTTACCCTAGGGGTGAAAGTAACTTATTTAGTCCCGAGAAAAGAGAAAAGAGTTTGGCGTCCGAGCGTAGTGAGGTCGCTTATAGTTCGAGGGACTAAATAAGTCTTTAACCCGAGGTAAACACTGTAAGTTTCTTTACGAATAAAACCCTGAATAAATAAAAATATAAAAACCTGAGTCGTCGTCAAAGGTCGTCATATGATTTTAGGTATGTTTGTAAAAAGATTTCCACTACTGTTTTAGCCTCTTCTCTTAAGAATCAGACGTTAAATTCTTGTCTGAATCTGATTAACTTTCTGCGTATTTGCAAACCTCTTATACTCGTAGCTGAGATTTACTACCTAAAGTATAAACAAAAGATCGGGTCGCCGTTTTCCCGCCTATTTTGTTTTTTTTTCTGTGGTCAACCGGCTATTCAGCCATCATTTTTCATTTTTATCATTGAAAAAATGGTAAATATTTTTCTGAAATCGATTTTAATCGAAGTCATTTAAAAAAATAAATATTCATATCTTTACGTTATTTTAATTGTACATCGCATTGTAATTGAGTGGCTGTATAGAAAGTTGCGACATGATTCCATAGAAATGTGAAAATAGAAGCTTTTTTTAAATAATTTGACAGCTGTCAGTTGAAAGTGATTCTCCCTTGGGATGAAAAGTAATACTTTCAACCCGCTCTTCAGGCAACTTCAAACCTATTTTCTGACCATGAGTAATGCATTATTTCTACACTGCAGTATACACATTTAAATATTGACAGTTTCTTGGCTTCGTATTACTAAGATAATCAGTAATGCAAAAAGCTCTGATATAAACTCTCACAAAAATAAAGAAACAACAAAGCATTGTGTTTTATACATGACAGGAATGCATAAATATTTCCTAGTTCTTGGCAATAGAACGAGCCGGATGCATTGCTTTTGGGCGAGCACTAGCGCGTCTCAGGGACGTTATTTGAATATTGGTATGATTGTGGAATTTGTTCAAGATTTGTCGTTGTAAAGAAATCATTTACTGGTTATTTAAAAAATACATACAGCCGAACATAGAGCTATTCCTGCGCGTCTCAAGGAGCTGCCAGCAAACTGTAGAGGCCCAGCCTGCTAACTGCAGGCAGGCAGGGTCGAAGCCTACTGGGATCAACTGCCGTTTTCTGAGAGGAAGGCTCAGCTCCGGTATGACAGGCAACGAAGGAACGGGGTAGGTTTCAGTCAGTAAGAGTCTGACACTATTTCCCGCTCCGCCCAAGGGCGGGATCTGTCATTGATGATTTTACCTACTATAAAAAAACCCTCTTTTTTTAAGTTGGTTAATAATTTAAAGGCCTACCACGAGGATTTGTATTATTTTTATGTGAGTTTTTAAAAGCGCGCAATTACGTAATAATAATACCCCTCGGCAACCGAGGGGTTAACGCAATCCATTTCACAACCTAAACTGAACATCTAAAGGGATAGGGTTATAACTCCAACCTTGTTCCTCACTCCCCTAAACTGATGTTGGTTAAAGTTTCCTGAAAACTCAAATCGGAAACATTTTCTGGTCTTGTCCTTTGAAAATACTTTGAAAGCAATTTAACTTCTTAGAGAAGATAGTGTATCTAAGCTATGACATTTATATTACGTCAACAGTCGTATCTAATAAGTGCTCGATTACGGAGACGCGGGGCGTTGCGCGGCGCGTTGGGCGGTCCGTTGTAGATTGCTATAATATATGTTTGTGTTTGAGCGAGCGATGACGCGGCCTGCTGCTGAAATGAACGACGAACGCCCAACGCGCCGAGCGACGAGCCGCGTCTCCGTAAACAAGGCCTAAGACATTAAGAGTCGATAATTACATTACAAAAACCGGCCAAATATGAATCGGACTCACGCATGAAGAGTTCCTTACTGTTGTCTACAAAACATTAGACACTAAACGAGTATTATCACTGTAACTAATATCGAGCAAAAAATCACGTTTATTTTATGAGGGCTCTCATAAAATAAACGTGATTTTTCCCAGCCCCACTGAAACATTTATTTTATTCTGCTTTAGTAATTTTTTTTTGTTATAGCGGCAATAGAGATACATCATCTGTAAATATTTCAACTGGCTAACTATCAAGGTTCAAGAAATATAGCCGGGTGACACACAGACGGACAGTATAGTACATTTTGATACAAGTGGGGAAAGTTTGTCATTGCAGCCGAGGCGAAATTTACCCGAGCCGTAAGGCGAGGGTGTTATGGAACCGAGTGCTGCAGTGACAAATCTCCACGTGTATCAAACGACGTTTTTCAATACACTTACGAAGACATACGATGAAAAATCTGTCAATAATCTATCTTCTATCGGAAAATTACGACGCATTTTGTTCATTTTGTACTGAAGAAAATTTTCCAAAGTTACCTTACAATTTAGTTTTGATTTGATAGCAGCAGGCTATCGCAAGTATTTTTATCTCAATCACATAATCTGGTGGCGTAGCATGTAAACGATTCTCTTCAAATCTTCTTTTTCACAATTATCACATATGAATAAGTTAGTTAATATTAGGTGCACTTTTTTCCCGCGCATAACCTTTGCAGGTTGAAGGAGAAGCAAAGGTATCAAACCGTATACATCCAATATTAAAAATATAAAAATTCAATTATTTTGGAATTTAGAACACAGATAAATTGTTAATTTGTTGGTATTAACAAATTATTGCTTACGTAATTATGTCTATTTATTATATTCTGTTCAAAAACATAATTTAAATTTTCATTAAATATTATAACCTAAAAAATATCCGCCTCTTTGCTTAAAAAAAAAAAAAAAAATAGTCACCCTTGACCGTGATGAAATAGGAATGAAAAAAGCCCTTGTTTTGATAAATTCAAAAAAAGCACGCGGGTGATAAACATGCTATATCGAACCTAAACGTAGTGCGATAAGAGGCAGTTTTCGAGTAAGTGTATTGAAACAATCTTAGTAATAGGGTCCCATTTTTATCCTTTGGGAACGGAACCCTAAAATACTACTTCATAGTACGCTGTAAATAGATAGACACCAAACATAGTCCCTCTTGATCTCATGTTTACTGGGACAACATGACTATCAAGAGCTATCTGTACGATGGTCCATCCCTTATAAGTGTGATGTAAGAATTCGCGAGCCGTCACGTTCGCACGATAAATTACAGAAGTTCTCGACTTGGCCCATTACTCATCGCCCCATCCGGCACATACTTCGTATCGGCGTTTAATTACTAAACTGATTAACTCGTACCACTGGGACACAGATAAATTTTATTAAGAATTTCGGCTTTAATGGAGGCATGAAATGAGGATAAATGTTGTCGAAAATATTGACTTACTTTATTACTAAAAATAACATTATCGAGGAATAAATTACTGTACCCACGCATCAAATTAATGAAATGATAAAACTCAAATGAAAAGGAAAATTCTACTCTGACGAAACCCTAGCGTTGCTTTATAGAGCTTTGATCTAATTGCGTACAAACAGAAATTAGAGAAAATTAAATTAAATGACTCTCCAAAAAAGTCAAGAAAGAAAACGGTAAGTTGAATCACGTAATTCTGTTCCTTCATAAGCTGATTAGGAGGGAAATGGGGTGTTACGCTGCGCTGCTCATATAAATAGACTAGCGATCTCCCGGCGTTTTATGCGGTGTGAATCAGTAACATCGATGCATTTATGCAGTCCTGGTACCAAATAATACTAACTTACAAACAAAATATCATAAATTGATATTTTTTGTTTACAAAAATTTTTTTTCTGCGTTTTTCCTGGTTAATTGTTTCCTATCAAGCGGTTAAGACAAAACAACAAATTGTTAAATAATTAGGTTTGGTTTCATTCTTCCGAGAGGGGAAAGTTAATGTACCCGTCAAAAAGCCAAGGGTTGAGTTATAATTTAACTTTATTAACAACAACTTAATAAAGCTGGGTTAATATAGGTCAGTTTATTAACTTTAAGATTAGACTAGGTAACTGTGTTCCCGGTTAGTTAATATTATTATGATAAGAGTTTTCTGTCAAACCATTGCTTTGAATTCATGATGACGTTTTATCAAAGGTCAATACCATTTTAGCAGCTAACGTCAACTCATTCTAGTGGCATTTGGGGGAGGCCTCTACATTGAACTTTCGGCTGAAATGATGATGATGATGATTGCGTGATAGTGTTTAAAACACACCTTTGTCACATTTTATTGTACTGATCGGATGTCGATAAAAAATTACTACCCTTATACCCATCAATCAAACATGAAATAGCTGGCAACTGATTTTTTTTTTTTTGGGTTGTAGATAAATTCATCCAATGACAAATCCCGCCCTTGGGTGGAGCGGGAAGTAGTGTCAGACTCTTACTGACTAAAAACCTACCCCGTTCCATTCTTTGCCTTGGTCCCAGGGCCCCGGGTGACATTTTCACATACCCTTTGACCCCAGTAGGCTTCGGCCCTGTTGGGCCCCTACAGTTTGCTCATTGCTGACAAGTCCTTGAGGCGCGCGGGAACAGTGCGCGCCGTAAACGACTTGAGCTCGGAGCGGTCTGTTACCGGACGGACGGACAGCGAGCTACCCATTGCCCGCCGTCCGCGAGCCCACGCCTACGGTGGGGGCTTCACATGTCTCTCCAACTTACTCAAACGTAAATAACTTGAATTACAGATTTCCAACAAAACAAACTATATTGCGTCAAAGAAAATTGGTACCGCATATAGGAAACGTGAAGCAGGCATATCAATAAAAATACTCTCTTGGATTCCAGTGTTTTACGCTGATCTGAGTCTATAAAGATGATATCATAAAATAGTAAAAACTTTGATAGTTCTGCTCAACGGGACAAACAGTCTCAAATCTTATAGCTTCTTTTTACCGCGATGGTAAAGTCTGCTTTTTAGGGTTCTGTGCCTTAAAAGCAAAAAAACGGAACCCTTATAGGATCACTTTTTGTCCGTCTGTCTGTCAAGATCCTTTATCTCAAAAACGCATGGAGGTATCGAGTTGAAATTAAAAACCACATACTCAGGTCTCCCTGAAGCTGTGAAAAAAATATGTTTCGACACCCTCAAATGAACCAAAATTCATTACTTCCCGTTGAACTAGAACCCTGAAATTTGGCATGAAGCAAGGTCTTATAACACAAATATAGGAAAAAATCTAAAAACTGTAAATTTGTAGATACGTCACAAAAAACATCTTTTCGATTCGAAAAAATCTTCGAGACTCGATTCGGGAATTGAAATATTTACTTATATAAGTTACTTTGTACGGAACCCTTGGTGTGCGTATCCGATTCGCACTTGCCCATTTTTTGTGCTATTAAGGATAAAGTTTGGTAGTATATGGTTTTATGTGTGCAATTTTATGTTATGGTGAACAATTTGCGGGATCGATTATGATTCTTAATATTGTTACATTTTATTTTTACTGCAACATTGATGTCGTGGTCGCAAGCACGACTTGTGAGAATAAGCTTTAAGAGGTTTCTATTGCAGGCGCCTGATAAATTTTCCACAGCGGTCCTTCTTATGCTATGTTTACATGTGGGCCCAGGCTAGGCCAGTCGCCATTGTGTTCCGGAGCTTCCACGTTTATACAATGGTTACACAATAGCGTTTGGCCGAGGCTGGGCCCACATATCCATATTGACTGGCCTGTTGGTCTAGTGGTTAGTGGCCCTGACTGCTATGCTGGAGGTCGTGGGTTCGATTCCCACCCAGGACAAATGTTTGTGATCACACAAACATTTGTCCTGGGTGCTTATCAAAGCACGAACATTTGTTCTGTGTCTGGGTGTTATTTATCTATAATATGTATGTATTTAGAAATATATAAGTATGTTTATCAGCTGTCTAGTACCCATAACACAAGCTCTGCTTAGCTTGGGACTAGACGGTGTTGTGTGATAGTTGTGGAATATTATTATATTATATAAACGTAGCATTAGATTTATTAACAATCTGAATTTGGAAAAATGAAACTTTTTGCATTATCGAGTAGTATATGTACGTTTGAAGACCAACTGGACTTTGAGAGATATGCAGTTAGAGCCGCGCCATAACACTAATTTCAAGTCGTTTGTGGTGCGGGTGCCGACTCACTATTTGGAGACCTGCCTCAAAGGTGAGTTTTGTCCGAAGGGTATCTTGTATTGATGCTTTCATGGTAGGATATCGACGTCGCAGTGGAACACGACGCCGTCACTACGTGTGCAATAGTTTAATAATTTGTTATGCATGGTTTGTTTAGTATTTGGTAAGATTATATTTGTATTTTATCTATGGGCCTTAGTTGCCTGATAATAAAGGATTATTATTATTATTATTCTGAGTCACTCGCTGACTCATCAACGCCCAGCTCAAACCCTTGCCTCTCCTAGAACGTTGAAATACACAGAAGTTTCTTTTATGATGAAGTAGCGATCCGCTTCAGCTTCGCACGGGTGCAATGGTGATATTAAATATAAGTATATTATGCATTTATTATACATATAAACCTTCCTCTTGAATCACTTTATCTATTAAAAACAGACAGCGGGAAGTGACTTTGTTTTATACTACATATGTAGTGATACAAAAAATAAGGGGATCAAAGTTTTTTGACCACCACTAAGTTCGTTTTAGCTTGCACTCGAAAGCAAAACTTCATAGGGTTTGGTTTGGCGCCGGCCGCATGATTCAAGCGAAAAATTTTTAAGTGGTCAGGCAGAAATACGTAACCGCGATATTACCCTCAAAACAAACAAATAATAGTACATTGTTACCCTAGGGGTGAAAGTAACTTATTTAGTGCCGAGAAGAAGTATGGCGTCCGAGCGAAGCGAGGTCGCTAATATTCGAGGGACTAAATAAGCCTTTCACCCGAGGTAAACACTGTGCTTTTCATTAGATACGAATAAAAGGAAAATAAAAATAAAAACCTGAGTCGTCGTCAAAGGTCGTCGTATGATTTTAGGTATGTTTCTTTTGATTTAGGCCGTAAAAGGTTTCCGACTACTGCTTTAACCTCTTCTCTTAGGAATCAGGCGTTGAATCCTTAACTGAATCTGATTATTGTGTAATTACAAAATTTCTTACAGCAAAGATTTAGTAAAGTACCTATAAACCAAATTCTACAACAAGTTTCCCGCCATTTTGTTTTTTTTTCTGTAGTCAATCGGCTATTCAACAATCATTTCTCATTTTTATCAGTGAAAAATGGTAACTATTTCTCATATCTATGTTAGTTTTAAAGAATTAAAGAATTAATTGAAAGTAAATTATAAATAATTATGTAATTAAAAAAAAATATATAGATACTTATTTCTTAATTTCAATTTTACATCGCGCTGTAAATAACTGGCTGTATAGAAAGTTGAGACATAGATCAATAGAAATGGGAAGATAGAACTAGTTTCTTTTTTCAATAATTGACAGCTGTCAGTTGAAAGTGATTCTCCTTAGGGACGAAAAGTATTACTTTCAACCCGCTTCTCAGGCAACTTTAGACCTACTTTCAGCGTATGAGTAATGAAAACATTATTTTTTTCATAATATTCTCTATATTAAGAAACTCTCCGCATCCCGCATGCGTGTTCCACGCAATAAAATACTTGTATGAAAAGGACTTTTGTGGGAACTAGGCATGCGGAGCAATCCCGCATGCGTCATGAAATTCGCACGATTTAAAAAAAGCCCTATTACTCAGTCGCAGACAATCGCGAGCCTCAGTAAGGAACTAGTTAGGCGTAGTAAGGAAGAAGGAGGAGGAGTTGTTGATTCTGAGCCTAATCTACCAGCGGCCTAGTTGGATGATGACTGGCCTGTTGGTCTAGTGGTAAGTGACCCTGACTGTTATGCCGGAGGTCGTGGGTTCACTCTCTGCTTAGCTTGGGACTTGACGGCGTTGTGTGATAGTTGTGGAATATGTATGTATGTGTATGTATGTGTGGATAATTTTCTAGTTTCTAGTGGAATCGGATATTAAGAGCCTTGTGTATGCATGTGTTTTTCCGAGTTTGCATGTTTGTGAACGCACCCACGATACAGGGTAAATTCCTATTGTGGGGCATTGGTTTAAAAAAATAATGTTAAATGCCTATTCGGTTTCACTCCATTGACAAGGACAGAAATCATTTATATAGCGCTAAAAAAAAAGAGGTGGGATGTCAATGCCTTCTCTTCTCTAAGGTGCAGGGCGTTGCAGACTTTTACTGACTAGAACCACACCTGTGTTGTTCAGTTGCCTTTTCTGGGTCCTTACAGTTTGATCCATCGAGGAGTGAGGATTGTATCCAGAGAAATCAGATTTCTGTGGTTGGATCAGATATGTCAAAAATATAGGACCCTTGTTAAAAATGATTTCTCGTGATATCTACCTTACTTGAGTCCCTTCATTGACGTTTATCCCTAGCTTTAGTGGTTCTGGAATATACCTAGTTATAATATTTACAAAGTCCTTTTGCCCTTTTGATTTTCCGAGATTATAATGTTGTGGATGTCCTCGCGTGTGTTACGACTCCAAACTCAAACTCAAACTCATTTGTAATTTAAGTTACGTTTTAATAGGCCTACATGGGCACTTATAAAATGTCAGAAGCTAGCGCACGGTTCCAATTGGTCGTTTCCTATGGAGAAGAACCGGCAAGAAATTCCATGGTTAAATCTCCAATCTCCAAGAAATAAATACATTTTGTCTATTTTTTGGAAAAATAATCGCGTATATTTATTTGTTACTGGTTTTGGCACGTCGGCTGGAAGTTTGGTAAGTCTAAGGACACCGGTACAAACATTTTTGTGTATTATTTATACACCATTAAATTTTGATCGTTTTAATCTCGTGGAGGATCGATTCGGTACATGAAACACTTCATCGCTACGTACCTGGTACAATTGTAGTTTCATATCTTCCAGGAACAAGACGACACACACATGACAAACATATCTAAAGAAGAATAATATCCCGAATCGCTGTGTCAGAGCGCCATTCAAATAAAATTTTCTTTTTTATTGGAGTTTTTGTATTCTACTTTACAAGTCTAAATCAAATAAAAAAGGACCCACCAAACTCAATAATGACATACCTAGGTAGGCAGTACGTTGGTTCAACTCGTTAATCCGTTAAAACAAGGTAGTGACTCGTTTTGCATGACAATCAACCACGAACAATGACACCTGACCTGAATCTGTTAAAATAAACAATGTCTACATAGCTTAGTTGACATACGGGGTACCAGGTTAGCATACAATGTTGGTGGTATGATCTGTGATGGAGTCAATGTTAATTACTTCTAAACGTCTCAAATAGCTGGTGATGCCCGCTAAGGCTAATTCGTGATCCAAGAACGAATGGTAATAAAAGGATTATAGGTGCAGTTTTAGTCAGTAAAAGTCTGACACGCCCTAGAGCGGGAAAAGTCATCAGATGATTTCCCACTTCAAAAAAAAAAAAAACTTGCGACACACGTGGTACCAGGTTGGCATACAACACTGGTGATATAATCTTTGTTGGAGTCAATGTTTTTGTAATAACAATTTATCAGACAACACATCCCACTCCAAAAAAATAACGTACGGGTTGTTAGTAACATTTTAGCTTGTAACATTACTTATTTAGTGATCAACAGGTTTCAACAAGTATTTATTTATTTGTAGAAGTTTTCTTCTAAATATTGAGATATCTGTAACTGAAAACTTCATCCTTCCAGTATTTTGTACATGTTTAACTACAAAGCCTTTTAAAAATTCAAAGTTGGAACGAAAAATGCAGTGCATATAAATTAAATTAAAACTGTGTATTTCAAAAAAGAAAAAAATATTCGATACTTACCTACTAGGATATTATATTTAAAAAGAACTATAGGCACACGAGAGAAACCTTTTAGCTAATAAGTAGTATTGTGGAAACGTCTTATTCAATGCTCAACTCATTATTAAGTACAACGAATCTGTTCAATGAAAAGTCCACGTTCGCAGAACTATAAACATTCCGTCTCTCCCGATCCTAGTTAAGTCTCCTGTTATGTTGCTACGAGGAGCCTCCTTATTGCTTCCAGCTCCTAATAACAATATTTTATGTTAAAACAGTGTATGTAATGCCTGTTAGGGGTACTGGGTTGTTCTAAAGATTTATCGTGGCCCTGGAATGCAAAGGGCACTCAAAGAACTCAGAAGGGTTTTAGTTAGTAAACGTCTGATACTCCCTCTTGCTCCACTCAGAGCGAGAGGAGTTATTTGATAATGTCTCACAACAAAAAAAAAAGAAAATCGTAATGCTGTGGATCAGGGGCGGTTGCGGAATCAAGTGTACCTGATTCTTACTGCTATGCCGGCACAATTGACATCTTGCTAGTTCTAACAGCCTGGTAGTTGAAAGGATGGTCAGCCCGATGATGAGGCACAAGAGGACTCATTGCGCGTCGTTGTAAAAGACTTTTGAATACATCATTTACTTAAAAATTCGCTCTTATACCACCGCTTTTAGAAAAATGAGTGGTTTCTGCACTAGTGCAGAAAAGTGCGCGTGCTCTCCCCCGACACAATTTTATTAAAGGAGGTAAGCGGAACAGAGAATAAAGTCCCGCAAATTTTCGTTGAAAAGGGAGAATCCTCTGTCCAGACGTAACACCCTATTCAAATCGCGTGGAGAACTTTAATTACTCGTTGCGAGATAGTTCGTTTGTGACGACATAGATGTCGCTACAAAATTTATCATATCAGGCTGGGCGTGCGTCGACCTCAACGAGTCGTAAGTGTATTGGAAAACGTCGTTTGATACACGCGCAAATTTGTCACTGCAGCCCTCGGTTCCATGACACATTCGAATTCCGCCTCAGCCGAAATGATAAACTTTCTGTATCAAAAACTACAACTGTAACTTGTATCAAAAACTATTTGTGTAATCAAAATACTATTTTCTTTTCATTTTGGTTCATTTTTATTTTTCACAGCTACAATAAAACAAACGTTTTATTCGCAACCAATCGACACCGCACCGGTATAAATCGTTTGATCACAAAGAAGGCATTGCAATCAGAGGCCTATACAATACAGAATACTTTCAAAGATATCTGTCACAGGTCCCCCGGGTACCTTTCAAAGACTAATCGTACTGAGGCTTGAAAAAAGTGAACGTGTAATGTTTTCAAAGTTGATTGATGTCACAGGAGAGATTGAAATATAATAATAATAGCTTTATTAATTCCTTACACAGATTTTACATTTCTGAACATTTTTGGTGTTTTTTTTTAGGTCGAATCTGAAATCTGAAATCATCCAATTTTTTCCGCTATTGACTGGATTTTGCTGACAAAAACTCACTCCTGTTCTTTTTTTGTCTTCGTCCCAGGCTTCCAGGGTTCTCTCCCGTACAACCCATGGCTCCAGTAGTCTTCGACCCTGTTGGACAGCTACAGTTTTGCTGACATTTACTTGAGGCACGCGTGGATCACTATACGCCGTCGTCGACTCGAGCTTGGTCCAGTCCGTTACCGGAGGGTACGGCCTTCCTCACGCCCTAACTGTGGGGATCACGACCTCTATTTCCAGCTACGGTAGGCGTGGGTTTGTGGACGAACAATGAGTAGCTTACCGTACCATCCGTACCGTCCGGCCGTCCGGTAACAGTTAACAGTTAACATACCAAGTCTAAGTGGTCGATATCAGCAAGACTGATGCCCGCTGGGGCCACGGGGATTTTTTAAAAAGTAAACCCGTTGTCCTAGAATGAAAAGGGCAACTTAAGGACACAGGTGTGATTTTGGTCAGCAAAATCCGCTTCGCCCCAAAGCGGAAGAAGTCATTGTATGATTTTACACACTTTATAAAGAGTTCTGTTTAAAAAAAAAACTCTTATTATAATTCAAATACTGATTTTGCTGTTACAAAGTTTAAAATATCAGCAGGAGTGAAAATTTATTTTCAATACACTTATTTGAAAACTCGCTCTTATCTCACCGCTTTTAGGCACGCAATTGACTGTTTTCCGCACAAGCGCAGAAAAGTGAGCGTGCTCGTCCCCGCCACAATTTTTTTACATTTATCGTATCAGGTTAGGCACGCGTCGACCCCCACGAGTCGTAAGCGCGTCGTAAGTGTATTAAAAAACGTGTAAATTTGTCACTGCAGCCCTCGTCTCCAAAACAAACACGCCAAAATTCTCGGTTCGTGCGAATTCTGTCTCGGTTGCAGTGGCAAACTTTCTGCAATTGCTGTACTATTTTTGCTACATAATTATATCTCCTTTTTATAAGTACGTAACTTATGTAATTAACATAAGAGTAAAAAAAAAACCATTGTTAAAATTAAGACGAAAATTTAACTTTTCATGCCTGAAAAATGAAAGGAGAAAATTAAAAATATTACAAAAGTCTGGGTGGGACGGAATTATCAAATCCGGCTTCATTTTAATTTCCTGTTAAAATCAAACGTTGGAAATTTAAATAAAGTATTAGCACCACGATAAGAGCTATTGATAAATTAAAAAAGTAAAAAAGCCTTTCAAATACCTCGAATATTTTAATGAGATACTAGAGTGGCATAAACTTCAAAGAGTAAAACAAAATGGAACGGCTTTTAAATTGTGACGTGAGACTACATGGAGCCATAAAAAGCGGTGCATCGGTACCACTGTCTTACTGTGTAGAAACGGACCTCCCAGAGTATCTCCGATCAGTATTGTGACGAGATGACGAGACGCCATTGTGGGTCATACAAAGCGCCCGTTTAATGAAATACTTTAGTGGACAACTACCTGTGACGTTCTAGTAGCGTATCGGTGAAAAAGTTGACGGTTGGGGCTTTTAAATTTTAATAGACGCTTAATTTTTTAGTGGTTCAAAACCAAACTAAAAGTTAGACCTTTTTAATTAATTAATAGAGGTAAACACGCCTAGTGTTAAAGATGACACTTAAATATTATAGCCAGTGCAAAAATGAACTCTGAATTACGGCTTATATTTTGTTCGTTAGGTACTCAATATTATATTGACCAGCGCTCTTTGTACTAAGGAATCATATCACATAAGATAGTGCTAGATAGATTGTGGATTGCGGATTTGGAAAAGGAATAAACCGTTTTAAAATGAAGTTTCATTATACGATTTGGCACGGCTTTCCATGTAGAAAGTTTTCAAAATCTATCCAATAGGCTTTGGCAACTGAGTCGGTTTCATTATTTCTTTAAATTGTCTTTGTAAAATGAGTATTTGTTATAACTAACTAGTTTAGAATAACGTCCTGCTTGGCATAGGAATCTTTTCGCGTTTAAAACATGGAAATTAGTTTCCCAGGCTAAGATTTTTCTTTTACCGTAGGAATTTTTAGTGCAACTATTGACAAATATTCCAGATTTTTTATATCTCATGTTTCCCTATTACTAGATAAAGACATTAAAGGTTTACCTTACGAAGAATCCCAAAAATAAAAAAATAGTTTTATTCATCTCATACGCATTGCGAAATCATCATGCCGGCAAAGGTTAGAGACGGCTGATTATTATTAAAAATAGGTAGGTACACCGACTGTAAATAAGTCGTACTGGATTTTTTTAATGGTATACCAGGGCCCTGTAACTCAAAGGGTAACTGACGGAACACAGGTCGGTTTTAGTCACTAAAAATATGACATTCCCTTTCACTGCCGCCAGAACGGGAGGAGTCATTTGAAGATTCCTCACCGAAAAAAGGTATCATTACAACTATAAAACATTTTCGGAAGGATCTTGTGTTGTCGTCACTTACATGTACAATGTACATCATTCACAGAGTAAATCTAATGAGAAGAAAAGAATTGAACACAAAAAAATAACTTGAAAGAGAGAAATAGTTACAATAGACACGGGTCGCTATTTTCTGTCATGATGCCCTTTATCTGTATGAAAAGTATTTGACAATTCCATCTCTAGAAAAGTAGCAACTCTGATTCGTTAGTGCAAATTATGTTTTACCTAAAACGTTTAAGACCAATCGATTTATGATGTCCTAGTACACCTATCTCTCTATTATAGTATGTTGAGCCATTGTTCAAAGAGATTTGAGGCAACTGTCTGCAGTGGACGATGTTGACCACACTTCAGCGTCCATTGATAGATTAATAGCTACTGTAATGGATCGATTGTCTATGCATACAGTAGGGAATGGTCTAGTTAGTTTCCATGAGATGGTGTGAATATTATGTAACGGGTATCTGATCTGCAATGGCCTATGATGGCCCATGATACCAATATAATATCTAAGACTTTTTATGAATTCATAACTGTTCTATTAGGTTAATTTAGAAATTGACAAGGTAGCAGTATTGAAACCATTTTTTTAACTGTGGAACAATGTTCGAAAACAGACCAGTACTTTCAGGTACTTACCTAAAAAGATCGAAAAAATATTTTTTTTATATCGCTCCAAAATTTTTAAAAAAAGGAAAACAATCCATTAATTAATAACCAATTATATAAATAAATAAACAAAAATCGCTCACTGCATAAAACGAGCCAGTAACAAAATTGAGTTTAAAATTAGAACAAGTGGTGTTTTTTTTTTTTTTTTTTTTGATAGGTAAAATAGAACAAGTGGTGTGACGCATTCTGTAACACAATCATGTTTTATGTGATTTAGCTACATGTAGAGATAAGTAAAGATATTGGAATTTGCAATTATAATTATGTCAAAGTTACCATTTGGATGGCAATTTGTATTAAACAATTTTCGTGAAGCGCGGCAATCCTTGGGAATTGACAGAACTGGGTATGTCCCTGCGTACAATATTTTCTGATAAACAACAAACAACAATAAGTTATTAAATGAAGCAGCAATTAAGATTTGAAATATTGCAATGAGGAAGAGTGGGAACTTGGTGGAACTCTTTTGTACCCGCGAAACCTAATGGCAGTTACGTCACATGTCAGTGAATGCACCCGTTTTCTGTTATTTGACAGTTTCCCCTTACACGAGATTGGAAAGGTTCTAACTTATTTCATTTTTAGCGAACTTGAAAAAAAACATTTTAGTGAAAAGAATAAAAAGGGTAAGTGCGAGTCGGAATCGCGCACTGAGGGTTCCGTACAAAATTATGTAATAGGTCAATTCCTCGAATCGCAAAAAGTTTTTTTTTGTGTCATAACAGCAAACTGTTTTCAGAATTAACCCTATACCTGTGCTAACGCTTTATGCCAAATTTTAAGATTTCGGGTCAACGGGAAGTATGAATTTTGATTCTCTTGAGAGTGTCGAAGTTTACGTTTTTTGCGACATAAACGGCCGTATCTATCTAGACTTGAGTCTATTGTTTTAATTTCAACTCAATAACTCCTCGCGTTCCTGGGATAGATTCTTAACAGACATAGAGACGGTCAACAAAGTGATCTATAAGGGTACCGAGTTCAAAAAAAAAAGAACAAAAGAATCATCAATTCGAATATTCAAACAAATAAAAATACTACAAAATTTGCTTCCATAACATCCTTAAAACATAATATATAACGTTTAGTATAAAATACAAAGTGAAGGCTACGTTTACAAAATCGATGCCAAATGAATCGTTAATTACACTTCAGCCTTCAGACTTTAGTTCGGTTTAAATAATTAAGCTCGTCACCCAATATGTTCACAACTTTCGATTTGTTCGAAATTTGAAATAGGCTTTAACATAAAACTCGATCAAATGAGAGCTGGTTGCTCGTTTATAACATTCTACTGCCTCATGAAGTCTTAGTACTTTGGATGGAAAAACTGCAATTTGGATTTTTGTCTCTATAGAAGCCGAGGCTTTTTTTGGTGGATAATCATCAAATAAATTCTCGCGCTCTGGGTGAAGCGAGAGGGTGTGTTAGACTTGTACTAATTACTAGTACCCATGTTCCTTTGAAATAGGCTTCAACGTGAAACTCGATCAAATGAGAGCTGGTGACTAGTTTATTTTTTAATATTCTACTGTCTCATGAAGTCTTAGTACTTTAGTTGAGAAAACTGCAATTTGGATTTTTGGTGATGATTGTTTTCTCGATTGAAGCTAGGCCTTTTTTTTTGTGAAAAATCATCAAATAACCTCTCGGGCTCCGTGTGAAACGAGAGGGTGTGTTAGACTTTTACTGACTAGTACCCAACTGTGTTCCGTCTGTTACCCTTTGCGTTCCAGAGATAAGGTATCTCTTTCGAAGAGTCAAACATCGCTCATTAATTTATGTTTTTGCGTTTAGGACCATGGTAAGTTTTTAGAACATCGACCCTACACTCAAGGGGCCAACCCTTGAGTTTTGCTGAAATTTGTTTGGCTCAACACCTCGGGCTTACCGGACGGCCAGACGGCCTACGTGCTCGTCTTCCGCAAAGTAGCCTAGTGGCTGGATTATTGACCGAATTATTTACTATTAAAGGGGTCTATCAAGAAAAAGGTCGAATGAGAGTTAAACACAGCAAGCAAAAAGGCAATAGGCAAAGATATTCATCTACCTAAGCCTTTTGTAAAATAAATAATACAGTCCCTATGTTGTGAGTCTAAACAATTTGTGTGTAAATTCATTGTATTTAATACGAAATGGTTCTAAAGCCATCCTGCGCCCTTTCTGAGTGTTGACTTAGGTTTGTTTCTGTAGTGTATACATGCCCCAACTCCGAGGGTAGTAGGCACATAAGTTGACTTTAACAGCTTAAGGCGATGTCCTACTGACATACATAGCTTTGTAAATATTGTTTGATATCTCCATTTATGAAATTGAGACTAATGACAGTGTTTGAAAGAACTAGTTTTGGGTACAATATATATCCTTACGCGGTAGACGTATTTTAGTTACTAACACATCTAATTGCGGTGGCTCGGTTGGCTCCATCTTTCTTATATCTATGGTTGACGCAGTGGGTTAGCGAATGGCAGTTGCGCTACGGATCGTGGGTTCGATTCCTGCAGGGAACAAGTTTTTTTTTAATGATATAAACTAGTGCTTGACTGCGATCTCACCTGAAGGTAAGCAGTGAAGCAATGGATGATGGTGAATCGCTCTAGTTTATTAAGAGTCTATTGGCTTTAGCCTTGAAGACACTAGAATTATAATCGGATGGGAAGACCGCTGCCGAAAAATGGCCTGCAGATAGTTCTTCAGTGTGTGGGTGTTATGTGTATGGAAATTTGCATGTTTGTGAACGCATCCATGTTACCTGTATCACACGGGTAAGTGTGGGGTAAAGTTTTTTTTTTTTAATCAGAAGATGAAACGAAGATTTTTTTTTTGTGGAATCACAACTGTTGGCCATTCTTGCTTTTACTATTAAGAAGGATTATATTTGTGTTCTGGAGAGCTGTTGGACAAAATTATAGTTGGTGGAAAATTCAAAATGTTTGGGACTGACTACGTGACATTTCGGTGGTGTGATGTCTCGACACATGACATGCCATTATTATGATTAAGAAACCTTATTATCATCGATATATATGTACTACGCACTAGATTAAACGTGCCGTACAATCACTTTGCTTGAGTTAAGTGTACTGCAGGCCATACCCTTCTTTACATTGATGACTTGATGACATTAGTGAAGTTTTGCAGTATTTAAGCGCTGTAAGTTTTAAAAGTTTTGTTAAACGTCATAATGCACATGTAGCGCTGCAGCGAACTTTTGTTTTAACGTTTCAGTATTGTGACAAATAGTTTCCATGAACGAGCTTGTCTATCACTTATGATATGGGAAATTATCATCTGTTCTTAAGCCAAACCAGCTAGCCTTGGAATGCAAAGGGCAATAGAAGAAACACGAGTGTGTTTTAATAAGTAAAAGTCTCTCACTTTTCCTCGCTCCACCCAGAGCGGGAGAAGTTATTTCATGATCCATCATCATCATTATCATTTCAGCCGAAAGACGTCCACTGTTGGACATAGGCCTCCCCCAAGTGTCGCCACAATGAACGGTCCTGTGCATTTCGCATCCATCGGCTTCCCGCAGCCCTTGCCAGGTCATCGATCCACCTTGTAAGAGGCCTTCCAACACTGCGTTTTCCGGTACGCAGTTGCCACTCCAGACCCTTTCGCCCCAACGGCCATCGCCAACGGATTTCATGATGTTCTAAACAAAGGGAGAAAAAAGCCAATCTAATACTATGGGAATATTTTCAGAATAATAATGTAAATTTAAGTACAAATTAAAGATGCCATTCGAACCGCTGCACGACTGGTTTTCTGTTTAGTATTATGGATTTTTTTGGAAGCTGTTCTGAACGCAATAGTGGCCGCACGTGCTGGCGTGCTTCGGTTGCAAGTGTTGCCGTGACCTGCAGCCGCAGCCGATCGCAGACTGGATTGAATCGTAGATTTGCGACTGGTAGCACGTGCAGCCAGCCACGGAATCACTCCCAGCTGTGGATGCAGGCTGCGAACAACTCGAAAAAAACTCGATCAAATGAGAGTTGGTTGTTCGTTTATTTTTTAACATTCTACTGCCTCATGAAGTCCTAGTACTTTGGTTGGAAAAACTGCAATTTGGATTTTTTTCTCGATAGAAGCCTTGAGAGGGCTTTTCTTAGTGGAAAATCATCAAATTAATAAATAACCTCTCGCGCTCTGGGTGAAACAAGAGGGCGTGTCAGATTTTTACTGACTAGTACCCAACTGTGTTCCGTCAGTTACCATTTGCGTTCCAGAGTTAAGGTTAGTTATGTTTTTGCGTTCAGGACCATGTTAAGTTTTCGGAACAATCCAACTGGCTTAGCAGGCATCGACCCTACGGAATCACTCCCAGCTGCGGATGCAGGCTGCGAACGCAGGTAGCACGTGCTACCGCCGTAAGTGCTGCCTGCATCTGCAGCCTGCCACCGGAGTTCGAATGTTACCCATAATCGCCATTCATTCTTTTAATCAATACTTACTGAACTTTATTCAAAGCAACTTTACCTATATTCCAATATGCTTTCCTAGTACCTCGATATAATTCCTCAAGTCTTCAAGATGACAAAAGTTTTTTTCTATGTTCAAGTCGGCTAACTTTGCCAATCATCGAGATATCCAGCTTTTACTTCGAGTGTTTGATACTTGGAGTTAGAGTATGAATGAGCTGTAGATTATTCTAAGAAATACGTTATAACATATAGTTTTAGGTACTATTATAAATAGTGGAAATTAAAATAAGGTTTGGTTGTAATTTTTATTTTCTTTTTTATTGCCGGTCGGCTGTTACTTTTGCCAGGCTTTACTCTCGTGAAAGTAGGAAATTAGCCTAATTCTTGGGGACAGTCATTTAGCTGTTCGAGCGTGAAAGAGTAACAAACATACACACACACTCACATACACACATACAAACTTTCACCTTTGCAGTATTAGTGTGATTTACGTTCATTTTGCTTCACAATAAGTTGTTTACTATTGCCAAGCTTTCTGTAGCTTTTAAGAAAGTCTTCCTTCCAGGCTCAGGCAGGCAGAAAAGTCACATAATTATACATTTTGTAGCTGAAACGTAATTTATCCGAATTCCAGGGTTACTACAGAAAAATTCCAGATGTAAAAAAGCGATAATAATTTTCTCGATAAGTACCAGGATTACATGTCTAGCCGGAGCTCTAACGACATTTAGACTGAAGAGGCGGCAGTAAATGGCCATATAATTATGTTGGAAGCTTGTCTGATCCATACTCTTTGACCATGCAGGTATTAGATACTTTACTAACTTTTAATAACATCGCTGAATATATAATGTTTACAGAATCAAATCCTGTTTATTCAATCGGTAGCGATATGATTGGTTGCTTGTTTTCATAATTAATGTGTGTAACAGAAAGTTTAGGTTTCCTTTTACATCCATGTATTCGGTACAAACAAATTATATAGGGTGACAGGTTCGATATTTAAACACGTGATTGTAGTCACCATAGAAAACAACTTTTGCTTTGGGACCAAACACGAAATATCAAAAAACAAAATCAGTCAAGTTCAGTACATTTTGACCAGTTAAGCGAACATAAATGTCTCTCTGTAACGAACATAAAACTGACCAGCAGATTTTTTCGCGATATCAGGTATGATCCCATAGAAAAAGTTGTTTGTTTTCATGACTACAATCACTTGTTTAAGTATCGGTCACTAGAAAGAAAGAAAGAAAGAAAGAAAAACTTCTCTGGGTGGGGAAAGAATGTCAAACTCTTCTCTCTTCTACTCCACTCGGGAGAAAGCCCTAGTTTATCTTCTACCAGAGTTTTATCCTGCAAGGAGTTGCCGCAGCTCTGGAACGCAAAGGGTAACTGAAGAAGCACACCGTGCCAGACGACAGCGGGCGGGAGAGGCGCTCGCCGCGGGCGCAGCCCGGCTGGCTCGCCTGGGATTGCATATTCCACCTTACTAACGAGTGCGTACATCATAATTCTTTCAATAATGTTTCTCGCCGCATCGCTTGTAACTCCAATTCATTCTTTTTAATTTTTATCAAGTATACAGTCCACTAAAATTACTGGAGTTTTATATATAAGTTGTCCTATTACCACCTATAGGATTTTACCGCGCCTGTCTAGTGGGCTTTAGTCAGCAAAAGTCTGCCACACCCTCTCGCTTCACCCAGAGTAGGAGAAAGTATTTAACGATTTGCACATTTCCTGTGAGATAGGTCTCCCAAAGTAATTACAAAATACCCTTTTTTCAGTAATCTATTCACTCGTACAAAGTAAACAAAAATATACGAAAGTATCTTCAAAGCACACCAATTCAAACAAACTTTATGAATAAAATATGCTAGCTAATTACTTTTTAACATAAAATAATCAGCCAGTACACACGTATGAAATGTTTGAACAAATTACCTTTTTAAACGATTTAAACGCAGTCTCCTTAATTGACTTTTACGCCAAAATTAATGGCAATAAATTATTTTCAGTACACTTGCTGCAAGCTTAATTAGGACACTTTTAGATCATTACGCGTTACTGGGGCTATAAATTTTGTAGACAGTGTAGGTATGGGTTTTTGGCGGTATTTGGGACAGAGAGTAAAGTCCCACATACCTCCGTTGAAAAGGGAGGATCCTCCGACCAAACAGGTGTTGTGTCTGGTGGGCTATTGCCCAATAGATGTATTCGGGTTTGTTCTATATGTTCCAATCGCGCCGCGAATCTTACTTGCGCGATGCAGGATTAGTTCATTTGTGACGACATAGATGTCGCTACATCACTCCCCTCCGGAGATCGGAGATCGATGGTTTTTGATGCTTCTTGATGCGTCGTGTGATGCGTGCCAGGCCAATGGAGGTTGGTTCCAGTGAGTCGGAACCGGATTCCGCATAGTTCTCGGTGAGTCGGAACTGTCTGCGGTGATGCCCCAGTGAATCGGGGTGGTGCTATCCCAGTGAGTCGGTCACAGGCCTCGCCGCTTACCGCCTGCGCCGCGCCCGTGCATCTTTCCGCCGCATATTGTTACGCGAAGTTCGAAATAGTTGCTGCACGAAGGCTGCGCTGACGTTCTTTGTCAAGGGTCACCAGTTTGGCGGTATTTGGGACAGAGAGTAAAGTCCCACATACCTCCGTTGAAAAGGGAGGATCCTCCGACCAGACAGGTGTTATATCTGGTGGGCTATTGCCCGATAGATGTATTCGGGTTTGTTCTATATGTTCCAATCGCGCCGCGAATCTTACTTGCGCGATGCAGGATTAGTTCATTTGTGACGACATAGATGTCGCTACAGGTTACTGCCGACATTCAAGTCTTGCTGTCTTATTGAGTTTATTTTACATGTACGAGCAAAAGTCTGATAAAGATAATACTTTGCTTTGTTGTAAAAACAAAGGGAAGAAATCATCATCATCATTTCAGCCGAAGGACGTCCACTGTTGCTCCCCCAAGTGTCGCCAAAACGACCGGTCCTGTGCGTCTCACATCCATCGCATTCCCGCGACTCTCACCAGGGCCTCAAGTCTGCTACTACAATAGTGTCAGAATCGTCTATCATTGATTTCATCACGGTTGATTTTGACAAGTTTGGTAATCTACTAATATAATGGCGTCACTATGACTTTCCAACAGTCAATCAGTAACACACCATTGAAAGAAATGGTAATCTCGTACATAATGACAAATTAATTTCTGACTTATGGGGTAATCTGCTAAAATTTTGTCAGTTCCTTTGATTAGTGACTTACCATTAGATTTGTTTGAATACGACAAAGTTATTCTACCACCATTCTTTTACGAGACCAATAACCGACCAATGATCGACCATTATGATTTAGCAGATTAAGAACTTTACTAAAATGACAATGAGATTGTGTTGGAATGTCGAAATTACAAAAATAGCAGAGTTGGGCCCCTGGTCATCGGTCCACCTTGTGGGAGGCCTTCCAACACTGCGTTTTCCGGTGCGCGGTTGCCACTCTAGAACCTTTCGGCCCCATCGGCCATCCGAAAAAATCATTTAGTAATAATTTTACTGTAGTTTTGTAAGCAAACCTGCATTAGAATGGCTATTGGTTCTAATTAAACAATCTCATATTATTGAAATCTCATATTAGTCAGTTATGCCCACACTGAAAGCATAGCCACGTTGAATGGCACCAATTAAGTTATAGTATTTGCACCATTCAGCAGCCACAGCGGTAGCCCGAGCACAGTTTGCCGTGCTTGGAACATGAGATGGCGTAAGGGTGTCGACACAGGTTGTATTCCACACCAGAGGCCTACCCACTTTTCATGGCACCGACGCTATGCAATTTCGTCTGTTGATATCCTAACGTACCAAAACGCTAAGTTCTAATACGGAAGGTACAGCGGTGACAATGCCTTATTAATCGTTTTGGCTCGTCGTTTATACGGCGTACAATGCGTTTCAAATAACAATAGGATCGATTGCCATGGTGTGACGTCACGTGATGCTATCTTTTTCTTCTTGCCCTTATCCCATATTGCTTGGGGTCGGCGCAACACGTTTTTTTCTACCACTCTATCCTGTCATCTGTCACACTATTACTAACTCCCTTTTCTTTCATATCACTCCTCACACAATCCATCCATCTCTTCTTCGGCCTCCCTCTTCGTCTCCATTCATCTACGTGTAAACTCAGAACTCTTTTAGTAACATGCGTTTCATCCCTCCTCTTCACATGACCATACCAAGACAAACGATTTCCTTTCAACTTTTCGGTCACTGGCACCACTTTCAAACTTTCTCTAATATACTCATTTCTCACTTTGTAAATTTTCGTCACACATATACTTTTATATTAAAAAAAAATAGCTTTATTTTATAGGCAGCAATGTCCTTCAGATTCGTAAAACCTTGTTCATAAATAATGGCCATCAATGGCCAATTCCATTACGGTGTGTTCACACATCAATGAATTGTTATGTTTACCGGATCATGATGTAATGCGATTCCTTTTTATTTTATCAGTGACAGTTAAACTTCTAAAGCCGTATTCATACGCTCACAAGTCGTGAAAATTACGAATAGATATACGGATTCAAAATACGAATCCGAAGTCACGAGTCATTCCTATCATTTAACGGATCGTTTTTTTTTAGGGTTTCGTACCAAAAGGGTAAAACGGTACACTATTACTAAGACTCCGCTGTCTATCATCTGTCTGTCTGTCGGTCTGTCTGGCTGTATCTAATGAACCGTTATAGCTAGACAGTTGACATTTTCACATATGATGTATTTCTGTTGTCGCTATAACAACAAATACTAAAAATGAGGCTCCCATACAACAAACGTGATTGTTTTACCATATATTTTCTACAGACGGACCCTTTGTGCGCCATTCCGACTCGCATTTAGCAAGATTTTTGTTTGATTTTTGCACGATGATATCCGTACAAAATCAACATCCATGTTGGTTTGGTATATAAATCCAATATTGTGTGAAAATCATAATTGAGTTCTAATGGTCATTAGAACCCAATCAATTTTACTGATGCCAGAAACATGAAAGACAAAACGTATCATATCATAATTCGGTTAATAAATAATGGTAATGTCGTAGACGTCTTTAACGAATCGTAATTAATTCCAAATCGTTAATGAAGGACGCATGTGTGAACAAACCATCACAAAAAGATAGCCACCGACTCTTAATGACATATTCCTCACGTATAAAGCCTCGTGCCAATTGGGGTAGATAATAATATAGATTTTTCGTCACGAAAAGAGAGGTTTAATTTGGTCCCCGCATTCATTTTGTCGTCGTGTCGCGCCTAAATTGAGTATGTGCCTTAATATCGCCCCACTTTTAGGGCCCGTTATTTGTGACTCAATATATAAAAGAGCACGACGTTTACCGGCATTGTTTGCTGTGTGCCTGGTACTAAACGTGAAAAATTATGCTGACATGAATAAACAAGGCTCTATGAAGTGTTATTTTTAAAGTATTTTTCTTGTCAAAAATTACTAAAAAGTAACCGAATTTTTAATTTTTTACTTATAATCAATTAGGTACCAACTAAACTCGCCCTATCTTACAAATGGATCTAAGAGTATGTTTCATTGATCATTTTAATCCCTTTTACTTCAATTGGCGAGCCTCCAGTCATTACTTAGCTCTCTGTCATATAAATTGGGGATGTTCGTAATGTTTCTTTTGTTTTTAGTAGCCTTAGCTCATCTGACCCTCTTTTCAGACAGAAAATGGTTAGTTTTAAATGTCACACAAATTTTTAATCAAAATACATCACAGTAATGGGTAGCTCGCCGTCCGACAATTCGGCAACAGTCCGGTCCGGGGCCCAAGTCGTCGACGGCTAGTAACGTTCCACGCGCATCTCAAGGAGTTGTCAGCAAATCGTAGGGGCCCAGCAGGGTCGAAGCTTACTGGGGCCATGGGTAATATGAAAGCCCCGGGGTCCTGGAACGAAGGCAAAGATAGACCAGGAGTGGGTTTTTAGTCAGTAAAAGTCTGTCACTGTCTCTCGCCCCGCCCAAGGGCTTGGAGATGCCATTGGCTGATTTTCCCACCGAAAAACCAAACAGGTACAACCCATAAGTTTATACTTCAGTGCTTATAAAACGTCACAAATTAGTTCACGATTCCAATATTGGTCGTCTAGTGAAGATGAAATGGTGGAAAACGCCACGCTTATATTTAAAAATAAATTTGTAATTGATTTTAATCAGTAATGAACCTACTAACTGATTTATGAATACATTGTTGTGTTACATGAGCAACAGAGATGTTGCCCTCTACGCTATCTTCACACCAATTGGGATATGTAAGAACGAAGAAATAAGGCAGCTTTTTGACCATCACACATGGTTTTATCAGCAAGATTTCCCTGAAGTAAGAATGCCCTGAAAAGCATCCAAGAAGCGTCTACTCTTTGATTAATTCTAAACCAATAAATCTTCATTGAAAAAGAGCCAAAATCTTTTATAAGCAGCTGATATACGACTATACAGTCAGACAGGTATAAATTGTACGATATTTCGGCACCACCTAAGTTCGGCAGATAGCTGTAACAAAATTAATTGCCGTAGGGCTGGTTCTCAAACAAGTACCTAATTTAGCGATGCGTAAAAAATCTCCGCAGGGCATTGCTTAAAAATGCCGGAGATACGGTCAATAAATGGGACGTGAGGGTTACTTTGATGTATGTACAATGTAATCGCTGGTTGAAGGCGCATTTGAATAAGGGATCAGTTGATGGATAGTCAGATTTTCATGTTATGGATGGTAGTTGAAATTCACTTGTGGACACATCAAAGGACGAGGTCATTTTCAAACCAAATTACTTTTATTTATTTATTTATTTTTTACTTTAACAAAAACGGCTATCCGCCAATTATTTCCGCCAATTTATTAGTTAAAGACATAAACACAAAAACTCACACACTCACCTCACAGAACTCCAGACATACTGACATGATCGTCTTCCATTCATCCGCGAACACATCACAGTCAGGGTGCGTGTCCAAAAGAGTGTTGAGCGCAGAGAGAGTGCGAGGGACAGGAGACTGGGCTCGCGCCACAGTGTGACTCGCAGGCACACAGAATAAGCTATGTTTACACTAGCATTCTGCCTCAGTTTCAAAATCAAATGCATTAGGTAACAGTAAACTCATTTTTATGGTTCCATACCCAAAGGAAAAAACAAGACCTTTTGGAGGTAAGCAGAACAGAGAGTAAAGTCCCACATACCTCCGTTGAAAAGGAAGGATCCTCCGACCAGACGGGTGTTATGTCTGGTGTGCTACTGCCCGATAGATGATGTCGGGCTGTTCTATATTATGTTCCAATCGCGCGGAGAACTTTAATTGCGTTATGCAGGATAGTTCCTTTGAGACAACATCCCTTCTCACCGGAGATCCTCGATGGATGCCTCATGATGCGTGCCAGGCTAGTGGAGGTTGGTTCCGATGAGTCGGAATCGGAATCCGCATAGTTCTCGGTGAGTCAGGGGGGAACTAAGGTTCCCAGGATTTGGAACGAAGACAAATTCTTCTCCTCTAGGAGAGGGAATTGGCCATAACCCAGCACGACGGCTCGGGACTGGCTCGTTATTAATATACATCGATAAAAAAGGTGGGGTGAGTAGCAAATTCAATAAATGGGCCCCAAAATATGGTCTTAGCAATTTAGCAATATGGGGCAATATATCCTGAGGTGCTTGAGGAGTGAAGAGGCCACGGCTAGCAGGATAATCCCGAAAGTTCGGTCAATCAAGATACCAACATTTTACTGGATTATATACCTATCTTAAGAGCATGTTTGCTTTACTTATTTTATTATTTGTATAAACGTCTTTGACATTCTCGGTACTCTGTGATCCCGGATGTTTAGGAGTGAAGAGGTGTGAAGGAGTACGAAAGGCCGAAACTAACCTGCAGAAACCTGTTAGATACTCTAATATCAACGGGCCGATTGCCGAATATCCTGTTCCTACGCAATGTGCAGTTTCGCGATATGGTTGCTTCAATCAAGTTAATGCTTAGAACGCGACTCGGGACTGGCTCGTTATTAATATACATCGATAAAAAAGGTGGGGTGAGTAGCAAATTCAATAAATGGGCCCCAAAATATGGTCTTAGCAATTTAGCAATATGGGGCAATATATCCTGAGGTGCTTGAGGAGTGAAGAGGCCACGGCTAGCAGGATAATCCCGAAAGTTCGGTCAATCAAGATACCAACATTTTACTGGATTATATACCTATCTTAAGAGCATGTTTGCTTTACTTATTTTATTTTTTGTATAAACGTCTTTGACATTCTCGGTACTCTGTGATCCCGGATGTTTAGGAGTGAAGAGGTGTGAAGGAGTACGAAAGGCCGAAACTAACCTGCAGAAACCTGTTAGATACTCTAATATCAACGGGCCGATTGCCGAATATCCTGTTCCTACGCAATGAGCAGTTTCGCGATATGGTTGCTTCAATCAAGTTAATGCTTAGAACGCGACATGCTTTTTTTGATTGCCACAACGCGTTATAAGTAAGTGCCACGTCGCAACATTCTCCATACATGTTGAAAAGAATCTTCAACGCGGTCTAAACTATTTTCAGTGGCGTAGCTACTAAGGGGCTAGGCGGGGCAGTGCCCCGGGGCCCACAAGCTCGGGGGGCCCCCGAAGCCTGATTAACAAACCGCATATTGAACGAGTGAAAAATTATATTGAAAGTTTTGGTGAATCAGATAATATTGTGACCACTGCAGTTGGTTGAAAAGCCTACTCAAGAAGATTTGGTAACTAAGCAGTGAAAGATACTCTCGCCTATAATATTAACGACGACGATGTCTGTCGTTGATCGTTGTGTGGGCATGTGAATGATCAATGTTCTTATAACTTAGATTTTTTTAAAGATAAAGTTGCTTTGCATTTTTAAAATATGTATAATATAATTATAGTATATTAATAAAGCCTAAACAGTTTAGGGGCCCTAAGTTGGTTTTTGCCCCAGGGCCCTTGCTCACCTAGCTACGCCACTGACTATTTTACTTACATTGTGCAATTTCGGTCCTAAAGCAAATGTTTGAATACTCTCCAAGTAAAATGCGCCGAACATTTTTCAACATAATAATAAATCAAAGCCGAATTTATCAATCAAACAAACAATTTTTTTTTCATGTTTTCCAACGAAAAATTATTTTATTATAAAAGACTTGCGAAAATCTAGTCAGTGTCATCCAGTGACAAATTATTTTGACGTGTCATCAATCAGATACATTCAACAATGACAAAGGCTACCGACCATTGCTTAATCGGATTTGAACAAGACAAAACGCTGCGTTACTTCAAAATAGATTTTTGTTATTTATAAAAACGGTGTAGGTATGTATTGTGTGATTCTAAATAAATGGAATATCACTTTTATCATAGTGGTATTAGAAATTTGTACACCATTAAATTTTGTTTTTAATCCCGTGGAGGATCGATTCGGAACATGGAACACTATCTATTTGTAAAGAGAAAATTAAAAAATAATGTACTTTTTTTAAAAACTCAAATTTATTTTACGCATGTACGAAATTAATTTCTTTAAGTAAACGTCAGCTGAGCGAGGCCAATGATCTGTAGGTAGTTAGTAGGCAACGTCCGACAACTACCTACAAGTTCATTGACTCGTTTACTTAAAGAAATAAATTTCGTACATACGTATATTAACTCGAGTTTTAGAAAAATAGTACTTTATTTTTTGATTTTATCTTTACAAATCGATAGCGTTTCATGTACCAGATCGACCATCGACCCTCCACAGGAATAAAACGGTCAAAATTTAACGATTGAAATATGAAAGCAAAATACCACTCACTGGTTAATTACAAAATCTCAGAAACTATAACACCTGCAAACTTAAAATTTGGCAGGTATAGGTTGTAGATATTCGCTAAGAACGGATTTTACGAAACTCCACTCTTAACGGGGTACAACGGAGCTTGGAATTTGTATGGAGAAACCGACCATCAACCGGGCGAAGCCGCCGGCAGAAGCTATAAATGTCAAGATTATCTCGACAATATAGGCAGGTTTTATAACGTCTTGAAAGTTACTTTTTTATATTTTTGGCTGGTCATCGTATAAAAAGTTGATTTATTTACCATTAGAATATGGATGTATGATATGTATGCATGCATACATTCTAATGTTTTTGTAATATTTGACAGCAAATAACACTACAATAAAATTCTCAGCTCCATTTTACTCGCGCCTGTTACGAAACAGGCGCGATTTTAGTATCCATGTGTTGTCCAGTTAGGCAGACACTTGAAATACAAAACTACATCAATTCGATATCATAATATCCACAAGAAATCAATTGAAATAAAGTCGCAAATAAATTTAAACAGCCACTAAACTTCACTCGTATAAATCCTGCCAAAAATTTCTTGAAAGTATGTTTTATATTTTTTACAAATTATAAATCCAAAATGACTTTAAAAAGCTGTGACCAGAATGAGTACACTGAACCAATCTTAGTGCGGCCTCTTCTAGTCTTCTTCATAATTATATCATAATTATATCCAAATACTAGCTTTGAAATGGCACCTTTTTCTAAAACGTTCATCTTCCTTCAACATACTGCATACCTAGTACATCTTCGCCAACAAACGAGGACGTGGCGATTGACGCCTTATAGAGCTTAGACGTAGCACTAATAGTTGCAGTAATTGCTCGGGCGCTGTAAAATACTCGTTCAGTTCGTGATCGAAGATAAAGCGTTTCGCTTGGCTTGCGATTGTTACGGTTCAACAATTTCTTGGGGATTAAGTACCAGGAAAACATGTGTGGTAAAACGTTGGTCAGTAGGTAAATTGTAGGAAGTAAGTGATGGTGTGGTGACAATGAAGTAGGCATATTTGAATTCTTAATTCTAGATAATTAGAAACACATCAGCAGTAAAAGTCGATATACTTGAGTTGGTACTCAAGTATATCGACTTTTACACCCGTATTTATAAAGAAGTATTTATTTGTTACTAAGTAAAATCTTATAAAGTCATTGCTTGACGTTTGAAATCTGCATTCAAAATTCAATTTTTTCTTAACTTTAGAAAACAAATAGTAGTTACTTTTACTCAAGTATTTAGTTTTACTTGTTTATAAATACGAGTGTTAGAGTTTGATGATAAGACAGTATGGGTTGCAACGGAATTCGAACTTTGTTATATAAAACATTCAGTTGGTGGTTTCTAAATTGGATTATTCCGTTTTCACCACTATAGTAAATTGGGTAAACATTTGACGTGTTATAATAAAGGTAAAAATAAAGTCTTTAAATGGTTAATTCAAGTTTGAAAAGTTCGATTTTCTAAAGTTCGAAAAGTGAAAATTCTGTCCAGGCAGCAGTTTTTTGGCTGAAATGATTATCATCATCATTTCAGCCGAAAAACGTCTACTGGTTGACATAAGTTTTGCCCTATTGACGCTACAGTGACGGGTCCTGTTTGTCTTGTGACCCTGACCAGGCCCTCTGTCCACATTGTCAAAGCCCCCGCCTTTCAACACTGCGTCTTCGATCGCCAATCCAGAGCCTGTCGGTCCTATCGACCAATTACTGTTCTGTCATGTCGGTAACCTTGATTTTCCTGCGGATATCTTCATTCCTGATTTGGTCACGCAAGGATACTATAAGCATAGCCCACTCCATTGCCCTTTGGGTGATTTTAAGCCTTCTGACGAGGGTCGGGAGTTATATAATGTAAACATACAGCACAATCGGAAAACAGTAAGAAATGAGAAAATTACGCAACAGCAATGAGAATTCAAAATGTCTTTCCATCTTACGTAAATTGCGTTACCATGCCGCACCAACAAAAGAACTTCAAATAAAAATCACTAGGCGCACATACAATACAACATATGTCATAATAAGGCGTTGTATACACGATTCGCAATTGACGTGTGCTCCATAATCGCCGTTCGGATCAATCGTTTTCGCATGTCGGCACTTGACAGCTACCGTCGCTGGTAATGACGTGGAATATTGCGCACAAAAATGTCTACACACACAGATTACGACTCTTGAATATGAAGTTATAACCTTATGAATCAGATGTGTTTGTTTGTGATTTGAACGAGTTCTATCCTATATATATAATTGCTCGTGTTTTTACTAGAAATGTTTATAAAAAATTGCCTTCAGGACGAAGCTTGAAAACTATATACTGGAGACAATGCCTTATCATTTCCAGTTGAATTCTTAAGCATAATAAATCACATATTTCGGTTGACAGCGCTAAACTGAACCGTAACAGTGCTGCAGCGCTACAAATAACGCTGGGTAGGTGCCAGGGGTCATGATTGCCAATATGTACACAAACTATGACCTCCTCATACCCATGCATCACTGGTGGTAAGATTACGGGACTAGGAACAGTTTTCAAATAAATGGAGCAAAGACAATTCGCTAATGTTTTCTACAATTTATTGACTCTCAGTTTTTGCTGGACGCAGTTCAATGCATGCTGTCTGAATTTTATGACCTCTTCCAATTTATGCACCATTGGTACTTTATGAAATATCCCAGAGGAAGTTATCGAATTAACTATTAAACATTTGAGAAAAAACTTCTAGGAAATGGTTTTCGTTTCCTTCATAAGTTGAGAGATTAACTTTCCGTGAAAGTGGCTGTAATTATTTTTTGAGTGCAACTTTTAAGTCCATGCGCCATACTAATCATTTACTAGGGTTGCTAATAACACAAGACGGTCAAACATAACTATTTTATTTTTGATCCATTTATTTTATTGTAATATATAAAGAAAAAATGGAATAGAAAAAAGGAACAAAACATGTTCATTGGGTACACACTATACAGACATACATAATAAACAAATAAGTTTGTAAAAAAACAATAACGTTGTGTGTCAATACGGTGGCGCCAAGCTCCAAATAGATCCAGTTCAGCATAATACGAGACAGCTACCTAGCAGTTGCCTGACGCTGGTTTTTTAACTGAACCTTTGAGTGTCTGGATGAAAATCAGTATTGTTAGGTATGAGGTTAATAAATGATTTGATTAATCTTCGTGACGAGCAACATTATATAAAAGAAATGGGAGTCATTGATAGCGGGACGGGTGACGGGACTGAAGGTAAGAAACATAAATATGGGAAAAGAGGCGAGGCTTGTGATGCTAATAGGCTACGGGATTTTTTGAAAAGGAAACTCGTGGTGCCAGAACTCAAATTGTAACTGAAGCGGGAACTACGTTAGAACGACGCACACGGTGGCCACGCCTGATTTGTACGTAGCGGCGCGGTGCGTGGTGTCGCATGGTGTGGATCTAATGTAGTTCTACAGAACTAGTTGCCATATAAAATTTATGCAGATCGACGCCCCCAGATCGGTGTACGTGGCCCACGTGTACTCAATGTAGTTTTACCTTGGACAAACGTGTGGTTTTAGTCAGTAAAATCAGACACGATCTCCCGATCAACTTTACAGTGGTGTTTATTTTCATTGGGTGATTTCCCAACTTAAAATTTATAAGAATAATTCTATATATTTGCTACGCAAACATAAAAATGCGTATAAAGCGTTTATATCAAGCTTCGGGGAAACTGTGTAAAAAAAAGAAAATAAAATACAATGAAAAGAAAAATAAAGTACTTGATCGCGAGTAAATAGGTACAGCTTTTATTCAATACACATGTATCCCGTCACGAGAAATACGAGCACATACGCCACTTAACGACGTTCTTCAACGAAGGACGCCATCGCCCGCATCTTTACGCTAAAATGTGTCTCCCTATAAAGAGATTCAATTACTCCTATTTGTCAATTCCTTTCCACAGATTGTTTCTAAGTATACTCGTGGCAATACTGACAACCCTAATTTCCCGCCTCGGGCAATGTTTTCATCCCTCTCACACATGTGGAAAGTTTTCTGTCTCTCTTGTTCACCACCGTGTGACTCTTTAATTGCACAGTGAAGAGCCTTTAGATCTTCAATTGGATGAAATAGTTCAAGATGCTTTGAGCTAAAAATAAAACGTGTTTTGAAAACGTTTATTCAAACTAGTGTCATTATACAATTGAAATTGTTTTTTGAATAATGGATTCGATTCAAAACTATTTGAGAAGACATTCGAACGGAACGAGACTTACGAATTGAAGAATTTAAAAATTAAACCAAATGTCTGTTTTTTTTTTTAATTCTCATCAACGCTGGCTACTTATTCGAAGGGTTTTCACTTCAAGGAGACTTTGGCGGGTTGAGTGAAGTTCAGTGGCTGTTTTAATTATTTGCAAATTGATTCCTAGTGGATATTGTGATTTAAAATTTGTGTAGTTTTGTATCTCAAGTAGGTATATGCGTAACTAGAAAATACGTGGAATCATTGAAACAGGCGTAATCTTGGTAAAATGAAGCTGAGAATTTAATTGTAGCGTTTTATTACCTCGGTGAAGTTAGCCGAGAAGATTGACTTACATTCTGATGGTAAACAAATTAATTATTCATACGAAGGCATGGCTTAAAGGACTTAGTATCCAAGCCAAAAACATTAACAAAAAAGTTCGGCAAGGTATATTGTCATCTCTTTTACTCATTTATGACAATTTCTTTTTAAAGCTTGACGTATCTTCTTACTCCCTAATACCCTAGTACCGTATTTACTAGTACGATACCCAATGTCTATTTATTATACCCCCTTAGGCGTTGTCGGTTAACTGTGTTCGCGAAACCCGCATGTGGTAAAACAAAGATAAACGGAATTAATATGAGATACTATCAAAGTCAGGTGCTCGGGGCTCTCCAGGGTATTGTTCAAACTCCTGGAAATTACTTGCTTGAGGAGTTCCAATCTTGAAACTATCGATATTGGCAGTCAATGATCCCATAGTCTCTAAATATACCTTACTTTAGTGTCTTTTCTACAATTAAGATATAATTATTTTGTAAAAAATGATTAATTTTTATATTAGGTATAAACCATAACGTGAACTACCTTAAGCACGCTGTTTTATCTTAAGCTCACCAACTAAAATGTGTAGTAAAGTTCTGCAGCCTTTGTATGACTTTCTTTCACTTATAAGCTTACCGGGGTAAACTTTTAGTTTTCCTTAAAAGAAAATTGCGCTGAACAAGAGCAGAAAAAAAAACACGAGCAGAACTTGCATCCTCGTATTGGATGATTGAAAGTTTAGTATAAAGTGCCGCGCAGTTTATGAGGTCCTAGTACCGTACAGGGATTATTCGAATTCACAACCAGTCAGCTGTGGGCATAGACATAATGGAACTGAATGGTCTTTATTAGCCCATCGACCATTTACCGGTGGGTAAATATTTGAATTGTTATCATATACTAACAGTAACTATGATAACAGATATTATTATATTATAAAACGAAATCGTTTCCCGCTGTCTATTCCTATGTATGTTTAGATCTTTAAAACTATGCAATGGATTTTGATGCGGTTTTTTTAATAGATCGAGTGATTCAGGAGGAAGGTTTAAATGTCAAATAATAATAATAAGTATTTATTTTAGGTAAGATACCCATATACTCATATGTTAACACAAATACACAGAAAATAAAGAAAGAATAATACAGGCATAATATTTTTAATATCATCATTGCACCCGTGCGAAGCTGGGGCGGGTCGCTAGTATATACTATAATACTGAGCCGCCCGTCACACTCATTCGGGTAAAGTCGGAATCGGGAGACCTTACCCGAAGGATTAAGATTTTATATTATTAATAAACACGCCTCGATGAAAATTTTGTTTCTGTCGTGTTTTTTATTTTGCAAACAGTTTTTGTCTATGATTTTTACTGCGTGTAATCTTTTGTATACTAAAGAACTTTGTCTATTTTATTATAATTTCTTTTTGATTTGTTACATATGACTCTAAACGTAACTTTTATGCTTTCACGTTATGTTTTTTATTGTAGGTGAATACAAAATAGAACATGCTTCTCAGAAACATAAACGATGACAACGATCAAAGGCAAATAGAAAAATAAATATCCTTGAAACCTCCTTCAATGTGAAAGGTTTTCTTAGTACTCCTACTTGCCAGACAGATTGACGCCACACGCCTTTGCTTCAGCAAAAATAATTATTAATCTGTACAACCTACGAAGAATCTATTTTCAGGTGCATCGCTTTGATAGTCTCCACGTTCGTTACGTAGATCAACGCCTACTGGTAACCTTAAGGTTTCCTTCGACTCAATATTATTTCTCTTTATGATATTTATTTATTTTTAAACGCCCTTTGCTAAAGGTTGATAAAATGGTAAAAACCTCCATTGGTTTCTGCTGTTGTTGGAGCATACTCCTGCAACTCATTTTTTTAGGTAGTTTTAGACAGGTGGCTCTCCTGAGATATTTTTAAAATTCCAAACCTCCAAAAACCGGAACACTCGCTCGCAAAAAAAAAATTACCCTCGCTTTGTTCGATCGTCCGGAAACTGACCGGACCGAGCCCAAGTCGTCGACGGCGCGTTCGGTTCCCGCGCGCCTCAAGGAGCTGTCAGCAAACTGTAGAGGCCCAGCCTGCTAGCTGCAGGCAGGCAGGGTCGAAGCCTGCTGGGGTCATGGGTCAGCTTCCGAAAGGAATATCCGGCCGCGGCACGACAGGCAACGAAGGAACGGGTAGGTTTTTAGTCAGTAAGAGACACTACTTCCCGCTCCGCCCAAGGGCGGAATTTGTCATTGGATGATTTTACCTACCATAAAAAAATCCCTCGCTTTCTTATAATTCAAAATTGAAAAGCAAGAAGCTAGGTCTCATAGCAGAAATAAAGGAAAAAGTAGATTTTCTTGAAATCGTTGGGTGGTATTGAAAAATTAGTACTGTTTGCTAGCATATTTGTAAAATTTTCCAGTTATATAGTTGTTTTTTTATTTACTACTATTATTATCCAACAATTAACAATTATAAACTGGCGAAAAATTTTCTCACATTATTTTGTCTAAAAACCATTTATTTAAACGGATATCGGTCAGAATAATCCAATACGGGTACCAGGATAACAGAGAAGAGAAGTAATGTGATTACGCACTACGTCGGGATCAGTCCCGGATTACGAGATGACGTAGTACATCACTCAAGCGGATAGGGATGGGACTCGGGAGTCGTTTGTAGAATGTATACGGTTTGTTTATAATTATATAGAAGCGTGCACGCGCTTTCTTGTTGTTACAGCGAAATGTGTTTGTAGGTGCTTGTTTTGTATTTGTGGGTGTTTATTAGATTCATTGATATAATCAAAACAGGGGAAGATAGGTCACTCGCCTCTAGCGAGTGGACCTCTGAAATCAGGATAGTTTGTCCTAATGACACTCAGGCGCAATCGGCGTTACATCGGTCGCGACGATCACACTTTCGGCGGCTATCGCCATTTCGCTCGCACGACAGCGCCGGCTCTTATCTCTGTCCTTGTCTACCAGTGACTATAGGTATTATAGATTTTCTTTCAGTTTCGAGTCCAGGTTTTCTGATTGTGATGTTAGCGCGTAACGTATCATCCTAATCTATCAATGATTAAAAGATTTTTAAAAGAGAGATAAAATTTTTTTTGATGATTTTGTTTTGAAAAGTTTAATTTTAACTGTAAGTACATTGTAAATTTTCACAGAATGTGTATTTCTACTGGCGCTACAACAACAAATAATAAAATTAAGATTAAGTTAATAATTAAAGGGTTTCCCATACAAGAAACGTTATTTTGTTGGTATTTTATTTGTTTGATTTTAGTATTGTATTACTGAACCCTTTGAGTGAGAGTTTGATTCACACTTGGTCAGTTTTTTATTTTATGTATGTTCGAGAGTTCTCTGTTCCCCTAGTCAAGTTACGATAGTTTCGTTAAGTGTGAACGCTTGGAGTCGGCCTCGCCTCCAATCCCATTGTTCTGACCACGTGGCTGAGCGTTGAAATGACGTCGGAAACAAAAGGGATTGGAGGCGTGGCCAACTCCAAGCGTTCACGTTTAACGAAATGATCGTAATTTGACTACGAGACATTTCATTTGGCTGTGGTTAGTTTACGAGTACCTTACCCTGTCACATTTCTGTGCATGTATGTATATTCTTTCCAGCAATTATTCTTCACCACTTGGTATGTATAGTAAATACATATAAAACTTAACGTTATATTACCTCGGGCTTACGGACGGCGTGCAATGGGTAGCACGCTGTCCGATCGTCCGGTAACTGACCGGACCGAGCCCAAGTCGTCGACGGCGCGTACTGTTCCCGCGCGCCTCAAGGAGCTGTCAGCAAACCGTAGAGGCCCAGCCTGCAAGCTGTAGGCAGGCAGGGTCGAAGCCTGCTGGGGTCATGGGTCATGGAATACCCAGCTCCGGCACGATAGGCAACGAAGGAATGGGGTAGGTTTTTAGTCAGTAAGAGTCTGACACTACTACCCGCTCCGCCCAAGGGCGGGATTTGTCATTGGATGATTTTACCTACCATAAAAAAAAAAACGTTATATTACCTATTTGTAGGTGCTGGAAAGGCCCCACGGCGTCGTCACCTTCCGTTTGGCGCAGGTGCTGACCGAACACGGCAAGTTCGGTCCGTACCTGTACAAGATTCGTGCGGAGACGACGCCCGGGTGTCGCCACTGTGCGGACCGCCCGGTGGACACGGTGGAGCACACAGTCGAGGTGTGCCCCGCTTGGGAAGAGCATCGCCGTGTCCTCGTGGGGGCGATCGGCGGCGATCTCTCGCGCCGGGGCTTGGTTCGAGCCATGCTCCGAAGCGAGGAGGAGTGGCAGGCGGTCGCCTCCTTTTGCGAAGCAGTAATGCTAGCAAAGGAGGAGGCCGACCGCATTAGGCAAAGGCGCACACGCCGCCGCCGCCGCCGGGTTTCCGATCCCAATTTCCGGCCACCGTAGGCGCGGGCTCGCGGACAGTGGGCAATGGGTAGCTCGCTGTCCGTCAGTCCGGTAACAGACCGGTCCGAGCTCAGGTCGTCTACGGCGCGCACCGTTCCCGCGCGCCTCAAGGAGTTGTCAGCAAACTGTAGGGGTCCAGCAGGGCCGAAGCCTACTGGGGCCAAAGGTTATGTGAGACTGTCACCACGGGCCCCAGGACAAAGGCAAGGAACGGAAAGGTAGGTTTTTAGTCAGTAAAAGTCTGACACTATTTCCCGCCCCACCCAAGGGCGGGATTTGTCATTCGGATGATTTTACCTACCCAAAAAAAAAAACCTATATGTAGGTACCGGTATTCCCTACCAGTGTCGGTTTAAGGTAGATAGTTTCCGGTAAAAAAACCGATATTGGAGATTTTATCTGCGGTGATTCTATTCACCGTAGATTGCAGTAATTGGATGAGCCCTCTATTGTATTCTTTGTCGTACTCATGGTGCTCTGTCATTTGTCAAGCTATTATAGGATAGTACCGTTTAGTAATTGGAATGGGATTAGAACACTACAATACTCGTAGCTACAGATACACCGTTAAATTTTAGTCGTTTTAATCTCGTGGAGGGTCGATTTGGTACAAGAAACACTATCGATTTATAAAGACAAAATTAAAAAATAAAGTACTTTTTTTCAAAAACTCGAATAAATATACGCATGTACGAAATTAATTTCTTTAGGTAAACGAGTCAATGAACTTGTAGGGAATTGTCGGTCGTTGCGTACTAACTACCTACAGTTCATTAGCCGCGATCAGCTGTCGTTTACTTTAAGTAATCAATTTCGTACATGCGTAAACAAATTCGAGTTTTAAAAAAAAGTACTTTTTTTTTAAATTTTTTCTTTACAAATTAATAGTATTTCATGTACCGAATCGACCCTCACCGGGATTAAAACGACCAAAATATAACGGTGTATATTGACAACTAGCTTTTCCGCGGCTTCGCTTACTCTCTTCCCTACTCTACTCTACCTTACTCTACCCAAGTCTACCCAACTTTACCCTACTCTTAGGTGTGAATTTTTTATTTATTTAACGGGATAAAAATCATCCTATGTCCTTCTCCTGGTTCTAAGCTGCCATCCCACCAATTTTCAGCCAAATCGGTTCAGCCATTCTTGAGTTATAGATAGTGAAACTAACACGACCTTTTATAAATGTAGATATCGTCCATGGGTTCGCTCCTGAAAGGAAAACCCGGGGTCCTGGTATGCAAAGTGACGAAAGAAAATAGGAGTGGGCTTTAGTCAGTATAAGTTTGACATGACCTCGCGCTCCGCCCACCAAGGGCGGGAGATGTCATTGGATTTTGGAGGTATTGCGAAATAGAGAGTAAAGTCCCGCAAACCTCCGTTGAAAAGGGAGGATTCTCCGACCAGAAAGGTGTTATGTCTGGTGGGCTATTGCCTGATAGATGATTTCGGGTTGTTCTATATGTTCAAATCGCGCGGACATTGCTACTTGCGCGATGCGGGATTAGTTCATTTGTGACGACATAGATGTCGCTACAGGATGATTGCCCACTTAAAAAAAAACATAGTAAGACATACCAAAATTTATGAAGAACTGGTTTCTGCCAGCGACCTTGCTCGTATAACAGTAGAAAATTATCCGAAGGGAAAATACTTCCGAGATAAAAAGCATCCTATGTGCTATTCTAGGACATTGGTGTACCAAGTTTCATCGGAATTCATTCAGCCGTTCTAGCGTGAAGAATTCACAAATATACACACTCATCAACTTCAACCTTTATTTAACCTGTTGAATACCGTAATTAGAGACACAATAGAAAGACAATAGGTGGGCGGACCCCGGCATCCTCTCGGGGAATAATGAATTAAGGATGATAAACAGTTTAGGAGAAAGCCTTTGCTCAGCAATGGGAAAGTAAAATATTCGAGTAAGTGACGGAACTACGGAATGCTAACAGAGTTTTCAGGTGTTATCTTTCCTATTTTGCGTTGCCTCTTCATCAAACATTGCTCTGGATTGTATTAGACGAAGCAACAAGCTTTTTTAACCCTGCTTACATTGATGATAGACGAGTGGGCCAGTACCTCTACCATGAGTTTTAAGCAATAGTATTCGTCGCTACTCGATATCGACGCCGTAAATATTTTGTATGGCAAATTTTGCAGTGCCTCTAGCGGTCACTTGCAGAACCAAAATTTGCCATACAAAATATTTACGGCGTCGATATCGAGTAGCGACGAATACTATTGCTTAAAACTCATGGTAGAGGTACTGGGCTCTTTTAACCACTTACTGTAACTACTTTATGTAAATTTAACTCCGGTGGAGGCGTACTTAATAGGACCTTAATTTTGTAAACTATCACATTAAAATCTGTTTTTTTACTGCTCAACTAACCCGGACCGAAAGTACTTTACAACCAATGTTCAACATATAGCAAAAAACATAGACGGGTCCCACTTCCCTTAGCATAATGCTAACGCGGCTACTTGGCATTCCACTGACCGAATGTCCCCAAACCGTTGTTCCCTAATTTTATAGTTTTGTCTAGTTTTTTGCTAAAAAGGGATTTGGTTGATGTCAAAATGGCCCGGATTCAAATTTCGCGTCTGCTATTGCGTGTATTATAGCAAAGTGTGTGGGCTTTTTAGAGTTCCGTAGACAAAGAGTAAAAACGACCCTATTAGTAAGGCACTGTCCATCTGTCTGTAACCAGGCTGTATCTCATGAACTGTGAAAGCTGTACAGTTGAAATTTTTAGATGATTTATTTTTATTGCCGCTATAACAACAAATACTAAACATAGAATAAAATGAATACATATTAGAGTGGAGCTCTCATACAACAAACGTGATACAAAAAAATTCTAATTTTAAAATATCAAATAAAAAAAAAACATATTATATAACCTTTGACGTCACCAACACACTAGCTGCGGATATTGCTTTACTTATAAGCTATTTGTATCTCATTTAAGTGAACTGTAATTGTTCCTTAAACCCAACTTTAACTAACGAATATAACTGTCGATCCTAGTTACTTATCTTATTATCATATTATATTAATATTATATTATCTTCTTTAGTTGACTTTACATATACACCCCTATGTTTTAATTAGTGCACAAAAAAATGGGGCTCAATCAGTACCCGTTACTGGTCATATTTGTGTAGTCAAAAGTATAAAAAATGAAATCCTAAAATTGTCCTTGAAAATTTGTCATTATTGGTTTTATAATTGAACCATCATTCATAACAACTACTACTAGAAAATACTAAACGCAGTGTTTTTCCATTTTCATTGACATTCTTTCATTCATAAACAATAACCTGTACAGTTATTCCATAAATTGAGTGAGATTTTGGGATATAAACAAACGCTCATAACTTTGCTATTTATGAATATTATTGATTGAGATTTTACTTAAATAATAACAAGACCTTATCTAATAAGCCCTTTAAGTATTTGCATTAATTAAAAAATAGTGGTGTATAACAACTTCAAAACAAGATCATTTCACTAAATAAACAAAAACATATTGAAACTCTAACACAGATGTTTCACACACACTGACAAATTGAATTACATGTTATAAACTTGATTGCTAACTGAATTTCTAATTCATAATTGCGTTTGTTTCAGGTAATGACTGCTTGCATCATGACAGTTCGTGTATTAATACTGACAGTTAAATAAGGTAACACAATACTATCTCTACGTAGTATTACAACGTGCTACTGTCCTATTACTGTCGCACTACGGCCGCGCGTCATTCATTTATCTTCTTATATATAAAAATGAATAGCTGTTCGTTAGTCTCGCTAAAACTCGAGAACGGCTGGACCGATTTGGTTCATTTTGGTCTTGAAATATTCACGAAAAAAAAATCGCCCACAACGCCATCTCTTATTAAAATGTTATTTTCAAATTAATTATGCTGGTTCTGGTAATACACGTAGATAGCGTTGTCCTCATTAGGTGGTACGAAGCCCGCTGAGACAGCTAGTATTATATATAAAAATAAATAGCTGTTCGTTAGTCTCGCTAAAACTCGAGAACTGCCGGACTGATTTTTTATTTATGGTAGGTAAAATCATCCAATGACGAATCCCGCCCTTGGGTGGAGCGGGAAGTAGTGTCAGACTCTTACTGACTCAAAACCTACCCCGTTCCTTCGTTGCCTATCGTGCCGGGGCCGGGTATTCCTTTCGGAAGTTAACCCCTGACCCCAAGTAGGCTTCGACCCTGCCTGCTTGCAGTTAGCAGGCTGGGCCTCTTCGGTGTGCTGACAGCTCCTTGAGGCGCGCGGGAACAGAACGCTCCGTTGACGACTTGGGCTCGGTCCGGTCAGTTACCGGACGATCGGACAGCGTGCTACCCATTGCACGCCGTCCTTAAGCCCGCGCCTACGGTGGCGGGACTGATTTGGCTTATTTTGGTCTTGAAATATTCGTGATATTTCAGGGTTAGACGGTACGATGTTTGCCGGGTCAGCTAGTAGGAAATAAAATAACAAAGAAGCGATTTTACAGCGAATTTAAACAACGGGTATTTTTAAACTGATATTTAATCATTTGTGAGATTATTATGATCAGTTAATAAATGAAATAAAAAATGGGCGGTTGTTTTATTCATAGGCGGTTGGTAAATTTGTGTTTCAGTGAAACATGGACGGTAATAAAAATTAACTGGCAAGTTATTTCATTCTACTATATCAGTACTAAAAATACGGCAGTCTAATAAATAAATGATCAGTTAATAAAAATGGAAAAATAAATGAAAAAAAAAAATTGTAATGGACATTTAAGGTGTTACTCAAACCGTACCTCAAACCGTTCGTATGCTGGTGCATTCTTATCAATACTTTCGTAGCTTAGCTCAGGTAGGCTTCGGTTTCAGGATATTTATGTGAAGAAAACGACTCAGAGCGAAAAAATACTGATATAATAATAATTTTATTTCACTTCAAAGCTCACTATAAAACTGATAATACAACACACTACTTTTTCTATCAATTAGAAATGCAAAATCCAGCATATTTATCAAGCCAGTTGAAAAGACCTCATGCAATCTTCTTTCGATATCACAATACTTTGTTTTTATTGTTAATTGTTTATGCTATTATTGTCCTAGTTTGTCATTATGTTGGGAAATATAACAAAACATTAATTACAATGCATCAGGGACATGGCAAATAAATGGGTGCGTCTCGTATCATATAAAGTTATTTGGTATGTTTTAATTTAGATAATGTTCACAAGATATATATTTAATCATGAGATGATCTAATTGACGCCACTTTTGATAGGTATAATTTCTTTACTTTCAACATTTATATACTTTAAAACTTATTTCGTATAACATTATTCGCATTAGTAGCCATTGTATAAACGGGGAAATCCCGTTAACACAGTGGCGATTGGCCAAGGCTGGGCCCATATGTAAACGTAGCATAAAATGACATGACAGTAAGACGTTGCCACTCCGTCGATAGAGTTTCATAGCTTTGTATGCAACCTGTGTGTAGGCGTGCTATCTTGGTCATTTCTACCTGATCACTTAAAAAAAAATTTGTTTTAATCTTGCGGCGCGACGCCAAAGCAAACCCTTTGAAATTTTCGTTTCGAGTGCAAGCAAAAATGAACTTAGCGGTGATCAGGCGGAAGTGACTTTGATAGTACATCAAATGTGTAATGACGAATACACGTCTATGAAAATGTGTGAACAATAGGCCTAAGATTTAAATATTGATAAGATATAAGAGATTGAGAGCAGTGGTGGCCGAGTGGTAACGGCCCTGACTTACGAGTTGTAGGTCGCGGGTTCAAACCCAGCCAGGCGCATTACTTTGTGTAATTTATTTCATCACCACTGCTCTCAAAACGGTGAAGGAAAACATCGTGAGGAAACCGGCATATCCTAGAACTAAAAATTCGAAGACATGTGACATTCACCAACCCGCACTGGGCCCGCGTGGTGGATTACGGCCCATTCCCTCTCGTAGAGAGGAGGCCTGAGTCCCAGCAGTGGGAACAATAAAAGGCTGATGATGATGATGATGATGATGAAGATATAAGATAAGTTAAGTTAGTTAGTTTGTTATTTGTAAGTTAGTTGATAAGTTTATAGAATGATTTGTCAAGTTTTGTGTACAATAAAGAATTAAAGGAAGATAGTTCCATTCAAAGGGCCAAAGCTTGCAATAGTACTCCTTTCTAATTTTATCAAGGTCTGTGGTGGAATGGGCTTGATAAAGTGTGTTATCTGCTGACCTACATGCGCTAGTATATCTTGAGGGCGCGACGTATATTCATTGCAGACGTAAACGATTTCTTCGAATCTGGGTATCGGGAGGTAGGATGTGATTATTAGAATAGGTTTGTGGTTTCATTATTTGTATATCTCCGGATTTCTAGAGTTACCGTGGTTTTAGAATGCAGAAGGCAATAGAACGAACACAGGCAGTTTTTAGTCATTCTGACACTCCATGTTCCATCCAGAATGGGAAAAGTTATTTGATCATTTCCACTCCGAAAAAAAAAAAAACAGGGTAACACAATGCACACCCGTAACACCCGGTTTATCTAAAATCTACAAATATCTTCGGCCGCTCTTGAGCGGAGCCGTAGAAACTGTGGTGGGTTTTACTGACTAAAAACCCACTCCTGTTCCTTCGTTGCCTATCATACTCCTTGGCCCCTGGTAGGTCTCTACGGTTTGCTGACTACTCCTTGAGGCTCGCTTGGAAGTATACGCGCCGTCAATGACTTGGCCTCGGTCTGGACGGTTACCGGACGGTCGGACGGCGAGCTACCCATCACTCGCCGTCCGCAAGTCCGCGCCTCACTTAACCCGTGGGTGCAGCATAGTACCAGTAATATTACAGTTAATCTGAAATCTTTAGATATCTTCTCCGTCTCTGGGGTGGTCAAACTTTTACTGACTAAAATCCACCTGTTTCCTTCAGTTGCCCTTTTCGTTCCAGGGTCACAATAACTCTTTCGAAATCTCGATGACTCGGTTAGCCCGGACGACGGGCTATCCATTGCTCATTGTCTGCAAGCCCACTATTTATATTAAAACATCAAAAAAAAAAAAAACATCAACAAAAGCTAATAAATCTGTTTACATAACATCAATATTCACATCAAACAATAATAATTTAACGTAACATTACAGAGATCTATTTCAAAACAGCCCTTCAACCTTTTAGCTATATTAGATTTGTTAGAAAAGGGCCCATTCGTATGGTCGATCACGCGGATCATATTGTTGGCATAACTTCGAACAAGTTCTGTTCCCCTGGTACCAACGTTTGGGACTATTGGTTCGGCGATAATGAGTTACGGGTCACTTGTGCTGTTAAATTGTTATTGTTGCTAATTCTATCTCACGAAGGCTGGTTCGTTTGTGGAAGTGTCCTGAAAAGTAATCGTGACCTTAGAATGTCAAGGGCATTGAAGGAATCCAGGTGGGTTTAAAGTTCGCGTACGTTCCCTTTGTTGTCCATCTTTCAGTCAAGACTCTTTATCTTGGGAATGCGTGGAGATATCGAGTTAAAATTATAACTATATACTCATCAATTCAGCCCTGCAGTGCTATTCTGTAAATGGTAAATCACTTCGAAAGTCATCTCGCAAATCATCTCGAAAGTCACACTCACTTCGCATCTCATCTCGCCTGTACAAGTTTCGGTATTCACATGTCAAGATACAGGCTAGGTGAAGTGAAGTGACTTCCGAGAACCTAAGTGATATTGCTCTATGGTAGTAGGGTAGGGACGTTGAATTGTGTCTTGTTATAACTTATATCGACTCCCTAAATTTAGCTGAATTTGCGCTCTACAATAATAGTTTATAGTTCATTTCAGCCATAAATGCAATATAAATGCATAATTTTGTACGTTTTAATATTTACAAGTTTTATTTAAGATGAGAATGAAAAACTCCAACTCCATGCTCCAACTTTCCGTGCCGATAACTGACCATCTTGATCTTCTTGGTGTAACATTGACATCTACTCTCCTTTGGGCCATACATCGAAGCAAAGGCTCAACTGGCTGCAAAAAAGCTGGAAATTTCCGCAAAGGTGAGACAGTACTTCACGCCGGAACAGCTGCTCAAATTTTGTCAAGCGCAAGTTCGATCGTGTATGGAGTACTGCTCTCATCTTTGGGACGGATCTACCCGATACCAGCTTGATACGCTTGAGACTATTGAGAGGCAAGCCAGGAGGATCATTGCATCGACGCCGAGTTGCTAGCCTATCGCTTTTCTACCGGTTACATTTCGGGGAGTGTGCGTCGGAATTGCATAGGCTCATTCCGCCTAGTCCGTTCCATCATCGGACTACCAGACGTATGGCGTTGCGCCACTGGTACATGATGGACATCCCACCTATACGTATAAAGCGTTTTGGGAACACATTCATTGTGCATACAGCTAAGGAGTGGAATTCCCTGCTGGAGTCTGTGCTTCCTGATGGCCACAAGAGTGAATAGGTTACTTCTAGGTAAGCGCGTTCCATCAGTTCCGCATCGTCGCTTTGCATCAGGTGAGACAGCGGTCAAGCGCAAACCTATCAACAATAAAAAAAAAAACTTAAGTCTGCAGTTCCTTAAAGATGTAAAAAAATCAAAATACTAACATACCGAAAAAAAAATAAGGCCGTTTATGTTGCCAAAACACGTATTTTGTGACACTCTCAAGGGAATCAAAATTCATAGAGTACTTCCCTTTGACCAAGAACCCTGTGATTTGGCATGAAACAAGGTCTTATAGCATAAGTATAGGAATAAATCTGTAAACTATAAAATTGTAGTTACGTCAATTTTTTTTTTTATTCGGAAAATCTTCGAAACTCCGAGTCCGACTCGCTCTTGACTGCTTTTTTTTTAAATTGTTATTGGCTCGCACTTGGCTACTATTTCACTTGATGGAAAGCGACGATATGGTCGAAAACTGAGTACCCCAGTCACAGAAAATACCTTGCGCACACTGAACTAATGTTCACGTGTGCAAGATACATCCAGGATATTTTTTTTTTTGAGGTTTTCAAACCTATTATTCTGAGTGGCGCTAGAGGAAATGGTAGTCTTCATGGTGATGATTCATAATAATACATATTCGTAAACGAGTCAATGACCTTTTAGGTATTTTGTCGGTCGTTGCGTACTAATTATCTACACAGTTAATTGAAATTGCCCAGCTGACCTTTACTTAAAGAAATTAATTTCGTAAATGCGTAAATTAATTTAAGTTTAAAAATAAAGAGTGGTTGCGCGAATTTGCTTGATGTTTTAATGGACTGTATGTTTGAAAAGCGATCTAAGGTTTGTTAACAATATGCAGATACTGCGCCTAGCGTTTATTAATGGGATAAATGTATTAGAAGGAACACTGACCTTTTAACCTCGAAGGTTCCACATGGCGCCGGCCGGCGATTTTCGACTTCGCACATTTAAATCACTGCCAGGTCCTGTATTGCACTAACACTGCACTATTGTTGAGTCTCTGAATGATTGGATCACGAAAATAGTCAATTTTCTTGTAATTTCGAGCGGGCGCGGTTAGCGGTGCGGTCACATTCACAATCGATGCACAAAACGTCAAATGTCAAATCATTTCTAGAGGTCGTGCGGGGAAGCGGAAACGGTAGGGATAGGATTGCTAGGCCAAAAAAATAAATTACAAAAAACAAAGTCGCGGAACATAGCAAATTGGCGCAACCATTCCCCCCGGGTTTGAAGGGTTACCTTCAAAGAAAAGAAAAAAAACAAAAGCGAAACTAAACCCTATTACTAATCTAAACTATCAATACTAGGTAGCGAAACAACTTATAACTAACTATGCCACTACTACTGATTAGGCAGAGGGCAGAGGCGAATAACCGGACGCAGGTACGATCCAGTTGCGGTTTTAACCTTTACGACTCGCGTTATTCCGTTCGAACCCGGAAAAACTTCTTCCACTACACCAAGAGGCCAGTGCAGAGGAGGCGCACTCTCAGTCTTCAGTATCACCACAGTACCGACTGTGACTGGATCTGAAGGAGTGTTCCACTTTTGACGCGACTGCAGCGTATGCAGATAATCTGTCCTCCATCGCTTCCAAAAGGACTGAACTAAGCTATCTAGCAGAGCGTGACGCGGGTGAAGCTGCAGTTTGTCAGTCTCGACATCTAAAGCGGGCAAATATTTAAGAGGAGTCGTCGTCAAGAAGTGAGCCGGCGTCAACGCTAGTGGCTCCGATGGATCACTAGACAAAGTCCGACACAACGGACGCGTATTCATCAACGCCTCTACCTGAGCGAGTACAGTGCTCAACTCCTCGTACGAGAGAATCTGTTCGCCTATGACCCGAAACAGGTGCGACTTAAGGCTTTTAATATTCGCCTCCCAATTGCCACCAAAATGACTAGCCGCTGGCGTATTAAAACACCAATCAATGCGATTCTCAGCTAAGACATGGGCGAATTCACTTTGGTAGTACTTGGAGCGTAAGAATGTGTGTAATTCCGAAATATTGCGTCGCGCTCCAACATAGTTTGTGCCGTTGTCAGAGTATAAGCGCTTAACGGGACCACGGCGAGATAAAAATCGTTTAAATGCAGACATAAAACCCTGCGTACTCAAATCACTGGTTAACTCTATGTGAACCGCACGAGTTGTCATACAAACGAATAGGCAAATGTATGCCTTTGTGGAACGTATACCACGACCACGGGCAATAGTGACTTTAAACGGTCCAGCATAGTCCGTCCCAGTATGTATGAAAGGTTTCACCGTCTGTACAACACGACAAGAACGATGGTCGGCCATTTCCGGCGCGTTGAAACGCGGGCGGAGCTTAAAGCAGGGCACACATCTGTGCACTCTAGCGCGTATCAAATTGCGAGCGGAAAGTATCCAGTACTTCTGTCGAAGAATGGACATTAATAAATCGGGACCAGCGTGACAATTCACCTTATGGTGATAGTCCACCAACAAATCCAAAACGTGATCCCTGCGTGGTAGAACTACTGGATGCATTTGTTCAAACTCTAACTTAGCATTTCGCAGACGGCCACCGACACGAATGAGTCCGTCTTGCAAAAATGGTTTCAAATGTTGAAGTGCGGGACTACAAGGTTTATGTGATTCTAAACTACGAAATTCTATTGAAAAATAAAATTTCTGCAACTCTCGAAGTACAACTGATTCAGCTCTATCCAAATCAGCTGCGATTATAGAACCACGCGATGGTAATAATCTCAAAAATCTTAGGACGTAAACTACACAGCGTAATAGTCTCGACCAAGACGAGACTCGATTAGACAACAACAAAACAACTGACTCTTCACGCGGAACTGATACTACAAGCGTATGTTTCTTCTCCTCGGGTGGCTCTGAAACAGTAGCGGGGTTAAACGGAGCATTTGGCCACTCGTTAGGAGTGGTATGAAGCCAGGGAGGGCCACAAAACCAAAGCGGATGATTTAAAATTTGCGCAGGAAGCAAACCACGTGAGAGACAATCAGCTGGGTTTTCTGTTCCAGCGACATGGAATATATTTTCCGGAGACAATTCAGCTTGAATCTTACGTTCCAAGCATAGAAAGCGTTTTTCTGCGGAGGCACAGGAGCCACCGAGCGAAAAAATATCACCCTTGAAAGGGAGCGCGACAACATAACGACCATCTTTATCACGAGTAGTCGTGCGGGTACAAATCTCCTCAGTGACCTGATCCTCAGGGCTGAGAATAGGCGGGACATTGACCTCTTCAATCTCCCAGAACTTGCGGATGGTAGACTCAAGCGGCGGCTCGACGGTGCAACAGTGCGACACAGTCGAGTAACTATTTAAATAAGCGGGTGCGGAACCAACTATAACAAACCCGAGAACTGTTTCCAGTGCGTGCGGAGCGGGGTACATCGGAAGACCTTGAATTTTACGTGATAACTGGAGATGCGGGAGAATCGAAGCACCGATCAATAGATCGATATCTCCAGGGAAAGCGTAATTTCCGTCGGCTAACTGCAAGTTCTTAAACTCCGTCAGCATGGACGTGTCAACCGGTACCGTGGGCAACCGTTCCGTAATCTTATCTGCGACTAGCGAATCCATTTCAAACGAAATATTACGATTAAAACGTGAACTAAATATTATTTTAATCGAACCGTGAATGGTTGCCTTTAAACCTCCAAAACCTTTCACTTCTGAGCGGGATGACCAATTATTAAAACTAAAACCAAGGCGTTGACAACAATCCCGAGTAATAAAATTACTCTGGGAAGCGCCATCTAGTAGCGCTCGAACGGTGTGCGGTTTGCCAAAGGCATCTACAATGACAACTTGCGCGGTCGCAAGTAAAACGGTAGTGATTTGAGTACCAGCGGCGGAAAGCGAACACAATGTTACGTCGTTTGCACTTGCAGCAGGCCGCGCGTCACAAGCGTCGCGCGTCTGCGCAGGCTGCTGCTGCGATGGCAGCTTACTACTCTCAAAATGTAAGAAGGTATGATGTCTAGCTAGACATTTACGACAGCTAACACCACTGTTACATGACGTAACCAGATGTTTGTCACTTAGACAATTAAAACACAAATTATTAGTGCGGACAAACTTGTAACGATCCCTAGGCGATAATCTCTGAAATCCCGAACACTTGTACAGCTGTGTATGGCTACCCTTACACAGAGAACAGTCAGGTGTTGAGGCGGTATTAACTAGCGTATGTGCAGTCTTGACTGACTTCGATGACGCGTCTATACGGCGATCGGAACCTGTCCTATTCGTGACTTCATGACGTGCCGACGTGCGCTGCAATACCTTAATATGGTCGCGAATAAAAGATTCTAAATCTTCGAACTTAGGTATTTCGTTACCGCGCTGAGTCGTTTCAAACAGACGAACAGTTTCAGGATCTAATTTCTGTAAACCGATATACAAAAACAAAAAGTCACAGAGGTCATTGACCTTTAGGTTCTTTACTGCACGAACAGATGATGCGAAAATATTTAAAAACTTCTCTAAATTATGATCGTTACAAACGGAAAAACTTTTCAAATCGAATAATTGATCTAAATATGCGGTGGCTACTAATCGCTTATCTTCGTATTTTGTTTTTAAAGTGTTCAAAATTAAAGTGTAATTTTCAGCGCTAAACGTAATTCCAGCACAGACAGCCTTTGCCTTACCGGTCAATTTTTCTACGAGATAATGCAATCTCTCGTGATCTGTCAGCGATGTGTTCCTATGTATTATATTTTCGAAACTATCTATAAATAAATTCCAATTTCGAATGTCACCATTAAATTCAGGTATTTGAATTGGCGGCAATCGTGGGCGTTCGCGAGGAGGGTTGGATAAACCACTCGCGGGGGGGGGGGTCTCTAAACTCCTAGCAATACGTTTGATACGACAATACAAGTCATCAAAGGACGACAATGCCTGATAACTCACACAGTAATCAGGATTTAACTCCAACTCTAAAATGTTTATATCCTTAATTGTAGATTTAAAATCCGCGCGCAAACTATCTAAAGTTTCCAACGAACACAAGAAAGCATCTCTAATCATCAGATCCGAGATTTGCAAAGATTTATCACAAATTGATTGAACACGTGAAAACTGTGAGTCCCTTTCGGCGTATAAAAGCTTTAACTGAACCTTTAAATCAGTACTAACCTTGGTTCCCTTAAGAGACATCTTGTTTTGATATATTCACACTATACACTCAAACAAACACTTAACGAATTATTAAGTAAGCGATAATTACCAGATAACAATATGGTAGTATTGTAAACAACAAAGCGAACGGCGAACGAACGGAATAACCTGTCTATATAATCTATGGTTTATCCGTTGGTTCTACAAATATTCACTCAACAATGAACGGGTATTTTTGAAATGCGTCTACCTACATGCAATTTGTAGGATGGTCGAATGAATTTTGTCAAGAAAAAGAATGCGATCGATTTATATCTACGCTGATATTTACGTAGCTAACTATAATTATGCGGTGCGGTTGACGGCGTAGGTACCGTAATTAACAATGACTCTTTAACTATACGAGCGAAATAACGTATAGTTGCCTAAATGCCTAGATGCGGGTTTTCTACTATTATATCTAGGTAAACAGGCGCGTTGCGTTTATTCCCTATGGAACAAATACTATATTGCGAAATTACAAGAAAATGATTCACGATCCTGCTCGTAAGGACCAAAAGTAATGGTTGCGCGAATTTGCTTGATGTTTTAATGGACTGTATGTTTGAAAAGCGATCTAAGGTTTGTTAACAATATGCAGATACTGCGCCTAGCGTTTATTAATGGGATAAATGTATTAGAAGGAACACTGACCTTTTAACCTCGAAGGTTCCACATGGCGCCGGCCGGCGATTTTCGACTTCGCACATTTAAATCACTGCCAGGTCCTGTATTGCACTAACACTGCACTATTGTTGAGTCTCTGAATGATTGGATCACGAAAATAGTCAATTTTCTTGTAATTTCGAGCGGGCGCGGTTAGCGGTGCGGTCACATTCACAATCGATGCACAAAACGTCAAATGTCAAATCATTTCTAGAGGTCGTGCGGGGAAGCGGAAACGGTAGGGATAGGATTGCTAGGCCAAAAAAATAAATTACAAAAAACAAAGTCGCGGAACATAGCAAATTGGCGCAACCAAAGAGCTTAATTTTGTTTTTTATATATTTACAATTCGATAGTGTTTCATGTACTAGATCGACCCTCCACGGGATTAAAATGATCAAAATTTAATGGAGTATCTTTATATATATAATTCTGCTAATTGCTTAGTTACAAGCCTAGTTGGGACTCACAGAAATGAAACAGTAACTGAAGATGCTGGTGAAACCGCATTTTCTCATCACATCGATTCGGGGGACATTTTAATAGATACAGAATATTCATATAATGCTGTCACTTGGCAGGAAGAGACAACACGTTTAACGTCACTATTAAACATTAAACTATGTGGAACTACTAATTGTCAACCAGACTAATGTCAGCGACAACAGTAGCTAGCGTTTAGTAATTAACGAGGGGTAAATTAATTGGTTAAGTCATGTTTACAGCGTGTAATTATAATTTGGTGAAATATTTGTGCTATCGTGATTTTGATGGTATAAGCCGTATAAGGCAGAAAGTCTCACCATCAGTCTATGCTTCGTGCGGAGGATTCGCCCGGGTGTCGCGACTGTGCGGAACACCCGGAGGATACGGTGGAGCACACTGTAGAGGTGCGCCCCGCCTGGGCGGAGCATCGCCGTGTCCTCGTGGGGGCGATCGGCGGCAGCGATCTCTCTCGCCGGGCCTTGGTTCAGGCCATGGTCCGTAGTGAGGAGGGATGGCAGGCGGTCGCCTCCTTCTGCGAAGCAGTAATGCTAGCAAAGGATGAGGCCGACCGCATCAGGCAGAGGCAACGGGGCACTCGCCCCAGCCGCCGCCGGGATTCCGATCCCGATTTCCGGCCACCGTAGGCGCGGGCTTGCGGACGGCGTGTAATGGGTAGCACGCTGTCCGATCGTCCGGTAACCGACTGGACCGAGCCCAAGTCGTCGACGGCGCGTTCTGTTCCCGCGCGCCTCAAGGAGCTGTCAGCACACCGAAGAGGCCCAGCCTGCAGACTGCAGGCAGGCAGGGTCGAAGTCTACTAGGGTCATGGGTTAACTTCCGAAAGGAATGCTCGACCCCGGCACGATAGGCTACGAAGGAACGGGGTAGGTTTTTAGTCAGTAAGAGTCTGACACTACTTCCCGCTCCGCCCAAGGGCGGGATTTGTCATTGGATGATTTTACCTACAATAATAATAAAAAAAAAACCATCAGTCTATGCAAAGAGCATTATGTTGCGCAGTAACTGGGTTGTGGACAGCGTCGCCAGATTTTTTCTTTGCCATGCCGAGATTTTGAAACACTTTTAGTAAAAAAAAGCGGGATTCTTTCATTGAAAGCGGGACATTATGAAAAGAACGTATGTCCATCAGAAGTTTTTAAATATTTTTTTATCTGAATTTTAAATTGCGTGTACGTGACAAAAACATAGCAAAAAAGGTCATAGAAAAATTATTTTAATTAAAATATCATAAGTCAGTTTAAAAATCAGATTTACGCTATCCGCTGTCCGGGTGGCACAGACAATGTGAACTGGCGGGTGGCCAGTTCACATTGTCTGTGCCACCCGGCCGTGCTACCTCAGCACGCTGCACGCATGGTTGAGATATCACCGAAAAGCGGGACAGAGCTTGTCCCGCGCGGGACATTTATTTTTTATTTAAAAATCGGGACGTCCCACCAAAATCGGGATGTCTAGCAACGCAGGTTGGGGAGATAAGATAGGCCGTCGCTCCGTGTAAAATATTGATATCTAGCATTCGGTTTGAATGGAAGACGATTCCAAAAAAAGTTGGGGAAAGGCTGGGTGCACTGATATCTATGACGCAATTTAGAAACAAAAATCCTTGCGATTAGAACATGTACAATAGCCCGAAATCAACTATCAGGTAGTTGCCTGGACCAGACATAAAACTTGTCTGGTCGGAGTATCCTTTTCTTTATCAGTGGAGCTCTGGGTTTCACACCTTGTTCCTTAAACCTTTAAAATATCGTCTTTTGGAGGTATGCGGAACAGAGAGTAAAGTCCCACATACCTCCATTGAAAAGGGAGGATTCTCCGACCAGACGGGTTTTTATGTCTGATGGGCTATTGCCCGCTAGATGATTTCGGGCTGTTCTATAAGTTCAAAGGAGAATGTTAATTGCGCGATGCAGGATTAGTTCATTTATGACGACATAGATGTCGTTACAGTCTAAACTTTTTGCCATGATAAGTATATTTAGTTCACACACGCGGCAGCGGCGCGCGGGGACCAAGCACGCAGCACACATCAAGCAGTACATCGTCTGACACGCGCGTAGACATAATTTTAAACTATAAACTACTTTTGCTAAGATTAGAATAAACCCCTATACCACAAAAGAGAGATACTACAGAAGACAATCTACATACGTCTCGCGCTCGAGCCACGCACACACAGACACCGCTCACGGACACTATATCTTGTGCGTGACTAAACCGTGATAAACCAGTGCTAGATCACAGAGTACTTTTTCTAGTGAGCACCGAGCGAAGGTATAAAAAGTGAAGTACATATAATATATGAGATTGATTTCTGTACCTGTCTATTTTGTACCTATACAGTCCTATACAGCATTTAATCTAATTTAATGTCTGTGCCTTTACATATTTCTATGTACCACTATTACATATACAGCCAATTCAGGGAGGATTGGCTGCCCCCCCCCCCCCATAGTCTCCCCTCCAACTATACTCAAATTGCTCACAAAGGCTATTGTTGGCCTTGATATCGGCTTTCACGATATATTGCCCATCATCCGTTTGTAAAGGTAATACGGGTTTCCTGATGGGTTATAATATGGGGCCATTAAAGTAAGACAAAACTTCTGAATATTTATGCTGCCTTGGTATAATTGAGCTTTTTTGATAGCACGGTTTATACAGTGGATGATTCACATTGCCAGGTTTTATTATTAAAGAAAAACTATTTAGTAAGCCTAACTTATTAATGCCTCTAATGCTAGGATATCCAAAACTTTATGCTTGTGTTCACTGATACTAGATGTTAGGTATATTATGCTTATATTTTCAACGTTCGACTTAATGCTAAGAGTGAGTTTACACCAAGTAACTTTAACAATACACTAATGCTTTTAGCCGTCCGTTATACCAAATAGAAGAAAAAGGCACTTTCCGACAAGATTCCGACTTTTAAAGGAAGACACTTCAAGGCTACTTTTTGTTAATCATCTTTAAAAAAGAAGAGCCAGGCTGTCTAAAAAAGTTAGCTATCAACGTTTCAAATTAGGAATTTACGGACCAACGTTTCAAATTAGGAATTTATAGACCAAAACGTAATTTTTCTAAGCGCTTTCTGAAAACTGTGATGTGACGAAAAACTTTCTTTAATGACGACGAAAACTTGCCTTTGGCTTGGGTACTAAGTCTTTTAAACTATGTCTGCGTATGAATAGTTCATTAGTTTACTAATAGAATATAGATATACCCATTCTAATATTTTTATAGTATTTGCCAGCAAATGTATCAAATCTCCCTTCTCGGAAAACTTCGCTAAGCTAGTCAACACTACAAAACAAATAATAAAAACATAGTAACGATAATTCCAAAAGTTTTGAAAGGAGAATGCCATTCCGGGCCCAACTTCCAATGGTGTGAATGGACTAAGATTTAGAACTTGGTGCGATAGTAATTTTTATTCAACTCAAAACTTCCTATCCAATGATATAACGTATATCTATTGGAAGGTGGGCCCAGATTTCATAGAAACGCTGGCATCATCCTTTGTTGAGTAGTGAAATTTAAAACAACCAAGTTAAGCATTAGGATTCAATTAATTAATTAATCATTATTAATTTACCCAACGCACGTTCGTTATAGTAAGTTGAGAAAAAAAAATATCGGACAAACCTCGATAGAATTCATAACTACCAGGTCCTCAGAAGTATAGTCGAGATTAAAATAAATTTTACGCAACTTCAAATTATGTATATTGATTTTTTTGTGAATTAGGTACTGCACTTTCTTTTTATTTTTATTTTAACAGTGGTCGTTGATGTTTTATACACACATAACATTTTAGTGCAATTTTGGTGCAGTAGTTTCGATTTGAAACATTTGCATTAAGTGCACATCGATGCTAGGGTACCATAAATCTCTAGTGCTAAATCTGAACATACGTGTAATTTGTTTCGTGTAAATGTATGTGTAGTACGAATATATCAATCAAAGATTGTTAGCTATTCCAGCTAAGTTAATTTTGGTTTTCAGTCTAAATATAGGTACCTAATCATTTAGCCAGTTTTGTATGACTTTCTTAGAAATATAGGCCTAAATATATACCTAACCAATAATTGTGTTTAGAAATCAAGACCTGTGTACAAATTTCAGTTGGAAAAACTAAATAACAACTCGTTTGATAGAGAATTCTAAAATAGGTACATATTTGCCGATCCGGTCGAAAACACATGGATTATCCTTTGATCCAAACAAAATTTTATTCTCAAAAAGAGTTTAAAATAATGTTTTCTAAACACGTAGAAACTCATTTAACACGATCAAAGAAATAAAATATTCAGTTTCATATTACGGCATCGCGACGTGAAGCCTCCTTCAAACTTCGTTATTAAAAATTCAATATAAAAGTTGGATTGAGTTCGTGTATTATATACGTTCAGTCGACAGTCGAACTGTGACGATTGACACTTCACGTTTCGCTTTTTAAAATTATTAAGTGCCTGTATATTTAGTTTATAAGTTTGTTCTTGTATTTTTGTAGGTAATTAAAGCGTATTTTGGTCAGTCATAATCATAACCACTACGTTCTTGCTGATTGCCTAGTAGTTCTTCGTTAAGAAATGCTCCAGGGTCCGTGGGTCGACTTCTGAAAGGGAAACCCGTGGTCCTAGAAAGCAACGGGCAACTGAAGGAACATAGATGTGGTTTTAGTCAGTAAAAGTCTGACACACCCTCTCGCACCACCCTAGAGCGGGAGAAGTTATTAGACGATTTTCCACCTTAAACAAAGGGTAGGCAGCGAAATTCACATTTTCTTAAGTTTTTTGCCTTTTGTAAGACAATGTCAAGTTCTTTGTTTTTTTTTTTTTTTCATAATTGTTCATGAAAATATATGTTACAACCGTAACAAGTACTTATTTACGGAATTATAATAATTGAAGTCAATACATGCGGCGCAGTTCGTCTAAACTCTATTATTAATGGCTAATAAATTCATGAAAAAGTCATTCAATAAGGTTTGTTGAACTGAAAGGTAAGAATTTATGATTTTAATCATTATAATTCAGTAAAACCTTAGTAAAAACATATTTATTACGATCGCTAATCATATTATATTGAACATAGAACCTAACAATGATCAATAAAATGCAAAAAATGGAACTATAAAGTTAGTAGTGTAAACAGCAATCAAAACTGTTCTAAATTTTAATTTCGTGGTTCAGTGGATATCTCCAATAGATATTTTTCAGTAAAAACCTCTGGTTTGGAAGTTCTGATAATCCAATCAAACCTTGTGAAAACACGCTAAGCCGCTGGTCATATGCATGGTCTCTCCTCGACCGTGCCATGGGGCTATCTCATCGGACTACGAGATATAAGAACAGAGAGTGCACTTGCGCTTTTTTACATACACATTCGAGTGAACTGTAACAGTCCATTTTGATACAAGTGCAAAAAATTTGGCTATGGCGAGCACGCGCACTTTTATGCATTAGTGCGGAAAATAGTCCATTGCGTGCCTAGAAAAGGTGGGATAAGAGCGGATTTTCGAGTAAGTGTATAGAAAAATGTAATAGAACATTTTGATACAAGTGCAGAAAGTTTGTCAATGCGACCGAGGCGGAATTCAATACACTTACGACTCGTAGGGGCCCCGTGCTTCACGGGGGTCGACGCGCGTCCAGCCTGATATGGTAAACAATTTTATTACACTAAAATTGTGGTAGAGACAATACACAAGGGCGGAAAAAGCGCGTGCTCGCCACGCGCTTTATTATTCTAAGTTAACATCACAATATCCTATAACAATGAATTTTCAAATAATAAACAGCCACACACAAAAAAAAACCCGTCATAAAGTCCCGTCCTATTTCATTGAGATGAACAAAGGAATTTAAATTCTGAGCAAGAGCCTTTTAAGCCATTGCTTGGTACACTGTAAAATCAAAGTGCATATAGCAATGTACTTTGGTTTTACTTTGACTACTAGTCTAACTATAGAAATGGGTTGTAAGGTACAACATATATGTAGCTATAACCTAGGGGTATTAATGGCAAGAGTGAATAGGTTACTTCTAGGCAAGCACGCTTCATTTTCTGCCACATCATTGTTTACCATCAGGTGAGAATGTGAGATAGTGGCCAATGTGACCATACGCATAAATAAATTAAGGATGTTTTCTAAGTGCATGAAGAGTTTAGGATACTGGTGATAAATACTTAAGGCTTATGAAAGCCTAGTGCATTATTTCATGTAAGACTGATAAATTACCCCATTCATCGGTTTCTATGAAAACTTCAATTACATCGGACGACCATGGTTACTTATATACACCGTTAAATTTTGGTCGTTTTAATCCCGCGGAGGGTCGATTATATAAAACACTATCGATTTGTAAAAAGACAATTAAAAAATAAAGTACTTTTTTAAACTCGAAATAATTTACGCATGTACGAAATTAATTTCTTTAATTAAACGTCAACTGAGCGAGGCCAATGAACTGTAGGTAGTTAGTACGCAACGACCGACAACTACGTACAAGGTCATTGACTCGTTTACTTAAAAAAAAAAATCGTACATGCGTATATTACCTCGACTTTAAAAAAAGGACTTTATTTTTTGATTTTATCTTTACAAATCGATAGTGTTTCATGTACCGAATCGACCCTCCACGGGATTAAAACGACCAAAATTTAACGGTGTATAATCCTTTGTTGACTGTATATTATGTTTATTACCTATTAATAGACAGATATCTAATTACTTAACTATTAATAGTTCTAATTATTAGAACTTAACCTGCTACTTACATTTTTTTTTGATATTGCTAATAATAATCAAATAAATTCTCTCACTCTAGGTGGAGCAAGAAGGTGTATCAGGCTTTTCTTAACTAAAACCCACCTCTGTTCCTTCAGTTGCCCTTTGTGTTCGAGAGCCACGGTAACTATTTCAAAAATTTCTACTGTTTGGGATGGGTAGATAAAAGTGGACTGACATTGCGGACGACAAGCAATAGGTAGCTCACCATCCGGCCATCCGGTATTACCTTTCGGACCAAACCCGAACCGTCGACAGCGCGTAATGTTCCATGTACACCTCAAAGAGATGTCAGAAAAATCGTAAAGGCCCAGGAGGGCTGAAGCCTACTGGGACCATTGGCTTCCGAAAGGGAAATCCGAGGGCCTGGAACACAAAGCAATGAAGGAACATAGGTATGGTTTGACTCAGTAAAAGTCTAACACACCCTCGCGCTCCACCCAAAAGCGAGAGAAGTCATTGTATGATTTCCTACCATATAAAAAAACCTAGCAGGCATCAGCTCTACTGAGCCACGTAAACTTTTACCTGAAGTTTAAACAAAACGTTACAGATAAATAAACATTTGATACTTAATCAATATACGATTAGTAGTCCCGATTCGTAACTCAAGCACTATTCAGTACGAATTTACTCTATTTACATTCGAACTAGTTCATTAATGGACTTAAACAAATGCACTCGAATTCTCTTAAATTATAGAGCTCATGTTACCGCTGCTTCTTTTAGTGTGCTGGTCTCCTGGTACTTTAAAGGTAATTTGGATTTTCAGTGCTAAAGAACTAGACTTTTGGGAGTAATAGAGCTAGAACTTTTGTACCTTGTTTTGAAGATAATTGTGGTAGCACTACCACGAACCAGTTTCCTAAATGCCCAGAAATTATAGTGACTTGGGTGTAAAATATATACTATATATATATGGGACACACCCAGATAGACCGCTACAAAGACCACTTTTGGGGTTTCATATACCCTATGGACGCATTCGAAAGGGGTAAAGTACCCCAAACCTACGTTGCAAAGAAAGGGTTCTCCAACCAGCCCCCTTAGCTAAGTTACAATCGTTTCGTTTAGCGTGAACGCTTGGAGTTGGTCACGCCCCCAATTCTTTTGCTAACGTGGCCAACTCCAAGCGTTCACGCTAAACGAAACGATTGTAACTTGGCTAGAGGGGCAGATGGATGTTTTGTCTGATCTGGCTGTCTGCCTGAAATATGATTTAGGGCTGTTGTGTATGTTCAATTAATAGCGCTGAGAAATCTTTGCGCGATGCACGATTTCGTAGTTTTGTTCTTATGTGGTACCATAGATGTCGCTACATAACCCATACAGTGTATAATGTGTTATAATATGTTATGTATAAACTTAGCATGAGAGTTATGTTCTTGTATAGAACATGACTCTCATGCTAAGTGCCCCAAGTACCCATACGTCTCCAATTTTCTGGATCTCATGAACGCTGCTATTAACGTGGCCATCTACTGGGTCCAAATTATCCAGAATTAGCGTATTATGGAGCCGAGGGCTGCAGTGAGAAATTTGCACGTGTATCAAACAACTTTTTCCAATACACTCAAGATGCGTGGGGTTTGACTCGCGCCTCATAGGGGTCGACGCGCGCCCAGCCTGATATTATGATAAACAATTTTAGCGCCCCAGAATCTTTGTGTTCACTCAACCTTCCTCATGAATCACTTTATCCATCGGTGAAAACCGCATAAAACCTTTAAGTAGTTTTTTATTTAATCATGAATAGAAATAGTGAGATGATGGGGTATTTTGTTTTATAATAATATGTATGTTTATAGGGAAGTCAATCATTGATTTGAATTATGAAAAAGAAGATAATAGCCCGGCTTACATAATACTGCTATGAAAGAATATTATTTTTTCCTGTCTGTATCTGCTAGTGTCTGTCTAAAAAGTCAAACGACTCAGGAATTTTTAAACAAAATAAAAAGAAAACTGTTGCTGGCAACACTAATTTTAGTTGTCACTCAAATGACTATGGCCGATACGAAACGGTTTAATACTTTTATGCTATTTATTCTATTTTTTTTTTTTTTTTTTTTTTTTTTTTTTTTTTTATTTTTTTTTTTTTTTTTTTTTTTTTATTTTTTTTTTTTTTTTTTATTTTTTTTTTTTTTCTATTTGGGACAGAGAGTAAAGTCCCACATACCCCCTTTGAAAAGGGAGGATCCTCCGACCAGACGGGTGTTATGTCTGGTGGGCTATTGCCCGATAGATGATTTCGGGTTTGTTCTATATGTTCCAATCGCGCCGCGAATCTTACTTGCGCGATGCAGGATTAGTTCTTTTTGTGACGACATGGATGTCGCTACATCACTCCCCTCCGGAGATCGGAGATCGATGGTTCTTGATGCTTCTTGAGGCGTCGTGATGCGTGCCAGGCCAATGGAGGTTGGTTCCAGTGAGTCGGAACCGGATTCCGCATAGTTCTCGGTGAGTCGGAACTGTCTGCGATGATGCCCCAGTGAGTCGGGGTGGTGCTATCCCAGTGAGTCGGGATACGATGCTGCAGGCTCCAGTGAGTCGGAGTAGTGCGGCTGGCTCCAGTGAGTCGGAGCGGTGCTGTGCGACGTAGGGCTTGACTGCTGTCGTCGACCAGGAGAGGTTCTTCAAGGCTCTTCATGTGACTGGACGAAGGTGCAGGTGTTTAGCCAAGGTCGCTGATGAGGCTGAGGGTGATGACCAGGTATGTCCAAGTAGGCATGCTGGTGGTCAGGATACCCATATAGCCGTGGGTGCTGGCTGTATGGCTCGCTGCTCGAAAGCTTGAGAAAGTGATGATGACGTCACGAAGTAGTTGCTGCACGAAGGCTGCGCTGACGTTCTTTGTCGAGGGTCACCAGTTTGGTGGTATTTGGGACAGAGAGTAAAGTCCCACATACCCCCTTTGAAAAGGGAGGATCCTCCGACCAGACGGGTGTTATGTCTGGTGGGCTATTGCCCGATAGATGATTTCGGGTTTGTTCTATATGTTCCAATCGCGCCGCGAATCTTACTTGCGCGATGCAGGATTAGTTCTTTTTGTGACGACATGGATGTCGCTACATAGAATATCATTAAAGAGACCGAAAATATATTCTAAATGAATTTTTTTTTTTGTTGTTAAAAAGTTCCCTAATAATACCAAATCATTAAAAAAAATACTTTTATATGATACGTTTTATAAGGTTTTATAAGTAAACAATGATCAAGACCTAATCAACATAATTGACTACATCAGATTTCATTGTATCCTAGTAATTACACAAGTCGTTTGACTTTTAGACATACTATCAATATTAGCCATACAAAAACTTTATAGGTCAATTTTTTTAATAACATGCCTCTAAAAAAACAAGAAAATAAATCCGAAAGAATTTTGTTTCTAATAAATTAATTTGAATGGCTTCCGTGTATTATTAGCTAATATTGTAGGGAAAATTAATTAAACAAACATCTCCAACATAATAAAGTTGATACCGGTATGTAGCGGTCATCTAATAAACTTTTTATTAGTGTGTTCCGCAGAAATTACTTTTATTAGAATACCTAAATGTGTTACGCCCTCGGCGCTAAACAATTTCGCCCTTGAGACTTTTTGGGATATTCTGTGATATTCTCGTCCTTCATTTTAAGTTATTGCTAAGATGGACGGAGGGAATATCAATGTGGGCCAAGTCTATTTACTATGAGGCCTCGTTTTGCCGAAATAAACGACTTGAGCTACTTTGCGCTTGATCTAGTGAAGTTTCCGCGTGTGTTTTGACGCCTATAAATCTATTCTCCAATTACAGACTTCGTATTTTAGAACGGTACGCCGTATTTTTAAACAAGTTAAATCAAATTGTTGCTTGATTAGTTTGGCTATGAATGGATAAGTAGTAGGTACTTTGTTGCTATTTACAATACGTGGCATATAAGTTGATCCAAAATGGCGATCGACCTTCAATGCGCAGTATCAGATTTTTGGGGGGCTGCGTATAACCATAGCAAGGACGGTCAGTTTGGTTCAACTTATTTGCCGCGTATTATGTGGGTTTGGCATCGTCTCTCTCTAAATAGTCGTAACAGCGAGAGGCAGTCTAAACAATGACTAGGGAGTTAAGAAACTGCAGGAGATATATTTTAATCCAAACTTTTCGGTAGTGCAGCGGTAATAGTTCTGGAGTGTGTTCCGCTTAACAACACAATGCAATTTGGCACAGCTTTAGATAGTATTTTAAATCTGTTTTACTTGCCGTTCTGTACATTTGTCTTAATTTTCATTTCATTTATGTCCTTAAACTGTCTTTGTAAAATTTGGCATCGCAACAAAAATACTGAATTATGCTAAAATCTCCGTCCATCCTTAGGACAGTTTATCCAATTTAGTTGCCGAGTACCAGGGCGTCATATGTCCTTGACACTGCGATCGAGTCTCGGGAGACATTATCAATATTTTTTCGCCGGGAAACCCGCCGAGTGCTGTCCTCATCATGATGGATGTGTTGAAGGGACAGCCTTACGTAATGTCCCCTTAGGTTGCGTACACAATGTTGGTATGTGTACTGATGGTTCTTCACACGTGTACATAGGAAAAACGTTTGTCATCCTTAGTGTCATCATATTTGGTCTATTAGTATGGATAAAGTTGGCTAAGAAACACGTTTACCAACAAGATAATGCTCATTATCTCACAAATTAAAGCATCCTAGATTATAATTACCAGGAGCACAGATCCAGTAAGAAGCTACTTGTAATAAATGTGGAGGCGAATCACTTCGTGCGACTGCACCGCGCGTTAATTTAAGTCTCTGGTGCTTCAATGAATGATACACGTGCAGAATTACCCACGAGACTAGAGCGTCAAACAGCGTGTGCATTTAATGTACTGTAAACAAGGCTTATCCACAGCTCGTGAAATAGCAAGTCAAAGCGAAGTTGCGGTAAATCGCGCGTTTTTTAACCGACTTTGAAAAAAGGAGGAGGTTCTATGTTCGGCTGTATGTATTTTTTTTTTTTTTATGTATGTTCACCGATATCTCGGTCAATTGTGGACCGCTTTCGAAAATTTTTGTTTTGATTGAAAGATTATACTCTCGAGTTGGTCTTATAAAAATATTGTTTTGATCTGATGAAGACATAGAACGGAATTCTTCAAAAAACCTTAGCAGAACTGTCGTAACAAGTAAAATTGCTTAGTTTATACATGTAGTTGGTGGCTGACTAAAGGAAAAAGGGGAGGGGTACATAGAACTGACCTGATGATGAAGACGGAAGGTAGGTAAGAGCCGGAACTTTGTAATAAATCAGTGTATCTTAGCCGTGTTTGGTATTATTAGAATTGTCATGATGATTTGATGATGGAACCGAATGGCGGAAGGTACCTATCTATATAAGTTTGGCTGAGGGGTACTACTACTAAAAAGTGTGAAATAAAAAACTTTTTACAAAAAAAATACAACCGACTTCAAAAACCACCAAAAAATGCAAAATAACTTTCAATTTCGGAAGTCGGTGTTAAATAGCGAAGAGACCAAACTATTATAGAAACACTGACTTCCGAAATTGAAAGTTATTTTGCATTTTTTGGTGGTTTTTGAAGTCGGTTGTATTTTTTTTGTAAAAAGTTTTTGAGTTTTCGTTGCGTATTGCGTGAATATTAATTATTTATTATTATATACACTTATACCCCTACATGATTAACAAGAAATCATGTCTTTTTGTCTTTATACAGACTACTAAATACTTTGGTTGTATTTATCTCTCATTCTGTATTTTATTTTAATTTACTCGAATCGGGTTCATAATTTCTTTTATTTTGTTTTTCAGGTACAAATTATAAATATTTTGGTTTCTTCTTCCAAATGACTCTGTAAGTATTGACTCTCATATTTTAACAACTTCACTTCTGGATCAAACTTGAAACCATAAAAAGATAACTAGCTGTCCCATACGTGTACACTATTATGTAAGCGACAATCGTGGAATTATTTCCACGATTTCCGATTTAGAATCTTAGCTTTTTTTTTTTTTGTATTTTTAGCATTATCAGCCTCTTGTTCCCACTGTTAGGTCTCACACCTCCTTTCTCGGAGAGGGAATGGGCCGTAATCCACCACGCGGGCCCGGTGCGGATTGGTGGATGTCACATGTCTTCGATTTTTTTATTCTAGGACATGCCGGTTTCCTCACGATGGTTTCCTTCGCGGTTTTGAGAGTAGTGGTGATGAAATAAATTACACACAGTAATTCGGCTGGCTGGATTTGAACCCGCGATTTACTGCTCGTAAGTCGGGGAGGTTACCCCTCTATCTTATTTATCCATTACATAAATTAAATGATGATTATTTTGATTAGATTCAATTTTGCTGAGTAATAATCGACGTATTCATATTTTTAAAATTTATACTTGAGTGACTTGCTTACATTCCTATTCTCACGGAACAGATGAAGTACCTAATTTATTTGATTAACTTGGCCTTTTTTGTACGCCATTGTTTAGGCAAAACATAGTGCACTTATTTTTATTACACTACCTATAAACTCAACTATGTTTTACAAACATTTTATTTAACTTTATTAAACAAAACTTATTAGGTATATATAGAAATTAAAAATAATAATATGTACAAATGGGTAGAAAAAGAACTTATTATTTATTATAAAAAAATATATATAGCATTAAAAAATTCATCCACATCGATATCAATGGGAAAAGTGCCCAGAACGCTAGCAACATTGCCACGTTGGATGGTAATGTTTTACAAATTTAATAATTCTTTGAAGGTTTTCAGTTCTTTCAGTTTTACGTCGTAGATGTATCCGCTCCTTTAGCGAGTCCCTAAATATCTCCGATTCTTAATGTCCACTACATTCTTTACCGTCAACGGAACATGATTACTCCCTGAGGAATAAAATGGACGAAATTAACTACCTCTTACTTACTTTGAATCATTGGGCTTTCGCTCTTTTCATGGCAGTTTTGTAACTTTATTGTTACGTCATTCAGAAATGTGAATTGTGAAGAAAAATGGTGTGAGATTTCTTATTCGTATCAGTCTGAAATAATGTTTTACTGTTCCATTTTAGCTGTTAGGAAGCTCGCGTCACTGCGTAGCGTTTGGTGTGGGAGATATTATTTATAGTCCAGAAGTAAGCCTGGCTTCTTTCTAAAGGATTGCCCTGATTAATTGCCATCAGGCAGTACGGATGAGTTGCTATTCTTATGTAAAACGGATGAATACCTTATGATAATGTCTTTCCACTTAGGGCCGATTTTTGGGTATTTTTTTATCCGTAGAAGATATAAATTTGGAGTTTTTGACGCGATTTCTTTTGAATAAAGTTCGTTAGTTGTTTTAATTATTCGAAAACTGATTTTTAGTGGACATTGTGAAGAAAAGTTGGTATAGTTTTGTTGCTTAACAATCTATACAGCTAGAAAATATTGTGAAATCATTGACCCAGGCGCGATTTCTGCAAAATAGAGCAGAAGGAATATTTACAGTAGTCTTCACTACCTCAGCGAATCTTACTGAGAAGGCCGACACGATACACTTCCTGGCAAATATTCTTTACGTATATTCTTTATTGTACACAATAAAAACAAAAACAAAAAACATCACACCCATGCGTACAAAGCATTTTGGGATCATATTTATTGTGCGTACAGCTAAAGAGTGGAATTCCCTGCCGGATAGCTGATAGCTACAACAAGGGGTCTTTATGTCAAGAGTGAATAGGTGAGCGTGCTCCATCGTCGGCTACATCATCGCTTACTATCAGGCGAGATAGAGGTTTTTTTTTTATGGTAGGTAAAATCATCCAATGACAAATCCCGCCCTTGGGCGGAGCGGGAAGTAGTGTCAGACTCTTACTGACTAAAAACCTACCCCGTTCCTTCGTAGCCTATCGTGCCGGGGTCGAGCATTCCTTTCGGAACTAACCCATGACCCCAGTAGGCTTCGACCCTGCCTGCCTGCAGTTAGCAGGCTGGGCCTCTTCGGTGTGCTGACAGCTCCTTGAGGCGCGCGGGAACAGAACGCGCCGTCGACGACTTGGGCTCGGTCCGGTCGGTTACCGGACGATCGGACAGCGTGCTACCCATTGCACGCCGTCCGCATGCCCGCGCCTACGGTGGCCGGAAATCGGGATCGGAATCCCGGCGGCGGCTGGGGCGAGCGCCCCGTTGCCTTTGCCTGATGCGGTCGGCCTCCTCCTTTGCTAGCATTACTGCTTCGCAGAAGGAGGCGACCGCCTGCCATCCCTCCTCACTACGGACCATGGCCTGAACCAAGGCCCGGCGAGAGAGATCGCTGCCGCCGATCGCCCCCACGAGGACACGGCGATGCTCCGCCCAGGCGGGGCACACCTCTACAGTGTGCTCCACCGTGTCCTCCGGATGTTCCGCACAGTGGCGACACCCGGGCGAATCCTCCGCACGAATCCGGAACAGGTACTTAGCGAACTTTCCGTGTTCGGTAAGCACCTGCGTCGTGCGGAAGTTGAGAACGCCGTGAGGTCTTTCCAGCCACGCCTCAAGGATGGGCCTTATCGCCCCAATTGTGGCGCGCCCCGAACGAGTTTGCGATAGTCGTTGACGCCATTTCGCCATGAGATCCCGCCGGAGCTCTGTCCGCCATGCCTCGACTTGTCGTGGCAGCGGAATTTCGCCCTGGCGTTGCATCTCCATGCGCTTGTCGTGCATGTGTGCAAGGACTGTTGCCTCCAGATCCCACGGCGGTTGGCCAGCAAGGAGGGTCGCCGCCTCGCGGGAGATCGTTCGGTACCCTCGCACCATGCGTATTGCCATGACCCTCTGGCACGCATTCAGCTGGGCCCTCGGTTGCTGTTGCAACGTCGGTGCCCACACCGGAGCCCCGTAGAGAGCCATGGACCGAACGATTCCAGGCGAGATAGAGGTCATACGTGACTCTATGAACAATAAAAAAAAAATGGGTTACTGATTCTAATAGCACTCGAAGTAACTACTTTATATAAGAAGACCTGATATCCATGGACATAGTAAACAAAGTCAAAAACATTAACAATAAATGGTGGTTTGATAGACATTATTTGCAATAAAAATTAGGTTTTTTTGTGAGTTTGGTACTGTAGAGATCGGAGATAAAGAAAAAAGGGCTTATATGCGTTAATTCGTTATGAAATTTCTCTTTAGCATTACTATTTAAAAATTGGTCACGCCAGAAACCTACTTAATTCTATTTTTGATTACCTAATTCTATTCTTTTTTTAATTCTCTTCTATTTTTGTTTCATGGGGTTTATATCATCTAAAGAGAACTTCTTAGAAGAGATTCTACAGTTAAAAAAAAAATTAAAAGTTGTACGAAGATTGTCAAGATAGTACTATTTTTTTTACTGTTTATACAAAAAATAAGAATGTAGTGCTAAAAGCAAGCGTTTTGTTGCGATCAATGCTTAGTATTTCGATACCAAAAGATGTACTGCAAATGAGGCAATAAATATTTGGTCTTATTGTATAAAAAAAAATAACCACAACTACAATACAATTAAGGCTCTAGATACGGAATTTTATGAGCATAAATCTCACATAACTACCGTCGAGTAATACTAATTTGCGACAAACAAGAGCCTTAACATATGGCACGAGTGAATGATAAAATAGTCGCAAAAACTGTGGAATTTCAGTAGAAACAGTCGGAACATTGCCAAGGGGACAGAGATTAAGTTCCTCATTAGGTAGCAGACACAATCAAGTTGGCACTGCGATCTTATCAAGCAGAGATATACAGAAGATTCAGATGAACCTGTCTTTAGAAGTAGTGTCAATGGAGTTTCTCCACATTTTTACCTATAGATATCTACGCTTTCGAATGTGCAATTTGCATCATTTTTCTGACTGACTTATTGACAGTTATAGCGTGGCAACCCGAGAGCGTCCTTACTACGCCGTCCGCTAGAGCGTAGAGTGACACGATCGAGCGGTAACGGCTCGCGTTCAAAATATAAATGTTAAATCTAGTGATTATGTGAGTTTGCTAAGACTGTTCTTTGTGCTGTTTTCTTGAACAATAAACCTTTATTGTAATAAGTGAGTCTTATTCGCCCCCACCGACGCTATACAGTTCGAAGGATTGAGTGATAAATGTAATATTTTGAACTGAAGTGAGCCGTTTTATTACACAACATAAAAGCTCTTTTGATCACACATCGATGATATCTAAATTTTCAAGATGAGAGCTTGACTAATGTACTTTAACTTAAAATAAAGATTGAATAAGTCTTAACTTCAAATTATCCATTTGAATACGTGTAAGTGCTAAAGGGCTCGGTAGCCACGTTAGCATAGTTGTTATTTAATCCAGTGGCCACAAACATTCTGACGGTTACAAACATTAAATTGTAAATGTCTAATTTATTTAAAATGTACAGTTAAAATGAAATAAGAGAATAATACTAAAAATAAAAAATAAATAGCTGTTTTTATAAATTTTATTATTTTATTTTTTTTTATTTCATGGAGAAATATATTCCCATAATAGTGTAGGTAAATCTGTAAACTTTAACTTGTTACAATTAACGTAAAAATGCCCTTCTCTCAGAATGTCCCGCATAAAAATGTTTTTCAAAGTGGGAATTCTGGCTTATCTACCGACTGATACAGTACATGGCGACTTAATGGGATTGAGAATGTAATTTCATAGTGTTTGGAAAAAAATGTCCCGCAGGAGATTGTGGCGTCAGCAGGGAAAGTGATATTTCTTGAGTAGTCTCTACTACTATGCAATTATGTGGCCCTAGTACCATTGAAGGTAAGTAAAATGTTTGATGCAATAAAAACACTGTTTTTCTGATTTTTCTTTTTGTTTTTTTTTTTCGTAGATTTTATTGGCGAAAAAGAAACTGAGCTGTTTTATATAACCACTAGTGGTGCCTCCCTGGTTCACCGGTAACTTTCCAACACTAAACGTATTCTAAGAATTAAGCTGTAGTAGTAGTAGTTCTAAAGATTGGCCCCTTTAAAAAAAAAACTCTTCAGCTTCTATTGTACAGATTTTATATGATGCCTATTTTTTTGTCTGTAAATTATTATTTATTTATTTTTTTTATTTACACCTAAAGCCAGTAATATACTAAAGAATCTACAAAATGTACACAGGTGGTCTGAAAAGTTGGCAACCTAACAAAGATGAAAGACATTTTTCTTATTTTACATTGTCTTCTTGTAACTCTACATACTTCTCCTAGCGATGCCCCCATCTTTTTAATTCGTTCAAATAGTAGTCGACGTTATTCTCTGCAAAATTATTGTTCACAAAGGTGATTGCCTCCGAATTTGTCGAAAATCTCTATCCTCCGAGCGCAATTAATTATGTGAACAAAAATAAATCGCTTGGGGCTAGATGTAGTGAGCAAGGTGGATAATCAAGGAGTTCAAACCGTAATTCGTAGATATTCGCCGTAGCAACCGCATGGGTCTTGGTAAAAAGGATTATCTTTTTCTGCATGTCACATCGACTCACTTAAATTACTGTTAAATCACAACTGCGCGTCCAAAATGGCAGAAAATTTGTTGAGTAACCATCAAAAGATGTACAACTACATTCACTAGCTTTTATTGACAAGTGCTGCGATTTTCACATTGGGGTCTGAAACTTTTTAGATCACCCACTTAACATTTTTTTCACTATTCTGTTGGAGGACTACATGGACATTACTGACTTCGTTCACACAAATCATTTTTTATTTCTCTGACTTGCTCGTTCTAGCGTTGATAACCGACTGCCCGAGTGTTCATAGTACAAGCAAGTAATATAGTGGGGACCGGATATAGCGTAGAACAACCTTACAAAAATATAAATATCTGAAACATTTGATTTAATGTCATATGAAGTTCAAGAATTATTTAATGCATCACTTTAAATGTAAAATCGTTATTTGACAAAAAATAAATAGAATGTAAAAATACCAAAACTAAGACCTTCGTCATTGGAAGATTTTTACCTACCACAAAAAAAAAAAAAAAAAAAAAACCTAGGCGACAGTTATTTTTAACCTTAAAATATCAGCTGTCACACACGGCACCTAGTGTCAGATCAATTGAAAACCCTATCTATTCTATTTTTTAAAAGCTGGCAAATAGAGCCGATGTCGACTATTCTGCCAATGTCAAAAGTAAATTGGATAAGCAAGTATGTGAATCATTAACACAAACAATTAATATGCTAGAAACGAAGTAACTATGGAGGTGTAAGTCTTCGATTGATACAATTGGACTTCATGTGTTAGTACTGGAGAAAACCCTATCTAAACAATAAGATTACAACAACCCTGTCACACTGAGCTGTCAGTAAGATTATGTAAAACGACAGTGACTGTGTACAGTGTCTGTAAGATTTTTCCCTCAAAAATGAAAATGGTCGTTATTTATTTATAAAACGTCCCACAACAAGATGCTTCAGTGTCGTGAGGGCATTTACTGATTGCTAAACCCATATATTTATAAAAGACAACTAGATCCTGTACATAAATAACAACTGAACAACTATCTGTAGGCCAAAAATGTACACCGTTAAATTTTGTTCGTTTTAATCCCGTGGAGGGTCGATTAGGTACATGAAACACTATCTATTTGTAAAGACAAAATTAAAAAATAACGAAAAATATAAAAAGTACTTTATTTTTTAATTTTATCTTTACAAATCGATGTACCCATTGTAAATTGATGTGTGTATTTGTTCCGCTAGGAAATCGAACCTACGACCACCAGCCCCCCTAGCCAAGTTACAATCGTTTCGTTTTGCGTTAACGTTTGGAGCTGGCCACGCCCCCAACTCCTTTGTTCGAACAAACGAATTAAATAACGAAAACGGGGCTGTTCAGTACCCATTTGTTCAACGGTGTGTTATTAGCATTGATATATTAATTACACGCGCTAACATCGCAATCAGAAAACCTGGACTCGACACTCACACATCTACACTACGTGTAGTCACTGATAGACAAGGACAGAGATAAGAGCCGGCGCTGTCGTGCGAGCGAAATAGCATTAGCCGCCGAATATGTGTGATCGTCGTGACCAACGTGAAATCATGACAATTGGCACAATTTAAGCTGTCCACGCGCTGGAAGCGGGTCACCTATCTTCCTCTGTTTTGATTTAATCTAAGGTTATAAGTTATGTTTACGGTTTACAGTAGTCCTATTTTTTTTTAATTTGTTATAAACTAGTGCTTGACTGCAATCCCATCTAATGGTAAGCAGTGATGCAATCGTTGATGGTGACGCCCACTAGTTTATTGAGTCCTATATAACATAGGTACATTTTACGCCTACTGTGCATAGACACGTGTTTGTCATTATACGCTTAGTGTACGCCTGCTTAAATACAAACAAAACTATGAAACTTTGGCAACAGAACGGCAAAGTCATACTCGCATGGCTGCTTATAAGCTTAATGATAACTTCTGTACCGCATGTCATACTTTAAGGCGTACATCGAGCGAAAAAGTGTTTTAATCTTTGTAAAAACGGTGAGAGCGTCTTCGTCGTCCGACGGCATTGTCACAAATAATTGAAAACGTACGCATGTGCTACACCTCGTGGACAGGGTTTAGTACGCTGTGCTGCTCAAGCTATCTGGTATATTTTGAAGCGTCTATGAAGCTACACGTCTTTGGAAAGTAGGCCTAAATATCATCCAATGACAGCTCCCGCTCTTGGGCGGGGCGGCAGGGTATGATATACTTTTACTGACTAAAAACCAACTCATGTTCCTTCTTTACCGCCCCCTTACGCGTGCATGTGCGGCCTCCTCCTTTGCGAGTACCACTGTTTCGCAGAAGGAGGCGACCACCTGCCACTCCTCCTCGCTTAGGACCATGGCCTGTATCACGGCCTAGTTCGAGAGATCGCCACCGCCGATCACTCCCACGAAGACACGGTGGTACTCTGACCAAGCGGGGCACACCTCTAATGTATGCTCTTCCGTGTCCTCCGGGCAGTCCACAAAGTTGTGACACCCGGGCGTCACTTCCGCACGAATCCGGTGCGGGAACTTCCCAAACTGACCGTGTTCGGTGAGAACCTGCGTCATGTGGAAGGTGAGGATGCCGTGAAGTCTTTCCAGCCACACCTCAAACTATAGGGCATGCCCAGACTATATACAGGTAGGTATAAAGTTCATTCAACCAACATATAATTATGTCTCATCACCGTGATTGTTAAATCGATTTAGGCAAATTGCTAACATTAGAATGAAATGGCACCCCATACGTTCAAACGGATCTCATTGACTTTTAATATGAACATTTTGATATCTACCTATAAATATAGTACGTAGTATCGACAGGACTTCATTTTAATAATGGTAGACTTTTTACTTCTGGTAAAGTCATAGATTAACTTTTTCATCATCATCATCATCAGCCTTTTAATGTTCCCACTGCTGGGACTCAGGCCTCCTCTCTAGGAGAGGGAATAGGCTGTAATCCACCACGCGGCCCAGTGCGGGTTGGTGGATGTCACATGTCTTCGGATTTTTGATTCTAGGACATGCCGGTTTCCTCACGATGTTTTCCTTCTCCGTTTTGAGAGCAGTAGTGATTGATAGTATGGATGAAAAAAATTACACAAAGTAATGCGCCTGGCTGGGTTTGAACTCGCGACCTACAACTCGTAAGTCGGGGCTGTTACCACTCGGCCACCACTTCTCTATTGGTGATGTGTGTGTCCATATGATTAACTTTTTACTTGTACTTGATTAATTAATTTGCCTATTAAAAAGTTCTAAGAGGAAAATTCGTTATTTTATCTTTACATCTAATTAGATTTACGAAAATTGGAAACCTTTTCAAATCAATGAAACTGCCTTTTTAACCGACTGCACAAAAGAAGGAGGTTCTATTTTCGGCTGTATGTGTTTTTTTATGTATCTTCACCGATTTCTCGGTCAATGGTGAACCGATTTTAAGAATTATTTTTTTTATTCAAAGGGTATGCTTCCAAGTTGGTCCCATTGAGATATTGTTATGATCTGATGATGAACTTCGAAGATATGGAACGGAACTCCTCATAGGATCGCAGCAGAACTATCGTAGCAAGTGAAATTGCTTTGTTTATATGTGTAGACGATGACTGTCTGAAAGAAGAGGGGGGGATATGTTGAACTGATCTCATGATGAATGAAGCTGGAACCAAGGCCTGGGCTTGGCTTATAGGAATTGTTATGCAATGTTTTAATGATGATATTTTATAGGTACCTTACTATTATAGAACTTCCAGATTATGAAGTTTAGCTGAGAAGTACTTTTTAGTGGCGGTACCACAAATAAAAAGTGTAAAACTTATTACAAAAAAAAAAAAAACAATACAACGATTTTAATGTAAAAAAAAACCACTAATAACTGCAAAATAACTTTAATTTTGGAAGTCGGAGTTGAATAACGAAGAGACAACTGTTATAGAAACACCGACTTCCGAAATTAAAGTTGTTTTGCACTTTTTAATGTTTTTTAAAATATTGTATATTTATTAATCACTAGCTTTTGTCGGCGACTCTACACGCGTGATAGTAGAAAATTGTCCCAAGGGAACCTTGCAGAGATAAAAAGTATCATATGTGCTGTTCTAGGAGATGGTCTACCCGCGTACCAAGTTTTATCGAAATCCGTGCAGCCGTTCCAGCGTGAAGAACTAACAAACATACACACACATACTCATAAAATTTCGCCTTTATAATATTAGTGTGTTGAATTATCTATTTTACTGACTTTGCAAATTTTAAATTAGTCGCTAAAATCATTAAAATATGATGATAATAATCTTATCATACACCACTTCACATCACTTGACGAGAACCTCGTGAAAACTGTGAAAAAGGTAAATCAAATATCTCGAATAATACATAAGTATGAATTATTCTGTATGAATTATTTAATCTTTAGTAAATAAGAACCTACTCTACTCTAATCTGCAATCGGGTTGGCTGGCGATGGAAAGTGGAATGTTAGATCACACAATATTAACATAACATACACATTTATTTCTCTTCCACAAAGGCGCCTTACAACCAACATTATATAAAAAGATACAACTACTTCATGGGAGCCTGGTATCTGTACTAGGAAATCCTGTCGCAAAAATAGTAGCCCTACCTCAAACGGTGTTGTTTCATGTCATTTTAAATATGCGCGGCAAATAAGTTGAATCCATTGCCATGATTATGCGCAGCCCCCCACCTTGATTAAAACCCGAAAATCTGTTACTGCGCTTTCAAGGGTCCTTTGGAAAATAACGCTCTTCCTCCACATTCCACGATAGCCTTAACCCCGGGGCCCTGGAACAAAGGCAATGAAGAAACAGGGTAGGTTTTTAGTCAGTAAGAGTCTGACACTATCTCCTCCCGCCCCGTCCAAGGGCGGGAGGTGTCATTGGATGATTTTTGCCCACCAAAAAAGAACTACGCGTTGGTAACATTAATAAAATTCATTTTATTTTGCGATTCAATATTAACTAAATATTTGACATTCAGTTTTTATCTTCCTGTTACGGGCCATAGTGGTTTCAGCAATACAGAACATAGTAGAGTATTTTAACATCTAATTACGAAAACTGTCTTAATTTGATCTTAAGAGGCTAATAAACTACTAGGTTCTGTACCGTCCGTGGCAAAAATCAGCAAAAAAATCAAGATTTTTGTATGTGAGCCCAATATAAATATTGATTCTATTTTGTTTTTTGAAACTTTCAACTGTCTGGCTATCATGGTTCACGAGATACAGCCTGGTGACAGGCGCAAGAACAGCGGAGTCATAGCAATATGTGCCTTTTATATTTATACCCTTTGAGTACGGAACCGTAAAAATCTGTATGAGACAAAAATGGCACCTAACTTAGCATATATGTTCCTGAATAAGTCATCTATACTTATAAAATGCTTTGTCCTGAATGACTGACGGATAAACGCAGAGCCTAAACCACTGATCGTAAACACCTGAAATTGTAGGGTATGTATAATATAGGGTGACAGGTAATTAGTGAACGATACTTAAACACGTGATTGTAGTCATGATAACAGACAACTTTTACTATTAGACCAAACCCGAAATCGTGAAAAAAAATCTGCTGGTCAGTTCATTTGTGTTCGCCTAACTGGTCAAAACTTACTTAATTTGGCTGATTTTTTTCACGATTTCAGGTTTGGTCCCATAGAAAAAGTTGTTGGTTATCATGACTATAATCACGTTTTTAAGTATCGTTCACTAATTACCAGTCACCCTACATAATATTCCACAACTATCACACAATGTCGTCTAGTCCCAAACAAAGCAGAGCTTGTGTTATGGGTACTAGACAACTGATAAACATACTTACATATTTCTAAATACATACTTAATATAGATAAATTACACCCAGACACAGAACAAATTATCGTGCTCATCACACAAACATTTGTCCTATATGGGAATCGAACCCACGACCTCCGGCATAGCGGTCAGGGCCACTAACTACTAGACCAACAGGCCAGTCAAATAATAGTATATGTGTATTATATTCTTTGTATGACGTCGGCATCTGATAAAAAATGGATTTTTCAAAATTCAGCCCTTAAGGAAATGAAATAGGAGTTCAAGGTTTGTATGGAGAAACCTTTAAGTGGGAGAAGCGACTGGCAGAAGCTAGTTTTGTATATAAGCGGGAATTTGGCTTCTACAAACATTTACTTAATCTTTGCTTACTGCTACCAACTGCAAATGCAGCTTAGTAATGCAGGGTTTTCCCTGACTGAGTTTAATTTGGCTCTTGGCTTCCCTATTCAGTGTCTAGCTGCTTAGTATTCAATTCTCATTCGACAATTTTGAAAGGGGGTTGATTTACAAAGCTAAATTACATTCTGACTAGTAACAAAATAGTGTATGTTTACATTTTTATTTATTTGTTAGTTATTAAGGGGCGTAAAAAGAGAAAGATTAAAATCTTATGTATTATATGAGATTTTGAAATATTTGTTCTGTATGTCTGTTAATTTCGCCTAATTTCCAAAAGTGCTAAACCAATTATGACGGGACTTTCACAGGCGGACAGCTGATGCTACAAGGAGCTATTAGGATACTTTTCGTTTTCCCCTGACGTGATAGGTAACTTAGGCTACTTTTTGTCAGATTTGTTTCCCGTAGGTGGGGGGGGGGGGGACATCTCCAAAATGGCAAAGAGATTTTGACGGGACGGGACCAGCAAGATAGCTTAAATGTGCCATGTTACAAGAACTAGTAATTTTCCCCTAAAAGGAGTGTAATGTTCTTAAATTCCACGCGAATGAAGTGATGATTTTACCTACCATAAAAAAAAAAGAAAGCGGGTAACAGCTAGTATTGAAGAAATTATAAATGTTTGGTCATATGTTTAAAATGCGGGTGATATCTATTTCATATTTTGTAAAATACTGCTATTGTTATATGAAAATTGCTAAATTGCTTACTCCGTCGAAACAATACAATCATGAAACTGAGCTACTAGGAACGCATGAATGTGTATAGATTTATTTCAAGCCTCGCTTTTTTTAGATAACTAGTTTCAGATCGCGTCATAGCCATTACTACTCTAAGAAAGTACTTAAGTTTCTAGTGCATTACCTACAAGCATTATACTCCCATTTAGGAAAATAGATTAGATACTTATGTACTTCTAGTTCACTTATAGTGCTAACTCGAGGAGTCATTTAGCTGATCTGATAGATACTTAAGCAGTTTTCTTGCTAGTGCTGTTGCATACTTGAAATAAATGTTCGTGGATAACATTTTTGTGTTAAATCGTATCTACTAGAGCAACAGAGATCAAGAAGAGGATGCGGTTGGCGCAGCTTTAGAGCTATACAAATATTTCTATAGCCTAAATCTAGTACGACTTAGTGTCTTGTGTATGTAGGTATATGACGTTCATACATGTTTGTGAACGCACGCGCGCACAGAGCCGGGCCCTGGTACAGGCTATGGTTCGGAGCGAGTAGTAATGGCTGGCGGTCACCTCCTTCTGCAAATCAGTAGTGCTAGCGAAGACGGCTGCACGCGTGAGGAAACGAACATTCTCATGCCCCAACCGCCGAGAACCTGACCCAGTCATCGTAGGTGTGGGCTTGCGGACGACGAGTAATGGGTAAATCGCCATCCGCTCGTCTTGTAACTAAAGTCGACGGTGCGTAGTCTTTCGCGCGCGCCTCTAAGACATGTCAGCAAAACTGTAAGGGCATAGATGGGCCGAAGCCTAAAGGGAAACGCGGTGCCCTGGGGCGCTAGACAAAGAAGTAACATACATAGATGTGGTTTTTGTCAGTAAAAGTCTGACACACCCTCGCGCACCATCGTAGAGCGGCAGAAGTCATTGGATGATTTCTTAAAAATAAATCCCACGATACAGAAGTAATTTCTACTATGGTACAAGGCTTTAAAAAAATATTATACATCCTTAATTCGAATTCCATGGTGAACTTACAATCCGTTTGCAAAGTTTTTTGCAAACAACCAACATACTTCTTATTTGTCGGGATGGATATTATTCAAAGATTTAGCGAGTGTCTGGTAAAGAGCAACCAGGCTAGCAGAAAATACGAGAGACAAATGAGTTTGATCTCAGGATAAACAATGCGCAAGATAGAGTACTGTGGACGTGGTAAGTTAGTGTAAATGCAACTGTAACGACTGAATTTTGTTACTGTTTGTTTCAGAGGAGAAAAATATTGTGTTGTCTTTTTAAATGATTCGAAGTTTCTGTTCTCCGTATGACAATGATAAAGAATGAAGTAATATTTTTGAATTAAAGCTGTGTTAATGTGAAGAGAACCAGGGTTGCCGACATAGCACGTAGAATCGTCAATTTAAGTGGCAATGGGCTGGGCACATTGCACGCAGAACAGATGGCCGTTGGGGCCGAAAGGTTCTGGTGTGGCGGCCGCGCACCGGAAGACGCAGCGTTGGAAGGCCTCCCACAAGGTGGACCAAGGTGGTCCGATGGATGCGAGACGCACAGGACCGGCCATTGTGGCGACGCTTGGGGAGGCCTATGTCCAACAGTGGACGTCTTTTGGCTGAAATGATGATGATCATGATGATTAAAGTGATTGTAGACACAGTAGGCGAGGGCTTACGGACGCCGAGCAATGATTAGCTGGTCATTGCTCGGCGTCTGTAAGCCCTCGTAAATAAATAAATAAATCAGGTCCATAGGCGCATAGTGTTCTATGCGCATCTCAAAAAGATGTTATCGAAACTGAAGGGGCCCGGTATGTTCGATGCCTACCAGGGGAGCAGGAACGTTAGAAAGAAAACGCAAAGGGTAATTGAACGAACAATGCAACACAAAAAGTTCAGAGCGGGAGAATGTATGATTTCATAACCAATAAATTACAAATAAAAAAACTTTTTTAAAAACAAGCTTTCAATTAAATGGGCTAAAAAGAAGAAAATAAACTTTTCCTTTAAAACTTTTACTATCACTTTATAACGGCATTACACAATTTATATGATACAAAAGCTTGTCGCGAGATTTTGAAAATATTAAAATGAATAGATGAATTAGTTATTTAACTTATTTAATTAATGAAGTTATTTAACTGTGTATGTACACAGTTAAATCTCGCGACAAGCTTTTATATCATATAAATTGTGTAATGCCGTTATAAAGTGATAGTAAAAGTTTTAAAGGAAAAGTTTATTTTCTTCTTTTTAGCCCATTTAATTGAAAGCTTGTTTTTAAAAAAGTTTTTTTATTTGTAATTTATTTTTTACTTTTTAGTTATACCTTATTTAAATCACATTTGTATTCTCAGCAAATCCTCACATTTGCTACCCATATCATAGGAAAGCATAAGAAACTTAGTCTGCTATCTTTAGAAGTCTGCCAGGTTTTTTTTTATGTTGGGTAAAATCATCCAATGACATCCCCCGCCCTTCGGCTTGGTTCGGGCCTCCTCCTTGGCTAGCATTACTGCTTCGCAGAAGGAGGCGACCACGTGAGAAGTCTACCAGGTTGGATTTATGAAACCACATAACTTTTGGCCCCAGTAGGCTTCGGCCCTGCTGAGCCCCTACAGTTTGCTGACAACTCCTTGAGGCGCGTGGGAACAGTGCACGCCGTAAACGACTTGCGCCGTTACCGGACGGATGGACAGCGAGCTACCCATTGCTCGCCGTCCGCGAGCCCGCGCCTACTGTGGCCGAAAATCGGGATCGGTATCCAGGTGGTGGCGGCGCGGTGCGCCGTTGCCTAATGTGGTCGGCCTCCTCGTTTGCTAGCATTACTGCTTCGCAGAAGGAGGCGACCACCTGCCACTCCTTCTCGCTCCGGAGCATGGCCTGAACCAAGCCCCGGCGCGAGAGATCGCCGCCACCAATCGCCCCCACAAGTACACGACGATGCTCTTCCCAAGCGGGCCACACCTCGACTGTGTGGTCCACTGTGTCTTCCGGGCGCTCCGCATAGTGGCGACACCCGGGCGTCGTCTCCGCACGAATCTTGTATAAGTACTTCGCGAACTTGCCGTGTTCGGTTAGTAACTTAAGTTCCTATGGTAACCTTCCAGCTCCATCATCAGAACCTGGTTACCATATAGGATCCAAGCACTCGTCATTACAAATCAAACGAACTCAAATTCGATGGGGTTGTGTCGTTTAACTGCGGAGTTCCAATGACCACGATCCAACTCCATCATCATACCCTGGTTACAATATAAGATTCAAGTACTCGTCATTAAAAATCAAATGAGCCTAAAGTCGATGGGGTTATATCGTTTAATTGCGGAGTTCTTATGGCAACCTTCCAGCTCCATCATCAGACCCTGGTTACCATATAAGATCCAAGTACTCATCAATAAAAATCAAATGAGCCCAAACTCGATGGGATCGTGTCGATTTCTTACGAAGTTCCTATGGTAACCTTCCAGCTCCATCATCAAAATCTGGTTACCATATAGGATCCAAGCACTCGTCAATACAAATCAAACGAGCCCAAATTCGATGGGGTTGTGTTGTTAACTGCGGAGTTCCTATGACCACCTTCAGACTCCATCATTAGACCCTGGTTACCATACATGATCAAAGTACTCGTCATTACAAATCAAATGAGCCTAAAGTCGATGGGGTTATATCTTTTTTTAATTGCGTAGTTCCTATGGCAACCTTCCAGCTCCATCATCAGACCCTGGTTACCATATAGGATCCAAGTACTCGTCAATACGAATCAAAGGAGCCCAAATTCGATGGGGTTGTATCGTTTAACTGCGGTGTTCCTATGATCACCTTCCGACTCCATCATCAGACCCTGGCTACCATACATGATCAAACTACTCGTCAATACTAATCAAACGAGCTCAAACTCGATGGGGTCGTATCGTTTAACTGCGGAGTTCCTATGAACACCTTCCGGCTCCATCATCAGACCCTGGCTACCATATAGGATGAAAGTTCTCGTCAATACAAACTAAACGAGCCCAAATTCGATGGGTTTTGTCGTTTAAGTGCGGAGTTCCTGTGACCACCTTCCACCTCCATCATCAGACCTTGGTTACCATATAGGATGAAAGTACTCGTCAATACGAATCAAACGAGCTCAAATTCGATGGGGTTGTATCGTTTAACTGCGGAGTTCCTATGACCACCTTCCGGCTCCATCATCAGACCCTGGCTATCATACAGAATCAAAGTACTCGTCAATACTAATCGAGCGAGCCCAAACTCGATGGGGTTGTATTGTTTTATTGCTAAGTTCCTATAGCTACCTTCCAGCTCCATCATCAGTTCAGCTCCATGTCATCATAATGTTGCATTGTCACCCGATTTACACATGCATGTAAAATTTCAGCTCAATAGGTTGAAGATATCTGCTTCAAAATTGAGTTGCAAGATTTGAGCCGAACATACATAGTTACATACAGTGCAAGCTAATAGAAAGCTTGTAAAAATGGAATGGGACGACTGATATGATTTAGCTACAAGCAATGCAGAATCTAACAAAAAAGAAACTATCTCGAGTAATATCAATACCGTATCGATGTGTCAGTGTACTAAATAACGCAATGCGTATTGATAAATCGTTGCTCATTTTAGGGAATGTTTCATAAAAGTTTATGTTACGGCGCGAATTCTTTCGATTTATTCCCAAGCACAGGAAAAGTTTTGGAGCATAAAATATTCGTGGTCCTTATAAGATTTTGGTGGTGAACTAAGTTGTTCTTGGAAAGAAGCAATGTCGGTAAGAACTTACCTGACATGTTTACCTTTTTGAAAGGTTTATAAATCGCAAACCAGGAAAAATTAGAAATATACTTTAGGAGAGGACGCAGAGCAAAATAGTTCCTTTTTATTAGTTATTAACAGGCTCGTGCTTGACCACTATTTCAACTGATGGCAAGCGAGGATTTGGTCGACGATGGAGCACTCTTGCCTATTGTAACTATTCACTCTTGACTTGAATACCTCCTGGTTGCAGCTATCAGGAAACACAGTTTCTGTTTTTTTTTTTTTTTTTTTTTATGGTAGGTAAAATCATCCAATGACAAATCCCGCCCTTGGGTGGAGCGGGAAGTAGTGTCAGACTCTTACTGACTAAAAACCTACCCCGTTCCTACGTAGCCTATCGTGCCGGGGCCGAGCATTCCTTTCGGAACTAACCCATGACCCCAGCAGGCTTCGACCCTGCCTGCCTGCAGTTAGCAGGCTGGGCCTCTTCGGTGTGCTGACAGCTCCTTGAGGCGCGCGGGAACAGAACGCGCCGTCGACGACTTGGGCTCGGTCCGGTCGGTTACCGGACGATCGGACAGCGTGCTACCCATTGCACGCCGTCCGCAAGCCCGCGCCTACGGTGGCCGGAAATCGGGATCGGAATCCCGGCGGCGGCTGGGGCGAGCGCCCCGTTGCCTCTGCCTGATGCGGTCGGCCTCCTCCTTTGCTAGCATTACTGCTTCGCAGAAGGAGGCGACCGCCTGCCATCCCTCCTCACTACGGACCATGGCCTGAACCAAGGCCCGGCGAGAGAGATCGCTGCCGCCGATCGCCCCCACGAGGACACGGCGATGCTCCGCCCAGGCGGGGCACACCTCTACAGTGTGCTCCACCGTGTCCTCCGGATGTTCCGCACAGTGGCGACACCCGGGCGAATCCTCCGCACGAATCCGGAACAGGTACTTAGCGAACTTTCCGTGTTCGGTAAGCACCTGCGTCGTGCGGAAGTTGAGAACGCCGTGAGGTCTTTCCAGCCACGCCTCAAGGATGGGCCTTATCGCCCCAATTGTGGCGCGCCCCGAACGAGGTTGCGATAGTCGTTGACGCCATTTCGCCATGAGATCCCGCCGGAGCTCTGTCCGCCATGCCTCGACTTGTCGTGGCAGCGGAATTTCGCCCCGGCGTTGCATCTCCATGCGCTTGTCGTGCATGTGTGCAAGGACTGTTGCCTCCAGATCCCACGGCGGTTGGCCAGCAAGGAGGGTCGCCGCCTCGCGGGAGATCGTTCGGTACCCTCGCACCATGCGTATTGCCATGACCCTCTGGCACGCATTCAGCTGGGCCCTCGGTTGCTGTGTCAACGTCGGTGCCCACACCGGAGCCCCGTAGAGAGCCATGGACCGAACGATTCCCGCGTAGAGCTTCCGGCAGGAGGCGTCTGGTCCCCTGAGGTTGGGCAGGAGCCGCCCGAGAGCAGCCCCAGTCCGATTCAGTTTGGGAGCCAGACGTCGGAAACACAGTTTCTGATTGGAAGTCTGGACGACCCTGCCACTGAGGCTCCAACCCCGTAGGTCAGGGTGGCAGGATCGTGAAGATGTTTCGTTCCCTCACACGTGCGGCTTCCTCTTTCGCTAGCATTACTACTTTGCTACCTCGCAGAAGGAGGCGACCGCCTGCCATTCCTCCTCGCTACGGACCATAACCAGACCAGGCTCGGCGAGAGAGGTCGCTGCCGCCGATTGCCCCCAAGGTAGAATGACAGTACGGCTACACTTTCTGTGCTAATGTAAAATCTAATTCGAATATTTTTTTAATACACACTCACAAGTTCAGTACATTTTGACCAGTTAGGCGAACACAAACCAGCAATTTTTTTTTCGCTATTTCAGGTTTGGTCTCATAGTAAAAGTTGTTTGTTATCATGAATACAATCACGTGCTTAAGTATCGTTCACTAATAACCAGTCACCCTATATGTTTTATCCGAGTTATGTAACAAGACCCATGTAACACGGGATAACATAAAGTTAAAAAAATATCCCTTTTTAGGGATAAATAAGCTTGACCAAATGACCGTATGCGTGACGTCATTATTAGTTTATCCAGGGTTCCGTAGCTACGTGACGCGCTGTGGGAGGAACCCATGTATTCTATGTGTAGGTACTAGGGACACATAGAGATGTGTTGCTTACAAAATTAAATTAAAAGTGGTTTCAACGTCATGTTTGATCCGATTAGTGGTAATCGATGAGTAAATTTTAAACCAGTAATAGAGTAGACTAGGAAGTTTATTCAATCTACAGAAATTTAGCGACATCTATGACGTCACATGGTAACACTAAAATTAAATATTCTGGTATTGAATTTTGGCCCATTGTGACACCCTATTAATTTTAAGTTCCTATTGTAATTTTATCTTTGGTGTACAATAAAGAATATATCTATCTATCTATCTATCTAAGAGTTACCGCGCGATTACAACATTATAAGTATACAGTACCGCCGTAGGCGCGTGGTTGCGGATGGCGAGCAATGGGTAGCCATCCGGACCAAGCCCAAGTCTATGACGGCGAGTATTGTTCACACACGTGCCTAAAGGAGATGTCAGTAAACCGTAGGAGCCTAGCAGGGTCAAAGCCTACTGGGGCCATGGGTTCGCTTCTGAAAGGAAAACCTGGCCCTGGTAACAAAGGAAAAAAAAGAAGAGGAGTGGGTTTTTAGTCAGGAAAAGTCTGACACTATCTCCCGCTCCGCCCAAGGGCGGGAGATGTATTAGATCATTTTCCAATCTAAAAAAATACGTAAACGGCTATACCATATTTTAGGACAGTTCAAAAATAGTTCAACAGTTGCTAAAACAAAAAAAAATGGTTTTTATTTCATAAATTGCCTTATTTGGGCATTAATAAAACGTCAAATGCTAGTGCACTGTTCCGATTGGTCTCCTATGGAGAAGAAACCGTAAGAAACTCGTGGGTACTCCTACAGAAAGGTTTCTGGTCGGAGGATTCTCCCTTTTCTACGGGACTTCACACCCTTTCCGTATACCTCTTAACAATTAAAAAAAAAATATATTTCACAACTTTCACACAACGCCATCTAGGCTCATACTAAGCAGAGTTTCTGCTGCAAGTACTAGACAACTGATAAACATATTTATATATTTCTAAATACATAACACAGCGACGGCAATAAATTAGCAGCACAGCCGTCATCAGTACCTCTACCATGAGTTTTAAGCAATAGTATTCGTCGCTACTCGATATCGACGCCGTAAATATTTTGTATGGCAAATTTTGCAGGGCCTCTAGCGGTCTCTTGCAGAACAGAAATTTGACATACAAAAAATATTTACGGCGTCGATATCGAGTAGCGACGAATACTATTGCTTAAAACTCATGGTAGAGGTACTGGTTTTCTAGTAGAGGGTTCACGGCGTAGAATTAACAAAACAATAAAGAAATAAATAATAATAATAATTAAAATAACAGTTCACTTCACAATCACTATTATTTCACAGTACATATTATTAGGTCATAACAGACTTAGGTATATCGTAATCTAATAGAACCAGTAAATTCGTTAAGAGCGTCCGCACTAGTCAGCGGATCGCCCAAGACTGACTTTTCCTTGACAATTATGCTTATGGTAGCCACACACGTTCCAGTATACTTGCGCAAATTAAGACTTGCACAAGTATACTGAAACGTGTGTTGGAAGATACTTGCGCAAGTTTCTGCAAAACACACGTTTCAGTATACTTGTGCAAGTCTTAACTTGCTCAAGTATACTGGAACGTGTGTGGCTACCATTACGATTGACGTCTACAACGTCACAACGTGTCACCCCACTCTAGTACAAAGGTTCCACTTTAAAACCACGACTAAATTGACATACTACCCGACACGTACATATTATTTATTATATAAACCGCAAAAATAAAAAATATAGGTTTGTTCTATATTATTTTTTTCCATTATTAAAAATAAGGGCATAATGGGCGGTCTTATCGTACAGGTCAATTTCTTACAGACAACCTTTGGATAGACTAAGTGAAAGGAGATAAATTACACATAAATTACACATAAATTACACATAAATTACACATAAATTACACATAAATTACACATAAATTACACATAAATTACACATAAATTACAAATAAATTACACATAAATTACACATAAATTACACATAAATTACACATAAATTACACATAAATTACACATAAATTACACATAAATTACACATAAATTACACATCAATTGCACATCAATTACACATAAATTACACCCAGATCCAGAACAAATGATCATGCTCATCACACAAACATTTATCATTGGTATATAGAATCCCTGGGCCAAACAAAGCAGTGCTCATAAATAGCTTATCGCATTCGTGAACCCACGAAACCTAAACCTTAAGTTTATTTAGTTAAAATAAAAATAAACATATATTTAAAAGAGCGGGTAACTCAATCCTAACTTTTTAGGCTCCGTCGATTTGAAAAATGATTTTCTTCTGTAGCGTCAGAATGTTGAAGACATAATTATCCGGGGTCAACGACTTCTCTGACCGTAACGACATTAATTACTGCCAATTAACTTCATGAACTTCATAATTTTCTCGGGATTTCAGTTTTTCAAGATTTTTTTTGTTTAACAGGTAGACAAGACTTTTTTGCGGTGAAGAAAAAAAATGCCTGAGTGTTTAATGTTTCGTTTAAAAGGTATGCGTGGGTGCGTTTTGGTTGCTTGTCCCATATATATAATAAATTTTCCACAACTATCACAGAACGCCATCCAGTGTCAAACTAAGCAGAGCTTGTGCTATGAGTACAAGACAACTGATAAACATACTTATATAGGGTGACTGGTAATTAGTGAACGATACTTAAACACGTGATTGTAGTCATGATAACAAAGAACTTTTACTATAGGACCAAACCTGAAATTGCGAAAAAAAATCTGCTGGTCAGTACATTTGTGTTCGTCTAACTGGTAAAATATACTGAACTTGGCTGATTTTTTTTGCGATTTCAGGTTTGGTCCCATAGTAAAAGTTGTTTGTTATCATGACTACAACCACGTGTTTAAGTATTATATATTCCTAAATGATCTAAACGTGCGAGTAGTGTATTTGAGTTAACATTTTTAATTTGCCTGCGGCGGTCTTCCCATCTGATTATAATTTGGGTGTCTTTAGGGCTACAGTGAATAGGCTCTTAATAAACTAGTGTGCCTCACCATCAATGATTCCATCACTGCTTACCATCAGGCGGGATCGCAGTCAAGCACTAGTTTACAAGTGCGTCGCCAGCCGATAATGAAGGGGGGGGGGGTTATTGGAAGTATAGGGAATAATAATAAAAGTTGATAATATTAAAAGTTTTTTTTTCTTCACAATATAACTCCTAATTGCTAACCTTATATCTACGGTAACATATAGGATGGGCATTATATTGTGAGAGACTGGTGCCTAAACTAGGCTCTGAAGCTGTAAAGCAAGCCTCTAGGGGGGGGGGGGTGACAGCCCCCTGCCCCCCCTTGGCGAAGCACTTGCTAGATTATATTTAAAAAAAATGTCGCTACTACGATATAAGACGCAATACGCCATCACACTTGTTTATAATGATCAATTGTCGGTATTATAAGAATGTCCTATTAGTGAAATGTCACAAGAAACGCCCTTCAATACTGTACCGAAATAAAAATAGAATATTATGAACATTTCTATCATTTCCTCTCATACTCCTACATGTATCCTGTGTGTTATAAGCAATAAATATACGTACAGCCAAAAATACTAGGGTTTTTATTTATTAGTCAAATTCACCGGCTTCATTATTGGATTTTACAAATAAAATACTCCCTCACTTCAATTTGTCTAGTGGTTAGTGGCCCAGACTGCTAAACCGGAGATCGTCGGTTCGATTCTCACCAAGAACAAATGTTTGTGTGATGAGTACGATCATTTGTTCTGAGTCTGAAATATATATGTATGTTTATCAGTTGTCTAGTACTCATAGCACAAGTTCTGCTTTGTATGAGACTAGACGGCGTTGTGTGATAGTTAAATATGTGAAAATGTATTTACCATTATCTCCTACCACATTCCTCCCGTGAAAGGTTTCATCGTCCCATTCATGTATGACAAGCGGGTCCCTGTAACAAAATATGTTTTCATTGTACGGAGGTCTTTGTCCTACCTCTCATAACTCTTGACCTGATTTGAGTTTTGAGAGCGTAACGCCTAAGTAGAAATGTCTGTGCAATCCTCATGTTACTAGGAGAACATGTTGATAAGGAAGTTAGTTAAAAGGTTTTTTTTTGTTTTTGGAAGGAGAAATCATCGAATAACTTCTTCCGTTCTAGATTTATTTATTTATTTAAATAGAACGGCCGAAGCCAATTACACTATTTAACTTAAAATTAATATTTTGTAACTCAGTCATGCATCCTTCTCACAAAAATTCAAACATTCCGACATTATCACCTTCCATTCATCCGCAAACACATCAAGACATGTGTTTGAGTTCAGGAGAGCGTTAATGGCGGCTACTGTTCGAGGAATAGGCGACTTGGAATGTGCTATAGTACGGGATGTTGGAACAGCCAGTAAGCGATGCCTTCTACCACGACAATAATTGCCCGGGACGAACAGATTGCATATCTCATTATGCAGATCTGGATCATCAATTATCCCCCTGAGAATTTTGAGTACTACAGTCATCTGATCGCGCGACCGTCTTACCTCTAGGGAGTTGAAATTTAAGCAACCCAACAGAAATTTAGTGGGGTATAAATAGGGATAGAACCCGTACGAGTGCTTGTAAAGGAACCTGAGGAGCGCTTTTTGTACTTTCTCTAAGGCTAATACATACTGCTTCTCGAATGGATTCCATACGCACGCACTAGACTCAAGCTTGCTACGGACTAATGCCCCAAAAACAAGCTTGATAACGTGAGGGTTGTGAAAGTCCCGACAGTTCCTTAAAACAAAGCCAAGGCGCCTGAAGGACTCCTTGGCAGTAGATGTGATGTGGTCGTGAAAAGTGAGCTTGCGGTCGAATATGACTCCCAGGTCTTTCATGGAATCAGTTCTTGTGATTACATCTCCATTAAGTTTGTATAAAAAGTTGACTGGGTGCCGCATTCGACCGAAAGACATCACGTAGCATTTTGATTTGTTAAATTGCATTTTATTTTCTAAACTCCACTTATATACTGCGTCAATGTCTGATTGCAGGGCTCGGCAATCGAGCTCAGATCTTATTTCATAAAATAATTTTAAATCATCAGCGTATAAAAGGGATCTGACATTCGCGACAACATCAGGGAGGTCATTTATCATCAATATGAAAAGAAGAGGGCCGACTACCGAACCTTGACTCACACCTGAGCGAGTGTGGTATAGGAGTGACTCATGCAAACCTAATCTTACAAATTGTTGTCGGTCCCGCAAATAATCCGCAAGAAGCCGTAGAAGCCCTGGAGCAACACCTATCGCGCTGAGCTTTGATAGCAAGACGTCATTGTTTACTCTGTCGAACGCCTTTAAGAAATCAAAGTAAACAACGTCTACCTGGCGCCTGCGATCAAGACTAGTAGAGATGTAATTAACTAGTGTAAGCAAGTTAGTATTGACGGATCTTTTTTCGCGAAAGCCATGCTGCTCATTGCACAGATACTGTTTCACTTGGTTGTAAATTCCTTGGTGCAGGACATTCTCGAATACTTTTGCGGGAGAACATAGTATCGCTATTGGACGATATTCATCGACTGAAGATTTATTTGAAGATTTCGGTATGAGAGTCACACGTGAAATCTTCCAAGGTGGTGGATAGACTCCAGATTTTAAAGACAAATTAAAAATGTGCTTTAGGGGCCGAATTAGAAATTCCTCTCCCTCTTTTAAGAACCAAGGGGGAATCTTATCTGGGCCAATTGAACTTTCGGGTTTTAGCTGCTTTATTGCAGTACTTATATCATTTTCGGTGAACCTCAGAATGTTAATGTAATTACTAATATTACTGTTGCTTGGATTAGCTATATTACCGAGATCTAACTTTGGCTTTTCAGCTTGGAAGACGCTCGCGAAATATTCTGCGAACGCCTCAGCAGCTGCCACACCACTGTGCATTTTACCTTTGTGGGTGACGCTAGGCTCAAACCCACCTTTTGATCTAAGGTTAGATATATGCTGCCAGAACTCTTTGGGGTTTTTCCTAATATTCCCTTCGATGCGCCTAATGTAGGTATTATAAGCACACACACACACACACACACAGTAGTAGTTCACATTTACTCTTTTTCCAGGCAGAATGTAATTTAACTTTTTTCCTAATGTCCCGAATAATATCTGAGGTAAACCAGATAGGATATCTTCTAGTTACCTTTTTGTTTCGGCGTTTTTTAGGGATACAAGCGTCAAATAAGCTGTAAATAATATCATAGAAAGCCTGAGTGCTAGTGCGGACGTCGTTCGATGATACAACTGCATCCCAAGACACCTCTGAAAGCAGCTCGCAAAGCAGATTACGATTACATTTTCTGAAATTCCAGTCCCTACTACGGATAGAGCGGGAATGAGTGCTACTATATCATTTATACATTTTTTTTATATTCAGCGGAACAATAAAAAAAAAAACAAAGTATTGATAAGGTAAGTTGGTTAAAATGCTAATGTACATATCTGAAAAAAAATCTTATGTTTCTACCATCAGTTCGTACATATTATTATTTTTAATTTGTACAACCTATATAGTTTTAAAAATTGTTTAACACCGTATTGTAGTTGACTATTTTACTGTCAAGGCTAAAATTGATCGAACGATGTCAATTATTGATGTTATTGGTTTTGAGAAAATGGGTCTTTTATAATAAATAAAAAAATATGCTGCATTAATAAAAAAATGGAAGTCATATTTTACATGGTATAAAATAAAGTTGGATTGGCCGGAAGTGGCAAAAGATAGAGAAGAGTGGAAGAATGGAAGGGAGGCCTTTGCCCTGCAGTGGGACACTACAGGCTCATAATAATAATAATAAATAATAAAATAAAGTTACTTCCCGCCTATCTTTCGCTTATTAACTCTTGAACCACGTCACGGATTTGATGCAGTTTGGTTGCGCAAATTAGCTGTGGACTGTAGATTTAAAAAAGCGATCTAAGGTTTATTAACAATATGCAGATACTATGCCTGGCATGGGATAAAGGTATTGGGAAGGAGCACTGACCTTTAGGCTTCGAAGGTTCCACGTGGCACCGCCGGCGATTTTCGACTTCGCACATTTAAATCACTGCCAGGTCCTGTTTTGCACTACACTGCACCACTGTTGTTGAGTTTGAATGGTTGGATCACGAAAATAGTCAATTTTCTTGTAATTTCGAGCGGGCGCGGTTAGCGGTGCGGTCACATTCACAATCGATGCACAAAACGTCAACTGTCAAATCATTTCTTGCGGTCGTGCGGGCGGAAAACGGAAGGGATAGGATTGCCAGGCCAAAAAAATAAATTACAAAAAACAAAATCGCGGAACATAGCAAATTGGCGCAACCATTCCCCCCGGGTTTGAAGGGTTACCTTCAAAGAAAAGAAAAAAAAAACAAAAGCGAAACTAAACCCTATTACTAATCTAAACTATCAATACTAGGTAGCGAAACAACTTATAACTAACTATGCCACTACTACTGATTAGGCAGAGGGCAGAGGCGAATAACCGGACGCAGGTACGATCCAGTTGCGGTTTTAACTTTTACGACTCGCGTTATTCCGTTCGAACCCGGAAAAACTTCTTCCACTACACCAAGAGGCCAGTGCAGAGGAGGCGCACTCTCAGTCTTCAGTATCACCACAGTACCGACTGTGACTGGATCTGAAGGAGTGTTCCACTTTTGACGCGACTGCAGCGTATGCAGATAATCTGTCCTCCATCGCTTCCAAAAGGACTGAACTAAGCTATCTAGCAGAGCGTGACGCGGGTGAAGCTGCAGTTTGTCAGTCTCGACATCTAAAGCGGGCAAATATTTAAGAGGAGTCGTCGTCAAGAAGTGAGCCGGCGTCAACGCTAGTGGCTCCGATGGATCACTAGACAAAGTCCGACACAACGGACGCGTATTCATCAACGCCTCTACCTGAGCGAGTACGGTGCTCAACTCCTCGTACGAGAGAATCTGTTCGCCTATGACCCGAAACAGGTGCGACTTAAGGCTTTTAATATTCGCCTCCCAATTGCCACCAAAATGACTAGCCGCTGGCGTATTAAAACACCAATCAATGCGATTCTCAGCTAAGACATGGGCGAATTCACTTTGGTAGTACTTGGAGCGTAAGAATGTATGTAATTCCGAAATATTGCGTCGCGCTCCAACATAATTTGTGCCGTTGTCAGAGTATAAGCGCTTAACGGGACCACGGCGAGATAAAAATCGTTTAAATGCAGACATAAAACCCTGCGTACTCAAATCACTGGTTAACTCTATGTGAACCGCACGAGTTGTCATACAAACGAATAGGCAAATGTATGCCTTTGTGGAACGTATACCACGACCACGGGCAATAGTGACTTTAAACGGTCCAGCATAGTCCGTCCCAGTATGTATGAAAGGTTTCACCGTCTGTACAACACGACAAGAACGATGGTCGGCCATTTCCGGCGCGTTGAAACGCGGGCGGAGCTTAAAGCAGGGCACACATCTGTGCACTCTAGCGCGTATCAAATTGCGAGCGGAAAGTATCCAGTACTTCTGTCGAAGAATGGACATTAATAAATCGGGACCAGCGTGACAATTCACCTTATGGTGATAGTCCACCAACAAATCCAAAACGTGATCCCTGCGTGGTAGAACTACTGGATGCATTTGTTCAAACTCTAACTTAGCATTTCGCAGACGGCCACCGACACGAATGAGTCCGTCTTGCAAAAATGGTTTCAAATGTTGAAGTGCGGGACTACAAGGTTTATGTGATTCTAAACTACGAAATTCTATTGAAAAATAAAATTTCTGCAACTCTCGAAGTACAACTGATTCAGCTCTATCCAAATCAGCTGCGATTATAGAACCACGCGATGGTAATAATCTCAAAAATCTTAGGACGTAAACTACACAGCGTAATAGTCTCGACCAAGACGAGACTCGATTAGACAACAACAAAACAACTGACTCTTCACGCGGAACTGATACTACAAGCGTGTGTTTCTTCTCCTCGGGTGGCTCCGAAACAGTAGCGGGGCCAAACGGAGCACTTGGCCACTCGTTAGGAGCGGCATGAAGCCAGGGAGGACCACAAAACCAAAGCGGACGGTTTAAAATTTGCGCAGGAAGCAAACCACGTGAGAGACAATCAGCTGGGTTTTCTGCGGAGGCACGGGAGCCACCGAGCGAAAAAATATCACCCTTGAAAGGGAGCGCGACAACATAACGACCATCTTTATCACGAGTAGTCGTGCGGGTATAAATCTCCTCAGTGACCTGATCCTCAGGGCTGAGAATAGGCGGGACATTGACCTCTTCAATCTCCCAGAACTTGCGGATGGTAGACTCAAGCGGCGGCTCGACGGTGCAACAGTGCGACACAGTCGAGTAACTATTTAAATAAGCGGGTGCGGAACCAACTATAACAAACCCGAGAACTGTTTCCAGTGCGTGCGGAGCGGGGTACATCGGAAGACCCTGAATTTTACGTGATAACTGGAGATGCGGGAGAATCGAAGCACCGATCAATAGATCGATATCTCCAGGGAAAGCGTAATTTCCGTCGGCTAACTGCAAGTTCTTAAACTCCGTCAGCATGGACGTGTCAACCGGTACCGTGGGCAACCGTTCCGTAATCTTATCTGCGACTAGCGAATCCATTTCAAACGAAATATTACGATTAAAACGTGAACTAAATATTATTTTAATGGAACCGTGAATGGTTGCCTTTAAACCTCCAAAACCTTTCACTTCTGAGCGGGATGACCAATTATTAAAACTAAAACCAAGGCGTTGACAACAATCCCGAGTAATAAAATTACTCTGGGAAGCGCCATCTAGTAGCGCTCGAACGGTGTGCGGTTTGCCAAAGGCATCTACAATGACAACTTGCGCGGTCGCAAGTAAAACGGTAGTGATTTGAGTACCAGCGGCGGAAAGCGAACACAATGTTACGTCGTTTGCACTTGCAGCAGGCCGCGCGTCACAAGCGTCGCGCGTCTGCGTATGCTGCGGCTGCGATGGTAGCTTACTACTCTCAAAATGTAAGAAGGTATGATGTCTAGCTAGACATTTACGACAGCTAACACCACTGTTACATGACGTAACCAGATGTTTGTCACTTAGACAATTAAAACACAAATTATTAGTGCGGACAAACTTGTAACGATCACTAGGCGATAATCTCTGAAATTCCGAACACTTGTACAGCTGTGTATGGCTACCCTTACACAGAGAACAGTCAGGTGTTGAGGCGGTATTAACTAGCGTATGTGCAGTCTTGACTGACTTCGATGACGCGTCTATACGGCGATCGGAACCTGTCCTATTCGTGACTTCATGACGTGCCGACGTGCGCTGCAATACCTTAATATGGTCGCGAATAAAAGATTCTAAATCTTCGAACTTAGGTATTTCTTTACCGCGCTGAGTCGTTTCAAACAGACGAACAGTTTCAGGATCTAATTTATTTAAACCGATATACAAAAACAAAAAGTCACAGAGGTCATTGACCTTTAGGTTCTTTACTGCACGAACAGATGATGCGAAAATATTTAAAAACTTCTCTAAATTATGATCGTTACAAACGGAAAAACTTTTCAAATCGAATAATTGATCTAAATATGCGGTGGCTACTAATCGCTTATCTTCGTATTTTGTTTTTAAAGTGTCCAAAACTAAAGTGTAATTTTTAGCGCTAAACGTAATTCCAGCACAGACAGCCTTTGCCTTACCGGTCAATTTTTCTACGAGATAATGCAATCTCTCGTGATCTGTCAGCGATGTGTTCCTATGTATTATATTTTCGAAACTATCTATAAATAAATTCCAATTTCGAATGTCACCATCAAATTCAGGTATTTGAATTGGCGGCAATCGTGGGCGTTCGCGAGGAGGGTTGGATAAACCACTCGCGGGGGGGGGAGTCTCTAAACTCCTAGCAATACGTTTGATACGACAATACAAGTCATCAAAGGACGACAATGCCTGATAACTCACACAGTAATCAGGATTTAACTCCAACTCTAAAATGTTTATATCCTTAATTGTAGATTTAAAATCCGCGCGCAAACTATCTAAAGTTTCCAACGAACACAAGAAAGCATCTCTAATCGCCAGATCCGAGGTTTGCAAAGATTTATCACAAATTGATTGAACACGTGAAAACTGTGAGTCCCTTTCAGCGTATAAAAGCTTTAACTGAACCTTTAAATCAGTACTAACCTTGGTTCCCTTAAGAGACATCTTGTTTTGATATATTCACACTATACACTCAAACAAACACTTAACGAATTATTAAGTAAGCGATAATTATCAGATAACAATATGGTAGTATTGTAAACAACAAAGCGAACGGCGAACGAACGGAATAACCTGTCTATATAATCTATGGTTTATCCGTTTCCTACAAATATTCACTCAACAATGAACGGGTATTTTTGAAATGCGTCTACCTACATGCAATTTGTAGGATGGTCGAATGAATTTTGTCAAGAAAAAGAATGCGATCGATTTATATCTACGCTGATATTTACGTAGCTAACTATAATTATGCGGTGCGGTTGACGGCGTAGGTACCGTAATTATCAATGACTCTTTAACTATACGAGCGAAATAACGTATAGTTGCCTAAATGCCTAGATGCGGGTTTTCTACTATTATATCTAGGTAAACAGGCGCGTTGCGTTTATTCCCTATGGAACAAATACTATATTGCGAAATTACAAGAAAATGATTCACGATCCTGCTCGTATGGACCAAAAGTAATGGTTGCGCAAATTAGCTGTGGACTGTAGATTTAAAAAAGCGATCTAAGGTTTATTAACAATATGCAGATACTATGCCTGGCATGGGATAAAGGTATTGGGAAGGAGCACTGACCTTTAGGCTTCGAAGGTTCCACGTGGCACCGCCGGCGATTTTCGACTTCGCACATTTAAATCACTGCCAGGTCCTGTTTTGCACTACACTGCACCACTGTTGTTGAGTTTGAATGGTTGGATCACGAAAATAGTCAATTTTCTTGTAATTTCGAGCGGGCGCGGTTAGCGGTGCGGTCACATTCACAATCGATGCACAAAACGTCAACTGTCAAATCATTTCTTGCGGTCGTGCGGGCGGAAAACGGAAGGGATAGGATTGCCAGGCCAAAAAAATAAATTACAAAAAACAAAATCGCGGAACATAGCAAATTGGCGCAACCACAGTTTTTATTTTTAGAAATAAGGTTATATTAAACTAATTCCAAGTCGAATCAAAATATGAATGGTAAATTTTAATCTTTAGTTTTAAAAATCCCCTAAAGAGGTTTTTTAAATTTGCTCAGTGGACAAGCGTCCGAGTATAATACTGCCGACCACAAGCAAATGCTATTCTATATCTGAGCAAAACACATTTTGAGTTTCCTACTAAAGAATAGCGCTAAATTAGGTACATAGAAATCAAGGAAACTTAATGGTGCGGTTTAATTCACTTATATCGGAATCTATTAATTTAACAACAACATATCAGTAGGGAATTTTTGACTGATTTTCGTGGCATCAAAAAACGAAATCTCAAGTAAACTCTTTTTTTATTTAAACTATCTCACACTAAGAATCCACATACACAAGATATCAAGACCCGGAACATCAATCTTTAAGTTATACAGATTATTCCGAGTGGGAATCGAACCCGTGATTCTGTACACAGCAGTCAAGCGCTCAACCACTGCGCCAATCGTGCCATCTACTTATATTTTGGATTAAAAACTGCAAAATAAACCTTACACCCACCCACTCCACTAGTGGTCTTAATTTCCATGTCTGTACGAAAGTACTAGGAGTCCATATGCGCGGAGAGCAAGCAAGATGGTGCTCACGGAACAACTGAAGGATGCAATTATAGAGCGCGCAGAAAACAAAGAGATACTCACTCGTGTGTAGTTAGTAGCTACTCAGCCGGCCAGAAAATAGTACCAGGCAAGCAGAATTTATGAGAGCTAATACTTACATACTTGGAGGTGTTGGAAATTCTGTAAATTACACACTTTCCAGGCGCGAAAGTGTAATTTAAACGTTTCATAAATGAAGAAAATGAGGTGAAGTAGCATTTAATTTTAATGATTAATATGAGGGTTTAATGGCAACTGTTTTATATTTATGTTTTCGTTTAATTTGTGGCGTGTACTTTAATCCATCTGGGCTTATGACAAAGTTTTGTTAATTAATCTTGTGGTATTTCCAGTCTATCCTTCCCTCGGTCTACCTCTCTAATAGAAAATGATAAATAGGATTTTAGTTTTAAAATAAGTAATAATTTTTGTTTTTACTTCATTAGTGCTATCACAGATCAATAAATCTATTTAACGCAAAACCTGTTAAAAACGTCTTATTTCTATAAATTGTTTAAAATTGCAGAGTCAGTATATGTGTAGAGTTAAAGTGAGTGTTTTTTTATTAGGTGGGAAAATCATCCAATGACAAGCCCGCGCTTACGGTGGCCGGAAATTGGGATCGGAATCCCTGCGGTGGCTGGGGCGTGAGAGCCGTTGTCTCACGCGTGCGGCCTCCTTCTTTGCTAGCAGTACTGCTTTGCAGAAGCACCGCCTGCCACTCCTCCTTGCTTCGGGCCATGGCCTATACCAAGACCCGGCGCGAAAGATAAAGTTAAGTCATTTCAGGTACAACCGGGTCCTAGGGCAGCAGCCCTAGGACCCGGTTGTACCTGAAATGACTTAACTGCCGTCTCTTGTAGCAACAAGAGACGGCTTGGGCGACGGGAGTCGCAGGGTGAACCCCGGCTTGCTTGCTTAGCGAGCTTGCGGGCGTCGAGCAATGGGTAACTCGCAGTCCGGCCGCCCGGTAAGGAAGGCAAAACCGTAGGAGCCTTGTAGGGCCGGTGCTCACTAGGACCATGGAAATTTCTGAAAAAAAAAACCATGATCCAAGAAAGCAAATAACCCTTTGCTAGCAAATATTCCTTCCGTAAACGGCTGTGTAGTGTGTGTAACGTAGCTGTGTAGTCTCAGTCAGAAAAAATCTGAAACGCCTTATTGCTTCACCCGAAAGTGGGAGAAGTCCCATCCATCTTAAAAAATAAATAAAGAGCTGCGGGGTTGTCCAGGGCAGCGGGATTACCGTGGCCCTCATTGGCGAAAGGCAAGGTAGGCTTTAGTCAATAAAAGTCGACGGCTGACGTTCTAGAATGGGTCCCGATTGCTACAATTTATCTTGTATTTAAAATATTAATTAGTTAAGTGCAATCGGGTAAAACGACTTTCTTGTTTTAGGGCTTTTTCATGAATACTCAGAAAAGCAGTAGGGATTTTTAGCGCTAAGCGGCACTTTATTCATCTTCTCCTTTATTTATTTCTTCTTAAATGTATTGAAAAATGTCATTTGATATTCGTGAATATTTATCGCTGCAGCACTGGGCTCCATAACACTCGAATGCATCGTCGAAATCCTCCTTGGCAGCAATGATAAACTTTCTCCATGTGTATCAAAAAATACTATTGTCAATAGCACTGACTTTTCAAAATATCTTTGCAAACCTATTTGATAAGTGAAAAAAAATAATAATTTGACCCCAAGTGTATCCTACAAAGCGTGCCGCTCTCTAGATAAGGCGCCATAATTAATTACCGAGGTATTATCCGCGTTTCAATTAAAAGAAAACTGTTTGAAAACTAGTTTTAAAGCGCCACGTCTTCTTATTTACCAGGGCATTATGAAACGGTGGAGTTTAAAGAGGTGGCTGCATTGTGGGACGCGATCTGTTGGTATATATATGGATTTGGTTTCAAAGAGCAGGGGCTCAGTAAAGTAGGGGTATTGTGTTTTGAAAAGCGGCAATTTTAACGAAAATGTCTCATGGATTTTTACAAAAATTTGCCTTTGCTCTCGTAAAAAACTTTCTATTATTCTGACTTACATCGGATTTTTGAACCAATACAAAATATGCGATTAGACGAAAACTTGAGTACACATTTTTGAATCGAACTTTAATAGGGCGACAGATTTTCAATAATTATTAATTCTGTAAAAATTAACAAATATTCGTATGAAATTGATGTATTATTTATAAATTTATATCTTAAAGCTCCATTTTTTTTATAAGATATATTAACAGTTTTTTTATTATGTATGTCAACATTTTTAATACGTTGCCAGTGGTACTACTTTCTCTTTTGATAACTCCCATATTACTTGGGGTCGGCGCAACACGTTTTTTTCTTCCACTGTGTCCTGTCACCTGTCACACTATCACTCCCTTTCATGTCACTCCTCACACAATTTATCCATCTCTTCTTTTTTCTCTTCTTTTTTCTTTATTCTTTTTCCTTTTTTCTTCTCCTAAACTAAAACCAAATTGAAGTTTTGGCCTCCGTATAGCAGAGAAGACTGATTTTCTTAGCCGCATCGCTAGAGAAGACAATTACGTAGTGTATTAGATCTCATTTGGCACTCAACATTTTAAACGGAATATCTATAATATAGTAGGTACCTACGCGGCATTTAAGTTGAACCATTTACGCGCAGCCCCCCACTTCGATTGAGACCCGATATAATATATATCAGTTATAATCCTCGTCACACAACTTGAACCATCATGGCGGTCGACCTTTAATCCGCAGTAACCGATTCGGTCTCAAAGTGGGGGGGGGGGCTGCGCGTAACCATAGCAAATGGTTCAATTTATTTAGCTCACCGTCAGACCATCCAGTCACCGGGCCACGTTTCATGCGTGCCTCAAGGAAATGTCAGCAAACCGTAGGAGCGCAGCAGGGTCGAAGCCTACTGGGGCCAAGGATCGATTTCTGAGAGGACGGTTCGACCTCAGTATGAAAGGCAACGAAGGAACAGGAGTGGGTTTTTAGTCAATAAAAGTCTGACACTATCTCCCGCAGCGCCCATGGGCGCACAGATGTCATTGGATGATTTTCCCTCCGAAGAAAAAGTGGTTCAACTTATTAGCTATGTACCATACGTGATATTATCTGAAAAGGATTGATTGCAGCCACTTCAAACTTTTTCGCATGTGGAAACTTTTGGTGTTTCTTCTAAGAACATTTATTACTTGTATGCTCTTGTTATAGGTAGCATAAATCTAAGGGATGCTCAAATGTGTGTACAATCTTAGCACGAAGAGGGTAATAAAACACTTTATTTAACTTCGTGAAAGTTCCTTTGTCGCCTTGTCTAACACTTGATTTACGTTTTCACATTACGGAGTACGTTTCTGTATAAAAGTCTTCATTAAAGGCTTTTTGCTTTTCCAAGCCCTAGGTCATGCAAATATAATGCGACTACTTACCTATGTAAATAGTTCAATTCTTGAAAGGGGTTTTGATGCTTTTTATAAATCGCTAATAATGTTTTTTTTTGTGACGTAACAACAAATTTACTGCTTTCAGATTTATTCCTATACACCCCTATTTTTTTATTAGTGCACAAAAAAATGGGGCTCAATCAGTACCCGTTACTGATCATATTTGTGTAGTCAAAAGTAAGAGAAAGAAAGAAGGAAAAACATGTTTATTTGGCACACCATGATTATAAACAAAAGTGATTGCAAATTTTAATTAAACATAAAAAGAAAAAAATAGAAATATAAACTAATAAAAAATAACAACAATAATAAGTTGCACGGCTGCGCCAAAAAGGTTCTTGCTGAAAAATTGTAATGCTTAGTAGAAAAACCAGGCAAGTACAAAATACGAAATCCCAAAATTGTCCACGAAAATTTGACATAATTGGTAAATTCATAATTGAATCATCATTCATAACAACTACTACTAGAAAATACTAAGCGCAGTGTTTTTTCATTTTAATTGACATTCTTTCATTCATAAACAATAACCTATACAATGTTTCCATAAATTGAGTGAAAGTAACTGCTATTTGTATTCTATAGTTGAGATTTTGAATGCAGATTTAAAACGTCAAGTAATGACTCAATAAGATTTTACTTAGTAACAAGTAAATACTTCTTTATTAATCCGGGTGTTAATGCCTAGGAAAGCACGTAAAGCCGTTGATCCCGGTTGTTATTCGTAGATCTTTTACAATTGTTACAGGTAGTCAGACGCTAGAAATTCTGACCATTAGTTTGTCCAACCAGTATCGTTTTGCCTAGTGACTAGGTCATGGAGGTCCGATAGGCAGTCGTAACTGCTATTTGTATTCTATAGTTGAGAAAAATTTGAATTTTGAATGCAGATTTCAAACTTCAAGTAATGACTTAATAAGAATTTACTTCGTAACAAGTAAATACTTCTTTATAAATACGGGTTTAAGACCCAAAAAAGTTGAACAAACTGATCAAATCACTCGTTTAGCGCCAACATTTATCAAAACAACAGAAAACTGAATTGATTGACCCTGTCAACATTTTCAAATGGTTTGTTTTGTTAGTGAAACATTTAAATCGAGTTTACCACAGTTTGAAACAAGTTCACTATGTAGTATAACTTGTTTTAGAACATTCAATTATTAAAGCTATTTGTAATAATCTGATAGTTCAAGCCCGGCCAGGCGCATTAGTTTGTGTAATTTATTTCATCACCACTGCTCTCAAAACGGTGAAGGAAAACATCGTGAGGAAACTGGCATGTCCTAGAACCAAAAATTCGAAGACATGTGACATCCACCAACCCGCACAGGGCCCGCATGGTGGATTACGGCCCATTCCCTCTCTTAGAGAGGATGCCTGTGTCCCAGCAGTGGGAACATTAAAAGGCCGATGATGATGATGATAGTTTAACTGGTATATATTGCACTTCTAGGTTAAAACACGGGACGTATTTTTTTTATTGGGGAGTTGTTGATGGAATTTCTTCAAGGGAAGTATAGAGGCTATTTTACTTATTCACAAATTGATTCCTAGTGGATATTGTGATGTAAAATTGGTGCCTTGGTACAGGCCATGGTCCGGAACGAGGAAGAGTGGCAGGCGGTCGCCTCCTTCTTCGAAGGAGTAATACTAGCACAGGAGGAGGCCGCGCGCGTGAGGCAACGGCCCTCACGCCCCAGCCGCCGCCGGGATTCTGATCCTGATTTCCGGTCACCGTAGGCGCGGGCTTACGGACGGCGTGCAATGGGTAGCTCGCCGTCCGACCGTCCGTTAACCGTCTAGACCGGGTTCGAGTCGTCAACGGCGCGTATCGTTCCACACGCGCTTCAAGAAGGTGTCAGCAAACCGTAGGGGTCCAGTAGGGTCGAAGCCAACTAGGGCCCACACTTTAACATTATCCATATAATGTTAAAGTGTACCTTGAGGTCGGAACAGGAGTGGGTTTTTAGTAAGTAAAAATCGAGAGATGTGATTGGATGATTTTCCCACCTAATACCTGATATATATTTTCTAGGTTTATGTCATTTTAAAGGGTCGATTCCTAATAATAAGAAGTCATTAAAACAAAGGATAAATAAAATGGAACTGAAATGGAAACAATATAGACGATGAACTAACACCGCGTAGCAATCGTAGCCACTACTAAGCCGTAGCACATTCGTAGCACTCTCAAAGCAGTGTGTCTTATCCGAACGAATATTATGCTAACGTCCTTGATTCTAAAAACACGCACGTTATCATTATGAAAGCATACTATAAAATTAATCTTACAACGTATTCCTCCATAAAATAACCCTCAGTCCACCATTTATCATCATTTATATTTGGCAAACAAGCCAGGAAGAGTTTATTATGTAAATATTTTTTCAAAATTAAAATCTCTGCGATGTTATGTGACCCTAGTACCTTCGCGTCCGCTGAGGGCATGATATGAGATGACAAATGGCGCTAAGGTGAAAGCGAAGCGGTACAAAATGTTTACCTCTGTTGTTTATTTTTTGAGTGGGATTAGTATCGGTTTAAAAACATTTTGAGTTCTTTTTAAATTAAAAGCTAGGTTAAAAATTGTTTCAGTGGTTTAGTAGTTTTTGAAAATTAACTATAATGTAAGATGGTAATATGATTTGATTGGCTGACGGCCATATTGTAACTTTAGTATACTTAATATTTAGTTGTTTATTATAACTAAATATTGTTGAAAAAAATAGTTAACTACATTATCGTTTTGTTTTTTTAACTTAATAAAAAAAAACTCTTAACTAAGTATTATTTATTAGTATGGATAGGCTCACATTTGGCCACAATCTCTCACCTGATGATTAAGCGGTGACGAGGCCGACGATAAAGCACGCTTGCTTAGAAGCAATCTCCGTGATGTTATGTGACCCTGGTACCTTCTCGTCCGCTGAGGGTACGATATTTACTCTTGAATTATAGTTATTAGGAAACATAGGTTTCGGCAAGAAATTCCAAATCTTTAGTTGAAACCACATTGAATGTATAGGTGGCAAAGAGTTTCACACTTTCATCATCATCATCATTCCAGCCAAAATACGTACTGTGATCACAGTGAACGGTCTTGTGCGTCATGTTTTCACCGGATTCCTACGACTTTCACCAGCACACACACAGAGAGACACACACACTTTTACTGTCTTGACTTTCGTCTCGGAAATTGGGAGACAGATGTTGTTTATTTATTAATACTGAACTAGCTTTTGCCAGTGGCTTCATTCGTATATGTTGGTTATTGCAGACGAAAATTCGAAGACGGATAAAACGTAGCCCAGTCCTTCCTTAGAGTTTAAACTTCCTCTGTACAAAATTTCATCAAAATCAGTTCAGTAATTCAACCGTGAAACAAACAGACAGACAGAATAAAACTAAGTAGGCGGTCTTATCGCACAGGGCAATCTCTTACAGACATCTTAGGTGGTCAAAAAAGGGGGAAAGAAAGTGGGAAAATGTTTTTAATCAAGCTCGCTAGCTCCTCTAACTTGTACCAAAGCCAAGGGTATGACGACAAACCCTTTATGGTTTAGGACTCTTGATATGTGCCCCACATGAACAGATTAAATTATTAATTGGAATTTAACATAATTACACAAAAGGCTTTTGTTTTTTGTCGTATAAAGTGTTTTGATAAAGGCCAATTTAGGTTAGTAACTACTTTACTTGTTATTATTATTGAGGCTGTTGTGTCCCACCAATCCAAAGGCCTCTCTTCTATTCTTTTAAAAATTTTTGTCGTTAGCTATTTTTGCCCAAAAGTTCTACTTGTTATTTCATCTCCTCCTTCTCTCAAACTAACATAGCTTAAAAATATATGTTAAGAGCGGACAACTTGAGATATATTTTCATAAAACCGCTCTTACGTGATTATGATTTTATTATACATCTTTGTCCAGATATTTTGGCCACACAATATCTTGTGGATAGATCTAGGTTTCTATAAAAATTAAAACATAAATTAGTGTAAAACTAATCCAATATAGACCTCTGAAAATCTGCTAGTTTACGTGAACTTTGGCCCTCCATAATGCACAATTTTATTTTAATGTTTTCCACGTTTAGTTCTCTGATTGGTTGAGAGCTTGGAGCGGGCCAATAGTAGCTTGGAACTTGGCACAATTTCGAATCAAAATAAAAAATGAAGACTCTCATTTTTATTTTTTCAAAACTACCCTCAAAATACAGTTCAAAAGTTTTTTTGAAAACATTTTCGCGAACGAAGTCGCGAGCTAAGTGCTAGTATGTGATAAAACTGAAACTGAAACTGAACAACAAAAGTGAATACAGAGTAATTATTTGAATAAAGTCATTAGCGACGATACGCTTGTGACAGCGAGCGTACTTCCACAGAATATAAAGTAGGGAGCATGTTATGTACACTTGTACACAGTCTGTATCGGTTTGTATGCACGCCAGTGTAGGGTGGTTGGGAAAGAGCGTCATGGATTTGGCGTTTGGTAGTGACTGAAGACATGAAAGCGAGTCACCACTGCCAGTTATGTTTGGCGATTCTTCGGGCTATGTTGGTGATCTTGGTTCTCCTGCGGATATCTTCATTAACAATGGCAGCGGGCAGGGCACATTGCTTGTAAAACAGATGGTTGATGAGTGGCGACCGCGCACCGGAAAACACAGTGTTGGAAGGCCTCCCGTAAGGTGGACGATGATTCAAAGATTCAAAGCATTTTATTTCAAAGAAACCATTGACAGGCACTTTTGAAATGTCAAGAAGTCGGTCTGTCAGAAAAAAATTATGCTAATTGCACATTCCAAAGCGTAGATCTCTATGGAGAAGAATGTGCAAGAAACTCCATGTACACTCTTTTCAAACTTGTTATATATTACAAATATCTCGGTTACATGTTTCTTGTCGGTGCTATTATGTGAGAACAATGTAAATAAGAAAAAGAGTTTAAAAAAAAGTTCTTGTTATAATATTAAAATAAACCACTGGCAGCTAAGAGATGACCAGCCTCAACTGACAGCGCACGGTCACGAACATGACGCATATATCAGCACCACTCAGCTCAACCATTTTGAAGGGAACTGAATGATCCAACACATGCGCCACCATCAGCGAGACATTCATGACAAACGCTCAACTGCCATGCTCATTTACGTCAAACAAGTCCAATAATAACGTTAAACCATTAATTGCCCCATGGTACTCACATTTACAAAATTTGAAAAATAAATGCTTCTACATTATACAATACTATAAAAATGTCTATTTCTCAAACTAATCAATTTGTACGCCCTAGTGGTAGTGGAGCTGGACCAACATTGAGCCAAGCATATTTCATCTTGAATATAATCCTCCAACCTATAATATGCTTGTCTACATAGTGTGCGTTTAACACAAGATTTAAATTTGGTTTCATTGAGTTCTAATATGTGGGAGGTATTTTATTATAACATTTTAAACAGTACCCCATGAAAGAAGAGGCCACTTTAGCCAGTCTGAAACCTGGTTGAACTAATTGGTCTCTATGTCTTGTAACATAATTATGTCTATCGCCTCTTTTGCTAAAAAGATGAAGATTTTTCTAACGTACATGATGTTTTCATAGATATATTGACAAGGCACCGTCATGATGTTAACATCCTTAAACAGTTCCCTTAGAGAATCGCAACGGCGGAGATTGTAAATGGCTCTAATGGCTCTTTTCTGTAGTATAAAAATTGAGTGGATGTCTGCAGCCCGTCCCCATAGTAAGATACCGTACGACATAATACTATGACGTAGCGAGAATCGCGGGAATGCGACGGATGCGAGACGCACAGGACCGTTCGTTGTGGTGATACTTGGGGGAGGCTTATGTTCAACTGTGGACGTCTTTCAGCTGGAATGATGATGATGATAAAGTGTGTTCTTGTAGAGGGAAAGCATCGTCGAGACCGCCTCGGAAAGAGGTAGTGAGGTGATCTGGACGTGTATCACGAGAACTGGCTCAGGACGGCGTAGAAAAGAAAGTCTTGGAGGACTTTTGCCCAGCAGTACGACAGTAATTGCTACGAGAAAAACAAAAGTTAAAATGCGTACGAATTTTTTTCATATCCAATTAGTTCTTCCACTTTATTTCTGTGTTGCGTACACTTCTTAAAACGAATGAAAAAAAAAACCAATAATAAAATTGAAAATTGTCAAATTTTCATGAGGATTTTATAAGATTATGTTAATTATACATAGAGTATCTACTTATAAAAGTTGCAGGTATACTATTCGATTTTGTTGTTTTTTTTTAACCGACTTCGAAAAAAGGAGGAGGTTCTATGTTCGGCTGTATGTATTTTTTTTTTTTTTTTTTTTATGTATGTTCACCGATATCTCGGTCAATTGTGGACCGATTTCGAAAACTATTGTTTTGATTGAAAGATTATACTTCCGAATTGGTCCCATAAAAATATCTTTTTGATTTGATGATAAACTTCGGAGATATAGGACGAAACTCTTCAAAAAATCATAGCAGAACTGTCGTTTGTATATGTTTGTTCGCCAATATCTCGGTCAATTGAGGACCGATTTTGAAAATTTTTGTTTTGATTGAAAGGTTATACTTTCGAGTTGGTCTTATAAACATATTGTTTTGATTTGATGATGAACTACGAAGACATAGAACGGAATTCTTCAAAAAACCTTAGCAGAACTGTCGTAACAAGTAAAATTGCTTTGTTTATACATGTAGTTGGTGGCTAACTAAAGGAAAAAGGGGAGGGGTACATAGAACTGACCTGATGATGAAGACGGAAGGTAGGTAAGAGCCGGAACTTTGTAATAAATCAGTGTATCTTAGCCGTGTTTGGTATTATTAGAATTGTCATGATGATTTGATGTTGGAACCGAATGGCGGAAGGTACTATCTATTTAAGTTTGGCTGAGGGGTACTACTACTAAAAAGCGTGAAATAAAAAACTTTTTACAAAAAAAATACAACCGACTTCAAAAACCACCAAGAAATGCAAAATAACTTTCAATTTCGGAAGTCGGTGTTTCTATAATAGTTTGGTCTCTTCGCTATTTAACATCATCGCATCAGCGGCATTTTGGGCATGATTGCTGGTTTTTTTTTTTTTTTTTTTATTGTAGGTAAAATCATCCAATGACAAATCCCGCCCTTGGGCGGAGCGGGAAATAGTGTCAGACTTTTACTGACTAAAAACCTACCCTGTTCCTTCCCTGCCTTGGTTCCAGGGCCCTGGTATGCATTTTCATACCTTCCCAGAGCCCCAGACTAGGCCTCGACCCTACTGGGCCCCTACGGTTTGCTGACAACTCCTTGAGGCGCACGGGAACAGTGCGCGCCGTAAACGACTTGGGCTCGGTCCGGTCTGTTACCGGACAAACGGACAGCGAGCTACCCATTGCCCGCCGTCCGCAAGCCCGCGTCTACGGTGGCCGGAAATTTGGATCGGAGTTACGGCGGCGGCTGCGGCGTGAGCGCCGTTGCCTGATACGGTCAGCCTCCTCCTTTGCTAGCATTACTGCTTCGCAGAAGGAGGCGACCGCCTGCCACTCCTCCTCGCTCCGGAGCATGGCTTGAACCAAGCCCCGGCGCGAGAGATCGCCTCCGATTGCCCCCACGAGGACACGGCGATGCTCTTCCCAAGCGGGGCACACCTCTACCGTGTGCTCCACCGTGTCCACCGGGCGTTCCGCACAGTGACGACACCCGGGCGTCACCTCCGCACGGATCTTGTACAGGTACGGCCCGAACTTGCCATGTTCGGTTAGTACCTGCGCCATGCGGAAGGTTATGACGCCGTGAGGCCTTTCCAGCCACGCCTCAAAGAGGGGCCTTACTGCCTCAATCGTGGCGTGCCCAGCACAGGGTTGCGACAGTCGTTCTCGCCATTTCACCATGAGATCTCGCCGGAACTCTGTCCGCCAAGCCGCGACTTGTCGCGGCAGCGGGGATTCGCCCCGGCGTTGCATCTCATCGCGCAGATCGTGCATGCGTGCAAGGACTGTTGCCTCCAGATCCCATGGTGGCAGGCCAGCAAGGAGGCTCGCCGCTTCGCGGGATACCGTGCGGTATCCCCGAATCATCCGTATGGCCATGACCCTCTGGCAGGCGTTCAGCAGGGCCGCCGGTCGCCTTCGCAGCGTCGGCGCCCACACAGGCGCCCCGTAAAGGGCCATGGACCGAACGATGCCAGCGTAGAGCCTCCGGCAGGAGGCGTCTGGACCCCCCAGGTTCGGCAGGAGCCGCTTGAGTGCAGCCGAAGTCCGATTAAGTTGGGGAGCCAAACGTCGGAAGTGCGCCTCGAAGTTCCACCGGCTGTCGAGGACGAGTCCCAGGTACTTCATCGTCGACCCGATGCCGATGTGAACTCCTCCTACCGTTAATTGGGAACCCGGTGGTGGCGCGTACCGAGGGCCGTGAAAGCACATGGCCTCGGACTTGTGCAATGCCACCTCGAGTCCCAACTGCTGGATCCTCTCCACGACTGTCGCAACCCCGCGCGTCGCTAGTTCGACCGCCGCCTGGTACGACCGTCCCCGCGCCAGGACCAGCGTGTCGTCCGCGTAGCAGACCACGCTGACCCCGTCGGGGAGGTTGGCGCGCAGCACGTAGTCGTACCCGATGTTCCACAAGGGCGGCCCTAGTACCGATCCCTGTGGGACACCGCACGACATCTCTCGCCGATTCCATTCTCCCTGATGACCGGGGTAGATAATGTACCTGCTCGACAGGTAGGCCTCGATCACACGACAGAGGTAGTTGGGCACCCGGTGGTACCGGAGTGCGCTCCTAATGCTACTCCAGGGCAGGGAGTTGAAGGCGTTGGCGATATCCAAAGACACCGCCAAGACACACCTGCCCCAGGACACTGCATTCCCCGTCGTGAGGGCTCGCACGCGCATGATGGCGTCCACCGTTGAGCGCATCCTGCGGAAGCCGAACTGGTCATCCGACAGGTTCGGCCCGACCCGTGCTAGGTGCGCGACGAGGCGGTTTCTTTCAAAGAGCTTGCCCACCTCGTCGAGCAGCACAATGGGCCGATACGCGGACGGAGAGTCCGCAGGTCGCCCTGGCTTCGCGATTAGGACCAGTTTCCCCGTCTTCCAACGAAGCGGGAATTGGCCCCTCTCCATACATGCGCTAAGGAGCCCTCTGAGTCGAGGCCCGAGAGCCTCCATGGCCAGGACCCAGGCTTTTCCAGGCAAGCCGTCGGGTCCCGGGGCGGTATTTTTGGCATTCAGCCTTTGTACCGCCACTCTCATCTCTACCTCGGTCACCTCTGGAGCAATATGGTCACCGTCGTCGCCATTGTGGTCCGCGTCGGACACCGCAGGTGGCGGAGCCATGGGCGGGGGGGTGTGTTCCCCCCGCGCAGGGAACAGAGAGTTCACTACACCCTCCACTGATTGCTGGTAGGCTGCACTGCTATAGAGTTGATCGTTGCTCCAGTATCTCTGAAAAATTGAGTAATTATTTTTATTTTGGGTGTAATTTGTCACTAACATACGAGTAGTTATAGTAAGGTTGGTTTTATTGTTACTAATACTAAATGAGTCACATTAATAATATTATTATTATTTATTATTATTTTACACAAGCATAAACTAAACACACTAACTGCATTATCATCAATCAGTTGAATCCAACCACGGGGCTTACTCTCGAGTTTAATTCTGATCGGTCGACATTGGAATTGTGACGTTAGGTACTCTTGAGTTCGATGCTAGGGCCAAATTGCGTGACCTTTTTGGGAAACTAAGTACAAGGGGATTAGGCTTGGCATGTGGTCACGAAATTTAAAACCAATTTGGCGCTAGCATCGAATTCAAGAGTACCTAACATCACCATTCCAATGTCAACCAATTGGAATTAAACTCAAGAGTAAGAACCCAGTATTTGGAAAAAAAATATAAAAAACTAACATGTGATTCGTTTACGTAGTTCATGATGCTTCGATAGTAATTTTCTATTACAAAAAGTAGAGGTTAAAGAGACATATTATTATGTATTGGATTCAAAACAAAATTTGACAAATCACGAGCTCGACACATTACTCGTATGTCACACGTCACTGTGATTAGAGGTTATAGTTTGGCTTTGCTGAGAACATTTCTGAGAGCAAGATCAAGCTAATGGAATCCTGGTACTCTCACTGAATACTAAATAGACGCGAAAGTTCTGTTATAGTAGTAATCATACATATACGACGAATGTTTGAGCAATTTGGGGGAGTCTTGAGTTTCGGCTTGATTGGATCGAAGAATGATAATATGGCTTGAATGGAAATGTATACTAATATGACGGTTGATACAGGGTAATAACCCCCTTGGTTTAAAATTTTAATGCATAATATAGTTTGGTTAAACGTTTTCGCATTACTTTTATTAGCATAATAATACTTGCATTGCATTGCATTGCATCAGCCTTTTAATGTTCTCACTGCTGGGAACATTAATAGGCTGATGGCTTTCCTCTCTAGGAGAGGAAATGGGCCATAATCCACCACGCGGGCCCGGTGCGGATTGGTGGATGTCACACGTCTTCGCATTTTTGGTTCTAGGACATGCCGGGTTCCTCACGATGATTTCCTTAACCGTTTTTGAGAGCAGTGGTGATGAAATAAATTACACAAAGTAATGCGCCTGGCTGAGTTATAATAATACTGCTGCATAATAATACTTTGGCATAATGCAAAGGTTAGAATGACTATCATTTAATCTAATATGTTTTGGGATAAGTTGGAGTTGCATAAATTATAAAGGCATAATATTTATTCCATTTGGGTTGTGTTAGGTTAGGTTAGGTTATTTATATCATTATGCGTTAATAACATTATGCTTTATAAAATTTTGCTTCATTATTATTATGCTAGCAGTATTTATGGCAACAAGCAGTATGGCAAAACATCTTAGCCTAATAATATTATACGTAATGATCATTATGCTGAATTTCGTTATGTCAATGTTAATTATGCCAATATATTTTATGCTTATCATTAGCAAACCTTGATAGAGATGTATAGAAGATAAACATGTAGATAAGCTATATGCAAGGAAAAAATGGAATCCTCATAGGATCACTTTGTTGTCTGTCTGTCAAGACTTTTTATCTCGGGAACACATAGAGGTATTGAATTGAAATTAATACTCAAATCTGTGGTCTCTTGAAACTGTGAAAAAAAAACAAACTTCTAAGTGAAGTGACCAAAAAGATACGACGGTTTATATCCCAAAAAAAAACGTACATTTCGACACTCTCAACGAAATCAAAATTCATAGGGAACTTCCCGTTGACCCAGTATCCTGAAATGTGACTTGAAGCAAGGACTCATAGCACTACTATAGGAAAAAAGTCTGAAAACTGAAAATTTGTAGTTACGTCACAATAAAAAAAATGCGATTCGAAAAAAATATCTGTTTTCATAGGTATGGAAAGCTCAGTGCGCGAGTCCGACTCGCATTTGCCCGATTTTTTTATTATTATTAATAAAAACTCAAATTTTATATAAGTGAGATTTGTCTTCAATTCGTTATTGAAGACAAATCTCACTTATCACTGCTACAAAGCCTTTGCTACAAAGGAACACGGTTTAATGTAATTATGTTTTCGGCCGCTTTTCATGATTATTGTCCACTTCTGCGAAATTGTAGTTTCAATCTTCCTTACTTTCAAGATTTCATTATTCCCAACCCAAGGTTTGGAGCCTTTTGATTAAGTTTTTTTACCACATTTTTCTTGGTAGAGCTGAAAGTAAGATTAAGTAATAGAAAAATTTAATTTTCTTCACAAGAAATACTAAATCTCAATTGTTATCACACCAAAGATGGTCATCATATCCGAATCCTTTTCCCGACTAGATTTTTTTTAGGGTTCCGCACGTCCGAATAAAATACTTTTTTCGATTCGTAAAAATCTTCGAGACTTGATTTGGTAATTAAATTGTTAACATAACTTAATCCTGAAATATGGCTTGAAGTATTGACTCATAGCACAAGTATAAGAAAAAATCTGAAAATTGTAAACTTGTAGTTACGTCACAATAAAAAAAATGCGATTTGGAAAATTTACCTGTTTTCTTATGTAAGTTTCTACGGAAGCCTCAGTGTACGAGTCCGTCTCGCTCTTGCCCAGTTTTTTTTTAATACATGTGTTGCAATACAAAATGACAAAAACTTAAAAAGTCGTGATGTTGAGATCAAACAGAAAATTAATTTAAATCGTAATGAAACCAAGTTTGGTAACGATTTGAAAAGTTTTGAGCACGAGTTGGCAATTTCCACTTTAATGTTTTCCGTTCAGCTGTTGCCTGGTTTTTTTTTTTTTTTTTTTTTTTTTTTTTTTTTTTATGGTAGGTAAAATCATCCAATGACAAATCCCACCCTTGGGCGGAGCGGGAAGTAGTGTCAGACTCTTACTGACTAAAAACCTACCCCGTTCCTTCGTAGCCTATCGTGCCGGGGTCGAGCATTCCTTTCGGAACTAACCCATGACCCCAGTAGGCTTCGACCCTGCCTGCCTGCAGTTAGCAGGCTGGGCCTCTTCGGTGTGCTGACAGCTCCTTGAGGCGCGCGGGAACAGAACGCGCCGTCGACGACTTGGGCTCGGTCCGGTCGGTTACCGGACGATCGGACAGCGTGCTACCCATTGCACGCCGTCCGCAAGCCCGCGCCTACGGTGGCCGGAAATCGGGATCGGAATCCCGGCGGCGGCTGGGGCGAGCGCCCCGTTGCCTCTGCCTGATGCGGTCGGCCTCCTCCTTTGCTAGCATTACTGCTTCGCAGAAGGAGGCGACCGCCTGCCATCCCTCCTCACTACGGACCATAGCCTGAACCAAAGCCCGGCGAGAGAGATCGCTGCCGCCGATCGCCCCCACGAGGACACGGCGATGCTCCGCCCAGGCGGGGCACACCTCTACAGTGTGCTCCACCGTGTCCTCCGGGTGTTCCGCACAGTGGCGACACCCGGGCGAATCCTCCGCACGAATCCGGAACAGGTACTTAGCGAACTTTCCGTGTTCGGTAAGCACCTGCGTCGTGCGGAAGTTGAGAACGCCGTGAAGCTGTTGCCTGGTGATAATTGGTGATAACTGGTTTTAATAAGTAAGTTATAATTGCGAAATGCATATTCCTACAATTGGCCAAAGGCATCCCCCAACCTTTTTCTTAGGTTCGTTTTTACGGAACCCTCAGTGCGCGAGTCTGACTCTCACTTGCCCGGTTTTATTAACCAATTTTGATTGACATTGTTTTTACAGTTAGTATTTTATTACCGCTACCGTAATTCCAATCCCGATTTCCGGCTATCGTAGTTGCGGGCTTGCCGTCGGCGGGCAATGGGTAGCTCGCTGTCCGTCAGGTAACAGTCCGGACCGAGCCCAAGTCGTCGACGGCGCGCACTGTTCCCGCGCGCCTCAAAGACTTGTCGGCAAACTGTAGGGGCCCAGCAGGGTCGAAGCCTACTCTAGGGCTCTGGGGAGGCATGAAAATGCATACCAAGCCCTGGAACCAAGGCAATGAAGGAACGTGGTAAGTTTTTAGTCAGTAAGAGTCTGGCTCTATCTTCCGCTCCGCCCAAAGGCGGGGGATGTCATTGGATGATTTGGTCTACCATTAAAAAAAAATTCATCTACACACCGGACTCAGCACGTGTTACTTACCCTTGGAGATTTGCTCGTGTGATCGTTATTAGTCAGCTCTTAGTTTAAAGGCAACAGTGATATAACCTCTAAAGTTACTTCAACTCTTTATTAAACCATGCGAGCAACCTATAAGTGAACTGTTGACGACTTCGCACTCACACAATAATAGTCTTTAACTTAATCGCAAAAATGCTCACAGTAGCTTGCAGCTGTGACTATGATTTCAAAAATATAAAGTTCAATATTTTCTAAGTCATTGAACTGATGAATGAATGTGGTGAACGTTATCGCCATATGACCGAATGAATGCTTTTTTATTTTGTTAGAGGTGTTAGTTGGATGTTATTTTTTTGATTAGAATAGTCATAAAATAATAATAAATCTTAAAACCACACCTTCAGTTGCTTTTACGTGTTGGGACCACGAGTTCCCATAACAGAAACTCACAGCAACCCCAGAAGCGTTTCGCCTCGCCGTTTATATATATGGATAGAGTGAATAGGCTCTTAATAAACTAGTGCCATTTACTATCAACGATGACATTATGATGACATCTGTTCTGCGAGGGCAGAGCACATTCTGCCCATAATAATAAAAATAAAAAGCTAAATATCAGTTCAAATATTTCACTTATTGTTCAGACTAATAAATATTTTTTTCTAGCCATTACTGTCCAACAGTTGGGCAAAAGCCTCCCCCAAGTCCGTCCAGACATTCTTCTCCTGTGCCATTTGGAACTAGTCTTCATGGTTCGCTTCTACATCATCTCGTCTCTTCTCCTGCTCTTGGCAGGATATTTTCCCACCTTAAAATAATCTTAGATATTATATCAATCAAAAACTCTGCGTTATTTAACTGACACCCAAATCATGACTAACTAAAGCAATGTTATCTATTTCGGAAATAAACGCTTCCCACACAATGGATAAAGTAATGTTTACATAAAAAAGACATAATCATGGTTTTATTTTCACAGATTATCCTTATCTTTTTAAAGTAGGTACCGATGTCCAAATAAATTCAAAGTGAATGACAATTTTTTTTTTTGTGATGTCGGAAATCATACAGTGACTTCTCTCGCTCTAGCGTAGAACGGAAGGACGTGTCAGACTTTAACTGACTGAAGAAATCACACGTATGTTACTTCATTTAAATTGTCCTTTGCGTTCTAAGACACTTACAAATAAAGTAGTCCGAAACCATCATCATTTCAGCCGAGAAACGTCCACTGTTGGGCATAGGCCTCCCCCAAGTGTTGCCTATGTAATGTTCAGTTCTGTGCGTCTCACATCCATCGATATCCTGCGATCAATGACCTCATTAGGTCATTGGTCTTGTAGGATTCCGCTGCATCTTCTAGTAAGTCGTTACTCCAGAACCTTTCGTCCCCATCAAATTATCTTGATGCTGTCCTGTGGTACTTGTCCGCGGAAGCGACGGAACACCACGCCCTGTGGCCAAGAGTCTTCTTCTATAACGAGGTGCAGAAAATAGTTCGGTACTAGCACCACAAACACCTCAACATTGAGATTCCGGTGCGGCTCCACTAACAGAAACCTTTGTATGCGTACAGCTAAGGAGTGGAATTACCTGCCCAGGGGTCTTTAAATCAAGAGTGAATAGGTTACTTATTTCTTTATTTATTAAAACTTCATGCAACACAAAATTACAAATGCTGACTTATTGCCAGTCAACAAAGGGTGGTGAAGAGAAAGCATGATAGATAGATAGATGTATTCTTTATTGTACACAAAAAAGTAAAATTACATTAAGAACTTAAAATTAATAGGGTGTCACAATGGGCGGTCTTATCGCTAAAAGCGATGTCTTACAGACAACCTTTGGATGGATTTGACAGAGAAGAAGAAAAAGATACGCAGGTAGTTTATGGTGTACTATTTACATGTATACAATACATAACTAATAAAATACATATAATACAAGCAATAAATAATATATATATATCCGGCGTTGATTTGTTGACAACAAAACAAGGCACGCCATCTAGTGGCGACTAGAAGAAATAGAGGTGGCGCGCCTAGACAGAGTCAGCCGTTTCCGCTTTGGGTACGAGCTTGGAGAGGGAGAATCCGCCGAGTACAGCGGTCACTCTCAGCCAGGCCGTTGCAGAGTCAAGACGTTCTGAAACTGTCCGTTTTGTTGTTTGTACCTACCTAATAACAGTGCACTGTACCGAAATGTATTGAGAAGTAAACTGATTCAGTTCCTAACCGTTTTTATTCATTGCACGATACCCACGTAGGCCCACCTGGTAGATGACCAGAGCTCGAACCATCCTGAACGAGCCGTCATCAGAATTGGGATAAAATCGTGCAAATGAATCGACAAGATGTGTGAGCAACAGTTACGAAACACTGAAGGAAATTGGCGGTTATTATTCGAAATCGAAAATGAAGACCCGGATCGAAGCATGGACTTGAATGGTCTGATTAGGTTTTTTCTGGGGTTTTTCCCTAATCCTGAGCAACAAATGTTGGACCATGGTAACGTTGTACCCCCAGAGAGCAAACTACAACGTTTTACCCAGATTGTGAATCTACCCGAATTCGACCCGGAGAGACAAGTAGCAGATCAGAAATCACCATGGAAAATTTGGACGTAGGCAGGCTGAAACTAAGAATATTTATACTTCAAGACCTCCGGCAACGAGGCAGCAAGATTGGCCTGGATTGGCCCTGGAAAACAAAGTCATATGGAGATGTCTGGGTGGAGATCCAGAGCCCTGATGGAAGAGGCGCGGTAGCAACAATGGCGCCAAGGCATTACGCAGCGAGCAACGGGAGTATGGGTCGTCTATCCTTCATCAGAAAAAGGTCAGGTATTAACATTCCATTTTTATTTTCTGGAGCCGAGTGCTCTTTCGTTGAAGATGACAACCTCTGTCATATAAATTTAGGGGTAGACGTAAAACAAAGGATGGCAACATTGACAGGTTTAGATAACGTATGACAGTCTAGTGTAGGTACTCGGTACTGTTAATTAATTTTGTAGTTGTTGTAGTTACAATTGATAATAGCTTAATCGAGATTTTGTTGCGTGTTTTGCCCAACATTCATTTGCGAGATGATATTATCTTAGGCCGTGAAAAATTGTCGCAAGGGTTTAGTTCCAGTAGTGTGACCGCGATACATTTTAAAATTGCTTAGTTCACGACGTTAACAATTATAATCAAAACAACCTTCAGATGCTCGTGGAAGAAAAAAAAAAATGAGTGAGCGGGTAGGCCAATTATTTGTGTGTAATTATTATTTGACCAAGTAATGTGGTGTTTGCTAGTCCAGCTCTTTCGGTTAAAAACAAACGTGATAGTCCGTGACGTTATTGACTTCTACGTGTCGTAGGACATAAATCTGCTGTTGTTTCGATGTTGAATCGTCGGTTATTTGGATTATTTTATAACCGGTAGGCGTTAAACGTGTGTAACAAAAAGTAAACTTATTCGTTTAATTTACTCATCTTTGACTGTATAAAGACGACAATAGTGGTTTAGCGTAAAAGAATTAAAAGTAATGCGTGAGGGGGTAGACAAATTAAAAATAATTCGTGGTTAATGAATTATTCTGTGCAAATTATTCGATCAAGTAATTCAGTGTTTGTTAGTTTAGTTCTTTTGATTTAAAAAAAACGACGCGTCAGATATAATGTTCAAAGATTGCTGTAAACTAAATAAAATCGTGCATAACCGGTATTCGTTACCAATGATCTGAGACAAAGTAACTCGTTTACATAGTGCGCCTTATTTTACAAAATTAGTTTATGTATCAGGCTTTCAGTATTGCATAGGACGGGGGACGGCCAGTACAAACATTTGAAGTTTAGAAATGCGATCTGAGTTTTCTAACGGACAATTGTTATTGTCCTAAGCTGATCGGTAAATACCTACTTCATAGTTTGAGTTGTCGATATTTTGATTATTTTGGAAACTGTTGAGTTCGCGATCGCGTCGGGAGACTTGAAGTAGTTTTGAGAACGTCGACTAAAGCCGGATTAACGTTACATTTAAAAAAGTGGAACTTTGTTATTGATAATGAAATTTAAGTTGCGAGGCTTGATTCGTGGTGGATGATGCCATTCGGTATGGTTGGATCCTAAGCGGGTGATGTCAGGTTACGAGGCTAGATCCAAGGTGAGGTGATGCCACTGGGTGCGGCTAGATCCTAGCAGGTGATGCCACTGGATGTGGCTAGATCCTATACGTGTGATTTCACTGTGTGTGACTAGATTTTTGACTGGTGATGCCAAGTAAGGAGACTAGATCCAAGGCGGGTGAGATCATGGGATATGGCTGAATCCAAAGCGGATGATGCCCTGTAATAGTGCCATATGCGACTTCTTGTCACGAAATCATTTCTTATCGATTTTAGTCGCACGTTCTCTACCGTTGATGACGAAACATGATGTAGACCCTAGGTGTATTTAAATATCGTGAGAGATTTTGCGTTACGCAATTTAAAAAGTGTAGTATTTGAATAAAAGGGTAGGTTTGATTTGACGAAGGTAGAAGTGGATACATTTTCGGTAAGGGCCTTTGTTTAGATTAGAGACGAAGAGAGCAATTAAACTAACTTAGATCCATTTAAAGATTCGTTTGAAATAATAAAAGCAGTAGGAAAATCAGCGCATAACTGATAAAATTGGGGTAAAGTAAAGTAGTTGACATAATGAGATAATTAAGTTCACACGATGATTAGACTTTAGGAGATTTGATCTATAGCCGTAGCTTAATAGAAATCAATATCCAGTGGTCACATTAGTCTGTGAGTACGCAGTATTGCGATTAAATCAGTGACTTGGCGGTCCTAGAGGGATGCGCAGGTATGGTTGAGTAACTAGAGGTTACTGGGCTATGAGTAGCCAGAAATCACACGTAAAGCTAAATGATTAATGTTTTGGATTATTTTTATTGGTTGTGTGTATTGTAAAGGTACCTACCACGATAGGTTAAGAAAGATGCCAGAAAGTCATGTACCAGTCGGAGTAGATAGTGATCACAGTGGTGATGAGCGAGCCTAAGTTGTATGGAGCACGCGAGTAAGTTTCTCTGTCGGGCGTAGTAAAGTTGATGGTTCCAGTAGCTATGCTTAGCTCTGATGGTAGTCATGGTCTGTAGTGACCGTTGTGAGTAGTTGTAAAACCGTCACAACATCCGGCTCGAAGGACCAAAAAAGTAATGGTTGCGCAAATAAGCTGTGGACTGTAGATTTTAAAAAGGCGATCTAAGGTTTATTAACAATATGCAGATACTATGCCTGGCATGGGATAAAGGTATTGGGAAAGAGCACTGACCTTTAGACTTCGAAGGTTCCACGTGGCACCGCCGGCGATTTTCGACTTCGCACATTTAAATCACTGCCAGGTCCTGTTTTGCACTACACGGCACCACTGTTGTTGAGTTTGAATGGTTGGATCACGAAAATAGTCAATTTTCTTGTAATTTCGAGCGGGCGCGGTTAGCGGTGCGGTCACATTCACAATGCACAAAACGTCAATGTCAAATCATTTCTTCAAGAGGTCGTGCGGGTGGAAGGAAAACGGATGGTATAGGATTGCTAGGCCAAAAAAACAAATTACAAAAAACAAAGTCGCGGAACAAAGCAAATTCGCGCAACCATTACTTTTTGGTAATGTATAACCAAAAAGGTAATGGTTGCGCAAATAAGCTGTGGACTGTAGATTTTAAAAAAGCGATCTAAGGTTTATTAACAATATGCAGATACTATGCCTGGCATGGGATAAAGGTATTGGGAAAGAGCACTGACCTTTAGACTTCGAAGGTTCCACGTGGCACCGCCGGCGATTTTCGACTTCGCACATTTAAATCACTGCCAGGTCCTGGTTTGCACTAACACTGCACTATTGTGGAGTCTCTGAATGATTTGATCACGAAAATAGTCAATTTTCTTGTAATTTCGAGCGGGCGCGGTTAGCGGTGCGGTCACATTCACAATCGATGCACAAAACGTCAATGTCAAATCATTTCTTGCGGTCGTGCGGGTGGAGGGAAAACGGATGGTATAGGATTGCTAGGCCAAAAAAACAAATTACAAAAAACAAAGTCGCGGATCATAGCAAATTGGCGCAACCATTCCCCCCGGGTTTGAAGGGTTACCTTCAAAGAAAGAAAAAAAAACAAAAGCGAAACTAAACCCTATTACTAATCTAAACTATCAATACTAGGTAGCGAAACAACTTATAACTAACTATGCCACTACTGCTGATTAGGCAGAGGGCAGAGGCGAATAACCGGACGCAGGTACGATCCAGTTGCGGTTTTAACCTTTACGACTCGCGTTATTCCGTTCGAACCCGGAAAAACTTCTTCCACTACACCAAGAGGCCAGTGCAGAGGAGGCGCACTCTCAGTCTTCAGTATCACCACAGTACCGACTGTGACTGGATCTGAAGGAGTGTTCCACTTTTGACGCGACTGCAGCGTATGCAGATAATCTGTCCTCCATCGCTTCCAAAAGGACTGAACTAAGCTATCTAGCAGAGCGTGACGCGGGTGGAGCTGCAGTTTGTCAGTCTCGACATCTAAAGCGGGCAAATATTTAAGAGGAGTCGTCGTCAAGAAGTGAGCCGGCGTCAACGCTAGTGGCTCCGATGGATCACTAGACAAAGTCCGACACAACGGACGCGTATTCATCAACGCCTCTACCTGAGCGAGTACAGTGCTCAACTCCTCGTACGAGAGAATCTGTTCGCCTATGACCCGAAACAGGTGCGACTTAAGGCTTTTAATATTCGCCTCCCAATTGCCACCAAAATGACTAGCTGCTGGCGTATTAAAACACCAATCAATGCGATTCTCAGCTAAGACATGGGCGAATTCACTTTGGTAGTACTTGGAGCGTAAGAATGTATGTAATTCCGAAATATTGCGTCGCGCTCCAACATAATTTGTGCCGTTGTCAGAGTATAAGCGCTTAACGGGACCACGGCGAGATAAAAAGTAATGGTTGCGCGAATTTGCTTGATGTTTTAATGGACTGTAGGTTTGAAAAGCGATCTTAGGTTTGTTAACAATATGCAGATACTGCGCCTGGCATGGAATAAATGTATTGGGAAGGAGCACTGACCTTTAGACTTCGTTGGTTGCACGTGGCACTTCGAAGATTGCACGTGGCACTGGCCGATCCTCGTCTTCGCACATTTAAATCACTGCCAGGTCCTGTATTGCACTAACACAGCACTATTGTGGAGTCTCTGAATGATTGGATCACGAAAATAGTCAATTTTCTTGTAATTTCGAGCGGGCGTGTTAGCGGTGCGGTCACATTCACTCGATGCACTCAAACAAACACTTAACGAATTATTAAGTAAGCGATAATTATCAGATAACAATATGGTAATATTGTAAACAACAAAGTGAACGGCGAACGAACGGAATAACATATGCGTATATAATCTATGGTTTATCCGTTTCCTACAAATATTCACTCAACAATGAACGGGTATTTTTGAAATGCGTCTACCTACATGCAATTTGTAGGATGGTCGAATGAATTTTGACAAGAAAAAGAATGCGATCGATTTATATCTACGCTGATATTTACGTAGCTAACTATAATTATGCGGTGCGGTAGGTGGGACATTGACCTCTTCAATCTCCCAGAACTTGCGGATGGTAGACTCAAGCGGCGGCTCGACGGTGCAACAGTGCGACACAGTCGAGTAACTATTTAAATAAGCGGGTGCGGAGCCAACTATAACAAACCCGAGAACTGTTTCCAGTGCGTGCGGAGCGGGGTACATCGGAAGACCTTGAATTTTACGTGATAACTGGAGATGCGGGAGAATCGAAGCACCGATCAATAGATCGATATCTCCAGGGAAAGCGTAATTTCCGTCGGCTAACTGCAAGTTCTTAAACTCCGTCAGCATGGACGTGTGGTGTTGACAACAATCCCGAGTAATAAAATTACTCTGGGAAGCGCCATCTAGTAGCGCTCGAACGGTGTGCGGTTTGCCAAAGGCATCTACAATGACAACTTGCGCGGTCGCAAGTAAAACGGTAGTGATTTGAGTAGTTCAACAGGATGGTTCTAGTAGCTAGTACGTGCGCGTTTAGCTCTGACGGAAGTCATATTGAGTGATACACAATGTGATCCACGGCGTTGGCCGGTGGTGGATGCACATGTGAGAGAGCAATTGTGATTGGTGTTCGGCAATGAGTGCCGTGGCGTTAGAGTGGTTTACTTGTGGGGGCTCCTAAGGCTTTATGATGAGAACAATGAACGTTGGTACATGACTGGATGACAATTTCTATTACCCGAGTTCTTTTTATTTTGGTTTATTGAGTAAAGTGTGAATTGTTCTAACATTGAACGGTTGACTGCGTGTTACGGGTTCGATTCCCGCACGGAGTAGATGTTTGTGTGACCTGTAGATGGTCACTCATAGTCAAGATGTGAATTGATGGTTTTATATGTGTGAGTTTGCGTGCTTGGGGGCGCACTCACGATGCGAGAGTGGTCCCTAGGGTTTGTCAGGAGTGACCGAGCTATATGATACTGCGAGATATATTTTGTTTCAGAGTAACACACAGAGATGGACGCCTTGTTGGAACTTCTCGTCAGTGGACATCTTCCAGCTTAGGTGGTGATGATGACTAACACAAGGGGACGTGTGTCTCGCAGGATGGCCGTGCCGGATCCGGCGTTGATTTGTTGACAACAAAACAAGGCACGCCATCTAGTGGCGACTAGAAGAAATAGAGGTGGCGCGCCTAGACAGAGTCAGCCGTTTCCGCTTTGGGTACGAGCTTGGAGAGGGAGAATCCGCCGAGTACAGCGGTCACTCTCAGCCAGGCCGTTGCAGAGTCAAGACGTTCTGAAACTGTCCGTTTTGTTGTTTGTACCTACCTAATAACAGTGCACTGTACCGAAATGTATTGAGAAGTAAACTGATTCAGTTCCTAACCGTTTTTATTCATTGCACGATACCCACGTAGGCCCACCTGGTAGATGACCAGAGCTCGAACCATCCTGAACGAGCCGTCATATATTTAAATAAATATATATATATATATATATATATAAGAAAGCAGAGAAATAATATACATAATGACGTTCAAGAGGAAAGGTAGTGATCCTTAACCATATTTTTAAACATTGTTTGTGTTTGTGCTTGCCTTATAGCATGGAAGGTGCATAAAAAAATATATTATAAAATAAGCGTATAAAAATATATAAACATACATATACACCGTTAAATTTTAGTCGTTTTAATCCCGCGGAGGGTCGATTCGGTACATGAAATACTAACGATTTTTAAAGAAAAAATTTAAATATAAAATATTTTTTCTCAAAAACTCGACTCTTTTTTCAAAAAACGAATTTAGTTGTTTAGTTAGTTTTAGTTAGTTTAGTTTTTATGTACATAGATTTAGTATAAATAGTTTATATTTAAGTTTCTTCTGTTTCTGTATTTACTCTAAGTGTTTTTTAAATAAATTTTACTTTTATATACGAATATACGAAATTAATTTCTTTAAGTAAGCGGGTCAATAACCTTGTAGGTAGTTATCGGTCGTTGCGTACTAACTACCTACATTTCATTGGCCTCGCTCAGCTGACGTTTACTTAAAGAAATTAATTTCGTACATGCGTAAATTAATACGAGTTTAAAAAAAAGTACTTTTTATTTTCTCTTTACAAATCGATAGTGTTTCATGTGTCTAATCGACCCTCTGCGGGATTAAGACGACCAAAATTGAACGGTGTATACTAATATAACATATACCTTCATATTTTATTTATACTTCTAGGCAAGCGTATTTTATTATCAGCCACATCTTCGCTTACCATCAGATGAGATAGTGGTCAAACGCGAGCCTATCCAGAATATAAAAAAAAGCTTATCATAATAGCACATAATAAAACAAAATAGCGTTATCAGTGTAAGAGGAAGCATGGACGAGACGACGGCGAAGGTATGGACGAGAACTGTTATCAGGGGCGTTTTATTATCACCAGTGCGCGTAAAAAAAATTTATTGTTTAATATGTATTTTGCTTTAATAGCTCAAGAGCTGTTACCAGTAACGATCGCCTCTTTGTAGGAATAACTTTCAATTTTAAAATGTGTAGAGCGGTGTGTGTGTTGAGTTTACTGGCGTTTTGCGTGGGAGCGATGACACAATCCTGGGGTGAGTACAAATGGCACAGTTTATTTCCTCTCTAGTTTTTGCCCACGGCTCCACCTGCGAACATAAAATCCTATAGCATATGTCACTCAGGAATAAAGCGGTTTTCTATCGGTGAAAAAATTTTAGGGATCAGACCAGTTCTAGTTTAGCACTTTCAGAAAAAAAAAATTTTTGGTTATTTATGTGTATATATAAGTATGTATTTATATTTATTAGGTATTGTATTAGTTTTCTATTTGTTTTGTTTGTTTACCATTAAGTTGCACCTACTATGTTATGTCTCTGCACCACCCTAAGGTCGACTGGTAGAAAATGCCTAAGGCATTAAGTCCGCCTTTGTACACTAGTGCATAAAGCTTTTATAAATAAATAATTAAAAAAGAAAACAAACTTTGCTTCTTTCTAATATTGATTATCAGCGTTTCATCATTATCTATCTATACTAATATTATAAATGTGAAAGTAACTTTGCCTATATGTCTGTCTTTTACGCTTTCACGGTTAAACTGCTGAACCGATTTTGATGAAATTTGGCACGGAGTAAGCTTAAACATTAAGGAAGAACATATGATACTTATTATCCGCCTTCGACTTCACGTACGTAATAGCTAGCACGCGGACGAAGCCGCTGGCAAAAGCTAGTATGTATATAGATTGGTAATTAGTGACCGATACTGAAACACGTAAATTGTAGTTATGATTACAAACAACTTTTGCTATGGGATCAAACCTGAAATCGCGAAAAAAGTCAGCAAGTTCAGTACATTTTGACCAGTTAGGTGAACATAAATGTACTGATCAGCAACTCAGAACTATATTGGTGGTAATTCTGAAAACGAATAATGACAACCTTTATTATTCACATAGGTTACTCTTTGTGCTAATTATTAAGTATATTGGCGAACGGAATGAGATTTTGCATACAAACAAAATTATGCCTTTTCACTCCCTTCAAGGCTGAATTTTCAAAAACCCCATCTTGGTGCTCGTCTACATTATAAAAGGAAGCCTTGTGCAAAATTTCAGCCCCCCTAGCCAAGTTACGACCGTTTCGTTTCGATGCTTGCTTTCGTCGAACGCCTCGAGTCGGGACACGCCTCCTTTTAATTGGTTCTGATCACATGACTGAGCATTGAGATGACGTCAAAACAAAGGAACTGGAGGCGTTGCCGACTCGAGGCGTTCGGTGCAAGAGAATCGAAACGAAACGGACTTAACTTGGCTAGGCCTTAAGGTTTCAATTCTCAGTAGTTTCGCTTGTGCGTTGATATATCAGCCCCCCTAGCCAAGTTACAATCTTTTCATTTTGCGTTAACGCTTGAAGATGGCCACGCCCCTAATTCTTTTGTTCGAACAAAGGAGTTGGGGGCGTGGCCAACTCCAAACGTTAACGCAAAACGAAACGATTGAAACTTGGCTAGGGGGGCAGTTAAGATAGTTAGTTTCTCCTTAGATTACTGATCAGGATTTTATGTCAATATTTTTTTCTATTTCAGACTTTGCCGTAAGCCTAGGAGACCAACTTGTGTTTTACAAAAACGCCACCGAATCAAGAACCATAGATTTAACTTCTCAAAACCTGACAGCACTGGTTTATGATGACATTCATCAAATGATTCTTTACGTCGACAAACAGGAGAACAATGACGCTATATGTGGATATAGCTTATTTGAAGAAACTTTCAAAATTAAATGTTTTATCAAGAGAAACGGTCGTGACATTCACGGCCTCGCCTTCGACCCAGTCTCTGAAACAATTTTCTTTACCGACACAAATGAAAGGAGTATTAACTTCATTCCCTTGGAACCTGGATTTGATGATAATCTTTACGGAAATCTTTTATTTGAACTGGATGCCCTGCGAATTCCGACTGATATCGTCGCAGATAGTTGCCATGGGTATATATTATGATAGTTTAATAATCAAAATTCAAATATTCCAAAACATGACAAGCAGAATTGGGTTCGCGCGGTAAATTACGGCCCGATAGAAGGATCGGGCCATAAATCTACTGCGCGGGCCTAGAGAGGACGCCTGAGTCCCAGCAGTTGGAACATTATATGGCTTATGCCATGCTATGCTAATAAACGAACTCAATTTAATTTTAAAATGTTCACTAGTTACTACTATTTTAATTGCAGATACATTTACTGGATAACAGTCCGATACGGTCAATATTGGGAAATTTCTAGATGTCGCTTTAACGGTACCGAGAGAGAAGTATTTCTAAAAAAATATTTTGAATTATTCAGCTTATCTATTGACCTTCAAATACAGAAGATATTATATTTCGGTTACTATTCTGATCAAAACATCAGGATGGTATCATCCGGATATAAAACTAAAAATGAATTGAAAGGTATTCACAATAATATTTTATTGAAATATTTTTCTGACTCTCGTGCTCTAACAAAAGTATTGACAGTCTCAAATGATTATATCTATTATACAAACAGCAGCGAGAATAACGATACTGTTTGGCAAATGTCAAAAAACGTGAGGTTTGGAGAACCGAGAGAAATTATTAGTTTCTACGGGAAGAGAACATTCGGTATTGTGGCTAACTATAAATTAGTTGACAAAATCAACGGAATTCAGGATTGCGGTTCTCTGTCAAGTCTGCTACCAACAAAGATGGAAGTATCTGGTAACACCAGTGAGCGTTCCAGCTCCTGTGAGAACTACTGTCAGCATGGTAAATGCAGCTTCAATATTGAGGGACTGCCTAACTGCAGGTAAACATTCTACAGTTCTACTGCAAGAAATATTGCGTTTCAAATGCATATTGCTTAGCTTTTATAATTCTACGTCTCTAAATCATGTGGTTGGTCATAAGTAGTAAGTATTTTTGTTTCTTAACAATATCATCCTTGTGAAAAAATTAAATAGAATAGAAAAAATGAACATTAAAAAAAAAACCGGTCAAGTGCGAGTCGGACTCGCGCACGAAGGGTTTCTTACCATTGACTAGGTAAACAACAGAACAACATCAAAATAGACAAAAAATAGCGTTTTTTGTATGGGAGCTCCCTTAAATATTTATTTTATTTTGTTTTTAGTATTTGTTGTTATAGCGTCAACAGAAATACATAATTTGTTAAAATTTCAACTGTCTAGCTATCGCGGTTCTTGAGGTATAGCCTGGTGACAGACAGACGGACAGACGGACAGACAGCGAAGTCTTAGTAATAGGGTCCCGTAATAGGGTTACCCTTTGGGTACGGAACCCTAAAAGAGAACGATTATAAAATGATAGCCAATAAAAAGGTAAAAGAAAAAAAGTGTGCAACAAAATCCTAATAAAATAATTAATATAAAAGGCGATGCGATGCGGAGGAGTTGTATGAGTTATATTTTAGGTAGGAGTCTTTGCCTTAGTGTAAACTTAAATAGATTTAATTAAAAGTGTTTTTATTTTTCTCGTTTTAGTACTTTATTTTATCCATAGATTTAAGCTTCTGTGAAATAGTTTTACTATTTATACAATAACAATATATTTAATATAAAAATAAAATGTTGAATAACTATCAAACACATGTCCAAATAAAATCTTAAAAATTTAATTCAATAATAAACATAATGATGTAAAAAGATTAATAAAGTTACACACATAATAACAAAATAATATTCCACATTTTCACATTCAAAATAAGAAAAAATCAATGTAAAAAAAAATATATTTGTCATTTCATAGTGGTCATAATATTATTATTCCAGCTGTGACGCCGGTTATTCTGGAGACAGATGTCAAATCGAGGCATATTATGGGTATTGTTCTAACAACGGCACCTATTTCACGAACGAGAAGAACGAATCAGTCTGTCATTGCAAAGGAGGTTATGTAGGCCATAGGTGCGAGGTGTCTCCCTGTCTGAACTATTGCTTACAAGGCAGCTGTAGTGTCAATGATGACGGATTTCCTGAATGCAGGTAATTGTAAATGATACAAGTGGAGAAAGTTTGTCATTACGACCGAGGTTGATTTCGCCCGAGCCGTAAGCGAGGGTAATAAGTAGCAGAGTGGTACAGTAAGTCCGCGTGTCTGACACGACGTTTTTCTATGCACTTAACACACGAGTCATGGGGTCACTTAGCGCCCAGCCTGATCCGATAAATACAATAAATTGTGGCGTGGCGTGGCGAAAAATGAAATGGCGTGCCTAAAAGCGGTAGGCACAAGAGCAGTAGGCACAAGAGTATAATGATCTGATGGATTTCTGGTCAAAATACCTATGTTTGACATATTCTCTGTTACAGTTGTAATATTGGCTATTCCGGGGACAGGTGCGAAGTGAACGTGTGTCAAGGATACTGTCTGAACAACGGAGACTGTTCCCTGAACGAGGAGGATCAGCCTGTCTGTCAATGTGATGGTAACCACGAGGGTTTACGATGTGAAGCTGATATAAGTGACACCGCCCCTAAGTACGACGCAGCGAAAAGAAACCAAACTCGAGATTATTTACTATCGATTTTTGGAAAACCTTCTTCAAAAATGTATTTAACTGTTGAAATTTAAAATACTTAGTGGTTACATAATACAGGGTGACTGGTAATTAGTGACCGTTACTTAAACACGTGATTGTAGTCATGAAAACAAACAACTTTTACCTGAAATCGCGAAAAAAAATGCTGGCTTTTGATTTACGTTCGCCTAACTGGTCAAATTAATGTACTGAACTTGACTGATTTTTTTTTTCGCGATTTCAGTTTTGGTCCCATAGTAAAAGTTGTTTGTTACCATGACTACAATCACGTGTTTAAGTATCAATCACTAATTACCAGTCACACTATATATTCAGTAGAGATGTACTTACAAAGAGGCAGATATAGTATAATATGCTGGTAGAGCGATTGCTTGCAGCACTCCGTGTTGCTGAATGAATTCCCGCACAAAACAAATATTTGTGAGTCTCGTTTGAACTATTTTATTTGGTACTAGCGACCCGCCCCAGATTCGCACGGGTGTAATAGTCATATTAAATATATTATGCATGTATTTTACATATAAACCTTTCTCTTGAATCACTCTATCTATTAAAAAAAACCGCATCAAAATCCGTTGCGTAGTATTAACGATCTAAGCATACATAGGGACAGACAGACAGTGGGAAGCGACTTTGTTTTATTCTATATACTGAAGTTTGTTCCATACAAACTTACCAACTCAGAGTGTGAGTCCGACTCGAACTTGCCTGGTTTTTTTTTACTTTTAATAAAAATAATAATACGAAAGTAATTTTTTTTTTTATTTAACTGCTCATCTGAAATTATTTATTTCGGTTACTGTGTGTTTATAATGGACCAGCAAAGTCCCTAGGTAATGCAAAACCACTCACCATGCCATGAAACCATCGGTACCCACGTTTCGAAGCTATTACGCTCTCTCACTTCATTGTAGGGTTTATTAGGGTTACGTACCTCAAGAGGCAAAAACGGGATCCTTAGGATATATAGGATCAACAAAGATCGATAGATAGATCACTTTGTTGTCCGTCTGTCTGTGAAGACCCTTTATCTCGGGAACGCGTGGATGTATTGTGTTCAAATTAAAATCATATACTTAAGGCTGCGATCCCTTGATGCTGTGAAAAAAACACAAACTTCTAAGTTAACGAAAAAAAAGATACGGTCGTCTCAAAAAACTTATATCTATGATGATTCCTTGAGAGTGTCGAATATCAAGGAATCAAAATTCATAGGATACTTCCCGTTGACCTAGAACCCTGAAAGGTAAGAAGTAAGGTCATATAGCACAATTATAGTAATAAATCTAAAAATTGTAAATTTGTAGTTACGTTACAAAAACATTTTTTTTTTTCGATTCGGAAAAATCTGCGAGACTCGATTCGGGAATTGAACTATTTACATAAGTAATTTTGTACAGAACCCTCAGCGCACGAGTCCGAATCGCACTTGCCCAGTTTTTATTTTTTATTTTTACAGACTACTTTAGTATGAAGAACTTTAATATATTATTTACGATACTTTATATTCAATTCTTATATTCCTACAATATGAACTTCTAATATTTTACAATTTAAGCTATTTATTTATAATTTTATTATTTACCACACATAACACTAATAATCTAAAAACTAAACTTCTTTTTAAATCCACTCCTTAGCTTATTAATTATTCGACTATTCAAAAATCGCCTAAAGAGACTATATTCACAAACATTTTTGATTATTTAGGTCAGCATTTGGGAATAAATACGGCAATATCATATAAATAGCAATAAATCACAGCCTGCATCCCACTAGCACTATTAAGCGGCCCTCAAAATGGCTGTTTCCTTAAATTGCCTCCATAGCTTATGAGATGATAGGCAGATTAAATGCGTTTTTTGCTTTCGAACTTAGCTATATCCTTATTTTTTGAGATGGGAAGTTATCAAATGATTTCTCGCGCTCTACGGTGGAGCAAGACTGTCGAGTGTCAGACTATTACTGACTAAAACCTACCTACGGTCCTTCAATGCCTTTTGCGGTCCAGGGCCACGGTAACACTTTCCAATACTCAGACCAAGGCAACTGTGTTTTGCACACCATAGACTATGGTGCAACACAGTAATGCTCGGTTCACACATGGCTGGCAGTTTGTTATATTTTGTGCGTCTATTTGGGCAAAATAAAAATATTTTCTTTCTTTCTTTCAGTAATCCCATAGCCGTAGCATAGCGAACTTTAGTATGTCTGTGAAGTCAATATTACGGAAGCTTGAGAACGAATGAATGTACGAGCCAAGTGACACATGTCACTTTGACAGAATCCGGGCTGACGTTTGCACGAGCCGAACGGATAAAGTTCCGACCGCTGAGGAGCGAGGTTTTTTGTCTATTCGCAGCCGTGCCAACAACATCTAGTTCAGGGACTGTCTCACGGCTTGTTGTGAAGTGAATACCTAAAGCTTGCATCATAATAAATCAGTTGTGTTATCTGGAATAGTTTGTTCATTGCTCGTTTCCCAGTCATCGCCCACAAAATAGGATCTCTGGAAAGGATTTCCAGTATGATCGACCTTCGTATCCGATAAGTATCCGTGTGTATGTATCCGATAGTAGTAATGTAGTAGTTTGCAGTCCCTGTGTACATTTGACGTAATCAGGGAAATCCTAATTACGTTAAATGTAGCTTCACTGACGCCTTACTCGGTCTTCATTAGAAGGTTACAATATCTTAGCCCTGGTAGACATTTGCCGTACCAGAACTGCCATACCATATAAAGAGCGAAATATTTAATCAATATTTATTTCGCAAACACAGCATTGCCAAACAAAAAAAGATGCCCAACCCACTGAATCACTGGCCCGTAACCCCAATGATACTGATGACGTAGACAAACAAAAAAAAAAAACAAAAACCGCTCTGAATTCCTCATTATACGAAGACAAAAACATCGACTTATCATACTCTCGTAATTATCCGCTTCTCTACCACTTGACTTTTAATATTAAGTCACTTCGGCTCTTTGGTTAATGGCGAACCATAAATTATTTCGAGCCAGAACGCTCTTTAAAAATACTCTATTGTCATTTTTTATCTGTGGTTTTTTTTCGTCGTTAAGTTGGCAGTTAAAATGCTAATGTAGGAAAACAGCTGATAGTAATGTTTACGAATATGTTGAGGGCTCTTTATTTAAACTGACTTGCCTGATGGTCTAGTGGTTAATGGCCCTGACTTCTATGCCAGAGGTCGTGGGTTCGATTCTCACCCAAGTGTGAATGTGAAGTGTCTGTATATGTGATGAACACGATCATTTGTTCTGTGTCTAGGGGTAATTTATCTACAATGTATACAGTATTTCCGAGTGTTAATGGTACTGATTTTCGAGTTTTAGGTCGCGGGTTCAAAATCAGCCAGAAGCATTACTTTGGGTAAATTTATTTCATCACCACTGCTCTCAAAACGGCGAAGGAAATCATCGTGAGGGAACGATGATGATATGTTCTAAAATCAAAAATTCGAAGACATGTTACATTCACCAACCCGCACTTGGTCCGTGTGGTGGATTAGGGACCATTCTCTCTCCTAAAGAGGAGGCCTGAGTCCCAGCCGTGGGAATATTAAAAGGCTGATTATAATGCTATTAGAAATATTTATGTATGTTTGTCTAGTACTCATAGCATAAGCTATGGTTAGGATTAGAAAAAGGCAAGATAGGTTGAAGTTTTGCTATTAAATATTCTTTGATTCTAAACATATATTGCCACCTGCATTTCATATATAAACCGAACTGGATCACTATTTAAATTTAATCGTCGTAAGACGTCCATGGCTGTGATAGGCCTTCCCCAAGTGTCGCCACATCGACCGATCTTGTGCATTTCCCGTGGAACAGATTACCGCACTCTTTTCAATATTACAGTACGGCCGTAAAGTTAAGTTCGCAGAGGCTAACTTCAGACGCGCCAAGATCCGTCGGCCGTACTGTACACTCGTAAAAAGAAGTGTTAGTGGCATATTTTTTTTTACCGAAATACGAATAAGTTTCCTAATATAGGGACCAAGTACGAAAAGCGAAAGCTATAAAAATATTTAATGAATTAAATATTCGCTCACCTTTCAATAGTGGCAGATTTTTAGCACAATCACACACAATAATAATTACAATTTTATTAACTTTTTATATACTCGTACATGTTTACTCCTATTATTTGACCCTTTACTGTAGTCGTGGGTCAATTAAACCCACTGAAATCTTAATAATTAGGCAATAGAAGAGTATTAATAATAAAAACAACAATCAACAAATAATCAAATAAAACTTTTTTAACCACGTGTGCTCAAGATAGAGATAGCGACACGAACACGACAGGAATGCTAAAGTGTGACAGAGAACATATTATTGTTTTGAGCATTGCCGAATATTCACGAAGCTTTACGAAATAATCAAAAAGGGATGTCCAAAAAGCGTGTCTGAGGGTGTAGTTTAATCGATTTTTGTTCAAATCAATTAAAATTAAGTTTTAAAAATATATTTATATTCAATATTCTAAGAAGGTTTAAAATATTCCCAAACAGTCGTTATTCTAGTAGTCGTCTATAGGTAACTGATATTTAAATAAATCATGTATTCTAACTAAGAAAATAAAATTATGTTAGTTTTTTTTTTATTAAGGTTACAATTTTGTTTACTAACGAGAGAATTCACTATATTGGTAAATCTATTTCGTTCAATATATCCTCAATCAATAAATTCGGTAATTGATAAAAACCGATTACGATATTTGATTCGTCTCGCGTGCGTCGCCTCATGCCACCGTTTTGTTCCTAGAAAACGTTTTTGCACAGTCTTCTGCGCAAAGTTCGGGCACGCCAAGATCCGTCGGCCGTACTGTAATTGATATCACTTGAAATTACATTGAACTAAACAAAACGATATATTCACAATGCCTAAGAGAGAGTTTCAAGTTTTATTCTATTTTGTTTAGTCTTCCAATCCCGACAAAAACCATTTACTTTGCCAGATAAAATCAAGTGTTGCAAAAAAGATAAAACGAGTAATCCTATAAAAGATCCCTTTTCACTCAGAGGTTTCAGCAATCGCAAGATGGCAAAGTAAGCATAGGTTAATAAATCCGATTGTCTGTCGCAGTATTAAGAGATACTAGAAATATGACAGGTGATACTAGGAAAACAGTAATGATAGGAGATAAATAATAGCACGAGGAGATTGTGCTGGTCTTTTATTTAAAAAGTCTAATAAAAATTGATTCTTGATGTCTCCAACTGTCTGTTTTTGTTTTAGTATTGTGAATATAATGGTATGAAGCGATACGAGAAATATTGTACATGATACGAGGAAAATTAAAATAAAAAAATACCAGGAAAACATAAACAGGCACTAGAAAATTTTAAATCAATAAGTCTACGACAAGATTGTGCTAGTTTTAGCTATCATTTATACATGGATAAAATTATTTATTGCTATTTAGTTATTATGTGTTTATAAAAGAATTACAAATTTGATTGCAATCGCAGAGTATTCTGCTTCCTGGAAAGCAGATCCTTGAGGGTTTTTTTCAGGTGGAAAGTAAGGACGCCAAGCCGTGGCGCCTCTCTAGTCACTCCTCAAAGAGGGAATTTACTAGAGCGGTTGTGGGGTGCAGGCGACCAGTGCTAGGTTTAGAGAAAATCAGTCAAGTTCAGTACATTTTTACCTGTTAGGCACACACAAATGTGCAACCAGTAGATTTTTTTTTCGTGTTTTCAGGTTTGGTCCCATAGTGAAATTTGTTTGTTTTCATGACTACAATCACGTGTTTAAGTATCGTTAACTAGTTGCCAGTCACCCTGTATATTAAATGTTTGTAAGTAGGTACATACAAACAAAGTAGTCGTTCGTACCTTTGTTGTAGACACAAATGAATGAGCTCCAAACTCCAACTTTACATACGAAAGTTCTAAAGAAACAAGTACTTCCACTTCAGTGTCTTTACCACAGGTAATATATATTAACTAACGCCTGTAAATTAAACGAAAGAAAATGTTTGTTGAGCTTTCTATAAAACGCTAGCTTTGGGCCGCGATTTCACCTGCCTGAAAAGATTTCGGGGCCTTAAGATCACTTATCCTTTTTTTTTTATGTGTAAAATCATCCAATCACTTTCTCCGCTCTAGGATGGAGCGTGAGGGTGTGTTACATTCTTACTGATTATCCGTTGCTCATCGTCCGCAAGCCTGTTCACTTTATTGGTGTGGCAAGTTTATTCCAAATCCTACTAGCTTTAAATAGAATAGAATAAAGTTAATTGTACACCAAAATGGTAACGATTTAAGAAGAACCTTAAATCTATGAGGCCGCGTGCCTTATTACCTGTTCACATCGGACCTAATGACAGTATCAGCGGACGGCATTGCCGTAGCCGAATACCTACTGGGCCAGGCAAGGAATATAATTAATTTTACCATCGACACGCAAAGAAGATGAGAGCAGTGGTGGCCGAGTGGTAACGGCCCGACTTACAAGGTCGCGGATTCATACCCAGTCAGGTGCATTACTTTGTGTAATTTATATCATCACCACTGCTCTCAAAACGGTGAAGGAAAACATTGTGAGGAAACCGGCATGTCCTGGAACCAAAAATTCGAAGACATGTGACATTTACCAACCCGCACTGGGCCCGCGTGGTGGATTACGGCCCATTCTCTCTCCTAGAGAGGAGGCCTGAGTCCCAGCAGTGGGAACATTATAAGGCTGATGTTATGCTATGCTTAGATCTATGGGTACAATGCACCCCTACGGTTAGACAGAGATCCTAAATGAACTCCGAGTTTTTCTTTAGGTTTTTGGAACCCTAAATGATGGGATAAAAAATTTTGAACCCTAAATGATGGGATAAATCAATTTTGTACCAAAAATCTTTTCTTTCGACTTGGTGATATCGCCGTGAATGACACGATCGTTCGAATGACAAACGATGTGACATCCGCCGACTTTACACCCATCGATACGAATTTTTGTGTTCCATTACCGATATTTGTCATAGCGGTGTGATATACCGGTATTTTTATTGTACAGGATCTTCCGTACTTAGTTTTTTTTTATTAGGACTAAAATAATTTAGTACATTTGTCAGAAAATTTGTCATTGCGACCGAGGCGGAATTCGCACGAGCCATAGGCGTGCGTGTTATGGAGCTGAGGGTTTTTTTTTTTTTTTTTTTTTTTTGTGGTAGGTAAAATCATCCAATGACGAATCCCGCCCTTGGGTGGGGCGGGAAACAGTGTCAGACTTTTACTGACTAAAAACCTACCTTTCCATTCCTCGCCTTTGTCCCGGGGCCCGTGGTGACACTCTCGCATAACCTTTGGCCCCAGTAGGCTTCGGCCCTGCTGGACCCCTACAGTTTGCTGACAACTCCTTGAGGCGCGCAGGAACGGTGCGCGCCGTAGACGACCTGAGCTCGGACCGGTCTGTTACCGGACGGACGGACAGCGAGCTACCCATTGCCCACCGTCCGCGAGCCCGCGCCTACGGTGGCCGGAAATTGGGATCGGAAACCCGGCGGCGGCGGCGGCGTGTCCGCCTTTGCCTAAGGCGGTCGGCCTCCTCCTTTACTAGCATTACTGCTTCGCAGAAGGAGGCGACCGCCTGCCACTCCTCCTCGCTCCGGAGCATGGCTTGAACCAAGCCCCGGCGCGAGAGATCGCCGCCGATCGCCCCCACGAGGACACGGCGCTGCTCTTCCCAAGCGGGGCACACCTCGACTGTGTGCTCCACCGTGTCCACCGGGCGGTCCGCACAGTGGCGACACCCGGGCGTCGTCTCCGCACGAATCTTGTACAGGTACGGACCGAACTTGCCGTGTTCGGTCAGCACCTGCGCCAAACGGAAGGTGACGACGCCGTGGGGCCTTTCCAGCCACGCCTCAAAGAGGGGCCTTACCGCCTCGATCGTGGCGTGCCCAGCACGAGGTTGCGACAATCGCTCTCGCCATTTCACCATGAATGGAGCTGAGGGTTGCAGTGACAATTTGCAGGAGTGGTAATTGACGTTTGTCAATACACACGCGATTTGCGAGTGATGAACCGCGCCCCGTGGAGGTATAAAAAATTTATTATAATAAAATTATGGTGGGGCGAGCATGCGCACGTTTCCGCATTAGTGCGGAAAACAGCCCATTGTGTGCCTAAAAGCGGTGGGATAAGGGCAGGTTTTCGAGTAAGTGTATTAAAAAAATCTTTGAAAACAGACATTATCAAAGATTATTTTTTCAGTGGGAAAATCATCCTAAGACAACTCCTCGTGCGTGGGCAGGGCGGGAGATAGTGTCGAATTTTTACTGACTAAAAACCCACTCCTGTTCCTTCTTTGCCTTTCGTACCGGGGCCGAACCTTCCATCACTGACCATCTGGGTATCTAGTCTTTGTCTATATTCAATAGGTACACCCGATACTGGTGGGGAGTGATGTGAGTGACTCACTTATATATTTACACAGTTTACACATTTCACGTAAACAATTGATATACAAATCACCTACATTTATTTATATATATACACCACTATTGTTTAATTAGTGCAAATACTTAAAGGCTTATTAGAAAAGGTCTTGTTATTATTTAAGTAAAGTCTCAATAAATAATAATCATAAACAGCAAAGTTATGAGCGTTTGTTTATATCCCAAAATCACACTCAATTTATAAAAACATTGTACAGGTTTATGAATGAAAAAATGTCAATAAAAATGGAAAAACACTGCGCTTAGTATTTTCTAGTAGTAGTTGTTATGTATAATGATTCAGTTATGAATTTACCAATAATGACAAAATTTTTTGGACATTTTTGGGATTTCGTTTTTTTTTTACTTTTGACTACACAAATATGATCAGTAACAGGTACTGATTGAGCCCCATTTTCTTGTGCACTAATTAAAAAATAGGGGTGTATACACATACATATATATTGATATATATATTTTCAAGTTAACAACACTACACGTCATATACACTAACACTAAACGCCACATACGTTAAACACACAATAACGTGACGCATTGGACACGCGCATTGTAGGTGACGCGTCGGAGATATATTTCCATCTACCGCCGCGTTGTTATATTGTTTTCTCGATCCAGTCACGATCTACGCTGCCCGCTAGACATACGTGCGCTCGCGTTGATAAATATAAGTGTCGACAATCTACCCGCGTTAATCTATCGCTGTGCTTAAAATACTTATTGCTATCGCTGCTATAATATTATACCTGCTTGTGCTTGGCTAATTTGCGCCTTCTAATAATTGGGTTTTTGTGTTGTGTGTGGAGAAGAATGTGTCTATCTGGAGATAGAAAACTTTTATTTATTCACCACCTACGAAGTGTGTACCTACACCACACACACACCGTCCTATCCGTCTATTTACGTCTTGTTGCACTTTTGCCTTCTTATGTCCTAGAATACTATTTTTATTTTAAGCCTATTCTAATATAGAAAAAACTATTGATAGCGAAATCGGAAAAACAAACAAAAGCAAAATAAACACAAATAGAATTGTAATAGGATTGCGTAGGCTGATAAAAAACAATTTCAACGAAATTTTATTAATTTGCCTTTATTGTCGTTAGGATAAACAATATAGTAGGTATTCGCTTGTTATTTTTAGTTTGAATAATGGAATTTTTAAATTCAAAATGTTTTTATTTCACATAAACACCGTTAAATTTTGGTGGTTTTAATCCCGCGGAAGGTCGATTCGGTTCATGAAACCCTGATTTGTAAAGATAAAAATGAAAAATAAAGTATTTTTTTTAACTCGAATTAATTTACGCATGCACGAAATTGATTTCTTTAAGTAAACGTCAGCTGATCGAGGTCAATGAACTGTAGGTATACAATGACCGACAACTACCTACAAGGTCATTGACTTGTTTACTTAAAGAAATTAATTTCATGCGTATTTAAATTCGAGTTTTATAAAAAAAGTACTTTTTTTTATTTTATCTTTTAAAAACGATATAGCAGATCGACCCTCCACGGGATTAAAATGACCAAAATTTTACGGTGTATTGTAGTTACATGTTTTACTGTAGAATAATAAATATCTCTTAAATAAACTGGAAGTTTTCAAAAAGTAGTGAAACCGCCGATAAACACCGGTGTTTCAATTCTCAATTGGGGAAATGGGAAACATTTCGAATGTTTCACATTCCCCCGATTCTCTCGATTCAACTGTCAAACTCATAAAGTTGCGTCATAAAACATGGTGACAAAAGTAAATAAACAACTTATTTTTCTCATATATCGAAAGTTCGTAATATCTCTTAAAGTTTTTCGTAATAAAATTATGCCGAAGTTTGACTACCGGTGCGGAAGGGGTGTAATAAAACTTTCATTCAATTGGATTATTTAACACTAGCTGTTACCCTCGATTTCGTTCTCAGGAGTTAAAAACAGTATTCTCCTTTTTAGATTTCAGATAAGTCCCCCCGGGAATTAAGTCCCGTTTCCGCAGGAAAATCAAAAGTAGTGTGGGTTAATGGATGTCATATGTCTTCGAATTTCTTTGCCTAGACCAAAAAAAAAAATCGAAGACATGTGATCATCCTCATGCTTTCCTTTCCTTCATCATTTTGAGAGCAGAGGTGATGACTCATAGACAGGTGGAGGACATGGAGGTTTTTTTTTTTTGGTGGGGGGTAAATCATCCAATTACATCTCCCGCCTTTGGGCGGAGCGGGAGTTAGTGTCAGACTCTTACTGACTAAAAACCCACCCCGTTCCTTCGTTGCCTTAGATACCTGAACCCAACCCAAACCCTTGACCTAAGTAGGCTTCGACCCTGCCTGCCTGCAGCTAGCAGGCTGTCTCTCTACGGTTTGCTGACAACTCCTTGAGGCGCTCGGGAACAGTGCGCACCGTCGACGACCTGGGCTTGGTCCGGATGGGTACCGGACGGTCGGACAGCGAGCTAACCATAGCTCGCCGTCCGCAACCCTGTACCTACGGTGGCCGGTAATCGGGATCGGAATCCCGGCGGCGGCTGGGGCGAGCGCCCCGTTGCCTCTGCCTGATGCGGTCGGCCTCCTCCTTTTAGCTTACTGCTTCGCAGAAGGAGGCGACCGCCTGCTAAGTTTGAGGTGTTGTAATTTCTGAGATTCCATGATTAATTAGTGAGTAGTATTATGCTTTTAAATGAATAGTTAGAGTAAATTAAATAGTGTATGCTGAAAATCTAAGTGAGATTTAATCGAGATATTCTTCAAAATCTAAACGGCAAATAAAAAGGCGTGACACTATAAATCATAATTTGAAATCGTTTCAATATTGGAAGTCGGTAACAATTTCTCATATCGCTGGCAGCGCCCGATATGAGATCGGCGTCGAATGCGGAATATATACTGAATTTCAGCGTCAACGTCGTATTTAGGACGCTAAGTATTGCGATTGAAATACCTGGGTACAGCTGCTGAGAATAACTTTACGTGAATTTTATTTTTGCGATAGTACTTTTAGTAGAATTGAGCTTCTTAGTCGGTGTGATGGATGCAAGATTTTCTTACCATGACGCCTAAATACATTGTCTTTTTGGTCCAAAAAATATTTCCATACATCTACACTGTATATATTTATTAATGTTATAAAGCTGGAGAATACGTTTGTGTTTTTTTGTTTGGCTGAATGCGTTAATCTCAGGAACGACTGGTTTAAATTGAAAAAGTTCTTTAATGTTTGATAGCTCATTTATAGAGTCTTAACTTGATTTAACTGACCTGTTGGTCTAGTGCTTAGTGGCCCTAACTGCTATGCCGCAGGTCCTGTTTTCGATTCTCACCCAGGACAAAATTTGTCCTGGGTGAGAATGTTTGGGTGATGAGCACGATCATTTGTTCTGTGTTTGGGTGTAATTTATCTGTAATATGTGTGTATTTAGAAATATATAAGTAAGTTTATCAGTTGTCTAGTACTCATAACACAAGATTACTAGACTAGGACTAGACGGCGTTGTAGAAGCACCCCTGCCGCCCGATCCCCGCTCCCCTCCACTATTGTACTTTCTTGATTCGCATAGACTTCGTAATACTCGTATTTAGAACGTTTAATTGAATTATTTTTATTTTAAAAATAACCCTGTATAATGTCCCACTCCTGGAAAAAGACCTCCCTACAGTCTTTCCATCATTCGCGGGCCTGCGCTTCCTTTTCTGGCGAAATCTATCCAGTTGGTTTCACCATATCTTTCGTGATCTATAGTGACCTCGTTGCTCTGTGGCTGAAAAGGCTTGCCAACTAAAATGAGACTCAGCAGGACCACATTGCCCGTATGCCCGACAAACTGTGGGCTAAAGTAGCATAAAGTTGGTGCCCTGAAACAGTGCCAAGGTAAATTAAAACCTATAAAAGTTTACAATTGGGACTATTACTTAGATGGTCAGTTAATGTTAAACCCTAAAATTAAACTGCTAATTAACAAATAAATTGTGCCATTCGACTCGTTCACAAGGACATCCAAGGTCGATTTATCTGTTCGATTTAATGGAATTTATTTGTCTTTAGCAATTTTCTAAATTACCTCAGTGTCGTTGTCAGCGGTTTCCCAACAACTGAAAAGCAAGAATTTGTATACTTTTTGGTGAATTGTCGAACATAGGAACTTTAAATAGGATAATTCTTTGCGTACGCGCTGCTCGTACACTTTGCTACGTGACGTAGCTCAGTGCTACAGCGTAGCCCATCTTGTGCTACGCCGTAGCTGAAACTACGCAACTGTCAAGTTACGCCGAGTCGTCGACGGCGCTTAGTGTCGAGCATATGGGCCACAAAAAAAGCCGCTACAAAAAAGCGCCGTCATAAAAAAAACCAGTACTGCCGCACACGGGCTGCAAAAAAAAACGCTGCCACAAAAAGAAGCTATATGCGGTTTTTTTTGTGGCGGCGCTTTTTTGAGGCTCATATGGGGCGACAAGAAGTGTTGCCGCACATGGGGCATATGCCACAGCCACAAACGCCACCACCAGAAGCTAGAATAGAAGCTTCCATAGCCATACGTCTTTAATCCATACACAGTATCATAGTAGACTCTGACGAAGAAGGTTTAATTGCGAGAGTGGTGTGTGACTGCGTTTTGTAACGCCGTATAGTGGTCAGTTCGGGTCACAAGAAGCGAGCAACGGCGATTTGCAGTGTGTCCACCGGCGTCAACCGTGTGCGGCGAATCCATAAAGATGTATTCATTGAAACCTATAAGAAATATGCCGGTGGCGGTGTTTAGTGGTTGTGGTCGGTGGTCCGTGTGCGGTGACTCCTAGTGTATCACGCGCACCTCTAACCCCCATTCACGACTTCGCCTCGAAAATATTTGAAGCACGCCACGAGTGGCCGCTCATAAAGCAGAGGCGCGCCGCGCGGCGACTCGTGGCTTGCTTCAAACATTTACATAGTTTTGATTTTACCGCTCGCTGCCTCTCACAGCGGGAAGGTCGTGAATGCGGCCTAAGAGATATCAGCAAACCATAGCCAGCAGGGTCGATGTTCGCTGTAATTTCTGAAAAGGAAACCCATAGGTTTTAATCATTAAAAGTCTGACACCCCCTTTCAGTCTTGGGAATCACGCTCGACTCGAGGCTACAATGGGGTCCTCATTTAGCATCACTAGCTGGACGGCTTAGTTCAGCAGCATATGCTGTCAGAAAAATCCGTCAATTTACTGATGTACATACCGCGAGGCTGGTCTATTTTAGCTACTTTCATAGTATCATCTCTTACGGTATTTTGCTATGGAGACGGGCTGCAGACATAGAGTCTATTTTTATTCTGCAGAAAAGAGCTATCAGAGCCATATACAATCTTCGCAGGTGTGATTCTCTAAGGGAACTGTTTAAGGATATAAACATCATGACGGTACCTTGACAATACATTTATGAAAATATTATGTACGTTCGGAAAAATATTCATCTTTTTACTAAGATAAGTGACAGGCACAATTTTAATACTAGGAATAGGCACAAACTAGATCAACCTCGATTCAGATTGGCTAAAGTATATAGTTCTTTTATGGGTTGCTGTGTAAAATTTTATAATAAGATACCACTTGAGATTATTCAATTGAATGAATCCAAATTTAAAACATGCATTAAACGCACACTATGTAGACAAGCATATTATAAAGTGGAAGATTATATCCTCGATAAAAATGCTTGGCTAAATGCTGGTCCTGCTCCACTAACACTTTTGCCTACTAATTAGTTTTTTGTTTTTTTTTATAGTTTTATAAATATTGGAAGAGATGCTATTGCCCTTTCCGTATGTTGTTTTTTTCGAAATGGTATGATATTGCTTTAATGAAGCTTATGACCATTTAATGCTCTTATTTTGTTTATTTTTCTTATTTGGAACCATTAGCATTGTATAATGTAGAAGCACTTTTATCAAATTTTTGTGAATGTGAAGTCCCATGGAGCATTTTTACTAGGTTACAATTTGTTTGACTTAAATGAGCATGGCAGTTGAGAGTTTTTCATTCTCACTCAAATGTCTTGCTGATGGTGGCGCGTGTTATTGAGTCATTCTGTTCCCTTCATAATGGTTGAGCAGAGTGGGGTTGAGGCACGCGTCATGCTCGTGAACGGGCGCCGTCAGTTGAGACTGGTCATCTTTTTGCTGCCAGTGGCTTAATTCAATTTCTATTTTTAGTTAGTTTTTTTTTCTCACTACTTTTCTACATGGTGTTCACATAATTGTAGCGACAAGAAATATGTAACCAAGATTATTGTAACACTTAAAATGATTTTAAAAGAGTGTCCATGGAGTTTCTTGCACGTTCTTCTCCATAGAGATCTACGCTTTGGAACGTGCAATTTAGCTTCACTTTTTTTTTGACTGACCGACATTTTGACTATTCAAAAGTGCCTGTAAATGGTCTATTTGAAATAAAAGAGTTGATTGATTTTGATTTTTTGATTGAGTCCACCCTGAAGTGAGAAAAACCTACAATTTTTAACTGTTGTTTATTATATATAAGGTGACTGGTAATGAGTGAACGATATTTAAACACGTGATTGTAGTCATGATAATGATCAACTTTTACTATGGGGCCAAACCCGAAATCGCGAAAACAAACCTGCTGGTCAGTACATTTGTGTCCGCCTAACTGGTCACTATGTCAGTTCAGTAACTTAGCTGATATTTTTTCGCGATTTCAGGATTGGTCCCATAGTAAAAGTTGTTTGTTATCATGACTACAATCACGTGTTTAAGTATCGTTCACTAATTACCAGTCACCCTATATATATTGTTTATGACAAAAAAAAAAAATTAAAGACATCGATGTTTACTTTCGCTACAATTTACAACTACCAGGAATCCAGAATTATAAAGAGCAAACATTTTCTCGATAGATGATATAAGCTGTTATTTTTATTTCTCAGTACAGTAATTTCATAAAAAAATATGGCGAAAATTACACGCTCACTTTATGTACATAACGGTAAGGTTAATTTCACGTAAGTTATGTAAATTATTCAACTATTCGCCATTTACAATTCAATGTATACTTTTCTTTCAACTGTGTGATTGTAGTTTGTTTTATAAAGGCGAGACTACGCTAGAGGAGCCGGGCATGAGCGGAGCACGACCCGAGCACAAATTCGTGTAGCAAAAGAAAGAAAAATAGTTTATTTGGCACACACACTGTAAAAAGAACATTTAGAAACTTAAAAAAAAAAACTGACACATTGTAGTTACGCAATGTGCTACTATAGTTTGTGGACTGTATTTGCGGACTATCGTTAGGGAAATATGTACTTGACACCTTGAAATATAGAATCACAGATGGAGCCGTTTAATGATTAGGAATGTCAGAGATACAGCTCAAAGTGGAAGGGAATGCACTAACTTTTTAAATTCGGAGACTCCTACGAGTCCACCGGCTGGTGACCCTGGTTTTCACAACTCCTTCGTCCAGTGGCTAAACACTGCATGGACTACAAGTACTAGATGTTAGCGCTGTAGCTAAAAGCGGTTAAAGTTCGACAATATTCAATTTTTTTCTTGTAAGATCGCGTGGAACATCGTCTGTTCGCGGAGCCGTTACAAAACCGAATTCTTCGATTCAAATCTATCTGCGTTCTCTTTCTCTCGAGGTTGTGTGGGAAGGAGACAGAAGATAGAGAGTATTGCAAGGTGTCATTTAAACAAAAACGCGGTATGCAATTCATTATATGTTACCATGTGGCGCAACCACATTGTGCGTCTCACGATTGCGCCAAATAGTCCCCTTTAGCAAAAATGCCAGACCACTACATGGTATTCTGTGGTAGTTGCCTAACGCTGGTTTTCAGCTAAACCTTACTGAGAATATACGGCAGCTATTTACTTATTAGTATTATATGTAAGGTAAAAATATATATATGTATTTGTGTGTATTAAATATATAAGTGACAGACTTACAAGCCTCGAACGTACATGCTTAGAGCATTTGGTTGGTAGTCGACTGTACTCCGCCTATTGTCGGTTTTTTGACGAACACAAAAAGTTTCGCATCACGCTCGAGGACACTGTCACTGTCCACGGACGTGTAGCTTCATAGATGCGTATTTATTATTATACGCTTGGTGCACGAACAGCTACTAAGTAAAGTTTAAATTGCCCTCGTGTCGTCGCCGCTTCGTCGGTACAGTTTCATAGCTGTATGCAAGCTTCATGCACGCGCACACAAAGCATATAATGTTAAATACGCCTCTACGAAGCTGCGCATCCGTGGACAGAAGGCCACAGTGATCGTTGTATGCTCGGTGTATGTCCACACCACTCGTAGCGTTCGGCTTGTGCTCAGCTCCTCCAGCGTACACACACCTTAAGAGGTAGCCAACGAGCTCTTGTCTCACTGTCTGAATTTAAAGTTTCTATTGTAGTGGCTTTGGGTTGGTTAACCCGTATGAGAATTGTCAGTTGGAAAATACAAGGTTTTATTACGAGATTGTGGCAGCTTTTTCGACCAAAAGTTCAAGTTTCAATTTTTGGTCGAGAAAGCTGCCAGAAAAGGAACATGCTACCAGGATAAAAAAATATTTTATATCCTATTTCAGAATATGATCCACTAGTGTGCTAAATTGGTCACCGACACATTTTTGTCGCCTCTTCGGTCCAGATTAAGCGTTTCGCATCAAAAGACTGGAATAATTTGCCCACTGCAGACTTCCCTTCCAATTATAATTTAGGTGTCTTCAAAGCTAGACTGAATAAGCTCTGAATAAACTAAAGCAGTTCACCATGAACCATTGCATCACTGCTTACCATCAGGCGGGATCGCAACACTAGTGTAAAGATTTAAAAAATATCTGGTGACTGAAATCGGTCCACCTTATGGAAGACACTACCACTACTCCAAAACCATTCGGCCCCATCAACCATCCACTCTGCGATCAATGTGGCCTGCCCATTGCCAATTTAGTTTGGCGATTCTTCAAGCTATATCAGAAACTTTGGTTCACCTGCGGATATCTACCCCGTAAAATTTTTGTCGTTTTAATCCCGCAGGGGGTCGATTCGGTACATGAAATACTATCGCTTTGTAAAGAAAAAATTAAAAAATAAAGTATTTTTTTTTAAACTCGAAATATATACGCATGTTGAAAAAAAGTACTTTATTTTTTTTCTTCTTTACAAATCGATAGTATTTCATGTAAAGAATCGACCCTCCGCGGGATTAAAACGACTAAAATTTAACGGTGTATATAAAAATATGTAGTAATTTCTTTGGGATTTGGGGGGTAGTGGAACAGAGAGTAAAGTCCCGCTAACCTCCTTTGAAAAGGGAGGATCCTCCGACCAGACAGGTGTTATATCTGGTGGGCTATTGCCCGATAGATGATTTCGGGTTTGTTCTATATGTTCCAATCGCGCCGCGAATCTTACTTGCGCGATGCAGGATTAGTTCTTTTTGTGACGACATGGATGTCGCTACATCACTCCCCTCCGGAGATCGGAGATCGATGGTTCTTGATGCTTCTTGAGGCGTCGTGATGCGTGCCAGGCCAATGGAGGTTGGTTCCAGTGAGTCGGAACCGGATTCCGCATAGTTCTCGGTGAGTCGGAACTGTCTGCGGTGATGCCCCAGTGAGTCGGGGTGGTGCTATCCCAGTGAGTCGGGATAGGATGCTGCAGGCTCCAGTGAGTCGGAGTATTGCGGCTGGCTCCAGTGAGTCGGAGCGGTGCTGTGCGACGTAGGGCTTGGCTGCTGTCGTCGACCAGGAGAGGTTCTTCAAGGCTCTTCATGTGACTGGCCGAAGGTGCAGGTGCTTAGCCAAGGTCGCTGATGAGGCTGAGGGTGATGACCAGGTATGACCAAGTAGGCATGCTGGTGGTTAGGATACCCATATAGCCGTGGGTGCTGGCTGTATGGCTCGCTGCTCGAAAGCTTGAGGAAGTGATGATGACGTCACGAAGTAGTTGCTGCACGAAGGCTGCGCTGACGTTCTTTGTCGAGGGTCACCAGTTTGGGGGGTAGTGGAACAGAGAGTAAAGTCCCGCTAACCTCCTTTGAAAAGGGAGGATCCTCCGACCAGACAGGTGTTATATCTGGTGGGCTATTGCCCGATAGATGATTTCGGGTTTGTTCTATATGTTCCAATCGCGCCGCGAATCTTACTTGCGCGATGCAGGATTAGTTCTTTTTGTGACGACATGGATGTCGCTACAGGGATATGTCGGTAAAAAGTATATAATCAACAAGCAAGCATAGTTTAACAGCGATTTCACGCGACACAAAGCGTTGTCAAACTAAAACCAAACAAAAGTTCACATAAAAGTTACTCGTACATTAACTTTTACTAACCGTAGTAAATCACAAATTTTTCAACATTCAACTGAACAGGATAGTATTTCAGCGGGGTTTCCAGACATTTATCCGTCCATGTTAGTTTGAATGGTCGACAAATGGTACAATTTGTCCGAAGGATCCTAATATCTCGGATTGTTCGCGTCGTTGTATGTTACCATCGTTTGCTGTGGCAGCAAAAAGCTAATGTTGATTCACTGCCACCATTAAGATGTCGATTTTGTTCTCTTATTTCCGATTAAGCCGGGTTTTTGGTGTAATAAATCAGTTTCTTAAGAGCTGCTTTTTGTGGGAATTGAAGACTGATCCAACTATTTTGGTGTTGATCGAGTTCGTTTTACAATTTAAAATACTTAGTTTTTTTTTTCTCCAGAAACCCCAAGCGACGGAAATGTAATACCAGTATTACTTTGTTGCTAGTTACATTTTTCGAATCGTTTGAGGTTGAAACTTTCAAATTGTGAGGTCCAAGTTACCCCATGATCCGAGATTTTGAGCTCAAAAATTGTTTAAAGACCAAATGCCTTGGGGACACTTTGCTTTACCATAGGGCTGCTTTTTACCTTGGACAGAGATCAAGCATCGCCATTCAGTATGGCAATATTGCTAGTAGTACCGCATAATTACCAATAATACCGTGTGCTGTATGCGTGCCCATCTCCTCGCATACATAGGTTGCCTGAAACATAACAGAGTGAACATTATAAGACTAATTATAATATTATACTATGGTATAATTCTTTTATTGAATACTTATAAAACAATGTTCAAAAATCTCACAAAGCAAAATATCCAATTTCCAATAGTAATGAATTCGAAATCCAGACAAAAGATTGAAAATTATTATGGAAACAGTATTCAGCATTCGAACGATATAGTCGGAAAATTACCAACTACCCACAGTTTTACGGCTATATTGTTCGGTTGCATAATGAGTTAATGTCTCAATTGCTCATCTGATCTGAGCATCGTCCTTTGTGTTTTTAGGGTTCAGAACGAGAAAAAAAACGTCAATTGTGGGTTCGTCAAGCTCACCTGTATATTATTATACTACATTATTTTTAGTATATGCGAAACCCAAAACACGTGTCTAGTATTTTTATATAAATAATCTATGTACAAAATTTTATAACTGTATCATGAAAAATCACAAAATTATTAACTTGTTATGTTACCGCACAAATACATAGTCACTGGGACATCCGGGCGACTAAGAGGTTAGGTTACTAAGGTCCGCTATGTCCTGCCATGACTGTGTTCTACTTACTTTCAGTGGTGTTCAACTTGTGACTTTATTAATATATTTTTGAGAAAAAATCTAACATGGTGTAAAAATAATTGGAATCGATTCAGTTACTGATTCTGAACAAATTATAATATATTATATTCTATTTTAATATATTCTATTATAGATATTAAATATTAAAATAAAAATTCAGGTTTCGCATATATTAAAAATCATGTTGCATAATAATAGTTTAGATATATTATAATGAAGCTCGTAAATATACAGTGTTAAATTTTAGTCGATTTAATCCCGTAGAGGGTCGATTCGGTACATAAAACACTATCGACTCGTGAAGATAAAAATTAAAAAATAAAGTACTATTTTTCTAAAAGTCGAGGTAATATACGCATGTACGAATTTTTTTTTTAAGTAATCGAGTCTATGACATTGTAGGTAGTTGTTGTTTGTGGCGTACTAAGTACCTACAGTTCATTGGCCTCGCTCAGTTGACGTTTACCTATAGAAATTAATTTCGTACATGCGAAAATTCATTCGAGTTTTAAAAAAAGTACTTTATTTTTTAATTTTCTCTTTACAAATCGATAATTCGGAGGGTCGATTCAGTTTCATGTACTGAATCGACCCTCTGCGGGATTAAAACGACTAAAATTTAACGGTGTATGTATATATTAAATGTATACAGTATGTATTCGACACACGGGTAATAGATGAAATCACGAGCAATACTCGTCCACAAAAGCGTAACTAAAATAATTATTAAATTAAAAATCAAAAAATTAACAAACTTAAATTTTCAAACAAAATAAATATTAAATTTTGGAGCTAGTGGAACAGAGAGTAAGGTCCCACATACCTCCGTTGAAAAGGGAGGATCCTCCGACCAGACAGGTGTTATATCTGGTGGGCTACTGCCCGATAGATGATTTCGGGTTTGTTCTATATGTTCCAATCGCGCCGCGAATCTTACTTGCGCGATGCAGGATTAGTTCATTTGTGACGACATAGATGTCGCTACAAAATAAATTCATTAAAAGTCAAACACTCTGTTTAGAATACGTAGGTACAATATCTACTTACCTTAAGTACAGAATGGCAAAAGCTTAAATACAGACGAGACGGTGCGGCACGGCGCGGTGCGGGGCGGCGATTTTATTGTAATTTTCCAATATTTACTTAAAATTAAAACTCAATTTTTTGTCTAAACTATTGGACTGATTTCGTTCATTTTCTACATATCGTTAGTAAACGCTAAAACACACATGTGATTTCATTTATTTCCCATGTGTCGTATACATACTGTATATGAAAAGTCACACTTGCTTTGTAAATTACAATCGCGTCAATATAACGACGCGGTACTATTTACCAAACAATTTATGTGTAGGCCCTTAAGAGGCGAGTGAAATTGGCAGTGAACACAATAAAGGAGAGGTCAATGACTGGCACGTGACCGAAATAAGACGCGTTTACAATGGTTGGTAATGACGTCACAAGTGTTGGAACCAATGGTTTCAAATATACATACATACATAAACATTCACACGTTTTTGTCACAGGGGTACGCAAACACTACAGAAAATTAGATACTAGCTCATTCAATCACTTCTCCCTCCTCTAGAGCGGAGCGGGAGGGCGTGACAAACTTTTGCTGAATAAACCTACTTCTATGTTCCTTTTTAGGGTTCCGTAGCCAAATGGCAAAGAACGGAACCCATTTTCGGTGGAAATTTGCATTAATATACATCATATATTTATTTTAGTTTTATCATTCTCTTATTTTAGAAGTTATTAGTGGGGCACATTTTACCCACTTTGGAAGTGTCTCTCGCGCAAACTATTCAATTTAAAAACAAACGATAATGGAAACCTCAATATTATTTTTGTAGTCTTATCCATTGATACATGCGGGTTTGATGAAAAAAAAAATTGAGTTTCAGTTCTAAGTGTAATTCATAATTTATTGTTTTTTTTTCTATTTTTGTGTGAAAATCTTAATGCGGTTCACAGAATATATCTACTTACCAAGTTTCAACAGTATAGTTCTTATAGTTTCGGAATAAAGTGGTTGTGGCATACGGACGGACAGACAGACAGACAGACATGACAATTCCATATGGGTTCGGTTTTTTGCCATTTGGCTACGGAACCCTAAAAGTGAAAAATCAACTAAAAACTTTCAAATTGTTAAGGTCGGTCAGTCAAAAAAAAAAAAAAGAAAAAAAAATGAAACTGTTCGCGAGTTCCAAAGCGTGGATTACTATGGAGAGGAACGTGCAAAAAACTCTACGGACACTATTCACGCACACAGAGTAACATCTAAAAAAAATTTTTTTGAAGAGTCTAATGACAAAAAATCTTTGAACGTAGTATATAAAGACATTCTGTATATTTAGTATCAGCATTACATCCGTATTATATTATGAACTAGCAACCCGCACTAACACTGTCGGTCAGAAAAAATAAATAAATAACGCGAAGTAAATGACGCAAAGGTATTGTCATTGTGCCTTACACAATAATCTAGCAGGTCAAGAGGCATTCTATAATTATATGTAATTACTTTTTCCTAATTTTTTTTTAAATAAATCAGGATGTGTGAAATCGTAGTTTGTCTAAAGTAAGCATGTAAATACGCCTTTACGGATTATTGGTTCATGAAGTACTATTTGTATAGAAAATACAATATATGGTATAGTTAGTTACTAGGGTATCAGATACTAAAAGAGGTTTCTGGGAAGTCTTGAACGATATTTAATTACTAAACATGTTTTTGTAAGGTCAAAAAAAAATCAAATAAAAATTTAATGATTTTTTCGCTCTATGGTGGAGCGAAAGGGCGTTTAAGACTTTAACTGACTAAAGCTCACCGTGGGATTTCGGCAGGTAGTGAATGTCCTCGATATTCTGACTTTCATCATCAGCCTTTTTAATGTTCCCACTGCTGGGACACAGGCCTCCTCTCTAAGAGAGGGAATGGGCCATAATCCACCGCGCGGGCCCAGTGCGGGTTGGTGGATGTCACATGTCTTCGAATTTTTGGTTCTAGGACATGCCGGTTTCCTCACGATGTTTTCCTTCACCGTTTTGAGAGCAGTGGTGATGAAATAAATTACACAAAGTAATGCGCCTGGCCGTGTTTGAACGTGACCTACAACTCGTAAGTCGGGGCCGTTACCACTCGGCCACCACTGCTCTCGTCAAGCATTAGATTATATTAATTAAACAAAAGAACCATTTTTGCGCAGGCGTAAGGCAAACACAATGTTGTCGGGTAATTGCTTTTTTTATTATTTTTATTATTTAATTTAAGTGGTATTATCCTGGTGACTGTCGCCAAATAAATTTTATTTCTTTCTTTTTTTCTTTATGTGAGCTTTTCAACCACCGTACGTTTATTTACTAGATGTGATTCCGGCCCTATGCCTCAGCGTAAGTAAATTGGCTAACTCAAAAGAGGGTTTATACAAAAGGCTAGACGCAATTCAGAATGCAAGCCTTAAACCTCATCTTAGTTGAGATTAGCCACCGTAACCGATACAAGATACAATAAATTCCTTTCTTTATTTTCAGGTACAGTATCACCATGACACTGCGACTAAAATATACCCTTGAACAGAGCGACATGGCATTGAGGAGATGGACAAGGTTAGTTAGTCAGGGCTGCGAAGTAATTTGAAAGAGTTTTTTTTTTTTGGTGAGAAATTATCCAATGACTTCCCCTGCCCTTGATGCGTGAGAGAACGGGCGTCCTCATGCTCGAACCGTCGAGGCCCTGACCCTGATTTCCAGCCACCGTAGGCGCGGGCTTACAGGTGATGAGCAATGGCTGGCTCGCCTTCCGATCATTCGGTAACCGTCTGGAACGGGCTCGAGTCCTCGACAGCGCGTAGTGTTCCACGCGCGCCTCAAGAAGATGTCAGCAAATCGTAGGGGCCTAGCAGGGCCATAGGTTATATGAAAGTGAACCCCAGGACCCTAAAACGAAAGCTAAGAAGGAACAGAAGTGCGTTTTAGTCAGTAAAAATCTGACACGCCCTCTCTCTCCGCCCAAGAGCAAGAGAAGTCATTGGATGATTTCGCACTTCAAAAAAAAACACGACAGATTTACAAGAAATATTCCAAGACCTATTTCTATTTTATTACGAATCGAAGCATGTTTGCTCGTTACACGACGTATCACTAATACCTTGTTAAACTTTCAGAACTTCATGCTTAGTTGCATTTAGAATGAACCTTACAATAATATTTATTTATCTCGGTAGTTATAACGGCCTCTTTCATGCTCTCAAGGATGAAGGGAATCGGATGTAAATTTACAATAATAACTTGTAAATCAGAAATAAGTATAAACAGGCTATAATATGATGGGGGAATAGAATGTTGAAATGGATGTGTGGTGTGACAAGAATGGATAAAGTGAGAAATGAGTATATTAAAGGAAGTTTGAAAGTGGCGCCATTGACTGAAAAGTTGAAAAGAAATCGTTTGTCTTGGTGTGGTCATGTGAAGAGGAGGGATGAAGCGTATATTACTAAAAGTGTTATGAGTTCACACCTAGAAGGATGGAGAGGAAGAGGGAGGCCAAAGAAGAGATGGATAGATTGTGTGAGGAGTGATATGAAAGAAAAGTGTGCTAAATAACTAAAATAAAAAATGTGATTGGTTGGAGAAATATTTGAGTTTCTTGACTTTATTTTTATAGCAATAACGATTGTAAAAGTCTAGCTACACACATTGACTACGAGGGATTTTCGTAGAAAATATCATACATTTTTGACATTTTTACATCGTTATCACTAATAGGCTGTCATTGTGTCTAAGTTCTTTGATCGGTTATGTTACTGGTGCCTATAGATATCTACAATGCCATAGACACATCGCTACTTACATTCAAAAGGGCCACAAATAATAAAATAAAACAAAAGTATGTTTTATTGCAAAAATCGTATCTCCTTATATCTTTATGTCAAAAAGAGACACTCAGTATTTTCGCATTATAAATGGTCCAATCACATTGCTGCTCTTTTTGAATTCACACTCTTTGGTGGCTGATTTCAGAGCAAAGCTGCCATTTTGTCATTTGCTACCCGGCAATCTTCGTGACAGCAGCCCATGTCATGGGCTCTGAGTTTAACCTGAAAAAGGCCTATTTTATTTATTTATTTATTTATTTATTTAAACTTTATGCAACACAAAGGTACATAGGCGGACTTAATGCCTTGACTGCTATGCCGGAGGTTGTTGGTTCGATTCCAACCCAGGACAAATGTTTGTGTGATGAGCACGATAATTTTTTCTGTCTAGGTGTAATTTATCTATAATATGTTTTAGAAATATATAAGTGTATTTATCAGTTTTATTGTACTATGATAACATAAGCTCTGCTAAGTTTTGGCCTAGACGGCGTTGTGTGATAGTTGTGGGGAATTCTAAAAAGAAAAGTAAGGAAGAAAAAACGTTCATCTCGGACACAAATAAGTCACAAAATATTTGAACTTACTCTTGTGACGCGACTCCAACCTTTCGACTCTTAGGTTACAAATCGATAGTGTTTCATGTACCGAATTGACCCTCCGCGAGATTAAAACGACCTAAATTTAACTAAGAGACATATTCTTGTGAAAACAATATTGTTCGTTCTATACGGGGACATGGTCTATTTGTGTATTAAGTTTCAATGAAATCCGCTCAGCCGTTTGAGCGCGGAGAAGTAACAAACACACACATACATACAAATTTTATCTTTGTACAATATAATTAATTAATACAATGCAGCAGTGGTGGCCGAGTGGTTACCGCCCCGACTTACGAGTTGTAGGTCGTGGGTTCAAACCCAGCCAGGCGCATTACTTTGTGTAATTTATTTCGTCGCCACTGCTTTCAAAACGGTAAAGGAAAACATCGTGAGGAAACTGGCACGTCCTAGAACCAAAAATTCGAAGACATGTGACATCCACCAACCCGCACTGGGCCCGCGTGGTCGATTTATGGCTCATTCCCTCTCCAAGAGAGGAGGCCTGAGTCCCAGCAGTGGGAACATTATAAGGCTGATGTTATGCTATGCTATGCTAATACAAGAAGAGGAAAACTGGATAATGCAGCTTTGTCGGAGTTGTTGTGTCTATGTGTCCCTGACAGATATGTTTGGCGCCGGCGTCGGCCTCCACTGCTGGTGGTGCCGCGGTCAAGAACAAACCTGCTCAAAGAGTCGCCTCTGACGCGCGCACTTCGCACTCTCAATCTCATACACGACAAGTCAGACCTATTCATTTGTACTTTGAGTGAATTCAACAGAGTTGCACTAGCGGTTATATGTTTTGATTAAAAAAAAATAATAATTAATTTACGTAGGTTTAGTATATAGTTATTTATATTATTATAGTATATAGTTATTTATATTGGCTGTACTGTCGCATTAGGCTTTCCTGTAAAGATAGTATAAGTTTGATAAATAAATAAATAAAAAAATATAATTTAATTAGGTTAGCTGTTTTACATCCGTATATCAATATTGCATACCGCTTGAGACACATTGTTTTCACGGTAGAACTCATATTAACAAAAATGCATGTTTGCTTAGATTTTATACAAAAATAATAAAAACAGCAATATTACAGAAAATACAAAAAACAAAGTAACCTACAAATACTTAATTTTGACAAAAGAATAACGTATTTTTAAAACAAAGTTTATTTAAACCTACCTATAATTCCAAGTCAATCCAGACACTTCAAAGGAACCCGTTTTAAAAACGGCAATTTCATAGGTTTTTTTTTATGGTAGGTAAAATCATTAAATGACAAATCCTGCCCTTGGGTGGGGCGGGAGATAGTGTCAGACTCTTACTGACTATAAAACCTACCCTACTCCTTTCATTGCCTTTGTCCCAGGGCCCCGGGGTTCATTTTCACATAACCCTTGGCCCCAGTAGGCTTCGACCCTGCTGGGCCCCTACAGTTTGCTGACAACTCCTTGAGGGGACAACGGGAACAGGGCGAACCGTAAACGACTTGGGCTTGGACCGGTCTGTTACCGGACGGACGGACAGCGAGTTACCCATTGCCCGCCGTCCGCGAGCCCGCGCCTACGGTGGCCGGAAATCGGCGGCGGCGTGTGGCAATTTCATAGGTAAAGACCTTATTAGAGTGATAAAAGTCATTTTTTACACAACTTAACTAAGAAATGATATTATTATTCTTTTTTTTTAACTACAAAAGTACATCACTAACTCCTATCTATTGACAAAAGTCTGGTAAACCGATCGGGAATGTGATAGGAAGTTAGCACCAAGTCGCGCCATCGGGCGTATAAATAGTCCCAATTAATTAGAGCCGGCGACTTTTTGAGAGTTTTAGCTGACTCCGGAATACTTCGGATTACCGATATATTATTTATACGGAAGAAAAGGTTGGAGTTCTTTGGAAGTTATCTAAGAAAAGGACTCGGATTGTTTTGAAGTGAAAATGTAACTACGACCTTTTATTTATTACAAGCGTTTATATAGTTTCACTTGTCTTGATGTTTGTCTGCAATCAAATCTTGTAAATTAAATTCAATAAACTTCCCGGTTACCGATTGAGCTGAAATTTTGCATGCATGTGAAAATCAGATGTTAATGCCAAATTATTATGACGTGGATCAGATGATGAAATCGGAAGGTGGCCATAGGAACTCGGTAATTAAACGACACAACCCCATCGTGTTTGGGGTCATGTGATTCGTCTTGACGAGTATTTTGGTGTTAGATAGTCTGGTAGGCAGGGTCTGATGATGGAACTGGAAGATGGCTACAGATACTCGGTAATAAGTGCAATGAGATAACCCTATCGTGTATGAAGTTTTTGGAATGGTCTTGATGAAAACTAATATTATATAGATACATAGCATAGCATCAGCCTTATAATGTTCCCACTGCTAGGACCTTCTCTCTAGGAGAGGAAAGGGCCATAATCCACCATGCGGGCCCAGTGCGGGTTTGTGGAGGTCATATGTCATCGAATTGTTGGTTCTAAGACATGCCGGTTTCCTCACGATGTTTTTCTTCACCGTTTTGAGAGCAGTGGTAATGAAATAAATTACACAAAGTAATGCGCCTGGCTGGGTTTGAACCCGAGACCTACAACTTGTAAGTTGGGGCCGTTGCCACTCGGCCACCACTGCTCTCCAAGTATATGTAGGTCTACACAAATATTTTAATTGAAAAGTATATGTGTTTATTAGCTGCTCCCCATACTTTTTATCCCTAGAGAAAATACCTGGGACAAAAATTATGTTATGTGCTAGGACATCGTCTTCCCATACACCAAGTCTATTGAAATCCGTTCAGCATTTCGAGCGTGGAGAAGTAATAAACACGTGAACTTTGTGATTTGGTCAGTCCTCCAGTCTTCCAGTCATATTTTGCTATGTGCTCCAAAATGATCTGTTCATTGACGTGACTCAGAAAGCTACCCAAGTGCCCAGTTAAAGTGGGACTGGGCTAGACATGTCTGCCGCATGCCGATCGAGCGATAGGCCAGTATAACATTCTTCTTCTTCTTCTCGAATCGATGGTTTCCATTTCCCTCAAAGTTTTTTGGGCCCAGTAGGTTGCCACGTTCAAAGCAGCGTCAGTGGCGTTTTTTAGGTCCTCAAGGGTGCATTTGTAGGGACATTTTAGACACTCCAATAAGTCGGCCATTGTTTGGTCAAGAGTACCGCACTCGCACTGGGTTAGGTGAAAATGAACCCCGGGGCCTTGGACAGAAGGCAATGAATGGAACAGGGTGGGCTTTTAGCCAGTAAGAGTCTGACACTATCTCCTGCCCCACCCGAGGGCGGGATTTGTCATTTGATGATTTAATCTACCATAAAAAAAAAACTGTGTGTCGGAGGAGTCTGTAACATAACAACACCAAGTATATAACATTAAGTTGGTGCCCTAAAATCGCACGATGGGTTCGCAGTAGACCAAGACGGAGATGAAGCGACGACTAAGATGCATTTTTTGGGAATTGGCAAGAAATGGTTCACGGCCGGAAACAATGCATGGAATAGAGAGACTGACTTATAAATTTGATGATTTCCTGTCTCAAAAAAGAGCTGAATTAATTTCAGAACAAAATTTTCTAGACTTATTTATATTGTGTCACAACTCACAATATGCATCATCTCGAATCTATATCAAATGTCAACATTATTCGTGAAGGCATCTTCGGAACGCATTTATTTCTGTATATAAAATAATACAAACAGCGGGATGCAATGCTTGTTTGATTTCATTGTTACTGGGATTGTTGTCGATGTCAGCATCTAAGACCGGCACGTTCCTATCTCATCGGCTTAGAAGATGTCGGGATGGTGTTGTGTTTCTAAGTTACTTTTTAGAAATAAAGAAAGAAAAATATTTTATTTGACACACGTAATGCAGAAACAACGTTTAGACACTTAAGATAAAAGAAGGACAAAACTAACATTGTGAGTCTCACGGTTGCGACAAATAGGTCCAGTTCAGCAAAAATGCCAGACAGCTACGTGGTAGTTGCCTGACGCTGGTTTTCAACTGAACCTTATTAAGAGTGTCCGGTGAAAAAATTACTTTATTTATAAATAACATAGTCAGTAGTTTTAGGTGTAAAGTAAATAAATTACATATGTATGTGTTAATAAATGGTAAAAATTTAAATAATAGATAAATAGTTGATCAATTTACAAATTACATAAAACTGTAACAAAAAAATAAGTATGACTATTAATGTAATACCATGCGCAGATCAAATATACCGGTTTTAGTGAGACTCGATGTCAACAAACCGCCATCAGTGCACGCAGTGCAACGAAAACTTGTTCTTGGTAAACCGAAGGATGTGAGATGCACAAGACTGGTCATTGTTCAGCACTGGACGTCTTTCGGCTGAAATTATATTTTTTGAGGTGGGAAATCATCTAATGACTTCTCCCGCTCTTGAGTGGAGCGTGAAGATGCATTAGATTCTTACTGACTAAAGCAACACCTATGTTTCTTCATTTGTCTTTTGCGTTCTAAGACCCCAAGTATTCCTTTTATACTTTTCCCCATGGCTTTAGTGGGCATTGGCTCAGCCCCTACGGTTTTACTGACATATCCTTGAGGCGTGCGTCGTATAACTACGTGTCTATATTATTATTTAGCTTCACTTTTTGACTGACCAACATTTTGACTATTTAATAGTGGTAATTTGGGTCTGTCGTCGACGACTCGTGTTTGGTCCTCATAATTAAGTTTACTGTCGATTTTACTAACATAGGTTAAGTAATACTAACGTTTTTATGGGTAATCTGCCTGGTTTAAAGGTAAATAAATAAATAAATAGGACGAGTGAATGGCGACCCACCTACCCGCGCTTACGTTGACAGGAGATCGCTTCCTGTCGAGGCAGCTGGGTGCTACTTTCATTAATCTAGTAATGTATAGATATATGTAGTTAAACAATTGAATCCTGCATCTGCACCGTTTTGGTAGCAGTGGTGTTTATTTGATTAGGATGTTATTATTTCGTTTCATTTAAATATGTGTTGTTCTTTTCTCGAAAGACCACCATAGACACAGAGGAACCTTAGAAACTACATAGTACTCATATGATTTGACTATTACATGTTTGCTGTATGGACTTTAAAAGAGACTCTAACCTTTAATTTCGGTGTCTCAATTCTCAATACTTTATTGCGTACCATAATGTATACATAGTGGATAGCGAAATAGATAATAGTCACAATTATGGGCCCTGTCGGGCAAAGCATAGATAAATTTAGGCAGAAGAGAGGATGAAGGCACTGCTTGTTTTACTTATAACTTAGTTTAAAGTAACTAAATAATATATAATCTTTTAGGATAGAATCTGTTACTTTTGTTGTACAGAAGTTAATATATGAATTTTAATTATTGTTTTATTTATTAGGAGTATATAAACATTTTATTTTTATAGTAACATTGTAAATACCATTTATTTATTTGTAATTATTATTTTTATTTTATCTAGGAATATACATATTACGCCAACTGTAGGTATAGTTTTTTATATATATACTATGTTTTTATTTGACTATAAAAGTTATAAAGTTATTTATAATTTATCATTTAGGTATTCATTTATGCTATAGTAACATTTGTTTACAAGAAAAAGTTCTTTAAAGTCTCTTCTCAGGGTACCTAGTCGGCTAGAAAACACTGGCCTCATCTAGTTTAAACTGAAGAAAAAAACGACGTGTAAGTGTTTTTTAAAACCTATTTGCAAAAGACATGTTTTTTATTAGTAAAGACTACCATTTACACGGAAACATCTCGATCGTAAAGCAATATTCTACCAGAAATTTCATAGACTTAGAAGAAACTGTCTGACATAAAATTGAATAAAGAAAATATATTTTCCAGGTCACTCGATCGTGTTCTTAATGTTCATAAAACTTTAGAATAAGCTGAAAAGCCTCGTAATGGATATTTCTTGTCTAAAATCTTTTTTAATATTTCAGAGATTCACTTATTTTATCATTGAAACTTTGCTTCATGATTATTTTTTCATGGAAAGTGTCAGCTAAATAATCACATCACAGTTATATTTTAATGGCAAAAGTTTGTGAATGTATGTATGTGTTTTTTTAGGTGGGAATTCATCCAATGTCTTCTCCCGCTCTAAGGTAGAGTGGAAGGGCGTGTCAGACTTTTACTGACTACAGTGGCGAGTCTTCTTATACTCGAGTGGGCTTGCACATATGTGATTTCTTTATGCTCGAACCGCTGAACGGGTTTCGATCAAATTTGGCGAACGAGTAGACCATTTCCTGGAATTGCACAGAGCATAGAAACCACTATAAATTGTCTTATAAAACGACAGTTAAAGTTTATTATATATGTTGATTTCAAATCTCCTTTACTTGATATAACAGACCTTATTGTGTCTTTTTTTAATATCGATATAGTTAAAATAACTTAAATTAGTAGCTAAAAGTTTTCTAGCGGCTACTCTAGCTTTGGACTCAACGAATCAAATAATACAGCCTAAAAAAGTGAACGAGTTCCTTTTGAATGTTTGTTAATGTGCTAATGCAATTGATATAATGGAGCGAGCGTGCTCAGAAGAGGTTTTTTAAGGTATTAAGGACAGTGAGGATCCTCTGTTTAGACGGGTGTTTTATATGGCCCGGGCAACTGGTCGATAGCTCGGGCTGTTGTATATATTCTAATCGTCGGGAACTCTGACACCATGATGCAGAATTTTAATTTTAAGTGCTCGATTACGGAGATGCGGTGCGTTGCGCGGCGCGTCAGGTGGTCCGTTGTACATTGCAGCAGCGGGTCGCGTCAACGCTCGTGCAAACACAAACGTATTTTGTAAACACGTCTTAGTCCTATATGGCATCACAGATGTTACAACAGGTTTACTCTTTGAAAGGCTGATTAGTCTCCTATCATCCAGTATAGGATCAGACCCTGTTTATTCACTGTTTGTAACTTTCCAAAACCCACCCACCCCGTTCCTTCGTGGCCTTAGATACCAGGGCCGGGCTTTCCTTTCGGAAGCAAACCCTTGGCCCCAGTAGGCTTCGAGCCTGCCTGCCTGCAGCTAGCAGGCTGGGTCTCTACGGTTTGCTGACAACTCCTTGAGGCGCGCGGGAACAGTGCGTGCCGTTGACGACCTGGGCTTGGTCCGGATGTTTACCGGACGGTCGGACAGCGAGCTACCCATAGCTCGCCGTCCGCAAGCCCGCGTCTACGTTGGCTGGAAATCAGGATCGGAATCGGAGTCCCCACGGCGACTAGGCCTTGTGGGCCGTTGCCTCTCGCGTGCGGCCTCCTCCTTTGCTAGCATTACTGCTTCGCAGAAGGAGGCAACCGCCTGTCATCCCTCCTCGCTTCGGACCATGGCCCGTACCAGGGCCTGGCGCGAGAGATCGCCGTTGCCGATCGCACTCACGAGAACACGGCGATGCTCTGCCCAAGCGGGGCACACTTCGACTGTGTGCTCCACCGTGTCCTCCGCGTCGGTTCCGCACGAATCCGGAACAGGAACCTCCCGAACTTACCGTGTCCGGTGAGAACCTGGGTCATGCGGAAGGTTAGGACGCCGTGAGGTCTTTCCAGCCACGCCTCAAAGAGGGGCCTTACCGCCATAATAAAGGCGTGCCCAGCACTGGGTTGCGACAGTCGCAGTCGCCATTTCACCATGAGATCCCGCCGGAACTCTTTTCGCCATACCTCGACTTGTCGTGGCAGGGGACTTTCGCCCCGGCGTTGCATCTCCACGCGCTTATCGTGCATGTGTGCAAGGACTGTTGCCTCCAGATCCCATGGTGGCAGGCCAGCAAGGAGGCTCGCCGCTTCGCAGGACACCGTGCGGTATCCCCGCACCATGCGTATGGCCATGACCCTCTGGCACGCGTTCAGCTGGTTCTTTGGCCTTTTCTTCAGCGTGGGCGCCCATACCGGTGCTCCATAAAGGGCCATGGACCGAACGATGCCTGCGTAGAGCCTCCGGCAGGAGGCGCCTGGACCCCCAGATTCGGCAGAAGCCGCTTGAGGGCAGCCCCGGTCCGATTTAGTTTGAGAGCCAGACGTCGGAAATGTTCCTCGAAATTCCACCGGCTGTCGAGGACGAGTCCCAGGTACTTCATCGTCGACCCGACGCCGAAGAAATGTGAATTCCTCCTACCGTTAGTTGGGAACCTGGTGGCGGTGCGTTTCGAGGGCCGTGAAAGCACATGGCCTCGGACTTGTGCAGCGCCACCTCTAGTCCCAACACTGTTTGTAACTAAATAAACGTCACTTTCCACCAGATGATATAGTGGGAAAGCACAAGCCAAACAACAATAAAAAATTAGTATTGCTATTAAAAATAATAATAAACCTGACACAAATTACACAATGATGTGATTTTTCAACATTGTGTAATTTGTGTCAAAGGCTCAAGTATAGACTTTAATGTAGATATCATTTTTATTCCGAAACATTGGTTTTTGAACCAATATTTGTTCGCTGTCAACATCCAATGTTGATCACATATACTAGGAAAATATGAAAATAATAAAATCTCAATGAAAACACGTAGTGTGGTGTCACGCTTTGTGTTTCCAATTTACAAAGCGCTATTGTTTGTTGGTGGCGCGTCGATGCTGTACCGATACCAGCGATCAAAAATTACATGGAAGTTGTTAATTTTTATGTAATCCTGGTACCTCAATGCTTTGTTGTGAGTGTATCGAGTTGAAAACTGTTTTATTGTTTGTGAAAATACTTGGAAATCAACAATTTGTTTGTCATATGTATATAAATAATAAAATAAAATAAAATAAAAACCGGTTGAGGGCCATCGATAAATAGTTAAGAATTCCAATTTCAAATACTTGCCTACTACTACAAAGTAGAAGCAAATTTGTTTTAACAAAGTCGCTTCCCGCTGTCTGTCCCTATGTATGCTTATCTTTAAAACTACGCAATGGATTTTGATGCTGTTTTTTTTTTAATAGATACATGCATATTATATTTAATATCACCATTTCACCCGTGCAAAGCTGGGATGGGTCGCTAGTTTGCTATAAAATAAGGGTACATTTCACTTATACATGAGCTTTATCTATCATTCGTGGTACCAGGAAGACATAGCGTCGACATGTAAATTAGATAGTGTCCGAATGCTGAAGGGGTCATGCAGACCCGCGCAGTCATGTGTCAAGTGTTGGCCGAATCATTTATATACGTTAAAGAGGAAATAAATGGAACTAAGGAAGAAGTCTCAAAAATCTGTAGTTGTAAATATGTGGATGTGATAGTGCTTTGTTATTTAAAACGTTTTTTGACGTTTTTTCTTGCACAGTATAACAAAAAACTAAAACTATATCTAGGTAAATGCATATCAGGGCCCTGGAACCAAGGCAGCGAGGGTAAGTGTAGGTTTTTAGTCAGTAAGAGTCTGACACTATTTCCCGCTCCGCCCAAGGGCGGGAATTGTCATTGGGTGATTTTACCTACCATGTGCGAAGAACTGGCTGCGTCGTTAAGATATGAAATTAGTAAATTAGCTGGAGATTTTGGTAGGGTTTTGTGTAGTGACATTCGTTAGTATTTTAGCTTTTTCCCCTTCAATGGTTTCTTTTCTTTCAAAGTTTTTGGGCCCAGTAGGTTGCTGCGTTTATAGTCACGTCAGTGGCCTTTTTAGGTCCTCCAAAGCGCAGGTAGAGGTAATTTAGCTGAAGTGTATAGATATTCATCATAGTTATGAGAGAGACACAGGGTAAGTCAAAATAATAAAATGGTGGAATTTTGGCATCAATTTTTTTTGTGCGTTGTCAAATTGGGTATCAAAATGAAGTGCTCAAGACGACAATTATATATATTTCTTTATTAGCTTATTTTGTGTTCCACTGCTAGGCAAAGTTCTCCCCTTTCTTCTTCAAAACCTCATATATATAGACAGAGGTCTAGAGTGATCTCTAGCCAAGTTTGCCTAGCGAACACGATCAGATAGTCAGACCACCTTTGCCGCCAAAGTAAACATTCTTCTAAAACATTGCTAACTAAAGTGTAGGAAATAAAAAAAAAGATACAGTACCAAAAAACCCGCCCGAAAAAAAAATTCTTTACTAAAACGAAGGAAAGTTAAAAAACTCTCCTCATTATTATATTCTCAATAAATTTTACTTTTAAAATAACTCGTCCCTGAACTCACACAGTTCAATTTATTTAACAGACATTTGAACGTTTACTTTTCACCACTAACTTCAAATTCAACCCCAATCTTCCCCAGCCTACACTAATCAATAGTAGCGCATCTGCTGGATGTGGCAATAAATCAGAACTTGCAAACTCGGCATCTGCCACATCTGGTAAGGACGGCGCTGTCTCCACTACCACCTTTTTGATGACTTACGAGCCTACTTCTCAGATACGTACGCCGTTTATATAGATGAGTATTTAGAGCATGCGATTGCTGTGGACGGCATAGTTGACGCAAGGGTTGAAAGAAAAAAAAGAAAAAGAAACATATTTTATTTGGCACATACCTACTTAGATAAAAAATAAAAAAAAACGGATCGGACTCGCGCACTTAGGCTCCTGTACAAACTACCTATGAAAACAATTCTCGAATTGAGTTAAGAAGATTTTTCCCAATCGCAAAAAAAGTATTTTTGGGATGTAACTACTTTACAGTTTTCAAATTTGTTTCCTATACTTGTGCTAAATTTGTTTCCTATACTGGATTCTAGGTCAAAGGGATTGGACTCCTAAAACAAAGAACTATACAGCCGTTTTTAAGTTTTACCCTTTAGGGTGGGTTAAATAATTGTTGTAGCTCAGTTTTTGTTTTATTCTTCTTAGGGCCAAATTCACCAATAAACTAATCGCGATTATACAAACCAAAACGCAGTTTGAGCGCCTAATCGAGATTATAGCTTCATTTTGCGTTCCACCGCTATGAATTGAACCTAGTTTACGCTAAACTCAGTTTCAATTCTTTTGTTGTCGCCCATGTTTACGACACGGGTCTTTAAACTAGATTACGCTGAGCTCAGTTTAGTTGAACTAAGTTTTTATATTGAATGATGAAATCAGCCCTTAATGATAATGTCGTGGAGGTATCAAGTTGAAATTAAAAACATATCGTCGCTGTAGAATGAATACCTCGTATGTCGATTTTTTATTTTTATGTAGGGATAGAATACTTCCTATATCATTTCTCTGGCATAATATAGTTAAGTACGGTATTCGTTAATAACATAAATATATCCTTTTTAACGTTCAACATGAGGCAAAAGCACATAAAAATATCACATAAATCATTGTTTCTTTGAAGCTTGGATTTCTGGACATACGAGGATTCTACAGCGACGATATACTCGAGTCTGCGGTCCCTTGAAGCTGTGAAGAAACCAAACTTCTAAGTTAACGACAAAAAGATACGGACGTTTATGTCGCAAGACACGTACATTTTGACACTCTCGAGAGAATCAAAATTCATAGGAAACTTCCCGTTGACCTCTGAAATTTGGCATGAAGCAAGGTCTCATACAAGGGTCTGGTCTTCTGGTCAAAGGTCTCAGCACAAGTATAGGAATAAATCTGAAAACTGTAAGTTAGGTCACTAAAATAAACATTTTGAATCGGAAAATTCATCGAGACTCGATTCGAGAATTGAACTATTTACATAAGATAATTTGTACGGAACCCTAAGTGTACGAGATCGACTCGTAATTGCCCTGTTTCTTATTTGAGTTGAGAATTATAAAATAACTATACCGCTCCGTCAAGATTAGGGGGGCGTATCAGTGAACTACTGGCTAAAACCCACATGTGTTCCTTGAGTTTCCTTTTATGTTCCAGGGCTCGCAGTCTTCTCTCTTTTCCCTTTATAACTACATTATGAATCTTAAGTGACTGATCGACGTACGAGCCAATACCGCGGTTTTAAAACGTCGGTTTTACTCGCGGCTCGGTGCTGATCGACTAGCGAGTAAAACAGTTTTGTACAACGAGCCGAATTCAAAATGAAGCAAACAAGATGAGCCGCATCCGTCATTCGTATTGCAATGATACACCGGCGAGTTTTACTGACGAGCCATAAGACCGCGGTTTTACTCTCTCGTCGGTCAAGGCCTTTAGAAACACGTCAAAACGTCAAATATAACATATCAATCAATCAAGTGAAGGTATACTTTGCCAAAATGGAGTGGAAGTTTCCAATTGGTGAGGAAACATAACTGGTCTGTATTGGTTTAATAACCCCAATTGGTTTGAGCGATTTTGGAAACTAATACCGATAAAAGGGTTTACCTTAGTGATGCTTCCTTTAGAGGAATAGGATTTGATCTGACCAGGAAAATTTAACATGTAAAATGTGGTTTTCAAAAATATTGGGAGCAAATATTTTGGTTATAATGTTTACTCTATTGAAATAAATCCAGTTTTATAGATATGCTGACGAAAACACTTGAAAAAATATAAATATAGTCCATAACTATTACACACAACGCCGTCTAGTCCCAAGCTAAGCAGAGCTTGTGTTATAGGTACTAGACAACTGATAAACATACTTATATATTTCTTAAATACATACATATCATAGATAAATTACACCCAGACTCAGAACAAATGAACGTGTTCATCACACAAACATTTGTCTTAGGTGAAAATCTCGGAAAGGCTATATAGGCTATATAACATCACGCAACGACCCACGGAAGCGGAATAGTAACAAAAGTTGTGCGTGAAATCGTAGGGAACAGCTAATTATGTAAACGTAAGTGTCATTTGTTGATTAGAATCGCCAAAAATTCACAGTGGGATATTATTTGTCCATTATTTTAGTTTGTTAATTAAACAGACCACGTTCGAAACACTACTCTTGTGCTCCAAAATGTAAATCGTCGATGTGGCTCAAAAGGCTGCCCAACTTAAATGGAACTGAGCGAAACAGGTCTGCCGCATGTCTTACGACCTGTGTAATCGTAAAATGTAGGATTGGTACTAGGGCCCCAGACTACAAAGGAGATGGCGGGATGACCTGGATGTCTTTTTTAAGAATTGGAATGAGAATGCGAGTAACCGTGATCATTGGAAAGAATGGAGGGAGGTATCTGCTCAGCCGTGGGACAATACGGGCTAGCTATAATAAAGGCAAAACTATTTGATAGATAAAGAAAGGTAGATAGAATAGTTTGGAGGTAGGTAGAATAGAGAGTAAAGTCCCACATACCTTCGTTGAAAAGGGAGACAGATAGATGATTTCGAGCTGTTCTATATGTTCAAATCGCGCGGATTACTTTACTTGCACGATGCAGGATTAGTTCTTATGTGACGTCATAGATGTCGCACAATTTTTTTCATTAGTACAGGTACCAACGAAATTCCTTTTCTGTATTTACCACTTATTATTCGGCATAACTGTTTTAATCAATCGAATCTTCTGTATATTTATGATTTTTCTGAAATAAACTATCATTATTATTATTTTGGGAAAACATGTAGTTTTTCTTAACTGTAGGCTTGTTTTTTAAGCTACATTAATGGGCTAAGTCAAGTTAATGTAGCGTGTTGTGAATGGTGAAGAATGAGTATTATGTGGAGAAATTTCATTTTCCTCGATCTGCATGAATTTTCTTACTTTTCTGCAGGTGTTCAAAATTGCAGCTTTTTAATATACGTTGAGTCCTTTAGGTCTAATACTTTGAGGCTGTGGTGGAGGTGATGAGGTATGACGCCCGTAGTGGAGACAACAATGGGCACTATATACACTTTTTCTTGTCTCCAAATCCTGGGCACTTCTTCTTTTAGTTCAGCATATTTGCTGAATAGAATAAAATATTGTTTATTACTTGGTTTAAAAATATTTGACATGTCACTTAATGAAATAAATTTAACAAAGTGGTATAAGTAAGCGCATTTGGTCCTGTACGGCATCTTTGCAACCTATTTCTCATTTTCATTCATTTTTTTTTTCATTACTTCATTAATAGTATAAAACCATACATATATATCGATGTATAAAATAACTAGACTTGTGGAACCACATTAGATCCACGCCATGCGACGCAACGCGACGTCATTCTATCTTTGCGTGGATCACGTGTGCATTGGTCTAATGTAGTTCTAGCTTTATAATAGTATGTATTTTAGTCCTTATACCTGGAATGAAAAGCTACAAAAACAAATACAATTCGAATTAAAAACGTCGCCTGCAGCGCCACATACCCACTTTCACTTTAACACCTTAAATTCAACAGAAGTTTTCCTAACTGCGGTCCGCACCGGACAGCGCGCCGTCCGAATACCCGGGCACCCGGGGACAAGCTAGGTACGGTCAACAGCAGAATTAAATGCTTGGTAGGCAGGCTGGCGGTTGCAGTTTGGTTGTAGTTTGCCGCTTGCATCAGATTAGTTCAACGAGTGTTTCTTTTCGTGTACTTCAGAGTCGTGTGTTTCTGACTGGGTACTACATCTCGTTTAGCTCTTGAATCTCCATAGGTGACAGAAGAACTGACGAGATAGAATATTTGGTCGTGGATGTGCGACCCTGGCGGAATAAATGCGAGTGTTTATCGGATATTTCCGACGTTGGTGGTTTAAATGTTAAAAATTAGGAAAAGACAGCTATTGTTTTATTTAGAGAATTTTGACTACGGTTTTAATGAGTATAGTTATGTAAAAACAAGTACTACTTACATGTCGTGACCGCAAATAAAGGTAATGTTTCGTTACCATACTATCCAATACTGAAATGCAAATTGCAGAAAAAATAGTTTTCGGGCTACCCTGAAGCATTTACCTTACTAAAGCAAAAAATGTTTGAAAGAAAGTGACAATATACGTAATGTCGGGTTGTTGAATTGTCACTTGCCATCTGTAATCTATCACTTGTAAAATTAAATAAACCCCCGAATTACATAACCGCTTATGATGCTGACTGTACCACCCGTTTCGTCGGACACCCTACAGTCCGCGTTGGTCGGGTTCTCGCTCGGTACACTAAGCTTTTAACCGTATTTTGTTTTTTCTTTGCCCGGATTTAGGAGCCTGATATCCGTCGTTGAGTGAACTGTGGTGTGATTCGGAAGTTCTCAAATGTTTTTATTTCGAAACTAGATGCTGCCAGCGACTTCACCCGTATGATTTTAGAAAATTGACTTTTTAACGTACAGAACTCTAAGGGAGAGAACTAACGAAGCGGTTTTTTCCCGCGGTCGCCGCGGTTGCGGGCCCGCAGCTTCTGTAGAATGCAAATATATACGTAAAAATTAAATCGGTTTTCACGACGTGGTTTACGGCCGCGGTGTGAGCGCTTGTTCACGGCTGCCGCTGACCGGCGCCGTGGGCGCCCGCCACTGCCTCGGCGGTTTGCGTCCGCACGCTCTACGGTCGGCTGACGGCGACTGCGCCCTATCGGCCGGAGTCTTGCGGTCGAAAATGGCAGCCGTCGCGGTTGCGGTGGCGGCGAATCAACCGCCTCGTGAGTTTTGAAATAAAATAGCCGTTTCCTCTCCCGCGGCCACCACGGTTGTGTGCCCACAGCTTCTGTAGAATGCAAATATATATGTCAAAAATTTTAACAATTTTCACGACGTGGTTTACCGCGGCGGCAAATCGCTTCGTGAGTTCAGTGCCTAAAAATCAAAAGAAAAACAGCTGAAAGATGACAATGGAATTACCTATTTCTTTGACTAAAAATTAGGATCGCTTTATAAAAGAGTAAATCTTTTTTCCTTGTGTTCAGAAAGCGTCTTGACTCATTTCAATATTTAATTTGGAGTTAGTTCAAGACTTAATTCTGAAGATATTCTTGGGTTTATTTGCTTCAAAACTGGTTTTGAAGATCAGTAATCACAGAGGTTAGATTAGATTATAAAGGTATTTTTAGTGTTTTGTACCTCAAAAGGAAAAAAACGTAACCGTTATAGGATCAATTTGTTGCACGTCTGTCAAGACCCTTTATGTCAAGAAAGCGTAAAGGTATCGAGTTGAAATTAAAACTACATATTATTATGGTGAAAATGTCACTTAATGACCCCTACCCTTACCGGAGTCTGTGTTTCCTGATGGCTACAACCCGGGAATCTTTAAGTCAAGAGTGAATAGGTTTCTTCTAGGTAAGCGCGCTCTATCGTCGACTGCATCGCCGCATTCCATCAAGTGAGATAGCGGTCAGAAAAAAAAGCCTATTGACAATAAAATAATACAGCTTAAAAATAATTAAAAAAAAAATACATACAATAAACTAATTTTAGATAACGAAAAAAAAAAAAATTCAAAAAAGAAAATACTTTACGATATGAAATTAAGACTTTAGCCATGATATTTATTATTCTTTATTTAAATGGATCAAAAAGTACCAACACAAGACGTAAGTTACATGATTTTGGACCATATTACAGAGTCATTTGAGTTGTTATTAAAATGAACACAAAAACGAAAGCTGTTCATCATATAATTCTTATAATTGATATCCATTTTCCCGCTCACCTCACACGTCGAGACAGTGAATGACATATGCCTTCACCCGTCGCCTCTCGTTATTATTTCACGGCTCACCGAGTTCCTCCTATTTACTCCAGTTTGTTCCCCTAAACGTAGGGTAAATGTATTATTAATATTAGATATTGTTACGAACGTGAGTAATTAAATGTCGGTTTACTAGCAGAGAACTTTATTAACCACAGACAATAACAAATTGTTCCGATCAACTTTATCCAAATCACTAGAGTTGCATTTCAATATCGCACCCCTATTTTTTAATTAGTGCACAAAAAAATGTGGCTCAATCAGTACCGGTTACTGATCATGTTTGTGTAGTCAAAAGCATAAAAAACGAAATCCCAAAATTGACCACGAAAATTTGTTGTTATTGGTAAATTCATAATTAAATCATCATTCATAACAAATACTACTAGAAAATACTAAGCGCAGTGTTTTTCCTTTTTTATTGACATTTTTTCATTCATTAACAATAACCTGTACAATGTTTCCATAAATTGAGTGAGATTTTGGGATATAAACAAACGCTCATAACTTTGCTGTTTATGAATATTATGAATGCATAATATTCATAAACAGCAAAGTTAAGTCTCAATGGAGACTTTACTTAAATAATAACAAGACCTTTTCTAATAAGCTTTTTAATGCAATGTTTGTCTGTAATGCTTTTTTTTTTAATAGATAGAGTGATTTAAGAGGAAAGTTTATATGTATAATCCTGAGGCAGCGGTCGCTCATGCATGTCCAGAATAATAGTTATTTTAAATTTTACTAACATAGTTATAAGTTCATATCGACTAACATAATATAGACTTTGTATTCATCAATGTGCTAGGTCTGAAATAAATATTTCAATTTCAATAATAAATTCATAAAATATTTAATATGCTGGAGTAGTGGTAAATAAATAAATTGAAAAAATCCCAAATCTGCCTAAAATGACATAACCCCACAAAACATTTAACAAAGCCTAAAAATCGTTATAACTCCATAAGTATTTGGCAAGCATTCACTCAGCGATACTCAGGAGCCTCATAATGCAATTTGTGATGTTCCCCGTCGTCGTGTAGTTGTGCTAACTCCATTACAAACTTGTGCCGGCTTATCCCAAGTTTTAATACGCTAGAGCCTGCTTGATTGTTTTTTTAATCGATAACGTGAACATTATGTAGTTTTTTAATAATAGTTTTTAAGTTGGAAAGTATGGAGATGGTTGTGATGGAGTTTCTTTTTCTAGAGTTTTGAGTGAGTACAAACTATTGGTGTTATAATGTTAGTTTTGTGGTGGGTGGAGACGTAAATCAAAGAGGTGCTTCTATGCTTTATACTAATATTAAATTTTTTAAGAATACGTTTATATGTTTCTTATTTCTTTTACTTCTTGACCGTCTAGAACAAAAACTCTGTCAATCCTAACTTATTTTTAACTTAAACCTTCAAAGTCAATATAAAGGTGCCAGTTTGCACTTTATGACTTTTTTGCACGTGAACTCCTTTCAGTTATCACAGTATGATTAATATTAAAAAAAACCGACTTCAATGTAAAAAAAACAAAGCAAGTGCGAGTCATACTCGCGCACTGAAAACAATATTTAATTCCGGAATTGAGTTACGAAGAATTTTCCAAAAATAATGTTTTTTTTTTTTTGTGATGTAGCTACAAAACAGTTTTCAGATTTTTTCCTATACTTGTGCTATAAAACCTTGCTTTAAGCCAAATTTCTGGATTCTAGGTTGTCGGAAAGTTAATTATGAATTTTGATTCCTTGAGAGTGTCGAGATATGTATACATTTTTTTTTGCGATATAAACGCCTATATCCATTTTTTTTTTCTTTAACCTAGAAGTTTGATTTTTCACTGCTTCAAGGGATCGTAGACTAGCGCTAATTTCAACTCGATACGTTCACGCGTTTTCGAGATTAAGGACCTTGATAGACAGACAGACGGCCAACAAAGTGATAAGGGTTCCGATTTTTCTTTTTGAGGTACGAAACCCTAAAAAATACAAAAAGTGCATAATAAGTTAATTTTCGATCTCTTCGATATTTAACACCTTGAAGTGAAAACTGCATCATAATCTATTAAGTTTCTTAGTTTATTGCGTTCATACAGATAGACAGACGGGGTCTTTGTTTTATATGTAAGCATACAAATATTACTTTGTTTAAAAAGTTCAGAACTTCTAATTTTAACTTGTAATCATGAAACACTTGCTCATTCATGAACAGATTATCCCTTAAACTAAGTGTACCCTAAAGTTTATTAACTCAATTTAATATTAACGTGACTAAAAATTTTAAACTTTTAAATCTGGTTAATTTAGGGAAAATTAAAAGCAGTAAAACTCAGTTTTAGTTTCTATAAACTCGTTTATTATAGAGAACACTTTATTTAATGATAGTTTTACGGCAGATGTGATATTTCAACTTTGTTTGTGGTAGATTTCTTCAACTCATAAATAACACAAGCTCTGCTTAGCTTGAGACTAAACGACGTTGTGTTATAACTGTGGAATATTATTATTATTATTACTTTTGTTTTTTTTTTCATTACTTTTTCTTTCCTACTTGACATTGGGTTCTAAAATGTCAAGCTGCCAGCCCTAGACACTAGATATGGTGACACTCATGACATTCCTGACACTCGGGACACATGACGCTCACTGTGTCACTGAAAGCCGGAATTTTGGCTTTAATAATATATACAGGTCTCTTGAATGTCACTCAAATGTCTTGTGATTTTTGTATTTCGTCTGTTTGAACAAAGGGGTTGATAAAAAATGGTTTTGATTTACATAAGGGATTTTATTTTGAGGTTTGGTGAGTAAAAATCATCAATCATGACATCTTCTGTCCTTGGGCGGAGCTGGAGAGAGTACCGGACGGTCGGTCAGTGAGCTACCCATTGCTCGACGTCCGCAAGCCCGCGCCTACGGTGTTCGTTTTGAGGTAGCTAATCTTTTGGTTACTGTCAAACTTAAGTGGCAGTGGGTAAGGCATTGTTCACAAAACATAATTATGGTCGATGAGGACGAAAGCTTCTGGATTGGTGACCATGTACTGGAAGAGGCAGCTTTGGAAGGCTTCCCACAAGGTGGACCGATGACCTTTTGGAAATAATCCAATAGCATCTTCCGCCCTTTTACTAACTAAACCCACTCCTATTTTTATTGTTTGCCTAGTGTTCCAAGGCCTCAAGTTTGATATTACAATAGTGTCAGAATCATCTATCATTGATTTCATCATGATTGATTTTAACAACTTTGGTAATCTACTAATATAATGGTGTCACTATGACTTTCCAACAGTCAATCACTAACACACCATTGAAAGAAATGGTAATCTCGTACATAATGACAAATTAATTTGTGACTTATGGGGTAATCTGCTAAAAATTTTGTCAGTTCCGTTGATTAGTGACTTACCATTAGATTTGTCTGAATACGACATAGTCATTCTACCACCTTTCGTTTACGAGACCAATAACCGATCACCGCCGTTATAATTTAGCAGATTAAGAACTTTTATCAAAATGAGAATGGGATTGTGTTGGAATGTCGAATTTACAATAGTAGCAGACTTAAGCCCCTGGACGCTGGGTTTTTCTTTCAGAAGCGAATCCTACAGTTTTGCTGACAATTCCTTTAAACTTGCATGGAACACTACGCGCCACCGACGACTCTGGCTCAGTCCGGCCGGACGATGAGCTATCCATTGCTCACCGTCCGCAGGCTCACACTTACGGTGGCTATATAGGGTGACTGGTAATTAGTGAACGATACTTAAATACGCGATTGTAGTCATGATAAAAAACACCTTTTACTATGGGACCAAACATGAAATCGCGAAAAAAAAATCTGCTGGTCAGTACATTTGTGTTTGCTTAACTAGTTAAAATGTACTAAAGCGGACTACTTTTTTCGCGATTTCAGATTTAGTCTCATAGTAAAAGTTGTTTGTATCACGTTTTTAAGTATCGTTCACTAATTACCAGTCACGCTATATAATTCTGACTTTATCTTAAAATATAAGTACACCCATTTGAATGATGAGTAGATTCAATTTAATTACTTACAGTGACTCCTGCCTATCTTAATCGCTTAATCCAACTGTATAAATTAATGTAGGTACATAAACATTACCTCAGCGTTATGCGGCCCTAGTACCTACCTTGACACATAACACGGCCTGTCAGCCCGTGTTACTCGATATCCGCATCCGTCTCTGACAATATCTCACATTTCCTGGACGTCAGATATTACTGCGTATTAAAAGATCTCTTATATCGGTTACGTATTTTTTTCTTCTTAAAGTTATGAATTATTTGCCTGTAATTTCGGCTGTTTAATTCTAAATTTCCCGTTTAAAAAAATTTTATGTCGAGAATTGTTTTTTTATTAGGGCTATGTGGATCAGAGTGTAAAGTACTACAAACGCTTTTTCTAAATTCGGTAAATAAAAAAAAAATAAAAAAAAATACCTACCCGTTTTTACTTTATTCGTGCGGAAGATTCGCTCGAGTGTCGTCACCACTATGTGAACCGCCTGGAGGACACGGTGGAGGTGTGTCTCGTTTTAGCGGAGCACTAACGTGTCCTCGTGGGTATGGTCGGCGGGGACGACTACTCGCGCCGGGCCCTGGCCATGGTCCAGAACAAAGATGTATAGCAGGTGGTCGCCTCCTGCTGCGAAGTATTATAGTAATGCTAGCTAAGGAGATGGCCACACTCGTAAGGAAAGGACCGCTGGGACTCCGACCCGATTTCCGTCCACCATAGACGTGAGCTTGCGGACGACGAGCAATGGGTAGCTCCGGCCGGTATTTAACGGCGTGTAGTGTTCCACACGCGCCTCAAAGAAATGTCAGCAAGACAGTAGGGGCCCAGCAGGGCCTTAGACTACTGGGTCCTTGGTATATAATCCGAAAAGAAACCCCGGAGTCCTAGAACGTAAGGCAAAGAAGGAAGAGGAACACAGGTGTGGTTTTAGTCAGTAAGAATCTGACATGTCCTCTCGCTCAGCCCTAGAGCGGGAGAAGTCATCAGATGATTTCCCACCCTGGAAAAAATAGATGAAGAGGCATTTAACGGGATCTTAGCCATTTATTAACTAATACAGTAAAATAAAAAATAAAATGTTAATAAAAATCATACGCTAACTACGACTAACTAAAATATGGCGTCAAAAAACTCTTCGACATCGCTGTCGACTGGTAACGTACCCAAAAGACTGGTGGCATTGCCACGCTAGGAAGATGTTTATGGTGATTCTTTAAAACCGAGACCATGTCTCATTCATCTGGCCTAGGTTTTCGTTCCTATCTACTTTGTGTCGTAAGCCACTGGGCGCAAATTAGTGTCTTTGATACATTTAGTGATAGAGGAAATCATCATCATCATCATCATCAGCCTTTTAATGTTCCCACTGCTGGGACTCAGGCCTCCTCTCTAGGAGAGGGAATGGGCCGTAATCCACCACGCGGGCCCAGTGCGGATTGGTGGAGGTCACATGTCTTCGAATTTTTGGTTCTAGGACATGCCGGTTTCCTCACGATGTTTTCCTTCACCGTTTTGAAAGCAGTGGTGATAAATTAAATTACACAAAGTAATGCGCCTGGCTGGGTTTGAAACCGCGACCTACAATTCGTAAGTCTGGGCCATTACCACTCGGCCACCACTGCTCTGATAGACGAAAACTAATAAGCAAATAAAAATATCAAATTGTAAAGAAAAACTAGGTGAGATGACGATGTTTCAAAGAATCACCCATAATACCAGCTACGTGTTAGAACAGCGATCTCACTATAGTGGTTGGATAATTGCAGAAGAAAAGCTAAGCATCAGCTATCAGTTCGATCACTATGCTTGCTTTCCATGCTGCTCACGTTCCAGATTAACAATCGATATAATTAGAGCTTCTGTGTTATTGGAGGGTTCCTTACCTTTTTCATAAGTACGGTTTCCAGAATCGTGAAGCTTTTTAGTGTTCATGGATAATTTTGGACGCCAAGAATCTAATACGGTGCAGTTGATACAGTAATTAAGCGATTGACTGTTAAGCTGTGTGTCACGGGTTCGAATCCCGTACAGAGAAAATATTTGTATGCAGATCTTAAGTGACTACATGTTATTTCTGCATTGATATAATATAAGGGAGGATACGTTCCACGCTAATATCGCAATTTGAAAACCTGGACTCAAAACTCACATATCTATGATCAGTGTCATCACAGTCGCAAACCTACAGTCACTGATAGACAAGGACAGAGATAAGAGCCAGCGTCGTCATGCGAGCAAAATCGCGTTAGCCGCCAAATGTTTACGATTATGAATGACGTGAGCTCCATCTGTGTCGCTTCGCAAAATGGCGACCAAAACAATAAGTGAAATTAGAAATATTGTAAGAAATAAGTTTTCATGTACTTATGAGTAAAATGTGATTTCATGTGATTTGTTCTTTTTTTTTCTATTTGAATGATTTATACAACGCACAAAAAAAAAATATTTTTGCGTAACACCCTCGTTTATATCACTCGTCGATTGTGATAGTGAAATCAGGACAAAAAGGCTTGATTTCAGCGGTCCACTTGCTAGAGGCGAGTCACCTATCTACTAAGACGTGTGACAAATAAAATATTGTTCTGTCTTTCTTTTATTGTTCCGGGTCAGAGAGACTTGTGCACGTCAGTTTACACATTTGTGCTGCACCCAAGATACAGGGGCAATTCCTAGTATGAAGTAACGTTAAAAAAAAATGGTTTTTTTATTGTTGATATATTCGCACTTGATTGCTATCTCACCTGATGGAAAGCGACGATGCAGTCGACGATGGAGTGTGCTTACCTAGAAGTAAACTATTCACTCTTGACTTAAATATTCCCGGGTTGTAAGTAGGTATCAGGAAACACAGACTTCTAAAAAACGCTTTGTGCGTTTAGATAGGATGTCAACCATGTACGGTCAGGGTCAAAAGTGCAGTTGCACTCTAACAATGCTAAACTGTCTAAAATTTCTTTGTAGTAGAATTCCAGTGTTCTGCAACTAGTTTATTCAATATTTTAGATTCTAAGCTACAAACTATATGGGTAGTGATCCATTGACCCTCTTTTACAAAGAAATTTTACATACTTTATTGTCGGTAGAGTGCAACTGCACTTTTGAGTCCTGACTGTACCGGTGGCAGTTTAATGTAATGTGATTTCCCACCTGAGATTATAATATTTAGAGTTGAATTCTCCTATCTTATATAAGAATATCCGGGCCTTTGTAGCTGACGGGCTAAGGAAATAAACTTCAAGACCCTTCTCAGGTCTAGAAAGAGGAGTCTTACATTCGAGATATGAAAGTCGAGTTTTATAGGTACTCGTATGTGCCGGATATTGACGCCGTTTTATTAAGGTAAAAGGCCAACGCAGGCCGGGATGTCATGTCAAAGGATTTATAGTTTTACTAATGGATATTCAAACGTATCGATATAGAAATACGACACAAATTGCTATGCTTTGAAATTTCATTGCACGGCATTAAAAGACGCATCACGAGCTCCCGCGGAGTCTCGCGGCGGGATGCCGTAGTATACTGCGATAGGCAACGTCTTGGCGCTCGTTGTGACATACCGCGGGGTGAGGCGGGGTAGAAAGAAGACTAAAAGTGTATCAGGCAGCATTAGCTCCCGAGGCGTGCTTTGTCGTGCCGCGGCACGCTGAAGCATGCCGTAGCAAGGCGCTGGAATGCCGCGGTATCTAAGCGGCTAGTGTGCGCTGACTGACGGCCAAATTCTTTGCCATACCGTCCCGGTCTGCGTGGACCGAAATACTCCAGACTAAGCTGCAAAATTCAAATTATATATCAAAATGTTGTTGACACGGTGTATACAAATACAAATAGATTTATTGTTCCAAAAAGGTTTACATAGCATTTAACAGATTTCTGGACTCTACACTAGGATTACCTGTGTCATAAAGTCCAGTATCTTCCATCATAACAAATAAAATTAAATAAAATTATAACAGAAAATATTACTGTACTATTTTTAGACAAAAGATATAACAAAAAAGTAAAAATGAAAAAGAACTAGTTAACACATGGCATGGTTTTGTGTATGCTCGAATGAGAATGAAGAGTGTGTATGAGTGTGTATAAGTGAGTGTAGGGGCAATATGAAGGAGTGTATGAGTGTGGGGAGAATGAGGGTGTGAGTTTCCGTGTATTGTGTTTAGTTATGTTTTTTATAACGTGTATAGAATATTCGTGCGTACAATGATTTTTTTAGTATACTTAGAAGTTCGTAGGAAACCCTCGGTGTGTAAGTCCAACAAGCACCAAGCTCCTGTTGTTTTAGCCTAGCCTTTTCTGTTCTATTCCTGGGCTTGACCCTCTTCCAAAATTTTCCACCTCTTTTTTAATTTTTTAAACCAGTGCTTGACTGCGATCTCACCTAATAGTAAATAGTGATGCAATTTGTTGGTGTTGAGGGTGCTAGATTATTAAGAGCGTATCGACTCTAGTCTGGAAGACTAGAGTCAATAAGCATCTAATTGGGTGGGAAGACCAGAGAAGAAGCAGACAAATTGTTTCAGTTCTTCGATGTACGCGGTAAAAACGAGGGCGACGAGGTAAAACCACAACTGTTGCGAACCCGCGTTTCGTCCTTATAATTCTTAATTCATCATCATATTCGTGTCCTTATCCCATATTTCTTCTATTCTGTCCTGTCAATCGTCACGCTATCACTAATTCCCTTTTCTTTCACATCATTCTTCAACATTCCATCCATTTGAAATATTACTAAGTAAGTAAAAGTTTGGTCAGTAGCAGATTTCAGAGATCAGTTTTTTTTTCATAGCCTATTGTGTATCTCACTGCTGGGCAAAGGCTTTCGCCAACCTCGCCATTTAGAGCTAACTCTGGCCAAGTTTGCTCCGCGAACATGATCTGTGGTGCTATTTCTCTAAGAAAACGTAGCGCTGCCTCAACGACGAACCTCCAAATAGGATACATTGCATTAACAATCCAATGTATAGGGAAATTAGGTTGACTATCCAATGTATCCGGATGTTTGTCGTTGAGGCAGCGCTGCGTTTTCTTAGAGAATAGCACCACAGATCTTCACACCATCTTCGCTGCGATCGACCTTGACAGCAAAACAGATATAAATGAGAAAATATTTATTTATCTAACTGTTCTAGATCTTTCCAAATATCTCTAGCTTTCTTTTAAATAATATATAAGTTGCAGATATTTTATTCGACTAGGAAATTCGAATGATATCCATTAAATGAGTCGCAAATAAAATAAACCCAAATAACCGAGATTTAGTTCTTTGAAGAAATGCCTACTTTTCTGATTGAGGGCTCACACAAATCGCTCAAAGCACATTTTGGCTCAGAAATAAAATGTCTGGGTGCTTAATACCTCAGGCTTAGTTAAAAAGATAGGGTATGAAATGGTGGAGTGGTATTTTAGTGCACAAATTCGCAGTGTATTCTTTTTCATGAAAAAAATCAGGTCTTTCTACTTATGGTTGAGTGTTCCTTGCTTATGATAAAACTATATTTAAATGTGTGCGACGAGGCGGTCTGCAATTACTCTTTCAAAGAGCTTGCCCACTTCGTCGAACTGCACAATCGGCCGATACGTGGACGTAGAGTCTGCAGGGTGCTCCGGCATCGCGATGAGGACCAGTTTCCTCGTCTTCCAGTGAAGTGGGAAGTGACCCCTCTCCATGCCTGCGCTGGAGACCCCTTTTAGCCGTGACCTGAGAGCCTCCATGGCCAGGACCCAGTCTTTCCCAAACAAACCTTAAGCTCTGGGGCGGTATTTTTGGCATTCAGCCTTCGCACCACCACTCTTATCTCTAGCTCGCTCACCTCAGGAGTATGTCGTTATCGTTGCCATCGTGGTCCGCGTCGGATATCGCTGGTAGTGGAGCCAGGGGTAGGGAAGAGTGATTTCCCTCACGCAGGGAATAGAGTGCTCATCACAAGCTGGGGCCGGAGACTGCGTTAGCGGGGGAGCCCTGGGGCAAAGTTTGTCCTTTACCATCTTGTAGGGGCATCCCTACGGGTTTCCGTTCAGAGTCACCAGCCACACATTGCCACAGTTTGGCCCGCTTCATCTCCATTCGGAGGGTGCGCTTCGCCACTCTGTATGTGTGATGAGCCTTTCGAACAATCTCTCAACCCATTATCAAGCCCCAGTAATTTTCATGATGGCTGAACAAAAGTTTGAGTGATCTATAGTTGCAGCCACCGAGTCCTTCATTAAGTTAAGCCGGTCAGAATAAAGGCCTAATTGCTGCCAGGGGCGCAAATATTCCGGGCCCTTAGTCAGACCATACGTAATTTTTTTTTTAAATGTGTTAATAGTTTCTACCTACTCATCGAAGGAAATTGTTATAGGAATTAGATATAGTCAAAGACAACATACAATACTAGCTTTTGTCTGTGGCTTTACCCGTTTTAAACATTGACATAATAATAAGGGAAGATACGAGTACGTTAAGCGCTAACTCGAAACTCGCACATCTATGATCAGTGTCATCACAGTCGCAAACTTATAGTCACTGATAGACAAGGACAGAGATAAGAGCCGGTGCTGTCATGCGAACGAAATAACATTAGCCGTCAAATATGTGTGATTGTCACGACCGATGTAAAATCATGACATAGTCACATTTTCAGCAGTCAACTTGCTAAAGGCGAGTGACACATTTTTCACTGTTTTGATTTAAGGTTTTAAAGTAGAAATTTTGGACGGCGCATTTGAATTACTTTTTGCAAAGTAACTTATTAAATAGTAATTATATTTGAAGCTTATGCATTCAGCATTTTTCATTATTTTATTGTTATAACTTTGTTTCTTTTCAAGCGATTCTGTATATTTAATCTTTGAGAAATAAATTATACATAAACATAAAATATACATGTCACTAAGTGAAAAAGTGGCATTCAACTGGAGATGTTTTTAAATAATTCCGGTAGTTTTTGTGTTTATTCATTACTAACCAAAACTGTACTTCTTTCCTCTTTGTAATATTAATGTAGATGCTATCGGTTTTTAAGAATAGTACTATCCTAACTCATGCCATGGGTTTCGAAAAAAATCAATTAAGAGAAAATGTATTTATTAATAGTTAATTAAAACTGTACAAACCCACTTACATTAATTAATATAGAATTGTGAAATCATAAATAATAATAATACATAATATTGGCAATTGTATGGATTTTTAGAACATAAATTGATTTTGATTATTATAATAGATTGTTTCAATAACACATCATTTTAAATTAATAATTATAAGATTGAATACAAAGATACACATAAACATGGAACAGTGGACACCCTTGCATAATGTCTCTCACAGAATGACAGAACACCAGACAAGCACGAATTATTTTATTCCATTCGTCCGCAAATATGAAGATAACTCGACCACTAGAAAATGGGCAGCAGAATTCTCTGTACATGCAACAACTACATGACTGCGATCGGCAAACCGCTTGCCAAGGGTGATGACTATGGAAAACCCCCCAAATTAAAGCACAACTCAAAAATATCAAGAAATTCACTCCTTACAGCTTAGCGTTTAAGTATCGATTAGTATAAGTATAATATCTATTATTTAAAGCTGTCAATAAATAAAAAGCCCGTTGTGATGTATTTATTATTTACAACTAGCTAATCCGGTTAACTTCGTACCGCCTAATGACTAATATTTTCTCATCGTTTAAACCTTCCCTGAAGTATCACAATTAATATTTCAAGACCAAAATTAGCCAAATTGGTCCGGCCATTCTCGAGTTTTAGCGAGACTAATGAACAGCTCTTAATTTTTATTTATAAGATTATTATTTTATTGTTACTTTCTGTTTCCTTTCCAATTACATTCTAGGGTCTTTCTCAAATTACAAAACAGCCCTTTTATTTTTTAACAAGTTTATATAATACGGTTTTCTTAGTTTTCCTCTCGGTTTTACCTGTATAACCTAAACTAAAATGATTAATTTAGTATTATAATATCGCTATTGTGTTCTTAAGCCTTTGCTTAGACATGGCGCCCTGGTTGTGGCGTGTTTGATAAAGTGACAATGGAGAAGTAAATAATAGCTCGACAAATTACATTTAATAATATTTAAGGCCTTTTATCGTGGCCCTGGAAAGTAAACGGCAACTGAAGGAACTTGGGTGCGTTTTAGTCAGTAAATTTCTGACATGTCTCATTCTACCCAGGAACTCCCGCTCTACGTGGAGCGACAGTGAATGCCAGTTACTATTTTATAGTTTTTGAAGGTTTTCCTTTACTTGTGGCCTTGCTTTTTGTCAAATCTTAGGATCATTCTGAGTCAACGGGAAGTACCCGGAGTTTTAATTTCCTTGTGTGCGTAAAAATATCTCTTTTTTTCTTTGAAAATATGCACAACGGAGCATAAATGGTCTTACCTTAAGGTTATGTTGACTTAGAAAGTAATATATTTTCCAGTACACCTACTCGAAAACCCGCTCTTATTTGTACTGCGTTTAGGCACACAATAGACTGGTTTTCGCACTAGTGCGGAAATGTGCGCTTGCTTTCCGCCGCCTCAATTTTATTGTAATAAAATTGTTTATCGTATGAGGCTGGGCGCGCGTCGCATGTCAACCTCCATGAGACGCAGGTCAACCCCCACGAGTCGTAAGTGTATTATAAAACGTCGTTTGACACACGTGCGAATTTGTCACTGCCGCCCTCGGCTCCATAACACAATCGCCTACAGCTCGTGCAAATTCTGCCTCGGTCGCAATGACAAAATTTTTGCACTTGTATCAAAACGTACTAATTTTATTTCTTCAAGGGAACTTATTTGGTAATTATTTAAGCATAATACTTCAGCTCGATTTGTACAAAAAGGGTATTGACCATAAAAAAAAAAACCAGATATTTATAGAAAAACCAAAAAACGAAGGAGCATTTCCTATCACTATAATATATCTTTATTCTCCTTTCTCAATCTTATATTTGATATTTATTAGTACCTATATTAATTGATATTGTATACATGTATTTATTATATCGCATTTCGAGATCTCTTCCAGGCGACCTGAAATGGACAGTAATTGCCTGGACAAAAAATGGGGCTGTCATTGGTGTGACAAAACCAGTATCATACATATAAATATTATAATTATAATTTTGTAATTTTATTATTATGTGTAATTAATATTATTTATGGTTTTTGTACACTAACCGCCTCAAATCTGAAATAACACATCAGTTTTCCTCAATCGGCTAAGTTTTCAGACGAGAAACGGCTTAGATTTGTCCGCCTTCATTCATTATCTACTCTAGCCTATCTGAGAAAAGACTCAGACAAAAATAGAGTAAAAAATTATTGTAATAAATCATAGTGGCTGTTGATTGCTTTATCGATAATATTGTTCTAGAAAATTTTCGTCACGGAACACCGTTTAATATCTTCGATTCTCGTTAATAGCATCCATTGGGACTTGAATAATGTCATGGTCATGGAGTAGAGAGGAAATGGAGTGGTAAGCTGTTCCGCAATCAAATATAGTAAGCGGCAAATAAGTTGAACCATTTGCTATGGTTATGCGCAGCCCCCACTTTGATCAGGATCCGAAAATCGGTTGTAATCCTCGTCATATAAGTTGAATCATCATGACGGTCAACCTAGAATGCGCAGTAAACGATTTTCGGATCTCAATCAAAGTGGAGGTGATGCGCCTACTATAGTTCTCTGCAGCGACAGCAGTTTTCCTATATTTGTACTATAAGATTTTACTTCATGCTAAACAGGATTACACTTTCATAAAACTGTGTCGAAGTGGTATTTGGGTAAAAAAAAAATGCATTTCTAGTTTATATTTTAAATTCTGTACAAGAAATAAATACTCTACCTCTTAACCTGGTGTATACCTGTATTTTAAAAGTAATATTTTACGGTTTTCAATACCATCTAAAACTTATATTTATATATCAAGTGAACTGTGTCAATCTGTTTGTATGGTATAAAAAGACTCAAAATTGCGCTGTGTGTCCTTATGTTTCCCAGCTACTTTCCAATTTTACTGTGAATGATTAATGAATCCACTTTCATTCAAAATAGTCTTAGAAAATAAACTTTGTAGTAAGATGAGCAAAAAACTTTGATATCTACTTTTAATGAGGCGGAGAAAACTTGACGCTTGGAAATAAGGTTTTTTCAATACACTAACTCGAAAACCCGCTCTTATTGGTACCACTTTCAGGCATGTAATTTACTGCTTTTCACACTAGTGCAAAAAATGCACGAGCTGGCCACCGGCACAATTTATTATATTTATCGTATCAGGCTGGGTGCTAAGCGAAACTCCATTCATTTTTTGGTATGGAAAATGTCGTTTTATACACGTGGAAAGTCACTATATAGTTCTCGTCTCGATAACACTCTCACCCATGGCTCGGGAGAATTTCACTTCTGTAGCAATGACAAAATTGTCTTCGCTTGTAATAAAATGTATTAATAAAAAAAATTACAGATAGATTGATTTGAGATTGATCTTTTTAAGTGTATTAATTTATTTTACCTGTAATAAAAATACTAAGTCTGTGATCTACGGATGCCCCTCAAGTTAAAGGGTAAAATCTACAAGTTCGTGATAAGACCTGTCGTACTCTATGGATCAGAATGTTGGGCTGTGAAAAAGACGGATGAAAAAAGATTGTATGTAGCGGCGATGAGAATGTTGAAATGGATGTTTGGTGTGACAAAAAAGGATAAAGTGGGGAATGAGTATATTAGAGGAAGTTTAAAGTGGCGCCAGTGACAGAAAAGTTGAAGGGGAATCGTTTGTCTTTGTATGGTCATGTAAAGAGGAGGGATGAAACACATGTTACTAAAAGGGTTAAGAGTATACATGTGGATGGATGGAGAGGAAGAGGGAGGCCAAAGAAAATATAGATGGATTATGTGAATAGTGATATGAAAGAAAAGGAAGTTGGTGATAATATGACGGGTGATAGGACAGAATGGAAGAAGAAAACGTGTTGCGCCGACCCCAAATAACATTGAAAAAGGGTAGGAAGATGATGATGATGAAAAATACTAAGTTTGTAAGTATTTTACCATATCCAGTTTTTTTTTATGGTAGGTAAAATCATCCAATGACAAATCCCGCCCTTGGGTGGAGCGGGAAGTAGTGTCAGACTCTTACTGACTAAAAACCTACCCCGTTCCATTCTTCGCCTTGGTCCCAGGGCCCCGGGTGCCATTTTCACATACCCTTTGACCCCAGTAATACCCTTTGACCCCAGTATACCATATCCAGTTAAAGTATTAGAAACTAACGTGTGATAAAATTGTGTTTTTTAAAGACCTAACAAAATTAATAAAATAATAATAATTACTTTACTGGAATGACTTAGGGAAGGCGTTTGCCGAACAGTAGGATAGTAAGAGTTAGAAAAAAAAAGTGAAAAAAAAGTTTTATTTTTGTTTAAATTAGAGAAGTTATTTTTTTTTTATTATTGTTTTGTATTATTTTAATGCTCCCACTGTTGGGACTCAGGCCTCCTCTCTAGCAGAGGGAATGGATCGCAATACATCACGCGGGCACAGTGCGGATTGGTGAATGTCACATATCTTCGAATTTTTGGTTCTAGAACATCCCGGTTTCCTCACGATGTTTTCCTTCACCGTTTTGAGAGCAGTGCTGATGAAATAAATTACACAATGTAATACGCGTGCTTGGTTTGAACCCGCGACCTACAAATCGTAAGTCGGGGCCATTACCACTCGGCCACCACTGCTCTCAAATTTTTAAGTTTTTTAATTTTAATTAAAGTTCATGAATAAATTAGAGTATTTACTCTAATTTACGATCTACTTTATTTTCACTTAATATTTTTTTTCTTACTCTTACTATCCCACTGCTTGGCAAACGCCTTCCCTAAGTCATTCCAGTAATTATTAATTAAAAACAAGTTTTACAATGAAAATCAATTTTACATAGTAAGCTTTTATAGCGCGGGTTACATCCGTAAATACTTTAATAATTCTCATCAAGAACATTCCAAAAAGCTCAAATACGATTGGGTTATCTTATTGTGCTTATTACAGAGTTCCTGTGGCCATCTTCCAGCACCATCATCTAGCACCAATGTACTCTTCAAGACGAATCATATGAGCCCAAACTCAATAGGGTTGCATTGTTTAACTATCGATTTCCTGTGGCCACCTACCGGTTCCATCGTCAGATCAGCTCCATGTCATAATAATTTTGCATTGTCATCTGATTTACACATGTATGCAAAATTTCAGGTCGAAGTCTGCTGGGGTCATGGGTCAGTTTCTGAAAGGAAGGCCCGGCCCCGGCACGATAGACAACGAAGGAACGGGGGGGGGGTAGGTTTTTAGTCACTAAGAGACTGATACTATTTTCCGCTCCACCCAAGGGCGGAATCTGTTATTGGATGATTTTACCTACCATAAAAAAGAGGATCAAATTTAATTTGCAAGATTTGATTACAGACAAAAATCGGGACAGGTAAAACTAAATAGAAGCACTCAGATGATGTACAGAATACCTTTTTTCATTGTTAAAGTGGTAGAAAAAAAAAACGAAAAAGCTAATCAAAAACCCTAACCTAATTAAATTGATGAAGGAGTTAGTTACCTTTCACTTTGATTTTTCTTCTCCTGACTCAATTATATATTTTTATATTTATTAGTACATAAATTATTTGGTATTGTATGTATGTATTCGGATTATTATGTCTTATTAATATTATTTCTGATGTTTGTACACTGACAACCCTAAATCTATTTCCTTTCACTCAGTCCATCCAAAAGTTGTCTGTAAGAAATTGCCCTGTGCGATAAGACCGCCCATTGTACCCTTATTTATAATAATGTTTGTCCTATATTTGTTGTTAATGCGGTGTACAATAAAGAATATATAAATAAATAAAGTTTTGTTTCTATTGACCCCTGAGTCCCTACTCACCCCATTTGTAGATACTTGAGCAACGAAAATTGAGAACAGCTCAATCCTACTGAATGGAATAAATATTGGACATATTGATAGTATAAATATTCGCGTGCCAGCGAGAAATTGATTTTAAACTGAGCTTCAGATGTTGACTTTTTACTCTTTGCTCTGAAACTGGTATCAAGTTAGTGTCATATGACATAACTTTTAGTAAGAGAAAAAACTTGGTTACAGCGGAGTTTTTGAACTTAAATGAGATTTTTGAGACATCTGTGGCATCACACAAGAACTAATTACAGATCTTCGTGAGATTTAAATACACACAATAGCCCGAAATCATCAAATCATCAATTATCCAAAATATCGGGCAGTTGCCCAGGTCAGGTAAAACTCCGGTCAGTACCTCTACTCGATATCGACGCTAGTATTCGTCGCTACTCGATATCGACGCCGTAAATATTTTGTATGGCAAATTTTGCAGCGCCTCTAGCGGTCACTTGCAGAACCAAAATTTGCCATACAAAATATTTACGGCGTCGATATCGAGTAGCGACGAATACTATTGCTTAAAACTCATGGTAGAGGTACTGGTCAGAGGATCCTCCATTTTCAGAGGAATTATTTGGGACTTTGGGTGTTCGAATGCTCAATTCTTTCGTCTAAAAAGGAATTTCGTTGCTGCCGCTGAGGTACCTTTGAAGAGACTGTTTTGAAGATGAAGATAATTTTATTTTGCAAATTTGGGTAACATTGAAAGATAAGCCATATTTTACCACGTAGACATGCAAAAGACAAAACATTTAACATATTACCACTAAATACATGGGAAATGTGAAAGTGTAACCCGGGGCTTTGGATCGAAGGCAAAGAAGGAACAGGAGTGAGTTTTTAGTCAGTAAAAGTCTGACATTATCTCCCGCTTCGCTCAAAGACGTGGAGATGTCATTGGATGATTTTCCTACTAGAAAAAAAAAAATACGAAGGAATTATTTTTTTTAATATTACACAATTAAGTAAGTACAAAATAAAGAAAATAATTAAATTAACTGAAATAATATTTCTCATTTAGGTACCTAATCACTTTTATTATAATATGCTTTCATTACTAAAAATCCATATGTGACCAGCACAACTCTATTTGAGTTCAACAAATCATTTTCCGATATCAAAAACCTGGTTTTCCGGTATCAGAAGGAACTAATTCTTTCACTAATAATTAGGGCGGTAAGATCCGTTATAATCAGATTTAGCGACCCATATCAAAATAATACAGAAATACATACATATGTGTTTTATATATACTTATTAATGTCACTTATGTATAGGTAATGGATTCCCTGGAGACAGTTAGCTAGCAGGGTAATTAGTTTTGCGCTATATTTTTGTTGTCTGGTCGTTTTAGAATAGAATTTTAGTCTGTAACTTCATTAGCACATTGCTTTGATTGATCTGCTCTCCTCTTTGCGTTTTATTCCTCAATGCTGTGGTCCCTGACCTCCCTGCCTCATCACTTTCACTTGTATTATATTCCTTCATCTGTTTCTGTTTTCGCTGTGAAGAACATCTGCCATTCTAGCCAAGTAACAATCGTTTCGTTTAGCGTGAACGCTTGGAGTTTGTGTTAAAGTAAAATACATAATTTGTGTAAATTTCAACTGTTTAGCTATCGCGGTTCTTGTGATACAGCATGGTGACATACAGACGGACAGACAGCGAACTCTTAGTAATAGGGACCCGAAAAAGAGACCTGGAAAACTCATTGCACATTAAATATTTTGAAAAATAGCGTCAGAAAATTGCTGCGAACTTTAGCGCTCAAAATAATCGCGCCAAATAAATATTTGTAAAAATAAATGCCAATAACAGTTGTTAACGGCAATAACTATTTTTTAAACTATTTATTTTTTTACGAGTGTACAAGCGCTAAAGTTGCCTAAGTTCAGCCGCGCCAAGATCCGTCGGCCGCACTGTAGTTGTCTGGCATTTTGCTGAATGGGACCTATTTGGCGTAGCTCTGAGACACATTGTTGTCATTTGTTGTTATTGTTTTTATTATTTTTGTTTAATTCAAGTTTTTAATAGTGCTCAGAACACAAATTGGCGCACATAACATTAATATATTGAATCCTATAACAGATAAAATATTCCCTATAATTAATATAGTTAAGTTTGCTCTGAAAAACCGGCCCAGGACTTAGTATTTTTTTTTATGCTAACTAATTTTATTTCATAATTATGTTTACCTACAGAGTCACATATTCGCACCAGCTTAAAACTCTTTAAATAAAGATTTAAAAAAAAGTTTTTAATAGTTGTTTGTTAATTGCGTGCCAAATAAACATGTTTTTCCTTTCTTTCTTTTGAACGCGCTTATCTCAGGTACTACTGGTTCGAATTAAAAAATATATATTTAGTGTTAGACCTCCATTTATTGAAGAAGAATTAAAGCTATACCATGACGTTACCACCTTCGTGAGCGGAGCAGTATCCAAAGAAATAAAAGAAAGAAAAATATTTTATTTGGCACATATAGACACACACAATGCAAAGACGCGAGTAAAACCGCGTCAGGCAACTAATTGTATATGTAGCTTAAAATAAAATAGTGTTGTGGTTACATGAGAATTAATGGAAATTGAGCAAAAGTGATAGGTCTGTTAGACACATTGAAAAGTCTTAGCACTGGATAGGATTACATTGAAATCATATTTTTTGGTTTTATTGCACCGGTTTTAATCACTTCATTAATATAATGTCTGTATCACCTATGGACAAAGGCTGATATTATATCCTTGGTTGACATATATACCTTCACAATATGCTTCCCTAGTACACTTGGATATCAGAGACACTATAATCGATACCGTTTCGGAGAAATTCGTCTTAACGTCATTATAATTATTATTGCCACCCTCCCACGGGTATGCTATCCTGGTACCTCGAGCGGTTCAATACAACACTTTATCAGAATCATATCTGGCGTTGACACGGTGACAAAAGCCGGTATCGGTACATCTTTACCGATTAATTCTGTAGGCTATTAATCAAGGTCCCTTCCTGTCTCCACAGAAACGAAATTGATGATGCTACTACAGTCGAAGTCTTTTGTAAAAGTATTTACAAATGTTATTATTATTAAAATGATCTCTTATTTTTCAGGTACTGACTGTTATCCATATTTTGGAGATTGGAGTGAGTGTTTCTATAGTTTCTGCCTACTACCAGAAAGTGCTGCCGCATACGGGCCTCAAAAAAGCGCCACCACGAAAAAAACGCCGCCACATAAAAAAGCTGCCATAAAAAGAAGCCGCTTCTAGCTTCTTCGTGTTTTGTTTCTTTAGCGCTTTTTTGTGGCGGCTTTTTTTTGTGGCCCGTGTGCGGCGACACTTAATTTTAAATTTTCTAGAGTAGGTACTCGATGATAAACGCCGCCACAAAAAGAAAACGCTTCTAGCTTCTTCGCGTTTTGTGTCTTTAGCGCTTTTTTGTGGCGGCTTTTTTTTGGCCCGTATGCGGCGACCTTAAGTTTAAGTTTTCTAGAGTACTCGATGATACTATGGCTGTATTTTTTTACCCGACTGCGCCAGAAGGAGGGTTATGTTTTTCGAGAGTATGTATGTATGTATGTATAATTGTTTGGCACGCTCTGCAGCCTGAACGGCTCGATGGATTTTAGCTTAAAAGGTGTCGTTAGATTCGTATTTACTGTGAGAGTGACACTGGGTATATCAAAACAATAAAAAAAACAAAATGGCGGATTTGTAGCGCAAAATTCAAATGTTTGGCACGCTCTGCGACCTGAACGGCTCGATGGATTTTAGTTTGAGAGGTGTCTTTATATTCGTAATTACTTTGAAAGTGATATCGTAATAAAATAAAACTAAAAAAATAAAAAATAAAAAACGGTAATTTAAAAAACTAAAAAACCCGACTGCTTTTCTGAGCATTCATGAAAAAGCCCTAAAACAAGAAAATCTGGCAGTCGGGACCCATTTTAGAAAGTCAGCCGTCTAGTCAATAGATTGGAGTAATCTGCAATTTAATATAGGTATGTGCTCTCAATTCTAGAATGGGTCCCGACTGCCAGATTTTCTTGTTTTAGGGCTTTTTCATGAATGCTCAGAAAAGCAGTCGGGTTTTTTAGTTTTTTAAATTACCTTTTTTTTTAATTATCTATAATAGTGTTCGGCTGCGATCCTACGTGATGGTTATCATAACATAGGTTTAGTAAGGGGCCTATGTTATCAATTTTATGTATAAGTTTGAACTTTTTCAGATTTTTTTCAGATTCAGATTCATTTATTGTTCGTCACAGGTGGAAGTTCAGATATTAAAATTATTTTTGGAACAAATATCACTGTAACATACCCATGAAGTGTAAAATATTTAAATTTACCATTACATGTCAAAAGAAAAGAATACCGCCATAGTAGACAAAATAACCAAATCAACCACTATAGAAAATAAATTAAATATACATTATCAATTAGTATTTGTCATAATTATTGCATCTTTAATCTTCAATCGACATTACTTTATGGTGACTATCTGACCTTATTTAATTTTATTGAATGCGGAACGTTTTTACAATTCATTTCCTTAATCATTACATATTTACTTATTATAAAACAAATTCTCCTTCTATTTATTTATATAAATATTCGGCAGCAGCGGGCCGCGTCATAGCTCGCGCAAACACAAACATGTAGCAATGTACGACGGACCGCCCGACGTGCCGCGCAACGCGCCGCGTCTCCGTAATCGAACACTTAAATAAAAACATATAATGGGCGGTCTTATCGCCATCTGCGAACTCTTCTTTCTATTATGTCTGTTTGTTCGCGATAAATTTAAAAACCACTAAACGTATTTTCATTCATTTTTCGCCAAAAGATAGAGTGATTCATGAGGAATGTTTAAATGATACATGTATTATTATAGTCGAGAAAACCTAAGAATTACAAAGATTTGTTAGACCGTGTGTGAAGCTCTAAAAAATGTGTTATTTAATATACAACAGAGCTCAGGGACCTTATTACGACGTGTTAAAATGTCAGTTGTCAGAAAGAGATGCAGCTATACACCCTATAGGGTCAGGGTAGGGGTAGAGGTAGGTTAGGGAGCTATATAATATTCTGCTCCGCTTACACCTTTTATCTATACTATGATTTTTTATTAGACGAAGTAAAGTGACAGCTATAACAATGGTTGTTTGACAGTTGGGCATTGTTATTTGACAGTTGGGCATTGTCCACTGCTGTCACTTTACTTCGTCTAATAAAAAAAGTCATAGTATAGTTAGTTTACATGTCATCAGATTAAAAAGTCAACGAGACAAGAGAGTTAAGTGATTTACACCCCGTACTACGAGTACATTAAATAACATAGAATAGTAGTCAAAAGGCCTAAGCCACATTACTTTAAAACCATAATATTTTGGCAATTATTAATTATAGCATTCAATAGTTACATGTTTTAATAGTCTAGGGTAAAAGTTTTAACCCTCTACTACGATATGATACTGATTTATGGAATAGCTCCATTACCCTCCAAGGCGACGATATAGGGTGACTGGTAATTAGTGAACGATACTTAAACACGTGATTGTAGTCATGATAACAAACAACTTTTACTATGGGACCAAACCTGAAATCTCCAAAAAAATCTGCTGGTCAGTATATTTCTGTTCGCCTAACTGGTCAAAATCTACTGAACTTGGCTGATATTTTCGCGATTTCAGGTTTGGTCCCATAGTAAAAATAGTTTGTTATTATGACTACAATCACGCGTTTAAGTATCGTTCACTAATTATCAGTCACCCTATATAGCTCCATCCCTTAAACAGTTCAGTTTAGGTCGTCAAATAAATAGTGTTAAGAGCTTGTAGTAATGGGTCAGAGCACAGTATCACATAAGTCTGTCCTAATAAAAAGCGGAGTGCACACTACAAAAAAAAAACATCCTTAGCCAACAAAATCGTCACATAAGCAAGGCAGCCACTCTTATGAAGCGTTCTTGGTGGCAGGGTTCATTAGTGTTAAGGTACCTGACAAGGCTCGAGATGTCTCTAGAGTATCTCTTGTACCCGCAGCCTAACGTCGGAGTAAACAAACCTTTAAAGTTGGCTTCTTATTTCTGTTTTTTTTTTGTAGTGACTTTTTTGATTGCCAGTAACATATAGTTACTGGCAATCTATTTATTCCGGTATTCTATAAAAATACCTAGGTAATGTATATAATAAGGTAAGGTAAGGCATTTATTTTCATGTGATATTAATAAACAAATCCTAACCTAACCTGTCCGTGTCGGGGTGCCCTAAAATGACATAACCTCCTTCCCTGCTCTCGTCTTTTACAGACATTACCGGCTGCGCATTCGGTATTGTATAGAATACCTGAATTATACACTTAACTGGAATAATGTACTCCCTTGTACACCTTAATTGCAATATTTAGTCACAGCAATAGTGTTAGAAATGAAATTTCACTTAAATAAAGAAAGGAAAAAATATATAACCAAAGGAATTAGTAATTCTATTTAGAAAAAATCCGGGCAAGTGCGAGTTGGACTCGCGCACTGACGGTTCCTTACAAACTTACCTATGAAAACAGTTCAATTCTTGAACTGAGTTACAATTTTTTTTTAACTTCAAATTTACAGTTTTCAGAGTTTTTCCTATACTTGTGCTATGAGATGTTGCTTTGTGTCAAATAGGATTCTGGGTCTACGGAACGTACTTTATGAATTTTTATTCCTTGAGAGTGTCGAAAATGAATCAACGTATCCTATACATGTTTGGGCTTAATAGAATAGTCATGAGAGAGATGCACTTTGGCTATAAGGTACAGTCGGTGCCCTAAGTTACCTTACCCACCTCCTTTGAAAAACTATTAAAGGGATGGGTCAGGTATCTTAGGGCACCGACCCTACTAACAAACTGATCTGATAATGGTGACGGAAAGTGGAAAGTATACACGAGAACTTCATAGTAAAACAATGTATCCTAGCAGTGTTTGGGTTTATTAGAATTATCATGAGAAATAGGCACTCTAGTTATAAGTGCATCGCTACTAAAAAGTGTGAAAAAAAAACACCGACTTCACTAGAAGAAAACCACTAACATGATCAAAATAACTTTAATTTCGGAATTCGGTAATTCTCGATATTGTTTGTTCCTTATTTAACACCGACTTCCGAAATTAATTTCTTTAAGTAAACGTAAGCTGAGCGGGGCCAATGAACTGTAGGTAGTTAGTACGCAAAAAATTAAAAAAAGTACTTTATTTTTTAATTTAGTATTTCATGTACCAAATCGACCATCTGCAGGATTAAAACGACTAAAATTTTACGGTGTATACCTACAATGCATACGTAACGCGCTACGTATGCATCATAATATTGCATACGTCACGCGATCACATTTTGTACCATTCAATGTGTCCCTAAAGAAAGTTTATTAATTACACAATAAGGTACAGATTTCATTGCGAGAATTCAAAAACGCCCCGCGGTGTCGCTCTGCCCCTCCGGGAATATCACCTTATAAAATATTTAACTCACTAAGTAATTATCTTAAACTTCAACAGTCAAAAACAATTTTGAGGAAGGTTTTCGTAAAATCGACAGTAAATAATTTCGAGTTTGGTTTCTTTTCGCTGCGTCGTACTTAGGGGCGGTGTCATTTGTACCAGCTTCACATCTTGAGCTCTCGTGGTTACCATCACATTGGCAGACAGGCTCATCCTCCTCGTTCAGGGAACAGTCCCCGTTGTTCAGACAGTATCCTTGACACACGTTCACTTCGCACTTGTCCCCGGAATAGCCGGCATTGCAACTGTAACAAAGAATATATATCAAATACAGGTATTTTGACAAGAAATCCGTCAGAAGCAATACACAATATTTTTCAGTACACTGATTAAACCTACTCTTATCCCTATCGCTTTAAGGTGCACAATTTACTTTTTTCTGCACTAGTGAGGAAAAGTGCACACATCGCAATAACTGACTAATTTAAAAAAAAAAAAATAACTATTCAAGATTTTTTTATTTGCGAAGCGCTATTAAATAACAAGCTTTATTTTTTTGTAACTTTCAAATATTTTCGTAACGTAATCTCGTAGATAAATACGTTTGAAATCGTAAATTGGGGTCGGAATCGCGATTTTTTTAATGGAGCCAACTAATTTATATCATCTTTTCATTTTTGCTAAGCGCTTGGTTATATGGTCAATTTTAATTAAATAAATTTTCATGGGGTTCTCTTCTCTTCTTTTTGATTTCCAAAGGTTTATAAAAGTTCAAAATGAGTAGAACCTGGCCTTAATCCAATACTCAATACTCAATACTTTATTGCATTCCATATTATGTACATAGATGGTATGAAATATCCCTGCGCTTTTCGGTAATTGCCAAACCGAGTCTCCGCTCTCGCTGCTTTTTGTAAATTAGATGTAATCCTTTGATACGGTCAATGTTATTGATCAACCACAAACTTGTGATAAAATTGTTTCGTTTGCTTTAAATAAATTTGCACTATTTATAAAACCAGCCCCATTAAATTCAACGTAATAATTTTTTTTCAGTGTTTTTATATCAATGGCCAAGCCAAATATTTGAAAATAACGTCTGTTAAATAGAACCTCTATCTCGGAGCCATCGAATCGTCCTTTCTCAAGAAGTTTAGTGTTATTATTTTTCAATTTATCAACCCAGTAAAAGTATCTGTAGATACAACTGAATAGTGTTGACAGTTAAGCGAATATGAGATCATTTTTATAATAAAACATTAACAATAAAAACACTGAAATAATTAAAACTATACAACCTTATTTTAGTATAATTATGCAAAATCCGAAACACGAATAAAAAAAAAATCACGGATCTAGCATTTTTATGCAAAGAATCTAGTTACAAAATTTCATAACTCTGTCATGAAAAATCACAAAGTTATACATACATAAAAAAAAGTTTGAGATCTTTCATTCCTTCACTTAATTCAGATAGACAGCTTGGCAACTGACTGCAAACAAATTCATATTGTTCACAAAATCACGACAGACAGAGACAATACATCTCACGCTGTACTACAGCAATTCTGAATGTATGAGACTTATTTATGAGCAGACTACTGCCACAAAGTTATGAACGAAATGCATGCACACAATAGACACACTCAAAGATTTTATAAACTATCTAGATTGCTCACGATAACCTCAAAAACGTTCCGAAGAGGTACAAAAGGGTATGTTATCCCTTTCTACTAGTGTGTCCACAGACTAGTGCGTACTACGGGACAATTCTTATTCTAAGGAGGTTCAAGATGTTATTAAAGTACGCGGCAAATAAGTTGAATTAATCAAATCAACACAATTACTAAATACCTACATCTTTATTTTGTTTTTAACTGCATATTAATTGAACGCGGATATCTTTGCGCAGGCGAACCAAAGTTGCCGACATAGCACAAAGAATTGCCAAACTAAAGTGGCAATAGAATTCTGCAGCATCAATTAAAATTAAAATACTTCAATGACAAAAATATCAATAATTTACTTAAATAGTAAATTTATGGATACCCGAGTTAAATTAGGGGTAAGAAAGGGACACACCACCTCTTTCTCATTGTCTTTCATCGGAACGTTTTTCCCCTTACGCTTGTCAATGAAACATATGAACCTAATTAGTATGAAAATAAAGTACACTTTAGAGTGTGTAATATTGCTCCGTAAGCAATCCAGTTTGTCCCTAGGATATATAAGATCCTTGGACACACTACACGTAGGTACAGCAAGTGTTGGCGCACTCATGATCGGCATTTGTTTGAAAGCGGCGCGCCGAACGTTTATTGATTGATATACTAGCTTTTGCCTGGGGCTTCGCTGCCGCTCTACCCTACTCTACCCTACTCTACCCTACCTAAGAATCTTCTCCTGACAATAAGAAACACAACAAAAAAAGAAATCGGTCCAGTCGTTCTTGAGATTTGCGTTCAGCAACAAATTCAGCGATTCATTCTTATAATTATTATAGATGATATATATTTAAAAAAAAAAACACGGGCAAGTGCGAGTTGGAATCACACACTGAGGGTTTCTTTACAAACCTATCTATGAAAGTAATTCAATTCCCAAATCGACTCTCGAAGATCTTTACGAATCGCATAAAAAGCTTTTTTTATGACAAACTACAAATTAACAGTTAACAGATAATTTCTATATTTGTGTTATAAGATCTTGCTTCATGCCAAATCTCAAGATGCTAGGTCAACGGGAAGTTCTAATAAACTAGTGCGCCTCACCATCAACGATTGCATCACTGCTTAAAATCAGGTGGGATTACAGTCAAGTACTAGTTTATATCAATTAAAAAAAAAGTGCCTTATGAATTTGGTTCTCTTGACAGTGTTGGAATGTACTCGTACATTGTCTGCGACATAAACGACTGTATCTTTTTTTTTCATTAACTTAGAAGTTTGATTCTTTCACAGATTCAAGAGACTGCAGACCTGAGTATACAGTTTTGACAGACAGACAGACGGACAACGAAGTGATCCTATAAGGGTTCTGTTTTTTTCTTTCGAGTTACGGAACCGTCAAAAACAATTTTACTGAGGCCGGTGTTTCCTAGTTGATCACCCTAAGAAGAAACACCGAAACAAACTCAGGGGTCAAAGTCTCTTTTGAAGTTTATACAGCAAACACGTACTGCTCAAATCGTATAAGAACTATACAGATTGGTGTCTGAAACGGTCTTTTGAGGAAAGAACCACACAGATTTGAGTGGACCTTTCCAATCAGTATTCGTGTAGCTAAACTCAGGACTAACTGTCAAGCCCCAGACGGACACCGTTGTCCGCACACCTGTTGTCTTTCTATTGTATCTCTAATTACGGTATTCAAAGCGATTGGAGCTCAACGACGTTTATGTGTGTGAGAATCTTTTCTCAAAAAAAAAAAAAAAAAAAACATACATCCGAACATAGAACCTCCTCCTTTTCGAAGTCGGTTAAAAATCTTTCACACCGGAGTTGGTCTTCTGTAACAATATATCTAGTGCAACTAACATTTATGGCATAAGATAATAAGACCACGTATGACCGAGTTTCCTTATCTGGGCATTCTTCGATGGAGCAAAAATGATTTAGATGGGATGAGGAATTAACTGAAAATAGGGTACCTATTTTGGAATTTTATCGAGATTTCTTTATTCATTTTTTATTTCGGGATAAATAACAGGAGTAACTAATTAAACAAAATATTCATTATACTAGCAACATTATCCACTTATTACACCGATTACATAAGTTTGTACAACTTGAATGACCTTGAAAAACGCTATTTGTCATACTATACACACGGGTGTACGAAATCCATGCGGCCAAAAATGTGTCTGTCTTAGTTTATCCTGGAAAAAACCAGTCGTCCAATGACAAATCCCGCCCTTGGGCAGTGCGGGAAGTAGTGTCAGACTCTTACGGACCAAAAACCTACCCCGTTCCTTCGTAGCCTATCATGCCAGGGCTGGGTATTTCTTTCGGAAGCTGATCCATAACCCCAGCAGGCTTCGACCCTGCCTGCCTGCAGCTAGCAGGCTGGGCCTCTCCGGTGTGCTGACAGCTCCTTGAGGCGCGCGGGAACAGAACGCGCCGTCGCGACTTGGGCTCGGTCCGGTCGGTTACCGGACGATCGGACAGCGTGCTACCCATTGCACGCCGTCCGCAAGCCCGCGCCTACGGTGGCCGGAAATCGGGATCGGAATCCCGGTGGCGGCTGGGGCGAGCGCCCCGTTACCTCCGCATACCGTTTTGAGGGTCTGTTTATCAATGTCTGTATCTACTAGATATCCTCCTTTGGCTCCATCTATCATTTCTTTCAAAACTGCGTTCATTTTTAATCAGCATCTGAAAATCTCATCAATCCAACACAATATCTAATAAATAATAAATGGCTTCTAAAACTATCCTGAAGATCCATTTTTCATTCTCAAGAAAAGAAAGAATATTTCGAAGTACCCGCAGAATGTGCACTCCCATAAATCTCTAAGTCAGTGTTCACAATGAGGCTCCTGTCAGAGTGACATCAATTTATTGCGTCAATATATTGACGGCGATGGCAGATAATGGGCCCTCTTACCCTAGGGTGGGTTCTTCGTACGTTCACGTTGTCTTTAAAAGGCAATTATTGGTTTTATTTAAGGATTAACTACAATAAACTGCGAGGTTTAAAATAATCTCGTATTATTCTTTTTGGTACCAAGGTTACCGACATAGCACGAAGAATCGCCAAACTTAAGTAGCAATGGGCAGGGCACATTGCTCGCAGAACGGCTGGCCGTTGGGGCCGAAAGTCACACCACCACATAACGGAAGACGTAGCGATGGAAGGTCTCTTACAAGGTAGACCGATGACCTGGTAAGGATTTCGGGAATCAGATGGATGCGAGACGCAAAGGACCGTTTATTGTGGTAACACTTGACCAACAGTGAACGTCTTACGGCTGAAATGATGATGATGATTCTTTTTATTTATTTATTTATTTATTTATTATATGCTTTATTGTACACCATAACATAAACAAAAACAAGGAACTAAAACTAAAACACACATATACAATGACCTATCGTGCCAGGCCCTGGTTCAGGCCATGATCCCGAGCGAGAGTGAATAGACGGTGGCTGCCGCCTTCTACGAACAGTAATGATAGCAAAGGAGGCAGCCGTACGCGTAAAGGAACGGATATTCTCACGCCCTAACTAAGACTACCACCCACCGTAGGCACATGTTTACGGTCGATGAGCAATCGATAGCTCGCCGTCCAGCCGTCCTATATCTGTCTGAACCGAGCTGGTGTCGTTGACAGCACGTAGTATTCAAAGCGCGTCTCAAAGAGATGTCAGTAAAATCGTAGGTGCCCAGTAGGGCCGAGGGAAGTTTTTGAAAAGGAAACTTTTTCTTAGCGTGTCGATGGCAAAATTAATTTAATTCCTTGCCTCGCCCAGTATTCGGCCACGGCAATGTCGTGAAAGGAAACTGAAGTGTGGAGTGTATGGTACGTACACCGCGAAACAATGCAGCGCGGCGACAGTGCTGCGGCCGCGCTGCCGTCACGCGGCACTTTGCGGCTAATTTGAAGACCCCTTAAGTAACATAATCATTTGCAAAAAGTAAATCGGCTATCTGGATTCGAACCTAAGATCATCAACTCTTGAACCACAGCCGTCACAACTAGATCACCACTGCTTCATCAATTTGCTCTAACAGACAAATATAATGGACCATATTTTTGTCGCCAAAAACACGAAAATAATTCAGTAATGACGTGACGTAATTTATTATCAAACAAGAACAATCGAATAGCATTTACGTAAATACAAGGTCCAGAAATATCCCATTGTTTAACTACCATGGCTGACATACCTTTATAAGTGAGGTGTTCCATCGAATGCTGTCAATTTATTCCGACCATATTGACATAGCAGTCGCATGTATAAACAGAAGAATCGACTGAATTTTCCTACTTTGGAACAGTTGAAAATAAGAGTTAGAAGGAAACATTGCCTCCTGTGACATAATGAAAGAGGAAGGAGAGAAAAAAATTACGTTTATTTGGCACACAATGAAATTTTTTATTTTAAAATTTTAATGCTATTGGCACATTAATATTTTTTATTTATTTAAATTAATTTGATGTGGTGCCAATAAGCGTAAGTTTCCTTATAGGCATAATATGGACTGAATACAGAAAAATTGAGCAAGGTTCAATTGTACGGATAAGTATTAGGTCCTTTTCTATCCTCCTATAGAGTAATAAATTCATTAGATGCTTTTTAAACTACAGTCTGTTCAGTAGACTGCCAGAGCGAGATTTTTCGAAAGAGTTACCGTAGCCCTCGCAAAGAACAACTGAAGGAACACAGTTGAGTTTTATTTAGTAAAAGATTCTCTCTCCTGCTCTACTCAGAATGAGAGGAGTCATTTGGCGATTTTCCAAGTACATCTGTAATGCCTTGTCGCATTTTTTTCACCTATGTGGTTATATAAATACATTTCGTTGAAGCATTGTTGTTATCAGTCCATTTCCTAAGTCTTTGGTCGCAGGTATTAGGTATGACGCATCTGCGCGTATTCCAGGCATTGCTCTGTGGACATCCACATTCTTTGGAAGGAATTGTACTGGAGTCATGAGGTGTTTAATAAATTATACGAAGCTTTTTATCTTATTGGTTCCGTGGGATGTTTTGCTATAGTTTAGATGAGAATTTTTTTCGAAGACATGTGATATCCATCGACAACATGACGTCCGTGAAGTGGTGTGATTACGGCCCATTCCTTCTGCTAGAGAGAAGAGGCTCGAGTCACACCAATGGAAATATTATAAGACCGATTATGTATAATCTATTTGTACTTCCGTAGAACCGTTACTAGACTTCGCGACTCTCACCAGGACATCGGTCCACCTTGTGGGAGGCCTACTACTGTGTAATGATTAATATACCCATTTAGTTAAATATTTTTCTAGTCCCTGCTGTCAACAAAGAAACTAAAGTGGTCTCCGGTCTTTGGGGTTAGTGGAACAGAGAGTAAAGTCCCGCTAACCTCCATTGAAAAGGGAGTATCCTCCGACCAGACAGGTGTTATATCTGGTGGGCTACTGCCCGATAGATGACTTCGGGTTTGTTCTTTATGTTCCAATCGCGCCGCGAATCTTACTTGCGCGATGCAGGATTAGTTCTTTTGTGACGACATAGATGTCGCTACATCACTCCCCTCCGGAGATCGGAGATCGATAGTTCTTGATGCTTTTTGATGCGTCGTGTGATGCGTGCCAGGCCAATGGAGGTTGGTTCCAGTGAGTCGGAACCGGATTCCGTATAGTTCTCGGTGAGTCGGAACTGTCTGCGGTGATGCCCCAGTGAGTCGGGGTGGTGCTATCCCAGTGATTCGGGATACGATGCTGCAGGCTCCAGTGAGTCGGAGTAGTGTGGCTGGCTCCAGTGAGTCGGAGCGGTGCTGTGCGACGTAGGGCTTGACTGCTGTCGTCGACCAGGAGAAAGCTCTTCATATGACTGGCTGAAGGTGCAAGTGCTTAGCCAAGGTCGCTGATGAGGATGAGGGTGATGACCAGGTATGACCAAGTAGGCATGCTGGTGGTCAGGATACCCATATAGCCGTGGGTGCTAGCTGTATGACTCGCTGCTCGAAAGCTTAAGGAAGTTATGATGTCGTCACGAAGTAGTAGCTGCAAGAAGGCTGCGTTGACGTTCTTTGTCGAGGGTCACCAGTTTGAGGGTTGTGGAACAGAGAGTAAAGTCCCACAAACCTCCGTTGAAAAGGGAGGATTCTCCGACCAGACAGGTGTTATATCTGGTGGGCTACTGCCCGATAGATGATTTCGGGTTTGTTCTTTATGTTCCAATCGCGCCGCGAATCTTACTTGCGCAATGCAGGATTAGTTCATTTGTGACAGCATAGATGTCGCTACAGGTCTTGGAGAATATTTTTGTCAAAGACTACTTTATTTTGATAACAGAAGTTTTCGTATACGTAGAAGCTAACTCTGAATTTTCTTTGGGATAATTTTATTTTCTCATGCGGACAAAGCCGCTGGCAGTAGCTAGTTAAACAAACTCTAAGTAGGTACTTAAAAAAATTAATCCAGAATACTAAGTACTAAAACGGATTGTTTATAAATAATAAAGCAATCTGGCTCGAGTTTCTGCTTCAGTAAATAGATCAGATGTAGATAAAACGCCGCATCGGGTTGCGAGGAAGATTCCATTGTTATTTAAAACCGATCTTGTTTTGTTTTTTAAATGTCATTGTTCCTTTTTTAAAATTTGTGATGACTTTAACAATATTGACCGTTGACTTGGGGCCTCACCATGACACCATGACATGTTAAAATGTCAAAAGTGCAAGCGAGAACGAGGGAACTGCTATACAACGTGACGTCTACAATACGACAGTAACTTAAAAAACTCGTAGTACTAGTACATAGAAAAATTATTAAACTACCAAAAAAATCACAAAACCAAAATGTTTTTTTTTTCAAGAAACTATATACCTAGCATAAAATCGTAAACAAAAAAGGACAAAATTTATAAATATCGGTACAGTGTTTATTTTGGGTCACGGGTAAACGATAAGGCTAGACGCATAGAACCGGTAGTTGTGGTGACAATTTGGGGAGGCCTGTGTCAAGTAGTGCATGTTTTTCGATTTAGATAATGATGACAACTGAAAATTCTCGTGTTCAATTCTAATAATTTTAGACTATTTTTGTGGTGGGTAAAATCATTAAAAGACATCTCCCGCCCTTGGGCGGAGCGGGAGATAGTGTCAGACTCTTACTGACTAAAAACCCACGCCGCACCTTCGTTGCCTTTCATACCAGGACCGAGCCTTCCTTTCAGAAACAGACCCTCGGCTGGCCCCAGTAGCTTTCCACCTTGCTGGGTCCCTACGGTTTGCTGACAATTCCTTGAGACGCGCGGGAACATTACGGGCCGTCAACGACCTGGGCTTGGTCCGGATGGTCACCGGAGGATCGGACAGCGAACTACCCATTGCTTGCCACCCCCAAGCCCGTGCTTACGGTGGCTGGAAAACAGGATCGGAAACCCTGCGGCGGCTGGGGCGTGAGGGCCGTTGCCTCTCACTTGCGGCCTCCTCCTTTGCTAGTATTAATGCTTCGCAGAAGGAAGCAACCGCCTGCTGCTCCTCCTCGTTTCGGATCATGGCCTGTATCGGCGTAATAATTCAATAACTTCTTTCGTTACTTTATATTTATATATTTATGTAAGTATATATATATATATATTATTTATTAATTATATATGTATGTTTATTTGAACTTTAAGTATCTATACTTTGTACTCATGTTTTCTAAAAACATGTTTCTTGTTATGCACCTACCACATTGTTTCTTCACCACCCTAGGTTGACTGGTAGAGAATGCCTAAGGCATTAAGTCCGCCTTTGTACGTTGTGTTGCATGAAGATTAAATAAATAAAAAAAAAAATATAAAAAAAAATTAGACTTCTGACAGCGTTTATCTATAGAACAAACTGCCTAACTGACAAATCAACGCACAGCCGAAACTACTGAAACTAGAAGAATGAAATTTGGCACAAGGTTTCCTTTTATGAGAATTATACAAGCTGGGAATCTTTAAGTTAAAAGTGAGTTACTTTTAGGCAAGCACGCTCCATCTACTACATCGTCGTTTTCCATCAGGTGAGATAGTAGTAAAGCGTGAGCCTATCAACAATAAAAAAAAAACAAAAAAAAAAGATAGGGGTTTTTTTTTTTTTAGGCTGTGAAACGTTTTCCAAAGTTTGTATGGAGAAATCAACTTTCATGTGGGCAAAGTCGCTAGCAGAAAGCTAGTCGTAAATAAAAGGTCACTTTGTCAAAAGTCCCCAGTTATAACGTCGAGTAATCGAAAACCGAACAACTCGATTTATTAATTGTTTACAGGCTCTGTTGTGCGATTCACGCTTGACTCGACTCGATCTTGCACGGAAGCTAATGACCCGCAAAGCTAAGCCTTGCGATGCGGTAATCGAGCACTCGTAACGATTCTATATCGATTCTTATTTTATCAGACGCGAATTTCGAACGTTAAGCCTTTATTTCCGTGCCATTATGGATTATTGTTGTGTATCCGGAAGATTGTTGTTCAAGGTTTACGGAATGAAATGCTTCAATGGATATACAGGGTTGATTTGCATTTTGATTTTTTATTTAATATTCTGAAATGTTTTTTTAACTCAATTATTTCGATGATACTAAGCAATTGATCTTTAAGGTTAAGCTACGCTTGCAGAGGTCAGAATGAAGATAGGTGACCATCTGTGAACCGAGACACCTCCGTGTCTCGAAAAGAACTTTAAGCCCTTGGTCCCAGTCATCGTTTGTAGATCTTTGACAGTTGTCACAAAGTCAGAAGTCAGAAGACATCTGTCTTGACAAAGAGTATTGTTACTGGGTTGTGGAGGTTTAGCAGCCATCATCATCATTATTTCAGTCGAAAGACGTGCACTGTTGGCCACAGGCCTCCTCTAAGTGTCGCCACGAAATCAAAATTCATAGGGTACTTCTCGTTGACCTAGTAGAACCCCGAAATAAAACTGTTTCAAAAATCTTCCAGACTCGATTCAGGAATTTAATTATTTTCGTTGTACGGAACCCTTTGTACGCGAGTCCCAGTGCGCCATAAACGACTCGCACTTGACCGGTTTTTTTTTTAATAATTTTTGGCCATATGTGTTAGTTCACCATTTGTGTAAGACTGCTCAAGTTGCATGAAAGTGCTGTAATGCATGTTTACGGAGACGCGGCGCGTTGGGCATTCGTCGTATATTGCGGCGGGCCACGTCATCCCACGCGTAATGTACGACGACCGACCAACGCGCCGATCCTCCGTGACCAAGCCTTGAGATACCTGAGTTTATGTGTAGTTACACCTAAAACTATTTTTGAATCGACTTGAGCTCACGGCTCTAAACTTTAAGTGCAGACTAGTGTTTGAAATTCGAATAAAGATGTAATCCAGTTTGATCTCGATTTGCTTTTTAGGCTTTTTACTTTAGAAAAAGGAATCACTTTTTCTTTTTTTAGCTTTACAGTAAGTATCTTTTTATCACCTCCTTCCTTTTTTCCTCTTGCTTCATCCAGAGCCAGAGGGGTTTTTTGAGGAAGCATCATCAAACCTAAGAACTGATTTTGAATTTCTGGACTGAAAATTCTTTCACCACATTACATTGTTTACATTGTTACTTTATTAATAACAATATTAATACTAGTGACCCGCCCCAGCTTCGTACTGGTGCATTGGTGATATTAAATATACACTGTTGAATTTTGTTCGTCCCGTTTCGGTACATGAAACACTATCGATTTATAAAGATAAAATTAAAAAATAAAGTTTTTTTTTTCTAAAACTCGAATCAATGTACGCATGTACGAAATACATTCTTTAAGTAAACAAGTCAATGACATTGCAGGGAGTTGTCGGTCGTTGCGTACTAACCACCTACAGTTCATTGGCCTCAATCAGCTGACGTTTACTTAAAGAAATCAATTTCGTACATGGGTAAATTAATTTGAGTTTAAAAAAAGGTACTTTATTTTTCATTTTTGTCTTTACAAATCGATAGGGTTTCATGTACTGAATCGACCCTCCGCGAGATTAAAACGACCAACATTTAACGGTGTATTTTGCATGTATTATACATAATATAAACCTTTTTCTTGAATCACTCTATCTATTAAAAAAAACCGCATCATAATCCGTTGCGAAGTTTAAAAGATCTAAGCATACTTAGGAACAGACAGCGGGAAGCGACTTTGTTTTATACATTATACAGTGATTTACATAGATACTCGAATATTTACTTCTATTTTCACGGGTGAAGAAATTGGCAGAAACTCGTGATTACTACACGTGATTATGATATTATAGAAGTCAATAAGATGGTGTATACGAAAGGTTAAGCAAAGAAAGTAACAGCTCGTCGCCATGACGACCGGCCGGTAAATTTTCTGCTTCGTAGCGTTTCTATTTTGTTGTTTTGTAGGAGTTAACGATTTCTCCGGTGTTATACCTTGATTACACGTACCGAGTTTAAGGGGGAGACAGTAAAATGTTGCTCGGCCGAGACAGTGATATAAGGCTGCCATCAGACGGACTGCATCGCAGGAACTACACGCAGTCGATATATTCAACAGCATGCAGTGGAATAGTTCAACTTCGTTCAGTCATGATATCAACTTCACGCAGTCGGTTGCAGTCGTGTGAAGTTAATATTAACTGCAAACAGTCGTGACTTTAACTTTACGTGGTCGGTTGCTGTGCGCCTAAGTGAGTGATAGAGATAAGGCCGCCAACAGACTGTCTGCATGGCAGCAACCGCGCGCAGTCGATATATTCAACTGCAAGCTGTTACCTGCAGTCGGATCTGACTTTGCAAAGTTAACGCCACGCATCTAGTCCAGTTTACAGTGTAAGAATTGATCTTTAAGAGCCTCAAAATAAATATGATATTGATCGCATACTGTCTATGGGCGTTCGACATGACCGATGCAAGTTATGCTTCTTGACTAAACTGCACAATAACTGTACGCGGTTAGCGATGGACACAGTGCGTTGACACTACACGACTGTAGCCGACCGCGTAAAGTTGAAGTCACGACTGTTTGTAGTTAATATTACCTTCACACGACTGCAACCGACTGCGTGAAGTTGATATCATGACTGAACTAAGTCGAACAGTTCCACTGCATGCTGTTGAATATATAGACTGCGCGCGTTTCCTGGGATGCAGTCCGTCTGATGGCAGCCTAAGCGCTCCGCGCTATGTTCATACGTAACGAGTATTCCGCCGAGATCACTGTTTGGCCCGTTTGCTCAAGGCATTATTCCAGAGTCGTATTAATTTTTGTTTGATGTGTGTGGGAGTGATGTTTTTCTGTATGATTATTGTAAATTGAATATTTTTTGTAAATAAAATAGGTACCTACACTTTTATTAGGCATAATAATTGAAAATTATTCTCAATTCATCTTTTGTAGATCATCAGTTTTAAAGCACAATAAAATATAGTAGTGAGTTTACATATATGTCTACAAAAATGTGAAAAAAAAACATAACAAATTTAATCAACCAATACTAAACCACTAAAAAAATAAACAATCTGAGCGGGAAAAGTCATTCGATGATTTCCCACAAAAAAAAAAAATGTTGGTCTCAATCCTTCATAGACACTTCCAACTTTTCAATATTTTATGAAGATTATAATATTGAAACTAAAATTTAAACGCATTCATAAGATGGCTTTCTAGTCAAACTTTCTCATAAAAGTAAAGTCGCTCTCCAAATTAAAATTCAACTTAATTTGAATTTCTCAATACTGAAAACGAGTGTAAATAAAACGCATTAAATATCCTTTTCAAAATATAAACGTCAAACAAAGCAAAAAAAATAATAATAACAAGGATAATACATCTTCCAAAATACGAGTAATCTACCAGGGCGGCATAAACATTCAGAGCTATTACGAGAACGAACGGCGACACTAATCTTAGCGGGTTACACTTGAGGCTACACTACAGGATGTCACTTCTCAAGCTGTCACGCATCTATCAGCGGTCCCCTCTTATCCTTAAAGCAGGTTTGTGGGAATCACCTTGAATTTACTGCAACACTTGTATACAGAGTGGTTGCTTTATTTAATTTTAATTTAGAGGTAACCGAGTTTAATTTTGACCAAAGTATTACGTATTCATATTTAAAATTCATCCTGTTTTGATCCAGCTTCTACCAAGAGCCAGTGGCTTAGAATAGACTGTAAAAAACGATTTAAAAGTTCGAAATAAGTCACTTTATGCAGTCAACGTTTTAGGGAGTAATATTTTTGTAATTGCCTCTTCGAATTTTATATTTTGGCATTTTACATGACTATGTAATTTAAAAAAAAAGTTGCCAGTTATGTTTTTATACTAAAATGATAGGTTATCAATATCATAAATGATATTTGTTTTGCAAATAGGGTTTAAAAAACACGTTTGTTTTTCGGTTTAAAAAATTAAAAAGGATACATCTTCCAAAGTACGAGTAACCTACCAGGGTAGCATAAACATTCAGAGATATTACGAGAACGGATGGCGACAAACCATAGGAGCACCATGCAGATTAGTGTCTGAGGTGGTCTTTTGAGGAAAGAATTACATAGATTTGAGTGGATCTGTCCATTTAGTGTAAACATTACTTAGTACCTATTCGTGTTATTCGACTTGAGACTAGGAAGGAAAGAACATTTGGGTAGGACGCAGATAATACTCAAACTACCAAACATTGGCTAGAATTACTGAAAAGATAAAAATAATCCACATAGTTTCAATAGCGACAACAAGGAATTAGCATGGATCGGACCCCATTCAAAGCACCCGGTTTGTAATAGCCGGCTAGATACGGCACTAAACATTATTAGAAATTGTTGCCGTGACGTAACAGTGTTGTGGTCGGTTCTAGCCTGACCCAATGCAGCTAAATGTCAATATTTTGTACATGGATTAGCTAACTGGCCCTTGTAACTAGGGATGTCATTGATATGTTTCGTATCTATATCGAAGAATATATTACAACGGTTTTGGATATATATTTGCCTTTGTTCTGGCCTAAAACGAAGGCAAAGAAGGAACATAGAAACGAAGGAAGTAGACACGCTAAAGTGGGAGTAATCATTTACATGTAATATTTAATTATTTATTATTGACATTTAATTTTTTTGACATATTAACTATTACTTCGATGAGATGAATTGTAATGAATAATTGTATTAATTCCATTATTTTTGACATGTAATTTTGATTTTGACATATATACAATATATATTGTATATATTGTTATTTCAATTGTTTAATTAAATTGTACTAATATAAAATAATTAAGGAAAAGCACCTCATTTTTAATGCATGCTAAATTAGAATGATAAGGGATTATTCCCTTATCATTCTAATTAACTAAGCACGTGTTAAAAACTCACTCGTCCAATAAAAGCACATCCTGTACGTCAAAGAAACTCAGCGAAAGCCGTGATTTAAGCGCGGAGTCTAACAAACTTATTTGCATGTTAAATCTGTCACATACGCCACTGAATTAGTCATGGTATTAGTCATAGACCACGGAACGCCGAGCTGGCTTTTTACTAGCTTCCTCCAATGGTTTGTTGCTCTAATGGAGGGCCGCTATGCCAGAGGTCGTTTGACAGATTCTCACCCAAGACAAATGTTTGTGTGATGAGCATGATCATTTGTTCTGTGTCTGGTTTTTTTTAATAGCTGTAATATTTTATTACTATTATATATATTTCTCATTTTTTATTTAATATACTTTTTTATTATATTTCTCTTACTTATTATATTTTTTTTCTATTAATATTTATATTTTTTTTTTTAATTTTTGTTATTATTTTTATCGATTTAAAATTAAGTAAATAACATTATTACAGCTATTAACGCCAATGCACCAATAAAAAACAGATTGAAACTTGTATTTTAAAGCATGTTAGATAGTAAGCTATATAAAAAACTGTACATTCAATGGATAAATAATAGGCCATAATAATTATTGGAGATTTTATTGAGACAACAATTTGTATACAGAAGTAATTGGATATATTCTCAGCTCAAAAAAAAAAATCCAAACTCTTCAGTTTTATAATATTTGTTCAGATTTGTGCTGACTTGAATGTGTTGAAATTGCTGGTGGTCGTAGCCACTTGCCGTGTCACACAATGACGCGCTAGATTTATGAAAATTCAAGTTAGATGTTTTAAGGCAAGAGTTACTTCTAGGCAAGCGTGTTCCATTGTCGACCACATCATTGCTTACCTTCAGCTGAGATGGTGGTCAAATGCGAGTCTGTGCATAATAATAAAAAAATAATTTGGATTCTGCCACCTCTAATGGTACCCACTAAGGCGTATCCGAGGTCTGTGGTATTAGCTTATTCAAGTGGTATTCATGCAATGTGAACTAATGTAAACTAAACCTCTGCTTTTAGGAATGTTGAATGAATGGTATTAATTTCGAATAGAGTCGGTTTGTGGTGTAAATTTATTCAGTTTTACTAAGTAGTTTAATTTAGAGGTTTTTGGGACTGTTGTGACCTCATGTCGAATAAGCAAGTGTGTATTCATTATCAACTTGCGTTATAACATTTTTATTGTCGATTTTTATTCAAGTTTTCGACGGTATAAGGCGCAGTGGTTGAGCATTTAGCTGTCGCGCTGTGTGTAGCGGGTTCGATACCCGCACGAAATAATATTTGCATGGCCTGCAAACAGTTGATTCGGTCTGGGTGTCTTGTGTATGTTATTTTACATGTTTGTGAACGCACTTACAATCTACGAGTCAATCCAAGAGTAGAGCAATATTAAAAAATAATTAATCTATCCAATACATTTTATTTCACAAAAAACTTCAGAAGCTAGTGCGTTTCTTATGGAGAAGAACCAGCAAGAAATTCCATGGTTATTACTTTTACAATAGCTATTAAATAGGAAAGTGTAACAAATAAATACATAAAAAAATTAGAACTGAGTTTACAATCATCACATTCACATCATAAAATAAACTACACAAAAAAACGTAGTAACAAATGACATGATCATAGAATAGTAATGATACAAAAAGTCACTTCTGAGTTAGAGTGATCTAAATCATTTGAAAAAAAAGACAAGAAAATGAAACTAAAATGAAACAGTTAATAGACAATACAGTTAATAAATTACCACAGATGCTTCATGTGCGAATAGATTCATTGCCAAAAAAACTTGTCTTCAACGTAGTCTTTAATCTTATCCCACTGATTACCGCGTGTAGTTCTCTATCGCTGATCTATAATAAAATTCCTCTTACTCCACTCAAAGCAGAAAAAAAATATTTGTTGCTTCACCAGCCAAAAAAATAATAATTTTATAATGCGTTGTTGCCAGTTTAAAAATTAACGTTAACATAACGTGTTTAATGTGAACTATTTATTAAAAGCGATTTATTTAGATTTGCCATAGACAAACAAACTCTTTGTCAATGGATTTTGAAACATGCAGCTTGAACTGATTGAGTTAATATTTGGTATATCTTTGATATAACTTATATGACTAATATGACAATGTATGAATTATTAAGGTATCTTTGAGTTGATCTGATAATGGAGTTGGATGGTGACCATAGGGTATATTGAGTGAGATTTTGTGTTTCTGATATCTATAACCTAGGTGTCTTTAAGTCAAGAGTGAATAGGTTGGTCGGGATCTCATGGAACGAGTTTCGAACAAACGCTTCTATTCTCGAAGAACTAGGCGTCAAGGAACGCTTGTCTACGCTGGTGCAGAGTCGTATTTTTAAATAATTTGGCCATATTTGTCGACGTGGTAGTGACTCCATTGGACGCCTTGTTATACAAGGAAAGGTGGACGGAACAAGGCCGCGTGACAGATCACCGATGCAATGGACTGACCAAATTAAAGCGGCTGTTGGCTGCCCATTGAACAAGTGCGCCCGGATGGCTGACAGCAGGCAAAAGTGGCGGGAAGTCGTGTGGCATATCCTGACAGCTCGTGATAACCACGACCACTCTGACAAGAGTGAAACGACCAAGAAGAAGAATAGGTTACTTCTTGGGAAGCGAGCTCCATTATAGTTTACCGCATTTAAGCTAAGATTCTGGTCAAACACGAGTCTATCCATAATAAAAAAAACAAGCATCGAAGACTAGTTTTGTAATGTTTTTAATAGAAAACTTATTTATTACTAACCAAACGTAGAACTAGCCATCTCACAAAACCTCTCACTACCAGGAAAACATACAAATAACGGCGATAGCCTTCCAGCAAGAATATAATATTTCCAGACACAATGGGAGAAATGAATTGAAACGAACGGTAATACCATTCGTCGATATCTTGGAATCTGTATAAGAATATCCTCTCGGATGCGTAGGGATTCTATCTCATTCTGATCTTATTTTATTTCATAGAGAAATCAATCATCTATTCATAAAGATATTTCTTCATTACCTTTTTATAGTTGTATGCGTACGCCAGCTTATTGTGATGATTTTTATGGTTGATCTCATTTGATCTGTATAAAAAGAAAGTCTGACTAACATATCAATGCACAGCCGAAATTACTGGTTCTAGGAATGTGAAAATTTGCACAAGGCATGATGTAGGTGAGCAATAAAAAAGGGGTGTATGAAAATTAAAATTTTAAGTGAATGAAAAGGGGGTAATCCGTTTGTATGCATTTGAGTCTTTAGGCCAATGTATTTGAAACTTAGCAAAAATACTAACCTAAGTTACCAAAATGAACACTCGTTCAATGAACCCGCACTAGTTCCCTAGCACTCGCGACCACAACTTGGGTGAGGATCAGACAATGAAACACTTCACTTTACTTCCTCGGTATATTATGAACTTCAGATTTGAACTGATACCACCTGATGACGTAATTATATCACTGAACACTGTCTTCGTAAGGACGTTGCGCTCTGCACGTCACACCTCCTCCAGTCACCCTTGCTGCTGGTCCCTGACGATGACGACACCCGGCACCGTCTGCAGTAGCCCACTGCACCACGCGCTGCTACTGCTGCTTGCTGCTGCTTCTTCCAGTGCCTTGACAAGTTTGCGCAAGTAATCCACTTGCCCAGCCAAGAAAGTACCCCAAAAACTTAACCAATCCCGCTCGAAGGACCAAAAAGGTTTTGATTATTCGTTTTTTAAAACTACCCCTATTAAACAAATTAGGGGGTGATAAAGTTTTTTTGAAATATTTCGGTCGTTTTTTCAGGAGACGTGCTTTGAAATAGAAATCATTTATTTTCCAATAATGTAGGTAACAGATATGGAGGGTCCCAATATATTTTACCTTAGGAGCAGGTTTTAGTGTATATAAAGTTTTAATTAGTAAGTGTTTTATAAAATGTATATAATTGTGTATTTGTAAGTTAAATTTTACCTTACGGCTGCATGCAAAATGACTTAATTATTTGAATAAATTATCTGTATTGCTAGATAAGCTTATTTAATATTTTTATACATTTGAGACGCATAATGATATAATTTTACCTCTAATACTTAAAAATAATCGCAGCTTTTGTTTTAAACAGAACAGCTTGACTTTACATTAGATAAATCTATAGGCCATACGTTACCAAAACACTTCCCAACTTCATTGTACAAGCATTACATAAACATCTGAATAAAACAAGACCGCGGTTGCTATTTCACTCCGAATTCCTCGGGAACTTCAAACTTCAGCGTTCCATTACTCCGTTTTGTAGCATTGTTATTTTAACAGCCTTTCTTGTTGCTATAGTAACGGGGCAATGGACTGTCAAATAGGGCTTTAGATTGTTGGAGCAGATTTCTTTAGAAATGTGAACAGACAAAGAATTGGGAAGGCCACAGATACAAATGTATCTACAGTTAGTTTTCAATGAAAATAAGACAGAATCTGCTTTTTGTCTGCGTGAGGGAATTTCACATCAATTTCAGATATTTTCGGTACCTGTGTTACAAGTAGTTTCAGGGAACAATTATTAAGAGTTTTCATTACCCGAACGTGTCTAAAACTAAAATGATTATTTTATTTTTAAAGTTGCACCCAGACCCGGACTATCGGTCATAATAATGTTTGTTCCGTTCGGGAACCAAACCGCAATGCAAGAATCAAACGCAAGAATGGAACACGCATACTTCATGATATTTTTGGCATTTATTGGGATTAGAATTTGAACGCGTATATTTTCGTTTTGCGATTAGAATGCAACTTATTTTTAATTCATAACAGTGAACCTTCAAGAGTTTATATAAAACGAATTAATTTTCCTTTTTCTAATAGAGGTAAAACAAAGCAATAAAAAATTAACACGGATACATCTTCAAAAATAATCTACCAGGGTGGCATAAACATTTGGAGCTATTACGAGAACGAACGACGGCACTAATCTTAGCTGGTTACATTTGAGGTTACAGTACAGGATGTCACTTCTCTGTCAACCTGTGATATATTTTTAACCGACTTCGAAAAGGAGGAGGTTCTATGTTCGGCTGTATGTATGTTCACCGAGATCTCGGGCAATTGTGGACCGATTTCGAAAATTTTTGTTTCGATTGAAAGATTATATTTCCGAATCGGTCCCATAAAAATTTTGTTTTGATCTGATGATGAACTTCGAAGATATAGAACGAAACTCTACAAAAAATAATAGCAGAACTGTCGTAACAATTAAAATTGCTTTGTTTAAATATGTAGTCGGTGATTGAAGGAAGAAGGGGATATACATAGAACTGATCTGATGATGAAGCCGGAAGGTAGGTAAGAAATGGAATTCTGTAATAAATCCCGTATTCTAGCCGTGTTTGGGATTAATAGAATTGTCATAATGATTTGATGATGGAACTGAATGGCGAAAGGTATCTATTTAAGTTTGGCTGACGGGTAACTACTATAAGTACTACAACTAAAAAGTGTGAAATAAAAACCTTTTTACAAAAAGAAAAACAACCGTAAAAAAACCTTCAATGTAAAAAATACAAAACACAAAAAGTGCAAAATAACTTTAATTTCGGAAGTCGGTGCTTCTATAATAGTTTGGTCTCTTCGTTATTTAACACCGACTTCAGAAAATAAAAGTTATTTTGCACTTTTTTGTGTTTTTTTTTTACATTGAAGTCGGTTGTATTTTTTTTTTGTAAAAAGTTTTTTTTATTAAAATTGGTTATTTACCAATAGAATTAAATGTTAATTACCAATAGAATTTATGTTCCTTCAGTGGCCTTTTGTTGTTTTAAACAACAAAAGGCAACTGAAGGAACATAGGCGAGGGTTTATATCAGTAAAAGCTAACACTCCCTCTCACCCCATAGAAAGGGAGAAACTATTTGATTTTGATTTCCCACCTAAAAAAAGCACAACCCTTTCATGCGTAATGGAATTTTGTAAAAACTAAGCCTGCACACACGTGCCGATGCATACAATTTAATTGAAAACAGATATCCTTTGTTACTCAGATGAAATTGATTTATAAGCCTCACTGTAAAACTATTCTTGTTAAAAAATTGTATTTTGAGACTCGAAATTTTTGATAGTCACTGTGTGGGATCATTTTCGTGATACTAAAGATTTAAATTTTTGTTCTTATTAATCAAAACAGCTACTCTGCAGTTCTTAATCTAGTGATTGCTATAAAAATAACCTTGTATAAAAAAAAGCTTTTCAATATACCTACCAGAAACCCCGCTCTTATCCCACCGGTTCTAGACCCGCAATGCACTTGTGCGGAAAACAGTCCATTGCAGGTTTTCTTTCGCTACTTTTCCCATAATTTTATAGTAATAAAAATGTTTATCGTATTAGGCTGGGCGCACGTCGTCCTCCACTAGTCGTTAGTGTATTGAAAAACGTCGTTGGTTACGTGTGCAAATTTTTCACTGCAGCCCTCAGCTCCATAACACACTCGGCTGTGGCTCGTGCAAATTCCGACTCGGTCGTAATGACAAACTTTCTGCACTTGTATCAAAATGTACTATAATATTGTGCATTTTTAAACTGAGTTTTGTTACTTCATTCGAGTTTTCACAAAAATTGTTAAAATTCACTGAATTTTTGCAAGATAATTCTACGCCACCTACAGTCCGGCACGATAGGCAACGAAGGAACGGGGTAGGTTTTTAGTCAGTAAGAGTCTGACACTACTTCTCGCTCCGCCTAAGGGCGGGATTTGTCATTGGATGATATTACCTACAATAAAAATTAAAAAAAAACCGCCACCAGCTGTAAAGGTTATCGCAATATACTCAAAAAGTACCACGCTTATTTTCATGCAGTTTTAACAAATGGACAGAATGATCCACCAAAAAGGTTTAGGTTTTGGTTTCAAATATTTGTCATAAAATGCCAATCTCAAATCTATTGTTATTTATTGGGCCAGGTATGGGCGTCTAACTTTGCCAAACTATCCATCAATTAAACTGATCAGATTTGTAACTGTTCGGCTTTGGAGCTTGAGATGACATTATCGTCCGCTTAATCCTCTAAGATTAGCAAGTAATGGCGTTATTAATTAGGACGCTGAATGAGGTAACAACATATTGTATTTATTTATCTATTAACACATACAATTGTTTAAACAGGCGTACCCAATGTAACAAATGTAGTCGCAATATAGCCGCACTCAGAGACGCCACCGACAGACTGAACAGGATCAGTGTTGGCAGCGCCTTGGAGGACCAGCACGGATTACACAGATGACAACACACTTAGTGTCACCCTCTCGAATTCCGCCAATGTGCAAGAAAAAATATCTAACCGCAGAGAGATAGTATTCAATATTTCTACTGCCCGAGTCACGGGTGCGAACTTTAACAAATTAGTGCAGTATCCGCCGTAAATATTTTGTATGGCAAATTTTTGTTCTACAAGTGACCGCTAGAGGCGCTGCAAAATTTGCCATACAAAATATTTACGGCGTCGATATCGAGTAGCGACGAATACTATTGCTTAAAACTCATGGTAGAGGTACAGGCTACCGGAACTTTAAACAGCAATATTATTGTGTACCACTTATTTTAATTTGAGTCCTTGAGCCAGTGTACTTGAAACTTAGCAAAAATAGTAACCTAAGTTAATAAAAAAGGTTTTAATTATAGTTTTTTAAATCTACCCTTATAAAAAAAAAAAATAGGCGGCGTCGAAGGTTTTAAAAAAAAATCGGGTGTCATTTGAATCGTGTTAAATTTTGGTCGTTTTAATCCCGCGGAAGGGCCATTCGGTACATGAAAGACTATCGATTTGTAAAGAGAAAATTAAAAAATAAAGTACTTTTTTTAACTCAAATTAATTTACGCACGTACGAAACGTCAGCTGAGCGAGGCCAATGAACTGTAGGTCGTTAGTACGCAACGACCGACAACTACCTACAAGGTCATTGACTTGTTTACTTAAAGAAATTAATTACGTACATGCGTATATTAATTCGACTTTTAGAAAAAAAGTACTTTATTACCCGACTGCGCCAGAAGGAGGGTTATGTTTTTCGAGAGTATGTATGTATGTATGTATGTATGTATGTATAATTGTTTGGCACGCTCTGCAGCCTGAACGCCTCGATGGATTTTAGCTTGAGAGGTGTCGTTAGATTTGTATTTACTGTGAGAGTGACACTGGGTATATCAAAATAAAAAAAAAAACAAAATGACGGGTTTTTGGCTCCAAATTCAAATGTTTGGCACGCTCTGCGGCCTGAACGGCTCGATGGATTTTAGTTTGCGAGGTGTCGTTAGATTCGTAATTACTGTGAAAGTGATATCGTAATAAAATTAAACTAAAAAAATAAAAAATGGTAATTTAAAAAACTAAAAAACCCGACTGCTTTTCTGAGTATTCATGAAAAAGCCCTAAAACAAGAAAGTCGTTGTAGCAGTCGGGACCCATTACATCATAGATCTACTGACTAGACGGCTGACTTTCTAGAATGGGTCCCGACTGCTACAACGACTTTCTTGTTTTAGGGCTTTTTCATGAATACTCAGAAAAGCAGTCGGGTTTTTTAGTTTTTTAAATTACCATTTTTTTTTTTTATTTTAACTTTATAAATCGATAGTGTTTCTTGTACCGAATCAACCCTCCGCGGGATAAAAACGACCAAAATTTAACGGTGTATAATATGATTACAGTGTAGTAAGGGCCGATTAACACATAACCGCGTTGCAGCGCCGCCCGTGGCGCTAAAATCGGCAGCTCTAACTGCTACGTGGACTTTTGCAAGAGGAAGCGCGGGGCCGCAAGAGGTGGAAAGCGTGGAGGGAGGCCTTTGTCCAGGAGCGGGACAGAACAGGCTAATAAAAAAAAAAAAAAATGGATGTATAAATATAGTCCAGTCCAGTCTTTGTCGTTTATTAAAAATAGAGTAATGTCTTCTTAATAACAAATAAGCAATATGTTTATTACGACCTTTGTCAGAAAGACTAAAAAAAATCCACACTCAAAAATCACGAAGAACTGTGATTCCTGTAAGGCACGGCATTAAACGCTGAAAGTTGCGTTGCGGCGTCGCGAAAAAGAGCGGCGGACGACTGCCGATGTTAGCGACGCTGTGCCGCAATGTGTTTATGTGTTTCAGCCCTTATTGTATTACATTAATAAATGGAAACGCTAACGACAAAACATTTAATTTATTCAGGGAAAAACAATTACAATGTTTTATAAATTATGAAGGAAAATAAATGTAAATGCTGTACAATTTAAATTATTTTAATTACAATGTATTCAATGATTTAACATACTGAGTAATACCTACTGTTAAACGTGACCTACTTACTTATCTGCTGGAGTCATGGGTTTTTTTTATGGTAGGTAAAATCATCCAATGACAAATCCCGCCCTTGGGCGGAGCGGGAAGCAGTGTCAGACTCTTACTGACTAAAAACCTACCCCGTTCCTTCGTAGCCTATCGTGCCGGGGCCGGGTATTCCTTTCGGAAGTTAACCCATGACACCAGTAGGCTTCGACCCTGCTTGTGGGTCAGTTTCTGAAAGGAAGGTTCCGCCCCGGCATGATAGGCAACGAAGGAACGGGGTAGGTTTTTAATCAGTATGGGTCTGACACTATTTCTCGCTCCGCCCAAGGGCGGGATCTGTTATTGGATGATTTTACCAACCATAAAAAAAAACCTACTTACTTATAAAGCAACACTTTAATTATTAATTACTCAAGCCCCAAGTGAACGCACACCTATTGTCTTTCTATTGTGTCTCTAATTACGGTATTCGAATAATTAAATGAGAATAACAATGCATGTATGTAGGTATTTATGAAATTTAAATAACAACCAACTATTTATAGTAAACTTATATATACACCGTGTTTTAGTGGTTGTTTTCCCAAGGCAGAACGCCTTGCCTTATGGAGTATTTTCAAAACATATAGTACATTAAAAGTAAAATGGAATGAACGAATGTCTTTTTTTCTAAAAACAAAAAAGAATTGCTTTGTTATTTTGTTCTTATAAGATTAATAAACGATTAGAGAGATTGACTGGGGTGTATATTCCTCGGCACAAAAGTTAAACTATTATGGCGGTTGACCTTGAATGTGTAGTATCCGATTTTCGGGTCTCAATCGAAGTGGGGAGCTGCGCGTAACTATAGTAACGGGTTCAACTTATTTGCCACGTAATATTAGGGACCAATGGCGTGGAGTGAAGTCTATCAGGAAGAACTTGCTCAGGAGAGGAAGGTTCCAAGAAAAATGTAGAATAATGCACTAAAACATTACTATCTAAACAATGATTACGATTACGACTAATTTAATATTAAAAGATGCAATAAGTTGCATTATATGCGTCTAATATTTAATAGGAGAACATGAATTCATGACAGTTATAGATTATACTATGCCTTGCCAATGGAGGTGTTAGCTCCGGGATTAATTCTGAGTGTTACGTCGACGCTGTCCAATTCTATGCATGCCTAGTACTCAGATTATTCTGTTATAACCTTGTATAACGGAGATACCTCGGCGAATGCTGTCAGAGGTGGCATTGTCAAAACTATCCATACAAACTGTTGTTGTTACTTGTATCTATCTATCTACTACGGTTTAGAAGACATAAACTATATAAAGTTTCTATTAGATTCTGATTTTGAATGTCAATAATTATAGAAATGGTGATACAAATTTTATTAGCATTATCGTCTCTTTATACTTCCAAGGCTATGATTCCTTGGTATGTGGCTTATAAAGAATGCTAAAAATATAGGAGCAGTAGGAGCAGGCCAAAAAACTTACTACCGGTTCGTTTCCAGAATTTGGTCTTGTTGATTTTGACTATGATCTAAGATTTTATTAAGAGCCATTGATTTTGTTTTTGTTTGAAGTAGAAAATCATTAAATAATTCCTGCTGCTCCGAGTAGAGAAAGAGAGACTGTTAGATTTTTACTGGCTAAAATCCACCTGTGTTCTTACAGTTGCTCTGAAGGGTTAGCAGCATTATATAAAATCACATAGTTTGATTTACTCGTAATACCATTTCGATTATTAAACTACTTTGATGAAATGAAGCGGGAATCCATTGGATTCAGTTTTTAATTTAATTAATAAATTAAAAACTGAATCCAATGGATTCCCGCTTCATTTCTGTTGTACTCCGTTATTAAGTTATCAATTTATAAACTTGTTTTCATTAAACCAAAATAATATAAACCACAGTATCAACTACTGAAGTTATATTAAAATTCACTGGATCAACCCACTAACACTAGCCATCAGGTTTTCAGCGAAGTAAGTTGACTGGCAACAAGCCAAACTACCAGGTAACCAGACGTTTAAAAGCGGTAACGTTTTGCGTCAATTCTTCGTTAGAGATGCATGGTGACCTAAAGGCAGTTAGTAACTATAATTTTCCGTAAATAAACTGCTTTTTTTACGTGAGAATTAATCATCAAATAACTTGAGGGGATTGAGAGGGAGTGTGAGACTTTTATTCACTAAAACCCATACTGTTTCTCCAATCGCCCTAAAGGGCGCCATAAATGGCGAGAGTTGCGGTGACCCCTTCGCACGATCTGCAGTCCTGGTAAGCGTTGGCCCTAACTAGCTCCATCAATGCATCTATTCGAGGCGTTCGTGGATCACAATGCGCCATCGATCCGGGCTTGGCCCTTACGGGATGGACAGACCGCGAGCTACCCATGACTCGCCGTCTATGGCCGGTAGTTCTTGTGTCTCCCAACGCGGGGGGGTCTCTGGCGGGGATTAAATAAACTGCTCGGTCGTTATTTTGATATTTATTGGTAAAGAAGCATTGTTTTCGTTTTAAGTTCCATTAATTTGGATTTTTTAAACAATAAAATTATAATTATCAACGAATAATAAATGGCTAAATAATAATTATAATTTAGGTTTTGAATGGATTTGGGTCCACGAGTTTCCTTACACAAAGCCTACACTCAATGTATTCGAAGTAAGTATTGAAATTTTAAGAGATCTTTAGTACGAGTAACATAAAATTTCATCATTCAGCTGAAGGACGTCCACTGTTGGACATAGGCCTCCCCCAAGTGCCGCCACAGCTAACGGTCCTGTGCGTCTCGCATCCACCGCATTCCCGCGACTCTCACCAGGTCATCGGTCCACCTTGTGGGAGGCCTTCCAACACTGCGTTTTCCAGTGCGCGGTTGCCACTCTAGAACCTTTCGGCCCACTGAATATAAAATTTGATACATGACAAATTGGTTACACTCTGAAAAATCTCTTTTTTCAATTCTCTAAATAAATATAACCTGAGACCTTAGTACAAAGTGCCAAAGCCGTCATTGTGAGACAGGGATAGCACTATCCACCTTTTATAACTCCGTCTCTCTCTTACAATCATGATGATTTTATAACGTTAAAGCAGAGCCCCGGTAATCTTAAACAGTAATAAACCCAATTTTAACCGACTACCATTAGGATATTCGGTTACAACATGCTTCGCTCAATTCCGCAATTTACGGGGAAATTGAAAATTATTTATTCAATAATCAACCTTTTGTAGCAAATATTAACAGGCTCGCTTTCATTTGTAACAATAGTCAGCTAAATAATATGATTTCGTGAACAATGAAGAATTTGTTCTACACGCTTGAAATGAGAAGAAAATGTTTGTTCAAAATTATTATGGAATTTATAAGTACCTACTACGTGATTATGTGAGCCTGGTATAATCAAGCTAAATTGGGCACGGAATAATTAACCCTGATCTTATGTTTGAATTTCCTAAAAATATTATAATTGTTATTATACCTAATTATATACGCGGCAAATAAGATGAACCATTTGCTGTGCAATCAAGGTCGACCGTCATTGTTCAACTTGTGTGCCGAGAATTATAACTGATTTTGATTGATTGGTCTCGGTCGATGAGGGGGCTGCACGTAGCCGTAGCAAATGGTTCAACTTATCTGCCACTTACTATACCTGGTTACTAACATCTCACTCGCCGGTTGGCCATCCGGTAGCCATCCGCACCGAGCCCAAGTCATCGATGGTGTGTAGTGGTCTATGTGGGCCTCAAGAAGATGAATGCCAGGAAAACCGTAGAGGCCCATCAGGGTCGAAGCCAACTGGGGCCATGGGTTATGCAAAACAGAACTCCGTATGCCTGGATGACGGCAAAGAATGAACATTAGGAGTCGGTTTTAGTCAGTAAAAGTCTCGCATGCCCTCCCTCTCTACTCTAGCGAAAGAAGCCATTGGATGATTTGCTACCTAAAAAAATGTATTTGAATTTTACATATAAGTCACGTAAAAGACATAGAAAACAGAAGTCTTGAATGTACAGGGAACGTAGCAAGATTAAAGTACAGAGATTGTGAAGACAGTACAATTTATAGTGCAGCATTTCATAAGTACTGTGTACGGAACCATGCATCTTACCAGATAAACCTCTCGACAGACAAAGGAATTGCTTGAAATACAAATAGTTTTATGAAACGCTGCAGTCTTTTAAAAAGTGGTTTTTGAGCTAGTGGAATATACCAACTAGAGTTGATTTTTGAAACTTATTGTTGAGAAGAATATTTTGTTCACAGTTTTTAGGGTTCCGTATATCAAAAGTAAAAAACGTAACCCTTAAAAGATCACTTTGTTGAGTGTCTGTCTGTCTGTCAAAACCCGAGATTGTTTCTCGGGAATAGAAAGTGTTGTGTTTAAATTAAAACCATAGGTAATATACCCAGTGGTACTATTCTCTAAGAAAACGCAGCGCTGCCGCAATGACGAACACCCAAATAGGATACCTACATTGGATTGTCAACCTAATGAACCTATACATTGGATTGTTAATTCAATGTATCCTATTTGGATGTTCGTCGTTGCGGCAGCGCTGCGTTTTCAGAGAATAGCACCACTGGTCTACGATCCCTTGAAGCTGTGAAAAAATTAAACTTCTAAGTTAACGAAAAAAAAAATACGGCCGTTTTAAATGTTGAAAAAACGTAAATTTGGAATCTCTCATGGGAATCAAAGAAGAACCATGATATTTGGCATGAAGCAAGATCTCATAGCATAATTATAAGGATAAATCAAAAACTGAAAATTTTTAGTTACGTCACAAAAAAAAGTTTTTCTATTCGAAAAAATCTTCGAGACTCGATTCGAGAATGAACTATTTACATAAGGTAGTTTCTACGGAACCCTCAGTGTGCGAGTCCGACTCGCACTTGCCCAGATTTTTTTACTGTGATTGTGTTTGACTACTATCACAACACAACTAATAATAAGTGACGATATGGATCACACTTGCTTAGAATTAACCTTTACTTTTAAATTAAAAAAAAACCCTCAGGGTATAGCTAACAGGAAAAATTGATTTTTTATAGTCACTGCTAACAGGGATATTGACTCCTCAGCTGTACGCAGGAGTTCCCAAAACTTTTGTACATTTTTAAACTGAATTCTGTTACTTTGAAATGACTAAAATCTTAGTAATTTAGAATTTCATGCGGTTTTAGCAAATGGACAGAATGATTTACCAGAAAGGTTTAAATATATTGTGTGTACACTGTACACATTATAGTAAAGAAAAGTCAAGAATTTCAAAGATTTCTATCCACCGTGAGAAATTGAGGTAAATTGGTAGTGCTTTATACACCCCAATTTTTTAGTCCACAAAAAAAATGGGGCTCAATCAGTACCCGTTACTGATCATTTTATGTAGTCAAAAGCACAAAAAACAAAATCCCAAAATTGTCCACAAAAATTTTACATAATTGGTAAATTCATAATTGAATCAATCATTCATATAACTACTACTAGAAAATACTAAGCGCGGTGTTTTTCCATTTTTATTGCCATTCTTTCATTCATAAACAATAACCTGCACAATATTTCCATAAATTGAGTGACATTTTAAGGTTTAAACTAACGCTCATAACTTTTTGTTTATGAATATTATTTATTGAGACTACTTAAATGATAACAAAATCTTTTCTAATAAGCTCTTTAATTATTTGTACTAATTAAAAATTAGTGGTGTATATGTCACCGTAAAATTGCAAATACCGATAGATTACAATCTATCTCGAGAGATTGTAAACTATCGAAATATTGTGAACCTTAACAAACAGTTCACGATTTAACGCATTATTTTTCGGGAGATTGTAATATCTCGAATTTAAACTGTTAAATTGTCAAATGGTATAGAACAGAACGCATCTCGCGCGCTGATTGGTTGAACGTCATGTGCCGCGAGCCGCCATATTTGTTTGATAATTCGTTTGTTGTCAAACGTAAACAAACAGTGTTCTGGTGATATTAAATTAATTTCGTGTTAAAAATAACTTGTGAGTTAAAGTTAGTCATATGTAATTGTTGTGAAGTAAAACTGAATCTGTGGTAACCTAAGAATTGCAGTTTGAACTATAAATAAGTAAGTTTTAGTCAACGAATATAACCAAAATTACATACATTTTCCGTGTTTTCACATTTTTTATGAATGTAAACTTTTAGGATCTTAATTCATAATATTTACAATGTCGGAAATTGAGTCTGTCATCTACAAAACTCAGAAATACCAGCTATTGTTAATCATGATGAATTTACTATAGAGTTACAAAACTATTACAGAGGGCATAATCAAAATAGCAAAAAATTAGAATGGACAAATCTGAGAATTCAAAATGTAATAAAATTGTTATACGAGTACAGCACAATAAAATCTCAAGGTAGACGACCAACAAATAAGCATTACCATCATGCAAGAAAATACGATGTAATGAATGTTGGTAACTATAAATTAGTGAACATTTTTTTTGGCACAATTTACTTTTACATCTTTTTTCTAATAGACAATTTTGTTAAGTTTTGGATTTATTATTTTTAATTTGTTTTCGAGGAGAAAATATTGTTATGTTTCTGATTATTTTTATTTGCTTATTATAATTTTTCTTAACATGTCATATTATTAAATATCTATTAAATAATAAATAAATAGTTGATCGCGTCAAAATTCTTGAAGTGCATTTATTTAATTTGACTGACACCTGTGTTTTATTCCTAAATCTATAGACACAGAACGACCTACTGTAAGACCGACCAATCAGGGACAGTCTTCAGATAGTTGAAAATTTAACGCGCGATAGATTGTAATGTATCAGTTTAACTTCGAGATATTACAATCTCCCGAAAAATAATGCGTTAAATCGTGAGCTGTTTGATATGGTTCACAATCTTTCGATAGTTTACAATCTCTCGAGATAGATTGTAATCTATCGGTATTTGCAATTTTACGGTGACATATATAATTATAATTCTTTTCGAACAAAATAGTTCCCTTGACCGGACTTAACAATGCCAACCAAAAGGCTTTGTTAACGTAATCCGTAATCCTAGGACTTTTTTCTGTCTTATCCCTTTTAGATTTTGCTGCCTCATGTGTGGATGCAAAGCCGATGGCTTGTTGGTTTTGCTTACATATGTGCTGTTTCCGTTTATGTTCTCCTAGTACCTACTTTTCATTAGCTTCCTAGAGTAATAATGATAGATTGAATTTATTTATTAAAAACCGATAGTGTTTTTTTATTTATTTATTTATTTATATATTCTTTATTGTACACCGCATAAACAACAAAATTAGGACATGTTATTATAAATAAGGGTACAATGGGCGGTCTTATCGCACAGGGCAATTTCTTACAGACAACCTTTGGATGGACTGAGTGAAAGGAAATAGATTTAGGGTTGTCAGTGTACAAACATCAGAAATAATACTAATAAGACATAATAATCCGAATACATACATACAATACCAAATAATATACTAATAAATATCAAAAATATATAATTGAGTTAGGAGAAGAAAAATCAAAGTGAAAGGTAATGTTCCTTCACCAATTTTTTATGGTAGGTAAAATAATCCAATGACAGACCCCGCCCTTGGGTGGAGCGGGAAATAGTGTCAGACTCTTACTGACTAAAAATCTACCCCGTTCCTTCGTTGCCTATTATACCAGGGCTGAGCCTTCCTCTCAGAAAACGGCCCTTGACCCCAGCAAGCTTTGACCCTGCCTGCCTGCAGCTAGCAGGCTGAGCCTCGACGGTTCGCTGATAGCTCCTTGAGGCGCGCGAGAACAGTACGCGCCGTCGAGGTGTACCAATCGTTGTCACTTTGACGGTGTTTTTTTTATACCGCTCTGGGTAGAGCGACACAGAGTGTCAGACTTCTACTGACTAAAACTCGACAGTATTTCGTCAGTTGCATCACGCTATCATTGAGTCATCATCCCCTTAACCTTTTTCCAGCCAGTAATGACTGTCAAAGATTTACAAATGGCAACTGGGACCAACAGCTTCAGGTGCTTTCCGATGCACAAGGTATCAGTAATGTTTAGATATTACTGATACCTTGTGTTTGCACTTTAGTAAGTTTATCTAAGGATAATAATAAATAAAATATCCTAATATGTGTATGTGTGTGTGTGTGTATGTGTGTGTGTGTGTGTGTGTGTGTGTGTGTGATATGTATGTGTGTGTGTGTGTGTGTATGTGTGTGTGTGTATGTATGTGTGTGTATGTGTATGTATGTAATAATATGTCCTATATTTGTTGTTTATGCGGTGTGCAATAAAGAATATATAAATAAATAATAAATAAATAATAGACTTACCAAAATACATGATATGAATTAAAAATTTCATAATGGTACTTGCCCGCCTTTGAACCTACGACCTCATGCATAAGAGGCGGGTGCCTCAACCACTGAGCGATCACGAGACTTATGATATCACAGAGTATAAAACGAATATCTGCTTTACACATTCAAAGCTAAGTACCCATCACGTTTAATAGAAGACATTTTGCATCGCGGCAAGTTTTACAACCTCCTTAAAGCGTCACGTCATCTTTATTTGATATCATTCTACATAGTAACATTCTTGCAATTAATTTGTACAATGTGAGATATCTTTAACATGTATTATATTCTCGTGCCCTAGTCGCCACGACACGGGACGCTCTGGACTTTGAGAATTGCAGAGCGATCTTCGGCTACTGTAGGCGAGGACGTGCGGACGAAGAGCAATGGGGAGCTCGCCGTCCGTTCGTCCTACAAGGATGGAGCCTGAGTCATCGCCGGCGCGTAGTGTTCCACGCTCGCCCCAAAGAGATGTCAGCAAATCATAGGCGCGGGCTTGCGGACGGCGGGCAATGGGTAGCTTGTTGTCCGTCCGTCCGGTAATAGACCGGTCCGAGTCCAAGTCGTTTACGGCGCGCACTGTTCTCGCACGCCTCAAGGAGTTGTCAGCAAACTGTAGGGGCCCAGTAGGGCTGAAGCCTGCTGGGGCCAAGGGTCAGGTGAAAATGAACCCCGGGGCCTGGATCGAAGGCAATCAATGGAACAGGGTAGGTTTTTTAGTCAGTAAGAGTCTGACACTATCTCCCGCCCGGGAGGGATTTATCACTTGATTATTTTACCTACCATAAAAAAAGTAAACTGTAGGGGCACCTTCTAGGGCCATTGGATTGGTTCTGAAATAGTACATTATTATACAAGTGTGTAATGTAGGAGGTTACCGTCGAGGCGGTATTAAGACCCGAGCCTTGGCAAGGGTCTTAAGAGAGCCAAGAACGGTAACCATTCATTACTCACGTGTATTATACGACGTTTTTCAATACACTTGTGAAAAAAAATAATTTAGTTAACTAATATTACAACTTTAAAACTAGTAATATTTTTCATAACAAGGTGGTAAAAAATTAAATCTGTTGCCTATTAGCACGCGCTAGGCTAGGCTATATGGTCTTTTGATCATATTGCCTAGACGTCGTTTGCTTTCTTGTGTGAAAAGATTTTACGTTAATGTCATTCGTAATGACAATAGAATATGGATATAAAATTTTGTAATGTAGTATTTGATTTTATTTAATTAATACAGACCATGAATTTCACTCGAAAAAATTACGCTAAAAACCGCGTGCATTTTAAAATGACGACCATAGACCACAAACAATTTTTATTTTTTCGTATTCAAAATTTATTTTGCGAACAAAGAGGTTGAACAAAAAGTTTATAGCTAAATTACAGCACTAGTGCGTAATGGTAATCACAGTTTGGTAACAGGTGCCATTATATACCTAAGTGAAGTGCAATAAAAACCACTTTCTGAGCAAGTGTATTGAAAATAATATTCTATACTATGCGCATGGTCCTGGTCCATGGTATACGCAAAAGGCAACTGAAGGTACACATAGGTGTGGTTTTATTTAGTAAAAGTCTGATATGCCTTCTCGCTCCACCCTGGAGAAGGAGAAGTTATTTGATGAAACCCTACAACAAAAAGGGGGGGGTAACATGTCTTTTTCTTTCATTCTTATTTATTAACCGTCACACTATCACTAAGATCATCTGGCTGGCCTTTTCCCAAATTTCTTGGGGTCTGCTTCCAGGCTAACCAGATATGGCTGAACCATGTTTATATGGAGCGACTGCCTATCAGCCCTCCACAACTTAGTTACTGGGCATTACGATACGGATTCTCTGGCGTCAGACTAACAAACGATTTTCAAAAATCTACGAACGACACATTATTTTGCATCCATGGGCAATGTGAAAGTGAACCCCAGGGCCCTAGAACGACGGCAAAGAAGGAACAGGCTTTTAGTAAATGTCTGACACTATTTCCCGCTCCGCCCAAGGACGGGAGATGTCATTGGATTCTTACCTAAAAAAGACCATTTTTTTTAATAATAAAATTCTTAAAATTTTTTAAAATTTTGCATCAAGATTTTCACCCTCCCTTAAAGCGTCACGTCATCTCTATTTATTGTCTTTCTACATAGTAACACTCTTAGATCGCTGTTCCATACAATGTGAGATATCTTTATGACATGGTTATTGTTTGAAATCGCGACTTTAGATGACATTTTATTGGCGAGAGGTTGTATAAAGTAAGGGGTTATAACTGAGGAGAGTAATTCAGTTGCAGATCTGTAGTTTAAGTTTTATTGCAAGTGTTTTATGACTAGTCGTGTGAATGCAGTTATTTTGTTAATCCTGGGCCGAAACACATAACCGCGTTGCGTCGTCGTAATGCTGAAATCAGCGGTGCCGTCCGCCACAACGCAGAATTTTGTGGCTCCGCGGCGCGAATACCATAGCTTTATTAAATGGATATACATAGCATCTTCTTTGTCGTTTATTTAAAATAGAGGTGTTTTTATAACAAATAAGCAAAAGTTTATTACGATCCATGGCAGAGAAACGTCTATCCACAATCAAAAATCTCGAGAAACTGGTTATCCCTGGAGGATACGACAATAAACGCTGAAAGTTGTGTTAGCAAAAATGTGTGCTGAAAAAGAGCGGCGAGCGGCACTGCCGATTTTAGCGGCGCGGGGCCGTAACTCGGTTATTGTGTTTCGGCCCTAAGAGCCGCTTGTGGTCCCTGAGTATTTTGTATGAACTCCACCCGGGTCTATGTCGATTTTGCGGCCCCATAACAGCGGTTTTATTTTTATATTAAAAAACTATTCATTTTTTAAATATTTTCATGGCGTAATCTTATAGACGTAAGATGAGAAGAAATTGAAATCGTAAGTTAGGGTCAAATTCGTGATTTTTTGTTTTTTTTTACCCGGCGGGTGGTCATATAGTCAATTTTAATAAAATATTTTTTCATGGATTTAGAATTTTTTTTTTATTTTACATTTGTGGATTTCAAGAGGTTTAAAAAAAAGTTAAAAATGAGTAGAACGTGACCTTAATAATAATAGGTAACAATTATTAAGATTATTAAAATTAATTTTAAACATAACTCGAAAATCCCCTACTATGGGTTTTTTTTTTTTTTTTGGGTATGTAAAATCATCCAATGACAAATCCCGCCCTTGGGTGGGGAAATAGTGTCAGAATTTTACTGACTAAAAACCTACCTTTCCATAGCAGTAGGCCACTTCTAGGCTCGTAATGTAATAAAAATTAAATTCTCACTAGTACGGAACAGTGCGGCGGCCAGTCCCCACTATCTTTTGTTATACCTCCGAGTGTGTATGTGTGTGAGGTTTATTGTTTGGTTGGCTGCATCACTATGAGCTGGGCGAGTGTGTTGAAAACCGTTGCTTATTTACATGGGAAAAAATTTCAAATCCAACACCGTCTCGTTTGTGGCTCGGACGTCTATTCCACCTTGACTGCAATAAGTTTGGCTGCTTTAAAAAGAACGCAACAAAAAAAAAAAGAAGAAAAGTCCGATGTACAACATATTTTAGCTGAATATGTTAGAAATAAAGCCGAAAGAAGTAAAATTATAGATAAACTTAAACTAAACAAATTAGATGTAGGTATCTTCCAAAGTCTGCTACAAAGCCTTTGTCAGATGAATCCAAGATGATTTATACTGTGTTTATAACCTAGTTTTAATTAAGAAGTCTTGATATTGTTTACTTGTGTGTCTACGATGTAAATGTACTACATAAAATTTAGATTAAAATATGAAATGTATGTAATTTACCGTAAGTAATAATGAGACTGGCATGTAAAAATGTTCAAAAGTTCCTAAATCAATAAAAAATAAAAAAAATAAAGTTTGATAATGATAATATAATAAATTGATTTCAAAAATATTGCGTTGGTCCTCTCAAACAGAAGATTTAATAAAAAATTTGCTGTATTTTTTCTGCTATAAGCCTACATTTTTTCATTGCAAACCCAGTTTTATCTATTAGTGAAAGATAGATACTAAAAGAAACGTACCTAAGCGTTGCGGCCCAATTTCGTATCTCAGGATAATGGGTCCAGAGGATCCAGGATAAGCCTTGCGATGAGCTAATTTTCTAAATTAATTATTTCTTAGGACCTAAAGAATCTTCATTGGGTATTTCTTTTTGTCTTATATTTCAATTTGAAGGTCGTTACCAATGAATAATTATGTAGTAAGAAAGCCATCTTGAAGATTGGTAATTTATTTTATTTAAGAATAATTTATATAAGTGAGAGTGGGCTTGCACACGTCACACGAATGCTCCCGCAAAGATGGGCGAGTATTGTCACTCACTGGATACCTGGGGAAGGTCGACGATGTCGAGGTTAACCACGGTGAAGACGGTGTGACGATCTGATCATATTCGCCGGGCAAACTTGGTCAGAGACCGCCCTAGACATAGAGGTTTGAAAAGAGAAAAGGGAGGCCTTTACCCAGTAGTGGGACATTCTATAGGCTTTTAAATACTATATTGTACATCAAGATAATAAATACCTATCGAAATAAAAAAAAATAAAAAATTCTTAACTAACTTAGAAATAGAAATTATTACTTAAGTAGTTACTTTTACTTAAATATTTAGTTTTAATTGTTTATAAATACGGGTGTTAGTATCTATTTCGATTATGTGCTATAACAAAAAACGATAAAAATTTAATCAAATAAAACAAATTGTGGGTACAGCTAGAAACATGAAATTTTCTGTTAATGGTACGAAATCCTTCGTGTGTAAGTCCAATTAATATTTGGCTGGATATTTTCTTCCATCGTCAATCAAAAGAGTTTTTGTTTTCACTCCGTAGGAACTTAGATATTTATCGGAATTTTCAAATATTTTACTACCAAAAACAATTTAATATTTTTGACAGCTAAATCATATATGTAATTTACACTTCCTGACAAATATTATGTTTAAAAAAATGTCTGAAATTTGTATTTTTCATTCCACTTAGTAATTTGTACCCTAATTATGATTACCCTAATGAAGTTTATCGTCTAATTGCTGAGTATAATTTTAGGTCGTAATGGCTTCGATTTGTAAAGGGTTTTCTATGTCTTTGAAATTTAATAACGTGGACGTGCGTGGGACGCTTTAAAGTGATATTTTTTTCTCTTTGCTCCATATAATAGAATATTTATGCTTAAACTAAACGTCGGGTGACAGATCGGAATGAAGTATTGGTTGTTATGACCAGAGGTAGATTGATTTAAGATCGTTGACGTCAAACGTAAAGGATAATATGGATATGCCTCCAAAATACCGGAACTTCATATTTATTGTGATATTTGTTCCGGAATTTTGAAATTAGCATGAATTTGTGTTTAAGGTGAAAAACGTATTAATAATATCAATCTACGCTGCCAGTGTTAGCTAATGGTGAAAGAAATCAGTATTTTATTTAATACAAAAATACCTTGGAATATTTACACCGTATTTTGTCCCTTACTGTTAAATTAGAAATGACACTTGACAGTATGACGCTTTATTTTATTTTAGTCCATAATTCCAATCCCGGAACTTTTTCCGGTACTTCCCGCACATTATGGATAAAATGGCATGTCCATATTATAATATCTTGACGCAAGTATATAAAATCAATCTACCTACTCCGACCTCTAGTTATGACATAAATTCTTATTACTCCTATTAAGATAAATGTACATTTATCACCTGACTTTCGTTATGTAACAAATTAAATACTAAAACAATAAAAACTAAAAACACTTAATTATTTAAAACAATCTAAACAACTAAAACAATAACTCCTAACTAGAATATGGTATCAAAATATGTGTTCATAAGAATGTGATTCTTAGAATATCGTAGAAAGTTATCTGGGAACATATTCTTGGGATAAAATGTGCTACTCAAGAACTTAGTCGACTCCTGCATCAGATTCGTTGTTTTGGCGTGAAGGAGTAAAAAGCTCATTTCCCTTTTATACATTAACGGCAGAACTACATTACTATAATATACACACAATGTACCAAATACACATTTCAGAGACTATTATTTAACATCGATTCCACACACACGTGTTAGTAAAAAAACGGATTCTGCACAAAAAGAAAATTTATTACAAGAAGAGTCAAGAGGATCCCCTTAAGTCCCAAGATCTGAGCGTTGAGCACGAACATATGAGCTTTAACAACCGCACTGAGCCGTTTGCAGATAGTTCATCTCCATACTACGTCTGTGTCCCTAGTATGATCCTCCAAATTGTTGGGGGTTTTAGAAAAGGTCTATTTTGGCTGTTTTATTGCTCCAAGTTTATTATGGCAATTTGGGTCACGTGTAACATAACTATAATGTTTTCCATATTAACTGAAGTTTTTTTTTATATTTTATTATTAATGCAATATAACTACGTATAACATGAGAGGTATTACAGACTAAAAATAATAATATTTACAAATGGATAAAAAAAGGAACCTATTGGGCATCCAAAAATTCATCTATATCGATGTCAATGGGCAAAGTGCCTGGAACGCTGGCAGCATTGTCACGTTGGATGGCAATGCTGACTGATTCGTTGAACGCGAAGAGTCGACCAGCTGTTTGCTGATATCACGCACAACTCGATGAGTACTGGGACCCCATGGCCCCAGTGTTTCAACCAGGGACTGCATACCAAAAAAATATCGGTTATAAGGGTTAACGGTATGACGTCATACCTTTATAACGGTACCGATATTTTACACTACTGAAAAATTACGATACTTAAATTTTCACTACTTACCGAAAAATAACGGTACCTTTATTTTTTACGGTACCTAAACCTCTAACATTAAGGTATCCTTTGAAACCCCTACTCCCGCGCTTTTTCGTCGTGCCAATCGCAATACACTTGTCGCGATAGCTGGCAACTTCGCATTTATCGTAGGTACTCGCACGAGAAATAATTTTGGTACCGGAATTATTTCGGTTGAGTAAAGGTTAAATAAAGGTATAGCGGAACTAAAAAAAAAATAGCGCTATCGTTATTTTATACCGGTAGCGTAACCGCAAATCTTAACCGGTTTCGGTCTACTTTTAAAATAAAGCGTTACCGTATTATGGTCCCTTGTTTCAACCCCAATCGGCTCAAACAAATAATTTCCGATAAGGTTTATATTTACGCCGTTTGAGGTTTTTTGCACTTGCAGCAGCCACCCCAGCACAGTCTGCCGTACTCAGAAGATGGGATGGCGCAAAGGTGAGGAAGGGTTATGTTAAAAGCCCCCAAAGATAAATGTGACATAGTTATCGATTTATACTGTACCGTAAAAATGTTTCAATGAAACACTAGGGAACAAAATTCGGCTTTTTGTTTGTTGCATGGAATTTTATATCTGTTGTTTACAAATTTGAGGTCGCTGATTTCAAATCTAGACTCCCTTTTTTTTCTATCGGCTTTAGTTTTTGAGTATTAGCTTAATTTAGCTGCCATAAATCCTGTTCTCTTTGAAAAGTACTTTTTTTCCATGTCCACGTTGAAAATCATCCAAAAAAGAATCCTAACTATTTCTTTAATATTTGTGGTGAATACACATCTAAAAATTTTAAATGTATACGTAAAATAAGTGTAGTTGGATCGATTAAGATTTTCTTTAGACACCCGCGACCAATAAGTGCAGTAACCGATTCCCGGGTCTCAATCGAAGTGGAGGACTGCGCGTGACCATAGCAAATGTTTTAATTTATTTGCCGATTACTATAAGTGCTCGTTTACGGAGACGTGGCACGTTGGGCGCTCCGTCGTGCATAGCCATATGTTTGTGTTTGCGCGAGCGATGACGCGGCCCGCTGCTGCAATGTACGAAAAAATGCCCAACGCGCCGCGCAACGCACCGCGTCTCCGTAAACACGGCCATAGCCTTATAAAATTCTGAGTGCTAAATAAAGATAGAGTTGTGTTTGATTTCCGCAAATATAAATTTCACGGAATACGCCAAAGTTATGACTTGGCGTATTCTAAAGGGAAAGGGAGGCCAATGGAAAGATGGATGGATTGTGTGAGGAGTGATATAAAAGAAAAGGGAGTCAGTGATACCGTGACGCTTGACTGGACAGAATGAAAGACGTGTTACCCCAACCCCAAGTATATGGGACAAAGGCTAAAAAATCGAGCATGGATTTTTCAGATATATGTACGTTTAATGTATTATCTAAAAGTCATGAACAATTAAAAAAAAAACATATAAGGTTTTTGGCTTGGATACTTACACCCGTATCTATAAAAAATTAAAACGAAATTCTTAAGAAAAATTTTGAATGAAGATTTCAAACGTCAATAATAAAATTTTACTTAAATTAATTCTTTATAAATACGGGTGATAGTCCTTTGAATTAAGTCTTTGTATGAATAGTTCATTTATTTACCAATAAAATACTGGATATACTGCAAAAACATTATAATAAGTTTAATGTTTTTGTAGTATTTGCTAGCAAATATATCAAGTCAATCTTGTCGGTTAACTTCGCTGATGTAGTCAACACTACAATAAAATTCTATGCTCCGTTTTACCGAGATCGCGCCTGTTTCAATGATTCCACAGATTGTCCAGCTGCACAGACACTTGAGGTACAAATGTACGCCAATTTTACATAACAATTTACTAGGTATAAATTTGCGAATAACTGAATCAGCCACTGAACTTTATTCGAAGAAATTCCGCCGAAAACTCCTTAACAAATATTAAAGAGTACAGTTTGAGTTTCTTTCTTATCCTTTCTAAAGTGAAAAGACAAGATGGAGAAGAATTTAATTATTCAGCCTCTTAACATTAAAATTGAAGAAGATAACTATTGAAATCGTTACTCTCAATTCCACAACCGTTTACAGTCGTTTATTTTAATAACTCGAGTTCTCTTAACATTAATTTGTGCATTCAAAACTCCGCAACTCGTTCTCTAATTAGCATTGTTTAGTTAATTCACCCACCGCGCCGTTCCATATAATTGTTTTAGTTCATTAATGTTACATCTCTTCTGTGGTTTTGCTGTCCTGGTACATTTAGCTGTTGAAATGTAAATTGCTGGTGTGGAAGATTAATTGATATGGGCTTCGCTTGCGTCCTAGATAATTATAATAGCCTAATCCTTATCATACTCGTAATTTGTTGCGCTTTATCAAACTTGATAAACATACAGACTTATTTTTTTTAAATAATAACTATGTAGGAACTTGGTTTCGAACGAATATGAGATTTTCCGAAATAGTTTTTCAAATAAGTTAAACAAAACAAAGCAACACCAATAAACAAGTTAAATAAGAAAAAACCATTTGGTTATTTTAACACTTATTAGCATGTTCTTATTTTTTTTTTATCTATGGAAAATTTGAATATGGCATCCGCTAATCAGTAATGATTAAAAAGTTTCTTAAATAATGTTGTGTATTTTTTATCAATTATTGTATGAGTAGTATTAGGATAACATGAAATGAAAGACAGTTTGGTTACTAATACAGAAATGTGGTCAACATATTTTTTTTTAATCTATGGAAAATTTGAATATTGAATCCGCTAATCAGTAATGATTAAAAAGTTTCTTATATACCTAATGTTGTGTATTTTTTTATCAATTATTGTATGAGTAGTACTAGGGTAACATGAAATGAAAGACAGTTTGCATACTAATACAGAAATGTGGTCAACATTTTTTAAACAGAAAAATGTAGTAGTAGCATTTTTGCTCGACTTTGCAATTTCACCCGGACACTTTACATACACACAGTCGCGAATCTTAGAAAAATGTTGTACTTGACATTACATTAGTAGCGGTAGTGAAAGATATCCCCCTATATGTTAAATTTTTACATACATGCACAAGTTAACTGGTTTTCTGAATAAAACACTGTTTCTTTTAAAAGGACAAAATCGTAAATTAATGCTGTGTGGTTCTGATTCTTTTTTAAACTTTTGAGTTAAATGTTTAAGTGACAGGGTTTTAAATATTTAAACCTTCATTTCTTTAAAATATAAGTCATCCTATAACCGTTTTAACTTCTTTTAAAATTCTCACAAAGTAATAACGCCATCGTCTCACTTTCCATTGCGTTTAATAACCGTAAATAAATCGTTCTGTGTTCTGTAAAATGTGAAAATTGCCCTCGAAACCGACGATATAATAAAAAATAATGGTGTTTTTATTTAAACACGGCGAAACTCAAGTGGGATGGAATTTTTCGCGCCTACAATTTGTTCTGTCGGCGGGACCGTTTGCACTTTATTTTGTCAAGATTTAGGGGTAATGGAAACGGTAGCGGTACCAGGAATGTAGGTAACGTAAGGAGGTTAAATTATGCTGTAGAGTCATATTGCTGATAAGACTAAGAAGGTACTGACTAACTTCAAGATATTGGTGTCTTACTCGTAATTTATAACGAAACAAGGCTATATTGGTCTAATTGTCGTTATTGTATTTATGTATTTTACATTATTTATGGTCTTATTGATCTCGATCTTACGTCTTTTCGTTCAGTCCATCCAAATGTTATGGTATGCATAAAGTATAATGCTAAAACTCACGAGGTAGTTAGTAAGGGCGTGTTATTCCATATAAATAAAAACGTGCGACTGCCGCGCTACTACCGTGCTGCGGCCGCGCGTCTTTTATTTATATGAAAAAAAAAAGCTGCGTGACGGCAGCGCTGCAACCGTACTACTGTCGCGCGGCATTCTGCGGCTAATTTGAAGGCACCCTAAAAAAATTATAGTTGTATCGTTACAATTTTAATGATTCCCCATTTTTTTTTTATGGTAGGTTTAATCATCCAATGACAAATCCCGCCCTTGGGCGGAGCGGGAAGTAGTGTCAGACTCTTACTGACTAAAAACCTACCCCGTTCCTTCGTAGCCTATCGTGCCGGGACCGGGTATTCCTTTCGGAAGTTAACCTTTGACCCAGTAGGCTTCGACCCTGCCTGCCTGCACCTAGCAGGCTGGGCCTCTTCGGTGTGCTGACAACTACTTGAGGCGCGCGTGGGAACAGAACGCGCCGTCGACGACTTGGGCTCGGTCGGGTCGGTTACCGGACGATTGGACAGCGTGCTACCCATTGCACGCCGTCCGCAAGCCCTGTCAATTTGGACAAATTGTTTTAAATTTGACATATTATTTTGAAAATTTAAGTGTATTTTCTATAAATAATTTGTTATAATATGTCTATTCTTGTAATTGCCTTTTTCTCTCTCTTTTATTACATCTACCATTATTTTGCTCTGCATCACCTAAAGGTTGACTGATAAAAAATGTCTAAGGCATTAAGTCCACCCCTTTCCAGTCATTTTGTGTGGATAAAGTATTTAATAAATAAATAAATAATGAAGTAATTGGGATCTCTAGTTAAATTCTTGTTTTTCCCTCAACTTACGACCGAGGCTATCCAGTGACGCTGCAAAGGGGATATACTTAACGCATACCCATACAAGTTCATAAAAAGAAAACTATTTACAGAAAGCGAAGCGGTGCGGAATGGGTTCCGGGTGGCTCTAATGAGCTTTGAACTTTTATTTCAAGGGGTTTTCCATCGTAAACTAAGTGGTTGTATAATACACCGTTAAATTTTAGTCGTTTTAATCCCGTGGAGGGTCGATTCGGTACATGAATCACTATCGATTTGTAAAGAGAAAATTAAAAAATAAAGTACTTTTTTTTTAATTCCAATTAATTTACGCATGTACGGAATTAATTTCTTTAAGTAAACGTCAGCTGAGCGAGGTCAATGAACTGTAGGTAGTTACTACGCAACGACCGACAACTACCTACAAGCTCATTGACTCGTTTACTTAAAGAAATTAATTTCGTACGTGCGTATATTACTTCGAGTTTTAGAAAAAAAGTACCTTATTTTTTAATTTTATCTTTACAAATATAGTGTTTCATGTACCTGATCGACCCTCCCCGGGATTAAAACGACTAAAATTTAACGGTGTACAAAACTTTATTTGCAAATTAGTACCATTTTTCTACCCAGCCGTTTCGGAAATAGAGGATGATATGTTATATTGTGATAGACATTATATTCTTTTTCATTACTCATACGCTGAAAGTAGGTCTGAAGTTGCCCGAGAAGCGGGTTGAAAGTAATACTTTTCATCCCTAGGGAGAATCACTTTCAACTGACAGCTGTCAAATTATTAAAAAAAAAACTAGTTCTATCTTCGCATTTCTATTGTCTATGTCTCAACTTTCTATACAGCCAGTCAATTACAGCGCGATGTAATATTGAAATTAAGAGATAAGTATGTATATTTTTTTTTAAATTACATAATTATTTATAATTTACTTTCAATTAATTCTTTAATTTTTTTAAACTAACATAGATATGAGAAATATTTACCATTTTTCACTGATATAAATAAAAAAATATGGATGAATAGCCGATTGACCACAAAAAAAAAACAAAATGGCGGGAAACTTGTTGTAGAATTTTGTTTATAGTTATACTTTACTAAATCTCTGCCGTATGAATTTTTTTAATTACACAATAATCAGATTCAGTTAAGGATTCAACGCCTGATTCTTAAGAGAATAGGTTAAAGCAGTAGTCGGAAACTTTTTACGACCTAAATTAAAACGAAACATACCTAAAATCATACGACGACCTTTGACGACGACTCAGGTTTTTATTTTTATTTTCCTTTTATTCGTAATGAAAAGCACAGTGTTTACCTCGGGTGAAAGGCTTATTTAGTCCCTCGAATATTAGCGACCTCGCTTCGCTCGGACGCCAAACTTCTTCTCGGGACTAAATAAGTTACTTTCACCCCTAGGGTAACAATGTACTATTATGGATAGTATTATTATAAACGCATCCAGTAACAGCTATATGCACGTTATTTTGTTTGTGAGCGCCTTCATTCGGTGAGTGTATGTTTTATTCAGCAGTCTCTCTCGTCAGCTGATGTTTCGAAATGGAGCGCTCACTATTTGCAACTGACTATATAATCGCGACTAAATATACATATTTATATTTTTTAGTTTTAGAGCTATTAGTAGAGATGATTATTGCTGGGAAAATAATTTGTGTGAATGTGAATATCTTGCTAAAGAAAACGAGCAATTGGAACCGAGCTTCGAAAGTTTTATACGTGCCCATTTAGGCCTATGTGGACTAATATATACTTTTTTTTTATACTATCACACAACACCGTCTAGTCCCAAGCTAAGCAGAACTTGTGTTATGGGTACCAGACAGCTGATAAACATATATATTTCTAAATACATACATATTATAGATAAATAACACCCAGACACAGAACAAATGATCGTGTTCATCACACAAACATTTGTCGTGGGTGGGAATCGAACCCACGACCTCCGGCATAGCAGTCAGGGTCACTAACCACTAGACGAACAGGCTACTTTGCTTAGGTCTCTTTGAGGAATTCAAGGAGTTGTCGATCCGGACTTGATCCTTACAAGACGGTCAGACGGCGATCTCCAATTGCTTGCTATCCGCAAGCGCCTATAATGACCGGCGAGATTTTTTTACCCAACTGCGCCAGGAGGAGGGTTATGTTTTTCGAGAGTATGTATGTATGTATAATGGTTTGGCACGCTCTGCAGCCTGAACGGCTCGATGGATTTTAGCTTGAGAGGTGTCGTTAGATTTGTATTTACTGTGAGAGTGACACTGGGTATATCAAAATAAAAAAAACAAAATGGCGGATTTTTAGCGCCTATTTCAAATGTTTGGCACGCTCTGCGACCTGAACGGCTCGATGGATTTTAGTTTGAGAGGTGTCTTTAGATTCGTAATTACTTTGAAAATTTATATCATAATAAAATAAAACTTAAAAAATAAAAAATAAAAAACGGTAGTAAAAACTATATAATATTTTAAATACTGGCAGTCGGGACCCATTCTAGAATTGAGAGCACATACCTATATTACATTGCAGATTACTCCAATCTATTGACTAGACGGCTGACTTTCTAGAATGGGTCCCGACTGCCAGTATTTAAAATATTATATAGATAAGTGCAATCGGGTACAACGACTTTCTTGTTTTAGGGCTTTTTCATGAATGCTGAAAGAAAAGCAGTCGGGTTTTTAGTTTTTTAAATTACCGTTTTTTTATAGTAGGTAAAATCATCAAATGACAAATCCCGCCCTTGGGCGGAGCGGGAAATAGTGTCAGACTCTTACTGGCTTAAAACCTACCCTGTTCCTTCCCTGCCTTGGTTCCAGGGCCCTAGTATGCATTTTCATACCTCCCCAGAGCATGACCGGCGAGATTGCAATCAAGCACTAGTTTTTATCATTTAAAAAAGTCAACGCATGAGGTTTGTCTCCACCTCATAGTTTCAGCTGCTATCTTTTTCTCTTTACAGCTTTGCTAAAAGAAAGAGGTGACTGCTTTCCGTCCTTTTGTCATCATCATCATCAGCCTTTTAATGTTCCCACTGCTGGGACACAGGCCTCCTCTCTAAGAGAGGGAAATGGGCCGTAATCCACCACGCGGGCCCAGTGCGGGTTGGTGGATGTCACACGTCTTCGAATTTTTGGTTCTAGGACATGTCGGTTTCTTCACGATGTTTTCCTTTACCGTTTTGAGAGCAGTGGTGATGAAATAAATTACACAAAGTAATGTTCTTGACCGGGTTTGAACCTGCGACCTAATACTCGTAAGTCGGGGCCATTACCACTCGGCCACCACTGCTCCTCCTTCCTTTCAATTCATTCGAATCACCCACAGAACAGATCAACAGACAACAGATCTCACCTCATACCATGACCTGAACCAGCGCTGGACGTTAAAGGTCCCCGAACAATCGGAAATAACCACCACCGAATGCTCCATTGTGTTATCCAGGCGATCCGCGAGGCTGAAATTTTCTGGAGTAGCGACTGCAAACCTGAAGGTCGATGACCTGGTGAGGCCCTGAGCCTCTCGCATTCATTGTATTTCCACGAGAGCGAGAGGCACACGGCCGGTCGTTGAGGTGATACTTGGGGGTTCAAAATCAGCGTAAATGTAGATGAAAATTAAGATTTACTTATCATTTCAGACGAAAAACAAAGCCTTCCCTAAGTGTCACCTCAACAAATGATGGGACCATTTGTTTCGCATCTATTACATTCCCGCGGACATCTGTCCACATTGAGATTTACTATCACTTATAAAAACATAACAGTCCTATAAAAAAAAAATATATACAATAATTCTCTTCTCTAAGTCAGCGAAAGTGTTTGTCTATCTGGCTTGTGTTATCGTTATCTCTAGAGAAGCGTTGGCAACACGCCACCACTCTTTATCTCCGGCTTTACACCTGACATGTTGCTCTCTGTGCGCTTTAAATGTAAAGGCAAGAACAGAAGATTTTATCTATTCACTTAGATTTTGTCTAGGAACAGTTGGAACAAAACTTATTTTTTTAATGCATTTTTATTTTATTATTTACCGGCAGAAGTTACTTGCATAATTACACTAAATACGTTAAATTATGAAATGATGAAGAATCATCATCAGTCAAAAGATGCCCACTGTTGGTTAAAAGCTCTCCCAAGTGTCGCCACAGTGAATGGTCCTGTGCATCATGCATCCATCGTATACCCGCGATTAATTTAACTAAATATAAATTAAACTAATAAGAACTAGCTAAAAATAAAAACACACAATGAGTGTCGAAAAACTCGTCCACATAAGCAGTGTGCTTAAGACTGGTGGCAATACCAAGCTGTATGGATTGCCATACAGCCTGGCCATACCTTGGACGGAACATAGGTAATCATTGGATTACGTATGTTCCGTCCAAGGTAAAAAACCTTTGGTGGACAGATCTCTGATTAATTTTTGAGTACTGGGTAATTTGTGAAGGTGGAAATGTTGGTCCTATAAAGACCCATTTTTTGTATTTAAGTAGAAAATAGGATTGAATCATTTTTGTTAGTTATTTTTGAATTTATTTGGAACTAGTAGTCCCTGCGGTTTTGCTCCCGTCTTTAGTCACTGCTGCGCTCCTATCGGTCGTAGTAGATAAGGCTATATAACAATACAGCCTTACTTTCTTCCGTAAATGGGGTATCCAACAGTAAAAAAATAATAATCCAATAGTTCCTGAAATTAGGGCGTTCTGACAAAAAACTCTTTAGAAATAATATGATAAATATTTTTTTTCAAATAAACGTCAGCTGAGCGAGGCCAATGAACTATAGGTAGTTAGTACGCAACGACCGACAACTGCCTACAAGGTCATTGACTCGTTTACTTAAAGAAATTAATTTCGTACAGGCGTATATTAACTCAAGTTTTAGAAAAAAAGTACTTTATTTTTTAATGTTATCTTTACAAATCGATAGAGTTTCATGTACCGAATCAATCCTACGCGGGATTAAAACGACCAAAATTTAACGCCAGCCAGCCCCCAGCTATATTATGCTAGCTATCAAAAACATCAAAAAAAAAACCTAAGAAAAAATTTAATAAGTTTAGAAATTTCCAACTTTGTAATAACAAGAGAGAGAAAAATAACTCAAGAGCTGTTCAGTACATAAGTCCGTCCCACGTAAGAAACCTTCGTACATCAGACGCCATGTTTCTTTCTTCAAAGATTTAAAATAGGTCATGATAAAAAGGAGCTTCGATGAAAAGGAGCTTGAGCTTGAGCGAATAAAATGATACTCGTAAATATTTTTCTTTTAAACTTATTTGAGGATAAATGTATGCCTTTGCCAAACAAGTTAGACTTACCTAACTGGACCGTTTTTCCCTGGTAAACGTAGACGTGCACAAGTTTGAAGTCAATCGTAAATTTCGACTCGGCTGGGCAGCGTTCGGAAAGCTGCGCGGTATCTTCTTGTCCAATATACCACAGTGTTTCAAGAGGAAAGTCACCAGTGAGTGTTGCCAATGATGACATAGGTATGGCTCCGAAACGTGGTCGCTTACAGTAGGCCTCATCAGAAGACTTAAGGTCACTCTAAGGGCAATGGAAAAGGCTATGCTCTGAGTTTCCTTGCGTGATCACATCAGCAATGAAGATTTCCGCAGAAGAACCAATGTTACCGACATAGCGCAAAGAATCGCCAAACTTAAGTAGCAGTGGGCAGGATACATTGCTCGTAGAACAGATGGTCGATGAAGGCGAAAAGTTCTGGAGTGGTGACTACGTACCAGAAGACGCAGAGTTGGAAGGCCTCCCACAAGGTGGACCGATGATTTGGTGGAGGTCACGGGAATCCGATGGATGCGAGACGCACAGAACTGGTCGTTATGGCGACACTTGGGGGAAGCCAATGTTCAACAGTGGACGTCTTTCGCCTGAAATGATTATAAACTTAATGAATTTTAGAAACCTTGATCTGGAACGCAAAGAGCAACTGAAAGAACCAAATAAGACCCAAACAAGCATACGTAGATACACACAGCAGCAGCAGCAGGCTCTAGATGGGACTCAAGCTTCCTCTCTAGGAGAAGAAATGGGCCATAACACACCACGCAGGCCCAGTGCGGGTTAGTGATTGTCACATGTCTTCGAATTTTTTTTGGTTCTAGGACATGCCGATTTCCTCACGATGTTTCCCTTCACCGTTTTGAGAGCATTGATGGCCTAAAGTGGTAACGGCCCCGACTTATGAGTCGTGTCGCGGGTTCAAGCCTAGCCAGGCGCTTTACTTTGTGTAATTTACATACACACATTGTAAAACTAGTTTTCTAAAGAACCCAAACATGTCAATTTCCTAGAAAACATGCGGTTTAATATAGAGTATGCATCTATACTTGTATTCGAACTGCAGATCATGCTGGAAAACTACTCTAGTTTATTAATGGTTTTCTACTAACTTCGTCACTTGAAAAGCCAAGGAATTGCAGTGTGAAAGACGAATTCTGTGCTTGAGCTATATTTGTAAGTCACGGCACGGTTTTTGGTAGGACTTTTTCCAATGTATGTTTAATGGCTGTTACTTATTCGGGTTTAATTTTTTTTTATCACACAGTGCGGTCTAGTCCCAAACTAAGCAGAGCTTGTACTTTGAGTACTGGACAACTGATAAACATATTTAAACAAATAATATATATTTCGGACGACTGATAAACATATTCATACTTACAAATAATATATATTTATAAATATACACCCCTATTTTTTAATTAGTGCACAAAAAAATGGGGCTCGATCAGTACCCGTTACTGATCATAATTTTGTGTAGTCAAAAGTACAAAAAACTAAATCCCAATATTGTCCACGATGTCATTATTAGTAAATTCATAATTGGATCATTATTCATAACAATTACAACTAGAAAATATGTACTAAGCGCAGTGTTTTCCATTTTTATTGACATTCTTTCATTCATAAACAATATTTCCAGAAATTGCCTGTACAATGTTTCCAGAAATTGAGTGAGATTTTGGGATATAAACAAACGCTCATAACTTTGCTGTTTATGAATATTATTCAGATTCATTTATTAATTGTCAAACATAGGTACATTATGCATTGAGACTTTACTTAAATAATAACAAGACCTTTTCTAATAAGCCCTTTAAGTATTTGCCATAATTAAAAACTAGTGGTGTATATAATATTAATATTATATACACCCAAAAAATTTGAGGGGACCATCAACAATCAATGACAATGGAAAACCATCGATACGATAAGAAGAAGAAGAAGATTTCATGTACCGAATCGACCCTCCATGGGATTTAAACGACCAAAATTTTACGGTTTATATGCCCATTGGTGTAGTAATTAATAGCCTTGACTTCTAAGTCAGAAGTCGTGGGTTCGACTTCCAACCAACGCTAATGTGTGTGTGATGAAAACTATGAATTGTACCATGTCTGTGTGTAATTTATTAACGATATGTATATGTAAAAAATACGTATATTTATCAGCTGTCTAGTACTTATAGCACAAGCTCTGCTTAATTTGGGACTAGATGGCGTTGCGTGAAAGTTATATTATTATTACTTATATTAAAAACTAAATACACTTTACAAAAAAAAAAAAAAAAAAAAAAAAAAAAATACACTTTACCTGTTGGTACTTAATTAATTTGACAGTTGCTAAGCGCTAAACCGTACAAAGGTTGTAATAAAATGTAATAAACAATTTTTGGTATCTAGTAGAGATCTTTACGCAGTGTTATAAAATATGTCGCATTATAAATAATTGGTACTCATAGAGATTCTTTTAAGCTGACCACAAATGCTTTTGATATCTATGAGACCTTTTTCTTGAGTCTAGACGAAATTCCCCGAATTCCCCGAAATTTACTGAACATTTCGTCCCTCACATGACTAACTGACATAACTAGCATCGGGCACATTTTACAGGGCAACCTATTTTCTGTTTAGAACTTGATATCTGGAGATGTAGCTAATGCCAGGCGCGTCTTAGAAACAAATTTATTGTATACATAGACAGAGAAAAAAGTCGGCGTACATACAGTACATAGTTTGACTGGCCTGTTGGTCTAGTGGCTAGTGGTCGTGGGTTCGATTCCCACCCAGGACAAATGTTTGTGTGATGAGCACGATCATCTGTTCTGTGTCTCGGTGTTATTTATCTATAATATGTATGTATTTAGAAATATATAAGTATGTATATCAGCTGTCTGGTACCCATAACACAAGCTCTGCTTAGCTTGGGACTAGACGGTGTTGTGTGATAGTTGTGGAATATATTATATATTATTATATTATATAGTCCATTTACATTTTGTATGTATTCATTTATTTATCGACATATAAAACAGTTACGTCACTTTGTGTAGTGTTATGGGAGGTAAAATAAAGGATGTTTGTTTATATATTATTGATTATAAATAAACAAAAATGTCAGTCACAATATCTAACCTTCAGCACATCATATTTCGTTTAATCTTAACGGTAGTAAACGTGTGTTTGCATTGTAATGAATTGTTAATCCTAATGACTAACTTTTCATTTTTTTGTCATTAAAGATAGATACAAATTATTAATTTGCACAAAACATGCTAGAAATCATAATATCTAATTTTATCAAAGCTATTTCCTTTAATCTTAATGGTAGGCAAAGCAAGTTATTCATAATATCAGGGGGCATGGGTTAAGTCAAAACAAACCTGTGGCCCTGGAAGGCAAAGAAAGAACAAACGAGTGGGTTTTAGTCAGTAAAAGTCTGACACATGAAAAAAAAAGTCCACCCTTGAGTAGAGTGGAAGGGCCGCTCTACCCAAGCTTGGACTTTTTTTTTAGGTTGAAATCATCCAATGACATCTATTGGATGATTTCAATCTGAAAGAAGTTATTCAAAATATAATCACATACTTAAACCTCATTTTAAATTAAAGTTAAGGAAATGGCACAATCAGCCTTTTAAATGTCAATAACTTATTATTAATCTTTTTAATACGACACAAGACACAATAGAAAGATAATAGGCATTCGCTTGGAACTTGAGTAATTAACTTATTTTAAACAAATTCTCGAAATAAAATAAAAAAAAACAAACTTTAATATCAGTTCTGATAACTTAAACAAAAATAAAACTGAAACATCTTAATACTTTCCAAAAAATATCACAACCAAACCAGAACCAACAATAATGAAACCAACTTAATGCGAAAATGATCTATATAACTCAATATATTCGGACTATCTAATAACTGGTGTATTACAACTAATTAACGACATCAAGTGGTTATAATTTTCAACTGAAATTTGGTCCTATGACATTAACGTCAATTAGCCAAATTTAATTTTTTCTTCCAAGCAGATACGTCGACGGACCAGGTAGCTTTATCTTTCCAACGGTAATAGATAGAGATGCAACGATTAGTGGAATCCATTCGAAAAAAAAACAATAAACAAGCTCAAAAAAAATAAAAATTCAAAATCGTTTATTTTACATAAGCCTACGTGGGCACTTATAAAACGTCAGAAACTAGTGCACGGTTCCAATTGGTCGTTTCCTATGGAGCAGAACCGGCAAGAAACTCCATGGTTACTCTTTTAAAAAGTGATTGTTTCTATATACAATGTTTTCATACTACAATATTAATAGATATGAGAGGATAATGTAGACCGGTCAGCTTTGTACCCAAAACCACGGTAAAAATTGTAATCCTTGAATCTACAGAGTCTACGGTGTTCTCACATTCACATTATAAAAGAAGCTATACAAAAATAAAAATAAACCTGTCAATAAATTAAAGATGTATACAATAATAAATTACTAGTAAGTTTATGTATTTAACTTAGTTTTGACGAAAATTGCAGTTACGTCAGTTTGTCATGCGAGGGACGATTTGTACCCCACGAAATATGTACATAGGTGTGTAGATGTAAAGGTATAAACAATTCTGAAAGTAATTCCAACAGAGAGATACAAATAACTCACAGATAGCAACATTGATTCCCTAAGATTTTTCGAACGAATCTTCATGCGCTCTATAGACTCGATTGCCATAGTGACAAAAAATAGTAATGTTAATTATATGAGGTTAACTCACGTAATAATTTAATAAATATAGGATTGTTGCCTTAAAGGCCCAGTTCCCAGGTGGCAAGCCAGAAAGGAGGCTCGCGGTTATTTGGGAGACCTTTCGATAGGTATCCCCGCACCATTCTGATGGCCCTGACCCTCTAGAACGCGTTCAGCTCCACCGCCGGTCGCTTCCAAAACGATTTCGCAAGTACCAGCGCTCCGTAAAGGGCCATGGAGCGCTCAAACCCCACGTAAATTCTCCAGCACTTGGCCTCTTAACCCCTAGATTGGCCAGGAGCAGCTTGAGGACTGCCCTGGCCCGCTCCAATTAGCGATCCAGGCGACGGAAATGCTCCCCAGAATCTCTCCAGCTATCGAAGACGAGTTCCATGTACTTTATCGTCACCCCGACACCGCTACTTTTCAGTTCTGGTGAAATCTGTTCCGTATAATAAATATTACTGCAACCACGTGGTAAAGAATAATATACTAGATTTTTCAAGCGAATACACTCACGTAAAATCTAAAATTTATTGCTATCCCAGGACCTATACATTTATATAGAATAAGGCAACCCGTTGTTTTCCTTCCGTCTGTGAGAATTTAGACAATTATTTTAAATATTTATTGGAAACTAAGCAGGTTTGAATTTCAACAGAATTGCACTATGGTTGCTTCGGCGTAGTCACGTAGCACTAGATTATGACGTCTTAGCTACGCTGCCACGGCGTATCTCAAAGTGACATTTTGAATTCAGGATTCGAGATAACTATCAAATAGAATGACCTCTTTGTCATACGAATTAAAGTTTAAGTTACATTGCAACCTACATGAGTTGGATCCTCAAACAAATGTTATTTGAGGAAATTTTTGATGGGTTCAAGGATTGTTCGAAAGAGCTACAGCGCTCCTGGAGTGCAAAAAGCAACAGAAGAAACACAAATCGGTTTTAGTTAGTAAAGTAATATTATATATTCCCTAACTATCACGCAATGCTATCTAGTCCCAAACTCAGCAGAGCTTGTGCTATGAGTACTGATAAACATATTTATGCGTTTCTAAATACATAAATTTAATAGATAGTGTAGCATACACGATCATAACAAACATACAAACAGACAAACGCACAACTATACAACCACACACACACAATGTCAAACATCTGTCGTCTCGTTCCTACACTCCACGCAGCGTGCGGGGTGGGGAGAGTCAGTCTGCGTCCCACCGCCGCAGAGTGAAGACGTGTTCTAGTGAGGATAGCGAGCCGATATATAAACTTAGCAAATGGTTCATTACATCATCATACATAGTTATTTCATTGTAGATTAGTGTCTACTACAGATAGATTATACCCACACGCAGAACAAATGATCGTGCTTATCACACAAACATTTGTCCTGGGTGGGAATCGAACCCACGATCTTCGGCTTACATTTGTACAATGTGTACATGAGCGCATCACTTTATTTTTCCTGTTAGTAATTATTTATTTCATCATCATCATAATTTCAGCCGAAAGACAAGCACTGTTCGACATAGGCCTCCCCTAAGTGTTGCCACAATGACTGGTTCTGTACGTCAATTTATTTTTCAATACACTAACTTGAAAAACCGCTCTTATCCCACCGCTTTTAGGTACGCAATGGATTGTTTTCCGCACTAGTGCGATAAAGTGCGCGTGCTTGCTCTTTCCACAATTTTACTGTAATAAAATTATTTATCGTATCAGGTGCGGGTTGTCTTCCACGAGGCGCGCGTTAACCCCCACGAGTCGAAAGTGTATTGAAAAACGTCGTTTGACACACGTGCTTTGTCACTGCAGCCCTCGGCTCCATAACACACTCGTCTACGGCTCGTGCGTATCGGTCGCTAAGGAAAAATTTCTGCACTTGTATCTTATATTTACACACACTTAAAAATGACAGGACTAGGTTTTTTAGAAAGAAATCTGCAAAATATCGAAAAAAAAATATTGCACTCGGGTGAAACCGGGTAGGCTGTTTTTATAGTCATTTCCTTAAAGAATACCCATGACTTGCTATATTTTTTCTGAGGAACCTGATCGTTTATTAATGGATCGTATGCTCGGATATTAAGTTCCGTATTTTCCTCCAGTGACGAAAATGACTTAGGCCGTGTTTACGGAGACGCGGCGCGTTGGGCGTTTCATCGTAAATTGCAGCAGCGGGCCGCGCCATCGCTTGCGCAAAAACAAACATATGGCAATGTACGACGGATCGCCCGACGCGCCGCGCAACGCGCCGCGTCTCCATAATCGAACACTAAGTTAACCAAAAAGTTTAGTTTTTTAGTAAGTAATTCACAGCTGATATTTGTTTATCTGTAGAAACTTTATGCTCATAACACTGTACAAAGGCGTACTTAATGCCTTAAGCATTTTCTATCAGTCACCATTAGGGTGGTGCAGAAACATAACAAACTGTTAAGTCTTCGTAACAGACGTAATATGGTTCAATATTATACAATTGTTCTAAATTTTAAACTCGTTGACCGATTCTCCTTCATTACTTGGAAAAATATCACTAATAGCACACGCTCAGCTACCAATATTTATACGAATAAAACAACGATTTGTACTTCCTCGTCTAAATAAAACATATACCAGGAATTCATTTTTATACCTTTCCACTAACAATTAGAACAGAGAATTTACAGACATAGATCTTTTTAACATTCCCCTTGAACTTGAAAAAAAAGCTAAAAAGTCGATATATAATTAAAACTTGAGTTTTTACCATTTCACTAAGTTTTAAACATTTTTGCGCTTCAGTGAACTTAAAAATTAAAATTATATTCTTAACGCGTCCTCCATTTAAGAGTTTACAAATTGTACTAAATTTTTCCATTACTTTTGTCGGCACTATAAGTCTTTTGTAAGTAAATTAATAGCCTAAGAATTATATTTTTTTGACTGTTTGATGCCAAAATAAAAAAAATAACAAAGTAGATATTCATATCTGTATATTCAACTCTCTCTCCTCGGCCACCGTAAGCGTGGGTTTGCGGACGTCGAGCAATGGGTAGCTCGCCGTTCACGTGTCCGATAAGGAATTAAGGACAGCTCGATCAGTCATCGATAGTGCGTAGTGTTCCAACCGCGCCTCAACGAAATGTCAGCCAATGATAGAGTTAAAAATCTACAAATGACAACCAGGACTATTGGCACGGATCTCGGTATGGTAAGGTCTCCCATCCATAGACTGACCTTTCTTAACCTTGGAAATCAACTCTGTTATTTTTTGTCTTTATTTTACGTAATAAACTTAAAAATAAAATCTCCAACCAAAAGGCTCTTGCTATTAAATCGCAATATCGCTTTCACTAGAGTACCAGGGTATCAGAAACGTGAGAGAGTTTTAGAATTTCCCAAAATAACGGTGTAAATATTCACCTTTATTTTTCCAGCTATTTTGGCGTCCCGAACAATTTGCTGGCAGTACATTTTTGCGGGGTATCAGTTTACTCGAGATAATTTAGGCAAACCGTATTTTTTAGGATTTAAGGTAAAATGTTATGTCCGGTTGAAAGTGTTTCATTGACTGCGATTGAATCAGAGTTTTGATGTGCAGGATTGTTCAAAAGAGTTTCCACGGCCTTAGAACCCAAAGGGTAACGGTTCAAAGGTAGGTTTTATTCAGTTATTGACACTCCCTCTGTCATAACCCAGAGCTTGGAAGATTATTTAATGACAAAATAAGTTAGGATGTAGGTGTGATTGGTTGGTAACTTGTCGAGTTAGAGTAACTAGGAAGCCATAAGTTCGTTGCAGATTTTTTATGTTGATCCTTTTTGTTCATCATGTGAAAAAAAAAAATACTTAAAACAAATACTTACAAGCAATATGCCTAATATGTTACTAAACATTATGTTTGGTTAAAACAACCTTTATAACCTCGTTTCTCAATAACATAATATTCAATAGTTATTTTTGTGGCAATATTGTTCCTTGGGTCTACACTCTTCAGCTCTTTTGTCTCCAAAATAACGCACGAGTACACCTCCTTTACTACATGAGCCCCTAATACTATTCATCGGAAAACTCCGCTCAAACAAACTTCTATTGAATTCGTATGAAAACTCTGAATAAAATAAAATATGAAGGCTACTAATACAGAACAAATAAGTTATATATTTCAGTGGCTATGCGTGCTTTGAACACTTGAATGTGTGGGTTATTGAAGAGAGCGAATTCTTCTAAGTAAAACCGCTGGGGCGAATTTTTAGGAGTTACAATGTTAATTCAATAACCTACTGAAATGTGTGCGGTTCGAAAGTCGATCAAACGTTGTTTATGATGCCTTTGTACTAAATTCCCATTTTACTCCTATTTTTATTGATCTTAAGATTTTAATTTAATTTTAACCATTTTATACGCGCATGTTCTTTCAGATCAAAACTCTATATAAAATCTAGGGTCTAGTGAATAGATTATTTCTAGGCAAGCGTGCTCCATCATTGACCGTATTATCGCTGACCATCAGGAGAAGATAGTGGCCAAACATTTTTGTAAAATAATATCAAGAAAAAATAAATGCTTCAAACATTAAAATATAAACTTTTTAATCTGTAATCTGTACCTATTACAATAGTAATAAAACTAAAGGAAGTTTTTTCTTTGTTTGAATGTGACAATTTCAGGAACCACTGGCTTTAATTGAGAAATTCTTTAAGTGTTAGACAGCCTATGAACAATAACTGAAGTTGCGAGAAAAACTGCGGAAGACAGCTTGTACATTATAAATACGTAAAGAATAGCACTTACAGAGGGAAAATAGTTTAAATATTTTGTTGGCAGAAAGCAATCTCCAAAAAATGTGTGGAATCAAACTCAAGCAATAGTTTATATCACTTAAAAAAAAGGCTTCACAAAAACCCACACGGTTGCATAATGTCATAGAACTGAAAAATTCTGAAAAACAAAAACAAAAAAAAATAATGCACGTTAACCGACCCGAGAACAAAAACATGAGAAAAAAATAGAGTAAGTTGATCAATTATCTGTTTTAAAAAGGATGCATTTATTTTGTTTAAATGAATCAATTTATGCTGTAACGGTAGCAGCTCACGTTGCACGTTTGTATATATATAAAAAAAGACAACCTGATTGATTGTATGGCAAACGTTTACCACAGGTCGGACGTACTCGGAATAAATGAAAAAAGTTTGTATCATGGGGACTATTCAATACTCTAAATCGAGTAACCTTATAAAGTTACTGAATTCCATGAAGTCATATGCAGAATTGTAAAGTTTATGTTAGAGAAAATACATTTATTTGAACTCGCACAAAAATAAAAGAAAACAATATAAAAGATTGGAAAAACATGTGCGAGGCCAAAAAGGCTCCTATCTCAGCATATGCCGTGATATTTTAACAAAAAAAGCAAAGTAAAGCAGCGATGGCATTCTCATAGGGCCTGGTAATGCCACGGACATACTCACGAAACACAGAGACGGACAAGATAATATATACTATGATAAGTTATGGACCAAGTGAATTTACCAAGTGACAAGAAGACATTAGAAAAAATGTTGCTGTTTAGAAAATAACAACTACTGAAATTATAAAACCGTGCCTTATAATAATACGACGGACAGTTAGATAATTTCATCTTTAGGGTAATTAAAACTTTTCTCTATAATTTGACATTAGTCATGAAAAATAACGAAAAGTATAACTGGAGAAGTCTAATCAACAATTAGATTTCTCCATTTATACCCATAATTAATTAAAATCATTAGTCCGAGAGTGAGCGAAACGAGCTCAGAATTTTACGACACTCCTACACAGATAGTTTAGGTTAGAAGAGGCTAGAGTGAGCGAACAAAGCGAGTGAATGATGTCATACTTAAGAAAAAAATACACGTGTTTGAGGAAATAAATATGTCTTATTTTGTCTTATGTTATGTGAAGTGGTTATTTTTAGCAAGCGTTTGATCATTGTGGTCGAATATAGAGCACTATTGACGATCACAGCAATCAAATGCGAGCATATCACGAAGATTAACAATCGGCCTCACGGGATCCAAAGGGTAGGCAAAATTATGATAGTTAATCACTTTCAACACAAACATAATCTCAAGTCTTTATCCCAAGGCAAAAGTTAAGTATCGTAATAATTTATTTTAAAACTAGCACTTTGTCAGCGACTTCATTTGCGAGAATATTTTCATAAAAACTTTAACACCAAGGGATCATGAACTTCAAGGAGTTGACAGCAAACCGTAGCGGCCCGGCAGAATCGAAGCCTACTGGGGCCAAAGATCGGTTTCTGAAAGGAAGATTCGGCCCCGGCATGAAAGGCAACGAAGGAGTGAGTTTTTAGTCAGTAAAAGTCTGACACTATCTCCCGTCCCGTCCAAGGACGCAGAGATATCTTTGGATGATTTCACCCACAAAGAAAACCCAAGAAGTGAAGATCCTCCATACCACCATTAAAACAACCTAAGTGGTTTTGTTAGGTGCTGTTCTAAAAATAAAAAGCGACAATCTATATTATTAATTACTTCTGCGGAATTCGCTATCTCTCGATATCAGGACGGCTACGAAGTCGGTATGCATTTAAACGGAAGTTGCGGAATTACTTTCTACACCAATAGCAGAATCATCTCAAAAACTCCTTTACTGTATGTATTTATATATGTATTGTATATATATATATATAATTAAATGTGTATGTTTAGTTTAAGCTTTATACTTGATTTGCGTAATACTTGTTTTCATATTAATATTATCTTTTATTTTTTTTATGCACCTGCCATATTGTCTCTCCGCCATCCTAGGTTGACTGGTAGAGAATGCCTATGCGCATTAAGTCCGCCTTTTTACGTTTGGTTGCATGAAGAATAAATAAATATTTTTTTTAGATTACTTTAATAACTTTCAAGTATATTGGTACTCGAAATGCATACAAACGGAATCGTAGACCATTAAAGGTTTTTCCAAAAAACATCATCACTTACCATCAGGTGAGATCAGTCGTGGAGAGGATCCAGCAGTTGGGACTCGAGGTGGCATTGCACAAGTCCGAGGCCATGTGCTTTCACGGCCCTCGGTACGCGCCACCACCGGGTTCCCAATTAACGGTAGGAGGAGTTCACATCGGCGTCGGGTCGACGATGAAGTACCTGGGACTCGTCCTCGACAGCCGGTGGAACTTCGAGGCGCACTTCCGACGTTTGGCTCCCCAACTTAATCGGACTTCGGCTGCACTCAAGCGGCTCCTGCCGAACCTGGGGGGTCCAGACGCCTCCTGCCGGAGGCTCTACGCTGGCATCGTTCGGTCCATGGCCCTTTACGGGGCGCCTGTGTGGGCGCCGACGCTGCGAAGGCGACCGGCGGCCCTGCTGAACGCCTGCCAGAGGGTCATGGCCATACGGATGATCCGGGGATACCGCACGGTATCCCGCGAAGCGGCGAGCCTCCTTGCTGGCCTGCCACCATGGGATCTGGAGGCAACAGTCCTTGCACGCATGCACGATCTGCGCGTGGAGATGCAACGCCGGGGCGAATCCCCGCTGCCGCGACAAGTCGCGGCTTGGCGGACAGAGTTCCGGCGAGATCTCATGGTGAAATGGCGAGAACGACTGTCGCAACCCTGTGCTGGGCACGCCACGATTGAGGCGGTAAGGCCCCTCTTTGAGGCGTGGCTGGAAAGGCCTCACGGCGTCATAACCTTCCGCATGGCGCAGGTACTAACCGAACATGGCAAGTTCGGGCGGTACCTGTACAAGATCCGTGCGGAGGTGACGCCCGGGTGTCGTCACTGTGCGGAACGCCCGGTGGACACGGTGGAGCACACGGTAGAGGTGTGCCCCGCTTGGGAAGAGCATCGCCGTGTCCTCGTGGGGGCAATCGGAGGCGATCTCTCGCGCCGGGGCTTGGTTCAAGCCATGCTCCGGAGCGAGGAGGAGTGGCAGGCGGTCGCCTCCTTCTGCGAAGCAGTAATGCTAGCAAAGGAGGAGGCTGACCGTATCAGGCAACGGCGCTCACGCCGCAGCCGCCGCCGTAACTCCGATCCAAATTTCCGGCCACCGTAGACGCGGGCTTGCGGACGGCGGGCAATGGGTAGCTCGCTGTCCGTTTGTCCGGTAACAGACCGGACCGAGCCCAAGTCGTTTACGGCGCGCACTGTTCCCGTGCGCCTCAAGGAGTTGTCAGCAAACCGTAGGGGCCCAGTAGGGTCGAGGCCTAGTCTGGGGCTCTGGGAAGGTATGAAAATGCATACCAGGGCCCTGGAACCAAGGCAGGGAAGGAACAGGGTAGGATTTTAGTCAGTAAAAGTCTGACACTATTTCCCGCTCCGCCCAAGGGCGGGATTTGTCATTGGATGATTTTACCTACCGTAAAAAAAAAAAAAAAAAACCATCAGGTGAGATAGTGGTCATGCCTGGGCCTATCAACAATAAAAAAAAACCTATTCTTACACCCGTATTTATAAAGAAGTAATAACTTGTTGTTGTAAATCTTCTTATATATATACTAGCTTTTCCCCGCGGCTTCGCTCCCGATCTATCCTACATAAATAAATGAGAAGGTTTTGAACTTGTTTTTTTTTTTTATTTAACGAAATAAAAATTATCCTACATCCTTCTCCTGGTTTCAAGCTACCTTCCTACCAACTTTCAGTCAAATCGGTTCAGCCGTTTTTGAGTGATAAATAGTGTAACTAACACGACTTTCTTATATATATATAGATATAGATTTTTTAAATTATAGAATGCAAATTGTTACTCAAGTAGTTACTTTTACCCAAGTACCTAATTAGTTTTACTCGTTTATAAATACGGGTGTTAGTGCTTGCTTATACGAATTTATGGAAGTTTTGTGAAAAATTTCATGTTTTTAGTCCTAATAATGTTTATAACTATTATATAGATAATTACAACTCGTGCAGATTATTATGCTAGACTCGTTAAGTATTTAAGCCTAACTGATACGTCATTACATAATTTCCACTCTAAGCCGGGTTCAGACATTCTCACACATGCACAAACATAAGTTAAAATTCACGGAGATTAACCGGCGAGGCTCTGTCAACTCGTTAGAGTTGTTACATGCAAAACCTTTTGTTAGGACATTCAATTGTACGACAAAAAAAAGTTAGATAAGTATTCACGTGGATGGAATATTGAGCTTTTTGTTAAAATGTTCACGGTTTCATGGTGTCCTTCGGAAAGTTTAAGTGCCTCACTTATAAATGGTACACGTGTAATGATAAAATGGCCGTGGACGAAGCAAAAGCAGTATAATGTCCTACATATTATGGAATCCTGGTAGTAAAAGCATGTGATATTTGTTTTTTTTTTTTACAATTTGCATATTAACTCTGTCAAATTACATTTTTGTATATTTTATTATTGTGAATTTGGGGACTATGTGAATTACTTTATCCTTTTCTTTAATTTTAATTAATGTCTGACAGTTATGAGTACTTTTTGTGGCCTACCCAAATGTCCTTTCTTTGTTATTAGTCGTCAAGTCGTTGAGCTCTTTGGCAGTCCTGAGTTGAGCTATACAAATACTGACAAATACTTGCACTGACTGGACAGGTCCACTCAGAACTGTGTGGTTCTTTCTTCAAAAGACCATCCCAGACACCAATCTGAATGGTTGTCATATGTTTTGACTATTAGATGTTTGCTGTATGGACTTTAAAAGATACTTTGACCCCTGAGTTTGTTTCGGTATTTTCTCAGGGTAGTCAGCTAGGAAACACCGGCCTCATCTAGTTAAAATTGACAAAAAAAAAAAAATGAAATTGACATGTAAAAGTGTTTCTAAAAACCTACTAGCTTTTGCCCGCGGCTTCGCTCCCGCTCTACCTTACTCTACCCTACTCTACCCTACCCTACCCTACTCTACCCTACTCTACCCTACTGCACCCTACTCTACCCTACTCTTACCCTACTCTTACCCTACTCTACCCTACTCTACCCTACTCTACCCTACTCTACCCTACTCTACCCTACTCTACCCTACTCTTACCCTACTCTACCCTACTCTACCCTACTCTACCCTACTCTACCCTACTCTACCCTACTCTACCCTACTCTACCCTACTCTACCCTACTCTACCCTACTCTACCCTACTCTACCCTACTCTACCCTACTCTACCCTACTCTACCCTACTCTACCCTACTCTACCCTACTCTACCCTACTCTACCCTACTCTACCCTACTCTACCCTACTCTACCCTACTCTACCCTACTCTACCCTACTCTACCCTACTCTACCCTACTCTACCCTACTCTACCCTACTCTACCCTACTCTACCCTACTCTACCCTACTCTACCCTACTCTACCCTACTCTACCCTACTCTACCCTACTCTACCCTACTCTACCCTACTCTACCCTACTATACCCTACTCTACCCTACTTTTCTTTGCTATAAACCTCACGGAGCCCGAGACCTTTCCAACGAATGCAAAACCGTGGAAATCGGTTCGTGCGTTCTGGAGTTATAGCGTCAGGAAGGAAAACCCGACTTATTTTTATATAGCAGATTTGCAAAATAAATATCATTTATCATTATCAATTATGTGAGGTTCTGCATTTTCATTAAAGTTTTTTTTTAAAGGTTCATAAAATAACTCCTGCTCTCCTAGTAAGTTTGATTACTAGATTTTTTTTACCTGCAAGGGGAGCAGGAATAGGTAGAATTTACGTGGAAGTAGTTGCAATGGTTTGTTTAAAGAAAAATTAAACTTTAATGTACCTACAAACTACCACCACTAACACGGCCCTGGAGCGCAAATGGCAAATGAGGGAACGTAGATGATTTTTTAGTCAGTAACAGGCTGACATAGGTTCTTGGAAAGTGTCCATTCTGTGTCGAGTCTAAGTTCTTTAAGACTCGTACAAATAAGCTGCTATATAATTTGCTATTTAATCCTTGTACCCCGTTTTATGTTAAAGAACGCTTTCAGTTCCTTAGTGATACACATAGTAGGTCCTTGAGTCATCGGAAAACCTAAAATTAAGTATTCGCGCGCATTCCACTTCCTTCGTTGTGGAATGCGTTGCCTATTGAAGTGAGGCGTGCTCAAACGCTTACAACGTTTAAAAAATTGGTGAAGGACCTTTCAGTTTGATTTTTCTTCTCCTGACTCAATTATATATTTTTGATATTTTATTAGTATATTATTTGGTATTGTATGTATGTCTTATTAGTATTATTTCTGAAGTTTGAACACTGATAACCCTAAATCTATTTCCTTTCACTCAGTCCATCCAAAGGTTGTCTGTAAGAAATTGCCCTGTGCGATAAGACCACCCATTGTACCCTTATTTATAATAATGTTTGTATTTGTTGTTTATGCGGTATACAATAAAGAATATATAAATAAATAAATAAGAACAAGAGGCTCTCTGATCGAACTCTCAAGCTTATGAAGGAGAGGCGTGAGATGATTCTGCAGTCTTCAGGCGATGCGTGCATATGTCGGCAGCTCAATAGACGGATCTGAAAGTCTCAGTAAAGCAACCTTTGCCGCTTATATACCGAGAAGATTAAGAAAGCGATTGAGCGGAATAAGGGCTTCAAAGATTTTGATTGACATCTTATCTATTAGATAAAGCCAGCTCACGAGACTGAAGACCGAAGATGGCAAATCGGAGCTTCTGGAAGCGATCGAGGCTTTCTATGGACAGTTGTACACGTCAGTTATCAATCCCACTGCCAATCTAGCAAACGACCCAAGAGCTAGATTGAACGAGCATGACTGCTGAGCTATAGTTTTGGCCAATCATGTTAAGCTTGTTAATACCAGTTTATCAATTACAAATTTAACTATAGATAATACGCAGAAGTGAAACGGAATTGACACCAAAGGTTCGGTTCAGATTCACTCGGTTTAGCCTTCCGCGAATTTAGGTGAAATTGTGTCGGCGACTGCGTCTATTGTTCAAGGAGGGTAACGTCTAAAGGGTTATTAATAACATTAGGAAGTAATAGAGAAGGGATCAAAGCATTTGATTTATTTTATTTAAACTGGCAATTTAGCAATATTGGGGTGACATAGGTTTTGAAATATAACATAAATTTACATTCTGTTTCTAAATAACATTCGAATACCAGTCCAATCTTATGTCAGCGATAATCAATATCAACACATACTTATCAAAATGTTTAAAGATGTTTTTAATAGATTGAAACGAACATTTTTTTCTTCTTTTTCAGGTAATCATAACAGCTACTGTAGAAAACTAAAACAGGCATAATGAGTAAGTAAGATATTTTTATTTAAAGAAATTCAAAGGAAAACAAACTAAGAAGAAAATTAATATAAACCATCTTAAATCAACGACCAAGTACTAGGACATCATAAAGTACAGAGACATCAACACCTCGTTTGAATCTGTTCCGGCCCGCGGAAGCCTCGCTTGACCACAATTGGGTCAAGCCACAGTCCCTTCAACCAGGGGCGCGTAATCTGAACCATTTTAACTGATTTACACAACTTACTTGATATGTCACGTAACTAAAACTGGGTTTAGGTCCTGTTTTGGGTAGATAAGTACAATTTTATTATTTTAAGGGGCACTAAAACCAAGCCTTTGCAAGGAACATGGCATTAATTTAGACTACATTTCTCTCTATTGTGGATTTATCTTGTTCTTTCTCAAAAAACATTCTGCGTTTATAAACTATTTGACATTCTTTGTATCCATTAATATCTAATTTTTCAAATTCAATTGTCACATTATTTTGAACAAAAAGATAAACAATGTGGCTGTTTGATTTATTTTCTAATACAAAATATTACTATAAATACTGTCTACTGTGTAATTCTTAAGATATTACTTACTTCGTATTGCAAACTGTCATACATCATCGGCCATGATGTACTAGGGTAACATAAACTCAAAGAACATCAATCACTGGTGTTGCAAGTGGCGCGTCCCCACATAATAGATAGTGTGGTGAGCCGGTGACACGTCATAATATCCTATGTTGTTGATCGACCGGTCTAACACCTAACTGTATTGTTGGTGACTTGGTATCACTTGCGAGTTCCGTCAGTACCAACGTCCCACATACTACCTACCTGTTATATACAAACAGTGTACAATAATTGTTTATTGAATATAAACCTTACACGCTTCTGCGATCCTAATTATGCCTTCTGTATTAGATTCAATTATAATAGTGATACGATTGAGTAACATAATATCATCTATCTATATTTACTGAACCAGCAAATTAGGTCTGAATGTTCGATTGTCTTGTTCAAACGCCATGGACCTCAATCCCTTTAATAGGCATATCATGGTCAAATAGATTGAGACAGATACTTTGTAAATACATAGTACTCTGTAACTTCATAGTAATTAATTGGTAAGGGACCTTACAAGTCATACAAGAGTAATATATGCAACAGAAGTACCTTTTAAGTTATTCCAAAAGAGTAAAAACTATTTACTTGTAAACATGAGACCTGTAATTAATCCCCATCTCTTTCTATAATAATAGATTAAAGATACTAGGATATCATATTCTCCAAAGTTTAAAAAAACCATCGTCGGTCTTGTAGCTAACTTTATAAACAAAACGTCAGTAACAGGGAAATTATGCAGAGATCCCTCCAGGCGTTACTTTGTTCTCCCTGAATGCTTCTTATTGTCCGTAAATATTCTTTTTAGAATTTTTAATTTTTAAACACGGTAATAATCATTAGATCGTGTTTTCATTCTGCAACCTTTAAGTTATTTTTTATACCATAGTCTGCTTTCATAAATTAGTCATTCCACCACGATTCCATTATCATTTTGCTAAAAGTTCTTAATCTGTTAATTCATAATGGCCGATCATTGATCGGTCAGTGGTCTAGTAATAGAATTGTGGTACAAGATATCTTGTAACGAATTAAAAGCAATTACTGCACAATGACGTTCTAAAGATATATGTCAGATATTCATTTGTCATTAAGTACGAGATTACCATTCTATGTGAAGAGTCAGTGGTTGATTGATGGAAAGTCATAATGACGCCATTATATTAGTAGATTACCAAATTTGTCAAAATCATCAATTATGAAATCAATGGTAAAAGACCATTCTGATACTATTTTAATTGAAGACTTGAGGCCCGGGTCCAGTGTACAGTCATTCTCTCAAGATAACAATTTGACATTGGTAACGATTTTTTCTCTCTCTGTGGTAACGATCATCACATTATATATATACAAAAAAAACTAAATCTTAATAATACAATCTGTATTCAGTCACATTTTCTTCAAGCCAACAACACGTACTTATGAAAATGATCCCAAGACGGAGTGGTTCCACATCGAGCCGTGGAGTTCTCATCATTTTAGCCGAATCTCAAGTACTCCTTGTATATTTTATCCCAGAACCGTTCTGAGGCCCTTATTCAGATTCGGGGCTCCTACTACGAGAATATAATTTATTGTGAGTAAAAGAAAGAAATGTTTATTTATGCCTTGCTTTTGGCGTTTTTTTTTTTGGTGGGGAAAATTATCTAATGAAATCTTTCGGGCGGAGTGGGAGATAGTGTCAGACTTTTACTGAAAAAAAAACCCACCCTGTTCCTTCTTTCCCTTCGTTCCAGGGCAGTGGTGTTCACTTTCACATTAGCCATGGCCCCAGTAGGTTTTGACCTGGCTGGACCCGTACAGTTTGCTGGCAACTCCTTTAGGTGCACGGTTACAGTACGCGTCGACGACAACTTGGGCTCGGTCCGGACGATTACCGGTGGTCGGACTGCAAGCTACCCATTGCTCGCCGTCCGCAAACCCGCGCCTACGGTGGCCGGAAATCGGGATCGGAATCCCGGCGGCGGCTGGGGCGGCTAGAGCGTGAGCATCGTCGCCTCTTTCGGTCGGCCTCCTTCTTTGCTAAAATTACTGCTTCGCTTGCTTTTGAGGTGGGGCATTATCGGTAGAGTGAGAGGGAGTATCATATTTTCAGTGACATAAACCTATCTGTGATGCTTCAGTTGCCTTTGCGTTCCAGCGCCGTGGTAACTCTTTAGAACAATCCCGCAGGCCATTTGTGCCTCACACAAGAACTTACTGATAATATAACTAATAATATACAACATTATTTTTAGTACATGCGAAACCTGAATATAGTTTGTTCGGAATCCGGTGACTGAATCGATAATAATAATTTGTGAAAATATTTAAAAAGGTCATAAGTTGGACGTCACCGACACTAAGTACAATACAAATCAATTTAGGCCATAGATAGGTGCCAGCGCACAGCTGGGTGCGGGCGGAAAACAACCCCTAAGTCACCTGGATGGCCCGGTGGTCATGTATTTGTGCGGACACCAGGTAACATAATAAGCTTATAACTTTGTGATTTTTCAGGATTCTTTACATAAAGATATATTAGGATAAAGTTGTGTATGAAATGAAAAATAAAAATTTAAGGCAGCGCTGCAGCTGGGTGGTGGTGCTAGGGTCCATTGCTATGATGTCAGAAATATACTTTTGGAACCGTGATTAATTTATACTTTACTAACTAAAAAATTTTTAAAAAAAATCGGGCAAGCATGAGTCGGACTCCCCTGAGGGTTCCTACCTATGAAAATAGATAAATTCCCAAATTGAGTTACGAAGATTTTTCCGAAATGCATTTTTTTTGTGACGCTACTAAAGGGTCTTTCAACGGACGGGTCGATGTTGAATTGAAATAAAACAAGCTGTATGTGAGATATTCACGATTAGATATCATTCATGAGATTTTAATTTGTCGTGAAATTGGTTTAGGAAGATGGTGAATTAAATAGACATAAAATTTTGTCTAGTATCTTATAAATAAAAGTGTTGTTTATCGATTGTCAATCGAGAACCAGTGTTCAGGGCATCTGAGAGCTTTTCAACATTAGTCATTTTCACCAAAATGACTAATGTTGTATCTGAATTCACTGTAGATTTTACATAAATATAACTTTTTTACTCAGATACTTCCGATGCTTCTCAAGATATATGTTATCTTAAAATATACTTATCAAATTCTGTGGATGCATCATGCTACATTGGAAAATTACCACGTGTATCAAACGACGTTTTTCAACACACTCACGAAAAAATAAATAATCGTGGGTTGATTAGTGACTCGTGGGGGTCGCTTAGAGTCCAGCTTGATACAATAATTGCATTGCACTAGTGTGGAAAACAGTAACTTGCATGCCTAAAAACGGTAGGGATAAGAGCGGATTTTTAAGTAAGTTTATTAAAAATATCTATACTACTATGTAGCAATTCTAACATGATCCCGTTGTAAGAGAAAGATGGAGCCATAGCACTATCTTTTTTATGCAACGGATTCATGATGGTAGTGTTACGTTGGTTACGTCAAAGTACACAGAGATGCCTAAGCGGCTACTGCTGGAAATGACACTATCAAAATTAATTTCAACATCTACAGTATCAATGCCATCTTTTACTTACAAATTGATAACGATAATTCTAACTTTAATTTAACAACTGAAATGTGTGCTCAGCGCACATTGTGTACGCAAAAATTTTAAATCAGTCCACTAGTTTTTTTGAGTTTATTTATTAAAAATATATGTCGTGGAAAACGAACTCTAGTTACTAAGTCTTTATGTTGGTTTTACTGTAGTACTAAGTAGTAAGTGAGTAGGGTGACGCCGTGACGTCACTTATTATGGCGTCAAGTGGTCAGAGTCGGCATTGGAGGGATGGGACCCCAGGAGCGCAAGGCATTAAGGTCTGCGCGGGCGCGGGTGTAACACCTCTCTGATACGAAACTGTCGGTTGCCCATACATTCGTTATTACTTAGCATTGCTACCTGTGTTTCTATTTAGAACACTACTTGTGAACTGTGAAAGAGACATTATAATTAATTGAAAATCAAGTGCGTAGTTATTTAAATCCGTTCGGTATTAAACCCAGTACCACTGAACCAAGATGATGACGGCTATATCGCTCAGCCATTCCTGGCGCCGTCATATAAGTATCTTTCCTATTCATAATATTTCTTTAGAAGTACCTAGATATTGATTAATTAAAATAGAAATGTAATACATTATTTCTTTCAGCTTAGCTCTGTTATAAAACAAAACAACTTTCAAAGCCCGTTCACTCCATTATTTTCTGTATGATCATAACATGGATATTTACTAAGTCATGTCTTCATTTATTCTCATAGCAGTTGAAGGCTAACTTGAGTAATTTATCTGAATTATTTTGTAATGTTATAAAACAACATTTATCTATTTATGTGACTTTTACGGTTCTGAAACGGCCATAAAAACGCCTCGTTTTCCTGCTACCCTAGTAATCGCGTTACACCCATCCGTCCTCCTGAATTACGTTGGTAGCATATTTTTTTTCGAATAATTGACACAGTAGGTAGACATCGCGTCAATGTTATTTTTGAAATCAAATATCGTCAGTCTCATGGCATTTATTTCAATTAAAACCATTTACAGCTAGTATTGGACTGTGAAAGTGGGAGTCAGTAAATTTGAGTAACTATAGTTGAAACGTGACGTTCATATCCTGAACTATCTAAATCAAGTTGTCAATAAACTTAGCGTTAAACGTTGGACTGGCATGCGAAAAGTGTTCATAAGTTTGATTCCCACGTGTCGTACATTCACGGGTACTTGGAGGAGATAACAGAAGGAATCAGTAAGGTCATTAAGAAAACCACAAGAATTATGTTGAAATAGCTCCTTAATAGGTCACAAAGGTAACTTAAGAAGTCTTCCTATTCATGAAGAAAATCTAGATTGCTCTTTACAAGTTATCATAGTCCACTTAACTATACTCAGACGAAACAAATACAAAACATAATGGTGAAAGAGAGTCATTCCCTTGAGAAATTAGTAGGTGTGCCCTTAAATTGTGTCTGAAACGGCCGCTCGTTTGTAAGATTAGGTACTAGGCTAGCAGAATGGTTAGGTAACTTGTTGACCGTGGACTGACGTGAGTGGACACTATCATTCTAGTCGTTAAATGTCGAATCGTGTTAATGTGTCGTTTGGGAAATATTTAGAAGTTTTATTTTGATCAGATGTTTTTGTTAATTCAATTAAAGTAGGTCTTTTTTACAAACTTAAAAAATGGCTGCCAATAATTTATAGAAGTGTCATGCTACATTTACATACGGGCTCAGCCTCGGCTAATCGCCATTGTGTAGCCATTGTGCAAACGCGGAAACCCCGTCAACACAATGGCGATTGGCCAAGGCTGGGCCCACATGTAAATGTAGCATCAAGAAGTCTTCGCTCACTAAGGGTTTTTTTTTTTGGGTAGGTAAAATCATCCAATGACAAATCCCGCCCTTGGGTGGGGCGGGAAATAGTGTCAGAGTTTTACTGACTAAAAACCTACCTTTCCGTTCCTTGCCTTTATCCCGGGGCCCGTGGTGACAGTCTCACATAACCTTTGGCCCCAGTAGGCTTCGGCCCTGCTGGACCCCTACAGTTTGCTGACAACTCCTTGAGGCGCGCGGGAACGGGGCGCGCCGTAGACGACCTGAGCTCGGACCGGTCTGTTACCCGACGGACGGACAGCGACCTACCCATTGCTCACCGTCCGCGAGCCCGCGCCTACGGTGGCCGGAAATCGGGATCGGAAACCCGGCGGCGGCGGCGGCGTGTGCGCCTTTGCCTAATGCGGTCGGCCTCCTCCTTTGCTAGCATTACTGCTTCGCAAAAGGAGGCGACCGCCTGCCACTCTTCCTCGCTCCGGAGCATGGCTTGAACCAAGGCTCGGCGCGAGAGATCGCCGCCGATCGCCCCCACGAGGACACGGCGATGCTCTTCCCAAGCGGGGCACACCACGACTGTGTGCTCCACCGTGTCCACCGGGCGGTCCGCACAGTGGCGACACCCGGGCGTCGTCTCCGCACGAATCTTGTACAGGTACGGACCGAACTTGCCGTGTTCGGTCAGCACCTGCGCCAAACGGAAGGTGACGACGCCGTGAGGCCTTTCCAGCCACGCCTCAAAGAGGGGCCTTACCGCCTCGATCGTGGCGTGGAGTTTTTGAATCGCCATTAAGTCAATTAATAAATAAAAATAGTATCATCATCATCATTTCAGCCAAAAGACACCCACTATTGGGGCTTAGGCCACCAAACTGAATCGGACTGGGGCTGCTCTCGGGCGGCTCCTGCCCAACCTCAGGGGACCAGACGCCTCCTGCCGGAAGCTCTACGCGGGAATCGTTCGGTCCATGGCCCTTTACGGGGCTCCGGTGTGGGCACCGACGTTGCAACAGCAACCGAGGGCCCAGCTGAATGCGTGCCAGAGGGTCATGGCAATACGCATGGTGCGAGGGTACCGAACGATTTCCCGCGAGGCGGCGACCCTCCTTGCTGGCCAACCGCCATGGGATCTGGAGGCAACAGTCCTTGCACACATGCACGATAAGCGCATGGAGATGCAACGCCGGGGCGAAATTCCGCTGCCACGTCAAGTCGAGGCATGGCGGACAGAGCTCCGGCGGGATCTCATGGCGAAATGGCGTCAGCGACTATCGCAACCTCGTTCGGGGCGCGCCACAATTGAGGCGATAAGGCCCATCTTTGAGGCGTGGCTGGAAAGAACTCACGGCGCTCTCAACTTCCGTACGACGCAGGTGCTTACCGAACACGGAAAGTTCGCTAAGTACCTGTTCCGGATTCGTGCGGAGGATTCGCCCGGGTGTCGCCACTGTGCGGAACACCCGGAGGACACGGTGGAGCACACTGTAGAGGTGTGCCCCGCCTGGGCGGAGCATCGCCGTGTCCTCGTGGGGGCGATCGGCGGCAGCGATCTCTCTCGCCGGGCCTTGGTTCAGGCCATGGTCCGTAGTGAGGAGGGATGGCAGGCGGTCGCCTCCTTCTGTGAAGCAGTAATGCTAGCAAAGGAGGAGGCCGACCGCATCAGACAGAGGCAACGGGGCGCTCGCCCCAGCCGCCGCCGGGATTCCGATCCCGATTTCCGGCCACCGTAGGCGCGGGCTTGCGGACGGCGTGCAATGGGTAGCACGCTGTCCGATCGTCCGGTAACCGGCCGGACCGAGCCCAAGTCGTCGACGGCGCGTTCTGTTCCCGCGCGCCTCAAGGAGCTGTCAGCAAACCGAAGAGGCCCAGCCTGCTAACTGCAGGCAGGCAGGGTCGAAGCCTGCTGGGGCCAAGGGCCGTTTTCTGAGAGGAAGGCTCAGCCCCGGCACTATAGGCAACGAAGGAACGGGGTAGGTTTTTAGTCAGTACGAGTCTGACACTATTTCCCGCTCCGCCCAAGGGCGGGATCTGTCATTGGATGATTTTACCTACCATAAAAAAAAAAAAAAAAAAAAAAAACCTCCACGTGTCGCCATAATGAACGGTCCTGTGCATGTCGCATCTATCGGATTCCCGCAACCCTTCAGGTCATTGGTCCACCTTGTAGGAGGCCTTAAACACTGCGTCTTCCGGTACACGGTCGTCACTCCAGAACCTTTCGGCCCCAACGGCCATCTGTTCTGCAAACAAAATGCCCAGCCCATTGCCACTTAAGTTTGGTAATTCTTCATGCTATGTCGGCAACCTTGGCTCTCCTGCAGATATCTTCATTTCTGATACGTAAAAATAGTATATCTGGTGTTAAAATTTGGGTCAATTTTCTTCTACAATGCGGGTGGAACCACCAGCAGTAACTAGTTCTATACCAGTCCTAAATCTAGAAATGGCTCTTGAAGTTATGACAACAGACAAGGTATCTTTTAATCCAGGAAATCGAGCCAATTTCGCAGTAAATGTAATAGGAATGTAGGAACTAACGAAGTTTGACAGTCTTACATTTTGTGATTGCCAGAAATTGAATTGCGTGCCAAATAAGTTCGATGGGAAATAAGCGAGCTCGGTGTATTTACCGCAAGTTTTTGAACGTGAGCTCTTTATTCGCTTCTAGGTGACGAGTTTTTTTATCTTTAAATGGTTTACTAAAGACATGTAACCGTTTAAACATATCGTTTTCGTTTAAGGTTTTAAACTTTCAGCAATTTTCTCACATCTTAAAGAAAATTTTTAGTCTAAGTAATCGATTGGAAGAAGAGTACTTTTGCTAAATATACGCACCCTTTTCTTTTTTTTTGTATGTAGAATCATCCAATGACATCTCCCGCCCTTGAGCTGAGGGGGAGATAGTGTCAGACTCTTACTGACTAAAAACCTACCCTGTTCCTCCTTAGCCTTGGTCCCAGGGCCCTGGTATGCATTTTCACACCTCCCCAGAGCTAGAGCTAGGGCTCTGGGGAAGTATACTAATCTAGGGATTAGGCTTCGACCCAACTGGGCCCCTACAGTTTGCTGACGACTCCTTGAGGCGTGCGGGAACAGTGCGCGCCGTAACCGGTACATGATGGACATCGCATTCACACCAACAAAATTTTTCGTCTGGACGTTAAGCTACTCCCACGAGAGAGATCGAAATGATGAACTTTATCCACTTGTATCAAAATATACTGCGAGTATCATTTTACATGCAATGCAAAAGTACAAAGGCGGATTTAATTAATGCCTTGGGCATTCTCAACCAGTCGACCTAGGGCGGTGAGGAGACAATATGGCAGGTGCATAAAATAGAGGTTATTTAGAAAACAAGGGTACAAACGTATAAATAAATATACGTTTATAATTATATTTAATCCATACTAAAAGTTTGTGTAATTTATTCAAATTTGTGTAATTTGTGTATTACTTTGTGTAATTTATTTCATCACCACTGCTCTCAAAACGGTGAAGGAAAACATCGTGAGGAAACCGGCATGTCCTAGAACCAAAGATTCGAAGACATGTGACATCCACCAACCCGCACCGGGCCCGCGTGGTGGATTACGGCCCATTCCCTCTTTTAGAGAGAAGGCCTGTGTCCCAGCAGTGGGATGAAAGGCTGATGATGATGATGATGAAAAATTTGAAAGTCGTCTGTCTGTTAAGCTTTCACATTTAAGCTACAGAACCGACTTTAATGAAATTTTGTACGGAGTAAGCTTAAAGCTCAACCAAAGACTTAACTAAGGACCAATTTTGCCGACATAATTCGAAAAATCGCCAAACTTAAGTGTCAGTGGGCAGGGCACATCGATCGCAGAAAAGATGGCCGTTGGGGCCGAAAGGTTAGCGATGCGTATTAGAAGACGCAACGTTAGAAAGCTTCCTACAAGATGGACCGATGACGAATCCAATAGTTGCGAGACGCACAAGACTGTTCATTGTGGCGTCACATGGGGGAGCCTAGGTCCCACAGTGGACGTCTTTAGACTGAAATAATAATGATGAAGCTTAAGACTCAAGGATAAGCTACTTTTTATCTAACTTCGACTTTTTATCCGTAATAACCGACCAGATATTCATCCTGATGAAGTGGCGGGTAAAAGCTAGGACCTATAATATTTGTGTTATTCAGTGTGTATTGGAATTTCACAGCATACGCGTGAATACGAAACATGAAATACGCATTAGTAATTTATTGATTACTTTTGGTAGCAAGAATTTATACCATGTAAACTCTTGACAAAATTCCTAACAACAAAATAACAAACTACTCGTACACAAAACTTACTCACATTTGTACTAGAGAAACATAGCTTACAAGGCAACATTAATTTTTCACTCATATTACATTATCCTGGCCACAATAGTGGCCGGTTTATTAATTCGCATACGTCGCCTGGCGTAGAGCCAAAACTTCAGTCCGGCCCGCAATGGGTCAGCCATGATAAAACGTTTTGATTCATGACTTTCTACCGGTTATGTAAGCCTGGTACAAGATCCAGTTAAGACGTAGAAGAGATAAATGGTTTGATGGTTCACTTTGCAAGTTTTGCAGACGGTTAGTATAAAAGTATGCAAACTACTAACAAATCTTTAGCAGAGAGTTACAATCTTATTCTCTAGGACTTATTCAATTCATTTCGATTAGTATCCAGTCAATTTTGAGATAGATATAGCCTGAATGGTGATAGGGTAAGGATCGTATCAGCAACTACATAGGTTCACAAGTGCTATCAGAATACCAGCACAGCGTTATTTTTTTTAAAAATCGCACACCTTGCCATCGGTGGCAGAGAATCGCTTTGCGACTCTAAGCTTCCTTTGCTTGCATTACTGCTTCGCAGAAGGAGACGACCGCCTCCCATTCCCTCTCACTCCGCACCCTGAACTAGGGCCGGTCACCAGTGATCCCCGCACCAATCACCACCAATAAGAACACGGCGGTACCCCACCCAAGGGGAAGAGACCTCCACCTTATGCTCCACAACGTTCCCTGGGCGATTTATAAATCAATTTTAGCATAGCATAATCGGCATTGTAACTCTAGAACTCTGGCCTCCTCTCTAGGAGACGGAATGAGCGGTAATCCACCACGCTTGCCCAGTCCGGGTTGGTTGGTGTCACATGTCTTTAGATTTTCTTATTCGAGGACATTCCGGTTTCCTCAGAATGTTTTCCTTTACCAGTATGAGAGCAGTGGTGATGAAATAAATTACACAAAGTATTGCACTAGGCTGGGTTTGAACCCGTAAGTTAGGGCCATTTTTACTGGTCACCAATAATCTCTATTACAACTTTACCCTACATAATATTAGGTAGGTTAAAGAAAAAGTGACATATTACGTCACGAAAACTTCTGGCAATCTGTTATAAGTAGGATTCTTCTGAAGGTCCCGGCTAGACCTCTTTTTATCGAACCTTATGTAGACCGTCGTCCGAAAAATGAGTAGCGACGATTAATCTTAGGGGACATGTTACAACTTGAAAGATCATTGAGTGTTGATGAAAGACGAATTCACAGACGAAGGAAAAGTCGATAGATTTTGTTTTTACCCGACTGCGCCAGAAGTAGGTTTATGTTTTTCGAGAGTATGTATAATTGTTTGGCGCGCTGTGCAGCCTGAATGGCTCGATGGATTTTAGCTTGGGTGGTGACGTTAGATTCGTATTTACTGTGAGAGTGACCTGGGTATATTTAATTCTGGGTATATAAAAAAAAACAAAATGGCGGATTTTTGGCGCCAAATTCAAATGTTTGGCACGCTCGATTTTAGTTTGCGAGGAGTCGTTAGATTTGTAATTACTGTGAAAGTGATATCGTAATAAAATAAAACTAAAAAAATAAAAAACGGTAATTTAAAAACTAAAAAACCCGACTGCTTTTCTAAGTATTCATGAATGTGTAATGTTAGAGGATAATTTAGGGGATACGGGGCAACGTTGCCACGCCACATAGATCGAGTAGTGGATCGCAGTCAAGCACTAGTTTATATATACTTATATATAAAAAAATATATATATAGTGCTATAAAACAGTAACTTTCTGAAGCCTACTCCTCGGTAACGGCTAGGTAGTTTGAAAAAAACATGTGTTTATAACAGATTCATGTACAACATTCTCAACATATAATTTTTTTTCTCTACTTTTGCAAAAAAAAAAAATGACAGCATGATATTTTTTCAATCAATTTTTTGAAAGTCAATTTTTTTTCGTAAGTATTCTAATTCCGCTACTAAAAATTGTCTCCGTAACTTCACTTAGTGACCTTTTCTCACCGTAGCTGTGGCCTTGCTGACGATGAGCAATGAGTAGCTTGCCATTCGGCCGTCCAGTAACAGTTCGGGCCGAACCCAAATCGTTGACAGCGCATAGTGTTCCACGCGCGCCTCAAAGAGATGTCAGCAAAACCGTCAGGGTTCAACAGGGCCGAAGCCTGCTGGGCTTATTTCCGAAAGGGAAAGCCGTGGTCCTGATGCGAAAAGGGTAAAGAAGGACATAAGTGTGGTTTTTGCCAGATAAAAACCTGACACGCCCTTCCGTCTCGTCCCTAAAAAAACTATAATGACCTTGTCTACGCAACACCAAACATACACCACTGTATCTCCAGTGATCATCATCAGTCTTTTAATGTTCCCGCTGCTGGGACACACTCCTCTCTAGGAGAGGTAATGGGCCGCAATCCACCACGCGGGCCCAGTGCGGATTGGTGGATGTCACATGTCTTCGAATTTTTGGTTCTAGGACATGCCGGTTTCCTCACGATTTTTTCCTTCATCGTTTTGAGAGCAGTGGTGATGAAATAAATTACACAAAGTAATGCGCCTGGCTGGGTTTGAACCCGCGACCTACAACTCGTAAGTCGGGGCCGTTACCACTCAGCCACCACTGCTCCCTATCTATATCTCCAGTGAGTTTAGCTTTAATGTTGTTAGTCAGCCATGTTCAAAGTTCAAGCAGTTTTATATGTAAAGAAGATTATCTAATAAATACAATTTTACCTCACACAAAGTACCTATAAACGGAGCTTATCCTGCAAGCCTTTTATCGAAACTGCTAGAAAATTCATAAAGGAAGATAACCTCTCTTATAAACTAAAGGTTGCACAAAGGGATGGATTTTACCATTACACGACTTTCTTGAGAAAACTTAAGTGTATTACGAACACATAAAAAGAGGATGTTGAGCCTTAAGAGGGGCCTTCCGCTCTCGTCTTTCATCAATGGAAGCATTGTTTTAAAAGGCTTGTTGCTTCATCTAATTACAATTTAGCGCAATGTTTGATGAAGAGACAACGCAAAAAACCATTCGGAAATTCCGTCATTTACTCGAATATTTTTCAATAGTTGTTCCAGGAAATATAATTTTTGGATTAAATTTTCGTCATTTAGAATCTCGATTAAATGTGCCCGAATTCTATAGAAATATTATTCTACAATTTTAATTTATGAGTACATAATAAAAGGCCGAAATTGATGCAAAAAGTAACAGATTTTCAGAGGTCTTTAGTGGATTAATTTTACACAAACTAATATTTTGATTTATAAAGAAAACTAGATAATATCCACAAGATATAAAAAAATAAATATCTGTGATTCTAAAATATTTGGAGAAAGATGAGAAAGTGGAGCGGAGAAAGAAAGAAGAATAGAATAGAATAGAATAAACTTTATTGCACACCAAAATAGTAACAATTTACAGGAACTTAAATGTATGGGTACAATGGCGGTCTTATCGCTGACAGCGATATCTACCAGACAACCTTATAGAACTTAAACTATAAAGGGGGTAGCCTGCGGTTGTTTGGAGATGTATCTCGGGTTGGCCGCTCTTAAGCTTCCGATATATTAAGGGATAAAATGTCCCCCAAAATGATGCGCAACGCTTAATCTATGTGACGCTGCAACGTTGCCCGGTGTCAGCATCTTTCCCCTCAATATTTAGAGCCGCAAAATAAACATTTCGCGCAACGCCTACTTAAAGTCCTCTCAACCTTAGTTTCAGTCTTCGTCATAATTGTCATATTTTAAGTTTTTCTAATTCGTAATAATTTTATATTTATCATAGTATTTATTAGTTTATAATATTACCTTATATAAGTATTTTATTATTTTACTTAATTTATTTCACATTATATTTTAAAATATTTAGTAGATGGATGGAGAGGAAGATGGAGGCCGAAGAAGAGATGGATGGATTGTGTGAGGAGTGATATGAAAGAAAAGGAAGTTAGTGATAGTGTGACGGCTGACAGGATAGAGTGGAAGAAAAAAACGTGTTGCGCCGACCCCAAGTATTATGGGACAAGGGCAGGAAGAAGAAGAAGAAGAAGATATTTTAAAATATTTGTTATTTATTTACTGTGCAAAACTACCACAGTGTTTTCTTTTTTAACCCAAAGGTTGACTGGTAGAGAATGCCTTGTTGCATTAAGTCCGCCTATGTACCACTACTGTACATGAAGTTTAAATAAATAAATAATAAACGCTGTGAAATTGTCAAACATCATGTTTCGTGTTACGTGACTACGTTGTAAAATGCTGCGGGACACTGGGCAAACGTTGCAGAGTCATGTAAGTTGAGCATTGCGCGTCATGCTGGGGAACATTTTGTCCCCTTATATATCTGAGACCTTAAAATGTACTCTCGCAACGTGGGACATATTCACGACATTATTGTTGGACGATTTGGTAGTGTAATGCGTTATTTTGGGGGACAATTTGTCTCCTTATGTAACTGAGACCCTACAATGTACTCTAGCAACGTGGGATACATTGTTGGACAATTTGGTAACGTTGTACGTTATTTTTGGGGTATTTGTCTCTTAGTCTATGAAAATATTAAAATAACGATTTTATACCGTTTAAATAAAAAAAAAACGTAGATATATATTTTTTTTTAAATTAAGAAAAAAACGACGATAAATTAGACCACTGGGGGGTCCAGAATCATGTACTGGATCCATGGTATTCGTGTGTGGCACGATGTCAGATACACCCTGTATAACAAATTTATGTTCTAAGGCAAACTAAATAAAAGTTTATTTTTACTCATCCGATGTAAATATGAAGGAAAATGGATTATTTACAGGTACCTAACCCATGGCCATATCACCGTAAAATGTATTTACGATACGAGGCACGAATATGACACTATTTCCCCGTATTAACGTAAACCAAGCAAAAAGAGTAAGGAAGGGATATATGGAGCAGTGGACGGTGTTCTACAGTTTTTATTGCAAAACCTTTTTGGGTAAAAGCGTGTGTTTATCTTTTTTTTATTATAAATGGTTAGCTCCTTAGTTTTTTTGTAGTGGCTTCGCCCTTGTGAAGGTTTCAACTCCACACAAACTTCGGTTCCCCGTTATCCTCTTAGGGGTTTTTTTATGGCAGGTAAAATCATCCAATGACAAATCCCGCTCTTGGGCGGAGCGGGAAGTAGTGTCAGACTCTTACTGACTAAAAACCTACCCCGTTCCTTCGTTGCCTATAGTGCCGGGGCTGAGCCTTCCTCTCAGAAAACGGCCCTTGGCCCCAGCAGGCTTCGACCCTGCCTGCCTGCAGCTAGCAGGCTGGGCCTCTACGGTTTGCTGACAGCTCCTTGAGGCGCGCGGGAACAGAACGCGCCGTCGACGACTTGGGGTTAGCTCCTTAGTGGTCTTGAGTTGAGCTACACGAATATTGCACTGTCTGGACAAGTTTAGTCAAATATTGTGGTTATTTCCTCAACAGACCATCTCGGCACTAACCTGTATGGTTCTCATATAATTTGACCATTACATATTTACTGTATAGACTTAAAAAAAAAACTTTGAGCTAAGCAACACCAGCCTCATCTAGTTTATATTGTCGTATAAAAGTGATTTTTTAAACTTATTTGCAAAATAAATATAATTTCATTTATATTTAATATAGAGGCAGCGTTCAAACGTGAGCGTATATACGGATAAGTTAAAAAACTGGTGCTGCAAAATGCCATCTTGCAGCTTTGGACCCAGTGGAAAGGCATGCGAAGAGGCTAATGGTGATCCAGATTTAGTTAACACTAATCTACATAGCCCAGAGTACAGGTGCAGGGTAGCTTAACCTTTCCATAGCGGCGAGTGTCCGCCCTTACTTTGTTATCTCCTCTACAGTTCGGAATTAGCATTTCGCTTCATCGTTTGTATCACTTACATCGAAGGATTGGAACTTTCTGTTCGATTATAATTTATTAAGATGTCTTCAAGGCTAGAGTTATCAATAGGCTCTTAATAAACTAGTGCAATTTACCATCAACGATTGCATTACTGCAGGAGGCCAGGCCTGGTGCATTGCATGATGTGGGATCTCAGTCAAGGACTAGCGTATATCATTAAAAAAACATCATTTTTAATTTTCACTAGGTACCCCAAACGTCCAAACGTGTTCCTCAACGTGTCTGCCATACTTTCCGTGTTAATGCTTCCCTATATTATTTCCGAAACGCGTCAACAAAAATGTTTAGAATCACTAATTTGTTCTATAAGTGGTGCGGAGGCGTTCTGCCAAGTAACGCGAATAAAACGGGGCATGCATGCCAAGGAGGTTGTTGTATAGGGCTGGACCGCCTCGGGGAAAACGTACCGGAAAGTGGGATTGAGTTCTGAAGGTTTACGGGTTATGAAGTGGAAGTTGGAATAGAGATGTATTTTTATTGTAAAGTGTGCTTTAAATTATAGTAGATATAATCTAAACACCTGAAAATGAACGGCTAATTGTATTACTAAGCGCAAAATTTTTAATTTTCTCAGAAAAGAATTTGGAAAAATTACACGGAAAACCATAAAATATCACATTTTCTGCTGTAAATTTTTAAAAGAAAAACTTCTGTCAGGTCAGCTAATAAAAGTTAAACTAAGATGGTAAAGGCTCACCAACTACCAGGGGAACAGAATGTTGAAGGAAGCCTATATGAGCCTGAAATTATGATTTGTAATTCCTGACATTACACTGTTAAAAATAAAGCGTACAGGTGATAGCATCGATCATCTGCTGTTACAATTGCACAAAACTGCATTTTTCCATTAACAAGATAAACTTTAACCACACATATGATTTGATTACTGCATAAAAGTTTCTATTCTCTATTAAGTCACCTGACACGTTACAAATCGGCTTGCATGTACTCGCCGATAATGGCTCACACGTAGAAGCCACATTTCAGCATCTCAGGTGGCCGGACGATGGGACATAAATCCTGGGAAATTGGGACGTCCCGCAGACACTTGACATCACTAGTTGGCGGTATCGAACATCAGAAAGGATTGAAAGAGACCAAATGGAGCGGTATAGTTGTGTTCAAACGCGTTTTCTTACTTTTTTAGATTGTGTTTTGTTTTGAGATAGATAGAAAACGATTTGGTCCTAGTTTTAGGTGATGTATGAGTATTGAGCTCGAGGGAATGTGTCGTACTGCCTCGTCAGTTTCATTTTGTTTTGTATCGTTCGATTTGAATAGAAATAATTTGTAGGGTTTTTTCAGAAGCTTGAAAGGCTTATTTGACGTTTTCGTACAAGAGGTTTTTATACAGTTGTTGATATTTTTAGAGGTTGCGGATATTTAAGAAAAGATAGATCAATTTTTTTCATTTAAATTTGTGAGTTTTAAACATTTACAGTTTCAGCAATAACCATTTTGCCAAAATCTTCACAATTTCCATTAAACAAGGGGTATAATGGTACCTGTGTAAATTCGTGACGGTCAAGTAGCGTTGTTACGGTAATCCTTACATTACAACTAACTATTACAACGTGCCCCGGGATTACATTTACATTTTGTTACAAGTATATTTTAGTTATTTTTACATGGGAGAGTTTGGACATAGGGCCTTTGGCATAACCGTCCATTTTTAAATCTGGTTTGAAACAATGTGACTTCTAAATTAAAAAAAAAAATGTGTAATGTGGTAATGTTTTGTTACAAAAAGGTCAACTGTCACACGTGATGTTGGACGAGATAGGTTTTATTGGTGGAAAAATCATCCAATGATATTTTTGCGCCTCGGACGGGGCGGGTGGTAATGTTAGACTTTTAATGACTAAAAACCTCCTGTTTCTTCGTTGCCTTTAAAACCAAGGCTGAACCTTACAGAAATCGATCGTTGGCCCCAGTAGGCCGAAGCCTACTGTCTACCAGTTGCCTGAAAACTCCTTGAGGCGCGCGTGGAACACAATGCACCGTCGACGACTTATTGCTTGATTACAGCTATGAAGAAATCACCTGAGAAATCACAATAAAAAGTTATCCTACAGTTAATAAGTCTCAATTTTTTTTCACCTTTTATCTCATCCACTTCGCCACCATTCTGTAAACATTAGCAGCTCCGCTTGACTCCTGTAAGATGGCGGCCACATCATTAGGGGTTCTTGCTGCGATAACAGTAATTTACCCCATGGGACCCGTGTAATGAAGCGCTGTTCAGAAGTTGATGAGTGTTGCAATATTCATGAAGAATATTACGTAAGTAAGCCTTGTTGGAATTATGATTAAGGTGGTACTAGTCGGCGGCTCAAACTCGTTACTGAGTGATGTTAAAATGCATGCTATCTTGTTCGCTTGAATCGGTGAGCAATGGGTAGCGTTCGGTAAACGTCCGGGTCGAGCCTAAAGCCATGTTTACGCGGCGCGTTGGACGGTTCGTCGTAAATTGCAATATGTTTGTAATGTACGACGAACGCCCAGTGCGCCGTGCAACGCGCCGCGTCTCCGTAAACACGGCCAAAGACCCACATTAGTATCGCACATTGTCTAGTCACCTGTACCGATGCTTCACCGCACTAAATTGCTTCGCAATAATTGTATTGGAGTCCTATGAACGTAAATCAGAGATGCCGACTTATAATACATAGGTACGTAAATAAACCTTTCACTTTTAAATCAACTGTGAAGTAAAAGATCTTTTTTTATCTTTATTTAAAGAGCTTTTTCGCTGGTGCGAATGACACTCTATAGGTTAAAATAATTATGAAATAAAATTAGAGTTAGTTTAAAAGAAAAAAAAAATACTAGGTCCTGGGTCGGATTTTCAGAGCAAACTTAACTTTTTTAAAAAATGTAAATCTATAAATATAAAAGGAGAAACTGACTGACATAATTATCAAAGCAAAATCAATACTGCTGGGACTAGGATCATGAAATTTTAAATAAGGCTTCCTTTTATGATTTCCAAAATTGAGAACCCTAAGAGGATAAAAGGAGGAGGCTGACCGCATCAGGCAAGGGCAACGAAGCTCTCGTCCCTGCCGCCGCCGGGATTCCGATCCCGATTTCCGGCCACCGTAGTCGCGGGCTTGCGGACGGCGAGCCATAGGTAGCTCGCTGTCCGACTCACTGGTAACCGTCCAGACCGAGCCCAAGTCGTCGACGGCGCGTACTGTTCCCACGCGTCTCAAAGAGCTGTCAGCAAACTGTAGACGCCCAGCCTGCTAGCTGTAGGCAGGGTCGAGCCAACTGGAGTCAAGGGTTGGCTTCTGAAATGATGGCTCGGCCCCGGTAGGATAGGTAAAGAAGAAACGGAGTAGGTTTTGAGTCAGTAAGAGTCTGATACTATCTCCCGCTCCGCCAAAGGGCGGGATTTGTCATTGAATGATTTTACCTAAAATAAAAAAAAACCCCTAAGAGGATAAAACGGGGAACCGAAGTTTGTGTGGAGTTAAAACCTTCACGCGGGCGAAGCCACTACCAGAAGATAGTATTTTTATAAAAAACCTTTGCCCTTGACTTAAGTACAGGCTATACATCCTATTTCAGAATAAACACTGTAATAAACATAAAAAATAAAGCTATAAACAAACGATAAACTGCTTTCTCAAAGCGTTATATTGTGCCTAAATGTTTTACCTAAATAAAAATATCAACTAGTTATTTACTTTTCTTTCTGTAGAAAGTTTATCCATTTTTAGAATCCTTTTTAAGGATCTTGAAGGACGTAAAACTCAGTATGGATTATATACTTTACCTAGAGGTGTGACCTTTACCTGTTCAGATTATATGAGTTATTTTCAGTCGATTTCCATAACAAAATATAGTTTACGGAATATGTTCCCCTTTTTTTTAAGTTACGAAGAAAGGCACATTGGTTTTATCAAGGATGTTGGTACAAACATGATCGGTACAACAAAGACCGCATTATTTATTTCGAAGTTTAATTTTTTGCCGTCGAAAATCGCAGGGTGAGTTCGAGCCACAAGCTAGCGGACGGCGAGCAATGCGTAGCTCAATGTCTGATAATAACTAAGCCCGATTCGACAGCACGATGTGTTTCACGAGCGCTGCAAACAGATGCCTGTCTGGATTATGGAATGATTTGAAAGACGGTAACTGTAGCCCTGGAACACAAAAGGCAATTGAAGCACAACCGGTGGGTTTTAGTCAGTAAAAGTTCAGTTTCACCCAAGATTATTACAAAAAAGAGAGATGAAAAGAGAGAAGATTCTACAGCGGATAACTAAGCATAATCCAGTTCCGTGTTAGGAGTTAATCTGTGTTACAGACACTACAAGATAAATTGTAGCAGTCGGGACCCATTCTAGAAATGGAGGCTTAGTGAATTGAGAGTACATACCTATATTACATTGCAGATTACTCCAATCTACTGACTAGACGGCTGATTTTCTGGAATGGGTCCTGACTGCTACAATTTATCTTGTATTTAAAATATCATATAGTTAAGTGCAATCGGGTACAACGAATTTCTTGTTTTAGGGCTTTTTCATCAATACTCACTCAGAAAAGCAGTCTGGTTTTTTTGTTTTTTAAATTACCGTTTTTTATTTTTTTAGTTTTGTTTTATTACGATATCACTTTCGCAGTAATTACAAATCTAACGACACCTCGCAAACTAAAATCCATCGGGCCGTTTAGGCCGCAGAGCGTGCCAAACATTTGAATTTGGCGCCAAAAATTCGCCATTTTGTTTTTTTTTTATTTTGATATACCCAGTGTCACTCTCACAGTAAATACAAATTTAACGACACCTCTCAAGTTAAAATCCATCGAGCCGTTTAAGCTGCAGAGCGTGCCAAATAATTATACATAAATACATACATACATACTCTCGAAAAACATAACCCTCCTTGATCGAGCCCAAGTCGTCGACGGCGCGTTCTGTTCCCGCGCGCCTCAAGGAGCTGTCAGCACACCGAAGAGGCCCAGCCTGCTAACTGCAGGCAGGCCGTCCGAAAGGAATACCCGGCCCCGGCACGATAGGCTACGAAGGAACGGGGTAGGTTTTTAGTCAGTAAGAGTCTGACACTACTTCCCGCTCCGCCCAAGGGCGGGATTTGTCATTGGATGATTTTACCTACCAAAAAAAAAACCCTCCTTCTGGCGCAGTCGGGTAAAAATTGTTGATATCGTACCTTATCTCACCTAATCACAGCCCTATTCGACAGACCTGTTAGTTTAGTAGTTAGTGGCCCTGACTGCTATGCCGGAGGTCGTGAGTTTGATTCCCACCCAAGACAAATGTTTGTGTGATGAGCACGATCATTTGTTCTGTGTCTGGGTGTAGTTTATCTATAATATGTATGTAAGTCTATCAGTTGTCTAGTACTCATAACACAAGCTCTGCTTAGCTTAGGATTGGACGACGTTGTATGATAGTTGTGGTTATAAAAAAAAAAAAATATGTACCCACTGCTGGGACTCAGGCCTCCACTCTAGGAGAAGCAATGGACTGTAATCCACCACGCGGGTCCAGTGTGGATTGGTGAATGTTACATGTCTTAGAATTTTTAGTTCTAGTACATGCCGGTTTTCTCACGATGTTTTGTTGAGTGGTGATGAAATAAATTACATTACCTTTGGGCCATTACTGCTCTCCCATGTAATTAATATTTTTAAGATTTTTCTTGACAATCTTTTTTGTCGGCATTATCCATTAACATAATGCTAGTGATAATCCCTTAGGACATTAACGAAGCTAAGATACCAAAATTATATGAAAGAAGTACCTACTTAAGTACTCAACCTTTAAAATCTTCAAAGGTAAACTTAAAATCAAGCCTTGAAAAAAGAAATCACCATTTTTCTAGACTAACACAACATCTGGAAGAATCATAAAAAATACACGAATAAAAATGCAGTAAAATTTTCTCTAAGACTCCGCATTTTAGGTGAAAAGTTAGTATTAATTTAGACCCAGGCCTTTAGTTTGTCAAGGCTCAGTTTGTTCAAGTCGGATTGTTCGGAAGAGTTACCCAGCCCTGAAACATAAGGCTGATGTCCGCAATTCCATGACTAAAGCACGTATTTTGCATACAGTAACAAAATAACAAGGGGAACTAATATAGGTTTTAGTCAGTGAAAGTCTGACTTTCGTCTTGCTTCAACCAGAGCAGAAATAGTAATTTGATGATTTCCCACAATTAAAGAGGACTTTAGTGTCTAACTTGGGTCTGGGACCGGAAAATTGCATCCGGCCGTCCGGACCGAGCCCGAGTCGTCGACAGCAGGCCAGGAGGTGTCAGCAAAACCGTCGGGACCCAGCAGGACCGAATCCTACTGGGGCCATGGGTCTGCTTCTGTGGGGTCCTGGAACGTAAGATATAGGTTTTATAATCTTACGGGTGTTTGCAATTTTCCGGCAACAAATCCATGCTCTTACGCCATCTTGTCTTCCTATATCATGCTGTGCTGGTGTTGCCACTGCAGCTGCATAAAACTTTAAGCGGTAGAACATAATAATTTTGTTATCATAGTTACCTTTTTCAGTCATTTAAAAGCTCAGAAATTATATAAAAACCAAATACCAATAAAGCTAGTTGATACTTTATGGCCTAGCTTTTATCTTAGACAGAAGATAGGCATTACAATACAGCGTGGCAATCCCGCCAGTCTTGTGGGCTAATTACAGTTGTACTGCAAGATGTAGTATTCATTTACGAATGAAAAACTTTCGGGTCAAATTGGAATTTCAAAACTACTGGTGATGTTACGTAGAAAAGTGATCTATCTTAAACTGATTGAATTTATACAGAAGTTATTATAATCTAGGTATGTATGAGATAGGTACCCTAACGTATTCATCCCGCATTTCAGCCAAAATATAGTCATTAAAACTTAATAGAATAGTTACTGGTATAATTTTAAAGAGGTAGCGGATAATTGAAAGTTTATAATAGCAGAAACTAAGGGAACATAGGAGTAAAATGGTGGTGGTGTCAGGAGTTCCAGGATGACTACCGTAGGATTATGGATGGCGAGCCGTGGGTAGCTCGCCATCTAACTGTCTAGTAAGGAGCAAGCCCAGGTCGAAGGCGCGCTGTGTTCCGCGCGCTCTTCTAAGAGATGTCAGCAAAATTGTAGGCACCTACCAGGGTTGCAGAGCGTACGAATAGGTTAACGTTGCCTATTGGTTTATATCTATTGGTTTTAGTCAGTAAAACTCTGACACTAGAACGGGAGAATTTATTTGATGATTATTTCCCACTTAAAAGAAAGGAAAATGGAGTAAAGTTTTATTTTAAAAAAGATGATATTAATTAGTCAGAATAGTTTAGTATTTCATACAAAACAAATAATGCAATTAAATATTTATTTTATACCAGAACTTTGACCGCGATTTCATTCGCGAGAATAGTATAAAATAGAATAGAATAAAACTTTATTGTACACCAAGAAAGTTACTGAAGAATGTTTTCATAAAAAAAAAAATTAGTTGTTTTGAAAAACAGTAATGACAACCTTCATTATTTACTTAAGTTACCACTTGTGCCAATTTTCAAGAACAGTATAAGCAAATCCTCCTTTTCACTCCTTAAATATAAAATTTCCAAAAACCTCTTTTTAGTGTTTGCCATCGACTCGCCTACGTCATAAAAAAAGCCTTTTGCAAAATTTCGTGTTCCTAGTTCTATTAGTTTCTGCAGTGCCTTGATACGTCAGTTTCTCCATATATATATAGATAAGTAAGCGATCTCTCTACTGCTTTTTATGAGTTACATCCTCATCCATCACTAAAAAGGCAACGCCATTCCGAAAAAATATCTTGCCATAAGAGCGCTGAGTCACCATATCTGCCATAACTTTTACAGAATACATTTTTATGGCATATAAGATGCAGAAGGTCCTCTCAAAGCAGCGAGTTAAAAAGCGCACACTTTTTAAGTAGGTATAGTGACTGCAAGCGCACTCACGACTGTCATTGTGACAGTTTAAGTTCGCAGAGCCTAACTTCAGACGCGCCAAGATGCGTCGGCCGTACTGTAAGTATCTATGCATCTATGCGTGCCTGGTACCTGCATCTGTTCGGTGTGTTCTATCGAATAAAAGAAATACAGATAAAATGGTTAATTTTTAATATTTCTTCTTCTTCTTCTTCCTGCCCTTGTCCCATATTACTTGGGGTCGGCGCAACACGTTTTTTTCTTCCACTCTATCCTATCAGCCGTCACAATATCACTAACTTCCTTTTCTTTCATATCACTCCTCACACAATCCATCCATCTCTTCTTCGGCCTCCCTCTTCCTCTCCATCCATCTACTTGTAAACTCAGAACTCTTTTAGTAACATGTGTTTCATCCCTCCTCTTCACATGACCATACCAAGACAAACGACTTCCTTTCAACTTTTCAGTCACTGGCGCCACTTTCAAACTTCCTCTAATATACTCATTTCTCACTTTATCCATCCTCGTCACACCATACATCCATCTCAACATTCTCATCTCCGCTACATGCAGTCTTTTTTCATCCATCTTTTTCACAGCCCAACATTCTGATCCATACAATATGACAGACTAGTGTATGAAACCAATCTGTGGTTATCATCATAATTAATCCTTCCGTCCTCGTGCCATTTAGGTATTTGGGGTCCACGCAGCATTTCTACTAAAATATTTCGGTTTCTGATATTCTTTCTTTCGTTTTTTTTTGGATGAATCCGGAACAAATTCGTGAAAACCAAATTAAGTACCAGGCACGCATATACGCGTAGATACTTACTTAGGTACAAGTTCTTTTCTTCGTATGATTTGTGCATTAAGCCAGGTTTTTTGACACAGAATCAAGTTACGTTGTCTTATAATATAATGTGGATGTAACAAATTCTTATGTTTTGCAGCTTTGTTGGCTACATATTTAACGAGTCGGCCTTCTCAAGAAGCTTCACTGAGGTGTTCAGTTCCATTTTACCAAGTTAGTGGTAATTTTAGTGATTTCACCATTGTCCAGTTGTGTAGACACTTCAGATACAAAACTACATCACAATAATTATCTATTAAGAATCAATAGGGAATATGCATGAAAAATTTATTTGTTAATTTACCAGTTTATAATAAAAACTAGGTATAAAAAAAACAGAATACTATTTTATTTTATTTCATTTTGGACGTCCGCGACCATTTTGGACTTTTCTTTCTTATTATGAAGATATTTTAATTGCTGTTTCACATTCGTTTGCCGAAACTAAAAAAGTATTTAGTTTAGTAAGTAAAAAACCTGCATGCATATTCCGTATTTTTTCTAAACAATTAAAACATCATTCTACTGAAATTTCTTTAAAAAAAATCCCACCAAAAATACTGCTGTTATAACAATATTTTTTGTCAATCTTCTGGACTTATTTTTTCTTTGAACATACCATACCGCTCCCTCCTACATCCCACAATCTCCAATACATCTTTATCAGCAATGATTAATGAGAACTATAAGTTCAGGATCACTGATTCCGAATATACACGAATATTTCCGAGGTCCCCCGAACGTTTGACTTATCAAAATTATTATAATTGATGCCTCAATTTATATTCCGTTGAGGGGTTAGTAATTAATTTTGTCGTGAAATAGATTAATTTTGCTTAGGTTTAGTTGGTTAGAATATTGTTGAAATCGGTGTTTATAGGTAGATTATGCTGTTATACGATACGACTATAGAATTTATCATTTGTACATTGGTATATCATAATATTTTATTACTACTACTAGAATCTCTATCGAGTCTATTCGAAGACATGTGACATCCACCAACCCGCACTGGGCCCGCATGGTGGATTACGGCCCATTCCCTCTCCTAGAGAGGAGGCCTGAGTCCCAGCAGTGGGAACATTAAAAGGCTGATGATGATGATGACTAGAATCTGCCAACGACTTTACTCGCGTATAAGCCGTTTGAGCGTAAAGGAGAAACAAACATACTCTCACGCGCATATTATACACCGTTAAATTTTAGTTAATTTTAGTACTTTTTTTTCTCGAATATATTACGCATTTACGAAATTAATTTCTACCCTTTAATTCGTAACGTTAGCTATACTTAACATTCACAATTCAAAAAATCTACTAACAATATTAACGTTTCATCTTACGATTTTTTCCAATTAGTAAGTACAGGACATCACTATGCGTCCCTAGCAAAATAAAATACGTTATACTAATGTCAATTTTGACAGTATTGTGAAAAATGGCGTTTCGACCGCGAGCTGCTCCCGCGCAAAAGGTAAGAAATAATTTTTTTTTCAATCAAATTTCGTATTTCGTGTAAAAATAACATATTATTTATGTGTTTATGATTGCATTCTTCAACATTACAAAAGCTTTCTCACAAATATTGCATGAGTATATGCACTATAACTTGTTAAAGTTGAATGTTAGTTATGGCTAACATTGCGAAGATACCAGTGATTGCTTAGAGATAAAGAGTGTAAAAAATAGCTAACATTGCGAAACGGTGGAGGATGTACTTAATTGCTTTTATTGGTATTTGGGGGTAATCGCATGCTCAATTTTGCTTTATTTATTTTAGGGTAACCTTCGATTAGAGCGTGTCAAGAAAATTCTAGCACTTGTCCCACCAGAAGATGCTTCTTCCAGTGACAGTAGCGAAGATGATATTGAGATCAACATAGTATCTGATAATACAGAATACAGTTCAGAACCCCGCTCATTAGATTCTTCGTTTGAGCGCCTAAATATTTTAGAAAATGATGAGTTGTTGCCGGAAGATATAGTACCATCTACACCCGCTATAAGCGAAGTACTCGTCACACACAACCCACCACAACATTTGCCTGCACTACAATCCATTTCTTCAGTGTTATCCATGTCGCCAAGCCCTGTTGCTCCTACAATAGTGAAAGAAACACGTTCCAAAAAAAAAATTGATACTAATTTACCTCATGTACTTACAAAGAAAAACAAAGTATTTATAAGAAAGCCACTTGAATTTAAATGGGAAGGTGGTAAATTTAAACATAGTGCAACCTTGGAGGAAATAACCTTCACTCAATTTGGTTCAGAATCGAAGTCTCCGTCAGATTATTTTGCTGATTTTTTTAGTGAAGATGTAATCAACATAATTATTGAAAATACAAATTTATACGCAGTGCAACGAAATCACAAGTCTGTAAATCTTACTCATGACGAGTTGCTGGATTTTATTGCTATCAATCTATTAATGGGTGTTGTTAAGATGCCGTCCTATCGCGACTACTGGAAGAAGGACCTTAGATATAATCTCATTGCCGACATTATGAGCTTAAAACGTTATGAACAAATTCGCCAGTTTTTGCATTTCGTTGATAATTCTCAACAAAATGGAGATCGTTACTTCAAAGTCCGGCCGATTTTAGAAGCAGTACGTAAAAACTGCCTTAAAATCGAAGAAGAACATCGGTATAGTATCGACGAAATGATGGTGCCCTACAAGGGTACAAGAGCTGGTTGTTACCAGCTCTTGTACCCTTATTGCTTGTGTTGTAGTCTTGTACTCGGCGCCAATATTTGGCAAAGAAACCAAAGAAGTGGGGTTTTAAAATGTTTGTCAGGGCTGGAGTCTCTGGCTGTGTCTACGATTTTGTTCCTTATGCAGGAGAAGATACATTCAGATATCATTCCTTCACGGAATATGAGAACTCTTTAGGTGTTGGTGCAAAAGTTGTAATAGCTCTCTGCCAGAGTATTAAACATAAACCTGCGATAGTGTATTTCGACAACTTCTTTTCATCTCTCGAACTGATTCATCTGTTACGCAGTGAGTATGGTATCTTTTCTTTGGGCACAATCAGAGCAAATCGTTTAAGGGGTTGTCAGGAAAAACTACCTAGCGATAAAGACTTGTTAAAAAAAGGTAGAGGTTCCAGTAAACAAGTAGTTTGCAATAAAAATAAATTGAGTGTCGTAAAATGGCATGATAACAAATCTGTTATATTAGCAAGCTCTTATGTGGATTCGTTTCCAATGGAGATTATAAGGCGATTTTCTAAAGAAAGTAAATCCAAGATTGATATACCATGCCCTCAAATAGTAAAACATTATAACTCCCATATGGGAGGTGTTGATTTGTGTGACATGCTGATCTCCCTTTACCGCACTAATTATAAAACGAAAAGGTGGTATATGGCTTTGTTCTCTCAAGTCTTAGATATTTGCGTAAATAATGCATGGATCATGTATAGAAAAGACTGTGCTCGGTATAATAAAGTTCCTAACTCACTAAAAATATTTAGAATTATGGTTTACTACGAACTTCTCTCGAAACATCGAACTCCTGCTGGTACAAGTACGTCTTTAGAAAAAACTCAACAGGCTAAATTTGAAAAAATTCAAAAACCTTCTGGGCCAAGACCTACTGATGCTGTCCGCTGTGACAATATAGGTCATATGCCTGACTATACAACAGCACCGGGTAGGTGTAAGTTTTGTAAAAAAGGGATGACTAACGTTATCTGTTGCAAATGTAATTTAAGATTATGTTTTGTGAAAAAACGTAATTGTTTTAAACAATTTCACGGTCATTAATCGTTTAAATGTAATTTCGTTAAACATTTGTCTTTATTTTAATAAATAATATTAAAAGTAAACACCATTAAGTCTTATTTCTAATTCCCTGAACATTACGCAATGTTAAAAATACGTAACATATTATTTGTACACTCGAACATTGTCTGCTTCGTAATGTTACGTATTTTTAACATACTATTCCTAAAAATCTGAGTACTGCAGATTTTTTTTATTTTTTTTTTTTAGGTAAACAACATTATTAGGCAGAATTATATAAATTAATGAAAGATTTTTATCACAACTTTTTTTGCGAAGTAGAGGGTTAAGTAAACGTCAGCTGGGCGAGTTCAATGACTTTTAGGTGCTTAGTATTCAACGACCGACATCTACCTACACGGTAATTGACTCTTTTACTTAAAGAAATTAATTTCATACATGCGTATATTAATTCGAATTTTAGAAAAAAGTACTTTGTTTTTTAATTTTATCTTTACAAATCGATAGTATTTCATGTACCGGATCGACCCTCCACGGGATTTAAACTATCAAAATTTAACGGTGTACAAACTTTTGCCCTTATAATATTAGTATAATCCTCAGCACACAAGTTGAACCATTATGGCGGTCGACCTTGAAAGCGCAGTAACCAATTTTCGGGTTTCAACTGAAATGGGAGGTTGTTGCGTAGTTGTTGAGTGTTATTTGCAAGTATATTAATGACATCTACAATTATTCTACATATCATAATAACGATCCATATGGCGTATAAATCTATTTGATCTATATGGAAGTGTGGACTTCATTACTTATTATAAGCTCCTAAAGATTGAGGTTAAGGAAGATATTGAGAGGAAATAATTTCTTATATTTTTTTGTGTTAAAAAATCACTAAATCAAAACTTCTCAGGCTCTTGGTGGAACGCGAGGAAGTTCAATCTTTTATTGTCCAAAACTCAACTATGTTCCTAGAGTTGCCCTTATATTAATAGGCTGTGGTCATTCTCTCAAACCATCTTGCAGTGTAACCATCCAGCTTGATAGGCGTCTCTTTGAGACACACGTGGAACACAACATGCCATCAACTCGGGTTTGGTCCTTTTGGACGGTGAGCTCCTCATTACTCGCCGTCCGCAACCCCGCGCCTACGATGGCTAGAAATCTCCCAGTAACTATAAACTCGTATTTTGCAAGGGCGTTGTGTAATTGGTAATTGACTAATAGGTAGTCGTGACTTCTCTGTAATGAGAAAGATACCTATTATTGTATATAACATTATTATTAGTATGTAGGACTATACTCGGAGTTTCCTTGCGTAATCGAATCAGAAATGAAGATATTCGCAGGAGAACCAAAATTGCCGACATAGCACGAAGAATCGCCAAACTTAAGTGGCAGTTGGCAGAGCACATTGCTCGCAGAACGGATGGCCGTAGGGGTCGAAAGTTTCTGGAATGGCGACTGCGTACCGGAAGACGTAGTGTTGGAAGGCCTCCTACAAGGTGGACCGATGACCTGGCAAGATTTGCGGGAATCCGATGGATGCACAGGACCGTTCATTGTGGCGACACTAGGGGGAAGCCTATGTCCAAGTGGACGTCTTTCATCGTATCATGTCATCATTAATTATTACAGTCAAGAGACATCCACTGCCAAACATATACATCGCCCTAGTGTTACAACAATGACCGGCAATGTCCATCTGGCATCCATTGGATTCCTGCAAGCTTCACTAGTTCTTCAGTCCACAATGTACAGGTTGAAACACATACCCGCGTTGCGGCGCCGCACCGCTAAAATCGGCAATGACGCCCACCACTTATTTTCGCGACGCCGCATCGCAACTGTCAGCTTTTATTGTTGTATCCTACAGAGATAACCAGTTCCTCGTGATTTTTGAGTGTGGAAAGATGCCTCTCTGCCATGAATCGTAATAAACTTATTGCTTATTTGTTATTAAGAAGACATTACTCTATTTTTAATTAACGACAAAGAAGATACTGGATACATCCGTTTATTATGGCTATGGTTTTCGCACTGCAGTGCACATCGCAAAATTCTACGTAGCGGCGGGCGTCACTGCCGATTTTGGCGGCGCGGCGCCGCAACACAGTTATGTGTTTCAGTCCTAAGAGACTTATCAACGCTGCGTTTTCTAGTACGGGGTCACTACTCCAGAACCGTTCGGCAATATTGACCATCTGTTCTGAGAGTAATGTACTCTACCTACTGCTACTAAAGTTTAGAGATTCTTCGGTCTTTGTCAGTTATTTTGATTTTCCTAGAATATATCTTCATTCCTGATTTGATTACGCAAGCTCCAAGCGTAGCCCTTAGAGTGACTTTCAGATGATGTCCACGTTTCAGAGCCGTGTATTACACGGCAAAATTTTGATCGTTTTGATCCCATGGAGGGTCGATCCAGTCCATGAAACACTATTGATTTGTAGACAAAATTAAAAAAGTACTTTTTTTCTAAAACTCGCGTATATATGCATGTACGAAATTAATTTCTTTAAGTAAACAACAGCTGAGCGAGTCCAATGACCTGTAGGTAGTTGTCGGTCGTTGCGTACTAACTACCTAAATTTCATTGCACTCCATCAGTTTTTTTTTGTCTTGAGATACTGTGGGCATAGAGGACAAGTATAATAGACATAATCAGGTAATTTTCCCATTGCTGGGATTCAGGCCCCCTTTCGAGGATATGGTAAGGGCCGTAATCCAGCAGTCTGACTCAGTGTGGGTTGGTGGATGATACATATTTTTGATTTATTGATTTTAGGACATGCTAGTTTCCACACAAGGTTTTCTATCGCCGTTTTGAGAGCAGTGATGATGACATAAATTACAAAAAGTAATGCGCCTAGCTGGATTTGAACTCGTAAGTCGAGGCCGTTGGGCCACCACAACTCACTAGGACTCACAGGGATCAAGTGCATAAAGATAATATTATCATTGAATAATAATATGATTAAAGTAGAATCCAGTGTCGGGGAGCTTCTGTCCACCATAATATCAAGCTTAAGGGTCGGTTCTGAGATTGTAAGCGGATTAGCAGCGCTGCCTCAGAGCTCGCGATTTCAGATGGAACAGCTTTTCAACGCGGCTTAAGTTTTCTCTTAATAAGAATTGAATTACGTTTTTCAGTTTAGTTTTGAGCATAATTTAAATTTTAGACAGAAAAAAACAATTTGACGTCGACCACTTTTGACCTTTTGAGTACCGTGGTTGATTCCGCGCTGGATATAAGCAACAATTTAAATTTAGAAGAGTTCAAAACGGAGAAGGAAAACATTGTAAAGAAACTGGCTTATTCTAGAATCAAAAAACTCGAAGAATTCATTATGTTAACCATCATCGTACTGGGCCTTTATTTCTAGAGAAAAGGCCTGTGCAGTGGTTTCAGCAAAAGGAATATTGTAAAGCTGATTATGGTGCGGTTTTTGTACGAGTGTAGTGTTGCTAACTCGAGGCCTCGAGTGGCCCCGCTAGATACAGAATTCTTAGGGAAGAGTTCAAACTCATCCTTTCTTATGCTTTATTAATTCTAAAAAACTCTTACTCTACGGCCCAACCTGATAGCCACTCGATAAGTTATGCATATATAGGTATTCTGCGATTGCTGACAGGTGCGCCCCTGACCCAATTCCAGTGAATCCATCCAGAAATGAAATGGGTAGGACTTATGCTGAGTTTTTACCAATTGACCTCGCTGCTTATCTCTGTGGTGTCCGCGTCGATAATTTTAGCTACTGTCATAGCTCTAACGTAAGTATGTAGTCCTGGTAGATTGTCTTATTAAATTGAAGAATTGCACCAAACCAAACCAAACCAAATTGAAAATTAAATTGAATTTCATAATTGTGTATTTCTGAAAATTATAACTACTATGTGTTTATTAGGCAAATAATTTCCTGGAAAATAAATGCTCATTATTATTAATGCTCAGGGACACGTCATCGATTTAAAAGTACCAATAAATACAATACTCATGAGTAGTATCAAAAATAAGTATTCTACTTACTTGCAAATGTATCGATACTTCAAAGTATTATGTACTTTTTTAGGTCTTAATACAACACACAACAACATGTCATGACATCTATGTCAGTCCGTGACGTCAGTTTAGCTACATTCGAACAATAAAAAAAATAAAATCTGCGATCTACAAATAATCATCTTCTACGATGGGGACACCGCTCAGGGTTTGTCCATTCTTCTTTCTTTGTCCAAGCGATCTCCCTTTGGAATGCGCTCACTCTGAATATCAGGACGGCAACCAGTCGGTTGTCCTTTAAAGTAAAAGCACGAGATCACATTCGCAAGAAGTTGCTAGAATCATCACACTCTTGATTTGTTGTATTCGTCTTTTCACAATATCGTTCTTCTTTTGTCCTTTCTGTCTGTCTTCTTTTAAGTTGCACCTGCCATGTTATGTCTCTGCTCCACCCTAAGGTCGGCTGGTAGAAAATGCCTAAGGCATTAAGTCCGCCTTTGTACACTGTATTATTAGTGCATAAAGTTTTAAATAAATAAATAAATATCGGTCATTTCTGCCTGATACTTAAAAAAAAACTTTTGCTTAAATCCTACGGCGTGGCGTTAAATCAAACCCTTTGAAGTTTTCGTTTCGAGTGCAAGCAAAAATAAACTTATCGGTGGTCAGGCGGAAGTATCTTTGATGGTACCTTCCTTGAATTAATAAGACTTATTAACAAGCCTTATTCGATACGATGCCAGTCAAAAAGTATTCGTTGAACGCAAGAATCGAGAACAAAAGTATCGGTATCGAAAAGAAAAGTACTCGAAACTACAAAGTACGTATTGGAACTGTTTTTTGTGTTCCTAATAAACAATAAAACTATACGAGTAGAGTTGTTGATAATACATTCTTGGGCCTTATATAAATACACATTTATATATATAAATACATAGCATAGCGTCAGCCTTATAAAGTTCCCACTGCTGGGACTCAGGCCTCCTCTCGAGAAGAGGGAATGGGCCGTAATCCAACACGCGGGCCCAGTGCGGTTTGGTGGATGTCACATATCTTCGAATTTTTGGTTCTAAAACATTCCTCACGATGTTTCCCTTCACCGTTTTGAGAATAGTGGTGATGAAATAAATTACACATAGTAATGCGCCTGGCTGGGTTTGATTCCGCCATCTACAATTTGTAAGTCGGGGCCATTACCTGTCGGCCACCACTACTCTCAATTCACATCTATGTATTATTCATAAATTCACGCATTTTCCCATGGGGTGGGTACGGTTCTAGCTGGTACGATAATTATATAGCGCTTACGTTTTTGTGGCCTTATCCAACAGGATAAGGCCACGCTTCCCATTCAACAGAATGGGAAGCGTGGATGGAGGCCTTTTCCCAGGAGTGGGACAGAACAGGCTGATAGATAAATAATCCTGTTGAATTAAAGATTTGGTGTTGTAGAATATAAAAGTTTTCTAACCAATGACGGTGTAGATTTTTGATATAGAAAGAGAAGTTATTTGATAATTTTCCCAAGTTAAAAAAAAACTGGCTAAGTGTGAGTCGGACTCGCGCATGAAGGTTTCGTACGGTTATTTCATTAATTTCAGCCGAAAGAAATCCACTGTTGGAGATAGGCCTCCCCCAAGTGTCGCCACAATGAACGGTCCTGTGCGTCTTGCATAAACCGGATTCCCGCAACCTTTATCAGGTCATCGGTCTACCTTGAAGGAGGCCTTCCGACGCTACGTCTTCTGGTACGTGATCGCCATTCCAGAACCTTCCGGCCCCAACGGCCATCCGTTCTGCAACTAATGTGCCCTGCCCATCGCCACTTAAGTTTGGCAATTCTTCGTGCTATGTCGGTAACCTTGATTCTCATGCGAAAATCCTCATTCCTGATTCGATCACGCAAGGAAACTCTCAACATAGCCCTTTCTATTGCCCGGATCGTACGGTCTGTAGCATAAAAACGGCAAAAAAATATGTTTGTTGATATAGCGGTAACAGAAATACATCATCTGTGAATATTTCAACTGTCTACCTATCACGGTTCATGAGATACAGCCTGGTGACCGACGGGCAGACAGACAGACCGCGGAGTCTTAGTAATAGGGTAGTTTTACCCTTTTGAAATTTTCAAAAAAGTATAAATAGCGTAGCCTAAGTTTTCCAATAACAACAATTTGATAATCCTTATTTCATTTTTACATATACAACTAAACCCATACAATATGTGGCATATAAGTTGTCTCAATCGGAGCGGGGGACTACGCGTAACCATAGCAACTAAAACCATTTCGGTTCAACTTATTTGCCGCATTCTATACCTAACTAGAAGTCAGACACAAACGCCACCTTTCATCTGAAACACGAAAATAATAAACCACTTAATATGCGTCCCATTAAAAAAGATGAAACGAAACTCATCTGATTTATGGACCATTCTTGATTTTATCCGTATGCAGGTTAAAAAGCCACTTCATTGTGCTTTAATCTCGTTAAAATACAGGCGGCGCCGAGTGGAGTCGTGCCTCGTGAGCCAGCTCGACTCCAATCGTTTATTTGTATCGATGAAAGTTGATGCATTTCGATGCATTTTATATTATCGTTGGATTTGTTACGATTTCTCCGAGGTATTGAAATGGGATGATGAAATATTTATAGAGTACTGCCTTCTGTATCAGGCCCTTGATCCAACTGCGCAACGAAAGCTTCGACAGATGGTCGTCGAAGCTTTTGGCTATAAGGCCGTTGGCAGTTACAACAATCGGCACAATGACAGCCGAGTCCACATTCCACATGTCGACAACCTCGTGTGCTAAGTCGAGATATTTGATTTGTTTCTCTTTCTCAGCTTTCACGAGATTCTCGTCATGTGGGATGGTGACATCGACTATCATTGCGCGGCGCGCTAATCGGTCTCCCACAACTATATCCGGCTTATTGGCTACAATAGTCCGGTCAGTGATGATAGACCGATCCCAGTACAACGTGGCATGGTCATTTTCGAGAACTGGGTCGGGCACATACCTGTAATACGGTACCTCAGAATCCACTAAGTTGTATTTCAAAGCAAGTTGCTGGTGGATAATCCTGGCTACTTGGTTATGCCTGTGCAAGTACTCACCGTTAGCCAGACGAGAACAACCAGAGATAATATGTCTGATGGACTCACCCGGACGATGGCATGCCCGACACACGTCAACCGTCCCGTCCTTCATTTATTATTATTTATTATTATTATTTACGATTACTTTTGGTGGAAAATCATCAAATAACTATACAAAAAAAGTAGGTTGGCCACTTTGGGTGCAGCAAGATGATTTTTGATGATTAAAATACCTTTACGTTTAGCCCAGGCTGGCATCGGTCTCGTCCACCACGTCAGTCATGTCGACCACGTGGGCCGCGTCGGCCACGTAGGCCACGGTGAGCCGCGTCGGTTACGTGGGGCTCTTCTGCTACGTCGGCCATGTCGGCCCCGTGACGATTGGAATTGGTCACAAATTCCTTTGTTCTGATATCATCTAAACAAAGGAATAAGGGGCGTGGCCAACTCCAAGCGTTCACGCTAATCGAAACTATTGTAACGTGGCTAGGGGGCTGCTGTATATACTTATCTTGTACGTATGTAGCTGTGGCAACAGTAGATTTCTATGTCGACCACTAAAGTCTTACTTATATATACTTAAAATGTGGCGAAACGAATTACCATCTATATCGTGCAAACTTAATTTTGCGTTTTGTCAACTGATTACTAACTTAATCACATTGGATTCTACGCTTTATTTTAAAAGTAATAAAGCTTGTAACTGTTTGAAATGTAAATGTGATGGTAATTGATAATGTTGTTTATTCGACGGAACGATGTCATTTTCATTTGGAAATTGAATGGTTGTGGCCATGTTTCATGTTGCGGTTACCAGGATATCATGTTTGTTGCAAACGTATGTCATTTGATGTTAAATGGTAATTATCGCAGGATTAGCTGTTAGCGTTGAATCATTTATTAGTTTGATTGATATCAAATTTTAACAGAATGAAAGATATAAAAGTGTCGATTTGATCGTCATTTAATAGGAAACTTGTTGCTGCCAGCGGCATCGCCCGCGGGATAGTAGACTATTGTTTCAAGGGATCATATTCTCAAGATAATAGTAGATTATCTGACTATGGGGATAAAGCAGTGTGTTTTAGTCGCGGACGGCATGTTGAATTCCGAACGAAACGAAGGTTGCTAAGTTTTGATCCCGAAAGTTAGTGAGGGATTTATATAATTAACTCCCGAGCAGTACGATGGGGTAAAAATCCGAGTGAAGTGAGGAGTTCAAGCCGCCCTAGACAAAGACAGCTTTATCTCTGTGTTGCATACTCTACTTTTTACACCATCTGTGGGATAATGAAAACACAATTTACGAAGACAAACTATATTTTAGAGTAATATAAGTAATATTTTCAAGCTAAGTCAGGGTTGTATGATGTATAATAGGGCATTATCGAGCAGCTGGTGTAAAAAAAGTATTATATCTATCCAGGACATAATCTATCCGTGTAGCAAGTTTCATCGAAAACCACTTATCCGTTTGAGTGTGAAGAATTGACAAACATACACTGACACTCTCCCAAACTTCCCGAAGTTTGGGAGAGTGTGGGTGTATGTTTGTCAAGCCCCGCCCGGGCAAAAGTAACTCAACGTCCGGCCGTCCGGTAACTGTCCGGACGAACGAGTTGTTGAAGGCGCTTGGAGTTCCATGTGCGTCTCAAAGAGAATTCAGTAAAACCGAAGCCTACTGGTTACATGAGTCGTTCAAAAGGAAGTCCTGGAGTCCTGGGACGTAAGACAAAGAAGCAATATAGTAGTCAGTTAAAGCCTAAGACACCCTCTCCCTCCACCCTTCCCAAAGCGGGTGAAGTCATTTAATGTTTTTCCAACTAAAAAAAACTCTCTCAAACTTTCGCCTCTATAGGTATTTACGATGGATAGGTTTATGAATTAATTTATAACCAACATATTGAGGAAACAAGAATATACACAACTATTTTTTAATTATAGCAAATACTTCAAGGGCTTATTATTAGAAAAGGTCTTTTTATTATTTAAGTAAAGTCTCAATGAATAATATTCATAAACAGCAAAGTTATGAGTGTTTGTTTATATCCCAAAATCTCACTCAATTTATGGAAACATTGTGCAGGTTATTGTTTATGAATGAAAGAATGTCAATAAAAAAAACGGTAATTTAAAAAACTAAAAAACCCGACTGCCTTTCTGAGCATTCATGAAAAAGCTCTAAAACAAGAAAATCTGGCAGTCGGGACCCATTCTAGAATTGAGAGCACGTACCTATATTACATTGCAGATTACTCCAATCTATTGACTAGACGGCTGACTATCTAGAATGGGTCCCGACTGCCAGATTTTCTTGTTTTAGAGCTTTTTCATGAATGCTCAGAAAGGCAGTCGGGTTTTTTAGTTTTTTAAATTACCGTTTTTTATTTTTTTAGTTTTATTTTATTACGATATCACTTTCAAAGTAATTACGAATCTAAAGACACCTCTCAAACTAAAATCCATCGAGCCGTTCAGGTCGCAGAGCGTGCCAAACATTTGAATTTGGCGCTAAAAATCCGCCATTTTGTTTTTTTTATTTTGATATACCCAGTGTCACTCTCACAGTAAATACGAATCTAACGACACCTCTCAAGCTAAAATCCACCGAGACGTTCAGGCTGCAGAGCGTGCCAAACAATTATACATACATACATACATACATACATACATACATACATACATACATACATACATACATACATACATACATACATACATACATACATACATACATACATACATACTCTCGAAAAACATAACCCTCCTTCTGGCGCAGTCGGGTAAAAATGGAAAAACACTGCGCTTAGTATTTTCTAGTAGTATTTGTTATTAATGATAATTAAATTATGAATTTACCAATAATGACAAATTTTCGTGGACAATTTTAGGATTTCGTTTTTTGTACTTTTGACTACACAAATATGATCAGTAACGGGTACTGATTGAGCCCCATTTTTTTGTGCACTAATTAAAAAATAGGGGTGTATATATATTTTTTTAATATGAACAAGTGCTTGACTGCAATCCCACTTGATGGTAAGCAGTGATGCAATCGTTGATGGTGAGGCGCACTAGTTTATTAAGAGCCTATTCACTCTAGCCTTGAAGACACCTAAATTATAATCGGACGAGAAAACCGCAGCAGGCAAATTGTTCCAGTTCGGTGTTGTCGGATGTTTTCAAACAACAAAATCCAGTCATCAAGATAACATTGATCCCAAACGATAAAAGTGCACTAACTGTAGTGTGAACATAGGCTAACGCACGGTTCATTTCAACATTTTATGATGAACAAAAAATTGTAATCCATTTAAAACATTAGACGAATTTTCCGCGGATTAAAATCCTTTTTTATTTGTAGAGCTTTGCCGTGGAGTGTCATAACTCATGAGGGGAGCGTGATTCTGACAGCTGAACGCTGCATAAAACACCATGTGTGACTCGTTAATTAATCATTTTAAATAAAAATTTGACGCTTTTATTGCAATTAACAATGAAAATGATACTGGTTACGCTATTTCTGTTGAAGACCAGATTAACTTTTTAGCTGTTTGTCGCAATTCCTTGAAACATCCCTTTCCTATCGAGACAAAGCTATCCGCGTATTCGAATATGGAATGACGTTGCTATGCGTATGTGGTCGTGTTGCATCCGGAAACAAAATTTGAAATCGAGTGAAGGTGTTTGTATTTCGAAAACCATGCCATTGTGTGGACCAGGGGCCCAAGTTTACTATTTTTGTAAATTCGACATTCCAACACAATCCCATTCTCATTTTGGTAAAGATTCTTAATCTGCTAAATCATAATGGTCGATCATTGGTCGGTTATTGGTCTCGTAAACGAATGGTGGTAGAATGACTTTGTCGTATTTACACAAATCTAATGGTAAGTCACTAATCAAGGAACTGACAAAATTTTTGCACATTACCTCATAAGTCAGATATTCATTTGTCATTATATACGAGATTATCATTTTTTTCAATGGTTTGTCAGTGATTCACTGTTGGAAAGTCTTAGTGATGCCATTATATTAGTAGATTACCAAACTTGTCAAAATCAACCATGATAAAATCAATGATAGACGATTCTGACACTATTATCATAGCAGATTTAAGGCCCAGATATTGTGCAAATCTTCCTTTTAAGAAACGAGTCGTTCTGATCTATTTTTTCCTACGTCTGGTCTATTCTACACCCTGCAACAAGTCAAATTTCAAATAAATACTCATAGTTCGCAATTTTTCATCTGAATCGCTTAATAAAATACAACGAGTAAAAACCATCATTGAAATACTTCAACGAATGTGTATGATGGTGAAGATGATCTATTGTTAAAGTTTAGTTATTTAAATACGATACGGGTCTGGTTAAATACGACCCTAAAACTGCGACGGGGTCGCGGTTGTCCACGAAGGAGATGGTGAGACGAACTAGACAGATTTTGCCAGGACTGGAAGTAAAAAGGGTGGGCCCGCGAAAATTAAAGGAGTGAAGAGAGACCTTGGCCCAGGAGTGGGATGGAACCGGCTAGTAAATAAAAAAAAATATTACTCCGTCATTTATTGCGTCGACGACGTATGTGACGGCAGTAATGCAGTTGTCGTTAGAAATGACTGTCCCAAGGAAACCTTTGAAATAGTTTTCTACTTTCACATACGATGCTTTATAGTAAATTAATAATAATATACTTAGATGGTATTTCTATCCGACTGCAAGAAGGGTTATGTATATTTTTTTAAGGTTAAGAAACTGAAGTTGGGTCATCTAGAAGTTTATTTTTAACTTGAAAAAAAAAAAAAACAATGCCCTGCACTAAGAATTACTCCTGAATCGTAGGTGCGTATACTCACATAACACAAGACAATCAAACAAGAAAAGCATATCTGCAGACCATAGAAAGTTCACTGATAGTTGCTTATAGTTTTCCCCAAGATGTTGAACAGCAACACGTCAAACCCTTCAAACAAAAGATGTTTATCTTCAATTTAATTGATAAAGAGAGCCCTATAAACAGTTTCCTCGAGGTATTGGTTTCAAAGAAAACAATTTAGACATTCAATAATGACAAAGTTGTTTAAACTAAGCCGTCTCAAATACCTCAGGGCCATTAAGTGTTGTTTTCAAAAAGCTTTTATTTCTATTAACAGAATAAAATTAAAATGCGGTTTCTTTTTCCTTGAATGAAAGGGATAGAACAGTTGTTTGTTTTTATACCTTTTAATAACAAAGTATTTGTTGATGTTTTTGTTTATTGAAAAAAAAAAAAAATTACATTTGAACCGGGTGTCTAGACACCGGGTTAAATATATGCCTTGCCCCAGGTACCTTCAAAACGTACCCGGGCTTTTGAGACAAGAATTAGTAAATGTGGAATTTTCATTCACTATAATCATCACCACATAAACATCTTTGCTACACAAAGCTTTCATCTCATCTCCGCTTTGCTGGAAATACTTAATCTGCCAGCTTTGCAGCACATCTCCACTTGTCTTCTTACCTCTCCGCTTTGTTGGAAACTTTACCTAAGGAGTGAATTTCAAACTATCCTTGCTAATTCTTTGTATATATCCAAAAAGGAACCTCTGTGCAAAATTTTAGCATCCTATTTCGACATATTTAGGCTATGCGTTGATAAGGCAGTGAATAAATCGAGACTACCTTTTGTAGTATACTACCGACCCGCCCCAGCTTCGCACGGGTGCAATGGTAATACTAAATACGAGTATATTATGAATGTATTATACATATGAACTGTCCTCTGGAATCACTTTATCTATTACAAAAATGCATCAAAATCCGTTGCGTAGTTTTAAGGATCTAAGCATTCATAGGGACAGACCGCGGGAAGTGACTTTATTTTATATGCAGTGATACAGATTTCAGCGTAAAAATTCTTCCGACCTTTGTCACCAACTTTTTCTTTTAAACAAAGTTCTAGAACTTTCAGCTCAGTTGTTACTTAGTACTTTCACAATACCGTTGAGTTTCCTCGGAAATGAAACAGCCGTGGTAAGGCTATCGAATGAGATCTTTGAGTAAAAGCTCAGACGAGTGTTTGCCGTTCTTGCTTAGGTACTCGTATAACGCCATATACGAGTAATCTAAACTAAAACATAATATTAAGTATATAATAATATTATATTCGTTTTTTTTTATATTTATAAATGTTAATTTTTTTATATGTCTGTTAAAAATATTAAAAATATGTAATATAAGTGAATAAAGGAAATAATAATAATAATATTTAATATGGCAAGTAACAATGTGAGTTTTTTGGAGAATAGACTCCCACTACAGCGTGACTCGTAACGATGAGTCGAGCACTAGGACGCGGTCGGGGCATTCTATGATTGGAGCTTGCACTGAGCAGACGTGCCTGTTTGAATATTATTTGAATTCACACATATGGAGCTGAAAGATAGCCATAGGAACTCGGTGATAAGCGCAATAAGATAATGCTATCGTGTTTGAGCTTTTTATAATGGTCTGTATGAGTATTAATTATAAAGATATTAGTCGTGCTATTATAAGTTTGCTATGAAAAAATGATTTGCATTGAAAACTGGTTCATTTAAATAGATTGTTATATCTCGTGGTTTTTTCTACCAATTTGTATATTGTTTTCACTGTTACTATTATATTTCTGTCGGTATATTAATAAACTGATTAGATAAAAAAAAACCATTCCAAAAAGCGTACAAAATTTTGAGTTTGTGGCTGTTATTCTCAAACCCACCACCGTAGACGCGGGCTTGCGGACTGCGAGTAATGGATAGCTCGCCATCCGACCGTCCGATAATGTCCGAACCGAGCCAAGTCGTCGACGGCGCGTATTGTTTCACGCTCGCCTCAATATGTCAGCAAACCGTAGGGTCCCAGCAGGGTTGAAGCCTACTGGGGCCACAGGTTGTGCGAAAATGATTTTAGTCATTAAAAATCTGACACACCGTCCTGCTCCGCCCAAGGATGGGAGCTGTCGTTCCCTTAACCATCTAAAAAAAACCCTAAGCCCAAAATTCAAGAGTAGGTAAAACACTACCACAAAGGCGCGGCATATCTTTGTCGCAATATCACAATGTGCCTGTCTATATAGGACCTTAATTAAACTCTATTATGCAGCATGTTACGATAGAATGCAGATAGCAATCACTGATCGTGGTTTATCATTCCATCTTTGAAGTATGGGTAGACGGTCTGATTAGTACTCAAAGCGCCTTGTGTCAAAGAACCTCATTACTGTATTTTTAATTATTAAGCTACAAAAATGATGTTGATTTATTATGGTAATCTAAATCTTTTTTAAGTTAAATTAATTTGACGCTGTGTCAAATTAATTTAGCTGGCAAATTCCGCGGATCTGATGGGAACCGATATTTAATACTTTCTTTTTCGAGTGTGGGAATCTATAGGGTTTCCACATGCGGATTTGCTCCGCATGCAGAAAATTTCAAAAACCAAATAATGCGTCTTACAATAATGAAATTTGGCATGAAGCCAGGTCTAATAGCACAAGTATAAATCTTAAAACTGTAAATTTGTGGTTACTTCAAAAAAAAAAATAAAAAATTGCCAAAATTTAATCTGCATTTACGTTTTTGCCATCTAGGTTTCCTGCGAGAGTGCACGCGGGATTCCACTGTGACGTTAGCTTTAGTATATTAGCGTTTTTGGGACTTTAGTACAGCAGCCATAATATACAGGGTGTCCAGTAAATAGCACGACATACTGCAGGGGGTGATAGCTTGGGTCACTACCTATCAATACAATACAATATATGTTCAGCAAAATCTTACGGATTTACAGTTTTACAAAATTTTCCGAAATATCGAAAAATCTCTACCTTGAAACAGATTTTTAAGCATCTCGTAATGAAAAAATCCTTTTCTAGAACTTTTTTACATCAAATTATTCGTGAATAGGTTACTCTACTCATTATAAGTTTTTTTTTTATCAAAAACAAGAAAGTTTTGAAGAAATAGTTTTTTTTGTTAAAAATTTCACAGAACGATTTTCTTTTCGCATAACTTTAACCTACAGTGGTGAAAAAAAAATGTATGTGGCAGTTTTGTACAACAAACTTAAAAGATAGCCTGTTTAATGGTGATTTAGGAAAGATACAATACTAGTGCATTTTCATTAAAAAAATACAAAAAAATGCTATTTTAGTTCCAGACAAGCTGATTTTGTTGAAAATGTAATTAACGTAATTTTGACAAAAACCACTATGAGAATAAGTAATAGCTGCTCATTTACGCGAATTATTATAAAACTAGTTGTGACACGTAAAATGCGACAAAAATGTGCGTAATGACTAAAGGTTTTTACCTGCTCGCCGACCGACCCGACCCGACCGGTTACTGTCTAACAAAAGAAACGCATGTGCTATCCCGCTCTTTCTTGCATTGTGATTTTGTGTCTCACTCTCAAACTTATTTGCGACACTTGTCAGTACGCTACCTTAAACCGTGCGCAACGCATCTCTGTGTTCACAAATTATTGTTTCGTACTAACGACTGTTTTGTGCCGTGGACCCCTGACTTTGTTTGCCTTACGATTTGGATTTTTTATTGTGATCACTACGACGACTTGGCGACCACCTGGACTTTTGTGTTTTATAACATGGCCAACCGCCGCGTTTTTCCTGGTTATACGCAGCGAGAGTATGCTGAGATGCACCTTATTTACGGAGAAGCTGGCCAAAGTTCCCGAGCTGCTGCCACCCTCTACAGGGAAAGGTTTCCCGATAGGAGACATCCACACCATGAAATGTTTACCAGAGTGCATAACTCCTACATGGAAGGCAGACTCCCTGGTCAACGTGACGGTGGACGGCCTCAAGTTGTTGACGAAGACATAGTGCTTCAGGAACGAGAACAAGACCCGACAACTTCGGTTAGGGCGATACAACGGCGCACAGGGATACCGAAGTCCACTGTTCATTCAGTACTTAAGAGGTATGGATACCATCCATTTCACGTACGACGCGTGCAAACTCTTTTAACTAGAGACTACCTGCCGAGAGTTCAATTCTGCCGCCGCATGCTTGAAATGCATCGGGAGGACCCAAACTTTTTTAATAAGGTGTTATGGAGTGATGAGTCAGCCTGCAGAAAGGACGGCTACTTGAATTTGCATAATTTACATAGTTGGCAATTAGAAAATCCGTATGTGTCAAGAGAAGACAGGTCCCAGTACCAATTCAAAATAAATTTATGGTGTGGGATTTTTAATGGCCAGATTGTGGGTCCCGTCGAGCTTCCACCTACATTAAATGCCAATAATTACTTGGAGTTTTTATGAGAAACCCTACCCACGCTCTTTGAAAATGTTCCGAGTGAGCTAAGAGAGGTGATGTGGCTTCAAAATGATGGGTGCCCTGCTCATTATGGCCGGGAAGTAAGAGCCTACTTAGATGAAGCTTATCCAGGCAGGTGGATTGGGCGACTGGGACCGATATTATGGCCACCTAGGTCTCCGGACCTAAACCCCCTGGATTTTTTTTATTGGGGTGCCATGAAGGACAATGTCTATGAAAAACCGATCCAAAATGACAATGAATTGAGAGCAAGGGTTAACATTGCAGCAAGAAAAATATCGGAAATAAGCCTGAGAAGACTCAAAAGCTCATTTTTAAGAAGATGCCGAGCGTGTATTAGGGCACAAGGGAAGCAATTTGAGCATTTATTGTAATTTATTTAAATCAATGTTTATTAAAGTTAACTCCTCTGTTTTTTTTACTATCACCTTATCCTTCAAGATGTCATTTACAGACCGGCCGGCCGGTCGGCTGTAGATTAATTATTATGTAATTCGAACCGTAGTACGACCTTACAACGATTCGAATTCAAAGTCACATTACTTGCATTTAAAATAAAATGCTCTTATTAACTAAAATAGCTTATTTTTCGTATTTTTTAAAATGAAAATGTACTAATATTGTATCTTTCCAAAATCACCATTAAACAAGCTATTTTTTAAGTTTGTTGTACAAAACAGCCACATACATTTTTTTTTCACCACTGTAGGTTAAACTTAAGTGATAAGAAAATAGTTCTGTGCAAATTTAAACAAAAAATAGTATTTCTTGAAAAAATTCTTGTCTTTGATAGAAAAAAGACTTATCAACGAGTAAAGTAACTATTCACGAATAATTTGATGTAAAAAAAAGTACTAGAAAAGGATTTTTTCATTACGAGATGCTTAAAAATCTGTTTCAAGGTAGAGATTTTTCGGTATTTCGGAAAATTTTGTAAAACTGTAAATCTTTTTTTTTTTTTTTTTTTTTTTTTTATATTTTATAAACTAGCACTTGACTGCAATCCTACCTGATGGTAAGCAGTGATACAATCGTCGATGGTAAAGCGCACTAGTTTATTAAGAGCCTATTCACTCTAGCCTTGAAGACGCCTAAATTATAATTGGCCGGGAAAACCGCAGCAGGCAAATTGTTCCAGTCCCTCGATGTACGCGGTATAAACGACGAGGCAAAACGCTTAGTCCGGACCGTGGAAGTTTCAACAACGTAAGGGTGGATATTCGCCGTACGCCGGGTTGTTCGATGGTAGAAAGGAGATGGCGGTATCAAGTCATGCAATTCCCGCGCACACTCTCCAAAATGCATCCTGTAAAACACCGAAAGGCTGGCTACTCTACGCCTGTGCTCGAGGCTTTGTAGATTGGACTTAACCAAGTCTGGATCACCAATTAGCCTCTTCGCACGCCTTTCCACCGAGTCCAAAGCTGCTAGGTGGCATTTTGCAGCACCAGCCCATATGTGGCTGCAGTACTCCACACACGAACGGACTTGTGCTTTGTATAAGATTAGAAGCTGTTCCGGTGTGAAGTACCGCCGGACTTTTGCTAGAACGCCGAGTTTCCTAGCAGCTACCTTAGCTTTGGACTCAATGAACCGCCCAAAGTTGAGGTCTGAGGAAATTTCTACCCCCAAGAGCTGAAGGCGGTCGGTGCACTCCAGGGATACATTCTGGAAAGCAGGAGCCAAGGTGAACGGGCTCCTTTTGGCGGTGAACAGACACGCTTGTGTTTTGGTGGCGTTGAATCCCACAATATTGGCTTCGCCCCATTTGGAGACTGCCTGAAGTGAAGCATTCGTCCGCTCCACCATAGCCTCCCTTTCAGCCTGGATCAGCTCTTTACTAGCCCGAGGAGTTGGCAGGTATCTGTCTACAACTGTGCTATCATCTGCATACCCATAGATACCGGGCATCAGCAGATCGTTGATATGCAGGAGGAAGAGAGTTGCAGAGAGAACAGACCCCTGAGGAACTCCGGCATTAGTCGTCATGGGCTCTGATGAGCATCCGTTGACAACAACTCGGAGAGACCGTTCACTCAGGAAGTCTTTTACCCAACTAATCAGGCCAGGGGAAATGCCGTACGCTGGAAGCTTACTCAAAAGGCTAGCGTGCCATACCCTGTCGAAGGCCTTCGAGACGTCTAGAGAAACCGCAATCGCTTCCCCATTCCTCTCGAGGGCCTCGCCCCACAAGTGGGTGGCATAAACTAGTAGGTCCCCAGTAGATCGATTGCGGCGAAACCCGTACTGTCGGTCACTGAGGAGATCGTTACCTTCCAGGTATGCCATGAGGCGCGAGTTCAATACACGCTCCATAATCTTGCAGAGTATGGAGGTTACCGAAATCGGCCGATAGTTGTTAGGAACGGCACGACTGCCCTTTTTGGGCACGGGTTGTACATTGGCAAGCTTCCAGGACTTGGGCACTATTCCAGTCCTAAATGAGAGGCGATACAAGCGAGTCAATACAGGAGACAACTCGGGCGCACAAGCCTTGAGAACTATCGCTGGTATACCATCTGGTCCACTAGCTTTATTCACGTCTAGACGACACAGTGCTCTCAGAACTTCATTGTTCCTTATGCGAATTTCGGGCATCGAGGTGTCGCAGAAAGGCAGAGTCGGTGGAGTAGCACCACAAGTGTCAAGACGAGAATTATGGGCGAAGAGAGATGCAAAGAGACCTGCTTTCTCTCTCGCGGTGTGAGCCAGTGTTCCATCAGGCTTAACCAGCGGAGGCAGTGTGGGCCGACAGAAGTTCGCTTCGACCGACTTGGCAAGGGACCAAAAAGCTCTGCTACCGGATGGCTGTGCAGAGAGCTTTGTGCCAATATGAGTAATGCGGTCAAAGCGAGCCTTCCTTAGTGCCTTTTTGTAGGACTTGGCAGCTTGGTTGAAGGCTCTCTTCTTTGAACTCAGATCCGGAGCTTTGCGGTCACGAGCATCAACCCAGGTGAGAAACGCCGAATGCTTAAGCTCTTCAGCTTTTATGCAATCGGCGCTGAACCATGGGTGAACTGAGCCACCGATGGGTACGTCGCTATAAGGGATGAAATACTCCATAGCTTGACGTATCACATCGGATACGGCATCTGCACAGCTCGACGGATTTTCAGAAGAGAAGCAAACCTGCTGCCAAGGATAAGACGCAAAGAAGTGCCGCATCTCATCCCAATCTGCCGACTTGTAACGCCACATCCGCCGTTCACCGCGAGACTCACAGTCAGGTGGGGAGAAGGACGATACAGACTTCACCAGACAGTGATCTGATGTTCCAAGTGGTGAAGAAACTGTTACGATACATCTGTCCGGATCGGTGGTCAGCAGAAGGTCCAGACAATTGGCAGTATGACCAACTACATCAGGCACCCTGGTCGCTTGCTTCACCAGCTGGGAAAGGCCCAACGATACCGCAAAGTTTCGCGCTTCTCTTCCAGCGTGGTCGGTCCTCTGGTATGGGAAAAGCCAGTCTCGGTGGCAGGCGTTAAAGTCCCCCAGAGCGACAAGCTGCGCATCAGGGTGCCGATGCAGAGCCTTATCGGCAGCTTCACTGAGCTGGTCAAACATTCGAGTCGTCTCCTGATCACCGCTGTGCGATCGGTAGACACAGGCATAGACGATTTTGTCCATACCAGTGTCCACCAACAGCCATAGCGTGGAAAAATTTGGGTCTTCAAGGTGACGGAGACGCTGACAGCAGATGTCATTACGGACGTACACACAGACCCCGGCACGCTGCAGAAAATGATGCTCCAATGAGTATCCCGGGTAGTTGAGGTACGCCGCATCTGACGGACATCTAATCTGAGTCTCCGTCAAGAAAAGCAAGTGTGGCTTGTCAGTCTCTAGATGGTGGTGGACCGCATCGAGATTGGAGTGCAGTCCTCGAATATTAGAGAGGTGCACTTTGAAAGAGAGGACGTGCATCCGCTGTACACACTTACTTTTCTTTTTACGTTTCATAATATTTTTATGATGGAGTGAATAGGGTTGATGGAAGATGGCAGTTGAGCGAGGTGATGCGATGTTAAACCCAACAACACAACCAGAGTTGCCGCGCCAATGGAAGGTTAATCTGGAGACTGCGGGGACGCCCGAACCCCCCCAGGGATCGCCATCGGGTCCTCTCATCCGGTCGCCAACCGGCACGATGGGGCCACCCTGGGATTTTTCGCAGTTGGCGGGGCAGCCTTTCATGTGTGGCTGGCACACTACTTGGGCCCCCAACTACCTGCGGTCGGCCAGCGGAGCACCGTGCTTCGGATCCCGCTACCCTCCACGATCAAGCGTCCGACGCAACAACAGCTGGTGCATCATACCCGTTATACATCGCAACACAACTGCTCAGACCCAACTTCCACCGTACGGCTTCACCAAACATCATGCCGGAACACGACGGATCGCTTGGCGGCATGGCTTTGTCTGGTGGGTGGTAACTTTGAAGCCGGCAGCCGATGCTATGGCCTACCACCGCATTTCCTGCTCGTTTAGCACTACCCAGGGGACACGTGTAGGGTGGTCAGTACTAAGTAAATCCTACGGACGCGAGCAGTTCATCCCCCAGAGCAAAATCCGTAAGATTTTGCTGAACATATATTGTGTTGTATTGATAGGTAGTGACCCTAGCTATCACCCCCTGCAGTATGTCGTGCTATTTACTGGACACCCTGTATAATTGTCGCACACGCAGGGTACCAGACTCTCGATATAAAGCGTCCGTAGGGAAGCGTAATGGTTTCCTTTCGGCTTTTGACAATTCAAAAGTGCCTGTGATTGGTCTATTTGATATAAACTATTCTGATTCTGATTTTGAATCATGTGGTACTTGCCCGGTTTGGAACCTCATTCGGTTTCAGGACCCTATACCACGGGCCATCAAGACACTATTCTAATTAACTCATTTCTTGTAACTACGCAAAAGTGACGTACACAAATTTGGAAGCTTATTTACAAGCCTGTTCTAATTTCGCGCTTCGTACACACGATCAAAACCAAACCCTGCACTCACTTCACGATTAGTATTCTGCCACCGTGTCCCCTTACAAGCGGCGTATAAGCCCGTCATGTTACTTGGTGTAATAAGATGTGTTGTAAAAATATTCCTCTTTGTTTACAGAAAGCTGTTAGAAAAAATGTGTTATAGTAAAATTCTTTTATGATTCTCATGTGGTGAGGTGAAATGGGATGTGAAAAAGACCTCTTTCCGTGTTTTGTTTTGCTTTTTAAGGTTCCATAGCCAAATAGCAAAAAACGGAACCCTTATAGATTCGTCATGTCTGTCCGTCCGTATGTCACAGCCACTTTTTTCCGAAACTATAAGAACTATACTGTTGAAACTTAGTAAGTAGATGTATTCTGTGAACTGCATTAAGATTTTCACACAAAAATAGAAAAAAAAAACAAAAAATTTTGGGGTTCGCCATACTTACAACTGAAACTCATTTTTTTTTCCTCAAACCCATACGTGTGGGATATCTATGGCTAGGTCTTCAAAAATTATAATGAGATTTCTAACATCATTTTTTTCTAAACTGAATAGTTTGCGCGAGAGAACACTTCCAAAGTGGTAAAATGTGTGTCCGGGGCCCCCTGTAACTTCTAAAATAAGAGAATGATAAAACTAAAAAAATATGATACATTACCATGCAAACTTTCACCAAAAATTGGTTTGAACGAGATCTAGGAAGTAGTTTTTTTTTTATGTGTCGTATATCGTAAGCCGCAATTTGTACGGTTTTAACTCAGTGTGCGAGTCCAATTCGCACTTACGTACGTAGTACTGCGTTTTATTTAAGAGTCAATTTTAAAAATTTAATTAAATATTAAATCAATAAATATATAATATTTTTTTTTCCTAACGCGTAATGCAAAAAAAACTATTTATTTATTGGTTTATCCTCACATCGGACTGCCTTACAGCAATTACACCAATGGAAAAAATTAATTCAGAATCTGCTACTTTCTAATATCATGTGTGCGGTGACCCGGGCGCTGTGGTGGGTCGCTTACGCAGCATCAGGCCAGCACTCCTTCAGGATTCCACATGTACCAAATCCTATAGCGAACACATTTTGTGGTGACGCTATATGTATCTAAACTTATTTATTTATTTATATGTAGAGTAGTGGCACATAGGCGAACCAAATGCAACAAGGCATTCTTACACCCATATTTATAAAGAAACAATACTAATTACTTGAGTAAAAGTAACTACTTAAGTAACAACTTGTTTCCTTTAGTTAAGAAAAATTTAAATTTAATATGAAGATTTCTAACCTCACGTAATGACTTATTAAGAAATTACTTAGCAACGAGTAATTACTTCTTTAGTGTTTAAAGCTAAAGTTTTTTTTTGTTAAAAACGCTTATCTCAGGAATTACTCTAGGTCTTTTTCTGATAGATAGCACGTTGTAGCTATTTAACATCACGCAAAAGGAGAGGAGCAGTAACCTTTTTATTTCGGTTCTTTGCCCGAGTTGTTCAGGCGAAGAGCGACAGAATGAAGTACAATAAGCTCGTCACATCCTCGAGGAGGAAAAACAGGAAGAGCCACTTCAGCGCGCCTTCACATATTAGGCGAGTGCTTATGTCTGCACCTCTGTCCAAGGAATTGAGACAGAAGTTCAACGTCAAGTCTATGCCAATCCGCAAGGATGACGAAGTTCAGGTTGTCCGCGGACACTACAAAGGCCAGCAAGTCGGCAAAGTAGTACAGGTGTACCGTAAGAAGTTTGTTGTCTACATCGAGAGGATCCAGAGGGAGAAGGCCAACGGTGCCAGTGCGTATGTCGGCATCCACCCTTCAAAGTGCGTGATCGTCAAGCTAAAGATGAACAAGGACCGTAAGTCTATCCTCGACCGCAGAGCGAAGGGAAGGTTGGCAGCCCTCGGCAAGGACAAGGGCAAGTACACAGAGGAAACTGCCACCGCCATGGAGACCTCGTAAACATAGATTTTAAGACAAATAAAAAAAAAAAAAAACTAAAGACATAGATGAAACTGCGGGGGACAGTCTGTTAGTACTACTACTAGCTAGTTACTACTAGCTAAGTACAGCTTCTAACCTCAAGTAATGACTTAATAAGAAATTACACACAGCTAGTAATGAATATAGTAGGTGCTCACAATAGATACTCGTACATTTATGTTCTGAAAAATGTGTCTTATCTCAAATGCTACTTTTGAAAAAACTGACTGCCAATGTCAAACGTTAAATGTTAAAAAGACAAAGTAACGAATTTTATCTAAGAATTGGATATTTTCCTAATTCTAGATTACCATATAGCATAACATAATCAGCCTTTTTTTTAATGTTCCCATTGCAGGGACTCGGGCCTCTTCTTTAGGAGAGGGAATGGGCCGTAATTCACCACGCAGGCTCAGTGCGAGTGGTAGATGTCACATGTCTTCGAATTCTTGGTTCTAGGACATGACGGTTTCTTCACGATGTTTTCCTTCACCGTTTTGAGAGCAGTGGTGATGAAATAAACTACACGAAGTAATGCGCCTGACTGGGCACCTGCGACCTACAAATCGTAAGTCACGGCCGTAATCACTCGGCCCCCATTGCTGTCATTTAATTCTGAATTATTTTAGGATAAAAAATACTTATTCTAAATTAGTTGAATTTTATTCAGTAATTGATTTTGAATATTGTACTTTTAGAATATGCATGTGTGTTACACATTACACAGCTTTAACTAAATATCACGTGTATTATATACGTGATATTTTAGCTCAAAAGTATCTGTCAGCAATAGTATTCGTCGCTACTCGATATCGACGACGTAAATATTTTGTATGGCAAATTTTGCAGCGCCTCTAGCGGTTACTTGCAGAACCAAAATTTGCCATACAAAATATTTACGGCGTCAATATCGAGTAGCGACGAATACTATTGCTTAAAACTCATGGTAGAGGTACAGATTTGAGTAGGTTTACGAGCCACGCTCCTGTTTTGAATACCTACGTCCATATAAATTAGATGGAAAGGTACTACGGGCGAGCTGAGCTGTATTTACATTGCGAGTAGCTTTTAATGTTATGGTGTAGTTGGTTCAAAATATACGGAAAATATAGCAAATTTTATAGGAAATGTTTTTTTTTCCATTTTCCATCTTTAGGGTTCCATCCCTCAAAAGGAAAAAAACGGAACCCTTACAGGATCACTTTGTTGTATGTCCGTCTGTAAAGCCCTTTCATCTCGGGAACGCGTGGAAGTATCGGGTTGAAATTACTCATTAAAAACAATATACTCAGGTCTGCGGTTCCTTGAAGCGGGGACAAAATCAAAATTATAAGTTAAAGAAAAAAGATACGGCAGTTTATGTTGCAAAAAACGTAGGTATATTTCGACACTACCAAGGGAATCAAAATTCATAGTGTACTTCCCGTTGGCCTAGAACCCTGAAATTTGCATGGAGCAGCACTAGTATAATATAAATAAATCTAAAAACTCTAAATTTGTAGTAACGTCAAAAAAAAAAGACTTTTCAATTCTGTATAATCTTTAAGACTTGATTTGGGAATTGATCTATTTAGATAAGTTAGCTTGTACGGAACCCTCAGTATGCAAGTCCGACTCGCACTTGCCCAGTTTTTCTTTTCGTAAACTCTTAGAATGAGCAGTCGTTCTGGCAGTGTATTTGAAATCCTTTAAATGCTCATAAAATGCGAATGTGAAACATGGGCACAACATAGAAATAAATTTCAATACTGTCAAAGATCAATGGAACGAAGTATATACATAAGAAACGAACATCTGAGATCTAAAACAAAAGTTATAGATATATTGACCAGAATTGATCAGCAAAAGTGGAGATGGGTAGGCAACATGATGAGAGACGACCAGGAAAAATGGAGCCAAATAGTAACAGATTGGTACCCCAGGGATGGGAAACAGAGTAGAGGGAAACAGCTGTTGAGATGGGAGGATGAGTTGAAACTGAATGCGGGCCCCAACCGGAGGAGGGTGGCTCGTGATAGAGTGCAGTGGAAACAGCAAAAGGAGGCCTTTACCAGAAAGCACACTGAATTAAGGGATATAATATGAAAGAAGGAAAAGATAGGAAACAAGAATAATCAGATTAATAAGGTTATTATTATTATTAAATGCTCATGAAACTGTTCGTCTATTTTAAACATTTACTTCAAAACGCAAGATGAATTGAGCCAAGTCCTTTTTGGGGGGGTGAAGACACATCAAATAACTCCTCTTGCTTTGGGTGGAGCGAGAGTGAGTATCTTTTATTATTTAAAGCCTACCCGTGTTCTTTCAGTTGCCTGTTGTGTTTCAGGGTCGCGGTAATTTTTAGAACAATTCTATTCAAAGTCAAAGTCCAAATGTTTTTATTTTATATAGGCCTGCATGGGCACTTATAAAACGTCAGAAGCTAGTGTACTTACACTCCTCCAGGTCAGCGCAATAAGTTGTAAATCATCTTATAACCTCTCGCGCTTTAGGGTTTTTTTTTTTTTTTTTTTTTTTCTTTTTTTTTTTTTTTTTGTGGGTAGTTGTAAGAGGTGCACGAAAAGAATTAGCTCGTATTTATAAAAAATAATATAATTATATACACAGTGTATTTGCAGGTGTTAATGCTATATTTTAAAAGTTAGTCAGCACTTTGTGCCTGCTGGTGTAGCGTTATCCTTACTTTACTTTCACTCTACCACTATCAATTTCACTTCATCACTATGGAGTCACTGACCACCACTTTGACTGAACTTAAGGAGTTGTTCCAAACTAGAATGACTGCCTTTGAAGAAGAGTTGCAGAAGACGCCGCAATCTCCAATTACACCTTCTAGCCTGTCATCGGAATTCACAACTTTCCGCCAATTCATCACACAGGCTCTCAACAGTCTTCAGCAGCAGGTGGGGTTGCTCGCTCGTACTGTCGACCAAATGGAGATGCGTGGACGAAGAAAGATCCTGCTGCTGCATGGAGTCCAAGAGGGGCATAAGGAGGATTTATCGAAGGTGATTGCAGATGTGGTCCGTACTAAGTTGCAGCTGAGCGATTTCACTGATGCTGACATTAGCCGATGTCACAGGATGGGGCGAGCAGTAACAAATAAAACCAGACCTATCCTATTTAAGGTGCATAGTCAAGCAATCCGTGACAAAATTTGGTTTTCAAAAACCAAATTAAAGGCCTCTGGAATCACTGTGTCTGAGTTCCTGACTAAGGCACGGCACGACGTGTTCCTGGCTGAGAGGGAAAGATGTGGCGTATCCAGGAGCTGGACTAAGGCGGGCTGCGTGTATGTCCTCGGCTCAAATGATAAGCGGTATCGTGTTGAGTCCGTCGTTGAGTTGGACAAGATTGCCCCACTTCAACTTGTTTCCAATGAGCTCGAAAAGTGCGATCCAAAAATTCTTCTACCAGTGTCCGCTGCTACTGCTGTGAAATCTGCTAGGCTTAAGCGTACTGCAGCCGTAAAGAAGTGATTTGTGTTTTTGTGATGTCTTATTCAATGTTCGGGTAATGTTGTTTTTGTTACTTTGATTACCTTCACTTTTTTTGTAATGACTTCAACTTCAACTTTTGATTTTTTGTAATGTTTTAGTTTGAGATATTGACATTTTAAACTGTCACTGTCCCTGTCAGTGTCAGTCAACACTTTTTTCAAAAAGGCTATAGTCTTTTGACCATATTGCCTAGTCTTACGGCATTCTATTTTAGGGTAGCAGCGCATTGTTAGCGGTATATATTTTTGTTTGTTTTTTGCGATTTACCGTTTAAATTATTATTATTATTTTTTATTTTTTTTTTAATGTTGTTACCCGGACAGCGTGTAATGTTAATTTCACATTTGTAACGCACCCGGCAGGTAAACCAAGTTATTAGGTGTATATAACTGTATTTTAGTTAGGATTTTGTAAATTTATATTTATATATATTATTATTATTTATTTATGTCTTTCAATAACAGCAGCGATAATAATAGTTTTTTATCTCTGACAAGTAGCGATGACAGTTTTGTGAGTTTTCCGTCTCTTGCAGACAGTCTTACAGCGCAGTTTTCTGATGTTCCTAATAATTTCAACGTTATTCATATTAACGCCCAGAGTATTCCGGCTCATTTCCACGATATGCTGGCGAGTTTTGACTGTAAAAATATTCATGCTATTCTTATTTCCGAGTCGTGGCTTAAACCCTGTTTGCCTTCTACTAGCTACTCTCTTCCTGGTTTTGTGCTGATAAGAAACGATCGTGCCGTTGGTGGTGGTGGCGGTGTTGCCATATATCTCCGTGCACATATTCCCTACTCTGTTGTCAATGTGTCGGCACAGCCTCCGCCATCAAACGCTGGCGAACACCTCTTTCTTGAAGTCGAACTAAATCATACGAAATTGCTTCTTGGCGTCTATTACTGTCCATCTCTACGTATCAATTTCTTCTCTTCCTTTGAAAAACTCTTAGAAATCCTGATCCCTTCTTACAGTCATAGCATAATCATGGGTGATTTTAATACTTGTCTCCTAAAAAAAGATCATCGCTCGTTTTCTCTGACTAATATTTCAGCTTCTTATAATCTTTCCATTCTTCCACTTAGTGCAACTCACCATTTTCCAAACTCTACACCTTCACTTCTTGACTTGATTTTTGTCTCCTCACCTGATCGCGTCGCTAAGCATGGCCAATGCTCAGCCGATGCGTTTTCCTACCACGACCTGGTTTTTCTATCTTATAAAATTCGACCACCTAAGGCTAAAGCCAAAATTCTCATGCAACGCAATTTTGGTGGTATGAACCATGACATCCTGTGCGAGGATGCCAGCAATATTGATTGGTCTACTCTGTTTGCCTCTACGTCGGTTGATGAGAAAGTCAATATTTTCACGACTAAACTTCTTGAGCTTTATGATGTTCATGCTCCCGTTCGTACAGTTAGAGTCAAACATTTGCCGGCGCCGTGGCTGACAGATGAGATCAAAAAATTGTTGAACAAAAAAGCGGTAGCCAAGTCTAAATTTAAGCGGCAGCCAAGTGATGCTAATAGGGAAAAATATGCCTCAATTCGCAATCTCTGTAATAAGGTGTGTAGGAATGCTAATCGCCAACACATTCATAATTCCGTCCAAAATGGGGACGCTTCCAAAGTTTGGAATTTTCTAAGAACTCTGGGGGTCGGCAAAACCCGACAACAGTCAACTCCTAAAGATTTAGACATCGATGCAATGAATAATCATTTTACAGCTTCGTCTAATTTTGATAGGACCGTGAAATTTAATACATTGGATCATCATCTTTCTTCTCTTCCGACTCCCAGTTATTCTCCATTTATTTTTAGTGAATTCTCCGCATGTGATGTTAAGAAGAGCATTCTATCAATTACTTCCAATGCTGTAGGTACCGACTGTATCAGCCGTAAAATGTTACTACCGGTGCTGGACGTAATCCTTCCCGTAATTAGCCACATCCTCAACTTTTCTGCGTCTAGTGGAGTCTTTCCATGTTCATGGAAAGATGCACAAATTATTCCTTTACCAAAAAAATCCAATCCCACATCCTTTTCTGAATACCGTCCAATATCCGTTCTACCTTTCCTTTCCAAAGTCCTCGAACGGTTAATCCACGACCAATTTAGTACTTTCCTTTACAAACATAGCCTCCTTAATCCCTTTCAGTCCGGCTTCCGACCTGGTCATAGCACGACTACAGCCCTTCTTAATATTACGGATGATATTAGATCAGCCTTGGAAAAAAGTAATCTAACGGTTTTAGCATTGCTGGATTTCAGTAATGCCTTTAATACTGTTGATTACGATGTATTGCTTGGTATTCTACGCTCTCTTAATATATCTCCATCGGTGATTGACTGGTTTCGTAGTTACCTGCTCGGTCGCCGGCAACGTATTTGCATCGGAGAGTCCTTGTCTTCCTGGTGTGGTACTACTGCCGGGGTGCCGCAGGGTGGCGTGTTATCCCCTTTACTTTTCGCAGTTTTTATAAACTCAATTTCCGATGAACTAATTTCTTCCTACCATCTGTATGCAGACGATCTTCAAATTTACTCGTGGGCACCTCTTAATAATCTGTCTGAGGCTATCATCACTATCAACCGTGATTTGGCCCGCATATGCGATTGGAGCAAGAAGTATGGTCTTACGATCAACCCTACAAAGACACAGGTTATAGTGGTGGGCAGTCCTAGGATGGTTTCTAAGATCGACTGGTCGACTCTTCCCCAAGTTACTTTTGACAATTCCACGATTCCCTTTAGTGATAAAGTTAAAAACTTGGGGATATTTATTGATAAGAACTTTTCTTGGACTGCCCAGCTACAAGAAGTCAGCCGTAAGTTATTTGCATCTGCTGCATCTTTGAGAAGACTCCGAAATTTTCTGCCGACTGCCACCAAGATTGCCCTTGCACAGTCACTTCTTCTTCCCATCCTTGATTATGCTGATGCCAGCTATCTTGATCTCACTCAGGAACAACTGGATAAACTTGAGCGGCTTCAAAATTTTTGTATAAGATTCATATTTGGTTTACGCAAGTATGACCACGTTTCCGATTTCCGTGTGAAGCTCAAGTGGTTGCCAATTCGCCTTCGCCGGAATGCTCATATACTTTCCCTTCTATATAATATTCTCTTTTCCCCTTTTTCGCCCCTTTACCTTAAAAAACGTTTTGAATTTCTCTGCAATTCTCACTCTAAGTTTCTCAGGTCGTCAGAGAACTTGCGACTTAAAATGCCAATACATTCCACGACTTTCTTTGACAAATCATTTACTGTTCAAGCTGCTCGTCTGTGGAATGAATTGCCAGACACAATTAAACGCGCTCAATCATTGCCTGTTTTTAAAAGACTCGTTAGGGAACATTACCTGTCGCTGTGAATGTTGTTAGTCGTCATGTTTTATGTATTGTTCAATATGTATGTATTTATTATAAAATATATGTATATATCTATGTATCTATTGTAATATAAATATGTATATCACTGTTATTGTCACACCAATGACAGCCCCATTTCTTGTCCAGGCAATTACTGTCCATCCCAGGTTGCCTGGTAGAGATCGCAGAGTGCGATAAGGCCGCCCATTGTATATGTGTGTTTTAGTTTTAATTCCTTGTTTTTGTTCATGTTATGGTGTACAATAAAGCATATAATAAATAAATAGGGTGGAGCATGAGGGCGTGTCAGTGTTTTGCTGATTAAAACCACACTTCTTCTTAGTTAGGAAAATCATACAATGACATCTCCCGCCCTTGAGCGGGGCGGGAGAAACTGTCAGACTTTTACTGAATAAAACCTACTTCTTTTCCTTTTATACCAGGGTCGAGTTTTCCTTTCAGAAGCAAGCCCTTGGCTCCAGTAGAATTCGACCCTGCTGGGCCCCTACGGTTTTCTGACAACTCCATGAGGCGCGCACGCGCGCGCGTGGTACAGTACGCGCCGTCGACGATTTGGGCATACTAGCAGCTGCAGGCATCGTCCCTGCTGAGCCCTTATTGTTTGCTGACATTTCTTTGAGGCGCGCACGGAACTCTACACCTGTCCAAGACTAGGGTTCGGTCCTAGAAGGACTAGCGGATGGCGAGTTACCCATTTCTCGCGACGAATCTAGATAGTAATAATTTGATAGTTATTTTTTTATTATTATTACTGTTGGACTCAAGCCTGATCACTTTCCCACCTGCCCCTTGATTTAAATTGGCCACACCTCCAATTCTTTTGTTCTGACCACGTGACTGAGTGTTGAGATGACATCAGAACAAAGGAATTGGAGGCGTGACCAACTCAGAGCGTTCGACGTTAACGAAACGATCGTAACTTGGCTAGGGGGGCTGATGGTAAACAAGGATGTGGTCAACGATGAAACAGCTTGTCTAAATTGTACTCGTATATTTATAAATCTTATTTTAAATAAGCACTAAACCCCAAATACTTTGTGAGGAAAGCAAACTACTGACTTTGACTGGCCTGTTGGTCTAGTAGTTAGTTGCCCTGACTGGTATGCCGGAGGTCGTGAGTTCGATTCCCACCCAGGACAACTGTTTGTGTGTTGAGCACGTTCATTCGTTCTGTGTCTGGGTGTAATTTATCTATGATATGTATGTATTTAGAAATATAAAAGTATGTTTATCAGTTGTCTAGGACCCATAACACAAGCTCTACTTAGCTTGGGACTAGACGACGTTGGGTGATAGTTGTGGAATATATATTATATGTGGAATGTATACTGACTGGGGAATAAAAAGAATACTAAAACTAACTTGAATAACGTAAGTAAAGGATTCAAACAGCCATATTCCCAGTATATCTTGAAATCTTAAAACCACGTACGGCATTCATACCTGTCTGGCTGTGTACACTGCGGTATACTTTTACTTTCGTAAAAGTAAATGGAGCGAACTGTGGTATGGGTACTTCTCGAGCTGTGAGTGCAGTCAAGGCGTTACTTTCGTCGGTTTTAAGTCTTTCTGTTCAAGTTTGTGGGTAAAATATGGTACCTTTTTTATGGTAGGTAAAATCATCCAATGACAAATCCCGCCCTTGGGCGGAGCGGGAAATAGTGTCAGACTCTTACTGACTAAAAACCTACCCTGTTCCTTCGTTGCCTATCGTGCCGGAGCCGGGCTTAAATATGTTATCTTTTGAAGCTACTTCTATTTATTAGAAAACTAAATTGATTCTCGAGGTAATAAAGGTCAAAATAGCTTAAAACTCTATGTAGTTGGTCTGTATCTAATAATCACTTACATAAAACAAACTCGTGTTAGTTGCACCATTTATAACTCTAGAACGGCTGGACTGATTTTGATGATAAGATTATATAATAAATAAGATATTATGTAGGTATCCTTCATTAACAACAAATTATTAAAAAAAAAATGAACAAGCGCGAGTTGGGCTCACACACTAAAGGTTTCGTATAAACTAACTTATGTGAATAGTTAAATTCCCGAATTGAGTCTCATAGGTTTTTCCGAAACGAAAAAAGGTTTTTTTTTGTGCCGTAACTATAAATTTTCAGTTTTCAGATTTATTCATAAATTGGTGATGTAGGACCTTGCTTCATGCCAAAGTTCAGAGTTATAAATCAACGGCAAGTACACTATGAATTTTGATTCCCTTGAGAGTGTCGAAACATATGTACGTATTTTGTAACTTAAGTAACTTAAACGATCGTTTCTTTTCTTTTTGCTAACTTAAATATTGATTTTTTCACAGCTTCCTACCTCCACGCGTTCTCGAGATAAAGGGTCTTGACGGACAGACAGACGGACAACAAAATAATCCTATAAGGGTTCCGTTTTTTACCCGACTGCGCTAGAAGGAGGGTTATGTTTTTCAAGAGTATGTGTATATGTATGTATGTATGTATGTATAATTGTTTGGTACGCTCAGCTGCCTAAACGGCTCGATGTTTGAGAGGTGTCGTTAGATTCGTATTTACTATGAGAGTGAAATACAAGATAAATTGTAGTAGTCGGGAACCATTCTAGAAATGGAGGCTTAGTGAATTGAGGGCACATACCTATATTGCATTGCAGATTATTCCAATCTACTGACTAGACGACTGACTTTCTAGAATGGGTCCCGACTGTTACAATTTATCTTGTATTTAAAATATTATATTATTATGGTTAAGTGCAATCGGGTACAACGAATTTCTTGTTTTAGGGCTATAACATGAATCCTCAGAAAAGCAGTCGGGGTTTTTAGTTTTTTTAATTACCGGTTTTTCTTTTTGAAGTACGGCACCCTAAAAACAGGTATTTTTAAAAACCTGGCTGTGACTTATATAATTTACTTCCGTCACGTCTAGTGTGTAATAAAGTACTCTTTTTCGTTCTACTTTAATTTTATTTAGGTCCATGAAACAATATATTTTTCCCTAGAATAAAGTTACTTGTTTACACATAATTCTTACAAAAAAAATGCTGTAACAATCTTTCAAAGCCCATTAGTGTACTACTTTCTAAACAAAACATGAATAAAACAACAAAATTTTAGAAGTAACATTGAGTCCATTGTTTCTCTGATAATGACCCTACTTCGACCTAATTTTGGGGTGAACTCTCAGAGTGATCTTCTTAAATACATAAATGAATATTAAAAAAACCTGCAGGATTTTACTTCGTAATATAGTGATGGGAATTTATTGAGTTCACAATGTTATCGATAGCTTGGATGTTAGTTATTATTTTATTTATTATATTATTTTACATATTATATTATTTTATATATTAAATTAATAAAAAAAATACATGGCTTCTGCCAGTGGTTTCCCACTAACTAATCAAATAATGTACTTCCGGGATAGAAAGTACCTTATGACTGGCCTGTTGGTCTAGTGATTAGTGGCCCTTACTGCTATGCTGAAGGTCGTGGGTTCGATTACAACCCAGGACAAATGTTTGTGTGATGAGCACGATCATTTGTTCTGTGTCAGGGTGTAATTTATCTATAATATGTATTTAGAAGTATATAAGTATGTTTATCAGTTGTCTAGTATTCATAACACAAGCTCTGCTTAGCTTGGGACTAGACAGCGTTGTGATTTTAAAATATTATTAAATATATTTGAAAAGTTAGAACTTTGCTAGAGAATTATTGGATCTTGTTCTTTCGATAACTTTACTTTCATTTGCCATTGTTTCAATTTTAGGTAGGTAATAGTCAGATAGAAGTGGAAAAAAAATCGTAAAAGATTCTGTCCTGTATACAATTGCCTGAAAAAAAGCTATAATAATAATAAGTTTGTTGAATTATTTTATTTGCAAAAATATTTATAAATTAAGGGCTCAAACTAGAAGTAGGTAAAGGATTATACTTTTACCTCTATTGCAAGCAGGTATTGTAAGCCTGTATCTCAGGTAACTTATACATTAATAATTATAAAGTCATTATTAAACAAATAGTAAACAAAATATGAGTGATAGTATTTATGAACAATACTTTGCCATAGTCTACAAGTTTACGTCTTAAAATCTCCTCTCTTTAAGCAATTATACATTGTAATATTATCTATAAACAGAACTTTGCATAGTCCACAAGTTTACCTCATAGTAAGACATCATAACTAAAACTTAAAACATCGATACCGCCATTACCGACGTGGGTGACATCCCTAGCTGGCGCCAACTAGTCGACAGGAGCTTCAGACAGCGATCCCATCTCAACAGGGAAGACAGTATCGATCTCAACGTGTTCCGTCATTACTTAAACGTGTTTTGTTTTGGTTAACGATACATTGCCTTTGAAAACAACAGCAGGGGTATATGAGAATGATGTTTGTAAACTATTCTTGTCTGTGGGAACAGTAGTTTTTTAGTGTATTAAGTTTATTATCTTATTGATATTTTAAATGTTTTTTTTTATGGTAGGTAAAATCATCCTATGACAAATCCCGCCCTTGGGCGGAGCGGGAATTAGTGTCAGACTCTTACTGACTAAAAACCTACCCTGTTCCTTCGTAGCCTATCGTGCCGGGGCCGGGTATTCCTTTCGGAAGTTAACCCATGACCCCAGCAGGCTTCGACCCTGCCTGCCTGCAGTTAGCAGGCTGGGCCTCTTCGGTGTGCTGACAGCTCCTTGAGGCGCGCGGGAACAGAACGCGCCGTCGACGACTTGGGCTCAGTCCGGTCGGTTACCGGACGATCGGACAGCGTGCTACCCATTGCACGCCGTCCGCAAGCCCGCGCCTGCAGTGGCCAGAAATCGGGATCGGAATCCCGGCGGCGGCTGGGGCGAGCGCCCCGTTGCCTCTGCCTGATGCGGTCGGCCTCCACCTTTGCTAGCATTACTGCTTCGCAGAAGGAGGCGACCGCCTGCCACTCCTCCTCACTCCGGCCCATGGATATTTTAAATGTTAAGACAAGGCTAAAAGTTGGGTAAAAGTTTTGTTGAATAATTATGTATACATTCAAAAGAAGAAAAAAAGGGGCAACTGACTTGCCGACATATCAACGTCAGCCAAAAGTAGTGGGAGTAAGAACATAAACTTTTGCAATTGACTTCCTTTTATAACATAGGCAACCATTTAACTAAGAAGGAGTTTTCGGAAATTCAACCTTCAAAGGGCTCCATAGGGACCCTGCAGAAGGGTCGAAGCCTACTGGGGCCAAGGGTCGGCTTCTGAAAAGAACCCTGCAGAATTGTCGAAGCCTACTCGGCCCCAGTATGAAAGGTAACGAAGGAACGGGATGGGTTTTTTAGTCAGTAAGAATCTGACACTATCTCTCGCTCCGCCCAAAGGCGGGGGATGTCACTAGGTGATTTTCACCCACCATAAAAAAAGGACTGAAAACAAGGAATTTTTTTATGCAAAATATTATTCCGTATACTTGAAAGTTAACACAAATTGTAAACTAAGTAAATAATGAAGTTTGTTTTCAGAACTGCCTCAAATAGAGATTGTGTGGAGTATTCTTACTTCTTGGGTTAATATAAAACTTAAAACTTGGCATTAAGTCTAATCAAAATGAATAATAAAGACTGACTTTATTAGTTTTCCTCAAAATATGGTTTAACGGACGTGAACGCAGGCCTAGCAAAGATTTAGTAGGAGTATAAAAGCTACAGGTAAAAACAATGATATAGCTTCAAACTACCCATCAAATTCACGAACAATACTCTATGATATTAGTAATATTGCATTGCATTACATCAGCCTTATAATGTCGCTGCTGGGACTCAGGCCTCCTCTCTAGAAGAGGGAATGGGCCATAATCCACCAAGTAGGTAATATTATTACTATGGATTTTACACTAGGTCCAGCAGTTTTCTTTTAGTATCTCTTTTATTTTCCTAAACTTGCAGAGTTTTGTATAGAAGGGATTTTCAATAAACTTGGCTTATCAACAAAAAATCATATTCTATCTTCTGTACTATAAAGAGAAAAATATGTTTTTTTCTTTTTTGTAACGAATAAACTCAAGATGTAATGAACCGATTTTTAAAATTCATACACTAGTAATATGCTACTTTATCACTAAGTAACATAGGCTATATATTTTCTATTTTCACGCGGACGAAGCCAGCCGCGAAGCTAGTTTGTGTTTTCATCTATTGTTGCTACCAGTAGCCCCCTACTAGGCGCCAAGAAGTCGACAGGAGGTTTTGACGAGTGCGACCCCGAGTCAACAGCAACATGACATTATTGATCTTGCTAATGTTACCTACTTGGGCCCTTCTCAAGATAAAAGGAGTATGTATTTTTAACTGAAAGTGAAAGAGAAATTTAAAGTAGTTTTACTAACACGGTTGGTGGTCAACAGAAAAAAGAAATCTGAAAAGGAAATGAGTTGCCAAAATATAGTTTTTTTCACACTTTTCTTAGAGCAGGGCAAGTTATTTGATGGTATTCTGTAGTTAAAAGGTTTTTACTGACATTGAAAATAACACCCGTATTTATAATTATAAACAAATAAAACTGATTACTTGAGTAAAAGTAACTACTTAAATAACAATTTCTAATCTATAGTTAAGAAACATTGAATCTTTTCATGAGGATTTCCAACCTCAAGTAATGACTTTATAAGAAATTACTTAGCAACAAGTAATTAATTCTCTGTAAATACGGGTGCAGCGGGTAAGCGGGTAAGCAACTCCAGATAAAATAAACTTAGGGAAAATGCTCGAATCCTCCTAAAAACACTAATTCCTATTGTTATTACCAAAATCTGGTTTACAATTTCAATCTCCTATCAAATGAGGTGTATTCAATTAGTAAATCATCATGTCAGCCGACACACGTCCAATGCTGGACATAGACCTCCCCCAAGTGTCGACCGGTCCTGTGCGTCTCGCATCCATCGGATCAGATAATTTCCATAGAGGTCCGAATTACGAACACCCAATTTGGTAAGTGAACTGTCTTGCCACTTACATACTAGTGTCTTCTATCTTTGACCTACTACCCTATAGTACCCCATACACTGTTTCTCAAATATCTACGCACATACGCGTACCATGAATCATAGTTCATGATTCTGGACTATCCAGTAGTGGAATTTATCGTCGGAATTTTCCTAATTTTTAAAGTGTATAAAATCGTTATTCTAATCAGCCTGTGTTCTTCCAATTATCCTTTGCGTTCAAGGGCCTCGGTTTTTTTTTAGATGAGAAATCATATAATGACTTCTTCCGCTCTAAGGTGAAGCGGGAGGGAGACTTTTATTTACTAAAACCCACTCCTATGTTCGTCTGTTGCCTTGCATTCCAGGGCCCCAGGTTTTCCTTTCAGAAGCAAACCCATGGCCACAGAGGTTTACCGTATTGAACCTCTACGGTTTTGCTGACATCCTCTTGAAGCGCGCGTAGGATACTACGCACCGTTGACGACTTGGACTCGGTCTAGACGGTTACCGGACGGCCGGACGGTAAGGTACCCATTGCTCAAGCGTGATACACTTCTACCGTATGCTCAACCGTCTCCTCAGGTTAGTACACATAAAGGTGACATCCGCGCGTTTCTTCTGCACGAATCAGGTTCAGGAAATCTCTGAACTTATCATGTTCGGTGAGAACCTGCGTTATGCGGAAGGTGAGGATGCCGTGAGGTCTTTCTAGATAGACCTCAAAGAGGGGACTTATCTCCATAATTATAGCATGCCCAGCACTGGGTAGTGTTAGTCGATGTCACCATTCCATCCAGTTTTAGAGCCTCAATAAGTCTTTGAAACAATCCTGCAGCCCTAGCAGACATTGGCCTTAGTAGGCCTTGTTCATTTTACTGACATCTCTTCGAAGTATCCGGAACACGAAGTGCCGTCAACCCAGGCAAGGTTTGATAGTCCTTCGGGCTCTATTTACAGCGGAAGAATTCATTTGGTGATTTTCAAAGAAACGAGTGAAAGAACACTATATTTCTATTTCGTCGTAGTTGCTTATATGTACGTAATATTATTCAGTATGTATTATTGCGATATTTATTTTACTATGTGTTTGTATATATTTATGCTAGGAGGTATATTTTTATATTGTATATTTCATTGATAGCAGTTTTATTTGTATTCTTCTTTTTTTCCTAGCTCCTTTACACACTGTGTCTACATTTCTTTTTTTCCAATTCTTCTTTCGCAGGTATGCTGGAAGAGATTTCTATAGAAATAAGCATCACCTATATACTTAAACTGGTCCTCATAGCGAAGCCAGGGCGCCCTGCGGACTCTCCGTCCGCGTACCGGCCCATTGTGCTGCTCGACGAGGTGGGCAAGCTCTTTGAAAGAGTCATTGCAAACCGCCTCGTCGCGCGCCTTGCACGAGTGGGGCCGGACCTTTCGGACGGACAGTTCGGCTTTCGCAGGATGCGCTCCACGGTGGACGCCATCATGCGCGTGCGAGCCCTCACGACGGGGAATGCGGTATCCCAGGGCAGGTGTGTCGTGGCAGTGTCCTTGGACATTGCCAACGCCTTTAATTCCCTGCCCTGGAGTAGCATTGGAACGGCACTCCGGTACCACCGGGTGCCCGACTACCTCTGTCGTGTAATCGAGGCCTACCTGTCGGAAAGGTATATCATTTACCCCGGTCACCAGGGAGAGTGGAAACGTCGAGAGATGTCGTGCGGTGTTCCGCAGGGATCGGTACTAGGACCACCCTTGTGGAACATCGGGTACGACTACGTGCTGCGCGGCGACTTCCCTGACGGGGTCAGCGTGGTCTGCTACGCGGACGACACGTTGGTCCTAGCACGGGGAGAGTCCTACCGGACGGCGGTTGAACTAGCGACACGCGGGGTTGCGATAGTCGTTGATAGGATCCGGCAGTTGGGACTCGAGGTGGCATTGCACAAATCCGAGGCCATGTGCTTTCATGGCCCTCGGGGTGCGCCACCACCACGTTCCCAGCTAACGGTAGGAGGAGTTCACATCAGCGTCGGGTCGACGATAAAGTACCTGGGACTCGTCCTCGACAGATGGTGGAACTTCAAGGAGCACTTCCGACGTCTGGCTCCCAAACTGAACCGGACTGGGGCTGCTCTCGGGCGGCTCCTGCCCAACCTCAGGGGACCAGACGCCTCCTGCCGGAAGCTGTACGCGGGAATCGTTCGATCCATGGCCCTCTACGGGGCTCCAGTATGGGCACCGTCGCTGCAACAGCAGCCGAGGGCCCAGCTGAATGCGTGCCAGAGGGTCATGGCAATACGCATGGTGCGAGGGTACCGAACGATTGCGAGGATACCCGCGGGTGCGAGGGTACCCGTGAGGCGGCGACCCTCCTTGCTGGCCAACCGCCATGGGATCTGGAGGCAACAGTCCTTGCACACATGCACGACAAGCGCATGGAGATGCAACGCCGGGGCGAAATTCCACTGCCACGACAAGTCGTGGCATGGCGGACAGAGCTCCGGCGGGATCTCATGGCGAAATGGCGTCAGCGACTATCGCAACCTCGTTCGGTGCGCGCCACAATCGAGGCGATAAGGCCCATCCTTGAGGCGTGGTTGGAAAGACCTCACGGCACTCTTAACTTCCGCACGACGCAGGTCCTAACGGAACACGGAAAGTTTGCCAAGTTCCTGTTCCGGATTTGTGCGGAGGATTCGCCCGGGTGTCGCCACTGTGCGGAACACCCGGAGGACACGGTGGAGCATACTGTAGAGGTGTGCCCCGCCTGGGCGGAGCATCGCCGTGTCCTCGTGGGGGCAATCGGCGGCAGCGATCTCTCTCGCCGGGCCTTGGTTCAGGCCATGGTCCGGAGTGAGGAGGGATGGCAGGCGGTCGCCTCCTTCTGCGAAACAGTAATGCTAGCAAAGGAGGAGGCCGACCGCATCAGGCAGAAGCACCGTAGGCGCGGGCTTGCGGACGGCGTGCAATGGGTAGCACGCTGTCCGATCGTTCGATAACGAACCGGACCGAGCCCAAGTCGTCGACGGCGCGTTCTGTTCCCGCGCACCTCAAGGAACTGTCAGCAAACCGTAGAGGCCCAGCCTGCTAGCTGCAGGCAGGCAGGGTCGAAGCCTGCTGGGGTTAAGGGCCGTTTTCTGAGAGGAAGGCTCAGCCCCGGCATGATAGGCAACGAAGGAACGGGGTAGGTTTTTAGTCAGTAAGAGTCTGACACTACTTTCCGCTCCACCCAAGGGCGGGACTTGTCATTGGATGATTTTACCTACCAAAAAAAAAAAAATCACCTATATACTTACTTTTCTGTTTCTGTATTATTTTCATCTATTGTTGTGTGTACATGAACGGTCAAATAAATAAACTTATTGGAATAAACAAGATTTATATCATGTTTTAACAAGAGCATAGCATAGCATCAGCCTTATAATGTTCCCACTACTTTGACTCAGGCCTTCTCTCTAGGCGAGGGAATGGGCCGTTATCTACCATGCAGGCCCAATGCGGGTTAGTGGATGATACATATCTTCGAAATTTTTTGTACTAGGTCATGCCGGTTTCCTCAAGATGTTTTCCTTAACCGTTTTAAGAGCAGTGGTGATGAACTAAATTACACAAAGTAAGTAAAGTTTGAACCCGGGACCTAAAACTCGTAAGTCGCTGCCGTTACTACTCAGCCACCACTGTTATTTTATACCCAATATTACAGCTGTTATATAAACAATAGCTACCCTAAATTGTATAAAAACCTAGACTTAATTTTTTTGCTCAACAAAATGGGGATCGAAAATTGTATGGCTTCTAGTAGTTAGCTGTCAGGGACTAACTTATTGCCCATAAAGGACAAAGATTGTCCTGAGTTATTACTCAGTACGTATTTATAGTTGTTTAGATAACTGCTATACTTTAGGTTTTACACCTTACAACATTTTTTTGCGAGATAGTTATGAAGCTACGTTGTAATATTTTTTTTTAAGGGAGAAATTATCCAATAACTTTTCCCGCTCTAGAGCAGAGTGGAAGAGCTTGTCAGATTTTTATTGACTAAAATCAGCACTCGTATGTCCCTTGTTTGCCTTTCGTTCCAGGAAGGAAAACCCGGGGTAGGTTTTCCTTTTAGAAGCGAACCCATGTCCCCTGTAGGCTTTAACCCTGATGGGCCCCTACAGTTTGGTTGACATCTCTTTGAGGCAGGCGTGGAACATTTCGCGTTACCAACAGACGGTGAGTCACGCATTGCTCACTGTTTGCAAGTTCACCCATATGGTGGCTGGAAATCAGGACCGGGATCCCGGCCACTGGGCCGTTCTCTCACGCCTTTGAGAAGGAGGCGACTACTTGTCATTCCTACTCGATTCAGACCATGGCCAGTGCTATGGTCCAGAGCGAGAGGTCGTTGCCACCGATCGCCTCCACGCTTTGTAATAGTAACACAGGTATTCATAGTATTTCGTATTTCATTCTTCTGGATTTAGGTCTCTCTCAAGCATCACAGCAACCAGCCCTGTGCATCTTTCTCTCCATCCGTAACTCTGCGTTCTATATTCGTAAAACTTTCAGTATAATAGAAAGCTTAAGCCATCGATATATACGAGTATATACGAGTATATGTACTTTGCTTGACTTAAGTGTACTGCAGGCCATACACCCCTTTACATTGATGACTTGATGACATTAATGCAGTTTTGCAGTATTAAAGCCCGGTAAATTTTAAAAGTTTTTATTATTATTTATTTATTTATTTATAAAAAACAATGGTATTTTACAGAGTTCACAAAAAGGCACACAATTAGACCCCTGGGGTCTGTCTCAGCGTGCCACAGCCTGATTACTGGTCAACGCGCTATAATCTTCCAATTAACTGAATAAAATACTCCTTCAACTTACGCTTTATGTTTTTGTTATTAAATGAGCATCTAATATCTACAGGTATCTGGTTTATTAGATTGGGTATCGAGTAAGAAGCTGTTCCAATTCCAATTTAGCGCTGCAGCGAACTTTTGTTTTAACGTTTTAGTATTTTGACAAATAGTTTCCATGAACGAGCTTGTCTATCACTTAGAATATAAGTCGATGGCTTAAGCTAAGTCTTTAAGTAGGTACTTCTACATAAAGACAAAAGAATTGAGAATCTCTTCCTTTTTTAAAGTCGGTTAAAAACTAAGAATTAAGCTTGAATTCTATAATTTTCTCACCTTATCCCAAATTCAATTACTTCACAAATAGTACATAATCATCATCTATCTTAAAAGGCTACAAGAAAATGTGTTTTTTCTAATGTATGCTCAAATAAACCGTTGGCCGTCCCACGTATATAAATTAGACAGCTAAAGGTGACGAGCTTTGTGACTCTTATAGCATAGACATAAGGTTCAATTTAGAATAACAGTGATACTTGGCCCGTTACAGGTTATAGAATTTATGATTAAGTTCTTGGGGTTTTTTAAGTGTTTTCCTTAACCTTTTCGAATTAAGGGAAGAGCCGCTTAGTAGTAAATTCTTAACCTACGAGGGTAGCCCTTAAGGGTTGATCCAGGTGTTTGTATTTATAAAGTGTTTATTTTTCCAGATTTGTTTCCAAATAAATAAGACACATAAAAAAATCTGTGTGAACGAACAACTGTTTGAAGACTCGTTCCACTCGTGAACCGTATATAGGGTGACTGGTAACTGATCGATATTAAAACACGTGATTATAGTCATGATAACAAACAACTTTTACTACGGGACCAAACCCTTGCTTTCTGAGTTGACTTCGGCGACGCTGTTTCATTGGAGCCAAGGGTTGTGCGAAAGTGAAACCCGGGGCCCTGGAACGAAGGAAATGAAAGAACATGGTAGGTTTTTAGTCAGTAAAAATCTGACACTATCTCCCGCTCCACCCAAGAGCGGAAGATGTCATTGGATGATTTTCCCACCGAAAAAAAAAGAATCGGACCAGTACCTAGTTTCAAAGATTAAGCCTACTGGGACTATGGACTGATTTCTGAAAATCTAATATAAAAAAAAATCATAGGTTACCGTCACCATGAAGAAATCATTAAGATTTCTAAAATAAGGAAATCATTGCTGATTTTCTAGTAGTCTTGCCCTCAGCCAAAATTACGCGATATATCAAATTAAATCACGATATATTATATTTGCATAGCTTAGCATAATCAGCCTTTGGGCCGTAATCCACCACGTGAGATCATCATTTCGTCGAAAGACGTACACTGTTGCACATAGTCTTCTCCCAAGTGTTGCCACAATGAACGGTCCTGTGCATCTCGCATCCATCGCATTCCCGCAACCCTTCAGGTCATCAGTCCACCTGACCTGTAGGAGGCCTTCCAACACTGCATTTTCGGGTACGCGGTCGTCACTCCAGAACCTTTCGGCCCCAATGGCCATCAGTTCTGTGAGCAATGTCCCCTACTCATTATCACTTCAGTTCTGCGATTTCACTTAATTTTTGGTTCTAGGACATGACGGTTTTGTCAAGATACTTTCTTTCACCGTTATATATTATTTTAACAATAGATTTTCACAATGATAATACGCATAAATTACAGCTATGTCAGACTTAATATACAATTAACTCCTGGTACAAGATTTACTCTTCATTAAATTCTGAATTAATTTATTTCCGTGATAAGCCGTTTAACGCTCTTTTGCCACTCCTCCTCCGTAAAACGTAAAACCTGGTAGGTTGTAAGGTTTTATATTGAAACATTTTATAAAAAAAAAATGTATTTAGTCATTCTAGATACTTATCGAAAACAAAAAAGATTCATATTTAAAAAAAAACATAAACGGTTTTCAATTTAGAAGGTTTAAGTGCTACTTAAGAAACACGGTTTACTTGGGTAACAAACTTCATCCAAGACCGTTCAGCAGTCTATGTGTAAGAGCATTTTTTTATAAATTTCTAAAAAAAAATAGCAACGTGTTACCGAAATTAGAACTTAGGACTTAGTGTTCGCTTTAGTATCTTTAGCCAAAGATGTAATACTAAAATTACTCATTATTGATGATACTGTGGTGTTGTCTTATCTTATTTCCACAAAACACCCAACGTAATCACACTAAAACAATCTAGTACATTTCCCAAGAAACAAATCTTGCAGTCGGTTATCAACAGACGCGAAGAGTCTAGTAACCAAGTCTATATAAATGGATACACCAAGTTTTCGTTGAGATGTATATTTCGCACAATCAGTACTTTACCATAAAGTAGAATGTACAGAAGTTCTAACAATCAGAAGTAATAGAGAGCCTATTGAGACATTTGTGACCATTTCGATTGTTTGAAAGAGTTATGCTAGAATAACATTAGACCGACGCACATCTGGACCGCGTGACGTGGATTTAATGTAGCTCTACAATTCTAGTTGCCATATAAAATGTATGAAGACCGATGTGCAATTTAGCTTCACTTTTTTTTTTGACTGACCGACATTGTGACTATTCAAAAGTGCCTGTAAATGGTCTATTTGAAATAAAAGAGTTGATTTTGATTTTGATTTTTGATGCGCCCAGATCGGCGTACGTGGCCCTTTACAGTTGTTCTGGAAAGCAAAGATTTAAAAAGAAATATAGGTGGGTCAGTAAAAGTCTGACATCCTCTTATTTCACCAGGAGGAGTAATTTGATGATATTCCACTGAACGAAAAAGTAAAAGTACCTACTAGGCGCGCATTAAGATATAGTCACGTACAGACCCTTAAATCAGTTTCAATCAAATGTGCAAGTCGCTGTACATAAAGTGTGTCTATGTGTGCGTGCAGTTCTTCTCGTTTTACGAAACCAAAAAACAAAAGTACTAGGCATACATAAAGGTATAGGCACGTACGTACACCTTAAATCAGTTTCAAACAAATGCTAGCTGCAAGTGCACTTGCACTCGCTGTACGTAAAGCGTGTCTATGTTGCGTGCAGTTTTGCCTTTTGTGAACGTGTGTTTTACGGAACCAACCTTCTGTAGCTCTCTTTTTCATGCGTCTACTGAGAAAATCCGAGAGAAATGAGTGAAGAAAATAAAGTAGATAGAAGCCAGCTCGTATGGCTGATTGTAAAGCATTCGGTTACATACTGCGAATGTTTGTATTTGTTTAGAGACGAGATTGGCTGCAGAATTCGTGTTAATCGTGTTAGATATATTTTGTTGTGATGGGATATTTTTTTAAAAGGAAAAACTACGACTAAAAGAACTAAGTGGACAAGTTACGCGATCGTATTTTTGAAAGAATGCAAATCAGCATTTCCACAGGAGAACTAAGGTTACGGATATAGCTCAAAGAATCGCAAACTTAAGTGGCTGTGGGCAGCTCACATTGCTTGCAGATCAGATGGTTGATGGCATCGAAAGATTCTGGAGTGGCGACCACATACCGGGACATGCAGTGTTGGAAAATTTCCCACCAAGTTTTTTTTTTTTTATGGTAGGTAAAATCATCCAATGACAAGTCCCGCCCTTGGGTGGAGCGGGAAGTAGTGTCAGACTCATACTGACTAAAAACCTACCCCGTTCCTTCGTTGCCTATCATGCCGGGGCTGAGCCTTCCTCTCAGAAAACGGCCCTTAACCCCAGCAGGCTTCGACCCTGCCTGCCTGCAGCTAGCAGGCTGGGCCTTTACGGTTTGCTGACAGCTCCTTGAGGCGCGCGGGAACAGAACGCGCCGTCGACGACTTGGGCTCAGTCCGGTATGTTACCGGACGATCGGACAGCGTGCTACCCACTGCACGCCGTCCGCAAGCCCGCGCCTACGGTGGCCGGAAATCGGGATCGGAATCCCGGCGGCGGCTGGGGCGAGCGCCCCGTTGCCTCTGCCTGATGCGGTCGGCCTCCTCCTTTGCTAGCATTACTGCTTCGCAGAAGGAGGCGACCGCCTGCCATCCCTCCTCACTCCGGACCATGGCCTGAACCAAGGCCCGGCGAGAGAGATCGCTGCCGCCGATTGCCCCCACGAGGACACGGCGATGTTCCGCCCAGGCGGGGCACACCTCTACAGTATGCTCCACCGTGTCCTCCGGGTGTTCCGCACAGTGGCGACACCCGGGGAAATTCCCACCAAGTGGAACAACCATCTGGTGAGGGTCACGAGAGTTCAATGAATGTGAGATCCACAAGACTGACTCATGATGATGATGAATTGCTCCAATACTGTCTAGAAAATGGATGATCTCTTCAGCAAAACAGAGATCTTGCTGTTTCTAATAACGATATTACTGCTTAGAAGGATTATTTAAAATCACTCCACTTACGTTTCAATGTAAATCGCAACTGAATTTAAATTGACGTTTTTTTTTTTTAAATATAAACGTGATTTAAATTTATTTCACCTCAATCGTATCTGGCTCAACTTTGTGGCAGTACCTTGTCATTAGATTCGGTGATTAGCTGGAATTGAGCCCTCCGGAATTAGGGTTAAGCGCGACCCTTACGCCAGTCATTACATCAATGGTGCCAGGATGGCAGAACAGACAGGAATAAAACTTTTTATTACTTGCGATTTTAGTTCTTTAAAAATAATAAAGACTCAGTTTCATGATGGCCAATCGTTCACGTTTGACTCAACTTCTTGAGTTTTATAGCAGGCTAGGGATTATTTCTAATATGGCAGTAAAATTGGAATCGAAAATTTATTGTGCAATTTATTTATATTTGAAAATATTTCTATTTAAAAATAATAAAAATATTAGTTCATTGGCATTGGGTAAAGAATCCAGTTTACGGGTTGTCAGGGCTCTTGAGAGAGGAATGTCGTAATAATACGTACCGTGATTAGTGGGACGCAGCGTTCGCAGGCCTCCCACAAGGAGGGCCGATGACCTGGTCAAGTTCGCTGGAAACCGAAGGATGCGAGAGCACAAGCCTGTCGTTGTGGCGACGCTTGAGTGGAGTGAACGAATTTCGGCTGAAATGATGATGATGAGGAGAACCTCTTTGTGGATCAAGCCCAACTCAACTGCCCAACAAGAGGTCCCTTAGATGTTGATCTAAAAATTTTGCTGCTCTAGCAGGCATCAGCCCTATTGAGCCCCCACAGTTTTGTGGCATTTCTTTGAGATATACCTGTAATACAGCGCACCTTTGATTCAGGTTTGGTCTTTACTGGACGGTCGAACGGTGATCTACGCATTACTCGTCGTCCGCAAACTTGTCTGTGGTGTAGTTGGCAATGTGTCTCTCTGCCAGTTATCAATACGTTGAAAAGTCAAATTAATATTTATCTATCCTACCTAATAATAACCTACGGCACGTACTGTTCCCGCGCGTCTCAAGGAGTTGTCAGCAAACTGTAGGGGCCCAGCAGGGTTGAAGCCTACTTTGGGGCCTAGGGTAAATGTGAAAGTGTACAACAGGGCCCTGCCACAAAGGCAATGAAGGAATGGGGTGGGTGGGTTTTTTAGTTACTAAAAATCTGACACTATCTCCCGCTCCGCCCAAGGGCGGGAGTTGCCATTGGATGATTTTTACCCACCAAAAAAAATCTAATATTCACTTGCTGTGTCACCAGGCTATCATGACACGTATAGTACGCGGCAAATAAGTTGAACCAAAGTTGGCGGCGTTGCTATGGTTACGCGAAGCCCGCCACTTTGATCAAGACCCAAAAATCTTTTACAGCGCATTCAAGGTCGATCGCCATTTTAGTTCAACATATAGATCGTGTATTATAGTTGTTTGTGATTTAAAATAAAATAAACTTTGGTCGAAGGTTATTAGATAATAGGAACACTAGACTCTGTGTTTTCTATATTTTATTGGCTAACGAGCTTGGGCCAAAGTTATACCTCAAGGCCAATGTAGGTTTTTTTTAATGGAGGTTAACTCTACAGTATTTTATATTTTGTATCTAACCAATATGTTTCTTTTGTTTCAGATGGGAACATGGGCCAATTTTAAACATCGGTTGTGTGTACAAATCCATAACAAAATAATAAATTCGTTATACAATAGAAAGTGCAAGTGACTATGTTCGTATTATATTAGTAACAAAAGTGTTTACAATCCAAAAAAAAACAAACAAATTTACAGAAAAAAAAATCGACCATAAGTAACAAGTGATAAAGTTTAAAATTGTTTGAATAATGAAGTTGAGTGTGAGCGCATACCGCGCGCACGCATCTGCACACAAGAAGATCCTGACGTCATCGTACCAGCAACACTATGGGAGCACCGCGGCGCCGCCTACCTGTAACCCTCTGCAACCTCACAACTTTACACCTCAGGTTAGTGAATAGTTTTGTGTGTAAACCTTTATATGCCTGTTATTATGACGAAACTGTATTTCTATTTGAAGAAAGTTTGAACAATATAATATATATTAAAATTTGAAAAAATTATTCAACTCTTCGGCACAAATTGAATTACCTAAACATAATAAGTGTCGTAAGGAAACCTCACTATACACTGTTAAATTTTAGTCGTTTTAATCCCGCGGAAGGTCGATTCGGTACATGAAATACCATCGATTTGTAAAGAAAAAAAAAATAAGTACTTTTTTTCAAAAACTCGAATTAATATATGAAATTAATTTCTTTAAATAAATGAGTCAAAATGACCTTGTAGGTAGTTGTCGGTCGTTGCGTACTAGCTAACTACAGTTTATTGGCATCGCTCAGCCGACGTTTACTTAAATGATAAATGATATTTATTTGACACAGTCTCTGTCCCTATGCTTTTGGAGAAGATGTGTAAAATCGGAATTCGTGGACATGCTTCGAGGCTCTTTGAAAGCTATCTCCAAGGTCGTTCTCAGCAGGTAAAGATAGACAATATGATTAGTAGAGAGGCTAAAATAGAATACGGGGTGCCCCAAGGGAGCATTCTTGGTCCAACACTATTCCTCATCTATATAAATGACCTCTGCCTCCTTTCTCTTAAAAATTGCTCCATCTTGCATATGCTGATGACTCGGTATTTCTAGTTCATGGAGAGTCTTGGAATGAAGCTGCACAGTTAGCAGAGACAAATCTAAATATAGCAAGTGATTGGTTCTCAAGAAACCTACTAAAATTGAATGCAGAAAAATCGAAAATTATATCCTTCTCAGTTTCCCAAGCTTCTCAACCTAAACATCCTATTAATGTCCAAATTCACTCTTGTTTAAACCCTTCTTCCAATTGTTCCTGTCCTCCTCTCTGTGTATGCACCAGTATCCGTTACCTAGGTGTCCACTTAGATAATTTTCTAAACTGGCATATGCAAATTGACTATTTAGTAAAGAGATTAAGGGCGCTTATCTGTATTTTTAGGAATTTGAGGCAATCTGCCGATGTAGCCACTTTTAAGTTAGTATACTACGCTCTATGCCAGTCCTTACTTTCATATTGTATAGTCTGTTGGGGTGGTGCTGATAAGACTTCACTTTTAAAGCTTGAAAGAACACAAAGAGCGGTTCTGAAGGTTATGTTTCATAAACCATATAGGTACCCTATAACTCAACTCTATTTTGATAGTGAAGTATTAACAGTCCGGAAACTTTTTGTGCTTCATACGATACTGAGGAAACATCGTAGTCCTCTTGCTACCACTACAAAACGACGGGCTGATATAGTATTTCGCTCAGAACCACACAGCACCGCTTTTGCGCGTAAACAATATCTTTTTGTTAGTACCAGACTGTACAATAAAATTAATAAAATTCTTAAAATCCATACCTTGAGCAGACAGGAATGTAAAAGTAAATTAAAGGCTTGGTTATTCACTTTGGAATTCACTGACACAGAGTCGCTTCTAATATAAAATTCTCCCATATACTTACAAATACACTTATATACATATACACACACTCACAAACATACCCTCATACACAGACACTCTCACACGCTAACATACACATACACAAACATTATTGCAAGTAGATGAATTGGCAATCTATTTAATTATTATTGCAAAGATTTTTAGTTTTTCCATAAACTTATTTTGTTTTTTTTTTCTTTACTTCCATTATTTTAACTTTTTTTTCTCATTAAAGTGCACGCTGTCTTACATGGGCTATGACTTAAAGAACGAAAACTTTTTATCCTGCCTCCCAAGGTACAGGTTTTAGCCTAGTTTGGGAGACAGAAGACTATGTACTTTGTTTAATTAATTGTCCTTGTATTAGTTACTAAGACTGTAATTTATGGTTGTGTGCCAAATAAATTATTATTATTATTATTATTTCGCAAATAGGTTTTAATTAAAAAAACACTTTTACATGTTAATATTTTTTTTCGTCAGTTTAAACTAGATGAGACCGGTGTTTCCTAGCTTACTACCCTGAGAAGAAACACCAAAACAAACTCAGGGGTCAAAGAAATTAATTTCGTACATGCATAAATTAATTCGAGTTTATTATTTAATTTAAATTTCTCTTTATTATTTTTCTTATTATTTATTTTTTTCTTTACAAATCGATAGTATTTCATGAACTGAATCGACCCATCGCGGGATTAAAACGACCGAAATATAACGGTGTATAAAGTAATCGAACTTTTATATCTAATTGTCTCGAGCAGGGGTTTACAAAATGAATTTGCGCCACCCAAAAATGGCGTGGTAACTCGCAAAGAGAAGCGTAGGCCACTATAATATGGTATAGGAACTTGGTTACAAATAACTCGAGTTTGCGCCCTTCAAACAAACTTAGTAACAGGTTAACGTAAACGTTATTAAAACATTTTTTAAACAGAGCAAAAAAACAAAATCGACAATTTTTTTAAATTTGTCAATTTTGTTTTTTTTTTTGGCGATAGGTCCTTGTAGTCAAGCTCCTGTGGGTGCAATATACGTAGGGAGTCTACAGAGCCCAGCATACTCATTACAATAATGCATTCTGGATGTTGTTGGGTCTGCCGTGGTAGTGCAGCGCTTCTGGAATGTCTGCTGAAGCGCGCACTGACGGTTTCTAAGGCATTATATCTGCAAAAAACCAGCTTTCCAGCTGAGCTATAAGGAGTAGCAACAACAGTAGTTTGAACGCAATAGCTGTACGTTTTGATTTTCCTTTCAAAATAAGTGGGTCATGGCTTGTGTAGGTGTGACCTGAAATGTTAAATAAAATATATCTAAAATGGTATATGCCATTCGAAATTAAGTTTTAATTGCATAAGTATTTACAACGATAAGCGCCAACAAAATGTGCTTTATTTTAGATGCGATGGCGTCGCTATCACGCATGCTTATACTACTATATATTACTACTTTTAAGGCTTTTCGGTTTTTAAATTTTTAAATACCAATAAACGCAAGTATCTTTCATTTTTTTTTAAATTATATTCTTGTCTTCATATTACCGTTATCAAAATTATTATAATCTGCATTTTGTGCATAGAAGGGCACAGATTTTTTTTTCTTTTTAGAGGAAAGGTCACGAATGTAATAAATAAGTTAAGAAATCCCAAATCTATGTGAACGAGGTAAGGTTTATAATTAATAATAATCAGAAATTTGCAACTATTCGTTGAAGACACTCGCGTCTCAATGTGTTGATACTGAGAAAATCGTGAATCCTTAACTAGTATTAATACATACAAACAACACACACATATTGTTATATGTGGGGTGTTATTTTCTGAATGTGAAAATAGGTGATACAGTTAGTACAGTTTTTAACTTTTATAGCTGCTATCGTTTTCCGTGCAATTATTGTCAAATATTTTGACATGTGCCAAAATAAACCCTTTTTATTTTCCTAAAAGTATCCTTTTATAAATTAGAAACTTGAAAAAATATTTCACAAGCAATTTCAAGTTCCATGAAATTACCAACATTTTATTAACAAACCATATTTTATAACCACTGAATAAATTAGTACCGTTATAAAAATCAAAAGTCGTTCTTTATTTCGCATTTCAATATAGTGTAAGGCGTCCATTTAAATATTTAATTTAACTCAATCCTAATGAGATTTCCCGTGGAAAAACAAGATTTTTCATCTCCAATTTTCCATTCCTTCTAGCAGCGTTCGAATGACGCTATAACTAATTTATTAACAAAAAAGTGACAAAGCGATTTGGTAAGAAAATTAGCCTGTATTTTTTACTAATTTTTTTTAGATATGAAACGCGGGAAGATATATTTATTCCTTATATTTTTGAATAATATAAGAAATATGAATTTATATGTAGATGGATGGCGAGAGAGAAAGAGGCCAGGGAAGTGATGAATGGATTGTGTGAGAAGCAGTGATAGGAATAGGTAGTGCCTATTTGCCTAAACTTCGAAGAACAAAGACAAGAAACGGAGACTTCCTTAGGACTAAATTTTTTCCAAGACATCTATCCCGAAATTTCGAGACAACACTTAAATACATTTAAAAAAATTGTTATTTGGAATAAGTAATTCGTCTATATTTACCTAAAGTTTGCGACTAGATATATCATAATAAATAACATACACAGTCGTTACAACCATAAAATTTTCAGAATTTTTTTTTTTTTGGAGAACATTTTGTAAATGACTTGTTGATCGTAATACACAATGAATCACAATGTTTTTATAAGAAGCCGTACACGTTTCGAAGTAAATATCTTTCTAGCTCACTCTCGGCTACGTTCAATGAGATTTCTAAAGTTAAAGTGCAAAAAAAGGCTTTCAAATAATAAAACGGTAATTTTTTATCATTTTAGCATTCTCTATAGTATAAAGAATTTCTCATTAAAAAAAGGTACTTAAAATAAATAAATAATTCATTTATTTGCCAGAATGTAGGTATACAAAGTGGTATGATCTTAATATTAATGAGGTATTTTTTTGCATGGAAATCTCCTAAGAATCGCCAGACAATATGGTGGTGTAAAAGGACCCTTACATTTTTTTTTAACTAGTTAATGCTCGCGGCTTTTCCCGCGTGTACTACTGTTTTTGTATCCCATGGGAACTATACTTTTTTTTTAAAAGGAAGTAGCCTATGTGCTAATCCAAACCTTAATCTATATCACTACCAAATTCAGCATTTTCAGTGGAATTGAGTAATGGACATCCATACAAACTATCACATTTATAATATTAGTAATTGCATAGGTATTAGATATAACATAGTCTGTGGTCTCTGCTTACTCCTCCGGGATAAAGGCGTGAAAAAAATACGGAAGTCATCTATATCATGCACATTTTAAGAAGACCTCTCTGATCACAACAATACAAACACACGCAGTGTGTGTCACTAGGCTGATATAGCCTTGCATTGCATTGCATCAGCCTTATAATGTTCCCACTGCTGAGACTCAGGCCTCTTCTCTAGGAGAGGGATATATAGACTAATATAGTATAGGCTGATATAGGATAAGTTGTTATTATGGAGTTATAAATTATAAATGTTATGTCTAATCGCAAACTTTAGATAAATATAGACGAATTACTTATTCCAAATAACACATTTTTTTAAATGTATTTAAGTGTTGTTTCGAAATTTCGAGACAGATGTCCCGGAAATAATTTAGTCCTAAGGAAGTCTCCGTTTTTCGTCTCTGTTCTTCGAAGTTTAGGCTAATAGGCACTACCTATTCCTATCACTGGTGAGAAGTGATATGAAAGAAAAGGAAGTTAGTGATAGTGTGACGGGTGACTGGCCAGAATGGAAGAAAAAAACGTGTTGCGCTTGCACCAAGTAATATGGGAGAAGGGCAGGATGATGATGGTGATGATTTCTTTACTCGATTGCGGCAGAAGGAGGGGGCAGGATGATGATGGTGATGATTTCTTTACTCGATTGCGGCAGAAGGAGTATTTTTCGAGTATATGTATGAATGTATTGGTATTTTTTTTGACACGCCATAGACACTGAACGACTTGTTACATATTAGACTGAGAAGAGTCCTTAGATTTGTCTTAGTTATGAGAGTGATATTGGGTGGTACCTTTTTTGAGGCTGTAAATTATCCGATGATGACTCACGCTCTACGATGGAGTGAGAGATGACGTCAGTCTTTTATTGACAAAGCCCCATCTGTGTCCTTCAGTTGCTTTTTGCATTCTAGGGCTACGGTCACTGTTTCAAACGTTCTCACAGTCGTATACTCAATTTTTTCTATCTTTCTTTCCACAACTATCACACAACGCCGTCTAGTCTCAAGCTAAGCAGAGCTTGTGTTATGGGTACTAGATAACTGATAAACAAACTTATATATTTCTAAATACATAAATAGGTATTATAGATAAATTACACCCAGACACAGAACAAATCAAACCCAGGACATAATTACCTCCGGCATAGCAGTCAGGGCCATTAACCACTAGACCAACCGGCCAGTCAAAATTACACTGACATTATAAGACTCTCTAAAAGCATCAATAAGAAAAAAAAAACCAAAACAAATATTAATAAATATCTGTTATTTATTTATTGTGCACGCCTACGACAGTGTTATCTTTTTTAACCCAAAATTGACTGGTAGAGAATGCCTTGTTGCAATAAGTCCAGCTACGTACCACTGCTGTACATGAAGTTTAAATAAATAAATTAATACGAAACTTAACTCAACACAACTGGCGGACGCAAAGCAATGAGTAGCTTGCCATCAAGCCGTCCAGTAACAATCCAGACCACACTTGAGTTGTCGTCGCCGCGTAGTCAAAGAGATATCAAGAAAACCGTAGGGCTGAAGCCCACTGGGACCATGGGTTAGCTTCCAAAAGGGAAATCCGGGGTCCTGGGACACAAGGCAAAGACGGAACATAAGTGTGGTATTAGTCAGTAAAAGATGATCTTGCTCGATGATTTCCCATCTTAAAAAAAAACCAACAAAACTGAAATTCAATTTACAAAATCTTTCCCCACTTAAAAACTATCAGCTTCACTGTTTCATATTCTTCTTTATCAATATCTATAGTCAAAAAGTCTCTCAGAGAAAGTTGCTAAGTGACTCGACTTGTAACTTGTAAGTCGAAGCCGAGTTTTGAATGCCTTGTTCTTCAGTGAACTACAACTGTGAGACTGATATTGGATTGCTTTACATATTGTGTAGAAGATTTTGAGCTACTATTTTGTACTTGAATTCGATTTTTGAGGTTACATAAGTGCTGTAGGATGATTGGATAAAAAAAATCGGTTAAGAGCAAGTCACACTCGTACAACAATGGTTTCGTACAAATTTATCTGGGTAAATAGTACTATGCCAAGCTCGAGTCTCGAATAGTTTTCCAAATCGCAAAAAAATATGTTTTATTTGGTTGATAGACGGGCAACAATGTGATTCTATTATAGTTTTATTGAGTTACAGATAAAAGTAGGATCTTAGAAAAAATAAAGAAGCTATATACAATGTACCGGAAGACGCAGCGTTGGAAGGCCTCCCACAATTTGGACCTGGTCAGGGTCGCTGGAGTCCAATGGATGCGAGACGCACAGGACCGGCACGCTTGTGTGTGGCGATGCTTGGGGGAGGCCTATGTCCAACAGTGGACGTCTTTTGGCTGTAATGATGATGATGATATAAAATATCTATAACAAAAGTTTTTATTTTTGGATTATTTTGTTTGTCTATCTATTGATCTATCTGTTTGTTCCAGCATCAGTTGGAACAAGCTTCTAACTATTTTGGAGATCACTCTAGAACTGTGAGACCGATTTTGACCGAATTTTCACTGAAAGATAGATGTTATAAGAGATTTATTCACACAAAAAACAAAACTGGTTGAAATTTGATCTAACAGCATTGGGTTATTTTACCAGTCTGACGGTGACAACAAAGTCATTTCGCGAGGACATTCTGCAATTATCGAAAATTGCAGACATTTTTTTCACTTTATACCCGCTGAAACCCGAGCTTATCAACGATCTTAAAATCCTCCAGATACAGATACCACTGATACCATTCATGACACCAACCTTTACACGAAAGCATCATTAAACTCACCAAAGAATATTTGAATAAAAGAACCAAAGAGATCTCATCGTATTGAATGGTAGGCTTTCAGCTTTCAGTCATCTTCAAGCGAAGCACTTAGGCGCATGAGTTTGATAGATCGATGACTCAAATTTCATGTAGCACTTAACGTAGCCTTTAGAGAGGTAACTTAATAATATTTGTAATTATTCGGTTTTTCTTTGTTGGTTTATGTTTTGTCTGGAGTTGACGAAAGTGATAATGAATGTACAGACAACAAAAGAGATATCTAACCTGGTTACTTAAATCTTTTGTTGTCTGTCAGCTTTCTAGTAAGCAGACTTCTACCGTCGTTAGATACTGTTAAAGTTTCCATGGAAATCGATGGATGAATATTAATGAATTTTTATTACATCACAAACAGCTAGTCAACTCTTTAGATCAAAAGGCTGGGCTTTTCTTCAGTCAACAAACCAGCTTTGCTATCCAACATGGCAATGCTGCCAGGGGCACTTTTCCCATTATTATTTATTTATTTACACTTTATTGTACACCAAGCTTACAATATATATTATAAAAAGGAAACCTTATAAAAAAGAAAACATACAATCGGCGGCCATATTATCGATGTCCATTATTGTCTATGTGAATTTTATGATGTCCAATAAGTTCTTTTTACAGTATGTATACGATAATCAATTTAGTTATGCTTCTGTGGACGAGTACTGCTCGTGATTTCATTTATTGCCCATATGTGGAATACATACTGTATACCTATTAAATTTGTAATATTTATTAGTTTAGATGTTTATAAGTATTTTAATTTGATTAATGGCTTACTTAGTATGATCCTTATAAGCCTTATAATGTTCATTTATTTATTAATTAAAACTTCGTACAACACAGAAGGGAAACTTAATGCCTTGGGCATTATCTACCAGACAACCGGTAGTAAAGAGAAAACATGGCAGGTGCATTAAAAAAAGCATTGCTAGGACCTAGGTCCCCTCTCTAGTAGAGAGAATGAAATAGAGCAGTGCAATAGTAATCAGATATAGTTAAATTTCTTACGGTAACCATGAAAACTTCAATTATATCAGATGATCCTGGTAACTTATCTCTTTTATTGACTGTAAGTTTGTTATTGTGTAAAACTAAAGGTTTAGATGATTTTGTCAAAGATTTATTTTTATTTTATGAAGTTTCTTTTAATTATAGTACTACAGTATATAAATTTAAAACACATAATACTATAAAATTTTTAGTCTAGAGTTCGATCTTTTTTATTTGATGCTTCGTAAACTGACTTCCAAAACGTGATACAAAAAAATAATAATTTGGTGCCTAAAATCTGCTACATTAATTTTTTTTTTATGTATCCATTATCGAAACCTTTGAAACTAAGACAACAACTGTGATAAGCCGTTTAGGCTCTAAAAAGTGCCAAAAAAATATACATACATACAAAAATGCACTCAAAAAATCGTAAGTGAGCTTCCAGCCCAGTTGAATAAAATTATTAAATAAAAAAATAAAAAAATAATCATTATTAACAATACATCTCCTGATCCTAGATCAGTTCTTATTTCTTTATATTAGGTCATAGATACAAAAAATAAGAACAGTGATCAGTTTTCAAGAAACAACAAACATAACACCATATCGCTTTGTACCATTTTTTCCTGCGACGTTATCAGAGGTGATAAATCTCACCTAAGAGAGGAGGTAAATTGTTCCATATATCACTTCGTAAACAAAACCACTTTCGGATTACATCCCCAACGACATTAGATGGAAACTTAGTATGGCGCTTGGCAGTTAAATTTATGATTTCAGGTTCAGTTATTCTTATTTACAGTTTCAAGTCGAGAATATATTGGAATTATCTATACACCATTAAGTTTTGATCGTTTTAATCCCGTGCAAGGTCGATCAATTTGTAAAGATAAAGAAAGATAAAATTTAAAAAAAAGTACTTTTTTTCTAAAACTCGAATTAATACGAATGAACGAAATTAATTTCTTTAATTAATCGAGTTAATGACCTTGTAGGTAGTTTTCGGTCGTTGCGTACTAACTACCTACAGGTTATTGAACTCACCTAGACTATAAGACTTGCATTTCATGTTACGTAGCATTTTAAAGCTTTAACGTAAATGAGATTAAACGCTTTTAATAAACTTATGAAGTATCTTCAAGCGTAGCGCTACGAGACTGCTACGCCGTAGCACCGTGCTACGAGTCCTACGAGATCGTAGGAAATTGAATCACGATTTAATTTTATGCGGCAACTGCTAGCTAGATTTTTTCTTATTTCACAACATGTTTGTGGAATAAAAACTCTTATAAATATGATTTATTTATTAAATAAAGCCAAAAAAAAAATGATTTAGTGTATTTTTTTAATGTCTTCTAAATGCGAGGAAATTTTTTGACAGTCATAATAAAATTATAAAAGTGAGCCTGTATAAATGTATAGGGTGACTGGTAATTAGTGAACGATACTTTAATTCGTGATTGTAGTCATGATAATAAAAAAACTTTTACTATAAGACCAAACCTGAAATTGAGCAAAATAATCTGCTGGTCAGTACATTTGTGTTCGCCTAACTGGTCAAAATGTACTGAACTTGGCTGATTTTTTTCATGGTTTCAGGTTTGGTCCCATTGTAAAAGTAGTTTGTTATCATGACTACAATCACGAGTTTAAGTATCGTTCACTAATTACCAGTCACCCTATATATTTGTTAGCTGACATATCCAAAAAGCTAAATGGATTTACTTGAAATTTGACCCAAAGATGGACCATGTTCTGGTAAGGCACATAGAACACGTTTTATTTTAGGAGTAGGTTCCTTTTAAATATTTTTTTCTATCACTCCTGCGAAATCACTGGCAGGAGATACTATATTTTTTTGTTAGCTTATTCTGTGTTTCTCTTAGGTCCATATTTTCTATCTTTTGCGAGCTCGCGCTAACTTCTTCCAGTTCTGGCAAAACCGGGCTTGTTCCGCCATCTCCTTCGTGGTCTGCTGTGACACCATCTTATTATGTCAGGGTACCAACGTAGCCTTGGCCTGATAAACTGTTGGACAAAGTAGCACATGCTAATTAACTATTAATAAATAAAATGAAAATGAACAACTGTAATATTCTAGGAATAATAATTAAAAATACCCCGTTGTTGAAAAATTGTTCTTAAAAATGGGTAAGTTAAAATACAGTTCACTTAACACTCAATCTCGAACCGAACACCTGCGTTCGCGCCATTCGGTTAAACACCAAGCAAACGCATAGATTATACAATATTGAGCGTTTTTTTTTATAGGGAATTTATTCAAGAACGTAAATAATAAGTTCGTCCTAAAGTAGTCTGTATATATCGAAAAATTTGCGTTATTTCCCTATACACCACCGTTAAATTTTGATCATTTTAATCCCATAGAGGGCCGATCCGGTACATGAAACACTATCGATTTGTAAAGATAAAATAAAAAAAGTACTTTTTTTCTTATTAGATACGCATGTACGAAATTAATTTCTTTAAGTAAATGGGTCAATGACCTTGTAGATAGTAGTCGGTCGACGAGTATTAACTACCTACAGGTCATTGAACTCACCCAGCTGACGTTTATTTAAAGACATTAATTTCCTACATGCATAAATTAATTCGAGTTTCAAAAAAAGTACTATAGATTTTAATTTTATCTTTACAAAACGATTGTTTCATGTACCGAATCGATCCTCCACGGGATTAAAAATATCAAAATTTAAAGGTGTATATACCTACATATAGATCTAGGTTAAAACGTTAATTTCAATTTAATTGAATTTAATTGAGCTTAATTTAATTCCATTTTTATTACATTATTTTACTTATAATTAAATAATACTAACATTAGATATAAAGTGAATTGTAACTATTATTAAAAATGGTTCACTTGCTGCCAACAAAAACTAGTCAAAACCGCAAAGGTTTATAATTAAAAAAAAAAACATTAAAAGATCTGAGAATGACAGACGAGTAACGAACTCTAACTGGAAACAAAGCAATACGAAGGCTTCCGAAGGGAAAACGAGCGAATTCTATGAAATGACGCTAAATTGCTCCAATTTCCTACGAGTTCAAAAGCAGAGTAAGCTTCAGCCACTAACTGGTACTTTTTGGCGTTCCGTAATCGTAGGATAAAAACGTGAACCGGAGACTGTGCGTAACCATAGCAACGGGTTCAACTTCTATGCCGCGTATTGTACTAAGATGGTAGTGAATTGCAGTGGCCTATATTGAAAGCACTCAATCGGTTGCTTACCCAGGTAGACTACTGCAAACACAACTTGGCGGAATGGGGTTTTATAGACCCGTCGGATACTCAACGTGAGTTCCGATCTTTTCTCCCATCACGTGGGCGATGCCGCTGGCAGCCCTGGTATAACAATATATTATGTATTGCTCACCAAAAAAACCGATCAAGTGCAAGGCGTCGAAATGACAATATTCCAGGACTCTGTAAACTATATACCTACTTGCCAATGACCTAAAATAATATAATTTAGCAAGAACCATTTGCAAAAAGCTACGGAACCATTCGTATGCAAGTCCGACTCGCTTGAATGCGAGTCGGTTTCAGTCGCTTACTTTTTTAGTCTTTTTTCTTAGCATTTGGTTCGTTTCATTTGAAAACTGATGCTTCCACGAAATCTCTTGAGCTAGGATTTTGAAATTCGTTTTTCCTTGTTGGTCGAAGAGAAATACTGCATAGTGCAATTTCGCCAAGTGGATATCATACCAAAATTATCATTGAAATCTTTTATGTACTTGCACGTGATCCGCTCTAGCTTTCGCTAATGGTGATATTAAATAATGTGTGATACATATAAACCTTCCTCTTGCATCACTCTATACTACACAGTCAAGCACTAGTTTATATCTTTTATTCACCGTTAAATTTTGGTCATTTTAATCCCGTGGAGGGTCGATTCGATATATGAAACATTATGAATTTGTAAAGAGAAAATTAGTAAACGTCAGCTGAGCGAGGTCAATGGACTGTAGGTAGTTACTACGCAACGGCCGACAACTATTACCAATTCAATATCAATTTGTAAAGATAAAATAAAAAGAATACTTTTTTTCTAAAACTCGAATTAATATACCCATGTACAAAATTAGTTTCTTTAAGTCAACGAGTCCATGACCGTGTAGATAGTTGTCAGTCGTTGCGTAGTAACTACCTACAGTCCATTGACCTTGCTCAGCTGACGTTTACTTAAAGAATGTTTTTTTTTTTTCATTTATTTTCTCTTTACAAATCGATAGTGTTTCATATACCGAATCGACCATCCACGGGATTAAAAAGACTAAAATTTAACGGTGTATATATAAAAAAACAACCATTGTGTCATATAGTCTGTTAATATATTCGCCTATGACCATAAACTAATCCGTAATAAAAAAAAGCCTTTTTGTATCCACAACTTTATCCTAAAATCCTTGTCAAATATCTTTTGACCAGAAATTGTTAAACCGAATACGTGTCGAGTTAGGTAGCATTATCTGCTTGACGAAGGTTCACGCCTATTGAATAAATAGATAAATCTATAATAAGGTTATAAAGGTGTTACATCGCAAGAAGAAATGTGATAAAAATATAAAAAGGACACTTTTTCCATACACTTACTCGAAAACCCGCTTTCATCCATTCAGCTTTTAGGCATACAATTTACTGTTTTCCACACTAGTGCGGAAAAGTGCTTCAATGCTCCATATCTTGTAAATATCAGAACTGATTTATATGATACATACTTATATACATATACTATTTGAAAGCAAGTTTTCTAGCAATGGTTCTTCCATTGCTAGAAAACTTGCTTTCAAATAAAAATAAACCGCATTCAAATTTCTTTGAGTGTTAAAGAGCTATAGTACCTTAGATACACACACACACACACACATAGCGATAAAAGTTTTTGCACCCCTCTTTTTGCGTCGAGGTTTAAAAAATAGCTAATGAGTATTCAAAATAAAACCTTGTGTTGAAAAGAAAATATAAAGTAGATTTTTATATTCATCGTGATTTTCTATTCACATTGAAAGGTTGCTTTTAGTGACAAAGCACAAGTTTTTAACTTTATTTAGTTGTTAAAAACTTTATAAAATGCACTACGTTGGTTAAAAGAGTTTCAAGCAACTCGTACTATAGTGCATTTTTATCTTTAATTTAATTCCACTAAATGTTGTTTACCATTTTATTAAAATATCGCAAAATTAAAAAAAGAAATCAATTCTTTGTTGTCCACCAAAGCATATCTCATTATACAGTGATTATAATGTTCATATTATATAAATGACGCACGGCCGCATTAAAGTCGGTTTCTCCATAAAAAAATTCTAACCCCCGATTTACCTTTACCTGGCTTTATTTTAAGTTTGTAGATGCTGTTTCTGAGATTTCGTTATTAGTCAGTGAGTAGTATTTCGCTTCGCGGTCAAGAGGTCGTTTAATCAATAACTTAAGATATTTTTTATATTTAAAATGAAATATTTCTTAAAGTTAAAATTTAGAAAACAATAGCCCGCGTATTGCATGTACCTACTGAGATATTAAAATGTATGAGAAACAATAAAAACACTTTAAATTGTAAAAATCTGAATCATAGGAGATGTCACTTGTACTGCTAATCGGATTTCATTTTTATCGTGAACTCAACAACTCAATTTTAACAAGATTTAAATGATAATAATCTGATAGTGATATTCCACAACTTTTACACAATTCTATCATTCTGATCTCAAACAAGCCAAGCTTGTGGTATAAGTAATAAATAACTGATAAATGTACTTTATATTTCTAAATACATACACATTATAGTTAAATTAGTTAAAATAACAGAACAAATGATCATGCTCATCTCACAAACATTTGTCTTGGGTATTTTTTTTTATCGTAGGTAAAATCATCCAATGACAAATCCCGCCCTTGGGTGGGGCGGGAAATAGTGTCAGACATTTACTGACTAAAAACCTACCCTTCCATTCATTGCCTTTGTCCCGGGGTCCGTGGTGACATTCTCACATAACCGTTGGCCCCAGTAGGGGGTGGGGATTGAACTCACGACCACTTTATCGGCCAATAAACATGTGTTTGCAGTATTTAAATGCTATTAGCAGCCAAACTGCATTGGTTAAACCTCGGTTTGGCGAGCAAAAGGTGGGTAGATATTTTCACCAATACGTAGTAGAAAATATACATCAACCCATTTATGGCTTGGTTACAACCGCTATATTTTATTCCAGATTATTTATTTATTTTCATAAATTAATGGAGCTCTGGGGTTTCAAATAAATTGATGTGCAATCAGTGTCGAAAAGATTGAAACCGGACGAGTGCCAATGTGAATAGGGTTCAGCACCTCAACCTTATCACTTTATTTATTTATTTATTCTTCATGCAACCAAAGGTACAAAGGCGGACTTAATGCCTTAGGCATTCTCTACCAGTCAACCTAGGGTGGTTTTTTTTTTTTTTGGGTAGGTAAAATCATCCAATGACAAATCCCGCCCTTGGGTGGGGCGGGAAATAATGTCAGACTTTTACTGACTAAAAACCTACCTTTCCGTTCCTTGCCTTTATCCTGGGACCCGTGGTGACAGTCTCACATAACCTTTGGCCCCAGTAGGCTTCGGCCCTGCTGGACCCCTACAGTTTGCTGACAACTCCTTGAGGCGCGCGAGAACGGTGCGCGCCGTAGACGACCTGAGCTCGGACCGGGCTGTTACCGGACGGACGGACAGCGAGCTACCCATTGCCCACCGTCCGCGAGCCCGCGCCTACGGTGGCCGGAAATTGGGATCGGAAACCCGGCGGCGGCGGCGTGTGCGCCTTTGCCTAATGCGGTCGGCCTCCTCCTTTGCTAGCATTACTGCTTCGCAAAAGGAGGTGACCGCCTGCCACTCCTCGTCGCTCCGGAGCATGGCTCGAACCAAGCCCCGGCGCGAGAGATCGCCGCCGATCGCCCCCACGAGGACACGGCGATGCTCTTCCCAAGCGGGGCACACCTCGACTGTGTGCTCCACCGTGTCCACCGGGCGGTCCGCACAGTGGCGACACCCGGGCGTCGTCTCCGCTCGAATCTTGTACAGGTACGGACCGAACTTGCCGTGTTCGGTCAGCACCTGCGCCAAACGGAAGGTGACGACGCCGTGGGGCCTTTCCAGCCACGCCTCAAAGAGGGGCCGTGCCGCCTCGATCGTGGCGTGCCCAGCACGAGGTTGCGACAGTCGCTCTCGCCATTTCACCATGAGATCCCGCCGGAGATTTGTCCGCCATGCCGCGACTTGTCGCGGCAGCGGAGTTTCGCCCCGAGGTTGCATCTCCACGCGTAAATCATGCATGTGTGCAAGGACTGTTGCCTCCAAATCCCACGGTGGTAGGCCAGCAAGGAGGCTCGCCGCTTCACAGGACACCGTACGGTATCCGCGGATCATACGGATGGCCATGACCCTCTGGCAGGCGGTTAGCCGGGCCGCCACTCGCTTACGTAGCGATGGCGCCCACACCGGCGCACCGTAAAGGGCCATGGACCGAACGATGCCTGCGTAGAGCCTCCGGCAGGAGGCGTCTGGACCCCCCAGGTTCGGCAGGAGCCACTTGAGCGCAGCCCCAGTCGCGTTCAATCTGGGAGCCAGACGTCGGAAATGCTCCTTGAAGTTCCACTGGCTGTCGAGGACGAGTCCCAGGTACTTCATCGTCGACCCGACGCCGATGTGAACTCCTCCTACCGTTAATTGGGAGCCCGGAGGTGGCGCGCTCCGAGGGCCGTGAAAACACATGGCATCGGACTTGTGCAATGCCATCTCGAGTCCCAACTGCTCTATCCTCTCCACGACTGTCGCAACCCCGCGCGTCGCTAGTTCGACCGCCGCCTGGTACGACCGTCCCCGCGCCAGGACCAGCGTGTCGTCTGCGTAACAGACCACGCTGACCCCGTCGGGGAGGTCGGCGCGCAGCACGTAGTCGTACCCGATGTTCCACAAGGGCAGCCCTAGTACCGATCCCTGCGGAACACCGCACGACATCTCTCGCCGTTTCAACTCCCCCTGATGACCGGGGTAGGTGATGAACCTGTCCGACAGGTAGGCCTCGATCACCCGACAGAGGTAGTCGGGCACCCGGTGGTACCGGAGTGCCCTACCAATGCAACTCCAGGGCAGGGAGTTGAAGGCGTTGGCGATGTCCAGAGACACCGCCAAGACACACCTGCCCCGGGACGCCGCCGCCGATCCGGCCCCTTCCGTGCCAGATGCACGACGAGGCGGTCTGCAATTACTCTTTCAAAGAGCTTGCCCACCTCGTCGAGCAGCACAATGGGCCGATACGCGGACGGAGAGTCCGCGGGGCGCCCCGGCTTCGCGATAAGGACCAGTTTCCCGGTCTTCCAGCGAAGCGGGAACTGGCCCCTCTCCATGCATGCGCTGAAGAGCCCTCTCAGTCGAGACCCGAGTTCCTCCATGGCCAGAACCCAGGCTTTCCCAGGTAAGCCATCGGGTCCTGGGGCGGTGTTCTTGGCACTCAGCCTTCGCACCGCCACTCTCATCTCCACCTCGGTCACCTCTGGAGCATTGCTGCCGTCGTTGCCGTCGTGGTCCGCATCGGACACCGCTGCTGGTGGCGGAGCCATAGGCGGGGGAGTATGCTCCCCTCGCGTAGGGAACAGAGCGCTCACCACACCCTCCACGAGCTGGGGCCGAAGACTCTGAGTCAGCGGGGGAGCCCATGGGCGGAGTTTCTCCATCACCATTTTGTATGGGCACCACGGATCGACGTTCAGAGACTCCAGCCACACGTTGCGGGCCTCGAGTTTGGCCCGCTTTATCTCCGCTCGGAGGGTGCGCTTTGCCGCTCTGTATCCCTCATACAGCTCCGCCTCTATGGCCTCCGCACCCGGTGGACGGGTGCGGCGCCTGCGGTGTCTAGTATACCGGCGTCGCGCAGCATTGCACGCATCGCGCAGTGCCGCAATCTCTGGCGACCAACAGTGTACTTGGCGCCGGGCACGTCCTGGCCGGACTCGGGGCATGGCCGCGTCGCAGATTTGCGACATGGCCACCTGGAACCAGTCCGCCTCGACGTCGATGTCGACAGGCCTGTCCGGTGCTTGCACCCAGGCCTGTAATATCGCGGCTTCCTGGAGCAGGTCCCTGTCCAGCTGCCTCAGCGCCCAACGCGGACCACACGGGGTCTGTCGGACCGGCACGGTCGAGGTCTGGGCGGAGACGTCAAACCAACCTAGGGTGGTGGAGAGACAATATGGAAGGTGCTTTCAAATTTATGTTATCTATTTTTATTCTTATAATAAAAATAGATAACATAAATTTGAAAACAAGTATTATACAAATCAATAAAGCTAAAACTAAACATTCATACATATTTAATAATATATATATTTACACTTTGTTTTCCATCTGTCTATCTGTCATGACGCTTTATCTCGAGAAGGCGTGGAGGTATCGAGTTGAAATTAAAACCATAAACTGCTTTGCTAACGGAAAAAAGATGTGGCCGAAAAAAAAACGTTATCAAGGAAATCAAAATTTCAAAAAAATCAAAAATCTCAAGGGAATCAAAATTCAAAGGGTACTTTCCGTTGACCTAGAATCCCGAAATTTGGCATGAAGTTAGGTCTCATAGCACCAGTCTGAAAGTAGTTGCGACATAAAAAAAAAAGTTTTTTGCGATTCGGAAAAATCTTCGAAACTCGATTCATGAATTGAACTCTTTTCATAGGTCAGTTTGTACGTGACCCTCAGTGCGCGAGTTCGACTCGCACTTGCCCGGTTGTTTTTTTAGTTCATAATTTTGAACGTTTTTAAGGTTTTCTAGGACACTACTGACACCCGTGCTTCAGAAAGAGCGTAAAACTCGTTACAAGTAGACACCAAAAATTCTGACCATCATTCTGTCTTAGGAGTATCGTTTTGCCCAGTAACTGGGTTGCGGAGGTCTAATAGTTGGTAGACCCACGTACACCTTGGCTATTAAACCGGTTGTGTGAATTGGTGGACGTCTTTTGGCTGAAATGGTGATGACATAAAATTCAAGTGCTCACAGTGCCGAATATTTTGAACTTTTTGCAATAGTCAGCACTGATGATACTAAATCTAGTCCCTTTTTTTCCGGTGGGAAAGTCTTTCAATGACATCTCCGCGCCCTTGGGTGGAGCGGGAGATAGTCTCAAACTTTTATTCAGAAAAATTCACTCCTGTTCCTTCGTTGCCTTTCATACCGGGGCCGAACCTTCCTTTTCGAAACCAATCCTTGGCCCCATCTGGCCTAGGAATTTAAATCAGGGGATGCTCCAAATCAATACATTTGTATGTATAAAAGGTAAACGCCCAGGTCAATCCCTTGAACCTGGAATGCTGAAATCCTTTTTTATTCCTTTTATATTATAAATATAGAATAAATTGAGACATAACATTTTAAACAGAAATTACAAGAATATAAATTATACAAATTAAATTAAAACAAACAACAAATAAATCAGGTCAGCCAGCATTAATTACACATGGAAGAAATGAGGTTTAATTGTAAAATATTAATATTTTATTTAATACATTAAATGCAGTCACAGAGCGAAAGCAAGAATAATACATATTAGTCATCAAATCGAAAAATGCAGTATTTGAAAAGTGGTAATTTACGAGTCTAACAAAAGTAATGAAATTTATCAAGAACTATCGCTATTGGCTTGGATATATCGCTTAAATTCATTCAGACTGATCGAAAATATGTCAAATTTTGACAATGAATGTTAGGTTAGTTCAGAGTTTTGGGAATAAACGATAAATTCAGCAATTAAATACAATAGATGCTCGATGAAGCTTAAGTCTGACACAATCTCCCGCTCTGGTATAGTCAATACTGCAATAAGATTCTCAGCTCTATTTTTATCGAGGTTTGCCTTTTTCAATTAATCTACATACTGTTTTGTAATGTATATATCTGAGATACAAAGCAACACTAATTTGACATCACAATATCCACAAGGTATCAATTTGCGGATAATTGAAACTGCTGAACTTCACTCGAAAGAATCTGACCATGTTTATATAAAAAAAAACTTTTTACAAAAAAATGCTACCTACTTCAATGTAAAAAGTTACACAAAAAAGGTAAAATACTTTGGTTGCGCGAATTTGCTTGATGTGGACTGTAGGTTTAAAAAAGCGATCTAAGGTTTATTAACAATATGCAGATACTGTGCCTGGCATGGTATAAATGTATTGGGAAGGAGCACTGACCTTTAGACTTCGAAGGTTGCACGTGGCACCGGCCGATCCTCGACTTCGCACACTTAAATCACTGCCAGGTCCTGTTTTGCACTACACTGCACCACTGTTGAGTTCTGAATGGTTGGATCACGAAAATAGTCAATTTTCTTGTAATTTCGAGCGGGCGCGGTTAGCGGTGCGGTCACATTCACAATCGATGCACACACGTCAATGTCAAATCATTTCTAGAGGTCGTGCGGGGCGGAAAACGGAAGGGATAGGATTGCCAGGCCAAAAAAATAAATTACAAAAAACAAAATCGCGGAACATAGCAAATTGGCGCAACCATTCCCCCCGGGTTTGAAGGGTTACCTTCAAAGAAAAGAAAAAACTAAAGCGAAACTAAACCCTATTACTAATCTAAACTATCAATACTAGGTAGCGAAACAACTTATAACTAACTATGCCACTACTACTGATTAGGCAGAGGGCAGAGGCGAATAACCGGACGCAGGTACGATCCAGTTGCGGTTTTAACCTTTACGACTCGCGTTATTCCGTTCGAACCCGGAAAAACTTCTTCCACTACACCAAGAGGCCAGTGCAGAGGAGGCGCACTCTCAGTCTTCAGTATCACCACAGTACCGACTGTGACTGGATCTGAAGGAGTGTTCCACTTTTGACGCGACTGCAGCGTATGCAGATAATCTGTCCTCCATCGCTTCCAAAAGGACTGAACTAAGCTATCTAGCAGAGCGTGACGCGGGTGGAGCTGCAGTTTGTCAGTCTCGACATCTAAAGCGGGCAAATATTTAAGAGGAGTCGTCGTCAAGAAGTGAGCCGGCGTCAACGCTAGTGGCTCCGATGGATCACTAGACAAAGTCCGACACAACGGACGCGTATTCATCAACGCCTCTACCTGAGCGAGTACAGTGCTCAACTCCTCGTACGAGAGAATCTGTTCGCCTATGACCCGAAACAGGTGCGACTTAAGGCTTTTAATATTCGCCTCCCAATTGCCACCAAAATGACTAGCTGCTGGCGTATTAAAACACCAATCAATGCGATTCTCAGCTAAGACATGGGCGAATTCACTTTGGTAGTACTTGGAGCGTAAGAATGTATGTAATTCCGAAATATTGCGTCGCGCTCCAACATAATTTGTGCCGTTGTCAGAGTATAAGCGCTTAACGGGGCCACGGCGAGATAAAAATCGTTTAAATGCAGACATAAAACCCTGCGTACTCAAATCACTGGTTAACTCTATGTGAACCGCACGAGTTGTCATACAAACGAATAGGCAAATGTATGCCTTTGTGGAACGTATACCACGACCACGGGCAATAGTGACTTTAAACGGTCCAGCATAGTCCGTCCCAGTATGTATGAAAGGTTTCACCGTCTGTACAACACGACAAGAACGATGGTCGGCCATTTCCGGCGCGTTGAAACGCGGGCGGAGCTTAAAGCAGGGCACACATCTGTGCACTCTAGCGCGTATCAAATTGCGAGCGGAAAGTATCCAGTACTTCTGTCGAAGAATGGACATTAATAAATCGGGACCAGCGTGACAATTCACCTTATGGTGATAGTCCACCAACAAATCCAAAACGTGATCCCTGCGTGGTAGAACTACTGGATGCATTTGTTCAAACTCTAACTTAGCATTTCGCAGACGGCCACCGACACGAATGAGTCCGTCTTGCAAAAATGGTTTCAAATGTTGAAGTGCGGGACTACAAGGTTTATGTGATTCTAAACTACGAAATTCTATTGAAAAATAAAATTTCTGCAACTCTCGAAGTACAACTGATTCAGCTCTATCCAAATCAGCTGCGATTATAGAACCACGCGATGGTAATAATCTCAAAAATCTTAGGACGTAAACTACACAGCGTAGTAGTCTCGACCAAGACGAGACTCGATTAGACAACAACAAAACAACTGACTCTTCACGCGGAACTGATACTACAAGCGTATGTTTCTTCTCCTCGGGTGGTTCTGAAACAGTAGCGGGGTTAAACGGAGCATTTGGCCACTCGTTAGGAGTGGTATGCAGCCAGGGAGGGCCACAAAACCAAAGCGGATGATTTAAAATTTGCGCGGGAAGCAAACCACGTGAGAGACAATCAGCTGGGTTTTCTGTTCCAGCGACATGGAACATATTTTCCGGTGACAATTCAGCTTGAATCTTAGCCACCCTATTTGCGACAAACGTGCCCCATCGATGGGGTGAAGAGTGGGCCCAACATAGAGCAACGGTTGAGTCTGAAAACGCTACAATTCTCTCTATATTAATGCGAGGACGACAAGTTTTGACTATAGATGTAATCAATTGAACCAACATAAGAATAGCGCAGAGTTCGAGACGAGCAAGAGAGACAACCTTACGAGGAGATACCTTTGATTTTGCGCTAATGAGGAAAACTGAAATGTTATCGCCATTTTGGACCTGAAAGTAAACCACTCCCCCGTAAGCCCTCTCACTGGCGTCTGCGAAACCTACCACATTAACAACAGTGTCTGGTACTATACCAACATGGCGAGGAATCTGTATCTGATCGAGCATTGGAAGCTCTTTCCTATAGCGAGCCCACAACTTGGCAACACTGTCAGGAGCGGTGTCGTCCCAATCACAGTTGGAAAGCCAAAGCTCTCTTATAAGCAGCTTTGCATACAAAACGACAGGAGCTACAAAACCCATTACATCCCATATCCGAGCCACACATGCTAGGATAACGCGTTTGTTACAAGTTGGCGGAGTCGAGCTAATTTTAAGACTGAACATATCAGTTGCGGGTGACCAACTTAAACCGAGGATCTTATGCGAATCACTATCATCGAATTCCTTTACCGAAGTCAACCGGTGTGACGGTGGAATCGACTCTAATGTAGCTTGCGAGTTGCTTGTCCATTTCACCAGATCAAATTGACCGGACTTCATGAGGCTGATTACTTGAGCAGCGGTCTCTATAGCCTCTGCTTCACTAGGTACACTGTACACAAAATCGTCCATGTACAATCCGGTTTCAATAGTGGCCCTTGCTTTCGGGTATGTATCACCCTCGTCAGCGGCCAACTGCTTGATAGTGCGAAGAGCGTGAAAGGGACTAGACTTAAGCCCAAAACAAACACGATTGAATTCGTAAACCTTCAAAGGTTCCTGCGGAGAAAATCTATACAAGAAGCGTTGGAATCTACGGTCACATTCTCTGATTCCAATACTAAGAAACATTTGCCGAATATCGGCAGAGAGCGCAATAGCAAACAAGCGAAAATTTACTATTATTTCAAATAAGTTACCCTGGAGGTTCTGACCACAATACAAGATATCGTTAAGCGATATGCCAGTACTAGTTTTAGCGCTACCATCCATAACCACACGCAGTTTAGTTGTAAGCTTGTCTTCTCTAACAACTCCATGGTGCGGGATGATGTAAAACGGGTAATCACGTGTCTCCTCAGTCTCGGCAGGCGCTGATGAGATATAACCTTTATCTAAATATTCGATCAGCACATCATCATAGGCTTGCTTCAACTTAGGAGACGCCTGCATCTTACGTTCCAAGCATAGAAAGCGTTTTTCTGCGGAGGCACGGGAGCCACCGAGCGAAAAAATATCACCCTTGAAAGGGAGCGCGACAACATAACGACCATCTTTATCACGAGTAGTCGTGCGGGTATAAATCTCCTCAGTGACCTGATCCTCAGGGCTGAGAATAGGCGGGACATTGACCTCTTCAATCTCCCAGAACTTGCGGATGGTAGACTCAAGCGGCGGCTCGACGGTGCAACAGTGCGACACAGTCGAGTAACTATTTAAATAAGCGGGTGCGGAACCAACTATAACAAACCCGAGAACTGTTTCCAGTGCGTGCGGAGCGGGGTACATCGGAAGACCTTGAATTTTACGTGATAACTGGAGATGCGGGAGAATCGAAGCACCGATCAATAGATCGATATCTCCAGGGAAAGCGTAATTTCCGTCGGCTAACTGCAAGTTCTTAAACTCCGTCAGCATGGACGTGTCAACCGGTACCGTGGGCAACCGTTCCGTAATCTTATCTGCGACTAGCGAATCCATTTCAAACGAAATATTACGATTAAAACGTGAACTAAATATTATTTTAATGGAACCGTGAATGGTTGCCTTTAAACCTCCAAAACCTTTCACTTCTGAGCGGGATGACCAATTATTAAAACTAAAACCGAGGCGTTGACAACAATCCCGAGTAATAAAATTACTCTGGGAAGCGCCATCTAGTAGCGCTCGAACGGTGTGCGGTTTGCCAAAGGCATCTACAATGACAACTTGCGCGGTCGCAAGTAAAACGGTAGTGATTTGAGTACCAGCGGCGGAAAGCGAACACAATGTTACGTCGTTTGCACTTGCAGCAGGCCGCGCGTCACAAGCGTCGCGCGTCTGCGCAGGCTGCTGCTGCGATGGCAGCTTACTACTCTCAAAATGTAAGAAGGTATGATGTCTAGCTGGACATTTACGACAGCTAACACCACTTTTACATGACGTAACCAGATGTTTGTCACTTAGACAATTAAAACACAAATTATTAGTGCGGACAAACTTGTAACGATCACTAGGCGATAATCTCTGAAATTCCGAACACTTGTACAGCTGTGTATGGCTACCCTTACACAGAGAACAGTCAGGTGTTGAGGCGGTATTAACTAGCGTATGTGCAGTCTTGACTGACTTCGATGACGCGTCTATACGGCGATCGGAACCTGTCCTATTCGTGACTTCATGACGTGCCGACGTGCGCTGCAATACCTTAATATGGTCGCGAATAAAAGATTCTAAATCTTCGAACTTAGGTATTTCTTTACCGCGCTGAGTCGTTTCAAACAGACGAACAGTTTCAGGATCTAATTTCTTTAAACCGATATACAAAAACAAAAAGTCACAGAGGTCATTGACCTTTAGGTTCTTTACTGCACGAACAGATGATGCGAAAATATTTAAAAACTTCTCTAAATTATGATCGTTACAAACGGAAAAACTTTTCAAATCGAATAATTGATCTAAATATGCGGTGGCTACTAATCGCTTATCTTCGTATTTTGTTTTTAAAGTGTTCAAAACTAAATTGTAATTTTCAGCGCTAAACGTAATTCCAGCACAGACAGCCTTTGCCTTACCGGTCAATTTTTCTACGAGATAATGCAATCTCTCGTGATCTGTCAGCGATGTGTTCCTATGTATTATATTTTCGAAACTATCTATAAATAAATTTCAATTTCGAATGTCACCATTAAATTCAGGTATTTGAATTGGCGGCAATCGTGGGCGTTCGCGAAGAGGGTTGGATAAACCACTCGCGGGGGGGGGAGTCTCTAAACTCCTAGCAATACGTTTGATACGACAATACAAGTCATCAAAGGACGACAATGCCTGATAACTCACACAGTAATCAGGATTTAACTCCAACTCTAAAATGTTTATATTATTAATTGTAGATTCAAAATCCGCGCGCAAACTATCTAAAGTTTCCAACGAACACAAGAAAGCATCTCTAATCGCCAGATCCGAGATTTGCAAAGATTTATCACAAATTGATTGAACACGTGAAAACTGTGAGTCCCTTTTAGCGTATAAAAGCTTTAACTGAACCTTTAAATCAGTACTAACCTTGGTTCCCTTAAGAGACATCTTGTTTTGATATATTCACACTATACACTCAAACAAACACTTAACGAATTATTAAGTAAGCGATAATTATCAGATAACAATATGGTAATATTGTAAACAACAAAGTGAACGGCGAACGAACGGAACAACCTGAATCAATGAGTGAATATTACCCAATTTCTCGATTAAATATATGCGTATATAATCTATGGTTTATCCGTTTCCTACAAATATTCACTCAACAATGAACGGGTATTTTTGAAATGCGTCTACCTACATGCAATTTGTAGGACTTCCGAATGAATTTTGTCAAGAAAAAGAATGCGATCGATTTATATCTACGCTGATATTTACGTAGCTAACTATAATTATGCGGTGCGGTTGACGGCGTAGGTACCGTAATTATCAATGACACTTTAACTATACGAGCGAAATAACGTATAGTTGCCTAAATGCCTAGATGCGGGTTTTCTACTATTATATCTAGGTAAACAGGCGCGTTGCGTTTATTCCCTATGGAACAAATACTATATTGCGAAATTACAAGAAAATGATTCACGATCCTGCTCGTAGGACCAAAAGTAATGGTTGCGCAAATTTGCTTGATGTGGACTGTAGGTTTAAAAAAGCGATCTAAGGTTTATTAACAATATGCAGATACTGTGCCTGGCATGGGATAAATGTATTGGGAAGGAGCACTGACCTTTAGACTTCGAAGGTTGCACGTGGCACCGGCCGATCCTCGACTTCGCACACTTAAATCACTGCCAGGTCCTGTTTTGCACTACACTGCACCACTGTTGAGTTCTGAATGGTTGGATCACGAAAATAGTCAATTTTCTTGTAATTTCGAGCGGGCGCGGTTAGCGGTGCGGTCACATTCACAATCGATGCACACACGTCAATGTCAAATCATTTCTAGAGGTCGTGCGGGGCGGAAAACGGAAGGGATAGGATTGCCAGGCCAAAAAAATAAATTACAAAAAACAAAATCGCGGAACATAGCAAATTGGCGCAACCATACTTTAATTTCGGAAGTCGGCGTTTTTTTTTTATGGTAGGTAAAATCATCCAATGACAAATCCCGCCCTTGGGCGGAGCGGGAAGTAGTGTAAGACTCTTACTGACTAAAAACCTACCCCGTTCCTGTGTTTCTATAATAGTCGTCTCTTCGTTATTTAACACTGACTTCCGAAATTAAAGTTATTTTACACGTTTTTATGTATTTTTTTACATTGAAGTCGATTGTATTTTTTTGTAAAAAGATTTTTATTTCGCACTTTTTAGCTGTAGTACCCCTCAGCCAAACTTAAATAGATACCTTCCGCCACTCGATTCCATCATCAAATCATCATGACAATTGTAATAATACCAGCAGCCTGCTGGGGTCATGGGTCAGCTTCCGAAAGGAATACCCGGCCCCGGTACGATAGGCTACGAAGGAACGGGACGGGATTTTTAGTCAATAAGAGTCTGACACTACTTCCCGCTCCGCCCAAGGGCGGGATTTGTGTCATTGGATGATTTTACCTAACATAAAAAAAAAACACTGCAAGGATACACTGATTTATTACAGAATTTCGGTTCTAACCTAACTTCATCATCAGATCAGTTCTATGTATTCCATCCCTTTCTTCCTTCAATCAATCACCGACTACATGTATAAACATACCATTTTTACTCGTTACTGCAGTTCTGCTATGATTTTTGAAGGGTTCAGTTCTATATCTCCAAAGTTCATCATCAAATCTAAATAGTATTTCTATGGGACCAACTCCAAAGTATAATCTTTCAATCAAAACAAACATTTTCGAAATCCACGGTCCACAATTGACTGAGATATCGGTGAACATACATAAAAAATACATACAGCCAACATAGAACCTCCTCCTTTTCGAAGTCGGTTAAAAAGAGGGTTCGTGGAGTTTCTGGCACGTTTGTGTCTATACAGATCTACACTTTGGAACGACCATAAACGAGTCGACTTTTTTTTCTTGTTTTTGTGACTTACCAACCTTAGAAATTCTGTTCAAAGATTACCTGTATCTTTGAACAAAATTTTTAAGGTCGGTAAGGCAAAAAGGTTGCCATATACATTCCAAACTCTTATTTCAGTTGAAAATGTATAAAATATTCTACATCTCACGTTGCACTTGCCAATAAAACATAGAGCTTTCAGGCCAAGTGAATCCCACTCGAGCATTACAAATCCTACAAAATGAAATCTGTAGAACGATTTTATTTGTGTTGTGCTCAAAGTGGGCACTCACCTTTGAACAAAATGCATAGTGATGTCATGAAATCCAAGATATCCTTCAGTGTTATATAAAAATTCTAATAATCTTCGACTTCATAATTATGTGAGTCATATATTTTTTTATTGGCGCGTTTCGTAAGAGCTTTGAGAAAGGGTACTTGCAGAATAGTATGTGTAGTGATTATTTGGTTATTATGAATAGCAGGATAATATGTGTAGTGATTGCTTGTAGGTTTATCGATATAACTGTATTGCTATGTTGCTTTCATCTAAAATTACCTATATTTCACACCAATATGTGTCGTTATGTTTTTTTTTTTGCGATCCTCATTATGTAATTTGTTAGTTGGTTATTAGTTTTTGAATTTCTTTTTTTTTTAATGGAACGCTGTCTTCCTCCTGGAGGTGGGTGTTAATAGCTGCAACACAGTTGCTAACTAATGTAGCTATTTTCGTACGCAAATAATTTGTAAATGTTTTTTCTGTTCCAATAATATTACAAAGGCGAAAATTTTTATGTTTGTTACTTCTTTGCGTTTGTAATGGCAGAACGGATTTAGATAGAATTTGGCAAGCGGGTAGACCATATTCTGGAATAGCACATTTTTCCGAAATAAAAAGTACCCTGCTTTTTATTTCGGAAAAATGTATCCTGAGGACAATTTTTAACTTACACATGAACAAAGCCGCTGGCAGGAGCTGGAATTTAAGGTATGATTTGTGTTTCTATTTTTAAATAAACCCGAAACACCACTGGATCAGGTTTTCAACTCTTAGCGTCAGATGAACTTTAACATAGTGCGTTAATTCGTTATCACTGTAACTTTTGCCTTTTCTTCGGACTTGAAATCATCAAATAACTTTTCATGCTCTGGGTGGAGTGAGGGGCGTATCAGACATTTACTCACTAAACTCACCCCAGTTCCTTCAGTTAGTATTGGCGGAATTAAATCATCGAAACCCGAACTATCGATATCTCTACAACACTAGAAATAGTACATACAAAATGCACGACTGTGGTAACAAGTCAATCGCCAGCATTTTTGTTTGCTAGGTCCGGATGGCAGCATTTCATTTGCATTTCCGACTGGATTGGCTGCAGGCTCATTTGATAAGACTTCACTGCTATGTACGTTTTTAACCAGTTGAATGCCGGAGTTAATCATATTCATTGAGCTCCTTGGTACTCCTGAGTCGAGCTTTGTGAATACTTTTTTTTTTTTTTTTTATTGTAGGTAAAATCATCCAATGACAAATCCCGCCCTTGGGTGGAGCGGGAAGTAGTGTCAGACTCTTACTGACTAAAAACCTACCCCGTTCCTACGTTGCCTATAGTGCCGGGGCTGAGCCTTCCTCTCAGAAAGCTTTGTGAATACTGACAAATGCTTGCACTGAATGGACAGGTCCACTCAAATCAGTATGGTTCTTTTTTCAAAAGACCATTTTAGACATATCTGCATGGTTCTGTGATTTGACCATTACATATTTTCTGTACTGACTTTTTTGACCCCTGAGTTTGTTTCGGTGTTTCTTCTCAGGGTAGTCAGCTAGGAAACACAGGCCTCATCTAGTTTAAACTGACGAAAAAAAAGGTGTATAAAAGTGTTATATTTTTTAATCTATTTGCAAAATAGATATCATTTATCACTTACAATCAATGGTCACCATACAAATGGCTTGCAAAGTATTAACATTGTAGATGGGATCACGCTTAACAATTTTTAAAAGGATGCCTTACACGTAGTACGTAGTACGTTAGTACGTAATATTGCTTAGGTACCTAGTACTAGCAATTTTATCCAGGTTAGTCCGAAGCCAGAAAATTTGACTGCAGTTATTCTAAGGGGTATCATAACAATATTGTCCAATTATTGGGTTGTATGGAGGTCAGATAGCCAGTCATCATCATCATCATTTCAGCCCAAAGTCGTCCACTGTTGGACATTGGACATAGGCCTCCCTCAAATGTACAATGAACGGCCCGGTGCGTCTCGCATCCATCGGATTCCCGCAACCTTTACAAGCTCATTGGTCCAACTTGTAGGAGGCCTTCCAACGCTGCGTCTTCTGGTACGTGGCCGCCACTCCAGAACCTTTTGGCCCCAACGGCCATCTGCCCATTGCCACTTTCCGTCTTGTCCGCAGCCCTGGTTCTCCTGCGGATATCGTCGTTGGTTCTGGTTAGACTTTAGTATCATAATTTTAGCCGAAAGACTTCCACTGTTAGACATAGACCTCCCCCAAGTGTTGCCACAACGGACGGATATGTGCTTTTTGCATTCATCGACTAACCGCGTCTCTCACCCTGGTCATCGGTCCACCTTGTAAGAGGTCTTCCAACTTGCGTCTTCTGCCATCTGTTTTAGAGAACAAATAAAATGCTGAAACTGATAGGCAATCTAAATAAAAACAAATGCATCAGAAATCAGAATGGTTAATTTCAAATAGACCAATTACAGGCACTTTTGAATTGTCAAAATGTCAGTCAGTCCAAAAAAAAAGTGAAGCTAAATTGCACGTTCCAAAGCGTAGATCTCTATGGAGAAGAACGTGCAAGAAACTCCATGGACAGGTTTTTTAATCATAAAGAGTTAGATTTATCAAAATTGATTCTAGATACTCATAAAGAGGAACTAAGTAATCAACTAAATTGCTATTTAAGCAAAATAAAGTGTATTCAAAACACACGGAAAACGATAATAAATCGGAAGTGTCTACCTCACAATAAAATTTCCGCTATTTTGTTGTTCAGCGCTATTTTGTTGGTAATTCAATTTCCCTTTAAACCTTTGTGCTTGGATTCTGAAAGCCTTTGGCGAGTACTGACGTTTATATAACAGGATCAAACAGGTATTTCAGTTTAAGAACAGTACCTCTACCATGAGTTTTAAGCAATAGTATTCGTCGCTACTCGATATCGACGCCGTAAATATTTTGTATGGCAAATTTTGCAGCGCCTCTAGCGGTCACTTGCAGAACCAAAATCTGCCATACAAAATATTTACGGCGTCGATATCGAGTAGCAACGAATACTATTGCTTAAAACTCATGGTAGAGGTACTGTCTTTCTTTTGTTATAGTTAAATTTATAAGGCCCCTCGCTCACGGGGACTTTTGTAGCGAAGCTGTCGCGCGTTTCGTAAGCGCGTGACACCTTCGATACGAAGGCGCTACAAAAAGTCTCCGTGAGTAAGGGGCCTAATTGTATTATGTCCTACAACTTTTAAGATGATATTGCAAATAAAATTTAAAAGTTGATAAACCAGTAGCCAGTCAGTTTCTTGTCCGTCTATCTGTCTGTCTGTCAAGGCTCTTTATCTCAGGAACGCCTGAAGGTATCGAGTTAAAATTGAAACCGTATACTCAGAATTGTGGTCCCTTGAAGCTGTAAAAATTCAAACATCTAGGTTACTGTAAAAAGTTTATGTCGACACTTTCAAGGGAATGAAAATTCATAGGGTACTTCCCGTTGACTTAAAACCTTGGAATTTGGCATGAAGCAAGGTCAAAGCACAAACATAGTATTTGTAGTTACTTCACAAAAAAAACAGTTTCTTAGGATTCGAAAAAATTTTTAAGACTTGATTGGGGAATTGAATTATTTACGTAAGTTAGTTTGAACGGAACCCTCAGTGCACGAGTCCGACTCAAGTGCGACTCGGACTCGCGCACCAAGGTTTCTGTTCCGCCCACTTTTTTTTCAAACAAAAAACGATATCAATTTCGAACGTTATTTAAAAAATAAAAATCAGTTGTAGATAAGTGTTGTGCGCCTCTTAATTTAAAACCACGGGTTCATTGGCCACTGTTACTTGTTTGAAATAAACAAATCATTTTTATGATTTGTAGCTCTAACTCGCTTTTCACGAAAGTACTTTCTAATATTTCACTATTTTGAGAACTATCGACGTGACGTGACACGTTATTTATGTGTATTATTATTATATACACCGTTAAATTTTGATCGTTTTAATCCCGTGGAGTGTCGATTCGGTACATGAAATACTATCGATTTGTAAAGATAAAATAAAAAAATAAATTACTTTTTTTCTAAAACTCGAATTAATACACCTATGCATGTACGAAATTATATTTCTTTAATTAAATGAGTCAATGACCTTGTATGTAGTTGACGGTCGTTGCGTACTAACTACAAGTCATTGAACTCACCCAGCTGACGTTAATTCGAGTTGGCACTATATTTTTTTATTTTATCTTTACAGATCGATAGTGTTTCATGTACCGAATCGACCCTTCACAGGATAAAACGATTAAAATTTAACGGTGTATAATAATATCCGACAACTACCACACAACACCATCTAGTCTCAAAATAAGCAGAGCTCATGCTATGAGTACTAGACAACTAATAAACATACTTATATATATTTCTAAATACATACATATTATAGATAAAGTACACCCAAAGACAACACTGTGGTAGGTTACCCACCACAGCGCGTGTTGTCTTTTTATCCCAAAAGTTGACTGGTAGAGATTGCATGTTGCATTAAGTCCGCCCATGTACCACCACTGCACAATTGATTTAAATACTTACATAAATTTCACAGTAGCGCCACATAATGTCAAAGCCATTGGTGTCTGGACTTAGCCGTCGGATAGGCTGTTCGTGACAACGCATAACGAACTTAGTTCACAAACTTAGTAATTAGTGAAATGTTTAATTACTACTAACTTAGCAGACTGAAGGGTTGATGTGGATTGGTACTTTTAAGTGAGCGGGATTATTAATGCTATTTACGTTTGAATTTTAAACTAATAGAGCTTATTACATTTCTGCCTACCACAGCTTTATCTTTAGGTTTAATTTATCTAATGTATTTAGAAATATTTAAGATTATTTCTTTTACTGACTAGTACTCGAAGCACAAACTCTGCTTAGCTTGGGACTAGATGGTGTTGTGTGATAGGTGTCGAATATTATTATATAAAATATATATATAAATATACAGGAGTAAGCGGCATAGTGACAAACTGCGAGCAATGTGTCCTGCACTTTCCCACTTTTTACACTTTGACGATTTTTTGTTATATGTCGGCAACCTGTTGCCGACATATAACAAAAAATCGAATCGAATCGAAAAAAGGCCTGTTTGGACTGGCCTGTTGGTCTAGTGGCCCTGACTGCTATGCCGGAGGTCGTGGGTTCGATTCCCACCCAGGACAAATGTTTGTGTGATGAGCACGATCATTTGTTCTGTGTCTGGGTATTATTTATCTATAATATGTATGTATTTAGAAATATATAAGTATGTTTATCAGCTGTCTGGTACCCATAACACAAGCTCTGCTTAGCTTGGGACTAGACGGTGTTGTGTGATAGTTGTGGAAAATATTATTAATTATTATATTATTATTAACCTTGGTTCTCCTGTACATATCTTTATTCCTGATTCGATTACGAAAAAAAAACTCCCAGCGAGGTTTTGAAATGGCGAACGCGTACCGGCAGATGGAGCATTGGAAAGCCTCCTGCAAGGTGGACCTGGTAAATGTTTCGGGCATCCGATGTATGCGAGACGCACAGGATGGTTCATTGTGGGACATTTGGGAAGGCCTATGCCCAACAGTGGACGTCTTCTAAATACCTAACATAATTTACTTGACATAATTCACTTTTCTACACAGATATAATAATAATTTGCATATATAATTTAATTTAAATTAATATAATAATAATATACACTCATAATTGAATTTAAATAGGAACATAATTTAATAATAATGACGACCAAAATTAAAAATTGTTTATTTATTTATTTTATTATTTATGTACACACAAATACAGCAGAAGATACATTAAGCAATAAAAATTGTACAAAGGTACTGCTTGTTTCTTGTTTTTTGTTTTTTTTTTTTTTTTTTTTTCATAATTAACAATTTAATTTGAATAATTTAATAGTAATGACGACAAAAATTCCCTGAAATATTTTATTTATACATAGACATATTATAACAATGACTATACATACTATAACCAACCCAATTAAACGCGACCCATTAGATCTACAGCACTAGTGAATTCCATGAATTGCTACTTAACCTTCTTCCTCTCTCCTAATTTTTGCTGTGCCCGACAGGGTGCATAATGGTCTGTGACATTTTTTTTTAATACCATCTATGTATACTTATGGATTGCAATAAAATATTGAGTATTGAGTATGATGAGAGCTTAGTAGAATAGTCACACTAGAACTTTACAGGCGAAAGTTTGAGAGTGTGTGTAGGTACATTTGTTACTTCTTCAGGCTCGAATCATCAACATAATTTCAGAAAAAAAAAATAAGTTACTGAGTTTTTAGTAATCTTAAAGTGCTCTTAACTGCCCAAAACTAGTTTTGTCCAATTAAAAGATTTGACTGTGACACAATACAAGTGTGTCCCAAAGTGGAATTACACGAGAAAGTCAAACACATTTGGGTAAAGCCTTTTAGAAGCAGAAACATAAGATGGGTAAATACATCTTAGGCACTAGAGATCTACTCAAACTGGTTCTTAAGGCTAGTGTGGGCTATGATCAGGTTTCAATATTATATTTATTATAAGTATACAATATTATTTTTAGTATATGCGAAATCTGAATATAGTTTCTTCAGTATCAGCAACTGAATCGATTCCAATAATTTTTACACCATGTTCTATTTTTTTCTTAAAATATTTAAAAATGGTTACAAGTTGGACATCACCGAGATGGGTCACGGCAGGTCGTAGCGGGCATTGGGTACTAATGCACAGTGGGTTTGGGAGCATAACAACCCCTCATTGAATCGCATAGCCCGGTGACCACGTGTTTGTGTGGACAACCAGGTAACATAACAAGGTTATAACTTTGTATAAAAATAGTAGATCCGTAAAAGGTTGTTTATCGTAATTTCTTTTCCTCAAATTGTCGCTTACGATGTTCTTCATGAAAAGGGTCGATATTAGGTATACCTAAACGTTGGCGCAGTGCTTAAGCAATTGGCTCTTACGCTGCGTGTCGCTGGTTCTATTCCCGCACGGAACAATAATTTGAACGGCCTACTGATAGTGTTCAAATCAGAATTCGTGTGTATGTGAATTCAAATCTTGACGTGCATGATACAGGAGTGGTTTCTTATTTGGCCTAAAGTTGTACAAAAAATAAAATAGGCGTGTATTATCAACGAACACAAACATTGTTACTATTTGTTCATGGTCAATAGCAAAACAGTTTGAGTTAAAACTCGTGACCTCAAAGTCTCCGGTCCAACGCCCCCAGCTGTGAAACTTTCATCACTTAAATTATTCCACAACATACAAGCAACTAGAAACTTCCTTCTCCCACATTTACAATACTCTATTGATTTTGTTCCGTTAAGGCGGAATTAGACGAAATTAAACAGGTTGCTACTATAATTTATAATAATACTAGATGCAAAGAGCCCAGTCTAGAGAGCACTGGATATCTTTAAAAGAAGCCTTCACCTGTTGAGAAGTTCTTTAAGATTTATTTGTTTATTTATTTAAGCATTATGGAAGACTTACAGCTAAAAAAAAAAACAGATAATGAATAGTATTTACCTATAAATAAGACTGAAAAAAAAATATCGAATAGTAAAAGTACTGTGAATAAAACAAAAAAAAAAAAATAGGACACACTAATAAATGTTTTTGCTATGTAATTTGATATATTATGTGGAATCCTGTAGGTGTGCTGGCCTGATGCTGCGTAAGCGAGCGTACGTGGTTACATATCAGGGATTGTGCATCGTAATTGCATAGCCTAATTCCGCCTAGCCCATTCCATCATTGGACTACCAGACGTACGGCGTTGCGCCACCGGTACATGGTGGACATCCCACCTATACGCACAAAGCGTTTTGGGAACACTTTCATTATGCGTACAGCTAAGGCTGATTACGCTAAGCTTATGCATACAAAAAAAAAACCGGTCAAGTACAAGTCGGACTCGCTTAGCGAGGGTTTTGTACAAACTTACTTACGAAAACGGTTCTTTTCCTGACAGAGAGACAGACGGACAACAAAGTTATTCTATAAGGGTTCCGTTTATTCTTTTAGAGGTACGGAACCATAAAAATAGTAGTGGTAATACTACTATTACCACTACTATTTTTAGGCCTCCGTAAAAAAAAATACCACTGCAGCAACATCTATGTCGTCACAAATGAACTGATCCTGCATCGCGCAAGTAAGATTCGCGGCGCGATTGGAACATATAGAACAAACCCGAAATCATCTATCGGGCAGTAGCCCACCAGATATAACACCTGTCTGGTCGGAGGATCCTCCCTTTTCAACGGAGGTATGTGGGACTTTACTCTCTGTTCCACTACCTCCAAACCACTACTATTACTAGTAGTGTAAGCCTGAAACGGTGAGTGAATGTATGTGGTGAGTTTGCCAAAATGTAATAAACAGGACTTGATCCGGTGGCGGTGAGCCTTGCTTTACGGATATTGCATAGTTTTGTTTACACTCTGATGTCGGGTACTGAGGCTGAAGGGACCAGACATACTTGCACACATATGTATTAAAATTTGAGTACTTTAAATTAAAATTGACACGGAAAACATTCACGTAACTTTAAACAATATTTTTTCCTGATGGTAAGCGGATGGTAAGCGGTGATGGTGAGTGGTCGTCGATAAAGCACTCTTGCTTAGTAACTACCTTTTCAATCTTAACTTAAAGACCCCCAGGTTGTACCTATCAGGAACCACAGAGCTTTAATTTTGTTTCTACCGTTCACTCTCAGTAAGGTTCAGTTGAAAACCAGCGTCAGGCAACTACCACCGACTATCATGTAGTTGTCTGGCATTTTTGCTGGAGTGGACCTATTTGGCGCAGCTTCCTTTTTTCTTTCTTTCTTATCAAATTTTGACAAAAATTTAGGGAAATGAAAGATATGAGTTTTTTTTTAAGATATGAGGTATTAGTTACAGAGGCCGAGGAGAGCAGTGGTGGCCAAGTGGTAAGACTTACGAATTGTAGATCGCAGGTTCAAACCCAGCCAGGCGCATTACTTTGTGTAATTTAATTTTTCACCACTGCTCTCAAGACGGTGAAGGAAAACATCGTGAGGAAACCGGCATGTCCTAGAACCAAAAATTCGAAGACATGTGACATCCACCAACCCGCACTGGGCCCGCGTGGTGGATTACGGCCCATTCCCTCTCCTAGAGAGGTGGCCTGAGTCCCAGCAGTGGGAACATTAAAAGGCTGATGATGATGATGATGAGCTACAGAGGCAGAATATGAACGTTCCATAAAAATTTCGGTTTTGCCCCTAAGAAGTAATAGTATTTTTCATTCTGTTTCGTCTCGTTCTCACAACGGAATTGAGTATTATCCTGAATTCATTTTTGTACACAATTTTATGCAAAGCAACAAATAACATTAAAAATAATTCTTTTTCTGAAAATAAAGTACTTTTTTTAACTTTGCCCCACGCTAGAAATTACTCCTGCATCGTGAATAAGTTCAGACACATGCAAAATCACATACACAAGACACCCAGACCCGGATCACCTATCTGCCGGTCATACAAATATTTTGTTCTGTGCGGGTATCGACTCCGCGAAACGTAGTGTAGTTCACTATCTCACCTGATAGTAAGCAATGGTGGCTAACGATAAAGCACAATTGTCTAGAAGTAGCCTATTCACTTCTGACTTTAAAAACCCCAAGAACCCCTCCCTACAGACTGCACCAACGATAAAAAAAAAACCGGTAAGGAAATCGGTGTACGGCATACCCTTACGTTGTTGAAACTTCCATGGTCCGGACTAAGCGTTTTGCCTTGTCGTTTATACCACGTACATCGGAGGTCTGGAACAGGTTGCCTACTGCGGTCTTTCTGTCCGATTGTAATTTAGATGTCTTCAAGGCTAGAGTGAATAGGCTCTTAATGAACTAGTGCGCCTCACCATAACGATTGCATCACTGCTTACCATCAGGTAGGATTGCAGTCAAGCACTAGTTTATAAAAATTTAAAAAAATCAAGCTCATAAAAATCACCAAAAAAACCCCTTTCTTCAGTAAAACAATATACAGGCTAAAACCTCCTATCACATTTAACAATAAAAAACATACATTAAAATGAACTTCAAAACAGCCGTACACATACATCGGTGTAATCCCGCCCTTACGTAACACTAATGTCAGTAAAATGCCTCATTGTGTCCGCAATTAAAACTGTGCCTACAAAGTTCCACGTACCGCTCGTCTGCTCCCGACTTTATGAACTATTCTGAGAGATTGAAATTATATTGGGGTTTACGTTTCTGTTTTAATAAAAGTTAAGAAGTAATGGCGACAATTTAGTTGAGTACTTAAGTCTTGACACGAGCTCTTAATGCGATTTATTTTACGACCTAAATTGAATTGTTAAAGGATCTATAGGGCGGAAAGCTTCGTCCCTCTGTCTCGTTCGCACGGTTGACATTTTAACATGTTATGATGAGTAAAATAAACTTTAATCATCGTTAAAATGTGTTATAAGAAACAGACATTCTTGATTACCTACTTACCAGGTGAAACTAAGATAAAAGAAAAAAAAAAGATATCCGAAGGTGAACGAAAGTTACCGACAAAGCCCGAAGAATCGCCAAACTAAAGTGGCAGCGGGCTGGGCATATTGCTCACAGAACATATGGTCGATGAGGCTGAAAGGTTCTGGAGTGGCGACCGTGTACCGAAAGACGATTTATGGGATATTTTTCTACTATCACCTGGGCAAAACCGCTGGCAGTCGCTACTAATATTATTAAGGCGATGGAAAAAGTGTATGTTTGTTTCTCCTTTACGCTCAAACGGATGAATGGATTAAAATAAAAATTGGCACACGGATAGGTCATGTCCTAGGATAATACATAAGATACTTTTTATTATGGGAGTAAGACGTTTCTTTTATATAATTACTTAGATCTACGAATCTAGTCATCACATTAATATTATAAAGAAAAAAGTTTGTCTGTACGTTTCTTACAAGGTTACGTTCGAACGGCTGTATGGATTTGAAAAAAACATTGGCTCACAGATAGACCATATCTTGAAATAGCACAACAAATACTTTCATTTCGCGAGTGAAGAAAATAAGTCTGAAGTAACAAACTCTCCTTAAGCAAGCGTAGTGATTAGGCAAAGCTCACCTTCACTGCATGAGAAGAGGATCGAAACAGAAGCCAGTTGGTTTTATTAGTCTCATAACTACAGTGTTTCAGAGCGTGAAGCCTTTGCCTTTGTTACGTAAACTTATCGTACGAACGCTAAATAGCGTCTTATGTAAGAATAAGTTAAGAGACTTTTCGAGGACTGATCCATTTTGTAATCTAAACTAAACTATTAAAAAGGATATAGTTGTATATTTATTTATTCATTCATTTATTTATTAAAACTTCATGCAACAAAAAGGTACACAGGCGGACTTAATGCCTTAGGCATTCTCTACCAGTCAACCAAGGGTGGTGAAGAGAAAACGTGGTAGGTGCATAAAAAAAAGGATTAATGAAAACAAGGATTCAAATATATATACAAATAAAATAAACATACATATATACTTAATATAATAACCTACCTAATACATACATTTATAAAAAGTAAAAGAAAGGGGTTTTTGAGACGACTCCGCTATCTGTGAAGGTAATAATTCCGCATCTTCCGCTTGAAAGCATACTGACTGGTGGCCGTCCTGATGTCGAGAGGAAGCTCATTCCACAGAAGTATGGACTGTATATGAAAGGAAGAATGAATAAAATCAGAAGTAAGAGAAGGAGTAGAAGATTGTTCGAAGAACGCAGATTCTTAGAGTGGGAAGAACAAAGATATTGAAAGTGGGAAATAAGATAAGAAGGAGGGGTGGGAGAGTTGAGCAGAGAGTAAAGAGTAGTCAATGCGCGTAAACTTCTTCTTTGGCGAATCGGCATAGGATGTATTATAGCTTCATCTATCTTTCTTGCTCACACGACTGACATTTTAAATTGTCTTCATAAGGGCCCAGGTCATCCGTCCTTACAACCTGTATGTCCTAAAATGCCTAGCCATCCATAGCTGCGTACAACGCATCTGTTTGACATTTTAACACGTCGTGATAAGGCTCCACTTCAGGGTGCTTCAGTTCTGCCATCCTCAGATTCCAAAGAGTCGAATAATATGTACCAAAAATTTAAATTTCTTTTTTTTGCTTTCTGAATTTGATAGTAGCATCAGTGAGAAGATGAAGTGGAATGGTTTGTCTTGGTATGGTCATGTAAAGAGGGATGAAACACATGTTACTAAAAGAGTTATGAGTATTCAATGTGGATGGATAGAGAGGGCGAGGGAGATTATAGAAAAGATAGGTAGATTGTGTGAGAAGTGATATGAAAGAAAAAGGACAGGACAGAATGGAAGAAAAAAACGTATTGCGCCAACTTGAAATGACACAAGACAAGGACAGGAAGATGATTATGATGCTTTTAAAAGCTTAAAATAATTCGTGTCAAGCAGGCTCATTGAAAAATTTGCAACTTTATTGAAACATTAAAAAAAAACGCTTTCTTATTAAAAAAATGCAAAAGTAGTTCTCTAGTAAAGTTTTGAAAGTATGTTTTAGCCGATAAAAGGTGCCACCATTTCATCACCATTTCATCTATTTGATTGTTGTTAATTTAATTTAATTTATTTATTTGATACTAGCTGTGCCCGCAACTTCGTTCGCGTGAACGACGAAACTTATCAATGAGTTTTTTGTGTAAAGTGCTATTTGTGTAGAACTTTGTCTATCGGGCATACTTACCGGTAATAATACTTTTGTCTCGGCGCGGGCCTTTTGTGGCTAATTACAATAGAAACGGGTGACGTAAACTGCGACAAACTTATTATTTGCGGTTGGTACAGTAATCGGGCTTAGGAATCGAACCGCAAAATTAAATTTGTTTTTTATTGTATATACTTTTCCGGGATAAAAAGTACCCAGTGTGGTGCCCAGGATATTAAAGAATAATTATACCAAGTTTCATCGTAATCGAACCGGTAGTTTTTGCGTGATGCCTGAACAAACAGGCAGACAGACAGACAGACAGATATTTTTTTTTTTAATAACATTTTTGGGTTCGGTGTCGGCCTAGTAACACGCCCTGCCATTTATTTTTTTGATATTTTCAATGTACAGAATTTTTACTTCTACAGATTTATTATAAGTATAGATTTTCTTTTTCATTTAATTTGTAGATAATGACGACTTCCAACTCATTAGTTACATAAATATAGCAAATCTTAGCCGAAAAATGTCTCTCAAAATATCGGTAGCCCTAGTTTGAAAGGCAGGATTCATTATATTTATGGTTACAATTGTTTGGATTCTAAATACTCGTAGTTGCTACATATACCATCATTATGTACACACTAATGTAACTTTTTTGTGCTAATAAACATTTATTATTATTATTTTCTTTATTCATAGTTTAGACAAATAAATTACGTTTTTATTAATTTTTTTTTAATTACAAAAAAGTCAAGCTAATGGTTAGTAAACGATGGAAAAGTTTAGCTTTTAGTGTGACAAAAACATAGTCTTTAGAATCAAAATTACCTGAATTTTCGTTTCAAAACTAAAGGATTCCCTCTGAACCAATAAAGCTTAAGTTAAGATAAACCTAATTTAACTGATCGTATTAAATTTGTTCCTTTCGATTAAACTTTAGTAAATCGAAACAAATGACTTTTGACAGGCTTTTGAAGATGTTTTGCGTCGCTTTCGATGGAAATCTTCTTTAGACAAGGGAAGATTTTGTAAAATATATACAATGGTCCTACCCAAGATTAAAATCGTATGGAAAAATAAGACGAAATGTATTTTATTACGTAAGTTATTGTACATACACACATACATAAAACTATATGACACTCTGTCTCGCATCCACCGGTTTCCCGCAACCTTTACCAGCTCATCGGTCCACCTTGTAGGAGGCCTTCCAGCGCTACGTCTTTTGTCTTCGTTTATGTATAATCCACACTAATATTATAAATGCGAAAGTAACTCTGTCTGTCTGTCTGTCTGTCTGTCTGTTACGCGATCACGCTTAAACCAACCAACCGATTTTAATAAAATTTAGTACGTAGCAAACTTGAACTCCAAGGATGAACATAGGCTATATATTATCACGCTATTTGGTATGTCCATACTAATATTATAAATGCGAAAGTAACTCTGTCTGTCTGTCTGTCTGTCTGTCTGTTACGCGATCACGCTTAAACCAACCAACCGATTTTAATAAAATTTAGTACGTAGCAAACTTGAACTCCAAGGATGAACATAGGCTATATATTATCACGCTATTTGGTATGGAGGGTGAGTAATATTGCATTTTATCGGTAAAGTGTCTGCGCGCGGCCAAAATTGGAACTAATCGTTTGCTGCCATTTTGACAGGTGTCAGGAGAATGTCTTGTGTTCTGTGTTTTTAATCGTTTCCAAATTAAATAATCGTCATCATTATACCGAAAGTGATTATAAGTGCTGGCAGGGATCTTGAAAATCAAACGTGCTTAAAAGAGGAATGAGAAAATATCGGACATAAGCCATTTTCCAAAGTTGACAAATAAATTTTCGGGTGACCATAACAATAAAATTTCCCTATTTAATCGTACACAGGGGAGCCTATCAGGAAAACATAGTTTGTTGATAATGGACTGCTATTATGTATTTGAATCTTTATCAAGTGACGATCATGACGTACCAAAAATAATGAAGGATCAGAAATCAGAAATACAAAAGCAAAGAAGAAGAAGAAGGCAATACAAAAGCTCATACTGAAATAGCCTCAATCACTAAAGCGGCATTTAACACTGTAACACCAGAAGAATGACTGAATGTCATCTACATGTTGACAAAATAGAAGACAAATATTTTGAAGCGGATAGGTTAATGGATATCGAAATTAACAATAGACTCATCCGACTCTTCTGATAGTATTGGAGATTGATTCTAAAAGTTGTTGATGTTACAAGTGTTACTAGATATTAAATTAACCTGTTAAATTAATAAAAGATTTCCAAACGTCTCATGACTGTTTTTATAATCATCATCATCTTCCTGCCCTTTTCCCATGTTATTTGGGGTCGGCGCAACACGTTTTCATCTTCCATTCTGCCCTGTCACCTGTCATGCTATCACTAACTTCCTTTTGTTCTATATCACTCTTCACACAATCCATTCATCTTTTCTTTGGCCTCCCGCTCCCTCTCCATCCATCCACATGTATACTCATAACCCTTTTAGTAACGTGTGTATCATCCCTCCTCTTTACATGACCATACCAAGATAAACGATTCCCCTTCAACTTTTCTGAAACTGGCGCCACTTTCAAACTTCCTCTAATATACTCATTCCTCACTTTATCCTTTTTTGCCAAACCACACATCCATCTCAACATTCATGACTTTTTTATAACATTTACCCCAATAAAATAATCTGTAACGCAATCTATTAGTTTACTTTCCTAAAGTAAACTAAACGTATAACCAAACAATTTTTAAAATTACAATTTGAGTTACTAAAGATTGTTTTTAATTATATGAGGGTAAATAAATTAGTTAGGCTGGCAACATAAAACATGCCCCTAGCAACGCGCATGCTCTATAAGTAATAATGTATTTTATTGGTATTATACGATATGCCGCAAGTTCAAACCCCAGCGACAGTTAATATTTTTGTGATTATTTTATCTTCTTTTTTTCCGATAATATAAAATGATACGCCGAATAAATCAATAAAATTGTTGTTTACATGTTTTAAACATAACATAAACATTCTTATTCAATATTTTTCGCAGTGTTTTGTAAAAATTAATCAAAACATAAAATAAAACGTGTCGGCGAAACAAAATACTTACTATTTTTTTTTAATTAATCCATTTAAGATAAAAATCATCACGCTATCTTTGACAAGGAGGCAGGCACTCTATAACGTTTATGAAAAGAACGCCTATTTTAAAAGGAAATTATCTAAGAATTTAGCACAGCGGTTTAGTGACTAGCCATAGCACGTAGGACTGTGGTAGTTCGAATCTCAGATTGATGAGGGTTTTTTTTTTGCATTCTTACTGCTTTTTTTATTGAGGCTGGTTTTAAGATCTGTCCTTTAAAATCTAACATTCGATTTCAAATCGTTCGTTTTCGTTGGATAAAATAAAATAAATGTATGCATTTTTTTATTGAACGGTCCCAGAGCATTTTTAACAATCCTACTGTTTTTTTACGGCGGAGAGAGTGCGTGTAGCACTCAAGGTTTCGCCAAATTTCATTTGAAAGTTGGAAACTCAGGGCTGTTGTGGCTGTTTCGAGTAGTTTCTATTTCGTAGTCGGCCGGAAGTACAGATATTACCATTTTGCGAATCGTCAGGAGGACGCGGTCGAGCGTGCAATGGAGGTCTATCCTGGTTGGGTAGAGCACCGCCGTATCTTCGTGGAAGCGATCGACGGCGGCGACTACAGCACTGCGTTTGGCCATCAATATGCGACTTCAATTGGGTGGAGATACACGCGCTCAAGATTTCGCGGAAATTCCTCAAAAATTTGGAGACTCTTCCTAAGGTAGTTCCCACTATATATGAAGACGTCAGTCAAATATGCACGAACAATACTGGATAAATGAACGAGTAATTTAAACGCCCAAAGCGATCAAGCTGCAACAATCAATGCAAACATACTTTCGCAAATCCATTCTAATCTACAGCGACTGCTAAGGTGTGAAGATGTCCGATTTGCCATTGTTTCAAACACCTCCTTCGATCGCATTATTGCTTCACTGAAGGAAATGACTGGTTGACATTTTCTCTAACGATCGTCTTCATGACGAGACAGCGGGCAGTCTTCAACCAAAAGCTCCATTGTATCTACGAGCGATCCGTACAATGGTGAGAATCGAGAGTTTCATTCTTCTAAATTCAATACAGATGTCTCCCGAAACGCCCACATCCAGTGAGTCATGCACAAAGACAGGACGCCGTGGTGCCTCTGTATCCACTCCTGAAAGAAAGTAAAAACCACTGCGATTGTAGCATGCTTACTGCAACCCTGAAGCGCAAAGGGTAACTGTAGGGAAACAGGTGGGTTTTAGTCATTAAAAGTCTGAGAGTCTTTCTCGCTGAACCCAGACTGGGAGAAGATATTTGATAATTCACCTACGTTAAGAAGAAGGTACAGAAATGCAAACTCTAAAAGCTGAAGGTGCCGATCTCATGCTCAACTTCACTGGTCACTTTTTTTATAGCCTATATTTAAAAGGATTTATTTAGTGTTACTAAAAACATACTGTGTCTTAATATGCTTTTTTCTGACGCACAAATCATTAAAAAAAACATACAACGTTGTTTTACCAGAACATAAACCATAAAAATACATAAACTTATGCTTTTCCTTTGGGTTAGGGAGAGACACCCATTAATACAACCCTTACATACTCTTTCCAAGTGTCGCCACAATGAACGGTCCTGTGTATCTCGCTTCGCATCCATCGGATTCCCGCAGTCAGAGTGGGCTCTACATGGCTGTTTATCTTGATTTTGGTTTTGTCCATGTTCACTTTAAGACCCAGTCTTTCGGAAGCTTTGACGTTCATATGTACATAATACATATGTAAGAGTATATAACACATGTTTCCTGAAGGTAATTGGCGTTTTTACCTTTAGCCGTTTTATGTGGAAGTAAAACAAATCATTTCAATGTAGAATTAATTGTAAGATCAGAATTATTGTACAAATGTTCTACGAAATGAACGCGGACGAAGTTGCGGGTAACAGCTAGTGGTTTTATAAATAATAAATTTTCCTGCTTATTCAGTAAACCTATGTATATACTTTTGTGATCTTTGCTAGCCGATCAGATTCTCACCGTCAACGACGATTGGCATTGAAAATCAGCACTGTGGCTCTGTCTTGCACACGAGCTCCAGCATTTTGCTGAGCGCTGGCCGTTTTGTGCGGATGTCACGCATATCTTATTATGTACTTTTTAATTCTTAATTCTTTATTGTACACCAAAACAACATATAACAAAGTTGATTACAAAATTTGTGTACAAAGGCGAGCTTAACTCAAAGTTGAGTTTTCTTCCAGCAAACCATTGAGTGATAGAGAGAGCTCACATTAGAGGGTAAGATCCAGTGTACAATTTTTTTTTTATTATATTGAATCGTTGTTTGTAGTTGTTATAAAGGTATGCGCCATGTTTGTGGCAAATAAACTCTTTTTCTTTCTTCTTTCTTTTACGTGGTCGCCATTCTAGAACCTTTCCGCCGCCAAGAGCTATCCGTTCAGCGAGCAATGTGCTATGCAATGTGCTGTGCAATGTGTTATGTTTGGTAATTCTTTCAGCTACTTACGTACTTATTATTTGTGCTTTCAGTTTTCGCATATACTAAAAATAAGGTTGTATATAGATACAACCTTATTTTAGTCTGGTCAAAAGTTTGTTCGATATCCTGCTTTTAGCACATTTACTTTTTAATTGTCAAGACGTCAATCAGTCAGAACAAAAATGCATTGAGCCAAGCATTACTCAGTTTCAATATCCACACTCTTCCTAAATAAATAATAGACTTAACAAAAGCTCGATAACCAAAAGTATCTGATCTACGAAACAAATATCCCAAAAATAAAACGTTAACTTCGAAAGGGTAAACGCTAGCTGTATTGAATGTAGGTACGTAGCCTTAACACCCCTATCACCGTCGGTCCAGTTAGCTTAATCCTTTGGGGTCTTATTGACCCCCTAGCTCCCCAAGTTATTGAGTTGTACACCCTCCGGGTGTAGCTCAAGGATAAGCATTGCTTTGCTTTAGAATACGTTTTATCTGATGACTCGTAGATTATTTTGTTTAAATAAGTTTGTTGAGTTATTGTTGCCTTTCAAATTAAGTTCGTACCCTTGTGTTTTGTTTTGTGAGCTTATTGTGGTCATTGTCTTTTAAAGGGGTTTGTGGTTTATCAGGCTTGTGGTTTGGTCTGTGAGGTTGTGCTGCATTTTGTGGTTAGATAGTGAATGTGTGAGCAGTTTTTTTTTTTTTGATTAGAGATTTATGCATAATTCTTTGGATTACAATTTATTTTCAATGAGGAAAACATCATATTTAAGATTTAAAAAATGTATTTCCATTTTTTTTCAAACGAACCTTGGGGTTTTGATCATGGACTGATGATAAATATTGCCACACAGCGCGGCAGGGCTTCAAATCTGTTGGGCATATTTGCAGTTTTTATGCCTTATTTAAGAGATGGTTACTGGTTAGTTTTTTTTAGTAAAGGCTAAACCTTAGTATATATTTAATTACAGTTATCCAAGTGCTTTATAAATAGTATGTTGTAACTGTTAGATAAAATATATGCCAATACATTCCCAAGGGGAAAACCCTGTCGCAATACCAGTTCTCTTCTCCTTCGTACTCCGTGTTACAGTTTCAGCTGCTATGATGGCTCGTTTTCTGTAGCTTATAGAGCTTGAACTCTCACCCATAAGTCTTTTACGACAGCCCATCTCTGAACGTCTTCTATTCATAACTGCCATAATATTAGTATAAATTAGTATTTATTAATTTGTATGTAAATATATATTAGACTTATTAATGTAGGTTTATATTGTACACTAGATCCTCGAATGTGATCCTCCTTTGACACTAAAAGGTTGGCTGGGAGAAAACTTACTGTCGACTTAAGCTCGCCTTTGTATATAAATTATCAAATTACTCACTGCCATTATTATAAGAATAAAGACAATATGGGATAAATTTATTTGACTAAGACCCTTAAATTTGGCATACATTCCTGTTGATATGAGCAGTGGTAGCCGAGTGGTCACGGCCCTGACTTACGAGCCGTAAGTCGTGTGTTCAAACCCAGCCAGGCGTCCCTGCCACTGCTCTCAAAACACTGAAGGAAAACATCGAGAGGAAGCCGGCATGTCCTAGAACCAAAAATTCGAAGACATGTGACACTCACCAACTCGCACTGGGCCCACGTGGTGGGTTATGGCCCATTCCCTCTCGAAAAGGTCTGAGTCCGATTAGTGAGAAAATTAAAAGGCTGATTATGCAATAGTTATGCCTGTTGATTTTTTTTTTTTTTTTCTTTTTTTAATTGATATAAACTAGTGCTTGACTGCAATCCCACCTGATGTTAAGCAGTGATGCAATCGTTGATGGTTTTTTTTTTTTTTTGGTAGGTAAAGTCATCCAATGACAAATCCCGCCCTTGAGTGGGGCGGGAAATAGTGTCAGACTTTTACTGACTAAAAACTTACCTTTCCGTTCCTTGCCTTTATCCCGGGGCCCGTGGTGACACTCTCGCATAACCTTTGGCCCCAGTAGGCTTCGGCCCTGCTGGACCCCTACAGTTTGCTGACAACTCCTAGAGGCGCGATGGTGAGGCGCACTAGTTTATTAAGAGCCTATTCACTCTAGCCTTGAAGACACCTAAATTATAATCGGACGGGAAGACCGCAGCAGGCAAACTGTTGCAGTCCATCGATGTACGCGGTATAAACGACGAGGCAAAACACTTAGTCTGTACCGTAGAAGTTTCAACAACATAAGGGTGGATATTCGCCGTACGCCGGGTTGTCCAATGGCGGAATTGAGATGGCGGAATTATGTCATGTAATTCCCGTGCACACTCTCCAAAATGCATCCTGTAAAACACCGAAAGGCTGGCTACTCTACGCCTGTGCTCGAGGCTTTGTAGATTGGACTTAACCAAGTCTGGATCACCAATTAGCCTGATATCTAAAACATTGGTCAGGTGAAACTAAATAAAAGCTTGTGAAAAATAAATAACTATTAATCTAGCTTTGTTTAATATTACTTTTCTTCTTATTAAACCTTTTCACAACTTAACTTGAACAAAGGAGCTTATAATATTTAAATATGCGCAGTATGAATTCTCCAAAGCGTGCATTATCCTTTGAGTCTTAAAGAGATTGCAAAGCAGACTGAATCTTCCTTTTAAACTTCTTACAATATAAGAGAGAATTTTCATTATTTGTAAAGTACTTTCAAATTCACCACTATATTGCTTGGATTTAAAAGAAATTATGAATCCCAGGGCTTTAATTATTAAAATTCAATAATCTCATGTAAGCTACGAAACGTGTTGATGTATTAATATTGTAATTAGTACCGTGAAATATAATGTAAAAGGCGTAAATGGTCAGTTATGAAAACTTTATTGTTATTTGAATTTCATGAATAATAAGCGGTTTGGATTTTATATTTATAACACAGTAAAAAAATATGTGTGTTTTATTATAATTCAATCATTACCTACTACATGTTTTATTTGCACATATACATATTTTTTTAATTATACAGAGGCTCGCGTTTGACCACTATCTCACCTGATGGTAAGCAATGATGTGGCCAACGATGGAGCACGCTTGCCTATAAGTAACCTATTATTACCTAAACGCCTACCCTAAGGGCTGGCTCGAGGGGACTTGAGAAAAAAATGCCTGGAAGAAGTTGGGGGTGGCCTTTGCTCAGCTTTGGGAAGGTTTAGGCTAAAAGAAAAAAAATAAACAAAACAACTTAGATGTCTTCCTTAGGAATGAGCAAAATGTGGCTCAGAGCCGTGAACAATAGAAAGAATATTGGAACGCCTGTGCCCAGCCATAGCTTTGAACTAGTTAGATAAATAATTTACCTAATAATAGCATAACATCAGCCTTATAATGTTCCTACTGCTAGGACTTAGGCCTCTTCTCTAGAAGAGGGAATGGGCCGTAATCCACCACGCGGGCCCAGTGCGGGTTGGTGGATGTAATATGTCTTCGAATTTATGTTTCTAGGACATGCCGATTTCCTCACGATGTTTTCCTTCACCGTTTTATCCAATAATAGTTCATGATAACAATAATAAACGGTCATTGTGATTATTTTTGTGTTTTTTGCTTTTTCATTAAAAAAATACCAATCTAAAAACCACTAGAAGGTTTAATTATAATTTCCTTCAAATACCATATAATACATAATATCATCGGTGAACAATCTTTTAATATATATATATATATATATTCTTTACATAGACAACATGTTTTGACTTTGGCAAATCATTTGACGTTTTATCTGACAGAAATTTTACATGAAATTTATTCAAAGCCAATATGTTTGCCGAAATTTTATCTTATTTTATTTGACTTTCAATTGTATGAATTATCTATGGATGCGACAATGTTATTAAACAACACAATTTTTGCCTATTGTTTGTGAATATATGTGATTTTTTAACCTGGGGTAACAAAAACTACGAACTAAAAAAATTATTTAGGTACAACGTGTTTTATATATATAAAAAAAAACAAAGATAATTTTTAATACAATATATAATATAGGTATCTTACCTAACGGTAAGCGATGATGTGGTCGACGAAGGAGCACGCTTGCCTAGAAGTAACCTATTCACTCTTGACTTAAAGACCTCTAGGGTGTAAGTAACTAGTGAGTTGTTACAAAATAACATTTTGAAAAACCCTGAATATTAAGAAGCAATTTCTATTGTAAGATAATTATAGGATCGGTACATATCTGACGGAAAATGCGTCGCGTATTATCGGTCGCGTAACGCCCGAACAGACAAGTATAAATAAAACATTCGACATTTCACACTTAACCGATAATGCGTTAATGTGTCGAGCGTAAAGTATAGTATAAACTCGATACGCTCAAAGCATTTTCCGTCAGATATGTACCGACCCTAAGTCGATTAAACTGACATTTCGGCTGAAACAGATATTGCTGCAATTATGTTTTCCATTACATACTTCTAGCGATCAATTTCGATACTACCAATTATTATACGCACTCAACTCGATCCCTAAGCAATCACTAAAATAAATCTACACGCTACCACTTAATAATCGAGTCGGTATCGAATAAGATCGAATCGATATCGATACAAATAATCGTCAATGTTATCGGTTACTTGGAATTGTAATTTAAATTTGGCTCGCGTAGAGCTGTACCTTTACATTTATATTGGTTGGTACTGCTTGTAAGGCAGTCTGCGAGACAATGGTGTTTGGCGTGTAGTCTGATCCGGTTTATGTATAATACAATGTGGAAAAATAAGTCGGGCCCTGGAGGGAAACTACCTAAACCCTTAAGTTAGCTCATTTTATTTAAAGGAGACATTCCTTTATTTTTAGAAATAAACAAAACTGCATTCAGGCTGGGCCCACATGTAAACGATGCAAAAGATTTTCTAAAACTCGCTAGCATCGCCCGGGACTCAATCTAACTAAAATTAAAAAAAAAAAACACGCTATTTTATTATACTAATTGATAGGACTATTGTTTGTGTAGACTTGGACTTAAATAAAAGGCAGTGGACTGTAAAACTGACGTATATCCAGGTAAGTTATAGGAAGAATTTTATAAGGCGCGCGTGCGTTTCGGTCGTTCTTGCTAGTGAAGTGTGGTGGGCGCCCGGCCCCGCTTGCTCGCGCGCCGTTGCCCGCGATGCAGCCCGACGACTCACGAAGATGGCCGACGGCGCCCGAACAACTATTATTCAGGATAAAATTTCTTTAATAAACATTTGGCATTAAAAATAAAAATGATCGTAAAATCGGACATTAACCAACGCTACCAACACTATTCCAGGACATAGTCTACCCGTGTGCCATATTTCATCCAAATCTGTTTAACCATTCGTATGCCTTTCAACACTGCACCTTCTGGTACGTGGTCGCCACTCTTCTGAACTTTCATCCCCATCGAACAACCACCTTTTCTGCAAGTAATGTGCCCTGCCCACTGCCACTTAAGTCTGGCAATTCTTCGGGCTCTGTAACTTGGTTCTCATGCGGGTATCTTCATTTTTGATGTGATCACGAAAAGAAACTCCGAGAATAGCCTTTTCTATCACCATCGCTTTTTATCTAAGTTTAAATATAAAATAAATAAACTTGCTCAGACATTCCACTTCGGACCAACTCGGACACCATGACCTGACCATGAGCTTTATCCTTTAACGTATTATTTACATTTATTTGTCGTAAGGAACAGGAGTGGATTTTTTATTCAGCAAAAGTCTGACACTATCTGGGAGCCTTACCCAAGGACGCGGAGATGTCATTGGATGATTTTCCTCACCCAGAAAAAAAAAATATTATTTTAAAAGTCAGTACGCATATTAGATCTTTTTAATTTTTTAAATTCGTTATAATATCATCATTTCAGCGTAATTTTATATTCGGATGTATGGCTCGCGGGAGTGTTCAAAGAATAATACGGTTTCATTTAATTGCAACACAGCTCATAAAAATAAAAATAAAAAGACACACTAAAAATAAAAACGCTAAAATATTTTCAACACCAAATAAAGTCAACAGTATAAAAACTGGAGTAAGTATCGACGAAATAACTACAGGCATCGAACTACAAAAACTTTTTAACCGAATTTACTTTACATCAACAGAGCGAGTTCAGAATTTTCGAATTTCAAAATAAACTCGTCAACGAACCGGCAAAGCTTAATGAATCAAGTAATTGTATAATTACAGTCCACTCCGGTCTACAAGTGTTGTATAAATTACACGAATTACAACATTATTCAGAGGTGGATTTCAGACGGGCAATCGACTGACAACTTTATGGCGATAGTTGTCACGTCTTTCTATTGGGTTTATTATCATTATTTTTCATTACTCATACGCTGAAAGTAGGTCTGAACATGCCTGAGAAGCGGGTTGAAAGTAATACTTTTCATCTCTAGGGAGAATCACTTTCAACTGACAGTTGTCAAATTATTAAAAAAAAACCTAGTTCTATCGTCGCATTTCTATTGATCTATGTCTCAACTTTCTATACAGCCTGTTAATTACAGCGCGATGCAAAATTGAAATAAAGAGATAAGTATCTATATTTTTTTTAAATTACATAATTATTTATAATTTACTTTCAATTAATTATTTAATTCTTTAAAACTAACATAGATATGAGAAATATTTACCATTTTTCACTGATATAGGTAAATGAAAAATGATGGCTGAAAAGCCGATTGACCACAGAATAAAATGGCGGGAAACTTGTTGTAGAATTTTGTTTATAAATACTTTACTAAATCTCTGCTGTAAGACGTCCGCTGTTGGTCCCCACAAGAAACGCTCCTGTGCGTTCCGTAGTTGATTTTTTATGACGATTGGGTTAATCCTAATAGAAAAAATTTATTAAGAAAAAATATTTGTAATGTTGTTTTGTAAAGTATAAAAAAAATTTTTAGGGTGTCTGGTAATTAGTGACCGATACTTAAACACGTTATTGTAGTCATGATAACAAGCAACTTGTACTATAGGACCAACCCTGAAACCACAAAAAAAGTCAGCCAAGGTCAGTACATTTAGATCAGATAAGCGAACCTAAATGTTTTAAAGTAAGAAAATTTCAAGTTTGGTCCATGACTACAATCACGTGTTTAAGTATCGGTCACTAATTACCCTTCACCCTAAATACATATAACTTTGTTCAAGTCAGTTGTCAATCCCTAACTCTTTTTTTGAGGTTTGGATTTCATCAAATAACTTTTCCCTCTTTAGTTGGTGCTAGAAGGAGAGTCAAACTGAATAAAACCAAAGTTCCAGGGCAACAGTAATGCTATGTTCAAATGGCAACATTTTGATGCCTAGACATCCTGGCATTTATTTAAAAACGATAATATGAATGCGCCTTAACGCACGTCTGTAGGTAATAATTAAGGAGCGGGAGATAGTGTCAGACTCTTACTGACTAAAAACCTACCCTGCTCCTTCATTGCTTTGGTTCCAGGGCCCTGGTATGCACTTTCATACCTAACCAGAGCCCCAAACGCGTCAGTATGTAGCTTTTGTAACTTTTGTTTGTTTTATCATTCAGTACGTAAAAATAATGAATCTATAGAGACGACGAAACTGCCAAGCACTCACTACGTGCGTTTGGCTTATTCATCTATTTTACAAGCTTTCTATTAGCTTGCACTGTATGTAACTATGAATGTTCGGCTCAAATCTTGCAACTCAATTTTGAAGCAGATATCTTCAACCGATTGAGCTGAAATTTTACATGCATGTGTAAATCGGGTGACAATGCAACATTATGATGACATGGAGCTGATCTGATGATGGAGCTGGAAGGTATCCATAGGAACTCAGCAATAAAACAATACAACCCCATCGAGTTTGGGCTCGCTTGATTAGTACTAACGAGTACTTTAATCCTGTATGATAGCCAGGGTCTGATGATGGAGCCGGAAGGTGATCATAGGAACTCCACGGTTAAACGATACAACCCAATCGAATTTGGGCTCGTTTGATTCGTATCGACGAGTACTTTCATCCTATATGGTAACCAAGGTCTGATGATGGAACTAGAAAGTGATCACAGGAACTCTGCACTTAAACGACACAACCCCATCGAATTTGGGCTCGTTTAGTTTGTATTGACGAGTACTTTCATCCTATATGGTAGCCAGGGTCTGATGATGAAGCCGGAAGGTGGTCATAGGAACTCCGCAGTTAAACGATACGACCCCATCGAGTTCGAGCTCGTTTGATTAGTATTGACGAGTACTTTGATCATGTATGGTAGCAAGGGTCTGATGATGGACTCGGAAGGTGGTCATAGGAACTCCGCAGTTAAACGATACAACCCCATCGAATTTGGGCTCGTTTGATTCGTATTGACGATTACTTTGATCCTGTTTAATAGCCAGGGTCTGATGATGGAGCCGGAAGGTGATCATAGGAACTCCGCAGTTAAATGATATAACCCCATCGAATTTGGGCTCGTTTGATTCGTATTGACGAGTACTTTCATCCTATATGGTAACCAAGGTTTGAAGATGGAACTGGAAGGTGGTTACAGGAACTCCGCACTTAAACGACACCACCCCATCAAATTTGGGCTCGTTAAGTTTGTATTGACGAGCACTTTCATCCTATATGGTAGCCGGAGTCTGATGATGGAGCCGGAAGGTGGTCATTGGAACTCCGCAGTTAAACGCTACGACCCTATCGAGTTCGAGCTCGTTTGATTAGTATTGACGAGTACTTTGATCATGTATGGTAGCCAGGGTCTGATGATGGAGCTGGAAGGTTGCCAGAAGAACTCAGCAATTGAACCATATAACCCCATCAACTTTAGGCTCATTTGATTTTTATTGATGAGTACTTGAATCTTATATGGTAACCAGGGTCTGATGATGGAGCTGGAAGGTTGCCATAAGAACTCCGCAATTAAACAATATAACCCCGTCGACTTTAGGCTCATTTGATTTGTAATGACGGTACTTGGATCCTATATGGTAACCAGGGTCTGATAATGGAGCTGGAACGTGGTCATAGGAACTCCGCAGTTAAATGACACAACCCCATCGAAATTGGGCTCATTTGATTTGTATTGACTATTGCTTGGATCAAATATGGTAACCAGGTTCTGATGATGGAGCTGGAAGGTTACAATAGGAACTTTGTAAAAAATCGACACAATCCCATCGAGTTTGGGCTCATTTGATTTTTATTGATGAGTACTTGGATGTTATATGGTAACCAGGGTCTGATGATGGAGCTGGAAGGTTGCCATAAGAACTCCGCAATTAAACGATATAACCCCATCAACTTTAGTCTCATTTGATTTGTAATGACGAGTGCTTGGATCCTATATGGTAACCAGGGTCTGATGATGGAGCTGGATCGTGGTCATTAGAACCCCGTAGTTAAACGACACAACCCCCTTCGATCGTACTAGTTAGTTTTAATACACTCCTACAAAATAGGTACCAATTGAAAGGGCTTCCAGAGAGTAACTTGAAAAATAAAGTGACATTAGGTACTCTAAATCCAATATTTTCCTTTTTCTCAGTCATACTCTTGGTGGAGTGGTAGTGATCATGGATCGTCTGGTAGGTTGGTTGCGGCTTTTGTGAGACTTCTCCATCTCTCTCTATTCATGGCACTTCGTGTACATTCATGAGGGAACACTTCGAAGATGATTTAGTGAGGTCTGTCCATCTGGTAGGCGATTAGCCGCGAGAACGTAGGCCCTCTACTCTTCCCTGTACCACCAAACGTTCCAAAGAGCTTTCATTGCCTATGATTTATCCAAACATCTTAAAAATTCGCTGTTGTAGACGAAAGTTTTTGTTTGATGCAAAGCTCTCTAAGAATGGAAACTTTAGTACGGTGAGCAGTCTGTTTTGTCCTCAGTAAACGCCTTCGGCGTTACATTTCAAGAGCGTCAATCTTTTTACGGTGCTTGAATCTTCTCCGCATTTCCCAGTATTTGTGATTGTGGATCCCAGGTAGATAAACTCTGGACAACTTCGCAATTGGCTATTTCATGTAAGTTAGGTTGGTTGTTAGTCTTACGATCCACCACCATCATTTTTGTTTCATAAATCCAACCTGGCAGACTTCTCAGGCGGTCGCCTCCTTCTGCGAAGCAGTAATGCTAGCAAAGTAGGAGGCCGACCGCATCAGGCAACTGCGCTCACGCCGCAGTCGCCGCCGTAATTCCAAACCCGATTTCCTGCCACCGTAGGCGTGGACTTGCGGACGGCGGGCAATAGGTAGCTCGCTGTCCGTCCGGCCGATAATAGACCGAACCAAGTCCAAGGGCAGGGGATGTCAATGGATGATTTTACCTACCATTAAAAATAAAATAAAAAAGAACCTGGCAGACTTCTAAAGATAGCAGACTAAGTTTCTTATACTTTCCTATAATATGGGTAACAAATGAAAGGATTTGCTGAGAATACAAATGTGATTTAAATAAGGTATAACTGAAAAATAAAAAATAAATTACAAATAAAAAAACTTTTTTAAAAACAAGCTTTCAATTAAATGGGCTAAAAAGAAGAAAATAAACTTTTCCTTTATATTTTTACTATCAATTTATAACGGCATTACACAATTTATATGATATAAAAGCTTGTCGCGAGATTTAACTTTAAATAAGTTTCAAAACTTCATCTACTGATTTTAATATTTTCAAAATCTCGCGACAAGCTTTTATATCATATAAATTGTGTAATGCCGTTATAAATTGATAGTAAAAATATAAAGGAAAAGTTTATTTTCTTCTTTTTAGCCCATTTAATTGAAAGCTTGTTTTTAAAAAAGTTTTTTTATTTGTAATTTATTTTTAAAATTCGATTGCGTGTTGAGGCACGTTGAGACGCGTTTCTCTTTCAAACAATCTCGAAGTCCTTCTGTTCCTACCCTAATATTGAAAGCCAGTCCATTTATTTCGTTGGTCAAATATTAGAACGTTCAAAGGGTTATAAATAGATACGGTATTTGAACATTGTAATCACTGTTCTCAAATTGTTCGGTTTTCAGACGACGGTCGTGACAAAATCTTGCGGCTGTTTGATAAGTTTGTAATGAAAAATGTTTTGTAAGGACAGGGTTTTAGAAATGGTTGTTTATTTTGTATCGATCGTCTCTATCGATAATAATTGCTGCAGGGGTTTTTGATTTAGAACATTGGTATTTTTGTGTTTACGTTAAAAAAAGTTTCTTGTCATGTTTTTTAGTTATATATCGCAAAAGCGTTCACAAATACGTAAACGATTTTTTTTACTACTAGCCTACTGTGGCCATAGGTTATGTGAAAATGTCACCCGGGGCCATGGGACAAAGGCAATGAATGGAACAGGATAAGTTTTTAGTCAGTAACAGTCTGACACTATCTCCCGCCCCACCCAAGGGTGGGATTTGTCATTGGATGATTTTACCTACCATAAAAAAAAATCATATTAGAAGGCTAATTATATTATGTTATATTACTCGTTCACCCAATAAATGTGTTCTAATAAAGTCTTCCTAAGTAAGTCACACACATAATATTGAATACAAAGCTTGAACAGACCGCTGTTATCAGTTAGTGCGGACGGATCTAATTCCTAACTCGCTATCTTGTGCTATAATCTAGTGGCGAGCTGGACCCTTCCGCTGTACAGATGGCAATGTTACATCTGTAAACGTCACAGAGTATGCCCAACTCAGTAGATCAAGTGTGCTATGAGAGTGAATGAGACATGGCAAGCTTGCTATTATAGAAATGTTGTTTTTTTTAACGGTTTTGTTCCTGTAACATATTGCAGTGGAATTGGTCATTTTTTTGCCATTAACGGGAGTTCTGGAATAGTTTCATAATAATAGTCTGTAGTTCCAAACTGTGAAGAGCTTGTACTATAAGTACTACAGTAAAAGGTTTAGTTTTAATGATAATCGCAGCACTAGGATGCAAAGGGAAGGAGGATACTTCCTTTCGCTCCAATCAGAGAGGTAAGAGTTATTTGATAAATTTTCGTCATACAGATAAACAATTTACTTTATAATAAAAAAAAAAACCGGGCAAGTGCGAGTGGCACTCGTGCACTGAGGGTCCCGCACAAGCTTACCAATGAAAACAGTTCAATTCCCAAATTGAGTTACGAAGATTTTTCTTTTTTTTGGGACGTAACTATAAATTATCCTTTTTTTCGTATACTTGTGCTATGAGACCTTACTTTATGCCAAATTTCAGGATTCTATGACAACGGGTATCCTATGAATTTCGATTCCTTAGAGTGTCGAAATATACGTTTTTCGCGACATAAATGGTCTTTTTTCGTTTACTTAGAAATTTGATTTTTCACAGTTTTAAGGGACCACAAACCTAAATATATGGTTTAAATTTCAACTCGACACGCGTTCTCGAGATAATGGTTCTTAACAGGCAGACAGACAGACTGACAGACAGCAAACTGATCCTATCTCTGGCTCTGTTTTTCCTTTTGAGGTACGGAACGCTAAAAATAAAAAAAATAGAACTTTGCAATCTAAAATAGTTTTACACTAAACTGTCTTTTAATTAATATTGCAAAGGAATATTTCACCTTAGTTTTTCTCTTCAGCGACTGACACTAAACAAACCAGAAATGAACTGAATATGGTTTGATCCATCATGGTAAAAAGGTAAAGTCAGTTAACTTATTTTAGTTAGGTACATCTTAATATTCTCAAATCTTTATCTAAAATAGACATCAGTAATTCATCTTACAATCAATTTAGTGGCTGAGCTGAGAAGATTTTTGAACGGAAACCACTTGCTTCCCTTCACAAATCTTCATCTAAAAACGTTCATTTGAATCCATCCCTACCAAATCAAATATCAACTCTATATTTTTGCTGTTAAAGTTGATTTTACTGTAACTATTTGTATATAAAAGGTCCTAAAAATTACTAGTGGCAGTGTAATTTGAACTTTCTGTTGTACGATTTAGAGTTTGTTATTCCAAAATTTTACTGTTACGTTGAGTTCTAGATTCAAATACATTTGCAATAAACGACACAGTCTGACCGTGTCGAGTGGACTAATTTGAATTTACAATTTCTGTGCTCAAGAGATGAGTTTGAGGTTGATGTTTGTGAAACTTTACAAAGATTTTTGTGTGGTGTTTGCTCAGAATGTTGAGTTATGAAAATTAGGAATTAAGAGTCTTTAAAATGAAAACTTCGGGCCGGAGCGTAACGCATATTGTCACTAGATGGCGTGGTATTCAATTTTTTTTTAGTAAATTTTGGTTATAGTATACGGACGCATTATTAAATCGAGGTAATATTTTTTTTATTGTAACTAGCCCGTATTATCCTGGGCAAAGGCGTCTCTCGATTCTTTCCAACGATCACGATTCTTCATTTCAATTCTCAAGGAAGACATCAAGGTCGTCTTCGGGGTCTGTGACTTCAGTGTCTGGCTACTAATCCTGTATTATGTGGCCCCAAAGCCTGTTCGAAATGATTCTCGAAAATTGGCTATTCCACTTAATTTAACTTAGTCATATTGTTACCATAAAACCTACCTAATTCTAACTGTTCATGTCTCCACTCTAACTATATAATAGTACTTAAGTGTAACGCTATATTTGTTAGAGCATCATCTGGCGATAACACGAACATGCTCGGCGGTAGCTCTCTCCTGACTACCAGCCACCGTAGGCATGGACTTGCGGACGACTAGTAATTGGTACTTCACCGTCCGGCTGTCTGGTAACTATCCGGACCGAGCCCAAGTCATCCACGGTGCGTAGTATTCGCGCGTCTCTAAGAGCTGTCAGCAAATCCGTAGGTGCCCTGTAACCGCATAAATTGCCATGAGTTGACTTCTGAAACGGACTCCCGTGGTCACAGAACGCTAGGGCAACTGAAGGAATATAAGTGTGGTTTTAGTCAGTAATCGTCTGGTCCGCTCCACCCAGCGAGAGAGGACTTTTGATGATTACACACCTTAAAAAAAAGATATTCGCGGTCATATTAATGTTCTTATCTGAATTTTTGCGTAGGTAACAAATTCTACATGTTAAAGATCAGATTCTTTCTTATACTTTTACAGTGTTCAAGCGTTAAACTAGATTAAGGTAAAATTAACTTACTCGCATATTTTAAATTCACACTAGACTAATTCAAACGGCCTGAAAAATTGAACTAAATATTCCGCTTTCCCAGCAAATATTACCCCAAATCGTTGATCCACTCCCACTTTTCGCCCACACTCATCAACTTTTCCAATTTTACTAGTTACATGGGCCTAGTTCAAAGTGGTCGTACTGTTTACACTTGCTCTGTGGCTCCGGATGGGAGGCATCAGCGGAAACGTGCATTGGCAACCGTTCGCCAGCTAGTTGCTGCCACATTTAACATGAGGAAACTGTTGCTAGATTGGTTTATGCTTCATGTTACTTATGTATTCCTGGTACAAAAAAAATTTACTGTGTTTATTAAAAAGTTTTACAATGCAGGCTGCATTGAAAAAAATCCTGAAGTATCAGCCCTGTTTGGCGATTTGGCTTCGGTATGAAAGGCAACGAAGGAACAGGAGTGAGTTTTTAGTCAGTAAAAGTCTGACACTATGTCCCACCTCGGCCAAGGGCGCGGTGATTTCATTGGATGATTTTACCACCGAAAAAAAAAGGGTTGGTAGCAAAACGAAAAAACTTATTGGCAATTTTTTAATTTTCTGTTTATTGCAGTAATTTACTAAAGTAATAAAATTGCATTTATCTAGGCCACAAATCAACTAATATGGGCACTTAAAAGAGAGAGCAGTGGTGGCCGAGTGGTAACGGCCCCGACTTACGAATTGTAGGTCACGGGTTCAAACCCAACCAGGTGCATTACTTTGTGTAATTTATATCATCACCACTGCTCTCAAAACGTTGAAGGAAACATCGTGAGGAAACCGGCATGTCCTAGAACCAAAAAATTCGAAGACATGTGACATCCACCAATCCGCACTGGGCCCGCGTGGAGGATTACGGCCCATTCCCTCTCCTAGAGAGGACGCCTGTGTACCAGCAGTGGAAACATTAAAAGGCTGGTGATGATGATGATGACGGGCACTTAAAAAACGTCAGAAGTTGTTGCACAATTTCAATTGTTCTTCCCCACGGAGAAAAAACGGAAGAAACTCCATGGATACTTAAAAAAAAAACAATTTTGATTTTCCAATATTTCTATATTACAATATTAATAAGAAACAAAATATAGATAGAAAAACACAAAGGTTCTGCTTACTTGAAAATAAATTTCTTCCAGCAGGCCTGCAACAGGAGAACTGGGTGAGAGGTACACAGACACACATAATAAAATTGTAAAACCTAATACAAAATTAGACCTGAATTATTTACCTTCTTTGTTAATTCAGAAAAAATCTCAACTATGTACTAACTTTACCTGCGTTTACGCAAAAGCGTTATAAATAATTAAAAAATTAATATAAAAGTTCTTCCAAAATATTTTCACCACACGTTTTAGTTCAAGATTGGAATGCTCATTCGGCAAACTTCGTGAATATTCGCATCCCTGACTCACCGAACATACTTTGAGAAGTTTTCAAAATATTCGATGACAGTTATGTATGCCAACTTCGAACTATCTCGTAGATGATTTCTTCTCAGATTCCACCTAAGAGAAAACTCGGAATGTCTTTTCTTTAAAGTTTTCTCGTAGATTTATTGATTTATGGCCAATTTTTTTTATTAAGTACAAGCTTGTGTTTGACCTTTATCTCACCTGATAGTCATGTGGCCGATGATGGTGCCCGCTTGCTTAGAAGTAACTTATTCACTCGTGATTTTCATGAAAAAAAATAATTCTATGCCAAGGTACCTCTTTGGCATAGAATTTGTTTAAACTAGTCAATGACCTTGTCGGTAGTTGCGTACTACCTACAGGTCATTAAACTCGCCCAGCTGACGTTTACTTAAAGAAATTATTTTCGTACATGCGTAAATTAATTAGAGTTTAAAAAAAAAAACTACATGATGTTTTATTTTATCTTTACAAATCGATAGTGTTTCATGTACCGAATCGATTCTCCACGGGATTAAAACGATCAAAATTTAACGGTGTACAACATGGTGTAAAAATGATTGAAATCGATTCAGTTGCTGATTCTGAACAAACTTTAGTCAGGTTTCGCATGTACTAAAAATAATATTGTATAAATATTAAAATCGAATGACTACAGTATATAATATAGCTATCATCCGAGTTAAGTTGCTATACTAACAAAAGGAAAGGCTTTTCCTACTTTCACTGAAGATGCTACTATAAATTTCTTTATTTAATTACTTACGGCACTACCATAATAGACGTAAGTAAATTTTTGTAATTTTTTTGGCAAAATAAACATTTTTATTAATAAATTTTTATTTATTTTTCAAATAGGTTTTTTAAAACACTTTTACACGTCAATTTGTTCCTTGCGTTAATTTAGCTTGTTTCCTAGCTGACTACTCTGCGAAGGAACAACGAAACAAACTCAGAGATCAAAGTCTCTTATAAAATCCATACAGCAAATGTGTAATGATCAAATCAAATGAGAACCATGCAAATTAGTGTTTGAGATGATCTTTTGATGTAACTCAACTCAGGACTACTAAAGAGCTCAACGACTTTATGAACAATACCTATATTGTTATGCAGTGCAGTGCATCAGGTATGTTTGCAGAGGCACGCGTTGATGGCATCCATGCCATCGTCAGACAGAAATCTGCCTCTTTGCTCTGCAGAGTGCGGGCTAGCTCCAACTCCATCCTGAAGACCACTATGATTCTCCTCTGTTGGGTGATGTTGTTCACAGATGCATCGTGAATAACCACCTAGTTTCAAAATAAACAAGACTGATAGTATTAAGTTTTACTAACATAGGTTTTATAGTTCTTTGTTTACTAACCCATATGGATGTAGCTTATCCGAATTAAAGATTATTTTATTTTACGTTAAAACAAATCTGCAACCACGTCTCACACTAAAGGCCAATTTAGACGGTACGACTTTCTCGAATGTTTTGGTTCAAGAAATCGTAGGCGATGATCGACAAGCAATAATCCATAGTGCCTATTCAGAGCATACTGTCAAGTATTTTACACGTGTAGCCTTTGGGCTAATTATACTCTTAAAGTCGTCTCCTCGCGCCCAGTACAAAAATATATTCAGGATGCTGTTGGGGCTGCCACGCTTCTGCAGTGTCTCAGGGATGTTCGCGGATGCCCAGACAGACCGCTTCGCTGCGGTCAGGCGCAAACGTGCAGCATCCTTGTTGCGCAGGGTGCGTGCCAGTACCAACGGCCACCTGAGTGTCATTGCCAATAAGCTGGATTGTCCTATTATCTGGTCCTTAAGCCAGCTACATGCCCCTGTAAATACTGTTTACTAACGTAGTTGTCAGTCTTTGTGTTACTAATCTGTGTTTGTATTGGTTTACTAACATAGTTTTTATAAGTTATTATGATACTAACAAATTTGTGTAATTATGGATAATGAAAATCTGAAATAAAGAGAATATTATTATTATTGTTATTAATGACAGCCATTATCGTATCAAACATTAACGTATAAAAGTGTTTATACACAAGTAAAAAATAAATTCTCGCCTACGATTTTATGTCATTCGAGACTCGTTAGTAGTAATCGCTAGGCGATAATGTCCTGCGTTTGTTTAGACGACAAAATTATAATAAGTAGATTCTTGCTTACGAGAATCTCGACTTGTTTATACACGATCTTGTTTGACATTTTTTGTTGCTCATACGAGTATCGTACAGATCGGAGAGTGGACGAGCGAGAGGTAAGTCATACCTCTCGCTCGTCCACTCTAGCGAGAATCGTATGTTCGTGACGAGAAACTCGCACCGTATAAATATGAATGTTTAGACAAAGAAACTTTTTCCATATTCATACGATTTCGTACGTTCGAGGTGAGAAAATCGTACCATCTAAATGAGCCTTAACAGTAACTTACATCTGTTTCTCTGGCACCGGTAAGTCTGCGTGAAATTAAACGTTCCGTGTCGCGAGACGAAGCGAGTCGTCGCGCTTTTATAACTGGGACATGTGAATAAAGCTTTTTGTAGGTATTATCGTCTTTACATGCCTATATATGGCTTTTGTCACGGAAAAACGGGGTTTTTTTTTATGGTAGGTAAAATCATCCAAAGACAAATCCCGCCCTTGGGCGGAGCGGGAAGTAGTGTCAGACTCTTACTGACTAAAAACCTACCCCGTTCCTTCGTAGCCTATCGTGCCGGGGCCGAGCATTCCTTTCGGAACTAACCCATGACCCCAGTAGGCTTCGACCCTGCCTGCCTGCAGTTAGCAGGCTGGGCCTCTTCGGTGTGCTGACAGCTCCTTGAGGCGCGCGGGAACAAAACGCGCCGTCGACGACTTGGGCTCGGTCCGGTCGGTTACCGGACGATCGGACAGCGTGCTACCCATTGCACGCCGTCCGCAAGCCCGCGCCTACGGTGGCCGGAAATCGGGATCGGAATCCCGGCGGCGGCTGGGGCGAGCGCCCCGTTGCCTCTGCCTGATGCGGTCGGCCTCCTCCTTTGCTAGCATTACTGCTTCGCAGAAGGAGGCGACCGCCTGCCATCCCTCCTCACTACGGACCATGGCCTGAACCAAGGCCCGGCGAGAGAGATCGCTGCCGCCGATTCACGGAGAAAACGGGGTAATATTACAGGGTCAAAAGGTTGTTTTGGACTGAAGTGGTTGAAGGTGAAAAGGTGACATCGCAATCCGACGTGACCACAGCTTTTCTAATTTGCTGTTTTTAGGGTTCCGCTCCTCAAAAAGAAAAACGGAACCCTTATAGAATCATTTTGTTGTCCGTCTGTCTGTTTGTCTGTCGGTCAAGACCCTTTATCTCGGGAACGCGTGGAGGTATTAAGTTGAAATTAAAAACATATACTTAGATCTATAGTCCCGAGAAGCTGTGATTAAATAAATCTTCTTAGTTAACGACAAAAAAAGATACAGCTGTTTACATATACACCGTTAAATTTTGGTCGTTTTAATCCCGTGGAGGATCGATTCGGTACATGAAATACTATCGATTTGTAAAGAGAAAATTAAATAATAAAGTACTTTAAAAAACAAACTAGAATTAATATACGCATGTACGAAATTAATTTCTTTAAGTAAACGAGTCAATGACCTTGTTGGTAGTTGTTGGTCGTTGCGTACTAACTACCTACAGTTTATTGGCCCCTCTCAGCTGAAATTTACTTAAAGAAATTAATTTCGTACATGCGTAAATTAATTCGAGTTTAAACAAAAATGTGTTTTATATTTTAATTTTAATTTTCTCTTTACAGATCGATAGTATTTCATGTACCGAATCGACCCTCCGCGGGATTAAAACGACCAAAATTTAACGGTGAATACACACACTGTCGACATATATGTCGACGTTTTTTGCGACATAAACAGCCGTAACATTTTGACACTCAAGACTATCAAAATTATTTGGGTAGGTACTTCCTGTTGACTTAGAACCTTGAAATTTGGCATGAAGCAAGGTCTTATAACAGAGGTAAAGGAATAAATCAGAAAACTAAATATTTGTGGTTACGTCACAAAAAAAAAAACATTTCTCACCATAATGCTATTATTTTAATCTCTCGCTACAAATCGCTGTTAGTTTCCTAAACATTTACTTACTCATAGCGTGAAATGAAACGTACCGTGTAGAAGATTCGAGACGTGTCAAATCTTCAGAATGACTTGCGTCACATGACATGTGGAGACAGACAGACGAGAATATGAAGCTTTTGATTTCAAATATGGCGTTCGGAGGTTCCAATTTTGAAATGATTGCGATGGTTTCTGATTATGCGTCGTAGTTTGAATTAAATATGAGTATAATGGATTATAGTACGCAGTACGCGGTAAAAAAGTTAAATTAAGTTGGCCGTCATTATGGCCGTCACTGTTATGGTTACGCTCAAACCCCGCTTCGATTGAGACTTAAAAATGTGTTACTGCGTGGTTACCACGCATTGAAGTTCAATCGCCATTTTAGGTCAACTTATATTCCGCGTATTATACCTAATCATAGCGAACATAGCGATACATCAGTTTTTTTTTTAATATGAAATTCTTTAAGGTATTATTATTCTCATAAGTAAAATTTTTCTACCATTTAACCATCATACAATCATTTACTATTTTTTAGCATTCAATTCCAAGTTACACAAATTATAATACTTATATAAACGAATACGTAAGTACACCTATAAAATACAAAAGCCAAATGAAACCCAACCTCATTATAATTCCATATTCAAAAAGACACAGTCACCAATCAAAGCACAATGACATTCGAGATTTAATTTAACTCCATCCAATTAGAAAGAGTCTCGCCGAGCGGGACGGAAGTGACAAATTGCAGGAAGCGCAAGTACCTCCCGCCATTGTTGAGCCTGCGATGAGAACTGTGAATGTGTTGGCCGTAGAGCACAGAGTCGATTAAGCGGCCATTGTGTCGCCACAATAATTAATTTTATACAAAACTATATTGGTTTGTTTTTTTTTTTTAATCCAATCGATTTTTAATATTCTCAAATAATGTTATCGAACATAGAAAAACATCAACAACATAGAATTTTTTTTTGGTGTAGGTATATAAATCATCTAACAAGTTTATGTAAAATTGTTACTATTTTGGTCTACGATAAAGTTTATTTTATTTTATTCTATTCTATTTTATAGAAAGAATAAGAAGTGCACGGTCTCTGGTATATTATAATATACCAGAGACCATGTAGATTATTGATTTTTATCCGTAATAAATTACAGATTACGTTTACCAAACGTACTGGATCGTTGGGACATCCAAATTGTCTGACTTCAGGTTTGATTTTTATGACGGACTTCTTCTTTAGAGGGATCTTCCACGCATTTTGGGAACCGTATCGATACTCACAATATTAAACAACCAAAGATTTATAAAAAATGATGTCCTTTCTACGGAAACCGTAATTTTCAATGATAAGTGTATGAACGAAACCCTGAAATCAACGTCTGTGTTGAAAATCTCTTTAAATCATTTTTTTTAAATTATTATTTATTTTAAATGTAGGCGCTTTGAAATTAAAACACTGAACAAAGGTATAACTTCGACACATTAGAGTCGAGGTTATAAATCTGTATTAATCGTCATCATCATCATTTCAGCCAAAAAAAGTCCACTGTTGGACATGGCCTCCCCCAAGCATCGCCATAACGACCGGTCTCATGCGTCTCGCATTCATCGAATTCTCGCAACCATCTGTATAAAATCTGTATATCGAAATCTGTATAAATGTTATTTTATTTTTGTACTTTAATATTTTGGTTACTTTAGTCAATAAGTTAGTGAGGTAATGTGTTATTTTGTATGGTGTACAATAAATAGTCTTCATCATCATCATCAGCCTTTTAATGTTCCGACTGCTGGGACACAGGCCTCCTCTCTAAGAGAAGGAATGGGCAGTAAATCCACCATGCGGGCCCAGTCCCTCACTGGGTGAATGTCATTTGTCGTCGAACCACAACAATAACAGTAAATAGTACACATTATTTATCTAGTTAAAAAACCTGGTCTATTGCGTGGCCACAAATATTTTAAGGGCCGTCTGCCGCCTCTGCTCCCCGACCGTGTTCCGTGCTCTGCGTTAAGAACTGTGACGTAAGTGTGTTGGCATAATGTGCGTCTTGGATTTTAGCAGATTAAAAATGTTTTATTCCGTGATTTAAATGGAGGAAGATTAATATGAATGCGTTTTGTATTAAAACGGAATATTTTTCTCTTATACTTTTCTGTTTGCTGATACTTGTTGCCAAATATTGGTAAAAGTAATTTTAATCTGAGTCCATCAACGCAGGGCATTCTCAAGCCACAATCGCCACTACCTCAACCCCGACTACAAGCCACGGTAGGCGATGGCTTGTGGACGACAAGCAATGTATAGCTCACCATCCGGCCATCATTAAGTCCAAGTCGTTGACAGCACGTAGGTGGTATTCCACGAGCTCCTCAAAGATATGTCAGCAAACAGTAAGGGCCCAGCAGTGCAACAGTCCGCATAGTATTGCATCGACCTGCTAGGGCTACTAGGCTAGAAGACATAGGGTAACTGAAGGACGCAGGGGTGATTTTATTCAGTAAAAGTGGCACACGCTGTGTCACTCAACTCTAAAGTGGGATAAATCATTAAATAATTCTCGCCTCAAAAAAAGAAAGTCTGTCTACGCAAAAAGAAGGAAGAAGAAGAACATAATAAATCATAATAATATACGTATAATATGCTTGCACTGACTGGACCACTCAGAACTGTGTGGTTCTTTCTTCAAAAGGCCATATTTTCGGACTCCGATCTGCATGGTTCTAATATGGTTTGATCATTACATGTTTGTGTATGGACTTTAAAAGAGAGTTTGTTTCGGTGTTTCAAATCAGAGTAGTCAGCTACTCGTAGTAAACATCGGCCTCATCCAGTTTAAACTGCAGAAAAAAAAAATTACGTGTAAAAGTGTATTGGTTTTTCTATTTGCAAAATAAATACCATTTAATCACAGATAAATCTGTCTGCATCTCTTGAACCAAAAACGAGTCCTGCTCAGTATACTTTAGAGACAAAACCTGACCTACTGCAAAATTTATTACCCCCGCTGTTTTTTGGCCAACTTTAATTAGTCCGTGTGCTTTGAATTCAAAACATTTTGGGAATTGCTTTATACACTCACTAGCAAATTAAATGTTGAATTATTTATTAGCTTAATCTGTGGAGCATAAATATTGTTTAATTTTATAAGGTTTGTTAATTTGATTTCTGTTGTTGTAGCTTTACTGTTTATTTATAATTAACATATATTTTAGTGTTTATTTATTAGAGAAATGATTCAAAATGTGTTTTAGGTAGTAATGTAATAATAATCATTATTCGTGAATGTTAATTTCTTCTATCAATATTTAAGTAAAATTTGGCGAATAATTTTATTTCGAGTCTGTTTTTTCTTTTTATTTTTGTTGGAACAAAGTTTGATGGAAAATTCTGTCATTTTACTCAAATAAGGCAAATATATCTTCGGTAATCAACCTATAGGCCGAGCCTTATAAGGCCAACGATCCGTTTCGCGGTTACCCGCGCGGTCACATACAAAAGTGTACCGTCGTAGCTCGCTGTGCACGCAACCATTGCGGGCAGCTGCGTCCCGTGCTCCTATTGCTACGTAATAATACACTAAATTTCTCCATCGACACGACTACATGCACACCGTTAAAGTTGAACTAGCGTCACTGCACAGGTAATAATCCGGTTTCCGCTATGGGGAACGCCGCACACTACACACGCGCGACGGGTGTCCGCTTAACGCAGCGTTGCCCCTTAGGGTCAATGCCTGCCAGGGCTGCAGCATTGTTTGAAAGGGTTACCGCGGCCCTAGAACGTAGACACGGCAGAGTCATTTGATAATTTGAAAAAAGTTGCCAGTATCATAGATACTCCTACTTTTTCGACACACTTGTTTAGAAAGTAATACTAATTGCACCGTACTTAGGTAAGTATATAATAGCGCTTGTAACCAAACTTGTTTTTAATACGAAACAAAAAATCACGTTCGGTTATTGCGTTCAATAGTAAAAGTTTGTGTTTTATTTCTATAGTGCATACGATTTCGTGTATAAATAAACCATTTTAACTTTTACATGCTTAATAAATAAAACTTTTATTTAAATAAAATTGATGTGACGTCATTTCTTTATTCCTTTTTTTAGCTAGTATTTGACCGCCATTTAAAGAAGCGCGCGCATAAGAAACAGATTTAATTTTTTACCACCATATGCAAAACAAACAAATAACAAAACGGGTACTAGTTTTACTGTTGAAGTATTATATTATCATTAATTCATTTATTTTTCTTTACAGGTATGTTGAAAAACCTCGTATGATACACGTGAGTATTAATGATTTCTGTTCTCGACACTTTTAAGACCGCCTCAGCGGTAATCACCGACATTACACACTAATATCATAATGTACAATCACAAACCCCAATAACAAAATCACAATTCTATCTTTCCAATTCATTAGCAATATTATCGTCTATGCCAGCGTTTAGGCTTAGTGTGTAGCCACTAATGCATGTTGTTTGTTCCGTTCGTCTGAGTGCGACCACTAAACGGATTCTGCCGGATATTATACTCGTATTAATTCTAAGCTTAAAGAGATTTCAGGCTGCGCTGTTTTGGAAATACCTAGGTTTTTTTGCGCTGGAATATTTAGATATGTTTATGTTTGAAAGTTTTTGGTGTTTATTTCATAAGTGCTCGATTACGGAGACGCGGCGCGTTGCGCGGCGCGTCGGGCGGTTCGTCGGGCGGTTCGTCGTACATTGCCATATGTTTGTGTTTGCGCGAGCGCAATGTACGACGAAACGCCCAACGCGCCTCGTCTCCGTAAACACGGCCTATGTGTTTTGATGGCTGGAAAAAACGCTGTTACAAGTGCATTGTAAAAGTAGGATTACTTTGAAAGAGCATACATAATTTTGAGTTAATATTTTTTTTTTTATATCAATGAAAAGTCACCTTATTTTTACACACACACCTCAACACATACACACTCAAAAGCTTTTATCATTATCATCATCATCATTCATTATGTTTTTTGTATAAGTAAATACAGTATAATCGTTGTATCGAAAATTGGGGGAGGTCTACGTCCAACAGTAGATGTCCTTCAACTGAAATGATGATGATGATGATGAAAAATAATAGCTATCTAATTTTTTTTTTTACGTGAAATCCTATATGAAAGAAAGGTACGTAATATTATATAGAGTTATATTGCCTCCGCACGCAAAAACAACAGGATGTCTGAACATCAGTTTGCACTCCATAGTGATTGCTTTCCCGAAAGCTCTCTGCCATAATGCACTGAAGCTGAATTAATTTTATAGACTGTATAAACCTTTGGGTCGTGCATACAAGAAGTTAAAACAGGTATAACATTTTAAAAAGTTTTTCAAACCTGGTCTAGAGAAGGAAGTCCTGGCTTCGATAGCCTGGATAGAAAAACTATTTAAAAAAAATCGTAGATTGGATAAACGTGGATTTTCTTGCCGGTTTTTAGGATTCCGTACCTCAAAATGAAAAAAACGGAACCCTTAGGGAGAGAACTCATGAAGCGGTTTTTTCCTGCGGACGCCACGGCAGAAGAAACGGCTAATTTATTTCAAAATTCACGAGGCAGTTGATTCGTAGCCGCCGCTGCCGCCGCAAAGGCTGCGATTTTCGACCGCAAGCCACCAGCCGATAGGGCGCGGACGCCACCAATCGACCGCAGAGCGTGCGGGCGCAAACCGCCGAGACAGCGGCGGGCGCCCACGGCACCGGTCAGCGGCAGCCGCGAACAAGCGCTCACACCGCGGCTGTAAACCGCGTCGTGAAAACTGATTTAATATTTTACGTATATATTTACATTCTACAGAAGCTGCTGGCCCGCTACCGTTGCGGCAGCGGGAGAAAACTGCTTTGTGAGTTCTCTCCCTTATAGGATCACTTTTTTATCTGTCTGTCTCTCAAGAGCTTTTGAACGCGTGGAAGTATCGAGTTGAAATTAAAATAATTATACTCAAGTTTGCGATCTCTTCAAGCTTGGCATAAGACCATGGTTCGAAGCGAGGAGGAGAGGCCGATGGTCGTCTCCTTCTGAGAAGCAGTAATGCTAGCAAAGGAGGAGGCTGCACGCGTGAGGCAACAGCCCTCTCACCCCGGCCGGAAATCGGGATTCCGATCCCGATTTCCGGCCACTGTAGGCGCGGGCTTGCGGACTGCGTGCAATATATAGGTCGTTGTTCGACCAACTAGGAACCGTTCGGATCGAGCCCAAGTCGTCGACAACGCGTATTGTTCCACGCGCCTCAAGGAGTTGTCAGCATACCGTAGGGACACCGATTCCGATCCCGATTTCCGATCACCGTAGGCGCGGGCTTGCGGACGGCGTGCAATGGGTAGCACGCTGTCCGATCGTCCGGTAACCGACCGGACCGAGCCCAAGTCGTCGACAGCGCGTTCTGTTCCCGCGCGCCTCAAGACACCGCAGAGCCGAGCTGTCAGCACACCGAAGAGGCCCAGCCTGCTAGCTGCAGGCAGGCAAGGTCGAAGCCTACTGGGGTCAAGGATCGTTTTTCTAAAAAGAAGATTCGACCCTGGTATAAAAAGCAAAGAGGGAACAAGAGTGGGTTTTTAGTCAGTCAAAGTCTGACACTATCTCCCGCCTCGCCCAAGGGAGCAGAGAAGTCATTGGATGATTTTCACACCGAAAAAAACAACGTAACGTTATAGCGTGGCGATTCTACATATTTTCTATTACCAACATACTCTGCCCTAACGCAAATGCCTTTCCCAATTTCTCTCCATCCCATGTTACATTATTCTCCAAGTTGTGTATCCCTGTCGCTCAATCATGGCTTTACATGAAAAGGCACCCTCACCATAAAACCACTTGAAAAAGGACCTCCCTATTAACATGATAATGATGAAAAGATACATATTTCTTTAAGCACTTACCCTCAGGATAGGGAAAAGGGAAACCGGGCAATTTTCCTTGTCATCGTCATTTCGTTCACATCGTTTGCCCTGATTAATATTCTCATACATGTTGTAAGGAGCCGACGGTTTTGATAAATAATTGTATCATATCTTCATCAGTGTCTGAAGTTTTCTTGGAATTCATGCATTTATTTTTGGTTCTTAACAAGGGATCTTAAAGCTGCATAATAACACGCGCACGCATCGGTCTTTGAAGTTATTTATTTATTTATTTTATTTATACAGACTTCATGCACATAACAATGTACAAAGGCGGACTTAATGCCTTAGGCATTTTCTACCAGTCGACCTTAGGGTGGTGCAGAAACTTAACATGGTAGGTGCAACTAATAAATAGACAAACAGAAAAGAAAAAAATACAATAATAAGTACATACTTAGATAAATACACATAAATAAGCAATCTTATTGTGAAAAACGAATCCAACCAATCAGTGTTGTGATTATTCTGCCAACTTCTTGCGAATGAACTCACGTGCCTTCACCTTAAAGGAAAATCGGCTGGTCGCCATCCTAACATTCAGAGAGAGCGCATTCCAAAGTGATATCGCCTGGACAAAAAAGGAGGAGTGGATAAGCCCAGAACAGTGTGAGGGAAATCGTAAAAGACGAATACGACGCAAAGAAATTTAATTTCTGACATCAGATAAGAAGGGGAAGAAGGCTTGTCTAGAAAAGAGATTAGGGTAGTCAAGGCCCTTAACGCTCTGCGCTGACAAATAGGTAACCATTTTAAAAGCGAAGGATGCTCGGATACATGGTTGTACGTGAAGTTAAGAGCCCTGCCCCGCTCACCTGTCGTGAACGTCGATGTTGCTTCATCCAACGCAATCCAACGCGATGTTTGATGGACAGACAACGTGAAAAAAGAGAGATAACGCCTGAAAACTCTGTTGGAATTTCTTTTTTTTTATGGTAGGTAAAATCATCCAATGACAAATCCCGCCCTTGGGCGGAGCGAGAAGTAGTGTCAGACTCTTACTGACTAATAACCTACCCCGTTCCTTCGTAGCCTATCGTGCCGGGGCCGGGTATTCCTTTCGGAAGTTAACCCATGACCCCAGTAGGCTTCGACCCTGCCTGCCTGCAGCTAGCAGGCTGGGCCTCTTCGGTGTGCTGACAGCTCCTTGAGGCTCGCGGGAACAGAACGCGCCGTCGACGACTTGAGCTCGGTCCGGTCGGTTACTGGACGATCGGACAGCGTGCTACCCATTGCACGCCGTCCGCAAGCCCACGCCCACGGTGGCCGGAAATCGGGATCGGAATCCCGACGGCGGCTGGGGCGAGCGCCACGTTGCCTCTGCCTGATGCGGTCGGCCTCCTCCTTTGGTAGCATTACTGCTTCGTAGAAGGAGGTGACCGCCTGCCATCCCTCCTCACTCCGGACCAAGGCCTGAACCAAGGCGCGGCGAGAGAGACCGCGCCCTCACGAGGACATGGCGATGCTCCGCCCAGGCGGGGCACACCTCTACAGTGTGCTCCACCGTGTCCTCCGGGTATTCCGCACAGTGGTGACACCCGGGCGAATCTTCCGCACAAATCCGGAACAGGAACTTAGCGAACTTGCCGTGTTCGGTAAGAACCTGCGTCGTGCGGAAGTTTAGAACGCCGTGAGGTCTTTCCAGCCACTCCTCAAGGATGGGCCTTATCGCCTCGATTGTGGCGCGCCCTGAACGAAGTTGCGATAGTCGCTGACGCCATTTCGCCATGAGATCCCGCCGGAGCTCTGTAACTCTGTTGGCATTCGGTAATTCCGTTATTTAGCTAAATATTGAAAATATGTTAATGTTATCTATTCCAATTTTGTCTAGTTTCATTTCATAGCAGACTATGTGTATTGATTACTGTCAGTTTCGACTGACAGTACCGGCTTCACGATATCGCGTTACAGTACGACGATCTTACACCTTGAGACAATTACTCAACGTGATAAATGTTCTCTTCCCATCTCAGCACATCTACTATTCGAAGAGATTTTCCTGCTTACCATTTCACTTTGATACAAAACGTTGCCTATATAAAATAATTGTATAGAGAGGCTAATTTGTTTATTTGTAGGATAATAACTGAAAATGTTAATCCAATTAGAAAAAAAAAATTACTAGAGAATACAACTGACTTCAGTTTTTCATATTTTTTTCGCTATTAAGTTTAGGCTACAGATAAATCTAAATAGTTAACCAAGTCTCTGGTAAGTGACGTATAGGATTGCAAATATACATATAATTACTTAATTTATTTATTACTTTTGGGTTGTCAATTGATTTTATGTAATGGGATTTATCGAAGTTTATTTATTTATACAAACTTTATGCACATAACACTGTACAAAGATGGACTTAATGCCTTAGGTATTTTCTACCAGTCGACCTTACTTACTTACGGAGTTATGATTTAACCCAACACAAGCTCATGGAGGAGGCCGACCGCATCAGGCAGAGACAACGGGGCGCTCGCCCTAGCCGCCGCCGGGATTCCGATCCCGATTTCCGGCCACCGCAGGCGCGGGCTTGCGGACGGCGTGCAGTGGGTAGCACGCTGTCCGATCGTCCGGTAACATACCGGACCGAGCCCAAGTCGTCGACGGCGCGTTCTGTTCCCGCGCGCCTCAAGGAGCTGTCAGCAAACCGTAGAGGCCCTAGCCTGCTAGCTGCAGGCAGGCAGGGTCGAAGCCTGCTGGGGTTAAGGGCCGTTTTCTGAGAGGAAGGCTCAGCCCCGGCATGATAGGCAACGAAGGAACGGGGTAGGTTTTTAGTCAGTAAGAGTCTGACACTACTTCCCGCTCCACCCAAGGGCGGGACTTGTCATTGGATGATTTTACCTACCATAAAAAAAAATTTAAAAAAAAACACAAGCTCATCAAAATCAAGTCTATAAGCAGTTAAAAATGTTTCAGTAATATAAAACTACAATATGACTGAGCAAGGAGATGTTTTCCATAAAAAAAAATCACGATTCCTGTAGGATAACACATGAGAAAAAAGCTAGAGGAAAAGTACGTGATACGCTTGGCCGCAAAAAGACGCCCACTGTTGGACATAAACATCCCCTAAATATCGCCACAATGGATGGTCATGTGCGTCTGACCTCCATCGTTTCCCCAAGACCCTCACCAAGCCAGGGGTCCATCTTGTGATAAACTTTCCAACCCTAGCATCATTGCAATAATCTTGACAAAATTGAAAGTTTTTATTAGATTTAAAAACTATTCCGTCTGTCTCGGCTTTAGGGCCACGCGGCTCACTTCCAAACGCATTTTGTTTGATATCTGCAATTTGTGGCTTGTAGGAAAAGTTTTTGTTGGACCTCGCGCGCGGCTCACGGGTGACCCCGATGGCTCAAATGATACAGTAAGATAAGGCTCACCGGTGAGCCTCGAAGCCTGAATGTAATACTCGACTTTTCATGTGGCGTTCAACGTGTTAAAAAATATAATAATATGCTTAAAAATACCTGTAACTTATGTTGGATCACTAATTCAACATTACTGACTTTCCACACAGCACTTCTATTTCACTGACTTGCACTTTCTAAAATTGACCACCGACTGCTCTAGTGGGTGTGAGCACCCGCTATTATTAAAAGTGAGGACCGGATATACCGCCATCTTGGCAGAAACAGTTAACTATTTATTCAAGTCAATGTATTTATAAAGACAACCAGAAAAACCCTTACAAAAATATAAATATCTGAAACATTTGATTTAATGTCACATAAAGTTCAAGAATTATTTAATGCACCACTTTACATGTAAAATCGTCATTTGACAAAACAAATAGATATCAAAACTAACGCCATCTAGACGACAGTTATTTCTAATTTTAAAATATCAGCTGTCACACACGACAACAAGTGTCATTGTTATTTGAAAACCTTATCTAAACAATAAGATTCCAACACTTATGTGAACAAAAAAAAAACACATCGCAGTTTACCGTAAAAAAAAGAAAACTCCTTTTTTTTCGCGACCCGAACTTTTTTACTTTATTTTCAAAGGTAAACTGATCTGTGTGTTAATACCAAAATACTTCCCTCCTCACTCCATCGCTTTCTATTCCTACTCCTTCACTGCGCACGCAGTACGGTTGTGGAATTCTCTACCGCCTGACATTATGGTAGCCACACACGTTCCAGTATACTTGCGCAAGGTATATAATATAATATACTGAAACGTGTGTTGGAAGATACTTGCGCAAGTTTATGCACAACACACGTTTCAGTATACTTGTGCAAGTCTTAACTTGCGCTAGTATACTGTAACGTGTGTGGCTACCATAATGGTAGCCACACACGTTCCAACCGATGCAGAAGTATTTTCCAACACACATTGCAGTATACTTGTGCAAGTTTTAACTTGGGCAAGTATACTGTAACGTGTGTGGCTACCATTAGAGGCTGCCAAACTCTTGTAGTTTTTAAAAGTAGAGTAAAAGAACACTATGTTTCTCTTACGTCATAGTTGCATATTAGTATGTATTATTATATTATATAGTACGTATTCTTATGATATTTCTTTTACTTTGTGTATGTGTATCAGCGTTGCCAGATTTTTTTTTTACCAAGTTGGGATTTTGAAACTTTTTTATTAAAAAAGCGGGATTCTTTCGTCGAAAGCGGGACATAATAAAAAAAACGTATACACCGTTAAATTTTAGTCGTTTTAATCCCACGGAGGGTCCATTCGGTACATGAAATACTATCCATTTGTAAAGAGAAAATTAAAAATTAAAGTACTTTTTTTAAACTCGAATTATTTTACGCATGAATGAAATTAATTTCTTTAAGTTAACGTTAACTGAGCGAGACCAATGAACTGTAGTTAATTAGTACGCAAGGATCGACAACTACCTACAAGGTCATTGACTCGTTTAAAAGTACTTCATTTTTTAATTTTTTCTTTACAAATCGATAGAATTTCATGTACCGAATGGACCCTCCGTGGGATTAAAACGACTAAAATTTAAAGGTGTATAATCAGAAGCTTTTAAATATTTTTTACCTGAAATTTAAATTACGTGTACGTGACAATAGATAGCAAAAATAGTCATACATTAATTTTAATAAAAATACGATAAATATTTTAAATCAGATTTACTCCATCGGCAGGTGACCAGTTGACGGTATCACCCGGCCGTGCTTCCTCGGCACGCTCGAGTTATCCCGAAAAAGCGGGACTGAGTCTGTCCCGCGCATTTAATTTTGATTTAAAAATCGGGACGTCCCGCCAAAATCGGGACGTCTGGCAACGCTGATGTGTATAATTATAATTGTATATTTTTTATTTACATGTTATATTATTTCATTGTCAATCTTTGTGTGTGTACTAAGTAATTTTCCTTTTACTGTTACACACGGTGTCTACTTCTCTATTTTCTTACTTTCCTTTCGCAGGTGAGATATCTTTAGAAATTAGCATCACCTTTGTACCTATTTTTCTGTTTCCTTCTTCTTTTTTTTTTGTTTGTATATGTGTACAAAAAGAGGTAAATAAATAAATAATACAAATCATCATCATCATCAGCCTTTTAATGTTCCCACTGCTGGGACACAGGCCTCCTCTCTAAGAGAGGGGATGGGCCGTAATCCACCACGCGGACCCAGTGCGGGTTGGTGGATGTCACATATCTTTGAATTTTTAGTTCTAGGAGATGCCGGTTTCCTCACGATTTTTCCTTCACCGTTTTGAGAGCAGTGGTGATGAAATAAATTACACAAAGTAATGCGCCTGGCCGGGCTTGAACCCGCGACCTACTAATCGTAAGTCGGGGCCGTTACCACTCGGCCACCACTGCTCTAATAATACAGATTTATAATTCAACTTATAAACTTTTTTAAATAACTTTTGAGTATACACCTTAACTTCAAAGGATCACACTTCACAAAAAAAAAAAAACATTTTGCTAGCCACATTAAGGGTGAACACGCTTGTTCTATTTAAGGACAAGACCTGTTCACCCTTAATGTGGAATCTCGGCAGAGTACAGGTCTACCCAGGAACTGATGGCATCAACAGGGTTGCAGAGGTCCGAACGAAGAAAGGGACCATCAGGAGAGGTTGGAACAATCTCTGTCCTCTGTCATTAGATGACAAAGTCATTCTCATTTAAGGACAAGTTTATTGCCACCGGGCACGAAACCAGACTCCAGCTGAATTTTTCTACATTTTAAAATAGTAGGTCGTTTGTTAAATTGGCAGCCATTTCGCTCAAGAAATGAATAAGAGCCTCGTTTCCGAACGATTAAATGAACTAAGTAAATTACGGTCCTGAATGTTAAGATGGCAAATGTTTGAAGTAACGTTGATTTTTATCAAATTCAAGATGGAGTTTGGCTTTTAAATTGCTTTTTGAAAGATATAAATCCTGATCCCTGATTTCTTTTAATTCATAGAAAATACACTGATGTTTTTTCAAGTAGGTATCTTATGGTTTGTTCTACTATGTTGATCGTATAAGAGAATAGGTTTTGCCGTCGGTTTCGCCCGCGTTTAAGAATAAAATTATTCTAAGGGAGCAAAGGGTAGGCGCAGGCTTGCGGTCGGCGAGTAATGGGTAGCTCGCTGTCCGATCTTCCGGTAACCGGTCAGACCAAGCCCAAGTCGTCGACGGCGCGTAGTGTTTCACGCGCGTCTCAAGGAGATATTATCATATCGTAGTGGCCCAGCAGGGTAGTCTGAAAGTGAATTCCAGGGTTCTGGGACAAAGGTAACGAAGGAACCTACTCCGGGTTTTTGTCAGTAAAAGTCTGATACGCCCTTCCAATCCCCCCAGTGCGGGAGAAGTCATTGGATGATTTCCAACCTATAAGAAAACGGGATGCTAGGTTTCATCTGAATTAGTTAAGCCGTTTGAGAGTAAAGAAGTAACATACTTAATACACACAAACATAAATTTATAATATTAGTGTGATATAGATACCTACAAAAACATCTATCAAGCCGTGTAAGCTACAATGCGTTCCTACAATATAGACACCTTACATACACCTAAGATTATTCCTTTCCTTCTTAAGTACTCACATAAAAACGTAAAAGGGAGTTAACTCCATTGCGTATAAAATAATAAAAATAATGTAGGTAGAACGAAAGCAGAAAATTGTACGTAAAATCAAACAATAACATCAAACATTATCACAAGGTTTTCTCAGCATCCATAAGTAATCACTCGCACAATCTTCAAGTCACGTCACTAAAAGAAAAGTAAATGAGATCGTACAAGAGGGATAACCCCGAATCCTACGCTTAAGGTTGATTAGCGAATTATGCGGAAAACGCCCTTAAAAAGGGGGCAAAAAGAGCCAGTGGGGGGGGGGTAAGATGAGGTAGAATGGGGGCAAAATGAGGATGTTATTAGGGTATTTCTTCAGTGACATACATAATACCGTATATCGAGGATTTTGTAAGTGTAAAGGATAAGAAACCCACTTGTTTTGGAATGGGGTGTTTTGCCCAAGATTTATGGATAAAGCGAGGAGTTTGTGTTATAAAAAGTTATCGAGCCTTAACACAGGATGTTTGGGAAAAGAGGGTTAAGTATTTAGAAAGTGGTTCAATTTTTTAAATGAATAAATAAGCTTTTTCTTGACAGCATCATCACTCATGTTCTCGTTATAAGATTTTTAGAGTGAAACAAACCATGTGCTGCCTAAATAGGATTTCCAAAAGATAAATTACGGTCGTATGTAGTACAGTGTAATGATATTCTTAGAAAAAATGGAAACCACTCAGTCAAAAAGGACCTAAACATATCTGACCAACCACGAGAATAAGGACAGCCACCTGGTGGTCAAATATGCAGAAGTGAGTCTAAGTACACAGACTAGCCAGAACCAGTTTTGATTTGTTTTCTTCACTTTAGTTTACGGTTGGTTTAAAAGAAAAATAATCAAAAAAACAGTAGAACAATTTTAAATTGATTGAAAGGTGGAAAGTGATTTTACGAGGGCAGAGCTTTAGGCGAGAGCTAGTAACATAACATAAGAAAAAGTCTTCTATGATTTTTTTGTATGCGTCTGTTTATCCTGCAACGGATTTTGATGTTGGCTTCAGTAATAGAAAGAGCAATAAGCGAGAAAGCTTTGTGTATATAATTGACACCCGAGCAAAACTGCGGTGGGGCAATATGAATCAATAAACTTCGAATTGAATTTCTGCCACGTCCAGCCAACGTATTCAAAGCACATTATAATAAATCCATATATTGACCACACATTCTCATTCATTTTCTTTAGTAACTAAGCAATCACAAAATAAATGAGTTCATATTCGTAGCCAAAACGTAACGAGTTAGGTAAACCATATATTAATAAAGCAATGTTGCCAGCGTTGGCATCGTGCCACTTAAGCAGTATTTGATGTAAGATTATTCTAATGACCATGTCTCACTTTTATATTGCCTGCAAGTCATGTTATCCTAGTACTTTATAGATTTACTTGCGATTTTATCTTAACTTTAGAGCTGATTTTTCAATAGAAATATTATGTAAGCTATTTACTGTTCAGACCAAAATTTATCTGACTGTTAAACATAAAAAGTATTATGATGTGTAAATAATTTATATCTTCACCATTGTGTATATAACATATCCAAAATGTGTCGATCAAAAATTTACCTTGCTACAAATAAAATAGAACTGAAGATACCGGAGCAGTGGTGCTCTGCTCCTCAGGCCATGCAAGCGAAGGAATATGTGCATCCCACCGTGTACTCTCTCGCCTCCATGACCTGAGGAACCGAGCAGATTCATCTGAAGAGGCGGCTGGCTGTTGAAGAAGATGGCGGTAAGAGGTCTGTTATCATTTTAGTCGTTTAAGTGAAATAATTTAGTGTGTCAATCTTGAATTAGTTTACAAAAGGGAAGTTATAAAGCTTCGTAAAAATAACTGAAGCCTACAAAAAAGTTTCGGATAGTTTTAGATAAAGACAGGTTTACATAACATAGTCGGACTTATAATGATCCCACTGCTGGGACTCAGGCCTCCTCTCTAGGAGAAGGAATGGGCCGTAATCCACTGCGCGGGCCTAGTGTGGGTCGTAATGATAAATTACAATAGGTTTTTGTTTGGTTTTGCACGGTCAAAAAAACAATAATTTGGACTGGAAATAAAATTCAAATCTTGTTATTTGTGTTTTTCTGTTATAGTTTTTAAATTTTAGTATCCGTTATTGAAATTATCCGAAGCTAGAGGCTAATCCTAAATTATGTTATATCTATAACTGTAACCTGTATAATATTGGTAGAATTTTTCCGTTCGGGCACGCTCTTCGCATTCTGTACTTTTGTTTTCTTCTATTTTTTATTTGTAACTGTTGTATTGTGTCTGTCCTGAACAAAAGTTTTTCTATGTATTCTATTCTTTATTCATAAATATTCTTATCTATAACATATCTGGTATAAAATTAATTGTTTGCTATTTTATGGGAAGTAATTTTGTGTGTGTATCTTTATCCTGTGTACTTACATAGCTTCCATTGTCCGCTCTTTGTTGTTTTTTTTTGGCCGTTTCATTCTTCTGAGCCAAGTGGCTTAGAGCCGGGGAGAATGAAGTGGATATTATCTACTAGTGAAACAGTATGGGCTAGATATAATAAATACACCGTTAAATTTTGATTGTTTTAATCCCGTGAAGGTCCGGTACATGAAACACTATCGATTAGTAAAGATAAAATAAAAAAATAAAATACTTTTTTTCTAAACTCGAATTAATTTAGGCATGTACGAAATTAATTTCTTTAAGTAAACTTCAGCTGGGTGAGTCCAATGACCTGTTGGTAGTTAGTACGCAACAACCGACAACATTGACTCGTTTACTTAAAAAAAATAATTTCATATATGCGTACATTAATTCGAGTTTTAGAAAAAAAAGTATTTTTTTTTTAATTTTATCTATACAACTCGATAGTGTTTCATGTACCGAACCGACCCTCCACGGGAATAAAACGATCGAAATTTAGCAGTGTATTACACTAGCGACCCGCCCCAGCTTCGCACGGGTGCAATTGTGAAACTGAATATATTATGCATGTAAAAAAAAAAAGAAAGAAAGAAAGAAAAACGTTCATGCCTCACACAATCGTACAAACTAAAAATACATAATCAGTGTGAGGCCAAAAAGGCGCCTAACTCAGCATATGTTGCGTTATTATACATATAACCATATACACGTACCTTCCTCTTGAATCACTCTATCTATTAAAAAAAAACCATATCAAAATCCGTTGCGTAGTTTTAAAGATCTAAGCATACGTATGGACAGACAGCGGGCGACTTTGTTTTGTACTATGTAGTGATAGTTATAAGCATCTCGTTTATATTGTGTACATTACAAGTATCATCCATAATTACGTTGTAACTATTCTACGTTATTGCATAGCTTGAATTTAAGTTATAATTATAATCTTACCGCTAATACGAATAATATTAATCTGAGTTCAAAGTAAACTTAACATTGACTTCAATTTTGGCTTTGGTTAAACTTTAAATTGAGTAACTAGATCGTTCGGTAACTTTGTCGAAATGGGTGCGGTTACTGAGGTTCACAAACAGTTGATTTATTTGGTCGCAAATATTTATTTACTAGCTGTGCCCGCAACTTCGTTCGCGTGAACGACGCAACTTATCAATGAGTTTTTTATATAAAGTGCTATTTGTGTAGAACGTTATCTATCGAGCATACTTACCGGTATTAATACTTCTGTCTCGGAGCGGGCCTTTTGTGGCTAATTACAATAGAAATGGGTGACGTAACCTGCGACAAACTTATTATTTGCGGTTGGTACAGTAATCGGGCTTAGGAATCGAACCGCAAAATTAAGTTTGTTTTTTATTGTATATACTTGTCCAGGATAAAAAGTACCCAGTGTGGTGCCCAGGATATTAAAGAATAATTATACCAAGTTTCATCGTAATCCAATTGGTAGTTTTTGCGTGATGCCTGAACAAACAGACAGACAAAATTTTTTTTAATCACATTTTTGGGTTCGATGTCGGTCTAGTAACACCCCCTGCCATTTATTTTTCGATATTTTCAATGTACAAAATTTTTACTTCTACAGATTTATTATAAGTATCAGTAACGATTTGTTGATCAATGTATTTATTTGCTATGCACATTATCATCATTATAATTGGTTCTATTTTACATCAGAATAAGCTTTTACAAATCAGGTTAATATTAGGCGCAGAGCGGCGCTCCCGCCTTAGCCTTCCAACCTAACCTGTCCGTGTTGGAGTGCCCCACAATTCTCGAGCTCGCTCTTGGCCTAAGCATATTTAGTAGGCGTTGTAAAAAAGACGAATTAGTTTATTAGAGGTTATCTCATTTTCCTATTGCTAAGTTATACAATGAGAAGTTTGATCACGTGGCTAATAAAAAATGCGTGGCTTGACTTTTCAAAAAAAAATTCTGCGTGCAACATGGTATCGTCGTCCAGGACATAGTCTACCCATGTGTTAAGTTTTATTGAAATTCGTCCAGCCGTTCGAGTGTAAAGAAGTAAAAACATACAAAATTTCAAATTTTTCAGGGTACCTACTTCAAAAGGAAAAAACGGATCCACTTTCTTGTCCGTTTGTCTATCTGTCTGTCTGTTTATCTAGACCCTTTATCTCGGGAACGCGTAGAGGCATCGAGTTGAAATTTAAACCATATTCACTCATCATCATCATCACTTAAAAGCTGCGAATATACGAGTATCATACTTCTAAGTTAACGGAAAAAAAGATACGGCCGTTTATGTCGCAAAAAAACATATATTTCGACCCCTCAAAGGAATCTAAATTCATAGGGTGCTTCCCGTTGACCTAGAATTCTGAAATTTGGCATGAAGCAAGGTCTTACAGCACAAGTATAGGAAACAATTTGAAAATTGTAAAGTAGTTATGTTACAATAAAACCTTTTTGCGATTCGGAAAAATCTTCGAAATTCGATTCGGGAATTGAATTGTTTTCATAGGTACGTTTGTACAAAACTCTCAGTACGCGAGTCCGACTCGCACTTGCCCGGTTTTTTTTTTAATTTATATAAACTAGTGCTTGACTGCGATCCCACCTGATGGTAGGCAGTGATGCAATTGTTGATGGTAATCGTTCCTTTTTTCTTTATTGTATATACAGTTTTAACAAAACAATAAAAACGGCAGTGGATGTACATAGGCGAGCTTAACTCATAATTGGGTTTTCTCACAGCAAACCGTATATATAAAAAAATTAGAAAGAAACCTTACATTTGAGGATATACAATCATGCACAATAAAACTTAATTACATAAATGATTACATCTAACTTAAAACCAAAAGTATACTAAATAGATATGTGTACAGCACACTATACATAAATATAACATATACAATATATATATAAATAAAAATAAAAACCTATACATACATATTTACGGGTCATGTTGATAGGAAATGTTCCTTAATTCTTCCCCTGAAAACCTCCAACGAAGGGCTAGCCCTCAATGTGTGTGGAAGAGAATTCCAGAGGCGCACAGCATGAACGGTAAAAGCGGTTGATGGTAGGGAGGTGTGTTTTAACTTTATATATAATCTAGCTCATCTTACACTGCTTTGAACAGGATTTCCTCATGAAGATAATAGCGCAGTTACTGAGTAACCAAATAGAATTTATTACGTCTATATCTGAGCAAGTTTGTGTGTGCTGACTCAGACTTGCATAACATTGAACAGAGTACTGTAAAGATATGGTAAGAAGGTTAATTTTGCAAGAGCATATTTGTGCTTTAGTCAGCTCAAATCAAGGATATTTTTCTAACATTACACTTACGTTTTCTTATGTAAGATAATCGTATGGTGAAATTTGATAAGATTCATTTTTACTTTTTAAAACTCAAATTGAATTATGAATCAGGATTAGGTAATCCTGATTCATAATTAAATTTTAGTTTTAATTCAGTTTGAGTAATGTATAAGTTCTTTTATACGGTGAAAAATCAGTTATTAACTTTTCTCACTCTAGGGGTAGAGAAAAGAAGTGTCAGACTTTTACTGACAAAAAACCCACCTTGTCTCTTCAGTTGCCTTTTACGTTCTTGAGTCACTATGACTCTTTCTAATAATTCCGCATCCATGTGAAGTTATACGAACTTCTGAAAGATGATGGAACATAGAAAGGTCATAGAACATAGATGATGAGACATAGAAAGACGATAGAACATAGAAAAATCATAGAACATTGGAGATGACACATAGAAAGATGATGGAACATGGAAAGATCATAGAACATAGATGCTGGAACATAGAGAGATTATGGAAATAGAAAGATGATGAAATAAAGATGGGTTTTGATCAGTCTGGTCAGAAAAGTCATTCGATGACTTCTGACCTCAAAAAAAAGCCGTGAGGAGTAGGCCTTCGTTTCTAATCTGACACACAGCGTACTAAAGTTCGCATATTCCTTGCCGCACGGATTCAACTCGTAAAAATAGTTGGTGTGTGCGGCCATCGTAAAAACGTCCTTTTGTCCCAAGTTATGTACGGAAGCGGTTTCGAGTTTACCGTACACGAGTTTTGGATGTAAACTTTTATGAAAAGTTGTAAAGTGAAAGTTTAGTTCGTAAAGTTGTGGAGAACTGATGAGTAAGATGGCTTTATTCTTGAAAACTTATCTTATTTTGTGTACACTCAAAATTTTGGAATAGATGTCCGTAAAATTTGAAGATGTGTGACTTCCACTAGTCCATATTGGATAAACTTAGGAGTTAAGTATCAGCTAAGTTATTTCAATATTCTTTCCTTCATTCCGCACTGGGTCAAATGGTTTAAATAAATATTTTGAAAGATAGATAATGAATTTAAATAATTGATAACGTAGGTACTTTTTTAGCATATATTATAAACCATGTAACTAGAATAATACACCCCTTTTAGAAAATATAGATAGTGTTTTTTAAAAAAAATTATTATGGTAATTGTACGAAAATCATATGGAAATTGACGTACTATTTTGGTAGCGAATCGATATTGGTATCTATGCCAGCATACACAATCACTCAATCCTTACGGTTTCCTGACATCTCCTTGACAGTCAAATGGCGAACGGCTCGCCGTCGGACCGTCCGATAACGCATCCGCATCGGCCCCAAAAAAGTTAAAATGTAGGTATACTATTATTTACTTCAATAAACTTAAATTAACTGAAATGACTGGCCTGTTGGTCTAGTGGTTAGTGGCCCTGGCTGCTATGCCAGCGGTCGTGGGCTCGATTCCCACCCAGGACAAATGTTTGTGTGATGAGCACAATCATTTGTTCTGTATCTGGGTGTAATTTATCTATAATATGTATGCATTTAGAAATATACAAGTTGTCTAGTATCCTAACACAAGTTCTGCTCAGCTTGAGACTAGACGACGTTGTGTGATAGTTGCATGGAATATAAAAAAAAAAAAACAGATTTTCAGGACGAAGAGCAATGGGTAGCTATGTAGTATCTCTACTCACACCGACACGATAATTCCCCCCACACTAAAAATAGTCGTACTACCACAGCAGAGTGAATACCAAGATAACATTTTCCAAGAAGCTGTAAATAGGCTGATATTGCATAAACAATCTATAATTCTTCCAAGTAATTTCAACTTCTAGACCGTTATACAAAATATTTGCATATAAAGGGATCACGAGACTACTGAAAATTGTCGGCAATTTTAACTTTTAAGGTTAATAAATTATGTTTAGTAGCCGTAATTCTTTTGTGCCTATCGCAAAATTTCATTGAATTAGAGCATAATATTAGGCGAACCAATTTGTTCAACTAGTAAGAACCAGAGCCAGGTAGTATCCCACCTGCCTGGGCTATAAATTGTTGGAACAAATCACCACGCCTTTCAACAGCCCGTAATAAACAATAAGAACAATTTTATTGCATACATAAAAATCTATCGTATTAGTAACAAATCTACAAAGAAAAAAACTTATCGCCTAGTGTTAGTAACAACCAATCTCCTAAGAAATTTCTACAGTTTTCAGGATGCGGTTTTACTGTTTCTCACTCTCCTCAGTAGCGACGCAGTTTTCTCCCGTATGGCCGTATACAGAAAGAAAGATGGCAGCCTGCGCCGATCTAACAGCGCCTATCGGAACCGGCCGGCGCGGATAATCTGCGCAGATAATAGGCGCCGAGTTTCTATACAAATTTTCAGCGCCTGTAGATCAACGCAGGCTGCCAGCTTTCTTTCTGTATACGGCCTATAATCGCATAGAAATTGTCAGTACGGGCTTGTGCAAATAAATGTCAACTGCCGGACCATTGTAGGTTTTAGTCCGTAAAAATCTGCAACTCCCTCACGCTTCGACCAGAGCGGGAGAGGTTATTTCATTTTTATTTTTTGATTTTGATTTTGTTATTTGATTTTGGGTTCCGTACAAACTAATTTATGGAAATAGTTCAATTTCTGGATTGCATCTCAAAAATATTTTCAAATAAAAAAAAAAATATTTTTGCGATTTATCTACAAATTTACAGTTTTCAGGTTTATTCCTATATTTCTTTTATAAAACCTTGCTTCTTGGCAATTTTCAGAGTTCTAGGTCAATGAAAGGTGCACTATGAATTTTAATTTCCTTGAGAATGTTGAAATATACATTTTCCTTTTTTTTCCGTTAACTTAGAAGTTTTATTTTTTCACAGCTTCGAGGGATCGCAAACCTGAGATTGTGGTTTTAATTTTATCTCGGTATATCCACGCGTTCTCGAGATAAAGGGTCTTAACAGAGAGACAGACAGACAGACGGACAACAAAGTGATCCTAATAAGGTTTCCGTTTTCCCTTTTGAGTTGCGGAACCCTAAAAAAAGCTCTCAATCTTAACACTTGAATACATTTTTCCACTTTTTCCAGTTCTATGTTCAACTCAAATAAAATCTGAGAGATGTACAATAATGTTTCATTAAGTAGAAGATTATTTTAGTACTGAGTCCTGATTTGCATTTACAAAGACTTCATAAAAGCTGACTTCAGCATTTTAGCCTAAAAGTAGTTGAAAAGTTAAGATCTACATCTCTTTAAGAGCTGTGATCCTGGTAACTGACATCAGATTCTGAAATAGTACATTTTGAAACAAGTGTAGAAAGTTTGTCATTGCGAGCGAGGCAGAATTCGCACGAGCCCTAGGCGAGTGTTTTAGAGCTGTGACAATGCTGCAGTAACAAATTTGCACGTGTAACAAACGACGGTTTTCAATGCACTTATGAATAAACGGAAGTAGACCAGCGACTTGTGATGCGATAAATGTAATAAAATTGTGGTGGGGTACACTTAGAAAAGTACACGTGCTCTCCACGCCACAATTTAATTGTATTGTTTAATTTTACGCAATAGACTATTTTCCGCAACAGCAAACAGTCTATTGCGATACAAGGAGGAGGACAATAAAAAACGAAAATGTGACTTGAAATTGTGACCTATTTGGTCACAATTTTGTTTTATAAGTCTGACACGGGAAAAGTCGCGGGAACCAGCTAGTACCTAATATAACATTAAGGGCTTTACTTTGTTGATGAACTAAATCAAGTGGTCATTAAACTTATCAACTTAAACTTAATTACTTTAGTGTTAATTAGGATCAAGTTAAGGACCAAGCCCAAGTCGTCGACTGCGCAAATAGTTACAGGCGCGCCTCAAGGAGTTGTCTGCAAACCGTCTGAAAGAAAGATTCGGCTCCAGTATGAAAGGCAACGAAGGAACAGGACTGGGTTTTTAGTCAGTATAAGTCTGACACTATCTCCCCCCCTCCCCCAAGGGCACGAAGATTTCATTGGATGATTTTTCCACCGGAAAAAATGGGTCCCTAAGAATTCTTCCTTGAAAATCAAGCCTTTCTCTGTAATGTAAAGATCTGAGTAATGTAAGATACTGTGCAGGGGAAGATGGTGTGGCTAGACTTTTATTATTACTGGAATATTACTAAAATTATTTATAAATTAAATTCTTGTTACTAACAACTTTTATGGACTGTTTTGTCTGAAATAAAAGATTTTTATTTTATTTTATTTATTTAACCTGTTGAATATCGTAATTAGAGACACAATAGAAAGACAATAGGTGTGCGGATGCCGGCTTCCTCTTGGGAAATAATGAATTAAAGAACTTGCTACGAGTACTAGACTCCATTTCTATTAAATAAATTAGACCTTTAAATAAAACTTTTACTGTACGTTCTTCAATTCTGTAGACATAAGGATGGCATTAAAAGTAAAAAAACCGGGCAAGTACGATTCGGACTCGTGCTCTGAGGGTTCCCCACTTTACCTATGAAAACAGTTCAATTCTCGAATTGAATTACGAAGGTTTTTCCGAATCACAAAAAAGTTTTTATTTGCGACGTAAAAAACAAATTTGCAGTTTTCAGATTTTTTTCTATACTTACTTGTGCTATGAGACCTTGCTTCATGCCAAATTCAAAAACAAAATCAAATTCAAAATATTTTATTTCATATGGGCACTTATAAAACGTCAGAAGCTAGTGCACAAGTGCTTTGGTAAGTGCCAAATTTCAAAATTCTAGAATAGAATAAAGGGAATTACCCTATGAATTTTAATTTCCTTAATAGTGTCGAAATATATGTTTTTTAGCGATATAAACGGCCGCATCTTTTTTCCGTTAAGTTAGAAGTTTGATTTTTTCACAGCTTCAAAGAACTGCAGACCTGAATACATGGCTTTAATTTCAACTCGATACCTCCACGCAATCCGGAGATAAAGTTTCTTGACAGACAGACAGACAGGCAGATGGACAACAAAGTAATCCTATAAGGGTTCCGTTTTTTCTTTTGAAGTACGGAACACTAAAATGTAGTTACAACTTACAATACCAATTATTAACTGCAGCCGCCGTAGGTCTTGCCACCCACGCAATAAAAGTCAAAATCGTTTGAACAAGCAGTAAAAAAAAGTTTGTCCAAATGTCTAAGCTTGTTGAGAATGGAACACTGCAACACTGCTCTAATTCAGCCATTTCCTCTCCTAACTTACTGTTGAATTATTTAGCCGGAAATGTTCGGTAAACCACTGCAGTCCATTTGGTAGTAAATCAATTTGTCATAATTCTGGGAAATTGATACCTATGCGTGGTACGGTGATATGTTTCCAGTTTAATACAAATATAATACCAGTACTCAGAATTTTTCCTTTAGGGTCATTTCTTAGTAAAGCTCGTTTGCTTACTTTTAAAAAATATTTTTTGAGAAATAAATATCTTTAAACCCAAATAGTCCGCATCACACGAGCGTTAGGATTCTTTGAAACTCTTGGTTTTTCTCTACAATAATATGCATGTATAATATACTTAAACTTTTCTCATGAATCACTCTATCAATTGGTGAAAATCACATGAAAATCTGTTCAACAGTTTTTGAGATTATTATACGCGCACATTAGTTGCCGCTAACGGATTTGCCATAATACATAATTATGTATTCACAAATATTAAAGTATATTTATAATTTGTCTATCACATATAGCACAAGCTCTGCTTAGTGTGAGACTAGATGGCGTTGTGTGATAGTTGTGGAATAATATTATTATTGGGGTAAAGACATCCAAAGGGCAATGGAAAGGGCTACGTTGGGAGTTTCCTTGCGTGATCGTATCAGAAATGTAGACATCCGCAGGAGAACAGCTAAAGTCGCCGACATAGCCCGAAGAATCGCCAAACTTAAGTGATAGTGGAAATTATGATCGTGGACTTATGTGATAGTGGACATTGTGATAGTAGAATTAAGTGATAGTGGACAGAGTACATGGCTCGTCTTCTTCTTTTCGTGTCGATGCAGTCTAACAATTTTTTTTCTAACCGATATTTAGTAACCTGTACAGCTCTGTTATTGGCCTCGTATTGATCCTGAAAAGTGCAGGAGGTTATGCAAGATAGGTAGCACAGCAGGTTTTCTTTTTAGGTAGGAAATTATCCAATGACTTCTCCCGCTTTGGGCGAAGCGGGAGGGCGTGTCAGAATTTTGTTGACTATAACTCACTCCTGTTCTGTCATCTAATTACACAAGGAAACTCCGAGCGTAGCCCTTTTCGTTGCCCTTTGGGTGAACTTAAAGTATTCTGATGACACCCATGGTAAACAACTACGTTTTAGAGCCTAGGTTTTATAATATATTTTTTTTAAGGTGTAGGTTTCTCTACTCACACCGACAAGATAATTACGCCCACACTAAAAATAGACATACCACCACAACAAAACGAATATAAAGATAAAATTTTCCAAGGAGCTGTAAATAGGCTGATATTGCATAAACAATCTATAATTCTTCCAAGTAATTTGAGTTTCTGTACCATTATACAAGATATCTGCATTTATAAGGATCACGAGACTACTGAGAATTTCGTCTGCAATTTTAATAAATTAGCCATAATCTTCTGTGCTCAATTTCAATGAATTAAAGCATAATATTAGGCTAACCAATTTTATCAACAGATAGATATTTTCTTACGAAATGTTCTAAGATATTTATTTGGCGAATAGATTTCAAAAATCATTATACACGTAAATTTTTTCGTCAATTTAAACTAGACGAGGGTAAACACTCTCCGTTAAGTGGAAAAAGATGTAAAACGAAGAAGATTTTCTTACAAAAATAGTGGTGAAATAGTCGCAAGCATCATCAAACTACGTTATAAGAGCGGTCTTGACTCTTATAACGCAGCTAAGTGAATCGAAGAATTCAAAAGAAAGCTAAGACAACGGAATCTAGAAGAACTGGGTGTAATTAAGTATTTAATCTTTTGAAAACCGTAATTACAGACACAATAGGTGTGCGGACATCGGTGTCCTCTTGGTTCTTGACAGTTTAAAGGAGAGTCTTACATTCGATTCCATTGAGTTCCTCCCGCCATCTTCGTCTTGATCTGCTTTTTTTTTAAAGTGGGTAATCATTTAATGACTTCTCCAGGTCCAGGGTGGAGCTGGAGGTTCCTTCTTTGAATTTTGCGTACCAGGATTACGGGTTTCCCTTTCAGAATTAACCCGAGGCCCTAGTAGGTTTTAACCCTGCTGGGCCCCAACGGTTTTGTTGACATTTCTTTAAGGCGCGCTTGGGACACTACTCGCCATCGACGACTCGGGCTCGGTCCAGACGGTCACAGGACCGATTACTCATCGTCCATAAGCTCACGCTTACGGTAGGTCTTGACCTGCTGCAAATTCGTCTGGTGTTTAGTAGGATCCGTTCACGCTAAACGATACGATTGTAACTTGGTTAGGCATTCTATTGTCAACACTAATATTCTACTAGGTTATCAGAAGTACATACCATGTGTCTCTAAGGTTAATATTTCTCATCCATAAGTTTTTTGATCTTGGGCCAAAAAATATCCATCTTGAAACAGATATGAGAATTTAATTTCCAACTTTTTCGTATCACTTATTTATCTACATAACTGCAGAGACCCTAAACTTTCTGCTTCAGCGAATATCGCAGTTTCTGATTGTTAAAAAATGAAAACAACAAAAATATCGTCTCTGGATCGGCGCCAAACGAAAAAATTACTCAGTTGCAGCTGCTTCTTCTATCTATGCATATTAAATCGTATTTATGTAACTGGCTGAAATAAATTGCTTTGAAGACGTTTGCAACTTCTGTTAAAGTATGAGCTCCTAGTACTTCGGCCAAAAAGATTTAATAAAAAATTATAATAAACCTGAAACTTGCACGAGCTCTTAACGCGATTCATTTGACGACCTAAACTGAACTATTAAAAGGAATGAGCTGTATAGACTCTTTAGTGTATCCATTTTTCTCGTTTCTGTGTTCGCACGTTTACGTAAAGCCCCTGATCCTAAGTTGAATTAATAGCACAAAAAGAATGATCACAATCTGTTTCTTTATTATAGAAAATATGACTCAATGAATTACTCGATTTAAAATTTTTCTTTTTGACTTATTTCTATTTTAATCCTTGCCTATGCTATCAAAAATAGCAAAAGCATAATTAACCTCATAATGTTCCCACTGCTGGGACTCAGGCCTCCGCTCATTGAGAGGAAATAGATATTCACAACGTGTGCCTTTTTCGAGGTTTTTTTTTATGGTAGCTAAAATCATCCAAGGACAAATCCCGCCCTTGGGTGGGGCGGGAAATAGTGTCAGACTCTTACTGACTAAAAACCTACCCTGTTCCATTCATTACCTTTGTTCAAGGGCCTCGGGTGACATTTTCACATAACCTTTGGCCCCAGTAGGTTCGGCCCTGCTGGGCCCCTACAGTGCCTTTTTCGAGGTGGAAAATCATCTAATTACTTCTCCCACTCTAGGGTAGAGGGAGAGGGCGTGTCAGAGTTTTACTGACTATAACCACACCTATATTTCTTCAGTTACATTTTGCGTTCTAGGAGCATGAATATCCAACGCGACCCTAGTGCAAGTTAGCGAATATCTAAATATATATTCATTAAAATACTAAAAAATCTATAACAACAATGTACTTCGCAGTAAACTGAAGAAAAATAGATTCCGAAATCCATCTTTGTTATTTAAAGCCATTACCCTAAAACAATTTCGCCACGGACGATTTAGTTTCAACGGTTCGGTAAGCTTGTGTGACCATGCATATTAATGAGACCTCCACGATACTCCTGGTCTCCTGGTCTCTTAAGTCTTATTAATTGACACTTACCCATTTAGCCTCTTAACCGTCACTTAAGTTAATGGCTGGACTAATTTGTATTAACTACTTATTAAATAATAATTTTATATCAGGTTGTAGTGTGTAGTGTAATCATTTCAACTTATGAATTCTTGGTATGTTACTATGGATCAAACTCGAATTTAGTTAATATATAACTTTATTTTGACTGGCCTGTTAGTCTAGTCGTTAGTAGTCCTGACTGCTATGCCGAAGGTCGTGGTTTCAACTTCCACCTAGAAAAAATGTGTGTATGATGAGCACAATCATTTATTTGTTCTATGTCTGGATGTAATTTTTTTATAATATGTATGTAAAAAAAATATGTTTATTAGTTGTCTAGTACTCATAACACAAGCTAATAGATTTCACAGCTATCACATGACGCCGTCTAGGCGTTATGTGATAGCTGTGAAATCTATATTCAAAAAACGAAATACCACACAAACTCCAAGCATAGCCCTTTCTATTGCACTTAGGGTGACTTCATAACGGCCAAATTATTTGTTCTCCCAATTTGATACCAACATCAAACGAAAAAGAAAAAAACAATATTAAAGGGTATTAACAATCTTAAACTTTTCGTTTTCATCGTTATTGACACTTCTTTGTCATCGCATCCACTAAAAGCTATTATACAAGTTGACGGTGTTATAATGGCATTTTCGGGGTATCTCACGACATCTCCGGTATCCAGAGGACTTTACAAAGAATGCCGTAAAAGCGTAACTTGATAATCTTCTAACTTCTGGTGACATGGCGCTGAAAATGTTGTGGGGTACAAGCTGTAAGACATAAGCGGCGATGATCGAATTAAAACATTTTTTATAGGATAAGGCAAAGTTATATAGGGGCGAAAGATTTTGGAGTGGTGGACGACGCAGCTTTGAAGGGAGGGACCAGGTGAGGGTCGCTGACGCCGATTACCCACGGCCTACAGTCCACACCTACAGGGGTCCTGTAGGCGTCAGCGTCAGCAATGGGTCGAGTCGTCGACGGCATGTAATGTTCCACGCGAGCCTCAAAGTGATGACAGCAAAACTGTAGCTCAGTAGGGCTGAAGTTTGCTGGCACCATGGGCCGTTAGTTGCCCTGTGATTTTAGTCAGTCAAAGTTTGACACAGCCTCTCGCTGCGCCCTAGAAAGGGAGATGTCATTAGATGATTTTTATTTTGAAAAATAAGGTGACGGTCACGGAAATTCAACAAACTTTTAAGTTAATGAAGAAAATGATATGGCCGTTTATGTCGCAAAAATATTATATTTCGACTCCTTGTTAACTTATGACCTCCCGGTAACTTAGAATCCTGAAATTTGGCATGAAGCACAAGTATAGAAAAAAAGTATGAAAACGGTAAATTTGAAGTAACGTCATAAAAAAAAATACGACTCGGGAAAATCTTCGTAACTCTATTCGGGATTTTAACTGTTTTTAGTAAATTAGTACGCCAGTCCGACTCGCACTTGCCCAGTTTTTTTATTACATATTCTTATCAACAAACTGGCTATCTTAGGTACCTGTAATAAAAAAAACGTCTACAGTAAACCAGTTTTGCTATCGCTTATGACTTAAACCAACTCAATAAAACTTGGTTTTATTGTCATATTCTCATTTTTGGGTTTACGACGCAATCGTCAAAGGGCAACTACGTTTAATCAATAGTAATAAGTTGTGAGATATTATTTCTTGATCCATTCTATAACCCCTTCTTGATACGGCACGTACTGTTCCCGCGCGCTTCAAGGAGTTGTCAGTAAACCGTAGAGACCCAGCAGGGTTGAAGCCTACTGGGGCCATGGATAATGTAAAAATCAACACCAACGCCTTGACACGAAGGCAAAGAAGGAACGGGATAGGTTTTTTTTAGTCAGTAAAAATCTGACACTATCTCCCGCTCCACTCAAGGGCGGGTTATTGGGTGATTTTTACCCACCAAAAAAAAGCCCTTGTTGATGATAACTTGAAACGTTATTATATGAAAGGAATAATATTTTCGAATTTAATTATACCTGCTCATTTTAAATATACCTACACTATCTCACCTGATAGTAAGCGATGATGTGGTCGATGATGGAGCACGCTTGCATAGGAAATAGCGTAATACCATTTTATATGACTAGCCTATTAGTCTAGCGGTTAGTGGCCCTGACTGCTATACCGAAGGTCGTGGGTTCGATTCTTACCCAGGACAAATGTTTGTGTGATGAGTACGATCATTTGTTTTGTGTCTGGGTGTAATTTATCAATAATATGTTTGTATTTAGAAATATATAAGCATGTTTATCAGTTGTATAGTACTCATCAGAACACAAGCTCTGCTTAACTCGGGACTAGACGGCGTTGTGTGATAGTTGTGAAATATTATTATTGTATGGAGCAAATGCATGAGTGTCTATGATTAAATTCACTATTATTGATATACTTTAAATCATTTAGTCCAGACTGGGGACAGGGCTGGACTAAATGAAATCATGTGTCGCCAAATAATTTGAAAAACATAATTGATTAATATTTTTGTTTTTATTTTGAACCTTACAACATAATTCAATTATTTATCGACACATTTCAGAGTAGTATTATGTCGAACGTATGTTCCGTCGAAATAGAGATCCGTCGAACAAGAGTGCATATCGAAAAAAGGTTCTGTCAAAGTATTGTTCTTCGAAGGTGTGTTGAAGTTTGTTCTGTAAGGCTAATGCTAGTCGAATATATGTTCTGTTGAAGCAATGAGTAGTCGAACTAGTGATTTTCGAAATTGAGACTGTGTCGAAATAATTAACTGTCGAAATTCAGAATGTCACTCCAAATATATATCAGATTTCTATAACCCATTAACTTTGTGACACGGTACCACTTTTTTACTTTTAAGTTGAGAAATCATCAAATAACTTCTTTTCCTTTCGGCGGAGTGAGAGGGCGTGTGTCTTTTACTGACTAAAACTCGACTGTTTTCCTTCAGTTGCCCTTTGGGTTCCAGCTTTGGTAACTCTTTAAACATTCCACAGTACTCGTATTGAGACTGCCTAAGCATATTTAGTAGGCGTTGTAAAAAAGACGAATTAGTTTATTAGAGGTTATCTCATTTTCCTATTGCTAAGTTATACAATGAGAAGTTTGATCACGTGGCTAATAAAAAATGCGTGGCTTGACTTTTCAAAAAAAAATTCTGCGTGCAACATGGTATCGTCGTCCAGGACATAGTCTACCCATGTGTTAAGTTTTATTGAAATTCGTCCAGCCGTTCGAGTGTAAAGAAGTAAAAACATACAAAATTTCAAATTTTTCAGGGTACCTACTTCAAAAGGAAAAAACGGATCCACTTTCTTGTCCGTTTGTCTATCTGTCTGTCTGTTTATCTAGACCCTTTATCTCGGGAACGCGTAGAGGCATCGAGTTGAAATTTAAACCATATTCACTCATCATCATCATCACTTAAAAGCTGCGAATATACGAGTATCATACTTCTAAGTTAACGGAAAAAAAGATACGGCCGTTTATGTCGCAAAAAAACATATATTTCGACCCCTCAAAGGAATCTAAATTCATAGGGTGCTTCCCGTTGACCTAGAATTCTGAAATTTGGCATGAAGCAAGGTCTTACAGCACAAGTATAGGAAACAATTTGAAAATTGTAAAGTAGTTATGTTACAATAAAACCTTTTTGCGATTCGGAAAAATCTTCGAAATTCGATTCGGGAATTGAATTGTTTTCATAGGTACGTTTGTACAAAACTCTCAGTACGCGAGTCCGACTCGCACTTGCCCGGTTTTTTTTTTAATTTATATAAACTAGTGCTTGACTGCGATCCCACCTGATGGTAGGCAGTGATGCAATTGTTGATGGTAATCGTTCCTTTTTTCTTTATTGTATATACAGTTTTAACAAAACAATAAAAACGGCAGTGGATGTACATAGGCGAGCTTAACTCATAATTGGGTTTTCTCACAGCAAACCGTATATATAAAAAAATTAGAAAGAAACCTTACATTTGAGGATATACAATCATGCACAATAAAACTTAATTACATAAATGATTACATCTAACTTAAAACCAAAAGTATACTAAATAGATATGTGTACAGCACACTATACATAAATATAACATATACAATATATATATAAATAAAAATAAAAACCTATACATACATATTTACGGGTCATGTTGATAGGAAATGTTCCTTAATTCTTCCCCTGAAAACCTCCAACGAAGGGCTAGCCCTCAATGTGTGTGGAAGAGAATTCCAGAGGCGCACAGCATGAACGGTAAAAGCGGTTGATGGTAGGGAGGTGTGTTTTAACTTTATATATAATCTAGCTCATCTTACACTGCTTTGAACAGGATTTCCTCATGAAGATAATAGCGCAGTTACTGAGTAACCAAATAGAATTTATTACGTCTATATCTGAGCAAGTTTGTGTGTGCTGACTCAGACTTGCATAACATTGAACAGAGTACTGTAAAGATATGGTAAGAAGGTTAATTTTGCAAGAGCATATTTGTGCTTTAGTCAGCTCAAATCAAGGATATTTTTCTAACATTACACTTACGTTTTCTTATGTAAGATAATCGTATGGTGAAATTTGATAAGATTCATTTTTACTTTTTAAAACTCAAATTGAATTATGAATCAGGATTAGGTAATCCTGATTCATAATTAAATTTTAGTTTTAATTCAGTTTGAGTAATGTATAAGTTCTTTTATACGGTGAAAAATCAGTTATTAACTTTTCTCACTCTAGGGGTAGAGAAAAGAAGTGTCAGACTTTTACTGACAAAAAACCCACCTTGTCTCTTCAGTTGCCTTTTACGTTCTTGAGTCACTATGACTCTTTCTAATAATTCCGCATCCATGTGAAGTTATACGAACTTCTGAAAGATGATGGAACATAGAAAGGTCATAGAACATAGATGATGAGACATAGAAAGACGATAGAACATAGAAAAATCATAGAACATTGGAGATGACACATAGAAAGATGATGGAACATGGAAAGATCATAGAACATAGATGCTGGAACATAGAGAGATTATGGAAATAGAAAGATGATGAAATAAAGATGGGTTTTGATCAGTCTGGTCAGAAAAGTCATTCGATGACTTCTGACCTCAAAAAAAAGCCGTGAGGAGTAGGCCTTCGTTTCTAATCTGACACACAGCGTACTAAAGTTCGCATATTCCTTGCCGCACGGATTCAACTCGTAAAAATAGTTGGTGTGTGCGGCCATCGTAAAAACGTCCTTTTGTCCCAAGTTATGTACGGAAGCGGTTTCGAGTTTACCGTACACGAGTTTTGGATGTAAACTTTTATGAAAAGTTGTAAAGTGAAAGTTTAGTTCGTAAAGTTGTGGAGAACTGATGAGTAAGATGGCTTTATTCTTGAAAACTTATCTTATTTTGTGTACACTCAAAATTTTGGAATAGATGTCCGTAAAATTTGAAGATGTGTGACTTCCACTAGTCCATATTGGATAAACTTAGGAGTTAAGTATCAGCTAAGTTATTTCAATATTCTTTCCTTCATTCCGCACTGGGTCAAATGGTTTAAATAAATATTTTGAAAGATAGATAATGAATTTAAATAATTGATAACGTAGGTACTTTTTTAGCATATATTATAAACCATGTAACTAGAATAATACACCCCTTTTAGAAAATATAGATAGTGTTTTTTAAAAAAAATTATTATGGTAATTGTACGAAAATCATATGGAAATTGACGTACTATTTTGGTAGCGAATCGATATTGGTATCTATGCCAGCATACACAATCACTCAATCCTTACGGTTTCCTGACATCTCCTTGACAGTCAAATGGCGAACGGCTCGCCGTCGGACCGTCCGATAACGCATCCGCATCGGCCCCAAAAAAGTTAAAATGTAGGTATACTATTATTTACTTCAATAAACTTAAATTAACTGAAATGACTGGCCTGTTGGTCTAGTGGTTAGTGGCCCTGGCTGCTATGCCAGCGGTCGTGGGCTCGATTCCCACCCAGGACAAATGTTTGTGTGATGAGCACAATCATTTGTTCTGTATCTGGGTGTAATTTATCTATAATATGTATGCATTTAGAAATATACAAGTTGTCTAGTATCCTAACACAAGTTCTGCTCAGCTTGAGACTAGACGACGTTGTGTGATAGTTGCATGGAATATAAAAAAAAAAAAACAGATTTTCAGGACGAAGAGCAATGGGTAGCTATGTAGTATCTCTACTCACACCGACACGATAATTCCCCCCACACTAAAAATAGTCGTACTACCACAGCAGAGTGAATACCAAGATAACATTTTCCAAGAAGCTGTAAATAGGCTGATATTGCATAAACAATCTATAATTCTTCCAAGTAATTTCAACTTCTAGACCGTTATACAAAATATTTGCATATAAAGGGATCACGAGACTACTGAAAATTGTCGGCAATTTTAACTTTTAAGGTTAATAAATTATGTTTAGTAGCCGTAATTCTTTTGTGCCTATCGCAAAATTTCATTGAATTAGAGCATAATATTAGGCGAACCAATTTGTTCAACTAGTAAGAACCAGAGCCAGGTAGTATCCCACCTGCCTGGGCTATAAATTGTTGGAACAAATCACCACGCCTTTCAACAGCCCGTAATAAACAATAAGAACAATTTTATTGCATACATAAAAATCTATCGTATTAGTAACAAATCTACAAAGAAAAAAACTTATCGCCTAGTGTTAGTAACAACCAATCTCCTAAGAAATTTCTACAGTTTTCAGGATGCGGTTTTACTGTTTCTCACTCTCCTCAGTAGCGACGCAGTTTTCTCCCGTATGGCCGTATACAGAAAGAAAGATGGCAGCCTGCGCCGATCTAACAGCGCCTATCGGAACCGGCCGGCGCGGATAATCTGCGCAGATAATAGGCGCCGAGTTTCTATACAAATTTTCAGCGCCTGTAGATCAACGCAGGCTGCCAGCTTTCTTTCTGTATACGGCCTATAATCGCATAGAAATTGTCAGTACGGGCTTGTGCAAATAAATGTCAACTGCCGGACCATTGTAGGTTTTAGTCCGTAAAAATCTGCAACTCCCTCACGCTTCGACCAGAGCGGGAGAGGTTATTTCATTTTTATTTTTTGATTTTGATTTTGTTATTTGATTTTGGGTTCCGTACAAACTAATTTATGGAAATAGTTCAATTTCTGGATTGCATCTCAAAAATATTTTCAAATAAAAAAAAAAATATTTTTGCGATTTATCTACAAATTTACAGTTTTCAGGTTTATTCCTATATTTCTTTTATAAAACCTTGCTTCTTGGCAATTTTCAGAGTTCTAGGTCAATGAAAGGTGCACTATGAATTTTAATTTCCTTGAGAATGTTGAAATATACATTTTCCTTTTTTTTCCGTTAACTTAGAAGTTTTATTTTTTCACAGCTTCGAGGGATCGCAAACCTGAGATTGTGGTTTTAATTTTATCTCGGTATATCCACGCGTTCTCGAGATAAAGGGTCTTAACAGAGAGACAGACAGACAGACGGACAACAAAGTGATCCTAATAAGGTTTCCGTTTTCCCTTTTGAGTTGCGGAACCCTAAAAAAAGCTCTCAATCTTAACACTTGAATACATTTTTCCACTTTTTCCAGTTCTATGTTCAACTCAAATAAAATCTGAGAGATGTACAATAATGTTTCATTAAGTAGAAGATTATTTTAGTACTGAGTCCTGATTTGCATTTACAAAGACTTCATAAAAGCTGACTTCAGCATTTTAGCCTAAAAGTAGTTGAAAAGTTAAGATCTACATCTCTTTAAGAGCTGTGATCCTGGTAACTGACATCAGATTCTGAAATAGTACATTTTGAAACAAGTGTAGAAAGTTTGTCATTGCGAGCGAGGCAGAATTCGCACGAGCCCTAGGCGAGTGTTTTAGAGCTGTGACAATGCTGCAGTAACAAATTTGCACGTGTAACAAACGACGGTTTTCAATGCACTTATGAATAAACGGAAGTAGACCAGCGACTTGTGATGCGATAAATGTAATAAAATTGTGGTGGGGTACACTTAGAAAAGTACACGTGCTCTCCACGCCACAATTTAATTGTATTGTTTAATTTTACGCAATAGACTATTTTCCGCAACAGCAAACAGTCTATTGCGATACAAGGAGGAGGACAATAAAAAACGAAAATGTGACTTGAAATTGTGACCTATTTGGTCACAATTTTGTTTTATAAGTCTGACACGGGAAAAGTCGCGGGAACCAGCTAGTACCTAATATAACATTAAGGGCTTTACTTTGTTGATGAACTAAATCAAGTGGTCATTAAACTTATCAACTTAAACTTAATTACTTTAGTGTTAATTAGGATCAAGTTAAGGACCAAGCCCAAGTCGTCGACTGCGCAAATAGTTACAGGCGCGCCTCAAGGAGTTGTCTGCAAACCGTCTGAAAGAAAGATTCGGCTCCAGTATGAAAGGCAACGAAGGAACAGGACTGGGTTTTTAGTCAGTATAAGTCTGACACTATCTCCCCCCCTCCCCCAAGGGCACGAAGATTTCATTGGATGATTTTTCCACCGGAAAAAATGGGTCCCTAAGAATTCTTCCTTGAAAATCAAGCCTTTCTCTGTAATGTAAAGATCTGAGTAATGTAAGATACTGTGCAGGGGAAGATGGTGTGGCTAGACTTTTATTATTACTGGAATATTACTAAAATTATTTATAAATTAAATTCTTGTTACTAACAACTTTTATGGACTGTTTTGTCTGAAATAAAAGATTTTTATTTTATTTTATTTATTTAACCTGTTGAATATCGTAATTAGAGACACAATAGAAAGACAATAGGTGTGCGGATGCCGGCTTCCTCTTGGGAAATAATGAATTAAAGAACTTGCTACGAGTACTAGACTCCATTTCTATTAAATAAATTAGACCTTTAAATAAAACTTTTACTGTACGTTCTTCAATTCTGTAGACATAAGGATGGCATTAAAAGTAAAAAAACCGGGCAAGTACGATTCGGACTCGTGCTCTGAGGGTTCCCCACTTTACCTATGAAAACAGTTCAATTCTCGAATTGAATTACGAAGGTTTTTCCGAATCACAAAAAAGTTTTTATTTGCGACGTAAAAAACAAATTTGCAGTTTTCAGATTTTTTTCTATACTTACTTGTGCTATGAGACCTTGCTTCATGCCAAATTCAAAAACAAAATCAAATTCAAAATATTTTATTTCATATGGGCACTTATAAAACGTCAGAAGCTAGTGCACAAGTGCTTTGGTAAGTGCCAAATTTCAAAATTCTAGAATAGAATAAAGGGAATTACCCTATGAATTTTAATTTCCTTAATAGTGTCGAAATATATGTTTTTTAGCGATATAAACGGCCGCATCTTTTTTCCGTTAAGTTAGAAGTTTGATTTTTTCACAGCTTCAAAGAACTGCAGACCTGAATACATGGCTTTAATTTCAACTCGATACCTCCACGCAATCCGGAGATAAAGTTTCTTGACAGACAGACAGACAGGCAGATGGACAACAAAGTAATCCTATAAGGGTTCCGTTTTTTCTTTTGAAGTACGGAACACTAAAATGTAGTTACAACTTACAATACCAATTATTAACTGCAGCCGCCGTAGGTCTTGCCACCCACGCAATAAAAGTCAAAATCGTTTGAACAAGCAGTAAAAAAATGTTTGTCCAAATGTCTAAGCTTGTTGAGAATGGAACACTGCAACACTGCTCTAATTCAGCCATTTCCTCTCCTAACTTACTGTTGAATTATTTAGCCGGAAATGTTCGGTAAACCACTGCAGTCCATTTGGTAGTAAATCAATTTGTCATAATTCTGGGAAATTGATACCTATGCGTGGTACGGTGATATGTTTCCAGTTTAATACAAATATAATACCAGTACTCAGAATTTTTCCTTTAGGGTCATTTCTTAGTAAAGCTCGTTTGCTTACTTTTAAAAAATATTTTTTGAGAAATAAATATCTTTAAACCCAAATAGTCCGCATCACACGAGCGTTAGGATTCTTTGAAACTCTTGGTTTTTCTCTACAATAATATGCATGTATAATATACTTAAACTTTTCTCATGAATCACTCTATCAATTGGTGAAAATCACATGAAAATCTGTTCAACAGTTTTTGAGATTATTATACGCGCACATTAGTTGCCGCTAACGGATTTGCCATAATACATAATTATGTATTCACAAATATTAAAGTATATTTATAATTTGTCTATCACATATAGCACAAGCTCTGCTTAGTGTGAGACTAGATGGCGTTGTGTGATAGTTGTGGAATAATATTATTATTGGGGTAAAGACATCCAAAGGGCAATGGAAAGGGCTACGTTGGGAGTTTCCTTGCGTGATCGTATCAGAAATGTAGACATCCGCAGGAGAACAGCTAAAGTCGCCGACATAGCCCGAAGAATCGCCAAACTTAAGTGATAGTGGAAATTATGATCGTGGACTTATGTGATAGTGGACATTGTGATAGTAGAATTAAGTGATAGTGGACAGAGTACATGGCTCGTCTTCTTCTTTTCGTGTCGATGCAGTCTAACAATTTTTTTTCTAACCGATATTTAGTAACCTGTACAGCTCTGTTATTGGCCTCGTATTGATCCTGAAAAGTGCAGGAGGTTATGCAAGATAGGTAGCACAGCAGGTTTTCTTTTTAGGTAGGAAATTATCCAATGACTTCTCCCGCTTTGGGCGAAGCGGGAGGGCGTGTCAGAATTTTGTTGACTATAACTCACTCCTGTTCTGTCATCTAATTACACAAGGAAACTCCGAGCGTAGCCCTTTTCGTTGCCCTTTGGGTGAACTTAAAGTATTCTGATGACACCCATGGTAAACAACTACGTTTTAGAGCCTAGGTTTTATAATATATTTTTTTTAAGGTGTAGGTTTCTCTACTCACACCGACAAGATAATTACGCCCACACTAAAAATAGACATACCACCACAACAAAACGAATATAAAGATAAAATTTTCCAAGGAGCTGTAAATAGGCTGATATTGCATAAACAATCTATAATTCTTCCAAGTAATTTGAGTTTCTGTACCATTATACAAGATATCTGCATTTATAAGGATCACGAGACTACTGAGAATTTCGTCTGCAATTTTAATAAATTAGCCATAATCTTCTGTGCTCAATTTCAATGAATTAAAGCATAATATTAGGCTAACCAATTTTATCAACAGATAGATATTTTCTTACGAAATGTTCTAAGATATTTATTTGGCGAATAGATTTCAAAAATCATTATACACGTAAATTTTTTCGTCAATTTAAACTAGACGAGGGTAAACACTCTCCGTTAAGTGGAAAAAGATGTAAAACGAAGAAGATTTTCTTACAAAAATAGTGGTGAAATAGTCGCAAGCATCATCAAACTACGTTATAAGAGCGGTCTTGACTCTTATAACGCAGCTAAGTGAATCGAAGAATTCAAAAGAAAGCTAAGACAACGGAATCTAGAAGAACTGGGTGTAATTAAGTATTTAATCTTTTGAAAACCGTAATTACAGACACAATAGGTGTGCGGACATCGGTGTCCTCTTGGTTCTTGACAGTTTAAAGGAGAGTCTTACATTCGATTCCATTGAGTTCCTCCCGCCATCTTCGTCTTGATCTGCTTTTTTTTTAAAGTGGGTAATCATTTAATGACTTCTCCAGGTCCAGGGTGGAGCTGGAGGTTCCTTCTTTGAATTTTGCGTACCAGGATTACGGGTTTCCCTTTCAGAATTAACCCGAGGCCCTAGTAGGTTTTAACCCTGCTGGGCCCCAACGGTTTTGTTGACATTTCTTTAAGGCGCGCTTGGGACACTACTCGCCATCGACGACTCGGGCTCGGTCCAGACGGTCACAGGACCGATTACTCATCGTCCATAAGCTCACGCTTACGGTAGGTCTTGACCTGCTGCAAATTCGTCTGGTGTTTAGTAGGATCCGTTCACGCTAAACGATACGATTGTAACTTGGTTAGGCATTCTATTGTCAACACTAATATTCTACTAGGTTATCAGAAGTACATACCATGTGTCTCTAAGGTTAATATTTCTCATCCATAAGTTTTTTGATCTTGGGCCAAAAAATATCCATCTTGAAACAGATATGAGAATTTAATTTCCAACTTTTTCGTATCACTTATTTATCTACATAACTGCAGAGACCCTAAACTTTCTGCTTCAGCGAATATCGCAGTTTCTGATTGTTAAAAAATGAAAACAACAAAAATATCGTCTCTGGATCGGCGCCAAACGAAAAAATTACTCAGTTGCAGCTGCTTCTTCTATCTATGCATATTAAATCGTATTTATGTAACTGGCTGAAATAAATTGCTTTGAAGACGTTTGCAACTTCTGTTAAAGTATGAGCTCCTAGTACTTCGGCCAAAAAGATTTAATAAAAAATTATAATAAACCTGAAACTTGCACGAGCTCTTAACGCGATTCATTTGACGACCTAAACTGAACTATTAAAAGGAATGAGCTGTATAGACTCTTTAGTGTATCCATTTTTCTCGTTTCTGTGTTCGCACGTTTACGTAAAGCCCCTGATCCTAAGTTGAATTAATAGCACAAAAAGAATGATCACAATCTGTTTCTTTATTATAGAAAATATGACTCAATGAATTACTCGATTTAAAATTTTTCTTTTTGACTTATTTCTATTTTAATCCTTGCCTATGCTATCAAAAATAGCAAAAGCATAATTAACCTCATAATGTTCCCACTGCTGGGACTCAGGCCTCCGCTCATTGAGAGGAAATAGATATTCACAACGTGTGCCTTTTTCGAGGTTTTTTTTTATGGTAGCTAAAATCATCCAAGGACAAATCCCGCCCTTGGGTGGGGCGGGAAATAGTGTCAGACTCTTACTGACTAAAAACCTACCCTGTTCCATTCATTACCTTTGTTCAAGGGCCTCGGGTGACATTTTCACATAACCTTTGGCCCCAGTAGGTTCGGCCCTGCTGGGCCCCTACAGTGCCTTTTTCGAGGTGGAAAATCATCTAATTACTTCTCCCACTCTAGGGTAGAGGGAGAGGGCGTGTCAGAGTTTTACTGACTATAACCACACCTATATTTCTTCAGTTACATTTTGCGTTCTAGGAGCATGAATATCCAACGCGACCCTAGTGCAAGTTAGCGAATATCTAAATATATATTCATTAAAATACTAAAAAATCTATAACAACAATGTACTTCGCAGTAAACTGAAGAAAAATAGATTCCGAAATCCATCTTTGTTATTTAAAGCCATTACCCTAAAACAATTTCGCCACGGACGATTTAGTTTCAACGGTTCGGTAAGCTTGTGTGACCATGCATATTAATGAGACCTCCACGATACTCCTGGTCTCCTGGTCTCTTAAGTCTTATTAATTGACACTTACCCATTTAGCCTCTTAACCGTCACTTAAGTTAATGGCTGGACTAATTTGTATTAACTACTTATTAAATAATAATTTTATATCAGGTTGTAGTGTGTAGTGTAATCATTTCAACTTATGAATTCTTGGTATGTTACTATGGATCAAACTCGAATTTAGTTAATATATAACTTTATTTTGACTGGCCTGTTAGTCTAGTCGTTAGTAGTCCTGACTGCTATGCCGAAGGTCGTGGTTTCAACTTCCACCTAGAAAAAATGTGTGTATGATGAGCACAATCATTTATTTGTTCTATGTCTGGATGTAATTTTTTTATAATATGTATGTAAAAAAAATATGTTTATTAGTTGTCTAGTACTCATAACACAAGCTAATAGATTTCACAGCTATCACATGACGCCGTCTAGGCGTTATGTGATAGCTGTGAAATCTATATTCAAAAAACGAAATACCACACAAACTCCAAGCATAGCCCTTTCTATTGCACTTAGGGTGACTTCATAACGGCCAAATTATTTGTTCTCCCAATTTGATACCAACATCAAACGAAAAAGAAAAAAACAATATTAAAGGGTATTAACAATCTTAAACTTTTCGTTTTCATCGTTATTGACACTTCTTTGTCATCGCATCCACTAAAAGCTATTATACAAGTTGACGGTGTTATAATGGCATTTTCGGGGTATCTCACGACATCTCCGGTATCCAGAGGACTTTACAAAGAATGCCGTAAAAGCGTAACTTGATAATCTTCTAACTTCTGGTGACATGGCGCTGAAAATGTTGTGGGGTACAAGCTGTAAGACATAAGCGGCGATGATCGAATTAAAACATTTTTTATAGGATAAGGCAAAGTTATATAGGGGCGAAAGATTTTGGAGTGGTGGACGACGCAGCTTTGAAGGGAGGGACCAGGTGAGGGTCGCTGACGCCGATTACCCACGGCCTACAGTCCACACCTACAGGGGTCCTGTAGGCGTCAGCGTCAGCAATGGGTCGAGTCGTCGACGGCATGTAATGTTCCACGCGAGCCTCAAAGTGATGACAGCAAAACTGTAGCTCAGTAGGGCTGAAGTTTGCTGGCACCATGGGCCGTTAGTTGCCCTGTGATTTTAGTCAGTCAAAGTTTGACACAGCCTCTCGCTGCGCCCTAGAAAGGGAGATGTCATTAGATGATTTTTATTTTGAAAAATAAGGTGACGGTCACGGAAATTCAACAAACTTTTAAGTTAATGAAGAAAATGATATGGCCGTTTATGTCGCAAAAATATTATATTTCGACTCCTTGTTAACTTATGACCTCCCGGTAACTTAGAATCCTGAAATTTGGCATGAAGCACAAGTATAGAAAAAAAGTATGAAAACGGTAAATTTGAAGTAACGTCATAAAAAAAAATACGACTCGGGAAAATCTTCGTAACTCTATTCGGGATTTTAACTGTTTTTAGTAAATTAGTACGCCAGTCCGACTCGCACTTGCCCAGTTTTTTTATTACATATTCTTATCAACAAACTGGCTATCTTAGGTACCTGTAATAAAAAAAACGTCTACAGTAAACCAGTTTTGCTATCGCTTATGACTTAAACCAACTCAATAAAACTTGGTTTTATTGTCATATTCTCATTTTTGGGTTTACGACGCAATCGTCAAAGGGCAACTACGTTTAATCAATAGTAATAAGTTGTGAGATATTATTTCTTGATCCATTCTATAACCCCTTCTTGATACGGCACGTACTGTTCCCGCGCGCTTCAAGGAGTTGTCAGTAAACCGTAGAGACCCAGCAGGGTTGAAGCCTACTGGGGCCATGGATAATGTAAAAATCAACACCAACGCCTTGACACGAAGGCAAAGAAGGAACGGGATAGGTTTTTTTTAGTCAGTAAAAATCTGACACTATCTCCCGCTCCACTCAAGGGCGGGTTATTGGGTGATTTTTACCCACCAAAAAAAAGCCCTTGTTGATGATAACTTGAAACGTTATTATATGAAAGGAATAATATTTTCGAATTTAATTATACCTGCTCATTTTAAATATACCTACACTATCTCACCTGATAGTAAGCGATGATGTGGTCGATGATGGAGCACGCTTGCATAGGAAATAGCGTAATACCATTTTATATGACTAGCCTATTAGTCTAGCGGTTAGTGGCCCTGACTGCTATACCGAAGGTCGTGGGTTCGATTCTTACCCAGGACAAATGTTTGTGTGATGAGTACGATCATTTGTTTTGTGTCTGGGTGTAATTTATCAATAATATGTTTGTATTTAGAAATATATAAGCATGTTTATCAGTTGTATAGTACTCATCAGAACACAAGCTCTGCTTAACTCGGGACTAGACGGCGTTGTGTGATAGTTGTGAAATATTATTATTGTATGGAGCAAATGCATGAGTGTCTATGATTAAATTCACTATTATTGATATACTTTAAATCATTTAGTCCAGACTGGGGACAGGGCTGGACTAAATGAAATCATGTGTCGCCAAATAATTTGAAAAACATAATTGATTAATATTTTTGTTTTTATTTTGAACCTTACAACATAATTCAATTATTTATCGACACATTTCAGAGTAGTATTATGTCGAACGTATGTTCCGTCGAAATAGAGATCCGTCGAACAAGAGTGCATATCGAAAAAAGGTTCTGTCAAAGTATTGTTCTTCGAAGGTGTGTTGAAGTTTGTTCTGTAAGGCTAATGCTAGTCGAATATATGTTCTGTTGAAGCAATGAGTAGTCGAACTAGTGATTTTCGAAATTGAGACTGTGTCGAAATAATTAACTGTCGAAATTCAGAATGTCACTCCAAATATATATCAGATTTCTATAACCCATTAACTTTGTGACACGGTACCACTTTTTTACTTTTAAGTTGAGAAATCATCAAATAACTTCTTTTCCTTTCGGCGGAGTGAGAGGGCGTGTGTCTTTTACTGACTAAAACTCGACTGTTTTCCTTCAGTTGCCCTTTGGGTTCCAGCTTTGGTAACTCTTTAAACATTCCACAGTACTCGTATTGAGACTGGTTGATAGGCCTATCCGATTTTTTTTAATTGGTAAAATCTAGTGCTTAACTGCAATCCTACCTGATTGTAAGCAGTGATGCAGTTGATGATGGTGAGGCGCACTAGTTTATTAATAGCCTATTCACTCTAGGCTTAAAGACAAATAGGTAAATTATAATCGGACTGGAAGACCGCAGCATGCAAATTGCTTTCATAAAATAGTATCAATAATTAATCAAACAGACGAGAAAAACGAAAATTTATATTTATGGATTTGGATGAAACCTGGTACATGGGTAGTTCATGACCTAAAATAATACATAGTATACTTTTATGCCGGGAGAATGCATATATTGCATGAATGACGAAACCGCCGGCAAAAAACAGTGATTTATAAATGCCAAGTTGCTGGCATTGCATAACGGTAAGGGCCTCCAAACCTGTGCTCAGTTGAGCTCGCTGCACGCCATTAGACGCAATGAGTTTGCAACCGGTTCAGAACAAATTTGGAGAACCTGAAATCAGCGGATTTCGAAGACACGAAATAAATTCGACGGCGCGCACTGTTCCCGTGCGCCTCGAGGAGTTGTCAGCAAACCGTAGAGGCTCAGCCTGCTAGCTGCAGGCAGGCAGGGTTGAAGTCTACTGGGGCCAAGGGTCTGCTTCTGAAAGGAAGGCTCGGCCCTGGTATGAAAGGCAACGAAGGAACGGGGTAGGTTTTTAGTCAGTAAGAGTCTGACACTATCTCCCTCTCTTCCCAAGGGCGGGAGATGTCATTGGATGCTTTTACCCACCACCAAAAAAAAAGTCAAGAAATAAATTATATTCAAATGAAATCACCTATTTTATAACAATTTCTCTCTTTCAATGATAGAAATATTGATTCAATTCGATCGATTCATTCGATTCTTTGATTCATAATGACTGTTTTGTAGCTGGAACAATTAAGCTTTTTCTGAAAGCAATTTTTTTTTCTATGCTATTTTAGCAGACATCGATTTTTCCGAAGAGTTACCGTGACTTTTTAACGTAAAGGACAACATATGGAACACAGGTGATTTATACTTAGTAAAAGTCTTACACCCACCTCTCGCTGCACTCGATTGCAAAATGGTTTTCATGATTTTTTCACTAAAAATAATAATAATAAAAAATAATTTCAGTAGTGCTAGCTATTTATTGCATACATATGTATTTCAAAAAAACAGACATTAATTGGAATAATTTTAGAATTTATATTCGCTTTCGAAAAATCTAATAAAAAAATTAGTTAATATCTTTCTATGATCATAAAAAAAAAATACTTTAAATTGTCGGAGCGGTGACGCCGCAACGTTGCCGCTCTAAAAGCATATAATGACTAATATGCGTCTGTTGTCCATAAAGCTACGGGTACGTAGACAGTAAGTCAACAATGACAGCTGAAATTGAACACTAAGGGGTGCCGAACGTGTATTTTAATACCTCACATGAATATCGTGGAGATAAAAAATGAAATATCATAATATAACCCGCTGTTTTCCTGGCCCACCACTGTCCGCGTCATCGCTCATCAATTTAATGAGTGACGGCTGCCAGCGGTGGCCATTAATCTCGCGGAAACGAGCGCTGCACATTGTCATGGTAATTACGGCCTTTGCTTCTGCTATCCGGGTCTGGAGTTCTATCGACGCCATTTTAATTATGAGGTTTGAGAAAAATCTGGATATTAAATAGTTGGATGTTTTCTGAAAAAAAAAAAACCGTATCCAAGTAGTTATGTGGCATTTTTGCTGAACTGGACCTATTTGGAATATCCGCGAGACACACGTTAGGTTTTTTTTTTTTAAATCTGATGTGTCTACCATGCTACCAAATAAAATATTTTTCTTTCTTTCTTTGTGAAAACCACCATTTATGTATGTTGTCTGATAAAAATAAAAAGCGATCTAAATTAGGTCTTTTTTTATTATTGATAGGATCGCGTTTGACCACTATCTCACCTGATGGTAAGCGATGATGAGGCCGACGATGAAGCACGCTTGCCTAGAAGTAACCTATTCACTCTTGACTTAAAGACCCCTAGGTTGTTGCTATGACTTATCAATAAAATTATTCTCAGGAATTTTATTTTATATAGAAAGTAAATCTAGAATCCCTGTATGGTTACATGGTCCATCAGGACCTGTTACTGAGCCAGCGAGAATGGAAAGTCACCTCCTTTTGCGAACGAAGGAGGTGGCGGGAACCGTTATAATTCCAATAAATAAACACTCAAACACTCACTCACATGGACGTCGAAATCGATGGCAAGTAATGTGTAACTCTCCATCCGATAGTGACTAAGCTCGGGTAGACAGCACAGGAGTGGGAGGAGTTATTTAATAATTTCGCATGAAAAAGGAAGGTATTGCTGTCTTCTATCCATAACCAATGACCACAGAAGCGAAACCGCAGGAAAAGCTTATGTAGGTAAACATACGTTTGTTAAATCTTCACGAACGAATGGCTAAACAAAATTTCAATGAAAGGGCATAAGGATCAATGTCACTTTTGTCAATTTTGATGGCAAAACCGTTACTTAAAAGGGAAAAATGTTCCTTCTTTTCAGTTTCTTCTCCTCGGTTTTCGTGACAATTAGGAACCTAGCTTCCTACTTTTCATGAAAACCGAAGACAAATTTTCACCACTAAAATTTAAAAATGTTGATATTAACCCATAAAATACTTTTTGTCACAAGTGTAAGTCCCTTTGGGGCTATTTTCGACTGTTGCGCGTTTGAAACCGCTCGCAACAGCTTGTCTTTGTAATGTATACGTCAATGAAAGGCAGAGATCCAGTAACGAGTGATTTATTAAAATCTGTAACCTACTCTCATATATTTTATGATCGAGTACCTACCGACATAACAGTCTTTACTCTCACTGTTTCCGACATCGTTTTCCTTTATTCTTACAATGCCAAAAACTACAAATTTTTATGGACAGGAACTCCTGCAAACAAAAGAAATCAATATCTATTAAACTGGTTTTCATCCGACGACTCGCGCACCAAGCGGATATAGAATGGCACAGCCTGTCTAAAATTCATTAGGTACACTAGACAAACTGCCGGCGTTCCACTGGCTATCCAGGTAGTTTAATTACACTGTGGCAAAGAGAGAAAAAGGACTTTTCAGAGTTTTTAGCGGGATTTCTTTAGGTGAGTTCAGTCTAGGTTTTTTTTTTTGTAACATGATCTGAGAACACTTTTGAATAAGGGTAGAGGAAAACCAAATAAACTAGAGATGGGTTGTTTGAAATATTATACCACCGTTAGGTAGAGGTATCTGGAACAAAGTGTAAAGTCCCAAATACTCCTTGGTTCTGGCTATGGTAAGGAGTCAGGAGGGATGGCAGGCGGTCGCCTTCTTCTGCGAAGCGGTAATGCTAGCAAAGGAGGAGGGCGACCGCATCAGGCAGAGGCAACGGGGCGCTCGCTCCAGCCGCTGCCGGGATTCCGATCCCGATTTCCGGCCACCATAGGTACGGGCTTGCGAACGGCGTGCAAAGGGTAGCACATTGTCCGAACGTCCGGTAATCAACCGGACCGAGCCCAAGTCGTCGACGGCGCGTTCTGTTCCCGCGCGCCTCAAGGAGCTCTCAGCAAACCGTAGAGGCCCAGCCTGCTAGCTGCAGGAAGGCAGGGTCGAAGCCTGCTGGGGTCAAGGGCAGTTTTCTGAGAGGAAAGCTCAGCCCCGGCATGATAGGCAACGAAGGAACGGGGTAGGTTTTTAGTCAGTAAGAGTCTGACACTACTTCCCGCTCCGCCCAAGGGCGGGATTTGTCATTGGATGATTTTACCTACCATAAAAAAAAACCTTAGGTCCAACTTTTATCTCCTAAAAACAACAAAAACCAGTATTCAATGAAAATCATTTTTTCATAGCAAGCTTTTAGCGCGATGAATACATAAATACGAGTAATAATGAATACTCATCAAAACCATTATAAAAAGCCCAAACATGATAGGGTTATCTTATTGCGCTTATTACCGAGTTCAAGTCAAGACGAAGTATACGAGCCCAAACTCGATGGGTTTTTTTATGGTAGGTAAAATCATCCATTGACAGAGCCCGCCCTTGGGCGGAGCGGGAAGTAGTGTCAGACTCTTACTGACTAAAAACCTACCCCGTTCCTTCGTTGCCTATAGTGCCGGGGCCGGGTCTTTCTTTCGGAAGCTGACCCATGACATAAGCAGGCTTCGACCCTGCCTGCCTGCAGATAGTAGGCTGGGCCTCTACGGTTTGCTGACAGCTCCTTGAGGCGCGCGAGCCCAAACTCTATGGGGTTGTATCGTTTAACTACCGAGTTACTATGGCCACCTTTCTGTTTCATCATCAGATCAGCTCCATGTCATAATAATTTTATATTGTCATTTGATTAAAACATTCACGCAAAATGTCAGCTCAATCAGTAACCGCGAAGTGGATCCAATTTAATTTGCAAGATTTGATCACAGACAAACATCGGGACAAGTGAAACTAAATAAAAGCTTGTAATATACATCTTTACAGGATCAATTAAGACAAAGTTAGGTAACATAAAAAACTCTTTATTATGCACTATAAATGACAATCATCATCATCATCAGCCTTTTAATGTTCCCACTGCTGGGACACAGGCCTCCTCTCTAGGAGAGGGAAAGGGGCCGTAATCCACCACGCGGGCCCAGTGCGGGTTGGTGGATGTCACATGTCTTCGAATTTTGGTTCTAGGACATGCCAGTTTCCTCACGATGTTTTCCTTCACCGTTTTGAGAGCAGTGGTATGAAATAAATTGCACAAAGTAATGCGCCTGCCCGGGTTTGAACCCGTGACCTACAACTCGTAAGTCGGGGCCGTTACCACTCGGCCACCACTGCTCTCAAAATGACAATAAAACACTCAAGAGCCCAAATATTTTATTATGTTTCTTGCTATTCTCTCTTTCTAAGCAGTTTGTTTGCACTGCCATGTATAAATTCATCATTGTTTCTCCCTAAATAAAAATTCCTAAAGCAACCTTCTTAACAAAGACAGCCCTTGATGAGACGCATTAAGAGGCCTGTTACGTACTTTTGTAGTCCGTAAACATACCTGTATCACAGAACAGAAACATACGCAGAAGATCGGCTCCAAAGGTATGGACAGCTTCATCAAGTAAATGGTAAATAGTTTTTATATTTTATTAGTTTTTTTTTTTTTTTATCTGCTATTCAATTATGAAATAAATACATCCAATACACTATTTGACTTCTTGAGATTTTTAACCATTTGATTTAATAATATTTACAATTTATTCATACACAATGATTATTCTGGTTATTAAAATTTTATTTTATTACAGAAACAAAAGAAACTTAAATATTTACTAAGTATTTATACTAAACCTGTGTACATAAAAACTAAACTAAGAATGTAGTATACTAGACCTAACTATGTACAAATATAATACAAAAACACCAAATACACTCAGGCGTCGAAGTACTTCTCCACATCGCTGTCATCCGGAAACGTACCCAGAAGACTGGCAGCATTGCCTGCCACGTTGAATGGCAAGCCCTCGGGTCACGCAAAGTGTTATGGGGTTATGGTTATTATTCTTAATTTTTTGCCATCATATTTATCATGTTAACGCACGCCGCAACGTAGAATTTTGCAGTAACGCGACGCGAATACCATAGCCTTATTAAATGGGTGTATCCAGTTTCTTCAATTGTCGTTTATTAAAAATAGAGTAATGTCTCCTTAATAACAAAAAAGCAATAAATTTATTACACCAAAAATCACGGGGAACTGGTTATCCTACAATACGTCAATAAAGCGCTCTTTTTCGCAATACCACAACGCAACGTTCAGCAGCGCGTTATGTTGCAGCGCTGCGTTGCAACGCGGTCTTGTTCTGGCTCGTACGGAGATCTGAAGCAAATAACGTTCGCGAGCGTGCTTACTCTCGCTATGGAGAAGTTTGTCCGCGGTAATTTTTTCTGAAAGAGTTAGGCTGCGTCTGCATGACTGTATATTATAAATCCTATTTCAGCAGAAGTTATGGGCAAAAATTCAGACTGCCAACTGCACAAGACGAGATTGTTGGGCTGCGGAATAGTCTCTGGAACTCATCGATATATGTATATGTACTACGCCCTTTGCGTTCCAGCATCGTCGCAAGAATATAGGTCGATGCTGAAATGCAAAGGGCAATTGTTGGAATTCGAGTGGGTTTTAGTCAGTAAAAGCATTACATTCTCATAAAGTGGGAGTTGTTGATGGTTGCCCCTCTCACTCCAGAAAAAAAACCTCTTAAAAAATTAGACAAGAAAATTCTAAATTGGTCTAAGCACGTAACCTCGTTATTATCAGCACTTGCAACTAAAACCAGTGAAGCAGACTCTATGAATACATATATTTTTGCTCTTATATCGAGTCAACCTTCTGTAATATAATGATACACACTGACGTGCTATTTTGTGGACATAAGTATATATACTAAAGCAAAGAGTTGTGAAGACAATGAGACGCGTTCTGAAACGTTTGGAGCGAATTCAAAGGTCACACTGTGCCGTGCCAAGTTAGCATAGCTACATATTTGTGTGTTTTTATTATGTACGAGTATGTAAAAGGTACAATTTTGCTGTTAAAATACGAGGTTTTGTTATCACTCATAAAAGTATGAAATCTTTACCCATTTTTCGACCCTCATCGTGTGATAAGCGAATGAAAAAGAACTTAGAATTAGCATTGCTATTTAACGTTTCTAGCTTTAAAAGCTTCTTCAATTATCATCATCATTTCAGCTGACAGACGTCCACTGTTTGATAATTATAGGCTAAGTGTCGCCACAATGAACGGTCCTGTGCGTCTCACATACATCGGATTCCAGCCTTCCTCACCAGGTTATCGGTCCAACCTTGACTGGCCTGTTGTTCTAGTGGTCAGTGGCCCTGACAGCTATGCTGGAGGTCGTGGGTTCGATTTCCACTCAGGACAAATGTTTGTGTGATGAACATGATCATTTGTTCTGTGTTTGGGTGTAATTTATCTATAAAATGTATGTATTTAAAAATATATAAGTATTTTTATCAGTTGTCCAGTACCCATAACAAAAGCTCTGCTTAGCTTGGGACTAGACGGCGTTGTGGGATATTATATTATTTTTTGGGAGGCTTTCCAACGCTCCGTCTTCTGGTACGCAGTCACAGCTCCAGAATCTTTCAGCCCCAATGGCCATCTGATCTGCTTGCAATGTACTTTTCCCACTGCTACTTAAGTTTGGCAATCTTCAGACCAAGTCAGTAACCTTGGTTTTCCTACGGGTACCTACATTCCTGATTTGATCACGCAAGGAAATTTTTCATTGTCCTTTGGGTAACTTTAAGCCTAGTGATGAGGCCCATTGTGATCGATAACGTCTCAGAGTCATATACCCATATGTAATGTTTGGCAAAAGCTACTATTTTTTTTTTAATTATGATAGACTCGCACTTGCCCATTATCTTACCTGATGGAACGATGTGGTCGACAATGGAGCATACTTACCAGGGGCGTAGCTGTCGCCGTAACTGCCGTATCAATGATACGATGTATGCAAAATTCGCAACATGTCATGTTTTTCACAACCGTCTCGTAGATTAAACCAAGCATTTGTAAAAAAGCACCATTTTTCTATATACGGGGCCCCGGTGGGACTTTTGATACCAGGCCCCTGTGGGACTAGCTACACTACTGATGCTTACTTAGACGTACCTATTCACTCTTTATCTAAAAACCCTCAAGTTGAAGCTATCGGAAAACACAGACTCTGAATAAAGAATCAGGGAATTCTACTCACACAAATACGTACCTATACTTTTACCTAATCATTAATCTAATTTAAAAACGACAATATCTCACTAGGTTCACATAAACAATACCCTATTTTATAGGTAGCGTTAAAGTGAGACACATTTCGAATTCCGTTCATCCGTGAAACTGAAATCTGAGCTACAAAGTCGTGTCCTATTATGCAAACGAAGCTGATCCCATTGCCAACACTTAGCCAGCCGTATTACAATGTAATATTAAATAGTTTCACTACATTCCTAATACCCTAGTACTTGTGTACGTAGCCAAGTGTGTGGTAAAGTTAATAAGAGACCCTATGATATTTGGGGATTTCATGGGTAAATGGTGATAGTCGAATGGTTTGAGCTCTGCCAGGGCATTAGGATAAAACCAGGATAGTTGCCCCACTTTTTGAAATGACTTTATACGAGTATCTCTTTGTACAAAAGCAAGATTCATTATTTGCAAAATGTATAGGTAGGTACTATGGTTTATTATCTTCATTTTTATGAAAGGAATAAACATTATCTTTGATATTTCCAGAGTATTGGCGATTTTTGTGGACCTCTAAATTTTGGGGCATCTGTCTCATTTAGGGGATAGTTATCTAATCCAGGTAAACTACATTTAGGATAGATGCCCTGTCGAGCCGTCCCATGAAATCGCACAGAGACATGCAATACGGTCAACTTAGTTTTAGTTGCAGTCTCTCGATAGACAAATAATATATCATGTTTTTCATTTGCGAAACTAGAGTAATTGCAATCAAGGCAACTATACCCCAGGGTACCCCAGGGGTGACTATCCGGGTTTTACCCTATTCAAAAGTATCACTGCAGCCCTGTAGCGTAATTGGCATCTGAAAGAACGTAGGTAGATATTCTAAAGAATATCCATCATTACTAAAGTAAAAGACTAACAATGCCATTTCGCTCCACCCAATTCTTGAGACTTAAAAAAAAAACTGGGCAAGCGCGAGTCGGACTCGCGCACTGAGGATTCCGTACAAACTTATCTATGTGTTATTAAACTTATCTATATATTAGTCTTGAAGGTTTTCCTGAGTCGCAAAAAGTGTTTTTATTTTTTCGTGACGTATCAAAAACTTACTGTTTTCAGATTTATTCCTATATCTTTGCTATAAGACCTTGCTTTATGCGTATGAATTTTGATTCCTTGAGAGTGTCGAAAACGTATTTTTTTGCGACATAAACGGCCATTTATCTTTTTTTCCTTTAACTTAGAAGTTTGATTTTTTTCACAGCTTCAAGGAACCGCAGACTTGAGTTATGATTTTAATTTCAACTCGATTCCTCCACACGTTCCCGAGATAAAAGGCCTTGACAAACAGATGGACAACTGATCTTAAAAGAGTTCCGTTTTTTCCTTTTGAAGTACAGAACCCTAAAAAATAATTGCAAACTACGCTGCAGGCATACTCGGTGTTTACGGACGACGAGTAATAATAATGGCCAAAAAATATAATGTTATTTCGACCAACTAAGGTTCGTAGCATAAACACAATAAACACACATGGTAACACAATAAAATAACAACAAAAGTGCGCACTTCAAAAAAGTGGATCTCCAAAGTTAACCCATACATGGTTAGTTTTAGAAGGTCGACCAACTTATCATTTCGAGATGTGGCCTCTCCACGGCCACTTAAATTACGCGAATCTTATCTATAGAGCTATCCACTATTATAAAGAGAAAATACTTATAATATATTTTATTTTGTTTTTTTATTATAATGAATAAACCTTAAACTACAGGGCCGATTTCATTTTATTTTTTTACCAGTAGAGTGCTACTTTATCACTGAGTGACATAGGCATATTTACTACTTACACGCAGGCGAAGTACTTTTTTAGTAGTTTTATAAAAACTTTTTGCGGAGTTCACCATAAAACATTTTTAATTTCTCATTTATTTTAGACAAAGGCATGAAACCATAGAACAGATACATAGGGTTGTAGAAAAAAAATCACTTTTCTTATGAACGGAAACAATACTGATTGGCTACTTTTTTAGACATTTTCCAGGCTTTCGATCAAGTTCAGCATGAGGGTCATCTATATAAAACTAAAAAAAACCACTCACAATAAATTACTACATGATATTTACTAAGATTTATCCGGAAAAGAGGTACTTCTTTGTTGAACAAGGCTGTGAAGTAACTGGACTATATGAAATTCGGGCAGGAGTTCCGCAAGGCAATGTGCTGGGTCCCACTTTCTTCTTACTGTACACCGCTGATCCTTATTTCTAATTTTAAAGTTAACCTTTTCTTTGTCTTATTTAATTGACTGGACTATTAGTAAATGATAAATCAATGTTGATTAAGGTAATTTAAAACGAAATTACGATTCGACCGATCATCATCATCAACAGTCAAAAGAGGTCCACTATTGGACTTAAGCCTCCCCAAGTATCAGCATAACGACTGGATTCCTGTGACCTTCAGGTCATCGCTTTGAATAGTGGGAAGCCTCCCAACGCTGCTTTTTCCGCTATTTGGTCGCCATTTAAAGTGAACAATAATAATAATTAAAAAAAAATCTACCCTCATTAAGGTTCTTAACAAGGAATTTCCTCTGTTCGTAATAAAACAACATTGACCGTAAAATTCCACAGTGGCATAGGAAACTCACATTTTTTCATCTAACCAGGGGCCCAAGTCTGCTATTTTTGTAAATTCAACATTCCAACACGATCCCATTGTCATTTTGCTAAAAGTTCTTAATCTGTTAAATTATAATGGTCGATCATTGGTCTGTCAGGGTCTCGTAAACGAATGGTGGTAGAATGACTTTGTTGTATTAAGCCAAATTTAATGGTAAGTCACTAATCAAAGGAACTGTCAAAATTTTAGCAGATAAGGTACCCCATACGTCAGACATTCATATGTCATTATGTACGAGATTACCATTTCTTTCAATGTTGTGTCAGTGATTGACTATTTGAATGTCATAATGACGCACTTATATTAGTACATTACTTAACTTGTCAAAATCAACAATTATGAAATCAATTATAGCCTATTCTGACAATATTGTAATAGCAGACTTGAGGCCCTGGTTATTGGTCTACCTTGTGGGAAGCCTTCCAATTCGACCGATTATGTAATAAAGCGAGCCTAAATACAATAATATTCTAGTAAGTAAAGGTCGGTATAAATTCCTTTATAATACCTATATAAACCTTATATTGTATCTCGGCCATCCACCCATTGTCTTTTCAGCTTAAATGCCAAACACAAGTGTAGAAACGGTAAAACCAATATGACAGCAGTTTTCCTATCCACACTGCCATTTTGATGACATTTCATAGCACAGACTATAAAGATTAGTACCCACTTGTATTTTTAATTACCCGGCAGCGACATCTGACGGTCGCGTTAAGAACGAGTGCTGATTTTATGTTTGTACGAGAGTTCTGGGCCTGTTCAGCAGGTTTTTTTTTTACTATGGTTGTGCAAAAGTATTTACTTAGCCTATCAAAAACAGACAATTTAAGAAAAAAATGTTAAGAAAGTATTAAATTTTTTATATAGAATAAAAATAAATAGGTATTTTATCTGATAAATGATTTTGTTTTTTTTTTTATCAGAATAAGGATGTAACACATTATAATGATTGGCAGTAAATTTCATCGGCAGCTTCGCTGAGGTAACCTCTGTAGGTTTACCGAGATCGTGTCAGTTGAAATGATTGTACATAATTGTCAAGTTATGCAGATACTTGAGAGATATACCTACACTTCTACATCACTATATCCCCTAGAAACCAATTTCGTAATTATTAAAATAGCCACTAGACTTCGGCTATACTGTCTGAATATCGTGGACCACGATTCGTGGTTGATTTGAAGCGATAGATATAAGTATGATTAGAAGTAAATCTTGCCAAATCAGTCATCAAAAATCCTCCTCCTCGCATGGTAATCCTCATTACTCAGGGCCGTGAAGTTCAGATTAATGGTGCTTTAAATTGCCATCTGAGTCAGTTCTTACCGTCATGAATTGCGACGTACAATTGGGTGTCCAGTGTAGAGCAGACCTTATCTGCCTATCTTTTTGGGCTGCGGCCTCTTAGGGCTTGTGCTCACTGCAAACGATTTTATTACTAATTAAGTTATTTTGAATCTTATTGACTGGCCTGTTGGTCTAGTGGTTAGTGGCCCTGACTGCTACGCCGGAGGTCGTGCGTTCGATTTCCACCCAGGACAAATGTTTGTGTGATGAGCACGATCATTTCTTCTGTGTCTGGGTGTAATTTATGTATAATATGTATGTATTTAGAAATATATACATAAGTATGTTTATCAGTTGTCTAGTACCCATAACACAAGCTCTACTTAGCTTGGGACTAGACGATGTTGTGTGATAGTGTGTGTGATATATTATTATATTATTATTATTTCAATGAGTTTTGACATCATGTTACTTTATTTCTATTTATTTATACCACAATGCTGCGAAATGACGCGACGTGCCGCGGGTTCTCTGTTTCATGACGTACGTGACATAACGCGTGATGCTGTGGCATTACGTGTCATATCTTTTCATTCCGCGGATCGCGTCGGCGCGCCATTGCATCCCGTGAGACGTATGGTCACTTTGTGTCGAGGAATTATGATTGATAGGCTAGTCAAAATAAGGTTCAAACTTGTGCAGCGGTCTTTTCATTAATGGAGTGCAGTCCGGTCGGTGCGTTAGGGCAAGGGAGGCAGAAGACGCCCTGGCGCGGGCGTTTTGATGCCATGAGATACCGCGGAATTCCGCGAGGTACCGCAGCACAATCTGCCGTGCCATGCCGTGCCACGCCAATGAGCCGGACCTTAGTCCTTTGCCATCAATCATGCCAGTTTCGATAAGCTGTTGAAGGTGTTCAAAAATCCCTAGTATTTTACTAATGATCAATTATTTGATCTATTCATCATTTACGTACAATATTTGTGTAGTAAGAGGTATTTTTGGCGTTGTGATTTTACGATCTGCGGCCATTATAAAATCAGAGGGTAGCTAGCACCTAAAATATTATTTGAAATTATAAAACAAGAGAAATGAAATTCAACTACATTTTAACTTAACAAAGCACTGCCATTATTTTCCTAAGGAACTGGTTTGCTATTTCTTACCAACAAATATTATTACAGAAACTTAATGAACAAATTAAAGCGAATGTTTTTAAAAGGTTTAAAAGATACATCGAAGGTTCTAGAGCAACTCAGTAATTGCTTTTCTTCAATAAACGTAGAGCGAGAGGTTCAGTGCATTGCTTTGTTTGACTAGGCTCTCAGAATCGTGAGGAGTTCGTGACGCTACGTTATTATAATGAAGATAATATTTTCTCGCTTGAATACTTTTATAATTTCATGAGCGGAGCGCCTGGTATAAGGAGTTCATTGTTCATTTAGCAACGCAAAGTTTTATAATTAGGAGCAAATTAATTGTTAAGTAAATTGGGTAAAAAAATAAAAAGGATGAAACAATTTTGTATAATTTCTTCTTTCTTCGATATTTTTCCAGGCTGTTGTGATAGTTAACAGCTAAACAATATATCCATACTTTGATAGGTACAAAAACTACCAGGCATTCATAATTGATTAGATACGAATATTACTGTAGTTCTACGAATTATGGTGTTTGGAGCCGCCTACTTAATAATAACTAACAGTTGCTTGAATATTTCATAGGTACCTATGATTAAGTTTATTTTTCCTGACATGAAATTAGCCGTCAATCTGTTCCAAGAATATTTTAGTAGATATTTTTGCGATGATATTTAATCTTTACTAAGATAAAAATCATTTATGAGTATTTCTCAAAATAAATGTACGTAACGAAATGGTAGTAACGAAATATTGTTACGAAATAGTCCTTAGATGTAACTAAATAGTAACCATAAGGCTGGTTACACATTGGCGAAATATTGTGAATGCTCTTCATTTATTCAATACGAAATATTTGTAAGTATGTACCCAAATACTTAAGGGGTTAGAAATAAAATAAGGGAGTAATCATTCATACTATTTTAATCAAATTATTTTTTTTTCCCAATCTTTTAAAAATGAAAACCTGACGTTATTTTAAACATAAAAAAACTTAATTAGAATCACTATCCATTAGCGCTTTATAAATTTCTTCCTTAATAAATTGGCCTAATTTGTTGGGGTAGTCGTTTTTTCAGAATTTCCACTCGCTTTTTCATCCGATTGCAGGCCTGTCTTAAATTTTTATTTCGTCGTTTTAATTGAGTATTTTCTTCAGTAAGCTTTTGTAGTCTCTCCTTTAGGATATTTGTATTATTTTTAGCATTTTTTCTTACTTCCAATGTGTTGTTTTGTTTTGTCGTAGAGTAGGCCTTTTTTTTTCTTTCAGCTCTTATAGCATTGGCTTGTCTCCACTTTGCTCGTAGCTCTTGTTTTTCTTCTTCTGTAAGAATTTCTTTTTTCTTTTTGATATTTTCTTTAACTTTTTCCAAATGTTTGACACGGATTTCCTCATATTTATTTGGTTTATCCTTTTTGAGTCGTTCTCTGTAAGCTTTTTGCCTTTCGGCATTGGTTTTTGGCGGCATTCCTTAAAAAACAAAAGAAGTAATGCAGTTGTATATAAGCAGTTGTAAGTAATAACCAATTTGATAAGTCAAACCAACAAGTATAGTGGGCATCTCTACAGAAGTGTCATTAGCAAGAGTTAAGTATTTGTAACAATCGGTATAATTCTATTCTCAAGCGAATTGAAACAAAGCCGCGAGGTTTTTTAACCGACGAAAAGGAGGAAGTTCTCAATAGAACTTCATGTAAGTAATATCAGGGGTAAAAAGTTATTAAATCACATAAAAACGTAATTTAAATTATTTCATTATTTTTTGCTGGTGGCACTTCTATATAGCAGATAATATCCAATCCTTTAGTTATTGACGCTCTATATATTTTTTTTTCATAAATTAAGTAGTGAATATTACTATGCTTAGTCAGGTTATAACAGTATACACTCAGCTTTATGTTGTACTTTTTCGTTACGTAACGAAATTCGTAAAAAACGTTACGAAATATTAGACAAATTGAGGTCAGAAAAAATATATTTATTGATAAAAGCTGTTACAGCAAATATAAAAGCTTATTAAATATTCGTACAACACGTATTACAAAAAATGGGTAAATGAAGACTTACCGTTCTATGAAAAATCGCTGATTTTACTTCCTGTCTCGAAAAAGTAACCCCACAAAACACACACGTTCTCACTGATTTTCACGATAGATGTAATGGCGGAGACGTCAAACCAATAGCCAATCAGAGTGAAGCTAGTGTTGTCCGTGTAAAAAAATTACGGAATCGTTCAGAAATCATGGGAAAGTAGAAATAAATCGTAACTAAAGAGTAATAACTAAATAGTAAATGAGAGCGACTCATTTTGTTTTTTTGCTTTAAATTGCCAATTCACTATGACACCCCATAGAAAATCAATTTGATACAGAAACTGCGATTACTGTAGAACGATGATACAAAGAAATTTACAATAATTTAGTTACGTATCGCATTTTATGAAACAAAAACACATGAAAAAGGTAGAGTGGCAAACAGGTTTTTGTATGAAAGGTAAAAAAAGCTATTTTTAAAATATCGAAATATTTGATAATAAGTATGATTATAGCTATAATTCTTCGTTATCTTAAAGATTAATATTCATCCTACAAAATTGAGTGTGTGTTTTTTTTGTGTGATGATTTATAAATATAAAACTTTTGAACTGTTTCAAAGCACACTTTTTTTTTCAAAGATGTACATGTATTTTGAGAAATACTCTTATACTAGCGTGTCGTCTCATTATTATTCACCGGCTTCGCCCACATGAATAATGTAAGTAATATTAGACATCGGATTATATATGCGCTTGATAGTGTCAAAATATTCATGCAAATATGTGTTAAACAGGACAAAATATGTATAATAATAAAAATACTATTTATTTATTCATATTCACATTGATATATATAAACCGGCCAAGTGTGAGTCGGACTCGTGCACGAAGGGTTTCGTATCATTGATAAGGTAAACAACAGAACAACAACAAAATAGGCAAAGAATGAGGCTTTTTGTATGGGAGACCCTTTAAATATTTATTTTATTTTAATTTTATAATTTATTGATAAAGTAAAAATGCAATTGATTATTTTGTGAATAATTTAAGTGCTGTTGTTGGTGCTGTCGCCATTATTGATATCGTTCTTGTGTGGAAGCCCCCCTTAAACATTTATTTTATTTTGTTTTTAGTATATTTTGTTATAGCGGCAACAGAAATACATAATTTGTGAAAATTTCAACTGGTAACAAACAGACGGACAGACCGCGAAGTCTTGGTAAAAGTGTCCCATTTTTACCCTTTTGTGTACGGAACCCTAAAAAATATTTTTAATATTAATAAAAAAAATGCATTTATAATATCCTGCCAACTTATTAGATTTATTCAGAACGCTGACAGGGTGCTAGTGAGACGCATGCGCAGCACGTCTCTGTCTACGGATCTCCACTTTTCCTGCATAACACAACACATCATCATTATTAGCCGAAAACGTTCACTGTTGTATATACGCCTCCCCCAAGTGTCCCCATAATGAGTGGTCCTGTGCGTCTCGCATCCATTGGATTCCCGAGACTTGGTCCACCTTGTGGGAAGCTAGATATGGTCATCAGGTTCGCGGTCGCCACTCCAAAGCCTTGCCTCTCCATCGTCGATCTGTTCTGCGAACAATAAAACCAGCCCACTGCCATTTAAGTTTGGCGATGCTTCGGGCTATTTCGGTAACCTTGGTTCTCCTATGGATATCAACACAACACGCCAGATACATTTTACTACTGATAAAATGATGATAAATGACATTTATGTTACAAATAGGTTTTAAAAACACTTGCACGTCAATATTTTTTTTTTCGTCAGTTTAAACTAGATGAGGCTGGTGATGATGATAAGCATATGTAAAAACACTGTAAAAAATGTTAAAAATAATATCTGATGTCTAGTCATAATCAAATTTTCTTTATATGGCAGGCCTGTTGGTCTAGTGGTCAGTGGCCCTGACTGCTACGCCGGAGATCGTGGGTTCGATTCCAACCCCGGACAAATGTTTGTGTGATGAGCACGATTATTTGTTCTGTGTCTGGGTGTAATTTATCTATAATATTAATATATTTAAAAAATATATAAGTATGTCTATCAGTTGTCTAGTAATCATAACGCAAGCTCTGCTTCGCTTGGGACTAGACAGCGTTGTGTGAAAAAATACTATTGCGATAAATCGTAGGACTTATTTCAAAGCGTAGTCTTATTATTAGTTTCAAGTATCTTGTTTAAGCAACCAAATGTGTAGACATTCACAATATTATATTAGCATTAATTAATACTCGGGTTTAACTAGAGAACAAGCAAGTCCGGGGCTAATGTCGACAATAACTCAATATTAATGGCATATTCGTTTGAAAATTATGTTTACAAGCCGTATTGTCCAAAAGCATTATTATTTACATGAAAATAACAATTTAGAATTACGCGAGTTTTCCATGCTATTGTGTGATTTTACGGTTTACATTGTTTTATTATGAAGAGAGGAAATCCCTTGTTAAGAGGGCCCTCCCTGGCTCGACTATGACTCGATTTTTTTTTTAAAAGTACTTTATTTTTTAATTTTCCCTTTACAAATCGATAGTATGTCATGTACCGAATCGATCCTCCGCGGGATTAAAACGACAAAAATTTAACGGTGCATACATGTATATAATTCCCGCACATATATTTTGTGTAGTTAAGGAAGTAATCCTTACAAACAACAATATATTTAGTAAAAATAAATATTTAAGTACATCCATTAGAAATTCATTGACTTATCAAAACAACCTTTCCTCTCAACAAAACTTAAGCTCCTATTGCTTACTTAATCCCTGGTAATCACAGATTGGTAAACAAGCTACTAATCCGATAAATTCATCATTATTGGGTATCCGCTTACAAACTTTTCAAGTTTACAGTAAGGGTTGCCAAGTTTCATTTACAAGGAAAACGAATGATTTTGAGCCAAGCAAAAAGTTTCGTAAGCTCAATTATTTATTTATTTATTCTTTATGCACACAAGCAGTACAGAGGCGGAACCGTAAGGCATTTTCTACCAGTCAACCTTTGGGTAATGCAGAAACAAATGCAATACATATATGTGAATATATATGTGAATTATAGCAGATTTGAAAATAATTTGCTTACTGCGGTCTTCCTGTCCAATTATAATTTAGATGTCTTCCAGGCTAGAATGAATAGACTCTTAATAAACTAGTGCGTTTCACCATCGACGATTGCATCACACTTTAATATCGGTAGGAATCGCAGTCAACCACTAGTTCACACTATTAAAAAAAAAAAAAAAAACTGGGCACGTGCAAGCCGGACACGCAGACTGAGGATTCCGAACAAACGAACTTATGTAAATAGTTCAATTCTCAAATTGAGTGTCGGAAGATTTCTACGAATCGAATAAAGTTTTTTTTTTTTTTTGTGACGTATTTGTATAGTGTTATTACTTTATATTACGAGAGAGGTTTTATATTAATTATATACGAGAGCAGTAGTGGCCGAGTGCTAACAGCCCCTACTAACAAGTTGTAGGTCACGGGTTCAAAACCCAGCCAGGCGCATTACTTTGTGCAATTTATATCATCACCACTGCTCTCAAAACGGTGAAGGAAAACATCTTGAGGAAACCGGCATGTTCTAGAACCAAAAATTCAAAGACATGTGACATCTACCAACCCGCATTGGGCCCGCGTGGTGGATTATGGCCCTTTCCCTCTCCTAGATAGAAAGAGAGAAGAAGGTTTTAATCCCAGCAGTATAACATTGTAAGGTTGATGCTATGCTATGCTGTTACATTATATTATACTTATGCCTTCCATACAGTCTTTCAAATTAAAAATAACGTTACGATGTACCAAGCTAACAAACATACAATTACGTCATACAATATTGTAAGAAATTCTCGCTGAACTACGTTTGAGAGAACAGTATAGGTACCTATTACGATGTTATTACATTAAATGGGTACTAATTAACCTTGTTTGTTTCAGAATAATTAATGAAAAACGCAAGTAAAATTGTATATGTACAATTATTCTTTTGTAAAATATTTTATCTTGAAAATAGTAGCTCATTTAGAACATAGTCAAATTATGTAAACAAAATTACTTGACGTACTTTTTAAGATCTTTTTAGCAGTCAAAAGACTGCTAAAAATGTTTTAGATATTTATTCTTACCTAAATAATTTTTTTTAATTAGTGACTGAACAAGTACGAGACTTTTGTGGTTTTCCAACTGCATAATTTTGTGGTTTTTTTTTAAGTGTAAATGTGTATATGTTACCGGCAATCTAAATAATTCAGGTATTCAATACAATATCGAATGCGCAGCCGGCAATGTGTGTAAAAGACGAGAGCAGGGAAGGAAGTGATGTAATTTTAGGGCACCCCGACACGGACAGGTTAGGTTAGGGTTATTTTTTTCACCACCTAAAAATAATAGCCTTACTTTAAACCGTATTCTATACATTGCCTAAGTATTGTATTTAATACCGTATTATAAAGATTGCCGGTAACATAACCTTGTATATATATAAAAGAAAGTTGTGTTAGTTACACTATTTACTAACGGCTGAACCGATTTGGCTGAAAAATGATCGGAAAGTAGCTTAGAACTAGGAGAAGGGCATAGGATACTTTTTACTACTTTTAAGGATACTTTTTTTATTTTATGTTTTTGGTATAACAAGACGCAACTACAAAATCCAATCCGTAGAGACCCAGCCTGCTAACTGCAGGCAGGCAGGGTCGAAGCCTACTGGGGCCAAGGGTTTGTTTCCGAAAGGAAAGCCCGGCCCTGGTATCTAAGGCCACGAAGGAACGGGGTGGGTTTTTAGTCAGTAAGAGTCTGACACTATCTCCCGCTCCGCCCAACGGCGGGAGATGTCATTGGATGATTTTACCCACCACAAAAAAAAAAAAACTACAAAATCCAATACCTGCTCATTTATTGCCTCTAAGGCAGAACAAAGTTCGCCGGGTCAACTAGTAATATATAAATAAATGGAATGTACATATTGATATGATAAAGACAATGAAAAAAAGAAACATATGCTATCTAACAGTTTTGGACTCAGTGTAAAGCGTGCAAAGAGGCTAATGGTGATCCAGATTTAGTTAACTCCAATCTACAAAGCCTGGAGCACAGACGTAGGGTAGCCAGCGTTGCAGCATTTTGTAGCATTTTGCATTTTTGAGAGCGTGCGCGGGAATTGCATAACTTGATTTCGCTATCACCTTTCTGCCTTCTGATAACCTGACGTACAGCGAGTATCCACCCTTACATTGTTAACACCTCTATGTTTCGAACTAAGCTTTTCACCTCGTCGTTTACATCGCGTACATTAAAGGACTAGAACAATTTGCCTGTGCGGTGTTCCTGTCCGATTATAATTCAGATATCTTTAAGGCTAGAGTGAATAAGCTCTTAATGAACTAGTGTGCCTCACCATCTACGATTGTCATCACCAATCACCCAAAGTCCAATCTTCAAAGTCTTGAACACAGGCGTAAGGTAGCCAGCCTTTCGGTATTTTATAGGATGCATTTGAAGAGTGTGCACGGGAATTGCATGACTTGATTGCGCCATCTTAATTTCACCATCGGACAACCCGACGTACGTTGAGTTGATACTCGCCGTACGTCGAGTTGTCCCTTTACCCTTACGTTGTTGAAACATCTACAGTCCGGACTAAGCGTTTCGCCTCGTCGTTCATACCGCGTACGTCGAGGTACTGTAACAATTTGGCTGCTGCGGTCTTCCCATCCGATTATAATTTGGGTGTCTTCAAGGCTAGAGTGAATAGGTTTTTTATAAACTAGTGCGACTCAACATCAACGATTGCATCACTGCTTACTATCAGGTGGGATTCCAGTCAAGCACTAGTTAATAACAAATAAAAAAAAAAAAAAGCTATTTACTATCACGCAGGCAAAGCTGCTGGAAGGAGCTAGTTATACAAGATCTCCTAGTTTATTACACTTATCACATCTTAATTATTCTTTACTTACTTAATTTCAGTTCTCGCTTGTTTCCAAAACGCTAATTATGTTCTATTTTATTTGGCATTATAAAGAACTCGTGATAATATTTCCCTCCCTCTTGGAGGAGTGCCAAAGCTACGAGATAACAGATAGCCATCATGTCTCGTTTCTTTATTTATGAGGTTATTTTAATTTTGTTGTAAGTAAAATGCTGTTTGTTATTTTTTTGGGGGCGGAATTGGCAATGGTCAGTTTTGACGTCATACGGAAACAATATTATAGATTTTCTTCTTCTTCTTAGTCGTGCACTCTTGACAGAGTGGTCGTGGAAATGTGTCCGTCGAGTCTTGCGGCACCTAGGGTTGCCAACCGTACTATAATTTATAGTATTGTACTATATTTCGAGTCTGTGTACTATATACTGTTGATGAAATATATTGGGTGACTGGTAATTAGTGAACGATACTTAAACATGTGATTGTAGTCATGATAACAAACAACTTTTACTATGGTACCAAACCTGAAATCGCGAAAAAAATCTGCTGGTCAGTACATTTTTGTTCGCCTAAGTGGTCAAAAAGTACTGAACTTGGCTGATTTTTTTCGCGATTTCAGGTTTGGTCCCCTAATAAATGTTGTTTGTCATCAGGACTACAATCACGTGTTTAAGTATGGTTCACTAATTACCAGTCACCCTATTTAGTACGCAAAAATAATATATTTTCAACATTTGACTGATTACCGCATCAGTCGTCGCGAATATCCGAACGTATCTATCTTACTGCGTTTGGTCTTACTTTTTAATATCAAACGAATGTTTAATCATTAGTCTGCTGTTTCCGTTCTTTGATTCTAGTGATTATTTTCAATTAAATATTGTTCTTTCCCATATGAAGTTAAAGTCCTAAATAAAGTAGTTACAGAAAATAGTAGCGATAACGAAAGTGTGTCGCTACTTCCGATAAAAAAAAAATACGAGACAAAAAACTTAAAAAAATTAAACTTTTGACAAAAATAGAGTTTTTGATTTATATTAATTTAAAAATTGAATGTGTATAGTTTATGACACTTTTATTTTAGATAAAAAATGCAAAATGTGCAGACAAATATTGTTTTTATGAAAATAAATAAGTGTATACTATAAAAATACGTAAAATACTATATTTCGTCGAAGAAATGATGGCAACCCTAGCGGCACCGTCTCTTTCGCAATACATCTCCATGCAGCTCTGTGTTTGTTTTTATGTATAAAATGACTTAAAAACAACTTTTTACTTTAGAGTAGGGATTCCACAAGAATCTTCTCCAGCTGTGGGTGGAGTAATTCCCAGTGTCAGATCTACTGACTAAAACCCGCCCTTCTGCTTTCTTGAGCTCCTTAGTAGTCCTGAGTTGAGCTTTGCGAATACTGACAAATGCTTGCACTAACTGGACAGGTCAACACAAATCTGTATGGTTCTTTCTTCAAAAGACCGTCACAGACAAATCTGCATGGTTCTCATGTGATTTAACTATTACATATTTACTGTATGAATTTTAAAAGAGACTTAAACCCCTGTGTTTGTTTCGGTGTTTCTTCTCAGGGTAGTCAGCTGGGAAACATCGGCCTCATATAGTTTAAACAGACGAAAAAAAATATGACGTATAAAGTGTTTTAAAACCTATTGTAAATGTACCTAAATATATTTTATCATAAAAAATATTTGAAATATGCAACTAATTCAAAACTTGCATATTGTTTTAAGAATCTCCTTAAAAAGTGCTAAACGGATCAAAGATTTTTATGAATGCAACTTTACTCATGATGAAGAAATGTCCTTGTAAGTTGTTTTATAGTCCAAGGTGACGGTCAAAAAATCTCAAGTTTAACAGAACGAAGCCTTAAAAAATGATGAATGAAAAAGCGTTCATAATAAAAAACTTTTTAGGACTCCAAAACACCATGAACTTATAATCTCCCAATAGTTGTAGTTAAAATCGAATAATTCGCGTTACCTTGCTGCTTTTATAACTATTCATAAAAAGTAACAACGTACATGACGCGCCGCCTATTGAAAAGTAAAAGATACAAACGAACGCTACAGCGTTGAAACAGCGAGTTGAAAGTACCGAGTTACAAATATAGATGGCGTTGTAACCAATTTCACATGATACTGAAAGTATCGTCTATATACTCGTCTCGTATGAAAAATTTTGCTTATAGGTTGCAAGTTTTTATTTATTTGATGATATTCAATAAATACAGATATTGTAGTACTTTATATCAATTTAAACTATAGATAAATGTAACAAGAGACATACATAATTTAAGTTTAAAATATTACACCCAATTATGAATGAATTTAGTGAGAAATTATGTGTCTATAAAGGAAATGACGAAGAAGAAGGCTTGATGTGCCGACTAAAAATTAACCAGAGTGACGACTGGAGGACAAAGGCGGAAGGAATGGAAGAAGGCCTTTGCCTATCTGCGGGAGAGTACAGGTACCTTAAAAAAGAAACAAATCACTTTTTTTAGGTACATAGTAAATCGCCAAATGACCAGCCACAGTCAAGCTGGGCTTGTTCCTTACTGATTTTAAGACGGACGGTGAGCACCACATTGCTCGCCGTCCCGTATACCCGAGCCTAATAATATAAACGCGAAAATTTGTATGAATGTGTTTACGTTTGTTACTCAACACTAAACCATGTCCTGGAATAGTACTTAAGATACTTTTGATCCCAAAAATAATGTTCGTTGATATAATTGAATCGTGGGCGGAGCCGCTGGCCGCAGCTAGTATGTAAAAATAACTGCAAAAACAAAATTTTTGTTAATAAATACATTCGGATCTCCACATTTTACTGTCAAAAAGTGGTTGAAACAAACATAATTGTCGATAACTTTACGACCGTTCGGTTACAAAATGCGAGCTTGTTCACCACAACTTTATACCAGCCATATACATAAGTTTAATTAATTTCATACGTACTGATTAAACTCACAAAATGAGCGTTACAATGTTAATTGTTACAGTGTAATGTGAATATTTCTGCATCCATTCGGTGCTTTAATTATAAAGTGCCTTTTGGCATGTTTATTTGAAGGACTCTTCGAGATGTGGTATTGGAGGAAAATGATTCAAATTCCCTCAACTGATTTCAATCTCAATATTACGAGAACTAAACATCCAGACCAAATTGTCTCCTTCCTGTACGCGCAAAGTATCAAGTAAATCACGGAATAACCGAATGCCAACAGAGTTTTCAGGTGGTATCTCTCTTTTTTCGCATTACCTCTCCATCAAACATCGCGTTGGAATGCGTTAGACGAAGCTAGCTTTAAAACCATGATTGACGTTGACGATATGCGAGTGATGCCTTTGGAAGGACCAGAGCGCTTTGCAATTCATTTCGTTTCAGGTTTTCCCTACGTTCATCGTCTCTGCGAAGATAGTTAATCACCAGGTTTGCTTAGGGCAACCACGTTTTCGCTGTCCTTGGGGATTCTAGTTTAGAACTTGCCTTGGTATATGGTCAAGATCCCTTTGAAGCATGTGGCTGATCCAATTCAGCGTTTTGTCACAGATTGACGTTGAAGATTTAGACGCAGCATCGGAAAGCCTCGCACATGGTGGACTGATGACCTGGTGAAGGATGCGTATATCTGACGGGCGCAAGAGGCATAGTCCCTCCTCTTCGATTCGTATTCCTCATTATTGAGGGTCGTGAAGTTCCCGCTGGATTAACTTCTTAATGATAGTGTCTCGCCACCTGTGACGGTTCTTGGCGTCATGAAGTGCGACGTGTAATTGGGCGTCCAGTGTGGAGCGGATCTAATCTGCCCATCTTTTTGGGCTGCGACCCCTTGATCGTTTGCCATCAACCATGCCAGTTATGATGAGCTGTTCTAGGTTGTGGCCATTTTTGTGGTTGTGGAGAGGTACAGTATTTGGCTACAAAACAATGGATATCATTTTGTTAATCTGAAATTAATTGTTGCGTGACAATCTATCACTGCGTTGCAATGTGTCAATTACGCTTTAAATTCATTTCATTATTGGATTTGATGCTTAATTAACTGAATCATACGAGTGCTAATTAATTCATATTGAATTTATTTAGCGTTCCTGTTCATATTTTGTGTACCTATATGGCATGGTCAGATCGCAGAATTGATCACTTCATGATGTGACTGGCCATATCATAAAATGGTTGAATTTGGTTTGGTTTTTGTGTTTTTTTTTTTTTTTTTGCTGACCACAAAATTGACAATTTTCAAGGGCGGGATTTGTCATTGGATGATTTTACCTACCATATAAAAAAAAAACCTTTAAAGTTTGAATTGAGAAAAAGCCGTTCTTATACCTTGCCTATGTCTTTAAAACAACACCTGTAAAAAAATAGTTTCCTAAGTCCAGGGTTAGTTGTCAATAGTGAATTAAAGTGGCAATAGAAAGAAGATGAGTCTTAATCAATATTTTGAGGCACTTATTTTTTTTCGGTGTGAAAATCATCCATTGACGTCTCCGCGCCCTTGGGTGGAGCAAGAGATAGTGCCAGACTTTTTCTGACTAAAAACCCACTCCTGTTTCTTCTTTGCTTTCGTTTCAGGGCAGGGTTTACTTTCACATTACTCATGGCCCCAGTAGGCTTCGACACTGCTGGACCCCTACTGCTGGATAACAAGCCGCGGCGCGTGAGGCGCGCGTGAAACGATATGTGCCGTCGATGACTTGGGCCCAGTCCAGACGATTACCGGAGGTACCTATGTGGAACAGGGTGTAATTGATTTCAGGCTCTTGTGTAAATTTTAGTTGCGCGGTAAACTCTAACACCACGGTACAGGATTATAAATTGTAGTTTCGTAATTAATCCCTGACATAAAAGAGAGGTGATATAAGTTTGCCCTGTCTGTCTGTTTGTCTGTCCGTGGCGTGCAAACGAATGGACTGATTTTGATGCGGTGTTTTTTGTTTGAAAGCTGGCTTAATCAAGATAGTTCTTAGCTACAATTTATGAAGATCTGTCTAGGTGCCTAAGGTCATCAGCTCGTTTGTTAACTGCGGTAAGGTTTTTAAACACTTGATGGGTATCATATAAATATTAGGTCACACATATGTTATATGTGTGACCTAATATTTGAAATACTCGAATACAGTCTGGTGCCATTGAGCTGTTCTGATGATGGACCTCGAAGGTAAGAACCCTGGATTGCTTATTAACATAGTAAACCCATCGAGTTTGTGCTCATTAGATTTGTCTTGACTAGTTCTATACATTTCTCATGATGACAAGGACTGTCAGGGGTTTTTTTTATTTTTATTTTATAATATTTTAATGTGTGGCGTCGTAAATATCACTAAAAATAAAAGTTTGACACTCCTTCTCCCACCTCCTCCTCAGAAAGAGAGGAGTTATTTCATGTCTCAGAAAAAAGGCTAAATGGGTGATTCTCTGAAACCAAGAAGATTTCTCATTCATCTGGCCTAGTTTTCATACCTATCAATTTTGTGTCGGAAGCTAATGGGCGCAAATGAATACCTTTGCTACATTTTAATGTTGTGATCGGGGAAAACTAATAGACAAATAAAAATATCAAATTGTAAAGAAAATCTAATAAAAACTACGAATGTTTTTTATAGGTGTTGTTTCGATATTTTACAAGATGCATTTTTGCATGAGAATTTCGTGTCTTGATTCCGCCATCTCATTTCTGCCATCGGACAACCACGGCGAACATCCACCCTTACGTTGTTGAAACTCCCACGGTCCGGACTAAGCTTTTCGCCTCGTCGTTTATACCGCGTACATCGAACGATTCGAGCAATTTGCCTGCTGCGGTTTTCCGGTCTAATTATAATTTAGGTTTCTTCAAGACTAGAGTGTATAGGCACTTAATAAACTAGTGCGCCTTACCGTCAACGATTGCACTGCTTACCATCAGGCGGGATTGCAGTAAAACACTTTTTTTAATAAAAAAAAAAACTAGACCAGATGAATGAGACATTCTCGTGGTTTCAAAGAATTACCCAAATGCGGTTTAAAAATAAAATTATTCCCAATAAAATTGAAACAAAGTACGGGTGTTTATCTGTATATAATACATAAAACTATTACTTTGTCACACTACAATCCTGAAGCGAAGCTTTTACGCACGACGGATATAGCCGGTCCGAGCCGGTCCGATCTGTTCCGGCACAACACGGTCCGGATGATCGCATTATGGGATTAACACTTTTCGTATATGGTTGAAATATTCTTTATATGAGCGTTTTTTTTTTGTGGATGTGTCTCTTTTGTCGGTACCTATGTAATTTTAAAGGGTGCATTAAAAAAAAAAAGAATAATTTATTTTAAATATGTATCTGCCAACCTATTGGTAGGGAATATCTTTTTAGGGTTCTTAGCCTCAAAAGGAAAAAACTGAACCCTTATAGAAGCACTTTGATAAAATAAAATATGATAATACATTTATTTGCTTAACATGGTGTACACAAATAATATTAAAAAGTGCATGCATGTAAGATGACATAAAGAAAAAAGAACATTTTTCTGACATGTTTGCCACATACTATGGCGTGCATAGGTTTGTTGTCAGTCTGTTTGTCCATCAAGACCATTTTTCTCGGGAACACTTGAAGATATCGAAAGAAAGAAAAGAAAAAGAAAGAAAGAAAAACAGTTTATTTACACGGAATGACGCAACTAAAAACTAAACAAACGTAACATATTAAAGGAAAGATATGCGCCACATCCGTGCAAAACCACATCGAGTTGAAATTATAACCATATACTCAGGACTGAGGTCTCCCGAAGCTGTGAAGAAACCAAACTTCTTAGTTGACGTAACTTTATCGTGTTGTTATGGTAAAAGAAAAAAGAAATTGCGATTCAGAAAAATCTTCGAGAATCCATTCGGGAATCGAATTATTTACATATTATACATGTATATGTAAGTCTAAACGAAACCCTCAGTACGCAGTCCAACTCACACTTGCCCGGTTTTTTTTTTTTGTTTGAAAGCTAGAATACTCAAATAACTTGTCCCACTCAGCATGGAGCGAGAAGAATTGTCAGACTTCCACCCATATTCTTTTAAACCAGATCATTTAAAGGGTTGAAGTCACCTAAGGGGTAATCGGACGGCGGGCAATGGGTAGCTCGCTGTCCGTCCGTCCGGTAACAGACCGGACCGAGCCCAAGTCGTTATCGACGCGCACTCACACGCCTCATAGAGTCGTCAGCAAACTGTAGAGGCCCAGTAGGGTCGAAGCCTAATCTGGGGCTCTGGGCCCTGGAGCCAAGGTAAATGAGGAACGGTGTAGGTTTTTAGTCAGTAAGAGTCTGGCACTGTCTCCCGCTCCGCCCAAGGACGGGGGGATGTCATTGGATGATTTTACCTACTTTAAAAAAAAACACAAGTGGTAACGGAAAGGACTGTGCTTGGAGTTTTCTGGCGTGAACACATCAGGAATGAAGATATCCGCAGGAGAACCAAAGTCGCAGACATAGCCCGAAGAATCGCCAAATTGCCAACGTATACGTTACAGCACGGCCAACGTATACGTAACTTGGCAAGTCTGAACATAGGCTCTGCAAACTTTAACGCTTATGCACTCGTAAAAAAAAAGGTTTAAAAAAATAAATGCCAATAACAGTTGTTAACAGCAATAACAACTGAAATTGGCATTTATTTCGACTCGCCAAGTTATGTCAGCCGTACCATACTTAAGTATGGAGGGATGGCAGGTGGTCGCCTCCTTCTGCGAAACAGTAATGCTAGCAAAGGAGGAGGCTGACCGCATCAGGCAGAGGCTACGGGGCGCTCGCCCCAGCCGCCGCCGGGATTCCGACTACCATAGGCGCGGGCTTGCTGACGGCGTACAATGGATAGCACGCTGTCTGATCGGCCGTAAACCGACCGACCGAGCCCAAGTCGTCGACGGCGCGTACTGTTCCCGCGCGCTTGAAGGAGCTATCAGCAAACCGTAGAGGCCCAGCCTGCTAGCTGCAGGCAGGCAGGGTCGAAGCCTGCGGGGGTCATGAGTCAGCTTCCGAAAGGAATACCCGGCCCCGGTACAATAGGCAACGCAGGAACGGGTTTGGTTTTTAGTCAGTAAGAGTCTGACACTACTTCCCGCTCCGCCCAAGGGCGGGATTTGTCATTGGATGATTTTATCTGCCATAAAAAAAAACTATACTTAAGTATTTATAAATTAACTAATTAGTACTTAATAACTACAATCATTGGCCCCACTTAACATAAAACTAATTACTAAGTTAACCCCTAATTTAACCTCCGTACTCACTAACGATAATAACAACATAACGCAAGTTTAATTACATCACCTTTAGCACTTTACATGAAGTGCTTAACGCAAACGCGCGCGTTAACACAAAGAGTGATTAATGAGGTTGCTGTCGCGTTGACTTTCAGTAACTTCACAAACTATTTCATTAATTAAACTATATTGTGGTGTTTATTTTGTTTTACAATATGTTAGGAATTAGTTGGTTTTTACATGTAGTTTTATCATCATCATTTAAGTCGTAAGAAGTCCACTGTTGGGCATAGTCCTCTGCCAAGTGTCACCACAACGAACAGTCCAGGTCCAACCTCACCAGGTCATCTGACCATCTTATGGGAGGCCTACCAACGCTCTGTCTTCCAGTACGCGGTCGCCACTCAAGAACCTTTCGGCCCCAACGGCAATTTGTTCTGCGAGCAATTCGCCCTGCCGATTGCCAGTTAAGTGTGGCGATTCTTCGTGCTATGCCGGCAACCCTGGTTCTCCTGCGGATATCTTCATTTCTGATCCGATCACGCAAGGAAACTCCGAGCATAGTTCTTTCCATTGCCCTTTGGATGACTTTAAGCCTTCTGATGAGGCCCCTTCTGAGAGACATTTCGGAGCCATATGTTATCACTGTTGGACATGCACTGTTAGACATTAGCCTCCCCTAAGTATCATCTCAACGAATCGTCCTGTGCATTTCGCATCCAACAGATTTCGATAACCCTAATCAAGTCATCGGTCCATGTTATGGGAGGGATGAAAGGTTTTGGAGTGGCGGCTGCGTACTGGATAACGCAGCGTTGGAAGGCCCCCCACAAGGTGGACCGTTGACCTGGTGAGAGCTGGTGAATCCAATGGATGCGACACGTACAAGACTGGTCATTATGCCGACACTTTGGGAGAGCCCTCTCAGCTGAAATGAACAGTTAATCTCTATTGAGATTTGTTACCAAGATAGACTGTAATCGAGATTTGGCCGTGAGGATTATTTTTGGGTAAATTAGGAAGTGCTTTTAAAAACCTGAATTTTATTTTTAATTAATTTAATGCGAAATATTTACATAAGAAACTTAAATTAACTAAGTATTTACTTATACTAAACCTATGTCCATAAAAACTAAACAAAGAATTTATACTAGAACTAATATGTATACATATAATACAAAATACACTCAGGTGTCGAAGTACTTATCAGCATCGCTGTCATCTAAAAACGTGCCCAGAAGACAGGCAGCATTGGCACGTTGAATGGTAGTGCTAATTCTTTGGGCAAAGGATGAGCCAGTCCTCTGGTATTAATAAATAGGTATTAATTTGTCAATATTTATATTTAAAAAAAAATGCACTCATTTTTTTTTTATTTAAACTATCACGCAACACCGTTTAGTCCCAAGCTAAGCAGAGCTTGTGTTATGGGTACCAGACAGCTGATAAACATACTATATATTTCTAAATACATACATATTATAGATAAATAACACCCAGACACAGAACAAATGATCGTGCTCATCACATAAACATTTGTCTTCGGTGGCAATTCAGTCAGCAATTAAAAATCCAAAAATATTGATAGGATTTTTAATATTGAAAAAGGCTGCTACAAATCTTTTTTTATTGTAAAAAGAGCGGATAAGACATTAAGAGGTTTGAATAAAAATGATGGAACCAAATCTCATTTACATTTATTTCATTTGAAAATAAATTCAAATAACTTCTTACCTTCGCACACTTTGAGGGGCGAAATATTGAATTGGGCATCGTTAAGGACGTATATTGAGGGTTATTCAAATATACTTTACCCATATTGTGTTTTTGTATTTTGATTTCCGTTTATGGAACTTGATTTGTAACCGAAAGGGGGAATTGTGCTCAAATAACTGTTGTTTGTTTCCTTATTTACAACTTTTTGTTTGTATCAGTAAATGTTATTGCAAATAGTAAGTAAAATAAAAATAGAAAAATGTCGTCATTATAAAGAGAAAAGAACTGTATTTTTGCTAATATAATCACCCTTATAAATAATATCCCCACCACTGGGGCTCAGGCCTCCACTCTAGGAGAAGAAATAGGCCGTAATCAGTCAAAATGTCTTCCAATTTTAGGTTTTAGGTCATGCGGTTTCCTTGCAGGCTCACACCCAGCCAGGTGCATTACTTTATGTAATTTATTTCATCACCATTGCTTTCGAAATGGTGAGGGAAAATATCATGAGGAAATCGGCATGTCCTAGAACCAAAAGTTCTAAGACATGTAGTGGATAACGGTCCATTCCCTCTCCTAGAGAGGAGGTCTGAGTCCCAGCAGTGGTAATAATATCGGACTGATTATGCTATGCTTAAGCACTTTTTTGACGTAAAAAACTATCAATTCATGCCTCTTGATTTAAAGCTTTACTGATAGGAGCGAGTCGGAGTGTGAAATTTTTACTGACTAACTCCCACCTGTGTTCCTACAGTTGCCATTTTTTTTCCTGAGCTGCGGTGACTATTTCGAATGTTCTCACATCGAATCGTTATCATATTGAATTTAAAAATAATAAAATAGGCGGTCAAAATTTTATACTCCTCTTACAATTGGGAGCTTGATTGCTAAAATCCAATCAATGTAAGTACATTATTACAATCGTGCGATAAATTTACCGAGATAATATTATAATCTACCAGCTTCTGTGGATGATAATTAATTTTCAAATGTGTCTATACTCTTAAATTTTCATATCTGTAGTCATTAAGTACGATTCATTCGTTCAATGAACTTTATTATGACCTCAAGATCTTTTCACGAACACGACGATTTATGGAGCAGACGCATTTTCATTTAAGAACTCTGCTACATACTGGGGATGACTTCTCCATCGCATGTGCGTTCACAGACATTTAATTTATTTATTTATTAAAACTTCATACAACACAAAGGTACAAAGGCGGACTTAATGCCTTAGGCATTCTCTACCAGTCAACCAAGGGTAGTGAAGAGAAAACATGGCAGGGGCAGGGTTTTTAATTCTCTTACACAAAGCACTCTGACACGGTCATATAAATATTTCGACCCTAGGTAAACTGACACACGTGGCTAATTTGTAAGGCCTCAAGAAGTGCCTGCGGACAATAAAGTAAGATGGCCAAGGGTCCCTTTTCGTTTATTTTACTTCTCACACGATCCATTTTTTTTTGCCTCTCTCAGCCTTTGTAGTTATCCACTAATAAACATGTGAATTGATGAAGAGGTACAAATAACTCTCTTTTTATTTATGAAATGGTAAATATTTTACTAAAACTTCCAAATATGCCATATTTTTCTAAATCTTAAGTTCATCTCAATATCATCCAAAGATAAATGGAACCAGACTAACAGTACCAGCAACTTTCTCAGACCATTAATTACTTGCATAAACTCCGGGACATGATAACAGATGGCGCTGTCCGCAATTTTAATTGCTGCTCAAAGTTTTCCCATAAAATCGCCCGAGTTCGCGAGACATCACTCAGAATGAGGTCAGACATTGTCTTAGATTGAAACTAAGTAATTGAACTTTAGAGTTAGGTTTAAACTGAAGTGTTAGATTATAAAGGTTTTTTTTATGGTAGGTAAAATCATCCAATGCTAAATCCCACCCTTGGGTGGAGCGGGAAATAGTGTCAGACTCTTACTGACTAAAAACCTACCCTGTTCCTTCCCTGCCTTCCAGGGCCCTGGCATGCATTTTCATACTTCCCCAGAGTCTGGGGCTCTGGGGAGGTATGAAAAGGCCTCGACCCTACTGGGCCCCTACAGTTTACTGACAAGTCCTTGGGGCGCACGAGAAAAGTGCGCACCGTAAACGACTTGGGCTCGGTTCGGTCTGTTACAGGACAAACGGACAGCGAGCTACCCTTTGCCCGCCGTCCGCAAGCCCGCGCCTATGGTGGCCGGAAATTTGGATGGTAATTATGGCGGCGGCTGCGGCGTGAACTATTGAAAAATAGGGACGTTCGTACTTTGATAGCGCATAGGGGCCATCTTGGTAAAGTGATAGCTCTTAAAAGCCAATGCAAAACTATTGGCGTGATTTACTTTTTTCTCCTTGCCAGAAACGAAACCTAGGTCATATATTAGAGGATAATACAAGAAATCAATAGCAAAAAAAAAAAGTCCTTAAACCGTAACCAAACGAAGATACGTAAAGAAGCATTGCTAGTGTAATACATAATTTTTGGGCCGGCGTGGTGGATTACGGCCCATTCCCTCTCTTAGAGAGGAGGCCTGTGTCCCAGCAGTGGGAACATTAAAAGGCTGATGATGATGATGATGATGACATAATTTTTTGAGGTTTTCATTGATAAAATAGATTATACGAGTATTTTACCTTATTAATTTTAAGTTCTTAATGTAATTTTATTTTTCGTGTACAATAAAGAATACATCTATCTATCTATCTAATACTTTTCACACTCGTAGCTTTTATCACTAAAATTAGTAAAAAGAAGAAATGATCAACGAATCGAAAAAATACTCGTTAGTGCTGTGATAGTGATTGACCCTATTATTAAATAAGTACACACCATAAGTACCAAATGCAAAATCATAATTCATATCCAATAAAAACAATATATAGCTAACCTATACACCGTTAAATTTTAGTCGTTTTAATCCCGCGGAGGATTGATTCGGTACATGAAATACTATCGATTTGTAAAGAAAAAAGAAAATAAAGTACTCTTTTTCAAAAACTTGAATTAATATACGCTTATATGAAATTAATTTCTTTAAGTAAACCAGTCAATGATCTTGTAGGTAGTTGTCGGTTGTTGCGTACTAACTACCTACAGTTCATTGGCCTCACTCACTGACTTTTACTTAAACTATCTAGCCCCAGGAGTCTTGTCATTCTATTGTGTCTTTAATTACGGTATTCAAAAGGTTTAAGAAATTAATTTCGCTCATGCGTAAATTAATTCTAGTTCGAAAAAATAGTACTTTATTTTTTAATTTATTTTTTACAAATCGGTAGTATTTCATGTACCGAATCGACCCTCCGTAGGATTAAAAAGACCAAAATTTAACGGTGTTTACTAGACTGGCCTGTTGGTCTAGTGGTTAGTGGCCTTGAGCCGGTGGCCGGAGGTCGTAGGTTCGATTCCCACCCAGGACAAATGTTTGTTTGATGAGCACGATCATTTGTTCTGTGTCTGGGTGTAATTTATTTATAATATGTTTGTATTTAGAAATATGTAAGTATGTTTATCAGTTGTCTAGTACCCATAACACAAGATCTGCTTAGCTTGGGACTAAACAGCGTTGTGTGATAGTTGTGGCATATTATTATTATTATTATATACTAAATAGTCTATAACTTTGTTTGGTTACTCTTCACTTTACTTTTTGCTTTGTTTTTTTTTTTTTTTGTACAACGTTTACGTTCGCTTTCTCATAAGAAAAGAAGAAATTCCTAAAAAAAATACTAAAAAGAGGCCATATGCGTTTGGATGCCAAATACATTCCTATAAAGAGCTGCAGGAATGTTCTAAAGATTTACCGCGATCCAAGAACACAAATTACAACTGGAGGAACACAAGTGGGATTTAGTCAGTGAAAGTCTAACACACCGTCCCACTCCCATCAGATTAGGAGAAGTTATTTCATGATTTCTCACCTTGAAAACCTATAAAATTTGTACTTTTCTAATTTATTATTTAAAAAAAAGTCTTACTCACGCTTTTCCACCTAACGGCCTAATAAATCTCATCCAACAATATTCTTAATTTTTAAACTCTCATTAATAATAATAAAATAATAATATTTCCACAACTATCACATAACACCGTCTAGTCCTAAGCTAAGCAGAGCTTGTGTTATGGGTACCAGACAGCTGATAAACATACTTATATATTTCTAAATAGATACATATTATAGATAAATAACACCCAGACACAGAACAAATGATCGTGCTCATCACACAAACATTTGTCCTGGGTGGGAATCGAACCCACGACCTCCGGCATAGCAGTCAGGGCCACTAACCACTAGACCAACAGGCCAGTCAGTCATTAGATTTTATTTTATTAACTTACAATGTGTTATGAGTTCTTAAATATTTAAAGAGGTTTTGATGAAACGTTTCTACAAAGCCAAGCTCAAAATAATAGTACAGCGCGAGGGTTTAACTAATTTCATGTTAATTATTTTGTTAGAATAATAACGTGTACAAGAATTTTTTTTCACAATCTTGTGGTTACTGGCGTAGCAACTGTACTACGACTTATAAGTCACCGTAGCAACATGATGCTACGTCGTAGCATTAATTGCTACGCACTAATTGAGAGAATTGCACGAACTAACTTTAACGATAAATCAGTGTCTTAACAGCCGTCAAATCTCTGGTTGAGCGAAATCCGGGTTGTACTAGTTTAGAAATGGTTAAATTGATGTCACATAATGATAACATTAACCGATCTAAATCAGTCCGCTAAGGATCAGTCATCTGATTTAACTGTAAATAGAGTTTACAGTTAAATCAGATGACGAACAATAACTTTTTTTTTTGACAAAACTTTAACGTTTTACGTGATGATCCTAAAATTGATGGTTAAATTAAATGGTCATAGTTAATGGTATTATTCAATTTATCTTTGGCAGTCACAGTTCTTTTAAAATCACATCTTGTGTTATCTTAAGGCCTTCCGTGGTGTAAGCAAGTGTAAGCTTACTATGTGCCAAATTTTACTTTTAATTTGATTTAAATTAAACCTTTATTATTATTAAACGTTTATTATTTTTCGAAATATTATTAAACCAATAATATTATTACTTATCGTAACTAATTTAGTGGTACTTCAACCGTGAAAACGAAACAGACAGACAGAATTACTTTCACATTTAATTAGTGTTGACTAAAGCTGAAAACTTAACCAATTCAAACGTAGGTCAACTTCAATATTGGCTCCAACGTTGGCAGTGTTTGGAGGGGTTGTGACAAATTAACTTCGCGGAGGGTTGTTAGCAACTGTAACGAGCGACGACTGGTATCTGTTACTATGTGAGTGGTTTGAGTTCTGTTTGGTTTTAGAACGAGTTGAGTTTGAGTGTTGGTTGAATACCTGCATTTTGTACATTTTATATTTTTATTGATATAAACTAGTGCGTGACTGCGATGCCACCTGATGGCAAGCAGTGATACAATCGTTGATAGTGGGGCGCACTAGTTTATTAAGAGCCTATCCATTTGATATGTAAAACAATAACGATTGAAATGCATAAATAGAAGAACAACAGGAATGAAGGGAGGTCTTTGGTCAGCTGTGAGATAGTACAAGCTCAATATAATAATCATCATCATCAGCCTTTTAATGTTCCCACTGCTGGGACTCAGGCCTCCTCTCAAAGAGAGAGAATGGGCCGAAATCCACCACGCGTGCCCAGTGCGGGTTGGTGAATGTAACATGTCTTCGAATTTTTGGCTCTAGGACACGCCGGTTTCCTTACAATGTTTTCTTTCACCGTTTTGGGAGCAGTGGTGATGAAACCAAATTTACACAAAGTGCCTGCCAATTCGCCTACTCGTAAGTCGGAGCCGTTACCACTCGGCCACCACTACTCTCAAATAATAATCACAATAATAATCTCTTTTTACTAATATCCTAAACGCGAAAGTTAGTATGTATGGTAGTCTGTTATTCTTTCACGCAAAAAGTACTCAAGCGCTCTCGGTATTATCTCTCACGGAAAATTCAACACACCTCATATCTCCAGTGACCTAAAAAGGTTATCAAATTAGAAATTGCAAGAAAATTAAATTTTTAAGTTACACTTGCATCGGATCAACTTGAATTAACAGAACTTAGTCGGAGTAAACCGTCCGATTTCAACAAACGACAAGACTTTTCCACTAATTAAACTAAAGCACGACTAACCGTGGAAAATACTAGAACTTGAAACGCAAACACTAACAATATTTTCAGAGATAACGTTACGATATTGCTTCGGAACTAAAATCATAAATATCCGAATGAGTGTTATTGAAATGGAAACTATAATGATTTATTTAAGGGGCAATGCAGACTCAGGGACTGCATACCGAAAAAATATCGGTTAGGGTTAACGGTATGACGTCATACCTTTTTATTTCAATTCTTCAAAATAACGGTGCCGTTATTTTTCACTACCGAAAAATTACGATACCAAAATTTTTCACTACCGAAAAATAACGGTACTGTTATTTTTTACGGTACCTAAACCTCTAGCATTAAGGTATACTTTGAAACCTCTACTCCCGCGCTTTTTCGTCGTGCCAATCGCAATACACTTGCCGCGATAGCTGGCAACGTCGCATTTATCGTAAGTACTCGCACGAGAAATAATTTCGGTACCGGAATAATTTGGGTTGAGTAAAGGTTAAATAAAGGTACCTAAAAAAAATAGCGCTTTCGTTATTTTATACCGGTAGCGTAACCACAACTCTTAACCGGTTTCGGTCTACCTTTAAAATAAAGCGGTACCGTATTTTAATACCGGTAGCGTAACCGTAACGACCGTAGGGACCGTTTTTCGGTCCCTGGACTCAGCAACAAAATATCAGACAACCCGACGAACGATGAGTATCCTAATAGACTTAATCCTTTCAACAAATGGTAAACTCAACCGGCTCCCTCAGGGCCATGATTTGCAAAGGGAACTTAACAAGAATAACACCTCTGACGGGAACCACCATCGCCTTTCCCGGCAAGTAGGCACCGGCCCGACTGGTCTTTATTTGTTTTGCTGTCTTTGAAGCACGTGCTATGGACTCAACTTTGGTACCGATCGGCTAATCAGCGTTCTACCTATTGTTCATCGTCCGAAAGCCAACGCCTATGGCATCTGAAAGTCACTCCGTGACTCAGGACTCTCAAGTCCTGAGGCATGAAGATGTCAGTTATCTCACAGTCGCAGAAATCTCCTTCAGTCTTCGGGTAGCCTTACTACTTCATAGGGTCTATGGAGTGCTCATGTGACCTAAAAGATCACGTTCTTTTTAGAATCTAGGAGCCTTATGCCAGCAAAAAAAAGGTATGCAACTATACACCGTTAAATTTTGGTCGTTTTAATCCCGTGGAGGGTCGATTAGGTACATGAAAGCCTATCGATTTGTAAAGAAAAAAATGAAACATAATGAACGTTTTTTTAAACTCGAATAAATTTACGCATGTACGAAATTAATTTCTTTAAGTAAACGTCAGCTGATCGAGGTCAATGAACTGTAGGTATTTAGTACGCAACGACTGACAACTGCCTACAAGGTCATTGACTCCTTTAATCAAAGAAATTAATTTCGTACATGCGTATATTTTATATTTACGAATCGATAGTGTTTCATGTACTGAATCGTCCCTCCGCGGGATTAAAACGAACAAAATTTAACGATGTATACTCTCCATAGCTCCATCTCTTTCACAATTCAGTTTAGGTAGTCAAATGGATAGCGTTAAGAGCTCATGGTTGGACCTATATTTAAGTTCAATATTATTTTTCCAATGAAAAAACTGCTCCATCACTTTGCTGTTCTGTCTGCACTAACCTTTAGGGTAATGACCCTTGCGTCTGTTTGTTTTGGCGGGAACTTGATATGTTTGTTTATTTTTGTTAGAGTAAATAATAGGGATCGTTCAACTTGCGACGTAAAGATTGCTGTTAAGATTGCAGCTGGCAGGGAAAGGGCCCTTTTCAAACCGTTTGTTTAAGGGATCTACCTAGAATCATAGCTTTCTACCAGTGATAGGAATAGGTAGTGCCTATTAGCCTAAACTTCGAAGAACAGAGACAAAAAACGGAGATTTCCTTAGGACTAAATTATTTCCGGGACATCTGTCTCGAAATTTCGAGACATTTAAAAAAATGTGTTATTTGGAATAAGTAATTCGTCTATATTGAGCTAAAGTTTGCAATTAGACATAACATTTATAATTTATAACTTCATAATAACAACTTATCCTATATCAGCCTATCCTATATTAGTCTATTTATCCCTCTCTTAGAGAAGAGGCCTGAGTCCCAGCTGTGGGAACATTATAAGGCTGATGCAATGCAATGCAAGGCTATATCAGCCTAGTGACACACACTGCGTGTGTTTGTATTGTTGTGATCAGAGAGGTCTTAAAATGTGCATGATATAGATGACTTCCGTATGTTTTTCACGCCTTTATCCCGGAGGAGTAGGCAGAGATCACAGACTATGTTATATCTAATACCTATGCAATTACTAATATTATAAATGTGATAGTTTGTATGGATGTCCATTACTTCATTCCACTGAAAATGCTGAATTTGGTAGTGTTATAGATTAAGGCGTTGATTAGCACATAGGCTACTTCCTATTAAAAAAAAAGTATAGTTCCCATGGGATACAAAAACAGTAGTACACGCGGGAAAAGCCGCGCTTTCACACCACCGATATTGTCTGGCGATTCTTAGGAGATTTCCATGCAAAAAAAAACCACCACTTCTCACTACCACTTTGTATACCTTCATTCTGGCAAATAAATGAATTATTTATTTATTTTAACTACCTTTTTTTAATGATAAATTCTTTCTACTATAGAGAATGCTAAAAAATGATACAAAATTACCGTTTTATTATTTGAAAGCCTTTTTTTACACTTGAACTTTAGAAATCTCATTAAACGTAGCCGAGAGTGAGCTAGAAAGAAGATATTTACTTCGAAACGTGTACGGCTTCTTATAAAATCATTGTGATTCATTGTGTATTACGATCAACAACTCATTTACAAATTGTTCTCCAAAAAAAAATTCAGAATATTTTATGGTTGTAACGACTGTGTATGTTATTTAATAAGATATATCTAGTCGCAAACTTTAGGTAAATATAGACGAATTACTTATTCCAAATAACAATTTTTTTTAAATGTATTAAGTGATGTCTCGAAATTTCGGGATAGATGTCTTGGAAAAAATTTAGTCCTAAGGAAGTCTCCGTTTCTTGTCTCTGTTCTTCGAAGTTTAGGCAAATAGGCACTACCTATTCCTATCACTGCTTTCTACTTTTACCTTCTATAACTTCTTTTTCTTTTGAGGATGGGAAACCTTCAAATAACGCAAATTCCAACTAACGGAACACAGGTGGGTTTTAGTCAGTAAAAGTGTGATACTCCCTCCCGCTCCATCCAGAGCATAATCAGCCTTATTATGTTCCCACTGCTAGTACTCAGGCCTCCTCTCTAAGAGAGTGAATGGGCCGTAATGCACCACACGGGCCCAGTATGGGTTGGTGAATGTCACATGTCTTCGAATTTCTCGTTCTAGGTCAATTAACCCCCATTATTTTATATTATTATTTTTCCTAATTTTTTAGGTTGCATCATCTCGTTTTATACAATCCACAAAACTCCCCGACAGGTGAGCTTAAGTTTTCAATGACAAAGTACATTGTATGTTTGGATTTAGTCTTAGGCGTATTTAGTCTTAGACTAGACTCAGCGTCTAGACAGGTCTCAGACAAGCTAACTGATGGATAGCTCAACTCTAACATGATTATATTCCATACGTCATAACAATATTTTCGCGGATCAACTTTTGTTTAACAAATTATGCTTTTAGGAAATATTATTTTATTTTTGTGTATTATATAGGATTTTTGGTAGCTTCCTAAAAATAACGTTACCCCAGACTAGGAATTTCTCCTGTATCGAGGGTACATACAGAAATATACACCGTTAAATTTTGGACGTTTAATCACGCGGAGGGTCGATTCGGTACATAAAACACTATCGATTTGTAAATTTTTTACTAAAACTCGCATTAATATACGTTTGTACGAAATTAATTTCTTTAACCGGACCGCTCAATATGGCGACACTTGGGGAGGCCTATATCCAGCAGTGGACGTATTTTGCCAGAAAAGAAGGTGACTGTCATTGCTTTAAGCTTTTGACAGAATGACGTCTGTTGGTTCGGCTAGTACAAAACAATTGTCTCAAATCACACCAATCATCTAATGCAGGTAGCACACGCATGACACGCAGCCATTGCTTGCATACGCAACCGGGAATGATTCCGAGGCTGGCTGCACGTGCTGCTCGCAATCCAATATGAGCGCAATCGGCTTCGAGTAGCGATTATTTCGGAACTTGTCTAAATACGTTATAGTTACGTGACTACACTAAATACGTGCGTATCGACTCGGCCGCAGTACTACTGGTCTGCGATCGGCTGCAGCTGCAGGTCACGGTGGCACGAAGTTCGGCAGCATGTCCAGCCACAGCCGCGGTCGGAATGGATTGACAAAAATCCATACTACTACATAAAAAACCAGTCGCAAAAAAGCAGCAGCTGCAGCCACCGCATATGCTGCGTGCATCCGCAGCCTGTCGCTGAGGCTGAGCCGCTGAATGGCACGTTAATTTCTACACGTCTACTTAGCAATTATGACTAACATCTGATGCACCAGCATTTCTTAATAGTTCATAATAATTTCTAGACTATAAATATACAGAATATATTGATATTGTTCTTCCAAAATAATTCTAAACTAACATTACCTTATTGACAACAAATTACTAAGTACACTTAGCTTATTTATGTTCCCGTTACTCAGACTACAGAGTATCATTAATATATTAGGAGTACGAGTATCATATATTTGCTTTGAGAACAAAATGGCTCATGATTTGAAGATTTAATTAAGCTAATTTTTGACCCCATGTCAACAAAGATGGAGTTAACGTACACGTGTAAGGAAGTTGGTTCAAGCGAATACAGCGTACCTAGCGGACGGTGAGCAATGAGTAGCTCGCCGTCCAACCGACCGGTAACCGTCCGCCGGGCCCAAGTGTCGACGGCGCGTAGTGTTCCACGCACGCCTCAAGGAGATGTCAGCAAACCGTAGGGGCCTAGCAGGGTCGAAGCCCACTAGGGCCAAGAAACAGGATTGGGTTGTAGTCAGTAAAAATCTGACGCGCCCTCGCGCTCCGCCCAGAGCGGGAGAATTCATTGCATGATTTGTATGAAATTCATATCTCCACAATAAAGAAGGTCTAACACAATAAAAACAAAAACAAACATTTCCATAAACACACCATAAACAATGAACAAGTGTCCCATAGTACAGCCATATTTTGCCCGCCATTTTATTAGCGTGCCATTAGCGGAATGAGATATTAATAAGATAGGGATTTCATGGCGGGAGCGGCTTTTCGTATTTCCTTATTTTTTCATTGTTTGTAATAGTAGACATAAAGTAATTAGAATAATTGTTTATTTTTGTGGTCAAGTTCTATTTGTGTAGGAACATTGATGTTAACGTAGTTCGTACAGTTTCCCATAGATGGTGTTTATTAAATTAGTTCTTAATTCGATTAATAGATGGCATTGTGCTGTGACGTCATCTTTCTAAATGTCGCTGTTAAGATTTTCCGGGCTTTAATGACCCTCCGTGGTATACTCCATATTAGTTTAATTAAAAAATTGGCTCTGTTACTAAATGAGCCGATTTTTTGATTAAACAAATTACAGATTAGACACTACTTGTTGGTTAGTGTAATTTGCAATTTGTTTAATAGTTTAAATACAGGTAGGTACATTTTCATACAACCGCTCTTACGCGATTATGATGTTATTGCACATCTTTCTCCAGATATTTTGGATTCACAGATATCTTGTGGATAATAGCTAGCTAAAGAAGTAAAAGCATAAATTTGTGTAAAATTAATCCAGCAAAGACCTCAGAAATCTGCTATTTTTTAACTTAGGTCCTCCATAATGTACTCATATATTAACAATATAAAAAAGTGCTTCTATAGAAGCCTTGCGAGATACTGAACGACGTTAATTTTCTTCAAAATCTTTTGGGGGTTTAAAAAAAAACATGTATTTCCTGTAAAAAGTTTTGTGAAATATTCGAGTAAATCACGAAATTCATCATCATCATCATTTCAGCCAAAAGACGTCCACTGTTGGACATAGGCCTCCCCCAAGCGTCGCCACAATGGCCGGTCCTGTGCGTCTCGCATCCATCGGACTCCAGCGACCCTGACCAGGTCATCGGTCCACCTCGTGGGAGACCTTCCAACGCTGCGTCTTCCGGTACGCGGCCGCCACTCCAGAACCTTTCGGCCCCAACGGCCATCTGTTCTGCGTGCAATGTGCCCAGCCCATTGCCACTTAAGTTTGGCAATTCTACGCGTTATGTCGGCAACCCTGGTTCTCTTGCGGATATCTTCATTACATTATTACGAAATTACCGAATGCCAAAAGAGTTTTCAAGCGTTATCTCGCTTTTTTTGTTTTGCCTTTTCATCAAACATTGCGTTGGATTGCGTTAGATCAAGCAACAAGCTTTTAAAGTATGCTCGATGTTGACGACAGGCGAGTTAGGAAGGCACCTTCAACGCGTGACTAGATCTAACAGGAAGAAAAATAATTAATTGATTACCATATTACCTAGTGAACTGATGAAGACTGCAGCCCCGAGCATTGCTATCGTAAGAGGATGCCGAAAACAACATTTTAGACGGTAACAGGCAGAGAAGAAACAATAGAAGTAGGCGTTAGTCAGTTAAAGTTTGACACACTCTCGCGCTCCAACCTAGAGTAGGAGAATTCATTGGATGATTGATTTCCCACCTTAAAAAAAAGACTGGGACTCAGGCTCTAGGAGAGGGAACGTGCTGTAACCCACTACGCTGGTCCCGTAACCCACGCGGGTCCAGTGCGGGTTGGTGAATGTAACATGTCTTCAATTTTTTTGTTTTAGGACATGCCTGTTTCCTCGCCATGTTTTCGTTCACCGTTTTGAAAGTAGTCGTGATGAAACAAATTAAAAAAAGTTACCCGAGGTTTTAAACCCAGCTTGTAAGCCAAGGCTGTTTTACTGGGCTACGATAAAATCTTACAGAAAAAAAAAATGCTATGATTTGACCATTACATGTTTGCTGAATGGACTTTTAAAAGAGACTTTGACCCCTGAGTTTGTTTCGGTGTTTTTTTTTAGGGTAGTCAGCTAGGAAACACCGGCATCATCTAGCTTAAACTGACGAAAAAATTTACGTGTAAAGGTGTTTTTAAAAAACCTATTTGCAAAATAAATATTATTTAAACAATTAAACAATTCTACGGCAAACACTATTTTTCTTGGTGCTAAAATCATCAAATGACATTTCCCGCCCTTGGGTGGAGCGGGAGGGTGTTTCAGATTTTTACTGACTAAAAACCCATTCCTGTTCCTCCTTTGCCTACGTTTCAGAGCCCCGGGGTTCATTTTCACAAAACCCGTAGCCCCAGTAGGCTTCGACCCTGCTGAGCACCTTTAGTTTGCTGACATCTCGTTGAGGCGCGCGTGGAATAATACGTGTCGTCGACGACTTAGGCTCGTTCCGGACGGTTAGTTGACGGTCGGGAGGCGAGCTATCCATTGTTCGCCGTCCACAAGCCCGCGCCTGCGGTGGCCGGAAATCGGGATCGGAATCCCTGCGGCTGGGGCTTGAGGGTCATTCCCTCACGCGTGCGGCCGCCTGCTTTGCTAGTATTACTGCTACGCAGAAGGAGCTGACCACCTGTCACTCCTCATCGCATCGGACGGAGGGCGCCGTGAGGTCTTTCCAGCCACTCCTCAAAGAAAGGAATTACCGCCATAATTATGGCGTGCTCAAAAGCAAAGACTTAATATTACAAGAACAAAGAAAGACTAGAAAGTTAATGTTTATTTTTAAATTGCTATCAGTAAAAATATTTTCATATACACCGTTAAATTTTGGTCGTTTTAATCCCGCGGAGGGTCGATTTGTGACATGAAATACAATCGATTTGTAAAGAGAAAATTAAAAAATAAAGTACTTTTTTTAAAACTCGAATTAATTTACGCATGTACGAAATTAATTTCTTTAGATAAACGTCAGCTGAGCGAGGCCAATGAACTGTAGGTAGTTATTAGGCAACGACCAACAACTACCTACAAGGTCATTGACTCATTTACTTAAAGAAATTAAATTCGTATATGCGTATATTAATTCGCATTTTTGTAAAAAAGTACTACTTTAAATTTTTTTTCATGTACCGAATCGACCCTCCGCGGGATTGAAACGATTAAAATTTAACGGTGTGTAGTCTAAAATCCTACAGAAAACAAAACATATACAACAAAGTCTTAAAATAAAAATATTATAATAACAAAGAAAGGTAAAAATAAACATTGTTTATTTTTTTTAAAGAACTTTGTTCACAGTAACGAACAAATAAATTGTGTCCAATTACGTCATATTTATGTTTCTTACTGGCGGGATGTAGTTGTCTGGACTCGAGCCAAAATGCGGACTTTTATAAAAGAATTCAAAAGGAATTTTGTTTCTTTCAAACGAGTTTAATTTTCTAACATTGTATGTTTTTTATGGAAGTCTACAATGTTTAAAATAATAAAATTTTACAACCATCACACAACGCCATCTAGTCTCAAACAAAAAAAACTTGTGCTAAGAGAACTGGGCGACTGATAAACATACTTATATATTTCTAAATACAAAACATTATTTTTAGAATATGCAAAACTTGAATATAGTTTTTTCAGAATCAGTAACTGAATCGATTCCAATAATTTTTACACCATGTTATATTTTATCCCAAAAATATTTCAAAAGGTGTCCAATTTGTGACTTGGACACCACCGACACTGAGTACAAACACAGGTCACGGCAGGTCATAGCGGGCATAGGTGCCAGCGCACAGCTGGGTGCAAAACCACTCCTTTGTCGCCCGGATGGCCTAGTCACCACGTATTTGTGCGGCCAACCAGGTAACATAAAAAGCTAATAACGTTGTGATTTGTCATGATACAGTTATGAAATAATGGATTCTTTACAAAATTTGTACATAGATTCTTTACATAAAAATACTAGACACGTGTTTCAGGTTTCACATATACTAAAAACTAATTTTGTATATAATTATAGATTAATTATACCCAGGCACAGACCAAATGCTCACGACTCAAACGGTTTTCTTAGGTGGGAATCGAAACCACAACCTCCTACATAGCAGCCTTGTTCAAGAGTGAATTGTTCAGTTGTGAGAAGACATAGCCAACAAAAAAAAAATCTATTTTCTGCCTCAAAAACCAACTGAAAAGTTTCATAAGTTCCTATGCTCTCTATATTTTTCTGCACTCTATTTTTTTTTTACTTCTTGTTTTCATAAAAATGATAGATATAAACATTCTGGTCACCTAACAACGCCTCTTTAGCGCTAAACCGAAAGCGAGAAAATATAATAATTTGAAAAAGGAATATTTTACTTTAACAGCGCCCGCTCTTGGCGTGTTTATGGCCAGTAGGCAATTGATGTTTACAATAAATTAATTAAATAGGAACTCGCGAGAGATTTCGCGCCTTTTTTCAAATGAGGAATGAAATATTCGACTGAAAACATTAGTTTTCTTTTTTTTCGTGCTTGCTTAATTTACTGTTGGTTATGTCCAAATGTTTTATCAGCAAAATACATGATAATAAAATGAATTAAAACGCAACGGAAACAGATTTTCTGTTTTTGGCATTAAAAGTTAATAGAATCATCTTTTTTTTAATATATATAAAACAATTTGTGGGCTGCGGTCTTCCTGTCCGATTATTTATTAAAGTGTTTTCAAGGTTAGAGTGAATAGGCTCTTAAAAAACTAATGTGCTTCACTATCAACGATTTTATCACTGTTTAACTTCAGGTGGGATCGCAGTCAAGCATCAGCTTATGTCATTCAAAGCATTTAAAAGTGTCTTAAAGAAATTTAATTAATATATCAATCTATTAAACTACTCCAATCTTGTTTCTCAGTATCGCCACAAATCGAATCACTTCACCCTTTCTCATTACCTCACACAACCTTCATTCTCCAAACCTCTATAAAACGCTCCATACCTTCCGGCTCACAACCAACGACCTTTGCCTCTCTGAAAATAGAAATGTAACCCCGTTCCTCGGCCCCAACCATTCGAATTTTCGAACGACATCGTACTTTATGCGACTATATTCTGGATGGATTGGTGCTTCGAGCTCGATTACTACTTAGAATATATGCTCTCCTGGTACCTATTCAAGACATGTGGGGTTATGAATGACTTTCTATTGTTGTCGTTTCATGGCTTTGGCGTATTTTGATTTCGCGATCTGTTCCTTTGTTTTATGTAGAAGCAGCAGTTAAAATTATAATGGTAATAAAATTTTGACTACAAACCAGAGTCCATATCTTTGAATTGTACATATTTATGTATTCTTCATCTTCTCATTCTTACTGCACAATGATTTAGCAATCTTGATTTTTTTTGTATCTTGGTGTACAATAAAGTGTAAATAAATATTTAGCATCTTTTTAAACACGGATTTATTCTGGATAATATTGGTCCGTAGATCACTACTTAGAATTTATGATCTCCTGGTATATACAGGATATGGATAATTTGTTTTTTTTTGGCTGTCTGTGAATGTGACATGTTTTGATATCAACCTCTTTGTTTTGAATACAGGCAATCTAAATTATACTTTTAACAAAATTGTGGAGAGATCTTTATATTCTATTATACCCCCCTTTGCGTTTTTGACTGGGCATAAAATAACATTCCATCCACAAAGGTCTTTGCAAAATGCTTCGCTAAAATTAGATTAGAAAGCTAATCCCTCGTCGAAGATAGCTTAATGAGTCCGCTGTCAATTAACGAAAAGGAGCCCATTTGGTATAAAAAATGTGGCCTGTAAGCAATTTATTGGTTTTCAATATAGTGGTCTTAAGAATAATGACTGCGGGGAGTTAGGGACTCATTAAATATAATTAGAGGTGAATAATTTAAAGTTAATGCTGTGAAATAAAAAAGGTGTGTTTGTGGTTGTTGCCGGGACTGCTGAATTTGGGGTGTTGGGTTTCATTCCCGGGGAAAATTTTGTTTATTCAACGACTTCTCCTGTTCTAGGGCGGAGCGGGGCATGTTAGAATTTTACTGACTTAAACCATATCTTTGTTCCTTCTTTGCCATACGTTCTAGGAGGTTTCTTTTCCGGAAGCCAACCCGTGGCCCCAGTAGGCTTTGACCCTGCTGGGCCCCTACAGTTTTGCTAACATCTCTTTGAGGCGCGCAGGGCACACTACGCGCCATCGACGACTTACCGGACGGACGCACACCCGTAGATCATCGTCCCAGGAAAATTATATTAGTGTAGATTTTTAAATTGAAAATCAAATGTATTTGTTTGCACCATAGGTACAGATAGGTATTATGTAAATTATAAAATATCAATTCACTATGTGCTGCCTTTTTGGGCTTACAAATATTGTTTACATAATGGTTTTAGACTAAATAGGTACTCAATATAATAATATAATTGACTTTATAATAATAATAATAAACCTTTATTGTCAGGCAACTACGGCCCATAGATAAAATACACAAATAACCATACAAAATTAAACTAATACATATAAAGAAACTATATCAAATTATTAAAAACTATTGCACACGAAGCGACGGCGTCGTATTCCGCTGCGAGGTCGGTATCCTTCCACGAAATCGTCGATACACGACACCCTTCGGCCAAAACTCTCCTTTGAGGCAGGTCTCCAAATGGTTAGTCGGCACCCGCACCACAAACGACTTGAAATTTGTGTTATGGCGCGGCTCTAACTGCACCACTCTCAAAGTCCAGTTGGTCTTCACACGTACATACTCCACGATATCCTCAACCTTCGTGGTGTGATGTAGCCTCGAAACGTACAGCTGCGTTGTGGGTATTGCTGGACGCAGCAGCATGTTGGCTCCAGCCAGCGCGGTACCGCACTGGTTCTGACAAGTAGGCTTCTTCTTCTTCTTCTTCTTCTCTACTTTTGTGAAGCCATCCTCATCACTCTGCTTGCCCCCTTTCGCTTTCCCTGCTTGTCGCGTTGTTTGCGACACAGCAGGTTTGTTTGCGGCAACTATAGCGGAATAGGCACGTTTAGGCGTCAACGTGCCTACATGCGTCACCACTTCGACCGGCGACGATACAGCGACGGCAGCGGCGGAGCAAGATGCAACGCTTCTTCTTTAAAACCTCTCTGAGCCCAGTGCAGATTGCAGTTTGGTGGATGTCAAGTGTCTTCGAAACTTTGGTTCCTGGCCGGGTTTTAACCCGCAACCTACAACTCGTAAGTCGGAGCTGTTACTCCACAACTTCATATTGATTTAGTAAAAACAAAACAAAAAAGAAATTCAAAAGAATTGGGACTTAATTCAAAGCGAAACACATCCAGTAGATTTCAGAGGATATCAAAATGTCGTTTACTATACGTTTTATAAGGACAGAAGTAATTTCGGAAGTACTCACATAATCTTCACTCAACGTAGAGACGGAGGCACTAGAAAAGGCAGGCCGGGTTTTGAGTTAACGATCGCCGAACATACGGTCAAATAAGTAGGGCAACAAAATGGCATAAACAAAAAATTTTATAAAGACGAAAATGATACACAACTACTTCTTTAATTAAAATAAAGGTTAATTAAATCCATAGAAATGAAATAAAATTATTAAAAATAGAAACAATGCCCATACACGAACACTATTTAATTGCACTAAAAATAAACATGACTTGATGTTCTGGTCAGGATCTCTTTCTTAAATATTGTAATCTTGGTGTACAATAAAGTTTATATAAATCTGTATATATAAAAGTTTGATCTTTACTTCTCCTTCAACCTGCTAAAGCTAGCGCGGGAAAAAAGTCTATTAACTAACTTATTTATTAGTGTAATTTGTAAAAAAAAAATTATAATAAAGATTTGAAGAGAATTCTTTCACGCGCTGCCGCCAGATAAATGTGATTAGGGTAAAAAATCCTGCGATAGGTTGCTGCCATCAAAATCAAAACTAAAATGTATGGCAACTTTCTTCAGTACAAAATGAACAAAAACGCGTCGTAATTTTCAGAGAAAGTATTTCTTCGTAAGTGTATCGAAAAACGCCATGCCTGACAAGGCATGGCGTTTTTCGATACACTCATTGTCCCTGTCATCGGTCCTTGCAACCTGTATGTCCCAACATCCCTACAAAAAAGATATAGCCATTCATAGCTGCGTATAACGGATCTGTTCCCTGTAGTTTATAGTACCATCAATTTCAAGGCAGCTGACACATTACAGGGATCAAGGAACCCGTATTGACATTTTTATGTGAACTACGCCTTCAGAACTGAAGGCGATATTAAGTCCGATCTTCGAACTGATGATTCTATGCATATTAAGCATAGATATACGGGAAGATTCGTTAAGCGCTAATATCGAAATCAGAAAACCTGAACTAGGTGTGCCCCGCCTGGGCAGAGCATCACCGTGTCCTCGTGAGGGCGATCGGCGGCAGCGATCTCTCTCGCCGAGCCTTGGTCCATGGTCCGGAGTGAGGAGGGATGGCAGGCGGTCGCCTCCTTCTGCAAACCAGTAATGCTAGCAAAGGAGGAAGCCGACCGCACCAGGCCGAGGCAACGGGGCACTCGCCCCAGCCGCCGCCGGGATTCCGATCCCGATTTCCGGCCACCGTAGGCGCGGGCTTGCGGACGGCGTGCAATGGGTAGCACGCTCTCCGATCGTCCGGTAACCGACCGGACCGAGCCCAAGTCGTCGACGGCGCGTTCTGTTCCCGCGCGCCTCAAGGAGCTGTCAGAAAACCGTAGAGGCCCAGCCTGCTAGCTGCAGGCAGGCAGGGTCGAAGCCTGCTTGGGTCATGGGTCAGCTTCCGAAAGGAAGGCCCGGCCCCGGCACGATAGGCAACGAAGAACGGGGTAGGTTTTTAATCAGTAAGAGTCTGACACTATTTCCCGCTCCGCCCAAGGGCAGGATTTGTTATTGGATGATTTTACCTACCATAAAAAAAACTCCACACTCACATCTATGATCAGTATCATTACAGTCGCAAACCCATAGTCACTGATAGACAAGGACAGAGATATTAGCCGGCGCTGTCGTGCGAGCGAAATCGCGCTAGCCGCCTAATGTGTGTGATCGTCGCGACCGATGTAAAAAATCGTGCCATCTAGGCACAATTTCAGCGGTCCACGTGCTAGATTTCTCCCGCTGTTTTGATTTAATATAAGCTGTTAAGAGGATTAAGTAATTATGATTATGTTTTAGTAATCATGATTTAAGGTCCTTTGTTTTATAATTTTTTTTGCTTCTGTTATAATCAGCCTTTTAATTTTCCCACGGCTGGGACAACAGGCCTCATCTCTAGGAAAAGGAATGGCCTACAATACACCACGCGGGTTCAGTGCTGGTTCGTGGATCTTCAAATGATTAGTTCCAGAACATGCCAGTTTCTTCAAGATGTTTTCCTTCGCCGTTTTGATAGCATTGGTGATGAAATAAATTACACCAAAAAAAGCGGCTGCAGTTTGAAATCACAATCTACGACTCGTAAGCCAAGGCCGTTGCTACTGCTGTTAGCATAGCATAACATCAGCCTTATAATGTGTCCACTGCAGGGACTCATGCCTCCTCTCTAGGAGGGCCATAATCCACCATGCGGGCCCGGTGCGGGTTGGTGGATGTCACATGTCTTCGAATTTTTGGTTCTAGGACATGCCGGTTTCCTCACGATGTATTCCTTCACCATTTTGAGAGCAGTGGTGATGAAATAAATTACACAAAGTACTGCATCTGGCTGGGTTTGAACCCGCGAACTACAACTCGTAAGTCGGGGAAGTTGCCACTCGGCCACCAGTGCTCACAACTATTGCTAATGTTGTTACTTGCCAGCATTCCAAACTTGGTTTTTGAAAAGACTACAACACAAACTCTTGACAGTCTATTAACAATGAAGATTATAGAAAAAAAAAAGAGAGAATATAAGAGCATTGAAATACACTTTGTTCTGAAATTTTGCACGTGGTTAATTCTAAACATTTTGGACTTTTGATAATACTTTTTGCTGGCTCAGTTTGACTGGCCTGTTGGTCTAGTGGTTAGTGGCTCTGACTGCTATGGCGGAGTTCGTGGGTTCGATTCCCAAGCAAGATAAATGTTTTTGTGTTGAACACAATCATTTATTCTGTGTGTGTGCAATTTATCTGTAATATGTATGTATTTAAAAATATATAAGAATGTTAATCAGTTGTCTAGTACCCATAACTCAAGCTCTGCTTAGATTGGGACTAGACGACGTTTGTATGATAGTTGTGGAATATTAATGTTATTATATTATATTTCCATTAATTTATTTTTTAAACATATTACATTTTTAAATATTAAAAAAGCAATAAAAAAAATACTTTTAAAAATATAACAATATATTATATTATTATCTATTACATCTAGAATATACTTGCATGTATTTAAAAATATATAAGTATGTTTATCAGTTATCTAGTGCTCATAGCAATAAAACGCTTTAAAAGTAAGAAAATATAGGTTAAAAATCTATAAACTGGGGATTATTTGAAAGTGTCTCAACGTGTCAAAGAACAACTAAAGGATCACGGGCGAGTTTTATTCAGTAGTTATCTGACACCCTTTTCGCTTCACTAAGAGCGAGGATAGTCATTTCATAATATCCATCCCCAAAAACAAATAAAAAGGTTTTCGCAAATTACTTTTATTGCCTTAGGTACTTTTAATTTCAGTGCTAAAGAGCAAAATACTTCAAAGTGACCTCAGTTCTGGCAATCCCTCCTAATTACCTAGGTCTTAAAGGTAGAAAACCGAATTCTAGACTCAAATAAAATACAACACTAATGGAGTCTACTAAATCACTTACAGGCAACTTACTACGGCTGAGGTAAGATTGATTCGTTGCGACAATTGGTACACCCATTTTATGTTCGTTTAATTGTAAGTAGTAAAGCTTTAGAAATTGGAGTTTTCAGTCCAGAAAACGGAACTTTTATCGCACTATTTATGTGTTAGTCTTCATCATCATTTTTAATGTTCCCACTGCTGGGACACAGGCCGCCTCTCTAAGGAAGGGAATGGGCCGTAATCCACCACGCGGGCCCAGTGCGGCTTGGTGAATGTCACATGTCTTCGAATTTTTGGTAGTAGTACATGCCAATTTGCTCACGATGTTTTCCTTCACCGTTTTGAGAGCAGTAGTGATGAAATAAATTACACAAAGTAACTAATGCGCCTGGCTGGGTTTCAACCCGCGACCTACAACTCGTAAGTCGGTGCAGTTACCACTCGGCCACCACTGCTCTCGTGTCAGTGAGTCATGTCATGTGTCAGTGCTATAAGGAAATAACTTGGTGACAGGACAGTAACAAAAACGTGAAATAGATGCATCAAATCAATGCATTTCTTCATCATCATCATTTCAGCCGAAAATGCCTCCCCAAGTGTCGCCAATGAACTGTCCAGTGCGTCTCTTATTCCCGTTTACAGCGCCTCTAGCGGTCACTTGCAGAACCAAAATTTGCCATACAAAATATTTACGGCGTCGATATCGAGTAGCAACGAATACTATTGCTTAAAACTCATGGTAGAGGTACTGAAGTTTTATATTTTAACGTTCCTAAGTTAGTGTTCTCAGCGCCATCTGTGAGTTCTCTCAGACACCACAACTAAACTAGGCGCTTCAATTATGTACGAAGAGAAGAACCGTTGCCGTGTAAGAGTTTTGCGATGGAGACAGGTCGTAAATTTTATATGGCCTACTTTCTGTTAGGTAAGCAGTGATATAGGTTATGTGGGATATGTCATCGAGTTATTTATGAGACTATCATCTTGAATAGAATAGAACAAACTTTATTGTAAACCGTATAGTGATGTTTTTAATAGTGATAAGTTTTTAAGCACTAGGTACTGTGCTTTTTTAAAGCAGTGGTAGCTGAGTGGTAACGTCCCCGACTTACGAGTTTGTAGGTCGCAGGTTCAAACCCAGCACGCGTATTACTTTGTGTAATTTATTTCATCACCACTGCTCTCAAAACGGTGAAGGAAAACATCGTTAGGAAACCGGCATATCCTAGAACCTTATACTGACTACCACAACAAAAACCTCTTTACAAAAGAAATTGTTGAATCCACAAATAATATTGACTTCAATTATTTACTTTATAAAGCGCTACCGAATATTTTGTTTCACAAAATCTCTAACTAAAAAGACACTGGTGCGTAACACTCTTGATCTACACGCGTCCTTATTTTTATCGAAAAGAATAACTATTTTTCTTTTTTTCGCGTAACACCTTATAATATTGTGCTTAGGAGGAAAAGCTTGGATATTACGTTACTCTAGTTTTTTTGTTAAAGATTTCCTGAAAAGACGTAGTGAACTATATAAGTGTTGATAAAATAGATGATGTTACACATATTTTATGACAATATAAAGAGGATTTACAGGTCTTTGAAAAACTTGTAAGTAGAAAGTATAGATAAAAACCAAACCTTTTTTTACATTGGTACATGACGTAACGGAGTTAATTAAGTACAAATTTAAGTTATTCATTGGTTAGACAAACTTGCCAAAGTGCTGCAAAAGTGCATTTCTATCTAATATGCATTTCTATCTAATGTGCATGCTAATCTAAATTATCGCTTACGATAATCTCGGGAAAAGGTTTGATATTTTCATAATAGTCGGCTCAATTAAACAAAGATTTACTGTAAAACATAGACAAGACCCTGAACATACAAACAAATTCCAACTTCTAATTATAGATATCTAATTGTCTCCTTACTAATTCACGCCGACATTCGTAGGCAAGCGACAAGCGAAATGCCAAGGCTCTCTTGAATATTTGATTCCGGTCACTTGCTTGTTTTGGTGTATTATTAAGATTGACGCCAGCCTTAGACAGTTAGGCGCCATTTTCACAAACAAGTTTCTTACGTAGATTATTTATTTCATAGTTTAACATTTTATATTGAACAAAAAGTCATTGAATAATTTCCCATCTTAAAAAATAACCATGGTATAGCCCTGTGACAAATTCTATTCAAATTCGTTCAGCCATTAGTATTTGAAGAAGTAACAAACATTCTTATAGCGGGTTCAAACCCAGCCAGGCGCATTACTTTATGTAATTTATTTCATCACCACTGCTCTCAAAATGGTGAAGGGAAACATCGTGAGGAAACCGCCATGTCCTAGAACCAAAAATTCGAAGACATGTGACATTCACCAATCCGCACTTGGCCCGCGTGGTGGATTACGGCCCATTCCCGCTCTTAGAAAGGAGGTCTGAGTCCCAGTAATGGGAACATTAAAAGGCTTGTTCATCAAAAGGTGAAAGTGAAGGTTTTGTTCATCATCATCATCATCAGATGATGATGATGATGAACAGAAAGTACACCAAATTTTTTTTAAAAAAAACAGGGTCAATATTGGTTATATTTGGAATTTGTATGCATTTTTTTTTATTTTCAGAATTAAATATATTTTAGCTGTAATAAACAAAAACGAAGGAATTGTTGAAATCCATATTTTAATCAACAATAAAATAATAAAGCTTCAAAGCTGTTGATAAGAAATTGAAGTCTGGCGTGTTCTTTGACGTCAAAGTTTATCACACTTATACGGCCGCCATAGAAACCGGCGTCTTGGCGAGAAAGACAAATCTTTGTTTAAAATTGTTAAATCTCGTTTGCTTTTCTACCAATGTTGATAATGTTTTGACAATGATTAGTGTTCTATTTTTGTATATTTATTGATAATATCGGTTAGTTAGCAGACATTTTTTCATGTATATTCTCTGTGGCTCATGCGTCTTTATTACTTTATCACCATACAGGCTATAGTTATCTCTAAGGCCCCTCGCCTACAGTGACTTTTATTTGTAGCGATGCTGAAGCGTGTAAACGCGACAGCGTCGCGTGTTAGTCGAATATGCAACGCGCTATTTAAAGAAGAGATGCCAACTCGCTACTAACGCGCTACAACATTGCGACTATATTAATACAAACGCGCTACAGCATCGCTAGAAAAAGTCACCGTGGGTGAGGGGCCTAAATCAACTGGATACTGATCGAGATGAATTGAATATGTCCTGTAATAGATAATATGACGATTGTCTACAGAAGCTAAGATGTGAACTAGTCCTTCCCGCAAACCTGATGGTAAGTGTTGGGAATCCAACCCAACAGATCCATGACGCGGTGTGTACGCGCAGGCGGCATGCACATACGTCATCGGCAGCGGGGGAGAGGAAACGCGGGCGCGCGCGGACACTCGCTTCCACGCCTTCGAATTAATTTATATATTGTTTGTTCGGGACAGTTTTAATTTGGAATATTGGAGTAACGGCAATATACCAAAATACAGTCCACTCATTTCCACCTTTTTACAGTAAGTAAAGAGTGATCAAATATTGTTATATCTCGTTTGCTCTTCTACCAATTTTGATATTGTTTTTCATTGTTACTACTTTATTTTTTTATATTGATAACCTAGTTAGATAAAAAATATTTTTCATGCATTTTCCCTAATGAAGCAGCAGTTAGCGTTTCAAATATTGGTACAAGAAAAAGTGGGGGCATGGTGGAAATATCTCACAAATGCTTTTGTACACTCGTAACCTAATACTTCCCATATGCATCCATATTATGTTACTTGACAGCTTCCCTTTTTACCAGATTTGAAAGGTTTCTAACTTACTTACTTACTATCGAACAGATTTGAAAGTTCTTTCTATTAGAGCTTATCAATAATAATAATAATGAAAAAATAAGTCAACTAACTTATAATTAGGTATGGTCCATCCAATATTATTCAATTTAGGTGCACCGATGACCTGATGAGGATCCAATGGATGACAGGATCGACTGTTTTGGTGACACTTGGGGAGGACTATATTCAACAGTGGACTCACATCCATCGGATTCCGTGACCCTCATCAGGTCATCGGACCACCTTGTGGGTAGCCTTCCAACTCGTCTCCACTCTAGAGCGAATGCCATATCGTCCATTTGTTCTGAGAGCAATATTGCCTTGCTGACGTCATTTAACTTTGGCGATTTTTCGCGCTATGGCGGTAACCTTCGTTTTCCAGCTCATATTTTCATTTCTGATTCGATCACAAACAGGAACTCCAAGCGGTGTGACATAATGTAAAACAATTTAATGACATCAATCTATCTAACGATATCCTTCCAAATTACTACAGAACCACACCAACCCACATTGGGTAGATGTCCATCACTAATTTACAAGCAATATCGTTTGTAACGTGTAGTGTACACGGCCTCGACTGCGAGGTAACGACGAGCGCTCTCCCGTCGCAAACTGATCGGCGAGTGTGTACTACTGCTTACTATTAGTGCGGGGCCGGTAGACCAGCGGGGGTCATGTCACTTGAGTTATTGCTTTGATATTTTGTGCAAATCGTGTTCCTTATCCGAAACTTCACCCCAATGGTGTCGGCGGCGATCTCTCGCACCGGGTACAGGCCATGGTCCGGAGCAAGGAGGACTGGCAGGCGGTCACCTCCTTCTGCGAAGCAGTAATGCTAGCAAAGGAGGAGGCCGACTGCATCAGGCAACGGCGCTCACGCCGCCGCCGTAATTCCGATCCCGATTTTCGGCCACCATAGGCGTGGGCTTGCGGACGACGAGCAATGGGTACCTCGCTGTCCATCCGTCCGGTAACAGTCCGGACCGAGCTCAAGTCATCGACGGTGCGCACTGTTACCGCGCGCCTCAAGGAGTTGCCAGTAAACTGTAGTGGCCCAGCAGTATCGAAGCCTTCTCTGGGGCCTTAAAATGCATATCAGTACCTCTACCATGAGTTTTAAGCAATAGTATTCGTCGCTACTCGATATCGACGCCGTAAATATTTTGTATGGCAAATTTTGGTTCTGCAAGTGACGGCTAGAAGCGCTGCAAAATTTGCCATACAAAATATTTACGGCGTCGATATCGAGTAGCGACGAATACTATTGCTTAAAACTCATGGTAGAGGTACAGGGCTCTTGGAACCAAGGCAATCAAGGAACGGGGTAGGTATTTAGTCAGTAAGAGTCTGACACTATCTCCCGCTCTGCCCAAAGGCGGGGATGATTTTACCTACCATAAAAAACCCCCTAATGGGGTAAAACGGGGTTTGGAAATTTGTATGTACCACTGCCCAGTTTTCTTTTTGTTTGCAATTTCCATCTTTATTTAAACTATCGCACTTGCGAACTTCATGGCCATACACAATGCAGTCTAACCGTCTGCTGCTAATTATCTGTAGGGAGCCATTGAGACAATAAAGTGCACTAAGACTTGTTTTGTTACAAACAAGTGGTCGATTGCTTAAGGGGGTAGCGCTCGGTTGGTCTAAGAAATTTTTTCAACTCATCATTGTATTTTATATAGAAAGAATTCTGCGTCATTATCAACATCATTAATTCATCCACTGCTAGACGTAGACCTCACTTTCATCGGACTCTTGTGACCATCATCAGTTCATCGTTTCGTCTGGTGGGAAGTCTTCCATAGATACGTCTTCGAGTATGCGGTCACCCACACTCTCATACACATCAAGTTTTTCCATACAAATATATGCTTTTGAATATGCATCACGCTTCATATTTGACTAACGAGCTCCTTGACAGTTCAAAAGTGGTTTTTCAATACATTTACATGAAAATTAGCTGTAATACAAACTTTCCGCACTTGTATCAAAATGTATAGTACATTTTGATACAAGTGCGGAAAGTTTGTTCTTGCGACCGAGGCGGAATTCGCACGAGCCAGAGTGACAAATTCTCGCGTATCAGACAACGTTTTTGAATACACTTACGAATTGTGGAGGTTGACCCGCGCCCGCCTGATATGATAAACAATTTTATTAAAATAAAATTGTGGCAGGGGAGAGCACGCGCACTTGTCCGCACTAGTGCTGATAATAGTCCATTGTGGGTCTAGAAATGGTGAGATAAAAACGAGTTTTCGAGTAATTGTAGTAAAAAAATGTTTTTTGAGATAAGCAGTCATATTATAATATAATTCTTCCCACTCTCAATAAAGCAGAAGGGAGAGTCGAGATTTTTACTGACTAAACCCCACTTGTGTTCTTTCAGTTATCCTTTGCATTCTAAGGTCACGGAAACTCTTTCGACCAATCCTGCGAATACAAAAGGGTCCGTAAATATTTTGAATGAAATATAAACTTCGAGTTTGTGTTTGCGCCCCCTTAAGTATATTCTGTTTTGTATTGTCTTGCTTGTTATTTCAGTCTGTGTTCAAGAATGTTTCAGTTAGAGATGTTTTTGCTAATGAAGTGTTTTGTACTGAATTAGGTTTTGTTTTGTTGTAATTGTGGTCTGATGTTTATGGATTTTCTGTGTAACTGAAGCTGCAAAGATGTTATTAATAGTCTAATGATGCCGAAAACAAACCATGTTGCGTTACTGTTTTTTTTTTTGGTTTCCAAATCATCAAATAGTCTCCTATACTTTCAGTACGGAGTTTCAAGACGGAGTTTCAAATTTTCACAGACTAAATATTATACCCTGGTACGACCTGGCGTGAGGCTGAGTTCCATTCAGCTGAATATTATGCTAATTTAATTTGATGATTGAATGATTCTTATAATAAGGACATTTATATAAAACAACATTATGTAATCAGCTTTACAATGTTCCCACTGCTGGGACTCGGACCTCCTTGTCTATTAGACGTCCGAAATCGAAGGACGGTCTAAATGGACCGTAATCCACAACGCAAACCCAGTGGGAGTTTGTAAAATAAATATTATATTAATTTCACAACTATCACACAACGCCATGTGATCCTAAACTAAGCAGAGGTTGTGCTATGAGTAGAGACATGATAAACATACTTATATATTTCTCAATACAAAAATATATTATTGATAAATTACACCCAGACATAGAACAAAATTAAATGATCGAGCTCATCACACAAACATAAGTCTTGGGTGGGAATCGAATCCACGACCTCAGGTATAGCAGTCAGGGCCACTAACCACTAGATCAACAAGCCAGTCTATGTAATGTGCCTTGAGCGCATAACCTTCAACTGGTACTTACCACGGCTTGCCACGGCTGATTTTCTCGTAGAGGCGATCGGCGGCAATGATTACTCACGCCGGGCTTTGGTACAGGACATGGTCCGAAGCGAGGAGGAGTGGCGGGCCTCCTTCTGCGAAGCAGTAATGCTAGCAAAGGAGGAGGCAACACGCGTAAGGCAGCGGCCCTCATGCCCCAGCCGCGGGATTCCGATCCCTATTTCCAGTCAGCGTAGGCGCGGGCTTGCGACCGTCCGGTAACCGTCCGAACCGGGCCCAAATCGTCGACGGCGCGTAACGTTTCATGCGCGGCTCGAGGAGATGACAGCAAACCTTAGGGGCCCAGCAGAGTCGAAGCCTATTGGGGCCATGGATAATGTGAATTTAATATTTATTTCAGAGCCCTGAAACAAAGGCAAAAAAGGAACAGGAGTGAGTTTTTAGTCAGTAAAAGTCTGATACTATCTCCCGCAACACCCAAGGGCGCGGTGATGTCATTGGATGGATTTTCTCAAAAAAGTACCACCACTACTTCGATTCTATAGAAATTGATTTTTACATTAATTCAATTTGATGACCGAATAATCGCTTAAATAAGAACATCTTCATAAAACTCGAAACGTCGTTCTTAAACCCATTTAAGTAATAATTCGCGTACAATTACGATCCGTGTACTAAATCCAATAATCGGCAATGTCGGCAGCCATTTTGTTTACCATTATATTTTAGTATGATGACTATTACGCCGTAAAAATTGAGTCGCTCAGCGGGATGCTGTCGTAAATAATTTTATAACTTCCCAAGTATCGTGTAGTTGGGATGGGTTGAGGCTTTTAAGCTCATAAATCGAGAACAAGATAAATTAGCGATAGGTAATAGTTTTTAAAGATAGTAAAATGAGATACACGAATACACATACGCATGCATACACTTACATTTACGATAAATACACCTAAATAATCAGCTCCATCATCAGACCAGCTTCATGATATTAATGCATTGTCACCCAAATTACATAGGTATACCAAAATACATTACATATTATACATTGTATACACACATATAGTTGTGCTTAAACTCATAGCAAATGTGGATACATTGTTTCCACATTTGGTTGGGCATAATTGTTTCTTTCATTAGCAAGATTTGGTCTAAACAAACATACATACAAAGATAATAAATTAAATAGGATGGCTAAAACTTGTAATAATAACATTCTATCTAAGTCAAAAATTTATGCCAAGTCGTAGCAAGTCTATAAGTAATTTCATACAAATAATGTTAGTAACCAAAATATAGTTACGGCTTACATCAGAAAATTTATAGTGATTTACGCATTTGATGTACGTTGAAACAGCTTTATGAAACCACATAAAAGAAATTAATAAAAATTAACATGAAAATTACAAATAAATTATGTTAATTACCAAAACATAATAAATAAAATAAAAACCATATACACAACAAAAATTTGCAAATCCTATTACCGATTTTGACCAAGTTGTCATTGCTACCAAATAGCGTAGATTCCTTAGAACACAAAGAAAAACTGCATCAAAAGCATTCATAGCGAGAAATAAATTGTTCCTCTTCTTACAAAAACTACACTTCCCCTAAATTATTCCTACATAATAAATTCGGCAGTCAAAAGAATGCAATAGGGCCAGGAATAGGGGCTTTCTTGTCCCGCCATGTTCGCCCGTACATGTCGTACGTGAACTGAATGGAACATGATCCTGCGTCCCTGTGTACCACGCTAGCAGATTTACGAGGGAGATAAGGCTAAAGATATATGTCCGTAATTAGGACTGGAATGTTTGTTTTATTAATTGAGGGAGCTTATTATTTTGTGGTCGATTTTTGCTTTATAATAACGTTGCAATCTTTCTAGAGCTAAGTGCTGAGGAACTGTGCGTGTAATTACATTCATTTTAGTTTTTTTTTATTGTCAGGCTCGCGTTTGACCAGTCACCTTATGCTAAGCGGCGGTGTGGTCGACGGTAGAGTATGTTTGCCTAGAAGTATTGCACACTAGCATACATTCAGTGATATTTTTAACACTAATTCTTACGGTTTATGAGATACTGCCCGCTGACAGATAGACGGAAAGTGGAGGCTTAGTAATAGAGTCTCGTTAGCACCTTTTGGATATGGAACCCTGAAAAATAAAAACACTTTTATAAGCGAGTTACTTTGTACAAGTGAGTTACTTTGTGCAAGCTAGTTACAGTACGGCCGACGGATCTTGGCGCGACTGCAGTTAGGCTCTGCAAAATTTAGCGCTTGTGCACTCCTAAAAAAAAAGATGGTTTAAAAAATAAATGCTAATAGCAGTTATTATTGCTGTTAACAACACTTATTTATTTTTATAAATCATTTATTTCGCTAGCTTATTTTGAGCGCTAAAGTTCGCAGAGCCTAACTTCAGGCGCGCCAAGATCCGTCAGCCGTACTGTACTTTGTGGAAGCCAGTTACTCTGTAAAAGCGAGATACTTTGTACAAGCAAGTTATTTTCTACAAACGGGTTACTTTGTAGAAGCGAGTGAGAGCGGTTTGGCAATACGTCTAATCCGAATCCGATCTGAACCCGTGAAAGTATAGTCCGTAGTAGCCGTAGAACTATTTTATAACAATAAAATTGTGGCAGGGTCGAGCACGCACACTTTTCTGCACTAGTGCGGAAAACTGTCAATTGCGTGCCTAAAAGCGGTGAGATAAGAGTGAGTTCTCGTCGGATTGGATTCGGATCGGACGTAGTGCGAAACCGCTCTTACTTTAGAAAAGCGAGTTACTTTGTAGAAACGTATGACTTTTTACAAGCGAGTGTCTTTGCGCAGCCTTCGCCCATTTTACCCACAATCAACAGTAATGACAGAGAAGGTGCAAAACGATTGTGAGGAAATCCACTTACCTGAATGCTAAATGGTGTGCAATTAACCCTGAGAAATGCCAGCTGTCAAACATTAGGTATCTCACATGAAACCCGTATTCTTCAGGGACTAGTATCCTATTAAGTAGATTTCTATATCGTGGTAATTTGAGACAATTTTGTATGTGGCGTGCGGTCCACTTGGACCAAATAAAAATGGTTGTCTGTGAATGATCCATTTGGGTATCTAAATCTGTGCCTCATTTTTTCGACGGTTCGACGGTATTTATCCTGTTCAAACTTACACAAAGTAAACAAAACAGATATATTTCTGTCCTTAAGGGGATTACATCACCCAAATCCAAAAAAACGCCTAGGTTGATTGAAGTTTATAGATTATTCCTCATGTACGATTAACATATAAAAAATGAAGGGGATACTTAAAGACATTACTAATAAATTGTATTGATTACGTTTCTCAAAAAAATACCCTAACTCTAGAAAAAAAATCTGTAAAATAGGCCTTTTTTGAATATTAATTCCATATTTTCTCGAAACGGCTCTATACATTGTATTTATACCAAAATATATGTTACGAAAATTGAATAACTTGGATTGTTTTTTTTTTTCTAATTTCATTGAATATCGATAAGTAATCAAGAAAAAATCGAATCAGTACTAACACCTCGCGCGCAGCACCCCCTGCAATGCCTGTGTAGAGGTCAATAATTCTCTACTAGTGTAGAGGTAAATTCTTGAAGGTCATTGAGCAATGTAATACCCTTAAGACTGTGCTGACCAAAATCATCTAAAACAGTTTAAAACTTTTTTTTTCTTTTACTTGATATTAGCTTTTGCCAGTGGCTTCATCCGCGTGAAAATAAGTTTCATCATACAGATTTTGGACCTCCTTTTCATTCTTTTAGGAGGTGAATTTTTGGAAAATATTCTAAAAGGAACGCTTCTAGTTCCTTTTGTAGTTAGTTAGATGTGCGTTGATATGTCAGTCAGTTTAATTGTTTACACATAATATTTATACAGATTATTTTAGGGTGAAAGCTAGGAGGAGTTTTTTTTTTATTATTGATAGGTTCGCGCTTGACGGCTATCTCACCTGATGGAAAGCGACGATACGGTCGACGATGGAACGCGCTTACCTAGAAGAAACCTATTCACTCTTGACTTAAAGATTCCCGGGTTGTAGTCATCAGGAAACACAGACTCCGGCAGGGAATTCCACTCCTTAGCTGTACGCATAATGAAAGTGTTCCCAAAACACTCTGTGCGTATAGGTGGGATTATTATTCATCATCATCATTTCAGCCAAAAGACGTCCACTGTTGGACATAGGCCTTCCCCAAACGTCGCCACAATGGCCGGCCCTGTGCGTCTCGCATCCATCGGACTCCAGTGACCCTGACCAGGTCATCGGTCCACCTTGTGGGAGGCCTTCCAACACTGCGTCTTCCGGTACACGGCCGCCACTCCAGAACCTTTCGGCCCCAACGGCCATCTGTTCTGCGTGCAATGTGCCCAGCCCATTGCCACTTAAGTTTGGCGATTATTATTATTATTGTCGATAGAACTCTCTAAATAATAGATAGGATACCTATGTTCTCACTAGCTAACGCAAATCTCGATGGTTTTAATTTATTTTTTGTTTGTATTAAGTCATAGTCGAGAGTAGTCGTAACGAAACCGGCATGTCCTGGAACCAAAAATTCGAAGAAATGTGACATCCACTCCCTCGCCTAGAGAGGAAGCCTGAGTCTCTGCAGTGGAAACATTTTATTTATTTATTTATTTACACTTAAAAATTATAAAAAGGTTGATACTATGCTATGCTATTAAGTCTAACCAAACTTCGTTTAATTTCATAACTTTTTTAATTGTTCGAACAATACTCGATGAAAAATCTAACATTTAGAAGAGCATGAATTCTTTTCATATTCACTAAAAGAAGGGCCATTGGAATATTTGAAAGAATTACCATAGTCCTGAAATGCAAAGAAACTAGGCCAGGCCAGGAATTTAACTTTTGCCATCGACACGCTGAGAAGAAGTAAAAAAACTGAAAGGTAAAGAGGTACAGGGGGATTTTAGTCAGGAAATGTCTGACTCTCTATTTTACTCCATCGCGGACGAAGTCTTTGGATGTTTTACTACTAACATAGTTATAAATCATATGTACTAACAAGATCATTTTATATAGATAGTTATGTATCTTAGTCTGTAAGGTATTTGTAATATGGGTTTTGGTTACCTTAAATAAAGTTAGTATTATTTCCTTTTTTCACCTATATTACATATTTTTAACATTTTTAACACACATATAAAAAACATTTAAAAGTATGAAAAATAGTAGCCCACCGGCATCGGGAACAGGGTACAAGCTGCCGGTGGTCAGGGCTCCAGAGCGAGGAACCTCCGGACAATACGCGCCGTGTCCAGGAGTACTGCCTTCTGAATCACGCCCTTGATCCAACTGAGATCCTTAGATGTTGGTCGAGGCCCAAGCCATTGGCCGTCACGACTATCGGCACAATGACTGCTGTGTCCACTTCCCACATGTCGACAACCTCGCGAGCCAAGTCAAGATACTTAGTTTGTTTATCCTTTAAGATTTCAGCAAAAGTTGTGGCTCAAGTAATTAGACAAATGAGAAGAGGGAAGTCTCCTGGCCATGATGGTCTTAGTATTGAGCATCTGCAACATGCTGGGCCTCACATTGCACGAGTACTAGCTATGTTTTATTCATTATGTATAAGTCACTCCTATTTGCCAGAATATTTAATGAAAACTATTGTAGTGCCCATAGTTAAAAACAAAACTGGAGACCTCTCCAACAAAAATAATTATAGGCCGATATCTTTAGCGACTGTGGTGGCTAAGGTGCTTGACAGTGTGCTGGATGGACAATTGGCCGAATCTATAGTTCTGCATGACAATCAGTTTGGTTTTAGACCGCAGCTGTCAACAGAAAGTGCCATATTGTGCTTGAAGCATACTGTCAGGTACTATACCCACAGGGGCACACCTGTGTATGCCTGTTTCCTCGATTTGAGTAAAGCTTTTGACTTGGTTTGTTATGATATCCTATGGAGAAAGTTACAAGAACTAGGGTTACCATTTGAACTTGTAAGTATTTTAAAGTACTGGTATGGCAATCAAAGTAATAGTGTGCGGTGGGCGGGCACCCTTTCTGATCCATATAAATTAGAATGTGGCGTGAGACAGGGTGGCTTGAGCTCTCCTCGTCTTTTTAATTTGTACATAAATGCCCTAATCGAGGAGCTCAGCAAGCTGCATGTCGGCTGTCACATAGATAATGTATGTGTTAATAATCTTAGCTATGCGGACGACATGGTGTTGCTGAGCGCCTCGGTTTGTGGCATTAGGAAACTGTTGCAAATTTGTGAAACTTATGCAGGTGGTCACGGCCTAATGTATAATGTTAAGAAGAGTGAGTATGTCGTTTTTAAGGCTGGAACTAAGGGTCCCTCTAGTGTGCCCCCTATAACTCTCAATGGAGAGGAGTTGGCTAGGGTACATCAATTCAGGTACCTGGGTCATATGATTACCGAGGACCTTAAAGACGACATGGATATTGAACGTGAACGTAGGGCACTGTCCGTTAGAGCGAACATGATTGCTCGCAGGTTTGCTAGATGTACCAATGAAGTAAAAATTACTCTCTTTAGAGCCTTCTGTGCATCCTTTTACACCAGTAGCCTGTGGGCAATCTATACTCAAAGAGCGTACAGTGCCCTACGGGTACAATACAATAATGCGCTTAGAACGATGTTGTGGCTACCCCGCCACTGTAGTGCGTCACGTATGTTTGCGGAGGCGCGCATCGATTGCTTCTACGCTACTCTGCGCAAGCGATGCGCGTCGATGCTGAGCAGAGTGCGGTCTAGTCGTAACATCGTTTTAAGTATGATAGCTAGTAGAGTGGACTGCCTGTACATGAATCGTTGTATTAGTGCTCACATGAGTATTGATACCTCGTTTCATGGGTCGGGCAGGGGGCGAGTAGATTAAGGTTGTATTACTAACACTAGTTATAAGTTTTTGTACTACTAACAAATTGGATCTTAGTTATCTGAAATAAACGTATTATTATTATTATTATTTTATTATTATTACTATCTTATTACTTAATCGATGCAACCCCCTAACTTTACCTTACTTGATATTTGTAACTGTTTTGCTATGTATGTCCCGAATAAAAGTTTTTCTACCCTATTCTATGAACATCAATTATCCCGCGACAATGGACACACGCCACATTAATATAGCTGACACAATCCTTCGTATTGATCACAATGAAATCCATATAAGGAAAAGTAGTGTCTTATTTTTTGGGTTGAAAATCCTTAAGTAACGTCTCCCGTACCAGACTGACCCAGTGTCAGACTTTTACTGACTAAAACTAGATAACTGAAGGAACACAAGTGCCTTAGCAGGCTGCTTGAACTCTTTCAAATGATCTCGCATTAAAGAAAATATACTTAAAGGAACTACACTTGTCACTTATCTCACAAAAACTGTATGTGTTAGATCTTTTTTCTTAAATTTTTTCCTTAAAATGAATTAAGTTCTACTTTCCTAAAGTAAAAAGTATTGACCCTCGTAATACCAATGACCTGGCTTGGTTTTCTTTATTTAAATTGAGTCGTCATGATGGAACCCTTTTATTCAAATTGAAACCTATTTCTGTCTGCTCCTCAAAGTTCTTGTATCTTTTTTATTTTGTTTTGTTCGAAATAAACACGTCGAAAGTGTTTGGTGTTTATTTTGTGGATTTGGTAAATAGATTTCAATTTTAAGTTAGAATGAAAACAGTGTAAATCATTGTATTTTATTTTTCGTTATTTTCGTGTTTTTGTTGAATCAGTTTAGCTTTTTCTTAAGAATTTCGTGATAGGTAGGTTTCCTTCAAATGGAGTACTTGCTTATTTCATCGCCACATAATATCCCACAACTACCACACAACGTCTTCTAGTCCCAAGCTAAGCACAGCTTGTATTATGAGTACTAGACAACTAATAAACATACTTACATATTTCTAAATACATACATATTATAGATAAATTACACCCAGACACAGAACAAATGATCGTGCTCATCACACAAACATTTGTCCTGAGTGGGAATCGTACCCACGACCTCCGGCATAGCAGTCAGAGCCACTAACCACTAGACCAACAGGCCCATCGTATTATAGTTTCACGAGAGTTCGCTCAGAAAATTAGATTAAGCCAACCCTAAAATAACTTTTTAAAACTCAAAAATACAGGCAACTCACGTACTGCCCAAAAACTGACCTTCCGAAATTAAACAAAAAAAGGGGTTTAAAACAGAGATTTATCAAGCTCGGACTCCCGTTATGCATAAAATTAGTTCGCTGGCCATTCTGCACCCTTTCAAGGGGTCCTTAAGTAATTCAACTAATTACTTGATCTGGTGACTTCTATTCAGTGGACGTTTTGATGATTGGGGTCGAGAATCTTAGGGTGAAATGAGTGAGTTGGGTATTTGTAATTAGGGATGAGTTCTAAGCTAGTTGCTTTGTAAATATTTCAAGTGCGTGAACTATACAACATCAGTATTAGTGTAAACCCGAAACATGTGTCTAGTATTTTTATGTAAAGAATTTTTGCACAAAATTTCAAAACTGTATCATGAAAAACCACGAAGCTACAAGCTTGTTATGTTACCTTGCTGTCCACACAAATACATGGTCACCGGGCCATCCGGGCAACTGAGGGGTTGTTTTAGACCCGCAACTGGCTATGCGATGGCGTTTAATGCTCGCTATTAACTGCCGTGACCTGAATGAGTACTTAGCGTGAGTGGTGTCCAGCATGAGACCTTTTTTAAATAGTTTTGGGAAAAATATAACATGCTGAAAAATTCAAACACGCAAAGGAATAGCAGTCAAAGACAGACATATTTACAGACTTGTGACGCTTAAATAGATTCAGCCAATCACGACCGTTTTCAAAAACATGGCTCTAGGTTAAATAAAATAAAGTCTATTTCGTTTTTTTTTTTTTTATAAATAGTTCATTATTTTTTAAAATAAATTGGTACAAATCGCTTTTAAAACCCATAATCTAAGCGGATAGCAATAAATATGAACTTTTTTTTTTATACAGTCAAATAGCCTACTACATATATTTTTTTTTAATGACCGTAACAGTTTGAAAAAAAGAAGACAAAGTATATTAACACATTTCAACCAACTCAAATACATTTACGAAAACTTTGCCGAAACTCGTTTTAAGAAATTCAAAGTGTATATTTTACGAATCGATCTAAATCTTATAGGTTCTAAAGTTTTGATAGGATCGTCTTCAAACTTGGGCATTACTTCTTATAATAGACACAGAGCTATTAATATTTGCTAAAGATACTTTGTAGTTCTTACAAAATGAATTACTTTATGTTTTTGTTAAATATCTAAAGACTAACCGTTTCGTTCAGGTCAGGGGGCTTACTTTCGAGTTTAATTCCGATCGGTTGACATTGGAATTGTGACGTTAGGTACTCTTGAATGCGATGCTATGAATGGCATAAGCGGGCCTTTCAAATAAAAAAATAATTTCTTTAAAATCTCATATACAGCTTGTTTTATTTAATTTCAACATCGACCTGTCCTTGTTGAAAGACCCTTTAGTAATAAAATAATGAATTCCTCTATTTAAGGCTTTTTTTATCAACGCTGCGTCTTCTAATACGCTGTCATCACTCCAGAATCTTTTGGCACCATCGATCATTTTTTCTGCGAGCAATATCCCCTGTCCACTGCCACTTAAGTTTGGCGATTGACACTTGAACAATTTACACCCAATTTCAATATCCAATTACAAATCCATTAACTTCATAATCGACGGTAACTTTAATTTATGCCTGGCAGGTTCTTTGATAAGATTAATGAGGCAATTATAAACTTTAAAATTTCTTTCCTGTTGAAAATCCGGAAAAACCAATTTGAACGATGAGTTGGCATATAGGCAAGAGACCTCTCAAAAGATACCATCATCTTTATATAATTATCATTGAAACTTTCGCCTCTATATTATTCTTAATTATGATTCTTTTATAAGACTACGAAGAAGCTGTCTAACTTGTTCCAAAACACAAAGTATTGACGTTGGAACTGATCTGGTCACATTTGTGGTATGTGGAGGTGAAATGGATTAAAAACCATGCAGTTGATCCTAAACTGTAGTAAACGACGATAATGACGCTCAGTAAAAGATAGTCGGATGAGCTAGCTGAACTTCTTCTCAAATTTTAGCCCAAAATTTCAGAAGATCGATATAAGTGGAATGGATGGGCATCCTACAACATCTCCCGTTCTAGGGCAAGGGAAAGCAAGAGGGCGTATCAGACATTTTCTGACGAAAACCCAACTGTGGCAGTAAAGCCTTTTAATAGCAATTTCATACCTTTAATACAACTTAAGCATAATCTATAACCGTAATCAAAATAATCAATTCATAGTCCATCTTACCCCAAACTAAACCTCATTAATTAATTATTCTTTGGCAAACTAATTTGTTACATGGGCAAAGTTGCCGAATGAGTGTTACTAGTCAAACTATTAACTATCGACAACTTTGCCGACTCGAAATACGGCCGGAGTTCCGATAAACTTGGTTTAGTATAATAATTTAACTTGTATGAAGTTTGTATGATTCAGCCCACTACACTGTTTTTTTTTTTTTGAGGTAGGACCAATAACTTCTTCCACTTTAAGTTGGAGCGAGAAAGCGTCTCTTTTTTTTCTAACTCCCGTATTCATAAAGAAGTAATAACTCGTTGCTAAGTAATTTCTTATCAAGTCATTACTTGACGTTAGAAATTTTCATTCAAAATTTAATTTTTTCTTAACTATAGAATACAAATTGTTGACTAAATAGTTCCTTTTACTCAAGTAATTAGTTTTTCTTATTTATAAATACGGGTGTAAGACCACGGGTTTGTTCCGTAGCCTTAAAAGGCATTGATCCTGCTGAGCCCTCACGGTTTTACTGACATATCTTTGAGGTGCGCGTGGAACAATACACGCCCTCGGCCGACTCGGGCGTGAACCTCAGCAGACGGATAGACGGCTAGCTACACATTTTTCGTCGTCTGCAAGCCAACTACGCCGTATAATACCATGATCGGGATAAGAACGTATCAAGCCCGAGAAGATCGGTGATATTTTGAGAGCAGTTGTGGCCGAGTAGTAACGGCCCCGACTTACGAGTTGTAGGTCGCGGGTTCAAATCCAGCCAGGCACATTACTTTGTGTAATTTTTATCATCACCACTGTTCCCAAAACGGTGAAGGAAAACATCGTGAGGAAACCGGCATGTCCTAGAACCAAAATTCGAAGACATGTGACATCTACCAACCCGCACTGGGCCCGCGTGGTGGATTACGGCCCATTCCCTCTCCTAGAGAGGAGACTTGATTCTCAGCAGTGGGAACATTATAAGGCTGATGCTATGCTATGCTATGCAAGCCCGGGAAGAAACAAGACAGTCTACTACACCCACTAAAACGTATTGATATCGTGACTTACCCGCACGTAACGGCTTTAGTGAACGTATCATGCGCACAGCATCCGTTTATTATCCGGTTATCAAACAGGTAGCGTCCCCGTGTTATATCCGTTTTCAACTTTTAATTATATAAATTCATTTTACTAGGGTCACTATTAATTTGAAAAATATGCAATCATAAACGTAAGTCTTGACAGGGAAGCTTAACAAAGACTAATTCAATTTAAACAAATAAAACAGAAAAGGAAATTGCTTTCCCAAGATACGTATGAAGTGCCTCAAGTGCCAGGCGGAACACAGCCAATGAAAACATAATGTGATTCGCTCAACAAAATATTACGAGAAAACACTTGGAAAAAATACTTTTCCTTAACCGTAACTCATTATACATTGAACACAATAAAATGTAGACTACAATCTTCTAATATATAAAAAACTTGTGTCACAATGTGATCGAACTCCGTCAAAGCAGTTAAGTCTAACGATAAGTCGTTGGCTTTTTTTACCACTAGGTTTTTTTTTATGTTAGGTAAAATCATCCAATGAAAAATCCCGCCCTTGGGTGGGGCGGGAAATAGTATCAGACTCTTACTGACTAAAAACCTACCCTTCCATTCATTGCCTTTATCCCGGGGCCCGTGGTGACATTCTCAAATAACCTTTGGCCCCAGTAGGCTTCGGCCCTGCTGGATCCCTACAGTTTGCGCGGGAACAGTGCGCTCCGTAGACGACTTGAGCTCGGACCGGTCTGTTACCGGACGGACGGACAGCGAGCTACCCATTGCCTACGGTGGCCGGAAATCGGGATCGGAATCCCGGCGGCGGTGGCGGCGTGTGCGCCTTTGCCTAATGCGGTCGGCCTCCTCCTTTGCTAGCATTACTGCTTCGCAAAAGGAGGCGACCGCCTGCCACTCCTCCTCGCTCCGGAGCATGGCTTGAACCAAGCCCCGGCGCGAGAGATCGCCGCCGATCGCCCCCACGAGGACACGGCAATGCTCTTCCCAAGCGGGGCAACCCTCGACTGTGTGCTCCACCGTGTCCTCCGGGCGGTCCGCACAGTGGCAACACCCGGGCGTCGTCTCCGCACGAATTTTGTACAGGTACGGTCCGAACTTGCCGTGTTTTTTACCACTAGGTGGGAAAATCATCATCCTATGACATCTCTTGCTCTTGGACGGAGCAGGAGAAGAAAAATACAATACAACACAAGTTTTAGGCTATTTTTACTCTCGTACCCTCACATCCCATTTTTTTCTTTGTGTAGCAGAACTCTGCCGAGTCAGTTAGTTATTTCATAATATTTTTCATATTATTTGACTGGCCTGTTGGTCTAGTGGTTATTGGCCCTGACTGCTATGCTGGAGGTCGTGGGTTCGATTCCCACCCAGGACAAATGTTTGTGTGATGAGCACGATCATTTGTTCTGTGTCTGGGTGTAATTTAACTATAATATGTATGTATTTAGAAATATATAAGTATGTCTATCAATATATACACTTAAACCTACAAACATTACACAAAAACATAAATATATGCACTAAAGGCTACTCCTAACTAGAATATAGCGTCAAAAAACTCCTCCGCATCGCTGTCGACTGGAAGTGTGCCCAAAAGGCTGGCGGCATTGCCACGTTGTATGGCAATGCTCAATCTCTGACCGAGGTAAAAGCCAGCCCTTGGGTCACGCGAAGTGTCAACTAATCGTTTGGAAAGTTCTTTAAAAAGTGAATGTGCACTCGGACCCCAATCAATTGTCTAGTACCCATAACACAAGCCCTGCTTAGCTTGGGACTAGACGGCGTTGGTGATAGTTGTAGAATATTATATATATAATATGTAAGAATTTGAGATAATAACGGAATAATAATTATATTCCTCAACTTTCACACAACGTCATCTAGTCCTAAACTAAGCAGAGGCAATGAAAACACTCGCACGAGTTAATCATAGGATTTATTTCTATCAAATTACTTTGCACGGGTATTAGAATTCTTATAAATTCTCGGCTTTTCTTTAAAATATGATGTGATGTCTGGCTTGTTGATCTAGTGGTTAGTGACCCTGTCTGCTATACCGGAGGTCATGGGTTCGATTCCTACCCAAGACAAATGTTTTTGTGATAAGCACGATCATTTGTTCTGTGTCTGGGTGTAATTTATCTATGTTAAGTATTTATTTAGAAATATATAAGTATGTTAACAGTTGTCTAGTACTCATAGCACGAGCTCTGCTTAATATAGAAACTACATTCTTCAGTTCTGTGTTTGATATAGAACTAGATGAAGTTGTGTGAAAGTTGTGGAATATATTATTATTATTATTAAAGAATCGTATAAAATACCTTATATATTTATTTATTTATTTATTTCACAATTTATGTACACACAATATAACAAAAAAGACAACACATAATAAATAATAGTACAAAGGTACTGCTTATTTCTAAAGAAATTTCTTCTAGCAGACCTGCTAAAGGAGAAATTATAAGAAATGTAGACAATAGTGTGTAGGAAACAAGAGAAGAAGAAAGTGTGAAATCTTAATCTAAGCTATCAAATAATACATAATATGTAGTTAAATATAAAATAAAATACTTATATGACTATACATAAACATAACATAAATATATATACACTATCTATAACTATCATGGTTGAGAGGAGAGGTACCTTCTTCGTGAAAGAAACACTGTCTATTGGAGAAAACTGCATGAAAATCCGTTCAGTAGTTTTTAAATTGTCGCGTTCATACTGATAGAGGTAAGAAATATAATGACGAGTACAAAATCCATACTGATATTATAAATGTGAAAGTAACTCGACGTAGTAAGTTTTTTTTTACGTTTATTAAACCACATTATTACAAGCATGGTAATGGCATTAACATGCATAACAGCATGGTATTAACATACCGACAGAAACCGTCGCAGGGTTAACAGCGGTATGTTAGAAGCGATAACTCTGCATCAAAACGTACTTTTAGGCGAACAGCGGATAGTTATATACAACATTATTTTTAGTATATGCGAAACCTGAATATAATTTGTTTAGAATCAGTAACTGAATCGATTCCAATCGTTTTTAACGGACTTCGAAAAGGAGGAGGTTCTATGTTTGGCTGTATGTATTTTTTTTTTATGACGTATGTTCACCAATATCTCGGTCAATTGTGGACAGATTTCGAAAATTTTTATTTTGATTGAAAGAATACTCTCGAGTTGGTCCCATAGAAATATTGTTTTGATGATAAACTGCGAAGTTATAGAACGGAACTCTTCAAAAACCTTAGCAAAACTGTCGTAACAAGTAAAATTGCTTTGTTTATACATGTAGACTTCCGAAATTAAAAGTTATTTTGCACTTTTTGTTGGTTTTTGAAGTCGGTCGTATTTTTTTTTGTAAAAAGTTTTTTTCAACATGTTAATTTATTTCCCACGCACAGCTGGGCACGGGAGCAAAATAATCTCTCGGTTTCAATGTAGTCCGGTGAACATGTATTTGTGCGGACCACCAGGTGACATAACAAGCTTACAACTTTGTGATTTTTCATGATACAGTTATGAAATTTTGTTCATAGATTCTTTACATAAAAATACTAGACACGTATTTCGGATTTCATAGATCATCATTCAAAATATATTTACTAGATCGCATTGCAATTTAGAAAGTATCTCTTCAAAACTCTTGGGTTCTTAACATTTATTGCCTTACTGAGTCTGTATATCTGTATGTCACACTTTCACGAAGAAACTGCTGAACCAATTTTAATGATATTTTTTTTCTTTTTAAGGTACGGAGTGAGCTACGACCTCAAGTAAGGACTTAGGCTACTTACTATCTGACTTCTACTTGACTTCCCGTCCATAATAACTGACATTCACTCGGACGAGGCCGCTGACGAAAGCTAGATTTTAATATTTACAAGATATAACAACTGACTTTATAATTTTATTTTATTTAACGATGGATCAATTAATAAGTTCTTGCTCAAAAGTCCCGCAGTTAATTGCACAAAAATTCTAAGGCATTAAGTCCAATTTTTTACAGTCCATCTTACTAGTACATAAAGTTATAATGTAAATGTTAGAACTCCGGGCCACTCCTGTGAAATTCTAAGTAGAAAAATTCAATAACACTTTGCTCGAGCAGGGAATTGAACCCAGGGCCTCATAATCAATAGTAGCGAATGCAAACACTATACCAGGGAGGCGGATTCTTAATTTCAATCTTATACCTATTTCATAGTACAATGCCTACGAAAGTAGCTACGCCGTAGCAAAGCGTAGCAACGTAGCACTTGGAGAAGTAATTAATTTTGTGGCAGTAACTTTCTTACAATGGAATTACTTGTTACTGAGAAAAATGAGGTGAATGAGATGTTTAGACCTTTTTGTAGTCGGTCTGCTATTGTTTTATTTTTATTCATTTTATTTATTTTTGTGTTTTAACTCAACTAAATTGGTCATAAAAAATGTGGTAAAAATATGGATTTGAAAAATTAAAATTAAATGGAAAATTTGCCTGTCTGTCTTCCCGTCCGATTATAATTTAGATGTCTTCAAGGCTAGTCTGAATACGCGCTTAAAAACTAGTGCGCCTTACCGCCATGAGCGATGGCATCACTTCTCACCACCAGGTGGGATCGCATTCAAGCATTAGATTAAACAACTTTTTTAGTTTATCTTGGTTGATTATATGGGGATTTTATGAAAAAGAAACCAATAGTCCTAGAACTCAAAAGGCAGCTGAAGGACATGGCTGTGGTCTTATTCAGTGAAAGTTTGATACGCCTTCTCGCTCCACTCTGAAGCGGTAGACGTTATTGGAGGAAAAAGTAACCTACGACCTATTTGCAGACCTACCAAATATACACAAAAATCATAAAAATCGGTCCAGCCATTTCGGAGGAGTGTGATAACAAACATTGAGGCACGAGATTATTATACAACCTTATTTTTAGTATATGCGAAACCCGAAATACGTGTTTAATATTTTTATGCAAAAAATCTATGTACAAAATTTCATAAAAGTATCAAGAAAAACCACAAAGTTATAAGCTTGTCATGTTGCCTGGTTGTCCACACAAACACATGGTCACCGAGCCATCCGGGCCACTGAGGGGTTGTTTTGCTCCCGCACCTAGCTGTACTCTGGTAGCTAATGCCCACTTTAACCTGTCGTGACCTGTATCGTACTTAGTGTCGACGGTCTTCAAATTGTGACATTTTTGAAATATTTTTGGGAAATATATAACATGATGTAAAAATTTTGGAATCGATTCAGTTACTGATTCTGAACAAACTATATTCAGGTTTCGCATATACTAAAAATAATGTTGTATATTAAATAGAGTCTGAAATACAAACCCTATTAGGGCACAGCAACAAATATTATTGTTGTTGTGAAATAAATAAATAATAATAAATGATAGCGAATCTCCCTTGAGATTGGCCACCATAACCGAAATAATGAATATTTATTGCTGATTCATTTCTAAACATTTCATAATTTATTAATAATATTGAATTCAAAATAAACGCACAGCTGTTGGAACAGCTGGTGAAATGAAAACTCAATTACGAATGCGATCGGAGTCAAGAGTGTGTCAGGTTCAAGCAATGAGTATTTTTTTTATCTTAGGTGTGCAAACCACTTAATATTGGAACTGATTTTTATTATGAATTCTCTAGAAATTTTTAGTGTTTATAAATGATTTAAGAGTGGAAACCCCAGGTACGTTTCCATACAACCGCTCTTGCATGCTTATAACGTTATTACTCGTACACTTCTTTCTCTGAAACACAAGTAATTTTCTTGTGGATATAATCGAGGTTTATTTTGAAACGCAATCATAAATTTGAGTTTTCCGTTTAAGACCTCTGAAAATATGCTACTTTGTGTGAATGTTGCCTTTCTTAATGTACTCATAAATTTAAAATATACAAAAGAAAAACCTGTACAAACTAAGCACATCGAAATTCTGAATGTCGAATATTTAAAAAAAAATATATTACAAAACACTTATTTCCTGTTTTTTCTTTTTTTTATAAAAATCGGATAAATGATGCAATAAAGTCGAAGCCGAAAGTCAACAAAGCGTTCTGGTGTTGTCTCTATTTTTTCGCGTTGCCTCTTTATCAAACATTAAGTTATATTGTTTTGGATGGAACAATGAGCTTTCAAACCATGCTCACGTTGACGATAGACGGCTCGAGGAGAGCCCTTTTAAAATAGTGGTTTTTCTTAAAAAAAAAAAAATTGCCCTACACTAAGAATTACTCCTCCATCGTGGGTGTCTTTTACAAATAAGCACATTTTTTCAAGTAAGTATAAGACGTCCAGACATGGAAAAACTATTAGAAGGTTATACAAATATTTACTCCGTGCGGCAACCTAACTCGTGACGCGTAGCACAGCAGTCAATCACTTAACCACTGCGTCAATCGTGTTGCCAAAGGTTAAGATAGAAAGTTTTTAATCAGAATAACACATTATATCTTGAGAAGCCTGTGGTTTTGGTCAAGTTTTTTTTTTATTATTATTGATAGGTTCGCTCTTGACCGCTATCTCACCTGATGGAAAGCGACGATACGGTCGACGATGGATCGCGCTTACCTATAAGAAACCTATTCACTCTTGACTTAAAGATTCCCGGGTTGTAGTCATCAGGAAACACAGAATCCGGCAGGGAATTCCACGTAAAAGTAGGTTTCTTCATACAATCTTTAGACCCACCTTTTCATCCCCTTAGGGATTGAATTTTCAAAAACTCTTTCGTAGTACTCACCTCCGTCATAGGAAACTTTGTCCCAGTAGTTTCGACTGTGCGATGATATGTTAGTCAGTTTTTCCTTTTACACATATATATAGGGATAGTATGCGGCAAATGAGTTGAACCAAAATGGCGCCATTGCTAAACCAACGCGCAGCCCCCCGCTTCGATTGTGAGCCGAAAATCTGTAACTGCGCATTGAAGGGCGATCGATACTTTGATTCAAATAATATGCCACGAATAAATAAAATAAAGTGATTAACCTATTTTATATTGACTATAAATACAATGACAAATTCCGTCACACAAAGTTTACGAGTAAATCCTGTTCTTCAAACACAGTTTACGTCTTACATGATAAGATAAGGGTAACGTTACGCTATATTATGTATGTATAGGTATGATGTATAACAGTTACGTACAATCATGAACATAAATATGTGACAATTATACGAAATTCAAAGACGATTTCCAACTAAATCATTAATAATGAGGGAAAAAAATTAAAACTAAACTCAAATGAAATCTGTCCGTTCTCAAAGTTAGAATATATCAAATAAAATAATGTTATTCGTTTTATTTAGATAATAATTATTATTTATTCATTTCATTTTCGGGCTCACAGGCAATATACATAGATTAACCTTATAAATAATAAACTCATCCATATTAATAATATTACAACTTATCTAATTTGGTAACTTGCCTTTTAAGCTTATAACTCATAAAAATTACAAAAAACATTCGTATTCACATTAGGCAATTAAAGTTAAAAAAAATACATTTTCAATTTAATTAAAACAATAAATGTTTTTGTGTAAAAATTACTATACTATGAAAAAATTGGTTTTGAATTTTGCGTTAGAGTTAAATGTTGGTGTCTGTACCAAATAAATTTTTAGTAAGTACTTGGAGAGGAAGTGGCGCCGATATTGAGGGCTTACAACACGAGAGACGGGAAAAAGTGTCGTCTTTAATAAACCCGAGAATCGAGGAGGCTTTTGAGATTTTTCGGGTTTCTTACTAAGCTTCTATTTTATAATAGAGCCTTGAAAACAAAGCCCAAGGAATTTTGTGAATATTAAGAAAATCTGCTTGCTGAGTAGTCTCGTTTCGATGCACACACAATATCATTTCACCAGATCAAATCAACTTTTAAAAATAAAATAGAAAACAATAACTTGTTCAATATTCAGCATAAAAGGACCTGTTAACGAACATACAGGAATCACATTGAAACCACACACCTACAATATTTCCTGTCACCAAAAATCAATTTAGCAAGCCAATATATTAACATCAACATATCGGTCTTTTGTTAACCGACACACGAAGTCAATCAGCAATTTGATCAGTCAATTAATTTTGTCGATGACTGTACCCCTATAAATTTCATTGTCAATTTGCTGTACAGGTAAACAGAATAGCGTAACAATTTTATATGGGGTTTATTTAAAACCATGAAGCATCATGTTTTTTTTTGGTTTAGTGATGAGGATAGTGTGACTAATAAAGGGCAAGTGACGTATACACGTGCGCGGGACAGGAGGGGTGGTATTTGTCCGACTATTAATGGGTGCGGGCGTGTCTATGGCATTTGGTAAAACTATAGTATTTGACTTTTATTTATCAAACCAGGACTCCGCAGATAGTTTTTAGAATTATAACTTCACCTACGTCAGACTCGTAAAACAGCATAATTTCATGTAGTCTTATCTTTGTGAACTAGTATCTATACTTGGTCCTAGATATACCATTGTGTTTGGCCTATGTCAACCTGTATTCCAATCAGCCCACCTCTCTCCAAAAGCAGATGAGTTAGCAGTATTTTCAGTTTGCTCAGGAAGTCTATGAGTGAAATCGATGTCTCCAAGGTTCAAGTTCTTATTTCACTGGCGGCTGTGCACTCAAGAAGCACGTGCGCGACTGTTTCCTCCGGTTCCGTGCATGCTCTGCACAGAAGACTATCCCTGATACTTATTGTGAAGAACTATTTAGGGTGCAGTATCCGTTGATGGTCTCCGCCACCAGGTGTAGCCTGCCCAGTCGCAGAAACCGGTGTCCGGTGACAGAAACTTTTAGGTATCGAATGTATTTTCATCGCACTTAATAAAAAAACTGGGCAAGTGCGAGTCGAAATCAGACATTAAGGGTTCCGTCCCAACTAACTTATGTTTTTTTTTTTTTTTTTTTTTTTTGGGTAGGTAAAATCATCCAATGACGAATCCCGCCCTTGGGTGGGGCGGGAAACAGTGTCAGACTTTTACTGACTAAAAACCTACCTTTCCATTCCTTGCCTTTATCCTGGGGCCTTTGGTGACAGTCTCACATAACCTTTGGCCCCAGTAGGCTTCGGCCCTGCTGGACCCCTACAGTTTGCTGACAACTCCTTGAGGCGCGCGGGAACGGTGCGCGCCGTAGATGACCTGAGCTCGGACCGGTCTGTTACCGGACGGACGGACAGCGAGCTACCCATTGCCCACCGTCCGCGAGCCCGCGCCTACGGTGGCCGGAAATTGGGATCGGAAACCCGGCGGCGGCGGCGGCGTGTCCGCCTTTGCCTAAGGCGGTCGGCCTCCTCCTTTACTAGCATTACTGCTTCGCAGAAGGAGGCGACCGCCTGCCACTCCTCCTCGCTCCGGAGCATGGCTTGAACCAAGCCCCGGCGCGAGAGATCGCCGCCGATCGCCCCCACGAGGACACGGCGCTGCTCTTCCCAAGCGGGGCACACCTCGACTGTGTGCTCCACCGTGTCCACCGGGCGGTCCGCACAGTGGCGACACCCGGGCGTCGTCTCCGCACGAATCTTGTACAGGTACGGACCGAACTTGCCGTGTTCGGTCAGCACCTGCGCCAAACGGAAGGTGACGACGCCGTGGGGCCTTTCCAGCCACAACTAACTTATGTAAATAGTGTAATTTCTGAATCAAGACTCAAAGATTTTTTCGAATCGAAAAAGTATTTTGTTTTTTCCGTGGCGTAACAACAAATTTACAGTTTTTAGATTTATTCCTATATTTATGCTATAGGACCTTGCTTCATGCCAAATTTCAAGGTTCTAGGTTAATGGAAAGTGCTCTATGAATTTTGGTTCCCTTCAAAGTGTCGAAATATACGTTTTTTGCGACATAAACGGGCGTATCTTTTTTTACTTACTAACTTAGAAGTTTTACCGAACACAGACTTGATTATATGGTTTTAATTTCAACTCGATACCTTCATAATTATATTCCCGAGATAAAGGGTTTTGACAGACAGACAGACGCACAACAAAGTGAGCCTATAAGGGTTCCGTTTTTCCTATTGAGGTACGGAACCCTAAAAATATCGGACACTTCTATTACATTTGTATGTATGTATTTATATAATAGATGTATAAGTAACTAGATAAACTTGCCTCTGCCAGCTACCTTTGACCTTTAGTTAGCCGGATTGTTCGAAAGAGTCATTGGTTTTAGTTGTAAAACAAGTTTTACACGTCCTCCTGCTTTATCTAGAACAGGCTAACCTATTTAATGATTACCCAAACCAAAAATGGACACATCTTATCATGGCGGTAAGTCCACGACGAGAAGATGCCGTGACCCCTCTTCAGCCACTCTCAAAGAATGGCTGTAGAGGCATCACGGGGACCTCACTTTCCGCATGACACAGGTCCTCAGTCCTCACTGACATGAAATTTAAGAGGTTTCTGCACCTAATTCAATCAGAAGAAAAGCCCGGGTGTCACCATTACGTGGACCGCCAGGAGGACACAGTAGAGGATACTGTGGAAATAAAAATAATATAATAATGTTTATTTAAATACTTTTACAAAGAAATACATCTAAATTATGAATACTTAGTACCATATTTATTTGCAAATAAATCCTTTGACTTTGACTATGTTCTAAAAAGATTGTCTTAATTATCTAATTAGATGAAAACTAGTTTAATTTATACATGTACATTACAACTTGTAGCGATCTGCCTGAACTAGATTAATAAAAACCTGTGTTTCACCAGACTAAGCGATCAGTTTATTTTTGGTCCACAATTAATTAAATATTAAAGAATACTATACTACTCATACAAATACCGGTTACAAAAAAGAATCACCAATTTAGTATCTATAAAATTATTGAAGTAATTCTAAAAGCTTTTCTGTGTCTGTATAATCAAGTTTTTCTAAATATTCGTATAACTTAAAACTACAATGTTTATAACTAACACTATAAATATTAAGTATCCTATTGAGCTTATTATATAAAACCCCGCTTGGACGGAGCACCGCCATTTCCTTGAGGGGGAATATCAAGAAAAAAATTACACGAGCTATACCCACTTATTTTATAAACCGTAAAATGATTTATTTTTCTTTGAATATAGGCCTCCATAAATCTACTATTACACACAGAATTCGATAGAATCTCTTTGAACATAACGACTGTACTATTACAGGGCTGAAGATTCCAATTACAGGTTATAAATTGAGAATTTATGTTACTGACATTACAAAGGCAAGTACGCAACGTAATTCACAAGCACAGGGGAGAGGGGTAAATACGAACAGTGGGTAATCACAAACAGTAAATTTTGATTTAATATCAAAAGAATATTTTGAGAAATCGTTCAACTGTAATTGGTTCCATGTAAAACATGAATTCTAAGTATAAGTAGTAGAATTAGGAAGTAGTAGTGTAGTGTAGTAGTGCTTTTTTTTGTAGTTAATGTTTTTTTTTTGTTTTTTTTTTTTTTGTATTGTTTTTTAATGTTTTCTAAGTGTTTACTACCTAAGCATTACTCATTTTTCAATAAACGAACAATTTATGACTAAAGTAATTTTATAAATATATGAGAAATTATATATATATTGGGTCTCTAGTGAATTTTGATTCATGTTCTTGGCGGTTCTCTCTTGCCAAAGTGGACGTGGTTATTGTGTTAAGTTCTTCGGAAGTTGTCAGGGTATGCCGTATAACTTGCCTGATGTCAGTCATTCGGTGTACTCGTTCAATAGGCCGTCAACAACCGCTTTGATCTGTCTCTCGATCTCACTCTCTGAATTTTTATTAACAGTATTTAAAAAAAAAAACTATGAAGGTAAATTAACTTAGTAATACCATCAATGTTTTCTTACAATTTTTTGTTTATTAAATTTAGGGGTAATTCAGACCACATTTTTCATTAAATTCCATCAGTTAAGAGGAAGCCGGCCATCATTATAAACGTAAGAACCAAACTTAAGTTTATTGTAAGTCATATATTTACATTTTGGATTCATTTTAGATAGTTAATTACGAGAACATTAAGTAATGATTATTGTGTCCTCAACCAATTGCGTAATTACTCTACCCCTTCCATCGTTGTTTTTTTTTTCAAAATTTATGAATATATGGTCAGCTATATCGGCTATTGAAAGAAAATCTTTTATTTATTAAATAGCCCAAATTAACGTAAATATGTAATTACTAAGAATATGTCTAAAAGTCTAAAAAAATCTCCAAAAATTGTGTAAGTAGTATTGTATTGTATAAGTTTGCATATCTTTAATAAGAGGAAGTGTAGAAGAGGTACTGATGACTGAAAAAAAGAAAGTTACATGGAGTTTGTTAGTTATGGTAAGAAGGAACAAAAGGAATGTTTTCAGTTTGAATGTCTTCGAATGGCTATGAGATCAAGGTAATACCAAAAATAAACTGGGTTATGGGCAAGCGTGAGCAGTGGTGGCCGAGTGGTAACGGCCCCGATTAACGAATTGTAGGTCGTGCGTTCAAACCCAACCAGGGTCATTACTATGTGTAATTTATATCATCACCACTGCTCTCAAAACGGTGAAGGAAAACATCGTGAGGAATCCGGCATGTCCTAGAACCAAAAATTCGAAGTCATGTGACATCCACCAACCCGCACTGGGCCCGCGTGGTGAATTACGGCCCATTCCCTCTCCTAGAGAGGAGGCCTGAGTCCCAGCAGTGGGAAAATTATAAGGCTGTTGCTACGCTATGCTATACTAAGAGAAAGCGAATGATAATAATGTAAATATCTCCACTCAAGCGCCCGTCTGCCTAACTGGCGGAGCTAACTTTCACCTACCTACAGCGTCTATGTGGCTATATCGTGAACTACAAATGCTATATTAAAATTAATAATAAATTTATCTCTTTGGCATCAGGGTCTTTGTCAGTGCGATCTTTGTCGAAATCCTGGTCTTCTGTTGGAACGGAATGTGTAGGTGCTTCGCTACTATGTGGGGCATCTCCACTTGCCTTAGGGAAGTCTTCAGCGCTTGTGCCAGGACTTATGAATGACAAAGGCAGAAAAATGTTTTAGTTCATTAAATTTGGTTTTAAAAATAGTTTTTTAAGATACATAGAGTAATCAAATTCAAACTAACCTAAGTTTCGAGCATAATATCTCGAACGAGATTAAATGACTTACCGGACGGCCGAACGGCGAGTTACCCATTGCTCGTCGTCTGGAATGTGTTTTCAGTCGACCTTTGCGTTTCATGTCCACAGTGAATTTTTCGAAGAATCCCATAGTTACTAACAAAATAACAACTAAACATTTAAGCAATTCTTACAACCAAAGCACGTGCCTACACAAAATATCACTAATTGCAAACAAACTAAGCTATTTGATACTCGTAATAAACGAAAAACGAGGTAGATACGTTAACCCGTAGGCGTTTCATAAATTAGACTCGCCGCCCGAGAGAAATCTAGATCGAAATTAATTATTTACGAACGGAATTGTGTCAATAATATTAAGGTATAATCAAAAGGCAATCGAGATTTACAAATTGTTTATTGATTCAGTCATCTGGATGCTTTGTAACCGACTTCCAAAAAGAAGAGTGTCGCAAGTCATCAGAATTTTATTTTTCAGTCTTGTTTAGCGGTATCTTTATTATTATTTGTTTGTTTGAAATAATTTTACAGATGATCTCAATTTTAATTCGGTAAAGATCTGATGAAGGATTTAGAAGATAGACCATGGAACTCGTCAATGAATGGTAGCAAGTCTTCCGGAATTGCTACAATCATACGTTGGGTTATTGTAAACACCATTTCAAAACATAACATTACGCAATACTCCAATACGCTCTGGAGACCTTTACACATCTGCGATAATGTAAGTATAAGTTTACAATGATATATCCCCAATTCACGTATTTAAATTCCATGTTATTGGGATTATTAACACTCTTTTGCGGTGGCTTACGTGACTAACGGCACGTGGATGTGTAGTGAAGACAAATGAAGCGAACCGGACGCAATTATTTAGTTTGATTTTTTCACACGAAGTCTTGTAGGAGGTGTGGTAAAGTGGCTTGTTTTAAATAAATAGCGGCGAAACGACGACTTCTCGCGCGCTGCTCCATCGACAGAGTTTCATAGTATTTTATGTACCTAAGCTGCGAGGCGTACACCAAGCATATTAGAACAAACCCGCGTCTATGAACCTACGCGTCCGTAGAGAGTAACCCTTAACCACATCGAATCGCTTCTCAATCACGTTAGCATTTAATCACCCAAGCTGTATGCTGCATTACTACCGGTTCCTAAATTGAGTATTTATAGTTACGATTATGTCAAACCCTACTTGAATGTCAAAGGATATTTTGAGCTAATCAGAAATCGGGATTGGGCCAGTTTGCGTCAGTCAGACAAATCTTATTATCTTCGGGTTAGTTGTTAACACGAACCCATTTCTAATTAATACTTGTCTCGGGTACTAACTATGATTTAAGTTTTTGGTGCTAATTGGCCTCAGAACCAGTATTTGCAAATGCAATTACTACGAACATGACAGCTGATAGTTTGGGTTCCAACTTTTTTTTTATACATCTTAGGGAGGTATTAACGCAGACAGAAGGCAATCTCATGTACATACTTCAGTTTTCATTTCGACGGCCGAGCGTAGGACAGTCGCGCTAGAGTTGTCAACTTTGGCTTGCAAAAAACTATTTCAGTAGTAGCATTCGTATCTAGTTGTTTAATTTATTATTTAACGTATCTCTAAATTAACTGATAGCTTAAAAAACGACAATTTACCGTTTAATATTGAATTTAAGCAACCTTTTTTTGGAAGATGAAGTACGTTTACCTAGAAGTAACATATTCACTCTTGACTTAAAGACCCCTAGGATGTAGCTATCAGAAAACTCAGAACCCGGCAGGGGTTTGTGGTTTATGTTATTTTTTTTGACTTCACAGACGCGTGTCCCACATGGATGGCACTCGCGCTCGCACTGGTTCCAAACGGTCCGAGATATCGTGTTTGTGAGCGGTGTCTATGAGTGCGTTGCTCGAGTGTGCTTTGTATGGAGATTGATTTCTGTACCTATCTTGCTTTTGTGGTATGGTAGAATAAGAAATTTTATAAACGTTTTTTGCGGATCCCACATGGGCCTGATGTAGATCGCTTGACATCGTATCCTGGCTACAGACCTACAGCTCCCGCCGCGGGGATTCCGATTCTGATTTCCAGACAACGTAGGCGCAGGCTTGCGGACGGCGAGCTATGGGTAGCTCGCTGTCCGACCAAGCCCAGGTCATCGACGGTGCGCATTGTTCTCGCGCGCCTCGAAGCCCAGCCTGCTAGCTGCAGGCAGGCAGGGTCGAAGCATACTGGGGCCAAGAGTCTACTTCTGAAAGGAAGGCTCGGCCCTAGTATGAAAGGTAACGAAGAAACGGGGTAGTTTTTAGTCAGTAAAATTCTGACAATATCTCCCGCTCCGCCCAAGGGCGGGAGATGTCATTGGATGATTTTACCCACCACCAAAAAAAAGGACATACAGCTTAGTTTCTTTTTAAATGTCAAACCAGCCTAGGGTCTGCTTCTGAAAAGAAAGTTTGGCCCTGGTATGAGAGGTAACGAAGGAAAGGGGTGGGTTTTTTAGTCAGTAAAACTCCTGATACTAACTCCCGCTCCACCCAAGGGCGGGAGATGTCATTGGATGATTTTTACCCACCGAAAAACAAAATGACAAACCAACATATTTATTTTTCTAATAAAATTTATGTGACTACTGAAAAACAAGCTGTAAATAAAATGTTCTCTGCTGAGTATAACCCTCTGAATAGCGCGATAATGCTGACAGAGTCACCACGCAATAATCGAAGGTTGTTGATCCCCAAGAGGGTCTTCCTGACCATTCTAAGACCTTTTATGGCGCCCACGGGAAATAGAAGGGTAGTCTATTGATTGCTCATACTGTTTTTTTTTTATCGTTTTCAGGGCTGATGAAATTGCCAGTGAGAGCTTCTTTTATCGGTTTAGTTTTTACTAAACAGTATTTGGTTGAGAGTCAACAGTTTCACGTTTGTATTTTGGTTTAATTATTTATATAATCGTACTCTAACGACTTGTTCACTAATTAAATATTACAATAAAATAACTTATATTTATATTATTATGGTGAACTTGTCACTTATAGAAGTACACAGCAAACAAATTAATTTCGTACATGCGTATATTAATTCGAGTTTTAGAAAAAAAGTACTTTATTTTTTAATTTTATATTTATATATCGATAGTGTTTCATGTACCAAATCGACCGCACACAGGATTAAAACGACTAAAATTTAACGGTGTATACCATGACAAGATTTTTACGGAATTGGTAAAAAGTGTCGGCAAAGGTGTCTTGTGGACTACATTATAATTAGCCATACATCGGTTCATAGGAGTGGTTTGTTATATGTAAAATCAAAATCTACTGGGCTCATTTAAAAAAATATTTCCCCAGTAGTATACTGCTTTATCGTTGAATGACAGGGTTAATATTTTCTTCTTTCGTACGGGCAAACCCGCTGGTAGAGGCTAGTCCGTTACAAAGCATAAAAAAATCATCGCTTTCTCTTAGGTATAACACTTTATTTGAAATCGTCAACATGTTTTCCTCTTCTTTATTTCTATACTAGCTTATGTTAGCGGCTTCGTCTACGTGAAATTATTTATTATTTTTTTACAATTGCTTGCAATACTTACAGTATTCACGAAAGCGTACAGCAAGCCTACAATCTACGAACTAAAAAAAATTATACAAACATTAATTATCATTTCTTTAGTGCTATAGAAAAAATTGTCGAATTTAGGTTCCTGTTTCTCCATACAAACTTTAGATCCCCATTTCATCCCCCACATTGTGAATTTTGTTCTAGTTCACACCTACGTCATAAAATGAAGTCTTAGGCAAAATTTTGCGCACCTAGTCCCAGTAGTAATGGTAATTTTTACATGGCATGAGTTGGATGACAGCAGGATATATATATGCGTCTTCAACATGAAAGAAAAGGATAGGTAGCTACATTGTATAAATCTGACAGCTGTCTCTCGCATCATCCTATAACAATATAGTGCAAGACTTAATTATAATTGTAAAATAAATATAGTGTAAAGTCAAAGAGGTAAATATATAAAAAAATCATAGTAGTGTCAGGGACTCATTAATTATATCAATAACAGAGGTTTCTCATAGATTGACAGATATATAGATATTCTTTATTGTTCTGCGTAAAAAAATACAGTTGGAGCTTAAAATAGTAACAATAGGCACACATACATACTCATACATCCAGAACCCATTTATCAGGTTTCACTATACTTGATAGAATTCACATATCATACCAAGGAAATTCTACACATTCAAATATGCGTTAAGTATGTTATTAAGTATCCCTATAACCTTCAATGAAACCTCGCACATAACTATAGCAAAAGTCATAACCAAGAATTGTCGTGACTTCGTGCAATTTCGGAACTCCTCGGCACACTTCGTATTGACATTGGGGAGGCGACATCTTAATAAATATTATTGTCAATTACATTCCTTGGAGACCGTATTCATCCATAGACAAAGACGAACCCGGCCAAAGGAACCCTAAAAGTACGCTTATTGGATGAAAGGACTTATTACCCTCATTCAATATTAAATCATTAAATATTAATATACGCCCTCAATACAATGGGAACGAAAAAGGTCGTATTTACGTAAAACTATTGACGTAGAAATTGTTACGATTGTAATAAATAAAAGTTCCTATCTTTTTCTTTTGTGTTTTATTTGCTTTTTCTACACCACAGCTTCTACATGAGCGGTTAAAGTCTTCAGCAAATAAATTTTATTATTTTTTCGAACAGATTCCAGGAAAATAAACGCAACATTTGAGTTTCACTTTCACCTTAAATGTGTATTGAGTTTACACAAGAAACCTCCGTAAAGGTAATGAAACCCATTGAACACAAAGTCAAAAGGTTCAAACGTCTACACTCGAAGCTTGACAAACCTCCGATGCTAATTAAAACATCAAAAGATAAATCACTTCACCGCCCGTCTGTACAGTTTATAGGTGGTCGCAACTCAGTCTAACGTCGGCGACGACACGGGCGGTTGTTCCGTCACGGCCGCGCACGCTCCTACAAAAACAACGCGAACAACATAAAACTCCAACAAACAAAACAATTACAGCCAAAAAATAACAAGTGCCAACCTTAGTGTCAATAAAAAAATAAAATTCAAAAATAGAACGTCAAAAATTCGCGCGAGTTTCTTTAGTGATGACAGTGAAAAAAAATTGCCAATTTAAAAAATAAATGCTGCCTTAATGGCAACTAAAAAAAATAATGTAGTACGTTTGCCGTCTGTGGTAAGATTTTGAGATTATAAGCGATGCACAGGATGATGCAATCAAAGTGTATAATAGTGGCATGTTTACAGGTTTTTACATGATTCCGACGTAGTCAGCTTGGCTTGTTTTGTTGTTTATATAATTTAGCTCGATCTCTTTTATGTAGCGTTTTATCTTCGAAGTTATTTGGTTCAGTGATACGAAAATAACGATCTTGGTTTATTGAAAAAGTTATTGTTGCAGTGTTATTAGTATAAATATTTGTCAAACTAATGTAGCCATAGAATTTTCTTTTGGAATAACGTGATATAACATTTATATGGAAAAAGCCGTAAGTATTATTAAGTTTACAATTTTTATTTGTTACTACAAATTCGTACACTGTATTTTTTTTTCTTATTCCGTAGCTTTATCGGCAAAAAAAAAGATTGAAGTCCTTACCAAAACCTGAGCAATATACGCATAAAATCGAGAAAGGCCGTAACACATCATCTTACACATTCAATTTACATACTAACGTTCCTGGAACAAAAACAGAAAAAAAATCTATTCGTGACCCTAAAAGGTATGCAAAAAAATATCTATTAGTGATCAAGGCTACAGGCCGTCCAACCTAATCGCATTAACCTTTCGGAAAACCTAATCTAAATGGTTTCGTGGACGGGTTTAGCTCGACGTGGTGATATTGATAAAAAATATGAGAGACCGAATAGATGACTGCTAAAAATCTTTAGATTTCAATATCAAGATCTTTAAAATGACGAGAATTGCGTTGTTGGTATTTTTGAATTTATTTCAACCTTCTTTGAGACTGTAAAGCTATGGTACTGATGTTTTTAAATTAAGAATTTTCGAAACAAGCAGAGGCTTTGCTACCACCGTATCTGCCGTATCAATTATACGGGGCCCCCCACACTACAGGGGCCCCGACGTAGGCAAAACTTCACAACATATTATTGACAACCGTCTCGTAGGGTAAACTAAGCATTTGTAAAAAAGCACCAATTTTTTATACGGGGCCCCCGTGGAAATTTTGATACGGGGCCCCTGTGGGACTAGCTACGCCACTGGAAACCAGCCAGGTATAGTAAAACTATACTTATACCAATTAAAGCCTCAAATACATTAGGGTACAAAATGTCCCCCAACATGATATGCAACGCTCAATCTACGAGACGCTGCAACGTTGTCCAGTATCCCGCAACTTGCCCTCCAACGTTTTACAACGTATTCACATGACGCTCACATGGTGTTGGACCATTTGATAGCGTTGCACATCATTTTGGGGGACAGTTTGTCACCTAGTGTAATTGAGGCGATGAGGCTGTGTGTTTCGTACTCGTGCAGAACTAAATAACAGTCTAGTTCGTGTCAATAACTTACTAAAAAAATATATAGATCTGGTTTTATCATGGATTTTATATCCATAGAAAACGGCAACTATTTGAACTTGAAATGACTTTATCGAACTTTGTATAATAAATATTGACCATCTGGGAATTTTGTGGACGTTTCTGTTTATGAAGCTTTTATGTACATCGGAATTATTACTTTTTTGGGTTCATGACCTCATGAAATTACCTTTGATAAATCTAGGATTTATTGTCAATACTATTAACTAGTTTACGGACAGGCTGCTGTATTAGCTCCTTTACACCGACGCTTGAAAGGCAAAAATCACTAAGCGACATTGAATAAACTTTACAGAAGAGTGATTTAATGTTAATATTCACAGAAAAAAAAATTGTTAGTTAAAAAAATCGGATTTAGATACTATCACCATAATATTAATAACACATAAATCTGTCTATTTCGTCATTTTTTACAAAATTCTCTAAAAATTTTGTCTTTAAATCAGTCTTTTGAAAAGTTTACTTATTGTCGCTTAGTAATTTTTGCCTTTCAAGCGTCGATATAATTCCTTCGCTCGTTCTTAGGACATTATACGATAGTGCGCGGACCTGACGAGAGTGATGAGCTCTGTACACGTGGTTTCTCTCAACCTTCAAAATCTTCACAAGCGCGCTCTTTCATGTATGATTACTGTTTCATGCACGAAGGAGTGACTGTATAAAGCTGAAACTTGAAAGAACACATTGCCCGTAGCCCAGGAACTCAAAAAGTAACCGAAGCTCTAGGCTTGGCTTATAGTATAAGTAAGTCTTGCTTCACTCAAAGTGGGAGGAAATTTTCGATAACAACAAAACCTACTTACAGGAATTTTCTAAAATACTGAAAACTAAGAATAACTCAATAATTTTTCGTTCTCTGTTAATAAAAAAAAAGTATTCAATTACGCTACATTCAATATACTTTTTCCCGGCCAACATACTAGGAGAACAGAACAAAACGGCATGTGAATACTAATTCTATACTTAACGACATGAACTGTCGACTTACTATCAATACTTTATTACTATGAAGGTACAGTAAACCATTATAAGTCGATTCGAGTTCTCAAAAGTAGACATTCTCTTTAAAATTGTACAAATGCATATAACTATTATGTAGCTAAGTTCAAAACTGACTAGCTACTCGTAGCTGTCTCCCGCGGTTTCACCGGTTTCTTCGGCTACTGTTCCGCTCCTATTAGTCACAGCCTGATGTTATATAGCCACTAGCCTTCCTCGATAAATAAGCTATCGAACACTAAAATATTTTTCAAATCGAACCAGTAGTTCCTGAGATTAGAACTTCAACTGGAGAAACTAATTCTTCAGCTTCTCTACAAATTAATAAAAAAAAAAATACCTCTGCCATAAAAATTGGATGTACAGCGAAGTGGCCACAGATAATATATACATCGTTATATTTTGATCGTTTTAATCCCGTGGAGAGCCGATTCGGTACATGAAACACTATCGATTTGTTAAGATAAAATTAAAAAATAAAGTACTTTTTTAAAATCTAATTAATTTATGCATTTCTTTAAGTAAACGTCAGCTGGGCGAGGTTAATGACCTGTAGGTAGTTAGTACGCAACAACCGACAATTACCTACAAGGTCATTGAAACGTTTGCTAAAAGAAATTAATTTCGTACATGCGTCAATTAATTCGAGTTTTAGGAAAAAAATACTTTATTTTTTTTATTTTATCTATACAAATCGATAGTGTTTCATGTACCGAATCGACCCTCAACGGAATTAAAACGATCAAAATTTAATTTAATATTATGAATAGTGATCACTATCTCACCTGGTGGAATTGGTTACTTCTAGGCAGGCGTGCTTCATAGTCAACCACATCATTGCTTACCAGTGAAGATGTGCGAGCTTACCAACAGTAAAAAGTAGTAGCCTCCCTAATATACTTCCCTTCATTGACATGAAAATTAGAAAATTTTAGAAAAAAAATCTTTAATACTCCATTTACAATCGCATTTTAGAAACAATCAATGTGAAAAATTTTACGGCATTTCCGTAAATGCCGTGAAATTTGTCACATTGATTATCTTTCAAAAGCACCTCTTATTTACAAATGACAAATTGACAAATGACAAAATGAGACTGAGATAAGAATGCGCACGTTCAACACTCATTACTTTGGATTTTTCCTCATAGTATAGATAAGGTATTTAGGTGACCCAGTGGGGCGGATACCCACCAGGCCTAAAGGATCCTTTAAAAGAGTCACCAAAGCCCTAGAACGTTTCGAGCCGTCCGGTATACATCCGGACGGAGCCAGAGTTGTCGACGGCGCGTAATGTTCCACGCATCCCTCAAAAAATTGACAACAAATCGTAGACACCTAGCAGGGCCGAAGCCTACTGGAGCTATGAGTCAACTTCTGAAAGGGAAATCCATGGTTCTAGAACGCAAAGGGTTATTGAAGGAACATATGTGGTTTTCATCAGTAAAAGTCTGACACGCCCTAGCTCCACCCTAGAGCGGGAGAAATCATTAGATGAATTCCCACTTTATAAAACCTTGGATCGCAAAAGATAACTGAAGTAACATAGGGGCGTTTTAGTCAGTAAAACGTAGCCATATACTGGGCACAAACAGTTTAACAAGTTTATCATAGATTCGAAAAGAAGAAGAAGAAGAAGTTAGTAAAAGTCTTAAACTCCATCCGTCTTGCTCCACCCAGAGCGAAAGAAATTATTCCCAACCCAAAAGAGAGAGATAATTTCTTTACCGTTTTAAGTCTTATCTGAAAGGGGGATCACCACAAAATGATGATCCATTACCTACATAATTACAAAATAACGAATACATTACAAATGGATTAAAATTAACTGCTTTCCCTTTTTATTTTAAATGATGTATGTGTGTAAAAGGGTGCTATAATCTTCACACCCATACATTTAATTATTGCCAAGCTAATTAAAATACGTGTACATTTCTCGGAATTTCAATAAAATGGATCTGAAATTCGAACCCTTATCAATTTCAATAACAAATTAAAATACAACATTGAAATGTTTTTCCCATTATTAACAAGATTATTGAGAAAATTCAGTAGACCGGTAGACGTCAATAAATTAATTCCTATACTTTTTGAAAGGACGCTGATCACAAAATGTACAGGTTTTTCACACTATTTCCCTACTTCCACCAGTGTCAGACTCTTACTGTCTAAAAACCTACCCCGTTCGTTCGTTGCCTATCATAACGGGGCTGAGCCTTCTTTTCAGAAAGCGGCCCTTGACCCCAGTAGGCTTCGACCCTGCCTACTTGCAGCTAGCATGCTGGGCCTCTACGGATAATGTACAAGTTGCTATTTTTATTCTCGTACTTATTAAAATTTAATAAACTTCAAGAAATGAATTCCTATACATTTCAAAAGGACACTGTCCATAAAATGTATAATGTACAGGTAGTTATTTTTATTTTCGTACTTATTATACATGCATTGGATTATTCTACTAATTGGGTTTTATAATAAATCCCGGGGTATTCTGTAATCATCTAGATATTAGCATTTTAATTTATTCATACCGCGAGAGGGAAGCACAGGTTGAATTAATGTGTCCCTTGACAGATGTGATACGGTAGTGGATTAATTAAAATCGAACATACTATTTGAGAGTAAAAAAAATATAATGATAATAATTAAATTGAATTTGTACGCCTAAGGAAGATGTACGCATCTGTGCCATCTCACACTCTGCTGTATTTTGATTTATTTATTTATTGTACACTTTATTATTGGCACTTTTAAGAAATATAACAAAAAAGAACTTATTTCTAAAATACAAAGAATTGACGGCCTTATCGCATTCCGCGATCTCTTCCAGGCAACCATGAATAATATTTCCACAATATTTCCACAACTATCACACAACACCGTCTAGTCCCAAGCTAAGCAGAGCTTGTGTTATAGCTACCAGACAGCTGATAAACATACTTATATATTTCTAAATACATACATATTATAGATAAAATAACACCCAGACACAGGACAAATGATCGTGCTCATCATACAAACATTTGTCCTGGGTGGGAATAGAACCCACGACCTCCGGCATAGCAGTCAGGGCCACTAACCACTAGACCAACAGCCCAGTGAATGGACTGGATTCTCAGAACATGATATGGGGCTGTCATAATAAGCACCAAAAATTTACACAGATACATACATTACATACATACATTGATTTATGTTTACAAACAAGCATAAGGTTTTGTGATTCTGAATAAATTTTCATTTACGATGATGGAAGATAAAAAATAAAATCAGTTCCATATCCCAGTTAAAATAACAGATGGAACTGTAATAAAATCTGCATTGTGAGCTAAAAATACGTCCATTACACGACACTTTTTCAACTGGGCTTTTTTGAGGTGAAAAATCATTAAATATTTTACACGTTCTAGCCAGAGATAGATTAGATTTGCTGACTAAAACCCACCTGTGTGTCAGGGTCACGGTATTAAAAACCTGCAACCCTAGTAGGCATCGATGTGTGATTTAAAAAATAAAATTAGACAAACCACAATTTATATATTAATATTATTTTGTCTAATTTATAAAATATAAATATTGTATACCTAATGATCTCATAAATAAACCTGCAAAGCTAAATATTTTCGGAGTTGTAATAACAAATACAATTTTGTGTTGTATAATAATATTTAGCTTTGTTGTATTTCAGATGATTTTATTTAAAACGATGTAAATGTTAGTCAAACATCAAAATGTGTTTGATATTTTTGTTAAAGAAAATAAATAATGGTTTTATGTTTTTGTGTAAAATATACAAATATTGGCTGTAGTCTGCAGCTTTGCCCGCGTAATTTAGCACTTCCTTCCTTTATTATAACAAATGACAGCTAACGTGTTAATCCGGGATATGAGCTATTCTGGTATAAATTTTCATTCAAATCCGTTCAGCCATTAACACACGCGTACATATTTTCAGCATAGTGTGATAGACTATGAGTTGATTTCATTTATGTATAACCTATTTTTATAATGTGACTGTGAGAAAACATATATCACACGCACAAAGCCGTTGTATACGGTTTTGTGTCACGTGTGTTTTCGCCTTTATAACATAAATATTATGTATTTATTTGATAATATGTATTTATTTTAAATATGTTTTTTATGACTGGCCTGTTGGTCTAGTGGTTAGTGACCCTGACTGCTATGCCGGAGGTCGGGGGTTCGATTCCCACCCAGGACAAATACTTGTGTGATGAGCACGATCATTTGTCCTGTGTCTGGGTGTTATTTATCTATAATATGTATGTATTTAGAAATATATAAGTATGTTTATCAGCTGTCTGGTACCCATAACACAAGCTCTGCTTAGCTTGGGACTAGAAGGTGTTGTGTGATAGTTGTGAAATATTATATTATTATTTATTATTATTTTATTTTTAATTTTTTTTTCGTCTTAGTTAAGCTTACACACTAATAACATTATAACTACCACTTATAAATAACTAAATTGCTTATTATAACCTTCTCAATTTCTTAATTCTTTATTGTACACAAAAATTTAACACAACATATAGAGATACAGACAGTAGTAGTAGTAGTATCTTTATTCATAACAACATAATATTGTGTCGAACAGATTGACAATTATATCCTTAAAACTAGATTAAATTAAATTGAACATAAAAAAAAAAACATTACACTGTCATAAATATTACAAATACAATAATAATCATAATATAAGATTCATAAATATAATTTAAGTCATAAAACAATGTCAAAAATTATTATACTTGCAAATACCCGCTCAATATACATACATTTTAGAGGTCACCGACTGAGTATAAGCACTTATCTAAAAGGAATGCTTTAAGATTGGCTTTGAAAGTTCTGCTATACAAATCCTGTACAGTTTTTTGTACAGTTCATGTACAAAGGCGAGCTTAACTCAGCAATGAGTTTTCTCCCAGCAAACCTTTGAGTTATAGAGAGAGAACATATTGGAGGCAAGCAATAAGCTTCCACAGATAGTGACAAAATTGTTGCTCCCAGTGTATACTGGGAGCAACAATTTTGTCACTATCTACACACATCGTCCGGTAACCGGACAGAACGCGCCGTCGACGACTTGGGCTCGGTCCGGTCGAGCCCAAGTCGTCGACGGCGCGTTCTGTTCCCGCGCGCCTCAAGGAGCTGTCAGCAAACCGTAGAGGCCCAGCCTGCTAGGTAGGCAGGGTCGAAGCCTGCTGGGGCCAAGGGCCGTTTTCTGAGAGGAAGGCTCAGCCCCGGCACTATAGGCAACGAAGGAACGGGGTAGGTTTTTAGTCAGTAAGAGTCTGACACTACTTCCCGCTCCGCCCAAAAGCGGGATTTGTCATCGGATGATTTTACCTACCAAAAAAAAAAAAACTATCTACACACATACTATACAGTATCTCAAAGTTGGAACAACACATAAAACTGTTAATCATTTTAAATAATAATCATTAACAATATATGGATTTTATTACTGTTTTTTTATACATATATGTTAAAGAATGACTTTGCTAAGCACTTCCTAACTGTGCTCGCATTGGTGCAAAAATGGTCAATGTAGGGTTGACAAGAAATTTTGTAAAAACTCCCATTTGCTCTCAGAAAAAATGCATTACGCATTTAATTAGTGTTCGTGCAAGGTACCTGAAGAATTGGCGTTTTCCCGTGTAAGTCAACCAAACAAACTAATAATAATAATATCATAATAATAATAATATCACACACACTATCACACAACGTCGTCTAGTGCCAAGCTAAGCGGACCTTGTGTTATGGGAACTAGACAACTGATAAACATACATAAATATTTCTAAATACATACATATTATAGATAAATTACACCCAGACACAGAACAAATGATCTTGCTCATCACACAAATATTTGTCCTGGGTGGGAATCGAACCCACGACCTCCGGCATAGCAGTCAGGGCCACTAACCACTAAACCAACAGGCCAGTCAAACTGTTTGTTTATGTTCCGAACCAAACCTCGTCGAACGTTGTCTATAAACAGGCATTATAAGGTACTAGCTAGATATGGTACGGAATCCTTCGTGCGCGAGTCCGAGTCGCACTTGGCCGATTTTATTTTTGCTAATCGTGTCGATCAAACGACCTCTGTGGCACAGTGGTCATTTATGGTACCGCAAGTGCCTTTGGCTTGCAGGAATTCGGGTTCAATCACCGGCCAAGTTAATTCGGAAAAATAATCTGAGTCCAATTGTTTACATTTTCTTTTTATCTACGCATTAATCCAAACATTGTATTTTTGTTTTATTAATTATTTTTTGCTAATAACAGTTAATCGCGTGACAAAATCAAATACACGTGGACAAAGTCAAGTGCAATAGCTAGTAATACTATATTTTTGGAAAGAACATGATTTACAAAAGTTTCATTTTAAATTTTCAGAAAGTTTTTAATGAAATGCAATAAGTTTTAAATAAAGCGAAACCGTTCTTAACAGATGGTTTTTTTTTATTCAAATAAGTGAATTGTGTTAACCAAATGGTGAATAATGGTTTTTTTTATAAAATTGTATTAAGATTGATTAATGATCCTTAAACTAAGTTTAGTTGAAACAATATTAAATATTATAGAAGCAGTAAATTACTAACGTTATTTTATCAACAAATATTTGTGCTACCCGTAATACCAAATAGATTACGACAACACAATCTCCATGAACATAATTTCTAATGAAAATGACTATGATTGAAAGAATTTTTTATATGATGATCTTATAAGCCTTATAATGCTCCCAATGCTGAAACTAAGGCCTCCTCTCTAAGAGAGGGAATGGGCGGTAACCCATTAGGCGGGTCCAGTGCGGTTTATTGGATGTGATTCGAGGACATGCCGGTTTCTCCACGATGTTTTCCTTCACGTTTTAAACCGGTGGTGATGAAATGAATTAGGGTTTATGAACTCACGACGTAAAACTTGTAAGCCGGTACCAGTACCACTAAACCACCAATCTTCCACCCGTATTTATAAAGAAGTAATCACTCGTTGCTAAGTAATTTCTTATTGTCATTACTTGACGTTCGAAATCTTCATTCAAAATTTAAATTTTTCTTAACTATAGTTAAGAAAAATTTAGATATAGAATACAAATTGTTACTTAAGTGGTTACTTTTACTCAAATTGGTTTGTAAATACGGGTGTAAGACCACTCTAAGATGAACTTACTTAAGACATTTTGTCCCTACATCTTCATTACATTTCGTGGGCAAGCGGATGATGAGACTGTGTGAAAATCTTTGGATCTCTCTGGACCGAACCCAAGTCGTCGACAGTGTGTATTGTTTCACGCACGCCTCAAAGACATGTCAACAAAACTGTATATGGAATTTCTGAAAAGGAGCCCCGTTATTCTAGAACGCATAGGGCAAGTCAAGGACACAGACCTGTGGTTTTAGTCAGCAAAGTCTAATATACACAGTCTAGTACTCATAACACAAGCTCTGCTTAACTTGGGACTAGACGGCGTTGTGTGATAGTTGTGGAATATATTATATTATTATTATTATACCCTTAACTCAAGATAACTCAAGAAGAGGGTTTATAGTCCCGTCGGATACTCAATGTGAGTGCAGTGCTGTTCAAAACATGACCCAAACAATTTATCGAGTTTACCATCGATTCGATAATTTCTAATGAAAATGACTATGATTGAAAGAATTTTTTATATGATGATCTTATAAGCCTTATAATGCTCCCAATGCTGAAACTAAGGCCTCCTCTCTAAGAGAGGGAATGGGCGGTAACCCATTAGGCGGGTCCAGTGCGGTTTATTGGATGTGATTCGAGGACATGCCGGTTTCTCCACGATGTTTTCCTTCACGTTTTAAACCGGTGGTGATGAAATGAATTAGGGTTTATGAACTCACGACGTAAAACTTGTAAGCCGGTACCAGTACCACTAAACCACCAATCTTCCACCCGTATTTATAAAGAAGTAATCACTCGTTGCTAAGTAATTTCTTATTGTCATTACTTGACGTTCGAAATCTTCATTCAAAATTTAAATTTTTCTTAACTATAGTTAAGAAAAATTTAGATATAGAATACAAATTGTTACTTAAGTGGTTACTTTTACTCAAATTGGTTTGTAAATACGGGTGTAAGACCACTCTAAGATGAACTTACTTAAGACATTTTGTCCCTACATCTTCATTACATTTCGTGGGCAAGCGGATGATGAGACTGTGTGAAAATCTTTGGATCTCTCTGGACCGAACCCAAGTCGTCGACAGTGTGTATTGTTTCACGCACGCCTCAAAGACATGTCAACAAAACTGTATATGGAATTTCTGAAAAGGAGCCCCGTTATTCTAGAACGCATAGGGCAAGTCAAGGACACAGACCTGTGGTTTTAGTCAGCAAAGTCTAATATACACAGTCTAGTACTCATAACACAAGCTCTGCTTAACTTGGGACTAGACGGCGTTGTGTGATAGTTGTGGAATATATTATATTATTATTATTATACCCTTAACTCAAGATAACTCAAGAAGAGGGTTTATAGTCCCGTCGGATACTCAATGTGAGTGCAGTGCTGTTCAAAACATGACCCAAACAATTTATCGAGTTTACCATCGATTCGAAAAGAAGAAGAAGAAGATCCTTAACTCTACCCTTGAACGGTAGAAGTCATTTTGTCACATCAGCATCACAAAGCTTCATAAACTACATACACTCGTACATCTCTCATCCAACTCTCCTGTAGCAGGTCTGCTGAAAGTTTTTTTTTTTTAAATAAGCATTACCTTTGTAACTGTCTGTCTGTATTTGTTCTTTTCGGTTTTAAGTGTTTGTGTATACATCTTCTCTTATCTTCTTCTTCTTATATACAAAAATGAACAGCTCTTCGTTAGTCTCGCTAAAAATCGAGAACGGTGGGACCAATATGACAAATTTTGATCTAGATATATTCTTGATACTCCAGGGTAGGTTGCGGTGCGAAAATATGGATATTCATAGACTACTAGGCAGTACGAAGTTTACCAGGCCAGCTAGTAAGTAATATAAAAATGAATAGCTGTTCGTTAGTCTCGCTAAAACTCGAGAACGGCTGGACCGATTTGCCTAATTTTGGTCTTGAAATATACGTTTATTTATTCACTAAAAAATAAAAACGACTATTAGTCGGTACGAAGTTTGCTGGGTAAATAAATAAATAAATAAATAACATACCTACTTATATTTTGTTAGACAGTGTAATAACGAAGTGTTTATTGACTGTAAATCACACTGCCGTTAATAATTAATTGTTGCGTTTATGACTAATAATAACTTAGTTTCAAGTTCTCATACTTTGACACATTCGAAGAAAATAAATAACGCAAGTTCAAATACAAAAAATTTACTTTTTAAAAGAATAAACTAAATGGAAAATTATGTTGAATAGTAATTAACATCTCCGTATGGAAACTTTGAAATTTTATGGTATTGAAATTATTCATTAATTCAATTTGTTTTTTTTTTAAATAGCAATTAATAGTAAGAGGTACTTTACAATAAATTCCTATTTAAACTGTTATGCAACAAGAGGACACCGGTGTCCGCACACCTATTGTCTTTCTATTGTGTCTCTAATTACGATATTCAAAATCTCCTTCCTCGTTTATAATAATTTCTTTGAAATTTTATTTCAAAGTTATCAATTTAAATTCAATGCATACCACATGTGAGCCAGCATTTTTTTTTATTTATTACCAACCTCTACCGTTCTGTTTTGCTTTTTACCCACCGATAAAAAAACCTCTAATTTTTTTTTATATTCGTATTATAATTTTTTCTATGAATTTAAATTGCTTCAATATTTACAAAATTATCAAACCAATTTTATAAGGGCAAAAAATTATGTGTGTGTCCATTTAGGTGTGTAATTATGCTTTATATTTCTTCACGTGCAAACGACGTAATAAATTTCAATGAAACTTGGTACACAGGTAGACAATGTCTTAGAATAACACATAGGATACTTTTTATCCCCGGAGAACGTTTCCTTGGGATAAAATTTTACTATAGAGCGAGCGCAGCCGCAGGCAGCAGCTAGTACTCTATAACTGCCAAGTAAATGTAAACAATAACTTTTCCCTCTAAAAACAAAAAGGCAAAGAACTCGAAGAGATCTATTAATCAAAGATAATCTCTCAACCAACAGCTCATCCATTTAGTAGAACACTTTCTGTAGAAACAGAACTTTGTACAGAAAGCTTACATCTACCCACATACCACGGACATAAGCTCGATGTCTGTCAGGCTTACCAGCTTGCAGGAACCACGGAGTAATAAGTAAATGGATAAATACAGTTATGGCGTTACCTGATTTAACCGAGTAGATAATCAAATATTGTGGATTAGGGATTCTTTTATTTAAAATCGGTTACAATAATAATAATTAACATTTGTTTCAGACGAGGTCAAAATTTTGTTAGTAATAACATCTTAAAAACTCACGCACGGGTTTTTTTTTATGGTGGGTAAAATCATCAAATGACAAATCCCGCCCTTGGGTGCGGGAGCACATAAGGCCAACAGGCCAGCCAACTGCAGGTGGCATGCACCACAGGGTCTAACGTAAGGACAGTCGAGCCTGCCAGCTATGATTATCAGACTAACTTTTGATTGCATCTCTGGGTAAAAACTTTAAATGTTTAATTTTTATGCACGTACCTCTTTCAGCGATAATATTATAAATTTTTTCTTTCTATGTTTACATCATCATCATTTTAGCCCAAAGACGTCCACTGTTGGACATAGGCCTCTCCCAAATGTTACCACAATCATTACGGTCCTGTGCGTTTTGCATCCTTCGGATTCCCGAATCCTTTACCAGGACATCGGTCTACCTTGTAGGAGGCCTTCCAGCGTAGCGTCTTCCGGAACGCGGCCAGAACCTTTCGGCCCCAACAAATGGTCGTATCTATATAATCTTGTTGTACAATAAAGTGTAAAATAAATAAATGCTCGCCGTATTGATTTCAGACCAATTCTATGTCAGGTAAAGATAAATTATTTGTATCTGCAAAAATAAAAACCACATTTGTCTACCAGATCACTCCATTTGTCATTACTCTGTGTCCGCTTCTGTATCTCCCGCTTTCTCCAGAAACACTATCCTTGGTTGACAAGTGCATTATCTTATATCTATGAGGACCTTTTAAGGATATTTCGCAGAATTTCTTACCTCAATGATGGTACAATGTTTTGTGAAGCGTTAGTTTTTATTATACCATTTTTCTTTTGTGAAAATGGAAGATATTCTTTATAGTATCAAGGTAATGGTTGTATTTTATCTAATAACTCTTGACCTTACTCAGGAAATATTAGTCTTACGTGACATAAAATGCTTTTCTTCATTTTGGAATGGGCTTAACTATTTTGACAAACTCAAATTCACGAGTAAAAAGATTTTTTATCCATTCCTGACACTAATAGTCTACGTTTAGAGAAGTAAATTAGTTTTCATAGTCTATAAAAACTACTGTCTTTGAAAAGACCCTCGAAAAATTTCAAATCTTCCCATAAGAAATTGAATAGAGTAACCGTGATTCTTATTGAAATAGAAAAACCGTTTGAACCTAAAGAGGAATAGTGAGGAATAAATATATGCATATTAGCAATGACTGCTAACTGTATTAGGCGAAAGTGGCGACAGTATCTGAAAAGTTGAAAGTGAAATGTTTGTCTTGGTACGATCATGTGAAGAAGATGAGCGAAATGCATTCTACTAAAAGAGATACATGCAGATGGATGGAAAGGGAGACCAAAGAAAAGAAAGATTGTGCAAGAAGTTATAATAAAGAAAAGGGAGTTAGTGGTAGCGTGATGATTGACATGATAGAGTGGAATATGAACATGTGGGCCCACAACCTGGTAAAGATCATATTATTATAATGTATTCATTGGTTCAAGATGCCTGTCAGAATGGAATTGTCCTCTAGAAAATCATATAGTGTTGGTGACGACTAGGTAACGCAATAAGTAAGCAATACACAAACTACCATGTAAAAAAAAAAACGAGCCGTGATACAGTTTCTAGGCCAGGACCCTAGCCAAGTTATGATCGTTTCGTTAAGCGTGAACACTTGGAGTTGGTCACACCACGAGGCTAGGAGGGGCAGTGTTATCCACGCAACTTCCAACCGAAAATAGGGGACCATAACGCGGCAAATGTTTCATCTATATACTAAAAATAAGGTTGTATATATAGATTATGTAATGTACAGCAGTAATAAGTCAACACAATCCATTCCCTACAGTTACGTTAACAGTTATGTAACATTCACTCAAACTCACTGAGGAAAACTTCTAACTGCACGTAAGTTAAACTAAACATGCCATTCTAACAACCAGTCACGTCTAACGTATTTCTACTACCGCTAAACACCGGGTACTGTATACCCGTTTGAAGGGTGCCGGTGTAATTAAGGGCACGTGAGACATTTTAACTGGGTCTCTAGGATGGCAACACCTGCGTTACTCTTTTAGGGTTCCGTACCTCAAAAGAAATAACGAAACCCGGGTCGAAGCCTACTGGGGCCAAGGGTCGGCTTCTGAAAAGAAGGCTCGGCCCCAGTATGAAAAGCAACGAAGGAAAGGGGTAGGTTTTTATTCAGTAAGAGTCTGACATTACCTCCCGTTCCGCCCAAGGGGGGATTTTACCTACCATAAAAAAATCCTTAAAGGATCACTTGGTTGTCCGTCTATCTGTCCTTTCTGTCTTTCAAGACCCTTTATCTCGGGAACACATGGACATATCGAGTTGAAATTTAAACTATACACTCAGATCTACGGTCCCTTGAAGTTGTGAAAAAAACCAAAATTCTAAATGAACTAGAAAAAAAGATACGGCCGTTTATGTCGAAAAAAACATATTTTGAGACTCTCAAGGAATCATAATTCATTGGGTACTTCCCGTCGACTCAGCTTCCCGATATTTGGATAAAGCAACGTCTTATATCATAGATATAGGCCGCCGATTCTATGTTTTCTTTTTATAAGGTTTCCTTTTTATAATATATATTGTAATCTTGGTATAAAAAAAGTGTAAATAAATAAATCTGAAAACATTATTTTTTTTGTTACGTCCCGTAAAAAATAAAAAACACTTTTTGAGACTCGGGATTCGGGATTGAACGATTCATATAATTGTTTGTACGGAATCCTCAGTGTGCAAGTCCGACTCGCACTTGCCCAGTTTTTTTTATTATTATCTCTGTATGATAAACTAGGTACACAATGCTCCAGTGGGTAACATGCCTAACTTGCAAAACTAAAACCCGCATTTATTTAAAAATTTGGCTACTTTATAAGTATGACGATGATATAAACTATACAATTCAAGTGTATAACTTGTATTGTATAGTTTAGCATAGCATAGCATCAGCCTTATAATATTCCCACTGCTGGGACTCAGGCCTTCTCTCTAGGAGAGGGAATGGGCCGTAATCCACCACGCGGGCCCAGTGCGGGTTGATGGATGTCAGATGTCTTCGAATTTTTGGTTCTAGGACATGCCGGTTTCCTCACAATGTTTTTTTTCACCGTTTTAAGAGCAGTGGTGATGAAATAAATTACACGAAATAATAAGCTTGGCTGGGTTTAAACCCGCGACCTACCAATCGCGTTTATAATATAGAGTTTATGTAATTTTAAATGGCTTGTCTTAGTTTTGCAAGTGGGCACGTTACTGACTGGAGTACATACGCTTAGTTTACCCTATTAACTTTAATATATTATAATAATATATCAACTGCAATTTTAAATATTTCAATAACAAATTGTAAAAAAAAACCATACCCCACCGGGATTGGGAACAGTGCAGTTCATTTTTTTTTTGACTTTTTTAAATTTTGACAATTCAAAATGTTTATAAATTGTTTGTATATTTAAATAAATGGTTTTTGTTATTGAATTTGATTTGAGTGAAGCAAATTATTATAAAATACACAAGGCATACAAAAATAGACCGTATGGTGACAAAATCAACGATGGAGGTTTCTATTTCATTCAGCTCTAAAATACGTATTCAACTATGTAACACACGTAGCTATTGTAAGGTGGGCTCAGGATTCGCATCTTTCATTCAATAGAAAGATTCTCAATAGAGAAGAACCCTCAAAAACAAATGACAAAAGGCATAAAGAGAAATTGTATTCTATTCTACATGAAAATTTCTATTTCTCGCAACACAGAGTCTTCTATATTTTTGTAAAATGTTTTTGGTTCAGAAAGCAGTTTGTTAGGGAGACCTGGTAACGCGTGTAACAAATGTCATGTTCCCTATATTTGGCGGGAAAGTTTTATTTTCTGCGCATCGTCGCCTTTTGCTTAAAGAATAGGGTCACCAAAGAATACGTGTCTTTATTTACACAAAAGAATTTTGTAAAAAAGAAATGATTTTTTTATTTGAGCTAGACATTGGTTGTAGGTAGGAGAGAGCTAAGGAACTGTTTATTATTTTTATTTACTGGCATAAAAATGTATGCAGTAGATTGAAGCCCTGACTCTTATGCTAGATGGGCACCTGTACCATACAAACCAGTTTTTTCTCCGAAACATAAGTAAATTATTACAATTCAACTAAAATTTAATCCAATTTGCCTTTAGACACTTCTCATGGAACGTGATACCTTATTTTTAATGTATCATGACGATTTTCCTGGCCTGTTCGTCTAGTTGTCAGTGGCCCTCACTGCAATGATGTGTCGTGGGTTCAATTCCCACACAGTACAAATGTTTGTGTGATGAGCATGATCATTAGTTCTGTATCTGGGTGTAATTTATCTATAATAAATATGTGTTTAGAAATAAATAAACAGGTTTATCAGTTGTCTAGTACTAATATCACAAGCTCTGCTTAATTTGGGACTAGATGGCGTTATGTGAAAGTTGAAATAAAAAAAATAAAAAAATTGTAATAAAAAAGCCCAGATCCAACGAATGAGGTAAATTATTACACGCATTAGAGATTCAATTTGCCAGAATAATGCATATAAAGTATTTATTCAGACTGTCAAAACCTTTGCATATAATGCCTCGCATGGAATTTATTGTGAGAGACTCAAGCGTACGCTCACAGCTGTTGTCGCCCGTTCGCTTTGTTATATCAGTTATAAATGTTTCCGTAGTATACTCCTAGTAGCTATGTGGCCCTGGTACTTAATGTTAATGGACTTATGTCGTCTAAGTTGAAATAATTTGTATCTTGCCTTTTGTGCAGTGTTTTGTGAGCTGTGGTGACCCAGTAACCGACCCAATTTATTTCGAGTTAGTCTTGGTTTCAAACTAAGCCAAGCGCATTACTTTGTGTAATTAATTTCATCACCACTGCCCTCAAAACGGTACTAAAAAAGAATCGAGAGGTAACAGACATGTCTCAAAACCAAAATTTTGAAGACATGTGATAGTGGATGTCACATGTCTTCAAATTCTGGATTTAACCGGCACTGGGCTCGCGTGGTGGATTACAGCCCATTGCCTCTGTTAAAGAGAAGGGCAAAGTCACAGCAGTGAGAAAATTATAAAGCTCATTATTTTTATGAGTATATGCTGTTGTGTGTAACGTACCAATGAGGCACGGCCCTTAAATTTAGTGTAGGACCAAGATTTAAAAACCGGCCATGAACGAGTCAGATTTGCGCATGAAGAGTTCTGAACTGTCCGTAGCAAATAATAGTATAAAAATCACGTTTGTTGTGTAGGAACTCATTCAAATGTTTATTTCATTCTGTTTTTATAATTTTGTGTTATAGCGGCAACAGAAATACATCAACTGTGAAAATGTCAACTGGTTAGCTATCATGGTTCAAGAGATAAATAGTTTAACCTGGTGATAAACCTTAAAAAGAAAAAAAAAAGGTTTACAAAAAAGGTGAGCAAATTATTGAAAACAAGAAAAAGAAGATATATTTCCAAAAAAAACAAAACAAAAACAAAAAAAAAACAAAACAAAACAAACAAAAATAAACTACAAAACAAAATAAACTTCCTGTAAGTTAGCAGTTTCGATTTAATTTTCTCCGTTTTGACAGCCCTACAACCCCTTGCTGGTAACGATTGTTAATAAAATTCCTGTTTGCTGCAGCTGATCAGGGGCGACCATCTTTATGAGGCAATTTCTCCGAAAAATGTCTCTCCACCCTATTCATTGTTCTTAGTGTAATACGGACTGCCTTTTCTATTAGTTTTGTTAAATACTCAACTTTGTTCTTTGAAATTATGACTTGTTTTTGCAATTTGTAGAAATAGGGAGCTTTTCAGAAAGTTTCTATGTACCCATAGATTTTTCATAAAAGTTAGGGGCATTTTTTACGAGCTTTCATTTAACTTGCCATATTTCTATGTATATTTATTCAGGGTTAATTTTACAAATGGATTTTGAAAATAAAGAAAAGAAAGAAAGAAAGAAAAATTCATTTATTTGCAATTACAAAACGGAAACAAGTTAAAAATTAAACAGAAAACGTACACTGAGTAATGGCAAAAATGCCACAGCTCAGCATAATGCCAAATGGCAACACAAGGGTACCACCTGACGCAGATTTTCAGCTGCAGCCCTTGAGTGCCATATGCTCACACTCAACATAAAAAAAAAATCCACTAGAAAAAAAAGTCTAAAAGGTTCTGTGCAGAAACCAACTAAAAGTAAAGGTTCTAATAATAATAATAACATATTATTATTCTAATAATAGTAATATTCCACGCATTATAATAAATACTTGTACGAGTATGAAAATGACTTTGCGGGGGCTACGCGTGCGGAGCAATCCCAAGTGCGCAATAAAACCCGCACGATATTAACAACACCCTAAAATTAATACACCGAAAAATAATAATAATTAAAAATTTATAAGTTATTTAATTGAGCAGTGGTGGCCAAGTGGTAACGGCCCCAACTTACGAGTCGTAGGTCGCTGGTTCAAACCCAGCCTGGCGCATTACTTTGTGTAATTTATTTCATCACCACTGCTCTCGAAACGATGAAGGAAAACATCGTGAGGAAACCGGCATGTCCTAGAACCAAAAATTCGAAGATATGTGACATCCACCAATCCGCACTGGGTCCGCGTGGTGGATTACGGTCCATTCCCTCTCCTAGAGAGGAGGCATGAGTCCCAGCAGTGGGCTCATAATGCTAATGCTACTGCCATAAAAAAGTGAAGCTAAATTGAAAGAGAGATTAATATAGAAAGTAGTTCAAGGGTTGAACGGTTTGATCGGATCGATCTGGTGTAAAATTAGCTTGTTCAAGAAGCCTCGACTTAGCACAGACTTGCTCTGTGCTTCAAGTTTTGATGTTTGAACAATAAATATAGAGTTCTTAGTAAAAACATAAAGTTTTGAGCTATTTAAAGATACTTCTTGAGTTTATAATCTAGTAACTGCTGCCAGTGGTTTCGCCCACATGAAATTAAAAAATTAAGTCCCAGGGGAACAAAGTGGCGATATAAAAAGTATCCTATTTTTAAGACACGTCGTACTTACCACCGTAAGCGCGGGCTTGTAGATGGAGAGTAATGGGTGGCTCGCTATCTGACCGTCCGGTAACCGTCCGGACCGAGCCCAAATCCTCGACGGCGCGCACTATCCCCGCGCGCCTCAAAGAGTCGTCATGAATCATTGTGAAAGTGCACACCCACTGATGCGCACATTCACGGTATACACGGCCTGATACGAAGACAACGAAGGAACGGTTTTTTAGTCAGTAAAAGTCTGACACTATCTCCCGCTCCGCCCAAGTGCGGAACTGTGATTAAATGATTTTTACCCACCGTAAAAAAAGACACGGTCTGCCAGCTTGCAAAATTTCATCCAATTCGTACAGCCATTCAAATGTGAAGAAATAACAAACATGCCACACTCAAATCCTTTCACCTTTACAATATTCGTGTGATTTAAGAGGGTTTAGGAGTATTACTATTGAAATTATACAACAAAAGCGATAGGTACACAACCGGTACATCTTGTTGAACGATTCCATCCAGACTGGGAGCGCGCCGGTCTGTCAGATCCCAAATGGTCCGCGGTGGGCTCTGAAGCAGATGAACTAAGACATGATGGAAGGATGGAAGGATGACACTCAAAACCTGCACGATAGAGGCTTCTAGTCCGGGTAGAGGCCTCAATCGTGCAGGCTTTAAGTGTTATCACTGGACAGACCTGTCAACAAACAAAGTGGAGTGGTTCCGGGAGGTCCTATCCAAAATAAATGACGTTGCAAGGCCAGGACGCATCTGCTGTCAGGTGTATGTCACTGCTGGAGTCTAGTAGATTAAAAATAAGCATACATATTTTATCACATGAAGCAGTCAATTTCTTTGTACATGTTACCAACCAAACTCGATTTTAGACTGAAATAATTTTGCCTAGGCTAAGGCTGCCTTCGACATTAGTCCAAGAGCAAGTGAAGCGAGCTCGTAATTTTAGGGCACCCCGACACGGACAGGTTAGGTTTATAACCAAACCTGTCCGTGAGACGAGTCCCAAGGCGAGAGCAGAACGCTCCCGCCTTAGCCTTCATGGTAATTCTTTTTTATAACCACCCAAAAATAGAAACTCTGCAGGGTGGGAATCCACGCGTGTAGGGAGAACTGGTTTGGCCTTGGCGAAACTACTTCATCCTAAAATCGGTTATGTATCTTCCTCCTATGTCCTTCTCCTGGTGCTAAGCTACCTTCCCACCAATTTTCAGCCAAATCGATACAGCCGATCTTGAGTTATAAGTAATGTCACTAACAAGACTTTCTTTTATATATATAGATATATATGTATAAAAGAAAGACAGTTCTTCTTTACGAACCATCAAGATCATTCAAGACGTGGCATAAATATTACTGAGTTAATAAGCTGGTCGTAAAGCTGGCTATCCTGAGTACACCGGAGGTATTGTCACTACAGCATAAAGGAAATTCTTGCCTTCAGTCTGCTCGCCTATTGTTCGCGAGGACAGTTTCCGGTCAACCGTAATTTTAAAGGGTACTGAAGACGAAAGCCGTTTTCGTGTAAAATTTATGTAATTTATTTTACGTAAATCTACACGTACATGAGACGTTAAAAGGTAAATACGTGGTTTTAATTATTATTTTTTTGTTATCTAGATTTTTTTTTACCATATATTTAAATTTATTTCAGTTACATATATACTAAACATATGTACTCGTACATAAAAACTAAACTAAGAATGTATACTAGATCTAACTAGTTAAAAATATAACACAAAAACACCAAATACACTCAGGCGTCGAAGTACTCCTCCACATCGCTGTCATCCGGAAACATGCCCAGGAGACTGGCAGCATTGCCACGTTGAATGGTAATGCTGATTCTTTGGGCAAAGAATGAGCCAGCCCTCTGGTCACGCAAAGTGTCGATAAACATAAGCACTCGACCCCATGATTCAAGCGTTTATGGTAGGTAAAATCATAAAATGACAAATCCCGCCCTTGGGCGGGGCGGGAGATTGTGTCAGTCTCTTACTAACTAAAAACCTACCCTGTTCCTTCATTGCCGTAGTTCCAGGGCCCCGGGGTTCACTTTCGCACAACCCTTGATTATTTTCCTATGAATATCATCATCATCATCATTTCAGCTGAAAGACGTCCACTGTTAGACATAGGCCTCCCCCAAGTGTCGCCACAACGAACGGTCCTAAGCATCTCGCATCCACCGCATTTCTTACCAGGTCCACCTTGTCGCCTCTCGCCTTCCAACACTGCGTTTTCCGGTACGCGGCCGCCACTCTAGAACCTCTCGTACTCATCGGCCATCCGTTCTACAAGCAATGTGCCCTGCCCACTGCCACTTTAGTTTAGCGACTCTTCGGGCTATGTCGGCGACCTTGGTTCTCCTGCGGATATCTTCATTCCTGATACACGTTAATTAATTGCAAAAGTTTGTGAGTGTGTTCGTATGTTTATTACTTCTTTACATTCAAATGGTTGGACTGATTTGGATAAAATTTGACACACAAGTAGACCATGGGCTGAAATAGAAAACAGTATATTCTCGGAGTACTATGTTCCCTAAGGACAATTTTTTCACTTGCTCAAAGCATCTGGTAGCAGTTAATTTATCCAGCAGCCCAATATGTAATGGCTTCCGAATTTCATAAAATCATTTCAGTAACTGACAGTTAGATTGACAGCTAAATTTACCCAAGGGGTAGAGTGGCTTTAATTTGCTGACCGTCCGATCATTCATTTATGTCTCGACCTCAGAAATTTTCGAACAGAATAAATGAGATCTCGAATGTGCTTTCCCTAGACATTAAAAACGCTGAAAGTAAATTTTAATTCAAGTGCAGAACTACTAGGTACTTGAACCTTAGTTCGGTCATCGTTAGAAGTATTGTATTTTAAGTTCTTTTAATTATAATGAGTCGTTATTTAACATAGTATTTATAAGTTTCTATTTTTATCTTAGTAACTCAATATCTACTGAATTTCGGTTAAAACATTTGGTAGCTTAATTTATTGCGTTTTAACCCTACTACTATGTCTTGCATGGAATACGTCGAGTTACCAGTACACCTGTATATACGGTGACTAGCAATTAGTGAACGATACTTAAACACGTGATTGTAGTCATGATAACATACAACTTTTACTATGAGACCAAAACTGAAATCGCGAAAAAATCAGTGTTTAAGTATCGTTTATTAATTACCAGTCACCCTATATATGTAATGCAACTTAATTTTACTTTATTCTATTTAAATTTATATATTGTGCACACCTACTACTGACAGTGTTATCTTTTTTAACCTTGGTTTTGAACCTAAGGTTGACCGGTAGAGAATGCCTTGTTGCATTAAGTCCGCCTATGTACCACTACTGCACATGAAGTTTAAATAAATAAATAAATCACAGAATCGATAAAAATAATAACCCTCCTGGAAAAATTTCGTTCGCGTTGGTCAATCTCAATGGAGATAAAACAAGTATAAAGAAGATATTATAATGCACAAGCGTGTGCGCAAACAAATATGCATTTTTTGTTCCTTTACTCTCATAGTTCAATTGGACAGACAGACAGATCAAGTGCAGGACAAGAGCTTTCCATTTTTTTCGAGGCATATTTCACACAATAAAGTTTTGTACTCCTTTTTTAAGGTAGAGTGAGAGAGCGTGTCAGACATCTAGTGACTAAAAACACCCTTATGTTACGTACATCGAATCCAGAAGCATTTTTCGTGACTAATAGTTTCGCAAGCAGCAAGATAAAATGGCCTTGAAGATTTTCATCACATAAATCACTTACAAACTCCTCAAGAAATATGTCAGGTGCTATTTTCAGTGCGTCACTTTCTTTTTGTTCTATTGAGTTCATGCAAGTACATTTCTGTTTTTTGCCCTTTCTGTCAATATACTCTTTTACCTGTTCCTTTGTGCGATTTGTTGTTACCTTCATACGGTCCGGTTATTCCATTCTTCGACTCCTTTTGTCTGATCTTATAATAGAGTAAATAGTAATGAATCTGTTGATTATCGCTCCATTTTCGGAAAATACAGAATAGATCCTTGTTAATTAAAAGGGCGAATGAGGATCAAATAATTTCCTATGTTCTTCTGCTTACCTACGGTCAAAAATATAGATATAAATATATCAAATACGTATAAATTCTTTTACAAATATATAACAATAGAACATGTGCTGTGTATCCATCTATGGTACGATAAACAAACATAAGGACAACTAAACAATTTTTGCAGCTTCGGAATAAAACCTGCCACTGATTTTTCTGCATATACAACTGCAACTTTATGCAGAGCAATCATAGTAATTTTGTTTTCTACAATATTCCACTCCATTTTTAATTTATTAAACGTAGTAGGAAAATATTATACAGAAATATGTCAAAACTGCAAATAATATATCAATATTTGAATGAACTCATTCTAAATTGTGTGTAACAAAATTAATGGCCAGACTAGGTTATTATTATTATCTATTACTAGCTTATTTTTATACATTTGGACTTTGTTCCGGCCTGTTGGTCTAGTGGTTAGTGGCCCTGACTGCTATGCCGGAGATCATGGGTTCGATTCCCACCAAGGACAAATGTATGTAGGATCAGCACAATAATTTGTTCTGTGTCTGGGTGTAATTTATCTATAATATGTATGTTTTGAGAAATATACAAGTATGTCTATCAGTTGTCTAGTACTCATAACACAAGCTTTGCTTAGCTTGGGACTAGACGACGTTGTGTTATAGTTGAGAGATATAAAAAGAATGTGACTATACCTATTAAAATGACAGAATCTGTTGCATTTACTTAGGTGTTTATTAAGAACCTAAGAGATAATACATTTTCTATTTCTATAATTATATTTCGTGACGTTCGTGCAGTTTCTACAGTGCTATTTGCACTGTTAACAACGAGGATGTTGAATTTGAAATGAGACATTCTTGTGCGGATTGTGTCTGGGATTTCTTCAAGCATAGATAGATGAAATAGACCTTCTATTTCATCTGTTTTGTTTTCGAAAAACTATTTATAATTGAATTTCAACATCACGTGGGAGAAATCCAAATAACTATAACAAATAACTAAACCAAACACAAACAACGTGTAATTTGACAAAAGTAGATCCATACGAAATTACGTAAATAAATACATTATCTGCCCTTGATAGTATATTGGACAAATCGAGATTTTTCTACCAACGATAATTATAATAACACACAAATACTATGAAGGCGGAAGTAATAAACATACACACATAGGAGTGCAGATCTTTGTGTCTGTTTGTTGTTTGAAACTCTTTAACGCCCAAATGGCTTAATTGAATTTGATAAAATTCGGGGCACGGGTAGGCCATAGCCTGGAATAGCACATAAGATACCTTTTATCTCGAGTGTATGTTTCTTTGAGATTTTATTCATTCACGCGGACGAAGCTGCTGGCAGAAGTTGATATTTGATATTTCAAACTTTTCTTAGTAATACTCATTCTTCAAACGAGAATCTTATGGTATACACAATACATATCCAAAACTTATAAGACTTTGACAAAATGAACGTGCTTATCCTTTCATGTAGTCCTAGTACTTGATAAATCTTGCTCTTGAACGTACGATCGTAAAATGGACTCGAAGGACCAATCGTTTTCGATAAAAACAAACATTCTCCTAAAAGTAGCCTACTGGAGTATGATATTGAATAATGTTATGACTCAGCTACCATGTGGTAGTCGAGAAATAAATTGTTTTTCAACGTAGAAGTTAAAAATGATCCCTTTATTACACACGTACAGCATTACCTAAGTTCGTAATAAATACGACACTAAATCAAAAACTGTTTTAATGAAATAAAATTAAATACCTCTTATGAACCTAAGCTATTTCTCGAAAAACAAATTATTCATCACAAAAAAAAAAGTAAACGCTTTTTGGACTTGGTTCTGGTAACACATAAAACTTGTATAGCTATACTGATACTACCTGCAGGCTATGTTCTCCTGGTAGATGGGTGCTACGTTAACATAATGTACTACTCAGCGAACAGCTAATTAATGCCTTGTGATACCCTAAGTGTATCATTTTACATTCAATAATGGAGAATTTTTTAAATGTGTTACATTGATATATTAACCTTTGAAGTGAAATTCATCTGTTTGCACGCATAACACGGTAATCACAATATGATACACATTCGATCATACACGAACCATTAATTCGAATTGTATAAATGCCAATAATCACAGGATTTTGGGAAATATCAAACAAGGATCGGTTTTGATGTTAAATCAGACCAAGTAAATAGGTAGTATGTCCATTGGGAATGTTCCCAATGATGCATACATATGAGATCTGGCCAAATCATTGTGGTAAAATAAAAACAACTAATAAATTTGCCTACATTTGTCATAACTATGATTTTTCAATGGGAAATCGTCCAACGACTTCACCCGTTCTAGGGCAGAGTGCGAGGGCGCTATTATTATTATTATATTATACATACAAAATAAATGTCAAAGGATATCGGAAATTAAAATTAAATCGTGATTTTCTTCGAAAGTCCACTTTATTTTTAATAGATACTACCAACTGTCGCCCGCGACTTTGCTCGCGTTTAATGAAATCTTCTCACCTTTATATGTAAAGTTATAGCCTATATAAATACTAGGTACAAGCTGTCCTTGGTACCGGGATATCGACTCTTCCAACTCCATTCAGCCGATGTAACGTGATGGAGGAAAAAGTTTACAGATACTATTATAATATTACTGCGATATATAATATGTTTTCCCCAACTCAAAAAATCAAAATAATAAATTACAACAGTCGAATTTAAACATAATATTTCTAACATAAACATGTGTGTATTGAAACCACTTAGAATGTTGAGAGGGGTTTATTAAAATATGATTCTTACAATAAAAGTCTCATTTTTACAAGATACCCAAAGAGAATAATCCCAAAATGACACAGATAATCTAGAGTTACTCAATACGTTCGGATAGTCATTATAAGTTCGGAAACATCCCCTTTTCAATCAAGCTGTATAGTCCCTCAAATAGCGGGGTGTTGCCCTTACACGCTCACTACGTCGTGGACCTTGATTGCAATCTACAGAGCTTCGCGAGTCTTCTGAGTTGATACATGTTGATGATTCTGATGCTGCATTTGATGAAGATGTTGAGGGCTCTTCAATTGTAAAGCCTGCTGACTCAGTATAACGGGGTTTTGGATCTATTAATGGAGGTACAGTCAAATCTGTCTTTGCAGTCACCTCCTGCCTATACTCAGCATTCGAAGACATCCCAGTAAAAGTTCTGATATGAACTCTATTTCTTCTATACAATTTATTTTCAACCTCAACCACATATGATCTATCATTTATGACTTTAGTGATTGTACCATATGTCCATCTATTATTTATCTCAGGCTGAAGCTGGACCATCACCTTCTGACCCACCCATAATGGGGGTTTCTCAATAGTCCCTCTATCAAAGCGTTCCTTTACATTCTCCTTCCTTTCTTTGATTTTCATTGAAACATTAGGAATGATGGCTGGTTTGAGATGCTTCAATAGGCAAGGTAATCCAGTCCTGGTACGCCTAGAGTACAATTTCTGGACAGGACTTGTATCATCCATTTGAATTGGAATATTCCGTTGATGTAGTAAACAAAACCAAAGGTCCTGTTTAGTTTCTAGGCTCTGTATTACCAATTTCTTAGCTATTTTCACAGCTGCCTCAGCTTTTCCATTTGAAGCTGGATGATGAGGAGATGAAGTGACATGTTCAAAGTTCCAATTAACTGAAAATGACTTGAAGTGCTCATTTACAAAATTAGTAGCATTGTCAGTGCAGACTTTCTGAGGTATGCCATGTCTAGCAAAATTCTTCTTACAAATTATAATTAGCTCACTTGCTGTAAGGGTCGAGATGCGATCCAGTTCAAAAAAATCAGAGTAATGGTCCACAGTAACAAGAAATTTTAACTCTCCCACTGAGAAAACATCCATTGAGATATACTGAAAAGGATATTTAGGAACTTCATGACTGATGAGTGGTAAGCTTTGTTGTGATGGGGCATGTACTGCACAAAAAAAACATTTCTTCAAATACCTTTTAAGATCCATAGACATACCGGGCCAAAACATATTTTCTCTGGCCAGTCTTAAAGTGCTAGCAAAACCATTGTGACTGACATGTACTTTTTGCAGCATTTCACTTCTTAAACTTTCCGGTATCAATACCTGGTTATTCCTGCATATTAATCCATCTGTTGTGGATAATAAATGTCTGAATTTGTGAAATATTCTAAGATCTTGAGGTAAGTCTAATATGTACCTTGGAAATCCATTTATGATATACATTATTAATTTTTGTAAATTAGTGTCTTCAATTGTGGCTTTTTTTATTCTCTCAATAAGTTTATCTGATATTTTTAAATACCTTACTGCAGAAACCTTGCTAATTAGCTTGTAAACTTTTTTTTCTGATAGTTTGCTTTCTAAATTATAACTTTCTGTACTTTCAGTAACAGGAGCTCTTGATAAAGTGTCAGCCACATGGTTATTTTTTCCTTGTATGAACTCTAGCTGAACATTATACTTTTGAAGTGTCAACAACATCATTTGCAGTCTTTTAGGTGCTTCTACAAGTGGTTTATTTACAATGTTGATGAGAGGCCTGTGATCAGTTTTGATAATAGTCTTGCCACTGCCGGCAATATACTGATTAAATCTTTTACATGCGAATACTACTGCAAGCATTTCTTTTTCAATCTGGGCGTATTTCTTTTCTGTTGCAGACAAACATCTTGATGCAAAACTAATAACATTATTATCCTGATAAAGGGCTGCTCCAAGGCCAAATTCACTTGCATCACATTCAATAACTACCTCTTTGTTGACATCAAAATATTTCAGTGTTGGCAGACAGCTTATGACATTTTTTAAATGCTGAAATTCTTCTTCAACTTTCTTGGTCCAGATAAATTCTACATCTTTTCTTGTTAGTAGCCTAAGATTGGCAGCTTTAACACTAAGATTATCAATAAATTTGCTCAGATAGCCAATCATGCCCAAAAATCTAAGTACTTCTTTGCTGCAAGTTGGAGTAGGCATATTTTTTATAGCCTCAACCTTTGATTGATCTACTTTTAAACCTTCATTGGTTAGGATATGACCATAAAATTTTGCAGAAGTTTGTAGCAGATTTACTTTATCTTTATTTAACTTACAGTTTACTTCACGGAGCCTCAGAAGAAGTTTCTCGAATTTTTTGTTATGATCTAAAACAGCTTCTTCAATAGTATCCCCAATTCCATAAATCAAAATGTCATCAGCTATGACTTCTATACCTTTTAAATCCTTAATGAGACTAGTGAGTCTTTGTTGAAAAATTTCCGGAGAAGAACTCAGCCCAAACGGGAGACGCAGCCATCTGTAACGACCAAAAGGTGTCCAAAATGTAGTAAGCTTACTACTTTTCTCAGAAAGGCGACATTGCCAGAACCCTTTCTTTGCATCCACAGTACTAAATACTTTAGCTTTACTTAGCTCAGGTAACATCTCATCTAATGTTGTAAACTGAAAATTTGGTCTTTTAAGAGCTTTGTTCAAGGGAATGGGATCTAAACAAATTCTAAATTTATGATCGCGGCTGACTATTAAAACATTATTTACCCAATCTGTGTGCTGTGTCTCTTTTGCAACAATTTCATCCTGTTCTAAAATGTCAAGTTCCTTGCGCAGCCTCTCTCTTAGACATACTGGAATGCGACGTGCCGGCTGGATACGTGCTGGAACTGTCTCATCTATTTCTAAATCAACCTCTCCTGGCAAGCTTCCATATCCCTCAAACACATCACTGTATTTCTGCATTATATTTAATGCATCTGTACGGTCAAGCTGGTTTGAACAGTGACTTTTTCGCAGTACTTAATAAAACCCAATGCTACACAAGCATTTTCTGACAAGAGTGGTTCATGATCTATGTCCACAATATGAAATATTATATCAAAAACTTTTTCTGGACTAGTTTTTGTTCTGCATTTGAAAAGTGCAGTCCCCAAATTTGGTATAACAGATCCATTGAAACATTTCAACTTTTGATATGACGGAGTCAATGAAGTGAAGTCATCCTTACCAGTGACTTTTTTATAAAAATTGGCTCCCATGACACATACTTGTGCACCTGTGTCCAGTGTACAGTACAGCTCATTCCATTCATTGACACCTGATTTGAAGAACAGGGGTGCTTCTTTGTGGCCACGTGAGTTAGTACGAATTTCTGATATTACAATGTTGTCACTATCTGAGTCATTTTCTACATCAACTGTTTTTACTGACTTCTCTTTCTTTTTACATACTTTCTTAACGTGATTTCTTCCACCACATTCCTCACATCTCTTGCCCCAAGCCGGACAGAGTTTTTTATCAAATATGTGTGTCTGCGCACAAAACTTGCATAATTTCTTGACTTCCATAGACTTTGCACCTTTAACATATATTTTATTAACATGCTCTTCTCTTTGCACACTCGAAACCTGCATTGATGCTCTTTCCGCAGATCTGCATAAACTTATGGCTGAATCTAAGGTTAAATTCTCTTGGCGAAGTAGTTCCTTCATTGTGTTTTTATCTCTAATCCCAACTACAACTCTGTCTCGTAACAATTCGTCACAACTCGATTCTGGATAATTGCAGGCTTTGATTAATTTCCGTAAAATTAAAAGGTACTCATCAAACGACTCGTCAACTAATTGCATCCTTATGTTGAAAATATATCGCGAGTATATAACATTAGTCTTCTTGACTATTTCTGCTTCCATTTTCATAAATATACTATTGACATTTCTCTTATCGCTATCCGACAGGTTGAAGTTTAAATATTTAGCCATTGCGGCGCTGCCGATTGCGTTAAGAAGAATCCCGGCCTTAATTTCTTCCTTGTCAGAAACCCACTTGTTCATACCTGTAGCGAGGCAGTAATTTTCCCAGCTTGTGCGGAAACACTGTAAGTTTTCGAAGGGATCTCCGGACTCCACTTGCAGGGGTTGAGGCCACGGGACGCTGACACTGCTTTTAATTTCGGATGACCCATTCGTCGGCATGGCGGCGTGTTGAAGTTGTTGCTGCATTAGGCCCATTTGTTTTTGCATCGCATCTAAGAGGAGGGCCTGCTGCTCGAAAAGCTTCTTGAGTGACTCTTCTGCCATCTTCTGACACCATGTATTGAAACCACTTAGAATGTTGAGAGGGGTTTATTAAAATATGATTCTTACAATAAAAGTCTCATTTTTACAAGATACCCAAAGAGAATAATCCCAAAATGACACAGATAATCTAGAGTTACTCAATACGTTCGGATAGTCATTATAAGTTCGGAAACAATGTGTAAAATATGTTTTTGAACATACGAATTCCATTTGAAATGTGAACGTTCTTTCAAATATATTCGCTGTGCAGATTACCTCTTCTAGTTCAATCGGAGCGCGTAAAGAGATTTCGTTTCCTAACGTCATAGTGGCTTATTTCGTACATATTTTCAAGAAATCTAATTCTATATTTAAATAAAAATTTTGAAAAGCTCGTTGAATTTGGCTCTCTCTACACTAATTGATATCCTTTAGGCCACGGTAAAGCTTACGGTGGAAGTGTGTCTCACTTGGGCGGAGCGCCGTCGTCTCCTCGTGGACGCGATCTCTCTTGTGCGAAAAAAAGTAATGAAAAAACTAGAATCGAAACACGCCACTGGCAGCTAAGAGATGACCAGTCTCAACTGACGGTACTCGACGTTATAAATCATTCTAGGGAGCCTCTTTCTTATTACTGCTGTCCTAGTATCAAAACTAAACCTATTGAGTTCCTCCCCAGAGATCGGTCAATAAAAACGGCTCGGCGCCAACAAGTCCGATAAATAACAACTTTTTGAAGATTGTTTTGAGCAGAAAAAAAAACTTATTTTAGATTATAGTAGTTTTTAGGTGAACTGAAGCTCGACCACGAGCTCTTTAAGCGATCCATTTTACGACCTAAATTGAACTGGGATGGATCCATTCCTTTACAGCTTTTTGATATGTAGGGTCTCATTCTTCTTTCTCGCTCACTCGATTGACATTTTAACACGTCATGCTAAGGATGACAAAGATGTCATACTGTATGGATCGGAATGTTAGGCTGTGAAACAGAAGGATGAAAAAAGGTTTTTATATTTATGTTATAGGAGAGATGTAATATTTTGACTCACAGGTTTGCTCGTTGTAGTGAGGAGTCAAAATTACTTTATTCAAAGCTATTTGCCAATCGATCTACACGGGCGGTCTGTGGGTTAATAATACGCGAAAGGCTCTAGAAACCCTCCGAGTCCAATATAATAATGGGTCCAGGGTGTTGTTGGGGCTGCCTAGATATTGCAATGCATCGGGCATTTTCGCTTTAGCGCGTGTAGATGATTTTTACGCCATACTGAGAAAGAAGGCTGCCTCGTTGCTAAGCAGATCTAGGACAAACTCCAATGGTATTCTTCGAACCTTAGCCGACGAGCATGATGTGCCTGTTATCAATCATTGATTGCGATTGCTGGTGCGGCAGTAGGTTAAGTTTTTTAGGTTTTTTAAGTGTTACTAACCTTTCAGTTAATACATTTTTTACTAAACATTGGACCCATGTTGTCTTTGAGTAATAAAAAATATTATTTTCTTTATCCATTGTATTGTTGGTGGCTCTTGGCTATTAAGCCATTGGCTGAAACGACTATCGACTCAATAATCACCGAATCCACTTCCCACATGTCGACAACCTCGCGAGCCAAGTCAATGTACTTAATTTGTTTGTCTTTCTCGGCTTTCACGTGAGGTTTTCGTCATGCGGAACGGATTTATCAACAATCATTGCACGCCTCTCGCTTCGGTCCATCACCACTAAGTCAGGCTTATTGGCTACAACAGTCTTGTCAATGATGATGGACCGATTCCAATACAACGTGATATTGCCATTTCTGAGAACTGGGTTGGGCACATATCTGTAGTGCGGTACCTCCAATTCCACAAGAGAGTACTTCAGAGCAAGTAATTTATTATTATTGTTTTATAAGATTATGTGAGGCACAAATAAACTAATTATTTTCTATCTATGTATTTTATATTATACTTTAAAGTATTGAAAACATTTTATTTACTAGCAAGTTCTCTGCCAGAGTCTGTGTTTCCTGGTAGCTACAACCTAAGGGTATTTAAGTCAGAGTAAATAGGTTACTGGTAGGTAAGCGTGCTCCATCGTCAGGCATATCGTCTCTTACCGCCAGGAGGAGACAGTGTTCAAACGTGAGCCTGCCAATAATAAAAAGAAAATAGCGTCGTTGACAATGATCAAGGGTTCCAAAGAAGGGAATCTCTTCACAATGCGTGCTATTTTGAATGAAAGTTAAGGGTCGTTCAGTAAAAGTCTTACAAAGACATCCCGACCCTTTAAGGACGCACTACATACGTAGGTGTTGATTGAAAACTGGTATAGAATTTTGTGTGCTAATTATCCGCTAGAATAGAATAGAATAAACTTTCTTCCTTTTTTCTTTCTTTCTTTTTTTAGGTTAGTGAATCGAAACTTAGTAGTTAACTAGACCATCTTTTTTTTATATAGGGTGACTGGTAATTAGTGAACGATACTTAAACACGTGATTGTAGTCATGACAACAAACAACTTTTACTATGAGACCAAACCTGAAATCGCGAAAAAAATCAGCCAAGTTCAGTACATTTTAACCAGTTAAGCGAACACAATTGTACTGACCAGCAGATTTTTTTCCAGCAGATTGATATTTGGTGATAATATTTTTGATAAGCATAAGTAAAGCCCTTTCAAATGATACCAAACACGGTTTATTTATACTAACCGTTTTTTTTAACATATTACTTTTTGTCGGCTAGAGGGCGTCACTTTAAATTTGAATAATATTTTGGAAATGTACAAAGTACCTTTCTAATGATACCAAGCACGATATATTTATCTCATTTTTATTTTTTAACACATCACTTTTTGTCCGCTAGAGGGCGCCACATAGAGTTTTGTGACATGTTACGTAGCCTAGGTTCAGTGAACAATTAAGGCGATTCTAACGATACTTCATATGTCGAGTTCTGATAATTAGATTAAGAGCTATGAGGGAACAGTTAATCATACTCACATACATACATACATAACCGGTACCGGACAAAAAAAAAAAAAAAACCGGTCAAAATCATAACCCTCTTTTGGCTTTGCCATAGTCGGGTAAAAAAAAATATGAGTTCGTTCTACCGCATATAATATTTCTCATAAGCCTTCACAGCTGATTCTAAAATTATCGCTGTTGTTTCATTGGTTGACTGACGTCGGTGATGGTAGGCTGAATAATGCTCGAATAACGATCGGATTAGAGCCTCCCCGAGGTTTATTGTTACGGTCAGAGGCTAGGTAACTCGCGGGTATAGAATTATAGGCAAGTAGAAACGGGAGGGACATTTTATTTACTGTAACTATACACCGTAAAATTTTGGTCGTTTTAATCCCGTGGAGAGTTGATTCGGTACATGAAACACTACACATTTATAAAAATAAAATTAAAAAATAAAGAACTTTTTTTCTAAAACTCGTATTAACATACGCATGTACGAACTTAATTTCTTTAACGAGTCAATGACCATGAAAGGGAGTTGTCGGTCATTGCGTACTAACTACCTACAGTTCATTGGCTTCGATCAGCTGACGTTTACTTACAGAAAACAATTTTGTACATGCGTAAATTAATTCGAGTTTAAATAAAAAGTACTTTATTTTTCATTTTTATCTTTACAAATCGATATGATTTCATGTACCTATTCGACCCTCCGCGGGATTAAAACTACCAAAATGTAACGGTGTATATCATCGATAGCTAAGTTAATTTTAATTTCAACTCGTTACCTTTACAATGAGTAAACTTATCATAGGAAGAATTACTCAAAGTATTCACGTGCAAAATAAAAAAAACTCTTCTTGATCTTCCTTTGAATTCTTGTCGATTTCGATAAGAATTCAATGGGTAATTAAATGTGATTTTTTTCATAGATTAAGACCGAGATTAGAATGCAAACAAATTGTAAAATAAACCTATCAAATGCGATTCGAACTGACGCACCAAGGATTCCATACACACTAACCTATGATTCAATTACCAAATTGAATCTCAAACATTTTTCGGAATCGCAAAGAAGTAATTAGGTACTTGGTGATATCAATACAAATTTTTTAGACAATTTCCTTTAATCGCTCTATATGACCTTAATTCTTGCAAAAATTCTGGATTAATAACGGAATCTAGTAAGTACCCTATAAGTTTTGATTTTCTTGCAAGCATGAAATTATACGCTAAAAAGCCTCCTTTTTTGAAGTCGGTTAATAAAACACATCGTAACGCAATCTAAAGATAAAGCCCTATTGATTACGTTGACTAAGAAGTTTGTTTTTTTCACTACTCCAAAGAGAAGCAATCTTGATCATTTGATATTAATTTCAGATGAATACATTGTTGCGTTCTTAGGTTTTGACCGAAAGACACCAAAGTGATCTGGTTTCGTTTTTGCCAACTGAGGTACGAAATCCTAAAAATACAAGAATTGCTTTTGATCAAAAATTTAATCAAGCCTTCAATAAATACTGAAGAAAGACGCGAATACAACGTTTTTGTGATGAGCACGATCATTTGTTCTGTGTCTGGGTGTAATTTATCTATAATATGTATGGAGGTATTTAGATATATATATCTATGTTTATCAGTTGTCTAATACTCATAACACAAGCTCTGCTTAGCTTGAGACAAGACGACGTTGTGTGATAGTTTTCGAATATTATTATTATTATATAACATAGCATAGCATCAGCCTTACAATGTCCCCACCGCTGGGACTCAGGCCTTCTCTTTAGAAGAGGGAATGGGCCGGTTAAACATGTAACAAAATAACTAAACCAAACGGTAGTATCTGTGAAAGAAGTCGTTTGCCAGGAAATATATCAGCCAACCAGATGTCAAGCGGTGCCCGATTGGGAGACACTTGGCAACTTCGGCTTCCGTCCGACTTTCCATTTGAAAATAAAATGAAACCCATGTAACTTATTTTTATGGTACCTTACTTATATTTGGTAGTTAAGAATTAATCTATACTTATAATAAATCTGTAGAAGTAAAAATTCTGTACATTGTAAATATCAAAAAAATAAATGGCAGGGGGTGTTACTAGACCGACACCGAACCCAAATCTTTGATTAAAAAAAAATTTGTCTGTCTGTCTGCCTGTCTGTTTGTTCAGGCATCACGCAAAAACTACCGGTTCGATTACGATGAAACTTGGTATAATTATTTTTTAATATCCTGGGCACCACACTGGGTAGTTTTATCCCGGAAAAGTATATACAATAAAAAACTAACTTAATTTTGCGGTTCGCTCCCTAAGCCCGATTACTTTACCAACCGCAAATAATAAGTTTGTAGCAGGTTACGTCACCCGTTTCTATTGTAATTAGCCACAAAAGGTCCGCGCCGAGACAGAAGTATTAATACCGGTAAGTATGCTCGATAGATAACGTTCTACACAAATAGCACTTTCCACAAAAAACTCATTGATAAGTTTCGTCAATCACGCGAACGAAGTTGCGGGCACAGCTAGTTCCAAATAAATGTATTCTTTTTAGGGTTCTGTATTTCAATAGGAATAAACGAAGCCCTTATGAGATCACTTTGTTGTCCGTCTGTCAAGACCCTTTTTGTCAGGCAGTATGTCATCATCATCATCATCAGCCTTTTAATGTTCCCACTGCTGGGACACAGGCCTCCTCTCTAAGAAAGGGAATGGGCCGTAATCCACTACGCGGGCCCGTTGCGGATTGGTGAATATCACATGTCTTCGTTTCGTTTTTTGGTTCTAGGACATGCCGGTTTCCTCACGATGTTTTTCTTCACCGTTTTGAGAGTAGTGGTGATGTAAGTCGGGGGCGTTACTACTCGGCCACTACTGGTCTAAGTCTCTGTTCTAAGTCTATGTAATTAGCTGAAATTAATATCAAATACACAGGTCTCCTATCCTATTCTACTTACGGTAGCAAATGGATATGGATATACACTTAAAAGAACTCGTAACTAAACATTTTACACATTTTTAACAAAGCGTCAAAAAATTTCTTTACTTTGCAATCGACTGGAAGTGTGTCGAAAATAGTTAAGGCATTTCCAAATTATATGGCAATACTTAATCTCTGGGCGAGGTAAAAGTCAGCCTTTGGGTCATTCGAAGTGCAAAACATAGCATAGGCATTATAATATTCACGCTGGGAAAGGACTGCAATCCACCACGCGAGCACACCGGTTGGACGCTACATATCTTTGATTGTATCCCCTAGGCGTTTAGATAAATCTTTCAATACTAAACGAGCATTCGCAACAACATGAGCAGTGGTGGCCAAGTGGTAACGGCCCCGACTTACGAGTCATAGGTCGCGGGTTCAAACCCGGCCTGGCGCATAACTTTGTTTAATTTATTTCATCACCACTGCTCTCAAAACGGTGAAGGAAAATATCATGAGGAAACCGGCATGTCCTAGAACCAAAAAACCAAACAAAGAGATGTGACATTCACCAACCCGCACTGGGCCCGCGTGGTGGATTACGGCCCATTCCCTCTCCTAGAGAGGAGGCCTGAGTCCCAGCAGTGGAAACATTAAAAAATGTTGATGATTTGCAACCCTGATTCTTATCTTAAAGAAAACCACTCCAATCTAAAATCAATCATTGATTTACAATTTCGAAACTGGATCAAGCAAAACTGACAGTTCATTCTCAACGGAGCTCAGTTCAAAATAAATTGCATCGGGAGAAAACGTTTGAATTAATTAAAACCTAATTTGGTTCGAGCTTTGGCTGAGCTATGCATTTGCTTAACAATTGAAGAGGAATTTGGTTAAAACAAATACAGCTGGGAATTCGCTGTATTTGGGATAGAATTAGTAGGTTTTGGGTCTTTAGTAAGCTATTTACATGTTTATTAGAGCTACAGAGGATTTGAATAAGTAACAAGGCTTCGGTTTGTTCTATTCTCCAAAAATCCCTCACAGGTTTGAAAACATGAGGACTCCTTTGTGAAATCATTACTTACTACGTTAATCCGATACTAACCATTTTTTAAGGTGGGAAATTACTCAACAGCACACTACCACACCTATGTTTCTTCTGTGCCTAGCGTTGCGGGACCCGGGGTTCCATTCCACTTTGCATTTTACTAACCAAAGTGCTGAAGTATAGCGCTATACTTTACCACTATAACTATGCTACAAGAACAGTCAGAATTAGGTAGACTATTAGGCAACAACTCGACAAAGTTCAAAAAAATAGAACGTCCTTTTTTTTTTTTTTTTTACAACTATCACACAACGTTGCACAACAACACTGCATAAAAACACTAAAAAGAAAATTTTAAAATGTTGAGTCTAACGCCATCTAGTGAGACTATGTCCAAGATCAGGCGTATTTCAGAGGAATGAAGAAGTAAAGAAGGAGTGGAATTCCTGGGCAGAGTCTGTGTTTTCTGATAGCTACAACCTAGGAGGTTTTAAATCAAGGGTTAATAGGTAATTTCTAGGTAAGCGTGCATGATCGTCGACCACATCGTCACTTATGATCAGCAGGTCTAAAAAGGCCAGTTTTGTAGAATCATAATATGAATCATATTTTTTTATAAAGCAATATTTACAAGGAATATGATTCTGATATGCAGTGAATTGAGTATGATTCGACTAATTTGTGCAACCATTTTACGAACATTAGAAGAATTGCTTACGATCTGCTAGGAAATCTGAATATGATTTGCTCTAGATGAATTGCTTATGTGACCTTTTTAGGCCCGCAGGTGTCACACGCAAGCCTATCAATAATAAAAATAGAAACGCAATTACGTGTTGAATGATTACCATGTTGTCTTGAAACCTTAAGAAATGTACAATTGGATTAGTACAGTCCGCTTCACTCGTACATAACATCACATTTGTATGTACAGTCGTACTGTGTTTATAATTATATACCTACCTGTATACGTATACGTTTATTACGAGTATCAAAGAAAAAATGGCTGGCCATAACGGATAGTAAAAATCCCATCCATCTGTCAAGACGCTATGAGGGTATTAAGAATCTCACAATTATATACACAATAAATATGTTATCCTGTTTATGCAGACGAGTAAAATAAATACTATCATATTCTGTTCATCACACTATAACGCCGGAACCTAAACGATCCATCGCGCTCCGATCGCATTGCCGCATGCAGGTACTGAAGGTAGGACGAGATGGAATATCAGACCTGTACTGAATAAAACCCACTTGTGTTCTTCCAGCTACCCCGTTCCAGGGCCTCCGTAACTCATTTAAACAATCCTGTAATCCAAAAGACGGTCTTATTGCAAAAAGCGATCTTTTGAAGACCAAATTTTGAAGTATATAAAGCCACGGTTCGTTTATAGACTGATGCCTGTCTGAAGCATGTTTTAGCTTAGAGGCTCTATTTTTTCTATACCTTTTGCTTATATTATACTTATAAATAGGTATGTGGTTCGTTTTTCTTTTTTTATCAGTCATCTGACACGGCTGGGATACAAGAGCCACGGTAAATTTATGAAAAGGAAATCGTGATCCTAGAACGTAAAAAGCAATTGAAGGATATAGCTGGGTTCTAGTCAGTAAAAATCTGACACGCTCTTTCGGTCCACCCTAGTGCGGAAAAGTCATTGGATGATTTCCCACCTCAAGAACTCTTGTTGAGCTCCTTAGTAGTCCTGAGTTGATCGATACGAATGCTGGCGAATGCTTGCATTGACTTGACAGGTCCACTCAAATCTGTGTGGTTCTTTCTTCAAAAAACTATGTCAGACACATTTAGTAGTACACTTCTGCATGGTTCTCATATGATTTAACTATTAAATGTTTGCTGTATGGTTTTTAAAGGAAACTTTGACCCACGAGTTAGTCATACCCCCGATTTCTGATTTAAGCATTTGAAGTTGAAAAATACTGAAACTCTACTTTAGCCTGTAAACCTGTCGACATTTGGCATCCAACTATGGTTTGAGACGTTCTTAACTCAAAATACTCAATTCAGAAAACCGCCTTAAGTGTTTCTTCTCAGGGTAATCATCAAGGAAACATCGGCCTCATCTAGTCTAAACTGACGGAAAATGATGTTTAAAAGTGTTTCTTTAAAACTGTCAGTCATCTAATTGCTTAAACAATACAACCCCAACCCCCATAGACATCAATTATCTCGTGACAATGGACACATTGGACTCACGCCATATAAATATAGCTGACACAATCCTTCGTATTGATTACGATACGGCCCTCACGGCCAAGCGGTTACGGCCAGTGTCACTGAATATAGGCCGCTCTGGAATCGTTATGGTATTTATATCAGGACGATTAGATAGCATATATGCTTAGATGAGTCGCTTATTTTATTTACTTGCACATTATCGATGAAGGTACGATTGGTCGCACCTTCTTTGTTGATTGATTAGTCGCATTGGAATCGCAAATTTTAAGGAGTTTGCTGTGTGAGTACCGAACTGTTTTCTGCACCTTGTTATGGAAGAAGACTTTTGGCTGCCTGACGTTCCATCAGACAAGTACTATGGAAGAGTTCCTTCTATTTAGAAAAAAATTGATACTCTGAAACTATTTGGCATAACACACTTGGCATAATCATCTTTAATCGAATATTTTTAAGGCATAAAAAATATTTAGCATAACTATTGTTTAGCAGAATGTTTACTAGTCCGAATTTACAACGGCATACTTTTAACATGGCAGAATTTTATTTGGTATAATTACCTTTGCCGTAGTTAATATTACGCATAATTTTGGTTAGCATAATGTTTATTTAGAGATGATTATTTGCGGAACCGATCACTATTTTGATCGAATTTCATATATTTTTTGGTAGCTACAACCTTTAGGGTCTTTAAGTCATGAATGAATAAATCACTTGTAGGGCCCAGCCTGCTAACTGCAGGCAGGCAGGGTCGAAGCCTGCTGGGGTCATGGGTTAACTTCCGAAAGGAATACCCGGCCCCGGCACGATAGGCTACGAAGGAACGGGGTAGGTTTTTAGTCAGTAAGAGTCTGACACTACTTCCCGCTCCGCCCAAGGGCGGGATTTGTCATTGGATGATTTTACCTACCATAAAAAAAAACACTTGTAGGGAAACGTGCTCTATCGTCGGCCACATCATCGTTAACCGTCAGGTGAGAACGTGGTCAAACGTGAGCCTATCTTTAATGCAAAAACACTCCCTCCCGCTCCATACAAAGTGAAAAAAAAAAAACAAAAAAAAAAGAAGTAAAGTAGGGTTGCTTATTGCTTATACGCAAGATCCCCAACTATTGCCTTTAATTGCTCAAGATAAACTGCTATCAAAGTTTGGTGCATCACATAGCAATTGGTAAACGCATAACTTTTAAGTGTCAAAGCGAAGTTTAGGTTTAGTGCAAACGAATTCTGTGTTTCGGGCAAGTGCTGCTGGTAATTAGTTCCTGGAGAAGATTAGCAGCTCGATAGTAGTATAAGTTGAATCAACCTTCATGCTGCGAGGTACGTTCCTTGATGTTCAGTAGCCGTTTTGTTTTGAACTAACATTAAGCTCGACTTACATTCATTCTATAAAGATTAATGAATTGGAAAAATTATAATACTAATTACATTTCGGACCAATCCACATAGTGTTAGTAATATTAAAAGTACTTTTAAACTGGCGTTTGTATTTATAAAAAAAGGAACGATCTTGAAGTTCGTTCTAAATTGGTTATTCTTGTATGTCAAATGTTTTCGCAACTGGACCATATATGGAATCATTGAAACAGGCGCGATCTTGGGTTTACCGAGAAAGTTAACTGGATACATTTGCTGCCAAATGCTACAAAAATATTAAAATGTAATCATACGAAAACATGACTTAAATGACTTAGTATCCAAGCTAAAAACTTTAAGAAAAAAAAACAGTTCACTTCCCGAAGCATTTAGTACATCAACATACGCACACAATTAAACCGCTGCACTTTAATCAACATGGCTTCGGCGCCATCACGGTGTGGTCACGGCAGCAACCACTCACTATGAACGCGTAGCTAACAATATGGTACCGTTCAACGTCACTCATTCCAATGGCCGATTGGATTCTAACACTTTTTGTGATGCTAATTTGTCAAAAGAATAATTAAATGTTGGGTTTTGTGATATATTTTGCTAGGATATGCTTATACATATTGAATAGCGGTTTCATCCGTGAAAAATAAAATATCCTGAAACAATTATATACATAAACTTAAATCATCATGATCATCTTCCTGCCCTTATCCCGTTTTATTTGGGGTCGGCGCAACACGTTTTTTTCTTCCATTCTCTCCTGTCACTCGTCACGCTATCACTAACTCCTTTTTCTTTCATATCACTCCTCACACAATCCATCCATCTCTTGTTTGGCCTCCCTCTCCCTCTCCATCCATCCACATGTAAACTCATAACTCTTTTAGTAACATGCGTTTCATCCCTCCTCATACATAAACTTAAATACAGTGCAAAAAAAAACAAAAATATTGTAAGGCAAAACGCTTCAAGTCCTTAATATCCTTTACATCATCATAATATAAAACATCACACTAGAAACGACCATGCTTTATACCGGGGAACTCAAAACCTTACCCTACTCACACAACATTCTAAAAGGTCCTAAGTTACGCATAAAACATATTATGTTACGTCAATGCAAATCTTAGAAATTTTCAATAGCATAATATCGGAAATGATCTCGACGTGAGGGTACATTATTTATGGCAACCATATTTTCTTGGACGAGCTGCCAAGACTTCCGAAGTTTTCTCTTTTTAGAGTTCCGTATGTCTAATGTCAGTTGACAAAAACGGATACCTTATAGGTAAAGTACTTAAATATTAAGCTGAAATTAATATCAAATATTTGACATAAAACACACACTCGCGACATTTGGGGGAGATCTATGTCTAACAGTGGACATATTTGTGTTGAAATGATGATGATGCTGATTCAATTAAGTTTCCTAAAGTTTGTTGTAGTGAAGATAATTACTTCTAGGTTTCAGTATTTCGTCCTCACTTGTTATTTTTGCAATTTTTCATGAAACAAAGCCTCACAGTTATTTATTCTCTTTAGAGCAGTAAAAAAATCATTCGTCTAAGTCAACACACATCTTTATAAGGGCGTTTATGTTCTATTTATGGCGCATATTTGGACATTCGCAAGGAAATCATAACATATGGGGCACTTTACGTAGACCTATAATCTTGTTACTTAATCTCTCTTAATTCTTAATCTTGATCTTAATCTTAATCTTGATCTTGATGCCCTTCACACCGCCAGTAACAGAAACAGACGGAGAAATGTCGTGCGAGTGAACATGATGAAGCAGGGAGGTCACGACCCTCAACATTGAGGAATAAGACACAAGGAGGGAAGAATCTTGATATTTGGCAAAAAGCAGTCTTGTTGTACAAGTAAAGAGAAAACTCTGAAAATTATAAATTTGGCTCATCACACGTCACAAAATAATGTTTTTTTTTTTTGCGATTCGAAAAAAACTTCAGTATTTGAGATCTGTTTGGTTAGATAAGTTAGTAAGAAACCTTCGTTGCACGAGTCCGACTCACACTTAACCAATTTTTTAAAGATAGGGAGATATATAACATAAATCATGTGGTTTAATATAAGTTTGGTAGCAGTTATCTCGTGTCGTAGTGAAAATATTTACAGAATGTTATGAGTTATTATTAATATTCATTATAATTTTTTTTGTCAATGGATAAAAATCATCCAATGGCATACCCCGCCCTTGGGCGGAGCGGATGATAGTGTCAGACTTTTACTGACTAAAAAACCCAGCCCGTTCCTTCTTAGCCCTCTATACCGGGGCCAAACATTCCTTTCAGAAATCAGCCCATGGCCCCAGTAGGCTTCAGCCCTGCTGGGCCTCCTTGAGCTAACCATTGCTCGCCGGCTGCAAGCCCGCACAGAATCATTATAATAACTTTTCGTATAAAACTGTCAATTCACATAGGCAGTATAGTATAAACTTGTCTTGTGAACTGAGGTAGAATACAAATCAGTACTAGCGGTGTGGCAGTGGGGTGCTAGCGGTACCTAGACGCAGCGTACAGATCCTGCAGGGGCGCAAACATTATCAAACAAAGATAAAGTTTTGATGATCCAAAGCTAGGTATTTAACCTTTCAAGCTCAAACAACTGAACAGATTTGAATAAAATATACAGGTAGAGTAGTGGTGGCCGAGTGGTAATGACCCCTACTTTCGAGTTGTAGGTCCCGGGTTCAAACCCAGCTAGCATGCATGTATGCATTACTTTCTATAATTTATTTCATCACCCCTGCTCTCAAAACGGTGAAGGAAAACATGGAAAACCGGCATGTCCTAAAACCAAAAATTCGAAAACATTTTTGATATCCACCAACCCGCACTGGGCCCGCGTGGTGGATTACGGCCCATCTCCTCTCCTAGAGAAGAGGCCTGAGTCCCAGCAGCATATTAAACAGCAAGATCACATCTTGGAATTTGGAGTAAGTTCCCGTAAGATATATTTTTAAATTGTGCTTCACTGCGATCCCACCTGATGGTAAGCAGTGATGCCGTCGTAGATGGTAAGGCGCCCTGGTTTATTGAGAGCCTATTCACTCTACCTTTGAAGACACTTAAAATATAAACGGACGGGAAAACCGCAGCAGGCAAATTGTTCCAGTCCTTCGATGTACACGGTATAAAAGACGAGGCGAAACGCTTAGTCCGGACCGTAAAGGTTTCAACAACGTAAGAGTGGATAATTTTCTAGATTCAAGCGCGTGAACCCACTGACAGAAGCTAGTTTACTGTGGCAGTTGCTTTCGATAAAAAAAAAAAAAAAACTAAACGATATAATATTTTTCAACATAAGAACCGTAATATATTCCCAATAAATGTAAACATGTAAAGATTTTGTACATATAAAATATCTTCAGCTATTTTCATAAAATCTTACAAGTACGTACACACAAAGTTGAGGCCCATTAATCAAAACACGAGGGGAGCAAGAATGATATTTTGTAAAACAACATTATTCTGTGATACAATGAAAAGTTTTGTTTGTGTCATGGGGGCAAGCTGTTTTTCTTTATAAATAACGTCACGAGATATGTCAGTGCTTTTTTTTGGTGGTGGTTAAAATCATCCAATGACATCTCCCGCCCTTGGGTGGAGCAGGAAATAGTGTCAAACTCTTACTGACTAAAAAGCCACCGCGTTCCTTCGTTGCCTTAGATACCAGGGCCGAGCCTTCCTGTCAGAAGCAGAGATACGTCAGTGCTGAAAGACCAATTCTATAACATAAAAAAAATACTGGGCAAGTTCGAGTCGGATTCGCGCAGGAAGGGTTCCGTACCATTATTTAAACAACATTAGACACTAATTATAAAGTTTAACGTATACTAAGATACAAGACAAACTAACAAAAGGTGCAAAGGTGGTGCCTATTTCTATAGACATCTCTTCAAAGCAAACCTGTGAAAAGAGAGTGGGAAACATAGAGATGTAGACACCGTGTATAAGAGTAATAAGAAAATAAGTACAGTCGTGACGAAAAGTAGTTAAAATACTATGTTATATTTCTAGAAGAACTATATCTTCTATTATTATATAAAACTAGCTGACCCAGCAAACTTCATACCACCAGTCGGGTTTTTTTTTTCTCACCGTTTAAACCTACCCTGGAGTATCACGAATATTTCAAGACCAAAATTAGCCAAATCGGTTCAGCCGTTCTCGAGTTTTAGCGAGACTAACGAACAGCTATTCATTTTTACATCTAAGAAGGAGATTATCTCCCTCTATTGGCGTGACATACATATGTAAATCCTGAATTCGGTAACATTACAAATCTCTTCTTCTATTTCTATCAAAATATGAACACCTATCCTTAGATAGTATAATAATTTTGCCAGTTTGCAAGTTAAGAGTTATATCAGCATGAGACATCTGAAAATAAAAAATAAAGCTTGTTATTTAAAAGCGCCTCGCAAAAACCAAAATCTTGAATAGTTATTGTTTTTTTTTTTTTTTTTTAAATAAAACCGCTGTTTTGGGGCCGCGAAGTCAACATAGTCCCGAGCGGAGTTCATACAAAAAAAAACAGTGACTACAAGTGGCCCTTAAATCACTACCACTCCACCGCGCAGCGTATTCTGAACTAATTGTGCTCCATTGGTATACTTGCTGTAAGGCGTTCCGATGTGAGACTAAACAACTAAATAAAAATAAGATACAATTAGAGATTTGTCTAGAAACCAAGAATAACAAATAAATAATAGACTAGACCGTCTCATTATGCCATACCTAATACCAAAAAAATACCTACATTTATTTTCACTTATATTTCTAACTAAAGAAACTAATTACGTTATTATCTCATGTTGTAGGTATTCATTACCCACAAAGTTAGTTTTTCTTGTTTTCTATTTGTTCCATTGTCTAGGTAATAAGACACGTGACCTGATATTGGATTAAGGCTCTCATTCTTAGCTCTAACACGTGGTTGTAATGTTATATGTACCTACTTACTCAACTACGAAAAAAAGAATTATGTCTTGATGTTGTGTTTAATGGATACGCAAAAACAGCTGCTCAGATTGGTTCTTCTTTAAAGTAGGAATGTCATAAACTTATTATAAAGAAAATAGGTAGGTAAAGTTTGATAGAGGAAAAGTAAAAAAATAGAAGCTAATATTTGGTTTTAATTTTAAAAACTCTGTTCTAGACGCAAAATGAGAGAAGAGCGGTAATCGCCCAGTGGTCATGGCCCCAACTTACGAGTTGTAGGTTGTGGATTCAAACTCAGCTAGGCATGTTACTTTGTGTAACGTAATTCATCAGCACTGTTCTCAAAACGGTGAAAGAAAACGTCGTGAAGAAATCGGCTTGTCCTAGAACCAAATTTCGGAGACATGACTGTGACATTCATCAATCTGGACTGGGTCCGCGTTGTAGATTATGTCCCATTCCTTTTCTTGGAGAAGGTTTAGCTGTAGCTTAGCAGCTGTAGAAATATTATATGACTGAAAAGGCTTATGACGCAAAATACGGTATATAAGTGCAGCATTGTTTGCCAATTTTCTTTGTAAAAGTTTATGCATTTCTTAAAGTATAACATCCGTATTTATATAGTAATCACTCGTGGCTTAGTAATTTCATATACAGGCATTACTTGATGTTACTAACTCTTCATTTAAAAAATTTTTTTTCTTGTCTTTAAAATACAAATTGTTATCTACTTAAGTAGTTACTTTTACTTAAGAAATTGGTTTTACTTGTTTATAAATACGGTTGTGAGACTTCTGATTTGTTTTATTCTGTGGTACCAATGTGGGTGGAATGTTGTAAACGACTTTACCTATTCATTATAAAAAGACTTATTCAACCGTTTTGTAGTCGTTGTCTGCGTGGAAAGTTTCCACATTTTCATATATGACGGAATAATGGAAAGTTTTGTGTTTCAACTGTTATTTTTTGTAGAGAAATTATAACAAAGTAAGTCTGTACTGACTGTTTGTGTGTTGTTTTAATAGCTTCTAAAAATAATCGTATTCAGTAAAATAAACAATAGGATTACAAAGAAAAGAACAAACAGATTTCACAGTTCTAGCCCGACGTTCGGCTCGATTAAGTTTTTTGGTCATTTTTATTATTTTATTTGGGGATTTGTTGCTTTTTTGTCTTTCTTCTTTTCACTTTGTGTTTAAAATCAAAGATTTGCTATCATATTTTGGACAGTTCCATTGTTTATCTCTTAAGTTCATCACAAGTTCTCCAATAAATTCAAATGCCTTAAAACCATAATCTTATAAACAAAAAAATATCTTTATCGGTTGAAAATTTGGCAAATATCAACACACAAAAAATCTCTCGGGAGAATCGAACATATTCTTCTCTTAAAGTCGAATAAAAACATTTTGTTATTAGTCGACCTGTTCAGTGACTTTATATAAAGGTACAAGCTAAACAAACAGTATTTTCTTTTTAAATTTATCATGCAGAAAAACCTTCTCGATAAGTCCTCATTAAATATCTAAATTTGCCAGGAATAGGGCTCGCAACTTCGACTACAATAGTAAAGTGCCAATCAGGGCTGTAAACACTTGAGTCCCGTTGTATCCAGACAACATGAACTGATACCGTCCATATTGGATGGAAACGTGTCTATTTTTATTTTTAGATTTTCCACTTTCCCACTTCAATATTTTCGTTGGCTTCAAAATGGTTTCCACTTTTATTGCTTTTAAAGTGTGCCGTGAAGTGCCACTTATTGATTTCTTTCACTGTATTTGATGGTTTATTACTTTGCAATCTACTTAAAATGAAAACCCAATAAATATTTCAGAGAAAGGGTTTATGGTTGTAAAAAGGTAAGGTCCGAAGGTATTCCCTTGTGGGATACTTTTCATATTTAAGTTGTAATATTTAGAAATGCTCTTAAAAAATTTACTTATGACCCCTTTTCTATATTTGTCGTGTTTATCTTATTATTCAATATGAAGGGCACAGGGGCAAAACCAGGAATGACACTAAAATTGAGAAAGTTAATTTTTGATGGCAATATTTTAATTTTCCCGAGTATTTTTATTTGGCATTACACAAAACGCGTAAAAACAGGTATAGTCAGATGTATTACTTAAGTCTCAAAACTGTATACAGGAACAAAACAGGGAAGGTCCATAATGTAACGGAACGTAAGAAGGAATGTCCAAGAAGGAGTGTCCTCGGTCAACTTCAAAGAGTACAGCAAATAAGGGGGGAATTTGAGGTTTATTTGGATCGGCTGTGTATGATTTTGAAGAGTTATTTTTATTGGTCTATCGTTAGTAAAATGAATGATAGTGACAAAGAAAATAATAACAGCTTTGTGCATAACACAAAGAAACGAAAGAAAACCAGGGAGAATGCGGGAAGTGATGAAAAAAATGAGAGTTGCTACGCACGAGCCAGAAGATGATTGTAGGTGTAAAAGATTAAAATGTTTTGATAGAACAGCATCAGAGCAACGTGTAAAATTGCTTAAAGACTTCAACAGAATGAAGGGCCCAGATGATCAAAATTTATACTTATGTGGCTTTTTTTATGGCAGGTAAAATTATCCAATGAAAATTCCCGAAAAACCTACCCCATTCCTTCGTTGCCTATAGTGCCGGGGCCGGGCCTTCCTTTCAGAAACTGGCCTATGACCCAGGCAGGCTTCGACCCTGCCTGCCTTCAGCTAGCAGACTGGGCTTCTACGGTTAGCTGACAGCTCCTTGAGGCGCGCGGGAACAGTACGCGCCGTCGACGACTTGGGCTCGGTCCGGTCGGTTACCGGACGATCGGAAAGCGTGCTACCCATTGCACGCCGTCCGCAAGCCCGCGCCTACGGTGGCCGGAAATCGGGATTGGAATCCCGGCGGCGGCTCGGGCGAGCGCCCCGTTGCCTCTGCCTAATGCGGTCGGCCTCCTCCTTTGCTAGCATTACTGCTTCGCAGGAGGTGACCGCCTGCCATCCTTTCTCACTCTGGACCATGGCCTAAACCAAGGCTCGGCGAGACAGATGGCTGCCGCTGATCGCATACTTATGTGGCTTGATGAATGTGTGTTGGGCTCAATCCTACTTTGGCATTCCTCATGTATAATTAGTAAAAAAAATATTAAGTTGGACATTCCTTGTATGGGACACAGTGGACATTCCCAGTTTTTGCATGTTCCAAAAGTGAATTACTTTAATTTTTTAATTATTAAAAAAATAATATTTTCATTTCAATATTTTATGTTCCTAAAAATAAGACTTTATAAAGTAAACTAAAGACCCTATTAGCAGTTTATAATTTTAAGTTACACTTAAAAAGTTTTTAACTTTGAAAAATTAAAATGTTAATTGCATAACTTTTTGTTTTTGTGACATTTCTTGTTTTGCCCCTGTACCCTTCATATGAATGTATTTATTTAATTTTTTAAATTCAATTTTGACATTAATATTTACTTTGTAATATTAAATTTTTCTACGCTTTTGTAGTTTTGTATTTTTGTTTAACATTGTGAATATGAGAGCTATATGGATTATTTTCCTTTTTTCTTTTCATTTATTTTGACGTATGTCTGGCAATTTGAGTATTTTCTAAAATACTCTGACTGATAATAGAGACTACCTTGTCTAAAAGTGAGGTAGGTACTACCATTTTCATAAACAAGCTATCTCTAGAATCTATGATGTGGAAGCGAGTATCGATTGCTTAATGCGCGGAAGAACTCAGCCAAGTCAGTGCCTGCTTCTATATTACATAACCTTTGATCGGCTTCACTTTGTGATGTACAAAAGAAACGCGATATTCACCCTTTGACAATGTTTTTGTTTCCTTGTGGTTGCTTTTTCTCGGAGTTTCAAAATCTACATATTTTTTTGTTTCTTTTTTGCTATGTAAACAGATATGTAAGATATGTATTGGAATTTTTGAGAAAAAAGTTTTGTTTATTTTTCATAAGAGATGTTTTAAAGGTGATAAATGATAACGTTAAAATGCGGATAGAATTTCAGGCCTAAATAATTATGTAAGTATGTACGTTATTACTAAAAAGTTAAACGTCAAAATAGTTTAGTACCAGCTTGGCCGACTGTGTCAGTCTTAATGTCTAGGTGTAATTTATCTATAATATGTATGTATTTAGTAATATATAAGTATGTTTATCAGTTGTCTAGTACCCATAACACAAGCTCTGCTTAGCTTGGGACTAGACGACGTTGTGTGATAGTTGTGGAATATTATTATATATTATATTATTATTATATTAATATTAAATCAAGATAGACTAATCCAAAAGTGACATCAAACAACGGCCTTGTGACCCTTACCTAAAAATAAGAATTTAAGCCTACATTTCTTCTGCCTAGTCATTTTTTAGGACTATACGATATATGTGATCAAAGCCATTGAAGTTGGGGATAATGAGCTTTTTAATTTGAACTCCGTGTTTCTACTAATACGTAACCTTCTCAAGATTGATAAATTTTTGCTTTTAAATTTTCAGAGCGTCATTTACATGGTCCGTATTCCAACAGAGCATCAATCAAACATTGAGGACTTTGTTCTTTTTATTGGCACATTTGGCAGGATCTTTTTAATTAAAAGTTGAAAAGCAGGATTTTATTTTACGTCCGTTTCATTCTTATTTCTATTTTTAAACTCGTTATGGGGAAGACTGGTCGTTACTGAGGTTTTATTAAAATGTTTATTTCTTGAAGATAGCTTTTATACTATCTTCATTATTTTAAAGCAGTTAAATACTCGTAGTTCCAGCAGTCAGTCCAGTTAGTTCTTCAACTAAATTAATATTTATATCTTTTTAAAAACATTATGAAAAAAATTGTGCAAAAAATATTTGAAAAAGTATGCAGACTTTTTTTATGGTAGGTAAAATCATCCAATGACAAATCCCGCCCTTGGGCGGAGCGGGAAGTAGTGTGTGAGTTTGAGTGTCAGACTCGTACTGACTAAAAACCTACCCCGTTCCTTCGTTGCCTATCGTGCCGGGGCTGAGCCTTCCTTTCAGAAGGTGACCCATGACCCCAACAGGCTTCGACCCTGCCTGCCTGCAGCTAGCAGGCTGGGCCTCTGCTCCACCGTGTCCTCCGAGTGTTCCGCACAGTGGCGACACCCGGGTGACTCCTCCGCACGAATCCGGAACAGAAACTTACCTAACTTGCCGTGTACGGTAAGGACCTGCAGGAGAACGCCGTGAGATCTATCCATCAAGTACACAGACTTGACAAAACTTCCTTTTTTGAAGTCAACTAAAAATATTTTATAACACTTTTTTTAAATACATAGTTATGATATTCTTAAATTCATAATTATTATAAATTATGTAGTTATATAAATGTGTATGTGGATATATTAAAAAAAAAAACACATTGCGCTGAAATTGTCACAGATGCAAAATAAAATTGATGATACTCATATTACAGTAGAACAAAACAAGAATAATAGAATAACTAACAACTCTATTGCAATAGAGGACACCACTTGACACACTCTTTTAGTTACTCTCAACACCTACAGGCAAACACAACCCTTACTCTATTTAGTAGAAAAACTCGGCAATAAAGACATCGCAATATCTAAAGTAAGTATTGCTTCAATAATCCCAATAAACATGAAAGTTACAGCCAATATGAAGTTAGTTACCAATGAAAACGAATTATTACAAGGAAAAACAAATCATAAGATTAATTAGACGGCGTTACTAAGGGAAGTATCATTTCACGCTGGATTTGTTTTGCGAAGATATTTGTTTCCACTCTTGCTTTTGGATTTGAATAATTTTTTACCAGGTTCATGTTACATAAATAACAAATGATTTCATGCCTGATGGTATTGTGGTGACTACCAAAGAGGTTACATACCGGTAATGTGCATACTGGCACCACAATAACACCTTTGATATGGTTCAAAAAGTATAGGATTGATATATTATATAGATTGTTTTGAGATGTCAAATAAGTAAGAAAACTAATTGATAAAAAAAATCTTATAAATGATATTTACGAGAGACTGCACAATATACAATAACAAATCATAAGATTAATTAGACGGCGTTACTAAGGGAAGTATCATTTCACGCTGGATTTGTTTTGCGAAAATATTTCTATTTACACCCTTGCTTTACCTGTTATTGCTTAACCAAGGTCACCGATACAGCTCAGCTCTCAGCTCAGGCAGGCACATTGCTTTTAAAAACAGATGGTTGGAAGGCTTCCCACAAGGTGGACCGATGACCTCTGACTGATCAATCAAATTCCTGCGATCTTCACCAGGTCCACCGTATAAGACCTTCCAACGCTCGAGTTAGATTTAACTGTTTATCGATAAAATACGACAGCCTCCTCCCTTTTGTTTTTCTTCTCTCTGTTGTTTTTTTATGCAATTATTTAGCAGTTCACATGAACTAGCAAACTCGGAATTATATGTTAGCATCACATATATTAGCTGCGACGATGTAATTAATCTGCGGCAAAACTTTATGAATGTGTATATATTTTACGTATTCACGCTCGAATGTCTAAACAGATTTGAATAAAATTTCGTATTACCCAGGCGTTGGTTCCCTTGAGATAATTTTCAACACTGACGTAGACAAAACCACTATCAAAAACTAGTCCTCTAATAAACTAAGTTCCTCATAACACACTGGTACAAATGTTACTTTTATAGGTCGTAAGTATGAAAGAATGGGTTACCGTGTCATAGTTTACTGCGGCTACCAAAATATCGCTGATGTTACAAGCGAGATGTTTGGGATCGAGTCGTACCGAAAGCGTGGAGCGAGTGTTCTTTTTTTTTCAATTTAGAACAGAATAGAAAAAAAATATATACTTTTTTTTTTGAATAATTTGTAAAAGAGCTGTGGTTTTTGTGAATAAATAAACAAATAAAAAATATTTCATTCGGCACGACTGCTGCAACAACGCAAAATAAAAAAAAACAGAGCACTTTTTACAATACGATTGCACTGAGCATGCCTGAATGGAAAAGTTTGCCATCTCAACAATTGCTAGGCGTCAGACACCCAGCGCTGGTATTACTACTTTTTTTTTTATGGTAGGTAAAATCACCCAATGACAAATCCCGCCCTTGGGCGGAGACTCTTACTGACTAAAAACCTACTCTATTCCTTCCCTGCCTTGGTTCCAGAGCCCTAGTATGCATTTTCATACCTCCCCAGAGCCCCAGACTAGGCCTCGACCCTACTGGGCCCCTACGGTTTGCAGACAACTCCTTGAGGCGCACGGGAATAGTGCGTGCCGTAAACGACTTGGGCTCGGTCCGGTCTGTTAGCAGACAAACGGACAGCGAGCTACTCATTGGCAGCCGTCCGCAAGCCCTTGGGATTACTACTGGCAATATCAAATATGTAACTAGCTTTCAGCGTAGGTTCCGACGGTTCCGACCTTTCATCTGTGTCACGCGCCCTGTTACCTCTTCGCATAGGGACCTAATATCATGTACAGGTAATAACATAAAGTTTATAAATATAATAAACAAAAAATAATACCTACCGCTTTCTAAGCCCGCTACGCTTTCTATGAGAACATCGCTTTACCTGGCATAATAAATTATATGGTAGTACTTAGTCACACTGGATTGCATCTAGGCTACAAAAGGTACGTGAAGATACGTACGTGTGAGCTTTACAAGCGACTGTACTCACACAATATCTAGATATGTAGAAGGTATGTACTTCATAGTGCCCTAGTACATACCATCAGGTACCAGGGCTCTACGAACGTGAGAATGTTATAATTTATGGCGGGTTGTTGTCGTAAGTAAAAAGCTCTCGAGGGCATTAGGTTTGGCAAAGGTCTGAGTCTCTAAAGTATAAAAACCGATGTAACATGTTTTTGTTTTGCTGAATTAGTAGAAAATAAAAAATTGGCAGATTTTTAAAATTTATTTTTTGTTCTTAACACGACTTTTTAATAGGCGGTGGTTGTCGATTCGTCAGAATCTTTTATTTATGCATGTTCCTCTATTACTTGATGAAATCCAGATCTATTTGAAAAAATTTGTTTAATTTTTTTTGGAATGAAGTTGGTTGTATTTTTTTTTTGTCAAAACTTTTTTGGACAGCCAGCTGCTCTCAATCCCTAACTACGTAGGTACATTTTAAATAGCATACGCATGTCATTATCACCCTTATAATGTGCTCACTGCTGGAAGAGACCTGCTCTTATCTAAGACCCATAATCTACCAAGTAGACTCAATAAGGATTGGAGTGGAGTTCCATGGAGTTTCTTGCACGTTTTTCTCCATAGAGATCTACGCTTTGGAATGTGCAATTTAGCTTCACTTTTTTTTTTTTGACTGACCGACATTTTGACTATTCGAAAGTGTCTATAAATGGTCTATTTGAAATAAAAGAGTTTGATTTTGATTTTGAAATTGGTAGATGTTTTAAATTGTTGGTTCTATGACATTCGGGCCCAATGTGGATTGGAAAAAAAAAGCGAAGTATCAACTTCAACGATTTTTTTTGTTTTATGACATGCTGGTTGCCTCACAATGTTATTGTTCACCATGTTGAGAGCAATGGGGATGAAATAAATTATGCCAAAAAATGCACCAGACAGGGTTTGAACTCATAAAATGGGGCCAATGGGCCACCACAACACTTACATTCAAACATTTTGAATGATTACCTCTTAATCTGACCACATAATACAAACGCCTTCAATAAGACAAATTTCCGAATCCTTTTACGACTAACTCTTATCTTATAATACCCTAGTACCAATATGTCTACAGCCAGAGGCGCAGCCACAAACTTATTAGCGCTTCTCAGAAAAAGCTCCAATTAACAGAAAGAGCAATTACTTTTTGCTAATTAAAACTGTTAGACCAGGCAGCTCCTGCTGTTTTTTTTTTTTATTCCATCGAACCAAGGTTCATATGAGCGACCTCTGCTACGTTGTCAATCTGGGCCTGGCCATGATGTGGTTCGTTTTGTCCACCTGTCATCAGGATCCCGTGCGCCTCAAGGAGTTGTCAGCAAACCGTAGGGGCCCAGTAGGGTCGAGGCCGAGTCTGGGGCTCTGGAGAGGTATGAAAATGCATACCAGGGCCCTGCAACCAAGGCAACAAGAGTCTGACACTATTTCCCACTCCGCCCGATTTGTCATTGGATGATTTTACCTACCATAAAAATAAAAACCTGTCATCCGTACATTGTTATATTCCTGATGACAAGTCAGGGCAGGGCGATATACCCTGCCCATTTCTATTTCAGACGTTGGGCATGGTTTAGAACATTTATGACATTCACTTTTTTCTTCTTTTATATCTAGGTTTCTTTTCTTGTGTTTCAGTTTGATGTTGAAGATGGTCCTCTTCATAGCCCTTTGACTTTTTTGGATCTTATTTCTGGATTAACAAGGCCAGGGACAGATTTAACTGCAAAATCTTGGGGGAACCAACAAGTATTAAATTAACCTATTTTTTTATTATTACCTTTTTTTGTTATTTTATTATTTAGTTTATCTTTTATTTGACTTTTACAAAATAATGTTACAAAGTTAAGGAAATAAAGATTATTATTAATTAAAACTAAAGTACGACCATTGCTGTCTCACTAAAATATCTGGAAATATTTAAGACAGATAACATAATTAAATATAACAGTAAGACTTAATTCTTAATTAACTTACCAAATTGGTTTTGCTTATGAGCCACAAAATTGTCTTTTGCGTTAAGAGTCTTAGAAAATCCATTGGCATAACAACGAAGTTCCTTTGCCGAGTTCTTGTACGTCATTAAGAAGCTTGTAAGTGACACAAATTGTTTATGCTCGCGACATAACGTTTTGTAATTAGGAAACAATCAGAGGATGGGTTTAATTACACTTTGGAATTCTCCTTGAACATAATTTTGGAGTTTTTTTTAATAGTTTGTAGATATTTTAGTCTATTAAACATATAACTTCTTATAATTATCAATCTGACATTATTTGAGTCATAACAAAAATCAAATTCATAATAAAAGTATTTTTCTTTATTTATAACAGAAACTTTTAAGATCCACGGGTTTTTCTGAACAGGAAATTTGTAGTCCTAAAACGTAAAGCGTAACCAAAGGACATAGGTGTGGTTTTAGTCATTAAAAAATGGACACGTCCTTGCGTTCTACCCTAGAGCGCAAAATTCATCGAATGATTCCATGATTCTCACCTTAAATAAGGTAATGGTTATGTGAAAATGAACCCCGGGGCCCATGAATAAAGACAATGAAAAGAGCAGGGTAGGTTTTTAGTCGGTAAGAGTCTGACACTATATCCCGCCCCACCCAAGGGTGGGATTTGTCATTTTATGATTTTAACTACCATAAAAAAAACCTTAAATAAGGTCAAATTCTGAAATCACAGAACCAAAATCAGCTGCTCCATCCATTAACATAAAATAATCATCATCATCATTTCAGCCGAAAGACATCCACTGTTCGACATAGCCCTCCCCCAAGTTTCGCCACAATGAACGGTCATGTGCGTCTCGCATCCATCGGATTCCTGCAACCTTTATATTCATTGATCCACCTTGTAGGAGGCCTTCCAACGCTACGTCTTTCGGTACGTGGTCGCCATTCCATAACCTTAAAAAAAACATAAAATAATAACACACTGAAAATAAAAGAGCAATAAAATAGCTTACATAAAGACATTTTCAGTCCACCCCAAAAATATTGCTCATCTTGCAAAGTCTAACCCACTTTGTCAATTTATTGATAAAGAAAGATATTTTGCGACACGTTCGTTGAATAGGTGTCCAGGGGACGAAACAGAAGTCCTCCAGAGCGAATAGAGACAGGGTATTAGCCCTCCACTTGGCAACATTATTAATCTTTTTGTATGACACTTTCAAAGTTTCCAACTTGCAGGGGAATGCGACCAGCTGTTATAACATTGTTTTATGGTTTTTGTCATATTTTTCATTGTCATCTTGATTGTTGTGTACTTGTTATAAGTTTTAAATGAAACAACAATTTACTGCCCCATTGTTACAAATTGTTGTTGAATGTTAAACTTATAATTTTGTTATAGTTATTGGTTAAACGAACGTAATAATCTCAATATTGGTCTCCAAAATAGGCGCTGCCTGTATCTAGTGAGCCCGACTCAATTCGCTATAACTCATACATATTTAATACTTCTTCACAATGAAAATGCTGAAAATCAAGTTGATCCAAAAAAATATTAAAAACTAGGTGCGCGCCCCGATTTTACTCGTGTGTAATTACTTTTTTGATTTCTTGCTTTTTTCTTTCAACCGCACTCAACAAACTTAAATCTATGGCTAATGGCGGTCTTTTTGGTTATAGCGAAATTTACCTTTGTTTGCTTTTATTTAAAATTTGTTCCGTAAACGAACCTACAACACGCAGTGCAGCAACCGCGCTCAACCACCCTACTAACTATGCCTCACTATGTGTACTGGAAAATAATGTCACGAAAACTAAAATAAAGCTCATTCATTAGCAGATAATTAGGTCCGGGTTCGTTCCAAAGTGTCGTCTCCAACATTGGAGGAAAAGGATTAATTATTTCTTTCTCACTTTTGTTCAACTGAAAGAAGAAAATAAAGTGCGAAGCATATTTTTAACAATGTGGACTCAATTAAAAGGGTATTATTAAGTTTGTAGAAAAGGTAATGAGAGAAGTATAAGTTCCCGTTTTTTAAATTTATTTGATATAAACTAGTGCTGAGTGTAGCAAGCAGTGATGCAATCGTTGATGGTGAGGCGCATTAGTTTATTAAGAGCTTTCACTCTAGCCTTGAAGACACTCAAATTATAATCGGATGGGAAGACCGCAGCAGGAAAGTTGTTCCAGTCCGTCGATGTACGCGGTATAAACGACGAGGCGAAACGCTTAGTCCGGTCCGTAGAGGTTTCAACAACGTGGGGGTGGATACTCGCCATGCGTCAGGTTTTACGATGGTAGAAATGAGATGATTAGATATGTGAGTATACTGTGTATAGTGTGATGGTTAGTTAGTTTCATAGTAATGGGGCAACAAAGCATATTATACACCCTCATGCAAATCTAGCGCGACAATTCTGCTACGAAGGATCGTACCAACGCGCATTCCCTTTGGCGCTCCATTTCCCTCGATACGTGCTCTCGCTTTGGAGTTCGCGCATTAATTGTACGCAACAAAGCATGTCTAGTATATCTAGTATACCAAAAGCACGTGGGGGTGGCGCAACGATGAGCGAAGCGAAGGGGTCACAGATTCGTAACAGTGACTTGTTTAGTATAAATGGCGGTTAAAGTGATGAATTCACGCAGGAGGAAAGAGCCACTGCGTTGCGTCGAATTCGCATGAACTACATCGGCTCGCTTTGCAAGCGCCTTGAATCGTTTTCAAAGAACGCCCAGTTACAAACGCGCACTACTTGTTTACTGTCGAGCACGTACGCCATTCAAAAATGCACAGAAGACTCTGAACTGGTCCTCTGTGATCTGTGCACGCTACTACGAGCATAGTCGCGCGATGACGCGCGTTGTAGTTGAAAAATAAACACGTCACGATGCTTCGACTGCGCCAGTGAGCGTTTAGCCTTAGGAATATTAGGTTGGAGAAATAAGGTCGATTAATCTAAATCCTTGAAATTTTGGGGACAAAAAAAGTGCTTTGTCACTATCTTTAAGGGTCTACAAATGTTACATAAGGGTAGTCTAATGCTTATACTTTGTCTGGGTTAATGTAAGTAAAAAATGTCTTCTGTTATCATTCATTCATTTAACAGAAAAGCAATAATAACAATATTAACTTGATAACAAAATGTATGATCTAGAGCAGATTTTCGAAATGAAATAAATTAAATATGCACCTGACATGGGAACAGAAAAGCAATAAAACGTGGGGCTCACGCCCCAGCCGCAGCGGGGATTCCGATCCCGATTTTCGGCCACCGTAGGCTTGCGGACGGTGAGCAATGGGTAGCTCTCTGTCCGACCGTCCGGTAACCGACCGGGCCGAGCCCAAGTTGTCGACGCGCACTGTTCCGGCGCGCCTCAAGGAGCTGTCAGCACACCATAAAAGCCCAGCCTGCTAGCTGCATACAGGCAGGGTTGAAGCTTACTGGGGACAAGGGTCGACTTCTGAAAGGAAGGCTCGGCCCCAGTATTATAGGCAAAGAAGGAAGGGGTAGGTTTTTAGTCAGTAAGAATCTGACACTATCTCCCGCTCCCAAAGGCGGAGGGGATGTCATTAGATGATTTTATCTACCATAAAAAAGCAATAAAATGTCAACTCTAACCCTAATTCATTAATTAGCATAATAATGTTTCAACTGCTGGAACTTAGGGCTCCTCTCAAGGTGAAGAATTGGACCGTAATATTGGAAGATGCGTGTCTTCGAATTTTTCATTGCTCGTCTTGCACTATCGATCGACCACATCGTCACTTATCATCATTCCGCTCGTATAGTGGTAAAACGCGAGACGCGAAAAAACCCTACCAGCATTGTTCTAGAACTCACCTTTCACAAACACCAGATTAAAAATGCGTTCATTACCTTGAAAAAAAAACCCTTTTGTAATCATAAACGAGTGTTTTATTTCCACAGAAAACCCTTCGAAATGAGAGCGAGAAAAACATGACTACACAAAAAACATGAGGGTGAAACACAATCAAGAGGGCGATTATTGGCGAAATCTTTCTTTTGAAAAGATACCTATATCCCTTACACACATATCTAAGTATTTACTGGAAATAATATGTTGAAAAAGAACGTATTAGAGGTAACATAGATACATACGCACGATATTATTGTTTCTGTGTCTTAAGTGGGCAATATACAACCTTATTTTTAGTATCGGGTAACGGGTGTATTATTTTTATGCAAAGAATCTATACTTTCATGACTGTATCATGAAAAATCACAAAGTCATTAGCTTGTTATGTTGCCTGATTGCCCACACAAACACATGGTGAACGGGCCATCCGGGACACTGAGGGGTTGCTTTGCTCCCGCACCCAGCTGTGCGCTGGCGCCTAATGCCCGCTAAGACCTGCAGCTACCTGTATTGTACTTAGTCTCAGTAGTGTCCAACTTGTGACCTTTTTTAAATATTTTTGGAAAAAAATATAACACAGTGTAAAAACTATTGGAAACGGTTCAATTACTGATTCTGAACAAACTATATTCAGGTTTCGCATGTACTAATAATGTTATACACCCCTATTTTTTAATTAGTACACAAAAAAATGGGGCTCAATCAGTACCCGTTACTGATCATATTTGTGTAGTCAAAAGTCAAAAAAATGAAATCCCAAAATTGTCCACAAAAAATTTTCACCATCGGTAAATTCATAATTGAACCATCATTCATAACAACTACTACTAGAAAATACTAAGCTGAGTGTTTATGCATTTTTATTGACATTCTTTCATTCATAAACAATAACCTTTACAATGTTTCCATAAATTGAGTGAGATTTTGGGATATAAACAAACGCTCATATCTTTGCTGTTTATGAATATTATGCATTGAGACTTTACTTAAATAATAACAAGAGCTTTTCTAATAAGCCCTTTAAGTATTTTCCATAATTAAAAAATAGTGGTGTAGATCAACATATTACACCTATAGGTGTCTTTACTATGTGATTATTTTAATTCTTAGGACATTACTGACACTTACACACGTATTTATAAACAAGTAAAACTAAATACTTGAGTAAAAGTAACTACTATTGGTATTCTATAGTTGAATTTTGAATGCAGATTTCAAACGTCAAGTAATGACTTAGGGCTGATTTCATCATTCAATATAAAAACTTAGTTCTACTAAACTGAGCTCAGCATAATCTAGCTTAAAGACCCGTGTCGTTAACATGGGCGACAACAAAAGAATTGAAACTGAGTTTAGCGTAAACTAGGTTCAAGACATCGCGGTGAAATGCAAAATGAAGTTATTATCTCGATTAGGCGCTCAAACTGCGTTTTGTTTGAACGAATCGCGATTAGTTTATTGTTGAATTTGGCTCTTAATAAGATTTTACTTAGCAACAAGTAAATTCTTCTTTATAAATCCGGGTGTTAATGCCTAGGAAAGCACGTAAAGCCGTTGATCCTGGTTGTCATTCGTAGATCTTTTACAATTGTTACAGGTAGTCAGACGCTAGAAATTCTGACCATTAGTTTATCCAACCAGTATCGTTTTGCCCAGTAACAAGGTTATGGAGGTTAGGCAGTCGCTCCTAACTAATAAATAATACTAATATATTATTTATCATCGAGTCATAATTAAGTAAGCGTAGGTACTTTTTATCATCAAATTACTTTTAGGATGAAACGAAAGTATTTTTAAATTATTTTGACGAGAAAAAAAATACTTGCCTACCTTTTACTATCTATCAGAAACACATCTATCCAAAGTAAGTTGCTCTATTATATTTATACTTAAATTAAAACGTTTTTAATCTCAAGAATTCGACTTCTTCGTACCTATTAAGTACTGTTATTTTTTAAGACCACAAGGGTTTTTTAAGGTCAATTATTCAATCACTTTTCCCACTTTTGGGGGGAGAGGAAGGGCGTGTCAGACATTTACTGACTAAAACCGCACCCGTTTTTTGCGTTCTAAGTCCAGAGGATGTTCTGAAGAGATTTTCTTTTCAAAAAATCCTCGCAGCCCTATCTGGCATCGCTCTGCCAGACCCCTACGGTTAAGTCTACGAGTATTCATTGCTTATTTTATAGACACAGTATACAGTATTCCAAAATAAAATTATTTATAAAGTTATTTACTTTGTAGGCTGTTTGTAATTTACTGACTTCCAACCATTTTCTAATTGACTTTTTTTTTTCATTTTACCTTCTAACGATGACAAAAAAAGAAAAAGTTATCAAAAAAGAGCGGCACGTCAAAGTTCCGTGACAATTTTCACCAGTGGCACTTGACACTGAAAAGTTTTAACATTTAGTTCCCAAGTCAATTTATAATTATATTTTTGTTCGTTCTTATATCCTGTTTTTACTCTAGTGTCAGAAACAGTTTATTTTTAGCTTTTTTAATATATATTTATTTATATTTTTTTGTTTAATATTTTGATCAGTACATCACTATGCCAATAATCAAGATGGCGACTGTGAGTTGGGCGCCAAAAAAATTTTTTAAATATATCTTTACTGTTCTGATATTTATCTGTATTTAATAATTAGGAACAATTTTTTTATCAACTCATTGCAATCTAGCCTAATATTTTTTTAAATATTTCATTTTAAAGTGACAATGGAAAAAATAGAACTTTAAAACAGCTGCCTGTATGATTTTAAGCTGAAATATCATATATTTTTAATAGTAAACATAATGTAACAATGATTCGAACGGAACAATACAATTATTAGAATTTCTATTATGTTGGCGCCCAGCACGGGACTGTCACACGTTGGACACCAAAGAAAACAATTCGACAGTTTTATCTTTGGATTTCGCTGTGACTTCGATAGAGGTTTAGATTAACTACTAATTCTAGTTAAGTTCTTAGTTTATCTAAATGAGAAAAAAATGTACAAAAGCCTCACAGTTTAAAAGATTGTAATCGATTACGAACCATCTCAACACTACCTTCCTTTCTAAAATAATTTTCTAATTAGAAGCAGAAACAAGTGAGAAAGCTACCTTTTAACAACCGAATCCTATTACAATAGGGTAGGTAAACAAATTATACATCATCATAATTATTTCAATGGCTTTCATTATCTCAACGTATTTCTCGTCTTCGGTGATAAGAGAGCTTTATTCGGCTCTTAATGTAAGAGAAATGTTTCTGTTTTGTATCACCGTGCCGAGATTTATACTCACATTTACGCTTTAATGCGTTCTTTGTCTCGCCCATTCGCTAGGGCTTTGAAAGAGATAGAAAAGATTTTTTCTGCGTAGGGTAGTTTGCTGTCAGTCAGAAACTCAAGTTAGCGTTACTTGCGTGATGGGTTAGAAGTATTTTTAGAAGCTAGCACTAAAACGAAGTATCATTATTTACTTGCTTTTCTCACGATTTAGTCTCCATTCCGTTTTCGAAGCTATGTAGATTTTTCTGCATGTCTTGTGAAAAATAGGTATTTTCTTGTAACTCCGCTTTAGTGCAGTTTTCCATCAGCAAAATCATTTTGGTTTTCACGTCGGTTTTTCCACAAATCTCGTCCGTTTTATCCAGGTATATCTTGAGTAAGACATGTAGGTATTCTATACCACTCTGGTTTAATGCATCTTCCCATCAGTGAAATAATTTTAAACAAAAAACATACCTCCTCTTAAAACAAGTAGGTTAGTATCTTAAATCGTGGTTCCTACAATACAATCAGTACTTATATTATGTACAAGTGAAAATTGTAAGTTCCAATTTAGTTGAAAGAAAGAAAACAAGTTTATTTGGCTTGCAATGAAGCACAATACAAGTTTTAAAACTTAAACATAAATAAAAAAAAATAATTTAAAAAAAAAATCAACAGCAACAAGAATATGCCTCACGGCTGCGCCAAATAGGTTCAGTTCAGCATGATGCCAGACAACTTCGTAGCAGTTGCCTGACGCTGGTTTTCAACTGAACCTTGGGTGCAATGACGGATGAGAATAAGTTTTAATACGAGTATAATGTGATTTAATAAAATGATACATCAAATATATACAAAAAACAAATAATTAAATAATTCTGAAGACGAATATGTGTGTTTTAGCTGTGTAGGTATGACACTACTGAATCGGTTGAATTTTTTCTGTTGTTATTTTTTATGTTGTATGCTCGCACTTGACCGCTATCTCACTATGGAAACCGACGATGTGGTTGGCGATGGAGCACGCTTGCCTAGATGTAACCTATTCACTTTAAATTTAAAGATCCCAAGTTGTAACTGAGAGCAGTGGTGGCCGCGTGGTAACGGCTCCAACTTACGAATGGTAAGTCGCGGGTTCAAACCCAGCCAGGCGCATTACTTTGTGTAATATCATCACCACTGCTCTCAAAAACGGTGATGGAAAACATCGTGAGGAAACCGGCATGTCCTAGAACCAAAAAATTCAAAGACATGTGACATACTTACTTACTTACTTACTTATCCACCAATCCGCACTGGGCCCACATGGTGGATTACGGCCCATTCCCTCTCCTAGAGAGGAGGCCTGAGTCCCAGCAGTGGGAACATTAAAAGGCTGATGATGATGATGATGCAGTTGTAACTATTAAGAAACACAGACTCCAGCAGGGAGTTCCTTTCCTATATATATATTATATATATATACCTTCGCGCGAGCGATGCCACTAACTAGTATCCAATATTACCTTTATTTATTCTTATTGCCCATACAAAAATAATGTATAATAGTCCCTTTGATCATCAAATTCATGATCTATAAGAAATTCCCATAACGTCTCTATCTTCCCGAAACTTCCAATATTCCTTTATCCAATATTATTCTGTTCATACCACGCAGGACCATTGTCCGTTTTTCATTATTCAGCGGTTCTCCCGTAGTGTGTGATTAGGGCGCAATTACCAGATTCCTGCAGATCGAAATAGCCTTTTAGCCATTTAGCCACACTTTTGGCTATTCGGCTAAAGTGTTCGTGTAATTAGAGCTGTGTTACGAAAAGGGTAGAGGATGGAGGTGAAATATGAACTGTGTTACAGACTTTTCGGAATGAGGTTGAGTAAGATAGAGGGTTTACCATTTTGTTGTGGGTTACATAATTTGTGTGTGTTATTTTGTACTTTCTTATTTTGAACACATAGATTTCAGTTTTTGAATAGCTAAGTTATTCCAAAAAACTCGCCCTCGCCGTAGGTATTTAGGTCATCTCGTCACCTTTTTAGCTTCACTGGTTTCCAACTAAAAACCAGCGTCAGGCAACTGCCATATAGTTGTCTAGCATTATGCTGAACTGGATTTATTTGGAATAACCGTGAAAGACACAATTTTGTGTTTCCACATAAGTACTTATTTCTTTGCTTTTTGTTTCTGTATTAGTACTGGTTTTGCCATTATGTGAATCTATGTGCTAAACAAATGTATATGGATTTTTTCTTTTTTATTCTACTTTTTTTTTGGTGGTGGGTAAAATCATCCAATGACATCTCCCGCCCTTGGGCGGAACGGGAGATAGTGTCAGACTCTTACAGACTAAAAACCCACCCCGTTCCTTCGTTGCCTTAGATAACAGGGCCGAGCTTTCCTTTCAGAAGCAAACTAGGTTGGATTGGGTGGTATCTTTCGTCTTCTAGCATCTACTGAATAGAGATTGCCTATTTATTTTAAATAAAATTTCTTCAAAATAATTTATAAAACAAAATTAGATTTGAAACTTTCTACATGGCCAATATACTCACAGTTTCTTTATCTCAAGCCCCTTAAACATATCTATCAATATTCGTAGCAAAACCTGTGTTGCTTAGATAGCAATATTGAGATGAAGAAAGTTTTGATTACCCACTCCAATGAAAGTAATATAGCCTAGGAATTCTGTCTAGTTTGTTATTCTATGAACACTCCAAAAGTTTTTTTTTGTCTATGATTACAATTTAGCCTGTTAGGTCTTTAGAGTACTCACGTTTTTTTTTTTTTCAGAAAAAAATATTTTTCGTCTGATAGCTATTGTAGAGAAGTGGTGGCCGAGGGGTAACGGCCCTGACTTACGAGTTGTAGGTTGCGGGTTCAAACCCAGCCAGGCGCAATTTCTTTGTGTAATATCATCACCACTGCTCTCAAAACGATGAAGGAAAACATCGTGAGGAATCATGTGACATTCACCAACCCGCACTGGGCCCGTGTGGTGGATTACGGCCCATTTCCTCTCTTAGAGAGGAGGCCAAGCTTCCCAGCAGTAGAAACATTATAAGGCTGATGCTATGCTATTCTATGCTACTATAGATAGTGGTCAAGTGCTATACTAGGTGATGGTAAGCGATGATATGGTCCGCGATAGAGCACGCTTACCTAGAAGTAACCTACTCACTCTTGACTTAATGACCTCTAGGTACAACCTATCTGGAAACACTGACCTAGACAAGGAAATCCATTCCTTGGCTGTACACACAATTGGGCATTTCATAGTCATGGCGGTAAGTCTTCTCTTTGAGGATTAGTTGAAGGAACATCACGGTGGCCTCACTTTCTGCTTGACGCAGATCATCACCGAATATGGTACCTAAGTTCGGGACGTTCCTACTCATGATACGAATGGAAGAAACGCCCAGATATCATCAAATTACAATGATATAAAGACGCCATATTTTGGGCCCCAGGACAAAGATTTAAAACTATATAAAAATATATTTAAAAAAATGAAAATCAAGGCCTTCTTGTTTCTCGCAATTTTGCCATCTAACTTCCTGACAATATGAAATAAAAATTCATATTTAGATATTTTAAGTTTATTCGATAACGCTTCGACGCTGACAGATGAACGGATTTTGAAAAAAAATTACCAGTAGCTAGAACTGCTTCAAACAATCGTATAAACTAGAAATTTAAAAATTAAAAAATATAAAATAAACAGTGCGAGGCCAAAAAGGCGTAACTCAGCATTATGCTGCGAAATTTAAAATGAAAAATAACAAAGTGCTAGTATTATGGAGTGCACTCCTATGAGATAATTTTCGCATAGCCACTGACAAAAGTTCTGTCGTCAATAAAGGCTCCAATATTATGCGTCACACGCTCTCCAACTTGCTAAACAATGTTACTTCCTGATTATTCGAAACAAATACTTGATATTGAGTAAACAACAAATTGAGGAAAGTAGGTCACTCGCCTCTGGGTTCTGAAAGCCTGATCATAGGTTCGCGCGATCGTATTTAGTCAAATTTAGTAAGAATTTATCAGCCAGGTAGTAACTTGATGGACCGATAACACTAAAAAGTCAAATCGACTACGGTTGCCAAGTGCAAAAAGTTATTGGCAATTTTGCGATTTTCTGATGATTGCAGTATGACAAACAATACAATTTATGCAGGAATGTTTCATAACTGTGCTAATAAACATACTCGTTTTGATAAACAACAAACCACACGTAGTAAAATCTCTCTATTTTGACCATCAATACATTAGGAAAGGTTATGTACCAGGCGCACATGTTATAGGAAGAAATTGCATGACATATAGTGTAACTGTTTAGACCGTACCATTGTGTATAGCGTTTCACAAAAACGCGAAATGTCAGTATTTTTGTACCAGGCGCACATGATTTAGAAAGAGCTATGATATAGAAATGAGACAGCTTGGTTTAAACCAGTTCTATGTCCAGACTGTCCTACTTTAACTATGATTGATGACTTCACATTTCAAGAACTTGAGACAAAACTAGTTTTCTATCGACCATGAAAGCTCTGTGTGTTATAACAAAATTACTGTGAAGCAATTTAAACTTCCATTTCGTGTTTATTTCCACTTCCAAGAAAACAGGTGCTTACTTCAACTCATAAACTTGATGCAGGTAACACGATTGTGAAGGCTATGAATTTAATTGCTACATTAAACTGCTGGCTTCAAAAGATTGTTTTTTGATGACATACACGTACTTCTACAGCTGTCTTCAAAATCAATTTGCGGCTATATTAAAGTTTTATCATATGGGAACACTTTTTCAAAACAAACGTAGGTTGATCTTGATTTTTTTTCTCATCAACGTCCTAGAATGATTTGAAAGAAAGAAAGAATTGGTTTCGGCTCTTAATAAACTAGTGCCCCTCGCCATCAACGATTGCATCACTGCTTACCATCAGGTGGGATTGCAGTCAAGCACTGGTATATAATTTTTTTTTAAATGGCCTAGGGTGTGCCAAGTGCCTCTTTGGAATAATTCCACAGCCCCACTAAATAACCTATAAACTCATCTTTAAAATTCTCTTAACCTACCAACAAAGTTTCTAAACCAAAGTGTCATCACTTCGTCCAACGATAACTCGGAAAGATTTCAAAAGCTCGACAGGTTTAAACTATTAAATGATTTATTGCTTCTCACCGCAGTTTGTGCAAAATTTTCTTAGGAAAAGTTCTAGCTTTAACGCGTCATTTGAAAAAGTTGTAATTCTTGAATTTTCTAAGAAATTTGACGATAAAAGTCTACAATAATCTATTTCCTCATCATCATCATCTGCAACCGGTCTTCGGCCACAGTTGAGCATAGGCCCCTTTTTCTTCATGTCAATCCCCAAGCTTGTGTGTAGATTCACGTTTATAGTATCCAGCAGACCTGGAAAAGTTACGACCGTTTCGTTTCTCTTGCGCCTTTGTCTAACAGTGGATGTCTTACAGCTGAAATGATGATGATGTTCAAGGTGGATCGGGAGGGAGTATTAGGCTAAGAATCCACGAAGCTGATTTCACCCACGGCCGCCGTGGTTGCGGGCCCGCAACTTCTGTAGAAAGGCGATATATATGTAAAAAATTAAGCACATTTCACGTCGAGTTTTACGACTGCGGTGTGCGCGGTTGTTCGTAGCTCCCGTTGCACCGGAGGGCCGTCTTGCAACCGCATGTCTTCCGATAATCACACGCCAGGTTTGCGGGTGAAAATCGCAACCGTGACAGCTCCACAGCCGCACAAAACTGCAGCCTCGTGAGTTTAGAAATAAAGCAGCGGTTCCCTCTACCGCGGCGGGCGCGGTTGAAAACCGGTTCGTGAGTCCTTAGCCTTAATGTTTTTCTGACTAAAACTCATCTATGTTCCTTCAGTTACTCTTTGCGTTTCATTGCCATCTTTAAAGCTTTGATAAAACAATCGCACTACCTTATAACTAGTGCACCTAAACAGTTAGTTCGATAACAATTAATCGATAGTGTTTCATGTACCGAATCAACCCTCCGCGGGATTAAAACGACCAAAATTTAACGGTGTATAAATATGCTATGCTATAGTTGGTGCAGTGGCTGAGAGATTGGCTGCTGCGCTGCGTGTCGCGAGTTCGATTCCCACACGGAACAAATATTTGTATGGCCTACAGACAGATGTTCCGGGTATGGGTGTCTTACGTATGTGAGGGTACATGTTTGTGATCGCACTCGCGATACAGGAGTTATTCCTAGTAAGGAATAGTTATTAGTTATGTATTGCATATATGTAAATAGTACACCATAAACTACCTGCGAATCTTTTTCTCCTTCTCTGTGTAATCCATCCAAAAGTTGTCTATAAGAGATCGCTTTTAGCGACAAGATCGCCCATTGTGACACCCTATTAATTTTAAGTTCTTTATGTATTTTTATTTTTGGTGTACAATAAAGAATACATCTGTCCATCTATCTACCTTCACTTAAGTATAATGTCTAGACAGAAACATTTAAAAGAAACGAAAAAACAAAAACGAAACGAAACAAACGAACGAAACAATATTCTATTCTATTCTTCTATTCTATTTTTTTTCAAACCAAGAAGTACAAAATATTCATACATAACATTTTATTAGTGTCACATTATGTGTAACAGAAAATGTAGCGTTCTTTCCAAATACATTTCGTTTTCAGCGTTATTGAAAAGGAACTCTTTAGAGGATATGGGTCGATTTCGAGCAAATGTTTGCACGAAAACAATCGCTTTTACAGTAGCGCAATATGTGAAGCAATCTGGAGCAGTAATACCGCTCTGTCATTTCAAGTGTTGTTTCATAAACTATTATTATCATGTTTGTATAGTATATCTCAGAACCCTGACGTCCTGGACCTTTTCAAGGCCTACGAGGAGCCAAAACCAACTCGCAGAGGCCCTTTAGATACTTTTAATGGACCGTGATGCCAACCGACGATTATCCCTAGACGCGCAATGCTAGTGCATCCAAGGACAACCCCCGGTTGGGAAAACTATTGTGACAAATGGAAAACAAAGATAATAGGGCTATGGTTTTATCATGTTTATTATTACTGATGCTAACTGAGCGTTAATACTTTCAGAACCTTTTACACTTTTTTGCGAGCATATGGCACCCAAGGACTGCAGCTGAATATCAGCGTCAGGTGACGGCTTTATCCTACCATTTGACATTATGCTGAGCTGAGGCCCTTTTGGCATTACTCAGAGTATATCCTGTTGAATTTTAAGGTGTACCTAACCGTTTTTTTGTAATGCATCGCAATTTTCTTTCTTTCTTTCTAATAAGAATGATAATCCTTTATTACACAAATAATCTTACAAAATAATAAACTAATACATATAAAAGAAACTATTCCACAAGAAATGGCTAACCCATGGTCACAGTAGGCTTCGACCGTGATGGGCTCCTACAGTTTGCTGACATCTTGAGCCGCGTGAAACATTACTTAATCCAAACTTAGATTTATGACCTTGAACGTCCTTGGATGGCGGGCGCGTATTTCTAAACTGCAGTTTCGGCCAAAAAAAAAAGTTATTGATTTGCGAACGTGTTGGCGCGTGGATTAGATTCGTGTAGCTGCAACACAATCTGTGTAGGTAGACCAAACTCCCATCACAGTAATCTCTATTGGAACATTTATACTAAACCTATGTACATAAAAACTAAACTAACTATGTATACTAGACATAACTATGTACAAATATAATACAAAAACACCAAATACACTCAGGCGTCGAAGTACTCCTCCACATCGCTGTCATCCGGAAACGTACCTAGAAGACTGGCAGCATTGCCACGTTGAATGGCAATGCTGATTCTTTGGGCAAAGACAATGACTTCATTATTTGACTTTATCATATTTTCAACAACTTGCAGTAACTTTACTGCAAGTTTGTTGTAAGGTTCATGCCTTTTCTTTCCAAGTAAATTGTCATTGACCATAATGCACTCGTCGCAACGCAAGTCTTGAGAAAAAAAAGTCTTGAGCATCGACGCCCAAATCTGTCGGTTTTCTATCGTTTAAATTTCTCCTAACCCGATGGAATCATCATAGTAAAGCTTTTTAGCTTCCAGGTCGTGGGGTGTTTTGGACCGGAACCGCGGCCTCAACTTCCACCAAAACTAATTAAAATTCTTAGTAGTATTTTGAGACCACGGATAAAATAAATACAGGGTTTGGTAACTGTACTTTGTTGCCTATTTTCTTGTAGGCCTATAAAAAATTAGGTTTTTTTATTTGATATAAACTAGTGCTTGACTGCGATACCTCCTGACGGTAAACAGTGATGCAATCGTAGATGGTGAAGCTCACTAGTTTATTATGTGAAAACACGTAAGGTAAGGGGAAATTGAGGACCACGGTTCCGGTCTCCACGACCCTCAGCGCCACGGTAACTTTATCAAACAGAGATTGCAGCTCTACCTTCTTACGGCCAGATAACTTACCAAACTTTTAATGTAAGCTCCCATATACTTTAGGGTGTTGCAAAAGAATGACAATTTGTGAACCCGTTATCGCAGTTCTAATGATCGTATGAGTTCTGTAGTCATTAGTACTGCTATTGGCTCATCAAAAACAGCAGCTAACGACTTTATAAATTAGGTTTCTGAGTTATTAACATCGTAGTAGATAACATCCATACGTACAAAGCGTTTTAGGAACACATTTATTGTGCGTACACACGCTAAAGAGTGGAACTTCCTGCCGGAGTCTGTGTTTCCTGATGGCTACAACTAATTTAAAAAAAGTTCAATTTTTTTTTTAGAGCTGAGATATCACTCAATAACTTCTTCTACTCTAGGTACAGCAGGAGGTACTTCAGTTGGACTGGCCTACTGGTCTAGTGGTTAGTGGCCCTGACTGCTATATCGAAGGTCGTGAGTTCAATTACCACGCAAGACAAAAAGCATCTGTTTGATCAGATTATTTGCTTTCATCCCAACTTTAGAAAGCCACAATCAACAACGGTTTCAAAGACTTTGAAGTCATTTGCAGTAAACATGTTAGAATCAAAGATGGCGGCCAAATTAAATGCCGAATAATTTTCATTACAAAGTAAAAAAAAAACTCAAATCGCCTTGAGCAAGGAATTTTTTGTTATTGTGGAAAATAATGTTGATAGGTACGAGTATTTAATTTCCTTTTAGTACATACCTTTTGTTTTTGAAAAAAGATAGGATTCTTTTTTCTTTCATTTGGTTTCGCGTCGTCTGTACATTTAACCAGTAACAGTAACAGTTAAAGTTTAGAAAGTATTATTTTAGTATTCGATACGGAACACAGTTGCTTTAGGGTCGTAGCACACATATCAAAACGGAAAGGGGTCGTCACCGTATCAACTCGAGCCTTTCAGTATTATTTGTATGAAACTCTTTATCATTAAATGAAACAGAAACTTTTTATATCCCAAAAAAAAATATACAACTACTGGCTACGGTAACCGCGAGAAAATGCTTTATTCTAACATGTGACGTAAAAAAAGAATTTAGTGTTACAAATCGTAATATCATAAACTCCAGAAGTAAACCTATAAATAAAATCGAAGTCAATAAAGAAAACGGTAGAAAACAAAGAGGATCAAATGCCTGCGGGCTTTATCGTAAACAAAACAATCCGGTTGTACCAACAACTTGATACATATAGACACAAAAGGGTTACAGTACCGACGTGACACGACTTCATCCGAGCGTGCCCGAATAATCACGGAAATAGATGTTCAATTGTACAAAGAATATTGTGATTTGGTAAAGGTGGATGATGGCGAATTCTGATTGGTTGGAACGGAATATGGCAACGGCTTTCCAAGAATGAAATTTGAAAATGGATCTTTCTTTTAAATTTTAAATATACCTATTCTACTGCATTTCACTATGAGGCATCTGTGTATTTTGGCTAATAAACGTTTTTATAAATACATATTATTGATTAATTGTTAGTAGAAGCTTCTAAAGGCATTTTCGTGATTATTTACTACGATAATAAAATAATAATTTGAATCCATTTTTATGATGTTTGTAAAGACAGGTTCGAAAAACGTAAGCCAATTTGTTTTTATTATACAATTGTTTATGCACCGTTAAATTTTGATCGTTTTAATCCCGTGGAGGGTCGATTCGGTACATGAAGCACTATCGATTTGTGAATATAAAATTAAAAATAAAAGTACTTTTTTTAAACTCGAATTAATCTGCGCATGTACGAAATCAATTTCTTTAAATATTGAGGTTTTTTAGAGAATTAGACATTTCTTTATTTTGTTTTCGAGAGTGATCAAATAGACAATTATAATCAGTGTTGAGACTATTATTTCGTACCTACACCATGGCGAATTTGGTTTCTGATGACGAGGTACCTACCCCAAAGAAGTGAACTAGCCTCATTATTATATATTTCTAAATACATACACATATATTATAGATAAATTACACCCAGACACAGAACAAATGATCATGTGTTATCAATTGTGTGGTTTAACCTCTAAGCCAGAGGTCAGGGCCACTGACAACTAGACCAACAGGCCAGACAACATAAAAAAAACCTTCGCATCCTCGACGGTACCGTCTCTCACAGGCGTCCAGATAGGAACGAAAATAACTTGAGTTACTCAAAAAGCTAAACATGAAAAATATCTCCCTACTTTATTTATTTTCCAAACGAGTATATAATAAACACACCATTATGTAGCCCTTAAGGTGTCCCCATGAATATCTCACTACCCTCTTTCGGACACAATAAGGAAGTAAAAACATCCGCCGTTGACGTAACACGCCCATCAATGTAGTTAATAAAGCGGTTTTCTAAACTAACAAAGTGTTTGGAGTTAAACAAACTAGAACGGAGCCGATTCATGTTGGTGAAGTTTCAATTATCTAACTAAAAAAAAGTTGGTTCTAAACTTCTTCGTTCCAAATTGCGTTTAAAAAAAAAACAACAGTCTTCTAAATTCAAACTTGACAGCTTAATGTTTCGACTGTCAATTTTTAATTTTGCTGCGACTTTATGTATTCCTAGTTCTGACAAATATTTTGAATATTGTCTTTTTTTCAAGTTTCTTTGCAAAATTCACGTAGATTTTTTTTTTTGACGGCTGAAGGGATTTGGATGAAACTTTGCACACAAGAAGACCATGTCCTGGAATAACACATAAGTGTAAGTACTATACTTATCCCGGGACTATTTATTTTTTTTATTTTAGCTTTGGACAACAATATTATTATGATCAATTTTGTTGGTAAAATACTTTATAACTAGTGTTAATAATACGCAAACAAGAATTAAAACATATTTATAGTCTGTGGTAGGATATGATAAAATAATTGTCAGATAATTTTCTGCCATAAATCATTTTCGATTCATTCGCGAGTGAAAAAAGTCAATGCTAGTAAGTAGATTTCCAAATATTATGAGGGAAGATTTATCCCCTTAAACGCCGATTGTACATACAACTAGAATGAACTTGAAAAATTCTTAATTGTCGTTTTTTACGCACGTTTTTACAAAATTTTTTGGGCAGAAAATTTTGTTTTCTGTATTTTTGTTTTTCCTAGAAACATTCAGTTTTTTTTTAAATTTATTTAGGGGTTAAATCAAAAGTGCCAAATACAAAGTAACGTTTTGACACCCATCTTGTAGTGCTCAAAATCCAATTTCAGTTGACTGCGGATTATCCTGTGTTTTCGTCGAGTTCGACACATGTCATCCGACTACTGACAGGAATTATGAGCTCATTGATATCTGTCAACTAACTGATCTGTGGTGGCATCAATATTTGAAGCTTTGTTGGAAAGTATTGGGTTTTTTTAATAACCTTTTTTATAACATACTTCAGGAAGGTATATATCTGTAGAAAGTATTAAAATATAGATACTAGCCGTTTCGACAATGGTTGTTCTGATATAAAAGTTATAAAAAAAATGGGGGTCAAAGTAGAAGTGTAAAAAATAGCCTACAACCTATTTTCTGACTTACCAAATATACATAAAAAATTTCAGTGATACGAGAATTATTTAACGTGTTACAAAAAGGGGATATATAATACATATCATATCGTTGATTGTTATTTGAATTCAAGAATCATACGTTACCAAGAATTTGGCATCAATATTAACACACTTGAATGATGTTACAAAAAGGGGATATACATATCACATCGTTTGTTGTAATTTGAACTCAAGAATCATACGTTACCAAGAATTTGGTATTAATGCTTTAAGTTATTTACTTATTTTTGAGCTGAAACTTTGTGTAAAGATTCTATACCACCTGTAATCTTCAGCGCTGCTTGATGTATACACCCCTATTTTTTAATTACTGCAAAGAAAATGAGGCTCAATCAGTGCCCGTTTCTGATCACATTTATGTAGTCAAAAGTAAAAAAAAAAACGAAATCCCAAAATTGTCCCCGAAAATTTGTCATTCAGTAAATTCATAATTAAATCAATCATTCATAACAGCTACTACTAGAAAATACTAAGCGCAGTGTTTTTCCATTTTTATTGACATTCTTTCATTCATAAACAATAACCTGTACAATGTTTCCATAAATTGAGTGAGATTTTGGGATATAAACAAACGCTCATAACTTTGCTGTTTATGAATATTATTCATTGAGACTTAACTTAAATAATAACAAGACTTTTTCTAATAAGCCCTTTAAGTATTTGCCATAATTAAAAAATAGTGGTGTATATCCTTTTTGTTACACCCTGTATATATTATATTTTATATTAGACTTGCTTCTGACAGCGGCTTCACCCGCGTGATAATAGGTTTCTCCATACAAACTTTGGACCCCGTCTCATCCCCTTAGGGGGTGAATTTTGTAAAATCCTCTCTTGTTGCTCGCCAACGTCATAAAAGAAAACCTTATGCAAATTTCACGCTTCTATGCCTTGTAGTTTTGGCTCTGCGTTGATATGCCAGTCAGTCAGTTTCTCCTTTTATATAAAAGAAACTATCTAACTAACTACACTGAAAACCTAGTTCTAACGGATTATAAATAGGATACACCTAAGTGTAACAACCAGTGTGTGACTGCACCTAGTTTTTTTTACCCCTATGCTGAAGGCTAAACCTAGTTCTAACCGAAGATAAGTAGGATACACCTAAATTTAACAGTCCATGGCCAGCTGCACCTAGTTGTAGCCGGCTAAAACTAGGTGTCACCGCATTTCGGCTATTAGCCGCAACATACATATATAGGGTGAATGGTAATTAGTGACCCATACTTAAACACGGGATCGTAGTCATGTTAAGAAACAACTTTTACTATGGGGCCAAACCTAAAATCGCGAAAAAAATCTGCTGATCAGTACATTTATGTTTACTTAACTGATCAAAATGCACTGAACTTGCTGATTTCTTTCGCGATTTCTGGTTTGGTCCCATAGCAAAAGTTGTTTGTTATCATGACTACAATCACGTGTTTAAGTATCGGTCACAAAGTACTAGTCGCCCTATATATATAGATAGAAAAATATATGTATAAGGTATATGTAGTCTTTATTGTACATCATAAAAATCTACCCTGTATTTTAGAGTTGATTGTTGGTGGTCTAATAACATTATTATCTGCTGTCCAGTCAAACCAAACCCTTCGAATTTCATTTAAATCACAGACCACATCCCTAATCATCCATTTGCTCTCACACCAGTTAGTTTAGGATCTCTTTTGTCAATCAAGCATTCAGGCCACATCTCAATATTTACCCGTTTTTTCCAAGAGCCTCTTTTGTACGAAGAAAATTACTTTTAACAGATTTTTATTTTTTATGTTGCAAATCTTCAAATGTCTTCTCTCTGCTTAGGTAGAATGATGAACATGTCAGATTTTTACTGACTATAACCCACATGTTTTTTTTTTTATGGTAGGTAAAACCCACCTGTGTTGAAAGTTACAGGATCATATGAAAGACTCCACTCTTGCCAACTCTCTTCTCTCTCTCTTGTTGACTCTTGCCAGCTCCTTCGCCCGCGTAAAAGTAGATTACTCCATACAAACTTTGGACCCCCATTTTTCCCCCATAGGGGGTGATTTTTTTTAATCGTCTTTTAGCGCTCGCCTGCGTGATAAAAGGAACCCTTGTGTAAGATTTGACGCTTCTAGTCCTAGCAGTTTGGGCTATGCATTGATATGACAGTCAGTCAGTGTCTCCTTTTATATAAATTATAATAACTATAGATGCCCGTAACTCTAGGACACAAAGGGCAATTGAAAGGTACGTTATTTTTGTACCAATTTAGTAGTTTGGTAGGTAAAATCATCCAATGACAAATCCCGCCCTTGGGTAGAGCGGGAAATAGTGTCAGACTCTTACTGACTAAAAACCTACCCTTCCATTCATTGCCTTTGTCCCGGGGCCCGTGGTGACATTCTCACATAACCTTTGGCCCCAGTAGGCTTCGGCCCTGCTGGACCCCTACAGTTTGCTGACAACTCCTTGAGGCGCGCGGGAACAGTGCGCGCCGTAGACGACTTGAGCTCGGACCGGTCTGTTACCGGACTGACGGACAGCGACCTACCCATTGCCCACCGTCCGCGAGCCCGCGCCTACGGTGGCCGGAAATCGGGATCGGCATCCCGGCGGCGGCGGCGGCGTGTGCGCCTTTGCCTAATGCGGTCGGCCTCCTCCTTTGCTAGCATTACTGCTTCGCAAAAGGAGGCGACCGCCTGCCACAGTTAAAAGAGACTGACCCCTGAGTTTGTTTCTGTATTTCTTCTCAGGGTAGTCAGCTGACACAGTCAGTCAGCTAGCAGGAAACACCGGCCTCATCTAGTTTAAATTGACGAAAATATTGACATGTAAAAGTGTTTTTTTAAAAACCTATTTGCAATATCATTGAAGTATGTATCATTTAAAATTAGAAATACACTTTTGCTTTCGACTCGCTGTTTAATTCTTGAATACGTACGTAGATCCCGCACCGTTGAATAAACAATTACTGGAATCACACACGCGTATTGGGGTGTGTGTACAATCAGGGATGCGGGATCCGCGCTGATTGCGCATCTATTAAAAATTAAACCAACCAGAACAGAGCCTGCTTACTTTGGCAATATCAATGACTCTCCCCTTTGCGATTTGCTCTATGAAAATATAGAACATTGCTTAAAAATTCTCATCAAAAGACGCCTTGTTGTCAACTAGCTAAATTACTATTAGAATATCAGAAAAATATAGCTAACTTATGCTACAATGATACAACACTAATATGGTAAAACATTCAGCTAGTAAATTCAAAACTTATAATGAGCTCTTAGAAATTATTTTAGGATAAATAATGATTTATTTTAATAAATTCTCAATGTTTAAGGCACTAGCATAATAAATTGTGTGCGTGCGTAGATACCAATACTGCTGCCCTACCAATGTAAATGTAATACGTCGATATTTCTTTAAAAAACAAGCACCTAAGTGCATAATATAAATAAAATTTCAGTGCTTGAATTATGATTGTAACTTAATTTTCTGATTGGGGTGTACTAGGATGTGCATTATTTCAGTTACATGTTGAATATCTAAGTTCGCCGATGTGACTAAACATTGCTCTATCCTTCATACACGTTTTGACATTTACTTTTTTTTTTATTATTTGTAAGAAATACGGTACAATAGATGATAAACTTCACATCACGACATTTTTATTCAGCTGCCTTCTCGATTATAGATAATTGGCATCGCTTCGCTGACGGCCACTCGTCACGGATCTGACTAGGGAATGGATAGATTCGATTACCGAGACGCCATGTTTTCACGGAAATATCATTAATAAGAGGAAATGTAGTGAGGAATAGCGTTTTATATAAATTTATACAAGGTAAGTCTCGACCCGAATCGTCAATTAAATTGGTAGGTATTTTGTTTTTATTTAATTCCTTATTTAAGCGTGTTTCGTAGAGTAAGAGGATGGAGTCTCGTATAGTCTGTCACACTGAAATAAATGTGTTAAATTGTACAGGGGGCGATCTCGCGCGCTTTTTCGCACTAGTATAAAAATAGTAATTTGTGTGCCTGAAAGCGGTAAATGGTCTTAGCATTTTCAAAGAATCAATTGATTTAATTTACCCGAAGCACTGATTATAGCATAAGTTCCAAAAGTGCAAATGTGCTACGAATTTCGATTACCAAATCATTCGTGAAACGAGATAATTTGTGGTGCAAATGCCTTGTACATTGAAGTAGTCTTAGAGGTGACTTCAGGTCTACTATTCTTAGTAGTTGACCTAAGGTCACACCTAATTTGAAACAACTTATTTATATACGCATAGTTCATTAGAGTTCATTTGTAAAAGGTATTAAAAAAAACATCTTCAAAGTGCCAAACATATTGCAGTAAAAATACAAAGTTAAAAGTAATGAAGACCTATAGAAGTTACTTTAATCAAAATACGGCGATCTCACCTACGCATAAATAGTCTTAACATATTTTTTTGAGTAAAATTGTATTATAAAAAAAAATATATTTCATATTACAACGAGCCTGTGATACCTACTGGGATCTTGAACTAATTGTTGATTACATAATGTTTCACAAATTACCTACTTTTCAATATATTTACTCGAAAACCCGCTCTTATCCCTATCGTTTTTATACAGGTAATTCACTGTTTTCCGTTCTAGTTCGGAAAATTGCGCTCGCTTCAATTTATAGTATCAGACTGGGTCGCGCGTTAACCTCCTTTAATTTATATCTTCGTAAATTTATTAATTAAAGTCCTTCCATACACGAGTCACTGCAGCACTCAGGTCCATAACACCCTCACCTGCAGCTCGGGCGAATTCCACCTCGGTCATAATGACACACTTTCTCCATTTGTATCAATATTTCTTTAATAATTACAATAATGGCTCATCTGTAAAAAACAACTTTTTGCTCTTAACAATGTCATGCTACACTAATCTAAGTAAATTTAAGAGATACGAAAAATGTCCTATAAAAATTTAGTTGTCTCAATAAATAAAACCGAACAGCTATCAGCTTCTAAATCTATCTACGATCATGATAGCTTTATGAACGACAAAATGAAGCTTCACTGAGATGCAGTAGGGTCCCAGAGTAGATAAGAACAGAAGCTCAACTCCATACAACGAGCAAAAATGTATGGCATGAGCAAGTGCACTCACAGCCGATATTTGTTTTAGAACTCTCTACATTTTCACTGTAAAGGTTATGCCAATGCCACAACGAACCATGCAGTATGCAAACTGGCAGAAAACTATTTCGTGCTGCTTTCGAAAGTTGAATTTCAAATCAGCTATTTTTTAAATTTATCTCTGGACCATGGCTACAAAGTCCTTCAGTCGGAATAATAGAGATTAATATATTTCTCAAAATAATTTGTTTACCATTAAATGTACATTGGATTTACACATTCTAATTTCCATAGTATTTGGTAGCAAATATATCAAGTCAAACTTCTCGGCAAACTTCGCTGAGGTAGTCAACACTACAATAAAATTCTCAGCTCCATTTTACTGAGATCACGCCGGTTTCAATGATGCCCAATATTGTCCAGTTGCCATTTTACATCACAAGATCCACTAGAAATCCATTTGAGAATAATTAAAACAACCACTGAAGTTAATTCTGAAGAAATTCCGTAAATCCGGAATTAATTAAAAAATGTCTTTTAAAGAGAAGTTTGATGGTGTCAGATTTATTTTACCTATGAATTACATTTATTATTCAATCTCAAGACATATTCTGCCGGATATAATCTTTCAATAGCAAGACACACAGAACCTCGAGGAAAGCCTATGTTGGAACTAGGCTTCGCAGTGGGCACATTTCGACTAAAGTGATGGCGATCATATCATCACCTATCATTTATTTATTTATTTAATACAGCTTGGAGGACTTACAGCTTATAAAAAAAAACTTATTAAAAAGAAAAACAATGATAGATGACATTTAGCCAATTACAAGTCCTCACGTGTAGTGGCAGAATTAAAATTGAGAAGTGAGCATAAACAGACTTTAACACAATGAACTTGTTAAAAGGTTACAATTAAATACACAAAATCAAAATTAAATAGTTAAAAACATATTACAGAAAGATAGGGAAGCAATTAGGTTACTTGAAAAATCTGAGGCTTTTGCGTCTTCTGGCTGACGTCACACTAGTCATAAAGGGGTCCAAGTCATGCTGTTTACATATATTATTGAACTGTCTACTTGCTCGTATAATAAAACTATTCTGTCTATAATTTGTTGATGCTAGAGGTACACGTAAGGGTGGATTATAGCGGAATATTTTTTGCGGCACATTAAAATAAAATTTAGATAGAATACCTTCCATTTCATACTACCGCAGTGAACTAGTGCCAAAAACTAAGAACTTATAGTCTAGGAGTTGTTTTATCAATGGAACCCCTTCAACCCGGTCTTCCACGGTTCCTAAGCATCATGTACGAGTATTTATTCGCTGTATGTAACCGACCTACTGTTTCTATTGATGTTGTGGTACAGAACTGGGTCATAATGAGCGGTGCTTGACTCGTCAGCACTTGCGGAAGAGGAGCAATTTAGCTTTCGACTACAGCGGTATTGCTTGTTTATGGTTTTTTCTTTTTTTGAACACTACTCAAGTCCAACAGCCAGAATTTGATTTTCTTTTTTTAAATGTTTGTGAATTCGATAGAGATGCCAGTTAATGACAAAAAAAGAAGGTTTTTTTATCTGTTCTTTAATAGTTCTACGAGGATTTGAAAAACCTCTAAGAAATACATTAATTGCCTTTATGGGTCATCGACTTACTCGCTTCAATTGTTGTTCTGTTGTCGTAAGATTAGAGTGGAAGTGAAATTTTCTTCTTATCTTTTGCGAAACATAATACCTGTTATTGTTAGACGTACCTTCTGCCTACTTATCTATTTAGTGACAGTATTTCGCGTTAGTAAACCGAGTACCGAGCCATCGAGGGTACCTAACCGTCAGCTTGTCACTGGAGCAGCATCTCCATTGTTCACTCCTCTATGATTCACTGTTTCTATTCAGGTGCTTCATTTTAACGAAGCGGTAAGGCACTTGTTATTCTCTCGCAAGCAATTAGTTTACTAAAAGAAGTGCTGGTTCAAACCAGATGCTTGCAAACTACGCATTAAGTTAAATTAACAATATTGTTGTTTTTTTTTTGCATGTTTAAGTTTTCAAAACTTTGATTTGTGTTGTGAATTGTAAGCCAAATAAACATGTTTTCTTTTTGTCTTTCTTTCCTTTCGTTGTTCAGGATAAAACACGCACACCAATATTATAAAAGTAAAAATTTATGTGTGCATGTTTTTTCAGTTGGGAAATCATCCAATGACATTAAGGGTATTACATCGCTCAATGACCTTCAAGAATTTACCTCTACACTAGTAGAGAAGAATTGACCTCTAAACAGGCATTGCAGGGGGTGCTGAGCGCGGGGTGTTAGTACTGATTCGAGTTTTTTCTTGATTACTTATCGATATTCAATGAAATTCGAAAAAAAATCAATACAAGTTATTCAATTTATCGTAACATATATTTTGGTATAAATTCAATGTATAAATATAGAGCCGTTTTCGAGAAAATATAGAATTAATGTTCAAAAAAGGCCTATTTACCAGATTTTTTTTCTAGAGAGAGGGTATTTTTTTGAGAAACGTAATCAATACAATTTATTAATAATGTCCTTAAGTATCCCCTTCATTTTTTATATGGTAATCGTACATAAGGAAACTTCAATCAACCTAGGTGTTTTTTTGAATTTGGGCGATGTAATCCCCTTAAATCCAAATCTTTATTGCAATATCACATGTGTTTCAAAAGTCCTTAATAGTTAAACAAGTGCACAGCGACCCCGGTTTTCCTTTTCGGAAGTGAGTCCGCGGCTCCAGTAGACTTCAGCCCTGCTAGGCCCCTACGGTTTTGCTGACATCTCTTTGGAGCTCACATGGAACACTAGGCGCCGTGGCCAATTTGGACTCGAACCGGACCGTTACCGGACGGCCATACGGCTAGTTACCGATTGCTCGCCATCTGCAAGCCCACACCTATGGTGGCTGTAATCCGGTGTCGGGATCTCGATGGTTGGGGCATGAGGAAGGCCGTGTCCTCATTCGTATTACTACTTCACAGAAGGAGGCGACTGCCTGCCATTCCGCCTCCCTTCGGACATGGCCTGTACAGGACCTAGCGCGAAATATGCCTCTGCGCGCCACCGATCATGTCCTCGTGGGGGCGGACGTGGCGGTGCTGCGCCCAAGCGGGGTACACCACTTCTGTATGCTCCACTGTGTCTTCCGAGCAGGTTGTTATCACTTCTATGGTACGAACTCAGTTTCGCCACGTCGTTCATACCGCGTACATCGAAGGACTGGAACAATTTGCCTGCTGCGGTGTTCCCATCCGATTATAATTTAGGTGTCTGCAAGGCTAGAAAGAATAGGTTATAAATAATCAACAGTTGCCTCACTGCTTAATATCATGTGGGATCGCAGTCAAGCACTAGTTTATACCACTAAAAAAACAAACGAAGGTCTTTTACGACAAAATATTTACCCTAAAAGAGTCACTTGAACAAACTAATTACAAGATGGCGTCACAGGCTTATCCTACTTGACTGTCAGGACTCGAAATAATGAAGGAGGCTTGAAACGTGTCGGCAGATTAATAATGGCCGCCTTTCACTTGCCTAAATAATGGCGAAAACAATATTTGGGGGTTTTTTATAACTTTGAAGAAACTTGACCTCATTAAAAATATGGTGAAGAGATTTTAAGTTTCAAAGATCAATGATCAAAGGTAAAGTGTAAAGAATCTATGTACAAAATTTCATAACTGTGTCATGACAAATCATAAAGTTACAAGCTTGTTTTGTTACATTGTTGTTCGCACAAATACGCGGTCACCGAGCCATCCGGGTGACTTAGGGGTTGTTTTGCTCCCGCACCCAGTTGTGAGCTGGCTCCTAATGCACGCTATGACCGGCCGTGACCTATGTTGTACTTGTATTAGTGTTGGTGGTGTCCAACTTGTAACCATGGTATAAAAATTATACTATACTTGCTTTTGCCCACGGCTTCGCTCCTTCTCTACCGTACTACCTATACCAATAAATTAACAGGTTTTGGATTAAGTTTTTCTTAAAGATTAGACGGGATAAAAAAAAAAAAATATCCTATGTCTGTCTCCTGGTTCTAAGCTACCTTCCCACTTCCACCAAGAAGATTTTAGCAAACCGTAGAAACCCAGCAGGGTCGAAGCTTACCGGGGCAATGGTTAATGTGAAAGTGTACCCTAAGGCCCTGGAACGAAGGAAAAGAAGGAACAGGAGTGGGTTTTTAGTCAGTAAAAGTCTGACACTATCCTCCGTTCCGCCCAAGGGTGGGAGATGTCATTGCATCATTTTCCCACATAAAAAAAAAACAGGTAGCAATTATGCTACTTATCACTATTCAATAAAATAGTGGCATTATAGTCTAAAAAAACAGATTTGTAAATCTTTTGGACATCAACCAACCTTGTTACGCTTCCACATTAAAAAAAAACTCAATATCAATTTACCCTTTCATCCATAAAAAATAAACAACTCAAAACAATCCAGATCCACTGCACAACCAATCATTTATACAGTGGCAATCAACTCTCATAACAGAGAATGAAACACGCTTCCATTCTGACAACGTTTGGCAACGAACGTAAAAGGGTATGAAATCTGTCAGCATTGGGATTGCATTTATCCGGTCTGTTTGCTGACTCACACAGGGTTGCCAATGCTATTTTACGATTTGTACAATTGTTTTATTTTCTTGGTAGTTTTTGATAAAAAATATTAAAAGTACTGGTTCCAATGAAATACCACTTTGGCTAGTGGACAGCTATGACCACTTCTTCTTCTTCTTCTCGAATCGATGGTTTCTGTTTATCTAAAATTTTTGGGCCCAGTAGCGTTTTTGTGCATTTGGAGGGTCATTTTAGGCAATAAGTGGCAATTGTTTGGTCAAGAGCACCGCACTCGCACTGGTAGTCGGAGGGGTCTGTAATCCGCTTTGCCAGTTGTGTTTGCAACGGTCTACTTGCTATGTTTACCACTGAACAACTAAGAGCCAATTTCGCTACTGAAGTTCAAGAATTACCAGTGTTAGTAACCCAGAGCAATGACAAAAAACAATTATAACTTTTGACCGCAGTTTAGATATGCTAACTAAATCGTCACTTCTTTCTTTTTTATTATTATCGATATACTCGCCTATCAATAATAAAAAAATTCTGATCCTCGAGTTCAGTTATATTGTTGAAAATTGAACTTAAACTAACCCATTCTTAACTAACTAACATTTAATAACTCAATAATTTTAATTAATTCTCATAAAAAAGCAGGATCAACTTAAATAATTATAATTTAGTCCCATATAAAGTAAGATCAAATTAATGTTTTCAATTATTTTTAATAAATATTTTTTTTAGTACTTATTTTTAAGATGTCTACGAAAAGCCACTTTGGTGATACTTAAAAATTACCAAAAATATGGCTATAACTTCTGCCTCATCTTTTGGAAAAAACAGGTCTGACATTATCCACGGTCCACTACGAAAAAAATACCACTTAGGTATAATTTTTTAACTGGAATATTACTTACATGGCAACACCACCGCCAGTGAACGCAGCCGTCACCCGTCAGCGTCCCACTTCAAATACATCCAATCGGATTACGTTTTTCATCGGGTCCCTTTCTCAACGAAACATTGCCCGGAACGCCCGGATACACTTTTTTTGGCGTATATTGCCCGGTCACAGTGTATATTGCTCGGATTTTGGACAAGGGACAGACAGATGTTCTTAAAATTGGGTCAAGGACTTTGTTAGACGTTTATAGACATGGATTAGATCAACAAATGAGATATACAGGGTGGCGCCGACAATACGACAATAAATTAAACTACGTATACCTCATGATGTTCGCAGTCTGTATACCGAAAATTATTCGAATACATCAAGTAGTTTAGTCACAGGACATAATAGCGTAATAACAGGATATTATGTTTCATTTTCGGCATTTTCTACATGATATATATAAAGTTTATGATTAGGTACAAAAAAATCTTTGCCAACTGAGAAAAAAATTTTGTGTTCTTTTTTGTTTACGATTTTATGCTATTTAGTTTTTTTTTTTAAAAAGCTGTTTATTTTTTGGTAGTTCAATAATATTCGTATGGGCTAGTACTACGATTATTTTAATTTATTGTTGTATTATCGGTGCCACGTTGGGTATAAAAATACCCATGAAGTTTGAAAAAAAAATAAAAATGATTAATTTAAAGACAACTCTTGGATTCGATTTGGATCTAATGTGGACATTATGTGGTAATATCACTTATTTCTATATTAGTTCAGAATTTAGTACTGTTACAATAAAACAAATTACATTATTAAATTAAATTACAATTGTCACTAAATTAAATGTCACGGAAAAAATTAAGATGTCACTAAAATTTTTTCCTTGACATTTAGTCATGGAAAAAAAATTTAAAATGAAAAATGCCCATTATAAAAGGGTAGTCTGATGACAACTTTGATATAAAGAAATCGTACGGGCATTATCTATAGTGCCATATTTTTATTTCAAACATAGAATCGAAATTTAAAAATATTTAAATGAAGAATGCAAAGGGTAACTAAAAAACATTCCAGTGAGTTTTTGTCAGTAAAATTCTCTACAAAGTGTGTGTTAGAATATTCATGAATATGTAAAAAAGGTTTTTATTTTTGTAAAAACTATTTTTTTATGGTTTATAGGTTCGCGTTTGACCACTATCTCGCCTAATGGTGATATTATGTTAGTTAGGTATTCTGAATAATTTTCAAAGACGCGAAAATAGTTGCCATATATTTTTTAAGCTTTCTTCATAAACTGTATTTTTATGAGTCCTAATGAAATTTTATTATAGTAGTTAGATTTACAAGTATTTTATATCTATTTTATATTCCAATCACATTCCAATTTATCTGCACTTTTTTTCTATTATGTGTATTTTAATAATATGTATTATTTTAGGTTTACTTTTCAACGTCTGCACTTCGAATCATTTTGCACTGCATGTTTTTAAATTCTTCTGTGTATAGGTATAGTACGCGGCAAATAAATTGAACCATTTGCTATGGTTATGCGCAGCCCCCCACTTCGATGGAGACCAGAAAATCATTTATAATCGTCACATAAGTTGAACCATCATGCTGGTCGACCTTTAATGCCCAGTAACCAATTTTCGGGTCTCAATCAAAGTCTGCGTGTAACCATATCAAATGGTTTAACTTCTTCTTCTTCTTATCGTATCGATGGTTTTCTTTTCCCTCAAAGTTTTTGGGCCCAGTAGGTTGCCACGTTTACAGCGGCCTCAGTGGCATTAACTTATTTGCCGCGTACTATATTTTCTGTTCCTTTCATCAAATCCAATCACGCTAATTCAAAATTGACAGCAAATTTGTTTTCTATTCTACTTAAAATAATTTTAGTAAGAATTGTTTGGATTTTAGAGTAAGTTCGATCACAAGTTAGTATTAGAATTTATACTTTTCCATTAGTTCTTTCAAATCTAAAGTTTCAATTATAAAAACTCAATATGTTGCTAATTGCAAAATTTATTCAGACCATAAAGGTAGACTGAGCTATTGAGAAAATATGTACTCCTTTATTTTTGAGATTAAGCCTTATGAAACTGAGGAACCCACAAAAAATCTTTTAAATGTCATCAAATTACTCTTCCTAGTAATCGCAATCTGTCAACACGGTTGTTTGCAGCGCTGCATATGGCTTCGATTCCCGAACAGAACAAATATTTATGTCGCCTACAAACAGTAAATAAAATTGTTCTGGGGTTGGAGTTTATATTACAAGAGTTATTAAGATTAATAATTAAGAGAAATAAAAGATAAGAATAATTTATTTTCAGAAAAAATACATTCAGATGAGTTGGTTTCCTGGAACTCACACTAGGATTCCCTGTGATGTGAGATCCAGGCTCCTTCCATACTTCACATTGCATTCAAAATTCAGAATTACTATTGTAGAACAACCTTTATCAATATTATTAATCTATATTATATAAAAGCGAAATAGCACTCACTGATTAATCACAAAATCTCAGAAACTATAACACTTATAAACTTAAAATTTGGTAGGTAGGTTTCTTATAGGGTGTAGACATTCGCTAAGAATGGATTTTACGAAACTCCACCCCCAAGGGGGTAAAACTGGGGTCGGAAGTTTTTATGGAGAAACCGACTTTCACGAAGATGAAGCCGTTGGCAGACGCTAGTAATAAATATACGAATGATAAATTTTTTGGCGGGATAAAAACCTGTTGCATTATTATGTTAAAAAAATATATATATTTTCGAGTCGATTAAAACCGATAGAGAGCTGCTATTTGGGTTTTTATCAAAGCCCAACATTGATACTTTATTTTGACCTACACTGTTAATTAATTTACCCTCAACTGACCTCAGTTTTATAAGGTATTTTTTCTAGATTAGACATTTCATTGTCTTTCAATTACTTGTACAAACATTTATTACTACATGCCATTCATAAAATAGAATAAAACTTTATTGTAAACCAAAGAAGTAACACAATCTATATATATATATATTTTGTGCTCATCAGTACGAAGCTCGAATTGCTATCTTATTCAAAATTCTTACATTTGCATATACTCGTCTCGAGAATCAATTCTTGTTATGACTATTTTAGTATAGTTTAGTTTGACTATTAATACAATTGTAATGTTATAAAAACTCTTCGCTTTATATACAACTAGGTTATGAGTTTCTCTGATATCTTTTTCTGTAATTTATGTTTTAATTTTCACGATATAAGTGTTTATTACTTTTTTGTCTAGTTATTTACGGTTATTGCTATTACTACCACGCATAGTACTGGTGTGTCATGTGTGTATGTGTGCTGTGTGCAGTTTTATCACCAAAAGTAAACGGGTTAATAGAACAGTTGCCCATCGTTGATAATATCACCAACTACAATAAGTAAACGGGCTTATAGAATAGTTACTCATCATGATTTTCAAAGTAGACAGGTACTCTTACAGCTACACTATCCCCACATTTGTTGCCACCACCACTCATCACCATAACTGTCATCATAATCCAAGAGCTCAACACTAAAATATAAAACGATTAAAATATATAGCACATTATGATACGATATAATAATATAAACTGATGGTGAGGCAGAATAGTCTAAAGACCTTAGCCTGCCCAAATGGGACAAAGAAAAAAATTTAAGATATGCACGTATAAGAAAACAAATGGAAGTTTTTGCCGATATATCACAAAAAACTACAATCACAAGTATTGCTGTCGAATAAATAGTAACTAAATAATTTTTCTTCACATGTGTGTTGAAAAAAATTTTATGATACACTTGAATATTGCTGATTACCATTCTCGGCTCTCTTAAGGCCCTCGGCTTCGGCTTGGATTTAAAACCGCCTCAGCGGTATTCACCAACATTACACACTTGTATCATAATGTACTATTCTCTCATTATATTAGCCCAATAACTATTGAGCCCTTGTATCTTAAAAATATAGACAGTAAACCTAGAGCTTCAACCTACATTACATTACCATAATACAAACCCACATAGTTCTTTAGAAACACGACACAATTATGTAAATTCCTGTAAAATATACAACATTGAGTACTTTATTCATACAATTTAATAAAGAAAACAAGTGATTTTAACTTTTAAACACAAATATTATGTACAAAGAGGAGACTATACCACTTATAAGGATCCAGGTAAGTTTGATTTAAAGGCTGTCTGTCTATTGAAGCGGAGCGGGACAGAGCGGATGAATTAATTTCACATATTTCTATCTTCGTTCCGCTCAGCTTCAGTTGTCATCACTTTTATAGGTTGAGCGGAGTTTACGTGAAAGCTACGGTTTTGAAATTTACTTGAAAAAATTCGTTGTGCCTTTTCGAAAGCTCTTTGCTCTTTTTTCTAAAAACAAAGCCAAATCAAGCCTTCAGTATCCGGTGGGATGTGGGAGTAGAAGGATGGGGAAACCTCAAGTGTACCTGACGTTTTCTCACATTTTAAACATTTGACCTTAAGATCAAGATCACTTCAATGACCTCTTCTACTCCCACTTCCCATCGGATCCCGAAGCAGTGATTTTTAGTGAAAAGTCTTTATTCGTAACAAAACCATATGTAAATGTTTTATCCTCAATGTCCCGTTACAGTATGACCGTATCTGTCAGTGCTCGATTACATTGCCATACATTTGTGTTTGCGCGAGCGATGACGCGGCTCGCTGCTGCAATGTACGACGAAACGAACAACGCGCCGCGCAACGCGCCGCGTTTCCGTAAACACGGCCTTAGTCCTTTTTCCTCTCATATTTGCTGCTTATCCTGCCTTGTTGCTTGCACTTCTCGCCTCCGCTTCACTAGTCAAGGACATTTTTCAACACTGCTCCAAGTTCCGCTTCGATGGACAGGCAGCCTAACAAAGTTGTTGAAGCTCGAATACTTTAACTAATAACTTTAATTGGTATAATTTAAGCGGTCTTGAGTTTCGGAATCATTTTGTAATTTACTTGAGAGTCTTTAATACTCAGTTTGCTGTAAATAGATTTTAAGTGATTTAATTTTTATTTGTTTTGGTTGTTTTTAAACGCTAATTTAGTGACGTTGACACTCAAATTTTTATACAAGTACTATGATTATTCTAACCCATTCTAGAAAGTCAGTCGTCCAGTCAGTAGATTAGAGTAATCTGCAATGTAATATAGGTAGGTATGTGCTCTCAATTCACTAAGCCTCCATTTCTAGAATGGGTCCCGACTGCTACAATTTATCTTGTATTTAAAATATTATATAGTTACGTGCAATCGGGTACAACGACTTCCTTGTTTTAGGGCTTTTTCATGTATACTCAGAAAAGCAGTCGGGTTTTTTAGTTTTTTAAATTACCGTTTTTTTTTTTTTTTTTTAGTAAATGTCGGTGTAAATAACGCTTTAATTAAAATATTGTATGTTAAATAACGTCAAGCCCAGTTACAATACAACTGGACGTAAAATAAAAGTCAGTTACCTACGTAATAACGTGGCTTTATTTACTTTGCCGGTACACATATTTACTCTGACGTGGGGACCCAGTGGTCTAGATTTAAATTGCGTTAGATTTTTTAACACCCATGTATGTTTGTAGGGGTCCAGCAGGGCCGAAGCCTACTGGGGCCATAGGTTATGTGAGACTGTCACCAAAGGCCCCAGGATAAAGGCAAGGAATGGAAAGGTAGGTTTTTAGTCAGTAAAAGTCTGACACTGTTTCCCGCCCCACCCAAGGGCGGGATTCGTCATTGGATGATTTTACCTACGTTAAAAAAAAAAAAAAAAAAAACCCATGTATGTTCTACCATTACTCATTTTAAAGTCAGTGTAACTAAAGTCAGAGAGAGCAGTGGTAGCCGAGTGTTAACGGCCCCGACTTACGATTAGTAGGTCGCGGGTTCAAGCCCGGCCAGGCACATTACTTTGTGTAATTTATTTCATCACCACTGCTCTCAAAACGGTGAAGGAAAACATCGTAAGGAAACCGGCATGTCCTAGAACCAAAAATTCGAAGATATGTGACATCCACCAACCCGCACTGGGCCCGCGTGGTGGATTACGGCCCATTCCCTCTCTTTAGAGAGGAGGCCTGTGTCCCAGCAGTGGGGACATTAAAAGGCTGATGATGATGATGATGATGAGGTAGATTTTACATCAAGTTTTGAAAATGAAAATTATCGCAACATGAATATCAATAATACGGAAAATATATGAATTTTTTTTTGTTATCTAACCAGTTTATCAAGAAATATAATAAAAAATGGAAAACTAACTGTGAAATTAATATGAAATTGGTATAAAAGCAAACGAGCTAAATAATTATAAACAAGTATATCTGTCTCTCTCGCCAAGACGATGTTTTCTATGGCGGCCGTGTGTCGTGATGGACTTTGACGTCATAGACCATATCGGACTTCTGGTTCTTATGAGCAGCCTTGAAGCTTTAGAACTCCATTGTTTATGAAGATATTTTAAAAATTCTTTCATAAATATAAACAACTTTTATTATGGGACCAAACCTGAAGTCGCGAAAAAATTCAGCAAGTTCAGTACATTTTGACCCTTTAGGTTTACTAGAGTTAAAAATAATTTATGCTAAAAATAATTTGACTAGCCTGTTGATCTAGTGGTCAGGGCCACAAGCCCTGACTGCTATGCCGGAGATGATGGGTTCGATTACCACCCAGGACAAATGTTTATGTGATGAGCACGATCATTTGTTCTGTATCTGGGTGTAATTTATCTATTATATATATTTAGAAATATATAAGCATGTTTATCAGTTTTCTAGCACTCATAACACAAGCTCTGCTTAGCTTGGGCCTAGGCGGCGTTGGGTGACAGATGCGGTAAAAAAAAATAATAAGCAAATAAAAAAATATATACATAAATATTCCTTTATGTCAAAAATACCCGTAAACTGTTGTGACTGGATTATGATACTTTTGACAAAGGCCGGGAAAAAAGTTCGTATTACACATATTATTCATTCATACTTCAGCGTGTGTGTGCAATACTTTAGCTCCAAAGTACCAAACAAATCAATACCTCTTTTTGACCGCCTTTTTCTGGTAAAAGTCAAGTCCAAAGACCTTTTTAAAGGTTTGTCCTTGAAGAAGACGACTTAAGATGATTTGCATAAGTATAAAGAAACCTAATTCTAAGGTTCTGAAGTTTTTTCGGGGTTTAAGAGTAAGGGCGTGGACACGAATACGGATGATTCGCAAAAGTAATCGTGGGTTCCTAAACTATATACAAAAGTGTGTGTCAACCTTGACCGAACGTCTCGACGACAGACAGTCTATCAATATTATCTAAGGATTGGTAGTCTGATGTCTTCAAGAGTATTTGTTTGGACTAAACTACTTCTACTTAGAAGAAATTGAAAAATAAAAATGCCTTGTGGATTTTTTGAGGAATATTTAAGAGCAAGCGGAACCAATATGATTTCTTTTTTACCAATGCTTTTTAAGGAGAAAATTAAAATTACAATAAAAACAAAGGACGTTTATTTGTGCCTCACACAATCGTATAAACTAAATAATGAATAAATAAAATTATATTAGGTACAAAGGTTAGGTAAATGACAAATTTCAATATTATTATTATTAACACATTAGTTTTTGAAAAGTCGCTTGGTTTAAGTATTACAATAAATTATTAAGTTTAAGAAAATCATAGTTGTAATCTATATTTCAAAAAAACAGTGTGGTAAATATTTACAGGTATGCAGAACAAGGAGTAAAGAATCCTGCAAACTTCCATTGAAAAAGGAGGATCCTCCGAATGTTCAGTCTGGTCCGAATCACTGATCGATAGTTGATTTCGGACTCTTGTATATTATTTAATAGCAAGGATAAAGATAGAACTACACTGCGCACACGTGTGCCACACACGCCGATCTGGTCGCGTCGGTCTCCATAAATTTTATATGGAAACTAGACTTGTAGAGCTACACTTGATACACGCCACGCGACTTCACGCGACATCGTTCTACGTACAAATCAGTCGTATTACACTTGTACATCGGTCTAATATAGTTCTGGCTTAACTCCGATACCACGATAGCCAGGATTTTGAATTTTAGTTCCTATGTTCAAATAATTTGTAACGGTCTCGAAACTATATCGAAATCATATCTATATTATAGACACAATAGATTGTGCAATATCAAAGTCTAAATTTCCATATTACAAAGCTAAACTAGATTCAAAAAGCTTTTATAACTCTCCAGTGCCACATAAAACCTGAAAATTGATAATGACAACACACTTTTTATTACTGTTTAGTCCAATGTAAAAATGTAAATATACTAAATTAGTGTGGGTACTAACACTAGTGTTTTAATGGACACATTACGGCACAAGATAATTACTTAAGCAATATGTCGCTATCAATTACTATTACCTAATTATATTGGGTTTTGGGCATGGATAGGTAAATGGACTTAATGTCTACTTAGTGGCGATTTGGACATAATTTATTTATAGGACATAGTATCCGAATTGACACATTTTTATTTTAATATTTTTCACTGATGATTCGGACACACATTGTTTAGTATAGTCAGATAAATAGTTTTTAAATATAATATTATATGAAAAAAAAATCGTTACCAAAACTTTTTTGATATATAAAATAGAATAAACTTTATTGTATACCAAAAATAGTAATAGTAGTATCACTGGATTTAAAACGGCTGTTTGGGATAATAATTCTTTTTTGTATTATATTTTAAAACTTTTTTATCTGACTGTACTAAATAGCTGCAATAAAGTTGGTGGTGTGTAAAATCATCAATGAAAAAATATTATAAACAAAAAGGTGTCGATTAGGACACTGTGTCCGAACATATTGTGTCCGAATCGTCACTAAGTCAGTAAATGTTAAACTATTTTAGCTGAGCATACATAAAGCTAATTTGTTTGCCAGATATATATTTCAAAGTAATGATTGATAGTAATGGATACCTTAATGGTATATTCAAAGCATATAAACTTAATGTACAGAACTTTGACAATAGAGGGTATGTACAGTTAACGACAAAAATTGATTACCACTTGAATTTTTTAACATTTTTTTTAGTAAAGGTCGGGAAACGAGTAAACATTAAGTAATTATACACTGTTAAATTTTGATCGTTTTAATCCCGTAGAGGGTCGATTCGATGTGTAAAAAAAAAATTAAAAAATAAATTAAACTCGAATGAATTCGAGTTTACTTTATTTTTTTATTTTACTTTATTTTTTGACGCATGTATGAAATTAATTTCTTTAACTAAATCGTCAGCTGAGCAAGGCCAATGACCTATAGGTAGTTAGTACTCAACGACCGACAACTACTTACAAGGTCATCGACTCATTTACTTAAAGACATTAGTTTCGTATATGCGTATATTAAATCGAGTTTTAAAAGTACTTTTTTTATTTTATCTTTAAAAATCGATAGTGTATCATATACCAGATCGATCCTCTACGGGGTTAAAACAATCAAAATTTAACGGTGTATTTTGTTGCTATTAAGTGTACATAGAGCAGATTATCATCATCATCATCATCATTTCAACCGAAAGACGTCCACTGTTGGACATAGGCCTCCCCCAAGTGTCGCCACAACGAACGGTCCTGTGCATCTCGCATCCATCGCATTCCCGTGACTCTCACCAGGTCATCGGTCCACCTTGTGGGAGACTGTGGAGATGAAACCGCCGCGCGAGGACCGACGCGACGATCACACACATTTGGCGGCTAACGCTATTTCGCTCGCACGACAGCGCTGGCTGTTATCTCTATCCTTGTCTATTAGTGACTATAGGTTTGCAACTGTGATGACACTGATCATAGATGTGTGAGTTTCGAGTCCAAGTTTTCTGTTTGCGATGTTCGCGCATAACGTATCTTGCCTTATAATATATTAATCTATGACCACAATTTATTGTCTATGACTACAAGTCATTGATATATTATATGGGAAGATACACTAAAATTACGAAACAAAATCAGTTGTTTCATAGGGTAAAACATGGCTAAATACCCCGGGAGCACAAGTGGATTGTCTCTCGATTAATCAGATCAGAGATGAATTGTATGTTATTTTATTTATTTTTCAAGTTACTCTTTTTTTATACTTTATACTTTTCTTTATTTATTTGTGCGATTGCTTCTGTAAGCAAAGTGCGAAGAATATTTTTACACGACAGGTGTTCTTGACGGGTCATCTCTCCCATTCGTAAATTATATCGATTAGCCAAATGTCTCTTTTATGTGACAGTTATCCCAAAATAGAGACGTCCACAAAAATTGCTGTTCATCCTTTTAAAATATTAAACGTATTTTTTTTTACTTTTCATAAATTTGTAGGCAACCTGCCAGTTTTACAAATAACATATTTTGCTGGTTTTTACTAAGAGATATAAAGTAATTTCAAATAATGTCGTGGCAACTAACATCTACACCTTACCATCACTTATTACCACTTTATTACCTTAACATTTGTACCTAAAATGTATTGTTTGCATTTTGTTTTTGTAGACTGTTGTTGTTTTGGAACAAAATATAAAATATATATTTTTTATTTGATATAAACTAGTGCGTGACTGCGATCCCACCTGTTGGTAAGCAGTGATGCAATAGTTGATGGTGAGGCGCACTAGTTTATTAAGGGCCTGTTTTCTCTAGCCTTGAAGACATCCAAATGTCGCTCCGCAAAATGTAATGAACAGGTGATGTTTTATTCGCGATTTCAAGGTTTAATTGTGTCAATTCAGATGTTATGTTGCTTGTTCGAAAACGCAACGTTAAAAGGCCTCGCCCAAGAAATGGCTGATGACCTGGGTCGTGAGAATTCGAAAATATTAGGTACCAGTGGCACAAAACTAGTCGTTATGGCGACGCTTAAGAACGGCCAACCCGAGGTAATTTTTTTTTTCATACAACCACTCTGACGTGATTATGATGTTATTACACATCTTTCTCCAGATATTATGGATTCACTAATGTCTTATAGATATTATCTAGGCTTCTATAGATATCAAAACATAAATTTGTGTAAAACTAATCCAGTAAAGACCTCTGAAAATCTGTTATTTTATGTGAACATTGGCCCTCCATAATGTACTCATGTATTAAAAATATAAAAAGTACGTCTATAGAAGCCTTGCACATTTAATCGAAATTCTGATTAATTTCATTTCATTCATCGAAATATCATTTAATCGAAATTCTCTTTCAAGACAAAGTTTTCTCAAAAACTTTGAAGGGCTCTAAAAAAGGTTTTAGGCGTTATCTCTCTTTTTTCGCGTCACCTCTTCATCAAGTATCTCATTGAATTACGTTAGATGAAGCTAAAAGCTTTTAAATCATGCTTGACGTTTACGATAGGCGAATGGGGAAGGCCCCTCTTAAGTGAAATAATGTTTATGATATTAGTTTCATTTTTACTTTTTTCACAGACCGCGCCACGGTTCCGTACCCAAAGGGTAAAAACTCTATTACTAAGACTCCACTGTCTCTCTGTCTGTCACCATGCTGTATCTGGTAAACCGTGACAGCTAGACAGCTGAAATGTATTTCTGAAGGCGTTATAACTACAAACTCTAATAATAGAATAAAATAATTGTTGAAGTGGGGCTCTAATACAAAAATGTATTTTTTTTTACTCAAATTTTAAATAGTGGTAACGGAACTCTTAGTATGCGAGTCGGACTCACACTTGGCTAGTTTTTTAGACTACAATATTAGTATGAATTGCTATTAGTTTCTTATTTATTAACACATAATAGAAGATTAACTTTGACAATAGCCATCCGCCATTTCTTTCATTCTTAATATTTTTTTCATTCTCATTTGAAACGGTTCCGATCTCACTTCAGTCATTTAAAATAATGATTTTGCTAAGATACGCCTATAGATACTAAATGCAGAATAACGTACAGAGGAAATTATTCCATTATACTTATTTCCGCACGACTCCTGATAATATTTGGCCGAAATGGTTTCATATTTTATCAAAATTAGATTACCTTAAGGAGGGCTCGCCATTTTGTAAGATAGAATTCAATTATATAATTTATGAACACGCTTTTGGTGTTTTGGCGTTATGAATAGATATTTGGAAATAGTGTTATGAAATGAATTCATTGCTAATGATGAATCAATTTTGATGACACCAAAGCTTCTAGCCAGAAAATCTAATTTATCAAGTACCGGTTTTTTTTTCAATTACCGGCTTGGCAAATTTGCAAAAAAATATACACAAAAACAGTAATAATATTATTATATTCTTCTATTTTACAATATAGAGACGCAATTGAGATTTTTAGGTGAAAAAGCATTTAAAAATAAAAATATTTCACGTTATAAAGCTCAATCTTTAAAGTAAGATCTCAATACTTACCATAATTATACTAAGAAATATTTCTTTCTTTGATTTTTCTTTCTTTCTTGCTTTCTTTCGGTTTTTTTTATTCTTTCTTAATCGATAAATTAATTACGTTTTAGAAAATACTTAAAAAAATTAAGAACACACAAATACAAAACCAAAACCATACAGCATGAGCGCATGTCGAAATTCTCCACAGATTCAAACAGCCATACCACATTCAGCACAGACCAAAAATCATTTATGTTTTTTTTTTATTCGGCAGGCAGAAGAAGGCACAAACAGAACATCAGAAGGTGAAGACAATGATGGGAGCGAGGTCAACGCTGGTTCATCACGAGTTCTATCAGCTGCCACGTCTAGGGAAGAAGATGATGACTCCAGTAACAATGCTAGCAGTGAAAGCAAGAGCCCAGGACAGAAGTTCGTAGAATTTTTTGATTACCCATTTAGATTATGAATAAATTTAAGTTAAAAATTAAGATTACTCCGATAATACGAGATACTAAAATTACCTCACAGTCTTAGTTTGACAGATTTTACAATACCAATTTAAAATTGGAACAGAAGTATATACCTTCTGTTTCAATTTTACGTACATTAATCCTTGCTTGATTTATTATCTTCTGATATTATGAATCAATTTAAGACACACTTTATTTTGATTCATAGTTTAGTAGACAGGCATCTCACGAGTATGAGTTACTAAGTAGGCTCATCTTTTGCGCAATAAATAATTAAGTAAGTAATCATGTATTGCGCGAAAAGATTAGTCAGGTTCTAAAAAAATATGCAGTTTGCATCCTGACATGTTAAATGAACAAAAATATAGTGAACTATTTTTTAAACTGACTGATACTCGTATTATTGTAGTAAATAAATATATTGAATTATGCATAAGAGCTGAAAATTGCAGGCACTTTTAACATCAGCATCATTTGAACTGTTTTGTGTCCAATGTTATGAAAAAAAGCAATAATAAGTATTGCGAGACCACCCCCGCCCCCTCGTGTAGAATAAGTTGATAATTTATTTTTATGTTTACCATTAATTCATCAGGTTCAGCATTTTGATCATCGTTCAACAAATATGTTTAATTAAGGCCTGCTATTGACGGACGTGTAGCTTCATAGACGCGTATTCGTCATTATACGCTCGGCGTAAGCCTGCGTGATACTTACATACAAAACTATGTCCTACTGTCCATGGGCGGATAGCTTCATGCACGCGTATTCGTCATTATACGCTTGATGTACGCCTGTGTGAAACTTACATACAAAACTATGGCCTACTGTCCACGGTCGGGTAGCTTCATGCACGCATATTCGTCATTATACGCTTGGTGTACGTCTGCGTGAAGTTTACATACTAAACTATGGCCTACTGTCCATGGGCGGGTAGCTTCATAGACGCGTATCCATCATTATACGCTTGCTGTACGCCTGCTTGAAGCTAACATACAAAACTGTGGTCTATCCATGGACATGTAGCTTCATAGATGCGATTTGACGGCACGATGCTGCCGCTTCGTCTTCAAAATTTCTAGTTTCATATGTAAATTTCACGCAGGCGTATACTAAGCGTATAATGACTTATAAAGCTACGCAACTGTGGACAGTAGGACTAAAGGTATCAATAATTTTAGACTAAATCATTTCCTCGACCGTATCAGGTAACTATTAAGTTTTCACTGGGTTTTAAGGCTACAAGTAACGAAGTAAGAATATTGCTATTACTGTTTTTTTCTGGCTCTACAAAGAAGTATCTGGCAGTGTAGAGTGCTAATTTTTTTATGAAGATGTGTACAATTTTCACAATTTAATCAATTCACTAAATTCTTTTGAAAATATGTAAACAGAAGACAAATTTGAGTGAAAAAAGGACACTTTACCTACAACACAACAATGATAGGCACACGAAGTGTATAAACACACACAAAAATTCTACACGTACCTACCAACATAAAGAGTGACTGGTAATTAGTGAACGATACTTAAACACGTGATTGTAGTCATGATAACAAACAACTTTTAGTATGGGACCAAAACTGAAATCGCGAAAAAAATCTGCTGGTCAGTACATTTGTGTTCATCTAACTGGTCAAAACGTACTGATCATGGCTGATTTTTATAGCGATTTCAGGTTTGGTCCCATAGTAAAAGTTGTTTGTTATCATGACTACAATCACGTGTTTAAGTATCGTTCACTAATTACCAGTCACCCTATATATGTATTATATTTATTATATTACTAACTGTCCCGGCAAACTCCGTACCACCAAATATTCAATTAATATTTTTTTTTCTTACCTTTTAAATCTTCCAACATTTCAAGACCAAAATGAACCTAATCGGTCCAGCCGTTCTCGAGTTTTAGCGAGACTAACGAACAGCTATTCATTTTTATGTATAAGAAGATTATTTATTGTACTACGTGATACATATAAATAGGACACTAAAACATGTACATCGGGTAGCCTTATTTATTATTTATTTATTAAAACTTTATGCACTACTAAGAAACACTGTATAAAACCGGGCTTTATGCCTTAGGCATTTTCTACCAGTCGACCTTATCGCATTTCACGATATCTTCCAAGCAAAGAGGTTTAAATTTAAATAATATTAGATTTACTTTACACTCTTTAATGCCTAGTTACAGGAACGAATTTTAGTGCTATAATAATCACATTTTTCTAAACAATATCAATGACTTTTGGCAATTCATTCAGTATTTGTAAAACTCTTGACGCACTCAATTTTGGTTCCACAAGCCGGGCATGAGTATTTCATACGTAGTTCCATTGGCATACATAATTGGTAACACCGCTACATCTGCCAACGGCTTCACTTGACAAAGAAGAAAATATAAGAAACGGCGAATATCCAAATGAGGCCCTGGAACCAAGGCAATGAAGGAACTGAGTAGGTTTTTAGTCAGTAACAGTCTGACACTGTCTCCCGCTCCACCCAAGGGCGGAAGATGTCATTGGATGGTTTTACCTACCATAAAAAACACCCTTACGTTGTTGAAACTTCTACGGTCCGGAATAAGCGTTTTGCCTCGTCATTTATACCGCGTACATCGAGGGTCTGAAATAGTTTGCCTGCTGCGGTCTTTCCGTCCGATTATAATTTTGGTGTTTTCAAGGCTAGAGTGAATAAGCTCTTAATGAACTAGAGCGTCTCACCATCAACGGTTGCACTAGTTTATATTAATTAAAAAAAAATATCCTACGGGAACATACTCCTAGGAAAGAAACTGCTACTCCAGAACATAGTTCACCCATATACCAAAAAGACATCCATATCCGTTCAGGCGTTTAAGCGTGAAGCAGTAACAAACATAACACACACAAATATACACACATTTTCACCTTTATAAAATTCTTCTTAACGATTCTATGGCAAAACTAGTTCTTTTTTCAAATTAAATTCCTTGCCTGACCCAGCATTTCATTGCATTTTGTTTCAGCATTTTTTTTTTGCATTTGGCTACAACGATACCGTCCGCTGACGCTGTTTTTAGATCCATTTATCAATACTATTTGACTGCTTGGTAGGTCACGTGGTCGCAAGACGACTGCTGAACGTCGATTCCTGGGTTTAACTCCTGGGTCAGGCAAAAAGGCTATTGGAAATTTCCATTAGGAATTACTTTGTAGTTGCCCGTTTGAATGTTAACGTTGTACCCGTGTGCCTCGGAAAGCACGTAAAGCCGTTGGTCCTGCGTCTGGTCTCTGTCTGGTCGTGTCCGATTGCTGTCTGGACTATTAGAGTAAAGGAACCGAGAGTATGTTTGCGCAAATTTGTGTACTATATATAATATCTCTTACGTACTTGACAAATCTCTGATGACATCGAAATTCGGTCGAGAGGATTATATTAGTGTGAAATGACTAATACTGTCTCATCAACATCATCATTTAAGCCGAAAGACGTCCACAGTTGGACATAGGCTTCCCCCAAATGTCGCCACAATAAACAGTCCTGTGCATCTCGCATCCATCGGATTCCCACAACCCTTCAGGTCCACCTTGTAGGAGGCCTTCCAACACTGCGTCTTCCGGTACGCGGTCGCCGTACCAGAACCTTTCGGCCCCAACGGCCATCTGTTCTTCAAGCAGTGTGCCCTGCCTTTTGCCACTTAAGTTTGGCGATTCTTCGTGCTATATCGGCAACCTTGGTTCTCCTGCAGATACCTTCATTTCTGATATGATCACGCAATAATGTTTGATAAAACTTAATTATTTACTTTTACGTAGCTACTTTTATGAATCAGGTTAACAAAGCTATAATTCAATGTGACTTTGTCTAACATATGACCTTTGAAAATAACTGTATGTCAACAACATCTAAACGCAGTATAAACCATGAATTAATCATAAGAGTAAATGACGCATTTCATACCGCATTTATACAGATTTAATTTTGCACTTCAGTCAAATGTTCGTTCATTTTATAAAGAGTGAGTGTAGAGAATTTCTAACTAAAATGTAGTTGCTATAAAAGGCGTGCTAAGACTGTTTTAGCACGTCCATCGTAGAACCGTTAACTGAAGCAATAATGCATTTAAAATGTTGCTGAAGGTCTTTCAGGATATAAAGTGGACATTTAAGAGCTACCTAAATAGTTTTACTGTACTATACGATCTCACAATGCGATAAATACATCAGTTTTATCTTCCTGCCTTTTTTAACTTGGGAAATCATTCAATGACTTCTCCCGCTCTTGGGTGGAGCAAGAAAGCGTGTCAAACTTTTGCTGGTTAAAACCACGCCTAAGTTTTTTCTTTGCCTTGCGTTCTAGGACCCTGGGTTTTCCTTACGGAAGTCAACCATAGCCTTAGTAGGCTTCCACCCTGTTGTGCACCTACGGTTTTGCTGTCATCTCTTTGAGGTGCACTACGCGCCATCGAAGAGTCGGGCTCAGCCCTGACGGTTACCGGATGGTCAGATGGCGAGCTACCCATTGCTCGGCGTCCGCAAGCTCACGCTGATTGGAGTTGAGGTCCCTGCGACTGAGGGCGGTGTTCCATGTAATTTTTTCTGCCAAGCGTCACGCTATTACTGACACCTTAGTCTTCTTCCACATCATTCCTCCCACAGTAAAATTTATCTCCTACACAGAATATAATATTGCCAAACATTGTTAATAGGATTTTCGCTGAAAAAGGTAGCTTATTTCTAACAAACAGACTTTTCTCAAAAACTTCACAGTCAAGTTCATGTATAACTTGGCTTCGGTAAGAAGTTCAATTACAGGTAAAGCGGGTACTAGGATCTCATAGAACCAGAGGAGGTTCGCTTTGTAAAAGTTTAGTTAAATATTGAAACTAACGCTCCTTTAGTCAGCTATGCTGCAGTCGAATGCTCATTTATTTATTTAATCAAAGGATCTTTAATACGCTGTAAAAGTTACCAGGAAATCATAAAAGTATTAGAGGATCATGTGCAGAAAATGAACATAGAATGTTACATAGAACGTGGTTCATTCCCTCCTCGGTCCTGGGAAGCCCCAAACTCTTGAGAAAACTTAAAATCCAATCCTTTGATTGTTTTACAATCCTAGCTAATATTATAAATGCGAAAGTTTGTGTGTATGGATGTATGGATGTTTGTTCCACTTTCACGCAAAAACCACTGAACCGATTTCGATGAAACTTGGTACACAGGTAGACTACATCATAGAATAACGCATAGGGTCTTTTTATTCAAAATAAAGTAAAAATAGAAGCTGATTGAAGTAAAACATTTCAAATATAAAGTGCAAACCTATATATTTGAGATCGCTCTTGCATCATTCCCTACCTGCATAGGATATTTCACAAAAGTATAACGCAGGCCATCGCTTAGATTCAGCCGGATCTATGCAGTAGATTAATTTATATACACCGTTAAATTTAGGTCGTTTTAATCCCGCGGAGGGTAGATTCGGTACATGAAACCCTACCGATTTATAAAGATAAAAATGAAAAATAAAGTACTTTTTTTTAACTCGAATTAATTTACGCATGTACGAAATTGATTTCTTTAAGTAAACGAGTCACTGACCCTGTAAGTCATCGACCCTCCACGGGATTAAAACGACCAAAATTTAACGGTGTATATATTATTATATTACTTGAAATAATGGTTCTCGTTACTACTAGACTAGATTTTTTTAATATTCTCCTATTTCAATTTTTTTTAAGTACCGGACTTCCAGTAGACTTTAGTCTGCCATTGAACTTTGCTAACATGTATTTATTAAGGGAAAACCAAAAAAACAAAATACAAAACAATATGATTAAATACTCGTACGTAACCAACAAAGTTTCCCAAGCAACACACACAAAAAAACAATTGCAATAAGTATAAAACAAAAACCTACAAACAGTTAAAAAATAATGTTGAACAAATAAAGTAAAGTTTAGAAAACGAAAATTTAAAAATTTAAGAACAAGATTATAAGGTACTAGAACTTCATGAAACTACTATAGTTACTTTACAAGATCACATTACAATAGAGACTCCTTAGCTGCTAATTGAACGCATTAATTATATAGTCTTCATATGTTGTGTTAGCGCAACGAAATCTTGACGTCACCTTGACGCCAGCTGGGTCGTTCACGCTGACTTCCTAGTGCTTGACTAATATAGCTATTTATATACGTATATAGGAGGAGAGTGTTTGAGAGTGCAGATTTGATCGATAGGCTACCAATTAGTGTCAGACTGCTTACAACATAAGTATAACGGTGTGGGAAAGTGAAATCAATGTTTATACTGCACACATTTTTAAATTATTGGGAGGGTGCAAATAGACGAGTATGTTAGAGGAAATTTGAAAGTGGCGACAATGACTCAAAAATTGAAACAGAATCGTTTTGAGAATCTTGGGATGATCATGTGAAGAGGACAAACGAATGTTACTAAAAGAGAGGAAGCCCAAAGAATAGACACATGGATTGTGTGAGAAGTAATATGAAAGAAAAGGGAGATGGTTGGTTGAATATGGTGTGGACAGAATCGAGGAAAAAAACGTGTTGCGATTCCATATAACGCGGGACAGGGCAGAAAGATAATTGAGTTTGAGCTCAGGTAGGTGCAATCAAAAAATTTATAAAAATTAAAAAATGTTTTAAACGCATTTTTTTGTGAAAAAGGAAGCAATGCATTTTCTTAGATCATAAGCTTTTCATAAAAGATTTTTTTTATTGACGTCATAAAAATCCGACATCAGAAACTATAAAATTGTTCTTAAAGGCTTGCGAACAGGTCATAATAGCAGTCTCTCCATGTAAAAAATACTGGTATCTATGCATCTAGATGGATTGGTAGTCGACACCAAAATAGTTCAGAAATTGTTTGACAAATTTATTAGATAACTTACGGATGACTTTCACTGAGTAACTACTGCACCGGACACCGATATCTCGAATACTCCAATGTCACCAAGCGGCCTATATTCACGAGAACAACAAATCGATACATCGACTCGAAGCATAACTCGATTAGACTCGTCGCTGCCGGTGGCTTAAGCGGTAAGCCATGCTGGGATATAGGTTATAGTGATGTCATCACATCGATCCGGCTCTAATTTCTTTGTCGAGTTCTCCAATCGATATTTTGCTATGGTAATGATGTTTGTTTGACATTTATAGATCTTTGACAGTCGTTTCAGACAGTCAAAAGCCAGTAAATAAATAAATATATAAATCACCAATATTACCAATGGGGAACTCATAGATTTTTTTTTAATTTCATATGATACAAACTAGTGGTTGAGTAAAATCCCACCTGTAAACAGTTATGCAATCGTTGATGATGAAGAGCACTAGTCCATTTCAAGCCTATCCACTCTAGCCTTGAAGATACCTAAATTATAATCGGACGAGAAAACCGCAGCAGGCAAATCGTTCCAATACTTTGATGTATATGGTATTAACGACGAGGGGAATCACTTACCCCCGATTTCTGATTTAAGCATTTGAAGTTGAGAATTACTCAAAGTCTACTTTAGCCTGTAAACCTGTCGAAATTTAGCATTTAAGTATCGTTTGAGACGTTCTTAGCTCAAAATACTCAATTCAGAAACCTGCCTTGTCCTTGCCATAGAGGTGTCAACAATGTAAATGTCGACATATGCCGTAAATCGGGTTGTCCGATAGCAGAAAGGATAGTGGAATCAAGTCAAGCAATTCCCGCGCCCACTCTCCAAAATGCATCGTATACGAATACCACTGAACGGCTGACTACCCAAAGCCTATACTCCGGCTTTGTAAATTCGTCTTAACAAAATCTGGTTCACCCATTAGCCTCTTCGCATGCCTTTTCACTGAATCCGAAGCTACCAAACGGCATTTGTGTGATAATAAGTATAACAATAATTTCAGTTTTGATACAAGACAGTATAAACCGTTGAGCTCCTTAGTAGTCTTTAGTTGAGCTATACGAATACTGACAAATGCTTGCACTGACTGGACAGGTCCACTCAAATCTGTAGGGTTCTTTCCTCAAAAGACCATCTCAGATTCTAATCTGTATGATTCTCATATGATTTGACCATTACATGTTTGCTGTATTGACTTTAAAAAAGACTTTTGTTTTTTTTTACCCCTGAGTTTGTTTCAGTGTTTCTTCTTAGGGTAGTCAGCTAGGAATCAGGCCTCATCTAGTTTGTGTAAAAGTGTTTTTGAAAAACCTATATGCAAAATAAATATCATTTATCATTCAATCAAACCAAACTTTTCTCTAAGCTTTTCGTCAAAATCTTCCCTTGTTCCCGGTATATTGTCTATTCAGTCCAAAAGTAATAGAACTAATTCTCCACTAATTTTAAAAACACAATCTCTTTACCTTATAACGTAAAACTAAATAACCCTTTATTTGCTGTAAATGTTGCCAACGGGCCGATAATAGGCGCATCACCTACCCTTTTACTAATTCAACTAACAAACTTTCTTAGACCCAAAACTAATTAATTGCTTGGGTTAATTCAATTACACGGTTCAATTAAATTCATTTCAACCGAAAATTCAATTTAACTAAACTGCTTTTATTGGTCGCCTTTTTTAGCAATAAGATATGGGTGGTAGCTTTTAAGATTTCTTCATCTAGGACGTCATAAATATTAGTGATCTTTTCTTGCGAACTTTTTTTACGTTTTTTTTTTACGTTACGGTTTTTACGGTATTTTGTTATATTTTTTTTGCAGTGAGATAGGAATGCTTGGGTTTATGTACCTATGTATTTTTTTTTAGTGCACCCGTTGTACTATCATCTTGAAGAAATTTAAATCAATTTGTTAGGCACTGAGTTGGTTTTCTTCTCAATTGTCGATTGGGGATCGAAGTTAAGATCAATCTTGCTGATGTATTTTCTTGTAGATTTCGAAATGGACGGAATAAGGTATAAAGACTCATTTAGTTTATACGTGGTGCCATAGATGTCTTTACATAGATATGTAGTGACTCGGACAAAGGAAACTTCACATCTTGAAGAATAGCACTGCCATATAACCTACTTACTTTACTATTGAAATCTTCTCCTTGTAAAAGTCTTACGATACCTACCAATAAAGTTTTTTCTATTTGCCACGATCAACTGACATATTCCAAGGTACCAGGGCATCATAGACAGCAGTATATTGTTTCGCTAAAACACCCTGCCGACACCATTAACAGAAATACCAACGGGTGGTAATTATAGCAATATTGCTCCAAATTGCCAAGATTAGGAGGATACCACCATTTTTATGTCGGATGTCTCTATTGAATGCCATAAAGAGTGATGTACGATCAAATTATGTAGATATATGGATGTGACTAATACCGTTATAGCATCCTTAACACACTTCAGCGAAGTAATAGACCTATAGGTACAGTCAGGGGTCAAAAGTGCAGTTGCACTCTACCGATAATAAAATGTCTAGATTTTTTTTTATAGATCAGGATCAATGTATCATCACTCAGTTAATTTGTAACATATAACCTAAAGAATTAAATAAACCAGATGTGGGCCAGTGGCCCTCTTTTACAAAGAAATTTTATACACTTTAGCATTAGTAGAGTGTAACTGCACTTTTGACCACTGACCGTACATATACATATATATACATACATAGATATATAAACAGTCGATGTTAGTCATGCATTTATACCCCCATTCATTTTCTCACCACATCAAAATAATTCTGTATAATAAGTAAATATTAAAATATGTATAACTTAAAACTAAGGCTAAAACATGTATAATACTGTATTAGTTTATGAAATCTACCATTATAATAACACACTGAACATTATCTATTTTATATTCTAAAGAACTTAATTAAGTGTAGAATTCGCATATATTTAAACTTTAGTTAAAAATAATTTAACTTGCGAATTTAGTGCTTAAATAATTTCTTTCTCAACAACTAATTTCCACCAAACATGAACCGACAAAAATGTTTCATCAACTTCAAAATGGTCTGATCAATCAAACTGAAGCTTCAATTATATGTCATAGCAACTTCAATAGAATATAAAATGTAATAGAATTTGATGATAAGCAATTTTCTAAACCTGTTCAGGCTGTTGAGCAAGTTATCTCCATTCACTCCAAATGCGAGGCCTGACGATATGTAAGTGGCCTGACATAATGGCACATTACGCTTTGGATACGCTTAGCTGCGACCCTAGCAACGAGCACGATCCAACCAATGCTGATTACGTATGCCCGATAGATAAGCTGAGTTTTTCAAGTGGCGTTTGCAATGGCTATCGAAAATGCTATCAAATAATTTAAATTTTTCTTTTATTAACATTTTTTTTTCAAATAAACAACTTAACAGTAATTTAATTTTGTATCGTCTAGCAGTTGTACAAAGACATTTCACACGTCACTTGAAAGCCACACAAATCGTCGACTATACGAACGACTGATACGTAATTGGTGCCCTACGCCAACCACGATAATTTGTGCATAAAGCAATAGTTATAACTGTTGAAGTTAGTTCACGACCTTGCACAGCTGGGCGTGTAGACTACACGTAATGCTAAAATATTGTATAAACACTTGTTTCGTTCTTAACGAGATTGTAGGCATTATGCATGTGATAATTTTGTGAAGTCTCGTTGACAATGTATCGTGTACTGTGACATGTGTTGTCCGCTTTGGTGGTATGATGAACTCCTTCTATTACTTTTAACTCCTATCTTTATGTCCGCTTAGCTTTCTAGATTTGATTAGATTTTTAGTATCGAATGATTTAGTAGACTCATAGATATTTAGCTTTAGATCTTTAGCACGTGATGATTCAGCATCTAAGAGGGTTCGACGCTCACCAAAGCGCGCAACACAAGTTCCAGACGGCTTCCACCAACATTGCACACATTACACCACTGTCTCCGTATAACACGATACATCCCTTTATAGGCGACCGATCATTGCATCGAGTTCGTCAAGCTCTCGCAAGTCCATGCAGGACACTGAGAGGGCGGAGTCAGACACAGACAAACGCGGCCATAAATGGAGACACGTCCAAGCTGTCATGGCATACTACCAGGCACTCAGGAAAATAAAGAGGTTCGAACACTATCGGACCACCGGTAAAGCCGCATCGTTGTCGATTGTTATTATATTTCATTGTTTGTTTATGATTTCCCACTAATGTGCTACCTTCGTCAATGTATAGGAACTTCGGGAATGGTACTTTACTCACTGGATTATGTGTGTTTTTCTTGTGAATATTGTGTCTTATTCTAGTTCACCAAAAGATTCTACTTTCCTACTGTCACTTGAGACAATAAAAACGTGTTCAATGTTATTTCATTGTATAATTGCATTTTTAATGTTTCAATAGAATAATAGTTTCGAACTCCTAACTTTAGATGCCTAGTTATTAGTTTTAGATAAGATAGTTTCGATTCACTAAAATTTCACTCTACAAACTGTCGTATATATTGAAGTTTGACTTTTTGTATCTATAGTGTGAGTTGCCATGCCGCATGTCAAAATAGAGGTATTTGTTTGCACGTGTTTGAGATCTTTCTGTTCACAAAATTCTAGTGCATCACCGCACATAAAAATATAACAATAGAGATATATTCCAATATGACTAATACTTTCCTTGAAACATAAATGAACAGAATCTTCCAGAAATCTGTGCTTAATAATCTGAGTAATCTTGTAATTTCTTGACTGTCTAACGTACTTGAACTATCTGAGAGCATGGCTACTTTTGCTTACTAAACTCCCTATTTTTATTTTGGCGAAAATGCTCGATACTGACGATTTTGTATGCCTTCAGAACAAAATCGAACCAAAGATGGATGAAGCTGAGAACAACGGTGCAACTCAGCTCGGCGATACAGAAAAAACCTCCTTTAAAGAGAGAAGACTCATTTTTGAAGAGATTTTCTACTAGGCAGACCCCATTAACGCAAGAAACTGTGAGTATATTTTTGTTTTTTACGTATCTTGAAAGACCGATGATCATATTTGTTTGAGACCCGTCCCCCCCCATCCAACAGATTTGAAACAGGTGTCATTCGAACCTCAAAAGTTTGAGTTAAAATATTTTTATGTTAACCTAATCTAACTCAAGTAACTCATAATATAGTATTATACATTTTTGAATGAGCCGTGCCGAGCGAGTCTACAAAAATATTTGACAAAGGGCATTGCGTAAAACTGTGGGAAATAGTGTCAGACTTTCACTGACTAAAAACCCACTCCTGTTCGATATAAGAGTTGGGGGGACGTTTTGATGCATCGTCCTTTATATTAAAAATAACTCAATGATCAAGTGTAAATCTCTTCATAAAACCTACAAATCTACAATCTAATCTTCATTAAAATCTAGTTTAAATCAAAATTCATTTCCTATTACCTTATCAAATATCCGGATACTCAACTTAATATCAAGCCTCTTGTGTTTTGACTGACTAGCGGAAATAACAGCACCCAATCAAATCACTTGACATTAGATTTGATGAGAGATTTTGTTAAAACCAGAATTGCGTCGTTTCTGCCACTATAGAGCTAAGTTTCTGAAATTATTACTCTACTTACACATAATATTTAATTGAATTTGACTTTGAATTTGTTTCTGAAAGAGTTACAATTTTGACTGGCCTGTTGGTCTAATGGTTAGTGGCCCTGACTGCTATGCCGGAGGGTGGGATAGATTCCTACCCAGGACAAATATTTGTGTGTTGAGCAAGATCATTTGTTCTGTGTCTGGATGTAATTTATCTGTAATTATGTATGTATTTAGAAATATATAAGTATGTTTATCACTCATAACACAAGCTCTGCTTAGCTTGGGACTAGACGACGTTGTGTGATAGCTGTTGTGGAATATTATTACTATAATTATATCTTAATTTGTATGTTTGATGTCACCTCTCTAAGAACAGATCAAATTACAAATAATTAAATTACTGATAGAATTAAACCATAACTGAGTACGGAAAAAAAACGATAATCATTAAAATTAAACCGGTAACACCTAAAAACAACACAAAGTTTAAATATAGGAAACCATTAATAGAACACCTATCATGTAAACTGCCCCACACATGCATTTGAACTGACAATATTGAATTTTGAAGCCTCACGGCAGATTAAGGACACTATACCAACAGCGGTATTGGTGCCAGCTCAAATTACTCTAAAGCTATACGAACCAAATAAAACCCTAGCTGACCCTAAACTTTTGGAACAAAACAAATAGTAGTGACACCTCCGATTAGGATTTCCACATGAGAAAGTCGTAAAACTTATTTCATATCCGAAATAGGTTAACGATATACCAGATAGGGGTATTTATTTATTTGTTCATGAGTCAAATTAGTAGGATAGTAATAAATATTTACTCTATTGCTATATAGGGGTTTATTTTGGGTTTAATCTTGAATGGAGATATTAATCACGAGTATTACGACAAATTCAAAACTACTCGATATCACTAAAACCGTAAACATTAATAAACAATGATTAATATTGAAATTCCTAAGGTTATCAAAAATATAAAAAAAACGAGTACTCACTTGCCCAGATTTTTTGTTCTTTCCTCCTTTTTTGTGTAGCTTCAAGAAACCACAGACCTGAGAATATAGTTTTAAATTCAACCCGATACCTCTACGTATCTCGAGATAAAGGGTCTTAACTTGACGGACAACAAAGTGATCCATCCTATAAGTCAAGTCATCCTATAATTTCTTTTGAGGTACGGAACCCTAAAAAAGATGTAGAGAGAGCTACAGCCTATATAGGGTAGTTTTCCAAGAATATAGAACGATAAGATTAAATCCGAAAAGATTTAAACAGAAGCAAAATTTAAAGAAACCTAAATTCTTAAATATAAATCCGGTTATCGGATTTGATGTATCGAATTATGATGTACTAACTTTATCCGCTGTTTTATCAGAGTAAATGGGATTAACGTGAACATGATTATTAGATTTAAATTTATTGATGGATCACGGTGTCGATACTGTACAAGAAAGAGCGTTTACTTTGAAAACATTAAATATATTTTATCAAATCTACGAAATATACCACTTCTGACATTCTGTATTAAAATATGGAGCTCCCAAGTATATCTGTTAACTTAGTAGGTAGATATACTTCAGAGCTCCAATAGAGCTCCAAGAAAAAAGGCCCTAGCCTATTTTCTAGGCTTTTCCCGATCATGTTAAGTTTAGATTAGTCTGACTATTCACAATCGTTTGACCAAGTTCAAATCCCAAGACTGGAGTAAGATTTTATGTGTTGTTCTTTATGGACATACGTATGATCACCAAATACCATTTGTTCTAAAATAAATATTTATAAATTAAACAATCTGACATAAAATTTAAGTGATAAGTAAGATCAAAAACACACGAATAGAAAAAACTCCTCTTAAATTCTAAAATTTTCCAACACCATGAAATCCAAACATTTATTAAATTGATGATATACTTATTTTTTCATTTGAATTCCAAATTGCAGAATAATAAATAATCAATTGCAGAACATTCACGAATGTTTTTAAAGTAACTTCCACTTATCCATAGGTAGAAGACACCGGGTCAGAGGGAGCGACAGGTGAACCCAGGTCACTGAATAGACAGAGGCGGCGAAAGATTAGAGCACCGCGCACAGTCGTCAACCCTGACGAAAACTTCTTCTTCTATTGGCTGTGGCTCATCACCGTCTTCGTGCTGTACAATCTTTGGACACTGATTGTGAGGCAGAGCTTTCCAGAGTTACAGGTAATTTTTGCAGTTATTTGTTTTCTTCAAAATATTTTATTTGAGAACTGGTGTCTTGATCAACAATATTTTACACTATGAATTGCATATTCAATTCCCTCATACAAATATAACCTAAAAGGTAGTGTTTGTGGAACTGTGTTTGCTGTCAGTAAATGCACGATCGTTGTACAAAGTTACATTACAGGTCAGGTAAGATTAAATAAAAACAAAACAAACTATAATTTCAAATTCAACAAAACACAAACAACAATTATAAAATCAAAGCAAATATCAAACCAAATAATAGGTAAAATGGTAACGATAATGACATAAAAATAAAACTAACCTATTCCTACCCATACGTCCTCAATAAAATAAATCAGAACACAATAAATAATTAAACAGTTTGAATCCTTAACAATAGTGATATCGTGTCATGAAAATACAGTAGACAATGTTACTTCACGTCTTCTATTGGCCGTTACATTATTCAGGTCAACCATACAGTTCAATTACAGAGGAATCTAGACCTTAATCTTTGGGATTAAGTTGTAGAATTGCTTGGAAATGTTCGGGAAATGATTTGAAATTGTTGGGTTGAAAATAGCCTTTTCGTGCTACTGTGGAAGAAAGGTAGCAGTGCAACGGAATATTTAATATTTCAAGGCAATTATTGAAAGAAGTCATTATCATTGTAGAGCCCTATTCCATATTTAGTCCTAATGAAGTTAGATACTAATTGAAACCCGAGTGGTAGATAACATTAATGATTTAATATAAAATAAAGTGTTTCGTTGGCTGTTATATAATTTGAAATATATTTGAGATTTTGATTTGAGTTGGACTACGTTTATAATTTGAAAGTGGAACAGAAAGTGGGAAAAAGGCCAAATCTCTATTGTTTGAATTTAATTACTGCTGTTTCTATACTCTTTTACTCCCCCCAGTACTTATCTGTGGAAGACTGCTAGAGTCTACGTATATTCAATATGATTATTTTGAAAAATAATGTGTAGCGCAAACCATTTATATTTTCTAAGTGATAAAACCTGTCCTATTCAGGCGTCTACCATTGCCAATCTTGAAATCTTTGAAATACTAGCTACAATTTCTCTATAAAATATACACAAAATATAATAGAACAGTTTTGGATATAAATAAAGATTGATATAAAGGAAAAGGTAGACTAGGAAAAAAATGGATGGACTTTGTAAAAGATGAAGTAATTATAAAGAACATGGTTGTTGAGATGATGCCAAATGAAAGTGTATGGATGATAGCACCACCATACCGAACTCAAACTCAAACACAAAGAATTCATGTGTAATTAAGTTAAGAGTGGAATCGGACAGGTGAGATAGTGGTCAAACTGGAGAGCCTACGCATCATAAAAAAATACAGGTGGTATAAATTGTCAATGTCAGTCTGTTACAAAAAAGAAACATGAAGCTATTTGCACGTTCCAAAGCGTAAATCTCTACGGGGAAGAATGGTGCAAAATTTTTAAGGGCATTCTTTTAAGTCAATAGAAGTGTACCAATGCAAGAAATTCCAAGGAATTCTAAATAAATAAAAATGTTAAATAAATAAATAATAAGTTGTAAAATTATGGTTACATCGTAAATGTTAATCATGGATGAATAATATGAAGGATGATATGACATGAAAAACTTGTAATGACGCTAAGTAATATATATTTGGAATAAGTTAATATTTCACCGATTACACCAATTTCCAAATAACATATGATAGAAAAAAAAGATGATGACACCATCAAATCTCAACTTGCACCTAACAAAATTCATAAAGCAATACTGAATAATATTGTGCTTTCAAATACTCCTAACGATACAATCACAGGGACTCCCAGTTTACTGTGTCGGAAGCCTGTTATTGCGCACTATTGCCCGTTCGAGGACGATTTTACTTTTAAATTGAGGATAAAACTGCATTCGACGAAGGAATCTATTGTTCAGTCCTGTTTGTAGTCTGCGAAGATCTGCTTTAAAATGTATTTGAATTTAAAAATATTTTTGACAAACTTTTTGATGTTCTTGTCAAAATCACTTAACGTGATTTTTTTGTATCGCTATCTAAATTTTTAAAGAAAATTGATTTTTTTGGCACAACATTAGGCACATTAATAATGATTAGGTATAAACGAAATACTAATAAAGAAAAAAAAATTAAAGGTTCACTGGCAGGCTGTGCCAAAATAGATTCAGTTTTCAACTAAACGAATTTTACAAAAATCAACTTGTAAAAAATAGTCAGCAGTAGCATTTCTGTTAGCGTAACTTGACAAAATACAGCAAATAACTTGTTTTTATCTAACTTTTCCTCTTTAGAGATATTTCTAAACTAATTTCCAATTTGCTCATCCAGCTAAATCTAAATCCATTAAAACTATATTGTAAGTAAGATTAACGGTAAATTTATCGCTTCTATAATCACGACTAGCATCGTAGCAGAAAATGAGCACATTTTGGAATACAATGGCCGTAATTGAATTCTGATTGAAATTTCTACTTAAAGAAACGTCAAGGGCTCTAGGCTCAGTGAGATTCTGCCGATCTTCTATCTATCCAAAAGGGTTGAGATTGGTGACGTGACGTTTCAATCCCATTATTTCATACCTGAGCTCTTAACACGATCCATTTGATGACTTAAACTGAACTGTTAAAGTAATGGACCTATGCAACATTAGTTTTAGTATATGTTAAACCTTAAACACCAGTATTTTTCTGTATAGAATGTAAGTACAAAATTTCATAACTGTATCATAAAAAATCACAAAGTTATAAGCTTTTTATGTTACCTGTTTGTCCGCAAAAATACATGGTCACTGGGCCATCTGGGCGACTGAGGGGTTGTTTTACTCCCGCATCCTGCTGTGCCCTGCCGCCTATTGCCCGCAAAGATCTACCGTGACTTGTGTTGTACTTAGTGTTGGTAGTGTCCAACTTGTGACCTTTTTTAAATATTTTTAGGAAAAATATATAAAACATGGTGTAAAAATTATTAGAATCTCTTCATTTACTAGTTCTGAACTAACTATATTCAGATTGCGCATATAATTACTAAAAATAATGTTGTTTAGGGTGTATAGCTCCATTCCTGTTTCTCGCCCACACGCCTGAAATTTTGACACGTCATGGTAAGGCCCCAAGACGTAGTTTTCAATTGTCATCGCTGATAGAACTTTACAACACAATATCAACGCTATAAGTACACTGACCAAAACAAATTTATTCAGTCATGACAAATCCTCGTGCAGTAGCTGCTGTACTAAACTCAACTGTGTAATAAAGTTTCTAATACGAATTATGCAACTACGCGTCCAAGTGACTCCATAAAACAGGATGACTGATAAAATTACCTTTGTCCTAATAACAAACGAGTCCAGAAAGTTTATGGGTAACTTAACAATTGGGTTATAGAAGACCAAATTCTCAGTAAAGCGGAGATTTCACTGGGTGGACTTGCTTGCGGGTCATGCTCGCTTTGGACTTCGTTTTTTGCATTTCTTATGCTACGTTTACATATGGGCCCAGCCTCGACCAATCGCCATTGTGTTAACGGGGTTTCCCCGTTTACACAATGGCATTACAATGCTATCGCTAGATTGGCCGAGGCTGGGCCCACGTGCAAACGTAGCATTAAATCGCTTCATTGTATTTATTTCGAATAATTGGCAACACTGCCTCTTTTTTCATTTCCTCCTAAAAAACTTTTGTAACAACATGTACTCTTGTAATTGCCGTATAAAATTAGAGTTCACTGATCAAATATCTCAGTATTTTATTTATACAAAGGTGTATTTGGCTGGATTTTTTAACAGACTTCAAAAAGGAGGAGGTTATCAATTTGGATGTGTATGTTTATTTTTAATTTATGTTCGGGCATAACTCTTGTCATACGTAGAAGGATTTACAAAATATTTTTTTTTGTTTGAATGGGATTTATTCTGAATTGGACTCTTTTAGAATTGTTTAGATCCGATGATGAGTTTTGGAGACAAACAAAGGAATATTTCAAATTATAACAGCAAATCAACCGCGATTGTTCCTATCGCTTAGATAGGCATTATTTACACAATCACACAAAATAACATCACGAATGTACGCTCGACAGGGTTACGTAGATGTATATAGTAATTCATTGTAGTATAACAGGATACACCCACATTTTGTATCAGAGTTATAGCTCATGAATATAACAACTAAAAAGGTTTAATTTTAGATACATTAAGAACAATTTTTGAACGCAACTCTTCCGCAACACTATCGATTGGTAATGTACCAAAAACACTGAAAGAAGAAAGAAAGAAAAACAGTTTATTTACGCGAAATGACGCAATGACAATGACACTAGTGGCATTACCACACTGAATGGCAATGCTTATCTTTCAACCAAGGCAAAAGTCAGTCTTTGAATCACATGAAGTGTCAACAAGGCGTTTTAAAAGTTGTTTAAACTAAAAAGTGAAAAATAAAAAAAATACAACCAACTAAAAAATAAGCTAAAAAATGCAAAATAACTTTAATTTCGGAAGTTGTTTCTGGTTTCATAGGTAATTTTTTGACACCGGCTTCTTAAAAACAAAATTATTTTGCATTTTTTAGTTTGTTTTTATAGTTGATTGTACTTTTTTAAATTGTTTTTATTCTAGTAACGACAGTGGCTGTTTTATTTATTTGCAAATTGATTCCTAGGGGGTATTATGATGTAAAATTTGTATAATTTGTATCTCAACTGTCTACACTAATAAAAAATAAAAGGAATCATTGAATACTCGTATATCTAGGTAAAAGAGAGCCAAGAATTTTATTAGCAATTTACCGAGAAGGGCGACATGATATACGTACATTTACTGTCAAATATTGCAGAAACATACAAAAATCAGAATTATTTACGGAGGTAATATATTATGCATTCTTATGCAAAAAGCAGGGGTGGCCCAGTGGTAACGTCCCTGACTTAGTTGTAGGTTTTAACCCAGCCCGGCGCATGACTTTGAAAGAAAAAGGAAAAACGTTTATTTGTACCTTACACATACAATACAAATAAAATAGATAAAAAGAAATAAAATTACTTTGTAAGGCCAAAAAGGTGACTAACTCAACATATGCTGCGATACTTATAAAGATAAATATCGCTGCGCTGGTATTCTGTTAAGGCCCGCTATGATGCCACGATCACTCTCACAGAGGTAAAATAAAAAATAAAATAAAAAATAGGTAACAAAATAATAAAAACATTGATAAAAAGCTTTAACTTTGTGGAATTTGTTTCATCACCACTGTTCTCAACATTAAAGGAAAACATTGTGAGGAAACTGGTATATCCTAGGACAAAAAAAATTTGAAACATGTGACACCCACCAATCCGTACTGGGTTGCGTGGTGGATTACAGCCCATTTCTTCCTCTAGAGAAAAACCTTGAGTCCCGGCAGTTGGAACATTAAAAAGGCTGATCATACTTTGTGCTAAACATTCAAATGAAAAACAAAGTCACTGTATTCTGTATTAAAACTAAATAGTTTCTAAACTTTGACACTGGCTGAATGCACAGGCAATAAAGCAAAAAAAAAAAAAAAACAACTATTGCAAGCAGTGTCCAAGGGAACCTTACTGCTTTTAAACTACGTGAGTGAGAATCACACATTGATGCAAATGTTATTGCTGTATTATACGCGACATCTTGTCATCTTTGAGAAATCAATAGTCTTGAACTGTACATGGGTTTAATATCATATGACAAGTGTTTCGAAGTAGTTTCTGTATTGCCTTATCAATGTCTTTCATAATGCAACTAGACTTTTTACAAAGTGACAGCGTTTTTTTAGCCATAACCTAGGTTTCAACTTTTTTTTTGAAGTGTGAAAATATCATCAAATATTTTTTCTCGTTCTTGGTGGAGCGAGATGTACTTAGTGTCAGACTTTTAGTAACTAAAATCCTTCTTTTAGTTGCTCTTTATATTCCAGAGCTTCGATAACTCTTTCGACCATTCCCTCAAAAATAATGAACACTGTAACTCAGATTGAAATGAATTTAAAAAATACGCCGAAGTACAAACCAATTACGCCCTATCAGATGAATGAGTATTTTTAAATATAAATGGCGGAATATTCATCAACGTCCTGACAACTAAATTGGGAACGACTGCATTGATTATGTGTATCCAGTCTGATTGGAAAACTCATACGTACGCACCGTTGGCCATTTGGTTTATCAGAAATATTATTAAAAATGTGAACTGTACCATGGATAGGGAATGGACACGCCACATGATGGTAAGCTCCTTCTTTGAGAAATAGCCTCACCTTCTACATGACACAGGTCTTCACCGAACGTAGTGGGTTAGGGAGGTCCCTGATTCAGACGGAAGAAAGCCCGGGTGTCAGCATTGTGTGGACCGCCCGGAGGACACAAGTATGTATTCGGTGAAAATGGCCGTACGCGTGAGAGAATGGACATCTTCACGCTCCAGCCGACACAACAGGAGACTCTTTGGGCATGTGTAGTCGGGCGGTGTTTTTTTTTTATGGTAGGTAAAATCATCCAATGACAAATCCCGCTCTTAGGCGGAGCGGGAAGTAGTGTCAGACTCTTACTGACTAAAAACCTACCCCGTTTCTTCGTTGCCTATAGTGCTGGAGCTGAGCCTTCCTCTCAGAAAACGGCCCTTGACCCCAGCAGGCTTCGACCCTGCCTGCCTGCAGCTAGCAGGCTGGGCCTCTACGGTTTAGTCGGGCGGTGGTCCTCTGCTACCGTATTCGCAGGCTTACAATGCGTAGCTCGTCGTTCGGATCAGACGCACGCCTCAAATAGATGTCAGGAAAATTGTAGGGATAAAGGTAAGCTGGGGTAGTTAATAACTACGATAAAATTTTAAACTTCATTAAAATGAGATCGTGCCTCTTTCAGTTGAGATATAAAACTTTTACATCACAATATTCAATGTGAATCAATTTGCAAACTATTAAAATAGTCACTGAACTTCACTCGAAAATAATCCCACCGAAAATTCGGGATTTTTATTTATACAGAGAGAATGAGAATTTATTTATCAATTGTGCTGTCTGTTTGCTGATTTTGGAGTTAACTTCATATAAATAAATCCACATTCCCTAATCAATAGTATTATGAAGATTTTAAGGGATTTGTTGCAGGTCCTTAAGAAATGATCTCTTAAGGCCACTTGACGTAATGCCTGGCGAATAATGAAATATAATCAGACTTATAATTTACCCATTGCTAGACACAGACCTCCTCTCTGAGAAAAGGAATAAACTGTTGGTGGATATCACAGGTCTTCAAATTTTACTGACGCAAACCGTACCGAACCACAGTTCATATCTGACCTTAGTATGCTACGGCTAATGAGCCGTGGAAGTTTAGAAGCGAAAAGTCGTGGGATAGCAAGAGCTGGTAAGAAAAAATGCCTTTTTTCTTATTGATAGGCCCACGTTTGACCACTATCTCACCTAACGGTAAGTAATGATGTGGTCTACAATGGGACACGCTTGCCTAGAAGTAACATATTCACTCTTGACTTAAAGCCCCCTAGGTTGTAGCTAGCAGGAAACACAGACACTGGCAAGGAATTCCACTCCTACATACAATTAATATGTTTTCTAATAATAATAAACTTTATCAATTTATTGCTATGCTCGGGTATTTATATTTTTTTTTTATAAAGTTAGCACCCTATATTTCCAAGGTATTTAATGGAGTCCATAAAACGAACCTGGGACTAGAGCTATTTGATTTATGGGATCTAATTTTAGGAAAAGTAATAATAACTTATAATAAGTCTAACTGGAACAAACTCATAAAAATCACCGTGAAAAAGTAATCATTCAAAGTAACTTAAGATTTTTTTTGAAGTTGATTAGAATAGCTTTTTATGAAGACTGTCGAAGTAACCAAAAAAATTTTAACATTTATTCATAATCAAGAGTTATGCTGTTCAAGTCAAGTGTGTGTGTGTGTAAGTGTATTATTTACCGAGATAACATACTGATTGTATGTTATCTCGTTAAATAATAATATGGCTTAATGGAGACCGTAGAATAAAACTTACAAACGTGTTGGAAAACACTAAAAAGTCGCAATTACTAGGAAGCCAGACTCGTGGAGAAGTAAATATTACGTCAATCACGTGACTGTAGCAATCAGCTGAATGAAATAAAAACGCCAATTATATTTCTTACTAAGAAATTTAAAACATATTTATACATGCAAAAAATAAAATTACATGTACACTAGCTTAATCTTATTACATTGCTTTTTTTTACATGCAAAATTACATTAAAAAATCTTAATCTTATTATATTAATATACTACACTAAAAAAAGTTACAACTATGTTAGTGACACAAATACAACCACAAATAACATCAACACACACAGCAAAATAATCATTGCTTCAGCACTCTCGCTTTCATTTTTTGTCTTTCACTCTAGCTGAGAAACTGAAGAATATAGATTTGAAGTTCAGTCTTTTTAGAGAAATAATTTTTTCTCCCGAAAAATTGACTGGCAGAGTTACGATAAATAATATTTCTGTTAATGACACGCTAGGGAACGTAAAAGAGAAAAATTGCAAAACTTTGGGAACAGAAGCCTTGTGAGAAGTCGTAAAATCAAAGTTTGGGAATTCCAATTTCACATACTTAATTTAATTTGGAATGCCTTTGCAGTAAAGTTTTCATATTTTTATGCCTACTGTTCTTTTGTTTTTAATCTATTATTTTAATACCTTTAACTGCAGAATGCCACTTTGTATGTTCGGGCAATTTGTAATAATCACTTTGATGTAATGGATATTCTAGAAGCGTTTACGTAGAAGCAAAAACCGAAGTACGGTCAGCAATGAAAGCGAAACGACTATATATCTGATATTTTATTCTATACACCTAAAATTTCTGTTGTTCAAGTCAATCAGATTCCTTTCCTTTTTATTAATATTATAAAGAGGAAAGACTTGTATGTTTTTTTCGTAATGTGTAAACTTAAAAACCACAAAAACTATTGGACCGATTTTTTTTTTAATTATAACCTCTATCGGCTTGACAGCGGCCCTATTCTTATCTGAAAACCTTTTTACGTAGCGTTTAGTTTGTTTACTTATTATGTGCCAGTTCTAAACCCTCTAGAAAGATATACTAATAAAAGAGGCCGTATTTACATTTTTATTTATTTTGTTTATATATCAACCACAATTTTATAAAAATAACGATATAAATTGTTGACCGAGTTGATTTTGCACCATTTCCCCGTTGCCATTGCCAAACTATAGAATCTTGTCTCAACAGAAATACGTTATTTCAAAACTAATAATTCAAATTTAAATATTCAGAGTTCAAATTGATTATGCTAAGACTGCTAAAAATCTAGGGGTGATCATGGACTCGTACTTATCGTGGACTGCCCAAGTCGCTGAAGTCAGTCGCAAAGTACACTATACGTTCCACACGTTGAAATGCCTTCAGAGTTTTTTGCCCTTGAAAACCAAAATCTCCCTCGCCCAAACACTCATTCAGCCCATCATTGACTACGCTGACGCCTGTTATTTGGATGCCACCGAGGAGCTTTTAAATAAACTTGAGCGTTTGCAAAATATTTGTATTCGTTTTGTCTTCAATCTTAAAAAGTATGATCATGTCTCAGGCTCTCGCAAGATACTCAAGTGGCTCCCTATTCGACTTCGCAGGAACTCTCGAATATTGTGTTTGCTATTTAACATCCTTCACAATCCTAAAACGCCCTCCTATTTGCGGGAACGCTTTTCCTATTCACGTCCTTCTGATGCACCTTGCAGGTCGCATCTAAGGAATCTCCTTAAATCCCCTCCTCACTCCAGCAATTTCTATTCCTACTCCTTCACTGCGCATGCAGTACGATTGTGGAATTCTCTACCAACTGACATTAGGGCCTGCCAAACTCTTGCAGTCTTTAAAAGTAGAGTAAAAGAACACTATCTTTCTCTTCCGTCATAGTTGCATATTAGTATGTATTATATAAGTATGTATTCTTGAGATATTTATTTTACTTTGTGTATGTTTATATTTATAATAGTGTGTTTTTATTTACATATTATAATTGTTTATTATCAGTAATTGTGTGTGTACTAATTTTCCTTCTACTATTACACACGGTGTCTACTTCTCTTTTTTTTTCAAACTATCCTTTCGCAGGTGTGCTGGAAGAGATTTCTTTAGAAATAAGCATCACCTCTGTACCTATTTATCTGTATTCTTCATTTTTTTTTTTCCTTTTTTATGTGTGTGTACAAAATTGTTAAATAAATAAATAAATAAATAAATAATAATTCATCATCATAATCTTCCTGCCGTTGTCTTCTTTTATTTGGTTTGGTTGGCGCAACACGTTATTTCTTCTATTCTGTGCTGTCATCTGTCACTTTTAACTTCCTTTTTTTTTTTCATATCAATCCTCACACAATCCATCTTTTCTTTCGCTTCTCTCTCCCTCTCTAAATCCATCTACAAGTATACTCATCCTTCCTCTTCACATGGCTATACTAAGACAAACCATTCCCTTTTAACTTTTCAGACACTGGCGCCACTTTCTTTCCTCAATTATTAATTCATATAATGAAAATGTAAACTTAGTTAATTATAATATAATTAGTCCTAAATGAAATTATATTCAACAGATAATGTGCCACTACTTCTGGTTGACGTGCGATGGAATCAGCGACGTGGTCTTCGCTCTGGACCTTGTCGTACAGCTGAGGACTGGCTACCTGGAGCAAGGACTGATGGTAAATTTCATATTTTTTAACCTCTCTCTTTCTTTATTTTAGTCCCTTTTCCATGTTTCAATCAACGACCAACAGTCAGTTGTAAAAAAAACCTTTGGTAATAATTGATTGAGACTGGTATGTATTAGGAATGCAAAAGAGAAGAAGATGAAGGCCATTAATTCATACAGGCAGTCATTTTAGAAGACTACTAAAATGAATGCCTGCGTGAGACTTGCACATACCAGGGAAGCATGACAAAAAAAGAGTGAGAATGATGAAGTCGATGTTGCTGTTAGTGCTTTTGCCTTACAGTGGACGATACAATGTTAAAATAAATAAAGTGTAAATCTCCTTATTGACTTTGCTAATAGAGGTCTATTCGTTTGCGACATACAACAGGGGCCTTACCATGACGTATTAAACTGTTAAACGTGAAAACGAGAAAAAGGGATGGAGCTATACACACTATATAGCTCCCCTTTAGCAGTTCAGTTTAAGTCGTCAATTGGATAGCGTTAAGAGCTCGAGGTAGAACCCCAGACCTACAGGCTAAGCCAAGTGGATAATCTACAATCGTAAACGCTAGTAGAAAACTAATCCAATGTATAATGAATCATCTCAGCAAAATTCGTAGCCAAATTAACATCGTTCAAAATTACAGAATTAAATGTAATCCTTTCTATCATTATGACATCCTGTAGTTTTATAACATAAATAATAATACTTACGCTGAGGTGTTTCGATTGTAGAAAGAGTTTCGACACGAGGCGGTCGTAACTTGGCTATGCCTGCTGAATAAAGTAACTAGAACCAGCAAGCAGTAATTCAATATACAGAAGTCGCTGCTACTCTTTTATTTACTGGTCTTACATATAGTAAGACTTTTTAAAACTTAAAATGATTTGTTCCCAGGTGTACGACTCAAAGAAACTAGCCAAGCACTACGTAAAATCCCGCAACTTTCTTTTGGACGTCGTGTCGCTGGCCCCCCTCGACTTGTTGCAGCTACACTTCGGCACCAACCCGCTCATACGCTTTCCTAGGTTTTGCAAGGTAAGAAAAACATTATATTGGTGAATTCAATTATAAAGAAGGTTGCGAACGAATGATCGAGTCGAATGCTGACGTCACAATCTGGGCTGGCGTAACCGAACGAATAAAAGTTCTGGAAAGACGCTCTTTTTTTATGTCGGCAGCTGTGTAAACAGCTACTAGTAAAGGGAATGCGTCACGTTCGGCTCGTTGTGAAGTGCCAAAGCCTACATCATAATAAATCAATTGGGTGATCTGGAATAATTTGTTATTGCTAATTACCAAAAAATTCTCCCTAAAAAGGTTTCTAGAAAGGATTTCCACTGTAATCCACCTCCTACGCTGAAACATACATATTTAAATACTAAATCAAGAAGCTTTTATTTAATTATCGTGAATATTAATGAACTATTTATCAGTGTTAGATATATCTTGTCAAGTATTCGTAAATAATTGGGGACCGAGTAGATCACCCTGTTTAACACTCTTTTTAATTTAAAATGAAGGTCCAGTAGTGTTTAGTTTTTTGTTTGCCATGTTAATTGTTAATGTTTTTGATAAAGGTCGATGTATGATTTTTCATATTGCTGGTTTTCTAGGACTGTATAAAAAATTTTGAGTGTATTATAATATCAAAGGCTTTTGTATAATCTACAAAATCCAGATATAAGGAATTATTAAATTGTGTATTTCAGTAGAATCTCCTTTAGTGTCTGAAGATGATCAGTTCTTAAAGAGGTAGAGCAAAACCGGGCTAGTTCTGGGAACTAATGTTTATCAAGCTTTCCATCGATGCGATTATGCTTTATCATTGAAAGTCTTATAAGTTTGTGACGTCAGACTTATTCCACAGTAATTGTTGATATCGCTTTTATATCTTTTTTATGAAGGCGGACTATGTTTGAATTTTTTGGACTTTGTATTGTATTAGATCCGAATAATATACTTTGCAACAATGTATTAGAGCCACATCTTTAGTGCTTCGGTAGTAAATCCATCCTCAACTGGACTTCTATTATATCGTATAATAGATAGGTAGTTCTTTGTGCGCTTCATTGTAGTTTATTACGGCAATACAACCTAGGACACTATATTCATCTTAACAGAGGGTGATCTGAATATGACTACTGTTAGAATTTGGCTGCTATGTCCATCACTGTGTCTGTGATTTCGTTTCTCGATCGACTCTAGCACTTCAAGCTGGTTTTTGGCAGATCCATCCCAAAGGTAGTAGAAAGAGCGAAATAATTGTTATACTACTATCTATAATAATATACCAATCATTTCGCTCTTTTTACTTAATTGTTATACTACTCTAGTAGTATAGCAATTATTTCTCTGCCTCTGATTTTATTTTCTTTAAGATTATACATCTAGGCATTTTCCTTTGTTACTCCTTGTTTCTAGTTGTGTGCCTTTCTAAAACTCTCCTTACTAAATGTGAGTTAATATTTCTTTAATCTCTTCTGATACTTTTTTGACTTCTTCTTTTTCATTATTTGTACGTTTGTCTTTCAAACCCAAGAGATATCAGCAAACTGTAGAGACCCAGCAGGATCAAGCCCTATTAAGGCCAGAGGTTGTCCGAAAGAGCCCTGGGGCCCTGAAACGAAGGCAAAGAAAATACAGGAGTGGATTTTAGTCAGCAAAATTCTGACACGACCTCCCGCGCCATCCAAGGGCGAGAAAAGTCATTGAATGATTTCCCACCTAAAAAAACCTCGGTGTCGTCACCTTCCGTTTGGCGCAGGTGCTGACCGAACACGGCAAGTTCGGTCCGTACCTGTACAAGATTCGTGCGGAGACGACGCCCGGGTGTCGCCACTGTGCGGACCGCCCGGTGGACACGGTGGAGCACACAGTCGAGGTGTGCCCCGCTTGGGAAGAGCATCGCCGTGTCCTCGTGGGGGCGATCGGCGGCGATCTCTCGCGCCGGGGCTTGGTTCAAGCCATGCTCCGGAGCGAGGAGGAGTGGCAGGCGGTCGCCTCCTTTTGCGAAGCAGTAATGCTAGCAAAGGAGGAGGCCGACCGCATTAGGCAAAGGCACACACGCCGCCGCCGCCGCCGGGTTTCTGATCCCGATTTCCGGCCACCGTAGGCGCGGGCTCGCGGACGGTGGGCAATGGGTAGCTCGCTGTCCGTCCGTCCGGTAACAGACCGGTCCGAGCTCAGGTCGTCTACGGCGCGCACTGTTCCCGCGCGCCTCAAGGAGTTGTCAGCAAACTGTAGGGGTCCAGCAGGGCCGAAGCCTACTGGGGCCAAAGGTTATGCGAGAGTGTCACCACGGGCCCCGGGACAAAGGCAAGGAACGGAAAGGTAGGTTTTTAGTCAGTAAAAGTCTGACACTATTTCCCGCCCCACCCAAGGGCGGGATTTGTCATTGGATGATTTTACCTACCAAAAAAAAAAAAAACCTAAAATACCTTCGAGGTGTTAATATATTATTATTTCTGCTTGAAGTGTTTATGTCTCACTGCGTTTGATTAACTATTGCATTATTAAGATTTTATGTTGGAACAAAAATGTACAAAATACTCGTACTTAATTATATTATGTAATTTTTCTAACCGTGTACATAACTCCGTAAGTCAAATCATCATCAATAAAATTAATTGTTAATCACTTTTGCGAACAATTCCCAGTAAATTGAAAGTTTTCTGTGACGTAGCCCTTATCGTTTTATGATGTGCAAGTGACATTCAACCTTGAGATGATAAGCAATTAGTTATCCATTACGACATGAAGTCCAATTAAGTAGAACTTACCTAATGGATGACGTGGATAGATGGAAGTAGTTTTATTTATTTACTTTATTTAATCTTCTTGCAACAAAAAGTATAAAGGCGGACTTAATGGCGTAAAGTGTGATGTCAACCAGAAGACGCATAGGCCTCAGATTTTTCAAGTAACCTAATTGTTTCCCTATTTTTCTTTAATATTTTTTTAATTATTGCCTTTTGACCTTGTATATTTTACAGTAATCTTATAATAGTTTCATTCGTGTTAAATTCTGTTTATGCTCACTTCTCAATATTATTTCTGTCACTATACGTGAGGACTTGTAATTGGCTAAATTTCCTCTATGATTGTTTTTCTGTTTTAATAAGCTGTAAGTCCTCCCCTGTAATAAAAAAAAAATATGTGAAAAATAACCTACATAATAGATCGTTGCCTAAAAATTATTATGTGAAGAAGAAATATTGGAGTGAGTTCGATTTCCAACCTGAAAAGAAACTTATGAAATTACTGTTTTAATAAAACAGTTTGCTTTGTACTGTGATAGATTAGGAATGATAAGTTCAAATAAACTTTATATTAAAAGTATGTTATTCTTTTTTCTTATAACATATATTTCTCGAAAATCATAGACCACCTTTTTGCTCAAAAAGACTTGTATGAAACTAAAGAAGGCCTCGTGGGCGTAGCTCAATACGTTGTTCCAACTAGATCCACATTGCTTTTGACTCTGCTGTATACAACGCTCACCGCCAGGAACAGAAATAGTTTATTTTTATTTTTTAATATTCCACAACTATCACACAACGCCGTCTAGTCCCAAGCTAAGCAGAGCTTGTGTTATACGTACTAGACAACTGATACACATACTTATATATTTCTAAATACGTACATATTATAGATAAATTACACCCAGACACAGAACAAATGATCGTGCTCATCACACAAACATTTGTCCTGGGTGGGAATCGAACCCACGACCTCTAGACCAACAGGCTAGTCATTGAGATGGAGGAATGTCATACAAGTAATATCACGACCCTCAACATTGTAGAATACGACTCAAGGACGGAAAGGGATGATCAATATTAAATTGTTTATTTAAAATATCTTCTGTTTTATAACAATTGTGGTTATTTTCTCCTTGATCCATCTCAAAGTTATTTTCACGAGTTATTGGAGAAGATTGAATTACTTCCTAAGTAGATAGAATAAAAATGAAATATTATATTACTTACTGTGAAATACCGCTTCTTTGTAGTCGTACCCAATTTATTTCCTTACTCAAATTAACCCACTTAAATGAATGACATCGTCAAACAGCGACCATCAAACTCAATGAAGTTGAATCTTAACTTAGAAATAAAACATTTGTAATTAAGTTCTTGCTGAAAACCGTTTCGTTTCAAACAAGCCTATAAACCACAGACCATAGGAACTACTAGAACCGGCAATGTTAATACTTTTTCAGTACACTTACTCGAAAACCTGCTCTTATTGCACTGCGTTTAGGCACGCAATAAACTGTTTTCCGCACTAGTGCGCATGCTCTCCACCGCCACAAATTTAAAATTGTTTATCGTATCAGGCGCGCGTCGACCCCCACGAGGTCCGGATCAACTCCCACGAGTGGTAAGTGTGTTGAAAAACGTCGTTTGACACACGTGCAAATTTTGTCACTGCAGCCCTTGGCTCACGGTCACAATGACAAATTTTCTGCATTTGTATCAAAATGTACTATTTCAACATTCAAAAAAAAAACAAATTATTTTATTTCATATAGGCCTACATGGGCACTTATAAAACGTCAGAAGCTGGCGCACGGTTCGAAATTGGTCGTTTCCTTTGGAGAAGAACCGGCAAGAAACTCCATAGTTACTCTTTTTTTGAGTGGGTAATCATCAAATAACTTCTTATCTCTGCATGAAGCGAGAGCGAATTACAGACTTTTACTGACTAACACCAACCCGTGTTTATTTTATGGTAGGTAATCATCCAATGACAAATCCCACCCTTGGGCGTAGCGGGAGATAGTGTCAGATTCTTACTGACTAAAAACCTACCCCGTTCCTTCTTTGTCTATCATACCGGGGCCGAGCCTTCCTTTCAGAAACCGATCCTTGGCCCCAGTGGGCTTTGACCCTACCTGCTTGCAGCTAGCAGTCTGGGCCTCTACGGTTTGCTGACAGCTCCTTGAGGCGCGCGGGAACAGTACGCAGTACTTGGACCGGTCGGTTACCGGACGGTCGGACAGCAAGCTACCCATTGCTCACCGTCTGCAAGCCCGTGTTCATTCAGTTCATGGGACACCAACCTGTGTTCATTCAGTTGCGTTCTAAGGTCGCAGCGACTCTTTACAACAAACCGGGTCAAATGAACTCTGGTAGAAGACTTTGTTAAAACTTTCCTTACAAAAAATCTTTCTTTATAGAACGCCACAACAATCCAGTTGAACGTTAGCTAGCCGCATCACAGTAGAGTAATGTTTTCCAATCCGGCACTCCCACTCGTAATACTGCATTTTATACGATTGACTGTGACATAAGTATATACCTATATTGAGATCGCTATCAACACTTACCACCTATCAATTTATATTATTATCATTTAAATATAAAAAATTACATATCTAGTATTTACCGGCAGGGTGTTCTGTGTTCTATGAAACAAGCCTATAAACGAACGTGGTATTTGCAATGAAAACGGTTTCAAACTCGTTCATTGCTTTAAATATCTTTAATGAAGATAATTTGCAAGATTATTCCTTTCATAATTTGGGTTTTATATAAGATATCGGAGTAGTATTTTCTGATAGCTATAACCTTAGGAGTCTTTAAGTCAAGAGTGAATAGGTTACTTCTAGGCAAGCGTGCTCAATCGTCCGCCACATCATCGCTTACCATCAGGTGAGATAGCTATTGATCAAACGCGAGGCCATTTATTATAAAACAAAAAACAAAATAAGGGTTGCTGACGATGTCATAATTAAAGGTAATTGTGTTACCTAGATCAATTTCTACATTTTCGTAGATAAAATTGTTTACCTTCAGTACTTATCGCACAGATTAATAGTCAAAAAATATTTCTCTAATACACAACAACATTAATGTACACACTTACTACTTGTTACTGCTATGCCGGAGGTCATGGGTTCGATTCCCACTCAGGATAAATGTTTTTGTGATGAGCACGATCATTTGTTCTGTGTTTGGGTGTAATTTTTTTAAGATATGTATGTATTTAAAAATATATAAGTATGTTTATCAGTTATTTAGTAGCCATAAAACAAGCTCTGCTTAGTTTGAGACTAGAGTACGACGTACTTAAACAGTCAAGAAGTAGAAAACGGGTAAAAAAGTTAGAAGAAGTAAGAAACTAGAAGTTTTTGAGTTTATTTTTTAACATAACTTATTTTATTTTATTGCAGAAACAAAAGAAACTTAAATATTTACTAAGTATTTATACTAAACCTATGTACATAAAAACTAAACTAAGAATGTATACTAGACCTAACTATGTACAAATATAATACAAAAACACCAAATACACTCAGGTCAGTAAGAAACTTATTTCTAAAGAAATGTCTTCCAGCATAGAAGAGACGGAAAAAAAACCGAGACTTAGTTATGGCGTCAAAATTCACCAAATATTTATTTATTTATGTACACACAAACACTTAAAAATTAAACAACAAAAACAGATAGAAGAGCATAAATGTTCTGCTTATTTCAAAAGAAATTTCTTCCTGCAAAATTCCTTTTCTTTCTTCTTCATATTTTTCTTTCTTTAAGCTAACTTAGAGACAGGAATAATAGCACCTCTAATGGTATTAATAATAAGAATTAGGTGCATTTTAAGATTTTGAGGCAATAATTGGACTTTGTTTAACAAAGCAAAAGGTCCTATTTTATCAAATACACCATTTTCTTAACTTAACCTTTCGACTGGTTTTTTCAACAAATAGAAATAAAATTGTTTAATTCAATTATTTACATGTTATTTTACAAACATAATTCGTAAATCACAAAAAGATACTTGTGTTAGGTGACTCCGCTCTTCCACTTAACACTATACAATCTATGCAAATGAAACCTAAATTCTAAAAAAAAAGAACAAAAATAAAAATAATATAGGTACAAAAAGGAGTGCACTTGAGTGACGTATGTGAGTGAGTATAATGACAAACATGTTAAAATCTTGAGGAAAAGGGAAAAGGTCTTGTGAGCAAAGGTCTTTTGTAAAGTGATCCAATAGTGCTCACTTGACAGTCGAAAGATATGCAAGATACAGATTAATATCTTAAGTCAAATGTCACTATAATTGACACAATATTGAAGTGCTTACACAGTTATGTTCGGGTGGACGGCACTAGAACTTCCGAGATTGCGTCAAGTCCTCCGACTGGACGTCTTTGACATTGAGATATGAGCTTAAGATAATTATTAAATCGGTTTGAAACTCTATATTATTGGTAACCTGTGTAGTACTGAGATCTCTCTATGAACATGAATAGCATAGCATAGCTTAGCATCAGCCTTATAATGTTCCCACTGCTGAGTCTCAGGCTTACTCTCTAGGAGAGAGAATGGGCCATAATCGACCACGAGGGCCCAGTGCGAGTTGGTGGATGTCAAAATATGTCTTCGAATTTTTGGTTCTAGGACATTTCCGGCCGGTTTCCTCACAATTTTTAACATTAATGATGCCTAACTATTTATGTTTAAAACTTTCCCAAAAACAATTATACTATTAAAAACAATATCCTCCATCACTACTACACATAATTCGACACCAAAGTCTATAGGCAGAGAAATGAGAATAGAATAGAAAACAAAGCGTATACAGCCTACACGCGAGCTCATGTTACCGGTAAAAGCTATCGATCAAGGGCGCACTGATAGAATGTAATGTGTAGGTACAGACAACAAGACGGGTTGGTGTCCTGGCTAGCTTCACCTGTAGTTTTAACACAATTCAATCAATCAATCAAATCCGTTTATCGTAAATATTTTGTACAGTGGTTTGAATAAAAATTAAGTTTCAAACATGCACCCTTTAAATTTAGTAATATGCTTTCTCACAGGTTTGCGCGATGCTCACATTATTTAAGAGTTATTGCCAAACGTTATACACGTGCAACCTGTGGAGCAATTACACTAGAAAAGTGTACAATGCTCTGCGCGTCCAGTATAACAACGCGGTCAGGGGTCTGTTGGGGCTTCCATGGCGGTGCAGTGTCTCTAGCATGTTCGTCGCCCACAGCACTGATGGCTTCGTAAAAGAACGGCCTCTCTGTGGTTTCGGATAAAAAGTAGCACCAACACACTTCTTGGCGTGGTGTCGGAGATGAGCCTGGCTCGCGGCTCGACGTGTTTGCTTCATTTTCTACTCGGCTCGTCGTTCAAAACAGTTTTACTCGCTAGTCGTTCAGCACCAACGAGCCATGAGTAAAACCGACGTTCTTTAAAACCGCGGCTTAGGCTCGAACGTCGATCGTCCACTTCAGAGGTAATCGGTGTCAGGTACTACGTAAGTAATCAGTTTCTTTTATAGAATGATATAATAAAATATTTTACGTATCATCTATAACAGAGTACTTATACTGACAGTTGATTACGTTCCGTATCATTTTTGATACAGGACTCACACAACAAAAAAAATGAAATTAAGAATTTATATACCTGAAAGATAAAAATTGAAAACAAAATTATTTTCCAAAGGTATAAATTCTACAGAAAAGTCACGAGTTCCATGGAATGTTGTTATATCACTTGTTGATGAGGGTTTAATAAATAATTTGGATCCCGCATTAGTAGTCCCGCGTTTCTGATCCCGCAAAAATGTGTGGGATTGGATTCCATAGTCACGTATCTATGTACCTTATGGTCAAACATTTTCTAACTTATACAATTGGGAATAAATGATATTACAAAACATCCACACATGATTTCTCAGCCCAACATGAAGCGTGACACTCCGCATCTCCGCAAAAAAGCATTTAGGGCTAGCTTAGAAAAAAAAACTTAAATTATCACGTCCACGCAAAACGGCCAAAGAATCAGTGGGTGAATCGGGACTTTAAAGTTAATTTTTTCCTTAATTGATATAAACTACTGCTAGTGGTTGACACTTCGCGTGACCCAAGGGCTGGCTTTTACCTCGGTCAGAGATTAAGCATTGCCATTCAACGTGGCAATGCCGCCAGCCTTTTGGGCACACTTCCAGTCGACAGCGATGCGGACGAGTTTTATGACGCCATTTTTAGTTAGGAGTAGGTTTCAAGTGTATATATAGTTTTAATTAGTGTTTTATATAATGTATATAATTATGTATTTGTGAAATAAATTTCTGCTTCCAAATAAGAATGAAAAAAATAAATAAACTAGTGCTTGACTGCGATTCCACTGATGGAAAGTTTTGATGCAATCATTGATGGCGGCACACTAGTTTATTTGGAGCCTATATGTAAGTATTTATAGAGTGTAGAAAGGATTAGACTAGAAAAAGAAATACAGACAACATTATAAAAGAGCAAACTTACATTATTTATTTAAATGATGTCTTACAAAAGTCGGTTAGAATGGATTCACCCGCAGTTAGCCGGCACAACAGACCGTTACTATGTTAATTCGTACACTTGCTTCCAAATATATTCCTGGAAATAGGGTTATTAGTTGAATACAATTTGTGTGTTTACTATATAGATAGAGTTTCAAGTAGAATATAAATCAGCCTAGTTTAGGGTTCCGTACCTAAAGTGCAAAAGCTTGGCCCTATTACTAAGACTCCACGGTATGTATGTCCGTTGGTAACCATGCTGTAGCTCATGAACTGTCTAGCTATGACAGTTGAAATGTTGTCTAATGTATAATATGGTATAATGTTGTTTACGGAACCCTTTTAACTCGAGTCCGTCTCGCACTTGGCCGGTATTTTTATTAACTTATAGATAGGCTCGCGCTTGACCACTATCTCACCTAGAGTTAGTTAGAAGTAAACTATTCACTCTTGACGTAAAAACCCCCAGCCTTATAACGTTCCCACTGCTGGGACTCAGGCCTCCTCTCTAGTAGAGGGAATAGACCGTAATCCAACTCGCAGGCTCAGTGCGGATTGGTGGAGGGCACATGTCTTCGAATTTTTTGGTTCTAGGACATATCGATTTCCTTGCGATATTTTTCTTCACCGTTTTTAAAGCAGTGGTGATAAAATAAATTACACATAGTAAATTTCTTCGTGTAGATCTATGCGGCATATTTTGTAATTGGTTGCGCAAATAAGCTTGATGTTTTAATGGACTGTATGTTTGAAAAGCGATCTAAGGTTTGTTAACAATATGCAGATACTGTGCCTGGATGGGACGGAAACTAGGAAGGAACACTGACCTTTTGACTTCGAAGGTTCCACGTGGCGCCGGCCGGCGATCCTCGACTTCGCACATTTAACCACTGCCAGGTCCTGTTTGCACTACACTGCACTATTGTTGAGTTTTGAATGGTTGGATCACGAAATAGTCAATTTTCTTGTAATTTCGGGCGGGCGATGTTAGCGGTGCGGTCACATTCACAATCGATGCACACAACGTCAATGTCAAATCATTTCTTGAGGTCGTGCGGGGAAGGGAAACGGATGGTATAGGATTGCTAGGCCAAAAAAATAAATTACAAAAAACAAAGTCGCGGATCATAGCAAATTGGCGCAACCATTCCCCCCGGGTTTGAAGGGTTACCTTCAAAGAAAAGAAAAAAAAAACAAAAGCGAAACTAAACCCTATTACTAATCTAAACTATCAATACTAGGTAGCGAAACAACTTATAACTAACTATGCCACTACTACTGATTAGGCAGAGGGCAGAGGCGAATAACCGGACGCAGGTACGATCCAGTTGCGGTTTTAACCTTTACGACTCGCGTTATTCCGTTCGAACCCGGAAAAACTTCTTCCACTACACCAAGAGGCCAGTGCAGAGGAGGCGCACTCTCAGTCTTCAGTATCACCACAGTACCGACTGTGACTGGATCTGAAGGAGTGTTCCACTTTTGACGCGACTGCAGCGTATGCAGATAATCTGTCCTCCATCGCTTCCAAAAGGACTGGACTAAGCTATCTAGCAGAGCGTGACGCGGGTGAAGCTGCAGTTTGTCAGTCTCGACATCTAAAGCGGGCAAATATTTAAGAGGAGTCGTCGTCAAGAAGTGAGCCGGCGTCAACGCTAGTGGCTCCGATGGATCACTAGACAAAGTCCGACACAACGGACGCGTATTCATCAACGCCTCTACCTGAGCGAGTACGGTGCTCAACTCCTCGTACGAGAGAATCTGTTCGCCTATGACCCGAAACAGGTGCGACTTAAGGCTTTTAATATTCGCCTCCCAATTGCCACCAAAATGACTAGCCGCTGGCGTATTAAAACACCAATCAATGCGATTCTCAGCTAAGACATGGGCGAATTCACTTTGGTAGTACTTGGAGCGTAAGAATGTATGTAATTCCGAAATATTGCGTCGCGCTCCAACATAATTTGTGCCGTTGTCAGAGTATAAGCGCTTAACGGGACCACGGCGAGATAAAAATCGTTTAAATGCAGACATAAAACCCTGCGTACTCAAATCACTGGTTAACTCTATGTGAACTGCACGAGTTGTCATACAAACGAATAGGCAAATGTATGCCTTTGTGGAACGTATACCACGACCACGGGCAATAGTGACTTTAAACGGTCCAGCATAGTCCGTCCCAGTATGTATGAAAGGTTTCACCGTCTGTACAACACGACAAGAACGATGGTCGGCCATTTCCGGCGCGTTGAAACGCGGGCGGAGCTTAAAGCAGGGCACACATCTGTGCACTCTAGCGCGTATCAAATTGCGAGCGGAAAGTATCCAGTACTTCTGTCGAAGAATGGACATTAATAAATCGGGACCAGCGTGACAATTCACCTTATGGTGATAATCCACCAACAAATCCAAAACGTGATCCTTGCGTGGTAGAACTACTGGATGCATTTGTTCAAACTCTAACTTAGCATTTCGCAGACGGCCACCGACACGAATGAGTCCGTCTTGCAAAAATGGTTTCAAATGTTGAAGTGCGGGACTACAAGGTTTATGTGATTCTAAACTACGAAATTCTATTGAAAAATAAAATTTCTGCAACTCTCGAAGTACAACTGATTCAGCTCTATCCAAATCAGCTGCGATTATAGAACCACGCGATGGTAATAATCTCAAAAATCTTAGGACGTAAACTACACAGCGTAATAGTCTCGACCAAGACGAGACTCGATTAGACAACAACAAAACAACTGACTCTTCACGCGGAACTGATACTACAAGCGTATGTTTCTTCTCCTCGGGTGGCTCTGAAACAGTAGCGGGGTTAAACGGAGCATTTGGCCACTCGTTAGGAGTGGTATGAAGCCAGGGAGGGCCACAAAACCAAAGCGGATGATTTAAAATTTGCGCAGGAAGCAAACCACGTGAGAGACAATCAGCTGGGTTTTCTGTTCCAGCGACATGGAATATACTTTCCGGAGACAATTCAGCTTGAATCTTACGTTCCAAGCATAGAAAGCGCTTTTCTGCGGAGGCACGGGAGCCACCGAGTGAAAAAATATCACCCTTGAAAGGGAGCGCGACAACATAACGACCATCTTTATCACGAGTAGTCGTGCGGGTATAAATCTCCTCAGTGACCTGATCCTCAGGGCTGAGAACAGGCGGGACATTGACCTCTTCAATCTCCCAGAACTTGCGGATGGTAGACTCAAGCGGCGGCTCGACGGTGCAACAGTGCGACACAGTCGAGTAACTATTTAAACAAGCGGGTGCGGAACCAACTATAACAAACCCGAGAACTGTTTCCAGTGCGTGCGGAGCGGGGTACATCGGAAGACCTTGAATTTTACGTGATAACTGGAGATGCGGGAGAATCGAAGCACCGATCAATAGATCGATATCTCCAGGGAAAGCGTAATTTCCGTCGGCTAACTGCAAGTTCTTAAACTCCGTCAGCATGGACGTGTCAACCGGTACCGTGGGCAACCGTTCCGTAATCTTATCTGCGACTAGCGAATCCATTTCAAACGAAATATTACGATTAAAACGTGAACTAAATATTATTTTAATGGAACCGTGAATGGTTGCCTTTAAACCTCCAAAACCTTTCACTTCTGAGCGGGATGACCAATTATTAAAACTAAAACCAAGGCGTTGACAACAATCCCGAGTAATAAAATTACTCTGGGAAGCGCCATCTAGTAGCGCTCGAACGGTGTGCGGTTTGCCAAAGGCATCTACAATGACAACTTGCGCGGTCGCAAGTAAAACGGTAGTGATTTGAGTACCAGCGGCGGAAAGCGAACACAATGTTACGTCGTTTGCACTTGCAGCAGGCCGCGCGTCACAAGCGTCGCGCGTCTGCGCAGGCTGCTGCTGCGATGGCAGCTTACTACTCTCAAAATGTAAGAAGGTATGATGTCTAGCTAGACATTTACGACAGCTAACACCACTGTTACATGACGTAACCAGATGTTTGTCACTTAGACAATTAAAACACAAATTATTAGTGCGGACAAACTTGTAACGATCACTAGGCGATAATCTCTGAAATTCTGAACACTTGTACAGCTGTGTATGGCTACCCTTACACAGAGAACAGTCAGGTGCCGAGGCGGTATTAACTAGCGTATGTGCAGTCTTGACTGACTTCGATGACGCGTCTATACGGCGATCGGAACCTGTCCTATTCGTGACTTCATGACGTGCCGACGTGCGCTGCAATACCTTAATATGGTCGCGAATAAAAGATTCTAAATCTTTGAACTTAGGTATTTCGTTACCGCGCTGAGTCGTTTCAAACAGACGAACAGTTTCAGGATCTAATTTCTTTAAACCGATATACAAAAACAAAAAGTCACAGAGGTCATTGACCTTTAGGTTCTTTACTGCACGAACAGATGATGCGAAAATATTTAAAAACTTCTCTAAATTATGATCGTTACAAACGGAAAAACTTTTCAAATCGAATAATTGATCTAAATATGCGGTGGCTACTAATCGCTTATCTTCGTATTTTGTTTTTAAAGTGTTCAAAACTAAAGTGTAATTTTCAGCGCTAAACGTAATTCCAGCACAGACAGCCTTTGCCTTACCGGTCAATTTTTCTACGAGATAATGCAATCTCTCGTGATCTGTCAGCGATGTGTTCCTATGTATTATATTTTCGAAACTATCTATAAATAAATTCCAATTTCGAATGTCACCATTAAATTCAGGTATTTGAATTGGCGGCAATCGTGGGCGTTCGCGAGGAGGGTTGGATAAACCACTCGCGGGGGGGGGAGTCTCTAAACTCCTAGCAATACGTTTGATACGACAATACAAGTCATCAAAGGACGACAATGCCTGATAACTCACACAGTAATCAGGATTTAACTCCAACTCTAAAATGTTTATATTATTAATTGTAGATTCAAAATCCGCGCGCAAACTATCTAAAGTTTCCAACGAACACAAGAAAGCATCTCTAATCGCCAGATCCGAGGTTTGCAAAGATTTATCACAAATTGATTGAACACGTGAAAACTGTGAGTCCCTTTTAGCGTATAAAAGCTTTAACTGAACCTTTAAATCAGTACTAACCTTACTGCCCTTAAGAGACATATTGTTTTGATATATTCACACTATACACTCAAACAAACACTTAACGAATTATTAAGTAAGCGATAATTATCAGATAACAATATGGTAATATTTTAAACAACAAAGTGAACGGCGTCGTTCATATGCGTATATAATCTATGGTTTATCCGTTTCCTACAAATATTCACTCAACAATGAACGGGTATTTTTGAAATGCGTCTACCTACATGCAATTTGTAGGACTTCCGAATGAATTTTGTCAAGAAAAAGAATGCGATCGATTTATATCTACGCTGATATTTACGTAGCTAACTATAATTATGCGGTGCGGTTGACGGCGTAGGTACCGTAATTATCAATGGCTCTTTAACTATACGAGCGAAATAACGTATAGTTGCCTAAATGCCTAGATGCGGGTTTTCTACTATTATATCTAGGTAAACAGGCGCGTTGCGTTTATTCCCTATGGAACAAATACTATATTGCGAAATTACAAGAAAATGATTCACGATCCTGCTCGTAGGACCAAAAGTAATGGATGCGCGAATTTGCTTGATGTGGACTGTAGGTTTAAAAAAGCGATCTAAGGTTTGTTAACAATATGCAGATACTGTGCTTGGCGTTCATTAATGGGATAAATGTACTAGGAAGGAACACTGACCTTTTGACTTCGAAGGTTCCACGTGGCGCCGGCCGGCGATCCTCGACTTCGCACATTTAACCACTGCCAGGTCCTGTTTGCACTACACTGCACTATTGTTGAGTTTTGAATGGTTGGATCACGAAATAGTCAATTTTCTTGTAATTTCGGGCGGGCGATGTTAGCGGTGCGGTCACATTCACAATCGATGCACACAACGTCAATGTCAAATCATTTCTTGAGGTCGTGCGGGGAAGGGAAACGGATGGTATAGGATTGCTAGGCCAAAAAAATAAATTACAAAAAACAAAGTCGCGGATCATAGCAAATTGGCGCAACCAGTAATTGTTCTCAATTAGAACAGTAATATCAAAGTACCTTAAACAATTTTATTTTTCTCTCGTTACAATAAAAATATATTTACTTAAATACCTTTATTTGAAACTCGTTACATCTGGAAAGCTTGAAAGCTAAAAAAATACATCATACTTACATTTCCAGACAAAGCGTTTGGATTAACTCTTGTAATCAACTTTTTACTGAGTATTTTTAAATTAAAAAAAATAAACTGACCATTTGCAAGTCAGACTCGACGAGACGCAGTATATTTGTGTATAGTTTTTTCAAAAATACCGGTATTTACTCAAGCCTCAAGCGGACACCGTTATTTTGTCACTAATTACGGTATTCAAAGAGTTAAGTGATATTTTTGTTACGTTCCTTAAGCTCAAACTTTGTTAAGCCGTAATGTTAAACTAAAAAGTGTATGAACTTTAATTATAATAAAATACTAAAACAAGAAAAATAAAAACACGTAATGGATTAAAACTATATAAAAAATGTCGTGGCCAGATCTTAAAAATTGATCACTTCATGATATGGTAAGGTCGACTGGTAGAAAATGCCTAAGGCATTAAGTCCGCCTTTGTACAGGTGTTATGAGCATAAAATAAAAATAAATAAAATAAGGCCATATAAAACTGGCCAGATCGTTTTAAACGTTAAAGTTCACGACATATACACTAAAGGCAATAAACAACATCTAACTGAAATATGGCGTTGAAAAATCCTCCTGTAAACACCCCTATTTTTTAATTAGTGCACAAAAAAATGGGGCTCAATCAGTACCCGTTACTGACATATTTGTGTTAAGTCAAAAGTAAAAAAAAAGAAATTCCAAAATTGTCCAAGAAAATTTGTCATTATTGGTAAATTCATAATTGAATCATTATTCATAACAATTACTACTAGAAAATACTTAGCGCAGTGTTTATCCATTTTTACTGACATTCTTTCATTAATAAGAATGTCAAATTTCTGGAAACATTGTTGTTTCCAGAAATTTAGTGAGATTTTGGGATATAAACAAACACTCATAACTTTGCTGTTTATGAATATTTTGCATTGAGACTTTACTTAAATAATAACAAGACCTTTTCTAATAAGCCCTTTAAGTATTTGCCATAATTAAAAAATAGTGGTGTATAGTGAAAACTAACAACAACCTTTGTTCCAGGTGTACAGAGCCGTAGACTTTTACTACATAGTGGAGTCCCGCACAGTGTACCCCAACTTCTGGCGCGTCATCAACCTCATCCATATCCTGCTCATCCTGGCGCACTGGTTCGGGTGCTTCTATTTCTTGCTGTCCGAAGCTGAGGGGTTTCAGGTCAGTACTTTATAATTACATTTATTGTCAAAGTATTGAACAGGTATTTTTTATGGTGCGGCCAGATCTGGGAAATGCACAGCTGGCACACAGGCCGCACGCCGCTCGCGAGCGGGTTACGAGCGCGAAATGAACGCGCACGGCTCGTTTGTACAAAACCCCTGCGCCGCACGCGCTTCGTGAACATAAAATGCACGCGCGCAGTTCGTAAGCGGCTCGCGAGCGGTGCATTCGCCAGATCCGGACGCACCAGGCTTGCCCGTTTCACCGTTACCATGGTTACCGGTAAAACAATTTTTAGGGGCGTACAGGTTCAGTAAATCGCCCTAAACAGAGAAAGAATTAACATGAGATCTAAAACAGACGTATGCTAGAGAAAGTGACCGCTTGAAATTTTTAGCACCTTACCTCGGTTATATTTGGCTAGGAACAACATTGTGAAAGATTTTTTTCATTGGGTTTTGGACGTGGGTTTTACAAGTTGCAGTTTTGAATCTGCAAAAAAAATTCAGACAGCAATTTTATGATAGTGATTCTGGACCCAAATCAACAATAAATGGGTAGGGTCTTTTCTTTTAGGATTAATTTTATTCTTATTTACTGAAATCGATACCTCAATCGTGACATACCATCAACAGAGTCGTAACTGGCCCATTGCTACGCCCGGTACTAGTTTCTATAACTACGCCCCTAAAAAAATCCGAATTGAGTAAATTTAATCCGCCTGACGCAAGTCCTTACCAGACATGAGTATATCGGGAAGAAACGCTTATATGTCACCATAATGTGGCTCGGTCGGAGCATGTGCTAAAGCATATAGTGGAAATGTGCCCCGCTTGGGCGAAGCTCCGCCGTGTGCTGTGGCGACACAAGCGTCCAGCCCTAGTTCAGGCCATGATACGAAGCGAGAGGGAATGAGAAACCGTAACCTCCTTCTGATGAAATATATTTGTAGAATTTGGCCTTGGTTTGATAATTTCTGTGCTCCATCAGGATCTTCGCCCTGTGACTAGGTACCACTGGCACAGCCCTAGTTACGGCACTGACCATTAAGTGAGATTGAGGTCAAGAAAGGCTGACCAAGGATAATAAGATACGGGTGTAATAAATGGTCACATTACAAAGGTCCCGGCAAATCATGGGCCTAATTACCATATTTTTAACTAGCTCCTACCAACAGCTCCACCCGCGTGAAATTTGAAAATTATTCTGAAGGAACGTGACGAGAATGGATAAAGTGAGAAATGAGTGTTGAAAAAATTTGAAAGCGGCGTCAGTGAAAAATTGAAGGGTAATCATTTGTCTTGGTATGGTCATGTAAAGAGGAGGAATTAAACGCATGTTACTAATAGAGTTATGAGTATACATGTGGATGAAGGGAGAGGGAGGCTAAAGAAAAGATGGATGGATTGTGTAAGGAGTAAAATGAAAGAAAAGGCAGTTAGTGATAGCGTGACGGGTGACAGGACAGAATAGAAGAAAAATAACTCGTGACAAGAGCAGGAAAATGATGATTCCGAGGTAACACGTTCCCGGGATAAAAATCTGTAGCGACATCTATGTCGTCATAAATGAACTAATCCTGCATCGCGCAAGTAACATTCTCCGCGCGATTTGAACATATAGGGTGACAGGTAATTAGTGAACGATACATATAAACAACTTTTACTATGGGACCAAACCAGAAATCGCAAAGAAAAATCTATTGGTGAGTACATTTGGGTTCGCCCAACTGGTCAAAATCAGCCAAGTTCAGTAGAACTTGGCTGATTTTTTTCGCGATTTCATGTTTGATCCCGTAGTAAAAGTTGTTTGTTATCATGACTACAATCACGTGTTTAAGTATCGTTCACTAATTAGCAGTCACCCTATATAGAACAGCCCTAAATCATGTATTGGGCAGAAGCCCACCAGACATTACACCCGTCTGGTCGGAGGATTCTCCCTTTTCAACGGAGGTTTGCGGGACTGTATACTCTCTGTTCCGCATACCTCCAAAAGTCTGTCTCTTAGCGTTAACGTAGCTACTGGACTACGAAAGAGTTACCGTGGCGCTGGAACAAAAAAAAGCGACTTTACAGAGATGAGTTTTAGTCAGTAAAAGTCTGCCTCTCCCTCCTAGTTCCATCCAAAGCGGAAACAGTTATTTGATGATGATCCTAAAATTTGTGCCTTCAAATATTTTATTAATTTTTCTTCCTTAAACATCACACGGAGCAGTGGCGACCGAATGCTAACTAAGCTGCGGGTTCAAACCAAGCCAGGCGCATGACTTTGTGTAATCTTTTCCACACCACAGCTCTCAAAACGGTGAAAGAAAATATCGTGAGGAAATCGGCATGTTCCAGAACCAAAAATTCGAAGCACTGGGCCCGGGTAGTGCATTACGGCCCATTCTTTCCCAGACGAGGCCTGAGTCCCAGCAGTGGGAACATCATAAGGCTGCTTATAAAACATTCATGTGAAATAGGCCTCGAGATCAAAGCAACGAGAAAAACTACACAGTCACTGTAAATAAAATCCATTTAGTTATATTCACCAGATGCTTAATACTTACCTCATATTTTCTGATTGGATTTGAAGGACGAAAGTCGATCATCTCATATTCACAATTTCAATTCATTGGCCTCTTATGAGTATTAAATTATTTATGGTTTGACCGTAAAATGACTTTCACGGGACCAAAGACATTAAGGACGGGACCCATTTTGAGCATGTAGTAATATTATATTTATTTGGGTTTACATACGAAATCTGGATGATATGGGTTACTTTCATTGGAAATTCTGAGAATGTTTTGTATTGGACCACAGAGTATGAAATATATCATACTATAGGGGTTTTTATGGTAGATAAAATCATCCAATGACAAATCCCGCCCTTGGGTGGGGCGGGAAATAGTGTCAGACTCTTACTGACTAAAAACCTTTTCCATTCATTGCCTTTGTCCCAGATCCCTGGGTAACATTTTCACATAACCTTTGGCCCCAGTAGGCTTCGGCCCTGCTGGACCCCTACAGTTTGCTGACAACTCCTTGAGGCGCGTGGGAAAAGTGCGCGCCGTAAACGACTTGAGCTCGGACCGGTCTGTTACCGGACGGACGGACAGCGAGCTACCCATTGCCCGCCGTCCGCGAGGTCACATTCCCAATCAATCTTCTATCAAAATATAAACACTTAAGCTATTTTAAACCACGAAGCTTAAAAAGTATTTACAAAAAAAAAACACAACTGACTTAATGTATAAAAAAAAAAAAAAACAAAAATGTGCAAAATAACTTTATTTCGGAAGTCAGTGTTAAATAACGAAGGGACCAAAAATTACACATACATAAACAAAGCAATTTTACTTGTTATGACAGTTATTCTATGATTGTTTGAAGAGTTCCATTCTATATCAAAAAGTTCATCATCAGATCAAAACAATATATCGTCATAATCGTAGAACAAAGACGGTTCTGCAAATCAGCAACTTTACAGTACGCCGCATCAAAGTTTTTGAATGGAGTTTTAGGGTATATTTTAAAAACCCCTGATCCGATTAGTTTTAAATTTGGACATGTTTTTCTGTTGGCGAATTTCTATTATATGACGTAAAAGATTAATTTAAAAAGTGACCCAATTTCATAAAAAATCACAAGCGTCCTTGTTCTACGAAAATGTTTGTGTCGTATGTTATTTTACGTCATTGTTGTGTGCATTTGTCTCTCACTTTACGTGACACAAAGTACATTGCGTCGTTTTTCTACGAAATTTTCATAAAAAAATATTGACGGATTTAATTTGATGGGTTAGCAAATGAAAAATAAATATTACTTAGAATGCATTTATTTAGGATTAAAAAATGTAGGTTCATAAGTTATCTTTTAAAATTATAACAATTATAAAAATGTAAACATTATTATAAATAACAGTTATAACAAATAGACTATTGGCCGAAGAAATGCAAGGCGTGTGGGGTTAAGTATTTACTAATAATGATCACCAGTAACAACCGGTCGCAACTGCCGTACAAGGTACAAGAAGTTATTACTGAAGATGCCTATATGCCGACAGACCCAATGATTCTAAGTGACAAGTAAGTGGTAAGTGATTGCCCGCAATCATTACCTTCAGGACCAGGGTCTATCTATAATCAGAACTGTCCCATACCATCGACTACTATTTTTAGTAATTTGCTAGATCAACCTACAGCATCTACAGTCACTCAAACTCAAAGTAATATTGAACAGCCTTAGCAAGAAATCTGATGTTTAAAATACACCAGTCCATCTCCAGTTAATACACATGCAAAATGTGATGATCCTTTTTGCTGCCAACACAACCCTGATGAGTATGCATATCCATTAGTAGATTCTATAGGTACTGACTATAATTATACCCACCTCCAGAATCCGCTACCTTGGCCAAGAACAGGGGAAAAACAACCTCGAATTTATGACATTTGGGGGGATATCAAGAGAGAAAAACTAAAAAATCAAGGCAAAACTTGCTCAAAGAGTGTACTATTGATGCCAAAACTATGGGCCGGCCGTGTCAATGTAGATTATAAATGTGCCACAAAAATTGCAGAAAATGAGCGTATTAAGATATTTATCAAATTTTGGGAATTAGTTGTAAAAGAACAGTAACGTTCTCATCCCATACGTAACAAAACCCTCTTTGGTAGCCATGTTATATTTTATTTCACATAGACAGTGGTGCGACTCAATCGGTATAAAAGAAAAGAATTGACATGAGCGCACACGGACAGCAGCATTTTGCCATTAATTAGTTTTCTGTGACTCTTATGACGCCATGTCATATCTTGTTCTACAGCCGTGCTACCGTCGTACTCGGTCCATGCAGTTCTTGTACAGTCCAATGGAACGGTCTTATGTGCGATCTTTAATTTTCAAAAGGTGTTAACTTGTCCACATGGTCAAATGAGCATACTTTATTACAAACGCAAGCTTTCTTAATATAATTTTACCATTTATTGCATGGCTGCCAAAGAGAGTTTTTGTTACGTATGGGATGAGAATGTTGTTGTTCTCTTACACCTGATTCCCAAAATCTGGTAAATATCTCACTACACTCATTTTCTACAATTTTTGTGGCACATTTGTAATCTACATTGACACAGCCAGCCCATAGTTTTGGCATCAATTGTACGCCCTCTCTTTAATCAATAGGTTTTGCCTTGATTTTTTAGTTTTTCTCTCTTGATATCCCCTCAAATGTCATAAATTCGAGGTTGTTTACCCCCTGTTCTTGGCCAAGGTAGCGGATTCTGGAGTTGGGTATAATTATAGTCAGTACCTATAGAATCTACTAATGAATCTACTAATCATACTCATCAGGGTTGTGTTGGCAGCAAAAAGGATCATCACATTTTGCATGTTTATTAACTGGAGATGGACTGGTGTATTTTAAACATCAGATTTCTTGCTAAGGCTGTTCAATATTACTTTGAGTTTGAGTGACTGTAGATAGTGTAGGTTGATCTAGCAAATTACTAAAAATAGGAGTCAATAGCATGGGACAATCCTGATTATAGATAGACCCTAGTCCTGATTGTAATGATTGCGGGAAATCACTTATTATATTTACTGGAGTCATTGGGTCTGTCGGCATACAGGCATCTTCAGTAATAACTTTTTGTACCTGTACGGCAGTTGCGACTGGTTATTCCCGGTGATCATTATTAGTAAATACTGCACCCCACACGACTTAAATTTCTTCGGACGATAGTATCCGCTCCTGGTGGTAATGGTAAATAACGCTCATTTTCAACTGCAAAATAAAATTTCAGAATATAAATAAATTATCATTCAAAAATATAAATAACATAGATAGAATTTAATACTATAAAAGTTAATTAAACCCTAACATATAACAAAACAATGACGTATGAGTTAATATATTCAAAGAATAACGTCAGTTATGCACATTCGACCCACAACCATCCGTAAAAAAACGGCGGTTTGTATCATACGTTCATTAAACGTACGTAGAACATTGTAGGATTTCAATATTCGTCACCGAAAAATAAATTAAGTTTGTTTATGATTAAAAATTAAGTATAAACCAACATTTGTTAAAATTGGGTATTGGTATAATAAATAAAAGTCAAAAAACTAACTACTTCAGATTTCCACGAACAACGACGGATTTGACTAACCGTCGTTGTACGGCGAAAGTTTAATAAAAAACGAAAACCACCAAAACCAATTTATAAATTCGAAATAAAGTATTAAAAGAGGCAATAATAACTTACCTGGCGTATGGAAAAACTATTCTTTGGTCTAATTTTTTGAAAGATCAGCAGTTCGTTGATTGCTCACATTTTTATTCGACGTGTTTATTAGGGCTAATATCATAATTCCCCTTTTCGACGACATACTTAATTTTGGTTTAACATTTAGGCATGCTTAAGATAGTATTCTGGATATTTAATATAGCGTATCGGGTTATAAAAATAAGCTAGCGTAATATTTAGCGGCATGCGCAACCTAACCGAGAACATGAGCGGTACTGATCATACGCCGAGTGTAAGAGGGGCGCGGGGGGCAGGGGTTAACGCTGTACACTGGCGAAAGTAATTATTCGTCGTTTTACTACGTTTAAAAATCAAATCCGTCAGTATTCCAAGTCAGTATCTGCGTTGTTTTAAATAATATTTAAAAAAAAAAGTTATTGGTTATTAAAGGACAGGATATAAACTCATTATATACAAAAAAATAAAATTTGAAAATTATCAAAACCGTCGTTGTTCTACGACTATGACGATATCTATGGGATCAATTCGGTAGTAGGTAGTAGGTATCTTTCAATAATTTTTGTTTTCACAATTGACTGAGCTATCGGTAAATACATACATACGTACATAAAAAATAATACATACAGCACAACATAGAATCTTTTCGAAGTCAGTTAATAAGTATAATTATCTTGCCAGTTTACACGTTAATAAGAGTATACGACCTCTTCAGATGTCACAATACCTACTTCATATAAATATGTCTGTGAGGTTTAGTATTACTGTGAATGTGATAAAATTGATCGTGTTTTTCTTACACTCTATCAAGATACCACAAGACCTTTCACATTTAATCTTCATTTCACAAAACTAATCTTTATTTCCCAAAAAATCTTTACAAACAAATGAAGCCCCTGAGTCCAGCGCTATGTCAGTATGAATACCTGTACTTCAGGAGTCAATTTCTTCCCTAAAAACATGGTGCTACGCAGTAATCATAATCAGCGTTATAATGTTCCCACTGCTGGGACTCAGGCCTCCTCTCTAGGAGAGAGAATGGGTCGTAATCCACCACGCGAGCCCAGTACGGGTTGGTGGATGTAACATGTCTTCCATTTTTTTAGTTCTAGGACATGCCGGTTTCATCACGATGTTTTCGTCCACTGTATTGAGAGCAAACTCGCAAGTCAGCAAAATTTAAAACAGCAAAATTATTAGGACAAAATAAATTGACAATTAAACGATGTTCAATTAAAATTATTCAAATAAAACTAACACGTTGATTTTACATTTCAAACGTAAATAATAAATAAATCAATTAGAAATTACAAATTAAATTTGAATTTCTGTACAAAAATAAATGAGAAAACTGATTAAAATAAACGGAAATGCATATAGGTACAGTCAGGGGTCAAAAGTGCAGTTGCTTCTCTACCAATGCTAAAGTGTATAGAATTCCTTTGTAGACAAGGATCAATAGTTCATGATAGATTTAATTTATAGCTTGGAATCTAATTGTGGACCATTGAACTTTTACTGCCAAGTAATTTTAGAAATTTTAGTGTTAATAGAGTGCAACTGCATTTTTGACCTCTGACTGTACAATTTACAGAAAGATTACAAAAGAAACTAATTTGTAATCCCCTCTTCCTAATCTTTTTATTTGTCACCAAATGAGAACTGTCATTGCGGCCATTATCCACGTCGGTTTATTCTTATTACCGTCGCGAGTCAACTTAGGAAGGTCTTGGAACATTGTAAGTGTCCATTTGCTCGCTAATAACATTTGTACCGACCATTGTAATGGCATGACCAGTAATATCAGTCACGGTTACTGTTAAGTGATCCCTGGTGAACCACAGTTGAAAGTTACGAAGTGATTATAGTACTTTGGAGATGGTAGAGATGATTAAAAATCTGATGTCAAATATTTGTCAAACTTTTTTTTACATCATATGATAATAATTTTAAATATACACGACTGAATTTTGATCATTTTAATCCCGTGAAAGGTCGATCCGGTATATGAAACACTATCGATTTTACTACATATATAAAACAAAGTCGCTTCCCACTGTCTGTCCCTATGTGTGCTTGGATCTTTAAAACCACGCAACGGATTTTGATGTGTTTTTTTTAGTAGATAGAGTGATTCAAGAGGAAGTTTTATATGTATAATGTATGCATAGTATATCACCTATGCACCCTTGCGAAGCTGGGGCGGGTCGCTAGTATAAAGATAAAATTAAAAAATAAAGTACTTTTTTTCTAAAACTCGAATGCATCGCATGTATGAAATTAATTTCTTTAAGTAAACATCAGCTGAGCGAGTCCAATGACCTGTAGGTAACTGTCAGCCGTTGCGTACTAACTACTATTGTGCGTACATATAATATATATGTACGCACTGGGAGTTACAGCTCAGTACAGACGTTATTAACGCACAGACGACGAGACGACGAGACGCGCTGTTCGTTTTACGTACAGCAAGTACCAAGCTCAATTGTTTTTACCTTAGCCACACTAAGGTAAAAACAATTGAGCTTGGTACCTATGAGTTATTTAAGACCCTAATTGAATGCAAAAGATTGCAACCTACCCCTATAGCAACAACCTACCACCCTAGTTACCCTACCGCCCTAACCTATTATGCAAACCACACCAAACATGAGTAACGTTGGTTTTACGTGCGGGAAGTCTAATATTTTTCAAATGGCTTCCCCCACTCTGGGAGGAGCAAACGAGTGTCAAATTTTTACTGACTAAAACCCCCCTGTTCGTTCAGTTGCCCTGTGTGTGCCAGGGTCACCAGGATTCTTTAGGTGAATAAAGCATGTTACATAAACATCATCATCATCATTTCAGCCCAAAGATGTCCACTGTTGGACATATACCTCCCCCAAATGTCGATACAATGAACGGTCCTGTGCGTCTCGCATCCATCGGATTTCCGCAACCTTTACCAGGTCATCGGTGGGGTGCCACGACAGAAAACCTCCACGAGTGCCCGCAGACTATAGTTCCCTTGCGGATACGTCCGTCGCGAAGGCTAGTCTGCGGGACGGTGCACCCTGGGAGGCGGCCAACCACCCCCTTGCGGCCAACCAACCGGGCCTCGATGGCCGTCTGCGAATGTTCTGTCGGGAGTACGCTTCAACGCGTGTCCCTCTGCTTTAGCAGAGGGCACAGTGGCTAAGCAAGAGCGGGCTCGGCGTGCACTCACCCTGCCACCGGGCAGGCAGGAGGAAGGCTCCCCCCTCCTTCTGCCACCGTTGTTCTCGTAGCCCCAGAGATTGTCCAAGGTCATGTTTCTGACTTTTGATGGGGGTCGAGGGTCTTGGCTTAACCGCCCGGGCCGCGAGGAAGACAACCTCTATAAAAAAATTACCCCAAACCTCCAAGCGGCGGCGCACCGTGAGGGAGGTTGTTAGCTTGACTAATGGGTAGCTAAATTAGTCTCTAGTGCGGACCACGGATCTTGAGCAAGTACCCAAAGTTTACACTCGTGGGAACTAATATGGAATTTAAAAATAACAAGTTTTTTAAACACCCTCTGGAGAGTGATGCGCGGTCGGAGTCCGACGCGGCATCCAGAAGGAGCTCAGGCTCGGAGGTGGATGATGAGGTGGAGTCGGGAGGCGACACCGGAAGGAACGCAAGTTCCTTCCGGAAACGCTCCTTATCGAGGGAGAAATCGTCCTCCGATGGCGAAAAGGGCTCGGCCCGAAAAATCCCTACCAGTGGGCGGGGAGCGGGCCGAGCACCGGGCCGAGGAAGGGGAGTCACCTCCCAGGAGGCGGCTGAGCGAGCCGAGAGGCTCGCTGCGGAAGGGCGCCACCCCGCTGCGGCTAACGCTGCGATGGACCCCTCGGGGCCATCTGGCAGCGAGAGGGAAGACTCCGCCGAGGAGTCGCGCAGAACCTTCGGCGAGCTCGTGGTCGCTGCGCTGCGGGATATGGGCCGCAAGCGCGAGCGAACGTCGAAGGAGAAGACGGTCCTCCGCCATGCCGCCTCTATGCAGGAGGCCTTCGACATCGCCCTGAGGAAGAGCGTGGCGAAGCTCCGGGCCGAGCTCCGAGCCGGGCTCCGGGCCGAGCTTCAGGCCGAGCTCGCTGGGGTCCAGGGGGCCGGCAGCCAGGACCCTGTGGAAGGGGGGCGCAAGCAAGGGCAGGGGCAGAGTAGGCCCCAGCCCCAGCCTCAGCCCCAGCCTCGGCCCCAGCCCCAGCCCCAGGCCGAGTCAGGAAGCCAGCTGCTGACACTGGTGCAGCGGGAGCTGGCTGCTTTCCAGCAGCAGCTGCAGAAGCAGCTGCAGGAACAGCAGCAGCAGTTCCAGCTGCGGATCCAGCAGCAGCTGTCCCTGCTGGAGGGCATCGTATTGCGCCCCCCACTAGCGGCCTCCGGCCAGCGAAGGGTGGCGTCCTACGCTGCCGCCGCGGCCTCGGCGGCTGCGCCCATGGCGGGCCCGTCAGGGCAGACCAGGCGCGTGGCCACGGCTGCGAACCCCGCCGGAGCGGCCCCGCAGGGCAGAAAACAGCAGCAGGGGAAGCCAACCCCTGCGGCTCCCCCCAAGAAGGGCAAGGCGGCACCGGCCCCTAAGGCGGCGGGAGCCCCTGCTGTGGCGGCAAGCAGGCGGCCGAGGCCGCCTCCCCAACCTGCAGATCTTCCGGCCGAAGCCGGATGGCAAGTGGCCGGAGCCAAAAAACAGGCTGGCAAGGCGGCTCGGGCTGCCAGGAGGCGTGAGCGGCAAAAGCTGCGGAAGCGGACGGCCCTCGCGGCCAGGATTCGCACCCCGCGCTCTACGGCTGTAGTTATCACGCTGCAGCCGGAAGCGGTGAAAAAGGGTGCGACCTATGGCGAGGTCCTCCGGAAGGCGAAGCAGGCGGTGAACCTCACCGACCTCGGGATCACCGGGGGCTTCCAGATGCGGCATACCGCAACTGGTGCCCTGATGTTGGAGGTCCCCGGAGCCAACAGCGGCCCCACCGCAGACGCCCTGGCTGAAAAGATCAGGGCGATCTTTGACGCGGAGGAGGCCCGGGTGTCCAGGCCCACAAGATGCGTCGACATGCGCATTATGGGCCTGGACGATTCCGTAACGGTCGAGGAGGTCGTGGCCGCTGTCGCCAGGACGGGTGGTTGCCCTGCCGATCAGGTCCGGGCGGGCACCATCCGTGCTGACGGCACTGGCATGGGGGCGGTTACTGTAAACTGCCCCGTGCCAGCGGCCAGGAGCATTACCGGGGAGGGTAAACGGCTTTTGGTGGGCTGGGTCTCTGCAAGAGTAAAGCTGCTGGAGCCCAGACCGCTGCGCTGCTACCGCTGCCACGTGGGCCACCACGTGGGGGTCTGTTGCGCAGCGGAGGAAGATCGCAGCGACAGCTGCTTCCAGTGTGGTCAGTCCGGCCACAAGGCCGATACTTGCAGCGCAGCGCCGCACTGCTACGCATGCGCGGCGGCAGGCAAGTCGGCCGACCACCGGGCTGGGAGCAGGACCTGCGATCCCCCTGCCAAGGCCAAGGGCAAGGTCCCTAGGCCCATCCCCGCGAGGATGCTCACCGCCGCGGCTGCCCCGCTGGCTGCCGCCGCCATCGCCTCCGCAGACGCCGCCGCCGCTACCACCGCGGCAGGACCCTCACGGAGGGCCCGGGAGGAGACTGTAATGGACTGTCAATAACGGCTCCATTGCGTCTCCTCCAGGCGAATATCAACCACTGCGCCCCCGCTCAGGATCTGTTGCTCCAGAGCATGGCGCAGTGGTCGATCAACATCGCCGTTGTCTCCGAGCCGCACTTTGTCCTGCCCAGAGCCGACTGGGTTCAGGACCTGACCGGCTCGGTGACACTCATTTCGTCGGCCGCCGCCGGTACCCCGGCACTCGAGGCCGTCAAGAAAGGCCGGGGTTGCGTGGCAGCACGGTTCGGGGACATAGTGGTGGTAGGCGTCTACCTGTCCCCGAACAGATCTCTCGCCGAACTGGACAGCTCCCTTTTGGAGCTGGATGCCGTCGTTGCTGGGTTTGACTCCAGCCTCCCCGTGGTCGTTTGCGGGGACTTCAACGCCTGGAACGAGGCTTGGGGTTCCCGGTTCACGAACCAGCGAGGTCGAAGGGTGGAGGAATGGGCCCTAGGACAGGGCCTAGTCGTACAAAACCGGGGTTCTGTCCCCACGTGTGTGCGGATGCAGGGCGAGTCGGTGGTGGACATTACGTTCGCCAGCCCTGCACTGGCACCGCGCGTCGTCGACTGGCGCGTCATAGAGGAGGTGGAGATGTTCTCCGACCACCGGTACATCCGGTTTGACGTCTCCGCCCAGACCTCGACCGTGCCGGTCCGACAGACCCCGTGTGGTCCGCGTTGGGCGCTGAGGCAGCTGGACAGGGACCTGCTCCAGGAAGCCGCGATAGTACAGGCCTGGGTGCAAGCACCGGACAGGCCTGTCGACATCGACGTCGAGGCGGACTGGTTCCAGGCGGCCATGTCGCAAATCTGCGACGTGGCCATGCCCCGAGTCCGGCCAGGACGTGCCCGGCGCCAAGTACACTGGTGGTCGCCAGAGATTGCGGCACTGCGCGATGCGTGCAATGCTGCGCGACGCCGGTATACTAGACACCGCAGGCGCCGCACCCGTCCACCGGGTGCGGAGGCCATAGAGGCGGAGCTGTATGAGGGATACAGGGCGGCAAAGCGCACCCTCCGAGCGGAGATAAAGCGGGCCAAACTCGAGGCCCGCAACGTGTGGCTGGAGTCTCTGAACGTCGATCCGTGGGGACGCCCATACAAAATGGTCATGGAGAAACTCCGGCCATGGGCTCCCCCGCTGACTCAGAGTCTCCGGCCCCAGCTCGTGGAGGGTGTGGTGAGCGCTCTGTTCCCTACGCGAGGGGAGCATACTCCCCCGCCTATGGCTCCGCCACCAGCGGCGGTGTCCGATGCGGACCACGACGGCAACGACGGCAACAATGCTCCAGAGGTGACCGAGGTGGAGATGAGAGTGGCGGTGCGAAGGCTGAGTGCCAAGAACACCGCCCCAGGACCCGATGGCTTGCCTGGAAAAGCCTGGGTCCTGGCCATGGAGGAACTCGGGTCTCGACTGAGAGGGCTCTTCAGCGCATGCATGGAGAGGGGCCAGTTCCCGCTTCGCTGGAAGACGGGGAAACTGGTCCTTATCGCGAAGCCGGGGCGCCCCGCGGACTCTCCGTCCGCGTATCGGCCCATTGTGCTGCTCGACGAGGTGGGCAAGCTCTTTGAAAGAGTAATTGCAGACCGCCTCGTCGTGCATCTGGCACGGAAGGGGCCGGATCTTGCGGACGGCCAGTTCGGATTTCGCAGGAGGCGCTCCACTGTGGACGCCATCATGCGCGTGCGAGCCCTCACGACGGGGGATGCGGTGTCCCGGGGCAGGTGTGTCTTGGCGGTGTCTCTGGACATCGCCAACGCCTTCAACTCCCTGCCCTGGAGTTGCATTGGTAGGGCACTCCGGTACCACCGGGTGCCCGACTACCTCTGTCGGGTGATCGAGGCCTACCTGTCGGACAGGTTCATCATCTACCCCGGTCATCAGGGGGAGTTGAAACGGCGAGAGATGTCGTGCGGTGTTCCGCAGGGATCGGTACTAGGGCCGCCCTTGTGGAACATCGGGTACGACTACGTGCTGCGCGCCGACCTCCCCGACGGGGTCAGCGTGGTCTGTTACGCAGACGACACGCTGGTCCTGGCGCGGGGACGGTCGTACCAGGCGGCGGTCGAACTAGCGACGCGCGGGGTTGCGACAGTCGTGGAGAGGATACAGCAGTTGGGACTCGAGGTGGCATTGCACAAGTCCGAGGCCATGTGTTTTCACGGCCCTCGGAGCGCGCCACCTCCGGGCTCCCAATTAACGGTAGGAGGAGTTCACATCGGCGTCGGGTCGACGATGAAGTACCTGGGACTCGTCCTCGACAGCCGGTGGAACTTCAAGGAGCACTTCCGACGTCTGGCTCCCAGGTTGAATGCGACTGGGGCTGCGCTCAAGCGGCTCCTGCCGAACCTAGGGGGTCCGGACGCCTCCTGCCGGAGGCTCTACGCAGGCATCGTTCGGTCCATGGCCCTTTACGGTGCGCCGGTGTGGGCGCCATCGCTACGGAAGCGAGTGGCGGCCCGGCTAACCGCCTGCCAGAGGGTCATGGCCATCCGGATGATCCGCGGATACCGTACGGTGTCCTGCGAAGCGGCGAGCCTCCTTGCTGGCCTACCACCGTGGGATTTGGAGGCAACAGTCCTTGCACACATGCATGAGTTACGCGTGGAGATGCAACGTCGGGGCGAAACTCCGCTGCCGCGACTTGTCGCGGCATGGCGGACAGAGCTCCGGCGGGATCTCATGGTGAAATGGCGAGAGCGATTGTCGCAACCTCGTGCTGGGCACGCCACGATCGAGGCGGTAAGGCCCCTCTTTGAGGCGTGGCTGGAAAGGCCCCACGGCGTCGTCACCTTCCGTTTGGCGCAGGTGCTGACCGAACACGGCAAGTTCGGTCCGTACCTGTACAAGATTCGTGCGGAGACGACGCCCGGGTGTCGCCACTGTGCGGACCGCCCGGTGGACACGGTGGAGCACACAGTCGAGGTGTGCCCCGCTTGGGAAGAGCAGCGCCGTGTCCTCGTGGGGGCGATCGGCGGCGATCTCTCGCGCCGGGGCTTGGTTCAAGCCATGCTCCGGAGTGAGGAGGAGTGGCAGGCGGTCGCCTCCTTCTGCGAAGCAGTAATGCTAGTAAAGGAGGAGGCCGACCGCCTTAGGCAAAGGCGGACACGCCGCCGCCGCCGCCGGGTTTCCGATCCCAATTTCCGGCCACCATAGGCGCGGGCTCGCGGACGGTGGGCAATGGGTAGCTCGCTGTCCGTCCGTCCGGTAACAGACCGGTCCGAGCTCAGGTCGTCTACGGCGCGCACCGTTCCCGCGCGCCTCAAGGAGTTGTCAGCAAACTGTAGGGGTCCAGCAGGGCCGAAGCCTACTGGGGCCAAAGGTCATGCGAGAGTGTCACCACGGGCCCCGGGACAAAGGCGAGGAATGGAAAGGTAGGTTTTTAGTCAGTAAAAGTCTGACACTGTTTCCCGCCCCACCCAAGGGCGGGATTCGTCATTGGATGATTCTACCTACCACAAAAAAAAAAAAAAAAAAAAAAAAAAAAACCAGGTCATCGGTCCACCTTATAGGAGGCCTTTCAATGCTGCGTCTTCCAGTACGCGGCCGCTACAAACTCATACATAAACACTCTTTCCAAATCCCAGTCAATGTCCTTCTCAGATCGATATTGAATATAAGATACTCAATTCCGTTGACGAGGGTCACAGGTTCCTTGACGAGGCTCAGATAGGCCGGATCTTATGGCACGGTTACCCTCCTTAATGAAAATGGCCGCCTTCGATGTGCTACTCCTCACCGATACCCGTAAATCCATCAGATTGATTTATTTAATGAAGCTCGGAATACAGCGATCCGTCATCATCAATCTTTGGTGTGTAGGCTGAGTTTACTTGAGTGACGAAATTTAAGTATCGTGAATTTTGGACAGCTCTGTTTTCAACCTTGTTAATGTAATAGGAACGGGTAATAGTGTATATCCAACATAACTGAGAAAGCGCGAGATAGTCTTGAACCCAACACGTAAATACTCTGCCCAATACCTATTCATTTATTTTTAAAATAAACATTCTTCTTTTCTCCGATTTATGTAGTAGCAGCCTATCTTGCACAAAGTAATGCGCCTGGTTGGGTTTGAACCCGCGACCTACAAGTCGGAGCCGTTACTACTCGGCCACGACTGCTCTCTTTGTGTAGTTTATTTCATTACCACTACTCTCAAAACGTTGAAGGAAAACATCATGAGAAAACCGTCATGTCCTAGAACCAAAAATACGAAGACATATGACATCCACTAACCCTCACTGGACCCGCTTGTTGAATTACGGCCCATTCTCTCTCCTAGAGACGAGGCCCAGCAGTGGAAACATTATAAGACATTATAAAACATTTTTTACATATGGGTGAGATGTCTATCATGTATCGATGGAACATCGAAGAACGTTAAGTGGTGCTACGAAATTATACAAACATCCACAAGTATTATCCTCCTAACTAAATTTCTGACAAGACAATTAAGATATGACCGTGACCGTACTAGGATTATGTCACACAAAAAAAATTTTTGTTTCTCATTAATCACATAACTAGAGCGGTATCTGCGACTGGGCAAAACTATACGCAGGTTATATTAAGGGTCTAACCTAAAAGCTATAAAAATAATAGACACTAACTTCAGCTACCGGTTTCGCCTGCGTGAAGAGAGAAAATATATAGCCTTTGTCACTCAGTGATAAAGTGGCAATCTACTGTTGAAAGAATTATTAAAACGAATACAGTAATTTCAAATTTATTGATTACTAATAAAAATACAAATCTTTTCTCTTTATAATATTGTTAAAGACTAGATATGTACATAAGCTTAAAGGCACTAAAAAGGTCGATGGAAAAGGCTATGCTCGGAGTTTTCTTACGTGATCGAATCAGGAATGAAGATATCCGCTGGAGAAACAAGGTTGCCGGCATAGCACAAAGAATCGCCAAACTATAGTGGCAATCGGCCGGGCACATTGCTCGCAGAACGCAGTTCTGGAGTGATGGCCGGAAAATGCAACGTTGAAAGGCCTCCTACAAGGTGGACCGATGACCTGGTAAAGGCTGCGGGAACCTGATGGATGCAAGACGCACAGGACCATTTATTGTGGTGACATTTGAGGCCAGGTCTTTGGGCTGAAATAATGATGATAATGATTATGACATACATAAAATACAAAAACCTCTATAATATCAAGGATACGGAAAGGATCGAAACTTTCCAAAATTATATAAACGAAACCAACAAATGTGGTCAGGAAGTTGGTTTTGTAATAAACATAAACAACAATCACGTGTTTGAAAATATGAACTCGGCCAGGTACTTAAACATCAAAATAGTTTGTACACTTACGCAATTTTGTGTGAAAAATTGGTATTTTCAAGTAAAACTTAGAAAGAAACTCGGACCTAATGGTCTAGAAGTTCCAAGTTACAATTAGGAAGCGTAGTGATCAATTCTCATTTTCCTTGCTCTCATACAGTTGCAGTAGCTTTAGCAAAAGTTTTGTATTCATATAATATGTATTGTTTCAGCATGATGTCTTACTTTTAAATTATTATATTATTATTAATCCTGTTTATTTACTATTTAGCTCATAAACTATTTACATTATATAAAATACTAATTTAAACTATATATACACTTAAACCTACTCCTAACAAAAAAATGGCGTCATAAAACTCATCCGCATCGCTGTCGACTGGAAGTGTGCCCAAAAGGCTGGCGGCATTGCCACGTTGAATGGCAATGCTTAATCTCTGACCGAGATAAAAGCCAGCCCTTGTGTCACGCGAAGTGTCAACTAAACGTTTGGAGAGATCTTTAAAAAGCGCATGAGCACTCAATCTTATGTGATTGCCAAAATTGTATATTTCCAAAAAAATTTTGGTTTGTTAAAAAATTGCGTTTTTCTGAAAAAATCTTTTTGTGAAATATTCGAGTGAATGACAGAATTACCGAATGCCAACAGAGCGTCCAGGTAGTATCTCTCTTTTGTCGCGTTGCCTCTCTATGAAAAAAGTCATTGGACTGCGTTGGATGAAACAACAAGCTTTTAATCCAAATTTACGATAGACCTAGAAAGGCCCTCTTAAGTGTGCCTATAATACATCCTGGAGGACACAGTAGAGCATACGGTAGAGGAGTGCCCCGCTTAGGCAGGGCACCGCCGTGTTCTCGTGGGGGCGATCGGTGGCAAAGGCCTGGCAGGCGGTCGCCTCCTTCTGCGAAGCAGTAATGCTAGCAAAGGGGGTGGTTGCACGCGCATAACCGTCCGGATCGCGCCCAAGTCGTTGATGGAGCGTACTGTTCCATACGCGTCTCAAGGAGATGTCAGCAAAACTTGAAGGGTCCCAGCAGGGTCGAAGACTACTGTGCCCATGGGTTTGCTTCTAAAAGGATAACCCGGGGCCTTGGAATGCAAGACAACGAAGGAACATTGGAGTGGGTTTAGTCAGTAAAAGTCTGACGGACCCTCTCGCTCCACCCTAAAGTGGAGTCATTAGATGATTTTCCATATTTTTAATAAATAAGTGAACACGCAAAAATAGTCGCCAATTTCAATCCCCCACACATTAAATACATTCACACAAACTAAAAGTACAATTAAGTCCAGGTCGTGAAGCAAGCTGGAACTTAATCGCCTCAGATCTCGTTACTACACTTGCAGACACAGAGAACCGTACTTACATTTTCTCTAGGTCGATGCAAATCGCGTTCTTTTGAAGAATTTTGTGGGACTGGGTAAACAGTTTGTTTATTTTTTTAAGAAGGCTAAAAAGGCTTATTTGCCTAGGTATTAGTGTAAATATAATTCCTAAAAAATAATTTATACAATGTTAAAAAAAATCACAATCAAAAATCAAATATGGTGTACTAACAAAATAGTAACATTTAAGTATCATGTGTGAACGGAATTTCCTGATACAATATGTCAATACATACGTACATTGTGAACATTCATAAGCCCAGAGAGAAATTGTAACACCAGACCAAGCTCAAGTAATCGACAGCGCGTAGTATTCCGCTCCTCAAAGAGATGGCCGATGCCCACTAGACCCATGCGGATTTTCTAAAAAGGAAAGTCATGATACAAAAATGCAAAATAAGAGTCACATAGAGAGACACACCCTTCCGCTCTACCCTAGAGCATGACAAGTCATTATATAGTAAAAAAATCGGTCTAGACAATTCAATTACTTTCCTATCAAATTCAAATCCTATTCCTGCACACAAGTATATATATAGTAACCGTCTATCCAGCCAGTATGATTTTCATGCGGTTTTTTTTTTAGAAATGTAAAACCTATAAAAGACTTAAAAGCCAGAGTTCAGGGTTATGAAAGAAAAGTATAAACAAAAATATTTCTGTTTTTAAATTCCGTTTGAAATTAAACTTTAGTCTTTCATCGCTAAAAAACACAAGTTTATAGACTGCGTTTTTTAAAGATATTTCTTTTTAATGATGGGTTTCTGTGGAGCTGGCTTTATGGTCTGCCATAAAGTTATTGTTCGAAATTCAACTCTTCTTCAGCACACGACATTAAACGTGGGAGCATTGTTGATCATCGTGAAGATTATTTTTAAATTTATGATGAGCAATAGGAGCGAAATAACTGTATTAAGTCTTATTTAACTATTAAAAGAATAATAACGAATTAAATTGTTAAGGTCTATCCCCACACATCCGTGCCGGGTCAGTGACGGGGCAGCAACGTGTGTCGACAGGAGTCTACAAAAATATCGGTGCATACGTTTTCTATGAACTCGATCACACTCATCCGACGCCGGGCCGTCAAAGAGGCGTCAGTGTCAGCACCGACTCCGCAACGTGCCCTAGCGTTCCGATTCCATGCCATGCTGTGCCCGTGTTGATAATTTTTCCTTGAACTTTGTCGATTTTATTGATGGTAAAAATGAATGATGACTTATTAATGGAGACTGAACGCTTATATAGCGTATTGTAACACTTGTCTAAGCCGAAATATATTGGTTGCAAGTATAAAAACCAAATACGGAATAAGATCGGATGAAAATTAACCTAAGTATTTTTATTTAAACTTTTTAAATTCGTAATCTATTTCACCACACAACACTTAGGCTACTTAGACTCGAACTAGGAAACAGAATGAAATAAGGGAAGACGTCGGTTCACGGCACTGTCACGTCGCTGAGGTCTGTGAACAGAAAACCACTGGCGGGGCACGGAAGCTCAGTGTCGGCGCGGGCACGTTGCTGCCCCGTCACTGACCTGGCACGGATGTATGGGGATACACCTTAATCCGTTCAGCCACCAATATTAATATAACCATAAAACCACATCAGTTATATCTCTAATACGAGCACTTTGTCCGGGTCTTCGACCGCAAAAATATTTTCATAGAAACTTTAACGATTCTAAACCGTCTTTTGAGGTTATTTTTGAATAACTAATAATGTAAGTCTTTATTATTAATTTAAGTTAGAATTTGTGCTAAGTATCAAATTCATTAACCAAAAGAACTGAGAATCCTCCAGGGCAGTTTTTAAAACAAATAACGGTAACCTTTATTATTTATTTAAGTTACTGGAATGAGATTTTGCTTACAAACGAATTTCCACCTTTTAACCGCCTTAAAAGTTTAATTTCCAAAAGCCGTTTCAAATTGCTCGCCTACATCATAAAATGAATCCTTTTTTCGGTATGAATATCATCCAACGATATTTCCGCGCCCTTGGGCAGGGTGGGAGATAGTGTCAGACTTTTATTGACTAAAAACCCACTCCTGTTTCTTCGTTACCTTTCATACCGGAGCCGAACCTTCTTTTCAGAAATTGATTATTGGCCCCAGTACGCTTCGACCCTGCTGGGCCGAAGCTTACTGGGGCTACTGGCTACTGGCTTTTACTGACTAAAAACCCACTCCTGTTCCTTCTTTGCCTTCGTTTCAGGGCACCGAGGTTCACTTTCTCACAACCCGTGGCCCCAGTAGGCTTCGACCCTGCTAAACCCCTACGGTTTGCTGACATCTTCATTGTAAGCTTTACACTTCAATGCATTACATTAAGCTCCGTTCAAACAGATTTCCTTTTCCTAATAAAACATTACAACCCACTCGTAATGAAACTTCACTCACAGTCCAGAGTTCTTAGGATCCGTCACTCGTTAACAATTGAGTTTAAACTTACCACTCTGGCTACCAAATGAATGGACGGCCCTCCGGAAGTCCGGACGCAGTAGAGAACTAAGTTCATAGCGGTCGCTGTAATGACGTAGTAGGGGGCACCATTGTTTTTTTTTTTTTTTGGACCATTGTTGGATTCCTATTAAGCTAATTTGAAAACCCTTAGAAGAGTTTTTGCGGCAGCGTTTTATTTTTTCCGGAAGATATTTAAATTAAGTTTTTAGGGTTTTGTAACTAAAGAAAAGAAAAAAAAGAAATCCAATTTATTTCCGCGAAATGATGCAATCTTAAAATTAGCTTACAATCATTAATCTATAGGTACCTATATGGGGAAAATAAGCATCACATTCGCACAAAACGGCCGAACGCTCAGCATAAAGCCTCTCTTATGCATATATTGTGACGAAACAACAGCGCTGGTTTTCAGCATGAGCCGGTGACGGTGTCCATACAAAGACGTTAGAACGGTGTAGTAAGTTAAATAGATTTGAGTAAAATAAGGAAAAAAGAAAAATGCCTCGACCGGACTACTAAACCTCCGACCGTCCGTCCAGTCCCTTCCGTATATCTGTCTGTCTGTCAGCGGGCTGTATCTCATAAACCGTAAGAGATAGAGAGTTGAAATTTTCCTAGATTATGTCTTTCTATTGCCGCTACAACAACAAGCAATAAAATAAAATTTAAAATCAAAGTGGGTTCGCTTACAAGAAACGCTATTTTTGAGCATTTTTTTTGTCGATTTTCGGACTGTCGTACGTTCTAATTATTATAATAGCAAGTAGAACTTTGTGGTTCAAGAATTTATATTTTTAAAATCTTGATAAAAAGTAACCCACAAACCTGTATTATGCTCGCGTGGTGGATAAGATCCCTATCATACTTACCAAGAGAAAGCTCAGCTAATGTTCCCAGCATTGAGAACATTATTAACTGATGAAATTTTACCACGTCTCCTGTCTTGTGTAAAGGCAGAAGCAAAATAATAAATATAAACGAATCTTGAATGAAAATGATCTCATTCAACATTTACCACGAGAACGGTAATTTACTCAGAACTTTGAGTCGAGATTCCTTTGCGTTATGTTGTAAAAATCTCGCGACGAACACGACGTCTAATTTATATTCATGAACTGTCATAAAAATGAGAGATAATGCTCAGAAAATGTTAAGTATGTTATATTCTGATGTTTTGGATTGCTGATACTTCCAAATTAAAATTATATATACTGTTTAGGATTTTTATTCATTATTTTTTAACACTTTAAGAACAAATTTAAGTGCATACAGCTCTTTTTTAGTTAGGTAATCATCCAGTGACTTCTCCCGCTCCAGGGAAGAGCAGGAAGGCGTGTCAGACTTTTACTGACTTAACCCACTTCTATGTTCCTTCTTTGCCAGGACTAGGCGTTTTGCTGGTATCTCCTTATGGCGCGCTTGGAACACTACGCACCGCCGATTTAGGCTCGGTCCCGATGGTAACCAGACTAACCAACGACGAGCTATCTATTGCTCGCTGTCCGTACGCCCACGCCTATGGTACCGGCCTCTTTAGCAATGTTGTTAACATGAAACGGCACGGCACCTAAATTAATCGAAAATTTTCTGGATTATAAAATGAAAATATGTACCTATTATGTAATGAAACTATTAAGGTTTTTGAGTGTTTCCCTTATTTGTGCTACAAAACTTTGCTTTTTGCCAAATTTCAGCATTGTAAATCAATGGAAAGTACTCTAAAAGTTTTGATTTCCTTGGCAGGGTCAAAATATGCGCCGTTGAATTAGAAGTCTTATTTTTTCACTGCTTCAAGATTTAAAAGACCTGAATATTTGACAGTAATTTCAGCTGAATACCTTCACGCGTTCTTGAAAAAAAAAGGTCTTGACGGAAAACAAACTATAAGGCTTTCATTTTTGCAAACTGAGGCCACGGAGCCCTAAACCAGAAAACACTTCTCAATGAAATTGGAGTCTTAATTACGACACTCGAATTAGTTTCCCAGGAAAGAGTTGATAGGCTCTAAAACTAAGTACCACAGGGCCAAATTAACTGACTAAGTGCTTACGTGCACTCACATAAAAGCCGAGGCGAGAGTACTCAAATCCGTCAAGTGTTTATATTTTCGCAGCTTATGTAAATAGCTGTTTTTAGTTGCGACAATTTGCCAGCTCTACAGATGGCCAATTTTCTAATTCAAAAATATTTTCTTTAGTTAATCTTTCTTTGATTCTCATATTTTAAAACTGTGTGTGCTGTGCCCGCAACTTCGTTCGCGTGAACGACTAAACTTATCAATGAAGTTTTTTGTGTGTGCTATTTGTGTAGAACGTTATCTTTCGAGCATACTTACCGGAATTAATACTTCTGTCTCGGTGCGGGCCTTTTGTGGCTAATTACAATATAAACGGGTGACGTAACCTGCGACAAACTTATTATTTGCGGTTGGTACAGTAATCGGGCTTAGGGATCGCATCGAACCGCAAAATTAATGATGAATGATGCCTGAACAAACAGACAGACAGACAGACAAAAATTTTTTTAATCACATTTTTGGGTTATGTGTCGGTCTAGTAACACCATGCCATTTATTTTTTCGATATTTTCAATGTACAGAATTTTTACTTCTACAGATTTATTATAAGTATAGATGTGTGTATATTGTGTGTGTGTGTATATATATGTGTATGGCCAGAGTAAATAGGCTCTTAATAAGCTAGTGCGCTTCACCATCAGTGATTGCATCAATGCTTACCATCAGGTCGGATTGCAGTCATGCACTAGTCACTATCAATTAAAAAAAAATACTTTTTGGTGTATGCGAAACACAGTGTAAACTCCCGCTAACTTCTGTTAAAACTCCCCCCCCCCCGTCTGTTGTTTTTAAGAACCTCTGTTCAGACAGGGGTTGTGTCTAGTCCGGGCAAATGCCCTACAGTTGATTTTAAGATTATTTTATATGTTCTAAACGTGCGGAGAACTTGATAACGTTACGCAGAATTTTTATTTTTTAATTCTTAAGTGGTAACCTAGATGTCGCTACAATATTATGTAGTAGTTGTAAGATAAAAAATTGACTTAATCAAAAATTACAGTTTATTAATTTATTGTTTTTTTTTTACTAGGAGACTGACATAATACGAGACCCCAAAACTCTAGAAACACTAATACTAAATGCGACAAATAATGAAGTAAAGTCAGCATATTATGTACACTAACTTTGGCCCATGCCACAACTTCCTCCGAGTGAATATCGGCCTGTGTACTTTCTTCTTTCATCAAAAATGGTTCAGTAGTTTAAGTGTGAATTGTAACAGACAGTCAGACTTACTTTCACTTTTTTTTTATGGAGTTTAATGTTACTACCAACCCGCACTGGGCCCGCGTGGTGGATTACGGCCCATTCCCTCTCTTAGAGAGGAGTCCTGTGTCCCAGCAGTGGGAACATTAAAAGGCTGATGATGATGATGATGATGATAATGTTACTACCAGCTGCTTCATCCGTGTAAATAAATTTACTAAGAGACCGCATGTACGTTTACATTCACGTGAGCGAAGGCGCTAGCAAAAGCTAGCACCAATCTACAAATCAGTAAAATAACTCTATAAGCATAATTACACAAGGTGTCTCAAATCCGCCACAACCAATATTTTACACGATTATTAAATTTTCTCTATCTTTCAGGGCGATTGGGTATACCCACACCGGCCTGGCGACTACGCCACTCTCACGAGGAAGTACCTGGGCTCTCTCTACTGGTCCACGCTCACGCTCACCACCATCGGAGACCTGCCCACACCTGAGACCAACGCTGAGTAAGTACGCTGCATGATTTTCCAATTGTTACATATTTACTATTCTTCTCTACTGTGTATAGTCCTGGCTAACGGAGATTAGGTCCATTTTTGACGTCCAAAGTACGCAACCACTAAATATTATTCGCCAAATAAAGTGGGCACCAGCCGCCCTAGCCAAGTTACGACCGTTTCGTTTCGATTCTCTTTCGTCGAACGCCTCGAGTCGGCCACGCCTCCGATTCCTTTGTTCGGACCACGTGACTGAGCGTTGAGATAATGTCAGAATAAAGAAATCGGAGGCGTGCCCAACTCGAGGCGTTCGACGCAAGAAAATCGAAACAAAACGGTCGCGCCTCACTACACGTTATAGTTGACAAACAGGACGCGAGGCGATGCTTCGCCTCAGCAACAGAGTTAGTTGAGCTTTATACTGCATACTGGAGTCTTATTAGTTTTTGTTAGTACCCTAAATAGTAACTGCAAATTTACTTCTGTGAATTTTCGTCCCGAAAACTTCAAAAAACTCAACTTGAACCATTTGTTTTTCAAGTTGATTTTACTGAGATGCCTACTTGCTAGTAAAAAGGAAGAAATCTAGGCCATGTTGAAAATGTATCTCATTAGGTTCACAACAAATCATAAAAATCAACCTTCCATTTACGACGAAAGCAAATAAGGTCCAGGCAAAGTTATTCAAATCTATTTAGCCTTCGTTAGCCGGGTCTGTACTCAGCTCAAAAGTTTGGTAACACATAACGGCACGATGCTTATGTTTTCCCTCTACTCTCGGAAAAGCACACTAGATTGAACTATATAATATGATGCACGTGGCAAAATATTAACGCAACAGCTTAGGAAGGACAAATTCTAATCTAAGTTTACCAATTACACTCTAAGGGCTGATTTCATCATTCAATATAAAAACTTAGTTCAACTAAACTGAGCTCAGCGTAATCTAGTTTAAAGACCCGTGTCGTAAACATGGGCGACAACAAAAGAATTGAAACTGAGTTTAGCGTAAACTAGGTTCAATTCATCGCGGTGAAACGGAAAATGAAGCTATAATCTCGATTAGGCGCTCAAACTCCGTTTTGTTTGAACGAATCGCAATTAGTTTATTGGTGAATTTGGCTCTTAAAGCTTCTTTGGCCTTAAAATAAACTGACAGTTTATCCGCAAACACGACTATCAATAGTCCCTAATTTTCGGATAAAGTTTTTGGCAAGATTTATTCGAGTGAAGTTCAACGGCTTTTTTTGCTAACAAATTAATTCCTAGTGGATAATATATGATGCAAAATTGGCTTAGTTTTGTATCGTAAGTATCTAAACAACTGGACAATTAAGGGAATTATTGTAACAGCGGCGATCTCAGTAAAATGGAGCTGAGAATTTTATTGGACTTCAGCTAAATTTGCCAAGAAATTGGTATGTTCTAAATCGACATCCTAACGGAAAATAATATGTCTACATTCTTTATCAAATACTATTTTATCTTGACACTGACTAAATGCACAAACTGTGCGTCCCCAAAGAAAGAATCGCTTTGAACATCGGCCATCTTGGAGTTTTTGACAGTTGGTATTGCTGATTGTCTCGTCACTCGATTTTTCGTTTTTGAAAAGCACGGGGAGGGTTTACGGCAGTGTCGTTTTTAACGAATATACTTTAATAATAATTTTTGTGTCTGACAGCAACACAAATCTTTTATGTTTTCATTAGCAACGTCTGCTTTAATATGTAGGTGGAATTTTGCTGTTTGATCTATTATACGTTTGAACCTTTATGTTTTTTATAGAAATTAGTGCTCTTGGCACTTTACCAAGCCAATGAATAGGTCTGACATTGATATTTTTGTTCATTATTTACAAACAGTCTATATTTAACAAAAGAATCCCGAATAATTACTTTGTTTTTGTATTGTACCTAATACAAGTTGTGTCGGTATCCCAACTCTTAAAATCAAGTGTTTTACATAAACCAACCTCAATTAAAAGCCAGTTTCACGACCCCACTTGACCTTAAAGCCATTATACATTTTCCTAAAACCTCACTTCACTCCAGTTCTACCAAAGTTCAAAACTTGAACAAGAAGTGCCAACATTACGAAGACTCAAGGAGACGACAGTTTCTAAAAAAAGTTGACAATGTCTATTTTTTTTCTTTTTTGTCGTCAAAAAATGAGGCCAAGGCGTCCCCTTGTTTGTACAATTACACTGCCACTTGAGTTCTTTTTTACTTCATGTTATGATTTATTTTTAAACATAATTGGACGCCATTTTGTGTTACGTTATTTAAATTTTTATCACAATATTAATGGAAAAACACAATTATTAAAATGCAAATCTGTCAAAGACACGTCTAAAAACTATCTTGTTATTATTTGAAAGTTTATTTGGTTCCCAACTTGTGATTATAAAAAGGACTACAAATATTTACGTTCTCTTATAATTATTTAAAACAACGTAAACAGTTGTAATAAAAAAAAAACATTTAGGTAATTCAAATATAAACCCAAGCCACGGTTTAATGACCCAATAAGGGCTTTGTTGAAATTCAAAATGCCTTTAAAAATGGCCTCATTAACGCTGAATTCGTAAGGGTTAGATCATTAAAAACAGGCATTTTGTACTCCAGAAGTCAGCAAAACATTCTTTCGCAAATTTAATTAGAAATAGGTACGAGTCGTATTACTGATATTTTTATTTTTATATTTATTCAAAAAAATAATCTGGTACTTTAATAGAATACTTGTACTGTTTACCTAAAGTTAAAAATGTTTTTAAAAAAATACAACCAACATAAAAACACTAAAAATGGTAAAATAATTTTAATTTCGGAGACCGGTGTTTTTGTTTTTGCTTCTTCGTTGTTTGACAACAAGATCCAAATTTTTAATGTGTTTTTTTGATGTTGGTTGTATTTTTTGTAAATTTATTTTTGCTATTAAAAATAATCCGTAGGCTCCTTTGTATCCAACTGTATACGTGTACACGTGACATTTTTGTCAAAGAACTACAAAATTGTCACATAAATAAAACCAAAAATTAAGAAAAAAAAGTCGATCGCCTGCCGGTATTAAAATAGACGTTCGACTTTTAAAATTATGTCACACAAGGATATAAAAAGACACTGGAATAGATGTATTAAAGTCTAATACTAATAAATAAATGTGAAGAATGTTAGCAAGTGGACCGTGCAAATAGCCTATAAAAATATCAATTTGTGCGCTTCCAGTCTTTTATAAGTTTAATACTGAGAATAACGCGCGACGCTCTTAAGTAAATAAGAAAAACTTTATTCCTCGTTTTATGGAGGATTTTAGTAGTAATATCCTTTCAAGTCGTACCTGAACCTATTAAATGTCTAACATAACGTCTTTCTGGTGTAATACCAAATTACCAGACAAGTGAAATTTGAAGTACTGCTTTTTTATGGGGTTTTTTATATACTTGATAAAAAAGAACCTGGTGAAATAGGAGTGTTGACTGAATGGTAACGACCTTGACTTTTAAGCCCTATGTCACTTACTCAATCCCAGCCAACAACTTGGCATCGTGTAATTTATTTCATCTCCACTGCTCTCAAAACGGTGAAGGAAAAGGTGTTTTAGGCCAAAAAATCGAAAACTTGTGACATTTAACAATTCACTACTAAATAGGAAGCCTAAGTTCCAGCAGTGGGAACAATATAAGGCTGATTATACACAGAAATATTTCTCAAAAAATAAACTTAAATGGACAATGTCTTTAGGATAATCAAAAAATGAGATTAGTATTTTAAGGTAATTCCTGTAAATATCTATCAATAAAAAAATCATTAAACGATTAATAGACGACTGGGAAAATAAAATAGTATTTAAAAATTAAAATAAAGGCTTTCTAAGACAAACTTTCACATTGTATACAATAAAAGAAATTCATTTAGGGAATCAAATAAAATATTCTATTGGATTAGGAGCTCAGCTCGAGAACGAGTCCAAACAAGATCTAGAATCAAATAAAGTGGAGATCAATAAAAAATAAATCAGTATTCGATTTTATTTGATTTGATTTTAGAGGAAACTTTTTTGCTACCTGAAAACGAATTCTTTAGTGGTTGGTAAAAGTATGCTGGTTTTCTTTTTCGTGAAAAGTTTTTTTCCTGACAATTTTCTTTTTACAAACATCTTTTAGTTAAACACTTATAATTGAAACTTTGACGCCATTTCTGATATTTTTTACTAGTTCATAAAAATATTTTGATTTTCTTTTTCGATAAATTTTCTTTCTATAAACCTTTCCTAGATTAACTTATATTTTTTTTTGTCTAAATAAGCAGTTTCCTTGAAAAAACAAAATGTGGCTTTGACTCCATTTTTTTTTACTGATGAAAACTTACAACGAGAATTTTCGTCAAACAATTTTCCTGAAGTGTAAAAACACGAAATTTACCTTGAAAACGTATAAAGCATACTCGTATTTGTTAAAAAAAAGGTTTAAAGCCTCGTGTTTGTTTATTCCTTAATAACTAACTTAATAAATTATTTTTTCAATTACCTAATATAATTTATTTTTAATTTACTTGACACTCAAAAGTATGCTGTGGCTTCATATAATTGAGGGAGTGCACGAACCTAAGAGTAATGGTGGCCCAGTAAAAACGACCCGAAGAAAAGAGTTGTAAGTTATACACACCGAGCCAGTCGTCTTATTTTATTTATTTATTAAATCTTTATGCACTAGTGTACAAAGGTGGATAATTAATGCCGTAGGCATTTTCTACCAGTCGACCTTAGGGTGGCCTTAGGGTGGTTTTGTGTGCATTATTTCATCACGGCTCTCAAAACGGTGAAGGAAGACATCGTGAGAAAACGTCCTAGAACCGAAAATCCGAAGACCACTTACCCGCACTGGGCCACCTGCGTGATGGATTATAGCCCATTCCCTCTCCTGGAGAGGAGGAAAAGGAGGCCTGAATACCAGCAGTGGGAATATTATGTATGCTTGTATTAGTGTCAGGCCTACTATTCAAACACGCAGATGCTGTCATGTTATTCATAGACGAAGTGACAAAGACACGACGGCACCACGTCGCTGCTTTGACGACAGAGATTCATAGTGTTGTATGTAAACTTCACGCGGGCTTATAACAAGCGTATAATTTCGAATACGCGTTTATAAAGCTACGCGTCTGTTGACAGTAGGCCTAAGACTTAATTTCTTTATTAATTCCTCTTTTGTTTGAAGAAATAAATTAACACGTATACTCCATCTGTTTAGGTACGTAACTAAACGTAAACAAAATCGAGACATACAAAAATTATTATTTAGTTAATTACCTAACATCAGTTTAGGTAAATAATTATTTGTAAATATTTTAGATAAAATTGTTAGACAATTTCCAGATAAATGACATGTGCCGATTTTTACATTTAGTTGAGTACCTAAACAAATAGAGTAAAACTACTTACGTGAAAATAATAAATCACCAAATAAGAACTACTTACAGGTCATATTACGATGTGTAATTCAATTAGGAAAGGCGATACTGCTGTGATAAACCCTCCCTTTACGTACACCTTCGGAAAGGTACCGTTTTCTTCAAAAGTACCGGTTTTGTTGCGAACACCGGTCTTGTTAGAATACAATTACCCGGGATTGCTTGCCGAGAGGTTTTCCACGTTCCATCTTTCCCGCCGTAAGGCCGCTATACACGGGTAGAGTGAACTAGCGTAGTACTTCACAATACTTTATCAATTTCAGTAGAGTAAATGTTTACACCTGAAATTATCTTTTGTTAGTAAAGTAATACAACTTATATTTTATATAAGTTCTCTACTAAGTCGAGCCTGTCGAGTAGCCTATAGATTGGACACCTGCCCCCTAGCCAAGATACAATCGTTTCGATTAGCGTGAACGCTTGGATTTGACCACGCCTCCAATTCCTTTGTTCTGACGTCATCTCAACAAAGGAATTGAGGGCGTGGCCAACTCCAAGTTTTCGAGCTAAACGAAACGACTGTAACTTAGCTAGGAGGCTAGGTGGGGGAAGCGGCATGGTAAAGTAGCTCGCTCGCGGCGCTAGTTACTCTACTTTCCCAAAATTCAGTACACTACTCTTTGACTTAGTGCTCGATTACGGAGACGCGGCGTGTTACGCGGCGCGTCGGGCAGTCCGTTTACATTGCCGGCTGCCGCAATGTACGACGAAACGCCCAACGCGCCGCGTCTCCGTAAACACGGCCTTACATAGTACCTCTCGTTTTTCTGACGCCACGAATTAGCTCGCAATTAGACCGTCTAGACCGAAGACATCTCGCCGCGAGGTCGGCAATCTTCGTGAGTTGTCGTCATTAAAAATTCCTTGTTTCTTTTACGGTAAACGTGTTCAAGGAAATGTTTGAATGATCTTATCTTTACTATTAAAAATCTATGACTAGGCTACTAATACTCTACATGCTACAGTAATAATAATTGGAGGATAAAATTAGTAACCTACCAAGCTACTGTGGTGTTTACTGCACTCGTGTGTAGCAGTCTTAAATAGCGGGCGCCATTGTGGTGTTAAACCAGGGGCCTTACCATGACGCGTAATGTCAGGCATGCGAACAAAAAAGAGAGATGAAGCTATACACCCTATATAGCTCCATCTCTTTCGGTTTAGGTCGTTAAATAGGAGCTCATGGTAGGGCCTGAAGGCTTTGAAACAAGTGACAGTTAAGCTAATGGATTTTCATGACATAGCGAGGCGTAGAAATTGGTCTGTTTATAATAAATCGCGTAAGATTATAAACTGCAGTAATCCGTGAAATTATACGTTGGTTACTGGTTCAGTATATAGCTGCAGAGAATGAACGATACTGGAAAGACATCTCAAGACATGTTTAAAAAAAAAATCCGTTATAAAAAAGTATGTATAGTTTTTCGTCTTTGGTTATAATTCCGTCACTTCTTTCAAAGCCAAGGGTTTTGAATCAGCGGTTGTATGTTTGCCGCTAAAAACTAACATAATTAACAGAGGTTGTATGTTAGCACGCAAGGAGGCCCCAAATTTCTGCCGCGCCGCGGGCTCAAGTCCCGCCTGTTGCAGTTCAGGTCCAATCGAGGGTATGTCTCATTGCGCTACGCGATTGGTCAGATCATTGAATCAACGGTGTTCGATATTTGAATTTTAAAAAAGAAAATAGTTTTAAGAATAAACGTTTCTTATAAATGATAAATGATATTTATTTTTTGTAAGTAGGTTTTTAAAAACACTTTTACACGTCAAATTTTTTTTGTCATTTTAATCTAGATGAGGCCGGTGTTTCCTAGCTGACTACCCTGAGAAGAAACACCGAAACAAACCTGAGTTTGTTTCGGTGTTTCCCCTGAGGGTCAAAGTCTCTTTTAAAGTCCATACAGTAAATATGTATTGGTCAAATCACATGAGGACCATGCAGATTTGTCTGAAATGGCCTTTTGAAGAAAGAACCATACAGATTTGAGTGGACCTGTCCAGTCAGTGCAAGTATTCGTTAGTATTCGCAAAGCTCAACTCAGGACACTAAGGAGCTCAACGATTTGACGAACAATACCAAGGAAAGGACATTTGGGTAGGCCGCAGAAAATACTCAAATTGCCAGACATATGCTAAAAATTACTGAAAAGAAAAGAGAGAAGAGAAGAGAAAGAATAATAATAATAAAAACTAATCCACATTGTCCTCACGTTCACAATACTAAAAGAAAAAAATATATAGTTTACAAAATGTAATACTTAGCAAAGTATTTATGTCAAACATTATTTAAAACAAAAATATATATATATATATACATCTAATTGTAAAATTAAAATAATCTACAATGTCAAATTGTAAAAGATGAACATAAATATCAAATGGTAAAGAAAAAAAATTATTATAATAATAATAAAAATGAAAATAATTGCACAAAAGAAAAAAAAACAAAAGAATTGCAGAGCGTACCGGAGCAGGTCAATCCCAAGCCTTTTCGTCCTCAACGTAGTCCTTTACATTGTAAAAAGCCTTTTGGCAAAGTTTTCGCTTTACAAATGATTTGAATTTATTTAGGCTTAGTTGTTGAATATGACTAGAAAGTTTATTATAGAAGTGTATACATTGGCATCTAAATGAGCCCCCTATTTTTTTGAGCCTGGTAGCAGGAACTACAAATTTATGTTTATTCCTTGTATTAAAATTATGAATATCACTGTATTTCTTAAACATGTTTTTATTTTTGTGGGCATACAAAATATTCTCGTATTCCTGTCTAACCGGTATTTGAATTTAAAACCTGATTGGGTTAAAGTTTTTGGCTAAATTTTTCGAGTGAACTTCAGTGGATATTTTAATTTTTAGTAAATTGGCTTCTAGCGGATATTGTAATGTGAAATTAGTGTAGTTATGTATCTCCAATGTCTACATAACTGGACAATATGTAGAATCATTTAAACAGGAGCGATCTTGGTATAATGGAGTTAATAATTTTATTTTTGTATTACTACCTCAGTGATGCTTGCTGAGAAAGCTAACCTGATATATTTGCTGCTAAATACAGCAAAAACATTCGATTTTTTTTATTTGATACAAACTAGTGCTTGACTGCGATGCCTACTGCAGTATCGGGATGTTGGTGGTAAAGCGCACTTGTTTATTAAGAGCCTATTCACTCGAGCCTTGAAGACACCCAAATTATAATCGGATGAGATGACCGCAGCAAGCAATTTGTTCCAATCCTTCGATGTACGCGGTATAAACGGCGAAGTGAAACGCTTAGTCCGGACCATAGAGGTTTCAACGACGTAAGGATTTAGGGGTAAAGAATACTCGCCATACGTCGGGTTGTCCGAATGTGTTATATTCGTACAGCGAAAACATTCTAATGGAACTCAAAGTGACTATACAACTGAATAATGTTTAAACTTGACACAGGTTAAATGCACAATCCGTGCGAAGGCAAAACTAAAAAAAAATGATTATGGAATAGTGAGAGTTTGAGAAATACTCAAATTATCACTTAAATCAAAAATATTATTTAAGAACTTATTGAGTTAATCCCTCGCCCGCGAGTAGGCATCATTATTAGTAATTGCGCGCTTTTTATTGCTAACTGCAGGCAGGCAGGGTCGAAGCCTACTGGGGTCATGGATTAACTTCCGAAAGGAATACCCGGCCCCGGCAAGATAGGCTACGAAGGAACGGGGTAGGTTTTTAATTAGTAAGAGTCTGACACTACTTCCCGCTCCGCCCAAGGGCGGGATTAGTCATTAGATGATTTTACCAAACATAAAAAAAAAAAATACTTTTTCTGGTTTTTTTTTTTAAAGAAAACGAAGATACAGAAACTAAAATTATCGGCCGAATAAATTTCGTACACCCTATATTACAGTATACCGTATAGTACGACAATTAGCGTTTTTCAAGGACATTCAAGTTATACAAACGTATGTACAATCGGCGTTCGAGGGGAACTCATTTTAATTTTGGAATAACCTGTTTTTCGCGACCGTGTTTTGTTATTTGATTTACCTCTTTTTGGAAACCTCGTCCTTTGCTATTCAAAAGTTTTCATTAATTAAGCCAAGGCTATGGAAGTTACAAAGTTGGTTATCGTTTGAGATTCATTGGAGACAATGTTTCAAGACCACAAATTATAATTTGAAATTGAATTCGGGTTTTAAATTGTTCTTATGTAAAGATTCTTCAAATGATTTTTGTCAGACGAATGTATTCTTGTAAATACATTTACTAACTAAATTATTTATCAAGTTATTAATTAACTAAGCTATTTAATGCTTACTGCCTAAAAAATATTTAGCAATTATTTAATGTATTTTATTTATATCATTGCAATTGCATATTAATAATGTTATTTAATTTTAATATCTAATTATGTATTACTTCTTCCGCTCTTAATAAAGTGAGAGAGAGTGTCAGACTCTTATGGACTAAAATTCACTCATGTTCCTTAAATTGGGCTTTGGGTTTATTTTGGCAGGCGATGTAATCAATGTACAAACTAAAAAACCCGAAAAGTATTTTTACCCAATACAAGTATTTAGTCAGTTATGCCTTTTGTCTTCGTGCTACGTAAATGTTACAAGACAATAGAATTTTTTTTCACATTCTAACTTAAACAACGGCGTTCCCAAAACAAAGTGTTAAAATTGAGTCTGAAAATTAAGCCTTAAATTTGTTTATCAAAACTTTTTCGCAAACGTTACAAGTTATGCGAAGTTATGATTACATCTCACTCTTAGGGTAAGCACACACACGATGCTTCACGCACTTTTAAGTACACTAACACAATGTACAACTTTATTGACTACTCAAAACTGGTAAGTAATACATCTGATATAATTACAAAATCTCTAACATTTATAAAATATAACAACTAAATCTATAATTTTATTTGAACGATCAGTTAATATTATAAACGATTGATATTATTTTAAATTAATATCTAACAAATTTTTATACAAATAACGTAAATTGAATATAAAATCTGCAGATAAACCACTTAAAAGACATAAAACAAATAAAATAAAAATTTAAGCCTTCTAAGTTAACCTGTCCGTGCTGGGGTGCCCTAAAGTTCCGTATCTTGCGAACGTTATTGAAATAAAAATATTCAAATTAATTTATACGATATGAGACGCTCCCACACAAAATGGTACACTATTTTGTGACAGAATTAAAATAAAAGAAGACACGACTCTGCATGTCTTTTTTTTTTAAAAGAGAGTCTTTATTTTTCATTTTACCTGTCCCCCAGTTTTGCCCGAGCCTGTAGTTACTGCTCCGCTTCAAGGGTCATAGCATCATAGCTTTTACTATTACGCTGTCTTAATTAAAAAGGACACCACTAATATTTTTGTCGATTTTTTGTTTTAAAAAATCACTTTGTAGTTTATTTATAATTTTATCCGAACTGACTAGCCGCATATAAGCCAGTAATGGTTTGTATAGTTTTTAGTATAAAAATATGATTTATACTGCGATGTTGAACGTAAATAAAACATATATATTTATATTTGGAATGAGTTTTTTTGTGACTCCGAATATGTATTGAAATCAATTTCGAAAAAAATGCCAGTTGTACCCTTTTTAATTCCGACCGCGGTATTCATCTTATACAACTGGCTTTTCTAAGCATTGCCGAGTCACAGTGTATGCCGAACTTTATGAATCTTACTGATGTTAGTGTACATTATTATCACAATGTCGAAACTTTGATAAACACAATTTTGGATATTACCGCTTAAAGTTTCTAATGGCAGTCACTTGGTGCTAAAATTTTCAAGCGAAAGCTATCTTTAAAAGTTTTCTTAGAGGTCAAATCTTTGGATAAACTAAGTAGGTAAGGTGATGAAGGAAACTTTGAAGAACAGCTTTAACAGACAAGAACACTACAATGGTAATAATGATTGAACTAAAATCGTACTAGTCCAAGACTAAGTTTTAGGAACAAGAATTGTCGATTAATTGATTTGACAAATGGTTTAACACCCGTTGTTTGCTGTGATTGGTTGGATGAATTTTCAGCAACCAATCATTTCACTCTTGCGTAGTTTTTTTTAGTTTCATAATTCAATCAGATTATACCACGCCACTCACGTCGTTACTGAAGGGCTGTGGGTTAATCAAACATACACTTTTAATAATGAGACAACAAACATAATAATGTTACTGGAGCGTGATATCGATAGTACAAACTAATATTATCCCTACAAATGGCACTGTTCATGCTCTTGGCAATATCATGACAGTTACAAATCAATTTTACAAATTGTATGTTAGATTTGACAAAGTATGACACATTACAAAATTCAATTACCCCTGTGCTTAAATCAAATAATTATAACGGGAACCTAAGGAGTACCGAGTTCACTCATAGACGACCTGTGAGCCTGAAAACGTCACATGAGCAATTCATCTAGAGCAAATCATATTCCGAATTCCTAGCAGATCATAAGCAATTCTTCTAATGTTCGTAAAATGGTTGTAAAAATTAGTCGGATCATACTCAATTCACTGCATTTCAGAATCATATTCCTTGTAAATATTACCGTATAAAAAATATGATTCAACAAAAGTGGCCTTTTTAGACCTGCTGAGAGAACAAACTGAAGAGACTCATCGGCTTCTGTAGTGAGGGGGGCTGGTTGGAGTAAAGGCCGCCATGGCCCACGCACAATGGTCCGTTAAGGATTAAGTGCGAAAACCAGACCACAAAGAAAAGAAAAAAAAGAAAGAAGAAGACAAAGAAGAAATCAAATAATTAAGAATCATAAAATCATTCTGGCTGTATCCCTAGATTTAATTCGTGATAAATTATTTCCAGGTACCTATATTTCAAACTCGACTATTTGGCAAGCCGCTTGCTAAAAAAGAAACTATCCTTTCAATATTTTCTTATCCCCACTAAGTCCCTTACAAAAGAAAGCCTTTATATTAAACCTACAATGACACTCTTCTCGCTGAGCGCCATCTTGTTTCCACAAAACCGTTCACTGAGTGACAGCCTCCCATTACCAATAAAAGCACCCCTTATATCGTATTTCTGCACTCTCATCACATCACTTCCACATTGCGCACCCACTGTATAGCTAAGCTCTTTTTATTTCCACAAAATGCGTGATCGATTTGATGGATCGTTAATATTATAATACACCGTTAAATTTTGATCGTATTAATCCCGTGGAGGGTCGATTCGGTACATAAAACACTATCGATTTGTAAAGTAAAATTTAAAAATTAAAATACTTTTTTTTAAACTCGAATTAATATACGCATGTAAGAAATTAATTTCTTTAAGTAAACAACAGCTGGGCGAGTTCAATGGCCTGTAGGTAGTTAGTACGTAACGACCGACAACTACCTGTAAGGTCGTTGACTCGTTTACTTAAAGAAATTAATTTCTTACATGCGTATATTAATTTGAGTCTTAGAAAAAAAGCACTTTATTTTTTTATTTTATTTTTTACAAATCGATAGTGTTTCGTGTACCGGATCAACCCTCCACAGGATTAAAACGATCAAAATTTTACTGTGTATATTAATATTACAGTTAATACTGTCAATCAGTTAAAATATTTTTTTAATTTGACTGGATTCACTCAAAGCCAACAGTTAAGTAAAAACTTGTTGCTTCTATTATTAAAAAAAAAATGTAAAACGTTTTAGTAGTTTTTTTAAGTATCACTACATTTTTTTATGGTCATACAAATAGCCTACCAATCTAAAAGGTTCATGAGTAGTAGTTCATAATAACAAACAAACACAAATTTTCACATTTATTAATGTAATAAGGATATTCAAATCAAAACCTGCTGAATATTTCCGTCAATCTAGATTTCTGGGAATAAGAAATTATTCTTCGCAAGATAAACCTGGGGAAGGAAAGTCGTTTGCTTTAATAAATTCAAATTACATTACCTCTAATGAAATACCTTGAATTATGTAGCTAGTTAAACGGGACGCTCGTCGAATCTGGGTCTGTGTTTTTACTAACTGCTAACAGTTGCTTCCCCTGTGTGACTTCCTTTGACTTAAGGCCCTATGTCCCTTAGCCGGGGCAGAGGGCGTCAACTGCAATCATCCATCCGGTCTTGAGGTTTACGCTTTACCTCGATGCATGTTAATCCGATGGCCGTCGCTTCTGCCAATACTGTGCGTCGCCAGGCTTACCAAGGACGGCCACGCTCCTTTTTCCCTTGGGTATTCCAGTTCAACGTCTGTTTAGGTATGTGATCGGAAAGTCTCCGTGTGACCAACCCATCTCTACTTACCACGTTTGATATGGTGGTCGATTCTTTCGTGGCATTTCCCCAACAGCTCCACGTTAGAGATAGTCTTGGACCAGTAAATCCCGAGGATGCGAAGGATAAAAAATATTCTATATGTTATTCTAGAACATGTTCTACTAAATTTCGTCCAAATCCATTCAGCCGTTCATGTGTGAAGAAATGACGAACACACACACACAAACTTTCGCTTTTATTGCATTAGTGTTACACTAGTACTAGTAAATAAAGGGGCATAAGGGTGCTCCAACAGAAATTGGCAAAGTAACTAGTTCGTGCGAAGATGTGTATCGGCGCTGTGAAAATATGTGAACGTTTTTTTTTTTTTATTGATAAACTCTCACCTAATGGTACGATCGAATGACGATGAAGCACTCTTAACTTGAATAATCCTAGGTTGTAACTATCAGGAAGTACAAATTCCGGCAGGGAATTCCATTTTTTAGCTGTACGCTCAATGAATGTGTTCCCAAAACATTTTGTACGTATGGTATATTTCCACCAAAGTTGTGCGAGGAGTTGAGAGCAATGGTGGCCGAGTGGTAATAACCCCGACTTACGAGTTGTAGGTCGCGGGATCAAACCCAGCCAGGCGCATTACTTTGTGCAATTTATTTCATCACCACTGCTCTCAAAAAGGTGAAGGAAAACATCGTGAGAAAACCGGCATGTCCTAAAACAAAAAAATTGAAGACATGTGACATCCACCAAACCACACTGGGCCTGCGTAGAGGATTACGGCCCATTTCCTCTTCTAGAGAGGAGGCCTGAGTCCCAGCAGTGAATCACTATAAGGCTGATGGTATGCTATGCTATGAGCGAGGAAGTTGCATAGCATGGGTACGCGTAGCGAAGCTGTGAAACGATATTTAATTGAGTTGATCTATGTGCAGTAGAATCTTCTTAACAGTGCGCAAACACATTCTTCTTTCGCGTTCCTCACGCACATTTCTCGCATTTTGAATGTACAAACTAACTTTTGCTGGTGGCTTTGACCGCTTATAAACAGGTTTCTCCTCCTTTAGGCCTCTTTTCATCTCCTTAGGTTTTTGTTTTTTGGTAGGTAAAATCATCCAATGACAGGTCCCGCCCTTGGGCGGAGCGGGAATTAGTGTCAGATTCTTACTGACAAAAACCCTACCCGGTAATTAGTGAACGATAAATAAAGACGTGATTGTAGTCATGATAACAAACTTTTAATATGGGACCAACCTGAAATCGCTGAAAAAAATCAGCCAAGTTCAGTACATTTTGACCAGTTAGGCTAACATAAATGTACTGGCCAGCAGATTATTTTTCGCGATTTCAGGTTTGGTGCCATAGTAAAAGTAGTTTGTTATCATGAATACCATCACGTCTTTAAGTATCGTTCACTTATTACCAGTCTCTCTATATATATAATCGTATATAGAGATAAAGAACACATATAGAACACTCACTCACTTTGATATAAAGTACATATATATAATATAGATGTAAGATCTCGCTAGCTTGTTTTAGACTGGCGCAAAACTAAGGCTAGATCGACGTGATCTCATTGGTGAAATAGCACCCTAATTCTAGCTAAGGAAATAAGATAAACAACACAATTTACTCTTATGATACGAACTAATTATGTCTATTTATCTCTCGGACTTGAGGCGGCCATGTTGCCAGATAAGAAAACGAAATGGAGAAAGCACTTACTACAAGAGAACTAATTTGATTGTATCAATGTCTCGGTTATTCTTTGATATAGTGTTTTAATTTTATAAACAAATCTACAACGTGTAACTTTAAATGCGCAAAACCTGAAAACAGTTTGCTTAACAACAAACAGAATCAATTGAACCACTTTTAATAGAGGTCACATTTTTCTAAAAGTCTTCGTTAAAAATATTGCCGTGTCTATTTATTAATAAGTCAAGCTATCACGTGCGCAAACCTGCCAAAATAGGTAAACGAACTCAAAAGTTTGTCGTCCAATTTAAATTTTCTCATACGTGGAATAAAAATAGTTCTTACTTCAATGCGCATAAAAATCTTGCATCAATTACAATGAATAAGAAAATTTTAAGTAAACAAATCAATCGGTCGTCGCACACGCAAGTAATGATTAGAATTGCCAGTATAACTAAAACAGCACCTAAAAACTTTTTTTTTATGACTTTTTTCTCAGAATTGGGTCGACTGAATTAAAAATCATTTGGGGTGTCTGAGGTTTGACGCATGGAACGATTGACACGTTGTATAGATTTTTTGCAAATTTATGTGTCCTCAAAGTTAGTGTGTGGATAGGTTCTTTAGAAACTAGCGTGCCTCACCATCAACGGTGCTTAGGTACAGTCAGGTGGAATCGTAGCACTATAGTTTATATCTATTTTTAAAAATCGCTAAAATGCTTCATATTTCCAAGCATTGGGTCTTTGTGCATTCCTTTTTTTGTGTAATCTGAAACTGACCGCGCCCTGACTCATGGGAAAATAAAAAGTAGCTTAGTAGCAATAGTTGTAAACATTTGATATAGTTTCTTTAAATGTATTAGTTTAATTTTGTATGGTTATTTGTGTATTTTATCTATGGGCCTTAATTGCCTGACAATAAAGGTTTTTATTTTATTATTATTACAACAGTAACTATGTCTCAGTGAAGGGTCGGCCAAACTTTTGGTCAGCTGAAAAACCAAAAAAAATTAAAAAGATGTATTTTTATAGGTAGGCGTATTGAATATTATTTATTCATTGTGTATATTTTGATTATAATAGATTTTTTACTAACCCCTCACGCGCGTTGTAACGAGCGAGATCGTACACGCGCCACGTAGCGACGAAGCGGCGCGCGCATCGGTGCCCTCGTTCCCGAGATGCGCGAAACTAAATTAACCTTTTGAATACCAAAATTAGAGACAATAGACAGACAATAGGTGTACGGACACCGGTGTCTTCTTGGTACTTAACAGTTTAAGTAGTAAAACAAAAAAAAAAGCCTATTGAATATAGATTCAAATTATGCATTTACTAAAAAAAAAGTGTTATCTGGTATTACAAACCAATACTTTAGTTTTAGACTATAAACTGCCATAATTACAGTCGCAAATCTTAAAATTAGCTAAGCGAAACTAAAATTTCACATTTGTTTAATACATTTTTTAAATGTACAAAATACAATTTTTTACCCAAACTTTAGGACTAGTGCATCTCTTTTGGGCCTTAAATGCCGTGTCCATCGGCAGAATTTCTTCAAAATATATTGCCGTAAGGAGCTCAACTTGTTATTTGCAAGTACTCGTTAACTAGACTATAGGATCGAAATGAAAAATGAACAATATAATTTCCAAAGGAAGTTGAAAAAATATCTTATTTACTCAAAGCTAATTCCTCTTTTAACCTTTATAAAAAATATCCTCAAGCGTAACCGTAATTACTACAGTAGCGTTTGAAAAACATTTTTCTTCCGACCACAAAATACTTTACTCTACGCGTTGTACCATGACGGCAAATACATCACTTTTATTTCAGAACTTTTTCCCAATTTTCACAGTACAGTAAACATAAATTCGTTTATTTTTTGGTGTTTCATCAAACCGAATGTGGAAAAGAAAACATTCGAATATTGAGCGTTGATTTCTTTTATTTGTGTACTAGTTTATGCCGGTGGTGTCGCCCGTGTAAAAGTTGAATACTATCACATGGAAACGTACTATCGGCATAAAAACTCACGTTTCTAGATCCAGTAACTTCAGCTGTGCATTTATATAGGGTGACTGGTAATTAGTGAACGATACTTAAACATGTGATTGTAGTCATGACAACAAACAACTTTTACGATGGAAACAAACCTGAAATCGCGAAAAAAACTTGCTGCTTACTGGGTTAAAATGCTGGTTAACTTGGCAGATTTTTTTAGCGATTTCAGTTTTGGTCCTATAGTAAAAGTTGTTTTTTGTCATGACTACAATCACATGTTTAAGTATCGTTCACTAATTATCAGTCACCCTAAATATTATGTTAGTCAATTTCTCCTTTTATATTACATAGATAACAAATTCCAATATTCTAGAACCTGTAAAATAATAAACTGAAGAAATTCCTTGCACAATGCACCTCTTCCATTTAGTTGAAAGCAAAACTCCCTCAGATACAACAAGTAAAAATATTGATATAACACGAAAATACTTTCTGCTCCCTTAGTACCTCTTTGGGTATCATTGCCTTTCTAATACTCTCCGAGTTCTCTCAGACGAAATCGATTTGAATGACATGTCTGTGAATAAATCGAGTGAGATGTCTGTCTGTTCAAGATTTCAGGGAGCTAATCGACAGCACTAGATCAGTGTTAGATATGAAACTAAATTAGAAAAAAATAATATGATTGATGATTTTTTTTTGTACTGATGGAAAGTCTTGCTACGCTTTCGTAGCAGTGTGCTACGAAGTGCTACGAGTTGCTACGGTATGCTACGACTTTATTTGTCTGTAAAGCGAAATATTAACTATACTTGTTTTGTTTTAGCATTACAGTAACGGTCATTGACCTTTCTACATCTGTTGACATTCGTAATTCCAAAACCGGTCAAGCTCAATTTTAAGACATTTACATTTTAAAATTTGTTTAAAATTCATTAATTACTTTAAAAACATAGAAAAACAAAAATTGAGATTCGAAATAAAGTATTTTTTTGTACCGCAAACTATATAATAGTTTTTTTTTGTCTTAAAATATAAATAATAAACAAAAGCACAAAACAAAACACCCCTTTGTTCTAAGTCTAAAGGACCTATGATTAATTACCCAAACATTACTTAACACTGACTCAGAACTTGTGACGCGGTACATTTTTTATAAAGCAAAAAGCTGAAACAAAATTCTTTTGTCAGCCATTTTGTTACTAAGCAAGGAGTTTCTCTTTCATAGTTAGTTAATTTTCTTCTCTTAAACACAAGTTTGTTAATCTACTTTAAATTTGATTTTCTTGTTAAGGCTATCTATTGATAAAATTTTAATAAGAACCTTCTGGGTTTTTTATGGTGGATAAAATCATACAATGACATCTCCCTCCCTTGGGCGGAGCGGAAAATAGTGTCAGACTTTTACCAACTAAAAACCCATCCCGTTCCTTCATTGCCTACGTACCAGGGCCCTGGTGTGCACTTTTACATTTACCCAAGGCCCAAGAGTATGCTTCGACCCTACAGGCCCTCTACAGTTTGCTGACAACTTCATGAGGCGCGCGGGAAAAGTGCCCGCCGTCGACGAATTGGGCTTGGTCCGGACAATTACCGGAAGGTCGGACAGCGAGATAACCATTGCCATCCGGAAGCCCGCACCTACGGTGACCGGAAATCGGAATCGGAATCCCGGTGGCAGCATTAGCGTGAGCGCCGTTGCCTGACGCGGTCGGCCTCCTCCTTTGCTAGCATTACTGCATCACAGAAGGCGGCGACCGCCTGCCACTCCTCCTCGCTCCGGACCATGGCCTGATCCAAGGCCCGGCGCGAGAGATCGCCGCCGCCAAACCTTCTGGGTTACGATGCAATAATAATAATATTCCATAACTATCACACAATGCCATCTAGTCCCAAACTAAGCAGAGCTTGTGCTATGAGTACTAGACAACTGATAAACACCTGCATTTTAAAATACATATTACATATAAATTACACCCAGTTACAGAACAAATGATCCTGTTCATCACACAAACCTTTATCTTAGGTGAGAATCGAACCAGGGCCACTAATCACTAGACCAGGCAAATTTAAAGTTTATTTAAAAGCTTTAGAAAATTACCTTTCAAAACAACAGTGGTATGGTAAGCCGTATCGACGGCGGTGACCTCTCGTGCCTGGCCCTGATAAATGGGTGGTGGTCGTCTCCTTCTGCAAAGCAGTAAAGGGAAGGAGGCTGCCGGACTTCCTCACACTCTAGCCACTGGGACCCCGACACCGACTTCAAACCACCGCAGGCTTGCGGATGACGAGCAATGAGTAGCTCGCTGTCCGACCACCTGTTAATTGTTCGGACCAAGCCCAAGTCGACGACGGCGTGTAGTTTTCCACGCATGGTGGTTTTAGTCAGTAAAAGTTATACAACAAAAAAAAAGGTTCGGCCGTATATGACGCAAAAAAGAAACGTATATTTTGCCCCTTCAAAGGAATTAAAATTCATAGGATACTTTCCGTTGACCTAGAATCCTGAAATTTGGCATGAAGTGAGCTCTTATAGCACAAATATAGGAAAAATCTGAAAACTGTAAATTTGTAGTTACGTCACAAAAAAACTTTTTTGAAATTCGGAAAAATCTTCGAATCTCGATTCGGGAATTGAATTGTTTTCATCGGTGAGTTTGTACGATCCCACTCGCACTTGCCTGGTTTTTTTTTCTTCAAAGTAAACATTCCTCTCAAACCTATAACCTATAATCCTACGTAGAAAACCGATTGAGATTCGAAATTCAAAAGTCACATCATTCTTCGACCCTACCCATGACGCTTAACCTTTCTGAAAAAGGTGTTTTATGGCCGAGCCTAAGAGATGGCCAGGGATGTCATAAATCAGACATGGGAGGCAGAGACTTGGGCAGTTTGACCTGTGGTTATTTATGGGGTAGTTATTTCATCCTCCGTATTTTAACGGGCAATTTTGGGGCGAGACAATAGTTCCTTGAACTGTTTGTAAAAAAAAAAACCTATGCTTCCTACACATAGGGTTGTAAAGCAAAAAAGTGCATTTTTTCAAGAGATAAAAAGGTAGGATACATTTTTTTTTTGAGAGCGGTTTTTTTTAATTTATAATGGTATAAGTAGTTCGTTAAACACTTAACCGATGTTTTTGCATTATGTAATAATAATATTACAATCAGTTTAAGATCACAGTACCAGACAATAGAGGCAATATTTTTTTTTATAATAGGAAATCATCTAATGTCTTCAGCCCGCTCTTGCCAGACTTTTACTGGCTAAAACCACACCTATGTTCCGTTCAGTTACTGATGCCCTTTGCGTTCTAGGACCATAGGATCCGTTTCAGAAGTCGACCCATCGCCGCAGAAGGGTCAGCCTTACTTGACCCTTACGGTTTTGATGACATCTCTTTGAGGCTTCAGCCCAGGAAAACTGTCGAAGCCCAAGCGCGCGTGGAATCCTATATGTGCCGTCGACGACTCGGGCTCGGTCTGGACGGTTACCGGGCGGCTGAACGGCGAGCTACCCATTGCTCGTCGTCCACAAACCCTTTTTCCTTGCAAAGCCCTGGCAAAATACTCTTTCAAACAATCGCGCTGTCTTATAAATTATTCAATAATCTAGTTTTGTGTTAAATGACGAAACAAAACAATTATCTCACCTTAATACCAGCTACAATATTTTAAACGATAATAAATTAACCAATTTTGAAACAAATTAATGAACATTAACAAAGTCAATTCAAAAACCCTCGTCTGTCTAAGCTTTTAGACTGGCGTTCGTAGTTTAGACTTAGCCATTAAAATGTCAACAACTTCAACAATACATAATTTGAACAAAGCAAAGTCAAGCTTCTCACTTAGTTCATAATCTCTTAGCTCCACAAAACGGAAAGTTAGATTAAGTGTCATTAAGTTAGAAGTGTTAGTGGTAACGACCTCGACATTCGAGTCGTACATCGCGGGTTCAAACCCAGGCAGGCGCTTTACTTTGTGTAATTTATTTCATCAACTCTAAACGGTGAAGGTAAACATTGTGAGGAAACCGGCATGTCTGAGGCTAAGAACTCACAAAGCAGTTTTCACCCGCGGCCGCCGCGGTTGCGGGCCCGTAGCTTCTGTAGAATGCAGATATAAATGTAAAAAATTAAAGCACATTTCACGACGCGTTTTTCGCCTGCTATGTGCGCGGTTGTTCGCGGCTCCCGTTGCACCGGTGGGCCGTCTTGCAAGCGTATGTCTTGCGATAATCACCCACAAGATTTACGGGCGGAAATTGCAACCGCGACGGCTTCGTAATCGCATAAAACTGCGAAATCGTGAGTTTAGAAATAAATCAGCAATTTCACCTAACACGGCGAGCGCGGTTGATAACCGATACGTGAGTTCTTAGCCCCAAAAATTCGAAGATGTGTGATATCTAAAAGCCCGCTCTAACCCGCTTGGTTGATTACGGCCCATTCCCTCTCCTAGAGATAAGGCTGATTATAAACTTAGTAGTAGCTTTATCTCGCGACTTCGCTCCAAGTGGTCAGCCGAAAATCGTACATCTTTCTTGGAAAGAAAATAACATGTAGGTACTATATTGTACATTTCTACCAGTGAAAGGATGTATGAAATTGGATCAATATTCTAAAGATTATTTCTCTATATATAAATATATCAATACTTTACAATTCTTGTTAGTTTATAATATTCTTATTTAAAACCTGCTTCAGAACATAATTATACACCGTTAAATTTTGGTCGTTTTAATCCCGTGGAGGATCGATTCGGTACATGAAACACTATCGATTTATAAAGATAAAATTAAAAAATTAAGTACTTTTTATCTAAAACTCGAATTAATATACGCATGTACGAAATTAATTTCTTTATGTAAACGAGGCAATGATCTTGTAGGGACCTTGTTGTCGGTCTTTGCGTACTAACTGCCTACAGTGCACTGGCCTCGATCAACTGACGTTTACTTAAAAAAAATTATTTCGTACATGCGTAATTTAATTCGAGTTTAAAAAAAAATGGTTTTTTATTTTTCATTTTAATCTTTACAAATCGATAGTGTTTCATGTACCGAATTGACCCTCCGCGGGATTAAAACGACCAAAATGTAACGGTGTGTATGTAAATGAATATAATTTCAGAGTCCGTGCCTTGACAAAACTTCTGTAAAGCTGACGAAGTTCTTTGTCAAAACTAAACGTGATGTATGTGAGCACGTGCATCCTAGTGCACCAATCCAGGCTTAACTTTATCGAGACGAAAACGTTCATAAACTAAGACGCAGATGCACTGTGGGATATTAGCTTTTACTGTCGACCGCTTATTATTATTGCTATTTTATTTTATTATATGAGGTCTGAGTTCGGTTCGTGTGTCCGTGGTGTCACAGGCTACATCATACTCGTAAATACCTGTTTTTTTTTTTTTAATTTAGCAGCATAATCTTAAATAGAAGTCTTTTGATCGTGCTCAAGTCGTTTTTATTTTTTGTTACATTTTTTTTTTTAATTTCATGTTTATTTTTTGTTTATAATTAGTGGTTTAATGGTTAATAATTTATTTTATTTTGTAGTTTGGTATGTGCGAATCACAAGTACCTAAAGTTTCTTTTTTTGTTGTTTTTGTTAACATTTTGACCCTTTGCTGGTTTCATACTGTATAAGGTTTAAATTGAAACAGAAGCCAGAGTATAATGATTTTGTTGTAAAGAGATATATTTGACCTTAAAGATATTCGAAATCATTATTATACGCAGACGAAGTGCCGTCTATCAACTAGCGCGTATCAAAAACACATCTTCGTGTAATTTTTCGCTTTCTTGAACACAATTCACTGCTTTCAAAAAAACGTATGTGCCAAAACCTTAAGCCTTAAAAATCTACCTTGCAAAGCCACGTATATCTTTCAGGGATTTTTATTAAACTCTTAAGGTGGGTCTACACTAGAGGAGCCGAGCACGAGTTGAACACAAGCCAAACCGCTATACTCGCAGTGTCAAGTGTAGAGTACAACGAGCCTCCAATGATCACTGTCCTCGAACGTGATGCGAAACCGTTTGTGTCCCTCAAAATCCGACAATAGATGAAGTACAGTCGAGCACGAACCAAAGGCTCGAAGCGCACTCGTTCCAGGCTTGTAAGACAGGCCACATACTATATTCTTTTTATCTATGTAATATCTTATGTCCCTGTTTTCCGTGAGTGTGTCCATGGCATCACCAGGCCCTATTAGAAGATCACCGCTGCGTTATTTTACTTTTTTTTAGTTAATATTGCAGCTTAAACTGAGATAGGGGCCTTTTTGACCTCGTACTCTTTTTTTTTTTTTTGTTTATGATATATTTATAGATTATGTAATTATTGATGTATATTTTATTTGTCGTCTGCGAGTCTCGATTAAATCTTTTTGTTTTTTCTTTCTCTCTTTTCGCACTGCACGAATGTGTGCTCGGCTCGTTCGCCGCTCGTGCTCGGCTCCTCTAGTATGTACCCACCTTTAATGGTCTTTAAAAGGCACCAGTGGGTCGGTAAATTTAACAGGACTAACCTAAATACGCTAGGCTTAATGGATTATTATAAAGGTACCGTTGAATTGCTCTTGAGAAGTCTACCGTGAATCACGCTTCTTACACTTTCCGAATGGGATTTTTAAAGAGGCATTTACGAGGTATTTGTAATATCTTGAGACAGACGATGTACCTGTCTTCAAGAAATTACTTAAATAGGGATACTTACGTTGAGTTATAGTGAAGGGCTTTTTTAGGATTCCTTACTTCAAAAGGAAAACACGGATCCCGTATAAGACCACTTTATAATCCGTCTGTCTGTCAAGACCGTTTATCTCAGAAACGCATGGAGATTAAAGCTGTGAAAAATCGAACTTCTAAGTTAACGGAAAAAAAGATACGATCGTTTATGCCGTATGAAACGTATATTTCGATTCTGTCACGTAAATCAAAATTTATAGGGTACGTCTCGTTGACCTAGAAAATCAAAAATAGAATAAATCTGAAAATTGAATTTTGTAGTTACGTCACACAAAGAAATCTTTTTTGCGATTCGGAATCCACGCGTTCCCGGGATAAAGGGTCTTGACAGACAGACGGACGGACTGACTCCCTTTCTCTCTATCCAGAGCAGGAATTCATGATTTTCCTAGTACAAAAAAAAACATCCATTAACTAAATAAATTCTCAGCAACAACTAATTGTTTAATTACCAAAAATTTTTTATAAAATACTATAATTATAGGTACTTCTATTGATAGACTGGTGTTTGTCTGTACCTAACGACGCAACTAATTTTGATACCGAATTCGGTTTTAGCTCGAATTAGTTCATTTCACGAGTCATTGTATCGAAAAATTGTTTTGTTCAATGATTTAGTGTTTCTATCCTAAAGGCATGATGTTTGAACACATCAGCGGCACTACTTTTTTCCATTTCTGCAATACGGGGCTTTTAAGACCTCGTATGAAAACTATCATTATGGCGGAAGGGGCTTATTAGCGGTAACGTTTAAGAAACTAAAAACTTTTTGGTTAAATAAAAAAAATCATAAAATTTTATTTCTTCAGTACAGTACGAGGTCAAAAAGACCCCGTACGAAAGTAGAATTTCTTTAAAAAAGATTTCCTTTGCATTACATTTTAATAAGAAATCACAAAGAATCACAAAGATTCACAAAAATAAAAATTAATGTTACCTTATATTGAGATAAATAAACTGAATAAAAAATATTTCTAAAGAATCTTTAAGGAAAATACTACGTCAGAACAAAAACCAAATCTAGAATTTTTTACTTAACTAAATTTTTCAACCCCGGACAACAACACAAGAACCACACAGAAGATAATTTTGAAACAACAATTCCAACCAAAACTAGGGCAAAACAGAATAAATTAATCTAGCTAAAATCCCTCTGACTCACGAAATCGATAACCACAGCCGATTACACAACCAACTACCACACTGCCCTTGGAAAACAAAAACCGGTACCTCAATTGCTCTCCAATCTTTTGAGAAAAAACGAATTTTTACAAAAATATATTCCTTCACTTTATTTATTTAATGTACACTTTATTGTTGGCATTATTATTATTATTATTATATACTTTATTGTACACCTCATAATGAACACAGGATAAATATTACAAAAACTAAGTGTACAATAGGCGGTCTTATCGCACAGGGCAATCTCTTACAGACAACCTTAGGATGGACTGAAACAAGAGGAGATTGATTTGGGGCGATCAGTGTACAAAAATCATAAATAATATTAAATACATATAATAATGAAAATACATATATACAATATCAATTAATAAACTAATAAATATCAAATATAAAAATTGAGAAAGGAGAAAAAAGAAATTTTATAGTGAGAGGTAATGTTCCTTCACCATAGCTCTTCAAGCATTCTAAGAAATATAACAAAGAAAAATTATGTCTAAAATACAAACAATTCGCGGCCTTATCGCATTCCGCGATCTCTTCCAGGCAACCATTAATGGCCTTTTTTATGGTAGGTAAAATTATCCAATGACAAATCCTGCCCTTGGGTGGAGCGGGAAATAGTGTCAGACTCTTACTGACTAAAAACCTACTATGTTCCTTCCCTGTCTTGGTTCCAGGGCCCTGGTATGCATTTTCATAACTCCCCAGAGCCCCAGACTAAGCCTCGACCCTACAGTTTGCTGACAACGGATTCTCAGAACATGATATGGGGCTGTCATAATGATGTTTTAATGATATACCTACATTTAAAACTAACTACTATGCTCGTGCCGTGTGGTAGGTATGTTGATAAAGAATATATTTAGGCCGTTCCTACGTCCGTCTATGCTTAATTGCAGTTTACTTCTTTTATATAAAATTAGTTTGTATGGATAGTAGTTTCATTCAATGTTGTAAAAATGTAATGATAGTTTAATCTGATGTAGAATTTCTAAAGCATCCTGATGACAAAAAAAAAACGACCTCGGAGTTTATTTCGTTGTTTCTTCTCAAAGTAATCAGGTAGGAAACACCGGCCTCATCCAATTTAAATTAACTGAATAAAACTTATTCACAAAATAACGTAATTCATTGAACAGAATTTCATTTAACAGATTTTTCGAAAATATTGAGATAACGCGTTTTGGCTTTGGGGTAAAAGCATAGACCATTCCTAAGCGTCTAAACCGGAATGCTGTAGACAGGGAGAGTGAAAGACTAAAACAAAACACAGTCAGCCCACTATAGAGAGAATGGGGAACACTGTTAGAAAGCTAGCTATAATTACAGTGCTACCTCTCGACTCTTGACGTTAGAACTAGGATTGCCACGCGTAGTTTATTAAAAGAGAGTAGGTAGTAGCTTCTACCAGTGCTGGTTCGCCCTCGTGAAAATATATGCCCATGTCACTCAATCATACACTTGCATTCTATTGCTGAAGGAATTTTTAAAATCGGTCCAATAGATTTTCAGTTTTTTTATTACAAACAAAAATACAAATCCTCTTAAAGAGATATAAGGGATGCTAAAAGCTGGACCGTGAAATTAGTTTCTTTGCATTTTTAGAATATTCCATTATAAGTGTCTAAAGACCCTCCTTTTTTTTGGTGGTGGGTAAAATCATCCAATGACATCTCCCGCCTTTGGGCGGAGCGGGAGATAGTGTCAGACTCTTACTGACTAAAAACCTACCCCGTTCCTTCGTGGCCTTAGATACCAGGGCCGGGCTTTCCTTTCGGAAGCAAACCCTTGGCCCAAGTAGGCTTCGACCCTGCCTGCCTGCAGTTAGCAGGCTGAGTCTCTACGGTTTGCTGACAACTCCTTGAGGCGCGTGTCTAAAGACCCTCTGCGAGTTGGTTTCGGCTTCTCGTACGGCTTCCAAAGGTCCAGAACCTCAATGTTCTGAGATATAGACATACAACAATAATTAGCAGACATCTTGGCCCGTATTTACATACCTTGCAAACTAACAGATAAAGAATAAATAAGTACAACTAATAAAGCGAGCATAAATAATAATAAAACAAAGGAATACCCGGCCCCGGCACGATAGGCTACGAAGGAACGGGGTAGGTTTTTAGTCAGTAAGAGGTTGACACTACTTCCCGCTCCGCCCCAGGACGGGATTTGTCATTGGCTGATTTTACCTACCATAAAAAAACATCAAAAAAAATATTCGTGGATTACCTTGACACTTTCAACTTCTACGTTGAAATTTAGTTTGATCGTTGGGTCTAAAGCGACAAACATCGTTAGTCTGCGGCATGCTCAATTTTCCATAGACTTTTCACGTCAATTTTAAATTACGAACGTTCCGTCAACATTCGTTTGTAACCGCTCCGATTTGAATTTCGAATTAAGTAAGATGTTGTTTTGTTTTGTTTTGTTACCGCTGTTTTCAAATTAGTTAATTTATTCATTCAAAAATTTTAAATAATTAATATCTTATCTTTTATCTTATATTATAAGTAGATATTTCATTTGCCCAATGGTTTAATTTTCAAAAAATCCTAATAATAAAAACATTTCAGTTTATTTTTCATTATATATTTCTTAGGAACAACTCCTTAATACAAAAAATTATAAAGTCCGCGTTGCTTTTTCTTTCATTTTCTTTCCATAAAAAAAAACTCATTTTCTTTGAAAAGGAAATATCCTTTCGTAAGTGCGACTAAGCCGCTTTAGATTAATCTTTCAATTAATTTCGTCTTTACAAAATATCAGTATCTTCCTCCAATCTGTGTCGTATTACGGATAAAAGACACCACTTTGGGAAGATACAAAATATCGGAAACGTTGGATTTATCTCACTTCTTTTTTTAGGGAAAATTCCTTTTTAGAAATCTCCTAAAGAAAATTATAGTTATTTGCTTTTTCGTAATTATTTTGTATTTTCCATCTATGAACTTTGTTCAATGGAAATATTGGATAATTCGTTCCAAATAAATGTGGTACGAAAATACATATTTATTTACAATCTTCAAAAAGTGGCTTCGCCCATGTGAAAGAAAAAAAAACCAGGCAAGTGCGAGTAGGACTAGCACACCAAAATAGTAAATAGCTTAATTTCCGAATTGAGTCTCGATGATTTTTCCGAATCACGATGGCTTAACAATAAATTTACAGTTTTCAGATTTTTTCCTATATTTGTGCTAAAAGACCTTGCTCCACGCCAAATTCCAGGATTGTAGGCCAACGAGAATTAACCTCTGAATTTTGATTCCCTTGAGAGTGTCAAAATATACGACGTAAAGAGCTGTATCTCTTTTTCTCAGTAAAAATAATCAAGCTTCTAAGAGCTTGATTTTTTCACAACTTCAAGGAACCGCAGACCAGAGTATATAATTTTAATTTCAAATCGATACCTTCTCGTGTTCTCGAGATAAAGGTTCTTGACCGATAGATAGAAGGACGGACTACAAAGTGATCTTATAGGGTTCTATTTTGTCCTTTTACTTTTAACATACTTCCAGGAAAAACGTATTAAGAGTATATGTGTGCTATTTCAGGACATATTCACGATATGTCACCTATGAATTGAATAGCACATAAGATACTTTTTGGCACATAGAATGGTAAACCATATTGACATAAGTCCATATTTCATTCATTTCTTTTCAATTTTTTGAGCAACAAACATACGCAGGCACGTACATATAGCTTTCCCCTTTAGGTTAAAAAAGTCTACACTTTGATACAAGTAGACAAACTTTCTCGAATCAAAATGGTACAAATGAAGAAGCTGTTATTGCGACTGAGGCGGAATTCTGTTGTTATGGAGCCGAGTGTTGCAGTGACAAATTTCCAAATGTATCAAACGACATTTTTCAATCCACTTACAAAGAAATGAACAAACAGAAACTAACCGGTGAATACTGGGGTTGCTTTACGCCCAGCTTGATACGTGTGCTGGTGCACTTTTCTGCACTAGTGCGAAAAACAGTCATTGCGTGCCCAAAAGCGGCAGGGATAGGAGCACGTTTCTGAGTAAGTGTGTCGAAAAAACATTAGAATAATTAAGAGAACTCAAAACGATTTGGGATGAAACCATAACTAAACTTCCGAATTTTACTACCCCTCAACCTAGAAACCCTTCTGAAGATTTACAAGTGCGGATTTTATTAACCTACTTCCTCTCAATAAGTCCAGCATAATAAAGCAGTTATGGTAATGTTATGAAAACAAACGCTTTCAATAAACATCGTTATGATCTGACCAATCGCCGGCTTTCGTAAAACGTAAACACCTTATATAAATTACACCATTTTCATATTAATCTTTAAAACGTTTTCTTTCCACACGTGTATTGTGACAGTGTTTAGGCGTTTACTGCATGCAAATATGACCTATATTTTAAAGGTATTACGGATGGAAATGAAATTTTTATAACATCTTATATCGCGTGCGTGATAACGCGTTTTATTGCACGAAAGGGATTTTTACAGCTTCACCACTATAAAATGGATTCTGCTAAAGTTTAAGCACAAATCACACCAAATTTATTGTAGGATTATTGTATTTATTACAGTTTTGGGAGAACAAACAAAGTATTCGAACTGGTTTTAGTCTTAGATGTAAGCAGGCAACCGAGCGATACATTTAAGCAACACACTAGAAAACCAAATGGTTTCTAATTCTGCCGCAGTATACGGCATACTACATATGTAGAACGTAGAATTTTATATACATAAATTAAGAACGGAGTAACTTATATACATAAATTTCACCGTTCATTAATTCGCCGTAAACACTGTCTCAAACACTTTGTTGGAAGAAAGCAGCCAGTGTGGAGCGTAATTAAAATTAAAATGGCGGCGGCAGAAATTTGGAGGCTGTTCGCTTCGCAGCGAAAAACTTCGGACGACTATAAATGTGACTAGTTTCTTCATTATTAACTGTATTTCCTTTATTTGTTACTTTTATTTATTAATTCACTCATCGATGTCGTACAACGGGTTTAGAAAGTTTTCGAACAGCCTTCACTGATTCCGCCATTTTGTAAACGTGTCGCTTATTTTGTCCGTTTTTATTGCTTTTGGGGTGTTTTGTACTATCGCAACTGTTCGAAAACTTTGCACTGTTTTATATTTTGTTTGTTGTTTTACTTTGAAACTTCATTGTAGTTGGTTGTTGGATAGTATATAATTTCCGTTCTTACATATTATTTTACTGTAGCAACACTGTTATTTTTTTTTTTTTGAACACCTCAATTTTTTGTTTAACATCTTTTATTTAACTGTAGATTAGTTGTATAAGAAACACAGTTATAACCAGTAATTAAAGATAAACGTGACAATTCTCCCTCAGGTACATTTTCACGATAGTGAGCTATTTGATTGGCGTCTTCATTTTCGCCACTATAGTGGGACAAGTGGGCAATGTCATCACTAATAGGAATGCTAACCGACTGGAGTTTGAGAGGCTTCTGGATGGCGCCAAAACTTACATGAGACACCATAAGGTAAGTGGTATGAGTATATAATGACATTTCTCTAAAGGCACTACTTTGTTTTATATAAATAACGATAATATACAACACTATTTTTAGTATATGCGAAACTTGAATATAGTTTGTTCAGAATTAGTTATAATTGGTACACTATTTTATATATTTTCCCAAAAGTATTTAAAAAAGGTCACATGTTCGACAACAGCGACACTAAATACAACACAGGTCACGGCAGGTCCTAGCGGGCATTAGACGCCAGCGCATAGCTGGGTGCGGGAGCAAAACAACCCGTCATTCAACCAGATAGGCCGGTGACCATATATTTCTGTGGACTACCAGGTAACATAACAAGCTTTTAATTTTGTGATTTTCATGATACAGTTATGAAATTTTGTACATAGATTCTTTACAAAAAAATACTAGACTCATGTTTCAGGTTTCGCATATACTAAAACTAATTCTGTATATTTACACTACACTGACAACACTATACTGAGTGTTTTTGCATATAACTGGGAGCCCCCCATGCTACAAAGATGGGTGCGGCTTTATATCGTAGTGTAGTTATGTCATTAATACTAACATTACTTTTTAAGATAGTTACTAACAAAATATGAATCCCGTCCGAAGTAAATTTTTATTATTATTATTTACTTATATTTGAATGTATTTCACATAGCATGAAAATGTATGCGAGATTTTTTAGTGGTATATTAAATCCAAATAGAAATTGTTCTAATTTTATTTAAGGAGACGAAACAAAAATATTTTTTTTCTTCTTTCTACTACGATTGTGATTACTATGTTCAAAGATTTCTACGTAATCAAAATATTTATCGTGAGATTTTTTTTAAGAATTTCAAGCTATCTATAACAGCACAAAACCATTCCCTCGTCTCCAAATAGATTCAATTATAAAAAAAGCAAAATGGTTTTTATTTCACATAGGCCTACATTTATAAAACTTCAGAAACTAGAGCATGGTTGCAATTAGTCGTTTCCTACGGAAAAGAAACAGGAAAAAGCTTCTTGGTTACTCTTTTAAAAAATTGATTAGTTTTTCATTATTTCCGTATTACAATATTTAATAGGTATGTGAAAACAGTGTAGGCACTGGTCTACACTGTCCTCACACACCCATTACAAAACAACCCAACAAAGGGAAAATATTAACTGCAAAATTAAAAAAGACAACAAATATAAAAATAATAAAAAAAAAATGTGGATCGAAATAGAAAGTAATCTATGAATCCGTGGAGTCTACAGTTTTCTCATTCAAAAACCAAATCCGCCATGATACTAAAAATAAGTCCCTAAAACTGCCATTTCAGATAACGATGCCATACATTTCACAGGTACCAGGTGGCATGAAGAGACGGGTGCTGAGATGGTACGATTATTCGTGGTCGAGGGGCCGCATACAGGGGGGAGGAGACATCAATACCGCACTAGGACTTCTGCCAGATAAGCTGAAGACCGAACTCGCGTTGCACGTTAATCTGAGTGTGCTGAAGAAGGTACTGTATTCGAATAAGTTAGTTTGACGGCACTGTTAGCGCAGTGTTTCGTATCATGGGTTCAATTCCCGCACGGAACAAATCGATACCTCTAAAGTATAATGAGTCAACTGACATTAAAGATAATAGAAGATTACTCAATATACTTACTTAGGAGGTATCGAAATATTTCTATTGTTAGCGATACAAGGTGTAATAACCTCCATTGAAAAGGGAGGATCCACCGACCAGACTGCTATTGTGACTAGTCTGGACAACTGCTCTATAGTTGTTTTCGGACTATTGCGGTTAGGTTCGAATCGCGCAGAAAACTATACCAAAAGTCAAAAGTCAAAATGTTTTTATTTCATATAGGCCTACATGGGCACTTATAAAACGTCAGAAGCTAGTGCACGGTTCCAAATTGGTCGTTTCCTATGGAGAAGAACCGGCAAGAAACTCCATGGTTACTCTTTTAAAAAATATAAATAAATTATTTAAGGACAGTGTAGACAGTCAATATTGTGCCCAAGACCACAATAAAAATAATCATAATAATAAAGATAAAGTGACTCGTAATAGGAATTCGAAGTCTACAGTGTTCTCACATTCACATTGTAAAGAAAAGCTATATAAAGAAACGAAAACAAAACAGGAAAAAATAATTATAATCGATATTGCGATACAGAATTTTGTCTTTAGTTCCTATATGGCGAAATAGATGTCACTACAAAGCCATCTGAAAAAGCCGTTTACTATGTTGTGTTTAGTTTCCAGTCTAACCAATGCGGTAGAATATCAGTATCTTAAATGGAGCGACTGCCTTTCTGAGCTCTACAACTCAGTTACACAACACCTATATGCAGCCCTTATGTAAATGGGTAAGGCCACGGAGATCGCTAGGGCCTTGGAAATCGCTAGGGCCTTGGGGATCATTAGGGCCATGGGGATCACTAGGGCCGTGAAAATTGTTAAGGCCGCGAAGAAAGCTAGGGCCGCGGGGATCGCTAGGACCTTAAGAATCGCTAGAGCCACAGGGATCGCTAGGGCCGTGGGGATTTTCTGAAATGGTACGAGTAATCCCTGGTCCTAGAAAGCAAAGAGCAACTGAAGGACACAGTCGTGCTTTTGGTCAGTGAGTCTCACACGCCCATTCATACCACCCTAGAGCGAGAAAAGTCATTTCTTATGTTAACAAGGACCGTTATTAATGTGATCTCCTTCGATGCCACAGTACTTTGATCTTAAAGATCCTATTTACCACTTTTCTAAAATACCTATATCTACCAGTATTTTTGATACATCAATAACTTTCAAGGGCTCAAATTTTAAAGGCTTCATTGCCTTCAAATACAAAGAACCTTCATATAAAATCTTAACAATATTTAATTATAGAAAAGTCGTTAGCTACCTTGAAACAGGCGGTGACCTATACACTATTACACTCCAGTTGACTCTGTACCGCCTGAAGGTCAGCACATACTCGAAGTTTCTTTAATTTCCAAGCTGCTGTGGAAATGAATACTGTCGTGAAAGGTCACACATTAAACCTTCTGCTGTCTTTAAAAGAATTATCAATTATAGTCACTCTTGAGAAATCTTTATACAGTGTGGTAAAATAAGTCGGTCGATCAGTGTGCATTTCTCTTCTAACACTTAGCCACTTTTCCGAGTCATCAAATAAGCATGAGCACCCGTGAGGTTTTTTAAAAGCTGGCGCCCCTGCCGCTAGTAAGATTTACCTTACACAGTCTTAATTGATAATTTTTGTTTATTTATTTTTTTAAGTTTATTATTAAGAGCGAGGCGGAATTCCCCGCAGGCGGGATATAATGGAGCCGATTGGCGCCGTGACTTCCCACGTGTATCAAACGACGTTTTTCATTACACTTATAAAATAAATAAACAGGGCTTAACGTGCGACTCCCGGGTGTCGCTTAGCGCCCAGCCTGATACGATAAATATAATAAATGGTGGTGAAGGAAAAATCGGAAACATTTTCCGCATAAGTGCGAAAAACAGTAAATTGCCTGCCTAAAAGCAGTAAAGATAAGAGCGGGCTTTTAAGTAAGTGTATTGAAATATCTTTTTTTCTCAGGTGACAATATTCCAAGAATGCCAGCCAGAGTTCCTACACGACCTCGTGTTGAAAATGAAAGCCTACATATTCACTCCCGGTGATTCCATTTGTAGGAAAGGTAAGTCGTAAAACGTGCTGAACGCAATCTTGAAAGATTCCATCGTATTTCTTTTGATAGAAAACGAATGTAAATCAAAGGATCCAATAGAAAACGGCCTATTTCTATTTGTTTGTTAACAACTTGCGTAATAAAATGTCATGAATTGAATTTAAATTGAAAAAATTAATTGAAACCTATCAGAAATTAGAAGCTTTTATTTCAAATAGACCAATTATACAGGCACTTTTGAATTGTCAAAATGTCGGTCAGTCCAAAAAAAAGTGAATCTAAATTGCACGTTCCGAAGCGTAGATCTCTATTCTCTATGGAGAAGAACGTGCAAGAAACTCTATGGACACTATGGACCTATGTGATCAAACTCATCTGATGATAAAGCGATATTTCATCATCAATTACATAGTTGACGATGAAACATACAAATTATAAAATTAAAGGCTAAATCGAACAGTCAAATGAACGACTATTATAAAGTTTCATGTTCTGCATTTAAATGAATGGATAAAAATGTTACCTTCTCTTTTGTTTTTGAATAATTTCTAAACAAAAGATAAAAATCAGTCAATTTATAGTCTATATGATTTTTGTTTCCTTTAAACTAAGGGCAACGCTTCAGTTATTGCCCCTATACAGTTACTCATATATGGCACTTCAATTTTGGCGACCTTAAATAAGCAATAACCTACCAGAAATATTTAAATTACTCAATAAATATTTATGGTAATAACCTACCATAAATAAAGCTAGAATGTAGTTGTTGTTAGAATGTAGTTAGTAATTGTTATTTATTGAATTGAATTGAATAACCATTCAGATTCAAAACTGCATTAATCAGCAAGCAAATTTTGTATCTAATATTCTTGTTAAGGTATTCTTATTTAAGCCGTCAAAGTTGTAATGGTCAATAACTGTTTTATTTGCCCTATTATGTGCAAATTTTTGCATACAAACTCTCTTTACAGTTTTAAGCGATTTTTTATTCATGGAAGCTATTATAATTATATAAATTGTTGTACACAAATTTAAACAAAATCAAATATTGCATTCTTTCCTGCCACTATCCTTTACCTCTGTGACTATACTATACATCTATTTCTACTTCGATACAGGTGAAGTCGCTCGTGAAATGTTTATAATAGCCGACGGCATACTGGAAGTGATATCGGAACAAGGCCGTGTGCTCACCACTATGAAAGCAGGCGACTTCTTCGGAGAGATCGGGATTTTAAACCTAGATGGACTGAACAAGTACGACTCTTCCATATTATTTATGTTTTTGTTAATTAAATCTCGAGAGTTTATTTACATTTACGGTGTTTGCGATAATCCATATATATGTCAATGTTTATTCGCGATACAACTTAGAATGTAGACTAAAGCAGTTTTTTTTTTTATTTAATCGTAGAACTAACAGCTATAACAAGTATATGAGACATTGAGCCAATTAGAAGTTCTCATGAGTAAAAACAGAAAAAGTAGTAGAAAATTTAGGATCAGGAGGATAAAAATAAATTACTTATATCACTTAAGTACAATTAACAGTATGCACTTATAAAAAAGTTAACATTCAGCCGAGTGCATGCAGGTTTTAGTGGTAAAGGGTCAAATGAGAACTCTATATGGCCCTGATCGACGGGCGAGTAAAATCGCTGTCTTATGGCCCATCTGTAAAGCTCGCCGGTGTATCATTGTAATACCACGGTCTTGTAAGTTGAAGAACCTGGCTCGTGGCTCGTCGTGGTTGTTTCATTTTTTACTCGGCTCGTCATTCAAACTCGCGTGTCGATCACGAATACCAAGATAACATAAAGCTTCAGGCTCTAAACTATGATACGACGGTTTTACTCGCTAGTTGATCAGCACCAACGAACCGCGAGTAAAAGCGACGTTCTTTAAAACCGCGTTATTGGCTCGTACGTCGATCATCCACTTTAGAAATTGAGATAGAAATTATTCAAAATTATTTCATCTGTCGCCAGAAATATGTATTTTGAACAGCACATTCATTTACAGTTAAAGCCTTATAAATATGCAACTACATTCCAGGGTACTCTTTAAAATTTATTCAAAGTGAATTGAAATAGTACCACTGCACCTTTCAGTCCTTTGAAATGTATTCAGCGAGCTCAATTTATATTCAATTTATAAAATATCCATTTCGAATCTGTAAGACTATTTCGTCTCTCTATAAATTATTTAGTTTCTATATTTTTTGTAAATATTTATGTTTTTAGGCGAACAGCTGACGTTCGATCAGTAGGATATTCTGAACTCTTCTCCTTATCTCGGGAAGATGTATTGGCAGCAATGAAAGACTATCCAGAAGCCCAAGATATACTACAGACTCTAGGAAGGAAGCGCCTACAAGAAGCTAAAAATATGTCCAAGAAATGCAAAGGTAAAACTAGTGCCAGTAAAATTTTAACGTATATATCCGATGGTGACCTTAGCCAAAATGCCACGGTAGAGCAAGGAAAAGGTAAATATATATATATATATTATGTTTATAAGGAGCCCCTTTTTTACCCATAAACTAATTCTCAGTAGGAGGAAACTGAATTTAAAACCATAACCTTAAAATTTTGCTCAAAATTTTAATAGCATTAAGACTGAATTGGTAGTAGAGTTTGTAAATAAGGATCCTATTAAAAACTTTAGGAAGGAAGCCCCGTCAGGACGCTAAAACAGTTTCGAGGAAAATCAAAGGTGAGGACCAATTAAATAATATTAGAAGATTTTTTATTGCACAATGAGCCTAAAGGCCAGAGCGCTTAAAACACGTTAGCAAAAAGTCAAAGGTAAACAGGAAGTTATTAATAACGAACCCATTTCTGATGTCCCTGAAACTAATTACGAGTGGGAGGAAGCCGAAATACAATTACATGACCAGAAAGGTCATACGTTTATTTGTATTTGGTATCCTAAAATCAAATATGCCAGAAACGAATCCTCAAGTATTATGTTTATTTATGACTTATAAAATAATTGCTAATAAAAATTTCAATTTCCGATATACGCAAAAAAATTAATGAAGTGTCTTTTCTAGGCGAAATAAGTCCAGACAAGATGTCTGGCGACGACAGTACATCTAAAAGGATAGTGCATAAACTCCGGAGTGACGTGAAGGTAAACATAGTCATTAAGTTTAAGCTTATAGTAGCAATCAGTTTAGTAGAAGAAGCAATATGCGGGTGTCTTTTCATTTTGAGTGGGAAATATCCAAACACTTTCCCTGAAAACCAACCGTTGTATTGAGTTCTAGAGCTGTAGTGTTTCTTTTAAAAAATTCTGCAGCCTTGGCAGGCGTCATTCCTAGCTTCATGAGCGTTCAAATGAGTCTATCGGTTAGCATTTAGTTTCCAAGATATTTACAGCTTTGTAAAGTTGTAATTATTAAAAATTGCTAATCAACACAATTTGATAATTTTAGTACAAGAATTTACAATGTTTTTAAGTAGAAAATTTAACAAAATACCTTTTGAATGCTTGTGTGTGTATTGTATTTTATTATTTTAATTATGTTTTATATTCATAATGTTAAAGTAAGACCTTGTTATTACTTATTTCATAATGTTACAAATGTAGTTAATTTCATGCAGAGTATGAGTAATAATGCCTAGATCTTCATCAAGAAAACAAAATTTAAGAACTAAGTTTCTTGACAACGAAAACTATAAAAATACTTTTTCTCAAAAATTTAGTTTTTTGAAGTTTCAAATTTGAACTTCTGATAAAAAACATACCTACACAATTTTTGGAAATTACTTTAATACTTACTATAAATTAATGACAATACCGCTGTACTCGACCCTTTTGCTTGGATGCGTACTTATTAATTTATGTCTAGTTAACATTGTCCACTGTTATTTGAAATCGGCGGTACAGTTGTTTTTCTTCCATATTATCCTGTCAGTCACGCTATCACTAACTCCCTTTTCTCTCATATCCCTTCACTTCTCACACAATCCTCCATCTTTGCTTTGTCCTCCCTCTACTTCTATATCCATCTACAATATACTCATAAATTTTATCTAGTTAACAGATATATTAAATTTTAAGAAAGATCGTTACCGAGTAATAATTTCTATCAAAATGGTGCAAAGCACAGTTTATATTTCACGCTATTAGAACATGAAAGCTATAATTTGGAAACACACACACAGTCGTGTAATTAATGAATCTAAAACCTGACTGTGATAGCAGTGTCTTGTGCTATATCATGTGTGTTTCAATTATTCAATGTGACAATAACAAAATTAACTTTTTCGTAGGTAAATGGTTGATAATATGAAGGCTCAGTCATAGACTATTTAGTCAAATAATTGTATGTAAATTGACACAGGTCATGATTAATGGCTGGATAGATAATATGGTCGGATTAACATGCCCGCTGTAGTGAAATTATTGCTTTAAACGGCCTAGCTTGTGTCAACAGCTACATCAGTATGAAAGATAGAAATAATTGGGAATGTTCGATTTAAAAACTTGGTTAAGTGCGAGTCGTACTCGCACATGAAATGTTCTTTATCTATACCTACATTTTTTGTACACAATTTATTTTATTCTGTTTTTAGAATTTGTTATTTTAGTGGCAACAAAAATACGTCTGTAAAAACAATAACTGTCTTGCTATTACGGTTCATGAATCAGCCTGGTTACAAACAGTGGATATAGTCTTAGTAATAGGGTCTCGTTTTTTACCCTAAAAAAACCTTATTCAGGCCATTGTGTACACGCAATTCTAGTCCATCTAAATCCTTTTGCTATAGAGGTGTGATTAATTGACAAAAATACAGGTTTACACATTAATTATATAGAAAAGGAACATTAATAAAACGACTGTTTTAGATTTGTGATTAAAGTTTTTGTGAAAAACACCTTCTTCAGACTAAAAAGGTAAACTGATAATTTCCAGGGCATTCGCAACGCCATCCGCAGCAGATCTCGTGTCGGTCGTAGATCAGGGGGGGAATCTTTGGAGCTACAAACTTTAGCTGGTGCTGAAAGGGCAGGCACTACTGAAGGAAAGATGTTGAGAAGAATGCCTAGAGTCGAGAGCGATGACTCAGCTCATCAACATAATCAAGAAGTAAGTCAATATTACCTTGGTTATCAATATTTCATACTTGATGATGCACATCCTTTAACTTTTGTAATTTCAGGATAATAATGGGGAGACCACGTCTGGTAGCAAAGACGGTGAGAAATGCATATCACCAATAGGAGCTGGCTTGCCACTTCTTTCACGATTAAAGTTACTGAAAGAAAAACAGGTAATAATACTATGCAGAAAGAAACAGTAAAAATGATATGATAGATTTATCATAACATTTTTACTGTTTCTACAAAAATTGTTTTAATTTCAGGATCGTGAAGAAAAAGTAGCCAAACAAAGACATTCAACATCATCAGTACTCTCTCTGACACCACAACCGACTCCATCAACCAGTTCTGCTGTAGATATAGAACCTGAAGTTGTAGGAGCTGGTCTCCCACTCATTCAAAGGTTACTCTTACTAAAAGCAAAAGAAGAAAGAGACAAAAACCAACTAACTCCAACCATGAGCAACCAGCCTTCGAGTTCAGACACAATCAGCCCTACATCTATTAAAAGCCCATTAAGTCCTACAATAAAGACACTAAGTCCAATCAGGAAAGGTTCCGAGTCCAGCTCCCCAGGTAAACTTCAAAGTCCGACTACTAAAACATCCAGGAAAAATTCATCAGGTTCAAGTGATGGAACATCCAAACCCAAAGTCAGTTTTAGAGATAAAATATTACAAGTTCACAGTGATGGTACCGCAGTATGCCAGCCACTAAATAAAGATACAAGTGAAAAACCTGCAGCCGTAGTTGAACCCACACCAAAGACAGAAAGCAACCTTATTTCAATACCACATTCTGTTGTTAGTAAAATAAAATCCCCAGCAAAAGCTGTAGGTTCAACATTCCGGGATAAACTAAAACTGCTACAAAGTGGACCAAAAGAACCTGAAACACCAGCCCTCGAAAAAACTAAACCAGTAACAATAGAAAAACTTAAACCAGTATCTATAGAAAAAGCTCCAGTAGAAATAAGTCCAATGCCACCCGCCGAAGTTAAAGAAGAACCGAAAAATAAAAAGCCTTGGACAAAACTTAAAAAGGCAGCTATATTAGGAGAATCAAAAAGCCAAAGTAAAACTAATTCAGAAGAAAAGAAAGAAGAAGGCATAAGTACGAGTAGTGAGAAAAAAGACGAAGGAATAGCGGAGGCAGTTGTAAATATATGTGTGCCTCTAGTTACTACGGCGGAGCTTGTTAAAATAGACAATAATAATATTGAAGTTGCTAGTGATAACGATAAAGATAAACCTAAGCTTTGCTTAACAGGCCCTTTGGAACCCGTCCAAGAGAAATCATTAGATTTATTAACTTTATCTCCAAAGAAAAATGTTAATAACGCCTCCAAATCAGCTGAAACTAAGACGCAAATGACACCAGGGATGTTATTGCCCAAAGTCAAAAAGTATAGATCAATAGATGATTTATCACCAGAATATGGTGGACTACCTTTTGTCAAAAAACTAAAAATTTTGAATGAACGGCAAAAATTAGCAGAACTAGAAAAGGTAGTAAAAATTCGCAGTTCCAGTTTAGATTGTACGAGTTCATCGGAAGATTTGCTTGGTGATACATTAACTAGAAGTCATTCAGAAGGTAGCACTATGGACAAAAGAAAATTCAAGCGGAAATCTATTGATTCCTGCAGAAGCCATGAATCTAACGAAACCTTAGAAAGGAGAGAACTAAAATCTATTTTGAAGAAACTTTCAGAAGACGTAACACCTGCTGAAAGCCCTGAGCGTAGCAATGAGCTGAAAAGATTAATTCGTGCCCCGACCTTAGAAGGCTACGCAGCGAGACATTCAAAGTTTGCTAAGAGCGTTACCTTCCACCGTCATACATTACCCTCACCTCCTGGTAGTGCACCAGCTGATTACCAAAATGATGACGTTTTTACGATGCCAGACGTCAACGTTGATTCGATACCACAAATTTCTCCTCCACCCCCTCCAGAAGTCGAAGTTACTGCACCAGAATGTCCCACCAACCTAATAGCAAGACCAGCAGATGAAAGTGCTCCTCAAGACTATGGACTGAACATAAGAGCCGAATACGAGCTACAACATGATCCAATGTTAGATTTAAAATCACTAAGACCTGAAGAAATTAAAGTGCCTTCAGAGAAACCTAAGCTTACTATTATATCAGCTGTTGCAAACCAAAGAAAACTAATGCGAGGTAAATATATTTTCTGATAATGTTCGTAAACGAATAGGACAGCATTTTCTATCAATAATGCTAAGGTTGGTATTCGTTGACAGGGTCACTCGAGGAACAGGAATATTTTGGCGAAGTGCTTCTAGGCATCAAACAAGTTATTTCAGGGCATCTTCATGATGTCCAAGGAAAATTTCAGGAAAGGTAATTAACTTCATATCCTTTTATTTTTCATCTTTTACTCGTATATTACCTAAATCAAGTCAATATTTCAACAAAATGTTTGACCCTTCGAAATGTGCTTTATAAACATTAAAGGTTCATCAGTTTAGAAAATGAAGTGCGAAAACGGGATGAAATAATAAGTCAGCTACAGAAGCGAATTCAAGAGTTAGAAAGACTAGGGCTGGCAGGTATGAGTCCGACCGCACAACAATCTGGTGAGGATCCTGCCATGGCGGGCGAAACATTAGAAGTAACTGCTACTAGTCTGCCTGTGTCTAAGAATGGTAGTTCAGGCAGTGAAGATGTGTCTGCTGCGGAAGAGGGATTCATGGTAAGTCAATTTATAAAAAAAAATAAGTGTGATGTTGTTTGCACAGCAAATATGTATTATATAATAAACGTAATCGTAATGTGAGCAGGTATACTTATTATATACGCTCACATTACGAGTATACTTTAATATACTTCAATACTAACATTATAAAGAGAAAAGATGTGTTTTTTGTTTGTTTTACCGACAACGATTTTAAAAATTCTTTCGTTAAATAGAATGTTACTTTATAACTGAGTGCCTTATACTACTTTCACGTGGGCCAAACCGCCGGCTGAACCTAGTAAGTGATAAAGTAAAGCCTATGTTCACTGTAACTTTAATCATGTCTTTACAGAGGGGAGACTCGCTTGATACTGTATTCGCAACATCCCCCCCAACAGCAAGCGCTGATGAAGCAGAGAAAGAACCTGTCTTTGTCCCAGAAAGTGAAAACGCAAGTGCAACAGACATATCACCTGAAGACCTCACAGAAGAGAACATTAGAGAACTGACCGAAGGAATTGAACTATCAAGCTTATCATACGCGGAACTACAAAATTTAGCTGTATCGCTTTCAAGAGTCGACAAAACTTCATTTAGTAAAGATCAGTGGACTGTGAGCAAATCGAAGAGGTTGGATCTGAATCTAGATGGAAAAGCTGGAACGTATTCGAGGAAACGTGCGGCGAAGTTGAAGCAGAGGAAGTCTTGGGAGGACCAGAGCGACCAGGAGAGTATGGAGATGCAAGACTTGACGAGGTAAGAGAATCACGCTAATATTATCAAAAATGCAGATCTATCCAAGTAGTAAAAATATAACTTATACTAAAAGAGTTAATACTTGTCAGTACTTATACTTTGTTTTCAGTCTCAGTTCAACTAGAAAGTTGATGTTGATCAATTGGTTTCTTTAAGTTATCCCACACTTCTGTTACAAAAAGTAAAAGCAGTTTCTTTTTATTATATACAACAATCATGTCTTCTAATATCATCGTCTCTGTATTTCTAATTCACCTTACTTTATTAAATTTTATTAGAAATTGAACCTACAGACCACAACAGCGTTCCCTCTTTCAGACCCTTATCTCCGCACACCACATCAGAAGACCGCTCACTCTTGAGCCCTGAGCAGACCAGCCTCCGCTCCAGCAGGAGACACTTCCACTTCTTCGGATCACACCTTGACACCACGAAGTCGAAGATCAAGAAAACTCTCTCTGTGGATACGGGAATGCATCATACTGGGAAAAATGAGAGGAGTGAGTTCAGTTTTAATGTTATTCAAAGCTTTGCCGTGTACTCTCTTGTTTTAATTTAAGTCCTACCTCAAGATTGGTTTCATTTTAACTTCTCCTTCTTCTTCGTCCATCACTGCTTTCATTATCTGGAGTCGGGTCTCTTCTCAACGCCAGGAGAGATAGTCTTTTTTTTTCATCTTTCCTAAAGCCCTACATCATTTCTAAAAAACTGTGATGAGTTAACATTTGTGATGAACAAAAGTCTACACGGCAAAGCCTACTATCGTCTTCAAGAAAGAGCTCACGCTTATTGAAATGTCCAGGTATCTGCTTCCCAGAAGGCCGACCCCGGCAGCATCGCAAGTTCAGCCTGGGCTCACTCTTTCACCGCAGCACCACTCACAAGCCGACGAACAACTGCAATGATACTGTGCTGGATATGGGGAGTGACTATAGCTGGAGTGACGCGTAAGTAGCTCAAAATAATGAAATGTTTATTTGCAATATCTTTAACTTTTGCAACCAAGTCTCAGTTGAACACCAGAACGACCATTAGAGATAGAATTTTCAATCTTATTTTTTATGACGATTAGAAACATTAATATATTATATTATTAAGGAAGATACGTTACGCGCTAACATCGCAATCAGAAAACCTGGACTCGAAACTCGCACATCTATGATCAGTGTTAACACAGTCGTAAAACTATAGTCACTGATAGACAAGAACAGAGATAAGAGCCGGCGCTGTCGTGCGAGCGAAATAGCGTTAGCCGCCAAATGTACTCGTATGTAGGCACGATTTCACTGGCCTTGCCTCGGGCAAAAAATTGCACTTGCCTCGGCCGAGGCACGCCCACACTAACCGAGCTGCTTCGCACAGTAAATGCCTCGCGAAGCTGCTCGCTCTACGTGGACCTTTACATACAAATGAAATCTTTGCATACGATTCAAAGAATTATATTATTCGTGTTGTAAGCTATCGATTCGCATTCTAATTACTACACATTCTGTTCTAGGGCTTCAACATCATCTAGCAGTGATTCGGAGTCGTTACCTCGCACGCCGATGTTCGAAGAGTTTGTGGACAACTCCCGGAGACTACGACCTAGCAGCTCGAGCCATGGAAGTTCTTCACCAATTAGAGGTATCTTTGTTACCTTTGATATCTGTTTGTCTCCTCTAGCAGTTTTCATCAGCTTTCGCAAAAAATAATAATATAAATAACTTTATGCATTAATTAAAATACTATGCAAAGGCGGAGTGTCTTTGGTATTTTCTACCAATCGCCCTTAGGGTGGTGCAGAAACATGACATAGCAGGTGCAACTTAGTAGAAGACAAACAGAAAAGAAACGAATACAATAATCTAAACGGATGTGGCTAAACACCAGTATTTTATATTGAGCATGAGACTCCTGAACAACCCGATACTCTTAGGGTATACTGATGACCAAACTTTCTGGCATCTGACTACCTGTAACGACTGTCAAAGATCTGCGAATGACAACCAGAACCAACGGAAAACAAAAATACATACAAACATTATAGTACACAAACAAACACATACTTATACGGTAAAACTTTTCCAAAAGTACCAACAAGCTTTTATCTATTATTCAAAACTTAATTGGGAAAATTTTCGATTCCAGCTTTACCAGGGAGTGGTGGTGACTGGGAGGTCATGATGCTAGCAGACGAGCTCGAAAAGAGGGAAAGAGAAAAAGAGAGGGAAGACGCTAGGAGACACCTCTATCCCACCACACTTAGAGACTTGGAAGAGGTAAGATTTATCGAAATGGTAAGTTTACGCATGAACGAGCAACTCTAGAACTGCTGTTTGTTCTTTCGATTTGAAAATACGTTTTAGCTAATAGAAAAGTAATGAGGTTACTGACAAAAGCAACGGATGAACTTGGTATTCAGAAGAATTTTGTTTTTATTTCAAATGCCATCATTGCTCTCGTTCCTGTTAAATATGCATACAGCCCCAAATAAATGGGATAAAGGCCATTATAGAGAATGCCAATCATGCCACATTAAATACTTGATAGTGAATCAGATAAGCTACTAGGCGTACAGGATGCGTTAGGAGTTATTAGCATTATCATACACGTTTATTCTCTTTACAGGAATCCGATACCCCTCAACGCGACGATAGTCCCGACGAGTACTCGAACATCGAAGACTCTAACTCCTCCTCCACTACACATCTGCTCTCCCAGTCCATAAGCGATGCGTCTCAGCGCTCATTGGAGACATCCTTTACTGAACAGACCAGCAGAGCTGGGAGGGAGCCGAGGCAGAGGCGTGTTGGCTCTGTGGGAGAACCGGTATAAATATCTTATTATCTTATATGCCTACCCAAAAGTTTTGCAACTAATTTTCTTCCTTCTTCTGTTCTGTCTGATTTTTTTTTACAATTCTAAACAAGCATTTTATCACAAAATAACATTCCACTAATTTTGTTTTAGCATTTTATCACAAAACATCATTCCACTAATTAATCGATGATGAAGCTAAGGATATTTTTTTACTGTAATATGATATTCATATATCCAATACCATTTGTTTTATAATCTGCAGGTGCGACCAGAATCCTCTCTCCGTCAATCTCGAGGTCTGATCCTCCGCGCCGCAAGCCTGGACCGCGAGACCACGCCCACCACCTCCGCAGCCACGCGGCGCTTTGGCTCCCTCAAGAGCGCCAGTACCGACTCCCACAAGAGACTCTGATCCGCTCGGCCAAGCGGACGAGCCCAGTCCGACGCCTTCCAAAGAGGTCCAAATGAAAGAAATGTGATACGAGATACGGCTCAAAGTTCTCTGGTAAATATTAAACAGAATGAATTAGGCAAGGGTATAAACAAACAGAATGTTAAAAAATGTGATGGACGTAGGGGAAAATGTGATCGAAGCGTGGGTAATAGTAATGACACAGGAGGTAATAACGATAAAAATGAACGTAGTGTAGGTAACGATGTGGATCAAGGAACGACTGCGGGGAATGGAGGCCAAAACGATAGAGAGATTAGTAATAAAGATAATAACGAACGAGAGAATGCGAATCCGAACATATTCGATCAGCTGTCAGTCAGCGGTCAATTACTGGTCGTCATTATTTTCTTTGACGATGACTTTGACTATGTCATTTTCTTAGTACTACAATAAGTGAACTGTGTTGTGTTATGGGTGAAGATAATGTATGACTGTTTTTATACTCGGTGCTGGATAATTATGGGAAAAAAAAATATCAGATAAGTTCTTTACTTTATGGAATCACCAACAAAAAGTACTTCATCACTAAGTTAGAGTTAAATTTTTAAGCAGTTTATCTGCTTAAAAAATTAACTAAAATTTTTCTCAGTAAAATCTGAATTTAGTACTATCGATAACATGATTCCCAAAAGTGTCTAACGCCGAGTATGTGTACTAGGTACTGTTTCTATTTCAGATACTCTTATCGTAGTTTTATCCTACCTATCTAGAAATCTATTGTAGATACTTTAGCCCATAGTTTAGTGGATAGAATCTAAAATTTATTTAGTGAGTTAAATAATTTAAATGTTTATATTCTCTAGTCTTGTTGTTTTATGGTGCACAAATAAATCAATCAATTAATCTATTTGAAGTATGTTTTTAGAAATATACTATAAAAAATCCTCCTGATATAACATATTTAGTTGTTTTAGCGAACTTTTTGAATGGAGCTAAATTAATCTTAAAAATATAGTCGTTGCTTGTATTATTATACTACAAATTACATTTATTTTACTACTCAGAAAAAAAATATATATATACTCACTGTTAAATATTCCTAAATATTTATTGCAAGATTGATAAATATAAACATTATTTTTTTGTTTTTTAAATACTTTAAGTATATTTCAAATTAAGTACAGCAGTCAAATGTTATAGTAATAACATTAATTAAAGAAGATATAGTCTGAAAATTATATCTAGGTACGTCCTCTTTATTTGTATTTTGAAAACACCGATCAAAATGATAAAAAGGAGAGAACAGTTCAATATAAGAATTATTATGTTACTGCACCTTATTTGAATCAATGATAATAAATTAATTATAATTATGTAAAAATATATTTTATTTAATGTTGTCTAATTATAAGACAAATATAATATTTCCTTTGCTGTGTTCCTTACAAAAAATTAGCACAACATTAAATTATTAGTATTATAACATTTAATAAAAAAATCCTATTAATTTATGAACTCTTGATACTAAGTAGATAGGTAGTTTTATAAAATATTTAATTTTAACAAAGTCCGTTTGTTTTAATATTAGTGCCAAATAAATATTTATGGTAGATTGTATTTAAATTAAATGATTTATGTAGATTTTATTATTCTGTAAATATTGTATTTAATAAAAACATATATTCAAAATTATTTTAAATTAGTATGTTATTATATAAAAACAAAGATTTTAGATAATTACTGAACTTAGAAAATATAGGTATCAAAATATGCTATGAAAGATAATGTTAGATAATGATAATAAATAAATTATAATTTTTAACTTGTAAATGTTTAAGAAACTAGAGAGATTGATAACGATATCGGTACAGAGGTAAGTTCGTCAACTCTGAAATCCAAAGTTTAGATAATAAAATACTCGTAGAATATCTGCCGATACCATAGAGTACGACTCTCCGAAAAAAAGATAGAAAATAATAACCACTCGACTATGATAAACGAAATATTTACCCATTTTTTTTTTTATTATTTATTTAACTTTTTATAGACTTTCGATTTCACAAGGCTATTGAAAATTAATCATCCAAACCATTATTGAGTTACTTATTATTACTTATTATTGATTTCTATCGTATAATTTTCGATTATAAATGGAAAAATGTAAAAACATATATGTAATAAGAACATAAATATAAATCAAAATCTGTTTTTTTTTTTGCCAAAAATTAGTTCCTATATTGATTGCTATTCTCGATTAGATACTCTGGTTTTTGTTACATAATGACAACTTCTATACTTACTGTTGAATTTTTGATTTTTTTTAACAAAACTATCTATTAGAAATTGAATATTACCAGTCAGCAATGCAATGATACGTTATTTATTTTTTTACCGAATACGACTGTTATCTAAATCATTATAAAACTTCGTATCCCAAATTCGCACCAAACTAAGAAATCCGAATTTCAATATCATAATCTAAAATAAAAACTGAACGACAACTGGGTACAATTTTACACTTTATAAATGTAGATGTACCAATATTATCTACATAATTATATTGTTTTACTGTAGCACAAGCTTACATGAGTTCGATGTAAAAATAATATTAATTTATAAATACCCTATACCCACTGGTCCCATCAACTGATTATGTTATGAACGCGCGAATTTGTATAAAAAGGTTATAATTGCACACTTGAACCGGTAAACCATGGGGTTATAGGTGTGGGATGACCGAGCAATGGTGTTCGGTCTTACCCACCCCCATAAAAAACGATTTTTTCAAAATAAGTCCTCTAATTTTTAAATGGACTATCTCCAGTCCACTGAACATTTTTAGAATCAAAATTTTCATATAGCTCACGTAAAAGGTGTCCACGACAATGACTTTGTATACAAATTCGCATAAAACAATATTTTAATTAAATAAATTCTAATAAAACGACACACTTTAGTTGAGATGGAATTCTATTATGATGAATGTATATTTTTAATTAATCATAAATTATTAGTTTTAGGTTTAAAATCATACGAAAAAATAAAAGTAAAATATTTAAAATGAACCTGTCTTTTTATTTTAAATTTTTGTACGCCTTACCTATAAAGTCAGCGAGAACAGTTTATATTTTAATAATTCAATACAATGGTAGAAACAATTGTACTGAAACATAATAGAATTTATTTATTATAATAATAATTCCGATGAGAAAATGTGAGTATAAGAAGATAATAATAAATCCGATGAGATCAATCAATTTTGTCGCTATCTGTACTTCGGTAAGCATTATTCGTATTTTCTTTTTAATTTTTGATAGGCTTGTGCTTGACTGTTATCCCACCTGTTGGAAAGCGACGATGGAGCACCAGCCCTGGATCTAGGAGGGGGGGGGGGGGGCGCAATTTGGGGCCCAAACCTCGGGCAGCAAATTCGTCGGGGCACGTAGGTAACTAAAAGTTTCAAGCACGCTCGCCCGTGGCGACCGGTCTATATGGCTTTTCTTTCCAGGTAGCACATGACCATCAGTGCGCGTCTTTTATTATAAGGTGCGAAACATGTGACTTTTTTGTGACTAAACAAATTAAAAGCAAAAATATTCCCAGGCGCTTTCACCCTAAGTTCAGTAGCTGTTTTTATCAGCAAACTGATTGAGACGTACATTTGGTGTAGTTTTGGTTCCCAAGCGTCTCCACAACTGGACAATGTCGATAAAATGGAGCTGAGAATTTTGTGTAATGTCTATAGTATATTATGTGTCTATAGTACGCGGCAAATAATTTGAACCCGTTGCTATGGTTACCTGAAATACGCACAGCACACAACACAATACAACAGCACATCACATCAAGCATATTCAAGGTCGACCGCCATGATGATTCAACTCGTATACTGAAGGCAGACATTAAATATAATTATATAAAAAAAAATGTACTACTGTACCAACAGACAGGACATAGTGAAAAAAACGTAATCCGATACTTATTACCTAGTGGTCATAAGTCACTCAGTCTAGTAGATATGACACCCCAACGCGTCAAGTTATATTTGTGTCCGCTTTATGCACTAAAAGAAAATAATTTTCGGAGAAAACACACACACAACAAACACAACAACAACACAAACGAGTTGCGGTTTACGCTATTGCAAATCTTGTTACGGTAAAATAACTGAACCTAACTTCGGTTTATTTTTATAGATATTGTAAATATTCTTGGTATTTACGCGGTAATTAATTAGAATTTAATAATTTTCATAAATAGTAAGAAAAACAATTTCCGAAGAAAGAAGAAGAAATTTCTAAGAAAGAATGATTTTTTGGATGTCATCTAGCTACTCAACCGCTTATAAGAATGAGAACAGTCAAACCTTAGACCTAAAAAACCGAGACGGGCTAGTTTATTCCAGAAGTAAATTCCCAGGACGAAAATATCTGTATCAGCGCAAGGTTGGATTTTTACTGCGTGAATATGACAAAACATTCTTGAATCCGCATCTAAATGGTAACAATTTAAATCTGATACTTCAAAAAATTAAGAGCCTTATAATTTTACACATTTTGCTGGATCATCAAACCCTCCACAAATATATATCTCGCAATTTTTTTTTACTGGTGCATATCTAGTAGCTGCATTAAAGAGAAATCGAACGAGTTACTTATTTTAAGTGCTTGAAGAAATTATTACAATAAACTGGAATTTGGGTGTGCACATTCGAAATTAAAAAACATTTGCTCATTTTACTTTTACTACGTAAAATTGATTTTTAAATATCATCGTAACTGTTAAACAAAATATATTCTATTCGTTTTACATTTGATATTAAAGATAATATTACGAATTCTATTGTAACTTTATGATTGTGACTTATTGTAACTTTGTGATTTTTAGAGTTCCTAAAAAGAAAAACGGAACCATTATATGATCACTTTGTTGTCCGTCTGTCTGTCACGAATCTTTATCCCGCGTGGAGGTATCGAGTTGAAATTAAAACCATTTCAAGTTTGCGATCCCTTGAAGCAGTAAAAAAATCAAACTTTTAAGTTAACTATAAATAAATTACAAATAAAAAAACTTTTTTAAAAACAAGCTTTCAATTAAATGGGCTAAAAAGAAGAAAATAAACTTTTCCTTTATAACTTTTACTATCAATTTATAACGGCATTACACAATTAATATGATACAAAAGCTTGTCGCGAGATTTTGAAAATATTAAAATCAATAGATGAAGTTAGTTAACTTATTTAATTAATGAAGTTATTTAACTGTGTATTTACACAGTTAAATCTCGCGACAAGCTTTTATATCATATAGATTGTGTAATGCCGTTATAAATTGATAGTAAAAGTTATAAAGGAAAAGTTTATTTTCTTCTTTTTAGCCCATTTAATTGAAAGCTTGTTTTTAAAAAAGTTTTTTTATTTGTAATTTATTTTTTACTTTTTAGTTATACCTTATTTAAATCACATTTGTAATCTCAGCAAATCCTTTCATTTCTTACCCATATTATAGGAAAGCATAAGGAACTTAGTCTGCTATCTTTAGAAGTCTGCCAGGTATTTTTTTATTTAATTTTTAATGGTAGGTAAAATCATCCAATGACATCCCCCGCCCTTGGGCTTGGTTCGGTCTGTTACCGGACGGACAGCGAGCTATCCATTGCCCGCCGTCCGCAAGCCCACGCCTACGGTGGCAGGAAATCGGGATCGGAATTACGGCGGTAGCTGCGGCGTGAGCGCCGTTGCCTGATACGATCGGCCTCCTCCTTTGCTAGCATTACTGCTTCACAGAAGGAGGCGACCACCTGACAAGTCTACCAGGTTGAATTTATGAAACCAAAATGATGGTTGTGAAGGTGAACCAGGTTGATCGTAAGACTAACAATCAACCTAACTTACATGAAATAGCCAATTGTCCAGGTTTTATATAACTGGGATGCACAATCACAAATACTGGGAAATGCGGAGAAGACACAAGCACCGTAAAAAAATTGACGCACTTGAAATGTGACGCTGGAGGCGTCTACTGAAGATAAAACAGACTGCTCCACGCACTAACGTTTCCATTCTTAAAGAACTTTGCATCAAAACAAAAACTTACGTCGATTGCGCAACAGCGATTTTTTAAGATGTTTGGATATATCATACGCAATGAAAGCTCTTTGGAACGTTTAGTGGTATAGTGAAGAGTAGAGGGCCTACGTTCTCGCGGCCAATCGCCTACCAGATGGACAGACCTCACTAAATCATCGTCATCATCTCATCTTCGAAGTGTTTCCTCATTGAATGTACACGAAGTGCCATGAATAGAGAGAGATGGAGAAGTCTCGCAAAAGCCGCAACCAACCAACCAGACCATCCATGACCACCAAGGGCGTAGCTACCGCCGTATCAATTATACGGGGCCCCCGCGCTACAGGGGCCCCACGTGGGCAAAAATTCGCAACATCTTATCCACAACCGTCTGTTGAGTAAACCAAGAATTTGTCAAAACCACCATTTTTTTTATACAGGGCCCCTGTGGCACTTCTGATACGGGGCCCCTGGGGGACTGGCTACGCCACTGATGACCACTACCACTCCACCAAGAGTATGACTGAGAAAAAAGAGAATATTGGATTTAGAGTAATGTCACTTTATTTTTCAAGTTACTTTCTGCAAGCCCTTTCAATTGGTACTTATTTTATAGGAGTGTATTAAAACTAACTAGCTATTTACTTATGTAAATTTGTACGGAACCCTCCGTGCTCGAGTCCAAGTTGCTTATGACCCGTTAGAACTTATTTTGGGATTGTGTCGTTTTATTGCGGAACTCCTATGGCTACCTTCCAGCTCCATCATCAGATCCCGACTGCCATATTGATCAAAGTACAAATCAAAGTACTCGTCATTACAAATCTAACGAGACCAAAGACGAGAGAGTTGTGTCGTTTAACTGCGGAGTTCCAATGACCACGATCCAGCTACATCATCATACCCTGCTTACCATATAAGATCCAAGTACTCGTCATTAAAAATCAAATAAGCCTAAAGTCGATGGGTTTATATCGTTTAATTGCGGAGTTCCTATGTTAACCTTCCAGCTCCATCATCAGACCCTGGCTACCATATAGGATCTAAGTACTCGTCATTACAAATCAAATGAGCCTAAAGTCGATGGGGTTATATCGTTTAATTGCGGAGTTCCTATGGCAACCTTCCAGCTCCATCATCAGACCCTGGCTACTATATAGAATGAAATTACTCGTCAATACAAACTAAACGAGCCCAAATTCGATGGGGTTGTGTCGTTTAACTGCGGAGTTCCAATGACTACGATCCAGCTACATCATCATACCCTGCTTACCATATAAGATCCAAGTACTCGTCATTAAAAATCAAATGAGCCTAAAGTCCATGGAGTTATATCATTTAATTGCGGAGTTCCTATGGTAACCCTCCAGCTCCATCATCAGAACCTGGTTACCATATAGGATCCAAGCAGTCGTCAATACAAATCAAACGAGCCCAAATTCAATGGGGTTGTGTCGTTTAACTGCGGAGTTCCTATAAACACGTTCCAGCTCCATCATCAGAACCTGGCTACCTTAAATGACCAAAGTACTCGTCAATACTAATCAAACGAGCTCAAACTCGATGGGGTCCTGTCGTTTAACTTCGGAGTTCCTATGACCACCTTTCGGCTCCATTATCAGACCCTGGCTACTATACAGAATGAAAGTACTCGTCAATACAAAGTAAACGAGCCCAAATTCGATGGGATTGTGTCGTTTAAGTGCGGAGTTCCTGTGACCACTTTCCAGCTCCATCACCAGACCTTAGTTACCATGTAGTATGAAAGTACTCGTCAATATGAATCAAACGAGCTCAAATTCGATGGGGTTGTGTCGTTTAACTGCGGAGTTCCTGTGACCACCTTCCAGCTCCATCATCAGACTTTGGTTACCATATAGTATGAAAGTACTCGTCAATATGAATCAAACGAGCCCAAATTCGATGGGGTCGTGTCGTTTAACTTCGGAGTTCCTATGACCACCTTTCGGCTCCATCATCAGACCCTGGCTACTATATAGAATGAAAGTACTCGTCAATACAAACTAAACGAGCCCAAATTCGATGGAGTTGTGTCGTTTAAGTGCGGAGTTCCTGTGACCACCTTCCAGCTCTATCATCAGACCTTGGTTACCATATAGGATGAAAGTACTCGTCAATATGAATAAAATGAGCCCAAATTCGATGGGGTTGTATCGTTTAACTGCGGAGTTCTTATGATCACCTTCCGGCTCCATCATCAGACCCTGGCTACCTTACAGGATCAAAGTACTCGTCAATACTAATCAAGCGAGCCCAAACTCGATGGGGTTGTATAATTTTATCGCTGAGTTCCTATGGCTACCTTCCAGCTCCATCATCAGATCAGCTCCATGTCATCATAATGTTGCATTGTCACCCGATTTACACATGTATATAAAATTTCAGCTCAATCGGTTGAAGATATCTGCTTCAAAATTGAGTTGCAAGATTTGAGCCGAACATACATAGTTACATACAGTGCAAGCTAATAGAAAGCTTGTAAAAAAGATAAGGCCGTTTATGTCGCAAAAGTAACGTACATTTCGATACTCTCAAGGGAATCAAAATTCGTAGGGTACTTTCTATTGACCTAGAACTCTAAAATTTTGCATAAAGCAAGGACTAACCGCACAAATATAGGAATAAATCTGAAAACTCTAGGTCATAATAAAAACTTTTTCGATTGGGAAAAATCTTGCAAGTCTCCATTGAAGAATTGATATATGTATTAACATAAGTTAGTTTGCACGAGGCGTATTTAATCACAGACAATCGATCGGGAAAGGTGAAACTAAACGCATGAAAAAAATATAGACATGGCTTAAAAACTTGGTATCAAAAACAAAAATGTTATACGATATTCTGACAGTAGAGCATAGAGGAAAAACACTACGGATTATGGAATCTGTCTGTCAAACGCCATAACGCAAAGCTGTCAAAAATTAAAAAATCAATAGATTGCAAAATATCGCATAGAATAATAAAGTGAAGTTATAAATTAGTTTCATTCGATAATGTTTAATTAATTCTATTCTATTGTTTGGTATTATTAACTCAGTCATCATACTCATACACTACGAGACGAGTCTCATTGCCATTGTTATTAGCTTAGGGCGTCGAGATGTCGCCTCCTAAGCAACCCTGTAGTCTGTTTCAGTTGTGTGTTAAAAGTTCAATTGGTCTTATTAATTCAGCTTGTTATGTTATTGAAAAGACTTATCCTGAGAATCAGTTCCACGAATGTGAGAGGGAGGCGTTTGATTTGAAATGCCAATTGATGATAATGCTACCAGCCAGGTATATGCCTTTGTTTACTTTTTTTTTTAACCATTGCATTTTATATTAAGAATGATATGCTTTCTTGTTGGAAATAAACTTTCAATATTTTCTGTGGGAGTGCAATTAAGTTTTCCAATTCCGTATAATTTTTTTTTTCCTTTATACCTACCATTGTTATAATAACTATAAAGATAAAAGTGACGTGTAAAGTTTCATTTTTAAGTATGATTTAAATACGCATATACCTAAAAGAAATAGATGCTTACTAAAGTTATGGTACTTTTTGGTATAAAAACTGGTCCTGAAATTAGAAATTGAGTAAACTACAAAAAACTTAATTTCATGTCATCACTAGTTTACCAAGTATTTTTAGATTGCAATTGTTCATTTAATTTCTACTAGGTACCATTTGAATAAGAATTTGTTCAGAAATCTGTCTCCTGAGTTAAAAACATTTCAAAATTGGCACTGTTCCATAAATACTTTATGACTGTATTGTTACCAAAATAAAATTATTGTGCAATCTCCAATATTATACTTTAAGGCTTTATAATCTTTTATGGCATAAACAAACTTGCAACTGCATAACAACGGCTTGAGAGTAAAAACCTCGGGTAATTTTTTTTATTTTATTATTTTATGGTAGGTAAAATCATCCAATGACAAATCCCGCCCTTGGGCGGAGCGGGAAGTAGTGTCAGATTCTTACTGACTAAAAACCTACCCCGTTCCTTCATAGTCTATCGAGCCAGGGCCGGGTATTCCTTTCGGAAGTTAACGCATGACCCCAGTAGGCTTAGACCCTGCCTGCAGTTAGCAGGCTGGGATGCAATTTTAGCTCATTTCATGATGTTATATTTCTGATAAGAAAAGTTCATAATGCACAATCTTGTCTCATGTAAAATTTTGATTAAATACTTGTAGCTGCATCTATGACGTTGAACGCATACCTCATAACTACTCTCAACTCTCGTGATAACCTCACAATGGCACGTCACAATTTGTCAAAACAATTGGAAAACAAGAGAAATAAGTGTTTGAAACAAATCTATACTTTTAAATATTTGAATAAAACTCGTAAAAGAACATTTAAATTACATGATGTTTCTAATTTGGTTTTTTGTATCCCCTGAAAAGTTCGATTAACCACTTTCCTATAATATTATTTTTCCATAAGGCCTTGGTTACGTAGTCGCGGCGCGTTGGGCGTTTCGTCGTAAATTGCAGCAGCGGGCCGCGACATCGCTCGCGCAAACACACCTATTTCAATGTACGACGGACCGCCCGACGCGCCGCGCAACGCGATGCGTGTCTGTAAACGGGCACTAAGAGCTATCCCATTTAGATAAGAAAAAAAAAATGGCAATCACAATACACCACCTTTGCTCACCTTGATAGTATTGGAGTTCTCTTTTTAAAAAGTGTGTGAATCATTTGTATCATGTTTTGCCTCATTTTAATTTGCAAAGTCATTGCTGTTCTAACTTTATGTTTGAATAAAAAAATATCTCAATACAATCTTTATCTGTTATTTTCCTTAAGATAAAAGGTAGACAAGATTGCACTAAAAGATTTTAATTAGTCTCATAAATTAACAACAGACACACTTAAAATGTTCAACCGACTAATGCAGAGCATACTTTTACTTTTTAACCGCTTACGTCGGATATAACCGACAATTCTCTCGCATTTATTTCGAATTTGACATCTCCAGCCATTGGGCTGACCAGACCCTTGGCCCCAGTAGGCGTCGACCCTGCTTGCTGGCAGGCTAGGCCCCTATGGATTGCTGACAACTCCTTGAGGCGCGCGGGAAAAGTGCCGTCGATGACTTGGGCTCGGTCCGGACGGTCGGACAGCGAGCTATCCATTGCGCGCCGTTCGCAAGCCCGCGCCTACTGTGGCCGGAAATCGGGATTGGAATCCCGGCGGTGGCTGGGGCATGAGCGCCGTTGCCTAATGCGATCGGCGTCGTCCTTTGCTAGCATTACTGCTTCGCAGGAGGCGAACGCCTGCCACTCCTCCTCGCTCCGGACCATGGCTTGTACCAAGGCCCGGCGCGAGAGATCGCTGCCGCCGATCGCCCCCACAAGGACACGATGCTCGGCCCAAGCGGGGCACACCTCTGCCGTGTGCTCCAACGTGTCCTCTGGGAAACACACGACCCTAGCGAATAGAACACGAAAATACTCTTTGGACCAATCCAATGCAAGCAGTCAATATGATGTTATTAAAGTAGAAGATAAAAACTAAAACAAGAATATGCAGGAGACAGATTTTCAAAACTAAAACTAGTTTAAATATCACTAATTAAAAAACATTCTGAATGTCAAGGATAATAACATAGACATTTAGAGCCCATTGTTAAATAAAAATATTTACTTGTTTTCTATTTTTCAGGTTATTCGATGTCCTCTGTTCAGAAAGAACATGCTGCCAGTATCGCGGCGACCCTCGCATTCAGCTACAAGTGCTGACGCACCCCAACATGACCGTCTTCCGCAAATGCGACCTCGATAACAGCATACCCCAGCACTTCTGGATATCGACACTGTCCACCTTCAGCCGCTTAGTCGTTCTCGATCTCAAGTTCATTTGCACTGACGAGATTCTCGAGGTCATCGGCGAAAGCTGTCCCTTACTCGAAGAAGTTAACATTGTCTCTAGAGTAGACATCTGCAAATCTCTCTTTAATGCTTCGGTTTTGATTAGGAATGTTTCCGACGCTGGTCTTTGTTTTATCACGAATTTGAAACAGTTGAGGATATTGGCAATGGATCCCCCGCGGAATGAACGCGCTCTTCGTATCGGGCGTTGCGTGTCACAAGCTGGAATTATCATGTTGATCAGCGAGCTGCCTTACCTGGAGGAGCTACGCATCGAGTCCTGCGACATCGGCTCCACACTCATCGGTAGTGCTATGGACATAGGGCCTTTGAGTCTTAGAAAAATTAACTGTCATTTCGCCTCAGCAGACGGTATTAGGAAGTTAATCAAAATATGTCCATTCCTCAGAGAACTGTCAGTTACGCATTTATCGGAACATAATAAAGACGCAATTTTAGAACAGATTTCAATGAGTGAGTTAAGACTAAATAGACTGGATCTTTCATTTTTTTCCTACTCGGATTCAATGCAGCAGCTTCTAACTGTCAAAGGCAGTTACCTCACACACTTCTCTCTGTGGGAGATTGACCACTCGCTGACTTTAGACGCCGTACTCTCGCTAGGGAGGTGTTGTCCAAACTTGACCACACTCTGTTTGATGACTCAGTCTAAATGGTTAGTAATACCTAGGTTTTTTCGGCGGCCAAATAAAATATTCTCAGAACTCAGAAATTTAACAATAGGTAATGAAAATTTTAATATAGACCAAATGTTGAGTTTTTTCGTAGAATGTACAAATAACTTGCAAAAATTAGTTTTGAAATATCAATCAAAGACTAATATAGACGAGACATTATTGCATTTATTAGAGAAGGGACATTTGAGGAATGTTAATTATTTGTGGTTGGATTGTACCCTGGAAGTATCAAAGCATGTGGTAAAAAGGATAATACAAGTATGCGAAAGACTTCAAATGTTTACAGTTGATTTTTCAGAGGAGATGTCTGACGTACACAAGTATATAAATGAGAACAATTTGGATTTGAAGCTCGGTAGTTATTAGAATTTTCACTCTAAATGTATTTATTGTAATCAATTAATTAGTAATAAATATATTATTTTTTACAATAAATTCGTTTAATTGTTCCTATCCTATCAAAGCTGCCACAGAAAACTAATCGAAAAATGAAACACAAGATAATGATTTCAAATAATAAAATTATTTTATTCGGCATTTTTACAATATTCACAACTTATTAAAGAAGAAATACAACATAATTAACCTAGAACGACATAATAAATATTCATCATGTTTGTTTCATTTGGGCTTGTTTCGGATTGGGTCCGAAACTATCATTATTATTAACACATACCAACTTATAAGCTATGTATATTACTATAGGTTGGTGTAGTAGGTACAAATTATTGGACAATAGAAAAATATTGTACATATCACTTTTTTTTAAACACGGCTTCGCAAAAGCATCTAGCCAATGAAACTCAAATTTTGAAAGAAATCATAATACAGTCATTTTGCAAATTGTGTCAGTCAGCCTTCTCAGTAAGCTTTGCCGAGGTAGTCAATACTACAATGAAATCCACACACATCTCCATTTCACAGGATTCAGATAACTATTTGCGAATAGTTAAAATTGAGCGAGCGTACTTGAAAGAATTCTGGCAACAATTCTTATAGGTACACTTCAAATTGATTTCATTATATTTTTTCTTATTATATAAGGCAACACCAACCATACCTATCTACATACAAAAGAAATAGGAATGACTTTACTTAATTAACTGAGTGCCTAGTGCGAGTTTGTTTTACGTAAACGCGATCGACATGTTTATAACGTTCGGCGCACTGATTGGCCTACTCGAAGCTCTTAGCCAATCAGAGAGCCAAACGCGGTAAACGTTTCGATCGCGTTAACGTAAAAACAACTCGCACTCAGCACACTGATTATGTTTACGAAACACAATTTCAACTAACCTACACTGTAGGCACTGAAAATCTTAACTTATTAGCAACTTAATTTACATATTATACTTCTATTCACGTGCAAATAAAATCTTTGTTGAGGAAGACAGCGGAAAAATGCTTGTATGAATACAATAGTATGATGATTATTATTACATGCATTTGAAGTCCCCGCAAGCGACCACGGGGAGGAATCCAGACCTAGCGACGACGTCATTCAGGTCCATAACGTAGTTGTGGAGGGAGAGGTACACCTCAACCACACTCCCCGAACCTCGTGATACCGAGACGAGGCGATGACGAGGTACTGGGCAAATTAGGGCAGCCCTAGGCAGGAGAAAATACCACTGCGCCATGCTCTGGAGCAACAGATCCTGAGTGGGGGCGCAGTGGTTGATTTCACCTGGAGGAGAGCCCCGTAGCCCACAGCTGTTAGCACATCCGCGGTAGGTCATCAAATTGATTCAGCAAATTGGACTGCTTACATAAAGTCGTTTCATGTTGTCGGTTTACCGGATTCGACCACCGCATTCAACAGAACTGTGTAAGTACAATCATTCTAAAAGCACCATGAAAGCTCAGACGAGTCAAGTCTGTAGCCGAATATACCTAACTGAAAACCTATTCGCACAAGTCGGTAATCGATTACGGGCTGAGGTCGAATACGGCTTACCAAAAACCCATTTAAACTAGCCGATGACCGAATACGAGCTACAACCGAATCGATCTAAACGACCTAATGTAACTGAACCATAAGCGTGCTTGCGAGTCGTAAGTAAAATATCCACGTATCTGTCTAAAAATTGTGTGTGTGTGAACTGAGGGACCATACTTGCATTTCCCAAAATGAAAATCTAAGGATTTAGTAAAAGTCTTAAAACAAGTCTGGGAATTAGTAAAAATATACAAAAAAAAATACAGCCCTTAAAGTGGGGTCCCTCAGTCCTCACAGACCATCAGCCAGATCTCGAAAAGTATCTGGAAAATAAAAGTATTGTGCCTTCAGACATTTAGTAAAGAATTTGTAAAGATATTAACTACACATTAAATTTACCTTCACAAACAATAAATAACGATTTTATTGTACAACTATATCCCAATCGTGGGCATTATAAAGTAAATTTCATTTGTCAATAAGTTGGTGTGCAAATGATTAATTAAATATCTAATTTACTTAATTTAATCTTAAGGCTAAATCATTGATTTTATGGTAAATAAAAATGGAAATCATCAACCCTTCTCTTACGGCACCAGATTTTTTTAAATTGGGACTTTTACTGACTTAACGCGTGTAAAGTCTTAATCTGTGTTCCTTTAGTCATCTTTGTAAAAATGTAAGGCAAAAATAGAATCGTCGTCACATAAGTTGAACCATCATAGCGGTCGATCTTGAATGCGCAGTAACTGATTATCGGGTCTCAATCACAGTGGGGGCTGCGCGTAACCATAGCAAATTCACATGGTAAGTGACATGACAAATAATGTCAATGCCAAAATGTTGTATACTGCGTGCACTTTAACTCTGCGCGTGGCCAAAATTAAAAGTTTGCCGCCATCTTGACATTTACGTCAGGTGTCAGGTGTTCTGTGTTTTTAATCGTTTCCAAAGTAAATAATCGTCATCATTATACCGAAAGTGTTTAAAAGTGCTGGCAGGGATATTATCTTGAAAGTCAAACGTGCTTGATAAGAGGAATGAGAAAATATCGGATCTACGGTATCATTTTCCAAAGTTCAACCATTTGACAAATAATTTTAGTTAGGTTTAGATTAGTTAGGCTGGCAACATTACACACACGCCCCAGCGACGCGCAGAGTTATCGTGCACGGGCTTCTACTTAGCATTTGGCGGAATAGCTAACAGAAAAGTCATTTGTCCAACCCGTCGGGGCCACGGTAACTCTTTCGAACATTCTCGGCACCACTAAGGCCCAGTTAATGAAACATGCAGCAAATACACATACTGAAGAATTATATAGCTATATAAAGACAAACGGAATTCAACAGCCATATGAGAAGGGTTAAACAATTAAAAAAAAAAAAAAAGATTTTTAACTTACGGGGGGTTCAACGCGAATGCAAAACGATCCGAACATCCGATGCGGTTTATATAAAATCAACGCGACGCGGTCACATAATAGATAGGTACAAAAGTCAATCTCATGTATGTACCTACTTCACTTTTTATATCTACTCTACGCTCTGATCTAACACCGGTGTAGCACGGTTTAGTCACGTACAAGATATCGTATCTGTGAGCGTTGTCTTTCGTGTGTGTTGCTCGAGCGCGAGACGTATGACGTTTCTCTCTATTGTGACGCGGCCCTTTTGTCCTATGTGCGCGTGAAGTTGCCGTTTTTACACGACTGCCCCAAAAAAGGAGTGTTTTTTGCCGAGATTTATTAACAAGCCGCATCGCTTCGTTCGTCGCCGCACCGCACCCACGTACAATTGGTCACGTAGGCCATGTCAATTAATCACATAATACATTGTTTGTAATAACGCGCCACTTCACTTCAAAATTGCGTTAGCGTTAAATAACCTATGAAGAACACTTGTGTTAACATCACATAATCACTTACAGCACTAGAAACATAATACCAACAATCACTCATTCACTAAGAAACTTATTTCTGTATCTCCTATAACCCTTTTCACGTCAAATGGCCAGTGGGTCAGTCAGGCCGTTCGTATGCTATGGCTCCTTAGGTTCAGCCGGCGGATCCTTGTCGTTGTCCTTTTCGTCGTCATAGAATTCGTTCTTGGGTTCCACCATTTTGTCAGCTTCCTCTTGGCTGATTCGAACGTCGGGGTCCGGTTCGTCCTTGATTCTGTATTCGTCGGGGAAGAAGTCGCCTGTGGACAGGTTTAGGTTTAGTCAGAATCTAAATTAATTTTATAGTGATGTGTTTGTAAAAAGTTTTAATCTGGTTTTTTAATTGGGTATTTTGTTTTTCACAGCAGGGCAATGGTCTTATCTTTCTAGGGCGATCTATGGCCAAGATTGTCCAGCGAAAATGATCTGATGCCCCACAACGACCTCTTAATGCGATGCATTTTACGACCCAAACTGAACTGAAAGGGATGGAGCTATATAGGATGTATAGCTCCATCCCACTTTATCATTTTACATTTTAACGAGTCATGGTGAGATCCAAGATCGTCAAATCACCGTCGAACTCCTTCAGGTGTCCAATGAGTGACAATCCTCTCCCATCTGGCTGGGTGCATTCGTGACGTGGCCAGACCACTCCCACTTCAGCCTGTTCTTTTTTCCAAGTAATGATTGGATAACGAAAATACTTTGAAAGCTCAACTCACACCGATGCAAAATCGAAGCGTCTCGACGTCTTTATTTTCGCGTGTAGTATATTCACCTCTATTTTCCCAAGGTTAGGGTACAAAATTTGTGTTGTCATTATTGAATCGAGCATCGTGCGATAAAGTATTTGGTTGTAAATATACGACCCTGGCGAAATAGACAAGAAAATATTTGTCGGATAAATCCGACGGTAGCGGTTAAAGTGGTAAAAGTACCTGGCACGTGCGTCATTTGTACCGCTGGCGAATGCTGACACATCTTAAGGTTGTCATACACGTGCTTCGAGATCGCTTCCAAGTACTGCTTGCTGTTCGCATTGTTTGTACTGAAACATTACATACAAGTTTATTGGCTTTACTTCAATCAAACTGTCAATTGTCAAGGCATCAGTCAGAAAGATAAAGCCCGGTCGCGGAGCAGGAAGAATTTCGTACAATGACCTTTGGCCCTAGTGACAATGGTCACAAACATTTTTATATTAAGTACGTTTTACATTAAACATTTGAAGGAGAAAAAAATGACTAATTTATTAAATAAATTATTGTTATTAATTATATAAATTATTTATTTACATTTTATATTATAACAATTTCAAAATCGAGTTAAAATTACTAATTCGGTAGAAATATGATAATAAAATAAAAATTATCATTGTCATTCATTATTTAAATTTATGAATTTCGTCAAGGATTTTTTGCAGTGACTAAATGCTAACCAAAAAAAACCACATTCAAAAAAGAAAAAAACTTACAATAACAGTAAAAAGTTTACAGTAAAGGGTTTACATTCCCTGACGACGGAGGCCATTGCATCTGTGCGAGCGAGACGCATGATATTTACGCGAGAGTGACCGAGACAGGTAATAATAGGTCAACGTACGAAATTCTTCCTGCTCCGGGTCCGGGCTTTAGAGCTAAATGCATTTTCTCTCGGATGAGAATATACAAGAAGCTCCAAGGATACTCTTTTTAATATTATACTGTCATTTTTTATTAGATGGACTAAAGTGACAGCTATAACAATGGTTGTTTGACAGCTGAGCATTGTTATTTGACAGTTGGGCATTGTCCACTGCTGTCACTTTGGTTCGTCTAATTAAAAATCATGGTATAGCTAGTATCTTAGGAACTACGGGTTCGAATTGAAAAAGTATTTTAGTGTTGGTTAGCCCATTTATCGAGGAGGGTTATAAGGTTATACGAACATAGCAGTAACCAAAGACACGAGCGTTTTTGCACAGATTCCAATTGGCTTGCGTTCGGGGCTTCTTTTGTTACACCGTAACGAAACCATCGTCATTTTTATGGTTCCGTATCTCAAAACAAAAAACGGAATACTTAGTTATAGGATCATTTAGTTATACGTCTGTTTGTCGAATAACCTTTATTTCGTGAACGCGTGGAGGTATCGAGTTGAAATTAAAACCATATAGATACTCACATCTGCGGTCCCTTGAAGTTATGAAAAAATCAAACTTCTAAGGGCTGATTTCATCATTCAATATAAAACTTAGTTCAACTAAACTGAGCTCAGCGTAATCTAGTTTAAAGACCCGTGTCGTAAACATGGGCGACAACAAAAGAATTAAAACTGAGTTTAGCGTAAACTAGGTTCAATTCATAGCGATGAAACGCAAAATGAAGCTATAATCTCGATTAGGCGCTCAAACTGCGTTTTGTTTTGTATAATCGCGATTAGTTTATTGGTGAATTTGGCCCTAAGTTAACGGAAAAAAAGATACGGCCGTTTATGTCGTAAAAAAAAATGTATATTTCGACTCTCTTAAGGGAATCAAAATTCATAGGGTACTTCCCGTTGATCTAGAATCCTGAAATTTGGCCTGAAGCAAGGTCTTTTAGGACAAATATAGGAAAAAATCTGTAAACGAAATTTACAGTTACGGTCCAAAAAAAAGCTTGTTTTCGTTTCGGAAAACATTTTCGAAACTCGATTCGGATATCGAAATGTTTTCATAGGACAGGTAAGTTTGTATAGAGCCCTCAGTGCACGAGTCCGAATCGCACTTGTCCGGTTTTTTTTATATACGGCCGCGCTAATCTTTACAGTGCAATCCGATTAGATTCCAATGAATTATTTATTACCTGTTGATTTCTGGATGCAGTTGGAAGTCTGGAGCGAAGAACTCCAAATACTCAGTGTAGGGCAGTTCATTTGAAATGTTCTCGTCTACTAGCAGTGAGGTCTCGTAGGTCCAGCATCTCGCCACATTTCTTAGTGTGTACCTGAAACAGAGAAACTAATCATTTTGGAATACAAGGGTTGGCACAAAATAACATTGAGATAACATAGGGCTGATTAGCATAAATACCATATGAGCAATGTATCCTGGAACTCAGGCCTCTTCTGTAGGAAAGGTAATGAGCTATATTCCACCACTCTGGGATTGGCAGAACATTATCTATGTACTTCGTTCTCTCTTAGTCGTAATCGCAGTATTCTTCCCTTGTCGAGAATTATCACCTCTCTGACACTTAAAAAATCCGTATTTAAGTTATAAAAAGTATCCAAAAACTCACCCTCCCCCGCCCACAACTAAAGTGGGCACGTTCAAGTTCTTAACGAACTTGACACACTCGCCGTGGCCACGCGTAGACAGAGAAAAGCAACCCAGCCTGTCGCCCGCGAGCGAATCGGCGCCACACTGTAGCACTATCGCGGTCGGACGGTAGAACTCCATCACGTTCGAGATCACGGGTTTGAACACCTGCAAACATATTTTTTACAAACACTATCGTATTTATTTCGCCAAATACTCCACCTCATTAGCTCTTCTGTCACCTATGGGGATTGAAGAGCTAAACCAGGTTATGTAACATACGACCCTGGCGATTAAAGTATTCGTAGTAATTTTATTAAAATAAATCTAGTATTCATAAAAATAAAAGTGAAAATTCTGACAATTATGATTAAATTTTAAAATATTTTTTTGGACACACTGTGTTGTAAAGTCTTCTTTAATATTAATGGTTAAATTTTTACTCCAGTATGAATACGCCTTTACTTTGCAGTACTACTGATGAGTCACTATTTTCTTAACGCGAATAGACCATAAATTCGAATTTAGAATATGTGGGAGCTATCAAATCAGAATATCTATCTCTATAAACTTCATAATCCCTCAAACCAATTCAATCAAACCCTGTAAATGGTTAACATAATACCTCTTGGCAAGAAAACCAAAACCAACTAACCTGTACATAACTCTGGTCATCGATACCCTCTTTCAGCGGTACATTAACTGAGTAATACCTCCCACTTTCAGCTCCAATCTCATACATATCCCCGGTTCCAGGGAAAAAGTAATTCCCGTACTTATGGAAGCTGACGGTCATCACCCGGTCGGTCAGGTAGAACGCTTCCTGGACACCGTCTCCATGATGTACGTCTATGTCAATGTATAACACTCTGGGGTGGTATTTGAGAAGCTCTAATATAGCAATTACTATGTCGTTTACGTAGCAGAAACCTGCAAAAGAAATGGAACATTATGAAAAAGGGTTTTCTATTTAAAAATACTAGGTTAGGGATGGTGATCCTTCATTGGAGGATGTGTCACAAAATTTTATCCAAAGTTACAAAAAGATTTTTTTTAAATCCGTTAAATATTCAATTATAAACCTTTCAAACCTGGTGGAAGAGGATGGCATTTTCCTCTTTCTGAACCGAATAAGGATGCACATATTGAATTGTGACTTTAAATGTGTCTAAAAATGTAAAGAAATGTTCCCACCATGCGGCAAATTTTAATTAAAAACCCCCATTTATATGCCATAAATAACCATGTATTTGATTTTCATTAAAAGATTTTTCGTAGTGTTATCTATTGTAGTATAATGAATATCTTAAAATTCCATACCTGAAGGTTCAAACTTCTTGGCATGATGCAGCCCTCCAGACCAGTTGATGGCAATATCACAAGCATTATTATTGAGTTTCATCGCACCTTCCAAGGATGCTCCCGTATACATTGAACAGAAGTCGAACAGACCCTCAAAGACAGGACAATCGTCCCCAACATTGTAGTGCAGTAAATCTTTAGAGTAACCTGTAATTTAAATTATTTTTGTGTAAATTTTTTAAACATCATCATTTCATCAAACAACTCCTGGAAAATTTTGTAAACCTTTTAAAAACTTGTGTTAGATAAGTTTGAAAAGCGTTTTCATTTTCTATTTGCCACGGTTGTGTGTTTGCGACTTCAATTCCCATAAGTGACAGAGGAACTAACAAAATGGAGTATTTAATAGTAATAATAATAATCCTTTATTATCAGACAACTAAGGCCCATAGATACAATACACAAATAATCTTACAAAATAATAAACTAATACATTTAAAAGAAACTACATATAACAAATTACTAAACTATTGCACACGAAGTTCCGGCGTCGTGTTCTACTGCTAGGTAGTTAATGTGGGACCCGAGTGGAATATTTGTCAAATATTAATTGACTTTAACCCACTTATGTTCCTTCAGTTGCCTGTGAACTCTTTAAAAAAAATCTTGCAACTCTGGTTTACTTACCACCAGGTAGTATTGTGATAAAATGTAACACTGTCTATAAAAATTAGGTTATACCCCTGATAGGAGTATACAGCTATATGTATATGCAAATTGATTTGATTTGGTCAATCTTCTAAAGATAACCCAACTCTTCTAAAGAAATCCCAATGCTCAACTGCAGTTTTCATATTTTTTTTACAAATATTTTTATTTTTATATAATATTCCACAACTATCACACAACACCGTTTAGTCCCAAGCTAAACAGAGCTTGTGTTATGGGTACTAGACAACTGATAAACTTACTTATATATTTCTAAATACATACATATTATAGATAAATTACACCCAGACACAGAACAAATGATCGTGCTCATCACACAAACATTTGTCCTGGGTACGAATCAAACCTACGACTTCTGGCTTAGCAGTCAGAGCTCTAACCACTAGACCAACAGGCCAGTCAAAATTATAACAAGGTACTTAAAAAGTATGAAATAAATGTCATGCATGTCTCCTGCTAGTGCTGTGACTATAATCTAGGTGGTGGGTGGTTACTAAACCACTTTTGTTATTGTTTACTTACTCTGTATGTTTTGAGGTGTCACATTTTGCAAGAATTCTATGTAATCCTCACTGTGGAAACGACACATGTCATGAGCATTGGCTCGGTACGGTTTGTAGATTTGCATCTTCTTGTGAAGCCCATAGTTTAGCACCAAACTGTGCGTCACAGACAATCTGTGCGGTTTCATAGGGTGCCCGGGCCCATAGTGGAAGTTCCCCACGTCGGCATTATAAAAATAAGCTACTTTATGTTGAGTCATAGTGGATAAACAAATACGTATTCCTTCAAAACCAAAATAATGCCGAGAACGATAGCAATAACCAACAAGCGTTTCGTTAGTTCGATGTCACCGAGTAGCATTTTACACAGATTACGGCATTTTTATGCTCTGAATATGTTAGTCTAAGGGTAAAATGCAAAGAAAACGCGGTTTAAACACTCTTACAACAATAATTCACAAGAAATACATGATAGGACAAAAGCTTGATTCGTCCATCCATGACGTGATTGACATTGACATTAGCAAAATGTCAAAATATGACAAGATTGTTTTTTTTTTGGTAATTTCTTGTACTAGCTACAGAAGCCTTCTATTAAATCTTTAATTTTTGGTATAGTTAGTTTACATTGTCTTAGAATACGCCTGTAAGTGATGTAACATTATGGAGACTAAAAAAAAAAAAAACATTATGGAGACTCAATTTCATACTAGACTAAGACTATTCCACATAGCCAATGGGTCGCATACTATATAGCGTTCTGATAAATAAAATATATTTAATACTCAATACTCAATACTTTATTGCATTCCATATTATGTACATAGATGGTATTTGATATTGAGTTCTTTCGGGTCGAAATATTGGTTCGGGGCACGATCCATAGGATTGCAACCATTCATCTCCAGCACCATATTTCCTGTGCATCAGTCACAGAGTACTTTGTAATATACTGAAAGCATCAGTATTGCAACGGTCTCGCATCATTAATAATCGTCGAGCCCAAGTACCTATATTTAAACAGATTTATACTTTTTACCTACCTTTTCTAAGGCAGTGCTTTTAATTTTCTTACCCAGATTACTATATTAAAATAGTAACGTGCCGTTGATTTTATCTAATGGTTATATTTCATTCGGAGTTCTTATCAGATATTTTTTTTTATCTCTTGTGCCGGTTTGATAGACGTTTGATAAAATAAAAGTTGTCAAAATTTTACTTGTCTATTACTTACTGCCGGCTCACCATCGCACAGTGTGCGTGATAATATCATTCGAAGTTTATTCTTAATTTTTTTGCACTGCAATTACTTCTATTAAAACTAGTACCCAGGTAAAAAAAAAAAAAAAAAAAAAAAAAAAAAAAAAAAAAAAAAAAAAAAAAAACCCAGGTAAGATGTGTACCAACTATTATTTGTTTATTATAAACCATATAAATGACTTACTTTCACATAATCAAAATAAAATAGACAAATAGTGATTGCATGCCGCCGGCTAACTTATGTGTTTAGATTTATTTATTCTATTACGTAATACCTACGTAGCGTCTGTGATAGTGGTTGGTGCAGTATTGAAATCAATCGCCCAGAATTTCATTGTGGCTGTGGCTACTCCCAACGCCATTGTATTTGCCTATGGAACCTATTTTTTTTTTGTGATATGGTCATCCAATCAACAATACATATTTATGACCTTTACCTACGTGCACAGCAAATAAATGATTTAAGTACAAAAATATCGAAAGATTATCAAATAACACTACACTACCTATTAACCTACATTATAAAATCAAGTGAATAAAACAATACTTAGCAAATTAAGCCTGGTTCTTTTTGAATTATATTAAAAAAAATACACTTTAGTTACACAATTTTATTACACACTTACCGACATGTTTTATGATACACTAAATCATCAGTAAACTAATCAGTTCATATTTATTGTATTCAAAACATACAACAAAAAATGTCTGAATATGATCATGAAACAAATAAAAAAAAATTACAAGTTGAAAATATCTATTATTATTTATAACCTGCCATACCAGTTTTACTGTAGAATTAAATTAAAAATAGACCAAACACATGTCACATAATACAAAATTAACAATACCATCTCAGTCATTTTAGAAGTTGGAGTTTAAAAAATAAACAAAATAGCTATAGTACAAGACCAATTGCTATGCATCAACTTATTTGCCGCTGTTAATCGGTAAATATCCTCATCACACAAGTTGAACCATCATGACAGTTGACCTTGAATTACTGATTTTCGGGTTTCAATTGAACTGGGGTCTGTGCGTAAGCATAGCAAATGTTTCAGCTTATTTGCTACATACTATACCAAGCTCTAAGTGACAGCAATACAAGTGACCATAAACAAAGTCTGTAAAGTTTTAATTAGTAATTTGATTTACTATTCTACTATTATACTGACAATACTTTTCTTTATATTAATTTGTTTTAAGTATTTCTTTGTGATTTGATTTCATATTTTGATTTAACTGAAAATTTTCTTTCAAATATTACCTATTCAAAATTATTATATTTTTTTTGTTATAAAACTATTGCAAGTTGTACCTAACACTAATGAATGATGAGAATCAAGTGATGTCTTCACTTGGTTTATACTCGGTCAGGCCATGACAATGGTGTTGATTTCTGATCACTTCCAGTAGAAAGGCACTCTGACTCCCACACTTACTAAAAAGTAATTTTCTCTTATGTTTGTCAACTGATGTTAGTACTGGCATTTACAAAAGTATTATCTTGGAGAATGTATAAAACTGTCTGTTACTACCTAGTTATATGTCAAATCTAGGAATTTTTTAAATGGGAAAAACACTTACCATTCTTCATTTCATTTATCTTCCATAGATTTTTACTGTAGGTACTTTGCCATAATATGTTATTGTGGAAAGCAAGGTCCTTCATTTTATTTGCAATAAATATTATTTCTTAGAAAACCATCTAAAATTTTTTGAAATTAGGCTTGGTCATAAAATCACACAAAAAGTATAAGTAATGTACAGTAAGCAAAATAATAAACTTCATATTCACAATTATGTATTTCATTTATTGAGTGCCTGAAAAGAATGGTATAAGTACCATTCTTTTCAGGCAGTCAAATATCTACCATTCTTTGTTCATATTATAAATAATATGAACAAAGAATGGTAGATATTTGACTCAAATTAAGCAATTGGGCTTTTTTTTCATTGGATGATTTTATTTTACCTACCATAAAAAAAAGTGGGCTTTTTAGGTGGAAATATATTCAATATATTCTGAGGCCCAAAAACGACCTACTTTTCACACAGCAACTCAATTCTATCAAACATATATCTTATTTAAATTAAAACTAAAAGAAATCAACATTGCTGTCCTCACCTGTACCCCACCATTGAAACTAATCGTCAGAGAAACACTTTATATAACCAGTAGCCAAGGTACACTACAGAGGCCAGTCACTCGCCGCACGCAACCACTGACCGTCGCCACAGCTGAAAAAAAAAACCCCAGCATTTGTTTATGTCCTGTTCCATTTTCGAAAATGGCGCGAATATTGAGATGTGTGATTGTTTTGTTAATAGCAGACGGCACTATGGTCAATTTTAGGGTGTTTGCGAGAACCATGTCGTCGATCGCGAAGAGTTTTGAAGCGCAGCAGGTGGTCCCCGACGTCGTGTCGAAGGCGCCCTCTGCATTAGTGACCGTAAGTAATAAAAACATTTATTTATTTAATTGTAGTTTGATTGCTTGATAACAATCGAGTTTTATTTGCAAAATGCCGTAAGTAAATGATTGTTAGGTAAACGTATATAGTTGAGAAAGTTTTCTCAGTCGATAGCTGATGTGACCCAGTCACCTAGTTTACCTTATTTGTATGAGTAGCTGTTCAGCTTATTGAGTGACATTAAAAAAAAAACGGAACTAAAAAAAGTTTAAGCGATTCAAATGCTTAGGTTACAGTCTTGATCGAAATGATTGCAAATGTGTCAAAAGTAAATAAAAAAAGTTCTAGAAATATAATCAATTTTCGCTAATTCCGATCAACTCTAAGGTCTACTTTCAAACAAAAAGGCCACTTAAAAATAATACAATGAAAAGAAACTGAGTACTAATAATTGATTTTGACGTTAAACTCCGAGCAATAATATGCCAGGCACGTCAATAATATAACACAGACTCAGTATCTACCGGTATGTGAGTTTTACATCTATCCCCTAAAGCACGCTATTTTATCCTTTCATCATCATCATCATTTCAGCCAAAAGACGTCCACTGTTGGACATAGACCTCCCCCAAGCGTCGCCACAATGGCCGGTCCTGTGCGTCTCGCATCCATCGGACTCCAGCAACCCTGACCAGGTCATCGGTCCACCTTGTGGGAGGCCTTCCAACTCTGCGTCTTCCGGTACGCGGCCGGCACTCCAGTACCTTTCGGCCCCAACGGCCATCTGTTCTGCGTGCAATGTGCCCAGCCCATTGCCACTTAAGTTTGGCAATTTTGCGTGCTATGTCGGCAACCCTGGTTCTCTTGCGGATATCTTTCCAGTAAAGACCAATTGATTTCTTCAGTTACCTTTTTAACCCTGTAGTGACCTTATGGAACCCCTTCTGTAAGGCCATTTTACCACTTCAGTAGCGAGTTTTTACCCTTCAGTGATGATATACCCATTTAGTAACGAGATAATACTTATTCAGTACCGAGATAATACCCATTTGATAGCGATATAATACCCATTCAGTAGTGAGTTTTTACCCTTTCAGTAGCGAGATTTTACCCTTCAGTGATGATATACCCATTTAGTAACGAGATAGTACCCATTAGGTAGCGATATAATACCCATTCAGTAGTGAGTTTTTACCCTTTCAGTAGCGAGATTTTACCCATTCAGTAGTAAAACTTTAACCCTTTAATAACGAGGTTCTACCCTGCCAGTACCAAGATTTTACGCCTTCAATAGTGGGATTTATCCTTTGAGCGCCGATTGTACAGACGCCAGCACATCAACCTACCTCAATCTGTCAAACTTTAATAGATCAACCTAATCACAATAATGGAAGTTTAATGTACGATTGGTGAAATTTAAGAGATTGGGGTAGATTGACGTGCTGGCGTCTGTACAATATGTCTGTACAACTTGAATGACCTTTCAAAATTCTTAATTTCCGTTTTTTTTCACGCGTTTTTACGAAATTTATTTAGCCGAAAATATTGTTTCTATATTTTTCTTTTTACTAGAAAAAATCAGAAAAAGTTTTTTTTATTCATTTCTATTTTTTTTTTGTGATTTATTTATTTTAATAAAGGGGGTCGATGACCCCTGGCGTCCCAGGGGTTAATTGCGAGATATTACTCATACAGGTGCGAGATTTTACCCCTTCAGTAGCGAAAATTTACCCCTTCATTATTGATAGTTTACTCCTTCGCTGGTGACGTTTTACCACATCGTTCATGTTGTCAATTAATGCATGAAATACACAATCTCCCGCAGCTCTTGATATTACAATACCTTGACGCATATTTTCGCTTTAAATCAAACATTAGTTCATTGATATTTAAAACAAAAGAGATCTTTTTTATGTCAGGTACATTAGTGGTCGACTTTTGATATCTTGTGCTACGATCTCATAGTGCAAACCAGTCCCAGTAGCTACAAAGATTTTAACCAGTCGTGTATGTAACTGACAAAGATACGATCTAATCAGTAAGCCAGAATTATAAGTTTCAATTACAACACATTCTTTATTGTACGACATAACATGTGTTGCACGTCGCACTTTAGGACGCCGAAAACCGTCATAGATGGCGAGACATCATAAGTAAGAATCTTATCCAACGGGAACTTCACGACCCTCTGTAATGAAGAATACGACTCCAGGAGGAGGCTTAAATATAATTATATTATTATACTTATTATAAAACAACATAGATATATTATTATAATAATGGTTATAATAATATTTGTTGTTTAATCTTGAATAATCGTTTGTTGTTTTTATACTAAACTGGGAGTTGTCGGAAAATTGCTGTCTAATTGCCGTATTAGTGATGTCCAACCATTATACACGACACGGCGAGGTGAGTAATGTTTTCATCTTAACAGTATCTTTATGTATGTATGTTTGTTTGTGGCTTTAGTTTATACCAATCTTTTTTTTCCACTTTAGCACAACATCACGTATTCACGTTGCAAGTCAGGGCGACTAACCACTAGACCAACAGGACAGTTAAACATGTAGGTCGATTTTGATAATTCATGTGTCAATCGTCTGTCTTTTTGTCTGAAACTCAAATTCAATATGTCGCTAACCGCATTCCACTTTATGAAAAACGAAAATAAAAACGATCATTAACATTACCTGATGGTAAGCGATGATGTGGTCGACGATAGAGGACGCTTGCCTACCACCTATTCACCTATTAACCAATCACGAAAAAAAAATTGTGACATAATTTATCAAAATAAAAGGGTCAAGGATACGATTTCAAAAGAATACACCAACAAAAGTTAGGAAATAAAAATATTTTAAACACAGATTACAAGAAAAAACTTAAAAGTTGTACCTGGTTTGGACAAACCACTTTTTAAGCAGATTGATGCAGTTGGCAGCATCACATCTGTGATCGAGGAGGAGTGGCAGGCGGTCGCTTCCTTTTGCGAAGCAGTAATACTAGCAAAGGAGGAGGCCGACCGCATTAGGCAAAGGCGCACACGCCGCCGCCGCCGCCGGGTTTCTGATCCCGATTTCCGGCCACCGTAGGCGCGGGCTCGCGGACGGTGGGCAATGGGTAGCTCGCTGTCCGTCCGTCCGGTAACAGACCGGTCCGAGCTCAGGTCGTCTACGGCGCGCACTGTTCCCGCGCGCCTCAAGGAGTTGTCAGCAAACTGTAGGGGTCCAGCAGGGCCGAAGCCTACTGGGGCCAAAGGTTATGCGAGAGTGTCACCACGGGCCCCGGGACAAAGGCAAGGAACGGAAAGGTAGGTTTTTAGTCAGTAAAAGTCTGACACTATTTCCCGCCCCACCCAAGGGCGGGATTTGTCATTGGATGATTTTATCTACCAAAAAAAAAAAATCACATCTGTGATTAAATTAAAATAAATGCCACCAACTCCAACAGATTACTTAAAAGTGACTTGTTTTGAATTATAGTATTTTTTTGCAATCTGAGTTTTTTGAATATTATATTTTTTCTAGAATTTATTGATCAAATCAAATCAAATTACATACATAAGTGTTATGATTCCGTATACCCCTCGCATATACCTAAATGTTACATTAAACAGTTTGGTTGGTTTGGTTGTTGTTTTAGTAGTATTGCGTGTAAAAAAAACTCAAGTTAACTGTAAAAAAAAAAGATGTTTTTGTTACGAGAAAACGTGTTTGCCTTTACCTAAGTAAAACATATATGTCCAATATAAAACCGGTTATAAATGCCAGACAGAATTACAATGCGAAGTTGCTTTTACAATATAGACTGAACTCTATTAATTTACGTACTTATTGTCTAAAAACCTTGAGGAGATACATCCAGGCATGAATTAAGAACTTTAGTCCTTCTATTTAAGGGACATTATACTTTCGCTTATTCACGGTCATCATTCAAGGAACCATCTATTTCAAGGTCGATAGGACCATTAGTCCTACGATTGACTTGACTAGACTACTCCACTTTAGCTTTGTGAACTCTTCAAAGGAAGCTGCCTTAAGAAAAAAATGTTATATGAGGGTATTTAATTACTCAAGCCCCATGCGAACGCCAGCGTCCGCACACCTATACATGTCTTTCTATTGTGTCTCTAATTACGGTATTCAAAAATTCTGGTTGTAATTCAAATCCTAGTTGTAATACACCATAATACAACCAGAATTTGTTACTAGTAAAGGAAAATTGCGTAAGTACTGAGCTATTCTTCATATTTAAGTGATTTACGAGCAATTTCAGAGTAATTTCATGATAAGCAAATTGGTTTTTGGTGTTGTTCAGCTCAGTAACCTTCATCTTTTGATATTTAACAGTATTTAAGTATGTTTTAGTTTATGTTTTCTTCATTATTTAAATAGTTTTGGTTAGCCAAAACTTTTGGGTATGTAGTCAAATTTCAGGGAAATTAATAAACTATACTGATTTTTTATAAGTTCAAAGCAATTTTAAAGTATGCTGCCCCAATTCGATTCATCTCGTTTTAAAAAAACTACATTTACTCTTCTCTTTCTTATGTTTCTTCTTCGAACTTCAGGTAAATATACACCTATTCTGATCTCTGTTCATCACATAACTTCCAATATACTGCCGTCGTAATTAAAGAGGGCACAACTAACATTTTTTTAAAGGCATTAAGTTACATACATATTTGGGATTAGAAAAAAATACTGATTCCGAATAAATGTTAGTTGTGCCCTTTTTAATTACGACGGCAGTATATGTGTAGTGAAAACCGTACCATTTACCCAATAGTTGGTACTACAAAAATTGATTTTTTTATGTGGTTGAGAAAAATTTTAATGGTTAAAATTTATGAATAATATATTTTTTTCTAATATCTATGAGAACTGATGAGAACATTGAATCCATTTTAGAAAAAAATATACCTAGTTGATTTGATGTTAGTTATAGCTGAGGGTCTTTTGTCTCAGTGGGCATCGCTCATTAAACGGGTACTAGCCGAGATTGGCAAAGGTGGTTTTTATTGGTCGTTTTGACTTAATGACCAACTGGATTTTAGCGCTGCTGACGCAAAAACTAATGGCACAAAATAAGGTGGATGGATTATTTTAAGTGCAGAAGCACCTATGTAGTTGTAACCGTTGCAAACTGTATAAACGATTGAACAGTTGTAACTCTTCTAAGAGCCAAATTCACCTATAAACTAATCGCGATTCGTTTCGAAACGCAGTTTGAGCGACTAATCGAGATTATAGCTTCATTTTGCGTTTCACCGTGATGAATTGAACCTAGTTTACGCTAAACTCAGTTTCAATTCTTTTGTCGTCGCACATGTTAGCCTGAGCTCAGTTTAGTTGAATAAGTTTTTATATTGAATGATGAAATCAGTCCTAATTCTATTAACGTTGACATGACGGCACCGGAAAACAGCTGTATTGTCTTAATTCTTCCGCTAGTTCGTGTCCTTGTTGTCTTGATTACAAGATGATGTCATAGAGGGAAAGCAATCAGGGTCTATTATGATCTGCAATCAACTCGATTCAACCCCAATCCAGGATAATACTAGGACTAGGCCGCGTTGTGTGATAGTTGTGGAATATTATAATATTCCACAACTATGACCTGTGACTTGGTAGTCCAACGGTCATATTTCTAGGCTATTATTGCTTCTAGAGGTTGCCTAAACACTTATTGTGTACCGTTCTCTTGAGGAACAGTCCATGGGCCAATTGGTCTTTGGGTGAAAAGTTATTGGTCAAAACATTCTGTTGGCGAAACGTTCGTGGATGAAAAGTCCTTTGGACGAAAAGTCAATGGTTTAAAGATAATGTTGACCAACGGTTCATGGACCAATCGACTGTTGGTAAACCGTTTCAGTTTCTCCGGCATAACAGTAAGGACCACTAGACCAACAGGCCGTCACCGTTCTGTAATAAATATTTAATTTCATAGTTATAGGTTATTTATATTATAAATGAACAGAACTGCAGTTGGTATTACTGGATAAAAGCTTCCTTGCGTTTCTACTCCACTTGCTAATTCCTATGTAAGACATTCAAGTCGCTCTTCATCTCCTTCGTGATCTGTCTGCCCATCATACGATTTCAGACCCTCAATCTTTACGGGCCCACTACTTTTCAGTGGCTTTCTTTTTGTGGTTCTCTAATCTTTTTTCTTGAGTTTAAACTATACTATGATTTTTTATTAGATGAAGTAAAGTGACAGCAGTGGACAATGCCCATCTGTCAAATAACAATGCCCAACTGTCAAACAACCATTGTTATAGCTGTCACTTTACTTCATCTAATAAAAAATCATAGTATAGGACAAAACTGAGTTCTACCAACTACTTCGCCCCTGTGAAATTAGTTCTATCATTTATAAATTGTAGTATATCTGTTATTCAGATATTATGATGAGCTATTTAAAAATCCGTTCAGTAGCTTAAAAAACATACATACTCACATAAATACCTTCATGTTTTTAATATTAGTAAGAAGTCGGATAGGGTTAGTAAGATACATAAAATATTAGTAGGTTTTTTTTTATGGTAGGTAAAATCATCCAATGACAAATCCCGCCCTTGGGCGGAGCGGGAAGTAGTGTCAGACTCTTACTGGCTAAAAACCTACCCTGTTCCTTCGTTGCCTATCGTGCCGGGGCCGGGTATTCCTTTCGGAAGCTGACCCATGACCCCAGCAGGCTTCGACCCTGCCTGCAGCTAGCAGTAGGTGTTATTTTTATATATATGGGGGAATTTCTGATAAGGAAACCTGTGGTTCTAGAACTCGAAAGGGCAACTTAAGGACAGATGTGGTATTAGTCGGTAAAAGTCTGACATATTCGCTCTACTCTTAAGCGGGAGAAGACATTGAATGTTTTTCCACCTCAACTCAAAAACTTTACTATTGTAAAGTATAATCAAAACCGATCAGTAGTTTTTGCGTGAAAGAGTAACAAAAATCAATACCATTCTTTTTTTGAGGCCTTTTTTTGCTATTGTTTAGAAAAGGCCTCAACGCATCTATTTTAAGCTCATGAAAACTACAGTATCGTTTGATGTTATCTTTGTATGATATCGTCATTACCCTCCATTTCCAGGCTACTTGAAAGAGCAATGAATTGATGAACAATGAAAAACAAATTAAATACTTTTATTTAACAAACTACGAACCGATTTGCTCTAACGCTCAAGCGTCCACTCCTAACTGCCTAATACATATTATTTTTTTTTAAATATTATAATTGCAAGGTCAGTTTGTTTGTTTCTTGGTTGGTTAACTTTTCACGCCTAAATCACTGAACCGGCTGTCAAGAAATTTTGTATTACGTTGTCAGAGGTATAGAAAATACCTTTCCTAAAAAACTAGTAGATTTCCATGGCAAAGAATAATAAATTTCGACGGTCACACAATTGCTTTATCACGCTAGATGATGCTACGTGTCTAAAGGGTAGACCAGACGGTTGCAAACCAACATCTCAACAGAGGTGACCTTGCTAGTTTCAATACGTGTAGACAGCAGTTGTAAACCATGTCCTTCAACGCCCTTGATTGGGAGGCGCGTTTTCCCAAACGCAGTGACTGATTTGCGAACGTGTTAGCGTGTAGTTTGCATGTTTACATCTATCCAAGATGACCTTTCTTGGAACACTAGTTTGTAACCGTCTGGTCCACTCTTTAAGAATCAAGACTTATTTTAATCCAGCCTTGTTAGCATAGACAATAATAACATTACATTATGGCATAATAACGCATACTTATCTCAATATATAACTCGGTGACAAATTGAACACGTTACTTACACAGGTAAACATCTATTAGGGAAGCAGAATAAAAAGTCATCAGCGTTAGTGTTCGCCGGATATGACGTTCATGAGAAGTACTAGGATCTAATAAGCAACTAGGTTCTTGGTACGTGTTTATTTAATCAAGGTTTTCATACTTTTCATGCACACGCAATTTTAGCTCTTGCTGGAGTTTTAAAATTCATCTGCCACAGGTAAATCTGGTTAGATAGATAGACAATTATACAGGCATGCCTATTTTGGGAGCCCAGTGACCTCAAAAATGTACTTATAGCTCCGATGCTTTGCAATTTTTTAACTGTCCCTACCATAGCACAGGGTTAGTTCCTAGTATAGAATTGGGATTCGTTTTCTCACCTATTGTGGTCTGTACTTTAAATTTTAATCAAATATAGAATATTTGTATTTATTCAATGCAATATAGAAAATGAACGGACAATACACACAATTAAATTACAGAACTTAGCCCCTAAATAAAAGGGTTAAGCGGACGACAACCTCTTAAGGGTATTACATTGCTCAATGACCTTAAAGAATTTACTTCTACACTAGTAGAGAAGAATTGACCTCTACACAGGCATTGCAGGGGGTGCTGCGCGCGTGGTGTTAGTATTGATTCGATTTTTTTCTTGATTACTTATCGATATTCAATGAAATTAGAAAAAAAATCAATACAAATTATTTAATTTATCGTAACATATATTTTGGTATAAAATCAATGTATAAATATGGAGCCGTTTTCGAGAAAATATGGAATTAATCTGTCCTAGCTCAGAGGACACCGGTGTCCTCTCACATCCACGCCACTATAGGCCTTAATTCCGATGTTTAGAGTCTACTTTTGTATGAACAAGTTTGGTAGTTGTGGATCTACGTGTTAATGTTCAAAAAAGGCCTATTTACCAGATTTTTTTTTTCTAGAGTTAGGGTATTTTTTTGAGAAACGTAATCAATACAATTTATTAGTAATGTCCTTAAGTATCCCCTTCATTTTTTATATGGTAATCGTACATAAGGAATAATCTATAAATTTCAATCAACCTAGGTGTTTTTTTTTGGATTTGGGCGATGTAATCCCCTTAAGTAACACTCCGTAGCGTCACCGGATCGCCTCGGTCGTAAATTGATGTAGTGAGCTTATACCCATACAAGTCCATTTAAAGAATACTAGCCGTAGGAGGCGACGCAATGCGGAGTTGGTTCCGGGTGGTTCTAATGAGCTGTGACCCGCAGGGTGTATAGCTCTACCCCTCTTTTCTCTACGCCTGATATTATAACACGTCATGGTAAGCCCTCTTTGTAAAATCATGCAATGATATCTCCCGCCCTTGGACGGAGCGGGAGATAGTATCAGACTCTTACTGACTAAAAACCCACCCCGTTCCTTCGTTGCCTTTCATACCAGGGCCGAGCCTTCAGAAGCAGATACTTGGCCTCAGTAGGCTTCGACCCTGCCTGCCTGCAACTAGCAGGCTGGGCCTCTACGGTTTGCTGACAACTCCTTAAGGCGCGTGGAAACCGTGCGCGCCGTCGACGACCTGGGCTTGGTCGGGATGGTTACCGGATGGTCGGACAGCGAGCTACCCATAGCTCGCCATCCGTGCCTACATTGGCTGGAAATCAGAATCGAAATCCCCGCGGCGGCTGGGGCGTGAGGGCCTTTGCTAGCATTACTGCTTCGCAGAAAGAGGCGACCGCCTGCCATCGCTCCTCGCTTCAGGCCATGGCCCATACCAGGGCCTGGCGCGAGAGATCGCCGCTGCCATGGTAAGCTCTCTGTGTTCCTTCCCTTTGCGTTCCAGCGCTACGGCAATTCTCACAAACCCCGCAGTTTATTTCGTTACACCCTGTAGTTACGATGCTCTTAATTGGACAACGTTAATGTGTTTATTGAGAACTTATCTAACTTATCATAATCTCGTGAGTGAATATTTGTTTTTCTGAAATCCTAATAAATGTTACATAAAAGATACCATGATGAGAGTGCAATTTCGCTTATCTGAGATAGAAGTAGGATGTGGAAGATAACGACCTTTTTGTGTAATAATGATAATAATGACGAGTGCAAAATTATGTTTTTTATTAGGTCTCATTTTCACCTCATTAGTCAGAACATAATGCTGATGACGAAATTACCTTTATTATTCCATTTGTTCACTCAGATATAACGATCAAAAATAATGTACTTAAAAAATCACTAGTAATTACTAGAATTTTCTAGAGAACTAAAGTTGTCTTTTTATTCAAAACATAACTCGAAAACGAATATCTCAGCTTTTTTCCGACACTATCCTCCTGAGACGGATTCATCATAGGACTGTTTTTCGACGCGACGATTTCTTTATTTCCGTTTCCCTGGCTGAGTATTAGTTACGGACATTTCTTCAGAAACTTTCATCTACGTCACTTTTGACAACCGGCCTTGAATTGAGACCTGAATTATGCGAAATATGAATATATAAACGATTTGAATGCAGACCTTAGATGATGATTGTATTATATGGATGATTAGTCTTCCACCCCAGTTTGCATATTATCCACACAAGACTTTCCGTTTATCGCTCTTTCTTAATATTGGAAACCCGTAAAAAATACCTTGCATGGTTCAAAAATAGTAAGCAGGATATCGATAAAGGTAAACACTAAACAGTTCCCTTCAAAATGGTTGAGCTGAGTGGAGCTGATGCACGCGTCATGCTCGTGAACGGGCGCCGTCAGTTGAGACTAGTCATCTCTTAGCTGCCAGTGGCTTATTTCATTCTTTCAATTTTTTTTTTCATTATTTAGGTACATTGTGCTCACATAATAGAAGCGACAAGAAATATGTAACCAAGATTTATGTATAACTCATGATTTGATTAAAAGGGAGTTCCATGGAGTTTCTTGCACGTACTTCTCCATGGAGATCTACGCTTTGGAACGTGCAATTTAGCTTCACTTTTTTTTTTAACTGACCGACATTTTGACAATTCAAAAGTCCCTGCAATTGGTCTAATTGAAATAAACGCTGCTGATTTCTGATTACAGTAACGTTATTCTATACTATTTAAAGACAGCTCATAATGTACCCTTTCTCGATTTGTTAAAAAAATATGATTAAAATTGCCATTTTGTTACAGGTAAAGTACCCTAGCGGCGTGGAGGTGAATGAAGGCAACGTGCTGACCCCTACCCAGGTGAAAGACATCCCTTCAGTCTCATGGGAAGCATCATCTGATCAGTTTTACACCCTCGCTATGACTGGTTAGTATCTTTCGAGTTTTTACCCCTCACTTACCCTATGCCTCCCTTGATCAGCTGTACTCCTTCACAAATACTGGTTAGTATAATTCGAGTCGTTATCCTTCACTTACCCTATGAAGATAATGTACTGACCCCTACTCAAGTGGCAGGTAGTTTAACATTGTCGTGGGATACCCCACACATCAGCTATAAACCCACACAATGGCTGGTTAGTATTATTCGAGTCGTTACCCTTCACTTTACCCTATGAAGATAATGTACTTAACCCCTACTCAAGTGGCAGGAAGTATGAAATTGTCGAGGGATACCTCCACACATCAGCTATACACCTCACAATGGCTGGTTAGTCGGTTTTCGAGTTGTTACCCTCCACTTGGCCCATAAAAATAATGTGTTGATGGGATGGGATGCCTCAACTCAACTACTGTAAATCAATGCAATGGCTGGTACTTAATTTTTCCAGTTCTTACCCTTTATTTACCCTGTGAAGATTCTGGTTCTGACTGATTCCCTCTCAAGTGAAACACAGACCTAGATTCTCGTTGGATGCTTCCACTGATCAGCTGTATTTCAATGACTAGTTACTACTTCGTCGAGTTGTTACTCTATGGCAACAATGTAGGATGTGAAATACTTGATTGGTTCATCCAGTCTCTGAACAAATTTACGCGTGTAGAGTTTAGAGTACTTATACTAAGACGGTAATATGCTGAATTTGGCACGGATGAAGATCCTTCAAAAAATATAATTATTTTATTTTTTGGAGTATAAATTAAAATGTAGATACGGAAATGAAAACATATTAGCTTCGGTTTTATCCGTAAAATATTCTAAATCAACATTATGGATTTTTACTAATTTATGCTTAAAGCTAAATCCATGTTTTGTAAATATCTTTGGTCAAGCTTTACGGTAATATTATAGGCAATCAGCTGAAGCAAAAAACTAATCTATATTATTAAAAAAGTACTGTTCAGTTGATTCATCGCTCTATTTGACCAATTAATTGAATAGTGTTTTTATAATTTAACTAAACTAAGCATGAACAATATTAATATTTTAATAATAAACGATTGAACTGAAATTATTTCTTTACAATTCAAGAGAATGTTTCATGCTCTAAACAGAGGAGTTCAATTAAAAAAAAAAAATTGGTAAAGAAAATAATATTTTCCATATTTTGGTTTCTTTTATGTACATAATGTAAATAAAGTAGTAGTAGTAGTATACTATGATTTTTTATTAGATGAAGTAAAGTGACAGCTATAACAATGGTTGCTTGACAGTTGGGCATTGTCCACTGCTGTCACTTTACTTCATCTAATAAAAAATCATAGTATAGTATGCTCAAGCGACAACAAATAATTTCTAATAAAATTCATAATATAAAATTCATAATAAAATTTATAATATAAAATTCATAATATAATTTAAGAGCGTCCATGGAGTTTCTCTCACATTTATTTCCATAGAGATCTACGCTTTGGAATATAGGTACCTACGCATTTTTCTGAATGACCGATTTCTTGACAATTTATCCAATAAACAAATGCTTTGATTTTGATTTTTTAATGGACGTACCTTTTATATCGCCGCTGTAGAATGAATACCTCGTAGGTAGGTATGTCTAAAATTTTATTTTTATGTAGGGATAGAAAATTTCTTGGGTAATTTCTCTGGCATAATATAGTTAAGTACGGCATTGGTTAATAACATAAATAGGTCATTTTTATCATTCAAAACATGAGGCAAAAGCACATACAAATATTTTAAACATTGATAAAATGAACCGTTTTTTTTGTTCCTTTGAAGTTTGGATTTCTGGACATACGAGGTTATCATTCTACAGCGACGATATGTACTTAGATAAATAGGCCTTTTGTCACATTGTGTATTTCACAGGCTGGTATTATTATATGAGTTGAGTTAGAGTTTAATACGTGTTACGTTATTATATTTATACGTTTACGTATTGCGTGTTACGTGCCTACCTATATATTTACACTATTTACGTTTTAATTTAAATTTTAAAAAGACCATAAAGAGGTCACTGAAAGTAAAGAGTGTTCCAGTCAGCGTTGCCAGACGTCCCGATTTTGGCGGGTCGTCCCGATTTTTGAATCAAAATTAAATGTCCCGCGCGGGACATGCTTAGTCCCGCTTTTCGAGGATAGCTTGACCGTAGATGCAGCGCGCTGAGGAGGCACGGCCTGGTTGCAAAGACAATATGAACTGGCTGCCCGCCGATAGGGTAAATCTTATTAAAAATACTTATCATATTTTTATTTAAATATATTTTCTATGGTTACTTCTGCTATATAATGTAACACGTAAATTAAAATTTAGACAAAAAATAAATAATTAAAAACTTACGATAATATACGTTTTTCTACTATGTCCCGCTTTCGACGATAAAATCCCGATTTTTTCACTAAAAAGTTTAAAAATCCCGACTTGCCAAAATAAAAAATCTGGCAACGCTGGTTCCAGTGTTCCAAATGATACATTTTAAACATTGCTGATATTCCAATGTTTCGGAACAGTAAAGGATCTATTACACCGCTCGATATACCGACCGGTTTTGTCGACGTCGCGTAGTGTAATAAGGGTCAGACTGTCTTACTCGGAAGTAAAATTTAAGACAGTCTGTGTAACTTGTGCGGAATATCGAGTGGTGTAATAGACGCTTAAGTCGATTCAGTAAAGAGTTCCACACGCCTATTTCAGGTTGTAAGAATCAACACTGACATTGTAGGTACTTTCAAGGTAGGTAAACTGGCTCACATTTCATTAAGTGTTCCGTTTTAGGTTGTAAACTCATAAATTGTATGGTTAGGAATTTCCTGAATTAACTCGTTTAATCTTTAAGTTACTGGATGACGACATTACTTCACTTCGGCAAATAGGTAGAAAAAATATTTTGTCTTATTGGAAATCGCGTTTTTTTGTAATGAGGAGTAGGTAAAGAGTCACTGTATAAGGCTAAGAACTCACGAAGCGGTTTTCAACCGCGCCCGCCGCGGTAGAGAAAACCGCTGCTTTATTTCTAAACTCACGAGACCGCAGTTTTCTGCGGTTACGCAACCGTCGCGGTTGCGATTTTTGCCCGCAAACCTGGTGGCTGTTGCAAGACGGCCCGCCGGTGCAACGGGAGCCGCGAATAACCGGGCACATCGCGGGCGTAAAACGCGTTGTAACGCGTCTTATTTACTAACAATAAGACAACAAACAACTACAAACAACTTTAACTATGGTACCAAATCTGAAATCTAAAAAAAAATCTTCCAAGTTCAGTACATTTTGACTAGTTTGGCGAACATAAATGTACCGACCAGCAGATTTTTTTCGTGATTTGTATCATGACTACAATCACGGTTTTAAGTATCGGTCACTAATTACCAGTCACCCTATATATGTCAGCATGTAAGGTATTTATCATTAGACCAAGATACCTGATAGTAAATGGTTTACTATTATTATATGACAAACTTTTATAACTTTTACTTTCTGAATTCCAGACCCCGACGCACCTTCCCGAAAGGAGCCGAAGTTCCGCGAATGGCACCACTGGCTGGTCGGAAACATTCCCGGCAACAACGTCGAGGCGGGCGAGACTCTGTCCCAGTACGTAGGCTCTGGACCCCCACCGGGCACTGGTCTGCACAGATACGTCTTCCTGGTCTACAAGCAGCCTTGCAAGCTGGAGTTTGATGAGCCTAGGCTTACCAACAGGTTGGTAAATTATGTTTGCAGTCCTATACAGTATACGTGGACTAAAACACATCGACAATTGATACACTAGCACAATATATAATGCTAATACTCACGCTGCTTTTCATATAGCAAAATAGTAAAAAAAAGTAAAACCGGCCTGAAAAAAAATCGCTTTCTGAAAAGTATGTAACAAGAAAGTATTCCTAGATAGTAGACTTAGCCTTACCAAAAAATATTGCTTGCAGTAGTGGCCAAGTAGTAACAGCATTAAGTGGTAATTTATTCAAAAAGCCCCATTGGCTTCGCGTGGTAGATCACGGAACATTCTTTCTCCTAGAAAGGAGGCCTGATTCCCAGTAGTGGAACAATATAATCGCCTAACAATATAATCTTCATTCTCCAGGTCGGGCGATAACCGCGGTGTGTTCTCGATTGCCAAGTTCGCCAAGAAATACAACTTGGGCGACCCAATTGCGGGCAATTTCTATCAAGCGGAGTATGACGACTATGTGCCTCTTCTGTACAAGCAACTCGGCGCTTAAGGACACCTACGAGTTTATACGAATAACAACCACGGAGGAGACTATAAATGGAGTAACCACGTAGCTACGAGTCATTATCCCAACATTTAGAGGGTTATCATAGCTGAAAAGTGTTCAAAATATGACAATTGATTTTAAAATTAACTACCCAAGCTCAAAGCGAACGCCGGCGTTCGTATACCTATTGTCTTTCTTTTGTGTCTCTAATTACGGTATTCAAATGAATAAAATAAAAGCGTAATAGACAGTGCTACGAATGAAACAGTTTACGGATAAGAGTACTAAAGTACGCAACGGGTATAAAGCAATAAGACCATAAACTTGGTTTAGTATTTGCAATATATGGAAAATTCTTTAATCAATTAAGAAGTGCTAATACAAGACTAACCCATCAAAGACTCAGCTGTCATTTGAATTTATTGTATACTAGCTACTGCCTGCGACTTCGCTCGCATAGTATGTTGATAAATATATCCTTTGTCCTCTAAGCTCTATGTAAAATTTAATGGCTTAGGCGTGATTTGGTAACAAACGGGCACACAGACAGAGTTACTTTTGCATTTATAATATTAGTATATAGATATTTTTGTGTCATGTGGTTACTCCATTTGTTTTTTCTCCCTAACATAACTTTGATAATAATACGCCTTGATTTTGAATTATTTAGTAATAAGACAATACAGTTTCTTTGATTCCCCTTTGTTAGTGTAAGTCGTATTTGGATTTTATAAGCATTTATTGTTTTGTGAATTTTGATTTTATTTGTATAAGCAGTAAGCAAATATATTATATATGACCAATTCCAAAGCTTTGAAAATCCAACGATCTGTTTGGTTGGTTTTTTAGTTGTATTACAAATCAATATTACATTGAAAACAATATACATTGAACTTGTGCAATAGTGAAAATGAAAAACATGTATGTTCTATTTCAATTAACCCCTATGGGCGGGATTTGTCATTGGAGACCTATAATAAAAAAAAACCATTGCGCCCTATACTTTAATAACCAGAGAATTCATTATGCTTTTTATCTCAAGTACATTAAATAACGAAATAGGTAATAAAGAGTGTGCGAGTATTCCATCATGATGGCGTTTTAAAAAGACCGTTATATTTGTCGAAAGTCACCATAAACTAAATGACGATGAAAAGTTTTTGAAAAAGTTCTATAATTTGTTTTTTAAGAATTTCTGATATCTTTAGAAGTCAAGAACTACGTAGCTACTTATTGCTACAAAACATTTAAAACAACGAAAAAATACTTCTATTCAGAATCCATGATATATACACGCATTATACGGTCCGTTTTATGAAATAGTAAAGAAATATGAAACTGTAACCGAATCGAAGAACACTTAAAGCGAGAATATACTAATAGAATGTTAATATTTTCACCAAATAAGTTTTTTTTTTTATCTCTGAAATCTTCAGTCGTCATTTTTCAACACACGGATATGTTGAAAAATGTCACTTGATAAACACGAACACTTGCTCTTCTACAATATGTATTACAATTGAAATAACTCATAACTGTGTAAAAAGTTATATGTAGATTTAAATGTGTTCAGTTGGGCGCCATTGGGAGTTGTTTCATACAATTTTAATAATTTACTCTGGCATTTTTTTACTAAGAATGTTACTCTGCCAGGCCAATTACATTTACAGTCTACTTGTGTAACAGTTTTCTTAATAATTCTGTCGGATAGTACTGTATTGTATCATTGAATACAGCTAGAGCATTAATAAATGTGTATGTAAGTGAAAGTTTTGTAAGCAGATAATTTTAAATTGTCTTCTAGGGGTATTATAGTGGTATGCACTGTATTTGTTTGTTTTAATTTATACTAACGACCGCCCTTCCGCACCTTCGTCGTTTATCGCTCTCTGTTAGTGAAGATCGCATCAAAACCTTTTGCATGGTTCTAGTAAACCGTGTTAGCGGATAGACAGAAAAACAGAGGCAACAACGTGTTTTAACATATACAATCAACGCTGCGTTAAGCGGGCACACGCGCGGTCCCATACGAAAGTGTACCGCCGCTGCCGCGGCTCGCCGCGCGGACCCGTCGCGTCACTAAATGAAATGACCATACAACGGATTCTGCTAAGCTGAAAACTTAAAACTGACACTGGGCATTTGCACGTTTTTGTAGTCCTGAGTTCCTGACCAATTTTGATTATGGCGACCAATATCAACGAAGATTAGTCATCGTCGCGGGACATATAATGCAAAAGTGTGCAACACTCGTGCACTATCTCTTCCATCATTCTCATAATCTAATGGAACAGCAATCGCATCATCCAGAGTGAGATTAGGCGTTAGGGACAACTGCTTAACGTGCTTTCCGAGTTACGGGGCTCGGTGCTGGCACACCTACATACAGGTTGTCACAAAGAAATTCCTAATGGAAAAACTCAATGACTCCTTTTAGTAGGGAAAACCCTGGTAAGTTGCATCAAAAATCTATTGTCAAACAACTTTTCACTGTATAAGTCTTTATCCGTTTTTATCCTTTTGAGGTACGGAACCCTTATAAGAGCGCTTTGTTGTCCGTCTGTCTGTAAAGACTATCTCGGGAACGCGTGGAGATATCGAGTTGATATTAAAACCTTTTACTCAGGTCTGCGGTCCCTTGAAACTGAAAAAATAAAAGTTCTAAATTAACGGGAAAAAAAGATACGGATCGCAAAAAACGTACCTCGACACTTGGAGAATTAAAATTCATAGGCTTCGTCCCGTTGACCTTAAACTCTGAAATTTGTCATGAAGCAAGGTCTCATAGCACAAGTAGGTATAGGAAAAAAACTATAAAAAGTAAATTTGTAGTTTCGTCACAAAAAAAATTGCGGTAACTTAATTTGGGAATTGAACTGTTGTCATAGATAAGTTTGTATGGAACTTTCAGTGCGCGAGACCAACTCGCACTTGCCTGGTATTTTTTTTTTTATGAATAGCTGGTAGCTGTCAGCTGTTTAGCCCGGTTGAAAATAAAAAAAATGTCCGTGGAGAACATACTTCCTCCCGGACAAAAAGTATCTGTCATAATTATGTGATAGGTATTCCAGGACCTGTCTCCTGTGCCTAATTTCATCCAAAGCCGTTTAGCCGTTCCAGCGTAAAGAAGTAACACAAAAACACGCAAAAACAAACTTTCGTCTTTACAGGTACCTACTATTAGTGTGATGGAGGTTTTTTTTATAGAAAGACGTGCTCATAACATTTTTCCCGTATGAGTTTTTCACCCGGTGTATTTGCACCCGAATTTACGATCTTTATAGATATGATTTGATATATCTAATCCAACTGCTTTGTCTACTACTGCATCTTCTCTCAGCTCTATCTAATTTTACAAGTATCGAATCATCTTATCGAAAATGATAACTTTTTATGTAGGCAGAGGCATAGCTTGGACGAATTTAGACGTGGGCGAAGGCGCATCGGTGAGGCCTCTTTCTTTCATAATTTCGACATTTTGATACAAGTGCAGAAAGTTTTTTTGTGTTGCGACCGAGGCGGAATTCGCACGACCCATAGGCATTTGTGCTATGGAGCCGAGGACTGCAGTGACTACACGTGTATCAAACGACGTTTTTCAATACACTTACGACTTGTGATGGTTGATGCGCGCCCAGCCTGATACGATAAATGTAATAAAATTGTGGTGGTGTGTGCACTAGTGTAAAAAACAGTGAATTGTGTGCATGGTGTAAAAATTATTTGATCCCGAACAAACTATATTCAGGTTTCGCATACGCTAAAAAAAATGATGTAAGTATATATAAAAAAATGTGTTTTTGGTAATATTGGAAACATAAATTTGAACCCTCGTTCTTCCAGTCTTTAAGCACGCACGAGGCTTTATTTGCGAGGCTCTTGGTGTGGGGCCACTTCACCCACGCCAGCTACGCCACTGTATGTAGCTACTAATACAGGTAAAACTGCAGTTGTTTGTAATGTCCATTAACATTTCAATAGCAAGATGAATCGCTTGTGTCTCGTCTTAGTTCTTATTTCCTGTGTACATAGTTATGTCGCAGCCCAAGAAGTGTCAAGCCTTGCTTATTATGATAATGAAGTTATTCCCGATGTGATAACTGTGGTTCCGGCAGGATATTTGACGGTAAGTTAACAATATTACAAAACTAGCTTTTGCTTGCGGTTTCGCTCCCGTCAACCGACTACGTACTCTATTCTCTATTCTTATCTACCCTACTCTACTCTACCTTATCATAACAAACTTCTCCTGACAACAACAAACACAACAAAAAAAAAAGAATAAGCGAAATCGGTCCAGCTGCTCACGCGTGATGGCATGACCAAGGGAAATAGGGATTAATTTTTATTTAAATATAAGATATGCCTATGCTTGGGGATACCACGGATATCTATGAGGGATACATAAGAGGACTGAACAATTTTGCAACCCGTGTAGGATTGTAAGATTGCGGTTGCGGGCCTAAAGAAGGAGCGGGGCTCGGTTTTAGTTAAACGTCTAACACTCTTTGCTCTGTTTCGAGCGGGTGAGGTTATTTAATGATTTCCTACCAAAAAAAGAGCTTTTGACATAAATGATGACCATAAAGAATTTAATTGTCATGGAAAGTGTTGTATTTTGAAAATACAATACTTTAAAATATCTACTATTTTCTATAACAATGTTCGTTATTTTTGATTTTAAAGAGTGGGTGTCCTCCAAGTTTTAAATTTATTAGCCTATCAGTGAGATTTTCATGTCTAAAATCTGGCAACCAGGACAAAAATCGTAAAAATCCCGAATTTTTGAGCTCAAACCCGGACATATTAGTTCTTTTGTTTTTAAATGTGCTCAGAATAATAAAAATACTCGTAGTTCAAATTGCCATAAATCATCTTTTTATTTATTTTCAAACAAACAACGAAACATGGCATTTTTTTTTTGTTTGACAATCTTTTTTTGTCATGTAGGAAATGATCAAATGACTCGTCCATGACTGAGTAGAGCAAGAGAGAATGTCAGACTTTTTAAACCCGGACTACAAACGAGATCCCCCCACGCTCCCCGGACGCTCTTTAAACTAGGACAAATCTGGGTAATACGGACGGGTGGCAACCCTAAACTAATGGTAGATATATTTTTTTAAATAGTACAGCCTTCTTCTAGACTTTTGGTACCTGATGCAAATAAAGATACCAAAGTGGTGCCCGGACAAAAATGGCTAACTACTGGTTTATCATCATCACATCAGCCGTTCTTAGGGTTCTTACCTGCAAGGTGTCCGCTGTTGGCCAAAGGTCTTCGTCCAGCATCGTCATATCGACTTCAAACCGTCTCTAGCCTATTTTCAGAACCTTTATCAGGTTCGAAAATTCGAGGTCAGTCAACCTTGTGGAGAATTAAAGTATCTTTATTGATTTATTTGATGCAATGGAAAGATAAGTAGTTACTGGTACTTGCATTATTGCCTGCGTACTTTTCCATTAAAGCCCCTGAGCGTGTGACAGCCTCGCTACTAACGCGCATTAGTCACATTTGCAACACGCTTTAAAAAAGATACTAACGCGCAACAGCATCGTCAGCATCGCTACTGTATCGAAGCGAACGCGCTACAGCATCGCTACTGTATCGAAGCGAACGCGCTACAGCATCGCTACTGTATCGATGCGAACGCGCTACAGCATCGCTACTGTATCGAAACGAACGCGCTACACATCGCTACTGTATCGATGCGTACGCGCTACAGCATCGCTACTGTATCGAAACGAACGCGCTACACATCGCTACTGTATCGATGCGTACGCGCTACAGCATCGCTACTGTATCGAAACGAACGCGCTACACATCGCTACTGTATCAATGCGAACGCGCTACAGCATCGCTACTGTATCGAAGCGAACGCGCTACACATCGCTACTGTACCGATGCGAACGCGCTACAGCATCGCTACTGTATCGAAGCGAACGCGCTACACATCGCTACTGTATCGATGCGAACGCGCTACAGCATCGCTACAAAAAGTCGCCGTGGGCGAGAGGCCTTATAGACTTTTTCTATTAAGGAATATAAAAACCTCTTATTCTGATTGGGCCGCGAGGGAGTCACAGACTTCGTTGACTTAAAACCCATCGATATAGCTTAGGTAGGTAATAGGTATTCCTTCAGTCGGAATCTTCGTATTTAGTTTCTTTAGACCAGGACTTTTTTAAGTAGGGAAGTCTTAAAATAACTTTAACTTTAAATTATTAGAACGAAACGTGTTTCGTTGATTATTATCAAATCTATGCTACAAGTTACTTCTACATACTCGTACTTTACTTATTCCGACCTCTGACTACGTCGGTTTTTTAGAAGATGACATAACCAATAAACTTTTCAAAATACAGGTGCTGTACCCTGGTGGCGTGGAAGTTGAAGAAGGCAATGTGGTGACTCCGACGCAGGCGAAAGACATCCCTGCCATCAGGTGGGCTGCCTTACCTGACAAGTTCTACACCGTAGTCTTGGTTGGTTAGTATTAAAAAAATCATCGGCTCATACTAGGAAATAATACTTATAAAAAAAAACATCCTCTTTTTGAAGTCGGTTAAATACTCTTGTTTCGTACATAAGATGTACGCCCATCAATGATACAAACAACTATACACACTAGACCCACAAAAACTATATGTGAGTCATACAAATATTTGTGCCGTGCGGGAATCGATTACGCGACATGCAGCATAGCAGTGTATCGCTCAACCATACTGTATCGTCAATAATATGTTGTAAGTATCTAGCTACTGTCAGTGTCTCCACCCACATGATAGTAAAAAATGACCCAAGGGAACATACTACTCGTACCTAGCTTCCAAGTTTCATCGAAAATCGTTCAGCTTTTCGAGCTTGACGATATAACAAACATCATGGTATACTCACGAACTCGCTTTTATTCTTTTTCTTTCTTTTTAACATTAGTGTTAGGGCCGAAACTGCATTAAGCGGTCGCCCGCGCGGCCCCATACAAAAGTATTCCGTCGCGGCTCGCCTCGCGGGCACCAGTCGCGGGGAGCCCCGCCCCGTGCCCATATTGGTACATAAAAATACATTAAAGTTCTCCATCGAAACGACTAGAAGCACATCGTTAAAGTTGAGCTAGCGACACTGTGCAGGTAATAATTTGGTAAAAAGTGACGGGCGCACGCGACAGTTGCCCATCGCGAGCGCACGCTTAACGTATCCTCGGCCCTTAGATTGTGTCGAGTACCATACGAACATACGAGTATCAGTGCTTAATCTACTCAAGCAGAGGTAAAAGACCTCCCTACCGTTGATTGGGATGCCTTCACTTCTGAGAGTGGGAGCTTTAGGTGGAGCAAAAGAGAGCCAGACTTTTATTGACTAAAATCCACACGCGTTCCTTCAGTTGCCTTTTGATTTCCAAGTCTGTGAAACGAATTCTTACCCTTTTTTTTGAGGTGATTAATTATGAAATGACATATCCCAGTCTAGGGTGGCGCGATAGACTTTTACTAACTAAAGCCCATGTATGTTCCTTCTATGGTTCCTTCATTTGCCTTTTGCGTTCTTTTGAGTATTCCCTCAGTTACTCTATGAAATTACTACCTGCCTAGGTACTGGTTCTTTCCTGAGTAAATAATAACTCACACTTTTAATGGTATGCCTGGTATATAGCTAGTAGCTACTTACTATTATAATGTTTGATATGTATCATAATATTTATGAGTTTATTATTTTACCATACACCTTTGTATTTTATTGTTATAAGTACGTAATCTTAATAGTACTTATTCGCGTTTATATATTAGGTACTTATTTATTGGACACACCTACCACATTGTTGTATTTTTAAACCAAAAGTTGAATGGTTGAGAATGCCATCTGGGAACCACTGCTCTAGGTAGATATACCTATAATTATTTTTTACTTTACATACCTGTAGGTACTCTCCCACTACTATGCAAAATTCCCCTAAATCCTTTCAGGTATTCTTATAGTCTAGGTTGTCTTACTAGGAGCTTAGACACCAAGTTTAATTTATTTACACTATCACACTGATATTATAAAGGCAAAACTTTTTTATGATTTCTTCACACTCAAATGGCTGAACAGGATTTGATGAAATTTGGTATTAGCTTACATCATGTCCTAGAATAGCTCATAGGATTATTTTCATCCCAAGAGAAGATGTGAGCCCTTGGGACAAATTTCTACTTTCGAACGAGTGAAGCTGCAGGCAGCATCTAGTCGCACTAGTTTTGTAAAGGCGAAACTTTGTGTGTATGTTTCTTACTTCTTTATGCTCGAACGGCTGAACAGATGCGGATGAAATTTAACTCACGGAGATGTCACATGAGTATGTACCCGTGGGATAATTTTCTAGTTTCATAAAGGCGAAGTCGTAGGCAGGTTTTAGTAGTCGTCACCATCATTTCAGATGAAAGACGTCCACTGGTTGATATAGGCTTCTTAAGTGTCGAGTGAGTTCTGTGTATCTCGCATCCATCGGATTCGCGACTTTCACTAGATCATCGGTCCACCTCATGGAAGGCCTTCCAATGCTGCGTAATCCAGTATCGGTCGCAATACTAAAACTGAATACTACTTAACTGAATATTTAAACATCTTTCTTCTAGACCCCGACGCACCCTCCCGCGCATCGCCAACATCACGCTTCTGGCTTCATTGGTTAGTCGGCAATGTTCCTGGTGCTGATGTCAGATCCGGCGAGACTATTGCCGAGTACATCGGAGCCGGTCCGGGGGCAAACAGTGGCCTGCACAGATATGTGTTCCTGGTATACCAACAACCTGGAGAACTGCTGTTTGACGAACCTCGGCTTACTGACAGGTCAGTTTAAAAATCCGTTCGGCGTTAATAATATTATAAATAGTAAATATTTCCCTTACTTAAATAAAAGCTGGGTACAACATGCGGCATATAATTTCGACCTTCATGTGCGCTGGAACAGATTTTGTATTTTTGTATTTTCGTTTAACATTGTGAATATGAGGACTATGTGGATCATTTTCTTTTTTCTTTTCAGTTATTTTGACGTATGTCTGGCAATTTGAGTATTTTTGCGGCCTACCCAAATGTCCTTTCATTGGTATTGTTCGTCAACTCGTTGAGCTCCTTAGTAGTTCTAAGTTGAGCTCTATGAATACTGACAAATGCTTGCACTGACTGGACAGGTCCACTCAAATCTGCGTGGTTCTTACCTCAAATGACCATCTCAGTCACGAGTCTGCATGGTTCTCATATGATTTGACCATTACATGTTTGCTGTATGGACTTTTAAAAGAGACTTTGACCCCTGAGTTTGTTTCAGTGTTTCTTCTCAGAGTAGTCAGCTAGGAAACACCGGCCACATCTAGCTTAAACTGACGAAAAAATTTACATGTAAAAGTGTTTGAAAAAAACCTATTATTGATAGTAAAATGATATTTATTCTATTTGCAAAATAAATATCATTTATCATTTAAAGAAGTGCAGCTGCGTGTAACCATGATTCAAGATTCAAAGATTCAAAAGCATTTATTTCAAATAAACCATTTACAGGCACTTTTGAAAGGTCAATGAATATGGCAACTACAATATCTAAAATAATACTAGACTTATTTTATAATATGCTCTTTTCAGATCAGCTGATAACCGTGCGCAGTTTTCGATCAAAGATTTCACCGAAAAGTACAATTTGGGCAATCCGTTCGCGGGCAACTTCTACCAAGCCGAGTACGACGACTATGTGCCCATTCTTTACGAACAAATCGGTCTTTAAGCGAAGGTGGAGGGCGGACCCTGAATATTTGTTTACATGACTTACTTGCTTACTATTAAATAAAAGTTTCAGAGACTACTTAAAGCATATTATTTCGATTACAATTAGGAATAATTAAGTGAGAAGATAATAATAGACTTCAATCGCAAAATAAATGGTTTTCTTTTATTACATCTGATTCAGTTATTTATTTGCCATCAATGTAGCGGAGGCATATAAACCTTCCTCTTGAATCACTCTACCTATTAAAAAAAACCGCATCAAAATCCGTTGCGTCTTTTTAAAGATCTAAGCATATATAGGTACAGACAGCGGGAAGCGACTTTGTTTTATACCATGTAGTGATTAACAGCCTGCTATCATCATTATTGTTAAAATCACTATTCTTAAGGTCGGCCAACCCGCGGCACATTTTCATACAACCGCTCTTACGCGATTATGACGTTATTACACATCTTTCTCCAGATATTTTGGATACTCAGATATCTTGTAGCTATTATCTAGGCTTCTATAGAAAGCAAAATGTAAATTTGTGTAAAAGTAACCCTATAAAGACCTCAGAAAATCTGCTATTTTACGTGAACTTTGGCCCTCCATAATGTACTCATATATAAAAAATTATAAAAAAGTACTTCTATAGAAGCCTTGAACATTTAATCGAGATTCTTAGTCATGACAATTCTTCTCAAAAAAACTTTAAGGGTTTTAAAAAAACGTGTATTTCCTGGAGCAAGTTTTGTGAAATATTCGTGTAAATCACAGAATGCCAACAGAGTTTTCAGGCGTTATCTCTCTTTTTTCACGTTGCATATTCTTCTTATTGTTAAGAACAGTGATCTTAACAATAATGGCCTAAAATTTTCCTGATGTTACCATCACAAGGATCATCATCCATTCACATTATAATACCAAAAATACTGTCGGTTCATACTCCACTTATCTTCATGGAGCAGTAACATAATTAGGTACAATTTATCACCGAAAATGATATAATTAAGTATGCAGAGTACACATTTTTTTAAGACCAAGTCTTGTTCGTTCATTAATGTTTTACAATCAAGATGAGTCGCTTGTGTATCTTCATTATTGCTATTGTGCTTAATTTTGCAACAGCTCAAGATTACGGATTAAATTTTACAGAAAGTGAGATTGTTCCTGATGTATTGTCTGTCGCACCGGCTCGTCGTATGACAGTAAGTTATTAGTTATATTTTTGCTAGTATCTTAATATTAGAAGGATATAAAGTATTGCAGGCTCAAAAATAAACTTCAAATGAAGGGTTAACAAGATATGCCTAGAAACAGGGTGAACAATGACGTGATGGCTATTAGAAGAAGAATTAGATATCTAGCGCCGAATAGAAATCATTTAAAATAAAGACAGGACAAATAAAGACAAACTACCAGGGTGTAGTATCCGCACATGGAAGGGGTCCCGTGTCCTCTTAAAATACCACCTTGGAACCCCTTCTGACAAAGCTGTTAGGGAGGAGTCGGTTTCAGTAATCGTCTGCTTGAGGACATGATGTTGCAATTTGTGACCTTCACCGTATTCTTCATCGACCCACCATCAATGTTGAAATCCTGTCGCTATAGCCACTTAATAAAATATATTACTTACTACACATTGAGTTAATAAAGATACCATTTTATTACAAAATGTAATACATTTATGTACCTATTTATGCAGAAATAATTTTTTTTTGCTAGTGTATAAATATTTGACTCTGTGATAACAAAGTGCGAGGTAATGTGAGGGGGCAGTAAAACAAGTAAATATTCAAGATTACTTAAAGATAACCTTTTAACTGAAAATGTTTTTAATTATCTGGCTACGTTAGTATTTTATTTAAGTACATAAATTTTAGAATAACGCTTAAATTCTCGGTAAAATCAGGCACAGACCCAAAAATACTCATAGGAAATCCACGCTTCGTCGTCTGAAAGTTTCAAACAGAAATATTGTTTCTTGGGTAAACATCTATTTTTTTTATGTCCATTTGGAAGACTAAGCATCGTTGCTGAACCCAAAAGAAAGATATAACTTTAATCTCTGAAACACAGCAGGTTGCAGAGAAAGGAGAAGGAGGAGGAGGTCCCTGGTCTGCAGTGGGACGGCAGCAGGATGTGTTGTGAACTATGCTTCACCTTCTATCTACTCTCTGTGCCCTAAAACGTGTTGCCTAAGTGACCCCTGAACTATCACTAACTACGCCGTTGAAGTGGCAGAATTTTGGGCAAAAAATTTATAATTTTGTCGTACCAGCAACAAAGATCCAAAGAGTATCGCGTTGCCCAGTAACTGGGTTGTAAATGCCTGTTAGGCAGTCGTTCCTTGTAAAACTCAAGTATTCAGCCGCAACCGCTTAGTCTGGAAGCCTACTCCAAGCTGGGAAAAGGTTAGGGAGATGATGTTATCCTGCCAGCGATAGGAAGAAAAAGACTATAATATTGTCTAACCCCATCATGTAATGTGTTTTATTTTTAGGGTTCCGTACCTCAAAAGGAAAAGCTGAACCCTTATAGGATCAGTTTGTTGTCCGTCTGTTTGTCTGTCAAGACCCTTTATCTCGGGAACACGAGGAGGTATCGAAGTGAAACTTAACTATATACTAAAGTCTGCAATCCCTTGAAGCTGTGAAAATCAAACTTCTAAGTTATCGAAAAAAAAAGATACGGCCGTTTGTATCGCAAAAAAAGTATATTTTGACACTCTCAAAGGAATCAAAAATATCATAGGGTACTTCCTGTTGACCTAGAATCGTGCATAAAGTAAGGTCTCATAGCACAAGTATAAGAAAAAATCTGAAAACTGTAATTTTTTTTTTACGTCACAAAAAATACTGTTTTTTGTGATTCGGAAAAATCTTCAAAACTCGATTCGGGATTTGAACTGTTTTAATAGGTAAGTTTGTACGGAACCTTCAGTGCGCGAGTCCAACTCGCACTTGCCCGGTTTTTTTTAATAATAATAACTAGCACTTGACCGTGATCCCACCTGATGGTAAGTTGTGATGATGCAATCATTGCTGGTGAGGTGCAATAGTGTATGAGCAGCCTATTTACGCTAACCATGAAGATATCCAAATTACTCGTATAATCGAGAGGAAATACCTTTATTTACTACTAATTTTATGAGCAGTGGTGGCTTGGCTGAGTGGTAACGGCCCCGATTTACTAGTTGTAGGTTGCGGGTTCAAACCCAGCCAGACATTACTTAGTGTAATTTATGTATTTCATCACCACTGCTTTCAAAACGGTGAAGGAAAACATCTTAAGGAAACCGGCATGTCCTAAAACCAAAAACTCGAAGACTTGTGACATCCACCAACCCGTACTGGGCCCGCGTGGTGGATTACGGCCCATTCCCCCTCCTAGAGAGGAGGCCTGACTCCCAGCAGTGGGAACATTATAAGGCTGATGCTATGCTATGCTTATGAGAGTGACTGTAAATGATAACTTACTTAGCCAATTATCTCTAGGTGCTGTACCTCCACAGCAAGTTTTTGATTGAAGGCAATATTCTGACTCCAACCGAGGTGAAAGATATTCCTTTGGTGACGTGGGACTACTTACCTGACAAGTTTTACACTGTCGTGAAGACTGGTTAGTATTGTGTCGATTTCTTACCCTTTACTTATCCTGCTGCCGCACCCTATTAAATTTTTGCTTTTTTATTTATTTTTTGTTTTTAATGTAGCGACATCTATGTCGTTCCAAATGAAGTAATCCTGCATCACGCAAGTAAAATTCTCCGCGCGATTTGAACATAAAGAACAGCCGGAAATCATGGGAGTTTACTCTCTGTCCCAAATACCACAAACTGGTGACCCCTTCGGTAGTTTGTTTTATTTGGGACAGAGAGTAAAGTCTCACATACCTCCGTTGAAAAGAAAGGATGCTCCGACCAGACGGGTGTTATGTCTGGTGGGCTATTGCCCGATTATATAGATGATTTCGGGCTGTTCTCTAAGTTCAAATCACGCGGAGAATTTTACTTGCTCGATGCAGGATTAGTTCATTTGTGACGACATAGATGTCACTACATTTTTTTTTTGCTTTTTTTTATTTATTGTTTAGCTTTTTTATTTATATTTTGCTTTTTAAATTTATTTTTTTGGTTTACCCTATTCAAGTTAGTTTCACATTACTGTATAGCACGGTGTTACACCAAAAATAGATCTTCTATCTTTGTGGTCTTTTAATGCCATGTTTTACACATTTTGAACTTTTTTAAACCTCTGAAAACCACAAATTTAAAAGAGAACACCATGAAAAAATATTTTATTAAAACTGACTAGGTATATATCATATACCAGCCGCGTGGCAAAAATCAAAACATGATATAAATTATTTGGCTCGATAAAAAAAAATCGTGAATCTGACCCCAACTTACGATTTCATACGTGTACATATGTATGTATATCTACGAGATAAAGTCACGGAAATATTTGAAAGTTACAAAAAATAATAAAGGTTTGGTTTTTTAAAAGGTCTTCGCAAAAACAAAAATCTTGAATTGTTATTGTTTTTTTTTTATATAAAAATACTCAATGACTTCAACCGGTCCGGATTACTACGTGCTGTCGACAAGCACATTTCTCAGCGTTTCAAAAAATAATTCACTTTAAAATTGAAACTTTCAAAAATTTCAGATCCCGACGCGCCTTCTCGTGCAAAGCCGACGTATCGCGAGTGGCTACACTGGATGGTAGTCAACATTCCTGGCCACGATATCAATTCTGGCGACACTATCGCTGAGTACGTCGGGGCAGGCCCTGGCAAGGACACCGGCCTGCACAGATATGTGTTCCTGGTATACGAACAGCCTTACAGGATGACGTTCAATGAACTTAGATTAACTAACAGGTCGGTAGAAACCGGAGTGTTCCTACTTCATGCATATATTTATTGGAAAGTACCTAATAAGATACCTAAAAAGACGCTCTATAAAAATGAGCAAATGACTTCTACTGTTCTGGTCGGAGGAAGAGAGTGTGTCAAACTTTTACTGACTAAAACTTACTCCTATGTTCTTTCTTCGCCTGCGTTTCAGGTTCCCCTAGGTTCACTTTCGCACAACCCATGGCCCCAGTAGCCTTCGACCCTGCTAGATCTCTACGGCTACTGGAACACTACGCGCCGTCGACGACTCGGGTTTGGTCCGGCCAGAAAGCGAGCCACACATTGCTCGCCGCCCGCGAGCCCTAGATGTGGACTGGTAATCGGGGTCGGGATCGTGGTGGCTAGGGCGTGAAGAAGTTCGTTCCCTCACGTAGCCACACTTCGCTAGCATTATTTCCTCCTCCTTCTCCCATTCTTCCTCGCTCCGAACAATATGACATCTTGTCAATATAAGTTAGAATTTAATTTTAAACTTTATTTCCCAGGTCGATGGCTAACCGTGCATTATTCTCAGTTAGCAAGTTCGCCGAGAAGTACAACTTGGGCGATCCGATCGCGGGCAACTTTTACCAAGCGGAGTACGATGACTACGTGCCGACATTGTATCGGCAACTCGGTGCGAGCGGTCATGCGAGGAGCAGCGGCCAGCGGGCGACGCTGAACTCTTATATGATTGCACTTATGGGTGTTATGATGATATTAGCAGTAAAAGATTGATAGATTAAAATATAAATATATTATACCATATACATTTTTTTCAATGACATAAACCAGTGCTTGACTGCGATCCCACCTGTTGGTAAGCATCGTTGATGGTGAAGAGCACTAGATTACTAGGAGCCTATTCACTCTAGAGCCTCGGAAACACATAAACCATAATCGGACGGAAAGACCGCAGCGCCAGCACGCAAATTATATTTTGCATGTGCTGCCATAAATGCTAACTGCTGAATGCTGAGGAAGTGTCACTTTTACTGACTAAAACGAGTTACCATAATTAGTGTTGCAATCTCTTTTATTTAGATTTCGTAGGTGGGAAAATTTTTCGTTAGTCCATTAAGAGGTTTGTTGCCGCGCTACATCCGCGCTGCGGCCGCGAGTCATTTATTTAAGGCCCGGTTCTACTCATTTCGAACATTTTTAAACCTCTAGAAATCCACAAATATAGAAGAGAACATCATGAAAATTTATTTTATTAAAATTGACTATATGGCCGAGGGTTTGGCAAAAATGAAAACACAATATAAATTAGTTGGCTCGATAAAAAAATCGCAAATCTGACCCTAATTTACGATTTCAAACGTATTTATCTACGAGATTACGTTACGGAAATATTTGAAAGTTACAAAAAAAAAAAAAAAAATTAAGGTGGTTATTTAAAAGCGCTTCGCAAAAACATAAACCTTGAATAGTTATGGTTTCTTTTTATATAAAAATAAAAGCGCTGTTTTGGGGCCGCGAAGACGACATAATCCCGAGCGAAGTTCATCCAAAAAAAAAAACAGTGACTAGAACCGGCCCTTAAATGAATTAACAAAGCAGCGCGACGGCAGCGCTGCAGTTGCGCTACCGTCCCGCGGCACTTCGCGAGTAATTTAAAGGCGCCCTAAAGTTGTGTTCTGTGTATGTTTGTTATTTTTTCAAGCTTGAACAGCTAAATGTTTGGATGAAATTTGGCACACGGGTAGACCATGTCCTGCAATAGCTCATAGGATAAGTATTTTTATTCCAGGAGTATGTTCCCTTGGGACAATCTACTTTTTCGTGGTTAAAGCCGCTGGCAGCAGCTAGCTTGGAGCAAATTATGTAGGACAATCTATCTGTGCAGTGTTGCTATATAGGGTGACCGGTAATTAGTGAACGATACTTAACACGTTGGCGGACAGTAACTGTCACAGGCGTCTAGTATAGCTAAAGTAATACGACGGTACGCCTGTCGACGTCCGAGTTTTTACGTGCATAAAATCAGTACGCCATATGACGACCGATTTTCCATACTATCATAAAGAACGGCATGTTGTAGTGTGCACCATAGGTATAATTAAGACTTTAGTACTGTCACTACACAATTCTCAAAAATTCGTTAAAGAAAGTTCCAGTTCAAGTTTTTTATGGCCTCCTTCCTACGCACACTACTTTCGTGGGCATCTTAGTTACATACAATCGGTCGAGTAGTGCGTCGCTGCGGTGTTCGTGCGTTTTGTAACGTGTTTTCGCCTTTTAACCGCCTTACGACGTTTATGCCTAGAATAGTGCTATCATACATATATTTTTTACAATGCATTGTGACACTACGGCCGTGGGCAATGTATGAAAATAAGTAGTGTCATAGTCGCCGCATTCAGTGAAATAGTACTGTCCACCAACGTGTTAAACACGTGATTGTAGTTATGATAACAAACAACTTTTACTATGGGACCAAATCTGAAATCTCGAAAAGAAGTCTGCTGGTCAGTACATTTGTGTTCGCCTAACTGGTCAAAATGTACTGAACTTGGCTGATTTTTTTTACACGTGTTTAAGTATCGTTCACTAATTACCAGTCACCCTATATATTCCTAGTCATCACCTCGCTAGCCTTTTCCCAACTATGTAGCTTGGTGTCAGCTTCTAGTCTAACCAGATATGGCTTAATACCTGGGTTTAACCTGGAGCGACTGCCTATAAGACCTCCACAACCAGATAAGGAAACGCGATACTCCTGAGATCGACTGACAGTGTTCCTGACTGACTTATAGCATAAGCATAATCAGCCGTTTCATGTTTCCACTTCTGGGAATCAGGCCTCCTCTTAGGCCGTGTTTACGGAGACGCGGCGCGTTGCGCGGTGCGTTAGGCGTTTCGTCGTACATTGTGCAGCAGCGCCATCGCTCGCGCAAACACAAACATATGGCAATGTACGATGGACCGCCCGACGCGCCGCACAACGCGCCGCGTCTCCGTAATCGAACACTTAGAAAGGAGTGATGAATGGGTCACAACGCGGGCCCAGTGCGGGTTGGGGAAGGCAACGTTTATTTAAAAAATATACACCGTTAAATTTTGGTCGTTTTTATCCAGCGGAGGATCGATTCTGTACATGAAACACTATAGATTTGTAAAGATAACAATGAAGAATAAAGTACGTATTTTTTTTTTTCAAACTCGAATTAATTCACATATGTACGAAATTAATTTCTTGAAGTAAACGTCAGCTGAGCGAGGCCAATGAACTGTAGGTAGTTAGTACGCAACGACCGACAGCTCAGAAATTAAGTTCGTACATTAGAAAAAAAGGTACTTTACATGTTTGTGGACGGACCCACGTTAGAGGACTAATACCTACCTAATGTGATGTAAACGCGATAATGTGCCATGTAGACGTGCTAACTAAATTGATTAAAGTCTATTCACTGTCTGTCATCCATATTATTAAATCATGTTTTATTATAAAACAAATTAACACTGATTTAACAAGTCTCGAATTGTTTACTGTACCTAGATACCTACGTGACTTTTTTGTTTCCGAGGTGGGAAATCATCGAATGACTTCTCCTACTGTACCTACGGTATAGCGGGAGGGGCATGTCAGACTTTTACTGACTAAATGTACTATGTCCTTCAGTTATCCTTTGCGTTCTAGGATCACAGATTTCCTAGTCAGATATTCCCTATGGCCCTAGTTTTTTTTTTATGGTTGGTAAAATCATGCAATGACAAATCCCGTCACGAAATAGTGTCACTCTTACTGACTAAAAACCTACCCTGTTCCTTCCCTGCCTTGGTTCCAGGGCCCTGGTATGCATTTTCATACCTCGCAGAGCCCCAGACTAGGCCTCGACCATACTGGGCCCCTACGGTTTGCTGACAACTCCTTGAGGGACATCGGATCTACTGGGCCCCCACAGTTTTTCTGTCATCACTTTGAGGTGCATATGCAAAACTACGCGCCGTCGATGACTCGAGCTTCGGTTGCCGGACGGTTGGACGGGACCCCTGCCTGTGATGGTAGGGGATCGCCTTGCGACTTTCAACGCCCGAAGCATCTGCTTTCGCGGCGACTGGGGCGTGAAGATGTCTGCCCCCCTAGCCAAGTTACAATCGTTTCGTTTTGCGTTAACGCTTGAAGTTGGCCACGCCCCCATCTCCTCTGTTTGAACAAATGAATTGGGGGCGTGGTCAACTCAAAGCGTTAACGCAAAACGAAACGATTGTAACTTGGCTAGGGGGGCTGTTCTCTCACGGCTGATTGCAGCGTGCCCAAGTAGATACCTACATTTCATTGAGACACCTACTACATACTAATATTGCACAGGCTAATGTTTATAAGCATATTTGTATAGGTATGTTTGTTACTCCTTCATACTAAAACGGTTAGCTGGATTTGGATGAAACCTGGCTCACGGGTATAGTAGAGATTTAAACGACGATTTAAAAAAATCCTAAGACCTTTGCGAAGCTGGGGTGAGTCGCTAGTTTTCCTCAACACATACACACACACGCGCACTCAAGGCCATGAGTCCACTTCTGCCATAAGGCCATGAGTCCAGTTCTGCCAAAAAGCCATGGAACCACTTCTGAAAGGGGGGGGGGGACCTGTCGTCCTGGCAAGGCAACTGAAAGAAAATAGGTGTGGTTTTAGTCAGTAAAAGTCTCATCAGTAAAACACGTTGATCCGCCCTACGGTGAGAGAAGTCATTAGATGATTTCCAAACTTAAAAATAAACACTCAAGGCCAACCTGTTGAAGACAACTAAGCATAGGTACCTAAAGTAAATCTACAAACGTCTTGTGGTTTTGTGTTTTACGTATAAAAACCGCATTGATTTACTTTGAACAAAACAAACAATAGGCAAATAAAACACCTCTATGATGTTGGTACTGCCTTTGTTAATATAACCTGATAAGCAGGCTTTAAGAGGGCGTAAAACCACTCTCGTGTCCTTCAGTTGCCCTTTGCATTATAAGACTACGGGTTTGATTTGACAATTCATGTAGATAAAAAGACGAGCTTAACTCAATAATGAGTTTTCTACCAGCAAACCTTTAAGTGACAGACAGATATCACATTCACATACAGAGGGTAGGATCTAGTGTTCAATTTAAGCCTACATAAATATTAAGTCTTAAATATAAAACTATCTTCTGCCAGCGGTTTTGCCCGTGTGAAAATCTGTTTCTACATACAAACTTTGAAACCCCTTTCATCCCCTTAGGGATTGAATTTTGGAAAATCCTCTCTTAGTGTTCGCCTAATACCAACCTATTAAAAAAAAAAAACAAAAAATCCTATCATAATATAATAATATTTCCAGAACTATTACACAACACCGTCTAGTCCCAAGCTAAGCAGAGCTTGTGTTATGGGTATCAGACAGCTGATTATAGATAAATAACACCCAGACACAGAACAAATGATCGTGCTCATCACACGAACATTTGTCCTTGGTGGGAATCGAACCCACGACCTCCGGCATAGCAGTCAGGGCCACTAACCACTAGACCAATAGGTCAGTCAGTAAGAAGAAGCCTTGTAATGCTCAGGGTTCCACACAAACTAAATAAAAGATGAACATAATTTGGTACAACGATTTATGCACAAACACATCAGTTAAATAAGCCAAACAACAAATCCTCCATAAATACCACACGGAAATTCAGTCCTTAGACAAAGGAAATTATATTCATATATGTCGAGATCGAACCCGCGGCGAGCAAACACCAATCCACAGGCTGTGCCTGGAAACCAATCGTTCCTCCTTAACTGCGGCGACTATGACGATTGCTACTTTGTCAGTGGAAAAACGAGTCTGTTGCAACTTGAAGTGGAGTCGAAAACCTCAATCGATGCCCGATCATGAGAGAAACATTAGTCAAATAGACGCAAACACTTACCCCGTTTCTTCCGCAATCAACACTCAACTGTGCATTTACTTAATACACCACAGATAATAATACGTAAGTATTAGTTTGGATTTATTCAAATATAAATGGCTCAATTTCCAAAAGTAAATTAAAACAGTTCAGATGTACACGATAGTTCGAATCCCTTTGTTCTTTTTTCTTTTCAATCATTATGTTACGGGCGGTGTCACCAATTTCCCGCCACCGTCATTTGTCCAACATCCAGTGATGTTCAAATGAAGTGGCGAGCCTGGTGACGCCATCTATTTTAATATTAGGAAACAAGATCCTCCTCATTACAGCCTTGTGCCAAATGTCACGCTCCTAGGCCCAATAGTTTCGGCTGTGCGTCGATATGTCTGTCAGTCAGGTTTTATATAGTTTATATAGTAATAAAGAGGTATACGTACACGTTGTTAGAGCGCAAAGTGCTCTTTTCCTCTCGAAGAGGGGCACGGGTTAACCGCAAAGGAATTGTGGGACTTCTTTTTGTTTTTTTTTTTCAGAATATTTTTCCTCTTACTGCTTTTGAGGAGCTAGTGGCTAAACAATGTTAATATTAAGCCGCTAATTCCATGGTTCACTAAAACGTGTCGAGGTCTTTAGGTAGATGGATGTCCAGTTAAATACACTGGTACAATCAAGAGCATAACTCATCTCACGTAAGGAGCAACCGTAAAATGATCTATGTCTGCTGGTAAATTCAATGTCCCAGAGTTACAAATAATTTTAGAGATAGAACTCTAGAAAACGAATATGGTAACTATTATTTAGACAAACGGAAGAAGAGCGTTGACTAATTAGTAATAGGGTTTCGTTGGTTATTTTTTTAGATATGGAACCCTAAAAGAGTAGTGTAGTGTACACACCAAGAGTAACACCCGTATTTATAAAGAAGTAATCACTCGTTGCTAAGTAATTTCTTATTGAGTAATTACTTGACGTTAGAAATCTTCATTCAAATTTTAAATTTTTTCTTAAATATAGAATACAAAATTTTTTTTAAGTAGTTACTTTTACTCAAGTAATTAGTTTTACTAACTATAAATACGGGAACTTTGGAACACGAAACATTTAATAAAACTCCGAGCATATAATACAGTAATATTATAATTATTATATTTTTTTAAATCAACAACTATTTACAGAACACTGCTATAGTGGACGCCAGATAAATTTGCAATAAAGTACATTGACCTTTTTCTAATATTTCCACGTTGGTCCCCGAAAGACAAACAATGAACTATTTTTTGTTACTAGAAAATATAAAGGATTACGTAATAGGTAGATGTCGAGCTTTATATCTGTTTTCTTTTAAATTAAGAATGGCAAAAAATTTAAAAAAGAATGAATATACTTTATGGCAAATTGGCGCCTACTTCACCAACTCACTAAACGCCTAGACTCTTGTACAATAGCGGTACGTAGTCGTCGAACTGTGCGCGGTAGAAGTTGCCGGCGACAGGCGCTCCGAGGTTGTACTTCTCGGCAAACTTGTTTGTGGAGAAGGCTGCGCGACCATCGATGGACCTGGTGACAAGGATATTACCAAATTAGTGTTATAGTCAAACTCAAAACTCAAACTCAAAATCGTTTATTTAAGGCCTATGTTACATAGGTACTTCTAAAACGTCAGAAGCTGGCGTACGGTTCCAATTGGTCGTTTTCTATGGAGAAGAACCGGCAAGAAACTCCATGGTTACTTTTAAAAAAGTGATGAAGGAGAGTGAGTGAGAGATATAGTACCTAAGCCGTAACCAACCATATAATGTTCCCACTGATCGGATTCAGCCCTCCTCTCTAGAAGATGCCGTAATTCACCACGCGGGCGCAGTGTCGGTTGGTGCATGTGACATACACTATCTATATCTTCTAATTTTGGTTTATTTTAGGGGTAAATGACATTTCGATGGCTGATACGGTCAGGGCCACTAACCGCTAGACCAACAAGCCAGTCGAAATCTCAGTACTTACTTGTTAGTCAAGACCTTCTCATCAAAGCTGATCTTCCCCGGCTGCTTGTACAGGATGTACACGTATCTGTGGATGCCGGTGCCCTCTGGCGGGCCGGAGCCGATGTAGCCGGACAGCACCTCGCCCTGACTGACGTCTCCACCAGGGATGTTGACGACTAACCAGTGGTGCCATTCACGGTATACCGGCTCGGGTCCATCGTAGTTGTCGGGGTCTGAGGAAGTTGAGAACAGTGTTACTTTGGAACCAGTCATTTGATATAGTACAGAAGGGAATAGGTACTTTTTAGGGTATCGTACCTACCTCAAAAGGAAAAAACGGAACCCATAAAGGATCACTTTGTTGTCCGTTTGTCTATCTGTCATAAACCTTTTTCCCGCGAACGCGTAGAGGTATCGAGCTTAAATTAAAAACATATACTCAAGTTTGTGGTCCCTTGAAGGTGTGGAAAAATCAAACTTCTAAGTTAACGAAAAAAGAAAAGATTCGGTCGTTTATATTGCGTTTAAGTTACAAAAAAAAATAAAAAAAATAACTGATTTCATTGGTAAGTTTGTAAGGAGGTTTCGCCCTCAATGCGCGAGTCCGACTCACACTTGTCCAGTTTTTTTATAGGCTCTCACGTGACCACTATGTCACATGATGGTAAGCGATGATATGATCGACGATAGAGCACGCTTTCGTTAAAGAAATTAATCTATTCTATGTTGTTGCGGCGTATAGAACATTCTCATTGGAAACATCGCAGACTATCTTGTTTATGTGAGTTTGTGACCGCACCTACAATACAAGAGCAATTCCTAGTGTAGGGCTGCATTAAAAAAAAAAACCCCATAAAATGCGACAACCGCAACGGTCACAAATAAATTTTGCGGTTAAGTCAAGGATTTCAGAACGAGCGTGTAAGGTATGACAATCGATACTATTTTTTTAAAATTGTTGATAGGATCGCGCTTGACCGCTATCTCATCTGATGGAAAGCGACGATGCGCTTGATCATGGAGCGCGCTTACCTAGAAGTAACCTATTACTCTTGACTTAAAGATGTCCGGGTTGTAGCCATCAGGAAACACAGACTCCGGCAGAGAATTCCACTCCTTAGTTGTACGCACAATGAATGTTCCCAAAACGTTTTATGCATATAGGTGGGATGTCCACCATGTACCGGTGGCGCTTCGGCCTGCGCTGGCAGTCCGATGATGGAACGGGCTAGGCGGAATTAGGCTACGCCAATTCCGATGAACACTCCCCGAAATGCATCCGGTAGAAAACTGACAGGCTAGAAACTCGGCGTCGATCCTCAAGACTTTGAAGCTTCGACTCGTCAAGTGCATCAACTTTCCAGATACGTGGTCGCCAATCCAAAGCCCAATCGACCGCCTGTTTATTGGGCAATATGCCCTGCCCACTGCCACTTAAGTTTAGCGATTCTTTGGGTTATGTTGGTAACCTTAATTCTCTTACGTGTTCCATGAAACTTGAAAAAGGGATAGTGCTGTTAGTCACGTATAGCTGCGTTTCTTTCTCGCACAAAAAGTGATGGCAGTACCAACCTGTGAAGACAAGAGTGTAGAAGCTGTCGGGGTCAGCGTTAAAGGACACGCTGGGCTGTTCCTTCACCTGCGTCGGAGTCAGCTCATTACCCAGAGTCGCGACGGCACCGCTTGGATAATTCAACTAGAATTATGGAGATAGTATTAGATGACAAATGATACTCGTAAATGATATTTGTTTTTCAAGTAGGTTTAAAAAAACTCTTTAAACTATATAAGGCTGGTGTTTCTTAGCTGACTACCCTGAGAAGAAACTCCGAAACAAACTCAGGGGTCAAAGTCTCTTTTAAAGTCCATACAGTAAATATGTATTGGTCAAATCACATGAGGACCATGCAGATTTGTCTGAAATGGTCTTTTGAAGAAAGAGCCATACAGATTTCAGTGGACCTGTCCAGTCAGTGCAAGCATTTGTCAGTATTCGCAGAGCTCAACACAGACACTATTAGTAGAAAAGCTACCTGGGTTGTAGAAGTCAGTTAGGGTCTTGGGGATAGCATGTAGTAGCACCAGTAGACAATATCTAGTTGGAAATATGCTATATTAATGAGTGCCATACCAAAAGCATGACAGGCCCCTGACAGGGCTGAGGGAAAGTTTGAAAATGTCAAAAGGTCACAGCCCATTAGAGCCACCCGGAATTCACTCCGCATCGCCTCGCCTTCTGCGGCTAGTAACATTTATATTTATGGACTTGTATGGGTATGTACTCACAGATATATGTGTGTACGTGTTTTTTGACAGACCTGAGAGATAACTTAAGAAACATGGGTGAGTTTTAGTCAGTAAAAATCTGATACTTCCTCTCGCTCTACCCAGAGCTGGTGGAGTTTTTTATGGTTTCTCACCTCAAACAAAAAGGTACCACTTACTTTGTTCTTTATTACGCAAAAGCCATTAATATTACCACTGTTTTAAGTACACAGTACAAGTACGAATGAAGTACTACCTAAGAACTTCATTGTATAATAAAGTACAGCCATGTTATCGGGTTAACGCCTACGATTGGAAAACAATTTAGCTACACTCGAATGCTAGTTTTATATTTTCTTTAGTGACCGACTAAAATACGATTTGCAGCCGAAACTGAATGTTCGGCTCGTCTTCCAGTTTCGGCCGTACCCGAAACCGAAACTGACGTGGTGACGGAAACCCTGACCAAATATAAAAATAATATTGCGATTTAATAATATGCTTGGTTGTATAGAATCCTCTGTCTCCAAAGCTCTTCACAGCAACGCTTGAAGAAGTCTTTAAAAATCTAAATGAACACTGGCGAAACAAGGGCATTGTCATTGGGGAAAGAAGATTAACTAATCTACGCTTTGCTGATGACATTGTCCTATTCTCGTCTTCGGCGGCTGAGTTAAACGTTATGCTTGAACAACTGAGCCATGCAAGCCTTGAGGTCGGACTCAGAATGAACATGACAAAGACAAAGTTAATGACGAACAGCACTAAACGTAAAGTAGACATCGAGGGCGTGGAGGTTGAATATGTCCATGAGTATATATAACTCGGCCAAATAGTCTCTTTCCAGGCGAGGCAAGACAAAGAAGTTGCTAGACGCACCGAGAACGCCTGGAAGAGCTATTGGTCGATGAAACATTTGATGAAAGGATCTCTTCCGCTTTCCCTTAAAAGGAAACTCATGGACATGTGCATCCTTCCCACCCTCACCTACGGAGCGCAAACGTGGTCATTAACGAAACGTCAAAAGTCCGCACTCGGGGTCTGCCAGCGAGCAATGGAACGAAGTATTCTCGGGGTCAAAAGGACAGATCGCATAAGGAGCACTATACTTCGTTCCAAAACACAAATCGCAGACGTAGGTAACTCAGCCGCCAAACTAAAATGGAACTGGGCAGGTCACATCTGCCGCATGTCGCAACTAAATTGGGCAAAGGCAACTACTGATTGGATTCCGAACAGCAGGAACCGGCGACGCGGCAGGCCCAGAAGGAGATGGCGTGACGAATTGGACTCCTACCTTAGGGATTGGCCAGAAGTGGCTAAGGACAGAAAAGAGTGGAACAACGGAAGGGAGGCCTTTGCCCTGCAGTGGGACACAACGGGCTCATAATAACTAAATAAGATGGATGGAGAGGGAGAGGGAGGCTAAAGAAAAAATGGATGGATTGTGTTAAGAGAGATATGAAGCATGAAAGGTGTTTTATAAGTGCCCATGTAGGCCTATGTAAAATAAACTATTTTGAGTTTAAGTTTGACAGGATAGAATATAAATAAAAGAAAAAAACGTGTTGCATTGACCTCAAATAACATGGCAATAGACAGGAAGATGATGACTAAATAATCGAATAAATGTCGACGATCACATAAAAAATATAACATACATAGACGAAAGAGTCAGTCAGTTTTCAGGTATCCATCACAACTGTCATCTCATAGACGCTAGTTTCGGTCGAACCGAATATTTGGCCGCATTTTGGAACACCCAAGTTTTATTTGCCGAAACTTGCCGAAGCCGAATCCGAATCGTTGGTCCGTCTCTTACTTAAACGAGGACTCGAGCCACCTAGTAGGCAGCTGGTGCGTGCTTAACATGCATTTTTCGGTTTCCATCTTATCAGTGAATTACCTTGTAGATAGGTATGCATTTTTGTATAGGGTAAGTAGTAGTAGTAAGTAGTTAGGGCTTATAGGCTGATAAAATGACAATTCCATCATTATCATCTCCGCCGAAAGATCTACGCGAGTCTCACTACAACGACAGGTCCTGTGCGTTTCGCATCCACCGCATTCACGCGACCTTCATCAGGTCATCAGTCCATATTGGAGGCTTTTAACTCTGCGTCTTCTGGTAGGTCGTCACTTCAGAACTTTTCGGCCTCATCGACTTATCTAATCCGCGAGCAATGTATCCTGACCACTTGTCACTTAAGTGCCGCAACCGTACCTACCTAAATATCTTTTAGATCAAGGGTCTATATTTTATATTCAGTAGGTTTGTTTTAAATTTCTCTATCACGGTTGAGACAATTTAGGCAATATAAATTCAGTGATAAGTGTGCTGTAGATTTTGTTATTATATCAATCTTTGTGTGTTTAAATCATTGATTGATTACGTTTTATCATAATGAACGAATTAATGAATGTTTTCGCATTTCTACTGATACGACATAATAATGTAATCAATTAGTTAACATTATTATCTCGTCTATAATCTGTCTCGTAAATCAGGTAAGTAGTAAAATTAATTTGGTAGGTCTGTGGAACGATGACCAGTACCTCTACCATGAGTTTTAAGCAATAGTATTCGTCGCTACTCGATATCGACGCCGTAAATATTTTGTATGGCAAATTTTGGTTCTGCAAGTGACCGCTAGAGGCGCTGCAAAATTTGCCATACAAAATATTTACGGCGTCGATATCGAGTAGCGACGAATACTATTGCTTAAAACTCATGGTAGAGGTACTGGTGAGGGTTGCGGGAATCTGATGGATTCGAACAGCACAGGATCGGTTGCTTGGGCAATATTTGGGCGAGGCCTATGTTCAACAGTGGACGTCTTTCAGCTGAAATGAGGGTAATGCAAGGTGGACCGATGACCTGGTGAGAGTCGCGGGAATGCGGTGGATGCGAGACGCACAGAACTGTTCGTTGTGGCGACACTTGGGGGAAATTATGGGAGTAGGTCTATACTAGTAGCACGTAGGTACCTACTTAGGTAGATAATTTTCATTTACGTAATTCGTAGCTTGGGAATGGGATTTGGATCCAACGCTTACTTACGACGTACTTAAGTACTTGCGGCCACTAGATCATGGTTTCACATGTCTCTTTTAATGACTAAAACCCACTTATGTTCCTCTGTTTATCTTTGCGTTCGAGGACTACGGGTTAACTTTTTAGAAATTTCCCATGGCTCTACTCTAGCGGACATTGGCCCTGCTGGGCCCCTACGGTTCTGCTCGCCGTAGGGCGTCCGGCCGTCCGGTTAGGACCGAACCCTAGTCGTCGATGGCGCGTATTGTTACACGCGCGCCAAGAGATTTCAACAGTTCAACACGGGTTAGTTTAGGATATAGGTACAATGTGAAATAATAGATATATGTATAGTTTTTTAGTAACTTACCTCAATGTTGAAGGTAGGTGGTGTCGGGATGACATCCGGCACGATCTTGCTCGCCTCAAACGCTTGCGCTACCACTGACATGGTTACTGTCCTAAAAATAGGAAGATATATTATCAGATAACATTATAAAAAAAATTACAGAAAAAGTGGTGCATTAGTTAAGAGTGCCCGTTTGATATCCAAGGTTGGCGGTAAGTGATCCATAATGTTCCAAAATGGGTGGACCTAAATTGAATCATCAATTATACATAGATGGAGTAGCTGTATTAGTCATGTAACGAGATTGGAATAGGTAGGAATAACCTAAAGTTCGTGGAAGTATAATTAACATAGGGTTAATTATTTTCTTACTCTAGATCTAACTTTTCAAAAAAAAAAGCCAATGCAATGACATTGATATCACGTAGACAGGCACCTTCTAGACTAGACTTTACGTCAAAAAAGATAATTATAGATCCAAAAATTAGCACGCTTATGATACCTAGGTAGGTAAATTAGGATACAAAAGGTGTGAAAATAGTATGTAAGCGAAAAACCTACCTTTTTGCACGGCTGCTTCAACAACACTGAATATGAAACTCATGAAAATTGCAAACGCGAATATGATTTTACAGCCAATCGGGCGCACGTGAACTTACTATGCACCTCTCTTTCTTTCATCTTTCAAAAGAAAGAGAGGTAGTCTCCTCAGTAAATAAAAATGACCATTTTGTTACTCAAGATTAATTGAGTGTTGATAAAAATTCTGATAACCCTGACATTGTACTCTAAATTGATATGATGTCCAAATAAATATGTACTTAACAGCAAGTTATGTCATTGTTTTATGATAATTTTTGACTGTAAAAGAGACGTTATAGTCTTTTATTTTGTCTGTTATAGAATTATATTTATTATGTCATGTTAGATAGAATTTGGCCTTGTTACAGGCCATGTTCCGGAGCGAGAAGCAGGCGTTGCGGGCAGGCGGTCGCCTCCTTTTGCGAAGCAGTAATGCTAGCAAAGGAGGAGGCCGACTGCATCAGGCAACAGCTCTCACGCCGCAGCTGCCGCCGTAATTCTGATCACGATTTCCAGCCACCGTAGGTACGGACTTGCGGACGGCCGGCAATGGGTAGCTCGCTGTCTGTCCGTCTGGTAACAGTCCGGACCGAGCCTAAGTCGTCGACAGCGCGCACTGTTCCCGAGCGCCTCAAGGAGTTGTCAGCAAACTGTAGGGACCCAGCAGGAGTCTCTGGGGAGGTATGAAAATGCATACCAGGGCCCTGGAACCAAGGTAATGAAGGATCGGGGTAGGTTTTTAGTCAGTAAGAATCTGACACTATTCCCCGCCCCGCCCAAGGGTGGGTGATGTCATGGCATGACTTTACCTAACATAAAAAAACCCCTAAGGGGGTAAACCGACTTTTACGCGGGCAAAGCCATTGGCAGAATCGAGATTCCTGAAAGCCGCCTTGATCTCCTCTGACAATAATCTTAATTTTGAAACTCGATTTAGTGTTTGTCTCTTATATTGATAATTTGCCAGTCCTCCAATACCATCTCCTATCAGTATACTGGAAGAGTTTCAACGTAGTCAATCAAATACAGCAGGTATCTCCTACTTCGGCCTTCCCGTCCGATTACAATTTAGGAATCTTCAGGCTACAGATAATAAGTTCATAATATTATGATTGTACTATTCTAAACTTCACCATTAACGATTGCATCATTGCTTAAAATGAGGTGGGAACCCAATCAAGCAATAGTATATTAAACGATTTCAATAAAACAATCTTGTGTTTGTCAAATTGTGTCATATTTAAATTTACGAAAACTTCCAGTAGAGTCTGGCCCGAAATCAAGTAGTTATGTTATGTGCTATTTTATAGATGGGGTAAAATTTAACAAAGAAAAAATCATGAAAATATTTTTGATAAACAAACATTTTATTATTTTTTAAAACAAAATCTAATGAAACAAGTAGTAACAACAAAATAAATCAAACAGAGCGTTATTATTAATGCACACACAATAATATTAATACAAACAAAACTAATGTGAAGTCTAATAATTCTAGGCGAATAATTATTATGCCAAACTAATTATGACTTTAATCCATTTAATAATACTTACAGTAGTTACAATTTTACAAGTATGAATTATCATTATTTAACTAATTACGATAAACCTATTATTATAGAAATAGTTTTATACATTCTTATGTAACTAATTATTTATCAATATAATGGAAATTTAATTATACAAAATATGTAGTATTAAACTTCTGATCAAAATTTGACAAATATGTTTCTGCCTAAGATATTAACATATAAGAGAATCAAACCACAAAGGAAAAATGCTCAAACACTTTTTTTTTAGAAAATTGCGTAATAGTAGTACATATTACCTATTCTTAGTTACAAATTTTATCGACTAGGATACCACATTATATATTTTTACCACTCAAAATAATTTACAATTTAGGAATTCTTATTAAGAATTATTTTCTATGGCGATGTATCTGCCCAGCCAGCTCAGATTGGATTATGATGATGATTTAGTAAGTCAACAATACAATCAAATAATATTTGCTGTAACTTTTCACTAACTCTCGAAATATGAAGAAGCAGTGACGAAACATAGACGTACTCGAGCAAAAATTTATCGATCAAAATATTGAAGCCTATATTGTCGTTACTGTCTATAATATATATTCCTAAAGAATAAATAAATAACAATAAATATTTTTGTCGAATAACCACGATTTGCCTGAAACTGACCGACAGCAATCTCTCACACAAAGATTGGTGGCATTTCATAATATCAGCGCAACAGAGGGATCTGTGTGGTGTAAGAGCACATTTCTCAAGCACTAGCAAGCAATCCAGTGGAATTGTTGTAAATACAAGAAATGGTCTATGGCCACCGGTGAAGGTAGTACAATATACCGAGACGACTGACATGAAGAAAACCAAAGTGGCATAACATGATGACATGGCAGAAACTCCGTCTGCGGTATCAACACAGCACTAACTTCAACTGCATTAGATTTTGGATTACTTGCCAGCGTCGATACTATAATGCTACGTCTTAATACTGTCAAATTACGACAAAATTATTAGAATACTTTGTCACATACATTTAACACATAAATCAGAATATGATCAACATTCAACTATATAAAATCAAACAAAACTTTATAGTTGATAACGAAATAAAATTTTTGCGAAACAATTACTAAAGTTGTTAAAGTTACAACTTTCGGCAATTTTGTCGTAATCGAATATTTATGACGTGTCATGACATAGGCTTAACATATCTTTCTCAACTGTCAGATCAGAATCAAATGATTTCAGAATTTTAATTGGATTTACATAAATATAAATTATTTATACATATTTTAAATAACCCAATACTGAGATATGTTATTACTAAAAAAAAAAATTTTAACGGCTGAATTTGATTTAAGATCCATAAAGCATAAAATACTGAAGCTATATTCACTAGAAGAAACTGGAAGACAAGCAATCTTTGAACAGCGTTGATATTAAGAAAATATTACGAAAAACTAAACGTTAAATTACGCGTTCATGATTTGAAACGCCGTTTAAAATTATATTTACACAGATTTCCCGGCCTGACCTCCTCGTTGTTTAAACATTACAAATTAACGATGACCGACGATATATCTATAATCTATTGTTACATTGGATAATATTCTTATAATCAGTCAGTCCTTGGATTACTATGTTAGATACAATCGATGAACTGTGTCTGATCTTACTAACGTCCGATTAGTTTACCCTTTCATTTATAGTCAAAAGTAATTCCATCATCATTGATAAAGATAATGGAACAAGAGACAGCATTGTTAGCAAAATCAGAACAGTTAGCCCTAAAATCAGTATCAGAAATATTCTAGACAACTTGGACGGTAGCAAAAGCGCTGAATGTAACTTTCTTTGGTGGTTCCGCACTACAGGTTCTGACTACCGACCTCTTCGCTCCATCGTGCCCGTTCATCTTTAGTACTGGCTTCAGATTTGCCACATCACCGTGAGACTGCGCCTTAAATCTACCAATCGTGTTACTAGGGTTACCCAGATCTCTTAACTTATTCGTTAACCCAGTTATTCTATGTGAAATGTTCGTATAGTTGTTCTTCTTAGGATCCATCTGCTGTTTCTTCGGCTCGCTTAACTTCTTAGGTATTTCCAGGCTCTGTAGTGACGTGAATTTCCTGTGATCTGTGTTAAGTAAGTTCCTCTTCATGTCCGTGTTCGGTCGTGGGAGTCGAGGCGGTCGTTGGAGGAAATTATTTGGTCTGAATGGCATCGGTGCTAATTTTGGCTTCTGTTCGCTTGGCATTCGATAATACTGAGGTACTGGCTCCAATCTTTGTGGTTTCCGTAGCGTCAGAGCCATCGCCATTTTGGTTGGTCGTGCGAGGCTGTCGAAAGCCGTCGTCGAAAACTGGGATCGGCTGCTTTTCCACTCTTCGCGGTCAGACTCGTAGCCGGTCGCTGGAATTCAGAAACATACTTTTAGAAAATTGTTTGTTACATACGTTAAGGTGCTATACACTAATAGACTACATGTTCAGTAGAATAAAACCAACAGTATTGCTAAGCTCCGGCAGCACGTAAAAACCAGTCTCCAATAATTCCGTACTGTGCAAAAATATTTGCTATTAACCAAGGTGGCTCTTTACCAATATTTATCGTAAAACACTTATTCAAACAAGTCGTGCTTAATTTACAGGTTGGTTATACAAGATGGACCTCACTTCTTTCAAAAATAAACGAATGTATCGGAGACATAATTATAATGAGTACGAATATTAATAAGGCAACGAGGCAACTTAAGGTTCATAATTATATGTTAGAACTGCGTAATTTGTGGGTTGATATGTAAATAAGTCAGAATTCGACACAAGCCTTACATCAACTGATAGTTTGAATTCGGAACACGCACGCTTCCGTGCTCCCGCGCATACGAATCAGTTGCGAGTTTTAAATCAAGACATGAGTGATGGAGATGACCTAGCTGATCACATAGCAAGGATGCTGACTGTTTACAGGAAAATAATGTTTTTTTTTTTTACTTTAATTTAGTAAGTAATTTAATTCTTTGTTCTTACTGAGAACTCTAGATGTTACGAAGAATTTTACTTAGATTTTAAAGATAAGTTTAATAAACTATACTAAGAAGTCGTCTGCGTAGTCTTACATGTTTTCTAGCAGACTTCCTAACTTTCTAATCACATCTCTGAGATGAACGTTAGCTCGTTAAATGTGAGCTCCATTCATAATTAAAGACAAGACAATAAGAATTCTGATTTAATGCCTTACTAATATTTTTTGCTGAATCTGCTTAATCGCCTTTTGAAGATAAAATAGGTTTATGACTGTTGGTTTTCTATTCTCAAGTATGCTGCCGTTTATTGTACTACGTTAGTAACAATGCCAAATCAATCGTTTGTTTTACTCTTTAAAACCTGTACCTAACATTTCATACTTTGACATCGAGATCTTAATATACCTAACTATTGATGAACCCGATAATTTAAAAGTTAAATCTGCGATACGATCTGAATTCGAAATGGCAAGGTGATTTTATTGTTCTACAACATGTTTTAATCAATGTTTCAATTGTAGAGAATGATAAAGAGAAGTACAATAAATATTTGATATAACAGGTAAAGAAAAGAAACGTTGGTCAAGAAATTGTCAGTCTTTGAACGTAAATCTGCATACAATAATTCCTTCTACAATCAAGAATACTATTTCCAAATCCAATATCAAACGTAAACACCTACTCCCCTACCGAGGTTTTCTGCTGAATATCATTGTTGAACTTCCCTCTGGGCTCTCTTACTAATGTGCTAAGGCTATATCAACTACGGTTACTACTTACAAATTGTTTCCTCTATAAGTTTTTTTTGTGAAATATCGCAAGGGCCAATACTATGTCCGCATCAAATTGACCTCCAATTTCCTAGTCTCTTAGCATGTTATTAAAATATTAAAAGTTCATTTATTTCGCAAGCTTGCCTTCTGAATTCGACCGGTACGCAACCTTCAAACTAACGATTGGATTTCAATATAGGAGTTGAGATGAGTCTCAAAATTCGATCAGTAAGCTACAACCAAAATTAAAATAAAACCTTGATATTTGGACTGCATTTTTGGTATTTGTGCCAAATTCCAATTTGATAATGGTTTGGTTATAATTAGTAGATTTTACATAATATTACTACAGTTTTAAGATTTGATTGAAGAATGAAAACGTGCCGTGCAAAGACCGTAAAATCGTACCGTTACTAACATTATAGGACTACAGTTTTATAGCTTTATCCAAGCACCCGCATACTGAGCTAACTATTCTAACTAACAAACAGTTATAAATACTAAAGATGTAGATGTTAAAGATAAGGGAACTTTAAAGGACAAACTATTTATTACATAGAAATAAAACCTTGATTATGTTGTAACTGAACAAGGCCATTATATTGGTACTGGGGACGATATGTATATTATTATTAGCAACTGCAGCCATAGCTATAAGGACTTCCTCAGTAAACATGCTCTAAAAAAAGGTTGAAATGGTCTATTTAAATTACTGGTTTTAGAAGGATGAGTACAGTCCTTCGGATGTTTTAATCACTGGTTTATTTTTATTATACCTGAAATAAAAAGCAGTGCAAGTGAGAGGAAGGACTTAAGTAGTTTATTTGTTAATGGTTCAGCGTGTCAATATTAATGCTAAAAACTTTGTTTAAAGAAGTGAAAAGGCTGTTATTAATGATAATAATGTAACTGTTATTAACTTTATTGAACCTGCGAAGACGTACGGTATGAAAAATATAAAATCTGTCTAACTCACGATTGTGAAAAATATAAAGTTTATGCTTGTAAGAAAAACCGCTAAATTATTGTAATAAGAGATCAGGGTTACAGCAAACGTATATGTTACATTATCCAACCATGAAGGACAGGTTCGATTCCCGCGCGTGTCACTTTACTCCTCGCTTCCGTGACTACTGACAACTGTTGCATGACAATCTGTGTCACTGGAATTATGATATACTACTACTCGTACTACCGAACCAACCCGATCATAATCTGTGGTTATAAGATTGACTGTCTATGATGGTCGGTTTGCGTTCCCTTCCTTATTTATTATACTATTTCGTCTGTGAAGATTTTTTTTATTTTTTATTTTGATTAAAAGATATTTATATTTATTTTACTGTTAATTCTCGCTAAATACTCTCCAGCATTTGAAGGTATATTAACAGTTTGTACGTGTTATTGGCAAAATTGTGGTGACTCTTCCACAAAGGCCATTAATCAAAAGTTGAAGTTGAAGTTGAACCAACCCGACTTTATACAGACGCAAATTTATTTGCGGTAGATTTTACAGAAAAAAATCTTTCATCCAAACGTTTTCTTGACTATTACGAATACAACAAAAAGAATAAAATCCCCTGAATCCTTCAAGCCGTTCTTAACTAATGATCTATTGGACATGTTGCAATTGATTCTTATTTAATATAGGTTTGTTACTTCCTTCGTTGAAATCCTTCTAAAGTGAATATAGTGTCTGATTCTTCCTAATCTAATTCCGTCGTTTCATCCCATTTTGAGTTCAGCTCAGTATTGTCTTCTTCCATTTTTAATAAACGGTCATTATCTTATTTATTATTATACCCCTTTTCCTTCATTTATCATTATTTTCTTTACACAAACTGCTCTCTATCAACCTCTAACTTATTTACCCGTCTTATTTATACAGATTTACACGTAGGTGAGTCATTAAGGAATCGTCTTACCCCTTTCACTTTGTGGTCAATATGGCTGACTAATTTTGACAGTGACATTCTGGCCTGAAAATTTTAAATTTCGAACATCCGTATTTGCATATTTTTACGCAATGGTTTTTAGTTTGAGTTTTACCACATATTCGTCATCTTTACATCCTGTAGGGATATTAAGACAATATTAAATGGAGAGGAAAATCCTTTGTTTATGTTGGTGATTCTTTATTTAATTTAGTCTTGTGACATCTTAGAGTTTCATCGTAATATTTAGGACATTTTTCGAATTCTTAACTTTTACTTTCTGTTGACATGACATAAATAAATTGCACAATTAGACAATTTAATAATTCTGCCTACAAATAGTTAAGCTATGACATAGGATAAAGTCCCCTCTCTAATTTATTATTGGCTTCTCTACTTCTTAAAAGAAAATCTTATCTGATGGATATGGAGATAAAGAGAGTAGTAGATTCGTAAGCTGTTTATATTGCTGTCAACAAATTGGCACCATAATCGTAAAATTTAAGCGTAAAACGTATCTCAATCGAGACTTCTTTGCTAAAGTATCTCCTTTTTACTGGCAACGGATTTTAATTATAGACATGGTTTTAGTACGAAGTACCAGAGTGTTTTTATTTAGTTAATCAAGCTTCCTTTAAGAATTGACATTTATAAACAAACCTAAATGCCACTACTTGGGAATAGACGTACGCTGAATAATTAATCAGACTATGCTATTAATTTGGAAAATTGATGTTAATTAAAAAAACTGACAAAAAAATTAAAATAATTTGTGGATGTGTCATGTAATAGAAATGTTATCTAACTTTTCATTCTGTCTTCATTATATTTTTTATTTTGTTAACTTCGATTTACTAGCAGGAAGTAATTTATCAGCAGATGAAAAATTTGTTGAGCATCTCTGTCACTTTAGGTTATTATACAACATGCGCGAATGGAACCCAGTACATTTTCCTACCTAAAAAAATTGCCTATATTTGATTTTAAATTAATGGACAGCGATCGAAACACTACACTCTAAAACACAGATCGTTGATGTGGCTCTGAAGGCTGTGTAGTATAAATAGGACTGAGGCTGGACATGTCTGCCAGATCTCTAGAACTATAGGGGACTTAAAACACAAAATTTGCACTCTGTAACCTCGAAATAGAGTCACGGTAGACCACGTAAGAGATGAGGGGACGATTTAGGTGTCTTTCTTATGAATTGGCAAGACGTGGACTAGAGCTGGAAACTATGGAAGAAATAGAGTGAGGCCTTTGCCCAGCAGTGGGATTTGACAGGCTAGATATAATATATAATGTAAACCTTAACAATGACATGTTTAATTATCAACATAGAAATCCATAGTAAGATTTATATATTGTAGTTGGATACGGACACATATTTATTACATAATAAAACTTTATGATGATTTAACAATTTGTACTAAAACCCATTCTTTATTGCTGAAGCTTCAATTAACCGCTTTACCTTTCACATTCAGAACCTTATGTCTTACACAATAGAGACTATAATACGATCTATATTCGACTATATAGTATACCTTTGACATTTGCCGTACCTTTGGCCCATTGTGGTATGAACCAATCAGTAATATGCGGTTTTGCAAGTTTAGGTACTTGTATTTTGACAGATCCTTTCTTTAGAGGTTTGTGTAACATCAAATAACTTTTCTCGGTATGGGTGGAGTGAGAAGGAAACTCTAATTAAACGCATCATTTTAGATCTACAAAACTATTGAATTCCATGAATTGCTACTTAGCCCTGTTCCTCTCTCCTAATTTTTGCTGTACCCGACAGGGTCCATATTGGTCTGTGACGATTTTCAACACCATCAATGTACATATATGGATTGCATTAAAATATTGAGTATTAATATTCAATTAATTTTGACTAGAACTGACTAAATCCCCTTCGTTCGTTCAGTTGCCTTTTGCATTCCAGGGCACATTAACTTTTTTGAACAACCTCGCAGCCCCAGAAAGCATCGGTCTACTGGGCCCGGTTAATTTTGCTGACATAATCTTTGAGGGGCATTTGGAACACAGCGAGTCGACTTGGGTTTGGTTATTATCAGACGGTCGGACGGCAAGCTACCCATTGCTTACCGTCGTAATAACAACATCACTTCTAGTATACCCACATGTCGTCAACAATGCTTTTAAGTGTAACATTGTAGGGGACAAGCAACTATCTCGTGGTTCAAGCGTAACTGCTACGTGGTGTTTTGGGTTCAATTCCTGGGTTGAGCAAAACGTGCTATTAGGTTGTTCTATTAAGAATGACTCTGAAACAGCCCGGAGTTATGAAGTTGGTGGTGTAACACGCCTTGAAGAGCACATAAAGCACTGCCATTGTACCCATAGATTTAAATTTATTTAAAAGTTGTGTTACTTTTTTGGTGTACAATAAAGCTTATTCTATTCTCTCCGGAGATTAGGACAGAAAAATCAATATCGTATATTTTTTTGTACATCTTTGTAAACAATTTTCGTCTCTTAATATTGCACCTACTTATTAATTTCTGCATTAGGCAATTAACGCACGGCACCGCGCACCGCCGCGGGAAGTAGTGGCTGTAAAGCAGGTTTCATCCGCTCGACCGCGCGCTCGGGCGGTGTGCGTGTGTTAGGCACCAAAGGATTTATAAGAAGCCAATGCTACATGATCCTTCACCACACACCGCGGCGGTGCGCGGTGCCGTGTGTTAATCGCCTTACTCAAAGGTTGCTTAGTAGAAAAGGCATTGAGTACGTCTCTTTTCTTTTTAGTGTGCCTAAAGTATTAAATATGTTGACGTAACGGTATATTTGCAATTTGCATTGACAACTGTTTGTCGTTCCTTCAAAAGGGTTAAAGGTCTTTAGCTTGTCTCGATGTCGATACTTCTTAGTTTTATTTGCTTTCAGGCCTTGTTTAGTTTTATTGGAAGGTGTGGTAACGTCTCGACGTAAAAAGCTTTATATGACAGTAATGTCTTTAGTTATAGTAGTTGGTGGTGACAAAGTAGCAATGCGTTTAAAAAGAGTATTTTATAAAGATGGTCAATCTTCTTCTTGTGGTTTTATACTACTATGAAGTTGTTGTTGGTTTTCCGCCTCTTCTTTTAAACCATCTTTATTGCTTATATTAAATATATTATATTAAATTATGCTTCAAATTGAATTGTGGAAACCAACTTGTCAATTTATAGTATTACCTCCTACATTTTTGTGACAGGAAATTTTTGCTTCGACAGTTAAGATTGGCACTTCGCTATTGATTTGCAAAGTAACATCAAACGACTGTTGACTTACCCCCGATTTCTGATTTAAGCATTTGAAGTTGAGAATTACTCAAACTCTACTTTAGCCTGTAAACCTGTCGAAATTTGGCATTTAAGTATGGTTTGAGACGTTCTTAACTCAAAATACTCAATTCAGAAACCCGCCCTTAATAATGATTACTTTAATGTATTTATTTTTAAGTATTTCTCGAGCGATCAACCTATTATGTAAATTGTCTCAAGAACTGCTCCTTCAAATAAATGGTTGGCACTACCTACGAATTTATGACCGTCTCCACACCTATGTACTGTGAGAGATGCATCATCTTTCGTTTAACTGGTATTTGTCTTAACGCAATCCTCTTTTACGAGTCTGTCCTCATCTGTGGGTTGCACAAACAGTTTGACTTGACGAGCTACCATCGCTGACACGGATGCGTGTCGGTTACAACTGTATGCGGTCGTTCCGTGTGCTGTACTTGGGTATTTTACATCAGTCTGACTGTTATGACCACTTTTGTAGGAGTCCTAGTTAGCTGACTACATAATTTATTATCAAAATCTTCGTAGTCTTTGCTACTGACGGAATGAAAAATAACGAACTTTGGCAAATCTTTGTACAAATTTGAAACACATATGAAAATATTGCATTTGTGTTTCTGTCATTGTAGATAGAAAACTTATTATTCATTGTGTACAATAAGTTAAAAAATATTATAAACGTAGAAACCATATTACAGGGTGACATAATGGGTAGCCTCATTGATACCACCGTAGTATGCAGACCGACGAAACAGTTTAATAAAGCTAATTTTAGAAGGTTCGACTGAATTGTCATACAAGTAGCCCCGCTTTAGATGGACCTAGAAAGAGTGTCAGGTTTCTACTAACTTAAACCCACTTGTATTTTTTCTTTTCTTTTTAGTTGCCCTTTGCGTTCCAATGCCGTGGTAACTCTTTCAAACTCCGGAGCCTAATTTGACGGCTTGTAGTGTACCACGCGCGCCTCAAGGAAATGTCAGCAAAACCGTCGGGGCTCAGCAGGGTTGAAGCCTACTGGGTCTATGGGTTATGCAAAAGAGAACCCCGGGGTCCTGGAACGAAAGCAAAGAAGAAACATAGGAGTGGGTTTATAAGAACTGAAGAAGTCATCGTATGATTTCCCACCTAAAAATGCCTAACTTAAAACTTTCATAACACAAACCTCTTTAGTCTTTACATAACTCCTAGCATATCAAAACAAGGGTCGGGTTAGTTGCATACACGCTGATTGCAAGACCACGATTAGACACGCTATATCCCGGCACGTGACTGTACTGCACCATGTGAGTTCATACGATAAGCCTTATTGGGAAGTAAGGACTGATTGTAAGATTACTAAATTATCATTTGCAATATATCTAGACGGTGCAATGGATGGAGTGTGCGATTGGGGTATGTATTATTTCCATATGCTAATTTTTGTAAGCTTTAATATGATAAATTATATCATTGCTAACTAAAGATTAGAACACACAGGTTAGAAACATGGTTGTCAAAAAAAAATTGTCTTACATAAAATTATGAGAAAATTCTTGGGAAGAAAAAGAACTTTATGAAATCATTAAGTTAATGAAATCATAATGTGAAAACCTGGTTTTCTAAAAGGCAGTAGAGGAACTGGAATTGACTGAATTTTAGTTGAAACCACTCAAACTCAGAGATTACTAGTTAATGAAGGAAGTAAAGAACATTGGACTAATCACAGCAAATAAATCCTTTGCTCATTTCATTATCTTGGTTGAAGATATTATTTGAGTTACTAATAAGGAATTGAACGATGTAGATGAACAAGGAAAATATGAAATAAATTCCTTAGAATATGATCAAAATCTAAATATAGAAGGTAACGACGACGTACAAATACCTCGTGATCAAATTAAAAATCCACCGAAATCAATACACGATCATAATATTTTACGTAAATCAATTTACCATGTTAATTGGGGCCAAACAAATATTACTTTGAAGCACCCTTATGCATATATTGGCTTAATATAAACAAAGCTAATTGTTTAGCCACTGACCTTAAAGAAATATGCCGTAGAGTGATTTATGTACAAACAGACAGTTGTTTAATTTAATTTATAGAGAACTTTTGGGGACAGACGTGATGTGTAGAGGTGTTGGCAATAAATACAGAAGCACATTAAGTATACATCGAGGGAAATATTTAATTAGTATAGGTACCATCTGAATTTGGTAAAGCAAATGAGATTTTTAGTCTTTTCATTTATTTATTTATCTTTTCATTTATTTATTCAATTTTATGGGTAATCTGCCTAGATTACCCATAAAATTGTTAGTATTACTTAACCTATGTTAGTATAATTGACGACAAACTTAATTAATTTCGCCACCTTCCGGACACACCTGGCAACAGTACATGCACTGCACGCAGGTGCCCCATCAGGGGGCCTTCAGTCTTACGAGCAACAATGCTCAGAAGAATGTTATCGCAAATACTAACTTTAAATGAACTGGCTTGTCCTAGGCGAAACCAGTTCATCCTAAAATTGGGTTTGACCGGTAAAATATAATATTAGGTAAAAATTTGTTTAGGTTTAGATATTTTGTATTTAATTTAGTTGATGATTGATCTAAAACAAAAGCTACTCGTATTTAACTATTTGATATAAGGACTTCAATTTTGTAACTTCAATGTAAGGAATTAATTTGCAATAAACGTGTGTTCGACAACAATCTAAACTCTAAGCGAACTACTGAGGACACAGTAAAGCACGACTTGTTTTCTCACAGCCACAGCTGCGTCTGCGCCAGATCGTGTCTTTCTTTCCCTGTTAAAATTCAACGATTCATTATTGCCGAAGACCATTAACTATTGCGAGGAATAATCAAATAGAATTTATGACAAAACCATAAATTTTGATAGATATTTTAATGTCTCAAAATTTCTAGGCATATTGGATACTAAAATTTAGCCTGAAGCTTGGTTCTCGTGACCTTCAGACCTCAAACCTATAACGCATAAAATTAGCATGTGCTTATGTTACTTAACTATTTAATATTTGGTTAATTGGCGTGTCTGGATAAGGATTACAACCTTGAATAATATGATGACAAATTATGCAAAGTGATTTAATTTCTTGCGCTTTTAAAGTTAGAGAAATTTTGCCTTACAATACAATTTCTATAAGGTGAGGGTGACAGTTTTAGTATATGGTTAGCTACCTATCCTTGTATTTCAAACTTTAAACATGCATAATTTCGTCCTGCTACCATCTTCGACCCTTGCTATATAAAAATGACCTTAGGTTGTACAAAAACTGTGGTTAAAAACAGAAACTCACAAATACCATATCTTAACAAATATCATTTTTTCAGCTAAATCTAAATGTACTTTATATGTCCTGAAGTCCTTATGTGCTTCTCATTAGTTTAATTGAGACTTCAATATAGGCTTGTAACTATTATTGCCTTAGACTTAGGACCTAAGTCGTTAAATTTTCAGTGCTTACTGCTTACCTAAGTCAGTCTGACGGCATAGCGTGTTTATTTTTAGAACTCAATATATTCTAGAGACGATACCAGTTGACGACTCGTGACAACACGTAACACCCTATATGGTAATATGGAATACTTAATTAGCATGTATAAACATCTATGTCGTCCGAACGCTAGGTGTTGTAATAGTGACGTAGGTAAACTGTTGATAAATCGGTTCCGCCAATCACGACGCCTGAATTTGATTAGCCCTTCGTGAGTAATCTTAAGGTAACGCAACGCTGTGAGATTTTTCACTTGCAGTTTTGTTGCAGTAAGAAGTTATATCATCTTGCAGGAAGGGTTAGACTGTTGTAAGACAAAATGTAGTGGAAATGGCAAACTCTTCTCTTACTTTTCAAATCAGGAAACGAATATGCCACTTCCTCCTAAATATTTCAACCTAATTATTAACCATTTCAAATGCAGAGATTAACAGTTTTATCGAAAAGAAAGACCCTCTGATGCGACTATTTTATTGAGGTGGTGAGATGGTTTATTATCTTAGTTGACAAGATTGCACAGGGCACTATGAAGTTAAAATTGAGACTTTGAAAGAATCAAAAATATCTCCCGGTAGACTCATTAAAGCACATAAGCGTACGCTTACGACCTACGAACCCTTGCCATTAGTTTTTACTAACAACAAAGACTGGGTCGATCGTGATGCGGCTTCTAAACAAACCAGCGAGGTACGCAACGTTTGTCCATACGATAGTGTAACGTAATGACTTGAACACTGCCCATACCAAACAGCACTACATAGACGCACGTAGAACTTTGTAATAGATTGCGTATCTAGGATTTGTGGGAATGGAGAAGGAAATAATTTTTTTGTTGTAGAATAAATTACAGTTAACGTTTCAGGCTATAAAGGGCACAGGATGGGGAAGGGCGGGGTGGAAATGATATCCACTGATGGTTGTATGGGCCCAAATCATTACGTACCCTTTTTCAATCATCGTTGAAGTCCATTTCTAATCTAAGGAAGTTTAACAAAATTTCAGCAATCACTTAATAATTCTATCAATCATTTAATCTGCTTTTTCCTATCTAAGTTGTGGTCGGCTTCCAGTCAGGATAACATTATTTTATATGAAGTGACTGCCTATCTGATCTTCTACGCAACACGATATTGGCTAGACTAATAATATCGTATCTATCTGAATCTAACAGAACGTATTTTACATACTTTGCAAAGTATTTTAGCGGATAATGGCAATTGCTTCGTTTTACCCAAGATCTAAGGAGACGAGTTAACCAAGAGGTCTTTATTTGTCCGTTTTGCACGACTGGCAAGAAATATAAGATATTTTGTCTGACAACATCTCAATAACGACACTTCTGTTCTTTACATTTTAAACACTTGCTTCAGGCAATTTGCAACGACTTTATTAGATGTTTAAAAGATGAACTCAGAGTAACTTTGTCCATACAAATCGTTTACCACAGTGACACAGTCAGAGATGTTTCTGCGAGTGAATGACCGCTTACGCAAACGCGATGGGCACTGGCCTTGGCTTGTTTACGATTAAATACAACACAACAACGATTTCTGTAAGATAGGCTGATGAAAGGCATAAAGTCAAAGGTATAGAAATATTTTTTATGGTAACAAATGACACAATTGCATATTTCCAAGTATCAAATGAATCAGGAACGTAATCACAGTACGTTACTCAACTAATCTATATCTTTTGCTGTAGGGTGTGAAAGTAAGATATCTAAAGGAACTAATAAAGCCCGTTCTAATTTGTTTGTCTTTATACTTTTCTCATAAAAGTTGTAGTCCTTATATACGGATCGATGAAGGCCCCAACAAGGACCATGATTTTAAAATGAGAAAAGCAACAGACTAAGAATATAATCATTTTACCTCATTTTACGAAACCAGGAAGCAGTTTTGTAAAACAATAAGTTATAGTGACGAAATTGACTATTGTTTTGCCATCTTCAACTTTACTACAGATGGATGAGTTAATCATAGAGGTAGTGACTCATTAGATGTTATAATAAACATCCCATAAAATAAATTATCTTTCAATGATAGAAATGATTAACTTCTCGTACGTAACTACTGACATCAATGTTTCCTAGAGCTTATATAACAATATTGGCTACTCCATGTTGTCTATTGATTCCTCTATAATGATGACATGAACTATGGTATTTTAAGACATAAAGTATCTGTTCAGTTTATGCGGTAACCGTTAGATTAATGCTAGAGTTTAGTTCGTTACTAGCTGCGTTAGTTTTATACTTCAGTGACAATAGTAATATATGACTTTTGAATATTCTTTTTGAATGGGATGGACTTCATCCAAACTATTGTAAACCCAACCGAATCAAAGAGCATACAATCGCTCTGATCGTATCGTATCTAATGATAGAATCAATGCTAAAGCTTCAATCGAAATGTTTATAAGTGCACACTGCTAAGATTTAAGAAGTTTAGATAAGATTGATAAAATACTGATGAACTTACCTTTATTACTTGCTGGCCAGATGTTGTTCGTCGCGGTTTTCTTATTATTATTTTTGTTCTCTCTGAACATGAGGATATCCGGTACCTTGTTCAGTTTATTATCCTTCGGTATTATATCCGGTGCTCGATCAACATTTACTCTCACGAACTCTCCTTTCAATACTTTTTGCTGATTATCTTTTAAAACTGGAGGCTGAGGGGCTTTAGGCTTCTTATGAAACAATCTCTTCCTATCAGGCTTTGACGGGATTTCTATATCAGTGTATATTATGCTGTCTATTTCACCGGCCTCATTCACGTCGTTCCTTATTCCAATCAGACTCATAGGCTGCTCGTATCGAGTGTTTAAGTTATTCTTCTGTTGCACCGATATGTGTGTTACGCCATCGTTATCCGTAGTTTGCATTAAGTCGTAATCATTGCGTCCCTTGTCGAATAAACTGTAGTCGTCCATACTATTCTTTCTGCTTTTGAAAATCTCATAGGTTTTCTTTTTAGAAAACAAGTTTTCACTGCTCGAATAGTTGTTCGTGTTTTTCGTCAGTCGGTTCCGCATTTTGAAGTATTTGTATGTGAAGTATATCCTTTTAAAGTCCTGTTCGTTTTCGAACTTAAGCGCAATGGCTTCCTTGTTAATGTTTTTGGTTATGTAAAAGACTAGAGTGTTGTCACAATTAGGATAGTTCTCGATATTGACACAATTTGTAATGTCGTCAATTGAGATGTTTTCACATTTGGTTGGTTTAAGTTCTGTATAGTCTTTGATTTGTTTTTTGTCTTCGTCTGTAATGTCTTCTTTAGTAAGTAGTTGCAGCTGGTCCTTCTCGTTAAAGCCAACGATGATATTGTACGCCTGCAGAGATGAAGGCTTGCTGATGGTCATGATATCGAGCTGCTGGTTGGCAGAGTGCATTTTCTGCCGCGCCACCATGGCCGCGAAGCCACCCGTCCGGGCGGTTTTCTTTACGGTCATTGTTCTGAAAGGAGAAAAAAGTAGGAATAAATAATTAATCTAAACAAAATTAGGATTTGATTTCTATGTATTTCTTATCATTCATTAACAGTGTAGCGACATCAGCAGGTCCTGCATCGCGCAAGTAAGATTCGCGGCGCGATTGGAACATATAGAACAAACCCGAAATCATCTATCGGGGCAATAGCCCACCAGACATAACACCCGTCTGGTCGGAGGATCCTCCCTTTTCAACGGAGGTATGTGGGACTTTACTCTCTGTTCCACTTCCCCCAAAACAGTTTATAGTCCAATAAATTTAAATTCTATTAAAATTGACCTTCCATTTTTTTTTTTTGTGAAAAATTTAAACTCAACGATATTAACAAATGAATTTATTGCATTCGTCTTCATTTTGAAGTTGCAATCGGAAAGCTTTTTAAATGCCAATTCACTGTAAAATTCCAGCGTCCTTAATCGTCAAAATTCTCATAAAACAATATCATCGGTCAAAAACATGAATGCTTTGAATCCAATCGATGTTCAAATAATTGTGATCAATCACTGTCTGCATGACATTTAAAACGATTCCGATTCAATCTTAAACGATTAGCAATCTATTCTGAACCGATTAACTGCCGATATTGTTCAAATGTTTTAGCGTTTAAAGTTTAAAAGCAAACGTAATTATGACTTTAACACCTTTGCTTTCACTTGCTTTCTTCAAGTCTTTACACTCTGAGGCGATGGAATTGGCTACTGTAATAACAGGCTAAAAGCTATGGGTAGTTAAATTGCTGCACAAATCGAATTTAGCTTCGACAGTTTTTGTTAATGTTTTTTTTAATAATTATTTTGTCGTCTATATCTGCCCATTCATTGAAGTTATGATCTTCCTGTCCTTTCTTTGCAACTGAATCTAAGCACCATCGTATCTACTAAACTATCAACTAATATACAAGTCAGTGTAGCTCTCCTGGTTGCGTTGAAGCAAACCGCTTTCAGATCACTTAGTGTCTCATACGTCAACTTATCATTCTTCTGCTTAACTACTTTTTCATCACTTACGTCTCAAGAAGCTTATACAACAAATTTTTTCCTCATCTCACAACTAGAAGTTCCATTAAAATTCTTAAATGAAGCAAGTCTATGTGTAAGTGAAAGCGTAATAATATAAAAAAATGAATAAAAGACAATAGTTTGTCGTAAGCGTGCGACATTTCGAGCAAAAACACTTCCTACAGATGAGCAATGAATTAGAGAACACAATTATGATGTGGTGGAAGATACAAGCGGTGTTACCCAACCGTGGTGTGAAATTAAAGAGGTTATGTAAAGTATTTCAAAATAAGCCTATGTGTCAAGTAGACAAGGATCTTGTTACGTAAGAGTTACCATCTTTCTTCGACTTGACAAGTCTGTGTGCTTATTGATGATATTTGTATAAGTAATTGGTATTTAAGTATTTGCAATATTTCGACTCAAACCAATAGTGTCATTGGGCAGTGATACGCAATTTTGGTGACAAGCTATTTGTTAAAAGTAGATAAATAACTTTCGTTTCTCAGATTAGGTTATTGAAGATACTGGCTTTAAGCTGTGAATACTTATCACGAATTTACATCATCAATTGCAGACAGTAACACCCATCAAACCTTGCCAAACCCTTGATTACAATTAGCGATTAAACAATTCTTCATAACCTGGTTACCATCCCATAATAACCCGCTATTGCCGATATCTTGGGCCACATCTCTATGGTTCCACAAGAATAGTACATCTTCGAGATCACTTTACATAATATGTAGTGCATTTCCGACTAACAAGAATGCGAGTCGAAAACCAGAAACTGGGTGAACTTTTGTAACCCACTAGTACGATGTCTTATCTGATTTCTGAGGTATTGTTGGTCACAATACTAATTATGAATTATCGTCAGCAATGGGCTTACTTAATTGAGTTTTAGTTACGAAAATTTCATGTTTTTTGGGTTGTTGTGAAATTGAGTTATGTGCGTGAGATTCCGCGAGTTTGGCAAACCAAGTTTAAGGCAAACCTTTTGGGCATGGGATACAAATTATGTTTTGAATGCTAATTTCACAGATTTAGATTTAAATAGTTTCACCATATTTACCTACTAGGTAATATGAGCTAATCCGAGATCAGAATCTTTAAGAAAAATGAAATACTACTGAACTAGTTTCTGAGGAAGTAAGCTTTTAACATATCGACATAAATATGCAAATACAAGTTGTACATTATCATAAAATATAGTTTAGCCTCGCTGTTAAGTCTTGACGCCCTATTTTATTGTAGGAACTTATCAAATATTCTCTCCCAGTCTAGGTAGAGTGAGAGGGAGTAACTTTTACGAACTAAAACCCACTTTCGTTCCTTAAGTTGGCTTTTACGTCCGGGGGCCACGGTAAGTCTTTCAAACAGTCCTGCAACCCTAACAGCCATCGGCCTAGCATGCCCCGTTAATTTTGCTGACAGCTCCCGACGGCGAGCTACCAATTGCTCAACGTCCGCAATCCCACGCCTACGGTAGCAGTAAATCGCTCTGCGACTCCCTACACCCATGTTGTTTCCAGGGACGGCAGTCTCAATGCTCTACCCGCTAAAATAAGCTTAAATTAAGTAGGTATCTATGTTGAAAAAAAGCAAACTACCAATTTTAGTTTTCTCGACACCTCCCGCCCTTCTCTCCCGGTGGAGCGGGAGATAGTTTCAGACTTTTACTGACTAAAAAACTCACCCCGTTCCTTCATTGCCTTCGTACCATACCCTGGTGTTCACTTTCACATTTATCCATGGTTCCAGTAGGCTTCGACCCTACAGTTGGCTGACAACTCCTTGAGGCTCGCGGGAAAAGTACGCGCCGTCGCGCTTGATCCGGAGAGTTACCGGACGGTTGGACAGCGAGCTACCCATCGATAAGATCATCACAAATTATTTTATATTTCCGGGATTGATATTTTTTAATTGCGAACAAATATGAACAGAGGGCGATGTATTAACATAAATACTTAATGGATTACTTTACATAACACCGATTTCCTTATTGTTATGAGATAAGAGAACGGTAACGCCTATTAATTTATGGGTTACGGCTACTAGATCAGTATGGACCGCAATTATCATTAAACTATACATACCTACTTAGGTATCGGCAAGCTCTACTTTTTTTAAATTTTGGTTGACGTAGCGACATCTATTGTGAGAAATAAGAACTAGAAATGTGCTTGGGGGCTCGTGCACCCATGAGAAATAAACAGTGGATACCGAGCACCCCTGAGAATAGACCTCAAGAAACAGATCAGTAAACGCCTTTTAGGGGTGGGTGTTTTTCATTAACCGCCGACCAGTTTAGTGCAAAGGTTTAGAGCGCCGGTTGAGATGCAAGAGTTGCGGGTTCCATTCCCAGTATGTAAGTAAGACATGTATTTACAGTGTGCATTTCGCTTCTCACACTTCGCCACTTTTTCGAGTCATCAAATGAGCATGAGCACCCACGAGGTTTTCTAAAAGCTGGCGCCCCTGAGAAATACGAAATTCTACATTGCTCATTAGAGTTCTCAGTGCGATTGGAACGTAAGTAATCAACTATCGGACAGTTACCCGGGTCAGACATAACATTCGTCTGGTTTTCGTGCTTTTCGAAAGAGGTCAACCCACGATATGTGGCGCATAGACGACCCTCAATACATTGGAACCGTAGCAAGAAGAAAGAGAGGGTCTACCGTAGTCTACTGTATTCCATATTTGCATCAGAATACCCACAACGATACTGTAAGTTTGCTGCAAAAAAGTTTCATAGCGGCCGATGAGCTTAGACAACAACTAAAGTCAAATCTGGAAGCCTGGTACTCCCATCAGATGGAAAGACAGAAAGAGATAGACAATTGAAAAGAAAGAGAGATAACTGTCTGTTTTAACTTTCAGTCCAGTAACAATACGAGCGATTTCGAAAATTTCCTAGAATATAGAATTAATTGCAATAATAACGAAGACGCGGAAACAATTTCCACAAACTATCGTCATCAACAGTTCACATGTAAGCATTGTACTGTTTTCACTGTGACAATGCCTCTTCCCATAATTATACAGTTTGATATCACGTCACTAGATATTAAAATACAGAAAGCACCTGTCTCTGACTGTCATTATACGTGATTACTTTGATAATTTAGGTGGTAAGAAATTAGTCTAATATATTTTTATGAAAGTCCAGCTTATCTAAAATCTAGATAGATTACATAATGCCTACTTATTAGTCTAATTATTTAATTTCTAGTGACCACTGCACAAGATTTGTAACGAACTGTATAAAAAATAAAAGACGATACTTTTTACAAGTGGAGATTCTATCTAAATGAAGTTGTATACTGAAAACAAATGCATTTTATTACGGCTCCTAAATTAAAATCATAAAAATCTATTTTTAAAACGTAACCCACTTGTGCCATAAAGAGTAACATCGCTAATTGGATTGACAACTGAAAACAAATGCAGTTTATAACGGCTCCTAAATACTGAAAACAAATGCTGTTTATTACGGCTTCTAAATTCAAACCATCAATCTATTTTTAAAACGTAACCCACTAGTGCCATAGACAGTAACATTGCTAATTGGATTGACATTACTAAAGCAGGGCAAATATTCTCGATATTGTGGGGACACGGCCATATAAGGCGAAGCTATAAATAGGCCGTCCTTTACACTAGGTCAATGACTATAATAGCCCGAACGTATGTGGAAGTGGCTCTTATCCTTATATATCTCTTCCGAGATATAAAAGGGCACTCATAGTGGTAGACCTCGCTAAAAGAGATGAAATGACCCCTGTAGGGGTGGTAGGTATAGTGATATCGATTAATAAAACAGTGGTACACCTTGACTTCTAAATAGAAATGGAGCTAATGATGTGTGAATCAGTAATAAATGTGTTGATATCTAGGTTTCCATGCAGAGCTAGTCTTAATGTTCAGTTGATGACTAACAATTTTGAACACGGTGGACATACAATTCTCAGTAAAGAAAACTAAGCTATGGAAAATGTTAATCTATGAAAAGTGACATGTAAAATCCAACAAGGTCATTCCAAACTTTTTGTCTCCAAACGATTTTCCATTCAATTTGATTACATTAACAATCACAATGAAGGTACATACATAATTACGAAACTAATCACTGCCTAACAAAAACTCTACTTATATCATCGATTTAGCCAGGCATCGCTAACCACAAATTAAAAAAGGTTATTACTGGCAACACTGTAAAAAACCAGTGACAGCCCTACCCAGTGAGTGCAAGGCCGAGGACAGGTCATGCGGAAACGATACAGTCTGGTCCATGTAGTCACCCGATCGTAATGAACTGAGAAATTAATTCACAGCTGTTGAATGCATGCTATTAAATTAAGTGCATCTGCATAGGATGTACCTAATTAGTGCGTTCATGAAAATGATTGGGCATTCTCCTTTAATTAAGCGTGAATTGAACTAGTTTTACAGAGTACCTACCGTTTGGTGCGTAGTTTTTGTTGAAATTAGTTCAGTAAGAGAGGTTCCTAAAAATAGTTTCTTATTTTGAGCTTATAAAAACAATTAAACTATTACACACTACCTTTGCGAGACTGTTGACGTGGCTACAAGTATTCGTTGAAGCTCATTAAATAAGAATATGCATTTATCGACACGAAGACGCATAAAAAGTCACAATATAAAAAAATCTATTTCCTCTTTGCACGAAATTAAGTTTTTTAGAGGTGGGAAATCATCAAATAACTTTTCCCACTCAAGATGAAGTGCCAGACGTTTAGAGACTAAAACCTACCGGTGTTCCTCCGAAACTTCTATATCGGTATTCGTATTGTCCTTTACACCTGCCATTCTGATGCACACAATTAATCTTCTTCGGTATTCAAATGATTAAATAAAAATAAATAGCTATTCGTTAGTCTCGCTAAAACTCAAGAACGGCTGGACCGCTAATTTTGGTCTTAAAATTACCTATTCGTGAAACTCCAGGGAAGGTTTAAACGGTGAGAAAATATAGAAAATTACATGGTAGTTTGAAGTCATACGTGACGAATTTAAATATGTTTACCTGTTTAAGAGGACTACAGAACACGGGCATACTCTCGCGCTGCATACAAAAGAAAGAAAGACACAATGCTTGCAAAATCTTAAACATTTTAGCGATTTACGAAAAATCTACGATTTGATTATAAAATTAAAACACTATAACGGTAAAATTTTACGATGCTTGTAGAATAATCTGATATATTTTCTGATTCTGCTTACTGCAGTTATTTAATTTTGCGCAATACAAACCCGTGATTAGATGCTGTAGTCCTCTTAAACATATTATTTTGAAGTGTCTAGATCATACAGAAGTTATATCAAATCAACAATAAACAAAGCGGGGTTGCATATTAACAATATTAATTTTAGAGCAAAACGATTCAGTACAATAGCCTGCCAGAATAAATTAGATTTCAAACTCGTCTGTCTAGAGTCAGCATAGTATCGTAATTACTTATGAATGCAGAATGATTACTATGCAAAAATATGAAACGGCAGCTCTAGTCTTAATTGCAATGTCACAATTTATACATAATCTGATGAGGAAGCAATCTCTTAAGCAATTTGGAGCTAATTGTGTCTAATCTTGTTCTACAATTAAATAGACAAGGAACATCTACATCTGAAATCTTCACAAGAAAGCCAACTTTCTCGATTTTCTCGGGAAACTGTGATATCTCCTTGGGAATAGCATACAATACCCTTATTGTGCAAATCACCAACTTAGTTAACCCACCGTAATAAGTTACATGAACCTTATAGCTGTGAAAATATAGCTGGCTTTAGTGTAAAAGAAGTGTAATTGTAAGTTTGTACGTTTATCGTGTTCTGTGTCACATCGTTAGCAATGTTTAATGTGACACTTCTAAGGTATAATTCCGGTTTAATGTAGAATTTGTCACTGTAATTACTTTGAACTAAGTAATTTAAGAGCCATTGTGGCCCAGTGACACCGGTCCCGACATAGGAGTTCTAGGTCGCGGGTTCAAGCCGCTTGCCTGAGCTTGCACTACAGCAACCGCGTTTTACTTTTTGGTTATTTATTTCATTACTCAAAACATTGAAAGAAAAGATCGTGAAGAAGCCGGCATGTCGTAAAACCAAAATGTTGCCCGTCCTATAGAGCACGCGTGGTGAATTTTGGCCCATTCTCTCATCAAAAGAGGCGGTCCCATCCCAGTAGTGAGCAAATTACAAGCTGATTATTTGTATTTAAAAAGTAATTGAATATCATTAAAGAAAATCATAAAAAAAAATCTCATGGAATTGTCAGTCAAAATCCTTCTGACATTAAGTGAATTCAGTACAAATTAAAAAACTGCCAGTTTAAAAAAAAAGTTTTTTAAAAGCCATATTCCATAGAGTATCACCGCCAACGACCATAATGTATGTAGATGGATTCATTAACAAAAGTGAAAATTTATATACTGACGAGATTCTTATTAAAAAGATAAGAAGTTATATATTTTCTTGTGAGCACTCGCGTTATGATTGCATTTCTATGAAAGGCTGTCCGCCGCCATTTCTCTGTGCAAATGACTAGGGTCCTCGTTTTCTAGTTATTGGCGGGAAAAGTTCTAAAAAGCATAGAGAGTAGTTATGACTGTTTCGATTTGCAATTTGAATATGGAATTTAGTGTATACTTTTATGTAGATTTAAGTTTAAGGAAGGCCTGATCAGGTATTGGATTTGTATCTAAGAAATTTCATAGACATCGTTTAGAATAGCAAACTTTTACAGCATAGCTTATTCTAAACATACATGACGTCTTGACATCATGCTTGTGTAGCGACATCTATGACGTCAGATCATCATCATCATCATTTCAGCCGATAGACGTCCACTGTTGAACAAAGACCTTCCCCAAGTGCCGCCATATCGACTGGTTTGTCTCCCATCATCGGATCCGATCAGATCAAAACTATAAAACGGCATTAAAGTTCTTCGCACTATTAGAACATATACAACAGCTCGGAATCAAATATTGGGCAGTTATCCAAACCAGACCCGTCCACATAATACTCGTCTGGTCGGAGGATCCTCTAACCTAACTTAACAAACATACCTACATATACACACACATATACATATAAACTTTTGCTTTTATAGTATTAGTGTGACATTTAAAGGTATTTACAAATTAGACCTCATTAAAGTTCATGCACAGAACCTAGGTCAATGACCTTTTATCGGACACATACGAGTATGTTACGTGCCTATTGGGATTTCCAAACGCTCAATAACTCACACACATACAACATGTTTTACATGAATAACTAGGTTAGCATACGGTGTCAATGATAAATATCATGCTTGTTCTATTATAAGTTTTACGCCTGTTCAGGTCTCCTGCTTCATTGCTTGTGGCATGAATGTACACCGTTAAATTTTGATCGTTTTAATCCCGTAGAGGGTCGATTCGGTACATAAAACACTACCGATTTGTAAAGATAAAATAAAAAAATAAAGTACTTTTTTTCTAAAACTTGAAGTAATTTATGCATGTACGAAATTAATTTCTTTAAATAAACGAGTCCTACAAACTCAAAATTTGGCAGGTAGGTTTTTTATAGGGTGTAGACATCCGCTAAGAACGGATTTTACGAAACTCCACTCCTAAGGGGGCAAACTGACATTCATGCGGGCGAAGCCGCTGACAGAAGCTAGTTCATCAATAAATTTAGGTTAACTTTGGGTGAACTTCGGCATTAACATAACATACAGTCCCGCAAACTTCTGTTGTAAAGGGAGGACCAGACAGGTGTTACCTCTGGTGGGCAACTGCCCGATAGATGATTTCAGGCTGTCGTATATAACATGCTCAAATCGTGCGGAGAACTTTAATTACGCCATGCAGGATCTTGTATTTTTCTTTTGTTCTTATATGGCATAATAGATGTCACTACAGTTAGAAATAAAATTGAACACTTGAGAGGGGAACGTGCAAGAAACTCCATAAACACTGACTGTAATTAAGTTATTACAAAATTCTGGTTGATTTACTCTCTAATCCTGCTATTCTGTAGGCTATATTTTTTACTTTCAATTACTTATTAATCAACCGCTTTAAAAAATCCAAACATAAAAAAATGTCGCTAAACAACAAAAACAATTAGCGATATACGAAAATAAATTAGACATGTCAAAAAACATTAGAAATCAATAGAAAGCGTGCGTCACCTGTACCAGGCGCACATAATTCGGAGATAATTAGCCAATCTCGTTTAGACGTTACACACGGTGCGCCGTCAGTGTACATTCCGACTGATTAACGCTAAAGATGGGTGCTCACACCGTATCGTAACGCGTTATTGTTATTCTTTCTTGCTTTACTATTTATCATGGGCCGGTTGTAGTCACTAAATAATTTGTATGAACTCCGCTCGGGACTATGTCGACTTCGCGACCCCAAAAACAGCGGTTTTTTTAATGAAAATATATTTTCATGAGAAGAAAAAAACAATAACTATTCAAGATTTTTGTTTTTGCGCAGCGCTTTTAATTAACCAGCTTTTTTTGTAGTGTCTCGTAGATACACACGTTTAAAATCGTAAATTAGGGTCAGATTCACGATTTTTTTTTTTTATTAATTTAGTAAATTTATATCATGTTTTTATTTTTGCCAAGCGCTTGGTCAATTTTGATTAAAGTATTTTTGGATTACTAGAGTTTAAAAAAAGTTCAAAATGAATAGACCAAAATAACAAACAATGTTCACATGTGTACTTAAATAAAACCATTTGTTCCTTGGTTACATTAAAACTGTACTATCTGTAGGCTATTATTACAAAAAAAATTTCCGTGTGAGAATCGAACTCACTAAACGCAGTGCAGCAGCTAATCGCTCAACTGCTACAGAAATCGTGATGCCAATCGGGACCATATAGTCCCAAACCCTTGAAAGGGATATGATGGACTGAAGTCAAAGCATAGTGAAGTGAGACACCTGTCTTGTGCATCCCTATGGACATTGTTCAGGTTTATTCAATGGGAGTTCTTCAGTCTTTCCACTTTTACTGGTCCTTTGTGATTTTGGGCCAATCTATTGAGAAGGAGGTACAGCTCATGTCGTCATCTCTTTCATTATGCCTTATTTTTCTCTCTCTCTCTCTCTCTCAGCGGAGCGAGATAGAGTACCAGACTTTTACCGACTAAAATCCAACTGTTCTCCTTCAGTTGCCTTTCCCGTTCCAGGGCCACGATAACTCCTTCAAACAATTTGCCACTGCCCATCTCTTTCACGGCCTGCCTCTTCAACGCTAAGTAATAATTAATTGATTATTTAAGGTTCAGTAATCAATTACTTATAGCGAATGCAATCAGGGTCAATATTAACTTACGCTGTTTTTAATGAATGATGTTCTTGCAAGTTGTGTAATGCTCATGGAAGTGATTAATTAGTTAGGTAATGGAAACCTTCATCTGCTTTTTAAATGTAATTTCCGTGGATTGTTTAACAGTTCAGCAAAGTCAAATTGAGGGACCGAACCAAGTAATCAGTTATAGAATAATATATTTTGGATAGAGTATCCTATGAGAGCCTTTTAGTTCATCATCATCACTTCAACTGAAAGACGTCCACTGTTGGACATAGACCTCCTCAAAATGTCACCTTAACGACCGGTCCTGTGCGTTTTGCATTCATGAAATGGCCTTTTAGGTTGGTACCCTATTTTTAATCATAAAAATCTTACACTCCTTGCTCAACCCAGAGCAAGGGAAGTAATTTGATGATTTATCATTTAAAAAAGGTATAGAGTAGTAGTCCCAGTATTCCTTCACATAAGAGTGTTTTTAATATAAAGCAGATTTCATCACGCATGCGGATTTGCTCTGCATGCAAAAATTTCAAAAGGCAAAAAAATGCATCCCGCGTGCGTATTACACGCATTACAATAAATACTTGCATGAAAAGGACATTTGCGGAGGTTACGCATGCGGAGCAAATCCCGCATGTGTAATAAAATCCTCACGATATTAAAAAGATTCTTTATTAACTCTTTTAAACAATCCGCACCAAATAGAGCCCATCAAATACCTTCCATATCTAATCTGTTTATTACTACTATAAACTTTTTTTTTTTTTTTTTTTTTTTTTTTTTTTTTTGTGGTAGGTAAAATCATCCAATGACGAATCCCGCCCTTGGGTGGGGCGGGAAACAGTGTCAGACTTTTACTGACTAAAAACCTACCTTTCCATTCCTTGCCTTTATCCTGGGGCCTTTGTTGGTTACTATAAACTGTGATGACAATTAGAATAAAGTTAACAATCCTTCGATAAAAACATATTCACAAATAAAAAGCATGAAAAATGACACGTGTAACATTACGCCACGGTGTGATAGTCCGCCGTGATAGGCTGCCGTCGCAGACGCGCCAACTTCTTCTACTTTTACTTTATATTGCGGCGAGAAAGTACTGGCTGATAAACGTTCGCGGCACCCATGTTTCAAACACACTCATCCCACATATTTACAACTCTATAATCATAGTGAAAAAGTTTAAAATTAATTGACAGTAACCTCGGCGACTATCCCTTATAGTTATAATTACGATCGCAGATACGTCGGAAGGTAGTTTCTTATTAGATCAATTGCTTTTGTATAGTCGGGAGGTTGTTATATAAGTATCGGATAAAAAAATAGGTGCACGCTGGCTATTGTGGCTAACCACCAACCTAGTTATTTTATAGATGGTACTTTGTTTGTTGTGTAAAACCCTTGGTGGAATTATAGAAATAATTAAAAATTGATATTTTTTTTATAATTTCCTTTTCTTTATTCCACAACTTTCACACAACGCCTTGTAGTCCCAAACTAAGCAGAGCTTGTGGTTTGTGTACTTGAAAACTGATAAACATACTTATATATTTCTAAATACACATTATAGATATATTACATCCAAACAACTGATCGTGCTCATCACACAAACATTTGTCCTGGTTGGAAATCAAACTCACGGCCTCCGGCATAGCAGTCAGGGCCACTGACCACTAGACCAACAGGCCTGACCTTTGAGGGTCTTCCAGCTTGAATATTTCGCTATCCCCAACATTTCAAAATCTGCCATTTAATTGAAATTAGGAAACGTTCTTCCTTGAATATTCTTCATTCAGATGCGTCCGATAAAAATAAATATCGCTTTTTTGAATAAAAAGCCCTTTTCAAATAACATAAAATGTATTGTATGTAAACAAAAGTACCAGGCAACCAGGAAGCTATAGGCAAACAATAACGCTGACTCGCCACTTGCGTGAGATTGCACGCTCGCCGCTCCCACGGGCACCAGATGCCCGCGTCCGATGTTACACGATTATTTACGATGCAACCCGAACGGAATGCACTTGCTTGTTTATTGGCAGATTTGAATTTTGAATTTCTATTTATTGGTTAAGTTCAAACAGGTCAGAATATGGTGAAAACGTATTGAAAATTATGCAAAAGTTAGCGACGTGTAAATCTGTGGGTATGTTGATATAAGATTAACGTTTTCTTCTTGAAATAATAAGGCCTGTGTTCTAAGCCATATCATCCACTCAACTCCACTTCGAAGCATCGATTGCCAGTTATAACTTGTTAATTGTTGGGCTTTTTCCGCTGTTATAGCGTGTTGAGTCGAGTCGCCTTTGAATTAGCTTGAAATATGGGCTTGCGGACGACGAGCAAAGGGTAGCTCGTCCGCTCGTACTATAAGGACCGAACCTGAGTCGTGAACGGTGGGTATATAATGCCACGCGCGCATCAAAGAGATGTCAGCAAACCGTAGGGGCCCAGCAGGGCCCATGCCTGCTAGGGCCATGGGATTGGTCCTGGAACGCAAAAGGCAACTGCAGGAATCATCATCGTCTTCCTGGCCTTGTTGACTGCAGGAATATAGGTAAGGTTTTAGTCAGTAAAAGTCTGATACGCCCTCCTGCTTCACCCTAGAGCGGGAGAAGTCATAAGATGATTTCCCACTACCAAAAAAACCTAAAACTGCAAGGTTTATATAAAAAAAAGCACAAATTCGTCTTTAAATCTAATAAACCTATCAACGATAAACATTAAAACACATGAACTAGGTCATTAATAATTAAAAATCAATTAACAGCATAAAAGGATGTGCCTTTAGATAAATTATACGAAAATTTGCATTAAGGACTGTAGTGACTTGACTTGACAGTTATATAATATTATTATGTTGGCAACACATGTCATTATGATATAATACTCGTCAATATTATTATCTAAGACAAATAATAATTACTAACAGGTTCTAATTGGTTATAAGAAGCATTTATTTCGTAATCTAGGTTGAATCTCGATTTATTAACGCGCAAGTTAGATAACTCAATTAAGATGTTTAGTACATCTTGGGTAATTATAAAAGAATTTTGACATAAATACCCCGTATTATATTGAAATATTTGGGTAAATATGATTTTGACATACACAGTTTTACCTATTTATAATCAAATAAATATTATAAAACTTAATAGGTATAAATTAAAAATAATATGTACAAACGGGTAGAAAAAGAACTTAATGGGAATCAAAAATTTCATCCACATCGATATCAATGGGAAAAGTGCCTAGACGTTGGCAGCATTGCCACGTTGGATAGCGATTCTGATTCGTTGACTGAAGAAAAGCCCAGCCCTCTGGTCACGCGAAGGTTCGACCAACTGTTTTTAGATCACGAACAACTCGATGAGCGCTCGGACCCCATGGCCCTAGTGTTTGCGTGTTGCTTAAACATATAATTTCCGATGAGGTTATTATATTTACGCCGTTTGAGGATTTCTGCTATTGCCTGCAACAGCCGCCCCAACACAGTCTGCCGTACTCAGAAGATGGGATGGCGCAAAGGTTAAACTTTTACCTATTGAAAAAAAATTGCGTGAGTAATATAAAATGCATATTTTTAGTTTCAGTTTTAGTCGATTTTAGTACCTAGATATAAGTAAGTATCTAGGGAAAAAGATTAGCCACTGTAATTTAGATAGCTATAAATAATGACATTTGGGACATTTGAACAAGTAAAACGCGCCGTCAAGAGGGCCACTTTGGTTTTGGCAGCTTTGACGTTTCTCTGGCCGGAACTAAGGAAGGTGAATTTGGTGTTGCGAATTCAGCACTTTCAGTGCTAGATTTAGCACTATTATTATTATTACTAGTTTAGGCACCAGTACACCACAATATAATGCCCATCCTATATGTTACCGTAGAAACAAGGCTAGCAATTAAGAATTATATTGTGGGTTTCCATTGAGACCCAAAAATCGGTTATCATCCTCGGGGCATCGCATCGTGCTTAAGGTTAAAATATCAAGAAAAGCTTAAGTTACTAGATCTTTTTTATTAATTTCATAGTTTCTACACACAAGTTCATTGACATTATTTATTATTATCACTGTATAAATTAGCAGCAACCAGTGGACTTCTCAGTTTTCTGCTAAAATGTAAAAAGTGAAATACAAAGTGATGTTAAATTCATGATAAGTGAGCGAATTTCAATACTAAACAGAAAGTATAAATTAGAAAATAAAGTCCGCCAGGTGGTCTAATACATTATTTCGAAAATAAAGTAATTTTTATATGTTGAGAAATTCTGACAACTTTACGTCTGCCAAACCTTCGACTACTATCAAGTGAGATGGTGGTCAAACGCCAGTCTACCTAAATACGATTAAATATAATATATAAAAGTGCACTTTGCTTGCTCAATATTTTATTATTTTTGAAATATCTAAATTACATATGTATACTATATACAGTTTTGGATATTATGTGACTCTGATAGGTATTATTCTAGTTGTGCACATAATTTATAAATACAAAAAAAAGAGAAAGAGTAGTCCCCTATCGCTCTTTCTTTTCTGTAGATGATGATAAGGGTGGAGTAAACCATCACTCTCTATTGATAACAATGCAAGATATCCCTCTCGATTCTAACCTAACCCTCCATTAGTAAAAAAAATCCATTAAAATCAATTTCTCAACACAGGGACATGAACAATAAAACAAGTTCCTGTTCAATAAGACAACATATAATATCACATTGACAATTTGATGAGCGAGTGAGCATAGGATCGCATCACGAAGTGCTCACATTAGCTACACGACTACATGCACACGTATTGTTGTTGTAATTATAAAATTAATGTTACAGCAATGACAATCTGATCCACTTTATGTCCAGGCAATCTCTTTCCATCCCAGGTTGCCTGGAAGAGATCGCAGATAGCGATAAGGCCGCCCATTGTATGTTTTTATTTGAGTCTCAAAATGTATAATCTTTTTATCTTGGTGTACAATAAAGTATATATAAATAAATAAATAAATAAATCTGAGTGAAAAACAAAAAAGAACAGGCCTGAATGGCGGTAATTGGTCTGTCTGAAAAGTTGCAATATGCAGGCATTGAAGAAGCATTGCCATCTTAAAGACAAAGCTATGATGTCTCTTATGCTTTTATAATCACTCTATTTGAACTGGATTATATTTATATAACTGAAATTTTTTTGTTATAAAATTCAAATGAATGATTTATGACAAATCAATTTTTTTCCTGTTCTATACTATCTCTTCTGATCCTTGTATTGAAATGATAATGCCGGCTGCATTTTCAGTACAAACTGTAATTTCCTTTAAAACACCTATGTGGCATCATACTGCAGAAATAAAAATATCCTGATCCGTCGGATTATTCATCCGGCCTTCTTATTGTGGTAAACCATAAAGAACCGCGTGACCATACATACTCGTTAAAGGAAAACACTCATTACTCAAGCACCTCTAGACTAAAGAGTCAAGGATTGCTAATAAAACGTCGAGCTGCGCGATGCAATCTAACTATCAGCGCTAATGTCCCCGAGACCACGACCAATGGTGGCGATGCTGCCAATAAATCACTGGACATCTCAAAATGTAAATAAACGGCAGGCGATTACTTCGCTGTCGGGTTCCCGCTACACGATAACCGTAAGTGAATGATAGATACGCTCGAGGAAGTGTCAAGGCGTAGGCAAATGAGAAATAAGTAGAAAATGGCACCTACGCGGCTATGTGTGGTCCGAGCTCCCACAGGTGCGAGGCGGGTTGCTAATGCCGTGATAGGGCGCGTTTTTGTACGCAAATGCGCGAGAGACGTTGATGTGACGTAATGTGAAGATGATTTTGACATTTCACGGCGATGGGGAAGTGAGGTTTTAACTGATTGTCGGGAAACTTGAGAATGTTGGCGAAGAATGCGGAGGAGCTTATGACCCTACAAGTAACTGTTTATTTTGCGCGCTCAAAGCTTCAACAGATAAATGATGATCCAAAAATCGAGATATAAGATCCATCACGTTTTCGCATCAATTGAGTCAAAAAGAGTAACATAATGATGCACTTCCCCACATCAGAAACGAAAGCAAATAAAAAGACATAGCGGAATGTTTCTTACATAACACAAATACGAATTTATATGATTCAATATACAAGTAAATGATGCTACGGATTGTATAATCAATTTGAAAAATGAGGCGTATAATTGAGGATATAAAAACAAAACTGTAATTGGTTAAAAGGTAACGACGGCGATACAAATGTAAGGTATAAAGGTGAGTGCACATTAGAGCATTTACTCGTTATAGAGCTTCGATATTTTTTAGCGACCTACAGGCTGTGAAAAAATTTTCAAAGCGGAATTGGAGTGGAACTATGGAATTAAAAAAGCACTTTTCTTCGGGGATCACCTAGAACGTCAGATTACAGGCATGTAAGAAAAATTTCCAAACAGGATTTCTCAATATGGCCAGAAATAATTTGAAGAAAATTTTCTTGAGTTGTTCTGGAGTTGGAATTATTACAAATTTGAAAGTAACCCTGTCTGTTTATTAGGTTTTCATGCCTGAACTCTTGAAACGGTTTTAGTAAGTTTTGGTAGATATAGAAATAAATTGGAGTTTGGAGACCAAGTAAAAAAATACTATGTCCTTTCCCTTGGTATAATTTTCGGACTTCTACCGGGTGAAGTCGCTTGCAGAATCTAGTTCACAAACTACTTCATAAACGATACCTTTACTTGTTTACGCAAAAGAAGAATATATATTCATTTGTAGATTACATGGAAATACTCTTGTCAGTATACACTAACCTAAAAGTTATATAACATGAAGAAGCTTTGATGTTCCATCGTGAACATTAGGAAGTAAAGTTCAGCGATTTGTCCGTACGTGGGAAAGTGCTGAATTCCGAAGTACGCAGTTAGCACTTGAGACGAGAGCTTTCAAAGATACGGACATCAATATGCAAGTAATGGACATTCTTGTGTTTGCCTTTGTGGAATGCAATTCTGTGAGATTTTAGTCATCTAAATTTTTCATCAAGTTAAGCTTTTGTGGCTTTGCTTACAGACACCATACATTTTTTTAACAGACCTTGACGGCGACGTTCAGGTCACAAACCCAGAGATTATCTTTTAAACGTATACCGTAAATGGTCAATTTTCCCTCTACGTGATATTAGTTTATATAAAACAACAAGTATGGTTCCCGAGACGGACCCTGAAGAAGATGATGAAATGTTTAATCCAACAAATTTACCGCAATACGATATTAGTTTAGATAAAATAAGAAGTATGATCTTTGAGACGGACCCAGAAGATGATGGAGGATCTAAGAAGCCAATATTATACTCCTAAGTATATTCGTAAGTAGATAGAGAAGGGGAATAAGTGGAAGGAAAAGAATTCTTTTTCTCTTATAGCGAAGCAACAAAAGGTAATTAATGATCTATAATCACGTAATATGGGTATAATTTCCTTTAAAATAGCTTCAACAACAATGGAAATACATATATACGTGTATATCTGAGTCTTGGTATTATGGGCTGGACTGTTGGCTACAACAGTATAACATTATTTCTTTGTTGTTTACTAAATCACTCTCAACATCTACAGTAACAATAAGATTATTTAGTTTAACAGTAACCACTTTTACAATAATAGTCCTAAGCAGTAACTTATTATACATCAATACACCTACAACCCTATACAATGCCTGCTCATTTCAGCAATACAAGAAAAGCTTTTGATATAGTAAGGCAAGCAAATCTACTTCAATGCGTTCTGGACTATTGTAAGTGACAGTAACAGATAATGCGAATGAATGGGCAAAGTACGCTACAGATTAACCAAAGCTAATTGATGACGTAATCAATTATAAAGGTCGTCGACACCGATACAAATTGCGTGCAATCAGTATCAATGTTTTTGATTTCTCGCTTTGCGGAGTTGTTAAAGATTTTATCGAGGAAGTAATTGGAACGTTCAATATTTAACACTCAGTGTTTGTTTGCAATCCTACCCAGACTAATCATTGCCTTTCCGCAAGACGGTCAGTAGCAATTGCAAAATATGTCAATATTGACAACAAACAATAGGACGATGTGACAGCAAAAAATTCTCATTGTTTACGGACGAGAATGTTATCATGGTTACAACAAAATTGCCACATGAAGTTGGTCAAGGTATTGGTTTGAATTTACTAAATACAGTAGACATGAAAACGAATACGTTTTGCAAGTTTTCCATTTTGTACCAGTAGTCTGGACGTATTGCAGTAATCTGGTCAGATTTAAAGCACCGTGTCTCAACAAGTAAATGAAATCTGGAACTGTAACGTTCCAAATGTTTTACAAGTCATTATGTCTCCCTGCCGCTGTCCCGCGTTATTTACGGTCGGTGCAGCACGTTTTTTCTTCCATTCTGTGCTGTCACCCGCCACACTAACTCCCTTTTTTTCATTTCAATTTTTACACAATCATCCATCTTTTCTTTGGTCTCCGTCTTCTTCTTCATCCATCCACATGTCAGTCACTGCGCTAGTCACAAGTTTCTAATATACTCTTACTCATTTCTCACTTTATCCATTCTCATTTATCCACACACCTGTTTTACGAGTATAAAATATTATTTTAATTTATAGAAAATTTTATATTCATCATTACCAAACATCGTTACCAAAATTTGGGCATTACCATTAAAAAAAAAAACATATATACAATAAACATTTGAAAATAGAATTGCCTAAGCAGCAATCAGCGAGCACGCGCTTTACTTGGCACAATGGTCTGATTTCTTTGCCTCTTTTCACGTTCCCGCGTTCAGATGATAAAGATTACTTTTTTTTAACGGCACAACTATAGCGCGTACAATAAGATGAAAATGAAAGTTTCGATTAGTTTTTGCTATAGTTCACTTTCGTTGGGTGCCATAGACATAATAGAATAATGATAATGAGATGGTGGTACTGCCTTTGTCATGGCCCGCCCAGTGATATATCGAAGGATTATAGGTCGCTAGTAAATTATACACAGATAATACCTACTTGAGTTCTAGTAATAAAAGTTGGCATTTTTTCATTATAGGCATTAGGTAAGGGTTATTTATTTATCAATTGCTTACTAGAAGTATGTGAGTACCAGAAGTATGCACCACAGCGTATAGCAAGCCAACAATGTGTGAACTAAAAAAAATATACCTTCAAACATTGATCATTTCTTTACTGAAATGTTTCAACCAATAGCCAAAACTACAACTGTTTATACTATTTTTAATTATTGGCTGGCTTAACTATGAATATAAAATCGCCCTTGACGAGTGGAAAGCTAATTTTTTTTTATTAGCAGGAGTGCTTTTAATGTATCTACCTCGGCGAAAACTCAGTATCAAGACAACAAAAACAAGGAACTCAGCTTAATTTTTAGTCACATAGTTTACAAATATTATTCTTAGAAGCTAAATCGATATGCAGATGCAGCTGACCCAAACAAGTATGAACAATGGACCACAGACAATCAATACATACAACAATTTGCTATAAAACGGAATGATTCACGCCACATTGTCTATGCGCGGTGCGTCAATCATAGCGGAATTCAAGGGCAAGATGACAACATGTTCGATGTTTGAAATAAAATAAAACAGAACCGTAAAAATAAATTGGCTGGAAATAAAATGTTGTTGGTATAATAAAATATACCATAAATGATGAGCCAATGAGGATTGTTTTAATCTTAGGTAGCATAGCAAAACTCGCTGCCTGTTATAGACTAAGCCCGAGTCGACGGCGCGTTGTGTACCACGCGGGCAACAAAATTGATCAATTCCGCTAAAGCCGATGCCTGCCAGAGTTGCGGGGTTGTTTAACTACATTGGGCACACGTGGGCCACGTACGCCGATCTGGGTGCTTAGGTCTTCATACATTATATATAGTAGCCAGACTTGTAGAGCCGCATTAGATCCTCGCCACACGACGACTCTACGTACAAATCAGGCGTGGTCCACGTGTGCGTCAGTCTAAGTAGTACCCGCTTTACTGCGGCCCTGGAACGCTAAGGGCGATTGAAAGAACTCCAGTGTTCTATAAGTATAATATTTCCTCTCGCTCTACTCAGAGCGGGAGAAAGTATCTTTTTTTCCCTGCCCTCAATCCAATTTATATAGAGAAGGTGCAGTATGTCTTTCCACCTGTCCATTTCCCGTCATTTCATAGGTCACCTCCTTTCTTACTATATGTATAATTTTTCATACAATCCATCCCTTGGAGATTTGTAAACATTTATGTAGATATAATGTTAACTTTACCAGATATCTCTCTCACATCAAACAATCTGCCTAGCCTAATCCCAAAAATGTTGTGGTTAATTTTCAGACTAGAATGCTATTGTTGAATACGATTATTTTACGTGGAGCGACTGTCCATCTGCCCTACAGTTATTTTTTATATATTATTAAAAAAAATACATGCAACCGAACATGAACCTCCTCCTTTTCGAAGTCGGTTAATGCATAATATGCCAATCATTCTTAACCGGTCTTAAAGAACTGCCCATCAATTCGCATTGAGCATGAAACCACAATATTTTTGGTTGCGCCAATTTGCTATGATCCGCGACTTTGTTTTTTGTAATTTATTTTTTTGGCCTAGCAATCCTATCCCTACCGTTTCCGCTCCCCGCACGACCTCTTGAAGAAATGATTTGACATTGACGTTTGTGCATCGATTGTGAATGTGACCGCACCGCTAACCGCGCCCGCTCGAAATTACAAGAAAATTGACTATTTTCGTGATCCAACCATTCAAACTCAACAACAGTGGTGCAGTGTAGTGCAAAACAGGACCTGGCAGTGCTTGAAAGTACGAAGTTCGAAAATCGCCGGCGGTGCCACGTGGAACCTTCGAAGTCTAAAGGTCAGTGCTCCTTCCCAATACCTTTATCCCATGCCAGGCATAGTATCTGCATATTGTTAATAAACCTTAGATCGCTTTTTAAATCTACAGTCCACAGCTTATTTGCGCAACCATTACTTTTTGGTCCTTCGAGCCGGATCGTGAATCATTTTCTTGTAATTTCGCAATATAGTATTTGTTCCATAGGGAATAAACGCAACGCGCCTGTTTACCTAGATATAATAGTAGAAAACCCGCATCTAGGCATTTAGGCAACTATACGTTATTTCGCTCGTATAGTTAAAGAGTCATTGATAATTACGGTACCTACGCCGTCAACCGCACCGCATAATTATAGTTAGCTACGTAAATATCAGCGTAGATATAAATCGATCGCATTCTTTTTCTTGACAAAATTCATTCGACCATCCTACAAATTGCATGTAGGTAGACGCATTTCAAAAATACCCGTTCATTGTTGAGTGAATATTTGTAGGAAACGGATAAACCATAGATTATATAGACAGGTTATTCCGTTCGTTCGCCGTTCGCTTTGTTGTTTACAATACTACCATATTGTTATCTGATAATTATCGCTTACTTAATAATTCGTTAAGTGTTTGTTTGAGTGTATAGTGTGAATATATCAAGACAAGATGTCTCTTAAGGGAACCAAGGTTAGTACTGATTTAAAGGTTCAGTTAAAGCTTTTATACGCTGAAAGGGACTCACAGTTTTCACGTGTTCAATCAATTTGTGATAAATCTTTGCAAACCTCGGATCTGGCGATTAGAGATGCTTTCTTGTGTTCGTTGGAAACTTTAGATAGTTTGCGCGAGGATTTTAAATCTACAATTAAGAATATAAATATTTTAGAGTTGGAGTTAAATCCTGATTACTGTGTGAGTTATCAGGCATTGTCGTCCTTTGATGACTTGTATTGTCGTATCAAACGTATTGCTAGGAGTTTAGAGACTCCCCCCCCCGCGAGTGGTTTATCCAACCCTCCTCGCGAACGCCCACGATTGCCGCCAATTCAAATACCTGAATTTGATGGTGACATTCGAAATTGGAATTTATTTATAGATAGTTTCGAAAATATAATACATAGGAACACATCGCTGACAGATCACGAGAGATTGCATTATCTCGTAGAAAAATTGACCGGTAAGGCAAAGGCTGTCTGTGCTGGAATTACGTTTAGCGCTGAAAATTACAATTTAGTTTTGAACACTTTAAAAACAAAATACGAAGATAAGCGATTAGTAGCCACCGCATATTTAGATCAATTATTCGATTTGAAAAGTTTTTCCGTTTGTAACGATCATAATTTAGAGAAGTTTTTAAATATTTTCGCATCATCTGTTCGTGCAGTAAAGAACCTAAAGGTCAATGACCTCTGTGACTTTTTGTTTTTGTATATCGGTTTAAAGAAATTAGATCCTGAAACTGTTCGTCTGTTTGAAACGACTCAGCGCGGTAAAGAAATACCTAAGTTCGAAGATTTAGAATCTTTTATTCGCGACCATATTAAGGTATTGCAGCGCACGTCGACACGTCATGAAGTCACGAATAGGACAGGTTCCGATCGCCGTATAGACGCGTCATCGAAGTCAGTCAAGACTGCACATACGCTAGTTAATACCGCCTCAACACCTGACTGTTCTCTGTGTAAGGGTAGCCATACACAGCTGTACAAGTGTTCGGAATTTCAGAGATTATCGCCTAGTGATCGTTACAAGTTTGTCCGCATTAATAATTTGTGTTTTAATTGTCTAAGTGACAAACATCTGGTTACGTCATGTAAAAGTGGTGTTAGCTGTCGTAAATGTCCAGCTAGACATCATACCTTCTTACATTTTGAGAGTAGTAAGCTGCCATCGCAGCAGCAGCCTGCGCAGACGCGCGACGCTTGTGACGCGCGGCCTGCTGCAAGTGCAAACGACGTAACATTGTGTTCGCTTTCCGCCGCTGGTACTCAAGTCACTACCGTTTTACTTGCGACCGCGCAAGTTGTCATTGTAGATGCCTTTGGCAAACCGCACACCGTTCGAGCGCTACTAGATGGCGCTTCCCAGAGTAATTTTATTACTCGGGATTGTTGTCAACGCCTTGGTTTTAGTTTTAATAATTGGTCATCCCGTTCAGAAGTGAAAGGTTTTGGAGGTTTAAAGGCAACCATTCACGGTTCCATTAAAATAATATTTAGTTCACGTTTTAATCGTAATATTTCGTTTGAAATGGATTCGCTAGTCGCAGATAAGATTACGGAACGGTTGCCCACGGTACCGGTTGACACGTCCATGCTGACGGAGTTTAAGAACTTGCAGTTAGCCGACGGAAATTACGCTTTCCCTGGAGATATCGATCTATTGATCGGTGCTTCGATTCTCCCGCATCTCCAGTTATCACGTAAAATTCAGGGTCTTCCGATGTACCCCGCTCCGCACGCACTGGAAACAGTTCTCGGGTTTGTTATAGTTGGTTCCGCACCCGCTTATTTAAATAGTTACTCGACTGTGTCGCACTGTTGCACCGTCGAGCCGCCGCTTGAGTCTACCATCCGCAAGTTCTGGGAGATTGAAGAGGTCAATGTCCCGCCTATTCTCAGCCCTGAGGATCAGGTCACTGAGGAGATTTATACCCGCACGACTACTCGTGATAAAGATGGTCGTTATGTTGTCGCGCTCCCTTTCAAGGGTGATATTTTTTCGCTCGGTGGCTCCCGTGCCTCCGCAGAGGAAAATATATTCCATGTCGCTGGAACAGAAAACCCAGCTGATTGTCTCTCACGTGGTTTGCTTCCTGCGCAAATTTTAAATCATCCGCTTTGGTTTTGTGGCCCTCCCTGGCTTCATACCACTCCTAACGAGTGGCCAAATGCTCCGTTTAACCCCGCTACTGTTTCAGAGCCACCCGAGGAGAAGAAACATACGCTTGTAGTATCAGTTCCGCGTGAAGAGTCAGTTGTTTTGTTGTTGTCTAATCGAGTCTCGTCTTGGTCGAGACTATTACGCTGTGTAGTTTACGTCCTAAGATTTTTGAGATTATTACCATCGCGTGGTTCTATAATCGCAGTTGATTTGGATAGAGCTGAATCAGTTGTACTTCGAGAGTTGCAGAAATTTTATTTTTCAAAAGAATTTCGTAGTTTAGAATCACATAAACCTTGTAGTCCCGCACTTCAACATTTGAAACCATTTTTGCAAGACGGACTCATTCGTGTCGGTGGCCGTCTGCGAAATGCTAAGTTAGAGTTTGAACAAATGCATCCAGTAGTTCTACCACGCAGGGATCACGTTTTGGATTTGTTGGTGGACTATCACCATAAGGTGAATTGTCACGCTGGTCCCGATTTATTAATGTCCATTCTTCGACAGAAGTACTGGATACTTTCCGCTCGCAATTTGATACGCGCTAGAGTGCACAGATGTGTGCCCTGCTTTAAGCTCCGCCCGCGTTTCAACGCGCCGGAAATGGCCGACCATCGTTCTTGTCGTGTTGTACAGACGGTGAAACCTTTCATACATACTGGGACGGACTATGCTGGACCGTTTAAAGTCACTATTGCCCGTGGTCGTGGTATACGTTCCACAAAGGCATACATTTGCCTATTCGTTTGTATGACAACTCGTGCGGTTCACATAGAGTTAACCAGTGATTTGAGTACGCAGGGTTTTATGTCTGCATTTAAACGATTTTTATCTCGCCGTGGTCCCGTTAAGCGCTTATACTCTGACAACGGCACAAATTATGTTGGAGCGCGACGCAATATTTCGGAATTACACACATTCTTACGCTCCAAGTACTACCAAAGTGAATTCGCCCATGTCTTAGCTGAGAATCGCATTGATTGGTGTTTTAATACGCCAGCAGCTAGTCATTTTGGTGGCAATTGGGAGGCGAATATTAAAAGCCTTAAGTCGCACCTGTTTCGGGTCATAGGCGAACAGATTCTCTCGTACGAGGAGTTGAGCACTGTACTCGCTCAGGTAGAGGCGTTGATGAATACGCGTCCGTTGTGTCGGACTTTGTCTAGTGATCCATCGGAGCCACTAGCGTTGACGCCGGCTCACTTCTTGACGACGACTCCTCTTAAATATTTGCCCGCTTTAGATGTCGAGACTGACAAACTGCAGCTTCACCCGCGTCACGCTCTGCTAGATAGCTTAGTTCAGTCCTTTTGGAAGCGATGGAGGACAGATTATCTGCATACGCTGCAGTCGCGTCAAAAGTGGAACACTCCTTCAGATCCAGTCACAGTCGGTACTGTGGTGATACTGAAGACTGAGAGTGCGCCTCCTCTGCACTGGCCTCTTGGTGTAGTGGAAGAAGTTTTTCCGGGTTCGAACGGAATAACGCGAGTCGTAAAAGTTAAAACCGCAACTGGATCGTACCTGCGTCCGGTTATTCGCCTCTGCCCTCTGCCTAATCAGTAGTAGTGGCATAGTTAGTTATAAGTTGTTTCGCTACCTAGTATTGATAGTTTAGATTAGTAATAGGGTTTAGTTTCGCTTTTGTTTTTTTTCTTTTCTTTGAAGGTAACCCTTCAAACCCGGGGGGAATGGTTGCGCCAATTTGCTATGATCCGCGACTTTGTTTTTTGTAATTTATTTTTTTGGCCTAGCAATCCTATCCCTACCGTTTCCGCTCCCCGCACGACCTCTTGAAGAAATGATTTGACATTGACGTTTGTGCATCGATTGTGAATGTGACCGCACCGCTAACCGCGCCCGCTCGAAATTACAAGAAAATTGACTATTTTCGTGATCCAACCATTCAAACTCAACAACAGTGGTGCAGTGTAGTGCAAAACAGGACCTGGCAGTGCTTGAAAGTACGAAGTTCGAAAATCGCCGGCGGTGCCACGTGGAACCTTCGAAGTCTAAAGGTCAGTGCTCCTTCCCAATACCTTTATCCCATGCCAGGCATAGTATCTGCATATTGTTAATAAACCTTAGATCGCTTTTTAAATCTACAGTCCACAGCTTATTTGCGCAACCAATTTTAATTCACTTGAAGTGGTTAAAGCTTATTCTAACAGCACTTTTCTTCAAATTGTCCAGTAGATATGTAACTAAATTGCACTATTATGTAAAATGTTGAAGAAGGGGACATGTATGATTGGAAGATTCATCAAGATGTAGTAATCTTAATGAATCTTCCAATCATACTTACAGTCAAAATTATATTTAAGTCTCTAGCTACGTAGCTAGAGACTAAAAGTAGCTAGAAAGTAGGTACTTTCCATAAGTCTAAAGTTACAATAGCATAGCTCAAGACCATGAACAAAAACTTAGGTGGAAATGGGTACGTCACGTAGGAAGGCTTACAAACTAGAGAATAGATACGCCGCTCTGGGTGCTTTACCCAAAGCGGCGTGTGAGTCTTTTAGTGCAAGGGAGTGTCAGTCTGGCTATAACCCACCTGTCAGTGTCAGTGTGTGTCAGTGTTCTTTCAGTGGCCACAGGCCAAAAATAGACCATAAAAATAAACTTGTAGCCCACAAGATCAAAAGGCTCTTTTCCTTCTTTGACCTCATAGTCTCTCCACAGGGACTGAAATGATAAGATAACGGGATAAAAAACAAAATTAAAAAAAAAACTGTTTTTTAAACAAGCTTTAGTATAAACTTATAACGCCATTACACAATTTTTATAATAAATAAACTTGACAGGAGATTAAAGTTCTCGTGTTTAGTTAGTTTGAAAATTTTAAAAAATTAAATCAATCAGATAAAGTTATTTAATTTACTTGTGTTGAATCACTAATTCAACATTACTGACTTTATCCACACAGCACTTTTATTTCCTTGACTTGCCCTATCTAAAATCGACAACCGACTACTCTCGTGGGTTCGAACACCCGCTATTAATAAAAGTGAGGACCGGATCTACCGCCATCTTGGCAGAAACAGTTAACTATTTATTCAAGTCAGTGTATGTATAAAAACAACCAGAAAAATCCTTACAAAAATATAAATATCTGAAACATTTGATTTAATGTCACATAAAGTTCAAGAATTATTTAATGCGCCACATTAAATGTAAAATCGTCATTTGACAAAACAAATATCAAAACTAACGCCATCTAGACGACAGTTATTTCTAACTTTAAAATATTAGCTGTCACACACGACAACAAGTGTCATTGTCATTTGAAAACCTTATCCAAACAATAAGACTCCAACATTCGGCCATCCGCATAACTTACGCGTCCCTGCGTAATTGTGAGAGTGTCTTTTACTTTAACGATCAAATTTTAAAGAAATGAAGGTAATGGTAGTTTGCGGGACTTCGTTCTTGTTCACTGTTCCGCATACCTCTAACCAACCTCTGGTGAACCTCGACTACGAACATTAACGCAGCCTTCATGCAGCTACCACATCGTGATGTCATATATCACTTCCTAAAACTCTTGAGCCATGCAGCCAGCACCTACGGCTTTAAAAGGTAACCTCACCACAAGCATGCTAACCTGATCTTAGTCCCATCAGTGACCTTGACTAAGCAGACTGTACTTTTGGCCATCATGTGAAGAGACTTTCCTGGTTGACGACAGCAGTCAGACGTAATGGCTTGCATTGAGTTACACATCATCGCTCCGACCCTCTGGTACTTGCAGCACTTCTCCGACCAACTGGAATCTGCAGAATTATCTCGACTCATGGAACATCACCACTATCTCACTGGGGCATCCCCGAATCATTGGGACAGTACCACCCTGACACCACACACAGCTCAGAATCACCGAGATCTATGCGGTATCCGGTTCTGACTCACTGGAACCAAACTTCCACTGACCTGGCGTGCATCACGACGCCTGAAAGACTCTTATCAATCATTTATGTTGCCACATAACAAATTAACAACAACATCCATCTGTTGGGAGGATGCTTGGTTTTTGATGAAGGTTTACGGGGACTTCACACCCTGTCCCCGTACCTGTAAATTACAATTGCATAAAAGAAACACTACCATTAATCGATAACAATCAGTTACATACAACTGTATGTACATATAGTATGGTGTAATATATACTACATACATTACTTGTAGAACAAGGCGTTACTATCTTGAAACTTAAAGAGCGGTGCAAGTCGCTTCTACCTTGAAGCCGCCAACATACAACTGTACGTTATAAACCATGTATTCGGTCAATATGTGGCTCAAAAACTATCCTTAAAATTTATGACTGTACCAGCTATGTACATTTACGAAACTGCTTTGTTTGTTAGAATCAATTTATATCTGTTTCAAAAGTTATCAGATTTTTTTTTTTTAAAGAGACTGCAGTGCGTCCTCAATGTATGAACAAATCGTGTGAAAATAAGCTATTTTTTTTTTGGCATCGAAAACCCAATAATTCAAAAATTTACCCTTATTAAAATTTAAGAAAAGTCTATCTCGCTATTAATGGATAAATGTTACTATACTTTTTATTTTTATGACAATTTGTAATATTTCTCATTATGCAACCACATGGTTTACATATTGACTGTTTTGAGATAGAACCTATGTTTAACAAATTGAAATTCTGATTCTGATCCTGACTAATTACGTTACTAGTGGCACAAGTCGCTACTACCATACCACTGGAGCTGTACAAGTCGCTACTACCTTAACACCACTGGGGCGGTACAAGTCGCTTCTACCTCGAAGCCGCCAAAATAAAACTGTACGCTATATACTGTATTACTAGTGGTACTAGTCGCTACTACCTAGAAACCACTAGGGTGGTACAAGTCGCTACTACCTTGAAACCACTAGGGTGGTACAAGTCGCTACTACCTTGAAACCGTCAGAACTTGTTCTAATAATTATGCTTTGCACACCTTATGCATAATTGCGCTGTGCACTCAAACAACTATGCTTTGCACAGCTTGTGCATTCCAACAACTACGTTTTGCACGGCTTGTGCATTCTGACAACTATGCTTTGCACATATTGTGCACTCTGACAACTATGCTTTGCACATATTGTGCACTCTGACAACTATGCTTTGCACATATTGTGCAATCAAACAACTATGCCTTGCACATATTGTGCAATCAAACAACTATGCCTTGCACATATTGTGCAATCAAACAACTATGCCTTGCACATATTGTGCAATCAAACAACTATGCCTTGCACATATTGTGCAATCAAACAACTATGCCTTGCACATATTGTGCAATCAAACAACTATGCCTTGCACATATTGTGCAATCAAACAACTATGCCTTGCACATATTGTGCAATCAAACAACTACGCATTGCACCCCTTGTGCATTGATTACATTCCCACTCGACTGCGCTCACCTTGCCTTGCGCGGCGTCTGCCTAGGGCACTGCGCGGCGCCCACCTTGCGCACCGCGCTGCGCTCGCCTTGCGCACCGCGCTGCGCTCGGCTTGCACACTGCGCGGCGCCCGCCTTGCACACTGCAACGCGCTCGCCTTGTGCACTGCGCCGCGCATGCTTTGCGCATTGCGCGACGCCTACTTTGCGCACTGCGCGACGCCTACTTTGCGCACTGCGCGACGCCTACTTTGCGTACTGCGCGACGCCTACTTTGCACACTGCGCGGCGCCTGCTTTATGCACTGCGCGGTGCCCACCATGCGCACTGCACGCACACCACAATGCATTCGCATGGCGTACCACACTGCGCTCGCTATGCGCACCGCGCTGCGCTCGCCATGCGCACCACAATACGCTTGCCTGGCGTACCACGCTACGCACGCATGGCGTACCACGCTGTGCTCGCATGGTCACCACGCTGCGCTCGCATGGCGCACCACGCTGCGCTCGCATGGCGTACCACGCTGCGCTCGCATGGCCTACCACGCTGCGTTCGCATGGTGTACCACGCTCCGCTCGCATGGCGTACCACGCTGAGCTCGCATGGCGTACCACGCTGCGCTCGCATGGCGTACGACGCTGCGCTCGCCTTACGCATCACGCAGCGTTCTTTCCGCGCACCATGCTGCGGTTGCTTGGCACACCACGCCGCGGCCGCTTGGCGTACCACGCCGCGGCCAGTTGGCGCACCACGCTGCGGCCGCTTGGCGCACCACGCTGCGGCCGCTTGGCGCACCACGCTGCGGCGGCTTGGCGCACCACAGTGCGCTCACCTTACATAATACGCAGCACTTGCTTCACGCACCACGCTGCGGTCTCTTGGTGCACTACACTGCGCTCGTCTGGCGCACCACGCTGCGCTTGCCTCACGCATCACGCTGCACCCATTGCTACTGCTTTTAAAACAATAATTGCACACAACAAATGTTATAAAAAGTGCTAGCTTTTAGTCTCGACCTTGTTTGGAAAACGACTTTATAGTTCAATCGGATTTAAGGTTGGATTATCAAGCCTTTTAATACTAATGTAATCACTAACAATGACTGCTTAGTGGCCATAAAAATTCAAATTTAACCAGACCACTAACTGTTTTCAAATAGAACCAAATAGTTGAAAACAATATGATGAACCCGTACATTCATATAATTATTGTAGGTAAGCAACACAACACATCAGCAACATATTTCAAAGTTGTACCTACTTATCTCAGATTAAAGTTATGATTAGTCTGATACAAGATCATTTGTTAATTACTCAAGCCCCAAGTGAACGCCGGCGCTCGCACACCTATTGTCTTTCTATTCTGTCTAATTACGGTATTCAAATGACTAAAATAAATCCACAAACGATATTGCCGTCCATGTTAAATTCATATCAATAAAATACCAGTAAAAATAAGGGTAATAGCCGTTGGTTTAAAACAAAAACCACTACATTTATATTCATTTCAATTAAAATTCAATGAGGGTAACTTGTAAACCCACAGCTTGAAATAAAAACTTATCAGAAAAATATAAATAGGTACCCATTGGTTTCTTAAAAAAAATCGATATTGACCTTACTGGATCAGTGAATCTCTTCAATGATGAGGAAATTATAATCAAACTCAGTTTTTCTTTGAATATGTACCAAACAATTGTGTCAGTTTAAAGATAAACAAACCTATTTGCGTTCACAAATGCTACTAGCACAATATTTAATACTACAATACAGTGTAAGGTACTGAACCAACACAATCCGTTACAACAAAGACAGTTATCTTTTAAATACAGGAACATTACAAAAAGGAAGAAAAAAAAAAAACAGGTAGAAAATAAAATTAGTTTTCTTACCCTATGACAGCTTCAAATCAGAACAACCAAACTTACGTATGTGGGCCTGGATATAATTGGCTAGTATAACCGACCAACTATTAATATCCCGCTTCTGAATTGTTGAATCACTAATTCAACATTACTGACTTTATCCACACAGCACTTTTATTTCCTTGACTTGCCCTATCTAAAATCGACAACCGACTACTCTCGTGGGTTCGAACACCCGCTATTAATAAAAGTGAGGACCGGATCTACCGCCATCTTGGCAGAAACAGTTAACTATTTATTCAAGTCAGTGTATGTATAAAAACAACCAGAAAAATCCTTACAAAAATATAAATATCTGAAACATTTGATTTAATGTCACATAAAGTTCAAGAATTATTTAATGCGCCACATTAAATGTAAAATCGTCATTTGACAAAACAAATATCAAAACTAACGCCATCTAGACGACAGTTATTTCTAACTTTAAAATATTAGCTGTCACACACGACAACAAGTGTCATTGTCATTTGAAAACCTTATCCAAACAATAAGACTCCAACACTTGTTTGCTTTGTAAGCAGACGTTTCTAACTAGAAATAACTAGCGAAAAACAGTGCCGAAAGGGCCATCTTTGGCGTACGCAGTTGAGCGCAGTAGGTGGCCAAAATCTTCCCAGATGCTTGATAATGTTAATGAATGTTTCTCAACAAAACAATATGACGTTTCTTGATTTAATTACACGTGTGTAAATGGAAGAAAGTGTGAGACGTTAATATACAATCTAATGTCATTAATGTAAACGTATCGTGAGAATTCGCTCATACAATGAAGTTTAACTTTTTTAAATGTCAGCTAATGTTACACAGACGTATATTATCGTCACGACAGTGAAGAATAAATCTTTTAAAGATTTTACGTAATGAGAAAAAAGTGAAGAAAATGATTTTAACATTGTTGAAAGAAAGGAATCTAATCTGATACCTACTTAATAAAAAAAAAGCTCAAGTATTTGTTTCTTTTTTCGTATTCATAATCTTCATTGTACCCACAACTTTTCGTTTACAGAGGTTAGCTTTCTCTGGAACTAAAAGTCGAATTTGTAAAATATTTTTGCTTTTTAGCCCAAATTCTGACGAAGCTAACATCACGCTACGCCTCGGAACCTCGAAAAATTAAAAACAAACACTAAGCGAAAATGAAGTAATAGCGCAGGTAATACAGACACTTTGATCAAGATCACAAGTTTAGTGCTACAATACTGGCCACTAATAAAATGTTTAACAAACGACGATCTAAGTGAATTCAAATCAAGTCACAGACCAGTAAAGTCTGAACTGGATCGGCATTTGTTTAACAATGTAACGATTGTTGGTAACACCGCATGTCGAACAAATTGTTGGGTTGGTAATTGTCTGTAATTAGAACTTTTGAATAATAATTGAATGCTAGTGGAAGAGCTGGCGCTACTGGCTTGTGGCTAGTGGCTACTTACACATACGACTTGCTTACTTGCCGTGAGCGAAGCATTGCATGTGGCACGAACCAAATAATTCCGAAAAACGCAATTTCACACAAATATGTATTTTATTTAATCAATTGCTTTTTGTAATTGACTTGAATTCCTGTGTTGATTCATTGCTACTACTTCAACCTGGGATCACGACAGGACCTTAAAGGAAATTATTTAACACAAGATTTGTCTCTCAAAATTCGACTGCTAAGTGAATAACCGACATATGTAAATATTAAACTACTACTTACAAGGCAAACTTGAAACAATCACTAAAAACAAATAAACACTCTCCACTTAAAATACATTTCACAATTTTCCACATTCGCTGTGGCCGATTTTGCAATAGGCCGAACTTAATGCGACCTTGTATTAATTAAAAAAAAAAAACTGTCAGAACAGAACGTGCATTCGGATATCCTGATCGAATAGTATTGTAACGATTTTTTCTAATCGATAAAAGACGTGATGATAGTGTTAATGTATGGTCATCACGCACGATTGAGGAATAATTGTCAATCGTAAAATTGTATTATTTCATAATGGCCATTGTTGCTTGCAGTTATTAGCGTATGTAACGTACGTTAATTCACTCGTGACCTAACGTACGAGGGTGCAACCTATTGCAATAGTAATTTATCAATAATTGCTGTTCCCTATTATTATGCGAATAATTGCTCACGGTTTGATGGCGAATCATATTCGTCTTTATAAGCGTTCGAATTACGAAATTGTCCATAGACAATTTTGGTGGAAATCTAATAGAGATGTCAATCACGCCATCTTATATAAGTACGAGTTGAAACGACGTATTAATTATAGGATACCTATATTTTGAGTATACTTCATTTCGTTTGTCTCGATAAATCCGTGACGTAGATCCGAAATCTTCAGCAAAATCAATAAAAACCACCAACATAAAAGAAATTGAAACCTAACAAAAAGATATTAAATTCAAACGAAATCTTGACTTTAGTCTATTGTAAAAAGCAAAATGGCAAGATCAGTTTAAATCTTTTACAAAATCTAATACCTACGGGTTTAAGCAAATATTAAAAGTAATGAGTTCAAGCTTTCTCAAATAAACATTAACGAAAGATGAAAATATTTGGTTTGAAATAACTTATTATTCAAACAAAAAGTTCAATCAACTCAAAAATTTTTATTAGAAAAGTCATGAAAAATTAATTCAATAGACAACAAGATTTTGGAAGGCATAGAGTCTAAGAAGTCTATGAAGCATTCAGAGTAAAAAACTTTTTGGGTAGTACACAAGCTAAGGAGTGGAATACCTGCCGGAGTCTGTATTTCCTGATAGCTACAACCTAGGGGGTCTTTAAGTCAAGAGTAGATAGGCTACTTCTAAGTAAGTGTGCTCCAGCGGCGGCCACATCATAGCCTACCATCAGGTGAGATAGTGGTCAAACGCGAGCCTATCCATAATAAAAAAAAAAGATAAAATAAATAAAAATTGAAAATGCAGCTGGCTGGTTTGATCAACCTCAAATAAAAAGAAAATGCATTTGAATGAGAAATTTGTGACATTCAATAGGTAATTAATTATATCTAACGGACATCAGTGAAATGTTAATAGGTGAAATGTAATCTACTTAGTGATGCCAACCTCCTTGATACTCATCGCTCAAAGTTGCCAAGTTTCATCAATGTGTTTAGAAAGATTTCCAACTTGAAGGAAAACCTTTTTGCTTCCGTGGAAATAACAAATTATCCACCGTGAATTTTCCGGAATAAAAAGTAGGCCATAGTTTAAGTAACGCAGTTTCATATCATAAAATCAAAATCATACTTCAACAAACTACAACTATTCACACAACACAACTACAACAACAACAACTTGATATACCTACTCCTTTAAAACATAAGATTTTTATAGATATGGAATGCAGCACAGGTTATAATGATGTAAAATTCCTTAGCAAATATCATCATCATCATTTCAGTCGAATAACATCCACTGTTGGACATGGGCCGCCCCCAAATATCGCCACATCGACCGGCCCTGTGCGGTTCCATCGGATTCCCGAGACTTACCAGGTCATCGGTCCACCTAGTGGGAGGCTTTCCAACGCTGCAATTTCCGGTACGCGGAAATAGCAAACAATAAAATGTTTATTTTGCAAACAGGTTTTAAATAAAAAATTTACACAATTTTTTTCGTTGATTTAAACTAGATGACCCCTAGACTAGACACTAGATGACATTTTCCAACACAGTTGGTGAAATGGTCGATTGACAGCTGCGCGGTGTAGCAGTTGCGATTCCCAGGTGGAACAAATATTTGGATGGTCTACAGCTAGTCTTTCCGGGTCTGGCTAGTGTATGTGAGTTTATATGTTAGTAAACGCACCCACGATACACGATATAATTCCTAGGGCAACGTTTAAAAAAAATGGAAACTTTAAATAATTTCGACTGATAGAAAGCCTAGTCCGCCTTTTTTTTTCATTTTTTTTTGTTTGTTATGTGCATAAAGTTTCAATAAATAAAATACAGTTTCAGTGATGTCTTATAAAATAATGGTTACCTGCAACATAGAATCCGGCTGTAAACATTTTAACTGTGACGAAATAAATACGTTGCATTTCCTATCCATAGGTTGCTTCTACCTACATATGAACGGTACTTTTATGAGTCGTAGGCACTCATAGGTGACTAGGACATGTCGCATTTTATCACTATTTTAGTACTTGGCGATCATTAAAATATTATTGGTAGGAAGGTAGCTAGTACCTAAGTGCCTAGTTGCCTACGCTTTTGAGATAAGGAAGTGAGTTAAGTGTTGACGAAGAAATTCGAAGTGTAGAGAAATTCGATTGGAAGAATAGAGAATAATAAAAAAGTTTTTTTTTTTAATAATAATAAAAGTTTTTTTTTCTCCACAATATAACTCCTAATTGCTAGCCTTATAACTACAGTAACATATAGGATGGGCATTATATTGTGGGAGACTGGTGCCTAAACTAGGCTCTAAAGCTCTAAGGCAAGCCTCTAAGGGGTGGTCCCACTTACACTTAATCAGGGTCCACTTCGGGAGGTTCCTGTTTCGGATCCAGTGACCGTGGCCCTAGTATGCAAAGGGCAATTGAAATTTTAGTCTAGAGTAGTAAAAAAGTAAAGATTTGACCCCCCTTAAGGCGGACGAAGTTGTTTTATGATTTCCCAGCTCAAGAAAGACCTAATCCGCATGTGGATGCCACAAATGCTGGCGAATTTTTGTGTATTGTTATGAAATTACGAACCTACCTACCTATTACGAACAAATATTATATACTTACTTATGTGAAAGTAAAGGAAACTAGAGATACATTTAAAGACGTGTTGTCTTCATTTAAAGGTGTGAATGCAAGTTCGTGCGGTTTGGACACGACTTGAAAGGAGAATCTACGCGCGTAGTATGAATGAATGAATGTGTTGGGTTTCTTGAGAGTAATCAGCAGCAAGATAATGAAAGTAAACAGTAATAAGGAAATGTTCGATGCTCGTGAAAATCTGCCATAAGTACCCGGACATCATGTAGCTATTGGAGATAGGAGTTTAGAAAGTTCGGTTTTGTGAAGGGTCATCTCTCTACAGTGCCACGTAGCAAGAGTAAAGCGGGTAGGTACTACATAAGGTAAACGTGGGCCATGTACGCCGATCTAGGCGCGTCGGTCTCCATACATTTTATACGGCAACTAAACTTGTAGAGCTACATTAGATCCACGGGAAGCGAGTCTACGTAGAAATCAGGTGTGTGTGGCCCACGTGTGCCCAATGTATTTCTACCTTAACAAATGCTACGTGCCTCGCAATATGGGGGTGGGCCCCACTTGGACGTAAAAAAACCAGTCGTATGGCACAGCTAACTTACTTGTGCGATACGAAACTTAACCATTAATTGTAGGCAAATAATACAGGAATGCATTGGAAGTGTACCCATCACGCACGCATACTCAAACACGCTATGACGTAAGTAATTAAGAATTTATCAAAATAGGTATATTTTTTTCCTAAAATAATTCTTGATTATTTTAGGATATAAATATTACTACTCATAAGAAGACTTAAAAGTCAGCCAAAGGGCAATGGAAAGGGCTATGCTCGGAGTTTCCTTGCGTGATCGAATCAGAAATAAAGATATTCGCAGGAAAACCAAAGTTGCCGACATAGCACGAAGAATTGCTAGAGCACATTGCACGCAGAACAGATGGCCGTTGGGGCCGAAAGGTTCTGGAGAGGCGACCTCGGAAGCGGTTGGAAGGCCTCCCACAAGGTGGACCGATGACCTGGTGAAGGTCGCTGGAATCCAATGGATGCGAGACACACAGGACCGGTCGTTGTGGCGACACTTGGGGGAGACCTATGTCCAACAGTGAACGTCTTTCGATTGAAATGATGATGATAAATATTATTTATTTTTATGAGAGCTAAAACCGCTTCAGTAGCCAATCTTGAACATACTGCTTTCAGGATGTATTTTATTATATTACATGTTATAATTACTATTAATATTGTAAACTTACGAATTTCAATATCCTTCGCACTTATCACCTGTAACCAAAAAAAATAATAATTAGCATAATCAATTATTTAAGTCATGTGGATTTATCAAACAACGGAGCCTTAATTAGCAAACATTAAACAGATGGACAACATTAATTAATTAGCATTCCAAATATGAAATAATATATATTTTTTTAATTTAATTATGTCATCGGTCCATATCCGTCTAAATATGTAGGTAAACTTAGAAAAAAACTTCTCGTTTTAATTATGATATGTGCATTGACATAATTTACTTACCAAATATTTACAGTATTTCAATAATATTTACGTAATTAAAAAAAAAAGTTAATGGTAACGTGTTTCGTAATCATTTCATGGAATCAAATCTACTTAAAACCTTTTTTTTCCTTCTCACGGTTTGTGCGTTCAGCCAGTATCAAGTTTAGAAAGTATTTAGTTTTTGATATAGAATATAGTCGCTTTGTTTTCCGTTAGAATGCGAATTTAATACATTCAAATGTTTTTGCAGTATTTGGTAGCAAAAGGATCGAGTAGCCTTCTCGGTAAACTCGCTGATAATCAAATTTTCAGCTCCATTTTACCGAGATCACACTGTTTCACTAATTCCACATGTAGTTATATTTTTTCATTAAGATAAGAATCTACATGAATTTTACATTACAATATCTACTAGGAGTCAATTTGCGAAAGATTAAGACCACCACTGAACTTTAGGTACTAGAAAAAATCCCGCCAACTGGAACGAAAATTATTAAATATAGCAAATTGTTCAAATCCATATATGGTCTGGGTCTGATTTAACAAATGACTATCAGACAAATGCATGATTTCACTGGCTTTCAATTTGCGACATATCAACCAGAATCCGAAGTGCGTTGCAGAGTAAATAAAAACCCAGGACCCCACGGTCAAAAGCCGCGCTTGCGACCATAAGACCAGCGAGAAAGTAGAGTAGAATATGTTCAATCATCAAATAGAAGGCTGATAACGGAATCTGTTAGATAATTTAAATGTAATCATTGATCTACATAGTCTAGTGCGCCAAATGACACCTTCAAAAAAAGAACGATTTAGCTAATGGCCTTTTGGCGCACATATTTGATTAAAGAACAGTTACATCACAGATTATATAAGACTATCTTGTTAAACAATAATTGCACACAACAAATGTTATAAAAAGTGCTAGCTTTTAGTCTCGACCTTGTTTGGAAAACGACTTTATAGTTCAATCGGATTTAAGGTTGGATTATCAAGCCTTTTAATACTAATGTAATCACTAACAATGACTGCTTAGTGGCCATAAAAATTCAAATTTAACCAGACCACTAACTGTTTTCAAATAGAACCAAATAGTTGAAAACAATATGATGAACCCGTACATTCATATAATTATTGTAGGTAAGCAACACAACACATCAGCAACATATTTCAAAGTTGTACCTACTTATCTCAGATTAAAGTTATGATTAGTCTGATACAAGATCATTTGTTAATTACTCAAGCCCCAAGTGAACGCCGGCGCTCGCACACCTATTGTCTTTCTATTCTGTCTAATTACGGTATTCAAATGACTAAAATAAATCCACAAACGATATTGCCGTCCATGTTAAATTCATATCAATAAAATACCAGTAAAAATAAGGGTAATAGCCGTTGGTTTAAAACAAAAACCACTACATTTATATTCATTTCAATTAAAATTCAATGAGGGTAACTTGTAAACCCACAGCTTGAAATAAAAACTTATCAGAAAAATATAAATAGGTACCCATTGGTTTCTTAAAAAAAATCGATATTGACCTTACTGGATCAGTGAATCTCTTCAATGATGAGGAAATTATAATCAAACTCAGTTTTTCTTTGAATATGTACCAAACAATTGTGTCAGTTTAAAGATAAACAAACCTATTTGCGTTCACAAATGCTACTAGCACAATATTTAATACTACAATACAGTGTAAGGTACTGAACCAACACAATCCGTTACAACAAAGACAGTTATCTTTTAAATACAGGAACATTACAAAAAGGAAGAAAAAAAAAAAACAGGTAGAAAATAAAATTAGTTTTCTTACCCTATGACAGCTTCAAATCAGAACAACCAAACTTACGTATGTGGGCCTGGATATAATTGGCTAGTATAACCGACCAACTATTAATATCCCGCTTCTGAATTGTTGAATCACTAATTCAACATTACTGACTTTATCCACACAGCACTTTTATTTCCTTGACTTGCCCTATCTAAAATCGACAACCGACTACTCTCGTGGGTTCGAACACCCGCTATTAATAAAAGTGAGGACCGGATCTACCGCCATCTTGGCAGAAACAGTTAACTATTTATTCAAGTCAGTGTATGTATAAAAACAACCAGAAAAATCCTTACAAAAATATAAATATCTGAAACATTTGATTTAATGTCACATAAAGTTCAAGAATTATTTAATGCGCCACATTAAATGTAAAATCGTCATTTGACAAAACAAATATCAAAACTAACGCCATCTAGACGACAGTTATTTCTAACTTTAAAATATTAGCTGTCACACACGACAACAAGTGTCATTGTCATTTGAAAACCTTATCCAAACAATAAGACTCCAACACTTGTTTGCTTTGTAAGCAGACGTTTCTAACTAGAAATAACTAGCGAAAAACAGTGCCGAAAGGGCCATCTTTGGCGTACGCAGTTGAGCGCAGTAGGTGGCCAAAATCTTCCCAGATGCTTGATAATGTTAATGAATGTTTCTCAACAAAACAATATGACGTTTCTTGATTTAATTACACGTGTGTAAATGGAAGAAAGTGTGAGACGTTAATATACAATCTAATGTCATTAATGTAAACGTATCGTGAGAATTCGCTCATACAATGAAGTTTAACTTTTTTAAATGTCAGCTAATGTTACACAGACGTATATTATCGTCACGACAGTGAAGAATAAATCTTTTAAAGATTTTACGTAATGAGAAAAAAGTGAAGAAAATGATTTTAACATTGTTGAAAGAAAGGAATCTAATCTGATACCTACTTAATAAAAAAAAAGCTCAAGTATTTGTTTCTTTTTTCGTATTCATAATCTTCATTGTACCCACAACTTTTCGTTTACAGAGGTTAGCTTTCTCTGGAACTAAAAGTCGAATTTGTAAAATATTTTTGCTTTTTAGCCCAAATTCTGACGAAGCTAACATCACGCTACGCCTCGGAACCTCGAAAAATTAAAAACAAACACTAAGCGAAAATGAAGTAATAGCGCAGGTAATACAGACACTTTGATCAAGATCACAAGTTTAGTGCTACAATACTGGCCACTAATAAAATGTTTAACAAACGACGATCTAAGTGAATTCAAATCAAGTCACAGACCAGTAAAGTCTGAACTGGATCGGCATTTGTTTAACAATGTAACGATTGTTGGTAACACCGCATGTCGAACAAATTGTTGGGTTGGTAATTGTCTGTAATTAGAACTTTTGAATAATAATTGAATGCTAGTGGAAGAGCTGGCGCTACTGGCTTGTGGCTAGTGGCTACTTACACATACGACTTGCTTACTTGCCGTGAGCGAAGCATTGCATGTGGCACGAACCAAATAATTCCGAAAAACGCAATTTCACACAAATATGTATTTTATTTAATCAATTGCTTTTTGTAATTGACTTGAATTCCTGTGTTGATTCATTGCTACTACTTCAACCTGGGATCACGACAGGACCTTAAAGGAAATTATTTAACACAAGATTTGTCTCTCAAAATTCGACTGCTAAGTGAATAACCGACATATGTAAATATTAAACTACTACTTACAAGGCAAACTTGAAACAATCACTAAAAACAAATAAACACTCTCCACTTAAAATACATTTCACAATTTTCCACATTCGCTGTGGCCGATTTTGCAATAGGCCGAACTTAATGCGACCTTGTATTAATTAAAAAAAAAAAACTGTCAGAACAGAACGTGCATTCGGATATCCTGATCGAATAGTATTGTAACGATTTTTTCTAATCGATAAAAGACGTGATGATAGTGTTAATGTATGGTCATCACGCACGATTGAGGAATAATTGTCAATCGTAAAATTGTATTATTTCATAATGGCCATTGTTGCTTGCAGTTATTAGCGTATGTAACGTACGTTAATTCACTCGTGACCTAACGTACGAGGGTGCAACCTATTGCAATAGTAATTTATCAATAATTGCTGTTCCCTATTATTATGCGAATAATTGCTCACGGTTTGATGGCGAATCATATTCGTCTTTATAAGCGTTCGAATTACGAAATTGTCCATAGACAATTTTGGTGGAAATCTAATAGAGATGTCAATCACGCCATCTTATATAAGTACGAGTTGAAACGACGTATTAATTATAGGATACCTATATTTTGAGTATACTTCATTTCGTTTGTCTCGATAAATCCGTGACGTAGATCCGAAATCTTCAGCAAAATCAATAAAAACCACCAACATAAAAGAAATTGAAACCTAACAAAAAGATATTAAATTCAAACGAAATCTTGACTTTAGTCTATTGTAAAAAGCAAAATGGCAAGATCAGTTTAAATCTTTTACAAAATCTAATACCTACGGGTTTAAGCAAATATTAAAAGTAATGAGTTCAAGCTTTCTCAAATAAACATTAACGAAAGATGAAAATATTTGGTTTGAAATAACTTATTATTCAAACAAAAAGTTCAATCAACTCAAAAATTTTTATTAGAAAAGTCATGAAAAATTAATTCAATAGACAACAAGATTTTGGAAGGCATAGAGTCTAAGAAGTCTATGAAGCATTCAGAGTAAAAAACTTTTTGGGTAGTACACAAGCTAAGGAGTGGAATACCTGCCGGAGTCTGTATTTCCTGATAGCTACAACCTAGGGGGTCTTTAAGTCAAGAGTAGATAGGCTACTTCTAAGTAAGTGTGCTCCAGCGGCGGCCACATCATAGCCTACCATCAGGTGAGATAGTGGTCAAACGCGAGCCTATCCATAATAAAAAAAAAAGATAAAATAAATAAAAATTGAAAATGCAGCTGGCTGGTTTGATCAACCTCAAATAAAAAGAAAATGCATTTGAATGAGAAATTTGTGACATTCAATAGGTAATTAATTATATCTAACGGACATCAGTGAAATGTTAATAGGTGAAATGTAATCTACTTAGTGATGCCAACCTCCTTGATACTCATCGCTCAAAGTTGCCAAGTTTCATCAATGTGTTTAGAAAGATTTCCAACTTGAAGGAAAACCTTTTTGCTTCCGTGGAAATAACAAATTATCCACCGTGAATTTTCCGGAATAAAAAGTAGGCCATAGTTTAAGTAACGCAGTTTCATATCATAAAATCAAAATCATACTTCAACAAACTACAACTATTCACACAACACAACTACAACAACAACAACTTGATATACCTACTCCTTTAAAACATAAGATTTTTATAGATATGGAATGCAGCACAGGTTATAATGATGTAAAATTCCTTAGCAAATATCATCATCATCATTTCAGTCGAATAACATCCACTGTTGGACATGGGCCGCCCCCAAATATCGCCACATCGACCGGCCCTGTGCGGTTCCATCGGATTCCCGAGACTTACCAGGTCATCGGTCCACCTAGTGGGAGGCTTTCCAACGCTGCAATTTCCGGTACGCGGAAATAGCAAACAATAAAATGTTTATTTTGCAAACAGGTTTTAAATAAAAAATTTACACAATTTTTTTCGTTGATTTAAACTAGATGACCCCTAGACTAGACACTAGATGACATTTTCCAACACAGTTGGTGAAATGGTCGATTGACAGCTGCGCGGTGTAGCAGTTGCGATTCCCAGGTGGAACAAATATTTGGATGGTCTACAGCTAGTCTTTCCGGGTCTGGCTAGTGTATGTGAGTTTATATGTTAGTAAACGCACCCACGATACACGATATAATTCCTAGGGCAACGTTTAAAAAAAATGGAAACTTTAAATAATTAAAATCACGATCAAAAAAACGAAAAAAAAACGATCTCAAAAGGGCTCTCGTTAAGTGGTTAAAAGATCTTGACTATGAAGCAACCGAAAACTTATTGAAGATTGTTAAGTAGAACAAAACACACACAAAAACACACCACACACAATTTCACCACATGCAAAATTTACACCACACACAACTACACCATTATGGCAATTTTACTCTCATTTTATTTTCTCTAATTCTGATGCTAATTTTGAGTATAACTCTAGTTAGACATAAGTTTTAGATATTGATTATAATTTTTGATTTTAATTTTGATTTTTGATTTAATTTTTTATTTTTTTTATTTTTGGATTTTGATTTAATTTAATTTTTTATTATAATTTTGATATAATTTGTTAAGAAAACTGTATTAACAATATGGGGAATACACTGGCTCCTGTAATTCAGTTTCTAACTAGCTCAGGAGCCAGGGAATTTCATTTATGTGTGAACAAAATTAATACGTCAATAAATAATTTATTTATTAATTTATTATAATTTCGACTGATAGAAAATGCCTAGTCCGCCTTTTTTTTCATTTTTTTTTTGTTTGTTATGTGCATAAAGTTTCAATAAATAAAATACAGTTCCAGTTTTGTCTTATAATATAATGACTATCTGCAACATAGAATCCGGCTGTAAACATTGTATTTAACTATGACGAAATAAATACTTGGTATTTCCTATCCATAGGTTGCCTCTACCTACATTTGAACGGTACTTTTTACGAGTCGTAGGCACACACAGGTGACTAGGACATGTCGCATTTTATCACTATTTTAGTACTTGGCGATCATTAAAATATTATTGGTAGGAAGGTAGCTAGTACCTAAGTGCCTAGTTGCCTACGCTTTTGAGATAAGGAAGTGAGTTAAGTGTTGACGAAGAAATTCGAAGTGTAGAGAAATTCGATTGGAAGAATAGAGAATAATAAAAAAGTTTTTTTTTAATAATAATAAAAGTTTTTTTTTCTCCACAATATAACTCCTAATTGCTAGCCTTATAACTACAGTAACATATAGGATGGGCATTATATTGTGGGAGACTGGTGCTTAAACTAGGCTCTAAAGCTCTAAGGCAAGCCTCTAAGGGGTGGTCCCACTTACACTTAATCAGGGTCCACTTCGGGAGGTTCCTGTTTCGGATCCAGTGACCGTGGCCCTAGTACGCAAAAGGCAATTGAAATTTTAGTCTAAAGTAGTAAAAAAGTAAAGATTTGACACGCCCTAGGGCAGGCGAAGTCAGTTTATGATTTCCCAGCTCAAGAAAGACCTAATCCGGATGTGGATGCCACAAATGCTGGCGAATTTTTGTGTATTGTTATGAAATGCACTTACCTACCTATTACGAACAAATATTATATACTTACTTCTGTGAAAGTAAAGGAAACTAGAGATACATTTAAAGACGTGTTGTCTTCATTTAAGGTGTGAATGCAAGTTCGTGCGGTTTGAACACGACTTGAAAGGAGAATCTACGCGCGTAGTGTGAATGAATGAATGTGTTGGGTTTCTTGAGAATAATCAGCAGCAAGATAATGAAAGTAAACAGTAATAAGGAAATGTTCGATGCTCGTGAAAATCTGCCATAAGTACCCGGACATCATGTAGCTATTGGAGATAGGAGTTTAGAAAGTTCCCAGTGCCACGTAGCAAGAGTAAAGCGGGTAGGTACTACATAAAGGCAGAACTATATTGGGCAAATATGGGCCACGTACGCCGATCTGGGCGCGTCGGTCTCCATACATTTTATATAGCAACTAGACTTGTAGAATTGTAGAGCTACATTAGATCCACGGGAAGCGACTCTACGTAGAAATCAGGTGTGTGTGGCCCACGTGTGCACAATGTATTTCTACCTTAACAAATGCTACGTGCCTCGCGATATGGGGGTGGGCCCCACTTGGACGTAAAAAAACCAGTCGTAGGGCACAACTATCTTACTTGTGCGATACGAAACTTAACCATTAATTGTAGGCAAATAATACAGGAATGCATTGGAAGTGTACCCATCACGCACGCATACTCAAACACGCTATGACGTAAGTAATTAAGAATTTATCAAAATAGGTATATTTTTTTCCTAAAATAATTCTTGATTATTTTAGGATATAAATATTACCACTCATAAGAAGACTTAAAAGTCAGCCTAAGGGCAATGGAAAGGGCTATGCTCGGAGTTTCCTTGCGTGATCAAATCAGAAATGAAGATATCCACAAGAAAACCAAGGTTGACGACATAGCTCGAAGAATTGCCAGGGCACATTGCATGCAGAACAGATGGCCGTTGGGGCCGAAAGGTTCTGGAGAGGCGACCTCGGAAGCGGTTGGAAGGCCTCCCACAAGGTGGACCGATGACCTGGTGAAGGTCGCTGGAATCCAATGGATGCGAGACACACAGGACCGGTCGTTGTGGCGACACTTGGGGGAGACCTATGTCCAACAGTGAACGTCTTTCGATTGAAATGATGATGATAAATATTATTTATTTTTATGAGAGCTAAAACCGCTTCAGTAGCCAATCTTGAACATACTGCTTTCAGGATGTATTTTATTATATTACATGTTATAATTATTATTAATATTGTAAACTTACGAATTTCAATATCCTTCGCACTTATCACCTGTAACCAAAAAAAATAATAATTAGCATAATCAATTATTTAAGTCATGTGGATTTATCAAACAACGGAGCCTTAATTAGGAAACATTAAACAGATGGACAACATTAATTAATTAGCATTCCAAATATGAAATAATATATATTTTTTTAATTTAATTATGTCATCGGTCCATATCCGTCTAAATATGTAGGTAAACTTAGAAAAAAACTTCACGTTTTAATTATGATATGTGCATTGACATAATTTACTTAGCAAATATTTACAGCATTTCAATAATATTTACGTAAATAAAAAAAAAAGTTAATGGTAACGTGTTTCGTAATCATTTCATGGAATCAAATCTACTTAGAACCTTTTTTTCCTTCTCACGGTTTGTGCGTTCAGCCAGTATCAAGTTTAGAAAGTATTTAGTTTTTGATATAGAATATAGTCGCTTTGTTTTCCGTTAGAATGCGGATGTAATACATTCAATTTTTATTTGCTGTATATGGCAGCAAAAGGATCGAGTAGCCTTCTCGGTAAACTCGCTGATATATTCAGTCCCATAATCAAATTCTCAGCTCCATTTTACCGAGATCATCACTATTTCAATAATTCCACATATAATTATATTTTTTCAAGATATGAATCTATATGAATTTTACATCACAATATCTACTAGGAGTCAATTGGCGAAAGATTAAGACTACCACTGAACTTTAGGTACTCGAAAAAATCCCGCCAACTGGAACGAAAATTACCTCAAAAACAATATAGCAAATTGTTCAAATCTATATATGGTCTGGGTCTGATTTAACAAATGACTATCAGTCAAATGCATGATTTCACTGGCTTTCAATTTGCGACATATCAACCAGAATCCGAAGTGCGTTGCAGAGTAAATAAAAACACAGGACCCTACGGCCAAAAGCCGCGCTTGCGACCACAAGACCAGCAAGAAAGTAGAGTAGAATATGTTCAATCATCAAATAGAAGGCTGATAACGGAATCTGTTAGATAATTTAAATGTAATCATTGATCTACATAGTCTGGTGCGCCAAATGACACCTTCAAAAAAAGAATGATTTAGCTAATGGCCTTTTGGCGCACATATTTGATTAAAGAACAGTTACATCACAGATTATATAAGACTATCTTGTTAATCTTGTGGCCTCAACACAAGTGCGTTTGCTGAACGTGCTATTCAATAAAGAAACCTCCAGGGTGGACAGACTTATCTCGCTGTCTCGGTTCGATCAATGGTGTGTTGTGTTCCACATCGCAAAGACATGTCAGCAAAATGGATGTGGCCCAGTAGGGCTGAAGCCTGCATGCCTAAACGAACGCGGGTGGGTTGTAAGTAAGTAAAAATCTTACACGCGTTATTTGGTAATACCTCAAAAAACAGGATTGACAGAGTTCCGTTATTATGGTTTTATAGAGCCTATATAGCATGAAATTGCCGACATAGCACAAAGAATCGCCAAACTTAAGTGGCAGTAGGCAGGGCACATTGCTCGCAGAACGGCTGGCGGTTGGGGCTGAAAGGTTCTGGAGTGACGATCGCGTACCGGAAGACGCAGTGTTGAAAGGACTCCTACAAGGTGGACCGATGACCTGGCTTGAGTTGCAGGAATCCGATGGATGCGAGATGCACAGGACCATTCATTGTGGCGACACTTAGGGGAGGCCTATGTCCAACAGTGGACGTCTTTCGGCTGATATAATGATGATGATGATGAGAGCTTATGTATATGGTTTGATCCTCTTGTTTTTGGGTTTTTCCACTAGTGTTCTTTTCGCAGCTGGGTCGTTCTTCTTTTTTATCGACAATGACTTGTCTTCTCCGCAAAAAAAATAATATCTTGCTCATAAATACTAAATTACTTAATTTTTTTTTATATAAAAATACACTTGACAATGCAATAATTTTAATATCCTCAAAACTAGATTTTATTCATAATTATTTTTTACAAAATCAGTGTGACATAGTATACAAAAAGCGTGACGGAGGTGTTATACATACAAATAAAGTGTGTCCCTCTATGACTAGTAATGTAAACAAACTGCTCTCGTAAAAAAAATCACATTGATAGTTTCTATCCAAGAACATTTACTGAACTACTTAACCTTTTTTATTACATTAATAAGAAGAAATAATTTTTAATGTTTTTAATTTATATAAAAAAAAAAATATTTTATTTCTGTCTCCCGATGTATATGATTTTAGTTGCTACCTTCTGTCACTCATTTTATGGTACAAAATAGTGTGCGTTAGAAACTTTGACCTTGGTCACTAGGTTCGAGAATAGTCCCTCTCCACCCCGCACTCACGCTATACGTTCCTACGCCCCGGCAATACCAGTCAATAGCTCGCAAACAGTAAAAGGAGGGGCGTGTGTTTATTTAGCGACTGCTCTGTCACGTAAGTTATGACTTTCAAATGTTATTCTAATTTCGGGGTTTTAATATTATTTGATTAATTTATGATAAATATTTCATATATACCCAGTTTTATGCGTAAATTATGATTAGGAAAATGCTGAATATCTCGAACACTACTATTTTACACCTCTGTCACGTAGCCCCTCTGTCACGAAAGTGTGTGACGGAGTGGTATAACTCGTGACGGAGTAGTCATTTTTGTATGGAACTTAGAGCCTTAGTTAATATCCATAATAGATGATTGCTAGTTTTTTTTATGTTGGTTATTCTATCGTCAACTATTTTGTTAATTTAAGGTATTACCATCAAGTAAATGAAAAAATGGCATTATCTGCAGCCGAAAGACAGCGACAGTGTCGTGAAAAAAGAAAGCTTAACCCTGAACTTGTTGCAGATGTAAAACGTAAAGATTTAGAAAGATATCATGCTCGCAAAACGTTACTTAAGGATATGACACCAAAAGTGGAGTGGATGAAGATGGAGATGTTCGAGTGATGTTTTATAAATCTGTTGATGATACTGGGAAATTGTTTAAATTGGTAGAGACTGATGTGTCAGATGTGATGTATGAAAATTTGTTACAAATTATTCCTCCTCCTAAGATAATTAAAAGAGGAAAACGCGTGTTTTACGAATACGTTGATCGTATTCAATAAAAGTTTTTGAAAAATAGAGTTAGTGAAAAGATATTGTAAGACTAAATTAATATCTACCAAAGAATGGACACCAATCATCAAGACTTGTAGTAACATTTTAAGTATATACTATGTTTGTTATTGTTTTCTAAAATTAAAAATTGTTATAAGGTTAGTTTTGTTCGGCGGACGTAAACATTGTTTACCACTCCGTGACTTCGTTAACCACTCTGTCACAATTTTGTCCCCCATAAATTTTAGTTCAAAGTAAGTTATGCACCACTTTATTGTTAGTATTTACAAAAATAACGTTTTCTAGTATTATATGCTAAATAATAAAGGTGTTCACTAGATTTTTAAGCGACTTTATTGGGCGACTTTCATAATATTAAAAAGTTTTATGTCTTATGAAGCAAAAATGTGACAGAGTGGTATTGGATAATTAAAAAAAAAATGATTATTTAAAAATTCCGTCCAACGGAGCTAGATAATAGAAAATGTTTATATTCTTGATAAGAAAGTAATAAGAAAATGAAGTTCAGATTTAAAATGAGTCATAAAAAAAAATAGATACTTTTGTGACTGAGGTGTTATTTTTTTCATACTATTCCTGCGAAATTTGAAATAAAATGAAAATTACATGTAATACTTCGCTGCATTATATGTTTTTGTAATCTACAATAATGAGGCAGTAGTTTAAATCACATTTCACTAAATAAATCTCAAGTTTATTTTTTTTATCAAAAATAAAAATTTGCCGGTCAGATTGTCGATAAAAAAGAAGAACGTCCCAGCTTTGATATTTCCTGCCCCATTAGTAGCAAACGATAGGTTCTTCCATTTTATCGATAATCGCTTGTCCCTCTAGAAGTAATTTAGTGATGTAAATATCGTATTTACACTTGAAATTGTTTTACATTTAGTAGAAAAATACATACTATTTAATTATTCAAGGGCTTCTTTGGATAACAGTATTTTATTTTTTTTATTTGATTGACAAAGTGGACGAAACGAACTTGTTTTGTACTGATAGATTGTCGGTAGAAATGATGAACGTCCCAACTGACGAAATGAAGGCCAGGAAGAAGAACCTTTCCATCTCAAGGCATATTAATAAAAACTCTAATTTAAAAAATAAAAAAAAATTTCTTTGTAGTCCGGACCTAATCTCTGGACTTTAGGCCATTCTTTTCCCAAAAATGCAAGATCCTTATAGGGCAAACCACGGGAGCAAAGCCATAACTAAAGCTAGTAGGTAAGTTATATAATACCAGGCACACATAGACATATCAGATGCGTCTCAACAAACAACGGAAACTATTTGCCGAACGTTGTAACCGTTTCTTCCCACATTAATATCAGACGCCAGTGAAAGTGAGATCGCGGATAACTGATTGATGATACGATTATTAATTTGTTTTATTATTGTCTTGTATGACAGTTCGGTTAATTTGTACTGGCGTTTTATTTTCTGTGGCGCTGATTGATACGTCAAAATGAGATTAATTAAAACAAACTCATTTGTTTTCTGGTCTTCTCTCCTTATATGTATATGTAGGTGCCTATAGCCATGTTTTTTTATGATAATAGAAATTCTACTTGTACTGCAAATGTTTTTTTATTTAGTTCTAGGAAAAACTATAAAAGTTGGTAGCAATATGAAGAATTTACATTTTATGCACTTTTGTCTTACAGTTTTGTAAGTCATACATTTTACATTTTACGACGTACATATTTTTCTTTTATTTTCATTCCATAGCGAACACAGTTTAACATAAAATCACAGACAGAAAGAAAAAAGAGCGCGTTCATAAATAGAACGCTAACAAGAAATCTAATTTACATATCGCGTACTTTCATGCGATGACGCTGACGTGAACCAAATTGTGCCAAAAATGCAGACGCACAGTATGGCCGACGGATCTTGGCGCATCAGAAGTTAGGCTCTGCGATTTTTAGCGCTCAAAATAAGCGCGCCAAATAAATGATTTATAAAAATAAATGCCAATACCAGTTGTTAAAAGCAATAACAACTGCTATTGGCATTTATTTTTTCAATCCATTTATTTTTTTACGAGTGCACAAGTGCTAAAGTTCGCAAAGCCTAACTTCAGACGCGCCAAGATCCGTCGGCCGTACTGTACCTACGTTTGCAATTTTGCCACAATTTTGTTCTTAACACGTTTGAACTTATTGGCACTAGTGAAAAGTCAATCACAAGAACAAATCTACATCTCTATACTAATATTATAAAGAGAAAAGATTTTTATTGCTGTTTATAATGAATACTCAAACACTAGTGGACGGATTTAAAAAGGTCTAAAACAACAGTATAGTACTACTTTATTACCGAATGACAAAGAAATACATTCTTTACATTCACGCGGACGAAACCGGTGGCAGAAACTAGTGTTTGATATTCTTTTTCCTCCGTTTTATGTATCTTTTATCATTTCCATCAAACGAAGTTCACTGACAGCAGAGGTAACGATCCCGACTTACAATTTGTGGGTCACAAGTTGAAACCCAGCCGGGCACATTACTTTAAGTGATTTATTTCATCATCACAGCTCTCAAAACGGTGAAGGAGAACATCGTGAGAAAACTAGCAGGTCCCAAAACCAAAAATATGAAGTTAAGTGGCATCTACCAATCCGCACTGGGTCCGCATGGTGGATTGCGGTCTATTCGCTTTTCATAGAGATGAGGCCTGAGTCCTAGAATTAGGAATATTATAAGGCTGATTATGCTACGACTATGAAGTTCAGTAACGTCAGTTGACAGTAGGAAGTCCCGTCAGTTACCGTGACAACATGATTTCTATGAAGGCTTATGATACATCGCGCCTTTGTATGCAGTCGTTTGCATTCAACTACATATCACATTCAATATACACACACATTCCACACATTTCTTTTGGTGTCGTCGGTAATGTCAGTCTGAAATGATGATGCTGTGATGTGATGTGACTTATCTTTTACCTCATAAAATGGAGATGTACAGTGTGTGTGTTAGTCTTAATAGACTAACATTAGCGATAAAGCTCTACAAATTAGAGTAAGTTCACATAAGTAAGACTACTGGTCTTCAAACTAGAAATCAATCCTAGTGTAAATACTTAAAATAGATTGGTACAGATTTTTTTAATGTGAGTGGACGCAGATAACTAATTAACAACAATAATACGAGTATCTTTTTAACATTCAGCCAAACAAGTAACTGCTAATTAAATAGCAGCAAAAATAGCTATTTAAGAATGAACACTCGTTCAATGAACCCACACTGTTTCTGCAGCACTCGCGACCATAACGAGGGTGAGGATCAGACAGTTCATTTTTTCATCCGCTGTATATTGAGAACTTCAGTGCTACTCGTAATTTGAGGTTTAAAACATCGCGACCCTAGTCTCAGCGCGGAAAATCTTAATAATGCGATCTAGAAATCGGCGCTCACTTAACAACGCCATCTATTATCGAAAAAGTAAACAATATTTCTTTGGGGGTAGTGGAACAGAGAGTAAAGTCCCACATACCTCCGTTGAAAAGGGAGGATCCTCCGACCAGACACGTGTTATATCTGGTGGGCTACTGCCCGATAGATGATTTAGGGTTTGTTCTTTTTCTTCCAATCGCGCCGCGAATCTTACTTGCGCGATGCAGGATTAGTTCATTTGTGACGACATAGATGACGCTACATTTCCAACAAACAAGTAATGCGAGCATACCCCGCATCAAGTTAATTTTCGTTAATTTCAACTTAATCGCACGTGAGCAGCAACATTTCCTCGTTTCCGATCCGTTTCACTGATTAACTTCCTTCAATCAGTGTACGAGTGTCATAACGCAGGTAAGCATTAATTATTTATTTACATAGAGCATGTAAAAGAACCACAAAGGGGTCCCAAACAACCAGGCTGTTCTGTAAAAATCTCACCGTAAAGACTTCAGCTACTGGGATGAGACGCGACTTTTAGGCCTTGAACAGATTTTTTTTACTATTTTTTTTTCTTTTCGATGTTGCATTTTTTGTTTTTAGTTATTATGGTATAGATTGGTTTATAAAATGTATAAAATGAATACCTATTTTATATTCCTCTAATAAACTCAACATCTTATTTTATCCATTGTCAACATTCTAAATTTCTAATTTAATTAATAATGCTCCGCAACATGCAATCTTTTTTCATCGTTGTAAAGCCATAGGAGGCTTAAAGTGCTTTCCAAAATTCCGTGATACAGAGGTTTTTTCGAGGAACCCCATTGCCACATTCTAAATTCCGAAATAAAAATACGATTTACCACACACGGATACTAATCTGTGAATCGTTTCTAAACACAGGTAAACATTAGATAATTACTTAGCGCGAAATCTTATGAAGATCAAATTACGTAAGATAATTACGAACTAAATATTTGTTCTAGAATGCTGCAATTATTTTTATTTTGCTGTTGTTTTTGGTATGTTGGAATAAAACTTTAACAATTTTTTTAAATTATATTAATTTGGATAGAGAAAATAATGAGAAATTGCACCACAGCACATTTAATAATAAGCCATATAGGTACTTATTCACGGGTTTTTACTCATAAATTTTACTAAAATATCAAGTTCGATACAGTATGGTGTACTTTTGTACAATCTTGCAAAAAAGCTTTTTACAAAAATAAAATACAACCCACTTAAATGTAAAAAAAAAAAAACAAAAATGTGCAAAATAACTTAAATTTCGAAAATCGGTTTCTATACTTAATAGTTTGGTCTCTTCTTTATTTAATACAATACAATTCTAATAATACCAAACACGTCTAGGATACATTGATTTCTTACAGAAACCTTACGGCTTCATCATCAGATCAGTTCTATGTATACGCCCCCTCCCTTTTTCCTTTAGTCAATCACCGACTACACGTATAAACAAAGCAATTTTACTTGTTCTGCTATGATTTTTTGAAGAGTTCCGTTCTATTTTTCAAGCTCATCATAACAATATTTCATACGCTATATTGTTTGATCTGACGTAGATACAAAGAACCTCCTCCGTTTCGAAGTCGGTCAAAAAGAGCATATTTCAAGAAATTATAAATCAATAAATTCCTCAATAAAACACGTAATTTCCTGAGGAAATCCTAAAGTATTATCTATTAAATAAAGCCAGTTATTTATGGGATGAACATAAATAACTCATTGCCAAGGACTAGGGTAACAAATTAAAATAACAACACATTTCCCTAGCAAGTTGGACTGGCTAACTTATAACCCGACAGATACAACATTATAAATCGAGCCGTCGTTGTCAGCTTCACTCAACTCGTAACTTTTAAACAAGTTATAAATTTGTAACTGCAATAATCGTTAACAGCAACAAAATTGACCGGCAAAAAACTTGATATGAATGGCCGAAAATATTTCACATTTAACGAAATCTCGGTATCGCTGCATCTCGGCATCCACCCTTCCAAACGCATGTTTATGTAACATATAATTACAATCGATTACTTTCACATTGAAAGTTCTCCAAAGGCGAGAACCATAAAGTATTGAAAAACCAAACGAGCAATTATTCTTAAAGCGGCGAGAATCGATTATAAACTTCATGTCCTTTCTGAATCGAGTACTTGATTCGATTCTTAAGGTTGGTAGTGTGTTTGGGTGTTCACGGATAACGTACGACCAGCGACCACCATAGAGAAATGCTTTGCTGTAATGAAGCAGTATTGTATTGAACATAGATCGAAGTTGTAAATGTTATACACCAGGACCAGATATTTCGCATTGAACTGTGAAATAACGCTTCTGGATGCCAATTTACATCTCATCCATAGGTATTTCATTTGTATTTTATGAACTATGATCCTACGGAGGTATGCAGCTGTATATCTGTAATTGTATGTAGTTAACTCTATTTTGACTACAAAACTTCTGATGAGTAAGGGTGTATCATGCTTTGAAATTGCACGCACTGAAAATGGCGACGTTGCTTTGTCTTGGTAATTCAGCAAAACTAGAAAGTGGAACTAGAACGATCGATTGTTTATACACGATAAGATAACTAATAAAAACAAAAATAATGACTGCATAACTTGCCAGCAATCATTAACAAAACATAAATATCAGCCGATACAAAGACACTAAATTGGTTCCGTTCCGGTTGCATAATAAAATACATATGGCCGCCGTGTTTTGGCGCCAATCACCCAATACCCCACTACATTCGAATTTGAAAAGTCGCAGTGTAAACAAGTTGTAAGTGGCCAGTGTTATGTGAGTGTTTTACGCAGTTCCGTGTGGAGCGGAAGCGGTGCTGGGTGCGTTCAAAAACTACATAGGAGTGGTGCGAATCTATGTGCATCAGCTTTCATTTCTCCGAAGAGCCGCAGGCCACAAAAACTTGCGGAACCACTGTCCGTCGTGGCGGGTCGGCCCGCCTTGTGGGAGTGACGAGTTGCAGTGTGAAGTCGATACGATACGAAAGTTTTATATGCGAGCCTCCGAGTTCATTGCCCGTCAATCCGGAATAAACGATAAATTCCTAATTTGGTTTGCTGACCAAATATGACGAGAAGTGCAAAAAGGCCAATCAATCTCTGCATTGATTTGGTTTCTGTACATATTAAGCAAGCTTTTGTCATTAAAAGAGGTCAAACGGAACAGCAGGCCGAGTAGAACAATGTTCTTAACTTCTAAAACAATGCATCAGAAAATTATCATCATTAAATTAATGATCCAGAAGGCATGTTCTACAAAATAAAAACTGTTTTGATAGACATCAAAATAACGCTTGAGAACATGATCATTAATCTTTTTTCTGACCTATTCATGATCATTATGTAATGCCACGGCCAGCACATCCCGTGATCAGTTCATTATACAAATTAAAGTTGAAAAACAAGAATTAAATTAAACGATCTTGCCGTGAGACAATGGAGCTGTGCTGCGGGAAAGTGAAAGGGCACGGATTCACCGGCGGGAGTGGTTATAGCATCGCCGTATCGTCGGCGAGGCCTTTGATCGCAGACGCACGCGCGCACCGTGCGAACCTCATTGGGTCACTGATAGTAATACACCTGACACCTGTCAAATAAACCTGTCAAAGTGACGTTTGGTGTACGGATGAACGGTATTGTCACATGCTAAAGGTGAAGACTGATACAAGTAATGTAATTGGGATAGCGTGTGTTGCGTTAAGTATCTAACCTGTTAGCGCCGATGAAGGGTATAATAGCAATCGAGATTTGAGAGGGAGACCTACAAATTTAAACCTTTTTTTAAGGCTAAAATATAAGATATTACCGTTTTTGTTGTACGATGTTGTGTAGTTGTTGTTGTTTGTTATCTGCTGTATCAATGATAAGCCCCTGCGCTACAGGGGCCCCGACGTGGGCAAAAATTCGCAACATGTTATCCACAACCATCTCGTAGGGTAAACCAAGCATTTGTAATAAAGCACCAGTTTTTTTTTACAGGGCCTCTGTGGAACTTTTAATACGGGGCCACTGTGGGCATAAAAGCCACAAAAACTACGCCAATGTATGTGTAGTAGTGTGATGTGTGACCTGGCGCAAATAAATGCTTTATCTTGATTTCTAATATGGCAAACCGACGACAATATCTTGGATGAGCCCTGCTAATTAGTACTTGGTTGAATCTTCTGAATACGGACGTTATACAACACGAACGAAGCGATGCCATAACCAGGCATAATATACAACTTGTCAAAGTTACTAATTAGTGGGCACAGTTCACACTTCCTGACCAATTCAGTTATGTAATTCATAGACATGTCACATCCGACGTAACGATTAATAGTTTTCTTCGCATCGTTGTCTGGGTCCAAGTTATTAAGGCCGCTATCCCGCTAGTGTTTTACGAGCGTTGCGTTTCTCCAACGTTTGCGCAGCACCAACATTGCACAGACGCGACGTTAACGTTGCGTGTTTCTAGCGGTAAAGCGCCAACGTTAAACGGACGCGACGTTAACTTCGCACATGTCCTGCAATTTGATGTGTACGTAAGAATTTTACGCTACTAGATTAAACCTCTATTATGAAAATTATAACCGGATTTTAAAGAAGAGAGCATGCATTTAGGAAGTTGATTCGTTACTTCCTATTCGTAAAACTAATATATTAACTAAAAAATTACTTCGAACCAAGTTTTGGAACTTGGTCCCATAGTATCCTATATTCAGTTCAAAATTACCTATCCAACGGGGCCAGACTTCATAAGAACTCTGGTATCATCCTTTGTCATATTACTGACGTACATCACAAGACGCAACATTGAAAGACAAGCTTTCCACCAGACGGACAATGGGGATCCACTGGATAGAATAAACACTGGGCCATACCAGTTAAAACGTCAGTCGAGAGAGCGGGCTAGACGAACGGAGTTGTACACCCTATATACCTCCATCCCTTTAACAGTTCACTTTAGGTCGTCAAATGGATCGTGTTAAAAGCTCGTGGTAAGGCCTCAAGTTACCGGTTGAACTGGTCTCGATTGGAAGAGGCCTAAGGACAGCGTTGGACGTCTTTTGGTTCAAATGGTGATGATTGATCCTTGAAGGCTTAAGACTTCGTGAGGGCGATCGGCAGCGGCGATCTCTCGCGCCAGACGGCGAGCTATGGGTAGCTCGCTGTCCGACCGTCCGGTAACCATCCGGACCAAGCCCAGGTCGTCAACGGCACGCACTGTTCCCGTGCGCCTCAAGGAGTTGTCAGCAAACCGTAGAGACCCAGCCTGCAGGCTGGGTCGAAGCCTACTGGGGCCAAGGGTTTGCTTCCGAAAGGAAAGCCCGGCTCTGGTATCTAAGGCCACGAAGGAACGGGGTGGGTTTTTAGTCAGTAACAGTCTGACTCTATCTCCCGCTCCGCCCAAGGGCGGGAGATGTCATTGGATGATTTTACCCACCACCAAAAAAAAAACTTAGTTCGCGTATACAAGTAAAAAAGCATGACAGACAAAAACAATGGTTTGTACTGACAAAAAGCAAAAGTAACCTTTATATGTCCTTCATGCATCTCCAAAATTAAAATCGCATGAACTTTACACCGTGTTTAAACAACGGAATTAACTCCAAATTGCAACGACCTTGACAATATGAGTAGTGATTTGAAACGGCTAAGGAAATTAAAGAATAGCGTTTTTGTTGTAAGTTATCGTTTAAATTGAGGATGTGATTTAGGATTCGGTGTGTGAAGTATTTTATGCAGATTTTTTTTATTAGATGCTGATTTAGCTACTGTTAGAAAAAAGTTGTGAGGTAGTGTTTTCCAGTGCTTTTATAAAACCGTTATCGGATATCACGCAGCCATTGCGAAAATTAAGCTTTGTAGGTATGCGGACTAGTCCCATTTTGGCATCGTGGCTGGTGCCAATTTTTTTTTTTTTGTAGCAATTTTAAACTAGATACATTTCGTTTTCCTGGAACCCTGGTAAAAAGCTAACGGTAGGATCGAAATATAGAGAATTATCTTCATTAGGTCTAAGTACCTACAGTACCTAAATAACCTAAAGCCCGATCAGAAAATGAAAAACCGAAATTTTATTAAATTTGTATTGCCGACATACGTTACGTTGATGTAAGCAAGCAGCTCTATGTGTTTAAATAGCAAACCAAATCATCCACGTTATAATATACTAAGAGATAGTAGCACGTGCTAAGGTACCAGGCAAACATAGATACAAGCGATCATCTCCTAACGAAGTAAACATTATGTACGTGACGCCACGTACTTATCAGTTTGTCGTTAGTACGAGGCTATAGAGTTTATTGTGTAAGGAAAAAGTAAGGACTAGGAACCCCGAAAATTCAAGGATGATGAAAATTTTGAAAACTATGAAAAGTTTGAGAAAAAAGAACTTGTAGGTACTTACATAGATTTATAATTTTCTCCTTATACTCATTCCACAAAAGCTTAGATATAGCAAGGAAAAAATTTAAAAACACAAACTTTTATATTTTCATGTTCTTGATTCGCTACCTATTCCACACTAAGCATTTATTTTAAGTGATTATAATATATATAATATAATCTGTAGCATCTAAGTAGCACACTGTCAGAGGAGACTAGCAATGGACAGTCTTGTCACTGTCCATTACTTTGAAGACAAATATAAAACTAGACATCTAACTTTTTGTCTATGGTCTTGTCTCTGAGAATGATGATCATTCTTCTGTGTATTAGACATCGTATAGATGGAATAACAATAACGAAACACTATGTAGATAGGTACAACCAACCTCACAACTATAACAACAATACAACCAACCAATATTTTCTACAAATGAAACAATTTTAGAATATTCTTTATGAAAATTGACTCAGACACTTCTTTTATCTTTCATATCTCCTGGAACTGTAGCATAGATGGTCACAAAAGATTAGCATCGTTCGTCATCAACCATTTGTCATTGCGATCTATCAATCAATTAGCGTCAATTGGATAAATGTCAAATGTCTTCATTTGATTTGAGATGAATGCGATAAAATGACCAAGAGTAGGAAGCTTTATTTTAATTTTTTTTTTATTTGCCCGTGTTAGCTGTCTTTACTGGTCAAGAAAAAAAAACAAAAGATGACATTCCGTTTTATTTATTGTTATACTAATTATATGGCTGTATACCGGTCAGGAAAAAATATTCCATTTTTAAAAACTTCTTTTTTTTTTCTAAACTAGTTAATTCTAAACGTGATAATAGCAAAATGGAAAAATACATGAAAAATGAGCTAATTTTTATATAAAATACTGGTTTTAACAACTCATTAAAAACAGACGAAGTTTCAAGATTTCGGTCTTAATTTAATGCAAAACGTTACTGAGTAATTTATTTTTTGTGAATCACGTTCTAATTACAACTAGGTTATTAAAAACTAAACGATGAAGTAATGAGTGCTGTTTTTTTGGAAATAATATAATGATAACCTGTAATAATAATTTAATTTTCAAACGTTTCTTACGTGACCAGGAATTAGGAAATCTATTTTATTGTAAATTCAATTAAATATGTTTCAACGGTATATAGTCTTACGTTTTAGGAAAATAGCGTGGTACTAAATATTTAAATATGCTTAGAAATTATTAAAAGAACGGTACATACGCAAAAAATCCGATAAGGATAAGCTTTTTTAAATCTCAAAATGCAAATAAAATAATAATAATGCACAGACAACTCTAAAAAAAAGAAAAAGAAAACTAAAAACGCCATTTTTTACCTATTTTGTTGTTGTTCTGTTGTTTATCTAATCAATGCTACGGAACCCTTCGTGCGCGAGTCCGAATCGCGCTTGGCCGTTTTTTTTTATTTGTAAAACAAACAGCTGGTCGACTCTTCACGGGACCAGAGGGCTGGGCTGTACTCCAGTCAACGAATCAGCATCGCCATCCAACGTGGCAATGCTGCCAGCGTTCTGGGCACTTTTCCCATTGACATTGATGTGGATGAATTTTTTTACGCCCAATATGTTCCTTTTTTACCCATTTGTAAATATTATTATTTTTAGTCTGTATATATACCTTTTAGGTTATACCTAATTAAAACACAATTTGTAAATAATAAAAAAAATAAAGAAACATTTATACGTCAATTATAAATTCATAAGATTAGATAAAATACTCGTAGTGTATTGTATACTTAATTAGGTGACTACAATCGGAGTAAGTACATAATTTATTATTTGTTTTTTTTTTTTATATTTTCATTTCAAAAGTTTTAATTTTTATTTTTATTCTTGCCAGTTTTCTGATCGTAATAATACTTTTTTTTACAGAAAAAGTGAAACCTTGCAAATTGCCTACAGCAATAAATGTTCACAGTTGAGGAAATATTTCACATTCATAATATAGCTGTCGTGTGTACGTGAATTATGTTATTACCAGTATCGTGCACAGCAAAGGTGCCCCAGTTGCAACTAGTTCTAGTTTGAACTAGAAAATTAGTTGGTAATGCCTAATCTAAGGCTGTAAAGTAGGTACTTGAATGTACGCGTCGCACTGCAAAGCGACAGATAAGTCTACTGTCCACGGGTGCGTAGCTTCGTAGACGCGAATTCGTTAATAATTACTCAAGTCCCAAGCGAACGCCAGCGTTCGCACACCTATTGTCTTTCTATTGTGTCTCTCATTACGGTATTCAAATGATTAATAGCTTACATGAAATACTATGAAGCTCTATCAACAAAGCGGCAGCGTCGCGTCGTGCCGTCGCGCGTCGTATCGTTACAGCTTCGTCGACAGAGTTTCATAGTCTCCTATATAAACTTCACGCAGATGTACACCAAGCCTATAATGATGATTACGCGTCGATGAAGCTACGCGTTCGTGGACTGTAGACCTTATCCGGTGTCAAGTCAGTACAAGATATGTTCTTCGGCCCTACCAAGAGCACTTAATGTGAATCATTTGACAACCTAAATTGAACTGTTAATGGGATGGAGCTATATGGGTGTATAGCTCCGTCCCTCTTTCTGCCTCGCACGCCTGACATTTTAACTCGCCATGGTAAGGCCCCTGCTCACTTTCTTCTACTTCACTAAACCTTTTACATCTACATTTTCTTTGCAAATATTTGTTAATTGATCTCGTGCTTTCCGACATTTCAAGACATATCCTGAAATTGTAGCTTTTGACATCTTTCCTAGAGCTATGCTAAACAAACTTTATTTTGATTTACGTCGGAATGAGCCAACTCAGCTATAAAACCGTTTAAATTTTCGACATCGCGTGTGTAGACGATAGTTTTGTGGCACTCGATCGTTGTAGCGCGATTAAAATTTGCTAGAAAATTTTCGAATAATGTGTTTGCTATATTTTACAAATAGATGTTTTTTTTTAATTCGCTCATTACAAATTAATTACTCAACGGTAATTGAATTATTTTAAATAATACGTCGAAAGACCTGCCTTCGGTTTTTCTTATTTCCAAAGACAAAGGTATGAGCATGGATTACGAGTCTTTTTTTTTTAAATAGACTAATCCCCTTCTTTGAAATCCAAATCTGAGTCGTGAAAAATATTCGTATAAGTCAAGTAATAGTACATTCTAATTTTAATATTTCTCCGATCATAGATTCCAGCCAATATCTCCGGTACTAAAAACTTTTTGGCAGCTCGACTCCACCGCAAAGTTTTGCTAAGTTAACCAGACGCGGTTACCGCAAGCACGTTGCGCCAAACTTTCTTTAAGAATTCTCGACATAGAAATAAACGCCAAAGGCGCGCGCTCAAAATGCTGCATTTTAGACGCTCAATAAATGTTATGAACTTATAAGTGACGAATTACATTAACATCCAAATTACACCATCCAACGGCGCGCAGCTAGACATGCTGATGCTACGAGTATTTCCGAGTATTTCCTTGTCGTTTTAAACACAACTCTTTCTATTTGTCTGCTAACACCTGCTAAACCATGCAACAGATTTAGTGCGATTTTCATTAATAGACAAAGCGATTAACGAGGAAGATTTGCGTAAATAATTTGCACCTTTGCAAAGTTCCGGGTGGACTAAGCTAGCTAACACTATTACTGATTAGTAATAGGTTTTGGTTTCAAAAGTTGACTTCTTGCGATTAACGAGCGTCAAACGCGCCGAAAACACGACTGGTGTAAGTAGGCCCTAAGAGGGAGGATAGCGTGACAAGCTGCCATAACAATCCGGACTGAAGGCGGAGTGTTATCTGAAAGATGTTAGAGGGCGCGAACCATCACCTTGACTCCTGACTTAGAAAATAATTCGGTTGTGTAATTATCCAGACATTAGAATAAAATACTCTTTATTATTTAGACATTCTTTGACGTTTGCGTAAGAACTTTGGTAGCTTACGCCATGTTTCTAGATTAGAAAATAAATGCTAGATTTTCCATCAATCCTAAAAATAAATGGTAATTGGAAAATAAATGATTAGTATTACAATAATTTGTTTACTAAACTTTATACACTAATAAAAATACGGCCCAAAGGCAGATAAAATGCCATACATGAAAGGTGCAACTAATAGAAAGACAAACAGAAAAGAAATACATACTTAGACACATACCTACATGTAATATTGTGAAAAAGAAACCCAAACAATCAATACAGTGATGATACTAAATAAAAAAAAAAAATGAACAAAAAAAACCTTGAGCTCCATCAAAGTTCTTAAATCTACATAATCGTAGTAATTTAAAGCATAATCTTACGTGAATCTAAGTTATTTAGGCTTGATAGTAAATCTTTATAACTCGTAACATAACAGGTGGTGTCAAGGCGAATGTCGGCACCCACCCTTATCTGACGTTGCACGCTAGACCTGTGCTCTTAATAGCGTCATTAAAACTATGATTTGAATTGTCTATGGCTTGGCGCCATTCTATTTTATAAATTTAAAATTAGACACAGAAGATTCGAATATTTTTAGGAACGTTTACATAAAATATTTAACACGCAATCTGTCATTATTTTGTGATCTCATATCTTACGTACCTATATTTTGATAAGTTTTTAGCATGAACTGTAGCAGTTTGATTTTGGTCATTTTTAGTACCTACATGAAGTACCGTTGCCTTCTGGTAGGCATATAAAAATAATAACACGATACATTTCCCATCTTGGTATGTACACTTTACGAAAGAAATATCGAAGATTTTTACAAATAAATTAGCGCTTTGATTTTTGTATCTACTGTATAGGATATGATTATTGGGTGCATGTTTCGTATTAATTACAACGTATAAATTAGGTAGGAAATAAGATTAGGTAAAATTACTTGAGGAAATTCTTCATGAATTCAGGAAATAGTTTTTTAGCGGTTAATGCGTGTATTTAAATATTTAAGTCTTAGTTTAGCTGATTACATTCCACCTATTGGGTTTTTTGGAAGGATGAAATTATTTTTTTACGTTTTATGTACTATTTAGTTGTAAGATATCCAAGAAAAAAAAAAAGAGTTGAAAAATGGTTAGATACTTCTACAAATTCTAGCTCATAATTGTTTATTTCATCAAATGGTATAATAGTTCTCTAGTTGCTCATTTTACTATATTTTTTCCACATTTATTTTGTTCTACAGTTTCATCTTATTTACCCTTATTGTGTTCATCTTATATTTTATATTTATATCAACAAATATGCACACAAACGAGAACGCACTCAATGCCTAGCCATAAATACATTTATTATGAACATAATGACGTAATCTCGGCAGAATGAGAGCAACGAACCACATCAAGGTACCGGATGCGGCTGAACTGCCTCCTCCAGCCATTACCATGATAAAATAATTAAAATAACTAGATTTCATTTAAATTAGGAACAATGGACGGTTCACTTTGTGATTTAAAAAAAATGTAACTGTCAATTTGAATTTTGACAGTTAAGTTGTCTATAGAACCTGAGTTTTCACATTGTAAATGACTGTAATAACGTAATTTAAGAATTTTTTAAAATCCTTACTAGTGAAAATAATTTTTGGACAATACTACTCGTAAAAGTCACTCTAATATTTTTAACAAGAATAGTGTCTATCTAATTTGAATATATTTATATAGTGATGGTAATAGTATAACTAAGTATTATTATTTAAGTGTCTTCAAGATAGCTGAATAGGCTCCTAATAAACTAGTGCGCGAACACCATCATCGATTGCATCACTTCTTACCATCAGGTGGAATCGTAGTCAAGCACTAGTTTATAACAATAAAAAAAAACCATGAATTTCCTTCACTTGATATAACTTCCGTTTTGCCACTTACCAGGCATCCAGAGTTGTTCAAGAGATATATCTTATTTACAAAAAACAAAAACGGGTAACTTTAACTCAGGAAACCTTAGAAAGAAGCTCGCGTACAGCCATCGTGATTGCAATCCACAGACTAATCGGAAATCAATTGGTTATTTTTTCCAAAGACAAAACAAAAAGAACGGCGCTATTTATAAGGTTCAATTGAATCGTTTATTATCTGTGGTTACTGAACTGAGGGCCCTCTGCCATTTTTTTTTTCGGTCATGTTTTCTGATCATTTCGTTATTTCCAGAGTATTCGTGATCGTCTTATATAACAATTTATTTACAAATATCTTACCAGAAATGAAAGTCCTCGATTATGGATAATGTCATTCCTAAATCGGAGAACTATTTTTAGAATAAAGAAAATAGCAGTCTCTATTTTTTTTACGTCATTTTATTTTTTTCATTCGTCTTTACCTAATCGTTTCTTAGCACATAAGAGTTAATCGTTATTGTTATCATAAATATAATAGAATAGCATTTTATTTATACAATCTTCGTGCAACACAAAGTACAAAGAAGAGCCTTAGGAATTGTTTACGGAGATGCGGCTCGTTGGGCGGTCGTCGTACATTGTCATATGTTTGTGTTTCCGCGAGCGATGAAGCGGCCCGCTGCTGCAATCTACGACGAACGACCAACGCGCCACGTCTCCGTATACGAGCACTAAGTCATTCTCTACCAGCCAACAATGGTAAAGATGAAGAGTATATGGTAGATGCACAAAAAATTAAATGTTATTTAGAAAACAAGGATAAAAAGTATACGTCTACTTAGTTAAAATAATCATTAATATAAAGTAAGGGAAAGAAGTTTTTGAGACCATTCTGCTATTAGTGATGAGAAAATAATTCCGGTAGTTTAGCTTAAATGAATTTTATGGCTAATAAGCCTAACAATAATACACAATAGAGTTTTGCTTAAGAGAGCTTAAGGCTCAGCAGGCTTAAAAGAAACTTTTGGTAAGGTACATACCTACTTACTTAAGTCTTATCCTCGGCATTTGAAGTTGATTTTTCTAACTATTACTTAAAACTTGTCAAAATTTGGCATCTAAATAGACGAAAAAGCAATTCATAAACCGACCCTAAGTTTTTTCTTCAATGATATAACTAGTGCTTGACTGCGATCCCACTTGATAGTAAGCAGTGATGCAATCACTGATGGTGAATCAAACTTGTTTATTAAGAGCCTATTCACTCTATAAGTAGATCAAGATTCAAGTAACACAAGCGACGTTCTTCCAAACAAACTTTCTTTCTATATAAAGGATCAGGGATTTCCATTTAAAGGATCATAATTTTCAAAATTCCTTTCTTAGTGTTAGATTTTGCTCGCCAAAACCCTTTGGGGCCGAAAGGTTCTTGAATGGTGATCATGTTCCGGAAGATGCAGAGTTGGAAGGCCTCCTACAAGGTGGACCGATGACCTAGCAAGAGTTGCGGGAATCCGATGGATGCGAGATGCACAGGACCGTCCATTGTGGCGACATTTGAGGGAGGCCTATGTCCAACAGTGGACGTCTTTCGGCTGATTTGATGATGATGATGATGAAATTTTGTAAACACGGAACTCTCGTGCAAAAGGACATTGACCAGGTTTGAATGGTTCCTTAATTATTATTTTTTTATCCATCTGGTTAGGATGTAGGTTGTCTTCCAGTAAATTAATTCAAGATAAAAAGATAGTATGAGCTCTATAACTTAATTAAGTATAATTGAGTCTACGAGTACCTAATAGAAAAAATGCTGGGTCCTTGTCCGAGAAATGGTAGTTACTAAATTATTATCTTTTGTTTAACAAATCTTTGATAGCACCGTTTTTCACACGACTTTAGGGTAACTGAACTTCTTAAAACGATTTGAAGTCATTTGTTAAATCTTCACATAGAAAAACGGTGAACAGTTTTTTTTTGTACAATCATACCAGTAGGCAGTAGGAATTAACGCTACTTCCTATAAAAGAAATTCTCCTCGTTACCTGAAACAAAAGATTACATAGTTAATTAAAACGATAGCAATTGTGATATAAACTTAAACGAGTCGGATATAAAACCGAAGATTTAATAATAATATTTATAATATTTCCACAACTATCACACAACACCGTCTAGTCCCAAGCTAAGCAGAGCTTGTGTTATGGGTACCAGACAGCTGATAAACATACTTATATATTTCTAAATATGTACATATTATAGATAAATAACACCCAGACACAGAACAAATAATCGTGCTCATCACACAAACATTTGTCCTGGGGTGGGAATCGAACCCACGACCTCCGGCCTAGCAGTACCAACGGCCTTCTTTCTGTTCTGCGAGCAATATGGCCTGCCTACAGCCACTTAAGTTTGGCGATTCTTAGGGCTAGTGTATACCTAAACTACATCTGTTTAGGTAGGTACTTAACTAAATGTAAGCCATCTTTACATGTCTTTTATCTAAAAAATTGTCTAAAAGAATGACCTAAAAATGTTTACAATTAGCTTTTTACCTAAACCGATGTCAGGTATTAAATTAAATTTAAATAATCTTTGTATTGTCTTCTATACGATTTTTTTAAATATAAGAAGAAGTATCAAGATTGTTTACGTTTAGTTAAGTACCTAAATAGATAGAGTATAATATTGCTTATTGTATTAGGTCGTTAGTATAAAATAAATTACTCTTTTATGTTTGGAAAAGACGTGTTACAAGACCTTTGGCCTTCTCGTTGCACAAATGTTAATTACTGCGACACAGTTATCTTTTAAAAACTAAAACTTTTTCTTCGCTAGTTATTTGTTGAGGGAAATTGCAATCAGCAAATGCAGGCAAAACGATTATGTGTCTGAGTGTGGTAAGTGTTGACCTTGCTTGGCACAGCCAAGGAAAGTGATCGTGGTCAAAGCAATCTCTATTTAACTTGGTTACAGGGTGATTCTTCAAAAACATCTATAAAGTTTACAAATAAGCTAATATACACTAATATTATTAAGAAGTAAAGTGTGTTTTTTTGTTTGTAAGAGGTTAATCACTGAAAGTACAGGCCAGAATGTCTGATCAGTAACATTTTTTCACCGATAGAAGGCTAGATTATTCCTGACTGACATAGTCTATATTTTATGAACGCGGGCAAAGCCGCGAAAGCTATATATAAGGTATATAATATATCGAAACTAAATTTTTTAGCTAGAAAATTATCTAATGACTTCTCCTGCTCTAGAGTGTAGTGGGAGTATCAGACTTTTACTAACTAAAACCACAACTATAGGTATCCCTTCTTTGCATTGGGCTGTAAGACCCCAGGGTTCCATTTCAGACTACCCATGGATTAAAACCACGTAGGTTACCTACTACGAGTAGTAATCGGAGTAGAATTATCATTTCACTATTTTTTTTTTTTTTTATAATCTTTTAAGTTTCAAGGTATCGTATCTCTAGTATAAATTTCTACAAGATAATAGACAAACTAATAATATTTAAAAAAACAATCTTTATGCAAAACTTCTCCACCAATTAGTGAATCAAGTTGTTCAATAAAATTTTAAAAGGCTCAGTACTAACCAATCAATAGAATAAAATCTAGACTTTTATCGCTACGCACTAATACAAATGTAACTCATCGCATACATCGTAAAGTTTACTAACGACTGGCCACTAACCAAACAAAATAAAAAGTAAAAAGCAAACGATATCGCTTTCTCCACTTACAATAAAACCTGTTTGGACGATGTTATAGGTTATTGTCATAGGTTATGTTTAGAACACCGTTTTTATTTTATCTGTGGTACTGCTTCGGTGTCGACACGCCCTAGAAAACGTCTTAAAAAAAACTTCCTGAAAACCATAGACATAAATCACAGACACAAGTTAATGCTATAAAGACTTCAGGGTTGACTGACACTTGAAGTGTTATTGCCAGCCAGTACGAAAAAGATTTAGTAAATATTCTTTCGTACGATGAAGGTCGGATACCGTATTAATAGTAGCTTCGAAACTGAATACGGAATCGGAAGTTCTATTTTTGTCATCGAAGGCAAGTAACTCTGTATGGTTTCTAGAACTATCTAGAATACAATATCAATGCAAAAACTCACAAATACTGTAAAGATTTCCTCATGAAACCTTACAGCATGCAAGCTTGCAGAATTTTACTGCAGAGCTACCGTGAGCTCTTGATGCGATCCATTTTACGACCTAAACTGAACTTTTAAAGGAGTTAAGTTATATATGGTGTATAGCGCCATCCCTTTTTCTCGCTTGCACGACTGAAATTTTAACATGTCATGGTAAGTCCACATTTGAACGCACAAAAACATAATTTAATATTTGTAGGTCGATATAACTTCTAACATTTGATAAATACTCACTAGGTTCGACACTGGTGAAGCACATCAACTTCATAACTCCTAAATAGGTAACCTAAAGAACTTATGTCCTACATTCGTATAAAAATACAGATTGTTTTGGCAAGTCATTAAAATCTTTTAAGATGTCATAGAGGTCACGATACGCTCAATTAATATTTCTTTCTATAGTATTCTCGTCCGTAAGTGGGCAATTTAATTGATAGACTGGCGCTTGACCTGGCGATGGAGCACACTAGCCTAAATTTTTTTTTTCATTATTGTTGATAGGCTCACGTTTGACCACTATCTCACCTGATGGTAAGCAATGATGTGGCCGACTATGGAGCACGCTTTCCTGGAAGTAACCTATTCACCCTTGACTTAAAGACCCCTAGGTTGTAGCTATCAGGAAACAAACTCCGGCAGGGATTTTTTTTTTTAATTGATATAAACTAGTGCTTGACTGCAATCCCACCTGATGTTAAGCAGTGATGCAATCGTTGATGGTGAAGCGCACTAGTTTATTAAAAGCCTATTCACTCTAGCCTTGAAGACAACTAAATTATAATCCGCCGACCGCAGCAGGCAAACTGTTCCAGTCTCTCGATGTACGCGGTATAAACGATGAGGCAAAACGTACATTCCCCGAAATGTAAACAGTAAAAAAAAAATTGTAGACTAATAGAAGAAGCAAGCCGTGTACAGTGTCACCCTATGTTTTTGCTTCAGGAATGTTTGAGAGAGTTACCATAGCTCTAGAACGCAAAAGGCAAATAAAAAGGAATATAAGGAAGTTTTAGTTATATGCTTTTAAAACAAACAAAAAACTGGTCGCAATTTTTTCTAGCACCATGTATAATGACGATACATAAAGATGTGTGCTTGAGCATTTCTAATCAATAGATGATTATTCGTCTTCAATGCTTTTGAAGTGGGCATTACCCTTTCTGAAACTAAAATTGATATAGAAGAAACAAGAGTCAAAAATCCTCATGGCCAAGTAAGTTAACAAATTGAACACAGCGGTTTCCACAAGGTCGTTTTAAACACAAAATACCCAGGAGGTGTTAGTCCACCATGGCCATAAACACTTCTTAAAATCAGTGAAGAAATTAAAAATATATTAATTTATTCAACTAATGTCAGATGCAATTTATAAAAAATCAATTTTAATTGACACATACACAAAAGCACTCATTTACGTCTAAACAATCAATTGGTCACTTGTAACGTAACCAAAACGTTGCGCAATTATGTCTTAAGTAATTAAGAATGGTCATTTAAATGGAAAAGGTCAATCAACCTACTTCTAATAGAGTTATAATAAGTGCTACAATAATAAATTATAAATAAAAAAACTTTTTTAAAAACAAGCTTTCAATTAAATGGGCTAAAAAGAAGGAAATAAACTTTTCCTTTATAACTTTTACTATCAATTTATAACGCCATTACACAATTTATATGATACAAAAGCTTGTCGCGAGATTTTGAATATATTAAAATCGATAGATGAAGTTATTTAACTTATTTAATTAATGAAGTTATTTAGCTCTGTATTTACACAGTTAAATCTCGCGACAAGCTTTTATGTCATATAAATTGTGTAATGGCGTTATAAATTGATAGTAAAAGTTATAAAGGAAAAGTTTATTTCCTTCTTTTTAGCCCATTTAATTGAAAGCTTGTTTTTAAAAAAGTTTTTTTATTTATAATTTATTTTTTACTTTTTATTTATATCTTATTTAAATCACATTTGTATTCTCAGCAAATCCTTTCATTTGTTACCTTTTAGGAAAGCATAAGAAACTTAGTCTGCTATCTTTAGAAGTCTGCCAGGTTTCTTTTTATTTTATTTTTTTTATGGTAGGTTAAATCATCCAATGACATCCCCTGCCCTTGGGCTTGGTATGGTCTGTTACCGGACGTACGGACAGCGAGCTACCCATTGCCCGCAGTCCGCAAGCCCGCGCCTACGGTGGCAGGAAATCGGGTTTGGAATTACGGCAGCGGCTGCGGCATGAGCGCCGTTGCCTGATGCGGTCGGCCTCTTCCTTTGCTAGCATTACTGCTTCGCAGAAGGAGACGACCACCTGAGAAGTCTACCAGGTTGGATTTATGAAACAAAAATGATGATGGTGGATCGTAAGACTAACAATCAACCTCATATGAAGTAGCCAATTGCGAAGTTGTCCAGAGTTTATCTACCTGGGATCTACAATCACAAATACTGGGAAATGCGGAGAAGATTCAAGCGCCGTAAAAAATTGACGCTCTTGAAATGTGTCTACTGAGGATAAAACAGACTGCTCAACGCACTATCGTTTCCATTCTTATAGAGCTTTGCATCAAAACAAAAACTTTCGTCCATTGTGCAACAGCGAATTTTTAAGATGTTTGGATATATCATACGCAATGAAAGCTCTTTGGAACGTTTAGTGGTACAGGGAAGAGTAGAGGGCCTACGTCTCGCGGCCAATTGCCTACCAGATGTACAGGACTCACTAAATCATCTTCGAAGTGTTCCCTCACTGAATGTACACAAACTGCCATGAAGAGAGAGATGGAGAAATGTCGCAAAAGCCGCAACCAACCTACCAGACGATCCATGACCACTACCACTCCACCAAGAGTGTGACTGAGAATATTACATTTAGAGTAATTTCACTTTATTTTTCAAGTTACTCTCTGCAAGCGCTTTCAATTGGTACCTATTTTGAAGGAGTGTATTAAAACTAACCAGCTATTTACTTAAGTAAATTTGCGCGAGTTCAAGTCGCTTATGACCGGTTAGAACTTATTTTATTCGATCCGCAACTCGATGGGATTGTGTCGTTTTATTGCGGAACTCCTATGGCCACTTTTCAGCTCCATCATCAGATCCCGACTGCCATATTGATAAAAGTACAAATCAAAGTACTCGTTATTACAAATCTAACGAGACCAAAGACGAGAGGGTTGTGTCGTTTTATTGCGGAGTTTTTGTAGCCACCTTCCAGCTCCATCATCAGACCCTGGTTACCATATAGGATCCCAGTACTCACCAATACAAATCAAATGAGCCCGAACTCGATGAGATTGTGTCGATTTCTTACGAAGTTCCTATGGTAACCTTCCAGCTCCATCATCAGAACCTGGTTACGATATGGGATCCAAGCACTCGTCAATACAAATCAAACGAGCCCAAATTCGATGGGGTTGTGTCGTTTAACTGCGGAGTTCCAATGACCACGATCCAGCTCCATCATCATACCCTGGTTACCATATAGGATAAAAATTCTCGTCATTACAAATCAAATGAGCCTAAAGTCGATGGGGTTATTATCGTTTAATTGCGGAGTTCCTATGGCAACCTTCCAGCTCCATCATCAGACCCTGGTTACCATATAGGATCTAAGTACTCGTCAATACGAATCAATCGAGAACAAATTCGATGGGGTTGTATCGTTTAACTGCGGAATTCATATGACCACCTTCCAACTCCATCATCAGACCCTGGCTACCATACATGATCAAAGTACTCGTCAATACTAATTAAATGAGATCTAACTCGGTGGGGTCGTATCGTTTAACTGCGGAGTTCCTATGACCACCTTCCGGCTCCATCATCAGACCCTGGCTATCATATAGGATGAAAGTACTCGTCAATACAAACTAAACGAGCCCAAATTCGACGGGGTTTTGTCATTTAAGTGCGGAGTTCCTGTGACTACCTTCCAGCTCCATCATCAGACCTTGGTTACCATATAGGATGTAAGTACTCGTCAATACGAATCAAACGAGCCCAAATTCGATGGGGTTGTATCGTTTAACTGCGGAGTTCCAATGATCACCTTCTGGCTTCATCATCATACCCTGCTTACCATATAGGATAAAAATTCTCGTCATTACAAATCAAATGAGCCTAAAGTCGATGGGGTTATATCATTTAATTGCGGAGTTCCTATGGCAACCTTCCAACTCCATCATCAGACCCTGGCTACCATATAGGATGAAAGTACTCGTCAATACAAACTAAACGAGCCCAAATTCGACGGGGTTTTGTCATTTAAGTGCAGAGTTCCTGTGACCACCTTCCAGCTCCATCATCAGACCTTGGTTACCATATAGGATGTAAGTACTCGTCAATACGAATCAAACGAGCCCAAATTCGATGGGGTTGTATCGTTTAACTGCGGAGTTCCTATGATCACCTTCCGGCTCCATCATCAGACCCTGGCTATCATACAGTATCAAAGTACTCGTCAATACTAATCAAGCGAACCCAAACTCGATGGGGTTGTATTGTTTTATTGCTGAGTTCCTATGGCTACCTTCCAGCTCCATCATCAGATCAGCTCCTTGTCATCATAATGTTGCATTGTCACCCGATTTACACATGCATGTAAAATTTCAGCTCAATCGGTTGAAGATATCTGCTTCAAAATTGAGTTGCAAGATTTGAGCCGAACATACATAGTTACATACAGTGCAAGCTAATAGAAAGCTTGTAAAAAGAAAAAAAATCGGTCCACAATTGATCGAGATATCGGTGAACATACATAAAAAAAATACATACAGCCGAACATAGAACCTCTTCCTTTTCGAAGTCGGTTAAAAAAAGATCATTTGGTATTTTTTATTGGTTCGCGCTTGACCACTACCTCACCTAATGGAAAGCGACGATGTGGTCACCGATGGAGCACGTTTGCATAGAAGTAACTAATTCACTCTTGACTTAAGACCCCTTTTTTTAGGGTTTCGAACCTCAAAAGAAAAAAACGGTACCCTTATAGTCCATCTATCTGTCTGTCAAGACCCTACATCTCGGGAACGCGTGGAGATATTGAGTTGAAATTAAAACCTTATTGAGTTGAAAAAAATAAAGCTTCTATGTCAACGATAAAAAAAGACAATTTATATCGCAAAAAAAAAACGTATGTTTAGACAGTCCCAAAGGAATCAAAATTACCGGGGTACTTTCCGTTGACCTAGAATTCTGAATTTAATATGAAGCAAGGTTTCATATTCATAGCAAAAGTATGTATAGGAAAAAATCTAAAAACTGTAGTAGTTACGTCACCAAAAAAATATTTTTGTGAGTTTCGGAAAAATCTTCGAGACTTGATTCAAGAATTGAACTGTTTTTATAGGTAGGTGCGCGAGTCCGACTCGCACTTGCCCATAAAATTAAATTATATTTATTTTAATTTTATGAGAGGTTTTTTTGTATGCAAAGACAAAAAGAGGTTTGATTTTCAGGGGGATTGGATTATAGTTTCTCAAATAAAAAAAAAAAATGGTATGATATTGTTTATATTTCTTTTAAAGATACTTCTAAACGACTGTAGAACGTGCTCCGTGACCATAGATTATTCTTTATGGCTACGTAAATTCTTTAAAAACCATTTCATTACTGAAAAAGTCTAAGGAAATCATAAAAAACCAAATTATTTATTTATCAATAAATATTATGAGACTTCCATTTCGTATTTCAGTCTAGACAGTTAGGACTGTAGTTTATATCTTACGGCGACTTTTATAACAAAGATTAGTTTTAGAAGGAAACTAAATCATCTTTCTTTCTTTTTAATAAAAAAAAACCTTCCAAGACTTGTGGGTTTATTCACTCAAGGCGCTAAATCAAAGGTTTTACATTAAACTTATGTGTCTATTTTTGTCAGAACATCCCCGGTCAATGACCTGTGAACCCAGCCCCATATGAAGGGTTACAAACTAGTTTACAATAGTGTAGAATCATTCCAACACCTCACTACACATAGTTTTATGTAGTTCCCCTAAAAATTGTTTCAAACTTATACGACGCGATGGCACGCACGCTCTCAGATTTCCATTTTAGTTTTACAGACGGAAAAAAAATAATTAAATACTTATAGAGATCTATTTTTCCAGGTGCTATTTTGGATGTATAGGTCGATGAACTCACGAGTTTTAGTAGCACTTTCAAGTTTTTAGCGAAAAAGCTCTAACAGCCTTTATCTTATGAGTACATTGTGAGATTTCTCCCTTGAACGTCTATCTCCTTATTTCAAAAGCAAAACAAATAGTTCAACTTCAAATACTTGGCTTGAAATTGGAAATAAGAGTAGGTAAGCTCAGAAATTTTATCAATTGAAATCAAGTCGCCGTAGCGAGTTGACGAAGAATTTTATTATGAACGTGAAAATAAGTTGTATAAATGTATAACTTGAAAGCTTTATATTGAGAAGCTTCAGGTGTTTGGCCGTAATTTCTACATTTACATATTTATCGTATGATATACATACCTATGTATATTATGTCATTGACATACTCTTATTTTTATTAGAAAATCTTATTCTTTTGTCGTCTCAATAAAATCTATGAAAGGAATAGTTTCAAACGCGTTTTTCTCAAAATCGCAACTAAATGTGAGTTGACCGTTCTTCAAGATTGATAATTGATTCCTAGTTTGAAGGACAATGGTCTTTTTGTAAATTGATGTTCATTTTAAGCTAATATTAGGCTGCTTTGTTACGATGGTGTTTAAGCAAAATATTTCAAAGAAAGCTTCACTCAGAACCTTCGAATGTTCGCGGCGTCATTCTGACAAGTCGGAAGTCGAAGTCAATTACTTAACTGTCGATCATCGAAGTCGGGTGAGTCAGCACTTGAAGTCGGTTGAAAAGAAGATAATTTTAGCCTATTGTCTGGCAGTACTGGCTGGAAGAACGTCATTAAGTTGAAAACAGGTTTGTTTTCGCACGTTTTTTCTTTTTGATGCTTTCATTGTGCGTACAGCTAAGGTGTTGGAGTATACAAACTTTGCCCTCTTATTATTAGTCTAATTGACTTCCTCGTTAGTCTTGTGGTCGCTAGCATGATTGCTGAGCCTGGATCCCGAGCCCAAGACCGGGCTTACGAATAGCGAGTTATGAGCTCGCTAGCTTGTTGTCCGCTTGTCCCGTAAGGACCAGGCGTGCTATTCTCGTAAGAAACCAGCCTTGAGCGCAGCGCTGGATGCAGTGACGAAATCGAAATAGAACAATCCAATGCAAGAGGCCCAGAAGTGCCGAAACCTGCTAGGGCTGCGGGAACTAGGGCTTCCTGAAAGAATGACCCTGGCCCTAGAACGCAAAGGGCAAGTAAAGGACAGAGGTTTACCTTTAGACCTTTTAGAGAATGTTAGACAAATTATGGGACGACTACAGCTGCCAGCGGTTTTGCCTGCGTGATATTCCCACGATAAAAAGTAGTATCCTATGTGCTACTCCACGTTATGATCTACCCATAAACCAAGTTTCATTGAAATCAGTTCAGCCATTCGAGCGTGAAGAAGTAACAAATACAAACATACACACACAACACTCACAAACTTTTGCCTTCATAATATTAATACGTGATGAGAGATTCTAGCCAAAAATAAATGGCCTACGGTTATAAGTACTAGCAAATCCGAAGTATGCAAAATTGATATGCGTACTGGGTACTAAGTAATATTAAAGTCAAATTAAATAAATTTATTTGTGCATACAATAAAAAAAAAGTGTAAGACCAAAAAGTTCACAGTATACTGGTCTTACTCAACAAATGCATAGAATTTGCGGTGCCTATAGATGCAGGCACAAATTCCCAAATATTGCAACATAGTTATTAACTTTCGTAATGACTTAATTTGACATTAAGATGACAATAAAAAGCGAAGGTCGTGATTGCTAGCGTTTAATAAGGATAAATGATTTTTGTAAGGTTATTTGCTTTCAACATTTCATATAGGTAAGAGATTTTTATTGCAAAGTTCGTGTGTTCAAGATTTTTAAACAACTTGATTACCAAAGGAGAGTACCTAAACAAAGTAAAATTATTTAAGAACAGGTTCTACTAATTTTTAAGTTTTTTGAACCTCTGGAAATCCAGAAATATAAAATTGAACACAATTTGAACAAACGCATTCAAGGTCGACCGTCATGATGATTCAACTTGTGTGACGAGGATTAGTGAATCGAAGTGGAGGGCTGCGCGTAACCATAGCAAATGGTTCAACTTATTCGCCGCAAACTATATTAATTTTTGTCATGTCTTTTTTATGAGGTGTACAATCACACTTATCGCACTAATATTATGAAGGTGAAAGTTTTCAAGTATAAGTGTGTATAAATTCGAACGGCAGAACAGATTTGCATGAAATTTGGCATACGTGTAGACCACGTCCAGGAATAGCACATGGGATACCTAATTTATATCCCGAGAGTGTGTTGTGTGTATGTCGTTTTGGAATGATTTTCTACTATATATGGTCGAAGCCGCTGGTATCAGTTAGCAAAAAATATAATAATAATAATACAGCCAATGTGAAACCCTTACCAAATACACGGTTTGTGTCAATGAAGCCACATAGATTGTATAGGTACCTAGGTATATTTATAGAGTATTGTATGAACACGTCCCAGCTGTGTGTATCTTCTGAGAATGCATCGGCTTTCTCCCTGTTCACACGGCACAATGCTGAAAACATTGTACAAGTTTATGCAGAAGGTCCATTTATAACAAGCAAGACTTGACATACGGGTAGATGACCCGTAGGTAATGGCCTAGTTAAAAGGTTGCGTGATTATTTGAAAGAGTTACCGCCTTAGATTTTAAACGGTGAGTGAAGGAATACTGGTGCGTTTAGTCAGTAAGTCTCGATCCCCCAAAGCAGGAGAAAAAGAAGGAAAATATGTTTATTTGGCACAACACAAAGCACACAAATGAGTTAGGTATAAACGAAATAATAAAAAAAAATTGTGTGTCCCATGGCTACTCCAAAATAGGCCCAGTTCAGCATAAATGCTAGACAACTAGTACCAGACGTTGCTTTTCAACCGAGGTTGTGGCTTGCTTGGAAAAAGCAGCAGAAGTTCTAAGATGATTTGCCACCCAAAAAAAATGGGCTAGTCTAGATAAATAAATTACGCTATCAAGAATAAAAATTGCAAGCAAGTTAATATGTAAAGCTGATATACGCTGGGTAATAAAATTGTACGAGATCAATCCAAACATTTTGAACAAAAGCGCTGAATTGACACGCAATCAACCTCTGTACAGGCTGCGGAAACATTTGAAAGAGTGACCTTGGGTCTAAGATGCAAAAGGCAAATACTTTTATTTTTTTATAGGTATTGATTGAACAAGCGCATAAGACAAAATAATTTGGTTTTGAGCAAGCGAAAATAAGTGCATATAAGTGCCCATATTACAATAGACACCGGCTCGTCTTTGGTAAAAGAAATAATTTTGAGAGAGAGAGAGAGAGAGAAAGGGGCAATTAATAAATATAGAAACCTTAATTCTTTTCCAAGCTTATACTAATACGAGGATTCTGAAAAATCTACGATAAATGGCAGTGCTCCGCCCTAGTGGGGCAGACTTCCACCGCAAGGTCCACCGTGTCCTGCGAGCGATCCACACAATGGTGACATTCGGCAACAAGCACAGAATTATTAGTTACTTTTGTGCAGTTTTACGAATTTGGCGCGGACGAAGTCGCGGGCAACCACTTGTACAATATAAGTAACAACCTTACTGTAGCAACTATTTGTAGTTTCATTCATTCTTTCGAAGCAGTGTTTCATGAGGAAACAAAATATTTTCGTTTAAAAAGTTCAACAACGGCGGGCGCAGCGTACTCGTGCGTAACATCACTTTTTTTAATAGCCTGTTCGTGACCGCTATCTTATCGAATGTCTGATTGCTGAATGAAAGGAAAACTTTAACATGACTATAATGTGCCTAGTATAAAGTAAGTAGTATTTATTGTACAGTTAGCAACCGAGTGAGTGGCAGAAATGACGGTGCTTTAAATCCTATGTTAAAATCCATAGATATATAGAATATACCAAACAGAAGGGACCAATACTTTATTTTATTTTTGTAAAAAGGAACAGCAAAGGGCTATAATCTAAAACTTAATATTGTTGATATATTTGGTGTACCTGTACTACGGTACACAAAACATAACAAGAATATTGTAGCCTACAGCGCTGTTCACAGATTAGCTGTGGGATACTTAAATAAAACACTAGAATGATTAATCAAATCTAAAACAAATACATACAAAGAAAAGTAATAAAACAAAGTAAAATGATTGGGGAGAGAGAGAAAAATATACAAAATAAAAACATTTTGACATTATACAAACATTTATGATAGAATAGGTACTTGTCTCTTTCCGCTCAGCGTGTAATCTATTTTCTACTACGTGACCCAACTGAAGTTATTCTGTCAAAAGCTATATAATATTATAATGTCAAATGGAAAAGTAGTCTATATAAATAGATTGACAACCATTTATACAATTGTACCTTCTTCAGACTACAATAAATAGTTAAAAAAGGTCATCCAAATAAGTTAACAACATATTTAGCCTTTTTTTATGTAACCATTTTTTTTTTTAAATGAATGGTATTTATTTAGAAGTTGTGTTACTTTTTTGGTGTACAATAAAGCTTGTTATATTATTATTCTATTCTACAGATGATACCGAATGTTGTGAATACACCGTTAAATTTTGATCGTTTTAATCCCGTGGAGGGTCGATTCGATACATGAAACACTATCGATTTGTAAAGATAAAATTAAAAAAAAAATCTTCGTAGTCCGATCGTTCGGTAACCGTCCGGACCTAGCCCAGTGGCGCGTAGTGTTCCACAGGCGCCTCAAGGAGTTGTCAGCAAACCGTAGGGACCCAGCAGGATCGAAGCCTACTGGGGCTAAGGTCGGTTTCTTAAAAGAAGATTCGGCCCCGGTATGAAAGGCAATGAAGGGACAGGGGTGCGTTTTTAATCAGTAAAAGTCTGACACTAAATCCCGCCCCGCCCAAGGGCCCAGAGATGTCATTTAATGATTTTACCAGCTAAAAAAATGATAACTGTAGAAATATGGATAAGTTTTGGTCAGTAAAAGTCTACTCCCTGTCACTCTACCCTGAGTGGTAGAATTTTCTGTACCGCTATCTCATCTGACGGAAAGCAACGATGCGAACGACGATGGAGTGCGCTTACCTAGAAATAATCTGACTTAAAGATTCCCAGTTTGCAGCCATCAGGAAACAACATTCATTCGGAGAATTAGCGAACCTTCTGGTTTCTCTGTTTGCTGTACAAGCGTGACACTTGCGCCCGCACCCGCCGCAGAGCGTGGCGATTAATTAATGAAATTATTTCACGTGTCAGTGAAATTATGTTCGCTAATGAATTACTTAGCACGGAGACAGTGGGCTGCTTTGTGTGATGGGAATTTGAAAGCTATATTATACTCTATGAAGGTACTGCATTCCCTTGTGCAGTCGTAGCTGAATTCGTCCAATTCATGATTTCTGCTAGTATTATCTGCTATTTATTTATATATTTTGTTCATTTATTTTATTCCAAAATGGTAAGAAAAATTATGAAATAAGCCCCACAAAAACGCTCAATGGGTTGACTATGGGGTCAGTAAGTTAGACACTACTTCCTATTTAAAATAAATATTATAATTACTAGCTAACTTCGTACCGCCTAATAAATAATCGTTGTTTTTTTCCATATTTTCTCACCATCCCTGGAGTATCACGAATATTTCAAGATCAAAATTAGTGAAATCGAACCGGCCATTCTCGATATTAGCGAGACTAACGAACAGCTATTCATTTTTATATATAAGATGTAACTATAATTCTGTTTCTTTTTAATTTAATTCTAAATTTAGAAATAATATTTCTTTGGTCGCGGCTAATCATATGAATAGAAATCATATCAAGAGAAGGGATGAAACACATATTACTTATAGAGCTATGAGTATGTGTGCAGACATGTGGATGGATGGAGAGGGTGAGGGAGGCCAAAGAAAATTTATATGGAATGTGACGGGTGACAGGACAGAATAGAAGAAACAACATTTAGCGCCGACTCCAAATAACACAAAAGATCAGGGCATGAACACAATGATGAGATGCAATGCTACAAATTTTATAGTAAAAAATTATCATCTAATAATTTTCCTGTTTTGATATCTCCGACTATACCCTACTCTCACTTTTAACATAAATTACTTAAATTGACAATCAAAAACTGAATGAAATCTTCTTACAAAACATGAATAGAAAACAAGAAAGGAAATTGAGCTTTTTCCTCATTTCCATTGTATCTGTAAAATGTGTAGTACCTAACTTAGATTAATATCTTAACAGATATTGAGAGATAGCGAAAGATGAAAGCACTGATAATAAATCCAATCTTTTTGACACTAGCATTTCAAACTCTATAAGAACTTACAATGCTTAGTTACAATAGCCGTAGCAAAATTGTGAAAACGCGTCAATCTTCGCATACTACAGTAATTGATAAATCATAAAATGTTACACGTCTTCGAATGACGAGTAAAAAGAGTCTATTATACTTACTTAATTAATTAACTCTTGACCACGACTTCTTTCGAATCCAATACAAAAATTAAATTAAAAAAAAACTCGTCTATGAGGAAAGGTTTGTATTTCTAATTGTAATGTCTGAACTCAAAAACCACTGGACTGATTTTTTTAATTCTTTCACTAATAGAATGCTTCTTTATCACTGACTGAAATCTATACTTGTATATAAAAGAGAAATACCACTCACTGATTAATCACGAAATCTCAGAAACTATCCTCCAAACTTAAAATTTGGCAGATAGGGTGTAGACGTCCGCTAAGGACGGATTTTACAAAACTCCACCCCAAAGTACTCGATTATGGTGACGCGGCACGTCGGGCGGTCCGTCGTACATTGCCATATGTTTGTGTTTGCGCGAGCGATGACGCAGCCCGCTGCAGCAATGTACGACGAAATGCCCGACGCGTCGCGCAACGCGCCGCGTCTCCGTAAACACGGCCTAAGGGTGAAGCCGCTGGCAGAAGCTAGTAGGATGTTTGTGTATGTGTAACTTGTTTGTGCGTGTGTAATTTGTTTCTGTAAGCATAATATGTTTGTGTTGGTGTACCTAATTGTATTATGTGCTGATGTGTTTATTGTTATATTATTTGTTTTCTTCCTCCACGCGATAAAAACTGCTTGCGAAGCTACATAGTTACTTATCAAAAACATCCATATGTGGTTTAGTATTTACTTGAAAATTTCAGACTTTTACTGACTCAAACCCGCCTATATTCCATCAGTTGCCCTTTGCATTCCAGGGCACTGTAATTCTTTTGACTAATTGCTCAGTTCTAGCAGGAACTTGGATGACCTGGAGGTAACATTGCACCATGACTTGATGGTGACATTGCGTCAGTAGGTATGTTGGTCATAGGTCCTGCAGGCGCAGACCATCTGCCATGTTTGTGACTTTTACGACGCTTTCTTTCTAATTTGAAGACGCCCTAAAAAACGGATTAACCTGGTTGCTTGAAATATAGACACGTCACAAATTATACGCATGTTAAGTGAAGCAATTGGCTGTTGAAGATTCATTCAACCAATTACAGCACAGCAGGCGACAATTTGACACATTCATTTTACGATAATTTTCGTTTCGATTCGGTATCAATGTTTTTTCTTTTTATCTGAGCCCATTGTGCGATGAAATACTAAAGAAATAATCTTTATCATGTTTCAAATCTTTAATGGTTATACGCAAGTTTACAAAATCAGTCAGTCAGTCACGTAACTGATTTATTTACACAGAAGAATTCACTTCAAACTGACATGCTTGTTGAACTTTGTAAATAAAAACTTACACGCGAATTTCACGCTTTGAAATGGCCAGCTCGTTTCAACGACTATAAATAAAAAATACGTACTTATGTATTTTGTGCAAAGAAAGGCTGAAAGTTAGCCTTGAAAGCGGCGGAAATTAAGCCTAAAGAGTAGGAGGCATTGAGTCTACTATCGCGTTTTGTAAACAATCGATAAATATACCTTTTATTACAGGTTTTTGAACGGTTTATTGATTATTTCTAACTTGCATCTGCTAGTGGCTACGCGTGCATGAAGGATAAAAAATAACTATCTAAAGCTAGAACTACATTAGACCGATGCACACGTGTATCACGCGTGATTTGTACGTAAGACGACGTCACATAGCGTGGATCAAGTGTAGCTCTATAAGTCTAGTTTCGCTATAAAATGTACGGAGACCGACGCGCCCAGATTGGCGTTTGTGGCACACGTGTGCACTGTGTAGTTCTACCTTAACTTAGTAACTCCCGGGAAGAGAAGTATTCTAGGTCCTATTGCAGGACATGGTTTACTAAACGTGTGCCAAATTTCATCCAAATCCATTCAGCCATGTAAGAAATTACAAAAAAATCAGCAAAATAAACAAAAATATGTATAATGCAAAATAAAAATCTTTAGATATAAAAGCGAAATACCACCACCGATTAATCACGAAATCTGAGAAACTATAAAAACTACAAACTTAAAAATTTGGCAGGTAGGTTCCTTATAGGGTGTAGACGTCCGCTAAGAACGGATTTTACGACACTCCACCCCTAAGGGGTAAAACGGGGTTTGGAAGTCTGTATGGAGAAACCGACTTTCACGCGGCTAGTAATCTATAATCAGTTACCGGTTTCATTTGTATACCATCTCTTCATATTACTGTAGCAAAAATAAAATTACCAAAATTGACATTGTTATTCAGCACTTTTAGTGTTAAAAGAAGATCAAATAAGGTTTATAGCCACTAACCATGGACTGTCCTTTCCATTTTTATCACCGCTGATTAATTGTTTTCAAAACTTTGTCATAGCCCGCTTTATAACGCCTACAGCAACGATCAATATGACCCTAGGCTCCGACGTGTCTTGTATTGTAGTCCATTTTGACAATATGTTGACATCAGAGGTCGCCGTCATGCACCAACAGTCACTGGAGTAAGGTGAAGGTCCTATGCTCACAATGTTACATGATAAACATGATACAAGAGCATTATATGCGCTTGATGTCGACGTACATGACAACAAACAGTGTATATAGATTGATTGGTTACGGTTGTGACGTTAGCAGTTCTAAGTGGATTGAACTTCAATAACGTAATCATCTATCTACCTTTTCTTTGCACCCCTGGTACATGGTTGAGTTTTGAGAACACATTCATTATGCATACAGCTAGCATTATCGGCCTTGTAATGTACCCACTGTTGGGACTCAGGCCTCCTCTCTAAGAAAAAGAATGGGCCCTAAACCAGGACCCAGGCCCAGTGCGGATTGGTGGATGTCACATGTCTTCGAATTTTCGGTTCTAGAACATGCCGGTTTAATCATGATGTTTTTCTTCACCGTTTTGAGAGCAGCGGTGATGAAATAAATTACACAAAGTAATGCGACTAGCTGGGTTTGAACCCGCGACCTACAATTTGTAAGTCGGGGCGGTATACAGCTAAGGAGTGGAATTCCCCACCAGAGTGTGTTGCTTGTGTTTCTTGATAGCTAAACCTCATTAAATCAAGAATGAATAGACTGAATACTTCTAGACAAGCGAGCTTTAATTCTAGCCTGGAAACCGTCACGTTATCGTTCTATCTAGGTTTTTTTTTGTCATATTACTCCTCACTTCTTTGAACTTTGCTTTGGAGCTTCTTAGCAATAAATTTATAACGACAAATGATAAATATATTTATTATTTAATCTGTAATTCTGTAATATGTTGTCATATTGCCAACCGTCGCACTTATCACTACCACTTAAAATATCATTTTCTTCTAAGAACTTCATATATTTTGGCTGAAATGGACCTTTTAACAGAAGGAAAGCAGAGGTCGCCCACCATTGGCCTGGTGGTGTAGAATCGAGAGAGGCCTCAAATTAGCCCATTTGCCAAAGCCGACAACCCAGTATAAAATATCCTGCGCCGATGCGATGGCGCCGATTAGTGAGGGGCCCCAAATAATGGGAACAGGAGAAGACAAAGAAGAAGAAATGGACCTTTTTTAGACAAAGAAACATAGCATAATGCTGTCATTTAAAAAATGTGTGTAAGAAGATTTTGGCCCAAATATACTGTTTGGCATGAGCAACTTCCAAATAGTAATAGTTCTTTTTGCTGACTGACCGGCTCTTGTACAACAAAAACATACTTGTAAATTGAAACAAATTCTTCGAGTTCTTTTTGAGACACATAAAGCTTTCAATGACAAAATCGTAAGAAAACTCTTTCTCGTTTTGATATCCAAAGTTTTTAATTTATGCTCAGATTAATATACGATTCGTTGATTATCGTATATCACTACGAGCGGGTCATAAAAGTGGCCGAGCGAGAGAAAAGTGTTATAATTACAAGACCATAACTACGAATTACCGTCGGTAACCACTTGCTAGCAACCTGTCTGTGTCGTTTATACACAATTATGATAATTAATCTTGTCTAGTTTTGACTCGCCTTCTGAGTTTGTGACGAAATTCTTAGCATTAATGACTTGAAGCGGTTTTAATTGAATAGGTACGTCGTCTAGCTTAGTTTCGCAGCTACTTAAGAAACAAACGCGTTTACTTTACCTGCACAATAGCTCTTCATCTGTACGTTTAAGCTAAAGACAAACTGAGCCCACGTATGCCACGTATGCTACGCATTATGACGACAGACTCTTGAATTGGCTTGAAAACAGACAACTCACGTGTGACAACGAAGCGTTTGCCAAGAGTCAATTGAAGAGTCTAAATGTCATAATACGTAGCACACGTGGCTTACGTGAGATACGTGTGAAACTCCGTTTGTGTTTAGCTTAATAATTTAACTCGGAAACTGACAGAATGACATGACACAAATGGAAGTCAAGTAATCTTTTTTGGGTAGGCTGTAGCTCTGTGATGCAAAGGCTAACCTAACCTAACCTAATACCCGTATTTATAAACAAGTAAAACTAAATACTTGAGTAAAAGTAACTACTTAAGTAATAATTTGTATTCTATAGTTAAGAAAAATTTAAATTTTGAATGAAGATTTCAAACGTCAAGTTAAGACTTAATAAGATATTACTTAGTAACAAGTAATTACTTCTTTATAAATACGGGTGTTAGACTCTCTCGCTTCACCCAGAGTGGGTGAAATTATTTGATTATTTCCCACCTAAAAATAGGTTACCTTTTGGGGTCCAATGAAAGGGAATCGTCTTACTGTTATAATCTGTTTAACCGTCAAAGCTCAGTCATCATCATAATTTCAGCCGAAAGCCATCTATTGTTGGACTATACGTCTACCTTTAGCGTCTCCACATTGACCAATCCTGTGCATCTCGCACCCCACGGACTGCCATGGCCCTCACCGTCATCGCATAACTTGAGGGAGGCCTTTCAATGCTGCGTGCTTTCAAAGCGGTCATATTGCTACAACAATTTTCGCTTGAGACACCTGACGCCGCGCCTTTTTTTACGTCCAATACTGGATTGCACGAAATACAACCAAAACATACCCGACATATTTGTTCGACAGAATCATCCAGCGGAATAGACGCACCCTACTCATTTCCTAATGCACTGGATTGCACACAAATATGTGCAGTACAGTGCAGTAAAAGGAGCTCAGAACATTCGGCGCGGGCGACCGGCGTCGGACGCATGCGCGGAATGCGGTCAGCGGTGTAAACATTTCGCTTGGATTGCCGTCGCGTTTATTTAGTGAGGACCTTTAGAGTTAATGCTTGGGTTGCGCGGGAGTTTGGGTTTTAGGAACCTTTGTAAATCTGTGTTGGATTACCGTAATTCAGATATCGGAGTTGATTATTGACCCAAGGAAACAAAACAACGGTTGAAAAATAAAACTATGGGTAATATTTAAACTAAGAAGACTTCAGCTAAGTATTTTGTGTAAACTCACAAAGACCTGACCCGATAGTAACGTGTTTTAGGTCGCGGGTTCAAACCTAGTCATTTCACCACCACTGCGCTCAAAACGGTGATGGAAAGCATCGTGAGGAATAACATGTCCATGCAAGAACCAAAAAATTCAAAGACATGTGACATACACAACCCAACCCATTTGAAATTGTAATCTAAATCTTGACATTGTTGGTTTTATGCCTAATGGACAGCTTTTTGGGTTATATATAAAATAACTACAAGACCTATTTTATCACCAAAAAGCACATTAATAAATACTTCGACTTTGATCCACGAACCTGCATTGGGCCCACGAGGTGGATTACGGCCCTTCCCTTTAGTCCCAGTAGTAACATTGTAATGTTGATCATGCTATGCTATGCTTTCAAAGTTTAGATATACAAACAAATTATCATAGACATAAATGAAATTAAGTATCTATTATGAAAATGATACCAAACCAAAGTAATGTTCTAATTTTTTTCACAGGAAGTGTAAATCGATTTCTCTCGCCGCCGTCTCAGAGAGATCTAAACATAACGAATCAATCGATCAATCAACGCAGACGGCCATCCGTAAAAGCATTGGTACATTTATGTGTATTTATATGGACGTTCGTAATTTTCTCCTAAGCCCTTCATTTCGTTTGACGAATAAGGTATTATTGCTATTTATTATGAGCATTTCGCTTTGCTTTTTATGAAATTTTTCCTTTAAAGATTGACAATAAATATCTTTTGATGCGTAAGTAATTTCACACTTTTTTTAAGTGGGAAATCATCTAATGACTTGTCCCGCTCTTGGCCGGAGGGAGGAGGGGTCAGTCAGACTCTAGTTGATTAAAACTCACCTATGTTCCTTTATTTGCGTTTTAGGACCACGGTAACCATTTTAAACGTTTCCGGTAGACTAATTTATCCACCCTTGTTTGTAAATTTCAATTTAATGGATACCTTTACAAATTAAGCGTTAATCAATGCTATACTTGCCTGTTGATACGGCTGGTATGGATGAGGCCACTTATATTATAGTCAATCAGAGATGTAAGGCTTTTGTCGCTTTTTTTTGAAAGCATGATGAGCATACCTCATCATTCATCATTTCCGCCAAAAGATGTCCACTATAGGACTAACCCCCGATTTCTGATTTAAGCATTTGAAGTTGAGTATTACTCAAACTCTACTCTACCCTGCAAACTTGTCAAAATTTGGCATTTATGTATAGTTTGAGACATTCTTAACTTAAAATACTCAATTCAGAAACCCACCTTTAAACCTCCCCAAAATGTCGTTACAACGACCGGTTCTACAGACATCTCGCATCCATCGGATTCTCGCAACCCTCAACACATAATCGGCCCTATGTGAGTGGCCTTCCAAAACTGGGTCTTCCGGTACATGGTCATCACTACAGAACCCTTAGGCCCCATCGACCGTCTGTTCTACAAGCAATGTGCACAACATTCACTTAACAATTTAACGCATTCATTTTGCGATCATTTTAGTATAAAAAAAACTATTAATACATGCAAATAAGATGAGTTTAATCGGTGCACGAGACGAGTCCTACCGTAAAATCTCCAAACATAACAGTATAATTAGCGGGGTAGATAAATATGATGCGTTACCTGAAACAAAAGATTTCATTGTTAATTAAAACAATAGCAATTATGATATAAACTTAAACGAGTCAGATAAAACAGAAAAGGCATTACAATGGAGTAGCTGAAAGGGTCGCACTTGAGCTGATAAGGTGTAACTGCCATCATCATCATAATCATCAACCTTTTAATGTTCCCACTGCTGGAACACAGGCCTCCTCTCTAAGAGAGGGAATGGGCCGTGATCCACCACGCGGGCCCAATGCGGGTAGGTGAATGTCACATGTCTTCGAATTTTTGGTTCTAGGATATGCCGGTTTTGAGAGCAGTGGTGATAAATTAAATTATACAAAGTAATACGCCTGGCCGGGTTTGAACCCGCGACCTACAACTCGTAACTGTATTCGAATATAATGTGGAATATTATTATCTCCACAACATCATCACAGCCTCTTCAGAACTAGTAGATAGCAGCTACTGATGTAGGATATTCGGTCCCCAACTTTGAAAGTCCCGCAACCTATTTATGTACAAAGAACCCTCTTATATTACCTTTCTCTCACAACTAAAACCCACATAAGGTACTAACTATCTCTTCTATTCTTAAACCTTATTTGCATTTTCTTAAGCAAAATATCAAAGAGCATATACTTAACCCGTAAATGCCGAGAACATCCGTTTGCATTGTATATGCAAGTGTGCAGTATTTACCTACCTACTTTAAATTACAACCAAGTGATTAGTCAGAGATCGGAAAATACTAATCACGCATGCGCTGTGTCGGTCTAAGTGCATTCTTTGCACATGGGAACTGTTATATGCTAATTAGGTTAAAAATAAATGGTCTTTAGAACTAGAGAAACAGGTCGATTGTCGAATCCAAATCGACTGGGAAGGGTTTGGGAAGCTGCGCGATATTTTCTCGTTCGGCATACTACAGTGTCTAAAGACGAAAGTCTATGGCCAGTGTGTGTTGCCAGTGATGATGATATATGTCTCTGAAACGCGATCGCTCACTAAGGGCCTCATCAGAACGTTTAAAATCACCCAAAGAACACTGGAAAGATATTCTTGGAGATATTCTTGGAGTTTCTTTGCGTAATCAAATCAGGAATGAAGATAAGTTTCCGCAGAATAACCAAAGTTACCGACATAACCCGAAGAATCGCCAAACTTAAGTGCCATGTGCCCACTGCCCGCACACCTGCCAGGCACATTACTCGCAGAACAGTTGATCTATAGGGCCGAAATATTCTACCGAGGCAACTGCGTACTAGAAGACCGATGACCTTCTCCAGAACTGGAAGGAGGGACTTCGAAAGATGGAAGAAGTGGAGTGAGGCCTTTTCCCAGGAGCGGGACAGAACAGGCTAAAAAAAGCCTATAAAACTCAGTAGTGTATCTTATAAATACACTTAATATTATCAGATACGAGAATGTATCTCAAAAATTCACTTTTATTATAAAGGCGAAATTTTGTATGCACTTGAACCGATTTGCATTAGCATATGAGTAGACCATATCCTGTAATAGCATAATGGTTACTTTACAAACTTTACACTACCCTGAAAACTTATAATATGATTTAAAAGAGTGTCCATGGAGTTTCTTTCACTTTCTTCTTCATAGAGATCTACGCTTAGGAACGTGCAATTTAGCTTCGCTTTTTTTTGACTGACCGACATTTTGACAATTCAAAACTGGCTGTAAATGGTCTATTTGTATTAAATGTTTTTGATATGAATAATTTTCTAGTTTCACGCGGTCGACGCCATGGGCAGAAGCTAATATTTTTCGTAATTACAATTGACTAAAACATATTAGCTCGCGTCCGTTCGGTGACAGTCCGGACCGAGCCCAAGTCGTCGACGGCGGCGGCGCGCACTGTTCTCGCGCCTTATGGAGTTGTCAGCAAATTGTAGGGGCCCAACAGGGTTGAAGCCTACTCTGCGGTTCTAGGGAGGTATAAAACTGCATACCAGGACCCTGGAACAAAGGCAAAGAAGGGACAGGGTAGGATTTTAGTTCGTAAGAGTCTGACACCATCTCCCGCTCCGCCCAAGGGCGGGAGATGTCATTGCATGACTTTACCTACCATAAAAAAAAACTAGTCTGATTGTGGAAGTTTATTTATCGATTGCATTTTGTTTCCTTATCTTTTTTATTGACTCAGCAAGAATTTTATTGTATACAAATACCTTTTTTACTATGCATAATATTCAATAAGTAATATTGTTTATTAATATTTATTTCTTTGTTGTTGCAGCTTCACATAACAATAAAAAAATAAACAAACAATTATTATTATTTACTAAACAATCTAGCAATAATAATACTAGATACATAATTGTCACCTTTTAAAATTGATTGAAGGATGGGAAACTTCACGGAGGCAGAGCCGCGGGTGGCAGCTAGTATTTAAATAAATATAACATTTGGTTTGATAATAACTTTACTGTTGATTAATAAATGAACTGAATCTATATATTTATATATATATAGGGTGACTGGTAATTAGTGAACGATAAATACGTGATTGTAGTCATGATAACAAACAACTTTTACTATGGGACCAAACTTGAAATCGCGAAAAAATCTGCTGGTCAGTACATTTATGTTCGCCTAACTGGTCAAAATGTACTGAATTTGGCTGATTTTTTTCGCGATTTCAGGTTTGGTCTCATAGTAAAAGTTTTTTGTTATCATGACTACAATCACGTGTTTAAGTATCTTTCACTAATTACCAGTCACACTATATACACTGTAAAATTTTAGTGGTTGTTTGCCCGCGGCAGAACGACTTGCCTTATGGAGTACTTTAAAAGCATACAGTAAAAGTAAAAAAAAAAAACAAGTCCGTGTCCGTGGTAAAGCCTGTCATACTGTATGGATCAGAATGTCGGGCTGTGAAAAAGACGGATGAAAAAATATTGCACGTAGCGGAGATGAGAATGTTAAGATGGATGTGTGAAGTGACGAGAATGGATAAAGTGAGGAATGAGTATATTACGGGAAGTTTGAAACTGACGCCAGTGACTGAAAAGTTAAAAGGGAATCATTTGTCTAGGTATGGTCATGTGAAGAGGAGGCATGAAACGTATGGCTGGAGAGGGAGAGGAAGGCCAAAGAAAAGATGGATGGATTGTGTAAGAAGTGATATGAAAGAAGAGGGAGTTAGTGATAGCGTGACGAATGACAGGAAAGAGTGGAAGAAAAAAACGTGCTGCGCCGACCACAAAAAAAAATGGAACCAGGGCAGGAAGATGATGATGATATGTATAAAAGGAGAAACTGACTGATTAACATATTAACACACCGCTGAAACGACTGTAACTAGAAACATGAAATTGTGTATAAGACTTCCTTTAATGACGTAGACGAACACTAAAAAGGGTTTTTTAGAAATTCACCTTTTAATGGGGCGAAACAGATTCCAAACTTTGCAAAGAGTCATGTCAGTGACACTGACTAAAAACCTACTCCTGTTCCTTTTTTGCCTTTGTTCCAGGGCCCCGGAGGTTCACTTTCGCACAACCTGTGGCAGAAGCTAGTCTTAATATATTTTTCAAGACGCTCGATATATGAAGTCAAGTACCAACTTATAAGACAGTACCTAGAACAGCAAACGATCCTTCGGGATAATGCCATAATCAAGACGAAGCAGGAACGCGAGACGCATCTTAGATTGCAACAGGATGCATTAGCACAATGCGCTCACTCCTGTCCGTGATATTTATAATTTCCTAGTCTATTCGAAGAAATTTATAGACGAATACTTCTTGGAAATGTCAGGGAAACTTCTTTAAACCTTCCGTTTTCTACTATTTTGGGTCTGATTTTTTCACCTTCAACATCATCATTAGCCTTTTAATGTTCCCACTGCTGGGACTCAGGCCTCCTCTCTGAGAGAGGGAATAGACCGTAATCCACCACGCGGGCCCAGTGCAGGTTGGTGGATGTCACATGTTTTCGAATTTTTTGTTCTAGGACATCCTAGGCCGGTTTCCTCACGATGTTTTCCTTCAGTGTTTTGAGAGCAGTGGTGATGAAATAAATTACACAAAGTAACGTGTCAGGCTGGCTTTGAACCCGCGACCTACGACTCGTAAGTCGGGGCCGTTACCACTCGGCCACCACAGCACTGCTCTCTTTTTCACCTTACTACAAGATTATCCAGTACTTCGATTGTCAGTACAAGCAAAAAAAAATACAAAAGGTATCTCTTGATATACGTCGAATCATCATTGTGTGATTCATTTCCCTCACACGAGGCTTTGCAAACATTTTTAAAAGACATTTCCCCTGACTTACTTCTTCTATCTTATTTCTTAGCGTTAACTCTCAGAAACACGTCTGTTAGATAACCAGGAATACCAGGATGGAAGAAATTAAAAACTACATCACGTCACATCATCTTCATAATTTTAGATGCCTTTTTTTTATTTATTAATTGACTTACATCTGATGGTAAGCGATGATATGGTAGATAATGGAGCACTCATATATTACTTCGTATAATTCAAAAACACCTTACTTTAGGTACAAAAACCTTATTATAATCTTTCTCATTGAACCCTAACGCATGCTATATCACAAACGACATGCATAATACGTCCGCATGACACGTCGCGCAACGCGTTTGTGCATAAATTGCGCAAAAAAACAAGAAGCTTGTGCGCTATATGAGCGTCATTTGCGCTAAAAGTTTATTTCGCCGCTAAAGGATATGATTTTCATAGTAATAGTTGTAAGGCACGCAGAAACACTACTTAGATTCTAAATGACTGTTCATCTGTAAGTGTAGTTTTAGCTCACTTTATAGCATCGGTGTGGCATTGACCTATGACTTTTAAGGTTCTTCAAACTTTAAGAATCTCGAGTGCTATGGTCTTGAAATGCTTATTTATTCACGTAAGTAATTTATCTTCTTTTTCTTACGATTTTACTTCCGATACATACCTATAGTCCTTAAAAAGCATAAATATAATCAGTCTTATTTTTTTTTTTATTGATGTAAACTAGTGCTTGACTGCGATCCCACTTTATATAAGCAGTGATGCAATCGTTGATGGTAAGGCGCACTAGTTTATTAAAAGCCTATTCACTCTAGCCTTGAAGACATTATTATAATGTTTCCAGGACTTAGGCCTCCTTTCCTGGGGAGAGTTTGGACCATAATCCACCACGCGGGCCCAGTGCGGTTTGGTCATGGATGTCACATGTCTTCGAATTTTTTGTTCAAGGAAAAGTCAGTTTCCTCACGATGTTTTCCTTCACTACAAAGTAACGGCTGACTGGGTTCGAACCCGAGACGTACAACTCGTAATTCGAGGCGGCTATCACTGCTGTCAAAGGCTACACACGGGTAAATTATTAGGCTGCTCATAAAATGAGGCTCAAAATGGAACCCATGATGCTTCATAACGGATCAAACCTACAATCTCAATCTCGATAGTCTGTTAAAAATGACCGATTGAATGAAATAAACCAGTCATACGTCGATATGCACGGCTTCCATCTTTATCTCCGCAATCATTGAATTCAACCGCTCCAAAGTTATTTGCCGGAGCTCCAAACACTTCCAAGATATCGGCAGTTATATGCAAAATGGAAGTAATTTACGAGACATTTAAGGCAGTTGCCACACGCAGTCAGGACTGAGAATTCTCGCGGCTTCCTGCGTTCCTAGTCCGACTAGGCCAAGATTGCGAAGCTATGCACCTGTTCAGTAGCGTAGCGAGGCGTGGGCGACAGTCTCAGAGCGGTGAGGCCCTCACCTACGGCCTCCAACCCAAATGGGCCTCGCGAAACCCCTCGCTTTACTTCGTGAGGTTTTTTTTTATAATAGAAAGGCTCTCTTTTAACAACTTTTTCACCTGATGGTAAGCGACGATGTAGTCGAACGCTAGGTTGCGACAGTGACTGTCTCGTTTTACACCTTATAAAAGAAAAAGGCCTCGCTGATGCGCCTTCGCCCATGTCTTGGTTCACACTACGGCTCTGCTGACCCATTTCGGTATTTTCTATCTATAATATAGATTTTATAAAATGTGAACGATACTTCCTTAGAATTTGCCTCGATACTGCTATTTAAAGATAAAACTGCTGGTTTAGATTTTATATGTCATTTGGAATTGCGTCGTTAGCAATAAATGTGATGGTTATTTGATGATGCTACCAATAATTCTAATGTAAAATTTATTTATCGAAGACAGTAAAATATTTAAATAACATGCCTATGTGTCAAAGCCAAAACTGTTTTTTGGTGAAAACCACTTTTAATTGCACAAATTTTTCAAAAGTACTTTTTATAAATTAAGACTGCTTTAAAATTATTAATATGGAGTCTAAAAACGGTTTGTAACTTTTAATTATTTTTTTTGTGAATCTAAGTGACCTTGAGAGTTTTGTATTTTTTTAAATAAACATGTGTCAAGACTGAGTTTGACTAATTAACAATATTTGACTTTAACACATACAAATCTTGAAGTAAATAATAACCACTTAGAAGATGTTAACTGTGTTTGTCAGGTTGTCACTCCATCGCCATAACCGCTGAACTAACTATAATCAATAATGAAATAGAGATAGATTGGACCTTGGAAAAGAATACAGGATACTGTACATCTTTATAGTATGTTCCCTCAGGATTGTTTTGCAGAAGCGTAGAGCTTAGAGCTCTAAATCAAGACCAAATATTATTTTGGACTAGTTTTTGAACATAAAACTAATCGTCTAGAAACATACAACAATATTTAGGTGTCATGAAAAAGAAATAAAAATGCGTGAAATGTTAAAGAGAGTTTCTGCATAACACCTATGTATTTTATGATTATGCTTTCTAGAAATAGTTTCACTAAACGATACTAAAACGGATCTATATGTATTTCGAGGTGCATCTAAATCTGTTTGTTACTTGTTACTGAATACGTTTTAAAGTAAGGTTTTCATTTTCAGGTGGTGATAAAAAAAATAACCCTAACCTAACCTGTCCGTGTCGGGGTGCCTTAAAATTACATCACTTGTTTCCCTGCTCTAGTCTTTTACTCACATTACCCCATTATTCCCATTGGGTATTGTATTGAATACCTGAATTATACAGATTGCCGGTAACATAATATATGTATAAAAGAAAAAACTAGGGGCGTGAAATTTTGCACAAGGTTTTGTTTTTTGAGGATATCCCAAAATTCACCCCCTAAGGGGCAGAAAGGGGTTCAAAGTTTGTATGGAGAAAACAACCATTACGTTGGGGAAGCCGCTAAAGAAGCTAGTCAAATATAATACTGAAACACGTTTCAGGTCAAGCGCGAACCTATCAACATTAAAAAGAAACTATTAATTCGAAATTATTTTGAACAAAACCATGGCCAAAGGACGTCACATATTTGTAAATTGTAATACTTGTATCTATGAATTTAAACTCAGTTTGAACAGATGTTCAAATATTGGAAGTTATAGCAACGTACGTAGATATATATGTACGGCTGTGCAAATTGATCGTCACTTACGAATACACCTGTAGGATGTTTGTGAAGTTTATTTTTTGAGAATTTTGCCCTTCGACCCACATAATAATAATAATAAGCTAGTACATGATTTTTGGAATTTATTTACCACCTAATAAGTGTTTATGTAGATGTATACATTTCTTTTTTGTAGATAAATTATTATAGATTATGTATTATTTTTCTATGCTATTTGACTTATTATACCTGTAAGTACTATGGATTTAATCCGAATTAAATGTTATTATTATTATCTTTATTCCATATATATACATATTTGCTATATTTATAATAAAAAAAAAACATTTAAAAATATAAAAAATAATGTCCCACCAATATCGGGAACAGGGTCCAAGCTACGCGGTCAGGGCTCCAGAGAAAGGAACCTCCTGACTAAACGAGCCGTGTCCCTGTAATTTTCTTTATTCATTGAATATATATACATATAAATTATATTTTTAAATATTTTTTAAAAATATTAATTTTTACTGATTAATTATTACCATATTATATTATTCAGTGAACATTGAACATCTTTGTTCAAAATCCTGTTTTGTATGTATCATTTGGTATTTTTAGCTCTTTATTATAATCGAGTTAACAATGATGTCATTGCATCCATATTAATTTTAAAAATCGAAAGAAGGTTATTATTTAGCTATTCTTTTGTTAATTTAATTAGACGTCTCGTCTTTTTACCCGACTGCGTCAGAAGGAGGGTTATGTTTTTCGAGAGTATGTATGTATGTATAATTGTTTGGCACGCTCTGCGGCCCGAACGGCTCGATGGATTTTAGTTTGCGAGGTGTCGTTAGTTTTTTAATTACTGTGAAAGTGATATCGTAATAAAATAAAACTAAAAAAATAAAAATAAAAAACGGTAATTTAAAAAACTAAAAAACCCGACTGTTTTTCTGAGCATTCTTGACAAAGCCCTAAAACAAGAAAGTCGTTGTACCCGATTGCACTGAACTATATAATATTTTAAATACAAGATAAATTGTAGCAGTCGGGAGCCATTCTAGAAATGGAGTCTTAGTGAATATACTCGTAGGTATGTGCTCTCAATTCACTAAGCCTCCAATTCTAGAATGGGTCCCGACTGCTACAATTTATCTTGTATTTAAAATATTATATAGTTAAGTGCAATCGGGTACAACGACTTTCTTGTTTTAGGGCTTTTTCATGAATGCTCAGAAAAGCAGTCGGGTTTTTTAGTTTTTTTTTATTTAGTTAAGTAGATAATTTAATTCTATTATTACCTCTTCATTTTTATATAGAAAAACGATAACAATCAGGTTTCACCGTTTGATAAATCTTCGGACGAAATTATGACCCGTATTTATAAAGAAATAATTACTTGTTGCTAAGTAATTTCTTGTTAAGTCATTACTTGAGGTTATAAATCTTCATAAAAAAATTCAAATTTTCCTTTTACTCAAGTAATTAGTTTTACTTGTTTATAAATGCAGGTTTAAGTGCCCAAGAACTTCTTCCTATATTTGGCTAAAATTCTATGTATCTGTCTAAACATAAGGTCGTAATGGATATTGAAAAAAAAAATCAAGTGCATAACTCCTGCCCTTGGGTGGAGCGGGAGATAGTGTAGGACTTTTACTGACTAAAAAATTCACCCCGTTCCTTCGTTGCCTTTCATACCAGGGACAGACAGACAGACACACAACAAAGTGTTCCTTTATAGGTTCTGTTTTTTTCCTCTTGAGGTATGGAAGCCTAAAACAATAAAAAAATATTATATAACTTTACAAGTCACCAAATTGGCGGTTGGACCAAATGGCCACATGCCATCACAAAGGGGGCTGTCATCAAATTTCACCGCATCGCATTGTGACGCAATTTATATCGACTACAAGTGCAACGCTATCACTTGCGTCATGGATTCTTTTGTTGCCGTCGAGTAGGGTTGAGCGAGTTGCATTCGGTTACAAAATATTGATGACTTTATGAATGATGATAACGTAATAATTATTATAGGTAATATTCCACAATTATCACACAACGTCGCCTAGTCCCAAGCTAAGCAGAGCTTGTGTTATGGGTACTAGACAACTGATAAACATACTTATATATTTCTAAATACATACATATTGTAGATAAATTACACCCAGGCGCAGAACAAATGATCGTCATCACACAAACATTTGTCCTGGGTGGGAATACCCACTAAACTAACCACTAGACCAACCGGCCAGTCAAAAAAGGTAGAAGAAGTATCTTTGTTGCACACTAGCTTTTTCACAATAACTTCGCTTCACAGTAAATTCGATTCCAAAATTAGAGAAAAATTCCAAATAGTGGACATTGTCAGGATGTATCTACACTCTACATAGACCGTTATTCAGATATGTGTTAAAGGAGTAAGAGAACTTTAATATTTTTTATTCAAAATATAATACAATTGCTATATGTTCTCTAGCGTTTGACGATCTATCAACATTCGAACATGATATTGGGAAAATTGAAGTATCTCTTCCACAAATGCCATTGATGAAGAGTTGAAGTGTATTTTGGTTTTACTAAAGATGCGCCGAATATTCGGTTTAATGGATCATTGTAAATCAGCCCTTAGGGCAGGAAAGGTTTACATGTGTATAATGAATGAACTATGTTATTTTCTCATTTATGGCACTAATAAATTCGAACATAAATAACACAAAAATATTTTTCATTAAATATTTATGAAGCAGCGGTAGATTATTTATTTATTTAAACTTCATGTACAATAGTGGTAGGCATTCTCTACCAGTCAACCTTTGGGTCAAGAAGACTAAACTCTCGGCTTTATCTGGCAAAAGTCTATTTTTTCTCTCCTCAAACATATTTCCTGCCTCGGAAAAAACGCGTGTTTGCGCGGCAAAACTATGGAACGTAGAACCGAATTATCTGGCAGTATATTCGGTTCGGTAAGAACTTAATCGAGTATGATTCAGCATTCGGTTATTCGGTGAAACCATTATTTGGCGCATCTCTAGTTTTTACCGCTTACAACCCAGGTGCATGTGTTCTTCAGTTGTGGTTTGCGTTTCAGGGCTATAGTAACTATTTCAAACATTCCCGCAATGTTGGCCAACCCTACCGCTTTCAAGTTTATTGTGAACGAGAGTCACGCCTTTCCTCGGTTGGACTCGAATGTACCTACCGTCTACATGACATTGTGTAGGTATTTTGACAGCAGAAGCTATCGTTCAGAATCAGGTCAGTGTGAATTAATGTTTATTGGTTTATTTGAATAGTTGGAGTTGTATAGGAAAGTATTCATTAGAATATTGAGCGTGAGCCTGGTCAGAAAGAACATTGTAACCGATAGTTTGCAGTTTTTCAGGGGTATTTTGTAAGTAAAGTATTTATGGTAAGGACGCGGGGCCGTGGCAGCCCGCGAAGTAGATGACGGGGCGACCTGGATATTTTCCTTAAGAATTAGAACGAGAAAGCCAGCAACCGTGATCATTGAAACAGAGGCGTAGCTACCGCCGTATCTGCCGTATCAAATATACGGGGCCCCCACCCTACAGGGGCCCCGAAATAGGCAAAAATTCGCAACACATTATGCACAACCGTCTCGTAGGGTAAACCAAGCATTTGTAAAACAACACCATTTTTTTTATACGGGGCCCCTATGGGAATTTTGATATGGGGCCCCTGTGGGACTAGCTACGCCACTGCATTGAAAGAGTGGAGGAAAGCCTTTGCCCAGCAGTGGGACAGTACGGGCTAACTCTGCTATAATAATATTCTGGAGTCCTTCCAGATTCTTACGATTCGACGCAGTTAAGTATGCGGGGCCGGGGTTTTATAGGATTTCATTACAATGAATTCTAAAATTCTTTTCTTTTGATTCGCTCGTCGCGATCGACTCGGATAAGTGTAGGCGTTCTTCTTTAGCATAGATCTAGCAGAGATCTGTAATATTCAGTACCTACAGCTGAAATATCTTGACCACTCCGAAATTCGAAAAGAATTGAAGAATAATATGGCGAATACGTATTTTTTCGTTTATGCACTATAGTTCGGAACACCGACTTCAGAGTGATAAACAAATGACCGTTCTCTAATTCAAGATAAATAAAAAAAATGGTATTTTTCATAAGATGGCCTATGAAAAATACGATAATTATTAGATAGCTTCGTTTCTCAAATTTTTCCTCCTTACACAACATATTTCCAATTATATTACAAAATCTAATTTAATCACACATAAATACCTCTATATCACTCCCCATATTATGTAAATCAATTACACACTACATATTTATTTTATACTGTATGTGTAAGTGGTAATAATACGGTAACATAATTCCAAGTCGACGATAAATATTACGTGCCACACAAATAGGTAAGTATTATCATCATATTAAAATAGAATTTTAACAAAATGTTATCGTGAAATTGCTGCGGCCGAAGTCCTGTTTGAAATTCCTGTTTCGGCACCAATTGTTTCGGCACCAAAGCTATTCCTCTTTCCGCACCAATAGGTATGTTAGCTTGGTGCTGAATTTGGAAACAACATACCAAAAATACCTATTGGTGCCGAAAGAGGAATAGCTTTGGTGCCGAAAAAATCAGTTCCGAAACTGGAATACTTCCTGCGGCCCTACCAAGAGCTCTTAACGATTTCACGACCTAAACTGAATTTTTAAAGCGATGGATTCGATCTCTCTTGCTCGCACGCTTGACATTTTTCACTTCAAGGTAAAGCCTTAGATCTGTTTCAGTAACTATTTGTGATTCGAACTGGGTATCAATCCAAACTTAGGGACACAGAAGGAAGTGGAGAAAAATGTGAGAGTGAGGCAATGTTTGCTCGCGCCCTCCAGCTGCTGCCTGAAAATTTCTGAGCGTCGGGAGTCCTGAACTCCCAACCCTGACAGGGCAGCGGGATGGTTTGAAAGAATTGCCGTGACTCTATGTGGGTTTTTTGTTATTAAAAGCCTGAGAATCCCTCTTTGATGATTTTCTACCCTCAAAAAGGGACACAGCTAGTCAGACAAGCTAAAACTTAAAAAAGAACGGTCCACAACTTGATCTATAGACTAAGCTTAATCCAGGATGGAATCTGCCGCATGTTCCGCCACAATCAATGACGCAGTTTGCATAAAATATTATGTATTCCAAATATAAAAATAAATAAATAAGCAAACTCAATTTGTTTTAGTGCTGACCTAACCAAACGCATTCTTATTGAATCTAAATAGTCTCGTATAACAATACATATTTTCAATAAAACGCGTTTAAAATTACTTTCAAAGATGTTTTATTTGCTTGGCCCGTATTAAGTTTCCTATATTATGTAACACATGATTGATATAACGGCCAATAATAATCAACACTTCTCACAAAAAACAAATACGAGTATTATTACAGACTTCATTTTTTCCTTATTTCTTTTTATTTTTTAAACTTCGTGATTTCAAAATCATGTAATGTTTAGAGCACTCAGCTGACAATGGATTTTTTAAGAGCCAAATGTAGAGCATGTCCTGAAATAGGACACTTTACTTTACTTTTTTTTTACTTTACTTGACTTTTTATCCCGGGAGTAGATTCCTTTTGGAATAATTTTCAGTTATCAGGCAGGCGAAGATGCTGGCGGAAGCTAGTAATAATTGGCAATTTCTTGAAAAAACATGTTCATTTTAATGAAAAAAAATAGTATTTGAAATATTTACACAGAAAGTTCCGTTACACTTAAGTGAAGACTAGGGTATTGAAAATTCATTCCACATCAAATAAAACCAACCAACGTTTAAACGGGAGTTCAATTTCGCCTATGAAAAATCCCACACCTTATTATAAATTACGAAAAATACCATTGTTGAAAATGGTTATTTATCTACTTACGATAATTATTTGGCGTCCCAATAACTTAGAGATTGTTTTGTGCGCACGCGACGCTCTTATAAATAGTGGACAGCCGCATACCTATCAGTGTTATTTAACTATTGAGGTAAAGACGCGTTACTTCATTACAAGATAACAAATAAAATTAATAACTATTTCTATTGTAGATATCTAAATAAGTAAGTAGGTATAATTAAAAAAAAACAAAGGCTTGCTGAATCTCAAGAATGAGGGTTTTCTAAAATGACTTTCACGAGGTGGCAGCACTGAGTCGTCAGGTCCAGGCAGCTGTCCAAACTTTTAAGACATAAACAACAACGTCATGTATACTTACGTTTTCAAAAGTAGAAGACCTATCGGCTAAGTGGCGCCATCTGGTGGTGTCAATTTTCCTGAAAACGCTGGTTTAACAAAAAAAAAATATATACCTAGCCATTTGATCGGCTTCGGTTTAAAAGACGTTCGCAATGTTAGACATAATTATTGTGAATTACGTTTATTCCTTGCTTAAGTTTCCATATCTTTGATATTTTATAAAACATAAGATTATCTGATCCATTATTCTGTTGCTATTATAATGACTACGTTTAAAAAATATTAATACGCTACTGTGTATCCGCCTTTACGCTGCGCATGAGTGCATCGCAGAGAATTCACAAAGACACTGCAAATTATTACAACTGTGTACTTTTCTTCCACAGTTATTTTTACACGCAAGCAAAACAATTAACAATAAAACAATACAAAAAGCATTAATTTACTGTTTATCATGCTTTCTACATGCGTTTGTATTTAATTTAATTTGTAGATACAAAATTTATTTGATAAAATTTATTTGCAGCCAGCAAACAATACGCGTTGAGAAAGTTTCTAGATTTGGTATTTGAACACTTAATTGTGAAGATATCTGGTTTTCTTTGGGAATAACTCACGCTAAGAGTTATTGGGTGCTAAAAAGGATTTATTAAATGGCAATCTTGAGTCTTTAACCAGTTTCTCAGCTCACAAAGGTTTTGTTCGTGAATCAGCGTATTCAGATTTACACTAGGAAGACGAAGATTTCCCGGTCACTAATTTTTAAAATTAGAATAAATTATTTGCAAAGAGTTGGTGATAAATAAAAATGTTATAAATTTATGTTACTTAAATAAAAGATTTTTTATCTCTGCATCAAACATATTATTCGTCACTAATAACACTAATTGTACAGCAAATATTTAGACTTTTTACAATTATTATGGGACTTAGGGCACCCGACTCGGTCAGGTTAGGTTATAAGGAAACGGGCGAAGCGAGCGAACACTATGCCCGACATCCCTTCCGGGGTTATTTTTTTAAACCACCCAGAAGAGTATATTTTAGTACACAATTAGTATTTTTGATGGAACAAAGGCATATTTTGAAGTATAGAATAGGAATAAAATGAAGAATAGTTAAATACTATCCATTATATATTTTTTTTCATATTCGCCCCCAAGTAAAACTTCGATTGACATTAAGAAACAAATGAGTTCGCAAATTCGACTGAGGTTCGAAGGGAATGTTAAATAATAACAGTATAGCTTATTTACAAACTGCTGCAATTTACCTAAATTGCTTTAGACTAAGTAAGATTTTCATAACACATACCAGTCAGACTACTTCATCTTACCATACAACCAATTGAACACAACAATTATATTACAATGTTACCCCATATAACATTAAGACTGTCAATCAAAAATAAGCACTATAGTCGTTTCGTTTTAGCGTAGTGGCAAAAGCGGTAATTGCACTTTCCTCAATTTGTCTGTATGTTTTCCATAACCGTTTTTCTACACTGAATTTGAGTTTCACGTTGTCAAAAAATCTTTCGTTTACTGAAGGAGCCAAAAGCAAAACGTTAACATCGAACCGAACTGATAATATCTTCAGTAAAGTATCAAGCTATCAACTTAATGTTTTTTTCGAGTTATTGATATCTCAAGCACCAAAAGATTTTGGCAATACTTTCATTGTTGTTTCACAGTTAAAAAGTTAATTCCCCGCCAGAGTCTTGTGTGTGATTTTATGAAAACTACAACCTGAGATAATGACCCCCAGTCAAGAGTTAATTGTCACTCCTATTCAAACATGCTATATCTCACCCACATCCTTGCTTTCCATCAAGTAAGCTATCTATTGACTTAACCACAGATTACTTATAGATTCTAACTTAATTTCAATATTATTATAGATATAAAATATTGAAATGAATGTAGCTGAGTCAATGACCGCTATTGCCATGTCAAAATGCAACAGCTATACGTTGTACTATTTTATCTAACGTCATAATGTGATGATACCCTTACATAAGGCATAGAACACATAGTATTTTCTCAGTCTATCATGTGTACGGTCAAACGATGTGGAACATGTTACAAGCGTGGTTTCTATGTAACGTAACGAAGGCGGAAGATTTTCTGAAGAGGGTGAATAATTAATCTATAATTTCGTTAGCATAATGTTTCGGTCTTTATATGTGGGGTAGTGTTTGTAACTTTTTAGGGATATACGGAATCCTTATATCAGCTTGTTGTCCGTCTTTCTAGACCCTTTTTCTCAAGAACACGCTGAATGAAGGTATCAAGCTGAATTTAATCATTTGTATTCGCTGGATCAGACATTTTTTTTTTTGTTATTAGGTTTACTTAGATAAAGTATTAAAACAAGAAAAATAAAAACACTCAACGAATAAAAACTATATATTTATACACTAAAGGCAATTATTCCTAGCTAAATAAGGCGTCATAAAACTCCTTCGCATTGCTGTCGGCTGGAAGTTTGCCCAAAAGGCTGGTGGCATTACCACGTAAAAAAAAACCCACATTGTAAGGCAATGTCAAAAAATAAACCTTCTAATAAAATATAGGTATTTATATTGAGTTTATGACGAACATGTTGACGCTAGGGCAATTATGGGCAAATGCCATCATTTTATTAACTTTTTAGGCGTTTTTGACTAAGACACATACAGAATTTTACATTTGCATTATAACGTAAGTAAGAAGCATATACAAAACTGTGAATACACCAGATTTTGTCTCTTGTACTTCAAGCGATTCATTAGAGTGGATTTCCTTGAACAGAATTCGTTTTAAATTCGTCGCATGACATGTTAGTGACATTAAATATAACCACACACATTTCCGAAAGACATTATCTACAATCTACATAAGTATTGATAGCCATTATACGTGTAATTAAATTTCTTAACGATAATATATTCGCTCCAATAATGAAGACCATTACGAAAGAGACAGAAAGCACGTTTTGTTTTTATTTGAAAAAAAAAACACTTAAGTAACATAATATTTATTATTGTGATTGCATATTTATTATAGTGGAACACCACTGGAGGGCTAAGGCCTCCTTTCCCTCCTTCCACTTTCCCCAGTCTTCGATAATTTTGGCCCAGTCCTCGGAGGCGAGTCCAGCACATTCCGATGTCTGTCGTACAAGCCACAAGGAGATACACCTATATTAAGAGTCAGGGCGTTAAAAATAACCGTGATTATTATAAGCTTTTTTAAAGATAATGTCTAAGAATTTTGTAACATATTATAGATGTATGTATATATAATTATATTAAATGATGTAAATAATTATTCAAATAAAAGCTGACGTAATAATTATTTTTAATAAAAAGTTAAAATATGGAACTATTAAGTAATCACCCAATAGAACCTACACGTAAAAGTGACAAATTACCAATATCGAAATCGATACTATATTTCTTCCTTTCGTAATTTAAACTTCGAATGTCGAGCGTCTGCAATAGCCAATCAAACGCCTGCATACCGCGCCGCATCGCGTGTCAACGCCTAATTACAGAAATGCAGCGTTTGATAGCACAGCGAAGCGCGTTTCATTGCTGTAACGCTGTAAGTGTCAGCTTCAAGATTAAATATATCGTTTTGTAATTGTAGTGGCTAATTAATGTCCGATTGCAAGGTTATAAATTGCGATTGTGCAGGGCTTTGTAAATCAGGGTGTTTATTTGTACAAGCGTGGTGTAAAAGGCGTTAATCTAGTTTATACGGACTGTCAAACAGACGCATGAAGCCATTACACATCACATCACGCTCAAAACTGTATACGAAAGAAATAAAAATCGATGGCATAAACATATTACAGCAAGAAGAATTCAATCGTCTTTGCTCATAACGTATTATTTCCAACACTTGTGCGCTTTTGGCTTGCGGACGGCGTGCAATGGGTAGCATGCTGTCCGATCGTCCGGTAACATACCGGACCGAGCCCAAGTCGTCGACGGCGCGTTCTGTTCCCGCGCGCCTCAAGGAGCTGTCAGCAAACCGTAGAGGCCCAGCCTGCTAGCTGCAGGCAGGCAGGGTCGAAGCCTGCTGGGGTTAAGGGCCGTTTCCCGAGAGGAAGGCTCAGCCCCGGCATGATAGGCAACGAAGGAACGGGGTAGGTTTTTAGTCAGTAAGAGTCTGTAGCGACATCTAAGTCGTCACAAATGAACTAATCCTGCATCGCGCAAGTAAGATTGGCGGCGCGATTGGAACATATAGAACAAACCCGAAATCATCTATCGGGCAGTAGCCCACCAGATATAACACCTGTCTGGTCGGAGGATCCTCCCTTTTCAACGGAGGTATGTGGGACTTTACTCACTGTTCCACTACCCCCAAACTGGTGACCCTCGACAAAGAACGTCAGCGCAGCCTTCGTGCAGCTATTACTTCGTGACGTCATCATCACTTCCTCAAGCTTTCGAGCAGCAAGCCATACAGCCAGCACCCACGGCTATATGGGTATCCTGACCACCAGCATGCCTACTTGGTCATACCTGGTCATCACCCTCAGCCTCATCAGCGACCTTGGCTAAACACCTGCACTTTCGGCCAGTCACATGAAGAGCCTTGAAGAACCTCTCCTGGTCGACGACAGCAGTCAAGCCCTACGTCGCACAGCACCGCTCCGACTCACTGGAGCCAGCCGTAATACTCCGACTCACTGGAGCCTGCAGCATCATATCCCGACTCACTGGGATAGCACCACCCCGACTCACTGGGGCATCACCGCAGACAGTTCCGACTCACCGAGAACTATGCGGAATCCGGTTCCGACTCACTGGAACCAACCTCCACTAGCCTGGCACGCATTACGACGCATCAAGAAGCATCAAGAACCATCGATCTCCGATCTCCGGAGGGGAGTGATGTAGCGACATCTAAGTCGTCACAAATGAACTAATCCTGCATCGCGCAAGTAAGATTGGCGGCGCGATTGGAACATATAGAACAAACCCGAAATCATCTATCGGGCAGTAGCCCACCAGATATAACACCTGTCTGGTCGGAGGATCCTCCCTTTTCAACGGAGGTATGTGGGACTTTACTCTCTGTTCCCTATCCCTAAAAGTCTGACACTACTTCCCGCTCCACCCAAGGGCGGGACTTGTCATTGGATGATTTTACCTACCATAAAAAAAAAAAAAACACTTGTGCGCTTTTGCGTTTTTACGTAGACGTCTTAACTGCCAAGTTATGCGGACTAGCTAACCGACACATTATAATAGCCGGTGTTTTTTGCTAATCTTCTATTTAAGAGCCATTTCACGTTTTCGCGCGTAAATCTAAGATTTTAGTCGCCTAATTTACCATATTACATAATACTCCGGCATTGTTGAATATATGTAAAAAATAGACCAGTCTTTAATGTTGACCTTTTATGTAACACATTTCCAAAAACTAATTTGTTGACTTTGTGGTAATTAATCTCCCACAAGTACTTTTCTAAAAAATCAACGCAGAGTCAATTTCAGACTCTTATATCTACTATTAATATTTATAAATTTGACCGAAAAAAATACACAAAGCATCAGACATATCATTTTGTCAACCAACCATGTACCAGAATTTCGATGATTAATAACATTAATTAGTAAAAAAATAAAATATTAAGTCAATTTTTACGTTCTATGTCGCTGTTTTATCGCGATTTTTGGTTTGAACAAAACGTAATTACATTTAAAAAACTATGTAAATATAAACAATGTTCATATAATAAACTAATTCCAACATTTCAGTAAAATCCGTTCATATATTTAGACATAATATCGTTTTTAAAATCACTCTAAATTAGAATATAATACGAAGCCTAAGCGTGCAGCGATTAGTACGGCTCGAACGCCCGCCGACGCAGGACCTGTGCCGTTTTTTCCCGCGTCCCGATTATCGAGCACGCGTATCGTGAACGCATTATTATACTACGACTACAACATTTTGATTCTATTCGTATTTTTTTTTTTTCATAAGGAAAGATTTTCGTTAATTTATTAAACAAAGTATTATTATAGTAGTTTGTAGAATTTGTTGAATAATCATGTTTTTGTTTTATTAGTTTTTGCAATGGGGCGGAAGGGTTATGTTTACCATTGTGCCAAAAAAAGAAAAAATAGAAATATTGCAGCCTTAAAGAAAGCAACAGAAGCGAGGTAGACATTCTTTTGATTTGTAATTCGTATACGCAGTTATTGATCACCTAACTACACATTGACATGGATTTTAATACTGTAATTACAATTTTAAGAATTTGTACCCACATAATAAAATACTAAAATAATCATTTTATCATTTTATTAATAATCATTTTATTGAGTAAAAATATGATTTCTTTGTAGATATGGAAAGTATGGAAACTTGATTTTTTTGTATTTGTTCTAGAATGAGAAATCGTACGAATCGGGTAGAGGAGGATAGTGCATTTAGCCGAGAAGTACTGCCGGGTACAAGTAAAAAGCCAGATTTAATAACAGTAATTGTATGTTTTAGTTACAATTATATGTTGAAAATAGAAGTTTATTTAGTAGTAGATTTTTTTTTATTTTTAGGTGAGAAATCACCCAATGACTTCTCTTCTCTTTTGGGCGGAGCGGGAGGGCGTGTCAGACTTTTACTGACTAAAACCCATTCCTATTTTCCTTTTTGCCTTCATTCCAGGCCCTCGAGGTTCTCTTTCACTCAACTTATGACTCCAGTAAACTTCGACCCTGCTAGGCCCCTACGGTTTTGCTGAAATCTTCGACGACTTGGGCTCGGTCCGGATGTTACCTTATGGCCGAACGGCGAGCTACTCATTGCTCGTCGTCCGCAAGCCCACGCCTACTTGTCTGTGTAATATACCACGCTAACACCGCCAGGGAGGTCATCGCATTCAGTAGTACGTAGTATAATAATATTTCTTTAATTTTATAGAATAAAGAATCTGTTGTATTAGGGCCTGATTTGATGAACCAATGGAACTTTCAGACTCAATGGTAAATATGTTTTGTATACTGCATATTACCAGAAATCATAGACCCTAGAAAAGCAAGATCAATGCCTTTGCGACAAGTATTTATTTAAAATATGTTTTTTTTTGGTAGGTAAAATCATCCAATGACAAATCCCGCCCTTGGGTGGGGCGGGAAATAGTGTCAGACTCTTACTGACTAAAAACCTACCCTTCCATTCATTTTGCCTTTGTCCCGGGGCCCGTGGTGACATTCTCACATAACCTTTGGCCCCAGTATCCCAGGGCCCGTGGTGACATTCTCACATAACTTTTGGCCCCAGTAATTTAACATATGATAGTTATTATAACTAGAGAATAATTTGGTCACTGCTAATAATCTAGTTCAAAATTTCTTGCAGGACGGTTTAGCTCAGCAGTTTTATATGATATTAAAAAAAAAACCGTCAATTTACGGATGTTGATACTACTAGACTTGTCTATTTTAGTTATTTTCATAGTATCATGTCATACGGTATCTTACTATGGGCTGTAGATATCTACTCAATTTTTATACTACAGATAAGAGCCATCAGAGCCATTTACAGTCTCCGCAGGTTTTTTTCTTCTGTTAGGTTGGTGCAATTCTCTAATGGAACTGTTTAAGCCTTTGATTTGTTGTCCTAATCCTGTGACGGTGCCTGGTCAATATATCTATGAAAACATCATGAAACTCAATGAAACCAAATTGAATTAATAATTAAATTTAACAATATTTTAAACTTGTTTTTAAAAGTTGGAGGATTATAATATTCAAGATAAAATGCTTGGCTCCATGCTGGTCAACCTTCACTACCACTACGGCGTACAAGTTGATTACTTTTGAAAATATATTTATTAATTCGAAAACTATTGCATAATATAAATTGTATAATGTAGAAGCATTTTTTTTAAAGTTAAATGTGAGTGCCATGGAGCAATTTATGGTTTTAGGTTACTACTGGACTTGTTTGATATAAATGAGCATGGCGGTAAAGAATTTGTCATCCTCACTCAAATGTCTCACTGATAGTGGCGCGTGTTGGATTATTTGTATCCGTGAACGTACGCTGTCAGTTAAGACTGGTCATTTCTTACCTGTCAGTGGCTTATTTTAATATCTATAAATTATTTTAAAATTGTTTTTATTTTTATTTTATTTACATTTTTCTCACATGATAGCAGCGACAAGAAACATGTAACCGAGATATTTGTAATACATAACATGATTGCAAAAAGTGTCATAATTTTTTCTGACTGACATACTTCTTGCAATTTTAAAAGTGCCTGTAAATGGTTTACTTAAAATAAAACACTTTGAATCTCTAGGTTGTTTCCCTGTCCTTCATTTCTATTATATATTTTAGAAATACTTACATAACATTTTTTTTTATTAGTTCAGACAGCATTAATATCATAATCAATTAGTATTAATAGTGTTCATATTTAGTTTATGCAACATGTTTATAATAAATAATTAAACTGTTCTTTTTGCCTACTCTGTAGGATACAGATCTCAAGTTGTAACATAAACTGTACAATTGTTTGTACTAACAAAAAACAATATGAAATAAATATGTAAATAATTAATAGACTGAATAAATAAAATCACTTATTTATAAATCTAACCAGAGTGCATTACGATTATAACGGCTCAAGATTATTTAGTCCGTCTCATCACTAGTGCTACACTGGTCGCGTTGTGTATGTGTGGATAGCTACGCACACATGAACAAAGCTGCCGTCTTTTACCTAAACTCGAGCGATCAAATTTTGTGAAATGGCTCTTAATGCAACACTCTAATTGAAGGCACACGCCTCCAAATTATTCCAACCTACTTTCACTGAGACGAAACGAATCATATCATGTTCAATAAAACAACCAACATTTGACAATTTGATATCAGACTGTCGCATATCCGTTTCGTAACGTTTCGAGTTACAAATTATATGTTTGGATGTATTACGTGATTATTAACAGATTGGAACGTGGTTGCATTGCTTGTTTGAAGTACTGTAGGTAAGTGTGATTACAACTTTAGAATGCAATGACAGATCTAACGACAGACGGCACTTTTAATTTCCATACTAATCATACGAAAGGCTCAGAATTCGAAACATGATTAAGAAAAATATTTCCGTATCATCTTTATGAAAATAAGTTATTTTTGTTATAGCTCTGCTCTATAATAAGGTGTTATACACTAACACGTGAACAATGACCACAATATTATTATTTAAAATATTAGATCCACATCATAAAAGAAAGATTCACACAATGTGCACTGGCCTAATTTAATTTAATAGTAAAATACATACCAGTCAATCAAATTCAAAGCCACAAAAAAAGCTTTTGTTTTTCTTTGAAACGCAAATTAAACCATGCGTTGGTATCATTAAATCAAATGTTTCTAGTCTAATTTCTTCGGTGGTCTAGAAATGAAACAAAAAGTGAGAGTGGCTTCGTGCTCGTCATCCCGTGCAGACTGAAGAGTTAATTGAGGGAGACGGATTACAGCTGCATGGGTGAACTACTGACTATACTATCGATTTTTTTTTTTCTTTTTATTGGTGCAATTATAGTTGTCAAAAAATAAAAGGCCCCTTTTGACATTTGACACATTTTTAAAGTAAGCTTAAAGAATACTCGCAATATATTCCATCATATTATTTAAGGCACCAAAAATATGCATATATCTTTTTAAAACTCTATCTCGTAATTATTATTTTATTGTTTCTTTCAATTTCGTCCCAAGTTACATTCTAGGTCTTTCTCAAATGTCAAAAAGGGCCTTTTATTTTTTAACGAGTTTAATTAAATGGCTTTGGGCAGACCATACACAAAGTGGATACTACTGCTGTAAACAAAGACACCAAAGAAAACAGCTGTAAAAATTTCGCTCCGTGTAAAACATAGGTATTCAACCGTATCCGGTCTGACCAGAAGTGACACCAAGCTAGTAGGGAAAAGGCTAGGGAAATGATGATGATTTCGCCTCCAACAGTTGCTGAACGACAGAAAGTGACGCTGTGGAAGATCCAGTCGAAGATGCTGACACGAATTAAACTAGGTAGCTTCATGTGAGATAGAACCTTAACTGCAAACAGTCGTGAGTAGTGAAAAAAGTGGTAGGATGCCTTCGACCAGCGTGCAGCTGTTCAGTATGGACGGATATAATACCTAGTTATTTCAAATTTATTATGCGCTAGCTTCTGCCTGCGGCTTCGCCCCTTAGGAATGGAGTTTCGTAAAATCCATTCTTAGCGAACGTCTACATCCTACGAGTATAAGAAACCTACGTGCCAAATTTTAAGTTTGTAATTGTTATAGTTTTTGAAATTTCGTGATTAATCAGTGAGTGGTATTTCGCTTTTATGTATATATTATATTATTCGACAACTATCACACAACGCCTAGTCCCAAGCTAAGCAGAGCTTGTATTATGAGTATATATAGATTAGTCTCACCAGGCTTTATTTGTGTATACCTAGAGTCTTCCTAAATATCTCTGTGCTTCTACCTCCCTTAAGATTTCTAAATTGAGTTGCAAAAACAATAATCATTTTCTTGTATATATTTCTTCGTTTATAATCATTAGTCATCCCCGCCTTTGTGCGTCGTATTTTATAGTTTTCCCTTGGTATCCAAGCTATATTCCTTCTTCACAAACAATATTTATGATACCACCAGCATACCGAGCCCGATGATGCGTCAAATCACGTTCCTACTCCCATGGGAAGATTATCAAAGAACCGCAAAAATGGCGTCTATTGTTACAAACAATTTCATGTTTGTATAATTAATGAGTTAATTATTATCAGACGCAATCGTCCGATACGTCCCCAATGCGTGGTTGCGTGCAATAGATTGATTCCCTGATTAACTGTGTTACGTAGTAGTAACTGGCAATAACTTCCACGGTGCTGTGTCTAATTTACCTATATGTTAACTGATTTATATAAAAGTTTACGTGTGAATTCTTCGAGCAATTCGTTATCGTTTCTCAATATTGGTGGATGGGTTTGTTTGGTAATGGAAATAGAATTGAAGAATGCATCGAGTATGACGTAGTTACAAATACCTACATCTTACGTTGAACACTTAGAACCAAGTCAAGTCTTGGTTTAAATTTTTGAGAAACATGTTTTTGTAAAAATGTATTCCAACACGATGTGATCGAAAACATTACTCATGGAACTTGATATCAGTAGGTAATCTCCTAATACCTATTTGGTTTTCTGACCAGCAGTGACAGAGTTATCCGTGTATGAAGAGCAAGCACGTAGAAATACAAAATCTATGGGATACGAGAAGTATTACTTTCTGAGTACCTATATATGCTCTATTAAAATGTTTATATACAAACATAATTTAAATTTATTTTTAATTATGTTTGTATATAAAGGGATGGGGGGTTAGCACCCCGTTACCTCCCCCAGATGAAGGGGAGGCCTTCATATATGTCTTTGGTGAAGAGACTAATTTTTAATAAACAATTATAAAATGTCAAGCCTGAATGTAGGTACCAGGCTACCATAACATTAATATAGCACACTGCCAATTTCGTTTTTCGTACGGAAAGTATATCTACGTGTAATTGGCTCGTTACAATCTTTCTGCCGACACAAGATAAATGGCTAAAAATCTAGTTTCTGGGAAATCAAGAACGATTTAGTGGCGTGGCAGAGTTTATTACTTGAATTTATAGCTTAGTTTTCAACTAGTCTGCTACTGTTCGGTATTTACAGCCGCTGGTGCTGCTTTCATTTATGTCGTACCATGAAGTTTTTAGTTCATTTTGCAACTTTTTAAAATCCGCACCTATTTAAAAACAGTCAAATTCAAATCACAATCTCATCTCAGTAACGACATGGCAGGTAAGCTCGAAGTTCAAGGGAGCATACTACGCCAGCATCCAGCCTGACATCCAGCGGAAACCTTGGTTTTTCAAATGTCCCAAACTATCCAAAATAACGGTCTCATCCTTGTGCAGACTGAGACTCGGCCACTGCTGTAGTCCAGTATTCCTTCACAAAATTCACGTTCGTGACAGCTCTTTGTGCGAGTGTGGTCTCGATGATGGCACATTGGACTCCTTCGACTTGTACCAAATTCTTCCAAAAATTAAAATTCCCCTACTAACTTCCATTCCCTATTGTCTAATTTCTCTCCTAAACTTGTCCAACTTCTATCCAAATTTCTTAATGATATTAATATTAATCTGTAGTCTGCCAGCCACTAACACGATAGATCTAACACAAAGTGCTAAGTTCGACGGCTCATCTTACGCTGCCGTCACCCCGGCCGACACTGGCAGAATAGTCGACACCGGCTCAGGTGCCAAAAAGGCAAAAAAAAAACGATTCCATGGGTCGTCCGAAAGGTCACCTCGGGGCCGTAAGGCATAGGGAGTGGGTTTTAGTCAGTAAAAGTCTGACACACCCTCTCGCGATGAGTTCCCATGTAAAAAACACCTCTGTGACGATTAATGATAAAAACTTATTACAATTAAGAAGAATGAGACTGAAACTGAGAATTCGAATGTACCTTACAAATGCGACCATGGCTTATAACTTAAGGGGACGTGTTTCAGCTAAAATGCTGATGATGATGAACAAAATCCTTTTTTATAATAATTGTATCCTTTTCTGAAACATTTGTAGTTATAACAGCTCTACGTAGTGCGTCGAGAAGTGCTACGGCGTAGTGCGTAGCCCTACGAATTCTTTAAAGAACACAACAACCGTTCTTTGTTACATTTTACATTGAAAAAAAGTTTTTGACATCAAGGCCATGTTGGTAACACGTGTCCCTTACACAAAGAAAGATATAAAAATACTTACTTTTTATACTTTTATCAATTTAAATATTTAATTTAATTTTAACCCAATGACTATAATTTTATTTTAACGCAATGGTTTTAATGTGTATTTTTTTTTAATATGTAGTTTAGTGATGTAATTTGCAATTTACAATATGGGATTAATCTCCTGAAATAAAACTATTATTATTTATTACTTCTGCCTAGCCTTTACCAAACTGAGTTTGGGTCGGCTGCCAGTCAAACCTGATGTAACTGGTTTACATGGCATAGTATAGCGACAGCCTTATAAAGTTCCCACTGTTTCGACTCAGGCCTCCTATCTAGGAGAGGGAATGGGCTGTAATCTACCACGCGGGACCAGTGCGAATTGGTGGATGTCACATGTCTTAGAATTTTTACACAAAGTAATGCGCCTGGCTTGATTTGAACCCACGACTTACAACTCGTAAGACGGGGCCGTTACCACTCGGCCACCACTATAATATATAATATAATATAATATTGCACAACCATCACACAACACTGTCTAGTCCCAAGCTAAGCAGAGCTTGTGTTATGAGTACTAGACAACTGATAAACATACTTATATATTTCTAAATACATACATATTATAGATAAATTACACCCAGCTCTACAACCTCTGCTCGTTTACATGGAGCGTCTGCCAATGCCATAACCCAGTAATAAGATAGATAACCCTTGGCAAGACTGACGTCACATTTTCTGCCTTCTGACTATACATAACGACTGACAAAGATCTACAAACGACAACAGAGGAATCTTTTTTTTATTTGATATAAACTAATGCTTGACTGCGATTCCACCTGGTGGTAAGCAGTGATGCAACCGTTGATGATGAGCCGCACTAGTTTATTAAGAGCCTATTCACTCTAGCCTTGAAGACACTCAAAATATAATCAAATCGGAAGACCGCAGCAAGAAAATTGTTCCAGTCCTTCAAAGTACACGGTATAAACGGCGATGTGAAACGCTTAATCCGGACTGTAAGGGATTCAACAACGTAAGGGTGGTTTGTTTAGATGGTCACGGTCACCCATCCATAAATCGATCTCGGCCACTGTTGCCTATTCTTGGACCCATGTGGCTGTTATTAATTAACTACAAAACTCTTTATTGTAAGCCGTAATAGTACGAGTAGTTTTAGTAAATGCGAAACCCGAAACACGTGTCTAGTATTTTTATGTAAAGAATCTATGTATAAAATTTCATAACTGTATCATGAAAATTCACAAAGTTATAAGCTTGATATGTTACCTGGTTGTCCACATAAATACATGGTCACCTGGCCATCCGGACGACGGAGGAGTTGTTTTGCCCCCACACCCAGCTGTGCGCTGAGGATCACCTTGTAGATAATTTTATTCATATTCCATAACTAGTATAACTACCTACCTATCATTTATTAGGAGACTTCAAGGGTTTAAAAACCACAAATCAAGTATTCAGAACCCACAAAGATTGTACTTTGTGGGTTTCATTGTTGATATAAAAACCACAGCTCACCATAAACTGGTTGACACTTTGTTCCTTTTTTAAAGTCATCGCTTTGTCGCGAAGCATCGCATTGTAGGAGCCCATTCAAAATTTTACGGACGACATTCTCGACATCATCGCTAACGATTCATTGTAATCGAAAATCGATTCAACAATCGAATTCAAGGGCGTGTCACCGGTTCCCATGATGAATTTCCACATTTCCGGTTAAAAGCACTTCCGTTTTTGTAAACAAGTAAACAGATTACATGGTGAACGATTCTCTGCTTTACTTTATTATGTTGATTACATACAATTACGTAGATAATTCTACATAGGTACGGATTTACGGAAAACGTAAATTAATGATTTCCTCATTAGAAATAAAATATCTTAACCATTAATGGAGTTTATGGTTTTTTTTTTTTTTATTAAAAGGCTCGCGTTTGCCTACTATTTCACCTATGATGTGGGCGACGATGGACCACGCCTAAAGAAACCTATTCAGTCTTGACTTAAATACCCTAGATTGTAGCTATCAGGAAATGCAGACTCCATCAACACGGGTTTGTTTTGAATTTATATTTAGCAATGAAAACAGACCAAGGTCAAAAACCTTGGTCAAAAGACTAGAATTTTAGGTTTCTTCATTTCTTAAAAGATTTGCATTCTTCTGACATAATGTCTGTTTAAAAATCCTTCTGATTTTTAATGTGATTGACATTGGATATTAATTTTATTGACCACACATATTAATTTAGCAACACGTCTTCGATTTTGCTACGCAATAATAATCCTTATTGGTTACCTATTAAACGAGAAGACGATACACATGTTAAAAAAAATCTCAAAATCTTTGTGTGATTCTCTGATATCATCAAAATAAACAGTAAAGATGATATAGGAATATAAGTCTTATTACAAAGTAATAAGAGTGAAAGATTTTTGACATTAATAGGTTCTTTATATGTCAATGATTATACTCATAAGATATTATGTCATGTTTAACACTAGACCTCGCTGGTCACACCTTAATGATGCTTCATTTAAAAATAAACAGTTACATACTGACAAAAATTTTAATTGTCTATTGTCAACACCTTATTAGCAAAGTTCCATAACTTTCCATAATCTTTATTAAATACTTTATTCGAATTTTCTAAAAAGAAAAAGATAAATCACATATTTATGTAGACATTAATTGCTATAATAGATGGTTGCCAGTTAAGAAGATTATAAACGACTTTTATAATTATTAAAACCCGTTTATTTTTTTACAACAACAATGATTTCAAAATGGCGAACTAGAATTTTCGCGGCAAAATTGACAGTTCGTGTCATGTGTTACGAAAAAATGTTACTGCTAAATTCAAGTTTTTTAAATAACAGCCCTCAGTTTTTATTGATTTGCAAAAATAAAATATAGGTTATAACCATACCATCAAAGTTAGTAGATACCCTAACAAAGTAATTATTAGTACCTATGTAATATTGACCAGACTGAAGTATTTATAGTTGCCAGCGAAATTCCAAAGTGGCTGTTTATTTTACAAATGCCAGACTAAGGTCAAATAACTAAAACATTGGCGATCACTTGCAATACGAATACATTAATATCTTACAGAACAAGTTTTAGTTACCTACGCACGCATTGATAAAATTTACTTTTCGATTAAAATGATCAAAATGGCGGCCATAGTGATTAATGATGTTTTATCTTGCAAATAGTATAAAAATAATATCAATTTTTGTTATGTTTCCACTGACTAATCTGGATGAAGCACTGAAACAAACAGAGGTCAGTCTCTTGAAATGCACACAGTCACGTAGGTAACTTAATTTTAATTTCGATCTCTTTTTTTATTAAAAAGCTATTTTACAGGCCACCACCAGAAAAAGCTCAAACCTACCTAGCTTTCTTGAATACCGCGACAATACCAATAAAAAAAAGAACAGGAAAAGTAAAACCAAAACAAACATAATTGGAATATGTTTTTATACTGACAATGGAATTTTATATTTCTATAATTTCATTATCAAAATAATATGTTTCACTATATCGGTATTATGACGTAAAATTGTATTCACATGTCAATTACAGTTTTAATTATTATTATACAACTTAATAATTAATGACCTACTCGAAGTTTGAATTAATTGTAGTTTAAAAAGATGACCATCCATTCCATCGATCACTAAGGGAGTATTGGTGTTCGATGATTTGTTCCATGCCATTTCTGTCCGAATTAAGCAACAGACAGAACTAATAGGCTAATAGGCCTAAAATGAATTAATAAATGTTTTATTTTTTTTGACTGGCCTGTTGGTCTAGTGGTTAGTGACCCTGACTGCTATGCCGGAGGTCGTGGGTTCGATTCCCACCCAGAACAAATGTTTGTGTGATGAGCACGATCATTTGTTCTGTGTCTGGGTGTTATTTATCTATAATATGTATGTATTTAGAAATATATAAGTATGTTTATCAGCTGTCTGGTACCCATAACACAAGCTCTGCTTAGCTTGGGACTAGACGGCGTTGTGTGATAGTTGTGGAAATATTATATATTATATTTCGAACTGTCAGACTATAACATATTTTAATGACCCTTACCAAAAAGGTTTGTTGCTTGTGATAACATTTTGTGATGGCTAATGATGTCATTTATTTTATTAATAAGTTAATAAGATGCCTATTTTGTTAGCGCCAGAATGCCTTTCACGCAGTTCTAACAGTTTTATTAGACAGACTTTTGGCTGGCAGTCTGGGAAACAATAGGTGTGTTACATTTATAAAGGCAACAAAGTTATTTAGGTCAATCCTTTTTTAAACTTATTTTTCTATTGATTTATCTGTACCTAGACTTATTTTTTTAACTGTCATAGGCCCTAAATTTCTCTAATCGTATCAAATATTTTTGGGAGATTCAATAGTGCATTGCACTTTAAAATAGTTCTTTATTATTTTAATGATAGGTATGCGTGAGTCAACAGTTTTTGTAATCAAAACAACTCTATATTTCCACTTTATAAAATATAAGTATCTATTTGGAAACCGCACTGTAATTTTGTACATATGTACATACTTTGATTTACAATCGATGCGACAGAACTTCTCTATAACGACGACGTGTCCAAAGAAATACGACACATGTGTAAATTATTGACACCATAGTGAGAAGTGGGTACCACGCAGGTAGCCATGAAAAGTTGGTTATACTTAGATAGAGAGACCTTCGTACAACCAAACCCAGACAAAATTTGTGTGTGTATTATAACATCAAAGTTAATGTCATGAATCTTTTGGCTTAATGAATGGGCATCTCTACATAAATTTAAATTCAGAATAAAATTTTTTTGGTTAACTTTTTTTTGTTAACTTGCTTTTTTGTCGAAGTTGTCATCTTATGCAGCCTGATTTGTCATTATAAAGACCTGTGTCCATTGCACTATAAAAGTACATACGGTTTAATGATTATAATCTTATTTATACCACTTAGTTGCACATTAACGGAGCACAATCATGTTTTAATGGTAAAAATCTAGTTTTTTGCTCCAATTTTCACGGTCGCAATCGTTTGTTGAGCACGCCATCACACGACATATGGCCGACCTTATTATCCATTGCGAGGAAATTGTAAATAATGGCTTTTTATCTATACTGAATATAATAAAGCTGACTAGGTCGTTTTTCTTAAAGAAACTAGATTAAAGTAATTATTTTTGCGTTTGATCGCTACACTATTGAGGAAAATAATAACACCATGGTACGACCTTTAGGAGCCGAGCAAAAAAAAAATAATCGGAAAGGACATTGAGCGAAAACGGGCGGGTGAGTTTAAAAGATGAAAGATTGTTGATTGGTCAGGATTTTTCGCACTGTTGATTGTATATATATCTACGACACGTAAGTAGTAAGTAACTAGTTTGTAATATAGTATAGTTGATTACGATGTGGGCAAGATAGATCTTCGTATTAGATATGGCGTACACATAGGTGTTCCGGGTCTGAGTGTCTTGTGTTTGTTAATTTACATGTTTGTAAATGCACTCACGATTCAGGAATAATTCCTAATTCCAAAAAAAAAAATTAGAACGTCTAACCCGTCATTCATTTTCATAAAACCGTTCTTACGTGATTATGATATTATTACACATGTCTTTAGATGTTTTGGAAATTGAAAACACAGATATCTTGTAGATATTATCTAGATTTCTATTGAAATCAAAACGTAAATTTGTGTAAAACTAATCCTGTAAAAGTTGGCTAATTTGCGTGGCCCTTCATAATGTAGGTAATCATAAATAATAATTAAGAAAGTAAAGAAAATATATTTATCGAAATAAAACTTTGCACATTTAATCAAGATTCTGAAAGATTACATTTTTGTTTATAAAAAAAAAAACAAATTTTTCCTGAAACGATTATTGCGAAATATTCAAGTGCGTGGCAAATACCGAGTACCATTAGAGCGTTCAGGCGTTATTTCTCTTTTTTCGCGTTGCTTCTTTATCTAACATTGCGTTGGATGAAACAACAAGCTTTTAAATACTATAGACGGACCGGGAAGAACCTCTTAATAAAATTAATTCCGAAAATAATCATTTCCTTTTTCCCTTCTGTGTCACAACTATGAATACCAACAGAAGAAGAATTAGGAAAATAAATCATAATATCCTTGGTCGAAGGCTCGTAAAATAAATCAATGTAAGGAAAACAGTTTCAATGTTATTTGTTAGTTTTAACATTGAAAAGTACGTGATATGACGGGCAACATTGAGGAAAGTCTGCTAATTCTTTTATTCGTACAAGGATTTATTTTTTAACAATAGTACAAGAGTCACGACGTAAGTACGTGGGAAAGGGGAGGGACCCCAAAGTGAAGATTGTATGAGGAGTGATATAAAAGGAAAGTGAGTCTCCTGATCGAATCAGGAGACCATGACTTGTTAGAGAGAGAGAAAGATGGTGCTATACATCCTATGCCTAGCACCATCCCTTTCAGCAGTTCAGTTTAGGTCGTAAAATGGATCGCATTAAAAGCTTCTGGTAGCTGTGTAGTCTGAGTTGTCGATGGCGCCTATTGTTCACGCGCACTTCAAAGAGACGTAAGAAAAACAAGACCCAGTAGGGCCGAAGCCTACTGGGGCATGAGTTGCCCGAAAGGAAACCCCAGGACGCAAGGCAAAGGAACAAAGGAGTGGGTTTTAGTCAGTAAAAGTCTGATACGCCCTTCAAGGCAGAGCGCTTACAGCGGCAGATCTCATTGGATGATTGATTTACCATCTAAAAATAAAATAATAAGTAGTTTACTGTTATAGCCTAAATATTGTTACTAAAAAAGTTGCCAATCAGAAAAGAAGAGAAGAAAATGCTTGTAACAGATAACAGGTTCGTAATTCGATCTACACGTTGGGTCGATACGAGTATAAACACAGGGCGGGAACCGCGTTCATTATACCGCTACAGCAGACGAAAGTGAAAAGAGGTACAGCCTTGTTTTTTTTTTTTCAACTTTTTTTTTCCGTCGCGCGAGCTTAGTAAACGTGCTTGACACGCTTACCGAACTTACATGTTTGGTCGAGTTTTTTTTGTTTATGAGAAATCTTTTCGCTTTTACTCTTTTATTAACATAATTAATTTATGAGATTTTTATCTACTTAGTTCTTAAAAAGTATGATGTTTTAAAGGTGTATTTTTTGTTTAATTAGTGGTTCTGAACTGTAAAAAAATGAACTTAAGATAAAAAAATAAATTGGGTATCTATTCCCTCAAAAGTTAGGGCCTATGCACACCACGTTTATTAAACGCGCCTTTACGCGCATTTGTAGCGATACAGACGCGATACGCACGCGAGTTAGACGCAGCCTGTAGTCCTTTAATAGGATTAAAGCACGCTGTTGACGTGAAAAAAAAACTAGTAAATAGCGCGTGATATTGGTGGTCTTACCGCAAAACGCCAATCCAATTTTACCAAAAAAGTCGACAAATTTTCTAGCGTGGCGACCGCGCACTGGAAGACGTAGCGTTCGAAGTCGTCCCACAAGCTGGACCGAAGACCTGGTGAGAGACTCGGGAATGCAATGAATGCAGTCAAGCACTAGTTTATGTCAATGAAAAAAATGCGAGAAGCACAGAAACATACGTTCTAGCAAAAATTGGGGGAGAGCTATGTCCAACAGCGAACGTCCTTCGGCTGGAATAAAGATGATGATGATAAACAATCAAGACAAAAAAAAAACACTACTAACCCGCCACAAACAAAACAAGTCAGCACACATAAAACGCGTGCCATATTTAAAAAAGTAATAAAGACACTAAAGATGAATTAGCTTGTAATCACCCATTGAAATAACAACAGAGCGGTCACTAACCCCGCTGGAGCAACTGTTTGCCTTTACCAATACCAACACAATTGGATTGCAATAAGGTTTTATTAATATTTAAATAACATTTGTAAGCTGGTGTTATTGGAGCTGATTCTTTGTAATTTGCATGCTGAGCGGGAATAAAAGTGACATGTCAAACGAAGTGTTCGGAGAATAACAGAATTAACACACCTGAGGGATAATTCTGAACATTCACATCGTAATCGTAATTTGACAAAAAAACAAACTACATTTTGACATTGATTGTCGCTGAGATGGTGTTGCATTTATAATTTCATTTTTTTTTTTGCAAATTAGCCTTCTGTCACGTGGTTTACATATCTAATACTATAATAATTATAGATATGAATGTCCGGTGTGCAAAAGTAACCCTGTTGGATTTTTACAGGTTCAAAATTTTGGGATACTCTAAATACTTTTCCTGGCATGTTGCCGACACAATGATACATAGGTATAATGGCTTTTTATCAGTTGCATTGGGGCAGCATTGCAAAGACAAAAGGAAGGGTTGCTTATCTTAGAGATCTTAAACCCAATTTTTCCACTTCATGTGTATTGCCTAGGATTTTTTTTTTTTTTTTTTATTATTATTTATTTGCACGGAATCTGAAATAAGTTTATTCGCATTAATTTTCTACCGTAGCACTTCTCCGACAAGCTGTACACTGGCAACTAAAAGGCATACAATAATGCGGGCTAGTTAGGACTAGGGATGAGCATAGACTAAGCCAACTACTAGTTTCCCCCTTCTCTATAATATTTTAATGTGACAGAGTTACCCGACTGATGCAGCTTTCTGTACCAACCTAATAAAAATATATACTTAAAATCCATTCGCCTCTTTTAACCTTTCTAAATATAGATACATAAATATCTAAATTACTTAATTATTTTCTAATATATAAAATGAGCTAATTTGTGAAGAATTCGCATTCGTCGTGCATCTTCCGAAGTCGACTCGCTGCGCCGATTACAACATCGATCGACAAATATTTCACTTGAACGCGAAATCTCTCGTTTAGGATCAACATTGCCCAACTATTTACTTATTCAGCGAGCAAACGTGAACAGTGAATTAGTCGCGACGTTTGAGCAATAGTCACAAAAGATTTTCTTATAAATCCTATAAAAGCACTGGAATTAACAAAAGAAGAAAGAAGTTGGCAGTTTTTTTTGTCTATAATGTTTACTTGTCAATCAATCAATGCTCAGGTTCGAAGTTCAATTTTATTTTATTAATGTAATTGAAACTGATGTCGATATTTTGGCGAAATACTTGTTCTATATTTAAAGCAAAGAGCATAGTCTAGAGTAGCAGTTTTTGCGAAAGCTTTTATCATAAACTAAATAGTTACCCGCCTCAACTTCGCAAGGGTCTTGTATTGTATTGAATTGTATAATTGTAAGTATGTCTAGCTGACTGCTGTCCACAACTCCATGTCCAAAGGTATTACAATACTTTGAAATTCTCGGTTTTCTTTCTATAATATGCCTTTAACATACACTGAAAATTTTCTCATGAATCACTCTGTCTATCGGTAAAAACCGTTTGAATGTCTATTGACTGGACAAGTTTATCGCAAACATACAGACCGACAGATGCTGTGGGGAGCTGACACAGATTCAGAATATTCAAATTTGAATCATCCGTGACTTATTTTTTAAAGATATAAACTAGCGCTTGTCTACCATCCCATCTGCTTGTAAGCAAGCAGTGATGCATACCTATGAGATATCAGAGAGGTAGTAACAAATAATTATAATACTTCTCAGGCAGTTTTATAGACTATTACGAACAATTAATAGAAATAAATTTTTGCATAATTATCTAAAAATAACATCACAAATTACGTAACACCTTCTGTTAATATAAAAATTTATGTCATTAGGTTAAAACGACAAATAAAAAAATATGTTATATTAACCAGACGTAATCATAGCAACGACGGCGATTTTAGCTCAAGTTATTTGCCGCGTTCTATAACACCAGCAGCATTAAACATTGACTGGCCTGTTGGTCTAGTGGTTAGTGGCCCTGACTGCTATGCCAGAGGTCGTGGGTTCGATTCCCACCCAGGACAAATGTTTGTGTGATGAGCACGTTCATTTGTTCTGTGTCTGGGTGTTATTTATCTATAATATGTATGTATTTAGAAATATATAAGTATGTTTATCAGCTGTCTGGTACCCATAGCACAAGCTCTGCTTAGCTTGGGACTAGACGGTGTTGTGTGATAGTTGTGGAATATATTATATATATATATATATTAATATATTATATTATATTAACAATATCGTATCTACAAAAAGTATGTTTTTTACTATTCTGTCGTACCTAGCAAAGCTTGTGATAATACTTGTAAAACCCTATCTATTGTGAAATGGTTTGCAACACGTCAGGGGGCTATTATCAAATGCGCGATAGACGCAACAAATATCCGATCGGAATCGATAAAGTTTTCATTATAACTTTACAACTTCAAATTAGGAGTAATTATAGTTTAAAACTTTTAAATAAACGAATAGTTCTAAATTGTAAATCTGATATGAAGACTAATAAAACAGAGTCCTTACCACGAGCTCTTAACGCGATCCTTTTGACGACCTAAACTGAACTGTTGAAAAGGATAGAAGTATAGGTATCCTTAGCTTCTGCCACCGGCTTCGCCCGGGTGAAATTTGGATTATCTATACAAACTTCCAACCCCCGTTTTACCCTCTTAGGGGTGGAGTTTTGTAAGATCCGTTTTTAGCGCAAGGAACCTACTTGAAAATTTTAAATTTGTAGGTTATATAGTTTCTGAGATTTCGTGATTAATCAGCGAGTAGTATTTCACTTCTATACAACGTGTAATGTTAAATGCGCAAAACCTGAAAATAGTTTGCTCAGAATAACGAGCAGAATCAATTGAACCATTTTTTAATATAGGTCACATTTTTCCAAGTCTTCATTAAAAATATTGCTGTGTCTATTTATAAGTCAAGCTATCACGTGCGCAAATCTGCCAAAATAGGTAAAAAAACTCAAAAGGTTGTCGTCCAATTTAAATTTTCTCATACGTGGGATAATAAATAGTTCTTATATGAATCTTGCATCAAGAACCATGAATAAGACAATTTGAAACAAACAAATCAATCGGACGTCAAGAAATGATCAGAATTGCCAGTAAAACTAAAACACCACATAAAACCTTTAATTTTTTTATGACTTTTTTTATAAGAATTAGGTCAACTGAATTAAAAATCATATCACGTTGTATACATATATATATAACTCCATCCCTCTTTCTCAGTCACACGCTTGACATTTGAACACATCCCAGATCTGTCATTGTATATTCTGAAGCAATTTTCTCCGAACAGCTAAACAATGCGATTGCCCACGATCTTACTTCTATAACCTTTTAGAAAAGGTGAACGCTATTTTTTCATCTTATTTGAACATTTCAAACAGCATGCTAACCAATCTAATCGATTGAACAGAACAAACAATACACCATTGCGAATGCTATTGTTAATCCCCAAATAACGATACAGAATGATTTGCTAAACGCGTTTGTTTGTGTGAAGCCGCTCTAACGTTATAAAGCGTTGTTCTACGGCCATTACATTTTATGACTCCATTTGTGATGCAACTGGCCGCCTTGAACTTTCTTAGTGTTTGCACATAGTCACCAAACAATGAACCGCTAAGAAAGTTCAAACTGAAGTCGAAGGAATCGGTTATATATACGATTTGCGATATGTGAAACGGGCAGTGAAACTCGAAATAGAAATGTGTTAAAAATTGTGTTTGTCATTTGATCTACAGCTCACTAGGTAGATACTGAATACCTGATTGAAAAATCAGCTGAAGCTAAAGAGATATTTCTGAGGAGGTTTTTGGCAGGATCTCTTCGAGTTATTCAGTGGTTTCAATTATTCGAAAATTGGTTTCTAGTAGATATTGTGATGTAAAATTGGTTTTGTATCTCAAGTATCTGCGCAATTTAAGTATTTGACTCACCATATTGTCGTAAAGTATTAGAATAAATCAAAAATATTAGAATGTGTATATCCGTAATCTAATAGTAAACGAATTAACAATTCATACGAAGATATAGCTTAAAAGACTTAGTATCCAAGCCAAAAACAATAACAAAAAAGAAAGACATTTTTGTGAAAATACGAACAGATGACGTCTATTTTATGGATCCTGCATCATCACACAATCAAAAGAAAATTGATGTTAATTCAAATCTTATACGAGGTAAATAAAACCCTTCGTGACAGTAAAATTATCACTTTAAGAGCAATCGTTGAGAAGACAGCATGCTAACATAGTAATAGGTAGTTTCCACTTCATTGTTACGAATATTAAAACCTACTTACTTTAAAATTTAAAAACAAATTAAAAGAGGATCCGCTCGACTCGACGCGCTAAATGTCAAGGTAAGTTACAAGATGGCGCTATTAAAACAAAAATGGACGACGAATGCGGAGATTCGAAATTTGAATTTCTTGACCGGTCTTCCTTTTTTTTAAACATGGATGGAGTTAAAGTTTTTGTAGTTTTTTTTTTTATTTGGATTTCCTACAAATTAATAGCTGTAGGTAAAGTACGTAAATTTATTGGCTATGTATGTATATAGATATTCGGGAAGGGAATAGAAAGAATAAAGAAGAATGAAAAGGTATCAATTTCTAGTCAAACCATTTTTTAAAGATAGTAAGTACGGGAAAATATAATAATATAAAAATCACTCAACGTCATCTTTCTAAACTGTTGAAAGAATATCAATATCTTATTATATAACTAGATAATTTGCTTAAATTTTCAATAAAATCATCTGCTAATTTACGAAACACGAATTGTGTTTACTTGTAAACTCAAACATTACGGGTGAAGGCTTCGACCACATGTGAGCAAGCTACGTCGAATGTCCTCGCTTCCTAATAGGCTATATATGACAATCATTTGAATATTTTGTTCGTTTATACGACTGTGTATTGACTTATTTGATGACCGTAGCTTTTTAGGGTGCCGTGGGATTACAAAACCAAGTTTGTTTCATTATTTGGTGACACCTACTTATAAACGATTATACCTGTTTTAAGAATCGTAGCTAAAACGTGTTGAAGTTTTTGTCTGATTATAATAAACTTTTCTCTTGTAAAATCCTCATACTTAACTTTGTGATGAGTTGAATGAACAACATTCATTCTGCATATGTTAAAAGTACCATTCAATAGGTAATTGTTTACCAAAAAATACGTTCCTTAGTAAATAGCTACCCAATAATACAAAATTCGATTCCATACCACTAATTCACAGTTTTTGTAAAAACTCATCTACTTTTTGCAATTTTGTCTCAAGAATTTAGACGTGTAAATAGATCAAACATCTTCAAATTAAACCTCAGTCATAAACATTCAATCAATTTTTCAATTCTAATTTCAAACCTAAACAAAATTGGCGCCCAACACACAGGTCGCACTTGACCGCTGATTGATTTAAATAGCATCGTCAAGCAACTGGAAATTCGAGGTTTACGTTTGCTTCGAACTTAATATTAAAAATTATCATATTTCGGAGGCCACACGGAGGGGAGCTACCAAATAAACCACGTGTTTAGAACCGTACAGCTGACGGTAATTATATACAAGAACACGTTTGTAAAATTATTGTTTTTAATAGGATTTCCTCGACAGTTCTTGGTGTTAAAATAGATCGTTATTGGCATTATAATCACGATCATTGCCGAGGTTTAAACGTTTACATGAACTAAGTATAAGTAGGAACGCAATTAGCGCTTTCAAATATCGTAAAAGTAACTGTGCTTTAAATGTAACGGATTGCATAAGCAGATCACTGGTTGCTTAAGTAGATTGCTGAACACTGATCCTGCATGAAGCCTGCAGGAAAGAAGAACGTAGAATTTTATAAAGTCCTTCTACATCTATCTTTGACAATTAGGCCTCCTTGTATTCAGATATCAGATATAGAGATCAATTAAACAAACTATCAGAACAAGAATACCTACGCCTTATCACAAGGTGCATACTTCGAGACTAGAGCAGACCTTGATGAATATTTGAACCTCATTTAAATATTCAAACTAACTTTGGCATACATAAAATGGTTGGACAAGTGCGATTGTGCACTATGTATTATGCTTATCTTAACAAATTGGCCTAGGTTTCCCTAAAATTAAAAGAGATTTGTGGGTTTCGTATAGTGTAATAAATGATCAAAAAGAAACCTGACAGAAAAAACTGAGATGATTAATCTCAATTTTTACCAACCAAAGGATCTTTGTAACAGAGACTGCCCATTATACATTGTGTTGTTGTTTTGTAAAAGTTTGTCTTGTATTTATCCGATGGTGTATCTGCACGACTGTGTGATGACCACGAACAACAATTCACTTACATAGTGTAATGTGGCGAAATTTAAAGATTTACTAAATGGACTTAATCTAGCAATGCTCAAGCAATATTCTTGAGCTTTTGTGTTGCTACTTAGGCACATGCCTATGATCAGCAACGGCCTGCAATCGGTCAGCCAGATTGATTGATTGACAAGCCATTTAAATCACTGTTACAAAAGAAGCACGATTATGAAGTCTATTCACGCTAATAAGTTTGCAAAATAGTTTAAAAACTAGTGGACATTTCGCATTTGAGCATCGTGAGTGATTAATTAATGTGGACAAAGCTAGCTGTGCAGGTATGTACAAGGACGGACGGAGTGAATTTTGTTGCCCTTCTCTTGGCTCTGCTCTATGGAGATATGTTCTAACTCACGACAAATAGACTACAGGTTGCAAGTAAAATAACGTAGATATATATACCCACTATTCAATTGATGGATCGTGTGAAATAAACTAAGAATAAGACAGACATATATTATAAGAAGAATGAACCAGGATAAAAGCGAAGTTTATGGTGACCTACTTCCAGAGGTGGATAAGAATAAAGAAATGAAGGAGAGGAGAGAACAGTATCAGCGCGGATGTAAAGATGTGCCTAAGGGATGAGGAAGACCAAAAGTTAAATAAATGGATTTTACGCAGGTAAAGATGATGGCAAATATAGACACCGATCCTAAACTAGAATAGAGCAAAAGGCTAAAGAAAAAACAGAACATTAAAAGTTAATAACGCAAATATTTAAGTGATGAGAGTGTACAGATGTTGATCCATCCTGGAACAAACACGGATGCAGGATCCATCCACCTCAAACGGAAATATCGAAGCAATAACACGCAGTCTTGAAGCAAAGTTTACTCACATATAAAGCATATATTACAACATATAGTAGATGGAAAACCCTCGACTAGCGAGCCGGTTTTGAAGGGGTCAGCACTTTCACGTAGCATCCGCGAACATTTTCGTCTCAATATATTCTCTAACGTAATAATCTCATAGATATATTTATGTTAAGTTTGCATTTGTTGACATCCGCGTTTTCTATCGTCTACATTATGCAGTTCAGAAGTCAATGGACAGTTGATGAGCTCTCCGTTAAATGGTAGTTACATGGTTTTTGAAATGGCGAAATGTCTTTGTTTTGTAAGGGGCTTTTATTTTATTGCGATTAGTAATGGGATGCAGTTTTATGCAAATTTATATAAATACATTTATAGACAATATGATGTTTTCGTTGATTTTGTTTTACGTAGCTTTATAACCTAATTTACAGCTAAACTAATACATCTATCTAACAAGCTTCTGTCAGTGGCTTAGCCCATTTAAAGTTACGTTTATTCATACAAATTTTGGATCCCTGTTTCATACATTTAGGGGGTACATTTTTGAAAATTTTCTCTTAGTGTTCACCTACCTACATCATAGAAGAAAACCTTGTGCAGAATTTCCCGCTTCCAGTCCCAGTACCTAGTTGAGTCTGTGCGTTGGTATTTCAGTCAGTCAGTTTTTCCTTTTATAATTATATGGATTAATTATTAGCTAAATCTCTCAACCAATTGCAGACTCAGGTTGGCCGCTGTAAAACAATCTGGCCAAATGGGGCTTCTCCGACCGTTCTCTAACACACTGCCAGTGTAAAACCGCTGCACAGGACATGCGTCGCCTGCTATGCTGCCCATCCTGCACAACCACTTTTCAGGATTTATACGAGACCAATATTTGTACAGGTTTCCAGTTACTGGTCCGAAAATGACATAAATATATACCCAATGACATAAATATGTACCCAACACACTCCCTGAAAATAAAAGGGACAGAACGTAGAGAGATTTTCATAATACACTAGTCACTTATGAACTACATGTTTATGTTTCCATTATTTTTAGGCAGTTACCCCGTATTATTTATGACAGTAAATAACTGATTTATAACAGCTACAAAGGTAGAACTTTTTATAGACCAACTAACGAACAACACAAGGTGTGTCACCGAATTTAGTGCCAACATATGATACAAAGTAACTTATTTAGTACCACTTGTCAAAACTAGGCCCAAACTCACATTATAGAATTCAACGAGCCATTATTTATTTTTTCTGCACTAGTAAATAAACACGCGGTTACGACTTACAAGTCGATTTGCAATTAATTAGCAATAATATTTACCACAAATCACTGGTTGAGCATTAAAAAAAAAACGCAATTATGAAGTTTACGGACCAATGCAATCAATTCATGACAATAGATACTACGTAAGTTCGTATGTTATTTCTAAGAACTAGAGATACTTAGCCTTCGATATTGACAAGTGACTTAAGTCATAATATAGGTATCCTAACACACTAGTATTAAAAAGGCGAAAGTTTATTATGAACATTTGACTATGTGTGTGTTTGTTATTGTTTCACGCTCAAAACGGTTAGAACCAAATCGGATGGAATTTTGTCTTTTAATCCCGAGAGCACGTTTCCTTTTGATGATTCTAAACTTATACGCATGCAAAGCCTCTGTCAGAAGATAGTAATAGGTGCTTCACTTTATGGCTCTGAAGAAGACTAGCACAGGGAAAAAAGATGGATGATTATTTTAGTCTTCCTCGAGAGTTGGACGAAGGTGGTAGATACCTCCCATCCACCTGCATGGTTGTGGCATTATTCAAAAGAATCACCGTAGTCCTGGAACGCAAAGGGCAGTAAAAATCGAACACTCCCTCTCGCTTAGTTATTTTATGAATTCCGGCCCAAAAAAAAGGTGGCATTGGACAGGATCCCATGGGTATACCCTTGTCGTAAACTGACCAGAAATCCAAATTCGAAGGGAACAAGCTCACTGCTTAATATTATAGGACTTGTGGACTTACGAAATAATAATAACTCTTATGAATATGAATATGGCTAGCACTTGAGCACTATCTCTCCTGATGGAAAGCGACGATGGAGAACACATGTCTAGAAATACTCTTGACTTAAAGATCACCCCAGGAATTGTTAGTCGTAAGGAGAACGTCTGCATTTCAATAAGCGAAGAAAACCTTTAAAGATGGAGGGAAAGAGCAGTAGGGACCGGTTTACACCTCAAGTTCAGTTATTCAATATTTCTAATTTTCTCTAAAATACATAAAGTTCGAGTGCTGTTAGTTTGCTTACTGTACAACTCTAGTTCAATTAGGAACAGTAAAATAAGGCAGCTATTTGAAATTATAATCTTCTACAGTCTAGTGAGAGAAAATTCATGTCTGTGCTTCGTTTTCAATCAGAAATTAATTAAGTTCCTAACCAGTATTAAGGTATGTAATTATAGAAAGTTGCCAGAGATAGAAGCGAAAACTACTGTTTTCAATATCATTGCCGCGTTAGGTAAACTGGAAAATTGCGGGAAAATCCTGCTCCTGCGTGACAATCTGTTGGCCAATTAGTGGCGATAACATACTTAAAGTTTTAATTAATAGATAATATCTATAACTAACTGATATCTAAGGCAATGTAAACAATTGTCAACCATCACTTAATAAGGTTTATAAATAAACATACCTGTCGCTTAAGCGCGCAGGGATTGCAGAGCAGACCCGTCCTTCGGGCCGTTTCCAATTTTCACATTCACTCCCTTAACACTTTTCAGGAAACAATCCCAAACGGAAAAGGAAAACAAAAAAAAAACACAAAAAAATTAAAAAATAAAACAGTCACACAGTTCAGTGTCCATCTTGTAGAATTTCAAATTTCGAACACGAGTTGATGAACGAACAGGGTTGGTTGCAAATTTAAAAAAATCGTATTCAAAATCGTACGTCACTAAAGAGGTGCGATCAAAAACCGGTAGCGTGAGGCGTGCTCGCGGCTAGAAGGTTGGTTATCAACTGCAGGTGAAGCGTCGTCGGCGGCGAGAGGCTGGGTGCCGCGTGTGAATGTACACTTGCAAAGGTTCTGCGAGCTCCGGTTTGAGCCGGACATCAAGGGACAACCATCCTGGTCGTAGAGAAACTTCCTTCCCTTCTTTCCTTCCTTCCTCAGAAAATTCGATGTTCGATTTATTTGGAAATGTGTATTGTGAAAGTGTTTACGTTTAAGTGTAAATTAGATGCTTAATGTAGCACGGCTATAAATCATCGATGAGCGTTAATTTATTATTGATATGAAGTTTGTTATTGTTCTACACAATTATGTGTCTGTATCTACGACTTTCCTTATAAGACAAGACACAGTCACTTTCGATTTCGTCCACATAACCATCATTAAAAATATCTAGTTAAATTATTATAATTTTCTGTAGGTTACATCACCCTCCTAAGTAGGGTTACCATATCTCAGGATTCGTCCTGATCAGGATTTTTTGAACATGCTGCCAGATTTTGGAAATCTCATAGAATACAATCTCAGGATTTTTAGCATTTTCAATAAAATACAGCTTACAATTAAGTTACTTTGCAAAAAGATCGGGCCCGGGCCACGCGTGACCAAGATCCTCATTGTATAAAAACGATAATATTACGACTTTTTACAATTATTATGTACAGACGCCAGCCCGTCAATCTGTCAAATTTTACCAATCGAACATTAACCTTCCCCAATTGTGATAAGGTTGAAAATCTATTAAAGAAATTTGACAGATTGAGGTAGGTTAATGTGCTGGCGTCTGTGCATACGTTTAAGACAAAATTCTCAAACTGTAAAAAATCTCATGGTTTCTCAATGGCAATCAGGCCTTTTCTCCGGACTTTTGATTTTTTCATCTGTTAATCCTATTCCTACGGGACCATAAGTAGTCCTAAAGGGAACCCCTGGGGTTCTGGAACGCAAGGCATACAAGGAAAATAGGTGTGGTTTTAGTCAGTGAAAATCTGACATGCCCTCGCGCTCCGCCCTAGAGCGGGAGGAGTCATTGGATGGTATCCGGCGATAAAATAAACCCTTCCTTAGGGAAATTTCTCTTCCTCTCCTTATTAAAAATTTTGAACAGATAACTGCATTTCGAGATCGGCTCGCGGACGGCGGGCAGTGGGTAGCTCGCTGTCGGTCCGTCCGGCGCGCACTGTTCCCGCGCGCCTCAAGGAGTTGTCAGCAAACTGTAGGGGCCCAGCAGGGCCGAAGCCTACTGGGGCCAAAGATTATGTGAAAATGTTACCCGGGGCCCTGGGACAAAGACAATGAATGAAACAGGGTAGGTTTTTAGTCAGTAAGAGTCTGACAAAATTTCCTGCCCCACCCAAGGGCGGGATTTGTCATTGGATTATTTTACCTACCATAAAAAATTATGTTGAATATAATTCTACGCAATAGATAAACAAAAACTGGGCAAGTGCGAGTTGGTATGTAAATAATTCAATTCCCGAATCGAGTCTCCAGAAAAATCGAGAAGATTTTTCTGAATCGAAAAGTGTCTTTTTTTTTGGCGACATAACCACAAATTTACAGTTTTCATATATATCATATTTGTACTATAAGATCTTGCTTCATCCCAAATTTCAAATTTGGTTCCTTTGAAGTGTTGAAATTTACGTTTTTTGTGACATAAACAGCCGTATCATTTTTTCGTTGACTTAGAAATTTGATTTTTTCACAGCTTCAAGGTACCGCAGACTTGAGTATAGGTACTCATTTAATTTCAACTAGGATATATCAACTCAACTGTTTCAACTGGAGTAGGAACCTCCACGCGTTCCCGAGAAAAAGGGTCTTGATTGACAGACAGACAGACGGACAACAAAGTGATCCTGTAAGGGATCCGTTTTTTTCCTTTTGAGGTACGGAACCCTAAAAATAGGTTTTTTGATTATGTTCCAATTTTCGAAGTGGGCAATTCAACTTTTCAAACCTGAAACTACGACCTATTCCTGTCTCACTAGTTAGACACACTTTCATGGTGCCAAATACAATACCATACCGTATTGAAAACGAACGAATTGTAATGTCTGCTTACCCCTGAGTAAAATAAAATATGACAGCCAACCATCTTGAACGACCTCTATTGCACATTTAGCGAACTGACATTCAAACAATTCAGAAATATATTTATTTGACAACAGATGGCGCTAATGCACCGATTTTTAAATTGAAAACAGCGCCATCTATATGACGAACTAAATTACAAGGGTATGGCGGGAATTTATCTACAATATGAAAAATTGCTTTTTAGTAGTGAAACCTTGATTTATTTAGTTCAGAAATCATCATCTTCATTTTACAAAATAAAACAATTCGCTATAAGAACTAAGATTTATGACAATTTATCATCCTTATCAAACTAAGTACAATTTTATCTTAATTTTATACAAAAATCAGCTTGTTGACACTTATTAAATCATGGATCTTTAAAATAAAACAGTTATCAATACTAGGGGATGTGCAAACGGAAATTTATAATACCCCAAGTTATTTTACTCTCTGAATATTGGTAAAAAGTAGTATTATAAATGAAGAAATATTAATAACACAAGGATGAATTTAAAGATGTGTATCCAGGGTAAGAAAGAACAATAGAATATTAATACTATAATAAACAATAAACTTAATATCTAGGCTAGCCAGCTCATAAATGTTAATAAAAATGTTTTATTACATTTTTTTCCCCAAACAATTTGTATTATAGTCCATTTATCAGATCATCACCAATGGTCAACACCGTGTTCCCATGAGCCCTATAACTGTGGCTTCACATCCTTGTTAAGGATCAGTGCAGGATTCTGCATGTCGAGCTGGCATTGAGCGATGTCACTGAGGGCTCCCTGGATCTTCTCTAAGAGGATCTCACCTTGACGTACCACCTGAAACAATAGTAATATACATGAAACAATAGAATATTAACAGTGAAAACTATATAAAAATTGGTAAAAAAACTGTACCTGAATCATGGTTGCAATGGGAAGTTAGTATGTTGATGGTACTTATCTATGGTATGTTACTGGAGTCAAACATAACAAAAATTTTATGATGCAGTTCGTCTTAGGAGTCAAACTGAGTAGCTACTGCAGGATTGTTCAAAATAGTCAACATAGTTCTAAAAAGCAGTGTGTGATTATCTTAGGATAAATAACTAAGAAACTATAATTTATTATTAAATTCCTCAACAATATAGTAAGACTTTAGAGTTTAGAATGCTATAAACTGACACATGTAACCTGATGTTTTAGTTATTCTCTATCAGATATATTAAGATTTATTAACTTTATTTTCAGCACAATCAGTATAACTACATAGGAAAGGCAAGGAAAGAGGAAGTGGGAACCTTTCCTCTCTCCTCCTCGAATCAATAGGAATAAATTGTAAGTAAGCAACTGTATCGAAAAACCATGAAAGATGGAGTCTCTCAAGGTTATTCAACTCAGAACATTAATCATCATCATACCTCTTCAAGTTGCTCAGCAGCCTCTTTATTCTCAGCCTCCAAACGTCTCAAGCTTTGCACTTGTAGCTCCGTTGAGCTCTCCTCACTCGGCAGAGACTCAATCAGCGTATCGATATCCTTTGCACAGCGAGATATCAACGTTGCAAACAACATAGCATAGTCCTCCTGATTCTGCTGCTGTTGTGGCGTCTGTGACCCGCTGCGGTCGAAACCAGGGAACTTGCTGGGCGTCGAGAACTGTTGCAATATACCTATGCTATTGCAAAAGTGCTCAGCTTGCTATAAAAACCATAAAAAAACGATGTAAATATTCAATTGAAACTGCACTAAGATTACGAAATAATTCATCCTAGGTTACCTGATTTATAGTGTCTTGAAGCTGGGTTAGGCGATCTGCCATGGCTGATGTGTGTTTTAAATACTTTTATTTATAAATACAGCAAAAATTTACACAAAAGCAGGCAAATTGCAAGCAAACATTAACGCGAACGAAACTAAAGTGAAGTTGGCAACAAATCGATGACAGACAATATGTCAATTTTTACCATAGATTATAATTATACATGAATAGTGTTGCTAATTAATTACTTTTTATTCTTTAGTCGATTATATGTCATTAGATTATATATCATCGCCTAAAAATATTAAATTTAGCCGTTGTATTATTTTAAAATTAAATTGGCTGTAACTATTAATGATATAGTCGATGGACGGACCAAGATCTTATATGGACTTCTTATATAAAGACCTTATTGCGCATAATGAAAGAGTTCAATTTAATTTTGGGTTTAACGGAAACATTATCTCACTTTCTTCATTAAAGGTGGTTAATATCGATATTTGTCAGTATTAATTAATATGAATATATTCTTCTAGTATAAGTTATAATATCGTAATATTTAAACTAATATTTGAGTATTAGTAATATGTGATATCTGAATATAATGAAATACATAGATATCACTGCTGTATTTGTATTCAATAAACAGATATTACTTTTGAGATAGTATCTAGATACTTTTTGATATTGCTATAGTAATGAGTGAATATGATCCGCGGTAATCAAATGAATCCCGAGTGATATTACATTCATAGAGTACTGTTTCATTATAATATTCGACCTGTGTTGAATGGTCCTTACATATTATGTGAATATGAAATATTAGCATATCAGAGTTAGTCGGATTACTAATACATGAATCCATTGCATATCACTAATATGTTAGCGAATACTAATATATCAGTCACAACTCTATTCTTCATTTGGTACATAGTAAGTACACATCTATTTCAAGCTACCCTTCTTACATTGAATAGAAATCTTTAAACATATTTGAATTTCCAATTCGTGATTACTTGGTTTTTAAGCGGAATATTATTTCATAAGTGTAATGGAGGCGTAGGTATTTCCAGATAACCTAGTACGGATTCAGGGCCGGCGTAACCAAGCTCCCGGGCCTCGACTAAGGAGGCTCCTTAGCGTATGTTTAGAGAGGGGCCAGTTCCCACTTCGTTAGAAGACTCTCCGTCCGCATATCGGCTCATCGTGCTTCTCGATGAATTGGACAAGATTTCTTTGAATGAGTACTTACCTACTTGCTAACCGCATCGTCGTTCTTTTATGAGGAGGGTATCTGGAACTCCAACTGTATTGGTAGCGGCTTCCAGTCAAACCGGATGCGGCTGAATACCAATATTTTACTGCCTGTCAGACCTCAACAACCTAGTAACTGGACAACACGATAATCCTTCATCATCAAACACGCGGGCCCAGTGTGAGATGGTGAATGTCACATTTCTTCGAATTTTTTGTTCTAGGACATGCCGGTTTCCTCACGATGTTTTCCTTCACCGTTTTGAGAGCAGTGGTGATGAAATAAATTACACAAAGTAATGCGCCTGGCCGGGATTGAACCCGCGACCTACAACTCGTAAGTCAGGGCCGTTACTACTCGGCCACCACTGCTCTCATCTCATCGATAATCCTTACAAAGACATAATTTCTAGCAACTGAGTACCTGTATCGATTGTCAAAGATCTACGAATGGCAACCGGGACTAACAGATTTACGTGCTTTCCGAGGCACGGGGTGTGAGTAATGTCTAGATAAACTTAGAAAAAAACATATTATGCACCGTTAAGTTTTAATCCTGTAGAGGGTCGCTTCGGTACATGAAATGGTATCGATTTGTACAGATAAAACTAAAAAATAAAGTACTTTTTTTAAACTCGAATTAATTTACGCATGTACGAAATTAATTTCTTTAAGTAAACGTCAGCTGGGCGAGTTCAATGACCTTTAGGTAGTTAGTACGCAACGACCGACAAATACCTACAAGGTCATTGACTCGTTCACTTAAAGAAATTAATTTCGTACATGCGTATGTTAATTCGAATTTTAGAAAAGAGAGTACTATATTTTTTTTACAAATCGATAGCGTTTCATGTACCGAATCGATTAAAATGATCAAAATGTAACGATGTATATGGAATGAAAAATTCACATTGGTACTTGCCCGGTTGGGCCAGCAAAAAAGTTAGACTCAAACCAACAGAAAACATTGAAAAATTATAGTTAAATAACAGCTTGTAAATAAAATATAAACTGGTAAGAGTATCAAATTCAATGACAATTTCCATATAATATTGAACATTATATTTATTAAATTAAGCAGTGTACATAGTATTTTATGACTAGAAGTAAAAATATCACAATCCAATCAATTATGTACAGTCAACAACACCAATTTTGCCGTTAAACATTTTTTAAAGTATCTGTATGTATGCATACATTAAATTCAACAAACTGTAAAAAGCTTGGCATCAAAACCAATATAAATTGATGTATTTCAGATGTGTTGAATGTACCTATTAGTCATTGTACTTCATGGGCACGCGAAATTGTACTTTAAACTTTATGTTCTTAGCCATAAGTCACATTCCCATGATTTGCAGCGACTATACCTACATGTACTGGTGATCAAACATTCCTTGGATCAATAAATTATTTTAACAAACTATAATTTACTATTGTGCCATATTTATATTATTAATGACTAGTTTTAACTTTTGAATTACAAAACAAAATAGAGCCCATACTTCATATTAACTACTTGATTAATTAGTGTGATTTAAAAAAAAAACTGAGTAATGTTTAGATGTTTTTGATTCTATAAAAATATCAGATTTCATTTTCTATTAACAAAAAATATCTAGATTAAATGACTAGTAAATATACATATGACTAGATGACAATGACTATATTTTCACAATTTGATGGTTCACAAAATAATCAATTTATGTAACGCTTAAAATTGTTAGAGTATGTGGAGTTCATCTATAAAATAAAAGGATATTTTAATGCTCATAAATAAATAACTTTGGTGATATGTAACTATGAAATGTAGACATTTATAGAGATCATTAGGTACGCGATAATGATAGGAACACTATAACAAACACATTTAAATATCTAAGCAAATTGATTCAATAGATAAGCTTTTTGATAACGATAAACTTTAAATAGGTAATTAATCACAGTACCTATAACTTGGTCTCTTCATTGGAAACTAAGCCGCTGCGACACTTGATTCTTACAAATTTTTTACCCCCGCCCTCCCTAATTAAGAAAAAATAAGAATAGGCTAACTCCTCCCCCTGTTTAATAGGTATTTATTACATAAGAAAAAAATACTTTTAGTTGGTATTGATGTTATTTCTAAAAGTAATCAAATCTTGATGTATTTTTGTGATCTTATGTAAGAACTATCAAGGCCTTCCCACCCATAAAAATGAATAAATAAGACATGTTCGACCCATAATAAAGTATGAATAAATAAGACACGGTCGACCCCTCCCCTTCTAAGTCGTCTTACGTAATAAATGAATGAGCCCTTAAGAATCCGGCATACCACAGCGTTTTGCGTTTCCATTCAAGAGACCAAAGCTGAATAACAAATATAAGGACTAAATTATTAAAGCCAATGAGGAACACAATGAACAGGCAAAGTGATAAATGGAGGCCAATGCACACAACACAAGTTCGAGTGGACTTACTTAACAGTCTTTTAGGGTGACAGGTTTTACTTAAATATTACAATTTATAATAGTTATTGTTTCTGTCCATTCTTATAGGTACTTAAAGCACTTAAAGCAAAACTCGCTACGGTTCGTAGACTGAAGAGATGAGTGTTAATAAAATGGCTCTTAAACACTTGATAATAAAATAAATACTTGTGTAAAATTAATTACAAATGATAATAATTATCAATTATGCTTCTCATGCAAAGAATGGGTGCGATTAGGACCGATTAATGTTGAGAAGAAACAAACACTTTAGCAAATTTCTAATATCAATTAGAACTAAACAGGACTTTTATTATTCTACCCATAATTTATTAAAAATTAACACTTGGTATGATAGAAGGTCTATCATACCAAATTTCCTAAAAAGAAACTCGTGGGCCGTGGTCCTAGAACGCAAAGGGTAACTGAAGGCCATGTGATTTTAGTTTAGTCAGTAAAATTCTGAAACACCCTCTCGTTCCAGGCTCCATCTTAGAGCGGGAGAAGTCATTGGATAATTTCCAACATGAAAAAATACCTGTACCAGAATAAGATTTAAAACGCATGTGAACTGGACTTCTTCAGTCAATGTTTTAATAATTTAATGAAGATAGTTGAGGAGAAGTACAAGTTCCATATTACTAAAAAAATAGTTTCAATTAAGTACTTATTTGTAAACCCGGAAATCTAGTTTAATTTCAATCTTAAGTCTTCGAAATAATGTCACTCAAGTGCCTTTGAGCCATTCACAACTGAATATTAAGTCACAATTATAACACAATGTGGCAATTAAACATATGCAAGTGAGATTCAATAATGTTTATCGTGCTAGTGCCCCCAGTTTACTTCTCAACTGGGAGTCTGTAGGCAATGCCAGTGCCCACTTACGTAAACCAACTAACATAACTGAACTTAAAACTAATACAGCTCCACATACAGAATACTTGCTTGGTATCTCATTGAAGAACATAACTTGCCACAAAAACGCAAACACAATATCAGCAGACCTAGCAATGGCCACAGGACCAGCCTGCTCCATTTGCAAAGACATTGTCAACAAAATTTGACCCAAATAACTAAACAGTGCCAGACAGACAACCAGGAATCTCTCTGTACCACAGATAGGCATACATAATACGCCAAATACATAAGAGTAAAACAATGTTTGTAATATAGCAATAGCACCAAAATTTGTCATTATAACAGAGAAATGCAACCCTTTGAGCACTCGAAGCAAAACATAGGCATTAGCGCCAAATATAGTTGAAATGAAAGCTGCCACAGCACCCCTAAGACTATTATAATTTTGGTTATGCTCTGCAGTCGGGTCATCACCAAACAAAAATGGTGGATGAGTTATCAAAATAACTCCAATAAGAGTCAATATGATAGAAATTGTATTCCAAATACCACACGGTTCTTTCAAGAAAACTCGTGCAAACAATGCAACAAAAACAGGCACCGAGAATACTATAACAGATGCATCTGCTAGTGGCATGATTCGAAAAGCATAAAAACTTAACATTAAGCCTACTGTGCCTACAATGGACCGCAATAACAGGAGGACGCGTTTTCCTTGGGGAAATATAGGTTGCTCCGTGTATATCACTATGGGTACCGTTGGTAACAGTACACCGATAAACCGGAACATAGCTAATTGCATAGGGTCGATGTTAACGAGGCTCTTAACGATGACCGAGCATAGTGAGAAGAACAAAGACGATAGCGTCGCCAGTATCAGGCCGAGGTAAGGACATCTTTTTATAAGAGGTCTTTTGTTCTCAAGTAGATTTGGTAGTGTCTCGTCGCCGCTTCCCGCCGACAAGTCCACAAGGTGTTGGAGTTCCAAATGCTCCGGCATAGCTCCACATAAGCTACCTGAAACCGCACCCCACTTTATTATTTCAAGTAAAATATTAATAACTGCAAAATGTATTTTCGTAACATTTACAAACCTTTCGGGAATTCTTGTCCGAAATATAATTTCTGTTTGTATTCTCCTACTTAAATATTCAGCAAGGCCATTATAAAACACAATACTGATAAAAATAACACACGGCCAAAAGGATTTTTAGGATTTTCGTCGATTTCCCTTTACACCAATAGTTTGACGTTTTCGTACGTCTCAGGCAGTTTGACAACTGACTGACAGCATTTTCTTGCGAGAAAATGATTTTCATACGTTTCATTTCACGTAGATGGAATCGTAAAATAAGTGCACATTTTCATTTACATTAGCGAACTTTTCTCATTAGCTTTCGTTAATAATATAATTGGCTTTTAAACTCTATACATTGGATCAATCGCTAGCTTCTAAGCAAGCAAAAGTTCACTATCGTATGAATTTGATATGAGCAAGGACCTACATATAAGTCAAGCAAGCGTGTGGACCCGGCATAAGGAATGCTGACATTGGCATATGACACGTTTATTCATGACATTGACATTAATGAATGTCATCAATGTCATTCTAATTCAAACAAAGTTGCGGCAAAATGGTAAATTGTAAACTGTGTACTTGTGTAGTAAATAACAATAAGAGTAAAGTAATATAGAGGGTAAATAATTAGAAAACAGATGATTAAGAAGATATGAACGACTCTTCTTCAATAAGAATACCCGTTGTTGCTGAGAGTGTTCTAAATCACGTTGAAAAACGAGTAACGGTATCAAAAGATAAACAACGTAAGTTGGGTTATGTTTATCAATGTTTAATAAACTTTGTACGAGTATCATAGAAGTGTTTAATTATTGCATTATTTGATTCAGTTCTGGATGAAGACCTGCTGTCGCTACATTCAGTGTTCGGAGCCGTACTAGAACGAGCACTGGACATCTTGGAAAAGCATCCAACATTTGTTGCATACACAACAACAAATAAATCAAGAACTTTGATAGAGATACAGGGCGAAAACGATCGTTGTTACAGAGTATTCCCACGGATTAACTATTGTCCATGCCCGTCATTTAAACACCAGGTTCTAGAACGGAAAGCGCAAGTCCTTTGTAAACACGTACTGGCCGCTAGGATCGCACAAATTCTCGGCAGGATTACCGATCATGAGGTCACACAAGACCAGTATTTAATGTTATTGCGCTCCATGTACAAAATTGATGAGAATAATGGATGAAGGAACTTCTCAGTACTATTTCACCGCTTCTATGGACTCTGGGAAGACACTATGCAGCTTGCTGAAAGCGATACAGTTTCAGGAGGTAATGTTTGTCATGTCTGTATGCTAAGTAAGAAAAAATAAATGCAATGTTGCCTCTGCTTTAACAGTATTTACAGAATTTGCTGAACATAAACTGATTTTTGAAAAGGCAATTGCAAACTGGAAGGTAGTGTTGGTAGGCTTTACACTAGGTGGACCAATTATCTAGTTTCACTTCCTACTAGATGTGACAAGATCAAAGGCTAGTAGGAAATTGTCAATTATTTTTTATTGGAAAGTTATATATCCAGTATGAATCTTTCAGCTGAAATAATAGAAAATGTTTGAATAGATTGTTTTTATGTTTCAGACTGCAGTGTTCTGTGCACTACCCGAGGGTCTGAAGCTGACAGTGGAGGAGGGCAAGTGTGTGCAGGCATCTGCTTATGTCCCTTCCGATAACTTTACTGAGTACCATGTCAGAGATGATGTGGATGTAATGTTTAAGGCAAGTTACTGATAAAATATTAAAATATAAAATAACTGGGTATTCAAACTCTAAATTGGTGCCCTAATTTCACAGGATGGGGTTGAGCCATTGTGCCGGATGACTTGGATATCTTTAGGAATTGGTATGAAGTGGTTCAGAGCCAGGAACAGTGGGGGGAGGGCTTTGCTCAACAGTGGAACAGTATAGGTTAGATATATTAAGTATTACAAATGCCTATAAATTCCTGTTGCTGATTATTGAATGCATCTCATGTTTAAAAAGAGAAAACTATTGCACAGGTGGGATCGCAGTCAATCACTAGTTTATACACCGTTTAAATATTCATCACCCCATTCATAAAGCCGGATGCAGGGACGATGTTAACAACTACAGACCTATCTCAGTTCTATCCGCCCTGTCAAAAATATTGGAGCGCATTTTAAATAAGAGTCTCGTCAGCTTTATCGAAGCTCACAATATCTTAGCCCCTAATCAATTTGGTTTCCGGAAGGGTTTGAGTACTGAAGATGCTATAATGGCTTTGTCTGACCATATCGTTAAGACTATCGATAAAAAACGAAAATGCTTGGGTATCTTCTTGGATTTATCTAAGGCTTTTGACACCGTTTCTGTACCGGCTTTACTGAATAAGATGGAGAGTATAGGTATTCGTGGCCCAGTGTTGGAAATCTTTGGGGACTATTTGAGAAATCGCACCCAAGTGGTTAGGATTGGGCAGTTTGATAGTGAGGAGATTTCCACGACTTACGGTGTGCCTCAGGGTAGTATACTGGGTCCTACCCTTTTCCTGCTCTATATCAATGATCTCTGTAATCTTCCTATTGGAAACTGTAAAATCTTTACATACGCTGACGATACTTCCTTGATTATAGATGGTGAGGACTGGCGCCAGTGCTATCAGAATGCTGAGGTTGCACTGATAAGTGTGATGGAATGGTTATGTATTAATCTTCTCACCCTAAATGTCAGTAAATCGGTTTTTGTGCCATTCGCTATAAGGACCAATCTATGCCCGCCACCTACCCTCATACTTAAAGCTCATACATGTACTGCTTCTTCTATCTGTAACTGCTTGGAAATCTCTAAGTCCTCGTGTGTTAAGTATCTGGGTGTTCATATTGATCAACTTCTTAACTGGCATAAACACCTTGAGTCCCTCTCTGGTAGAACTCGCAAACTAATATTCATCTTTAAAAAATTACGTAAATCTGCCGACGGGGATACAATAAAGGTCGTCTACCTTGCCCTATGCCAGTCGATATTAAGTTATTGTATCCCAGTGTGGGGTGGTGCTGCTGAGAGCCATTTTATTAGACTGGAGCGTGCACAGAGAGCTGTTCTGAAGGTTCTACTCTTTCGGCCCTTTAGATTCCCTACGGTACAACTTTACGCGGACACTAAAGTTTTAACTGTCAGACAGCTCTATGTTTTTCAATCGATGCTTCGAAAGCACTCAACTCGTCCTTCCTCAGAGCCATCAGGCAGAATTAAACACACAGTTTTTCCTCAGGAGCCACATAGAACTTCTTTTGCAAAACGACACTATTATTTTATCAGTACAAAACTTTATAACCAACTCAATAAAGTACTTAAAATATTCCCTAATACAAAAAACCAATGCAAAGCAAAGTTACAAGAATATCTGCTTAAGCTAACTTATCGCAATACTGAAGATCTCTTATTGGGAAATTATAAATACATAAACGTTTAATCATGTTGCTGATCACAAACACGTGAGCCATATTATTTTAGGAATGTTGTTGTTAATTTATTTGTTTTGTTTAATTTAATTTGATTATATTTTAATTCATTTTGATTGTATTTTAATTTAAGTTTAATATGATTATATTTTAATTTAATTTGATTGCATTTTAATTTTATTTAGTTTGATTGTATTTTAATTTTATTTGATTGTACTTTAATTTAATTTAAGTATATAATTTTTATTTAATTTCGATCTGGTTTTATCTAATTTAATTTTCATTTAATTTCTGTTTTAATTCTAAATTCATTTCAATTTGATCTTGTTTGTAACTTAATTTTGTTACTAAATACCATTGTGATTTTGTTTTATTTTGTTTTGAATTTTGAAATTTATAAAGAGAAATTGTTATTCTTGATATTGTCCATACTTGTGTCCCATCTAAGGTCAACTATAAATGCATGTATTAGTTTCGGAGGTTTCACTGGCTTCTAAGATACAGGTACATAAACCTAGTTTAGAAGTCAGGGATTTTAAATAATGTTATTGATTAATATTGAGAAAATAAAAATTATTATTATTATTATTATTATATTGGTTGTTTTGATACCGCGGAGGGTCGATTCGGTATATGAAACACTCGATTTGTAAAGAGAAAATTAAAAAATAAAGTACTTTTTTTTTAAACTCGAATTCATTTACGCATATACGAAATCAATTTCTTTAAGTAAACGTCAGCTGAACGAAGCCAATGAACTGTAGGTAGTTAGTACGCAACGACCGATAACTACATACAAGGTCATTGACTCGTATTTCGTACATGCGTATATTAACTCGACTTTTAGAAAAAAAGTACTATATTTTTTTAATTTATCTTTACAAATCGATAGTGTTTCATATACCGAATCGACCCTCCACGGGATTAAAATGACCAAAATTTAACATTGTATAAATAAAATAAAAAAATGATATTCATAACCCAATTGACACTTTCTGGAGGCCTAGTATTACACGTCAATTCTTGATTGTGTTTTAATTTTGCAGATCAGCTTAGCAGTTTTATCAGAATGTTTGAACATATTTGGTTCAGGAGAGGAGTCCAGTTTGAAGATGTACTACAGGGGGGAAGGGTCACCTCTACTATTAGTGTGAGTTATTTAATATCAAGACATTCACCGTTTATCTTTGTCTATCCATTGGAATAACAGGCTATTTTTATCTCTCTTGTTGCTTGGTTGTTGTGGGAAATCAACAATTGACTTCTTCCGCTCTAGGGAGGAGCAAGAAAGTGTGTCAGACTTATACTAACTAAAACGCACTTGAGTCCTTCAGTTAGGAGTGGCGGGCGGCCGCCATCTGCGAAGCAGTATAGCAAAGGAGGAGTTCGCACGCGTGTGGCTACGGCCCTTATACCCCAGTCGCCGCAGGGATTTCGATCCTGATTTCCAGCCACCGTAGGCGCGGGCTTGCGGATGGCAAGCAATGGGTAGCCTCAAGGAGTTGTCAGCAAACCGTAGGGACCCAGCAGGGTCGAAGCCTACTGGGGCCAAGGGTCTATTTCTGAAAGGAAGGCTCGACCCCGGTATGAGAGGCAACGAAGGAACGGGGTCGGTTTTTAGTCTCCCGCTCCGCCCAAGGGCGGATGATTCTATCCACCAAAAAAAAAGTCCTTCAGTTGCATGTATATCATAAACAATGCATATCTTCAGGTTACAGCCCCAATCGATGTACAACGTCATGACAGACTGCGAGATATCCACTCAAACTGCAGACTCAGTGCTAGAGCTTCGTGACGAGGATGCCGAGGAAGTAGCCAAGCTCGTACTGAAGGCCCCTGCATTCTTAGGACTGTTGGCAGACATTGAGCGGTCCTGTGAAGTGTTTGAGCTAAATCTGTCGCCGGAACACCCGAATGTCAGCATTGTTACATATGGCATGCAGGTAATATTATTTCCAGGGCTGCAATATTGTTAGTAAAACTTACCTTGACCCTAGACCGCAAAGGGCAATAATATCACAATAGATATAGAGTATTAGCTGCAAACCAGTACAAGCAAATAAATTACAGATTAAAAAGTATATTTTCAAAATAGTTTCTACAACCGTTTTCTACATTTATGTAGGTATTTAAACAAAGTAAAAATGAAGGTTCCAAAGCCAATTTTTTTTTTTTAATTATTCTTAGGCTCGCGTTTGACCACTATCTCACCTGATGGTAAGCGACACGCACCTTAACCACGTGCGGTTGGTCACATAGTTCACCTCAATAGAGTATCAATTAGGGCGCTTTCAAATTAGGTAGTCGGTCGGCACTTTGCGGCTAATTTGAAGGCGTCCTAAGAGCCGGGCTCTTATTTGTTTCTTTCGCGCCGCATCGCTTCGTGTTCGCACTGAATCATGTAACAGTCACTAGTCTATTTCTTCTATCGCAGGACCGATCCTGCATTGACATGCCGAAATCTTCAGACATGGTTCAGAGTTTTAGTTGCGAATCACCCGTCACTCTGAGGTACCAGCTACATCACATACGAAGCATTATGAAAGCACTCGCTATATCTACCAAGGTATGATCATATTTATTTTTAAAACATTAGCATTCTCTTGGTGATGGTGAGCTCATAACTCGAGACACATGTGAGCCTGCGTGGCATAGTGAAATCTTCTCAATGAATTGTGTATTTCGTTTAATAAATGGTAATTAACCTTTTTAACGCCATGCGCAACGCATGAGAAGTCGATTATGCTTTTTTCACCAAGCCTTTTATTTGCTATTAAATACCTACAAAATGCAAATATGAATACTAAAAAAATCAAGCTTAATTTTGGTTCAATTTAATTAAGTGATATACGGAGATGATGACAGTTGTTTTTTCAATAATACACCATTAAATTTTGATCGTTTTAATCCCGTGGAGGGTCGATTCTGTAAATGAAATACTATCGATTTGTAAAGATAAAATTAAAAAATAAAGTACTTTTTAAACTCAAATTAATTAATAAATAAATAATTTACGCATGTACAAAATTAATTTCTTTACCACATCCTTACGTTTCGTATTATTTGATTGCAGGTCGTGCTCAGATGCAGCTCAAACGGCCTTATGTTACTACAATTAAAATTAGAAAAAGAAGACCAAAGACAGATGTTCTCCGAATTTTACATAGTCCCGTTACTAGACGATTGACCCGCTTGCATCGGATTGGTCTGACAAGTATTTTCGTGTCCTATTCGCCAGGGTCGTGTGTTTGCGACTGGGTACTCCATCTCATTTAGCTGCGCGAGCTTGCGGACAGCGAGCAATGGGTAGCTCGCTATCCGACCGTTCGGTAACCATCCGGACCAAGCCCAGGTCGTCGACGTTGTCAGGAAACCGTAGGGACCCAGCAGGGTCGAAGCCTACTGGGGCCAAGGTTTCTGAAAGGAAGGCTCGGCCCTGGTATGAAAGACAACGAAAGAACAGGGTGGGTGTTTAGTCAGTAAGAGTCTGACACTATCTCCCGCTCCGCCCAAGAGCGGGAGATGTCATTGATGATTTTACCCACCACAAAAAAAAACTCGTTTAGCTCTTTAACCCCTAAAGTGACAGAAGAGCTGACGAGATGGAGTATTTGGTCGTGGATGTGCGAGTATGGTCCTGGCGGAATAAATGCGAGTATTTGTCGGATATGTCCGACGTAAGCGGCCCATAGGTTATTACTGTTACTAGACTTTTTTTTTTAACGAAATAAAAAAAGACCTTTCAAAATATATTGACTATATTTCGTTCTCAAAAAATTACATACAACTTATAAGGAATGTTTGTTAAGTAAACACTGGTTGAACGGTTATTCAGACATACAGATTGTCAATACGATTTGGTTTGGCTTTCACTTACAAATTTAGTCTACTTAAGTCTAATTTACATTGTTTCCAAGATAAATTTTATTTAGATGATCACAGAGCACGAAATCAAGTCAGCAATGTCTAGAGACGCCATTTTTTTTAAAGAGAATCATTGACCCATATCAGGAATAACAACTGTATCGTGCGGACCCGTCCAGACCCGGAACACCTATTTGAATGCTATACAAATTGTACTGCGCGGGAATCGAACCCGGGTACGCGGCTCAGCAGCCAATCCCTCAACCACTGCGCCAACCGAGCCGTCCATTTCTAATGATATTCGTACCTAGGGTTGTCAGGTATCCGGATAAAGCAGGAGACGCTTAGGTTTTTTGATTGCGTGTACAGTTTGGCCGACGGATCTTGGCGCGTCTGTAGTTAGGCTCTGCGAACTTTAGCGCTTGTGCACTCGAAAAAAATATAATGGTTTGAAAAAATAAATGCCCATAGCAGATGTTATTGCTGTTAACAACTGTTATTGGCATTTATTTTTAAAATTCATCTATTTGGCGCGCTTATTTTGACGCCAAAATTGTGGCCAAAGACGGAGTCCGTTCTGACCGCCTTTTTTAATATGACCATTTTTTTTTTTACAATATTAAGGGTGTTTTTATTATCATGCAGATTTCATCACTCATGCGGGACTGCCCCCCCCCCCCCCCCGGCATGCGTATTCCCCGCATTACAAAACTTGTATGAAAAGGACAAACGCATGCGGAGCCAATCCGCATGCGTGAAGAAATCCGGATGATAATAAAAACAGTCCATGTGTTGATTTCCGCTCCACTCACAAGTAGATATAATTATCATTTATGATCACTAAAAACAATACATTATAAAAAGTTAACGGTGTCCGGCCAGAGACAATTATTACCGTCCTGCCTCTTTAATTCTATAGCAACTCTATGAACTTGTCTGCAAACATCGATTCTACGAATAAAATTGACGAGAAAAACGTCAGTTCGGTGTGTTTCACTGGCTCGTGATGGCGCTATTGTTTCTTTTTTAATTTTTATGAGTGACCTCTCACAGGTCAACCGAATCCAGATCTCAGGTTGTCATTTGCTTAACCGGTCTAGCCTGTGGCAACTTTAATATAATTTAGGGCGTCTCTAGGGGAAGACAGCTAAGGACAAGCTGGAGGAAGGACAGCAAAGGACGGGCTGGAGGGAGTACAGTTACGGACGGGGTGGATTGAACATTAGTGCCATAGTTGTTACGCGCCGTCAAAATCTATGAAAACACTACCACTGACACGCAGGACACGCTTTTATGTAAATTGTGGACAAAGCGTCTCTAGCAACGGCCGCTGAGACGTACTCTGTGTTCTGTGACTATGATGACGTTTTCGAGAACTAACAAACATGTTATATAATTTTGTTAATGAGTTAATACCTTATAATGATCGTTATCAATTCCAACAACATTCAATTTTACACATAATAATGTTTACACTAATTTATTTTTATTCTAACATCAGTAGTTTGATTTCCTTGAGGACTTTTTTTAATTGATCGAAATGGAAAGTTCATCATTTCGTGATCATCGATATACAAATTGCACTTTTAATTCACATTGTCTATGTAACATATAGTTAACACTTAGCAACTTTGTTCTACTATTTTTCAGTACAATTGATTTTCGTTATGATAGTTTTCCATAAACATACATACATACATTAATATTCTAGTCGATAATTACAATACAGACGAATAGTGTTCCGATACTGACCGGATAATAGAATAACATTGCATAGGAGGAAAACGATATGTTTCCTTTTTGTACCTACCTACACAGATAAGTGACTCGGATTTAGAGCTCATTTACACGAGGACAGTTACTCGACCGTCATGAAGCAACTATGTCCATGCGAGACTGGCCAAGCGATTATCGCACTTATATTTTTGTGTACAAGCGTTATCTCCCTGCGCATTGTTATCCACGATCGGCGCAGAACGTTTGTCTCTGAAATATTTCTAAGTGTTTACGCTTGCAAGTGACAAAATCTCACAACACAATTATATAAACCAATCAATCAAATCAACCATCTCTTAGCGGCGCGCCTTTGCAGTATAACCCGACTCGAATGCCGTGACGGCAAAAGGCATGACACTGTAATGCCGTGACGCGCTCACCTCACTACGGTTTTTGATTTCCTTGTGTGTGCGCGTGTATTAACATAAGATGTATATTTCGCTTGCACAGGCCGATCCGTGACAGACAATTTTTTTCTCATAATCGCCGATTCGATGCACGTAACTCGATTCGTGTAAATGAGCCACTAGTTTTTTAGAGTTGACAGTTGGAAAGTATGGAACATCAGTAATACGATGTATTCCATCTACTTATGATTTATCATTACAATCAGACTAGCCCCTGTATTCATTCTTGGTTTCGTTTTAAAGCCTCTTAGATTTACGAAAACTGCTGAAAAACTTAGTAAACATTTTCGCATGAATAATTAGTTTTTGTTTTATTTTTTTATAAATATTATAATAAACAGTAGCCGCAGCTTCTCACGGGTGTTACAATTTTTTTTCTATTTTGTCTACTATTATATGCATGTATTGCACATCTAAACCCTCTTCATGAATCACTCTGTCTATTGTTGAAGTTCCCATGAAAATCCGTTCAATAGTTTCCGAGTTTATCGCGAACACACAGACAGAAGTGGGGAACTTTAAGCAAGGATTACTGACACAAGTTTTTGGCTCCTTATAAGCATTGCAAAGAATATTATTCAATTACTAAATATTTTTAATATTTCGTTTATTTAAGGGGGCAGTTTGGCAGTGAAGAATACAATAAATTGGTAGTACTTAATATCTAATACATTAATTTAAGTACATTCAATACGTAACATAGATTTGGCTAAGCCTTATGACAATTTAATTAATTCTAGAATAAATATACTAAACCTATTGCACAAATAAATAATTGCGGAATAATCTGGCCATATGCAGGGCCTGATAACTACGAGTCCGCCAGTGGTAAAGCTTGAGCCTCTTGATCAGAACGCACAACGCTGCGTGCATTTGGTACCGGATTCTTAACACATTAAAATACTAAGAATGTCAAGTTTATCCAGTTAATACATCGTCAGCCTAATGAGAGAAGTATCGTTACTGGCGTCTACTAACTGTGCCCGCATACGGGATATATCGTATACGAAATATCTCGTACTTAGGTACCAGCAATATAACTTTCATATTATCTAATGAAAATTAATATTGCTGGTGTCAAACGTAGAAAACACTACCGAGTTTTCTCGTAGGTGGCATGAATAGAGAAATCACCTACGAGACATCTCGTAGCTGCCATTCAATGTGCTAATGCTTCTCACTACTTTAGGCGTTTTCTATACGATTCGACGTCCGGCACAGCATGCAAGAGACCAAAGCTTTAGTTGGACTAGGCGTAGTGATTGCAAACCACTGACCTCTGCTATGTATGACACTGGATTGGCTGCCGTCAAAGTGCTTTTGTGCCCATCTGATATTCGGCCTGTTGGTGCTGTCGGCCGTAGCGAGTGTTTACGGTACTAAAACTAGTAATGTTGCGCCGCATACAATATACATATGACTTAATTTTTCATAGATTTTATATAATTGCTGAAGCAGGAATAACACGGAATTCGAACGAAATACCAAAATAATTTAGAGTAATGTTCACTTGCATTTAATCCAAATTAGTTCTCTGGACGCTCGCGAGTGGCGCTGCTTCAAATAGGCATAAAAAATGAGCTGTCAAACATATGGGACAGCTTGTCCAGTGGTCTATGTTGAGGTCAGTGTTGCAAACATTGAAGTGTTATTTTTATAGCTGAGTTTTCAAGTGAGCAGTTGGGCTTAACTATCATCATATGACTTCTCACGCGAGTAAAACGTGTTATCGTAGTCCTCGCAAAAGGCAACTGAAGGAACACACGTTTTAGACAGTAAAAGACATTCTCTATCGCTCTAGCCAGAGCGGGAGAAGTCATTTGATGATTTACTACCTAAAAATGGCATAAGATACAATGGATCCTTCTTCGTAGATATAGAAACCAGGCTAATAAATAAATATAGCCTGAATTAGCCGATCGTAGAAGTCTCGGCCTAAGAATAACAAATGAACTACATTTTGATCTGCAAAGTTATGTTACACAAATTACATTTGTAGTTCTTAAACTATGTCAGATTTTTATCTGACAGTCAAACTAATTTGCCTACAGCTTCACATTCAATTACAATATTATTTTCCTATAATCATACTGTGGAGTAGAACCATCCAGCATTCACATTATACAACCTAACTACCCGATTTCACTTTGTGCTTACGAAGACCTTAACTAGGTACAAATACTAGGTAGAAATGTGTCGGATATAAATACACATATTTACTTACACTTTTTTAGCAAAGTTGTAACCTAAGCCCGTTTACACGTATCCAGTATTTAGAAGATAAAGTCTATAGTCCAATTTATTTAGTGACAAGAAACATGTAAACGACTGACCCGAATGAGTTTACACTTTTAAAGTCACTAAAATGTACCAGAAACGTGTAAACGAGATTTTAAGGACCACACTACACTTGTCAACATGACACTTCGACGAACATCTAAAAATGGCTGACAAATATAAGGGCTCAAACTGCGTAAAGCGGACGCTGGCGCGTTCCCATACAAATCCATCGCACAGAGCCGGCCCCCTGCGCTCGTTTTGCTAAGTAATAATACATTAAGTTCTCCATCAATACGACTATATGCACACCTTAAATTTGAACTAGCGACATTGCATAGGTAATAAATCCGGTTTCCGCGACGTGGACCGTCCGCGTGAACACATGCACTTTGTTACGCGACGGCTGCCCGTCGCGGGCGTCCGCTTTACGCAGTTTTGGCCTAATGTCCCTTACTTCGTCGTAATAATCAATCTAAACCCATCAGTCTCGACCTACTGTACCTAGAATTTACTGTAAATGATATACATTGACTTGTGTCAGACACATACAAATATTGGCTAAACCTACAGTGTGTTTTTTCTTTTATATCTTATTTGTCAACAAATATGACAAAAATTTGGATTTTTACCTTTTGGTAATATACAATACATAACATTATAATAATACAAGGCTCCCCTAGGACATTTACTAGGGTGGGCGCTATAGTACTAATCTTCAATCAAAATTCATCTCGTATTTGTTCAACAAAAAAGATCCGTCATAAAAAACACAGTTCACACAAGACTAATAGGTACAGTACCGTATTCGTTGCAGCAGAGAGCCCTGTTGATCGTGCTCAACACTCCGCTATTCGCTCCACAGCAGGTTGATTGTTACACAAACGTGTACTGGTTGTCCACGGCACGGATGTCGTGGTGGGCCCCGCTAGCGACTAGAAGAGCTTCGAGCTCGGCCCGACGCATGCGGACATCGCTGCCGTGGGTCACGTCCAACTGGGGAATGAGGTACCCATAAGTATTGGGAGAAGGGGAATTAGATGGGATATTTTTATGTTGATTGTTTCGAGGTTGAAAAGTAGGATATGGAACCAGACAGGGACAGTTTCAATGATTGTTTTTATTTCATACGAGCACGCTCTAGACCTCGGTCTCTGCTGATGGTAAGCGACGGATGAGGTTATAAAACCTATTTCGTCTTCAGCCAGTTATTAGTTCGAAAGCACTACTTTTTCTATGCTGGATATACAGCTACGGCCAACGAATACAATCACAAGCCATATATAAAAGCATAAATATAGTAATAAAAAAAAACTTACCAATAATGAGTATGCTTGCAACACAACACACAGTCAAAAAAAAAAAAAAACGAAGAAAAAAACCACAGCAAAATAAAAAACAAAGCCATTCCATAGAATAAAGTTTAATAATAAAAAATTTACAACCAAGAAATTAAAATTAAAGCTCGGAAGAACATGATTTTGTACAAATTATAAACAATATAAATTATATTCTAAGTTCCATTGTTAGTACATTATATTAACAGTCCATTTTATCAAACTTGGGTTATGATGATAAATAAATTCTACAATAATAAAGGAATAATTGGGCCCTAGAACGAATTTCTTGAAAAATTAATCTGTCTAAGAAAATCTATTTGATTTTAGCTGTTTTATAAATACTAGGAACTACAATTTGTTCTGAATTAAGTTAAAATGACTGGATAAGACTACCACGAAAACAGTGTTTAATTTCAATGAGATTATTTTTGATAAAATAGATCTCGATTCATATCGTTAACCCCTGGGACGTCAGGGGTCATTGAGAAGGCATTGACCCCCTTTATTAAAATCAATAAATAAATAACAAAAAAAATATTTTCAGAATTTTTCTAGGAAAAACAAAAATATAGAAACCTAAATTTTCGGCCAAATAAATTTCGTAAAAACGTGTGTAAAAAACGACAATCTGATTTACTTTCTGCCAACACTACGGAAATATAGTATTTGTTTTTCTATCGGTTTCTTTTAAGTTGCTAAAACCAAACTATTCCTTTGAAAGCCCAACTAACTCGGGTATACTACTAATATAATAGATACCTACATAACTGCAATTTATTGTTAGCTTCCTAACAAAATCAATGAAACGAATTTGTGTCCTACTACACTTACAATACGTACTAAGTTTAAATGCGATTATTTAATAGAACATGTGATTCCTTTACACCTATATCTATATAGGCACTTAAGTATACACCTAATATCATATAATATCTTAAATTTTATTTATTTTAAATATGACGTTTAAATAAATTTACATTTATTGTCATTAAATAAATAAAATGCACGTACAGGAATCGTGGGTACAAGAGTAATTAAACTTAATCGTAATATTTGTTCGTAATAATCATTTAATCAAAAACCGTCTTTAAGTTCTAGTACATAAGAGCTACTTTTTAAAGCTATAAACGTAGCTATCTTAAATTAAAGCATGGACACCATATGATTATTGGCAAAGATTGGCGAACTGTTTTAATAGATTAAGTTCTATTTTAATATTGTTTTCTAATGCGTACAAGTGATTCACTTATTGGCCCACGTCCCATGATGGTTATCATTTAAAAAAGGTCTTAATATATTAACAAATAAAGTATATTTTCGAAGAATTCTAAATTATACTTGGAATTTAAATCTTGATCATTTTAGTAAGCCGTGGGCCACAAATGAGTATGAGAACAAACAATGCTGAGCAAATATAACTACAAGCTACATACTAACAACATCAATAGCAACAAAATATGAACAAACGCTACTTGAAGGCGAAACATTACAAAAAAAAAACATTTATATGCATAAATATAACATACTCATGCTTCGAAAGTAGCATGTTGTGTATATTGAAATACCCACACTTTTGGGTAAAATTGTCAAAAGCACAGCGTGGAGCAGTATTGAGCCTCAAAAGTATCATAAATCAACGCATTTGTACTCCATTCGAAATAGGATTAGCCGTTAAAAACAAACTTTTTTTTAGTATCCGTTCAACCGATTTTAGCTTTTAATGGGTAGGTGGAATGATAATGGCGGCTGCAGTAAGTAGTTGGTATTGCAACCACATTTTTGCTTTTAATGCTGTCCTTATGCCTACGGAATAGAAGTCAAAATCGGTTGGACAGATATTAAAAAAGTTTAATCTTAATTCGAATGGAGTATAAGATGAAAGCCACAGGTTCGAGCGTGTAAATGATCCCGCGAGGTGGCGCTAAACTCAAAATTTTCAGTTTCAAGTATAGCTATATACTTAAGCATTATAGCTATACTAGATGAACAGTTATAATTTAATTAGATAGATTTTGAGGCAGTAATTTGAGTTTCAATAAAGTGGAATGTCCGATTTGCGCGAATACTATTTATTACCTTATTTTATTACTGCTCTCATTAGGGACGGCGCCATCGCCTCGAATCCCATGATTCGAATCGAAAGTCTAAAGAATCGATACAATAACAAATCGAATTCTAAAAGATAGATCTGTAAGTTACCATGTGGGTACTGACTCCTAAAAAGAATACATCTATCTATCTATCTAGTGCACTCATGTTTCATGACTGGTGAGTAATCGGATGTACCACATTCACATAAAAATGAGCTTGAGGAAAAATGTGCTTTAAAAGTTTTTAAATAATATGCTTGCATTTCACAGGGAAAATATTGAATCTCAATTCATTTATTTTTATTTCAAGCAAATTTTTGTATGAATATAAAAATTAGCTTGAGGTAAATAGGTGTTTTAAACGTTTTTAAATAATAATATGGTTGCATTCCACAATAAAAATATCAAATCTAGATTTCAAGTTTCTGATCCCTATCCATTTTAAAGATCGATTAAAACATCGATCTTCTTGACATATAAAATCGATTCTTCGATTAATCGATTTCAAATCAAAAGACACTAAATAGAGTTCAGCGCCATTTAGTGCCACTGTCTATTGCCACGCTCAGACCCGTACCCTTAACTTAAAGACCATAAAAGACTTGCACATATTTTAAAACAAATCTCAGATCTATTGAGTCTCAAGGCCTTGTTGATTTTTGCCAATTATAATTATATTATAATAAGCCTGTGAACCTTAATCTTTGTCTGTTTTTAAAGCTTGTGGCAATAAGGTTCGGTGGGTCAATATGACTCATAGTTTAAACTGAAATACATTACCTGGGGGTAAATATGACTCATCGAGTTTTAGGAGACTGTCACACAGGTGAGTAACAATAATGCCGCTCTACTATTCTAAATAATCGTAGCTTCATAGACGTGTATGCGTTATTATATGTTCGTACCGCCTATTTGAAGCTTACATGTAAAACTATAAAATTCTGTCGACGAGGCGCCGACGTCGTGCCGTCTTGTCATTGCCGTTTCATCGACAAAGTTTTATAGTTTTGTGTATAAGCTGAAACTACGAGTCCGTGGACGGTAGGGTTAAGTCGGGTTAGGTGTCATAATAAATTGGGCTAACCACATTCGCAGTGATAACTCTCCTCTAGGGAGTAGTAAAAGGCGCCACGGCGTCAGTCAGTAAAAGTCTAACACACTCTCTCTCCACCGGGAGCGGGAGGAGCCATCCTACTTTAAAAAAAGTATCAAAATACACGTGTATTACATACTGTATTGATGGAGACCAGTAACCATGGTAAGCTATTTTCTGTGAGACCGTGCGTTCTGAGATTACGCACACATTACCAATTTTCACGGAATACGTCTACACATACAACGGAGAAACAACCAACCGCCATTTATGAGATAGAAAACTATATCTAATATTGTTTAGCAAAAATATGATGCTGTAATGTCGTCAATGAAAGGCAGAGATCCGGTAAGGACTACTTCATTAAAATTTGTAGCCTATCCTCATACATTTAATCTTTTGACCGCTGGTCATGTCTGTCGTGGCCAACCACCATCACCAATTACCATCATATCAACAATCACCATCTTACAATTGATTACTTCATGATGTGACTAGCCATTTCATGAAACGGTGGTATTTCGGGTAAATGCTTGATTATTTCATGATATGGCCAAACATGGCTGATCGTATCGTAAAATATTTACGTTGTTCACCGGTAAAGTCCACAGTTCCTCAATGTATTCCTGTTTTCTCCCACAAAACATCTTTTTTCCATCAAAAATATTAATTAAAAACTTCACTCTTCTGGGTGGTTTAAAAAAAATACCACGAATGAGATGGCAGGATCTGTGTTCGCTCGCTTCGCTCGCTCACCTAGAATAGGCCCCGCCATCCCCTTCTAACCTAACCTGTTCATGTCGGGGTGCCCAGTTTCTTAATAATTGTGAAAAGTCCATTAATATTTGGCATATAATAAGTATTTTTAGTAAAGAATAAGATTTTTGATGCACCGAAATCCTACATTAGTGATATGGCCAAACGTGGATTGTCATATCATCAAATGTTAACGTTTAAACAATCTGGCCGATTTTAGTTGGCCATATCATGAAGTGATCAATTTCTATGATCTGACCACGACAGATACATGACGTCTAACGTTTGACGTTGATATTTCACTAATGTCATTAGCATAAGCGTTTGTCAGGTGCCTGGACCTGACGCTTCAGTACTGCCACCTGGTGAACGTCATTTTAGAACACCCTCAGGTAATTTATTTATTTGGAGATTTCAGTATTTTCAACTGAACTTCACCTAAAACTCGATGTGTCAAATTCACGGCCGGATATTGCAGTGTAATCAAAAGTGCGTATGTATATGGTCGACTGCTATAATCAAGTGAAAATCAATGAATAGACTTTGTGATGATTCTCGATTGTTTGTAAACAACATTGTGCATTTCGGTATTCATCGGTTGACTGAGCCAATGTTTATTTCTACAAAGAGAAACAATTTGCTAAAATGTCTTGAATATTTTTGATAAAAGTATTCAAAACACAGTAATACTTTTGAAAAATGTCTTTATTTGTTGATAAATATCTACAACACAAACATTATTAAAAATACCTATTTTTAATAATGTTTGTCCTATATTTTTTGTTTATGCGGTGTACAATAAAGAATAAATAAATATTTTTTGATAAATATTTCTATTTTTTTGATAAATATCTTTATTAGTTGATAAATAATATCTTAATTTGTTGATAAATATCTTTATTTTTTGTTAAATATCTTTATTGGTTGGTATACAATTTAACTTGTAAAATGCAGTAACAGGAAAAAAACAGAATTACCAAACAATCGAGAACCATTTAGGCTACCTTATATGTTTAGGATAACTTTCAGTTTCTTGGCCCTAAATCTGTAAAGACAGATGCAAAAAGTAGTAATGGAGGGACGAATTTTACACGTTTTCTACTATTACTTTGAAATAGTAGAATATACTTAGAAAGATTTAGAGGGAAGAAAGGGAAGCCCTTAGTCCACCAATGGGACAATGAAGGCTGTAAATAAATAATAACAAAAACGCTTGGCACTTTCATAACAGTTAACAAAATGCAATGTTTTCATGTTTTGAAATAAAATCTTTAAGATGGCGAGAGAAATCCTTACGAACTAGCGCGTCAATACACCTAAGTCACTTACTCGTTTATTTAAAAAAGTTATCGACTCATTCACTGTGATTGACAAACTAATAATATAAAGGCGCCTGTGAGTTTGTGTCAATGTTACTTTTTCACGCTTGCATGCTCTGGAATAGCACATACGACTTTTTTTCTCGTGAGTATGTTCTTTTTAGACAATCTTCTACTTTCAAGCGGGCAAAGCTAATGGCAGGAACTAATTTATCATAAAGAAGAACAAAGAAACTGCGGAAGGTACACCTTTCCATATATGGTAGCCATAAATTCTTAATCTAAGAAACCATTTGTGCGATGCTCACTTGTTGTCTATTCCCCTCCTGGCACACCACGTACTCGGTCAGCGTGACGTCAGCGGCCCCGCCCGACTCCAGCGGGATCGGGTTCGCTCGGAAGTGTTCGAGCATGTCGTGGACGTTCGGGAACCAGAGATGCTGCACTCGGCACTGGCCAGTCTCGCTTAGGGTCATGCGTAAGTGTTTGGCGCGGCCCTGTGGAAGAACGGTTACGGACGTTACGGTTAATGTCATCATCATTTCAGCCAAAAGATGTCCACTATTGTTCATACCCTTCCCCCTTGTATCACAACAATGAACGGTCCTGTGCGTCTCGCATCCATCGGATTCCCGCGAGGCTCACCAGGTCATCGGTCCACCTTGTGGATGTTAATGTATTTAGCAATGGATCAAGAATTGCAGGACGAACAGACTACTGTCTTAAAATATCTGCTTCCTTTCCACTTTCCTGCTCCACTTTGGTTTGTACACGTTGTACCCAAAAGTGACGCCCCACTCCTGACCTTTGATGAGGTTTATCATTCTATATTATATTTATTTTTATTATGAAACATTATGTATAAACAAACAGTAACAATCTTTCAAACCAAATTTCACGCCGGTAAAGAAGAGCATTATTTTTCGTCATTTCCTCTCTTCTGAGAACGCAACCTGGGGTCTTAAACTGGGTAGATACTTTCTTCCGGTACTTATACAGTTGATCAGTTTAGAGCTGGTTGGTTCATTTAGAGCACAAGTTCAAAAGAAAGACTCCTACAGAAGTCAAAACGCTAGAATACAGACTTCATTCCAACTTACCAACTAAAGATTGTCCATGAAACCGAGCACTTATATAAACCCTCACCTGGAAGTTGAAGGTGAGGACATACTCTCCACGTCGAGTCTCGCTCTGACGCACGAGGTAGCACCCATGGCCGGCCGCCCCTCCAGCTAGGACGCACGCCGCGGCCGCCGCCCGGGCCAATGTGCCGTGGAACCAGGGCCACTCGGCGAGAGATACCCGCGAGGATGACTCGCAGGCTTCTTCTGCTATTGAACCTGGGGGAGATGAGGAGAATAACGATCTTATTAGTATATATTTTTTTAGTTTGAGCTTCCTTCTATGACGGTAGCTAGAATTTGCTGAAGTATACAATGAAAGTGACAATGCTTGGGGAAGACTTATGTCCACCACAGAAAAAAATTTGTTTCTTGACGATGTTTCAGGCACTTATTGGTAAAACTATGACTTCAGAAAATAAATTGCGTTTGTCTTGAGTAGTAGTAACTACGAGAATTTTTGAAAGATCTCCCGTAGTGTTGGAACAAATAGGGCAACTGAAGGACACTGTTGGATTTTAGTCAATAAAAGTCTAAAACGACCTTTCGCTCCACCCTAAAGCAGGAAAACTCATTGGCTGGTTTCTTAGCTCAAAAGAAAAGGACAAACGCAATTGGATAACGCTAAGTTTTTATTTAAATTCGATAGAAAATTCCTGTCAAATGAGAAAGGCCAGCAGTTGCAGGAGTTGTCAACAAAACACATACTTAACATCACCAAAACTATTTAAGTTGATATTTTCCTTCCTTTTGATGTGGCTAACCCTGCCCAGTAGGTACAAAAACTTCACGCCTTATTCCAACGGCTACGCGATACAATGAGGACCAAAACGTAAACTATAGTATTATGCGCCGTAGTAGACAATAGACTGATCGCGTACTACGAGACTACAAGATGACTAGGTGCATCAATGAATAGGTGTATCAATGAGTCGCAACCGTGATTACTCCTAAAGTAAATAAATGCTACTTGCAGGGGTTATTCATCAGTTGTTGAGTTAGTCAAGTTGATGACTGTCTGCCAGTTGGTGTTCCCCAAGATTAGTTTTTAACACGTATGAAAATTATGTAGCGGGGCTCATTTTTAATATTTATTTGGAAAAAACACGGTATAAAAAAGTGTTACAATACAAAATGCTGCAAAATTAATTAAGTTCCGTTTTTTTTTCAAATAAAAAACAAGAAACAGAACATAAGAACAAGAAATTGTCAAAAAAAAGTAAAAAACTCAAAAAAACTGGGCAAGTGTGAGCCGGACACTGAAGCTTCCGTACAAACTTATCTATGAAAACAGTTCAATCCACGAATCGAGTCTCAAAGATATTACAAAAAAGTTTTAACTACAAATTTACAGTTTTTAGATTTTTTCCCAAACTATCACTACTATTGACATAAACGGCAATATTTTTTTTTCCATCAACTTAGAAGTTCGTTTTTTTTTCACAGCTTCAAGCGACAGCAGAATTGATTACATGGTTTTAATTTCAACTCGATACCTTCACGTTTTCTCGAGATAAAGGGTCTTGAAAGACAGACAAAGTGATCCTATAAAAAATAAAATAATGTTTAATTCGGATAAGCTACATCCATAAGGGTTCCGTTTTTTCTTTTTAAGGTTCAGGCATACAACAGAGATGGCGAGTTGTTCCCCTATCTTCTTCATGAATACGCCCTTCGGCGTGCCAGGGTAGCGGTAACTCTTCCGAGCAATCTCACAGCCTTGGCAAACTAGTCGTCATTAGTTCGGCCAAATAATATGTATAGTAAAAAAAGTGCCTTAAATGTAAAATAATATTAAGCTACTTTTTGACGTAGCCCGGAAAATCGCCAAATAAGTGGCATTGGGCAGGGCACATTGCTCGCAAAACCGATGGCCGTTGGGATTGTAAGGTTCTGGAGGGTAGCACTGATAAACTGGTAAGGGTTACGGAAATCCCATGGATGCGAGACGTATGAGACCTTTCATTGTAGTGACACTTGGGGGAGGCCTTTATCCAACAGTAGACATCTTTCGGCTGAAATGATGATGATGATGATGATGATGACTTTTGATGACTCTTGACTTAAATAAAACAGCAATTTTACCTAATTCACCCTCTTCAGGAGTATCAGTAGCTAAGTCAATATTGCTAGTGCTGGCGGGCAGGTCCCTCCTCGGGGGCAGATCGGGTGGGGCTGGTTCGGGCATTCCCGGCAGCGCGTCGGGCGGGGGCTGCGTGGTCGGCGGCGACCGCATGCAGTACTTGATGGTAGCCAGCCAGGACTTCATGTCATCTACATCTGCAGCTTCTATTACGTATTCCATGTTGTTATCAGCCTGTAATTCAGTTGGTATTGTTAGGATTTAGTGGAATATTGCCAATTATTAGTAGTCACTGTTGTGTTATTGATATATATCATTGAGTTAGTACATATGTACTGACTCAATTTTGGCCATAAACTTAGTTGGATTGGCTTCCATAATATGCATGTAGGTACTTATTGGTTACATACATCATCCATTTATTGGTTAATATTGAGGATATTTATGTATGTGTGGATAAGGATGTTAATGTGTCTTACCTGTTTTTTAAATTAAAATATATATATCAGACCATAATCCATATTATAATCACATCCTTTATAAACTATGTTAGTAAAAGATACATTAAATCTTAATTTAAATATCTAAAATAATACAAGATAATTTTTTCACGACAATGATAACTAATGCCATGCATATGAAAGTATGTATGGCTAAGTGCCTCACTGCTGTGCTGTGATACAATATTTCTCAATATTTCTTTGTAATATTTGTGTGTTTGGTTGTTGAATTGTTACTTAGCCTTCCTCTCTCCTAACTTTGCTGTGCCCGACAGGGTCCATATTGATCTTGCAATATTTCATACCATCTATGTACATAATATGGAATGCCATAAAGTATTGAGTATTAAGTCCAATGTCGTTGTATAACAAACCTACATAACAAGGAAAGAAGAAGAAAATTACTACAGACTTGGATAAGGAAAACAACACCCCTTTTTTCCATAGAAGTAAACTAATTCCGTAATGTAGGAAATAAAATATTGTTTTACTGTATCAGGGTTGCATAATTTGTGCAGAAATCAATTTAATATCGAAATGTTGAATAGGATCCTTATAATAACAAGTCCAATAGATAAGATACAGGAAACCAAATTAAATATTTTGTATGTGCTATAATTATTTGTAATACTAGAGATCCTGACAGAAGTTATCTTGTACATGAGCTAGCTCTTTGACAGAATATAAAATTGAAAATCTGATTGCAGGACCACCTACCAGCTCAGATTTGACGGGTCCCAAGAACAAAATCTTATCTAAAATCAATTTTATTACTTATTCACAGAACTTTAAAATCTCATACGAGAATTGGATCGATTGCCATGTTGTGACGTCACGTCATTTCGTCGAAGAAATTTCGGTAAAATTGAAGAACTGGATTCTGATTATTTTTTTTTCGTTCACAGTTCGTAAATAAATTAAATTTTAAAAAGTTCTTGTTTTGCTCTCCGTTTAAATACTTCGATTTGACAGTATGACATGACGTCATAACATGGCAATCGATCCTATTCTTATTTGGAATTCATTATATACGATTTTGTTGTTGGAGCCCGACAAATAGTGTTTTTCAACTGTTCACTGAGTAAAATTTCTTCCAAATTTGTCAAAGCGTCTAGAAAGAATTAGGTGACAAACACACATACACCTTCAGCTTCACCTCATGACCTTTCCTTTTTAATAGTCATAGTCCACAATAAAGAGTTTCCTTAACTCAGAAATAGTATAACTTTCTATTAGTGAAATATTTTTATAAACTTTTTATTAAGTCAACAAAATCCCACTGCATGTCTATATGCAATAAACTCAGAAAGTACTGAGTGGATTTTCATGTGGTTTTCACCAATAGACAGAGTGATTCATGAAAAATTTTTAGATGTATAAATGTATCTCCACTACAATATTTATATTTATTATTTATATATTAAAGATAAACTGATAATTTCAAAGATTCATACCATGTGTGTGAAGCTGGGGCAGATTGCTAGTTAAACTTATAAGATCAGATATCAAGGATTAAAAAAAAAACATTTACAAAATACTTGTGATAGTAAAATAAATATCATAAAAAAATATTCTTTGGAATAGAGTTTAGCCAAAATAATTACACCTGTGTATTGACGGTGTTCCTTATATGATGAGTAAGCTGTGTGCACAATGGGATTTCCAACATGCAACTACTACATTCATTTTATAAGGAACTCTTGCTGTTGTTATTTCTTTTTTAGCTATAAGATTGACCATTTTAAATAATTTTAAGCTCCTATTGTAATCCATAATGACTAACTGTCTGTCTTAAAAATATTTTGATGCTTTGAAACATAGAAATATAGACTATTTATCATTGTCATTAAATGATACAAAAGCAATAACCCACTCCTGACGGCCCTGGGGTTCACTTTCACATTAGCCATGGCTCCAGTAGGCTTCGAACCTGCTGGGCCCATATGGTTTGCTGTCATCTCCTTGACGCGCGCGTGGAACAATATGCGCTGTCAATGACTTGGCCCCGATCCAGACAGTTATTACAGGACAAACTGATACTGATAATATTTAAAAATCAAATTTTTTCATACTACAAGTCATATAATTATTAAGAACTTTGTAGCTATTCCTATTGATTTTTAGGAATGATAGTAGAAAATTATACTTTTTAAGTTAGGTACAGGAAAATCTTAACAAATAATATAATTATAAAATACATATACAATATGTTGTTTTTGATATCCCTAACTCAAGATTTATATTCTATAAGGAAAAATAATACTAAAAGTCCTAGAATTGTGGTCTAAAAATGGTTGGTTTTGAAGAATCATAATTAATTTAGGTCAAAAATTGTCACCTATATTGATAAATCTTTTCTTTTCTGACCTAGTTGTCTTTTGATAAAATCTATTATAAACTTACTACATATATGTATTGTATGGAAAATGAAAACAAAAAAAAAATGACAAATATATGCCAGTTGATTATATGATATAGTCTCATTTATATCCTAGAATTATAGGATATCAAAAAAATCATGTTTTTTTTTTTTTTTAAATCATGTTGGTATATGTTACTTGTAGTACCATTTACAAACTTCATATTTTTTTTTTATTTCATATTAACTAGTGCTTGAATGCAATCCCACCTGATGGTAAGCAATGATGTACACACTAGTTTATTAAGAGCTATTCTTCTATTTTTCATATCCTGGTAGTTACTCAAGCCCCAAGGGAACGCACTATTATATTCACACACCTATTGACTTTGTATTGTCTCTTTAATTGCAGTATTCAAATGATTAAAGGATATGAAATTGTAAATGTTAATAAATGTTAATTATTGTTGGTACCATAAAATCATATTTCTCACTTCAACTAGTTGACAAGCTGAATGGAGACTGAAAGACCGCCCATTGTACACTTAGTTTTAAAAAATGTTTTTGTAGACATTCTGAGGTGTGCAATAATGTATATAATTAGTAATATAAGACAAATATTTTAAACAATTACCTTTAATACAAAAGTATTTTCATGGTCAGGCATCTCCAATGCAGTAGTTTCCCGAGCCTCTGATATGAGGAAACAGAACACTCCACTGCGAGGCTTCTGTGCCTTTGGAGGAGAGTAGAACTCCAGCATATATCCGCCAACAGTTTTCACTAACGCTAGCCTGCATCGCTCCCACTTCTGAGGACCACTTGGCTGCTCCAGGCTCTCAGGAGTTAAATAATTTACCAAACCTTCCTTCCTACATTCTACTACTATTTTAGCTAATTTAGTCTTGTTGTGTTTGTTCAGATTTGATGAAAGCTCCACCTCATCCGAGTGTTGCTTGTGAAATAACCCCTTTCCACGTCGCAGACCCTTGAAAGATAACCTTCGGAAAAATGGCTTGTGTTGCGTTTTTGGCGAGTCCGTATCTTCTGAGTAGTCGCTCTCATCGTGACCCGTGTGCGTGCCATTAGGAAGCTTGTGTAGAGCTTTCAGCTTCCCGATTTCATACTCGAATTGTTCCGAAAAACATTCAACGAATTTCTTCAGCAGGTCCTTGTGAGTAGGCTGCGGTCGGGCCGTGGGGTCGTTGGCGCCAGTGTGTACGTACTGCAGGCAAGCCTTGGCGAAGTCCTGAGCGGCGTCTTTGGCCTGACGCTCGCAGAACTCGACCCATCCGTCGGGATCGCCGTCGGACGGGCCCGCCATGGCAAGCAATTTCTTTAACAGCTCCACTTGGAAGGCGGAAATTTAATACACCACATTAAACACTATAACTAAACAATGACGATTCACTATTTTTCGGCTTATTACCGAGTTTCATGCCAATTTTGTAATCAAAATAAATTTCACGATGCTATCACAAGTTTTCTCGCGAAAACAAGTTTTGTTGCCATACATGAAAAATAATGGATTTAGGTTTGTTTGTTCTCTGTCTAATTAGTAATATTCTACTGATAATAAAATAAATAACCAAAATCTTATGAATTAATTATAGATTTTTAATAAAATTGTTTAATTGTGTTATCGTTAATTTTTGTTTAGTTAGTTTAATTTTATCATAATTTTCGTTTATGCTACCTAAACTACATTATCATAGTCAGATGACAGCACTAATCTTAAAAAGTTTTTCTTAACAAAAACTAGATGGTGCTGATTTTAATAGTTTGTATCTCTGAATGTAGATGGCGTTGCTTAAAATAGTACTTGTAGTTAAATGTAGATGACGCTATTAATAGCATTATAGAAACATTTGTCTTGACATTCAATTTAAAACCTAATACAAGTCACAAGGATTTTAGATAATAATATCCTATATAATTTGGGAAAGTCAATACATAATTGACCCATTACACTAGTTTACATGAGTTTTGTTCATGAAATGGAATATAGTTACCTATACGGTTACGTTACTTTCGGTATACCATCTCTGAAAAAATAATGAATAACATTCCAGCACGTGATTTTTTTTAAATATTTGTATAGAAGATTTTTACAAAAAACTACATTAAACAATAGACAGTTATAAAACCGGCTAAGTGCCAGTCGGACTCGCGCACGAAGGGTTCCGTACCATTGACTGAGTAAACAACAGAACAACAACAAAATAGGCAAAAATGGCGTTTTTTGTATGATATATAAATAATTATTTAATTTTAATTTTATTGTTTCATTTATTTATTTCCTATACTTATTTGATACATTTTAAAATATTTATTTAAACACAATCACCGTTAAATTTTGGTCGTTTTAATCCCGCAGAGGGTCGATTCAGTACATGAAACACTATCGATTTATAAAGATAAAAATAAAGTAGGTACTTTTATTTTTAAACTCTAGTTAATATAGGTACGCACGTACGTAATTAATTTCTTCAAGTAAACGAGTCAATGACCTTGTAGGTAGTTGTCGGCCGTTGCGTTGCGGCCTCGCTCAGCTCACGTTTACTTGAAGAAATTAATTTCGTACATGCGTAAATTAATTCGAGTTTAAAAAAGTACCTACTTACTTTATTTTTTAATTTTATCTTTACAAATCGATAGAGTTCCATGTACCGATTCGACTCACCGCGGGATTAAAATGACCAAAATTTAACGGTGTCTATACATGTAATATAAAAAATATTACATTATATACAGTCTAAATAAAAAAACATTCAAAAATATAAAAAATGGTATCCCACCGGTATCGGGAACAGGGTCCAAGCTACCGCGCTCAGGGCTCCAGAGAAAGGAACCTCCTGACTATTCGAGCCGTGTCCAGAAGTACCGCTTTCTGAATCAAGCCCTTGATCCAGCCGACTAACTAGAGCCTCCTAAGGTGCTGGTCGAGGCTCTTGGCTATTAAGCCATTGGCTGAAACGACTATCGGTACAATGATCGCCGAATCCACTTCCCACATGTCAACAACTTCGCGAGCCAAGTCAATGTACTTAATTTGTTTGTCTTTCTCGGCATTCAAGAGGTTCTCGTCATGCGGAACGGGTATGTCAACAATCATTGCACGCCTCTCGCTTCGGCCCACCACCACTATATCAGGCTTATTAGCTACAATAGTCCTGTCAGTGATGATAGACCGATCCCAGTACAGTGTGATATGAGTATCTCCATTTATGAAGTACTGGGTCGAGCTCATACCTGTAGTACCTACGGCACTTCCGGTTCCACAACAGAGTATTTCAGAGCAAGTTGCTGATGGATAATCCCGGCTACAAGGCTAAGTATGTCTATGCAAGTACTCTCCGTTAGCAAGACGAGAACAACCAGAGATAATGTTACGAATTGATTCTCTCGGACGATGACATGCCCGACAGATGTCAACCGTGCGCCGTCCTTCACAACAAATTTCCGGCAGTAATTCGTCATGATAACTTCGTCCATAATTGCACAGACAAAACCTTCGGTTTCCCCAAAGAGGTCACCGAAACGCAGCCAGGCCAGGGACGCCAATTGGGCCCGGAAAAAGCGTCTGTGAAGTTCCTGGCTCTACCATACTCCCCTGCGAACGTTAGTGTCTAGCACTACCGGTTTCCGCCAGTTCGCATTAGTCAGGGAGAGCGGGGTGAGTCCCTTGTCCACTGCCAATACATGATGCATACCCACGTCGGCAGCTAGGAAATATTCCCTGAGACTGCATACCTCGCGGTTGTGTAGGGTCTTAGCATTTAAAAAACCTGTATATTCAAATATAGTATTGTTGAAACCTAACTTAACTTTCTGACTATACATAATCTAAAAAACCTATTTTATATCTGAAAGTTTGTTTGGACGTATCTATGGATCTTTGTTACTTTTTCATGCAAAAACTATTGAATGAATATTGATGATACTTTACAGTAATATCACTTATACTTCAGAAAAATCAGAAGTATATCTAATAGGCAATTATTTATTTTTTGGGGAATTACTAATTCCACGTGGGCGAATCCGAAGTCTACATTACGTACATATTTTAAAGTCAAACTCGAGTTGTGGAGACGGTCGCCTCGTCTCAATTACGTAACTTAGATTGAAATACTACACTATTCTTATTCATTTAATTGGAAATGGTGAAGTTTCGATGTATGCCTTTATCAAATTTTAGAGAGCCCTGACACCCATAACTCAAGTTCAATCATAAAAACACCCTGAGGACACGGTGGAGCACACTGTAGAGTTGCGCCCCGCCTGGGCAGAGCATCGCCGCGCGCCTTGTCCGCGTGGGGGCGATCGGCGGCAGCGATCTCTCTCGCCGGGCCTTGGTTTCGCCGGGTCCAGAGTGAGGTGTAGAGTTGTAAAAATACCGTATAATACCAAAAGGCTATGTATTAAACCGGTATTTTATTATAACTTACGGAATTTTTGGTATTTTATGTATTTTATATTTTGATTCACTTTTTAAGATCCTACAATTTTACGAAGAGTTCTAGGTTAATTAATAAAATGTATTTTAACTTTCGATTGTATTCTATATTTTAGAATGACTAATTCTAATTTAATGACTACATAATATAATTAAACTTCACAAATATTATTACAATATAACATTTCCGTCTAATTTTCATTATTGTGTTTGTTATAAATATTTAAATGTACCGCAAAGTAGGTACAATTTACCGTGTGATCAGCACATCCACGGCTCAACGTTGCATTCGTCGTCGTCGACATGTTCTACCGCGATGTTTTCGCGCCTAGTAGTGTCGTCTCAATTTCGCCTGCGCATTGACGTCATACTTTTTTGTAGTACTAGGTCGTTTCGGGTTTTTCGTAAAACGAAACTTTAAAGTTTTTTTTAAAAAAAAAAGGCCAGTTCTATGAAACAGTTGCATAAAAAAAACTAGTTTACGATACGCGGCATATAAGTTGAACCATAATGGCGATTGACCATAATTGTACAGATTTTTGGGTTACAATCGAAATGGGGGAGAATCTGCGCATAACCATAGCAACGACGGCCATTTTGATTTAACTTAGTTGCAAATGATATCGAACAATTCATGCGTTTCTGTTGTCAATTGATTTTAGATTTCAAAACAAATAAAACGAACGCTTGACCTTCATCAGATAACTAAAGCAAACAAAACTAAATCTTATTGATCTATTACCATTAGAGTATCTTAATTGATTTCTACACAGCTGAAAATAAGAGTCATTTTAACTTACCTACACATAATTCAAACACGAAAACCTAAAAACTTTTAATTCATATTAATTTAGGTCTTATCATAATTTCAACATGGAGTATATTCTCCTATCACATCCGAAAAAACGAGCGAATAGTTAATTTCGTTTAGTCGTTCAGCATTTGTGGTAGTTTCAAGTGTTTTTAACAGCGTAATGTTGGCTAATTGTAAAACTTCGTTCGTTTTTCTTAGAAGAACCGTCCCTTAATGAAACGCCCAGAACTACTTTTATGTAATATATATATAATACAAATTTAAAATACCATTTCATGTTTTATTTTGTGCATTTCCACCGTATTCAGTATTTTAATGATTACTCAGATAAATAATTTACTTAAAAAATATTGACACAATCGATTTATACATAAAATACCGTAGTAAATGGTATAATACTGTATTAAACGGTATTTTTCGTTTTATTCCTTGTGTTGCAAACGGTATAAAACAACACTTACATCTCTAGTGAGGTGTAATGCTAGCAAAGGAGGAGGTCGACCGCATCAGGCAAAGGCAATGGGGCGCTCGCGCCAGCCGCCGCCGAGATTTCGATCCCGATTTCCGGCCACCGTAGGCGCGGGCTTGCGGACGGCGTGCAATGGGTAGCACGCTGTCCGATCGTCCGGTAACCGACCGGACCGAGCCCAAGTCGTCGACGGCGCGTACTATTCCCGCGCGTCTCAAGGAACTGTCAGCGAGCCGTAGAGGCCCAGACTGCTAGCTGCAGGCAGGCAGGGTCGAAGCCTGCTGCGGGCAAGGGCAGCTTTCTGAAAAGAAGGCTCAGCCCCGGTATGATAGGCAACGAAGGAACGCGGTAGGTTTTTTAGTAAGTAAGAGTCTGACACTATTTCCCGCTGCGCAAGGGCGGGATTTGTCATTGAATGATTTTACCTACCATAAAAAAAGTTCAATCATAAAGCTTCGGTGTCAGAGAAGTATAACTCTGTGATAACATACAATTTACCACATTTATGCTTAAGTTAAAGTTCTTACGTACTTACTTCTTGTTATTACTTCTTGTAAAATTTTACATTATTTACATTTTTTGATGATAAAAGGAAGAAAAATCAGTACAAATAATAATCATTTTATGTACCCGTAATTTATAATAATAAATACCTGATACTAATAAGTTATTATCGAAAAAAACATTTTACACAATTTGTCTTTGAGCTAATTAATTTTACTCTTAAAGTTTATAATAAATATCAAATCATTTATTTCAAATAAACCATTTGCAGGCACTTATGAATTGTCAAGGTCGGTCAGTCACAAAAAAGACGAAGCACTCTCCATTTCACCTGACAGCTCCACCAGAGGCTTTACGATTTGAGACACTCTATGCCGAACAGATGTTAATCTAGGCGCAATTTTATTACTTTGCTGGTCCAGCCCCACAACCCCTCGGGCGCCGCCGTACCTACTGTTTGGTTAGCATTTGCATTTGAAAACATAAATAGACAATATTTACTTACATTAAAAAGTCACTTTCTTAACATTATGTAACTTCATGCATTAGCTGCACATTACAATATGTAATAATAATATATCTTTGGTTCAATAAATAAATCTACGAATACTATGTTTGTATCTATGTTAAACCACAATAATATATTGACCACAATTGAAGTAAAGAAGTGAAATGCAGTGTTACTAACATAGTTCTAAATCATATTTAACTACTATAAAAATTATTTAATATAGTTATGTAGGTACGTTAGTTAAGCTAGAACTATACTACGCACACGTGTGCCATGCACGCTGATCTGGGCGCGTTGGTCTCCATAATTTTATATGGAAACTAGACTTGTAGAGCTACACTTGATACACGCCACGCGACGCCATGCGACGTCGTTCTATGTACAAAGGCATGTTACACGTGTGCGTCGGTCTAATGTAGTTCTAGATTTACATAGAGCATTTGAAATAATTATGGGTACTGTTACCTGAATTAAGATTAGATATTTATTATGTGTTTGTATATCTCAAGGACCCTGAGGTCCTGGATCTTTGGAAGGCAATAAGAGGCCGAATCCGACTCACAGACGCTCTATAAATACTTTTCGTGAAAGTTGGTACCAACCGACGAATATATCTGTACGCATTATGCTAGTGCACCTTAGTACAACCCCCGGTTGGTAGCCACTACTATGATACATAAAAAAACAAAGATTTTGACTAGTTGCCAAAAACTATTTTAAGACTAGGTATTTTACTAAATTACTTTATTATTTACTGGATATGTCTTTGACATTATTTTCCCTGGCAGTTGAGAGTATCAGGCTCTAACTTTGACGTTTTACTGATGGCGGTGCATGTACTGGATCTTGCAGTTCTTTTCAATATGGTTGAACTGAATAATGCTAGAGTATGAATAATATTCGTGAACAGGCACCGTCGGGGATTGGTCATCCCTCAACTGCAAGCGACTATTCGTGAACAATAATTTTGCAGAGAAAAACGCCGACTACTATTTGAATGGGTTAGAAAGATGATGGTATCGCTGGGAGGAATGTATATACTTAGTTACAAGGAGAAAATGTAAAAAAAGAAAAATAAATTTTAAGAAAAAAATGTCTTCCATCTTTGTTAGGTCTGAAACTTTTCAGACCACCTTTACGATCGACAAAAATGACCCACTTTTGGCCAACTGTAAGTAATTGATCTTTTTAATTTATTTATGTACTTATCTATTTAAGGAAATTAAGAAGGTCATTGGTTTTGTTTATAATAACTTCAGTATTTACTTACCTAAATAATAACTTTACTTTACACATAGATATGGTGGTGATTGATATTATAATAAGGGAAGATTCGTTACGCACTAACGCTGCAATGAGAAAACCAGGTCTCGAAACTCACACATTTATAATCAGTGTCATCATAGTCCTACAGTCCACCTACAGTCACTGATAGACAGGGATAGAGATAAGAGCCGTCGGTCGCCGTCGTGCGAGCGAAATCATGTTAGCCGCAATTAAGCGACGGGCCTGATTTCAGCGGTCCACGCGCTAGAGGCCAGTCACCTATCTTCCGCTGTTTTGATTTAATCTAAGACTTTACAAGTCTTTAGTTAATTTAATAACGCTTAGCTATATTGCCTTCATTCAATAAAAAAACATTTTGTTTTGCCACAAGTTTATGGCAGAAAGTACAAACTAGGCCCTCAGAAAATTAATAAAAACACTTCCAGCGTCCAGAAATACCCGAGGACCACTTACATGCGTCATCAGCATCAGATCTTTTCTCATAAACCCCGTCTAGCGTCGATCGTAAAGTGTGCGCGCTCGTCTCTGTCAAATTTCCAATAATCTTATTTTGGCGCGCATCAGGCACCCCGATGACGGATATATGGACGCCATCTTGCGAGCGACGCGCATGCGCCCGGCCGTTCACCTGAACCGCGACGATAGTTTTACGACATCCCTCTATATTTTGCGATGATAAAAATAATAGTAACACCTTGACCACGGAGTGAATATCGGTCAAATTGTTACGTTTTTGTTTAATACAAAGAACGAATTTGTTTCAGAGATTCGGTAGTGTTTGTTTGAGAGTATGATAACAGAAGACCCAATGACAGAAGCTGTCTTTGATTAAATATTTTGATCCTCAACATTAATGCCGTAGGTCTACCTAATGATTCGTTTTCATTTGGGTTTTCAGTTAGTATCTACTCTTTGGAAAAGCATTTTAGTTATGTGAAACTTATTTACTCAGATTTTCCAAAAACGAAGGCAATATATTTGATTGATTAGGTAGCTATTATATGTCTAAAAACGGTGATTAATGTGTAAAAAAAGTAAAACTAAATACGTAAATACTTAAAACCAACGCGATCGATTCCTGGCTTGAAATATTGCTTTTTCAAAAATTCTCTGACGGAGTTTTAGTTTTCATCCAATTCGAGCCTGACACTCCTTGGAGTGTTTTTCGCTACGAGTGATGGCTCTACATTTTCGCCATCTACCCCCGTATGCAAATCTACCCTGTATATCTAAGGGTCATCTGTCATCTAATTTAATTAAGTACATGGATTTACATTTAAATTAAACATGATTTCTTTGTACTTCTTTATAAAATGAAGCATATTTATTGAATTTCACTTTGTTTCAAAACTGGAACGTTACATTAGCAACACTCAAGACTGTACTATCTTGCAGCTCATCATCTTTACTGTTCATCCTAACTGAATCTCTAGTTTTTTCATTTTATTTTTCATTTTTCTTTTAACGTTTACGTTAATTACTTTCCTTTAAAATATTATTTCTGGGAATTTTTCTTTTGAAGAGGCTGTTTGGAACAAGTATAGTCGCCAGCGCACACTCTTACGTTTACGATCTCTTCCAGTAAACAAACGCTACTGTTTCGTGTTTACAGAGAAAGTTTTGTTACAATAGGGTCACCATGTTTAGGGTACAGGATTAAGGGTATATTAATCTTTTAAGTACTGTAATTAAAAAGACAATAAATAGAATGACAATAGGTGAGACGTACGGGAAAAAAACCTACCCTGCTCCTTCATTGCCTTCGTTCCAGGGCCCCGGGGTTCACTTTCGCCTAACCCTAGGCCCCAGTAGGCTTCGACCCTGCTGAGCCCCTACAGTTTGCTGACAACTCCTTGAGATGCGCGGGAACAATGCGCGCCGTTGACGACTTGGGCTCGTTCCGGACTGTTACCGGACGGACGAACAGCGAGCTACCCATTGCAACCGGCGGCTGGATGGGTTTTAATGACTAAAATTCTTACAATTCCAGCTCCACTCAGAGCGGGAGTAGTTGTTTGATGATTTACCATCTCAATAAATAAAACTATTTGGGAACAATGAATAAATTAGCACCTAGATGATTTCTGCAGTTCGATTTAGTAGAAGTAGTTTAGTTGTAGTAGTAGTGTAGTAGTAGGAGTTTAGTAGGTAGTGAAAACATTAGCAAAATGCATATTTTCTGACCAAGCACTGCTTAGCTTAGGAACCATAGTCTGCCCCTGAATGTCGTTCATTTTATTTCTTATAATTAAACAAAAGCTGAATATTTTTGGTGGGATTGTTCTAACTTTCCAACAACACATAGCCCTACTACAACAAGCCGTTTTTCTGCCAGTGCATCCGGCGCAGGAGTGGCCGCTGACAGACAAACGCTCGCAGGAAGACCGCGTCGTTAGCGCTGTCGTCGCCCCTGCACTAAACTTAAATAAAACTCGCAGTGCTCGGTGAGCATTCGCTTTCGAGAGATTTTTCACTGCATAGACGCTTGTAGAGTTTTGAGATAATTTTGTTATGAACGTGTTTGAAATAGTTAAGATTAGGAGCTTTGGGAAACGGTTTTTAGGCAGCTTAAATATTATCCATGTCCAGGTAGCTTAAAAGGACCAACAACTAATGAAAAAATAATCACTTCTTCCAAAAAAAATCCAGACTCTCGAAAATACCGTTTTGTTAGCTAAAAATAACTAAAAATTAATGACTCAGAAAATGAAAACAGTATCTGGATAAAAGGGTTTTTGGGCTGTCTGGAGTTTTTTTTTTGAGCAAGAAGGTTTTTAAAAGAAGTTATACTTACGAAAACAAAAAAAAAAAACGTTTTCAGAATAAAGTACCAAAAGAATTGGAGCAGAAATCGTAGTAAACAGACCTCTTATTCCAACGTCTTTGCACACAAGATTACTTGCTCGAATTACGAGCCTGATCCAGAAAGTTTTATGAAAAGTTTCATATTTACGTAAGGTGCTTAGCAATTTGTAACTGTAAATAACGTCTTTGTTTTCCCAGAACAATTTAGCATTCAGAAGGCCTAAGAATTAATTTCTGTAGCTTCGTTTTGGAACAAATGATCTCCAAGAAAAATCGTCTAGCGACCTAGACTCATCGCATACGCACGCAGGCTTGGTAGTTCATCGACAAGGCTTGGTCGCTCTCTACTAGTAAGTACTTAGATCTGACAAATGACCCGTTGCCACACCACACATTAATTCTTTGCATTCAATACCCAAATAGACTGCTACATTAAACAACCTATTAACTGGTGATTTGTTTTATTTTTTAACCGAACTGCTCCTGCGCAAGCGTGGGATGATCTTCGTACACGACGAAACTCCACCTATTATAATCTCGTCTCTTTCACACTGCCCATATTGTCCTGCGTTAGAGTGAGAGAACGATATTTAAGTCACGCCTACATTTTAAAAAAGCTTTTCTCCTAACTGAAAATATTAACAGAATATCTAATAACACAGATAATAGTATAAAATATTATGAATTATTATGTTGTTATGTTTCGGTCAGATATCATTCGACAGGATTGTTTCGAATAAAAAACGAATGTGATAATAAAAATAAATTAGGTCCGCGAGATATTTTTATAAATATTCGACAGTTACATGATTCTTTTTTTAAATAGCGCTTGTTCTGGATGTATCATAACTGCTTATATTAAATTGTATGTCAATAAATTCTTTTTATAAAAAAAAATCTGGCAGGTTTTTGCGATTTTTTTAAATTTAAAAGAAATACTTTTAGGAATGTCTTGGACGTTATAAGCAGTGTTAGTACGTGTTGTATTTTCTTGACATACTACACTCATCATTAATTTATTATTATTATAATCGGAACACAATATACCTTGGTGAAACAAGTTAATATAACGCAGGTTTTATTTACGATTAATTTATTTCGGTACAAATGTCTATTTGTATTGATACTCCTTTTCTTTTCCCCATTAACTTGGGGTTGAAAAAAATATTTTATGAAAACTAATAATGATAAGCGTAAAGGTTTCATGGCTGACCTAAAGCCTTTTCTTATACAGAAACTTCTCTCACTAAAGGTGGTTTCAGACCACTTTCAGACATATTTTTATTTTTAAATGTTAACTTAAAATAGATTTTAAAAAACGTTCTCTTCAGAGGAAATGCCCGCAATATTATATCACAGTTCTAGAAGCGACTGAGTCGGCGCAATTACAAGCCTTTGAACTTTAAAAAAATATTGGATGTAGACCGTTATTTTGTACTCGTATCGGTTACAGTTAACCAGTACCTACCTTTTTATATTCTTTGATTTGTACCTATTCCGCATAATATAAGCATACCCGTAGGTCCCAACAGAAGTTAGATCATGGTGGCCCATCTTATCGAAGATTAGTCAAGTAAGCAGATGTCTTAGTGTAAAAGTATATGTGTTTTTTTTATTAATCGCATTTTGTTACATATATGCACATATATTTATGATGTTGTCTTAATACAACATCTGCGAAACTGCATAGCAGTTTGTCAGTTTGTCAGCAGTACATTCACGTGAATTTCGCACAAAATTATAGCATTGCATAGCATCGGCCTTATAATATGGCAAATATCAAACTTTTATACCGCGTGCATGGAGGGACTGGAACAGTTTGCCTGCTGCGGTTTTCCCGTCCGATTATAATTTAGACGTCTTCAAGGCTAGAGTGAATAGGCTCTTAATACCTAGTGCGCCTCCCTCACCATCAACGATTGCATCACTGCTTACCATCAGGTGGGATGGCAGTCAAGCACTGGATTATAAAAATAAAAAAATTTGTTTCCACTGTTGGGACCCCGGCCTCCTCTCTAGGAGAAGGAATGATCCATAATCTGCCTTGCGGGCCCAGTGTGAATTGGTGGATGTCACATGTCTTCGAATTTTTGGTTCTAGGACATGCTGGTTTTGAGAGCAGTGGTGATGAAATAAATTACTTAAAGTAATTCGCCTCGCTGGGTTTGAACCCGGGACCTACAACTTGTAAGTCGGGGCCTTTACCACTCGGCCACCACTACTCCCGCACAAAATCATACTAAACCAAAATTCGTTGCGATACAGTACTACGAATAACCGAAACCCCGCCTTTTGAATCAACCATTCGAAAATTCGTTAAAACTTGTTTTTGTGCAAGCACAGATAAACTCTCTGTTCCTTTACTCTCATAGTTCAATGGGAAGGTAATTCGACACGACTGTGAAGAGATTAAATGCGGGACCAATGACTTTACATAGTTTTCGAAGCACGGGGTTGTCACAGTAGTTTCCAAACTCAAAACTAAGATATTGCTAACGGAAAAACTCAATAACACTTTTTGGCCGACCGATTCGAACCTAGAGACCCACACCACCATGCAGTCGTGCTTGCGACCATGAGACCAATGGGCAGTCTGTTATTTTGTATTTATATGACACCGGTAAACTGCAAACTCCGTACGATAGTAATAAATCTTTATTAGATTATAATTTCGCGATATATTATGAAAAATCGTTTAGTCGACGATAACCCACATCTAAATCCATTAGTTTGTAACATAATCGTGTTTTATATAGAAAAAATAGTTTACAATTTTTCGCGATATTTTACAATTTTACGGCGTTTGCAATTTTACGGTGACATGCATCAGAGACTTTTGACATTGGGTCTACGAGTATAAGCGCATAGGTTATTTACTACGAAATTTCGTAGCCGCGTAGCGATTGTAGCATGATATTCTGATAAATATTTTTTTTTTATACTATTCCTGGCAATAACTTTTTTAAATTAAAAGAATATTTTTGGCCATAGGTTAGTTAGTAAAGAGTGGCAACCACGTGCCGGAATACGCAGCATAGGATGGGCTCCCATCAGGTGGACCGATAACGAGGAACGCGATATTTGTTGGTTGAGAGACATCCGGGACCGGTTCTTGAGATAACACCTAGGCCTAACCTATACCTAGCAGAGCAGCTGACGTCTTTCTATAGAAATAGTGATGATAATGATAGTGTATATTGTACAGTATCCAGCACAGTGCCTGCGAAAAATGCTGTACCTGCATTTTGAAATATTTAATGGTTTAAAAAGATTGTTCAAGAAATACAACCGACTTTTTTGTTCTAACACAAAATTTTAGCAGATCATAAAATCGGGTCTTTGTCATCGGTATTTTAGTTTCTCCTGTTTGCACACATACCTTTTAAAATAACGCACAAGCTGCTGTCCAAATGGTTTAAGTACCTGTCAGTTTTTACTTAAATTGTAATGAAGAAACAGCACGTTGCGTTTTTTCATTTCGTATAACATGTAACTGGAATAATGCACAATCTTATACCACCCGAGTAAAAAAAATAAGTTAAACTCATAATTCACGCACTGATAAATTAATGCAGTTAGTAATATTTTTAAGCAAATGATTAATATAATTGCAGGTTAATAATATTGGAATCAACGCACTACTGGTAAGCACCGATATTGATATCTACGCATGCACACACAAATACCTCTAGTGATGCAATCAAGATTTATCAAGAATATATAAAAATAGGTATTAAAAATTACCATGATAACAATTTTATAGACAAAGTAATGCGCCTGGCTGGGTTTCAACCCACGACACACACACACAGCTCGTAAGTCGGGGCCGTTGCCATAGGGCTACCACTGCTTTGTTTAATTTATTTCATCACCGCTGCTCTCAAAACGGTGAAGGAAAACATCGTGAGGAAACCGGCATGTCCTAGAACCAAAAATTCGAAGATATCTGACATTATCCACTAACCTGCATTGGGCCCGTGTGGTGGTTTATGGTGCAGTCCCTCTCCTTGAGAGGAGGCCTGAGTCCCATCAGTGGCAACATTAAAAGGCTGATTATGTCTTGCTTATGCAATTTATAGTGTAGAAAAAATTACCTACTTTAACAATAGCTGAAATTGATTCTGAACTACTACTGTCAGGATGTGCGTTAGTCATGTTACATGTTGTAGGTATAATAAATAACTTCTAATCTATTATCAATTTGTAGTGCATATCAGACTACCTCCTTTTTATTCTATTTTATGTTCTTACAGTCCACCCTAAGTTTTCTGGTAGATCTGTCCTTCTTATTGCAAACGCAGTAAATACTTACAAAATGGCGGTTCAAAGATAAATGCGGTAAACATGATTTTTTTAAATATATTTATACAACAATATTTAGTTATATAATTTTAAAAGTGTACCAAAAAAAAAAAAAAAAGGAATTTTTTTTTTTATGTATACATTAATTTCCCTTGAGATGGCATTTTTGTGCAAAAGTTAAAATTACAAAAATTATGATCACTGCAAGTACAATGACAGATAAGACCGCCTTTGTACCCATAGATTGAAACCTTTACGGTCCGGATTAGGCGTTTCGCCTCGTCGTTTACGTATACCCCGTACATCGAAGGACTGGAACAATTTGCCTGCTGCGGTCTTCACATCCGATTATAATTTGGATGTATTCAAGGCTAGAGTGTTTAGGCTTTTTGCGATTGCATCACTGCTTACCATCAGGTGGGATCGCAGTCAAGCACTAGTTTATATCAAATACCAAAAAAAAAAAAGATTTAAGTTAGTTTGAAAGTTTTTGTCTCTATTATGTTGAATAATAAAGTTTATTCTATTCTACTCGAGTATATAAAAATCTCCGGTCTCAGTGTTTGCTATCGAACTCCTCCGAATCGGCTTGATTTCGATGATCGACGAATTTTTATGATTTTTTATGTGTATATTTGGTAGCACTTGAATAGGTCTTAGGCTACTTTTTTACCCTCCCACCTCCCACCATACCAATTTTTTTTCTTTGTAATTTATATGGCAGAACAACGTTTGTTGGACCAACTAGTGTATAGTATGCCGCAAGTAAGTTGAAGTATTTATTTATTTATTAGAACTTTATGCAACACAAGGGTACACAGGCGGACTTAATGCCTTAGGCATTCTCTACCAGTCAACCAAGGGTGGTGAAGAGAAATCATGGCAGGTGCATAAAAAAAAAGCAAAAGATTATTAAGAAAACAAGGATTCAAATATCTTTCTCAATATATCTATATGTATAAAATACACATACATATATATTTAATATAATATATACCTACATATACATACATTTACATGAAGTGAAAGAAAGGGGTTTATGAGACGACTTCGCTATCTCTGAAGAAAAAAAAAGTATTTGCTATGGTTACGCGCGAAAGTCGGTAATAATCCTCATCACACAAGTTGAACCATCATGACAGTCGACCTTGACTGTGCAGTAACTGATTTTCAGGGCCTCAAGTCTGCTATTAAAATAGTGTCCGAATCGTCCATCATTGATTCCATCATGATTGATTGTGACAAGTTTGGTAATCTACTAATCTAATGGCGTCACTATAACTTTCCAACAGTCAATCACTGACACACCATTGAAAGAAATGGTAATCTCGTACATAATGACAAATGAATTTCTGACTTGTGGTGTAGTCTGCTAAAATTTTGTCAGTTCCTTTGATTAGTGACTTCCCATTAGATTTGTCTGAATACGACAAAGTCATTCTACCCCCATTCGTTTACGAGACCAATAACCGACCAATGATCGACTATTATGATTTATCAAATTAAAAACTTTTACCAAAATGACAATAGGATTGTGTCGGAATGACGAATTTACAAAAATAGCAGACTTGGGCCCCTGGTCTCAATACCAAATAGTTCAATAAGAGTAGTTTTTTATTTTTAATATTTTTTATGTGAGTACACAAATAAACATTCTTTTTTCTTTCCAAATCTTCGTTCTAAATCAATCAAACGTCATATTTAAATCACTCCAAGTTTTGTCACACTCCGTGTAAAAAAAAGTGAGTATTGCATAATTCCAAACGTGAGTGATTGCATAATCGGCCAAAACATAGATACTTAGACCATGTACATATAACCGATACATAATATTGTTTACTCTGAGCATTCCTACCTGTGATTCAGTAGCTGCACAGAAGTGGCACAGTGTTTACTGCACGGATTGATCAACGAGCTCACTCACATAAACAGAATTCACACTTACACACTTATGCGATGAGAGATTGCTTACTAGAAAAAGTATAGACTAGGCTACTAAAGATGAGAATGCATTGGAGATTGTGTAAACTTTGACCGTTGGGAGTTGTTTTTATTACTGAGTTTTGTGCGCAGATCTGCGGTTATTTGTGTTATATCTAACCTTAGTTTTTTTTTACGGTGGAGAAAAATCATCCAATTACATATCCGCGCCTTCGGGCGGGGCGGGAGATAGTCTCAGATTTTTTAATGACTAAAAACCCACTTCTTATCCTTCTTTGCCTTCGTTCCTGGGCCCCGGGTGACATTTTCACATTGCTCCGTGGCCCCAGTACGCTTCGACCCTGCTGGGCTCCTACGGCTTAAAAGGCCCCTATCATACGTTCCTTTTTTGCGTTCGGAAGTAAACCCCTGGCCCCAGTACGCGCGTGGAATACTACACATCAGTTAATGGTTTTGGTTGGTGGACGAAATATAAAGCAAAGATTAAATTGTATCAGACGAAAGACGTGATAAGACTATGGAAGATAACCTGAAGTGTGAATAGAAAATATTAAGTTTAGGTTAATGGGTGTATCGCGTACATCGAGGGACTAGAACAATTTGCCTGCTGCGGTCTTCCTGTCCATAATTTAGGTGTCTTCAAGGACGGATTAGGCTCTTAATAAACTAGTGCACCTAACCATCAACTGAAATACTGCTTACTGCCTACTGGGGTTTTTTTTTTCTTTTTTATTTTAACGTAGGTAAAAACATCCAATGACGAATCCCGCCCTTGGGTGGGGCGGGAAACAGTGTCAGACTTTTACTGACTAAAAACCTACCTTTCCATTCCTTGCCTTTATCCTGGGGCCCGTGGTGACAGTCTCATATAACCTTTGGGCCCCAGTAGGCTTCGGCCCTGCTGGACACTGCCTACTGGGGTGGCAGTCAAGCAATTTGTTTTATCAATTAAAAAAAAAAAAAAGAAACTAAGTTATTTATGTACCTAGTATACGAGTATATTTCATTCGTCTATACATCTGATCGCTATAGAGGGAAAAAGACAATAATGGTAAGCCTCTGGAGTGTTCCTCGTTGAAGCGATCGGAGGCGGCGCGGTGGCTTCTCGCGTCGGGCCTGGTTCGGGTTTCCGAGTGGGAATGAGCAGCAGTCACCTCCTTCTGCGAATCATTAATGCTAGCGAAAGAGAGGTCCAAAGCGTCGGGAGTCGCAGGGCGATCCACGGTCACTATCAACGGCCCTCACGCCCCAGCCTCCGCGGAGATTCCGATTCCGATCCTGATTTCCAGCTAACGTAGGCGCAGGCTTGCGGACGGCGAGCTATGGGTAGCTCGTTGGCCGACTGTCCGGTAACCATCCGGACCAAGCCCAGGTCGTCGACGGCGCTTACTGTTCCCGCACGCCTCAAGGAATTGTCAGCAAACCGTAGAGACCCAGTCTGCTAGCTGCAGGCAGGCAGGGTCGAAGGGTCTGCTTCTGAAAGGAAGGCTCGGCCCTGGTATCTAAGGCAACAAAGGAACGGGGTGGGTTTTTAGTCAGAGTCTGACTATCTCTCGCTCCGCCCAAGGGCGGGAGATGTCATTGGATGATTTTGTCTTTTTTTTTTCACTACCGTTGCTTGCGGACAGCAAGCAACGGTAGTGTTACGCGCGCGCTTCAAAGAGTGGTCTGTGGTAGGGGCCCAGTAGGGCTAACCGCTAAGGCCCACGGGAAACTGAAAAGGAAACCCCTGGTACTCGAACGCAAAGAGAAACTGAAAGATACAGCTGTGTTTTTCGACAGTGTGTAAAAGTCTAACACGCCCTCTCGCTCCAACTTAGAGCGGGAGAAGTCATTAGATGATATCCCACCTCAAATAAAAAAACTCTGAAGTCTAAAATTATTTTAGTTGGTGTAAAAATCGATTTAAAAGACGTAAGAAGATGACATAACACCACCTTTTGCTTTAAAATTACTGTATGATGTTTAGTTAAGACATGATTTTTCAGTACATCTTATGACGTGTTTTACTTCAAAAAACCTAGCTTTTTTTTTTGCAAAACATGTTTTTGACGATCAGTTTATCAGTTGTCTAGTACCCATAACACAAGCTCTGCTTAGCTTGGGTCTAGACGGCGTTGTGTGATAGTTGTGGAATATAAATAAATATATTTCCAGGGAAAAAGAATAATATACCGATTAAATCTGTTTTGTATGCAAAATTTGAGAACGTTGGCGTAATGGTTGAGCAATTGGCTGCTGCATTGAGGGTGGCTGGATCAATTCCTTCGCGGAACAAATATTTTTTTGACCTACAGTAGAGTTATTCCGGGTCTGGTATCTCATGAATGTGAATTTCAAGCCTTCAAAAACAATTTTTTTAAAGGTAAGTAATACCTACAGTGTTTTGAATTTATATATAACTTAGACTCAACAAACGCCTCTGGAAAATCTCACCAACCAAGTGGGCTTGAATAGGTACATAAGATCCGTTTTAAATCAAAACGTACATCGTCGGTGCTATCGGTACGTCTCCAGGTAAAGCCGGAGCAACAAACAGTGTAGTACATAATTCAGTTGAAAATAAATAAAGTGCTGTGGGAATAAAAGCTCCGCGATTGGGCGGTGGGCGGGGCGGGGCGGGCTCGGCGCGGGCGACGCGTTGCGACGACAGAAGCGTTCTCCTCGCGCCACCGTCTGCGCGCGCGCATACCTTGATTAACGCACAGAAAACTGATTTATTGTGTCGCGTTGAAAAAATAATCGGCCGCCGGTGAAGAAATGTGATGGAGGGACAGGAGTGGCGGGGTGAATGGCAGCAGCCGCGCCAACTCGACGGTCAGTGAGTGATGCAGGGTGTCTGCCTGTCTTTTGTGCCGTGTGCTGACAGAGGACCAATAAGACAAGTCCTGGCTTTGAACCGGTAAATTGCCTTTGTTTTGTCCAAGTCCTGGCGAGAGAAAAAGGGTAAAGTTCAGCTCGGTTGAAGTGAATGATTTAGTTTGTTGAAAAGGGGAAAAAGCAAAATTCTATCTATTTTATTCATCTTCCTTATTTTCGAAAAGCTGAACCGAAGACCGTGGTCTGACTAAAATCTTCACGTCCATTCTGTCTGTCAAATATTCAGTGTTGTGTAATTTGTGAACGTTTCTTTCTATCGTCAGTGCCATGGCAATTTACAAAGGTATTTTTTTTTTTGTAAATTCTTGAAAAACATGTGACCTCTTGACCGGACCCTCCAAGACGTCGGCACATAAGACTTGCTCTAACTTTTTGCATACAGAATGACTTGCACGAAAATAACCACCTACGAAGAAGACATATGCACGGATGTCAAATTCTTCAAATTTTCAGTATTCCATGAAAAAGCCAATTTTTTTACAATCTTTTTTAACTTAATTAAGAGCCAAATTTGTGAAGATGTTAATCATAATTTCTGTTCTATTCTTTATTAACGGCAAGTAGAGCCAATGTCGACTATTCTGCCAATGCCTAAGTAAATCGGTAAAGCAAGTGTGTATATTATAATTTCACAAAAATGGAAAGGGACAGTAACTGAAGACCAAAAATTCTTCAGTTGATACAGTTGAATCATAATTGGCTTTATAATTTTTTAAAAGTGTTTTACTTATTTAATATGTAAGCATTAGAAGTATTTTGTAATTTTTCAGTAGTTCAGAAACCTGAAAAAGTCTTCAGGCAGGTATTCCATAGATCACTATTAAAATCACTTCTTAAAGTAAGTAATTTTATCCAATAGCTAGACTAAATTAATGAAAACTGTACGAGTACATAATTACTTATAAATAATTTGACGAAAAACACTTCCCGGAAAATCTAATTTTAATTCCTATTTTTTTTAAACAATTGCTTATCTAAAATTCTATGAACAATGTAACATAAATAACTAAAGAACTGTACATGTTTCTTGAGCCAATTTCGCCAAAAAAAGTAATAGCCTCGATATCGACAAATCTCTCGTCTTATAAGGCGAAAAACAAACCTCCTCAACGATTCACGAATCCTGGTATCTGTGACTCGAATTCCCCGCGTTCCCATCGCTCCTCAGTGATAGTGTTCATTCATCTATCCATCAGCAGCACTGCTGCGATCGACGCCCGCTGACGATTGACACCCAACCATGTCGCACAGCTTTCTGATCTTTATGCTTCATCTTTTTGTCTCGCAAACATTTTGTGGCTGGCCGCTAATAATGTTCGGATTTTGAAATGGTAGCAACATCAAAAGTCTCAGAACAAATGATTGAACGATTGTTGAGTGAGGACTGTTAGTAAAAGTGTAGTAAATGTTGAACGAATTGTTTTTCGACTGTTCGAAAATAAGTTATTATGTAAACGGCAATAGTTGTGTGTTATTGTTATTCATGCAGACTCGTATTGAAAACAGAAGTGATACCGATAAAAAATGTTTGTGAACTTATATTGCTAAACATACACACACAGGCTGTTTTACGGTCCTCACTATGATTTACATATTTCATCAAACTAGATATTGCAGGCACAGCACGTTTTTTTGCGAACACTTCTACTACCAGTCATATCAGTTTTTAGATCTATTTTCTCTTTTACAATCCATTTAGCTTATTTAGTGGCGTTCCTCTATTTTGTAGCTGGCCATCACACGTGTTCTATATTCAAATTTGTTACTTTTGGTATTCAAAGACAATTTTATGAATGTTTTTAAATCAATAAACCGTAGAGCATAGAGTTCAAAACAAACGCCAATATAGATTGATGACCCTGCAGGGGTGGCCACATTTTTTGTGGTAATTAACCATCGCCCGGCGGACGTGAAAAAAACTTCAATGCTACTTGAATACTTCCAATTCGACCGTTTTGTTATTTCAAAGGTTACTAATTACCGTTAGTTTTATTTTTGGTTTTGACATGTTTAATTTTTTGTGCTCAACTAATATCGGGAAATTCCTAATGATTCGATTCTATAATATACTTAGAATTTACATGCATAGGATAAATGTTTTATGGAAACGAGCTTTTGAAGAAAAAATCTTCTAATCTGACAATAACTAGAAATAAAAATGAGTACCTAATGTAAAATCTTCTTTGAGTTCATTAATGTTCATAAGCGTTTGTCTTGAAAGAGAATTCAATAATAAATCCTATAGGTACTAAAGTTGTATGAGTCAGGTTTAAAAATGATAAATATTTGTAAAAAAATTACCTACCTGAATACAAAACCGTCAACTACTAACGAGACATCATCACTACCCACCTTTTCAGAAAAACATAAAAATGTCAATGAATCAGCGGCAGGTTGGACAAATGATTTCCCTAATAAATATCGTTTATAAGAATTTAAAGAAGATATAGATTTTCCGGTAGCATCTATTTATTGTGTCGTAAACGTTTATGCGCGTGACAAGAAAATGATTTGACATTCAACTGGAATGTAGCTTATAATACTACTTAAACAATTTAATATGAAAAACAATTTAATAAGATATTTTAACAATAATTCACGACTGTTTGACTGAACCAATATATTAAACGCTAAATACTCATAAATACTAAAATATATCAGTAGAAAACTACAGGTACATATCTGCCTAATCGTTTGGAAAAAACTGGCATGATGGTTGGTATACTCGTATATTCATCTCTATCTCTGTTCTATTTTACTTGTGGCGAGCTCATCTTCATAGTATAAGTACATATGTTTTGAAGTAGGTCTTTGACAGTCGTTATAGGTCGTTAGACGACTGAAAGTCTGACCATTAGCCTATATAAGGAGTTTTGTGTTACCCAGTAACTGGGTTGTGGCGCTCTGGTAGGCAGTCGCTCCATGTAAAACATAGGTACTCAACCGCATCCGCTTAAACTAGTAGCCGATCCCAAGCTAGTTGGGAAAAAGCTGGGGAGTGATGAAGTAAAAATTCAGACACTGATGCTCTCGTAATCTATCTGCAATCGCAGAAAACCTTCCTATTTAAGACGATACAAGCTAAAGCAGGCATTAATTTGCCCCTAAACCCACAAACCAGCCAATGCTCCCTTAAAACCAACCATATTGCAAGCATCCAACCCTACCTCAATATTCAAGAGCTCCATAAATCTCATAGAACAAAGTTTTTTTCGTCCAAGGATACGCTACACCACTCCAGACCGTCACACGTGGTCGCGATGATAAACATACTGATTATTATTGCAAAAACTGTAATGTAAACTAAATATTCAGAACTTCAGGGAATTATGAAGAAGTAGGTTATGAATTAATTACATCCGGGTAGAAACAACAGCATAAGAAACAACAGCAAAAATAAGATTATATGAGCTATCAGCGAAGCTAGACGTTTTATTCAGGATGAAAAGGACTATATCTTTCTCACTCCGAAATTATAATGAATTGAGTCTGTGAGAGAAACGCAAAACTAGAAGAAAGAAAGGAGTTTATTTATTACATTCATGCTAGGCTATGTAAGTACCTACCGCTATTGACAACGGGTATTATGTTAAATTCCTTCTTCCAACTAGTGTAAACTTATGATAAGTACATAATAGTGGCGGTTTAGACAAATAATAAATGCCTACTGAAACTAAAGCTAAATTTTAAAATGTGTGTCTAAAACAGATAGCTTTACGATAATTTAGCTGTAGAATTTTACAAGGGTGGAAAAAACTTAACACATTGCAGACTCGTTGCCTACACGTGGCTCTTATCGTGCATTTTATCTATGAATTTGGTTTTACAACCCTTACGTTGATACTTTTTCCATAACTTGACGTTTCAACAAATTATGTTGTGTAATTTGTCATCCAGAAATAGATTTCTCTCAGCCGAGAGTGTTTGCGAACGAATTTTTTTTTCTGCTGCCTTTTTGTTTGTTTAGGAGTCCTTCAAGTGTAGCTTTCTTTAGCGGTTCCATGAGAAATATTGATAAAAGAGAATTAATTGAATCAATGGGTTAAAAATTAGGACCGTTAGAGTTCGGCAACGACGGCAACGTACACGCTGATTGAATCGCAAACGGAAACAACAGCTTCAAAACTCCGAATAATCAAAAATATAAAAGTGTTAGAGCACTCACAAACAATTTAATCGGACCACCTACAAATAGCAATATCAATCACTAATCCGCCGTTGACATGCCCTTTCAAATTCTCACGGCTTACAAACAAACCATCTATTTTGAGTGCCCAGAAAAAAATATGAAACAAAAAATATACAGGATTACGAGAGCTCGTAATGAAAACAAACAATTGGGGCATAAGTCATGATACGACGGACGGTGGTCGCAGCTGGGAGGAATGGAGGATATTCTCGAGAACTGGAATAAAGTCACGAGATGATTGAAATATGAATGGAATTAAAATTCACAACATGTGGTTTGTAACGAAATGCGATCGAGACTTTGAATGGATGTGTTATGGATGAAATGTATATTAAATATTGTAGAGGTGTATTCAGTAGAAAATAGTAAAGTGTAGGAACTATGATTTCATTTATTTAATGCAAATTGAAGTATTGGATGAGTATTGGAGTGTCTATGTATGGGGCATGCAAATGGCTAGAATATCATATTCTGCTTTAAGATTTATTTAAATATTTTGAAAATCATCCTGCCCTTCTTCATAATTGATTGAGCATGCTTTGTTTTGGTCAGCTAAAGTTCTTAATCGGCTGTCTCTTCAATTCTGTTTACCCCTTTAGGCATACATATTATGTTTATCCACTATTCATTTGTTAGAAGACCTAATCTCATGGCAACTCAAAAAATCACAACAAAACACATAATATATTCTATTAGAATTACATTTATAACTGTAATTTTGAGAATAACTCCCTCTGTAATGGCTAATATAGATTTAACTCTCACGCACATATCGCGATTTACCAAGAATTTATTATTATCCTCAACGTTTAGCCCTTGTTTGATATAATTTATTTGTATTGCAGTGTGATGATTGACTTTGAAGTCTTCAATAACTTTTCCACTGGGTGCAAGATTGCCATTAGATATGACTAAGGCGTTAGATAAATTCTTACTAGGGTAACAAAAGCTTATTTGATTGATGATCCTTCCTTGAAAGATTTATTTTTGTTCATCCTTCTTGTTTTATCGGCACTTGGATACATTAGACCATGTAATAGTTGTGTAAGGGCAGCACTTAACATAAAAAATATAAAAATTGTGATCAATGTTTATTTAATTTATCTATTCAGCTATTTATAGATAATTTCAACTAAATTTTCATTCCTTCAAACTGTTTAAAAATAAGCATAATTTTTAATTGGTTCCATCACAAAAAGAAAATGGTTTGTATTCAGAACGTGTTTTATATCTAACAACGAATCGTATAATTATAATCACCCATAAATAATAACGAAATTACGTTCTTACTATTCATAATTTCTCATAAAACTATTTGTTTTTGCTATCAATAATAAAAACAGTGTGAAGAAATTTATTAATTTCTGTTTGTTTTGTTAGACTTTGTAGGAAACACGATTAAAATCACAAAGGAATAGTGTTATAATGTATTGTGGCGCTGAAACCGCGTTCGTCTTCGGGACGGCGCGATATAGCATCGTAAGTAAAATAAACAGTAGCTCCGTCGTTTGTTTGTTTTCGTAATATTTTAATTTTGAACGCATTTGTTATAAGCGCCTCGTCTTCAATCTTTGAAGTATCACTATCTATATTCAATGTTTGTTTGATTTCAGTTATAGTATCATTTAATTTTAATTTACGGTTCAATCACGGTGTTATTAAAATCCATTTTTTATTGATTTCGTTTGACAACTTTATCTTTTCTGCAGCTGTTTTTTGGGTATTGTTACTTTTATTGGAAACGAGATCAAAAATAGCATAACCAAATGTTCTTTTGATCGTAATTGCACATAAAACCTATAGGCACTTATTGTTTAGTTGTATATACGTATATGTTTTCTTATTCATTTTTTTTTCCTTAAACACAACCTAAATGTTAAATTTATCTTGCTACAGCTTTGTTTACAAAACCTACTTATGTATATTGTTCTCACAAGGGTCGCAATGGGCAACTCACGCGCATAAAGCACCGCTATCATTAACACGTGTGTCATTGCGGTACATTGTGGACAAGGCGCCTCAAACTGTGAATATGTGACGCCTTTATTGGAAGGCTCATTCTTCTTTTGTTATTTTTATATCCTTCAAGTCTACTCTAAAAGTTGTGCTAAAGAAAAAAATTTGAGGCATAAGAAAACTGTAGACAGTTTACGACTAATAAGATTTCTAGCATGAAAGTTAAAACGTTCACGTAGTTAATTTGGGATTCCATCATAATTATGCGATAGCTTCTGAATTTGATTGTAACCATTTTATTGTAATCGAGGAACCAATAATGAATACTCAGAACACCTATTTTGAGTAATCGACATTTAAATCACTACGAGGAATGTCCAACTAATTAGGGCTACCGCACTTTATTCTTTTACATACAAATCACCGATCTTCCTCGTAATCCGAACTATGCGTTTACGCATGCCTCATGTGTCATCCGTGTTCGTTCACGGTACCTGCCGTCACGTTACCGTTCTGTTACGTTACGGTTTTATCCCGTTATTGTCCCGTCATGTTGCTATTCAGTTACGATATCTTTCACGTTTCCGTTCTGTCGCTTTATTACTTCATCACGTTAGGTGCCAGTCAGATACATTACAGCTGTAATGACGGAGCTCCGTCTCGAACTATTTTACCATATTTATAATTATGTCACGTTATCATGCCGTCACGTTCCTCTGCCGTCGCCATCTCGTCCTGGTATCGCCCCGTGACGATATTATGGATAAATTAGCCCAATTAGTTCCGATGTCGAAACGGCGCTGCGTATGCGCATGTTGTTCCTTTTTCAAAAGATAGGGTTGCTCCGTAACAGCGGTTATTTATTGGTTGGCATTTTTCATTGTGAGTGATGTAATTTACTTGAAGTTGGTATTTATCTGTGTATGAAGAATTACATAAGTGAATTATAATCCAGAAAATAGTAGGAATCAATTGTTAATAAAATGTCAAAAGATGATGATGAATGATGAAAGTTGAAGAAAAAGAAGGATGAAGGTAATGCTTGTAACAATGACATCAGAAGTTGTTTAGCAATTAAAGATGTCAATTAATTAAGACCCAATTAATGACGTAAGTAGCCAATATTTATGTTACAAACAACAAATAACAATTCCATAATCACAACAATACTAATGAAGAAACATTCCTTTCCAAACAAATTTTTCTCACAACACCCCTTCCGTGAATCCTTGCAATCAAAATCCCACCCTCTCCCTGTCTTTTCAAGTCACAATCTCCCTAAGCAGGAGATATAAGTTATTCAAACAATCGTGTGTGGTAACCATCACGTCTTGGCTTTGATTTACGCGTCGGTCAGGTCTTCACTTCCCTCCCAGCGTCATAATTTTATTCTGTGGCACAGCATCAATTACTTCGGGCATTGTTTGACGGCTCTTTCGTATATTTTGCGTGTAAAGTATCGTCTTTATTGCTGGAGTGATCGTTTAGCTAATATGCGTATTGGTTTTGCAGGAGGTTGGCGTAAATATTGATGTCACTTAGCATTGTGGGAGAGGAATTTTGGGAAACATCTGAATTTTCTAAATTAAAACAATGATATATTTAAAGTTTAAGATTGAACCTTGTTTGCTTTACTGAGGGCCGTTTTTATGTCTTTTACTTACAATGTCCGTAAATTTAAAATCCAATTTAAACTGTCAAGCCTCAAGACTTCAAGAGGACACCGGTGTCCCTATGTGTGTACCTATTGTCTTTATATTGTGTCTCTAATTACGGTATTCAAAAAGTTTTCATAATTATCACTTTCATATTGATCCAATAAAGAAAGTCATCACAACCGACTCAGCTATTTAAGCCATGTACGTTTGTTTGTTTTGATTATACTGTTCAATTTAATCGGTATTATAGTTAAGATTAGCTTCTTCTTTAAATCTATATTTCAATATTAAAAACTGGATTGCTTTTGATTCTAGCCTGCGTTTGGCCGTTATTAATTCTTCTTCCATTATCTCCTGTCTACCCGTTCTGCCCTCAAAACTTCTATAATCATTTTCATGGTTTCCCAAAAGGTTTTGTTTCCATATTTTCAGCTTTAACGTCCTTGTTTAAAATAAAATCTCCATTTTGTATTTCTGTAATAATAATCCTTTGCAACCCGAACGTATTCTTGAGTGAGTAATTAAATGTTCCAATACACATTACTTTTTCTGTAGGACGTGTACGATTTATTTGTTTGACATTTAGTCGGATTCCTCGGGATAAATAAAAATACGAGAATGAATAACTTCGTGATCGGATTTCTGAACTTCTTTATTTGTGGTTAGATATTTAGAGAACGGTTAGTAATTAGCGAAGTAGGTATAAGTATGTAGATATTTGGAGGAGTGATATCTTAAGCAGTAGAGAATACAGATTAATATCACGACACAAAATAATATATTATTTGAAAGAAAATATAATTAAATTATATTGTCAAGGCTTATTATAAAATTGGCACGATTGGTACAAATTCGGTTCCTGTGGAACAAGTATTACTCGTAGTATGGCCTACTGATACTTGTTCCAGATCTGTATATATTGTGTATTTGAAGTACATTTATGAACGTACCCACGATACGGGAGCGATTCTTTGTGTAGGGAAACGTTGATAAAAATAATAATAAGAATCTTCTGGTATTAAAGCCAATTGTTGCCATTTCAAAAAATTGGACGATAGATGTGGATATGATCGTAAATAGCACAGTGGTTTGAAAGAGGAAGAAAGGAGGCTAGTGCCTGGCGGTGTATTTTACGACAAACAGGAAAAATATATACTCACTGTTAGGTACTAACTTTAACCGAACTTAATACCCGTAGTTAAGTAAGAGATATTCTATCTATAATTTATGTCATGAAAGAACTTATCACAAAAGAAAACAACAAAGCCAATCCTGATAATTTGCTCTAATATATTTCGCAATTAACTCTCATCAGTCAAGTCTGCGTTTCCAGAAACCTAATAAATACTATGTCACACGCCAGAGCTACAGTATTTTAAAAAGCTCAAGCTAATGACGTAGTGTGGGATCAGTTAACAGCTAACGAGGCCTGCGACACAAATCACCATTAGTGTTGGTGATGGAGCGCGAGCGACGCTGAGCGAGCGGCGTGAGGTAACACCTCGGGAATGTCCGTTTTTTGGACGAAAATAAAGGAAGGTTTTTGTTAAAAAAAGGCAAATTTACGAATTTTTTTCCTTTTTCCTACATTACATCAAAAGGATGGACCTAGCTTTTATTATAATTTAGCCTTGTATATGGAATTATAAGTAATTTAATTATGTATATCCTAAACGCATCATTATTTACCTGGCCTTTTCCTAACTATCAAGCAGCTGAATACCTATGATTTATATGTAGTGACTGCCTATCAGCCCTCCACAACCCATTTACAATGCAACGCGATACTTCTTGGATAGACTGATGGTCAGATTAAAGAAAGTAGAAAATTTTCCCTATAGAACATAATCCCGGGATAAAAAGAGTAGATATCTCTTGTGCTATTCCAGAACATGATCTGCCCGTGTGCCAATTTTCATCCAATTCTATCGAGCGCCTCCAATGTAAAGAACTAATGAAAATATACACACACTCACAAACTGTCACCTTTATAATATTGTTTTTATTAGGATTCCGTACCTCAAAAGGAAACAACGGGTTTACTTCGTTGTCCATTTGCCTAGACCAGGGGTTCCCAAAATTATTTTGTCTACTGCCCACTTTGAGAATAAATTAATTTTTAGCACCCCCATTTTTTCACTTACTTAAAAATCACTCTAACTTCAAATTAAAATAATTAATTGTTGTGAGCTATATTAGCGGAGATTAAAAATTTTATTTTAATCTTTTCATTTCATTCTAAAAGAGACTTTTACTATAATCCGCAAGAGTTAACTTGAGATCTGAGCACAGTAGGTAGTATACTACGGTGCTCAGGTCTCAAGTTAACTCTTACAGGCTACACCTGCCAATGAGAATGATTATTGAAACGAAACTTTATAGTATTCAGACAGAGTATCTTTTATTCAAAATAAAACAAACATAATCGATTCTTATATAAAAACTAATGTGAAGGTTGAATCTGATGCTGTTTAATAAGTTTGTTGATATCAGGTTCCAATTTACTCAAGAACACCCGCAAGTCGTCACGTTCGGTAACATGCAAACGATTTCTCTTTTTAGTAAGCAGCGTTGCCACAGCACTAAATCCACGTTCACACAAATATGACGATGGGAATGCTATCAAGAATCGTTGAACGATTGACCAAAATCCAGGGTACAATTGCGGGATCGAGAGTCGAGAGCTCAGTCTGTGTCTAAGACCTAGCTACCTAGGTAGATGAAATTACAAATCGCCCCGAAGCCTCTACACAACGCCCCCATTTTTTTCTGGTCTCTTACCACCCCCCTTTAGGCCTGCAGCGCCCACAAGGGGGCGTTATCGCCCACTTTGGGAAAGGCTGGTCTAGACCTTTTATCTAGGGAAAGCGTGGAGGTTTCAAGTTGAAATTAAAATGATATAGGTACTCTAGTTTGCGGTTCTTTAAAGCTGTGAAAAATCAAACTAAGTCCACGGAAAAAAAATACGGCTGATTATGTCGCAAAAAAAACGTATATTTCGACACACTCAAGGGAATCAAAATTCATAGGTTACTTCCCGTTGACCTAGAATCCTGAAAGGCATGAAGCAAGCTCTCATAGGATAAGTATTGAAAAAAAATCTGAAAATTGTAAATTTTTAGTTGCATCACAAGAAAAAAAAAATTTAGCGATTCGTAAAAATCTTCGAGCTTCCCTCAGTGCGAGAGTTCAATTCGTACTTGCCTGGTTTTTTTTTAAATTTCGTTTGCTCGCATTTGACCACTATCTCACCTGACGGTAAGAGATGATGTAACACACCATTGGTGTGAGTGCGATTATACCGAATTGTTATATTTTATTCCTATCACTTTGCACTAGATAAATAAAACGTTTAGCTATTATAATACGAAACAGCAGTCATAATGATCTAATTAATAATGTGTAATGGCTGATAGGATCAGTTAACAGCCAATGAGGCCCGAGACACAAATCACTATTGTCTATTAACGATGGCGCTGGACCGTGCTACTAGCTGCCAGAATAGTTGGTAGAGTCTGGCAACTCTGTCTTATGAGTTTGTTGTTAGGTTATTAATAATAATAATTTTATTCTTAAAGACAACATGGGTCTAATGGTTGGTAAAAAACTTATCAACTAAAGTGTTAGTAATACTTAAAATACCTAAAAATTTTACCTTAACCGCACCAGCAATTATTATCATTTTATTATATTGTTCGTCATCATCAACCTTCGAATTTGATTTTTGGACGTTTGCAAACGTTGCAAATTTGCGATGAATTGCACGGCATTAATGCATTTGATCGGATGAAATAAAATTGTAATGACAAATTTTCTACAAGTATCAAGCAATGTTTATCAAAGTACTTACTCGACACGTTAAATAAAACATCATTACCAATTTCTCAGCCGAAAGAAGTCCACTGTTGGACATAGGCCTCCCCAAAGAGTCGCCATAACATTTCCGCAACCCTCATCAACTTATCAGTCCATTTTGTAATAATTTCGCAAGTCTGCTATTTTTGTAAATTCGATATTCCAACACAATCCCATTGTAATTTGGTAAAAGTTCTTAATCTGCTAAATTTTAATAGTCGATCATTGGTCGGTTATTGGTCTCGTGAACGAATGGTGGTAGAATGACTTTGTCGTATTCAGACATCTAATAGAAGTCACTAATTAAAGGAACTGACAAAATGTTAGCAGATTACCCCATACGTCAGAAATTAATTTGTCATTATGTACGAGATTACCATTTCTTTCAATGGTGTGTTAGTGATTGACTGTTGGAAAGTCATAGTGACGCTATTATATTAGTAGATTACCAAACTTGTCAAAATCAACCATGATGAAATCAATGATAGACGATTCTGACACTATTGTAATAGCAGACTTGAGGCCCTGGAGTAGCAACTTGGCCACTCCAGAAGTTTTCGGCCTATCGACTATCAGTTCTGCGAGCAATGTGCCCTGCCCAAGTGCCCACTGCATCTTAAGTTTGCCGATTCTTCGAGGTATGTTGGTAATTTTAGTTCTCTTGCCGATATCTTCATTCCTAATGGGATCACACAAGGAAACTCCGAATATAGTCCTTTCCATTGCCCTTCGGGTGCCTTTAAACCTTCTGATGAGGCCCATTTACAAATAAAACTTTTGCCACTAAATTATTATGTTTACAATAAACATAATAATTTAGTGGCAAATTATTTCAAAAAGCGGCTCATGGATTTTTCGACCGACTCACATAGATAAAACAAATTGTAGCGAGAACTAGCCACTGTACTTTTTGCACTTGTACGAAATACATAATTTTGCAGGTTTAAAAGCAGTAAGAATAGGAGCGTTATTTCACGGATAACAGTAGGTGTCATGTAAACAATAACTTTAGAGCACTTCATAATCATTACGGTTACAAATGGTCCGTGTGAAAGTTGAGAGGCATATAATTCTGTGGTTGAAGTAGCGTAGTTCAAGTGTGAAGTGCTTAACTTATTAAATGTTTGGAACAAGAGCTTCACAAATTATTTTATGAATGTCATTATAGAATTTAAGTGCGTAATGTAAAAACACATTCAAATTAAACCAAAGTTTAATTTATAATCCATTCTAATATTATAAATGTGAAAGTAACTCGTTCTGTTACGCCACTTATATGAGATTTGGTACGATATAAGCTTGAACCCCAAGAAAGGACATTGGCTACTTTTTGATTTCAATTTTGAGACCGCAATAAGCTACATTCAGATGAACGAAGTCGCGGGCCAAAGCTAATAAAGCTATATAATACAATACTTAAATAGAAAAAAGCAGAAGGTTGGTTAATTTATACATAATCTAGAATTTATAAAACTATTATTAAATGGTATATAACAGAATCTAGAGACTAAGTAGTACGTGAGCATGGGAAGAGCCTAGATTACATAACGTTGGTGAGTGAGAGTTCTATAGCAGGAGAGTCTACAAACTACACATAAATGGCAAGGATCTATTGATGGTTCAAGCCAAAATTTTGATAAATTTAAATAAGTTTAAAAGTAATACAAATCTACCACCTAATATTTTTTAAAGATCAAAGCAAAAGCAGTATTTGCTCATCGATCATATTTGCTTTAAAATCTCACCTCTCTCATTGTATAACACACCTCGATGATGCCAGCAACACCGCAACCAATCGGCAGCCTCGTCGCCTCTCAGAATAGAAGTTGGCAGCTTTCTGTCAGCAGTCACAACACTTCGGTACTCGGCCCACAATGAGTACCTGGCATTCCTATGTTTGAGAGCATTAGCGGGAAATGCAAGAAGAAGTGATGATAGATATGGAGTGATAAATGCAGGTACTAATGATGCGGATAATTGTAGTGCTCAAAGTACTACTGAAATTGAGGTTGAAATAGTTTTCGATGAAATGGTAGGAGGCATTAAACCTGCAGATAATGACGGGAATATTTAATATCTTATCAATAAAGAAAGGCTATTTATAACCCTGTAAACACCAAGTCCAGCGCATGAGAAGTACACTCTCTACGCCAAACCTTTTCTTCTTCTTAGTCGGAGTTCGGTCGGACACTCTTGTCAGAGTGGTCGTCAAACCTTTTATTTGCTAGTAAATACTTACAAAATGCAAATGACTACTACAAAAATGAAGCTTGAGTTTAGTTCAATTTAATTAAGTGACCTAAAGGGATATGTAAACTTTTTTTCAATAATATTTTTAGTTTCTTTCTGTAATATTCGCTTATACTCGGCGTTCGCCAATGACCATACAGCCCATTGTTGGTGTTCTAGCGACCGATTACGTTTTTCGCTTGTAACCGTTGTAGCCGTTTGAAGAGTAAAATCATAGCGTATAATTTGTAGTGAGATATATCGATATGGTTTCCAAAATGTTCTTGAATGGCAACAAAAACTTTTTGACCACCTTATGAAAATTGTTTTGATGTTGAGCCCAATTACATCAAATCATAAGACCTTAAAACATTAGGTGCAGACATAAGGACAGATCTAATAACGAACCATCACAACGTAACTGTAATCAAAGACGTAATCGGCAGCATTACAGTATCGCGTGCCATTATTGCAGATATAGAAACGAACGTGTAAACATTGATAGTATCAAACGCAGCCAGGGAGGCATATTTGTTCTCCGAGAATAGCGTGGTCTGTAGGAACAGCGTCGGGTTAGTTGGCAGCATCAGTCAATCAGCAGTCACAACAGACGCGACACCTCGCCTATACAATGCTCTTCCTAGAACACATCTGCTTGCTTTAACGCCTGCGTTATTACAGAAAGGATTCGATTTGCTTGATTAGGGTTAGGTTATTATTAAAAAAATAATCAACAGAGTTCCAAAATGTGCAGTGGAGAGTAGATTATTAGAAACAAACAATAGCTATGCTTGAATACTATATAATTAATATTTGGCTTCTCTTTGATTATGATTTTTGCCGTAATGCCGTTTTGTATAAAAATTTTTAGCATTTCAATATTTTCTTTAAGACTTTAAGTCAATTTCTGAAAGGCATACTGTTTTCCTGGAACGCAAAGGGCAGCTGAAAGATACAGGTGCGTTTTAATCAGTAAAACTCTGACATACCCTTTTGCTCCTCCCTAGAGCGGGAGAAGTACTTGGATGATTACTCACCACAAAAGAAATGAAAAAACCATAATCTATATCGTAACTTAATTTACCCTGCCTATTTCAACGTAATAATTATTCTTATCTTTTCTCAATTACATATTTTTGATATTTTTTAGTATATTATACGCACGTATTTTAAATTATTAGGTCCTATTACTAACTTAGTATTATTTTTGATGTCTCTACCCTGAGCGCCCAAAATATATCTTTTTTCGTTCAGTTCCTCCAAAGTTCGTCTGTAAGAGATTGTCCTATGCGATAAGATCGTTCGTTTAACTACATAACACTTATTTTTATACACAGAACAAACATAACACATATTTTTCGTTATTTTTTTAAATATATAATAAATAAATAATAACAAAAACATATTTTTATTAACTTCTTAACACCAATATTAAATATTTTAGGTTAAGGTGATTACAAAATTACCTTAATCTAAAATATTTAATAACACCATAGCATCTATTTCTTACAGTAAAATTTAATGGTCTTATTATGTTCGTTTGAATCGTAGTTGGTAATATTACAACATTGTGAAGATTGTATATTATTTGTTTCTATTAAATGTAAGAGTTTTTGCGGTTACGGTTGCTCCTAATGACGAAAAAACTGTAACTTGTAATTTAAATTACATACTAGGCTTACATTTCATCATTGGCACACGTGACGCGGGTTGCTTGAGCTTTCTAATGGAAAGGAATTCACTATAATTGGCTCAAACTTGGCTCTGGGTACAATAATTTCAAGTCATACACATTCATAAAATTGTCACTTTCTTTGTATGTAGATTCTAAATTGAATTAAAAATTATGCAATTTAGCTGTGGAGCCTGTGGATATCTGTGTTGTTTTGAATTCTAACCTACTGCTATAAATGCATAACTAACTAAAAAAGAAGACGTCTCTGTAAATAAACCAAAACTAATGTTAGAAACAAATTAAGATTAATGGCCTTTTTGATTTAATTGATTAGACAAGATACATTGTACTGTTCGGATAGAGAAAGTAAAACAATGCATTGAAGAACAAAAATAGTATTGAATGAACCGTTACATATAAGCCATGTGGCTTGCATTACATTTATGTTGATTATTATTTATCACAAAACTCAATGAAATTACCCAAATATGTATGTGTTTATATGTGATAAAGTAACTGATCAAAAGAAAACTAGCGCCCCTCACCATCAACGATCGCATAACTGCTTTAGGTGGGATCATAATCAAGTCACTATTTTATATTTAAAAAAAAACAAGCAGAAAGACAGGCCAGCTTTAAAAAGATTTTGATTAAATCAAGTCAACACAAGATGTAGATGAAGTAAATATAGTAGTAGTAGAAGCGATTTCTACTGAATTCCCACCTATTTTAATACCTGATGCTATCTTATTACTTACATATTAGTTCATTATTACGCTGAATCTGATATGCGCACGATTAGAGAAAAATGATCCGAGCATGTTTATAGTATTCTACGAGAGTGTCCACTGTTCCTTTTTTAAATTTTATATTTGGTTTAAATTAAACTTTTATAAAAGATACAATAATAAATAAATTTAATTAAAAAAATAAAATAATTTGTTTTTCATTATGCAGTTATGATTATATATATGATAACCTTTTAAAAAAAAATGCCCACATGAGTATGGAACTCTTGCCCAGCAATGTCCAGAATGCAGATCTGTGTCATATTATGATAGTTTTTAATGGTATTTTTAAAATAACTAGGTTTAACATAATTTTATAGCACTGTTTCAAAAGTAGCATTTAGTTTATTTATGTAGTTAACAAAGCAGACACAGTTAGTACCTAATTATATTATTATTTAGGAGAGCTGAGTTGAGAGGAAAAAATATTTACTTAGAAAATGATATTCAGAATATACATAGAAATGAAGCTAGCATAAGAGAAATCGTTGCACCTATTACAGTGTAAGGGTTTCTCTTGAATTCCCACCTATTTTAACACCTATCTCCGTCTAAGTCCATGCATTTAAAGAATCCATGCAGTGACGTCTCCCGATCGGCTTGTTAATGAGTCTCGCAAGCTATGTTGACACCACTTCGTGATCAAAGTGCCTGCTCACTTGCCTCTAATTCGTTAGTACTTCCTTCGAGCTGTCTATTTGTAAGCAAAACGGATTTCAACCCGCCAGCCCAATGATTCACTGTATCGTTTTTCTTTGAGTCACTTTTGGCATAAACAATGTGGCCAGTTGTTTGTTTACCGAGCTTCTGATGGGATTTAGGGAATATGTTTTTATTTGCAGAAGTTACAGCTTTTGCTCTTTTGCTAATGATATCTTCTTTTCTTATTAGTTTAGAGGTGCTGGAAAGTCCTACAACTTCCACTGAAAAAAGAACATCCTCCGACTAGACGGCTATTGTGTCTAGTCCGGGTAACTGCCCGATATCGTTTTCGAAGTATCTTTTTCACAAATACATTGATAGAATAAAGCAAGGCCTTTGGAAAATTATTTAAAATGTTTATTATGTGTAAAATACTACAGAGCACATCAAATCAACATTAGCCGTTAGACGTGAGAGAGAGAGCACTACATGCCATATGTTTCATATTATAATTTTATGGTCGCGTTCATAACATTATCTTCAAAAATATGTTCAAATCACGTCAATTATGTCACGACTTAGGATTTTTGTGACGTCAAGTCTTTAGTTCGAATCGTGTATGGCGGCATAGATGCCGCTACAGTAGTTTATTACGAGACTATACAGGGTAAAATTAAAACAAATAGCCAAACTTTTCAAATGTGATGGACTTTTTCGGGTAGCACAGTTGTTTGAAAGTACCACCGAGGTGTTAGATCGCTAAGGATATTTTGAAGAAGCATATGTGAATTTTAGGCAGTAAAAGTTTGACACGGTCGTCGCTCCGTCCAGACCAGCACCATTCCTTTTTATATCAGGCATAGTGTTTACTTCCATATTGCCTTATTATTGCCGTAATTGGTGTTTCATTAGCTAATTTATGTTAACCCTGCAGCTTTGTGTGGAATAAGATCAATTTCCTATCTTTACTATTCATAAATTTAAATATTTTAGGAAGCCCTTCACTCTCCACATTTTCATAAACAAAGCATGACGGTGTTTTAGATACAACGTAAACATCAACGACGGAAAGTATGTTATGACAGGTGCACTTGTAACACGTTCTTTAATCATATTTTCCTCAAGAAGGAACTTATCATATGACCACTTAAAATAGATATTTGCCCTTCATCTTAGTAGAGTTATTGCTATCACAGGGCCTTTTTTTAAAAACACGCAATAAGGCCTATTTTGTGTTTCACAGCAGGGCAAAGGCCTCCCCTTTCTCCTTACAAACCTCTCTATCTAGGGCTAGAAAGTTTGCTCCGCAAATATGATCAGGGTCGTCATAGTCTGATATTTTCATAATATCCTAATTCCAACCCGATCCCATTGTCAGTTTGTTAGAAGTTCCTAGTCTGTTAATTCATAATGGCTGATCATTGGTCGGTCAGTGGTCTCGTAAGAGAATTGTGGTACGAGCTTTCTTGTAACAAATCAAAAAGCAATGACTGCACAATGACGTTCTAATGGTAGGTCACTGATCAATGGTACTGACAAATTAATGTCTTCGCAGATACGTCAGACATTAATTTGTCAGATTACCATTCTAGGCCAATTCTTTCAATGGAGTGTCAGTGACTGATCAATGAAGTCATAATGACGCCATTAAACGAGTATTAGTGGACACCGCTACACAAACACTGCATCACTGCTTACCATTAGGTGGGATCGCAGTCAAGCACTAGTTTATAACAAATAAAATCTGTCAAAATGAACCATTATGTAATCAATAATAGTCCATTCTGACACTATTGTAATAACAGTTAGTTAGCTAAACGTCTACTAGTTATTTAAAACACACGCATCAGCTAATAATTGCTAGTATGTCTTAGCTTAGCTTAGTGTACCTAATTTATTTCATCAGCACTGTTCTCCAAACGGTGAAGAAAATCCAAACCGCACTGGGCCCGCGTAGAGGATGTACTAGAGAGGAGGCCTGCGTCCCAGCAGTGGAAAAATTATAAGGCTGATTTTGTTTATGTCTGGTAAAAATGCCGTTATATATTTCAGTTGACATATTATACTTTTACAGACAAGTAAGAGGTATAAAAATCAATAATATGGCAGTGACAATGATAAATGACGTCACAGATACCCAATAACATGCTCACAATCTGCTAAGAAAATACTACTAATAAAATATAAAACCATTAATTAATTTATACATGAAACAATGCGTCTAAATTTGTTATGATACCACAATACCCATCATATCGGTGTATGATAATACGGCGTTTGTTAGCGGTATGAGCGGCAATTTGTAGCGGGCTGGGTGCGCGTAAATCAAACGTGTCTCCCGACTGCGCCTGCGCCGCTACACACGTGTTGCCACGGCGTAGGGCTGCCTCTTTACAATGCTAAGCTTTCTAATAAAAAATTAAATTCATTGACTCATAGTTTTTGTTCTCCGAAATGGCAGGACTGATTTTGACGGAACTTTAATTGGCAGATAACTGGTGTTATATGGAGTAACTTAAGCTGCTTTAATTATAGAAAAAGCATTAGGGTTGCGAAAAAAAAACCTTTTTAAAATTGTGACGACTTAGGTAGGTAATTAATAAATAGCCAATGATTGGGAAGATAGCGTGATATTTGAAAAAACCTCAAGTAACATAAGTCAAAACCTCGAAGATGATGACGTTGATGCTTATAAAAACTTTTTTTTTCGGTGGGTAAGAATAATGACATCCCCCGCCCTAAGGCGGAGCGGGAGATAGTGTCAGACTATTACTGACTAAAAAGCCTACCCCGTTCTTTCGTTGCCTTTCATACCAGGGTCGAGCCTTCTTTTCAGAACCAGACCCTTGGCCCCAGTAGGCTTTGAGCTCTAAGGCTTGCTGACGACTCCTTGAGGCACGTGGGGACAATACGCGCCGTCGACGACTTGGGCTCGGTCCAGTCGGTTACCGGACGGTCAGACAGCGAGCTACCCATTGCTCGCCTTCCGCAAGCCTCCATACTTATAAGTACTTACAATTTGGTGACTAGCTTACTTCAGTACAAAATAGATAGGTACAGAGGTCAATCTCATGTATGTACTTCACTTTTCATACCTACGTTCGGCGATCGTGCTAGGTCCACCGCCAGCACCGCTCTGTCCAAACGTGCCCGAGAGTGGCGATAATACCTACCTAACTAAATTGTAAAAATTGTACATGGCCACAAAGTCATGTTCGCTTTCTCATAGGTCACCGGGGTACTTACCTACCTACGTATTTGTTCTGCGTTACCTTAAAACCAACCATCAAAATACAAGCAAATACCCACTTACCTCTCTGAAACAACTGGTAGCTTACAAAACAATAATTTACCATTTTGAATTTAAACAATCGTTTACTGAACAGTAATAGTATCTTTTTTTCGTTGTTCCATTATTGCATCAAAAGGTTCACAGACGCGCGTCTCAAACGGGTAGCACTCGAGCTCGCACTGGTTTGAGCGCGTTTGAGATATCGTGTCCGTGAGCGTTGTCTCGATGCGTTGCTCAAGCAAGCTTTGTATGTAGATTGTCTTCTGTACGATTGTGCTTTCAGTATGCCACCCGTAAGAGCTGGCCTAGCTATCGCAGGTAACGTCGGATTTATGTACGTGTTTAAACATTGCCACACGTGGAGGTTACTTTACTATTTCACAACAAAGTTTATTTTTCCATTCAATATTAGCTAGGTACACGTTTTTAGCAATATGATTGTGGGTTCCAAGTTCAAATGATAATTATGGCGTCAGTAAAACGGTTTGACCTTCAAATATTTCCCAAGTTACTCGCATTCATATTGCTCACTAATTAGTAAGTAATAAAAGTAGTCGATACTTTTTATAAAGTTCTCCAAATTATTTCTAGTTGAAAAATAAAAATCACAATCAGTCAAGTGATGACAATGGTGGGGCTACATAGGCCGTGTAAAATAATTTTAATCAGCTGGTCTGGTTAGACTGAGCCGAGCTCAACATCGGGATAAACTAAATTATATAAACTCTACCCAGGGTGATAGAACTCGCTCAATCTATGTATATCTAACGTTGTTGTGATTGCTAAATAAGGCCAGCATGGCGAACACTGGACGAGGTGATCCCCGAGGTGACGAACCCCCATACCATACCACAGCATAATTTGAAGCAGGAGCCATATCGAGCCTGATGTAGTCATAGTACCATGTCTTTGCGATCCGAGTGGAGCCAGAGGGAGTGTTACACTTTTACTGACTAAAACCCGTTTGATTTCCTACATTTAGGTACCCATTACGTTCCAGAGTCTCTGTAACTCTTTTTTATAATTTTGCTGAACTTACTATTCATTGAATGCCAATGAATGGATGTTACACGTTTGCCTATTAGAGGTAAGTCTCGCAACTGTCCTTGCTGACAAAGAGATTTTATAAACCATTCACCACGTATGTTTATTTAAATATTTTTTTTGTGTAAACTTTATAAGTACTAAGAAAAAGTGTTTTAGACCTTTTACTTATTCAAAAATTAATAAGGCTAATTGACAATTCAAGGTTGTCTTTTTGCTGAAACCAGTACTTATACGACTCATTAAATTATCAAGTTTATTTTTTAATCTCGCGTCTTTTTTTGCTTTTATTTTTATATTTACATATTTGAACATACATATTTTTACATATTTTGAAAGGAGAAATCACGTAGGCACTGGGTATTGGGAAATTATACAGGATGACTTAATTTGTTGTTAATTTTGTTTTTTTTTTTAATTTTTACGTAGTCATGAAAATTAATAATAAAATGTAACCAATGAAAAAGATTTATCAGCTGTTTTTCAATTTTTATCGAGCTTCGCGAACATAAACATAATAGTCATAGTGATTTTCTTACTAGCTTCTGCCAACGGCTTCGACCGCGTCAATATTAAAGTCAAAGACGGATAAAAATGTCTAACTTTGGAGTTCAAGCTTTCTCCATACCAAACTTCATCAAAATCGGTTCAGTAGTTTAACTGTCAAAGCGTCACAGACAGACAGACAGATAAAGGTACCACTACATTTATAATACTCGTAATAAGTATGGATTTCAGCGTTGATCCCAAAATACAATTTGTTCATATTTATGAGCATTTTCAGCCCCTGAAAAATTTCCCTATGAATCAATAGTCACCCTGTGTACTCGTATTTTGACAACGATCCAAATGTAATATAGCTAGGTTTATATAGCTACTGTATCATTACGTACTATTTGAAAGAGAATTTAAAATTAAATATTTTTTTTATAACTTAGTTTCCAAATATTTCCGAGTGGCAACCCTACAAGGTGTAACCGATGCGACGGCGCGGGCGCACGGGAGATTTATAGCGCTCAATCAATGCGGATTTATTGCTGAGGAAGCGACGGAGCTCGCCTTTTGTTAGACGTAGGTATATATAGAACTTACTCCGATGTAATTGGCTCTATAACTTACCTTAATTACCAAACAACTATTGCTCATTTGTATGTGATGTCATTATTGTTGAATATTAGCTGTGACATCACTAAATTCAAAAATGTCTTTGCTATTTTTTAAAAAAATAGGACGGCGAAGAGCCAATAACACCTAACTGTCGAAGTCAAAATATCCTAAAACTGAAATAATCTTTTGATTTCATAAGAAGTAAAAACATTGTAATTCATTAATTTATTCATCATCATCATCATAATTGTAGTCAAAAGACGTCTACTGTTGGACATAGGCCTCCCCCAAGCGTCGCTACAATGGCCGGTCCAGTGCGTCTCGCATCCATCGGACTCCAGCGACCCTGACCAGGTCATCGGTCCACCTTGTGGGAGGCCTTCCAACGCTGCGTCTTCCGGTACGCGGCCGCCACTCCAGAAGCTTTCGGCCCCAACGGCCATTAATTTATTGAGAATAACTTTTGTTTTAATTATTATTTATAAGAATTTTATTAATATTTATTATTCTATAATATTTATTATATTAATTATAATTTATTGAGATTAATAATAGCTTCATTACGCAGCATTAATATGTATTATAAGATAGTATCTCATAAAGTTAGGAGATAATGCCATAAATTGGCACGTTGGTTTAGTTAGGAGGTGTTTCCATAATTTAAGCAAGCAGTTGCAACTAAATATCCCCCTCCGAGATTTTGCTAAAACATGCGAAAAAACCCATTTATATTATACCTAAGCCATCATCATCGTTTCAGCTGAAAGATGTTCACTGTTGGATATAGGCCTCCCCCAAGTGCCACCGTGATGACCGGTTCTGTGCGTCTCGCATCCATCGGGTTCCCGCGACCTTTACCAGGTCATCAGTCCACCTTGTGGGAGGCTTTCCAAGTCTGAGTCTTCCGGTATGTAGTTGTCACACTGGAACATGGAAGAAAAGGCAATGAAAAGGGCTGTGCTCAGAGTCTCCTTGCGTGATCGCATCAGATTAGAAATTAGGATATTCGCAGGAAAACCAAGGTTAAGGTAGACAGCCCGAAGAATCGCTAAACTTAAGTGGCAGTGGGCAGGGCCCATTGCTTGCAGAGCAGATGGTCGATGATGGACGAAGTCGGGACGAAATTATGAGCGCTAAAAAGTAATTTTCACGAAAAATTTCAGTGAAGGTATTACGAGTACGAGTAGCACTTCACCGTCTCCTCTAACTAATAACACGAAAGAAACTAAATGGACGGCTAATTTCTTGAGAATTTAAAGTTTTCAATTCTTATGATTGCTCTGAAATTGCCAGACTATTCTATTTTTTTTTTCGTTAATAAATATTATTATTATTCGACTAAAATACGCAGCATGTCGCGGGTTAATTTCCGCACGAAACAAAAATATTTATATGGCCTACAGGCTACAGACAGTTGTTCCGTGTGACCGTATCTGAGTGTTTTGAGTTTACATGTTTGTGAACGCGCCCACAGTTCACGACTAGTTCCTAGTGTGGGACAACGCTTAGAAAAAAGTATTAACGTACTTATATTTCACTAATATTTGTAAGGCACTTACTGCGGCAGAACACGGAGACACTTATAGTTTTTATAACATCTAATTTGTACCTGTGTGCACAAATAAACTTATTTGATTGGTTTTGAAAATAGAAGAACAACGTCCCAACTACTTGTGTTTATCTTCCTTTAATTAAGTAAACTGTAATACTTCTTTAATAATATTTTTATTTAAATCAGCATAAATAATTTCATAGACATACTCCCAAATACAACATTACAAAGATCAAAGGGAAGAAAGAAGAGGTACGAGTACCATGGAATCTTATACATTTTTATCCACTTGATGGTAAATGATGATGTGGCCGACGATGAAGGATGCTTACCTAGAAGTAACCTATTCTCTCTTGACATAATTCTCCTAGGTTGTAGCTGTCAGGAAACACAGACTCCAGCAGGCTAGACGCATAATAAATGTGTTCTCAAAACGTTACATCGACATAAGATGCCATAATATAGTAAGTACATTTTGATAGAAGTGGGGAAAGTTTGTCATTGCAGCCGAGCCAAAATTCACCCGAGCCGTACAGGCGAGCGTGTTATGGAGCCGAGTGCTGCAGTGACAAGTCGCCACGTGTATCAAACGAAGTTTTTCAATGCACTTACGAAGAAATACGATGAAAAATCCACCAATAATCTATCTTCTATCAGAAAATAACGACGCATTTTTTGATCATTTTGTACTGAAGAAAATTTTCCAAAGTTATCTTACAATTTAATTTTGATCTGATGGCAGCAGGCTATGGCAAGTATTTTTTATTTCAATCACATAATCTGGTGGCGTAGCATCTAATGGATCCTCTTCAAATCTTCTTTTTCACAACAATAACAAATGAATAAGTTAGTTATTATTAGGTGTACTTTTTTCCCTCGCATAACCTTTGCAGGCTGAGGAGAAAAATAAATTATAGGGGCATATTAATAGATAGATATTGTTCCATGCATTAAAAATGAACTACTTAGTTTTCAATACACTTACTCGAAAACTACCTCTTAACATACTACAATTAGGTTCGACATAGCATGTAGGTATATCACCCGCGTGCTTTTTTTTTAAATTAATCATTATATTACCAAGGGCTTTTTTCATTCCTAATTCGTCCCGGTCAAGATTGATTTTTTTTTTAGAGTAAAGTGCCGGATATTTTTAAGGTTTTAATATTTAATGAAAATTTAAAGTGTGTTTTTGAACAGAATATAATAAATGAACATGACTACTTACAGAATAATTTGTTATTAACAACAAATGAACATTTATCGGCGTTCCAAATTCAAAAAATATTTGAATTTCTATTTTTATTAACATTACGGTTTTATACCGTTGCCTATTCTTCAACCTGCAAAGATTAGACGCCTGGTTTAGAACCTGGAAAAAAAGTTGATTTATTACTATTATCTAACCTATTTATTTGTGTTATTTGTGAAAAAAAAAATGAATTTAAGATTTGAAGAGAATTCTTTAGATGCTACGCTGCCGCCGCCAGATATTCTGATTGGCGTAAAAAAATACTTGTAAGGTAATAGCCTGCTGCCATCTAAATCAAAACTAAGATGTCTGACAACTTTGAAAAAAAATCTTCAGTACAAAATGAACAGAGAAAGGATTTCTTCGTAAATGTATTGAAAAAAGGTCGTTTGATACACGTGTAAATTGGTCACTTTCTACACTTGTATCAAAATGTAATGTCTCTTTCAATGTCGAATCGCCAAAAAAATCTAAGTGTGTAGGTATGAACAAGATATTCTAACAAGTTCCAAATCCCAAATTGGATTTTCACGGCACGACTTTATATATCAAGGTGACATTCCATTGTTTTCAATTACCGATTAAGGCAGCCATAGTTACTCGGCAAGGTCGCTACCATGAATCCTCTATCGATGAGAAACTCCTTGGTTGGCTATGGTTGATTACGGGATGAAAATATGTTGACCTCGCTTCAATAATTTAGCAATCGTGATTTTTGACAGTTACAACACGATTTTGATCAAAGATTGAGGCATTGTTTAATTGTATTTCTAATCGTTTTGTACTCTACTAGCTGTTGCCAGCGTATATAAAAAAATCATCCTAAAAGATCATACAATCGGGATGAAAATTATCCCTGTACGTGTAATTTTTTTTTATCGAAATCTGTTCAGTCGTTCGAACGTAAAGAAGCAAAAATATATAAATTTAAAAAAGAAATACTATTTGGTGTATAATAAGGTATTCTAGTATATTCTAATTATACAAATTTTCGCCTTTATTATATTAGCGTGATCAATGTTATTATTATTAAACATTTAGAGGCTACATTTTTAATAAATTATTCAAATTATCTTGAGAAACACAAAAATTTTAGAATTTTGTACATTATGGCGATATTTCTGGTTTGATATCATTAAATCGGTTAAACAACATATAAAACACTTAAAGTTTTTACATAAACATTAGTATGGTAGCTTATAATAGAGGTTTATTTAATTATAATAGAAGCAATATTAATGATATAATAATAAATAAATAAATTTAATTATTTCAAAAACCTTCCAAAAAAGATTATTCGGTAGTAAAGAAAAAAATTAAAAAACATACCTATTCGTTTAGAATGCGGAAAAAAATTATCAACTTAAATATGTCACGTTTGTGATACGGGTGTAGGTCATTTCTTACTAACTAGCGTAATCCCGCAGTTTTGCTCCCTTAGAACGCATAGGGGAAATTAAGGAACATAGGTGGGTTTTATTCAATAAAAGTCTGATAGACCCTCTGGCTCAACCTGGGCCAAAAGGCATTTGATCATTCCGAAGGAACAGGAGTGGGAAACAAAAGCTTCGCTCCCTTTGACCATGAGAGCCTTTTTGAAATAAAAGAACCTAACCCACAGCGATGTTGATACTTTCACTCAGTGAAAGAGACAACTCTAACTCTTTATAATATTAGCCTAGATTCAGTTAGAAATGATTGGCAGGTGCAAAAATATGCACACTGTCGCATCTCATCACAAAACACACAAATAGTTTATTTCAGAATTCAGTTTAAAGACTGCAATCGTGGTCTAGTCAGTGCCGGCTTAATTAGCCACATAGCTAGAATAGTAAGTACTGTTTGGCCCCGCTTGGAAAAAAAATACAAGTCAACTGTTAAGAGACTTGTGCCATATGAAATTTAACAAATTTCTGATTGTCTCTGCTAAAATTTCCTCTGCTCGAATTACAACTGCTAATGAACTTACCGTTACATAAGGTAAAGAAAGATAAGGATAAGTAAGAAAACACAGGTAGGTTTTAGTTAATAAAAGTTTAACACTCACTCCCGCTCCACTCTAGATCAGGAGGAGTTATTACATGGCATACCACCTCAAAAAAAAAAAATAGGCTCAGTGTCTATTTCAAAATTTTGGTGGAATTTTAATTCGTCATAATTTATTATAAAAATTTCGGGGGCCCTTGGTAGAATTTGCTACAGGTCCGGCGCTTGCTAAAGTGTAATATTACATGAATCAAAAAATTAAGCTCTCTAGTTTAGCTTATTTTTTTCACCGTTTCATAATATATTCTTAACTTCAGCTTAACTTACGTTTTTACCAAGTGAAATTTATCAGTTCAACAAATGGTTTATCATTGAGCTTACTACAGCACTTAAGGAAAGATACAATAAAGACAAAACAATCCTAAATTAAAACTAAATATTTATTAATCAATCGTTCATCACACAAACGCCATTAAGTCTAGTCCGACCATCAGGACAGGCGTCTCCTGAGAGTGCAGATCCTGGGGCCTCTCCCGTCGTCGCCATGTTCGAACCGTTTTGGCCTGTGACTGCCATGGCATCAGCCATCGAACTAGTTCCTTGGTTATTATTGGGCACCATTCCTCGATTAGGCATGTTCACTTCAGACTCATCATCACCATCGTAAAAACACACACAGTCCTCACCAAAACATTGTGCTCCATTATCATAAGGTACATAAGGGAAACTTATAACACCTTTTGGTTCAAATCCTGGGATCCCAGCGACCCCAACCACACTGTACACTGACGCGATCAAAACGAACGACACAGCCACATTCATCCCGAACGACAGATCAACAATGAATGACGAATATATTTCTATTAATCATACTTATGTACGCAATCTTTTCGACTCTGTCATTTACATAAAGGCCTTGTACGAGGTTAAGGTGACGAAGGTTCTGTATGTATTAAGAGAATTGAGTAACTTTGTAAAGCCCGCTAACAAATGGCCGAGGTTGATTGGGAACCTGTTAGCAAAATTAACATGTCTTATTAAATTCACATTAAGCATCTCCTTCAAAGAAACAATTTGTTTGCATTAAAAATTGATTTTGTATTGACCTGACATTTTGGTAGTAGATTTGTTAGAAATTACGCTTATTTTTATTTGGCAGAATTGATTGATTGGATCTTAATGAAATACAATAAATAGTACAATATTTTGTCCAAACTAGATGGGACCCAGGGCCAATAAAAACGACTAAATACAATGGGGGGCCGCAAAATATATATAAAAATAAAATACAGGTTTAATAGGTACTCGTTTATCGTAATTTTTTATTCGATACTTTCGGGGATTTTGAAACTTACCTATTTTGCGTTCGGGGAACTCCCCGAGTTCTCGAAGTCTATAGTGATGTGTGCGACATAATCAAATATAATTATACCCAAAACATTTCAATTTCGTCGCGAGAAAAGTAATTTGCTCATCAATGTAATTAGTTAAACAAAGAAGATAAAAAGATTCTGCGGGCCGTATTAATTCAAGTCGCGGGCCGCATGCGGCGCGCGGGCCACGGTTTGGACAGCTCTGCCTTAGTAGAATAATATAGTAGGCATTTGGATTTGTATTTACCGTGGGGCGTGGCCTTTTATTATATCCCTTTTTCATGGAAAGGAGTAGACCAAAGGGGATTTTCGTATTTAAAAAAAAACCGGGCAAGTGCGAGTCGGACTCGTACACTGAGGGTTTCGTACAAATTTACCAATGAAAACAGTTCAATTTCTGAGTTGAATTATGAAGATTTTTCCGAATAGCAATTTTTTTTTGTGACATAACTAAAAATGTACAGTTTTCAGATTTTCCTATACTTGTGCAATGATAACTTGCTTCATGCCAAAATTCAGGATTCTATGTCAACGGGAATTTCAGTTCCTTTAAGTTGAGAGTATCAAAATAAACGTTTTTTTGACCTAGATGGCCGTATCTTTTTTTCGTTAATTTAGATGTTTGATTTTTTCACAGCTCTAAGGAAGCGCAGAAATGAGAATATGGTTTTAATTTCAACTCGATAGCTCTAAGCGTTCTCGAGATAAAGGGTCTTTACAGACAGACTGACAACAAAGTGATACTATATGGGTTCTTTTGAGGTACGGAACCCTAAAAACATGCTATCTCATCTTGGTAACATTGATTGACAGGAAGACTCGTTACAATGCAAGGAAATTAGAGGGATTCGTGGCGTTATAACGGAACCCCAAATAGTTACGTGGACAGAACTACATCCAAGGTTTAATTCGGAGAACTATTAGTTTATTCTCCAAACCAAGATAAGTATCTGTAACTAGAATAATATATTTGTAGGAAGTATGCCGCCACAAGTAAAAGAGAATTATATCTCTACACCCGTCATAAGTATATCATACACAACTACTACTTATGACGAGTTTTTCTTGTACAACTTTGATCTGAAAGATTTCTCTTAGGATCAGATTGACAAGCTTTTCAACAATTTAATTAGATTTTGAATATCGAATACAACATTGACTTGATTGAAGAAGTATTCAGCAGTAGGTATGTTAGCTTGGTACCGAATGAGGAATAGCTTTGGTGCCGAAAAAATTGGTGCCGAAACTTCCAACGGTAACCTATACCGATGCCCTTTTTTATTGGATGAGTGGTTTTCATAGATTTTTTGTGCAGTCGACATGACGTGTTAAAATGTCAAGCGTGTGAGCGAGAAAGAGGGATGGTGCTGTATATCCTATATAGCTCCATCTCTTTCACAGTTCAGTTTAGGTCGTCTAATGAATTGCGTTAAGATCTCATTGTGCGGCCTCTGGTTTGTCCTTCTGTACATAGAAATTAATCTGTAAAATATGCCCTTCGTAAAACACTATTATCCCAGGGAATGACTATTAAAATCAACTCCCAAAGAAAAGTGTTTTTCCAATCAAAATTAAACCTTATTGGTTCCTAACTCCCTACCTTTCGTCCGTGTGACGAATTCGGACATATCCGTCGGTATTGTATTATCATTATTTGAAAGTTGTCGACCTTGGAGCTGTCTTTGTCACTGACATGACATAGTTCACAAGTACTTTGTGATTGTAATGAAATATTGTCTGTCGCGTTATACCTCTGTTTTTAGTATTGGTTGCGCCAATTTGCTATGTTCCGCGATTTTGTTTTTTGTAATTTATTTTTTTGGCCTAGCAATCCTATCCCTTCCGTTTATTTCCCCGCACGACCTCAAGAAAGGATTTGACATTGACGTTTTGTGCATTGTGAATGTGACCGCACCGCTAACACGCCCGCTCGAAATTACAAGAAAATTGGCTATTTCGTGTTCCAACCATTCAGAACTCAACAATAGTACAGTGTAGTGCAATACAGAAACTGGCAGTGCTTGAAAGTACGAAGTTCGGGATTCGCCGGCCGGCGCCATGTGGAACTTTCGAGGTTAAAGGTCAGTGTCCTTCTAATACATTTATCCCATTAATAAACGCTAGACGCAGTACCTGCATATTGTTAACAAACCTTAGATCGCTTTTTAAATCTACAGTCCACACAGCAAATTCGCGCAACCATTACTTTTTGGTCCATACGAGCAGGATCGTGAATCATTTTCTTGTAATTTCGCAATATAGTATTTGTTCCATAGGGAATAAACGCAACGCGCCTGTTTACCTAGATATAATAGTAGAAAACCCGCATCTAGGCATTTAGGCAACTATACGTTATCTCGCTCGTATAGTTAAAGAGTCATTGATAATTACGGTACCTACGCCGTCAACCGCACCGCATAATTATAGTTAGCTACGTAAATATCAGCGTAGATATAAATCGATCGCATTCTTTTTCTTGACAAAATTCATTCGACCATCCTACAAATTGCATGTAGGTAGACGCATTTCAAAAATACCCGTTCATTGTTGAGTGAATATTTGTAGGAAACGGATAAACCATAGATTATATAGACAGGTTATTCCGTTCGTTCGCCGTTCACTTTGTTGTTTACAATACTACCATATTGTTATCTGATAATTATCGCTTACTTAATAATTCGTTAAGTGTTTGTTTGAGTGTATAGTGTGAATATATCAAAACAAGATGTCTCTTAAGGGAACCAAGGTTAGTACTGATTTAAAGGTTCAGTTAAAGCTTTTATACGCCGAAAGGGACTCACAGTTTTCACGTGTTCAATCAATTTGTGATAAATCTTTGCAAATCTCGGATCTGATGATTAGAGATGCTTTCTTGTGTTCGTTGGAAACTTTAGATAGTTTGCGCGAGGATTTTAAATCTACAATTAAGAATATAAACATTTTAGAGTTGGAGTTAAATCCTGATTACTGTGTGAGTTATCAGGCATTGTCGTCCTTTGATGACTTGTATTGTCGTATCAAACGTATTGCTAGGAGTTTAGAGACTCCCCCCCCCGCGAGTAGTTTATCCAACCCTCCTCGCGAACGCCCACGATTGCCGCCAATTCAAATACCTGAATTTAATGGTGACATTCGAAATTGGAATTTATTTATAGATAGTTTCGAAAATATAATACATAGGAACACATCGCTGACAGATCACGAGAGATTGCATTATCTCGTAGAAAAATTGACCGGTAAGGCAAAGGCTGTCTGTGCTGGAATTACGTTTAGCGCTGAAAATTACAATTTAGTTTTGAACACTTTAAAAACAAAATACGAAGATAAGCGATTAGTAGCCACCGCATATTTAGATCAATTATTCGATTTGAAAAGTTTTTCCGTTTGTAACGATCATAATTTAGAGAAGTTTTTAAATATTTTCGCATCATCTGTTCGTGCAGTAAAGAACCTAAAGGTCAATGACCTCTGTGACTTTTTGTTTTTGTATATCGGTTTAAAGAAATTAGATCCTGAAACTGTTCGTCTGTTTGAAACGACTCAGCGCGGTAAAGAAATACCTAAGTTCGAAGATTTAGAATCTTTTATTCGCGACCATATTAAGGTGTTGCAGCGCACGTCGGCACGTCATGAAGCCACGAATAGGACAGGTTCCGATCGCCGTATAGACGCGTCATCGAAGTCAGTCAAGACTGCACATACGCTAGTTAATACCGCCTCAACACCTGACTGTTCTCAGTGTAAGGGTAGCCATACACAGCTGTACAAGTGTTCGGAATTTCAGAGATTATCGCCTAGTGATCGTTACAAGTTTGTCCGCACTAATAATTTGTGTTTTAATTGTCTAAGTGACAAACATCTGGTTACGTCATGTAACAGTGGTGGTAGCTGTCGTAAATGTCTAGCTAGACATCATACCTTCTTACATTTTGAGAGTAGTAAGCTGCCATCGCAGCAGCAGCCTGCGCAGACGCGCGACGCTTGTGACGCGCGGCCTGCTGCAAGTGCAAACGACGTAACATTGTGTTCGCTTTCCGCCGCTGGTACTCAAGTCACTACCGTTTTACTTGCGACCGCGCAAGTTGTCATTGTAGATGCCTTTGGCAAACCGCACACCGTTCGAGCGCTACTAGATGGCGCTTCCCAGAGTAATTTTATTACTCGGGATTGTTGTCAACGCCTTGGTTTTAGTTTTAATAATTGGTCATCCCGCTCAGAAGTGAAAGGTTTTGGAGGTTTAAAGGCAACCATTCACGGTTCCATTAAAATAATATTTAGTTCACGTTTTAATCGTAATATTTCGTTTGAAATGGATTCGCTAGTCGCAGATAAGATTACGGAACGGTTGCCCACGGTACCGGTTGACACGTCCATGCTGACGGAGTTTAAGAACTTGCAGTTAGCCGACGGAAATTACGCTTTCCCTGGAGATATCGATCTATTGATCTGTGCTTCGATTCTCCCGCATCTCCAGTTATCACGTAAAATTCAAGGTCTTCCGATGTACCCCGCTCCGCACGCACTGGAAACAGTTCTCGGGTTTGTTATAGTTGGCTCCGCACCCGCTTATTTAAATAGTTACTCGACTGTGTCGCACTGTTGCACCGTCGAGCCGCCGCTTGAGTCTACCATCCGCAAGTTCTGGGAGATTGAAGAGGTCAATGTCCCACCTATTCTCAGCCCTGAGGATCAGGTCACTGAGGAGATTTATACCCGCACGACTACTCGTGATAAAGATGGTCGTTATGTTGTCGCGCTCCCTTTCAAGGGTGATATTTTTTCGCTCGGTGGCTCCCGTGCCTCCGCAGAAAAACGCTTTCTATGCTTGGAACGTAAGATGCAGGCGTCTCCTAAGTTGAAGCAAGCCTATGATGATGTGCTGATCGAATATTTAGATAAAGGTTATATCTCATCAGCGCCTGCCGAGACTGAGGAGACACGTGATTACCCGTTTTACATCATCCCGCACCATGGAGTTGTTAGAGAAGACAAACTTACAACTAAACTGCGTGTGGTTATGGATGGTAGCGCTAAGACTAGTACTGGCATATCGCTTAACGATATCTTGTATTGTGGTCAGAACCTCCAGGGTAACTTATTTGAAATAATAGTAAATTTTCGCTTGTTTGCTATTGCGCTCTCTGCCGATATTCGGCAAATGTTTCTTAGTATTGGAATCAGAGAATGTGACCGTAGATTCCAACGCTTCTTGTATAGATTTTCTCCGCAGGAACCTTTGAAGGTTTACGAATTCAATCGTGTTTGTTTTGGGCTTAAGTCTAGTCCCTTTCACGCTCTTCGCACTATCAAGCAGTTGGCCGCTGACGAGGGTGATACATACCCGAAAGCAAGGGCCACTATTGAAACCGGATTGTACATGGACGATTTTGTGTACAGTGTACCTAGTGAAGCAGAGGCTATAGAGACCGCTGCTCAAGTAATCAGCCTCATGAAGTCCGGTCAATTTGATCTGGTGAAATGGACAAGCAACTCGCAAGCTACATTAGAGTCGATTCCACCGTCACACCGGTTGACTTCGGTAAAGGAATTCGATGATAGTGATTCGCATAAGATCCTTGGTTTAAGTTGGTCACCCGCAACTGATATGTTCAGTCTTAAAATTAGCTCGACTCCGCCAACTTGTACCAAACGCGTTATCCTAGCATGTGTAGCTCGGATATGGGATATAATGGGTTTTGTAGCTCCTGTCGTTTTATATGCAAAGCTGCTTATAAAAGAGCTTTGGCTTTCCAACTGTGATTGGGACGACACCGCTCCTGAAAGTGTTGCCAAGTTGTGGGCTCGCTATAGGAAAGAGCTTCCAATGCTCGATCAGATACAGATTCCTCGCCATGTTGGTATAGTACCAGACACTGTTGTTAATGTGGTAGGTTTCGCAGACGCCAGTGAGAGGGCTTACGGGGGAGTGGTTTACTTTCAGGTCCAAAATGGCGATAACATTTCAGTTTTCCTCATTAGCGCAAAATCAAAGGTATCTCCTAGTAAGGTTGTCTCTCTTGCTCGTCTCGAACTCTGCGCTATTCTTATGTTGGTTCAATTGATTACATCTATAGTCAAAACTTGTCGTCCTCGCATTAATATAGAGAGAATTGTAGCGTTTTCAGACTCAACCGTTGCCCTATGTTGGGCCCACTCTTCACCCCATCGATGGGGCACGTTTGTCGCAAATAGGGTGGCTAAGATTCAAGCTGAATTGTCACCGGAAAATATGTTCCATGTCGCTGGAACAGAAAACCCAGCTGACTGTCTCTCACGTGGTTTGCTTCCCGCGCAAATTTTAAATCATCCGCTTTGGTTTTGTGGCCCTCCCTGGCTGCATACCACTCCTAACGAGTGGCCAAATGCTCCGTTTAACCCCGCTACTGTTTCAGAACCACCCGAGGAGAAGAAACATACGCTTGTAGTATCAGTTCCGCGTGAAGAGTCAGTTGTTTTGTTGTTGTCTAATCGAGTCTCGTCTTGGTTGAGACTATTACGCTGTGTAGTTTACGTCCTAAGATTTTTGAGATTATTACCATCGCGTGGTTCTATAATCGCAGCTGATTTGGATAGAGCTGAATCAGTTGTACTTCGAGAGTTGCAGAAATTTTATTTTTCAAAAGAATTTCGTAGTTTAGAATCACATAAACCTTGTAGTCCCGCACTTCAACATTTGAAACCATTTTTGCAAGACGGACTCATTCGTGTCGGTGGCCGTCTGCGAAATGCTAAGTTAGAGTTTGAACAAATGCATCCAGTAGTTCTACCACGCAGGGATCACGTTTTGGATTTGTTGGTGGACTATCACCATAAGGTGAATTGTCACGCTGGTCCCGATTTATTAATGTCCATTCTTCGACAGAAGTACTGGATACTTTCCGCTCGCAATTTGATACGCGCTAGAGTGCACAGATGTGTGCCCTGCTTTAAGCTCCGCCCGCGTTTCAACGCGCCGGAAATGGCCGACCATCGTTCTTGTCGTGTTGTACAGACGGTGAAACCTTTCATACATACTGGGACGGACTATGCTGGACCGTTTAAAGTCACTATTGCCCGTGGTCGTGGTATACGTTCCACAAAGGCATACATTTGCCTATTCGTTTGTATGACAACTCGTGCGGTTCACATAGAGTTAACCAGTGATTTGAGTACGCAGGGTTTTATGTCTGCATTTAAACGATTTTTATCTCGCCGTGGTCCCGTTAAGCGCTTATACTCTGACAACGGCACAAATTATGTTGGAGCGCGACGCAATATTTCGGAATTACATACATTCTTACGCTCCAAGTACTACCAAAGTGAATTCGCCCATGTCTTAGCTGAGAATCGCATTGATTGGTGTTTTAATACGCCAGCAGCTAGTCATTTTGGTGGCAATTGGGAGGCGAATATTAAAAGCCTTAAGTCGCACCTGTTTCGGGTCATAGGCGAACAGATTCTCTCGTACGAGGAGTTGAGCACTGTACTCGCTCAGGTAGAGGCGTTGATGAATACGCGTCCGTTGTGTCGGACTTTGTCTAGTGATCCATCGGAGCCACTAGCGTTGACGCCGGCTCACTTCTTGACGACGACTCCTCTTAAATATTTGCCCGCTTTAGATGTCGAGACTGACAAACTGCAGCTCCACCCGCGTCACGCTCTGCTAGATAGCTTAGTTCAGTCCTTTTGGAAGCGATGGAGGACAGATTATCTGCATACGCTGCAGTCGCGTCAAAAGTGGAACACTCCTTCAGATCCAGTCACAGTCGGTACTGTGGTGATACTGAAGACTGAGAGTGCGCCTCCTCTGCACTGGCCTCTTGGTGTAGTGGAAGAAGTTTTTCCGGGTTCGAACGGAATAACGCGAGTCGTAAAAGTTAAAACCGCAACTGGATCGTACCTGCGTCCGGTTATTCGCCTCTGCCCTCTGCCTAATCAGTAGTAGTGGCATAGTTAGTTATAAGTTGTTTCGCTACCTAGTATTGATAGTTTAGATTAGTAATAGGGTTTAGTTTCGCTTTTGTTTTTTTTCTTTTCTTTGAAGGTAACCCTTCAAACCCGGGGGGAATGGTTGCGCCAATTTGCTATGTTCCGCGATTTTGTTTTTTGTAATTTATTTTTTTGGCCTAGCAATCCTATCCCTTCCGTTTATTTCCCCGCACGACCTCAAGAAAGGATTTGACATTGACGTTTTGTGCATTGTGAATGTGACCGCACCGCTAACACGCCCGCTCGAAATTACAAGAAAATTGGCTATTTCGTGTTCCAACCATTCAGAACTCAACAATAGTACAGTGTAGTGCAATACAGAAACTGGCAGTGCTTGAAAGTACGAAGTTCGGGATTCGCCGGCCGGCGCCATGTGGAACTTTCGAGGTTAAAGGTCAGTGTCCTTCTAATACATTTATCCCATTAATAAACGCTAGACGCAGTACCTGCATATTGTTAACAAACCTTAGATCGCTTTTTAAATCTACAGTCCACACAGCAAATTCGCGCAACCAAGTATAATGAGACCAATGAACGTGTTGCCTTATCTTTCGATAAGAATGTCATTCAAATAAAATTTTATTAATTATAATTGATTTAGCAAGATAAATAGTAGGTAATGTTTTTGTAAGTGTAGTTAGCTTATTTATTTCTGTTATATGATAATTTGAGTCATCATTAGATTACATATTGGTACTTATTTACTGATGGGAATTGAATAATCGAGTATTTATATTAACGAAAAGCTTTTTTATTCGAGTTTTTTTTTTCTAGTTGAGAAATCAGCCAATAATTTCTCCTGCTCTGGGTGGAGCGTGAGAGCGTGTTAGACTTTTTCTGATTAAAACCCACCTGTCTTCTTTGTTGCCATTTGAGTTGTCCACAGCCCAAGAAAATAAAGTTGCTGGTTTTTCAGTGTATTCTTACACAACCCCAAAAATTAGTAACCCGGCGGAAATTCTGCTTAGGTACCATCAAAGACACTTTCGCTTGACCACCGCTAAGTTCATTTTTGCTTGCACTCGAAACGAAAATTTCAAAGTATTTGCTTTGGCGCCGCGCCGCAGGATTCAAGCGATTTCTTTTTTTAAGTGATCATGCAGATATGACCGCGATAGTAACTGGTCTACTCATCTAAGATAAGATCTATTAAAATTACGTGACGCTATTTCATCCTAATGGGGTCTTGTTGCCACACCTAAAAAAATAATTAAAATTACACACCAAATTATCCGTTGCATTTGTTCAAAAGATTTAACATAAAAAATATTAAATATATAATACCAATTTATGTCTGTCTCTTATTGGTTGTACTGTATTACGAGTATTTTATTTTATATGAATAATATATTTCACGGAATCTGTAGTCAATTTTAGCCTAAATCCCTACTTTTTGCTGCTAAAAATTGTGTTAGATGGTATACGTGCTCAGAGAAACTCTTAGAAAATATGAGAATATCATCTAGGTATATAATTTAGGTACTGCAAAATGATTTAGTTTATACTTTCTTAAATATACATATTAGCTCACATATGCACATTAGCGTCTATCTGTACAGCAGTCTTCAAAGCACACACGCACAGTCTTGGCAACTGCAGCGAATATTAGTGCAACTGGAGTGGAACAGGCGTTCCACCTTGGTACTGGCTGTCCATGCCATCAATATTTATCGTCGAACAAACTATCGACACACATTTAATCGATTCGTCTAATTATACCCTCTGGATGAATGGGTCTACGGTATTTGCCATTCAGATATGTGATTAACGGCTGGTCGTCTATATTGTCATTTTATTTGGCTGAAATGGAGTAGTGAGGTGAAAGTTTACGATCTGTGTGTCATTGTATGGTGATACAGGGAGCTATGTCTACTAGGAGTTAATACTCCGCGTACCATTATTGAGAGAAACTGATTAACTGACATATTAACTCACAACCAAAACTAGTGGGACTAAGAGTGTGTTTTGCAAAAGATTTCCTTTTTTTCATTGTTGATAGGTTTGCGCTTGACCACTATATCACCTGATGGAAAGTGACAATACGGTCGACGATGGTGCGCACCTAGAACTAACCATTTCACTCTAGACTTAAAGAGTCCTGGGTTGTAACTATCAGGAGACACAGACCCCGGCAGGGAATTCCACTCCTTAGTTGTTCGATTGTGTTCCCAGAACGTTTTATGCGTATAGGTGGGATATCCCCATGTACTGGTGGCGCATCGCCATACGCCTGGTGGTCCGATGATGGAACGTGCTAGGTGGAATTAGGCTATACAATTCAGATGCACACTCCCCGAAATGCAATCGGTAGAAAACCGACAGGCTAGCAAGTCGGCGTCGATGCTCAAGACGAACACTAAGAGAGGATTTTCCAATATTCACCCGCTATGGCAGGGTTGGCCAACCAGTCGATCGCGACCGAATGATCGATCTCGGCTGTTAATCAGTCGATCTTGGCAAGCATGAGACCAAAAGAAGTATGTCACGATACGCAGCTATCTATTATCCACCGTTACATTCTGTCACCTGATCACATCGTAACTTCTTGTGTGACTAAAAAAATTGAACTTATTCGTGGCAATCTGCACCAAATTTTTAAAATCGCTCACTCTTTTTATTCTTATTTCTAAGTAGATTTTGTCATTGGTAAATCTCGCAGAGTCTATAGTCAAGTCAAGAAAAGAAAGAAGAAGAAAAAAAGAAAAGAGAAGAGAGTGGTCGAATCAAGTTGGCCACCGCTGCTCCATGGAGACGAAATGGGGGTCCATAGTTTATGTGGGGATACCTATTTTCCAGCGGATAATGTCGCTGGTAGAATCTAATTTGGGGTAGGTAGACTAGTAGTACAAATTGATACTCTTCTATTTTCCACCTAGATAGAAACACCTACAACATAATTATCTACGTTATGAGTTGTAGGTGTTTTTAGTACTCTAAAACTGAGATCTCATATATCCCATCATGATAACTTTAATTGTGCCATTTCCATGGAAATACTACGAGTTTCAGTTAAAATTTTATATTATGATTGATCGCTATCACATACCTGAAAAATGTTTCACATAAATTAGCAAACACTTCCCACAGGGCGAAAAACAATTTAATTTTATCATTATTGAGCCCCATTGTCAAAATATAACAACATAACTAAGAAAATATGAGCAAAAAATTCTTGCTGTAACATATCTTGTTGATTTACACACGAACGCCACATTAGCGCCGTGGCAGCACACAAATAACTCATAAAGTGACAATTATGCGTTTTTCAACGCGTATGCGAAAAAATTTATCGTTTCCGATTACATGCACCCGGAGAGCGACGGATATTATGAATCCGATTAAAATGTCTGTGTGTTATTATTGTATTGTTAAACAACATTATAACAATCAAGCTATTGTTTAAGATAGAAAGAAGTCAGAAATTTAATCTAGTCTTATTTAATAGATTGGCCGCTGTAAAAACAATTTGGCCAAATGGGACTTCTTCGACCTATCTCTAACAGGGGCAGTGTGGAGCCGCTGCATAGGACATGCGTCACCTATTATGCTGACCATCCTGCATATTCACTTGCACTTTTCAGGATTTATACGAGGCCAATAACAAATCATCATTTCAGCCGAAAGACATCCACTGTTGGACATAGGCCTCCTCCAAGTGTCGCCACAATGAACGGTCCTGTGCGTATTGCATCCACCGGATTCCCGCAACCTTTACCATGTCATCAGTCTACCTTGTAAGACGCCTTCCAACTCTACGTCTTCCGGTACGTGGTCGCCATTCCAGAACCTTCCGGCCCCAACGGCCATCCGTTCTGCGAGCAATGTGCCCAGCCCATTGCCACTTAAGTTAGGCAATTCTTCGTACTATGTCGGTAACCTTGGTTCTCCTGCGGATATCCTTATTCCTGATTCGATCACGCAAGGAAACTCCCAGCATAGCCCATTGCCCTTTGGGTGACTTTAAGTCTTCTGATGAGGCCCATTGTAAGCGACCACGTTTGGGAGCCATATGTCATCACTAGCAACATGCACTGGTCATAGACTTTCGTCTTGAGACACTGGTATATTGGACGAGAAGATACCGTGCAGCTTCCCGAACGCTGCCCAACCGAGTCGGATTCGACGATTGATCTCTTTCTCGAAGTTAGACCTACCTAACTGGACCGTCCCAGGTAAACATAGTCGTCTACAACTTCGAGTGTAGAGTTTCTGATCTTGATAGGAGTGGGTGCTACATGGCTGTTTACCATAACTTTGGTTATGTCCATGTTCATTTTAAGTCCCACTCTTTCGGAAGCGATCAGATAACATATCAGTACGCAACAAATAAGTTGAACCGGTTATAATCCTCGTCACAAAAGTTGAACCATCATGACGGTCGACCTTGAATATGCAGTAACCGATTTTCGGGTCTCAAACAAAGAGGGGGCTGCGCGTAACCATAGCAAATAGCTTTACTTATTTGCCAAGTACCTACTATATAAGTTGCCAGATACTGGGCAGAAAAAAAATTAGTTTGAGTCCTTCATAGACACGAAAAGAAGAAGTCTAGTGAGATCATCGTGTTCTCAATCATTGAGACTATTAAACTGCTCCAAATATAGATAAATCTGTTACAATACAAATCGCTTTAATAATAGTCCGTACGTACAACAAAAATAAAACTCAATAGCCACTAAAATAAAACTAAGATCATTGTCGTTTCTACGTAAGTATAGTTTTCATCACCCGTCTTATTTATAATCCCCGTCTTGACACCGTGCGATGAAATTATTGCCGCCATTTTGGACCCGTTTTGAGTTTTCCCGCCATTAGAGCAATTAGTTGAGTGAGATGTCCGCGGCCGGGTGGACGCTTTACGGTTTTTATGAGACCGTTTGTTGTTTTTTTTTTCTATAGTGTTTGCTTTTATGTGTCCAAATGTGGTTGTGGCTTGTGTGTGTAGCCTGTAATGTTAGTTTTCAGTGCCTTGAACTTTTGAGTACACGATGAAGAAGGTCGGTAGTTTGTTTGTATTGTTGTACTGAAAGTAATTTTAGGTTTCTCTATTGTTTTCCGATAGCACGGTAGTTCTCATATGCTCTTCGCTACCTAACGCTGAAAATTAGATGATATTATAATTCAGATTGAAAAAAAAACCGCAGTAATACAATTATTTTAATCAGTAAAACTACATTCTCATCTCGTAAAATTACGGCCTTTTTTATTTAATTCGATTCGGGAAATGATCAACCTCCCGCTTTGACACTTGCACTTTGACTAAACTAATGCTTGTTTCAAGAGTCACCACAGTTCAATTTCATGTGTAACCCATAAGGGAACCCTGGTTGCCTGGAACACAAGGCAAAGAAGGAACATAGGTATCGTTTTAGTCAGTAAAAGTCTGACAAAAACCGTAGAACAAATGAAATTGGTTTCTGCGTAATTTTTTCATGAAACTGACACATCGAATTTGGTTTTGTTTAACACGTAGAATTCATATCAATGAAAAGAATCTATACTGCATAGATTCTTTTTCAGCACTTGATATAGATCTAGAAAACCAAATTGATTTATTGGATCTGGAGAAAAATAAAAATATATTTGCTCAGAGCAAAATGGTTTGTATCGATGAAAAGCATATTTTATTATCGCTGGAAGTAGAGTGTGCAAGTTGGCAGGTTAGATATGGTACGTTACTCATATCTGTGGATGACTGTACGTTTCAAAATAGTTACTCTCTACAGTTCCATAATATTTTGTAGGTAAGGGAATTAAAGAAATCGGCTGGCTTGAATAAAATGAGGGAATTTCATTACTTAAAACGCTAATCTACAATATTGTAGGCACGTATGAAAAATCTGAACTAAAGTAATTTCGAGAATTAATACTAGATAAGTAACAGACAGAATTTTTAATCATTAGATTAGTTTTACCTAAAGAGTGAAAACATCGTGAGGAAACCGGCATGTCGTAGAACCAAAAAATTCTAAGACATGTGACATCCAGCAAACCGCACTGGGCCCGCGTGGTGGATTACGGCCCATTCCCTCTCCTAGAGAGGAGGCCTGAGTCCCTGCAGTGGGAACATTATAAGGCTGATGCTATGCTAAAGAATGAATCGAAGACAAATAAACGAGTTTTGTAAATTTTTTGTATGGATAAAAACAAGTAATTAAAACATGATACATATTTTTATCATTTATCAATTATATCAGTTAATAAAATACCAACTAATTTATAGCATTACCTAGTCCTATTTTGAGCTTCTTTTTTTACATAAGAGATTGTGTGCGCGGGAATTGCATGACCGGATTCCGCTATCTCTTTTCTACCATCGGACTACCCGACGTACGGCGAGTATCCACACATATACGTTATTGAAACTTCTACGGTCTGGACTAAGCATTTTGCCTCGTCGTTAAACTATGTACATTGAAGGACTGGAACAATTTGCCTGCTGCGATCTTCCCGTACGATTATAATTTAGGTAATTGTCTTCAAGACTAGAGTGAACAGGCCCACCGGATAGTAAGCAGTGATGCCAACGCTGATGGTGAAGCACACTAGGTTATTAAGAGCCTATTCACTCTATCCATGAAGACACCTAAATTATAATCGAACAGGAAGAAAGGCAAATCGAAACTGTTTGAATAGGCATAGTTATGGTACGATGCAGGATGACAATATCAACTTGCATTTTTCTCATTCACATCCTAATCGATTCATTTGTTTGAAAAATCAAACATAGCTTAGACTCATTGAATTCGATTTCTTCTGTCCAATCGGATGCAAGTGGTTCTGTTGAATACCAGTAGAAGTATCGATCAATCGATTAATTTTGTATATGCTGCCAGCAGCGTCGACAGCGATGCGGGAGAGTTTTTGGACGCCTTACTTTAGATTACTTTTAGTTAGTTCTTAAGAGTTTTATTTTTAAAATTTATAAGGTTAGTTAAATGTTTTTTAAATCTGTAAAATTTGAATTGAAACAAACAAAAATAAACTGAAAAATATGTAAAATCATTAAAAGAGAGAGTAAAATGAAGTTGATAATTCTCAGATTGTAGTATTAAGTACATCAGACAACGAATCGAGTAGGTTGATTTATTATGCACAGAATAACTTGCTGCCAAACACCTCAAATACATTAGAATGTGTTACATCCGCATTCCACTGGAAAAAAGTGACTGTATTCTGCATGAAAAACTAAACACTTTTTAATCTAGACCTAAATCTGCATACCATGCGAAGGAAACTGAAAAAAAAGGTGATCCTTAAATAAATAAATAAATAAATAAAAAAACGAAACTTTCATTAAAAGCTAGTCTTCATTTTGCGCGAACGCATCACTTGATATCATATGACATCTATGACATCAGCTGTATTAATTTTAGCTATTTCATAATTGTATGTGCGTCTGCGAATTCAAAGGTATAATATTTAACAGCAGCATTATTCTTTACATTTACGCTGATGAATCGTTAAGATAAAAGCGTCTAACGTTTAATTTATTTACTGAATTATAATAATAATTAAAATCATTAATACAACCTTCTCAGTTTGTCTAACCCTATGGCATGAGTTTTTCGTGAAATACACAACTTGACTCTGACCTGCAAAATGTAAAAAGAAACCCTCGAGCGCCGATTGTAGGTAAATACGTTTGGTCGTTTTGATCCCACGCAGGGTCGATTCGGTACATGAAACACTATCGATTTGTAAAGATAAAAATGAAAAATACTACTTTTTTACCAACTCGAATTAATTCACGCATGTACGAAATTAATTTCTTTCAGTTAACGTCAGCTGAGCGAGGTCAATGAACTGTAGGTAGTTATTACGCAACGACCGACAGCTACCTACAAGGCCATTGACTCGTTTACTTAAAGAGACTTAAATTAATTTCGTACATGCGTAAATTAATTCGAGTTTTAGAAAAAAAGTACTTTATTTTTTAATTTTATCTTTATACATCGATAGTGTTTCATGTACCGAATCGACCCTCCACGGGATTAAAACGACCAAAATTTAACGGTGTATAAAATACGTAATAATTATGTATAATACTCCCATGAGCGCGAGGGTTTGAATTTTACAATCGTCGAAATCCGTCGCGAAAAAGGACACTTCTGTTTTCTCATTTTTCTAAGTGTCTTTTGCAGCATGCATCAGTACTGTGCAAAGTTATTAAATTATAATATAACTTGATAATATTTGCTTCAGGCATCGTCTCATCAAGCGGATGTCCCCGCGGCGGGTTCGCGCTGTCGCAGTCGCTGGTGGATCGGCTCGGCCGCGACCATGAGCAGCTTCCCGTGCTGCCACCGTTGCACCACCCCATCAGAGATGTAAGTACAATAGAACTTAATTATGAAGATATTGATTGGGGGAGGCCAATAATATAATATAATTTTTAGAACTATCACACAACACCGTCTAGTCCCAAGCTAAGCAGAGCTTGTGTTATGGTATAAACATACTTATATATTTCCAAATACATACATATTATAGATAAATAACACCCAGACACAGAGCAAATGATCGTGCTCATCACAAAAACATTTGTCCTGGGTGGGAATCGAACCCACGACCTCCGACATATAGCTTTTGCCCGCAGCTTCGCTCCGGCTCTACCCTACTCTACCCTATACCAATAAATGACAGATTTTTTCTTTGTTTAACGGGATTAATTATCCTATGTCCTTTTCCTGGTTCTAAGGCAGTTTCTTACCAATTTTCAGTCAAATCGGTTCAGCCGTTCTTGAGTTATAATTAGTGTACTAACACGGCTTTCTTTTATATATATATAGGGTGACTGGTAGGGTGACTGGTAATTAGTGAACGATGCTTAAGCACGTGATTGTAGTCATGATAACAAACCAAACCTGAAATCGCGATTTCAGGTTTGGTCCCATAGTAAAAGTTGTTTGTTATCATCACTACAATCACGTGTTTTAGTATCGTTCACTGATTACCAGTCACCCTATATATAGAAGATGTATGTATTTAGAAATATATAAGTTTATCAGTTGTCTAATACTCATAAAACAAGCTCTGCTTAGCTTGGGACTAGACGGCGTTGTGATAGTTGTGGAATGTTATTATTTATTGTACGTACCTACAGCTAAGAAGCGGAATTCTCTGTCGAACTCTGTATTTCCTGATAGCTACAATCTAGGGGTCAATTAAGTAAAGAGTGGATAGATTACTTTTAGGCAAGTCTGCTCCATCGTCGAGAACATTATCACTTACCATCTGGTGAGATAGTGGTGAATAAAATAATAAAAAAAGCAGATATTCTACAGGCGTCCAAATGACAGGATTGACAAGCAAGTGCTATTTCGGTAGTACGTCAATAGCACTTTTTTAACTACTTGACAATGTCTACTGCATAAATTATCGTTGAGAGAAGGTCACTTTAATTAACGGCACTACTCTCCATAGTATAAAAATTTGCTGTGCTCGACAGGGTCCATAATTATTAGATTTTTAGGGTTTCGTACGACAATCGTTAAAAATGGAACGCTTGTAGGATCAGTTTGTGGTCTATCCGTCCATTTGTGAAGAGATTTTTCTCAGGATCGCGTGGACCTCCACGGGTTCCGCATTAATCGTCATGAAATGTTTCCATCGCTCTGAATGTAAGCGTGCTCTCGCGCTCATACTCTCGGCTGAATATTTTTAATGTTTAAGGGATGTTTGGTCATGTACTGCTGATGTTTCAAAGCACATGAGTCACTACTGAGAACTTAAGGTTTCATCCGTGTAAAAATAAGTTATGTCAAATCGCTCTGGGATCTTAGTATAATAGGACGTTTATGCTCTGCATATTTTGATAGTTGCATTGAAATAAAAACTTTTATCAGATGTATTTCTCGTTGACCTAGAATCATAAAATTTGGCAAGAACCAAAGTCTTATAACAGTAGTAAAGAAGAGGTATAGTTGCGTCTTAAAACAGTTGCTTTTTCACGATTTGAAAAAATCTTCAAGACTTAATTCTGGAATTGAACTATTTACATAGGAAAGTACCTCAGTACGCGAGGCCGACTCAAACATGAATGGATTTTATTTTTTGTACGAATCCAGTGCAGGAACCTCCCGAACCAAACTTACCATGTCTGGTGAGGGCCTGTGTTTATTTATTTATTAAGGTAAGACCAACAGCTTCTGTGTATAGCATTTTACAAGTAAGAATAACAATTGGCCTAAGTCTTACACAGTCGCCAATTACAGGTCAACCAGCATTCTCGAATTAAGGAGTGATACATATAAGAACAGAAATTCTTGTAATTGCAATATAATAACAAATCAAATTGTCAATTCTAATACAATCATAACAATATTAAAATCATATTTTGCAATTAAAAAGAACAAAGTAAAAATACATAATTAATAAAATCAAAATATCAAATAGTTAATAATGTGTTATGCGGAAGGTGAAGAAGCCGTGACGTCTTTCTAGCCACTCCTCAAAGAGGGGACGACTATGATTATGGCGTTCCTTAATATTAATGTGATAAGATAGCTCATTTGGCAGAATAGCCTACGTTGGCTCAACTTACCGCTAATATTCTATTGAATAACTACATATTTTGTTGCAGTCATTAAAATTGGATTATTCTTTTTTTAGAATTCAGTATGCACGCGCAGCACATATTCCCCACTGCAGGCGCTCAGTGAAAGCACATGTCGAGACCCGGGAGTGTCCGCGCCGCCACCGCCGCCGCCGCAGCCGCCTCGAGTACAGGTACTGCAGATAAGCCCTTAGTGCTTGTTTACGGAGACACGGCGTATTGCGTGGCGCGTTGGACGTTCGTTATACATTGCAGCAGCCGGTCGCGTCATCGCACGCGCCACCATAAACATATGGCAATGTACGACGACCACCCAACGCGCCGCGCAACGCCCCACGTCTCCGTAAACAAGCACTTATGTCGTTTGAATGTAAGAACTATATATTTTCCTTGCGCAAACTAGGGTGCTAACCTAAGGGATACTACATTTTTCTCGAGTGTGTTTGCTTAATATTATGGTCCAATTTAGCCAGTTTAATTTCTTACTTGATATTAAAATACATTATATAATAATATGTATGTTTATTTTACCTACATATGTATCCTTGTTTGTTAATGTACTAATAAATAATTAAAAAAAAAAAACAGTTATCATAAAATTCGCGTAGGCGATCATAATACATGTAGGGATAAAAATACTTTACGGGACCATTAAAAAAATATGAGTTCTAGAAATAACAGAAATTGCCAAAAAACTTTCCCCATACATTTAGTACGGAAAAACGTTGTTTGCATCAAAATTATTATGACACATACTCCTATTCCTACCCAGGCATCAAACCAAAACGTGAGCCTCCACCCGGCGGTAGCACGCTGCACGGCGACCCTCGAACTGGCGGCTCTGTGGCGCAGCTTCCACGAGCTCGGCACCGAGATGATCGTGACTAAGGCGGGGCGGCGCATGTTCCCCGCGCTGCAGGCTCGGCTGGCGGGGTTGCTGCCCAACGCGGACTATCTGCTGCTGGTCGACTTCGTGCCTCTTGATGATAAGAGATATCGATATGCTTTCCACAGGTATGCCGTTTTCTTAGTATCTACCTAGAGGTCTTTAAGTCAAGAGTGAATAAGTTACTCCTAGGCAAGCGTCGGCTATACATTGCTTACCATCAGGGGAGATAGTGCTCAAACGCGAGCCTACCTACTCGTATAATAAAAAAACACTATAAAATCAATGAGAGAGTTTCTCAATTGATTTTTTTTTTAAGACTATAATTTAAAAAACATACAACTTATAATTAAAAGGCTTTAAAGTAGAATGATATTTACGTAATAATAATAATAATATCCGGGGGTTGTCCTTGGATGCACTAGCATTGCGCGTAAAGGGACAATCGTCGGTTGGCATCACGTTCCATTAAAAGTACCTAAAGGGCCTCTGCGAGTTGGTTTCGGCTCTTCGTACGCCTTCCAAAGGTCCAGAACCTCAGTGTCCTGAGATATATAAACGCATAAAAATAATAATATTATATTTCTTTTTTGATTTGTGTGACCGCGTGGCCGTAATACGACTTTTGTATTGATCAGTTGCCTACAGAAAAAAAAAATGTCCATCCGAAAATTCATCAATATATAAATCATGGAAAGATAGGTTTTGTATATAATAAAGACAGACATAAATTAGATAACTTATTGAAATTGAGAATTCACAATCTTACTTGATTTATTATAAACTTACTGCATTTGTAAAAAATAAATCTGTGTACATAATTATGTATGGCCAAATGCCAACATAAAACCTAGGTTTACCTGGGTCTTTACGACATCGTAGCTAAATTACACGACTAATATTGGAATAACCTTAATGACCAGTTTGAGGTTTCACGCTATTGTTGTCATACCTAACAGGTCTTTTGTGAACTTGGAACGCAGAAAGAAAGAACACGGGTGGGTTTTATTTAGTAAAAGACTGAAAATCCCTCTCGCTCCACGTAGACGGGAGGAGTTATTTGATGAGTTCCCACCTTAAACAAAAAACCATTCCTTTTTTATTTTGTCACCGGAGAAGACTTTTAAAAGGAGCCTGGGCTTTTGGGGCAGAAAAGGGCTGTCTCCCTAGAGTTAACATCGAACGCTTGGAATTGGCTACGCCTCCAATTCCTTTGTTTCAACCACGTAACTGAGCGTTGAAATGACATCAGAACAAATAAATTGGGGGCGTGAACAACTCAAAGCGTTCGACATTAACGAAACGATCGTAATTTGGCTAGGGGGGCAGGCAGTCTGGGATTTTTATCTCATTAAACCACACCAGTGATAAAGAAGCCTACTGGGGTCATGGGTTAGCTTCCGAAAGGAATGCCCGGCCCCGGCACGATAGGCTACGAAGGAACGGGGTAGGTTTTTAGTCAGTAAGAGTCTGACACTACTGCCCGCTCCGCCCAAGGGCGGGATTTGTCATTGGATGATTTTACCTACCATAAAAAAAAAAAACCAGTCATAAAGAAAGAAAGCGAGAGAGCTTCTTAAAAGACAATCCTGGCCACCTCCATACAGTCTGGGGAAGTTAGAAAGGGTTCAACGTAGTAGTACAAGACTCCAATGAATCTGTTTGTATTGTAGCTCGAGTTGGGTAGTGGCGGGTAAAGCCGACCCGGTCTCACCGCCGCGTATCCACGTGCACCCTGACTCACCCGCGCCCGGCTCCAACTGGATGCGCCAGCTCGTCTCCTTCGACAAGCTCAAGCTCACCAACAACCAGCTTGATGACAATGGACACGTGAGTATAGTTTGATGATAACTTGATAAGATAATGATAGATAATGATTTGATATTTTTCATAGTATTTATTAGTTTATAATATTAATATATATAGATATTATATACGTATTTTATTATTATAACTTATACATTCTATTTAAAATTCTATGTTATTTATTTATTGTGCACACCTACCACAGACGTGTTGTCTTTCTTAACCCAAAGGTTCACAGGTAGAGAATGCCTTGTTGCATTAAGTCCGCCTATGTACCACTATTGTACATGAAGTTTAAATAAATAAATAATAAACTTTCCAAACGATTAGTTGACACTTCGCGTGACCCAAGGGCTGGCTTTTACCTCGGTCAGAGATTAAGCATTGCCATACAACGTGGCAATGCCGCCAGCCTTTTGGGCACACTTCCAGTCGACAGCGATGCGGAGGAGTTTTTTGACGCTATATTCTAGTTAGGAGTAGCCTTTAGTGTATATATTTATGTTTTTGTGTAATGTTTGTAGGTTTAAGTGTATATATAGTTTTAATAAATTTATATTCCTGAATAAATAATAAATAAATAAGACTCTTGTGGCAAAAAAGTCTATAGTAGCAACTGTTTCATTGTACCTACCTATATGATATTCGTAAGGAATCTCGAATTTGATTTCACTAACGGAATACTAAGACAGACTGCGGAGAATAATTTTCGCGTTTGAATAATATTTTGATTAGTCATATTCTCCTCACTTATTTTCAATATACTTTTAAGCACGCAATTTAATGTTTTCCGCGTGTTTCCGCGTTAGTGCGGAAGGCTCGGTGACCATATGTTTGTGTGAACAACCAGGTAACATAACAAGCATAGAACTTTGTGATTTTTCATGAGACAGTTAAAATTTTTTTTTTAATTTTTTATTTATTTAAACTTCATGTACAATAGTGGTACATAGGCGGACTTAATGCAACAAGGCATTCTCTACCAGTCAACCTTTGGGTTAAGAAAGACAACACTGTGGTAGGTGTGCACAATAAATAAATAGCACATAATTTTAAATAGAATGTATAAGTTATGCTCTACATAAAAATGCCCGGACACGTGTTTCGGGTTTCGCATATACAAAAAATAAGGTTGTATAGTTTATACAATTTATGTTGTTATATATTTGACTGGCCTGTTGGTTTAGTGGTTAGTGGCCCTGACTGCTATGCCAGAGGTCGTGGGTTCGATTCCCACCCAGGACAAATGTTTGTGTGATGAACACGATCATTTGTTCTGTGTCTGGGTGTTATTTATCTATAATATGTATGTATTTAGAAATATATAAGTATGTTTATCAGCTGTCTGGTACCCATAATACAAGCTCTGCTTAGCTTGGGGCTAGACGGTGTTGTGTGATAGTTGTGGAATATATTATTATATTATACGAGACATGTCCTAAACTCTCTGGATATTTAATCTTTTTTTTTATTGTTCCTTTAGATAATCCTGAACTCAATGCACCGCTACCAGCCGCGGTTGCACGTGGTGTACCTGCCGGGCGAGGGGCAGAGCGGCGCGCACCGCACCTTCGTGTTTCCCGAGACTGGTTTCACCGCCGTCACCGCTTACCAGAACCACAGGGTGAGTGGACAGAAAGAGAAACTAGCTGGTACCAGTTAACCAGACCTGAACCAACAATAAAAAAGCGTACTTAGAGCCAAATTCATCAATAAACTAATCGCGATTCGTTCAAACAAAACGCAGTTTGAGCTACTAATCGAGATTATAGCTTCATTTTGCGTTTCACCACGATGAATTGAACCTAGTTTACGCTAAACTCGGTTTCAATTCTTTTGTTGTCGCCCATGATTACGACACGGGTCTTTTAGACTAGATTACGCTGAGCTCAGTTTAGTTGAACTAAGTTTTTATATTGAATGATGAAATCAGCTCTTAGTTAATATCTCTATGGTCCGGACTTACTATTAGTGCTCGATTACGGAGACGCAGTGAGTTGCGCGGCGCGTCGGGCGGTCCGTCGTATATTGCCATATGTTTGTGTTTGCGCGAGCGATGACACTGCTCGCTGCTGCAATGTACGACGAAACGCTTAACGCGCCGTGCAACGCGCCGCGTCTCCATAAGCACAGCCTTACGTTTCGTCGTTTATACCGCGTACATCGAAGGATTGGAACAATTTTCCTGCTGCGGTCATCCCGTCCAATTATAATTTAGGTGTTTTTATGGCTAGAGTTAATAGGCTCTTAATAAACTAGTGCGCTTCACCATCAACGATTGCATCACTACTTGCCATCAGATGGGATCGCAGTCAAGCATTAGTATAAATAACTTAAAAGTGGCCAATTACATGAGATCGATGCTTTTCAGCGCTTCCCGTCTGATTATAATTTAGGTGTCTTCATGGCTAGAGTTAATAGGCTCTTAATAAACTAGTGCGCTTCACCATCAACGATTGCATCACTAGTTACTATCAGATGTGATCGCAGTCAAGCACTAGTTTATATAACTTAGGGCTGATTTCATTCATTCAATAAAAACTTAGTTCAACTAAACTGAGCTCAGCGTAATCTAGTTTAAAGACCCGTGTCGTAAACATAGCCGACAACAAAAGAATTGAAACTGAGTTTAGCGTAAACTAGGTTCAATTTATCGCGGCGAAACGCAAAATGAAGCTATAATCTCGCTCAAACTGCGTTTTGTTTGAACGAATCGCGATTAGTTTATTGGTGAATATTTGCCTCTTAAAAAAAGTGGCAAATTAACTGAAGTCGATCCTTTTCAGCGCTTCAAAGTGCTTGTTGACGCTGGTTTGTATAAAGTGTAAAAATTGTTTCGCCAAACTGAGTTCACAACGTGCGTTTAGGGCACAGATATGTAGTTTAGGGTATGTAATCACAATCGGACACGCTTCTCCAGTTTGAAGCGTCACTTTTGATTGTGTACGAATTTCTTACATTACAGGTTAAACTATACATATAAAATTCATATAAAACTCAACGTGTCGTCAATCGAAACGCAAGTAAACGAAACAGTAATGAGCCTTGCTTAGGGAGTAATAATTTAAAGTTCTTACAGCTTTAGTAGACTTAACAAAATTCTGTTTATTTATTACAGATAACGCAACTGAAAATAGCGAGCAATCCCTTTGCGAAGGGATTCAGAGACTGCGACCCCGATGATTGGTGAGTTTTATTGTTTTTTGTTGAGATTTTTAAATTTATTTTTTGACTTGGCTTTCGGTTTAGCGGTTAGTGGTCCTGACTATTATAATTTCTACTTAAGACAAATGTTGCAGTGAATAGCACGATATTTTTGTTCGTATATTTGGGTGTAATTTATCTGTTATATATATTATTATCTGTTTTTATGTATATTTAGACTTATTAAGTATGTTTATCAGTTGTCTAGTACTCATAGCACAAGTTCTGCTTAGTTTAGCGCTAGATGATGAACGAAAGTTGTGGAATATTATTACTATTCACTCATATGTATATTCTAATTAACCCTGAGTAAAAATTATACGTTCAACCTATACAATCATTCACTGATCACTGTATTTAATTGTAGCTTTTTTGTAAAATAAAGAATTAAGAATTGAAGAATCATTATTTTAAAATTGAATACGGATGATCTAATTTCCATAAAATGTTTATGATCAAAAATAAAGCTTAACATTAAGACTTTCAAAACATCTCCACAATTTATGTTTGCGCCATATTTTGACCTGAACCCATCTAAAGGAATTAACGAGACATTAACGGTCGGGTAAACGTAACCACATTTCTTCTGCCCCACAGCAGGGCTATGAATCAATTTATTTACAAAGTTTTCATGCGACGCTTCGGAACTCATTTCAACAGCCGGTGACAATTTACTTTTACGATGTGCCCATAGAGTAAAGAGTTACGCACGACAGTTATGGCGGACACGGCTCGTTTCCCGTTCCCGCCAAAATAAAAAAAAAATATTCCTAACCTGAAAATTTATTGTTTTATAGTTTTCTGTTTCCAGTAAATTAGTTTGAAGTGCGTTATTAAGAACTGTTTCAGTTTTAATTATTTACCTCTGGTCTGGAGGATGCATCCTTTACTTTCTATTTTTGGTCACTTATCTGATTCGGTCTTTACTGCTATATTTTAGGCTTAGATTTTTTAATACTATTTTCGAAAGCTCTAGATATATCCAAGTTAATTATCAAAATATTATATACTAAGTGGTTTGTTATCACTACTACAATTCACAGTTCAACGATAGAACTACTGATGTTATTTTAATCAATAGTTCCACCTTAAAAGAATAGAATTTAAAAACAATGGAACTAATGTTGAATTTTTCTTTTGTTTTTTTTTCGTTTGTGTTTTGTTTAGTCCTTTTTTTTTGTTTTCGCTTTTTAAATGATTTGTGTAATATTTGTTTTTAAATTATTATATTCTTTTTTTTATGCACCTGCCATATTGTCTCACCACCACCCTAGGTTGATTGGTAGAGAATGCCTAAGGTATTAATTCCGCCTTTGTGTCTTTGGTTGCATGAAGATTAAATAGATAATAAATAAATTTTGGTAACACTAGTTCCACTTTATTATTTTACGGAATATTTTTCGAAAACAGCTTTTCTCAGAAACACTTCGATTTCTTTAGAAAAAGAAACATTGGGCACAGTGTTCCTTATATGAAGCAAGTAATTCAAAGTAAATAGAGATCAGTATCTAATCTCGTGCACCTGTTTAGTATCAAACGGCTGGAGGCGGTGCGATCGGTCTAAGATTAATTCTTTTATAAACATTCACTCCACAGATGTTTATCTACCTACTGAGTTTCAAATAGATTCTTTAACCTTCCTTATTTTTTATTTGAAAATTTATTTTTGATTATCTAAGTAATTATTATTGATACTTTTGTAAATGGGAATCTCTAAAGAGAGGACGAAGAAAAAAAAAATATTGTTGTAGAAAGCAAAAAACTAGCAAAACTCAAAAGAAAAAAGCTCTGACTTGGTTTTCTTTTATTTATAAAAAAAAGCCAAAAGAAAATGTTCACTTGAATCTGCTACTTTCGTAAAATTTTTTTAACAGTACCAATAACATAAACAAAACTTAAGTTAATTGTTTATATTCAACATTAAAACCCACTTTACCCAGCTATAAAAAAAAAAAGTACACTCTTACTGGCTGTACACCATAAACAAACACTAAACAGTGTACCCGCGCTTACGATCTCCTTGTTTACACTCTGACTCGGTTACGGCCATCCTGCCCAGTGCATTGGCTACCCGTGGGCCATAAATCTAGGCTGTCAACCATAATTCTCACAGTGCGGTAAACTTGCATGCGTTTTATGTACCGTTTGTAGCTATTGCGTATTTATGGGCAGCCAATCAGGTTGGTAATTGTGCTTTAGGTAGATGTTGCCCAGGATTTATAAATAGTGTTGTGGATAGTGAAAATTATCATGGTAAATGAAATTAAAATAGATAACATTGTATATTTCGATATTGATCACACTATCGGTAAATTGGAACTGCTTATGGTGGTAAAGATTTGTCTTTTCTTTCTTAATTACTTTACTTATGTTATGTATGTATCTTGAATATTATTATATGATGAGCGTATGCCTGCTGGATTTCATTGTTATTTTTATACACAAAACATATTTGTTTTTAAGAAATATCTTTGGCCGTGTTATGTTAACGTTTAATGAAAAAAGAACAATATTTATCAACTAAAATTCACGGCCAACTTGTCATCCAAGCAATTAATATTAAAGATAAATTGTCCTCAGTTTTGTGAAAAGTCAATCTAATCCACACATGGACAAACAGTTAGAGCGGGACAAAAAGTATCATAAACTTTTTTTCATGTGTCACTTCCTGGTACCATCGATTAATAACTCTAGGAGGGACGTATGACTGCCATTTGTCTGTCGCTGTCAAAATAGAGAATTAACGCGAAGCCCAAGTAATACGACTCCGCCTACTGGGCGGTCGAGACGATTATTATATTTTTCTTTTTTTTTTTGTATCATATGTTGATAGTTACTACTCATTAATTTAGTAGGATACTAAAGATGATTAGTGATACAACTCCAAGTATCTGTTTTCACTGGTCGGGAACGATTAAGTTTATGTCGAGATCTGTGCGTGTTTTTAATTCCAGAGTACATTTTTAGGAATTTATTTGTGAGCTCTTATTTCTATCATCTTTAAATATGCCAAGGGTTAGGTGAAAATGAACCCCGAGGCCCTGGATCGAAGGCAATGAATGGAACACGGTAGGTTTTTCGTTAGTAAGAGTCTGACACTATCTCCCGCCCCACCTAACGGCGGGATTTGTCATTTGATGATTTTGCCTATCATTAAAAAAAAAATCTTTAAATATAATTAAACTTTCACTGGAGAAACTAGTAAAGGTTGGGTTTCCGTTCGTTTTTAGTAATGTGTTACATTAAAAAAAAAATGATCGCCGAATCCATATCCCACATGTCGACAACCTCGCAAGCCAAGTCAATGTACTTAATTTGTTTGTCTTTCTCGGCTTTCACGAGGTGCTCATCATACGGAATGGATATTTCAACAATCATTGCAGGCCTCTTGCTTCGCTTCTCTAATTATTATTATTTTCTTTATTTGTTTTCTATACATATTTTTTATATTTTTAAATATTTCTTAATAGAAAACTTAAAACAAAACTTTATACATATAAAAAAATAAAAAAATATATAAAAAATAGTAGTCCACCGATGTCGGGAGCAGGGTCCAAGCTACCGGTGGTTAGGGCTCCAGAGACAGGAACCTCCTCACAGTATACGTTATTATTATTATTTCCTTTATTTATTTTTTGCACATATTTTTAACATTTTTAAATATTTTCTAAAACAAATATGAAAAACATTTAAAAATATATAAAAACAGTAGTCCGCCGGTGTCGGGAGCAGGTTCCAAGCTACCGGTGGTTAGGGATCCAGAGACAGGAACCTCCTCACAATGCGAGCCGTATCGAGGAGTACTGCCTTCTGTACCAGGCCCTTGATCCAACCGCGCAATGACACCTTCGATAGATGGGGGTCGAAGCTTTTGGCTATAAAGCCATTAGCGGTCACGACAATCGGCACAATGATAGCCGAGTCCACATTCCACATGTCGACAACCTCGTGTGCTAAGTCGACATATTTGATTTGTCATTATTATTATTATTATTAAAAGGTACGTGAATCTATAGGTTTTTTTTTTCTTTTAATGTAAAAAGAGTTTGGTTGAACTCGTTAATATCAAGAACGAGAGGTTTAAATTGGAAAAATATTCATTTCGTGTTACATAAACCAATAAAAGCAGAGCAGTAACCAAAGACAGAGGTAAAACTGCGCGACAGTTAGTAAATATACATAAATATGTACATAATGGAAAGTGAAGGTGAGATTACAATGATTGTGACCAATTTGTTCTTTTTTCTATTGTTTTTACAATAGTCTGCTATTGTGGTGAAAGTCACGTAATATATTCAAGCCACACTACTATTTAACAAAGAAGGAAAAATAAAAAATGATGTTGGCATTAATATGTAGGTAACGCAACTTTTGTCATTCCTGCCCTCCTAGCCAAGTTACGTCCTTTTGTTTAGCGTGAACGCTTGGAGTTGGCCACGCCGCCAATTCCTTTGTCCTGACCACGTGACTGAGCGTTGAGATGACGTCAGAACAAAAAAATTGGGGCGTGGCCAACTCCAAGCGTTCACGCTTTACAAAACGATTGTAACTTAGCTAGGGGTGCTGATGAAGGTTACTTTAGAAATAGTTACACTGTGAAAAAGACGATATATGAGAGGGCCTAGACAAGCGGCACTTATGAAAAACAAAAACTTTTTCAATACACTGTATCCCTACCGCTTTTAGGTACGCACTTTACTGTTTTCCGCACTAGTGCGGTAAAGTGCGCAAGCTCGCCCCTGCCACATTTGATTGTATTTATTGTACGAATTTGGGCGCCGCGCAACTACCACGAGTCACCACGTTTATTTATTTCTTCGTATCAAAAGACGTTTTTCTATACACTTGTATTGAAAAACATCTTTTGATACACTTTTTATTTGTCACTGCTGCACTTGGCTCTATAACTCTCTTACCTATGGCTCGGGTGAAATCCGGTCATATTGATAGACTTTCTCCAGTTGTATTAAAAATTTACTATTTCCTATGTCTAATGTGTTGTATGTCTGCGTCCGCAGTCCCCCCGAACAGAGTCAGCAGCGCGGCGGTGGCCGGCGGCGTGAGTCGTCGGCGGCGGAGGCGTGCCCGCAGCTGGCGCAGCCGTACGCCGCCGAGCCCAGCGCGTGCGGCCCGCTCTACCCGCCGCACGCGCACCCCGTGCGGTACGTATCATCATCCCGATTTACACACTACTTTGGCTCTATTGCTTTTGCGCCAATCTCCAAGCGTGATGTGTGCTATGGAAGCCCTATCTGAACATCTTCCCCGTGGACGCAAACTACAGTGACCAATCTGGAAATCTCTTAATCGATTGCGGACCCAGGTTGGCCGCTGCAAAAAATATCTGGCCGAATGGGACTTTTTGGTCCCATCGCTAAGACAGTGCCAGTGTGGAGCCGCTGCAAATGCATTATCTGCTATGTTGCCCATCCTACATAACCTTCAGGATTTATACGAGGCCAATAGCAGAGGTATACAGGTTGCCAAAATTCCTTGTCAGAAAATGAAATGAACCCATCGACTCGAAAAGAAGAAGAATCTTTAAGCCCCTGTATTGGCAAGGTTCTAAACGCGATAGTAACAGCGACGCCTGGCCAACTTTGCCACCAATTAAACATTAATCTACGCTTCTTAAATTCTTCCATCATCTAATATCTATGTATTTTATTTACGTATTCCTACAAAAATTTTGAGTCAACTGCCCCCTAGCCAAATTGAGATCGTTTCGTTAACGTTAGTTTCGGTAACGCTTTGAGTTGGCCAGGTCTCCAATTCCTTTCTTCTGACGTCATCTTAACGCTCAGTCACGTGGTCAGATCAAAGGAATTGAAGGCGTGGCCGAATCCAAGCGTTCAACGTTAACGAAACGATCGTAACTTGGCTAGGGGGGCTGTTGTCATTGTCGACATGGTTCGTGCAGTGGTTGAGTGATTGCACTGTGTTTTGCGGGTTCTATTCCTGCACGGAACGTATGTTTATACGGGCTAGGTACTTATAGTTATCCTATGTTGGTCTAGGTTGGTCAAAATCATACCCAGTATTTTGAGATACTTTTTTTTTCATAAATACAAGGTTTTTTCATAGCGTAAAAAAGGCACACAATTAGACCCAAGGGAATGTCATAGCATGCCATAGCCTAATATTAGGTCAACGCGCTATTAACTGTTAAGTTCTTTTAAGTTTTTGTAGCGTTCTTTCAGCTTACGCTTTTCACTAGGTATTCATTGAGTCTCTAATGGCTTAATTTCTAAAAGGTGTTTAATAATAATATAAGCTCTCTTATTGTCCATAGTATACCTACTCGTATTTCAACGCCTACTCGAAATATAAATGCAACAATGCGAACAGTGTAACACTCTATTCAAATGCCAAAGGCGTTTTAAGATATTCGGTTTACAAGACATAAAATTTAATTAAAATATACAGCCAATATTTATTTAAATATTTTGTATTGTTTCAGTTACCAACCTCACTCGGGCCACAATAGCGCTTACAGTGCGTACTACGCTCACAGATAGCTGGCTATCTGACAACGAGCGATAGGTAGTGACTGTAAAGACAACGGCCGCCCTCTGACAACATGCGACAGATATGAGCGACCGCGTCGCTGGAACGCGCACCATCTGTCACTATTACCGCCTTTAGGGGGAATCTAAAAAAATGGTGGAGGTATTGTGGCTCTATGGTTATGGAACATTTTGAGGGCCTTCCAAATTTAAAAAGTCTTCAAGCCAAAGGTTATTCTAAAGATAAATTTAAATCTTAACTAGTGACTATGTACATAGAGCTGCATAGAGCTGCTATATTTTGTGAAGCGTAGTTTATTGTGATTTTGGATTTTGAAATTCATGGAGGAACGGTTTTGTGAATTTGGTGTAAAATTATTTTTTAAATTCTAAAAATGAAATTAATTAGTGTATAATATTTTTTTTAGAAAACGTCGTTATTTTAGGAATAATAAAAATTTAATATGTCGGAATTTTTGTGTATAAAAAAATAAGTAGCGGTTTTTTGTCAGATGGTGCCTAGGCAATGTAAAAAAGTTGGTTTAAAAAACGAAATAGAAATATATTTTATATTGTTACGCACATCTAATTTAATGTTGTAACTTGGTTTAATAAAAGAGAGAAGTATAATAGTGAAACGCAAATGTTACATTGTATAAGTAACCAAAGAAAAGTATATAGGACTGCAGAAATGTGAACCAAATATTTTATATAAAGTACTAACAATTTGTTTAATCTCCATATTACACATTATTGGTAAAGCACTGTCTACGCTCATGCAATAAGTGTGCCTTTTCTGTCACAATGTTATAATTACAAAGATATTGAAACTATTTTGTTACCAAATATAATGTATTTATTACCATAGCCTTAATATACAATAATTTTAGTAATTATCAAATACTCTTGCGTTCTTCTTCATTTTATAAAAAATGAAGGGATATGAATGCACCAGTCAAAACACCAAGTGCCAAATGTAACCAAAAAGAAAATAGAATTTAAGTTAGAATAAGATTTAGTAAATATGTTTGGATATTTATTTAAATCTATTAAAGTTGACGCAAGTCGAAGGCTTTTTTTTTCATTTACTGTTAATAAAATTCGAAAAAACCTCATCAAGACAGAATGTCTGACAGTTTTGTCATGACCCTAACAATAACCATGACATAATAGAGAAATTGTTATCTAAATATTTAATTTCACTATAAGTATCTGTAGAACCCATAGTTTGCAACCTTTATTTGCAATAAGCAATCCAATAAAAACCAACCTCTAGTTTCATTACAATGTTGTGATTATAAGTAGGTACAAGAAAATTTACAATCATAGCATTTTATTTTTAAGTATTTAAAAACATAACTTGAAACTGCAATAAAATAAAATATTTACATTTAAATCTATTATAAATTCAAATTTACATCAGAAAGAAACAGTACTGCATTTGCTGTGGTAATCTTTCAATTTCGGGGGTTCTAAAGTATGATTTCTCGCCGACAGTATATGTCATGACATGGTTAACAGTGGCTGAACCTGGTTCGTCTCCACGATTCACGTATACTTTAGAGGAGACTGTCTCTTCAAGCTCTTCTCCTACTAATTCTGGATCTGGCTCTACGACATCCTCTAAAGGCATGATGATAGTGGAAGCCGAAATCACTGGTTCCATAGAACAGTAAGAGTAGTCTTGAGGTGCGTAAGACATGGTATCGTAGAAGTTTGGTCGCTTGCTAACAGGAGGGCTGTTGTAGTGGTTCTGGACTGGAGGAGGGATTTGGGTCTCATAAGGATAGTTGTAGTAATAGTTATAGCTTGAGTCTGCATGATGGTGGTGGTTTACGGTTGGTTGAGCATTTGAAACAATTGGTTTATTTTCATGGGTTGGTGCATCTACAGGAACACAATCAACTTTCTGGCTGACGTTCTTCATATCTATAGACTCTTGTAACAAGGAGTTCATCTCTTTAGCCTGCTGGTTGGCAGCAACCGCAAGGTCTGCAAGAATTTCAGTGTCTGGACTGAATTCTACTCCGTATTTATCAGCAATTTCTTGCGCGGTCATCATTTTATCAATGGCAATGTTCTGGAATTCGTTGTTAGATTTAATGTGCTTCAGCAATCTTGTTACTAATTGGGTGCTAGCCATTGGAGTTTCAATCGATCTCTTCTTACGTAGTTGATTGTCTTTATTTTCTTCTTCTTCACCTTCTCCTTTGTGGACACTATTGAGTGCATAAGTAAGTAAGTTAGCCATTTCACTCTGTATGGCAAGAGTAATCTTTTGTGCAACTTCTTTAATTTCATCCAGTTGTTCTTCAACTGATTTCTCTGAGTTGGTAGCTTGAGTCATCATGGCAACTGAAGAGCTTGGATATAAGGCTGCATCGGGCAGAAGGAAGAAATCGATCCAGTCTTTTTGTTCAGGGGGAAATTCATTGATAGTTTCGTCATTTGTTTCTGTGTAATTGTATACGATCTCAGCACTGTTGATATATTCTTCACTGTCGGTTACGTTAGCGTAAGTGAATGAACCCTGAAACAAAAAATTATCAATGAAATTATCATGAATTTAAAAGCAATAAACTTTTGGTCACAATTAAATACCTTATTGTGGTTAGCATAAACAATAACGCCCGATTTTTTATTAAAGAATATAAATTTGATTTAGCATTCAATTAAGGTTTGACACATTCTTAACTTCAAATACTCAATTTAGAAACTGGCCATCAGTCCAGGTTTGACTATTTGAGACATACTCGTATATACGTGAAGATTTTGGAACTTACCTGGATGGCTAAGCCAATGATTATGTACAAGAGGCCCATGGTGAACAAGTTGTGAACTTCCACCTTCGACACATACATTTATATGTAACTCTATCAATTAATTAGGAAATTATTTTGAAACTTTCTAAGTAACAATTTTCAATGTTAGATAGGACATGTATTCTAAGGTTAGGCAATAATGCAATATGTGTTTTTAAATGTGGTATTAATTTTGTGATGAAATAGCACTGAGCAAAATAATTATAATAAATTTACCAGTGCGCCGCACGATGATAGTTGATGTCATTACCACACATGATGAAAACCTCGTGAAAATTGACAAAGAGAAACAGATCAAATATCCCGACTTAGCACACGAGATTGCCGATATATGGAATGTGTACTCGGCAGTTATTATGCCTATTTTCGTGACCGCCAACGGTCTGCTGGCCAAAAACCTCGACGACCACCTGTAGAAGCGGTCGTTACTTAGTTAGATCAAGGGCCTAAATACAGAAAGCAGTACACATACATTCAGCTAGCATTATGAGGAGGTTCCACTTTCTGGTGCCTTAATCATCGGGGGTAGTTTAGACCCTGCTCTCGATACACATTTCATGACAACATTTTAGGAAGCCGTTTTCTTCCTAGCATAATTTATAAAAATAAATTATAATTTTTTTTATATGTGTAAGCGAATGTTTGAATTGAGTGAACCGAGGGAGTATAGCATTGCAACGCCTTTTAAGCATAATATTACTACCCAATGGAGTAAGGGAACTTTGTTTGAGAATTTCTTAGTTACGATGTAAAAAAGAAAGCTATAAAGTTAGCGAACAGTGGGCCAGTTCCAGGACTGATAAAGAAGACGCATTTATTGGTTGAGTTTTGTTTTGCCTTTTGTCCTGCAATGCACGTTTCCGTGAGATTAGGTTTTAGACATCTTCACTTCGAACTATTCTGTATAGCATTTCAAGTAGGTCCTTATTCCGTTCCTACACATCTGATACAACCAAATATAATTCCTTGAAAGAATCCTGTCTATCAGATAAATGATTAAGTGTTTAGTTAGTGTTATAAAATCTGTGTCTATGATATTTAGAATTGTTGCGAGTTACTTGTTTAGTTGTTACTTTTTATTTACTTAATATTTAAATTGATTGGTTCATAACAATTTATCATCTAGATGCTCTGATTAGCTAATCATTTAGTAAATCAACTTTATAATAAATCTGATTCATAAAAGATGTCAAACAAAAAGGTAAGTCTTGTACGGAAATATCTAATGTACATACCTACAGAAAATGTCTTCGTTGCTTGATTTTATGCAAGTTTGCTGTTTTGCAATTTAATTAGATATCTATTAGATATTTATACTAAAATAGACAGGTTTTACTACCATCTCTAACTGCAGAATACTATTTATATTATCATACTACTGTAATATTCAAATGAAGCTTTTACAGCTAAGTTAACTATTGGTATGGGTAAGGTTTAATTGATTGTGAAAGACTTACACAAAACGTTTTAGTCTATTTCATATAAGCTTTTTGCCTTTTCGAAGAATGGCAAAAAGTACATATTTCACTAAATTAGCAGTGGTTTACAATGTTTTAATTTTAATGCCGTCACAATGAATAACGGGCAAAGGTCATTCAGTTAATGGATACATAATACATTATGACACCCAGGGCTTTGAAATATGTACATTTATCTACATACTTTTTACATAATATGTACGTCGAAGACTAACATTGTTAAGGTATTGCAAAATAGGTATTTAATTAATTGAGTTGTTTTCTAGAGCTCTTAGATGAGAGAGATGAGCTGTGAGATCAATGACACTATTTATAGAAATAATTAAATATAATATAACTGTGTGAATGAAATACAGCAACAATATAAATAATAACATTTTTATTAAATAAAATAAATTAGACCTAGTAAACACTACTATAAAAATATCAAAATGGATACTAGATTCATGTCTACATTAAGCGTATCGTGGCCTTTCAGTATGTTTTGAATGAGGTGTATGGTATAATGGCGGTGCTGGACCAGCTGGAGGGTACCCCGGAGGTGGATATTGGGGTGGGTAAGATGGTACTGGAGAGTAGGAGGCAGGAACTGGTGGGTAGGGAGCAGGTACGGGTGGATAAGCTGGTGATACAGGTGGGTAGGGGGCAGGAACTGCATATGTAGGAGGCGGTGGGTAAGAGGGTATTGGAGGGTATAAAGACGCTGGTGGATACGTTGGTGGTGATGGGACAGGAGGCGAGTAAGGCCTGTGCGAAGTCGGCGGGTATTCATGATGAGCTGGTGGATAAGAATGAGGATACGGCGTGCATGGTGGAGGATAAGCTGGTGAAGGACTAGGCACAGGAGGCGCGTACTGCGGATAAGGGTACTCATAGCCGTACGGCCATGGTTTAGGTGCCGGCGAAGTAGCGGGACCGTGATATTCAGTTGGCGGGCTTTCGTAAGAATAATATGAACTGGGAGCTGTTGTTGCCGATGTAGCTACAGCTGGTGGAGGGTTTGTCAAAGGAGATGACGTCGAAGGAGGCACGTATACCACTTGCGGGTATAGAATGCTGTAGGAGGAAGGATCGTATGTGGTAGTAGAAGGCGTTGTAGATTGTTCAGTAGCCGGCGCTGGTGTAGCGTTGGATGGCTCGCTTGTTGTAGCTTGCTGTACTGATCGTAGTAATGGTGCTGAAAGGAAACAGATATGAAAAGTTATTTTTTCTGAAGCGTTTTTTTTTTCACATAATCTGTGTATTTTCAGAATAAAAATAGTTTTTAACACCCGGTTAAAGAGTGAATTTCTATTTGTGGAAATTTGTTTTAGTCGGATCACATATTGATACCATTTTGATGGCAGCGATGTGGAAGAGTACTTCGACGCCTAAGTGTACTGTGTTTTTGTATTTTAGTGTACATAGTTAGGTTTTAGTATAAATCTGCCGTCGTAATTAAAAAGGGCACAAATAACATTTTTTAAAGACATTAAGTTACATACATATTTGGGATCAGAAAAAATCACTGATTCCGAATATGTATTTAAAAAAAATCGAAAAGAAATGTTAGTTGTGCCCTTTTTAATTACAACGGCAGAAATAGTGTAGTTAATATTTAAGGTTATGTACATGTCTTTATATATTATTGTAGAGTACTTGATAAAAAAATAATTGATTTCATATGAGTAAAAAATGTAGGTACAAACAGTTTAAAAAATAGTTAGCTAAGCTAGCTATAGGTTAGTGAAGCACAATTTCAGTAGTAATTTGAATGGTTCTCAAACTCAACAATAAGCGACAGAATTAAAGTGGTATTAAAATTTATTATGTCGGTTATAATAATATATCTAATAGCCATTCGCTTTAGTGTAGCATGGGTCTATTTTAGAAATTTTTGGCGTTTCTATACAATAACTACATTCTGCCAGCGGCTCCGCTCGCGTTAATTTCGGTTTCTCCATACAAACTTCCAACCCCTCTTTTATCCCCTTAAGGATGGAGTTTCGTAAAATCCGTTCGTAGCGTATGTCTAAACTCTATAAAGAAACTACCTGCCAAATTTTAATTTTGTAAGTGTTATAGTTCTTGAGATTTCGTGATTAATCAGTGGGTGGTATTTCGTTTTTATATATATAAATAGATAAAAATGTGTTGTACAACTAAACCTACGTGATTCTGTCTATTGATGAAAACCGCATTCATATTCGTTCAGTAGTTTTTGAGTATATTGCGAACACACAGACAGACGGACATGGTGAGGAATATTGTTTAATAAAATGTATGTAAAAGGCAAGATATTTGCTCAGCGAAAAACTACTAACAAATTTTTAAACGATAATTAATTAATTGCATTCCTTATAAAATGCGTCATCAGCTAATACCATGCGGTAGTCTTGTGAAACAATAACAATTTAAGGTCAGTTGTACACACGTGCATTTTATTTTTTGTATTATTATTGTCACATGTTTTCGAATTTTTTGTTCTAGGACAAACCGGTTTCCTCACGATGTTTTCCTTAACCGGTTTAACCAATTGAATACCGTAATTAGTGACACAATAGAAAGACAATAGGTGTGCGAACACCGGTGTCCACTTGGGACTTTTTTAAGAGCAGTGGTAATAAAATAAATTATACAAAGTAATGCGCCTGGCTGGGTTTGAACTCGCGACCTATAACTCGTAAGTCGGGGCCGTTACTACTCGGTTACCATTGCTTTTCATTTATGTTAAGAGTGTCAGTTAAAATGTTATCCAAAATGCCAATAATCTTTACTATAAAATGTCTGTCTGTAAAGCTATCACGCAACTACTGAACCGATTTTGATGAAATTTAAAACAGAATACGTTTGAAGCTTACGGTAAGGACATAGGCTATAAAGTATAGCCTATGTCAGGCTTCGACTACGTGTCCGCTATAACCGACATTCATCCAGACGAAGTCGCGGATTTTACGAAAGTCCGCCCCTAAAGGGGGTAAAACGGGGGTTGGAAGTTTGTATGGAGAATCTATCTCTAGAAGAAGCCACTGGCAGAAGTTAGTTAATTATAAACGAATGTCTTTTGTACGTGCATAGGTACTGTCCTTATTGCAAGCCAGTTTATTACAGATAAGCATAAATACTTTAGGTACTTACATGATGAGTAAAGAGCACTGATCATTTGATTCATTCGGTCGTTTAAAGCTGCCATCTGCAATGAAAACTGAAAACATGAATGAAATTGAAATTAGTTTTTTATGCATGTGCACAAGTCCAACATTGGGGTCTTTCCGCCTTATTCCAAAACGCGATCTAAAATAGTTCCGGGACTATTACTAGGTTTAATCCCGACTAAACGCTATCTCAATGTAATTTTCGCGATTATTACTAAATTTAATACCAATTAAAAGCGATCTAAATGCATTTCTGGGACTATTATTAGGTTTAATGCCAATTAAAACTAGTAATAGTCCCGAAACTATTTTAGATCGTGGTTTGGAATAAGGCGGTTTAAGTCAAGAGTGAATAGGCTACTTCTAGGCAAACGTGCTTCGTCGTCGGCCACATCATCGCTCATCATGAGATAGTGGTCAAACGCCAGTGGGAATGTTTGAAAGAGTTACTGCGACTCTGGAAGGCAAAAGGCCATTGAAGGAACACAGGTGGGTTTTAGTCAGTAAAAGTCTGACACTTCCTCTCGATCCACCCAGAACAAGAGGATTTACATGATGATTTTCCAAACAAAAAAAGACTCGCATATTTTTTTTTGTTTCGATCAAACTCGTCTTTTCGTTTTCTTTTTTGTTAGTCACTACTGTTTTCAGATTTATTCCTATAATTCTGCTGTAAAACCACGCTTCATGCCAAATTTCAGGGCTCTAGATCAACGGGAAGTACCCTATGAATTTTGATTCCATTGAGAATGTCAAATTATAAATTTTTACGACATAAACGGCCGTATCTTTTTTTTCGTTACTTTATAAGTTTGATTTATTCACAATTTCAAGGGTCCGCAGACCTGAGTATACAGTTTCAACTAGATACCTCCACGCGTTTCCGAGATAAAGGGTCTAGACAGACATACAGACGGACAACAAACAGATCCTATAAGGGTTCCGCTTTTTACTTTTGAGATACGGAACCCTAAAATAGGGTATATCTAAATGTGAGATCTCTGTCCAGCTGTAAGCAAATAACAGGCAAGTTTTTCAACACAACTGTAGCATATAGCTATCAAGTTGTAATTTCACATTGTCTAAAAAACATTTAGAACTAGGGTTTGCCAGCGACTTCGCTCGCATGAAAGTAGTTTGTCACTCAGAGACAAAGGGGCATTCTAAAGAATACTTTTTTGTTTAGGTGGGAAATCATCCAAAGACTTCTCCCGCCCTTGAGTGGAGCGGGAGGGCGTGTCAAACTTTTCTGACTAGCATTCTACAGGTAAAAATGGAAAATAAAAATATTTCCTCTTTAAAATATAAGTTTTGATGTATACTTATAATGTAGAAAAAACGAAACATCATCATTTACATCTCTTAGACAAAATTGACGAAACCATTCGATACACTCTAACGTCCATCTTAAATGTGGCTTTGGATGACCGAGCATGGCTGCAAGCCACACTACCCATTCGCTTTGGTGGGCTCGGCATCTGCAAAATTTCTAGTGTCAGTCTACCGGCGTTCCTGTCTTCGGTCCACAGCACTCAACAGTTAATCGAAAGAATCTTAACTCCATCACTGGTTGACTGGGAGGTGCCGTGCTTGACCGATGCCGTGAATGTCTGGAAAGTGGCTTGCCCGGACAAGGCGTTGCCCGAAAATCCATCTTCCCAGAGACAGTGGGATGAGCCGCTCTGCAGGTTGGTACGGAATAATCTCATTAATACGTCCACCAATACTGCTGAGCGTGCCCGCCTACTGGCTGTGGGGGAATGGGAGTCGGGTCTCTGGCTACAGGCTCTACCGTCACCCAACATAGGTACCATGCTGAGTGACACCACCTTCCGGATCGCTACATGCTTGCGTTTGGGTGCTCCTAGTGGAGCTCCACATCGATGTCAATGCGGTGAAGCAGTCGACCGCCTCGGACACCATGGCCTGTCCTGCAGTAGAAGCGCTGGTCGGATAGCACGGCATGCCAGCATTAATGACATCATCCGACGAGCTCTCGTCATCGCCGGGGTGCCAGCTGTTTTAGAACCTATCGGCTTGGCACGTGACGATGGAAAGAAGCCACACGGGATGACCATAATGCCCTGGAAGTTAGGTAGGCCTTTGGTGTGGGATGCAACTTGTGTCGACACCCTTGCGCCATCCCATCTTCTGAGTACGGCAGGCTGTGCTGGGGCGGCTGCTGCAGGTGCAGAAAATCTCAAACGGCGTAAATATAATAACCTTATCGGTAGTTACATGTTTGAGCCGTTTGGGGTTGAAACACTAGGGCCATGGGGTCCGAGCGCTCATCGAGTTGTTCGTGACATCAGCAAACAGCTAGTCGACTCTTCGCGTGACCAGAGGGCTGGTCTTTTCTTCGGTCAACGAATCAGCATTGCCATCCAACGTGGCAATGCTGCCAGCGTTCTGGGCACTTTTCCCATTGATATCGATGTGGATGAATTTTTTGATGCCCAATAAGTTCTTTTTCTACCCGTTTGTACATATTATTAATTTTTAATTTGTATATATATCTATTAAGTTTTATATCGAACTAGAAATCCATGTATGAAATATTGAAATAAATAAAAATCTAGTTTAAGAAAAAACTTATTTGTTGTTACTTAGTTGACTTGCTAGTGACCTGTTTAAAATAATTCGCGTGTTTAGCATAGAAAATTATACAAAATTAACCTTGCAACGTACTTAAAGCCGGTTAATTTAAAATAAAGCTAATAGTAGAATAGTAGCAGTAGTATTTTCGGAAATTACTTTAAGTAATTACTTATTACAGAAATACATTTGGGAACTCTGCGTTGGATAAGGGCTGTTTTCTCCTTTCGGAGTAAGCCATCCCTCAATCTTAAGAATTGAATAGTTATTCTATACACAACACCAAAGTAGTGTCAATTTTATTACAGAAACTTAAATGTATGGGTACAATGGCGGTCTAATCGCTAACAGCGATATCTACCAGACAACCTTAGGATGGACTATAAGAACTTAAACTAAAAAAGGGAATAGTCTTTTTTTTAAGGTGGGTAAATCATCCAATGACATCTCCCGCCTTTGGGTGGAGCGGGAGGATGTGTCAGATGTTTACTGACTAAAAACCCACTCCTGTTCCTTCGTTGCTTTTCATAACATTGCCGAGTCTTCCTTTCAGAAGCAGACCCTTTGGCCCCAGTAGGCTTCGACCCTGCTGGATCTCTACGATTTGCTGACATCTTCTTGAGTCGCGCGTGGAACAATACGCGTCGTTGACGACTTGGACTCGGTCCAGACGGTTTTTGGACGGTCGGACGGTGATCTACCCATTGTTCACCTTCCGCAAGCCCGCAAAAGGGGATAGTCTGCGGTGTACTGCTAGCAATTAACAATATTAAAAGCTAAATATTTGTCAGAAATTATCTGTCAGATTTCAAAACCGGAACATAAACGGAAGTGGTCGACATTACACATGTATGATGAGGCTGTACGCCAGCAACATATTCCTGCACATTTCTTGTCAAAGAAACTTGAGAAAGAAACTCACCTGTGATTGTTGCAAACTCTGGCAGCTTGCAGATGTAGCATAACTAAAGCCTATCGACAGCGCACACAACTTGATTAGTAACCTCAGCATTTCTGCTGCCCTGGTACTCTTGCCTGCAGAAAACTACAACCAAGACGTTCTTTCAAAACATTACTCCATTTCCAACGGTACTATGATATATAAAGTATCATTTTAACTCTAATCTCATGGCAGACGTGATGTTGTGAGCAAAAGTCTTGATAGGGAGATGATAAGGTCATTGATGATAATAAGTATGTTCTCAGAGCGTGAGGATAGTACAAAAGATATGGTAATTAGAATTGAGATGCACAGTTCGTGGAAACTTGAGTATTCTGTTTGCGTAACCATTGGTGAGTTACATTTCGATATTTCGTAAGACGTATGTAAAGGATTTCAAACTGCAATATGGTTATCGTATCGTCCTTAAAATCATGATCACAGTACGAAATAAAACAACTTAAACATGAAAAAAATGACCATGGTTTTCTTGCACATTCTTTTCTATAGAGATGTAAACTTTGGAATGTGCAATTAGCACCATTCTTCTGATTAACTAACTACCCATACACCTACACTATCGAGGATTTAATGAATGCCACCGATGCTGCAGTTAACGTAGCCACTTACTGTAACTCTCGCATGAGTTTTAAGCAATAGTATTCGTCGCTACTCGATATCGACGCCGTAAATATTTTGTATGGCCAATTTTGGTTCTTCAAGTGACCGCTAGAGGCGCTGCTAAATTTGCCATACAAAATGTTTACGGCGTCGATATCGAGTAGCGACGAATACTATTGCTTAAAACTCATGGTAGAGGTACAGGGCCCCAACAGTATAGCGAGTTTGCCATCGACTCGAAAAGAAGAAGAAGAAGAACTTCTTGACAATTCAAAAGTGCGTGCAAATGATTTATTTATGAAGGCTCAAAATGAAAACTGTCGAAATCAGTTGTCTTATTATCATCACTTGTTGTGGAAAATAAAACAAAGACGTTTTAATACAGCCACAATATATTTATGCGTTCTAAACTAAAATCACCAGTAACTAAACATTAATACGACTGTGTTAATCATTTATGCTAGACTACGATTGACCGGGTCAAGTTTCCTACATTACATTGCAAGTGAAACAACAATTATACTATTTAATAATAATCTTCCTGTGTAGAGCAAAATATAAAATATTTACTACTCTATATCATTTTCATATTCCGCAACTTCAGAAGCGATATCAATATTATCGGAAGAATGTTTTGCGACTTCTTCCCGTTGCTTGCCCTTAGCTTTAGCGAACATGATCTCAACACCTAGCAAAACTACTGACAAAAAGGCTCCAAATGCAGTCAGGGCTAGTAGCGGTGCTATATCTCCCAATTTAACCCTCTCAGCGAGAAGGGAGGCCCTGCACGGTGGTTGCGGGACCCTCAAGCGGTTAACCAGGCGTTTCCCTAGACCGGTTTCCAGCACCCATCTTCCCGCTATTTGTAGGACTTCTGTCCACTGTCCATCTTTGGTCGTTTGTACCCAGGTTAATACCTGTGGAGGAAAAGGGTTAATATAAAGGGTCTTTCAACAAGGACAGGTCGATGTTGAAATTAAATAAAAGATGCTGTAAGTATGTAAGATATTAAAGATTTTTTTTTTTATATTTGAAAGGCCAATTATATTTTCAAGTTTAAAAAAATGTACTTAATTTTTAACGGTGTATACAAAAAGGATTTTTTTTAAGCTTTGCCCCATGCTAGGAATTGCTCCTGTATTGCAGGTACGTTTACAAATATGTTAAACTCACATACACAAGACACCCAGATCCTGGACTTCAATCTATAGGTCATACAAATATTTATACCGTGCGAAAATCGAATCTGTGCTACCATTTGTAGGCACTTTTAGCAATAGCGGACTGTACTTTGGCTGAATGAGATTGAACTGAAAAAGCATTGCATAAAATATCAAAAGGCCAGTTTAAAGGTACTGATTTTAACAGATTTCTACATATTCTAAGGGCATATAAGGGTCGTTTAAAAAAAACATTCGCCTTCAATAACTTTGTTCTTGATTCTTTGCAAAGCTTTCTCAACTTACTTCAGGAATGGTATCAACATGTTGTAGCTTGCAGATCTGCTCATCACTGAAGGTCTTAAAATACGGATAGATCTGGTTGTACTCGCTGTGGAAAGCCGTGCTCCCTTGCCGAATTAGCTCTACGCCACGTTCCAGCTCTTGATAGAAGTTTGGTGTCATCTTCTTCTTTTTCAAGTATTCGAGGTCGTCCCATGTGGTTTTTACCTGTTATGAGTAGAAACAGTATGATTATTATAGTTGAGCTGGCCACTGTCGTGGTGTAAGACAACTCTTTGAGGAGTGGCCAAAGAGGCGTTACGGCATTCGAAAGAATCGACCAGGTGTCACTATTGTGCAGATCATCCGGAGGGCATGGTGGAGCGTACGGTTGAGGTCTGCCCCGCTTGGGTGGAGCACCGCATCGCCGTGTCCTACTTATGTGTCGGTGACTTTTCGCTTTCCATCCTGGTTAAGCTCATAGTATGGAGTGAGAGGGAACGGGAGGCGGTCACCACCTTCCAGTCTTAGCAGTGATGCGAGCAAAGGAGGTGACTGAATCTTTGAGTTGGAGATAAACCTCCCGCCCTCGCCCCCTCCAGAGATGCTCTGGGCGTCGGCAGCTGCAGAGTGATTCTTTACTACCGTAAGGGTGGGCGGCGAGCAAATGGTAGCTCGCCATCCAAACATCCAATAAGGACCAAACCAGGGTAGACGAGTTCCACCCGCGTCTCAAATTAGATGTAAGCTAGATTGGCCCTAACTGGACCCATTGAGTTAGGGCCGGAGCTCACCAAAGCTTTGGATTGTTCGATTGTTGTTGTTGTTGTTTTCTGAAACCATAACTGGAATTGTTTTGAAAATAAATGTGAATGTTATAGCTGACTGGTTGCCCCGCTCCATTGAGCTGAATATTATAGCTACGGTTTTTAACAGCTCTACGGATATTACTTAGTCTTGAGACTTCACTGCTAATGTCTATCAAGGTATACTCGTACCTATATAAATAATACAAATATTTTAATAAACTATATTTTTATCCAACTTACATCAAAAAACAAATATCTCATGTAATCATAATCTTCCGAGCCTATAGCGTACTTGGAGTCCCCGAGCGCCTTCAAGGAGTCCGGCCCACCTCGGCCAGTGCTCATCAGTGCGGAGATAATGGCTGAGGAATAGTACGCATGCACCAGCATGGCACTCACTGAGAGCACTGTGAAGGCGAAGCGGCCTGATCCACCTTCAGGCACTGCGCTGGCGTCTGGAAAAAAAATTGTAGTGCTTGACAGAAAGGAATCCACATCACTTGCTTATGAAATACCAAGTTGAATAATGGAGAAGTGAAAATTACGATGAATAATTTTTTATTACAAATGACGTTTTAAATGATCGACGAAGGCTTGAATTAATAAAGAAAGTTATGCATCTTTAATAAAATAAAGGTGAACTGCATTGTGCATATGTGGGCCACGCACGCCGATCTGGGCGCGTCGGTCTCCAAACATTTTATATGGCAACTAGACACGCCACACGACGCCACGCGACGTCGTTCTATGTAAAAATCAGGCGAGGTCCACGTGTGCGTCGGTGTAGTTCTAGCTTAATTCTCGATGAAATTTTAACTGAAAGACAACTGAGCCCTATAAAAATCCCGGACCGAATTACTATCACAGTGCCCAAGCTCAACAGAGATTAGCAAAGTATGCAGGGTATCAGTGCACCAGTACGTGCGCCAACATAGGTGCATTCTTCGTTCTTCTCTCATAGTCCGTTGAGACGGCAATCCGGCACGACCGGAGAGAGATCAGGCGCAGAACCAACGGTTTTACGTGCTTTCCGACGCACAGGGGTCTCATACCACGAACTTCCAAACTCCGGGCAATTCCTAATAGCAACACCCGACTTAATTATCAGCACTATCATCAAAAAGCCTATAATACCTTACAGTGGGATTATTCAACTGCCAAACTATTGTGTTTAGGTAGTTAAGTGCACTTTATGATGCTTGAGGGTCAATCGTCAGCCGTTCTTCTATAAAAGACTTTATACTCTCAATTGTGCTTATTCAAATGTGCCTTCAGCAATTTTTTGAAAGTTATTGGTCCGTCAAGGAATCTTACCTTGCTGCAACCAGGTAGTGAGTACAGTATAAAATGCTCCTTCTTTTTCTTTGGACGACTTGGAAGTGATCCTCCCGACTATCGCCAAGATGGCCATCATGGCTAGGCAAGACCACCACACAGCGGGAGAGAATGGCTCCAAGTACATGTTGCTGCTGCTTTCTCTTTCCGACAGGTATGTGAAACCTACCCTGTTTGATAACGTATAGTCAATCAACGAATCATTCTGGCAAGTTTAGTTTAGGTTGAATAACAAATAATTTGCAGATTTTGGTTCTAAAGGAATCAACTAATCAAATCGGCGAGCATCAACATATTTTTTTTTTAATTTATATAAATTTACTTTCTTTCTTTTCCTTTTTGGCCTTGCACAGGTTTTAATGTTATTTTTCTATAACTATTTTATTTTTTATTTCTACTGTATGTGTGAAGTACGAATAAATGTTTTCCTTTCTTTCTGTCTTTAACAAGTGACTGCAGTTCCATCTGTTGGTGAACAGTGATGCAATCGTTGACCGTGAACTAATTCGCTATAGCTTACAACTATTCCACTCCAGGCCCCCTGCGCTCCGCTTCCCTCTACTCTCTGTACCACTAACCGGATCTGAGTAGGTATTTGAAATAATTTCAACTCATAATAATTCAAAAATTCAATAATTTAATTGTGACACCTTATTAATTTTAAGTTCCTATTGTAATTTTATCTTTGGTGTACAATAAAGAATATATCTATCTATCTATCTTGATATCTCCATGCGTTCCTGACCAAAAGTGTCATGACAGACAGATGTATGTTATGTATGCAAAATGCATACGATTGGCCAAACGTTGATTGAAATATCATAAAACGTTGACGTTCAAACAATCTGGCCAGTTTTAGTTGGCCATGTAATGAAATGTAGCCACTTCATGATATGACCGCTCATATCATGAAGTGATCAATTCTTCGATATGGCTACGACTATATATGTACATATAAAAACATGTAAGATTGAAATTGGTTGAGTCCAGTCATGTTTAGCCATAAGTATCAACGTACAAATATTTTAAAACATTGAAAAATATATAAAAATTCAATATGATATAAGAATGATGTCAAAGTTACAAACCGTATGTCAAAATTAAATCTATATATCTAAAAGAAAGTCGTGTTAGTTACACTATTTATAACTCAAGAACGGCTGAACCGATTTGGCTGAAAATTGGTGGAAAGATAGCTTAGAACCAGGAGAAGGATATGGGATATTTTTTAATATTTCAACCTGCTCATTTATTGGTATAGGGTAGGGTAGTGTAGGGTAGTGTAGGGTAGTGTAGGGTAGTGTAGGGTAGTGTAGGGTAGTGTAGGGTAGTGTAGGGTAGTGTAATTTTAATCAACTCTACCCTACTCTACACTAGTAGAGTAGGGTAGAGTTGATTAAAATAGGGTAAGGTAGGGTAGAGTAGGGTAGAGTAGGGTAGAGTAAGGTAGAACGGGAGCGAAGTCGTGGGCAGAAGCTAGTAAATAATGAAAATAAGGCGGATTATGCTTAACTCGATACCTGAATGGCCATATCGGAATGATAAAGTCAAGATTGAAGGTTCTATCCCACAGAATGCGTAGTATAGCCCCCGAGATGTCCGCTTCGCCTGTCGACACCATCACGTACATGCTGTTGTTATTGATCGTGGTCGCCCACAACTCATTCTCTATTATGACATCTCTGAAAAAAGAATAGGAGGTATTGAATTGCTCGTGATGTACATATTTTTGGGTGAATAAACAATTACCAACACATTATATCGATTTGTCTCAAAAAAAAGATAAACAAATTAACAAATATTTGCCATTATAACATTTATAGCCCATATTAAAGTGTGAATTCTGGTCGAAACGAACGTGAGGGTTTTCAAGGAAAGTCACACGACCAGTCTGTGGGCGCCGCTTAGCTGAGAGGTCTTTTGACGTGGACGTTAAAGAGATATCTGAGGTAGAGAACCACTTTCATGCCTTTTTGAATAGTTGTATTTTCTCGATCTGTAGAAATGTAGAAAAGTGTAATTTGGCATAAATAGGCGTGCTATCAGGTCCCTACCTCACTGGGACGCCAACCAAGTAAATGTATCCAGATCTATGGTGTGTACTTCACCTGGCAATTGTTGGCCACACAGACAATTTATATTTTTTTTGACGTCAAGATCTGGCTATGTCGCCATGGCGTCCCAGTGAGGCACAGCAAAAGTAGTGCTCCCAACCTTTTTTTTCACCGAGGACTATTTTAATTTCTTTCAAATTTAAATTCAAATCGTCGTTTCCTATGGAGTAGAATCGGCAAGAAACTTCGTCTTCCAACTCCATGAAATGACGTAACTCTTTAAAACATTATTGATTTTACAATGTTTCATATTATAATACTATTAGATATGCTTTGTTTATAATAGAGACCAAAAGTCCTCCAGTAGAAAACACAACTATCTTAACTAAAAAAAAAAATACTTGTTTTTACAACTTAAACTTTAAAATCAAAAGATTCGCTTACTGAGCATTCATGGCTTCAGTAAGTAGCACAGCTGTTATGTATCCGCTGCGGATCCCAGGATCCTGATCTGACATAGTCTCGTCCTCCAAGAAGTCTACAAAAGATCCGTCATACTTGTCATTCGAATAATGTCCTATCTGAAAAATAATCTTTATTAACCCTTGGTAATAAAAGAAAAAATGATTACGTAGATTTACTTAAACTTCTTTTGATGAAATCTGTTTGGATGAGGTTGTCAATTGATCTGTCATTTGTTTCCGTGTGTGACAGCTGTTATTTTGAGGTTAGAAATAACTGTTGTCTTTAATCACTAGATGGCGTTAGCTTTTGAGTTTACGATCGATTTATTTTTGTCAAATGATTTTATTATATATATAGTAGTGCATTAAGCAGTTCCTGAACTTTATGTGACATTAAAGCAGGAACTACATTAGACTGACGCACACGTATGCCACGCCTGCCCCCCTAGCCTATTTACAGTCTTTTCGTTTAGCGTAAACGCTTAAAGTTGGAAACGCCCCCAATTTTTTTGTTCTGACCACGTGAGTGTGCGTTGAGATGACGTCAGACCAAAGGAATTGGGGGCATGGCCAACTCCAAGTGTTCACGCTAAACGAAACGATTGTAACTACAACAAGTATTAACAAGCGATTGTACTAACAAGTCGCGTCGCCGCGTCGCGTACGTTGCGTCGTGAGGCGTGGATCTAATGTAGCTCTACAAGTCTATACTATGATTTTTTCTTTGATTATATACCTGATTTTTTATTAGATGAAAGTGACAGCAGTGGACAATGCCCAACTGTCAAATAACATTGCCCAACTGTCAAACAACCATTGTTATAGCTGTCACTTTACTTCGTCTAATAAAAAAACATAGTATAGTTGCCGTATAAAATATAAGGAGACCGACGCGCCCAGACCCACGTGTGCCCTATGTAGTTCTACTTTAAATCAATGTTTCACATATTTCTATATTTTTGCATTGTTTCTAAAACGTACTGATTTGAATAAATAGTTTATGTTTCTGCAGAGGTAGCGCTCTAAATCTGGTCTCCACTCTATTACTTTCTTGTGGTTCGCACGTGGCTCTAGCATTCAGTCAGTTGTCAACCGCATATTATGGAGCAAGTTTGGGAAAGAAAAAGCGATTTGCGTGAACAAAGTTACGTTGAAGTAGACTAACACATAAAAAAAAAACATACGGGTGTAGCTATTTTCAGAGGATATCTCTTCAAATCATTTCTTCGAATTATTCTTTCACGCTCGTGCGTTAGTACCAAGCCGGTGGAGTGGGTCCAATAGGCCCATATGTTTATAGCGATACCATCTCTCGGATGCACGTAGGTGTCATATATATGGATAGCAGTCCTTGGCTCTATAGTCATAGCTAAAATATTAGGAAAAATAATTTGAAATACAAAGGACATTTAGGCCGTGTTTACGAAGACGCGGCGCGTTGCGCGGCGTGTTGGGCGGTCCGTTGTACATGTACATTGCCTTAAGTTTGTGTTTGCGCAAGCGATGACGCGGCCCGCTGCTGCAATGTACGACGAACGCCCAACGCGCCGCGTCTCCGTAAACACGGCCTTAGTAGACATAGTTATTCAAATAGTGAGTGAAAGAACTATTTAGTTTAAATACATATGCGTAGAACATGCCACCACGAGCCAATAAATTTCTGATATAGAGCGACCAATGGCCGATCAATTTCGTACATCCGTGTGTACCTACGAATGACGCTTGGCCGTATTTGGGGTTCCCTACCTCAAAAGGAAAAACGGAACCCTTATAGGATCACTTTGTTGTCTGTTTGTCAAGACCCTTTATCTAAAGAACACATGGAGGTATTGAGTTGTTTAAACCATAATATACTGAAGTCGGCGGTCCCTTGGAGCTGTGAAAAAATCAAACTTCAAAGTTAACGAAAATAAAAAGATACGGCCATCTAGGTCACAAAATAAGTATATTTTGACACTCTCAAAATTCATAAGGTACTTCCCGTTGACCTAGAATTTAGCATGAAGCAAGGTTTCATAGCACAAGTATAGGAAAAAATCTGAAAACTATAAATTTGTAGTTACGTCACAAAAAAAAAATACTTCTTTCGATTCGGAAAAATCTTCGAGATCCGATTTACATAAGTTAGTTTGTACCAAAACCTTCGGTGTGCGAATCTGACTCGCACTTGCCCAGTTTTTGCACCCGTGTGAACCTATAATAAGAAGCTCGAAGGGGATCAGACATCTGACGGACATGAGGCATGGTTATAGTGCGGCTAAACGTCTTGCTCAAAGCATCTACACCGTTAAATTTTGGTCGTTTTAATCCTGCGGAGGGTCGATTCGGTACATGAAACACTATTGATTTGTAAAGATAAAATTAAAAAACAAAGTATTTTTTTTCTAAAATTCGAGTTGATATACGCATGTATGAAATTAATTTCTTTAAGTTATCCGACCCTCCGCGGGATTAAAACGACTAAAATTTAACGGTGTATAGATATATCTTTTACCACTATAAAAAAAAAACTTTCTTAAATAGATTTCGTCGATCACGCAGCTTTTAAGTTAAATACAAATTGCTCGAAATTACCACAAAATAGGGATTGTCTAGTTCAAGCAAAATGTAAAAAAATACAACCTGTAAGATCCCTAGTTTCATTGTTTGCGACTCGGTCCCACTTGAGGAAGGCTACGTCGCAGTCGTATCGAATCTTGCGCAGCACATCGGGTACATGATCACCAAGTATCAGCCATTTATACTTCATCATGAAATGAATTTTCTTTATCTAAAGTGATTAAGCAATTTGTTAATGGTATATTGTGCGCGGCAAATAAGTTGAACCATTTGCTTACTTCGATTTTACTTCGATTGAGACTTCGATAACATACATAATGTTAGTAAAATATCCTTATATAAATATAAGTTTTTAAATATATATAAATATAATATACATAATTATTATAAAAAAAAAGTCCCTCACAACGTTGGTCTGCATTTGTACGCGATAAACTCGAAAATTACTGAATGAATTTTCATGCGGTTTTCACCAATAGTCAGGATGATTCATGAGGAAGGTTCGGATGAGAAACCGTGAATTTCATCCATTTCTAACACCCATAGTCGCTAGTGTATGTACGTAATGTGCTCAATGATAAACGGTCACTAAATAGTACATAATATTCAAGTACTTAATCAATTGATCATGCCATAATCATGGTCATAAGTCCCCTGTTTGCAGGAGTGGCTGGAGACGTATCACGGCGTCGTCACCTTCCGCATGACGCAGGTCCTTACTGGACGTGTAAGTTTAGGAGGTTCCTGCATCATTTGTTCTGTGACTTTTTTTTATTACTGATAGGTTCGCGCTTGACCGCTATCTCACCTGATGGAAAGCGACGATGCGGTCGACGATGGAGCGCGCTTACCTAGAAGTAACTTATTCACTCTTGACTTAAAGATTCCCGGGTTGTAGCCATCAGGAAACAGAGACTCCGGCAGGGAATTCCACTCCTTAGCTGTCCGCATAATGAAAGTGTTCCCAAAACGCTTTGTGCGTATAGGTGGGATTTCCACCATGTACCGGTGGCGCAACGCCGAACGTCTGGTAGTCCGATGATGGAACGGGCTAGGCGGAATTAGGCTATGCAATCTAAATCTATATGTCTATGTGTAATTTATCTATAATATATATGTATTTAGAAATGAGAACAGTGGTGGCCGAGTGGTAATGGCCCCGACTTACGAGTAGTCGGTCGCGGGTTCAAACCCAGCCAGGCGCATTACTTTGTGTAAAATATTTATCACCACTGCTCTCAAAACGGTGATGGAAAACATCGTGAGGAAACCGGCATGTCCTAGAACCAAAAGTTCGAAGACATGTGACATCCACCAACGTGTATTACGGCCCATTCCCTCTCTTAGAGAGGAGGCCTGTGTCCCAGCAGTGGGAACATTAAAAGGCTGATGATGATGATGATGATTTAGAAATAAATAAGTAAGTATGTTTATCAGTTGTCTATTACACATAACACAAGCTCTGCTTAGCTTGGGACTAGATGACGTTGTGTGATAGTTGCGGAAATATTATAAATTTCGAAGTACTAAAGTTTTGTAAACCTTTTTAAACATAGGCATGTCGTCGTTTTCATGAGTCAGATATAGAACTCCTTGTAAATAATGATGGTGGATGTGGTCCAATATGGCGGGGTCACAAGAGAATGTAGCACTCATTCCAAACTGCGACAGTTGGCGAGTGAACTTTATTTGATCTGGAACAGAATTCATTTCATGTAAAGACTATTTTCCTTATGAGTCCTAAAATTGTTTTACAATGAAGGATCTTTTCCGCTTTTTATGTTAATAACATTTGCACTTATTTGGTTAATTTGTTTTTTTTTTCTGTGTTCGTAATTGTCTGAACAAAGTTTGTTTGAAAAAAAAATGCAATTAATAAAATTGCATCTGAGCGAAACTGAGGCGGGCAGCTAGTCTAAAATAATGTCATGCCCTTATTTCTTAATTAAAAAAAAAAAAACTTTATTAGCGTACATAGCTAACAACTTAACAACAATCATTAAAATCTTATCTATACTTATGTCATATACACCGTTAAATTATTATCGTTTTAATCCCGTGGAGGTTCGAATCGGTACATGAAACACTATCGATTTGTAAAGAGAAAATTAAAAAATAAAATACTTTTTTATTAAACTCGCATTAATTTACGCATGTACAAAATTAATTTCTTTAAGTAAACATCAGCTGAGCGAGGCCAATGAACTGTAGGTGGTTAGTAGGCAACGACCGACAAATACCTACAAGGTCATTGACCCGTTTACCTAAAGAAATGCATTTCGTACATGCGTATTTTAATTCGACTTTTAGAATAAAAGTACTATATTTTTCATTTTATCTTTACAAATCGATAGTGTTTCATGTACCAGATCGACCCTCCACGGTATTAAAGCGACCAAAATTTAACGGTGTATATAAGGAGAAACTGGCTGACAAATATCAACACACACTCGAAACTACTGGGTCTAGGAAAGTGAAATTTTACACAAGACGTCTCTCTATAAAGTAGACGAGCACTAAAAAAGAGTTTTACGCTCGATCAAACAACCATTCGATATTTTGAACTCTCGACGTATTGAGTGTTCGATTTATTGAAAGTTCGATTTATTAACCATTCGATACTATGAACGCTCGAGTATTTAGATTTTCGATTTATAGTGTTCGATCAATTGATATCCGATTATTTGGCATTCGATTTGGCGTAGTACACCCGTTTTCATTTTGTTATTTTTCTCAATTCTATCTTACCTATTGGTGGCCAACATGCCAGCACAATAATGCTACTGACAACTTTATGCTTGAAGAATGCCAACACTGCTTGAGCCAACATGTTATCAGCACAACGTTCTATTTCCATAACATTATAAGTGTATAAACTATTATGAAAACCCTATATATATATTCCCAATGGTTAACTGGTACAATCGTGAACATCGTTCTTTAATGAATTTGAACTAAGATATTTGCAGTCAGCCACCAACCTGCATTGGGCTCGCGTGGTTGATTACGGCCCATTCTCTCTTCTAGAGAGGAGGTCTGAGTCCCAGCAGGGGGCACATTATAAGGCTGATGCTATGCTATTTGCAGTCTTATAAGTCTTATAAATCGTTTCAGTTTCCACACTATGTAATCACAAACCGTGATAAAGGTTTTACTAATACACTGAACATGCATTATACGAGTAGGTACCTTCTTAATTTAAATGTACAATGTACATACAAAAAAACCTCACACAACAAAATTTTTATGTCTGTTTTTTCTCGTTTCGCCTGTACCGCTGCATACGAAATGTATTTGCAACAATTTGGGCGTATCCACGCAAAATTACGGGGCTCTGGCAAATAATCAGTTCCAATAACGACCACCTTCGTGACTCACTAAATAAAACAACTGTTTGTTTGTTTGAGTCAGTGTATTTATTTGTAGGTATGTGAACGTGAAATAAATAAAGTTAAACTAACATTACTAAGAATATATATTATTAATAGTATTTGTATGAACACGGGCAGGGTGGGGGAGGAAGCTCCAAGGGCTTAGGTTCGAGGGTAATGGGTACAGGTGGAGCTACCATGTATGCTGTCATAGGGTACCCAGGTGGAGGGGGTGGTGGGCTACAGCATGGGGCTGGCGGAGGGGGAGGGGGAACAAGGGAGATAACAAGCGGTGCCGGGGCTGGTGGCGCTGCAGGAGGCAGACAGAATGGCGCTGGTGGAGGCGCCGGGAGATACATTGGCGCTGGTGGAGGCGCCGGGAGATACATTGGCGCCGGTGGAGGCGGAGGCAGCATCAATGACGGCGGCGGCGCTGGTAACATAAATTGTGGTGGAGGTGGTGGTGGTGCTAACATGATTGGAGGGAGAGCCGGTGGTGCTTTATGACAAAGTGGCGTTGGTGGAGGAGCGGGCAAACACAATGGAGCTGGTGGAGGTGGTAAGCATACTGGCGCAGGAGCAGGCGCAGGCAGGTACACTGGTGCAGGTGAAGGAGCAGGTAGCATAAGAGGTGCAGGAGGAGCCAGTAGGATTGGTGGTAAAGGTGCCGCACATGGTGGTGGTGCCGCACATGGAGGTGGTGCAGCAGGCATGAGCATAATCGTCGGAGGTGGCGGTGGTAAGTCTTTGCAGCATAGTTTCTTGTCCTTATCTGTAATTTATAGAGAAAGTGTTGAGAATTGATGGAACGTCATGTACGTAGTTGTTTTCTTTACCATTTTTATGAAGTAGTTGATGAGAACTTACCGAGCAGTTTGTTAGCAAGAAGCGGTTTCAGCAATCTGTGAAATTTAAAATTCGTTTAGATCATGGCAGCATATACAGTTAGTAATTATTGAACATCATGGAAAATAACTTACGAAGCCAGCACTGCTTTCTTGCATTCTTTCATCTCCTTCAATGCCTCGAGCTGCAAAAAGTTAAATATAATTATTTTTATTATTTATTGTATCAATATGTCTTTCAATTTTTTGTTCACTGTCCTTGATGTGGATAAAAATAAACTAGTTACATGTTTAAATTATTAAAATTTTCAAATATTCGATTTCTGGATCAGGTATAGTACTTGAGTATTTCTCAAGCTCTACTTTAGCCTAAAACTCTGTCAAAATCTCGTATTATTTGTGGGTTTGAGACATTACCCAACTTAAGTTACTGTGAACCAGTTTCTGATTTCAAAATTTAGGCAGATTTTCATGCTGAAGTAAAATTTAAGAAATATTCAACATCAAATTAGAAATCGTTTCAATCAGAAAAAAATTGTTGGTGTTTTTTGATAAGTAACTGAATATAGTAAGTTAATTAAAATTAAACTTTACCAAGCACAGTCCTTTCTCATCACAAGCGATGACATAGCAAGAAGAGATAAGCACGATCCCTATGGAGGACCAAAACACCTTTCGACCCCCCATGTTCAATTCAAAGTTAACAAAACAATATCAAACAAGTTATGGTTCAATTCACAAAATACTATTCGTATTTAAAGAAATGGTTTTGACATCAGCCAGGTTCTACGTGGTTATTGCCATTAGTTTTATCTAGTATTTATGTAATATTGATAGTAGGGAAAGTTTGAAGTTCGGAGTCTTCGTCCTGATTAGATGAAACGTGCTGATAAAGCAGAAAGGTTCTTATTTCAAACTCTTATCGCTGGAAATTGGACAAGGATTGATTAATCGAATACGTAATGATTATGTTATTACTAAAAATAAATGTAAAGTTTTGAAATTATGTGATAGGCGTTGGCTGTGGTTTTGAAATGGTTAGTTGCGATAAGACTGGTTAAAAGTAGTGCTAATGCTTTAGTTTGTGAATCATTGCTATTATGCAAATGTAGGTAAATCACTCTAATTAGTCCATTACGTGTCTTCAAACATTTTGGGTAACCTATTAATTGCATTTTGATTTTGTTACGTCTTATTTATCTAGTTTACTTGCTTTTACCAGCAGCTTCGCTGGAAGTAGCGCTCTTCATACAATCTTTGGACACCCGTTTTACCTACTTAAGGAGTAAAATTTGGAAAATCCTCTCATAATGTTCGCCTACCCTTATACAAACCCTACCCTTGTGCGCTCCTGGTTCCAGTAATTTCGGCTGTGCTTTATTATGTTAGTCGGTCAATTTCTTCTTTTATATTATAGAAGATTTGTACTACTAATATGTACCTACTTATTAATTCTTTCCCGTGACCTGTCCTACTGGAGCCGTGTTTTTCAGGCTTTTTACACTTATCATAATTAGATAATGCAAGTTTAAAGAGGAACTGGGTTAGTCACATCTGCTGCATATCGGAGGTACAATAGGCGAAGATAATGCGTAAAGCAACGGGTCAAACCCAGAAAGGCTAAAGGTTCTTGAAAAGGGAAAACAGGTCTTTGGATTATGACAGGCTCATAGTAATAAAGACCCTGTTATCTCTTCGTTGCCATTGTGGTAGAGCTTGCCTGCTTCACTGAACCCTAGGTCCACGTCAATAGATTTAACTTTGACATAGCATATCTAGGTTAAAGGGCTAGACCAAGAGAGATAAAACCGCGGAGGTATCGAACTGTTAAGCAGTAGCGGTGGGACACCTCACGGACTCGATATCCCGGGAGAAATCTTATTGGCTAGCCTTAGTGATCACTGACAAGTAATAAAGCTCCCACACTTCCTTCTGACCTTTATTGGGAAGAGATTTGCAAGAGCAAACGTGCTCGTAGGAAGATTGTATAATCCAATAAGATTCTGGTAGGGATTTTGGCCGGCTTCCAGGATTGTCCTGTTAGCCATGGTATGACTCTCCACTTTTCTCTATATTGTCCCCTTGTTGTTACGTCACACTCCTTCGCTGATGATGATAAGGTCCAATAAGATTTTTAAAGGGATCTTGCCTGTACTTCCGGGATTTTCCTGATAGCCATGTATAACTCCCCATTTCTCGAGCACTTCAGGATATATTGCCTGCTTGTTGAGTACGTCACACTGCTTTGTTGTACGAATGAACACGCATATTCTGGTCAATAGAGCTTTTATATTAGGGATCCTCCGGGATATCGAGTGGAAAGTACCGTTGTTCCATTTATCATACAACACATTTAAAGAGAAACTATCCATTGTTTTATTTCTCGCATACCTCATCAAGAAAGACAAGTTTCTTTGTTTGATTAGTTTTACAAATAGGTATAAAATTAGACCGGTCCCTTTTCAACACGATCACAATACATGGCATTCACGTATACCTAAGTTGATTTAAAATGCCGATTGACCATGCAAACACGCGTATGCTCGTAGTCAAGCTCACGCACGTAAGGGTCCGCTCGTGCTCATGCGCACGCTCACGCACGCACGCCTCGCACTTTTGCGTATGCTTACGCACGCATGCATGCACACGTTTGACGTTTTGGAGTGAAATTAAAACAATAACCATTAAAGCAGGTGAGTTGGGAAGCTTAAATAGAAATTATTCCATCTTCTGTGCGTGGGTGCTCTTTATTAAAAGTTCGTCAGTAACAGACATTTTTTAAGGGGTTTATAATCATCCAATGACCTCTCCCACATTAGAGTAGAGCTGGAGGGCGTGTTAGACTCTTAGGCCCGTATTACAGAACCTTACTCAAGTACTACTTAAACTGCGTTCAACCGATTACTGCTTGAGCGAAGAATCTCGACTTAAGCGTTAAGTTTATTTTACAACTATCCTCAAACTCAAATCAAACTAAACAACGCTTGAGTAGAGATTTTGATCTCTGATTACGTGAGTAAGCTATCATTGTGGTAACCCTGAATAATTGTTTGTTTTCTATTGAAAATCTTGCAATCAAGCAGTGACTCTGAGCTGATTGAGATTTTAAAATAAGGACACATTGAGTGGAGCTCAGTCAAGCCTCAAGCACTGTTCCATAATACGTAAAAAATGTTATTTTAAAGTGACATTGCTCAGGTGATTATTGATTGTAGTTTTTCTGCTCAAGTTAAGTTCTAAAATTAAAACTCCAACTGAGACTAGTTTTAAGTAATGCTTGAGTCTTGATTGTAGTTCTGTAATACGGGCCTTACTGAATAAAAGCACACCTAAGTTACTTCTTTGCCTTTGCGTTCTAGGAACTCCGGGTTTCTTTTTCGGAAGTAAACCCATGTCCCCAAAAGGCTGTCTGTGAATACCACGCGACGACTCGGACTCGTCCCGGACGGTTACCGTACGGCTGTCAGGCAGTCTGTTTTTTTTTGTGGTGGGAATTCATTCAAAGATATTTTCCGCTCTAGAGTGGAGCGAGAAACACCGGTGGCCTTCAGTATCCTTCTACGTTCTAGGACCACGGTTCACCTTTTATGAAAGAAATCGAATAGTCTTTTGACACAGTTTTAGCACACGAGGTCTATGTCCAACATTGACTGATTACATTGATTATATTATTTGTTGTTGGGAACAATTAACAATTATGAGACGTGTTTTATCATTGATATTATGAGATAGTAAGACAATGATGTTTTTAATACAGTTGTATTTATATAGCGCTGCCAAATAAATCAAGGGTTTTAACAAATCAGTAATCGCAACAAGATGGTGTCAAGTTGTCTGTGCAGTGTTAGGAGAATTTATGTGTTTTTGATCTTAATAGGATGTGTGAGTATAATAATGTATATTATATTGGTTGTTAGTTGGTAAAGTTTTCATACTTTTTGGGCACTTCGTTAGTTGTGTACAATGGAGTATATAGTTTCGTATTTTTTTCCTCACAAACGTTTAGCTCTAAATCTACTCCTTCATAGTTTGAGTTGGGGGTCATTTTGTTACTTAATGTATGAAACTCTATACTATCGAAGAAATCCGGAAAAACCTATTTCTAAAATTAAAGTTGTTTGTATTTTTTGCACAAAATACTTTGTGTTTTTTTTTTTTACAGTGAAGTTGGTTTTAATTATTATTTTCGTAATTTTTTGAACATACTAAATTTTCATTCGAGTAGTGGTAGCGTAACCGCGAGTTTCGGGTTGTAAATAGCGGGTTCAAATCCTGGCAGGCGCTATACTTTTTCTTTTTTTTTAGCCTGTACTTTCCCATTGCTGGGCAAAAGCCTCTCCTCCCTCTCTCCGGCGCTTTACTTTGTATATTATCATGTGCCTCTATAAAATTATTTTGTTTGCTTCAAAAGTGAAGATACTTAATGTATAATGTAATGTATACGCGGCATATAAATTGGACCAAAATAGTAACAGGTTTTCGGGTCTTAACCGAAGTGCGGCACAGTGAGGGCGACAACGACGCCGACGTCCATTTTAATTCAACTTATTTGCCTTAACTTAATAATAATAAGTTTTTGAAAGAAATGGTAGTTGAGAATTTGCCATGCTCACTCAAATGTCTCGCAGAAAAGGCGCGTGTGTTGGATCAGTCGATTCCCTTCAAATAGATGAGCTGATATACGTCCGTGAACAGGGCCCGCTGTCAGTTGAGACTGGTCATCTCTTAGTTGCCAGTGGATTATATTAGTTTCTATATCTAAGATTTGTTTATTTTTTTTCACTTTATTTACATTGTTCTTACATAATAGTAGCGAAAAGAAACATGTTACCGAGATATTTATAATACATAACATAATTGAAATGTGTGTCTATGGAGTTTCTTGCATTTTCTTCTCCATAGAGATTTACGCTTTGGGATGTGCATTGTGTAATTAGCTTCATTTTTTAACCCCGACGGAAAAGAGGGGTGATAGAATTTTGACTTTTCTGTGCATCGAGATGGTTCTTATTTAATATTTATGAAGATCTGTGCAGGTTTTCAAGGTCAACAGCTAGTTTGTGGTAGGGATCTTAACACTTAATAGGTATTTACTTTACTTTTAAACATATGTGTAACGAAATATTTTAAAAACTTATGCTGATGCCATTAAGCTGGTCTGATGATAGAGCTCAAAGGCAAGAGACATAACCCTGGATTGTCTATTAGTAAACCTATCCAGTTTGGGCTCAATAGATTTGCCTTAACCAGTGCTATACGTTTCTCGTAATGACGAGGACCTGACCGAGGACCGAGGAACTGTGAGGTAGGCGGTGGAACCCTGGAATGCTTACTAGTAGTAGTTTAGACTCCTTAGATGCATCTTAAGTAGTTCAGTTCATTTCTCATGATGATCAGAACTTGATGACGAAGACTTGATGCTAGAAGTGGTAGATGGCTGATGGAACCCTAAAATGCCTACTAGTAAACCCATCGAGTTTGGGCTCGTAACATTTCTCATGATAACAAAAACTCGGATGCTTGAACTGGGAGGTGGTTTGTTTGTATAATATTGTATGTAGGTTGATACATGATTTGGTCTTCGCGCGAATATGGGGCAAACCGCTAGTTGATAGTATTTGAGTAAATGTAATTTAAGTAGTAATCACAATAATGAGTTCCGCGAATAATTTAAAAAGTGTGAAATAAAAATAAAATTAAACCAAACCGCTAAGTAAGGAACCTAGGGGAAACCTTATAGATCGATATACAAAAAAAAAATATATTAAGTACACAGGTACATTTGAAAAGCTAAATAAACTTCTGCACATTGTGGTCCCCCACCTTAGTGATGTCTTTTAATGAAGATAAAGGCTGAAAGAGTAATTTATTAACTTTGTTTTTACTTTTTATACCTATTGTTTTTGCATCGAAAGTATTTTTTTTTTTAACTTTATGTTTGTTTGACTTCTTGACAATTCAAGTGTCTGTAAATGATTTATTTGAAATAAATGCTTTGATTTTTGGTTCTTCTTCCTGATTTTTTGACCATTATTCTATCTACACTCGTACTCTGACTGTTGGTATCTATAATTAACTATCATTATAAAAAATATTTATCATACCTGGTTTTGCTCGAAGGGTGGGCAGAGGATTACATACCTATACATATTCGTACAATACGCAAGTTTTATTTAAGTGTTAATGTCACGATCATTATTTTGTTCTGTGTCTAGATGTAATTATAATATGTATGTATTTAGAAATACATAAGTATGTTTATCAGCTTTCTAGTACTCATAACACAAGCTCTGCTTAGATTGGGACTAGATGGCGTTGTAAGAAAGTTGTAAATAAAATAAAAAATCTAATCAAATCGAACGCAAGACCTTATTCAGCAATAACTTATGAAGTTGTGACTACTACTTCAAGCAGTCAGTCCATTAATATGGCTTACATAGTTATGAGACCATCTTTTATGTTACAGATGTCTTCATCCTTCTGCATACGCGCTGGTCTAATAGCTGAACTGAATCGCCTGAGTCCCCTGGTCATACAGAAGTACTCGCAAACTCCACCACTAATCCTCAACATAAAGACTAGGACCCAGCACGGCACAGGAGAAATTATACACAAACTGCAAGCGAAACCCCCGTCCTTGACAATGAAGATATCTAAACGGCTCTCTCGATCTATATGGCCAATAGCGACACTACCTCTCGCACCTTACGTCCTGTCTTTCGTCCCAAAGGCTCCTCTTCCCACGTTATTCCCCAAACGGCGTCCACGCCCTACTGGTTTTGCTATAGATCCCAGTCCTATAGAAAAGTGGTCACTTGACAGCAAGTTTAGAGCTAAGATTCAAAAGAAACTGCTGGCGTTGAAGCTTAAGGGTGCGATAACTACTGAGGAGTATGTTAGATTTCAGACTTTGTTGCGAGAGTTTTGATGGTTATAAGTAGTTCCGACTATGACAAGTGCCGGGCCTGAGATTAGAGGTTGATATAATTTTATACGTCAGTTTTTTTTTTTTGCAAAATTTTGCTAAGATAAATAATGTTCAAGTATCATTATTCTATTAATATGTTAGTATTATTTATAGTTTTTAAGTATTTAATTTATTGAATAAATCAAAGAATTATCCGATTGTAGTGTTTTTATACTGGTTTCGAGTGCACGGGCAGTGACAGTTGACCAGTGACCACATTGGACTAGTGGCTGTCAAAGTTGTTTTGTCCGTGTTTGTTATTCGCCATTTTGGCGCTGTCAGCCATAATGACTAGCGAGTGTCTACGGTACTAAAACTAGTCATGTCGCACTTACTTCAAAGTTGTACTGTACATTTCTCTGCAGCCATTTGCATAATACGTCAAAATTAGTTCTGGACCCTCGCGGGTGTCGTTTCAAATAGGGACAAAATATTAGCTGTCAAATGCATGAAACAGCCTACCCAGTGGTAAAGAGAGAGATAGCGATCAGTGCAGTTGACAGTTTATTCCGGGCCGTTGACGAAGACGGACGTGTTGACCCTAACTGCTGGTAACGTACCGAGCCAATGTGTTTACCCCGTCGACTTATATTCTAGTTTACCCCTGTGTGGTGTGAGTACGTCCGATACACCAATGATTATCGTTGTTTAACCAACTTCGAAAAGGAGGAGGTTCTATGTTCGGCTGTATGTATTCTTTTTTTAAGTATGTTCACCGATGTTTCGGTCAATTGTGGCCACATATTGAAAATTTTTGTTTTGATTGGTCCCATAGAAATATTGTTTTGGTCTGATGATGAACTTTGAAGATAAGAAACGGAACTCTTCAAAAAATCATAGCAGAACTGTCGTAACAAGTAAAATTGTTTTGTTTATACATGTAGTCGGTGACTGACTGAAGGAAGAACCCCATACATAGAACTGATCTGATGATGAAACCGGAAGGTAGGTACTGGAATTCTGTAATAAACTAGTGTATCCTAGCCGTGTTTGGTACGTATTATTAGAATTGACTTGATGATTTGATGATGGAGCCGAGTGGCGGAAGGTTTAGAGAATTTATGTTTGGCCGAGGGGTATTCCAACTAAAAAGTGTGAAATAAGAAACTTTTTACAAAAAAATACAACTTCAAAAAACACAAAAAAGTGCAAAATAACTTTAATTTCGGAAGTCGGTGTTAAAGTAACGAAGAGACCAAATTAAGAAACACCGACTTCTGAAATTAAAGTTATTTTACACTTTTTTTGTGTTTTTTTTTTTAAATCGTTTGTATTTTTCTTATCATCACCTACGGGTGTATCTTCCTTTTCCCTAAGGGTCTCAGGGCGGGAGCAAAGAAAAACCACCGGAAAAAATCCGAGAAGGAAACACCCAATAACCATAAATACCTAACTGTAATGATACTATATTTATTGTCCACACCTACCTCAGTTTAATTTTTTTTTTAACCCAAAGATCGACTGGTCGAGTTAATTAAGGCCGCCTACATCATCACTAGGAGTGCGCGTGGTTAATTACGGCCCCTTCCGTCTCTTAGAGAGGAGGCCTGAGTCCCAGCAGTGGGAACATTATAAGGCTGATGCTATGCTAAGCTATGCTACATCATCACTAGTGTACATAAAATAAATAAATAAAAAAACAATCAAAAACTTTAATACAAACTTACAAACAAATAACAACTTTACAATTAACAGGTAAGGTATATTTCCGCTTGTTCTTCTTAGTATTCACCACGACAGCGGTGAGTCCTCGCACGAACATGACATCTTTGCTCTTGTACACACAAATAACCACCTTACTTCTAACAGTTAAGATCTACTTCAGCTTGCTCTTCTTAACGTTGGCCATGAGAGCGTTGAGGCCTCGCACAAACATGTCTTTTATCTTGGACATGTAGCTGATGAGCGGGTACGCGAAGGGGCGGTCTTCGGGGCGGCAGGAGAAGCAGGGCTCTGGTCGGCGAGGACGCACTAGTGAGTCCTTGAGGAGGATACTGCTCTGAAAGTGGAACAAAAATATTTCTCAAATGCATTTGTTTTCAATTATTTTCATACAGTAGTCTAATAGCTGAACGTGCCTATTTGCACTATTTCAGCATCAAGTTACAATATAAACTATGATAACGTTGGTATATAAACTACTGTATAAACATAGCCTTTATATTATATGTATATACCTAGTGCTCTTCTATTTAAACAACTAACTTCTGACTGGCCTGTTGGTCTAGCTAGTGGTTAGTGGCCCTGTCTACTATGCTGGAGGTCGCACTCAGGACAAATGTTTGTATGATGAGCACGATCATTTGTTCTGTGTCTGGGTGAAATTATTTAAATCTCAATTAAATTATCTATAATATGCATGTATTTAGAAACATGTGTGTATGTTTATCAGTTGTCTAGTGCTTATAACACAAGCTCTACTTAGCGTGGGACTAAACAGCGTTGTGTAATTGATAATTGTGAAAAAAAAAAAACAAATATACTTATTTGTGATCTGTTATTCTAGACTTACTGTGGTAGGTAAAGAATACAAGTCATATATAAAATATTATTGAAGAGAAACAATCTTTTTTTTTTTCGAGTGATTTTATGATTGACATAAGCAGAAGGTATCTAATATATTCTAAAATGAATTATAATATTTGAGGCAAGAAAGAAAAAGAACCACCTGAAGTAGGTTAAGCGGGGGCACTGAGTGGCGCACGATAATGATTGGCAGCTATACGTCGTGTTACAGGTTCGATTTCCACGGGCAAGAAATATTGGTTTGACCTACAGATTCTTCTGAGTCTGGGTGTCTTGTGTACATGCGTTTACATGTTTGTGAATACACCACGATACAGGAGTGATTCGGGGTAGCGTTTTTTTTTAATAAAGAAATAGAAGAAAGAATAGGGTTTTTTAGAGTTCCGTCCCTCAACAGAAAAACACGGAACCGTTTTTGTTGTCCATCTGTCTGTCAAGACACTTTATCTTAAGAACGCGCAGAGATATTAATTTGAAATTAAAACCATTTATTAAGGTTTATGTTCCCTTGTAACTGTGAAAAAATCAAAGTTCTAAGTTAATGTAAAAAAAAGATACGGCTGTTAATATCGCAAAAAACGTAGATTTCGAAACTCTCAAGGGAATCAAAATTCATGGAGTACTTCCCGTTAACCCAAAACCCTGAAATTTGGCATGAAGCAAGGTCAGACAAGTATAGGAATAAATCTGAAAACTGAAAATTTTTAGTTACGTCAAAAAAAAAAAAACTTTTTGATTCGGAAAAATCTTCGAGACTCGATTCCGTAATTGAATTATTTACGTAAGTTTGTTGGTACGGAACCCTCAGTGTGCAAGTCTGAATCGCACTTGCCCAGTTTTTTCTTTCTTATAATCCAAACAAAGCCCAGTTTAAAGTTGCAAAAAAAAACATATGTCGAACCTCCACTGCAGTCAAGGCAGCCACAGCGATCACCGTCCACATAAGAACACTTCTTAACTTCATTCTCGAAGTACAACTTGACTGCTAAGTACACTACTACGCTGCAGGCATAGCAACTACTATACACCCACTGCATGACACAGCCTAACTGCGCTAGAACCTTATACGCTGCCAAACAAGCAGTAGTTTAACAATCTGTGTGAATGAACACGTAAAGTAGATAACGCGGTACTGACATCTTGATACTTTGTGATTATATGAGTTATGTGACCTTGAGGGGAAAGGAACTTCGATTGACTGTAAGGTTACCATCATTTTACTGTTTTGGTGGTTTTTTTTTGGTAATACTTAAAGCAAGAAGATGCAGAGTTCTTATGCATAAGGATGCAGTTTTGAAACCGGGTAAGTACAAATTAAAATGTAATATTATGTAGTTTTCTACGTTTATTTATTACATTGCTGAGCCCTCGTGCCCCAAAAAGCACGTAAAGCCATTGTTCTCGGTTGTCATATATAGATTTTTGACAGTGGTTACAGGTAGTCAGACACCAGAAAGTCTGACCATCAATTTATCCAAGGAGTATCATTTTGCCCAGTAACTGGGTTGTGGTGATCTGATAAGCAGCTGCTCCACGTAAAACAAGGGTATTCAGTTGCATCCGATTAGACTGGAAGCTGACACTAAGCTATTCTATTCGTGAATGGCTTATGTTTTTGGAAAGTTTAAAGTACATACAAATAAAATTGAAGTGTCTATTTGAAATATTAAAATAGCATTTTTTTTTATAAATGTATTTGAAAATATTCGATACCTAAAACAAAGATATCATTTTCTCGATTTGGCTTAACCGATTTTGACGCGACTTTCATTAGTAAATAGCTGATAATACAAAAAGCAACTTAAGCTACTTTTATTTTAGAGAAAAAAATAGCATTCCATCCAAAAAAAATACTTCTTGAAATTGTGACTTTTTTTTCTAATTAAAATGTCATTTGTTACGCATTAAAAAAAATACATTACACTAAATAATAAAAACATTTAAAACCTAAACAAATCTTAAAAAGTATATATACAGACTAAAAATATATAAACTGACTTATATTAAATAAAATTGTAAAATATCTAATAACATCTCTTGTCCCAAAGCGACAGCACTAATATATGGTCACTGTACTAACAACCCAGCTTTTGCTGACTCCGCTAAAATCACTTATGCCGATCGAATACGTGATCACAGGCAGTTACGTTTAGACGCTAAAATGTCGTGAAAGTGTGCAAGAGGCGATATGTGTCGGTACGTGACGGTGGCACTCATGCTGGTTTGTACCTTAGTGTTTGATAACGAATATCTTAGATGTTGATTAGGGAAAGTGGTATTTTTCCCCCGGTGGTGGTTGTGCTTTGATTGTGCAATTTGTAAAGATATCTGTGTTATCTATCGGCCGTAATATATAATGAATCTGTCAGTAGATTTTGATACATCCTACGTATACAATCGTAAGGCAAAAAATATATTTTTTTTCAGGAGAGTTCATTTTTTCAGAATAGTTTATTTTTGTAATTTTTAATGATAAATTTGAAAAAAAAAATAACTAATGTTTTTTGCATTATGTAACAAGGTAGACGCTATATATAATAAGAAGTAATAACGTTGTGTTTTTTTTTTTTAAATACGTTATTCAAAATTATGTTACGACTTTATGCGCAGAAGGAGTTTATTATATATATTTATGTTTATTATTGTTTGATAAATTCATTTGTATTTATTATTAATATTAAAAAAAATTAACAATCTATATATCTCAGAATATATATATACACCGTTAAATTTTGGTCGTTTTAATCCCACGGAGGGTCGATTCGGTACATGAAATACTATCGATTTGTAAAGAGAAAATTAAAAAAATAAGGTACTTTTTTTTAAAAACGATTAAAATTTAACGGTGTATATACATATTCTGAGATATATAGATTATTAAGTGTGTTTTTTTAATATTAATAATAAATATAAATAAATTGATCAACAAATATATAAATAATAATTTAACAAGAACAAATTGAAATAAAAGCCTTTAAGAACTAACTGAAAGAAATCTAAAGTATGGCGTCAAAAAACTCCTTAACATCGCGATCGACTGGTAATGTACCCAAAAAACTGGCAGCATTGCCACCCTGTACCTATGGCAATGCTTGTCCTTTGCCAAGGTAAAAGCCAACCCTTGGATTACACGAAGGGTCAACCAGGCGTTTGCAAAGTTCGTTGAATAATCCGAGAGATTCAACTTCAAACGACTCGAAAATATAACTACCAAGAATTTATGTAATAATATAAACAACCAAATATATAAAAAAAATTGTTAAGCTCAATCATCATCACTCGATGTCATCACTCTTTAACTCTAAACTATTTCTTTAATCACATTCTAGCGAGATACACAGTTAAGTAATATAGGTTTGAGGGCGCTTTCAATTTAGACGTTTCATGTAGGACCTCTGCCGCACGTTTATCGTGCGACAGCCGGCCGGTACAGTATGTTAGCAACCCGACAACAAGCGCCTAAATTGAAAACGTATCTGGCTGCCGTGCGTTTGTATGCCAGTGATGCGCTATTCATGACGTTGTCGTCCTGTTGTCGTACGTTCGCCGCAAGTTTGCTGCACCGCGCGCTTTGTATGAATAATACAATCGTCCGTACGCAGTACGACTAACGCACCGCATCCGAACCGCAGCAGGCCGTCAAAAAACGCATAAATTGAAATCGCTCTTAAATATTAAAAAAAATTAGTCAAATACCCAATTCTCTACTGTCATGCGGGCATAAATGCTGGTAGTTACTTTCGTGAGGTATATAGGTCGTGAAAAATGTTTCACAATCGATATTTTCTGTACTAATAGCCAGTTTTCAAGACAACCTCAGCTTTCATAAATAATTGATGAACATTCAATGGAATTTTTGTTTAATATGTGATGTCCACGATTTCAGGTAAATTACATAGCCGGCGCACCCCCACCCCTTCGCTTAACCATCGACTGCTCCGATGAAAGGGTAAGGTAAATTATACCAAAATTCTACATTTATATTGTTGTTGTTGTTTGTACCTATTGTTTATTTATGTTGTAAACTTTATTTTTGTCGTTTGTTATATAAACTTCTAATATTATATGATTTATTATTTCGATACTCAAGTATATAATTTATCTCAACGAAAATGGGTCAGCTTTCAGTCTAACCGAATGCAATGCTAAATTAATAAATATAAATGACTAAAATGTTTCATTGTTACCATAACCAATACTGACAACTCATCTAACAAAGCTTGCCAAACATAACTAAGGGTGCCTTGATTTTAGAAAACGCCGTCACCGCTATATTACCTGTAGGTTTTATACATTTTATATGGATTCGCCGCACACGGTTGACGCCCGGTAGCCACCACATGCTACAAATTGCTGCATCTCGCTTCTTGTGGCCTGAACTAGCCACTAAACGCCGATACAAAACGCCGTCACACGCCATTTGCGCATTTAAACCTTCTTCGTCAGAGTCCATTATGATACTGTGCGTATGGGTTAAAAATAGTAGCAGCCACTGGCCACAAATGGCTATCGCACACTGGCTTCCTTTGTGGCCACTTCTATCTTCTCGTTGCGGCGTTTATGGCTGTGCCATGTGGCCCAAGTGCGGCCATACTAGTCAACAATCTTACTTTGATAAATAAATTTAAACAAGAATATTGAAAAGTCATCTTGTATATTTTATTTGAATAAAAGAGTTTATTTTCCTCAGATATAATACTCAACCTACTAAATAATAAAAACCACAAAATAACAATACAAATCCCAGTTATAACATATCATTACAATAAAATTATAAAGGCAAAAGTTATTGTGTGTATATTTGTTACTTTTTTACGCTAAAATAGCAGAATGGATTTAGATGTTTGGCGCACAGGTAAACCATGTTCTAGAATGTCGCATACGATAGTTTTTATCCCAGGAGTATGTTCCCTTGAGATAATTGTGCTGACAGCAGCTAGTATTTAATCCTCTCCGCACCGCCTCGCCTCACCTCCTCACGGCTAGTATTCTTGGACGTGTATGTGCCCACTACATCAACTCAGTAGTCTTGGTCGCCCTCCACGCGCAGACGGCGGATGGACGACTCGGTGGCAACTTGTTGCTTGCATGCTTGCCTTGCGTTGACTACGCATTGCCAACGCGCAGGTCACGTGTGGACCGCGAGCTGCCCGCGTGTTATTCACGCGAGGATGATACTTGATGATATATTAAAATTTTACACTACGAAACACAGGTGTATACCTAGTGCCAATTGTTAACAGACTACTCGGAAATTCGTGGAGCAAGCGACGTAACTTGTTGACCAAGCGGGGTCCACTGACTGACGACGCGAGGCCCACTGACTGACGACGCGAGGCCCACTGGTTGACGACGCGAGGTCTACTGGTTGACCACGCGACGTTTATTGGTGATAAAGCGGCGTCCATCCGTGGACCACTTGTCGACAACAAGCGGACGCCGTGAGACGAGGCGGTGCGAAGTGGGTTCCGGGTGGCTTTAATGAGCTGTGACCTTACCATTATAATGTTTTGCAGGTCCCACACGGCTCCGCATTTCGTTCATCTGACTTCACCAGAAACTCCCGTTTAGACGTCGATTCATTCTGCAGCCTCATCCACAATGCTTTCCCCAAGACAGTTCGAGACGGCAAGTTCATACTCATCGAGCCAGATGACCAAACGGGATACAGCGACACATTAGCACCCATATCGATTGCCCCACCAGCGGGCTTCATACAGAGTATACCAAAGCTAAAGATACCAAAAATACGCATCCCATCACTAAACGTTCCAATGTTAAAAGAACATCCTGGTTCCTTTAAGCCCCCCAGGATAGGCGCACCGATGACCACAGCAGTGATGAGGATAGGAGATGAATCCAGTGCAGAGAAAATGGAGAAGTTTAAGAAAGGCGTTCAGAAGATGCTCCATGTGGTCAAAGTGTTGGGTCAGATTGACCGGTACCTGTCGGAGAGAATGCGCATCATTGTCGATAACCTTACTAAGACTTTCACTGAATAATAATATTAATAGTTATTTTTTTGTTTTATTATAATTCTTGTTGACTTGTCCTGCATTTGATTATGTAACGATAAAGCAGTGTCTTATATGTTACGTGTATCATATTGAGTTCCGAAAGTAATGAAGGATTTACTTCTGAACGAAGCGAGGGAGTATAGAGTATAGTTACAAGCAAAGCGAGGTAAAGAGATTTCTTTGCCCTGGGCTAGCAAGGACATCTTTATTCTAAAAGATTTTTCCACCTACTCCTGAAAGAAAAATGCGTTCAAGTCATGAGGATCGATGGTTGGCCACACCACTGCTAAGAGCAGGTCAATGTTTAGTTGAAGTTCCCTATTTAATAAAATTATAGACCAGCGAGTTACAATGAAATTCAGTTCAATATTATTACCCGGCTACATCCGGTAGCAGCAGAAAACAGTAGTATTTTTGTTTTTTTTTTTATTTTTTTTTTATTTATTTGGGACAAAAAACAGTTATACATTACAGAATTAAATTACAGTAATTTTATCATAGAAGTAAAAACGTATAACCCACACCATTGTCCACGAAATTACACTTGAAATATGATAACGGACGCGTGTCAAACAAAGATAATATTTAAATAAATAAATAAATGCTCTTACAATTATTCTAAGGGAATAAGATTCCCAGATTTAAGGGCAGTGAGCCAGCAATTGACAAGCCATTTTTCTAAATTTGGATTGAGAAAGGGCGAAAATGTCTAAATCTATAAAATGTGAGTTATAGGTTGCCACTAGTTGACGGAGAGGCGCCCGCACCCCAGCATTCGTCCTGCAACGTGCAGTATAGAACAGGCGAGGTACGCGCACCTCCCGCTGGACAATAGTTCTAGGTACTACGTAACATAGCGCGTTGGAGAGTTCAATACAGTTGAACTTGTTGTTGCATATACCATATAGCATCATAACCATGATCAATGAACGTCTAGAATCCAAGCTCAATACCTTATAATGTTTCAACAAATCTGTATAGGATATCTTGTTACGGAAACACTTGTAGTGGGTGACGCGAAGAAACCTTTTCTGTACCATTTCTATGGCATTTTTATATTTCTCATAAAAGGGACACCATATGGGTACCGCGTATTCTAACTGGGAACGGATAAGAGTTTTGTATAGGAAGAGAAAAGTGGAAGGTTTCTTGAATTCCTTGCATGAACGCATGACAAAACCATACATCTGTAAGGCTTTGTTAATTCTGTTGTCGACATGGGCATCCAGATGTAATTTGCAGTCCAGTAATACGCCAAGATCACGTGTGCACTCAGTTTTATTTAATTTTGTGCCATTCAGAGTATACTGGAAATTTATAGTTTTTTTGTTTTTGGTAAAAGATATAAAATAACATTTAGGAAGACTTAGATGAAGTTTATTAACAATACAATACTGAGAAAGTCTGCATAAGTCCTCTTGAAGTAGCAAGCAATCTTGAAAATTCATACAGGCCTTATAGATTTTAATATCATCGGCGTACATTAGGAATTTAGAGTGGACTATGCAGGATTTTATGTCGTTTATAAATAATATAAAAAGTAATGGACCCAAGACCGATCCCTGAGGCACACCTGACTCAACCACTATATAGTCAGACTCAAACCCATTGATGACCACCTTTTGCGTCCTACGAAAAATGTACGATGCAAACCATCCAAGTAAATTACCTCTTATGCCATTGAAGGCAATTTTATCGAGGAGTAATTTGTGGTCCACCTTGTCAAAAGCCTTCCGAAAATCAGTGTACACAGCATCAACTTGCGTGCGCATGTCCATGTTTTCAAACAAAAATTGGGTAAAGATCATTAAATTGGTGACAGTCGACCTGGATTTCACGAAGCCATGCTGTTCAGGTATTATAAGGTGACTCATCTGTGGAAATAAATGACTGTGCACTAAACCCTCAAAAAGCTTAGACAAGGTGGACAAGATAGAAATAGGTCGATAGTTTTCGACATTACTTTTGTCTCCACTTTTGTGAATGGGGGTGATGAACGCCCTTTTCCAAACATGTGGGAAAACCCCTTCCCTGAGACATTTATTAAATAAAATGTGTAACGGGATACAAATGTTTTGTGCCGTGTTCACAAAGAAAGAAGGAGGCAGTCCATCCGGTCCAGCTCCTTTAGCTAAATCTAATGTGGAAAGAGCCTTCAGTATGACACTCTTTTCGAGATAAATATCCGGAATACATACCGAATTGTCATGCGTATCTGAGGGTATCCACGAGTCGGGGTCAAACGTTGAGGGTTCGTACACTGAGTTAAAGAAAGTAGAAAACAGTGAACATATCTCACTGGGGCAGCTGGATGATACATTTTTGTACTGCATGTTTGCTGGGAGTCCAGAACATTTCTTACGGTTAGAGATGTATGACCAAAAGTGCTTGACATTAAGAGGAATGCTATCTTCTACTGAGTTCATATATTTACTATAACACTGTTTACAGACTAGTTTGAAGTGCTTTCGAAGACTAGAGAACTTTTCATAATCAGATAAGTTGCGCAGTTTTTTCCACCTTACCCACGCGCGTTCTTTATTTTTGAATATTTTAATTAGCGCAGCACTAAACCAAACAGGAAAACCAGTCGTTTTTTGACGTGAAAGTGGAACATGTAGACGGATAATGCCGTATAAATAATCATAAAAAGTATCTACGGCCTGTTCACTGGAAAGATTAAGAAACAGCTTATCCCAGGTCATGATGTTTAATTCTGCATTTATTTCGTTGTAATTTGCTTTAAAATAATTAAATTTTATTGTATTTTGTCGTTTCAAGGGTGTGTATTGCGTTTCCAGTGAAGTTAGAACAGAAAATGGGGGATGGTGACTATCAGGCTGGAGCAGGGAAAAGTCGGACTGTATTTGACATTCTGCGTTGCTAATAAATAAGTCCAAAATACGACCTAAACTGTTTTTAATTGTAGTATGTAAAGAAACAAAGCACTTTTAGTTTTCTCCGATTTATACAATTTCACAGGAATCTCCAAAGTCGGGAATTGAACGAGAACTACATTGCGCCCCGGCGTGTGGATCAAGTGTAGCTCTAAGAGTGAAGTTTTCATATAAAATGTATGGAGACAGAACGCCGGCGGACATCCACGCAGTGTAGTTCTTGCTTTACTGACTACTGAATAAACCATACGAGTTTAGAAAGATTATGTATAAATATATTTACGGAAACCACGAATAAAGATCTTAATATCTGTTTCAAACCTCAGCTTCATTAATGATGAGATCCATTAAATGTCAGGTTAGAGGATTAAACAGTTCCTCTGTACGAAAAACAACACACGCTTAAATATTTGCAGAGCTTCCTATTTTCTGTTACCCTGCCAGACACGAGCTTTATCAGTAATCTATCTAACACAACCCCCGTGCGTGTAACAGTTTCATCGACAGTGTTCATCAACGCAAATCTATGTACAATTTTATACCGTTAAATTTTGGTCGTTTTAATCCCGCGGAGGGTCGATTCGGTAAGTAAACGTCAGCTTATCGAGGTCAATGAACTGTAGGTAGTTAGTACGTAAAGACCTACAACTCCCTACAAGGTCATTGACTCGTTTACTTAAAGAAATTAATTTCGTACATGCGTATATTAATTCGAGTTATAGAAAAAAAGCACTTTATTTTTTAATTTTACCTTTATAAATCGATAGTGTTTCATGTATTGAATCGACCCTCCACGGGATCAAAACGACCGAAATTTAACAGTGTATAGATTTAAGCTGCCTGAGCAAGGCATATTGCTCGCAGAACAGATGGTCGATGAGGCCGAAAGGTTTTGGAGTGGCGACTACTAACCAGAAGACGCAGTGTTGGGAGGTCTCCCACAAGGTAGAACGATGACCTGGTGAGAGTCCCGGGAATGCGATAGATGCGAGACGCACAGGACCGGCTCATTATAGCGACACTTGGGGGAGGCTTATGTCCACTAGTGAACGTCTTTCTGCTGAAATTATGATGATGACCATGCTACCTGACTTCCCACCATAACAATAGTTTCAGAAATCGGAAAACTTCTCTAATATCTGGCTAATTATAGGTTGAGACCTTCATCCTTCTTTGATAAAAAAAATGCAGACTACATGAAGAACTGAGCGTGTCTAATATGAATTATAAAAAAATATAAAAATAATATCTTTATATTACCAAAAAATAAAAATATTCAGGGTAATCAATGCTTCACACTAAGATTTTCTTTGTCATAATAAACAGTGAAGGACACACAGTAGACATGAAAAATAAAACTGAAAATCGGAAATCGGGATCGGAATCCCGGCGGCGGAGGCGGCGTGTGCGCCGTTGCCTGTTGCGATCGGCCTCCTCCTTTGCTAGCATTACTGCTTCGCAGAAGGAGGCGACCGCCTGCCACTCCTCCTCGCTCCGGAGCATGACTTGAACCAAGCCCCGGCGCGAGAGATCGCCGCCGATAGCCCCCACGAGGACACGGCGATGCTCTTCCCAAGCGGGGCACACCTCGACTGTGTGCTCCACCGTGTCCTCCGGGCGGTCCACACAGTGGTGACACCCGGGCGTCGTCTCCGCACGATTCATGTGCAGGTACGGCCCAAACTTGCCCTGTTCGGTTAAGGCGATTGACCGAACAGGGCAAGTTTGGGCTCGAGTCTAATACCCGCTATGACCTTCTGTGTTCTATTTAGTGTGGGTGATATCCAACTTGTGACCTTTTTAAACATTTTTGGGTCAAAATATAACATGGTGTAAAAACTATTCAGTTACTAAAAGAGTAAAAATACTCTATTATACAGCCTAAGTCGTAAAAATACTCTAATATACAGCCTAACTCGTAAAAATACTCTGTTATACAGCCTAGGTCGTAAAAATACTCTATTATGCAAGCTGTCGCCATTTTCCAATGTATAATGATTTTATAAACATAATAAAAGGCTTATTTTCAGTTACTGATAAATGATACTTATTTTGCAAATAGGTTTTTTACAAACACTTTTACACGTCAATTTTTTCGTCAGTTTAAGCTAGATAAGGCCGGTGTTTCCTAGCTGACTATCCTGAGAAGAAACACCGAAACCAACTCAGGGTTCAAAGTCTCTTTTAAAAGTCCATACAGTAAACATGTAATGGTCAAATCATATGAGAATCATGCAGACTCGTGTCTGAGATGGTTTTTTGAGGAAAGAACCACGCAGATTTGAGTGGACCTGTCCAGTCAGTGCAAGCATTTGTCAGTATTTGTATAGCTCAACTTAGAACTACTAAGGAGCTCAACGAGTTGACGAACAATACCAATGAAAGGACATTTGGGTAGGCCGCAGAAATACTCAAATTGCCAGACATACGTCAAAATAACTGAAAAGAAAAAAGAAAATGATCCACATAGTCCTCATATTCACAATATTAAACGAAAATACATAAGTGTAGAAAAATGAAATATTTAACAAAGTAAATATTTATGTCAAAATTGAATTTAAAAAATAAATTCATATTGAAAATAATAAAAAAATATTATCAATGTCAAATTGTCCTGAACTCCTGAACAAACTTATTTAGGTTTTGCATAAACTAAAAACAATGTTGTATATCTCATAGAACATTGAAACGGGCTCCAGTCGTTTCAATACTAATTTTAATAAAACTTCGAGTATATTCATGATTGTATCATTTGCTCTAAGCTCTTTTTTCGGCAGTTATGAGTCGTATGTTGGAAGTCTATCGCTTGGGCGGAGTATTGCCGTGTCTTCGTGAAGGCGATCGGTAGCAACGTGGCCTCTCGCGTTCTGCCTTTGTTTAGGCCATGACAAGGAGCGAGGGGGAATGGGAATCGCATCCAGTTACCTCCTCCTGCGAAGCAGTAATACTAGCAAAAGAGTTGGCAGGAAACGTCGAGAGTCGTAGTGTGGTTCCCAGTTATCCCAAGACCAGAATTTGCGTGCGGCAAGTGATGGATGAGAGCAGTGGTGGCCGAGTGGTAATGGCCCCGACTTACAAACGGTGAAGGAAAAAACCGTGAGTAAACCGGCAAGTCCTAGAACCAAAAATTCGAAGACATGTGATATCCACCAACCCGCACTGGGCCTGCGTGGAGGATTACGGCCCATTCCGTCTGCTAGAGAGGAGGCCTGAGTCCCAGCAGTGAGGAAATTTTAAGGCTGATGCTATGCTATGCTAAGCGATGGGTAGCTCGAAGTCTGGTATGCTTTAAGCCTGGATTGTTGGCGCGTTGTTCTTCGCGCACCTCATAGAGCTATCAGTATAATATATGGGGCCCACTAGGGCTGCGAATATAGGTGGGTTTTAGTCAGTAAAAGTCTGTCACTCTCTCGCGCTCCATCCAGAGAGGGAAGAGTTATGTATTTGATGATAATTTGAGGTTAGTTGATGATTTTTGAGGTCCACACCAAAATAGTCGTATTTAGAATTGTCACGGGCAGTCTGTTTCTGACTATATTAGTGTAGGTATGTAGTTATACAGTAATACAATATATAAGATGACTAGTAATTAGTGAACGATACGATCGATTTCGGGGTTGGTCCCATAGTAAAAGTTGTTTATTATCATGACTTCGATCACGTGTTTAAGTATCGTTCACTAATTACCAGTCACCCTATATACTCCAACCAATATTGAGTATATATTGTATAACTATTATAAACAGTTAAATTTTAATCGTTTTAATCCCGCGGAGGGTCGATTCGGTACATGAAACACTATCGATTTATAAAGATAAAATTAAAATATATAGTACTTTTATTCTATAACTCGAATTAATATACGCATGTACGTAATTAATTTCTTTAAGTAAACGAGTCAATGACCTTGTAGGTAGGTGCCGGTCGTTGCGTACTAACTACCTACAGTTCATTGGTCTCGCTCAACTGACGTTAATTTAAACAAATTAATTTCGTACATACGTAAATTAATTCGAGTTTAAAAAAAAGTACTTTTATATTTTTTAATTTTGTCTTTACAAATTGATAGTGTTTTATGTACCGAATCGACCCTCCGCGGGATTAAAACGACCAAAATTTAACGGTATGTATGTATATATATGGTTTATTAGTAAATTTAACACGTTTATTAGTATATGCCTTCTCTCTCTCTTTTATTGCACCTACTACTATTTTAGTCTGCATCACCCAAAGGTTGACTGGTAGAAAATCTCTAAGGCGTAATTACTTGTTGCTAAGTAATTTCTTATTATTTAATTACTTGACTTTAATCAAGTAATTAGTTTTACATGTTTATAAATACGGGTGTAAGTCCGCCTCTGTAATTTTATGTGCATAAAGCATTTAATTAATAAATAATAATTAAATAAACGGTTACAACTTATACTGATAAGCTGGGTTTCTAGGTAAAGTTCTGAGGAAGCCTCGGGTTTCAAGGTGTTTTCTTGCTTAGCAATGGCGTAGGTAGGTGGCCAAGGGCCCTGAGGCAAAAACAAACTGGGGCCCCTAAACTGTTCTCGTAGTTTTAGTCAGTAAAAGCCTGAGACGCTCTCTCGCTTCAACCAGAGCGGAAGTCATTAGATGAAAGGTTTTTGGGGCCCTCCAAGCTTGGGGGCCCCGGGCCATTGCCCCACCTAGCCCCTTAGTACCTACGCCACTGTTGCTCAGTAACCTATCCCAAGTATAAAACTGTTGGTAGGTACAGTTATTAAGGTCAGGTCAACGATTTTAATAAACGTTCAATAATAATATCGAATACATAATTTAATTACGTTAATAAGCTTACACAAGGCTCTATATAAGTGTGAGTAAATTTCTTAATACTCAGTGTTCTTCACGAGTTCCAAGAATTGATTTTGGGTATTTGTTCCAGTTATCATTTCTTGTTACTTCGAAACGTGAGTATTGGCATTTATTATTTGCTTTGTTTTGTATTGTTGTATTAAGAAACAACTTCTTTTTTTTTTAATTGGCATTACTTAGGTAAGCAAAGATGTAGGGGCCCTAGTCTGCTATTTTCATAATCATTATCGTCATTCCAACACGATCCCAATTTTGCTAAAAGTTCGTAATTTGTTAATTCATAATGACCGATCATTGGTCGCTCAGTGGTCTCGTAATAGAATTATGGTATGAGCTTGTCCACAATTCTATTACGAGAATCTTGTAACGAATTAAAAGCTATGACTGCACAATGACGTATTAATGGTAGGTCACTCATCATAGGAATTGTAAAATTTTTTTGCTGATTACTAGATTACCGCATACGTCAGACATTCATTTGTCATCACGTACGAGATTACCATTCTATCTCATTTCTATCAGTGGAGTGTCACTGGTTCATCGTTGGAAAGTCTTAATGACGCTAATACATTAATAGATTAACTTGTCAAAATCAACGATTATGAAATCAATGATACACCATTCTAATACTATTGTAAGCCCAGGTGTATATAGGTATATTTCTTTTTCGGGTAGAAAATCATCAAATAACTTCTCCAGTATTAATATTTAAATACTTAATTAATTTTAGTTTAACGATTCAAGGTCGTTGAAAATTCAAATAATCTTTTAAGTAATAACCACTGAGATACCTTACTTACTAAATGCTACATCGAAATACCACGAAATACATCGAAAGACATTGAAATTGATGATCACTTGAATTAGATATTATTTAAATCGCATTCCTCCCCCACGCCATTAGAAATTATGAAAACCAATATTTTTTCAATACACTTACTCGAAAACTGCCTCTTATCTTATCGCACTACGATTAGGTTCGACATGGCATGGACGAGTATATCACCCGCGTGCTTTTTTTTAATTTATCACTCCAAGGGATTTTTTCATTCCTATTTCCTCACAGTCAAGGGCGATTATTTTTTTTTTTCACAAAGCAAAAAGGTGGATAATTTTAAGGTTTTAATATTTAACGAAAACTTAAATTGTGTTTTTGAACAGAATATAATAAATAAACATGATAACTTACATATTAATTTGTTATTCCCAACAAATTAACATTTATCGGTGTTCTAAATTCAAAAATATTTGAATTTTTATTTTTATTAATATTAAGATGTAAAACGGTTTGATACCTTTGCTTCTCCTTCAACCTGCAAGGTTTAAACGCGGGAAAAAATGTCTATTATATACTATTATTCAACCTATTTATTTTATTTGTGAAAAAATGCTGAATTTAAGATTTGAAGAGAATTCTTTAGATGCTACGCCGCCGCCGCCAGATATTGTGATTGGGGTAAACAAATACTTGTGATAGCCTGCTGCCATCTAAATCAAATCTATAATGTATGAGAACCTTGAAAATTTTTCTGTAATGAACAAAAATGCGTTGTAATTTTCAGAGAAAGTATTTCTTCGTAAGTGTATTGAAGGACTTCGTTTGATACACGTGCAAATTTGTCACTGCAGCCCTCGGCCCCATAACACATTCGCCTTCGGCTCGTGCGAATTCCGCCTCGGTCGCGATGATAGACTTTCTGCACTTGTATCAAAATGTACTATTTTATACCTAAGGTTTGCTGTAAGAAAACCCAATCGTGGGAAGCTCGCCGGTGTATATCAGCTGTCCTATTATTTACCTGTAAAAGTTTTGTACAATAAAGAATATAATAATAAAAATGTACCTATTTATTTATGTATGTATGTATAAGAATCGTTCGTCGTATAAAACGCTGGGAGCGCGTCACGCGGTGCTTGCTGTGTTGTAAGTGGCATGTATGTATGTGAGTATGTAAGTATGATGCTCGCTATTACGCGGGAATAGTTGTATCTTCTGCGCTCATATAGGTGCAACTTTGCTTAATCATTCACGGTAAGCAGAAATTATGCTTTTATGATCTGTGTTAATATTAAAAGTTATTAAATACTTCACACCTTGTTTGTAGCATGTCGCCAACTACTAACGAAGACAGCCCGATGGCTGGACAACCTGACCCAAACATTTCGGATACGCTGTCCTACGAGAGTATTGTGATATCGGGCATGTCAGCACTCTTGCCTGGCTGTCGGACACTCGACGAGTTCAATAAGAAACTCTACAATATGGCAAGTAGACTCACTTATAATTGCTTACTTTCAGAAGTAAGAAATAAAATTAATAAAAAAGAAAATCTCAAACGGCTCTCAAACTTATCGGAAGTTATATACTAGTCACAACAAAATAAGGGCCACTTGTTATTTTCTACATTGGTAGCGATAATTAATTTTTTATGCGTTTTCAAGTAGCTGAATGTTTATTGTGGTGTTACCTTATTTGTTTACTAACATTATTTTGAGTGCTCTGCCTGCACAACTATGTAAATTGGGTAGTTTTTGATAATTTTTTGTAGCCACTTGATTCTACCCAATTTTAAAATGGATTTTAATTCAGTCTAACTGACGATTCTGTCAAGAACAGTTTTAGTTTTGTTTAAGTACTAGCTGAATTAGCATTTCAAAAAAGTTATGCCGAGAATCCGACGACATATGGACTTACCAACTGTAACTAGGGTCGTAACATTGCTACAAGAAGGCCATTCACAGCGTTCTGTTGCATTGAAGCTGGGTTTTTCCCGGCGAGCGATTCAGAATGCTTGGAATCGGTTTCAAGAGACTGGGAGACTAACCAGGAGACGGGGATCTGGCAGAGTTTGTTTATTAGTTTAGACTTTATTTATAAGTAGTTCTAAAAATGACTATAGGAATTAAATAAAAAGTAAAAAAAAAAGAAATCTATGTAATTTAAAAAATAATAATGTCGGTTCTATGGAAATGAGCTAAAAGTTGATAAAAAAAGGCAAACACAAAAAAAGGCTTTTGCTATTTAGAAAAAAATGTTTCCTTCAATAAAATATTTTAGTCATTTACCAACTAGCTCCTGCCAGCGGGTTCGCCTGTATGAAAGTTGCAAGGTAGTAACAAAGTATACTATGTAACATACCTATCCTACAGTATAACCGTGTGCACGAAGAGGATTTCAAAGTTCCTACCATTTGTAAGGAAAGGATTGCCACGTCAGCTTTTCGATTAAACAGGTAGAAACACTGGTAAGACCGTATTATTGGAATCGAGTGAACAGATCTTAATGTAACTTGGTACACATACGCAACCTCCTCTTCTTTTTCGAGCCATATTCTTCATTACTGAGGGTCGTAAAGTTCCCGCTGTTTTAGCTTCTTACTGATGGTCATCGCCATCTGTGACGGTTCTCGGCGTCATGCAGTGCGACGTGCAATTAGGTGTCCAGTGTGGCACGGACCTCATCTGGCCATCTTTTTGTGATTGTGGTAATTTTCCTAGTATGTGATCAAGAAATTCTAATCCTCTGCGTATACAAGTAGTCGATCGGCAGTACATACGCAATGTATCTAGTTCTAAAAAGTTAGTACGAACAATTTCAATAAAAAAGTTTATGCCTAGTTTACTTGTGGGCCCAACCTCGGCCATTCGCCATCCCTAGCCATTGTGTTTGTGGCCGAGGCTGGGCCCACGTATAAACTAGGCATTAGATAGAAACTTATTGTGCTATTTCATTACATGTATCATTTAACAGGAGAATCTAGTATCATCGGAGGGTTTAAGATGGGACTTCAAGCATCCAGACCTGGCCTCAGCCGCCGGAATGGCTCCGGAGTTGGACCTGTTTGATGCCCAGTTTTTCGGAGTAAACTACCGCCTCGGTCACTATATCGATCCGATGTCACGGAAGGCACTTGAGCAAGCCTATCAGGCTATTTATGATGCAGGTAAGCTGTTATTGAAAGGATTTAGTTTTGTGGTTCCTTTTTTGATGATGCCTTTGGAACTTATCTGTCCGACTTCGTAGTCAGTTATGACTCACCACGTAGTAGCAAGGACCGGCGGATACGATCCATAGGCTAGTTAGATTAGATTATTGATTAGTATGACCTGATAGTAACTGATGATGTGGTCGACAAAAAAGAATGCTTGCCCAGAAATAGTCCTTTTCATGTTCTTGACTTAAAGACTATCGGTTTATCAGGAAACACATGCTCCAGCAGGGAATTAATTTACTCATCAATTTATGATCCATGATTTAATGCCAAAAAAATGTATATAATATACAGGATATGTCAAACATCGACGCTCAATGGAATACCATGGATCTAGTACATGATTCTGGACCCCCAGTAGTGGAATTGTGTATCGGCTTTTTCCTAACTTTGAAATGATGTATTTTTTTTTTTATTTAAACAGTCTACGATCGTTATTCTAACATTTTTAGTTCAGTATTAAAAAAAAAATTAGGAAAACGCTGACGAAAAATTCCACCACTGGCGGCTCCAGAAACATGTACTGGATCTATGGTATTCGTTTGTGCATCGATGTCAGACACACCTGTATCAGGGGGCACGGCAGTGCCTCCGCCAATATAATATACAGGGTGACGTTCGGGTTATCAGCAACTAGCTGATGAACTCTTTGCAGCACTAACAGGCTGGACTTTTCTTTGGTCAACGACCATCACCGTTACTATTCAACGTGGCAATGCCGTCAGCGACATTGGCGGACATATTTTGACCCATTAGGCCATTGACAGCGATATGGATGGATTTTTGCATGCTCAGGCATGTAGTACGAGTTCTTTTTATACCCGTTTATAAATATGTCGGCTCGTCCGGGATGGTTTGAGCTCTGACAATCTACCAGGTGGGAATACGTGGGTAACGTGCAATGAATAAAAACGGCTAGGAACTGGATCAGTTTACTTCTCAATACATTTCAGTACAGTCCGCTGTACTCAGCGGGTTCCCCCTTCCGAAGTTCTTAGCAAAACAGAAATGCGTGACTCTGTCAAACCGCGCGACCTCTAGTTCTTCTAGTTGCCACTAGATGGCGTACCTTATATATTATTATGTTCAGTTATAATATATTATTACAAATAGTTACCTGCAACTTTAAAAAAAACATTTTTTTTTGTTTTAGGTGTGAGTCCGTCTCAACTTAGTGGAAAAAAAGTGGCAGTCTTTTTTGGATCATCCTTCTCTGATACTGAAAAGTATGGTATTACAGAATTTAACGCCAAAAAAGGTTCAGGAATTTTGGGGTAAGTTTTCCAGTACTTTTTTTTTTTTTTTGGTGGTGCGTAAAATAAAATCACAGTGTGGGTATTCCACAATTAAAGCTAGGAGCTAGGAGCAAATTCTTATGTAAAGTACAATCTAAAAATGTGAAAGTAGGTACCCAAAATGATTCAATATACTGCTATGGGATTAGAAAATACTGGGAAAAAAAATCTGGGGAAAATATTGGGATTATTTAATGTGACTAACACGGAGTTACGTAGGTATAACTTAACCAAACTAAAAAAAAAAAAACATCATATCCGGTCCATATGGAAAAAAGTTATGCCTGAATTGATAATACCAATAACATGGAAATTGAATATGTGTACGAGGTAAAGATATCACTAAACAAAATTAAAAAATATATCTTCCTTTTTTAACGTAACTCGGCCCTGCTGGCTGCCATCTCTTTAAGTATCGCGTGGATCAATTCACGCTGTCAACGTCTGGAGCCGGAGGAGGTTCTTTTTTTGGTGGTGGGTAAAATCATCCAATGACATCTCCCGCCCTTAGGCGGAGCGGGAGATAGTGTCAGACTCTTACTGACTAAAAACCCACACCGTTCCTTCGTTGCCTTAGATACCAGGGGCGAGCTTTCTTTTCAGAAGCAAACCCTTGGCCCCAGTAGGCTTCGACCCAGCCTGCCTGCAGCTAGCAGGCTGGGTCTCTACGGTTTGCTGACAACTCCTTGAGGTGCGCAGGAACAGTGCGCGCCATCGACGACCTGGGCTTGGTCCGGATGGTTACCGGACGGTCGGACAGCGAGCTACCCATAGCTCCCCGTCCGCAAGCCCGCGCCTACGTTGGCTGGAAATCAGGGTCGGAATCGGAATCCCCGCGGCGGCTGGGCCGTGAGGGCTGTTGCCTCTCGAGTGCGGCCTCCTCCTTTGCTAGCATTACTGTTTCGCAGAAGGAGGCGACCGCCTGCCACTCCTCCTCGCTCCGAAGCATGGCTTGAACCAAGCCCCGGCGCGAGAGATCAAGGGCAAAGGCCTAATGCGGTCAGCCTCCTCCTTAGCTGTGTGCGCCTTTGCGCACACGCCGCCGCCGCCGCCGGGATTCCGATTCCGATTTCCGGCCACCGTAGGCGCGGGCTCGCGGACGGTGGGCAATGGGTAGCTCGCTGTCTGTCCGTCCGGTAACAGACCGGTCCGAGCTCAAGTCGTCTACGGCGCGCACTGTTCCCGCGCGCCTCAAGGAGTTGTCAGCAAACTGTAGAGGCCCAGCAGGGCCGAAGCCTACTGGGGCCAAAGGTTATGTGAAAATGTCACCACGGGCCCTGGGACAAAGGCAATGAATGGAAGGGTAGGATTTTAGTCAGTAAGAGTCTGACACTATTTCCCGCCCCACCCAAGGGCGAGATTTGTCATTGGATGATTTTACCTACCATAAAAAAAAGTAAGGTGCTGGTAGGGATCTTGACCGTACTTCCGGGATTGTCCTGAGCCAAAAGCCGAAAGTATTTTCTTTCTTCTTTCTGTGATATATCTTTACACTGCTCAAGCACCTCAGGATTCGTTGCCTTCTTGTTGCTACGTCACTTCGTGCTAGCAGCCGTTTTTGGGGGCCCATTTATTGAGTGTGCAAGTCACCCCCTGCCATATTAGCGATGGGTATTAATAAAATTGTTTAGGCAAGAACCATAGTCTTAACATAGTTCTTGGTAACCAGTCCACTTAAGACTGCAAAAAGAATAGCCCTATTGTCTTTGTTTTCCATATGTTGCAATAGTTTTTAACCAACTGGGGGTTGTCCATGGGTGCATTAGCATAATGCGTACTGGGATAATCGTCTGTTGATATCACTTCGATTAAAAGTGTCTAAAAGGCCTCTGCAAGTTGGTTGCGGCTCCTCTTTTGCCCTCTCTCAGGGTCCTGAGATAAATAAATTCATAAAAAAATATTTAATATACTACTTCGCCGCCTGAGTGTACTGTGTTTTTATATTATATGTACGGTCAGGGGTCAAAATTGCAGTTGTACTCTACTAATGCTAAAGTATATAAAATTTCTTTGCAAAAGAGGACCACTGGGCCGCAACTGGTGTATTTAATTCTTTAGGTTCTACGGTACAAACGAACTGAGTGATGATCCATTGATCCTGTTCTGTAAAAAAATTCTAGACACTTTATTATCGGTAGAGTGCAACTGCACTTTTGACCCCTGACTGTACATACGTTTTAGTATAAATAGTTAATATTTAAGGTTTTTGTACATGTGTAGATTTAAATAGTTATTTATGTATTTTAATCACTAATAAACAAAAAGATATTAATATAAGACTGTTAGATGACATCGAATCAGTGTGTATTTTTTTTTCAAAATCAGACATAATTTCCTTAACAAATTCATTGAATAACGTCGTCTAAAATGTCATTGCACTCTTGGTTCCAGTAAGCATACGATATATTCGGCTCAAAACGTATTATATTATTGGTTCACAGATCAAGCAAGACCATGTTTGCGAATCGCATTTCGTACTGGTTGAATATTAAGGGTCCTTCAATAGGAATCGATGAACTTGACTGTAGTTCTACCACTGCACTGGAAGCGGCGTACTCAGTCATGAGGCGTGGGGAATGTGAAGCGGCCATTGTCGGAGGAGCATACTTAGGTCTCCAGCCACATGCCTCTGTACATCATGGAAGGTAAACGATACTTAAGTTATAGCACAATTTTAGTGTATATGTTATCGGCAATCTGCAGAACCAAATACCGATAGCGCAGTCGGTACTGTGTTTAAAAGACGAGAGCACGAAAGGAGGTGAAGTAATTTTAGGGTACCCCGGACAAGTTAGGTTCGAAGGCTAAGGTGGGAGCGGGAGCTATAGCCTCAACCGCCGTGGTTAAAAAAATATAGTAAACATTATACATCCTACTGTAATTAAATTCTAATAATGTCGACTGTAAATGAAATTCGATTGATATTCTTTTATATTATAAAATAAGGTAATTATAAACAATCTCTTCTTATTTTATTCCAGACTTTCTGCTACAGTTTCTAAAGACGGAAAGACGAAATCGTTTTCGCAAAACGCCGATGGTTATGTTTTGTCGGACACAGTCGGTATTGTATTTTTGCAGAAGGCAAAACACGCAAAAAGGTATCAAATAAATAAAAATTACTTGATATCAATTTAAAACTTGAAAATGAGTATATATTTTTTTAATTTAATTTTTTTAAGAGTTTACGCGGAACTTTTGCATGTCAAAAATGAATTTATTTCACTATTGAGTGATGATATGGGACCTAAATTTGGATACTGTCGAAACCCTCAGATCACGGCCGGTTTCATTAGACAGTTTTACAAAGAAGTACAAGTGCTGCCCGAGGCAGTTGAGTACGTGGAAGCATACGGCACAGGTGAGTCTAGAAAGCAATCAGTCAGTAAGAATAGTGCTACTTTCTTAATAAATTATGAATTGTTTTTAGTCCTTGTGACGTCTATCGCAACAACGTCACAGCGTTCTCCCATACCGCTACTAAGGCATCAATTGAGTGCCTTATAATTGCTAAACTATCATAGTCACCGACACAGAACAAATTGACTTTCGATACATCGAAGTACTGAAGTGTTTGTAAAAAAACGCCATCTTGTCAGTCCGACAACAAGACCAGACCTCGAAATCTTATCGTCTTGCAGCGCAGTGTGAGACAGGGAGACGTTATTTCTCCGAAACTGTTCACGGCAGCAATGGAGGATGTCTTCAAAGTTCTGGAATGGAGAGGGCTAGGTATTAATGTCAATGGCGAGTACATCATTCACCTTTTGGTTTTCCGACGACATAGTAGTCATGGCTGAGCTACGTAGTAGCTCAGTACAATGCTTGGTGACCTCAATAGAGCGTCTGAAAGAGTGGGACCTAAAATGAACATGAACAAACCCAAAGTCATGGTAAACAGCCATGTAGCACTCACTCCTACCAAGATCGGAGACTCTACACTCGAAGTTGTGGACGACTACGTTTACCTGAGACAGACGGTCCAGTTGAGCAAGTCTAACTTTGAGAAAGAGATCCATCGTCGATTCCGACTTGGCTGAGCAGTGTTCGGGAAGCTGTGCGGTATCTTCTCGTCCAATATATTACAGTATCTTCAGATGAAAGTCTATGATCAGTGCGTGTTGCCAGTGATGACTATGGCTCCGAAACGTGACCACCTTTCGATCGCTTACAACGGGCTTCATCATTAGACTTAAGGTCATCCACAGGGCAGTGGAAAGGGCTATGCTCGGAGTTTCCTTGCGTGATAGAATCAGGAATGAGGATATCCGCAGGAGAACCAAGCTTACCGACAAAGCATTAAGAATCGCCAAACTTAAGTGGCAAGGGGTCGAAAGGTTCTGGAATGGCGACCACGCATCAGAAGACGTAGCGTTGGTAGACCTCCTGCAAGATGGACCGATGACCTGGTATGGGTTGTTGAAATCCGATGGATTTGAGACGCACAGGACACACACTTGCACTTGGTGGAGACCTATGTCCAACAGTGGATGTTTTTCGGCTGAAAACGATGATGATGAAATAATAACTTTTATGTTGTTAGCACTTGAGTGTCCGATCTTTTTAACAACTGTGGTGGACGACTGATGTAACCTATCTATGCAGTCAGAAGCATTCGTCGTATATCTGCAAAGGCAGCTTATTTGCGGCACACATCATAATATCCGCATCGCCACCTATGGTCTCTGTGGCGATGACAGGCGTCGCCGTCATAGCAAGCCCTACTAAAACCATTTTTTTTTTAAATAAACTGCATATCAAGCAAACACCCAAGTAACAAAAGGTTCTATAACCCAGGCGTTTTATCACCAGACAGTGATACAGTAGGCCTATAATGGTAACCATTGTGACTGCTTGTACTATAAAGGTTTTCAAGAGAGTGTTTTGGTTCTTTAAGATTAAAGAGCATTTAAGTTCTAAAATGTAGCTCTTAAAATGTTTATAGGACCATACAAAAGAATCTTTAAAGTATTGCACTGTAACAGATATGAAAAAAGCGATTATGGTACTATTTAGTACTATAGACGACCTTACTGACACTTTTGTGTATTTATTTTGCACTAATAATGTGTCAAAATAACTTTTACAGTACTAGTATGGTAGGAGTATCGTAAACACTATTACAGCATCAATTTGTGCTATAAAAGTACCTTGCACCACCATTACGTAACCTTTTAGCTTCTTATACGCTCCCTCAATATCGCTATGGGGCTAGTTCTGTAAAAGTCATGAAAACTCTTCTATTACTAAATAGTACCATAGCGACACCTAGCGCAGTTTTTAAGTAACTTAAATTTTAAATAGCTCTATAAATGAGTTTGTGTTTCTGCTACGAGACTTAAAGTGTGACATATTCGTTTTCTATGCAAATATGGCTGCTGTTTTCTGCCATGATAGCACGTTAGCAGCACGGCTGGAATCAATGTGTACTATAGCAGCTATTTTCGGAACAAGACCTTATTTTATTAATTAAAATTTAATTAAAACACGAAAATTATGAGGGCGCATTGTCAAATTTGAAATCAGCATAATGATTTTATCGATAAAATTATTTTCGCAAGTGCAAGCTATGATAAAGTTACGATTTATGAATGTTTTTAGTATGTCCTTTTGCAACAATGGCAAATGACATAAAGCATAACTTCCAATCAATATATTTTGTGTTCTTGAGAAACACTCAAGATGATACGATTACAACACGAACAAGTGTGATATGAAAGATCACTGGAATCGTTTATGGTGCAAAATAACACTATAAACAGGTTTTGGTTACTTTTATAGTGCAAATTTGTAACATAAATGTTGCAGACAGCAGTATTTTAGTACTAAAAAGCGGTTCTCGACACTTTTACATTTCAACTACAGAGCTGATGAATCACCGTGTGAGCTTTTATATAAAGTTTATAGAATAAATCAGTGATAAAACTAGGGCCTTTTTGGGGTTTTGTAAAAGTTTACAACATCGTTATAGTACTAATCATGAATACTAATTAGCACGTCCTAAATCGTTCTCTGAGCTTTTATAGTACCAAATTTTGCTACTTGGGCAGTTTAAGGTTAGCTATAATTTTACAGGCGTGCCGGATGCTGATAAATCTGAATTAGAAGCACTTGAAGAAGTTTACTGTAAAGATAGGCAAGACCCCTTACTTGTCGGCAGCGTGACATCCAATATTGGTTTGACAGAGGCAGCATCTGGTATGGCTGCTCTCATTAAGGTTAGTATTTCTAGCGAAGAATACTATCTATATTTTAGTGAATGTGCTGGTTTACTTAAAGTATTACCACCATTGGTTACCACTGTGCTCTGGTTATGAGTGCTGTCTCAGATTGATATAGCATAGCATAGCATCAGCCTTATAATGTTCCCACTGCTGGGACTCAGACCTCCACTCTAGGAGAGGGAAAGGGCCGTAATCCACCACTTGGGCCCAGGTGTGAGTCGGTGGATGTCACATGTCTTCGAATTTTTGGTTCTATGGCGGTTTCCTCTTGATGTTTTACTTCACCGTTTTGAGAGCAGTGGTGATAAAATAAATTACGCAAAGTAATGCGCCTAGTTTGGTTGGAACCCGTAACCTACAATTCGTAAGTTGAAGCCGTTACCACTCGGCCACCACTGCTCTCAGAATGATATGCAGTTTTATAAACAGGCACAGCAGCAGGTAGGTAAGTTAACCAAATGAATACGCTTGGTTGACTTACACTAATAATGCTTAACTAACCGACAGGTGTTACTTGGCTACTATACTGGAAAACTAGCCGCCAACCTGCACTGCGATAACCCGCGGCAAGACGTGGTGGCTCTACGTGAGGGGCGCTTGCACATCGTTGCTGAACACCAGCCCTTCAACCGCTCGTACGTCGCACTTAACGGCATGTCCATTGCTGGCGTCAACTCACACGTGCTCCTCCATGGAAGATATAAACCCAAGGTGCTATTACTCTAGTAATTCAGTACTTTTTATCAAATATAAATCGTATTATATAAAATTTATAAAAAAAAAACTGGTATAGAAAATTGTACTTGTTTAAATTTTTATAATGTAACTAGGTCTAACAATTGCACATCTGAATAATTATTAAACATTTCAGGACCTATCACGCTACCAAGCATCATTTCCTCGCTTGATAACCCTGTCAGGGAGACAGGAGTCTGCCATTACGAAGTTATTTGAAGACCTCAAGTCCCGGCCCATCGATGCTGAAGAGTTAGCACTGTTGCACAATTTTCATTTGAGCAACATCTCTGGTCATTTAAGCAGAGGATACGCTATACTGGGTATAAACGAATTCTCATTAGATCTAATTGTAGTAGGTGCAATGTCAAATGAAATTTACTAGAGGAACTCTGCAGATGTGATGAACATCGATATCTACAAATGCAGATAAACGGAAAGGCAGTTTAGTAACTATACTACTTACCAGTGGGTGTTGATTCCGTAATTTGATGTTGTTACTTAAAATTCAAAGAATGTACTTCTTTTTTTAACTTAATTGTGTATATATTGATATCAAAAAGTTTTGGCTAAATAATCATAGTCGCACAGGAAGCACGATCTTTAAAACTGAGTACAGTATGGCCGACAGATCTTGCCGAATCTTTACGAGTACACAAGTGCTAAAGTTCGCAAAGCCTAACTTTAGCACTTTAGACTCGCCAAGATCCAGCCGTACTGTAAATAACGATAACCGGTCTTACGATTTTTAAAGTTAGGCCATAATGTTTACTGAAGTCCGTGGATGGATCATAACATACCCGGATTTGTCGCTGTCTCGGAAAGCAGGCCAGACCCTGCTGTCATTTGTACATCTTTGGCAGTTGGTACGGAGGAAGACACCGCGTTGGTAGGCCGGTAAGGTAGACCGATCACCAGGTGAGGTGCGTAGGAATTTGATGGACACGAGAACCAGGGCCGATCGTTACAGTAACACTTGGGGAGACCTATGAAGAACAGTAGACCCTTAGCCTTATAGCTGACCGCAATAAGGCTGGGCATGTACCAAAATGTCTGCGGAGTTTTGTTAATCAATGCCAATTTTTCCCCCTTCTTATAGCGACCAATATGTTCAGGTAATTTAATGACTTGCTTTTTCGTTGTCAGATACGGACGAAAACCATAAAACTATAAACTTGTGCGAGAAAGCTGTGTACTTCGACGACATCCGTCGGCCACTGTGGTTCGTGTACAGCGGCATGGGCTCGCAGTGGGCTGGTATGGGCACCCAACTCATGTGCATACCTGTGTTCGCTGCTGCTATTGAACGGTAAAAAATAGAGTACATTAGTGTGTTATTACTTTTATAGATTTTTTGAGTTTTAATACTTTTATGAACCTTTTATTATTGAATAGAATAGAAATACTTTTATTCGGGACAAACACAGCACAACGGTTACAAACACAAAGTAAAAAACAAACAAAAGTACAGAATGCGCCGAGCTCGCCCGCACTGAAAGGGGGGTCAGCCTTACCTTAGCATTTTCTGGGTATCAGACACCCAGCGCTGGTTGATTGATACACATAGTGGTTCTATATTGTGTAAAGTATGAGTATCTTTTCACTTTTTATCTCTAATGATGGCAGACTGCAGTACTGCACATCACCATGGGAAATATTATTTATCATATTATATGAATGATATATCTTATGCGTTTAACGACAATTTTAGAATCACATTTGCTACACACCATCGGCGCCATTAAGGCCAGGTTCTACTCATTTTGAACATTTTAAACCTCTGGAAATCCACACATACGAGTATAAAAGAGAAGACTTTTTTTTAGATTTTTTTTTTTTCAATAAAACCGAGAAAAAACAGTATAATGTGAAAAAAAACGGTAAACTTCATGTTGTTTTTTTTTCAAATACGAATTTTTTAACTTTTTCCTTATTAATACGTACTAATAAGATGGCAAATTTCGCTTAGAAGCTTTTGAAATCGAGCTTGAGCCTGGAGAAGCTGACGATTCTTCGGACAGTGACATTGAGATAGTGGCTGAGGAGAGCTAGTTAGATCTGGTATTTTTACCTTTTGATTCACCCCTCGTATGTGTTCTTTTTTTTCACCTATTAAAATATATTTTCGTTTCAATAAAACATGTTTTTTTTCAACTTATCAAGATCCTGATTGTTTTCGAATGATTTCTTCAGTTAATTTTTCTATGTAACAGGCAAAAAAACCACAATTTGTTTTTCTCGTGGAAAAAAACTAATTGTTATTTTCGGCATTTTTAACGCTAGTATAGAATATTGGTGTGCTTTAAGAACAAAAATAATATCTCAAGACGTAAATTGTAATCATTCATTTTATTTCAGTTGTCACAAAGTGTTAGCACCTGCAGGTCTCGATATATTTAAAATAATTACGTCTCTGGACAAAGAAGTATTGGAAGATATTCAAAACTGTTTTGTGGGAATTGCTGCTATTCAAATTGGACTTACAGATATTCTTTATGAACTGGGTTTAAAGCCTGATGGAATCATAGGTAAGGCGATTCAAATAAATTTGAAAAAAATAAATGGAATTGCATACAAAAAAAAGTCATTCATATAGTTTTTCAACAAACAGATAAATTTAAGAATAGCAACTTGCGCTCCAAAACTTTAGTAATTTTTTTTATAGCTTATAGCCCACTTCGTTTTTTAGTTGAGTAAAAAACAGCTAGATTGAAATGGGAGTAGACTGACCACATCGTACTGTAAATGCATTCGAAGAGATGGGCAAAGGTCTTTCACTAGACACCTAAAGGGGCGTTGCCATCTTGGTGATCTTGGTCCATGGTCAACCGCGGCGAAGGTGCTGTGACGATCTCTTTATATTTTTGAGGCAGACTTGACTAAAGATCGTATAAGACAGAGAGGTCTAGAAATGGAGAGGGTAGTCTTTTGCCCAACCGCGGGATGCAAAGTAGGCTGTTAAAAAAATATCATATTAACACACACCAAACATTCTTCGCTCTTCTTGGACTTTTATAGCCATCCACATACTCAAAATTTTCATACATGGAATATTTTCAACAGGCCACAGTCTTGGTGAGCAGGGATGCGCGTACGCTGACGGATGTTTGACAGCAGAAGAAATGATCCTGTGTGCCCTTTATCGTGGACAAGTATCGTTGACTACTCCGCTAATACAAGGTTCAATGGCTGCTGTTGGCCTGGGATATGAACAGGTAAATTTCATCTCTGTCTACTGTCCACGGCCGCGTAGCTTTATAAACGCGTATTCGGCAACGACACGACGGTCCGACGTTGCCGCTTCGTTGACAGTTTCATAGTTTCATATGTAAGCTGTCAGCAGGCGTACACCAAATGTATAATGATGAATACGCGTCTATAAAGCTATGCGTCCGTAATCAGTAGGCTTTACAGTTATGGTTGGTATCTACCGCAAAATACTTTTTTTTCTTGTCTTATCATTTATTGTTGCTAGTTTTGAGGTTTTATAGAGTTCTTAACCAAATCTTTTCTTGTTCTTGTGTCTTGTTATTGTATTGCCACCCACAATCGACTATACAACACATAATTTACTGTTTACATCAACCTTCTGCATCAGCCGTAGTCATAGTTTTTATTTATAAGCAAAAAAGAAGCACACTAAATTCAATTTAGTATTTTACAATTATGTTACATCTAAAAAAAATATTTAAAAAAAAACAAAACTTTTTTTTTATGATTTCAATATTTTGTTTAATTTTTATTATCAAATGTAGATATCGAAGATGTGTCCGCCGGAGATCGATGTGGCTTGTCACAACGGGCCTAACTCTAGTACTATCTCAGGACCCGTTGATATCATGAAGGCGTTCGTCGCTGAACTCAAGGCAAAAGGAGTATTTGCAAAGGAAGTGCCGTGCTCCAATATATCGTATCATTCGCGATACATATCCGATGCAGGTAAAAAGTAGTATAGATCCTTGATATTCAATCACATCAAATCACGATGCTTATAGATCAAAAATGTACAGGATTGATATTATGCTACCGAAAAGCATACCTATTGTGTGTGAATCTTATTGTTTGGATAAGGTTTTCAAATGATCTGACACTTGTTGTCGTATGTGACAGCTGATATTTTAAAGTTAGAAATAACTGTCGTCTAGATGGCGTTAGTTTTGATATCTATTTGTTTTGTCAAACGACGATTTTACATTTAAAGTGGTGCATTAAATAATTCTTGAACTTTATGTGAAATTAAATCAAATGCTTCAGATATTTATATTTTTGTAAGGATTGTTCTGGTTGTCTTTATACAAACACTGACTTGAATAAATAGTTAACTGTTTCTGCCAAATTGGCGGTATATCCGGTCCTCACTTTATTAATAGCGGGTGCTCGGGTTACTAAAGTAGTCGGTTGTCAATTTTAGAAAGGGAAATCGAAGTGCTGTGTGGATAAAGTAAGTAAGTTTTAATTAGTGATCCAACAATTGTCATAGAAATACTTCCATTAGTTTTGGATTCATTGGACAAAAATAGGTTAAAAAGACTATTAACGAAAAATATATTAACTAAAAATAGAATCGAGTTCAAAAAAATAAACTGCAAAATAACTTCAATTTCGGCAGACGTAGACGGTGTTTCTGTAAAAGTTTTACATTGCTTTTTTCTCAGGTCCTGAACTACTAAAATTACTGCAAGGAGTAATAAAGAACCCGAAGCCCCGCAGTGAACGCTGGCTGTCGACCTCTGTACCGCAGAGTCAATGGAACAAAGACATAGCTAAATATGGTTCGGCAGAATATTTAACTAACAACCTACTCGTAAGTAGCAAGAGCTTTACCTAATTTGTTTGACAAATAAAATTAGTATAAAGAGGTCTCTTGTCAATTTTGTTTGTTGATTGTATTCGTTGTAAGTATTGACCCGATTGCTTAATTTTTTATAAGTAGGTACCTATCTCAGATATAAGTGGTGTTAATTTTTTTTTTTTTTCAAACAACAATCTATATTTAACTCATAAAACTATTTCTCCCTTTTTAGGCAAACACATTATCTACAAGTATTGGATTGGTATACTTTTTAAAATACATTTTAAATTAGACTACTAGTATATTAAAATTAATTAATTAAAATAAGTTGCGTACAAATTCGAGTCGGTCATCATGTTATTGATAAAAGGTTAATTTTATTAATTAATAAGAATAATATTCCACAACGCCGTCTAGTCCCAAGCTAAGCAGAGCTTGTGTTATGAGTACTAGACAACTGATAAACATACTTATATATTTCTAAATACAAACATATAGATACCTAAATTACACCCACACACAGAACAAATAATCGTGCTCGTGATTTTTAATTTGGTTGTATGATTCTAGTATTTTTTTCTGCTGCATTGGGTTAATTACATTATTTTCTTGTGTTCCACAGAACCCAGTGTTGTTTGAGGAGACGTCTCGGCTGATACCTAGCAATGCCGTGTGTGTGGAAATAGCTCCACATGGACTACTGCAGGCCATCCTCAAGCGATCCCTGGCGGCAGAAATTTGCCATATCCCTCTCACCAGTCGAAGTCATCCAGACCCCGTGCTTTTCCTACTTCAGGCGGTTGGCGAGTAAGAAAGTTTCTAATATTAGACTATATAATTGCATAACTAGCTACACTAATTCAATCCCTTATTAAATAATTGACAGGCCTGGCCCAACGTGCGAACAACGTAAATATTGGAAGTGATAAATAAATAAGAAAAACCGAACTGATTATTGATAAAAGTAAACAAAAGGGCGAAGACAATAATTGACTATTATTTTTATTCCAACAGTTTGTACATGCACGGATACTTACCAGAGGTGCAAGCGTTGTACCCGAAAGTGGAGTTCCCTGTGTCAAGTGAAACGCCTATGCTGTCGCATTTAGTCGAATGGAACCATGGTGAAACATGGTAAGGTTAAAACAATGCAGATACATAAACTCATAAATTATTTTCATGAGAAAAGGCAGAAACTAAAAACCGGCCAAGTGCGAGTCGGACTTGCGCACGAAGGGTTCCGTAATGTCCGTAGCAAAAAACGGCAAAAAATCACGTTTGTTTTAAGGGAGCTCCAATTTTTTTTTTCTGTTTTTAGTATTTGTCGTCATAGCGGCAACAGAAATACATCATCTGTGTAAATATCAACTGTCTAGCTATCGCGATTCTTGAGATACAGCCTGGTGACAGACGGACTGACGAACGGATAAACAACGAAGTCTTAGTAATAGGGTCCCGTTTTTACCTTTTGGGTACAGAACCCTGAAAATTGATACTTGTTACGATCCTTCTTTTGCTTTGTTTACATTAGTACATATACTCCAAACTTGCGTTAAGTTCATAACTTAAAGAAATCAATTTCGTACATGCGTAAATTAATTCGAGTTTAAAAAAAAGTACTTTATTTTTCATCTTTATCTTTACAAATCGATAGCGTTTCATGTACCGAATCGACCCTCTGCGGGATTAAAACGACCAAAATTTAACGGTGTATAGTATGTATGTATTTAGAAATATATAAGTAAGTATGTTTATCAGTTGTCTAGTACCCATAACACAAACTCTGCTTAGCTTAGGACTAGAGGACATTGTGTGATAGTTGTGGAATATTAAAAAAAAAAAACACTTGTCCTACAGACGATAAATACTAAACTATTATTCATCAATAGGAACTTTACAACTTTCAACGGTGGAAAGAAGCGAGCGGCTGCATCCTGCCAGTTTGTGAAGTCCATCCATGATGACGAATACAGCTACTTGCGAGGTCACGTTGTTAGAGGTACGAAACAAATTGCTAAACCTTGGAAAGTCCAATGTCAATGGTATAAAAATTATGACAAGGGCATGACAATAAGCTACACAAATACACTTGATGTATAGCGGGTGTTAATGCACCCGTTAATTGTAGTCAGTCTTATGTGTTTCGATCCAGCGTGGCTACTTGAGCTAGACCGAAGAAACTAGTGACATTGCTATTTACATCACGAATTTACTGACAAGAGCCAATTTATATTGAGTATTTTGATAGAAATTACGTGTGTGTAATTAGTGGGTCCTACTGAAGAAACAAAGGAATGTCACCAGTTTTTTTCGATCTATCTCGAGTAGCCCCGCTGGATCGAAACACATGTCAGTCTTGGTAACCTAACGCAACTTTATTATACTGTTTTTCAGTTTTAACGGTTTAGGTAGGTTTTATTTATTTATTTATTTAATCTTTTTGCACTAGCAAAAAACTATGTACAAAGGCGGACTTAATGCCTTAGGCATTTTCTACCAGTCGACCTTAGGGTGGTGCAGAAACACAACATGGTAGGTGCAACTTATGGTAAACTAGATAAGAAAAATACAATAACAAATATATACGTAAATACATACATACAAATTAACAAAAATATTATGAAAAACGAATCCAACAAATCAACGCTGTGATGATTACGCCAACTTCCTGCGAATAGGTGTGTGTGTTTTAATAAAACAAGTTCCACTAATTGGCCCATGTGACAGTTTAGAAACATAATCGCCGCGTACACCAGTTAACATTGACCTTTAGCTTGCAAGTATTATGAATGTAAAAAAAAATCTAATGGCTTCTTGAATTTCAGAGAAGCTGTGCTATCCATTTGCGGCTGCTCTGGTAGCTGCGTGGGACACCCTCGCGATGCACTTAGAGGTTGTCAAACGTCACGAACCAGTACAATTCCGTGATGTGCATCTGTATGCTCAGCCCATGCTGCATGACCAGCGACCACTGAGGCTCAGCGTCTCCCTGCACAGGGGGAGCGGAAAGTTTGAGGTATATTTAATATAATCAACTAGACCCAAACTAAGCAGAGCTAGTGGTATGAGTACTAGACAACTTATAAATTACACCCAGACACAGAACAAATGATCGTGCTCATCACAAAAACATTTGTTCTGGGTCAGAATTTTAACTCAATCGGTGTTATGTTCTCCTAACTGGTCAAAATGTACTGAACTTGGTTAATTCCTTTCGCGATTTCAGGTTTGGTTCCATAGTAAAAGTTGTTTGTTATCATGACTACAATCACGTGTTTAAGTATCTTTCACTAATTACCAGTCACCCTATATAAAGGTCATAGCCATAGAAATTTAAAAATCTCCTTTCTTATATGGTCATAGCTCATTAGACCCACCTGACAGCCGCTCAATACCAACTCATCGCTCGGTGTCCACTCGTTGTCGACAGGTAGTCCGCGGTTGGATGCCGCATGTCAACTAGTAATCGTCAAGTGGTGCCTAGGTTGACAACGTGTTGTTAACCAATAAACGTCACGTAGCCAACGCGTAGACGTTGCGTTGTCCGCAAATAGAACAGTAGTATATCAAAGAATGATAAGAAAGGGTGCGGTGTGTCGTCAATGCATCGTCTTCCAGTGTGAACCACTCGCAGGCAGCACACGATCCATTAGGGACCAGCGCGTGGGCATCGCAAGGTAAGCGTGCGAGCAACGGGTGACCACCGAATTGTCAGCCTGCGGGCGTTGCGGTCCGGAGTGGATGTACTGAGCGTCCATAGTACGAAGTATAACTAACTGCTCGAGGCGTAGTGGTGCTGCTCAAGTGTCAGGTGGCTCTAATAAGATTAGATCTTAAAGGTGCACTATCCCTCTTATATATTATCCAAACAACTCTGCCAAGCCTTTCCGGAACGACAGACTTTTTATAAGAAACTCATTGCTTGGCCAATTTATCTTTAACAGATCTTGAACGAGAACTCCAGAGTGGCTTCAGGTTACATTCGAAGTGCTTTGAACAAGGTCGTGACAAAAAATAATGATACTGACATGGTTCTCAGTTCTAAAGACATTTACCAACTGCTGGAAGATAGGGATTATAATTACAGGTTAGTTACAAGATGGCATAAGAAACCCTAACTGTATCTTACGCAAATGATTTAGTAGGACCCATTACTGTTCAGCTGGAACAGAACGGTAAAAAGTAAATAGTAGTAGCATAATCAACCTTTTAATGATCCCACTGCTGGGAGTTAAGCTTGCTCTCCAGGAAAAGGAATGGGCCATAGTTCACCACGCGGACCCAGTGCAGATTGATAGATCCGAGTTCTTGGTTCTAAGACAAGGCTGTTTCCTAACTAGGTTTTCCTTTACCGTTTTGAGAATAGTGGTGATGAAATAAAGAACACAAAGAAATGCGCCTGGCTTGACCTAAAAAAATCGTAAGCTATGGCCATTACTACTGGGTCACCACTGAACACTGCATCCGCGATGCGTTCGAGTGAGACCAAAGAGAATTAGAGGGACATTCAGGTGCATTAAATGATCTCACCTACATGCATGAACATACAAAACGAATTTAGATTTCTACAATCTACATTTCTAGAAGGTTTTCCGTATATATTGCAATTTATGAAACCATTCTTCTTCATTGCAGCGGCGAGTTCGTAAGTGTGGAGGCTGCAAATGAATCCTTGAGCCAGGCAGCGCTGGTTTGGCAAGGCAACTGGGTCACGCTTATTGACGGCTTGCTGCAGATGAATATGCTGCGACAAGTACACGATGCAGTATCCCTGCCCACACAAATCCGGAGACTAGACCTCAATCCCAGAAAGCATCTTCAAGATGCCTACAGCTTGAACGGGAAGACCGTTGTGAACGCTGACTTTTCTTATATCCACGATTTAACTACGTGAGTACTACTTATAATATTGTGCCCGTAGGCTTATAATTTATATTTCTTTGTATATGCTCTTTGGGTATTTTAAAATTACTTGAAGTTTAATTAGTTTATAAAAGAATTAAACTCTATAGTAACTTTTATATTATACAATTCATGTACACACTATAAACCCCAAATTTTTAATTAGTGCACAAAAAAATGGGGCTCAATCAGTACCCGTTACTGATCATATTTGTGTAGTCAAAAGTACAAAAAACGAAATCCCAAAATTGACCACAAAAATTTGTCATTATTGGTAAATTCATAATTGAATCATAATTCATAACAACTACTACTAAAAAATACTAAGCGCAGTGTTTTTCCATTTTTATTGACATTCTTTCATTCATAAAAAATAACCTGTACAATGTTTCCATAAATTGAGTGAGATTTTGGGATATAAACAAACGCTCATAACTTTGCTGTTTATGAATATTATGCATTGAGACTTTACTTAAATAATAACAAGACCTTTTCTAATAAGCCCTTTAAGTATTTGCCATAATTAAAAAATAGTGGTGTATATATAACTAATTGATTATAATTTATGGTATACTTAGCAGAAAATAAATGAGTTTCGCTTACTTTTCAAAATAGTGTTTATTTTAACTGTATAATTTTTGCGCATATAATATTTCAGATGTGGAGGAGTTACTCTACAGAATATTAAATACCGCAACCTGCCTCCCGTCAGTCAAGACAGCAACAGAGTGGACCTAGTTGTACCACCTGCACGAGGTACAAGCGTAAGTGGTTTTATGTTTACTTTAACATAAGATACTCATATACTTCTATATTAAAAGTCACTACTCTGATTAGGTGTACATTATTGTAGTTACATGTTGTATACAGGGTGACTGATAATTAGTGAACGGTACTCAAACACGTGATTGTAGTCATGATAACAAACAACTTCTACTATTTGTGTTCGCCTAATTGGTCAAAATATACTGAACTTGACTGATTTTTTTCGCGATTTCGGGTTTGGTCCCATAGTAAAAGTTGTTTGATATCATGACCAAAATCACGTGTTTAAGTATCGCTCACTAATTAACAGTCACCCTATATATTTTATTACAGAAATCAACGCGAAGTGTGCAGCAACAAGTACGTCTAAAGAAAGCAGTAACATTGGAGTGTTCGCAAATCGGTGATCTTAATTCCCTGCACTATGTCGAAGCTCGTCCCTTACAGCCGACAGATTTGGCAGTAACGGTATGTACTACGTGTTGATATTGCGCATTGCAAACCTAAATTCCTTGACTTTTTCCAAAGGTGTTAACAAAGTCACTATTTGTACTGCTTTTTGTTGCTAGCTCTGTCATAGTTGATATCATATCTTTTTGCAGATATTTGCACGGTTTTCATTCACACAATCGTTTACATTTTGTTCTTCTTCTTCTTTGTATTTTATATTTTCTCTGTTTTCAGCTGTTTAGGATGTCTGATCAAAACAATCAATCAGTGTCGCCCAAATACCCGGTCCTCTACCTTCTTTATCTAGTCTGCCCGGTCCTCTACCTTCTTCATCTAGTCTGCCCGGTCCTCTACCTTCTTTATTTAGTCTGTCCGGTCCTCTACCTTCTTTATCTAGTCTGCCCGGCCCTCTACCTTCTTTATCTAGTCTGCCCGGTCCTCTACCTTCTTCATCTAGTCTGCCCGGTCCTCTACCTTCTTTATCTAGTCTGCCCGGTCCTCTACCTTCTTTATCTAGTCTGCCCGGTCCTCTACCTTCTTTATCTAGTCTGCCCGGTCCTCTACCTTCTTCATCTAGTCTGCCCGGTCCTCTACCTTCTTTATCTAGTCTGCCCGGTCCTCTACCTTCTTTATCTAGTCTGTCCGGTCCTCTACCTTCTTCTTCTAGTCTGCCCGGTCCTCTACCTTCTTTATCTAGTCTGCCCGGTCCTCTACCTTCTTCATCTAGTCTGCCCGGTCCTCTACCTTCTTTATCTAGTCTGCCCGGTCCTCTACCTTCTTTATCTAGTCTGTCCGGTCCTCTACCTTCTTCATCTAGTCTGCCCGGTCCTCTACCTTCTTTATCTAGTCTGCCCGGTCCTCTACCTTCTTTATCTAGTCTGCCCGGTCCTCTACCTTCTTCATCTAGTCTGCCCGGTCCTCTACCTTCTTTATCTAGTCTGCCCAGTCCTCTACCTTCTTTATCTAGTCTGCCCGGTCCTCTACCTTCTTCACCTAGTCTGCCCGGTCCTGTGCCTTCTTTATCTAGTCATCTTTTAGCTTTTTGGCATTGCTTGAAGACAAACAATTTTATACTTAGTTTGTATTTACAGGTTCACTACGCCGGGCTCGGCATGTCTGACGTGAAGAGAGCGACCGGCGTGATGCCGTGTGAATCTAATTTATACGGGATGGATTACAGTGGCACCACTGCAAGGCAAGTATTTACATTAAGGCATAAAAAATAGACAGTTTTATCAGGATTTAAAATAAAGGTGTGCTAATTATTTAATTTTATTTACTCATTATTAATTTGCTTATTTAGTATTAATGAGTATTTACGGGCCCCAATAAAATCATTGTAGCTGTTTCATGACATTATGAAAAAAAAAAAGTCTTAAATATACATTCATCAATTTTTGCCACACACCTAATCAGCATCAAATTAACTTGTTTACAAGGAACTAGAGCGGACCTAGAATTGCACCCTGTGGTACACTTCATTACACCGGCAACTTAGAGAACTTTACATATTGAACATCCACATACCTACCTGGCACAATAAGAAAGAAAATATATTTCTGAAGAAAAAAGTTTTTCAGTTTTCGATACAATAGTGGTTGAAATTGTGAGTAAGTGTGCCTTGGCAAATGCAGTCAAATGCTTTTGAAAGATTACTGAACAAATAATAGGCATAATATAATATTATGGGATAGGAGACCAAAATGGGTATACCTTAGCCGTAACCTTTGTTGCTAACCTTTTTTTACGTAGAAAACCATCAAATGACATATCCTGCTCTGAGTGGACCAAGAGGGAGTGTCAGACGTTTGCTGACTAAAACCCACAGTGTTTTTTCACTTGTCTTTTGCAAGGACCATGGTAACTCTTTCGGAAAATTCCGCAGCCTTGGCAAGCATCGACCCTAACGGGCCCAAACATCTTACTGTCATCTCTTTGAGACATGCGTGGAGTCTACTGCATCAATGCGCTGATCTATTGCTCGTCATCCGCACGCCCGCGCCTACGGGAGTAGGGAATCATTCTGCGGCTCTCGTTACCCGGGGTGTCACAGCTTGAGGCTTGTCTAATCCTTTACTCGCATTACTACTTTGCAGATGGAGGTGACCGATTCCCATTTCATCTCGTTCCTTACCATTGAACTAGGTCTGGACACCAAAGGCCCTTTGTTATTAACTTGTTGTGTATATTGAAGTTTATGTTTAATTCAACAGTGGCGAGCGCGTGATGGGTCTTGTGCACTCTGGCGCAGCGGGCAGCGTGGTGCGCGCATATTCGGAACTACTATGGCCCGTTCCAGCGCATTGGAGCCTTGAGGACGCTGCCACCGTACCGCTCGCCTATGTGCATGCACTCTACTGTCTCGTGAGTATCACATACATACAAGTGCAGGCAGTTGGCAATGCTGTTGTGTTTTAAACAGATGTCGATATTATTTAATAACTTATAGTTAATATTAAATTGCTACTTCAAGATTAATAAAGTCCAAAAACCAATCATAATCATAATTTTAAGCTTTACCAGAAAAGGCACTGGAGCTTTAATTTATACAGTCTTTCTTGTTCTGTTTTGTAAGGTAAGAGGTAAATTTCGTCACTTTAAGTATACCACTACAAGTATCCTTATCTTTTCATATACTGCTTCAATTAGATAATCAAGGGGAGAATGTTACCTAACAACGATGTGCTGGTGCATGGAGGCGCTGGCGCATTGGGACAGGCAGCCATTGCCATTGCGATTGCGTACGGATGCACAGTGTTCACCACAGTCAGCGAGTCTCGGAAAAAGAAGTTTTTGCAGAAACTGTACCCTGAGTTAAAAGGTAATTCAGTCATTCGTTTGATGTCGATGCATAAGATCACGTTAACTTTGCCAACTAGTAAAGATTGCAAGTAGTAATAGATATAGTTCGAAACATATATCGGTTTACAGTATAGTTTTGCAACGATTTATATCGATATGCCTTTCGAACCGTTAAAAACTGCTGGTAGATTCAGTTCTTTACCGCCAGTATCGATTTAAGCTTCGATTATACCATTCTTTTATAACAACTTAATAAGCGAGAAAATATTGCTGTATCATAATTTAATGGTGTTTAAACTTTTTGTTTGCTTAATACTAACAATTATTTCAGATGAACAAATCGGAATCTCCCGCGACAGTAGTTTTCTAGATAATGTTTTAATGGCAACAAATGGAAAAGGTTGTGAAGTTGTCCTGAGTGGCGTTAAAGGGCAATCCAAAAATGTAAGTGTTATATTTACTAGTGTTCCATCCTCTGTATGGGTGTTTAATAAGTTTGGCCTGACCGTAGTAAAAACCACGGTAAAAACAAAAAAAAACATACCAAGTCGGTCGAGCTAAAATTATCAATTTTATAAGTGTGATATGGATTTCCCTATTTTTTCCTTTATAACAGTGTACAAACCAAAAAAAAAGAATTATTCAAATCGAACAGCAATCGATTTTTATATAGGTCTTTGGTTACTACTCCGTTCCTATTGGTCGTAAGTCTTCGATAAATGGACTATCCAATACTAAACAAAAAAATACTGTAAACCAGTAGCTTCTGCGTTTAGCAGGTTCAAACAAAAAAAAATCTTTTTATAATAAAAAACTAAGAATAAAAATTTTTAGTATTCACTATTGACACATTGTTCTGTAATTTATTTTTTCAGACCTCTCTTAAATGCTTAGCGTTTTCTGGAATATTCGTCGATACAGTTCAACTTCAGGATGGTGAAGAATACGAATTAGGAATGTTTTTCATGACTAAACAGAGGTCGTATGTCGCAACCGACTTGTCATCTCTATTCACGCAACAAAAATATAACGAAATGAAATATCTGCAAATGCTGATGACCGAGGGTATAGTTCGCGGCTACGTGCGTCCCCTGTCACGCGTATCGTACGCGCCGAAGGACGTTGCGCGCGCTTTCCAATTGCTCGCGACTAGCAGGCATCGTGGCAGAGTGCTGCTGAGGATGCAAGACTCTGTGCTCAACGCGTACCCCAGGTAATGTGTTGGCATTGTTACACTGGGGCTCCACATTCTGGTATCTGAACCCTTTTAATGAAATCGGACATTCAAATCGATAATGTTCACTTTCTTTGGTAGCTGATCAAAATAATTTAGTTATTTGGTATACCAATTATAATTTTGCATTCATGACATATATTTTTCAAGAACATTGCGTAAAATTGAGTTGTTTTCTTTTTTAGAATAATATGCAGTTCTGATGAGAGTCATTTAATGTTCTGGGATAACGGCGCTCTTGGAGTTCAACTAGCTGACAAATTAGTACAACGCGGAGCTAAAAAAATATATATTTGCTCTTCAATTTTCAATCAGTACCAACATTATAAAATAAGGTAAAATATATACGTAAATCTATCACAAACATTTGATCAAAGTATTTGAAAAAACTTTTTTTTTCTTTTCAAGATCTTGGCAAAAACTTGGCGTCAAAGTGGTAGCTGTAGAAAAAAATATTGATGCAAAGAATACAATTTCTGCTGTAATTAACGATGCTAGTAGACTTGGAATAATTGAAGGCATTTGCGTAGCGATAACCAATGTATCTGACAATAAACACGAGAAAAAGCTGTCAACATTTATAAATTCTTTAGATGATGCATCAAGATCTCTATGTCGTGACCTGAAGTAAGTACTGATTTTGATTATTTTTTATTATTCCAAACGACTGATTTAAGTGTTTTAGGCTAAGAACTCACGAAGTGGTTTTCATCCGCGGTCACCGCGCATGCGGGCCCACAGCTTCTGTAGAATGCAGATATTATAATAATAATAATATTCTTTATTGCGCGTAACAATGTGACTCATTCAGTGTTAGTAACAATAAAAAATAAAAATAAACTTATAACTATGTAAAAAATTTGAGCGTCTTCAAATTAGCCGCAAAGTGACGCGCTGCTTTGTTAATCCATACAAATTAAAAACGCGTGACTGCAGCGCGACAGCCGCGGATTTCTTGACTTACACAAAATAACAGTTACGATTTCTTAGGTTTCTTATTTTTTCCAAAACCTTGTTTCGCTTTAATAGTAAAGAGCGTCTTCAAAGGATGATGTCAGGGTTTCTATGAAATCTGAGTCCACCTTCCAATAGCTATGTTTGTTACATCGTTGGATAAGCAATTTTGAGCTGAATAACAGTTACTAGGTATGGCACCAAGTTCCAAATTATAATCCATTCAGAGTTATTCAAATGGCTCTTTTTTTTACAAATGTAATTAAATGAAGCCGGTTTTTTAAGTCGCGCGACGGCTGCGTAACCGCACAAAACTGCGGTCTCATGAAAGAAATAAAGCAGCGGTTTCCTCTACCGCGGCGGGCGCGGTTTAAAACCGTTTCGTGAGTTGTTAGCCTTGTCAATGATGTGGCCTAATTTATTTTGATCTAGGTACTAAAGTTTTTGTTTGTCTTTCATATGGGTTCGAGTTAATTTGCAATAAAGGTTATTGCAAATTCACAATAGAATCTATTGCTCAATTAGTATTCACTTTGATGAATGTTTCGTAGGTATTTCGCAGTGGTATCAACCGTGACTTCTGTGGGGCAAGATACATGTATATCTAGAGCAAAGTGCGGCTTTACAGCAACGTGCTTGGACCTGTCTGGTTTGAGCAAAGTAAGTTAATTTATAATGATTAGTGGTCGACCTTTCTCTCTTACGCGACTGGCCTGTTGGTCTAGTGATTAGTGGCCCTGACTGCTATGCCGGAGGTCGTGGGTTCGATTCCCAGTCAGGACAAATGTTTGTTGATGAGCACGATCATTTGTTTTGTGTCTGGGTGTAATTTATCTATGATATGTATGTATTTAGAAATATATAAGTATGTTTATAAGTTATCTAGTACCCATAACACAAGCTCTGCTTAGCTTGGGACTAGACGGCGTTGTGTGATAGTTGTGGAATATTATTATTATTATTCCATTTATTTACATTATTCATACATTTTTAAATATATCTTAACAAAAAGATTATAAAAAAAAAACATTTAAAAATATAAAAAATAGTAGCCCACCGGCATCGGGATCAGGATATCCAAGCTGCCGCTTATTATTATTATTCGATACGTCTGTACAACTTAAGTGACCTTGGAAAACACTTAAGCGTCGTACTGTTTAGTACGCGGCAAATAAGTTGAATTATTTGCTGTGGTTGCGGGTGGCCCCCACTTCGGTTGGAATTCGAAAATCAGTTACTGCGCATTCAATGTCGACCGACATGATGGTTCGACTTGTGTGACGAGGAATATAAATGATTTTCAGATCTCAGTCGAAGCGCCGCTGCGCGTAACGGTGTAGGGTGGTTCAACTTATTTGCCGCGTAGGTACTATCCTATCGTGTGTACGAAATTGATCTGCCAAAAGATCTCTATATCTTCGTTTGTCTGAAGATCTACCTAAAACGATTTTTTTTACGAAAACGTTGTAATTTTTGGGATTTGTGTAGATAAAAACGTACGATAATGTAAAAGAAGCGCGCGATGGGAATTTGTGTGTCTGCTATTTTTGACTGGGGAGGCAGGTATTATAAATAATAATTTTATTTATTTAAAGACAACATGGACCCGATGGTTAGTTAAAAAAATTTATCAACTAATAAAGATTTTGGCGGTGTTATTTTTTTAATTGATTTCATACTGAATTGATAAATAAAGGATCTGTTCCGTAAACAACGAACAAAAATCAAATTGATTGGAAAATTTTGAAAATGTTATTTAAAACAGTTTAAAATAAATTGTTATTCTATGACGCAGAATTACATTCGAATTTTGAATTACATTCGGATTGCATAACTTAGCAGTTATGCAGGAATTAAATTAGAATGTAAATCACTACTCATTTTGCTTGATTGATATACGCGTAAAACGATAAATTACATGCATGTGTATTATGTTTATTTGTAAGGCAAGTTCACATGACTTGGCGGAGGCACTGGAGAGAGCTCTGTGCAGCAGCTCGCCTGTACTGCTAGCGCAGCCAGCGCAGACGCCCACGCCTGAAATGTTTAAGCAAATCACTGAACTGGCCGGTAAGAAAGTTAATTTCATCTATCGAATACGTAATAAGTCTCGCTGCCGCAAGCGCGACTACTGAGTGTGGAGTGCTAGATTCCATTCCCAAGTTGGGATAAAAGTGTTATTAGGATTTTTCTATTAAGAATTTCTTTGGACAACCCAAAGTTTGGAAGTTGGTGGTCCGCTGTGTTGTGGAGCCGTTGCTCCTACTCGAGATATCATTTTTCGAAACAGCAGTAAAAAATATACTCATAGGATAACAGCCAGATAATTTATTGCATTTGTCGTATCAGGCTGGACGCTAAGTGACCCCCACGTTACGAGTTGCGCGTCAACCCCTGTCTATTTATTTTATTCTAAGTGTATTGAAAAACGTCGTTTAATACAAGTCGAAATTTGTCACTACAGCCTTCGGCTCCATAACACAGAATACCACCCCAGTCGCTATGACAAACTTACTATTAAACAACACTACCGAAACATCGAGAACTTTTGTGGAAAGCAGAGGAGTAGGCATGCAAACCGATACTTAAACACGTGATTTTAGTCATGATAACAAAAACCTTTTGCTATGGAACCAAACCTGAAATCATGAAAAAATCTGCCAAGTTCAGTACGTTTTGACCAGTTAGGCGAACATAAATGTACTAAACTTAGCAATTTTTTTTCTTTTGGTCACTAATTGCCAGTCACCCTATTATAAATACAGCTAGCCTACATCATAATTTATGTTTCAGGAATAAGTGATCCACAAAACATTAGTCCTGACGTTACCTTGCAAGAGTTAGGAATGGCAGATTCAAAAGTACCATTAGTTTCTTCCTTCCTGAATATTGTGTATAATATATCTTTGACGACAGAATCAATATCACAACTGACCCTGAACAAGTAAGTTTAAAAGAGCAATCTTATTGCTGAAACGAACCTAAGACTATTTTGGTTACTACTTTAGTTCAACAGCATAACTAACATAACTATACCAAACCTTCTGTAGGGGTCCAGCAGGGCCGAAGCCTACTGGGGCCAAAGGTTATGTGAGACTGTCACCAAAGGCCCCAGGATAAAGGCAAGGAATGGAAAGGTAGGTTTTTAGTCAGTAAAAGTCTGACACTGTTTCCCGCCCCACCCAAGGGCGGGATTCGTCATTGGATGATTTTACCTACGTTAAAAAAAAAAAAAAAAAAAAAAAAAATAAATAAAAAAAAATACCAAACCTTGCAATTTCTTCGAATTACGGAGGTCAACGGAGGTCATGGTTAATGTCAGGGGCGCCGGCTTTTAGAAATCCTCATGGGTGCTCATGATCATTTGAAAACTCGAAAAAGTGGCGATGTGTGAATAGACAAATGCACACTGATCGATCGACAAATAAATGTACTACTTACATATTGTTTTGTAAAAATATAACTAGATTTGTGTTGGTTTGGGAATCGAACCCGCGACCCTAGCGCCACAACCGGCGCTCTAAACCACAGCGCTAAACGGGTCATCGGATAATGATAAAACGCTGATCTGTTTCTTGATGTCTATTATCAGGGGTACTCGGCACCCACTTGTAGCGACATCTATGGTGTCACATAAGAACTAATCCTGCATCGTGCAAGTAAAGTTCTCCGCACGATTTGAACATGTAGAACAGCCCGAAATCATGTATCGGGCAGCAGCCCACCAGACATAACACCCATCTGGTCGGAGGATCCTTCCTTTCCAAAGGAGGTTTGCAGGACTTTACTCTCTGTTTTGTTTCTGTTTTTTTTACACTGTTTATTTCTCATGGGTCCTCGGGGTTCGAGCACCCACGGAGTCGGCGCCCCTGTTTAATGTTACACTACATTAACAGTATTAAATATGATAAATATTTTAAAACTTTACGTGAGGTATAGTTTAATAAATGAACTACACCTACACACTGAAACAATTTTTTTTCTATAATACCCACTGAAATAATTTATTTATTTGTCTAGTAACGCATACAATTGAACAAATGGTAATAAAGTAAATAATGACAAAATGATAGAAAAGGAAGTTAGTGATAGTATGACGGGTGACAAGATAGAGTGGAAGAAAAAAACTTGTTGCGCCGACCCCAAGTAATATGGGATAAGGGCAGGAAGAAGAAGAAGAATGTCAAAATGATCAAGCTAATACTATAACTATTAAATTCTATTTTAGAATACACGAACTGGTGGAGTCTGAATCAGATATAATTCCTGATAATATTTCTGGATTAGCATTATTCTTTTCCACCGTTGTAAAGGATGAACTGCTCGCCACCGCTGACATGGTCGTGGTGCCAACTCTTTACAAAGACATCGCTTTGGTGAGTTCACGTTCTTCCTTTTCATTAACAATTTCAAAATATCTCAAGATAATTTAAATCGCATAGCGAAAGAGAAATTATAACACCCGTATTTATAAAGAAGTAATTAATTGTTACTTATCAATTTATAATTATGGCATTACTTGAGGTTAAATAGAACACAAATTGGTACTAAAGTAGTTACTTTTACTCAAGTAATTACTATTGGTTGCAAATACTCGTAAATATAGGTGTTACACCCATATTTATAAACAAGTAAAACTTAATTCTTGCGAAAAATTTAAATTTTGAATGATGATTTCAAACGTCAAGTAATGACTTAATACGATTTTACTTAGTAACAAGTAATTACTTCTTTATAAATACGGGTGTTATTCGATTGTGATTTGCTTGTAAAATGCCAATTGGAGAAGTGGGTTTAATTGGGTTTTTTATTATTGTTATTGATAGGCTCGCGTTTGACCACTATCTCACCTGGTGGTTTTCTACATTACGTATGTATACGTGTTATTCACTGGAAATGGATACAAATGAAAATTGTTTTCAAAAATTTTTTTTTATAAGATTGTTTTTCCTCTTCCCTCAGTCCAGTGATGAGTTTGACGTAAAGAAAAGATATATGTGCATAGTACCGGGTATGGAGGGCCACTACGAGAGGTTCCGCGTGCTGTGCGAGCGCCTCAAGCTGCCGGCGCTGGTGCTGCAGCCGGGCCTCGATCGTCCTGCAGAGACTGTGCAGGAAACTGCCCAGAGATATGCACAGGTATAGTATATTTTGACACAAGTATGCAAAGATTTTCATAGCAGCCGATGCGGATAACTTTCTATACATTTATGAAAACATAATTAAGTCAATATTAAAACATAATATTTACTAAAGTGGGAATCCGTTGGATGCGAGACGCACATGATCGGTCATTGTGGCGACACTTGGTGGAGGTCTATGTCAAACCGTGGACGTATTGTGACGACGTATGAATATTCCGTCATGATATCATTCATGTTAAAAATCTAACTTCTATGGGCAAAATATTTTTATTAAATCTTTTCAAAGAATCTCTCCAACCAGCCTCTATACAAAGTTTCATGCGTCTGAACCCCAAGACTTTGACCGGTGTGGTGTCCAGGAAGTCCCTCGTTTTGAGCGCTGAGTGCGCGGGTGCATTGTCACGGTGAAGCAGTACCCCGCGGAGCCCGGTCTTCGGCCGCTTGTTGCTCATTGCAGACAAAACTTCTGGCAGGCATTTTGTGGTAATGGAATTGGAATCAGATACCCCGTCAAAGTGAAGAAACAAGCGATCAAAATTTTCCTTGCGCTTCTCGATCGCTTCACTTTCTTAGGCGTTGGTTCGTTTTGTAACAGCCTAACTGTCGACTGACGCTTTGTTTCTGGATCGTATTGATAAATCTAGGATTCCTTACCTGTCACAATGTCGTAAAAGCGCCGAGACGAGCCTGCTTCAAATTTTTTAATCATATCACGACACCACTCCACACGGGCCTGCTTCTGAGCTTCAGTGGTTGTGCAGAACCGTCCTCACGTGAAAAGTGCTCGTGCAGAATCTTGTGGACGCTTCCCAAATCAATCTGCAGTGTCTGTCAAATCTCTTCGTATGTAATTCGCCTGTTTCCTTGAATTCCATTTTTTACTGCCAGCACACTTTCTTCCGTGACAGCCATCGTAGGACGAACAGTCTTTTGTTCATCTCCCAAAGTAAGGCGACCGCGCTTGAACTCGCTATACCAGCTGCAGATGATTTCTTTTGAAGGTCCTTCATCCATAAAAGCAATTTGAAGTTGATCAATTGACTTATCAGGTTTTAGGCTACATTTAAAAACGTAGAAAATCATCGCACGAGAATGTTCTTGATGCAGATCCATTTTTAAATGAGACACGATAATTTGATTTGGCTCTCGAAAAAATATGGAGGGAAATTCAAAATTCGAACAATGGTATTTTACTTTTAAGTGGCTATTGCCTTATACATAAAAACTGTTTTTTCGCAAAACTTTCTGAGTGGCCTGGTATATATTCCACAACGATCACACAACGTCGTCTAGTCTCAAGCTAAGCAGAGCTTGTGTTATGAGTACTAGATAACTGATAAATATACATACATATATAGGTATTTCTAAATAGATACATATCATAGATAAATAACACGCAGACACACAACAAATGATTGTGCTCATCACACAAACATTTTGTGTATTATTGTTTTTTTGTTTATTTGATTTTTTTTTAATTATCTGTGGATAAAATCTGTCAATACGGTATTACATTTGATTTAATCATGAGTAGACAAAAATATATTATAAATACTCTTCTTAATTTTATTCGACTTCGTAATGATTTACTTAATTACAGAAGTATAGAATTGGCGATGCTATGGGGAGTTCGGGGAGTTCTATCTCAAGCATTGTAGGTTTTTAATAATGCCTTTTTAATATAATATTATTTTTCAAAGAGATTAAATAGATACAATAGAGCGGTCATCAGAAGAATTGTCTTAGAAAAACTGTCATCCTATGTCATCTAGCTTTCAATAGTAAACATGCGAATTAGATTTGTAATTTATATGTTTTTACGCTATTTTCTAGAACTATTTGCGACAATTATTGAATTCTAATTAATTACAGAGTAATATACGAAAAATATTTACGAAAATAATTTAAAGTTAGGTCCAGTCGTCCACACATATAAGTGAATACCTAAATGAGAAAGATTTTTTTTTAAGTTAGAATATTTTCTTTGTTTTGTGTTTCATTGTATATTACTCTTATTTTAAAATTGTATTTAATGTATGTTCAATTTTAAGTCTTTTGCATGCCTATATGGTAAAATATGGCTGAACTTGTAATATATATTTTTATGTCATCTTTCATTGTTACCCATATTTGCAAAATAAAAGTATCTTTATCTTTTATCTTTACACTAGACTCAAAATCAAAATCAAAAAATCAAAATCAACTCTTTTATTTCAAATAGACCATTTACAGGCACTTTTGAAAAGTCAAAATGTCGGTCAGTCAAAAAAAAGTGAAGCTAAATTGCACGTTCCAAAGCGTAGATCTCTATGGAGAAGAACGTGCAAGAAACTCCATGGACACTCTTTTAAAATCATTTTAAGTGTTACAATAATCTTGGTTACATATTTCTTGTCGCTACAATTATGTGAGCACCATGTAGAAAAGTAGTGAGAAAAAAAAAAACTAACTAAAAATAGAAATTGAATTAAGCCACTGGCAGCAAAGAGATGACCAGTCTCAACTGACGGCGCCCGTTCACGAGCATGATGCGTGCCTCAACCCCACTCTGCTCAACCATTATGAAGGGAACAGAATGACTCAATAACACGCGCCACCATCAGCAAGACATTTGAGTGAGAATGACAAACTCTCAACTGCCATGCTCATTTAAGTCAAACAAATTATAACCTAGTAAAAATGCTCCATGGGACTTCACATTCACAAAAATTTGATAAAAGTGCTTCTACATTATACAATGCTAATGGTTCCAAATAAGAAAAATAAACAAAATAAGAGCATTAAAAGGTCATAAGCTTCATTAAAGCAATATCATACCATTTCGAAAAAAACAACATACGGAAAGGGTAATAGCATCTCTTCCAATATTTATAAAACTATAAAAAAACAAAAAACTAATTAGTAGGCAAAAGTGTTAGTGGAGCAGGACCAGCATTTAGCCAAGCATTTTTATCGAGGATATAATCTTCCACTTTATAATATGCCTGTCTACATAGTGTGCGTTTAATGCATGTTTTAAATTTGGATTCATTCAATTGAATAATCTCAAGTGGTATCTTATTATAAAATTTTACACAGCACCCCATAAAAGAATTATATACTTTAGCCAATCTGAATCGAGGTTGATCTAGTTTGTGCCTATTCCTAGTATTAAAATTGTGCCTGTCACTTATCTTAGTAAAAAGATGAATATTTTTCCGAACGTACATAATATTTTCATAAATGTATTGACAAGGTACCGTCATGATGTTTATATCCTTAAACAGTTCCCTTAGAGAATCGCACCTGCGAAGATTGTATATGGCTCTGATAGCTCTTTTCTGCAGAATAAAAATAGACTCTATGTCTGCAGCGCGTCCCCATAGCAAAATACCGTAAGACATGATACTATGAAAGTAGCTAAAATAGACCAGCCTCGCGGTATGTACATCAGTAAATTGACGGATTTTTCTGACAGCATATGCTGCTGAACTAAGCCGTCCAGCCGTGATGCTAAATGAGGACCCCATTGTAGCCTCGAGTCGAGCGTGATTCCCAAGAAAACTGTGTTTTCGACAAATTCAAGTTTCTCTTTGTTCAATACTATTTCCAAGTCATTACTTCTAACATTCGGTAACGAAAATCTTATGCACTTGGTTTTTTTCTCATTTAATACTAAATTATTAACAGTGAACCAGTTTTGGACTTGCTGTAGAGCGTTGTTTATGTCATCAATATTAGTGGAACGTCTATTGATCTTAAAAATTAAGGACGTATCGTCAGCAAACAATACTATATGTGGTTTTTTATTAAATAAATGTGGTAAATCATTAATATATACCAAAAAAAGGAAAGGACCCAATTGAGCCTTGTGGTACACCCATTTTGACCTTTAAACCCCGTGAATTGACACCATTTATTAGAACCTGCTGCTGCCTGTCATTTAAATAAGATTTCAACAAGCTTAGTGCAAGTTTACCTAACCCGTAATGTTCTAGCTTCAAAAGCAAGGTTTCGTGATTAACACAATCAAATGCCTTTGAGAGGTCACAGAAAATTCCTATCGCATCTTGGGCCTCTTCCCACGCTGCAAATATGTGTTTTAATAAGGTGACACCAGCGTCAGTCGTACAACGCCCTTTGGTGAAACCATACTGCTGATCGTGTAAGATTTTATTAGTATTAAAATGAATAAGCATTTGATCGAGCATAACTTTTTCAAATACCTTACTGAAAACCGGCAACACGGATACAGGTCTATAATTATTGGTGTCATTGTGCTCACCAGATTTAAAAAGAGGTATAACTTTACTAACTTTACTGAGCGACTTACTACTCCTAGGTAACAACTATCGGATCACGATTTTGTTCCTGTCTATTAATAGTCTATATTTGTATGTCTTTGGGTGAATTTCAACAAATGCCATTTTTTTTAACATATCGGTGAACTTTTTCATTTGTATTTTTTTTTGTATATTTTTCAGGTTTTATGTCATCTTTAGGATACTAAATATCCCCAAATTTAATATCATCAACGTATTATTGAAGACTAAGGAGAAAATTCAGTTTGAATTCTGGTTTCCACCGATATGACAAACCGGCAGCGATTATTTTTTCTGTACACCGATATGATAAGTTTATCCACCGAAATGATATACATATCCAGCGATATGATAAATCTATCCACCTTTGAACATCAAAAAGGAAATAGTTAGTAGGTGCCTATGTATTTTTAGAAGGGTTACTTATAACTGAAGATCTGAACTGTTTTGCCGTGTGTACACTTATAACATTGTAGCCTTCTAGGTTTAACAATTATTATTGTATTATATCAAAAGATGTATAACGTATAATTAGGGGAGGCCCGAATGATGCATTTATACATCTACTACCCAGTGGTGTCGTGGTAATGATTTTGGCAATCTATGTAGGTAAGTATGTATGTATGAATGTTTGTATGTAGGTATATATGTATGTATGTTTGTATGTTCCATTGTTTCTTTGTATACTTAACGAAATGACACGGGATCTACCGATATAATGAAATGACTCACCGAGATGATAAAATGATCTACCGATATGATAAAGCAATCCACCGATGCGCTGTTCATGCGCGTGATCATGAATCGAAACGACATTAGATATAAGACACCGATTGAATTTTTCGTATCATTTCAGTGTAAATTATCACATCGGTGGTAATAAAGACCACCGATTACAGCGATATGAGAACAGCGACATGAGAAATAACACACTTTTTAGAAAATTAAAAAAAAATGCATAATATCTAGGATAAATTCAATAACAGTCAATGAAAAAAATTAACTTACTACCTCTGTTAGATCCAAACAACAATAATAAAACAACTCATTACACTAGAAAAATGCAACTACCGATAATATAAAATAATTGTCCGGGGGCAACTGAAATGGCGTACTTACGTTATTGGTGCCATATGCAGCGATTTGACACACATCTGTTCTGACTGCGCAATAGCACACACTAACGAGGGATATAAAATTGGGGTGGGAACTCTGTCAGACTAGTCGATGTAAAGTTAGGTTCAAATTACTTTTGTCCAGCGATATGAGAACATTTTGCAAGACAAGTACGTTTGTGCCTCTCAGTAATAATAATCGTTAATTATGTAATAAAATATGCTATATATTAATAACAATACTAATATTCTATAAAATAGAATAAATTGTCTACTTAACTTACTTATATTTATTAGTATATAAGCTTTTTTGTTAGTAAAAAAAGTAGAGGGACAGCACCGATTTGATAAAATAGAAGTTTATGTATTTATTTATGTACCTATGTAATAGTCCTAGGCAAATTATATTTTTGCCTCAACCCAAAACTACCTATTGAATACTAAAGAAAATAATTCAGAACAATATTCCTTTTTTCAAATACTAATTTCACTGAAGACAAAAAAATAAGTCATTTGGGAAATTCACCCCTTTGTTATTTTTACTGTTTGCAGATCCTTACAAACAAACTTGGTGTTCAAAATAACTTCTACTTGCTGGGATACGAGACTGGAGTATTCGTGGCTCTCGAACTTGCTGCAATACTCGAAAACCATGGTAAAAACGTAATTTTCCAGATTAGTTATAGCTCCTGTTTTATTATAGTTAGTAGATTCATAAAAATTGTATTTTTCAGGTTTGACTGGGACAGTTTTTTGTCTTGGTGGTTCGCCAGACGACTTGCAAGAAACTCTCGAGGAGCAACTACGTGCCTACAAAACGGACGCACACCTTCAGGATTCCGTAATTCGTCACATGTCTAAGATGCTAGTTGGTGAAAACATAAGCAATCTGGATAATGTGTTGCGAGATGCTACCACTTGGTCGCAAAAAGTAGACGCGTGTGTGCGTGTCTTATTGGGGCGTTTGCAACACTCGGCCCAGTACGCTCGTGGGCTTATAGAAGCTGCTATGTCGAGCATCAAGCGCTCACGCAGCTATGTGGCACCAGCCCATGCGTTGCGCTCGCAGCTGGTGCTGCTGCGCGCCGCATCTGCAAATGTAACAGTTCCAGCGCCAATCTTACAGAAATACTCACAGCGACCGGTTGCTGTACACCAGCTACGCACGCCTCTATCTTTCATCTGCTACGATATGGAGTGTCAGGCCATCATTAACCGTGGTCTAGACGCTGAAATAAAAACGGAGTTTGAAACGAAGAACCTGTGCAAGGCTTATACTCTTAACACTTCTTCTTCTTAGTCGGTACACTCTTGTCAGAGTGGTCGTGGTCATCACTATGAGTCACGATGAGTAATCATCCCGGTCACACGGCGCCATTCATCGCGGACTGCAGCTTTCCGGGTACATTCGTAGACCGAGCACTTAGTTGCGGCCTTGATCTGGTCTGTCCATCTCATGGCCCACTCTTATCATTTACTCGTCTACAAAATAACTAGTTCTGATATTTTGAATATATAACATACTCTCTTTGTGATTATTTTAGTTTCATTTTATATCCCAAAAAAAATATTGACTCGTACTACAGTACTATTAGGCTAAGAACTTACGAAGCGGTTTTCACACGTGCCCGCCGCGGTAGAGGAAAACGCTATTTTATTACAAAACTCACGAGACAGCAGATTTACGCGGTTACGCAGCTGTTACGGTTGTGATTTTCGACCGCAAGCCTGGCGGCCGATTATCGCCAGCCACTGCGCGGTCGCCCGCCAACGGACCGCAGAGCGTGCGGGCGCAAACCGCCGAGGCGGTGGACGACCGCGGCCAGCGCGAATCTGCAAGTTGCCCGCCGGTGCAGTGGGAATTTTCTTTTTTTTTACCCGACTGCGCCAGAAGGAGGGTTATGTTTTTCGAGAGTATGTATTGTATGTATGTATGTATGTATGTATAATTGTTTGGCACGCTCTGCGACCTGAACGGCTCGATGGATTTTAGTTTGAGAGGTGTCTTTATATTTGTAATTACTTTGAAAGTGATATCGTAATAAAATAAAACTAAAAAAATAAAAAATGGTAATTTAAAAAGCTAAAAAACCCGACTGCTTTTCTGAGCATTCATGAAAAAGCCCTAAAACAAGAAAATCGTTGTACTCGATTGCACTTAACTATATAATATTTTAAATACTGGCAGTCGGGACCCATTCTAGAAAGTCAGCCGTCTAGTCAATAGATGTAGTAGAAGTAATCTGCAATGTAATATATGTAGGTATGTGCTCTCAATTCTAGAATGGGTCCCGACTACCAGTATTTAAAATATTATATAGTTAAGTGCAATCGGGTACAACGACTTTCTTGTTTTAGGGCTTTTTCATAAATGTTCAGAAAACCAGTCGGGTTTTTTAGCTTTTTAAATTATCGTTTTTTTTCAGTTGGGAATTGAGTTATCAGAGTTCCATAGTCTCAACAAGGAGTCATTATTGTTTCGCTAAGTTCATGCTCACGCTTACAGGCAATATAATGTTTTCCGCACTAGTACAGAAAAGTACGCGTTCTCTCCCCGCCATAATTTTATTACATTTATCGTACCAGGCTTGGCGCTTGTCAACCCCCACGAGGCGCAGGTCAACCCCCGTTTATTCATTTTTTCGTAAGTATATTGAAAAACGTAGTTTGAAACTCGTGCAAATTTGTCACTGTAGTCCTCGACTCCATAACACACTCGCCTACGGCTTGCGCGAATTCCGCCTCGGTGGCAATGACAAACTTTCTGCACCTGTATCAAAATTAAAGTGAACCAAACTCAATAATGTACTGCGTATGTTTAAGTTTGCAATTACTTGCTTATTCATGAATCATGATGTGATACGGATGCTTTTTCTGGGCCCAATGTAGACCAATTTATTAACATCTGTAGCCTGGCTGCAAGTCAGTGACATCTTTGGACAAGTCACTGACGTTGCTACCTAGTGACTGTTTAAACGTCAAGATTACCCCAATTACGAAGACTCCTCTTCTCAGATAAAATTTTCATATAGCTAACTTTGATAATATTAATCATAATATAGAGAAATTGGCCAGAAGTGGCTAAGAACAGAAAAGAGTGGAACAACGGAAGGGAGGCCTTTGCCCTGCAGTGGGACACAACGGGTTCATAATAATAATAGTACAGAAATTGAACTGGTTTGAACTGCTTTGCCCTTTAGATTCTGAAGAAGCTGTAGTTAAATTTTACAATGAGTTGGATGCTATCATTAAACAAGACACTCCCATTGCCCGTCTTAGGCCAATTAGCTGTCCTATATGGTTCTTTCGAGCTGTTATAACAATTTCTAAGAAAATGCAAAAGGCATGGGTCAAGTGGATAAAGTATGGAAGCATCTCTGATTATGAATCATTTGTCAGCTACAAAATACAGATTTAAAACTATATGTCATAAGTGCTGGCGGCGGCGATCTCTCGCGCCGGGCCTTGGTACAGGCCATGCTCCGGAGCGAGGAGAAGTGGCAGGCGGTCGCCTCCTTCTGCGAAGCAGTCATGATAGCAAAGGAGGAGGCCGACCACATCAGGCAACGGCGCGCACGCCGCCGCCGCCGCCGGTATAGCAAACTGTAGGGGCCCAGCAGGGCCGAAGCCTACTGGGGCCAAGGGTTAGATGAAAATGAACCCCGGGGCCATGGATCGAAGGCAATGAATGGAACAGGGTAGGTTTTTAGTCAGAAGAGTCTGACACTATTTCCCGCTTCACCCAAGGGCGGGATTTGTCATTGGATGATATTACCTACAAAATAAAAATATATATCATAAGTGCTTCATTTCGTACATTGGGTCTGTAGAGGTTTAAAGTTACGTACTGGCCAACAGGTGGTCGTAACCTAGCTAAATTATGTTATCATCGTTATGTTGTTTGTAGTGGCATCACAACTTAACCAACTACTCCCACTATGGGAAACTTACGTGAACGATGGCTGATATCCGGTGGCCAACCATTCGAATGTGTTGAGGTTGATCACTTAGGGATGGGCCCTGCGTAATCAACTGTCAGCTTTTAGTCAAGATCGTGGTTGTTGACTTGTAAAGGTTTATATTTTATTATTGTTTGTTTCACAAGGAAGGCAGTTCACATTGAGTTAGTTGGTGACTTAACTAGTTTTAATTATTTGTGAGCCCTTTGCTGATTTATGTCTCGTAGAAGAAAAATACGCATATTATACGACAATGGAACCTCGTTTATAATGAAATCGGTAAATTTTTGAAAGAAAATTACGTACGTTTAACAGTACGTTAGGCTAGCACGATAGTCGTAAAACAGTAAATATTTGTCAAGACTAAACAGTGACGTAAATCATATATCGTTGTTGCGAGTATCTGTCGTGGCTCCGACAACCAGTTGTTGTAATGAGAACAGCTAAAGGTGATAGTCGTCCGACGATAACTAAATAATATAACGACTTAATGGGAACGCGGCCACATTGTACAACTTTATTACTATTTTGGGGTACATTTTTTTTATGTATAATATTCTGCATACTCTGCCGTGCAGGCACTAAAACGCAGTAATAGGCTTTTTTACGTTTTTGAGTTAAATATTGATTTTGAACGGGCATTTCATAAGGAACACATTAGTGTAACCGAGGTTCTGATTCGATGATTTACTTAGCAGAAAAACCAAATTTACGAATGCAGTAACTGAAAATCGTATGCCGAAATTCACTGTTATACAAACTAAAATGCAGTTAAAGCAGTTACGTCTAAATCGAAACATCACTTCACCAAATAAAACGCAGTAAATAGCTCTATTACCTCATAAAATCTGTAAACTACACCTAAAAAAATATTTGGGTATACAAATTAAAACGCAGTAAGCAGTTTTTGTACCAAAAATGCATGGTCAATCACTGATTTATTAAATAAAATTTACAGATTAAAACGCAGCAAATGCGTAGATGCGGTACTTTATTTAGTGTTACTCAAGTAGAATTACTTAGCAAAACAAACTAAATCGCAGTAAGATCATTATTTACTGCATTATAGTCGGTAGGTACAATACCTAAAAAATAAATAAATACTACTTAAATTGCAGTATAAGTCAATATTACTGCATTTTAATTGGTATCTCGAGCTAGGTTACTAATATTTACTGCATTTGGACCATACTTTACTGCGTTTTAGTTGGGAACCGTCTCTCAATCAGTTAGAGACGCACGCGCCGGTGCGTGGAAGCTGTCGCAAAAATTCGTCGTGGGTTCGTGTTTTGTATTAACTTCGGAGAATCTGAAGGTTTGTGAATAAAACTAGATACCTATTATATAATAAAATTATTAATAGCTTTTTATTCGAGACGGTTGTCGTCGACTGTTGCTATCCAAACTAAACAGTTCTGGCTTGAGATGCGAAGTGGAGAAGCGTGACAAGAAGTAACCACCTCGAAGTATAGTAGCGGCAAATAAGTTGAACCATTTGTTATGGTAACGCGCAGCTTCCCACTTTTATTGAAACCCGAAGATTAGTTACTGCGCATTCAAGGTCGATCGTCATGATAATTCAACTTGTGTGACGAAGATTATAACGAACTTTTGTGTCTTAATCGAAGTTGTGTGTGACCATAGCAAATGGTTTAACTTATTTGCCGCGTACTATATCTAACGGGTAGTAGTTTATGTTTTTTTTTTGTGGGTAAAAAGGCATTACGTAATAATACCAGCCTATTTTTTTTTCATATTGGAATTTTTATTTTAAAAATATTACTACTATAACACTGGCGTAAATATTTTTTAAATGAATATTCTATTATAAAAAAAAACCTGCTAGATAAACTACTAGCCGCCTATAGTACGTGGCAAACAAGTTAAACCATTAACTTTAGTTACGCGCAGGCCCCTAACTTCTAAAAAATGAAGGAATAAGAAAATGGGAACTACGAATACAACAATTCATATAAATATATCGAGCAGTGCAACTTATCCTAACTCACGCAAACTTTGACTAACAAGCAGCTTCTTCATCCCAAACCTATAAATCCTGTGGCTTTAGATCCTCTGCCATTAACCGCTTTAACAGAAGTAGCTTCGCCACAGCTAGATACAGTGTAATGTTTATATTGAAACACTTGATATAGTGAATACTAGATTTATTAGACTTAGAACATGTACATAATATTAAGATTAATCAGACACTGCTTAGGCGGCCACACCCATACCGACAATAAGAATATGACTCACTAGGGTTGTGACCATTAGTTAGTTAGTAACTAGTGATGTGATATTACAACATCCCCCTTGTTAAGTTCAAATTAACCTTTAACAATCAATGTAACATAGGCTGTGGACGGACTTGACTTAAATTCAATTGACAATACAAAGTATCTGACAAGTACTTATTTAGTTTTACAATACAAAACATCTTGGCTTAAATATGACTTAATCTAAAATACACTTTAGTACATTTAATTGATTTCATCAATTAGCCTTCTAGTTGGCTTTACAATTCTACCATAACGGGTTGACTTTTGACCTATGGATTGAGATGAGGATTCTTGAGGTGCTGACTCCTGACTATCACCTTCCTCTCTCCCCTGCGACGAGTTGGATAACATAGGAGAATATTTATGCCTTAGGTGAATTCTGTTTCTCCTATACCTAACTCCATTGACATCCTCAATGATATATGACCTATTTCCTGTCAACCTTTGTTTGACAATGGCCTGTTCCCAATTATAATTTGGTTTTCTTTTGAAGTAGACATGATCATTGGGATATAATATTGACAATGACTTAGTATTCTTGTTATAATACTTAGACTTTTTTTCATTGTTCTTATTGACACACTCTTTATAATTTTTAAATGTTACAACCTTTGGCTTCAATTTTTTGTATGACATTGGAATGTTATCTCTTAAATTCCTAGACATTAACAATTGTGCTGGAGATGGTAAGTTATTCTTAGGTGTATTTCTATATTGTAATAAGGCTATATATGGGTCAGACGAATTTTCTCTGCATTTCCTCAACATATTCTTGACTATTTTGACTGAACTTTCTGCTTGTCCATTTGACTGTGAATGATATGGACTAGTTACATTATGTTCTATGTCCCATTCATGTAGGAAATTTTTAAATTCTAATGACTGAAAAGGAGGTCCACCATCTGACACTAATGACAAAGGTATTCCATGACGGGCAAAAATAGACTTTAAATGTGTAATTACATTTTTGGCTGTACTGTTTTTATTTAACAAAGCTATTTCTATGTATTTAGAATAATAATCTGTGACAATTAAATATGTAAGGTTATCAAAATACATTAAATCAATACCAACTTGTTGCCATGGATACTTATTTATTTCAAAATTTTGTAGTGGTTCCTTTTGATTACAAGGTTTATATTTTGCACATATGAGACACTGTTCTACCACATTTTTAATATCTGCTGACATGCTTGGCCAATACAAAGAATCTCTTGCTACTTTTAAACATTTATTTATACCTTGGTGACCTTCGTGAATTTTAGCCAAAATTTCTTTATACATAGACTGAGGTACTATTAATTTTGAACCTTTAAACAACAAATCTTTGACTACATGAATTTCAGCTTGTGTACTCCAGAATGGTTTTGCCAATGGACTGACTTTATTTTTATTTTTTGGCCAACCTTCATAATAATATTTCTTTAACAATTGCAAAGTTTCATCTTTATTTGTGTGTTGCAACAGTTTTGTACTGTATTCCTTTGTGATAGCTAAATTTGAATACATTAAATTGACATGACAAGATATTTCAGATTCATTCTCTGGTATATAATGATCTTTTAAGGCTGCTCTGGACAATGTATCTGATATATACATCTGCTTTCCTGGGACATGTATAACTCTCAAATCATATTTTTGTAAAGTTAACATCATTCGCTGTAATCTAGCTGGTACATCATGTAATGGTTTATCAAATAAGTAGACTAAGGGTTTGTGATCAGTATGGACAGTTACCCTATGACCATATACATACTGGTGAAACTTTTCACAACCAAATTGTATTGCTAACAATTCTTTCTCAATTTGAGCATACCTAGACTGAGTTTCTGTTAGTGTTTTTGAACTATAAGCAATGGGTTTATTGTTTTGTAAAATGACTGCTCCCAATGCTGACTTAGACGAATCTACTGACAAGACTAATGGAATATTGGGGTTATAATGAGCTAAGACTGGTGACTTTGTGATTTCATCTATTAAACTCTTAAGACATTTACTATGATTTTCATCCCAAGTCCAGACTGAATCTTTTTTCAAAAGATTTCTTAAAATTTGAGTTTTTTCTGACAAATTGCTAATAAAGGGACCTAAATAGTTGATCATACCTAAAATTCTTTGCAATTCTTTGACATTTTGTGGTGTAGGCATATTGACAATTGCTTTTACTTTTTCTTGATCGACCCTAGCACCATGTTTACTAAAAACATAACCTAAAAAACAGACTTCAGAAACTAGAAATTTACATTTAGACTTATTGAACTTTAAATTGACTTGACGTGCTCTTTGCATGACCTTATGTAATCTCTCATTATGTATGGCCTCATTCGGTCCATAGACAAGAATGTCATCGATGAATATTAAGACTCCTTCTAAATCACCAAACAAATTCATCATAACTCTCTGAAATATTTCTGATGATGCATTTATACCAAAAGGCAATCTTAAATATTTATATCTACCAAAGGGTGTTTGAAAGGTACATAAATCAGAACTATATTCATCTAATCTTAACATCCAGAATCCTGAAAAAGCATCTAAATGAGAGAAACATTCAGCTCCAACTAACTGAGATCTTATCTCATCAATTGACTTAAGTGGATAGATTTCCCTTATAATATTCTTATTTAAATTTCTAGGATCTAAACAAATTCTCAACTGACCTGAATTCTTGACAGTAATTACTATGCTATTCACCCATTCTGTAGGCTTAGTGACTTTCTCAATCACCTGCATTCTTTCCATGCGATCCAACTCTTCGCGAAGTTTATCGAGCAACGCAAATGGTACTCTCCTGGGAGGATCCACACATGGCACTGCATCAGGTTTGAGTTTCAGGTGACAGACAGGAGGCAGACATCCAAGACCCTGGAATACATCATTGTATTGTGTAAGAATTTGTTGACAAAAATTTTGTTTTGACACTGAAAAAACTCTTTTAATTATACCTAATTTCTCACAAGTGGGAAGACCTAGGACATTTGGACAAACTAAATCTGCGACTATAAATACTATATTTTCTATAATAGTACTGTTATTCAAGGTTAAGCTGCATCTGACATTGACTTTACCAATTATGGGTATTGACTTGCCACCAAATCCAGTGACATTTATCTGACATTTGACAAGTGTCATTTGAGAATGACGTTTTAAACAAAGAAAAGTTTGTTTTGACATTATGTTAAGATCAGCTCCTGAATCAATGATACAACTAATTTGTGTATGACCTACTAAAATGTTTATGTTCCATGACTGATTAGAATAGTATTTGTTTTGTGTTGTATCTACTGTGTTGACTTGTTGACTTTGTGGTGATGTAATTGACGTACTTGTTCCATGTGTAACAAATGACTTTTGATGAAATGGTTTTGTTGTGATAGTGAGTGATTCCTCAGACATGTGTCTGTGTTCATCATCGAGATATGAACTTTGACTTTGACTATATTTGTTTGACTTCTTTGACTTGACACTGAATCTCTCAGACTGGTGATTGCATTCATCACCGAGGCTATTTTTAGACCTCTCAGATATTACATTTTCACCACTTTCATCATTGAGACATGACTTATAATATTTTTTATGACAATGTGAGTCTACATGAGATCTCTCAGATATGACACCATTCTCATCATCGGAATCATTCCTAGACTGTGACTGGCCATTATATGACCACCTTGTCTGTGATTGTCGGTGTAGGTACATAGTGTGTGACGGTGTGCCTATTGACTTGACATGTTTATGTGACTTTAAATGACTGTTGGATTGACTTGACTTGTGACTAATAATTCCAACAAAATTGTCTTGACTATTATTATGACTGAATGACACCAAGCGACTGACTTTTTTATTTGTGAAACAATACTTAGCAAAATGACCAAAAGATTTACATGACCTGCATTTTACTCCTTGCGCTGGGCACTTGTAGCGGTGAGACTGCCCACAGCGGCTACACGTCCTCGAGCGCTTTTCAGGGTTGGGAGACTGTTTTCCTTTGTTGGGTGACTTCCCTGCGCCAGATCCCTGCTGACCGACTGGTGAAGCTCGCTGTCGACGTTCCCCTCGACTACGGCTCCTCCGACGTAGATGCATGACATTTTCCGTATTTTCCTTTGTAGAACCATTGAGCATCTTTTCTGCATCCTGCTGAGCAACGATGAGTGTCCTTGCTAGTTCTCGCATCCTCTGGTATGTCAGATCAGGTTCCTGCAGCAATCTCTGACGGACATGTGCTAAATCTAGATTTAGATTTGCGATAAAAATATCCCTGATGAGTGATTCCCTGAGCGTTCCAAATTCGCATTCTTGACTTTTATTTTCTAGATCTGCCAGGAATCCCTCGATGGACTCGGATTTCTGTTGTCTCCTTGTGAAGAAACTATAACGGCACATGGTCAAGTTTCTCCTAGGCTCAAAATAATGGTCGAATTTTTCTTTGACATCCAGTATCGTGGTCTCTTCTAATTTGAGGTTAAAAGTGTTAAATATATTTAAACCGTTCTCACCAATGAGATGGAGTAAAATGGCGATCTTGCGTTTTTCACCTGCCCTGTCCAGACCTGTGGCTAACAAATACAGCTCAAATTGCTGCCACCAGCGTTTCCATGCTTCCGCATTGTTGTTTGTTGAATCTGAGGTGATTTTCAAGGCTTTAATCGCATTGTTCAGACTTTGTTCAAAATGGCTACCGCTTTTGACTGTTGATGAGTGGTCCATTTTTTTCGCGATTTTCTTCGTGTTTTTGGATTCTTCACTTCTGACACCATGTAATGTTTATATTGAAACACTTGATATAGTGAATACTAGATTTATTAGACTTAGAACATGTACATAATATTAAGATTAATCAGACACTGCTTAGGCGGCCACACCCATACCGACAATAAGAATATGACTCACTAGGGTTGTGACCATTAGTTAGTTAGTAACTAGTGATGTGATATTACAACAACAGCCAGCTTCTCCACAGTCAGCTTCGGCACAGTCTATTTTTGAAATGGTGTTGACATCACCAAATCTAACTCAGTTGAATCTAGTACAACTGTACTAGATTCAACTGAGTTAGATTTGGATGATCTTTTTGAGCCAATTGGCTCAAAAAGTAGAAGAAGAGTTGAATTACCTTGGAAGATTTATTATGTTCCGAGATGCTGCCAACATCAACAGAGATGTTCCAGACAACGACACCATATATTACGGATTTTCTAGTAGAAAATTTAGATGACATAGTAGCAAACAAAAATTATATGCCTGTAACCTCAGACGATATAATAGATACCATAGCAAACTCAGTACTAACCTCAAATATTCGTAAAATAAATAAAAGAAAAACACTAAAACTTTACAAAACTCCGCCAAAAAAGCTAAAAAGCATTTAAAAAAATATTATATAAGACCACCGTGTCATAATCTTTGCAAAAAACTGTGTACCTTGAATTTTGGTGAGGAAAAAGGATATTTATCCATGCTGATTACTGGTCTATGGACTGGGAGTCCAGAGGAATTTTTCTTAAGGGCTTAGTTCACAGTGTTGAATGTACCAAAATAAATAACCTAAACCTAAAAAGCTAATTTTGTTATATAAATGTAAGTCATTCTATATCAAAACCGCATGTGTTGAAAACACCTATAGTTACATTTTAATTCGCTGATATGATTAAAAAATAAACGCTATTTTAATACATACAAAAAAAAAATGTGTTTGTTTTATAAATCCCTACACAACATATTCATTTTCAAAATTTGTAACATACTGCATTTGAAATCGGTTGAAGATTCAAATTAAAATGCAGTAAAGAAAGACTTATACTGAAAATTAGTCTGCAAAATAGCGTATTGATCGATGGTTTTTGCAGTATCGAGAATTTTTACTGCATTTTAACCTGCAAATGTGTACCGTTTTGCATGCAGTAATAGGTATGTTTTTCGAAAAAATCATTTTATTTTAAACCTAATGAACTTATTAATATATTTTTTTTCAAAATTAATTCTTTGTTATTACCTTAATCCTCCAGGTAATAAGTAATCTACCATAAAACATTATTTCTATAAAAAATACGGCGTCAAAGTGTTTTTTGCGTTTTTCTCGAAACTGCTTTTTTACTCATACTGCGTTTTAGGGAATGCACGGCAGTAACTGCTCGTATGTATTTTGATAAGAGTTCAGAGTTCAATTAATCCTACTTACTTATCCAGTTTTCGCTTAGTTTTATGCAAATGAATCATTGTATTTCTAAAGAAAACTGCACTTGAATTAATTGTTTTTTTTTTTTTTTTCAATTTTGGCTTGTTAATAAATTTGCTGCAAAAATATACTTGTCTCAGAACTGACCTGAAACTCTTTAGTTTCGGTTGTGAGGATCTTGAAACTTTTCGATGTAAGTTGAAATTCGAATATATTTATTTTATCATTGTTCCATTTTCCCGCTTTAGGTTGTACCATTGTAAATCTTTCTACTATAGACAATAACAATAGATCGTAGAGTTAGTAATAATAACCACCTTTTGAATACCGTAATTAGAGACACAACAGAAAGACAATACGCGTGCGGACACCGGTGTCCTCTTGGGAGAATCACAGTAATAGTACTGTGAAGCCCCAAGAGGACATTTTTTATTTTTATTTACCAATAAAGTAATAGTACTTTATTGATAAATAAAAATAAAAAATGACTCTTCGTTAAGAGGCGTATTACAAAAAAACACGAAATTGCAGGTTTCCTACGTTGAAATTTTAGGTTTTATGTTCGTTGTATGAAATAACGATTTCCTGGTTAAAATAGTTCGTTTTCTCTACTACTATCTCCTCAGAACCGATTTGAGATAACTAATTTAATTATGTAGTAATAAGCTTTCTCCCGATGCATGTTTAGGCAAAAATTCACGGAGACATCATTTCAGGGCTCTAATTTTGAGACTCTACTTAATATCAGCCAAAAACAAAAATATAATTAGCTCTCAAATATCCTATACTTCAATCATAACAGGTTATATTTTCGTTATATGCCTTTTATGTAAAGAAAAAAAAAATCTACGTAATTCAATTATCTACCGAAAAGGCTTCAAAACAAGCCCCAATATCTCCAAAGTTCTACATTATTTAGACTTAAAATTTATACCAAAATAATCATCAACATTTGCTTAAACGATAGTATTATTTTTATTTTAAACAGCTACAATTACTTTTTAATTAAATAAATAAAAATACTATATATTTCACTGCGCCGGCCATCTGCGATTAGTACCGCGCGAGCGCTTGTCGAGGTAGTACCTATGTCAGTTTCTCCTTCTGCGAAGCAGTAATGCTAGCAAAGGAGGAGGCCGACCGCATCAGGCAGAGGCAACGGGGTAAATAATACATTTGGTGGTTTCATTTACTGGACTAGATTTCAACCATACTACTATATACTAAGGTTAGAGTGAACAGGCGCTAAATAAACTATTTCATCAATGATTGCATCATTGCATAACATCAGGTGGGATCGCAGTCAAGCACTAGTTTGTATCACTTAAAAAAAAAAACTACTGGTATACAACTATGCTATGAACAATAGATATTATAATCGACTACTGCATAAAAATTAAAATATTTAAATGAACACGCTTCAACAGTAAAGTTCATAAATAATAAAGATGTAACAAATTGATTAATTAAATAAAATTAAAATAACACGTCAAAAATTTCAACCTCTCTCTGAAATATTTAATTTCGGAAGATCAAGATCGTTTAGTCGTCGTATTCGCAATATCATAGTACGAGCGTGACTGCAAGAAGAATGAATAAAAATATCGCTCACGTAGTTCGCCGCCCGCTCGATGCGTAAAATACCTAAATTTGCGTAAAGCCGAAATGTGAAAGGGCTCTTAAATAACACCGACTTCCGAAATTAAAGTTATTTTGCAGATCTTTGTGTTTTTTTTTTTTACATTGAAATCGGTTGTATGTTTTTTTTTGTAAAAAGTTTTTTCTTTCACACTTTTTAGTTGTAGTACTTATAGTAGGCAGCCAGACTTAAATAGATAACTGAATAGCAACGCCATCTCAAATTAAAATAATATATTCTGATTCTGATAATGCCAGTAGATGGCGTTATCCTTTGACAGTTGAGTTAATAGGTATCCTATCACAATATTCATAGACTATTAGGCCCCTCGCCCACGGTGACTTTTTGTAGCGATGCTGTCACGTGTTTCGTAAGCGTGTGACAGCTTCGGTACTAACGCGCATTAGTCACATTTGTAACGCGCTATAGAAGAGAAACCAAATCGCTACTAATGCACTACCGCATCGCTACAAAAATTCGCCTTGAGTGACGGACCTTAGGCGATGCGTTTGCCGGGTCAACTAGTAATAAATAAAATTACCAAGTAGTTAACAATACAGGCACTAAAAGATAGATTATATAGTGAGACGTGACCAGTTAAAGAAAATGAAGTATAAAAAACGGTAATTTAAAAAACTAAAAAACCCGACTGCTTTTCAGAGTAGAAAATGCCTTAAACAAGAAAGTCGTTGTACCCGATTGCACTTAAATGAACACAGAAATGGAGGCTTAGTGAATTGAGAGCACATACCTATATTACATTGCAGACTACTCCAATCTACTGACTAGACGGCTGACTTTCTAGAATGGGTCCCGACTGCTACAATTTGTCTTGTATTTAAAATATTATATAGTTAAGTGCAATCGGGTACAACGACTTTCTTGTTTAAGGCATTTTCTACTCTGAAAAGCAGTCGGATTTTGGAGTTTTTTAAATTACTGTTTTTTATTTATTGTTTTTTTTTTATTATTACGATATGACTTTCACAGTAATTACGAATCTAACGACACCTCGCAAACTAAAATCCATCGAGCCGTTCAGGCTGCAGAGCGTGCCAAACATTTGAATTTGGCGCCAAAAATCCGCCATTTTTTTTTTTGTTTTGATATACCTAGTGTCACTCTCACAGTAAATACGAATCTAACGACACCTCTCAAGCTAAAATCCATCATCCCGTTCAGGCTGCAGAGCGTGCCAAATAATTATACATACATACATACATATATACGTACATACATACATACTCTCGAAAAACATAACCCTCCTTCTGGCGCAGTCGGGTAAAAACTATAATCCTCTTTTGTTTTCCAGCAAGTGATCAGCCATCTAGAATGACATCTAAACCTCAAGGAGATGTGTCGATTTTGACGAAAACTGATGTAACAGGGTCAGTTCCACATGAAGCAGTAGACAGCCCAGCTCTAGATGGCGAGAGGATCGTCATCTCCGGAGTATCAGGCATCTACCCGAAGGCAAACAACGTGAAAGAACTTTCCGACATTCTGTACAACAAGGTACGACACTGAATAAAGGGTAGATAAATGCAAATTATTTATTTTATTATTAATATTTATTTATTTTATAAAAGGCTTGCTACAATATGATATAAATAGTGATATATTATCAAATCTCCACATATAGATAAAAATAACAAATCGATAAAAAAGAAAGTGCAGTAGGGCGTCAATTATCCGAACTAATTAAGAGACATGGGTGTTCGGAAAACCGGTATTTTCGGATAATCTTTTTTTATAGTTGACAGGTTCGCGCTTGACCGCTATCTCACCTGATGGAAAGCGACGATGTGATCTACTATGTAGCGCGCTTGCTTATAAGTAACTACTCTGGACTTAAAGATTCCTGGGTAGTAGCTACCAGGAAACACAGGCTCCGGTAGGGAATTCCACTCCTTAACTGCACGCACAATGAATATTTTCCCATAACGTTTTGTGCGTATAGGTATAGGTGGGAAGTCTACCATGTGCCGGTGGATTAACGCCGCACGTCTGGTAGCGGACTACCAGACGGAACGGGCACGGAACGGGAATGGAACGGGCTAGGTGGAATTAGGCTTATGCAATTCCGACGCACACTCCCCGAAATGCAACCGGTAGAAAACCGACAGGCTAGCAACTGGGCGTCGATACTCAAGACTTTGAGCCCTGGACGTGAAGAGTGCATCATTGCCAATGATCCTCCTGGCTCGCCTCTCAATAGTCTCAAGCGCATCAAGCTGGTATCGGGCAGATCCGTCCCAAAGATGAGAGCAGTACTCTATAATGTATTAGGAAATGAGACAAGTATCGCCAACTCGACCATATTTTGCGGACTCTCCGTCCGATGCGACACATAACATATGTGTGCGTACACACACATTCCTACACTACAATCTTCCACCCTTATTCTATTATTATCTCTAATACTATACTAAAATAAACAACAATAACGAGTGGCTACTTATGAATTACACAAGCTACCTTAGTAGGCAACACTTATCTAGGTAGGTAACAATACCAAGATCCTAAGTTAAGCTTAAATTAAATAGTTATTACATTTAGACGGTATCTTATTGCTAATAAATTACAAATTATATTTAGGAGGTTTGTTTAGTCGGCATTGGCGCATGAGCCGGGCCAATTCAAGGGTAGGCGAGCGCGGCGATTGTGTTACTTCCAGTGTAGGTTGCTCCACACAGTCTTCGTACAGTTTCTGAGCATCGTCCTTATTCTCCGCCGTGATTACCCGTGGTGTGTTCACATTCACACGACTCGGGCTAGGCCCTCCACCTCGGACTCGGACTCGGCGGATCTATAAGTGAACTACGCTTCCTCTGCTTAAGCTGATCGATATGGTTATGTGACTCCTTACCTATCGTATCGACTACCCTATAGTCTGTTGCACCTATCTTTTCAGCTAATTTCCCTTGCACCCACCTATCACCTTCCCTGTACTGACGTAGCATCTCTTCCCCGGGTCGCAGGTCACGTGTCCCGCTCGCACCACCGGTCTGCTGTTGCTTTTGTTGGGTGTTCCTAACCTTAGTGCTTCTATCATCACTGTTCATCACTGTTAACCCGAAAACTGCAAATCGCTTAGAAAGTTTTAAAACTAAACTCATTAATAATTTACCAGTTTTGTCAACATTAGGTGATCTGAATCATCAATATGAGAGTTTTTTTAACATGTACTGTAAGCAATTTAATTCCACTTTTATATCCAAAACTATATTGGTTAATAGTAATGTATCTTTCAGTGAATGGGCTACTATTGGTATCCATAAAAGCAGAACGCGACTTTATGAATTGTATGATGAAAGAATTCTTGTAAACACTGCTGAGTTTAGTTTATATGTTAAAAATTATTCAAAAAAATATGTTCAACCGCAAAAGCGCGTTATTTGAGTTCCAAAATTAAAAATAGTAGTAATATAATTAAAACAACTTGGAAGATTATAAATAGTGAAACTGGAAAGTCTACAAAACCGTGTAATGATTATAGCCTTATAATAAATGACAATGTGGTCAATTCGGACTCACAGGTTGCCGCGGCTTTTGAAAAGTTCTTTTCAGAGATCCCCATATTAACTACAAAATCACTGAACTCATCACCTACTGATGCAGAGTCTTTGCTCAAAGAAAATGTAAAAGTTTGCGATTCCGATTTTAATTTTGAACATGTTACTTATGTAGATATAATTAAAACCTTTAATACTTTGAATGTAAAAAAGACTACAGATTTATGGGGAAATTCTGTGGATGTTGTAAAGTCTATTATAAACGTAGTAGCTCCCAGTTTAGCACTTATTTTTAATAATTGTATTGATCGTGGCGAGTTTCCTGACTTAATGAAATATAGTAAAATAATACCATTGTTTAAAACGGGTAGTACATCTGACGGATCTGACCCCACGAATTATAGACCCATCTCAGTGCTACCCACCTTTAGTAAAATATTTGAAAAACTAATTTTACAACAGTTACAAAGATTTTTTAATACACAAAAATTATTACACACTAAACAGTTTGGTTTTACAAGGGGTCGTTCAACAACCGATGCCGGTGTTGAACTTTTAGGACACATTTATAATGCATGGGAAGACAAATGCGATGTCTTGGGCATTTTTTGTGATTTGTCCAAGGCCTTTGATTGTGTTCTCCATGAAACATTAATCAGGAAACTTCACCATTACGGAATCCGGAACTCCTCCCTGGATCTTCTTACTTCATATTTGAGTGATAGGATTCAGAGAGTTGACGTAAACGGAATAAGATCACCCGGGTCTGTAGTGTCAATGGGTGTACCCCAAGGTTCAATTCTTGGCCCATTTTTATTTCTTATTTATATAAATGATTTGCCTTACCTTATAAAGGATAACCATGATATAGTGTTGTTTGCAGACGACACTTCGCTTTTGTTTAAACTTAAACGTCAGCAGCCGGTTACTGACGATATAAATATTGCCCTTTCAAAAATAGTACACTGGTTTAATGTTAATAACTTACTTCTTAATGAAAAAAAAACTAAATTTGTAAAGTTTACGATGCCTAATGTTAGGCAAGTGGAAACTAGTGTGCTAATAAAAGGTAAAGAATTGAGTCCTGAAGGTACTACAGTGTTCTTGGGCTTAACTCTTGATGCTAAGCTTCAGTGGGGCCCACACATTGATAAGTTGTCAAAAAAACTTGGTTCTGCAGCATATGCTGTTAGACAAATCCGAAATCTAACTGATTTAGAGACAGCCCGCTTAGTTTATTTCAGTTATTTCCACAGCGTAATGTCGTACGGTATTTTATTGTGGGGTAATGCCGCCGATATTCAGACGATTTTTGTTTTACAGAAAAGGGCTATTCGTTCAATTTATAAATTAAGTCCCAGATGTTCCCTTAGAGATAAATTTAAAACTATTAATATTTTGACTGTGCCATCTCAGTATATCTATGAAAATATTTTGTATGTTCACAAAAATAGAAATTTGTTTAAAAAGTACAGTGATATTCACAACGTGAATACTAGGAACAAACACAAATTAGTGGTTCCTGCGACTAGACTCAGAAAAATAGGAAGCTCATTTAGATGTCAATGTATACACTTTTATAATAAGATTCCCAGTCCTATTCAGGAACTTAGCCTTAATAAATTCAAAAAACTTGTAAAACGGAAACTTTGCCAGAAGGCTTTTTATACTGTAAAAGAGTATCTCGAGGACAAAACGGCTTGGGATTGACCTGCTCCAGTACTCACTATATTTGTTGTTATTTCATTTACTTTTTTTTTAAATTGCCCTTCTTTATTATTTGTTTTATTTATTATATTTAATTTGACGATTATTGTTATTTTACAATTATGACATTGTTAACTTTTTTAATTTTTTTTTTTTTTAATTCTTATTTTTACAATTATGACATTGTTTATTTTTACAATTTGACATTAACAATTACTTTTATAATTTTTATTTTAGCAATATTAACTCTGTAAAATTACATTTTGTATATTTTATTATTGTGAATTTGGGGACTATGTGGATTTTTTTTCTCGTTTTTCTCTAATTTTAATTAATGTCTGACAGTTATGAGTACTTTTTGCGGCCTACCCAAATGTCCTTTCTTTGGTATTGTTCGTCAAGTCGTTGAGCTCCTTAGTAGTCCTGAGTTGAGCTTTACGAATACTGACAAATGCTTGCACTGACTGGACAGGTCCACTCAGAACTGTGTGGTTCTTTCTTCAACAGACCATCCCAGACACTAATCTGCATGGTTCTCATATGTTTTGACCATTACTTGTTTGCTGTATGGACTTTAAAAGAGACTTTGACCCCTGAGTTTGTTTCGGTGTTTCTTCTCAGGGTAGTCAGCTAGGAAACACCGGCCTCATCTAGTTAAAATTGACGAAAAAAAATAATAATTGACGTGTAAAAGTGTTTTTGAGAACCTATTTGCAAAAATAAAATATCATTTATCATATCATTTATCATTTATCTATCTGGTATCAAAGAGTCCAGCTTGGTGCGTAGCCTCCGGCCGCACATTAACAACGCCGGCGTTTCACCTGTGTCTACGCATTATCTGTATCACGCCTGCGCTGCGCCTGCGTTACTCCTGCGCTTCACCTTACGCTGTTTCCATCGATCACTAATAATATTAATAAAAAAATTACCGTTGTTTGTTGCTACCAGGGACCGTTTTCGGTTCAGGTATACGGTTACGATACCGGTATTAAAATACGGTACCGCTTTATTTTAAAGGTAGACCGAAACTGGTTAAGATTTGCGGTTACGCTACCGGTATAAAATAACGATAGCGCAATTTTTTAGGTACCGCTATACCTTTATTATTATTAACTTTATTATTTAACATTTACTCAACCGAAATAATTCCGGTACCGAAATTATTTCTCGTGCGAGTACCTACGTAAATGCGACGTTGCCAGCTATCGCGACAAATGTATTGCAATTGGCACGACGAATAAGCGCGGTAGTAGGGGTTTCAAAGGATACCTTAATGTTAGTGGTTTAGGTAGTAAAAAACTTAGGTATCGTAATTTTTCGGTAGTGAAAAATAACGGTAACATTATTTTGAGGTATTGAAATAAAAAGGTATGACGTCATACCGTTAACCCTTATAACCGATATTTTTTCGGTATGCAGTCCCTGGTTGCTACTGCATAAAATTAAATATGGAAGTACCTCCTAACTGAACCAAAGTGTCTATTTAAAGGATACTCAAACACTATAATAATAAATCAGTATGATAAATTGTAATTAAATCAGAAGCAATATTAAACTATTTTTCCAGGTTTCACAGACAGTTAAGAGTTACTGGTACTTCGCCGTCGATAATTAAAATCGACGGCATCAATTAAAAAATAACAAAAATTTACTTAAATAGTAAATTAATGGTTACCCTAGTTAAAAATAGGGTTAAGACAAGGACACACCACATCTTTCTCGTTGTCTTGCTCGGAACATTTTTTCTGTTTTTTTTTTCTGTCTATTAAAGATATGAACCTAATATCAATGACAGTAACGTACACTTTAGAGTTTGTAATATTGCTTCGTTATCAATCCAGTTTGTGCGTAGGATATGTTTGACCCTCGTTTGATGGTGAATAGTGCAATCAACAACATGACTATTTTTGCACTACAGCTGTGAAATCCCAAGCCAAAAAGGAATTCTTTGCATACTTTGACAGCCCATAGTTCCAATATCACACGGATTCAGATTTTGCTACTTGAGTACTTTTATTAATATCGTTTTAGGAAACTTTCGTGCATACAGTTTCACTGTATCGATTGCACTTTGATTTTTGGGTGAATTTTGACACCATCTGCGTTCCACTCCGTTCCGAGTGTGAATGCAACCGATTTTAATAATACATGAAATATTAATTTTTTCAACAGGAGAATCCTGTAACTCCGGAGTGTCCACGATGGAACTATACGCATCCAGACCTGAACTCAGCTACCGGGTCGGCTCCCGGGCTGGACCGGTTCGACGCTCAGTTCTTCGCTGTGCACTATCGCCTCAGCCACCTCGCAGATCCTATGTCACGGAAGACTCTTGAGCACACGTATCAGGCCATTTATGATGCAGGTAAGTTTTGGTGGTGATTCATTTTACCTATTTATGTCATATCAACATTCATAGAGAAACTACTAGGGTTAAGAGTTTCAAAGGAGATTGTTCAACAGCAGTCTCACAAAGTTGCATGTATGAAAATCAAATTAATATATAAATTACTTGCTTACTTTTTGCAAGCTTTTCACTTCAGGAATATTGTTTTCGTATCCGGAATTATGATTTCAAGATAAACAGTAAATTAACGATTGCTAGTTGACATTTTCGTATAAAGTCATTGTCAAGCTAGATGACAGACGGACCGGCCGATAGGGATGGCGATTATTTATTTATTACTACTGCACAAAATCGATTTTTAAATCTATTCGAATCGATCTATTACTGAATTGATTCTTTAGACCAAGTCTAAAGAATCGATTCAGTAATAGATTTCCTAAAGAGTAAGGGAATAATCGAGTACAAAATCAATTAAATAATATTTTTGGTTGTAGAAAACAGAATAAATAATCCGATTACGTATAGTACCTAGTAGTTGTATTCTGCACGTAAAAACATTGGAGCTCGTTTTCGAGTTTCTAAAATCGATTTAATTCGAATTTATTAATTGTTTAAGATCGATTTAAAAAATCAATTCACTTGACCTATAAAATCGATTTCAGTTCGCATCCCTAAATCCCTAAGCCAGGGCGGCGCCTACGGAAGCCATATTTGCTGTTTATGTGTTGATTGAGAATTTCTCCACTAAAAGTAATAATTACAAATTCTTTGGTGTGTTTGTTTTAAACAACGTAGCGGGTTTTTATGTAACTTACGACGGGACGTTTTATATCTACTTAGTCGTGTTTTATTACGCCTGAACGTTGTGTTTTGAGTCTTACTTAATCATGTCGATGCTTGATTCTGATCACGGAATTCAGAAAGAACATATTCTGATCAACCGATACTGGTGGTAATGAGAAACAGATGTGTCAATTGTATACTTTTGATACCGAGAAATCACCCGCAGCATTCCTTGGAACAAGCGTCTACGACGATGATTACTATATTGGATATCTCCTACTGAGGTAAGTTTCACTGTATATTACTTCTAGATTATCAGACATGCCAGCATCCTGTACTTATGAAAAGCCTGTACCTGTAAACTTATTGCAGTGCAACTTATAATGAGTATTTTATTATTATGGTCAGACTTCGACTGCCATTTTATTTTTTAATAACTAATCTAACAATGATCCTCTGAAACTTGGAAAACTGCATGAATATCTGTTCAGTACTATTTGAGTTTATCATAATCATAACGACCAACAGAAACAGTGAGGAACTTTGTTTTATAATATGTGAGGATTGGTTTATAACCTGAATTAATATTTCAGAAAAACAGCGGCATTAAGAAATATTTTCTTTTATTTCAGCTTTCATCAGAAAGTGTTCTTTGTACAGAGTGTATGGTAATACTTCAAGATCGAGCAAACACACATTGATGGAGAAAATATCATACCATTGCCTGCTTTTGGTCACAGAAGTATATACTTTTTTTGTGAACTATTTTATGTGCATTAAGAACACACGCTGTGAGATCTGACTCTCAAGAAAGGAACATTATACTAAGAAGGGTTCCACTGCGCTTGGTAAATATTTTTTGATTTACACATATTTCTAAAATGCTGATATTTTTCCCACTAATAAAAATATATTCTTAACATAGTTCCTGGTAACCATTCCACTTAAGACTTCAATAACCATAGGCCTATTATCTTTGTTTTCATATGTTGCAATAGTCTCCCACCAACCGCGGGTTGTCCTTGAGTGCAAAGCATAGCACATACAGGGATGATCGTTGGTTGGTACCATGTCCCATTAAAAATGTCCAAAGGGCCTCTGCGAGTTGGTTCAGCTCCTCATACACCTTCTAAAAGTTCAGAACCCAAGAGTTCTTGAGATATACTGACCCATATAATAATACTCTATTAGTAGTACAGTACAGATGTGAGACACACAGAACTGTTAGGTGTATCGACACTTGAAGGAGGTCAATGTCCAACAGTGGACGTCTTTCAGCTGAAACGGTAATGCTGATATTCCATATTGTTTTGTTTTGATATTGAATAGTTAGTATGTCAATTTGTTATTTTATAGGTTTCAAGATTGGAAAGAGTGTGTTATTGGGTGGCAGCTTATAGACTTCTCTATGAGATATCAAAACCACCATGACATCAATCGCCCCATGCTGCCAGAAGTAGGAACAAGTGGAGAATCTAATATACCTGCACCGCCACCCCTTCCGCATCATACCCCGCAACATTCCTGTGAACCTTCTCCAGCAAGATATAAAATAACATCATCAGTAGACAGACGAGCTGCGAATACAGTTAATCATCGCATATTTGTTGACTGTTTTGAATCAGAACGTCTCCTTATACCTGCTGCCATAAAGGAGCTTGTACTTTAAAATCACAGGTTTTATATACTACCAGGAGCACCAATATGTAATTATCACTTATATCATGGTCAGTGGTTAATTCCCTCACAGTTAAGAGACTTTACTGGTATACAGTTGACCAGACAGTTTGTACCGATGTATTAGGTATTTAATCACCTAACCATAGAAGATGTTGCTTCAAGAAACTGCATTAAATACCTAAAGACTACCAACACTTCATAATGGGATATATTGAAATTAATAAATAATCTATCTGACTGAGGTTGTCGTTTTATTTATATATTGTCACATCAATGTTGCAAGGCCATAAAAGCATTTATTTTACGTTTTAATTTTTAATTTGCAGCTGTTCCGTTTTGTTATTAACTAACATTCATGTTTTGTACCTACATTAGTGATTGTGGTTATTTTAGAAATTGCGAGTAGGTTAGACATAGTTTGTAGGTTATCTCCGTTTTTGTTTAATTACTTCAAAACTCGGGTATTTGTATGAAAATGAACACTTTTATTTAATAGTATATAAAGCGTTCACTATAATAAATAAATATTTATTGTGTTTCAACTTGAGACGGATTTCCATACATTGTTGGTCATGATCCTTTGCACGAGGTTTCTTTTTATAACGTAGGCAAGCACTAAAAGAGGGTTTTCCAAAATTCACCCCCTAAGGGAAAGAAAGGGGGTTCAAAGTTACCTAACTTCTGCCAGCAACTTCACTCACGTGAAAGTAGAATTATTCCAAGGGAACATAGCCATATCCCGTCTGAGCGTGAAGGAGTAATAAATGTGTATCTATATCAATTACTCCTTCTCGAATACGACACTTTATGTTTGTTTCCTGTTATAATACAGACTTTTGCCACCGTCTTCTTCTTCTTCTTTGCGTGTCGATGACCTCAAGTTATTTTTTTTCTGACCATTATTTGGCAACCTGTACCGCTGCGTCGTTGGCCTCGTACAAATCCTGTAAAGTGCAGCATGGTCAGCACAGCAGGTTTTTTTTTATGGTAGGTAAAATCATCCAATGACAAGTCCCGCCCTTGGGTGGAGCGGGAAGTAGTGTCAGACTCTTACTGACTAAAAACCTACCCCATTCCTTCGTTGCCTATCATGCCGGGGCTGAGCCTTCCTCTCAGAAAACGGCCCTTAACCCCAGCAGGCTTCGACCCTGCCTGCCTGCAGCTAGCAGGCTGGGCCTCTACGGTTTGCTGACAGCTCCTTGAGGCGCGCGTCAGCACAGCAGGTGACGCATGTCTTGTGTAGCGGCTCCACACTGGTACTGTGTCAGAGATGCCACCCTCTAACAATTTAGCAAACGGAAAAAAATACACATGCCACTACATACAGGAAGGATCTACAGGCGGAAGACATATTTTTTTTGTTAATTAGCAAAAAGAAAATTTAGGTACTGGGGACGCAATTTTTAAATTATGAGCTGGTAAAATATGATGGTAAAAATAATTGCTAACTCTGCCTTTAAAATAATATTAGTGTGATTGATATTTTAAATAATATCTATGTTAAAAGAGAATTATAAATATAACAAAACGTATGAATAAAACACCTAATGTATGATGGTTTCAATAAAAAACATAATTTGTTTCAGGAGTGAGTCCGTCGCAGCTCAATGGAAAGAAAGTTGCTGTCTTTATTGGAAGCTCCGTCTCTAACTCTGAGCATATTTTCATCAGAGAAAGAAAAAGTGGCCTGGCTTTATTAGGGTTAGTAGAAATTACATTAAGATTAATACAGTAGATTATGGAGCTGATGTGACTGTGATAAGCACTGTGTAGCAAAATTAGCTAAGTGCAAATTCATTTCACGTTTCATTTAAATTAACTCCCACACATATCATAAAAGGTAAAGTGGGCGTCGATCGGTGGCTAAATTTAGAATAATGAGAAATAGCGTAAAATACCTTAATCGGCACTCAAAATATTTCTCCTCTATTTTGGTAGAATCGGCAACTTACAAAGCGTACATGATGACTGGAAAATAATGTAGTTACTTATTATAAGCTGATGTCATATTGGCAATGGGCGCGCCATAATTATGGCGGTAAGCCCCCTTTTTGAAGAATGACTGGAAAACCTCACGGCATCATCACCTTACGTATGACACAGGCAGTGCTGGGCGCAGTTAACTACTATTCTGTAATCAGATTACAAATTACTATTGAAAGTAAACTTCATGTAAAAACGAAAGTGATGACCAACAGCATCCAACGTAGGGTCGAGGTAGATGCGCAGGAAATACATTATGTCCATGAGTATATCTACTTGGGCCAGTTAGTATCTTTCGAAAACAGGCAGGAAAAGGAGATCGATCGCCATATCCAGAACGCCTGGAAAAGCTACTGGTCCATGAAGATGCTAATGAAGGGTGATCTGCCGATTTCCCTGAAGCGTAAACTCATCGACATGTGTATCCTGCCCGTTCTAACCTACGGTGCTCAGATTTGGTCACTCACAGAACTACAAAAGTTCCACCTTGAGGTTTGCCAGAGAGCTATAGAGCGCAGCATTCTGGGCGTAAAACGAACAGACCGAGTACGGAATGACACGTTGCGTTCCATGACGGGCATAATAGACGTGGGCAAAAAGGCTGCTAAGCTTAAATGGGATTGGGCGGTTCATGTCAGTCGCATGCACGGAGACCATTGGGCAAGGGTCGCCACACAGTGGGTACCTGAAGGAAGAAAGCGTCGTCGAGGCCGGCCTAGAAAGAGGTGGCGGGATGATCTGGACGCGTGCCGCGAGGACTGATTCGAGACGGCGCGGGAGAAGAAGGTTTGGAAGGACTTGGGGGAGGCCTTTGCCCAGCGGTGGGACAGCAAGGGCTAATAAAAAAAAAATCTGATTAAATATTTGAAGGTTTAAACAAAAATCTTTAACGAAATCGATTACATAAACTAAATTTTCTTGTTCATAAAAAAGTTTAATAGTCCAACTTCAATAAATGAAACAAAACACATCCTGAAATCCACTCTAAGTTATAAAGTAACATTTTAATTAATTATTTATAATTCAGATTAAAAAGATATCTAGATTTTGTGAAAAACGATATGCATAAATAGGCAATAAATTCAGAGATGATTTAAGATGCTTCTTCTCCAGTTTCCTATCGTCAACGTCGAGCATGGTTTAAAAACTTATTGCTTCATCTAACGCAATCTAACGCGATGTTTGATGAAAAGGCAATGCAAAAAAAAAGATGACGCCTAAAAAGTCTGCTGGCATTAGGTAATTCCGTGATTTACTCGAATTTTTCACAAAACTTGTTCCAGGAAATACGTGTTTTTTTTAAACCCTTAAAAGTTTTTGAAAGAAATTGTCGTCATCCAGAATCTTGATTAAATGTGCAAGGCTTCTATAGACGTACTTTTTTATATTTTTAAATATGAGTACATTATGAAGGTTCACGTAAAATAGAGCAGAATTTCAGAGGTGATTACTGGATTAGTTTTACACTATACATAAATAATAATTGACTCCTTCTTTACAGCTCAAACAAGACTATGTTCGCGAATCGCATCTCGTACTGGTTGAACATTAAGGGTCCCTCATTAGGAATCGACGATCTTGACAGCAGCTCCACCACTGCTTTGGAAAGTGCGTACTCAGCGATGAGGCGTGGAGAATGTGAGGCAGCCATTGTTGGAGGAGCATCCCTAGTTCTTTATCCACAAGGGCTTGTACATCATACACGGTAAATGAATTTAAAAGTGTTTAACTGCGTTAGTGTTTTGATACACAATGAAGCATGATCTATTTGTGCATCTCGTAGTGTATAATTAAACTATTTAAAAGACAACGTCCCACTCTGCTGATATGTTCTTTGTTCAGTTCAATAAGAGTGAAGTATGAGAGAAAGAGTAACACCCATATTTATAAACAAGTCAAACTAATTACTTGAGTAAAAGTTATTTTTACCTAAGTAATAATTTGTACTAACGGAGTACAAATTATTACTTTTTTAATTTTGGTCGTTTTAATCCCGCGGAGGGTCGATTAAGTACATGTTAACCAAGTTAAAAAAAAATGCTTGCATATACGGTTAAATTACAAACTTAGTTCAGAAATTATTTTGTACAACTTTTCGAACACTGTTCAACCCATCAAGTTCAAAATAATTTTCCTAGAAAGTTTTATAAAGTTCTACTTTTGAGATTTTTTTCAAGTTTTCTAAACTTATGATTCAAAAGTTATAGGCGGGGAAACGAAGGGGGAAGCACATTTTTTTTACTTTTCGAGCGATTATTTCCGAAAATATAAACATTATAAAAACATGATTTCAGTAAACCCCTATTCATTTTTAAATACCTATCCAACAATATATCACACGTTAGGGTTGAAATGAAAAAAAGATCTCTCCCCACTTTACGTGTAGGGGGGTAGTCTAATAAAACATTTTTTCCACTTTTTATTTTACCACTTTGTGGGCGTGATTGATATACATATTGGTACCAAATTCCAGCTTTCTAGTGCTAACGGTCACTGAGATTATCCGCGGACGGACGGACGGACAAACAGACATGGCGAAACTATAAGGGTTCCTAGTTGACTACGGAACCCTAAAAAGCTTAAATGGCTGGTCAGGTCTATTTTTCTTTTTGTGTGCTAAGCTAGGTACATGAGTGAGTGTGAGACGGTGTGTAACTGCCACATGTCACATTCACACCCAACTATAAAGTTGTGTGTGAGTGTGACAGTTTATGTGTTTTAGAAATTACTCAATAAAACCACCTTCAGACTCTTTTCAGTTTTCAAAGATTAGATCAGTAAATAAGATGATAAAGAATGAGTATAAAACTCCCTAGCAATATTTTAAAAATCGATATTTATTTTACCATGTACAAAGTACAACTGGGTAGCATGATTATCTAGTTAGTGTAAATTTAATATTATAGAAGTAACCAGTAAGTAAACGGTTTTATATATGTATTTAATTTCAGAATTTCCGGTTTAACTTCCAAAGATGGAAAAACAAAACCATTTTCGCAGGATGCCAGTGGTTATGTCATGTCTGACACAATCAGTATTGTATTTTTGCAGAAGGCAAAACAAGCAAAAAGGTAAAAATAAATTTATTACCATATTTTATTAAGGTAGGAAATCACGTACAATTCACGACTTCTTCCGCTCTAGGGCGGAACGGGATGTCAGATATTTACTGACTGAAATCACATTTCTGTTCCTTCAGTAGCTCTTTACATCCCAGGGCCACGGGTAACCATTTCTGAAGTCATCTCATGCCCCTAGTAGGCTTTGGCCCTGCGGGGCATCTCTTTGAGGCACGCGAGAAACATTACGTGCTGTCTGGTGTACCGGTACTATGCAGCAACGCGTACTTTACCCAGAGCTGCAATCTGTGGCCACCAATAGTACACCTGACGCTGGACACGTCTTTGCTGGACTCGGGGCATTGCCACGGTGCAGACTTGAGACATGGCCTCCTGGAACCACTACACCTCAACGTTGATGTTGACAGGCCTGTCCGGTGATTGCATCTATGCCTATACCATCCCAGCTTCCAGGAAGAGCTCCTAGTTCAGCTGCTTCAGCGCCTACCGAGGTTCAATCGGCATCTGAGCGGAAATGTCAAACCGAATGTACTGATAATCTGAGTACATCTCCATCCCCTCCATGACGATCCAGTTGTCGACAAGCGTTGACTGAGTAGGGCTGGCAAACTAGATGTCCACGACGGATTCACCCCGCATCCGCTCATACGTGGGGCCAGCAACCCCAAGCCAAGCTCTCTTGTCATAGAAATTCCCGCAAACAACCACAGGGAGGAATCCAAACGCAACGACGACGGCTTTAAGCTCCCCCGTCCCCTCGTGATACCATCAAGACAAAATTATACAATGACAACTCCCACCCTTGGTCGAAGCGGGAGATAGTGTCAGACTCTTACTGACTAAAAACCTACCCCGTTCCTTCTTTGCCTTGATTCCAGGACCCTGGTATGCATGTTCACACTTTCCCAATACTCTAGAGGGATGGGATACTGGCGGTGGCTGACAAAATTAGTATCAACAAATTGATAACTTTACATTAATTAGGTCAGCATGGTGGGCACAGTGGTTGAGCGATTGGCTGCTGATCAGCGGGTAGTGGAATTGATGCCCGCACGAAACAATTATTTCTGTAGCTTACAGATATTTGTTCTGGTTGTCTTGTACATGTGAGTTTACATGTTTGTGACTGCTTCTACGATACAGAAGTAAATCCTAGCATGGGGCAACCTTGGGTACGCCATAATTATGTATATCCCCTCTTTGAGGCGTGGCTGGAAAGTCCTCACGGCGTCCACACCTTCTGCATGACGCAGGTTCTCACCGGACATGGTAAGTTCGGGAGGTACCTGCACTGGATTCATGCGGAAGTGACGCCCGGGTTTCACCACTGTGTGGACCACCCGGAGGACACGGTGGAGCACATGGTAGAGGTTTGCCCCGCTTGAGCAAAGCATCGCCGTTTTCTTTTGATCGCCCCGATCGGCGGCGGTGATCTCTAGCGTCGGGCCTTGGTACAGGCCATGGTCTGGAGCGAGGACTAGCATGTGGTCGCCTCCTTCTGCGAAGCAGTAATGCTAGCAAAGCACTCACGCTGCAGCCGCCGCCGGGATTTCGATCCCGATTGCCGGTCACGGTATGCACGGTAGCTCGCTGTTCGACCGTCCGGTAACTGTCCGAATCGAACCCAAGTCGTCGACGGCGCGTACTGTTCCCGCACGCCTCAAGGAGTTGTCAGTAAACTACAGGTACCCAGCAGGGTCGAAGCCTACTCTGGGGCCACGGGTAAAGTGAAAGTGAACACCAGGGCCCTGATAGGAAGGCTACGAAGGAACAGGGTGAGATTTAAGTCAGTAAAAATCTGACACTATCTTCCCCTCCACCCAAGGGCGGGAGATATCATTGGATGATTTTTACCCACCGAAAAAAAAAGAAAGTATGGGACAAACTTTTGTAAAATTAAAATAAAAAATTGGATTGGTTCATGAAAATAATTTTTAGGTTAATCTATTTAAACATGTTTTATTTTCGATTTTAATGTTTCTTTTTTTTGGTAATAATAAATATTTTTTTAGAGTATATGCGGAACTGCTGTATGTCAAAAATGAGTTCGTTTCGATATTGAATGATGAAATGGGACCCAAATGTGGGTATATTTGTAACCCTCAGACTACGGTTGCTTTCATTAGAAATTTTTACAAGGAAATACAAGTGGCGCCTCAGGCAGTTGAGTATGTGGAAGCATATGGCACAGGTGAGAATGTAGTTATTTAGTACGTACTTCTGAATGTTACTCGTATTTATTATTGCTTGCCTGCGCATTTTTCGTTTTCTTGATAAAATGTGGGATTCATTTTTTTATTTAATTTCTCTTTGAACGGTTTATGCATTTAGCAAACAAGACACAAGTCTTGTTTAGAGATAACTTCGCTTTTGGTACAGCATACTGTCATATTGTTTTTCTTTAGAATACGAATGTAACACATTGTAATATTTTACAACATTTGGCAGCAAATGTATTATGTCAACCTTCTTGGTAAGCTTTGCAGAGGTAATCAACATTACATCAAATTTCTCCGATCCATCTTACCGAAATCTGGACTGTTTCTATGTTTCCATATATAATAGTTATGTGGAATCATTGAAACACAACACAACTAAACACAGTTGTATAGACCCTACTACAAATCAATTTGCGAATAATTAAAACAGCCACTGAATTTCTATCAAAAAAAATCCCATCAAAAACACAATATGCGATAGTGTTTGTAAAATATAAAAGAACTATATTATATACTCTCTATACTCCTGATAATGGTGGCAGTGGTCAAGACAAAAAACAAAACGGACAAACAGCGTCCCCGCCCTAAAATAAAATGGCATTATGCTAGAGAAGAGTGACTGTGCGAAGAAATTCATAGAGCGAGTGGTGAACAGAATGATAGAGATGGGAGACATGAACAAACGTAGTAACTGTCATGCCCCAAGAGGACACCGGTGTCCGCCTCCTATTGTTTTTCTATTTACGGTATTCAAAGAGCTAATAAAAGCTGGAATGAGATGGCTGAATCTATTAGGCATGCAGCGAAAGATATTTTGAGAGAAACGAGAGGAAAGGGTACAATTTATAGACCTATAACGTAGTTAGCTTTGTTCTTCAAGTTGTTGCAGGAATAAGCTATACCTGATGATTGGTGCAACAGTTCCTTGGTGCCCATCTTTAAAAACAAGGACGATGTGCTTGAGTGCATCGATTATAGAGGAATAAAGCTAACGTCACGTACTATGAAAGCATGGGAGAAAGCTATTGAAAGGCGACTGAGAGAAGAGAATGAAATTTCATAGAATCAATTCGGCTTTATGCCTGGTCGGGGTACAACGGATGCCATTCTTGCTTTACGCCAGATGTGCGAGAAATACAGAGGTGCGGATTAAAACTTGTACATGGTGTTCATTGACCTCGAGCAGGCATATGACCGGGTATCTCGTGAGGTTCTGTGGTTGACCCTTAAAGAGAAAAGGTGTGTTGTACAAGCGATATACAGTCAGTGCAGTACCCAAGTCCAATCTACAGTGGGCAACACTGTTAGCTTCAATGTGGCTGTCGGCTTACATCAGGGGTCGGCTCTTAGTACTTACCTCTTCCTGATGATAATGGACGCTCTGACGTCGGATATCCAGGAAGAGGCCCCCTGGTATCTACTGTTTGCCGATGATATTGTGTTGGTTGCCGAAAGTGGCCTACAGCTTTTTCTTCTACTCTGTCCTGTCACCCATCACACTATCACTCCCTTTTATTTCATTGCACTCTTCACACAATCCATCCATCTCTTCTTTGGCCTCTCTCCATCCATCTACGTGTAAACTCAGAACTCATTTAGTAACATGCGATTCATCCCTCCTCTTTACATACCCTTACCTACCAAGACAAATGATTTTCTTTCAACTTTTTAGCCACTGATACCACTTTCAAACTTCCTCTAATATACTCATTTCTCACTTTATCTATTCTCGTAACACCACACATCCATCTCAACATTCTCATCTCCGCTACATGCATCTTCACCAATCAAAATTTATATGTTCTTAAAACGAAAAAAAAACCGTTTCAACAAACCTCTTAAAGCCTGTTGTAATTTTGTAGCCATACCGGATGCTGACAAATCTGAGCTAGAAGCACTTGAAGAAGTCTACTGTAAAGATAGGCAAGACCCCCTACTAGTTGGTAGCGTGACATCCAATATTGGTTTGACGGAAGCAGCGTCTGGCGTGGCTGCTCTCACTAAGGTTTGTAGAAAGATTATATAATTTAGATATTGATGAAAATTGAATTTAAATAAGCTCGAGAAAGAAGTAGGTACTATTAACATACCCGTTTTTGTACAATTTGCGTCAACACTCATAAACTTATTTTTGCGTTATGGTTACTTACTGTTAGAATCAGACTTCTAAATCGGTACAATAAGTTTGAAGCAATAAAGAGCTTCAAGTCCTTTGGTAACATGGTCACAAATAAAAGAAACCTTAAGCGTGACTTTAGCCAGAAGATTGCAGCTGTAGCAGCTTTTGGCAAACTGCAGCCTAAAGTGTTTTAGTTATAATGATTTCAAGTTAACAAAAAAAACCTCTATGAATGATTAAAGTTCTCTCAAATCATTTATTAAAAACAAGGTACTTTCATCGATATCATGTACAGTCAGGGGTCAAAAGTGCAGTTGCACTCTACCGATAATAAAGTGTCTAGAATTTTTTTATAGAACAGGATTAATGGATCATCACTCAGTTCGTTTGTACCATAGAACCTAAAGAATTAAATAAACCAGTTGTGGCCCAGTGGCCCTCTTTTACAAAGAAATTTTATACACTTTAGCATTAGTAGAGTGCAACTGCACTTTTGACCCCCGACCGTACCTACATACTCTGAACAATACCGTATCAAATTCTTTCGCAACATTTTGAATACCAGATGCTTAGTTTGTGTAAAAAACACAAACGTCTTTAAGAGGCAAGTTCCTGGGCATAGAGACCTATGTGATGAAATATCAGCTTAGATGATGTGACTATGTTTCTGGGAAGCTCGAAGAGAGACCAACGAAGCATAATTTCTATTCTGAACTCCAGTAGTCCAAGCCAGTTTGTTATGACCGTTTTTATGTTAAATCTCTTTCTAAAATCAGTAACGCGTCAGCTTAAGTACCGTTTATACCATAAAGCTACAGAATGTAGTGATGACCATAATAAAAACGATTATATTTCATTCTATCATTTTGAACGATGTAAAGAACCATGGGCAAATTTGTATGAGACTCGTCCGCCCTATTCAATACATACCTATAGATTTTTGAGCCCCTACATCTCCCTACATCTATAACAAAATAAATAAAATTATTGAAATATCTTCCTGGAATAACTTAGCATTAAAAAAATCCATTTCTCAGTAGCTTTCGAAGTTATCCTATGAAGAAATGGAAGACTTACTCGCTATCGTAAAGTAGTATTATTATAGCTACTTCTTGGAAAAGTTCATAACACAATTTTGAATCTACTAAATTAAATTATTGGATTTTTACACACCCTCTCACATACAAACACTCATTTTTATTTTAAACACCCAGAGGGCCTATTCCCTTTATATCTTTTTTAGTTTAGTAATAACCGTTATGTTAGGCATTTGTTTAAGTAAAATTACTTCTTTTTTTTTAAAGCTCATATGCTTTACTTTACTCGAGGGCTTGAGGCGCTGCTTGTTGAAATACAGGGCATAAAACTAGTTCGGCAGCAGATGCTAATTGTTAGACACAATTGATTGTATTATTTAGTTGTTAATTATAAGTAGCTTATAAGCAATTATGAAAACATGTTATTACTTTTTGATACAATAAACGGTATTATTATTTGAAACAGATGTCATTTGATATATTCGAATTCGAATGAGTTCGGTTTCAAAGCTGTTTGTACCCACGAACACATATAAAACCTAAAACCCATACTTTTGAGGAATGTCGCCGTAATAATAAAAACTCTATTCAACTAGACGCTTTAAATGACAACTGTTTGAAATCTGTTTTTACTCTCCAATAGATTTGAAACAGATGTTATGCAATTATTTTTGTAGAATCGTACAGAGCTCGCCAAGCTGCATTAAAAAATGTATGACAGTTATATGTGATTAATATATTTAAGATCTACACTTGGGTTAGGTTAGTATAACATAAAAACTATCTTATACATAATACTAAACCCCATACTTTTGCGAGATGTAAGCATAGTAAAAGATTCTCGCCTTGCTAAGGTTTTTCGATTGAGATACATTTCAAATCTGACAAACCAAAAACGCGAACACTACAATTGTAGACAACCAACAAGATCTATAAATTACCATCTTTTTCACACATAGCAGCACTTATTGTAGCAGCATATTTGAGTTTGTTATCACCATAAAGAGTCAAAGAACGCTGTCGCAGTGGCTTAAATCACCTAGATGGTATCATTATCATTGCTGTGATGGATATTCGTGTTTTGGTGTGAAAGTTTGAACGACTTTCACTAATAATCCCTTACTCATAGGTGTTACTGGGCTACCACACTGGTAAACTGGCTGCCAATCTGCACTGCGACAACCCGCGTCAGGATATAGTGGCACTGCGCGAAGGGCGCATGCGCATCGTCACTGAACACCAGCCCTTTAACTGCACGTACGCCGCTATCAATTCAATGTCCCTCTCCGGTATTCGCTCGCATGTCCTCCTCCATGGAAGACACAAACCTAAGGTAATGAGTGTGTGGGTTCTTACGTGTGGATTAGTCACACAATAAAACTTAAAATTATAATGTAAGTTTTAAAAGAGTTCCTACAATTTTTTGCTTAATCGGTAGGATGTAGAATGAGGTAGAACTACCAAATCAACAATAAAATAAAACATTTTTTTTTTTATAAAATAATACGGCTAGCTTAAAAATAAAACTAATAGTAATAATTTGTATATTACATTTTTTTTTTATTGTTGTGTGTTGTTTGACTTCTATTGCTTTTATTAGATGTGTAGACGCAATCGCTCAACTGATCAATGATTGAACATTTCAGGACTTGTCTCGTTACCAGTCTTCCATTCCACGCCTGGTCACATTATCAGGACGGCAGGAGTCTGCTATAACAAAGATATTTGAAGATCTCAAGTCCCGGCCCATCGATGCTGAAGAAATAGCACTGTTTCACAGCATTCATATGAACAACATATCTGGACATTTAGGCAGAGGATACGCAATACTGGGTACGAACAAATTCTCATTGCAGAAACTAAAGTCCCACTTAACTATAAATTTATAATCATTATACGTACACGTACCGGTAAATAAATAAATTGGTTATTTTTTTTTATCAGATACGGACGAAAACAATAAAACTATAAGCTTGCATGAGAAAATTGGTTACTTCGACGAAGCTCGTCGACCACTGTGGTTCGTTTATAGTGGAATGGGCTCGCAGTGGGCTGGTATGGGCGCGCAACTCATGCGCATTCCGATATTCGCTGCTGCTATAGAACGGTAAGTATATATAGAATAAAAATAGATAAAGTTTTAAGTGTTTCTAATACTGTTAAAGGTAGTTTTAATATTCATGAAGCATACAGTAGTTTATGGATGACTAAGGTCTAATTTTCCAATATCTTATAAGGCACTCCATACACGCGACATAATGTCTAATAAATTACGGCGCGGGGTATGGTTTTAGTTTGCACAAATTATTTTTATGTCATCTTTTATTACAGTTGTCACAAAGTGTTGGCGCCTCTGGGTCTCGACATAGCTCATACAATAACATCTTTTGACAAAACAATATTCGAAAATATTCAAAATTCTTTTGTGGGCATTGCTGCTATTCAAATCGGATTAACGGATATTCTTAATGAACTTGGTTTAAAACCTGATGGGATCATAGGTAAGACAATTTAATGTTACTAGCAGTGTAATCTCAATCAAATATGAAATATGTGATGTAATTACAAAATATTTACAAGATATACGGGTAACAACTGAATCTAAAAATCTCCATACAAACTTTGGACCCGTGCTTCATACCCATACACTAGAACACATCGTACAGCATTAATTTAGTACTAAATCGTTAGATATAGCACTGAAAAGTTATAAAACCTATAATATAATGTTAGAAAGTAGCAGATTCTGAACTAATTGTGCCCCATTCGTGTAATTGTTACATGGTGATCTAATGTGAGGATAAACAAATAAATGATTAATAAAAATGCTTAGTTTAAAAAAACAGGGCAAATTAGATAAATTGCATTGTATAATTTAGTACACCCGATTTACAAGAGTGGAGAGACTGTGTAACGACTATTGTCCTATTGCGGTATTGCCCTGTATCTCAAAATTCTGGAGAAAATATTAAAGCAGGCACTCAAAAAATTTTTAGACAAATTTAAGATCCTAGCTAATAACCAATACGGTTTTTTCTTATGTTACTCTATCGGAAATGTCATAACAGACTTCACAACAGCAATTGTAAGAAATTTAGACAGTAAAAATAAATGCTAATTTATATTTCTGGATCTCTCAAAAGTGTATGACATGGTCTCTGTTCCTATTCTTCTTGCTTAATTGGAAAATCTAGGAATACGAGGAAATGCATATAAAATACTTAAGAACTACCTAGCCAATTGGGAAACAACAATTAAGGGCAGGTAATATCAAAAGCGATGAGGTCACAGTGTTCTACGGTGTTCCACAAGGGAGTATTTTATGTCCAACCCTTTTTCAGCTATATGTGAGCTTTGCCAAATTTCTCTCGGTAACATCAACATGTTTACGTACACAGATAATAAGGCAATCTTGGTCTGGGGACCAGACTGGAACACTGTAATGGAAATAGCCGAGTTTATCTTTGTCAAACATTATGAACTGGCTTACGAACAACTAACTGACCTTAAACGTCTTCAAAACGTATTATGTTGCCTTCTCGATAGGAAATAATAATTCTTCACCACAAAACTTCACTATCACAGACCATTATTGTATTTCTCGGGAGATCTGCACATGCTAACAAATCGATCGAGCTGAGTATGTTAAGTACCTGGGTATATACAATGATGGTGGACTGAGGTGGGACAAGCAGATAGACAGTTACCTCTAGAGTGAGTAAACTAATACGTATATTTAAATCACTTAGAGACTGTGTCCCACCCGAGCAACTAAGGCTCAGTACCTTATGTTAGTCTAATATTCAGTATTGCATACTAGTTTGGGTTCTTTAAAGTCTGGAAAGACCAAGAAGAGCTGTACTCAAAGTAATGACTTGTGTTTAACTTAAATGCGGTCGGCCAGCGGCGTGCCTTAGATAGCTGCTGTTAGAACAGCTATTTCGGCCCAATTCCTATAGATTGGCTACGTTAAGCATCATACCGGTCTTTGCTCAGTGGGTTGTCGCAAGCCAACGTTCAAAACCTACCACCAGTTACCTGATTACCACCACCCGAGGACCACGAGTAGGGATTTGATTCAGGTATTCTCCTACGGACGCTTATTAATCTGCAGATTACCTATACTATTATCATATTTGCGGAAATACTAGTAACTCTGTCTGTAAACTTTTACCATATTAAACATTATACACCGGTACGTCACGCCTTCAGCAAGTTTTACACAATTTAGGTTATTTTATAATAAATACTTAAATAATATAACAATTATATGATTTTATTACGTGTAACAGGTCACAGTGTTGGTGAACTGGTAGGAGCGTATGCCGACGGATGTTTGACAACAGAAGAGACGATCTTATGTGCTTTCTATCGAGGACAAGTGTCATTGAATACTCCCATGATACATGGTTCTATGGCTGCCATCGGTCTGGGATATGAACAGGTAAATCTAAACCTTATGCACATATTTTTTGCAGCTTCCGTTCTAACCTAAACTAAGATATAGGTGTAGCACACTTGATTAAGTTTCACCTATTTATTCTTGTCATAAAAAACCCTTAGACTGTAGCAATCAGGATTAGTAAATACAAACTCCGACAAGACATTCGTTTATCAGTTTGCGGTTTTATGTGATTCCGTATCCAAATAATACAGGTACTTAGATTATGCCTTTATGCCCTCTGTATGTCCGTCACAGAATTGTCTTTATTATTATAACATTCTTATCAATCAGTAATTATCCCAGACTTATCAATATAAGCTTAAGTTTAAGCTTTCGTCGTATAGAAACCAAGCGTGCCATTATTTTTCTACCTACAATAAGCAATTTAGTGACAGTAAATCCCTTTCCGCGAGTAAAAGAATGGAAACGCTTCAAAAGCCCCGCTGTTATTTGATTAGATGCCATTTTTAGATCGGATCTCCCGCCTCAAACAACACGAAAGTAAGTTCCAACGTCGACAAAATCTAAGTCCCCACTGATTTCTATAAATATTACATTATTATATCCTCATGTGATTCGACCAATACATATTTACTGTATGGACTTTAAAAGAGACTTTGACCCCTGAGTTTGCTTCGGTGTTTCTTCTCAGGGTAGTCAGCTAGGAAACACAGCCTTATCTAGTTTAAACAGACGGAAAAAAAAATTGACGTGCAAAAGTGTTTTTAAAACCTACTTGCAAAATAAATATCATTTATTAATAATATTGTTCAGGCAGGGGCCATAGATTTAACATATTTCTTGGCAACTTAAGCCTCCCTAAACCATAGCTACCAACTAAGGTTTGTCCTTAGGTGTTCTAGCATTGAGCTTACAGGGATAATAGTCAGTTGGTACCACATTTCATAAAAAATGTCTAATGGGCCTCTGCGAGTTGACTTCAGCTCCTCGTACGCCCTCAAAAGTCCAGGACCTCAAGGTCCTGAGATAAATTAATAAATAACATAAAATAAGTCTGTGGGAATTACAGATCGTAAACTTAATATGTGTTATGTGTGTATGTACACTCTAAATAGAATTATTTTTTAAATAAAGATATCGAAGATTTGTCCCCCTGAGATCGACGTGGCCTGTCACAACAGCTCTGACTCCTGTACTATCTCAGGACCTGCTGAAGTCATGAAGACATTCGTCGCTGAACTTAAGGCAAAAGGAGTGTTCGCAAAAGAGGTGCCGACTTCCAACATAGCGTACCATTCGCGATATATCTCAGTTGCAGGTAACATATGCAAATATAATTAAAATAAATATCGCTTCTCAAAATAATAAACTCCCATAAACAGTTTTCAAAAGAAAAAGCAGCTTGCCTCGATATAGTAACTTTCTACTGGTGATAACGAGCAGTGTGGAGCAGTGGTGGGAGCAGTGGTGGCCAAGTGGTAACGGCCCCGACTTACGATTAGTAGGTTGCGGGTTCAAGCCCGGCCAGGCGCATTACTTTGTGTAATTTATTTCATCACCACTGCTCTCAAAGCGGTGAAGGAAAACATCGTGAGGTAACCGGCATGTCCTAGAACCAAAAAAATTCGAAGACTTGTGACATCCACCAACCCGGACTGGGCCCGCGTGGTGGAATACGGCCCATTTTCTTAGAGAGGAGGCCTGTGTCCCAGCAGTAGGAACATTAAAAGGCTGATGATGATGATGATGATGATGATGATGTGATAATGATTTTAAAAAGTCTGACTTACGCTACCAAAAAGGCTTATATGTTGATCACACTGAAAACAACTGCCGTAGTCTTAGATTAAATCAAAACAGCATTTCTTAAAATGTTTGGGCCTTTGAACTCCAACCACTGTCAAAAAGAAATGATTTGAGATTGAGAAATTTTTAACATAGTTACGGATAATGTTCATAACGTTTATATTATACTTTTTTCAGGTCCTCAGCTTCTTAATTTACTGAAAGGCGTAATAAAGAATCCAAAGCCCCGTAGTGAGCGCTGGCTGTCGACATCTGTACCGCAGAGTCAATGGAACGAAGATTTAGCTAAATTTTGTTCGGCAGAATATCAAACTAATAATTTACTAGTAAGTAGGAAGACCTTTTTAATTATTTCAGTAATAAGTTATCTGAACTTACATTATATATAGGTAATATTGCACTGGAAGTTTTTATTTATTTAAACTTCATGTAAAGTAGTAGTGCACAGGCGGACTTAATGGGAATTCTCTACCAGTCAACCTTTGGGTTAAGCGCACCTACCACAGTGTAGTCTTTCTATACTGTGGTAGGTGTGCAGAAATAAATGATAAATATTTCAAAATAGTATGAAGTATCATCAAATTAAGTTGCTTATAATAATAAAAAAACATTTAATATATGCAAAAATTATAAAGTTTTCATTATAATTAGGAGAACTATAAGTATACACATTTATAAAGTATTTATAATTAAAAGTATTGATTCGACTACATTTCATTTTACGTTTGATTGAATTGGGTTTGTGTCGCAGAGTCCGGTGTTGTTCGAGGAGACGTCACGGCTCATACCTAGCAATGCTGTGTGTGTAGAGGTGGCCCCACACGGATTGCTGCAAGCTATTCTCAAAAGGTCAATGTCAGCTGATATTCACCATGTTCCTCTCACCAGAAGAGGACATCCAGACAACGCAATTTTCTTACTTGAAGCGGTTGGCAAGTAAGTGTTTAGAAAATTTAAAATAATTATTGAAATACCAGTAGGCTGCATCAGGTGCTAAAATGAGAAGCACTGATGATTCTTCACATGAGTGGTTTAGAAAAAAATGTGTGTGGTAGCTTGTTACGGAGTTTTAAATTTATTATTTATTTTAAGTCTCATCAAAGTGGTTGTGTTGTTGGGTCTAAATGATATTTGTTAGCGATAAACTTACAGCCGGCATATTTTATGTACCTTTTATGCCATAATTCACCGAGCACTCGGTCAACGGGAGTTCTGAAGGCAATTCGACAGATAGAAATGGCTGACTGATAATATATATATATAATATATACCTAATAATATCACACACTATCACACAAAGTCGTCTAGTCCCAAACTAAGCAGAGCTTGCTTCTTAAATTCGTCAAAGGAATAAAAAGCTTGCTCGATAAGCCATTTTTTTAAGTAGAGCTTGTGTTATGACATGTTAAAACATAATTGAAGCATAATAATTGAAAGACGAGCAAAATCTGTGTTATTTTGTTAAGCTCTGGATAGACGTGTGCCACGCCAGCGCGCCGCCGTCGCCGACCAATCACACGTCGCCGCCGCCGCCTTTTTGAATCGGCGTGGGTCACGTGACTCTACGCGACACGTTCTAGTCGAGTTTGTGATTCCAGTCGAAGTAAACTTCGTGTGATCGAGGCCAACCTGACGGACAGATTCATCATTTACCCTGGTCACCAGGGAGAGTGGAAACGGTGAGAGATGTCGGCCGGTGTTCCGCAGGGATTGGTACTAGGACCGCCCTTGAGGAACATCGTGTACGACTACGTGCTGCGCGGCGATCTCCATGATTGAGTCAGCGTGGTCTGTTGCGCAGACGACACTCTGGCGCAGGGAGAGTCATACCACATCGCGTGGGGTTGCGACAGTTATGGAGAGGACTCGAGGGGCATTGCATAAGTCCGAGGTCATAAATCATGTGTTTTCATGGCCATGGGTTCACGCCACCACCTGGTTCCCAAATAACGGTAGGAGGGGTTTTTTTTTAATGGGGAATATCATCGAATGACATTCCCACCCTTGGGCGGAGTGACAGATAGTGTCAGACTTTTACTGGCTAAAAAACCTACCCCGTTCCTTCGTTGCCTTTCATTCCAGGGCCAAGCCTTAATTTCAGAAACGCTAGTAGGCTTCGACCCTGCTGGGCCTCTTCTGTTTGTTGACAACTCCTTGAGGCGCGCACGGAACAGTACGCGCTGTCGACGACTTGGGTTCCGTCTGGACGGTTACCGGACGTTCGGACAGCGAGTTACCCGTTGCTTGCCGTCCGCAAGCCCGCGCCGACGGTGGCCGGAAATCCCGGCGGTGGCTGGGGCGTGAGAGCCGTTGCCTCAAGAGGTCGGCCTCCTCCTTTGCTAGCATTTAGGAGGCGACCGCCTGCCACTCCTCCTCGCTTTGGACCACGGCCTGTACCAAGGCCTACCGCGAGAAATCACCGCCGCCGATCGCCCCGACGAAGACATGGCGATGCTCTGCCCTCTGGGCAGGGCCCACCTCTACCGTGTGCTCTAACGTGTCCTCCGGGCGGTCCACACAGTGGCGACAACCAGGCGTTGCTTGCTATGAATTCGATACAGAAACTTCCCGAACTCATCATGTCCGGTGAGAACATGCGTCATGCGGAGGTTTCGAGGAGCACTTCCGACGACCTCTTATAAATTTTAGTGATAAAAAGAAATCAAGTGCCGGTTTCTTGAAATGCAGATATTTGAATTGAGAGCTTGACGATTCATGATGATAACTTTTTAATTCTGAAGCATAAATTGAGACTCTTAGACCAATTCAAACTTATTAAATAATATACGTATTTCGGACAACCCGACGTACGGCGAGTATCCACACTTACGTTGTTGAAACATCTACGGTCCGGACTAGGCGTTTCGCCTCGTCATTCATACCGCTTACTTCGAAGAACTGGAACAGTTTGCCTGCTGCGGTCTTCCCATCCGATTATAATTTGGGTGTCTTCAAGGCTAGAGTGAATAGGCTCTTAATAAACTAGTGCGACTCACTATCAATGATTGCATTACTGCTTACCATCAGGTGGGATTGCAATCAACCACTAGTTTATAATCAATAAAAAAATGTATAAATTAACAAGTGTATCCATGCAGTGCAACATGCGGTGATAACAGTATTTAAAAGCCTAACTAAAGTTAAAGATGAAATTGATATAACTATATTCCATAATATTTGCCAATCTTGTTTTGTTCTTTAAAATTATTAAGCTCCGAATTGAATCCAAATGACAATGATCGACTTATTATATAGTATATTTCAACAGATTGTACATGCACGGATACTTACCAGAGGTGCAAGCGTTGTACCCGAAAGTGGAGTTCCCTGTGTCAAGTGAAACGCCTATGCTGTCGCATTTAGTCGAGTGGATGCATGATGAAACATGGTAAGCCAATAATTCTTTATACATACACTCACAAAATTTTATAATAATAATATTCCACAACTATCACACAACGTTGTCTAGTCCCAAGCTAAGCAGAGCTTGTGTTATGGGTACTAGAGAACTGATAAACATACTTATATATTCCTAAATACACACATATTGTAGATAAATTATACCCAGACACAGAACAAATGATCGTGCTCATCAGACAAACACTTGTCCTGGGTGGGAATCGAACCCACGACCTCCGGCTAAGCAGTTAGGGCCACTAACCACTAGACCAACAGACTAATCAATTTTAACCTTATGGGAAGATAAAAGCTACGAAAGATACTCGGTATGACCTTTGCGTCTTCTTTTAGCTTTGTATATGTTCACACATCAAGTCCAAAGTCATCATTTCAGCTGAAAGACGTCCACTGTTGGAAATAGGCCTCACCTAAGTGTCGCCACAATGAACAGTCCTGTGCAGAAGCACAGGACTGTTCATTGTGGCGACACTTAGGGAGAACCCATCCATCGGATTCCCGCAACCCTTGCCAAATCATCGGGCCACCTTATACGAGGCCTTCCAAGACTGCGTCTTCCGGTACGCGGTTGCCACCCCAGAACCTTTCAGCCCCAACGGCCTCCTGTTCTGCGTGCAATGTGCCCTACCTATTGCCACTTAAGTTTGGCGATTCTTCGTGCTGTGTCAGCAATCTTGATTCTCCTGCGGATATCTTCATTTCTGATCAGATCACGCAAGGAAACTCCGAGCATAGCCCTTTCCATTGCATCCGATGACTTTAAGCCTTCTGATGAGGCCCATTGTAAGCGACCACGTTTCGGAGCCATATGTGATCACTGGCAACACGCACTGGTCATAGACTTTCGTCTTGAGACACAGTAGTATGTTGGACAAGAAGATATTGCGCAGACTCCTGAATGCCGCCCAGCCGAGTCGGATTCGACGGTCAACCTCTTTCTCGAAATTAGATTTACCCACCTGGACTGTCTGTCCAAGGTAAACGTAATCTTCACAATTTCGAGTATAGAGTCTCCGATCTTGATAGAAATGGATGCTACGTGTGGCTGTTTATCACGACTTTGGTTTTGTCCATGTGCATTTTAAGTCGCACTCTTTCGGAAGCTCCCCCGAGGTCATTGAGAATTGTGCTGAGCTCCTCCGTAGTCTCAGCCATGACTACCATGACATCGGCAAACCGAAGGTGAGTGATGTACTCATTATTGCCATTAATACCTAGTAAACTCCAGTTCAGAACCTGGAAGATATCCTACATTGCGGCCGTGAACAGTTTCGGAGAAATGACGTCTCCCTGCCTCACGCTCCGCTGCATGAGGATACAATAGTCAAATAAAGATAAAATTTTGGCCGTCAAAATGAAGGGACCAAGTTTCGGATAACTGTCATACATATTTAAAAGATTAATACCAATAATGTACTATTTGCTATATTTGCTAAAACTTTAGCTACCTACCTCTTCATATACATAATTACTTGAACAAAATGATTGCTCCCTTCATTATAGTGTCAAAATGGAGGGATCAAACTGATAAACTGCTCCCTGGAATGTGATAATTAGTTGGTATTTTAAAATCTTGATTCATATTGCTTTTAGCCAACCGAAGCATTAATCTATTTAAAAATATTGACCAATTTATTTGGATTATTTTTGATGATTCAATAATTTAATGTATTATATAGATGAACAGTTTATTTTTTATTTTCGAAGGATAATCAAAAATAAGCTGCCTATCCCACGCAGTGTGTTATTGCTGACATTAACTGCGATTCTAAAGCATTGAAGATAGTTATTTTTTTTTAATATTACCATACAAAAAATTAGATTATAGTTATAAATGCCTATACTAAAATTTTGTTCGTCACTAGGTATGTTACAAGGTTTGATGCTGGAGATAAGATAGTGGCTGCAGCCTGCCAGTTCTTGAAGTCTATTCATGAAGATGAATACAGATACCTGCGAGGTCACGTCGTTAGAGGTATTAATTAGTAAAGTAAATAATTTTGCATGTGTTTTAAATAATTAATTTAAAAATTTGGAAAATAACTTATGTAATTTTACTGTCCAAATTCGATATCCGTGTGTTGAAAAATGTTTCAGTTAATTATCATATGTGTACGAGTTTATAAATTATTAAGATCTAGAATATATACGACACAGCAAGCATAAAGTTAAGTTTAGAAATGGATTATGAAGCATTCGTTGATTATAATTTGGCCAACTATGTATATTTAGGAAATAAAGTATCATTTGACGCAAGCAAAAATGAACGAATACCTGGAATAAATTTTCTAGTCTAAAAGAATCTTACGGGGAAACTTTCAATTGAACTTAAGAAAAGAATTATAGATTCATGTCTCCTTCCTTTTTAGACTTATGAATGTCCATCCAGGATATTAACAAATAAATTATAAATATATTAATTACTCAAAGAACCATGGAGGAAAGTATGAAGAATATAAAACGATTACAAAAAGTCGCACAGAAGGGAACTCGCTAGAAAACAAACGTATTTGATAGTTTGACTTTGCTCAGAGACTGAAATAGCGATGGGCAGGCCATGTTGCCAGAATCACCGACAGCAAATGTATATTACAAACGACGGAATTAGGAAAGATATGAAGAAGAATTAAAAAACTTTATTGAATTCCAGAGAAACAGTGCTATCCATTCGCTGCCGCTCTGGTGTCTGTGTGGGACACTCTCTCGATGCATATGGGATTTGTGAAGCGTCAGAAGCCCGTGAAATTCTGTAACTTGCATCTGTATGCCCAGCCCATGATGCACGACCAGCGACCACTGAGGACCAGTGTCACAATACAAATAGGGAGCGGAAAGTTTGAGGTACTATAATAATTTTAATTAATTTTTATATTAATAAAAAATAATGTAACGGTACGTGGCCATCATCAGACGGTTCCCGGTTCATTGCTACTGCCGAGCTAATGTGGATAGGCGGGCGAAGAGAAGTAAAACCGAGTGATATAGATAATTATAATTCATAATGCAAGATCATTATTTTAACGAAACATCGATAGAATCACAATCATCACTTTATAGTTAGTTTTTAATAGAATATGTGTTACTACTCCGCGATGCCAACGGATAGTGCTCCGTTCGACAGTAGCGTGTATAAAAAAACTAGAGGGTAGAATAAGGTAAGGCCCGGTCAAAGGTCGGACTACGTAGTAGGCCGTCGATACCGCACTCTCCTGCTTGGTGGCAGTCGGTGGCGTCGGTGATGGCTTCGTAGTTCGTCTGGCAAGATGTCGTTTTTCGGCGCAGGGCGCCGTCCAGGTAGCCGGCTCGCTGATCTTCGGCCGTCTAGGAATTCCCAGTACGGGAAAAACACTAGACACACCAAACAAGAATATCCAAGTATCTTATGATTGTATGAGTTTCTAGGAATTTTGAGTGCCACTGGCGGTGCTCGCCGCGGAATGAACGCGCTCGCGCATCGAGTAGGTGAAAGGTAGGGATTTTAAAAATATATATAAAACCGCGCGCCGCGAGGAGTTGCCGTGTCCGTTTGTTCATAATTAATTTTTATTTGCTACTTAAATAATTTCATTTTTTAATTGTTTTAAATGTTTACAAATTAAGTGGGTAAGTAAACCGTGACACGTGCTAAAGAGCAAGGAGTTGCGTCAGGAACCCATGCTTGTCAGATATCAGCTGTCATTCTTGACATTTCTTGACACTCTCAAAATATCGAAGAGCTGTCAAATGCATAAAATAATCGTTTTTTTAATAGGCTCAGCGATGAAGAGGTGCCTAATGGTATGGTTAATTCATGCGTAAAGTATTATCAAATTATTTTATGTTTTAATCCTTCCGCATTGTGAAAAAAGTTTTGAAAAAAGTAGATTTTTGATATCACGTTGCTACTTCGGCCATGTTTTGAACTTATTTATTCGGGAACCAATCATTTTCCGAAACTTTCTTGGTCGAGTTTCATTTCACCGGAAATTATTAACTAACGTCTTTTTTGCTATATGCAAAATAAGTCAAATAATGACATATTTTTAGATCATCGAAGTTAAGTATTATTTTACTGAACTATGTTTGGCCGATTTACAGAATAACTTTTTGCTATTGACCGAAGCCTCGTTTTTTTTTATTTGCCATATTTTCACCACACCGAAACAACATTTTACAAAATTGATTATTTTTTCTCCATACTTAAGTGACCCACCTTATTGTGTACAGATTTGGATTCACTTAATTTAATCCTTTAATTTTTGGTCCAGTCATAGACTTGATTGACAGCCACTTGAACGTTTTCAACTCTTCGTGGCTATTTCCTATGGCCAGAGGCTTGTGTCGTCAGAAAAGGTTTCTCTAATTCAGGAATATCCCAAGTATATATTAGGTACAGGACCTGACCTAATACACTACCATTCAGTACGCCGGCTTTTATTTCTTTCGATTCTGAGTAGGACTCGTCTTGCCTTATTCTAGAGTCTGTTTAAAATGTAGGATTCTAGGATATCTGCAAACTGCTTCATAACAAGCTCTTCAGTTTATATATTAGACCTTTACGCCATTCTTTGTCAAACGCTTATGCCACGTCTAGGAGCTCAGTAGATAGTTAAGTGCTTTTCTCTCTTTTCTCAGGTGTCTAGTGACAGATGTATAAAAAAAAGGAAAAAGAAAAAACACAGACTAAGAATAAAAAAGTCATCGTCAAAACTATACGTAAATTCTATCGCACAGTCCTAGCGATTCAACCCACCGTAGTTCGTGTTACGTAACAATTTGTTTTGGGTTGTCGACATAACCAGACCCTTTCTTGGTAGGTTATGAAGATTGCCCCTGTTAATAAATAGTAGCGTGGTGATTTGCGATAGCTTAATATTTTGTTTTATTCCTCGTGCGACTCCTCTCGCTGTTATTAGTTTAATATCTTCATATTCTGGTGTCATGTTAGCCGGCTCTCGCACAAGCAATTTAAGAATTTCTGGTAGTCCTGAATACCATCTACCATATGCACACATCAAAAAAAGTTTGAAATCACTTTGATAATACGAAATCGTTTTTGTTACGTTAGAATAAAACGATTAATTCGCTTTTTTCTAAGCGTCTTCATTTAAAAAACAAATCTTTTTATAACAAAAGAATTTAAAATATATTTTTTTTTTCTGTATAAAAAGACATTAAATCCTTGTTTACACTCATTCAGAAATCTGACCAATTTGATTCAAGCGTTTTTTCTGACTTTTCGAAGAAAGAGTTCATTCAAAAACATGCCGAGGGATTATCAGAAGGTTTACGAGCAAGAATTGTTACTTTGGGAGAAGAAAGACATTCTACGAAAGAAATAGCACGCAGAGTGGCTGTATCCCAATCCTGTGTCATGAACACGTTACGAAAGTATTGCGGCGTGGATGACTTTGTTGATCGACCTCGCAGTGGTTGGCCAATTGTTTTTACTGGTGCTCAGAAGCGTTACATCAGATTGCTGACTGCCCGAGATCCAATAATCAATGCTACTAAAATAAAAGCTGACTTGCGGGCTGCTACTGTACTAGAAATTAGCACTCAGACCATGAGAAATTGCTTACACCAGGGCTTCAAATCTGCTATAGCAATAGTGTCAGAATCGTTTATCAATGATTTCATAATTGTTGATTTTGACAAGTTTGGTAATCTACTAATATAATGGCGTCATTATGACTTAGCAATAGTCAATCACTGATATACCATTGAAAGAAATGGTTATCTCGTACATAATGATATATGAAAGTCTGACGTATGGGGTAATCTGCTAAAATTTTCTGGTTTGCTGACAGTTCCTTCAATTAGTGACTTACCATTAGATTAGTCATTCGTTTACGAGACTACTGACTGACCAATGATCAACCATTATGATTTAGCAGATTAAGAACTTTTGTTGGTGGCCGAGTGGTAACGGCCCCGACTTACGAGTTGTAGACCGCGGGTTCAAACCAAGCTAGGCGCATTACTTTGTGTAATTTATTACATCACCACTGCTCTCAAAACGGTGCAGGAAAACCTCGTGAGGAAACCGACATGTCCTAGAACCAAAAATTCGAAGACATGTGACATTCATCAACCCGCACTGGGCCTGCGTGGTGGATTACGGTTCATTCCCTCTCTCAGAGAGGAGGCCTGTGTCCCAGCAGTGGGAACATTAAAAGGCTGATGATGAAGAACTTTTAGCAAAATGACAATGGGATCGTGTTGGAATGTTGAATTTACAAAAATAGCAGACTTGGGCCCCAGGTTGGATTACGAGTGAGGAGATCTTGGCGAGCACCCCTGAACTCACAACAACGACAGCGACGCAGATTGCAGTGGGTTAGACTCCGCCAAAATGAAGAAAACGACGAGGAAAACATTTGGCGGAATTGTCTCTTCGTTGACGAGTCCAGAATTAGCACTCATCCAGACAACCGACGTCATCGTGTCCCGAGAAGACGAGGGGACGCTGAAAGACAAAGAACTGCCACCGGAACCGTTCAACAAGGCGGGAAATCGGTATCTTTTTGGGGTGGTATAATGATTGGTGCTAGAACGCCTTTGATCCCATATCGTGGCTCGATGACTGCAGCTTTGTACCAAACCATTGCTAACGATGAAATTGTCAGGTCATTTAGAATAAACCATGGCTCTCGATACGTAATGGTTGACAATAATGCACCCGCACATCGAGCTCAACGAATCAACGCTGCTCATCGTGAATACGATATTATCAGGTTGGATTGGCCTGCCGGCTCGCCTGACTTAAACCCGATAGAGCACGCGTGGGATGCTGTCAAGCGCTCGCTTGTGTGGGAGGTGGCTGACGGTTCCAAACAGCTGTGTTTGGAACCGTCAGCCACCTCCCCAGACAGTGCCAGAGATCAGGGAAGCCGTTATTCAAGAATGGGACAGGTTACCGTAAGAAATGCTGGATAACTTAATTCTCAGCATGCCAAGAAGGATTGCCGCATATGTTCGAGCTAGAGTTCGAGAGGGAGGAATTATCTTGTACTAAATAAACACAATTACATAATAAATGTTGACAATATTTAGTTAAACCTCTTTTTTTCCAATTATTAATTAGTCGAAATTGCATTAGGACTTTTAAATTCAATTTTTGTTAATAAAAAATAATAAAATATATTTATTTTATTTTAAAAAGTGTATAATTTTTATAATAAAAAGTTGTTACGTATGTAATATTTCATCTTTTGCTAGTGATCTCAAACTTTTTTTGATATGTCTCCTTCTGCGAAGCAGTAATGCTAGCAAAGGAGGAGGCTGACCGTATCAGGCAACGGCGCTCACGCCGCAGCCGCCGCCGTAATTCCGATCCAAATTTCCGGCCACCGTAGGCGCGGGCTTGCGGACGGCGGGCAATGGGTAGCTCGCTGTCCGTTTGTCCGGTAACAGGCCGGACCGAGCCCAAGTCGTTTACGGCACGCACTGTTCCCGTGCGCCTCAAGGAGTTGTCAGCAAATCGTAGGGGCCCAGTAGGGTCGAGGCCTAGTCTGGGGCTCTGAGAAGGTATAAAAATGCATACCAGGGCCCTGGAACCAAGGCAGGGAAGGAACAGGGTAGGTTTTTAGTCAGTAAGAGTCTGACACTATTTCCCGCTCCGCCCAAGGGCGGGATTTGTCATTGAATGATTTTACCTACCATAAAAAAAAGACCTGTTTCTCGAGCGAGCTCCTCTTTATCTGTGGTGTATTCATCAGGCGAGGTCTTTTATAAGTGTGTGTACCTATACATAAATAAATGTAATAATATTCGCTATCAGTCGTCTCCATTACGCAATAACTAGGACATTAAGGTTCATCGGATTTGACGGCGTTATTTTGATGATAAAGCACTTTACACTGTGGTATGCGCGTCATCGCATGCAACATAAGTACTCTTAGTGGAAATCGAACGAGTATGCGTTTATGTATATGCCCAATTTATCTTCAACAGATCTTGAACGAAAACTGCAGAGTGGCTTCAGGGTGCATTTATTTCGCTTCTGAAACAAACAAACAAAATTATGTTACTGACGTAGTATATGACCTCAGTTCCAAAGAGATTTACCAACTGCTGCAAGACAGGGATTATAATTACAGGTTAGTTATAATAAGTTGGCATAAGAAACTCTAACTCTTTCTTGCGCAATCAGTTTAACAGATTCTATTGCTGTTTATTTTTTTCACATTCTGTTTGTGTCTATGAAACGAATTATGGAATTATAAACATGTTTATAATAATTCAACCCTCTATTCGGACAAAAAAAAATATTTACAAAAAATAATCTAGGTTTAAGAACAACTTTATTTTCTCATAAAGAATTGCATAATAATTTACTAAATTAAACGAACTTACCTAAGTGAAGTTCTATGGTAATTATATGAAGTGCTTAGTCCTCGATAATTATTTTGTTTACTATGTAGTCCCACTATCATCTAATTGTGTGACGCGAATATTCAGAGAATCCTGCAAAAAAAAAGTTATACACGGGCAACCCTATTCAGCTAATGTCATTCTATTTAGAGCAACCTGCAATGAGAAAATCACAAATATAGTAATTTCCCAACTTCAATCCCCGGGTAAAACAAACTAAGGTCTTGTTTCGGGCTTGGGAGGGAGCCTAGTATCGAGGACTAAGCACTTCATATAATTACCATAGAACTTCACTTAGGTAAGTTCGTTTAATTTAGTAAATTATATGAAGTGCTTAGTCCTCGATAATTATTTTGTTTACTATGTAGATGTTTAGAGATGAAGTTGGAAATTACATATTGAATGCTATAAAACAATAAAACATTAATACATACAATCAATTTTTTATTGCCAGTGGTTTATAATAATTTATAAATGTTACACATAATCCTCATCTATTTAGTTATTATTATCAACTTATTAATAATCATATTATTAATATCAACTTAGTATTAAACATATTATTATTATCTACTTGCTAGTGGAAAGAAATAAACTCTATTTGGTCATATAATAACTTATGTAAAATACATTAATCAGACTCGATATTACAAACTGTCTTGGCAAAAAGATATTTATCATTATCTTTAAGCAATGGTCTATTATAATGATTTGCAAAAACTTTTGATCCTACAGACCAACCAGCTGTTTTAAAAATGGTATCTAATGTTAAACCTTCTCTACAAGCCATGGAAGTGGCTGCATGACGAGTTGAGTGAGGAGTAAATCCCTTGATATCTATACCACTGTCCATCATTGTTTGTTTAATCCAACGACTAATTGTTTGCCTACTAGCATAATTATGAGGCTTTTTAAAACTAATAAATAGCCTTTCTGTGTTATTAAATTCTATCTTCCTGCAAGTTTGTGTATAATTTATATAATATTTTAACGTAATTACAGGACAAATTTCAGGTTTCATATGAAAGTAAGGTAATGTGATACACATTTGTTGTTTTCCTGGCGTAGATGTCTTTAACAAATCACTGATTGTTATATTTACTCCTGCATCAACAAATTGTATGTTATTTAGTCTAATGAGAGATAAGGTTTGAATCCTTTGTTCACTTGTAAGGGCTAACAGTATTACCAGCTTTTTAGTTAATTTATCCAATGATAATTCTTGTAATGGGTACCATTTTTCTATGTGATTCAAAACAATTGATGGATCCCATGTATCATTGTATTTAGGATTCGGTCGTAGTTTGAAGATGCCTTTAAAGAACCTCTTTATTTGGGGATCTGTCCCTATTTCAGAATTAATAATCAAAGACAATGCAGATCTACTAGTATTTAGTGAAGTATAAGAACTTCCCATTTTAAATTGATGTGTAAGAAATTCCAAAATTTTTGAAAAATCATAGATATTTTCCCCTTTACAAAAAATCCACCATTTATTCAGTGCTACTGAATATTGTTTAACCGTGTTAACGGATAAAGAAGATGTCATGACCTGTATAGTATCCTCAGGTATCATTTGCTTCTTGAATGCTTCCCTGATAATATGCAGGCCCCCAGGGAAAGGCTGTTGTGCAGAGGATGAAGATTTCTGGAAGGTGATAACAATAATTGTTTTGAAGGCTTAAACACTTTAATATCTGAAATGGCCATAGAATTAACAAATGGGTACCAAGGTTGTGATGGCCACATAGGAAAAACTAAAATGCCTAGTGCATTATCATCTTTGATTTTTTGAATAGTCTTAGAGATCAATACAAATGGTGGAAATGCATAAAATAAGGTATAATTATCCCAACGTACTGTAAATGCATCTATATCTTCTGCATATGGATCCCTGTGCCAGGACAGATATCTATTGTACTTAGAATTAGCTCTTGTAGCAAAAAGGTCAATGGAGGGATTTCCAAATGACCTCACTATATCATGAAATGCTGTAGGTGACAGTTCCCACTCACAATCAATATTGTCATTTCTAGATTCAAAATCAGCTTCTTTATTATCCTTAGATTTTATGTAAGATGCAAATATCCAAATTCTACGGGCTTCACACCACTGCCATATTTCTCGAGCAAGGCGATTAAGATTATTAAATTGAATACCACCCATTCTATTGATGTAAGCTATGGCTGTTGTATTGTCTATACGTAGTAAAATTTGACAGGTGCTTAAGTCCTTTGCAAAACATTGTAATCCAAGAAAAGCTGCTAATAGTTCCAAATAATTTATGTGACTTTTCTTGTCTTCTTCTGTCCAAAAACCATTTGCTACCTGACCATCACAAAATATTCCCCATCCAGTGCGAGATGCATCTGAATAAATTTCTAATTTTAATTGACAATTTTTTATAGGGTTAACAGCTGATTTAATACAATTATACCACCACTGTAAATCTTCTTTACATTCATTATTTATTACCATAGTTGAATAAAAGTCATTATTATGATTAACTAACTCAACACATTTTTGTTTTTCCAAAACTTTTGTGTATAAAAACCATAACTCACAGCTGGACAGCAAGCTGTTAAGGTTCCAATGAGTTGTGCAAAGTCCCTTATAGTACAGGAACTTTTATTCAAATACTTTTTAAGTAATAAGTGTATTGAACATCTCTTCTTATCAGTAACTGATAAGGTCATATTCCTTGTATTTATCATAAATCCTAAGTACTCAACTACTTGTTTAGGGAGCAAATTACTTTTATCCCTATTTATATAAAATCCAAGACATTTCAGAAGTGATACTGTCTTACTACAATTTTCTAAACACTCATTAAAAGATTCTCCAATACAAATTATATCATCGAGATAAACCACAGATTTTAATCCCACACTGCGTAGATAAGATATTACTGGTTTTAACAGTTTAGTAAAGGTAAGTGGAGCAGTACACAAACCAAAGCACAAACAATTAAATTCATAAATATTATTTTCAAAATAAAACCGTAAATATTTTTTATCATCATAATCCACTGGGACTAAAAAATAAGCATCTTTTAAATCAATTGTACACATGAAATTGTTTTTTGAAATAAGTTTACATAATGTTCTCATGTCTTCCATTTTAAAATGCTCTGTATGGATGAACTTATTCAGGCACTTCAAATTTAAAATAAGCCTGGTACCACCATTGGGCTTTGGAACAGTAAATATTTTTGAACAAAATTGTCCACTAACCGGTGCACACTTACTTATGACCCCCAATTGTATCAGTCTAACAATTTCCTTCAATACAACTACATTTTCAGACTCTGAAAATGTAGCATTCTTAGGAGATATCTGTTGATAAGGAATTTCCATGAAAGGAATTTTATAACCTTTTACCCATGATAGAATAACCTTATCTTGAGTGACCTTTAGACGACCTGCAAAAGTCTTTACCTCTATGTCTGACGTACAGACTTGTGTTGATACGTCTTCTTCTGCTGCTGCTGCCTCCCAGTATTCTTGGGTTGATATCTGCCCCCCCTCCCTTGTTTGGCTCGACTTGCCTGTGGGGGGGCACTGAAGGTTTCCTTATTTCTATAATTAAAATAGCTTGACTGCTTGGTCTGTCCCGTTTTACGAACAAAATTGGACTTTTTAAGAATGGTTGGTGCTGCCTTCTTTATTGCATTAGCATATTTTACATTATCATTGAACTTTTCACCAAACAGGAAACTGTCCCGTTTAGCAGCCTCCGCTGTTTTGATAATGTTCTTGTCTAAATTAACTGCCACCAATTTTCTCCGTGTACAGGTGTCATGGTAATGCAAGTCACTGAGTAATCTAGATACATCCGTCAGTATTTCAATCTTGGTTGGGTTTGGATCTGTTTTAATCAAATTATCTACACAAGATAGAACAGCAGATAAAGCAATTCCCAATTGCTGTTGCCGTTCTTCCACTCTCTTATCCCTTTCTTTGATTGGGTCGCTCAACAGGCCTTCCAACTCCCTGTTTAACTTTGGAGCACCCAGTAAGGTAAAATTTCTCGGAATTAAATATTTCTTGCACAAGACATCCTTAAAATCTTTTTCCAACCCACTGGTTAAAATATTTTCTACCCTTTTTATTAATTCTGGGTGAATATCATCAGCATAAGGCTTGTCGGAGTAGGACGGATTTCCTAAAGCTGTCAGCACTTCGTCTTGCAGTTGATGGGTACCTACAAGGTACAAAGTAATCATTAGACTAACTTAGTCTGATTACATATGAAATAACTGACTCAGTCATTGTAATAATCATTTTGTTTCACAGAAACAATAATATGCGCATAACATAGAACTTCTATTTATGCTTTTCTCAACTTGAGATTTTGAAATCAAGTATCGACAAGAATTGACAAGATGGCGGGTGATAGGTACATTTTTACCTAAAAAAAAAAGAAACTTGCCGCTTTACCAATAAAGAAATTCAACAAACTAACACATACCTGTGTCCTCTTCCCCTATTACTTCAGGTATCTCATCCGGTTCAGGATCGACGACAGATTCCCGTTCCGACGAACTTAAAGATCTAATTCGCCGACAACGGCTTTTTTTAATTTTTTCTTCTAGTTTCTTCAACTTCTTCCACAATTTTTCTTCCCGACTCTTAGGCATTTTAATTAAAACCAATTTCACTTACTAATTACAGTAATTACTTGTAAAATAATATTTTTACGAAAAAACCGGTGCGAGCACACAACGCGCAAAATAGTGAATGACATTAGCTGAATAGGGTTGCCCGTGTATAACTTATTTTTTGCAGGATTCTCTGAATATTCGCGTCACACAATTAGATGATAGTGGGACTACATAGTAAACAAAATAATTATCGAGGACTAAGCACTTCATATAATTCACTTACTGAGAAACATTATTTAAACTAAGATTATTAGTTAGAGCGCACAGATGCACGTATAGAAAATAACAAGACAAAAAGACAACAACAACAACCTGTCCTCACAGAGACAGTGGGATGTACCGCTCTGCAGTATTATACGTAACAAGCTCATAAATACGTCTTCAAGTACTGCTGAGCGTGCGCGTCTACTGGCTGTGGGGGAATGGGAGTCAGGTTTGTGGCTTCAGGCACTTCCGTCATCCACCCTAGGCACTATGATGGATGACGCCTCGTTTCGGCTCGCAACTTGTTTACGCTTAGGCGCACCTTGTGTTGCTCCACATCGGTGTCACTGTGGCGAAGCTGTCGGTAGCCTCGGACACCATGGCCTGTCCTGCTGCAGGAGCGCAGGCCGCATAGCACGGCACGCTAGTATCAATGACATTATTCGTCGAGCTCTTGTCACCGCCGGCGTACCTGCTGTATTAGAACCTAATGGGTTGGTGCGTGACGATGGGAAGAGACCAGATGGTATGACGTTGGTGCCGTGGAAGGTGGGTAGGCCTTTGGTGTGGGACGCAACCTGTGTCGACACCCTTGCGCCATCCGATGTTCATAGTTCGGCAGGATGTGCCGGCGCTGCCGCTGCGGCTGCTGAGACCCTCAAACGGCGCAAATACTGTAACCTTATTGGTAATTACAGTTTTGAGCCGTTTGGGGTCGAAACGCTTGGTTCATGGGGTCCGAGTGCGCGTATCCTTTTCAAGGAAATTTCACGTCGCTTGATCGACACTTTGCGTGACCAGAGGGCTGGCTCATTTTTTGCCCAAAGAATCAGCATTGCCATTCAACGTGGCAATGCTGCCAGTCTTCTGGGTACGTTTCCGGATGACAGCGATGTGGAGGAATACTTCGACGCCTGAGTGTATTTGGTGTTTTTGTATTATATTTGTACATAGTTATGTCTAGTTTACATTCTTAGTTTAGTTTTTGTGTACATAGGTTTAGTATAAATTATCATAATATTAGTTAAAAGTTAAATGATGTAATTATATATATAAATACACACCGTTAGACAAAAAGTGGGTAGATCTAAACAGCAATCGTAAGTTAAACAAACATAACTTGGATGTACGAATTTGATCGTTACTAGATGTGATAGCCTATTATTAGCACGTTTATTATTATAAGTTTATCTTAATTTTAGTTTATTGTTCTATTCATATATTTTTTTACAATTTTTATTTTTATTTTTTATTATTATTTTTATTTTATTTAAGTAATTTATTAGTTTATATTTTTAATTTAGAGGTATATAGTTAGTATATATAATGTATGTATTTTATTCATGTTAATGTATATAATATATATAAATATATATATGTGTAGTATGGTATAACTTTTATTTTATTTTGTTCTCTCCTTTTCAATCTATTTATTTATTTGTATGTACTAATTGTGTGAGTTTTTAGTAGCTTTTTAAACCGGGCAAAACTTTGTTCATGTTTTATTACTGATGGTAATTTATTATAAATTGTAACACCCTCAAACTCCAAATTTTTCCTTCAATAGTTAGTTCTAGGAGGGCGGGTCACTAAGTAACTAGCTCGTCTTAAGTTAAACTTTCGTATTTGTTGTTTTGTTAGAAATGTTATATTGGAATGGATTTCTTTATTTAATATTTTACGTATTAAAATACATGTGTAGTATATGTAAGATTGTTTTAGATTCATTAATTTTGTTTCCTCGTATATCTTTTCGGTCGGTGTCCGAAATTTATAGTTAAATAAAATTTTAATTAATCTATTCTGAACTCGTTGAATTGGATCTATGTTAGTCTTCGCTGCAGTTCCCCAGATTTCAATGAGGTAGTCGATGTGAGGCTTAACCAGGGAATTATAGATAAGATATCGCACTTTTCGAGGGAGGCAATTTGTTATATTGCGTAATACCCCAATGAGCGGACTTAGTTTCAGTTTAATTTTTTCCAGGTGTGGCTTCCAATTTAAGTTGCAATCTAAGATAAGCCCGAGATATTTTTCTTTAAGTTTTCGTTCTATTAATTGGCCGTCTATTTTTAGCTCAAAATTATCAATTACTTTTTTATTTTTTGCTACAAACACTACGTAATTGGTTTTAGTAATGTTAATAGTCAAAAGATTTGACTGAAACCATTCATTTAACAGATTAAGATCACTCTGAGCGTCGGTTATTATAGTTTCGACTGAATGTCCAAAGTAAAAAAGACTTGTGTCATCTACATAAAGGGAGAAGTCTCCTTTGAGACCCAATTCACTGATACTGTTAATGTAAATAAAGAACAAGAGGGGGCCCAGTATTGATCCTTGGGGGACACCAAAATTCACGACACGGGGATTACTTTCATCTTAAATTAACAACATTGGTGAATCGATATACCTACAACTTTATCTGTCAACTGTAGCAATTGCCTCCTCCATCTTATCGCCAGCGCCTTCCTTGTCCATGTTTTCTCTACCATTACTTTTATTTCGTCTTCCCACCTTCAAAACTGTTCACCTCGTTTTCTTTTTCTATTTCTTAGCTACCAGAATACTATGTCTTTGATCCATTTCTCAATACCACTTACTATTTTATGAAGGCTTTCCATATATAGGGTGACTGGTAATTAGTGAATGATACTTAAACGCGTGATTGTAGTCATGATAACAAACAACTTTTACTATGGGACCAAAACTGAAATCGCGAAAAAATTCAGCCAATTTCAGTACATTTTGACCAGTTAGGCGAACACAAATGTACTGACCAGCAGATTTTTTTTTCGCGATTTCAGGTTTGGTCCCGTAGTAAAAGTTCTTTGTTATCATGCCTACAATCACGTGTTTAAGTATCGTTCACTAATTACCAATCACCCTATATATTGCATCGTATCAAAGTTATTTCTTATTCTATTTCGAATTCACTTAAACATATTTTTTATAGCGGTGAATTTGTTAGCGTCGAGGCCGCCAGTTACTCATTGAACCAGGCGGCACTGGTGTGGCGAGATAACTGGGTCACGTTCATCGACGGCTTGTTGCAAATGAACATGCTACGACAAGCACATGATGCAGTATCCCTACCCACACATATCCGGGAATTACACCTTGACCCCAGAAAACACCTTCAAGATGTCTACAGCTTGAACGGGAAGACTGTTTTGAATGCTTATTTTAGTGATATCTATGATATTACTACGTGAGTATACTTTGTAAAAGAACTTCAGACAACTTTTCAATTATTATCTTACTGGAAACTAGAGAAGTACCTATATGGTGCACAAATCAATTGCTAAATCATTTTGATGTAGCCGAGAGGCACATTTTGTTGGTGTGCACCTGATGCAGAAATGCCCAAAAAACTTTTTATTTTTCTTTTAAACTGTACTGTACTGTTTTTGGCCTATATTATAAACACTTTTTTTCGTTTAAGATTAATATAATGAATTATATTCCATGAAACAGACAACACTTCTTCGATACAGTTCATTTTTCTTTAAAAGAATGAATGGTTAAGGATAAATTAATAGTGTCGTTAATTTTTCATTCTTGTGTCGAACTGTTTATGTAGGTATTTTTATTATTGTTTAGGTGTGGTGGAGTTACTCTGAGAAATATTAAATATCACAACCTGCCTCCTGTTAGTCAAGACAGCAATAGAGTGAAGCTAGTCACATCACCAGCACATAATAGCAGCGCTAACGTAAGTGGTTTCTTTTTAGTTTTGTTCAGTTCTTGCTAAAGTTACTGACCACAATTCCTGTCATTTCAGAATCGTTGTACACTTTTGTATGTAACAAAGTACGAGAACAAGTCTCAGTGAATTCTTGTGGTGGGAAATCATCACATAACCTTTTTCTCTCTGAGTAGTTTAAGCAGGCTTTGAGCTTAGCGGTCCCCGTTGAGAAATTTTCTATGACCTTTAGCAAAAAAAAATCTTCACCTAAAAAACCTAAACTATTTGCTCTATTTTCTAGTACTTAAAATGTATTTTATTACAGATATCCTCAACTGATATGTCGCGAGAAGTAGGCTTAAATAATGCTGTAACACTACAATGTTTGCGACTCGGTGATCTTAATTCCCTGCGCTGGGTAGAGGCTGCTCCATTAAAGCCGTCAGATTTGGCGGTAACGGTATGTATGAAGTAATTTCTTACTGCAAAGTCTTCTACTTTACTTATGATATAAACTACTAGATATGCAAGAGAAAATTCTTCAAGACGAGCAGTGACTATTTTTAACGTATTATGTTCGTTTATCAGTTTTTTCTCCTGTTGTAGTTTTAGAGTCCAAAAGTATAAGTATCCAAAAGTACTCGATTGAATGTTTTTTTCTCAGTAAACATCTGCAGTTTTGCAGTTCCACCTCACTCTGCTGTTCTTATTAATAAATAATAATAATAACCCCGACTGCTAATTCACGAAGTTTTTTAAAATATTAATTTTTGGTTTCCATTTTACATGAATTTTACGACAAAAGTTATCGAAGTTTTAGATATAAAGATATATTATAATTATTAAAAACTTATCAAACCACAATCAACAAAATGAAAATCATAAAGAAGAGTAAAAATGCACCCCGAACAATTTTTTTTTTCATTATTATTAAGAACTAATTTCTTAATAATTAATTACAATCCAGCCTAAAAGACTAATAAGTAATTTAACTTTAACTTTTTATTATACAATACAGGTTTTGTTAAAAATAAGAATAGCGTCCTTTAGCACTTTTATAGAAGTCCATAGCACTTTCTTAGAGTCTGATATTGATAAAAACAATTTGTTCATGTGTTATATGCATAGCACAGCATTGATCACTATTATACACTAACTTTAAACACTACACTAACTCAAAGGGTTTAGTTCTTTTTAGTCTAAGCACTAGGGTCCATGTTGTCTAACAGGTGGTATAATCCCCGAACAATTGATACAATAATATGTCGTCGACATTAATAAAAATACATGAAAATACATGCCATCCATCAACGACTCGCTATTCAGCTCCACCTTGCAGCCACCAGACCTCAGAACATCAGTGTCATCACCGGTAAAATTTGCGTCGATCTCGAGCGATTAATATTTTTCTCCACCAAAGTCGTCTGTACAGTCAGGAAGAGTTCGCGCTTGACCGCTATCTCACCTGATGGAAAGCGACGATGCGGTCGACGATGGAGCGCGCTTACCAAGAAGTAACCTATTCACTCTCGACTTAATGATACCCGAATTGTAGCCACCAGGAATCAGAGACTCCGGCAGACAATTGCATTCCTTAGCTGTACGCATAATGAACGTGTTCCCAAAACACTTACTGCGTTTAGGTAGGATGTCCACCATGTACCGGTGGCGCAACGCTGTATGTCTGGTAGTGACGATGATGGAACAGGCTAGGCGGAATTAGGCTAAGTAATTCCTGCGCACACTCTCCAAACTGCATCCCGTAAAAAACCGAAAGACAGGCTACTCTACGCCTGTGCTCAAGGCTTTGTAGATTGGACTTAACCATATCTAGATCACCAATTAGCCTCTTCGCACACCTTTCCACCGAGTCCAAAGCCCCTATGTGGCTGCAGTACTCCACACATGATCGGACCTGCGCTTTATATAAATTAGAAGCTGATACCGAGTCTCCTAGCAGCTGCCTTGGCTTTGGACTCAATGAACCGCCCAAAGTTTAGGTCGGAGGAAATTTGAGCTCCCAAGAGCTGAAGGCGGTCCATGCACTCCAGGGATACATTGTGAAAAGCAGGAGCCAAGGTAAACGGGCTCCTCTTGACGGTGAATAGACACGCTTGTGTTTTGGAGGCGTTGAATCCCACCAGATTGGCTTCGCTCCAACTGGAAACTACCTGAATTCAGACATTCGTGCGCTCTACCATAGCCTCTCTTTCAGACTGGATTATCTTCTGACTAGCCTGAGTACTTGGCAGGTATCTCTCTACAACTGTGCTATTATCTGCATAGCCATAGATACCGGGCACCAGCAGATCGTTGGTATACAGAAGGAATACAGTTGCAGAGAGTATAGACCCCTGAGTAACTCCAGCATTAGTCGTCATGGGCTCTAATGAGCATCCGTCGACAACCACTCGGAGAGACCGTTCACTCAGGAAGACTTTTACCCAGTTAATCAGACCAGGCGACCAGGGGATGTACGCTGGAAGCTTGCTCAAAAGGCTAGCGCGCCAAACCCTGTCGAAGGCATTCGAGACGTCTAAGAAAACGGCAATGGCTTCCCCATTCTCTTCGAGTGCCTAGCCCCACAAGTGGGTGGCATCAACTAGTAGGTCCCCAGTAGACCGATTGCAGTGAAACCCGTATTGTCGGTCACTGAGGAGATCGTTACCTTCCAGGTATGCCATGAGGCGCGAATTCAATTCACGTTCCATAATCTTGTAGAGTACGGAGATTGTAAACCCTTTACTGTAAACTTTTTACTGTTATTTTAGGTTTTGTTCTTTTTTGAAAGTGGTTTTTTTTTTGTTAGCATTTAGTCACTATACCTTGACGAAATTCATTAATTTAAATAATGAATGACAATGATAATTTTTATTTTATTGTCATATTTCTACCGAATTCGTAATTTTAACTTGATTTTTAAATTGTTATATTATAGAATGTAAATAAATAATTTATATATTTAATAACAATAAATTACTTAATTAGTAAATTTTTTCTCCTTGTAATGTTAAATGTAAAACGCATTTTATATAAAAAATGTTTGTGACCACTGTCAGTTGGCCCAAAGGTTGTACGAAATACTTCCTGCTCCGCGACCGGGCTTTACGTGTTGACATTGCGCATTGCAAACCTAAATTCCTTGACTTTTGCCAAAGGTGTTACCAAAGTCACTATTTGTACTGCTTTTTGTTGCTAGCTCTGTCATAGTTGATATCATATCTTTTTGCAGATATTTGCACGGTTTTCATTCACACATTCGTTTACATGTTGTTCTTCTTTGTATTTTATATTTTCTTTGTTTTCAGCTGTTTAGGATGTCTGATCAAAACAATCAATCAGCGTCGCCCAGATACCCGGTCCTCTACCTTCTTTATCTAGTCATCATTTTAATTAGCTTTTTGGCCTAGCTTGAAGACAAACAATTTATACTTAGTTTGTATTTACAGGTTCACTACGCCGGGCTCTGCATGTCTGACGTGAAGAGAGCGACCGGCGTGATGCCGTGTGAATCTAATATATACGGGATGGATTACAGTGGCACCACTGAAAGGCAAGTATTTACATTAATTAAGGAATAAAAATTAGAAATTTTTATCTGGTCATTCTGATTTAATAGTTTATATTTATAAGTTCTAGCAATAATATTAAGTAACAATAATATTTTTGGAAATGTTTAAGGAAATAATTTTAATAAAATAAAGTATGAAACACAAGATTTAAAATAAAGGTGTGCTAATTATGTAATTTTATTTACTCATTATTAATTTGCTTATTTAGTATTAATGAGTATTTACGGGCCCCAATAAAATCACTGTAGCTGTTTCATGACATAATGAAAAAAAAATAGTCTTAAACATACATTCATCAATTTTGGCCACACATCTAATTAGCATAAAACTAACTTGTTTACAAGGAACTAGAGCGGACCTAGAATTGCACCCTGTGGTACACTTCATTGCATCGGCAACCTAAACTGTATATATTTAACATCCACATACCTACCTGGCACAATAAGGAAGAAATATATGTCGTGAATAGCAATATCGTTTTCTTAATAAAAGTTGCTCAATTGATTATTGTAGTAGTGGGGCAAACGCTGTGACGTTATTTTGTAATGGCGGCACGTGGACAGAGTCGTTTTTGGAAGTGGGGATTGTCAACGCTCACTTTGCATTGAGACGCGAACCAAGTCACTTCTCCAAAACGAAACTGTCGGTTTGCCTAGTTAAATTATTATCATCTTATATTGTCTATTTTATTTTTGTTATTTTTAGTTATTGTGAATAAAATTGAAGTTATATTAACGTTTCGTTTTATTCGTGCTATACTTCAACGACACCTACGAAATGGACCCTTTACCACCGAACCGAGATGATGACGTCCCTATCGCTCCGCCGTCGCTGACGTCGTCATCAGAAGTGGGATCTGAATCTCACTGGCGCACAATGTTCGAGATCCAGCAGCGGAATATGATGCAGTTGATTGCCGTTCGAAGTCTACAAAACCAGTGTCTTCCAATGTCAATAAAGGTCAACTGACTTTGACAGCCTCGCCTGGAACCAGCAAACAAGTAATTTGTTTTCGTTGTGGTACAAGCGGACATATAGCATCTAATTGTTAACGTGGCACGAGCGCGGATGGTGTATCCTCTGCAGCCCATGCGCCCCATAGCAGTGGAAGCGGCGCCGTATCCGAACGGCGCGTCGACAACTGTCAACTGGCAGGTGTTTGTGGGTAGTTGCAGCAGTCTGGTGAGTCGTACTATTTTTATTTTGATTCCGGTGCCGAATGCTCTCTTGTCAAGCAATCTGTCAGTCGTAATTTCATTGGGGAATGTACTTTCGCGATGGTACGTATACAGGGTATAGGCTGCGCAAGCGTAATGTGTACTGAACAGTTTCTTTGCGATGTGCTAATAGACTGTAATCATCTGCGAATTTTATTTCATGTATTACCAGATAATTGTTTAAAATACGATGTAATGATTGGCCGAGAAATATTAAAACAGGGTTTTACAATTGTCGTATCTGATTTGTCTCTGAAAATATCAAAAGTAAAGTCGCCTGTAGTTACGAGTCCGTACCTGTGTATAATCCTTATGATATTGACACAGATATTGAAAACAAGGAAGCCCTGTTAATTTTGCTTAAGGCATTCTCTCATAGTTTTATTGATAGTTTACCCCGCACGTGTGTCACCTCTGGTGAACTAAAAATAAGGCTTCAGGACCCAAACCGCATTGTTTATCGTAGGCCGTATAGGCTTAGTCCAGACGAAATGCAGGTAGCGCGTTCTAAGGTTAAGGAACTAATGGAAGCTAACATCATTCGGCCCAGTCAGTCCCCATTTGCAAGTCCTATCTTACTTGTTAAGAAGCGTGACGGTTCTGATCGTATGGTGGTAGACTATCGTGAGTTAAATTCCAACACCGTCCCTGATAGGTTTCCTTTGCCTCTTATAGCAGATCAACTGGCTAGGTTGTCTGGCGCGTGCTTTTATACGTGTTTGGACTGCGCTAGTGGCTTTAATCAGATACCTATCCGAGACCTTGATAGTATCGAACGTACAACTTTCACTACACCTGATGGGCAGTTCGAATATCTTGCAATGCCTTTTGGACTACGAAACGCACCAAGTGTATTCCAAAGAGCACTATCTAATGCCTTGGGAGACCTAATCTTCTCGTATGTGGTGTTGTACCTAGATGGCATTTTGATACCATCAGTGTCTGAGAGTCAGGGTCTCCTTAGGTTGCGTGAGGTGTTAAAAGCCCTAACCAAAGCCGGATTTTCTTTGAACATTTCAAAGTGGAGTTTTTGGGTTATGATATCACTGCAGGAGAGCTAAGACCAAACCCTAGAAAGATAGAAGCTTTGACTAAATTACCTCCTCCTGAAAACATCCACCACCTCCGACAATTCATTGGCCTTGCATCATACTTTCGCAAGTTTATTAAAAACTTTTCTCAAGTTATGACTCCTCTATTTTTGTTAACTACCACAATTCACTTGTAAACCAGAACACGAGCAGATAAGACAGCAGATAATTTCAGTTTTGACGACTAAACCAGTGTTGGCAATTTTTAATCCTGACCTGCCGTCTGAACTACACACCGACGCTAGTGCCGATGGTTATGGTGCTATTTTATTCCAAAAAATGGACTGTGAGCTTTTTGTAGTCGAATACTTTAGTAAGCGAACCACGAAAGCTGAGTCTAAGTACCACTCTTATGAGTTTAGAGACTCTAGCTGTGGTAAACGCTGTAAACCACTTCAGACATTATTTGCAGGGTAGGCGTTTCGAGGTTTTTACAGAATGAGGTTTCTTCGCGAAACAAAGTCCATATCAAACCACGTGTGCATCGATGGTGGGCCTTTTTACAAGCTTTTGATTTCCAAATCAATTACCGTGAGGGGCGTCGTATGGCTCATGTTGATTACTTGTCACGTAACGCTTTAGATACCCCATGTTTCTCTAAGGTTGAACAAAAACGAGTTAATCTCGCTACCCTGTCAGAAAACTGGATTTTGGCGGAACAGCTGCGTGATCAAGAAATTCAGTCCATAGTAACTAAATTCAAAGATGATCAACTACCACCCGATATTGCCAAGACTTACGAGATGCGCTCAGGTATCCTACATCGCAAAGTACAAAGAAACAATCGTACCCGATGTCTCCCAATGGTTCCCCGGGCTTTCCGTTGGTCAGTAATTAACCACGTGCACGAATCGCTTATGCACCTTGGGTGGAAAAAGACACTCGAAAGGGTATACGAACACTATTGGTTCGAGCATATGGCCAAGTACGTTCGTAAATTTGTCGAGGAGTAATACACTTGTAAACTGTCGAAATCACACTCGGGTCGTGTACAAGCTGAGCTTCATTCAATCCCTAAGGTTAGTATTCCGTGGCATACTCTGCATATTGACATAACTGGAAAACTTAGTGGCAAAAATTATTCTAAAGAATACGTAATACTTTTAATCGATGCGTTCACTAAGTTTGTCCTTATGTACCATACTCTTCAAATAGATTCGGCTAGTGCAATTAAAGCACTTAAATCTAGTGCGTCTTTATTTGGAGCTCTGGCTCGAGTTATTGCTGACCAGGGTCGATGCTTTGCTAGCAAAGAATTTAAGGATTTTTGTGAAAGTCATAATGTTTCTTTACATTTGATCGCTACGGGTTCACGTCGCGCGAATGGCCAAGTTGAAAGGACAATGAGTACTTTAAAAAGTATGCTTACGGCTGTAGAAACGTCTGATAAATCTTGGCAGGAAGCCTTAGAAGACGTGCAACTAGCTTTAAATTCCTCGGTCCATCGTGAAACAAGGGCGAGTCCACCTCGAGCTTCTGATAGGACGTGTGGCTAGACCATTCAATCTTTTAACTTTGGATGATACTGAACCAGAAATAGACATTGAAAAGACAAGAGAGCAAGCGGCAGCGAACATAGAAAAGAGTGCTTGGTTGCGCCAATTTGCTATGATCCGCGATTTTATTTTTTGTAATTTATTTTTTTGGCCTAGCAATCCTATTCCTTCCGTTTCCCTTCCCGCACGACCTCTAGAAATGAAATGACATTGAGGTTTGTGCATCGATTGTGAATGTGACCGCTCCGCTAACAACGCCCGCTCGAAATTACAAGAAAATTGACTATTTCGTGATCCAACCATTCAAAGACTCAACAATAGTGCAGTGTAGTGCAATTCAGGACCTGGCAGTGATTTGAAAGTACGAAGTCGGGGTTCGCTGGCCGGCGCCACGTGGAACCTTCGAGGTCAAAAGGTCTGTGTTCCTTCCTAGTTTCCGTCCCATCCAGGCACAGTATCTGCATATTGTTAACAAACCTTAGATCGCTTTTCAAACCTACAGTCCACATCAAGCTTATTTGCGCAACCATTACTTTTGGTCCTACGAGCAGGATCGTGAATCATTTTCTTGTAATTTCGCAATATAGTATTTGTTCCATAGGGAATAAACGCAACGCGCCTGTTTACCTAGATATAATAGTAGAAAACCCGCATCTAGGCATTTAGGCAACTAATCGTTATTTCGCTCGTATAGTTAAAGTGCCATTGATAATTACGGTACCTACGCCGTCAACCGCACCGCATAATTATAGTTAGCTACGTAAATATCAGCGTAGATATAAATCGATCGCATTCTTTTTCTTGACAAAATTCATTCGGAAGTCCTACAAATTGCATGTAGGTAGACGCATTTCAAAAATACCCGTTCATTGTTGAGGGAATATTTGTAGGAAACGGATAAACCATAGATTATATACGCATATGAACGACGTGAATGATTTAATCGAGAAATTGGGTAATATCCACTCATTGATTCAGGTTATTCCGTTCGTTCGCCGTTCACTTTGTTGTTTACAATATTACCATATTGTTATCTGATAATTATCGCTTACTTAATAATTCGTTAAGTGTTTGTTTGAGTGTATAGTGTGAATATATCAAAACAAGATGTCTCTTAAGGGAACCAAGGTTAGTACTGATTTAAAGGTTCAGTTAAAGCTTTTATACGCTGAAAGGGACTCACAGTTTTCACGTGTTCAATCAATTTGTGATAAATCTTTGCAAATCTCGGATCTGATGATTAGAGATGCTTTCTTGTGTTCGTTGGAAACTTTGGATAGTTTGCGCGCGGATTTTAAATCTACAATTAAGAATATAAACATTTTAGAGTTGGAGTTAAATCCTGATTACTGTGTGAGTTATCAGGCATTGTCGTCCTTTGATGACTTGTATTGTCGTATCAAACGTATTGCTAGGAGTTTAGAGACCCCCCCCCCGCGAGTGGTTTATCCAACCCTCCTCGCGAACGCCCACGATTGCCGCCAATTCAAATACCTGAATTTAATGGTGACATTCGAAATTGGAATTTATTTATAGATAGTTTCGAAAATATAATACATAGGAACACATCGCTGACAGATCACGAGAGATTGCATTATCTCGTAGAAAAATTGACCGGTAAGGCAAAGGCTGTCTGTGCTGGAATTACGTTTAGCGCTGAAAATTACACTTTAGTTTTGGACACTTTAAAAACAAAATACGAAGATAAGCGATTAGTAGCCACCGCATATTTAGATCAATTATTCGATTTGAAAAGTTTTTCCGTTTGTAACGATCATAATTTAGAGAAGTTTTTAAATATTTTCGCATCATCTGTTCGTGCAGTAAAGAACCTAAAGGTCAATGACCTCTGTGACTTTTTGTTTTTGTATATCGGTTTAAAGAAATTAGATCCTGAAACTGTTCGTCTGTTTGAAACGACTCAGCGCGGTAACGAAATACCTAAGTTCAAAGATTTAGAATCTTTTATTCGCGACCATATTAAGGTATTGCAGCGCACGTCGGCACGTCATGAAGTCACGAATAGGACAGGTTCCGATCGCCGTATAGACGCGTCATCGAAGTCAGTCAAGACTGCACATACGCTAGTTAATACCGCCTCAACACCTGACTGCTCTCTGTGTAAGGGTAGCCATACACAGCTGTACAAGTGTTCGGGATTTCAGAGATTATCGCCTAGTGATCGTTACAAGTTTGTCCGCACTAATAATTTGTGTTTTAATTGTCTAAGTGACAAACATCTGGTTACGTCATGTAACAGTGGTGTTAGCTGTCGTAAATGTCTAGCTAGACATCATACCTTCTTACATTTTGAGAGTAGTAAGCTGCCATCGCAGCAGCAGCCTGCGCAGACGCGCGACGCTTGTGACGCGCGGCCTGCTGCAAGTGCAAACGACGTAACATTGTGTTCGCTTTCCGCCGCTGGTACTCAAATCACTACCGTTTTACTTGCGACCGCGCAAGTTGTCATTGTAGATGCCTTTGGCAAACCGCACACCGTTCGAGCGCTACTAGATGGCGCTTCCCAGAGTAATTTTATTACTCGGAATTGTTGTCAACGCCTTGGTTTTAGTTTTAATAATTGGTCATCCCGCTCAGAAGTGAAAGGTTTTGGAGGTTTAAAGGCAACCATTCACGGTTCCATTAAAATAATATTTAGTTCACGTTTTAATCGTAATATTTCGTTTGAAATGGATTCGCTAGTCGCAGATAAGATTACGGAACGGTTGCCCACGGTACCGGTTGACACGTCCATGCTGACGGAGTTTAAGAACTTGCAGTTAGCCGACGGAAATTACGCTTTCCCTGGAGATATCGATCTATTGATCGGTGCTTCGATTCTCCCGCATCTCCAGTTATCACGTAAAATTCAACGTCTTCCGATGTACCCCGCTCCGCACGCACTGGAAACAGTTCTCGGGTTTGTTATAGTTGGTTCCGCACCCGCTTGTTTAAATAGTTACTCGACTGTGTCGCACTGTTGCACCGTCGAGCCGCCGCTTGAGTCTACCATCCGCAAGTTCTGGGAGATTGAAGAGGTCAATGTCCCGCCTATTCTCAGCCCTGAGGATCAGGTCACTGAGGAGATTTATACCCGCACGACTACTCGTGATAAAGATGGTCGTTATGTTGTCGCGCTCCCTTTCAAGGGTGATATTTTTTCGCTCGGTGGCTCCCGTGCCTCCGCAGAAAAACGCTTTCTATGCTTGGAACGTAAGATGCAGGCGTCTCCTAAGTTGAAGCAAGCCTATGATGATGTGCTGATCGAATATTTAGATAAAGGTTATATCTCATCAGCGCCTGCCGAGACTGAGGAGACACGTGATTACCCGTTTTACATCATCCCGCACCATGGAGTTGTTAGAGAAGACAAGCTTACAACTAAACTGCGTGTGGTTATGGATGGTAGCGCTAAAACTAGTACTGGCATATCGCTTAACGATATCTTGTATTGTGGTCAGAACCTCCAGGGTAACTTATTTGAAATAATAGTAAATTTTCGCTTGTTTGCTATTGCGCTCTCTGCCGATATTCGGCAAATGTTTCTTAGTATTGGAATCAGAGAATGTGACCGTAGATTCCAACGCTTCTTGTATAGATTTTCTCCACAGGAACCTTTGAAGGTTTACGAATTCAATCGTGTTTGTTTTGGGCTTAAGTCTAGTCCCTTTCACGCTCTTCGCACTATCAAGCAGTTGGCCGCTGACGAGGGTGATACATACCCGAAAGCAAGGGCCACTATTGAAACCGGATTGTACATGGACGATTTTGTGTACAGTGTACCTAGTGAAGCAGAGGCTATAGAGACCGCTGCTCAAGTAATCAGCCTCATGAAGTCCGGTCAATTTGATCTGGTGAAATGGACAAGCAACTCGCAAGCTACATTAGAGTCGATTCCACCGTCACACCGGTTGACTTCGGTAAAGGAATTCGATGATAGTGATTCGCATAAGATCCTTGGTTTAAGTTGGTCACCAGCAAATGATATGTTCAGTCTTAAAATTAGCTCGACTCCGCCAACTTGTACCAAACGCGTTATCCTAGCATGTGTAGCTCGGATATGGGATATAATGGGTTTTGTAGCTCCTGTCGTTTTATATGCAAAGCTGCTTATAAAAGAGCTTTGGCTTTCCAACTGTGATTGGGACGACACCGCTCCTGACAGTGTTGCTAAGTTGTGGGCTCGCTATAGGAAAGAGCTTCCAATGCTCGATCAGATACAGATTCCTCGCCATGTTGGTATAGTACCAGACACTGTTGTTAATGTGGTAGGCTTCGCAGACGCCAGTGAGAGGGCTTACGGGGGAGTGGTTTACTTTCAGGTCCAAAATGGCGATAACATTTCAGTTTTCCTCATTAGCGCAAAATCAAAGGTATCTCCTCGTAAGGTTGTCTCTCTTGCTCGTCTCGAACTCTGCGCTATTCTTATGTTGGTTCAATTGATTACATCTATAGTCAAAACTTGTCGTCCTCGCATTAATATAGAGAGAATTGTAGCGTTTTCAGACTCAACCGTTGCTCTATGTTGGGCCCACTCTTCACCCCATCGATGGGGCACGTTTGTCGCAAATAGGGTGGCTAAGATTCAAGCTGAATTGTCACCGGAAAATATATTCCATGTCGCTGGAACAGAAAACCCAGCTGATTGTCTCTCACGTGGTTTGCTTCCTGCGCAAATTTTAAATCATCCGCTTTGGTTTTGTGGCCCTCCCTGGCTTCATACCACTCCTAACGAGTGGTCAAGTGCTCCGTTTAACCCCGCTACTGTTTCAGAGCCACCCGAGGAGAAGAAACATACGCTTGTAGTATCAGTTCCGCGTGAAGAGTCAGTTGTTTTGTTGTTGTCTAATCGAGTCTCGTCTTGGTCGAGACTATTACGCTGTGTAGTTTATGTCCTAAGATTTTTGAGATTATTACCATCGCGTGGTGCTATAATCGCAGCTGATTTGGATAGAGCTGAATCAGTTGTACTTCGAGAGTTGCAGAAATTTTATTTTTCAATAGAATTTCGTAGTTTAGAATCACAAAAACCTTGTAGTCGCGCACTTCAACATTTGAAACCATTTTTGCAAGACGGACTCATTCGTGTCGGTGGCCGTCTGCGAAATGCTAAGTTAGAGTTTGAACAAATGCATCCAGTAGTTCTACCACGCAAGGATCACGTTTTGGATTTGTTGGTGGATTATCACCATAAGGTGAATTGTCACGCTGGTCCCGATTTATTAATGTCCATTCTTCGACAGAAGTACTGGATACTTTCCGCTCGCAATTTGATACGCGCTAGAGTGCACAGATGTGTGCCCTGCTTTAAGCTCCGCCCGCGTTTCAACGCGCCGGAAATGGCCGACCATCGTTCTTGTCGTGTTGTACAGACGGTGAAACCTTTCATACATACTGGGACGGACTATGCTGGACCGTTTAAAGTCACTATTGCCCGTGGTCGTGGTATACGTTCCACAAAGGCATACATTTGCCTATTCGTTTGTATGACAACTCGTGCAGTTCACATAGAGTTAACCAGTGATTTGAGTACGCAGGGTTTTATGTCTGCATTTAAACGATTTTTATCTCGCCGTGGTCCCGTTAAGCGCTTATACTCTGACAACGGCACAAATTATGTTGGAGCGCGACGCAATATTTCGGAATTACATACATTCTTACGCTCCAAGTACTACCAAAGTGAATTCGCCCATGTCTTAGCTGAGAATCGCATTGATTGGTGTTTTAATACGCCAGCGGCTAGTCATTTTGGTGGCAATTGGGAGGCGAATATTAAAAGCCTTAAGTCGCACCTGTTTCGGGTCATAGGCGAACAGATTCTCTCGTACGAGGAGTTGAGCACCGTACTCGCTCAGGTAGAGGCGTTGATGAATACGCGTCCGTTGTGTCGGACTTTGTCTAGTGATCCATCGGAGCCACTAGCGTTGACGCCGGCTCACTTCTTGACGACGACTCCTCTTAAATATTTGCCCGCTTTAGATGTCGAGACTGACAAACTGCAGCTTCACCCGCGTCACGCTCTGCTAGATAGCTTAGTTCAGTCCTTTTGGAAGCGATGGAGGACAGATTATCTGCATACGCTGCAGTCGCGTCAAAAGTGGAACACTCCTTCAGATCCAGTCACAGTCGGTACTGTGGTGATACTGAAGACTGAGAGTGCGCCTCCTCTGCACTGGCCTCTTGGTGTAGTGGAAGAAGTTTTTCCGGGTTCGAACGGAATAACGCGAGTCGTAAAGGTTAAAACCGCAACTGGATCGTACCTGCGTCCGGTTATTCGCCTCTGCCCTCTGCCTAATCAGTAGTAGTGGCATAGTTAGTTATAAGTTGTTTCGCTACCTAGTATTGATAGTTTAGATATAGTAATAGGGTTTAGTTTCGCTTTTGTTTTTTTTTCTTTTCTTTGAAGGTAACCCTTCAAACCCGGGGGGAATGGTTGCGCCAATTTGCTATGATCCGCGATTTTATTTTTTGTAATTTATTTTTTTGGCCTAGCAATCCTATTCCTTCCGTTTCCCTTCCCGCACGACCTCTAGAAATGAAATGACATTGACGTTTGTGCATCGATTGTGAATGTGACCGCTCCGCTAACAACGCCCGCTCGAAATTACAAGAAAATTGACTATTTCGTGATCCAACCATTCAAAGACTCAACAATAGTGCAGTGTAGTGCAATTCAGGACCTGGCAGTGATTTGAAAGTACGAAGTCGGGGTTCGCCGGCCGGCGCCACGTGGAACCTTCGAGGTCAAAAGGTCATTGTTCCTTCCTAGTTTCCGTCCCATCCAGGCACAGTATCTTGTTAACAAACCTTAGATCGCTTTTTAAACCTACAGTCCACAGCAAATTCGCACAACCAGTGCTATTTATGAAAAATCCAGATTTGATAAAAAATATGGCTAAGGTAATTAAATTTAATGTTGGTGATTTAGTTTTAATTCAGAACGAAGAAAGAAATCAGACGAAATTAGACCCAAAATACAAGGGAACTTTTAAAATTGTAGAAATACTAGATGGTGATCGTTACCTACTGAAATCATTGACTGGTAATAGAACGTATAAGTACGCCCACGATCGCGTACGAAAGATTCCTCCAAGTGATTCCTCCAGTGAGGAGCGTGCCTCCACCAGCAAATAGAACACATATCATAGTATTTTGGTCGCGGTGCACGCACTAGTCTGTAGTCGTAACTACAACTCACAGTGGAGTTGTTCAGAGCGCGATGGGCAGCTAGTTGTGTACTAGAGCTATTTGGTCGCGGTGCACGCACTAGTCTGTAGTCGTAACTGCAACTCACAGTGGAGTTGTTCAGAGCGCGATGGGCAGCTAGTGGTGTACTAGAGTTATTTGGTCGCGGTGCACGCACTAGTCTGTAGTCGTAACTGCAACTCACAGTGGAGTTGTTCAGAGCGCGATGGGCAGCTAGTGGTGTACTAGAGCTATTTGGTCGCACCGCACGCACTAGTCTGTAGTCGTAACTGCAACTCGCTGTGAAGTTGTTCAGAGCGCGATGGGCAGCTAGTGGTGCGGTGGGGACCCAAGTCTTGAAGGAGACTATTTGTACGGTCATGTTTTGACCTCAGAGTCGCGGACTCGGTGAAGTGTTGGTCGTATCACATGAGGTGATGACGTACTGGTGCCAATAATTTGTTGACACCAGCTGCTTATAGCAGCCGGTCCATAAGTGATGTGTTTTCTTTTGAAATTTGATAATTATGAGACTTGGAGGAACCTTTTGTGTTTGAGTTGTTAAAATGATTTTGAAAATTTTGATTTGAGTGTTAGGTTGTTGAGGCATGAGCATTGCCTAACTATTGTGATTAAACTTCACGGTCAGGTTGGCCGAGTTATGAAAAATGTTTCAAAGTTGTTTATCTTGTTACAAATACACACGAGGACGTGTAACTCGTCAGGCTGGCCGTGTCGTGAATAGCAATATCGTTTTCTTAATAAAAGTTGCTCAATTGATTATTGTAGTAGTGGGGCAAACGCTGTGACGTTATTTTGTAATGGCGGCACGTGGACAGAGTCGTTTTGGGAAGTGGGGATTGTCGAACGCTCACTTTGCATTGAGACGCGAACCAAGTCACTTCTCCAAAACGAAACTGTCGGTTTGCCTAGTTAAATTATTATCATCTTATATTGTCTATTTTATTTTTGTTATTTTTAGTTATTGTGAATAAAAGTGAAGTTATATTAACGTTTCGTTTTATTCGTGCTATACTTCAACGACACCTACGAAATGGACCCTTTACCACCGAACCGAGATGATGACGTCCCTATCGCTCCGCCGTCGCTGACGTCGTCATATATATTTCTGAAGAAAAAAGATTTTCAGTTTTCGATACAATAGTGGTTGAAATTGTGAGTAAGTGTGCCTTGGCAAATCGTCATCCACACGCCCGCGCCTACGGGGGTAGGGAATCATCATGCGGCTCTCGTTACCCGGGGTGTCACAGCTTGAGGCTTGTGTCATCCTTTACTCGCATTACTACTTCGCAGATGGAGGTGACCGATTCCCATTTCATCTCGTTCCTTACCATTGAACTAGGTCTGGACACTAAAGTTCCTTTATTATTAACTTGTTGTGTATCTTCGAGCGTAAGTTTATGTTTAATTCAACAGTGGCGAGCGTGTGATGGGTCTTGTGCACTCTGGCGCGGCGGGCAGCGTGGTGCGCGCACATTCGGAACTACTATGGCCCGTTCCGGCGCATTGGAGCCTTGAGGACGCTGCCACCGTACCGCTCGCCTATGTACATGCACTCTACTGTCTCGTGAGTATAACATACATACAAGTGCAGGCAGTCGGCACTGCTGTTGTGTTTTAAACAGATGTTGATATTATTTAATAACTTATAGTTAATATTAAATTGCTACTTCAAGATTAATAAAGTCCAAAACCCAATCATAATCATAATTTTAAGCGTTACCAGAAAAGGCACTGGAGCTTTAATTTATGCAGTCTTTCTTGTTCTGTTTTGTAAGGTAAGAGATATTTGGACATCATTTATTTTGGTCCAAATTCCAAGAAAAAAAAATGCTAGTCTGTTAGAGCTTGACCCCTTGAGCATTTTTTATTATTGTACCAAAACTGTAGGTAGGACCATTGCCCTTGGTTTTATTTAAGTTTAAAAAAATAATTTTGCGTACATTTTCGGTAACATGAATTGTAAAAACAAAAGTTAGATCTTGAATTGACACTTCCATATAGCTGCTGTTTACCACCACACAACGTGGCGACCTCCCCTCCCCTATCCAATGAACGTTCGCCTCACCTCAAACATCTTATCTATTACTTTAGTAGATACCAAAATCAACGCGTGTGATAGTGTATCACTCCTATCCCAATTGATCACGAACGGGAAGACCAAAATCTACCATGTTGCCTCAGCTAGATTCCATCCCCGATTTCTTGAATCTCAGTCGCTGACACGACCGCAGCGTTCGATTCACTTATGGACCACGTACGATCCGTCCTGAACGATTGTTCAGGGGAGTTCACAGTGACTGAAGACCGTCGCTAGAAACTCTTGGACGATGTATCGGGTCTGAAAACCGAAAAGAATGCAGCGTTCCGCGTGCTGGGATAAAATGTGACCTAGAACCCCACCTCGCCTTCTAGCGCCTTCAAAAGAAGTAGAGGCTTCTATGTCTGTTCTTATTCGCCCTATAAGAGTATCGCTACCGATAACTCTGACAAAGCGAAATACTTAACTAACAGCCTACAGTTCCAATGTTCCCCTAACCAATAGAAAAAACCCACCTCAACATGATAGACGCTAAAGTTGAACGTAGGGCTTCATTAGCACTCATCGAAGATCCCAATGATTCTTTGTCCCCCGTCATCCCGAGGAAGTGGAGAATATCATCAAAAGGCTCCAGCCCTGGAAAGACTTTGGCTTTGACGCTATCAACACCGTGTTTAAACTCTTCCTATCCCAACTCATAACACTAATGACCGTCATCTTCAATCGTGCATTAAGAAATAATATGTTCCTCCAAGTGTGGCAAAAGGTAAATGATATCGGTATTCGTAAAACCATGCAAGTCCAAGTCAACTCTGATCCTTTCAGCTACCTTCCCATCAGTCCATTCAATGTTCTCGGTAAAATCTACGAGAGGCTTATTTACAAGCAGCGCAGAGTTTATGCTGAAGTTAAGAGTGTTATTCCCAACGGTAGTTTGGTTTCCAAATCGAACACTAGGGCATCCAACAAGCCTAGCGAATTGTTGAACACCAAAGCGCTGGTTTGTAGCATAACGCGATGACGGGCATCTAGTTTTTTGACTTAGCGAAAGCTTTTGACAAAGTGTGACATAGTGGTTTATCATTTAAGCTATATCAACTCGGTGTGCCAGATTGTCTAGTACTCATCTTGCGAAACTTTATGTTGAATCGTACCTTCCACTATCACATCTACCATCTGGTAGCGCTCCCTCTATGTGATAGTGGGGAGATCCCCAGCCATACGAGCAGGAGTTCTTCAAGGCTCTCTCTCTGATCACCATGTATACCAATCCGATCCCTTAGGAGAGGAGAGTTAAATATCTCGGTGCGATCCTATATCAGCATTTGACCTTTGCTGAGTACATAAAGCAAACTTGTACGCGTGCCGCATTCGCACAAAGCAGGCTCCACTACATCCTGCCAACCCGTAGGTATGGTCGAATTCTTAATACGCTTATTCTGTCTTCGCACACGCAAAGCCCCGTCATGTCCATAGAAGGCAAATGCTTTAAAAGTGATTCCTAAAAATCCGTGGAGCCTCCTATCATATCTGAAATGAGAGTTCATTTAGATCACAAAATGGGGATTTTCTGGGGAGATTACAAAATCTATGTGATCCCATCATCCAGCCGTTCAATAAACGCTTTCCAAGCATTTCTTTGACATGATGCTATAAGACACCGCAACCCTGCCTTGCGATACTGACCCTCCACTCATTTCCGGAATTCGTCGTCATATGCTTTTGGGATTGGTAAATATTCTGGTAGTTTTTAGAGGATAACTATATGGGTAGGTACTTGTTATGACTTTTCTAAACCATTAAAGCATTGAGCATTGGATATACATTGCATTGCATTGGTATTTTTAGTCTTTATAAATCTCAATAAATACAAATAAAAAAATAAAAATAATAATAACGCAATGAAGACACAACTACAGAAGCTAAATATTTTTTTTTTTTGCTTTTTTTTAATATTGTCCTTCATATGTAGGATATTTCATTTTTTGAGGATGTATTTCTTTAAAAACCAATCATTTTTGAACTCAAATAAAACCGAGGCTAATGGTCCCACAGCGTTGTTGGCATAATAAAAAAATGTTCGTAAAGACAAGTTCTAACAGAATATTGCATTTTTTTTCTTTGACCGGCACTTTCAAATTTGGACCAAAAATGTATGGACCGTGGGTGATCTCCTTTCGTCACTTTAAGTGTACCACTACAAGTATCCTTATCTTTTCATATACTGCTTCAATTAGATAATCAAGGGGAGAATGTTACCTAACAACGATGTGCTGGTGCATGGAGGCGCTGGCGCATTGGGACAGGCAGCCATTGCCATTGCAATTGCGTACGGATGCACAGTGTTCACCACAGTCAGCGATTCTCGGAAAAAAAAGTTTTTGCAGAAACTGTACCCTGAGTTAAAAGGTAATTCAGTCATTCGTTTGATGTCGATGCATAAGATCACGTTAACTTTGCCAACTAGTAAAGATTGCAATTAGTAATAGATATAGTTCGAAACATATATCGGTTTACAGTATAGTTTTGCAACGATTTATATCGATATGCCTTTCGAACCGTTAAAAACTGCTGGTAGATTCAGTCCTTTACCGCCAGTATCGATTTAAGCTTCGATTATACCATTCTTTTATAACAACTTAATAAGCGAGAAAATATTGCTGTATCTATAATTTAATGGTGTTTAAACTTTTTGCTTGCTTAATACTAACATTTTTTTTTTCAGATGAACAAATCGGGATCTCCCGCGACAGTAGTTTTCTAGATAATGTTTTAATGGCAACAAATGGAAAAGGTTGTGAAGTTGTTCTGAGTGGCGTTAAAGGGCAATACAAAAATGTAAGTGTTATAAATTTACTAGTGTTACACACAATGTTAGTTTTATCCTTTTTTTTTATCTTAAGTGTCTACATGTTGTTTCTGCATTGTGTTGGAATCTTTTTTTTTTTTTTTTTTTTTTTTTTCTTGGCAATTGAGCCGGTTTCGACTATTCTGCCAGCGTCACGTTGGGGCGGCGGCTCAGTGAGAGCAACCGTCGAACTTTGTACTCCGTGGTAGGTGTTAGTTTTGCTGAAAAGACGAACACAGGTGTTAGTAAAAACATGTAATCTAATTTACAGATATAAATATAAAAATATACAACAGTACTACATAAAGAATAAATATACATTATACATACACTACGCACCAACTAAAATTTTAAATTATTTTCTTTTAAAAAAGTAGCCAGAAGATTTATTAATTTAGGAGAAAAGTGGGATAGAATTGAATGGAAATTGGTTGGAAGAGGAATTTTAAGTTTGGAAATTTTTTGATATAGGTCAAAAGACTTGTTATTTAAGGAACAGGAGAAAAAAATATGGTCCAAAGTACCCTCTGCAAGACCACATTCACACAGAGAACTATCCCGGACATGAATTTTATTCAGAAACACTGGGCTACAACAATGTCCGAGTCTTAGTCTACAGAGCGATGAAACAGTTCTCTTCGACAATTTAGGACATTTAAAAAACCAAGGCCTTCGTTGGATTTCAGGCTGTATAGCAGCATAGTAAATGCCCTTAGTTTTAGAGGTTGTCTTCCATGTTTCAGCCCACGAGTTAAATAACTTGGGTCTGGCACCATTTCGCAAATCGTAGCTATGAACCACGCAGTGCTTTCGATCAACCGGATTCGATGTGGCATACTTTGCTAACGAATCAGCGCACTCATTGCCAACAATTCCCGAGTGACCGGGGATCCAGGCTATCTCGATGTCCAAGCCGTTTTGGGAACAATCAAATAACAAGTCCTTAATCTCTACAATGATTTGACTATGAATTTTACTATAAAGTTGATTTTGCTTTAAGGCCTGAATACTACTGAGGGAATCTGAAAAAATGACTGACCTTGTTATTTGATGGGATTTAATATAATGTATAGCTTCTAGAATGCCAATGCACTCTCCTGTAAATACTGACGCTTCTGGTGGACATTGGAAGAGTAGCGCAATTCTGGAATTTTGGAAGTATACTGCCACACCAGTACCTCCTGTTTCTGACAATTTTGAAGCGTCAGTGTAAAAAAGATTCCATCCTACCCAGTAACGCTTGAGAGCTGACTCAAAGTCGTCTTTCGCGTTCCGGGTATTCCTTGATATACCTAGTCCCAAGACAGCTTTTGGTTCGTAATGAATCGTCTCGTACGCAGAGGAGAAGACTGGGAGAGTTGGATATTGACAGACAGGCGCGGAGAGCCGTTTAAGTTCTCTGTACCTATTTATCAATAAAGGAACTGTTTTATTGTTCCAATAAGAGGAATTATTAAAGGATTGGTCGAGTTGCTCTAAAATTGGAAGTAAGGGATGGGATGACATGGAAAAAACTTTAGACACGAAGCGGTCTGCCAAATATTGTCTTCTGAGGTGTAAAGGTGGCTCTGCACATTCGACTTGAAGCGCATTTATGGGAGATGACTTCATGGCCCCAATGACAATTCTTAAGCATTTGGCCTGAATGCTGGTTAGTCTTTTCAGCGCATTTTTGTTGCAGGGCTCGATAAGGAAGCTGCAGTAATCCATCGCACTTCTGGCCAGCGCATTATAGACCAATTTGAGGGTGTACGGGTGAGCTCCCCACCACACCCCTGCCAAGGCCTTAAGGACTGAGACAGATCGTTCGCATTTCTTGACCGTGTTGTTAATATGGTCGATCCCAGACAGTTTTGAGTCCAAAGTTACTCCCAGGAACCTAGCCCTGTTCTTAATTGGGATGGTTTGTCCATCGATATTAAGATCTATTGAAGGTACAGAACGCTTACGAGTAAAAATGACCGCTGTACTCTTTGGCGCACTTAAAGACAATCCGTGATCAAGAAGCCATTGATTTAGAGAAGACAGAGAGACATTCATAGATAGAGCGGCATCCTGAATAGAACTGTTAGAAACCAGGAGTGCAATATCGTCAGCATACTGAAAGATTTTGCAGTCGTAATTGAGGCAAGAGGGTAGATTAGCTGTATATATGTTATACAGTGGGGGACTAAGAACCGATCCTTGAGGTAATCCTTTCCAGACCGCTCTTTGATCAGAGTCCACCCCAGGGATTCTTAATTGGATGGTGCGGTTGGTAAAAATGCTACCGATGATACGACATATCCTAGCCGGGATTCTCAGCTCGTGCAGCTTTTGCCTGAGATTAGGGAGGAGGACAGAATCATAGGCAGCTGATATGTCCAAAAAGACAGCAACCGCAGACTCATTCCTGCTGAGGGCCAGCCGGACCGCAGACGTGAGGGTACCTACACTATCAGCTGTGCCCAGGCCTTTCCTGAAGCCAAACTGCGTCAACGGAAGCAGCCTCTCGGACTCCACCAACCACTCCAAACGGTTTTTGACTAGATGTTCCAAAAGTTTTATGAGTATGGACGATAAAGCAATAGGCCTGTATGAGCAGTGATCGTTTGGCTCTTTGCCTGGTTTCAATATCGGGATGACAATTTGAACCTTCCATTCTGTGGGAATATAGCCGGAAGTAAAGCAGAAGTTAGCCAAATCCAGGTAATATTGGTGAGTTTTTGGACCAGCTTTGGAAATAAAGGAGTAGGTGAATCCGTCCACTCCCGGAGCAGAATCTCTAACATGGGACAACACAGTTTTTAATTCTTCTAGGCTGAATGGCATGTTCATTGGGTCGGCAGCGTTGTCTGTATCATCAATGCCAACACTGCTTTCCTCTAAATTTGGAACGTAAGCCGGCGCAATTTTCGAGAAAAACTGGTATCCCAGTTCTTCAGTGATGTTGTTAGAAGGGCTGGGTGCTAAACTGCTCCTAAAATGCCTCACCTTACGCCAGACCATCGAAACCGGTGTGGACGGACTCAACGAACTACAAAATTTTGACCAACCTTCACGTTTTTTCTTTTTAAAAAATTTTCTGGATTTGGCCAATATTTGCTTGAAGGAGAGGAGGTTTTCCAGGTTCATATTGCCGTTAACTGTCTTTTCCGCCTCATTCCTGGCCTTAATCATGTCAGTGCATTCCCTATCCCACCATGGCGGGGAAGGAAGTTTACCAGAAGGAGGTTTTTTTGAGGGGAGGCAATCTTCTGCTGTGGAGGAAACGGTGGAGGAAAAGGATGAGAAACATTCCTGGGCGTTATGACTGTTAACTTTTGGTAGAGAAGATACTCTAAGGTCTAGGATTTTTGAATATAAATTCCAGTCTGCCGAGTTAAGTTGGTATTTTAAAAGGGGTGGGGAAGCTTTACAGGGAATATTTTTGGAAGGGAATTCAATTATGATGGGATAGTGGTCACTTCCATGGGTCATATTCAAGCGTCGCCAAATAAGAAGGCTAGATATACTGGACGAACAGAACGTCAAGTCTACACAACTATTACTCTGCCCAGGTGCCGACTGGCGAGTAGGGCTGCCATCGTTGACAAGACAGAGATCTAGATCATCCAATACATCCAGCAAGCCTATGCCAAAGTTATCGCAAGTATCTGAACCCCAACGATAATGATGGCAATTAAAATCACCCATGACTAGAATCGGGCCACTAATACTGCTCAATAAGTTTCTAATAACTGGAAGATATTCGAGTTGTGGGTGCGCAATATAAAAAGAAAAAATATTTATATCCTCAGCCTTAACAGCAACAACATTTATGTTGTCACCAACAGAGGTTAGAGGAATCTGGGAGTATGACACTTTGCTATTGATGAGCAAAGCACATCCCCCATATCCATCAGTTCTATCATTACGGACACCGCCAAAACATGGCAACCTGAAGTTACTATCAGGCAAGAGCCATGTCTCCGCAATGCCGCAGATTGATGGCTTAAATTTATTGATTAATAACGTAAGGTCAGGCTTTCTGGGAGTAATACTCCTCACGTTCCATTGAAGGAATGTCAGGTGATGGAACATCGTGGATGTAATTTAAAATTGAAGTCAATTTTGAGGCAACGTGGTCAGGTATTGTTCGGGTCGGACTTGATAACACAGACATTAATATATTCGTAATAAATTCCAATATATTTGTTGAGGTATTTTCTCCCCTATAAGCCAATGGCTCTGCAACTTCTGTTGGCAGGGCACAACCATTTTTAGTAGGGGAAAAGGAATAATTTTGGATAAGATCCTGATGAGCTTGTCTATTGTAACCAGGGGAAAGAGGGATGTGGGTCTTCGGTTTTAAAAATACAGTTTTACGGTATGATTTTTGAGATATGGGTAAGGGTATGGGACTTGAAGACTGGGATTGGGATATATCTACAATATGTTTGTTACGAGGGAGCGATTTAGACACATCAGCATAAGATCGGGAAACTGGTGGGAATACCCGACTTGCCTCCACATACGAGATTGATTTCTCCGACATCAGAGCTTTAATGCTCTTCTGTCGGCCCAATTCAGGACAAGCACTATCATTCGCGAAATGGTTGCCAGTACATGAAACACAGAAACTCATTGCCTGGGTAACATCACATCCATCACCTGGATGGTTTTCACCGCATTTGAAACACCTTGGTTTGGATCTACATAAGGTGCGAGTATGACCAAAGCGACAGCAATGATAACAGAGAATAGTCGGGTAGGTGTATCTCTCAACTGGAAGAGATGAGTAGAAGCTGATCACACGTTTGGGTAGGACTTGTCCGTCAAAGGTTAGTACTACTGTTTGAGTAGGTTTCCACTCAGTACCTTCAGCAGATGATACTTTACGGCTCATTCTTCTAGCCTTGATAACAGGGCCACAGCCCTCCGGAACCTGAATATTTTCAATAACCTCATCCTCTGACCACTCAACCGGTATATCCCTGACGATGTCCATTCGTGTGATGTTAAATTGTGGGATTGCAGCAACATAGTTATTTTTGCCTAAAATTTGGTTATTGAGGAAACTGTTTGCATCCTGGTGGGTTTTAAATTCTACTGACACTCTATTTCTGCCTATGCGTTTGATCCCGTCAAGACGTACATTATTGACGTTATTTTTCGTCAAAAACATACCAAACTTTATTGGCTGTAGCACAGTGCCTGAGGTCTGTTGATCTTTAAGAGACACATGAACGATGTAGGGAGGGTTGTCACTCTTGGTGTATGTTAGTCTGCCGATTATATTTTTGGCTATTTTAGGCGGTATGTTGGAAGTAGCAGGGGGTGAAACAGCAACTCTTTTACGACTGGAGGTCTCCGTATCCATATTAGGGTCTTGCGAGGATATTTCAGTGACATGAGGAAGGGTTACCGTAAGCACAGGGGATATGTCAAATAGTCCATCAGGGGGGTCGGGGTCAGGAGGCTTTTTCGAATTCATTTTAGCGAATTCTAGTCAAAAAGGACAATCACAAACAAAAAAAAAAACAAACCTTATACCAAGAATACACACACAAGGAACAGTCTCGATTAAGTTTCACTCAGTTGAAGTACACTAAAATCGAAAAAATTCGTAGCACTGACAAAAGCACGTGTTAAGCCTTCACCACTACCAACAAAGTTCGTGTTGGAATCTTATTGTTTGGATATGGTTTTCAAATGACAATGACACTTGTGTGTGACAGCTGATATTTTAAAGTTAGAAATAACTGTCGTCTAGATGGCGTTAGTTTTGATATCTATTTGTTTTGTCAAATGACGATTTTACATTTAAAGTGGTGCATTAAATAATTCTTGAACTTTATGTGACATTAAATCAAATGTTTCAGATATTTATATTTTTGTAAGGATTTTTCTGGTTGTCTTTATACATACACTGACTTGAATAAATAGTTAATTGTTTCTGCCAAGATGGCGGTAGATCCCGTCCTCACTTTTATTAATAGCGGGTACTCGCACCCACTAGAGTAGACGGTTGACGATTTTAGAAAGGGTAAGTCAAGGAAATAAAAGTGCTGTGTGGATAAATTCAGTAATGTTGAATTAGTGATCCAACAATTGTGTGTGTCTATATGTGTCAAATAAAATATTTTTCTTTCTTTCTTTTCTTTCACCCGGGCTCTGTATGGGTGCAATTTAATAAATTTGGCCTGACCGTAGTAAAAACAAAAAAAAAAACATGCCAAGTCGGTCGAGCTAAAATAATCAATTTTATAAGTGTGATACGGATTTCCCAATTTTTTCCTTTATGGTATTACAGTGTACAAAACGAAAAAAAAAAAGAATTATTCAAATCGAACAGCAATAGATTTTTATATAGGTCTTTGGTTACTACTCCGTTTAAAATAGTATTCATTATAGTTCTGTAATTTATTTTTTCAGACCTCACTGAAATGCTTAGCGTGTTCTGGAATATTCGTCGATACAGTTCAACTTCAGGATGGTGAAGAATACGAATTAGGAATGTTTTTCCTGACTAAAGAGAGGTCGTATGTCGCAACCGGCTTGTCATCTCTATTCACGCAACAAAAATATGACGAAATGAAATATCTGCAAATGCTGATGACCGAGGGTATAGTTCGCGGCTACGTGCGTCCCCTGACACGCGTATCGTACGCGCCGAAGGACGTTGCGCGCGCTTTCCAACTGCTCGCGACTAGCAGGCATCGTGGCAGTGTGCTACTGAGGATGCAAGACTCTGTGCTCAACGCGTACCGCAGGTAATGTGTTGGCATAGTTACACTGGGGCTCCACATTCTGGTATCTGAACCCTTTTAATGAAATCGGACATCCAAATCGATAATGTTCACTTTCTTTGGTAGCTGATCAAAATAATTTGGTCATTTAGTATACCTATTATAATATTGCATTCATGACACATATTTTGCAAGAATATTGTGTAAAATTGAGTTGTTTTCTGTTTTAGAATAATATGCAGTTCTGATGAGAGTCATTTAATGTTCTGGGATAACGGCGCTCTTGGAGTTCAACTAGCTGACAAACTAGTACAACGTGGGGCTAAAAAAATATATATTTGTTCTTCAATTTTCAATCAGTATCAACATTATAAAATAAGGTAACATATATACTTAAATCTATCACAAACATTTGATCAAGGTATTTGAAAAATCTTTTTTTTATTCTTTTCAAGATCTTGGCAAAAATTTGGCGTCAAAGTGGTAGCTGTAGAAAAAAATATTGATGCAAAGAATACAATTTCTGCTGTAATTAACGATGCTAGTAGACTTGGAATAATTGAAGGCATTTGCGTAGCGATAACCAATGTATCTGACAATAAACACGAGAAAAAGCTGTCAACATTTATAAATTCTTTAGATGATGCATCAAGATCTCTATGTCGTGACCTGAAGTAAGTACTGATTTTGATTATTTTTTATTATTCCAAACGACTGATTTAAGTGTTTTAGGCTAAGAACTCACGAAGTGGTTTTCATCCGCGGTCACCGCGCATGCGGGCCCACAGCTTCTGTAGAATGCAGATATTATAATAATAATAATATTCTTTATTGCGCGTAACAATGTGACTCATTCAGTGTAAGTAACAATAAAAAATAAAAATAAACTTATAACTATGTAAAAAATTTGAGCGTCTTCAAATTAGCCGCAAAGTGACGCGCTGCTTTGTTAATCCATACAAATTAAAAACGCGTGACTGCAGCGCGACAGCCGCGGCTGCGGCCGCGCACCAGTTCATCAATCGACTAGTGATGTTTCGCACTTAGTTTTTGTTCAAATCTAAACATGAACGAAAATATGGTTAAAGAATTTATCGATGAAATGGAGAGTGGTCCATTAGTAATTTCTTGACTTACACAAAATAACAGTAACGATTTCTTAGGTTTCTTATTTTTTCCAAAACCTTGTTTCGCTTTAATAGTAAAGAGCGTCTTCAAAGGATGATGTCAGGGTTTCTATGAAATCTGAGTCCACCTTCCAATAGCTATGTTTGTTACATCGTTGGATAAGCAATTTTGAGCTGAATATCAGTTACTAGGTATGGCACCAAGTTCCAAATTATAATCCATTCAGAGTTATTCAAATGGCTCTTTTTTTTACAAATGTAATTAAATGAAGCCGGTTTTTTCAGTCGCGCGACGGCTGCGTAACCGCACAAAACTGCGGTCTCATGATAGAAATAAAGCAGCGGTTTCCTCTACCGCGGCGGGCGCGGTTTAAAACCGTTTCGTGAGTTGTTAGCCTTGTCAATGATGTGGCCTAATTTATTTTGATCTAGGTACTAAAGTTTTTGTTTGTCTTTCATATGGGTTCGAGTGAATTTGCAATAAAGGTTATAAAGGTTATTGCAAATTCACAATAGAATCTATTGTTCAATTATTATTCACTTTGATGAATGTTTCGTAGGTATTTCGCAGTGGTATCAACCGTGACTTCTGTGGGGCAAGATACATGTATATCTAGAGCAAAGTGCGGCTTTACAGCAACGTGCTTGGACCTGTCTGGTTTGAGCAAAGTAAGTTAATTTATAATGATTAGTGGTCGACCTCTCTCTCTTACGCGACTGGCCTGTTGGTCTAGTGATTAGTGACCCTGACTGCTATGCCGGAGGTCGTGGGTTCGATTCCCAGTCAGGACAAATGTTTGTTGATGAGCACGATCATTTGTTTTGTGTCTGGGTGTAATTTATCTATGATATGTATGTATTTAGAAATATATAAGTATGTTTATAAGTTATCTAGTACCCATAACACAAGCTCTGCTTAGCTTGGGACTAGACGGCATTGTGTGATAGTTGTGGAATATTATTATTATTATTCCATTTATTTACATTATTCATACATTTTTAAATATTTCTTAACAAAAAAATTAAAACAACAAACATTTAAAAATATAAAAAATAGTAGCCCACCGGCATCGGGAACAGGACATCCCAGCTGCCGCTTATTATTATTCGATACGTCTGTAAAACTCAAATGACCTTGGAAAACACTTAAGCGTCGTACTGTTTAGTACGCGGCAAATAAGTTGAATTATTTGCTGTGGTTGCGCGTGGCCCCCACTTCGATTGGGATCCGAAAATCAGTTACTGCGCGTTCAATGTCGACCGACATGATGGTTCGACTTGTGTGACGAGGAATATAAACAATTTTCAGGTCTTAGTCGACACGCCGCTGCGCGTAACCGTGTAGGGTGGTTAAAATTATTTGCCGCGTAGGTACTATCCTATCGGGTGTAAGAAATTGATCCGCCAAAAGATCTCTATATCTTCGTTTTTCTGTTCGATTTTTTTTTACGAAAACGTTGTAATTTTTGGGATTTGAGTAGATAAAAACGTACGATAATGTAAAAGAAGCGCGCGATGGGAATTTGTGTGTCTGCTATTTTTGACCGGGTAGGCAGGTATTATAATAATTTTATTTATTTAAAGACAACATAGGCCCGATGGTTAGTTAAAAAAGTTATCAACTAATAAAGATTTTGGCGGTGTTATTTTTTAAATTGATTTCATACTGAATTGATAAATAAAGGATACCTTCCGTAAACAACGAACAAATTCAATCAAATTGTTTGGAAAATTTTGAAAATGTTATTTAAAACAGTTTAAAATAAATTGTTATTCTATGACGCAGAATTACATTCGAATTTTGAATTACATTCGCATTGCATAACTTAGCAGTTATGCAGGAATTAAATTAAAATGTAAATCACTACTCATTTTGCTTGATTGATATACGCGAAAAACGATAAATTACATGCATGTGTATTATGTTTATTTGTAAGGCAAGTTCACATGACTTGGCGGAGGCACTGGAGAGAGCTCTGTGCAGCAGCTCGCCTGTACTGCTAGCGCAGCCAGCGCAGACGCCCACGCCTGAAAGGTTTAAGCAAATCGCTGAACTGGCCGGTAAGAAAGTTAATTTCATCTATCGAATACGTAATAAGTCTCGCTGCCGCAAGCGCGACTACTGAGAGTGGAGTGCTGGATTCCATTCCCAAGTTGGGATAAAAGTGTTATTAGGATTTTTCTATTAAGAATTTCTTTGGACAACCCAAAGTTTGGAAGTTGGTGGTCCGCTGTGTTGTGGAGCCGTTGCTCCTACTCGAGATACCTTTTTTTGAAACAGCAGTAAAAAATATAATCATAGGATAACAGCCAGATGATCTCTTTGTGAATGCGACCCAGAAGTTTTCAGGACATAAGTATTTCATTTTTCTGAATTGATCCTGTACGTGTACAAAAAAAAAGATTGACTAATTTGTATAAAAATGAACGCTACTATAGTACGCGGCAAATAAGTTGAACCATTTGCAATGGTTGCGTGCAGCGACCCACTTCGATTGAGATCCGAAAATCGGTTAATTAAGGTTTCAATCGATGTGGGGGGTTGCACGTAACCACAGCAAATGGTTCAAGTTATTTACAGCATACTATACCTCGTTTGTCCAATTTTCTCGTGAGTGATTTTGAACATTCTATCTAGCTCTCATCTGCGGTCAAACAAAGTAATACTGGGTTTTATGACATGATATTGCAATGTACGTGTTACAGTATACTAGCCAGTGGTGCTATTCTCTAAGAAAACGCAGCGCTGCCTCAACGACGAACGCCCAAATAGGATACATTGGATTGTCAACCTAGTGAACCTATACATTGGATTGTTAATTTAATGTATCCTATTTGGATGTTCGACGTTGCGGCAGCGCTGCGTTTTCTTAGAGAATAGCACCACTGGAGTCTACGTTTGCTTGAAAATAGTGTCATTATTACATGGGACTTAAACACGACTGGCCAAAATGACATGCGTGTAGATGTACCTTATCACCACAGTCGGGTAGTATACCTATATAACAATTATAATGTAACACTGTTTAATATTTATCTTGCAGAAATAAGTATCCCACAAAACCCAAATCTCGACACTACCCTGCAACAGTTGGGGATGGCAGATGGAAAAGTACCAATAATTTCTTCTTTCCTGAATATCGCCTATAACATTTCTTTGGAGCCAGAGGCAATACTTAATTTGACTTTGAATAAGTAAGTTTTCAAGAATTTGGAAATACTGTAGAATGGGCTACTTGACTCATTTTTTTCATATTATTAAAATTCGTAAATATTATAATTTTTGTAATCAGTTCCAAATTAATTAAACTAGAAACCTTTCAAATGTGTTGTGAGGGGAAAAAGCCAAGTACTTAACAGAAAAACACTGCTCAAATTAAATATGATGTCACTTTCATTAGGTACGTCATGCCCCAAGACCTTTTATATATTCATATCACAATAATTGTACGCTATATGTACTGAATTAGTACATATATAAAAAATAAGTACCTTTAATAAGTAAATAAGTACAAGCAAATGAATTATAGCTTGCTGTAGAGCATCTCCCCAACAGTTCCAAGTAAAATTTGAGCTGGGGAGCATAATTTCATAAGTTAAATATGTTCATAAGAGATGAAATGTCCTCACCTCGGCCTCTTTCTGATTTCTAATTATTTAAAAAGTTAATTGCTGCTTAAGGTAATAACCTATTTTGATACTAATGTCAGGAAAAGATTTATTTATAGTGTTATTTGTTGTTTACTTTACTATATTGTGCCAGGAAAATACCCAATTAGTTAGGTAAACGGTTTTTTTTTATTATTTTCTTTGTAGGTTATACGAACTGATAGATTATGCAACAGATATAGTTCCAAATAATGTCTCTGGATTGGCATTATTCTTTTCCACCGTACCAAATGACGAACTTCTCGCCACTAATGACACAGTTATGGTACCAACTCTTTACAAAAACATCACTTTGGTGAGTATAAACTCAAATTTTTATTTTAGTCTTAACTATTCCTATAGTAACACTCTATATTGTTAGAATCTAAAAACAATAGGCTAATTCACTGCGTTAGAAATTAAAAAAAAATCTTATTTATCTTTATCGTTTTTGTAAGAATATATTATATCTACATATTTTCTATTCATCACATCTCAATTTCCTTGCTTGAGAAAGTACCAAAATATACTAAAATTTAAGAAACCAAACATAATTTAAAGAAATGTAATCAAATTGACCAGTTTTATTATCATTAATCAATTTTTTTCGTTTATATCATTAATTACTGAAGCCCCAAGCGAAAGCCGGCATTCGCACATATTGTCTTGTTAAAGTGTCTCTTATTACAGTATTCAAAAGATTAAGTATCAAAACAAAAAAAAAACTCATCCCAAGCCCAGAATATCTTTAACTTTTTCATTAGTAGGTACTTTGAAGGATCTTCTTGTTTTAAACGGCAACACCAATCGCCTAGCATAATTATGCTCTAAAGGCTTTGAAATCAATCTTCAAACTTCTGTAAATCATGGTAAAACCTCTCTCTGTGCTCCTTACTGACTGCACTGAATAAAAAAAGTGCGAATAAATTAAGTGATTTTTTAACGTCTTTCTACAACCTAACTTTTCGTATACACTTCTCACTTTTTGGAAACATATTTTGTATTTTATACTATTCACAAATGCAATACTTATTTGGTGCATTTTCAAATAAATATTTACTAAAATAATCGCGATTATCAAATAAAAAAGATTTGTAAACAAAACGAAACAATAAAAAAAGCATACCTAATACATCGAAAAGTTCAATTCTTTCTTGTATGCCTTATGTGAGGGTAGTTGAAATAATGATTGGCATGTGCCTCGAAAACTTTTTATCTGTGACTTTTTACTTAAGCGGGTGCCAAAATGGTGTAACGTAGTATTATGATGATCAAACAGATCAGATGCACCAAACGTACATTTGAGATTTGTAATTTAAAGGTGTAAATTAAATTAATGATAATATAAGTATTGTGTTCGAAAATAGATTTTACAAATGTTTTTTCGCTTATTACACAGTCTAGCGGCGAGTTTAACGTAGACAAGAGATACATGTACATAATACCGGGTATGGAAGGCCATCATCAGAGGTTCGAAGTGCTGTGCGAGCACCTCAAGTTACCGGCGTTAGTGCTGCAGCCAGGAATCGACCGCCCCAACGAAACCGTGCAGGAAGCTGCTCAGAGACTTGCACAAGTAAAGCATTATTCTTCTTTTTTAACAGTAAAAGATTAATGATTTAATAGTTATGTGAATATACTGGATAATACAAGCATTGTAGGTTTACCGGCAATATTCTGGAGGAGGTCCATCATTAACCGATATCTTTTGCTGTTATAATAAATATGAAAAAAAAAACAAGCTAGGAGCTAGTATACTCGTACACTAAGCTAAACATTGATTGATAATCTGAAATGTTACTATTTTACTGTTTGCAGATGCTCACTACCAAACTCCGTATTCAAAATAACTTCTATTTACTGGGCTACGAGACTGGAGTGTTCGTTGCTCTCGAACTGGCCGCAATACTCGAAGATTATGGTAAACAGTCGTGTAAAATAGTTGATTATTGTATTTACGTTATCAGAAACAAGATTTTATAAATAGGTACTTTTTTTTTAGGTTTGACAGGGACAGTTTTTTGCGTCGGCGGTTCACCAGACGAGTTGACAGAAATTATCGAAGATCAATTACGTGATATTAACACAGAAGAACAGCTTCAAGACTCCGTAATTCGACACATGTCTAAGTTGCTTATTGGTGAAGATATAGCTGGCTTGGACGACGTGTTAAAAAATTGTACCACTTGGCCGCAAAAAGTAGACGCATGTGTGCGTATTATATTGGGACGTTTAAAACACTCGGCACAGTACGCTTCTGGAATTATAAAAGCTGCTTTGACGAACATCAAGCGCTCGCGCGGCTATTCAGCTCCAGCCCACGCATTACGTTCTCAGCTGGTGCTGCTGCGCGCCGAGTCTACAAATGTTACGTCAGCTGCGCAAAAACTGCAGAGTTACTCACAACGCCCGGTCGCCGTACACCAGCTACACACACCTCTGTCTTTCATCTGCAACGATATGGAATGTCAAGCCATCGTTAACCGTTATCTAGACACTGAAATAAAATCAGAATTCGAAACGATGAACCTGTGCGATACTTACATTTTTGCCATGTATAAATAAAAACGATGTGACCGGTTTTAACAAATTTAGTAAATGATCTACTTGGGTTGGATTGTGATTATTTTGGTTTTATTTTAATTTAAAATACATACTTACAAAAAAAATTGTCGTTGGTTTCATTTACAAAAAATCCAGTAAATCACAATGGATACATTGAACCATTGGTACACTGAGAAAACATTTGATTTAATTTTACAGTGTCACAAACTCAAACTCAACCGCATTTATTTCAAATAGGCCAGTTACAAGCACTTTTGAATAGTCAAAATGTCGGTGAGTCAAAAAACAGTGAAGCTAAATTGCACGTACCAAAGCGTAGATCTCTATGAAGAAGAACGAGCAAGGGCTCTACGGACACTCTTTTTAAATCATATTATGAGTTACATTACTACTACTGAGCCAAATGTAGATAAGTAACGAAAAAAAAACTAATTAAAAATAGAAATTGAATTAAGCCACTGGTGCCAAGAGATGACCAGTCTCAACTAAGGGTGCCCGTTCACGAGCATGACGCGTGCTTCAGCCCCACTCAGCTCAACCATTTTGAAGAGAAAGAATGACCCAATAACGCGAGCCACCATCAGCGAGACATTTGAGCAATCATGACAAACTCAACTGCTATGCTCGTTTATGTCAAACAAGTCGTAAAATAGTAAAAATGCTCCATGTCCCTTCCATGCTCCACCCCCAAATTTTACACAGCACCTCATAAAATAATTATGTGCTTTAACCTACCTGAGTCGAGGTTGCTCTAATTTGTTCCTATTTTTAATACTAAAATTGTGCTTGTCACTTATTTTAGAGAAAAGATGAATATTTTTCTGAACATACATACTATTTTCATAAATATATTGACAAGGTACTGTCATGATGTTTATATCCTTAAATAGTTCTCTTAGAGAATCTCGCCTGCGAAGATTGTATATGGCTCTGATAGTTCTTTTCTGCAGAATAAAAATAGACTGTCTGCAGCCCGTCCCCATAGCAAAATACCGTAAGACATGATACTATAAAAGTAATCTAAAAACGACATCATAAATGAAATCTAAAAACATTTTTTTAATTTTTATAAACTAGTACTTGACTGCACTCCTACCTGATGGTAAGCATTGATGCAATCGTTGATGGTGAAGCGCACTAGTTTATTAAGAGCCTATTCACTCTAGCCTTGATGACACCTAAATTATAATCGCAGGGGAAGACCATAGCAGGCAAATTGTTCCAGTCCCTCGATGTACGCGGTATAAACGACGAGGCAAAATGCTTTGTCCGAACCGTGGAAGTTTCAACAACGTAAGGGTTTTTTTTTACGGTAGGTAAAATCATCCAATGACAAATCCCGCCCTTGGGTAGAGCGGGAAATAGTGTCAGACTCTTACTGACTAAAAACCTACCCTGTTCCTTCCCTGCCTTGGTTCCAGGGCCCTGGTATGCATTTTCATACCTTCCCAGAGCCCCAGACTAGGCCTCGACCCTACTGGGCCCCTACGGTTTGCTGACAACTCCTTGAGGCGCACGGGAACAGTGCGCGCCGTAAACGACTTGGGCTCGGTCCGGTCTGTTACCGGACAAACGGACAGCGAGCTACCCATTGCCCGCCGAACAACGTAAGGGTGGATATTCGCCGTACGCTCGGTTGTTCGATGTTAGAAATGAGATGGCGGTATCAAGCCATGCAATTCCCGCGCACACTCTCCAAAATGCATCCTGTAAAATACCGAAAGGCTGGCTTTGTAGATTGGACTTAACCAAATCTGGATCACCAATTAGCCTCTTCGCACGCCTTTTGCAGCACCAGCCCATATGTGGCTGCAGTACTCCACACACAATCGGACCTGTGCTTTGTATAAGATTAGAAGCTGTTCCGGTGTGAAATACCGCCGGACTTTTGCAAGAACGCTGAGTTTCCTAGCAGTTACCTTGGCTTTGGACTCAATGAACCCGCCCAAAGTTGAGGTCTGAGCAAATTTCTACCCCCAAGAGCTGAAGGCGGTCGGTGCACTCCAGGGATACATTCTGGAAAGCAGAAGCCAAGGTGAACGGGCTCCTTTTGGCGGTGAACAAACACACTTGTGTTTTGGCGGCATTGAATCCCACCAGATCAGCCTCGCCACATTTGGAGACTGCCTAAAGTGAAACATTCGTCCGCTCTACCATAGTCTCTCTTTTAGACCGGATTAGCTCTTTACTAGCCCGAGGAGTTGGCAGGTATCTGTCTACAACTGTACTATCACCTGCATACTCATAGATACCGGGCATCAGCAGATCGTTGATATGCAGGAGGAAGAGAGTTGCAGAGAGAACAGACCCCTGACGAACTCCGGCATTAGTCGTCATGGGCTCTGATGAGCATCCGTCGACAACAACTCGGAGAGACCGCTCACTCAGGAAGTCTTTTACCCAACTAATCAGGCCAGGGGAAATGCCGTGCGCTGGAAGCTTACTCAAAAGGCTAGCGTGGCAAACCTTGTCGAAGGACTTTGAGACATCTATGAAAACGGCGATCGCTTCCCCATTCTTCTCGAGGGCCTCGCCCCACAAGTGGGTGGCATAAACTAGTACGTCCCCAGTAGTCGGTCACTGAGGAGATCGTTACCTTCCAAGTATGCCATGAGGCGCCAGTTCAATACACGCTCCATAATCTTGCAGAGTATGGAGGTTATCGAAATAGTTGGCACGATCGGCACGACTGCCCTTTTTGAGCACGGGTTGCACGTTGGCAAGCTTCCAGGACTTGGGCACTATACCAGTCTTAAATGAGAGGCGATACAAGCGCGTTAATACAGGAGACAACTCGGGCGCACAAGCCTTGAGAACTATCGCTGGTAAACCATCTGGTCCACTAGCTTTATTCACATCTAGACGACACAGTGCTCTCAAAACTTCTTTGTTACTTATACAAGCCTCGGGCAACGAAGTGTCGCAGGGAGATAGAGTCAGTGGAGTAGCACCACAAGTGTCAAGACGAGAATTATGGGCGAAGAGAGATGCAAAGAGACCTGCTTTCTGTCTCGCGGTATGAGCCAATGTTCCATCAGGTTTAACCAGCGGAGGCAATGTGGGCCGACAGAAGTTCGCTTCGACCGACTTGGCAAGGGACCAAAAAGCTCTGCTACCGGACGGCTGTGCAGAGAGCTTTGTGCCAAAATGAGTGATGCTTTCGAAGCGAGTCTTCCTTAATGCCTTTTTGTAGGATTTGGCAGCTTGGTTGAAGACTCTCTTCTTTGAACTCAGGTCCGGAGTTTTGCGGTCACGAGCGTCAATCCAGGTGAGAAACACCGAAAGCTTACGCTCTTCAGCTTGAACGCAATCGGCGTTGGACCGAGAGAATGAGTGAACTGAGCCTGCGATGGGTACGTTGCTATAAGGGATAATATACTCCACATTGAACACAGCGTCCGCTCAGCTCGACGGACTTTCAGAAAAGAAGCAGACCTGCTGCCAAGGATAAGACGCAAAAAAGTGTCGCATCTTATCCCAATCTGCTGACTTTTAACGCCACATTCGCCGCTCGCCGCGAGAGTCGTAGTCTGGCGGAGAGAAAGACGATACAGACTTCACCAGACAGTGATCTGAAGTTCCAAGCGGTGAAGAAACTATTACGATACATCTGTCCGGATCGGTGGTCAGCAGAAGGTCCAGGCAGTGTCTTTTTTTTTAATTTTATGATGTCATTTTATACAAGTTGAAAATCGTATATTTTCAAAGGGAGCCCCTTAAGGTGTCCGTCCCCCTTTCTCTTATCATCAACGTCGCGGATGGTACCTATACAAATCTTTTTGTAGGTAATGTGGTACTAATATTATTTACTTAGCAGTAACATCCCGCAAAAATTCAACACGCTATTTCGTTTTTATTTGATAATAGTAAGCCATGGAGAATTTGATATGTAGGAGCAAATTCCGGCTATGCAGTCGCTTAGTATGTTTATAAATAAAACACTTAAGATTAACAAATTTATTTATTATCTAATTTTATGCGTAATTACAACAAGTAATAAATGAATATGCAAGATTTTAAAACTAAGAAATGCAATTAATACGGCATATTTACAAAAAAATAATTATAATTGCACATTTACGGTAACTTCTAAAACAATACAGGAAAAATTTTTAACCACTGCGTAAATTTTTTTTGGTGGCTCAGTGTAAGCAATAGAACACATTTCCATTTTTAGTTTATGACTTTTTTTTTTCTCATTTTTCCACTTTGTCCCAATTTGAAATAAGCAAGACATGGATATAATTTAATAGTAATACTATGAATGAGCATGAATGAAAACGCGAAGGCCGCCGGCCGCTGGACCACGCCCAGCGCACGAGACGGGGGTGCGGGGGCATGCGGCGCCGGCGTTTGATAAACAAAACGCATGCACATGCAGTACGTCACTTGCGGAAGTGGAGGTCGGACGTTCGCGCCCTTCGCCGTCCCTGCGCGTGTGCCGCGTACTAGACTAGCGTAGTGACAATGTCTCATTTTACTCACCGCGAGTATTATGAAATGGTGCGAGTGTATTTGTTAAGCAATGAAAATTTACGAGCAGCACGAAGAAGATACGAAAGGGAGAGCGTACCTCGTATGCGAGCCCAAGGGATCCTCAATCCCACGGTCCCTAAAGAGAGGACAATTTTAGCAGCTAACCAAAGGCTGCTTGATCACGGCCAGTTCAGAACACCGAGCCACGCACAAGGGTCTGACAGACCTCGACTGGCAGTCGAAGCCGATTTTTTTGAACGCAATCCAAGAGCCAGTACCTACGACGCAGAACGACGTTTTGGTGTTAGCCAAAGCGCAGTATGGAAGCTGCTAAATACAGCCGGACTCCATCCATACCACTTTCAGCCGGTACAATAACTCCATGACCCAGACCCAGCACCACGTCAAGCCTTTTAAATCACACCACAATTTTTTAAATACGCCAAAATGCAATTGTTTCAATCTAAATTGTATCATGTCTAAATACCTATCATACCTAAATGTTTTATTTTGAATGGATTAAAACGTATTACCTACTTTCTTACTTATTATGATTTATTTTCTGCATTTTGATGGTCCTAAGCCCATGAAAGTATGAAGGATAAATTGGAATTACGTTTACAAATAACTTTACACAGTCTAAACTTAAAAAATTGTAGCGACTGGGGTCAATAATCGCACCGCGTAAGTAGGTACCGTCGCATAGAGCGAGCGCGCGTGAGTACTTCTGATACCAGCTGGCGCGTCAGGCGAGCGGTCGACGCGCGGCGTGAATCGGGCGACCAGTCGACGGACTGGCAAGCGACGTCCATAAAATAAATTTCTGAGTAAACAAGTCTCGTAAGCGTTAATTTAATTTTTTACTATTGAAACATATCAAAATAAAAAATACGTGTTTATTAAAATATATTCAAGTTTATTATGTCAAAATTTGCGCACTGGTTAAAAACTTTTCCTGTATAGGCAGTTTTGATGATTATTTTATTATATTATTTAAATTCAAAAATTGAACACGATTCTTTGATTTAGGAGTAGAAAAGTGACCGGAATATAAGCAGTTGTGTGTCTAATGAAAGCGCGACCTGGATTTTTTTAAATAAGATGGCAACATTATTTTGCCGTTAAAAGTACGTCAAAATCTGTCATTGCAATTGACAGCCTTTTGCAATAGAGATTTATTTTGTAAAAACAATTGCTTTATCATAGGTACCTTAGTAATAACGAGTAAAACAATAAAAAGTAAAAATAATGAGCGAAAGCTGCTACATACTATGATCAGTGAGTTTAAATAAAAACAAGAAGAGAAAGAGTCAGAGTTCAGAGTCAAAGCTGATGGACTTTTTCAATTATAAATAACAGTGTTCGTGTGGCGTAACGGCTAACACGTTCGCTCTTGGTTGAACTTAACCTCTGTGGCGCGAGTTCGCGTCCCAGTGAAACAAGCTTTTTGGACTTTTTGACTTTTCTTTTTGCATTTTATGCACATTTAAAATACATTTTTTTTTTTTGTTTTAAATAAATTTTGACATCATCGGAATCGAAGAATATATTGAAAATGTACCAAACACCTAACAATACAAACATGAATATAACAATTCGACCTAAGCGGTTACATAAAGCAAAATCAGTAGAATCTATATGTTCTTCACTCAACTCATCAGAAACGGAAACATTCTCAAGAAGTTTAGATTTATCTACTGGCCAGGACATAGATTTATTAGCAAAAATTAGGGCTGAAAATCAATTATTATCTGAGCAGTTACAGGTTGCAAATAACGAAATAGAAAATCTTCACTTAGAATTAAATCAACTAAAAAACCTTGTTAATCATCAATCACGACAGATAAATTCCCTAAAGAACATATGTGCTACCCCCCCAGCACAAAATATCAAAAACCAGACGCAGTCAAAGAGACGAAAATCAAGACGAATGCTAGTTGATAATTCTCAATTTGCGGAACCTGAAACTGATGTAGCCCAAGTTTTAAACCAAGAAACTGGAGACCCTGTACCGGATTTTATTGACATTACTATTGACCAAACAAACACATCTGAGGAAGAAGACCATAATAATAATTGGAAGAGTGCTGATATTTCAAATAAAATTCACATTTTTGGAGGAGAACAATGCCGAGGACTATCAAGTCAGCTTACAAATTCAAGATTAAATAGAAAAAACTTAAAATATTCTATTAGTGGATTAGTAAAACCTGGGGCTAGAACCAAAGACATTTTAAAATCAATTAACGAAAGCCAATATCAAATTAAAGAGGAAGACAGAGTTATCTTATCTATAGGAGAACATGATGTAAATCCCACACAGGTGATGATAGAAACTTCAGCAATTTTAAAACTTCTCGAAGATCGACATGTTTTTGTATTAAGTATAATAAGTAGTAAATATTTAAACGAAAAAATGCTAAATAACATGTTAAGAATGGTTTGTAATGAATTCAAAAACTGTCAATTTATAGACTTAAGCGTGGGAAATGGGTATGATAGGGACAATATTATCACATACTATGACTATTATAGCAAAGTAAATCTTAATGAACTATGTAATAAAATTAATTTAGCAATTGACTACAGTGACTACAAGCAAAAATACTTGACATATAATAATAAAAACCCTAAAAGTGTACATACTTCGTGGCCGGTATCTATCCCCAATCATGAAAATAAACATCAAATAAATGTTCCGAAGAAGGGTACAATACCCTACTATTTTCAATTTCAATCTCAACATGATAGACGCACCACTAAACAAATGTCTAGTACAAAATTGGAAAGCAAACCAAAAAAGGGCACAATCCCTTATTATTTTGTGAAAAGTAGTGAAACTATGCCAGCAAGCGAACCATATATCGATAACTTTTTTCGTTCCCAATAAAAACGTTAATTTTTTCAGTATTTTTCATCAGAATATGGCAGGGTTATTGTGCAAAAAAGATTTACTTGAGATTGCTCTCACAAATTTACAGATAGCAAAAATCACGCCTCATGTACTGTGCTTTAGTGAAACCTTCTTATGCAAAGGTGACATAAAAAATGCCAAAATTAATGGGTATGACCTAGCATCAACATATTGCAGAGAAAAAAAGCGTGGCGGTACTTGTATATACATTATGAATGGGATAAAATATAAAGATATAAATATCATACAAAATTTTGCTCGGGAAATGGTTTTTGAATGCTGTGGGATTGAAGTACTAACTTTAAAGGTGGTTATAATATGTATTTACCGTACACCACAATCAAATGTTGAGTTGTTTATGAAATATTTTGACACACTATTATATAAATTAATATTTAACAGTAAATATAGCAGACATAAAATTATACTTGCAGGTGATATTAACATTAATACACTCAAGGAATCCAAAACTGTAAAGAATTTTATTGACATTATACAAAATTATAATCTGACATTGCATATTAACGAACCAACTAGACTAAATACCTGTATAGATCATTTAATTAGTAACGTAAAAAGAGCATCTGGTAAAATATTGAAACTGGGACTATCGGACCACGACACAGCCCAGATGTTGGAATTGCCAATAAAAACGAAAATCTTCCAGTCATCAAAATATTATATAACAAAGAGAGATTTTTGTCAGGACAATATTAGAAAATTTCGGGAAAGTTTAGAAAGCTTAACGTTTGATGATGTATACAAGGAACCAGATCTGAACTTAGCATTTAATATTTTTTATGATGAGTTGCGTTTATTTTTTGAATTATGTTTCCCACGCATTAAAAAAATGATTGTCACAAAATATCGCGATATAAATTGGATTACGAAAGGGTTGCGACTAAGCTGTAAAACGAAACGGCATCTCAGATTTAAATTCTACAATAAACAAACAAAACAGAATAAAGCTACGTATCACAATTATTCAAAATTGTTACGGCGTTGTATATTAAATTCACAAAAAATTTCTAATCATAATTTTATAAACAAATCTAAGAATGTATGTAAAGCAGCTTGGAAAGTCGTAAATGATGATACAGATTCTAATGCTCGTCAAGACTTTATAAATGAAATAAAGACTGACAATAATACGGTAACCAGTCCATATAAGATAGCAAACAAGTTTAATAACTATTTAATACAACAATCGAATAGTGATAATGGTTACACGCAAAACACAAATAAAAACCGTACAAGCAATAGTATATTTCTTACACCAGTAGAAGACATTGAAGTTAGAAATATTATCATGTCTTTAAATAATACAAGTTCTGTTGGTTATGATGGTATCACAACCGACGTTTTAAAAAAATGCGTTTTAAGTATTGCTCCCGTGCTGGGATATCTAATAAATTTATCTTTCGAGCAAGGGAGTTTTCCTAGCCGATTGAAGAAGTCAATAGTAAAACCATTGCATAAAAAGGGAGATAAAACAGAAATGAGCAATTACAGACCCATAACTTTAATCCCTATTATCTCTAAAATATTTGAAAAAGCTATGCATAAAAGATTATCATCATATCTGGATAAGTTTCAAATAATAAAAAACGAACAATATGGCTTCCAAAGAGGAAAATCAACTACACTTGCCGCATTTGATCTAGTGCATAATATCTTAGTGAATGTTGACAAGAAAAAGCTAACGTTGGTGATATTTTTCGACATGTCAAAAGCATTTGACTTTGTATCCCATAACTTACTTCTTAAGAAATTAGATAATTATGGTATTAGAGGCCCAGCATTGGATTGGATAGCATCCTACTTACACGGTCGTGAACAATGCGTGGAGATATCTTGTGATCGAAACGCAATGGTTAAACAAGAGAGGTCTGAGTATATTGTTAATAGTTACGGCGTTCCACAAGGAAGCATCCTCGGACCTCCTCTTTTTATTATCTATATTAATGATTTACCTGACATTATTACCAATAAATGTATTTTATTTGCAGATGACATTTCTATCATATTGACATGTGATAATGTAATTAGTAACAATTTTGACACTGAAATAAATGACACTATTGACTTAGTTATAGGGTGGTTGGTAAGGAATAACTTACAGGTGAATATTAGTAAGACGACTTTTATGCAATTTCAAACCCGTGGATCTAAGATCATTCCAAGGCATATCTCATATGATGGTATAGAGATCAACGAATCTACCAATGTGAGGTTTTTAGGATTCATCATGGACAAGTATTTAGATTGGAAAGCACATGTTGATGGAGTTTGCAAAAAAGTAAACTCTTTCGTATATGTCTTAAATAGGCTAAGAAATACATCAACCCTACATACGTTATTGTTAGCATATCATGGTTATGTAGCTTCTGTGTTACGATATGGGTTGATACTATGGGGAAACTCAACAGACGGTCAGCGGGCATTTCTTTCTCAAAAGCGTTGCATAAGAGCTATTGTTGGCATTCCTCCATACGAGTCCTGCAAACCTCATTTTAAAAGACTCAAAATATTACCCCTACCAAGTATGTACATTTTTGAAATTTGTGTATTTGTAAAGTGTAATCCTGATCTATTTGTGAGAGCTCGTGACATGTATACACGTGATAATTTATATCCTCGTAGTGCAAGACATGGTCAGAGACTTGTGCTAGAATTTGTACCAAAGACTGCAATGTTTAATAAAAATTGTTCAGCCATGTGTGTCAAAATTTATAATAAGTTACAAACAAACATTCAAGATCTTCCTCTACCAAAGTTTAAGAAGGCTCTTAAAGAGCTACTTCTAGATAAAATGGTCTATTCGATTATTGACTGGCTACAGGAATAATATTTGTATATAAATATATATTGAGTGAAATGTGATACGGTTTTATGTTAAAAATTATTTGATTTTTATTGGAATGTATTTTACCAGGTATTATTTATATTGGACACGCAGAATTTTAATGATTTTATGGCTAATTATTATTAAATAAAATAAATTAAATACAATTAATTAAAAAAACAAAGTTCACATGCCATGGACAGGCTAAATAGAATTTAAGGATGTAAATGTAACATGTGAAACATCTATTGTAATAACTCTGTTTAAATGTGAATAAAATGAAAAAAAAAAAAAAAAATGAAAAGAAGTTGTTTTCAAAGAAAAACAATGTTTATATACGATCTCAAATTTTTAAGTCAGTTTTAAATTATAATCTTGATCGTTGTTGACCTTTGAGTATTAAACCAACCAGTTGGTTTAATACTCAAAGTTGTTGACTGACTATTAGATATTTACGATAGGGCGATCCCCGGAGGACACGGTGTAGCACACGGTAGAGGTGCGCCCCACTTGGGCAGAGCACCGCTGTGTCCTCGTGGGGGCGATAGGTGGCAGCGATCTCTCGCGCCAGGCCTTGGTACAGGCCATGAATCGAAGCAAGGAGGTGTGGCAGACGTTAGCCTCCTTCTGCAAAGCAGTAATGCTAGCAAAGGAGGAGACGGCACGCGTGTAGCAAACGTGCTCATGACAGAGAGCTGCCGTCGGGCTTCCGATCCTGATTTCCGGCCGCCGTAAGCGCGGGCGTGCTCGCCGTCCGACCGACCGGTAATCGTCCTGACCGAGCCAAGTTGTCGACGGCGCGTAGTGTTCCACGCGTGCCGTAGTGCTCAAGAAGTTTTCAGCAAACCGTAGGGGCCCAGCAGGGTCGAAGCCTACTGGAACCAACAATCGATTTCTGAAAGGAAGGTTCGGCCTCGGTATGAAAAGCAACAAAGGAAGATTATACTTTTTCTAATATTTATATAATCTTGGAGATATTCAAGGGCTTTGCTAAATTAATAAAAAATGTTGAAACGTTCAAAAATTTTGAGGAAAATCTTTACACTTAAAATTAAGTTCTGAGATATCTTCAATACCATGCTCAAGAGTAGTACAATACGTTCAAAAGCGGTCGAGATGTGAAGAAAGTTTTGCCTCGATCTGATGGGCCATCCACGTCTTCAACCATAGTTATAGTTAACATCGTAAGGTATCAAGGTCGCATAAAAGCCGGTGAGGACGAGTGGTTTCGACTCAACATTCTATTATATATATATATATATATGGATATTATTTATAGTATCATTTCTGAAAATGCATACGTTGAGGGCGATGAAATATATTTGGAAAAAAAAAAACATTTTCTGTATACCCTCCGGCAGCCGAAGGGTTTTTTTTTTTTTTTTTTTTACGGTAGGTGAAATCATCCAATGACAAATCCCGCCCTTGGGCGGAGCGGGAAATAGTGTCAGACTCTTACAGACTAAAAACCTACCCTGTTCCTTCCCTGCCTTGGTTCCAGGGCCCTGGTATGCATTTTCATACCTTCCCAGAGCCCCAGACTAGGCCTCGACCCTACTGGGCCCCTACGGTTTGCTGACAACTCCTTGAGGCGCACGGGAACAGTGCGCGCCGTAAACGACTTGGGCTCGGTCCGGTCTGTTACCGGACAAACGGACAGCGAGCTACCCATTGCCCGCCGTCCGCAAGCCCGCGTCTACGGTGGCCGGAAATTTGGATCGGAGTTACGGCGGCGGCTGCGGCGTGAGCGCCGTTGCCTGATACGGTCAGCCTCCTCCTTTGCTAGCATTACTGCTTCGCAGAAGGAGGCGACCGCCTGCCACTCCTCCTCGCTCCGGAGCATGGCTTGAACCAAGCCCCGGCGCGAGAGATCGCCTCCGATTGCCCCCACGAGGACACGGCGATGCTCTTCCCAAGCGGGGCACACCTCTACCGTGTGCTCCACCATGTCCACCGGGCGTTCCGCACAGTGACGACACCCGGGCGTCACCTCCGCACGGATCTTGTACAGGTACGGCCCGAACTTGCCATGTTCGGTTAGTACCTGCGCCATGCGGAAGGTTATGACGCCGTGAGGCCTTTCCAGCCACGCCTCAAAGAGGGGCCTTACCGCCTCAATCGTGGCGTGCCCAGCACAGGGTTGCGACAGTCGTTCTCGCCATTTCACCATGAGATCTCGCCGGAACTCTGTCCGCCAAGCCGCGACTTGTCGCGGCAGCGGGGATTCGCCCCGGCGTTGCATCTCCACGCGCAGATCGTGCATGCGTGCAAGGACTGTTGCCTCCAGATCCCATGGTGGCAGGCCAGCAAGGAGGCTCGCCGCTTCGCGGGATACCGTGCGGTATCCCCGAATCATCCGTATGGCCATGACCCTCTGGTAGGCGTTCAGCAGGGCCGCCGGTCGTCTTCGCAACGTCGGCGCCCACACCGGCGCCCGGGCCATGGACCGAACGATGCCAGCGTAGAGCCTCCGGCAGGAGGCGTCTGGACCCCCCAGGTTCGGCAGGAGCCGCTTGAGTGCAGCCGAAGTCCGATTAAGTTGGGGAGCCAAACGTCGGAAGTGCGCCTCGAAGTTCCACCGGCTGTCGAGGACGAGTCCCAGGTACTTCATCGAGCCGAAGGGTTGTAGGAATCAATCTTGTGTTTTACGGACCCACAGCTCGTTAGACATGCGGCAGACATATCCTGCCCAGTCCTATTTAAATTGGGAAATCTTTTGAGCCACATCAAAGATTTGCGTTCAGGAATGCAGTGTATTATTTATTTATTCACAAAATCCACAGCTCTTTTATAAATCTTACTTAATGTACCTAGTGTATGAAGTGTCTTACTTAGATGTAGTGTTATTTTTTTTTACTGTCGTAACTACAAAAAAATACTCAAGTATCAACACGTTTTTCTCCTACTATGTCAGTAATACCACATTCAATATTTTTTTATTTGACCTCTGTTGTTCAGGTCGCGCTTTCGATAGACAGACTATATTTAAAGATATACTTTACAAAATATAATCATCCTTTTTTCTTTATATTAATAATATTGTTCAGGCAGGGGCCATAGATTTAACATATTTCTTGGCAACTTAAGCCTCCCTAAACCATAGCTACCAACTGAGGTTTGTCCTTAGGTGTTCTAGCATTGAGCTTACAGGGATAATAGTCGGTTGGTACCACATTTCATAAAAAATGTCTAATGGGCCTCGGCGAGTTGACTTCAGCTCCTCGTATGCCGTCAAAAGTCCAGGATCTCAGGGTCCTGAGATAAATTAATAAATAAAATAAAATAAGTCTGCGGTAATTACAGATGTTAAACTTAATATGTATTTTTAATTAAAAGCCCTTTTAAATCGTATTTTTTTTTTAATTCTACACATTTACACTCTAACTTATTTATTTATTTATTTAAACTTCATGTACAGTAGTGGTACATAGGCGGACTTAATGCAACAAGGCATTCTCTACCAGTCAACCTTTGGGTTAAAAAAGAAAATACTGTGGTAACTTGAATTATTTTTTAAATAAAGATATTGAAGTTGTGTCCACCTGAGATCGACGTGGCCTGTCACAACAGCCCTGACTCCTGTACTATCTCAGGACCTGCTGACGTCATGAAGACATTCGTCGCTGAACTTAAGGCAAAAGGAGTGTTCGCAAAAGAGGTGCCGACTTCCAACATAGCGTACCATTCGCGATATATCTCAGTTGCAGGTAATATATGCAAATATAATTAAAATAAATATCGCTTCTCAAAATATTAAACCCCCATAAAGAGTTTTCAAAAAAAAAAACCACCTCGCCTCGATATAGTAACTTTCTACTGGTGATAACGTGGTAAAAAAAATCTGACTTTCACTACCAAAAAGGCTTATATGTTGATCACACTGAAAACAACTGCCGTAGTCTTAGATTAAATCAAAACAGCATTTCTTAAAATGTTTGGGCCTTTGAACTCCAACCACTGTCAAAAAGAAATGATTTGAGATTGAGAAATTTTAACATAGTTACGGATAATGTTCATAACGTTTATATTATACTTTTTTCAGGTCCTCAGCTTCTTAATTTACTGAAAGGCGTAATAAAGAATCCAAAGCCCCGTAGTGAGCGCTGGCTGTCGACATCTGTACCGCAGAGTCAATGGAACGAAGATTTAGCTAAATTTTGTTCGGCAGAATATCAAACTAATAATTTACTAGTAAGTAGGAAGACCTTTTTAATTATTTCAGTAATAAGGTATCTGAACTTACATTATAAATAGGTAATATTGCACTGGAAGTTTTTATTTATTTAAACTTCATGTAAAGTAGTGGTACACAGGCGGACTTAATGCAAAAAGGCATTCTGCCAGTCAACCTTTGGGCTAAGCATACCTACCACAGTGTAGTCTTTCTACACTGTGGTAGGTGTGCACTATAAATAAATAATAAATATTTCAAAATAGTATGAAGAATCATCAAATAAAGTTGCTTAAAATAATAAAAAACATTTAATATATGCAAAAATTATAAAGTATTTCCTTTTTTCTATAATATTAAACCATTATAATTAGGAGAACTATAAGTATACACATTTATAAAGTATTTATAATTAAAAGTATTGATTCGACTACATTAAATGCTGAGGTGGTCACCCTTTCGGTGCGGGCACGCTCAGCGTACTCTGTACATTTGTGTGTTTTTTATTATTATTATTATTTCATGTTTGTAACCGTTGTGCTGTGTCTGTCTCGAATAAAAGTATTTCTTATTCTTATTCTTATTCTTTATTCTTATTTCATATTCCGTTTGATTGAATTGGGTTTGTGTCGCAGAATCCAGTGTTGTTCGAGGAGACGTCACGGCTCATACCTAGCAATGCTGTGTGTGTAGAGGTGGCCCCACACGGATTGCTGCAAGCTATTCTCAAAAGGTCAATGTCAGCTGATATTCACCATGTTCCTCTCACCAGAAGAGGACATCCAGACAACGCGATTTTCTTACTTGAAGCGGTTGGCAAGTAAGTGTTTAGAAAATTTAAAATAATTATTGAAATACTAGTAGGCTGCATCAGGTACTAAAATGAGAAGCACTGATGATTCTTTACGTTGTTTTTTTTTTATTTTGGAATTTCCCATGAGTGGTTTAGAAATAAATGCGTGTGGTAGCTTGGTACAAAGTTTTAAATTTATTATTTATTAGCTGTGCCCGCGACTTCGTTCGCGTGGATGACGAAACTTATCAATGAGTTTTTTTTGTAAAGTGCTATTTGTGTAGAAAGTTATCTATCGAGCATACCGGTATTAATACTTTGGTCCCGGCGCGGGCCCTTTTTGGCTAATTACAATAGAAAACCAATTGTGTCTCATTAGAGGGTATATGATATCTTTGCTCGCGGTATTGCTGGCGTTCTGTAAGTTTTTTGTAGTAGATTTCTACTTTGGTACCTGTTTAGCAAGATAACCAATAGCGAAGCAGACGTTCATTGCAACGAATGCTCACAAAGATAACGGTAACGACAGAATAGTCACCGTACGACATCAATTGAGAGCTTCAGCATACACGACATTGTCAGTGAGCCCGCCCGGAATATGAACGTAAAGGTTCCTTGGACTACTCACACGGGAAAGAGCGACGTTAAGCTGACCATGTGAAAAACAACTCACGCTAAGCTCGCCGCCAGCATACAATATCGCTCGCCATACAAATTCATCTTAAGAAACGAAAATATGAAATTATTTTCGTAGTGTGTGATAGTCCATTGAATTGTATGGCGAGCTATATTGTATCTTAAGATAAAATATTATAGTATCTTAGCCGTGTGCAGCGCCCCATAGTAAACTCCACTGTGGGTGACGTAACCTACGACAAACTGCAATGGGTAGCACGGTGTCCGATCGTCCGGTAAACGACCGGACCGAGCCTAAGTCGTCGACGGCGCGTTCTCGCGCGACTCAAGGAGCTTTCAGCAAACCGAAGAGGCCCAGCCTGCTAACTGCAGGCAGGCAGGGTCGAAGCCTGCTGGGGTCAAGGGCCGTTTTCTGAGAGGAAGGCTCAGCCCCGGCACTATAGGCAACGAAGGAACGGGGTAGGTTTTTAGTCAGTAAGAGTCTGACACTACTTCCCGCTCCACCCAAGAGCGGGATTTGTCATTGGATGATTTTACTTACCATAAAAAAAAAAACCTACGACAAACTTATTATTGGCGGTTGGTACAGTAATCGGGTCTAGGGATCGAACCGCAAAATTTAGTTTGTTTTTTATTGTATATACTTTTCCGGGATAAAAAGTACCCAGTGTGCTGCCCAGGATATTAAAGAATAATTATACCAAGTTTCATCGTAATCGAACCGGTAGTTTTTGCGTGATGCCTGAACAAACAGACAGACAGACAGACAATTTTTTTTTTAATCACATTTTTGGGTTCGGTGTCGGTCTAGTAACACACCCTGCTATATTTTTTTTTGATATTTTCAATGTACAGAATTTTTACTTCTACAGATTTATTATAAGTATAGAAGATTTTAAGTCTCATCAAAGTGGTTGTGTTGTTGGGTCTAAATGATATTTGTTAGCGATAAACTTACAGCCGGCATATTTAATGTACCCTTTATGCCGTAATTCACCGAGCACTCGGTCAACGGGAGTTCTGAGAGTAATTCGACAGATAGAAATGTCTGACTGATAAAATAAAACATGATTTAAGCCTAATAATTAAAAGACGAGCAAAATGTGTGTTATTTTATTAACTCTGGCTAGACGTGTGCGCCACGCCGGCGCGCCGCTACCGCTGACCAATCACACTCCGCCGCCGCCATTTTGAATCGGCGTGGGTCACGTGACTCTACGCGACATTTTTTAATGGGAAATATCATCGAATGACATTCCCACCCTTGGGCGCGTGAGAGCCATTGCCTCAAGAGGTCGGCCTCCTCCTTTGCTAGCATACTGCTACACAGTAGGAGGCGACCGCCTGCCAATCCTCCTCGCTTCGGACCATGGCCTGTACCAAGGCCCAGCGCGAGAGATCACCGCCGCCGATCACCCCGACGAGGACACGGCGATGCTCTGCCCAAGCAGGGCCCACCTCTACCGTGTGCTCTAACGTGTCCTCCGGGCGACACCCAGGCGTTGCTTGCTATGAATCCGATACAGAAACTTCCCGAACTCACCATGTCCGTTGAGAACATGCGTCATGCGGAGGTTTCGAGGAGCACTTCCGACGTCAACTTATTTAGACCTCTCATAAATTGTAGCGATAAAAAGAAATCAAGTGCCGGTTTCTTGAAATGCTGATATTTGAATTGACAGCTTGACGATTAATGATGATAACTTTTTTAATTCTGAAGTATTTACTGAGACTCTTACACCCGTATTTATAAAGAAGTATTTACTTGTTACTAAGTAAAATCTTTTTAAGTCATTACTTGAAGTTTGAAATCTGCATTCAAAATTATTTTTTTTCCTAACTATAGAATACAAATAGTTGTTACTTTTACTCGAGTATTTAGTTATACTTGTTTATAAATACGGGTGTTAGACCAATTCAAACTTATTTAATAATACAGAAATTAACAAGTATATCCATGCAGTGCAACATGCGGTGATTACGGGAACCGATCACTTTTCCAAATTTTTTTTGTTCGAATTTCATTTGATCGAAAACTATTGACCGACGTTTTGTTTGCTATATGCATTATTTGACATATTTTTAAATCATCGAAGTATCATGTGTCATAGGTATCATTTTACCGAATTGCTACTGGCCGAAGCCTCTCTTGAACTTTTTTCATTTGCCAAATGATTTATTTGCCATATTTTCAACACGCCGAAACAACAGTTTAAAAAAGTTTGGTCACAAATATATAGACGGTTATAGTACGCGGTAAATAACTTGAACCAATTGTTATGGTTGCGCGCAACCCTTCAGTTTGATTGGGACCCAAAAATTGGTTACTATGCATTCAAGGTCGACCACCATGATGGCTCAACTTGCATGACAAGGATTATAACCGATTTAGGGTCTCAGTTGAGGGAGGGAGCTGCGCGTAGCCGTGGCGGATGGCTCAACCTATTTGCCACGTACTATAATTGGTAGCATTTTCAATATGAAATTAAAAATTGTGTCATAAAAGTCAATATTTTGTGCTACAAAATTCAGTGACAGAAACGACTTGCTGCGAATCCGACTTCACATAGTCTTGTCTGCCCTACTCCTAGAGTGTAATTTAAACCCGCGTAGACGCGAAGGGGTAGGGCGGCCTGCGAGCTGAGGAGCAGGTGATTTGAAGGCCCGCCGCCGCGGCTGATGTTGGCCGGCAAAGCCGGCCAGCAAGCCGAAGCTGCGGTGGTAAGCGTTGAAACCATCTGCGACGATGTGCTCGCGTGGGACCCAAACCTCGCAGCGCCGGAGCAGAGACAGAAAACCTTACATGGTGGTATAATGAAAGTTCGGAAACATAATAATTCGAACAAATGATACTTCCGCTGAGTGTAACATCGGTGAAAAGTTTTTCGACCAAATGAAACGTTAGTGTAACGAAAAAATTCGAATTGAGAATAGGTCAACTGATACAGTGGCAGACTTCGATGAAATAAAAAAAAAACGATAACAGTTGAAAAGTTTTATGTGAAATGAAATTCAGTCAAAGGTTTTTCGAACTTATGATAGGTAACCGGTGATTACAGTATTTAAAAGCTTATCTAAAGTTAAAGTTGAAATTGATATAACTGTATTCCATAATATTTGTCAATCTTGTTTTGTTGGTTAAAATTATTAAAATTATTAAGTTAAATAAGTTAAATAAGTAAGTAACTACCAGAAATTCTTAAATTGATTGTGCGAGAGCCGGCTAACATGACACCAGAATATGAAGATATTAAACTAATAACAGCGAGAGGAGTCGCACGGGGAATAAAACAAAATATTAAGCTATCGCAAATCACCACGCTACTATTTATTAACAGGGGCAATCTTCATAACCTACCAAGAAAGGGTCTGGTTATGTCGACAACCCAAAACAAATTGTTACGTAACACGAACTACGGTGGGTTGAATCGCTACGACTGTGCGATAGAATTTACGTATAGTTTTGACGATGACTTTTTTATTCTTAGTCTGTGTTTTTTTTTTTCCTTTTTTTTATACATCTGTCACTAGACACCTGAGAAAAGAGAGAAAAGCACTTAACTATCTACTGAGCTCCTAGAAGTTTTTACGGGGAAACTTTCAATTGAACTTAAGAAAAGAATTATAGATTCATGTCTTCTTCCTTTTTAGACTTATGAATGTCCAACCAGGATATTAACAAATAAATTATAAATATATTAATTACTCAAAGAACCATGGAGGGAAGTATGAAGAATATAAAACGATTACAAAAAGTCGCACAGAAGGGAACTCGCTAGAAAACAAACGTATTTGATAGTTTGACTTTGCTCAGAGACTGAAATAGCGATGGGCAGGCCATGTTGCCAGAATCACCGACAGCAAATGTACTTTACGAACGACGGAATTAGGAAAGATATGAAGAAGAATTAAAAAAACTTTCTTGAATTCCAGAGAAACAGTGCTATCCATTCGCTGCCGCTCTGGTGTCTGTGTGGGACACTCTCTCGATGCATATGGGATTTGTGAAGCGTCAGAAGCCCGTGAAATTCTGTAACGTGCATCTGTATGCCCAGCCCATGATGCACGACCAGCGACCACTGAGGTATCAACCGTGACTTCTGTGGGGCAAGATACATGTATATCTAGAGCAAAGTGCGGCTTTACAGCAACGTGCTTGGACCTGTCTGGTTTGAGCAAAGTAAGTTAATTTATAATGATTAGTGGTCGAGAGGTCCCCTTGCGCGCAGATTCGTTAACTCTGTACAACTTAAATTACCTTAGAAAACACTTAAGCGATGTACTGTAGTACGCGGCAAATAAGTTGAACCATTTGCTGTGGTTGCACGTGGCACCCACTTCGATTGGGACCCGAAAATCAGTTACTGCGCATTCAATGTCGACCGACATGATGGTTCGACTTGTGTGACGAGGATTATAAACGATTTTCAGATCTCAGTCGAAGCGCCGCTGCGCGTAACGGTGTAGGGCCAAAAGATCTCTATATCTTTGTTTTTCTGAACGATTTTTTTTACGAAAACGTATTTTTTGGAATTTGAGTAGATAAAAACGTACGATAATGTAAAAGAAGCGCGCGATAGGAATTTGTGTGTCTGCTATTTTTGACTGGGTAGGCAGGTATTATAATAATAATAATTTTATTTATTTAAAGACAACATGGACCCGATGATTAGTTAAAAAACTTATCAACTAATATAGATTTTGGTGGTGTTATTTTTTAAGTTGATTTCATACTGGATTGATAAATAAAGGATACGTTCCGTAAACAACGAACAAATTCAATCAAATTGTTTGGAGAATTTTGAAAATGTTATTTAAAGCAGTTTAAAATAAATTGTTATTCTATGACGCAGAATTACATTCGAATTTTGAATTAAATTCGCATTGCATAACTTAGCAGTTATGCAGGAATTAAATTAGAATGTAAATCACTACTCATTTTGCTTGATTGATATACGCGTAAAACGATAAATTACATGCATGTGTATTATGTTTATTTGTAAGGCAAGTTCACATGACTTGGCGGAGGCACTGGAGAAATCTGCCAAGTTCAGTACGTTTTGACCAGTTAGGCGAACATAAATGTACTAAACTTAGCAATTTTTTTTCATTTGGTCACTAATTGCCAGTCACCCTATTATAAATACAGCTAGCCTACATCATAATTTATATTTCAGGAATAAGTGATCCACAAAACATTAGTCCTGACGTTACCTTGCAAGAGTTAGGAATGGCAGATTCAAAAGTACCATTAGTTTCTTCCTTCCTGAATATTGTGTATAATATATCTTTGACGACAGAATCAATATCACAACTGACCCTGAACAAGTAAGTTTAAAAGAGCAATCTTATTGCTGAAACGAACCTAAGACTATTTTGGTTACTACTTTAGTTCAACAGCATGACTAAAATAACTATACCAAACCTTGCAATTTCTTTAAATTACGTAGGTCAACGGAGGTCATGGTTAATGTCAGGGGCGCCGGCTTTTAGTAATCCTCATGGGTGCTCATGATCATTTGATGACTCGAAAAAATGGCGATGTGTGAAAATTTGTCTTCTGCAGAATTTGCACACTTATCGAACGACAAATAAATGTACTACTTACATATTGTTTTGTAAAAATATAATTAGATTTGTGTTGGTTTGGGAATCGAACCCGCGACCCTAGCGCCACAACCGGCGCTCTAAACCACAGCGCTAAACGGGTCATCGGATAATGATAAAACGCTGATCTGTTTCTTGATGTCTATTATCAGGGGTACTCGGCACCCACTTGTAGCGACATCTATGGTGTCACATAAGAACTAATCCTGCATCGTGCAAGTAAAGTTCTCCGCGCGATTTGAACATGTAGAACAGCCCGAAATCATCTATCGGGCAGCAGCCCACCAGACATAACACCCATCTGGTCGGAGGATCCTTCCTTTCCAAAGGAGGTTTGCAGGACTTTACTCTCTGTTTTGTTTCTGTTTTTTTTTACACTGTTTTTTCTCATGGGTGCTCGGGGTTTCGAGCACCCACGGAGTCGGCGCCCCTGTTTAATGTTACACTACTTAACAGTATTAATTATGATAAATATTTTAAAACTTTACGTGAGGTATAGTTTAATAAATAAACTACACCTACACACTGAAACAATTTTTTTTCTATAATACCTACTGAAATAATTAATTTATTTATCTACTAACGCATACAATTGAACAAACGGTAATAAAGTAAATAATGACAAAATGATAGAAAAGGAAGTTAGTGATAGTATGACGGGTGACAGGATAGAGTGGAAGAAAAAAACTTGTTGCGCCGACCCCACGTAATATGGGATAAGGGCAGGAAGAAGAAGAAGAATGTCAAAATGATCAAGCTAATACTATAACTATTAAATTCTATTTTAGAATACACGAACTGGTGGAGTCTGAATCAGATATAATTCCTGATAATATTTCTGGATTAGCATTATTCTTTTCCACCGTTGTAAAGGATGAACTGCTCGCCACCGCTGACATGGTCGTGGTACCAACTCTTTACAAAGACATCGCTTTGGTGAGTTCACGTTCTTCCTTTTAGATTGGCCTCAACATTAACAATTTCAAAATATCTCAAGATAATTTAAATCGCATAGCGAAAGAGAAATTATAACACCCGTATTTATAAAGAAGTAATAAATGATAAATTATGATAAATGATATTTATTTTGCAAATAGGTTTTTTTACAAACACCTTTACATGTCAATTAATTACGTGTTACTTTTCAATTTATAATTAATAATAATAATAATAATGTCGTATTGTTAGGAGGTTCCTTTCTCTGGAGCCCTGACCGCCGGTAGCTTGGACCCTGTTCCCGATACCGGTGGGACACTATTTTTTTATATTTTTAAATGTTTTTTTATGTTTTTTTTTTAAAGAAATATTTAAAAATATAATTTATAAGTTTAATCTAATGAATAAAGAGAATAATAATAATAATAATTTATTTCAAAGACAACACTGGTCCAATGGTTAGTAAACAAAAACTTATCAACTAAAAGGGTTAGTAACAAATAAAAAACTTAACCTATTGCCGCACCAGCAACCGCAACCAGTGATTGATCACTGGCGCATCATGCTTGTCGGCTAAAGTCCGAAGAATGCCATTGGAGCTCGCCCTAGATCTACTTAGCAACGAGGCAGCCTTCTTCCTCATAACGGCGTGGAAATCATCCACACGCGCCAAAGCAAACATGCCCGATGCACTGCAGTATCTAGGCAGCCCCAACAGCACCCTGAACCCATTATTATACTGGACCCGCAGGGCGTCTAGAGCCTTCCGCGTATAATTAACCCACAGACCGCCCGTGTAGAATGACAGACAAAAAGCTTTGAAAAAAGTAATTTTGACCTCATTACTACAACGAGCAAACCTGTGAGCCAACATGTTGCATCTCACCGCTAGCGCCCTGCGTTCCCGTTCAATATCTACCTGATCTCTGAGGTCCCCGGTGAGATAATGGCCCAAGTACTTAAACGTAGGTACCCTATTAAGTGGCCTCCCATTAAGACTTATGACAGGCTCATACTGCACACATCTCCCGAGGGCCTCAAAGACCAGATATTCACTTTTCACTTCATTATATTGCAGGCCATGGCTCGCCGCATACCTCTCACAAACAAGCAGCATCTCCCTGATTGAGCCAGCCGTCGGGCCCAGTAACACCATGTCATCTGCATAGCTTACATTATTGACACAAGTGCCATCCACTTTGCATCCGACTGGTTTGCCACTAAGCTCAACGATTAACTCGTTCACATACAGATTGAAGAGCTTAGGTGAGGTTAACCCCCCCTGTCTCACCCCACACTTCGACCTGTACGGCTCAGAAAGAGTACTACCCCAACGTACTTGATTACGCTGATTCGAGTACCAGTACTGAAACAAGCCCGTCAACTCCGGTGGTACACCCGCCTCCCCGACCTTCTTCCAAAGGATATCATACGACACCAGGTCAAAAGCCCTTGAAAGATCAAGGAAGCAGGCATATACCGAAGTGCCCCTATCCTTATAATATTGGACCGTCTGCTTCAGACAAAGAATAGCACACTCTGTGGAAAGTCTAGGCCGGAACCCAAACTGTGCGTCGTGCAACGTGATCCATTTGTCCAACTGTCTGTCAAGCAGACCGTCCAATACCTTAGCAATCACAGTGGCCAAGGAAATTGGTCTGTAGTTCGCCTTGTCCGATACACCCCCAGTCTTATTCTTAACTATTGGTACCACCACCGTTCTTAACAAATCAGATGGTAGGTATGAGTGACTAACACAAAGAGTGAAGAACGTCGCCAACACTCTAGGCAGATGAACCCCAGCATATTTGAGATGCTCGATGCTGAGACCATCGTGACCAGGTGACTTTCCCCCAGCCATACTCATAATCTGCCTCCTCACATCCTTGGCCGTGAAACGTATTGGCTTATAATCACGACTGACCTCAACATCGACCCCCTCCTTAGCTGGCCCTAGCGGTGATGATACCATAAAACGATCTCTAAACATATTAGAAATATCTTCCGGCGAACCACAATCCCCCACGCTCACAGGGCGACCCGGCCCAGCCTTCAGCTTATTAGTTGATTTCCAGAACTGAGAAAAATTTTTAGACGCCTTGTGTGACGCTAATATGCTAATTATGGCATTACTTGAGGTTAAATATAACACAAATTGTTACTAAAGTAGTAACTTTTGCTTAAGTAATTACTTTTGAATGCAAATACTCGTAAATATGGGTGTTACACCCGTATTTATAATCAAGTAAAACTTAATTCTTGTGTAAAAGTAATTACTTAAGTAACAATTTGTAATTTATAGTTAAGAAAAATTTAAATTTTGAATGATTATTTCAAACGTCAAATAATGACTTAAAACGATTTTACTTAGTAACAAGTAATTACTTCTTTAAAAATACGGGTGTTATTCGATTGTGATTTGCTTGTAAAATGCCAATTGGAGAAGTGGGTTTAACTGGGTTTTTTATTATTATTATTGATAGGCTCGCGTTTGACCACTATCTCACCTGGTGGTTTTCTACATTACGTATGTATACGTGTTATTCACTGGAAATGGATACAAATGAAAATTGTTTTCAAAAATATTTTTTTATATGATTGTTTTTCCTCTTCCCACAGTCCAGTGATGAGTTTGACGTAAAGAAAAGATATATGTGCATAGTACCGGGTATGGAGGGCCACCACGAGAGGTTCCGCGTGCTGTGCGAGCGCCTCAAGCTGCCGGCGCTGGTGCTGCAGCCGGGCCTCGATCGTCCTGCAGAGACTGTGCAGGAAACTGCCCAGAGATATGCACAGGTATAGTATATTCTGACATAAGTATGCAAAGATTTTCATCGCAGCCGATGCGGATAACTTTCTATACATTTATGAAAACATAATTTGACAATATTAAAACATAATATTTACTAAAGTGGAAATCCGTTGGATGCGAGACGCACATGATCGGTCATTGTGGCGACACTTGGTGGAGGTCTATGTCAAACCGTGGATGTATTTCGACTGAAATGATAATAGTAATGAATATTCCGTCATGATATCGTTCATGTTAAAAAACTTACTTCTATGGGCAAGATATTTTTATTAAATCTTTTCAAAGAACTCTCCACCAGCAATACAGTTTCATGCGTCTGATTCAATTCTCGAAAAATGTTTTCCAGTCCGCCGCAGACACCTCTTCCACGGCTTTCTCGAACGCTGTTAGCGCGTCTTCCGGCGATAAAAACTATCCCTTTCAGCAGATTTTTTATTTTAGGGAATAAAAAGAAGTCAGACGGTGCCAGATCAGGACTGTAAGGAGGGTACCCCAAGACTTTGACCGGTGTGGTGTCCAGGAAGTCCCTCGGGAGTTCGGGGAGTTCTATCTCATGCATTGTAGGTTTTTTTATAATGCCTTTTTAATGTAATATTATTTTTCAAAGAGATTAAAGAGATACAATAGAGCGGCCATCAGAAGAATTGTCTTAGAAAAACTGTCATCCTATGTCATCTAGCTTCCAATAGTAAACATGCAAATTAGATTTGTAATTTATATTTTTTACGCTATTTTCTAGAACTATTTGCGAATGATTGAATTCTAATTAATTACAGAGTAATATACGAAAAATATTTAATAAAATAATTTAAAGTTAGGTCCAGTCGTCCACACTAGACTGAGCGACTTACTACTCCTAGGTATGAGTAATAACTATCGGATCACGATTTTGTTCCTGTCTATTAATAGTCTATATTTAAAGTCTTTGTTATTTTTACTATTTGCAGATCCTTACAAAAAAACTTGGTGTTCAAAATAACTTCTACTTGCTGGGATACGAGACTGGAGTATTCGTGGCTCTCGAACTTGCTGCAATACTCGAAAACCATGGTAAAAACATAATTGTCCAGATTAGTTATAGCTCCTGTTTTATTATAGTTTTTTTTTTTTTTTTAACGTAGGTAAAATCATCCAATGACAAATCCCGCCCTTGGGTGGGGCGGGAAATAGTGTCAGACTTTTACTGACTAAAAACCTACCTTTCCATTCCTTGCCTTTATCCTGGGGCCTGTGGTGACAGTCTCACATAACCTTTGGCCCCAGTAGGCTTCGGCCCTGCTGGACCCCTACAGTTTGCTGACAACTCCTTGAGGCGCGCGGGAACGGTGCGCGCCGTAGACGACCTGAGCTCGGACCGGTCTGTTACCGGACGGACGGACAGCGAGCTACCCATTGCCCACCGTCCGCGAGCCCGCGCCTACGGTGGCCGGAAATTGGGATCGGAAACCCGGCGGCGGCGGCGGCGTGTGCGCCTTTGCCTAATGCGGTCGACCTCCTCCTTTACTAGCATTACTGCTTCGCAAAAGGAGGCGACCGCCTGCGACTCCTCCTCGCTCCGGAGCATGGCTTGAACCAAGCCCCGGCGCGAGAGATCGCCGCCGATCGCCCCCACGAGGACACGGCGATGCTCTTCCCAAGCGGGGCACACCTCGACTGTGTGCTCCACCGTGTCCACCGGACGGTCCGCACAGTGGCGACACCCGGGCGTCGTCTCCGCACGAATCTTGTACAGGTACGGACCGAACTTGCCGTGTTCGGTCAGCACCTGCGCCAAACGGAAGGTGACGACGCCGTGGGGCCTTTCCAGCCACGCCTCAAAGAGGGGCCTTACCGCCTCGATCGTGGCGTGCCCAGCACGAGGTTGCGACAATCGCTCTCGCCATTTCACCATGAGATCCCGCCGGAGCTCTATCCGCCATTCCGCGACTTGTCGCGGCAGCGGAGTTTCGCCCCGACGTTGCATCTCCACGCGTAAATCATGCATGTGTGCAAGGACTGTTGCCTTCAAATCCCATGGTGGTAGGCCAGCAAGGAGGCTCGCCGCTTCACAGGACACCGTACGGTATCCGCGGATCATCCGGATGGCCATGACCCTCTGGCAGGCGGTTAGCCGGGCCGCCACTCGCTTTCGTAGCGATGGCGCCCACACCGGCGCACCGTAAAGGGCCATGGACCGAACGATGCCTGCGTAGAGCCTCCGGCAGGAGGCGTCTGGACCCCCTAGGTTCGGCAGGAGCCGCTTGAGCGCAGCCCCAGTCGCACTCAATCTGGGAGCCAGACGTCGGAAGTGCTCCTTGAAGTTCCACCGGCTGTCGAGGACGAGTCCCAGGTACTTCATCGTCGACCCGACGCCGATGTGAACTCCTCCTACCGTTAATTGGGAGCCCGGAGGTGGCGCGCTCCGAGGGCCGTGAAAACACATGGCCTCGGACTTGTGCAATGCCACCTCGAGTCCCAACTGCTGTATCCTCTCCACGACTGTCGCAACCCCGCGCGTCGCTAGTTCGACCGCCGCCTGGTACGACCGTCCCCGCGCCAGGACCAGCATGTCGTCTGCGTAACAGACCACGCTGACCCCGTCGGGGAGGTTTTATTATAGTGTCAAACCTGAAAAATACGCTATTTATGAATCTCCTTCATAAATATCGTATTTTTCAGGTTTGACTGGGACAGTTTTTTGTCTTGGTGGTTCGCCAGACGACTTGCAAGAAACTCTCGAGGAGCAACTACGTGTCTACAAAACGGACGCACACCTTCAGGATTCCGTAATTCGTCACATGTCTAAGATGTTAGTTGGTGAAAACATAAGCAATCTGGATGATGTGTTGCGAGATGCTACCTCTTGGTCGCAAAAAGTAGACGTGTGTGTGCGTGTCTTATTGGGGCGATTGCAACACTCAGCCCAGTACACTCGTGGGCTTATAGAAGCTGCTATGGCGAGCATCAAGCGCTCACGCAGCTATGTGGCACCAGCCCATGCGTTTTGCTCTCAGCTGGTGCTGCTGCGCGCCGCATCTGCAAATGTAACAGTTCCAGCGCCAATCTTACAGAAATACTCACAGCGACCGGTTGCTGTACACCACCTACGCACGCCTCTATCTTTCATCTGCTACGATATGGAGTGTCAGGCCATCATTAACCGTGATCTAGACGCTGAAATAAAAACGGAGTTTGAAACGAAGAACCTGTGCAATGCTTATACTCTTAACACTTCTTCTTCTTAGTCGGTACACTCTTGTCAGAGTGGTCGTGGTCATCACTATGAGTCACGATGAGTAATTATCCCGGTCACACGGCGCCATTCATCGCGGACTGCAGCTTTCCGGGTACATTCGTAGACCGAACACTTAGTTGCGGCCTTGATCTGGTCTGTCCATCTCATGGCCCACTCTTATCACTTACTCGTCTATAAAATAACTAGTTCTGATATTTTGAATATATAACATACTCGCTTTGTGATTATTTTAGTTTCATTTTATATCCCAAAAAAAAATGTTGACTCGTACTACAGTACTATTAGGCTAAGAACTTACGAAGCGGTTTTCACACATGCCCGCCGCGGTAGAGGAAAACGCTATTTTATTTCAAAACTCACGAGACAGCAGATTTACGCGGTTACGCAGCTGTCGCGGTTGTGATTTTCGACCGCAAGCCTGGCGGCCGATTATCGCCAGCCACTGCGCGGTCGCCCGCCAACTGACCGCAGAGCGTGCGGGCGCAAACCGCCGAGGCGGTGGACGACCGCGGCCAGCGCGAATCTGCAAGTTGCCCGCCGGTGCAGTGGGAATTTTCTTTTTTTTACCCGACTTTGCCAGAAGAAGGGTTATGTTTTTCGAGAGTATGTATGTAAGTATGTATAATTGTTTGGCACGCTCTGCAGCCAGAACGGCTCGATGGATTTTAGCTTGAGAGATGTCGTTAGATTCGTATATACTGTGAGAGTGACACTGGGTATATCAAAATAAAAAAAAAAACAAAATGGCGGATTTTTTTGCGCCAAATTCAAATGTTTGGCACGTTCTGCGACCTGAACGGCTCGATGGATTTTAGTTTGAGAGGTGTCTTTAGATTTGTAATTACTTTGAAAGTGATATCGTAATAAAATAAAACTAAAAAAATAAAAAATGGTAATTTAAAAAGCTAAAAAATCCGACTGCTTTTCTGAGCATTCATGAAAAAGCCCTAAAACAACAAAGTCGTTGTACCCGATTGCACTTAACTATATAATATTTTAAATACTGGCAGTCGGGACCCATTCTAGAAAGTCAGCCGTCTAGTCAATAGATTGGAGTAATCTGCAATGTAATATAGGTATGTGCTCTCAATTCTAGAATGACCAAGAACTCTTATTATAATCTTCGATTCTTTATATACCTATAGTAATAGTAATAAACCCAATGCAATGATGAATTAAGGAGTGATTTGGAGTATGCTCTTCGAGAATATCGCAACACAGCAGCTTAGGCCACGCTTACCTCGTTTGCCCGTGCATAACAAGAATAAGGCGTTGGTGACTGCTTTGAATTCGCAGTTGTCAAATTATTTTTCAATACACTTACTCGAAAATTTGCTCTTATCCACCGCTTACAGGCAATATAATGTTTTCCGCACTAGTACAGAAAAGTACGTGTGCTCTCCCCGCCATAATTTTATTACATTTATCGTACCAGGCTTGGCGCTTGTCAACCCCCACGAGGCGCAGGTCAACCCCCGTTCATTCCTTTTTCGTAAGTATATTGAAAAACGTAGTTTGAAACTCGTGCAAATTTGTCACTGTAGTCCTCGACTCCATAACACTCTCGCCTACGGCTTGCGCGAATTCCGCCTCGGTGGCAATGACAAACTTTCTGCACCTCTATCAAAATTAAAGTGAACCAAACTCAATAATGTACTGCGTATGTTTAAGTTTGCAATTACTTGCTTATTCATGAATCGTGATGTGATACGGATGCTTTTTCTGGGCCCAATGTAGACCAATTTATTAACATCTGTAGCCTGGCTGCAAGTCAGTGACATCTTTGGACAAGTCACTGACGTTGCTACCCAAGATTACCCCAATGACGAAGACTCCTCTTCTCAGATACAATTTTCATATAGCTAACTTTGATTTAAAAAAGGCGACAAAGCGGATATCAAAAATTATAGACCCATTGCTAAAATTTCTGTCTTCTCCAAAATTTTTGAGAAAGTTATATACAACTCTATATACACATATTTTGAAAAATATAACTTGTTTTGCAATGAACAGAAAGGTTTTCGCAAAAACATAAATATTAACTTGGCACTGTTTGACTTCATTAATAATATTATGACATCAGTTGATAAAAAGAATCCAATTTGTACTATATTTACTGACATGACGAAAGCATTTGACTATGTTGACCATAAGATATTGCTAGAAAAGTTATATGCCTACGGAATAAGAGGAAATGTCCTAAAATTGATAGAATCTTATCTAACTGATAGAGTTCAATGTACCGAAATCTCTCGATTATGTCCCAAAACTAAATTAGAAACCATATATCTCTCAAAACAAAGATGCATAAAATATGGCGTGCCACAAGGCGGCGTGCTGGCACCGCCTCTTTTTCTGATTTATGTCAACGATCTTCCAAAATCTATTCAACATAAGATGGTTCTTTTTGCAGATGACAGCACAGCCATAATAGAATGCAATGACATAAATAATTATGAAAATGATATTAATGAATCTCTGAGGAAAATAATAGACTGGCTTAATGATAATAATTTGAAAATTAATTTAAATAAAACCAACATCATGCAATATCATCAACGACGTGAAAATAATAGCATTAGTATCACTTATAAAGACTGTAAAATACAGGAAGTTGATAATACAAAATTTTTAGGAATCATTATTGACAATAAATTAACTTGGAATAATCACACTGATATAATATGTAAACGACTAAGTAAATCTGCGTATGCACTATTCCAACTCTCAAAAAAGGTTAATATTGAGACATTGCTAACAGCATACCATGGACTTGTGGCTTCTGTTTTACGGTACGGCATTATTTTCTGGGGGCAGTCAGCTAATAGAGAGGTTGTATTTAGGATGCAGAAACGCTGTGTGAGGTCTATATGTGGTTTAAAAACTACAGATAGCTGTATTCCACATTTCAAAAAACTAAAAATTTTGACACTGCCAGCAATGTACATAATGGAAACTGCACTATTTGTGAAAAAAAACCCGCATTTATTTGTCAGCTTATCTGAAGTTAGAAAAAATCCATTGCGTACTCAATACTTTAATAAACTTTGTAATGCTAAGTGTAAAACATCATTAATGCGTAAAAGTTTTTTCGGCAATGCTCCAAAAATTTATAACAAAATACCGAATGATGTTAAAAATATGCCAGTAATAAAATTCAAAAAGACACTTAATAAGCTACTTATTGACAAGTGTTACTATACATTAGATGAATTTTTAAATGATAGCTCAATATAAAAAAAGTTATTATTATAACGCGTTAATATAAATTGTGTGAATGTTGTTGTCTTTGTTTATTTTTGTTATATGACAAACACATGAATGATATAATGTAAATGGAAATGGAATTTAAATTTATATTGACAATAAATAAATTTTATTTTGACATTTAATTAAGATAAATGAATTTGGAATTGAATTTTATATTGACATTTGATAATTTATTTTTGAAATTTAATAATGATAAATTAATTTAGAATATAAATTTATACTGACATATTGTTTTTTTGACATTTTAATTATTTTGACATAGAGACCTATTTTTTTTTGACATTTACAATAATAACTAATAATTAAAAAAATTAAAAATTCCTCATTAAGGTCTGTTGCAAGTCAAGTGTTAGATTATATGATGTAATTTTCCAATGTATTATTTTTTTTTTCTATCATAAATAAGCATGAATTTTTTTATAGAAAAATAAAATTGTAATTGTGAGCAATAATGCACACCATATTTGTACGCCTCTTGGCATAACATGGCGCTCTGTTACTCAAATATAAGATCTGTATTTTTTACCTGTGTTAACAAATAAAAGTAATTTGAATTTGAATTTGAATTTGAATTTGATAATATTAATCATAATATAGAGAAATTGGCCAGAAGTGGCTAAGAACAGATAAGAGTGGAACAACGGAAGGGAGGCCTTTGCCCTGCAGTGGGACACAACGGGTTCATAATAAAAATAATACAGAAATTGAACTGGTTTGAACTGCTTTGCCCTTTAGATTCTGAAGAAGTTGTAGTTAAATTTTACAATGAGTTGGATGCTATCATTAAACAAGACATTCACATTGCCCGTCTTAGGCCAATTAGCTGTCCTATATGGTTCTTTCGAGCTGTTATAACAATTTCTAAGAAAATGCAAAAGGCATGGGTCAAGTGGATAAAGTATGGAAGCATCTCTGATTATAAATCATTTGCCAGCTACAAAATACAGATTTAAAACTATATGTCATAAGTGCTGGCGGCGGCGATCTCTCGCGCCGGGCCTTGGTACAGGCCATGCTCCGGAGCGAGGAGAAGTGGTAGGCGGTCGCCTCCTTCTGCGAAGCAGTCATGATAGCAAAGGAGGAGGCCGACCGCATCAGGCAACGGCGCACACGCCGCTGCCGCCGCCGGGATAGCAAACTGTAGGGGACCCTGGATCGAAGGCAATGAGTGGAACAGGGTAGGTTTTTAGTCAGTAAGAGTCTGACACTATTTCGCGCTCCACCCAAGGGCGGGATTTGTCATTGGATGATATTACCTACCATAAAAATAAAAATATATATCATAAGTGCTTCACTTCGTACATTGGGTCTGTAGAGGATTAAAGTTACGTACTGGCCAACAAGTGGTCGTAACCTAGCTAAATTATGTTATCATCGTTATGTTGTTTGTAGTGGCATCACAACTTAACCAACTACTCCCACTATGGGAAACTTACGTGAACGACGGCTGATATCCGGTGGCCAACCATTCGAATGTGTTGAGGTTGATCACTTAGGGATGGGCCCTGCGTAATCAACTGTCAGCTTTTAGTCAAGATCGTGGTTATTGACTTGTAAAGGTTTATATTTTATTATTGTTTGTTTCACAAGGAAGGCAGTTCACATTGAGTTAGTTGGTGACTTAACTAGTTTTAATTATTTGTGAGCCCTTTGCTGATTTATGTCTCGTAGAAGAAAAATACGCATATTATACGACAATGGAACCTCGTTTATAATGAAATCGGTAAATTTTTGAAAGAAAATTACGTACGTTTAACAGTACGTTAGGCTAGCACGACAGTCGTAAAACAGTAAATATTTGTCAAGACTAAACAGTGACGTAAATCATATATCGTTGTTGCGAGTATCTGTCGTGGCTCCGACAAACAGTTGTTGTAATGAGAACAGCTAAAGGTGATAGTCGTCCGACGATAACTAAATAATATAACGACTTAATAGGAACGCGGCCACAGTGTACAAGTTTATTACTATTTTGGGGTACATTTTTGTTTTATGGTATAATATTCTGCATACTGCTCGTATGTATTTTGATAAGAGTTCAGAGTTCAATTAATCCAACTTACTTATGCAGTTTTCGCTTAGTTTTATGCAAATGAATCATTGTATTTCTAAAGAAAACTGCACTTGAATTAATTGGTTTTTTTTTCAATTTTGGCTTGTTAATAAATTTGCTGCGAAAATATACTTGTCTCAGAACTGACCTGAAACTCTTTAGTTTCGGTTGTGAGGATCTTGAAACTTTTCGATGTAAGTTGAAATTCGAATATATTTATTTTATCAGTGTTCCATTTTCCCGCTTTAGGTTGTACCATGGTAAATCTTTCTACTATAGACAATAACAATAGATCGTAGAGTTAGTAATAATAACCACCTTTTGAATACCGTAATTAGAGACACAACAGAAAGACAATACGTGTGCGGACACCGGTTTCCTCTTGGGAGCTTCACAGTAATAGTACTGTGAAGCCCCAAGAGGACATTTTTTATTTTTATTTACCAATAAAGTAATAGTACTTTATTGATAAATAAAAATAAAAAATGACTCTTCGTTAAATAACACTGACTTCCGAAATTAAAGTTATTTTGCACATCTTTGTGTTTTTTTGTTTACATTGAAATCGGTTGTATTTTTTTTTTGTAAAAAGTTTTTTCTTTCACACTTTTTAGTTGTAGTACTTATAGTAGGTACCCGTCAGCCAGACTTAAATAGATAACTGAATAGCAACGCCATCTCAAATTAAAATAATATATTCTGATTCTGATAATGCCAGTAGATGGCGTTATCCTTTGACAGTTGAGTTAATAGGTATCCTATCACAATATTCATAGACTATTAGGCCCCTCGCCCACGGTGACTTTTTGTAGCGATGCTGTCACGTGTTTCGTAAGCGCGTGACAGCTTCGGTACTAACGCGCATTAGTCACATTTGTAACGCGCTATAGAAGAGAAACCAAATCGCTACTAATGCACTACCGCATCGCTACAAAAATTCGCCTTGAGTGACGGACCTTAGGCGGTGCGTTTGCCGGGTCAACTAGTAATAAATAAAATTACCAAGTAGTTAACAATACAGGCACTAAAAGATAGATTATATACGTGACCAGTTAAAGAAAATGAAGTATAAAAAACGGTAATTTAAAAAACTAAAAAACCCGACTGCTTTTCAGAGTAGAAAATGCCTTAAACAAGAAATTCGTTGTACCCGATTGCACTTAACTATATAATATTTTAAATACAAGACAAATTGTAGCAGTCGAATTTGGCGCCAAAAATCCGCCATTTTGTTTTTTTTTATTTTGATATATCTAGTGTCACTCTCACAGTAAATACGAATCTAACGACACCTCTCAAGCTAAAATCCATCATCCCGTTCAGGCTGCAGAGCGTGCCAAACAATTGTACATACATACATACATACATACATACATATATACATACATACATACATACATACATACTCTCGAAAAACATAACCCTCCTTCTGGCGCAGTCGGGTAAAAACTATAATCCTCTTTTGTTTTCCAGCAAGTGATCAGCCATCTAGAATGACATCTAAACCTCAAGGAGATGTGTCGATTTTGACGAAAACTGATGTAACAGGGTCAGTTCCACATGAAGCAGTAGACAGCCCAGCTCTAGATGGCGAGAGGATCGTCATCTCCGGGGTATCAGGCATCTACCCGAAGGCAAACAACGTGAAAGAACTTTCCGACATTCTGTACAACAAGGTACGTCACTGAATAAAGGGTAGATAAATGCAAATTATTTATTTTATTATTAATATTTATTTATTTTATAAAAGGCTTGCTACAATATGATATAAATAGTGTTATATTATCGAATCTCCACATATAGATAAAAAGAACAAATCGATAAAAAAGAAAGTGCAGTAGGGCGTCAATTATCCGAACTAATTAAGAGACATGGGTGTTTTTTTTTTTTTTTTTTTTTTTTTTTTTGTTATGGTAGGTAAAATCATCCAATGACAAATCCCGCCCTTGGGCGGAGCGGGAAGTAGTGTCAGACTCTTACTGACTAAAAACCTACCCCGTTCCTTCGTAGCCTATCGTGCCGGGGTCGAGCACTCCTTTCGGAACTAACCCATGACCCCAGTAGGCTTCGACCCTGCCTGCCTGCAGTTAGCAGGCTGGGCCTCTTCGGTGTGCTGACAGCTCCTTGAGGGGCGCGGGAACAGAACGCGCCGTCGACGACTTGGGCTCGGTCCGGTCGGTTACCGGACGATCGGACAGCGTGCTACCCATTGCACGCCGTCCGCAAGCCCGCGCCTACGGTGGCCGGAAATCGGGATCGGAATCCCGGCGGCGGCTGGGGCGAGCGCCCCGTTGCCTCTGCCTGATGCGGTCGGCCTCCTCCTTTGCTAGCATTACTGCTTCGCAGAAGGAGGCGACCGCCTGCCATCCCTCTTCACTACGGACCATGGCCTGAACCAAGGCCCGGCGAGAGAGATCGCTGCCGCCGATCACCCCCACGAGGACACGGCGATGCTCCGCCCAGGCGGGGCACACCTCTACAGTGTGCTCCACCGTGTCCTCCGGATGTTCCGCACAGTGGCGACACCCGGGCGAATCCTCCGCACGAATCCGGAACAGGTACTTAGCGAACTTTCCGTGTTCGGTAAGCACCTGCGTCGTGCGGAAGTTGAGAACGCCGTGAGGTCTTTCCAGCCACGCCCCAAGGATGGGCCTTATCGCCCCAATTGTGGCGCGCCCCGAACGAGGTTGCGATAGTCGTTGACGCCATTTCGCCATGAGATCCCGCCGGAGCTCTGTCCGCCATGCCTCGACTTGTCGTGGCAGCGGAATTTCGCCCCGGCGTTGCATCTCCATGCGCTTGTCGTGCATGTGTGCAAGGACTGTTGCCTCCAGATCCCACGGCGGTTGGCCAGCAAGGAGGGTCGCCGCCTCGCGGGAGATCGTTCGGTACCCTCGCACCATGCGTATTGCCATGACCCTCTGGCACGCATTCAGCTGGGTCCTCGGTTGCTGTTGCAACGTCGGTGCCCACACCGGAGCCCCGTAGAGAGCCATGGACCGAACGATTCCCGCGTAGAGCTTCCGGCAGGAGGCGTCTGGTCCCCTGAGGTTGGGCAGGAGCCGCCCGAGAGCAGCCCCAGTCCGATTCAGTTTGGGAGCCAGACGTCGGAAGTGCAAGAGACATGGGTGTTCGGAAAACCGGTATTTTCGGATAATCTTTTTTTATAGTTGACAGGTTCGCGCTTGACCGCTATCTCACCTGATGGAAAGCGACGATGTGATCTACTATGTAGCGCGCTTGCTTATACGTAACCACTCTGGACTTAAAGATTCCTGGGTAGTAGCTACCAGGAAACACAGGCTCCGGTAGGCAATTCCACTCCTTAACTGCACGCACAATGAATATTTTCCCATAACGTTTTGTGCGTATAGGTATAGGTGGGATGTCTACCATGTGCCGGTGGCTTAACGCCGCACGTCTGGTAGTCCGATGATGGAACGGGCTAGGTGGAATTAGGCTTATGCAATTCCGACGCACACTCCCCGAAATGCAACCGGTAGAAAACCGACAGGCTAGCAACTGGGCGTCGATACTCAAGACTTTGAGCCCTGGACGTGAAGAGTGCATCATTGCCAATGATCCTCCTGGCTCGCCTCTCAATAGTCTCAAGCGCATCAAGCTGGTATCGGGCAGATCCGTCCCAAAGATGAGAGCAGTACTCTATAATGTATTAGGAAATGAGACACGTATCGCCAACTCGACCATATTTTGCGGACTGTCCGTCCGATGCGACACATAACATATGTGTGCGTACACACACATTCCTACACTACAATCTTCCACCCTTATTCTATTATTATCTCTAATACTATACTAAAATAAACAACAATAACGAGTGGCTACTTATGAATTACACAAGCTACCTTAGCAGGCAACACTTATCTAGGTAGGTAACAATACCAAGATCCTAAGTTAAGCTTAAATTAAATAGTTATTACATTTAGACGGTATCTTATTGCTAATAAATTACAAATTATATTTAGGAGGTTTGTTTAGTCGGCATTGGTGCATGGGCCGGGCCAATTCAAGGCTAGGCGAGCGCGGCGATTGTGTTACTTCCAGTGTAGGTTGCTCCACACAGTCTTCGTGTGCATCATCCTTATTCTCCGCCGTGATTACCCGTGGTGTGTTCACATTAACACGACTCGGGCTAGGCCCTCCACCTCGGACTCGGACTCGGCGGACCTATAAGTGAACTACGCTTCCTCTGCTTAAGCTGATCGATATGGTTATGTGACTCCCTACCTATCGCATCGACTACCCTATAGCCTGTTGCTCCTATCTTTTCAGCTACTTTCCCTTGCACCCACCTATCACCTCCCCTGTACTGACGTAGCATCTCTTCCCCGGGTCGCAGGTCACGTGTCCCGCTGGCGCAACCTGTCTGCTGTTGCTTTTGTTGGGTGTTCCTAACCTTAGTGCTTCTATCTGGTATCAAAGAGTCCAGCTTGGTTCGCAGCCTCCGGCCGCACATTAACAACGCCGGCGTTTCACCTGTGTCTACGCATTATCTGTCCCACGCCTGCGCTGCGCCTGCGTTACTCCTGCGCTTCACCTTACGCTGTTTCCATCGATCACTAATAATATTAATAAAAAATATACCGTTGTCTGTTGCTACCAGGGACCGTTTTCGGTTAAGGTATACGGTTACGCGACCGGTATTAAAATACGGTATCGCTTAATTTTAAAGGTAGACCGAAACTGGTTAAGATTTGCGGTTACGCTACCGGTATAAAATAACGATAGCGCTATTTTTTTAGGTACCGCTGTACCTTTATTATTTATAAACTTTATTATTTAACCTTTACTCAACTGAAATAATTCCGGTACCGAAATTTTTCTCGTGCGAGTACCTACGTAAATGCGACGTTGCCAGCTATCGCGACAAGTGTATTGCAATTGGCACGACGAAAAAGCGCGGTAGTAGGAGTTTCAAAGGATACCTTAATGTTAGAAGTTTATGTAGTGAAAAATTTAGGTACCGTAATTTTTCGGTAGTGAAAAATAATGGTACCGTTATTTAGAGGTATTGAAATAAAAAGGTACGACGTCATACCGTTAACCCTTATAACAGATATTTTTTCGGTATGCAGTCCCTGGTTGATACTGCATTAAATTAAATATGGAAGTACCTTCTAACTGAACCAAAGTGTCTATTTAAAGGTTACTCAAACACTATAATAATAAATCAGTATGATAAATTGTAATTAAACCAGAAGCTTTTATTATTCTCAATAAATTATAAATTACTTTTGACTTCTTATTAATATTAAACTATTTTTCCAGGTTTCACAGACAGTTAAGAGTTACTGGTACTTCGCCTTCGATTAGTAAAATCGACGGCATCAATTAAAAAATAATAAAAATTTACTTAAATAGTAAATTTATGGTTACCCTAGTTAAAAATAGGGTTAAGACAAGGACACACCGCACCTTTCTCGTTGTCTTGCTCGGAACATTTTTTCTGTTTTTTTTTTTCTGTCTATTAAAGTTATGAACCTAATATCAATGACTTTAACGTACACTTTAGAGTTTGTAATATTGCTTCGTAATCAATCCAGTTTGTGCGTAGGATATGTTTGACCCTCGTTTGATGGTGAATAGTACAATCAACAACATGACTATTTTTGCACTACAGCTGTGAAATCCCAAGCCAAAAAGGAATTCTTTGCATACTTTGACAGCCCATAGTTCCAATATCACACGGATTCAGATTTTGCTACTTGAGTACTTTAATTTATATCGTTTTAGGGAACTTTCGTGCATACAGGTTCACTGTATCGATTGCACTTTGATTTTTAGGTGAATTTTGTCACCGTCTGCGTTCCACTCTGTTCCGAGTGTGAACGCAACCGATTTTAATAATACATGAAACATTATTTTTTTCAAAAGGAGAATCCTGTAACTTTGGAGTGTCCACGATGGAACTATACGCATCCAGACCTGAACTCAGCTACCGGGTCGGCTCCCGGGCTGGACCGGTTCGACGCTCAGTTCTTCGCTGTGCACTATCGCCTCAGCAACCTCGCAGATCCTATGTCACGGAAGACTCTTGAGCACACGTATCAGGCCATTTACGATGCAGGTAAGTTTTGGTGGTGATTAATTTTACCTATTTATGTCATATCAACATTCATAGAGAAACTACTAGGGTTAAGAGTTTCAAATTTTGCACGAGGTTTCTTTTTATGACGTAGGCAAGCACTAAGAGGGGGTTTTCCAAAATTCACCCCCTAAGGGAAAGAAAGGGGGTTCAAAGTTTATATGGAGAAACCTACTTTCACGCGGCTGTTAGAAGCTGGTTTATAAATATATTACCCTAACTTCTGCCAGCAACTTCGCTCACGTGAAAGTAGAATTATTCCAAGGGAACATAGCCATATCCCGTCTGAGCGTCAAGGAGTAATAAATGAGTACCTTCGTCGAATATGACACTTTATGTTTGTTTCCTGTTATAATACAGACTTTTGCCACCGTCTGCTTCTTCTTCTTTGCGTGTCGATGACCTCAAGTTATTTTTTTTTCTGACCATTATTTGGCAACCTGTACCGCTGCGTCGTTGGCCTCGTACAAATCCTGTAAAGTGCAGCATGGTCAGCACAGCAGGTTTTTTTTTCATGGTAGGTAAAATCATCCAATGACAAGTCCCGCCCTTGGGTGGAGCGGGAAGTAGTGTCAGACTCTTACTGACTAAAAACCTACCCCGTTTCTTCGTTGCCTATCATGCCGGGGCTGAGCCTTCCTCTCAGAAAACGGCCCTTAACCCCAGCAGGCTTCGACCCTGCCTGCCTGCAGCTAGCAGGCTGGGCCTCTACGGTTTGCTGACAGCTCCTTGAGGGCACGTCAGCACATCAGGTGATGCATGTCTTGTGTAGCGGCTCCACACTGGCACTGTGTCAGAGATGCCACCCTCTAACAATTTAGCAAACGGAAAAAAATACACATGCCACTACATACAGGAAGGGTCTACAGGTGGAAGACATTTTTTTTTTTTATTAATTAGCAAAAAGCAAAAGAAAATTATAAATACTGGGGACGCAATGTTTTAAATTATGAGTTGGTAAAATATGATGGTAAAAATAATTGCCTCTGCCTTTAAAATAATATTAGTGTGATTGATATTTTAAATAATATCTATGTTAAAAAAGAATTATAAATATAACAAAACGTATGAATAAAACACCTAATGTATTATGGTTTCAATAAAAAAACATAAATTGTTTCAGGAGTGAGTCCGTCGCAGCTCAATGGAAAGAAAGTTGCTGTCTTTATTGGAACCTCCGTCTCTAACTCTGAGCATATTTTCATGTCAGAAAAATGCAAAAGTGGCCTAGGTTTATTAGGGTTAGTAGCAATTACATTAAGATTAATACAGTAGATTATGGAACTGATGTGACTGTGATAAGCACTGTGTAGCAAAATTAGCTAAGTGCAAATTCATTTCACGTTTCGAGTGTATCAGACCCAAGAAACTAAATTAGCTGAACACATATCATACAAGGTAAAGTGGGCGTGGATCGTTGGCTAAATTTAGAACAATGAGAAATAGCGTAAAATACCTTAATCGGCACTCAAAATATTTCTACTCTATTTTGGTAGAATCGGCAACTTACAAAGCGTACATGATGACTGGAAAATAATGTAGTTACCTATTATAAGCTGATGTCATATTGGCAATGGGCGCGCCATAATTATGGCGGTAAGTCCCCTTTTTGAAGAATGACTGGAAAACCTCACGGCATCATCACCTTACGTATGACACAGGCAGTGCTGGGCGCTGTTAACTACTATTCTGTAATCAGATTACAAATTACTATTGAAAGTAAACTTCATGTAAAAACGAAAGTGATTACCAACAGCATCAAACGTAGGGTCGAGGTAGATGCGCAGGAAATACATTATGTCCATGAGTATATCTACTTGGGCCAGTTAGTATCTTTCGAAAACAGGTAGGAAAAGGAGATCGATCGCCGTATCCAGAACGCCTGGAAAAGCTACTGGTCCATGAAGATGCTAATGAAGGGTGATCTGCCGATTTCCCTGAAGCGTAAACTCATCGTCATGTGTATCCTGCCCGTTCTAACCTACGGTGCTCAGACTTGGTCACTCACAGAACTACAAAAGTTCCACCTTGAGGTTTGCCAGAGAGCTATAGAGCGCACCATTCTGGGCGTAAAACGAACAGACCGGGTACGGAATGACACGTTGCGTTCCATGACGGGCATAATAGACGTGGGCAAAAAGGCTGCTAAGCTTAAATGGGATTGGGCGGTTCATGTCAGTCGCATACACGGAGACCACTGGGCAAGGGTTGCCACACAATGGGTACCTGAAGGAAGAAAGCGTCGTCGAGGTCGGCCTAGAAAGAGGTGGCGGGATGATCTGGACGCGTGCCGCGAGGACTGGTTCGAGACGGCGCGGGAGAAGAAGGTTTGGAAGGACTTGGGGGAGGCTTTTGCCCAGCGATGGGTCATTAAGGGCTAATAAAAAAAAATATGATATAATATTTGAAGGTTTAAACAAAAATCTTTAACTAAATCGATTACATAAACTAAATTTTCTTGTTCACAAAAAATTTAATAATCCAACTTCAATAAATGAAACAAAACACATCCTGAAATCCACTCTAAGTTATAAAGTAACATTTTAATTAATTATTTCTAATTTAGATTAAAGAAAAGATATCTTGATTTTGTGAAAAACGATATGCATATATAGGCAATAAATTCAGAGATGATTTAAGATGCTTCTTCTCCAGTTTCCTATCGTCAACGTCGAGCATGGTTTAAAAACTTATTGCTTCATCTAACGCAATCTAACGCGATGTTTGATGAAAAGGCAATGCAAAAAAAAAGATGAAGCCTAAAAAGTCTGCTGGCATTAGGTAATTCCGTGATTTACTCGAATTTTTCACAAAACTTGTTCCAGGAAATACGTGTTTTTTTTAAACCCTTAAAAGTTTTTGAAAGAAATTGTCGTCATCCAGAATCTTGATTAAATGTGCAAGGCTTCTATAGACGTACTTTTTTATATTTTTAAATATGAGTACATTATGAAGGTTTTTTTTAAGGTTCACGTAAAATAGAGCAGAATTTCAGAAGTGAATACTGGATTAGTTGTACACTATACATAAATAATAATTGACTCCTTCTTTACAGCTCAAACAAGACTATGTTCGCGAATCGCATCTCGTACTGGTTGAACATTAAGGGTCCCTCATTAGGAATCGACGATCTTGACAGCAGCTCCACCACTGCTTTGGAAAGTGCGTACTCAGCGATGAGGCGTGGAGATTGTGAGGCAGCCATTGTTGGAGGAGCATCCCTAGTTCTTAATCCACACGGGCTTGTACATCATACACGGTAAATGATTTTAAAAGTGTTTAACTGCGTTAGTGTTTTGATACACAATGAAGCATGATCTATTTGTGCATCTCGTAGTGTATAATTAAACTATTTAAAAGACAACGTCCCACTCTGCTGATATGTTCTTTGTTCAGTTCAATAAGAGTGAAGTATGAGAGAAAGAGTAACACCCATATTTATAAACAAGTAAAACTAATTACTTGAGTAAAAGTTATTTTTACCTAAGTAATAATTTGTACTCCGTCAAATTTTGGTCGTTTTAATCCCGCGGAGGGTCGATTAAGTACATGATAACCAAGTTAAAAAAAAAATGCTTGCATATACGGTTAAATTACAAACTTAGTTCAAAAATTATTTTGTACAACTTTTCGAACACTGTTCAACCCATCAAGTTCAAAATAATTTTCCTAGAAAGTTTTATAAAGTTCTACTTTTGAGATTTTTTTCAAGTTTTCTAAACTTATGATTCAAAAGTTATAGGGGGGAAACGAAGGGCGAAGCACATTTTTTTTACTTTTCGAGCGATTATTTCCGAAAGTATTAACATTATAAAAACATGATGTCAGTAAACCCCTATTCATTTTTAAATACCTATCCAACAATATATCACACGTTAGGGTTGAAATGAAAAAAAGATCTCTCCCCACTTTACGTGTAGGGGGGTAGTCTAATAAAACATTTTTTCCACTTTTTATTTTACCACTTTGTGGGCGTGATTGATATACATATTGGTACCAAATTCCAGCTTTCTAGTGCTAACGGTCACTGAGATTATCCGCGGACGGACGGACGGACAAACAGACATGGCGAAACTATAAGGGTTCCTAGTTGACTACGGAACCCTAAAAAGCTTAAATGTCTGGTCAGGTCTATTTTTCTTTTTGTGTGCTAAGCTAGGTACATGAGTGAGTGTGAGACGGTGTGTTACTGCCACATGTCACATTCACACCCAACTATAAAGTTGTGTGTGAGTGTGACAGTTTATGGGTTTTAGAAATTACTCAATAAAACCACCTTCAGACTCTTTTCAGTTTTCAAAGATTAGATCAGTAAATAAGATGATAAAGAATGTGTATAAAACTCCCTAGGCATTTTTTAAAAATCGATATTTATTTTACCATGTACAAAGTACAACTGGGTAGCATGATTATCTAGTTAGTGTAAATTTAATATTATAGAAGTAACCAGTAAGTAAACGGTTTTATATATGTATTTAATTTCAGAATTTCCGGTTTAACTTCCAAAGATGGAAAAACAAAATCATTTTCGCAGGATGCCAGTGGTTATGTCACGTCTGACACAATCAGTATTGTATTTTTGCAGAAGGTAAAACAAGCAAAAAGGTAAAAATAAATTTATTACCATATTTTATTAAGGTAGGAAATCACGTACAATTCACGACTTCTTCCGCCCTAGGGCGGAACGGGATGTCAGATATTTACTGACTGAAATCACATTTCGGTTCCTTCAGTAGTTCTTTACATCCCAGGACCACGGGTAACCATTTCTGAAGTCATCTCATGCCTCTAGTAGGCTTTGGCACTGCGGGGCATCTCTTTGAGGCACGCGAGGAACATTACGTGCTGTCTGGTGTACCGGTACTACGCAGCAACGCGTACTTTACCCAGAGCTGCAATCTGCGGCCACCAATAGTACACCTGACGCTGGACACGTCTTTGCTGGACTCGGGGCATTGACTTGAGACATGGCCTCCTGGAACCACTACACCTCAACGTTGACGTTGACAGGCTTATCCGGTAATTGCATCTATGCCTATACCATCCCAGCTTCCAGGAAGAGCTCCTAGTCCAGCTGCTTCAGCGCCTACCGAGGTCCAATCGGCATCTGAGCGGAAATGTCAAACCGAATGTACTGATAATCTGAGTACATCTCCATCCCCTCCATGACGATCCAGTTGTCGACAAGCGTTGACTGAGTAGGGCTGGCAAACTAGATGTCCACGACGGATTCACCCCGCATCTGCTCATACGTGGGGCCAGCAACCCCAAGCCAAGCTCTCTTGTCATAGAAATTCCCGCAAACAACCACAGGGAGGAATCCAAACGCAACGACGACGGCTTTAAGCTCCCCCGTCTCCTCGTGATACCCTCAAGACAAAATTATACAATGACACCTCCCGCCCTTGGTCGAAGCGGGAGATAGTGTTAGACTCTTACTGACTAAAAACCTACCCCGTTCCTTCTTTGCCTTGATTCCAGGACCCTGGTATGCATGTTCACACTTTCCCAATACCCTAGAGGGATGGGGTACTGGTGGTGGCTGACAAAATTAGTATCGACAAATTGATAACTTTACATTAATTAGGTCAGCATGGTGGGCACAGTGGTTGAGCGATTGGCTGCTGATCAGCGGGTCGTGGGTTTGATGCCCGCACGAAACAATTATTTCTGTAGCTTACAGATATTTGTTCTGGTTGTCTTGTACATGTGAGTTTACATGTTTGTGACTGCTTCTACGATACAGAAGTAAATCCTAGCATGGGGCAACCTTGGGTACGCCATAATTATGTATATCCCCTCTTTGAGGCGTGGCTGGAAAGACCTCACGGCGTCCACACCTTCTGCATGACGCAGGTTCTCACCGGACATGGTAAGTTCGGGCGATACCTGCACTGGATTCATGCGGAAGTGACGCCCGGGTTTCACCACTGTGTGGACCACCCGGAGGACACGGTGGAGCACATGGTAGAGGTTTGCCCCGCTTGAGCAAAGCATCGCCGTTTTCTTTTGATCGCCCCGATCGGCGGCGGTGATCTCTAGCGTCGGGCCTTGGTACAGGCCATGGTCTGGAGCGAGGACTAGCATGTGGTCGCCTCCTTCTGCGAAGCAGTAATGCTAGCAAAGCACTCACGCTGCAGCCGCCGCCGGGATTTCGATCCCGATTTCCGGTCACGGTATGCACGGCAGCTCGCTGTTCGACCGTCCGGTAACTGTCCGAATCGAACCCAAGTCGTCGACGGCGCGTACTGTTCCCTCACGCCTCAAGGAGTTGTCAGTAAACTACAGGTACCCAGCAGGGTCGAAGCCTACTCTGGGGCCACGGGTAAAGTGAAAGTGAACACCAGGGCCCTGATAGGAAGGCTACGAAGGAACAGGGTGAGATTTAAGTCAGTAAAAATCTGACACTATCTTCCGCTCCACCCAAGGGCGGAAAAAATCATTGGATAATTTTTACCCACCGAAAAAACAAAGAAAGTATGGGACAAACTTTTGTAAAATTAAAATAAAAAATTGGATTGGTTCATGAAAATAATTTTTAGGTTAATCTATTTAAAATGTTTCATTTTCGATTTTAATGTTTCTTTTTTTTGGTATTATCGTTTAAAGTATTGGAATAATGATTAGACGAATCTAAAACATAAGACACGTTTTTTGAAACCTTAATTTTTCTTTATTTCGTGTTCCATTATGTTTTGGTAATAATAAATATTTTTTTAGAGTATATGCGGAACTGCTGTATGTCAAAAATGAGTTCGTTTCGATATTGAATGATGAAATGGGACCCAAATGTGGGTATATTTGTAACCCTCAGACTACGGCTGCTTTCATTAGAAATTTTTACAAGGAAATACAAGTGGCGCCTCAGGCAGTTGAGTATGTGGAAGCATATGGCACAGGTGAGAATGTAGTTATTTAGAACTAATAGAGTCCGTACTTCTGAATGTTACTCGTATTTATTATTGCTTGCCTGCGCATTTTTCGTTTTCTTGATAAAATGTGGAATTCATTTTTTTATTTAATTTTTGCTTTGCACGGTTTATGCATTTAGCAAACAAGACGCAAGTCTTGTTTAGAGATAGTTTCGCTTTAGATACATCATACTGTCATATTGTTTTTCTTTAGAATACGAATGTAACACATTGTAATATTTTACAACATTTGGCAGCAAATGTATTATGTCAACCTTCTTGGTAAGCTTTGCAGAGGTAATCAACATTACATCAAATTTCTCCGATCCATCTTACCGAAATCTGGACTGTTTCTATGTTTCCACATATAACAGTTATGTGGAATCATTGAAACACAACACAACTAAACACAGTTGTATAGTCCCTACTACAAATCAATTTGCGAATAATTAAAACTGCCACTGAATTTCTCTCAAAAAAATCCCATCAAAAACACAATATGTGATAGTGTTTGTAAAATATAAAAGAACTATATTAAATACTCTCTATACTCCTGATAATGGTGGCAGTGGTCAAGACAAAAAACAAAACGGACAAACAGCGTCCCCGCCCTAAAATAAAATGGCATTATGCTAGAGAAGAGTAACTGTGCGAAGAAATTCATAGAGCGAATGGTGAACAGAATGATAGAGATGGGAGACATGAACGAACGTAGTAACTGTCATGCCCTAAGAGGACACCGGTGTCCGCCTCCTATTGTTTTTCTATTTACGGTATTCAAAGGGCTAATAAAAGCTGGAATGAGACGGCTGAATGTATTAGGCATGCAGCGAAAGATATTTTGAGAGAAACGAGAGGAAAGGGTATAATTTATAGACCTATAACGTAAACTCTAAGCTATACCTGATGATTGGCGCAACAGTTCCTTGGTGCCCATCTTTAAAAAACAAGGACGATGTGCTTGAGTGCATCGATTATAGAGGAATAAAGCTAACGTCACGTACTATGAAAGCGTGGGAGAAAGCTATTGAAAGGCGACTGAGAGATGAGAGTGAAACACAGAATCAATTCGGCTTTATGCCTGGTCAGGGTACAACGGATGCCATTCTTGCTTTACGCCAGCTGTGCGAGAAATACAGAGGTGCGCATGAAAACTTGTACATGGTGTTCATTGCCCTCGAGAAGGCATATGACCGGGTATCTTGTGAGGTTTGTGGTGGACGCTTAAAGAGAAAAAGGTGTGCCTGAGAAGTATGTGCAGTTGATCCGAGCGATATACAGTCAGTGCAGTACCCAAGTCCAGTCTACAGTGGGCAACACTGTTAGCTTCAATGTGGCTGTCGGGTTACATCAGGGGTCGGCTCTTAGTCCTTACCTCTTCCTGATGATAATGGACGCTCTGACGCCGGATATCCAGGAAGAGGCCCCTGGTGTCTACTGTTTGCCGATGATATTGTGTTGGTTGCCGAAAGTGGCCTACAGCTTTTTCTTCCACTCTGTCCTGTCACCCATCACACTATCACTCCCTTTTATTTCATTGCACTCTTCACACAATCCATCCATCTCTTCTTTGACCTCTCTCCATCCATCTACGTGCAAACTCAGAACTCATTTAGTAACATGCGATTCATCCCTCCTCTTTACATACCCTTACCTACCGAGACAAACGATTTTCTTTCAACTTTTTAGCCACTGATACCACTTTCAAACTTCCTCTAATATACTCATTTCTCACTTTATCCATTCTCGTAACACCACACATCCATCTCAACATTCTCATCTCCGCTACATGCATCTTCACCAATCAAAATTTCTATGTCCTTAAAACGAAAAAAACCCCGTTTCAACAAACCTCTTAAAGCCTGTTGTAATTTTGTAGCCATACCGGATGCTGACAAATCTGAGCTAGAAGCACTTGAAGAAGTCTACTGTAAAGATAGGCAAGACCCCCTACTAGTTGGTAGCGTGACATCCAATATTGGTTTGACGGAAGCAGCGTCTGGCGTGGCTGCTCTCACTAAGGTTTGTAGAAAGATTATATAATTTAGATATTGATTAAAAATGAATTTAAATAAGCTCGAGAAAGAAGTAGGTACTATTAACATACCCGTTTTTGTACAATTTGCTCATAAACTTATTTTTGCGTTATGGTTACTTACTGTTAGAATCAGACTTCTAAATCGGTACAATAAGTTTGAAGCAATAAAGAGCTTCAAGTCCTTTGGTAACATGGTCACAAATAAAAGAAACCTTAAGCGTGACTTTAGCCAGAAGATTGCAGCTGTAGCAGCTTTTGGCAAACTGCAGCCTAAAGTGTTTTAGTTATAATGATTTCAAGTTAACAAAAAAAACCTCTATGAATGATTAAAGTTCTCTCAAATCATTTATTAAAAACAAGGTACTTTCATCGATATCATGTACAGTCAGGGGTCAAAAGTGCAGTTGCACTCTACCGATAATAAAGTGTCTAGAATTTTTTTTAGAACAGGATTAATGGATCATCACTCAGTTCGTTTGTACCATAGAACCTAAAGAATTAAATACATCCACTGTTTTTTTTTTTTTAATTATTTATTTATTTATTCAGCATTAATACAATCATAAACTCATTAGAGTTTTACCGTGCATCATAATCATCGACACACAATTTTGACTAACCAAAACACAGCAAAAAATAACCCAGTTGACCCAATTGGCCCAGTTGTGGCCCAGTGGCCCTCTTTTACAAAGAAATTTTATACACTTTAGCATTAGTAGAGTGCAACTGCACTTTTGACCCCCGACCATACCTACATACTCTGAACAATACCGTATCAAATTCTTTCGCAACATTTTGAATACCAGATGCTTAGTTTGTGTAAAAAACACAAACGTCTTTAAGAGGCAAGTTCCTGGGCATAGAGGCCTATGTGATGAGATATCAGCTTAGATGATGTGACTATGTTTCTGGGAAGCTCGAAGAGAGACCAACGAAGCATAATTTCTATTCTGAACTCCAGTAGTCCAAGCCAGTTAGTTATGATAGTTTTTATGTTAAATCTCTTTCTAAAATCAGTAACGCGTCAGCTTAAGTACCATTTATACCATAAAGCTACAGAATGTAGTGATGACCATAATAAAAACGATTATATTTCATTCTATCATTTTGAACGATGTAAAGAACCATGGGCAAATTTGTATGAGACTCGTCCGCCCTATTCAATACATACCAATAGATTTTTGAGCCCCTACATCTCCCTACATCTATAACAAAATAAATAAAATTATTGAAATATCTTCCTGGAATAACTTAGCATTAAAAAAATCCATTTCTCAGTAGCTTTCGAAGTTATCCTATGACGAAATGGAAGACTTACTCGCTATCATAAAGTAGTATTATTATAGCTACTTCTTGGAAAAGTTCATAACACAATTTTAGTTGTATCTACTAAATTAAATTATTGGATTTTTACACACCCTCTCACATACAAACACTCATTTTTATTTTAAACACCCAGAGGGCCTATTCCCTTTATATCTTTTTTAGTTTAGTAATAACCGTTATGTTAGGCATTCGTTTAAGTAAAATTACTTCTTTTATTTTAAAGCTCATATGCTTTACTTTACTCGAGGGCTTGAGGCGCTGCTTGTTGAAATACAGGGCATAAAACTAGTTCGGCAGCAGATGCTAATTGTTAGACACAATTGATTGTATTATTTAGTTGTTAATTATAAGTAGCTTATAAGCAATTATGTAAACATGTTATTACTTTTTGATACAATAAACGTTATTATTATTTGAAACAGATGTCATTTGAATTTTTTTTTCGAATGAGTTCGGTTTCAAAGCTGTTTGTACCCACGAACACATATAAAACCTAAAACCCATACTTTTGAGGAATGTCGCCGTAATAATAAAAACTCTATTCAACTAGACGCTTTAAATGACACCTGTTTGAAATCTGTTTTTACTCTCCAATAGATTTGAAACAGATGTTATGCAATTATTTTTGTAGAATCGTACAGAGCTCGCCAAGCTGCATTAAAAAATGTATGACAGTAATATGTGATTAATATATTTAAGATCTACACTTGGGTTAGGTTGGGTTAACATAAAAATATCTTATACATAATACTAAACCCCATACTTTTGCGAGATGTAAGCATAGTAAAAGATTCTCGCCTTGCTAAGGTTTTTCGATTGAGATACATTTCAAATCTGACAAACCAAAAACGCGAACACTACAATGGTAGACAACCAACAAGATCTATAAATTATCATCTTTTTCACACATAGCAGCACTTATTGTAGCAGCATATTTGAGTTTGTCATCACCATAAAGAGTCAAAGAACGCTGTCGCAGTGGCTTAAATCACCTAGATGGTATCATTATCATTGCTGTGATGGATATTCGTGTTGTTGTGTGAAAGTTTGAACGACTTTCACTAATAATCCCTTACTCATAGGTGTTACTGGGCTACTACACTGGTAAACTGGCTGCCAATCTGCACTGCGACAATCCGCGTCAGGATATAGTGGCACTGCGCGAAGGGCGCATGCGCATCGTCACTGAACACCAGCCCTTTAACTGCACGTACGCCGCGATCAATTCAATGTCCGTCTCCGGTATTCGCTCGCATGTCCTCCTCCATGGAAGACACAAACCTAAGGTAATGAGTGTGTGGGTTCTTACGTGTGGATTAGTCACACAATAAAACTTTAAATTATAATGTAAGTTCTAAAAGAGTTCCTACAACTTTTTGCTTAATCGGTAGGATGTAGAATGAGGTAGGACTACCAAATCAACAATAAAATAAAACTGTTTTTTTTTTTGATAAAGTAATACGGCTAGCTTAAAAATAAAACTAATTGTAATAATTTGTATATTACATTTTTTTCTTTTATTGTTGTGTGTTGTTTGACTTCTATTGCTTTTATTAGATGTGTAGACGCAATCGCTCAACTGATCAATGATTGAACATTTCAGGACTTGTCTCGTTACCAGTCTTCCATTCCACGCCTGGTCACATTATCAGGACGGCAGGAGTCTGCTATAACAAAGATATTTGAAGATCTCAAGTCCCGGCCCATCGATGCTGAAGAAATAGCACTGTTTCACAGCATTCATATGAACAACATCTCTGGACATTTAGGCAGAGGATACGCAATACTGGGTATGAACAAATTCTCATTGCAGAAACTAAAGTCCCACTTAACTATAAATTTATAATCATTATACGTACACGTACCGGTAAATAAATAAATTTGTTATTTTTTTTTATCAGATACGGACGAAAACAATAAAACTATAAGCTTGCATGAGAAAATTGGTTACTTCGACGAAGCTCGTCGACCACTGTGGTTCGTTTATAGTGGAATGGGCTCGCAGTGGGCTGGTATGGGCGCGCAACTCATGCGCATTCCGATATTCGCTGCTGCTATAGAACGGTAAGTATATATAAAATAAAAATAGATAAAGTTTTAAGTGTTTCTAATACTGTTAAAGGTAGTTTTAATATTCATGAAGCATACAGAAGTTTTTTGATGACTAAGGTCTAATTTTTCAATATCTTATAAGGCACTCCATACACGCGACATAATGTCTAATAAATTATAGTGCATTTTACGGCGCGGGGTATGGTTTTAGTTTGCACAAATTACTTTTATGTCATCTTTTATTACAGTTGTCACAAAGTGTTGGCGCCTCTGGGTCTCGACATAGCTCATATAATAACATCTTTTGACAAAACAATATTCGAAAATATTCAAAATTCTTTTGTGGGCATTGCTGCTATTCAAATCGGATTAACGGATATTCTTCATGAACTTGGTTTAAAACCTGATGGGATCATAGGTAAGACAATTTAATGTTACTAGCAGTGTAATCTCAATCAAATATGAAATATGTGATGTAATTACAAAATATCAATATATTTACCAGATATAATCTTCACGCAAACTTTGGACCCGTGTTTCATACCATACACATAGGACACATCGCACAACATTAATTTAGTACTAAATCGTTAGATATACCACTGAAAAGTAAAATATGATGTTAGAAAATAGCAGATTCTGAACTAATTGTGCCCCATTCGTGTAATTGTTGCATGGTGATCCAATATGTGAGGATAAACAAATAAATAATTAATAAAAATGCTTAGTTTAAAAAAAACAGAGCAAATTAGCTAAATTGCATTGTATAATTTAGTACACCCGATTTACAAGAGTGGAGAGACTGTGTAACGACTATTGCCCTATTGTGGTATTGCCCTGTATTTCGAAAATTCTTGAGAAAATATTAAACCAGGCAGTCAAGAAATTTTTAGAGAAATTCAAGATCCTAGCTAATAACCCATACGGTTTTTTTCTTATGTTACTCTATCGTAAATGCCATAACAGACTTCACAACAGCAATTGTAAGAAAGGACAATGGGCAAAAATGTACGGAAGCTGGTACACCCCTCCAATAGCAATTACATATATATCGTTAGATAAGTCCTTATAACAGGAACAATATTTACTATGACAGATTTGTTGAAATGTTTGTCCGTTCTGAGATCTAGGTTAAAAACCAAAGGTTAAGGTAAATGTTGTTCCTGTTATAAGGACCTATCCAACGACATATATATCTTTGCTATTGGTGGGGTGTACCAATTAACACATAACCTAACTTAACCTTTGTTTTTAACCTAAAACTCAGAACGGACAAACATTTCAACAAAGCTATCATAGTAAATGTTGTTCCTGTTATAAAGACCTATCCATCGACATATATGTCTTTGCTATTGGTGGGGTGTACCAATTAGCCCATTGTCAATTATAAATAATCATAAAGGTACATATGATGTCAGTCACCACGACATATCACTACGGGACAGTAAAAATAAATGCTAATGTATATTTCTGGATCTCTCAAAAGTGTATGACATGGTCTCTGTTCCTATTTTTCTTGCTTAATTGGAAAATCTAGGCATACGACATATAAAATACTTAAAAACTACTTAACCAATTGGGAAACAACAATTGAGGGTAGGTAATATCAAAAGCGATGAGGTCACAGTGTTCTACGGTGTTCCACAAGGGAGTATTTTAAGTCCAACCCTTTTTCAGCTATATGTGAGCTTTGCCAAATTTCTCTCAGTAACATCAACAGCTTTACGTACACAGATAATAAGGCAATCTTGGTCTGGGGACCAGACTGGAACACTGTAATGGAAATAGCCAAGTTTATCTTTGTCAAACGTTATGAACTGGCTTACGAACAACTTACTGACGTTAAACCTCTCCAAAACGTAGATAGATAGATAGATATATTCTTTATTGTACACCAAAGATAAAATTAAAATAGGAACTTAAAATTAATAGGGTGTGACAATGGGCGGTCGTATTATGTTGCCTTCTCGATAAGGAATAATAATTCTTCACCACAAAACTTCACTATCACAGACCATTATTGTATTTCTCGGGAGATCTGCACATGCTAACAAATCGATCGAGCTGAGTATGTTAAGTACCTGGGTATATACAATGATGGTGGACTGAGGTGGGACAAGCAGATAGACAGTTACCTCTAGAGTGAGTAAATAATACGTATATTTATTTGTTGTATTTTCACTTAGAGACTGTGTCCCACACGAGCAACTAAGACTCAGCTACTTAGCCTTATGTCAGTCCATTATTCAGTATTGCATACTAGTTTGGGTGACGCCGGCAAAACTCTTCTTTAAATTCTGGAAAGACCAAGAAGAGCTGTACTCAAAGTAATGACTTGTGTTTAACTTAAATGCGGTCGGCCAGCGGCGTGCCTTAGATAGCTGCTGTTAGAACAGCTATTTCGGCCCAATTCCTATAGATTGGCTACGTTAAGCATCATACCGGAACACAGCCGGTCACAGGTGGTCGTTCAAAACCTATCACCTGTTACCTGATTACCACCACCCGAGGACAACGGAGTAGGGATTTGATTCAGGTATTCTCTTACGGACGCTTATTAATCTGCAGATTACCTATACTATTATCATATTTGCGGAAATACTAGTAACTCTGTCTATAAACTTTTCACATTTTAAACATTATACACGCCTTCAGCAAGTTTTACACAATTTAGGTTATTTTATAATAAATACTTAAATGATATAACAATTATATGATTTTATTACGTGTAACAGGTCACAGTCTTGGTGAACAGGTAGGAGCGTATGCCGACGGATGTTTGACAACAGAAGAGACGATCTTAGGTGCTTTCTATCGAGGACAAGTGTCATTGAATACTCCAATGATACATGGTTCTATGGCTGCCGTCGGTCTGGGATATGAGCAGGTAAATCTAAACATTATGCACATATTTTTTGCAGCCTCCGTTCTAACCCCAAGATAAACAAAGAGGTAGGTGTAGGTGTTTAAGTTTGACCTATTTATTCTTGTAATAAAAAACCCTCAGACTGTAGCAATCAGGATTAGTAAATACAGACTCTGAGAAGACATTCGTTTATCAGTTTGCAGTTTTATGTGATTCCGTATTCAAATAATAAAGATACTTAGATGCAAGTCAGCTGTCAAAAATGCCCTCTGTTTGTCCGTCACAGAATTTTCTTTATTATTATAACATCCTTATCAATCAGTAATTATCACAGACTTATCAATATAATCTTAAAAGTTTAAGCTTTCGTCGTATAGAAACCAAGCGTGCCATTATTTTTCTACCTACAATGACGTTAATTAAGCGATTTAGTGACGGTAAATCCCTTTCCGCGAATAAACGAATCAAACGGTTCAATGGCCCCGCTGTCATTTGATTAGATGTCATTTTTAGTGCTCGATTACGAAGACGCGGCGCGTTGCGCGGTGCTTCGGGCGGTCAGTCGTACATTGCCATATGTTTGTGTTTGCGCGAGCGATCACCCGGCCCACTGCTGCAATGTGCGACGAAACGCCCAACACGCCGCGTCTCCGTAAACACGGCCTTAGATCGGATCTTCCGCCTCAATTAACACGAAAAAAAGTTCCAAAATCGACAACATCTAAGTCCCCACTGATTTCTATAAAATGTTACATTATTATATGTTGATTATTACTGTTATATTTTTTCACATTCGCAGTTTTTCATCACTAAAACTAGTAAAAAAATTAAGTGATAAACGAATAGAAAAGATACACTTTGGTGTTGCGATAGTGATTGACACTGTTTAATTGACCTAATTTCGTTTAGTTGCGATAGGTAGAGATAATTCTTTTTGCTATTGATTTCTCATTTTGTCCTTCAAGAAATGGCCTAAGATTTTTGGCGACAAAAATAAAAAATATATGCAAGCGATGTATGGTAAAAGTTTCATTCCCCTTTGTATTATCGAGCCTTTGGTACTTGAAATAAATAAATAATAATAATAGCCCCATCGCTCTATGTCTTCGTGACGTCGTGGTGGGGCTTGCGCTCTCCAATAAGCCCTTGGTCTAACATGCCTAGGGTGAGTGGCCAGACTCAAGAGAGCTACAATTCGTAGGGCAGTTTTGTGGCGAACTGATGGGCATTAACAACCCCATTTATTGAGTGTGCAAGTCACCCCCTGCCTTTTTTATCGATGTAAAAACATGTTTAAGGAATACAGTGATATTCATAATTTTAATACTAGGAACAAACATGAATTTGTAGTTCCTGCTACCGGGCTCAAAAAAATAGGGGGCTCATTTAGATGCCAATGTATACACTTCTTTAATAAACTGCCTAGTGATATTCAACAACTAAGTCTTAATAAATTCAAATCATTTGTAAAGCGAAAACTTTGCCAAAAGGCTTTTTACACTGTAATGGACTTTTTTATTTTTTTTTTATTTTGGGTAGGTAAAATCATTCAATGACAAATCCCGCCCTTGGGTGGGGCGGGAAATAGTGTCAGACTTTTACTGACTAAAAACCTACCTTTCCGTTCCTTGCCTTTATCCTGGGGCCTGTGGTGACAGTCTCACATAACCTTTGGCCCCAGTAGGCTTCGGCCCTGCTGGACCCCTACAGTTTGCTGACAACAGAGTTTATACAAATACCACCTTCGCACGTCGGCAAAACCACTACTTAGGTGCACTAATTTATAATAAACTCCACATCAACCAGAATATACACAACTTAAACAAGTTTCAATGTAAGTCCAAAGTGAAAAAGTTTCTACTCACCCTAAACTATGATGACACGGAAGAGTTTCTTAAGCCGTAACTAGTCAAGCATTCACCTACATAGGCACTATCACACGAATTCACACGATAACACGGCACACAAATTCAGGTAATTTCTCATTATATATTTAAAATCTTTTCCTTTTCCTTTTCCTTTTCCTTTTATTTTCCTTTTCCTTTTATTATCCCTAAATTGCACTAGCCTAATTTTTATTTTTTATTATTATTTTCATTTGTATAAATGCACATTACTATAACTAAGTGTTTATTGGATGGAAAAATGACCCCTGTAACACAGGTTTTCCTAGCATAGGGGTCATTGATCATGTGTCTTGTATCTCGCCAATTGTTCCTTTGATTAATTGTCACTTGTAATTGTGTACTTTTTGTAAATAAAATAATATTATTATTATTATAACTCCTTGAGGCGCGCGGGAACGGTGCGCGCCGTAGACGACCTGAGCTCGGACCGGTCTGTTACCGGACGGACGGACAGCGAGCTACCCATTGCCCACCGTCCGCGAGCCCGCGCCTACGGTGGCCGGAAATTGGGATCGGAAACCCGGCGGCGGCGGCGGCGTGTGCGCCTTTGCCTAATGCGGTCGGCCTCCTCCTTTGCTAGCATTACTGCTTCGCAAAAGGAGGCGACCGCCTGCCACTCCTCCTCGCTCCGGAGCATGGCTTGAACCAAGCCCCGGCGCGAGAGATCGCCGCCGATCACCCCCACGAGGACACGGCGATGCTCTTCCCAAGCGGGGCACACCTCGACTGTGTGCTCCACCGTGTCCACCGGGCGGTCCGCACAGTGGCGACACCCGGGCGTCGTCTCCGCACGAATCTTGTACAGGTACGGACCGAACTTGCCGTGTTCGGTCAGCACCTGCGCCAAACGGAAGGTGACGACGCCGTGGGGCCTTTCCAGCCACGCCTCAAAGAGGGGCCTTACCGCCTCGATCGTGGCGTGCCCAGCACGAGGTTGCGACAGTCGCTCTCGCCATTTCACCATGAGATCCCGCCGGAGCTCTGTCCGCCATGCCGCGACTTGTCGTGGACACTGTAATGGACTACGTTGAGGACGAAAAGGCTTGGAATTGACCTGCTCCAGTACGCACTATAACTGTTGTATTTTTTTTTTCTTTTGTTCTTATTTTCAATTGTGCTTTTTTTTTTTTTTTTTTTTTTAATTTGATAATGATGTTCATCTTTTACAATTTGACATTGTAGATTATTTTTATTTTATAATTTTATATATTTTAATTAATGTTTGACATAAATACTTACCTTGCGAAATATGCCATTTTGTAAACTATATGTTTTCTTTTAATATTGTGAATGTATGGACTATGTGGATTAGTTTTATTTTTCTCTTCTCTCTTTTCTTTTCAGTAATTTTTTAGCGTATGTCTGGCAATTTGAGTATTTTCTGCGACCAACCCAAATGTTCTTTCCTTGGTATTGTTCGTGAAGTCGTTGAGTTCTTTAGTTTCCTGAGTTGAGCTTTGCGAATACTGACAAATGCTTGCACTGACTGGACAGGTCCACTGAAATCTGTATGGTTCTTTCTTCAAAAGACCATTTCAGACAAATCTGCATGATCCTCATGTGATTCGACCAATACATATTTACTATATGGACTTTAAAAGACTTTGACCCCTGAGTTTGTTTCCGTGTTTCTTCTCAGGGCAGTCAGCTAGAAAACACCGGCCTCATCTAGTTTAAGCAGACGGAAAAAAAAATTGACGTGCAAAAGTGTTTTCCTACTTGCAAAATAAATATAATTTATTAATAATATTGATCAGGCAGGGGCCATAGATTTAACATATTTCTTGGCAACTTAAGCCTCCCTAAACCATAGCTACCAACTGAGGTTTGTCCTTGGGTGTTCTAGCATTGAGCTTACAGGGATAATAGTCAGTATGTACCACATTTTATAAAAAATGTCTAAAGGGCCTCTGCGAGTTGACTTCAGCTCCTTGTACGCCGTCAAAAGTCCAGGATCTCAGGGTCCTGAGATAAATTAATAAATAAAATAAAATAAGTCTGTGGTAAAATACAGATGTTAAACTTAATATGTATTTTTAATTAAAAGCCCTTTTAAATCATTTTTTTTTTAATTCTACACATTTACACTCTAAATTGAATTATTTTTTTAAATAAAGATATCGAAGATGTGTCCACCTGAGATCGACGTTGCCTGTCACAACAGCTCTGACTCCTGTACTATCTCAGGACCTGCTGAAGTCATGAAAACATTCGTCGCTGAACTTAAGGCAAAAGGAGTGTTCGCAAAAGAGGTGCCGACTTCCAACATAGCGTACCATTCGCGATATATCTCAGTTGCAGGTAACATATGCAAATATAATTAAAATAAATATCGCTTCTCAAAATAATAAACTCCCATAAAGAGTTTTCAAAAAAAAAACCACCTTGCCTCGATATAGGAACTTTCTACTGGTGATAACGTGATAAAAAAAATCTGACTTTCACTACCAAAAAGGCTTATATGTTGATCACACTGAAAACAACTGCCGTAGTCTTAGATTAAATCAAAACAGCATTTCTTAAAATGTTTGGGCCTTTGAACTCCAACCACTGTCAAAAAGAAATGATTTGAGATTGAGAAATTTTTTACATAGTTACGGATAATGTTCATAACGTTTATAATATATTTTTTTCAGGTCCTCAGCTTCTTAATTTACTGAAAGGCGTAATAAAGAATCCAAAGCCCCGTAGTGAGCGCTGGCTGTCGACATCTGTACCGCAGAGTCAATGGAACGAAGATTTAGCTAAATTTTGTTCGGCAGAATATCAAACTAATAATTTACTAGTAAGTAGGAAGACCTTTTTAATTATTTCAGTAATAAGGTATCTGAACTTACATTATAAATAGGTAATATTGCACTGGAAGTTTTTATTTATTTAAACTTCATGTAAAGTAGTGGTACACAGGCGGACTTAATGCAAAAAGGCATTCTGCCAGTCAACCTTTGGGCTAAGCATACCTACCACAGTATAGTCTTTCTACACTGTGGTAGGTGTGCACTATAAATAAATAATAAATATTTCAAAATAGTATGAAGAATCATCAAATTAAGTTGCTTAAAATAATAAAAAACATTTAATATATGCAAAAATTATAAAGTATTTCCTTTTTTCTATAATATTAAACCATTATAATTAGGAGAACTATAAGTATACACATTTATAAAGTATTTATAATTAAAAGTATTGATTCGACTACATTTCATATTCCGTTTGATTGAATTGGGTTTGTGTCGCAGAATCCAGTGTTGTTCGAGGAGACGTCACTGCTCATACCTAGCAATGCTGTGTGTGTAGAGGTGGCCCCACACGGATTGCTGCAAGCTATTCTCAAAAGGTCAATGTCAGCTGATATTCACCATGTTCCTCTCACCAGAAGAGGACATCCAGACAACGCGATTTTCTTACTTGAAGCGGTTGGCAAGTAAGTGTTTAGAAAATTTAAAATAATTATTGAAATACTAGTAGGCTGCATCAGGTACTAAAATGAGAAGCACTGATGATTCTTTACGTTATTTTTTTTATTTTGGAATTTCCCATGAGTGGTTTAGAAATAAATGCGTGTGGTAGCTTGGTACGGAGTTTTAAATTTATTATTTACTAGCTGTGCCCGCGACTTCGTTCGCGTGGATGACGAAACTTATCAATGAGTTTTTTTTGTAAAGTGCTATTTGTGTAGAACGTTATCTATCGAGCATACCGGTATTAATACTTTGGTCCCGGCGCGGGCCCTTTTTGGCTAATTACAGTAGAAAACCAATTGTGTCTCATTAGAGGGTATATGATATCTTTGCTCGCGGTATTGCTGGCGTTCTGTAAGTTTTTGTAGTAGATTTATACTTTGGTACCTGTTTAGCAAGATAACCAATAGCGAAGCAGACGTTCATTGCAACGAATGCTCACAAAGATAACGGTAACGACAGAATAGTCACCGTACGACATCAATTGAGAGCTTCAGCATACACGACATTGTCAGTGAGCCCGTCCGGAATATGAACGTAAAGGTTCCTTGGACTACTCACACGGGAAAGAGCGATATTAAGCTGACCATGTGAAAAACAACTCACGCTAAGATCGCCGCCAGCATACAATATCGCTCGCCATACAAATTCATCTTAAGAAACGAAAATATGAAATTATTTTCGTAGTGTGTGATAGTCCATTGAATTGTATGGCGAGCTATATTGTATCTTAAGATAAAATATTATAGTATCTTAGCCGTGTGCAGCGCCCCATAGTAAACTCCACTGTGGGTGACGTAACCTACGACAAACTGCAATGGGTAGCACGCTGTCCGATCGTCCGGTAAACGACCGGACCGAGCCCAAGTCGTCGACGGCGCGTTCTCGCGCGACTCAAGGAGCTGTCAGCAAACCGAAGAGGCCCAGCCTGCTAACTGCAGGCAGGCAGGGTCGAAGCCTGCTGGGGTTAAGGGCCGTTTTCTGAGAGGAAGGCTCAGCCCCGGCACTATAGGCAACGAAGGAACGGGGTAGGTTTTTAGTCAGTAAGAGTCTGACACTACTTCCCTCTCCACCCAAGAGCGGGATTTGTCATTGGATGATTTTACTTACCATAAAAAAAAACCTACGACAAACTTATTATTGGCGGTTGGTACAGTAATCGGGTTTAGGGATCAAACCGCAAAATTAAGTTTGTTTTTATTGTAAATACTTTTCCGGGATAAAAAGTACCCAGTGTGCTGCCCAGGATATTAAAGAATAATTATACCAATTTTCATCGTAATCGAACCGGTAGTTTTTGCGTGATGCCTGAACAAACAGACAGACAGACAGACAAAATTTTTTTTAATCACATTTTTGGGTTCGGTGTCTAGTAACACACCCTGCTATTTATTTTTTTGATATTTTCAATGTACAGAATTTTTACTTCTACAGATTTATTATAAGTATAGAAGATTTTAAGTCTCATCGAAGTGGTTGTGTTGTTGGGTCTAAATGATATTTGTTAGCGATAAACTTACAGCCGGCATACTCGTATTTAATGTACCCTTTATGCCGTAATTCACCGAGCACTCGGTCAACGGGAGTTCTGAGAGCAATTCGACAGATAGAAATGTCTGACTGATAAAATAAAACATGATTTAAGCCTAATAATTGAAAGACGAGCAAAATGTGTGTTATTTTATTAACTCTGGCTAGACGTGTGCGCCACGCCGGCGCGCCGCCACCGCTGACCAATCACACTCCGCCGCCGCCGCCGCCATTTTGAATCGGCGTGGGTCACGTGACTCTACGCGACATTTTTTAATGTGAAATATCATCGAATGACATTCCCACCCTTGGGCGCGTGAGAGCCGTTGCCTCAAGAGGTCGGCCTCCTCCTTTGCTAGCATACTGCTACACAGTAGGAGGCGACCGCCTGCCAATCCTCCTCGCTTCGGACCATGGCCTGTACCAAGGCCCAGCGCGAGAGATCACCGCCGCCGATCGCCCCGACGAGGACACGGCGATGGTCTGTCCAAGCAGGGCCCACCTCTACCGTGTGCTCTAACGTGTCCTCCGGGCGGTCCACACAGTGGCGACACCTAGGTGTTGCTTGCTATGAATCCGATACAGAAACTTCCCGAACTCACCATGTCCGTTGAGAACATGCGTTATGCGATTAATGATGATAACTTTTTTAATTCTGAAGTATTTACTGAGACTCTTACACCCGTATTTATAAAGAAGTATTTACTTGTTACTAAGTAAAATCTTTTTAAGTCATTACTTGAAGTTTGAAATCTGCATTCAAAATTAAATTTTTTCTTAACTATAGAATACAAATAGTTGTTACTTTTACTCGAGTATTTAGTTTTACTTGTTTATAAATACGGGTGTTAGACCAATTCAAACTTATTAAATAATATAGAAATTAACAAGTGTATACATGCGGTGATTACGGAAACCGATCACTTTTCCGAATTTTTTTGTTCGAATTTCATGTGACCGAAAATTATTGACCGACGTTTTGTTTGCTATATGCATTATTTGACATATTTTATTATATGATCGAAGTATCATGTGTCATAGGTATCATTTTACCGAATTGCTACTGGCCGCAGCCTCTCTTGAACTTTTTTCATTTGCCAAAAGATTTATTTGCCATATTCTCAACACGCCGAAACAACAGTTTAAAGAAGTTTGGTCACAAATATATAGACGGTTATAGTACGCGGTAAATAACTTGAACCAATTGTTATGGTTGCGCGCAACCCTTCACTTTGATTGGGACCCAAAAATCGGTTACTGTGCATTCAGGTCAACCATCAAGGTCGATCACCATGATGGCTCAACTTGCATGACAAGGATTATAACCGATTTAGGGTCTCAGTTGAGGGAGGGAGCTGCGCGTAGCCGTGGCGGATGGTTCAACCTATTTGCCACGTACTATAATTGGTATCATTTTCAATATTAAATTTAAAATTGTGTCATAAAAGTCAATATTTTGTGCTACAAAATTTAGTGACAGAAACGACTTGCTGCGAATCCGACTTCACATAGTCTTGTCTGCCCTACTCCTAGAGTGTAATTTAAACCCGCGTAGACGCGAAGGGGTAGGGCGGCCTGCGAGCTGAGGAGCAGGTGATTTGAAGGCCCGCCGCCGCAGCTGAGGTTGGCCGGCAAAGCCGGCCAGCAAGCCGAAGCTGCGGTGGTAAGCGTTGAAACCATCTGTGACGATGTGCTCGCGTGGGAATGCCCAAACCCCGCAGCGCCGGAGCAGAGACAGAAAACCTTACATGGTGGTATAATGAAAGTTCGGAAACATAATAATTCGAACAAATGATACTTCCGCTGAGTGTAACATCGGTGAAAAGTTTTTCGACCAAATGAAACGTTAGTGTGTAACGAAAAAATTCGAATTGAGAATAGGTCAACTGATACAGTGGCAGACTTCGATGAAATAAAAAAAAAACGATAACAGTTGAAAAGTTTTATGTGAAATGAAATTCAGTCAAAGGTTTTTCGAACTTATGATAGGTAACCGGTGATTACAGTATTTAAAAGCTTATCTAAAGTTAAAGTTGAAATTGTTATAACTGTATTCCATAATATTTGTCAATCTTGTTTTGTTGGTTAAAATTATTAAGCTCCGAATTGAATCCAAATGACAATGATCGACTTATTATATAGTATATTTCAACAGATTGTACATGCACGGATACTTACCAGAGGTGCAAGCGTTGTACCCGAAAGTGGAGTTCCCTGTGTCAAGTGAAACACCTATGCTGTCGCATTTAGTCGAATGGATGCATGATGAAACATGGTAAGCCAATAATTCTTTATACATACACTCACAAAATTTTATAATAATAATAATAATCCACAACTATCACACAACGTTGTCTAGTCCCAAGCTAAGCAGAGCTTGTGTTATGGGTACTAGAGAACTGATAAACATACTTATATATTCCTAAATACACACATATTGTAGATAAATTATACCCAGACACAGAACAAATGATCGTGCTCATCAGACAAACACTTGTCCTGGGTGGGAATCGAACCCACGACCTCCGGCATAGCAGTTAGGACCACTAACCACTAGACCAACAGACTAGTCAATTTTACCCTTATGGGAAGATAAAAGCTACGAAAGATACACGGTATGACCTTTGCGTCTCCTTTTAGCTTTGTATATGTTCACACATCAAGTCCAAAGTCATCATTTCAGCTGAAAGACGTCCACTGTTGGAAATAGGCCTCACCTAAGTGTCGCCACAATGAACAGTCCTGTGCTTCTCCCATCCATCGGATTCCCGCAACCCTTGCCAGATCATCGGGCCACCTTATACGAGGCCTTCCAAGACTGCGTCTTCCAGTACGCGGTTGCCACTCCAGAACCTTTCGGCCCCAACGGCCTCCTGTTCTGCGAGCAATGTGCCCTACCTATTGCCACATAAGTTTGGCGATTCTTCGTGCTGTGTCAGCAATCTTGATTCTCCTGCGGATATCTTCATTTCTGATAAGATCACGCAAGGAAACTCCGAGCATAGCCCTTTCCATTGCCCTTGGGATGACTTTAAGCCTTCTGATGAGGCCCATTGTAAGCGAACACGTTTCGGAGCCATATGTGATCACTGGCAACACGCACTGGTCATAGACTTTCGTCTTGAGACACAGTAGTATGTTGGACAAGAAGATATTGCGCAGAATCCTGAATGCTGCCCAGCCGAGTCGGATTCGACGGTCAACCTCTTTCTCGAAATTAAATCTACCCACCTGGACTGTCTGTCCAAGGTAAACGTAATCTTCACAATTTCGAGTATAGAGTCTCCGATCTTGATAGAAATGGATGCTACGTGTGGCTGTTTACCACGACTTTGGTTTTGTCCATGTGCATTTTAAGTCGCAATCTTTCGGAAGCTCCACCGAGGTCATTGAGAATTGTGCTGAGCTCCTCCGTAGTCTCAGCCATGACTACTATGACATCGGCAAACCGAAGGTGAGTGATGTTGAGTGAGTTCAGAACCTGGAAGATATCCTCCATTGCGGCCTCACGCTCTGCTGCATGAGGATACAATAGTCAAATAAAGATAAAATTTTGGCCGTCAAAATGAAGGGACCAAGTTTCGGATAACTGTCATACATATTTAAAAGATTAATACCAATAATGTACTATTTGCTATATTTGCTAAAACTTTAGCTACCTACCTCTTCATATGCATAATTACTTGAACAAAATGATTGCTCCCTTCATTATAGTGTCAAAATGGAGGGATCAAACTGATAAACTGCTCCCTGGAATGTGATACTTAGTTGGTGTTTTAAAATCTTGATTCATATTGCTTTTAGCCAACCGAAGCATTAATCTATTTAAAAATATTGACCAATTTATTTGGATTATGATTGATGATTCAATAATTTAATGTATTATATAGATGAACAGTTTATTTTTTATTTTCGAAGGATAATCAAAAATAAGCTGCCTATCCCACGCAGTGTGTTATTGCTGACATTAACTGCGATTCTAGAGCATTGAAGATTAGTTTAGAAGATGGTTATTTTTTTAAATATTACCATACAAAAAATTTGATTATAGTTATAAATGCCTATACTAAAATATTGTTCGTCACTAGGTATGTTACAAGGTTTGATGCTGGAGATAAGATAGCGGCTGCAGCCTGCCAGTTCTTGAAGTCTATTCATGAAGATGAATACAGCTACCTGCGAGGTCACGTCGTTAGAGGTATTAATTAGTAAAGTAAACAATTTTGCATGTGTTTTAATAAATTAATTTAAAAATTTGGAAAATAACTTATGTAATTTTACTGTCCAAATTCGATATCCGTGTGTTGAAAATTGTTTCAGTTAATTATCATATGTGTACGAGTTTATAAATTATTAAGATCTAGAATATATACGACACAGCAAGCATAAAGTTAAGTTTAGAAATGGATTATGAAGCATTCGTTGATTATAATTTGGCCAACTATGTATATTTAGGAAATAAAGTATCATTTGACGCAAGCAAAAATTAACGAATACCTGGAATAAATTTTCTAGCCTAAAAGAAGTTCTTACGGGGAAACTTTCAATTGAACTTAAGAAAAGAATTATAGATTCATGTCTCCTTCCTTTTTAGACTTATGAATGTCCAACCAGGATATTAACAAATAAATTATAAATATATTAATTACTCAAAGAACCATGGAGGAAAGTATGAAGAATATAAAACGATTACAAAAAGTCGCACAGAAGGGAACTCGCTAGAAAACAAACGTATTTGATAGTTTGACTTTGCTCAGAGACTGAAATAGCGATGGGCAGGCCATGTTGTCAGAATCACCGACAGCAAATGTACATTACGAACGACGGAATTAGGAAAGATATGAAGAAGAATTAAAAAAACTTTCTTGAATTCCAGAGAAACAGTGCTATCCATTCGCTGCCGCTCTGGTGTCTGTGTGGGACACTCTCTCGATGCATATGGGATTTGTGAAGCGTCAGAAGCCCGTGAAATTCTGTAACGTGCATCTGTATGCCCAGCCCATGATGCACGACCAGCGACCACTGAGGACCAGTGTCACAATACAAATAGGGAGCGGAAAGTTTGAGGTACTATAATAATTTTAATTAATTTTTATATTAATAAAAATTAATGTAACGGCATGTGGCCATCATCAGACGGTTCCCGGTTCATTGCTACTGCCGAGCTATTGTGGGTAGGCGGGCGAAGAGAAGTAAAACCGAGTGATATAGATAATTATAATTCATAATGCAAGATCATTATTTTAACGAAATATCGATAGAATCACAATCATCACTTTATAGTTAGTTTTTAATAGAATATGTGTTACTACTCCGCGATGCTAACGGATAGTGCTCCGTTCGACAGTAGCGTGCTAAAGAGCAAGGAGTTGCGTCAGGAACCCATGCTTGTCAGATATCAGCTGTCATTCTTGACATTTCTTGACACTCTCAAAATATCGAAGAGCTGTCAAATGCATAAAATAATCGTTTTTTTAATAGGCTCAGCGATGAAGAGGTGCCTAATGGTATGGTTAATTCATGCGTAAAGTATTATCAAATTATTTTATGTTTTAATCCTTCCGGATTGTGAAAAAAGTTTTGAAAAAAGTAGATTTTTGGTATCACGTTGCTACTTCGGCCATGTTTTGAACTTATTTATTCGGGAACCAATCATTTTCCGAAACATTCTTGGTCGAGTTTCATTTCACCGGAAATTATTAACTAACGTCTTCTATATGCAAAATAAGTCAAATAATGACATATTTTTAGATCATCGAAGTTAAGTATTATTTTACTGAACTATGTTTGGCCAATTTACAGAATAACTTTTTGCTATTGACCGAAGCCTTGTTATTTTTTATTTGCCATATTTTCACCACACCGAAACAACATTTTACAAAATCGATTATTTTTTCTCCATACTTAAGTGACCCACCTTGAAAGATATGACCCATCGTGAAAAGGAAGTTAGTGATAGTGTGACGGCTGACAGGATAGAGTGGAAGAAAAAAACGTGTTGCGCCGACCCCACGTAATATGGGACAAGGGCAGGAAGAAGAGACTTAAGTGACCCACCTTATTGTGTACAGATTTGGATTCATTTAATTTAATCCTTTAATTTTTGGTCCAGTCATAGACTTGATTGACAGCCACTTGAACGTTTTCAACTCTTCGTGGCTATTTCCTATGGCCAGAGGCTTGTGTCGTCAGAAAAGGTTTCTCTAATTCAGGAATATCCCAAGTATATATTAGGTACAGGATCTGACCTAATACACTACCATTCAGTACGCCGGCTTTTATTTCTTTTCGATTCTGAGTAGGACTCGTCTTGCCTTATTCTAGAGTCTGTTTAAAATGTAGGATTCTAGGATATCTGCAAACTGCTTCATAACAAGCTCTTCAGTTTATATATTAGACTTTTACGCCATTCTTTGTCAAACGCTTATGCCACGTCTAGGAGCTCAGTAGATAGTTAAGTGCTTTTCTCTCTTTTCTCAGGTGTCTAGTGACAGATGTATAAAAAAAAGGAAAAAGAAAAAACACAGACTAAGAATAAAAAAGTCATCGTCAAAACTATACGTAAATTCTATCGCACAGTCGTAGCGATTCAACCCACCGTAGTTCGTGTTACATAACAATTTGTTTTGGGTTGTCGACATAACCAGACCCTTTCTTGGTAGGTTATGAAGATTGCCCCTGTTAATAAATAGTAGCGTGGTGATTTGCGATAGCTTAAAATTTTGTTTTATTCCTCGTGCGACTCCTCTCGCTGTTATTAGTTTAATATCTTCATATTCTGGTGTCATGTTAGCCGGCTCTCGCACAATCAATTTAAGAATTTCTGGTAGTCCTGAATACCATCTACCATATGCACACATCAAAAAAAGTTTGAAATCACTTTGATAATACGAAATCGTTTTTGTTACGTTAGAATAAAGCGTTTTTTTTCTTTTTTCTAAGCGTCTTCATTTAAAAATCAAATGTTTTAATAACAAAAGAATTTAAAATATCAATTTTTTTCTGTATAAAAAGACATTAAATCCTTGTTTACACTCATTCAGAAATCTGACCAACTTGATTCAAGCGTTTTTTCTGACTTTTCGAAGAAAGAGTTCATTCAAAAACATGCCGAGGAATTATCAGGTTACGGTTTTAGAGCAAGGTTTAGGAGCAAGAATTGTTACTTTGGGGGAAGAAGGACATTCTACGAAAGAAATAGCACGCAGAGTGGCTGTATCCCAATCCTGTGTCGTGAACACGTTACGAAAGTATTGCGGCGTGGATGACTTTGTTGATCGACCTCGCAGTGGTTGGCCAATTGTTTTACTGCTCAGAAGCGTTACATCATATTGCTGACTGCCCGAGATCCAATAATCAATGCCACTAAAATAAAAGCTGAGTTGCGGGCTGCTACTGGACTAGAAATTAGCACTCAGATCACTTCATGAGAAATTGCACACACACTTCATGAGAAATTGCTTACACCAGGGCTTCAAATCTGCTATAGCAATAGTGTCAGAATCGTTTATCATTGATTTCATAATTGTTGACTTTGACAAGTTGGTAATCTACTAATATAATGGCGTCATTATGACTTAGCAATAGTCAATCACTGATATACCATTGAAAGAAATGGTTATCTCGTACATAATGATATATGAAAGTCTGACGTATGGGGTAATCTGCTAAAATTTTCTGGTTTGCTGACAGTTCCTTCAATTAGTGACTTACCATTAGATTAGTCATTCGTTTACGAGACTACTGACTGACCAATGATCAACCATTATGATTTAGCAGATTAAGAACTTTTGTTGGTGGCCGAGTGGTAACGGCCCCGACTTACGAGTTGTAGATCGCGGGTTCAAACCAAGCTAGGCGCATTACTTTGTGTAATTTATTACATCACCACTGCTCTCAAAACGGTGCAGGAAAACCTCGTGAGGAAACCGGCATGTCCTAGAACCAAAAATTCGAAGATATGTGACATTTACCAACCCGCACTGGACCCGCGTGGTGGATTACGGCCCATTCCCTCTCTTAGACAGGAGGCCTGTGTCCCAGCAGTGGGGATATTAAAAAGATGATGATGAAGAACTTTTAGCAAAATGACAATGGGATCGTGTTGGAATGTTGAATTTACAAAAATAGCAGACTTGGGCCCCAGGTTGGATTACGAGTGAGGAGATCTTGGCGAGCACCCCTGAACTCACAACAACGACAGCGACGCAGATTGCAGTGGGCTAGACTCCGCCAAAATGAAGAAAACGACGAGGAAAACATTTGGCGGAATTGTCTCTTCGTTGACGAGTCCAGAATTAGCACTCATCCATACAACCGACGTCTTCGTGTCCCGAGAAGACGAGGGGACGCTGAAAGACAAAAAGTGCCACCGGAACCGTTCAACAAGGCGGGAAATCGGTATCCTTTTGGGGCGGTATAATGATTGATGCTAGAACGCCTTTGATCCCATATCGTGGCTCGATGACTGCAGCTTTGTACCAAAACCATTGCTATTGATGAAAGTGTCAGGTCATTTAGAATAAACCATGGCTCTTGATTCGTAATGGTTGACAATAATGCACCCGCAGCTCAACGAATCAACGCTGCTCATCGTGAATACGACATTGCCAGGTTGGATTGGCCTGCCGGCTCGCCTGACTTAAATCCGATAGAGGACGCATGGGATGCTGTCAAGCGAGCTGTTTGGAACCGTCAGTCACCTCCCCAGACAATGCCAGAGATCAGAGAAGCCGTTATTCAAGAATGGAACAGGTTACCGTAAGAAATGCTGGATAACTTAATTCTCAGCATGCCAAGAAGGATTGCCGCATATGTTCGAGCAAGGGAGGAGTTATCTTCTAGTAAATAAAAACAATTACATAATAAATGTTGGCAATATTTAGTTAAACCTCTTTTTCTTTCAATTATTTTTTAGTCGAAATTGCATTAGGACTTTTAAATTCAATTTTTGTTAATTAAAACATTTTTTTTTTCGAAAATTTTATCTTTTTTAAGCAACATTCCTTTAAAAATTAAAATTAAAAAAATATTTCATCTTTTGCTAGTGATCTCAAACTATTTTTGATGTGTTTTCCTTACCTTTGTTTTCTTTACTTTTTTGTTCTTTTTAAGAGGGGGAGAGTTTTTCAATTTCCTTTTCTTCCTGCTTTTTGCTCATATCCAACCTGTTTCTCGAGCGAGCTCCTCTTTATCTGTGGTGTATTCATCAGGCGAGGAAGATGTATCTCTTCTTTTCTTTTATAAGTGTGTGTACCTATATATAAATAAATGTAATAATATTCGCTATCAGTCGTCTCCATTACGCAATAACTAGGTCATTAAGGTTCATCGGATTTGACGGCGTTATTTTGATGATTAAGCACTTTACACTGTGGTATGCGCGTCATCGCATGCAACATAAGTACTCTTAGTGGAAATCGAACGAGTATGCGTTTATGTATATGCCCAATTTATCTTCAACAGATCTTGAACGAAAACTCCAGAGTGGCTTCAGGGTGCATTTATTTCGCTTCTGAAGAAACAAACAAACAAAATTATGTTACTGACGTAGTATATGACCTCAGTTCCAAAGACATTTACCAACTGCTGCAAGACAGGGATTATAATTACAGGTTAGTTATAATAAGTTGGCATTAGAAACTCTAACTCTTTCTTGATTGCTGTTTATTTTTTTCACATTCTGTTTGTGTCTATGTCACCGAATTATGGAATTATATACATGCTTATAATTATTCAACCCTCTATTCGGACAAAAAAAAATATTTACAGAAAATAATCTTAAATTAACAACATTGGTGAATCGATATACCTACAACTTTATCTGTCAACTGCAGCAATTGCCTCCTCCATCTTATCGCCAGCGCCTTCCTTGTCCATGTTTTCTCTACCATTACTTTTATTTCGTCTTCCCACCTTCAAAACTGTTCACCTCGTTTTCTTTTTCTATTTCTTAGCTACCAGAATACTATGTCTTTGATCCATTTCTCAATACCACTTACTATTTTATGAAGGCTTTCCATATATAGGGTGACTGGTAATTAGTGAACGATACTTAAACGCGTGATTGTAGTCATGATAACAAACAACTTTTACTATGGGACCAAAACTGAAATCGCGAAAAAATTCAGCCAATTTCAGTACATTTTGACCAGTTAGGCGAACACAAATGTACTGACCAGCAGATTTTTTTTCGCGATTTCAGGTTTGGTCCCATAGTAAAAGTTGTTTGTTATCATGACTACAATCACGTGTTTAAGTATCGTTCACTAATTACCAGTCACCCTATATATTGCATCGTATCAAAGTTATTTCTTATTCTATTTCGAATTCACTTAAACATATTTTTTATAGCGGTGAATTTGTTAGCGTCGAGGCCGCCAGTTACTCATTGAACCAGGCGGCACTGGTGTGGCGAGATAACTGGGTCACGTTCATCGACGGCTTGTTGCAAATGAACATGCTACGACAAGCACATGATGCAGTATCCCTACCCACACATATCCGGGAATTACACCTTGACCCCAGAAAACACCTTCAAGATGTCTACAGCTTGAACGGGAAGACTGTTTTGAATGCTTATTTTTGTGATATCTATGATATTACTACGTGAGTATACTTTGTAAAAGAACTTCAGACAATTTTCCAATTATTATCTTACTGGAAACTAGAGAAGTACCTATATGGTGCACAAATCAATTGCTAAATCATTTTGATGTAGCCGAGAGGCACATTTTGCTGGTGTGCACCTGATGCAGAAATGCCCAAAAAACTTTTTATTTTTCTTTTAAACTGTACTGTACTGTTTTTGGCCTATATTATAAACACTTTTTTTCGTTTAAGATTAATATAATGAATTATATTCCATGAAACAGACAACACTTCTTCAATACAGTTCATTTTTCTTTAAAAGAATGAATGGTTAAGGATAAATTAATAGTGTCGTTAATTTTTCATTCTTGTGTCGAACTGTTTATGTAGGTATTTTTATTATTGTTTAGGTGTGGTGGAGTTACTCTGAGAAATATTAAATATCACAACCTGCCTCCTGTTAGTCAAGACAGCAATAGAGTGAAGCTAGTCACATCACCAGCACATAATAGCAGCGCTAACGTAAGTGGTTTCTTTTTAGTTTTGTTCAGTTCTTGCTAAAGTTACTGACCACAATTCCTGTTATTTCAGAATCGTTGTACACTTTTGTATGTAACAAAGTACGAGAACAAGTCTCAGTGAATTCTTGTGGTGGGAAATCATCACATAACTTATGTTTATTGTTATGTATTGTATTATTATATATATATACATATATATGTGTATATTTATTTACTGTTATTGATATAGGAATTTATTTGTATTAACTGATTTTAATTTTAGTCCATTTTAACTTGTATGAATTATTTATACACACTGTGTCTACATTTCTCATCCAACTCGCAGGTCGCAGGTCTGCTGGAAAAAAAATATTTTGTACTCTTCTGTCTATATTTGTTCTTTTCTTTTTTTAGTATTTGTTTGTACATAAATAAATAAAAAAAAAAAAACCTTTTTTCTCACTGAGTAGTTTAAGCAGGCATTGACCTTAGCGGTCCCCGTTGAGAAATTTTCTAAGACCTTTAGCAAAAAAATTCTTCACTTACATAAAATGTATTTTATTACAGATATCCTCAACTGATGTGTCGCGAGAAGTAGGCTTAAATAATGCTGTAACACTACAATGTTTGCGACTCGGTGATCTTGATTCCCTGCGCTGGGTAGAGGCTGCTCCATTAAAGCCGTCAGATTTGGCGGTAACGGTATGTATGAAGTAATTTCTTACTGCAAAGTCTTCTACTTTACTTATGATATAAACTACTAGATATGCAAGAGAAAATTCTTCAAGACGAGCAGTGACTATTTTTAACGTATTATGTTCGTTTATCAGTTTTTTCTCCTGTTGTAGTTTTAGAGTCCAAAAGTATAAGTATCCAAAAGTACTCGATTGAATGTTTTTTTCTCCGTAAACATCTGCAGTTTTGCAGTTCCACCTCACTCTGCTGTTCTTATTAATAAATAATAATAATAACCCCGACTGCTAATTCACGAAGTTTTTTAAAATATTAATTTTTGGTTTCCATTTCACATGAATTTTACGACAAAAGTTAACGAAGTTTTAGATATAAAGATATATTATAATTATTAGAACCTTATCAAACCACAATCAACAAAATGAAAATCATAAAGAAGAGTAAAAATGCACCCCCGAACAACCTCGTTCGGGGCGCGCCACAATTGGGGCGATAAGGCCCATCCTTGAGGCGTGGTTGGAAAGACCTCACGGCGTTCTCAACTTCCGCACGACGCAGGTGCTTACCGAACACGGAAAGTTCGCTAAGTACCTGTTCCGGATTCGTGCGGAGGATTCGCCCGGGTGTCGCCATTGTGCGGAACACCCGGAGGACACGGTGGAGCACACTGTAGAGGTGTGCCCCGCCTGGGCGGAGCATCGCCGTGTCCTCGTGGAGGTGATCGGCGGCAACGATCTCGCACGCCGGGCCTTGGTTCAGGCCATGGTCCGTAGTGAGGAGGGATGGCAGGCGGTCGCCTCCTTCTGCGAAGCAGTAATGCTAGCAAAGGAGGAGGCCGACCGCATCAGGCAGAGGCAACGGGGCGCTCGCCCCGGCCGCCGCCGCCATTCCGATCCCGATTTCCGGCCACCGTAGGCGCGGGCTTGCGGACGGCGTGCAATGGGTAGCACGCTGTCCGATTGTCTGGTAACCGACTGGACCGAGCCCAAGTCGTCGACGGCGCGTTCTGTTCCCGCGCGCCTCAAGGAGCTGTCAGCACACCGAAGAGGCCCAGCCTGCTAACTGTAAGCAGGCAGGGTCGAAGCCTGCTGGGGTCAAGGGCCGTTTTCTGAGAGGAAGGCTCAGCCCCGGCACTATAGGCAACGAAGGAACGGGGTAGGTTTTTAGTCAGTAAGAGTCTAACACTACTTCCCGCTCCACCCAAGGGCGGGATTTGTCATTGGATGATTTTACCTACATTAAAAAAAAAAAAAAACCCCGAACAATTTTTTTTTTCATTATTTTTAAGAACTAATTTCTTAATAATTAATTACAATCCAGCCTAAAAGACTAATAAGTAATTTAACTCTAACTTATTATTATACAATACAGATTTTGTTAAAAATAAGAATAGCTTCCTTTAGCACTTTTATAGAAGTCCATAGCACTTTCTTAGAGTCTGATATTGATAAAAACAATTTGTTCATGTGTTATATGCATAGCACAGCATTGATCACTATTATACACTAACTTTAAACACTACACTAACTCAAAGGGTTTAGTTCTTTTTAGTCTAAGCACTAGGTCCGTGTTGTCTAACAGGTGGTATAATCCCCGAACAATTGATACAATAATATGTCGTCGACATTAATAAAAAAAACTTTTTACAAAAAAATACAACCGACTTCAAAAACCACCAAAAAATGCAAAATAACTTTCAATTTCGGAAGTCGGTGTTTCTATAATAGTTTGGTCTGTTCGCTATTTAACGAAAATTGAAATTTATTTTGCATTTTTTGGTGGTTTTTGAAGTCGGTTGTATTTTTTTTGTAAAAAGTTTTTTATTTCACACTTTTTAGTAGTAGTACCCCTCAGCCAAACTTAAATAGATAGGTACCTTCCGCCATTCGGTTCCATCATCAAATCATCATGACAATTCTAATAATACCAAACACGGCTAAGATACACTGATTTATTACAAAGTTCCGGCTCTTACCTACCTTCCGTCTTCATCATAAGGTCAGTTCTATGTACCCCTCCACTTTTTCCTTTAGTCAGCCACCAACTACATGTATAAACAAAGCAATTTTACTTGTTACGACAGTTCTGCTAAGGTTTTTTGAAGAATTCCGTTCTATGTCTTCGTAGTTCATCATCAAATCAAAACAATATTTTTATAAGACCAACTCGAGAGTATAATCTTTCAATCAAAACAAAAATTTTCATAATCAGTCCACAATTGACCGAGATATCGGCGAACAAACATATACAAACGACAATTCTGCTATGATTTTTTGAAGAGTTTCGTCCTATATCTTCGAAGTTTGTCATCAAATCAAAAAGATATTTTTATGAGACCAATTCGGAAGTATAATCTTTCAATCAAAACAAAAATTTTCGAAATCGGTCCACAATTGACCGAGATATCGAAGAACATACATAAAAAAAAAAAAAAAATACATGCAGCCGAACATAGAACCTCCTCCTTTTTTCGAAGTCGGTTAAAAATACATGAAAATACATGCCATCCATCAACGACTCGCTATTCAGCTCCGCCTTGCAGCCACCAGACCTCAGGACATCAGTGTCATCACCGGTAAAATTTGCGTCGATCTCGAGCGATTAATATTTTTCTCCACCAAAGTCGTCTGTACAGTCAGGAAGAGTTCGCGCTTGACCGCTATCTCACCTGATGGAAAGCGACGATGCGGTCGACGATGGAGCGCGCTTACCAAGAAGTAACCTATTCACTCTCGACTTAAAGATTCCCGAATTGTAGCCACCAGGAATCACAGACTCCGGCAGACAATTGCATTCCTTAGCTGTACGCATAATGAACGTGTTCCCAAAACACTGCGTTTAGGTAGGATGTCCACCATATACCGGTGGCGCAACGCTGTATGTCTGGTAGTCCGATGATGGAACGGGCTAGGCGGAATTAGGCTAAGTAATTCAGTTAATCAGACCAGGCGACCAGGGGATGTACGCTGGAAGCTTGCTCAAAAGGCTAGCGCGCCAAACCCTTTCGAAGGCATTCGAGACGTCTAAGAAAACGGCAATGGCTTCCCCATTCTTTTCGAGTGCCTAGCCCCACAAGTGGGTGGCATGAACTAGTAGGTCCCCAGTAGACCGATTGCGGTGAAACCCGTATTGTCGGTCACTGAGGAGATCGTTACCTTCCAGGTATGCCATGAGGCGCGAATTCAATTCACGTTCCATAATCTTGTAGAGTACGGAGATTGTAAACCCTTTACTGTAAACTTTTTACTGTTATTTTAGGTTTTGTTCTTTTTTGAAAGTGGTTTTTTTTGTTAGCATTTAGTCACTATAAAAAATCCTTGACGAAATTCATTAATTTAAATAATGAATGATATTTTTTTTTTTATGTTTTCTGTGACTTGGCGATCTGTGTAGGACACAATAAGCCATTCAGTTGTGGTGTCTCGTTGGATATTTTATTAACAGAAGGGTTCTTGAGAAACCCTTTCATATATTGGTTTGACCAAATCTCGTGGTAAGCCTAGGGACACTATGCCGTTTCAGTCGGGAGTGTGTAACACTTCCTGTGCCTTCCAGTTTCGATGCCAGTTCATTGACGTGAGTTGATATTCTCGTTTGATAACTTTCGCTATGTCTAGCAATCTCTTGTCTGACAGTGTTAATATTTAGGTCTTTATGTATGTATCGATTACTCACGTAGTATGGTATATCAAGCATGGCTCGCAGTGTCTTACTTTGAAATCGTTCCAGTATATCGATGTTGCTATTGCTAGCAGTTCCCCACAGCTGGATTCCATAAGTCCAGATTGGTTTAAGAATGGTTTTATAAATAGCTATCTTACTTTCTTGTGACAAGCTTGATTTGCGACCAATCATCCAGTACATTGATCTGACTTTCGTATCCAGCTGTTTGCGCTTAGTCCAAATATGCTTTCTCCAGGTGTGCCTTCGATCGAGATGCATTCCCAAATATTTCACATCTTCAGCCTGCGGTATTTCCTCATTGTGGAGTTTTATTGAGGGACAGGTTTCCTTTCTCAGGGTGAAGGTCACATGGGCAGATTTTCCCTGATTAACTTTAATACGCCATTTGTCTAGCCACTTCTCCACTTCATGGACATGGGCTTGTAGTTTGGCTGATGCTATGGCAGAATCTTCATTTACCGACAGAAGTGCTGTGTCGTCCGCATAAGTAGCAGTTATCGTATCAGCGTGCGTTGGTAAGTCCGCAGTAAATAGCAAGTATAGTATGGGTCCCAATATACTTCCTTGTGGTACTCCTGATAGGATTTCATTTAGAGGAGCGACTTCATTGTTGAACTTCACCTCAAAACATCTGTTGTATAGATATGACCGTAAAATCGGGAAAAATTAGTGGGGTAGCAGCTTTTTTATTTTGGAAAGAAGTCCTTCATGCCACTCTGTCAAAGGCCTGGCTAACATCCAGGAAGATAGCAGAGCAGAACTGTTTGCATTCCAGTGTACGACTTATAGTATCCGTAATACGATGTACCTGTTCAATAGTTCCATGTTGCTCTCTGAACCCAAACTGGTGAGGAGGAATAACTTCTGGTAGATAAATGCGCATCCTGTTCAGTAATATTTTCTCTAAGAGTTTACCCAACAAAGGGAGTAGGCTGATCGGTCTGTAGGAGCTCACCTCATGGAGTGGTTTGCCTGGTTTGGGTAGCATTATAACCTGGGCGATTTTCCACTGTGAGGGATAGATTTCTAGTCTTAGGCAGGCATTGTAGATAGCCGTGATGTGAACCACGCCTTTTCTAGGTAACTGTTTGAGTAACTGTGCATCGATTAGATCATAGCCTGGCGCTTTTCCGTTTTGTAGTTTTAATATTTCTCTCCATAATTCCTTGGGGCTAACACCTTTTAACGGTAGGCTCATTTGAAGCGGTGCGTCTAGATATTCGTGGACTTCCTTGTCATGTTCAGGATATTTACTAGGTAAAGGTCTGAAAATAGATTTTAGGTGTTCTGCATGTATTTGTGCCTTTTCGAGTTCCGTTTTTGCCCATTTTCCATCAGTGGTTTTTATTGGTGGTATATGTTCTTTTGGTCTTTTCAGCCTTTTTGTTATCCTCCACAGCGAATAGTTGGTGTCTTTATTAGGAGTTAGGTTAGCTAACGGTTTTTGAATGCGCTCGTTTTCTGTTTGGGAGATAAGGTGCTTAAGTTCCTCGGAGGCCTTGTTGAAAGCTTTCTTATGACAGGGATATTTTGTAGATTGCCATCTTTTACGCAGCTGTCTTCTTTCATTTACTTTGTCCTTTATCTGTTTTGAGTAGTGGATATTTTGTACGGTTTTTGGGCGCAGTAAAGGTGTAGATTGTTGGGCCGCTAGGTGGATAAGCTTGTTAAGTGATTCGATAGCTTTTTCGACATTATCCGCACTATTTAGTGGTAAGTTTAAATTTATGGATTCTGATATTTTGGTTCTATAGCTGTCCCAGTCAGTTCTGTGGTTATACAGTCTTTGTTGGCATTCCGTCAGTAGGGCCTTGCAGTGAACATTTATTATTACTGGTGTGTGGTCGGAAGATAGGTCAGTACATTCTTCAACGTTTATTTGGCTTAATGGAATATTTTTGGTGATGAAAAAATCCAAAAGGTCAGGTAGTTTATTTGGGTCCGTAGGCCAATACGTGGGAATGCCATGTGACGCGCAATGAAGGTTAAGGTCATTCATAGAGTTGTCGACCGCGTGGTGAAGTTAGTCTAGAGCCCCAAAGAACATGTTTCGCGTTCCAGTCACCACCGCAGATGTATCTGTTTCCCAGTGTGTTGAAGTATTTCTTGAATTCATCGCTTGTAATAACGTGCCTAGGTGGACAGTAGATTGCAGAAACTGCTGTTTCTCCTTTGTTATCCTGGATCTTGACGGAAGTTGCTTGAATCTTTTCGGTTTTATATTCCGCAAGAAGATAATGTTTGATGTTCTCCTTTATTATGATAGCAGTTCCTCCATGCGAGTTCCCAGAAGGGTGGTTAGAAGTATACACTATATAGTTTTTAAGGGAGAAGTGGGTTTTTGTTGTGAACCTTGTTTCTGAGATTAAAGCCACGTCAACTCTTTCAAATTTCAAGAAGAGTTCCAGTTCCTGTCGACGTTCTGTCAGCCCGTTGGCATTCCAGGTAATTATCCTAAGGTTTAGGAGTGTTTCATAAGGCTTGAGATTAATTGGATCATACGATCCATCATGTTGTCTAACATAACATTAATTATGTTTTGAAACTTATCGAACATTGTATCTAGTACTTCCATTAAATTATTTGGGTCTTTGATGTCTGTTTTTGATTCTCTTGTATTTTTTTGTTTTGTTGCTTGTGCATAGGTTATATTTGGTTTTGAGTGTTTGTGAAGATTGTAGTTTTCGTTGTAGTTATTTTCTTGCACATATTCCGTAGGGTTTTTGCAATATTGATTTTGTATTACATTATTTGCGTTTTGATTAGTTTCTTTGGTCTTTTCTGTCTTGTTTTTCGTAAGTAGATTTTTGTACTGTTTGTATTTTGTACAGCCTTTATAACTTGCAGGGTGTTTTTCTTGGCAGTTTGCGCAAGTTGCCTCGGTGTCGGGTCTTTTTAGACAGCTTGTTGTGGAGTGTTCTTCGCCACATTTTACACATCTAAATGGCCTGTTACATTGGTTTTTGGCATGTCCAAATCTCTGACATCTTTTACATTGCAAAATGTCTAACTTTTTGTATGGTGCTTCAAATGAAACCTTCATGTAGTTGACTCTGTTGATTTAAAGATTTCTTTGTTGTTGTATTTGGGTTCCAAATCCACAAAGAAAAGAGCCAATGGCTGTTTTGTAACTTTATGTTTTACATTTGTTATGTGCCTGATTTCGTGCCCAAGTTCATACAGCTCTTTTTTTATAAGTTCTGTGTCTTCTGATGCGTGTAGACCACGTAAAACTACTCTATAGGCTCTTTCGCTCTTGAGTTTATATGTATAATGGCTAACATCGTTCTCTATAAAATTAGCTCTTATGTTTTTGTATGTGTCTACGTCGGCAGGCATTATTTTAACTATATGCCCTGACCTTAGAGTTGTCATAGTATATTTTTGGTTATCTGCAATTGAGGAGAGGAGTTCTTTTAAACTTATTATGTCAATGACTCCTGTAACAAATATGGGTTCTGGTTTTGGTGGTTTAGGCTCCTTGGATGGTTCTGTGGATCCCTCGTTGGTTTCTGATTCTAAGATTTGAAATCTATTTGCTGTAGTTACTGTATATGTTGTCTTAGTTACTTTACTGTTTTTGTTTGTACATTCAGGACTGGACTCCGCTTTCCTTTTCATAGATACCTGATCGTTTTGCCAGGGTTGTTTTATTTTAGCTTGGACCTCATTTGAGTCAGATTTAGTTGAATCTAGTTCATGTTTGTCAGTTGAACATGTTTGTTCTGCTTTTTTAAATGGTAATGATCCAAGTGAGTGACTTCTTGTACGTGTGAACATACTTTTTTGAAGTATTTGTTGTGTCATGTTCACGTTTTTTTTTTATTTTGTTTTCTTTTTCATTGCTTATATTATTCATTTAGTTCCCACGAGTAGGGTCGATATAAAAGGTCACAAGAGGGGTAACGCCCATCCCCCCAAGAAGGCGATATTCAACGACGTTTGCCAGGTCCGCCGAGGTTGGCGCTTGGTACTGGGTACTGATCTCCCACCAGTCATGCATTCTATTGGCACGTGTCCCACCGTAGAATTGGGGTGATTATTTTACAGAGGTTTTCTTCCTCTCAGCCCGGGCGATTAAGCCAAGACTCCCGATCGCTAGATTGCGGTTGCGGGCGTGGGTATTCATTTCCTAACACCCACAGTTGGCTAGCTTGCTAGGCCAGTAGTGTCGGGTTAGTTGACCGCCGCCCGAGGCTCGGCGTTGAGGTTCGTTTAGCACCACCCGGGGGGCACGTGTAGGGTGACACTTGGGTATTCTTCCTACGGACGCGAACCATTCCACCCCCCTTAATAATGAATGATAATGATAATTTTTATTTTATTATCATATTTCTACCGAATTCGTAATTTTAACTTGATTTTTAAATTGTTATATTATAGAATGTAAATAAATAATTTATATATTTAATAACAATAAATTGCTTAATAAATTAGTAATTTTTTTCTCCTTGTAATGTTAAATGTAAAACGCATTTTATATAAAAAATATTTGTGACCACTGTCAGTAGGCCCAAAGGTCATTGTACGAAATTCTTCCTGCTCCGCGACCGGGCTTTACGTGTTGACATTGCGCATTGCAAACCTAAATTCCTTGACTTTTGCCAAAAGTGTTACCAAAGTCACTATTTGTAATGCTTTTTGTTGCTAGCTCTGTCATAGTTGATATCATATCTTTTTGCAGATATTTGCACGGTTTTCATTCACACATTCGTTTACATGTTGTTCTTCTTCTTCTTTGTATTTTATATTTTCTTTGTTTTCAGCTGTTTAGGATGTCTGATCAAAACAATCAATCAGCGTCACCCAGATACCCGGTCCTCTACCTTCTTTATCTAGTCATCATTTTAAGTAGCTTTTTGGCCTAGCTTGAAGACAAACAATTTTATACTTAGTTTGTATTTACAGGTTCACTACGCCGGGCTCTGCATGTCTGACGTGAAGAGAGCGACCGGCGTGATGCCGTGTGAATCTAATATATACGGGATGGATTACAGTGGCACCACTGAAAGGCAAGTATTTACATTAAGGAATAAAAAATAGAAAGTTTTATCTGGTCATTCTGATTTAATAGTTTATATTTATAAGTTCTAGCAATAATATTAAGTAACAATAATATTTTTGGAAATGTTTAAGGAAATAATTTTAATAAAATAAAGTATGAAACACAAGATTTAAAATAAAGGTGTGCTAATTATGTAATTTTATTTACTCATTATTAATTTGCTTATTTAGTATTAATGAGTATTTACGGGCCCCAATAAAATCATTGTAGCTGTTTCATGACATTATGAAAAAAAATAATAGTCTTAAACATACATTCATCAATTTTGGCCACACATCTAATTAGCATCAACCTAACTTGTTTACAAGGAACTACAGCGGACCTAGAATTGCACCCTGTGGTACACTTCATTGCATCGGCAACCTAGAGAACTGTATATATTTAACATCCACATACCTACCTGGCACAATAAGAAAGAAAAATATATTTCTGAAGTAAAAAGATTTTCAGTTTTCGATACAATAGTGGTTGAAATTGTGAGTAAGTGTGCCTTGGCAAATCGTCATCCACACGCCCGCGCCTACGGGGGTAGGGAATCATCCTGCGGCTCTCGTTACCCGGGGTGTCACAGCTTGAGGCTTTTGTCATCCTTTACTCGCAATACTACTTCGCAGATGGAGGTGACCGATTCCCATTTCATCTCGTTCCTTACCATTGAACTAGGTCTGGACACCAAAACTCCTTTATTATTAACTGGTTGTGTATCTTCGAGCGTAAGTTTATGTTTAATTCAACAGTGGCGAGCGTGTGATGGGTCTTGTGCACTCTGGCGCGGCGGGCAGCGTGGTGCGCGCACATTCGGAACTACTATGGCCCGTTCCGGCGCATTGGAGCCTTGAGGACGCTGCCACCGTACCGCTCGCCTATGTACATGCACTCTACTGTCTCGTGAGTATAACATACATACAAGTGCAGGCAGTCGGCACTGCTGTTATGTTTTAAACAGATGTTGATATTATTTAATAACTTATATTTAATATTAAATTGCTACTTCAAGATTAATAAAGTCCAAAACCCAATCATAATCATAATTTTAAGCGTTACCAGAAAAGGCACTGGAGCTTTAATTTATGCAGTCTTTCTTGTTCTGTTTTGTAAGGTAAGAGATATTTGGAGATCATTTATTTTGGTCCAAATTCAAAAGTGCCGGCCAAGAAAAAAAAAATGCTAGTCTGTTAGAGCTTGACCCCTTGAGCATTTTTTATTATTGTACCAAAACTGTAGGTAGGACCATTGCCCTTGGTTTTATTTAAGTTTAAAAAAATAATTTTGCGTACATTTTCGGTAACATGAATTGTAAAAACAAAAGTTAGATCTTGAATTGACACTTCCATATAGCTGCTGTTTACCACCACACAACGTGGCGACCTCCCCTCCCCTATCCAATGAACGTTCGCCTCACCTCAAACATCTTATCTATTACTTTAGTAGATACCAAAATCAACGCGTGTGATAGTGTATCACTCCTATCCCAATTGATCACGAACGGGAAGACCAAAATCTACCATGTTGCCTCAGCTAGATTCCATCCCCGATTTCTTGAATCTCAGTTGCTGACACGACCGCAGCGTTCGATTCACTTATGGACCACGTACGATCCGTCCTGAACGATTGTTCAGGGGAGTTCACAGTGACTGAAGACCGTCGCTAGAAACTCTTGGACGATGTATCGGGTCTGAAAACCGAAAAGAATGCAGCGTTCCGCGTGCTGGAATAAAATGTGACCTAGAACCCCACCTCGCCTTCTAGCGCCTTCAAAAGAAGTAGAGGCTTCTATGTCTGTTCTTATTCGCCCTATAAGAGTATCGCTACCGATAACTCTGACAAAGCGAAATACTTAACTAACAGCCTACAGTTCCAATGTTCCCCTAACCAATAGAAAAAACCCACCTCAACATGATAGACGCTAAAGTTGAACGTAGGGCTTCATTAGCACTCATCGAAGATCCCAATGATTCTTTGTCCCCCGTCATCCCGAGGAAGTGGAGAATATCATCAAAAGGCTCCAGCCCTGGAAAGACTTCGGCTTTGACGCTATCAACACCGTGTTTAAACTCTTCCTATCCCAACTCATAACACTAATGACCGTCATCTTCAATGGTGCATTAAGAAATAATATGTTCCTCCAAGTGTGGCAAAAGGTAAATGATATCGGTATTCGTAAAACCATGCAAGTCCAAGTCAACTCTGACCCTTTCAGCTACCTTCCCATCAGTCCATTCAATGTTCTCGGTAAAATCTAAGAGAGGCTTATTTACAAGCAGCGCAGAGTTTATGCTGAAGTTAAGAGTGTTATTCCCAACGGTAGTTTGGTTTCCGAATCGAACACTAGGGCATCCAACAAGTCTAGCGAATTGTTGAACACCAAAGCGCTGGTTTGTAGCATAACACGATGACGGGCATCTAGTTTTTTGACTTAGCGAAAGCTTTTGACAAAGTGTGACATAGTGGTTTATCATTTAAGCTATATCAACTCGGTGTGCCAGATTGTCTAGTACTCATCTTGCGAAACTTTATGTTGAATCGTACCTTCCACTATCACATCTACCGTCTGGTAGCGCTCCCTCTATGTGATAGTGGGGAGATCCCCAGCCATACGAGCAGGAGTTCTTCAAGGCTCTCTCTCTGATCACCATGTATACCAATCCGATCCCTTAGGAGAGGAGAGTTAAATATCTCGGTGCGATCCTAGATCAGCATTTGACCTTTGCTGAGTACATAAAGCAAACTTGTACGCGTGCCGCATTCGCACAAAGCAGGCTCCACTACATCCTGCCAACCCGTAGGTATGGTCGAATTCTTAATACGCTTATTCTGTCTTCGCACACGCAAAGCCCCGTCATGTCCATAGAAGGCAAATGCTTTAAAGTGATTCCTAAAAATCCGTGGAGCCTCCTATCATATCTGAAATGAGAGTTCATTTAGATCACAAAATGGGGATTTTCTGGGGAGATCACAAAATCCATGTGATCCCATCATCCAGCCGTTCAATAAACGCTTTCCAAGCATTTCTTTGCCATGATGCTGTAAGACACCGCAACCCTGCCTTGCGATACTGACCCTCCACTCATTTCCGGAATTCGTCGTCATATGCTTTTGGGATTGGTAAATATTCTGGTAGTTTTTAGAGGATAACTATATGGGTAGGTACTTGTTATGACTTTTCTAAACCATTAAAGCATTGAGCATTGGATATACATTGCATTGCATTGGTATTTTAAGTCTTTAAAAATCTCAATAAATACAAATAAAACAAAAAAATAATAATAATAACGCAATGAAGACACAACTACAGAAGCTAAATATTTTTTTTTTTTTTGCTTTTTTTTAATATTGTCCTTCATATGTAGGATATTTCATTTTTGGAGGATGTATTTCTTTAAAAACCAATAATTTTTGAACTCAAATAAAACCGAGGCTAATGGTCCCACAGCGTTGTTGGCATAATAAAAAAATGTTCGTAAAGACAACTTCTAACAGAATATTGCATTTTTTTTCTTTGTGGCACTTTCAAATTTGGACCAAAAATGTATGGACCGTGGGTGATCTCCTTTCGTCACTTTAAGTATACCACTACAAGTATCCTTATCTTTTCATAAACTGCTTCAATTAGATAATCAAGGGGAGAATATTACCTAACAACGATGTGCTGGTGCATGGAGGCGCTGGCGCATTGGGACAGGCAGCCATTGCCATTGCAATTGCGTACGGATGCACAGTGTTCACCACAGTCAGCGATTCTCGGAAAAAAAAGTTTTTGCAGAAACTGTACCCTGAGTTAAAAGGTAATTCAGTCATTCGTTTGATCTCGATGCATAAGATCACGTTAACTTTGCCAACTAGTAAAGATTGCAAGTAGTAATAGATATAGTTCGAAATATATATCGGTTTACAGTATAGTTTTGCAACGATTTATATCGATATGCCTTTCGAACCGTTAAAAACTGCTGGTAGATTCCTTTACCGCCAACCGTCCGGTAACCATCCGGACCAAGCCCAGGTCGTCAACGGCGCGCACTGTTCCCGCGCGCCTCAAGGAGTTGTCAGCAAACTGTAGAGACCCAGCCTGCTAGCTGCAGGCAGGCCGGGTCGAAGCCTACTGGGGCCAAGGATTTGCTTCCGAAAGGAAAGCCCGGCCCTGGTATCTAAGGCCACGAAGGAACGGGGTGGGTTTTTAGTCAGTAAGAGTCTGACACTATCTCCCGCTCCGCCCAAGGGCGGGAGATGTCATTGGATGATTTTACCCACCACCAAAAAAAAAAAAAAGTCCTTTACCGCCAGTATCGATTTAAGCTTCGATTATACCATTCTTTTATAACAACTTAATAAGCGAGAAAATATTGCTGTGTCATGATTTAATGGTGTTTAAACTTTTTGCTTGCTTAATACTAACATTTTTTTTTTCAGATGAACAAATCGGGTTTTCCCGCGACAGTAGTTTTCTAGATAATGTTTTAATGGCAACAAATGGAAAAGGTTGTGAAGTTGTCCTGAGTGGCGTTAAAGGGCAATTCAAAAATGTAAGTGTTATATTTACTAGTGTTACACACAATGTTAGTTTTATCCTTTTTTTTATCTTAAGTGTCTACATGTTGTTTCTGCATTGTGTTGGAATCTTATTGTTTGGATATGGTTTTCAAATGACAATGACACTTGTGTGTGACAGCTGATATTTTAAAGTTAGAAATAACTGTCGTCTAGATGGCGTTAGTTTTGATATCTATTTGTTTTGTCAAATGACGATTTTACATTTAAAGTGATGCATTAAATAATTCTTGAACTTTATGTGACATTAAATCAAATGTTTCGGATATTTATATTTTTGTAAGGATTTTTCTGGGTGTCTTTATACATACACTGACTTGAATAAATAGTTAACTGTTTCTGCCAAGATGGCGGTAGATCCGGTCCTCACTTTTATTAATAGTGGGTGCTCGCACCCACTAGAGTAGTCGGTTGACGATTTTAGAAAGGGTAAGTCAAGGAAATAAAAGTGCTGTGTGGATAAATTCAGTAATGTTGAATTAGTGATCCAACAATTGTGTGTGTCTATATGTGTCAAATAAAATATTTTTCTTTCTTTCTCTTCTTTCACCCTGGCTCTGTATGGGTGCAATTTAATAAATTTGGTCTGACCGTAGTAAAAACAAAAAAAAAACATGCCAAGTCGGTCGAGCTAAAATTATCAACTTTATAAGTGTGATACGGATTTCCCTATTTTTTCCTTTATGGTATTACAGTGTACAAAACGAAAAAAAAAGAATTATTCAAATCGAACAGCAATAGATTTTTATATAGGTCTTTGGTTACTACTCCGTTTCTATTGTTCGTAAGTCTTCGATAAATCGACTATCCAATACTAAACAAAAAAATACTGTAAACCAGTAGCTTCTGCGATTAGCAGGTTCAAACAAAAAAAACTCTTTAAAATAAAAAAAGAGTAAGAATAAAAAAAATAGTATTCATTTTAGTTCTGTAATTTATTTTTTCAGACCTCACTAAAATGCTTAGCGTTTTCTGGAATATTCGTCGATACAGTTCAACTTCAGGATGGTGAAGAATACGAATTAGGAATGTTTTTCATGACTAAACAGAGGTCGTATGTCACAACCGACTTGTCATCTCTATTCACGCAACAAAAATATGACGAAATGAAATATCTGCAAATGCTGATGACCGAGGGTATAGTTCGCGGCTACGTGCGTCCCCTGACACGCGTATCGTACGCGCCGAAGGACGTTGCGCGCGCTTTCCAACTGCTCGCGACTAGCAGGCATCGTGGCAGAGTGCTACTGAGGATGCAAGACTCTGTGCTCAACGTGTACCCCAGGTAATGTGTTGGCATTGTTACACTGGGGCTCCACATTCTGGTATCTGAACCCTTTTAATGAAATCGGACATCCAAATCGATAATGTTCACTTTCTTTGGTAGCTGATCAAAATAATTTGGTCATTTGGTATACCTATTATAATATTGCATTCATGACACATATTTTGCAAGAATATTGTGTAAAATTGAGTTGTTTTCTGTTTTAGAATAATATGCAGTTCTGATGAGAGTCATTTAATGTTCTGGGATAACGGCGCTCTTGGAGTTCAATTAGCTGACAAATTAGTACAACGCGGAGCTAAAAAAATATATATTTGCTCTTCAATTTTCAATCAGTATCAACATTATAAAATAAGGTAACATATATACTTAAATCTATCACAAACATTTGATCAAGATATTTGAAACATCTTTTTTTTTCTTTTCAAGATCTTGGCAAAAATTTGGCGTCAAAGTGGTAGCTGTAGAAAAAAATATTGATGCAAAGAATACAATTTCTGCTGTAATTAACGATGCTAGTAGACTTGGAATAATTGAAGGCATTTGCATAGCGATAACCAATGTATCTGACAATAAACACGAGAAAAAGCTGTCAACATTTATAAATTCTTTAGATGATGCATCAAGATCTCTATGTCGTGACCTGAAGTAAGTACTGATTTTGTTTTTTTTTTTTATTATTCCAAACGACTGCTTTATGTTTTTTAGGCTAAGAACTCACGAAGCGGTTTTCAACCGCGGCCGCCGCGCATGCGGGCCCGCAGCTTCTGTAGAATGCAGATATTATAAAAATAATAATGTTCTTTATTGCGCGTAACAATGTGACTCATTCAGTGTTAGTAACAGTAAAAAATAAAAATAAACTTATAACTATGTAAAAAATTTGAGCGTCTTCAAATTAGCCGCAAAGTGACGCGCTGCTTTGTTAATCCATACAAATTAAAAACGCGTGACTGCAGCGCGACAGCCGCGACTGCGGCCGCGCACCAGTTCATCAATCGACTAGTGATGTTTCGCACTTAGTTTTTGTTCAAATCTAAACATGAACGAAAATCAGGTTAAAGAATTTATCGATGAAATGGAGAGTGGTCCATTAGTCATTTCTTGACTTACACAAAATAACAGTAACGATTTCTTAGGTTTCTTATTTTTTCCAAAACCTTGTTTCGCTTTTAATAGTAAAGAGCGTCTTCAAAGGATGATGTCAGGGTTTCTATGAAATCTGAGTCCACCTTCCAATAGCTATGTTTGTTACATCGTTGGATAAGCAATTTTGAGCTGAATAACAGTTACTAGGTATGGCACCAAGTTCCAAATTATAATCCATTCAGAGTTATTCAAATGCTTCTTTTTTTTACAAATGTGATTAAATGAAGCCGGTTTTTTCAGTCGCGCGACGGCTGCGTAACCGCACAAAACTGCGGTCTCATGATAGAAATAAAGCAGTGGTTTCCTCTACCGCGGCGGGCGCGGTTTAAAACCGTTTTGTGAGTTGTTAGCCTTGTCAATGATGTGGCCTAATTTATTTTGATCTAGGTACTAAAGTTTTTGTTTGTCTTTCATATGGGTTCGAGTTAATTTGCAATAAAGGTTATTGCAAAATCACAATAGAATCTATTGCTCAATTAGTATTCACTTTGATGAATGTTTCGTAGGTATTTCGCAGTGGTATCAACCGTGACTTCTGTGGGGCAAGATACATGTATATCTAGAGCAAAGTGCGGCTTTACAGCAACGTGCTTGGACCTGTCTGGTTTGAGCAAAGTAAGTTAATTTATAATGATTAGTGGTCGAGAGGTCCCCTTGCGCGCAGATTCGTTACCTCTGTACAACTTAAATTACCTTAGAAAACACTTAAGCGATGTACTGTTTAGTACGCGGCAAATAAGTTGAACCATTTGCTGTGGTTGCACGTGGCCCCCACTTCGATTGGGACCCGACATAGATATCCGGAGATATGCCTTCATTGCAAAGTAATAAGAAATCCTTGCGCAACCGCTTATCTCCCACCAAAATAATTACAACATTCATAAATAGTGTATTTACGACACACACTCAAAATTTGTACACGCACACTAAGAAGAAAGCAGCTACACTAAATCAATTTCTAATAGCACACATAAATAGAATGGGCGGGGCATTCGCTTGTAAGCACAGAAACATTCAATGCACACGCAGGCAATTAGAGCATCGAACCGATTGTCGATAATTGTTATCGATATTTAATTTCAGCATATTCTTGTAATATAATTACTTCGTCTAATTTTCTTTTAATAATTTCTTTTTTATATACTTATCCGAAAAGTGAGTAATGATTATAAAATAAAATAGGAATTAGTTTTTTTATATCGTATTACCGGTTCAAGGGAACGTTCTCTGTTAAATATCATGCTGTTAATATTAAACAATATATTACTTTAATCTTAACTATATGATTTTAATCTTATGTGACTACCTACATTCCGAGTTGGTTTAAACATTTAGGTAAATTTTATACACGTATTCAAACTCGCTAGCGTTAACATAAATTTCTATGGAATCAAAATAGCGTCATCTAGCAAACTCGTTTTCATTTTAAACAAATTGTAGGTAGTTGATGCTGACAGGATCGAATTCGTTATGATGAAATAACTCACACTAACTACTCAAAATAAATACATCTAACAAAAAAATACTGGTCAAGTGTGAATCCGACTCGCGCACCAAGGATTCCGTATAAATTTACCTATGTAAATGGTTCAATTCCAAAATTTCTCAAAGACTTTTCCGAATCGCAAAAAAAGATATTTTTTTCATCACAAATCTTTGCTGGAAGTGAGTTACACAGTCGTACTGCATGAAAACAGAAGGAGTTGGAATAGAAATTATATTATTATAAGTTGGAGAATTATATCAAGATAAAAATGCTTGGATCAATGCTGGTCCAGCTCCACTACAACTAGGGCGTACGAAAACACCAAATACCCAGATTTAAAAAAATAATGATTTAATAGTTTTGCATAGCGAACATAAACTATTGTAACTTTTGACCAAAAATAAATAACTGTATAAAATTATACTTGTTTATCGTGCTACTTATCATATTGTACTATAATTTTTGATCATCTCAATCTTTAGATATAATGTCAATTTAAGTTCACGGGTATTGAAATAACAATACCTTAATTTCGTTCAAAAAACATTTATTCAATAACTAATTTAACTCTTACTATACGTAATACGACAATATTCATAGAAATGTAAAAAAATATATTGAACTGCGAATAATACGCATATCGATAAAATCAGCCTCACGCACTCGATTGCACCTCTCTAAATCTTGAACGGTCATTGCGGTCATTGCGTTCGGGAAGATTCGGGCTAGTTTGGTCTAGTTCGTGTCGTTCCGAACTTGAGTTCGTGAAATATTTAAAAATTGATTTAAAATATAAAACAGTGACTTAATTGTTTAATTACCGGTGGCAGGATACGCCATTTGTCTTCAGGTTGATGATATGTGACCTATTTTTGAATATAATTACTGCACAACTCGGCATTTTGGTTTTTTACGCATCAGTAGTACCCTGTAAGCAATTGCAAAGCGAATGAATGAAGCGTACAGCCGTTGTTCGATTATAAGGGTCGTTTGCCCAGATCGAGGCGCCACGTGCCACGCCCCCAAGGCATATCCCTCGATATCCGTGGGACCCGAAAATCAGTTACTGCGCATTCAATGTCGACCGACATGATGGTTCGACTTGTGTGACGAGGATTATAAACGATTTTCAGATCTCAGTCGAAGCGCCGCTGCGCGTAACGGTGTAGGGTGGTTCAACTTATTTGCCGCGTAGGTACTATCCTATCGGGTGTTCGAAATTGATCTGCCAAAAGATCTCTATGTCTTCGTTTTTCTGAACGATTTGAAAACGTAATTTTTGGAATTTGAGTAGATAAAAACGTACGATAATGTAAAAGAAGCGCGCGATGGGAATTTGTGTCTGCTATTTTTGACTGGGTAGGCAGGTATTATAATAATAATAATTTTATTTATTTAAAGACAACATGGACCCGATGATTAGTTAAAAAACTTATCAACTAATATAGATTTTGGTGGTGTTATTTTTTAAGTTGATTTCATACTGGATTGATAAATAAAGGATACGTTCCGTAAACAACGAACAAATTCAATCAAATTGTTTGGAAAATTTTGAAAATGTTATTTAAAGCAGTTTAAAATAAATTGTTATTCTATGACGCAGAATTACATTCGAATTTTGAATTACATTCGCATTGCATAACTTAGCAGTTATGCAGGAATTAAATTAGAATGTAAATCACTACTCATTTTGCTTGATTGATATACGCGTAAAACGATAAATTACATGCATGTGTATTATGTTTATTTGTAAGGCAAGTTCACATGACTTGGCGGAGGCAGTGGAGAGAGCTCTGTGCAGCAGCTCGCCTGTACTGCTAGCGCAGCCAGCGCAGACGCCCACGCCTGAAATGTTTAAGCAAATCACTGAACTGGCCGGTAAGAAAGTTAATTTCATCTATCGAATACGTAATAAGTCTCGCTGCCGCAAGCGCGACTACTGATTGTGGAGTGCTAGATTCCATTCCCAAGTTGGGATAAAAGTGTTATTAGGATTTTTCTATTAAGAATTTCTTTGGACAACCCAAAGTTTGGAAGTTGGTGGTCCGCTGTGTTGTGGAGCCGTTGCTCCTACTCGAGATACCTTTTTTCGAAACAGCAGTAAAAAATATAATCATAGGATAAAAGCCAGATGATCTCTTTGTGAATGCGACCCAGAAGTTTTCAGGACATAAGTATTTCATTTTTCTGAATTGATCCTGTACGTGTACAAAAATAAAAAACGGTAATTTAAAAAACTCAAAAACCCGACTGCTTTTCTGAGCATTCATGAAAAAGCCCTAAAACAAGACAATCTGGCAGTCGGGACCCATTCTAGAATTGAGAGCACATACCTATATTACATTGCAGATTACTCCAATCTATTGACTAGACGGCTGACTTTCTAGAATGGGTCCCGACTGCCAGATTGTCTTGTTTTAGGGCTTTTTCATGAATGCTCAGAAAAGCAGTCGGGTTTTTGAGTTTTTTAAATTACCGTTTTTTATTTTTTATTTTTTTAGTTTTATTTTATTACGATATCACTTTCAAAGTAATTACGAATCTAAAGACACCTCTCAAACTAAAATCCATCGAGCCGTTCAGGTCGCAGAGCGTGCCAAACATTTGAATTTGGCGCTAAAAATCCGCCATTTTGTTTTTTTTTTTATTTTGATATACCCAGTGTCACTCTCACAGTAAATACGAATCTAACGACACCTCTCAAGCTAAAATCCATCGAGCCGTTCAGGCTGCAGAGCGTGCCAAACAATTATACGTACATACATACTTACATACAACATACATACTCTCAAAAAACATAACCCTCCTTCTGGCGCAGTCGGGTAAAAAGATTGACTAATTTGTATAAAAATGAACGCTACTATAGTACGCGGCAAATAAGTTGAACCATTTGCAATGGTTACGTGCAGCGCCTCATTTCGATTGAGATCCGAAAATCAGTTATTATCCTTGTCGCACAAGTAGAACTATCATGGCTGTCGACCTTGAATGCGCAGTAACCGATTTTCGGGTTTCAATCGATGTGGGGGGTTGCACGTAACCACAGCAAATGGTTCAAGTTATTTACAGCATACTATACCTCGTTTGTCCAATTTTCTCGTGAGTGATTTTGAACATTCTATCTAGCTCTCATCTGCGGTCAAACAAAGTAATACTGGGTTTTATGACATGATATTGCAATGTACGTGTTACAGTATACTAGCCAGTGGTGCTATTCTCTAAGAAAACGCAGCGCTGCCTCAACGACGAACGCCCAAATAGGATACATTGGATTGTCAACCTAGTGAACCTATACATTGGATTATTAATCCAATGTATCCTATTTGGATGTTCGACGTTGCGGCAGCGATGCGTTTTCTTAGAGAATAGCACCACTGGAGTCTACGTTTGCTTGAAAATAGTGTCATTATTACATGGGACTTAAACACGACTGGCCAAAATGACATGCGTGTAGATGTACCTTATCACCTCAGTCAGGTAGTATACCTATATAACAATTATAATGTAACACTGTTTAATATTTATCTTGCAGAAATAAGTATCCCACCAAACCCAAATCTCGACACAACCCTGCAACAGTTGGGGATGGCAGATGGAAAAGTACCAATAATTTCTTCTTTCCTGAATATCGCTTATAACATTTCTTTGGAGCCAGAGTCAATACTTAACCTGACTTTGAATAAGTAAGTTTTGAAGAATTTGGAAATACTGAGAATGGGCTACTTGACTAATTTTTTTCATTTTATCAAAAATCGTAAAAAATATAATTTTTTAAATCAGTTCCAAATTAATTAAACTAGAAACCTTTCAAATGTGTTGTGAAGGGAAAACAGCCAAGTACTTAACAGAAAAACACTGCTCAAACTAAAATATGATGTCACTATCATTAGGTACGTCATGCCCCAAGACATTTTATATATTCATATCACAATAATTGTACGCTATATGTACTGAATTAGTACATATATAAAAAAAAGTACCTTTAATAAGTAAATAAGTACAAGCAAATGAATTATAGCTTATTGTAGAGCATCTCCCCAGCAGTTCCAAGTAAAATTTGAGCTGGGGAGCATAATTTCATAATTTAAATATGTTCATAAGAGATAACGAAATGTCCTCACCTCGGCCTCTTTCTGATTTCTAATTATTTAAAAAGTTAATTGCTGCTTAAGGTAATAACCTATTTTGATACTAATGTCAAGAAAAGATTTATTTATAATGTTATTTGTTGTAAGTATACTTTACAATATTGTGCCAGGAAAATACTCAATTATTATAGTTCACACATATGTTCAGACTTAACATATTTTTTGCTGTCCTAATAAGGTGCTTTACAAACATGTTTTAAATTGTTGCAGTTAAGTTTCAAATAGGTACTAGTTGTTATTTTTTAGATACATATTGTCAAAAAAATGTAAGGTAAAGGTTTTTTTTTTAATTTTCATTGTAGGTTATACGAACTGGTAGATTATGCAACGGATATAGTTCCAAATAATGTCTCTGGATTGGCATTATTCTTTTCCACCGTACCAAATGACGAACTTCTCGCCACTAATGACACAGTTATGGTACCAACTCTTTACAAAAACATCACTTTGGTGAGTATAAACTCAAATTTTTATTTTAGTCTTAACTATTCCTATAGTATACACTCTATACTGTTATAATCTAAAAACAATAGGCTAATTCACTGCGTTAGAAATTAAAAAAAAATCTTATTTATTTTTATCGTTTTTGTAAGAATATATTATATCTACATATTTTCTATTCATCACATCTCAATTTCCTTGCTTGAAAATGTACCAAAATATACTAAAATTTAAGAAACCAAACATAATTTAAAGAAATGTAATCAAATTGACCAGTTTTATTATCATTAATCATTTTTTTTCGTTTATCATCAAGTATCAAAACACAAAAAAAACTCAACCCAAGCCCAGAATATCTTTAACTTTTTCATTAGTAGGTACTTTGAAGGATCTTCTTGTTTTAAACGGCAACACCAATCGCCTATCATAGTTATGCTCTAAAGGCTTTGAAATCAATCTTCAAGCTTCTATAAATCTTGGTGAAACCTCTCTCTGTGCTCCTTACTGACTGCACTGAATAAAAAAAGTGCGAATAAATAAAGTGAATTTTTAACGACTTTCTACAACCTAACTTTTCGTATGCACTTCTCACTTTTTGGAAACATATTTTGTATTGTATATATTAACAAACGCAATACCTACTTACGAGTATTTGGTGCATTTTCAAATAAATATGTACTAAAATAATCGCGATTATCAAATAAAAAAGATTTGTTAACAAAACGAAACAATAAAAAAAGTATATCTAGGTAATACATCGAAAATTTCAATTATTTCTTGTGTGCCTTATGTGAGGGTAGTTGAAATAATGATTGGCATGTGCCTCGAAAACTAGACCCGATAGATATATCATACGTTTGGAACTCTTTATCTGTGACTTTTTACTTCAGCTTAAGCGGGTGCTAAAATGGTGTAACGTAGTGTTATGCTTATGCTTAAAATATTCAATCGGCAAAGTGAGGCCGATTACGCAGATCAGATGCACCAAACGTACATTTGAGATTTGTAATTTAAAGGTGTAAATTAAATTAATGATAATATAAGTATTGTGTTCGAAAATAGATTTTACAAATGTTTTTTCGCTTATTACACAGTCTAGCGGCGAGTTTAACGTAGACAAGAGATACATGTACATAATACCGGGTATGGAAGGCCATCATCAGAGGTTCGAAGTGCTGTGCGAGCACCTCAAGTTACCGGCGTTAGTGCTGCAGCCAGGAATCGACCGCCCCAACGAAACCGTGCAGGAAGCTGCTCAGAGACTTGCACAAGTAAAGCATTATTCTTATTTTTTAACAGTAAAAGATTAATGATTTAATAGTTATGTGAATATACTGGATGATACAAGCATAGTAGGTTTACCGGCAATATTCTGGAGGAGGTCCATCATTAACCGATATCTTTTGGTGTTATAATAAATATGAAAAAAAAACAAGCTAGGAGCTAGTATACTCGTACACTACGCTAAACATTGATTGATAATCTGAAATGTTACTATTTTACTGTTTGCAGATGCTTACTACCAAACTCCGTATTCAAAATAACTTCTATTTACTGGGCTACGAGACTGGAGTGTTCGTTGCTCTCGAACTGGCCGCAATACTCGAAGATTATGGTAAACAGTCGTGTAAAATAGTTGATTATTGTATTTACGTTATCAGAAACAAGATTTTATAAATAGATACTTTTTTTTTTAGGTTTGACAGGGACAGTTTTTTGCGTCGGCGGTTCACCAGACGAGTTGACAGAAATTATCGAAGATCAATTACGTGATATTAACACAGAAGAACAGCTTCAAGACTCCGTAATTCGACACATGTCTAAGTTGCTTATTGGTGAAGATATAGCTGGCTTGGACGACGTGTTAAAAAATTGTACCACTTGGTCGCAAAAAGTAGACGCATGTGTGCGTATTATATTGGGACGTTTAAAACACTCGGCACAGTACGCTTCTGGAATTATAAAAGCTGCTTTGACGAACATCAAGCGCTCGCGCAGCTATTCAGCTCCAGCCCACGCATTACGTTCTCAGCTGGTGCTGCTGCGCGCCGAGTCTACAAATGTTACGTCAGCTGCGCAAAAACTGCAGAGTTACTCACAACGCCCGGTCGCCGTACACCAGCTACGCACACCTCTGTTTTTCATCTGCAACGATATGGAATGTCAAGCCATCGTTAACCGTTATCTAGACACTGAAATAAAATCAGAATTCGAAACGATGAACCTGTGCGATACTTACATTTTTGCCATGTATAAATAAAAAAGATGTGACCGGTTTTAACAAATTTAGTCAACGGTCTACTTGGGTTGGATTGTGATTATTTTGGTTTTATTTTAATTTAAAATACATACTTACAAAAAAAACTGTCGTTGGTTTTATTTACAAAAAATCCAGTAAATCACAATGGATACATTGAACCATTCGTACACTGAGAAAACATTTGATTTAATTTTACAGTGTCACAAACTCAAACTCAACCGCATTTATTTCAAATAGGCCAGTTACAAGCACTTTTGAATAGTCAAAATGTCGGTGAGTCAAAAAACAGTGAAGCTAAATTGCACGTACCAAAGCGTAGATCTATATAAAGAAGAACGTGCAAGGGCTCCACGGACACTCTTTTTAAATCATATTATGAGTTACATTATACTTCTACTGAGCAAAATGTAGATAAGTAACGAAAAAAAAACTAATTAAAAATAGAAATTGAATTAAGCCACTGGTGCCAAGAGATGACCAGTCTCAACTAAGGGTGCCCGTTCACGAGCATGATGCTTCAGCCCCACTCAGCTCAACCATTTTGAAGGGAAAGAATGACCCAATAACGCGAGCCACCATCAGCGAGACATTTGAGTGATCATGACAAACTCAACTGCTATGCTCGTTTATGTCAAACAAGTCGTAAAATAGTAAAAAAGCTCCATGTCCCTTCACATTTCACATTCACAAAATTTGAAACAAGTGTTTCTACATTGTACAATGCTATTGTTTCCAAATAAAAAAAAAGTATTAAATGATCATAAGCTTCATTAAATAAATAAAATATAAAAACCAGCTTGGTTGAAGACTCTCTTTTTTGAACTCAGGTCCGGAGTTTTGCGGTCACGAGCGTCAATCCAGGTGAGAAGCACCGAAAGCTTACGCTCTTCAGCTTGAACGCAATCGGCGTTGGACCGAGAGAATGAGTGAACTGAGCCTGCGATGGGTACGTTGCTATAAGGGATAATATACTCCACATTGAACACAGCGTCCGCTCAGCTCGACGGACTTTCAGAAAAGAAGCAGACCTGCTGCCAAGGATAAGACGCAAAAAAGTGTCGCATCTTATCCCAATCTGCTGACTTGTAACGCCACATTCGCCGCTCGCCGCGAGAGTCGTAGTCTGGCGTTTTTTAGAATTTTATGATGTCATTTTATACAAGTTAAAAATCGTATATTTTCAAAGGGAGCCCCTTAAGGTGTCCGTCCCCCTTTCTCTTATCATCAACGGCGCGGATGGTACCTATACAAATCTTTTTGTAGGTAATGATGAGAATATTAAACAGAATCGAGTATTCTTAACCCCACACTTGTTTACTTACATAATAACGACAATGCCACCACAATTAGTAACTTACCAAAAATGGAGACAAACATGTTTAAAGGTGATATTCTAAAGTGGAGATCAGTTTTCAACGAACGTTGATAAAAATTTAATGATGTCGGTAAACTGTTGTACCTTCACTTGGTTTTTGAAGGTGACGCGAAACCGACCATTGACGGGTTGGACAACCGACAAATACTATAGAATTAAATAAGCAGATAGCACTTTATAGAATTAGATCAGTAGAATCTAGTCAGATCTAAGATGGTAGCCACGTTCTTGTAAAATACCTTAATTTGATGTTTTTTGGAGGAAATGTTAAATGGCATGTCAAATTGAGTGTACGCAAAGAATAAAAAATAAAGTTTTTTTTTGTGTTTGAAGAACATTTAGAGATAAACAGAACAAAGTGTGAAGTCCCACACTGTTGAAGGGAGATAATTTCCCGACCAGACGGGAGCTGTGTATCTGATCCGGGCAACTGCCCGATCGATAATTTCGGGCTGTTGTTAAAATTTAAATCGCGTGGAGAACTAATTGCGCTATTCAGGAATTCATATATTTAGTTCTTATGTGTTGCCATAGATGTCGCAACAAACCGATAGATTGATGCTAAAGAACATTCAGGTTAATCGTTGTTTTGTGCAAGGTTTAATTTCAAGTCAAGGCGTGGAGAAAATTTAATACGAGCTACGGATTTGTTTGTTGATTGCATGCTTATGCAGTAGTGATTCATTTAAGCGGTACTTTGCACCATAAATATTGTCAGTCTTTTTATTGGCAAGTCTATACAAACATCGTAAGAGAACAAAAACGACTTACAGACCCGCAAGATTAGAATTGCTGGAAGTTCTTATCAGATGTAGTCTTGTAGATTATGTGATAAAACTTTTACGATTAAAATCAACAAAGATTTTGTGGACTAATAGTGAAATAGTTATAAGCCGATTCAAACCAGATAAATTTTTGACAATTCACGGTACGATGAATCAATGAAATAAAACAGAACAAGACTGTACAAATCAGATATATGTGCTAACTGAATTAAATGCATTTGTTGTAGGCACAATAGATGGCCTGAGGTGTTGACTTTTTAACGAGTAACTCAAATCAGTGGTTCATAATAATATAGATACTCAACTTTAATTCGCTGGGGAGGGTCTTTCGAATACAACACTTTTTGATGATAACAGACAAGTCAAAACATACCAACACCGATGACAGATGATAGCAGATGATTCAGACGACCAAAAAAAGAGTAAAGTAATAGACATTCAGGCTTAATAGTTTTATAGAGAAGTCAGAGATTCAGAGTCAGAGATTCAGAGTCAGAGATTCAGAGTCAGAGATTCAGAGTCAGAGATTCAGAGTCAGAGATTCAGAGTCAGAGATTCAGAGTCAGAGATTCAGAGTCGGAGATTCAGAGTCAGAGATTCAGAGTCAGAGATTCAGAGTCAGAGATTCAGAGTCAGAGATTCAGAGTCAGAGATTCAGAGTCAGAGATTCAGAGTCAGAGATTCAGAGTCAGAGATTCAGAGTTAGAGATTCAGATTCAGAGTCAGAGGTCAGATTCAGAGTCAGAGGTCAGATTCAGAGTCAGAGGTCAGAGTCAGAGGTCAGATTCAGAGTCAGAGGTCAGATTCAGAGTCAGAGGTCAGATTCAGAGTCAGAGGTCAGATTCAGAGGTCAGATTCAGAGTCAGAGGTCAGATTCAGAGTCAGAGGTCAGATTCAGAGTTAGAGGTCAGATTCAGAGTCAGAGGTCAGATTCAGAGTCAGAGGTCAGATTCAGAGTCAGAGGTCAGATTCAGAGTCGGAGGTCAGATTCAGTCACAAGTCAGATTCAGAGTCAGAAGTCAGAGTTAGAAGACGAAAGTTTCGAAGTACGCCGATAGTTGTATTCATTTATCCTGGTAATCAGAACTGATAACCTGTAATTTTGTTATATTCTCAATTATCTTCTTCCTTGGGCGGGAGTGTCGCGAATGCGAAGTCGTATATATTTTTTAGCCCTTTAAGCCATGTATGAATAGTTCATTAATTTACCATTAGAATGCAGGTGCAACACAATTTAGTGCTTTTGTAGTGTTTGGCCGCATATGTGTCGATTCGGTGGGTAGTCATATAGCGTAGAGGCCGTGCTATAGGTACCCTCAGATAATGATTAGTTAGGACGTGGCGTGATATAGGAGAAGAGGGGATAGCGCGCCGTGGTGGTCAGCGAGGGAGCGCGCCAGCGTCACTTGGACCCGAGGGTCGGAACTAGCAGTATATCGGTGAGCGACCTTGTTATTTCCCAGTGCATGTGTAGGTATTTATCCAGATTGACCAAATATTCATTGTGCCTATATTGTTTTCCAATATTGTGTGTGTATTGTTCTAACAGCGATCAGATTCAGAAATGATACTAAATCAGACCAGTTCTCAGTTGTGAGGCTCGGGGTGGCTGTAAGGGGAGGTTGGAGGCCACTTTGGGGGGTAACACCCCCGATATCATTGCGATGATAAATTCAGTAACGGTTATTCAGTAAAAATCAGTTTACGTAATACAGCGGTCGATAGATTACAATGTTATCGTACCTAGGCTAATCAGATATTCGTCATTGAAGCGTAATTGACGACACATATCCGGGAATTACACCTTGACCCCAGAAAACACCTTCAAGATGTCTACAGCTTGAACGGGAAGACTGTTTTGAATGCTTATTTTTGTGATATCTATGATATTACTACATGAGTATACTTTGTAAAAGAACTTCAGACAATTTTCCAATTATTATCTTACTGGAAACTAGAGAAGTACCTATATGGTGCACAAATCAATTGCTAAATCATTTTGATGTAGCCGAGAGGCACATTTTGCTGGTGTGCACCTGATGCAGAAATGCCCAAAAAACTTTTTATTTTTCTTTTAAACTGTACTGTACTGTTTTTGGCCTATATTATAAACACTTTTTTTCGTTTAAGATTAATATAATGAATTATATTCCATGAAACAGACAACACTTCTTCGATACAGTTCATTTTTCTTTAAAAGAATGAATGGTTAAGGATAAATTAATAGTGTCGTTAATTTTTCATTCTTGTGTCGAACTGTTTATGTAGGTATTTTTATTATTGTTTAGGTGTGGTGGAGTTACTCTGAGAAATATTAAATACCACAACCTGCCTCCTGTTAGTCAAGACAGCAATAGAGTGAAGCTAGTCACATCACCAGCACATAATAGCAGCGCTAACGTAAGTGGTTTCTTTTTAGTTTTGTTCAGTTCTTGCTAAAATTACTGACCACAATTCCTGTTATTTCAGAATCGTTGTACACTTTTGTATGTAACAAAGTACGAGAACAAGTCTCAGTGAATTCTTGTGGTGGGAAATCACATAGCTTTTTTCTCACTGAGCAGTTTAAGCAGGCTTTGACCTTAGCGGTCCCCGTTGAGAAATTTTCTATGACCTTTAGCAAAAAAAAATCTTCACCTAAAAACCTAAACTATTTGCTCTATTTTCTAGTACTTAAAATGTATTTTATTACAGATATCCTCAACTGATATGTCGCGAGAAGTAGGCTTAAATAATGCTGTAACACTACAATGTTTGCGACTCGGTGATCTTGATTCCCTGCGCTGGGTAGAGGCTGCTCCATTAAAGCCGTCAGATTTGGCGGTAACGGTATGTATGAAGTAATTTCTTACTGCAAAGTCTTCTACTTTACTTATGATATAAACTACTAGATATGCAAGAGAAAATTCTTCAAGACGAGCAGTGACTATTTTTAACGTATTATGTTCGTTTATCAGTTTTTTCCCCTGTTGTAGTTTTAGAGTCCAAAAGTATAAGTATCCAAAAGTACTCGATTGAATGTTTTTTTCTCCGTAAACATCTGCAGTTTTGCAGTTCCACCTCACTCTGCTGTTCTTATTAATAAATAATAATAATAACCCCGACTGCTAGATTTTAATTCACGAAGTTTTTTAAAATATTTATTTTTGGTTTCCATTTCACATGAATTTTACGACAAAAGTTAACGAAGTTTTAGATATAAAAATATATTATAATTATTAAAAACTTATCAAACCACAATGAACAAAATGAAAATCATAAAGAAGAGTAAAAATGAACCCCGAACAATTTTTTTTTTCATTATTATTAAGAACTAATTTCTTAATAATTAATTACAATCCAGCCTAAAAGACTAATAAGTAATTTAACTCTAACTTATTATTATACAATACAGGTTTTGTTAAAAATAAGAATAGCTTCCTTTAGCACTTTTATAGAAGTCCATAGCACTTTCTTAGAGTCTGATATTGATAAAAACAATTTGTTCATGTGTTATATGCATAGCACAACATTGATCACTATTATACACTAACTTTAAACACTACACTAACTCAAAGGGTTTAGTTCTTTTTAGTCTAAGCACTAGGTCCGTGTTGTCTAACAGGTGGTATAATCCCCGAACAATTGATACAATAATATGTCGTCGACATTAATAAAAATACATAAAAATACATGCCATCCATCAACGACTCGCTATTCAGCTCCGCTTTGCAGCCACCAGACCTCAGGACATCAGTGTCATCAGCGGTAAAATTTGCGTCGATCTCGAGCGATTAATATTTTTCTCCACCAAAGTCGTCTGTACAGTCAGGAAGAGTTCGCGCTTGACCGCTATCTCACCTGATGGAAAGCGACGATGCGGTCGACGATGGAGCGCGCTTACCAAGAAGTAACCTATTCACTCTCGACTTAAAGATTCCCGAATTGTAGCCACCAGGAATCACAGACTCCGGCAGACAATTGCATTGCTTAGCTGTACGCATAATGAACGTGTTCCCAAAACACTTACTGCGTTTAGGTAGGATGTCCACCATGTACCGGTTGCACTTCCGACGTCTGGCTCCCAGGTTGAATGCGACTGGGGCTGCGCTCAAGCGGCTCCTGCCGAACCTAGGGGGTCCAGACGCCTCCTGCCGGAGGCTCTACGCAGGCATCGTTCGGTCCATGGCCCTTTACGGTGCGCCGGTGTGGGCGCCATCGCTACGGAAGCGAGTGGCGGCCCGGCTAACCGCCTGCCAGAGGGTCATGGCCATCCGGATGATCCGCGGATACCGTACGGTGTCCTGCGAAGCGGCGAGCCTCCTTGCTGGCCTACCACCGTGGGATTTGGAGGCAACAGTCCTTGCACACATGCATGACTTACGCGTGGAGATGCAACGTCGGGGCGAAACTCCGCTGCCGCGACAAGTCGCGGCATGGCGGACAGAGCTCCGGCGGGATCTCATGGTGAAATGGCGAGAGCGATTGTCGCAACCTCGTGCTGGGCACGCCACGATCGAGGCGGTAAGGCCCCTCTTTGAGGCGTGGCTGGAAAGGCCCCACGGCGTCGTCACCTTCCGTTTGGCGCAGGTGCTGACCGAACACGGCAAGTTCGGTCCGTACCTGTACAAGATTCGTGCGGAGACGACGCCCGGGTATCGCCACTGTGCGGACCGCCCGGTGGACACGGTGGAGCACACAGTCGAGGTGTGCCCCGCTTGGGAAGAGCAGCGCCGTGTCCTCGTGGGGGCGATTGGCGGCGATCTCTCGCGCCGGGGCTTGGTTCAAGCCATGCTCCGGAGCGAGGAGGAGTGGCAGGCGGTCGCCTCCTTCTGCGAAGCAGTAATGCTAGTAAAGGAGGAGGCCGACCGCCTTAGGCAAAGGCGGACACGCCGCCGCCGCCGCCGGGTTTCCGATCCCAATTTCCGGCCACCGTAGGCGCGGGCTGGCGGACGGTGGGCAATGGGTAGCTCGCTGTCCGTCCGTCCGGTAACAGACCGGTCCGAGCTCAGGTCGTCTACGGCGCGCACCGTTCCCGCGCGCCTCAAGGAGTTGTCAGCAAACTGTAGGGGTCCAGCAGGGCCGAAGCCTACTGGGGCCAAAGGTTATGCGAGAGTGTCACCACGGGCCCCGGGACAAAGGCGAGGAATGGAAAGGTAGGTTTTTAGTCAGTAAAAGTCTGACACTGTTTCCCGCCCCACCCAAGGGCGGGATTCGTCATTGGATGATTTTACCTACCACAAAAAAAAAAAAAAAAAAATTTTTTTTTTTTTACGGTAGGGAATATCATTCAATGACAAATCCCGCCCTTGGGCGGAGCGGGAAATAGTGTCAGACTCTTACTGACTAAAAACCTACCCTGTTCCTTCCCTGCCTTGGTTCCAGGGACCATATCTGGATCACCAATTAGCCTCTTCGCACACCTTTCCACCGAGTCCAAAGCCGCTAGGTGGCATTTTGCAGTAACAGCCCCTATGTGGCTGCAGTACTCCACACATAATTGGACCTGCGCTTTATATAAATTAGAAGCTGATACCGAGTCTCCTAGCAGCTGCCTTGGCTTTGGACTCAATGAACCGCCCAAAGTTTAGGTCGGAGGAAATTTGAGCTCCCAAGAGCTGAAGGCGGTCCATGCACTCCAGTGATACATTGTGAAAAGCAGGAGCCAAGGTAAACGGGCTCCTCTTGACGGTGAATAGACAGGCTTGTGTTTTGGAGGCGTTGAATCCCACCAGATTGGCTTCGCTCCAACTGGAAACTACCTGAATTCTTACATTCGTGCGCTCTACCATAGCCTCTCTTTCAGACTGGATTATCTCCTGACTAGCCTGAGTACTTGGCAGGTATCTCTCTACAAATGTGCTATTATCTGCATAGCCATAGATACCGGGCACCAGCAGATCGTTGGTATACAGGAGGAATACAGTTGCAGAGAGTATAGACCCCTGAGTAACTCCAGAATTAGTCGTCATGGGCTCTAATGAGCATCCGTCGACAACCACTCGGAGAGACCGTTCACTCAGGAAGAATTTTACCCAGTTAATCAGACCAGGCGACCAGGGGATGTACGCTGGAAGCTTGCTCAAAAGGCTAGCGCGCCAAACCCTGTCGAAGGCATTCGAGACGTCCAAGAAAACGGCAATGGCTTCCCCATTCTTTTCGAGTGCCTAGCCCCGCAAGTGGGTGGCATGAACTAGTAGGTCCCCAGTAGACCGATTGCGGTGAAACCCGTATTGTCGGTCACTGAGGAGATCGTTACCTTCCAGGTATGCTATGAGGCGCGAATTCAATTCACGTTCCATAATCTTGTAGAGTACGGAGATTGTAAACCCTTTACTGTAAACTTTTTACTGTTATTTTAGGCTTTGTTCTTTTTTGAAAGTGGTTTTTTTTTGTTAGCATTTAGTCACTATAAAAAATCCTTGACGAAATTCATTAATTTAAATAATGAATGACAATGATAATTTTTATTTTATTATCATATTTCTACCGCATTCGTAATTTTAACTTGATTTTTAAATTGTTATCTTATAGAATGTAAATAAATAATTTATATATTTAATAACAATAAATTACTTAATAAATTACTAATTTTTTTCTCCTTGTAATGTTAAATGTAAAACGCATTTTATATAAAAAATGTTTGTGACCACTGTCAGTAGGCCCAAAGGTCATTGTACGAAATTCTTCCTGCTCCGCGACCGGGCTTTACGTGTTGACATTGCGCATTGCAAACCTAAATTCCTTGACTTTTGCCAAAGGTGTTACCAAAGTCACTATTTGTAATGCTTTTTGTTGCTAGCTCTGTCATAGTTGATATCATATCTTTTTGCAGATATTTGCACGGTTTTCATTCACACAATCGTTTACATTTTGTTCTTCTTCTTCTTTGTATTTTATATTTTCTTTGTTTTCAGCTGTTTAGGATGTCTGATCAAAACAATCAATCAGCGTCGCCCAGATACCCGGTCCTCTACCTTCTTTATCTAGTCATCATTTTAAGTAGTTTTTTGGCCTAGCTTGAAGACAAACAATTTTATACTTAGTTTGTATTTACAGGTTCACTACGCCGGACTCTGCATGTCTGACGTGAAGAGAGCGACCGGCGTGATGCCGTGTGAATCTAATATATACGGGATGGATTACAGTGGCACCACTGAAAGGCAAGTATTTACATTAAGGAATAAAAAATAGAAAGTTTTATCTGGTCATTCTGATTTAATAGTTTATATTTATAAGTTCTAGCAATAATATTAAGTAACAATAATATTTTTGGAAATGTTTAAGGAAATAATTTTAATAAAATAAAGTATGAAACACAAGATTTAAAATAAAGGTGTGCTAATTATGTAATTCTATTTACTCATTATTAATTTGCTTATTTAGTATTAATGAGTATTTACGGGCCCCAATAAAATCATTGTAGCTGTTTCATGACATTATGAAAAAAAAAAAAAAGTCTTAAACATACATTCATCAATTTTGGCCACACATCTAATTAGCATCAAACTAACTTGTTTACAAGGAACTAGAGCGGACCTAGAATTGCACCCTGTGGTACACTTCATTGCATCGGCAACCTAGAGAACTGTATATATTTAACATCCACATACCTACCTGGCACAATAAGAAAGAAAAATATATTTCTGAAGTAAAAAGATTTTCAGTTTTCGATACAATAGTGGTTGAAATTGTGAGTAAGTGTGCCTTGGCAAATCGTCATCCACACGTCCGCGCCTACGGGGGTAGGGAATCATCCTGCTGCTCTCGTTACCCGGGGTGTCACAGCTTGAGGCTTGTGTCATCCTTTACTCGCATTACTACTTCGCAGATGGAGGTGACCGATTCCCATTTCATCTCGTTCCTTACCATTGAACTAGGTCTGGACACAAAAGTTCCTTTATTATTAACTTGTTGTGTATCTTCGAGCGTAAGTTTATGTTTAATTCAACAGTGGCGAGCGTTTGATGGGTCTTGTGCACTTTGGCGCGGCGGGCAGCGTGGTGCGCTCACATTCGGAACTACTATGGCCCGTTCCGGCGCATTGGAGCCTTGAGGACGCTGCCACCGTACCGCTCGCCTATGTACATGCACTCTACTGTCTCGTGAGTATAACATACATACCAGTGCAGGCAGTCGGCACTGCTGTTGTGTTTTAAACAGATGTTGATATTATTTAATAACTTATAGTTAATATTAAATTGCTACTTCAAGATTAATAAAGTCCAAAACCCAATCATAATCATAATTTTAAGCGTTACCAGAAAAGGCACTGGAGCTTTAATTTATGCAGTCTTTCTTGTTCTGTTTTGTAAGGTAAGAGATATTTGGAGATCATTTATTTTGGTCAAAATTCAAAAGTGCCGGCCAAGAAAAAAAAAATGCTAGTCTGTTAGAGCTTGACCCCTTGAGCATTTTTTATTATTGTACCAAAACTGTAGGTAGGACCATTGCCCTTGGTTTTATTTAAGTTTAAAAAAATAATTTTGCGTACATTTTCGGTAGCATGAATTGTAAAAACAAAAGTTAGATCTTGAATTGACACTTCCATATAGCTGCTGTTTACCACCACACAACGTGGCGACCTCCCCTCCCCTATCCAATGAACGTTCGCCTCACCTCAAACATCTTATCTATTACTTTAGTAGATACCAAAATCAACGCGTGTGATAGTGTATCACTCCTATCCCAATTGATCACGAACGGGAAGACCAAAATCTACCATGTTGCCTCAGCTAGATTCTATCCCCGATTTCTTGAATCTCAGTCGCTGACACGACCGCATCGTTCGATTCACTTATGGACCACGTACGATCCGTCCTGAACGATTGTTCAGGGGAGTTCACAGTGACTGAAGACCGTCGCTAGAAACTCTTGGACGATGTATCGGGTCTGAAAACCGAAAAGAAAGCAGCGTTCCGCTAGATGGCGCTATCTAGCTAACATCATAATAAAAGTGCTCCGTGTTTATAATTGTTTTAAAAAATATTTACAATCATTTTAAGTGTTATGAATCATAAAAAACTGTTTATAATAGTCAAATAATACAGTGTGAACGTTATCCAAGTGTTCAATACAATATATCCTAAAATATCAGTATAGTAACATCCTATCATATAAACTCAATTACGAACTATAAAAGTGCCAAATAAAGTGAGAATTCATGAAATAATCAAACAAAATACCAAGCGACATTTAAAAAATCAAAAATTGTGTTTAAATCTTAAACAAAGAATTTGATATAGTGTACGCCAAGTGGAAAAAATTCCTGAGCAATGAGTAATACCAACCGATTTGCAAAATTCAAATAGCAAAATCGGTGAATATAGATGCATTATTTAAACTCGATATCCAATGTACACTGTGGCGTAGTGGTTTTACCGATAGCACTAAAGTGACTGTATGCCTGAATGATCTCGGTTTCAAATCCCAGTGGATCAGAAGTCTTTTTGTGTTTTTTTTCTTCTTTTTTTTCGTCGTATTATTTAAAGCGACTATATCTAAACAACAATGAATTCTAATGTTACATATAGAAAACCATATACGAATACCACTGGATCCGTGGATGACCTATCTATCGTGACAAATGACGATGAAAGAACAATCCTGGACACGACAATGCTGAGTATACCTGACAGTCTGCACGACGCTACTATTGAAAATTACATTGTTATTGAGTTGAAAGATGGGATTAAGTTAATCACATCACAATTAATGAGCGCGCATAAAGAAATAGAAAATCTACATAGTGAGAACTTCCGAATAAAATCCGATCTACAGAAATCTTTAAAGAATTTAGAAACCTGCAAGAAGATCTGTACAACACCACAAAGGAAAAATAAGACACCAACATCGGCACGTAAAATCTCAAAAACTCAAAAAACACCACCGGTGGCTATAAACAGAGATGCCAGTGTAAAGAGCAACTTTCAGGAAAAACCTAAAGTGTTTAATAAACAAACACAGACATACATTCCGACTGTTGGCACATTGCTGCAAGTAAACCAGAAGGCGCAAACTTTGCTCCCAAAAAATCCTCAGGCGTTTTAGTAACATCAACACATAAAAATAAGATGTGTATCATTAGTAGCGGATGTACCAAGGACACTCTACCACTAATAGAAGAAACCTTTTCCAAAGATTTTAATTTTTGCCATTATTTATTAAAAAACTATACCGCGAACGAACTCATACGGAATATAGAATGTAAATTGAAAGACTTCACTATGAAAGATTATTGTTTGATATTTATTGGAAAAAACGATCTCGAAAATGACAACTATATAGATATATTGGATAGTTTAAAGAACTCACTGAAAAACGCTACCCACACAAATAACATTATCTGTTCTCCAACATACGTAAAAGGCGCTATGATCCACAATTACAAAGTAGAGCTCTTCAACAACCTGCTTTATCTAGATATAAAAAACAACGATTACGCTTATTTTTTTGATAGCAACAACACTCTGACCTATGACATGTTTTCCTATAACACAGGGAAAATAAATAAATCCGGATGGAGACATATATACAGGAATTTTTTTTAACCACTGCGTAAATTTTTTTTGGTGGCTCAGTGTAAGCAATAGAACACATTTCCATTTTTAGTTTATGACTTTTTTTTTTCTCATTTTTCCACTTTGTCCCAATTTGAAATAAGCAAGACATGGATATAATTTAATAGTAATACTATGAATGAGCATGAATGAAAATGCGAAGGCCGCCGGCCGCTGGACCACGCCCAGCGCACGAGACGGGGGTGCGGGGGCATGCGGCGCCGGCGTTTGATAAACAAAACGCATGCACATGCAGTACGTCACTTGCGGATGCGGAGATCGGACGTTCGCGCCCTTCGCCGTCCCTGCGCGTGTGCCGCGTACTAGACTAGCGTAGTGACAATGTCTCATTTTACTCACCGCGAGTGTTATGAAATGGTGCGAGTGTATTTGTTAAGCAATGAAAATTTACGAGCAGCACGAAGAAGATACGAAAGGGAGAGCGTACCTCGTATGCGAGCCCAAGGGATCCTCAATCCCACGATCCCTAATGAGAGGACAATTTTAGCAGTTAACCAAAGGCTGCTTGATCACGGCCAGTTCAGAACACCGAGCCACGCACAAGGGTCTGGCAGACCTCGACTGGCAGTCGAAGCCGATTTTTTTGAACGCAATCCAAGAGCCAGTACCTACGACGCAGAACGATGTTTTGGTGTTAGCCAAAGCGCAGTATGGAAGCTGCTAAATACAGCCGGACTCCATCCATACCACTTTCAGCCGGTACAACAACTCCATGACCCAGACCCAGCACCACGTCGAGCCTTTTAAATCACACCACAATTTTTTAAATACGCCAAAATGCAATTGTTTCAATCTAAATTGTATCATGTCTAAATACCTATCATACCTAAATGTTTTATTTTGAATGGATTAAAACGTATTACCTACTTTCTTACTTATCATGATTTATTTTCTGCATTTTGATGGTCCTAAGCCCATGAAAGTATGAAGGATAAATTGGAATTACGTTTACAAATAACTTTACACAGTCTAAACTTAAAAAATTGTAGCGCTAAACTGGGGTCAATAATCGCACCGCGTAAGTAGGTACCGTCGCATAGAGCGAGCGCGCGTGAGTAGGTACTTCTGATACCAGCTGGCGCGTCAGGCGAGCGGTCGACGCGCGGCGTGAATCGGGCGACCAGTCGACGGACTGGCAAGCGACGTCCATAAAATAAATTTCTGAGTAAACAAGTCTCGTAAGCGTTAACTTAATTTTTTACTATTGAAACATATCAAAATAAAAAATACGTGTTTATTAAAATATATTCAAGTTTATTATGTCAAAATTTGCGCACTGGTTAAAAACTTTTCCTGTATAATCAGATACTGATCAACATAATGATTGATTATAGTTTGTTTTATTCTCAAGATATATTGCATAATGAAATGAACCAAAGGCTTCCTAGCGAGAATGAGAACGCAACACCATCAAACCGTAGCAATGAGTTTTTTCTATTATAAACATATGTACATCATGCACCAAAATATAGCCGGACTTTTAAACAAAACTGATATACTTACTGTCCATATACAGGAGCTGAAGAATAGGCAAATAAACGTCGACGTTTTATGCATCACAGAGCATTTTGTAATATCTGGACAAGAGGGACTAATTAACATTCCGAATTACAAACTTGCCGCAGCATATACAAGAAAAGAACAAAAGCGAGGAGGTTCCTGCATTCTAGTCAAAACTTGTTACGAATTTAAAGTATTGACAGAGATAGAAAAATTGTCTATTACAGGGGTTATACAGGGTGTCCCGTAAATAATGGATCAAACGTAACGGGTCGGTAGCTTACCTCATTTTCAACAACTAATTTGAACAGTAAAAAAAAAACCCATAAGGTAACCAAGATATTTTTTTTTTCGATTTTTACTATTTTCTGTACCAGCATTCAGTGTTTTTAATGCTGTTGCTGCAAATGGTATCATATTTAGGTGTGATTTTTGTCATACATTTCTGAATAGTTTACTAGTGTTATAAGATACCATTTTTTTAAATAACATTTTATTTGCCTTAGAAAAAAAATCTTGAATTGAAAAGTTTTGTTTTTACGATGAAAAGACCAGAATTGGAAAAATTCTCCTGTAAAAAAAATGTATGACATCAAAGTGTACCATTATTTTAAAAACTTGTAAAATTACTAAGGTTTGCAAATTGGTATAAAACTTACGTCTAGTCCTTGCGGTTACAAAGATATTGCTACTCGTATGAATGTGATGAAGAAGACAGAACAGAAATTAAAATGGTCTTGGAATTTTTCCAATTCTGGTCTTTTCATCGTAAAAACAAAACTTTTCAATTCAAGATTTTTTTTCTAAGGCAAATAAAATGTTATTTAAAAAAATGGTATCTTATAACACTAGTAAACTATTCAGAAATGTATGACAAAAATCACACCTAAATATGATACCATTTGCAGCAACAGCATTAAAAACACTGAATGCTGGTACAGAAAATAGTAAAAATCGAAAAAAAAAATTATCTTGGTTACCTTATGGGTTTTTTTTTTACTGTTCAAATTAGTTGTTGGAAATGAGGTAAGCTACCTACCCGTTACGTTTGATCCATTATTTACGGGACACCCTGTAGAATGCTGTGCAATTGAATTAACCAAACAAAATTTAGTTATTATATGTTTATATAGGCCGCCAACGATGTCAAATTTTAATTTATTCAGTGATTGCTTAGAAACTTTATTAAAAAAATATGTAATAAAGGGAATAGAAATATATTGCTATGTGGGGATTTCAACATAGATATTTTGAAACAAAATAGATACACTTTGGACTTTGAAATCTTACTTCTCAATCACAATCTCAAATTAGAAATTAGACAACCAACTAGACCAAGGAGCTTATCTTGTCTTGATAATTTTGCGCACAACTGTCGTAAAAAGTGCCATAGCGAGGTAATAGACTTTGCTCTATCGGACCATTCAGCTCAATTACTTAAAATACACGTGAATAAAACTTGCACCCTTAATTCATGGCGAATAAAAAAACGAGACATATCTGAAATTAATTTGACCCTAAAAAGTTTATCTTTTTCTGAGGTGTACGATTCTAACAATCCTAATGAGGCATATGACATTTTTTTAGCGCATTTTCGCTTAATATATGACTTATGTTTTCCAGTAAATCTTATGAACATAAAACCCTTTAGAAAGATAAAGTGGGTATCAAAAGGTATAAGAATGTGTAGTAAAAAGCAAAGACAGTTGCTATGGAAATATAGATAAACACCTTCAGAGCAAACTAAAAGTGCATTCAGGCAATATTCTAAAACATTTAAAAAAAATATTAAACTCACGCAAAAAGCACAAAACAACCACATTATAAAAAATGCTCAGAGCAAATCTAAAGCCTCCTGGCAAATAATAAAAGGTAATAATCGAACTGCAGAACCTATACTTCAAATTAAGAAAGAAAACACTATTATAAAAAATCCTAAGGAAATGGCTGATTGCTTTAATAATTTTTTTATTGATCAAGTACAAAACTTAACCAATGACAACACCACAAACAAAATTATTGACATAGAAAACAACCCACACTCAATATTTATGAACCCAATTCTACCTGAAGATATAGTGAGAGTTACCAAAACATTAAAAAATAAAAAAAGCGTCGGTTACGATGGAATAGCGACCAATGTGGTAAAATTCGTTGCAGATGCAATAGCTTCTCCCTTAAGTCATATAATGAACTTGTGCATAAGTGATGGCACATTTCCAGATAGCCTCAAAACTACAATTATTATACCAATACATATAAAAGACAGTAAAGAAGAAATGTCAAATTATAGACCGGTAGCTCTTATTTCTGTATTTTCTAAAATACTCGAAAAACTGATATATGAATCCATAACTTCTTTCTTAAATAAATATAATATTCTTTGCAATGAGCAGAAAGGTTTTAGAAAAAATAAAAACATAAATATGGCTATTTACGACTTGCTATATAACATTATGACAAATGCCGACAATAAAACACCAGTTTGTGCAATATTTACTGATATGACTAAAGCCTTTGACTATGTTAAACATGACATTCTTCTGCACAAACTTGACAGGTATGGTATTAGAGGAAACGCTTTGAAACTTATTGAATCTTACTTAAGCAAACGCAAACAACAGACAGAAATCACTAGGATATGTCCCAAAAGTAAGATACAATATAAATATTTATCGGATAGTAGGGAAGTAAAATTCGGAGTACCGCAAGGCACTGTTATCGGACCCTTAATATTTTTACTTTACATAAATGACCTGCCTAGACAAATTCAACAGCCAATGGTATTATTTGCTGACGACAGCACGGCTATAGTGAAATGTGCAGACAGAGCGGATTATGAAACAGACATTAGCGACACATTAAAAAATATAATAAATTGGTTGTCTATCAATAATTTAATAATTAATTTAAAAAAAACAACAGTAATGCATTTTTACCAGCGTATACGTCCAGACGCTTTGACTATAACATACAATGGACAAACAGTTGACAATACAAATGTTGCAAAATTTTTAGGTATAATAATTGACAATCAACTGACATGGAAACCACAGGCCGAGGAGATTTGCAAGAAATTAAGCAAATCTGCTTATATTTTATATAATTTGACAAAAAAAGTCAATACTGACACGATTATTACAGCGTATCATGGTCTCGTTGTTTCTGTTTTAAGATACGGAGTAGTTTTTTGGGGTAATTGCAGTGAGAGAGAAAGAATTTTCAAAGCCCAAAAATATTGCATTAGATCAATGACCGGAATTAATTCAACAGACAGCTGCATTCCTATGTTTAAATCTCTTAATTTACTAACCTTTCCATCACTCTGTATTTTGGAAATGGCACTATTTGTAAAAGGTAATCTAAATTTATTTTGTTTAAATATTGATCACTCAACAAGGCCGACATTAATGAGATCTCAATATAAAAATTTGTTAAATACAGGCAAATTTAAAACAGCATTGCTGAAAAAGAATATTATGCGTATGGGACCAGTGATATACAATAAAATACCTGATCATATAAAAAATTGCACACTACAAATGTTTAAAAAGAAATTAAATAAATTGCTAGTTAAAATGTTATTATACAGTAAATGAATTTTTGAATGACAAATCCATATGATTATTTTTAAATAATGATTTTATTTTTTTTTTCTCAGATTTTAATTGTATTTTTGACTAATTATTAACTTATCATTGACTAATTTTTAAGTTATTGACATTGTAATATTGAATCATTATTAACATATTATTGACATTATTTACCACTAAATTAACTTACAATTTGAATGATTTATATATATATATTTTTTATTGACTATTTAATAATTTGACAATAGTTAAATTTGTCGTTTTTAATATAATTTCATATTGTAATTAATACTACTGAAACAATTTTTGCATGCCTCACGGTAGAATGTACTGGATCTTTCTTTTTCATAACACCATATTCTTGTACCTACATTCATAGCAAATAAATACATTTCATTTCATTTCATTTCCGCGTGCTGGGATAAAATGTGACCTAGAACCCACTCACCTCGCCTTCTAGCGCCTTCAAAAGAAGTAGAGGCTTCTATGTCTGTTCTTATTCGCCCTATAAGAGTATCGCTACCGATAACTCTGACAAAGCGAAATACTTAACTAACAGCCTACAGTTCCAATGTTCCCCTAACCAATAGAAAAAACCCACCTCAACATGATAGACGCTAAAGTTGAACGTAGGGCTTCATTAGCACTCATCGAAGATCCCAATGATTCTTTGCCCCCGTCATCCCGAGGAAGTGGAGAATATCATCAAAAGGCTCCAGCCCTGGAAAGACTTCGGCTTTGACGCTATCAACACCGTGTTTAAACTCTTCCTATCCCAACTCATAACACTAATGACCGTCATCTTCAATCGTGCATTAAGAAATAATATGTTCCTCCAAGTGTGGCAAAAGGTAAATGATATCGGTATTCGTAAAACCATGCAAGTCCAAGTCAACTCTGACCCTTCCAGCTACCTTCCCATCAGTCCATTCAATGTTCTCGGTAAAATCTACGAGAGGCTTATTTACAAGCAGCGCAGAGTTTATGCTGAAGTTAAGAGTGTTATTCCCAACGGTAGTTTGGTTTCCGAATCGAACACTAGGGCATCCAACAAGCCTAGCGAATTGTTGAACACCAAAGCGCTGGTTTGTAGCATAACGCGATGACGGGCATCTAGTTTTTTGACTTAGCGAAAGCTTTTGACAAAGTGTGACATAGTGGTTTATCATTTAAGCTATATCAACTCGGTGTGCCAGATTGTCTAGTACTCATCTTGCGAAACTTTATGTTGAATCGTACCTTCCACTATCACATCTACCGTCTGGTAGCGCTCCCTCTATGTGATAGTGGGGAGATCCCCAGCCATACGAGCAGGAGTTCTTCAAGGCTCTCTCTCTGATCACCATGTATACCAATCCGATCCCTTAGGAGAGGAGAGTTAAATATCTCGGTGCGATCCTAGATCAGCATTTGACCTTTGCTGAGTACATAAAGCAAACTTGTACGCGTGCCGCATTCGCACAAAGCAGGCTCCACTACATCCTGCCAACCCGTAGGTATGGTCGAATTCTTAATACGCTTATTCTGTCTTCGCACACGCAAAGCCCCGTCATGTCCATAGAAGGCAAATGCTTTAAAGTGATTCCTAAAAATCCGTGGAGCCTCCTATCATATCTGAAATGAGAGTTCATTTAGATCACAAAATGGGGATTTTCTGGGGAGATCACAAAATCCATGTGATCCCATCATCCAGCCGTTCAATAAACGCTTTCCAAGCATTTCTTTGACATGATGCTATAAGACACCGCAACCCTGCCTTGCGATACTGACCCTCCACTCATTTCCGGAATTCGTCGTCATATGCTTTTGGGATTGGTAAATATTCTGGTAGTTTTTAGAGGATAACTATATGGGTAGGTACTAGTTATGACTTTTCTAAACCATTAAAGCATTGAGCATTGGATATACATTGCATTGCATTGGTATTTTTAGTCTTTAAAAATCTCAATAAATACAAATAAAAAAAAAAAAATAATAATAATAACGCAATGAAGACACAACTACAGAAGCTAAATATTTTTTTTTTTGCTTTTTTTTAATATTATCCTTCATATGTAGGATATTTCATTTTTTGAGGATGTATTTCTTTAAAAACCAATCATTTTTGAACTCAAATAAAACCGAGGCTAATGGTCCCACAGCGTTGTTGGCATAATAAAAAAATGTTCGTAAAGACAACTTCTAACAGAATATTGCATTTTTTTTCTTTGAAATTTGGACCAAAAATGTATGAATCTCCTTTCGTCACTTTAAGTATACTACTACAAGTATCCTTATCTTTTCATATACTGCTTCAATTAGATAATCAAGGGGAGAATGTTACCTAACAACGATGTGCTGGTGCATGGAGGCGCTGGCGCATTGGGACAGGCAGCCATTGCCATTGGAATTGCGTACGGATGCACAGTGTTCACCACAGTCAGCGATTCTCGGAAAAAAACGTTTTTGCAGAAACTGTACCCTGTGTGTGTGTATACTGTGTTAAAAGGTAATTCAGTCATTCGTTTGATGTCGATGCATAAGATCACGTTAACTTTGCCAACTAGTAAAGATTGCAATTAGTAATAGATATAGTTCGAAACATATATCGGTTTACAGTATAGTTTTGCAACGATTTATATCGATATGCCTTTCGAACCGTTAAAAACTGCTGGTAGATACAGTCCTTTACCGCCAGTATCGATTTACGAGTAAGCTTCGATTATACCGTTCTTTTATAACAACTTAATAAGCGAGAAAATATTGCTGTATCATGATTTAATGGTGTTTAAACTTTTTGCTTGCTTAATACTAACATTTGTTTTTTCAGATGAACAAATCGGGTTCTCCCGCGACAATAGTTTTCTAGATAATGTTTTAATGGCAACAAATGGAAAAGGTTGTGAAGTTGTCCTGAGTGGCGTTAAAGGGCAATTCAAAAATGTAAGTGTTATATTTACTAGTGTTACACAAAATGTTAGTTTTATCCTTTTTTTTATCTTAAGTGTCTACATGTTGTTTCTGCATTGTGTTGGAATCTTATTGTTTGGATATGGTTTTCAAATGACAATGACACTTGTGTGTGACAGCTGATATTTTAAAGTTAGAAATAATTGTCGTCTAGATGGCGATAGTTTTGATATCTATTTGTTTTGTCAAATGACGATTTTACATTTAAAGTGGTGCATTAAATAATTCTTGAACTTTATGTGACATTAAATCAAATGTTTCAGATATTTATATTTTTGTAAGGATTTTTCTGGTTGTCTTTATACATACACTGACTTGAATAAATAATTAACTGTTTCTGCCAAGATGGCGGTAGATCTGGTCCTCACTTTTATTAATAGCGGGTGCTCGCACCCACTAAAGTAGTCGGTTGACGATTTTAGAAAGGGTAAGTCAAGGAAATAAAAGTGCTGTGTGGATAAATTCAGTAATGTTGAATTAGTGATCCAACAATTGTGTGTGTCTATATGTGTCAAATGAAATATTTTTCTTTCTTTCTCTTCTTTCACCCTGGCTCTGTATAGGTGCAATTTAATAAATTTGGTCTGACCGTAGTAAAAACAAAAAAAAAACATGCCAAGTCGGTCGAGCTAAAATTATCAATTTTATAAGTGTGATACGGATTTCCCTATTTTTTCCTTTATGGTATTACAGTGTACAAAACGAAAAAAAAAAAGAATTATTCAAATCGAACAGCAATAGATTTTTATATAGGTCTTTGGTTACTACTCCGTTTCTATTGCTCGTAAGTCTTCGATAAATCGACTATCCAATACTAAACAAAAAAATACTGTAAACCAGTAGCTTCTGCGATTAGCAGGTTCAAACAAAAAAAACTCTTTAAAATAAAAAAAAGAGTAAGAATAAAAAAAATAGTATTCATTTTAGTTCTGTAATTTATTTTTTCAGACCTCACTGAAATGCTTAGCGTTTTCTGGAATATTCGTCGATACAGTTCAACTTCAGGATGGTGAAGAATACGAATTAGGAATGTTTTTCATGACTAAAGAGAGGTCGTATATCGCAACCGACTTGTCATCTCTATTCACGCAACAAAAATATGACGAAATGAAATATCTGCAAATGCTGATGACCGAGGGTATAGTTCGCGGCTACGTGCGTCCCCTGACACGCGTATCGTACGCGCCGAAGGACGTTGCGCGCGCTTTCCAACTGCTCGCGTCTAGCGGGCATCGTGGCAGAGTGCTACTGAGGATGCAAGACTCTGTGCTCAACGTGTACCCCAGGTAATGTGTTGGCATAGTTACACTGGGGCTCCACATTCTGGTATCCTGAACCCTTTTAATGAAATCGGACATCCAAATCGATAATGTTCACTTTCTTTGGTAGCTAATCAAAATAATTTGGTCATTTGGTATACCTATTATAATATTGCATTCATGACACATATTTTGCAAGAACATTGTGTAAAATTGAGTTGTTTTCTGTTTTAGAATAATATGCAGTTCTGATGAGAGTCATTTAATGTTCTGGGATAACGGCGCTCTTGGAGTTCAACTAGCTGACAAACTAGTACAACGCGGGGCTAAAAAAATATATATTTGTTCTTCAATTTTCAATCAGTATCAACATTATAAAATAAGGTAACATATATACTTAAATCTATCACAAACATTTGATCAAGGTATTTGAAAAATCTTTTTTTTTTTCTTTTCAAGATCTTGGCAAAAATTTGGCGTCAAAGTGGTAGCTGTAGAAAAAAATATTGATGCAAAGAATACAATTCCTGCTGTAATTAACGATGCTAGTAGACTTGGAATAATTGAAGGCATTTTTTTTTTTTTTTTCTTTATTGTTTTCGGGGTTTTTATCCACATGGATACGCCAACCCCATCGTACCCTTTTAATTCTAATTACACTAGCTTAAATGACTGATTTGTGTGTTTGAGAATCATTAATTAGATATTCTGGCCAAACTACTTAGCCTTTTTGCTAAATTCGATTTAGGACTTGCCAAAATCGTCTGTATCAAACCAACATCTCGAAAATTTAGTTTAAATTCGTCGATTAATTCTTCTCTGTCACCTTTGCTTCTGACACATTCCATCAGCAAGTGAAGCACGTCTTCAACCCTGCCACATATTACACAGTTGGGTGATGCGACCTTTCCCATGAGGTAACCAAATTTTGCTGATGGAAAGTGTCCAGAGCGTAGTCTTAAGGCTAACTTAATGTAATTTCTATTTAATTTATCATCATCGAACCAGGGCATACGAGGAGGTTCACTTTGTATCACTTTGTACCATAGTCCTTTCTCATTAGAACATTTATCAAAATGATCCTTCCATTTTGTATAACATTTGTCCTTAAATCTGGTGACATATTCCCAATGATCTGGTAGGTATACTATTTCACTACCTGAGTCAACTGCACGCTTGGACAAGTTGTCAGCCTCCTCGTTGCCCCGTAATCCGATATGTGCTGGAACCCATTGCAACACAGTATCGATATTATTTTTATTTTGATAATGCATTAATTTAATAATATCGTAGGCTATCGATGTTCCTCTGCTACCAGAGGTGCATCGAGCCACATGCTGTAACGCGCTTTTACTATCAGTGAAAATTACGACTTTTTTAATTTTTTTATTTACTGCATAAAGTACCGCCTGATATATCGCAATGAGTTCCAGCGACATGATGGAGACTTCGGTGGCGATTTTAAACATAAATTTATCACCTAAGCTTTGGCAATAAAAGGCCGCTCCGCCTCCCCTTCTGTTTTTTGACCCATCCGTGAATATTTTACACCAGTCATTATATTTATACACTAATTCTCCTACCACCTCTGCCACTAATAAATTAGGATTATAGTCTTTTTTTGGCTGTCTAACACATTCTAGATTACATTGAATAGTATTTTCAGTCTGAATAGCCGATACCCAAACATCAAGGGTGAACATTTTAAGGACATCTGAGGATGCTAACTGAAGCTGATCTAAATCATTGAAAGTAGTAGCGAGCAAGGGTTTCTTCTTATTAGCCCAATAAGGATTATGAATATGCGAGTTCAAATCTGAAATTATGTGTTTACTTGGATTATTAGACCATGATAGTGTTTTCAAAATATATTTGTAAGCGAGGTATTGTCTTCTTAAAAATAATGGAACTATGTGCAATTCACTTTCCATTACATGGATCGGTGAACTTTTAATGAAGCCCCCTATCACTCTAAGAGCTTGATTCTGGCGTCTATCCAATTTAGCTAGATTTGTCTTTGCACTAGCATCATATAAAAAGCATCCATAATCAAGTCGACTTCTTATTAATGAAATATATAATTTGCGTAAATGTTTAGGGTGTACTCCCCAAGAACTACCAGCTAATACTTTCAATATATTTAAATACTTTGAACATTTTGCAATAATCTCGTTTATATGTTTCCTCCAATATAAACTTCTATCCAACCATAATCCGAGGTACCTAACACATTCTGCCATAGACAATGGCTGGTCATAGATTTTTAGAGTGGGTAATATCCTCCTCCGCCCTCTACTAAAAATACAGTAGTTAGACTTTGTAGGAGACAAGGTTAATCCAATCTCACCCAGTAACTTGACTAAACAGTTTAGGCTATCTTGCAAGTATTGCTCGCACTTTTCAATCTGTTTGTCACTAATATAAATAACAAAGTCATCCGCATATTGAGTGATCGACACGTTTTGTAATTTGTCACATATTTGGTACGTAACCAAATTAAATAATAAGGGAGACATCGGATCTCCCTGTGCTAATCCTCTATTAGTCCACTTAGCTGCTAATCCTTCGTTATTAAGTGATTTAATTTCCAAGTGCCTTTCACTCATAAAATTCCAAAGGTAAATGCAAAATTTTGACCCGACCTGTAGATTATCTAGACTTTCTGTGACTGCTTCAATGGACACGTTATTATATGCATTTTCAATATCTAGAAAGCATGCGACAGTGGGAATATTTTTTGAAAATACAACCTGAATATACGAAATGAAACGTGATAGTGAATCTAAACTTGACTGAGCTTTTCTAAATCCTACCGTGTGCGATGAAAGGATCTTATTCTTTTCTACAAACCATTCTATTCTTTTACACATTAATAGATGAAAAATTTTGCATATACAAGATATTAACGAAATCGGTCTTAACTTACCGCTATAATCATTTCCATTTTTAGGAATAGGGATTATCTGAATGTTGCGCCACTGATGGGGGACAATACCAAATTTAAATATATAATTAAATAACTTAAGTAAAAAGACCTTTCCTGCTTCCGGTAGGTTATATAGCATTGAATAAGATATTCCATCTTGTCCGGGGGCCGAGTCCTTTTTTTTGAAACATTTTTCCAATTCCTGCATGGAGAATTCAGCTTCCAACATATCATTTCTAGACTTAAAACAGGGCATAGGATTAGGCACATAATCTGGGGTTAAAGATCGTAAGAGCTCTACTTGTTTATTTATGGGGGGGCATGATGTTTGTTGTTTACAGCCCTTCATCCATCTCATACGGCGCCACATTTCAGAGGCCGACGTAACTTCATCGATCGAATTACAGAAATCTTGCCACCCCTTGGACTTTGCCTTTTTTATCAATGATTGAGATTCTAAGGTTTTCGCTTCTAATTTGCTCATATTTTCAGGGGTAGGGTTTTTACGAAACATTTTTAGGGCTAACCTTCGTTGTGCAACTAATTCTGATAATTTCGGTGCCCAATAGCTTTTTGGTTTAACCTTTTCCTCAGGTTCAATATTAAATTTTATTCGTGGGATATGTTTGTTAGCAGAATATTCAATTAGGTTAATTAAAAAGTTATACATCTGTTGAATATTACTATCATCCGAGGTTTCACAAAAATCATGTATTTTTTCAGATATTGTCTGTTGAAATTCGGGCCAGTTAGCATTTTTGAAATTCCATTTTTTTTAAATATGGACAATAGAAGATACATGAGCTGAGAATTTAATAATAAGGTGATCACTACCTAAATTTTCATTTAAAACCTGCCAGTTAAATTTTATTGCAACATCAGTGGTTACAAACGTTACATCCGGAGAGGTCTGTTGTAGGTTTCTGTTAACTAATTTAACTCGTGTCGCCAAACCACTGTTCAAAGAGACGAAATTATTTTCTAAAGCTGCGTCCATGATTTGTGAACCTCTTACATCTGACCTCGTTGACCAATTGGTATGATGACCGTTGAAGTCCCCAGCTATAATAGTTTTACTGGCAAATTGAGAAAAAATACCTTCCCAATCAGATAATTGAGTTCGCACAGATGAAGGACAGTAAAGTGATACTACGTGTTCTATGTCCTTGCAATTTACTAGCTTGACACATATAACTTCAATACCGCTATTATTGACATTAAAAGAAACTAGGTGAGATTGGATAGATTTATGCACCAGTAAAGCCACGCCACCATAACAGTCATCTCTATCTTTTCTATATATATTAAATCCACTAATATTTATGTCAACTTGACAATCGAACCATGTTTCACTAATAATTGCGATATGTATATTTTCCCGGATTAAGAGTTCTGAAAACGGTATAAGTTTAGGGCGAAAGCTTTGTGAATTCCATTGGTAAATGTTCACCTTTGTTATTTTTTGTCGACTATCCATTATAAAAGTAATTTAAATAACCAGCTACATCTTCTCCAAATAGAATATTAACTAAAAAAAAATTAATTTCCTCACCAATAATTTTCAACATAACTAATAATTTTTCTTCAAGTTTACGCTCAGACATACATACAGATTTTATCTTCAACCAAACCTTTTTCCATTCGAAACGCAACTGATGATTTCTTCGCTTATTCGAATTATTATCCTGTTCTTTCTGTGACGAATGGTTACCCTCAACCATAGATTCTTCTATTTGTTCCGTTGGAGGTTCAGATCTCTTTTGATTTCTTCTACCTGTTTTCTTTTTAGTCTTTCGTCTTAAACTGGAGGCTTTGTCTGAAATACTTGCATCTGTATCTTGGATTTCTTCATGTATCTGTAATATTGGTTCTTGATATCCAGTTTTTTTCAGTACGGCACTATAGGTTTCTGTACCAGAGAAACAAGCGGTGTTTGTCATATGTGTGATGGTTTCTTCGTAAGGGATCCCTACAATGCCCTTTTCTTAATTATCCATGAAACGTTGTAAGGCTTTTCTGTACGTTATTTGCTCTTCACTCATAATTTTCCGTATAGATTTTTCTTTTATGAATATGGGACACGTCTTATCTAATACAAAGTGGTTACCCTTACAATTCAAACACTTGAACTCTTTAATATCACAGTTTTCGTGCTTTCCTCCACATTTTGGGCACAGTACCTTTTTAGATGGGCAGTATTTCACAATGTGGCCAAACTGCCAGCAACCTGAACATTGTGTTACTGGGAAAACGTAAGCTTCGACTTTGAACCGACAGTCATACGCGTATATATATTCTGGTAATACATTACTTTTAAAACAAATCCTCACGGATTCGCAGTCCACCCATTTGCCTTCTATATTTAAGCGTTTCAATCTTTTGACCGATAATACTTCTACGACTGAGTTAAAAATGCTTCTAAGCTCCTCTTCACTTAATTCTAAATCAATTTCTTTCACTATTCCATATGAGACAGTCATATCTTGTATTAATTGACACCGTAATCCCATATCTTTTAATATCTTACTATCTAATAGTTTACTTGCGTCTTCTTTTCTCTGACATTGAATTAGAACTTTATTATAACCCTTGTATTTTATTCTCAGGATGTCTTTTATGTTTTCCGAGCGAAGTAATTTTGCCATAGCTATAGGTTTAGGTAGACTTTCTAACGATGTAACACAAACTTCATGATTAGATATACTTGTAACATCTTCATTTTCTTTATGCAATACCTCTCTTATTTCCAATGATTCACTCCTCACCAAACGTTTAGACCGCCTATTTACGGTAATAAAATCATCTTCTCGTTCCTTCCTCTTCTCTGCCAACCGAACTTCTCCATTTGCAGTTTTTCCACTCTCAAAAATACTCATATCCATCTCCCCTATCTCTTTTAATTGTTGTTCACATTTATTTAATAAGTCTGAATCACTCATATCGCCTGCACTTGAAGCATATTCATTCATCGTAGTGCACGGTCGCTCGCCCAAACCGGTTTCGCGTGCCGATCGGCTCGAGTCCGCGCACACTTAACTGATAAACAAATGAGTCACGCAAAAGTACGAAATGGTTATAATGCACGACCAGTCGCACCAACGCACTGACCATCACTGAATTGAAGGCATTTGCATAGCGATAACCAATGTATCTGACAATAAACGCGAGAAAAAGCTGTCAACATTTATAAATTCTTTAGATGATGCATCAAGATCTCTATGTCGTGAGCTGAAGTAAGTACTGATTCTGTTTTTTTTTTATTATTCCAAACGACTGCTTTAAGTGTTTTAGGCTAAGAACTCACGAAGCGGTTTTCAACCGCGGCCGCCGCGCATGCGGGCCCGCAGCTTCTGTAGAATGCAGATATTATAAAAATAATAATATTCTTTATTGCGCGTAACAATGTGACTCATTCAGTGTTAGTAACAGTAAAAAATAAAAATAAACTTATAACTATGTAAAAAATTTGAGCGTCTTCAAATTAGCCGCAAAGTGACGCGCTGCTTTGTTAATCCATACAAATTAAAAACGCGTGACTGCAGCGCGACAGCCGCGGCTGCGGCCGCGCACCAGTTCATCAATCGACTAGTGATGTTTCGCACTTAGTTTTTGTTCAAATCTAAACATGAACGAAAATCAGGTTAAAGAATTTATCGATGAAATGGAGAGTGGTCCATTAGTCATTTCTTGACTTACACAAAATAACAGTAACGATTTCTTAGGTTTCTTATTTTTTCCAAAACCTTGTTTCGCTTTTAATAGTAAAGAGCGTCTTCAAAGGATGATGTCAGGGTTTCTATGAAATCTGAGTCCACCTTCCAATAGCTATGTTTGTTACATCGTTGGATAAGCAATTTTGAGCTGAATAACAGTTACTAGGTATGGCACCAAGTTCCAAATTATAATCCATTCAGAGTTATTCAAATGCTTCTGTTTTTTTTACAAATGTGATTAAATGAAGCCGGTTTTTTCAGTCGCGCGACGGCTGCGTAACCGCACAAAACTGCGGTCTCATGATAGAAATAAAGCAGTGGTTTCCTCTACCGCGGCGGGCGCGGTTTAAAACCGTTTTGTGAGTTGTTAGCCTTGTCAATGATGTGGCCTAATTTATTTTGATCTAGGTACTAAAGTTTTTGTTTGTCTTTCATATGGGTTCGAGTTAATTTGCAATAAAGGTTATTGCAAAATCACAATAGAATCTATTGCTCAATTAGTATTCACTTTGATGAATGTTTCGTAGGTATTTCGCAGTGGTATCAACCGTGACTTCTGTGGGGCAAGATACATGTATATCTAGAGCAAAGTGCGGCTTTACAGCAACGTGCTTGGACCTGTCTGGTTTGAGCAAAGTAAGTTAATTTATAATGATTAGTGGTCGAGAGGTCCCCTTGCGCGCAGATTCGTTACCTCTGTACAACTTAAATTACCTTAGAAAACACTTAAGCGATGTACTGTTTAGTACGCGGCAAATAAGTTGAACCATTTGCTGTGGTTGCACGTGGCCCCCACTTCGATTGGGACCCGAAAATCAGTTACTGCGCATTCAATGTCGACCGACATGATGGTTCGACTTGTGTGACGAGGATTATAAACGATTTTCAGATCTCAGTCGAAGCGCCGCTGCGCGTAACGGTGTAGGGTGGTTCAACTTATTTGCCGCGTAGGTACTATCCTATCGGGTGTTCGAAATTGATCTGCCAAAAGATCTCTATATCTTCGTTTTTCTGAACGATTTGAAAACGTAATTTTTGGAATTTGAGTAGATAAAAACGTACGATAATGTAAAAGAAGCGCGCGATGGGAATTTGTGTGTCTGCTATTTTTGACTGGGTAGGCAGGTATTATAATAATAATAATTTTATTTATTTAAAGACAACATGGACCCGATGATTAGTTAAAAAACTTATCAACTAATATAGATTTCGGTGGTGTTATTTTTTAAGTTGATTTCATACTGGATTGATAAATAAAGGATACGTTCCGTAAACAACGAACAAATTCAATCAAATTGTTTGGAAAATTTTGAAAATGTTATTTAAAACAGTTTAAAATAAATTGTTATTCTATGACGCAGAATTACATTCGAATTTTGAATTACATTCGGATTGCATAACTTAGCAGTTATGCAGGAATTAAATTAGAATGTAAATCACTACTCATTTTTCTTGATTGATATACGCGTAAAACGATAAATTACATGCATGTGTATTATGTTTATTTGTAAGGCAAGTTCACATGACTTGGCGGAGGCAGTGGAGAGAGCTCTGTGCAGCAGCTCGCCTGTACTGCTAGCGCAGCCAGCGCAGACGCCCACGCCTGAAATGTTTAAGCAAATCACTGAACTGGCCTGTAAGAAAGTTAATTTCATCTATCGAATACGTAATAAGTCTCGCTGCCGCAAGCGCGACTACTGAGTGTGGAGTGCTAGATTCCATTCCCAAGTTGGGATAAAAGTGTTATTAGGATTTTTCTATTAAGAATTTCTTTGGACAACCCAAAGTTTGGAAGTTGGTGGTCCGCTGTGTTGTGGAGCCGTTGCTCCTACTCGAGATATCTTTTTTCGAAACAGCAGTAAAAAATATAATCATAGGATAACAGCCAGATGATCTCTTTGTGAGTGCGACCCAGAAGTTTTCAGGACATATGCTGAAATATTCCAGGACTGGTGTTTCTCCAAGCGTAGCGTGAATTCTAGTCGAGCGAAAAATTTTTTCTTGTTTACACCCTTCAGGCCGGACTCCACCAAAGCAGAGATGTGTGCGGTGTGCTGTGTGTGAAGAGATGTTTTTCAGCTCGGGTGCGCGGCGTTGAGTGCTCAGTTCGCATTCTGACACGAAATGTAGACGATGTCGCTATGGCTGGCGGGCGAGAGGGGGCAGGGTTTTTTTTTAACGTAGGTAAAATCATCCAATGACAAATCCCGCCCTTGGGTGGGGCGGGAAATAGTGTCAGACTTTTACTGACTAGAGGGGGCAGGGTTGTAGAACGAAGAATAAAGATGATGTGTGAAGAGGTAGGTAGTGTGAAGAGATAAGTAAAAGTCCGAAGTGCACAAGAAGAAGAAGAATGAAAGTTTATTATACACAGAGACACAGGTTCACACAAGAGTTCCACTAAGAAGAGATAGAAGGAGTGGTAGAAATATAGGAAAGCAGATAGGCAAAAGTAAGCGAACATACAATATATATTACGCGCGGCGAAATATACGTAAGCATACGTTAGCGGTAGGCTCGGCAAAACGTACTGGGTCATGCTGACGCGCGGAACGATGCGCGTGCGCGAGCGCAGCACTATGATAGCGCTGTCTCGCTCACGCGCGTGGCTCGTGTGACGTAGCGAACCTGTCGGCCGCTGCTCGATAGATGTATCGTATAGCTACGGCCGGACAACTGATAACTAATTACTACTAACACTAAATTTGTCTAACTATGTTTGTTTGTTGAATGTTAGGACAGTGGTTGTTTATTATGATTCCTGATTCTATATAATACTAGTTGTTAGTACAAATATAAATAAATCATTTTGTTTTTTTTTTTTACAATTATTTAGCTTTATAATTATATAGGTCACTACAGGGTGACATCTCTTACTGCACGCCGCTCACATCGTCTCCACTACGCGACGTCCGCGCACAGCTCACATCTCCGCTTCCATCGTGCCATACAAATATTACACATCTCCACACAGCGATCTGCACTGAAGCTGAGCGGAGAGATGTGTCAGTAACACAATTCTATTGGTGGTTTAAAAAACTTCTCCTCTTAGCTCGTCTCGTCTCCGCTTGGTGGAGTCCCGGCCTCACACTTAAACAAATTAGAGACTTATAACTAGATCTCAATTGAGATTAGCCATCTATCGCTTTTACGCGGAACTAGTAGTAGGTAGGTAAATATGATATTATATCAATAATAATAAAAAAAGAGATGTCACTTTTAAAACACTTGCTCAAAAACCCGCTCTTATTGCTACCGTTTTTAGCCACGTAATTGACTGGTTTTGCGCACTAATGCGGAAAAGTGAGCTTGCTCACCCCCGCCACAATTTTATTGTATTTGTCGTATCAGGCTGGACGCTAAGTGACCCCCACGTTACGAGTTGCGCGTCAACCCCTGTCTATTTATTTTATTCTAAGTGTATTGAAAAACGTCGTTTAATACAAGTCGAAATTTGTCACTACAGCCCTCAGCTCCATAACACAGAATACCACCCCAGTCGCTATGACAAACTTACTATTAAACAACACTACCGAAACATCGAGACTACTATGAACTTTTGTGGAAAGCGGAGGAGTAGGTATGCAGGTGTAATTTTATATATGAAGTGTGACTGGTAATTAGTGACCCATACTTAATCCGATACTTAAACACGTGATTTTAGTCATGATAACAAATACCTTTTGCTGTGGGACCAAACGTGAAATCATGAAAAAATCTGCCAAGTTCAGTACGTTTTGACCAGTTAGGCGAACATAAATGTACTAAACTTAGCAATTTTTTTTCATTTGGTCACTAATTGCCAGTCACCCTATTATAAATACAGCTAGCCTACATCATAATTTATATTTCAGGAATAAGTGATCCACAAAACATTAGTCCTGACGTTACCTTGCAAGAGTTAGGAATGGCAGATTCAAAAGTACCATTGGTTTCTTCCTTCCTGAATATTGTGTATAATATATCTTTGACGACAGAATCAATATCACAACTGACCCTGAACAAGTGAGGGACTCATATCCACCCTTACGTTGTTGAAACTTCCACGGTCCGGACTAAGCGTTTTGCCTCGTCGTTTATACCGCGTACATCGAGGGACTGGAACAATTTGCCTGCTGCGGTTTTCCCGGCCAATTATAATTTAGGCGTCTTCAAGGCTAGAGTGAATAGGCTCTTAATAAACTAGTGCGCTTTACCATCGACGATTGCATCACTGCTTACCATCAGGTAGGATTGCAGTCAAGTGCTAGTTTATACAATATAAAAAAAAAAAAAAGTAAGTTTAAAAGAGCAATCTTATTGCTGAAACGAACCTAAGACTATTTTGGTTACTACTTTAGTTCAACAGCATGACTAAAATAACTATACCAAACCTTGCAATTTCTTTAAATTACGTAGGTCAACGGAGGTCATGGTTAATGTCAGGGACGCCGGCTTTTAGTAATCCTCATGGGTGCTCATGATCATTTGATAACTCGAAGAAGTGGCGATGTGTGAAAATTTGTCTTCTGCAGAATTTGCACACTTATCGAACGACAAATAAATGTACTACTTACATATTGTTTTGTAAAAATATAATTAGATTTGTGTTGTTTTGGGAATCGAACCCGCGACCCTAGCGCCACAACCGGCGCTCTAAACCACAGCGCTAAACGGGTCATCGGATAATGATAAAACGCTGATCTGTTTCTTGATGTCTATTATCAGGGGTACTCGGCACCCACTTGTAGCGACGTCTATGGTGTCACATAAGAACTAATCCTGCATCGTGCAAGTAAAGTTCTCCGCGCGATTTGAACATGTAGAACAGCCCGAAATCATCTATCGGGCAGCAGCCCACCAGACATAACACCCATCTAGTCGGAGGATCCTTCCTTTCCAAAGGAGGTTTGCAGGACTTTACTCTCTGTTTTGTTTCTGTTTTTTTTACACTGTTTTTTCTCATGGGTGCTCGGGGGTTCGAGCACCCACGGAGTCGGCGCCCCTGTTTAATGTTACACTACTTAACAGTATTAATTATGATAAATATTTTAAAACTTTACGTGAGGTATAGTTTAATAAATAAACTACACCTACACACTGAAACAATTTTTTTTCTATAATACCTACTGAAATAATTTATTTATTTATCTACTAACGCATACAATTGAACAAATGGTAATAAAGTAAATAATGACAAAATGATAGAAAAGGAAGTTAGTGATAGTATGACGGGTGACAGGATAGAGTGGAAGAAAAAAACTTGTTACGCCGACCCCACGTAATATGGGATAAGGGCAGGAAGAAGAAGAAGAATGTCAAAATGATCAAGCTAATACTATAACTATTAAATTCTATTTTAGAATACACGAACTGGTGGAGTCTGAATCAGATATAATTCCTGATAATATTTCTGGATTAGCATTATTCTTTTCCACCGTTGTAAAGGATGAACTGCTCGCCACTGCTGACATGGTCGTGGTACCAACTCTTTACAAAGACATCGCTTTGGTGAGTTCACGTTCTTCCTTTTAGATTGGCCTCAACATTAACAATTTCAAAATATCTCAAGATAATTTAAATCGCATAGCGAAAGAGAAATTATAACACCCGTATTTATAAAGAAGTAATAAATGATAAATTATGATAAATGATATTTATTTTGCAAATAGGTTTTTTTACAAACACCTTTACACGTCAATTAATTACGTGTTACTTTTCAATTTATAATTATGGCATTACTTGAGGTTAAATATAACACAAATTGTTACTAAAGTAGTTACTTTTGCTTAAGTAATTACTTTTGAATGCAAATACTCGTAAATATGGGTGTACACGTGTTATTCACTGGAAATGGATACAAATGAAAATTGTTTTCAAAAATATTTTTTTTATGATTGTTTTTCCTCTTCCCACAGTCCAGTGATGAGTTTGACGTAAAGAAAAGATATATGTGCATAGTACCGGGTATGGAGGGCCACTACGAGAGGTTCCGCGTGCTGTGCGAGCGCCTCAAGCTGCCGGCGCTGGTGCTGCAGCCGGGCCTCGATCGTCCTGCAGAGACTGTGCAGGAAACTGCCCAGAAATATGCACAGGTATAGTATATTTTGACATAAGTATGCAAAGATTTTAATCGCAGCCGATGCGGATAACTTTCTATACATTTATGAAAACATAATTAAGTCAATATTAAAACATAATATTTACTAAAGTGGAAATGCGTTGGATGCGAGACGCACATGATCGGTCATTGTGGCGACACTTGGTGGAGGTCTATGTCAAACCGTGGATGTATTTCGACTGAAATGATAATAGTAATGAATATTCCTTCATGATATCGTTCATGTTAAAAAACTTACTTCTATGGGCAAGATATTTTTATTAAATCTTTTCAAAGAACTCTCCACCAGCAATACAGTTTCATGCGTCTGATTCAATTCTCGAAAAATGTTTTCCAGTCCGCCGCAGACACCTCTTCCACGGCTTTCTCGAACGCTGTTAGCGCGTCTTCCGGCGATAAAAACTATCCCTTTCAGCTGATTTTTTATTTTAGGGAATAAAAAGAAGTCAGACGGTGCCAGATCAGGACTGTAAGGAGGGTACCCCAAGACTTTGACCGGTGTGGTGTCCAGGAAGTCCCTCGGGAGTTCGGGGAGTTCTATCTCAAGCATTGTAGGTTTTTTATAATGCCTTTTTAATGTAATATTATTTTTCAAAGAGATTAAAGAGATACAATAGAGCGGCCATCAGAAGAATTGTCTTAGAAAAACTGTCATCCTATGTCATCTAGCTTCCAATAGTAAACATGCAAATTAGATTTGTAATTTATATTTTTTACGCTATTTTCTAGAACTATTTGCGAATTATTGAATTCTAATTAATTACAAAGTAATATACGAAAAATATTTAATAAAATAATTTAAAGTTAGGTCCAGTCGTCCACACTAGACTGAGCGACTTACTACTCCTAGGTATGAGTAATAACTATCGGATCACGATTTTGTTCCTGTCTATTAATAGTCTATATTTAAAGTCTTTGTTATTTTTACTATTTGCAGATCCTTACAAAAAAACTTGGTGTTCAAAATAACTTCTACTTGCTGGGATACGAGACTGGAGTATTCGTGGCTCTCGAACTTGCTGCAATACTCGAAAACCATGGTAAAAACATAATTGTCCAGATTAGTTATAGCTCCTGTTTTATTATAGTTTTTTTTTTTTTTTTTTAACGTAGGTAAAATCATCCAATGACAAATCCCGCCCTTGGGTGGGGCGGGAAATAGTGTCAGACTTTTACTGACTAAAAACCTACCTTTCCATTCCTTGCCTTTATCCTGGGGCCTGTGGTGACAGTCTCACATAACCTTTGGCCCTAGTAGGCTTCGGCCCTGCTGGACCCCTACAGTTTGCTGACAACTCCTTGAGGCGCGCGGGAACGGTGCGCGCCGTAGACGACCTGAGCCCGGACCGGTCTGTTACCGGACGGACGGACAGCGAGCTACCCATTGCCCACCGTCCGCGAGCCCGCGCCTACGGTGGCCGGAAATTGGGATCGGAAACCCGGCGACGGCGGCGGCGTGTGCGCCTTTGCCTAATGCGGTCGGCCTCCTCCTTTACTAGCATTACTGCTTCGCAAAAGGAGGCGACCGCCTGCGACTCCTCCTCGCTCCGGAGCATGGCTTGAACCAAGCCCCGGCGCGAGAGATCGCCGCCGATCGCCCCCACGAGGACACGGCGATGCTCTTCCCAAGCGGGGCACACCTCGACTGTGTGCTCCACCGTGTCCACCGGGCGGTCCGCACAGTGGCGACACCCGGGCGTCGTCTCCGCACGAATCTTGTACAGGTACGGACCGAACTTGCCGTGTTCGGTCAGCACCTGCGCCAAACGGAAGGTGACGACGCCGTGGGGTCTTTCCAGCCACGCCTCAAAGAGGGGCCTTACCGCCTCGATCGTGGCGTGCCCAGCACGAGGTTGCGACAATCGCTCTCGCCATTTCACCATGAGATCCCGCCGGAGCTCTGTCCGCCATTCCGCGACTTGTCGCGGCAGCGGAGTTTCGCCCCGACGTTGCATCTCCACGCGTAAATCATGCATGTGTGCAAGGACTGTTGCCTCCAAATCCCATGGTGGTAGGCCAGCAAGGAGGCTCGCCGCTTCACAGAACACCGTACGGTATCCGCGGATCATCCGGATGGCCATGACCCTCTGGCAGGCGGTTAGCCGGGCCGCCACTCGCTTTCGTAGCGATGGCGCCCACACCGGCGCACCGTAAAGGGCCATGGACCGAACGATGCCTGCGTAGAGCCTCCGGCAGGAGGCGTCTGGACCCCCTAGGTTCGGCAGGAGCCGCTTGAGCGCAGCCCCAGTCGCATTCAATCTGGGAGCCAGACGTCGGAAGTGCTCCTTGAAGTTCCACCGGCTGTCGAGGACGAGTCCCAGGTACTTCATCGTCGACCCGACGCCGATGTGAACTCCTCCTACCGTTAATTGGGAGCCCGGAGGTGGCGCGCTCCGAGGGCCGTGAAAACACATGGCCTCGGACTTGTGCAATGCCACCTCGAGTCCCAACTGCTGTATCCTCTCCACGACTGTCGCAACCCCGCGCGTCGCTAGTTCGACCGCCGCCTGGTACGACCGTCCCCGCGCCAGGACCAGCGTGTCGTCTGCGTAACAGACCACGCTGACCCCGTCGGGGAGGTTTTATTATAGTTAGGAGATTCATAAATATCGTATTTTTCAGGTTTGACAGGGACAGTTTTTTGTCTTGGTGGTTCGCCAGACGACTTGCAAGAAACTCTCGAGGAGCAACTACGTGTCTACAAAACGGACGCACACCTTCAGGATTCCGTAATTCGTCACATGTCTAAGATGTTAGTTGGTGAAAACATAAGCAATCTGGATGATGTGTTGCGAGATGCTACCTCTTGGTCGCAAAAAGTAGACGCGTGTGTGCGTGTCTTATTGGGGCGTTTGCAACACTCAGCCCAGTACACTCGTGGGCTTATAGAAGCTGCTATGGCGAGCATCAAGCGCTCACGCAGCTATGTGGCACCAGCCCATGCGTTGCGCTCGCAGCTGGTGCTGCTGCGCGCCGCATCTGCAAATGTAACAGTTCCAGCGCCAATCTTACAGAAATACTCACAGCGACCGGTTGCTGTACACCAGCTACGCACGCCTCTATCTTTCATCTGCTACGATATGGAGTGTCAGGCCATCATTAACCGTGATCTAGACGCTGAAATAAAAACGGAGTTTGAAACGAAGAACCTGTGCAATGCTTATACTCTTAACACTTCTTCTTCTTAGTCGGTACACTCTTGTCAGAGTGGTCGTGGTCATCACTATGAGTCACGATGAGTAATCATCCCGGTCACACGGCGCCATTCATCGCGGACTGCAGCTTTCCGGGTACATTCGTAGACCGAGCACTTAGTTGCGGCCTTGATTTGGTCTGTCCATCTCATGGCCCACTCTTATCACTTACTCGTCTACAAAATAACTAGTTCTGATATTTTGAATATATAACATACTCGCTTTGTGATTATTTTAGTTTCATTTTATATCACAAAAAAAATATTGACTCGTACTACAGTACTATTAGGCTAAGAACTTACGAAGCGGTTTTCACACATGCCCGCCGCGGTAGAGGAAAACGCTATTTTATTTCAAAACTCACGAGACAGCAGATTTACGCGGTTACGCAGCTGTTACGGTTGTGATTTTCGACCGCAAGCCTGGCGGCCGATTACCGCCAGCCACTGCGCGGTCGCCCGCCAACGGACCGCAGAGCGTGCGGGCGCAAACCGCCGAGGCGGTGGACGACCGCGGCCAGCGCGAATCTGCAAGTTGCCCGCCGGTGCAGTGGGAATTTTCTTTTTTTTTACCCGACTGCGCCAGAAGGAGGGTTATGTTTTTCGAGAGTATGTATGTATGTATGTATGTATAATTGTTTGGCACGCTCTGCGACCTGAACGGCTCGATGGATTTTAGTTTGAGAGGTGTCTTTAGATTTGTAATTACTTTGAAAGTGATATCGTAATAAAATAAAACTAAAAAAAATAAAAAATGGTAATTTAAAAAGCTAAAAAACCCGACTGCTTTTCTGAGCATTCATGAAAAAGCCCTAAAACAAGAAAATCGTTGTACCCGATTGCACTTAACTATATAATATTTTAAATACTGGCAGTCGGGACCCATTCTAGAAAGTCAGCCGTCTAGTCAATAGATTGGAGTAATCTGCAATGTAATATAGGTATGTGCTCTCAATTCTAGAATGGGTCCCGACTACCAGTATTTAAAATATTATATAGTTAAGTGCAATCGGGTACAACGACTTTCTTGTTTTAGGGCGTTTTCATGAATGTTCAGAAAACCAGTCGGGTTTTTTAGCTTTTTAAATTATCGTTTTTTTTCAGTTGGGAATTGAGTTATCAGAGTTCCATAGTCTCAACAAGGAGTCATTATTGTTTCGCTAAGTTCACGCTCACGCTTACAGGCAATATAATGTTTTCCGCACTAGTACAGAAAAGTACGCGTTCTCTCCCCGCCATAATTTTATTACATTTATCGTACCAGGCTTGGCGCTTGTCAACCCCCACGAGGCGCAGGTCAACCCCCGTTTATTCATTTTTTCGTAAGTATATTGAAAAACGTAGTTTGAAACTCGTGCAAACTTGTCACTGTAGTCCTCGACTCCATAACACACTCGCCTACGGCTTGCGCGAATTCCGCCTCGGTGGCAATGACAAACTTTCTGCACCTGTATCAAAATTAAAGTGAACCAAACTCAATAATGTACTGCGTATGTTTAAGTTTGCAATTACTTGCTTATTCATGAATCATGATGTGATACGGATGCTTTTTCTGGGCCTAATGTAGACCAATTTATTAGCATCTGTAGCCTGGCTGCAAGTCAGTGACATCTTTGGACAAGTCACTGACGTTGCTACCTAGTGACTGTTTAAACGTCAAGATTACCCCAATTACGAAGACTCCTCTTCTCAGATAAAATTTTCATATAGCTAACTTTGATAATATTAATCATAATATAGAGAAATTGGCCAGAAGTGGCTAAGAACAGATAAGAGTGGAACAACGGAAGGGAGGTCTTTGCCCTGCAGTGGGACACAACGGGTTCATAATAATAATAATACAGAAATTGAACTGGTTTGAACTGCTTTGCCCTTTAGATTCTGAAGAAGCTGTAGTTAAATTTTACAATGAGTTGGATGCTATCATTAAACAAGACACTCCCATTGCCCGTCTTAGGCCAATTAGCTGTCCTATATGGTTCTTTCGATCCTTACACCTTGTTTGTTACTGTTATGAGTACCGCGCCGCGACCCAGGTTAGGGAATTTGATTAAGTAAAACGATGTTTACTGTTATACGGATTTATTGGTACTAAAGAATTAAATGATAAATGGAACGCGATGCACCGCGTCATGGGTGCAAGCGTCAGCGTTATTACTAAACAATACAAAATGTGCGGGTTTGCTCGTACATACTCCCTACAGGAGAAATTAACAAGACAAAATAATGGTTATCAGATAAAAATACATATTTGAAAACAATGTTTTAAGAAAATAATAAACGTTATATAAAAATAATGTAGATACAATATAATGCGAAAAAGACTTGATGATAAAGTTAAGTATTGTCTCTAGCCGCATCATTAAACTTAACGAACGCAAATAGGTGACGTAGCTTTATTCACTCGCGCGCTATTGGAATTAGAAACACTGCTCTGATTGTTGTCATTTAACTCACAAACACTGTGGTAAAACACTCGGTCACCGAGAATCACGCACGGGTTGTCACTGTTGCTGTGAGTTGGAGGCGCAGGTGCACCCTGTGCTTGCGCCGGCGTTGGCGCGGTTGGCACGCTCCAGGCGCGCACGCGACGCCACACGTACACTAGTCCCGCTGTTGCCACGATGCCGACGATGATATATATCAGCGTGTAGTGGTGTATATCATGAACAGAAATGCCTTCAGCTAAAGCGACATTTTCTTTCATTATCTTAATTTTCTGGCCAAGTTCTGATAAGTCTATTTGATTCTGGTCAGTTTCAGAATCGTTCTTGGATATCATATGCGGGATCGTGATGTTGATAATATGATTTATCGGCGGTATCAGTGGAGTGTAAACATCAGGTTTAAAGTTCAGTTGGCTAGACTGTTGTCTGTGTGCAATCAAAGTAAATGCTTGCGTTTTAATAATACACCCATTGTCTATAGCAACTAGACCCGCACCAGTCAGCTGATGACTGGCAACTTGATCCTCACACATTACACGTAAAGGGCATTGATCGCAACAAAAATAGATGTAGTTGTTAATTGTGTTACTTTCCAACCAGCTGTTTTTGCAGGGAGAGATCCTTGCCTTACACTCAAACTGTTCATTCTGACAGAAATCTTTATCCCCATTTAGATGATAAATAGGTCTTTGAATATGACACAGATATGCATCTGATATCAGACATGATGTTAATGTTTTCTCTGTCATAGTTAAGTAGGTATCCTTCTTCAAGTTTATGGCCACATAATCTGATATTGGTTGTATGTTAACCATGTCAGTTCCTTTGACTTGAGGTATGGAAAATATTTTGAATATCTCAAAAGCATCTCTACTGATAAGAGGAAGTCTGATTTCAAAGATAAGGTATTCTTTCAGCATCCTGGCCTTTACTTTGAGAAGCTTATATATTTTTCTTAAATCCATTTGCACATTGTCTATAGGCAAAGTCACGTCCTTAGGGATCTGAGTCGCGATGGTACTCAGCTGATCTTGCAATTGAACGGGAGTCAATAGGTGTGGATTGAACTGACCGTGATAGATGTCAGTGATAGTATCCAGCAAGGTGCTTTGTAATGACTTCAAGTTATGTAGCATGTTGCTCCCTATAATCGCTCCGACAGTCAGCTCGTTTACAATAGACATGTTTTGTGCTTCAGATTGAAGTTGGTTTAGCGCCTTTTCAAGGGAAAAGATATGTTGGGAAACCATTTTATGTTGTCTGTTCATGGTTTGTTCTGTTCGCTTGAGAAGATTATATTCAACCTCTATAATCGATGTTTGGTTTTTCCAGTAAGAGGTAATATGACGTTGGTTGTCGCGTAGTAACGTTATGTCCTTGCGATACTGTTCGGCGAATCTCGCATCTAATACCCCGAAGAGGCTATTCGCAAGATATCCGACACCGTCGATAAGACCGCGCCGGTGTCTAGCGTGCTGCTCGTTCGAGTGCTGACCGAGCAACATCTGGTTATAGTACTCAAGTTCACCGAAGCCTTGAACCAGTTGTAATAATATGATATCACAGTTCATAATAATACGTATTGTTTTGCATGATTGTTCTAGGGACTTCGTGTATTTGTTGAGAGCGGTTATGCCTTCCCAATAAGGTTGCATATCGTAGTAGATAATGAGCTTCCACTCGTCTCGTATAATTTGCATGTTAGATAATTTATCGAAATAAAGACTCTGATTAGGTCTAAATCTGGTTGATTGGAAATCACAGTATCCTCCTGTTACTATTGTCATGAAAAATAATATGGACGTAAATAATGTAGTTATGCTAACTCTCTTCGATTTCCTTTGAGGTTTTGTTTCTTTGCTGTTTGTTTTCAGCTCTTCCCGGCTTTCAGACGAGTTTGATGGATTTTGGTTTATAGGTAATATTGATATTTTGGTAATCGGTCTTTTAAGAATTCCATTCTTCGTTTTTAAGCTGACAACGCGAACGAATCCATCTGCTCCGGGATGTAGATCGACGACCCTACCCATTGACCATTTTCCAGGAGGTAAATTGTCATCGTGCAAAAGGACTACGTCGTTTAGGTTTATGTTTTCACGAGGCTGTCGCCATTTGCTTCTTGTTGTTAGTTGTGTTAGATACTCAGAGCGCCATCTTTTCCAGATGTCAGCGAAAATTCTCTGAGTTAACTGCCACCTAGTCCTCAAGTCCCTTTCTGTTTCAACTAGGGTAAGTGCTGAACCGCCTGTCAAAAAGTGAGATGGAGTTAAGTAGTCTAAATCCTCCGGATCTTCGGTGAGAGGACATAAAGGCCTAGAATTGAGGCATGCTTCGATTTGCGTGAGGACTGTTGACAACTCTTCGAAAGTCATCTTTTGCTCTCCGATAACTCTTCTAAAGTGGTGTTTAAAACTTTTGACTGCGGATTCCCAAAGACCCCCTGCGGAAGGCCAGATAGGTGCATTAAAATGCCACTTGATTTCCATATCTGTCAGTTCCGCCAAAAGTTCGTTGTTAAATATTTGTAGTATTTTCTGGTATTCTTGTTGGATTTGTTTATTGGCTCCGACAAAGTTTCGTCCATTGTCACTATAAATGTGTCTCGGAGTACCTCTACGTGCTGCCATTCTCCGTAAAGCAGCGATAAACGACGAGGTGCTAAGATCGGAAACTAGCTCTAGATGTACTGCTTTTGTAGACATGCAGACGAAAACAGCCACATATCCTTTAGTGGTTTTTATGCCACGGCCCTTGTTGGTTTTAAGGAGTAGGTGCCCAGTGAAATCTATTCCAGTGTGTTCAAACGGTCGCGATGGATTGCTCCTCGCTGCAGGTAAGTCACCCATGATTTGATTATGCTTGTCAGGACTTAGCTTTTTACATTTAACGCATAAGCGTATTTGTTTTTTCGTTGCTTCATTTCCGCCTACAATCCAATACTTTTGTCTAATGAATCCTGATGTTAAGCGGGCCCCGCCATGGAAAGTAAGCTTGTGTGCATGTTCTATAAGAAGCTCTGTTAAACGTCCTCGTTGTGGAATAATTAAAGGATGTTGCATGTCTGCATGAATATGAGCGTGCCTTAACCTTCCCCCGACACGGAGAAGCCCAAAGTTATCAAGAAATGGATTTAGATTCAGTATTCTGCTTTTGTTGCTAAGCTTTCCTTTTACTCTTAAGCTTTTAATTTCTTCTTCAAACTCTTGCTGCTGTACTTGCTTTATGATCTTCATTTTGACTTTTCTTATTTCTTCTAGCGTAAGATAGGAAGTCTGCGGATTGTTTTGCTTGCCTGTTAAGAATCTATAAACCCATGCTAAAATGTGTACAACTTTGGTAAAAGAACTGTGACTTTTCAACAAGCTCATGATTATACTGTCGTCTTCTGTTTGTTTAATGACAGTGTTAACTTGCTTCTGGGGCTTGATTTCCAATGTCGTTGTGTAATTTATTTCTTCATTTTCTTCACCGGCTTTAAACGTTTGTAGCCAAGACGGCCCTTGCCACCATAAAGGATGTTGTATCAATTGCGGCATCGATAAGCCTCTACTTGCGCAGTCTGCAGGATTTTCGGCAGATTTGACATATCGCCAGCAGTCAGAAGGCATGATTTCCGTTATAAATCGTGTCCTGTTAGCAACAAAAGTTTGCCAACGGCCTGGATCTCCTTGCAGCCACCCCAGTACTGCTGTAGAGTCAATCCAGCCATAAATATCAATTTTGTAGTCAGTTAAAGAAGCCTTGACCTTAGCCATGAGTTTAGCTAATAAATGAGCGCCGCAAAGCTCCAATCGTGGCAACGATAGGTTTTTGTTAGCCGGGATTATTCTTGATTTTCCAGCCACCAATATGATGTGTGTTTGTTCATTATGAACTCTACAGTAAATAACGCAGGCATATGCCTTTGTTGACGAGTCACAGAAACCATGTAACTCGACTCTTTGCTCGGGTTTTGTGCCCAACCATCTTGGTATTTGAACCTGACTTATTTGATCGATATCCGCCTTAAGTTTATTCCATTCTTCAAAAATATCCTCAGGTATCTGCTCATCCCACTGAATTTGTGAAGTCCAAATTCGTTGAAATAAAATTTTGAGTTTTGTTGTTGTAGGTGTGAGCCACCCCAAGGGGTCAAAGAACTTGGAGATATCGGATAACACGGATCGTTTTGTAGCTTTGTTGCGTTTTGAATCAATTTTTGGCTCAAATGTAAAATTATCCTTGACAGGGTTCCAGCGAAGTCCTAATGTTTTAGTAGACTCCGGCTGTCGAAAGCTTTTGCTTTGTTGTTGGCATGGAACTTCGTCGTGCAGTAAATGCGGATCATTAGAAGCCCATTTTCTCAGATTGAATCCCCCGCGTTTTAGGAGTTCAATTAAATCTTGTTGAAGTTGACGTGCCGCTGATATGCTGTGAGTACCATGGAGTAGGTCATCCATGTAGAATGACTCCTCAAGGACTTTAGACGCTTCTTGATAGTTAGAGCGTTCGTCGTTCGCCAGCTGTTTTAACGTCATCATTGCGAGGAAGGGAGCCGCTTTAGTCCCGTATGTGACCGTGGTCAGCTGATATTCTTGTAGTTTATCTCTGGGACTATCCCTCCACACGATTTTTTGCAGGCTCTGATCTTCACTGTGTATCAAAATTTGGCGGAACATCTTTTCGATGTCTGCGGAGAAGGCGAATTGATACTGCCTCCACTTAAGTATCAATGACTGAAGGTCCTGTTGCAGATTTGGACCCTTGTGCATCAGATCGTTTAAACTTTGGCCACTTGATGTTTTTGATGAGGCGTTAAAAACGACTCGAAGTGAAGTAGTCGTAGACTCGTCACGTAGTACACAATGATGAGGCAAGAAACATTCGAGTTTCGTGTTACAAATAGCTGGTTTCATATGTCCTAACGCTAGGTACTCGTGTATAAATGTTTTATATTCTTTTGCGATGTTTTCGTTTTTAATTAATTTATGTTCTAAATGACCAAATTGTGCTATGGCCTTTGATTTCGAGTAGCCTAATTGTTCATGAAAATTTGTTTTTAGAGGGAGCCTTACTACATATCTTCCATCTAGCAGTCGGTTTGTTGTTGAGTTGTAAAATTGCATACACTCTTGATCATCTGATGAAAGCGAAGTGGACTCTGCAATTTCCTCCGTTTCCCAAAACTTTTGCAACTGGTCAACATCAAACTGTACGACATTGCATTGCAGTGTGTTTACGTTGCCGCACAGGATCCACCCAAGCCGAGTCTGTTGAGCAATGGGTGTTGTTTGTTCAAGTCTGCAGATTCCCTCCATCATAATGTTTGAATATATGTCCGCGCCAAATAAAATGTCTACCGGACGACTGACGTAGAAGTCAGGATCTGCAAGTTCTATGTTTTCTAAGTAAGACCACGTGGGTTTTGCAAAGGTATAAGTTGGCAGATTCTTTGTTAAAGTTTTCATGATGAAAACGTCAGTATTAAAATGATATGACTCTCTTCTTGATGAGCAGTTTATGTTGATAATTCCTTTGCAGGCATTATCCTTGGCTCCTATACCAGTTATTACGCCCTTGCATCGTTGACGTGGAAGTCCCAACTGTTGCGCCGCATTTTCGGTGATGAGTGAAGTTTGGGAGCCCTGATCAATCAAAGCTCGCATGTTAAGATAAGATCCATCATATTTTTGGACCTTAATCACGGCTGTGGACAATAATGTTTCCGGTACATCACGTTGTCGAGCCACGTGAGTGCTAAGTTGCTGATTTTGCTCAGGCAAAGTACGGGAATTTCCAGCTTTAGGTAATGCTTGATTAGGCGATGTGTTAGCGGATTGCGCAAACGCATCGTGAAGTATCGTATTATGGCTTCCGTCGCACTTATGGCACCGTTTTATTGAAATGCATTCCTTGCCTTTGTGGCTGTAAAGACAATTTTCGCATAGCTTGTTGTCAACGACAAATTGTTTTTTGTCAATTAGGGACAATCCAAGATATTGTTTACAATGGAATAATCCATGTTCATTTTTGCATAATGGACAAGTTCGTTTATTGTGAAATTTTCCGTTCGATTTCGAAACGTTTTTATTACTCGAATATGATTGTTTCGAATTTCGATTGATATTTTTGTCATTTGAATTGTTATCCTTAGATGATTTTGGATTGGAATTTGAAGATTTCTGATCTTGTTTACGCCGCGATGACTCCATACTCGTAAACTTGGCTTCCAGAAAATTCAAAAAGTCTGATAAAATGGGCAGTTCACGAGGTTGCTTAAGAGATGCAATGTATTCTGAATGCGTGTTAGTATCTAATTTGTTCGACATCAAATAGCAAATTACTGGGTCCCACGTGCTTACATCGGCTCCCATATTCTTTATAGCATTAACACATTCGATGGTTGTATCGTGGATGCGCTTTAAATAATAGACTGAAGGTTGTTGCATGACCGGAAGGTTGGTAAGGGTATTCATGTGTGAGGTGAATATAAGCAGTTTGTTATTGTACCTATGATTAAGGATTTCCCAACAAGTTGAATAGTTTTCAGAGCTAATCTGAAGATGATGTATTAAACCTTCGGCTTCCCCTTTCAGTTTAGCTTTGAGGAACTGCATCTTTTGAGCTTGAGAGAGTGACGGATTGTTGTGGATGGCCTCCGTAAACAAGTCTTTAAAGGATACCCAGTGTTGATAATGGCCATTAAACGTAGGCACTTCCATCTTTGGTGTAGAATGTTCTTGGTGTGATACAGACCACAATTTGCTGTTCAGAGACTTCTTCATATTATTGTACGTCTTTTCATACGAGGTGAACTTGTCCTCATATGAATCATCTTGCCCGTCGAGTTCACCTTCCAACTCCCAGTGATGCATGTCAATTGCTGACCACCTTGTTTCTAATGTTTTCAACGTATCTTGAAACTCCCATTTCTCAGTTATGGCATCGACGTTGATGTTCGCCACTGTTCGATAGAAAGCTTTAAAGTTGATAGTCTGCTTCTTCAGTAATTCATCCAACTTGCTGTTGGTGCCCTGAGACTTGAATTTAGGCGTTTCAAGAAAGGTTGTAGCCTCGCTCTCCTCGGGATTCCTGTTCTTAAGAGTCTCGTCCACGCCAGCCCTGGATGGGCCGGCTAACGGTGTTGCAGGTCTTAAAATAGACGGAGGTCCTGCACTTTTAATGGTTTCACGCGTCGAAAGATAGAAAGCATGAGTATGTTGGTAGTGGTTCAATGCAAAATACTCAATCGATTTGTTACTAAAAGGGTTCAACTGATCGTGATTAGATTGAAACTCCTGCCAGTAGGAGTCCAAAGTTTCCAATCTACGTTTGATGTAGTCAGGATTTTTGCGTTCCTGACCATCCTTCTTAAAGTTTGATAAAAGTTGGTTCATGGCCACCATGATTTGATTCTGGTTGGCCAGAAGATCCTCCATTGTTTGGCTCATATTGTTAGGTCAAGCAATAAAAAAGGGAAGATCTTACTTTGATGCTGCTGTATGGTGGATATGTTGATTGCGCTCAAGGCTGCTGTCTACTCCCTGAACTGCAACTCCACAGCTGTTGCTGATCCGGAACCACTCACACGAACTGATACAAAGTCCACTGATTGCTCGCGTTAATGATCCGGCTCGAAGGACCATAAAGATGTTCGGTGGTTACCTTACACCTTGTTTGTTACTGTTATGAGTACCGCGCCGCGACCCAGGTTAGGGAATTTGATTAAGTAAAACGATGTTTACTGTTATACGGATTTATTGGTACTAAAGAATTAAATGATAAATGGAACGCGATGCACCGCGTCATGGGTGCAAGCGTCAGCGTTATTACTAAACAATACAAAATGTGCGGGTTTGCTCGTACATCTAAGAAAATGCAAAAGGCATGGGTCAAGTGGATAAAGTATGGAAGCATCTCTGATTATGAATCATTTGCCAGCTACAAAATACAGATTTAAAACTATATGTCATAAGTGCTGGCCGCGGCGATCTCTCGCGCCGGGCCTTGGTACAGGCCATGCTCCGGAGCGAGGAGAAGTGGCAGGCGGTCGCCTCCTTCTGCGAAGCAGTCATGATAGCAAAGGAGGAGGCCGACCACATCAGGCAACGGCGCGCACGCCGCCGCCGCCGCCGGTATAGCAAACTGTAGGGGCCCAGCAGGGCCGAAGCCTACTGGGGCCAAGGGTTAGATGAAAATGAACCCCGGGGCCATGGATCGAAGGCAATGAATGGAACAGGGTAGGTTTTTAGTCAGAAGAGTCTGACACTATTTCCCGCTTCACCCAAGGGCGGGATTTGTCATTGGATGATATTACCTACCGTAAAAATAAAAATATATATCATAAGTGCTTCATTTCGTACATTGGGTCTATAGAGGATTAAAGTTACGTACTGGCCAACAGGTGGTCGTAACCTAGCTAAATTATGTTATCATCGTTATGTTGTTTGTAGTGGCATCACAACTTAACCAACTACTCCCACTATGGGAAACTTACGTGAACGACGGCCGATATCCGGTGACCAACCATTCGAATGTGTTGAGGTTGATCACTTAGGGATGGGCCCTGCGTAATCAACTGTCAGCTTTTAGTCAAGATCGTGGTTGTTGACTTGTAAAGGTTTATATTTTATTATTGTTTGTTTCACAAGGAAGGCAGTTCACATTGAGTTAGTTGGTGACTTAACTAGTTTTAATTATTTGTGAGCCCTTTGCTGATTTATGTCTCGTAGAAGAAAAATACGCATATTATACGACAATGGAACCTCGTTTATAATGAAATCGGTAAATTTTTGAAAGAAAATAACAGTACGTTAGGCTAGCACGGCAGTCGTAAAACAGTAAATATTTGTCAAGACTAAACAGTGACGTAAATCATATATCGTTGTTGCGAGTATCTGTCGTGGCTCCGACAAACAGTTGTTGTAATGAGAACAGCTAAAGGTGATAGTCGTCCGACGATAACTAAATAATATAACGACTTAATGGGAACGCGGCCACAGTGTACAAGTTTATTACTATTTTGGGGTACATTTTTGTTTTATGGTATAACTAGCTTTTGCCCGCGGCTTCGCTCGCGTAGAATTTGGTCTGCCACATTAAGTTACGTGACATTTTTTTTAAATACTGATATATTTTTAATGTACCTTCACATCGTACATCCCAGATTTCTAACTTCAAAATTAGTTTCCATACAATCTTTGAACTCCTATACCTAATATTTAGAGGGTATCTCTTGAGGGTGGAATTATCTGAATTCCTTTCTAAGTGCTCATTATTTTAAGCTATAATAGAACTCTGCAAATTTCAAAATGCTAAGTCCAGTGGTTTCTTCATCAATCTTTACCTGTATGGTGTGTTTATAAAAAGTAGGCTTGAGATTATCCTATCCAGCACAAACGGATTACTAAACACTGACAACTACACAACAGGTCGGACCAATGTTACTTGCATTTAATCACTACATAGTACAAAACAAAGAAGCTTTCTTTTTCCCTATGAATGCTTAAATTTTTTAAAACTACGCAACGGATTTTGCTGCGGTTTTTAGAGAAGAAGGTTTTTAAGAATAAATGACATGACAATAAAAATGCATAGAGATCACAACCATCAATGACGTCTGCCCTCACGCGTCTGCCCGCGTTCGGGTCGCGCACTCGGCCATGCCTCGTCATTGCTTAGATTGCATTGTTCGCCCCTCCCCCGCGACTGCGACGCCGCATCGCGCTCCGCCCGTGCTGCGGCCGCCGCCGCGGCGTTAGGCGCTCCGTTCAAGTCAATCATATCGTGATAACTTTTAAACTATTCGGCCAAATTACTTAGTGTGAAAGACAAAGTTTATCTACATTAAATACTTAATGCGAGAAATGTATTCATTTTGATAAGAGTTTGATAATTATATACTAAATGTGCATTGTAAAATAGTACCAAATTTAATTAGATTTATGGTTCACAATTTTGGTTGTACTGGCTTGCACATAAAAGGTAGATATATGCTGCCGCGGACTTTTATTTAGATCTACTTAAGACAAACAATCCTGCGGTACATCATCTTTATGTAACTCCATTGGTTTAGGCAGCGCACGCCAAGATAGCTCTCAGATGGAAGATTTTTTTCCGACTTAATTGACACGTATCGTTATATTATGACCAAAACTACATAAAATCATTATAAATTGTAGCCTATGTGTTATTCTGATGAATAACCTATATTACTGTAAAGTTTCATCCAAATCCGTTCAGTAGTTTTTTCGTGAAAGAGTAACAAACATACATCCATCCTCACAAACTTTCGCATTTATAATATTATATTATATTATTATAAGTAGGATAGGATATTCTGCATACTGCTCGTATGTATTTTGATAAGAGTTCAGAGTTCAATTAATCATACTTACTTATGCAGTTTTCGCTTAGTTTTATGCAAATGAATCATTGTATTTCTAAAGAAAACTGCACTTGAATTAATTGGTTTTTTTTTCAATTTTGGCTTGTTAATAAATTTGCTGCGAAAATATACTTGTCTCAGAACTGACCAGAAACTCTTTAGTTTCGGTTGTGAGGATCTTGAAACTTTTCGATGTAAGTTGAAATTCGAATATATTTATTTTATCAGTGTTCCATTTTCCCGCTTTAGGTTGTACCATGGTAAATCTTTCTACTATAGACAATAACAATAGATCGTAGAGTTAGTAATAATAACCACCTTTTGAATACCGTAATTAGAGACACAACAGAAAGACAATACGTGTGCGGACACCGGTTTCCTCTTGGGGCTTCACAGTAATAGTACTGTGAAGCCCCAAGAGGACATTTTTTATTTTTATTTACCAATAAAGTAATAGTACTTTATTGATAAATAAAAATAAAAAATGACTCTTCGTTAAATAACACTGACTTCCGAAATTAAAGTTATTTTGCACATCTTTGTTTTTTTTTTTTACATTGAAATCGGTTGTATTTTTTTTTTGTAAAAAGTTTTTTCTTTCACACTTTTTAGTTGTAGTACTTATAGTAGGTACCCGTCAGCCAGACTTAAATAGATAACTGAATAGCAACGCCATCTCAAATTAAAATAATATATTCTGATTCTGATAATGCCAGTAGATGGCGTTATCCTTTGACAGTTGAGTTAATAGGTATCCTATCACAATATTCATAGACTATTAGGCCCCTCGCCCACGGTGACTTTTTGTAGCGATGCTGTCACGTGTTTCGTAAGCGCGTGACAGCTTCGGTACTAACGCGCGTTAGTCACATTTGTAACGCGCTATAGAAGAGAAATCAAATCGCTACTAATGCACTACCGCATCGCTACAAAAATTCGCCTTGAGTGACGGACCTTAGGCGGTGCGTTTGCCGGGTACCAAGTAGTTAACAATACAGGCACTAAAAGATAGATTATATAGTGAGACGTGACCAGTTAAAGAAAATGAAGTATAAAAAACGGTAATTTAAAAAACTAAAAAACCCGACTGCTTTTCAGAGTAGAAAATGCCTTAAACAAGAAAGTCGTTGTACCCGATTGCACTTAACTATATAATATTTTAAATACAAGACAAATTGTAGCAGTCGAATTTGGCGCCAAAAATCCGCCATTTTGTTTTTTTTTTATTTTGATATACCTAGTGTCACTCTCACAGTAAATACGAATCTAACGACACCTCTCAAGCTAAAATCCATCATCCCGTTCAGGCTGCAGAGCGTGCCAAACAATTATACATACATACATACATACATACATACATACATACATACATATATACATACATACATACATACATACTCTCGAAAAACATAACCCTCCTTCTGGCGCAGTCGGGTAAAAACTATAATCCTCTTTTGTTTTCCAGCAAGTGATCAGCCATCTAGAATGACATCTAAACCTCAAGGAGATGTGTCGATTTTGACGAAAACTGATGTAACAGGGTCAGTTCCACATGAAGCAGTAGACAGCCCAGCTCTCGATGGCGAGAGGATCGTCATCTCCGGGGTATCAGGCATCTACCCGAAGGCAAACAACGTGAAAGAACTTTCCGACATTCTGTACAACAAGGTACGTCACTGAATAAAGGGTAGATAAATGCAAATTATTTATTTTATTATTAATATTTATTTATTTTATAAAAGGCTTGCTACAATATGATATAAATAGTGTTATATTATCAAATCTCCACATATAGATAAAAAGAACAAATCGATAAAAAAGAAAGTGCAGTAGGGCGTCAATTATCCGAACTAATTAAGAGACATGGGTGTTCGGAAAACCGGTATTTTCGGATAATCTTTTTTTATAGTTGACAGGTTCGCGCTTGACCGCTATCTCACCTGATGGAAAGCGACGATGTGATCTACTATGTAGCGCGCTTGCTTATAAGTAACCACTCTGGACTTAAAGATTCCTGGGTAGTAGCTACCAGGAAACACAGGCTCCGGTAGGCAATTCCACTCCTTAACTGCACGCACAATGAATATTTTCCCATAACGTTTTGTGCGTATAGGTATAGGTGGGATGTCTACCATGTGCCGGTGGCTTAACGCCGCACGTCTGGTAGTCCGATGATGGAACGGGCTAGGTGGAATTAGGCTTATGCAATTCCGACGCACACTCCCCGAAATGCAACCGGTAGAAAACCGACAGGCTAGCAACTGGGCGTCGATACTCAAGACTTTGAGCCCTGGACGTCTCAATAGTCTCAAGCGCATCAAGCTGGTATCGGGCAGATCCGTCCCAAAGATGAGAGCAGTACTCTATAATGTATTAGGAAATGAGACACGTATCGCCAACTCGACCATATTTTGCGGACTGTCCGTCCGATGCGACACATAACATATGTGTGCGTACACACACATTCCTACACTACAATCTTCCACCCTTATTCTATTATTATCTCTAATACTATACTAAAATAAACAACAATAACGAGTGGCTACTTATGAATTACACAAGCTACCTTAGCAGGCAACACTTATCTAGGTAGGTAACAATACCAAGATCCTAAGTTAAGCTTAAATTGAATAGTTATTACATTTAGACGGTATCTTATTGCTAATAAATTACAAATTATATTTAGGAGGTTTGTTTAGTCGGCATTGGTGCATGGGCCGGGCCAATTCAAGGGTAGGCGAGCGCGGCGATTGTGTTACTTCCAGTGTAGGTTGCTCCTCACAGTCTTCGTGTGCATCATCCTTATTCTCCGCCGTGATTACCCGTGGTGTGTTCACATTAACACGACTCGGGCTAGGCCCTCCACCTCGGACTCGGACTCGGCGGACCTATAAGTGAACTACGCTTCCTCTGCTTAAGCTGATCGATATGGTTATGTGACTCCCTACCTATCGCATCGACTACCCTATAGCCTGTTGCTCCTATCTTTTCAGCTACTTTCCCTTGCACCCACCTATCACCTCCCCTGTACTGACGTAGCATCTCTTCCCCGGGTCGCAGGTCACGTGTCCCGCTGGCGCAACCTGTCTGCTGTTGCTTTTGTTGGGTGTTCCTAACCTTAGTGCTTCTATCTGGTATCAAAGAGTCCAGCTTGGTTCGCAGCCTCCGGCCGTACATTAACAACGCCGGCGTTTCACCTGTGTCTACGCATTATCTGTATCACGCCTGCGCTGCGCCTGCGTTACTCCTGCGCTTCACCTTACGCTGTTTCCATCGATCACTAATAATATTAATAAAAAATATACCGTTGTTTGTTGCTACCAGGGACCGTTTTCAGTTAAGGTATACGGTTACGCGACCGGTATTAAAATACGGTATCGCTTAATTTTAAAGGTAGACCGAAACTGGTTAAGATTTGCTATTACGCTACCGGTATAAAATAACGATAGCGCTATTTTTTTAGGTACCGCTGTACCTTTATTATTTATTAACTTTATTATTTAACCTTTACTCAACTGAAATAATTCCGGTACCGAAATTTTTCTCGTGCGAGTACCTACGTAAATGCGACGTTGCCAGCTATCGCGACAAGTGTATTGCAATTGGCACGACGAAAAAGCGTGGTAGTAGGGGTTTCAAAGGATACCTTAATGTTAGAAGTTTAGGTAGTGAAAAATTTAGGTACCGTAATTTTTCGGTAGTGAAAAATAATGGTACCGTTATTTAGAGGTATTGAAATAAAAAGGTACGACGTCATACCGTTAACCCTTATAACAGATATTTTTTCGGTATGCAGTCCCTGGTTGATACTGCATTAAATTAAATATGGAAGTACCTTCTAACTGAACCAAAATGTCTATTTAAAGGTTACTCAAACACTATAATAATAAATCAGTATGATAAATTGTAATTAAACCAGAAGCTATTATTATTCTCAATAAATTATAAATTACTTTTGACTTCTTATTAATATTAAACTATTTTTCCAGGTTTCACAGACAGTTAAGAGTTACTGGTACTTCGCCGTCGATAAGTAAAATCGACGGCATCAATTAAAAAATAATAAAAATTTACTTAAATAGTAAATTTATGGTTACCCTAGTTAAAAATAGGGTTAAGACAAGGACACACCACACCTTTCTCGTTGTCTTGTTCGGAACATTTTTTCTGTTTTTTTTTTTCTGTATATTAAAGATATGAACCTAATATCAATGACTTTAACGTACACTTTAGAGTTTGTAATATTGCTTCGTTATCAATCCAGTTTGTGCGTAGGATATGTTTGAACCTCGTTTGATGGTGAATAGTGCAATCAACAACATGACTATTTTTGCACTACAGCTGTGAAATCCCAAGCCAAAAAGGAATTCTTTGCATACTTTGACAGCCCATAGTTCCAATATCACACGGATTCAGATTTTGCTACTTGAGTACTTTAATTTATATCGTTTTAGGGAACTTTCGTGCATACAGTTTCACTGTATCGATTGCGCTTTGATTTTTAGATGAATTTTGTCACAGTCTGCGTTCCACTCTGTTCCGAGTGTGAACGCAACCGATTTTAATAATACATGAAACATTATTTTTTTCAAAAGGAGAATCCTGTAACTTTGGAGTGTCCACGATGGAACTATACGCATCCAGACCTGAACTCAGCTACCGGGTCGGCTCCAGGGCTGGACCGGTTCGACGCTCAGTTTTTCGCTGTGCACTATCGCCTCAGCAACCTCGCAGATCCTATGTCACGGAAGACTCTTGAGCATACGTATCAGGCCATTTATGATGCAGGTAAGTTTTGGTGGTGATTAATTTTACCTATTTATGTCATATCAACATTCATAGAGAAACTACTAGGGTTAAGAGTTTCAAATTTTGCACGAGGTTTCTTTTTATGACGTAGGCAAGCACTAAGAGGGGGTTTTCCAAAATTCACCCCCTAAGGGGAATAAAGGAGGTTCAAAGTTTATATGGAGAAACCTACTTTCACGCGGCTGTTAGAAGCTGGTTTATAAATATATTACCCTAACTTCTGCCAGCAACTTCGCTCACGTGAAAGTAGAATTATTCCAAGGGAACATAGCCATATCCCGTCTGACCGTCAAGGAGTAATAAATGAGTACCTTCATCGAATATGACACTTTATGTTTGTTTCCTGTTATAATACAGACTTTTGCCACCGTCTGCTTCTTCTTCTTTGCGTGTCGATGACCTCAAGGTAAGTTTTTTTGACCATTATTTGGCAACCTGTACCGCTGCGTCGTTGGCCTCGTACAAATCCTGTAAAGTGCAGCATGGTCAGCACAGCAGGTTTTTTTTTCATGGTAGGTAAAATCATCCAATGACAAGTCCCGCCCTTGGGTGGAGCGGGAAGTAGTGTCAGACTCTTACTGACTAAAAACCTACCCCGTTCCTTCGTTGCCTATCATGCCGGGGCTGAGCCTTCCTCTCAGAAAACGGCCCTTAACCCCAGCAGGCTTCGACCCTGCCTGCCTGCAGCTAGCAGGCTGGGCCTCTACGGTTTGCTGACAGCTCCTTGAAGCGCGCGTCAGCACAGCAGGTGATGCATGTCTTGTGTAGCGGCTCCACACTGGCACTGTGTCAGAGATGCCACCCTCTAACAATTTAGCAAACGGAAAAAAATACACATGCCACTACATACAGGAAGGATCTACAGGTGGAAGACATATTTTTTTTTGTTAATTAGCAAAAAGCAAAAGAAAATTATAAATACTGGGGACGCAATGTTTTAAATTATGAGCTGGTAAAATATGATGGTAAAAATAATTGCCTCTGCCTTTAAAATAATATTAGTGTGATTGATATTTTAAATAATATCTATGTTAAAAAAGAATTATAAATATAACAAAACGTATGAATAAAACACCTAATGTATTATGGTTTCAATAAAAAACATAAATTGTTTCAGGAGTGAGTCCGACGCAGCTCAATGGAAAGAAAGTTGCTGTCTTTATTGGAACCTCCGTCTCTAACTCTGAGCATATTTTCATGTCAGAAAAATGCAAAAGTGGCCTAGGTTTATTAGGGTTAGTAGCAATTACATTAAGATTAATACAGTAGATTATGGAACTGATGTGACTGTGATAAGCACTGTGTAGCAAAATTAGCTAAGTGCAAATTCATTTCACGTTTCGAGTGTATCAGACCCAAGAAACTAAATTAGCTGAACACATATCATACAAGGTAAAGTGGGCGTGGATTGTTGGCTAAATTTAGAACAATGAGAAATAGCGTAAAATACCTTAATCGGCACTCAAAATATTTCTACTCTATTTTGGTAGAATCGGCAACTTACAAAGCGTACATGATGACTGGAAAATAATGTAGTTACCTATTATAAGCTGATGTCATATTGGCAATGGGCGCGCCATAATTATGGCGGTAAGTCCCCTTTTTGAAGAATGACTGGAAAACCTCACGGCATCATCACCTTACGTATGACACAGGCAGTGCTGGGCGCAGTTAACTACTATTCTGTAATCAGATTACAAATTACTATTGAAAGTAAACTTCATGTAAAAACGAAAGTGATTACCAACAGCATCAAACGTAGGGTCGAGGTAGATGCGCAGGAAATACATTATGTCCATGAGTATATCTACTTGGGCCAGTTAGTATCTTTCGAAAACAGGTAGGAAAAGGAGATCGATCGCCGTATCCAGAACGCCTGGAAAAGCTACTGGTCCATGAAGATGCTAATGAAGGGTGATCTGCCGATTTCCCTGAAGCGTAAACTCATCGTCATGTGTATCCTGCCCGTTCTAACCTACGGTGCTCAGACTTGGGCACTCACAGAACTACAAAAGTTCCACCTTGAGGTTTGCCAGAGAGCTATAGAGCGCAGCATTCTGGGCGTAAAACGAACAGACCGGGTACGGAATGACACGTTGCGTTCCATGACGGGCATAATAGACGTGGGCAAAAAGGCTGCTAAGCTTAAATGGGATTGGGCGGTTCATGTCAGTCGCATGCACGGAGACCACTGGGCAAGGGTTGCCACACAGTGGGTACCTGAAGGAAGAAAGCGTCGTCGAGGTCGGCCTAGAAAGAGGTGGCGGGATGATCTGGACGCGTGCCGCGAGGACTGGTTCGAGACGGCGCGGGAGAAGAAGGTTTGGAAGGACTTGGGGGAGGCTTTTGCCCAGCGATGGGTCATTAAGGGCTAATAAAAAAAATATGATACAATATTTGAAGGTTTAAACAAAAATCTTTAACTAAATCGATTACATAAACTAAATTTTCTTGTTCACAAAAAATTTAATAGTCCAACTTCAATAAATGAAACAAAACATATCTTGAAATCCACTCTAAATTATAAAGTAACATTTTAATTAATTATTTATAATTCAGATTAAAGAAAAGATATCTAGATTTTGTGAAAAACGAAATGCATAAATAGGCAATAAATTCAGAGATGATTTAAGATGCTTCTTCTCCAGTTTCCTATCGTCAACGTCGAGCATGGTTTAAAAACTTATTGATTCATCTAACGCAATCTAACGCGATGTTAGATGAAAAGGCAATGCAAAAAAAAAGATGACGCCTAAAAAGTCTGCTGGCATTAGGTAATTCCGTTCCGAATTTTTCAGAAAACTTGTTCCAGGAAATACGTGTTTTTTTTTAAATCCTTAAAAGTTTTTGAAAGAAATTGTCGTCATCCAGAATCTTGATTAAATGTGCAAGGCTTCTATAGACGTACTTTTTTATATTTTTAAATATGAGTACATTATGAAGGTTCACGTAAAATAGAGCAGAATTTCAGAGGTGATTACTGGATTAGTTGTACACTATACATAAATAATAATTGACTCCTTCTTTACAGCTCAAACAAGACTATGTTCGCGAATCGCATCTCGTACTGGTTGAACATTAAGGGTCCCTCACTAGGAATCGACGATCTTGACAGCAGCTCCACCACTGCTTTGGAAAGTGCGTACTCAGCGATGAGGCGTGGAGAATGTGAGGCAGCCATTGTTGGAGGAGCATCCCTAGTTCTTTATCCACAAGGGCTTGTACATCATACACGGTAAATGAATTTAAAAGTGTTTAACTGCGTTAGTGTTTTGATACACAATGAAGCATGATCTATTTGTGCATCTCGTAGTGTATTATTAAACTATTTAAAAGACAACGTCCCACTCTGCTGATATGTTCTTTGTTCAGTTCAATAAGAGTGAAGTATGAGAGAAAGAGTAACACCCATATTTATAAACAAGTAAAACTAATTACTTGAGTAAAAGTGATTTTTACCTAAGTAATAATTTGTACTCCGTTAAATTTTGGTCGTTTTAATCCCGCGGAGGGTCGATTAAGTACATGTTAACCAAGTTAAAAAAAAATGCTTGCATATACGGTTAAATTACAAACTTAGTTCAGAAATTATTTTGTACAACTTTTCGAACACTGTTCAATCCATCAAGTTCAAAATAATTTTCCTAGAAAGTTTTATAAAGTTCTACTTTTGAGATTTTTTTCATGTTTTCTAAACTTATGATTCAAAAGTTATAGGCGGGGAAACGAAGGGGGAAGCACATTTTTGTTACTTTTCGAGCGATTATTTCCGAAAATATAAACATTATAAAAACATGATTTCAGTAAACCCCTATTCATTTTTAAATACCTATCCAACAATATATCACACGTTAGGGTTGAAATGAAAAAAAGATCTCTCCCCACTTTACGTGTAGGGGGGTAGTCTAATAAAACATTTTTTCCACTTTTTATTTTACCACTTTGTGGGCGTGATTGATATACATATTGGTACCAAATTCCAGCTTTCTAGTGCTAACGGTCACTGAGATTATCCCCGGACGGACGGACGGACAAACAGACATGGCGAAACTATAAGGGTTCCTAGTTGACTACGGAACCCTAAAAAGCTTAAATGTCTGGTCAGGTCTATTTTTCTTTTTGTGTGCTAAGCTAGGTACATGAGTGAGTGTGAGACGGTGTGTAACTGCCACATGTCACATTCACACCCAACTATAAAGTTGTGTGTGAGTGTGACAGTTTATGGGTTTTAGAAATTACTCAATAAAACCACCTTCAGACTCTTTTCAGTTTTCAAAGATTAGATCAGTAAATAAGATGATAAAGAATGAGTATAAAACTCCCTAGGCATTTTTTAAAAATCGATATTTATTTTTCCATGTACAAAGTACAACTGGGTAGCATGATTATCTAGTTAGTGTAAAGGACATCACCCACGGTCCATACATTTTTGGTCCAAATTTAAAAGTGCCGGCCAAAGAAAAAAAATACAATATTCTGTTAGAACTTGTTCTTACGAACATTTTTTATTATGGCAAGAATGCTGTGGGAGCATTAGCCTCGGTATTATTTAAGTTCAAAAATGATTGGTTTTCAAAGAAAATTGCTCTCAAAAAATGAAATATCCTATACATAACAAAACTTAAAAAAAAAATGCAACAGCAAAAAACAGTCAGTAGCTGTGTCTTTACTGCATTATTTAAAAAAAAATTGTATTTGTTGAGATTTTCGAAGAATAAAAATATCGGTGTAATGCTCAATGCTTTAATTGTTTAGAAAAGTCATAACAAGTACCCATATAGTTATCTTTTAGAACCACATAAAAAAAAGCATATGACGGCGAATTTCAAAAAGCACTCATTTTAGACGGTCAATATCAGAAGGTGGGGTTGCGGTGTCTAATAGTAGTGTTAAGAAAACGTTGGAAAGCGTTTCATGAAATGCTGTATGATCTCCCCTAAAAAACCCCTTTTGTGGTCAAAAAGAACTCTCATTTTAGACATGATAGGCTCCGCGAATTTTTAGGGATCGCTTTTGAAGTATTTGCCTTATATGGAGATGGCGGGGCTTTGCATGTGCAAAAACGGAGTAAGCGTATTAAAAATGCGACCATACCTACGGGTTGGCAGAATTTAGTGGAGCCTGCTTTGTGCGAAAGCGGCACGCATACGTACAAGTTTGCTTTATGTACTCAGCTAAGGTCAAATGCTGATCTAGGATCACACCGAGCGTGCTTCTCCCGAGGGATCGGATTGGTATAGGTATGTGGTGATCAGAGGATTGACGAGACCCTTGAAGAACTCCTGCTCGTATGGGAGGTGAGGAGATCTCCCCGCTATCGCATAGAGAGAGCGCTACCATCTGATAGTCAATAGTGGAAGGTCCTCCTCCTTTTTCGCTCACTCTTCACAGAGTGGTCGTGGTTGACGATGTTGCATTTTCGTTGGCAAGTGAGGCTCCCGCGATGTGTCTCCACTTATCCCGGCTAACGGCGTCTCGGGAACACTGGACTATGGAAGTTTGTGTTGCAGCTTTGATGTGGTCTGTCCAACGCGTAGGTGAGCGCCCGCGTGACTGCTTCCCTTCCACTTGTCCCTGGACAACGAGTCGCTCCATGGAATCTTCGTTGCGAACAATGTGACCAAAATATTTAAGGATTCGTACTTGCACAGTCGACAATAATCTCTGTTTGATTTTTAACTCCTCCAGAATAGAGATGTTAGTCTTCCGCGCTGTCCAAGGGATCCGCAGCAGTCGCCGCTAACACCACATCTCGAGTGCATCGATTTTGCGTCGGTCTTTGAGGCGAACCGTCCACGTTTCTGCGCCATAAAGAAATATTGGGAAGACCAAGCTTCTCATGAGGCGGACTTTCGTGGCTTTAGTGATGTTACGGTTGCACCAGATCCTTTTCAGCCTGTCAACAGCAGGTCGTGTGATAACACATCTCCTTCGAATCTCATCTTCACATCATCCAGTTTTCGTGACGATGGAACCAAGATATACATACGATTGAACAACTTCACAGTTAGCAATCACAGTGATATCAGGATGATTCAGTTCAGCTCGATCCACTATCATCATCTTGGTTTTGTTTCTGTTGAGCGTAAGACCGAAGGAGAGGCTTGTTGTCTCTAAAAGTGTCAGCAGGTGTTGGAACACCTGCATCGAAGGACGATATGGATATCGTCCTTCGATTGTGCTAGAAGGGTAGTGTCATCGGCATATCTCAAGTTAGACACCTTTCTACCTCCCACTGAGATCCCTTTGTCCCACTGTTCCAACACGATTCTCATTATATACTCTGTATAAATGTTGAATAGGAGTGGAGACAGTATACAACCCTGTCGAACGCCAGCGTGGGTGTAAAAGCTTTTTGAGTCAACGTCGTCTATACGAACAGTCGCAGTTCCGTCCTCATAAAGTCGGCGTATGAGACTAACTAGGTGGAGCGGTACTCCCATTTGAATTAGCACGTCCCATAGAATATGCCATTTCACGGTATCGAAGGCCTTGCGGAAGTCGACGAAGCAGATATAGAGTGGGATGTTATACTCTCTAGACTTTTCGATTACTTGTCGAAGAATTAGTATCTGCTCTCTTGTTCCTCTACCCTTGACAAATCCCGCTTGCTCAATAGCAGCTATAGTGGAAGGTACGATTCAATAAAAAGTTCCGCAAGATGAGTACTAGACAATCTGGCACACCGAGTTGATATAGCTTAAATGATAAACCATTATGTTACACTTTGTCAAAAGCTTTCGTTGAGTCAAAAAACTAGACGTCCATCATCGTGTTCTGATGGAAACCAGCGCATTGGTGTTCAACGAATCGCTGGACTTGTTCGATTCGTAAACCAAACTACCGTTGGGAATAACACTCTTAACTTCAGCATAATCTCTGCGCTGCTTGTAAATAAGCCTCTCGTAGATTTTATCGAGGACATTGAATGGACTGATGAAAAGGTAGCTGGAGGGGCAAACTTGACTTGGACTTGCATAGTTTAGGAATACCGATATTAGTGACCTTTTTCCACGCTTGGGGGAACATGTTATTCCTTAATGCACCATTGAAGACGACGCTCATTAGTATTATGAGTTGGGATGGGAAGAGTTTAAACACCTTTTTGATGACACCGTCAGAGCCGAGGTCTTTCCGGGGCTAAAGCTTTTTGATGATATTCCCCACCTCCTCTGAGATAAAGAGGGACAAAAGATCATTAGGATCTTCGATGAGTGCTAGGGTAGCTCTACGTTCAACTTTAACGTCTCTCATATCAAGGTGAGTTTTGTCTATTGGTTGAGCGTTTTGTCATTGTCGCGGCACGCTGCACTGTTGCTTGAGTTTTGTTTACTTCGCCAGGAGCTGCATTCTTTTCGGTTTTCAGACCACATACATCGCCCAGGAGTTTCAAGCGATGGTCATCAGTCACTGTGATCGCCCCTGAAAAATCATTCAGGACGAATCGTTCGTGGTCCATATGTGAATCGAACGCTGCTGTCGTGTCAACGACTGAGACTCAAGAATTCGGGGATAGAAGGGATAGACTGATTCGATATGGTAGATCCATGATCAATTGGGACGGGAGTGATACAATATCATACGCGTTGCTTCAGGTACCTAATAAAGTAACAGATAAGATATTCGAGGTGGGGCGAGCGTTCAATGGCTAGGGGAGGGGAAGTCACCACATTGTGTGATGGTAAACGGCAGCTACCTGGAACTTTCTATTCAAGCTCTAACTCTTTGTTTTTACAATTCATGTTACCAAAAATGTACGGAAAATGATTTTTTAAAACTTAAATAAAACCCAGGGCAATGGTCCTACAGTTTTGGTGCGATAATAAAAAATGCTCAAGGGGTCAAGCTCTAACAGATTACCATATTTTTTTTTCTTGGCCGGCACTTTGGAATTTGGACCAAAATAAATGATCTCCTTTAATATTATAGAAGTAACCAGTAAGTAAACGGTTTTATATATGTATTTAATTTCAGAATTTCCGGTTTAACTTCCAAAGATGGAAAAACAAAATCATTTTCGCAGGATGCCAGTGGTTATGTCACGTCTGACACAATCAGTATTGTATTTTTGCAGAAGGCAAAACAAGCAAAAAGGTAAAAATAAATTTATTACCATATTTTATTAAGGTAGGAAATCACGTACAATTCACGACTTCTTCCGCCCTAGGGCGGAACGGGATGTCAGATATTTACTGACTGAAATCACATTTCGGTTCCTTCAGTAGTTCTTTACATCCCAGGACCACGGGTAACCATTTCTGAAGTCATCTCATGCCTCTAGTAGGCTTTGGCACTGCGGGGCATCTCTTTGAGGCACGCGAGGAACATTACGTGCTGTCTGGTGTACCGGTACTACGCAGCAACGCGTACTTTACCCAGAGCTGCAATCTGCGGCCACCAATAGTACACCTGACGCTGGACAAGTCTTTGCTGGACTCGGGGCATTGCCACGGTGCAGACTTGAGACATGGCCTCCTGGAACCACTACACCTCAACGTTGACGTTGACAGGCTTATCCGGTAATTGCATCTATGCCTATACCATCCCAGCTTCCAGGAAGAGCTCCTAGTCCAGCTGCTTCAGCGCCTACCGAGGTCCAATCGGCATCTGAGCGGAAATGTCAAACCGAATGTACTGATAATCTGAGTACATCTCCATCCCCTCCATGACGATCCAGTTGTCGACAAGCGTTGACTGAGTAGGGCTGGCAAACTAGATGTCCACGACGGATTCACCCCGCATCCGCTCATACGTGGGGCCAGCAACCCCAAGCCAAGCTCTCTTGTCATAGAAATTCCCGCAAACAACCACAGGGAGGAATCCAAACGCAACAACAACGGTTTTAAGCTCCCCCGTCTCCTCGTGATACCCTCAAGACAAAATTATACAATGACACCTCCCGCCCTTGGTCGAAGCGGGAGATAGTGTTAGACTCTTACTGACTAAAAACCTACCCCGTTCCTTCTTTGCCTTGATTCCAGGACCCTGGTATGCATGTTCACACTTTCCCAATACCCTAGAGGGATGGGGTACTGGTGGTGGCTGACAAAATTAGTATCGACAAATTGATAACTTTACATTAATTAGGTCAGCATGGTGGGCACAGTGGTTGAGCGATTGGCTGCTGATCAGCGGGTCGTGGGTTTGATGCCCGCACGAAACAATTATTTCTGTAGCTTACAGATATTTGTTCTGGTTGTCTTGTACATGTGAGTTTACATGTTTGTGACTGCCTCTACGATACAGAAGTAAATCCTAGCATGGGGTAACCTTGGGTACGCCATAATTATGTATATCCCCTCTTTGAGGCGTGGCTGGAAAGACCTCACGGCGTCCACACCTTCTGCATGACGCAGGTTCTCACCGGACATGGTAAGTTCGGGAGATACCTGCACTGGATTCGTGCGGAAGTGACGCCCGGGTTTCACCACTGTGTGGACCACCCGGAGGACACGGTGGAGCACATGGTAGAGGTTTGCCCCGCTTGAGCAAAGCATCGCCGTTTTCTTTTGATCGCCCCGATCGGCGGCGGTGATCTCTAGCGTCGGGCCTTGGTACAGGCCATGGTCTGGAGCGAGGACTGGCATGTGGTCGCCTCCTTCTGTGAAGCAGTAATGCTAGCAAAGCACTCACGCTGCAGCTGCCGCCGGGATTTCGATCCCGATTTCCGGTCACGGTATGCACGGCAGCTCGCTGTTCGACCGTCCGGTAACTGTCCGAATCGAACCCAAGTCGTCGACGGCGCGTACTGTTCCCGCACGCCTCAAGGAGTTGTCAGTAAACTACAGGTACCCAGCAGGGTCGAAGCCTACTCTGGGGCCATGGGTAAATGTGAAAGTGAACACCAGGGCCCTGATACGAAGGCTACGAAGGAACAGGGTTACTGGGGCCCAAAGGTTATGTACTGGGGCCCAAAGGTTATGTACTGGGGCCAAAAGGTTATGTGAGACTGTCACCACGGGCCCCAGGATAAAGGCAAGGAATGGAAAGGTAGGTTTTTAGTCAGTAAAAGTCTGACACTGTTTCCCGCCCCACCCAAGGGCGGGATTCGTCATTGGATGATTTTACCTACGTTAAAAAAAAAAAAAAAAAAAAAACGAAGGAACAGGGTGAGATTTAAGTCAGTAAAAATCTGACACTATCTTCCGCTCCACCCAAGGGCGGAAAAAATCATTGGATAATTTTTACCCACCGAAAAAACAAAGAAAGTATGGGACAAACTTTTGTAAAATTAAAATAAAAAATTGGATTGGTTCATGAAAATAATTTTTAGGTTAATCTATTTAAAATGTTTCATTTTCGATTTTAATGTTTCTTTTTTTTGGTATTATCGTTTAAAGTATTGGAATAATGATTAGACGAATCTAAAACATAAGACACGTTTTTTGAAACCTTAATTTTTCCTTATTTCATGTTCCATTATGTTTTGGTAATAATAAATATTTTTTTAGAGTATATGCGGAACTGCTGTATGTCAAAAATGAGTTCGTTTCGATATTGAATGATGAAATGGGACCCAAATGTGGGTATATTTGTAACCCTCAGACTACGGCTGCTTTCATTAGAAATTTTTACAAGGAAATACAAGTGGCGCCTCAGGCAGTTGAGTATGTGGAAGCATATGGCACAGGTGAGAATGTAGTTATTTAGTTCGTACTTCTGAATGTTACTCGTATTTATTATTGCTTGCCTGCGCATTTTTCGTTTTCTTGATAAAATGTGGAATTCATTTTTTTATTTAATTTTTGCTTTGCACGGTTTATGCATTTAGCAAACAAGACGCAAGTCTTGTTTAGAGATAGTTTCGCTTTAGATACAGCATACTGTCACATTGTTTTTCTTTAGAATACGAATGTCACACATTGTAATATTTTACAACATTTGGCAGCAAATGTATTATGTCAACCTTCTTGGTAAGCTTTGCAGAGGTAATCAACATTACATCAAATTTCTCCGATCCATCTTACCGAAATCTGGACTGTTTCTATGTTTCCACATATAACATATATGTGGAATCATTGAAACACAACACAACTAAACACAGTTGTATAGTCCCTACTACAAATCAATTTGCGAATAATTAAAACAGCCACTGAATTTCTCTCAAAAAAATCCCATCAAAAACACAATATGTGATAGTGTTTGTAAAATATAAAAAAACTATATTATATACTCTCTATACTCCTGATAATGGTGGCAGTGGTCAAGACAAAAAACAAAACGGACAAACAGCGTCCCCGCCCTAAAATAAAATGGCATTATGCTAGAGAAGAGTAACTGTGGGAAGAAATTCATAGAGCGAATGGTGAACAGAATGATAGAGATGGGAGACATGAACGAACGTAGTAAATGTCATGCCCTAAGAGGACACCGGTGTCCGCCTCCTATTGTTTTTCTATTTACGGTATTCAAAGGGCTAATAAAAGCTGGAATGAGACGGCTGAATGTATTAGGCATGCAGCGAAAGATATTTTGAGAGAAACGAGAGGAAAGGGTATAATTTATAGACCTATAACGTAAGCTCTAAGCTATACCTGATGATTGGCGCAACAGTTCCTTGGTGCCCATCTTTAAAAAACAAGGACGATGTGCTTGATTGCATCGATTATAGAGGAATAAAGCTAACGTCACGTACTATGAAAGCGTGGGAGAAAGCTATTGAAAGGCGACTGAGAGATGAGAGTGAAACACAGAATGAATTCGGCTTTATGCCTGGTCAGGGTACAACGGATGCCATTCTTGCTTTACGCCAGCTGTGCGAGAAATACAGAGGTGCGCATGAAAACTTGTACATGGTGTTCATTGCCCTCGAGAAGGCATATGACCGGGTATCTTGTGAGGTTTGTGGTGGACGCTTAAAGAGAAAAAGGTGTGCCTGAGAAGTATGTGCAGTTGATCCGAGCGATATACAGTCAGTGCAGTACCCAAGTCCAGTCTACAGTGGGCAACACTGTTAGCTTCAATGTGGCTGTCGGGTTACATCAGGGGTCGGCTCTTAGTCCTTACCTCTTCCTGGTGATAATGGACGCTCTGACGTCGGATATCCAGGAAGAGGCCCCTGGTGTCTACTGTTTGCCGACGATATTGTGTTGGTTGCCGAAAGTGGCCTACAGCTTTTTCTTCCACTCTGTCCTGTCACCCATCACACTATCACTCCCTTTTATTTCATTGCACTCTTCACACAATCCATCCATCTCTTCTTTGACCTCTCTCCATCCATCTACGTGCAAACTCAGAACTCATTTAGTAACATGCGATTCATCCCTCCTCTTTACATACCCTTACCTACCAAGACAAACGATTTTCTTTCAACTTTTTAGCCACTGATACCACTTTCAAACTTCCTCTAATATACTCATTTCTCACTTTATCCATTCTCGTAACACCACACATCCATCTCAACATTCTCATCTCCGCTACATGCATCTTCACCAATCAAAATTTCTATGTCCTTAAAACGAAAAAAACCCCGTTTCAACAAACCTCTTAAAGCCTGTTGTAATTTTGTAGCCATACCGGATGCTGACAAATCTGAGCTAGAAGCACTTGAAGAAGTCTACTGTAAAGATAGGCAAGACCCCCTACTAGTTGGTAGCGTGACATCCAATATTGGTTTGACGGAAGCAGCGTCTGGCGTGGCTGCTCTCACTAAGGTTTGTAGAAAGATTATATAATTTAGATATTGATGAAAAATGAATTTAAATAAGCTCGAGAAAGAAGGAGGTACTATTAACATACCCGTTTTTGTACAATTTGCGTCAACACTCATAAACTTATTTTTGCGTTATGGTTACTTACTATTAGAATCAGATTTCTAAATCGGTACAATAAGTTTGAAGCAATAAAGAGCTTCAAGTCCTTTGGTAACATGGTCACAAATAAAAGAAACCTTAAGCGTGACTTTAGCCAGAAGATTGCAGCTTTTGGCAAACTGCAGCCTAAAGTGTTTTAGTTATAATGAATTCAAGTTAACAACAAAAACCTCTATGAATGTTTAAAGTTCTCTCAAATCATTTATTAAAAACAAGGTACTTTCATCGATATCATGTACAGTCAGGGGTCAAAAGTGCAGTTGCACTCTACCGATAATAAAGTGTCTAGATTTTTTTTATAGAACAGGATTAATGGATCATCACTCAGTTCGTTTGTACCATAGAACCTAAAGAATTAAATAAACCAGTTGTGGCCCAGTGGCCCTCTTTTACAAAGAAATTTTATACACTTTAGCATTAGTAGAGTGCAACTGCACTTTTGACCCCCGACCATACCTACATACTCTGAACAATACCATATCAAATTCTTTCGCAACATTTTGAATACCAGATGCTTAGTTTGTGTAAAAAACACAAACGTCTTTAAGAGACAAGTTCCTGGGCATAGAGGCCTATGTGATGAAATATCAGCTTAGATGATGTGACTATGTTTCTGGGAAGCTCGAAGAGAGACCAACGAAGCTTAATTTCTATTCTGAACTCCAGTAGTCCAAGCCAGTTAGTTATGACCGTTTTTATGTTAAATCTCTTTCTAAAATCAGTAACGCGTCAGCTTAAGTACCGTTTATACCATAAAGCTACAGAATGTAGTGATGACCATAATAAAAACGATTATATTTCATTCTATCATTTTGAACGATGTAAAGAACCATGGGCAAATTTGTATGAGACTCGTCCGCCCTATTCAATACATACCAATAGATTTTTGAGCCACTACATCTCCCTACATCTATAACAAAATAAATAAAATTATTGAAATATCTTCCTGGAATTTAACTTAGCATTAAAAAAATCCATTTCTCAGTAGCTTTCGAAGTTATCCTATGACGAAATGGAAGACTTACTCGCTATCATAAAGTAGTATTATTATAGCTACTTCTTGGAAAAGTTCAAAACACAATTTTAAATCTACTAAATTAAATTATTGGATTTTTACACACCCTCTCACATACAAACACTCATTTTTATTTTAAACACCCAGAGGGCCTATTCCCTTTATATCTTTTTTAGTTTAGTAATAACCGTTATGTTAGGCATTCGTTTAAGTAAAATTACTTCTTTTATTTTAAAGCTCATATGCTTTACTTTACTCGAGGGCTTTTTAAAGCTGCCATACAAAAAACTCAAATTCAATTTAGGCCAATTACACTTGGCAAATTAACAAAATTTAATAGTAACTTACAAAATAAGTTAAATGCTCTGGGCCATAATATAAATGATGCTAATAAATTTTATGATAATTTCTTTTCAGTAGTATTTAATGAATTTAATACAAGTTTTGAAAAGAAGTCGAAAAATATTTTCCCTAAGTTTGTATTTAGTGACTGGGCGACTAAGGGTATAAGGATAAGCAGGGAAAGACTCTTTGAACTTTATGGCCTTAAGCCATTCTTCAACTCCGAAACCTTTAACAGGTTTGTAAATAAATACTCTAAACTTTTTAGAAATATTTGCAAGGTAGCGAAGGCCCTATTTATTAGCAATAAGATTAAATCGGCAGAAAATAAAATAAAGACCGTTTGGAAGGTTATTAATAGTGAAACTGGTAGGAATAAAGTACGGAACACTGATTTTTTATTGCAGACTTCTCGTGGTCCCATAAACTCTAATATCGAAGTAGCCGAAGAGTTTGTGAATTTTTCACCGATATACCCCTTAAGACAACGGAAGCTTTAAATTCCTCACCCGAGGCCTCAATTGCTTTATTGAAAGAAAACTTGCCACGCTGTCCAGCTGAATTTCAATTCAATCATATAAACCCTATGACAGTTATAAAGGTTTTCAGGCAAATCAAAATTAAATTAACCGAAGACCTTTGGGGAATGTCTATTAAAGTATGTACATCTATTATCGAAACCGTAGCACCATACTTAGCCTTAATTTTTAATTTGTGTGTGGACCAGGGAGTTTTTCCAGATGTAATGAAGTTTAGTAAAGTTATACCTCTTTTTAAATCTGGTGAGCACAATGACACCAATAATTATAGACCTGTATCCGTGTTGCCGGTTTTCAGTAAGGTATTTGAAAAAGTTATGCTCGATCAAATGCTTATTCATTTTAATACTAATAAAATCTTACACGATCAGCAGTATGGTTTCACCAAAGGGCGTTGTACGACTGACGCTGGTGTCACCTTATTAAAACACATATTTGCAGCGTGGGAAGAGGCCCAAGATGCGATAGGAATTTTCTGTGACCTCTCAAAGGCATTTGATTGTGTTAATCACGAAACCTTGCTTTTGAAGCTAGAACATTACGGGTTAGGTAAACTTGCACTAAGCTTGTTGAAATCTTATTTAAATGACAGGCAGCAGCAGGTTCAAATAAATGGTGTCAATTCACGGGGTTTAAAGGTCAAAATGGGTGTACCACAAGGCTCAATATTGGGTCCTTTCCTTTTTTTGGTATATATTAATGATTTACCACATTTATTTAATAAAATACCACATATAGTATTGTTTGCTGACGATACGTCCTTAATTTTTAAGATCAATAGACGTTCCACTAATATTGATGACATAAACAACGCTCTACAGCAAGTCCAAAACTGGTTCACTGTTAATAATTTAGTATTAAATGAGAAAAAAACCAAGTGCATAAGATTTGCGTTACCGAATGTTAGAAGTAATGACTTGGAAATAGTATTGAACAAAGAGAAACTTGAATTTGTCGAAAACACAGTTTTCTTGGGAATCACGCTCGACTCGAGGCTACAATGGGGTTCTCATTTAGCATCACTAGCTGGACGGCTTAGTTCAGCAGCATATGCTGTCAGAAAAATCCGTCAATTTACTGATGTTCATACCGCGAGGCTGGTCTATTTTAGCTACTTTCATAGTATCATGTCTTACGGTATTTTGCTATGGGGACGGGCTGCAGACATAGAGTCTATTTTTATTCTGCAGAAAAGAGCTATCAGAGCCATATACAATCTTCGCAGGTACAATTCTCTAAGGGAACTGTTTAAGGATATAAACATCATGACGGTACCAATACATTTATGAAAATATTATGTACGTCGGAAAAATATTCATCTTTTTACTAAGATAAGTGACAGGCACAATTTTAATACTAGGAATAGGCACAAACTAGATCAACCTCGATTCAGATTGGCTAAAGTATATAATTCTTTTATGGGGTGCTGTGTAAAATTTTATAATAAGATACCACTTGAGATTATTCAATTGAATGAATCCAAATTTAAAACATGCATTAAACGCACACTATGTAGACAAGCATATTATAAAGTGGAAGATTATATCCTCGATAAAAATGCTTGGCTAAATGCTGGTCCTGCTCCACTAACACTTTTGCCTACTAATTAGTTTTTTGTTTTTTTATAGTTTTATAAATATTGGAAGAGATGCTATTACCCTTTCCGTATGTTGTTTTTTTCGAAATGGTATGATATTGCTTTGATGAAGCTTATGACCTTTTAATGCTCTTATTTTGTTTATTTTTCTTATTTGGAACCATTAGCATTGTATAATGTAGAAGCACTTTTATCAAATTTTTGTGAATGTGAAGTCCCATGGAGCATTTTTACTAGATTACAATTTGTTTGACTTAAATGAGCATGGCAGTTGAGAGTTTGTCATTCTCACTCAAATGTCTTGCTGATGGTGGCGCGTGTTATTGAGTCATTCTGTTCCCTTCATAATGGTTGAGCAGAGTGGGGTTGAGGCACGCGTCATGCTCGTGAACGGGCGCCGTCAGTTGAGACTGGTCATCTCTTTGCTGCCAGTGGCTTAATTCAATTTCTATTTTTAGTTAGTTTTTTTTTTCTCACTACTTTTCTACATGGTGTTCACATAATTGTAGCGACAAGAAATATGTAACCAAGATTATTGTAACACTTAAAATGATTTTAAAAGAGTGTCCATGGAGTTTCTTGCACGTTCTTCTCCATAGAGATCTACGCTTTGGAACGTGCAATTTAGCTTCACTTTTTTTTTGACTGACCGACATTTTGACTATTCAAAAGTGCCTGTAAATGGTCTATTTGAAATAAAAGAGTTGATTTTGATTTTTTTTTGATTTTGAGGCGCTGCTTGTTGAAATACAGGGCATAAAACTAGTTCGGCAGCAGATGCTAATTGTTAGACACAATTGATTGTATTATTTAGTTGTTAATTATAAGTAGCTTATAAGCAATTATGTAAACATTTTATTACTTTTTGATACAATAAACGTTATTATTATTTGAAACAGATGTCATTTGATATATTCGAATTCGAATGAGTTCGGTTTCAAAGCTGTTTGTACCCACGAACACATATAAAACCTAAAACCCATACTTTTGAGGAATGTCGCCGTAATAATAAAAACTCTATTCAACTAGACGCTTTAAATGACACCTGTTTGAAATCTGTTTTTACTCTCCGATAGATTTGAAACAGATGTTATGCAATTATTTTTGTAGAATCGTACAGAGCTCGCCAAGCTGCATTAAAAAATGTATGACAGTTATATGTGATTAATATATGTAAGATCTACACTTGGGTTAGGTTGGGTTAACATAAAAATATCTTATACATAATACTAAACCCCATACTTTTGCGAGATGTAAGCATAGTAAAAGATTCTCGCCTTGCTAAGGTTTTTCGATTGAGATACATTTCAAATCTGACAAACGAAAAACGCGAACACTACAATGGTAGACAACCAACAAGATCTATAAATTATCATCTTTTTCACACATAGCAGCACTTATTGTAGCAGCATATTTGAGTTTGTCATCACTATAAAGAGTCAAAGAACGCTGTCGCAGTGGCTTAAATCACCTAGATGGTATCATTATCATTGCTGTGATGGATATTCGTGTTGTTGTGTGAACTTTTGAACGACTTTCACTAATAATCCCTTACTCATAGGTGTTACTGGGCTACCACACTGGTAAACTGGCTGCCAATCTGCACTGCGACAACCCGCGTCAGGATATAGTGGCACTGCGCGAAGGGCGCATGCGCATCGTCACTGAACACCAGCCCTTTAACTGCACGTACGCCGCTATCAATTCAATGTCCGTCTCCGGTATTCGCTCGCATGTCCTCCTCCATGGAAGACACAAACCTAAGGTAATGAGTGTGTGGGTTCTTAGGTGTGGATTAGTCACACAATAAAACTTAAAATTATAATGTAAGTTCTAAAAGAGTTCCTACAACTTTTTGCTTAATCGGTAGGATGTAGAATGAGGTAGGACTACCAAATCAACAATAAAATAAAACTGATTTTTTTTTATAAAATAATACGGCTAGCTTAAAAATAAAACTAATTGTAATAATTTGTATAATACATTTTTTTCTTTTATTGTTGTGTGTTGTTTGACTTCTATTGCTTTTATTAGATATGTAGACGCAATCGCTCAACTGATCAATGATTGAACATTTGCAGGACTTGTCTCGTTACCAGTCTTCCATTCCACGCCTGGTCACATTATCAGGACGGCAGGAGTCTGCTATAACAAAGATATTTGAAGATCTCAAGTCCCGGCCCATCGATGCTGAAGAAATAGCACTGTTTCACAGCATTCATATGAACAACATCTCTGGACATTTAGGCAGAGGATACGCAATACTGGGTATGAACAAATTCTCATTGCAGAAACTAAAGTCCCACTTAACTATAAATTTATAATCATTATACGTACACGTACCGGTAAATAAATAAAGTTGTCTTTTTATCAGATACGGACGAAGACAATAAAACTATAAGCTTGCATGAGAAAATTGGTTACTTCGACGAAGCTCGTCGACCACTGTGGTTCGTTTATAGTGGAATGGGCTCGCAGTGGGCTGGTATGGGCGCGCAACTCATGCGCATTCCGATATTCGCTGCTGCTATAGAACGGTAAGTATATATAAAATAAAAGTAGATAAAGTTTTAAGTGTTTCTAATACTGTTATAGGTAGTTTTAATATTCATGAAGCATACAGAAGTTTTTTGATGACTAAGATCTAATTTTTCAATATCTTATAAGGCACTCCATACACGCGACATAATGTCTAATAAATTATAGTGCATTTTACGGCGCGGGGTATGGTTTTAGTTTGCACAAATTACTTTTATGTCATCTTTTATTACAGTTGTCACAAAGTGTTGGCGCCTCTGGGTCTCGACATAGCTCATATAATAACATCTTTTGACAAAACAATATTCGAAAATATTCAAAATTCTTTTGTGGGCATTGCTGCTATTCAAATCGGATTAACGGATATTCTTCATGAACTTGGTTTAAAACCTGATGGGATCATAGGTAAGACAATTTAATGTTACTAGCAGTGTAATCTCAATCAAATATGAAATATGTGATGTAATTACAAAATATCAATATATTTACCAGATATAATCTCCACGCAAACTTTGGACCCGTGTTTCATACCATACACATAGGACACATCGCACAACATTAATTTAGTACTAAATCGTTAGATATACCACTGAAAAGTTCTAAAACCTATAATATGATGTTAGAAAATAGCAGATTCTGAACTAATTGTGCCCCATTCGTGTAATTGTTGCATGGTGATCCAATATGTGAGGATAAACAAATAAATAATTAATAAAAATGCTTAGTTTAAAAAAACAGAGCAAATTAGCTAAATTGCATTGTATAATTTAGTACACCCGATTTACAAGAGTAGAGAGACTGTGTAACGACTATTGTCCTATTGCGGTATTGCCCTGTATTTCGAAAATTCTTGAGAAAATATTAAACCAGGCAGTCAAGAAATTTTTAGAGAAATTTAAGATCCTAGCTAATAACCAATACGGTTTTTTTCTTATGTTACTCTATCGGAAATGCCATAACAGACTTCACAACAGCAATTGTAAGAAAGAACAATGGGCAAAAATGTACGGAAGCTGGTACACCCCTCCAATAGCAATTACATATATATCGTTAGATAAGTCCTTATAACAGGAACAATATTTACTATGACAGATTTGTTGAAATGTTTGTCCGTTCTGAGATCTAGGTTAAAAACCAAAGGTTAAGGTAAATGTTGTTCCTGTTATAAGGACCTATCCAACGACATATATATATCTTTGCTATTCGTGGGGTGTACCAATTAGCCCATTGTCCATTATAAATAATCATAAAGGTACATATGATGTCAGTCACCACGACATATCACTACGGGACAGTAAAAATAAATGCTAATGTATATTTCTGGATCTCTCAAAAGTGTATGACATGATCTCTGTTCCTATTTTTCTTGCTTAATTGGAAAATCTAGGCATACGAAATATAAAATACTTAAAAACTACTTAACCAATTGGGAAACAACAATTGAGGTAATATCAAAAGCGATGAGGTAACAGTGTTCTACGGTGTTCCACAAGGGAGTATTTTAAGTCCAACCCTTTTTCAGCTATATGTGAGCTTTGCCAAATTTCTCTCGGTAACATCAACATCTTTACGTACACAGATAATAAGGCAATCTTGGTCTGGGGACCAGACTGGAACACTGTAATGGAAATAGCCAAGTTTATCTTTGTCAAACGTTATGAACTGGCTTACGAACAACTTACTGACGTTAAACCTCTCCAAAACGTAGATAGATAGATAGATATATTCTTTATTGTACACCAAAGATAAAATTAAAATAGGAACTTAAAATTAATAGGGTGTCACAATGGGCGGTCGTATTATGTTGCCTTCTCGATAAGGAATAATAATTCTTCACCACTAAACTTCACTATCACAGACCATTATTGTATTTCTCGGGAGATCTGCACATGCTAACAAATCGATCGAGCTGAGTATGTTAAGTACCTGGGTATATACAATGATGGTGGACAAGCAGATAGACAGTTACCTCTAGAGTGAGTAAATAATACGTATATTTATTTGTTGTATTTTCACTTAGAGACTGTGTCCCACACGAGCAACTAAGACTCAGCTACTTAGCCTTATGTCAGTCCATTATTCAGTATTGCATACTAGTTTGGGTGACGCCGGCAAAACTCTTCTTTAAATTCTGGAAAGACCAAGAAGAGCTGTACTCAAAGTAATGACTTGTGTTTAACTTAAATGCGGTCGGCCAGCGGCGTGCCTTAGATCCCGCTGCTGTTAGAACAGCTATTTCGGCCCAATTCCTATAGATTGGCTACGTTAAGCATCATACCGGAACACAGCCGGTCACAGGTGGTCGCAAGCCAACGTTCAAAACCTACCACCAATGGGGGTGCCATGACAGAAAACCTCCACGAGTGCCCGCAGGCTATAGTTCCCTTGCGGATACGTCCGGAGCGAAGGCTAGTCTGCGGGACGGTGCACCCTGGGAGGCGGCCAACCACCCCCTTGGGCACTCCTGTCCAAGGGGCCTCAATGGCCGTCTGCGAATGTTCTGTCGGGAGTACGCTTCAACGCGTGTCCCTCTGCTTTAGCAGAGGGCACAGTGACGAAGCAAGAGCGGGCTCGGCGTGCACTCACCCTGCCACCGGGCAGGCAGGAGGAAGGCTTCCCCCTCCTTCTGCCACCGTTGTTCTCGTAGCCCCAGAGATTGTCCAAGGTCATGTTTCTGACTTTTGATGGGGGTCGAGGGTCCTGGCTTAACCGCCCGGGCCGCGAGGAAGACAACCTCTATAAAAAATTACCCCAAACCTCCAAGCGGCGGCGCACCGTGAGGGAGGTTGTTAGCTTGACTAATGGGTAGCTAAATTAGTCTCTAGTGCGGACCACTGAATTTGAGCCGGTACAACATGATATTTACTCGTGGGACCAAAATGGAATTGTCAAAGTTTTTTTAAAACCCCTAAAGAGAGTGATGCGCGGTCGGAGTCCGACGCGGCATCCGGAAGGAGCTCAGGCTCGGAGGTTGAAGAGGAGGTGGAGTCGGGAGGCGACACCGGAAGAAACGCGAGTTCCTTCCGGAAACGCTCCTTATCGAGGGAGAAATCGTCCTCCGATGGCGAAAAGGGCTCGGCCCGAAAAATCCCTACCAGTGGGCGGGGAGCGGGCCGAGCACCGGGCCGAGGAAGGGGAGTCACCTCCCAGGAGGCGGCTGAGCGAGCCGAGAGGCTCGCTGCGGAAGGGCGCCACCCCGCTGCGGCTAACGCTGCGATGGACCCCTCGGGGCCATCTGGCAGCGAGAGGGAAGACTCCGCCGAGGAGTCACGCAGAACTTTCGGCGAGCTCGTGGTCGCTGCGCTGCGGGATATGGGCCGCAAGCGCGAGCGAACGTCGAAGGAGAAGACGGTCCTCCGCCATGCCGCCTCTATGCAGGAGGCCTTCGACATCGCCCTGAGGAAGAGCGTGGCGAAGCTCCGGGCCGAGCTCCGAGCCGGGCTCCGGGCCGAGCTTCAGGCCGAGCTCGCTGGGGTCCAGGGGGCCGGCAGCCAGGACCCTGTGGAAGGGGGGCGCAAGCAAGGGCAGGGGCAGAGTAGGCCCCAGCCCCAGCCTCAGCCCCAGCCTCGGCCCCAGCCCCAGCCCCAGGCCGAGTCAGGAAGCCAGCTGCTGACACTGGTGCAGCGGGAGCTGGCTGCTTTCCAGCAGCAGCTGCAGAAGCAGCTGCAGGAACAGCAGCAGCAGTTCCAGCTGCGGATCCAGCAGCAGCTGTCCCTGCTGGAGGGCATCGTACTGCGCCCCCCACTAGCGGCCTCCGGCCAGCGAAGGGTGGCGTCCTACGCTGCCGCCGCGGCCTCGGCGGCTGCGCCCATGGCGGGCCCGTCAGGGCAGACCAGGCGCGTGGCCACGGCTGCGAACCCCGCCGGAGCGGCCCCGCAGGGCAGAAAACAGCAGCAGGGGAAGCCAACCCCTGCGGCTCCCCCCATGAAGGGCAAGGCGGCACCGGCCCCTAAGGCGGCGGGAGCCCCTGCTGTGGCGGCAAGCAGGCGGCCGAGGCCGCCTCCCCAACCTGCAGATCTTCCGGCCGAAGCCGGATGGCAAGTGGCCGGAGCCAAAAAACAGGCTGGCAAGGCGGCTCGGGCTGCCAGGAGGCGTGAGCGGCAAAAGCTGCGGAAGCGGACGGCCCTCGCGGCCAGGATTCGCACCCCGCGCTCTACGGCTGTAGTTATCACGCTGCAGCCGGAAGCGGTGAAAAAGGGTGCGACCTATGGCGAGGTCCTCCGGAAGGCGAAGCAGGCGGTGAACCTCACCGACCTCGGGATCACCGGGGGCTTCCAGATGCGGCATACCGCAACTGGTGCCCTGATGTTGGAGGTCCCCGGAGCCAACAGCGGCCCCACCGCAGACGCCCTGGCTGAAAAGATCAGGGCGATCTTTGACGCGGAGGAGGCCCGGGTGTCCAGGCCCACAAGATGCGTCGACATGCGCATTATGGGCCTGGACGATTCCGTAACGGTCGAGGAGGTCGTGGCCGCTGTCGCCAGGGCGGGTGGTTGCCCTGCCGATCAGGTCCGGGCGGGCACCATCCGTGCTGACGGCACTGGCATGGGGGCGGTTACTGTAAACTGCCCCGTGCCAGCGGCCAGGAGCATTACCGGGGAGGGTAAACGGCTTTTGGTGGGCTGGGTCTCTGCAAGAGTAAAGCTGCTGGAGCCCAGACCGCTGCGCTGCTACCGCTGCCACGTGGGCCACCACGTGGGGGTCTGTTGCGCAGCGGAGGAAGATCGCAGCGACAGCTGCTTCCAGTGTGGTCAGTCCGGCCACAAGGCCGATACTTGCAGCGCAGCGCCGCACTGCTACGCATGCGCGGCGGCAGGCAAGTCGGCCGACCACCGGGCTGGGAGCAGGACCTGCGATCCCCCTGCCAAGGCCAAGGGCAAGGTCCCTAGGCCCATCCCCGCGAGGATGCTCACCGCCGCGGCTGCCCCGCTGGCTGCCGCCGCCATCGCCTCCGCAGACGCCGCCGCCGCTACCACCGCGGCAGGACCCTCACGGAGGGCCCGGGAGGAGACTGTAATGGACTGTCAATAACGGCTCCATTACGTCTCCTCCAGGCGAATATCAACCACTGCGCCCCCGCTCAGGATCTGTTGCTCCAGAGCATGGCGCAGTGGTCGATCAACATCGCCGTTGTCTCCGAGCCGCACTTTGTCCTGCCCAGAGCCGACTGGGTTCAGGACCTGACCGGCTCGGTGACACTCATTTCGTCGGCCGCCGCCGGTACCCCGGCACTCGAGGCCGTCAAGAAAGGCCGGGGTTGCGTGGCAGCACGGTTCGGGGACATAGTGGTGGTAGGCGTCTACCTGTCCCCGAACAGATCTCTCGCCGAACTGGACAGCTCCCTTTTGGAGCTGGATGCCGTCGTTGCTGGGTTTGACTCCAGCCTCCCCGTGGTCGTTTGCGGGGACTTCAACGCCTGGAACGAGGCTTGGGGTTCCCGGTTCACGAACCAGCGAGGTCGAAGGGTGGAGGAATGGGCCCTAGGACAGGGCCTAGTCGTACAAAACCGGGGTTCTGTCCCCACGTGTGTGCGGATGCAGGGCGAGTCGGTGGTGGACATTACGTTCGCCAGCCCTGCACTGGCACCGCGCGTCGTCGACTGGCGCGTCATAGAGGAGGTGGAGACGTTCTCCGACCACCGGTACATCCGGTTTGACGTCTCCGCCCAGACCTCGACCGTGCCGGTCCGACAGACCCCGTGTGGTCCGCGTTGGGCGCTGAGGCAGCTGGACAGGGACCTGCTCCAGGAAGCCGCGATAGTACAGGCCTGGGTGCAAGCACCGGACAGGCCTGTCGACATCGACGTCGAGGCGGACTGGTTCCAGGCGGCCATGTCGCAAATCTGCGACGTGGCCATGCCCCGAGTCCGGCCAGGACGTGCCCGGCGCCAAGTACACTGGTGGTCGCCAGAGATTGCGGCACTGCGCGATGCGTGCAATGCTGCGCGACGCCGGTATACTAGACACCGCAGGCGCCGCACCCGTCCACCGGGTGCGGAGGCCATGGAGGCGGAGCTGTATGAGGGATACAGGGCGGCAAAACGCACCCTCCGAGCGGAGATAAAGCGGGCCAAACTCGAGGCCCGCAACGTGTGGCTGGAGTCTCTGAACGTCGATCCGTGGGGACGCCCATACAAAATGGTGATGGAGAAACTCCGCCCATGGGCTCCCCCGCTGACTCAGAGTCTCCGGCCCCAGCTCGTGGAGGGTGTGGTGAGCGCTCTGTTCCCTACGCGAGGGGAGCATACTCCCCCGCCTATGGCTCCGCCACCAGCGGCGGTGTCCGATGCGGACCACGACGGCAACGACGGCAACAATGCTCCAGAGGTGACCGAGGTGGAGATGAGAGTGGCGGTGCGAAGGCTGAGTGCCAAGAACACCGCCCCAGGACCCGATGGCTTGCCTGGAAAAGCCTGGGTCCTGGCCATGGAGGAACTCGGGTCTCGACTGAGAGGGCTCTTCAGCGCATGCATGGAGAGGGGCCAGTTCCCGCTTCGCTGGAAGACGGGGAAACTGGTCCTTATCGCGAAGCCGGGGCGCCCCGCGGACTCTCCGTCCGCGTATCGGCCCATTGTGCTGCTCGACGAGGTGGGCAAGCTCTTTGAAAGAGTAATTGCAGACCGCCTCGTCGTGCATCTGGCACGGAAGGGGCCGGATCTTGCGGACGGCCAGTTCGGATTTCGCAGGAGGCGCTCCACTGTGGACGCCATCATGCGCGTGCGAGCCCTCACGACGGGGGATGCGGTGTCCCGGGGCAGGTGTGTCTTGGCGGTGTCTCTGGACATCGCCAACGCCTTCAACTCCCTGCCCTGGAGTTGCATTGGTAGGGCACTCCGGTACCACCGGGTGCCCGACTACCTCTGTCGGGTGATCGAGGCCTACCTGTCGGACAGGTTCATCATCTACCCCGGTCATCAGGGGGAGCTGAAACGGCGAGAGATGTCGTGCGGTGTTCCGCAGGGATCGGTACTAGGACCGCCCTTGTGGAACATCGGGTACGACTACGTGCTGCGCGCCGACCTCCCCGACGGGGTCAGCGTGGTCTGTTACGCAGACGACACGCTGGTCCTGGCGCGGGGACGGTCGTACCAGGCGGCGGTCGAACTAGCGACGCGCGGGGTTGCGACAGTCGTGGAGAGGATACAGCAGTTGGGACTCGAGGTGGCATTGCACAAGTCCGAGGCCATGTGTTTTCACGGCCCTCGGAGCGCGCCACCTCCGGGCTCCCAATTAACGGTAGGAGGAGTTCACATCGGCGTCGGGTCGACGATGAAGTACCTGGGACTCGTCCTCGACAGCCGGTGGAACTTCAAGGAGCACTTCCGACGTCTGGCTCCCAGGTTGAATGCGACTGGGGCTGCGCTCAAGCGGCTCCTGCCGAACATAGGGGGTCCGGACGCCTCCTGCCGGAGGCTCTACGCAGGCATCGTTCGGTCCATGGCCCTTTACGGTGCGCCGGTGTGGGCGCCATCGCTACGGAAGCGAGTGGCGGCCCGGCTAACCGCCTGCCAGAGGGTCATGGCCATCCGGATGATCCGCGGATACCGTACGGTGTCCTGCGAAGCGGCGAGCCTCCTTGCTGGCCTACCACCGTGGGATTTGGAGGCAACAGTCCTTGCACACATGCATGACTTACGCGTGGAGATGCAACGTCGGGGCGAAACTCCGCTGCCGCGACAAGTCGCGGCATGGCGGACAGAGCTCCGGCGGGATCTCATGGTGAAATGGCGAGAGCGATTGTCGCAACCTCGTGCTGGGCACGCCACGATCGAGGCGGTAAGGCCCCTCTTTGAGGCGTGGCTGGAAAGGCCCCACGGCGTCGTCACCTTCCGTTTGGCGCAGGTGCTGACCGAGCACGGCAAGTTCGGTCCGTACCTGTACAAGATTCGTGCGGAGACGACGCCCGGGTGTCGCCACTGTGCGGACCGCCCGGTGGACACGGTGGAGCACACAGTCGAGGTGTGCCCCGCTTGGGAAGAGCAGCGCCGTGTCCTCGTGGGGGCGATCGGCGGCGATCTCTCGCGCCGGGGCTTGGTTCAAGCCATGCTCCGGAGCGAGGAGGAGTGGCAGGCGGTCGCCTCCTTCTGCGAAGCAGTAATGCTAGTAAAGGAGGAGGCCGACCGCCTTAGGCAAAGGCGGACACGCCGCCGCCGCCGCCGGGTTTCCGATCCCAATTTCCGGCCACCGTAGGCGCGGGCTCGCGGACGGTGGGCAATGGGTAGCTCGCTGTCCGTCCGTCCGGTAACAGACCGGTCCGAGCTCAGGTCGTCTACGGCGCGCACCGTTCCCGCGCGCCTCAAGGAGTTGTCAGCATACTGTAGGGGTCCAGCAGGGCCGAAGCCTACTGGGGCCAAAGGTTATGTGGGACTGTCACCAAAGGCCCCAGGATAAAGGCAAGGAATGGAAAGGTAGGTTTTTTAGTCAGTAAAAGTCTGACACTGTTTCCCGCCCCACCCAAGGGCGGGATTCGTCATTGGATGATTTTTACCTACCACAAAAAAAAAAAAAAAAAAACCACCAGTTACCTGATTATCACCACCCGAGGACCACGAGTAGGGATTTGATTCAGGTATTCTCCTACGGACGCTTATTAATCTGCAGATTACCTATACTATTATCATATTTGCGGAAATACTAGTAACTCTGTCTATAAACTTTTCACATTTTAAACATTATACACGCCTTCAGCAAGTTTTACACAATTTAGGTTATTTTATAATAAATACTTAAATGATATAACAATTATATGATTTTATTACGTGTAACAGGTCACAGTGTTGGTGAACTGGTAGGAGCGTATGCCGACGGATGTTTGACAACAGAAGAGACGATCTTATGTGCTTTCTATCGAGGACAAGTGTCATTGAATACTCCCATGATACATGGTTCTATGGCTGCCGTCGGTCTGGGATATGAGCAGGTAAATCTAAACATTATGCACATATTTTTTGCAGCCTCCGTTCTAACCCCAAGATAAACAAAGAGGTAGGTGTAGGTGTTTAAGTTTGACCTATTTATTCTTGTAATAAAAAACCCTCAGACTGTAGCAATCAGGATTAGTAAATACAGACTCTGAGAAGACATTCGTTTATCAGTTTGCAGTTTTATGTGATTCCGTATCCAAATAATAAAGATACTTAGATGCAAGTCAGCTGTCAAAAATGCCCTGTTTGTCCGTCACAGAATTTTCTTTATTATTATAACATCCTTATCAATCAGTAATTATCACAGACTTATCAATATAATCTTAAAAGTTTAAGCTTTCGTCGTATAGAAACCAAGCGTGCCATTATTTTTCTACCTACAATGACGTTAATTAAGCGATTTAGTGACGGTAAATCCCTTTCCGCGAATAAATGAATCAAACGGTTCAATGGCCCCGCTGTCGATTAGATGTGTGTGATTAGATGTCATTTTTAGTGCTCGATTACGAAGACGCGGCGCGTTGCGCGGTGCTTCGGGCGGTCAGTCGTACATTGCCATATGTTTGTGTTTGCGCGAGCGATCACCCGGCCCGCTGCTGCAATGTGCGACGAAACGCCCAACACGCCGCGTCTCCGTAAACACGGCCTTAGATCGGATCTTCCGCCTCAATTAACACGAAAAATAGTTCCAAAATCGACAACATCCCCACTGATTTCTATAAAATGTTACATTATTATATGTTGATTATTGCTGTTATATTTTTTCACATTCGCAGTTTTTCATCACTAAAACTAGTAAAAAAATTAAGTGATAAACGAATAGAAAAGATACACTTTGGTGTTGCGATAGTGATTGACACTGTTTAATTGACCTAATTTCGTTTAGTTGCGATAGGTAGAGATAATTCTTTTTGCTATTGATTTCTCATTTTGTCCTTCAAGAAATGGCCTAAGACATAAATACTTACCTTGCGAAGTATGCCATTTTGTAAACTATATGTTTTCTTTTAATATTGTGAATGTATGGACTATGTGGATTAGTTTTATTTTTCTCTTCTCTCTTTTCTTTTCAGTAATTTTTTAGCGTATGTCTGGCAATTTGAGTATTTTCTGCGGCCAACCCAAATGTTCTTTCTTTGGTATTGTTCGTGAAGTCGTTGAGTTCTTTAGTCTCCTGAGTTGAGCTTTGCGAATACTGACAAATGCTTGCACTGACTGGACAGGTCCACTGAAATCTGTATGGTTCTTTCTTCAAAAGACCATTTCAGACAAATCTGCATGATCCTCATGTGATTCGACCAATACATATTTACTATATGGACTTTAAAAGACTTTGACCCCTGAAATTGTTTCCGTGTTTCTTCTCAGGGCAGTCAGCTAGAAAACACTGGCCTCATCTAGTTTAAACAGACGGAAAAAAAAATTGACGTGCAAAAGTGTTTTCCTACTTGCAAAATAAATATAATTTATTAATAATATTGATCAGGCAGGGGCCATAGATTTAACATATTTCTTGGCAACTTAAGCCTCCCTAAACCATAGCTACCAACTGAGGTTTGTCCTTGGGTGTTCTAGCATTGAGCTTACAGGGATAATAGTCAGTATGTACCACATTTTATAAAAAATGTCTAAAGGGCCTCTGCGAGTTGACTTCAGCTCCTTGTACGCCGTCAAAAGTCCAGGATCTCAGGGTCCTGAGATAAATTAATAAATAAAATAAAATAAGTCTGTGGTAAATACAGACGTTAAACTTAATATGTATTTTTAATTAAAAGCCCTTTTAAATATTTTTTTTTTTTAATTCTACACATTTACACTCTAAATTGAATTATTTTTTTAAATAAAGATATCGAAGATGTGTCCACCTGAGATCGACGTTGCCTGTCACAACAGCTCTGACTCCTGTACTATCTCAGGACCTGCTGAAGAAATGAAAACATTCGTCGCTGAACTTAAGGCAAAAGGAGTGTTCGCAAAAGAGGTGCCGACTTCCAACATAGCGTACCATTCGCGATATATCTCAGTTGCAGGTAACATATGCAAATATAATTAAAATAAATATCGCTTCTCAAAATAATAAACTCCCATAAAGAGTTTTCAAAAAAAAAACCACCTCGCCTCGATATAGTAACTTTCTACTGGTGATAACGTGATAAAAAAATCTGACTTTCACTACCAAAAAGGCTTATATGTTGATCACACTGAAAACAACTGCCGTAGTCTTAGGCCCGTATTACAGAAGTTTACTCAAGTACTACTTAAACTGCGTTCAACTGATTACTGCTTGAGTGAAGAATCTCGACTTAAGCGTTCAGTTTATTTTAAAACTATCTTCAAACTCAAATCAAATTAAACTACGCTTGAGTAGAGATTTTGATCTCTGATTACGTGAGTAAGCTATCATTGTGGTAACCCTGAATAATAGTTTGTTTTGTATTGCAATTTTTTTTTTCGCTCGATTAAACTGGATGACGACGCGGACGATCTCAAGTATCTGCTCAAGTATCTGCACAATATGTGAGTGGAATTATTGAAATAGGCGCGATCTCGGTAAAATGAAGCTGAGAATTTCATTGGTATTGACTACCACAGCGAAGTTTGCGAGAAGGCTGACTCGTTACGTTTGCTGCTAAATACTGCAACAAAAAATAGAATATGTTGAATGAAGAGTGCGGGTGATTCTAATGATGGTCTCAGTTACCAAGTCAAAAAATCGTAAACACACAAGAATTTGCAATTCTGGGGCTATCGGATGCCCACGGTTATGTGGTTTTCTTAAATCGTGGTCAATCATCAGTAAAATTTAATGTTTCACGACATCTTTTGAAAACGCTTTGGAACGTGCAATTTAGCTTCACTTTTTTTTTGGACTGACCGACATTTTGACAATTCAAAAGTGCCTGTAATTGGTCTATTTGAAATAAACGCTTCTGATTTCTGATTTCTGAAAACCTGTAGGTACTTCTCCTTAAAATTTTCAAAATTATAAGGGTCCTGCGTATCTCGTAAATATCTCAGAGGAACATTTAAGTTAAACGTTTGATTTGTATTATCTACTTCTGCAAATATATATCCATTTTGATTAGGTAGGTACTCGATTCACTCCAAATCCACAAAAAAATCATGAGAATCTATGCTCAAGCGTGGTCTCGACTACACTTGCGAAAACAAAGATCAAATCTCGCCTCAAGCAGTGATTCTGAGCTGATTGTGATTTTAAAATAAGGACACATTGAGTAGAGCTCAGTCAAGCCTCAAGCACTGTTCTATAATACGTAAAAAAAATAATTTTAAAGTGACATTGCTCAGGTGATTATTGATTGTAGTTTCTCTGCTCAGTTTAAGTTCTAAAATTAAAACTCCAACTGAGACTAGTTTTAAGTAATGCTTGAGTCTTGATTTTAGTTCTGTAATACGGGCCTTAGATTAAATCAAAACAGCATTTCTTAAAATGTTTGGGCCTTTGAACTCCAACCACTGTCAAAAAGAAATGATTTGAGATTGAGAAATTTTTTACATAGTTACGGATAATGTTCATAACGTTTATAATATATTTTTTTCAGGTCCTCAGCTTCTTAATTTACTGAAAGGCGTAATAAAGAATCCAAAGCCCCGTAGTGAGCGCTGGCTGTCGACATCTGTACCGCAGAGTCAATGGAACGAAGATTTAGCTAAATTTTGTTCGGCAGAATATCAAACTAATAATTTACTAGTAAGTAGGAAGACCTTTTTAATTATTTCAGTAATAAGTTATCTGAACTTACATTATAACTAGGTAATATTGCACTGGAAGTTTTTATTTATTTAAACCTCATGTAAAGTAGTGGTACACAGGCGGACTTAATGCAAAAAGGCATTCTGCCAGTCAACCTTTGGGCTAAGCATACCTACCACAGTGTAGTCTTTCTACACTGTGGTAGGTGTGCACTATAAATAAATAATAAATATTTCAAAATAGTATGAAGAATCATCAAATAAAGTTGCTTAAAATAATAAAAAACATTTAATATATGCAAAAATTATAAAGTATTTCCTTTTTTCTATAATATTAAACCATTATAATTAGGAGAACTATAAGTATACACATTAATAAAGTATTTATAATTAAAAGTATTGATTCGACTACATTTCATATTCCGTTTGATTGAATTGGGTTTGTGTCGCAGAATCCAGTGTTGTTCGAGGAGACGTCACTGCTCATACCTAGCAATGCTGTGTGTGTAGAGGTGGCCCCACACGGATTGCTGCAAGCTATTCTCAAAAGGTCAATGTCAGCTGATATTCACCATGTTCCTCTCACCAGAAGAGGACATCCAGACAACGCGATTTTCTTACTTGAAGCGGTTGGCAAGTAAGTGTTTAGAAAATTTAAAATAATTATTGAAATACTAGTAGGCTGCATCAGGTACTAAAATGAGAAGCACTGATGATTCTTTACGTTATTTTTTTTATTTTGGAATTTCCCATGAGTGGTTTAGAAATAAATGCGTGTGGTAGCTTGGTACGGAGTTTTAAATTTATTATTTACTAGCTGTGCCCGCGACTTCGTTCGCGTGGATGACGAAACTTATCAATGAGTTTTTTTTTGTAAAGTGCTATTTGTGTAGAACGTTATCTATCGAGCATACCGGTATTAATACTTTGGTCCCGGCGCGGGCCCTTTTTGGCTAATTACAATAGAAAACCAATTGTGTCTCATTAGAGGGTATATGATATCTTTGCTCGCGGTATTGCTGGCGTTCTGTAAGTTTTTGTAGTAGATTTCTACTTTGGTACCTGTTTAGCAAGATAACCAATAGCGAAGCAGACGTTCATTGCAACGAATGCTCACGAAGATAACGGTAACGACAGAATAGTCACCGTACGACATCAATTGAGAGCTTCAGCATACACGACATTGTCAGTGAGCCCGTCCGGAATATGAACGTAAAGGTTCCTTGGACTACTCACACGGGAAAGAGCGACGTTAAGCTGACCATGTGAAAAACAACTCACGCTAAGATCGCCGCCAGCATACAATATCGCTCGCCATACAAATTCATCTTAAGAAACTAAAATATGAAATTATTTTCGTAGTGTGTGATAGTCCATTGAATTGTATGGCGAGCTATATTGTATCTTAAGATAAAATATTATAGTATCTTAGCCGTGTGCAGCGCCCCTTAGTAAACTCCACTGTGGGTGACGTAACCTACGACAAACTGCAATGGGTAGCACGCTGTCCGATCGTCCGGTAAACGACCGGACCGAGCCCAAGTCGTCGACGGCGCGTTCTCGCGCGACTCAAGGAGCTGTCAGCAAACCGAAGAGGCCCAGCCTGCTAACTGCAGGCAGGCAGGGTCGAAGCCTGCTGGGGTCAAGGGCCGTTTTCTGAGAGGAAGGCTCAGCCCCGGCACTATAGGCAACGAAGGAACGGGAGAGGTTTTTAGTCAGTAAGAGTCTGACACTACTTCCGGCTCCACCCAAGAGCGGGATTTGTCATTGGATGATTTTACTTACCATAAAAAAAAACCTACGACAAACTTATTATTGGCGGTTGGTACAGTAATCGGGTCTAGGGATCGAACCGCAAAATTAAGTTTGTTTTTTATTGTAAATACTTTTCCTTGATAAAAAGTACCCAGTGTGCTGCCCAGGATATTAAAGAATAATTATACCAATTTTCATCGTAATCGAACCGGTAGTTTTTGCGTGATGCCTGAACAAACAGACAGACAGACAGACAAAATTTTTTTTAATCACATTTTTGGGTTCGGTGTCGGTCTAGTAACACACCCTGCTATTTATTTTTTTGATATTTTCAATGTACAGAATTTTTACTTCTACAGATTTATTATAAGTATAGAAGATTTTAAGTCTCATCAAAGTTGTGTTTTTGGGTCTAAATGATATTTGTTAGCGATAAACTTACAGCCGGCATATTTAATGTACCCTTTATGCCGTAATTCACCGAGCACTCGGTCAACGGGAGTTCTGAGAGCAATTCGACAGATAGAAATGTCTGACTGATAAAATAAAACATGATTTAAGCCTAATAATTGAAAGACGAGCAAAATGTGTGTTATTTTATTAACTCTGGCTAGACGTGTGCGCCACGCCGGCGCGCCGCCACCGCTGACCAATCACACTCCGCCGCCGCCGCCATTTTGAATCGGCGTGGGTCACGTGACTCTACGCGACATTTTTTAATGGGGAATATCATCGAATGACATTCCCACCCTTGGGCGCGTGAGAGCCGTTGCCTCAAGAGGTCGGCCTCCTCCTTTGCTAGCATACTGCTTCACAGTAGGAGGCGACCGCCTGCCAATCCTCCTCGCTTCGGACCATGGCCTGTACCAAGGCCCAGCGCGAGAGATCACCGCCGCCGATCGCCCCGACGAGGACACGGCGATGGTCTGTCCAAGCAGGGCCCACCTCTACCGTGTGCTCTAACGTGTCCTCCGGGCGGTCCACACAGTGGCGACACCTAGGTGTTGCTTGCTATGAATCCGATACAGAAACTTCCCGAACTCACCATGTCCGTTGAGAACATGCGTTATGCGATTAATGATGATAACTTTTTTAATTCTGAAGTATTTACTGAGACTCTTACACCCGTATTTATAAAGAAGTATTTACTTGTTACTAAGTAAAATCTTTTTAAGTCATTACTTGAAGTTTGAAATCTGCATTCAAAATTAAATTTTTTCTTAACTATAGAATACAAATAGTTGTTACTTTTACTCGAGTATTTAGTTTTACTTGTTTATAAATACGGGTGTTAGACCAATTCAAACTTATTAAATAATATAGAAATTAACAAGTATATCCATGCAGTGCAACATGCGGTGATTACGGAAACCGATCACTTTTCCGAATTTTTTTGTTCGAATTTCATGTGACCGAAAATTATTGACCGACGTTTTGTTTGCTATATGCATTATTTGACATATTTTTATATGATCGAAGTATCATTTGTCATAGGTATCATTTTACCGAATTGCTACTGGCCGAAACCTCTCTTGAACTTTTTTCATTTGCCAAAAGATTTATTTGCCATATTCTCAACACGCCGAAACAACAGTTTAAAGAAGTTTGGTCACAAATATATAGACGGTTATAGTACGCGGTAAATAACTTGAACCAATTGTTATGGTTGCGCGCAACCCTTCACTTTGATTGGGACCCAAAAATCGGTTACTGTGCATTCAGGTCAACCATCAAGGTCGATCACCATGATGGCTCAACTTGCATGGATTATAACCGATTTAGGGTCTCAGTTGAGGGAGGGAGCTGCGCGTAGCCGTGGCGGATGGTTCAACCTATTTGCCACGTACTATAATTGGTATCATTTTCAATATTAAATTAAAAATTTTGTCATAAAAGTCAATATTTTGTGCTACAAAATTTAGTGACAGAAACGACTTGCTGCGAATCCGACTTCACATAGTCTTGTCTGCCCTACTCCTAGAGTGTAATTTAAACCCGCGTAGACGCGAAGGGGTAGGGCGGCCTGCGAGCTGAGGAGCAGGTGATTTGAAGGCCCGCGCAGCTTCGGCTTGCTGGCCGGCTTTGCCGGCCAACCTCAGCTGCGGCGGTAAGCGTTGAAACCATCTGCGACGATGTGCTCGCGTGGGACCGCCCAAACCCCGCAGCGCCGGAGCAGAGACAGAAAACCTTACATGGTGGTATAATGAAAGTTCGGAAACATAATAATTCAAACAAATGATACTTCCGCTGAGTGTAACATCGGTGAAAAGTTTTTCGACCAAATGAAACGTTAGTGTGTAACGAAAAAATTCGAATTGAGAATAGGTCAACTGATACAGTGGCAGACTTCGATGAAATAAAAAAAAAACGATAACAGTTGAAAAGTTTTATGTGAAATGAAATTCAGTCAAAGGTTTTTCGAACTTATGATAGGTAACCGGTGATTACAGTATTTAAAAGCTTATCTAAAGTTAAAGTTGAAATTGATATAACTGTATTCAATAATATTTGTCAATCTTGTTTTGCTGGTTAAAATTATTAAAATTATTAAGCTCCGAATTGAATCCAAATGACAATGATCGACTTATTATATAGTATATTTCAACAGATTGTACATGCACGGATACTTACCAGAGGTGCAAGCTTTGTACCCGAAAGTGGAGTTCCCTGTGTCAAGTGAAACACCTATGCTGTCGCATTTAGTCGAATGGATGCATGATGAAACATGGTAAGCTAATAATTCTTTATACATACACTCACAAAGTTTTATAATAATAATAATAATCCACAACTATCACACAACGTTGTCTAGTCCCAAGCTAAGTAGAGCTTGTGTTATGGGTACTAGAGAACTGATAAACATACTTATATATTCCTAAATACACACATATTGTAGATAAATTATACCCAGACACAGAACAAATGATCGTGCTCATCAGACAAACACTTGTCCTGGGTGGGAATCGAACCCACGACCTCCGGCATAGCAGTTAGGACCACTAACCACTAGACCAACAGACTAGTCAATTTTACCCTTATGGGAAGATAAAAGCTACGAAAGATACACGGTATGACCTTTGCGTCTCCTTTTAGCTTTGTATATGTTCACACATCAAGTCCAAAGTCATCATTTCAGCTGAAAGACGTCCACTGTTGGAAATAGGCCTCACCTAAGTGTCGCCACAATGAACAGTCCTGTGCTTCTCCCATCCATCGGATTCCCGCAACCCTTGCCAGATCATCGGGCCACCTTATACGAGGCCTTCCAAGACTGCGTCTTCCAGTACGCGGTTGCCACTCCAGAACCTTTCGGCCCCAACGGCCTCCTGTTCTGCGAGCAATGTGCCCTACCTATTGCCACATAAGTTTGGCGATTCTTCGTGCTGTGTCAGCAATCTTGATTCTCCTGCGGATATCTTCATTTCTGATAAGATCACGCAAGGAAACTCCGAGCATAGCCCTTTCCATTGCCCTTGGGATGACTTTAAGCCTTCTGATGAGGCCCATTGTAAGCGAACACGTTTCGGAGCCATATGTGATCACTGGCAACACGCACTGGTCATAGACTTTCGTCTTGAGACACAGTAGTATGTTGGACAAGAAGATATTGCGCAGAATCCTGAATGCTGCCCAGCCGAGTCGGATTCGACGGTCAACCTCTTTCTCGAAATTAGATCTACCCACCTGGACTGTCTGTCCAAGGTAAACGTAATCTTCACAATTTCGAGTATAGAGTCTCCGATCTTGATAGAAATGGATGCTACGTGTGGCTGTTTACCACGACTTTGGTTTTGTCCATGTGCATTTTAAGTCGCAATCTTTCGGAAGCTCCACCGAGGTCATTGAGAATTGTGCTGAGCTCCTCCGTAGTCTCAGCCATGACTACTATGACATCGGCAAACCGAAGGTGAGTGATGTTGAGTGAGTTCAGAACCTGGAAGATATCCTCCATTGCGGCCTCACGCTCTGCTGCATGAGGATACAATAGTCAAATAAAGATAAAATTTTGGCCGTCAAAATGAAGGGACCAAGTTTCGGATAACTGTCATACATATTTAAAAGATTAATACCAATAATGTACTATTTGCTATATTTGCTAAAACTTTAGCTACCTACCTCTTCATATGCATAATTACTTGAACAAAATGATTGCTCCCTTCATTATAGTGTCAAAATGGAGGGATCAAACTGATAAACTGCTCCCTGGAATGTGATACTTAGTTGGTGTTTTAAAATCTTGATTCATATTGCTTTTAGCCAACCGAAGCATTAATCTATTTAAAAATATTGACCAATTTATTTGGATTATGATTGATGATTCAATAATTTAATGTATTATATAGATGAACAGTTTATTTTTTATTTTCGAAGGATAATCAAAAATAAGCTGCCTATCCCACGCAGTGTGTTATTGCTGACATTAACTGCGATTCTAGAGCATTGAAGATTAGTTTAGAAGATGGTTATTTTTTTAAATATTACCATACAAAAAATTTGATTATAGTTATAAATGCCTATACTAAAATATTGTTCGTCACTAGGTATGTTACAAGGTTTGATGCTGGAGATAAGATAGCGGCTGCAGCCTGCCAGTTCTTGAAGTCTATTCATGAAGATGAATACAGCTACCTGCGAGGTCACGTCGTTAGAGGTATTAATTAGTAAAGTAAACAATTTTGCATGTGTTTTAATAAATTAATTTAAAAATTTGGAAAATAACTTATGTAATTTTACTGTCCAAATTCGATATCCGTGTGTTGAAAATTGTTTCAGTTAATTATCATATGTGTACGAGTTTATAAATTATTAAGATCTAGAATATATACGACACAGCAAGCATAAAGTTAAGTTTAGAAATGGATTATGAAGCATTCGTTGATTATAATTTGGCCAACTATGTATATTTAGGAAATAAAGTATCATTTGACGCAAGCAAAAATTAACGAATACCTGGAATAAATTTTCTAGCCTAAAAGAAGTTCTTACGGGGAAACTTTCAATTGAACTTAAGAAAAGAATTATAGATTCATGTCTCCTTCCTTTTTAGACTTATGAATGTCCAACCAGGATATTAACAAATAAATTATAAATATATTAATTACTCAAAGAACCATGGAGGAAAGTATGAAGAATATAAAACGATTACAAAAAGTCGCACAGAAGGGAACTCGCTAGAAAACAAACGTATTTGATAGTTTGACTTTGCTCAGAGACTGAAATAGCGATGGGCAGGCCATGTTGTCAGAATCACCGACAGCAAATGTACATTACGAACGACGGAATTAGGAAAGATATGAAGAAGAATTAAAAAAACTTTCTTGAATTCCAGAGAAACAGTGCTATCCATTCGCTGCCGCTCTGGTGTCTGTGTGGGACACTCTCTCGATGCATATGGGATTTGTGAAGCGTCAGAAGCCCGTGAAATTCTGTAACGTGCATCTGTATGCCCAGCCCATGATGCACGACCAGCGACCACTGAGGACCAGTGTCACAATACAAATAGGGAGCGGAAAGTTTGAGGTACTATAATAATTTTAATTAATTTTTATATTAATAAAAATTAATGTAACGGCATGTGGCCATCATCAGACGGTTCCCGGTTCATTGCTACTGCCGAGCTATTGTGGGTAGGCGGGCGAAGAGAAGTAAAACCGAGTGATATAGATAATTATAATTCATAATGCAAGATCATTATTTTAACGAAATATCGATAGAATCACAATCATCACTTTATAGTTAGTTTTTAATAGAATATGTGTTACTACTCCGCGATGCTAACGGATAGTGCTCCGTTCGACAGTAGCGTGCTAAAGAGCAAGGAGTTGCGTCAGGAACCCATGCTTGTCAGATATCAGCTGTCATTCTTGACATTTCTTGACACTCTCAAAATATCGAAGAGCTGTCAAATGCATAAAATAATCGTTTTTTTAATAGGCTCAGCGATGAAGAGGTGCCTAATGGTATGGTTAATTCATGCGTAAAGTATTATCAAATTATTTTATGTTTTAATCCTTCCGGATTGTGAAAAAAGTTTTGAAAAAAGTAGATTTTTGGTATCACGTTGCTACTTCGGCCATGTTTTGAACTTATTTATTCGGGAACCAATCATTTTCCGAAACATTCTTGGTCGAGTTTCATTTCACCGGAAATTATTAACTAACGTCTTCTATATGCAAAATAAGTCAAATAATGACATATTTTTAGATCATCGAAGTTAAGTATTATTTTACTGAACTATGTTTGGCCAATTTACAGAATAACTTTTTGCTATTGACCGAAGCCTCGTTTTTTTTTATTTGCCATATTTTCACCACACCGAAACAACATTTTACAAAACTGATTATTTTTTCTCCATACTTAAGTGACCCACCTTGAAAGATATGACCCATCGTGAAAAGGAAGTTAGTGATAGTGTGACGGCTGACAGGATAGAGTGGAAGAAAAAAACGTGTTGCGTCGACCCCACGTAATATGGGACAAGGGCAGGAAGAAGAGACTTAAGTGGCCCACCTTATTGTGTACAGATTTGGATTCATTTAATTTAATCCTTTAATTTTTGGTCCAGTCATAGACTTGATTGACAGCCACTTGAACGTTTTCAACTCTTCGTGGCTATTTCCTATGGCCAGAGGCTTGTGTCGTCAGAAAAGGTTTCTCTAATTCAGGAATATCCCAAGTATATATTAGGTACAGGACCTGACCTAATACACTACCATTCAGTACGCCGGCTTTTATTTCTTTCGATTCTGAGTAGGACTCGTCTTGCCTTATTCTAGACTCTGTTTAGAATGTAGGATTCTAGGATATCTGCAAACTGCTTCATAACAAGCTCTTCAGTTTATATATTAGACCTTTACGCCATTCTTTGTCAAACGCTTATGCCACGTCTAGGAGCTCAGTAGATAGTTAAGTGCTTTTCTCTCTTTTCTCAGGTGTCTAGTGACAGATGTATAAAAAATAGAAAAAAAAACACAGACTAAGAATAAAAAAGTCGTCGTCAAAACTATACGTAAATTCTATCGCACAGTCCTAGCGATTCAACCCACCGTAGTTCGTGTTACGTAACAATTTGTTTTGGGTTGTCGACATAACCAGACCCTTTCTTGGTAGGTTATGAAGATTGCCCCTGTTAATAAATAGTAGCGTGGTGATTTGCGATAGCTTAAAATTTTGTTTTATTCCTCGTGCGACTCCTCTCGCTGTTATTAGTTTAATATCTTCATATTCTGGTGTCATGTTAGCCGGCTCTCGCACAATCAATTTAAGAATTTCTGGTAGTCCTGAATACCATCTACCATATGCACATATCAAAAAAAGTTTGAAATCACTTTGATAATACGAAATCGTTTTTGTTACGTTAGAATAAAACGTTTTTTTCTGTTTTTTCTAAGCGTCTTCATTTAAAAATCAAATCTTTTAATAACAGAAGAATTTAAAATATCAATTTTTTTCTGTATAAAAAGACATTAAATCCTTATTTACACTCATTCAGAAATCTGACCAACTTGATTCAAGCGTTTTTTCTGACTTTTCGAAGAAAGAGTTCATTCAAAAACATGCCGAGGGATTATCAGAAGGTTTACGAGCAAGAATTGTTACTTTGGGGGAAGAAAGACATTCTACAAAAGAAATAGCACGCAGAGTGGCTGTATCCCAATCCTGTGTCGTGAACACGTTACGAAAGTATTGCGGCGTGGATGACTTTGTTGATCGACCTCGCAGTGGTTGGCCAATTGTTTTTACTGGTGCTCAGAAGCGTTACATCAGATTGCTGACTGCCCGAGATCCAATAATCAATGCTACTGAAATAAAAGCTGACTTGCGGGCTGCTACTGGACTAGAAATTAGCATTCAGACCATGAGAAATTGCTTACACCAGGGCTTCAAATCTGCTATAGCAATAGTGTCAGAATCGTTTATCAATGATTTCATAATTGTTGACTTTGACAAGTTTGGTAATCTACTAATATAATGGCGTCATTATGACTTACCAATAGTCAATCACTGATATACCATTGAAAGAAATGGTTATCTCGTACAGAATGATATAATTATGAAAGTCTGACGTATGGGGTAATCTGCTAAAATTTTCTGGTTTGCTGACAGTTCCTTCAATTAGTGACTTACCATTAGATTAGTCATTCGTTTACGAGACTACTGACTGACCAATGATCAACCATTATGATTTAGCAGATTAAGAACTTTTGTTGGTGGCCGAGTGGTAACGGCCCCGACTTACGAGTTGTAGATCGCGGGTTCAAACCAAGCTAGGCGCATTACTTTGTGTAATTTATTACATCACCACTGCTCTCAAAACGGTGCAGGAAAACCTCGTGAGGAAACCGGCATGTCCTAGAACCAAAAATTCGAAGACATGTGAAATCCATCAACCCGCACTGGGCCTGCGTGGTGGATTACGCCTCATTCCCTCTCTCAGAGAGGAGGCCTGTGTCCCAGCAGTGGGAATATTAAAAGGCTGATGATGAAGAACTTTTAGCAAAATGACAATGGGATCGTGTTGGAATGTTGAATTTACAAAAATAGCAGACTTGGGCCCCAGGTTGGATTACGAGTGAGGAGATCTTGGCGAGCACCCCTGAACTCACAACAACGACAGCGACGCAGATTGCAGTGGGCTAGACTCCGCCAAAATGAAGAAAACGACGACGAAAACATTTGGCGGAATTGTCTCTTCGTTGACGAGTCCAGAATTAGCACTCATCCAGACAACCGACGTCATCGTGTCCCGAGAAGACGAGGGGACGCTGAAAGACAAAGAACTGCCACCGGAACCGTTCAACAAGGCGGGAAATCGGTATCTTTTTGGGGTGGTATAATGATTGGTGCTAGAACGCCTTTGATCCCCTATCGTGGCTCGATGACTGCAGCTTTGTACCAAACCATTGCTATTGATGAAATTGTCAGGTCATTTAGAATAAACCATGGCTCTCGATTCGTAATGGTTAACAATAATGCACCCGCACATCGAGCTCAACGAATCAACGCTTCTCATCGTGAATACGATATTATCAGGTTGGATTGGCCTGCCAGCTCGCCTGACTTAAACCCGATAGAGCACGTGTGGGATGCTGTCAAGCGCTCGCTTGTGTGGGAGGTGGCTGATGGTTCCAAACAGCTGTGTTTGGAACCGTCAGCCACCTCCCCAGACAGTGCCAGAGATCAGGGAAGCCGTTATTCAAGAATGGGACAGGATACCGTAAGAAATGCTGGATAACTTAATTCTCAGCATGCCAAGAAGGATTGCCGCATATTGTCCAGCTAGAGTTCGAGAGGGAGGAATCATCTTGTACTAAATAAAAACAATTACATAATAAATGTTGACAATATTTAGTTAAACCTCTTTTTTTTTCCAATTATTAATTAGTCGAAATTGCATTAGGACTTTTAAATTCAATTTTTGTTAATAAAAAATAATAAAATAAGTTTTTTTATTTTATTTTAAAAAGTGTATAATCCTACTTCCTACTAATATTATAAATGCGAAAGTTTGTGAGGATGGATGTATGTTTGTTACTCTTTCACGAAAAAACTACTGAACGGATTTGGATGAAACTTTACAGTAATATAGGTTATTCATCAGAATAACACATAGGCTACAATTTATAATGATTTTATGTAGTTTTGGTCATAATATAACGATACGTGTCAATTAAGTCGGAAAAAAATCTTCCATCTGAGAGCTATCTTGGCGTGCGCTGCCTAAACCAATGGAGTTACATAAAGATGATGTACCGCAGGATTGTTTGTCTTAAGTAGATCTAAATAAAAGTCCGCGACAGCATATATCTACCTTTTATGTGCAAGCCAGTACAACCAAAATTGTGAACCATAAATCTAATTAAATTTGGTACTATTTTACAATGCGCATTTAGTATATAATTATCAAACTCTTATCAAAATGAATACATTTCTCGCATTAAGTATTTAATGTAGATAAACTTTGTCTTTCACACTAAGTAATTTGGCCGAATAGTTTAAAAGTTATCACGATATGATTGACTAGAACGGAGCGCCTAACGCCGCGGCGGCGGCCGCAGCACGGGCGGAGCGTGATGCGGCGTCGCAGTCGCGGGGGAGGGGCGAACAATGCAATCCAAGCAATGACGAGGCATGGCCGAGTGCGCGACCCGAACGCGGGCAGACGCGTGAGGGCAGACGTCATTGATGGTTGTGATCTCTATGCATTTTTATTGTCATGTCATTTATTCTTCGTCGTTTATCCTAGATAGCGATTAATTACTTTTATTTTTAATTCAGTCGTATAAGAATTGTTCTTTATTGTTTGTTAAAATATAGGATTTCGTTATTTAGATATATAGTTTTTATAAGTAGCAAATAAACATAACACTCCTTTTTTGGGGCAGTCGTGTAAAAATATTAAGTACTTACCTACTTTTAATTTTCGTTTGATTACTACTTATAATTTTGTTACAGTTTAACGTATAGGTACCTACCTAACTAATTCGCTTTTTGATAGCATTACGCTGAACAAAAAAAATCAAATAACATAGTATACAGGAGTATATTGCAGTAAAAACACAGATAAATTAACACAGATGTTCACCTATTCCAATTACGTACCACATAATTCTTTAGTTATTACAAAATCTATTAAAAAAAACCGGCCAAGTGCGAGTCGGACTTGCGCACGAAGGGTTCCGTACCATTGTCTATAAAAAACGGCGAAAATAACACGTTTATTGTATGGAAGCCCCCCTTAATATGTACTTAATTCTTATTCGTATTTGTTGTTATAGCGGCAACAGAAATATATCATTTGTGAAAATTTCAGCTTTCTAGCTATCACGGTTTATGAGATACAGCCTGGAGTAGTCTCCAGGCTATTACTAAGCCTCCGTCGTCTGTCTGACAGACAGACGACGGAGGCTTAGTAATAGGGTCCCGTTTTACCCTTTGGGTACGGAACCCTAAAAACCGCAGCAAAATCCGTTGCGTAGTTTTAAAAAATTTAAGCATTCATAGGGAAAAAGAAAGCTTCTTTGTTTTATACTATGTAGTGATTAAATGCAAGTAACATTGGCCCGACCTGTTTAGTTGTCAGTGTTTAGTAATCCGTTTGTGCTGGATAGGATAATCTCAAGCCTACTTTTTATAAACACACCATACAGGTAAAGATTGATGAAGAAACCACTGGACTTAGCATTTTGAAATTTGCAGAGTTCTATTATAGCTTAAAATAATGAGCACTTAGAAAGGAATTCAGATAATTCCACCCTCAAGAGATACCCTCTAAATATTAGGTATAGGAGTTCAAAGATTGTATGGAAACTAATTTTGAAGTTAGAAATCTGGGATGTACGATGTGAAGGTACATTAAAAAAATATCAGTATTTTAAAAAAAATGTCACGTAACTTAATGTGGCAGACCAAATTCTACGCGAGCGAAGCCGCGGGCAAAAGCTAGTTTTTATAATAAAATGTTGTTCCGTATAAGTATGTAATATTTCATCTTTTGCTAGTGATCTCAAACTTTTTTTGATATGTAGGTGGTGTTTTCCTTACCTTTGTTTTCTTTACTTTTTGTTCTTTTTAAGAGGTTTTTCAATTTACTTTGTTCCTGCTTTTTGGTCATATCCAACCTGTTTCTCGAGCGGAACGCCCGGTGGACACGGTGGAGCACACGGTAGAGATGTGTCCCGCTTGGGAAGAGCATCGCCGTGTCCTCATGAGGGCGATCGGTAGCGATGATCTCTCGCGACGGGCCTTGGTTCAAGCCATGCTCCGGAGCGAGGAGGAGTGGCAGGCGGTCGCCTCCTTGTGCGAAGCAGTAATGCTAGCAAAGGAGGAGGCTGACCGTATCAGGCAACGGCGCTCACGCCGCAGCCGCCGCCGTAATTCCGATCCAAATTTCCGGCCACCGTAGGCACGGGCTTGCGGACGGCGGGCAATGGGTAGCTCGCTGTCCGTTTGTCCGGTAACAGGCCGGACCGAGCCCAAGTCGTTTACGGCACGCACTGTTCCCGTGCGCCTCAAGGAGTTGTCAGCAAACCGTAGGGGCCCAGTAGGGTCGAGGCCTAGTCTGGGGCTCTGAGAAGGTATAAAAATGCATACCAGGGCCCTGGAACCAAGGCAGGGAAGGAACAGGGTAGGTTTTTAGTCAGTAAGAGTCTGACACTATTTCCCGCTCCGCCCAAGGGCGGGATTTGTCATTGAATGATTTTACCTACCATAAAAAAAAGACCTGTTTCTCGAGCGAGCTCCTCTTTATCTGTGGTGTATTCATCAGGCGAGGTCTTTTATAAGTGTGTGTACCTATACATAAATAAATGTAATTGTTCTGTATTCTAACCCATGATTGGTTCAGCTGACGGCGCAAAGATCATAGAGCGTCCTATATGCCTGAAATCAGCCAATAGCGGGCTGCTTAGATGACAGCACAAGCGCCCTCTCCCGGTTTTTCATGTTGTTGAAATCGGGCCGCCGTGCGGTAACTTTCTTTTTGAGCGCGCTCCTCAATAAATCGATAAATCAAGGGACAAAGTGAGCATAACCGTGTTGTGTGATCAGTAACCAGCTTCAACAGTGCTGCTTCATCCAGAGTACTTCGAGGAAGGCTGAAAAGGCGATAAAGGTAAGACGTTCTTGGCTTTGTCGTTGTTATTTTGTTCCAAGATTGGGTAAGCTCAAACCGAGTTTCATACAGAACAACCACCAACACCAGCTATTTAATACAGTCCGCTTTCTCTATTCCACATTCTGGTCCATTCGAGACGGATTCTCATTTTCATTTTTCCAATAAGATTCAAATAGGAAAAACATTTGGCTAGCGCTAGACCTACGCGTCCAAAATGGCGGAGGTCTTAGAAATGAAACTAAAAACGTTAACATGCAGGAAAGAATATTTATTTGCAAAATTACAAAAGCTTTATGATTATTCCAAAAAGTTGGGAACAGAACCAGATATATTGCCAATGTTTACGGTATTAATGTCTGAAATGGAAAGTGTCCGTCTGAGATTTGCATCCACCATATTTGATTTGTTTGAAATAGAAGTACAATTAAAACCTACTAAAGTGAAAATGTCAACAAGTGAGCTTGAATCATTTGACGAAATGTATAATGCGTGCCAGTTAATCGCTAGTAAATATTCTAAATTGGAAAATGATTTCTTCCCTGCGATAGACAAACAGGATTTAGTAAAACCCGCGTTACCAAACATATCATTATTTCAATTTGACGGTGAAACAGAAAATTGGATGACCTTTTATGACACGTTTTTATCATTAGTTCACAATCGAAATTTCACAGATATCGATAAGTTTCATTATTTACTCTCATGCGTAAAGGGCCCTGCCTTAAATATAGTTAAAAAACTGCCGATAACTGCCGCAAATTACGCATTAGCTTGGCAAAGCTTAATTGATAAATACCATGATCACAGAACACTAGCATGTAGGTATTTCGATAAAATGTTGAACTTTACACCGTTAACAAAAGATACCTCGTCGAATTTAACTTCATTTATAGAAACCTTTGATCATTCTCTTAAAGCGATTCAAGCATTAAATATTAAACACTTGGACGACTTTCCTTTGTGTCATTTAGCATTACAAAGACTCGCCCCTTATACGCGAAAATTATTCGAAGAAAGTCGGGATCAAAAGTTAATACCTACTTTCGAAGAACTTATGCAGTTTGTAAACAAACAAATTAAAGTTCTAGAACATTCGTTTATAAATGTGGCTACTAATAACCCGTCGAAGTCTAGTAATAACCATTCGCAAAATAAAAATCAGAGATCTTCGTCAAAGTCGATTCTCAATACGGCACGAACTTCGCAAAATATTAATAACCGTAATGCAAACTTAAGCTGTGTGATTTGTAAACAAAATCACATGATTTATCGATGTGATCAATTTCGTAAATTGTCCGTTGATGAAAGAATGAACCGTGTTCATTCACTAAAACTGTGTAATAATTGTCTTAAATCTGACCATCAATCGAATGCTTGTAAAAGCACAATGAGTTGTGGGGTCTGTGCAGAACCACATCATTATTTGTTGCATAAAGATAATACGTTATCAGATAGCGCGCGAACATCGTCCGTGACGGTGCAGTCTCCTTCGCTCGCACTAAACGCTGGTCGCTTCGTAAGTGACATCACATGCACAAATACACAACAATCATTCATGAGTAATAACCTGTATGAATATGAGGTAGTTCTAGGTACTACTCTCACTCATGTAATTGATTGTGTGGGTCAGTTTCACGATTGTCGAGCCGTTATAGATTCCGGGGCACAAAGTTCTTTTATAACAACTGAGTGTGCTCAAAAACTAGGATTAAAACGTAAAAAATGTCCTTTTACTATTCATGGGATCGACGGAGGGGTAGTAAAAACTCAAGGAATGGTCACGTGTACCTTGAAACCAAGACAGGCTTGTGGTCCGACGTTTCGAGTTAATTTAGTAGTTATTTCAAAGGTGTCCGCGGATATGCCTAATGTTTCATTGACTGAAAATGTCATTAGCGAATATAAAACTTATAAGTTGGCGGATCCATTGTTTTTCAAGCGTTCACGAATAGATATTTTGTTGGGGAATGACATAGTCCCAGATATAATTATTGATAAACCATTCGTAATTAGGGATGGTATTCCTAGTGTGATTAAAACAGTTTTTGGTGATGTAGTTAGCGGAAAATTATATCCGTTTAATAAATATAAATCGCAAAATCTTAATTTATCAGTTTCGTATGACGACGAACAGTCAATTGACAAAACATTACGTGATTTTTGGGAAGTTGAAGAGGTGCCGTGTACCCCGTCAACAAGTCCAATGGATCAACTAGCCGAGGAGATATTTTCTCATGAACATACGCGGGAGTCGAACGGCCAATACGTAGTTCCAATGCCGTTCGCACCTAACCCCGCGCCATTGGGACAATCGCGTGCCGCGGCCGAGCGACGACTGATCTACTCGGAGCGTAAACTCGCACGTGTACCTGAGTTGAATAACAAATATAAGGAATTTATGCGTGAATATGTAGACCTCGGTCATATGGAACTTTATCAGGGTGATCAGCCTAGTAAATACATTATCCCACATCACAGTATTTTGAGACCTAGTAGTACCTCAACTCCGTTGCGAGTAGTATTTGATGCGTCTGCGAAAACCACCACGAGCGTCTCGTTGAATGATATTCTATTGGTCGGCCCTAAGCTGTATCCGGACATTGCGTCAATAATCTTGAAGTTTCGGCTATTCGAATATTGTTTAGTGAGTGATGTTTGTAAAATGTATCGCGCTATTGCCTTAAGAAAAGAAGATCGCTGTTATCAACACATTTTATATCGGGAATCCCCTAACGATCCAATTAAATTATATGAATTAAAAACTGTAACCTACGGACTCAGCTGTTCTCCATTCTTAGCTATTCGCACGCTGCTCCAGTTAGCGAAAGACGAGGGTGAACGTTTTCCCCTCGCTGCTCAGGTCCTCCGTGAGGGAATATACATGGATGATATCTTATATTCATGCCAAACCTTTGAGCAAGCTAGCCTAGTCCAAGATCAACTAATAGGTATTTTTGAAAGTGCCAACTTTACGCTAAAAAAGTGGATGAGTAACAATGAGGAGTTGCTGCAACGCGTTCCGTCTGAAAATAGGGAAAATTCCGTAACGTTCGTTAAAGACGAAAACGACAGTTCTATTAAGGTCTTAGGACTTAAATGGACTCCAAAATCCGATCATTTTTTATTTTCAGTTAATTTATTCGACAACGAAACAACCAAGCGATCGGTACTAAAACTGCTAGCGTCGATTTACGATCCCGTGGGTTTTATCGCGCCATGCATTTTAGTAGCTAAGCAGATTATGCAAGATCTGTGGAAGCTAGGTATTGGTTGGGACGATAAGTTGCCAGATAACATAAAAAAATCGTGGCAGCACTTTATTTTTGAACTTCCGCGGTTAAGCGAGTTACGTATCGAACGCCATATGCTGTTACCGGGCGAAACGACTTGTGATTTAATCGGATTTTGTGACGCTTCTTTACGAGGTTACGCAGCCTGCGTGTACGTCATCAGTCGTGACCAAAAGGGTAACGCAAAGGTTCGTTTAGTAACAGCGAAATCGAAAGTAGCACCAATAAAACCCGTAACAATCCCTCGGTTAGAATTAATGGGAGCGGTTTTATTAAGTAAATTAATAAAATTCGTTTGCGATACCTTTGTTACTCGAATTAAAATTAACCAAATAACTGCAGTATCAGACTCGACAGTCGTACTGTCCTGGCTTCAAACGGAACCTTATAAATTAAAAACCTTTGTCAGTCATAGAGTTACTCAAATTATTGAAATCTTACCCCCTCATTTTTGGCGGCACGTTGGCAGCGAAAATAACCTAGCAGATATTTGTTCGCGTGGAGCGTCTCCGGCGCAACTGATAGACTGCACCCCACGTTGGCTACAGGGTGCCGATTGGATGTATCAAAATTACGTCGATTGGCCTCTGACGGTGTTTGTGAATGAAAGCAATCATAAACTACCGGAATTAAAAACTTCCACTAATTTGTTGCTGAATCACAATATTAGTGATCATATTATTGAAACTAAAATGGAATTTTGTGATAGAATCTTCGCACAATTTTCATCATTTTCCAAATTGCAAAGATCTTTTGCTTGGATTTTAAGATTGACTCGCAAACAGGGTGATATACCCACCCATGCTATATCACACGTGTTATCAACCCGTGAACTGAATGAGGCACGCGATAAATTAATAAAGCTAGTTCAGAATACTTACTTTGAAACGGAAATTAAAATGATTACAGATAAAAAATACGTACCATCGTTACGAAAATTATCTCCGTTCATTGATAGCGATGGGTTTCTCAGGGTAGGGGGTCGCATCGGTTATTCCGAACTTCCTTATAATGCTAGACACCCGCGACTTCTCCCTAAAAATAGTTTATTTACAAAACTATTGATTAAATATTTACATGAAAAATATTTACATGTTGGACCGCGAACCTTGCAAAGTGTTGTTAATGAAAACTTTTGGATATTATCGGCTCGTAGCGTTATTAGATCCGTTTTATCTAAATGTAAAACGTGCTTTAAATGTAAACCATCGTTACTTCAGCCTGAAATGGCCCCGTTGCCAACAACTCGGTTGATACCTAATAAGGTATTTTCTAACGTCGGAGTTGACCTCGGAGGTCCATTCTTAATTAAAGAAAGCTTACGTCGTAATGCTAAAGTGACAAAAGCGTACTTGGCACTATTTGTCTGCTTTTCAACTAAAGCAGTACATCTCGAAGTGTTGTCTTCTCTCTCCGCTGATTGTTTTCTCGCATGCCTGGATAGATTTGTGGCTTGCAGAGGTCTGTGCGCTGTTCTCTATTCTGATTGTGGAACTAATTTTGTTGGCGCAAACAGACATCTGTCGGAGATACAAAAGTTCTGGCGCGAGAATCAAGATGACATTTCGGGTGGTTGCGCTAAAAGGCAGGTTGATTGGAAATTTAATGTCCCCAGTGCTCCTCACATGGGTGGTCTCTGGGAAGCGGGCATTAAGTCAGCCAAATATCATCTAGTGCGGTGTGTAGGGGAAAAGTCCTTAACGTTTGAGGAACTTGCTACGATATTCTGTAAGGCAGAAGCCATAATGAATTCGCGCCCTTCGTGTCCGCTTCCTTCAAGTGACAACCCCAACGAATTTAACGTATTAACCGCCGGACACTTTCTAATTGGACGAAGTTTAGTCTCCATTCCTGAGTACGACGTGCGAGATATTGATATCAATAGGCTGTCACGGTGGCAGTATATCCAGAAGTGCTCCCAACTGTTCTGGAAACGTTGGAGTTATGAATATCTTAACACTTTGCAACAGAAAGCCAAGTGGTTTATCTCTTCTTCTAATCCTAAAGTTGGAGATTTAGTAATAATTAAAACTGACAATGTTCCCTCTTGCACTTGGCCTCTCGGCAAGATTGAGAAGTTACATCCCGGTCCCGACTCAATAGTTAGGTGCGTGACACTACGCACAGAAAAGGGTGTCTTACAGAGACCTATAAATAAACTTGCCCTATTACCTTACGCCAATTAATTTCAAATAAAACGTTTTTTATTTAATTTAGAGTATAATTTAAAATTAGTTATCAATGTCCTAGATAGTATAGTAATCTCATTTTTAGGAAACCATCACTATGGTTTCGGTAGGGGGTATGTTCTGTATTCTAACCCATGATTGGTTCAGCTGACGGCGCAAAGATCATAGAGCGTCCTATATGCCTGAAATCAGCCAATAGCGGGCTGCTTAGATGACAGCACAAGCGCCCTCTCCCGGTTTTTCATGTTGTTGAAATCGGGCCGCCGTGCGGTAACTTTCTTTTTGAGCGCGCTCCTCAATAAATCGATAAATCAAGGGACAAAGTGAGCATAACCGTGTTGTGTGATCAGTAACCAGCTTCAACAGTGCTGCTTCATCCAGAGTACTTCGAGGAAGGCTGAAAAGGCGATAAAGGTAAGACGTTCTTGGCTTTGTCGTTGTTATTTTGTTCCAAGATTGGGTAAGCTCAAACCGAGTTTCATACAGAACAACCACCAACACCAGCTATTTAATACAGTCCGCTTTCTCTATTCCACAGTAATAATATTCGCTATCAGTCGTCTCCATTAAGCAATAACTAGGTCATTAAGGTTCATCGGATTTGACGGCCTTATTTTGATGATTAAGCACTTTACACTGTGGTATGCGCGTCATCGCATGCAACATAAGTACTCTTAGTGGAAATCGAACGAGTATGCGTTTATGTATATGCCCAATTTATCTTCAACAGATCTTGAACGAAAACTCCAGAGTGGCTTCAGGGTGCATTTATTTATTTCCTGACGAAACACACAAACAAAATTATGTTACTGACGTAGTATATGACCTCAGTTCCAAAGACATTTACCAACTGCTGCAAGACAGGGATTATAATTACAGGTTAGTTATAATAAGTTGGCATTAGAAACTCTAACTCTTTCTTGATTGCTGTTTATTTTTTTCACATACTGTTTGTGTCTATGTCACCGAATTATGGAATTATAAACATGCTTATAATTATTCAACCCTCTATTCGGACAAAAAAATATTTACAGAAAATAATCTTAAATTAACAACATTGGTGAATCGATATACCTACAACTTTATCTGTCAACTGTAGCAATTGCCTCCTCCATCTTATCGCCAGCGCCTTCCTTGTCCATGTTTTCTCTACCATTACTTTTATTTCGTCTTCCCACCTTCAAAACTGTTCACCTCGTTTCCTTTTTACCACTTACTATTTTATGAAGGCTTTCCATATATAGGGTGACTGGTAATTAGTGAACGATACTTAAACGCGTGATTGTAGTCATGATAACAAACAACTTTTACTATGGGACCAAAACTGAAATCGCGAAAAAATTCAGCCAATTTCAGTACATTTTGACCAGTTAGGCGAACACAAATGTACTGACCAGCAGATTTTTTTTCGCGATTTCAGGTTTGGTCCCATAGTAAAAGTTGTTTGTTATCATGACTACAATCACGTGTTTAAGTATCCTTCACTAATTACCAGTCACCCTATATATTGCATCGTATCAAAGTTATTTCTTATTCTATTTCGAATTCACTTAAACATATTTTTTATAGCGGTGAATTTGTTAGCGTCGAGGCCGCCAGTTACTCATTGAACCAGGCGGCTCTGGTGTGGCGAGATAACTGGGTCACGTTCATCGACGGCTTGTTGCAAATGAACATGCTACGACAAGCACATGATGCAGTATCCCTACCCACACATATCCGGGAATTACACCTTGACCCCAGCAAACACCTTCAAGATGTCTACAGCTTGAACGGGAAGACTGTTTTGAATGCTTATTTTTGTGATATCTATGATATTACTACGTGAGTATACTTTGTAAAAGAACTTCAGACAATTTTTCAATTATTATCTTACTGGAAACTAGAGAAGTACCTATATGGTGCACAAATCAATTGCTAAATCATTTTGATGTAGCCGAGAGGCACATTTTGCTGGTGTGCACCTGATGCAGAAATGCCCAAAAAACTTTTTATTTTTCTTTTAAACTGTACTGTACTGTTTTTGGCCTATATTATAAACACTTTTTTTCGTTTAAGATTAATATAATGAATTATATTCCATGAAACAGACAACACTTCTTCGATACAGTTCATTTTTCTTTAAAAGAATGAATGGTTAAGGATAAATTAATAGTGTCGTTAATTTTTCATTCTTGTGTCGAACTGTTTATGTAGGTGTTTTTATTATTGTTTAGGTGTGGTGGAGTTACTCTGAGAAATATTAAATATCACAACCTGCCTCCTGTTAGTCAAGACAGCAATAGAGTGAAGCTAGTCACATCACCAGCACATAATACCAGCGCTAACGTAAGTGGTTTCTTTTTAGTTTTGTTCAGTTCTTGCTAAAGTTACTGACCACAATTCCTGTTATTTCAGAATCGTTGTACACTTTTGTATGTAACAAAGTAAGAGAACAAGTCTCAGTGAATTCTTGTGGTGGGAAATCACATAGCTTTTTTCTCACTGAGCAGTTTAAGCAGGCTTTGACCTTAGCGGTCCCCGTTGAGAAATTTTCTATGACCTTTAGCAAAAAAAAATCTTCACCTAAAAACCTAAACTATTTGCTCTATTTTCTAGTACTTAAAATGTATTTTATTACAGATATCCTCAACTGATATGTCGCGAGAAGTAGGCTTAAATAATGCTGTAACACTACAATGTTTGCGACTCGGTGATCTTGATTCCCTGCGCTGGGTAGAGGCTGCTCCATTAAAGCCGTCAGATTTGGCGGTAACGGTATGTATGAAGTAATTTCTTACTGCAAAGTCTTCTACTTTACTTATGATATAAACTACTAGATATGCAAGAGAAAATTCTTCAAGACGAGCAGTGACTATTTTTAACGTATTATGTTCGTTTATCAGTTTTTTCTCCTGTTGTAGTTTTAGAGTCCAAAAGTATAAGTATCCAAAAGTACTCGATTGAATGTTTTTTTCTCAGTAAACATCTGCAGTTTTGCAGTTCCACCTCACTCTGCTGTTCTTATTAATAAATAATAATAATAACCCCGACTGCTAATTCACGAAGTTTTTTAAAATATTAATTTTTGGTTTCCATTTCACATGAATTTTACGACAAAAGTTAACGAAGTTTTAGATATAAAGATATATTATAATTATTAAAAACTTATCAAACCACAATCAACAAAATGAAAATCATAAAGAAGAGTAAAAATGCACCCCGAACAATTTTTTTTTTCATTATTATTAAGAACTAATTTCTTAATAATTAATTACAATCCAGCCTAAAAGACTAATAAGTAATTTAACTCTAACTTATTATTATACAATACAGGTTTTGTTAAAAATAAGAATAGCTTCCTTTAGCACTCTTATAGAAGTCCATAGCACTTTCTTAGAGTCTGATATTGATAAAAACAATTTGTTCATGTGTTATATGCATAGCACAGCATTGATCACTATTATACACTAACTTTAAACACTACACTAACTCAAAGGGTTTAGTTCTTTTTAGTCTAAGCACTAGGTCCGTGTTGTCTAACAGGTGGTATAATCCCCGAACAATTGATACAATAATATGTCGTCGACATTAATAAAAATACATGAAAATACATGCCATCCATCAACGACTCGCTATTCAGCTCCGCCTTGCAGCCACCAGACCTCAGGACATCAGTGTCATCAGCGGTAAAATTTGCGTCGATCTCGAGCGATTAATATTTTTCTCCACCAAAGTCGTCTGTACAGACAATTGCATTCCTTAGCTGTACGCATAATGAACGTGTTCCCAAAACACTTACTGCGTTTAGGTAGGATGTCCACCATGTACCGGTGGCGCAACGCTGTATGTCTGGTAGTCCGATGATGGAACGGGCTAGGCAGAATTAGGCTAAGTTATTCCTGCGCACACTCTCCAAACTGCATCCCGTACAAAACCGAAAGACAGGCTACTCTACGCCTGTGCTCAAGGCTTTGTAGATTGGACTTAACCATATCTAGATCACCAATTAGCCTCTTCGCACACCTTTCCACCGAGTCCAAAGCCGCTAGGTGGCATTTTGCAGTAACAGCCCCTATGTGGCTGCAGTACTCCACACATGATCGGACCTGCGCTTTATATAAATTAGAAGCTGATACCGAGTCTCCTAGCAGCTGCCTTGGCTTTGGACTCAATGAACCGCCCAAAGTTTAGGTCGGAGGAAATTTGAGCTCCCAAGAGCTGAAGGCGGTCCATGCACTCCAGGGATACATTGTGAAAAGCAGGAGCCAAGGTAAACGGGCTCCTCTTGACGGTGAATAGACACGCTTGTGTTTTGGAGGCGTTGAATCCCACCAGATTGGCTTCGCTCCAACTGGAAACTACCTGATTTCAGACATTCGTGCGCTCTACCATAGCCTCTCTTTCAGACTGGATTATCTCCTGACTAGCCTGAGTACTTGGCAGGTATTTCTCTACAATTATGCTATTATCTGCATAGCCATAGATACCGGGCACCAGCAGATCGTTGGTATACAGGAGGAATACAGTTGCAGAGAGTATAGACCCCTGAGTAACTCCAGCATTAGTCGTCATGGGCTCTAATGAGCATCCGTCGACAACCACTCGGAGAGACCGTTCACTCAGGAAGACTTTTACCCAGTTAATCAGACCAGGCGACCAGGGGATGTACGCTGGAAGCTTGCTCAAAAGGCTAGCGCGCCAAACCCTGTCGAAGGCATTCGAGACGTCCAAGAAAACGGCAATGGCTTCCCCATTCTTTTCGAGTGCCTAGCCCCACAAGTGGGTGGCATGAACTAGTAGGTCCCCAGTAGACCGATTGCGGTGAAACCCGTATTGTCGGTCACTGAGGAGATCGTTACGTTCCAGGTATGCTATGAGGCGCGAATTCAATTCACGTTCCATAATCTTGTAGAGTACGGAGATTGTAAACCCTTTACTGTAAACTTTTTACTGTTATTTTAGGTTTTGTTCTTTTTTGAAAGTGGTTTTTTTTTGTTAGCATTTAGTCACTATACCTTGACGAAATTCATTAATTTAAATAATGAATGACAATGATAATTTTTATTTTATTATCATATTTCTACCGCATTCGTAATTTTAACTTGATTTTTAAATTGTTATATTATAGAATGTAAATAAATAATTTATATATTTAATAACAATAAATTACTTAATCTGTCCTAGCTCAGAGGACACCGGTGTCCTCTCACATCCACGCCACTATAGGCCTTAATTCCGATGTTTAGAGTCTACTTTTGTATGAACAAGTTGGGTAGTTGTGGATCGAAGTGTTAATAAATTAGTAATTTTTTTCTCCTTGTAATGTTAAATGTAAAACGCATTTTATAAAAAAAATGTTTGTGACCACTGTCAGTAGGCCCAAAGGTCATTGTACGAAATTCTTCCTGCTCCGCGACCGGGCTTTACGTGTTGACATTGCGCATTGCAAACCTATTACGTGTTGACATTGCGCATTGCAAACCTAAATTCCTTGACTTTTGCCAAAGGTGTTACCAAAGTCACTATTTGTACTGCTTTTTGTTGCTAGCTCTGGCATAGTTGATATCATATCTTTTTGCAGATATTTGCACGGTTTTCATTCACACATTCGTTTACATTTTGTTCTTCTTCTTCTTTGTATTTTATATTTTCTTTGTTTTCAGCTGTTTAGGATTTCTGATCAAAACAATCAATCAGCGTCGCCCAGATACCCGGTCCTCTACCTTCTTTATCTAGTCATCATTTTAAGTAGCTTTTTGGCCTAGCTTGAAGACAAACAATTTTATACTTAGTTTGTATTTACAGGTTCACTACGCCGGACTCTGCATGTCTGACGTGAAGAGAGCGACCGGCGTGATGCCGTGTGAATCTAATATATACGGGATGGATTACAGTGGCACCACTGAAAGGCAAGTATTTACATTAAAGAATAAAAAATAGAAAGTTTTATCTGGTCATTCTGATTTAATAGTTTATATTTATAAGTTCTAGCAATAATATTAAGTAACAATAATATTTTTGGAAATGTTTAAGGGAAATAATTTTAATAAAATAAAGTATGAAACACAAGATTTAAAATAAAGGTGTGCTAATTATGTAATTTTATTTACTCATTATTAATTTGCTTATTTAGTATTAATGAGTATTTACGGGCCCCAATAAAATCATTGTAGCTGTTTCATGACATTATGAAAAAAAAAATAGTCTTAAACATACATTCATCAATTTTGGCCACACATCTAATTAGCATCAAACTAACTTGCTTACAAGGAACTAGAGCGGACCTAGAATTGCACCCTGTGGTACACTTCATTGCATCGGCAACCTAGAGAACTGTATATCTTTAACATCCACATACCTACCTGGCACAATAAGAAAGAAAAATATATTTCTGAAGAAAAAAGATTTTCAGTTTTCGATACAATAGTGGTTGAAATTGTGAGTAAGTGTGCCTTGGCAAATCGTCATCCACACGCCCGCGCCTACAGGGGTAGGGAATCATCCTGCTGCTCTCGTTACCCGGGGTGTCACAGCTTGAGGCTTGTGTCATCCTTTACTCGCATTACTACTTCGCAGATGGAGGTGACCGATTCCCATTTCATCTCGTTCCTTACCATTGAACTAGGTCTGGACACCAAAGTTCCTTTATTATTAACTTGTTGTGTATCTTCGAGCGTAAGTTTATGTTTAATTCAACAGTGGCGAGCGTGTGATGGGTCTTGTGCACTCTGGCGCGGCGGGCAGCGTGGTGCGCTCACATTCGGAACTACTATGGCCCGTTCCGGCGCATTGGAGCCTTGAGGACGCTGCCACCGTACCGCTCGCCTATGTACATGCACTCTACTGTCTCGTGAGTATAACATACATACAAGTGCAGGCAGGCGGCACTGCTGTTGTGTTTTAAACAGATGTTGATATTATTTAATAACTTATAGTTAATATTAAATTGCTACTTCAAGATTAATAAAGTCCAAAACCCAATCATAATCATAATTTTAAGCGTTACCAGAAAAGGCACTGGAGCTTTAATTTATGCAGTCTTTCTTGTTCTGTTTTGTAAGGTAAGAGATATTTGGAGATCATTTATTTTGGTCCAAATTCCAAGAAAAAAAAATGCTAGTCTGTTAGAGCTTGACCCCTTGAGCATTTTTTATTATTGTACCAAAACTGTAGGTAGGACCATTGCCCTTGGTTTTATTTAAGTTTAAAAAAATAATTTTGCGTACATTTTCGGTAACATGAATTGTAAAAACAAAAGTTAGATCTTGAATTGACACTTCCATATAGCTGCTGTTTACAACCACACAACGTGGCGACCTCCCCTCCCCTAGCCAATGAACGTTCGCCTCACCTCAAACATCTTATCTATTACTTTAGTAGATACCAAAATCAACGCGTGTGATAGTGTATCACTCCTATCCCAATTGATCACGAACGGGAAGACCAAAATCTACCATGTTGCCTCATCTAGATTCCATCCCCGATTTCTTGAATCTCAGTCGCAGACACGACCGCAGCGTTCGATTCACTTATGGACCACGTACGATCCGTCCTGAACGATTGTTCAGGGGAGTTCACAGTGACTGAAGACCGTCGCTAGAAACTCTTGGACGATGTATCGGGTCTGAAAACCGAAAAGAATGCAGCGTTCCGCGTGCTGGGATAAAATGTGACCTAGAACCCACTCACCTCGCCTTCTAGCGCCTTCAAAAGAAGTAGAGGCTTCTATGTCTGTTCTTATTCGCCCTATAAGAGTATCGCTACCGATAACTCTGACAAAGCGAAATACTTAACTAACAGCCTTCAGTTCCAATGTTCCCCTAACCAATAGAAAAAACCCACCTCAACATGATAGACGCTAAAGTTGAACGTAGGGCTTCATTAGCACTCATCGAAGATCCCAATGATTCTTTGTCCCCCGTCATCCCGAGGAAGTGGAGAATATCATCAAAAGGCTCCAGCCCTGGAAAGACTTCGGCTTTGACGCTATCAACACCGTGTTTAAACTCTTCCTATCCCAACTCATAACACTAATGACCGTCATCTTCAATGGTGCATTAAGAAATAATATGTTCCTCCAAGTGTGGCAAAAGGTAAATGATATCGGTATTCGTAAAACCATGCAAGTCCAAGTCAACTCTGACCCTTCCAGCTACCTTCCCATCAGTCCATTCAATGTTCTCGGTAAAATCTACGAGAGGCTTATTTACAAGCAGCGCAGAGTTTAAGCTGAAGTTAAGAGTGTTATTCCCAACGGTAGTTTGGTTTCCGAATCGAACACTAGGGCATCCAACAAGTCTAGCGAATTGTTGAACACCAAAGCGCTGGTTTGTAGCATAACGCGATGACGGGCATCTAGTTTTTTGACTTAGCGAAAGCTTTTGACAAAGTGTGACATAGTGGTTTATCATTTAAGCTATATCAACTCGGTGTGCCAGATTATCTAGTACTCATCTTGCGAAACTTTATGTTGAATCGTACCTTCCACTATCACATCTACCATCTGGTAGCGCTCCCTCTATGTGATAGTGGGGATATCCCCAGCCATACGAGCAGGAGTTCTTCAAGGCTCTCTCTCTGATCACCATGTATACCAATCCGATCCCTTAGGAGAGGAGAGTTAAATATCTCGGTGCGATCCTAGATCAGCATTTGACCTTTGCTGAGTACATAAAGCAAACTTGTACGCGTGCCGCATTCGCACAAAGCAGGCTCCACTACATCCTGCCAACCCGTAGGTATGGTCGAATTCTTAATACGCTTATTCTGTCTTCGCACACGCAAAGCCCCGTCATGTCCATAGAAGGCAAATGCTTTAAAGTGATTCCTAAAAATCCGTGGAGCCTCCTATCATATCTGAAATGAGAGTTCATTTAGATCACAAAATGGGGATTTTCTGGGGAGATCACAAAATCCATGTGATCCCATCATCCAGCCGTTCAATAAACGCTTTCCAAGCATTTCTTTGACATGATGCTATAAGACACCGCAACCCTGCCTTGCGATACTGACCCTCCACTCATTTCCGGAATTCGTCGTCATATGCTTTTGGGATTGGTAAATATTCTGGTAGTTTTTAGAGGATAACTATATGGGTAGGTACTTGTTATGACTTTTCTAAACCATTAAAGCATTGAGCATTGGATATACGTTGCATTGCATTGGTATTTTTAGTCTTTAAAAATCTCAATAAATACAAATAAAAAAATAATAATAATAATAACGCAATGAAGACACAACTACAGAAGCTAAATAATTATATTTTTTTGCTTTTTTTTTAATATTATCCTTCATATGTAGGATATTTCATTTTTTGAGGATGTATTTCTTTAAAAACCAATCATTTTTGAACTCAAATAAAACCGAGGCTAATGGTCCCACAGCGTTGTTGGCATAATAAAAAAATGTTCGTAAAGACAACTTCTAACAGAATATTGCATTTTTTTTCTTTGAAATTTGGACCAAAAATGTATGGACCGTGGGTGATCTCCTTTCGTCACTTTAAGTATACCACTACAAGTATCCTTATCTTTTCATATACTGCTTCAATTAGATAATCAAGGGGAGAATGTTACCTAACAACGATGTGCTGGTGCATGGAGGCGCTGGCGCATTGGGGCAGGCAGCCATTGCCATTGCAATTGCGTATGGATGCACAGTGTTCACCACAGTCAGCGATTCTCAGAAAAAAACGTTTTTGCAGAAACTGTACCCTGAGTTAAAAGGTAATTCAGTCATTCGTTTGATGTCGATGCATAAGATCACGTTAACTTTGCCAACTAGTAAAGATTGCAAGTAGTAATAGATATAGTTCGAAATATATATCGGTTTACAGTATAGTTTTGCAACGATTTATATCGATATGCCTTTCGAACCGTTAAAAACTGCTGGTAGATTCAGTCCTTTACCACCAGTATCGATTTAAGCTTCGATTATACCATTCTTTTATAACAACTTAATAAGCGAGAAAATATTGCTGTATCATGATTTAATGGTGTTTAAACTTTTTGCTTGCTTAATACTAACATTTTTTTTTTCAGATGAACAAATCGGGTTCTCCCGCGACAATAGTTTTCTAGATAATGTTTTAATGACAACAAATGGAAAAGGTTGTGAAGTTGTCCTGAGTGGCGTTAAAGGGCAATTCAAAAATGTAAGTGTTATATTTACTAGTGTTACACAAAATGTTAGTTTTATCCTTTTTTATCTTAAGTGTCTACATGTTGTTTTTGCATTGTGTTGGAATCTTATTGTTTGGATATGGTTTTCAAATGACAATGACACTTGTGTGTGACAGCTGATATTTTAAAGTTAGAAATAACTGTCGTCTAGATGGCGTTAGTTTTGATATCTATTTGTTTTTTCAAATGACGATTTTACATTTAAAGTGGTGCATTAAATAATTCTTGCACTTTATGTGACATTAAATCAAATGTTTCAGATATTTATATTTTTGTAAGGATTTTTCTGGTTGTCTTTATACATACACTGACTTGAATAAATAGTTAACTGTTTCTGCCAAGATGGCGGTAGATCTGGTCCTCACTTTTATTAATAGCGGGTGCTCGCACCCACTAAAGTTGTCGGTTGACGATTTTAGAAAGGGTAAGTCAAGGAAATAAAAGTGCTGTGTGGATAAATTCAGTAATGTTGAATTAGTGATCCAACAATTGTGTGTGTCTATAATTATGTGTCAAATAAAATATTTTTCTTTCTTTCTCTTCTTTCACCCTGGCTCTGTATGGGTGCAATTTAATAAATTTGGTTTGACCGTAGTAAAAACAAAAAAAAACATGCCAAGTCGGTCGAGCTAAAATTATCAATTTTATAAGTGTGATACGGATTTCCCTATTTTTTCCTTTATAGTATTACAGTGTACAGACGCCAGCACGTCAATCTACCCCAATCTGTCAAATTTTACCAATCGAACATTAACCTTCCTCTATTGTGATAAGGTTGAAAATCTATTAAAGAAATTTGACAGATTGAGGTAGGTTGATGTGCTGCCGTCTGTACAAAACGAAAAAAAAAAGAATTATTCAAATCGAACAGCATAAAAATCTATTTTTTATATAGGTCTTTGGTTACTACTCCGTTTCTATTGTTCGTAAGTCTTCGATAAATCGACTATCCAATACTAAACAAAAAAATACTGTAAACCAGTAGCTTCTGCGATTAGCAGGTTCAAACAAAAAAAAACTCTTTAAAATAAAAAAAAGAGTAAGAATAAAAAAAATAGTATTAATTTTAGTTCTGTAATTTATTTTTTCAGACCTCACTGAAATGCTTAGCGTTTTCTGGAATATTCGTCGATACAGTTCAACTTCAGGATGGTGAAGAATACGAATTAGGAATGTTTTTCATGACTAAACAGAGGTCGTATGTCGCAACCGACTTGTCATCTCTATTCACGCAACAAAAATATGACGAAATGAAATATCTGCAAATGCTGATGACCGAGGGTATAGTTCGCGGCTACGTGCGTCCCCTGACACGCGTATCGTACGCGCCGAAGGACGTTGCGCGCGCTTTCCAACTGCTCGCGACTAGCAGGCATCGTGGCAGAGTGCTACTGAGGATGCAAGACTCTGTGCTCAACGTGTACCCCAGGTAATGTGTTGGCATAGTTACACTGGGGCTCCACATTCTGGTATCTGAACCCTTTTAATGAAATCGGACATCCAAATCGATAATGTTCACTTTCTTTGGTAGCTGATCAAAATAATTTGGTCATTTGGTATACCTATTATAATATTGCATTCATGACACATATTTTGCAAGAATATTGTGTAAAATTGAGTTGTTTTCTGTTTTAGAATAATATGCAGTTCTGATGAGAGTCATTTAATGTTCTGGGATAACGGCGCTCTTGGAGTTCAATTAGCTGACAAATTAGTACAACGCGGAGCTAAAAAAATATATATTTGCTCTTCAATTTTCAATCAGTATCAACATTATGAAATAAGGTAACATATATACTTAAATCTATCACAAACATTTGATCAAGGTATTTGAAAAATCTTTTTTTTTCTTTTCAAGATCTTGGCAAAAATTTGGCGTCAAAGTGGTAGCTGTAGAAAAAAATATTGATGCAAAGATTACAATTTCTGCTGTAATTAACGATGCTAGTAGACTTGGAATAATTGAAGGCATTTGCATAGCGATAACCAATGTATCTGACAATAAACACGAGAAAAAGCTGTCAACATTTATAAATTCTTTAGATGATGCATCAAGATCTCTATGTCGTGACCTGAAGTAAGTACTGATTTTGATTTTTTTTTTTTTATTATTCCAAACGACTGCTTTAAGTATTTTAGGCTAAGAACTCACGAAGCGGTTTTCAACCACGGCCGCCGCGCATGCGGGCCCGCAGCTTCTGTAGAATGCAGATATTATAAAAATAATAATATTCTTTATTGCGCGTAACAATGTGACTCATTCAGTGTTAGTAACAGTAAAAAATAAAAATAAACTTATAACTATGTAAAAAATTTGAGCGTCTTCAAATTAGCCGCAAAGTGACGCGCTGCTTTGTTAATCCATACAAATTAAAAACGCGTGACTGCAGCGCGACAGCCGCGGCTGCGGCCGCGCACCAGTTCATCAATCGACTAGTGATGTTTCGCACTTAGTTTTTGTTCAAATCTAAACATGAACGAAAATCAGGTTAAAGAATTTATCGATGAAATGGAGAGTGGTCCATTAGTCATTTCTTGACTTACACAAAATAACAGTAACGATTTCTTAGGTTTTCCAAAACCTTGTTTCGCTTTTAATAGTAAAGAGCGTCTTCAAAGGATGATGTCAGGGTTTCTATGAAATCTGAGTCCACCTTCCAATAGCTATGTTTGTTACATCGTTGGATAAGCAATTTTGAGCTGAATAACAGTTACTAGGTATGGCACCAAGTTCCAAATTATAATCCATTCAGAGTTATTCAAATGCTTCTTTTTTTTACAAATGTGATTAAATGAAGCCGGTTTTTTCAGTCGCGCGACGGCTGCGTAACCGCACAAAACTGCGGTCTCATGATAGAAATAAAGCAGTGGATTCCTCTACCGCGGCGGGCGCGGTTTAAAACCGTTTTGTGAGTTGTTAGCCTTGTCAATGATGTGGCCTAATTTATTTTGATCTAGGTACTAAAGTTTTTGTTTGTCTTTCATATGGGTTCGAGTTAATTTGCAATAAAGGTTATTGCAAAATCACAATAGAATCTATTGCTCAATTAGTATTCACTTTGATGAATGTTTCGTAGGTATTTCGCAGTGGTATCAACCGTGACTTCTGTGGGGCAAGATACATGTATATCTAGATCAAAGTGCGGCTTTACAGCAACGTGCTTGGACCTGTCTGGTTTGAGCAAAGTAAGTTAATTTATAATGATTAGTGGTCGAGAGGTCCCCTTGCGCGCAGATTCGTTACCTCTGTACAACTTACATTACCTTAGAAAACACTTAAGCGATGTACTGTTTAGTACGCGGCAAATAAGTTGAACCATTTGCTGTGGTTGCACGTGGCACCCACTTCGATTGGGACCCGAAAATCAGTTACTGCGCATTCAATGTCGACCGACATGATGGTTCGACTTGTGTGACGAGGATTATAAACGATTTTCAGATCTCAGTCGAAGCGCCGCTGCGCGTATCGGTGTAGGGTGGTTCAACTTATTTGCCGCGTAGGTACTATCCTATCGGGTGTTCGAAATTGATCTGCCAAAAGATCTCTATATCTTCGTTTTTCTGAACGATTTGAAAACGTAATTTTTGGAATTTGAGTAGATAAAAACGTACGATAATGTAAAAGAAGCGCGCGATGGGAATTTGTGTGTCTGCTATTTTTGACTGGGTAGGCAGGTATTATAATAATAATAATTTTGTAGCGACATCCATGTCGTCACAAAAAGAACTAATCCTGCATCGCGCAAGTAAGATTCGCGGCGCGATTGGAACATATAGAACAAACCCGAAATCATCTATCGGGCAGTAGCCCACCAGATATAACAACTGTCTGGTCGGAGGATCCTCCCTTTTCAACGGAGGTATGTGGGACTTTACTCTCTGTTCCAATACCCCTAAACTGGTGACCCTCGACAAAGAACGTCAGCGCAGCCTTCCTGCAGCTACTACTTCGTGACGTCATCATCACTTCCTCAAGCTTTCGAGCAGCGAGCCATAAAGCCAGCACCCACGGCTATATGGGTATCCTGACCACCAGCATGCCTACTTGGTCATACCTGGTCATCACCCTCAGCCTCATCAGCGACCTTGGCTAAACACCTGCACCTTCGGCCAGTCACATGAAGAGCCTTGAAGAACCTCTCCTGGTCGACGACAGCAGTCAAGCCCTACGTCGCACAGCACCGCTCCGACTCACTGGAGCCAGCCGCAATACTCCGACTCACTGGAGCCTGCAGCATCGTATCCCGACTCACTGGGATAGCACCACCCCGACTCACTGGGGCATCACCGCAGACAGTTCCGACTCACCGAGAACTATGCGGAATCCGGTTCCGACTCACTGGAACCAACCTCCATTGGCCTGGCACGCATCACGACGCCTCAAGAAGCATCAAGAACCATCGATCTCCGATCTCCGGAGGGGAGTGATGTAGCGACATCCATGTCGTCACAAAAAGAACTAATCCTGCATCGCGCAAGTAAGATTCGCGGCGCGATTGGAACATATAGAACAAACCCGAAATCATCTATCGGGCAGTAGCCCACCAGATATAACACCCGTCTGGTCGGAGGATCCTCCCTTTTCAACGGAGGTATGTGGGACTTTACCCTCTGTCCCACTACTCCTAAAATTTTATTTATTTAAAGACAACATGGACCCGATGATTAGTTAAAAAACTTATCAACTAATATAGATTTTGGTGGTGTTATTTTTTAAGTTGATTTCATACTGGATTGATAAATAAAGGATACGTTCCGTAAACAACGAACAAATTCAATCAAATTGTTTGGAAAATTTTGAAAATGTTATTTAAAGCAGTTTAAAATAAATTGTTATTCTATGACGCAGAATTACATTCGAATTTTGAATTAAATTCGCATTGCATAACTTAGCAGTTATGCAGGAATTAAATTAGAATGTAAATCACTACTCATTTTGCTTGATTGATATACGCGTAAAACGATAAATTACATGCATGTGTATTATGTTTATTTGTAAGGCAAGTTCACATGACTTGGCGGAGGCACTGGAGAGAGCTCTGTGCAGCAGCTCGCCTGTACTGCTAGCGCAGCCAGCGCAGACGCCCACGCCTGAAATGTTTAAGCAAATCACTGAACTGGCCGGTAAGAAAGTTAATTTCATCTATTGAATACGTAATAAGTCTCGCTGCCGCAAGCGCGACTACTGAATGTGGAGTGCTAGATTCCATTCCCAAGTTGGGATAAAAGTGTTATTAGGATTTTTCTATTAAGAATTTCTTTGGACAACCCAAAGTTTGGAAGTTGGTGGTCCGCTGTGTTGTGGAGCCGTTGCTCCTACTCGAGATACCTTTTTTCGAAACAGCAGTAAAAAATATAATCATAGGATAACAGCCAGATGATCTCTTTGTGAATGCGACCCAGAAGTTTTCAGGACATACGCTGAAATATTCCAGGACTGGTGTTTCTCCAAGCGTAGCGTGAATTCTAGTCGAGCGAAAAATTTTTTCTTGTTTACACCCTTCAGGCCGGACTCCACCAAAGCAGAGATGTGTGCGGTGTGCTGTGTGCTGCGCGAGAGGAGATGTTTTTCAGCTCGGGGGATTCCACCAAAGCGGAGATTTTTGCGGTGTGCTGTGTGAGAAGAGATGTTTTTCAGCTCGGGTGCGAGGCGTTGAGTGCTCAGTTCGCATTCTGACACGAAAGGTAGACGATGTCGCTATGGCTGGCGGGCGAGAGGGGGCAGGGTTTTTTTTTTAACGTAGGTAAAATCATCCAATGACAAATCCCGCCCTTGGGTGGGGCGGGAAATAGTGTCAGACTTTTACTGACTAGAGGGGGCAGGGTTGTAGAACGAAGAATAAAGATGATGTCTGAAGAGGTAGGTAGTGTGAAGAGATAAGTAAAAGTCCGAAGTGCACAAGAAGAAGAAGAATGAAAGTTTATTATACACAGAGACACAGGTTCACACAAGAGTTCCACTAAGAAGAGATAGAAGGAGTGGTAGAAATATAGGAAAGCAGATAGGCAAAAGTAAGCGAACGTACAATATCAATTACGCGCGGCGAAACATACATAAGCATACGTTAGCGGATGCGCGTGCGCGAGCGCAGCACTATGATAGCGCTGTCTCGCTCACGCGCGTGGCTCGTGTGACGTAGCGAACCTGTCGGCCGCTGCTCGATAGATGTATCGTATAGCTACGGCCGGACAACTGATAACTAATTACTACTAACACTAAATTTGTCTAACTATGTTTGTTTGTTGAATGTTAGGACAGTGGTTGTTTATTATGATTCCTGATTCTATATAATACTAGTTGTTAGTACAAATATAAATAAATCATTTTGTTTTTTTACAATTATTTAGCTTTATAATTATGTAGGTCACTACAGGTTGACATCTCTTACTGCACGCCGCTCACATCGTCTCCACTACGCGACGTCCGCGCACAGCTCACATCTCCGCTTCCATCGTGCCATACAAATATTACACATCTCCACACAGCGATCTGCACTGAAGCTGAGCGGAGAGGAGATGTGTCAGTAACACAATTCTATTGGTGGTTTAAAAAACTTCTCCTCTTAGCTCGTCTCGTCTCCGCTTGGTGGAGTCCCGGCCTCACACTTAAACAAATTAGAGACTTATAACTAGATCTCAATTGAGATTAGCCATCTATCGCTTTTACGCGGAACTAGTAGTAGGTAGGTAAATATGATATTATATCAATAATAATAAAAAAAGAGATGTCACTTTTAAAACACTTGCTCAAAAACCCGCTCTTATTGCTACCGTTTTTAGCCACGTAATTGACTGGTTTTGCGCACTAATGCGGAAAAGTGAGCTTGCTCACCCCCGCCACAATTTTATTGTATTTGTCGTATCAGGCTGGACGCTAAGTGACCCCCACGTTACGAGTTGCGCGTCAACCCCTGTCTATTTATTTTATTCTAAGTGTATTGAAAAACGTCGTTTAATACAAGTCGAAATTTGTCACTACAGCCCTCGGCTCCATAACACAGAATACCACCCCAGTCGCTATGACAAACTTACTATTAAACAACACTACCGAAACATCGAGACTTCTATGAACTTTTGTGGAAAGCGGAGGAGTAGGTATGCAGGTGTAATTTTATATATAAAGTGTGACTGGTAATTAGTGACCCATACTTAAACCGATACTTAAACACGTGATTTTAGTCATGATAACAAATACCTTTTGCTATGGGACCAAACCTGAAATCATGAAAAAATCTGCCAAGTTCAGTACGTTTTGACCAGTTAGGCGAACATAAATGTACTAAACTTAGCAATTTTTTTTCATTTGGTCACTAATTGCCAGTCACCCTATTATAAATACAGCTAGCCTACATCATAATTTATATTTCAGGAATAAGTGATCCACAAAACATTAGTCCTGACGTTACCTTGCAAGAGTTAGGAATGGCAGATTCAAAAGTACCATTAGTTTCTTCCTTCCTGAATATTGTGTATAATATATCTTTGACGACAGAATCAATATCACAACTGACCCTGAACAAGTAAGTTTGAAAGAGCAATCTTATTGCTGAAACGAACCTTTGGTTACTACTTTAGTTCAACAGCATAACTAACATAACTATACCAAACCTTGCAATTTCTTTAAATTACGGAGGTCAACGGAGGTCATGGTTAATGTCAGGGGCGCCGGCTTTTAGTAATCCTCATGGGTGCTCATGATCATTTGATAACTCGAAAAAGTGGCGATGTGTGAGAATTTGTCTTCTGCAGAATTTGCACACTTATCGAACGACAAATAAATGTACTACTTACATATTGTTTTGTAAAAATATAATTAGATTTGTGTTGGTTTGGGAATCGAACCCGCGACCCTAGCGTCACAACCGGTGCTCTAAACCACAGCGCTAAACGGGTCATCGGATAATGATAAAACGCTGATCTGTTTCTTGATGTCTATTATCAGGGGTACTCGGCACCCACTTGTAGCGACATCCATGGTGTCACATAAGAACTAATCCTGCATCGTGCAAGTAAAGTTCTCCGCACGATTTGAACATGTAGAACAGCCCAAAATCATCTATCGGGCAGCAGCCCACCAGACATAACACCCATCTGGTCGGAGGATCCTTCCTTTCCAAAGGAGGTTTGCAGGACTTTACTCTCTGTTTTGTTTCTGTTTTTTTTTTACACTGTTTATTTCTCATGGGTGCTCGGGGGTTCGAGCACCCACGGCGTCGGCGCCCCTGTTTAATGTTACACTACTTATGATGAATATTTTAAAACTTTACGTGAGGTATAGTTTAATAAATAAACTACACCTACACACTGAAACAATTTTTTTTCTATAATACCTACTGAAATAATTTATTTATTTATCTACTAACGCATACAATTGAACAAATGGTAATAAAGTAAATAATGACAAAATGATAGAAATGGAAGTTAGTGATAGTATGACGGGTGACAGGATAGAGTGGAAGAAAAAAACTTGTTGCGCCGACCCCACGTAATATGGGATAAGGGCAGGAAGAAGAAGAAGAATGTCAAAATGATCAAGCTAATACTATAACTATTAAATTCTATTTTAGAATACACGAACTGGTGGAGTCTGAATCAGATATAATTCCTGATAATATTTCTGGATTAGCATTATTCTTTTCCACCGTTGTAAAGGATGAACTGCTCGCCACCGCTGACATGGTCGTGGTGCCAACTCTTTACAAAGACATCGCTTTGGTGAGTTCACGTTCTTCCTTTTAGATTGGCCTCAACATTAACAATTTCAAAATATCTCAAGATAATTTAAATCGCATAGCGAAAGAGAAATTATAACACCCGTATTTATAAAGAAGTAATAAATGATAAGTTATGATAAATGATATTTATTTTGCAAATAGGTTTTTTTACAAACAGTTTTACACGTCAATTAATTACGTGTTACTTTTCAATTTATAATTATGGCATTACTTGAGGTTAAATAGAACACAAATTGTTACTAAAGTAGTTACTTTTGCTTAAGTAATTACTTTTGAATGCAAATACTCGTAAATATGGGTGTTACAACCGTATTTATAATCAAGGTAAACTTAATTCTTGTGTAAAAGTAATTACTTAAGTAACAATTTGTAATTTATAGTAAAGAAAAATTTAAATTTTGAATGATGATTTCAAACGTCAAGTAATGACTTAATACGATTTTACTTAGTAACAAGTAATTACTTCTTTATAAAAACGGGTGTTATTCGATTGTGATTTGCTTGTAAAATGCCAATTGGAGAAGTGGGTTTAATTGGGTTTTTTATTATTATTATTGATAGGCTCGCGTTTGACCACTATCTCACCTGGTGGTTTTCTAAATTACGTATGTATACGTGTTATTCACTGGAAATGGATACAAATGAAAATTGTTTTCAAAAATATATTTTTATATGATTGTTTTTCCTCTTCCCACAGTCCAGTGATGAGTTTGACGTAAAGAAAAGATATATGTGCATAGTACCGGGTATGGAGGGCCACTACGAGAGGTTCCGCGTGCTGTGCGAGCGCCTCAAGCTGCCGGCGCTGGTACTGCAGCCGGGCCTCGATCGTCCTGCAGAGACTGTGCAGGAAACTGCCCAGAGATATGCACAGGTATAGTATATTTTGACATAAGTATGCAAAGATTTTCATCGCAGCCGATGCGGATAACTTTCTATACATTTATGAAAACATAATTAAGTCAATAGTAAAACATAATATTTACTAAAGTGGAAATCCGTTGGATGCGAGACGCACATGATCGGTCATTGTGGCGACACTTGGTGGAGGTCTATGTCAAACAGTGGATGTATTTCGACTGAAATGATAATAGTAATGAATATTCCGTCATGATATCGTTCATGTTAAAAAACTTACTTCTATGGGCAAAATATTTTTATTAAATCTTTTCAAAGAACTCTCCACCAGCAATACAGTTTCATGCGTCTGATTCAATTCTCGAAACATTTTTCCAGTCCGCCGCAGACACCTCTTCCACATCTTTCTCGAACGCTGTTAGCGCGTCTTCCGGCGATAAAAACTATCCCTTTCAGCTGATTTTTTATTTTAGGGAATAAAAAGAAGTCAGACGGTGCCAGATCAGGACTGTAAGGAGGGTACCCCAAGACTTTGACCGGTGTGGTGTCCAGGAAGTCCTTCGTTTTGAGCGCTGAGTGCGCGGGCGCGTTGTCACGGTGAAGCAGTACCCTGCGGAGCCCGGTCTTCGGTCGCTTGTTGCTCATTGCAGACAAAACTTCTGGCAGGCATTTTGTGGTATATCATTCGGCGTTGATGCTGCTTTGGTCTCGTAATGGAATTGAAATTAAATACTCCGTCAAAGTGAAGAAATTAGCGATCAAAAATTTCCCTGCGTTTCTCGATCGCTTCACTTTCTTGGGCGTTGGTTCGTTTTGTAACAGCCAAACTGTCGACTGACGCTTTGTTTCTGGATCGTATTGATAATCTAGGATTCGTCACCTGTCACAATGTCGTAAAAGTGCCGAGACGAGCCTGCTTCAAATTTTTTAATCATATCACGACACCACTCCACACGGGCCTGCTTCTGAGCTTCGGTGGTTGTGCGGCACCCTCCTCACGTGAAGGTGCTCATGCAGAATCTTGTGAACGCTTCCCAAACCAATCTGCAATGTAAGCCAAAATCTCTTCGTTTGTAATTCGACTGTTTTCTTGAATTCCATTTTTACTGCCAGCACACTTTCTTCCGTGACAGCCATCGTACGAACACTCTTTTGTTCATCTCCCAAAGTAAGGCGGCCGCGCTTGAATTTGCTATACCAGCTCGCTATGCAGATGATTGCTTTTGAAGGTCCTTCATCCATAAAAGCAATTTGAAGTTGATCAATTGACTCATCAGGTTTTAGGCCACATTTAAAAACGTAGAAAATCATCGCACGAGAATGTTCTTGATGCAGATCCATTTTTAAATGAGACACGATAATTTGATTTGGCTCTCAAAAAAATATGGAGGGAAATTCAAAATTCGAACAATGGTATTTACTTTTAAGTGGCTATTGCCTTATAACTTAACTAAACTTTCTGAGTGGCCTGGTATATATTCCACAGCGATCACACAACGTCGTCTAGTCTCAAGCTAAGCAGAGCTTGTGTTATGAGTACTAGACAACTGATAAATATACATACATATATAGGTATTTCTAAATAGATACATATCATAGATAAATAACACCCAGACACACAACAAATGATCGTGCTCATCATACTAACATTTTGTGTATTATTGTATTTTTGTTTATTTGATTTTTTTTAATTATCTGTGGATAAAATCTGTCAATACGGTATTACATTTGATTTCATCATGAGAGTAGACAAAAATACATTATATACTCTTCTTAATTTTCAAAAAACTATCGGATCACGATTTTGTTCCAGTCTAGTTTTGTAATAGTCTATATTTAATGTCTTTGTTATTTTTACTGTTTGCAGATCCTTACAAACAAACTTGGTGTTCAAAATAACTTCTACTTGCTGGGATACGAGACTGGAGTATTCGTGGCACTCGAACTTGCTGCAATACTCGAAAACCATGGTAAAAACATAATTTTCCAAATTAGTTATAGCTCCTGTTTTATTGTAGTTAGGAGATTCATAAATATCGTATTTTTCAGGTTTGACTGGGACAGTTTTTTGTCTTGGTGGTTCGCCAGACGACTTGCAAGAAACTCTCGAGGAGCAACTACGTGTCTACAAAACGGACGCACACCTTCAGGATTCCGTAATTCGTCACATGTCTAAGATGCTAGTTGGTGAAAACATAAGCAATCTGGATGATGTGTTGCGAGATGCTACCACTTGGTCGCAAAAAGTAGACGCGTGTGTGCGTGTCTTATTGGGGCGTTTGCAACACTCGGCCCAGTACGCTCGTGGGCTTATAGAAGCTGCTATGGCGAGCATCAAGCGCTCGCGCAGCTATGTGGCACCAGCCCATGCGTTGCGCTCGCAGCTGGTGCTGCTGCGCGCCGCATCTGCAAATGTTACAGTTCCAACGCCAATCTTACAGAAATACTCACAGCGACCGGTTGCTGTACACCACCTACGCACGCCTCTATCTTTCATCTGCTACGATATGGAGTGTCAGGCCATCATTAACCGTGATCTAGACGCTGAAATAAAAACGGAGTTTGAAACGAAGAACCTGTGCAATGCTTATACTTTTAACACTTACTCGTCTACAAAATAACTAGTTCTGATATTTTGAATATATAACATACTCGCTTTGTGATTATTTTAGTTTCATTTTATATCCCAAAAAAAAATGTTGACTCGTACTACAATACTATTAAGCTAAGAACTTCCGAAGCGGTTTTCACACGTGCCCGCCGCGGTAGAGGAAAACGCTATTTTATTTCAAAACTCACGAGACAGCAGATTTACGCGGTTACGCAGCTGTCGCAGTTGTGATTTTCGACCGCAAGGCTTTTTTTTTTTTTTTTTTTTCGGTAGGTAAAATCATCCAATGACAAATCCCGCCCTTGGGTGGAGCGGGAAGTAGTGTCAGACTCTTACTGACTAAAAACCTACCCCGTTCCATTCTTCGCCTTGGTCCCAGGGCCCCGGGTGCCATTTTCACATACCCTTTGATCCCAGTAGGCTTCGGCCCTATCGGGCCCTTCAGTTTGCTGACAACTCCTTGAGGCGCGCGGGAACAGTGCGCGCCGTAAACGACTTGAGCTCGGACCGGTCTGTTACCGAAAGGACGGACAGCGAGCTACCCATTGCCCGCCGTCCGCGAGCCCGCGCCTACGGTGGCCGGAAATCGGGATCGGAAACCCGGCGGCGGCGGCGGCGTGTACGCCGTTGCCTGATGCGGTCGGCCTCCTCCTTTGCTAGCATTACTGCTTCGCAGAAGGAGGCGACCGCCTGCCACTCCTCCTCGCTCCGGAGCATGGCTTGAACCAAACCCCGACGCGAGAGATCGCTGCCGCCGATCGCCCCCACAAGGACACGGCGATGCTCTTCCCAATTCGACCGCAAGGCTGGCGGCCGATTATCGCCAGCCATTGCTCGGTCGCCCACCAACTGACCGCAGAGCGTGCGGGCGCAAACCGCCGAGGCGGTGGGCGACCGTGGCCAGCGCGAATCTGCAAGTTGCCCGCCGGTGCAGTGGGAACCAAGAAAAACCACGCACACCGCGGGCGTAAAACGCGTCATGAAATGTGCATACAGAAGCCGCAGACTGGCAACCGCAGAGGCCGCGAGTTAAAACTGCTCTGTGAGTTCCCCTTTAATTTATATGTGCAACTAGAAAATAAAGACATATCCATACTGGGGTAAAAAATAATTAATATAAAAGCAAACTTTTTATTACACAATATTTTCAATTCCAGTGGTTTATAGTTTTCAGTGGTTTTTTTTTTTTTGATAGAATTATTACTTTTATTGTTCCGTATAGGTAAGGTATTCATTTTTCGTCAATGTCGGTTTTCTAATTTGTCAAGGGACGTGGCTAAACGATGTGCCACTATTTTCTTAACACGAATATACTGTAAGTAAAAAAGCCAACAAAAAAAATCCTTTCTAAAGAGAGGTATTGCTATCGTTTAAAGTTAAGTAAATATTTCCGCTTGTGTTATTCTTTATCAGAGTTCCATAGTCTCAACAAGGAGTCATTATTGTTTCGGCAAGTCCGTCTGCGGTTAAGGTTAAAGACTTAGGTAAGAATGTTTTTTTGAATGATTCAAAGTATTCAGGACCAAGAACTCTTCGATTCTTTATATACCTATAGTAATAGTAATAAACCCAATGCAGTGATGAATTAAGGAGTGATTTGGAGTATGCTCTTCGAGAATATCGCAACACAGCAGCTTAGGCCACGCTTACCTCGTTTGCCCGTGCATAACAAGAATAAGGCGTTGGTGACTGCTTTGAATTCGCAGTTGTCAAATTATTTTTCAATATACTTACTCGAAAATTCGCTCTTATCCACCGCTTACAGGCAATATAATGTTTTCCGGACTAGTACAGAAAAGTACGCGTGCTCTCCCCGCCATAATTTTATTACATTTATCGTACCAGGCTTGGCGCTTGTCAACCCCCACGAGGCGCAGGTCAACCCCCGTTTATTCATTTTTTCGTAAGTATATTGAAAAACGTAGTTTGAAACTCGTGCAAACTTGTCACTGTAGTCCTCGACTCCATAACACACTCGCCTACGGCTTGCGCGAATTCCGCCTCGGTGGCAATGACAAACTTTCTGCACCTGTATCAAAATTAAAGTGAACCAAACTCAATAATGTACTGCGTATGTTTAAGTTTGCAATTACTTGCTTATTCATGAATCATGATGTGATACGGATGCTTTTTCTGGGCCCAATGTAGACCAATTTATTAACATCTGTAGCCTGGCTGCAAGTCAGTGACATCTTTGGACGAGTCACTGACGTTGCTACCTAGTGACTTTAAACGTCAAGATTACCCCAATTACGAAGACTCCTCTTCTCAGATAAAATTTTCATATAGCTAACTTTGATAATATTAATCATAATATAGAGAAATTGGCCAGAAGTGGCTAAGAACAGATAAGAGTGGAACAACGGAAGGGAGGCCTTTGCCCTGCAGTGGGACACAACGGGTTCACAATAATAATAGTACAGAAATTGAACTGGTTTGAACTGCTTTGCCCTTTAGATTCTGAAGAAGCTGTAGTTAAATTTTACAATGAGTTGGATGCTATCATTAAACAAGACACTCCCATTGCCCGTCTTAGGCCAATTAGCTGTCCTATATGGTTCTTTCGAGCTGTTATAACAATTTCTAAGAAAATGCAAAAGGCATGGGTCAAGTGGATAAAGTATGGAAGCATCTCTGATTATGAATCATTTGCCAGCTACAAAATACAGATTTAAAACTATATGTCATAAGTGCTGGCGGCGGCGATCTCTCGTGCCGGGCCTTGGTACAGGCCATGCACCGGAGCGAGGAGAAGTGGCAGGCGGTCGCCTCCTTCTGCGAAGCAGTCATGATAGCAAAGGAGGAGGCCGACCACATCAGGCAACGGCGCGCACGCCGCCGCCGCCGCCGGTATAGCAAACTGTAGGGGCCCAGCAGGGCCGAAGCCTACTGGGGCCAAGGGTTAGATGAAAATGAACCCCGGGGCCATGGATCGAAGGCAATGAATGGAACAGGGTAGATTTTTAGTCAGAAGAGTCTGACACTATTTCCCGCTTCACCCAAGGGCGGGATTTGTCATTGGATGATATTACCTACCGTAAAAATAAAAATATATATCATAAGTGCTTCATTTCGTACATTGGGTCTGTAGAGGTTTAAAGTTACGTACTGGCCAACAAGTGGTCGTAACCTAGCTAAATTATGTTATCATCGTTATGTTGTTTGTAGTGGCATCACAACTTAACCAACTACTCCCACTATGGGAAACTTACGTGAACGACGGCTGATATCCGGTGACCAACCATTCGAATGTGTTGAGGTTGATCACTTAAGGATGGGCCCTGCGTAATCAACTGTCAGCTTTTAGTCAAGATCGTGGTTGTTGACTTGTAAAGGTTTATATTTTATTATTGTTTGTTTCACAAGGAAGGCAGTTCACATTGAGTTAGTTGGTGACTTAACTAGTTTTAATTATTTGTGAGCCCTTTGCTGATTTATGTCTCGTAGAAGAAAAATACGCATATTATACGACAATGGAACCTCGTTTATAATGAAATCGGTAAATTTTTGAAAGAAAATAACAGTACGTTAGGCTAGCGCGACAGTCGTAAAACAGTAAATATTTGTCAAGACTAAACAGTGACGTAAATCATATATCGTTGTTGCGAGTATCTGTCGTGGCTCCGACAAACAGTTGTTGTAATGAGAACAGCTAAAGGTGATAGTCGTCCGACGATAACTAAATAATATAACGACTTAATGGGAACGCGGCCACATTGTACAACTTTATTACTATTTTGGTGTAATTTTCTTTTAATTTTACTGTATAATATTCTACATACTGCTCGTATATATTTTGATAAGAGGTCAGAGCTCAATTAATCCTATGTACTTAGTACTTGTTTTATGCAAATGAATCATTGTATTTCTAAAGAAAACTTTAGCACTTGAATTAATTGGTTTTTTTTTTCAATGTTGGCTTGTTAATAAATTTGCTGCGAAAATATACTTGCCTCAGAACTGACCTGAAACTCTTTAGTTTGGGTTGTGAGGATCTTGAAACTTTTCGATGTAAGTTGAAATTCGAATATATTTATTTTATCATTGTTCTATTTTCCCGCTTTTTTTTTCTTTTTTTTTATCTTTCTAGTATAGACAATAACAATAGAAAATAACCACCTTTTGAATACCGTAATTAGAGACACAATAGAAAGACAATAGGTGTGCGGACACCGGTGTCCTCTTGGGGCTTCACAGTTACTATTAGTTTATTGGTAAATTCAAAAAAGTCTCTTCGTTAAATAACATCGACTTCCGAAATTAAAGTTATTTTGCACATCTTTGTGTTTTTTTTAAATTGAAGTCGGTTGTATTTTTTTTTTTTGTAAAAAGTTTTTTTTTTATTTCACACTTTTTAGTTGTAGTACTTACCCGTACCAGTAGGTACCCGTCAGCCAGACTTAAATAGATAACTTAATAGCAACGCCATCTCTAATTAAAATAATATATTTTGATTCTGATAATGCCAGTAGATGGCGTTATCCTTTGATAGTTGAGTTAATAGGTACCTATCACAATATTCATAGACTATCAGGCCCCTTGCAAACGGCGACTTTTTGTAGCGATGCTGTCACGTGTTTCGTAAGCGCGTGACAGCTTCGGTACTAACGCGCGTTAGTCACATTTGTAACGCGCCATAGAAGAGATACCAAATCGCTACTAATGCACTACCGCATCGCTACAAAAAGTCGCCTTGAGCGAGGGACCTCAGGCGGTACCTTTGCCGGGTCAGCTAGTAATAAATAAAATCACCTAGTAGTTAACAATACACGCACTAAAAGATAGATAGTGAGACGTGACCAGTTAAAGAAAATGAAGTATAAAACTATAATCCTCTTTTGTTTTCCAGCAAGTGATCAGCCATCTAGAATGACACCTAAACCTCAAGGAGATGTGTCGATTTTGACGAAAACTGATGTAACAGGGTCAGTTCCACATGAAGCAGTAGACAGCCCAGCTCTCGATGGCGAGAGGATCGTCATCTCCGGGGTATCAGGCATCTACCCGAAGGCAAACAACGTGAAAGAACTTTCCGACATTCTGTACAACAAGGTACGTCACTGAATAAAGGGTAGATTAATGCAAATTATTTATTTTATTATTAATATTTATTTATTTTATAAAAGGCTTGCTATAATATGATATAAATAGTGTTATATTATCAAATCTCCACATATAGATAAAAAGAACAAATCGATAAAAAAGAAAGTGCAGTAGGGCGTCAATTATCCGAACTAATTAAGAGACATGGGTGTTCGGAAAACCGGTATTTTCGGATAATCTTTTTTTATAGTTGACAGGTTCGCGCTTGACCGCTATCTCACCTGATGGAAAGCGACGATGTGATCTACTATGTAGCGCTTACTTATAAGTAACCACTCTGGACTTAAAGATTCCTGGGTAGTAGCCACCAGGAAACACAGGCTCCGGTAGGCCATTCCACTCCTTCACTGCACGCACAATGAATATGTTCCCATAACGTTTTGTGCGTATAGGTATAGGTGGGATGTCTACCATGTGCCGGTGCCTTAACGCCGCACGTCTGGTAGTCCGATGCTGGAACGGGCTAGGTGCAATTAGGCTATGGAATTCCGACGCACACTCCCCGAAATGCAACCGGTAGAAAACCGACATGCTAGCAACTCGGCGTCGATACTCAAGACTTTGAGGCCTGGACGTGAAGAGTGCATCATTACCAATGATCCTCCTGGCTCGCCTCTCAATAGTCTCAAGCGCATTAAGCTGGTATCGGGCAGATCCGCCCCAAAGATGAGAGCAGTACTCTATAATGTATTAGGAAATGAGACACGTATCGCCAACTCGACCATATTTAGCGGACTGTCCGTCCGATGCGACACATAACGTATGTGGGCGTACACACACATTCCTACACTACAATCTTCCACCCTTATTCTATTATTATCTCTAATACTGTACTAAAATAAACAACTATAACGAGTGGCTACTTATGAATTACACAAGCTACCTTAGTAGGCAACACTTATCTAGGTAGGTAACAATACCAAGATCCTAAGTTAAGCTTAAATTAAATAGTTATTACATTTAGACGGTATCTTATTGCTAATAAATTACAAATTATATTTAGGAGGTTTGTTTAGTCGGCATTGGCGCATGGGCCGGGCCAATTCAAGGCTAGGCGAGCGCGGCGATTGTGTTACTTCCAGTGTAGGTTGCTCCACACAGTCTTCGTACAGTTCCTGAGCATCGTCCTTATTCTCCGCCGTGATTACCCGTGGTGTGTTCACATTCACACGACTCGGGCTAGGCCCTCCACCTCGGACTCGGACTCGGCGGACCTATAAGTGAACTACGCTTCCTCTGCTTAAGCTGATCGATATGGTTATGTGACTCCCTACCTATCGTATCGACTACCCTATAGTCTTTTGCACCTATCTTTTCAGCTAATTTCCCTTGCACCCACCTATCACCTTCCCTGTACTGACGTAGCATCTCTTCCCCGGGTCGCAGGTCACGTGTCCCGCTCGCACCACCGGTCTACTGTTGCTTTTGTTGGGTGTTCCTAACCTTAGTGCTTCTATCTGGTATCAAAGAGTCCAGCTTGGTGCGCAGCCTCCGGCCGCACATTAACAACGCCGGCGTTTCACCTGTGTCTACGCATTATCTGTATCACGCCTGCGCTGCGCCTGCGTTACTCCTGCGCTTCACCTTACGCTGTTTCCATCGATCACTAATAATATTAATAAAAAAATTACCGTTGTTTGTTGCTACCAGGGACCGTTTTCGGTTAAGGTATGCGGTTACGCTACCGGTATTAAAATACGGTACCGCTTTATTTTAAAGGTAGACCGAAACTGGTTAAGATTTGCGGTTACGCTACCGGTATAAAATAACGATAGCGCAATTTTTTAGGTACCGCTATACCTTTATTATTATTAACTTTATTATTTAACATTTACTCAACCGAAATAATTCCGGTACCGAAATTATTTCTCGTGCGAGTACCTACGTAAATGCGACGTTGCCAGCCACAGAACACAGAAAGACACTAGAAGTAGCTTGAGAAAATGTTTGTACCAGAACCGGTGTCGCCAAACTCACACATTTACGATTTACTCTTACTGCAAACCGGAAGATACGATTGGCTAAAACAAAAATTGGGCGTAAACAAATTTCGAAAAAAAATGGTATACGAAATGCAACTTTAATGTCAACGATCTATAAATCAAATTGACAAAAACAAGAAAGAAATACATCTTGGACTACCAAGTACCGCCACTCGTCGCTAGATGACGTTGTTCAGTATGAACTGTAACATTATAAAAATAAGGGTGGTATTTGAATGGCGTATCACTGACACAAATGCAGGTTTCTACTCAAATAGTGACGTACCCTAATTCGATCGCAATAATATCGATAGTATGAAAACAAACATAAAATATAATGTGAAAAAATATCGTATGCGATAGTATTAAAATAATGAAATTAATATGTAGTAGGGTAATTTCTAAACGTAGTAAAAAGGGTATTTATTTGCATGTAAATCAAATACCTTTATGTTTGTATTTGTTCATTTTATACTGGGATATTGAAAAAAAATGCTGAAAATCTCGCAATGTTTTATTATTACATTGCTATTTGAGTTTAAGACAATATAAAACAGTGAAAAGATTATTATATTTGTATAATAATCTTTTCACTGTTTTAAATTCTTTGATTTTGATCAAAGAATTTAATTAAAATATTAACGGGCACTTTTAAATGATCAAGTTAGTTGCCCGTTCTATGAAGTTGAACACTTTTAAAATTTAGGTTATGTTATTTATGTTGAATACTACGGATATATAGGTGTAACAATGTAACAAGTATTGCAATTTCATAAATAAGAACTTAGTATAAATACGTATTAAAAAAAGGTAATTTGTTTTCATTGTGTGTTTAATATTAAAAATACAAAAAAAAAAAATCTTTTACAAAAAAATACAACTGACTTCAAAAAAACTATATAATGTAAAATAACTTTGATTGCGGAAGTCGGTGTTTACGGTTTGGTTTCTACATTTTTTGACATTGACTTCCGAAATTAAAGTTATTATGCATTCGTTACGAAAAGTGTGATCGGACGAAGCCGGCGACGACTAAACATAAGGTTTAATTCAAACGCCCTATGTTGTTCCAAGCTCTTTTATTTAAAATTGCATCACGAATGACATCCTACAATATTTATTTAATTAACTTCATTAATTTAATAATTATCTGTATTTTAATACTCATAATCTCAAGTATAAATACTTTTATTTTAAAAAGGCAATGCAATACATGTCGATTGATTTTATCGATAAAGTCACGCACTATTTGGATAGCGTCAATAGTATAGGTAGAGATGCGAATATTCCAGAAAGGCTAATAACCGGGAAAAGAAAATCAACTTTGTTTGCATGAAGTTAAGGACAATTTTTGTTTGTATATCTTGTGCAATGTTTGACGAAATTTTATTCTTTCATTTTATTAAAATAAACTTGAAAATAATACTTACCGGTAGTATGATACACCTCCATGAGTTAGATTTTTAGTCCGACTATGGTTTTTACAGTCCAGAATGGCACAATCAGGCATTTTAATATTATTTTATGTAAATTGTATGTTGACGTAGTCTAGTTTGCGAATGAGAGCGATTGAACAGCAAGTGCGTATTGCAGTACTCACTAGCGGCGACAGTGCCACGCCTACTTACTATTTCCAGGTTCTTTCTGTGTTCCGTGTTGCCAGCTATCGCGACAAATGTATTGCAATTGGCACGACGAATAAGCGCGGTAGTAGGGGTTTCAAAGGATACCTTAATGTTAGTGGTTTAGGTAGTAAAAAACTTAGGTATCGTAATTTTTCGGTAGTGAAAAATAACGGTAACATTATTTTGAGGTATTGAAATAAAAAGGTATGACGTCATACCGTTAACCCTTATAACCGATATTTTTTCGGTATGCAGTCCCTGGTTGCTACTGCATAAAATTAAATATGGAAGTACCTCCTAACTGAACCAAAGTGTCTATTTAAAGGATACTCAAACACTATAATAATAAATCAGTATGATAAATTGTAATTAAATCAGAAGCAATATTAAACTATTTTTCCAGGTTTCACAGACAGTTAAGAGTTACTGGTACTTCGCCGTCGATAATTAAAATCGACGGCATCAATTAAAAAATAACAAAAATTTACTTAAATAGTAAATTAATGGTTACCCTAGTTAAAAATAGGGTTAAGACAAGGACACACCACATCTTTCTCGTTGTCTTGCTCGGAACATTTTTTCTGTTTTTTTTTCTGTCTATTAAAGATATGAACCTAATATCAATGACAGTAACGTACACTTTAGAGTTTGTAATATTGCTTTGTTATCAATCCAGTTTGTGCGTAGGATATGTTTGACCCTCGTTTGATGGTGAATAGTACAATCAACAACATGACTATTTTTGCACTACAGCTGTGAAATCCCAAGCCAAAAAGGAATTCTTTGCATACTTTGACAGCCCATAGTTCCAATATCACACGGATTCAGATTTTGCTACTTGAGTACTTTTATTTATATCGTTTTAGGAAACTTTCGTGCATACAGTTTCACTGTATCGATTGCACTTTGATTTTTGGGTGAATTTTGACACCATCTGCGTTCCACTCCGTTCCGAGTGTGAATGCAACCGATTTTAATAATACATGAAACATAAATTTTTTCAACAGGAGAATCCTGTAACTCCGGAGTGTCCACGATGGAACTATACGCATCCAGACCTGAACTCAGCTACCGGGTCGGCTCCCGGGCTGCACCGGTTCGACGCTCAGTTCTTCGCTGTGCACTATCGCCTCAGCCACCTCGCAGATCCTATGTCACGGAAGACTCTTGAGCACACGTATCAGGCCATTTATGATGCAGGTAAGTTTTGGTGGTGATTCATTTTACCTATTTATGTCATATCAACATTCATAGAGAAACTACTAGGGTTAAGAGTTTCAAAGGAGATTGTTCAAAAGCAGTCTCACAAAGTTGCATGTATGAAAATCAAATTAATATATAAATTATTTGCTTATTTTTTGCAAGCTTTTCACTTCAGGAATATTGTTTTCGTATCCGGAATTATGATTTCAAGATAAACAGTAAATTAACGATTGCTAGTTGACATTTTCGTATAAAGTCATTGTCAAGCTAGATGACAGACGGACCGGCCGATAGGGATGGCGATTATTTATTTATTACTACTGCACAAAATCGATTTTTAAATCTATTCGAATCGATCTATTACTGAATTGATTCTTTAGACCAAGTCTAAAGAATCGATTCAGTAATAGATTTTCTAAAGAGTAAGGGAATAATCGAGTACAAAATCAATTAAATAATATTTTTGGTTGTAGAAAACAGAATAAATAATCCGATTACGTATAGTACCTAGTAGTTGTATTCTGCACGTAAAAACATTGGAGCTCGTTTTCGAGTTTCTAAAATCGATTTAATTCGAATTTATTAATTGTTTAAGATCGATTTAAAAAATCAATTCACTTGACCTATAAAATCGATTTCAGTTCGCATCCCTAAATCCCTAATCCAGGGCGGCGCCTACGGAAGCCATATTTGCTGTTTATGTGTTGATTGAGAATTTCTCCACTAAAAGTAATAATTACAAATTCTTTGGTGTGTTTGTTTTAAACAACGTAGCGGGTTTTTATGTAACTTACGACGGGACGTTTTATATCTACTTAGTCGTGTTTTATTACGCCTGAACGTTGTGTTTTGAGTCTTACTTAATCATGTCGATGCTTGATTCTGATCACGGAATACAGAAAGAACATATTCTGATCAACCGATACTGGTGGTAATGAGAAACAGATGTGTCAATTGTATACTTTTGATACCGAGAAATCACCCGCAGCATTCCTTGGAACAAGCGTCTACGACGATGATTACTATATTGGATATCTCCTACTGAGGTAAGTTTCACTGTATATTACTTCTAGATTATCAGACATGCCAGCATCCTGTACTTATGAAAAGGTAACAACCTGTAAACTTATTGCAGTGCAACTTATAATGAGTATTTTATTATTATGGTCAGACTTCGACTGCCATTTTATTTTTTAATAACTAATCTAACAATGATCCTCTGAAACTTGGAAAACTGCATGAATATCTGTTCTGTACTATTTGAGTTTATCATAATCATAACGACCAACAGAAACAGTGAGGAACTTTGTTTTATAATATGTGAGGATTGGTTTATAACCTGAATTAATATTTCAGAAAAACAGCGGCATTAAGAAATATTTTCTTTTATTTCAGCTTTCATCAGAAAGTGTTCTTTGTACAGAGTGTATGGTTTTTTTTTTTTTTTTTTTTTTGTGGTAGGTAAAATCATCCAATGACGAATCCCGCCCTTGGGTGGGGCGGGAAACAGTGTCAGACTTTTACTGACTAAAAACCTACCTTTCCATTCCTCGCCTTTGTCCCGGGGCCCGTGGTGACACTCTCGCATGACCTTTGGCCCCAGTAGGCTTCGGCCCTGCTGGACCCCTACAGACAGAGTGTATGGTAATACTTCAAGATCGAGCAAACACACATTGATGGAGAAAATATCATACCATTGCCTGCTTGTGGTCTCAGAAGTATATGCTTTTTTTGTGAACTATTTTATGTGCATTAAGAACACACGCTGTGAGATCTGACTGTCAAGAAAGGAACATTATACTAAGAAGGGTTCCACTGCGCTTGTTAAATATTTTTTGATTTACACATATTTCTAAAATGCTGATATTTTTCCCACTAATAACAATATAATCTTAACATAGTTCCTGGTAACCATTCCACTTAAGACTTCAATAACCATAGCCCTATTATCTTTGTTTTCATATGTTGCAATAGTCTCCCACCAACCGCGGGTTGTCCTTGAGTGCAAAGCATAGCACATACAGGGATGATCCTTGGTTGGTACCATGTCGCATTAAAAATGTCCAAACGGCCTCTGCGAGTTGGTTCAGCTCCTCATACACCTTCTAAAGGTTCAGAACCCAAGAGTTCTTGAGATATACTGACCCATATAATAATACTCTACAGTACAGATGTGAGACACACAGAACTGTTAGGTGTATCGACACTTGAAGGAGGTCAATGTCCAACAGTGGACGTCTTTCAGCTGAAACGGTAATGCTGATATTCCATATTGTTTTGTTTTGATATTGAATAGTTAGTATGTCAATTTGTTATTTTATAGGTTTCAAGATTGGAAAGAGTGTGTTATTGGGTGGCAGCTTATAGACTTCTCTATGAGATATCAAAACCACCATGACATCAATCGCCCCATGCTGCCAGAAGTAGGAACAAGTGGAGAATCTAATATACCTGCACCGCCACCCCTTCCGCATCATACCCCGCAACATTCCTGTGAACCTTCTCCAGCAAGATATAAAATAACATCATCAGTAGACAGACGAGCTGCGAATACAGTTAATCATCGCATATTTGTTGACTGTTTTGAATCAGAACGTCTCCTTATACCTGCTGCCATAAAGGAGCTTGTACTTTAAAATCACAGGTTTTATATACTACCAGGAGCACCAATATGTAATTATCACTTATATCATGGTCAGTGGTTAATTCCCTCACAGTTAAGAGACTTTACTGGTATACAGTTGACCAGACAGTTTGTACCGATGTATTAGGGATTTAATCACCTAACCATAGAAGATGTTGCTTCAAGAAACTGCATTAAATACCTAAAGACTACCAACACTTCATAATGGGATATATTGAAATTAATAAATAATCTATCTGACTGAGGTTGTCGTTTTATTTATATATTGTCACATCAATGTTGCAAGGCCATAAAAGCATTTATTTTACGTTTTAATTTTTAATTTGCAGCTGTTCCGTTTTGTTATTAACTAACATTCATGTTTTGTACCTACATTAGTGATTGTGGTTATTTTAGAAATTGCGAGTAGGTTAGACATAGTTTGTAGGTTATCTCCGTTTTTGTTTAATTACTTCAAAACTCGGGTATTTGTGTGAAAATGAACACTTTTATTTAATAGTATATAAAGCGTTCTCTATAATAAATAAATATTTATTGTGTTTCAACTTGAGACGGATTTCCATACATTGTTGGTCATGATCCTTTGCACGAGGTTTCTTTTTATAACGTAGGCAAGCACTAACAGAGGGTTTTCCAAAATTCACCCTCTAAGGGAAAGAAAAGGGGTTCAAAGTTACCTAACTTCTGCCAGCAACTTCGCTCACGTGAAAGTAGAATTATTCCAAGGGAACATAGCCATATCCCATCTGAGCGTGAAGGAGTAATAAATGTACCTATATCAATTACTCCTTCTCGAATACGACACTTTATGTTTGTTTCCTGTTATAATACAGACTTTTGCCACCGTCTTCTTCTTCTTCTTTGCGTGTCGATGACCTCAAGTTATTTTTTTTCTGACCATTATTTGGCAACCTGTACCGCTGCGTCGTTGGCCTCGTACAAATCCTGTAAAGTGCAGCATGGTCAGCACAGCAGGTTTTTTTTTATGGTAGGTAAAATCATCCAATGACAAGTCCCGCCCTTGGGTGGAGCGGGAAGTAGTGTCAGACTCTTACTGACTAAAAACCTACCCCGTTCCTTCGTTGCCTATCATGCCGGGGCTGAGCCTTCCTCTCAGAAAACGGCCCTTAACCCCAGCAGGCTTCGACCCTGCCTGCCTGCAGCTAGCAGGCTGGGCCTCTACGGTTTGCTGACAGCTCCTTGAGGCGCGCGTCAGCACAGCAGGTGACGCATGTCTTGTGTAGCGGCTCCACACTGGCACTGTGTCAGAGATGCCACCCTCTAACAATTTAGCAAACGGAAAAAAATACACATGCCACTACATACAGGAAGGATCTACAGGCGGAAGACATATTTTTTTTGTTAATTAGCAAAAAGAAAATTTAGGTACTGGGGACGCAATTTTTAAATTATGAGCTGGTAAAATATGATGGTAAAAATAATTGCTAACTCTGCCTTTAAAATAATATTAGTGTGATTGATATTTTAAATAATATCTATGTTAAAAGAGAATTATAAATATAACAAAACGTATGAATAAAACACCTAATGTATTACGGTTTCAATAAAAAACATAAATTGTTTCAGGAGTGAGTCCGTCGCAGCTCAATGGAAAGAAAGTTGCTGTCTTTATTGGAAGCTCCGTCTCTAACTCTGAGCATATTTTCATGTCAGAAAGATGCCAAAGTGGCCTGGGTTTATTAGGGTTAGTAGCAATTACATTAACATTAATACAGTAGATTATGGAGCTGATGTGACTGTGATAAGCACTGTGTAGCAAAATTAGCTAAGTGCAAATTCATTTCACGTTTCGAGTGTATCGAACCCAAGAAACTAAATTAGCTCCCACACATATCATACAAGGTAAAGTGGGCGTGGATCGGTGGCTAAATTTAGAATAATGAGAAATAGCGTAAAATACCTTAATCGGCACTCAAAATATTTCTACTCTATTTTGGTAGAATCGGCAACTTACAAAGCGTACATGATGACTGGAAAATAATGTAGTTACCTATTATAAGCTGATGTCATATTGGCAATGGGCGCGCCATAATTATGGCGGTAAGTCCCCTTTTTGAAGAATAACAGCAAAAACCTCACGGCATCATCACCTTACGTATGAAACAGGTAGTGCTGGGCGCAGTTAACTACTATTTTGTAATCAGATTAAAAATTACTATTGAAAGTAAACTTCATGTAAATCGAAAATGATGACCAACAGCATCAAACGTAGGGTCGAGGTAGATGCGCCATGCGGTATATCCACTTGGGCCAGTTAGTATCTTTCGAAAACAGGCAGGAAAAGGAGATCGATCGACGTATCCAGAACGCCTGGAAAAGCTACTGGTTCATGAAGATGCTAATGAAGGGTGATCTGCCGATTTCCCTGAAGCGTAAACTCATCGACATGTGTATCCTGCCCGTCCTAACCTACGGTGTTCAGACTTGGTCACTCACAGAACTACAAAAGTTCCACCTTGAGGTTTGCCAGAGATCTATAGAGCGCAGCATTCTGGGCGTAAAACGAACAGATCGAGTACGGAACGACACGTTGCGTTCCATGACGGGCATAATAGATGTGGGCAAAAAGGCTGCTAAGCTTAAATGGGATTGGGCGGGTCATGTCAGTCGCATGCACGGAGACCACTGGGAGAGGGTCGCCACACAGTGGGTACCTGAAGGAAGAAAGCGTCGTCGAGGCCGGCCTAGAAAGAGGTGGCGGGATGATCTGGATGCGTGCCGCGAGGACTGGTTCGAGACGGCGCGGAAGAAGAAGGTTTGGAAGGACTTGGGGGAGGCCTTTGCCCAGCGGTGGGTCACTAAGGGCTAATAAAAAAAAAATCTGATGTAATATTTGAAGGTTTAAACAAAAATCTTTAACTAAATCGATTACATAAACTAAATTTTCTTGTTCATAAAAAAATTAATAGTCCAACTTCAATAAATGAAACAAAACATATCCTGAAATCCACTCTAAGTTATAAAGTAACATTTTAATTAATTATTTATAATTCAGATTAAAGAGAAGATATCTAGTTTTTGTGAAAAACGATATGCATAAATAGGCAATAAATTCAGAGATGATTTAAGATGCTTCTTCTCCAGTTTCCTATCGTCAACGTCGAGCATGGTTTAAAAACTTATTGATTCATCTAACGCAATCTAACGCGATGTTAGATGAAAAGGCAATGCAAAAAGAAAGATGACGCCTAAAAAGTCTGCTGGCATTAGGTAATTCCGTGATTTACTCGAATTTTTCACAAAACTTGTTCCAGGAAATACGTGTTTTTTTTAAACCCTTAAAAGTTTTTGAAAGAAATTGTCGTCATTCAGAATCTTGATTAAATGTGCAAGGCTTCTATAGACGTACTTTTTTTATATTTTTAAATATGAGTACATTATGAAGGTTCACGTAAAATAGAGCAGAATTTCAGAGATGATTACTGAATTAGTTTTACACTATACATAAATAATAATTGACTCCTTCTTTACAGCTCAAACAAGACTATGTTCGCGAATCGCATCTCGTACTGGTTGAACATTAAGGGTCCCTCATTAGGAATCGACGATCTTGACATCAGCTCCACCACTGCTTTGGAAAGTGCGTACTCAGCGATGAGGCGTGGAGAATGTGAGGCAGCCATTGTTGGAGGAGCATCCCTAGTTCTTTATCCACAAGGGCTTGTACATCATACACGGTAAATGAATTTAAAAGTGTTTAACTGCGTTAGTGTTTTGATACACAATGAAGCATGATCTATTTGTGCATCTCGTAGTGTATAATTAAACTATTTAAAAGACAACTTCCCACTCTGCTGATATGTTCTTTGTTCAGTTCAATAAGAGTGAAGTATGAGAGAAAGAGTCTTCTTCTTCTTCTTCCTGCCCTTGTCCCATATTACTTGGGGTCAGCGCAACACGTTTTTTTCTTCCACTCTATCCTGTCAGCCGTCACACTATCACTAACTTCCTTTTCTTTCATATCACTCCTCACACAATCCATCCATCTCTTCTTCTTCGACCGTGGGTCACAAGTGGTTCCCGTGACCTGTCGCCATTTCATCCATCCGGCGTTGATCCGATGTGTTACGTCTCGGTCTACCTCACCATCTCCTTGAACGAGCGACCCGAGGTACCGAAAGTTGACGCAGATTGGTATGGGCGTTCCGGCGAGAGCTAAGGGTACAGGACCGGAAAGACCGCCGAAATCGCAGAACAAGTACTCCGTTTTGGTTCTACTTAATTTCAGGCCAACACTCTCCAGTCTGTGCCACCACACCTCCAATCTATTCTGGACCTCTAGGCCACTCTCGGCAACCAGCACAATGTCATCGGCGAAAAGCATACACCAGGGAGCCTCTTCCTGAATGTCCGAGGTCAGAGCGTCCATTATCATCAGGAAGAGGTAAGGGATGAGTGCCGACCCTTGGTGTAAGCCGACAGCCACATTGAAGCTGTTAGTGGTGCCCACTATAGACCGGACTTGGGTACGGCATTGACTGTACATTGCTCGGATCAACTGAACATACTTCCCAGGCACACCTTTCTCTTTAAGGGCCCACCACAGAACCTCACGAGGTACCCGGTCGTATGCCTTTTCGAGGTCAACGAATACCATGTGCAAGTTTTTATGCGCACCTCTGTATTTCTCGCACAGCTGCCGTATAGCGAAAATGGCATCCGTTGAACCTCGACCAGGCATAAAACCGAATTGGTTCTGTGAAATTTCACTCTCTTCTCTCAACCTCCTTTCAATAACTTTCTCCCAGGCTTTCATGGTATGTGACATTAGCTTTATTCCTCTATAATTGTTGCACTCAAGAACATCACCTTTGTTTTTAAAGATAGGCACCAAAGAACTGTTGCACCAATCATCAGGTATGGCTTCTTCCCGCAACAACTTATTGAAGAACAAAGCTAACCACATCCATCCATCCACTCGCAATAACTTCCACACTTCAACTGGAATTCCATCGGGACCAATGGCCTTACCATTTTTCATACCATTTACTGCTATTCTGACTTCATCAATACTAACCATTTTCACTAACCCTACATTCACTGGTTTACCCTCTAAATACCCACTCCAATTATTTTCCTCATTCATCAGTCTTTCAAAATAGTCCTTCCACCTGTCCTTGATTTCTTCATCATCCGATAGGACCATTCCCGCTTCATTCCTTACACATCTTATCTGACAAACATCCCTCGTCCTTCTCTCTCTTATTCTAGCAAGCCGGTACAGCTCTTTTTGGCCTGCAGGACTGTCCAGTGTATCGTTCAATTTGTCTTGGGCCTTTGCTTTCGCTATAGCTACGGCTTTCTTAGCTTTTTTATTTAAATTATCATACTCCCTCTTTTTTTCAGCTTTCAAACTATCATTTTCCGCTTCTATACGCTGCCATTACTTGAATTTTCTTTTCTTTTCTTTCAACACATTCTGAATTTCTATCGACCACCACCATGTATCCTTATCTATTGTGCCTATTCCTCTCGTCTCTCCCAAAATATCTTTCGCTGCATGCCTGATACACTCTGCCATCTCATTCCAGCTTTCATTTATACTTCGATCATTCATGTCTCCCATCTCTATCATTCTGTCCACCACTCGCTCTTTGAACTTTTTCGGACAGTCATTCCTCTCTAGCATGTGCCATTTTATTTTAGGGGGCGGGAGCTCTTTGCTTTTTACACGACTGCCCCAAAAAAGGAGTGTTATGTTTTCAGGGTTCATGTTTCTACACAGTATTTGGACCACTGATGTCATAACCAGGAGTCTGTGTTGCGAGACTAGGTCTTCCCCTGGCAGCACTTTGCAATCCTTGACGTGTTTTAAGTGGTTGCGCCTAACTAGAAAATAATCAATTTGCGTCTTATGGTTACCACTTTTGTACGTGGCCAGGTGTTCATCTTTTTTCTGAAACCACGTATTGGCTACTGCTAGGTCAAATGCAGTAGCGGATTGCAGGAGCATCTCTCCTTCATTGTTCGGATTTCCATAACCCCATCCCCCATGTACTCTTTCATAAACACCTCTCATTCTTCCCACATGTCCATTAAAATCACCTCCCACTATCAATTCCTCATTTACAGGGATGTTCATTAAAACCATATCGAAATCCTCCCAAAACTTCTCTTTCATCGTATCATCACATCCTACTTGAGGTGCATACACACTAATTACATTCAACATGACATTCTCTGACATCACTTTCACAATTATAAATCTATCATTCATCCTTTGTACCTCCATCACACTTTCTTTGAATTTACTATCAAGCACGATTCCTACACCATTTTTTTTTCCATCACTTCCACAATAATAAAACTTGTATCCCTCACCAATTTCCCTCGCTTTTGTTCCTCTCCATTTCGTTTCCTGCAAGCATGCTATGTTTATCCGTCTTCTTTTCAGTACATCCACTAACTCTCTCGCCCTTCCAGTCATTGTCCCAACATTCCAACTTGCATACCTCAATCTTATTTCCCGAGCTAGCTTCTTACGTTGCCCCCGCCCGGGATGGTGCAACAACCATGGTCCATTTCCCACAGGAGCCGGGTGCTGCCCCTGCGCGTCGCCTGTGGGGTACGCCCTAACTCTATCGCGCACTCTATTAATTCTTAACATGTTGCAGTTGATTTGGCAACTGTTTTATAGTCGGCCGCCAGCCTGACACCAACCCTCCTTGGGAATGCTTTTGTTGGTGGTTTACGCACCACCATGCGGAGACCTTCGGTGCTTCATAGTACGCACGGTCACAGAAATGTCCCTTAGTCGCCTCTTACGACACCCACGGGAAGAGATGGGATGGTGCCATTCTTTACGTCCGAACACCATACGGACGTATGAGAGAAAGAGTAACACCCATATTAATTATAAACAAGTAAAACTAATTACTTGAGTAAAAGTTATTTTTACCTAAGTAATAATTTGTACTCCGTTAAATTTTGGTCGTTTTAATCCCGCGGAGGGTCGATTAAGTACATGTTAACCAAGTTAAAAAAAATGCTTGCATATACGGTTAAATTACAAACTTAGTTCAAAAATTATTTTGTACAACTTTTCGAACACTGTTCAACCCATCAAGTTCAAAATAATTTTCCTAGAAAGTTTTATAAAGTTCTACTTTTGAGATTTTTTTCATGTTTTCTAAACCTATGATTCAAAAGTTATAGGGGGGAAACGAAGGGGGAAGCACATTTTTTTTACTTTTCGAGCGATTATTTCCGAAAATATTAACATTATAAAAACATGATTTCAGTAAACCCCTATTCATTTCTAAATACCTATCCAACAATATATCACACGTTAGGGTTGAAATGAAAAAAAGATCTCTCCCCACTTTACGTGTAGGGGGTAGTCTAATAAAAAATATTTTCTACTTTTTATTTTACCGCTTTGTGGGCGTGATTGATATACATATTGGTACTAAATTCCAGCTTTCTAGTGCTAACGGTCACTGAGATTATCCGCGGACGGACGGACGGACAAACAGACATGGCGAAACTATAAGGGTTCCTAGTTGACTACGGAACCCTAAAAAGCTTAAATGTCTGGTCAGGTCTATTTTTCTTTTTGTGTGCTAAGCTAGGTACATGAGTGTGTGAGACGGTGTGTAACTGCCACATGTCACATTCACACCCAACTATAAAGTTGTGTGTGAGTGTGACAGTTTATGGGTTTTAGAAATTACTCAATAAAACCACCTTCAGACTCTTTTCAGTTTTCAAAGATTAGATCAGTAAATAAGATGATAAAGAATGTGTATAAAACTGCCTAGGCATTTTTTAAAAATCGATATTTATTTTTCCATGTACAAAGTACAACTGGGTAGCATGATTATCTAGTTAGTGTAAATTTAATATTATAGAAGTAACCAGTAAGTAAACGGTTTTATATATGTATTTAATTTCAGAATTTCCGGTTTAACTTCCAAAGATGGAAAAACAAAATCATTTTCGCAGGATGCCAGTGGTTATGTCACGTCTGACACAATCAGTATTGTATTTTTGCAGAAGGCAAAACAAGCAAAAAGGTAAAAATAAATTTATTACCATATTTTATTAAGGTAGGAAATCACGTACAATTCACGACTTCTTCCGCTCTAGGGCGGAACGGGAAGTCAGATATCTGACTGAAATCACATTTCGGTTCCTTCAGTAGTTCTTTACATCCCAGGACCACGGGTAACCATTTCTGAAGTCATTTCATGCCTCTAGTAGGCTTTGGCACTGCGGGGCATCTCTTTGAGGCACGCGAGGAACATTACGTGCTGTCTGGTGTACCGGTACTACGCAGCAACGCGTACTTTACCCAGAGCTGCAATCTGCGGCCACCAATAGTACACCTGACGCTGGACACGTCTTTGCTGGACTCGGGGCATTGCCACGGTGCAGACTTGAGACATGGCCTCCTGGAACCACTACACCTCAACGTTAATGTTGACAGGCCTGTCCGGTAATTGCATCTATGCCTATACCATCCCAGCTTCCAGGAAGAGCTCCTAGTCTAGCTGCTTCAGCGCCTACCGAGGTCCAATCGGCATCTGAGCGGAAATGTCAAACCGAATGTACTGATAATCTGAGTACATCTCCATCCCCTCCATGACGATCCAGTTGTCGACAAGCGTTGACTGAGTAGGGCTGGCAAACTAGATGTCCACGACGGATTCACCCCGCATCCGCTCATACGTGGGGCCAGCAACCCCAAGCCAAGCTCTCTTGTCATAGAAATTCCCGCAAACAACCACAGGGAGGAATCCAAACGCAACGACGACGGCTTTAAGCTCCCCCGTCCCCTCGTGATACCCTCAAGACAAAATTATACAATGACACCTCCCGCCCTTGGTCGAAGCGGGAGATAGTGTCAGACTCTTACTAACTAAAAACCTACCCTGTTCCTTCTTTGCCTTGATTCCAGGACCCTGGTATGCATGTTCACACTTTCCCAATACCCTAGAGGGATGGGGTACTGGCGGTGGCTGACAAAATTAGTATCAACAAATTGATAACTTTACATTAATTAGGTCAGCATGGTGGGCACAGTGGTTGAGCGATTGGCTGCTGATCAGCGGGTCGTGGGTTTGATGCCCGCACGAAACAATTATTTTTATAGCTTACAGAAATTTTGTTCTGGTTGTCTTGTACATGTGAGTTTACATGTTTGTGACTGCTTCTACGATACAGAAGTAAATCCTAGCATGGGGCAACCTTGGGTACGCCATAATTATGTATATCCCCTCTTTGAGGCGTGGCTGGAAAGACCTCACGGCGTCCACACCTTCTGCATGACGCAGGTTCTCACCGGACATGGTAAGTTCGGGAGGAACCTGCACTGGATTCATGCGGAAGTGACGCCCGGGTTTCACCACTGTGTGGACCGCCCGGAGGACACGGTGGAGCACACGGTAGAGGTTTGCCCCGCTTGGGCAAAGCATCGCCGTTTTCTTGTGATCGCCCCGATCGGCGGCGGTGATCTCTAGCGTCGGGCCTTGGTACAGGCCATGGTCTGGAGCGAGGACTGGCATGTGGTCGCCTCCTTCTGCGAAGCAGTAATGCTAGCAAAGCACTCACGCTGCAGCCGCCGCCGGGATTCAATCCCGATTTCCGGTCACGGTATGCACGGTAGCTCGCTGTTCGACCGTCCGGTAACTGTCCGAATCGAACCCAAGTCGTCGACGGCGCGTACTGTTCCCGCACGCCTCAAGGAGTTGTCAGTAAACTACAGGGTCGAAGCCTACTCTGGGGCCATGGGTAAATGTGAAAGTGAACACCAGGGCCCTGATACGAAGGCTACGAAGGAACAGGGTTAGATTTAAGTCAGTAAAAATCTGACACTATCTTCCGCTCCACCCAAGGGCGGGAAAAATCATTGGATGATTTTTACCCACCGAAAAAACAAAGAAAGTATGGGACAAACTTTTGTAAAATTAAAATAAATAATTGGATTTTTGGGGGTATTTGGAACAGAGAGTAAAGTCCCACATACCTCCGTTGAAAAGGGAGGATCCTCCGACCAGACAGGTGTTATATCTGGTGGGCTACTGCCCGATAGATGATTTCGGGTTTGTTCTATATGTTACAATCGCGCCGCGAATCTTACTTGCGCGATGCAGGATTAGTTCTTATGTGACGACATAGATGTCGCTACAGATTGGTTCATGAAAATAATTTTTAGGTTAATCTATTTAAAATGTTTCATTTTCGATTTTAATGTTTCTTTTTTTTGGTATTATCGTTTAAAGTATTGGAATAATGATTAGACGAATCTAAAACATAAGACACGTTTTTAGAAACCTTAATTTTTCTTTATTTCATGTTCCATTATGTTTTGGTAATAATAAATATTTTTTTAGAGTATATGCGGAACTGCTGTATGTCAAAAATGAGTTCGTTTCGATATTGAATGATGAAATGGGACCCAAATGTGGGTATATTTGTAACCCTCAGACTACGGCTGCTTTCATTAGAAATTTTTACAAGGAAATACAAGTGGCGCCTCAGGCAGTTGAGTATGTGGAAGCATATGGCACAGGTGAGAATGTAGTTATTTAGTACGTACTTCTGAATGTTACTCGTATTTATTATTGCTTGCCTGCGCATTTTTCGTGATAAAATGTGGAACTCATCCATCTCAACATTCTCATCTCCGCTACATGCATCTTCACCAATCAAAATTTCTATGTTCATAGAACGAAAAAAACCCCGTTTCAACAAACCTCTTAAAGCCTGTTGTAATTTTGTAGCCATACCGGATGCTGACAAATCTGAGCTAGAAGCACTTGAAGAAGTCTACTGTAAAGATAGGCAAGACCCCCTACTAGTTGGTAGCGTGACATCCAATATTGGTTTGACGGAAGCAGCGTCTGGCGTGGCTGCTCTCACTAAGGTTTGTAGAAAGATTATATAATTTAGATATTGATGAAAATTGAATTTAAATAAGCTCGAGAAAGAAGTAGGTACTATTAACATACCCGTTTTTGTACAATTTGCGTCAACACTCATAAACTTATTTTTGCGTTATGGTTACTTACTGTTAGAATCAGACTTCTAAATCGGTACAATAAGTTTGAAGCAATAAAGAGCTTCAAGTCCTTTGGTAACATGGTCACAAATAAAAGAAACCTTAAGCGTGACTTTAGCCAGAAGATTGCAGCTGTAGCAGCTTTTGGCAAACTGAAGCCTAAATTGTTTTAGTTATAATGATTTCAAGTTAACAACAAAAACCTCTATGAATGATTAAGGTTCTCTCAAATCATTTATTAAAAACAAGGTACTTTCATCGATATCATGTACAGTCAGGGGTCAAAAGTGCAGTTGCACTCTACCGATAATAAAGTGTCTAGATTTTTTTTATAGAACAGGATTAATGGATCATCACTCAATTCGTTTGTACCATAGAACCTAAAGAATTAAATAAACCAGTTGTGGCCCAGTGGCCCTCTTTTACAAAGTATACAATTTAGCATTAGTAGAGTGCAGCTGCACTTTTGACCCCCGACCATACCTACATACTCTGAACAATACCGTATCAAATTCTTTCGCAACATTTTGAATACCAGATGCTTAGTTTGTGTAAAAAACACAAACGTCTTTAAGAGGCAAGTTCCTGGGCATAGAGGCCTATGTGATGAAATATCAGCTTAGATGATGTGACTATGTTTCTGGGAAGCTCGAAGAGAGACCAACGAAGCATAATTTCTATTCTGAACTCCAGTAGTCCAAGCCAGTTTGTTATGACCGTTTTTATGTTAAATCTCTTTCTAAAATCAGTAACGCGTCAGCTTAAGTACCGTTTATACCATAAAGCTACAGAATGTAGTGATGACCATAATAAAAACGATAATATTTCATTCTATCATTTTGAACGATGTAAAGAACCATGGGCAAATTTGTATGAGACTCGTCCGCCCTATTCAATACATACCAATAGATTTTTGAGCCCTTACATCTCCCTACATCTATAACAAAATAAATAAAATTATTGAAATATCTTCCTGGAATTTAACTTAGCTTTAAAAAAATCCATTTCTCAGTAGCTTTCGAAGTTATCCTATGATGAAATGGAAGACTTACTCGCTATTATAAAGTAGTATTATTATAGCTACTTCTTGGAAAAGTTCATAACACAATTTTGAATCTACTAAATTAAATTATTGGATTTTTACACACCCTCTCACATACAAACACTCATTTTTATTTTAAACACCCAGAGGGCCTATTCCCTTTATATCTTTTTTAGTTTAGTAATAACCGTTATGTTAGGCATTCGTTTAAGTAAAATTACTTCTTTTATTTTAAAGCTCATATGCTTTACTTTACTCGAGGGCTTGAGGCGCTGCTTGTTGAAATACAGGGCATAAAACTAGTTTTGCAGCAGATGCTAATTGTTAGACACAATTGATTGTATTATTTAGTTGTTAATTATAAGTAGCTTATAAGCAATTATGTAAACATTTTATTACTTTTTCATACAATAAACGTTATTATTATTTGAAACAAATGTCATTTGATATATTCGAATTCGAATGAGTTCGGTTTCAAAGCTGTTTGTACCCACGAACACATATAAAACCTAAAACCCATACTTTTGAGGAATGTCGCCGTAATAATAAAAACTCTATTCAACTAGACGCTTTAAATGACACCTGTTTGAAATCTGTTTTTACTCTCCAATAGATTTGAAACAGATGTTATGCAATTATTTTTGTAGAATCGTACAGAGCTCGCCAAGCTGCATTAAAAAATGTATGACAGTAATATGTGATTAATATATTTAAGATCTACACTTGGGTTAGGTTAGGTTAACATAAAAATATCTTATACATAATACTAAACCTCATACTTTTGCGAGATGTAAGGATAGTAAAAGATTCTCGCCTTGCTAAGGTTTTTTCGATTGAGATACATTTCAAATCTGACAAACCAAAAACGCGAACACTACAATGGTAGACAACCAACAAGATCTATAAATTACCATCTTTTTCACACATAGCAGCACTTATTGTAACAGCATATTTGAGTTTGTCATCACCATAAAGAGTCAAAGAACGCTGTCGCAGTGGCTTAAATCACCTAGATGGTATCATTATCATTGCTGTGATGGAAAGTCGTTCAAACGTTCACACAAGTGAACGTTTGAACGACTTTCACTAATAATCCCTTACTCCTAGGTGTTACTGGGCTACCACACTGGTAAACTGGCTGCCAATCTGCACTGCGACAACCCGCGTCAGGATATAGTGGCACTGCGCGAAGGGCGCATGCGCATCGTCACTGAACACCAGCCCTTTAACTGCACGTACGCCGCGATCAATTCAATGTCCGTCTCCGGTATTCGCTCGCATGTCCTCCTCCATGGAAGACACAAACCTAAGGTAATGAGTGTGTGGGTTCTTACGTGTGGATTAGTCACACAATAAAACTTAAAATTATAATGTAAATTCTAAAAGAGTTCCTACAACTTTTTGCTTAATCGGTAGGATGTAGAATGAGGTAGAACTACCAAATCAACAATAAAATAAAACTGTTTTTTTTTTTTATAAAATAATACGCCTAGCTTAAAAATAAAACTAATTGTAATAATTTGTATATTACATTTTTTTCTTTTATTGTTGTGTGTTGTTTGACTTCTATTGCTTTTACTAGATGTGTAGACGCAATCGCTCAACTGATCAATGATTGAACATTTCAGGACTTGTCCCGTTACCAGTCTTCCATTCCACGCCTGGTCACATTATCAGGACGGCAGGAGTCTGCTATAACAAAGATATTTGAAGATCTCAAGTCCCGGCCCATCGATGCTGAAGAAATAGCACTGTTTCACAGCATTCATATGAACAACATCTCTGGACATTTAGGCAGAGGATACGCAATACTGGGTATGAACAAATTCTCATTGCAGAAACTAAAGTCCCACTTAACTATAAATTTATAATCATTATACGTACACGTACAGGTAAATAAATAAATTTGTTTTTTTTTTATCAGATACGGACGAAAACAATAAAACTATAAGCTTGCATGAAAAAATTGGTTACTTCGACGAAGCTCGTCGACCACTGTGGTTCGTTTATAGTGGAATGGGCTCGCAGTGGGCTGGTATGGGCGCGCAACTCATGCGCATTCCGATATTCGCTGCTGCTATAGAAAGGTAAGTATATATAAAATAAAAATAGATAAAGTTTTAAGTGTTTCTAATACTGTTAAAGGTAGTTTTAATATTCATGAAGCATACAGTAGTTTTTCAATATCTTATAAGGCACTCCATACACGCGACATAATGTCTAATAAATTATAGTGCATTTTACGGGTATGTTTTTAGTTTGCACAAATTACTTTTATGTCATCTTTTATTACAGTTGTCACAAAGTGTTGGCGCCTCTGGGTCTCGACATAGCTCATATAATAACATCTTTTGACAAAACAATATTCGAAAATATTCAAAATTCTTTTGTGGGCATTGCTGCTATTCAAATAGGATTAACGGATATTCTTCATGAACTTGGTTTAAAACCTGATGGGATCATAGGTAAGACAATTTAATGTTACTAGCAGTGTAATCTCAATCAAATATGAAATATGTGATGTAATTACAAAATATTTACAAGATATACGGGTAACAACTGAATCTAAAAATCTCCATACAAACTTTGGACCCGTGCTTCATAAAACCTATAATATGATGTTAGAAAGTAGCAGATTCTGAACTAATTGTGCCCCATTCGTGTAATTGTTACATGGTGATCCAATGTGAGGATAAACAAATAAATGATTAATAAAAATGCTTAGTTTAAAAAAAAACAGGGCAAATTAGATAAATTGCATTGTATAATTTAGTACACCCGATTTACAAGAGTGGAGAGACTGTATAACGACTATTGTCCTATTGCGGTATTGCCCTGTATCTCAAAAATTCTGGAGAAAATATTAAAGCAGGCACTAAAAAAATTTTTAGAGAAATTTAAGATCCTAGCTAATAACCAATACGGTTTTTTCTTATGTTACTCTATCGGAAATGTCATAACAGACTTCACAACAGAAATTGTAAGAAATTTAGACAGTAAAAATAAATGCTAATTTATATTTCTGGATCTCTCAAAAGTGTATGACATGGTCTCTGTTCCTATTCTTCTTGCTTAATTGGAAAATCTAGGAATACGAGGAAATGCATATAAAATACTTAAGAACTACCTAGCCAATTGGGAAACAACAATTAAGGGTAGGTAATATCAAAAGCGATGAGGTCACAGTGTTCTACTGTGTTCCACAAGGGAGTATTTTATGTCCAACCCTTTTTCAGCTATATGTGAGCTTTGCCAAATTTCTCTCGGTAACATCAACATGTTTACGTACACAGATAATAAGGCAATCGTGGTCTGGGGACCAGACTGGAACACTGTAATGGAAATAGCCGAGTTTATCTTTGTCAAACATTATGAACTGGCTTACGAACAACTAACTGACCTTAAACCTCTTCAAAACGTATTATGTTGCCTTCTCGATAGGGAATAATAATTCTTCACCACAAAACTTCACTATCACAGACCATTATTGTATTTCTCGGGAGATCTGCACATGCTAACAAATCGATCGAGCTGAGTATGTTAAGTACCTGGGTATATACAATGATGGTGGACTGAGGTGGGACAAGCAGATAGACAGTTACCTCTAGAGTGAGTAAACTAATACGTATATTAAATCACTTAGAGACTGTGTCCCACCCGAGCAACTAAGACTCAGTACCTTATGTTAGTCCAATATTCAGTATTGCATACTAGTTTGGGTTCTTTAAAGTCTGGAAAGACCAAGAAGAGCTGTACTCAAAGTAATGACTTGTGTTTAACTTAAATGCGGTCGGCCAGCGGCGTGCCTTAGATAGCTGCTGTTAGAACAGCTATTTCGGCCTAATTCCTATAGATTGGCTACGTTAAGCATCATACCGGTCTTTGCTCAGTGGGTTGTCGCAAGCCAACGTTCAAAACCTACCACCAGTTACCTGATTACCACCACCCGAGGACCACGAGTAGGGATTTGATTCAGGTATTCTCCTACGGACGCTTATTAATCTGCAGATTACCTATACTATTATCATATTTGCGGAAATACTAGTAACTCTGTCTGTAAACTTTTACCATATTAAACATTATACACCGGTACGTCACGCCTTCAGCAAGTTTTACACAATTTAGGTTATTTTATAATAAATACTTAAATAATATAACAATTATATGATTTTATTACGTGTAACAGGTCACAGTGTTGGTGAACTGGTAGGAGCGTATGCCGACGGATGTTTGACAACAGAAGAGACGATCTTATGTGCTTTCTATCGAGGACAAGTGTCATTGAATACTCCCATGATACATGGTTCTATGGCTGCCATCGGTCTGGGATATGAACAGGTAAATCTAAACCTTATGCACATATTTTTTGCAGCTTCCGTTCTAACCTAAACTAAGGTATAGGTGTAGCACACTTGATTAAGTTTCACCTATTTATTCCTGTAATAAAAAACCCTTAGAGTGTAGCAATCAGGATTAGTAAATACAAACTCCGACAAGACATTCGTTTATCAGTTTGCGGTTTTATGTGATTCCGTATCCAAATAATACAGGTACTTAGATTATGCCTTTATGCCCTCTGTATGTCCGTCACAGAATTGTCTTTATTATTATAACATTCTTATCAATCAGTAATTATCCCAGACTTATCAATATAAGCTTTCGTTTAAACTTTCGTCGTATAGAAACCAAGCGTGCCATTATTTTTCTACCTACAATAAGCAATTTAGTGACAGTAAATCCCTTTCCGCGAGTAAAAGAATGGAAACGCTTCAAAAGTCCCGCTGTTATTTGATTAAATGCCATTTTTAGATCGGATCTCCCGCCTCAAACAACACGAAAGTAAGTTCCAACGTCGACAAAATCTAAGTCCCCACTGATTTCTATAAATATTACATTATTATATCCTCATGTGATTCGACCAATACATATTTACTGTATGGACTTTAAAAGAGACTTTGACCCCTGAGTTTGCTTCGGTGTTTCTTCTCAGGGTAGTCAGCTAGGAAACACAGCCTTATCTAGTTTAAATTTATTTATTTATTTATTTACCTTTAAATCAGGCAGATTACCCATAAAAACGTTAGTATTACTTAACCTATGTTAGTAAAATCGACAATAAACTTAATTAATTTCGCCACCTTCCGGACACACCTGGCAACAATACATGCACTGCACGCAGGTGCCCCATCAGGTGGCCTTCAGCCTTACTAGCAACAATGCTCAGGAGAATGCTATCGCCGCCGCGCATCCGACGCAGCAGTGAAGCTGATCTTTTTCTTATGATCGCAAAGAAGTCATCTCTACGCGCTGCTGCGAACATACCTGACGCGCTACAGAAACGCGGCAGCGACATCATCATCCTAAAAGCATTGTTGTATTGCATACGCAGAGCATTGAACGTCTTCTGCGTGTATCTGGTCCACAGACTGCAGGTATAAAAAGCCTGGCAATATGCCCTAAATAGTGTCAACTTGACGTTATTGTCGCACTTTGCAAATCTGCGGGCCAGCATGTTGCATCGTACGGCCAATGCCCTGCGCTCCCTCTCAATATCACAGTTATCAGTGCCATCCTCTGTAACCCAATGACCTAGGTATTTAAATTGCTTGACTCTGTTAAGAGTTACACCACATAGCGAAACTGGTGGCACCACATCATAGGTCTTGCGTTGTGCCATAAAAACTAACAACTCGCTCTTCTTGGCATTATACCTTAGCCCGTGGGCCCCAGCATAGCACTCACAAATACTCAGTAGTTTCCTGAGAGCACTGACTGACGGACTCAGCAGCACCATATCGTCAGCATAACTGATGTTGTTAAAAGACACACCGTCTATAGTGCATCCGATGCCAGTGCTGCTGAGTTCCTCAATCAACTTATTTACATAAATATTAAATAACTTGGGCGATGTCAGACCGCCCTGTCTCACCCCACAGTCCAACCTATACTCATCTGAGTATGCGCCTGCCCACCTCACAGTGTTATTTTGGTTACCGTACCAGAACTTAAACATATTAATTAATTCTGGCGGTAGGTTAGTTTCATTCAACAATTTATTCCACAGGATGTCATATGAGACAAGGTCGAAAGCACAGGATAAATCCAGAAAGCAAGCATACACAGGTGTCCTCCTCCCAGTGTAGTATTGCACTGTACTCTTGAGAGTCATAATAGCAGTCTCGGTTGATAAACCATTTCTAAAACCGAACTGCCTGTCATTGATTTGTAGTTGTTTACCTAAACATCGGTCAAGCAAACTATCCAAAATTTTTGCTGTAATTGTTGCTAAGGAAATAGGTCTGTAATTACTTACCTGCGACATATCACCAGTTTTATTCTTCGGCACAGGCACCACAACCGTTTTCACTAGATCAGCCGACAAGTAAGAATGACTCACACATAGGTTGAACAGTAGGGCAAGAACTCTTGGGAGATGAACACCTGCGTTCTGCAAATGCTCAATACTCAGGCTATCGTGACCAGGCGACTTACCCCTGGACATGTTTTTAATGACAGAAGATACGTCACGGGCTGTAAAACGTACACTAAGGTCACTACATCTTACATTCGGCGTTTGCTCCGCTGGACCTAGGGGTGAATCAACTTTGAAACGTTGTCGAAATAAGTTTGCAATATCGACTGACTCACTCTTGCCCTCTACACTCGAGGGAAGACTCGACCCAGGATTCAACCTTTTCGTTTCTCTCCAAAAACTTCCAAAGTTCTTCGCTGAGTGGTGAGAAGCAATAATATTAATTTTAATTTGATGTTGATTATTTTGACACCACCTTAGCTTGGCCTTAAAAGCTTTGCGGGAGTCACGCATTTGACTATAAATGGGTCCCACACCGGGTTTCCCATACTGCACCCAAAGCTGAAACCTCAGTCGAGCCTCCGCGTGTGCCTCTTTCACATGTTTGTTCCAACCCGTGACATACCTTCGCTTTGATTTAGTCTGACACAAACAAGTCACCACTGCCGACTCACTCAATATGTTAATTACAGTGCTATACAAACAGACGGTTAACGGACGGTTAAGTTAAACAGACGGAAAAAAAAATTGACGTGCAAAAGTGTTTTTAAAACCTACTTGCAAAATAAATATCATTTATTAATAATATTGTTCAGGCAGGGGCCATAGATTTAACATATTTCTTGGCAACTTAAGCCTCCCTAAACCATAGCTACCAACTGTGGTTTGTCCTTGGGTGTTCTAGCATTGAGCTTACAGGGATAATAGTCGGTTGGTACCACCTTTCATAAAAAATGTCTAATGGGCCTCTGCGAGTTGACTTCAGCTCCTCGTACGCCCTCAAAAGTCCAGGACCTCAAGGTCCTGAGATAAATTAATAAATAACATAAAATAAGTCTGTGGTAATTACAGATCGTAAACTTAATATGTGTTATGTGTGTATGTACACTCTAAATAGAATTATTTTTTAAATAAAGATATCGAAGATTTGTCCCCCTGAGATCGACGTGGCCTGTCACAACAGCCCTGACTCCTGTACTATCTCAGGACCTGCTCACGTCATGAAGACATTCGTCGCTGAACTTAAGGCAAAAGGAGTGTTCGCAAAAGAGGTGCCGACTTCCAACATAGCGTACCATTCGCGATATATCTCAGTTGCAGGTAACATATGCAAATATAATTAAAATAAATATCGCTTCTCAAAATAATAAACTCCCATAAACAGTTTTCAAAAGAAAAAGCAGCTTGCCTCGATATAGTAACTTTCTACTGGTGATAACGAGCAGTGTGGAGCAGTGGTGGGAGCAGTGGTGGCCAAGTGGTAACGGCCCCGACTTACGATTAGTAGGTTGCGGGTTCAAGCCCGGCCAGGCGCATTACTTTGTGTAATTTATTTCATCACCACTGCTCTCAAAGCGGTGAAGGAAAACATCGTGAGGTAACCGGCATGTCCTAGAACCAAAAAAATTCGAAGACTTATGACATCCACCAACCCGGACTGGGCCCGCGTGGTGGAATACGGCCCATTTTCTTAGAGAGGAGGCCTGTGTCCCAGCAGTAGGAACATTAAAAGGCTGATGATGATGATGATGATGATGTGATAATGATGATAAAAAGTCTGACTTACGCTACCAAAAAAGCTTATATGTTGATCACACTGAAAACAACTGCCGTAGTCTTAGATTAAATCAAAACAGCATTTCTAAAAATGTTTGGGCCTTTGAAATCCAACCACTGTCAAAAAGAAATGATTTGAGATTGAGAAATTTTTAACATAGTTACGGATAATGTTCATAACGTTTATATTATACTTTTTTTAGGTCCTCAGCTTCTTAATTTACTGAAAGGCGTAATAAAGAATCCAAAGCCCCGTAGTGAGCGCTGGCTGTCGACATCTGTACCGCAGAGTCAATGGAACGAAGATTTAGCTAAATTTTGTTCGGCAGAATATCAAACTAATAATTTACTAGTAAGTAGGAAGACCTTTTTAATTATTTTAGTAATAAGTTATCTGAACTTACATTATAAATAGGTAATATTGCACTGGAAGTTTTTATTTATTTAAACTTCATGTAAAGTAGTAGTGCACAGGTGGACTTAATGGGAATTCTCTACCAGTCAACCTTTGGGTTAAGCACACCTACCACAGTGTAGTCTTTCTACACTGTGGTAGGTGTGCAGAAATAAATGATAAATATTTCAAAATAGTATGAAGTATCATCAAATTAAGTTGCTTATAGTAATAAAAAACATTTAATATATGCAAAAATTATAAATTTTTCATTACAATTAGGAGAACTATAAGTATACACATTTATAAAGTATTTATAATTAAAAGTATTGATTCGACTACATTTCATTTTACGTTTGATTGAATTGGGTTTGTGTCGCAGAGTCCAGTGTTGTTCGAGGAGACGTCACGGCTCATACCTAGCAATGCTGTGTGTGTAGAGGTGGCCCCACACGGATTGCTGCAAGCTATTCTCAAAAGGTCAATGTCAGCTGATATTCACCATGTTCCTCTCACCAGAAGAGGACATCCAGACAACGCAATTTTCTTACTTGAAGCGGTTGGCAAGTAAGTGTTTAGAAAATTTAAAATAATTATTGAAATACCAGTAGGCTGCATCAGGTGCTAAAATGAGAAGCACTGATGATTCTTCACATGAGTGGTTTAGAAAAAAATGTGTGTGGTAGCTTGTTACGGAGTTTTAAATTTATTATTTATTTTAAGTCTCATCAAAGTGTTTGTGTTGTTGGGTCTAAATGATATTTGTTAGCGATAAACTTACAGCCGCTTATATTTTATGTACCTTTTATGCCATAATTCACCGAGCACTCGGTCAACGGGAGTTCTGAAGGCAATTCGACAGATAGAAATGGCTGACTGATAATATATATATATAATATATACCTAATAATATCACACACTATCACACAAAGTCGTCTAGTCCCAAACTAAGCAGAGCTTGCTTCTTAAATTCATCAAAGGAATAAAAAGCTTGCTCGATAAGCCATTTTTTTAAGTAGAGCTTGTGTTATGACATATTAAAACATAATTGAAGCATAATAATTGAAAGACGAGCAAAATCTGTGTTATTTTGTTAAGCTCTGGCTAGACGTGTGCCACGCCAGCGCGCCGCCGTCGCCGACCAATCACACGCCGCCGCCGCCGCCTTTTTGAATCGGCGTGGGTCACGTGACTCTACGCGACACGTTCTAGTCGAGTTTGTGATTCCAGTCGAAGTAAACTTCGTGTGATCGAGGCCAACCTGACGGACAGATTCATCATTTACCCTGGTCACCAGGGAGAGTGGAAACGGTGAGAGATGTCGGCCGGTGTTCCGCAGGGATTGGTACTAGGACCGCCCTTGAGGAACATCGTGTACGACTACGTGCTGCGCGGCGATCTCCATGATTGAGTCAGCGTGGTCTGTTGCGCAGACGACACGCTGGCGCAGGGAGAGTCATACCACATCGCGTGGGGTTGCGACAGTTATGGAGAGGACTCGAGGGGCATTGCATAAGTCCGAGGTCATAAATCATGTGTTTTCATGGCCATGGGTTCGCGCCCCACCTGGTTCCCAAATAACGGTAGGAGGGGTTTTTTTTTTAATGGGGAATATCATCGAATGACATTCCCACCCTTGGGCGGAGTGACAGATAGTGTCAGACTTTTACTGACTAAAAAACCTACCCCATTCCTTCGTTGCCTTTCATTCTAGGGCCAAGCCTTAATTTCAGAAACGCTAGTAGGCTTCGAGCCTGCTGGGCCTCTTCTGTTTGTTGACAACTCCTTGAGGCGCGCACGGAACAGTACGCGCTGTCGACGACTTGGGTTCCGTCTGGACGGTTACCGGACGGTCGGACAGCGAGTTACCCGTTTCTTGCCGTCCGCAAGCCCGCGCCGACGGTGGCCGGAAATCCCGGCGGTGGCTGGGGCGTGAGAGCCGTTGCCTCAAGAGGTCGGCCTCCTCCTTTGCTAGCATTTAGGAGGCGACCGCCTGCCACTCCTCCTCGCTTTGGACCATGGCCTGTACCAAGGCCTAGTGCGAGAAATCACCGCCGCCGATCGCCCCGACGAGGACATGGCGATGCTCTGCCCTCTGGGCAGGGCCCACCTCTACCGTGTGCTCTAACGTGTCCTCCGGGCGGTCCACACAGTGGCGACAACCAGGCGTTGCTTACTATGAATTCGATACAGAAACTTCCCGAACTCATCATGTCCGGTGAGAACATGCGTCATGCGGAGGTTTCGAGGAGCACTTCCGACGACCTCTTATAAATTGTAGTGATAAAAAGAAATCAAGTGCCGGTTTCTTGAAATGCAGATATTTGAATTGACAGCTTGACGATTCATGATGATAACTTTTTAATTCTGAAGCATAAATTGAGACTCTTAGACCAATTCAAACTTATTAAATAATGTACGTATTTCGGACAACCCGACGTACGGCGAGTATCCACACTTACGTTGTTGAAACATCTACGATCCGGACTAGGCGTTTCGCCTCGTCATTCATACCGCGTACTTCGAGGAACTGGAACAGTTTGCCTGCTGCGGTCTTCCCATCCGATTATAATTTGGGTGTCTTCAAGGCTAGAGTGAATAGGCTCTTAATAAACTAGTGTGACTCACTATCAATGATTGCATTACTGCTTACCATCAGGTGGGATTGCAATCAAGCACTAGTTTATAATCAATAAAAAAAATTATAAATTAACAAGTGTATCCATGCAGTGCAACATGCGGTGATAACAGTATTTAAAAGCCTAACTAAAGTTAAAGATGAAATTGATATAGCTATATTCCATAATATTTGCCAATCTTGTTTTGTTCTTTAAAATTATTAAGCTCCGAATTGAATCCAAATGACAATGATCGTCTTATTATATAGTATATTTCAACAGATTGTACATGCACGGATACTTACCAGAGGTGCAAGCTTTGTACCCGAAAGTGGAGTTCCCTGTGTCAAGTGAAACGCCTATGTTGTCGCATTTAGTCGAGTGGATGCATGATGAAACGTGGTAAGCCAATAATTCTTTATACATACACTCACAAAATTTTATAATAATAATAATATTCCACAACTATCACACAACGTTGTCTAGTCCCAAGCTAAGCAGAGCTTGTGTTATTGGTACTAGAGAACTGATAAACATACTTATATATTCCTAAATACACACATATTGTAGATAAATTATACCCAGACACAGAACAAATGATCGTGCTCATCAGACAAACACTTGTCCTGGGTGGGAATCGAACCCAAGACCTCCGGCATAGCAGTTAGGGCCACTAACCACTAGACCAACAGACTAGTCAATTTTACCCTTATGGGAAGATAAAAGCTACGAAAGATACACGGTATGACCTTTGCGTCTTCTTTTAGCTTTGTATGTGTTCACACATCAAGTCCAAAGTCATCATTTCAGCTGAAAGACGTCCACTGTTGGAAATAGGCCTCACCTAAGTGTCGCCACAATGAACAGTCCTGTGCTTCTCCCATCCATCGGATTCCCGCAACCCTTGCTAAATCATCGGGCCACCTTATACGAGGCCTTCCAAGACTGCGTCTTCCGGTACGCGGTTGCCACCCCAGAACCTTTCAGCCCCAACGGCCTCCTGTTCTGCGTGCAATGTGCCCTACCTATTGCCACTTAAGTTTGGCGATTCTTCGTGCTGTGTCAGCAATCTTGATTCTCCTGCGGATATCTTCATTTCTGATAAGATCACGCAAGGAAACTGCGAGCATAGCCCTTTCCATTGCCCTTGGGATGACTTTAAGCCTTCTGATGAGGCCCATTGTAAGCGACCACGTTTCGGAGCCATATGTGATCACTGGCAACACGCACTGGTCATAGACTTTCGTCTTGAGACACAGTAGTATGTTGGACAAGAAGATATTGCGCAGACTCCTGAATGCCGCCCAGCCGAGTCGGATTCGACGGTCAACCTCTTTCTCGAAATTAGATCTACCCACCTGGACTGTCTGTCCAAGGTAAACGTAATCTTCACAATTTCGAGTATAGAGTCTCCGATCTTGATAGAAATGGATGCTACGTGTGGCTGTTTACCACGACTTTGGTTTTGTCCATGTGCATTTTAAGTCGCACTCTTTCGGAAGCTCCACCGAGGTCATTGAGAATTGTGCTGAGCTCCTCCGTAGTCTCAGCCATGACTACCATGACATCGGCAAACCGAAGGTGAGTGATGTACTCATTATTGCCATTAATACCTAGTAAACTCCAGTTCAGAACCTTCGGAGAAATGACGTCTCCCTGCCTCACGCTCTGCTGCATGAGGATACAATAGTCAAATAAAGATAAAATTTTGGCCGTCAAAATGAAGGGACCAAGTTTCGGATAACTGTCATACATATTTAAAAGATTAATACCAATAATGTACTATTTGCTATATTTGCTAAAACTTTAGCTACCTACCTCTTCATATGCATAATTACTTGAACAAAATGATTGCTCCCTTCATTATAGTGTCAAAATGGAGGGATCAACTGATAAACTGCTCCCTGGAATGTGATAATTAGTTGGTATTTTAAAATCTTGATTCATATTGCTTTTAGCCAACCGAAGCATTAATCTATTTAAAAATATTGACCAATTTATTTGGATTATGATTGATGATTCCATAATTTAATGTATTATATAGATCACAGAACAGAAGAATGTAATATAGATGAACAGTATATTTTTTATTTTCGAAGGATAATCAAAAATAAGCTGCCTATCCCACGCAGTGTGTTATTGCTGACATTAACTGCGATTCTAGAGCATTGAAGATTAGATTAGAAGATAGTTATTTTTTTTTTAATATTATCATACAAAAATTAGATTATAGTTATAAATGCCTATACTAAAATTTTGTTCGTCCCTAGGTATGTTACAAGGTTTGATGCTGGAGATAAGATAGTGGCTGCAGCCTGCCAGTTCTTGAAGTCTATTCATGAAGATGAATACAGCTACCTGCGAGGTCACGTCGTTAGAGGTATTAATTAGTAAAGTAAACAATTTTGCATGTGTTTTAAATAATTAATTTAAAAATTTGGAAAATAACTTATGTAATTTTACTGTCCAAATTCGATATCCGTGTGTTGAAAAATGTTTCAGTTAATTATTATATGTGTACGAGTTTATAAATTATTAAGATCTAGAATATATACGACACAGCAAGCATAAAGTTAAGTTTAGAAATGGATTATGAAGCATTCGTTGATTATAATTTGGCCAACTATGTATATTTAGGAAATAAAGTATCATTTGACGCAAGCAAAAATGAACGAATACCTGGAATAAATTTTCTAGTCTAAAAGAATCTTACGGGGAAACTTTCAATTGAACTTAAGAAAAGAATTATAGATTCATGTCTCCTTCCTTTTTAGACTTATGAATGTCCAACCAGGATATTAACAAATAAATTATAAATATATTAATTACTCAAAGAACCATGGAGGAAAGTATGAAGAATATAAAACGATTACAAAAAGTCGCACAGTAGGGAACTCGCTAGAAAACAAACGTATTTGATAGTTTGACTTTGCTCAGAGACTGAAATAGCGATGGGCAGGCCATGTTGCCAGAATCACCGACAGCAAATGTACATTACGAACGACGGAATTAGGAAAGATATGAAGAAGAATTAAAAAACTTTCTTGAATTCCAGAGAAACAGTGCTATCCATTCGCTGCCGCTCTGGTGTCTGTGTGGGACACTCTCTCGATGCATATGGGATTTGTGAAGCGTCAGAAGCCCGTGAAATTCTGTAACGTGCATCTGTATGCCCAACCCATGATGCACGACCAGCGACCACTGAGGACCAGTGTCACAATACAAATAGGGAGCGGAAAGTTTGAGGTACTATAATAATTTTAATTAATTTTTATATTAATAAAAATTAATGTAACGGCACGTGGCCTTCATCAGACGGTTCCCGGTTCATTGCTACTGCCGAGCTAATGTGGATAGACGGGCGAAGAGAAGTAAAACCGAGTGATATAGATAATTATAATTCATAATGCAAGATCATTATTTTAACGAAATATCGATAGAATCACAATCATCACTTTATAGTTAGTTTTTAATAGAATATGTGTTACTACTCCGCGATGCCAACGGATAGTGCTCCGTTCGACAGTAGCGTGTGTCACGTTCATTTTTTTATTTTCTAAAATAAAACAATATTTTAACAAAAAGCAACTATATTTAAAAAAAAATTAGAATAAAAAAACTAGAGGGTAGAATAAGGTAAGGCCCGGTCAAAGGTCGGACTACGTAGTAGGCCGTCGATACCGCACTCTCCTGCTTGGTGGCAGTCGGTGGCGTCGGTGATGGCTTTGTAGTTCGTCTGGCAAGATGCCGTTTTTCGGCGCAGGGCGCCGTCCAGGTAGCCGGCTCGCTGATCTTCGGCCGTCTAGGAATTCCCAGTACGGGAAAAACACTAGACACACCAACCAAGAATATCCAAGTATCTTATGATTGTATGAGTTTCTAGGAATTTTGCCTAGTTAATGCTAGTATTATATCGAGAACTAAGGTGCAAAGAATCAAAGATAAGTAGGTACTGTTTCAGAAATTTTAGTACGCGTGGTACCTCGATAGCCGGTTGAGTGCCACTGGCGGTGCTCGCCGCGGAATGAACGCGCTCGCGCATCGAGTAGGTGAAAGGTAGGGATTTTAAAAATATATATAAAACCGCGCGCCGCGAGGAGTTGCCGTGTCCGTTTGTTCATAATTAATTTTTATTTGCTACTTAAATAATTTCATTTTTTAATTGTTTTAAATGTTTACAAATTAAGTGGGTAAGTAAACCGTGACACGTGCTAAAGAGCAAGGAGTTGCGTCAGGAACCCATGCTTGTCAGATATCAGCTGTCATTCTTGACATTTCTTGACACTCTCAAAATATCGAAGAGCTGTCAAATGCATAAAATAATCGTTTTTTTTAATAGGCTCAGCGATGAAGAGGTGCCTAATGGTATGGTTAATTCATGCGTAAAGTATTATCAAATTATTTTATGTTTTAATCCTTCCGGATTGTGAAAAAAGTTTTGAAAAATGTAGATTTTTGATATCACGTTGCTACTTCGGCCATGTTTTGAACTTATTTATTCGGGAACCAATCATTTTCCGAAACTTTCTTGGTCGAGTTTCATTTCACCGGAAATTATTAACTAACGTCTTTTTTGCTATATGCAAAATAAGTCAAATAATGACATATTTTTAGATCATCGAAGTTAAGTATTATTTTACTGAACTATGTTTGGCCGATTTACAGAATAACTTTTTGCTATTGACCGAAGCCTCGTTTTTTTTTATTTGCCATATTTTCACCACACCGAAACAACATTTTACAAAACTGATTATTTTTTCTCCATACTTAAGTGACCCACCTTATTGTGTACAGATTTGGATTCACTTACTTTAATCCTTTAATTTTTGGTCCAGTCATAGACTTGATTGACAGCCACTTGAACGTTTTCAACTCTTCGTGGCTATTTCCTATGGCCAGAGGCTTGTGTCGTCAGAAAAGGTTACTCTAATTCAGGAATATCCCAAGTACATATTAGGTACAGGACCTGACCTAATACACTACCATTCAGTACGCCGGCTTTTATTTCTTTCGATTCTGAGTAGGACTCGTCTTGCCTTATTCTAGACTCTGTTTAAAATGTAGGATTCTAGGATATCTGCAAACTGCTTCTTAACAAGCTCTTCAGTTTATATATTAGACCTTTACGCCATTCTTTGTCAAACGCTTATGCCACGTCTAGGAGCTCAGTAGATAGTTAAGTGCTTTTCTCTCTTTTCTCAGGTGTCTAGTGACAAACAAACACAGACTAAGAATAAAAAAGTCATCGTCAAAACTATACGTAAATTCTATCGCACAGTCCTAGCGATTCAACCCACCGTAGTTCGTGTTACGTAACAATTTGTTTTGGGTTGTCGACATAACCAGACCCTTTCTTGGTAGGTTATGAAGATTGCCCCTGTTAATAAATAGTAGCGTGGTGATTTGCGATAGCTTAATATTTTGTTTTATTCCCCGTGCGACTCCTCTCGCTGTTATTAGTTTAATATCTTCATATTCTGGTGTCATGTTAGCCGGCTCTCGCACAATCAATTTAAGAATTTCTGGTAGTCCTGAATACCATCTACCATATGCACATATCAAAAAAAGTTTGAAATCACTTTGATAATACGAAATCGTTTTTGTTACGTTAGAATAAAACGTTTTTTTTTTCTTTTTTCTAAGCGTCTTCATTTAAAAATCAAATCTTTTAAAAACAAAAGAATTTAAAATATCAATTTTTTTCTGTATAAAAAGACATTAAATCCTTGTTTACACTCATTCAGAAATCTGACCAACTTGATTCAAGCGTTTTTCTGACTTTTCGAAGAAAACATGCCGAGGAATTATCAGGTTACGGTTTTAGAGCAAGGTTTACGAGCAAGAATTGTTACTTTGGGGGAAGAAGGACATTCTACGAAAGAAATAGCACGCAGAGTGGCTGTATCCCAATCCTGTGTCGTGAACACGTTACGAAAGTATTGCGGCGTGGATGACTTTGTTGATCGACCTCGCAGTGGTTGGCCAATTGTTTTTACTGGTGCTCAGAAGCGTTACATCAGATTGCTGACTGCCCGAGATCCAATAATCAATGCCACTAAAATAAAAGCTGAGTTGCGGGCTGCTACTGGACTAGAAATTAGCACTCAGATCACTTCATGAGAAATTGCACACACACACTTCATGAGAAATTGCTTACACCAGGGCTTCAAATCTGCTATAGCAATAGTGTCAGAATCGTTTATCATTGATTTCATAATTGTTGACTTTGACAAGTTGGTAATCTACTAATATAATGGCGTCATTATGACTTAGCAATAGTCAATCACTGATATACCATTGAAAGAAATGGTTATCTCGTACATAATGATATATGAAAGTCTGACGTATGGGGTAATCTGCTAAAATTTTCTGGTTTGCTGACAGTTCCTTCAATTAGTGACTTACCATTAGATTAGTCATTCGTTTACGAGACTACTGACTGACCAATGATCAACCATTATGATTTAGCAGATTAAGAACTTTTGTTGGTGGCCGAGTGGTAACGGCCCCGACTTACGAGTTGTAGATCGCGGGTTCAAACCAAGCTAGGCGCATTACTTTGTGTAATTTATTACATCACCACTGCTCTCAAAACGGTGCAGGAAAACCTCGTGAGGAAACCGGCATGTCCTAGAACCAAAAATTCGAAGATATGTGACATTTACCAACCCGCACTGGACCCGCGTGGTGGATTACGGCCCATTCCCTCTCTTAGAGAGGAGGCCTGTGTCCCAGCAGTGGGAACATTAAAAAGATGATGATGAAGAACTTTTAGCAAAATGACAATGGGATCGTGTTGGAATGTTGAATTTACAAAAATAGCAGACTTGGGCCCCAGGTTGGATTACGAGTGAGGAGATCTTGGCGAGCACCCCTGAACTCACAACAACGACAGCGACGCAGATTGCAGTGGGCTAGACTCCGCCAAAATGAAGAAAACGACGAGGAAAACATTTGGCGGAATTGTCTCTTCGTTGACGAGTCCAGAATTAGCACTCATCCAGACAACCGACGTCTTCGTGTCCCGAGAAGACGAGGGGACGCTGAAAGACAAAAAGTGCCACCGGAACCGTTCAACAAGGCGGGAAATCGGTATCCTTTTGGGGCGGTATAATGATTGATGCTAGAACGCCTTTGATCCCATATCGATGGCTCGATGACTGCAGCTTTGTACCAAAACCATTGCTATTGATGAAAGTGTCAGGTCATTTAGAATAAACCATGGCTCTTGATTCGTAATGGTTGACAATAATGCACCCGCAGCTCAACGAATCAACGCTGCTCATCGTGAATACGACATTACCAGGTTGGATTGGCCTGCCGGCTCGCCTGACTTAAACCCGATAGAGGACGCATGGGATGCTGTCAAGCGAGCTGTTTGGAACCGTCAGTCACCTCCCCAGACAGTGCCAGAGATCAGAGAAGCCGTTATTCAAGAATGGAACAGGTTACCGTAAGAAATGCTGGATAACTTAATTCTCAGCATGCCAAGAAGGATTGCCGCATATGTTCGAGCAAAGGAGGAGTTATCTTGTAGTAAATAAAAACAATTACATAATAAATATTGGCAATATTTAGTTAAACCTCTTTTTCTTTCAATTTTTTTTTAGTCGAAATTGCATTAGGACTTTTAAATTCAATTTTTGTTAATTAAAACTTTTTTTTTTTGGAAAATTTTATCTTTTTTATAAAAAAAAGCTGTTAAGTAAGCAACATTCCTTTAAAAATTAAAATTAAAAAAATATTTCATCTTTTGCTAGTGATCTCAAACTATTTTTGATGTGTTTTCCTTACCTTTGTTTTCTTTACTTTTTTGTTCTTTTTAAGAGGGGGAGAGTTTTTCAATTTCCTTTTCTTCCTGCTTTTTGCTCATATCCAACCTGTTTCTCGAGCGAGCTCCTCTTTATCTGTGGTGTATTCATCAGGCGAGGAAGATGTATCTCTTCTTTTCTTTTATAAGTGTGTGTACATATATATAAATAAATAATATAATAATATAATATATATTTCCACAACTATCACACAACACCGTCTAGTCCCAAGCTAAGCAGAGCTTGTGTTATGGGTACCAGGCAGCTGATAAACATACTTATATATTTCTAAATACATACATATTATAGATAAATAACACCCAGACACAGAACAAATGATCGTGCTCATCACACAAACATTTGTCCTGGGTGGGAATCGAACCCACGACCTCCGGCATAGCAGTCAGGGCCACTAACCACTAGACCAACAGGCCAGTCAATGTAATAAATGTAATAATATTCGCTATCAGTCGTCTCCATTACGCAATAACTAGGTCATTAAGGTTCATCGGATTTGACGGCGTTATTTTGATGATTAAGCACTTTACACTGTGGTATGCGCGTCATCGCATGCAACATAAGTACTCTTAGTGGAAATCGAACGAGTATGCGTTTATGTATATGCCCAATTTATCTTCAACAGATCTTGAACGAAAACTCCAGAGTGGCTTCAGGGTGCATTTATTTCGCTTCTGAAGAAACAAACAAACAAAATTATGTTACTGACGTAGTATATGACCTCAGTTCCAAAGAGATTTACCAACTGCTGCAAGACAGGGATTATAATTACAGGTTAGTTTTAATAAGTTGCCATAAGAAACTAACTCTTTCTTGCGCAATCAGTTTAACAGATTCTATTGCTGTTTATTTTTTTCACATTCTGTTTGTGTCTATGAAATGAATTATAGAATTATAAACATGTTTATAATAATTCAACCCTCTATTCGGACAAGAAAAATATTTACAGAAAATAATCTTAAATTAACAACATTGGTGAATCGATATACCTACAACTTTATCTGTCAACTGCAGCAATTGCCTCCTCCATCTTATCGCCAGCGCCTTCCTTGTCCATGTTTTCTCTACCATTACTTTTATTTCGTCTTCCCACCTTCAAAACTGTTCACCTCGTTTTCTTTATCTATTTCTTAGCTACCAGAATACTATGTCTTTGATCCATTTCTCAATACCACTTACTATTTTATGAAGGCTTTCCATATATAGGGTGACTGATAATTAGTGAACGATACTTAAACGCGTGATTGTAGTCATGATAACAAACAACTTTTACTATGGGACCAAAACTGAAATCACGAAAAAAATCAGTCAATTTCAGTACATTTTGACCAGTTAGGCAAATCGCGAAAAAAAATCTGCTGGTCAGTACATTTCTGTTCGCCTAACTGGTCAAAATGTACTGACCAGCAGATTTTTTTTCGCGATTTCAGGTTTGGTCCCATAGTAAGAGTTGTTTGTTATCATGACTACAATCACGTGTTTAAGTATCGTTCACTAATTACCAGTCACCCTATATATTGCATCGTATCAAAGTTATTTCTTATTCTATTTCGAATTCACTTAAACATATTTTTTATAGCGGTGAATTTGTTAGCGTCGAGGCCGCCAGTTACTCATTGAACCAGGCGGCACTGGTGTGGCGAGATAACTGGGTCACGTTCATCGACGGCTTGTTGCAAATGAACATGCTACGACAAGCACATGATGCAGTATCCCTACCCACACATATCCGGGAATTACACCTTGACCCCAGAAAACACCTTCAAGATGTCTACAGCTTGAACGGGAAGACTGTTTTGAATGCTTATTTTAGTGATATCTATGATATTACTACGTGAGTATACTTTGTAAAAGAACTTCAGACCATTTTTCAATTATTATCTTATTGCAAACTAGAGAAGTACCTATATGGTGCACAAATCAATTGCTAAATCATTTTGATGTAGCCGAGAGGCACATTTTGCTGGTGTGCACCTGTTGCAGAAATGCCAAAGAAAACTTTTTATTTTTCTTTTAAACTGTACTGTACTGTTTTTGGCCTATATTATAATCACTTTTTTTTCGTTTAAGATTAATATAATGAATTATATTCCATGAAACAGACAACACTTCTTCGATACAGTTCATTTTTCTTTAAAAGAATGAATGGTTAAGGATAATTAATAGTGTCGTTAATTTTTCATTCTTGTGTCGAACTGTTTATGTAGGTATTTTTATTATTGTTTAGGTGTGGTGGAGTTACTCTGAGAAATATTAAATATCACAACCTGCCTCCTGTTAGTCAAGACAGCAATAGAGTGAAGCTAGTCACATCACCAGCACATAATACCAGCGCTAACGTAAGTGGTTTCTTTTTAGTTTTGTTCAGTTCTTGCTAAAGTTACTGACCACAATTCCTGTTATTTCAGAATCGTTGTACACTTTTGTATGTAACAAAGTACGAGAACAAGTCTCAGTGAATTCTTGTGGTGGGAAATCACATAGCTTTTTTCTCACTGAGTAGTTTAAGCAGGCTTTGACCTTAGCGGTCCCCGTTGAGAAACTTTCTATGACCTTTAGCAAAAAAAAATCTTCACCTAAAAAACCTAAACTATTTGCTCTATTTTCTAGTACTTAAAATGTATTTTATTACAGATATCCTCAACTGATATGTCGCGAGAAGTAGGCTTAAATAATGCTGTAACACTACAATGTTTGCGACTCGGTGATCTTGATTCCCTGCGCTGGGTAGAGGCTGCTCCATTAAAGCCGTCAGATTTGGCGGTAACGGTATGTATGAAGTAATTTCTTACTGCAAAGTCTTTACTTTACTTATGATATAAACTACTAGATATGCAAGAGAAAATTCTTCAAGACGAGCAGTGACTATTTTTAACGTATTATGTTCGTTTATCAGTTTTTTCTCCTGTTGTAGTTTTAGAGTCCAAAAGTATAAGTGCGAGGAGGAGTGGCAGGCGGTCGCCTCCTTTTGCGAAGCAGTGATGCTAGTAAAGGAGGAGGCCGACCGCATTAGGCAAAGGCGCACACGCCGCCGCCGCCGCCGGGTTTCCGATCCCAATTTCCGGCCACCGTAGGCGCGGGCTCGCGGACGGTGGGCAATGGGTAGCTCGCTGTCCGTCCGTCCGGTAACAGACCGGTCCGAGCTCAGGTCGTCTACGGCGCGCACCGTTCCCGCGCGCCTCAAGGAGTTGTCAGCAAACTGTAGGGGTCCAGCAGGGCCGAAGCCTACTGGGGCCCAAAGGTTATGTGAGACTGTCACCACGGGCCCCAGGATAAAGGCAAGGAATGGAAAGGTAGGTTTTTAGTCAGTAAAAGTCTGACACTGTTTCCCGCCCCACCCAAGGGCGGGATTCGTCATTGGATGATTTTAACTACGTTAAAAAAAAAAAAAAAAAAAAACGGTCGACGATGGAGCGCGCTTACCAAGAAGTAACCTATTCACTCTCGACTTAAAGATTCCCGAATTGTAGCCACCAGGAATCACAGACTCCGGCAGACAATTGCATTCCTTAGCTGTACGCATAATGAACGTGTTCCCAAAACACTTACTGCGTTTAGGTAGGATGTCCACCATGTACCGGGGGCGCAACGCTGTATGTCTGGTAGTGACGATGATGGAACGGGCTAGGCGGAATTAGGCTAAGTAATTCCTGCGCACACTCTCCAAACTGCATCCCGTACAAAACCGAAAGACAGGCTACTCTACGCCTGTGCTCAAGGCTTTGTAGATTGGACTTAACCATATCTAGATCACCAATTAGCCTCTTCGCACACCTTTCCACCGAGTCCAAAGCCGCTAGGTGGCATTTTGCAGTAACAGCCCCTATGTGGCTGCAGTACTCCACACATGATCGGACCTGCGCTTTATATAAATTAGAAGCTGATACCGAGTCTCCTAGCAGCTGCCTTGGCTTTGGACTCAATGAACCGCCCAAAGTTTAGGTCGGAGGAAATTTGAGCTCCCAAGAGCTGAAGGCGGTCCATGCACTCCAGGGATACATTGTGAAAAGCAGGAGCCAAGGTAAACGGGCTCCTCTTGACGGTGAATAGACACGCTTGTGTTTTGGAGGCGTTGAATCCCACCAGATTGGCTTCGCTCCAACTGGAAACTACCTGAATTCAGACATTCGTGCGCTTTACCATAGCCTCTCTTTCAGACTGGATTATCTCCTGACTAGCCTGAGTACTTGGCAGGTATCTCTCTACAACTGTGCTATTATCTGCATAGCCATAGATACCGGGCACCAGCAGATCGTTGGTATACAGGAGGAATACAGTTGCAGAGAGTATAGACCCCTGAGTAACTCCAGCATTAGTCGTCATGGGCTCTAATGAGCATCCGTCGACAACCACTCGGAGAGACCGTTCACTCAGGAAGACTTTTACCCAGTTAATCAGACCAGGCGACCAGGGGATGTACGCTGGAAGCTTGTTCAAAAGGCTAGCGCGCCAAACCCTGTCGAAGGCATTCGAGACGTCTAAGAAAACGGCAATGGCTTCCCCATTCTTTTCGAGTGCCTAGCCCCACAAGTGGGTGGCATCAACTAGTAGGTCCCCAGTAGACCGATTGCGGTGAAACCCGTATTGTCGGTCACTGAGGAGATCGTTACCTTCCAGGTATGCCATGAGGCGCGAATTCAATTCACGTTCCATAATCTTGTAGAGTACGGAGATTGTAAACCCTTTACTGTAAACTTTTTACTGTTATTTTAGGTTTTGTTCTTTTTTGAAAGTGGTTTTTTTTGTTAGCATTTAGTCACTATAAAAAATCCTTGACGAAATTCATTAATTTAAATAATGAATGACAATGATAATTTTTATTTTATTGTCATGTTTCTACCGAATTCGTAATTTTAACTTGATTTTTAAATTGTTATATTATAGAATGTAAATAAATAATTTATATATTTAATAACAATAAATTACTTAATAAATTAGTAATTTTTTTCTCCTTGTAATGTTAAATGTAAAACGCATTTTATATAAAAAATGTTTGTGACCACTGTCAGTAGGCCCAAAGGTCATTGTACGAAATTCTTCCTGCTACGCGACCGGGCTTTACGTGTTGACATTGCGCATTGCAAACCTAAATTCCTTGACTTTTGCCAAAGGTGTTACCAAAGTCACTATTTGTACTGCTTTTTGTTGCTAGCTCTGTCATAGTTGATATCATATCTTTTTGCAGATATTTGCACGGTTTTCATTCACACATTCGTTTACATGTTGTTCTTCTTCTTCTTTGTATTTTATATTTTCTTTGTTTTCAGCTGTTTAGGATGTCTGATCAAAACAATCAATCAGCGTTGCCCAGATATCCGGTCCTCTACCTTCTTTATCTAGTCATCATTTTCAGTAGCTTTTTGGCCTAGCTTGAAGACAAACAATTTATACTTAGTTTGTATTTACAGGTTCACTACGCCGGACTCTGCATGTCTGACGTGAAGAGAGCGACCGGCGTGATGCCGTGTGAATCTAATATATACGGGATGGATTACAGTGGCACCACTGAAAGGCAAGTATTTACATTAAGGAATAAAAAATAGAAAGTTTTATCTGGTCATTCTGATTTAATAGTTTATATTTATAAGTTCTAGCAATAATATTAAGTAACAATAATATTTTTGGAAATGTTTAAGGAAATAATTTTAATAAAATAAAGTATGAAACACAAGATTTAAAATAAAGGTGTGCTAATTATGTAATTTTATTTACTCATTATTAATTTGCTTATTTAGTATTAATGAGTATTTACGGGCCCCAATAAAATCATTGTAGCTGTTTCATGACATTATGAAAAAAAAAATAGTCTTAAACATACATTCATCAATTTTGTCCACACATCTAATTAGCATAAAACTAACTTGTTTACAAGGAACTAGAGCGGACCTAGAATTGCACCCTGTGGTACACTTCATTGCATCGGCAACCTAGAGAACTGTATATATTTAACATCCACATACCTACCTGGCACAATAAGGAAGAAAAATATATTTCTGAAGAAAAAAGATTTTCAGTTTTCGATACAATAGTGGTTGAAATTGTGAGTAAGTGTGCCTTGGCAAATCGTCATCCACACGTCCGCGCCTACGGGGGTAGGGAATCATCCTGCGGCTCTCGTTACCCGGGGTGTCACAGCTTGAGGCTCCTGTGTCATCCTTTACTCGCATTACTACTTCGCAGATGGAGGTGACCGATTCCCATTTCATCTCGTTCCTTACCATTGAACTAGGTCTGGACACCAAAGTTACTTTATTATTAACTTGTTGTGTATCTTCGAGCGTAAGTTTATGTTTAATTCAACAGTGGCGAGCGTGTGATGGGTCTTGTGCACTCTGGCGCGGCGGGCAGCGTGGTGCGCGCACATTCGGAACTACTATGGCCCGTTCCGGCGCATTGGAGCCTTGAGGACGCTGCCACCGTACCGCTCGCCTATGTACATGCACTCTACTGTCTCGTGAGTATAACATACATACAAGTGCAGGCAGTCGGCACTGCTGTTGTGTTTTAAACAGATGTTGATATTATTTAATAACTTATATTTAATATTAAATTGCTACTTCAAGATTAATAAAGTCCAAAACCCAATCATAATCATAATTTTAAGCGTTACCAGAAAAGGCACTGGAGCTTTAATTTATGCAGTCTTTCTTGTTCTGTTTTGTAAGGTAAGAGATATTTGGAGATCATTTATTTTGGTCCAAATTCAAAAGTGCCGGCCAAGAAAAAAAAATGCTAGTCTGTTAGAGCTTGACCCCTTGAGCATTTTTTATTATTGTACCAAAACTGTAGGTAGGACCATTGCCCTTGGTTTTATTTAAGTTTAAAAAAATAATTTTGCGTACATTTTCGGTAACATGAATTGTAAAAACAAAAGTTAGATCTTGAATTGACACCATATAGCTGCTGTTTACCACCACACAACATGGCGACATCCCCTCCCCTATCCAATGATCGTTCGCCTCACCTCAAACATCTTATTTATTACTTTAGTAGATACCAAAATCAACGCGTGTGATAGTGTATCACTCCTATCCCAATTGATCACGAACGGGAAGACCAAAATCTACCATGTTGCCTCAGCTAGATTCCATCCCCGATTTCTTGAATCTCAGTCGCTGACACGACCGCAGCGTTCGATTCACTTATGGACCACGTACGATCCGTCCTGAACGATTGTTCAGGGGAGTTCACAGTGACTGAAGACCGTCACTAGAAACTCTTGGACGATGTATCGGGTCTGAAAACCGAAAAGAATGCAGCGTTCCGCGTGCTGGGATAAAATGTGACCTAGAACCCCACCTCGCCTTCTAGCGCCTTCAAAAGAAGTAGAGGCTTCTGTCTGTTCTTATTCGCCCTATAAGAGTATCGCTACCGATAACTCTGACAAAGCGAAATACTTAACTAACAGCCTACAGTTCCAATGTTCCCCTAACCAATAGAAAAAAACCCACCTCAACATGATAGACGCTAAAGTTGAACGTAGGGAAGTGGAGAATATCATCAAAAGGCTCCAGCCCTGGAAAGACTTCGGCTTTGACGCTATCAACACCGTGTTTAAACTCTTCCTATCCCAACTCATAACACTAATGACCGTCATCTTCAATGGTGCATTAAGAAATAATATGTTCCTCCAAGTGTGGCAAAAGGTAAATGATATCGGTATTCGTAAAACCATGCAAGTCCAAGTCAACTCTGACCCTTCCAGCTACCTTCCCATCAGTCCATTCAATGTTCTCGGTAAAATCTACGAGAGGCTTATTTACAAGCAGCGCAGAGTTTATGCTGAAGTTAAGAGTGTTATTCCCAACGGTAGTTTGGTTTCCGAATCGAACACTAGGGCATCCAACAAGTCTAGCGAATTGTTGAACACCAAAGCGCTGGTTTGTAGCATAACGCGATGACGGGCATCTAGTTTTTTGACTTAGCGAAAGCTTTTGACAAAGTGTGACATAGTGGTTTATCATTTAAGCTATATCAACTCGGTGTGCCAGATTGTCTAGTACTCATCTTGCGAAACTTTATGTTGAATCGTACCTTCCACTATCACATCTACCATCTGGTAGCGCTCGCTCTATGTGATAGTGGGGAGATCCCCAGCCATACGAGCAGGAGTTCTTCAAGGCTCTCTCTCTGATCACCATGTATACCAATCCGATCCCTTAGGAGAGGAGAGTTAAATATCTCGGTGCGATCCTAGATCAGCATTTGACCTTTGCTGAGTACATAAAGCAAACTTGTACGCGTGCCGCATTCGCACAAAGCAGGCTCCACTACATCCTGCCAACCCGTAGGTATGGTTGAATTCTTAATACGCTTATTCTGTCTTCGCACAAGCAAAACCCCGTCATGTCCATAGAAGGCAAATGCTTTAAAAGTGATTCCTAAAAATCCGTGGAGCCTCCTATCATATCTGAAATGAGAGTTCATTTAGATCACAAAATGGGGATTTTCTGGGGAGATCACAAAATCCATGTGATCCCATCATCCGGCCGTTCAATAAACGCTTTCCAAGCATTTCTTTGACATGATGCTATAAGACACCGCAACCCTGCCTTGCGATACTGACCCTCCACTCATTTCCGGAATTCGTCGTCATATGCTTATGGGATTGGTAAATATTCTGGTAGTTTTTAGAGGATAACTATATGGGTAGGTACTTGTTATGACTTTTCTAAACCATTAAAGCATTGAGCATTGGATATACATTGCATTGCATTGGTATTTTTAGTCTTTAAAAATCTCAATAAATACAAATAAAAATAATAAAGGAAATAATAACGCAATGAAGACACAACTACAGAAGCTAAATTTTTTTTTTTTTTTTTTGCTTTTTTTTAGTATTGTCCTTCATATGTAGGATATTTCATTTTTTGAGGATGTATTTCTTTAAAAACCAATAATTTTTGAACTCAAATAAAACCGAGGCTAATGGTCCCACAGCGTTGTTGGCATAATAAAAAAATGTTCGTAAAGACAAGTTCTAACAGAATATTGCATTTTTTTTTCTTTGGCACTTTCAAATTTGGACCATATATGTATGGACCGTGGGTGATCTCCTTTCGTCACTTTAAGTATACCACTACAAGTATCCTTATCTTTTCATATACTGCTTCAATTAGATAATCAAGGGGAGAATGTTACCTAACAACGATGTGCTGGTGCATGGAGGCGCTGGCGCATTGGGACAGGCAGCCATTGCCATTGCAATTGCGTACGGATGCACAGTGTTCACCACAGTCAGCGATTCTCGGAAAAAAAAGTTTTTGCAGAAACTGTACCCTGAGTTAAAAGGTAATTCAGTCATTCGTTTGATGTCGATGCATAAGATCACGTTAACTTTGCCAACTAGTAAAGATTGCAATTAGTAATAGATATAGTTCGAAACATATATCGGTTTACAGTATAGTTTTGCAACGATTTATATCGATATGCCTTTCGAACCGTTAAAAACTGCTGGTAGATTCAGTCCTTTACCGCCAGTATCGATTTAAGCTTCGATTATACCATTCTTCTATAACAACTTAATAAGCGAGAAAATATTGCTGTATCATAATTTGATGGTGTTTAAACTTTTTGCTTGCTTAATACTAACATTTTTTTTTTCAGATGAACAAATCGGGATCTCCCGCGACAGTAGTTTTCTAGATAATGTTTTAATGGCAACAAATGGAAAAGGTTGTGAAGTTGTTCTGAGTGGCGTTAAAGGGCAATTCAAAAATGTAAGTGTTATATTTACTAGTGTTACACACAATGTTAGTTTTATCCTTTTTTTATCTTAAGTGTCTACATGTTGTTTCTGCATTGTGTTGGAATCTTATTGTTTGGATATGGTTTTCAAATGACAATGACACTTGTGTGTGACAGCTGATATTTTAAAGTTAGAAATAACTGTCGTCTAGATGGCGTTAGTTTTGATATCTATTTGTTTTGTCAAATGACGATTTTACATTTAAAGTGGTGCATTAAATAATTCTTGAACTTTATGTGACATTAAATCAAATGTTTCAGATATTTATATTTTTGTAAGGATTTTTCTGGTTGTCTTTATACATACACTGACTTGAATAAATAGTTAACTGTTTCTGCCAAGATGGCGGTAGATCCGGTCCTCACTTTTATTAATAGCTGGTACTCGCACCCACTAGAGTAGTCGGTTGACGATTTTAGAAAGGGTAAGTCAAGGAAATAAAAGTGCTGTGTGGATAAATTCAGTAATGTTGAATTAGTGATCCAACAATTGTGTGTGTCTATATGTGTCAAATAAAATATTTTTCTTTCTTTCTCTTCTTTCACCCTGGCTCTGTATGGGTGCAATTTAATAAATTTGGCCTGACCGTAGTAAAAACAAAAAAAAAACATGCCAAGTCGGTCGAGCTAAAATTATCAATTTTATAAGTGTGATACGGATTTCCCTATTTTTTCCTTTATGGTATTACAGTGTACAAAACGAAAAAAAAAAGAATTATTCAAATCGAACAGCAATAGATTTTTATATAGGTCTTTGGTTACTACTCCGTTTCTATTGTTCGTAAGTCTTCGATAAATCGACTATCCAATACTAAACAAAAAAATACTGTAAACCAGTAGCTTCTGCGATTAGCAGGTTCAAACAAAAACAAAACTCTTTAAAATAAAAAAAAAGAGTAAGAATAAAAAAAAAATAGTATTCATTATAGTTCTGTAATTTATTTTTTCAGACCTCACTGAAATGCTTAGCGTTTTCTGGAATATTCGTCGATACAGTTCAACTTCAGGATGGTGAAGAATACGAATTAGGAATGTTTTTCATGACTAAAGAGAGGTCGTATGTCGCAACCGACTTGTCATCTCTATTCACGCAACAAAAATATGACGAAATGAAATATCTGCAAATGCTGATGACCGAGGGTATAGTTCGCGGCTACGTGCGTCCCCTGACACGCGTATCGTACGCGCCGAAGGACGTTGCGCGCGCTTTCCAACTGCTCGCGACTAGCAGGCATCGTGGCAGAGTGCTACTGAGGATGCAAGACTCTGTGCTCAACGTGTACCCCAGGTAATGTGTTGGCATAGTTACACTGGGGCTCCACATTCTGGTATCTGAACCCTTTTAATGAAATCGGACATCCAAATCGATAATGTTCACTTTCTTTGGTAGCTGATCAAAATAATTTGGTCATTTAGTATACCTATTATAATATTGCATTCATGACACATATTTTGCAAGAATATTGTGTAAAATTGAGTTGTTTTCTGTTTTAGAATAATATGCAGTTCTGATGAGAGTCATTTAATGTTCTGGGATAACGGCGCTCTTGGAGTTCAACTAGCTGACAAACTAGTACAACGCGGGGCTAAAAAAATATATATTTGTTCTTCAATTTTCAATCAGTATCAACATTATAAAATAAGGTAACATATATACTTAAATCTATCACAAACATTTGATCAAGGTATTTGAAAAATCTTTTTTTTTTTTCTTTTCAAGATCTTGGCAAAAATTTGGCGTCAAAGTGGTAGCTGTAGAAAAAAATATTGATGCAAAGAATACAATTCCTGCTGTAATTAACGATGCTAGTAGACTTGGAATAATTGAAGGCATTTGCGTAGCGATAACCAATGTATCTGACAATAAACACGAGAAAAAGCTGTCAACATTTATAAATTCTTTAGATGATGCATCAAGATCTCTATGTCGTGACCTGAAGTAAGTACTGATTTTGATTTTTTTTTTATTATTCCAAACAACTGCTTTAAGTGTTTTAGGCTAAGAACTCACGAAGCGGTTTTCAACCGCGGCCGCCGCGCATGCGGGCCCGCAGCTTCTGTAGAATGCAGATATTATAAATATAATAATATTCTTTATTGCGCGTAACAATGTGACTCATTCAGTGTAAGTAACAGTAAAAAATAAAAATAAACTTATAACTATGTAAAAAATTTGAGCGTCTTCAAATTAGCCGCAAAGTGACGCGCTGCTTTGTTAATCCATACAAATTAAAAACGCGTGACTGCAGCGCGACAGCCGCGGCTGCGGCCGCGCACCAGTTCATCAATCGACTAGTGATGTTTCGCACTTAGTTTTTGTTCAAATCTAAACATGAACGAAAATCAGGTTAAAGAATTTATCGATGAAATGGAGAGTGGTCCATTAGTCATTTCTTGACTTACACAAAATAACAGTAACGATTTCTTAGGTTTCTTATTTTTTCCAAAACCTTGTTTCGCTTTTAATAGTAAAGAGCGTCTTCAAAGGATGATGTCAGGGTTTCTATGAAATCTGAGTCCACCTTCCAATAGCTATGTTTGTTACATCGTTGGATAAGCAATTTTGAGCTGAATAACAGTTACTAGGTATGGCACCAAGTTCCAAATTATAATCCATTCAGAGTTATTCAAATGCTTCTTTTTTTTACAAATGTGATTAAATGAAGCCGGTTTTTTCAGTCGCGCGACGGCTGCGTAACCGCACAAAACTGCGGTCTCATGATAGAAATAAAGCAGTGGTTTCCTCTACCGCGGCGGGCGCGGTTTAAAACCGTTTTGTGAGTTGTTAGCCTTGTCAATGATGTGGCCTAATTTATTTTGATCTAGGTACTAAAGTTTTTGTTTGTCTTTCATTTGGGTTAGAGTTAATTTGCAATAAAGGTTATTGCAAAATCACAATAGAATCTATTGCTCAATTAGTATTCACTTTGATGAATGTTTCGTAGGTATTTCGCAGTGGTATCAACCGTGACTTCTGTGGGGCAAGATACATGTATATCTAGAGCAAAGTGCGGCTTTACAGCAACGTGCTTGGACCTGTCTGGTTTGAGCAAAGTAAGTTAATTTATAATGATTAGTGGTCGAGAGGTCCCCTTGCGCGCAGATTCGTTACCTCTGTACAACTTAAATTACCTTAGAAAACACTTAAGCGATGTACTGTTTAGTACGCGGCAAATAAGTTGAACCATTTGCTGTGGTTGCACGTGGCCCCCACTTCGATTGGGACCCGAAAATCAGTTACTGCGCATTCAATGTCGACCGACATGATGGTTCGACTTGTGTGACGAGGATTATAAACGATTTTCAGATCTCAGTCGAAGCGCCGCTGCGCGTAACGGTGTAGGGTGGTTCAACTTATTTGCTTAGGTACTATCCTATCTGGTGTTCGAAATTGATCTGCCAAAAGATCTCTATATCTTCGTTTTTCTGAACGATTTTTTTTTACGAAAACGTAATTTTTGGAATTTGAGTAGATAAAAACGTACGATAATGTAAAAGAGCGCGCGATGGGAATTTGTGTGTCTGCTATTTTTGACTGGGTAGGCAGGTATTATAATAATAATAATTTTATTTATTTAAAGACAACATGGACCCGATGATTAGTTAAAAAACTTATCAACTAATATAGATTTTGGTGGTGTTATTTTTTAAGTTGATTTCATACTGGATTGATAAATAAAAGATACGTTCCGTAAACAACGAACAAATTCAATCAAATTGTTTGGAAAATTTTGAAAATGTTATTTAAAGCAGTTTAAAATAAATTGTTATTCTATGACGCAGAATTACATTCGAATTTTGAATTAAATTCGCATTGCATAACTTAGCAGTTATGCAGGAATTAAATTAGAATGTAAATCACTACTCATTTTGCTTGATTGATATACGCGTAAAACGATAAATTACATGCATGTGTATTATGTTTATTTGTAAGGCAAGTTCACATGACTTGGCGGAGGCAGTGGAGAGAGCTCTGTGCAGCAGCTCGCCTGTACTGCTAGCGCAGCCAGCGCAGACGCCCACGCCTGAAATGTTTAAGCAAATCACTGAACTGGCCGGTAAGAAAGTTAATTTCATCTATCGAATACGTAATAAGTCTCGCTGCCGCAAGCGCGACTACTGAGTGTGGAGTGCTAGATTCCATTCCCAAGTTGGGATAAAAGTGTTATTAGGATTTTTCTATTAAGAATTTCTTTGGACAACCCAAAGTTTGGAAGTTGGTGGTCCGCTGTGTTGTGGAGCCGTTGCTCCTACTCGAGATACCTTTTTTCGAAACAGCAGTAAAAAATATAATCATAGGATAACAGCCAGATGATCTCTTTGTGAATGCGATCCAGAAGTTTTCAGGACATAAGTATTTCATTTTTCTGAAATGATCCTGTACGTGTACAAAAAAAAGATTGACTAATTTGTATAAAAATGAACGCTACTATAGTACGCGGCAAATAAGTTGAACCATTTGCAATGGTTACGTGCAGCGCCCCACTTCGATTGAGATCCGAAAATCGGTTATTATCCTTGTCGCACAAGTAGAACTATCATGGCTGTCGACCTTGAATGCGCAGTAACCGATTTTCGGGTTTCAATCGATGTGGGGGGTTGCACGTAACCACAGCAAATGGTTCAAGTTATTTACAGCATACTATACCTCGTTTGTCCAATTTTCTCGTGAGTGATTTTGAACATTCTATCTAGCTCTCATCTGCGGTCAAACAAAGTAATACTGGGTTTTATGACATGATATTGCAATGTACGTGTTACAGTATACTAGCCAGTGGTGCTATTCTCTAAGAAAACGCAGCGCTGCCTCAACGACGAACGCCCAAATAGGATACATTGGATTGTCAACCTAGTGAACCTATACATTGGATTGTTAATTCAATGTATCCTATTTGGATGTTCGACGTTGCGGCAGCGCTGCGTTTTCTTAGAGAATAGCACCACTGGAGTCTACGTTTGCTTGAAAATAGTGTCATTATTACATGGGACTTAAACACGACTGGCCAAAATGACATGCGTGTAGATGTACCTTATCACCACAGTCGGGTAGTATACCTATATAACAATTATAATGTAACACTGTTTAATATTTATCTTGCAGAAATAAGTATCCCACAAAACCCAAATCTCGACACTACCCTGCAACAGTTGGGGATGGCAGATGGAAAAGTACCAATAATTTCTTCTTTCCTGAATATCGCCTATAACATTTCTTTGGAGCCAGAGGCAATACTTAATATGACTTTGAATAAGTAAGTTTTCAAGAATTTGGAAATACTGTAGAATGGGCTACTTGACTCATTTTTTTCATATTATTAAAATTCGTAAATATTATAATTTTTGTAATCAGTTCCAAATTAATTAAACTAGAAACCTTTCAAATGTGTTGTGAGGGGAAAAAGCCAAGTACTTAACAGAAAAACACTGCTCAAATTAAATATGATGTCACTTTCATTAGGTACGTCATGCCCCCAAGACATTTTATATATTCATATCACAATAATTGTACGCTATATGTACTGAATTAGTACATATATAAAAAATAAGTACCTTTAATAAGTAAATAAGTACAAGCAAATGAATTATAGCTTATTGTAGAGCATCTTCCCAGCAGTTCCAAGTAAAATTTGAGCTGGGGAGCATAATTTCATAAGTTAAATATGTTCATAAGAGATAAAGAAATGACCTCACCTCGGCCTCTTTCTGATTTCTAATTATTTAAAAAGTTAATTGCTGCTTAAGGTAATAACCTATTTTGATACTAATGTCAGGAAAAGATTTTAGTGTTATTTGTTGTTTACTTTACTATATTGTGCCAGGAAAATACCCAATTAGTTAGGTAAACGGTTTTTTTTTTTTTTTTTTTCTTTGTAGGTTATACGAACTGATAGATTATGCAACAGATATAGTTCCAAATAATGTCTCTGGATTGGCATTATTCTTTTCCACCGTACCAAATGACGAACTTCTCGCCACTAATGACACAGTTATGGTACCAACTCTTTACAAAAACATCACTTTGGTGAGTATAAACTCAATTTTTTATTTTAGTCTTAACTATTCCTATAGTATACACTCTATACTGTTATAATCCATGAACAATAGGCTAATTCACTGCGTTAGAAATTAAAAAAAAAAAACTTATTTCTTGTTATCGTTTTTGTAAGAATATACGAGTATTATACATATTTTCTATACATCACATCTCAATTTCCTTGCTTGAGAATGTACCAAAATATACTAAAATTTAAGAAACCAAACATAATTTAAAGAAATGTAATCAAATTGACCAGTTTTATTATCATTAATCAATTTTTTTCGTTTATATCATTAATTACTGAAGCCCCAAGCGAAAGCCGGCATTCGCACATATTGTCTTGTTAAAGTGTCTCTTATTACAGTATTCAAAAGATTAAGTATCAAAACAAAAAAAAAACTCAACCCAAGCCCAGAATATCTTTAACTTTTTCATTAGTAGGTACTTTGAAGGATCTTCTTGTTTTAAACGGCAACACCAATCGCCTAGCATAATTATGCTCTAAAGGCTTTGAAATCAATCTTGAAACTTCTGTAAATCATGGTGAAACCTCTCTCTGTGCTCCTTACTGACTGCACTGAATAAAAAAAGTGCGAATAAATAAAGTGATTTTTTAACGTCTTTCTACAACCTAACTTTTCGTATGCACTTCTCACTTTTTGGAAACATATTTTGTATTTTATACTATTCACAAATGCAATACTTATTTGGTGCATTTTCAAATAAATATTTACTAAAATAATCGCGATTATCAAATAAAAAAGATTTGTAAACAAAACGAAACAATAAAAAAAGCATACCTAATACATCGAAAAGTTCAATTCTTTCTTGTATGCCTTATGTGAGGGTAGTTGAAATAATGATTGGCATGTGCCTCGAAAACTTTTTATCTGTGACTTTTTACTTAAGCTATCAGTTAAGCGGGTGCCAAAATGGTGTAACGTAGTATTATGATGATCAAACAGATCAGATGCACCAAACCTACATTTGAGATTTGTAATTTAAAGGTGTAAATTAAATTAATGATAATATAAGTATTGTGTTCGAAAATAGATTTTACAAATGTTTTTTCGCTTATTACACAGTCTAGCGGCGAGTTTAACGTAGACAAGAGATACATGTACATAATACCGGGTATGGAAGGCCATCATCAGAGGTTCGAAGTGCTGTGCGAGCACCTCAAGTTACCGGCGTTAGTGCTGCAGCCAGGAATCGACCGCCCCAACGAAACCGTGCAGGAAGCTGCTCAGAGACTTGCACAAGTAAAGCATTATTCTTCTTTTTTAACAGTAAAAGATTAATGATTTAATAGTTATGTGAATATACTGGATAATACAAGCATAGTAGGTTTACCGGCAATATTCTGGAGGAGGTCCATCATTAACCGATATCTTTTGGTGTTATAATAAATATGAAAAAAAAACAAGCTAGGAGCTAGTATACTAGTACACTAAGCTAAACATTGATTGATAATCTGAAATGTTACTATTTTACTGTTTACAGATGCTCACTACCAAACTCCGTATTCAAAATAACTTCTATTTACTGGGCTACGAGACTGGAGTGTTCGTTGCTCTCGAACTGGCCGCAATACTCGAAGATTATGGTAAACAGTCGTGTAAAATAGTTGATTATTGTATTTACATTATCAGAAACAAGATTTTATAAATAGGTACTTTTTTTTTAGGTTTGACAGGGACAGTTTTTTGCGTCGGCGGTTCACCAGACGAGTTGACAGAAATTATCGAAGATCAATTACGTGATATTAACACAGAAGAACAGCTTCAAGACTCCGTAATTCGACACATGTCTAAATTGCTTATTGGTGAAGATATAGCTGGCTTGGACGACGTGTTAAAAAATTGTACCACTTGGTCGCAAAAAGTAGACGCATGTGTGCGTATTATATTGGGACGTTTAAAACACTCGGCACAGTACGCTTCTGGAATTATAAAAGCTGCTTTGACGAACATCAAGCGCTCGCGCAGCTATTCAGCTCCAGCCCACGCATTACGTTCTCAGCTGGTGCTGCTGCGCGCCGAATCTACAAACGTTACGTCAGCTGCGCAAAAACTGCAGAGTTACTCACAACGCCCGGTCGCCGTACACCAGCTACGCACACCTCTGTCTTTCATCTGCAACGATATGGAATGTCAAGCCATCGTTAACCGTTATCTAGACACTGAAATAAAATCAGAATTCGAAACGATGAACCTGTGCGATACTTACATTTTTGCCATGTTTAAATAAAAAAGATGTGACCGGTTTTAACAAATTTAGTAACCGATCTACTTGGGTTGAATTGTGATTATTTTGGTTTTATTTTAATTTAAAATACATACTTCCAAAAAAAATTGTCGTGGGTTTCATTTACAAAAAATCCAGTAAATCACAATGGATACATTGAACCATTGGTACACTGAGAAAACATTTGATTTAATTTTACAGTGTCACAAACTCAAACTCAACCGCATTTATTTCAAATAGGCCAGTTACAAGCACTTTTGAATAGTCAAAATGTCGGTGAGTCAAAAAACAGTGAAGCTAAATTGCACGTACCAAAGCGTAGATGTCTATGAAGAAGAACGTGTAAGGGCTCCACGGACACTCTTTTTAAATCATATTATGAGTTACATTATACTTCTACTGAGCAAAATGTAGATAAGTAACGAAAAAAAAAACTAATTAAAAATAGAAATTGAATTAAGCCACTGGTGCCAAGAGATGACCAGTCTCAACTAAGGGTGCCCGTTCACGAGCATGACGCGTGCTTCAGCCCCACTCAGCTCAACCATTTTGAAGAGAAAGAATGACCCAATAACGTGAGCCACCATTAGCGAGACATTTGAGCAATCATGACAAACTCAACTACTATGCTCGTTTATGTCAAACAAGTCGTAAAATAGTAAAAATGCTCCATGTCCCTTCACATTTCACATTCACAAAATTTGAAACAAGTGTTTCTACATTGTATCATAAGCTTCATTAAATAAATAAAATATAAAAACCATTCCGAAAACACAATACAAAAAGGGCAATAGCATCTTTTCCGATATTTATAAAGCTACAAAAAACTAATTAGTAGGCAAGAGTGGTTGTGGCTACGGAACAGGACCGGCATTTAGTCAAGCACTTATTAAATATCAATCTTCCCCTTTATAATACGCTTATCTAAATAATTTACGTTTAGTGCATATTTTAAATTTGGTTTAATTCAATTGTATAATATCAAGGGTCATTTATTTTAATTATAAAATTTTACACAGCACCTCAAAATAATTATGTACTTTAACCTACCTGAGTCGAGGTTGCTCTAATTTGTTCCTATTTTTAATATTAAAATTGTGCTCGTCACTTATCTTAGAGAAAAGATGAATATTTTTCTGAACATACATACTATTTGCATAAATGTATTGACAAGTTACCGTCATGATGTTTATATCCTTAAATAGTTCCCTTAGAGAATCGCGCCTGCGAAGATTGTATATGGCTCTGATAGTTCTTTTCTGCAGAATAAAAATAGACTGTCTGCAGCCCGTCCCCATAGCAAAATACCGTAAGACATAAAACTATAAAAGTAATCTAAAAACTACATCATAAATGAAATCTAAAAACTTTTTTTTTTTTTTTTTATATACTAGTACTTGACTGCACTCCTACCTGATGGTAAGCATTGATGCAATCGTTGATGGTGAAGCGCACTAGTTTATTAAGAGCCTATTCACTCTAGCCTTGATAATTATAATCGGACGGGAAGACCATAGCAGACAAATTGTTCCAGTCCCTCGATGTACGCGGTATAAACGACGAGGCAAAATGCTTTGTCCGGACCGTGGAAGTTTCAACAACGTAAGAGTGGATATTCGCCGTACGCTCGGTTGTTCGATGTTAGAAATGATATGGCGGTATCAAGTCATGCAATTCCCGCGCACACTCTCCAAAATGCATCCTGTAAAATTCCGAAAGGCTGGCTTTGTAGATTGGACTTAACCAAATCTGGATCACCAATTAGCCTCTTCGAACGCCTTTTGCAGCACCAGCCCATATGTGGCTGCAGTACTCCACACACAATCGGACCTGTGCTTTGTATAAGATTAGAAGCTGTTCCGGTGTGAAATACCGCCGGACTTTTGCAAGAACGCTGAGTTTCCTAGCAGTTACCTTGGCTTTGGACTCAATGAACCCGCCCAAAGTTGAGGTCTGAGGAATTTTCTACCCCCAAGAGCTGAAGGCGGTCGGTGCACTCCAGGGATACATTCTGGAAAATAGAAGCCAAGGAGAACGGGCTCCTTTTGGCGGTGAACAACCACACTTGTGTTTTGGCGGCATTGAATCCCACCAGATTAGCCTCGCCACACTTGGAGACTGCCTAAAGTGAAAAATTCGTCCGCTATACCATAGTCTCTCTTTTAGACCGGATTAGCTCTTTACTAGCCCGAGGAGTTGGCAGGTATCTGTCTACAACTGTGCTATCACCTGCATACTACAGTACAGTGCTCTCAAAACTTCTTTGTTCCTTATACAAGCCTCGGGCAACGAAGTGTCGCAGGGAGGCAGAGTTGGTGGAGTAGCACCGCAAGTGTCAAGACGAGAATTATGGGCGAAGAGAGATGCAAAGAGACCTGCTTTCTGTCTCGCAGTATGAGCCAATGTTCCATCAGGTTTAACCAGCGCAGGTAATGTGGGCCGACAGAAGTTCGCTTCGACCGACTTGGCAAGGGACCAAAAAGCTCTGCTACCGGACGGCTGTGCAGAGAGCTTTGTGCCAAAATGAGTGATGCTTTCGAAGCGAGTCTTCCTTAATGCCTTTTTGTAGGATTTGGCAGCTTGGTTGAAGACTCTCTTCTTTGAACTCAGGTCCGGAGTTTTGCGGTCACGAGCGTCAATCCAGGTGAGAAGCGCCGAATGCTTACGCTCTTCAGCTTGAACGCAATCGGCGTTGGACCGAGAGAATGGGTGAAATGAGCCTGCGATGGGTACATTGCTATAAGGGATAATATACTCAACATTGGACACAGCGTCCGCTCAGCTCGGACTTTCAGAAAAGAAGCAAACCTGCTGCCAAGGATAAGACGCAAAAAAGTGTCGCATCTTATCCCAATCTGCTGATTTGTAACGCCACATTCGCCGCTCGCCGCGAGAGTCGTAGTCTGGCGGAGAGAAAGACGATACAGACTTCACCAGACAGTGATCTGTAATTCCAAGCGGCGAAGAAACTATTACGATACATCTGTCCGGATCGGTGGTCAGCAGAAGGTCCAGGCAATTGGCAGTATCATTTTTTTTTAATTTTTTGATGTCATTTTACACAAGTTGAAAATCGTATATTTTCAAAGGGAGCCCCTTAAGGTGTCCGTTCCCCTTTCTCTTATCATCAACGGCGCGGATGGTACCTATACAAATCTTTTTGTAGGTAATGTGGTACTAATATTATTTACTTAGCAGTAACATTCCGCAAAAATTCAACACGCTGTTTCGTTTTTATTTCCGTTAGATTCTTTGATAATAGTAAGCCATGGAGAATTTGATATGTAGGAGCAAATTCCGGCTATGCAGTCGCTTAGTATGTTTATAAATAAAACACTTAAGATTAATAAATTTATTTATTATCTAATTTTATGCGTAATTACAACAAGTAATAAATGAATATTCAAGATTTTAAAACTAAGAAATGCAATTAATACGGCATATTTACAAAAAAATAATTATAATTGCACATTTACGGTAACTTCTAAAACAATATAGGCAGTTTTGATGATTATTTTATTATATTATTTAAATTCAAAAATTGAACACGATTCTTTGATTTAGGAGTAGAAAAGTGACCGGAATATAAGCAGTTATGTGTCTAATGAAAGCACGACCTGGATTTTTTTAAATAAGATGACAACATTATTTTGCCGTCAAGAAATTGACAGCCTTTTGCATTAGAGATTTATTTTGTAAAAACAATTGCTTTATCTAATTTTTTTTTTTTTAATTTTGAAAAGTAAAAATAATGTGCGAAAGCTGGTAATCAGTGAAATTAAATAAAAACAAGAAAAGGAAGAAGGTTTTTTCAAAGAAAAACAAGGTTTATATACGATCTCGAATTTTTAAGTTAGTTTTATATTATAATCTTGATCGTTGTTGACTGACACTATTAGATATTTACGATAGGGTGATCCGGGTGTCACCACTATGTGGACCGCCCGGAGGACACGGTGTACCACACGGTAGAGGTGCGCCCCACTTGGGCAGAGCACCGCTGTGTCCTCGTGGGGGCGATAGGTGGCAGCGATCTCTCGCGCCAGGCCTTGGTACAGGCCATGATCCGAAGCAAGGAGGTGTGGCAGATGTTAGCCTCCTTTTGCAAAGCAGTAATGCTAGCAAAGGAGGAGACGGCACGCGTGTAGCAACCGCGCTCATGACAGAGCTGCCGTCGGGCTTCCGATCCTGATTTCCGGCCGCCGTAAGCGCGGGCGTGCTCGCCGTCCGACCGACCGGTAATCGTCCTGACCGAGCCAAGTTGTCGACGGCGCGTAGTGTTCCACGCGTGCCGTAGTGTTCAAGAAGTTTTCAGCAAACCGTAGGGGCCCAGCAGGGTCGAAGCCTACTGGAACCAACAATCGATTTCTGAAAGGAAGGTTCGGCCTCGGTATGAAAAGCAACAAAGGAAGATGATACTTTTTCTAATATTTATATAATCTTGGAGATATTCAAGGGCTTTGCTAAATTAATAAAAAATGTTGAAACGTTCAGAAATTTCGAGGAAAATCTTTACACTTAAAATTAAGTTCTGAGATATCTTCAATACCATGCTCAAGAGTAGTACAATACGTTCAAAAGCTGTCGAGATGTGATGAAAGTTTTGCCTCGATCTGATAGGCCATCCACGTCTTCAACCATAGTTATAGTTAACATCGTAAGGTATCAAGGTCGCATAAAAGCCGATGAGGACGAGTGGATTCCCACTCAACATTCATTAAAAAATGTTTCAATAATGGATATTTTTAATAGTATCATTTCTGAAAATGCATACGTTGAGGGCGATGAAATATATTTGGAAAAAAAAAACATTTTCTGTATACCCTCCGGCAGCCGAATCAATCTTGTTTTTTACGGGCCCACAGCTCGTTAGACATGCGGCAGACATATCCTGCCCAGTCCTATTTAAATTGGGGAACCTTTTGAGCCACATCAAAGATTTGCGTTCAGGAATGCAGTGAATAATTATAATTATTATTTATTTATTCACAAAATCCACAGCTCTTTTATAAATCTTACTTAATGTACCTAGTGTATGAAGTGTCTTACTTAGATGTAGTGTCATTTTTTTTTACTGTCGTAACTACAAAAAAATACTCAAGTATCAACACGTTTTTCTCCTACTATGTCAGTAATACCACATTCAATATTTTTTTATTTGACCTCTGTTGTTCAGGTCGCGCTTTCGATAGACAGACTATATTTAAAGATATACTTTACATAATATAATCATCCTTTTTTCTTCTCATTGAAGCCGTAAATGACACGTTAGAAGAGAGATAGTAGCGGCAACAGCAAAGTAAATTCATAAATAGGAACTCTATCTTACATTTTTATTTTTATATTACTATTGTAATTGACTGAAATAGCCGTCTCTTAGCCGCCTATCTTCTTCTTCTTCTTGTCCTTATCCCATATTACTTGGGGCCGGCGCAACACGTTTATATGTCGTATAATATGTTCCGGCATTCTGTACAATCCGGTATTCCATACAATACGTAGGCAATGTATAAAATACCTAAAACGTGTAGGTAATATACATATGAAATATTATTTATTTTATACCTTCTATACAATACCGAATGTGCAACCAATGTATAAAGAAGATGTGAGCAGGAAAAGAGGTGACGTAATTTTAGGGTAGCCTGATAGTACAGATTAGGTAAGAAGGCTAAGGCAGAAGCAGAGCAGCTCAGCTCCAACTTTTATTTTCCGAGCCGGGAATTCATGAACATGAAGCTAGTTTTCCACTACTTAATTTCGTTGTACTATCAAATATTCTCAGCTAACACATAATCTTTTTATTCGTTGAAACTAGATTGGAACCGAACTCCGCCTCCGCTTCCGTTACTGCGAAGTTCCGCAAGACATTGTCTTCGCCCCCGCAAATTTTTTTGCAGAGTTTTATTTACATCGTAATCATATAACAATACCGCGCGAGCAGCGACGCTCGACGACGACTCAGCCGACCGGCCGCGTGTTGCGAGTGAAATGGTCAGTATATTACAAAGTACTCTGTGGAAATGGTCAAGAATCAGCGTCTGCGCGATGGTAACGCAGTCAAGGTGGGGGCGGTGCCTCAATTTGTAGATAAAGTTAGTACTTTAAAAAATATGACGTTATTTATTAAAAATATTTTAATTAATATTTTTTAATACATTAATAAAACTGCCGAAATATTTATTGTTCAGTACTTTGACAACATAATTATAACTCATTAACTGAATGTGATACGAAAATGTTTCGTATTCAGAAACTCCCAATTTAGTGAAAAAAAATATCATTGATTAATAAGTATATAAGTAGGTATGTGTATTTAAGTGTACTATGAATGAACGTGTTTAAGATTTTTGACTACGATAAACCAAAAATTACCATCTTTTTCACATCCAATTTCATCTCCGCCTCCGTTAACCTCCGCGTCCGCGGACGCGAAACTCCAACCCTAGTTGAAATGCATTATCACGACAAGATTATATGTTGCTTTTTAACAACAACTCTAGTACATTGGCGGTTGGTTATTTGTTGTTAGAACGGCAACAGAATTACATCATCAGTGAAAATTTCAACTGTCTAGCTATCACGGTTAAATAGCTACACAGCCTGGTGACAGACAGACGAACACCGAAGTCTTACCAATAGGGTCCCGTTTTTACCGTTAGGGTACAGAGCCCTAATAATTTCACGCGTTTATGAATAAGTTGATTCGAATCCAATGTACAATGCCCTCTCCAACCCTCCCCATTCGCTCGACAAACTATAAAAACACAGTGGCAGCGAGGTAACTTGCTACTATTCATTCGGTCCCCACAGAGGCGTCCGTCCGTGGAGGTCGCAACCTCTCCATGAGCGGTATCGCCACTCCGGCCAGCTCGTCCCACGAGGCCAGCCTACGACACGGGTCACACAGGCACTCCTCTACGTCGCCTTCCTCGAACCCCAGATCCTCGCCCGTGACGTCGCCGTCGTCAAGCTCGAGGCTGCCTTTACGAGGGAGACGCTTCGGATCCGCCGCGTAGCACGAAGGATCGCATTCCGATGCGTAGTTGTTGTTCTCCATGTCGAATGTTACCTGTGGGGTACATTTGTTCAATATTTGGCAGTTCTCAAGTGCCAAGCGTTGTCAATCAATTTCGTGCCTTATGCTGTGAAACTTGAATTGTCTTTTTGGCTTAGACGATCAATATGGGCCACAGAATAGAACATACAGTGTTCTGTGATACGGTCTTACGGTCTACCTGTATCCATTGTCATTAAACCATGAACTAGCTTGCTTGCTTGTTTATTTTTTTGTGGTGTAGTTAGTAACTAATTTTAATGATACTACATTATATTTGAAATATCTGTTATTTATTTATTGTGCACACCTACCGCAGTGTTGTCATTTTAACCCAAAGTTGACTGGTACAGAATGCCTCGTTGCATTCATTCCGCTTATGTACCACTATTGTACATGAAGATTAAATAAATCAATATAGGTAGCGGTCTACCTATATTGATTTATTTAATCTATTTGTGTAGCTGAGTGCAACACAACTACCTAGTGAAATAGTTCAAAAGAATTTCGATGCAATAGAGCAAGATCCCACAATCCCTGCAGACGATACTTGTTAGAACAGTAACAAAAATACCAATAACGGTAACCGTCAAAGTGAAATGAAACGAAATGGAATTAATGATTACAATTAACTACAAATTAACTAATAATATTAAATAATTAAATAACATTTTGACGCCTAGTTAGTAATCGTAGTAAGTCTAAGAACTGTTCGTCACATCAAGGAAGATAGGAACTAGTTTTACTTATTTGACCGAAATTAGAGAATAATTTAATAGGTAGTGAAAATGAAAGTTTGCTGGGACTTCGAAGGGTTTTAAACATCCTCCTTGATTTTCGAAAGATCCAGAGGCAAAAAATCACCCTTTACTCAAACTGACAGCTACCTGTTCCTAGTTCAAATAGTAAACAGGTATCCTATCACTCCACGACCCTTTCGTTACTCAGAAAATAAGTACCTCATATCTAAACACTCTTTAATCTTAGATTAGAAAGACGTATTCATTTAAGATTAAGTTTGATGGCAGATTAAAAAACAGATAAAATTATAGCTATTAACTTAGATAAGCGAATGAATGGACTCACATGATGTTTGACAAGACTTTGATCTCCGTTGCAACGATCTCCCATTTTAGCTGCTTCGCAGGCAGCAAACGCTGAATCATCATCTAAAACAATAAAAAAATTATAAAAAAAAAGAAATTACAAAAAAAAACAAAAATGACACTTTGACCCCGACGTGATTTGAACACGCAACCTTCTGATCTGGAGTCAGACGCGCTACCGTTGCGCCACGGAGTCGCTTGAAACTAGTTCCAAAATGGAGGAACACTTCACATAGATACAACAAGTTGGTAACTATCTCGTTGATAACATATTGATAGTTGATAGCGAAATAAATTATCTGCAATATACTTATAGATAGATACACAGTAACAGATGTGTATGTTTATTTGAAAAGTTCTGAAAACCTTAAAAAAAATATTAGTAGGTATACGTACGTATACCCATCAATTTGGTTGTAATTAAACCACATCATTTAACGGTATTTTTGTCTGTACAAAAATTTGAAAGGAGGTCAAGAGCAGAAATAAAACTGTGGGCACTGAGGAAAGAGGAAAAAGTTTTGTAAAACAATCTACATAATTATGTGTATCTACGTATGTTCAATACCTATGTTATAGAAATGTTTCTATTGTCATAGAAACTTGTTTCTACGCTTACAACAGCTGTAGATTATAATTGGTTTTGTGATTGTCTGTGGTTTTATTTGAATGAAGCTGTTTCGTTTCTCTACAATGTACGGTTTTAACAAACACTACTTACTACTACTTTTGTTTTATTTTTTATCGGTTAGTAGGTATACACCGTTAAATTTTGGTCGTTTTAATCCTGCGGAGGGTCGTTTCGGTGCATGAAATACTATCGATTTGTAAAGAGAAAATTAAAAAATAAAGAACTTTTTTTAAACTCGAATTAATTTACGCTTGTACGAAATTAATTTCTTTAAGAAAACGTCAGCTGAGCGAGGCCAATGAACTGTATGTAGTTAGTACACAACAACCGACAACTACCTACAAGGTCATTGACTCGTTTACTTAAAAAAAAAAAATTCGTATATGCGTAAGTATATCGACTTTTAGAAAAAAAGGACTTTATTTTTTAACATTTTCTTTACAAATCAATAGTAGGTATTTCATGAATCAATCGAGCCTCCGCTTAAAACGACTAAAATTTAACGGTGTATAGGTAGATTAGATTTCCTCCGTTATTTAGCTTTGTTTAGATAATGAACGTACCTAACCGCACTGAGGGAATCAATTAAGCCTTCTCTTAAAAATTAGAAATTGTTTTTTTTATAGATATTTTATTAATTGGTTAGTTCTTTAAATTTTCCCGCACTTGTAATCACTCCTGTAAGGTTGCGTTTACAAACAAGTAAACACAAAACACCCAGACCCTGAACTACGGTGCGGAATATATACCTATTTGTTCCTTTGTGGGAATCGAACCCGCAACACGCAATGAAGCAGCCAATTACTTAATAACTGCGCTAATCGTACTCTCAGAATATTTTACTTAATCTTTCAATATATAATTTATTTTCTGTATGCAATAGCTCAAATATTATTAAGAGCAGCCACCCCGAGGTACATTTTCATACAACCGCTCTTACGTGATTTATAATGATGTTATCACGCATTTTTGTCCTGATATTTCGAATACACAGATATCTTGTGGGTATTATTTAGGTTTTTATATAGAAATCAAAACATAAAATGTAAAACTAATCAAGTAAAGACTTCTGAAAATCTAAATTTTACGTGAACTTTTTACCTACGAACGAGTACCTACATTAATCATATATTAAGAAGTTGGTTAAAATATAAAGAGTCCTTGCACATTTAATCGAGATTAAAGGGTTTTAAAAACACGTATATTTCCTGTAGCAGGTTTTTTGAAATATTTTAATAAATCACGGAATTACCGAATGCCAACAGAGTTTTCAGGCGTTATCTGTCTTTTTTACGTTGGATTACGTTAGATGAAGCAACAAGCTTTTAAAACATGCTCGACGTTGACGATAGGCGAGTGGGGAAGGACCCTCTTAAGTAATATTAATCAAAATGTCATAAATTGTTATGAATAATCAAAATAAGATGAATCTGCATTTGAACTAATTCGGCTCGAATGACCACCCAGGCCCCGGACTGGTTATGAATGTCATGAATCAGCATCACTACTCCCCCAGGCCCCCGGAGAATAATGATGCTGCGATGAAGAGGAGATACCGCGTACCGCAGCATTGTGTGTTAGTGAAGGTTAAAAGTTGCATATAAATGAAGCTAATCAGCTCACCAATAAAGACAGCCAGCGCCTCAGACACTAGATGCGCGTTTACGGGCGAGAGAGGCGCGTTCTCGTGCGCATGCGCGTTCCAGAGCGCACGCGCGAGTAGAGGCGCGGGCGCAGCGTCGTGGCGCCGCGCGGCCGCCGCCAGCGCGCGCGCCGCCAGCGCCGCCGCCGCCGCGCACGAGCAGCCTGCGCCGCACACGTTCACCAGCAGCCCCGCGGCCGCGCACCGCACGCTGCACTCCTCTACACACAGAACACGTTTTTGGAAACTCACAACATGTTTTTGAAAAAACCTCTAGGCGCAAACTTAATTACTTTTCAATACACTTATTCGAACGAAAACCTGCTCTTATTCCAACCATTTTTAGGCACACAATTTACTGTTTTTCGCACTAGTGCAAAAATTGCTCATGCTCGCCCGCACCAACTTTATTACATTTATTAAAAAATACTCGAGTATCAAAATATTTTTCTCCTACTGTGACAGTAATATTTTTTTTTTATTTTACCATTTAATTTATTTTTTATTTTTCCTCATTTTCTCAGGTAACGCTTTCGTTACGGACTATACCAGCTATGTTTGTCATCGCAAATACATACTGTGTAAAGTGGTCGTTATAAAACTCACCGTGTTGTAGGAAAGGCTCGAGCCTGTCGAGCGCGCCCTCGAGCACGATGAGCTGCGCGGTGCGCGTAGCTCGAGAAACATTGCCGAGCGCGCGCACCGCCTCGCACGCCGCCGGGCCCGAGCCGCGCAGCCAGCGGCACGTCGCTACATAACAGAGTGACACCAGTTGAATCAGATGAGATTACAAAACAAGCTGCAAAGAGTCAGAGTCGAGCCCGCAGAGTTAAGGGGTCGAAGGGCTCGTAGCGTTGACGTAATACTGTCAGGGGCTAGCGTCACGTTTTCTTAATGAGGCCTCTGATTGTAGCCAACTGTCCACGGACCCGTATTCGTCATTATACGCTTGATGTAACGCCTGCTCACATACAAAACTATGAAACTCTGTCAACGAAGCGATTTCCTAAGCTTCGTAATGAATACTGTGTGAGGCGTAGCGCATGCTGGCGCTAGCGTAGCATTATCGTATCAAAATCTTCGTAGCACTGCTTCGGCTAGCGTAGCGTTGGCGTAGCAGAAGCTCCTGAGCTACATCTGTAAGACCCGAATCGAACTTTCTGCTTCTTTACAGATATACGGAACAGGGTGTAAAGTCCCACGAAACTCCGGTGAAAAGATAGGATCCTCTGACCAGACGGATGTTCTGTCTAGTCCACGCTATCGCCCGTATTTTATTTCAGTCTATTGTATTTGTTCTGATCGCGCGGAGTACTCTAATACCGCTGTACAGGTTTTCGCAGTTAAGTTCCAGTGACATAGATGTCGCTACATTTCTATCATTTTCTGTCACTTATAACCGTCATTGATACAAGCGAAAAAGAGCCGGAGTGCACTTGACAAGTCTGCATTTTGAAGTGTGCGCAGTAATTACGAGTACATGACTTGATTTCACCATCGCCTTTCTACCATTGATCAACCCAATGTACAACGAGTGTCCACCTTTACGTTGTACATCGAAGGGCTGGAAAAATGTACCTGCAGCGGTCTTTCTGTCCGATTATAATTCAGGTGTCTTCAAGGTTAGAGTGAAGCTGAATGGACTCTTTAACACACTAGTGCGATTCTCCATCAAGGTTGCATCATTACTTACCATCAGGTGGAACCGCAGTCAAGCACTAATTCATATCATTTAAAAAAAAAATCATGGCGTAGTTTTTTTTTATGGTAGGTAAAATCATCCAATGACAGATCCCGCCCTTGGGCGGAGTGGGAAGTAGTGTCAGACTCTTACTGACTAAAAACCTACCCCGTTCCTTCGTTGCCTATAGTGCCGGGGCTGAGCCTTCCTCTCAGAAAACGGCCCATGACATGATATGACATGTTATGTCAACACGTCATGGCGTAGTTGACGTATGAATACATTCCATAACCTACCTTTGCTTCTGTCTATTACCTTTGCAGATGTTGTCGATGGGCACGTGCAGTGGGTCGGGCGGGTCGGGCGGCTCGCGGTAGAACGTGAGGTTGTTGAGCGTGGCGAGCGCTGCTGTCGCCAGCTCTTCGGCTCGCTCTATCGTCGCTGTGTTCTCTTCTAACGACTTGTCCTGTAAGCAATATTGTTGGTTAAGAAATAACTTCATTGAGTAAAAGGGACAAGAGTCTCTAAAGGCCTGTGAACGCCAGATTTTTAAACGCGCCGTTGACGCGCGTTTTTAACGATACAGAAGCGATACGCACGCGCGACAGACGCAGCCTGTAGACCTTCTATAGGATAAAAGCGCGCCATTGACGCGAGTTTAAAAAACATGGAAAGAAAGAAAAAACTTTTTATTTGCCGGATAAAGGCGCACAGGCCCTAAGATTTAGTCTATGTCTATGGTTCTGGGGCCTTTCCATGACGTGCTAAAATGTCAGGCGTGCGAACGAGAAAGAGAGATGTAGCTATACACCCTATATAGCTCCATCCCTTTAACTGTTTAGTTTAACACTACAGGTCGTAAAATGGATCGCGTTAAGAGCTCATGGTAGGACCTCTGGCCTTATTAAAATGAAATTTTCGTTTTACCCGTTAACATTAGCGATCTAACCTACTTTCTTTATTCTGTGGATATAACTGACTAAGGGTGTTATTAATATCGTGCAGATGTAACCTCCGCAAATAATATTTTTCCACAATAATAATAATATTTCCAAAACTATCACACAACACCGTCTAGTCCCAAGCTAAGGAGAGCTTGTGTTATGGATACCAGACAGCTGATAAACATACGTATTTATTTCTAAATACATACATATTATAGAAAAATAACACCCAGACACAGAACAAATAATCGTGCAAACATTTGTCCTGGGTGAGAATCGAACCCACGACCTCCGGCATAGCAGTCAGGGCCACTAACCACTACACCAACAGGTCAGTCAAATGTCCTTTGCATACAATTATATTTATTGTTTATGCGTGCAATACGAACGCGTTTGCGTTTTGAAATTTTCTGCATACAGAGCAAATCCCCAAGCGTGATGAAAACCGCATGATATTAAAAACTAAGGAGGTTAGTAAAAAATCAGGACATGTCACCAAATCCCTGAAAATCAGAAATATCCGCACAAATCGGGACAGCTGGCAACACTAGATCCGTCCCACGTGTCCTGTGCGCTGAACGTAAGTTTTAACGTTAACGCGATCGAAACATCTACTGAATTTGTCATTCTGATTGGTTGAGACCTTGGAGCGGGCCAATCGGAGCGCCGAACGTTATAAACGTGTCCATCGTGTTTACATAAAACAAACTGGCACAGAGCTTATTTCGCTGCTGCAAGATTATTTAAAAGAGCCTTCGTGGCCCTGGAACTTAATTGGTAACTAGAGGAGCACCGATGAATTTTAATCAGTAACAGTGTGACTCTCGCTTCGGCCAAAGCGGGAGAAGATAATAATTTCACCTCAAAAGTCCTAAACTTACTGATACTATGTCTTACATATACGGTAGAGTATTACCGTATCGTGCACGATTTTCTCAGCGAGTTGCAGACAGGCTAGCAGAGCGTTCACAATCCGCCCGGCGTACAAGTCCGCCAGGCCTCGCCCCACGCGCTCTGCTAGACATAGATTGGCGAGTACGCGTACCGTCTGAAAAATATCGCAGAACATCAATACTAATAAAGAACGTAATAATCTTACTGTACTAATATAAAACTCTGTTCTCATGCTTTCCATCATATGAGGAGGCATAAAAATAGACTCTTAGTCACTTCAAAAACACTTACTTCAAATGAACCATTTACAGGCATTTTTCGAATTATTCAAAATGTCAGTCAATCAAAAAAGTGAAGTTAAGTTGTACGTTCCAAAGAGTAGATCTCTATGGCGAAGAACGTGCAAGAAACTCCATGGACACTCTTTTAAATCATCTTATGAGTTACAAAAATAAAAATCTTGGTTACATATTTCTTGTTGCTTCTTTTATGTGAGCACTATGTCGATAAAAATGAAAAAATTAAATAAAAAAATTGAAATTGACATAAGCCACTGGTAGCTAAGAAATTACCAGTCTCAACTGACGGCGTCCGTTCACGAGCATGACGCATGCATCAGCCCTCTTTAGCGCAACCGGCAGCTCAAAGGGGACAGAATGATAACACGTGCCACCATCAGCGAGCCATTTGAGTGAGCACGACAAACTCTCAACAACCATTGCTCGATTATAATAACGTGATTTCGTTTTTTTATTTACCTTGATAAGAACATCTTCGTTGGAACCGTCTGATCCGCTCAGGTCTGAACCTAAGAACAAAGAGCAGCAACAAAATAATTGAAGACAAAACATACTGATTAGTCTTTGATTCCGTGTAAGTTAAGGTTTCGGTACTCACCTACTAAATGTAAATCTGGATCTGACTCCACATCTATAGGGTCCTGTGGGTTTCTTTGACTGTACGATTCTAATATTGTGAGGAGCACATCTATCGCGCCGTCTTCATTGTATATCTGTTGTGAAGATAATGAATATTATTTTAAGACCAGGTATACAGCGAGTAGTGCCCCACGTGCGCCTCGAAGAGCCATCATCAGAATAAGTGACGGGATCTATTAGGGATCGGCTTTAGCAGACCCCGTCACTTATTCTGATTAAGCTGCCTCCTGCTAGGGCTGTGGCGGGATTGGTCCGAAAGAGTTATCACGGTCCTGGAACGCAAAGGCAGCTGAAGAAACATGAGTCAGTAAATCCAATAATCCCTCTCGATCCACCCAGACTATAGAAGTTATTATCATTCTAAAAAAAATACGTAGAAAAGAATTCTTGCAAAATTCGTTTTTTTTATTGTTGATAGATTTATGCTTGACCGCTATCTCACCTGATGGAAAGTTACGATGCGGTCAACGATAGAGTGCGCTTACCTAGAAGTAACCTATTCACTCTAGACTTAAAAAATTCCGGGTTGTAGCCATCAGGAAACACAGACTCCGGCAGGGAATTCCACTCCTTAGCTGTACGCACTATGAATGTGTTCCTAAAACGTTTTGTGCGTATATCCGGTGGGATATCCACCATGTGCTGGTGAAGCATCGCCGTACACCTGGTGGTCCGATGGTGGAACGGGCTAGGTGGAATTAGGCTATGCAATTCCGACGCACACTCCCCGAAATGCAACCGGTAGAAAACCGACAGCCTAGCAACTCAGCGTCTATGCTCAAGACTTTGAAGCCTCGACTCGACAAGTGCATCATTGCCAATGATCTTCCTGGCTCGCATCTCAATTTTCTCAAGCGCATCAAGATGGTATCGGGTAGATCCATTCCAAAGATGAGAGCAGTACCTACTCCATACACGACCGAACTTACGCTTGATAAAGTTTGAGCAGCTGTTCCGACGTGAAGTATTGTCTGACCTTTGCGAGGATTCCTAGCTTTTTTGCAGCCACTTGAGCTTTGCTTCGATGTATGGCCCAAAGTTAACAGTTGAAGTAATTGTTACACCAAGATAATCAAGATGGTCGGTTACCGGCACAGTTACACCTCGGAACGTTGAAGCAGGGCTGAATATTTTCCAAATAGTTGTATTGTAGAACTTGTATAATTATAATTTTATTTTGTGGTAATAAGTGACGATGACTATACTTGTAGATGCATCATTTCAAGAACACTTTAAAAAAGTTAAGCAAGCTTTGGATTTCATAGACTTCAGAGTTGGTTGGTTGGCTTCAAAATAAAGAACATTCTTCTTACGTCGTTCCTGACTCGTTCGTCGGCGGCCGCCATGTTGCCCAGCGTGTAGGCCAGGCGCACGGCGAGTGGCGCGCGCGGCGCGCACGCGGCCAGCGAGCGCACCAGCTGCCGCGCCGCGCCGTGCGCGCCGCACAGCCACGCGCAGCACTCCGCCGAGCCTGACACCACGCTGCGACATATTTAGCTGTTACATGTCTTATCTTCGAAGAGGTCACATCTAAAGAGATAAATAGCACAAAACTCACCTGAGACACCTAGCCACGTTAGTAAGCACATCTCGATCCGTATGCAATCCCAGCGCATTCACGAGCTCAGGCAGAGCCCCGCTGGCCAGGAACTCGTGCGCGAACTGATCCACCGCGCCCGCTAGACTGCGCAGTGCTCCTGTTACTTGGTACAGAGCGTGTGTGCTCTGCTCGTTCAGGGAGCGGGGAGCTTCCGCTTTCTGAAATAAGAAGGCTGATAAGTTAGTCAACAATTATCATCGTCATTTCAACCGAAAGACGTCCACTGTTGGAAATAGGCCTCCATAGAGTGTCGAAGCAATAAATGGTCCTGTGCGTCACAAATCCATCGGCTTCCTGGGTAAGCAGTAATCCTGGTTCTTGACTGGGTAAGCAGTAATGCAACCGTAGAATACTTACAGCGTTATTAAGTATCTTGAGATGTAGAGCGGCGAGGTGCGCGGCGCCGGCGCGGTGCGCGCGCGCTGCCAGGCGCGGCTCCAGCGCCAGCACGCGCAGCGCGGCGCAGCCGTACACGCAGCACGCGCTCTCCGACACCGGCTCCGCGCGCCCGCAGCCTTCTACCAGCAGCTCTAAGAACAAAATGTAATATTTTTTAAGGTTTTTGAAGTGGAAAATCATCCAATAAGATCTTCGGCTCTAGGGCGGAGAGGGAAGACGTGTCAGACTTTTACTGACTGAAACCCACTCCTAGTATCTTCCTTGTTTGGATTGTGTTCCAGGACCCTAGATTTTCCTTTCAGAAGCGAACCCAACTTCTCCCATTCCATGTGGAACTTCAGACCTTCTAAATAACCTGATTCCTTCAAGTGTCCTTTACGTTCCAGAGCCACGGTAACTGTTTCGAACAGTTCCGCAAACCCAGTAGGCATCGGTCCTACTGGACCCTGTCCATGTTACTGACATATCTTTAAGATGCGCATGGATCAAAACACGCTTTCGACTCGGACTTGGTCCATACCAAACGGCGAACTATCTACCCATTGCTCGCCATCCGTAAGCATTTAGACATTAAGCCTTCTAATTAAGGCGCTTCAGCGCGATGCGGGAGGAGTGTTAAAAACATCTAACAGCAAGCTAATCAAAGCTCTGGTGACACGCTACGGGGCTACGGCCCCACACCCAGCAGTCACCTCAAGCACCGTCTAATTTAAATTTGCCTTGACCGCTTCATCAGCTTGTTGAACTTACCCAACAAATTGGTGTTCCTAAAGAAGTGGTCGTTTTTATCATTTTTTGCAATTTTGAACACAAGCTTGCATGCTGCTGCCAAGTGCGCGCCGGTCACTCGCATCTAGAGACAAAGATAGAATTAGTTTACCAAACGTGTGGTGTTAGTATGCGGTTACGCAGTGTAGCTCAACTGTTTAAGAAACCGCGCTTATGTTCATCCAGGACCTTCATATTTTCAGTCATATACCCTTGGCGGAGTGGTTGTGCTCAAGGATCGTCTGGTAGTTTGGTTGCGGCTTTTGCGACAGTTCGCAATCTCTCTCTATTCATGGAACTGCATGTCCATTCAATGAGGGAACACTTCGAAGATGATTTAAAGTCGTCTGTCCATGTGGTAGGCGATCGACCATCCAGGATCTACCTACCCAGCAAATAAAACAAAACGAAATATTGGAAATAGTAACAAAAAAAATATGGTTTTGGTATCAGATCTGGGTTAATGTCAGGTTCTGGAAGATTTTATACTATTTTCATGACATGGTCGTCGCTTCTCCTCCCACCATGTCCATAACATTTGAGGCGCTTTCCGATAATTTTTTCAGTAGATGGTGCGATGCGAGCGAGCTTAGAGCTGCTCGAATATTATGTTCTTCATTGATTGCGCACCTTAACCTGATGGCTTACACCTATCCCGTTGGTATGCACTTCTTAATATCAATATAGTTATAAAATTTTGTATTATATTTTCTTCTAGAAAATACTAACCGTGAGCATAGCCCGCGCTACCGCCACAAGCACTCGTTCGTCATCGCTGTCGGCGTGCACATACAAGGAGCGCAGCAGCAAGTCGCGCAGACTGCCGCTCGGGGGCGACACCTGCACTGTCGCTATCACTGCGTCCAGGAGTAGCAGTATGCGTTGTGGATCGCGAGAACGCTGGGACAGAGCTTCTGATAGTTCCAGGGTTGTCATACTGTAGACAGATGGAGAGTTTGTAAAAGAACTTTTTATGTTAACAGCTTTGATACCCAGAAGACTAGTAATTAAAAAAAAATGATTTGATGAATTAATTAAAAGTTTTTGATTTGATAAAATTTTACACAAAAATTAATTCAGATGGCTTTAAATAAGATGCACATTTTTTTACGTGGGAAATCATCAAATGTCTTCTCCCAATCTGAGTGGAGCAAAGTTACTGCATTGCATTGTACCAGCCTTATAATGTTCCGACTGCTGGGACTCGGGCCTCCTCTCTAGGAGAGAGGGAATGGGCCGTAATCCACCACGCGGGCTCAATGCGGATTGGTGGATGTCACATGTCTTCGAATTTTTGGTTCTAGGACATGCCGGTTTCCTGACTAAAACTTATTGGCCCTTACTGGCGCCGTCCATCCTGCTGACCTCTCTTTGAGGCACGCGTAAAACACAACGCAGAATTTTGTCCCGGCATTGCACCTCCACGCGCCACTCGTGCGTGTGCCCAAGGACTACTACCTCGAAATCCCACGGTGATTAGCCAGCAAAGAGGCAAGAGGTATGTTCTAATAGTGCTATCGTTTTGTGATTAGCTTGTCTGATAAACCGACATAGGCCACTTCTATAGTAGCGAGGTCCGGTAGACTGGCCCTGCATTGGCCTCCGGACAATAACACCTCTACAGAATCTCCCGCTCAAAATAAGACTGCTGAAGCACTGCCCTTTATAACGGGCATAATAGACGTGGATAAAAGGCTGTCAGCCGCAAAGCTTGCCCAGCGGTCGCGGTGAGACCGCCGGGCAAGCGTTGCCACGCAGTGGATTCCTGTAGAAAGATGTGGCGGGATGATCTAGACGCATACAACGAGAACTGGTTTGAGACGGCGCAGGAGAAGACAATCTAGAAGGACTTGGAGAGACCTTTGCCCAGCTGAGGGACGGAGGGAAAGTAAAGCTAGATAAAAAAAAATATTTACTGCTCCAAGCTGTCTCCCGAAGTGTTGGGCAGCTGCACGGCGAGGTGTTTGACGTCGATATCGGAGCGACTGATGTTTGCTCCACCGCTTGCCGCGTCACAAGATGCCGCCTTATTTGAAGCAAACTGCTTGCGTTTCGTTGTCACCTCCGGAGTTAATGCTGCATAGACATGTAACCACATTTGTTTGATGACATTGACGGAAATCTATTGCAGATTGGTGAAACGTGGGTTTGGTAAACATGCCTTATAATTCTCTGGGAAATACAAGCGTTGAGTTTAGTGTCTTTATAAAACTAAAATAGTGTAGCGTGTCATGGTTTCAAACATGGACAAAGAAACTATTCTTTAATTTCTTTGTCCATGTTTTGTCCAGAAGATATTTTTTGTTTTATACCACATGTAACATAATAAACACACATTTAAAAAATAATATGTTCAGAATCGGTTATTAAATCGATTTCAGCTATTTAAAAATAGGTTATTTCTATTGAAGAATAATTTCAGGTTAAAAAATTACCTATTTTGATAAATCTTTATTGCGTTTACTTTAATAGCATTCTTGTGTGTGCGTACGTAGATATTAATAACGTTGCGCTGTCAACGTTATGCGTGGATTCCCAAATTACATTTACCTAGATTTCTTGTCAAAAACAGTACCTAAGTGCATTTAAGTAAAATTTCCGTTCGACTACTATGATTGAAGATTCATTTTCTAATTGGAGCGTACAAAAGTGTGCATTATTCCAGTTATGTTGTATAAAAAAACCCAAAATGCGATATTGGAATACGTTCTTACATTTAGTGTGATTTTCGGCGAGCATTGCACTGCCGAAGTAGTTACCCTCTACGTCGCCCAGCGGTCGCGTCACTGAGATCGCTTGCCCTAGGCTTGCTTCTGGTTTGGAATCTGAAAGCACAAGATCCTATAAATTCTATGATATATTCATACTAATCTATATATATAAAAGAAAGTCGTGTTAGTTATACTATTTATAATTCAAGAACGGCTGAACCGATTTTGCTGAAAATTGGTGGGAAGGTAGCTTAGCACCAGGAGAAGGACATAGGATAATTTTTATCCCGTGAAATAATAAAAAGAAACTAACTCCTGCTCATTTATTGGTAGAGTAGAGTAGGGTAGAGTAGGGTAGAGTAGGGTAGAGTAGAGTAGAGTAGAGTAGGGTAGAGTAGGGTAGAGTAGTGTAGAGTAGTGTAGAGTAGTGTAGAGTAGTGTAGAGTAGTGTAGAGTAGGGTAGAGTAGGGTAGCGTAGGGTAGAGTAGGGCGTAAGAGCGGGGGCGAAGCCGCGGGCAAAAGCTAGTATTATATATACGAGAGTAGCTGTCTGTCTTTCACATCTTCGTTTGTTTTTTGCGTAATGTCCGACTTCCATATAGGCACCTTTATAATACCCGCTGGAAGAAGAAACGATTGCTTGCTTTTATTTAACCGACTTTAAAAAAAGGAGGTTCTGTGTTCGGATGTATGTATTTTTTAAATTATTTTTTTGATCGAAAGGTTAAAAAACTTTAACCCTTAGACCGATTTATTTTTAATTTAAATTGATTATTTTTATATGGTTCCATACTCATATGGAAATACTTCCATGTCGGGGCAGCATTTGGTCCAAATCAGGTCAATGGGCTATCTGTCAAAAACAAAATTTTCTAAGTCATGTTTTTTTTTTTTTTCTGGCTTCGCAAAAGCATTAGCCAAAATAGTCATGTTTCACAAACCTTCAGGATGCACTTGGCCGGTAGTGTTCCGGCGATGCAGCGGCTTGCTGCGTCCGCTGAGGTGCGGCAGCTTCGTGAACCCGCCCCAGACCTCGCCCGGCGCGGCTGGTCGCGTTTCCTTGCGGAGCTGCACCGAATTAAGTATACTAAGGCCACGGACGCATACTTAGCTTCATAGACGCGTATTCGTCATTGTTCGCTTAGTGTTTGCTTGCTCGAAACTTTGGCGACAAAGCGGCAACGTCGCTCGTGCCGTCATTTTGTTACAGCTTCGTCAACAGAGTTTCATAGTTTTTTTTTTTATGTAAAGAAGCAGAAAGTTCGATTCGGGTCTTACAGATGTAGCTCAGCCCCCCTAGCCAAGTTACAATCGTTTAGTTATGCGTTAACGCTTTGAGTTGGCCACGCCCCCAATTCATTTGTTCGAACAAAGGAGATGGGGGCGTGGCCAACTTCAAGCGTTAACGCACAACTAAACGATTGTAACTTGTCTAGGGGGGCAGGAGCATCTGCTACGCCAACGCTACGCTGGCCGAAGCAGTGCTACGAAGATTTTGATACGATTATGCTACGCTAGCGCCAGCATGCGCTACGCCTCACACAGTATTCTTTACGAAGCTTACGAAACCGCTTCGTCGACAGAGTTTCATAGTTTTGTATGTGAGTTGTAAGCAGGCGTACATCAAGCATATAATGACGAATATGCGTCTATTATGCTCTCATTTTTTGATACTGACATCTATAGTACAGTGGTATCAAAACTTTTGATTGTTGTAAGCAAGATTGCTATGGATGTGGTTTTTAACGAAACCGGAGTCACCGTTAGAGGTTTTAAAGAGTTGAAACTGGAATTCTAGTTGGAGGCGAACGCTCAGTTGGAGGTGTGACAGAAGAGGTCTTTTTTGAAGGCCTAATAAAATAAATTACATAGTAGGTACTGAAAGAGTAATCTACGATAGAAAGCACAAAGGGGGAGTGTTCCCAGCGTAAAAGGCATAAAACTGTCTGTACATAATTACCCCTGCCTTCCTCGACAAATGGGCTATCCAAAACTAAAATATTTTTTTCAAGTGCCACCACTAATTAATTCCAGAGATAAGCGCGTTCAACCCAAAAAACGGACAAACTTTTTAGCTTTGTAATATTATGATAAGTACAAAATAATGATCTTTATCAGACGACTACGAAGGAAAAGTTGGCAAAGTTCTTTAATATAATATTTACCGCAGGTTTCCTCCTCGTGTTATGTGTGTCAGCGAGCACCTCGTTGAGCGTTTCCTCATCCATATGAGCGATGCGCGCGTCCATCGCTGACAGCGTATCCTCGCTGCTCTCCGACAGACTTAGGAACTTGAGGCTACGGCACAAAGTGTTATCATCATCACATGTTTTATGGTACAGCCCAGTTCAGATATTGATGGGGTGATACAGCAGTCACCACGGATGGCACTGTCTTATTAGTTGGATTTGAATCTGCGAGTTCAAATCCAGCCAGGCGCATTACTTTGTGTAACTTATTTCATCAACACAGTTCTCAAAACGGTGCAGGATGAGGGAACCGGCATGTTCTAGAGCCTACAATTCGAAGACATATGACATATTCTATCAATCGGCACTGGGCCCGCGTGGTGGACCACGGCCTATTCCCTCTCCTAAAGAGGAGATCTGAGCCCCAGCTGTAGGTAGTAACGTTATAAAGTTGCTTATGCTATTGTATGGTAAACCGGGATTTACAGAGATTTGATTACCCGTTAATTCAAAAGCTACAAAGTTACCCATTACCTTAAAATGGAGTTTATAACTATTGCCATGCCTGCGAGTGATACAGCACCGAGAATATAAGTGAAAAGCTCTTTACACGTTGTTTTTCCAGTTTAATTGTTTATTTACACACTAGGGTAAGTTGGAACTCAATCAAGTAATCTTATTCATAAGAGCTGGATGGTTCCTGCTCACTAGTCAGTAAAAATTCATAGGGGTGCAGGCATGCAACAAGTGCATGGTTTAGAGGTATAGTATGCCGAACAAGATGTAATGTCCCGCCGTTGAAAATGGAGGGACCCTACTGGGGTCCCGGCAACTGCCTGATAGTTGATTTCGAACTGTTGTATATTTCTGATTGCGCAGAGAATTCTGATACCGTGATATAATTCCTATATGGCGAAATAGATGTCGCTTTACATTATGTTATAAAATATCTACGTTACTTTATAGAAAGTACAAAAATCAAGTAAACTTAGACTTACTCATAAGAGCTGGGCGGTCTGGGCTCCTTCTTACTGGCGTCGGTATACAGCGAGCGCTGTGGCTCACGCGGCGTGTATGGCCGACGTGTGCGCAGCGGGCGTAGTCCGCCGCCAACGCCAGCGCCGCTTGATGTGCCGCTCATCTCTAAACAGGCAAAGGAAACTTCTATGTTAAGCATATAATAACGAATGCAATCCCCGAAGCACTTGCTGTTATTATACTCGTAGTTAACCTACAAGTTGCGAAAATAAACCAATATCAAATGTATATACATACCTATTAACTATTAGTTATTATACACGTAATCATACGATCCAAATGAACTTCAGAAATGTTCACTGATAGAGAAAATTTGAGTAGTCTGTCCACTGAATTGTAAAATGGTCTAAAATTTAATTGATTGATAAAGTATGGACAAAGTACCTACCTAACTAGTTAGAAACTGTAAAATAGTAACGAGTATAAAGTCGGGTTTCTTTGTTGAAAAGTTTTACGTCAAGGCCAAAGTAAACGAACTTTACGGTGTTTTGTTTTGAGGTTGGCATTGATCCAATGGCTTTCCTGCTCTAGGGTGGAGCAAGAGGGCGTGTCAGACTTTTACTGATTAAAACCGCAGTTGTATCCTGCAGTTACGCTTTGCGTTCTAGGACCATAATGGTTTCCTTTTCAGAAAATCCCCACAGCGGGCCACGGACCTGCTGGGCCCCGACGGTTTGCTGATATGTCTTTGAGGAGTGCGTAGAACACTACACGCTGTCGACGACTTAAGCTCGGTCCGGACGATTGCCGGAAGGCTGGACGGCAAAGTATCTATTACTCGTCGTTAGCAAGCCCGCGCCTACCGAATCCGACTTTACAGTATGTTATAACTTATTCTGAATTTCTGACTAGTGAGTCAGAATATTTTATTTAATGGTGTTTCCGTTCTGGGAAAAATACGACGTCACCGCTTCACCTGAATATATGAAATTCTATTGAAAAGATCGCGTGAATGCTTTTGGGCGCATAAAATTGTTGACGATCGTCGTTCAGCCCATGAAACATGAGGAAACCGGGACTTACTTGCTTTCATGCAATTTAAAAACAATAAATTTAATGTGAATCCAGTATTGTTTTTACCCGACCTGCCTCAAAAAGAGCTAATTTTTAAATGCTTCCCTGTTTTTAAGATTATATAGATTGCTTTATAACACGCAAATGTCAACAGAAATCTTCAAATCAAATCTTTTACTTTCCTTTCAATCGACATGCCCTTTCAATGTAGCAGGTAACAAAAACTATCTTAATTACTTCTCAATCATGTTATTAATAAACTATTAAAATACTAGCCTTCAACGGTAACATGCTGCGACAATGACCTTCTATTTGAGCAGCACTATGTTAAAGCTTTTGATTTAAAATCACCACTGTTATGTGAACTATTAATGTAAGAATGGCGTGCGAAGGAGCTCACCGTGGCAACGGAGTCAGAAACAGAATAACAAAGCGGAATGACCGCGTGACCTCGGCGATCAACCACCTTAAGAAACAACACTAGGAAAGTCCCAACTGTAAACATATACTTAGCTGTAGATATCAGTTCGTGAACTAAAACGAACAGTAAAACAATAAGCTTATGTAAAACTACGACACGTTTGTGAACTTATGAAAGTTGCGGTAAAGACATCGTTCTAGATTCTATAGAAGTTACATTTCTTCGAGTTTTTGTTGTAAGCTTCATAGAAAATTGAATAAGTTTAAGACGCCTTGACTTTGAGCTATATGGAGATGCAAAGACTGCTCTAATTTGTGAACGACCTTTAACTGCATGTCTTTTTTTGTGAGGTGAGAAATCATCCAATGACTTCTCCCGCTTTAGTGTGGATCGAGAGGGTGTGTCAGACTTTTACTGACTTAAACCACATCTGTGCTTTTCAGTCGCCCTTTATGTTCTGGGACCACGGATTTTCTTTTCAGTGATTTCCTCGTAGCCCGAGCGAGCACCGGCCCTGCTAGACGTCATTAGGTTAGGTTTTGCTGATCTCTCTGAGGCACGCGTGGAAGACTATGTGCCATCAATGAACCAGTTTCGGTTCCGGGCGTCTTCTGTAGCAGGACACCTGGAGCGTAAGGAAGTCCGACCCTGCACGCGTGCGGCCATCTCCTACTCCAGCTTTACTGCTTCGCAGTAGGAGTCGACCGATCCACGAAGACATACCGGTACTCCGTCCATGCACATCTCCACCGTCCCATCCAGACGATCCGCACAATGGCGACACAAGGGTGTTTCTTCCGCCTTAATCCTGAACAGGGACCTCTCAAACTTGCCATGTCCGGTGAGGATCTGTGTCATGCAATCGGTGTGCAAGCCATGACGCCTCTCCCGACTACTGTTCAAAGGGAGGACTTACCGCCAAGATTATGGCTTACCCAGAATTAATGGGCTTAAGAGTTCGAAAACCTTACTAGGTACTTAGCACTTACAAAAGTTAAACAAAAAAAGAATACTTTAACTCACAAATAAAGTTTCAATATCGTAAAAGAAAATGGTGTAAATCGACAGAATTGCGGGCGATATGTGAACGCTAAACTTTATTGAAAGCCATAAAGGCAATCTGCTTTATTATGACGTCAATCGTGGCGATGCGAAACTGTTTTCGTAAACGTATCGTGACTGTTCAACATTAGCTCACCTTGTGATCGACAAGGTGAGGGCACCGATGGTTGTCGCGCCAAATTAACTCGATCGATGTGCGAAAACGATAAACATTTGATGAATTCTACGATACCTAGCTACTGCATCGATTAAACGACTGGCGACTGGTTACCAGTAATTGCTTTATCTTTAATAGTTCTTTATTAAAAACTCTTTTTGAAGGAGAACAAGATTTGGATGTATGATTCAATTTTTGTATACATAAAATAACAGCAACATATCCTTAGTCTAAATAGAAAATAGTGTTCCAAATATAGTAAATAAACCTTTCAAATTTGATACCTAGAAGGGAAAACTGTCAAATAACAGAAAAAGGATGCCCACACTGAAATGTGACGTCGCCAACAGAGTTACGCGCGTACAAATGAGATGCCAGGATGTTCCGTGGCGCCTTCACTCTTTCTCATACCAATATTCTTAAGTACTAATTGCTATTTAATTTACTAACCAACAAATAACAGTAATAGGAAAAACATTTCCTATTACTGTTATTTGTTGTTTTGGTATAAAATATTGTACAAAAATAAATACTTGAAGCACCCAATTTGATAACTCTACTTTTACATAGCAGGATTGCGAAAAATGTTTTATCATCGCTCTTTGTGTGTTGATGTTATAAATAAAAGCGCGCAATTTGCACGTCACCTTTTTTATCGTTCACGGTAAGTAACCTGACTATCGAAGTTTACCATTAGACCAAAACATAGCACGTATGTACTCGTACGTATACTTATTTAGTTACTACTTTGAGCTTATCTTGAATAGCTAGAGTGATAGTGACCAGTCCTAAAGAGGTAGGTATAAGTCAAAAGACCATGATTTTGATCCGTTTCAGACCACCCAACTTGGATGAAGCTGCATTGCTGAATTGTTTTTTTTATCCTAGACATCATAGACATAAAGAGCGAACTGAACTACAGCATTATAAAATTGTCCGCTCTGGAGAAAAAATGGGCTACTGTGTGATTGTTTTTTTAGATTCTTTGTTATTATGTGCAGAAATCACACGCTCCTGCAAACCTGTAATGTAGCTCAATCAGAACTCTCAAAAATGACAACATCTGGAAGCATGATCTCCTCGTCCTCTCACATTTTCTTTCCGTACCACTTTATACCTGCTTAGGGTGGTCTCCATTCTACATGTCTAATACATGCTGGAAACCTATTTTGGCTGTCAGTTTTATGTGGCAGGTTCACCAAGCTTGTTATAAATGAAGAAGTTTATTTGAGTGCGGTGCCCCTGTTCAAAACATGAGCCACAAGTTAGAGTACCCTATGTGCCTGGACACCTGCACTATAAAGGATTTAATGAATACCACCGATGCTGCAGTTAATGTAGCCACCTACTTAGCCCGTTTGGGCCTAATGGTAAACTCGGTAAACTGTTTAGTTTAGCGAGTTTACCATCGATTCTAAAAGAAGAAGTTTATTCCTCTTACCACCGTATATGGCTGCACGTGCTTCACTGATGATCTCGGCAGAGGTCTTGCGCCGCAGTGGCGCGTAGAACGGAGCGCCTGCGCCGCGTCGCGCACCTCGCTCACTCATTATCTACCCTGGAACAATGGAAAGTTTGTTTATATTATTTTGAAGCACGTGATGGCCCAATGTATGGCAAAACCTGTCTCTCCCCTCCGTTCTATTCTCCTCATCCACCGCGTTCGTTACCCTATCAGGTGTTAAACTAAAAGTTTTTTTTTATTTATTTATTTGTATATGCTGTGGCTGTTGTATATCCTAGCCACAACCACAATTTAGCTAGAGGCCTGACCCACGTGTAGGTTGAAAATTATCCCTAGGGGATATTTTTTGAAATAACGTCACTATTTGATAGGGATAAAATTGAATTGAACATTTGTATGGACAGAGAAATAAAAACGATGTCAACAAAAAAATACCTAAATGGAAAAAAATGCTATAACATGATGTCGCAATAACAATCTTTGATTCACGGAATTACAGAACGTAACATTTTAAAAGGTACCACGAACATGACTCAACCCAAGTACCTTTTACTTGACACTTTCAAAAATAGCTCATAAAGTCCTAGGAACCTACCAATTACATAACTATTTTAAGCTAATGCACCTATATAAAAATATCTTGTAACAATTGTTTATATTTGGTAGTTCAATGGGACGTAGTCTATTTTAACCCTCCTCCCCCCCCCCCGCCTATTTGTTTCTTTGATAACTATGGCAGAATAAAGTTTGACGGGTCACCTAGTATTATATAACCTTTATGCTGACTCATTTTAATCGCAAAAAGCGTACCTACCATTGCAATTAAACAGAAACATATTAAACCTTTTATGATAAGAATTTATAATATAATTGAATTGTGTAAAAACTTATAACATTAGCTACCGATACTATTAAATACACGTAAAGCCTTGTGAAATGTAGGGCGATGTGAATAAATAATGCTTCGTTTGTGAATCTAGTCCATCGGGTAGTAACACGACAACCCACATATGAACCTTATTATATTAATTGGATTAACCGTAATGATACCCTATCTGTATGGCTTGGCAGTTTAGTCACCTGAAATCGTAAGAAACGAGCAACTACCTTGAATAGTGGTACAGCTTTCTTCACAGTTAAGGCTCCAAGCCAAAAGAATCAGGCTACGCGATTGTTACAAAAAGTCAGACCAAAAGAGTCGTCAATTTTTTTTCAGTTTCAAGAACCCTACTGATACTGCAATCAACGTGCCCATGGCAAAGAAATTTTATATTTGGATTTCTTGACGAATGAAGAGTAAAATCACTTCCTCAAAAAAGTAAGCGATTGCGTTTAATGTACACATGTACACCAAAGAAGTACCTAACATAACTTTACATAAACCTAAATCTATGAGTACAATAGCGGTCTTATCTCTGACCCTTGAATGGACTATAAAAACATACTAAAAAGTCTGTGGTACACTACGTAAAAGCAAAGACAATGGAACTACATATATTCATATTACATTTTATACAAGTAGATGCATACCTACATACATACATCTGTAATTGAGGAGAGATAGCGTCATTCCTAAGTCAGTGTCCCAGCAATAGGAAAACAACAGGCTAATAAGCAAGCATACTAGCTTTTGCCAGCGCCTTCGTCCGCGTGATAGTCGGTTTCTCCATACAAACTTCCAACCCCCGCTTTACCCCCTTGGGGGTTGCAGCCGCCGCTAGGATTCCGAACCCAATTTCAGCCACCATAGGCGCGGGCTTGCGGATGGTCCGAATGTCCGGTAACCGTCCAGACCGAGCCCAATTCGTCGACGGCGCGTTCTGTTCCCGCGCGCCTCAAGGAGTCAGCAAACTGTAGGGCCCAGCAGGGTTAAAGCCTACTCTCCTTGACCTTGGGTAAACGTGAAAGTGTACACCAGGGCCCTAATACAAAGGCAATGAAGAACGGGATGGGTTTTTTAACCAGTAAGAGTCTGAGACTATCTCTCGCCCCGTCCAAGGACGCGGAGATGTTATTGGATGATTTTTCCACTGCATAAAAAAAGTCTATAAGCCAAAACCAAAGACTCTATAAATAAATATTTAATTTACTTGTATTTTGTTTCATAAATTTATTTTTATCTAGCTCGCCGAACGTACAAGTAAATGGATTGTGAAATGCTATTTACAATTCGAATGTCGAGAAGAAAAGCGCTGCACGCTATTTGAAGGTAGATCTTGATACGAACCTTTTCGACTGTAGCTTTTTATTTAAGTTTGCATGCACTTTTACATTTTCTATTTTTTAAAATCTTAGACGAAAGGACCACAGTCAAAACCTTTTGGTACCGAAAGCGAATACAATAAGTAGGAACTCGAATACAATAAGTAAGGTTTTTTATTTTTTTACTTGGCTTAGGAGTCGACCAAACTAAATCCTAACTATGTACTACATACAGGTCACTACACCTAAAAATGTAACCAAGATTTATGTAACTCATAATGTGATTTAAAAAGAGTGTCCATGGAGTTTCTTGCACGTTATTCTCCATAGAGATCTACGCTTTGGAACATGCAATTTAGCTTCACTTTTTTTATGGACTAACCGACATTTAGACAATTCAAAAGTGCCTTTAAATAGTCTATTTGAAATAAACTATTCTGATTCTGACACTTACTAAACGTCCAAGTGCGCACTTAAAGATGTTTTTAAAAAAAAAATACTGAACTGTTTTTAAAGAACGTTACACCGTTGGAAAACCTGAAACTTCAGCTTTAAAATGGTATTATTATAATGAAAATTGCTTAAGTATTTTTTAAATAATTAATTTAATTGGACGCACAAGGAAATGTGCTCACTACGGTACCTACGAATTGGTGCACCAACTACCCCTATAAAAACCCCACGCAACAGTTTCAGCTTATTCGTCGCTTATCAAAAGTTGACTTGTACTCTTCTTCGCCAACATGATTAATTATTTTTGTGAAATTATAGATACAACTCCAGAAAAAGCCACTCAAGTGGTTGCTTTACTGCAACAGGGATAAGTCCTTTTGTCAGCGAAAAGTTGTTGCTCTACTCAATTTTAGCCAGTCTGCTCTATCAATAGCTTACAGGGGATTTCAAAAGACTAGTAGCTTCAATCGGAGACCAAGAGCAATCCTCTACCGGTTCAACTCGGAAATTTGTACATAAAATACCTGAAAAACGTTTCCTTAGGGTAGTTTTTTCGAAAAACCTTAAACATGTGCCAAGATTTTGCAGTGCACCATGGGGACAACAGGGTGTGAACTACTCTCAAGGGACCGAACAAAATATAAAAAAAAAACATAGTTACATGCGAGTTTGCGATGTTTTATATCTTCTCCTATAAGAGGAAGTCTGAGTCCCAGCAGTGGGAACATTATAAGGCTGATGCTATGCTATGCTTGCGATGTTTGTCCTTTTTTGTGTTGATATAGACTGGCCTATTAGCTAGGTAAGGTATTTTTTAAGAACTATAATTTTCCACTATAAAAACTTCTACGTATTCTATTACTTCGGAAAACACGTCACAATTTTCGAGGAAATGGGCTCACATAAACAGAACTCTTATAATACCTAAGTAATGTGAAAACACTATATTAAGGCGAACAGCCATTAATTTATTATACCTTACCTAAGTTAAAGTATAAGTAACAGCACGCAACTCCGATGAATAATTTGTGAAAATAACTTTTCGTGGAAAACTTGTCTTTAAGTTTTCCAAATGGTCTCAAACTCAAACTGTGAAATAATAGTTTACACAAAAAAAAATCTGTGATTGTTTTGCTATTTCCAACAATATTACACAATTATGTGTAAATGGGACAAAAATTAGGAATTTGTTAACAATCCTATACCATAATTATGTTGTTTTTTATTCTACAACTAAACACAATACCACTGTTGGAAAGCTATAACAAGGAAATTACTGTAATAAATATTAACAAATCAAAAAAAAAAGGAAAGGAAAAATACCTAAAAAAAATAAATGATTAACTAACCATAACAACTTACTAACATAAAGTAACATATTATACCATCTACATAGCAATATTTTTAGACGCAATTTAAAAAAACTAAACAATCACTCACCACTTTATAAACCAATGTACGCAAAAACAAAATTCGTATTCGTTGAACCTCGTAGCCGGCTACGCGGGCGGCGAACTACGCAAGCTACGATATACTGCTACGACGATGCTACGCTTCCCCGCGACTCCCAGTCCCAAACCACGAGTCGAACCGGCCGCGGCCCGTAGCAAAAGGGGCGAATGTAAGCTAATTTATGAATCGTCAGATAGTTGGTATCAGGTGTAGGTGTTCCGATTGTAGGCAATTAAGTACTCTATAAAATACTAACCGTCGATTTATGAGTTAAAAAATAGAAATTGGGTATTATTAACTCTGGCCTGAAACCGAAACCGACCGGTTTCATTTAAATAGAATCGAATAGAATAAAACTTTATTGTATACCAAGAAAGTTACATTATCAGTACTTAAACTTAAATCTATGGGTACAATGGTCTTATCGCTGAAAGCGATGTCTACCAGACAAAATAAAATAAAAAATGATAGTAGATACATTTTTGAGTGGGCAACAACGCCGAATGAAGCCTAGCAAACTCTTTGTTTTGGTGAGCGATCATAAAGTAACGCCTCAACCATAGGTGGAGCGACAGAAAACGTCAGATGTTTTTAGTGACTAAACCTGCCAGTGTATGCCTATTTCGTCAGAAGCCATTTATGTTCCAGGGCCATGTTAAGTCTTTCAAAAGATTCCGCATAGACCTGGCAAACACTGGCGAGAAGGTAACATATTGAGAAGAGTGAAAGATGCTATTTGACCTTCGCACAAGAATAAAAAAAAGAAAATGAGTTTTTTTTTACCAATACGTGAATATTATTTATTTATTTATTAGACACTTTATGCCCAAAAGTACAAAGGCGGACTTAATGCCTTAGGAATTTTCAACCAGTCAACCTTAGGGTGATGGAGAGACAAATAGTGGTAGGTTTGCACCTACCACTATTTGTGATAATTTTCTCTCTCTTTATTGCTAAAGAGAGAGAAAATTATCTATCTTCTTATATATCTATCTAACTATAATTCTATATATATAAAAGGAGAAACTGACTGACATATCAACGCACAGCAAAAAGTACTGGGACTAAAAGCGTGCAATTTTGCACGAGGTTTCCTTTTATTACGAAGACGAGCACTAAGAGAGGGTTTTTCCAAAATTCAACCCCTAAGGGGTTGAAACGGGGGTCCAAAGTTTGTATGGAGAAACCCTACTTTCATGCGGGCAAAGCCGTTGGCAGAAGCTAGTTTTATATATGATGAAGCTTAGAAAATTTCCAAAGCAAGTGCAGATTCAATACACCACTAAATTTTGATCGTTTTAATCCCATGGAGTGTCGATCCGGTACATGAAATACTATCGATTAGTAAAGATAAAATAAAAAATATGAAGCAGTACCTTGTAGGTAGTTGTCGGTGGTTGCGTACTAACTATCTACAGGTCATTGAACTCACCCAGCTGAAATTAATTTCGTACATGCGTAAATTAATTAGAGTTTAAAAAAAAGTAATTTATTTTTTAATTTCATCTTTACAAATCGATAGTATTCCATGTACCGAATCGACCCTCCGCGGGATTAAAACGATCAAAATTTAACGGTGTATATTCTTGAAAAAAGTATCAGCATAAATAGAAAACTTATGACAAACGCAGTGCGCTTGATGATGTTGCGAGGTTGTTTGAAAGGGTTGCCATGGTCCGGGAACACAAAAGGGAACTGAAGCAACACAGGGTTCGTTTTAGTCAATAAAAGTCTGACACACCCTCTATCTCCACCCTAGAGCGAGAGAAGTCCTTGACCATAAACCAACTTAAAGAGAGCATATTAGAAAAACTAACTACAATAAATTTTGTCTGTTGATTCGAAAAGAAGTAGCTATTATAATTCAATTATTATAATAGGCAACACTAAGAAGAGAGAATTTAGTAACTCCCTAGATAGAATACCTACCCTACGGAAGACGCAGCGTTGCAAGGACCTGGTGAGGGTCGCGAGAATTTGATGGATGCGAGACGCACAAAACCGGTCGTTATGGGAACACTTGGGGGAGGCCTATGTCCAACAGTGATCGTCTTTCGACTGAAATGATGATGATGAGAATTCTAAACTAAACGTGATCCACGTGGCCACGTTCAAGAGTTTAGATGGAAAATAACCTACGAATACTTATTAATTAATAAGACCGCCATTGTTTATCTTATCTGAGGCTTCTACAGTATTGATGATTTATTATTTTATTAAACCTTGAAGTCTAGAGGGTGTTAATGCCTGTTGAGTATTGTTGATATACTTATTATATTACCTCACTAGCTTCTGCCGGCCGATTCGCCCGCGTGAAATTTGGTTTCTGCATACAAACTTTCAACCCCCGTTTTACCCCCTTAGGGGTGGAGTTTCGTAAAATCCGTTCTTAGCAGACATCTGCACCTTATAAGGAACCTGCCTGTCAAATTTTAAGTTTATAGGTGTTATAGTTTTTTAGATTTGGTGATTAATAAGTGATTATTTAGCATGGCTGAGAGATATAATCTATAGAACTGACCCTGAATTCATTATCATCACTGTAGCCTTTTTCCAACTAGCTTTGAGTCAGCTTCCAGTCTAACCAGATAGGGCTTGATAACCTTCTTTAACCCAGTTACTGAGCAACACTATACCCCTTGGATAGACTGATGTTCAGACTTCCTGGCGTTTAGCTTTAATGACTATCAAAGATTTACGAATGACGATCGAGATGAACAGCTTTACGTACTTTCTGAAGTACAGGGTGTCAGAATGTGTGATACCCTATCAACCTAGATTTAAATGTATGGTATACACCGTTAAATTTTGGTCATTTTAATCCCGTGGAGGATCGATTCGGTACATGAAACACTATCGATTTATAAAGATAAAATTAAAAAATTAAGTACCTTTTTTTCTAAAACTCTTTTTAATATATGCATGTACGAAATTAAATTCTTTAAGTAAACGAGTCAATGACCTTGTAGAGAGTTGTCGGTCGTTGCATACTACCTACAGTTCATTGTCCTCGATCAGCTGACGTTTACTTAAAGAAATAAATTTCATACATGCGTAAATTAATTCAGAGTTTAAAGAAAAAGTGCTTTAATTTCATTTTTATCTTTACAAATCGATAGTATCATGTACCGAATCGACCCTACGCGGGATTAAAACGACCAAAATTTAACGGTGTTACATATCTACGACGGCAAAGTCGCCAGCTGAAGCTAGTAACTAAATAAATACCTATATGAATGAAAAAGTTCCTCGAGAATACGAATCTAAACCCACGTACAAAAGTTCCTCATAATTTATTCTAGCAGGTCGTTGGATATATGGCATATTATTTATTGGCTGTACATAAGTAATAAGTGGCTTACTACCGCTAGCCTCTGTCAACAGCATTACCGCCAAACATTTCATGACATGAAGTCACCTTTAATTTGTTTATAATCAAATGCGAGCAAATAAGCTAAACTCCAGACAAAAATGTAAGAATGAACTGTTGTAGGAGGGTAACCACCGCCGTTTCAATGATACGACGCCCCCAGGTTTCAGTGATCCGGACTTATAATAAAAGCACAAAAATTCTAATTAATAAGAGGCTCTAAAATCGTCAATTTACATTAATTTCAATTAATCAAAAAATCTCATTAATTGTCAATTAACATTACAATTTAGTGCTAGTTGGGCCTATTTTTTAATAAAAAAAATATTTTTTGGGCTTTGTCGTAACTGGGAAAACAAGTAGATTTTAAAAACACTTTTATACGTCAATTTTTGTCAATAGCCTATGTTACTCGGTACGATGTAAGAATTCTAACGATACCTCATACGTGTAAATCTATTCAGTCATTTAGAAGTTACGGTGGAATAAAGAAACTCACCTTCTAGAGAGGAGCCCTGAGTCCCAGCAGTAGGAATATTAAAAGGCTGATGATGATGATGATAAAAGAAACTCACATGCATACATGAAGCCTGAAAACATAACTTTCCTTTTTTGGAGCAGTCGTGTAAAAAGAGGGCTATTTTTAGGGTTTACAGAACCCTACATCCGTACCTCAAAAGGAAAAAACGGAACCCAGATAGGATGACTTCGTTGTCCGTCTGTCTGACAAGACCCTTTATCACGGGCACGCATGGAGTACCCCATTGCTAGGCAAAAGGTCTTTTTAAGTCCTTGAAGGAAGGATTTGCGCGCGCCACCTCTAACTAACCTTTACGAAATCCATCCAGCTCGTCCCGCCACCTCTTTCATTCACTACAAACACAATCATGCAAACTTAAAGTTTTATTAACGAATTATCACTTACCCAAAGACATATCAAGATCACTTCTTATTTTCATCGACATAAATATCACTTACATGCAGTAGACTTTATCGAATAAGCGATTTTTAAAAACAAAAATGAAAATTGATCTGTTTACAAATGCTCTGAAAATCGATCGGAAAACACAAAGTTTTCCAATGTGTTGCCAAGGTTACGGGATCAAAACATTTCCTTACTGGGCGCCAATCCGGTACCTACCTACCTGTGTATATGATATCCTGCAGGTAGCTCTCTATAAGCACCCGGTACTTAACCATCTATTTTATTATGACATTAATATTATATAAAGGCGAAACTTTATATTTATGTATTTTGTTAATTCTTCACGCTCAAAAGGTAGAACGGATTTACATGAAATTTGGTACAATGGTTCATGATGCATGATTTGGTACTAGATAAGTCCTGGAATAGCTCATTATAATACTTTTAATCCTGGGAGTATATTTCCTTGGGACAAATTTCTATTTTCACGTAAGTGACAGAAACTACGGGTTGTTAATAATATAGGTAAATTAATTCGAAAGTCTGTCGGTTTGTTACGTTTCCATATAAGGCCGGAGTGTTTCCTGATAGCTACAACTTCCAGTGCTATTGACTAAGAAAACAGCCTTGAGCGCAGCGCTGGCCCAGCGGCGAAATCCAAATAGGTACATTGGATTTGTATGTGATTTGAATGTACCTATTTGGATTTCGTCGCTGGGCCAGCGCTGCTCTTCGGTATAGTGTCAGGTCAATCTAGCTCTTCGGTCGTTTGCTAGATTCACAGTGGGTTTAGTGACAGACGTGTATAACTGTCCATAAAAAGTCTCGATCTCTTTCTGAAGCTCGGATTTGGCGGATATGACTCTGCCATCGTTGGTCTTCAGTTTCGTGAGCTGGCTTTGCCCAATAGACATATCCCGTGCAAACACTTTAGAGCCCTTATTCCGCTGAATCGCATCTTCAATCCTTGCGATATTAAAGCGGCGAAGGTCGCGTTTCAGAGATTTCGAGATCTGTCTATTGAGCTGTCGGTATTTGCACGAATCGTCTGAAGATTGCAGAATCATCTCACGCCTCTTCTTCATTAGCTCGGGTCGGATCAGAGAGCCTTTTGTCCTTATGTATACGGTGAGTCTTGAAAAACTTAGACCCGACCGTATGTACAGTTTCCACGAGCCCATCGTTAAATTCGTCCACGGAGCTTCCTAGGCACTCGAAACGATTGTGAAGTTCGAGCTGAAAGCTCTCGGGGTTTTGGATCTGAATCTGTGCTGGACGGAGCGTAGACTTCATCAGGCGAGACCTTTCAAGCTTAATATTAATATTCAATGTGCCTCTCACTATACGGTGATCACTTCCAGTTTTCACCGCGTTGATCACAGAGACATCATTGAATATTTGCTTTTTCGTCGACAAGATAAAGTCGATCTCATTTCTAGTTGCACCGTCAGGACTTTGCCAGGTCCACTTCCTATGCTCACGTTTCCTGAAAAAGGAGTTCATCATGTAGAGGCTCTCCTTCTCCATAAAACTAGCCAGTAGGTGTCCCCGGTGGTTCCGACGTCCAAATTTGCCCCACTCGCAGCTCGTCACCGCTTCGTTTGCCCAGTTTCGCATTAAAGTCCCCCATGACCACGATGAAGTGAGTCTTATAACCATGCATGGCTCTGGATACATCCTCATACATGGTCTCTACCTCCTCGTCGGGGTGTGTCGAGGTCGGGGCGTAAACCTGTATGACCTTCAACGAATATCTCTGAGTATAAGGTACGCCATCCTGGTCGACACACTCTCGATCTTCACCACATTGCTCACAAGGGACTTATGGACGAAAAACCCGACACCGCCCTGGGACTGCTGGTCACCCTCCCGGAAATAGAGCAGGTTACCGGATTTGAGAATTATCGTGGCCTCCCCCTGTCTTCGGACTTCAGATAATCCCACAATACTCCATCGTAACCTGCTCAATTCCTCCTCAAGTTCAGTGATCCTCTCGTCAAACCTCAATGTACGCGTGTTAAAGGTTGCCAGGTCTAGTCGTTTTATAAATGGGTAGCCGGATCCCATCCGGAGATTCTTCACACCCCTTGCCTCGCCGTGGCCTTGACCGCTACCGGAATTAAGAGTAGGCGGGCTGCCGGGCACTAGGGGCCATCTTTCTGTTGTGCTGTTCATATTTTGGGGGGGGGGGGTTGCCATAATCGCCACGCTTGGCAGGCGGGTTGGCGATCGCAGTGTGGTTATTAAAATGCACAGAGAATGCTGCTGCCCATTCTCTGGTATGTCCCGTAGTCTCCTCTTACGAAAGCCACGGGAAGAGATGGGATGGTGTTATTCTTTTACGTCCGGACACCATTCGGAACTCACAACATTTTATATTTATGGTAGATACAATTATCCAATGACAGATCCCGCCCTTGGGCAGAGCGGGAAATAGTCAGAAAATACTGAAAACCGACTTTTTTAGTAGTATTAAGCTGGAAAAGCACACCAATAATAAAACCGACATATCAACCAATTAAAAACACTTACATAAAAATAACCGACATATTTTATAGAATATGCTTTTTCTATGGGACGTGGGGTACATATAAAGGATATTCTACTCTTGATGAACGCTTGAATCTCGTATAAACCTAAGGTACTATTACCTAAGTGACATAATTTGATCAACGCGCATGAAACGGCTTCCAATACAACTAGTCATTCATTTAAAAACTACGAATACCTACTCCTAAAATTTTTAAGAACTTATAATCAATCACTATGCAGATTTCTAAATGGTTCATTATAATTATGGTTTACATAATTAATTACTTACTTATTACTTTTTCGGTCACATACTCGAAAACATAGTCACAGCATAAAATATCCAAAACCCCTTATTAATAATGGTTTCAATATTTTATTATTTTACTCTATAAATTTTAAACACCTTCAAATCATCACTTGCATTAGCAACGCGACGCCAGATTAGTGACAATTTGACAATTTCAAAAAATATATAATTACTTAGCCAGCCAGTACTGTAAATTATTAAACCAAGGAGATTTCTTAAAATTATACGCCTGTTAGTGTTGCATGCTTTTACCATTATATAGTCTTTGTTTTTTTAATATTTTATGTTAATACCATTATAGTGCGCGGCAAATAAATTTAACCCGCTGCTATGAGAGCTGAAAATTGGTTTGCACATTCAAGGTCGACCGCCATGATGGTCTAAAAACCTACCCCGTTCCTTCAACTTGTGTGCCGACGATTTTACCTACATCAAAATATGTAGTAAGTAATATAGGTACTCTATTTATTTCGTAACTATGTTTTAAATTGAAAGAGAAACGAAAAAAACCAATACTTACATTACGTTTCTGAACTATGGACTTTATTAATTACAAAGATAGAAATAATTGATAATCTTGAAGATATTTAAGGATTTCACGAAATAAATAAAAAATATTGAATCATTAAGGAATTTGGAGAAAAACCCTTTACACTTAAAACTAAGCTCTAGGAAGAATATCTTCACTACTGTGCTTTATATGTTCAATACGTTCAAAACCGGTCGAATTGATGTGATGAAAGATTTGACTCGGTCTGGTAGGACATCAATGTCTTCAACTGCAGCTAACATCGTAAAAGCAAAGAAAACAGTGACTGAGAATCCTCTTTAGAATTTGAAAGAATTAGTTACTGAACTTTCTGTGTCTCACTAGTCGACCCATATCGTTTGAAACAATCACATCTGTAAGAATCATGTCGCCGCCCCAGAAGACCTAAATTTTCTCTAAAAACTTAATCGCATATGAGCCGGGCTGACGTTTTGATTCCAGCCTTGAAAGAGCATACTTTGAGGATAATAAAAATCAACATTTTGTGTATTATTGACCTTTTCCCGTGACTTTTTTGATAGAATAGTAATATACCAATAAATAAATCTTTACTCGTTTTTGTATTGTATTAATTATTATAGCTATTCAGTATTGTTCTACTGCTGTGCAAAAGCCATCCACTCTTTCTGATGGTCTCAGTCCCTTACTTACATTCCATTTCTTAAGAAAGACATCCATGTCGATTGGCAAACCTTGAGTTTAAACTTCTGGATGTTAGTCAAAGACTAAGTCTGTGTACACCATAGATCAAATGATGAGATTACACATGTCCATAAGCTTACGCTTTAGTGATATGGGCAAAGTGCCCTTAAATAGTTCCTTCATGGACTAGTAAATTTTTTAGGTATTTTCTGTTCGACACGTTATTTCTTTGTCTTACCTGGCCCAGAAAGAGACTACTTGGCCCAAGTAGACAATAATATATTCTAAGACGTATTGTATATTCTGTCCGCCTACGTGTACGTTCCTTTTGGAGCTGCTGGTTATGATTTCATTATATGATTATATCTTCAACATGTTTATATTTAGTCCAGCCAGCATTTGCTCTAGTCCTGTGGCTGTAGGAGAGAACAGGACAATATTATCAGAGAAACGCAAATTAGTTAATTTCGCTTCGCCGATGACAATGCCCTTCTCTTTCCATTCGACTGCTAATGTCTGAAAGAATTGGTGAATAACTTTGGGGACAACGGGACGCCTTGTTTGACTCCCTTAAGAGTTTTAAAAATAGGATCTAATATCTCTAATTTGGTGGAAGTATGTGTGGATTTTTTGTAAGGGAATTGAATATTGCTGACTGTGTGATGCTGTTAAAAGCGTATTGGTTGAGTATATTTTTTTCTGAATATTTTGTGTTCTTCAAATTAGGAATATACGAGTAGTTCGTTAAAAAAAAAATACGATTGTCGCAAATACAAAAAAATACTCAAGTATCAATTTTTTTTTCTCCTAGTATGACAGTAATACCATATTCAATGTTTTTTAATTTGACCTCCTTTTCTCAGGTCGCGCTTTCGTTAGACAAACTCTAATTTATAAGATTTTAAATATACACCACTATTTTTTAATTATGACAAAAACTTAAAGGGATTATTACAAAAGGTCTTGTTATTATTTAAGTAAAGTCTCAATGCATAATATTATGAATATTATGCATTGAGACTAACACTTGCGAACAACAAAACTATGAGCGTTTGTTTATATCCCAAAATCTCACTCGATTTATGGAAACATTGTACAAGTTATAAATAAAACCCGTTCCAACTTGTGTTCTAATAAGCCACAGAGCATGTGATGTACATATGCAAGAAATAGCTACAGCAGGGCTATTGGCTAACTTTTTCAAAACAGTTTACAACTGTCATTTGATGTACACTAAACTTTGTTGTCAACTAACAATTTCATATCTTTGGTATTACGTATGACATAAATTGGCTAACAAACTGCAGAGGATAAGAGGTGGCAAAAAAAAATAACGGTGCATATTGTCCCGGCACTAGTTTTTATCGACTATTGTACAGCTAAGTTAAATATCGTATCTTCAGCTTGAAGCTCACAATCATAATTTTAAAAGTATCGATTCAATAACATCTGCCAAAACCTGTTACGGTGGATATCAAAGGCACCGGTGGATAATGACGTCATATCAGTTGGTCACTAAAGATAGGCAATACGAAATTAGTTGTTTGACAGTTATACGATGTACATTCTAGCAAGTGATCTTCACTGTGAGCTGTCAACAGAGTTACGCAATAGCCCCGCTGATCTGAAATCCAACCAGAGTTTTTGGCGGGAGTTTTAGCACTGAACTTAACCGAAACGGTTAAGCTCAATGCTCGTTATAAAATATATTGTGAATTTGTAATGCCTGGTTTACACGTGGGCCCAGCCTCGGCCAATCGCCATTGTATAAACGGGGTTTCCCCGATTACACAATGGCTACACAATAGCGATTGGCCGATGCTGGGCCAACGTGTAAACCAGGCATAATGTAAAATTAGTGTACAATGCGTTCCAAATAAGAATAGGATCGATCGATTGCCATGTTGTGACGTCACGTCATACTGTCAAATTGAATAAATAGTTGGATGACAATAATTAAAGTTTAATTTATTTACGAATCGTGAACGAAAAAAGTTTAATCAGAATCCAGTTCTTCAATTTTGCTCATCTCTGAGATCTTTAATTTTGCCCAATTTACAGTATGACCTTCATAAGACAACCTTTGACGACGACTCAGGTTTTTATTTATATTTTCCTTTTATTCATAATGAAAAGTAGTGTTTAAGACTTATTTGGTCCCTCAAACTATTAGAGACCTCGCTACGTTCGGACGCCAAACTCCTCGGGACTAAATAAATCACTTTCACCCCTACTAGGGTAACAATTTATAGACGCCAGCACATCAACTTACCTCAATCTTCAAGTCAAGTCAAATTTCTTTAATAGATTTTCAACCTTATCACAAAGCGGAAGGTTAATGTTCGATTGGTAAAATTTGACAGATTGGGGTAGATTGACGAGCTGGCGTCTATACTATTATTATAAATACTGGTTAGGTACCTCAAACAAGTTCGCTGAGAAGGCCAACTCGATATATTTTCCGCCAAACACTGCAAAATCATTATAATAAGTTACATCCGCATTCTAATGTAACTCAAAGAGACTACATCGATAAATTTTGATCGTCACCTTTTGAATACCATAATTAGAGACACAATAGAAAGACAATAGGTGTGCGAACACCTCTTGGGGCTTGACAGTTTAATCCCGTGGAGAGTCGATTCGGTTTATGAAACGCTATCGATTAGTAAAGATAAAATATACTACTTTTTTTTCTAAAACTCGAATTAATATACACTTGTACGAAATTAATTTCTTTAAGTAAACGTCAGCTGGGTGAGTTCAATAACCTCTAGGTACTTGGTACGCAACGACCGACAACTACCTACAAGGTCATTGATTCGTTTATTAAAAGAAACTGATTTCGTACATTCGTATATTGGAGTTTTAGAAAAAAAGTACTTTTTTTTACAAATCGATAGTATTTCAAGTACCGAATCAACCTTTCGCGGGATTAAAACGACTAAAATTTAACGGTTTATACTTTTTATTTTAGACTGCTGGCTAAATGCACAAACCGTGCGAAAAAGAATCACATTTATCAACTTCAATATTGACATTCACGGTCAAAATTGAAGTTGACAATCTCGACAACTCAACTCGATCCTTATCCATGTTCACAGTCAAATCAAGGATCTTCTAACCCAAGGATTTGTTATAGGATATCCAATAAGGCCCTCGGTGCCCAGTTCTGCCCTAAACGTAGTGCTTACATTCTCAGTACTACTCAGTCACGGGCCTATTACACCACTCGATAGTAATAACTACCTACAGTTCATTGACCTCGCTCAGCTGACGTTTACTTAAAGACATTAATTTCGTACATGCGTAAATTAATTCGAGTTTAAAAAAAAAGTTCATTTTTTAATTATTTTTTTTATTGCACAACTATCACACAACACCGTCTAGTCCCAAGCTAAGCAAAGCTTATGGGTACCAGGCAGCTGATATACATACCTACTTATATATTTCTAAATACATACAGATTATAGATAAATAACACCCAGACACAGAACAAATGATTGTGCTCATCACATAAACATTTGTCCTGGGTGGGAATCGAACCCACGACCTCCGGCATAGCAGTCAGGGCCACTAACCATTAGACCAACAGGCCAGTCTTTACAAATCGATAGTGTTTCATGTACCGAATCGACCCTCCACGGGATTAAAACGACTAAAATTTAACGGTGTATATCCGTTTGCGTTTAAAACCAAAACCACCCATGTCTATACTATGATTTTTTATTAGATGAAGTAAAGTGACAGCTATAACAATGGTTGTTTGACAGTTGGGCATTGTTATTTGACAGTTGGGCATTTTCCACTGCCTTGCGTTTTTGGTTTTGAACGAAAACGGATATATATCCGATTTTTGATTTTGAAATCGATTTCAATATCCTATTTTAGATATCCGATTCCTGTAGCACTTAATTTCACCAATTCGCTCCTTACAATACACGGCATATAAGTTGAACCAAAATGGCGATCGAGCTTGAATGCGCTTTAAGTAACTGATTTTCGAAGTGGACGGTTGCGCGTAGCCATAGCAACGACGGCCATTTTTGGTTCAACTTACTTGTCGCGTAGTAGGTATACTTTTTTGATTTACATTACTAATCAATCAACATAAAGTCTGAACCAAAAAATTAGATATTATACTCTAGATTAAAATCAAAATAAATCAACGCATAATCACTCAAAACTAGTTTTTACATTACCTCAAAATAAGGGTGACATTGATCGCATAATGTGCAATAGATTTTGGTGAATCCAAATTGACCAAAAATCTGAATATCATAAAACGATTTGTGTGGAAATCCAAACGCAAACTTCAAAAATCCAAATCGTACAAAAATCCAAATCGTATCTGAATATTAGAAAACTACAAAAATCCAAATCGTATGGATATCCAAACACAATCTGACCGATGCGATATGAAATTCGCCTCCTCTCTTTCTAACTAAGCGGAACGTTGTGGAAATAAAAAGGACAGGGCGAATATATCGCGATTTCGGCTAGATTTCAAATTTTAGTTTTGTGTTTGGTTTGGATTTCTTGAAATATGATTTTCAAGTTTGTGATATCGATACGTATCGATTTGTGACTGGTATCAGATTTTGAATACGATTTGATATATCGGACGCATATCTACTTTACTTCGTCTAATTAAAAATCATAGTATAGTCGTCAGTACGATTGGATACGATTTAGGATTCAATGTAGGATAGTGTGATCACTCGCTATCAACTTTGCTTCCTAACTGATCCTAAATTAGTTTCCTAAAAATCGGAAAGTGTAATAAGCCATAAAGAACCGTTTTGAATGAAACACCCAGTACTATTTTAGTGAGCGCGCTTACAGCGCTGACAGCGTAACTCGGAACGCGCTTTGTGCATTACAGTATCTCTCTGTAATCTGTGGTGCATTACAACCTTTGACAATAACGACTGCATCGAGTGCATCGTTTAAAACGTGTTTATCAGTGTTTATTTTTTAGCAATCTAACGATTGTTCTAGATTTCTTTTAAAAATGGATATGCTTTCTAAAACTATTATATTTTACGATTTATGTAGACTTTGTCTTGAAAATCCTGGTGTGGATGATATGTTTATTAAACCAGATCTAGTTCATGATGTGTTTCTCTGTACAGGTGTTATAGTAAGCTTTTAATTTATAATTTATTCACAAAATAACTGTAAATCGTCTTACAACTAGTTTTTAAATAATAAATTGTGGTCTACCAGGTTGCCAATGGAGATAACTTGCCCCGGAAAATATGCTCTAAATGCTTGGAAATAGTTGTAAACGCAAAACAGTTGCGAGTGCTAGCAACAGCAAATGATAGTAATATGAAATCCCTGTTTGATGATAATGAAACATTTACAATAGGGTTCAATAGCAAAAATCAGGTACTTACCTATCCTAAATATTTTTTTAAATAACTTAAGTGCAGTAATTCTGCCATAGAATAAAATACCATATGTTTAAAAATCACCACAATTTCAGAGCCAGACAGAAGGTGGCACAATTTCAAGAAAGAGTAGCACAGACTCCGACAAAACTGTTAAACTGGAGATTGTGGAGCATTTTGATAGTCTTGTCGAAGAAGAGCAAGAAAGTCAATCAAAGAAAAGGAAGAAATCAGATTCTTCAGAACATGTAAGTACTTTATTACACTAATCCTAGACAATACCTACCTAGGCGTACATAGGTAGACTTAATGCACCAAGGCATTCTCTACCAGTCAAACTTTTCAAATAAGACATGATAGAAAGTTTTGTCAGGGTGTGTTGGCTAGAAAATTTGTGCAAGCACACATATATTAGATATACAAAGGCACAAGCAAATAAAAGAGTAAATGAATGGAACATTCTATGATTGTATCACAGATGTAGCTTATGTACTTAGCAAAAACTTTGCTAAGAAACGTAAACCAAATACCAAGGAGGTGAAGAAATTTCATTATGTAAAAAATCATCAAACAAGCCTAAAACAATGTTAGATCAATCCACTGGCTTAATCCAGGATTCAAACAGCACAACAACAACAGTTAAAAAGACTGCATGTCCCCAATGACCTGACATAAGAGGGGAAACAAACTAAAGAGGCTAGATTCCAATCGCCAATAGCCATCCACCCACTTGCTTATAGTCAATAGACAGATCACAGGCAAAATACAGAAAAAAAAATGGTAACTCTTACAAATAATCTGTATTCCAGGCAGGGAATAGTTCAGTCTACTGCAAATCACAGATCTATGGTTATTTTTAGCGTTCCATACCAAAAGGGTAAAACGGTACCCTATTGCTAAGACTCCCCTGTCAGTCTATCACCAGACTGTAGGATGATGTACTTCTGATGCCGCTATAACAAAAACAATGCTAAAAATAAACATGATTCTTTATGGATGTTACGGAACTTGTTTTAATGTACAGGCGGTTTTTTTAACATGAAGTTTAAAAAAAACGCCCAAGTGTGAGTATAAGCTAAGTATAATTAACAACTTTGTGGCAAGCTGTTCTAATTATGTGAAGCCTTTTCAGAAATGACTTTCAAAGATTCAAGTGAAATATTAGCTATCCTGTAAGATTATTATTTACTAGTTCTATGCCACAGGTGCAATATTTGTCCAAAATCCATGACTAGGTATCTATATGAGTTACATGTATTTCAATTGTATATATTTATTTATCGAGTACTGCGACATTACAATACGTTTAACATACAAAGGTGGTCTGATGTATATAACAATAACAGTGTACATAACATTTGGCTTTGTGATTATTTAACAAAATACTTATATTTTTTATGGAAATCTGGTGTCAATTTTAACCTTTTTAATATCTTAATTAGAGACACAATAGAAAGACGATAGGTGTGCGGTGTCCTCTTGGGGCTTCAGAGTTTTGTGAAGTCTTGTTCAGTTCATGCCAATTCTGAATATTAGTGACAAAATTCATAAATATTTTGTTTGCTAGCTTGCAACTATTTAGTTTCTCATTCATTTCAGAACAAATCTGCAGAAGAGAAGAAGATAGCAGTTAGAAAGGACCTGTTTGATTCCTCTGGAGCTGTGGTAAGTGTATCACAATAATAAACTCTGGAATGTGCTTCCCCTTGATATCAAAAAAGCTGAAAGTAAATTTTCGTTCAAGCGTAAAATTCGGAACTACTACTTACTTGAAGTCTTTTCAACTTTAGTTTCAGTCTTCGTCATAATAATTGTCATTTTTTAAGTTCTCCTAATTATATTTATTTGATATTTATCATAGTATTTATTAATTTATAATATTAGCATATATACGTATTTTATTATTTTAAGTAACTTAGTTCATACTAATTCTTTACAAGATGCTCTGTTATCTCTGTTATTTATTTATTGTGCACACCTACCACAGTGTTGTCTTTTTTAACCCAAAAGTTGACTGTTAGAGAATGCCATGTTGCATTAAGTCCGCCTATGTACCAGTTTAAATAAATAAATAAATATGGACTAAAGGCCAATTTAGACGGTGCGAGTTTCTCGTCTCGAAAATACGTTTCTAGCGAGAGGTACGTCTCCCTCGTCCACTCTGAGAAAAGAAAAATAATATTGACGTCAAACGAATGTAAAAACTACATTAAATTTATTTTATTGCAGACTTCGTCTACAAAAGATGCCGCCACATCTGTAAAGCAGAATTTGAAAGTTAAAATAAAAAGAATTAAAACAGACACTGGTGACTCTTTTCATTATGTGTGCGACGTAAGTATATTACAGTTATTGTTTTATTAAAATTTTACTCTTTACACGTGGTCCTTCTTGCTTAGTCCTTGTTTACGGAGACGCGGCGCGTTGGGCGGTCGTCGTACATTGGCAGTTTGTTTGCGCGTGCGATGACGCGGCCCGCTGCTGCAATGTACGACGAACGCCCTACGCGCCGCGCAACACGCCGCGTCTCCGTAAATAAGCACTTAGGTTAAAAGGGGCGAAATCGCGAAAAATAGATAGCTAGTGTAACATACTCGTATAATACCAGTACTTAGTAAGAATAGCTCATTGGTAATAAAAAAGCTCAAATTTGATTGTGACTTCCGTTTCCCCGGTAGTTATAAATAGAAATCTACTTTTTTAAAATGTTTTCTTTCTCATACTTCGTTGTTTCAATGCTTGTCTAACGTCTTCCCACATGGCCTTTTAATATTCCCGGTGTTTCAAAGGTCTTCAAGTCGTTCTAACCAAGGTTTTTTTAGGTATAACTCGGCGAAGACGCCGCTTTCTGATTATCACTTCGTCACGACTCAGGCTCATCTGCTTTTGTCCATGTCCATGGGTGGGGTCGGGTCTTTGTAGCATTTTGGACTCGTATTTATATTTCCTTGACTTGTCTATTTGTTAAATGTTAAAAGACACAAAATTGGCCTCAATACATAATTATACTCATCGAAATACTGCAACATTTGCCCGTCTACCTTCGACTTATCTATATATAAGAAAGTCGTGTTAGTTACACTATTTATAACTCAATAACGGCTGACGATTTGGCTGAAAATTAGTGGGAAGGTAGCTTAGAACCTGGAGACAGACATAGAATAATAAAAAAACAAATCCAAAACCTGTTCATTTATTAATATAGGATAGAGTAAAAGCTAAAAAGCTAGTTAAATAAAAATTAATGTTTAATTATATATTCCAGGTATGTCAAAAGAAGTTCAATGCATGGAAGAAGTTTTATTTGCATCAAAAAACACACAATAGGAATATAATGTGTCCTCTAGACGTTTGCGGGAAGAAGTTTGCGACTAAAGGAGATCTGGAGAAGCATATGCGAACACATACTGGGGAGCGGCCCTTCCACTGTGACCTCTGTGACAAACGGTTCGCACAACGAGGCTCGCTCAAGTCACACAAGCTAACTGTCCATTCAAAAACTGTAACCCCTGAAAAAGGTTAAACTTGAATAGTTTTTCTATTTAAAAACATTGTATTTTGAATCTAAAGTCCATGACAAAAAGTCTAAAGTTTCACTATCTGATTAAGTCACTTATTCAAGTTGATCCTTAAAAGAGAGGTACAGCTCTTAAAGAGACAAGGAACAGTCGGCGGCAGGAGACATGGCAAGGATTTGGCGTGGTGGTATTAGGTGTTACAAGGATTTGGCTTGGTGGTATTAGGCGTTACAAATCATCATCTTCCTGCCCTTATCCCGTTTTATTTACAAATAAAATATGTAAATGTTCTGAAATTTACTATACAATGAAAGTAGTTTTAGTTGTTATTAGGTTTCATAGGTGTAACACTAAAGGAAATGTAATTTTTAACCAACTTCAAAAACCGAGGAGGTTATATGTTCAGAATAGTGATGTAACAAATGTTACATTTCTCATATTCGCGAATGCTAATGCGAATATTCAAATTCAGTACTCGCGAATGCGAATATTGACTTCCAAAGTGCGCCCACAATGTCATAAAGGTTTGACATTTCGTGTCAGCCATGTTTAAACTGAACATAGCAGAGTCGTTACAGACTGATTGAAGAAGCTAGTCACATTAATTTTATTCGAATTTTTTTTATGATTTGAGTTTACTTAGATTGTAGGTATTTGTTAAATTTAAGTGTTAAAAACATAACTAACATTAACGAGTTATTTCACTCCGAAAATGTGAAATGCTAGTCATGTGATAAAAAAAATAAAAGTAAATATAAAATTTTAATATCATATCAGTTCTAATTGTCATTCTATATCCATTCAATCTATATATTATTTCCTTTTTGTTTGTAAAAAAACTTTCGCATGTTTCTTGTGAATACGAATGCGAATGCAAAATTTCAAAAAATGTGCGAATATTCGCAAATGAGAATGCAAATATCACTAGTTCGGAAGCCTAGGTTATTTAAAATTCTGCGCAGATTGCGCTCAGAGCCATTCAAATTCATATTTATTTATTAAACACTTTGTGCCTTTGGAGAGACAAATATCTTTTAAATTTTTTCAAAGCTTTTGTGTTATGGGCAGCTCTTTATTCGTTATGTGATAATAATTATGCACACAGGTTCTTAGCACAGACTGGTCAAAAGTATCGAGCTCTGTGATTGGTATTTTTCTTTTGCTTTTTTTCTTTGTTGTCCTTAATACAGTAATCAGTTCAAAACTTGCTCCCCTTGACAATACGTTTTCACATCATGAACCAATTTTCTGGTTTGTCTGCGTAAAATTGCATAGGATCGTAGCAATATGATTAAAAAAAGCCAAACGACCAAAACAATTCAACAAAACAATAATAAAAACTCAACAAAACAATAATTCGAACTCGTAACAAAGGGTACAACTTTACTTTTGGGGCAAACGGGCTAACCAACTAATTGCGCGCTCGGAACGATGATACAATACGTGGCATTTAAGTTGATCCAAAATGGCGAGCGAACTTCAGTGCGCAGTAACAAATTTTCGGATCTCAAATGCCATCGTGACGCGCATCACGATAGTAACGATGGCCATTTTGGTTCAACTTATTTACCGCGTACTATACCCCTCTCCCCGCGTCCCGTATGCTGACAAAAAAGACTTAAAAACGATTTCTGCACATCTAACGACGCCTGCCACGTTTCGTGCCGCCGACAATAAAACGTCAAATTTTTATTCAAATGGCACATTCAACCTTTTCTCTGAGTTAAAGTTATATTAATGGTTTTAACGGTTCTAATGAGTATATTGTTTACACATATCTCACTACCTCAAATATTTTCTTTTTTACCAGATACTAAATTGCAAAACACGAAATTTGAATTTCACGTGCTTCTTTGGAGCATTCACTTTACTTTAATCTATGATCTGTTATTTTTTTAACCTTATGGTTAACTAGTTGTAAAATAGTTTTATTTTAAGTTTTATGTTGTTAAGCAACATTATAATAAATTTCATCACTGAAATCTCAAGCATAATATTTTTATACTCTTTTTATTATCATAAGTAATTAACAAAATACTTCATTAAATAATTTTAATTAAATATTATCAGTCATGTACGTATTAACTAAAGAGACTGTACAGTTTTAGGTTTATTTTAAAAGTAGTAAATACAATTTTATGTAACCAAATCATTCTGAATAAAAGCGATTATCAAATATATTCTGAATGACACTTTTTTTGGTTGAGTTATACACAAAATTAAGAGTCTAGTTATAATTTACATATCTTCCAATCATCAATGTCGTTTTCGATTCTACAGAGCAAGTATGTAAACAAAAAAAAAATTAAGAGTTTGTGATATTCAAAACAAAATGTAACATTTGTAAGTACGGTCGAACAAGCTATTAGGTATGCCACCAAAAATATTTATCCGTCCACTACACTTTTAATATTATTATTTTTTTACAAATGCTTAAAAATCGCACACATTATGTGCAACTTTTAAGCGTTTGCAAATGATTGGCTAGCAGCAGAAAATACATATATAGCTTGTTCAACTGTACATTTACAAAATAATGTTTAAAGTGAAAGCTAAAGACCCGAGCGTGGTCGCTAGATGGCGCTGTACTCAAATTTTTTTTTTTTTTTTCTTATTAGTACGATAGCGTTACTTAGTCAAGGAAATAGTATTTCCAAAAACCGGACATTAAATTTGATTAAAGTTAGTCAAAATATTGTTCCTGTAATTGTGACTGAATAGTGCATAAACTCCATTCGAAATAGATTACGACATTTAAACAAACCTTTTTTCCTGTTCATTCAAACGATTTTGATCTTTATTGCATTACATGATAAATGGCGTCTCCAGTAAGCAGTAGCAGTACGGAATAGAAATTGAAATCGGTTAAACAGACAATAAAAAAAGGTTTGTTTAAATTTCGTAAAAATGTTATAGTAATAAAAATGTTGAGTTCAGCGCCATCTAGTGAGTACATGGTTCGTAGCTTTCACCTTATTTAGGAAATAAGGTAATTTAATTGTGATTACGATGATCACTCTATACGCCAAGGGCGATTTGATAAAACCTTTTATATTTGATGCCGAAAGGGTTTCTCTGCCTTTAGACGGCCACTTTTATTAAATCTCACATGATGAATATAAATCAAACCCAGTGGAGAGAACTATCATTGTTCAATTGACTGTCAATACCAAGGCCTTTTAAAAATGATTGTGAATCTATGTTTTTAAATGTAACAATTAAAAAAATAGTTCTTTTAAAATAAATTGTTTTATTTGATACAGTAATTACATACGGTAAAAGTATTTACAGATATCTATATTACACAATAACATGTTAGACCTATAAAATAAAAACTACACTTTTTAATACGAAATAATAAAAGCAACAATATTTTGGTACTAATATCTCGGAAAAAAGACATTAGTAAACATCTAACTTCAAATTACGAGTAATGGAAATATAGTAACAGGCAGATCCGCAGACCTTTCCCAACGCAAACCGCGAATATGTTCTGCTGCTGCCAATCATCTTCCTAAGTTTATTACATCAATCAATCTTGCTCCAATGGCTAAACGGATTTTTGACATACGCAGCTATGATTGGGATTTACGACTTACATCTACGTTTTGTCCCAGCAGTGGTATAAAAAATAAAAGGCCCTTATGAATTTGAGAGAGACCCTAGAATGTCAACTTGAAAAGAAACAATAAAATAATATTAATTACAGAAATTGTTTAAAAAAATACATACATTTTTTGGCATGTTAGTGAATATATTGCGAGGCCAACGCAAAACCGAGCCTAGGTAAAACGGGCCTTTTATTTTTTGACAAGTTTAACCTTATTACGTGGGCGATGCCGGTAGAAGTTAGTCTATTCGCGTTAAGAAAATAGTGACTCATCAGTGCAAATGCAAAATAGAGGCGTATTTAGACTGGTGTAAAAATTAGACCATTAATATTAAAGAGTTTTTCACAACACTTTTAAATAGTAGGTAAGTAATTATTTTAAAATTGATTCAGAATCGATAAAATTTTATAAATTGATTTTTTTAAATTGACGAAAGTGTTTCTGTACTATCCGTTTGGTTTACTTCAAATAGTCTGCTCTCTATTTTACTATGGTTTAATTTGTCAAGGGGCGTGGCTAAGCCGAATGGCAACGATTAGCCACTATTTTCTTAACACGCTGATTTGTGCCGTAAATCTTTAAATAAATGTTTGAGTAGTAATGCCAGATATGCAGAGGCGCACGGTCTTCATAACGCTAAACAGAAAACACCAACATTTCGTTACACAGTAACCAATATAAATACTTTGACAAAACAATGTCAATTTATTATTGCATTAAAGCATGACACTCATTCATTCCTATAATATTCGTTCACAAATATTTTTGTTGGCGATATCCCATTCATTTACATTGCTTTTCAAACATCTAATATAACGTTACTCAGAAATATAGATGATTTAAAAATGCAGGTAGTTTTAAGTTGCATTTTATGTAGGTATAAGGATCGGAAATAATTTATGCCTTGGTCACACGTACCGAGCAAATGGGCGAGACAGTGCTCTCGGCCGAATACTCGGTACGTATAAACAAAGCGCAAAGTGCCCAGCCGAGCGCTTCTCTCTACAATCGCTTACATCACTGTTTCGGCCGAGCAACCGTGTGATCAAGGCATTAGTGCTAAATCGATTACAGAGATCACTATCTTATAAAATTATGGAAAAAAACACGCTGATAAGTTATAAATTAGATGTACTAACTAATACATTCCTGACACTATTTGGCCTTCATTTCTCGACATTAAGGCGCCAGCTCTATGAGCGAGTGAACCGGCACGAGTCCGGTCGGCTATCATCAATTGATTTTCACGAAACTATTAAACCTCAGATACATTACTGGACAAGTTGTCCCCTAGCATGGGGCGCAACGGTGTTAAATTGTCCAACATCATATCTCGCGTCCAGTGAATGCGTCGCAAAATATTGAGAAGCAAGTTTTGGGGCACTAGGCAATTTTGCAGTATCACATAGATTGGGTTTTGGTATTTTGTGGGACAGTCAGCAGACAGACTTCGTCTGTGTACCGTTTGAACTCGCAACGGATCGCCGCAACAACGCAACGACTCGTAGCCAGTCGTAACGGTCCGCAAAAAGACGTTGCCCATTTAATTTCTTTAAAAAGTTTTGTAGCTTGTGCGCTGCGAGTAGGGTGTGTCAGTCAGCGGGGGTACGGCAAGTTGTTTTCAATACTTACTCTAAAACCTACTCTTATCCCTACAGCACTTAGGCACGCAATTTACTGTTTTCCACACTAGTGCGGAAAAGTAAGTATGTTCGCTCCCACCACAATTGATTATATTTATCGTATCAAGAATTTATTTATGTCTTTGCAAGTGTATTGAAAAACGTCGTTTGATATAATGTAGAAAGTTTTCAGTGGGTGTTTCACACCCGAGGGTGTTATGGAACCAAGTGCTGCACTAAAAACTTGACACAAACACCTGCGGCTCATACGAATTTCACCTCAGTCGCAATGACAAACTTTCTCCACTTGTATCAAAATGTATTATTTCAATTTCGACAGTCGCTATAATTTCATAGGAGGGACACAGGTTCATAGAGTTGTTAAAAAGCGGCCGGACGACAATATCGTCGCGATACACTCGCTCGTAGAGATGGCGCTACAGAACTAACCAATCACTAGACAACATCACTCAGTGGAATGCATAGAGTAGTAACAAGAATGTGCACACGGCGACCACCAGCCCTATGATGAGGGAGTCACGACGCTTGCGAGCGTTGATCCGATAGATTAGACTGTTCAGCATTGGGAACCTGAAAAAAAAATATGATTTTAGTAGCTATGCATTTCAACGTAGTTGTACAGTACGCCACAAATAAGCCCCACGTCGATTGAGACCCGAAAATCGGGTCTGCGCGTAACCATAGCAAATGGTTTAACTTATTTGCTGCGCACTATACTGATTAATAATATGAATTTATTTCATTCAATCGCCAGCAACTCAAGTATCGACTTTAGCTCCTTTTATTTTATGCTGATTTTTGAATAAGGCCCTATAAAAAGCAAAGGGTTGGGATAAAATTTGAACTTGTTCACGTATGACAAAGTTCGCTATTGCAAAATACAATTATATAAATTATTTTATATAGATATAGTGAGAAGGTATGTAAGGTCAGTTCAGTGGCATCCGTTTTTATTTCGTGGAAAATCATCAAATGACTCCTCCCGCTCTATATGGTGCGAGAGGGAGTGTCACACTTACTGACTGAAACACCTAAATTCCTTCAATAACCCTTTTCTTTGTGTTCCTTGGCTGCGTTAACTCTTGGAATAATCTCCCACTCCCCCCTTACTGCACAGTATGTGTATGCTAGCTTGAACTATTTGTTACAAAAAAAACATTATAGAATGATGGAATATCTGTCAGATATAGATTCACTTTACTATGTCTATCATTTAAAATACCTATTAGCGATGTTATTGAATGTCGTTTGCATCCGTTTGAATGTTTGTCGTTGTGCCGCGAGATGCTCGCGCGCCTCCATCGCTATGTTGATTTGTTCGTCCACTAGGATGTGAGAACTGCAAAAGATAAGACAAAAATTTTAACACGCCTGCTGGTTTAGTGGTCAGTGGCTCTGGCTGCTATGCCGGAGATCGTGGGTTCGATTCCCAACCAGGAAAAATGTTTGTGTGATGAGCGTGCTCATTTGTTCTGTGTCGGGGTGTAATTAATCTATTATTTATTTATTTTTTAGCCTGTTCTGTCCCACTCCTGGGCAATTAATCTATAATTGTATTTATTTAGAAATTTATATCTAAGTAGGTTAATCAGTTGTCTAGTATTCATACCGAAAGCTCTGCTTAGTTTAGGACTAGATGGAGTTGTGTAAAAGTTGTGGAATATTATATTATATTTTTATAATAATACTTGTTAAATTATTAAGTATAGAACTAGCATAGGCGACTCGCGTCTTGCGGTTCAATGTTGTGTGTACTGACCGTACACTATCAGATGTTCACGACAATTTATTTTACCATAAGCATCGAAGATTTGCGTAACCTTGTGTAAGACGGGCCTAATCAGCAGAAGTTACAACCATGTTGTGACTAGCTCTAAGAAAGTTCTACCAGACCTGTGTAAGTGATTAGCTTCCTTTGTGTACTGATCTCGCCGCGAGAGGCCGATGGTGGCGCCGGGTGGGGGACTGCCTCCCCGCAGCAGTTCTTCACGCTCGCGCCGCGCGTTCACACGTGCCGAGGTCTTCGAGAACTCTTGCTGGTAGTCCTGTATTGATAACACAATGTGATGGTAAAGGGATGATACAAAACTGTAAAAGTTTTTTTTTAAATTGATATAAACTTTACTAGTTATATCAATTAAAAGTAGTAGTAGTTCTTACTGTGTGGGATCTTGAGGGAAGCTCTATGTGTGGGACCTACATGAGAGCAGTAGCTCTTTATGTGTGGGAACTTGATAAGAGCAATAACTCTTTACGTGTGGGTCCCTCAGTCCCCTTAGTAGGCCAACCATTTTTTACAGTTTTTATTAACATCAAAGTGTTGAATATAAATTAAAAAAAAAACTTGCCATTAATATTTCTCTATGCCTCTTGATGGTGTGCATTGTAGCCGTGCCACTTGGTGCCAAATCTGCCATTTTATCATTTATTGAAGACAACTAGAATTTTACAAAAATACATGTAATATTTTTTCCCTACCATGTGGTAAAATGATTAAATAAAACAGGAAATATTGAACCAAACTTTTATGTTATCAACACATAATCAATAGCATGATAATAATAGGTGTATGATACACACTAGGGCAGCTTAATTAGTTATTTTAATTATAAATCACTTTGAAAGTAACTTTTAGTAACTTTGTATGGCTGCTGTGAAACAAACATTAGATTAAATATAATTATACATCTATACCATTAGTGATTGATATCATTGTTTTTTTAATATATGACCTCTTTTTTAAATAGACAAATAATGGCAACCCCTTAGGACTGCAACATTGCAGTGAGCGCAAGGGCGCACTGCGTTTTTGAAACCGCTTTTTTCTAGTTTAAGTTCTAATAGTCCATCCAAATGTTGTCTGGTAGACATCGCTGTCAGCGATAAGACCACCCATAGATTTAAGTTTCTGTGAAATTGTTACTATATTGGTGTACAATAAGTTTATTCTATTCTATTCTTTTAATTAAGACATCTAAGTTGGACATGTTTCAGATAAAGTCAAAATTATAATAAAAATCTAAAAAAGTTTTAAAACATAAAGAAGCACAGCATCGTTACTGAATTACAATAGAATAAACTTTATTGATACCAAAATAGTAATGATTCTACAGAAACTTAAATCTATGGGTACAATGGTGGTTTTATCGTTAACAGCAATATCTACAAGTCAACTTTAGGATGGACTACAAGAACTTGAACTAAGTAATAATAACAACCATGTAACCATAGCTGACATCTAGTTACAATGTAACATGAAATACAATTTTTTATGGTTTCTTTGTTTGTTTCATGTAAGTATAGGATGAGGTTCTTGGCCAGGTTTACATACATTTTTTTTTATCTTTCATTATTCTATGTTTTTTAGCCCATTGTGTATGAACTGTGCATTCTTACGTAACTGGTAATGACAGAAGACGCTAATTACGTTATGTTACGTAAGTAGGTTTTACCCTACAACTTATCTAATAAACTATGTTGTTTGGCCACCTTCAATGTTGTCTGTAAGAAATTGCCCTGTGCGATAAGACCGCCCATTGTACCCTTATTTATAATAATATGTCCTGTATTTGTTGTTTATGTGGTGTACAATAAAGAATATATAAATAAATAAATGGATAGCAGGGAATTGTAATCTGATGATTAACTTTAGTATACAATGACTTACATTTACTTGAGGAACACCATAGAAATTTACATTGTATCTCAAAAAAGCTAAAAAGATATCTTATAAACCAACATTTTCAGATAGATACTCTATTCTTACTTGATGATTGTAAATTCCTAAATCTATGAGATTCTTGATATTTTGTAAACAGAATATTTCAAAACCCAACAAAGTTTGATACTAGCAATCTATCAGTGTTTTTTTTGCCTACCCCACTTTTCCTTGTTTTCTGGCCTATTAGTGTCTTACTAAGAAAACAGGGAATTTATATTATGAGATGAGATTTATTGTAAACTAACAAATTCTGGACATTTTCATAGCATGGCAGATCTAAATATTTCCCAAGACCCTTAATAGGCCCATCAATTGACAATCTGCAGTTGAAGTTTTATGGCTATCTCTATTACTATACCTACTTGTGGACACAAGTACCATATGTAGAGATAACCCTGAAAGTTAGTACTGACCTTGTTGAGTAGCTGCTGCAGTTCCATAGACATTGTGTCAAACATGTCATCACTGTTGATCAAAGGTACACTCTCTGAGCTGAGTCCCGCATTCACTGAGCTGACTCCAAGTTTGCTAAATGCCACCAGTTTCACATCTATGTCATTTTCGAGGAGGCGGGCTTGCTTCCGCAACTCTAAAATGTTACAAACTTTTTGCTCATTTGACAGCTAATAAACAAATTAAAGTCTGAATTCACATTGATTTCTTCACAGTTTTAATAAAGGTTGCTTATTTTAAACGTACGTTGTAAGACTAATTGGATGAATACTGTCTTTTTATTGTGATATGAACTAAAAAAAAATACCTATATTTATGTCACTAGCCCACATAGTTAATGTTGTTTCCAAGGTAATTTAGAATTGATTAGAATGTGGTATTCCTGTGGAAATAGAGCTGTTGTTAAGGAGTTCCGTTAGTTAATATAAAATAAGATTTCCCATAAAAGATTATACGCGTTGATAAGTTTTACAATGCAACGTCACAATATTCCGAGCAAGTGAACCGGCACATTCGTCGATTTACAGTTAAATACGCACCTTCCCACGATGAACCTGACATCGTGGTCATCGTTCATGAAATTTATTAAATTGTTTAAGAACCACTTTTTGTGTATTTTGCTTCTATTCAGTGTATTTATTTTCTTTTTAGAATCTACAACTTTCTTTTCATTGACATAATTGACAAATTTGACAATTGACATTTTCGCGTCCACTGTTTTGTTAATTGACAGCGATGAAATGACAAACCTCTGTCCTCTATGTCTTTCTTGGGTCTTTCCTGTGGTGCGACAAAGATAGCGAGAAATTAATGTTTAAAATTTTGATATACCTACCAGAACTTGTATCTCAAATTAAACTGTATTGCTATGCTAAAAAAAGTATATATTCGGAAAATCCAAATTGTAAACGACAATTCATAAAAAATAATTATTATTATATATTTTAACAATACTTATAAATTTACCTTCACAATGAAATTAACTCAATAGGTACTATAGAATTAACTAAATTAAATTGTCACTTACCTGGAAAATCATTATAAAAAGTAGTTGGTGATACCAATATCTCTTTCTAACGCCTAAGAAATCTGTTTGGTTAGAAAGAGACAGATGTTGATCCAGAACTTTAAACAAGTTCATTTCATCAACATTTTGGGTAGAGCTCGATTATCTAAAAGAGAAGACTAGCCAAATGGTATTTATCTTACAAACTGTTTATATCGCAATACACACAGCAGTTTGACGTAAAAAAATATAATGCATCAACAACTTCTTGTGAAATGTCCTTTTTACCTTGTTGAGTTTTACAAACTCCAATAAACTTTGAATAAAGCAAATAGCAACCTTGAAGATGTTAGTAATAAGATCTATGTCGGCTGCCAGAAGATATTCCTAGTCAACTTTATCGAACATATTCAACCATTAGCTGTCTCTTTCTTACATGTACTGCTTGCCGTATCCGACACAGCTTATTCGCTCGCTCTAATTTCGTCACCCCACCCATCGTCACAGTCTTTCTTTCTTATTTGGTTTTGTAAGCGACTAGTGCTGAATTTTATTGTTACTGTTTTATTATGAATGTTTATATTGCTACGCAGTTTTATATATATTTTTTGTTAATATCCCAAGGTGCACTTAACAAGTGGTGGTAATTGTAAACAATGTTTGTGAGGTGAAAATCACTATCGTATAACAAGGACAAAAACATCTTCGTAGTGCTGCTCAAAATGGCTGCTCCGAATAAACCTTTGAAATTCGACAAAATATGTCGCGCTTGTTTAGAGATAAAAAAGGATATGAGACCCCTATTTGAACAACTTACAGCGACAATGTTGATGGGCATATCGAAAGTGCAGGTGAGATGACAAATTGTTAAGATCACAGATTACAGAGAGATACTACGTATGTTAAGATATTTTGGGAATCTATTTCCGTCTCTTTCACACTCATGGTAAAGGCAATATGAATGTGTCGATAGCAATCGTCCTTTACATCGCGTCATCTTTGTTTAGAAGTCATCAGATATGAACAATTTCGAATTCCTGAGGAGCTGCGTGAATTCTCGAAATTTTGTTGAGAAATGTCATTCGTCTCTCTCTAACGCGTGTGATGGCACGCATGATGATTGAAATGGATGCTTTCAATATCAATACCTGAAAGACCGAGATAGGTGTGGATCTGGAAATGCTAATAACGTTGTCCTTTATTATCCCCGAAATACAAAAAATATTTGTTGGCACATTTTTTGTAAAAATGTGTACATTTTTTGTGAAAATATTTTATAATAGTTTTGTCACCGTTTTTTGTAAGTATGATTCGTTGCGACAAGAGTGCTACTGTGTATGGAGCCCGCAATTAATTTTAATGACGGACAAAAAAAAAAGAAAATATCTCTAATTCGCCTGACGGATCCCATTCCCGAAAAGGAGGGAGAGAGTACGAAGATCATACGATCTCTTTCGTTTGAGGCGGTTAGTTAGCGCCATCCCCGTACTACAATTTTCCGCCCGGCTCTTTCTATCAGGCGCAAAAGGTTCTTCCCCTTTGTGACTTACTTATTGAGATTTTTCTGTAAAAAAAAAAAACAATTTCTCCAAGCTTTTTGTCTTTGCGTACGAGTATACTCTTCTTAGTATACTTTAATACATAAAAATCTGTAGGATGTTTATTCCATAAATTTCATGTAACATTTCGAACCAGGCTACTACTAGGATAAACTGTCAATCACACAGCTGCTAGGCTAGGTGTGAGTTAGTCACGTAGCCAATAGGAAGTATTTGTCGTTGATCGGCCAACCAGGAAGATCCGTCGGTCTGACGAAGGTTGAAATCTGAACAAATATTATAATAGAGGAGAGGTACATAAACCCTTTTAGTTCATTGCTCTTTCGATTAGTGAAAACTGCATCAGAATCCGTTGCGTGGTCTAAAAGGAATAATAATATGTAAACCGATAAAATTGAAAAGCGACTTTGTATAATTTTTTCATATTTATTTTATTATTGAAATAATATAATAATATCACACACACTATCACATGACGTCGTCTAGTCCCAAGCTAAGCAGACCTTGTGTTATGGGTACTAGACAACTCATAAACATACTTATATTTTTCTAAATACATACATATTATAGATGAATTACACCCAGACACAGAACAAATGATCGTGCTCATCACACAAACATTTGTCCTGGGTGGGAATCGAACCCACGATCTCCGGCATAGCAGTCAGGGCCACTAGACCAAGTGGCCAGTCAAATAATAAGACAAAAATCTGGAAGTACACAATCCATTACTAAAATTTCATCTACCTACCTTACCGTATTCCTTTCGGAAGCTGACCCATGACCCCAGCAGGCTTCGACCCTGCCTGCCTGTAGCTAGCTGGCTGGGCCCCTACAGTTTGCTGACAACTCCTTGAGGCGCGCGGGAACAGTGCGCGCCGACTACCTTTATGGTTGAGTTTCGTAAAATCCATTCTTAGCGAATGAACCCTATTAGGAACCTACCTGCCAAATTTTAAGTTTCTAGGTGTAATAGTTTCTGAGATTACGTCATTAATCAGCGAGTGGTATTTCGCTTTTAAATATTAGAAGATAAAAACATAAATACATAAACAAAAGGACAATTAATTAAACTCTTAAGCTCCAAGAGGACACCAGTGTCCGCACACCTATTGTCTTTTTGTTGTGTCTCTATTCGGTATTCAAAGGGCTAAAGCGCAAAGGCCGCTTAACCTAGAATTTGGGTTCGGGTTAAAGTTAAAAATCTCAGTTCTGCACGTCATTTAGGTGGCTGTTGGCGACGGTCTTCCCTCCCAGCTGTGTCTGCAATGCGTGCACCAGATCTCGCGGTGCCATGCCTTCAAGGATCTGGTCGAGAGGAATGACGTCACGCTACGGGAGCACGCCGCGCGGATGGCGGAGGAGGCTTATAAGAGAGATAGGGAAGAGGTAAGGAGTTGTTATGTATAACAGAAATCTCAGTTCTAGGTTTGTTTGAGGTATGCAGGCTTGACAATGATCTGGTTGGGTACTTTTCTACCAAAGATGTGCGAGGTAGTGAAACGATGCGTGCCGGAAGAAGCACTTTACTTTCCTTGCCAACGCTGGTGGAAAAGGGCGTGCAAAAGATTGGATTTTTACATACAAACAGTGAGTGATGTGTGCGCGGGACACGAAACGAAACACTGAAGAGAGTCCGCTACGCATTTGTGCTCCACTCAGTTAGGTACGCATTGTTTTACAGCGTGTGGAGTCCCTTCACAAGATATGCCCCGCATCTACTTTCGTGTCATCTGTTAGGCACAGAGGGCATGAAAGTAGAGGTCAGGATTTGAATTGGACAAATGACAGAGCGGTCAACATTTTTATAGTTTAGCCAATCGACACGAGGAGAAAGAACTTTCTTTTACACAAGCTTCCTGAAACATTAGCGCAAAGCATCGTTACGCATCTTCGTGCTGTGTCCTCGCATATCTTTAGTAGTAAAGCAGCCTTTTCAGCAGGTCAGGAACATTTCACTAGTACATAACAAGTATTAATATTTGCTCGAACAGAAAGAGAAGCTGCTAACCTTGAACTGCACGGAACCTTACATGCAATACATGGAGGTGCCTCTATCCAACACGAGTCAGATCCTGGACGGGTTCTTCACGGCCACTCCTGACCAGCCGCCCGCGGACAACCCTACGACGGAACTGAAACAGGACTTCGATGTGGAAAAGGTACCTTTTTTTTGTTGTTAAATTCATCATCATCATCATCAATTCAGCCGAAAGACGTCCACAGTTGGACATAGGACCGTTCCTGTGCGTCTCGTACCCATTGGATTCCTGTGACCCTTACCAGGCCATCGGTCCACCTGTCTTCCAACGCTGCGTCTTCCGGTACGTGGTCGCCACTCCAGAATCTATTGTTCCCATCTGTTCTGCTAGCTATGTGCACCACTTAAGTTTGGCAATTCTTCGGGCTATATCGGCAACCTCGGTTCTCCTGCGGATATCTTCATTTCTGATGCGATCACGCAAGGAAACTCTGAACATAGCCCTTTGACCTTTCCATTGCCTTTTGGGTGACTTTAAGCCTTCTGATAAAGCCCATTGTGAGCGACTACGTTTCGGAGCCATTCATCACCGAGAATACGCACTTAAATTAAAGTAAGTAAGTATAAGTGAATTGTTGTTAACGAATTTGTAAAATAAACGCTATTTTATTATCCTAGCTGGACTCAGAACTTGTCCAAATGAAAGACAAAGAAGGTCTAAACTCGGACGAAGAGAACTATCTTCAACTGGTCCTGTTCCAAGCGACCTCCACGGTGTCTCCCGGGCGTCTCGTCTGCAACCTCTGCCATAAGGAGTTCAAGCATGCGCGCTGGCTAAAACAGCATATGCGATCCCACACGAACTGGATCAAGGCGAATTGTAAGAAGCCCCCCATGTGCCCGATATGCGATAGGACTTTTAAGGTGAATGAAACAGAAGTATTGGTTATATTTTTTAAGTTGCATTTTTTTAGACAAACCTTTTGACTTTTAATCTAACTAATACATCATTAAAATTTGTATTCCGATTCTCAGTCTTTATTAGAAAAGAAAACATCGCAATCAAATCAAGTATCGACTTTAGTGCTGTGTATTTTTAGTTGCTTTTTCTGTGATAATTTGTGTTAGAAAAACCCTTTATAGGGTGTATTGGAATTTGAACCTTGTCTAGTTTGATAGAAAGTTTATTATTCCAAAAATTTTAAAATGTTCTCGAATTCTAAATTCGAATGTAGTTTATAATAGGTACTAAAAGCGGGCCATAGAATCTCTTAAAATGAATAAAACCTACGTCACATTTCCTCCAGGGCCCGGGCATGCTTAAAATGCACATGCGCACCCACGAACAGCGTCCAGCCAAGCAGCCAACTTGCTCAGTCTGCCAACGAACGTTCCCCAGCAAGACGCTACTGTACCGCCACAGACAGACGCACTTTGAACAGAAGACGCACCTGTGCTCTGTGTGCGACAAGAGGTTCTACAGCGGCTATGCCTTGCGCTCGCATATGGCGCGCCATCGCGGAGAAAGGCCCTACGTGTGCTCCACGTGCAACAAGAGCTTCTATAATCCTACCGATCTGAAGGTAAGAGCATTTCGAGGTAACAGAAAAGTCAGCAAAAAAAAAAAACTAAGACGTCACGAAGCTTGTGCCAAAGGGCCTTGTATCAAAACGATTTTTTTTAAACGATGAAATAAAACCAGAAATAACATTTCCGATATGGATTTTAAATTTATTTTTCACTTTTTAGGGGTTTTTTATGGTAGATCCCGCCATGGACGCCAGGTCAATGACAGATCCCGCCCTTTTCACTTTTTAGGGTTTCGTATCCAAGAGGTTAAACGAAGTTACTAAGACTCAGCTGTCTGTTCGTCAGTCACCAGGCTCATTCTCATGAACCGTGATAGCTAGACTGTTGAAATTTTCACAAATGTACTTTTATGGCCGCTATTACAACAAATACCTACTAAAATCATAACAAATATTTAAGAGATTTTTTGCGGTTTTTTTGCTACGCACGGTACGGAACCCTTCGTGTGCGAGTCCGACTTGCACTTAGCCGGTTTTTATTTGTACTGAAGTCGGTAATACTTTCTTTTTTAAGTTTTTGGATTTGTTCGCTCTTTCATACATAAAAAATCATATAGGGGAAAAAACTGATAGAAATTAATTGATAGGTGAGAAACACGGGATTGGAGCCGCGGGCGTCAGCTAGTGCTGCATATAAATTAATTTAGTGAGCAAATCCAAATTTGCTAATTAGGGCGCCAAGACTCGTATCCAAGGTGTTTAGCATTGGGATGTAGGAACAACCTAGAAATATTACAAGTAATAAGTAAAAGTGTATTCGTTTACTTTACTAATCGTAGATTCATATAAAATATAGTTGAGGTGTAAGAACTAAAAACGGGCCGAAGCCTCGGAGAGTGTGCCGCATGGTAACTTCTCAAACTTTTCTTCCTCGTCATCTTTTACTCTGAAAGCGTCCTGGAATGCTTTTTTGCTGCGCTTCGACAAATATTCCGGGAACGAGACATGAAATCTTAAAATAAGATTGCCTTTAGCTTTCGTTGGACAAGCTGGCACCGGTAAACCTTCGTCTTCTATGACTTTCTCATACGTAGGAGTCACAACATCTGTTATTTTGACCCTCAGTATTCTATCGTCTAAAGTTTTGATAGTTTCCATGAACCCGCAAAGCGCTTCTTCTAAAGTTATATCCTTTATGTAGAGCAAGTCACTGAGACCGGACCTGATGAACTTCTCATGCGGCCGATCTTCAGTAATGAATATAACATCGGCGGGGATCCTCGTCGGTCCCTGGTCGCCCTCTTCTTTAAACCTCACCTCCGTGTTCGGGTATATACCAGCTTTGATCGGTATGGACAGAACTTTCTCTCGTAGCTTCAGTTCCGTGCATGTCTCATCGGTGAACACTAGTCTCTGGATCTTCATTTTCTTCAGTCCTCCTCTGTATACTTCTTCTAGTGAAAGAGAGAGTGGTCTGACGATTGTCGCGTCCTTTTCCTTGTAGCCTTTCCCTAAAGTTGATTCGAACATGGGCGGGGGGTTTTCGTAGTAGTCTAATAAGTCTGCGTAGGGGTTTGAGGTGCCAAAGAAGTTGTTGAAGGTCTGAAGCGGTTCTCCGTGGTAGCAGAAGGGTTGGAAGTACTCATGGGGTCCTGGCACGCCCCGCTTGAGGCCTTCTTCGCCGTACTGATCGTAGACGGCACGGTTTTTGTGATCCACGAGCACCTCGTACGCTTCAGAGATTAGAGAGAAGATGCGTTTGATGTTTTCATCGTCGCCGTGTCGCTCGGGGTTGTACTTGAGCGCAAGGCGTCGGTACGCCCGCTTCACGTCCAGTTGGCTACAGTTGCGCTTGACGCCCAAGATCCCATAGAAATCGAAACCCATCGTAACCTATGTATATTCTGTGTGTACCTAATATCACTCAATGTATAGAAATAAGAAAGATAATGATTAAACGCAATTATTTTCGAAAAATGTTAACGATTTATAAACTCATAAAATGATGTCAGATAAGTTTGTAATGATGTCATTTTGACATGACGGCTCATGGCTGCAATTTTTATTTTATCATTAACTTTTAAGCCAGCCAGTATTTGTAGGTTTGAGTCTGTATTTGAAATATATACCTACTCAAGCTATTTTAACCTCTAAATCTTTTTATAAAAAGGTTCATTTCCGCCTGCACACCGGCGAGAAGCCGTTGAAGTGTAACGAGTGTAACAAGACGTTCAGACGACACTCGACCTTATGCCAACACATGAAAAAGCACCGCGGCATCCGCAACCACGTGTGCACGGTATGCAACAAGGGGTTCTACGAGGTGTCCAAGCTGAATGCGCATATGAGGGTGCATACAGGTACGTGGGGCGAGACTACTGACTAAGGGTGTTTTTATTAATATGCGGATTTCATCACGCAAGCGGATTTTATCACGCATGCGGATTACATCACGCATTGCTCCGCATGCTTATGTAATTTTCATACAAGTATGTATTGTAATGCAGGGGGAATATGAATACGGGACGCGTGCGGGGCGGGGCAATCATGGATGCGTGATGAAATCCGCATGACAATAAAGAACCCTAAAACCCACCTGTGTTCGTTCAGTTGCTCTTAGCGATCCCAGGGTTGATGTCACTCTTTCGAATAGTCCCTCAGCCCTACAGACATCCCAGATTAAACTAGTTTTAGCTCTAGTAATCTATATAAATAAAACTAAAATACCACTCACTGATTAATCACGAAATCTCAGAAACTATAACACCTACAATTTACAAACATAAAATTAGGCAGCTAGGTTCCTTATAGGGTAGACGTCCGCTAAGAACGGAGTTTACGAAACTCCGCCCCTAAGGGGGTAATTCGACTTTCAAGCAGGCGATGATGCCCCTGGCAAAAGCTAGTCAAATATGAAAGAATGTTTAATCTGGACAAGGGCGTCGCCAGCCGATGATAAAGGAGGGGGTGGGGGGGCTATTTGAAGTATAGAGCTTTTTTTTTTAATAATAATAAAAGTTATTTTCTCCACAATATAACTCCTAATTGCTAGCCTTATATCTACGGTAACATATAGGATGGGCGTTATATTGTAGGATACTGGTGCCTAAACTAGGCTCTGAAGCTGTAAAGCAAGCCTCTAGGGGGGGCTACGGCACCCTCCTGCCCCCCCTTGGCGACGCCCATGAATCTGGGCGAAATACGTTATAATTAAAGTGAATAGGTTACTTCTAGGCAAGCGTGCTCCATCGTCGGCCACATCATCGCTTACGATCTGGCGAGATAGTGGTCAAACGTGAGCCTAAGTATTATAAAAAAGAAGAGACTATAGATGTTACGAGATAAGTATGTTTAAAATTCTTATATCTCGTTGCTTTTCTACCAATTTTCATATTGTTTTCACAGTAACTGGTTAGGTAGCAAATATTTTGTTATAGACCTACCCTGGAGCTCCATCCTAAGCGGTAAAGCTGACATAAGCCTCCCACGTAGTTCAACTGTCTTTATAGAGACGATAGCGACTTAGCAACTGATTTCATGTGTCAGGCAGGTTATTTAGAAGCACGCCGCCTCGTTAGGTACGAAATTACCACGATTCTTCCTAAGCGGACTATCAAAGCGAATAGGACTTCAATATTCCCATCCTTATGGGGCACATTTTTTTAAAACTTCTTTATATCCAGGCGAACGTCCGTATGAATGTCAGTACTGCGAGCGCCGTTTCGCCCAGCAGTCAGCCCTGATCTACCACCGGCGCACGCACACCGGCGAGAAGCCCTACTGCTGCAAGATCTGTTCTGCGCGCTTCACGACTTCGTCAGCCAGGAACAATCACATAGTCACGCATACTGGCAACAAGAGGTACTACACAAGTCAACTATTAATTCAACCAATCCTTCGCTCACCTTGACCTATCCAACCCTTAACCCCCCCCCCATTCCAAACCTTCTGAGCTTCAAACCTTAGGTATAGCCTTCAGAAGCATCAGTAAAATCCAAAGCGTTATTTAGTACGCGGCAAATAAGTTGAATCAAAATGGCTGTCGTTGCTACGGTTACATCCAGCTCAATTGAATCCCCAAAAATCTATTACTGCGCATTCAAGGTCGATCGCCATTTTGGTTCAACATATATTCCGCGTATTGTACGTATTATATTAGCTCCATCAGCAATGATACTCGAATCTGTATCGTCGACTCAGAGGCCACATCCCACCTGTATTCAGTGTTGCGTCAGTGTCGTGGCTAGTCACGTGACACACGACACTATCCCACTAGCGCCGCTCTAAACTACTAGCGCCATCTCTGATATCTTGAAAACTAATTTAAATACAAAAGCGCCATTACATTTTGTATAACAGTAATATAAGATACCCATAAGATGTACTGAAACAAATAATATGCATTCCACTTACCCACACACACACACCCGCACACTATATCGATTATCGTGCCGTTATCGTTATCGTCTAATGTAAAAACGGCCTTAACGGCCTTAGTTGGAAAATCTAAACGATCATCTATCCATTAGGTTCGTCTGTCCAATCTGCTTCAAAGGCTGCACATCGCGCACAGAACTGCGCGTGCACACCAGCAAGCATACTGGAGAGAAGTTGTTCGAGTGCAACCAGTGCGGACAGAGGTTCAGCTCGGCCTCCTACCTCGCCGTGCATCGCCGCTACCACACCGGCGAGAAGAAATACCAGTGTCCTGTCTGTGGGAAGGGTATGTATTTTTCTTTAACTTGTGTGAGAAGGAATGTGTGAGGAGTGATATGAAAGAAAAGGGAGTTTGTGATAGCGTGACGAGTGTTAGGAAGAAAAAAAAATAGGGGACCCCCCAAAATAATAGGGGACAAGGGCAGGAAGATGATGATGATGATGATGAGATTTGTAGTCCTGAGTTGAGCTTTGCGAATACTGACAAATACTTGCACCGACTGGACTGGTCCAGTCAATTCTGTATAGTTCTATCTTCAAAAGACTATCTGAGACAAATCTACATGGTTTTATTTGACCATTACATATTGTGTTGACTTTAAAAGAGACTGACCCTTGAGTTTGTTTCGGTGTTTCTTCTCAGGGTAGGCAGATAGGAAACACCGGCCTCATTCAGTTTTTTTTTCTTTTTTAATAGCCTATTGTGTGTCCCACTGCTGGGCAAAGGCCTCCCCTTTCTCCTTCCAAACTTCCCTGTCTAGGGCAATCTCTCTCAATCATTTAGTTTAAACTGACAAAAAAAAAAAATGACGTGTAAAAGTGTTTTTTAAAACTTATTCGCAAAATAAATATCATAATGGGATCTAAACCTTCAAAATCCTGTATCGCGAAGTCCGAAATCAACTATCGGTTGCTCGAACCAATCACAATACCCGTCTGGTCGGCGGATTCTCCCTTTTTAATTGAGGTATGCGGGGCTGAACCACCCTGTTCCGCAAACCTCTAAATTACCTCTATCAACACATGAAAGATCCCCCATGACTTCTTAAAAGGCCAACCTGGAACTCCCTTTGTTCAATGCCTGCACAGAAAAGTACCCCTGTAGCGTAAAGGGGCCTCACTCGTGCGCGGCAATACGTGATCACTGTGCCACGTTCGTTTTTGGAGTCATTTGGTGGGCAACAGAGTCTCCATTCTGAGATCCGGGAACGCAGGCTGCGTTCCCAGAGTCTCGTCTGAAAGAAAGAAAGAAAGAAAAAATTTTTATTCGTACCTCACACATACAATAGAAATAAAATAGATAAAAAAGAAAACATTAAAATCTGTGTAAGGCTTTGGCCTTAGGGCGGACCTTTAGGTGTCGAAGCGGTTACCACCCCTACTTTTCAGAGAGATGAAGATCCTGCTCGTCGACCTCATTCTAGGCTTCACCTTCACGTTCTCATAACAGGAAGTCTCCTTTAGAAGGGGAGGGTATATTATTATATTAACGCGAAATTGCCAAAGATCAATCAATCATTTCGCCCTTCAGTAAAGACATATTGAATACTTACTTTTCGATCTTATATTAGTATAGTAGGCGGCAAATAAGTTGAACCAGATGAATAAGGGCCAACGTTGGATTAAGCGGGTGCATGCGCGGTTTCATATAAAAGCCCAGACGGAGCGGGCTCGCCGCGAGGGCAGCCGCGCCCATGGAGTTTCTTGCCGGTTCTTCTCCATAGTAAACGGCCAATTTGGAACCGTGCACTAGCTTCTGACGTTTTATAAGTGCCCATGTAGGCCTATGTGAAATAAAAACATTTTGACTTTGACTTTGATGGGAGCCCGGGCTGACGGCCACGCGAGCAGGCCTGGCGCACTTGTCACTTTAGGCATAAATTTATACCTACGCCGCTCGATTTCTACTACTTTGATTGAAATTGCTACTTCTAGAGTGTCACACTCGTGTTCGACCTACCGCTTGACGCGTACCGCGCGCTGCGTTAGCAAAAATTATTTTCTATAGCTTTTAAATTTACTCGTCTGACGTCCTATCTCAATAAAGGTTAATGTTTTATAATCGGTCTTAAACAGTAATGAGACAAATGAAAAAATAAGCTATCTTTGTAGTAAAATTATTATATCTGCCTTCAAAATAATTATTAATTGTTCCTTACAGGTTATATAGAATCAAGTTCTTACAAGAAACACATAAAGACGCACGCCAACAAGCCTGAGACGGAGTCGTCAGCGTGCGACAACACTGGCGACGCCGCGCAGGGGAAGGAACCCTGCCTCAGTGAGCACCAGACTGTCACGGTCACTGAGGACCTGCCTGACGCGCCCAATCAAGGTAATGTTCCATAATATAACATGTCAGCGTGTGACAACTTAGAGCATTTAACTTATGGAGATGGCAAAGGACGAATCACTGAACAAATTATCCTGCCACTTTTTGCGGGAGGCGAGGTAGACACATACAGCACACTAAGAAAATTTGACAATTACGCACAAATGCATGCATCCTATTACAACACACGCATACTATAAAAAATAATCACTAATACTTTAACAATACTAATAATAGGTTAAACGCTCTAAGGTGATACACAGTTACACACACATACCATCACACATACCCAGTTTTTTTTTTTAATGTTTTTCTTTTTATTTGGAAGATTTTTCTCACTTATAAGTTTTAGAATAAAAAATATGGCGAAGTAACACAGTTTCTCCTTATATCCAGTCCAAGGCCAGGTGCAGGTAGCGGCGGGCGCGGGCGCGGGCGCGGGCGCGGGGGGGGCGGAGCGCGCGCCGCAGCAGAAGGTGACGCGCTACAAGTGCGCGCTGTGCGTCAAGACCTACATGTACCTGCACAACCTGAAGAAACACATGCTGGTGCATGAACAAGTCAGTTTTTACCTTGTTAACACTTTCTATATCAAGGACGTACAATAATTAAGTACTTGACTCATTTTTAGGGTTGCTTCAAAAGAAAAAAAAACGCAATCCTCGCCTATAGAATCACTTTGTTGTTCATCTATCTGTCTGTAGAGGCTTCTACGTTTTCCTGAGCTCTTATCTCGGGAACGCATGAAGGTATCGAGTTGAAATTAAAACTATTTAAACAGATCTGCGGTCCCTTGAAGCTGTGAAAAAAAAAATGAAGCTTCTAAATTAACCAATAAACGTATATTTCGACACTCTCAAGGGAATCAATACTCAATATTTTATTGCAATCCGTATGTGCACATAGATGGTATTGAAAATTGTCACAGTCCAATATGGACCCTGTCGGGGACAGCAAAATTCACAGGGTCCCGTAGACCCCAAAATCCTAAAATTTGGCATACAGCAAAGTCTTATAGCACAGGTAAAGGGATAAATCTGAAAACAGTGAACTTGTTAAGTCACAAAAAAAAACTTTTACGATTCGGTAAAATCTTCAAAACTCCATTCGGGAATTTAAAGGTAATTTTAAACAGAACCTTAAGTTCGCAAAGGTGTTAGATATCTTTAAAATCGTCGGGTTTCCTCTACTTGAACATGGATAAATCTGTCTATTGGTAAAAACTGCATGAAAGTCCGTTCAGCAGTTTTTGAGTTTATTGCGATCATACAGACAGACGCGGTGAGGGGGACTTTGTTTTATAATTTTACTAGCTGACCTGGCGAACTTTGTTACGCCTTAAGAGGCAATAAATGAGCAGATTTTGGATTTTATTATGTTCAATTTACGTTTAGCTGTCAGTTGCGTTTTGTTATTCTATGTAATTTGCGTTTTGTTACACAATTTTTAACAAATGAATGGCTAGACTGATGTTTTGACTGATAAAATTTCGTAACGTAACAGGATAAAAAGTAAACTATGTCCATCTCCTTGTTCTAAGCTACCTCCCACGAGTTTCCAGCCAGATTGGTTCAGCTGTTCTTGAGTTATAAATAGTGTAACTAAAAAGACTTTCTTTTATATATATAGATATAGCTAGCTAGCTTATGCCCACGGTTTCGCTTCCGCTCTACCCTATATCAATAATCGAGCAGGTTTTGGATTCTTTTTTATTTTTATTTAAGGGTAAAAAATTATCCTTTGTTTTGGCTGGACCGATTTGGCTGAAAATTGGAGGGAAGGTAACTTAACCCAGGGTCCGCACTCGTACCGCACAATATGCGGCAACAAATCAGGCGGTGTCACTACTCAACACCCTGACTGCTCAGCATCCGGATGTAGATATGTTCCATTCTAGTGTGCGATTGTTTTTAGAGAAGTGCAGAGAATGTTTTGGCGGTTGATTCGAGTTATGTATGGTTTATGATTTAGTTGTGTTTGATTCTTTTTATTTAATTTTATACTTTTTTTATGTTGTTATTTAATTTTTAATTAATTTATTTTTTCCTTAATGATAATGATTTCTATATTGTTTTTTTTTTTATTTATTATATTGTAATAAAATAATGACTCTCTGCACGTGTTGGTTTCGGCTGTTAGTGCAGAGAGTACCTGTTGTAAATAAATAAATAAATAAATAAAACCAGGACCGTCTCCTGGTTTTAAGATACCTTCCCTCCAATTTTCAGCCAAATCGGTCTAGCCATTTATGAGTTATAAATAGTGTAACTAACACCGACTTTCTTATATGTAAACAGATGTATAAGGATAAGATAAGATAGGAACGCTTTGCTCATTTAAACATGCCTGTAAAGGCCTGTTGGCATGTATTTTAAACTGAACATTTTAGAAAGATTAATTCATGTTGGATCTTCTTTTCAGGAGAATGGCCGTAACACGGAGCCAATAATATTCTTGCAACAGCAGCAACCACAGCAACAGCAGCAGCAACAACAACAGCAGCAGCAGCAACAACAACAACAACAACAGCAGCAGCAGCAACAACAACAACAACAGCAGCAGCAACAGCAACAACAACGCCAGCAACAACAAGTACAACAACAGCAGCACCAACAGCAACAGATGCAACATCAAGTCCAGCAACAAGTGCAACAGCAGGTGCAACACCACCAGCAACAGCAACAGTTACAGCAACAGGCGGTGCTGCAGGTCGGCAACGTGCAACAGCTTGCCGTGCCCATACATGCGCAACATGTTCAACAAGGGATCACTGTGTCTGGAGTACAGGTAAGATATAATTTATTTATTTGTTCAGATAACTGATATACAAACATTTTATACAGCATTAATTTTTGATATTCGAAACCTAAATATAATTTGTTCAGATTCAGTAATTAAATCGTTCCCAACAATTTTTACACCATGTTATAAATTGAAACAGGTAACAAGTTGGACACTACCGACACTAAGTACAACACAGGTCACGGCAGGTTATAACGGGCATTAGGCGCCAGCGTACAGCTGGGTGCGGGAGCAAAACAACCCCTTACACGCTTAGATGGCCCGGTGACCATGTATTTGTGCAGACAACCAGTTAACAAGAATCACTTTGAAGTTTTCATTTTGAATGCAAACAAAAATGAACATAGCGGAGCCCGGAGGTCAGGCGGAAGTACATTGTTTCTATAATCTTATGGTAAAATGGTTGGTTGCAGAGTCAGCACCCGTACCCGGTGATCTCGTCGGTGCAGTCGCTGCAGCTGCAGCAAACACAACAGGTAAAATTTTTTCTTTGTCTAAATCTCGCAAAAATAACTGCATCATGCACGAACTTATTTAAGGTTGAACTAGGCGCGGGCTCGAATTCTCAGATGGCCGAAGTCCGAATGCGTGCCGTCTCATTTGACGTGGTGTCCGACAGAGATAGTATCACTGATGAGCAATTAACCCTTAATAGGGCATGGGCAAACTGTGGGTGTTTGAAAAAAAAACGCAGTCAATTTGGCATTATGGGTGTATAGTGTTGTCGGATAGTAAATCATTTGCTCCCCAAGTGTTTTCAGTTTTTCAGGAAAATGTGTGGGAAAATAATTCCTCTTGCCCATTTAGATCAACACATGTAAGTGCTATGTGGGAAATTATTTCCCTACTTATGAGAAATATATTACATACACATCCAATAGTAGGGGCAAGAAACTAATATATTGTGATTATTTTTATTACAGGATAATTATTTTATGTAAATAAAACACAAATAAATGTAATAAAATAATGTTTATTTATTGGTGGAACATTTCAAAGCAAGGAGCAGCGCACAAAGAGACCTTACAAATTTTGCAAATGTATTTGCTGCGCTGTTCCTTTGCACGTGTACTGCACATCCTACACCTCCGAAATTTAGATAGCTCTGGCATGTGTGTTCCAACATCCGCTTTTCTTAGTTCCTCAGGTACTGCAGTGGCACCTCCTTTTTTGGTTTTGAATACTGGAGCAATTTTTTTTCGTGACGTAAAATTATTTATTAGGCCCCGGCCTAATCGCAGACGAAATTCTTTATGAGTATTTCGCCGTTCCGAATGAGTTGTCATATAAACAATGTATGCATTGATCACAGCTGCCTCCAGCAAAAACCAAAAAAGTCGATGCCAATTCTTTCGAGATTTGCGCCCAAGTGGGTATGAAGCTCTAAAGTGATCAAAATGATCAACTCCTCCCATAAACTCAGTGTACTTCTTGATTGAAAGAGGGCAAAACATTTTTTTTTTGGTACCATCTTTTTGTTTCCGCTCAATCATTTCCACAGCTCGAGGATTGAATGCAGTAGTTGCAACAAAAACATCTTTTGTATCTTTCCATTTGATAACAGTTATTGGTCCATCACACTGGTATATAAATTCTCCCGGTTTCAGGACTGTTTCCTTTCTCTCTTCACTGTTTAGATTTTTTCCTGTCAATAAATCTGGTAAACCCTTGCGGTTTATTCTTACGGTTCCAACACTATAAATATGTTTCTCAAATAAAATCTCTAATAATGGAAGGCTGGTAAAAAAATTGTCAAATGCTACCAATGTGTTGCTTGGCAAAGATTCACATAAATCTAATATTACTCTAGCGCCTAAGTTCTCTTCTGTTCCACTATCGACTTTCCCAGAATAAAATTGGAATTCATATAAGTACCCTGTTTTTGAATCAGCCCTTGCCCAACATTTATATCCTCTCTTTATAGGTTTCTTGGGCATATATTGTTTCATGTGGCTGCGCCCCTTGAATCTTATCATACTCTCATCTATTGAATTGAATGCAGAAACTTGTACATTATCTTTGAATGTTTTGTTCAGTATTTCAATAGCAGGTTTAATTTTTCCTAATTTATCATAATCAGGAGAGTTTCTTGGTGCCTCTGTTGTAATGTTTGATATGTGTAGATTTTGAGATATTTTTTTAAACCTTTTTGATGGCATCACTTTACAAATGACTGGGTTTCTGAAAAACTCATCCGTTGACCAATATGTATTTATATCGGCTAACGGATTTATACTCATAAGTATAATCAAACCAAAGTATGCTTTCATTTCTTGTTTTGTGACATCTGTCCAAGCTTTAGAATGTGTGTAATTTGCATACAAATTTGTGTTTTGAACAATAATATCAATTAGTTCTTCTGGAAAATAATCAATGAAATATTCAAGTGGTTGAGTTCTGTTAGTGTACCTCTTTTTTACTTGCATTTCTCTGTCAAAACTAGGCCAAGTACCATTTTCATGTATAAAGGACCAATTCCTTGATTTATCTTGCAATGGTCTAAATGTATCTCGAGAGAAAGACAATGTAGTTTGTGCATTATTTTGTTCATCAGACACAGTCACTTCAGGTAGTGGAAGAGAAGTTGATGTTGAAGCAGCAACAGAAATTTCAGGGATTGAACATATAGCTTCCTCATGGACTTCAGCCATAGTGACATCTTGTGAAGTAGTAGTATCTTGAATAAGTGATAAATCTGGCTCACCCTCCAATAAACTGTGCAATGCTTCTGTAGAAAGATTTTGTACTTCATCCAAACGCTGATCAAAATCGATATTGTAGGAGTCAGAGACAAAATAACCAACTGCTTCATCATCAAATTCCTCATCCTCTGACGAACATAACAGCGCGGACAGTTGGGCTTCAATATCTGAATCGCGAAGATGTTTCTGAAAGAAAAAAACACTACCATCAGTCTGATTGTGAAACATAAACATTCCTTGCAGGAAAACCTTTCCCACAATATAATAAATATTGTTTACCTAAACGGGCAACAAGCTAATATTTCCCACATAGTTTTGAGTGCTAAATTTCAGTCACTCATTGTTTTTCATAATAATGAACTACATAAACAAGTAACGTGACCCTTTATCTAATAAAATAAATCAATAGTCAACACTTACCGGATTTTTTTTCGGCATTATCACAATTTTTATCCGAAATCACACGAAAATCTGTTATCCGTTTGAAAAAATATTGAAAGTAAAACTTTGACAGCACCTTTTTTTTACTTCGTTCGTTTTGGAAACGTGTCTTTTGGCTCATGTTGTAGGTTACCTCATAAATAAGAAAATGACAGTGACATTTTGTGGGAACAGTGACACATTTGACCGTTTACGACAACAAAATGATGTGGGAATAATGTTCATCTGGCCCTATTAAGGGTTAATGCTAATCTATATGCACACCGTCTTGTTCGCATGCACACAGACATCGTTTCGAAGTGAAACATTAGACGGTGCGTAAAAAAATACGATTATTGCTTTGGAAGACGTTTTTTATAAAAAAAAAATTACAGCACAAATCAATTAGGTGCAAATAAATTCTAGAGAACTCTTCGGTAATGGAGCTTTGTCGGTACTGGCTTCGTTTTGGAGATTTTACATGATTTTTGTTACTTTTTACACTCAAAGTTGCGCAAAAAATATCATGGCCAACGAAATTTTGTTGGCTTATACCTATTCAATGGCATTTCCTTTTTTGAGTCTCTTTCCGTTCAGACAAAATTAGTAATAGGTAAGATAAAACGATATCAAGTTTAACTTTGGATGTACGATGTCAAACTGTGGATTAATACACTTCTCTATCGTTTGAAAAATAAACTATGTATAAATTATTTGTTACAGCAACAGCCACAGCAGCTGCAGGTACAAACCATACAGATACACCCGCAACATCAGCCTATACAGATACATGTAAGTTTAATTCTCCTATTGTATTGTATCTATAGGCTTTATTGTAGTCGGTAAAGAGAACAGTGGTGTGAAGTGGTGGCCCACTAGTAACAGTCTTGATTTGTGGCGTGGGTTTGATAGGCCATAGATTAGGTACACGATAAGTAAATTGAATCAAAATGGCCGTTGCTATGGTTAAGATATTCAGGTGAAGTTTAAAATTATTTCACACTGAAAGTGCTCGCCGCGTCGCTGCCATTCCGGTGTGACTCGGCACTTACCCTCAAAAAAAGTTCCGCTTCCTAGCAATCGACTTGGCATATTACTCATATGTAGTAAAGAAATACGAGATTGGAGCATAATTTTGAACTGTATTAGCATCAGCCAGGCCTTTTTCTTTCTTAAATTAAAAATGAGACAGCCACTGTCGCAACCCAGCGTTCGACCACATCGTCGCTTACCCTCAGGAGAAAAACATAACCCTCCTTCTGGCGCAGTCGGGTAAAAAGTGGTCAAAAGAGGCCTGTCTATTATAAGAAAACCCTCGTTCCTAAAGCGAGGGCTTGCGCAAGGCCCCACATCCCCTACGCTACTGAGTCTTACTGTGTACTTACATACTGTTGTTGTTGTGTAGGCTGTGGGCGTGCAGCAAGTGCAGCAGCAACAACTGCACGTGGCCACCTCCTCGTGCCAGACCATGCTGCCCAATATATTGCAGGTATGTTACTCAAAATCATTTAATTCTGAGCCTTTTGACCCATCCGTCGTACGAGTAACGCAGTTGTCAAAATCAAACGAAGAGTTGTTGATCCAACGCACCGAGAGACAGATTTCTGTATGGACTTGTTCCTTGCAGTAGCTGTTTCATAAGACAAACCCAGAATAAAGACTACTCACGATGAGTAATGGATAGCTCGCCGTCCGGCAAGGGCCAAGCACGGATTGACGGCGCGTTGTTCTACACGAGCTTTATAGATATGGCAGCAAGATTAATGGAGCCAATTAGGGCCGATGCCTGCCAGGGATGCAGATACCGCGGCCATTGCAACTAAAGACGGGTTTTAATCAGTAAAAGTCTAAGAATCCTTCTCGCTCCACACAGAGCGAAAGATGAAAGTATTTAATGACTTCTCAATTAAAATTAATTTTCTTTGTTTTCATAATTTTACCTAAATTCCCTCACTCAAACTTACGATGTAGGTTATGAATAACCTGAGTCCATGAACTGTGTTCCCAGTTACAACCAGGCACAGTGGCGGTGTCCGGGCTGTCGCAGCAGGAGCTGGGCGGCGTGACGCACCGCATCATCCTGCAGCCGCAGCCGTCGGCCGCGCACCCCGCTGTCTACACCATCCACCACTGATGGCCACGCCGCACACAAACACAAGTCGCATAATCATAGTTAACTTGAACGGAATAAGTAGTAATGGAGTGCTATCACAAACCTGATTAACCTTTTGAATACTTTAATTAGAGACACAATAGTAAGACAATAGGTGTGCGGATACCGGTGTTCTCTTGGGGCATTACAGTTTATTTTATAAAAATAATAAGTTTTAATCAGTAAAAGTCTGGCACTGTTACTGCCAAGTCAATTTTGTTATTTCTAATGTGAAAAAAGTATGTACCGATTTAAAGACATTTTTTTTTGGGCTAAGTTAAATACAAGGTGTGTTAAAAAATTGTTGGCAAGAAAATATTCCATCTTGTTAACGTGATACTAGGTATAGAATAATATAATAGTATCAATAAGGTACAAAATTTATACATCCGCCATTCCGAAGTTACGATTTATGCTGTTTTACTCTGAAATTGACCGGACTTCAGTCAACTTTTGAAGGTATTGAAACAAAGTTGAACTAAATAAATAAATAAATAAGATGGAAGAAGAAGAAAGGTTTGGTTTGAATAACTGAATAAGATATAATCGTAATGAGACAGAATTGTTCGTGATTAAAATCAGAAAAAACTCTTCATTCGATGATAATATCGCACTGTAAAGCACTCCATTACTTCATTACTCTGTGTCAATGATGGTTAGCAATAATATTTTTATAGCTTTTAGATAATTTAGAGAGAAATCATAAGTCTTATAGCACTGGTGCCTGAGTATATTGAGATAGCTCTACTTTACATTTGTACGTTTGAATTTATGTGTGCAATAGGTGTAGTTGTTACGTCACTGCAATATCTCGTCGTGTACCTACTCGTAGTATGTGATTGGTTCTTATTGTATATTATTTAATTGTAAATAAGGTATAATGTTACTATGGAACAAAATAATGTAGCAATTATGTAAATAGACATTTCTGTTTTTTTTTTTTTCAATAAAACGTTTGTTTCGCTAAATGTATTTTCATTGATTTATTGGGTTTTCAAAGATGGCTTGAAATAAAACTTCGAATTACTAGAACTTATTATTAAATTTTATTACTTTAAAATTAAGATAATACCTAAATCAATGCAATTCATTCTTTATTCATAATATCGATGAACGAATAAAACACAGTGGGCAGAAGTCTAAAATAGTAGAACAGAAAATAAATCCTTTCCTTTTTTTTTGTTTTTGGCACATTATGATTCCAATAAGATTATTTACAGTAAATTATAACACTATTGGTTTACAATTTGCTGACCACTGTGTTTACACAAAATTAACTAAGATCTCGCACAACTGCCAAGAGGCTTTACAGGCATACAATACTATATTTCAAAAGAACAACTGAAATTCACCCTATAAGTTAAAAGACACCGCTACACAAACGCGAAAAATAAAGAACTTTCTTGTAAGAAAAGAAGAAGCACAAATTATATTATCATGACAGAATGTTGCATAAAATATGCACTCGCACTGACCAGCACATACACACCCATATCTTTTTATCATTGTGAACATTTGACACAATTTTTAGTTCCCAATATCATTAAAAAATGGATGCAACGACAATACCGTGGAGTAAATATAAAAATATCAATCCTAGCCGACGACGCTTACAAAATAATTCCGCTAAAACATTATATTTACACTACAATTACAATACACAATTTGAAGGCCACATGTTTCATATTTTCAATGACATATTTTTGGAATAAAATCAAAAGCATAATTCATTTTTTTTCATTGATATTTGGAAAGATAGAAACAAATTTCCTCTACCAATTACGCAGATTCATTCTCCGTTATAGATGCATAATAGAAGAAAGAATAAGTAAGGTATAGCATAAGAATGCCAGCAAAGGCAGGAAAAGTAGTCAGGTTTTATAGCACCAGCTATGTATTTAGCATACCTATAATAGTTTAAATATAGATTTCAAAGAAAGACCTTTAGGAATCGTAGAAACTAAATTGCCTTTACTTCAAGGCAACTAACTCATCATCCAATCGCATAAATACAGCTAATGCGATGCGCGATATGGAAATTTATTCAAACTATCAAGTAAATTATGACTGTGTTTAAAACAGAGTCAGACAAAAGTAATACATTTTATAGGCCATGTAAGCAATCGTCACGTGAGCTCAATTTGAAATCGAAGAATACAAAGGACATCACCCACGGTCCATACATTTTTGGTCCAAATTTAAAAGTGCCGGCCAAAGAAAAAAAATACAATATTCTGTTAGAACTTGTCCTTACGAACATTTTTTATTATGGCAACAATGTTGTGGGAACATTAGCCTCGGTATTATTTAAGTTCAAAAATTATTATTTTTCAAAGAAAAACGTTCTCAAAAAATGAAATATCCTATACATGACAATAGTTTTTAAAAATGCAACAGAAAAAAACAGCCTGTCTGTAGTTGTGTCTTTATTGTGTTATATTTTTTTTTTTTTTTGTATTTATTGAGATTTTCGAAGAATAAAAATACTAGTATATGTAATGCTTAATGCTTTAATTGTTTAGAAAAGTCATAACAAGTACCCATATATTTATCTTTTAGAACCACAATAATATTATATAAACCCAAAAACATATTAAAAAATAATAAAAATAAAAAGCTTAAGACGGTGAATTTCGAAAATGAGTGGACGGTCAATATCAAAAGTCGGGGTTGCGGTGTCTCATAGCTGTGTCTCATAGCTGTGTTAAAGAAACGCTTGGAAAGCGTTTCATAAAAATGCTGGATGATGGAGATTTTATGATCTCCCTTGAAAATCCCCTGTAGCGACATCAATGTCGTCACAAATGAACTAATCCTGCATCGCGCAAGTAAGATTCGCGGCGCGATTGGAACATATAGAACAAACCCGAAATCATCTATCGAGCAGTAGCCCACCAGATATAACACCTGTCTGGTCGGAGGATCCTCCCTTTTCAACGGAGGTATGTGGGACTTTACTCTCTGTTCCACTACTCCTAAACTGGTGACCCTCGACAAAGAACGTCAGCGCAGCCTTCGTACAGCTACTACTTCGTGACGTCATCATCACTTCCTCAAGCTTTCGAGCAGCGAGCCATACAGCCAACACCCACGGCTATATGGGTATCCTGACCACCAGCATGCCTACTTGGTCATACCTGGTCATCACCCTCAGCCTCATCAGCGACCTTGGCTAAGCACCTGTACCTTCGGCCAGTCACATGAAGAGCCTTGAAGAACCTCTCCTGGTCGACGACAGCAGTCAAGCCCTACGTCGCACAGCACCGCTCCGACTCACTGGAGCCAGCCGCACTACTCCGACTCACTGGAGCCTGCAGCATCGTATCCCGACTCACTGGGATAGCACCACCCCGACTCACTGGGGCATCACCGCAGACAGTTCCGACTCACCGAGAACTATGCGGAATCCGGTTCCGACTCACTGGAACCAACCTCCATTGGCCTGGCACGCATCACACGACGCATCAAGAAGCATCAAGAACCATCGATCTCCGATCTCCGGAGGGGAGTGATGTAGCGACATCAATGTCGTCACAAATGAACTAATCCTGCATCGCGCAAGTAAGATTCGCGGCGCGATTGGAACATATAGAACAAACCCGAAATCATCTATCGGGCAGTAGCCCACCAGATATAACACCTGTCTGGTCGGAGGATCCTCCCTTTTCAACGGAGGTATGTGGGACTTTACTCTCTGTTCCACTACCCCCAAACCCCTTTTGTGATAAAAAAAGAACTCTCATTTCAGACATGATAGGCCTCGCGGATTTTTAGGAATCGTTTTTGAAGTATTTGCCTTATATGGAGATGGTGGGGCTTTGCATCTGCGAAGACAGAGTATTAAAAATGCGACCATACCTACGGGTTGGCAGAATCAAATGGAGCCTGCTTTGTGCGAATACGGCACGCATACGTACAAGTTTGCTTTATGTACTCAGCTAAGGTCAAATGCTGATCTAGGATCACACCGAGCTTGCTTCTCCCAAGGGATCGGATTGGTATAGGTACGTGGTGATCAGAGGGAGACCCATGAAGAACCCTTGAAGAACTCCTGCTCGTATGGGTGGAGATCTCCCCACTATCGCATAGAGGGAGCGCTACCATCTGGTATTCAATAGTGGAAGGTACGATTCAACAAAAAGTTTCGCAAGATGAGTACTAGACAATCTGGCACACAGAGTTGATATAGCTTAAATGATAAACCATTATGTTACACTTTGTCAAAAGCTTTCGCTGAGTCAAAAAACTAGACGTCCCTCATCGCGTTATGCTGGAAACCATTGCATAGGTGTTCGACGATTCGCTGGACTTGTTCGATTCGGAAACCAAACTACCGTTGGAAATAACACTCTTAACTTCAGCATAATCTCTGCACCGCTTTAGATTTTATCGAGGACATTGAATGGACTGATGAAAAGGTAGCTGGAGGGGGTCAAATTTGACTTAAACTTGCATGGTTTAGGAATACCGATATCAGTGACCTTTATCCACGCTTGGGGGAACATGTTATTCCTTAATGCACCATTGAAGATGACGGTCATTAGTATTATGAGTTGGGATGGGAAGAGTTTAAACACCTTGTTGATGACACCGTCAGAGCCGAGGTCTTTCCGGTTCTGGAGCTTTTTGATGATGTTTCCCACCTCCTCTGAGATAAAAGGGGACAAAGGATCATTAGGATCTTCGATGAGTGCGAGGGAACCTCTACGTTCAACTTTAGCGGCTCTCTATGTATCAAGGTGAGTTTTGTCTATTGGTTGAGGATATTTATTTGTTTTCTCGTTGTATTTCGCTTTGTCAGAGTTATCGAAAGCGATACTCTTATCGTGGCGAATAAGAACAGACATAGAAGCCTCTACTTCCTCTGAAGGTGCTAGAAGGCGAGGTGAATGGGTTCTAGCTCACATTTTATCCCAGTGCGCGGCACGCTGCTCTGTTGCTTAAGCGTTGTTTACTTCGCCGGGAGTTGCATTCTTTTCGGTTTTCACACCACATGCATTGCTCAAGAGTTTCCAGCATGTGATGGTCATCAGTCACTGTGCTCTCCCCTGAAAAATCATTCAGGACGGATCGTACTTGGTTCATAAGTGAATCGAACGCTGCTGTCATATCAGCGACTGAGACTCAAGAGTCGGGGCTGGAATCTAACTGATTCAATATGGTAGATTTTAGTCTTCCCGTCCATGATCAATTGGGACGGGAGTGATACAATATCACACGCGTTGTTTTAGGTACCTACTAGAGTAACAGATAAGATATTCGAGGTGGGGCGAGTGTTCAGTGGCTAGGGGAGGATGTGTGGTGGTAAATGGCAGCTACCTGGAAGTTTTTATTCAAGCTCTAACTCTTTGTTTTTACAATTCATGTTACCGAAAATGTACGGAAAATGATTTTTAAATAAAACCCAGGGCAATGGTCCTACAGTTTTGGTGCGATAATAAAAAATGCTCAAAGGGTCAAGCTCTAACAGATTGCCATATTTTTTTTTCTTGGCCGGCACTTTTGAATTTGGACCAAAATAAATGATCTCCTTTGCGAGACCAATCGCGTTGGTTCGCTAGGCCATCGCGGCGTGTTCGCGCACCACTATGAGCTCGCAGATTCACGGCACATACGCACACATGGGTCAGGTTACCGCCAAGTCGACGATCAGACACGTCGATAACGTAATTGACTGATGTGTACATATGTGTGAACCTTTAAGCCAGAACTACACTAGACTGACGCACACGTGGGCCATGCCTGATATGTACGTAGAACGACGTCGTGTGGCGTGGATCTAATGTAGATCTATAAATCTAATTGCCATATAAAATGTATGGAGACCGACTCGCCTAGATCGGCGTACGTGGCCCACGTGTGCGCAACGTAGTGCTATAGACGCTACCTCCAAGAGCGAATAACTCGCTGCGAGTCGATGTTAGGCTCGTCAACATCACTCGTATCGCCGTGTTCAGTGTTGTTATAGAATGAAGTGACAAGATAATGACATAGCCGCGAGACACTCGTTCGTGGTCAACTCATCTTGTCAAACCGCACACTGTAACCGATGTCAGACAGTCTTAGGAGAAATCTTTTACATACAAGTAAGTCGCTACTATACGCTCTGCGCGCTGCAGTCGCTGTCGGGAGAATGCTCGGGCTCGTAGCGGATGTAGGCGTTGTGCAGCGTGAGGCCGGAGGGCAGCTTCACGTCGCGGAAGAAGCGATGTCGCCGCGCGTCCTTCGCGGAGATGCGCTTCACTGGGTCGTACACCAACATCTTTTGGAGCAGGTCCATGCCGACTTCGTCTAGGTTTTGCACCTGAAGATATAGCAAAATTTATTTAACCATAAACATAACAGAGTTTGATATATAGTTGGAGTTTTAGGCTTCAAAAATACATTGTAGTTTATGTTGTTAATTCTATAAGAAATAATACTCTTCAGCTAAGGTATACCTGTATTTTGAGGTAGTTTTCGGATTCATTTTACTGTATGGTATACAAAACTAAAATTGTGTTGTGTGTGATACATAGTGTGAATTTTTTTTATAAGTGTTGCTGTTATGGTGGTCAAACTCAGAGCAACCAAGTATGGGGGACTTTATCACAAATTTATGAGGTTTTTTGCAACAGAAAATTAATTGTTTTGCACCAGAAAAGCTTGTTTCTATAGTAGAAGCACTTTGGAATAAAAAAATGCAGAGTTTCGTAAAATAAAGAGGTGTAAGTATATCAAATAAACATAAACATGTTTTCTTTCTTTTCTTTACTCAATAGGTACTTACATGATTATGAAGGTTGAATGTGGTCCAGTTGGGGAATGTGGGTTTGTAGTCTGGCAGGGACGACACTCCTGGCCAGATGTCCTCAGTAGGTGTGCGTAGCATTCTAGGAAATATCATTCATATTGTAACATATTTTAGTTTAAAGAAAAATAGTCTAAGGGCCGTGCCTTACTCAAACGCCATGGTGACATAGTCAGGTCATGATGTTAAAAAATCTATTGTGGACTGTGTAACCAACAGTGGTCAGGTGAAGTACACATCACAGAGTTACATGCATTTTCTTGGCTGTGCGAACTAGCAACACCGCCATGGCGTCCCAGAGAGGCACGGGTATAAGAGACGCAAACATTTTAAGACAAAAGTATTTTACCGGAAGATGCGGAACAGTTGATCAATCTCCGAGTCTCCTTGGAAGAGCGGTTTCTTTGAGGACATCTCTGAGAATATGCAGCCGACTGACCACATGTCAATGGGGCAAGAATACCTGGAAATATTGTGTTTGTTTAGTTGGCTTATTAAGTTATGTAGTTAAGGCAGCAGCTTTTTGATGTTTTCCACTGAAATAATGCAATTTCCTAAATTTAGTAAACATTATCTGCCCAGCCTATTTGTGATATTTGCGCGTAAACATAACTTTGTTTGCCCCGGGAATCGAATGTGATACCGTCTTCCTGAAACTCAAAGAGCAACTGAAGGGCATATAAGTCTGATACGCCCTCTCGCTCCACCTTAGAGCGAGAGAAATCATTGGGTGATTTCCCATCTCGAAAAACAAAACAACTTTGTGTTTGAGTTAATGTTCATGTACATTGCCAGGCAACATAATAAGAGATAATAAGAAAATTTTTAGTTACTAGCTATCCCCAGTGTCTTTGATCACTTCTCTGCTTTTGTGTGTCGTAGAGTGATGTTATATAGCAAACAGAAAAACTCTTGCATTATTATGTCTGTACAGACTAAAATTGAGAAGTAGAAAAAAAAAAATTTTTTTTCAAAATAAAATAAATTTCATCATATTGCCTCACCTCTGGCTGCCTAGCAAGACTTCTGGAGCTCTGTACCACAGAGTGACCACCTCATGAGTGTAAACTCTCACTGGCACTCCAAAAGCACGGCCCAAGCCGAAGTCAGCCACCTACAACCGTCAATCATATCCATAAAGGTGCCATTCGAACCTCGGCTGCAGGCAGAACGTACGGCTGTAGCACGTGCGGCCGCAGCCGCGCTCGGAACGGTTTTCACACAAATCCATACTATTACATAGAAAACCAGTCGTGCTGCCGAGCCTCGGCTGCGAGTACTGCCGCGACCTGCAGCTGCAGCCTTATTCGTAATGGTTTACACACAAATCCATACTACTACATAGAAAACCAGTTGTGCAGCTGCAGCCGACTTCGTGCAGCCGAGATTCGAATGGCAACTTTAGCATCATAAAAATATTGTGCACTAAACAAATGCCTACACACGTATTTTTAACACTTTTCCACAATACCCTCCAATAAAGACTTCCGAAGTCATGTATTGATCAAACAATCAAAACAATCTTATGCCCTTCTACACAAGCACTACTCCACTTCACAAGCTCAACACACCAGCACTATAATAAATAATTTCTCCTCGCACTGGTTGCTCATGTAATCTTTTCTATTCCTAATTTATTTTAACATTTTTATTTTTCTTTCTTCTATTATTAACATGAAACATTTCTCCAAATTGTGAAACAATATTTTAGATTAATTATCTGGTTTTATAGCTGCGGGAGGGACCTGGTGACCTGTAATACAGGTTCTCATGGAAACCTAATTCAGGCACCAGTCTCTCACTTAGTTAACTCCGATGTCTATATTGTAAAGTTTTAGCATTATGTAACTTTGTGATGAGAAAATAAATGTTTTATATTATTAAAAAAAAAAAAAAAAAAAAAAAAAACAATAAAATTGGATCAATTTAGCACTATACAAAAAAAAAACATTTTATTTGTGAATCAAGCCTACATGCTGCACTCCTTAGGGATGAAGATCTGAGATCGATATCAAAGAATCAATTTTATAGGTCCAGAAAATCAATGTTTTAAATTGATTTTCAACATGAATTGATTCTGTGAATTGGTCTTAGAAAATTGAAATTGTCATTCATTATTTTCATTTCTTGCGGAATGCAATACTATTACTTAAAATCAGTCAAAGCACCTATTTTCCTTAAGTAAATTTTTATGTGAATCTCGTACACTTGAATATTTCTCAGCCAAGAAACATAATTATTTGCATTGTATATGATCATCTGTGAGAATTATCTTTTGGAATTCAATTAATCTACTTTACAATTTAATTTTGTCTTCCATTTGACTTACTTTAATAATTCCAGTCTTATCGATAAGCAAGTTCTGTGGCTTGAGATCCCTGTGCAGTATTCGTCTCTGGTGGCAGTACAAGATGGCATTGTTGATCTGGTACAGGTAGCTCTTCACCACAGATGGGTCCATGAACTGTAAACACACAATATTGTCGATAGACAAAATGGGTACAATACAATAAATCTAATATGGACTCAACCCTGGCAGTTTCTTTAAAGAAGACAAACATAAAATCAGCCGGAAAAAAGGCAAGAGATGCCTTTGTTCCTCAGTAGAAAAAAATAGGATAATCAATGGAAAAAGCTTTACAATGGTGCTAATAAGAAATGCACTCTTTGGTATTGTAATTTAGTTTAAAAATTACTATAAAAAAAACTATTTTCTTTCTTATTTTCATGGTTAAGAACAATTTGTGTTTTTTTACCTTTTGCCTTGGGTTGTGAATTTAACCCACTACCTCTGGCATAGCAGCCAGTAAATTCACATCACAAGATACCAAGACACAGAATTATTTTTATGCAATGATTTGTGAGGGAATTGAACCTGTTACAAGGAGTACAGCAGCCAACCATTGTACTAACTGTGCCATTTACCTGTCTCAATACTCAATACTTTATTGCATTCCATATTATGTACATAGATGGTATGAAAAATTGCAAGATCAATATGGACCCTGTCGGGCACAGCAAAGTTAGGAGAGAGGATGAATGATGATGGTGTCTATTTCTTTGTTCTGGCTATTCTGCTACACAACAGGACCAATTTTGATGACACTGGCTCAATCACTTAGTATCTTGTTCTACACACTTGCAGAGTAGATATAGATTAAATTGGCTATCCTTAATATCTGTGCATCTTCGGATTCGGTCTAGTTGGCCTTAAGGCAAATCTCGCACTGGTTTGTTACTGTTATTCATTAATTTAATTGATTGATTTCATTTAGTTACAAATAGAAATCTTTTCTTTAGTCAGCTAACAATCAACCTGTGTCAATTCAGCTATCCGAATCACTCAAATCAGATAAATTAAGGTACATACTTTTCCAGATCCAAGTGAATCCATGTATTTCTTCAAGTCCATGGAGAGAAACTCGAAGATAAGATAAAGTCGGCTCTCTTCCATGAGTACATCTTCCAGTTTCACTATGTTGGGATGGTTGAGCTCTTTCAAGAGGGAAATTTCTCTGCAATGATGAAAGAATGCTATAGGTTATGTTGTGACTTGCAACATGGATTTTTTTAAGGATTTGGGACAAACTTGTCAAGCAAAATGATCAGAATTGTAGAATGAATGAGTTAGATTATAATTTACCTGATCGCCGTCGACGGGATACCTTCATCTTCAGACTCCAAGCGAATTTTTTTCATAGCCACAAACTGCCCGGTTATTTTGTTTTTTCCTTTGTACACTACACCATAAGTACCTTCACCAATTTTCTCGATTTTGAGAAAATCATCCATCTTGTGGCAGGGAATTTTGTCAGATTTCCAGGCCAAACTATAAAAAACTTCTTCACCAAACTTAGAAGGTTTTCGAAAAGTTCCTAACACACTCAATAACCGATAACAACTGAGAAACAGATTATTAGGCGTAATTATTTTTAACTTCAACGTATTAAAATAAATAAAACAAAACACGGATTTATTTACTGGTAAAATTGCTAAAATATCGTTAACGTTTCACAACGACTTTCAAACGTAATTTTTTAAAATATTTGAACGAATTGTTTAAAGTTTTCTCAATTGTCTATGGCCTTTGGTGTGTTTCAGCGACAGCCACAAAACGTTGGTCAAATTTGAAGCATAATTAACGAAACAAAGTATGACTTTTACAGTTTTCGTTGCTATGAATTTACGTTTTTTGCTTGTCTGAAACTGGAACGTGTCGCTATTCATCATAGACAATTTTAAAAACATTTATCAGAGATTCTTTAAAGAAGCGTTTACACGAATGAAAATAATTTTAATATTATTATCTGTTTTGTGTTTAATTTTTTAGTTGAAAAAATCAAATTAAATATCGAGAAAATAAAAGAATGCTTTTTCATCAAATCCGTTGCTATTTTTTTGTTTTCAGAACAGTGTGCACTATTATTATACTCTTTGGGTTTTGCTGTCAGTTTTGCCACAATCAAAATTTAGATTGACGAATTACCTACCGTGTTGATGATGAAAGACCTTAGAGAATAGAATATATATAGAGGCGCCCTTAGTATACCTATTCTATTTTTAGAAAAATGGCAAATAGAGCCGATGTCGACTATTCTGCCAATGTCAAAAGTAAATTGGATAAGCAAGTGTGTGAATTATTAACACAGACAAATAATATGCTAGAAATGAAGTAACTATGGAGGTGTAAATCTTCGATTGATACAATTGGACTTCATGTGTTAGTATTGGACTGAAACAAACAAAAAATAAAGGTACATAAATATTAAATTTGTTAGAACATTAACTATATACACGTAACCACAATTACATAGAAGTCAGGGCTCATAATTTGATGTTATTGTGACGGATGAACTTCATCAACGCCACAAGTAGATCTGGAGAGGAATATGTAAGGAGGGCGGGGACATTAATCGGGAGAGGAATTTTGAATTTTGGGAGACAGCTATAAAGATCTAAAGGAGGGACGTTGTTTGTGCACTCAAAAAATATGTGATCCAATGTACCTTCTTCTAAGCCACACTCGCATATGGAAGAGTCGCGAACTCGGATTTTTTCCAAGAAGACAGGGGTGCAGCAGAACCCTAAGCGAATTCTGCAAAGGACGGAAATGACTGGTTTGGACATTTTTTTGAAAGGGTAGAACCAAGGTTTAGATTTAATGGTTGGCTGTACTGCGTAGTAGAATTTACCTTTCTTCCTACCAGAGGTATTCCACCGTTCCTGCCAAGCACATTGAAGACTTGCTTTTGGCAGGTTCAGTAAGTCGTACCCCTGGTAAGAATAATGAGAAAGGTCAGCTGTGGTTGACGAACAAGCGTCTTTTGCCAAGGTATCAGCATATTCGTTACCCTTGATGCCACAGTGGCTAGGTATCCAAACTAGCTGAACTTCTTTTTGATTATTAAAAGACGAAAAGAGAGACTTTTTAATTTTTAAAATTAGTGAGCTGTGCAATTTACTTTTAAAGGAGTTTTGGACCAAAGTTTGTAGGCAGCTAAGGGAGTCTGTGAAAATTACGGCTTTGTCGATGTTATGGTGTAACTCTATGAAAAGACAAGCTTCTAATAAAGCCACACATTCGCCCGTGAACACAGAGGACTCCTTGGGGCATTTAAATTGTAGGATAATCCTGGAATTTTGGTAGTAAATCGCAGCTCCAGTGTAACTGGAGTCAGTAAATTTCGAAGCGTCAGTGAAAAATTTTTGATAACCATTCCATCGCTCGCCCACCACCGCGTTGAAGGCTGAATCCGCCGAAGGGGAATTTTTGGAAATGCCGATGTTGTAGAAAATTTTTGGGGTGAAACATAAAACTTCATATTCAAAATTAAAAAGGGGTAGTTTGGGATATTGGACGATCGGACATTCGAAGTTTTGAGTAATACGAAAATATTTTAATATTAAGGGAGTTTCTTTATTATTCCAGTAGTTTGAAGATCTGTATAAGTTATTTAGTGCGTTCAGTTTTGAAATAAGGGGATGGGAGGATCTACATATTATCCGAGACACAAAACGGGAGGCTAGATATTGCCGCCTTAGGGCTAGAGGTGGTTCAGCGCACTCGACCTGCAACGCGTTAACGGGGGAGGACTTCATACACCCAGAGATGATCCGAAGGCACTTAGACTGAATCCTATCTAGTCCGGCCAAAGCACCTTTATTGCATGGTATTAAGTGAAATGTACCGTAATCTAATATGCTGCGTACTAAGGCGTTATATATTAGTTTCATAGTGTAGGGGTGGGCACCCCACCACACACCCGCAAGGACTTTTAAAATGGCAATAACGCGTTCGCATTTTTGGATTAAGAAGTTTATGTGGTACTTACCTGTTAATTTTGAATCCAAAAAAACGCCTAAAAATTTTGCTTTGTTTGTCAGCGGAATGGCTTTTCCCGAAATAGTTATTGTGATGGGAGGGATAGTTCTTTTGCGAGAAAAGACTACTGCAGAGCTTTTCGGTGCAGACAATGATAAGCCGTGGTTCAACAGCCAGTGATTCAAAGAGTCCAGAGAGAAGCATAGGGATGATGCAGCGTCAACGATGGAGGAATCTGACACGTACAGGACTAAGTCATCGGCGTACTGGAGGATGTGGCAGTTACTGTTAAGACAGGAGCCAATTTCGGCTGTATACAGATTGTACAGAATAGGGCTGAGGACGAAGCCCTGCGGGAGTCCCCTCCAAGTAAGCCTTTCATCAAAGTCCTCTCCCTGGACCCTTAAAGTCAAAGAGCGACAATACAATAGTCCACATATGCATTCGATCATCTTTACCGGGATGCTCAGCTGGTGCAGTTTCTGCCTGAGGACGGGAAGAAGAACGTTATCGTATGCGGAGGAGATGTCTAAAAAGCCTGCGACGACGGATTCGTTTTTAGAAAATACCAGACGGATATCTGTCACTAAAACTCCAACACTGTCCATTGTGCCAAGCCCTTTTCTAAAACCGAATTGATAGTTCGGCAGTAAGTCTCTGGATTCCACTATCCACTCGAGTCGGTTCTTAATAAGATGCTCCATTAATTTAGCTAAGACTGAGGACAAAGCTATAGGTCTAAGGCCGTTCGGATCATCTACATGTTTGCCCGGTTTCAACAAAGGGATAATAATTTGTAGTTTCCACTGATCTGGAACCCAACCATTATCATAGCAGAAATTAATAATATTGAGGAAATATGATTTTGCTTTATCTCCGGAATGTTTTAAAAACGAGTATATTACACCATCGGCGCCAGGTGCCGAGTCACGAACATGGCAGAGTACCATGTTCAGCTCCTTCAAATTAAATGGCGCATCAAAGGGGTCATTGGATACAGTATTTAAGGGAACACTATGGTATTCAGATGCAAGTGGAACATACGGAGGGGCTATTTTGTCAAAAAATAATTCAGCTGTTTCCCTAGTAATTGGCGATGATATTGACGGTGAGCAACCACATCTAAACCTTTTGATGTTCTTCCATACTAATGAGATTGGAGTGGAGGGGGATAAGGATGTACAGAACTTCACCCAACCTGCACGTTTTTTCCTGCGGAGAAGACGTTTAGATCGGGCACATACTTGAAGATACGCCAGCAGATTTTGGGTGGTCATCTCCCTATTATAACGTCTTTCAGACTCGTTCCTTAACCTAACTGCTGAGGTGCATTCTTGGTCCCACCATGGAGGTGACGGGATTTTGTTTCGGGCACTGTTTTTTAATGGAAAACAAGAATCTGCACTAGAAGTAACTGCTTCAACGAAACCTTTATAACAGCTCTTGGCATGGCGGTGATCAGAAGGATCGGATAAACTTGAATTTAAATTTGGAAGAGTATCAATTTTCTGCTCCAGTAATGAAGCGAACCTTGTCCAATCTGGATTGGACAAGTTGTACTTCAAAAGTGGAGGGGAAGCTTTTTCTAAATAAGTTCTATTAATCAACGAAATGACAATGGGGTAATGGTCACTACCATGCGACAAGGTTGTACATTCCCAATGAGTCGAAGCAGCTAACTCAGCAGAGCAAAATGTTAGGTCAACACAACTTTTCTGCTGACCAGGGGGAGACCTGCGTGTTGGGCAAACATTGTTTAATATACAAAGGTCCAAATCATCCAGTATCTCGATCAGAGCCGTACCAAACGCATCGCAACGCTCAGACCCCCATCTATAATGATGACAGTTAAAGTCACCCATGACCAGAATAGGACCTTGAATGTTTGAAAGAATATTTCTTAAAACAACTAAAAAATTTTGTTGAGGATGGGCAATATATACTGATAATACTGTGATACCTTCCATCTTTCCAGCTACAATACTCATATCGCCAGTAAGTGAAGGCAAAGATAAGGGCAAAAGTGGAACCCGATTGTTAACAAAGAGAGCCGATCCTCCATATCCGTCGGATCTGTCACATCGGAGGACATTGTAATGTGGTATACGGAAGCTAAGGCTTGGGGTGAGCCAAGTCTCAGCTATGGAGCAAGCTAGAGGTTTATATTTGTTGAGAAGGAATATGAGGTCGTGCTTTTTATGCCACACGCTCCTCACATTCCACTGTAGAAATGTTTGGCTGGACGCCATTTCTAATTGGTAAAAGGATTTTTATTAGTTGATCGGCAACGTTGGACGGTAATTGGGGATTAGAAGAAGATGAAATAAGGGTAGGTAAGAGTTTGATAAGGAGTTCAACAATAGAAATATTATTGCTAGGTGATGCATTGTTCAGGTTGAGGGCGCAGCCATTTGGCTGTGTGGATTGGGGAGAGCTTACTAAATTGTTGTGGATACTTTTGTTGTAGGATGGGGAAAGTGGGGCATGGGTTTTGGGGTTGAGTGTGACTGTTTTGCGGTATGACTGAGTAGTTTTGGCAGCATTGGCATAATTCTGGGAAGGAACTGGAACTATTTTGCTAGCCTCCACATAAGAAATTGACTTCTCAGCCATAATGGTCTTGATGGCCTTCTGTCTACCATGCTCGGGACATGACCTGCTATTGGCGAAGTGATTGCCCGAGCAGAGCACACAAAAAGCCTCGCCCTCAGCAATGTTGCAACCATCACCGGGGTGATCGTGGCCACATTTACTGCAGCGTGGTTTGGACCTACATAGGTTGGCCACATGTCCGAATCTACAGCACTTACGGCACTGTATTGTAGGGTAAATGTACTGTACAACTGGAAGAGATGTATAGCAGCAGTATACTCTTGGTGGTAGAACTTGGCCATCGAAAGTGATGACACAAGTTTCTGTTGGTTTCCATTCAATAGCACCGTCATTGTATATTTTCCTACTAATGCGTCTAACTTTTAATATTTGACCACATCCAGAAGGCACAGATAAAAAGGATAAGGCTTCTTCCTCTGAGATATCAGTGGGAACACCAGAAATAACACCCATCCGAGTAATGTTGAATGTAGGGATGGATGCTGAATAGCCATGTTTCGGTAGAATGTTGTTGGCTAGGAACGCATTTGCGTCCTGAGGAGAAGAGAATTCTACTGAGACACGGTTTCGGCCAACTTTATTCACACCGTCTCGGCGAACATTCGAAATTTTATTAAATAATAGGAACTTGCCAAAGTTCACGGGGTGTAGCGTGGCGCCTGCGTTTGGCGCAGCTTCCAGACGAGAAACATGCACGATGTACGGACCTTTATCCACAGCAGAGTATTTCACGCGACCTATCTGACTCTTAGGCTGTTTGCTTGGTGGGGTAGAAATGGGAGTCTCTTCGACATTTGGGCGTTTACGAGTACTCTGGGATACTTCCATATCTGTAATACTACAGACAACGTCGGCAAATTGTGACAGTGGGTTTTGGGAAAAAACATTTGAGGAGGATTGGATGTCAGGGGGGTCAGGATCGGGAGGTTTATTCCTATCCATCTTGGATAAGACTGGTAAAATACAGACAATCACAAAGCAAACCTGTTAATGAACACAAAGACAGCACAAATTAGGTCACGAAAGTCACAACAATCACTCGGAAACACTCAAATCTAAAAAACTCTCAAAACACACGTGCTAACCAAGGAACCCGTGGCGAGAATCTCCCCTTAGTATACCATACATTCCTTGCTTATACAATATCTATTAATTCGATGTAGATATAAAAAACTTCATTTTGTCTCTTTTCAACAAATGTGTAATGTCGTTTGCAGAAAGAGATGTAATACTGTTTGTTTTTTCTCTCTCTGTCAACATTTTTACTTTTCCGTCAATATACCTCACGTGCTATCCGCCATCTTTAGTGCCCATGGTTTTGTAGTACGTCAGGACGTGTCAAGTAAACAACAACAATGGATTTGGATTGCGATTTTTAGGACTAAAAACGCTCTCAACTAAGTTGTTTTGTGCTGTGAGTGTCAAGGGATACAAATTGAATATGCCTTCGTGTTCAATAATCAGTGTGGTGCAAGGAAAAATACCAATCAACCTCATTTAACCATGCATAGGTTAGTAGCCGTATTTTATGAAAAACTTTATCATACTGTTATTTTTTCCGTATAAGTGTCCTTGTTTTGTTTATATAATGAAAGTTCCTAAAAGTACATACAAATTATTTCTGATCTAAACCTCTATTTGCTAAATGTATAACATGTTTTGTTTACAATATTATTGATAATTTAAAATAGTGATGTCTTTTATTTAATAAGCTATCGATAAAGAACTATTTTTTTTTAGTTTGTGTTTAGGGTCCAGTAAAATATGTTGAAGAGACGATTCTTAAAATAAAACTCTAACAGAAATTAAAATAGCGAGATCTAGTACTTACCAAAACAATACAGTGTCATTCGTCATGCAGTAGGTGGTGGTTATTTAGTTCAGTCTGTGATTTGTTTTACTTCTAAATCCAACTGTATAATTTGACTGACATCAAACTTAAACAATTTTGCATGTTTTTTATTTGCACAGGTTCTCTAAAAGTGAAGTGCTGCCCCAGAAGTGGCTTGATGTCATTGGGATGGAAAATATCAAACCTGGAATTAAAGCACTGTGTGTCTGTTCATTCTACTTTACAGAATCATCGTTCAATAAAACCAAAAATAAAAAACAATTAATATCATATTTTCTAAATTTTCCTACCGATTTTATTCTTCCTTATGGTTCATCAAATATTTTACTATTGTCGTTTACTTAAATTTAATATTATTAAATATCTTTAAACAATGTCCAATTCCAAAACCAATTCCCATGTTATAAATATAAAAAGTCTGGTATCGATACATTTTGGTTTTGATTATCTAAGTGCTTCCCTAGCAATGGCCGCCATCTTTAGTGCCTGGCTATTAGTAGGTATACACGCTTATTTTGGAGGTATTTCTGGTCCATAGAATTCTAAGGTCTTTGTGAAAGACGAATGATTGACGTAGCAAAGTACTGATTGACGAAAACCATCATTCACCATCATTCATGATTGATGGCAATGATTGACGTTTGCATGACCATATACCCCGCGTTCCGAACTGCGACAAAAGCGATTATAGCGCAATTCGGAACGAGGGGATAATGGGCGCCCTAAATTATGTCAGTGTCAAAATGAAGCAAACGTACAGTTCGTTCGACCGTTCTTGGCGCGCCTGAAGTTAGGCTCTGCGAACTTTAGCTCTTGTGCACTCGTAAAAAAATAAATGGTTTGAAAAAGTAAATGCCAATAGCAGTTGTTATTGCAGTTAACAACTGTTATTGGCATTTATTTTTATAAATCACTTATTTGACGCGCTTATTTTAAGCGCTAAAGTTCGCAGAGCCTAACTTCAGGCGCGCCAAGAACCGTCGAACGTACTGTAGTGCTTATATTCTCTTTGAATGAAGCTCCAAAGCCGGTAGCCAGCAAAGAGAATTTATATCCTCATTGAAGAGAATGTAAGCCCTACGTTTGTTTTGTAACCATCGAAAAGATCTTATGCCAGCTAAATTTATTTTTTATTTTTTTCCTAATAACCTCCCTTCCTTTTTTCTTTACGTAAGAAATCAACAAATGACTTCTTCCGCTCTGGGTGATTTGTGCAGGAGGAAGTATGTCTGTGTGTGGGAGGGAGGGTGAGAGGCACCGATATTCATTCAGATGCTCTTTGCAGTCCAGGGCCACGGTAATTCTTTTGAACAATGCCGCAGCCCTGGAAAAAAAAAACCGGCCAAGTGCAAGTCGGACTCGCGCACGAAGGGTTCCGTACCATATCTAACTAGTACTCCACCATCGTTTGCGCAAACTTAAACATAAAATATGGTAATGTAAGATGGACCGCCCAACGCACCGCGCAACGCGCCGCGTCTCTGTAAACAAGCCCTTATAGTGTGTGTTTACAGAGACGCGGCGCGTTGGCCGACCGCCGTACATTGCCATATATGTTTATGTTTGCGCGAGCAATGACGCGGTCCGCTGCTGCAATTAACGACGAATGCCCAACGCGCCACGTCTCCGTTAACACGGCCTTAGGGGATGAAACGGGAGTCCAAAGTTCGTATGGAGAAACCTATATTCACGCGGGCGAAGCCGCTAGCAGAAGCTAGTAAATAAATATACCCAACTGTTTAATAATGTTTTGTAATAATGTTAAAAAAGTAATCGGTATGTCTATTGTACCATAAATTTTAAGACATGTGACATTCACCAACTCGCACCGGGCCTGCGTGGTGGATTACTATTACGGCCCATTCCCTTTCCTAGAGAGGAGGTCTGAGTACCAGCAGTGGGAATATTACAAGGCCGATTATGTTATGTTATTTTGTATTTCATTGAAATGCCCTCCCTTTAAATCAGATTTGATGTTTGGCCGGATCTCTTCATTCCCTCATTTTGACTTCGAGTAATTAATGGACACCCGCCCATCCAAGACATTGCTTAACTTCAACCTCTCGAAGTTATCGTTATCTCAGCTATCACACCACAATCATAAAATAGATCACATCTTAAACTTCATGTTCCACAGAACTAGATAATATATCGGTGATGATATAATTTGTGCTGACACAGCGATTCCGTCACGTTCGTGTGTAGCGGTCGATATGCGCGTGCGACCGATCGTATCAATAAGATCGGATGATAATGATCTCAATATTAATGTCAGGGTTGGGGAGGCAGGCTTCAGTTTGAAGGCATGTGAGTTTAGAAGATGTGTCGGTGGATAGTTTTATTGTGTCTCCTGTTTTTATATGGACGTGTAAGTTACGATTTTATTATTTTATTTTTATATGATCTATTATCGACCCACCCCAGCTTTGTATGAGTGATAGAAATCTTTGATGTTCTCGGTTTTTCTCCATTAGAATATGTACCTATTTATTAAACACTCAAACCCTCCTCATGAATAACTGTATATTAGTGAAAACCGCATGAAAATCCGTTTAGAAGTTTTTGAGTTTATCGTGAACAAACAGACGTGGTTGGAGACTTTATTTTGTATTATACAAGGTTATTTTGAACTCATGTGGCAGCCAATTAGATGACTGCCAGCAGACAAAAGTGGTGGGAAGTCATGCTTCGTACCAGTGTACAGCTTGCGGAGAGTTAGGTATCTTCCTGATAACCACGACCACTTTGGCAAGAGTGAAACGACCAAGAAGAAGAATTGTGAACTTGGCTCATAAGTCACAAGTTCACAGCGAACACAAGTAATCTTCCAAGTTAAACATGCAAGATTGCTAGTGTTGATTCGGCTAACCATAACATTACCGTTTCGTTTTACTGTCAAACAGTGTCAGGTGGAGACGAAAATTTCCAGTCAGTTTCTGTCGTAATACTTTCTTTATTTAACTTAGCGTAGTGCCAACTATCAATAGAATACGAGATCTTTTTTGGAATTCTCCTTCGTGTTACACTGTTACTTAATTATAAAGCTTAAAAAAAAAAGCGTTTTGGGAACACTTTTATTATGCGTACAGCTAAGGAGTGGAATTCCCTGCCGGAGTCTGTGTTTCCTGATGGCTACAACCCGGGAATCTTTAAGTCAAGAGTGAATAGGTTTCTTCTAGGTAAGCGCGCTCCATCAAAAAAAAAAAAACGTTCCTTCAGTCGACCTTTACTTTCCACGTACGTCTGGTAGTCTGACGATGCAACGGGCTAGGCGGAATTAGGCTATGCAATTCCGACGCACACTCCCCGTAATGTAACCGGTAGAAAACCGACAGGCTAACAACTCGGCGTCGATGCTCAAGACTTTGAAGCCTCGACTCAATGAGTGCATCATTGCCAATGATCCTCCTGGCGTGCCTCTCAATTCCTTCAAGCGCGTCAAGCTGGTATCGGGTAGATCCGTCTCAAAAATAGCTATTTTGTAGCCAGTTGAGCCTTTGCTTCGATGTATGGCCCAAAGTTGAGAGTCAAAAGAATAAAAAACCCTTTATCTCGGGAACGCGTGGAGGTATCGAGTTGAAATTAAAATCATATACTCAGGTATACGCACCCTTGAAGCTGTGAAAAAATAAAGCCTCTAAGTCATTGAGAAAAAAGATACGGCCGTTTATGTCCCAAAAAAAGTCTATTTCAAAACTCTCAAGGAAATCAAAATTTATAGAGTTATTCCCGTTGACCTAGTATCCTGAAATTTTGCATGAAGCGAGTTCTTATGAGACCTATACTTATGTTATACTTGTGCTATGTCACAAGTATTGGAAAAAATGTAAATTTGTAGTTACGTTACAAAAAAAAAAAAACATTTTTTGCGATTTGAAAAATCTTTCTCATTTCGGGAATTGAACTGTTTTCATAGGTAGTGTGTACGGAACCCTCAGTGCACCAGACCGACTCGCTCTTGCCCGGTTTTTATTCTCATTTTATTACCACGTCGCGCGGTGGGGGTGGGCCCACTATATCATATTTTTTTAACTGACTACTACTGCTAAGCTCCGTGTCGCCTGACCGAGGGATATACATATGTATGTAGATGTTCAACAAATAGCAAACGTACCAAATAAAAAGATTTTTTTTCTGAAAAGGTCAAGATACCGTTTTAGATGTCAATAACGGTGATGTAGTATCAGTTTATACTTTATTTTTGCAGACATCATCACAACCAGTAACAGACGACAGTGAGAATGCTCGAAAAACTCGTCAGTTGGACTTCGGCGAGTGCTGCCCCTGCCCAACCCCTGGGCAAGGGTTCGCAGCTCAGGAGTCTTCCATGCCCAGTGATGGCTTTGCCCGAACAAGGGACATAGATGACTGTCCCTGCAGACCTCGAAGCCTTGACTCTGAGGGAGCTTCGTCGATGTTCTTTCCAACTTCAAGGCGATCGGATGATTTTGTAAGGTATGTTTTTTGGTCTTTTCTAACCACTTGGTGATGGGCACATCTCTAAATATAGTATCATAACAGAAGAGAGCAGTGGTGGCCGAGTGGTAACGCCCCCGACTAAAGATTAGTAGGTCGCGGGTTCAAGCCCGGCCAGGCGCATTACTTTGTGTAATTTATTTCATCACCACTGCTCTCAAAACGGTGAAGGAAAAAATCGTGACGAAACCGGCATGTCCTAGAACCAAAAATTCGAAAACATGTGACATCCACCAACCCGCACTGGGCCCGCGTGTGGATTACGACCCATTCCCTCTCTTAGAGAGGAGCACTGTGTCCCAGCAGGAAAATTAAAATGCTGATGATGATGATGAACAGGATAGTCGTGTGTGAATTCATCTGTATTGATATGTTTTTGGCGCAACATACCCTGGGTGAGGGGCCAGACTAAGAGAGCGTTACGGTCAATGCGACGTTAAATATTTTGATTTAATTTAAATCAGAAGCATTAAGTATTAAGTCTGGCTAGATTGGTTCTCGTTTATTGGTAATACGTTAATTTTTTTCTGTACTTACTTCTTTATTTCGAAGCAGACGGTTTCGTAGTTCAATACAGTCCACAGGGCAGTTTTGTGACGAACTGTTGGGTAGCAGCGACTCCACGCATACCCGATTTCTCGTGAGAACACTTGATCCTCATCTCCGGTTTACTATTATAGGAACAGTGTACCCACGTCTCTCTTGCCTTTATTGGCTGGCTTGAGTGGAGATTCCAAGTTTTCAGGAGAATGATGTATAAACCATTGCCTAAGGATCTTGACTGTACTTCTGGGATTGCATCCTGTTGTTGTTGTTATTGTTTTCCATATATAGCTTCTCTCCAACCGGCGGTTGTTGGATACTGCACTTGCACCCAAGAGCAGCGATAATCGCCACACAGCATAATCTTACGTACAAGGATAATCGTCGGTTGGTACCACATTCCATAAAAAGTGTATATGGGGCTTCTGCGAGTTGGTTTTGATCCATCTTGCCCGATCCAGGACCCCAGGATCATGAGAAATATAAAGAGATAAAAATTATAATTTATTGGAACAATAAACAGGTCTACAAAATTTGAAGTGTTCGTTATCCAGAACAAATCCTTTGAGAGAGCGGACGTCGGCGTTCCAATACTAATGATCACAGACTTTGAAGAAGTCTTCTGACTAGTAGGTAGTCAGAAGACTTCTAATTACCGAACAGTGCTATAAAACAGTGACTTTCTGAATCCTAATCCTCGGTAACGGCTAGGTCAACAGGTTTGAAAAAAAAAAGTGTGCAATTTCGAGTCGGATTCGCACACTGAGGGTCGCACTCCGAACAAACTAACTTTTGTAAATAGTTCAATTCCTGAATCAAGTCTCGACGATATTTCCCAATCCAAAAAAGTAGTCTTTTGTGACGTAACTACAAATTTACAGTATTCAGACTTATTTCTATACTTGTGTGTGTTATAAGACCTTGCTTCATGCGAAATTTCAGGGTTCTAGGTCAACGGGAAGTACCCTATGAATTTTGAGAGTGTCGAAATATATATTTTTTGGCCGTATCTTTTTTTTACGTTCATTTAGAAGTTTGATTTTTTCACAGCTTCAAGGGACTGCAGACTTGAGTATATGGTTTTAATTTCAACTCGATATCTCGCGTTCTCATGATAAAGGGTCTTGACAGACAGACAGAAAGTGGTCCTATAAGGGTCCCGTATTTTCGTTTTATGATTTCGTTCCGGGTTTTATGTTCCGGATCGAACCTCCACGGGATTAAAACGATCAAAATTTAGCCGTGTACCTATTTAAATAATTTAAATAAATAAAAGTAACTCGATTATGGTTTTCGTTGAAACAAAAGAAGTTAACTGAGAGGCTTTTAGAAGATAGATAGATATTTGAATAATTATTCACTTTTCTTTACAGGTCCGCAAATAAAAATGGCGACATCAAACCACTCTTACACCCAGAAGTCGATCTTGCTTCATCGGTTTTACAAACATTACGTGAAGTTACCGATGAAGAATACGAGGACGCTCTTGCAAGGGACGCCGCTAGAAATATGGCTAAGGCAGCTGAAGAATCTATTTTTGAAGACGCACTCCCAGAGGCAAGTAACGGTAACATAGTTACTATCATAGTAAACCCAAAACATAGCGATAGCTTTGAAGATGGCTTACCTCAAGAATCTCATGTCCAAGAATCACGTTGTATACATGCTCCTTTAGAAAGCGAGAGTCCTAATCTCAGCCAGATGAGAGTCGCACAAAAACCTCCAAATCTATTGCGTGACATTTTTGGGCTACCGAAAATTAATAAGCCTGCAGGAACATTACATAGGAATTTATTAGACATGGATAATGGCGCTAGCAATATTCAAGAACGTGTTGTAAATGTTGACGATGATAAGATAACCACTAAAAGCGTAGTAGGAACGCGAAAATACTCTCCGCTGTTGAAGTTCGACACGAAAATAAAAGATTTATCTATGAATCTGAAGAACAATACAGATATTAATATTAGCGTGAAAAAGTTACCTAATTTTAATTTACCTCCTTTGAAGAAGTTAAAGGATTTGATACCTAACAGACCTGCATTAGAAGGCAAACAAAAAATAAATCCCTTTTCTTCAATACCTAAAATGAGATTTGATAATCCATTGTTGAAGGTGAAAGGAAAAGATACAGAAGATCTGAGTTCATCGCCAAGTAATATTCATGAACAAGCGAAGAAAAGCTTCTTCCAAACCAAATCACACTTAGAGAATCTTTTACAGAACACCAAACCAGTTGGTTTGAAAACCTTGTTAAAATTAAAAGACGTAGAGTTCGTTCCTTTGAAAGATCTTATTCCTAAAGCCGTAGAAAAGCCTACACTAAAAAAACCTAAATTTGCATGGCCGGATACTTTCAATAAAGGAAATAGTTTCCAAACCCCTACTAATATTGCTAGAAGTACAGAAATAATAGAAAAAATACCGAAAAATAGTAAACATAACGATTTTGATGCTGAGGTAAGTCCAAGTAATGTAATTGAACAAGTTCATGACGAAAACTGTATAAATACAGCGTTTAAAACAACCGAAACAAGTGGTGAAGATCTTAAAACTAAGACAGCCTTATCTGATACTATCGACGCAGCATCAAATCCTTCTGAAATACAAGAAATTATTGACCCGAACAAAGATTTATCCAATAGCCAATCAAGTGAACTACCTGACAATACTGATGATGACTGTAATGTTAAAACTTTGCCTGACACCGAAATGAATCTTCCTTATTCAGTTCAGAGTTTCATTGACAATGAAGCATCGAGTAATAATGAAGATGAACTAAATATCACAACTTCTGAAGAAACAACACCAGATAATGCCAAATCGGAAGAAAACAAAGAATCTGTATTTATTTCGAATGATGATTGTATTAGTAACAGTAACGACGGTGACTCAATGACTGATTCTACTAACAATGTTGTCGATGTTTTGGAACAAACCGATAAAATGCAAAAAAAAATTGACGGTCAATTGGTAAATCAAACTCCAGAAATAAAAGAACCAGGGCCTTGTAGTGAAGAACAGCCGGTAAGTGATACTCCAAATATTTTTAGCATTGATTCCTCAAAATTGATAAAGCCGATTTCACTAGATGAAACCTTATCTACAATCAAAGAAAATATACGAAAACATATAGAAAGCTTAAAGATTCCAAAAATCAGCTCACAGAGTGCAAATATTGTAAATCAGCCCATTTCAAGTAATGTGATAGATAACAAAGATTTTTCTTCAATGGCGAATGAAAAACTAGATTCTGATTGTCAAAATGAAGAGACTATTCAAGTTACGACAGTGAAGTCAGTTATCTGTGACGACTTAAAAATTGAAAATGAATCTGATGATAATAAGGTTAGCATGCAGGATTTACAAAAAATGTCAGATAATATGTTAAAAGAGGAACAAGAAAGAGATTCAAAAACTTTGAACTGTAATGAAACAAGTCAAGAAGTTATTGACTCTAAAACAGAGGTGAATAGTGGAGAAAATGAGATTACAGATACTGAGCAATCTGCGAATACTCAGAATGAAGTAATAATGAACCCACAAAATATTGTTGACATTAGTGAAAATGTAAACAATAAAGAAAATGCTTGTAAAAGTGATTTAATGCTGCCAAAACAGGCATTTGAGCAAGAACGTGACGCAAATGTAGAAGCAAGTGAAGTTGTTATGAGAAAAACACCTCAATGCAATAACGAAAATGAGAATACAGATACTGAACAATCTGCCAATATCCAGAATGAAGTAATGATGGATCCACAAAACAATGCTGATATTAGTGAAAATGAAAGCAACGTAAAAAATGCTTGCGTAAGCGATTTAATGCTGCCAAAGCAGTCATTTGAGCAAGAACAGGACACAAATGTGGAAGCGAGTGAAGTTGTTACGAGAAGAACACCACAAAGGAACAACGTGATCATGTCACCACTGCGGAACCAAGGTCTACAAATAAATGAAAATAATTTTGGTATAAACTTCCCCTTACCAGAGATACCAGATATAAAATTGGACCCATTACCAACATTTGATGAACTTAAACTGAAGCCGTTACCAACTCTTGACGAAATTAAATTGGCGCCATTACCTACCCTTGATGAAATTACACACAGTTTGAACAACTTGTTTAATGTACCTGCACCAGATGTAGAAGAGCATTCAGCGTTAGAAGCGGCTCCCATGACAGATAACATTTTAGCACCAATTATGTCAACAGATGCCAGCGTAAAACATTTCCAGTCATTACTACCTCCTTTGAGACTAGAAGACGTTGATTTAGATATTTTACAGTTGAATCCTGAATCAAATCTATTTCCCACAATTCCGAAACTTGATCTTCATTCTTTTAGAACCAAACTGCCATTGCCTTCAGATTTACGTATCAAACCATTAAAGCTGCAATCAGCATTTGAAGACAATAGTGGTTTGTTTGGAGCTACTTTGTCCATAGGACAGAAAAGTCCATGGGAAAGTATTCCTGGTTTAGATGATTTTGGGACCCGAATGAGATCAAACACCAACAAAATATCAAAAAATCTTCGTAAATCTGGCTCTATTAAACTAAAATCAAACCATGGAATAGGGGAATTATCTGGTTTGAAAAGTATGCAACATTCGTTAGAATCTAAAATCAGAGGGGGAACAACAAGACCCCTCAACTTACAGAGTAATGACTTACTAGAAGCCATATCAAGAAATCACGAAGACTTCAATGATAAACTCAAAGCTCTACATATTGATTTCAACGATAGACTTGAAACAATGCGAAACAATCTTTTTGACAAATCAATATTTGGAAGTGGTGAATCACGTAGTACAAAATCGTTTAGTACGTTTAGTACCAAAGATAAGAAGTTTAAACTGAAAACATCAGAGCCTCAATCATTGTCAAGCAGAAGAGAATCTAAAAAATCCGTAAAACCAAGACAAAAAGAAAGTAGAATAATTTCTACACATGAATTACAGAATAAGTTCAAGATGCCAACTTCTGCTAGCGTGCCAGTGCCGAAAACCATTCAGGTCCCTGAACTGAAAGCTACATTAACAAAATCACCAGGATTAGGAACACAAAGATCCACAGGCGTTAATCCCATTTTCCAAAATATAGAAACATCACAACCTAAGGAGTCAACCATTACTTTATGGAAACAAGCTAGCAAAAAGTTACCTATTACGGATACAAGATTACGAAAAACTAATAATCCTTTCAAAGATAATAAAATAAAGCTTTTATTTTCAACAACACCCCGCCCACTACCAAGCAGATTAGAAACTAGAAAACTATCAACACCTTCGCTTATTAGTAATTCAGGAAAGAATACTGGAAGACTTGGAGAAAAACTAGATCACAAAGGATCACCGAGTAAAATGAGACACTCAATCATTTCACCTCCCATTTCTACTCAATTGGTTGAACAGAATTTAGGAAATTATGGCTTGGTCAGTGAAAGCAGGCAGAGTAGTTTGCTAACACAGAAGTTAGGGGGCCAAAAACATCTTGAACAATCAAAATTGAGTAAAAATTTACAATCTTGGCCTAAAGCTTCAGAAAGTTCTTTTCTGTTGAAAGTAAAAGAAGCTGTAAAAGAAAGGATGTCAAAAGTAAATGCATCATTCAAAAAGGCAGATGGAAAATCTGTGAAAAGTTCTGTTATTGAAAATAAAAAAGTTCTCAATTCAAATAATGACATGGCACGATCTGCGTCAACGACTATTGATGTCGCTGAAGCAAAGCCGCTAAAAGAAAATGTTCCATACAAGTGTACAATGGTTTGTACTAAGGAATAAGAATTAAAAAATAAAATGTGTATAGAAAGCATGACATTGAGTGTATATGTGATTGTGTTTTAGGATAAGTAATTTATTTATAGGTTGTAAGTTTTGTAAATATTTTTATATAAATCTGAAGGAAAGATGTAAAAATTTAGATATTTGTATTTCTTTGTTTTTTATCTATTTAAGATAAATACATCGTTTTATAAAAGCATGGGTTTTATTTCTTTCTGTTTTCGGTAGATTGATTTGCACGTTTGAAATTTTTCATCTTACAGTTTGTATATATTTCTGAATTTAGAATATCTAGATTAGAAACCTGTGAAATATGGTATGAAGTAAGGTCTCGTAGCACAATTATATAAGGCAATATCAGAAAACTGTTAAACTGTGTTCAATTCTTTTTTGCGATTCCGAAAAATCTTCGATAGGAAACCTCAGTGTGCGACTATCACTTGCCCGGTTTTTTTGTAGTAAAGTAGGTTAATTTTTTTTATAAAAAATCCTTTATTCAACACGAACTCTTAAAACATTGCGGGCATAGATAAGGTACTGAATGATTTAATTGTTTTGTTGTTAACAATGACCATTACCTACCCAAGTTATTGATAACCATTACATGTGATAAGAATTGTTTGATTCTAAGAATGTAGAGACGCGGAAGCGTGTCAAGCCAAGTTCAAGCCAATAGATAATTGATGAGTAGCACCCCAGGGATGTTACGAATGTCATATAGACATTCGTTATGCGAATGCGAGTGTTTGAAAGGCGAATGTGCGAATGCGAGTGCAAATGTCGGGAAGGGGCAAAAAAAGAAATATCAAGGTATGATTTTTATCGTCGGTTTTTATTTATTTATTGTTATACACAATCAAATTATATAAAAAACAATAATTTAGCTTGTTATTAGTGGCTAGTTAGCTTGTTCTGTTACTTGGTTGTCCACACAAACACATGGTCACCGGGCCATCCGGGTCACTGAGGGGTGGTTTTGCTCCCGCACCCAGCTGTGCGTTGGCGCCTAATACCAGCCATGACCTGTATTGAACTTAGTCTCGGTGATGTCCAATCTATGGCCTTTTTAAAATATTTTTGGGGAAAAAATATAACATGGTGTAAAATTTGGGATACCTTCTTTCCGCATAATGTTCTTTGTCCTAATATACTTCGGCATAACGATTTTGGAACAATTTGTTTTGGCATAATAATACTTCGGCATAATTTTTTTAGGCATACATTTTATGTATAATCATCTTAAAGACTAATTTGTTTTGGCATAAATTTGATTCGCATAACGTTAGTAGGACTAATGACTATTAGTATAACGTTAGTAGGTTTTTAAACCAATTTGCTATAGTTTCTGTAACAATTAAATAATATTTTTAGTTAAAAATTTAATATGCTGTGCAACAAAAGTTAGTGACAGAACCGAATTGCTGCAAAACCGACTACACGTAGTCTAGTTTGTCCTACCCCTAGAGTGTAATTTAAAATCGCGTAGGCGCGTAGGGGCGAGGCGGCCCGCGGGCTGAGGAGCAGATGGCTGCGAGCGAGCGCGAATGCTAGAGAGCTGGTGAGCGAAAGCCGTCTGCGACGATTAGCACGCGTGGGGCCGCCGGAGGCCTGCAGCTCCGGAGCCGTGACAGAAACCCTGCCTGCTGCATGTTGCATTCTCGCTTGAATGCTGCATGCTGCATGCTTGCTTGTTTGCTGCATGCTGCATGCTTGCTTGTTTGCTGCATGCTTGCTTGCATGCTGTATGCTTGCTTGCATGCTGTATGCTTGCTTGCTTCATGCTTCCTACAGTGAAAAAAAAACCCACAAAATTGTTCAATACGTTATATTATATTAATATGTTATACATTACCTGATTCACCTAAGTAAGTAAGAATCACTTCGTACATAAATTACAACTTTGCAATAATACATTTAGTGACACAATAGTCTTAGTTTTAATATCATTATGCGTAAATAAATTTATGCTTTAGGATATTATGCTTAAAAAAGTTATGCTTTAGAACTTTATGCTTAATAAATTTATGCTTTAGAATATTATGCTTAATCATTATTATGGTTAGAGATATTATGCTAAAAAAAATTATGCGTAAGCTGTTATGCGTAATTATATTATGCGAAAATATAATTATGCCAAACAAAATTATGCTAACTTATATTAGGTCTTAAAATTTTATGCAAATGGATAGGGAACCGTAAAATTTATTGCATACGATTTAGTTACTAATAATAATAAATTTATTTATTTCAGGCTTGGAATACCCATTACAATTTTGGAAGTTAAAAATAAAGTAATAATAGTATAAATTCAATTCAGGTCAATGATTAATACTTCCATACTATGTCTTAATTCGATCAATAAATAATTACTTGTCAGATTCTAGAATGTCAGAATTAGATCAATAAAATATTAAAATGTCAGTAATACAATGTCAAACTCAGTTCAATAAATTTTAATGCCAGATTCGGTTCAATTTAAAATGAAAATGTCAAATAATAAATAGCAGGTTTCAATTCTGATGAAACTACGACTATATTCAGGTTTCCCATATTATACTCGTACTAAAAATAATGTTATATAATCATCACTTATTGTAGATTATTGACCCTAATGAATAAGTAGGTAAGAAGATGTAATTACGAAAAGCAGAGGCAAAACTATTTGTTCTCTTATCATTCCGGTGTTACCATTTATAAACATCACACGTCTATCACAGAACATATTGTAATGGAGCTAAGAATACAGTTGAAGACGATTATCATAATATTTACTATATGGTTAACTTTGGCAGATTTCTCTGGTAAGATACTGTTTCTTCAGTCAATAAGTCTTCGTTAGATTTAGTTTATTCTCGTCTGTAGAGGGAATTGTCTACTTTTTCTACAGTTTTATGTGTGGATTTACAAAGAGTACTCGTTGATTACTATGTCCAATGGCGTAGCTAGTCCTACAGGGACCCCGTATCAAATTGTTATAGGTTAAAAAAAATGGCGCTTTTTTATAAATGCTTGGTTTACCCAATGAGACGATTCTGGATGACATGTTGCGAATTTTTTCCTACGTCGGGGCCCCTGTAGCGCGGAGCCCCGTATAATTGATACGGCGGATTCGGAACGCACCAGCACTTGGTTCGCAAGTAACAGTAGGAGTTCACACCGACGTCGAGTCGTTGGTGAAGTACCTGGGACTCGTCCTCGACAGCCGATGGAATTTCCAGGAGCATTTCTGACGTCTGGCTCCCAAACTGGATCGGACTGGGGCTGCCCTGAGGTGGTACTGTCGCTGCGAAAGCGACCGGTGGTCGAGCTGAATGCATGCTAGAGGGTCAAGGCCATCGGGATGGTGCGGGGATACCGCAGAGTTTCGGCGAGCCTCATTGTTGGCCTGCCACCATGGGATCTGGAGGCAACAGTCCTTGCACGGATGTACGATTTGCGCGTGGAGTTGTAACGCCAGGGCCAAACTCCGCTGCCGCGGCAAGTTGCAGCCTGGCGGACAAAGTTCCGGCAGCAGCTCATGGTGGAATGGCGACAGCGACAGCCATAATTATGGCGTTCCCTCTTTGAGGAGTAGCTGAAAAAAAAACCTATCGATTTTCATTTGTGTTTCAGTTATCAATTCATACTTGACGAATAATGTAAACAGAATTTGCTAATACATATTATATTTTATCAATCCAACAATATTTGCACAATATTATTATGTCTTGCACAAGATTACAATAATAATCTAAACTATACTAAACTACTACATACTTCTATTCTCCTCTCTCTCTCTTTTTTAATTTCTTTCTTTTTCTTCACTTCTGTACTTTACAGATCAGTACTAGATTTTTTGGTATTTGGTAGGTTCTGGTTATTTTAACTTCTACCCTGCATACAACTTCTGCAAGCAATGCAAAAAGATAAAACTATTTGCAAGCTGCATTGTATTTTCATGTGTAATCATATTCAATGTGCAATGTAGGTTTTTTTTTAAAAAAAAAGATTGTTATTGATTAAGAGGGAATTAAGGTTGTTTTAAATTCTAAATACAATCTATTATTACGTTAATTTAATAAAGGTTAATGATAGCGTTACTCGAAAATAATTTTAGTGAGTTTGGGTAAAGAATTTAAGATTAAGTCAGCCGTGTAAAGCGAACACCCGTATTTATAAAGCAGTAATTACTTGTTGCTAAGTAATTTCTTATAAAGTTATTACTTGACGTTACAATATATATAATAAACATTGTCACTTTTACTCAAGTAATTCGTTTTATTTGTTTATGAATACGGGTGTAAGAACTCACGAAGCGGTTTTCACCCACGGCATATATGTAAAAAATTAAAGCACACGCTTCGTGAGTTCTTGGCCGAGTCAATATTTAGATGATATTTATTTATAATTTTATTTTTTTGTAAACTTGCAAATTTAAAAGTCCTTCATCTATAAAAGCAATTTGAAGTCGATCAAATTACTCATCAGGTTTTAGGCCTCATTTAAAAACGTCGAAAATCATCGCACGAGAATGTTCTCGATGCAGATCCATTTTTAAATGAGACAGGATAATTTGATTTGGCTTTCGAAAAAATTGGAGGGAAATTCAAAATAAAATAGAACAAAGGTAGTTTTAAGTGGCCAGTGTCTTATACATAAAATGTTTCCTTTTGCAAAACTTTCTGAGTGACTTGGTATAGCTCTGTCTCTCTCATAAAACGCAATCATGGTAGGGTCTAGCCGCTTTTCTGTAATTTGTTACACCATTCTTTTACTCTAATTCCAATTTATTTATTGTGTTCTCCTCCTATACTTCTCTGTTAGTCGTTACTTCAGTATCTGCCTTTCAACACATATGATTCTTCGCACAATTCAATTATTTTTTTGGTCTTTCACACTCGTATAGCCACATTTTTACTCAAAACTTTTCTCTCAACATTAACCTTGTTATAAATGATTTTTTCTCATTTACATAAATCTACTCGTATTATAAAATATTGCAGTAGCAAATAAAGAGCATGAAAATAATAAAGCATTTAAGTTTATATGTTTTCTTTTAGATCTGCCTTGTAGGGCCAGGTCTATCAAAGGCAATGCAACAGTGTGTGTTTGCACCCCGGAATACTGCGACACTGTTACTAGAGCGGCGCCGTCTAGCGGCAGATATGTTTCCTACGTGACCTCTGAGGTAAGCTAGTAATCTCAGGATATTAGGTAAATACGAGATTCTTGAACAAATCTTTTTTGTTTTAGTTGGGAAATCATCTAATGAGTTTTCCCGCTGTAGAGCGAATTTTTTTTTAATATTTTTGTTGTATGAGTACCTACATTATGGAGGGCCAAAGTTTACGTAAAATAGCAGACTTTCAGAGTTCTTTACTGAATTACGAGTAGTTTAACACAATTTTATGTTTTCGTATCTACATAAGCCTTGATAATATCCACAAGATAACTGTGTATCTAAAATAACTAGAGCAAGATGTTTAATAACATCAGAATCACGTAAGAGCGTTTGTATGAAAATGTACCTTGGATTGGCCGCTCTTAATGTACTGTTGATTCTATATTTTATTTAATTAAGAGATTGAATTTAAAAAATTAAGTTAATATTACGTTCTTTTTTATCATAGATTGTATATTTTCAGAATGGACTTCGACTTCATAAATCTATTGGGAATCTTCGTAATTATGTTAAAGGTAACTTAGTGCTTGTTTACGGAGACGCGGCGCGTTGTGCGGCTCGCTGCGCGGCGTGTTGCGCGGCGTGTTGGACGTTGATCGTACATTTCAGCAGCGGGCCGCGTCATCGCACGCGCAAACACTAACATTGGCAATGTACGATGACCACCCAACGCGCCGCGTCTCGGTAAACAAGCCCTTAAAATTGGCAAAGATTTTATGGCGCAAAAGCAGGGCCATTTGCAGTCTAAAAACTGCTTGCCAGTAAGCGACTGACCACTATCTCACCCAAGGCTCTACCACGAGCTCTTAACGCAATACTTTTGACGACCTAAACAGGACTGCTAAAGAGATGGAGCTATCCCTCTGTCTCGCTCGCTCGACTGATATTTTAACACGTCATGGTTGGTAAGGCTCCTGATGTTAAGCGATGATGTGGTATGTACGGATGCCTAAAAGTGCCTTCACAATTGACTTAAAAACTCCCAGCTTGTTGTTAAATCTTTGTTGTAAATCTGTGTTTCTTACACAGATGTTGGGAGATAATTCAGTCCTAGGCTACAATTCCACTCCTTAGCTGTAGGTACGCTCAATGTAAGTCTTTCCAAAACTCGAGCACACCATGGCTTTAGTGTTTCACTCTCAAACGACTTTCATAAAACTGAATATCATATTTATTACATAAAAAAGGAACAATTAGTCCATCTTCTTCTTGAAGAAAAAGAAGAAGAAGATGATGAAGAAGAAGAAGAATTAGAAGTTATTGTACTTGCATTTCTTATTACTTTCTTGACATTACGAGTACTATAATAGCAAATTAAATTAGGTACATAATTTCGTTTCATTTTAGGTCTTTCATTTGATTCGAGTTCTCTAACCACTTTTGAGTTAGATGTGACAACGAAGTACCAAACTATCGAAGGCTTTGGGGGCGGTGTGTCCGACTCAGCTGGCATCAACTGGAAGAATATCTCTGATCCGCGACTTAGGCAGCACTTAATAGAGTAAGTAGTAGTATATTAGTAGAATTAAAAGATGTTGTAAAAAATAAGTAAGTTTTTATTTATTATTTACCACACAAACTTATATAATAGGTACGTAATTTTTTTAATTACCCTACACCTTACACTGATAACTGGGTAAATAAACCAATTTTCAACCGATCACTCGAAATAAGGTTCAGTTGAAAACCAGCGTCAGGCAACTACCACTTCGTAGTTGTCTGGAATTTATGCTGCCTGGACCTATTTGGCGCATCCGGGAGACACATAATGTTAGTTTTCCATAAATTTACTTTTTGAATTTTACGTGTCTATACCTAATTATATAGTTTCAGCATTGTGTGTTTCTATGCCCAATAAAATTATTTTTCTTTCTTTCTTACTCAAAAAAGGATCTATATTTTCATGGAATAGAACCACTTTTATTGTAGAGCCAATCAATTAGCCATGTCATTTGCTATTTTACGGTCGGCTTCCAATCTAAACCAATACAACTTAATATTGGAACTTGACCTACACGGAGTGACTTTCTGATCTCTACAACTTAATGACTGAGAACCACGATGACGCTGCTAGACCTGGCAGAAGTTTTTTTTCGGTTCGGACAGACCGTAATTAGTATTAAAAATTTATAAATAGCAGTATGTCAGTGTACGGCATGTAATGTAATAATATAAAAATTATAATTGACTGACTAATAAGATTGGTTGACTGTTAGAAATTGACTTAGGAATTATATCCACTTCTGTACTTTTGTGTGTATGGCTGCTGGTCAGTACATTTGTGTTCGTCTGACTGGTCAAAATGTACTGAACTTGGCTGATTTTTCTCGCGATTTCAGGTTTAGTCCCATAGTAAAAGTTGTTTGTTATCATGACTACAATCACATGTTCAAGTATCGTTCACTAATTACCAGTCACCCTATATAGAATAAATTAAATCGAAAGAACAATAATAAGTGCTTTGAGGTGTACGTACAACTGAATAGTGTGTGCGGCTGTAGTGCTCTAGGGGACGGCCAGTTTACTGACCAGCGCATCATAGTCCCGTCCCTTGTTTACTGCTGCCAGCGCTCAACGTTGTTGAGATGAGCGTCTTAATTGGGACTGACGAATGAACATGCTTTTCTGTTAATGTTTAAGTGTCTTTGCTAATCTTCTAATTCTTCTATTCAGTGTGTACCTACATGTAAGTCATTAACAGTAAAAATATTTGCAGCTCCTATTGTAGTGACTCTGGTCTTCAGTACAACATGCTGCGCGTTCCTATTGGTGGTACTGACTACTCCACACACGGCTATGCGTACAATGAGCTGCCTGAAGATGACGCGACTTTGAGCAACTTCACATTGTCTCCTGAAGATTATGAGTATAAGGTTGGATACTTTTAATACAGTAGTACGAATACAATATGCCTGTTTGCCAATGTCATCAATTTTTTGCCCTTTTTTGATGTTACTTGAGGTTAGCGGAACGTTTTCTTCTTTCATTCTTCCTTTTTTTTTAACGTTTTTATCTTTCCAATTTGCTAATAGGCGTAAAAAAGCAAGTAGTGATCCGTTCACAATCAAATTATATCTGAAGTCTTTTTTGTTATAATTATGTTAAATTTCTTGGTATACCACAGGGCTCAAACCTAGGTCCCATAGTTTTTATAAATCCGGCTATACCTAATCAGTTGTAACTACAGTTATTTAAAAATGTCAAGTTCGTTTAGTCTGTGTGTATAGTAATACTTTAGTCTTTACTCTAACAAGTACCTAGTATTTTTTTAGATTCCAATGATAAAAACATGCATGGACGCGGCAAGTGCTCCCATACTATGTGTATGGGAGCGGACGTCTTTTTTGTTAGATTATGTTAAATTTCTTGGTATACCACAGGGCTCAAACCTAGGCCCCATAGTTTTTATAAATCCGGCTATACCTAATCAGTTGTAACCACAGCTATTTGAAAAATAGCAAGTTCGTTTAGTCTGTGTGTATAGTAATACTTTAGTCTTTACTTTAACAAGTACCTAATATTTTTCAGATTCCAATGATAAAAGCATGCATGGACGCGGCAAGTGCTCCCATACACATACTGTCAGCGACTTGGTCACCGCCGATATGGATGAAGACAAATAACGAATACTCAGGACACAGTCGAATAAAAAAGGAATATCTGCAGACCTATGCCGATTACCATTACAAGTAAGAATTCTTTCAACATAATGTAGGTAAAACTTTCCCACCTTCTGAAGGGAATGAAGTAGCTGGAACTTATGCCTGATTCCGTGTTATAAAGTTTTGATGTCAATATGATTTCATTGCCAAAAAGAGATAGAACTATCTATGTACAGTTCTATATTTCTCTTGAACTACTAGGACAATCTTGTTGGCCCGATGTGGTTTAATAGATGTCAAAACTTTGAATATTCTGAGAGATCATCGTGTTGAACACATCAACATCATTTAACATTGTTATTTACGTTTTGCTATCTAGAAACTTTTTGATTTCAGGTTTTTAGAAAAGTATGCCGAGGAAGGTATCCCGGTTTGGGGCATCACTACCACGAATGAACCGCTACACTCTAGTGTGAACTACATTCCCGCCAAGATCAACAATGTGGGATGGACTTTAGACGACTTGGTAATAGCACCATTTTTAAATACAAAATAACTGTGCTATAATCTACATACCCATAGATACTAGAGCATATCGTTGATATGAAGAAAGACCAGGAAGAAAGTTACAGAGAAAACAGATGCCTGGGGAACGCCGGCATTAGTTGTCATGGGCTCATGGATCATTGTCATAGCATGTTATTTAAACATAAATTAAAAACCTTCTTGTTGGAAAAATGTTTATACTCAGTATCAGATTTCATGTCAAATGATATAAAATAAATACTCATAAAATAGTACATATTGGAAACGCTTTTAACTGTATTAAATTTTGACATTGATAATACTTTGACTTTGGTTAATCATTTGACATTACTTTTGACATTATATCTGAAATTTTGACATTAGATTTATTTATAGATATATTTTTAAACACTTTCTCAATATTTTATATTATTTCAATTTTATTTCTATTATTTTCTTTTTTGCAAGCATGTGCCAATTCAATTTTAACATTATTATAAAATTATGTAATATTCAACACAATGTTTATTGTTATGAATAAATAAATAAATTATAAAATGATAAATGCTCCGTTGAGCATCCGTTGACAACAACTCGGAGAGACCGTTCACTTAAGAACTCTATAATATTATAAGTTATTTAGTTATGATTAAATGATGTCAAGCCTTAGGTTTATTATTAGGCTTTGTAATTGTATAGAAAAACTTGTTACTCTTGGCTTAATGTACACTTTAGTTATTACATCAGGTGGCATTGTCATCATACGTAATATATTTTCTTACTACATTGAGTTCATCCCAGTCTTACTCTCACTACTACAGAGAGGTCCATACAGTAACAAAATAACTTTTATGATAGGACGCTCCATGTGTTTAGCTTGCTTCTTTCGTTTTAACATGTTTAAAAATTCACAATAAAAACTTAAACTGTGCTTCAATAAACAAAAACAAATACAAACACAAAAAAACAAGCTCTTATTCAATCAAGGTATGTTCTAACTCGGTAGACCCGCTAGACGGTAGGCTGGTGAAGTCATGGCAAAAGCTGGGCAAAATTATAACGTCCTGGCAAAGATAGAGATTCATGGAAGGAAGAGTAGGAGGCTTTTACCCAAATAGGGATCCAGATCACAATAAAATATAAATCTAAATGAAACCATCAAGATTGTAAAATATTTTGATGTGCTGCTTATTATTCTGCTATGCTACTCTCTTAAACAGTCAAATCCATTGGTGAAAATATTTTGGTTCTAGAGCGAGTTCATTGTGCACAACTTGGGACCTACTCTCCGCCACGGTAACTCTAGCTTCAAAAATGTCAAAATCATCACCGGCGATGACTTGCGTTTCACCATTACTCTTTATTGGAACACAGTAAGTAACGTAGATAGTTTTGCATCGAGTATAACTCCGGCTTCAAAGACAGTAAGAAATGTAAGTATGTTTCACCATCATTCTTTATCATGTCATGACTCCAGTTTTAAAGAGGTCGAGATCATCACTGGCGATAACTTGCTTTTCACCATCAATCTTTATTGGAACACAGTGATTTGCATGGATAGTACTGCATCAAGCACAGCTTGAACCCCAATCTCCATCATAACTCCGGTTTCAAAGACGTCAAGATCATCACTGGCGATGACTTGCGTTTCACCATCACTCTTTATTGAAACACAGTGAGTAGCGTGGATTATAAAAGCATCGTGCAACTTTCCACCATAACTCTAGTTTCAAATACGTCAAGATTATCACCGATCATGACTGGCGTTTCACTATTAGTCTTTATTGGTACGCAACACAGTGATTCTGTGATCTCGCATATACTTCTGTCTAGCTCACAGGAAATACAGGTGTGAAGTTTAAAAATAAGCACTAAATCTTGGGTTCTATAAACAGTTAGTGGCAGTATACCCCGAGACGCTAAAGTACTTGGACGGTGTTGCGGTGCACTACTACATGAGCGCGTACGTGCCGCCGACGATACTTTCGCAAGCCATGAGAGGGTACCCCGACAAGTTCGTACTGGCCACTGAGATCTGCGCAGGTAGGATGAATGTCAAATTGATTGATTTAAATCTTCTATAATGCTTTGTCCTGAATGACTGACGGATCAACGCACAGCCTAAATCGCTGATCGTAAAAACCAGAAACTTAAAGGATATGTTTTTGTTATGACGTAGACATCCGATAAGAAAAGACTTTTCAAAATTCTAAGGGGATAAAACGTTAGTCCAAAATTTTATGGAGAAACCTACTTTTACGCATGCGGAGCTCTGGTTAAGAAGCTAGTTTTAAATAATTAGAATTTGACGTTTAGATCGTCTTAATGCTGCACTGAACAGTGGCTTAATAAGCATTATTTTCTTCTGGAAGTCAAAGTCAAATCAGTAAACAAAAAAAAAAAAAAACATTTCATAGATTTTATGTTGTATTTTGTATCACTATGTTGATCTTTATGAAACACAACGTCATCAAATGTAAAGTGAAACACAAGACGACAGATTTTTATAGCCAAAATACATAATAGCCACTACAGGATGATATCCAATTAACATAATTTTGAATTTAAATCAATACTGTACCAATATTTGGTTGCTATATTTTGATAAGTATATTTTTATTATATCTACTTCCAGGTGCTCTTCCGACGGACACCGTCAGAGTGGATTACGGATCATGGGATCGGGCTGAGTTATATGTCAACGATATTATAGAGGTATTATACTTTCTCCCTCTAAATCTTTGTCAAGGGTAATTTATATCAGAAGTCTCGCCAGACGTGTCTGTAGTGTTATTATTGTGCCCCACGGATTATCATGACGCAAATAACTACAATATATTTTATCGTTTTTTTTCCTTCCTCCTTTTTTTACCCGACTGCGCCAGAAGGAGGGTTATGTTTTTCGAGAGTATGTATGTATGTATGTATAATTGTTTGGCACGCTCGGCAGCCTGAACGGCTCGATGGATTTTAGCTTGAGAGGTGTCGTTAGGTTTGTATTTACTGTGAGAGTGACACTGGGTATATCAAAATAAAAAAAAAAAACAAAATGGCGGATTTTTAGCGCCAAATTCAAATGTTTGACACGCTCTGCGACCTAAATGGCTCGATGGATTTTAGTTTGAGAGGTGTCTTTAGATTCGTAATTACTTTGAAATTGATATCGGAATAAAATAAAACTAAAAAAATAAAAAATAAAAAACGGTAATTTAAAAAACTAAAAAACCCGACTGCTTTTCAGAGTAGAAAATGTCCTAAACAAGAAAGTAGTTGTACCCGATTGCACTTATCTATACAAATATTTTAAATACTGGCAGTCGGGACCCATTCTAGAAAGTCAGCCGTCTAGTCAATAGATTGGAGTAATCTGCAATGTAATATAGGTATGTGCTATCAATTCTAGAATGGGTCCCGACTGCCAGTATTTAAAATATTATATAGATAAGTGCAATCGGGTACAACGACTTTCTTGTTTAGGACATTTTCTACTCTGAAAAGCAGTCGGGTTTTTTAGTTTTTTAAATTACCGTTTTTTGTTTTCTTCTTCTTATTTGTCCCTTGATTCTGTAGTATTATTATTGATTTCTTCTTTTCCTAGTCATATCCTATTACGTAGGCTTGCACTCGTCGTAAATTCTTCGCCAGACGTCGCAATTAGCATAATTATGCTACTAAGTTTGGTTAGCGGACAAATGTCAAAAAAGATTTGCTTTTCCTTCTACATTTTATTCCTTTCTCTTACTTTGCACTCAATTTATGATATCTCGTTAGAATGCTACACAAAGTTATTCATGCACGTACGAGTAATTTTTGCTTTTTTTATTTCAGAACCTTAGTAACAATGTTATAGGCTGGTTCGATTGGAACCTCTGTCTGGATACGAACGGTGGTCCCAGCTATATTAACGCTGGGGTGGATTCGCCAATCATCGTAAACGTTCGGCCACAGTCCGAGGAGTTTTATAAACAACCAATGTACTATGCTATTGGCCATTTCTCTAAGTTCGTACCACGAGGGTCCCGGAGAATCAAAGTCACCTCTACGACGGTTGTTGCGGAAATGGATAGTGCGAGCTTTCTTACGCCATATAATACTGTAGTCTTGGTGATATGGAACAAGTAAGTTAAACTTTTAATTTTTTTTTGCTGTCAGTTTTCATAAGTTCTAATTGTCTATGTTAATTGAAAATACATGCAAAGCATAGTGCATTTTTGCTATATAATTATAATATAGGTAAGTATCATGAGAACTGAGATTAAGCCATATTTTAATCATTTAATTAATTGAACCAATCAATTGTTACAGAGGGGCCGGAGAAACAGTCCGAGTGCTCTTGGGGACGAAAGTAGCAGTATTATACATCTCACCGAAGTCTATAACGACTGTAGAGATGCTGAACGAATAAAGAATGAAATCTTTGGACCAGTTGGCCTATTCTGTAACAATCTCACCGAGAAAACTTAGATGAAGTGCGATTAAAGTAATATATGTCGCAGGGATATGATAAAAACAGAGATTCGATGAAATCACGTAGGATGTTAAAATAACAACACAATTTTATCATTTCCCTAAACTAATCTAGGGATTTGAACAAATGCGAACAGAACTGGTTACGTGAAAATTACCGTGGAAATTACCAAAAAGCCCTAAAACCCACTCCAGAGAGAATGTTAGACTATTATTGACTAACACTCATGACTCACCTATGTTCCTGTTCCTGCAGTCCAGGATGTCAATATATAGTACGCGGCAAATAACTTGGCCCAAAATGGCCGTCGTTGCTATGGTTACGCGCATTTAAAGTCAGTCGCTGTTTTGGTTCAACTTATATGCCGCGTAATGTACCTTAGGTTGAAATTGTCAGCTTAGCTTAACTTCAACTCTTTAAATCGGCATTTGAGGAAGAGATACCACAATTTGCGGTGAGATTGTTACAGTATGTCACTACTGTCACACTGTTGAAAACTTTTACCTATGACAGCATTTAGAACAGTGTTTTTTAATCTTTTTGTGTTCGTGACCCCTTTTTTAAATAGACAAATTGTGGCGACCCCTTAGGACCGTACCATTGCGGTGAGTGGATGGGCGCACTGCACTCTTGGGACCGTGATTTGAATTTAGACACCTAAGTCGAATATGTTTCAAATCACACATAATTTGCGTGTTAAAAATAAAACATACTTGTATATCAAACACAGTATTGAAGCTTAAGCAGGCCCAGCTTTATTACTGAATTGTTATACTTTTTTGTAATGTAGAATCAGTAACATATACTTTCACTTTCACCTTACTCGCGACTGCGACCCCCCAAACCTAGGCTTTGTGACCCACCTGGGGGTCGCGACCCACAGATTGAAAAACACTGATTTAGAATATCTAATATTAAGTACAGTATACATAATAGTATACCGACGACTATACTGACAATATTTTTTTAAATTGTGGGTAGGTACTAGGTACATAAGACGAAAAATAATTATATTGAGTTAGTAAGCTTTACCTGTACATTTATAGTTAATGTTATATTATTAATAAATAAAGATAAATGAAACTAATATATTGAATTAATTACATTTTTAATTAAAATTTAAAAAAAATTGTCTCATTAAAACATATGTAGATTAGAAGCCCTGTACCCTACACTGGGATTCCCTGTATTGTGGGGTCCATTGTGGGGCCCAGTCCGTTAACTCAGAAGTTTGATTTTTGCATAGCTTCAAGGGACTTCAGATCTAAGTATATGGTTTTAATTTCAACACTTTCAACTCGAAACCTCCACGCGTTCAAGAAATAAAGGACACACAGACAGACAAACAGACGCATAACAGCGTGATCTGTTTTTTTTTCTTTTGAGACACGGAACCCTAAAAAGACGAACAGTTCAAGCTTCTCAGTCTGAACAAAAATTCTGAGTTGTCTACTTTTCATAGGACAATACTAAATCATTATTTTGGAAATATTGGTAGGCCTTAGGAGGATCCGTCCGGTGACAGTCCGGAGTGAGCCCAAGTCGTCGACGGTGCGCACTGTTCCCGCGCGCCTAGAGGCGTTGTCAGCAAACTGTAGGAGCTCAGCAGGGTCGAAGGCTACTGGGGCCAAGGGTTACGCGAAAGTAAACCCCGGGGCCCTGGAACAAAGGCAATGAAGGAACAGGGTAGGTTTTTAGTCAGTAAGAGTCTGACTCTATCTCCCGCTCCGTCGAACGGCGGGATTTGTCATAGGAAGATTTTACCTACCATAAAAATAGGTCTTAGGAGGATAACCTACAGATTGTTTGACTAATAGGTTTTTTGGCTATAATCCTTGGAAGTAACCTATTCTATTGATTTATTGACAAATGGGTTCCTTGGCTATATAATATACGCATTTCATTGTAATTGAGGATACTTATCAATTTTATTTTTATTATCAATTGTTAGGTTCACTGTTTGACCACTCACTGGATAGTCAGCGATGATGTGGTCGACAGTAAAGTACGCTTGCCTAGAAGTAATCTATTTTATTAATTTATTGACTAATAGGTTCCTTGGCTATATAAAATACGCATTTCATTGTGATTGATTGAGAAGACAATTACTTATATTTTTATTACTTATTGTTAGGTTCGCGTTTGACCATTATCTCATGTCATAGTCAGCAATGCTGTTGTCGACGGTAGAGCAAGCTTGCTTAGACATAATCTATTCTATTAATTTATTGACTAATAGGTTTCTTGCTTATATAATATACGCATTTCATTGTAATTGTACTTATCAATTATATTTTTATCACCTGTTGTTAGGTACGCGTCTGACCACTATCTCACGTTATAGTAAGACCGAGTTAACGGAGATGCGGCGCGTTGGTTGTTCGTCGTACATTGCATCAGCGGGCCGCGTCATCGCACGTGCGATCACTAACATAATGGCAATGTACGACGACTACCTAACGCGCCCCGCCTCCCTAAACAAGCCCTTAGTGATAATGTGGCCGACGGTGGTGCCTGCCCGCTTGCCTAGAAGTAACATATTCACTCATGATTTAAAGAAGATTTTTTTTTTTGTTTTTTGTCTCGAGGAACACATGATAACTTTAAAAACACTGTTCATTGACTTTATTATTATTGTGATGTGAGCATGCTAATCAAGTAGGTACCTAATTAAGTATTTATTTAAAAAAGTTACGAGTAGCTCATTCGTCAACAATGTTGTTATTATGAAGACTGTTACTGTCGTTGTTATAAACGATAAAAGTAGTGTAAATTAAGTAGAATACAGAAAACTACTAATGAAGTTATCTCTATCACTGCAAGCAAGATGGCTTCCGAGTTCCGTCTTTAGACACTGTTGCATGTTGAACGAGAAGATACCGCACCGCTTCATGAACATTGCTCACCCGAGTCAGTTTCGACGATTGAATTATTCACTGCAATGCTATTCTCTGATAAAAAAGCCTTGAAATCCAAGTAGGTAAACCTATATATTCAAATCACATACAAATCCAATTATCCAATGTATCTACCTATTTGGATTTCGTCGCTAGGCCACCGCTGCGCTCAAGGGTGTTTTCTTAGAGAAATAGCTCCTCCGCGCTGGTTCGTCTGTCCCAGGTAAACGTGATCGTCCTACCTCCGGTACATGAGACACTATCGGTTTGAAAGATAAAATAAAAAAAGTACTTTTTTTAAAACTTAAATTAATTTCTTTAAGTAATAGAGTGAATGACCATGTGTAGATAGTTGTCGGTCGTTGCGTACTAACTACCTACAGTTCATTGGCCTCGCTCAGCTGACGTTTACTTAAAGAAATTAATTTCGTACATGCGTAAATTAATTCGAGTTAAATAAAAAGTACTTTGTTTTTTAAGTTTTCTCTTTACAAATCAATAGTATTTCATGTACCGAATCAACCCTCCGCGGGATTAAAACGAAGCCGGCCTTTGACCATAAATAAGTCGCAGGAGCTAATTCACTCGAAGCAAACCGGACACACTTTCCTTTGTTCCACAATAAAGACGAAGTCGTAATCATCTACATTAAAATTTACCTGGTTGGACCAAATGGTTTACCCGATGGATTTGATGATAAATCGTCGAATGATTCATGTTATTTCAAATCGGTATTTCCCACAGAAATCTTAATAATAGAGTAGTAGTTCGTAATAGAGTCAATGACCTTGTAGTTGTTTGCCGTTGCGTAATAACTACCTACAGGTCATTGGACTCGCCCAGCTGACGTTTACTTAAAGAAATTTATTTCGTACACGCATAAATTAATTCACGTTTAAAAAAAAAGTACTTTATTTTTTAATTTTATCTGTACGAATTGATAGTGTTTCATTTACCGAATCGACCCTCCACGGGATTAAAACGATCAAAATTCAACGTTGTATATTTACTCCTGTATCTATGCTATCTTACGCAAGATTTTTTATCTACAAACTATATTGTAGTATGTATTTGCAATAAACCCAGTGGCATGTGCAAATTAAACACAAACAAATATCATATAGTTATCCATTCTCACCTGTTTACTTTCTTACGATGGTAGTGCATATATTCATGTAGACGCATATGTGTCCAATTCAAGTGATTCATACAATCCATAAAAAATTACATAAGGCGCCCATTACACGGTCATGCAGGCGTCAATCATTTCCATCAATCATTCATGACGTATCATGCATGAATAAAGTTTACAGGTACGGTCACTACAATTTCATTCATGATACATCATGATTGATGTTTATTAAGTTTACAGGCACAGTAGTACCATCATTCAAATTTCATTCATGATACATCATGATTATTCATGATTGATGTTTATGAAGTTTACAAATCAAATTTCATTCATGATACATCAGGATTGATATTTATGAAGTTTACAGGTACAATAGTACCGTCATTTAAATTTCATTCATGATACATCGTGATTGATGGAAATGGTTGACGTTTGCATGACCGAGTAATGGGCGCCTAAGTCGCTACTGATTGGTCCTGATTCCTGTCTGGCACGTAACTCGAGAACCGTGTTTGTATTTGCACAGAGTCTATTTTATATACTACAGACATTTGTAGTCATACGGAGCGCAGTCGACGTTCAACCAGTGACCAAAACTCACATATCCCACTTAAAATATCATACTTTTTTATCAAAGTTATAACATTGCCAATGGAGCGGTCAGTTTTGTAGTTCATTTGTTTTTCTATCAAAAAATGGGTGCTTATAAAGATAGTGTTTTGTTTGGGGTTTTACTGCTGTACTTCTTCAGTTGGACATTTGCCGGTAAGTTGTATGTCCCTATGGTTTAGATTTCAGGAAATAATAGATAAATCTACAGTTTGATAAATGTAGGCAGACCGAACTATATTTAGAAATATAGCTCAGATCTAGAAATCTGCCATTTAAAGATTTAATTTTCTAAATTTTTATACCGCTTAAAAAAAACTGAATTCATATGTTGTCATAAAAGTAACTTTTCCTTATCGACTCATTGTTAGGTTTTTATTTTAGTTACTTGATAATGAACAAAATATTTAAAATATTAACAACTGTATGAGCAAAGCAAAAGATAAGGAAAATGTTGTTATTTTAATCGGAGTCATTGGAGTCATACTGTTCCAATCATATGGTAGCTTAATTATAAAAATAATGATGTAAAGTACCTACGGCCAAAATATCTTGACCGCTTCGATCTTCAAACAAATGGCTGTGTAGTATTTTTTTTAAAGAATTATACACCGTTAAATTTAGATCTTTTTAATCCCGTGGAGGATCGATTCGGTTCATGAAACAGTATCGATTTGTAAAGATAAAATTTAAAAATAAAGTACTTTTTTCTAAAACTCGAATTAATATATGCATGTACGAAATTAATTTCTAGTAAACGAGTCAATGACCTTGTAGGTAGCTGTCGTTCGTTGCGTAATAACTACCTACAGTTCATTAGCCTCGTTCAGCTGACGTTTACTAAAAGAAATTAATTACGTACATGCGTGAATTAATTCGAGTTTGAAAAAAAAGTACTTTATTTTTTCATTTTTATATTTACAAATCGATAGTGTTTCGTGTACCGAATCGACCCTCCGCGGGATTAAAACGACCAAAATTTTACGGTGTATAGTTCGGAACACCAAGTTATGAATAACCAACATAATATTTTAACCGTAATGTGTTACTAATTTTGAGTTAAAACTCTCTCAATCACTCTCTTAACACTTAGATCCACAACTACCCAACTTGTTCATACAAAAGTAGACTCTAAACATCGGAATTAAGGCCTATAGTGGCGTGGATGTGAGAGGACACCGGTGTCCTCTGAGCTAGGACAGATTAATAATGGTCTGTCGCTACACTATCTTTTCTTTTTTCTAAGAACACTCTACAACTGAGTAACACTTCCTGAGTGTTAGTACTTTGGCTATCTTAATCTTTGTCTCGTTGAGTCCTATCATATTTATTTTACTCTTCGATTTACTCGCTCATTAAAATTCGAAATGAAAAGCTGGACAAGCATTTGTCTACTTTTAACAAAAAGAAATACCGTCTTATTGCAAAATTTCAAATTGTCTATGTCTTAAATCAAAAGGGTGCCTTTGATTCGGTTCTAAACTCAGTTTATTGGGATTACGTTGCGTTTTATAAGGAAATCGTATCCTAAATAAATCATTTTTTGTCCATCTGCCATTGAGGTTTTTGTTTTATAAACAAGAAAACAAGTTCTAGGTAAAAATTACAACTGGCTATTGAGCCAGTTCTAATCTAACATGACCAAGATCATTGGTCTTGGTCATTTTAGATTAGAACTAAATTAGTAATGACTAATGAGAGAGTAAATATTTTAAATGGTGTGCAATCGAATAACAGTATTTTATATTGAGTAGTTGCCTATTTAATCTCCACGTAGCTGGATAACCTTTTGGTAAGATTTGTAGCAGATGGCCTATTTCTGAAGTACTGACTACCTAGAATGACTGTCATGTTCTACGATACGCAGTCGGGGGCCAACAGCTTAACTTACGTGCTGTTCAAAGAACGGAGGGGTTTCGCTATCTCCCGATTTCTGATTTAAATATTTAAAGCTGAGTATTTCTCAAACTCTAGCCTGAAAATCTGTATCCGTAATGGATAAGGATAGCAGCGGAAAGAGTCCAATGGAATAATAAATGGAGGAGGCCTTTGCCAAAAAGCATTTGATGTAAGGGATATACTCTAACTAGTACGTTGTTGGAACTCAAACAGACGAATGGACTGCCCCAAAGTTTGGAAATAAATGACTTAAGCGTAGTTGAATCTTGAAGGTCAATCCGTGTGGCGGTTGATATTACCTAATAAAACTTTTTATGTATTTTTACAGACAACCCATGTGCGCCGCGGAAGATAGCAAAAAAGTCAGTTGTCTGTGTATGCAACTCCACGTATTGCGACACAATTACTAAGGAACCTCTCACAGCCGGCCAGTACGCCGTGTATAAGAGCTCACAGGTAGGATAACATCATCATCCTTCCCTAATCCTAATAAACATCACAGTTATTTATCATCATACAATTTATTTTCAGCCTAATACATTTAGCTATTAAGTGCATTTCTTGTTAAATTAGAAGATATTTATGGTTTTATGGTAGAGGAGGTCCGTCATTAACCTGATGGTCTAACATCGAGAGACACATCAAGAAACTCCAATTCCCAAAATCGACAACTCAAAACTCTCTTGGCACAAAATCGTGAGGAAACCCGACCCTACATGGGAGCAGGGATGGAGAAAGAAGAAGAAGATATAATTTTATATTTTAGAGCTCAAGTGCCTACCACAAGCTCTTAACGCAATCTATTTGACAACCGAAACTGAATTGTTAAAGGGATGAAGCTATTATGTATAAAGTGTACAGCACTTTTTCTCGCTTGCACACTTAAAAATATCAGATGATTTCTATGATATGTATAATGGTATAGTTACGTAAAAGTGTAATAAAACATATAATAAATAAATAAATAATAATTATAAGATCTTTACAATTTGTATATAAATTAAACGAATAGTTTGAAAATACAGTTCAATTTTCAAGATATTAGATACGGAAAGTTTCAAAACACGAGCGGCGTGTGAGCGACACCTGAGAATGAGTTTACAGAAAAATGACGAGTATTATTATTTCTATGAGCCTGTTGTGTCCCATCTTCTGGGCGTACCGTGTCACCGATTTCTGTGAGCTGAGTTCGAGTTGTTTTTGCTTTAACGCGATTGAAACGTTTACCGCGTTTTGCTCTCTGATTGGTTAAGAGCTAGCATTGGGCCAATCAGAGCGTCGAACGTTTTAGACGTCTCGATCGCGTTAACGTAAAACAAGCTCGTACTAAGTACTCTGTTGTTCGAGTTACAGTTAGGAACTGCTTTCACCCAATTATGTTGCGACATTCGGCAGATGAGGCTTACCCAGTTACATTTTAGTTTGGCGTCTGAGTTGCCTACATCTACTATTTGTTTTTTGGCACGAAGTATACTGTTCTTCGTGCGGTCTTTAATTTTGAAATCGAGAATAGTTCGCTCTTTTGGTCTCTGGTAGACCCTGAGGGTCGGTCGCCGAGTCAAAGGTATTGAAATTGTTAATATCAGTAATATAAATATCGTAGAAGGATATACACGGAAAAATATTCATCACATGCTTGGGGGTACAAAGTTTGATATAAACACCGGGTAGGAACCTGAATGAGGTTAGCACATAACTGTGATGATTGGTACAGGCCCAGCAGTGGATGATATAATGGCAAGACTGTTGTTGTTGCCAGGGCTGCGGATCGTTCGATAGAATTATAGAATCACCGGGGCCCAAGAAATGCAAAGGACAATTGAAGAAATAAAGTCTAACACTACCTCTTTGCTCACCCAGAGCAGAAAAAAATATTGAATAACTGCACATTAAAAATAGTGACTGGGTTTTCTTACATGAATCTCCTAACAGCCTGGTTATGAATATTACTGGTCTACTTTTGGCATATCCTGGGAAGGGAACTATTATTAATTCAATTATTTTAATGTTTCCAGAGTGGATTACGATTCAATAAAACTAGAGCTAACTTGCAACCAGTGAGCGATTCTGGTGAGTATATTAGTAATAAAAATGCCTTTATTCAGTCATACTAACGTGAATTTACTCATTAAATCGCTAAAAACGCTATTCTATCGAATAAGAAATCATTAAAATGCTAAAAGTGCCGTCCCCACGAGACCTTTATTGTAAGTGAATTAAACAGGTGTACAACAAGTTACAACACTGAGCCCACATCTGTTCCAAAAATAAAAAGTATAAACCTGCTTTTAAAATGTTGTCTGTATACTGGTAACTTTCATGATGTTCTGTTGAAGAAGAAATTGTAGTGACTTTCTTAACTGAACGAAAAATAAAACAATAATGAAAGGCATAAACATCGTTAAACAGTAGGAAGTATTTTTTTTTTTTTCGAAACTTCATGTTTTTCTCCGTACAATGCCACATTGACACACATACACACACACTGCGCTAATCTAGAAACTGGTGACCAGTCAAGTCAAGAGTGAATAGGTTACTTTTGCTTTATCGTCAGCCACATCACCGCTCCATCAGATGAGATAGTGGTCAAACGCGAGAGTATCCATAATAATAAAAAGAAATCAATCAGATTTAGATTCTGACATGACGTGAGGACGTGATGACGTGAGCGTTGTGGGCTGAGGCAAGGATGTGCGGGAGCCTAATTCCTAGTAGGATTAGAGGACGACAGTTTCCCTGAATTGGAAAAGTAGGTATTAAGTAGTAGGGAAAAAGAAATGTAACATGATTTGGACACGCAATTCTAGGTGCTTGTTACTGTCCATCGGCGTGTTTTATTCTCTATGGCTATCTCTATCAGATCTTATCTGGACTCAGCGATAAAACGTTTGCTTATCTATTTCAGGATCGGGCCACATCACGTTACTCTTACATCCGCAGACGACGTTCCAGACAGTGGAAGGGTTCGGAGGCGCGGTGACCGACGCCGCCGGCATCAACTGGAAGAACTTGTCTGACTCGGTGCAGAAGTCTTTAATAGAGTAATTAATTACGTATAAAATATACTAGATTAGTTTCGAAAAGTGATAGTCTGTCATAATCACGTCTTGTGAGAATTTCAGAATTTTTATAAGTACTGAAACTTGTGCTCAACTTTCTTTATTCACCAGTTTGAGATGTGCATTAATGAGTTAGACGAAACTTATTCCCTTTTTGCAAATAAAAGCCCTTCTCCATAATTTAACCAAGGACTTAAATGATCAAAGCTCTTTGTTTTATCGATGGTCTGTTTGAATACTTTCACAGAATCATCTGAGATTAGTTAGGTCTGACGAAATTCCTCTTACTTCAAAACGTGGCTTAACACCTCCTCTTGAGTTAATTTGCGGTTCTAACGGCTACATATATGATATTTTAAACTCTTTGGTGAAGGTTGCGACGATTCGATAGATGCTAATCGTTATGGCGATACTTGGGGAAGGCCTATGTCCAGCAGTGGACGTTTTTCGGCTGAAATGACGATGTTGAATAACTTACCTGCGTTTTTGTGATAGTGGGAAAAGCAAATAGTTCGCAAAACGTATGACCGATGGAATCGGAAGATTCTGGAGTGGCGACAGCATATTAGAAGAAGTCGAGTTACGCCTCCCATGGTGTGGATCTATAACCTGGAGAAGGATCCAGGAGTCAGCTTGACGGCAGAAGCACAGGATTAGTTTATGTGTTGATGCTTGACGCTCTATGTCCATGAGCAGAGGATTTTCAGTTGAAATTGACCCTTTAACCGCTTGCTTGAGTACTCCACGGTACTCCATCTCGTTTAGCTCTTCAATCCCAATAGGTGACAGAAAAGAAAAAGAGTTTATTCACGACTAACATGTCGCATACCTTAAAAATAAAACAAATACAACAACGACTCTATATAATAAATAGTATATAATAAGATATGCGTCACATCCGCGCAAAACGGCTAGCGCTCAGCAAAATTCTGGAGCTCGTGTGCAATACTGAACCACAGCACTGATTTTCAGCGCGAGCCGTCGTTGACGGTGAGACGTTGAGCGGCTACGAAGGATCACAATAGTATACCTACTTAAGATTAATGAATAAACAAACCAAAAGGTAAAAAACAATCAACAGTGCTTTGTTGGAAAACAAGCATTAAGACAGACAGCACAGCTGTAGAGATGGAGTTATTGTTTGTGAATGTGCGACCCTGGCGAAATAGACGCGAGAGTGTTTCTCGGATATATCCACGACCCACGTATCTATGGATATATCCGACATGGTCATCATCATCATCATCATCATTTCAGCGAAAAGACGTCCTCTGTTGGACATAGGCGTCTCGCATCCATCGGACGCCAGCGAAACTGACCAGGTCATCGGTCCACCTTGTGGGAGGCCTTCCAACGCTGCGTCTTCCGGTACGCGGCCGCTACTCCAGAACCTTTCGGCCCCAACGGCCTTCTGTTCTGCGTGCAATGTGCCCAGCCCTTTGCCACTTAAGTTTGGCAATTTTACGTGCTATGTCGGCAACCCTGGTTCTCTTGCGGATATCTTCATTTCTGATTCGATCACGCAAGGAAACTCCGAGCATAGCCCTTTCCATTGCCCTTTGGGTGACTTTGAGTCTTCTTATGAGGCCCATTGTAAGCGACCACGTATCAGAGCCATATGTCATCACTGGCAACACGCACTGTTCATAGACTTTCGTCTTGAGACACTGTGGTATGTTGGACAAGAAGACATCGCGCAGCTTCCCGAACGCCGCCCAGACGAGTCGAGTCGAGTCGTCGAATCCGACGTAGGTGGTCAAAAAGTTATAATTATGATATTAATGTTTATATCATTGACTCCACAGTTCGTACTTCAGTGACAATGGGTTGCAGTACAACATGATCCGCGTCCCCATCGGCGGCACCGACTTCTCTACGCATCCCTACGCCTACAACGAGCTGCCTATAAATGATGCCCAACTCAGCAACTATTCGCTCACATACGAAGATTTTATTTACAAGGTATCTATTTTTACCTCTTTTTTATTGGTGGGGATAATCATCCGATGTCATTTCTCTCCCTTGGGCGGAGCGGGAGATAGTGTCGCACTTTTACTGAATAAAAAATCTCACCCCGTTGCTTCGTTGCGTTCATACCAGGGCTGAGATTGCCTTTCCTTGGCCCCAGTAGGCTTCGACCCTACTGGGCTCCTACAGTTTGCTGACAACTCTTTGAGGCGCGCGTGGAACAGTCGACGACTTGGGCTCGATCCGGATCTATTTCCACATCTACCGATTGGCTAAATCCGATGTGTTTAGTGTGTTTAGCGTTCCACACCTAAGTCTTATATGATCTCTTTGTTTTCAGTCTGTCAAGACTCTTTTCCCGAGAAACACAAGGTTGTATACCTAAAGCAGAAAGCTGATTATTATAACTCAGGCCTTTGCTCTGTTTAGGCGCATATTTTGTCACTCGCTAGTAAATCGGACCCTGTTTAGCTTGAAACTAGGTCTCATAGCACAAGTATGGGAAAAATCTAAAAACTGTATTGTAGTTCGCTGTACAATACATCATAACAATATAAAAAAAAAATTGCGATTTGAAAAAATCTTCGGGACTCGATTCGAGAATTGCACAATTTGATATCATAAGTTAGTTTTTATGGAACTCCTTGTGCGCAAGTCCATCTCGCACTTGACCGGTTTATTTAGCACCCTTTCTATTTAACGGTATTGTTTGCCGATGTTCGAAATTAATTTTTTAGTTAAAGTAATGACCATTATAGCGTTAATTACCTCTTTTGCCGCGCATCATCGGAAATGGACTAAGTAGGCGTTTAGGCCAGACTTCACTTGTTCAGTGGTGCTATTCTCTAAGAAAACGCAACGCTGCCTCAACGACGAACACCCAAATAGGATTTTTTGGATTTTCAACAGTGGATTGTCAACTTAATTGGGTTGTTAATTCAATGTATCCTACTTGGATGTTCGTTGTTGCGGCTGCGCTGCGTTTTTTTTTCCCTTTCGTTGCCTCTTTTTCAGCTATTCTAGAAAACTTCTCTCCCTTATTCTGCAGATCCCGATGATTAAGTCAGCCATGCAATCGTCGAGCTCTCCGATCCACGTGATAGCGTCTACCTGGTCTCCGCCTCCCTGGATGAAAAGCAACAATGCGTACACCGGCCACAGCCGGCTCAAGAAGGAGTACTACCAGACTTACGCTGACTACCATCTCAAGTAATAAATCATATACATACTTTTAGTACAATAAATAATGGCAGGTAGATAGACAACTGCCAAAGCCTATGTTCGAAGTTCTTCAAAAACCTCTTCCGCATTGTTGTCGACTGGTAGAGTACCCAAAAAGCTGGCAGCATTACCACGCTGTATGGCAATAGAAAAAGAAAGAAAGAAAGAAAGACACCCCTGGGGTCATGTGAAGTGTTGAAGCAAGCAAGTTGCGGAATAAAAAATAATAATATATAATTTTGCATGCGGCTGAAGTGACCCGCTCAATAGATTGTTTGCCTACGTCTATTATGCTCGTTTTGGAGCGCCGCATTATATTCCGTATTAGGGAGTCGCTCCACAGTGGGTTAGCACCGGCGAGGCCGGCTCAGAAAGAGGTGACGATATGATTTAGGCGCGTGCCAAGAGGACTGGTTCGATACAGCCCAGGAGACGAATGTCTGGAAGGATGTGGGGAGGCCATTGCTCAGTAGTGGAACAGTAATGGCTAGCAAAAAAAGATTACCTATTGTGCATTTTGCATATCTATTACGGGTGATTCTTTGAACCGAGAGAGCATAGCAGCATCAGCCTTATAATGTTCCCACTGTTGGGACTCAGGACTCCTCTTTAGGACAGGGAAAGCTAATATTCAAATAAAAATAACAAATTATAAAGAAAAAGCTAGGCTGAATGAGTTACCCTCTCGGTTTCAAAGAATCATCCTTAGATGAGAATAAGGCTAAAAGAACCATCGAAAGGGACCGATTAAACGCTAGAAGAAAGCGGGGGATCGGAGAGGAGCTTCCCTCATACCTAAGGTTGGCTTTTACACTAACAGAAAACAGAGTTGTGTTGTTTTTAGTTTGTGTATCATATTTTATACTAAACTCCTTTTTCTGAAAACAACATCAAAATTCCTTAATACTAATCTAATCAACATTTCAAATATTATTAAGAGAATGTGTGGAGTGTGGTGCGCATATCTAACTATCTCATTGACATATATATTACTAGCATCTCGTTTGGATTTGGATTTTCACTAAATAACTTAATATTGAACGGATTTATTTGATTTTCTTGCGATTTTGAACTTTTTAATGTTTGAAATAATAAAAAAAAAAATGAGTCAACTACCTACTTGACTCTGTGGAAACAGGCAGGGTCTTTGCCCAACAGTGAGACAGTGTAGGTGTACAAAGATTTCTACGATACGATGCCAAAGATTAAGAAATGAAATATTTTGCACTTTCTTTTCGTAGAATAGAAAGGCGTCATTCAACAATAGCTTTTACTGTGGGTTCTAAGCATGCAAACTAACTTTGTAACAGACTGACAATAATTCGACATGATCACTCAACAACATTCACCATTTTTTTTTTGTTTTTTTTTTTTTATTGTAGGTAAAATCATCTAATGATAAATCCCGCCCTTGGGTGGAGCGGGAAGTAGTGTCAGACTCTTACTGACTAAAAACCTACCCCGTTCCATTATTTGCCTTGGTCCCAGGGCCCCGGGTGCCATTTTCACATACCCTTTGACCCCAGTAGGCTTCGGCCCTGTTGGGCCCCTACAGTTTGCTGACAACTCCTTGAGGCGCGCGGGAATAGTGCGCGCCGTAAACGACTTGAGCTCGGACCGGTCTGTTACCGGACGGACGGACAGCGAGCTACTCATTGCCCGCCGTCCAACAACATTCACCATGTCATTTGCTCTATCGAACAGACATATTTTTCAAGCTACGGTAATGAATTTTATTTGTTATCAAAAACTTACCTATGCCTGTATTTAGCCCTTTGGGCATTGGGATTGTTTGGAAGAATTACCGTGGCCCTGGACTCGAGAAGTCAACTGAAGGAATACAGGCGGTTTTTATACGCTAGAAGCCTAGGTAACACTCTCTCTCGCTCGAAACCAAAGCGGGAAGACTCATTTGACTTGACTCATTTGTAAAAAATACCATAAGCCAATGTGTGAATTATGCAACTAGAATTTCCAAAAATATCGTTATCTGTTCCAGATTTCTAGAAAAGTATACGGCTGAAGGTATCCCCATTTGGGCCATCACCACTACTAACGAACCTACTAGTGGTCTCGTGGGATTTATTAATTCCATCAACAATCTTGGATGGACTTCAGGGAGCATGGTATGTTTACATCCTTAACTTATTAAGAGTAATTTTTATTTGCCAAATTGTGGAGAATTTACACCTATCTTATTTTCAGGGCAGTTGGATAGTAAACAATTTGGGACCTACAATAAGAAATTCAACGTTCAAAAATATTAAAATAATAACAGGGGACGATCAGAGACTAACATTGCTCTACTGGGTGAATTTGGTAAGATTTTAATTAGTATTTAAGTAAAATTGAATTTTAATTAGTATTTAAGTAAAAATAAGGTGTAATTGTAAATGATATAGTAAGATAACTGCATAAATATATAGGATTATTGTTTTTCTTTCAATACACCAAGTAAAACACAATATTTGTACCGAGACGGGCGGCTGTCACCGGTAACCTAAAATCAGCTGACGTCCAAATTACGGAATAAACGGGGAAGTATTGTTTAATTTTATTTACTGTTTTTATTGATAACACACATTTTTTTTTTAACCTGATCTCAGTCACAAGTACTCGCTAATTTTTTATAATAGCATTGACGGCAATCTAGGACTTTGCGTTTGTTCGAAATCGCTTTGTTTACATTGTAGAAATGGTCATAATTTCTTATTTCTGTTAGTTTAGAACAGATTGCCTTCGATAATATACAACCACAATATAACATCCAATCATTATTTTGCTGTGTTTTTTTTTAAACATCATCCTACAAAGTTTATTTTATGATCTAGGCATTCTACCCGCTTTAGAAAATTATAATCTTCAGGCAAGCAAAAGCTATAAAATTCATTATTTAAATCGTTTCAGCAGCCTACCTCACTTCTCCACTTAATTGCATTAACTATTTTTTTTTTTTTATCTTTTCATTCTTTATTTAATTATCTTCTATTCCATCTTTTGTTTACTTGTCAAACCTTTTGATTCTTACCGTTTCTTCATTTCTATTTTCAGTCACTAATCCTGAAACCATGCCTGTGATGACCCGTAAGGCTACTGCTCAGGATATGGAGCTGAAACTGAGAACGGCCCTCCAAGGACTTAAGGAATCAAAACACCAGTGTGAACAATTATTGCTGGAAAGGGAGGAAAGTGAAAGTGAAATAAAAAACATAATTTTGAAAAACACAAGCCTTAAACGGGAGCTTGTAGACATTAGTCAGAAATACCAAGACATTGTTGATGAACGCGACCAACTGCGGGTGATCACAGATGGTTTTAGGGATTGTAGTAACTTGTATGAGGAGGCTTTGTGCAATGTTAGGGATCTCCAGGATGAACTGAATTATGCCAACAGTAAAATTCTCAAATTACAAAAAGAAAAAGAAAGCACTCAGGTTACGGAAACTAACCACTTATATAGTGAATTATTAAATTCAAATTGTAACCCTCATCCCATACTGACTATTGACCTGACTGAGGATTCTTTATTGAAACAGAATAATAGTTTAAAAGTTAGTCATAATAAATTAAAAAAATATGCAAAACTTAATCGAATGATTAAAAAATGTCACCAGTTCAAAAAACAACACAAACACTTTTCCTATTATATTCCACTCAGGAAAGAACGTGTTGACTTAATTAATAAATTGAACAATTTTCAAATTAAATTAGAAGACAGTAAAAGGATATATGAAATTGATACACAGCACTTACAGTCTGAAATAAAGGTACTTGAGAATTCACTCAGTTCCCTTTACAGTAAATATGTACACTCTCAAAATCAAATTAAAGAACACATTCTTGCTGCAAATGAGCTAGTTATGTGTCAGTGTCCGTGTCAGACAGTCTCAGACCTCAATGCTAGCCAGCCCGTGGCAACGGAGGACCCGTCCCTGGCTGAGAGTTATTCTCAAGACAGTGTTATTGAACAATGTTTACCTGATTTTGAACAGGATTTAACTCTGGTCAACCAGGATAAATTTGGTGCTTTTACATCCTGTAATAGGCAGGATTGTAATCATTCAGTCATGTTCTCAGATAGTGTTGGAAGAGGGTTAGGCAAATTGATAAACAACAACCTTAGTTATGCTACTCAGAATTATTGTATAACTGGGTCAACATATAAGCATATTATGGAATTAGTAACAAAAAAACATATGATTATAATACTAATTTAACAGTGTTTATAGGTAATAGTTCAAGAGTACGAAAGGAAGTTATCACAGACTATGTCACTGAGTTGTTAAAACTGAATTGTAAAAAAATTATATTGTGTGCTTTTCCTTATTTTGAACAATTGTCAAATAGACAAAATAATTATATACATATGCTTAACAAACATATGCACTTTTTAGTCAGTCACTATAGTGACAAGCTTATTTTTTTTGACACCAACATTTTTGTTGACCATTTGAAGTCGACCAGGGGTACATCGTATCTGCCAATTAGTTTTAGACACACAATAGCAAAGCTATTAAGTTATTATATTAACACAGACATAAGTAGTATGTCGAAGTCTTGTATAATTAAAACCACGATGCTTAGTAATAATACTAATAATCATGTGGTGGTAGGCCAGATAAACAATAGCACAATGGCTATAAATTCTTTTATAAAGTGTACGAAGGAGGTTCCATGTATTACTTTCGAAAATTCTAATTTGGAGGCTACAATTAGTTGCAACTTACTGCTAGGTGACAATAATAATATTATGGATTTGGGACTGACTCCGGATAATCATTTAAACTAATTAATAAGACAATAGGGGGTACCAGTAACATGATAATTATACCAACCAACGACAAGGTACCTTCTTGCTCTCAAATGGTTAAACGGCAAACAGGGTCTCAGCAGCATGCATTGAAATTGTTTCACCAAAATATTCAAGGTATCTCTTCTAAATTATTAGAAATTGAAATGTTGCTAGAAAAAACTAAGTTTGATGTTGTATGTTTAAGTGAACATTGGTTAAAGGATTACCAGGGGCTACTGAGTTATGAAAATTATAGTGTGGGTAGTTATTTCAACCGTAAATCTATGTTGCGGGGTGGTTCCCTAATATTGATAAGGAAATGTTTAAAATATAAACAACGTAATGATATAGTTAACCTGTCAATAGAACATTGCATTGAGCTGTCCTGTGTTGAGCTAGATAAGCATGTTATAGTGTGCGTATACAGACCCCCGAACCCTCAAAACTTTAGTCTATTTGAATCAACCATGGAAGATATTCTAGCGAAACTTGCAAATAGTAACAAATCCTTAATTATTTGTGGAGACTTTAATATTAATATTTTGGAAAATAATTCAAATAGCAGCAGATTTTTAACGCTTTTTAAATCATTTAATCTGTCTAATGTTTTTACAGAACCAACTAGAGTAACTCCATCCTCTGCAACTTGTATTGATAATGTTTTCTGCAACTGTGATTATTTAGATAAAGCTATAGTAGATTGTCTTCCGTCTGATCATAGTGGACAAACAGTAACTTTTATGTCTCAAGCAGCCTTAGAAAAAACTCAAATTCAATCTAGGCCAATAACAACTGGCAAATTAACAAAATTTAATAGTACCTTACAAAATAAATTAAATATTCTGGGCCATAATATTGATAATGCTAATAAATTTTATGATAATTTCTTTTCAGTGGTACTTAATGAGTTTAATACAGTTTTTGAAAAGAAGTCAAAAAATATTTTCCCTAAGTTTGTATTTAGTGACTGGGCGACTAAGGGTATAAGGATAAGTAGGGAAAGACTATATGAGCTATATGGCCTTAAGCCATTTTTCAACACTGAAAGCTTTAATAAATATGTAAATAGATATTCTAAATTTTTTAGAAAGATTTGCAAGGCTGCAAAGGCCCTGTACATTAGCAACAAGATCAAATCGGCAGACAATAAAATAAAGACTGTGTGGAAAATTATTAATAGTGAAACTGGTAGGAATAAAGTACACAACACGGATTTTTTACTGGAGACGTCACATGGTCCCATAAGCTCTAACATAGAAGTGGCCCAAGAGTTTGTAAATTATTTTACTGATATACCTCTTAGAACAACGGAAGCTCTAAATTCCTCCCCTGAAGCCTCAATTGCTTTATTGAAAGCAAACGTGCCAGGCTGTCCGGTTGAATTTCAATTCAAACATATAAACCCTATGACAGTCATAAAGGCTTTTAGGCAAATTAAAATCAAATTAACTGAAGACCTATGGGGAATGTCTGTTAAGGTATGTACATCCATAATTGAGACCATAGCACCATACTTGGCTTTAATATTTAATTTATGTGTGGACCAAGGTGTCTTTCCAGATATAATGAAATACAGTAAGGTTATACCACTTTTTAAATCCGGTGACCATAATGACATTAATAATTATAGACCTGTATCGGTATTGCCAGTTTTTAGTAAGGTGTTTGAAAAAGTTATGCTGAATCAAATGCTCTATCATTTTAACAGCAATAAAATCTTTCACGATCAGCAGTATGGCTTCACCAAAGGTCGTTGTACGACAGACGCTGGTGTCGCTTTATTAAAACATATATTTGCAGCGTGGGAGGAAGCCCAAGATGCGATAGGGATTTTTTGTGACCTCTCAAAGGCTTTCGATTGCGTTAATCACGAAACCTTGCTTTTAAAACTAAAACATTATGGGCTAGGTAAACTTGCACTCAGCTTGGTGAAATCTTATTTAAATGACAGGCAACAGCAAGTTCAAATAAATAGTATAAATTCTCAAGGTTTGAGAGTCAAAATGGGTGTCCCACAAGGCTCAATATTGGGTCCTTTTCTCTTTTTAGTGTATATTAATGATCTACCGCATCTATTAAAAAAACAACCACACATTGTATTGTTTGCTGACGATACGTCGTTAATTTTTAAGGTCAGTAGACGTTCTACAAACCTTGATGACGTAAACAAAGCTCTACAGGAAGTCCACAAATGGTTCACTGTTAATAATTTGGTGTTAAATGGAAAAAAGACTAAGTGCATAAGATTTGCGTTACCGAATGTAAGAATTGGTGATTTCGATATAGTATTGAACAAGGAGAAACTCGAATTCGTCGAGGACACGGTTTTCCTGGGGATCACGCTTGACTCGAGGCTACAATGGGGTCCTCATTTAACATCTCTGGCAGGTCGGCTTAGTTCAGCAGCATATGCCGTTAGAAAAATCCGTCAATTTACAGATGTAGATACTGCGAGACTAGTGTATTTTAGTTACTTCCATAGCATAATGTCTTACGGTATATTACTATGGGGACGGGCTGCAGACATGGAGTCTATTGTTATTCTGCAGAAAAGAGCTATCAGAGCCATATATAATCTTCGCAGGCGCGATTCTCTTAGAGAACTATTTAAGGAAATAAATATCATGACGGTCCCTTGTCAATACATTTATGAAAACATTATGTATGTTCGGAAAAATATTCATCTTTTTACTAAGATAAGTGACAGGCACAATTTTAATACTAGGAATAGGAACCAATTAGATCAACCTCGATTTAGATTGGCTAAAGTACAAAGTTCTTTTATGGGGTACTGTGTAAAATTTTATAATAAAATACCACTTGAGATTCTCCATCTCAATGAGTCAAAATTTAAAACATGCATTAAACGCACGCTATGTAGACAAGCATATTATAGATTGGATGATTACATCCTTGATAAAAATGCTTGGCTAAATGCCGGTCCTGCTCCACAGCCACAGCCACATTTGCCTACAAATTAGTTCTACATTTTATTTTATGTATTTTATTACTTTTTAATAATGGAGGAGATGCTGGGACCCTTTTTGTATCGTGGTTTTCAAAATGTTATGTCTTTCTTTTTCAATATAATATATATATATTATAATTGATTAGTTTATTTTAATGGAGCTTGTGATCAATTATTACTTTTTGTAATTGGGAACAATAAAATTGTATAATGTAGAAGCACTTTTTTTTCTAATTTGTGAATGTGAAGTACCATGGAGCATTTTTATTTTATTAGATAACAACTTGTTTGACGTTATGAGCATGGCAGTTGAGAGTTTGTCATGCTCACTCAAATGTTTCACTGATGGTGGCACGTGTTATTGGGTCATTCGGTTCCCTTCAAAATGGTTGAGCTGAGTGGGGCTGAGGCACGCGTCATGCTCGTGAACGGGCGCCGTCAGTTGGGACTGGTCATCTCTTAGCTGCCAGTGGCTTAATTCAATTACTATTTTTTTATTAGTTTATTGTATTTTTTTCATTATTTGTGGTTTCATTGCGTTTTAATTTTTTTTTTTTCTTCATTGTGCTCACATAATAGAAGCGACAATAAATTTGTAACCAAGATTATGTAACTCATAATATGATTTAAAAGAGTGTCCATGGAGTTTCTTGCACGTTCTTCTCCATAGAGATCTACGCTTTGGAACGTGCAATTTAGCTTCACTTTTTTTTTGGACTGACCGACATTTTGACAATTCAAAAGTGCCTGTAATTGGTCTATTTGAAATAAACTATTCTGATTCTGATTCTGATTCTGATTCTGATGCAATCAGATTCATTTAGTTACTAGCCTGTTTCCCGCTGTTTGGTTAAGCCCCTCTGCTCCTGTAGGTCGTAGCGTGATGTTATATACCTTTAGCCTTCGTCTATAACTATCCAACACTAAAATAATTTCTCAATTTGAACTAGGAGTTCCTGAGATTAGCGCGTTTAAATAAATAAAGAAACAGCAGGTTCAAATAAAGGGTCTATTACACCATTCGATATACCGACCGGTTTTGTCGACGTCGCTTAGTGCAATAAGTATCAGACTGTCTTACTCGGAACGTCGCTTAGTGTAATAAGGTTCAGACTGTCTTACTACGGCCGACGGATCTTGGCGCGTCTGAAGTTAGGCTCTGCGAACTTTAGCGCTTGTGCAGTCGTAAAAAAATAAATGCCAAGATCCGTCGTACTGTAAACTTTAAGACAGTCTGTGTAACTTGTGCGGAATATCGAGTGGTGTATTAGATGTATAAATTGAATAGCATAACTCCACATTCTCGTATGCACCGTTAAATTTTGATCGTTTTAATCCCATGGAGGGTCGATTCGGTACATGAAAAACTATCGATTTGTAAAGATAAATTAAATAATAAAGTACTTTTTTTTTAGACTCGCATTAATTTACGCATGTAGGAAAGTTAATTTTTAAAAGTTAGAAATTAAAGTAAACGTCAGCTGGGCGAGTTCAATGAGTAGGTAGTTAGTACGTAACGACCGACAACTACCTATAAGGTCAATTACTCGTTTACTTAATGAAATTAATTTCGCATATAGGTATATTAATTGGAGTTTTACAAAAAACGTACTTTATTTTTTTTTATTTTATCTTTACAAATTGATAGTGTTCATGTATCGGATCGACCCTCCACTCGATTAAAACGATCAAAATTTAACGGTGTATAAGCTCAAGACGAAAATGTCTTATTTTTTTAAGTTTACATACCTACATAATAATAATTTTTATTTACTAAATGATTTACCTAGCATGATAGCACAAGTTTAAACCTTAAGTAGTGTTTTTGGTTGCTATTTAATATACTTAGGTTATATAATAATAAAATATGGGTATGCGCAGAACCCCACTTTGATTGAGATCCAAAAATTGGTTACTGCGCATTCAAAGTCAGATACCATACTGGTTCAGTTTGTGTGCCAAGGATTATATGTGGTTATCATATAAGGTTGGAAATATATAGAGGAGGTTTTCACCTTCGAGAACGAGGGGTTCTTACATGAATGGCTAACATAATTATATGATAATAAATAATAAAAATAAAAACATGCCCAGACCCATGTTTTTCAAATAAAGAACACCTGTAGGAAAGATCTGTTTTCTGTAATGGTAAGATGACTGAACAATGATACCACTTTATCATCATGAGACAATTTAAAAGTGAAACTTTGAAGACGTGTGTATACATATACACGTCTTTCACTTTTAAATTCGGATTGATCTCGTAATTAAACGACAGTTGATCATATTGATAATAATACGATGACTAAGAATACGAAGGAATTGGTAGTAAATGTATTCAATTAACCAATATTTTTGTTTAAAATACAGATGATAGCAGAGCATCCCAAAGCTCTAGACTACATTGACGGCATAGGCGTCCACTACTACACGGACTTTATAACCCCTGCGACAGTTCTCTCAGAAGTGGGGAAGTCATATCCAGATAAGTTCATCATCGGTACTGAGGCTTGTGAAGGTATTTTCTTTATATATTTTTGCAAATAAAATTAAAGTAAGCTATTATTGCTCGGAGGTGCCGGGGCAAAGATAAGTTTTTCATAAATGTGTCTGTGCCTTTAGCGCAGCATACCAGAGCATAATTAGCCTTATAAAGTTTCCATTCTAGTCTCCAGGAGTGGAATGTCTTTGCGTTTGGCTAGCTTAAATCCCTTACTAGCTTACTGCATCCACGATTGTAGTATTTTTTAGATAGTAATAGCATAAAATTAACGCTGGAATCCTTCATTATGCTTAAAGTGAATCAAACGTACTCGTAGACTAAATGCGTAATAAACATATATTTTGTAGAAAAAATTACACTGTTTATAAAATTTTGACGTAAAAGGAAGGTGCGTGCGGTTAGCGCGCTATATTATAAGGGAAGATATGTTAAGCGCTAACATCGCAATGAGAAAATCTGGACTCGAAACTCACACATCTACACTACCCATAGTCACTGATAGTCAAGGATAGAGATAAGAGCCGGCACTGTCGGGCGACTGAAATAGCGTTAGCCACCGAATGTGTGTGATTGTCGCGACCGATGTAACGCCAATTGTGACTGAGAGAAATTAGGACCAACTATCGTGATCTCAGAGGTCCACGTACTAGAGGCGAGTCACATATCTTCCGCTGTTTTGTCTATATAAATAGGTAAACCACCAAATTCTTGTCAGGTTCTGAATATATACTTTTTTATGTAAGGATAGACCCTTCATCAGATTCCGAACTATTCGGTGAAAAAACTGTTTTTTTTTTTTTTTTTTATCTTTATTTAAAGAGCTTTTTCGCTGATGCGAATATGACACTCTGTAGGTAAACATAATCTATATAAAAATATATAACTAGGTCCTCGGACCAAAAAAACTGTTTAAATCTGATGTAATGTAATGACGGGGTCTAGTCAAGTGCAACATATTTCAGCTTTTTCTTTTCTTTACCTCAAAAAGAAGTCCATGAAAAAAAATTGTTAAGAATCAAGATATTTATAAGGTAGTTACGTAAGATAATTAATTATAGTAATGTTTTTGTCACGAATTTTAGCAACTCACCTGGTATATCTTAAAAATGTATATAGATGACATACTGTTATCGTCATCATCCACAACCTGATTTCGTCAATGCTGTGCAAAGTCCTTTCTTTTCTGATGCCAATTCCCACGTTCGTTCCCTCATCCAGATTCTACCCTCTAGATTGTGATCGATGATGTTATAATCGGCCTTAAATCAGTTTTCTTTACTTTCTAGGAAGTATGTTATTTGAGAAGCATCATGTTGACCTAGGATCGTGGACAAGAGCTAAGAAATACCTTATTGACATAATAGACGTAAGTATAAGCGCCTGATTTTTTTTTACTTGCAGTTTATCTCATATTACTACAAACACATATTAGGCGGGCAGAAAGAGCAATAATGAGATTTGACTATCCAGGATGCATCGAATGTATGTGTCACTGCTAACCATTTGTGCAGATTTTTTTGATGGTTTAAGCTGTTTATAAACCAATCAACTAAAGAAGTGGTGAATCCAGAAACCTCTTAACCAATTACAGACCCAGGTACTGTAGAAAAGATCTGGTTAAATTGATCATAGCACTGGCACTAAGTTTTTGATGGGTCTATCGTATCCCAAACACATTGTCGGTATGAGCTTATTTCCTGTCTATCATTTACAACTACATGCAGCTTGCAGGATCTGTAGTTGATTAAGATGTCTAGGTTGCCGTTTACTATATAAGAACAAAGTTAATTATTCATTTATATGTTTAAAAAATTGTTTTACAGGATTTCAACCACGGTGTTGTAGGATGGATAGACTGGAACATGTGTCTAAACGTCCAAGGAGGTCCAACATACATCAGCAATTTCGTAGACTCTCCCATCATAGTGTTCCCTGAGAAGAACGCTTTCGTTAAGCAGCCCATGTTCTATGCCATGGGACATTTCTCCAAGTTTGTGCCGCGAGGGTCACGGAGGATTAGTGCCACGCAAAAACTTGGATGCAGGCATTCTGTTTGGAACGTCGCTTTTCTTACACCCAAAGGAACTGTTGTAGTTGTGCTGTATAATGAGTAAGTACTTTTATCAGTTTTCTAAAAGTTACAAGAGATTTAGCATAAAGTATTTGAACACTTAGTATTTGAGTCAAGAAGTAAGTGTTTACAAATTTGTAAATTCAATAACGCTTGTGCCATTCTTTGCGACTTTATCTTAAGCTGAGTTGGAAGCCGAGTTGTTCTAACTAACCAAACATGCTAATAACAAGCTATAAATGGAAGGCATATAGGTACATATTGGTTTAATTCCCGTTGTAGGACTGGCCACAGATTTTCTTTTTTGCCTTCTCACTGGGTGACCTGGTGAACCTTCTCATTTTGAAGTTGTATAAAATAGTTACGTTTTGAAATATAGCCGCTATTTGGTTTACCTTTTCCTAACTTGCTAACCTTTTGTTTTTTCCACAGTGGTCAGGCAAAAAAAGTCACCATACAGCTAGGTGGCAACCAAGCTGTGGTTGAGATGGAAGCCAACTCAGTCGCTACTGTTGAGATGATGAGTAATTAGAGTTATTATTGAATATTTATACTTGCATAACTTGATGTTGGATGACATATGTAGGTGCAAGGATAGTGTCGTCACAAACACAATATGCTGTGTAATGTAAGAATGTACATATTTTTAAGAATAAAACTTGTTTTTATTTTAAATACATTACTTCTAAAGAAATATTGTATTTTAAGTCTTCTATCTGATTCCTTATCAGTCATCAGGAACCGAATTTTGAATCTAACTCCAACGAGTTTGTTTGATTTACTCATGTTTGTGCTATTACAGATGATGGAGTATAGGCAAAATCTAAATTATAATGTCATATTTGGGACTCCAAAATTTTTATATTGTCCTAAAATATTTCGGTACGCTGCACTCACACTTCTTTAAAATGAAAGAATAGAATAGGTACCTACATTGTATGAATCTGACAGCTGTCACCTAAACCATCCTATCTTGATATTAGTATATGAACGTGAAATTGCACAAGCTTTCCTTTATGATATACCTAAGCTAAAGATAATTTTTCAAAATTCACCCCCTAAGGTGTCCCCTAAGTGTGCAGTGGTGGCCGAGTGGTAACGGCCCCGACTTACGAGTGGTAGGTCACGGGTTCAAACCCAGCTAGGGGCATTACTTTGTGTAATTTATTTCATCACCACTCACATCGTGAGGAAACCGGCATGTCCTAGAACCAAAAAGTCGAAGACATGTGACATTCACCAAGCCGCACTGGGCCCGCGTGGTGAATTACGGCCCATTCCCTCTCTTAGAGAGGAGGCCTGTGTCCCAGCAGAGGGAACCTTAAAAGGCTGATGATGATGTGATGACGCTGCACTATCAATTCCATCCATCTCCTCTTCTTATCTAATTATAAATCTTCCAATGTTAAACAATATCACTATAAAGACCCTATAAGGATATACTAAGATTCTAGCAGTGATCACAAATCATTAAGTTATCATTAAATATTGTTTTTTTTTTAAGTAGGTAATATCAAACAATGACATCCTCCGCCCTTGGGCGGAGCGGGAGATAGTGTCAGACTCTTACTGACTAAAAACTTACCCCGTTCCTTCTTTGCCTTGGTTCCGGGACCCTGGTATGCATTTTCATACCTCCCCAGAGCCCCAGTATTTAAATAATGCTGGTTAATATTCCAGTTCGAAGTGCGATCGGAACTAGATTTATCTTTTTTTTAGTACCTAGTTTACTAAAATTACTATGAATAATGTTAAAGATTAGATGCATTTTTAAGTGCTACTTGTGAAATGCGATTGCTGTCATTCCTCGGGTCAATTGGTATGTGAATATGCGATTCATCTTCTTTTTAGGGTGTCGATGGCAAAACTGGTTAAATTCCTTGCCTGGCCCAGTATTCGGCCACGGCAATGCCGTTCACTGATGCTGTTATTAGGTCCCTATGTGAACAGGTAATAGGGCTCATGATGCAGGATAGAAGAGACGATATGGTCTGCGGAGACGCCGCACAGAATACCGGAACCATCCGGATCAACCATCTGTGGAGATTGTCTTTACTGCATCCAACCGATTAAAATTAATATACTCGTACTTACTTATACCAACACGCATTGGGCCCGCGTGGTGGATTACGGCCCCTTCCCTCTCCTAGAGAGGAGGCCTGACAAGGCCTAAATAATATTCCCAGCAGTGGGATGATTGGATTGGATGATTGTTGGTTACTTCAACCAACCAACCAACAATTATTACACCTTTGCCCTTACAAGAGATGTTGCAGGATAGTAGGTTAACAGTCACCAGAAAACATTAGAAAGAAAAAATGGAGCAAGTGCCATTCGGACTCGCATACTGAGGGTTCCGTACTTCCGTATAACTTACTAGTTTATGAAAACAGTCTAATTTTTCGAAGATTTTTCCGAACCGCAATTTTTTTTTTGACGTGACTGCAAATTTACAGTTTTCAGATTTATACAATGCTTGTACTATGAGACCTTGCTTTATGCCAAATTTTAGAATTCTAGGTCAATTGAAAGTACTAATTTTGATCCTCATAGAGTGTCGAAATGTACTTTTTTTGCGACATAAACGGCCGTATCTTTTTTTTAGTTAACTTAGAAGTTTTATTTTTTCACAGCTTCACAGGACCGCAGAGGTCTGTACTAAGGTTAGTATATGGGTTTAATTTCAACCCGATACCTCCACCCGTTCCTGAGATAAAGGGTCTGCCACCAAGCCAAGTAACAATCGAGGTAATCTCAACAAAGGAATTGGGGGCGTGCCCAACTCCAAGCGTTCGCGCTAAACGAAATGATTGTAATTTTGGCGGGATGGGGGGGGGGGGTCTGGACAGACAGACCGACGGACAACAAAGTGATCTTAAAAGGGTTGCGTTTTTTTCCTTTTGAGGTAAGTACTTACAAAACTCTAAAAATGTTTGAAATTCAAGGCCATCATGGCGTCCTATAGTCTGTTGTACTATGTAGTGTATTAAGTACCTTTGTACTCGTAGAACGTGCGTGACACAGGATGGTATTGTTAAGACGAAGCGTGAGTCGTTGACGAGCTCTCTGCGTCAATCACAAATCTTGTTTAGCTAATACTGCGTGACGCCGTGATTGTTTACTGAGCTGACTCACTTTCTGACTAAGTTTATTATAGGTTGGATGGATAGGTTGTACCTATGTTTTGTATTTAAAAAGGCAAAAGGACGAAGCATGACAAAAAATGTTTAGTTTTTTTATTGTTGATAGGTTCGCGCTTGACCGCTATCTCATCTGATGGAGAGCGACGATGTGGTCGACGATGGAGCGCGCTTACCTAGAAGTAACCTATTCACTCTTGAATTAAAGATTCCTGGGTTGTAGCCATCAGGAAACACAGACTCCGGCAGCGAATTCCACTCCTTATCTGTACGCACAATAAATGTGTTCCCAAAAAGCTTTGTGCGTATAGGTGGGATGTCCACCATGTACCGGTGGCGCAACGCCGTACGTCTGCACGTCTGGTAGTCCGATGATGGAACGGGCTAGGCGGAATTAGGCTATGCAATTCCGACGCACACTCCCCGAAATGTAAACGGTAGAAAACCGATAGACTAACAACTCGGCGTCGATGCTCTAGACTTTGAAACCTGGACGTGACTAGTGCATCATTGCCAATGATCCTCCTGGCTCGCATCTCAATTGTCTCAAGCGCAGCGCTCCATACACGATCAAACTTGCGCTTGATTAAGTTTAAGCAGCTGTTCCGGAGTGAAATCCTGTCTGACTTTTGTGAGGATTCCTAGCTTTTTTGCAGCCAGTTGAGCCTTTGTTTCGATGTATGGCCCAAAGTTAAGAGTAGATGTCAACGTTACACCAAGAAGATCCAGATGGTTGGTTATCGGCACGGTTGCACCCCGGAAGTTACGCATTGATTGAATTTTCATCAAACAAGTTGAGATTTTAAAAACTATAAACCAAAGCAATTAACTTGCAGTTAACTTTTGATTATTCAGCGTCTTTCGTTTATTAATTTTTCTAAATTTATTTCCTTTATTACTGTACCTTTTAGTTTAAATTTTTGTTCCCATTAGCCCAGAGGCCAAAATACTTTTATAAATTCGTCATTCTAACACGATTCCATTGTCATTTTGCTAAAAGTTCGTAATCTGCAAAATTCATAATGACCGATCATTGGTCGGTCTGTGGTCTTTTAGCTGTGAAATTCAAATATGACATAACTGCTTACTGTTTATTTAGAGCGGCCGCCGGCCGCGTTTTCAGTATTTTGTTTTTGTTATTGTATCAGTGTAATGGTTTTTGTTATGATTTTGTTACGATATAAGGCAGACATTCATTTTTCATTATATAGGTGAGTACGAGATAACCATTCTATGCCATTTCTCTCAATGGAGTGTCGGTGGTTGATCATTGGAAAGTCACAATGACCCCATTATATTATTAGATTACTAAACTTGTCAAAATCAACAATTATGAAATCAATGATAGACTATTCTGACACTATTGTAATAGCAGACGTGAGGCCAAGTTGTGTGTTATAGCTACCTAGTTATACATATCCCAGTTACAAAATGAAAACTATTATTAGCCATAGAATATGATATTCTGTAACATATATTATGTACAGATATTGGTTGCGTGAGTAAACAGGAAAGTCAAAATTAAAAGAACAACGGCGAGGATATTGTTGATGAAAATATTAATTGTCTTCATAAATATAATTGTCAGTATTGTATATTTGCGGAATAATTTAGTAAGTATTGAGTACTGTCTCACAGTATTGGGACTACTATAAGACGATTATGAGAAAGAGAGGCTCAGGAATAAAGTCAGGCTGTGAATGAATTATCATCTTTTGCGGTAAGAAAGAAAGAATAAAGAAAAACATTTATTTGAGACTCGCACAGGACAAAAAAAAATATACAACAACAATACAAAACCTATAAATAGGTTTTACACATAAAAAAACAATAAATAAAAGAACACAAAAAAAAAGATTGAAAATAAAATTCCTGTGCGAGGTCAAAAAGGCCTCAAAGGAAAAAAAGGTAAAATAACGCAGCGCTGGTATTCTGATAGGGCCTGGTGATGCCACGGACACACTCACGGAACACAAACATATAATATATATATATATCGATAAAAGAATAAAATAAAATATACTAAAAATATAAGGATTCTATATAATAATAATATAAGAGCGGTACCTTATTGTAGACCCATAAATTTGAACACAGGCTCTACCAGCTCTTAACGCAATTCATTACACGATATAAACTAAACCGTTAATTAAAGGGATGGATCTTAAACTTTTGAATACCGTAATTAGAGAGACAATAGGTGTGCGGACGCCGGCGTCCTCTTGGGAATTAATGAATTAAAAAGTGAATAGCTTCATTCCGCTTTCTCACTCGCACAGAAATCTTAATATATACGCCTTATTTAAGATTTCTGTGCTCACTCGCATTTTAACACGTCATGGCCCCAGTTCTATAAGTTTTCAAACTTTCATGAATAAACGCTAACCAATGCTAGGGATTGGCAGTGGCGGATTAAGCCAATGCGGGGCCTGTAGCAATTCGACAAGGGCCCCCTAGATAGACTTTTTTTTAGTAAGATGGATTAAAGAAAATATTTTATGTGTAATCAGTTGTATTTAAATTTCGTTTAGTATAGATGCATTGACTCATTTTTGTAACGATCAGGTGGCGTGGGGCCCCCGCATGTGCGGGGCCCGTAGCATTTGCTACTTTTGCTATATAGCTAATCCGTCACTGGGGATTGGTAGCTCGACACGACATCTGAAATTAACGATTCGTAAATTGCAGTTTTCATATTGCTTTTTTGGAAGTCGGTACAAATTTTTGTCAAAGTTTTTCATTACTTAGATTCGTTAGTCTGGTAATATTTTTTTTTTTTTAATTTGTGTTGCTAAGATTTAAGTGCTAATTTGAATAAAATGTGAAAAGTACTGTCTCTATTTCCGCGAAACTTCCCAAATAACCGGTTTCGTGACGATACCTAGAATATATTTCTGTTATGACTACGTAAATACTTATTTCCTATGCATAGCTGAGTCATCGCGGTCAGACTGAGACATCGTGGCTGCCTTAACTGGTCGGCCTACAAACTACGGCTTCAGTGACTCATACAGTAAACAGTATTACGACTATTATATTATTAGCACTAATAAAACCAGTCCCGATGTTCCTACGAACTGTCTTAAGAGCGGCCAACCCTAGGTACGTTTTCAAACAACCGTTCTTACGTGATTACTGATTATCATGATAATACACATCTTTCTTCAGATATTTTGCTATCTTGTGGATATTATCTAGGCTTCTATAGAAATCAAAACATTTTGTTTAAAACTAATCCAGTAAAGACCACTGAAAATCTGCTATTTTATGTGAACTTTGGCCCTCCATAAAGTACTCATATATTAAATTTAAAATGATTATTCTCTTTATTTCACATATAAACTTGTCAAATATATTTTTAAATATTTCTTCAAACAGTAAAGAAAAACATTTTAAAATTATTATTAAATTTAAATAAGTACATAAAAAGATGCCTTGCACAATAAAAAACACTTTATCGAGATTCAAAATGATGACAATTTTTCTCAAAAACTTTTAAGGGTTTTAAAAAAAAACATACCTATTTCCTCATACAAGTTTTGTAAAATAATCGAGTAAGTAACGAATTTACTGAATGCTAGGAGAGTTTTCAGGCGTTATCTTTCTTTTTTCGCATTGTCTCTTCATCAAACATCGCTCGACGACGAGGATAGATGAGTGGGGAAGGGCCACCTTAAGTGCTTAAGTTATGGTTATTACATCCAATGAATTATTTTATTTAACTCCATGCACAGCAACTGCTTTGAAGAGAATATTAGTGTCTCATGGCGGGTTTTTGAAACGTCTAAAACCTTACAAAAGTCAAATATGCTTGTTATCAGAAATCGATGGAGACTTCGACAAAACAAATGTACCGCAAAGGTACTATGTATTTAGTTCATGACTTTAGACTCCCCCGGATATCTATGGACTCCCCAGTGTTGGATTTTACAGTAGGTACGATCTGTATAGTAGGTACGCGGCAAATAAGTTGAAGCCTTTACTATGAAATGCTTCGATTGAGAGCCGAAAATCTGTTATAGTGCGCGGCAAATAAATTGAACTAACATGACTTTCGTTGCTATAGTTTCACGCCGCCACAGCTGTGTCACACTTCGATTGGGACCCGAAAAATCTGTTATTATTATGGTTCAACTTATATGCCGCGTATTGAACCTTTACTTTTACCACAACAAGGCAGTTAAAGAAATGGTAATGACGAGAAGACTTTTTTTAATTTTTTTATGGTAGGTAAAATCATCCAATGACAAATCCCGCCCTTGGGCGGAGCGGGAAGTAGTGTCAGACTCTTACTGACTAAAAACCTACCCCGTTCCTTCGTAGCCTATCGTGCCGGGGCCGAGCATTCCTTTCGGAACTAACCCATGACCCCAGTAGGCTTCGACCCTGCCTGCCTGCAGTGAGCAGGCTGGGCCTCTTCGGTGTGCTGACAGCTCCTTGAGGCGCGCGGGAACAGAACGCGCCGTCGACGACTTGGGCTCGGTCCGGTCGGTTACCGGACGATCGGACAGCGTGCTACCCATTGCACGCCGTCCGCAAGCCCGCGCCTACGGTGGCCGGAAATCGGGATCGGAATCCCGGCGGCGGCTGGGGCGAGCGCCCCGTTGCCTCTGCCTGATGCGGTCGGCCTCCTCCTTTGCTAGCATTACTGCTTCGCAGAAGGAGGCGACCGCCTGCCATCCCTCCTCACTACGGACCATGGCCTGAACCAAGGCCCGGCGAGAGAGATCGCTGCCGCCGATCGCCCCCACGAGGACACGGCGATGCTCCGCCCAGGCGGGGCACACCTCTACAGTGTGCTCCACCGTGTCCTCCGGATGTTCCGCACAGTGGCGACACCCGGGCGAATCCTCCGCACGAATCCGGAACAGGTACTTAGCGAACTTTCCGTGTTCGGTAAGCACCTGCGTCGTGCGGAAGTTGAGAACGCCGTGAGGTCTTTCTAGCCACGCCTCAAGGATGGGCCTTATCGCCCCAATTGTGGCGCGCCCCACGAGAAGACTTTTGTGTAAAGCTTAAACAACAGTAGGACCCTACTAACATACTTTCATGGAAAAAGTAGAATCCTTTGTTTAGATTTCTATAATTGTATCACACTAATATTAAGGTGAATTTACGCTAGAGGCGCCGAACACGAGTGCAGCACCACAAGCCGAGCTCAAATTGGTATAATGTGGACTCGAATTTGAGCCCAGCTCGCGCTCCGCGCGTTTGGCTCCTGTCGTGTACACCCCACCTTAATAAAGGTGAAAGTTTATAAGTACCATCACGGCCATTTCTGTCTGATAACTTAAAAAAAAATCGCTTAAATCGTGCGGTGCGGTGCCAAACTAAAAAAAGAGAAATTTTCGTTTCGAGTGCAAGCAAAAATGAACTTAGCGGTGATCTTTGTTACTCCTTTAAGCTCGCACAGCTGAACGGATTTGAATAAAATTTGGCATAGGTAAGGGTTGCCCAAGTCCTAGAATAGAGCCGTGTTCTCGTGAGTGCGATCGGCAGCGGCGATCTCTCGCGCCAGGCCCTGGTACGGGCCATGGTCCGAAGCGAGGAGGGATGGCAGGCGGTCGCCTCCTTCTGCGAAGCAGTAATGCTAGCAAAGGAGGAGGCCGCACGCGAGAGGCAACGGCCCACAAGGCCCAGCCGCCGCGGGGATTCCGATTCCGATCCTGATTTCCAGCCAACGTAGACGCGGGCTTGCGGACGGCGAGCTATGGGTAGCTCGCTGTCCGACCGTCCGGTAAACATCCGGACTAAGCCCAGGTCGTCAACGGTGGGCACTGTTCCCGCGCGCCTCAAGGAGTTGTCAGCAAACCGTAGAGAACCAGCCTGCTAGCTCCAGGCAGGCAGGGTCGAAGCCTACTGGGGCCAAGGGTTTGCTTCCGAAAGGAAAACTCGGCCCTGGTATCTAAGGCCACGAAGGAACGGGGTGGGTTTTTAGTCAGTAAGAGTCTGACACTATCTCCCGCTCCACCCAAGGGCGGGAGATGTCATTTGATGATTTTACCCACCACAAAAAAAAAGTCCTAGAATAGAAGAATACCTTTATAAAGAAAAAGTACTTTTTATCCCGAGAGTATATTCTCTTAAGATAATTCTCAACAAATAAGGCATACGAGCCCCAATAATGGATCAAGTTTTTAGCTTCACTTTTAATAGGTTTTTTTTTATGGTAGGTAAAATTATCCAATGACAAATCCCGCCCTTGGGCGGAGCGGAAAAAATAGTGTCAGACTCTTACTGTCTAAAAACCTACCCCGTTCCTTCGTTGCCTATCATGCCGGGGCTGAGCCTTCCTCTCAGAAAATGGCCTTTGACCCCAGCAGGCTTCGACCCTGCCTGCCTGCAGCTAGCAGGCTTGGCCTCTACGGTTCGCTGACAGCTCCTTGATGTCCGCGGGAACAGTACGCGCCGTCGACGACTTGGGCTTGGTCCGGTCGGTTACCGGACGATCGGACAGCGTGCTACCCATTGCACGCCGTCCGTAAGCCCGCGCCTACACTTTTTATAGGTTACGAAGAGGCTGACATGGTTTTACTGTGACCAAAATTACCTAAATTTATAAAAGATAAAAAAGAATGTCAATAAATGTCGAAACGTCAATGTACTTCCTATTTCAATCAAAAATCTAGCAGAAAATTTTGAGCGGCCTGCATCAAGCACTACCTAAACAGTAAACGGTTCAGAATATAGTTAAGTAGACAGTTCAACTTGCAGGAAAATGCGAATGATATAACTATAATTGGTGATGAACTCAAAAGTTAATATACCAGTTGGGGATGTCAACAGGCAAACTATATTAACTATTTCTTACCAAAGGGCAAACCAAACAGTCAATTTGTATTAATTGATTCCATTTGGTTTTCCTTATCGTTATGACAGTTCATCCAAAGTTTCTATATTGTTTGTTAATTGTACGTAAACTTTAATTTCGTAGAGTTGCTTTTAAACCGTACAAATTATGTTATCTAAATACGAGAATACGTATGACACACTCATTACGGGTCTTTGTTCTAAGTGATTCATTTATTAAGTGACACACTTCCTGCAATTCTTACTAATAGTCACTTATTTACTATAACTTAATTTAAATAATCGTGAAAACTGAGGAGTTCATTATAGTTTCAAATCTTAGCCTGTTTATGTTAATTTGTCTGTTTCTGGTGGTTTCAGATTAGCAATGGCTGACGGGCAAATTACTAAACATCAAATCTGGGGGCGAATTCTGAATAATAGATTAAAGCACAATATAAAACTTAGTGCACAGAACCAGAGCGGGTTTTACAGTTGGGTTATAGGCGGTTCGAATCCTGATAGAGAAGGCTAAGTCAATAAAACAAAATAATCTTCATATGGTTTTTATGGACTTGGAAACAGCATTTGAACATGTTCCACGGGAGCTCATCTGTTTAGCACTCAGATCATAATTCAAACCAGGATACTACATGAATCTCATTCAAGAAATGTACAATGCCGTTACTACCAAGTTTTTAGTTTAGCAGGCAAGGGCGAAACGTTTAAAATTGAGTCGGGGTGCACCAAGGAAGGAGTGCCTAGTGCTAGATTGTTTGAAGATAATAACGCTATTGACACCTTTATGACTTTCGGGGCTCTAATTGACCCACTCCAAACTCTTAGAGCCAAATTCACCAATAAACTAATCGCGATTCGTTCAATCAAAACGCAGTTTGAGCGCCTAATCGAGATTATAGCTTCATTTTGCGTTTCACCGCGATGACTTAAACCTAGGTTACGCTAAACTCAGTTTCAATTCTTTTGTTGTCGCCCATGTTTACGACACGGGTCTTTAAACTAGATTACGCTGAACTCAGTTTAGTTGAACTAAGTTTTTATATTGAATGATGAAATCAGCCCTTAACCAATCAGAGCGCCAAACGTGGTTAACGTACAAAAACTAAGATCAAAAGATTGTTAAGTCAGCAAATATGGCAACTTCCTAGCGTACGTTGATTCTATCTTTGGCAATTTTGCAGTTAGAGCCTAACTCTCTTCAAGATCCTTAGGACCCTAGATTTTTAGGGGCAAGTGGGTTTTACTTTTATAGGATGGAAGGAGAGGGAGAGGGACTCGAAAGAAAAGATGGATGGATTGTATGAGGACTGAAAAGGGAAGATGACTGATGAAAGAACAGAATGGGGGATAAAAACGTGTTGCGCCGACCCCAAATAACACGAGACAAGGGTAGAAAGATGAGGTACATAGTAGGTTTTATTATGAGCGATAAAATAGATAGACTGTGTGCAGTTGTTAAATAACTAAAAGTGATATGATAACAGTCTAGAAAATGATAACAAAATACAAACATTGGTGATTCAATGAGACTTCTTATTCTTTAAATCTATCAATGCAAGTTCGTGATGATTTATCAAATGAAAAGTTAGAAAAGAAAGCGACTCTTCGGGGTATGGTTATTCTAGAATCCAACACCAAGTTCTAATAGCTAGAGAAAAGTGTAGGACAATTCAAGGTCTAGATTTAAACATAGTAGTACTTACCTAAAGTTGTTCAAAAATAAAAGGACTTTTTTGACATTTGTATTTTGACTGCCTAGCGGCTTGTCCGGTGAAGTGTAGCTACAACTAAAATAATAATTAGGGCTGTTTTAGTAGTAGTAGCACTGCTTACGATCAGGTGGGATTGTAGTCAAGCACTAGTTTATATCAATTTAAAAAAAAGCTACACAACACCAAACAAACCAGTCACTAAGGTAGTCAAAACACAAGTGTCAAAACAGACCTTTTATTTTTTGTCAACTTTACTTATTTAAGTATTTGAATGAGCAATGATTGATAAAGTGTAAACACTTGTTGAATACATAACCGTAGGAGATAACAGAAAATTATAACAAAATATATAATGCGCTGGAGTGACGAGAGTCCATTTACAACAATTCACAAATGATTACTATCAGTATGACAGGAAACTAATTTAAATTCAAGTGACCATGACCGCGGCACATCGTTGTACCATCATCATCAATCCCGCTTGTATCAAATTGGAATAAGGGCAGGAGAGGATACTAATGATCAACTCAATAATAGTAGTCAGTGGCTGTTAAATCGGTTACCAGTAGGTGTATGATTGATATAAACAAACCTGAGACAAGTTGGGCCAAAACCCAACGTGCTATTGTTCAGAGCTTAATAAATAAAAATGATTTTTATTTCTAAACATACGTAACGAATATGGTAAAACAACTTCTACCAGGCAGCGGCTTCGCCCTCGTGAAGGAAGGTTTCTCCAAATTTTGGAACCCCGTTTCTCCCCTCAGGTCTCCTCTCTAGAATAGGGCCGAAATCCACCACGCGGGCCCAGTGCAAGTTGGTGGATGTCACATGTCTTCGAATTTTTAGTTCTAAGACATGCCGGTTTCCTTCACGATGTTATCCTTCACCGTCTTGAGAGCAGTGGTGATAAAATAAATTACACAAAGTAATGCGCCTGGCAGGGTTTGAACCCGCGACCTACAATTCGTAAGTCGGGGCCGTTACCACTCGGTCACAACTGCTCACTTAGGGGACACCTTAGGGGGTGAATTTTGAAAAATTATCTCTTAGTACTCGCCAACATCATAAAGGAAAACTTGTGCAATTCCACGCTCCTATACCAATATCAAGATAGGATAGTTTAGGTGACAGCTGTCAGATTCATACAATGTAGGCACCTATCCTTTTCTTTCATTTTTCATCCTACACTTCCATTGCGGTCTCGCTATTTCCCTGATACCGTCCACCCAGTGCTTGTAGGGTATACCTTCATGACGTTTGCCTAATGGTATGACCACGATGGTACTGTTTTTTGTCCATCTGTTGTCTTTCAGTCATAATAAGAGCTATAGCTTTTTGAAACCGAATCTACATCTACCATTTCCCAGGGTTCAAGCTGAGTTTACATTTTGATGGGGCGACTGACTATCTGGCATTTACAATCCAGTCACCCCGATTTTGATTATCATAGTTGTTTCTACTCTACACATTCTTCGTGGTCGATAACAGAATCGTGTTTGTCCTATCTTCTTAAACCATTATGTGATAAACTATGACTCACAGGCCATAATAAGTTCCTCAAATGCTATATTTTTGTAACAAGCAAAATGCTCTTTCCTATTGATTCTCCTTACTACTTATCAGCTGTTACGAGTGAATTCGTCAGTTTTATGAATGAACACGCTAGATCAACAACAATTCTTGGAATCATGCGTCTATACATTGCCGGCGTAGAAAGGTCATAGGAGTGCGTTCGTTTAAAACGTCTACTCTGCGGTGCTATGGCCAGTTCACGGCGAGACGCCGAGGTGTGATCACGTACTTACGTACTCAATTTTATTTTCAAAATGTACAGTTTATCGGTACTAGGGGTGTTGTTAGCGGTATGTGGGGGTGCTTTCAGCCACAGTTACCACTTGGGCGCCTGTCCTGTGGTCGAGCCAATGCCTGGCTTTGAAATGAACCGGGTATGTACATTTTTTCTTTGTTGTTTTTGTATTTTTATTGTACCGGGATCAAAGGGACCAAGGTTCAGGGCCAGGGTCATACAGTTCGGAAGATTAAAAATGGATGCGTGTGAGTGTGAGCGTGACTGGAGGGTTTGGTACAAAGAAAAAGTATATTACTAAGATTAGAAATGTGAAAGTGTATGTTTTGATATTTGTTAAACCATAACGCCGTAACCTTTGGAATACAGGTAGATTACTGCGGGGATTGGGATGTAGGATCCTTTTTTAGGGTTCCGGACCTCTAAAGGAAAAAAACAGAACCCTTATAGTATCACTTTGTTGTCCGTCTGTCTGTCTTTCAAGACCCTTTGTTTCGAGAACGCGTGGAGGCATCAAGTTGAATTTAAAACCATATAGGTACTTAGGTCTGTAGTCCCTCGAAGCTGTGCAAAAATTAGACTTCTAAGTTTATGAAAAAAAAAGATACGGCCGTTTATATCGCAAAAAATGTATATTTCGACACTCTCAAGTCTTAAGAGATTTTAAATTTATAGGGTAGGTAGTTTCCGTAAACCTAGAATCCTGAAATTTGGTATGTAGCAAGGTCTCATAGCACAAGTACCTATAGGAAAAAATCTGAAGACTGTAAATTTGTAGTGACGTCACAATAAAAAAATGTGATTCGGAAAAATCCTCAATTCTGGAATTGAACTGTTTTCTTATGTCAGTTTGCATGGGACCCTTAGTGCTCGAATCTGACTTTCACCTGTCCGGTTCTTACTCGCATTTTTCGACTTTTACTCGACATAAAACTTGTGTTAGGAACATTTGTAGTTTAACGGTCCTATGGCGGCCAGGCACGCAAATGTTAATTAATTCCATTAAAAATCACTTTCCGTTTGAACGACTTTTTTGTTAACATTGATTCCACTGTTAGTTTTACAATTAAATTCTCAAATTTTATATATACATACACTAAAGGCTATTCCTAGCTTAGGTTCATAAAACTCCTCCGCATCGCTGTCGACTAGAAGTGTGTCCAAAAGGCTGGCGGTAATGCCACGTTGTGTGGCAATGCTTAATCTCAGACCGAGGTAGAAGCCAGCCCAGTAACTAAGCGTTTGGATAATGAGCATTCGAACCCCATATCCCAAGAGTTTCAACCCAAAACGGCTCAAAAATATAACTGCCGACTAGGTTGTTATATGTATTTCCATTGGTTCTCCGCAGCCGCAGCGGCAGCATCAACACAGCACAATGAGCTAGGAAGATGGGATGGTGCAAGAGTGTCGACACAGTTAGCGTCCCACTCTAAAGGCCTACCCATCTTCCAAGGAAATAAAGGCATATCTACCGTCTGGTCTTTTACCATCGTAGCGTTCCAGGCCATGAGATTCCAAAACAGCCAGAACGCCGACGGTGACAAGGGCTCGTTTCTTTCTTTCTCTTAGAATGGATTTCTATGTTAAGATAAATAATACTTACTTAGCTAGGTACAGTATCTGCTGTTTTGTTGACGTATACTTGAATAGATAAGAGATCGACGTGTGATGTACAGTATATTTCTGTTAGCTTTTATCATGGTAATTAATTTTGTATGCTCTGGTTAACGTGATCTAATGTGAATTGATGATACGGGTGATGCGTTGTCCTTGTGATAATGTCACACTTTGTTAAAACTAATGCCCACCAGACTATATATATAATTGGGTTCCCAAATAGATTGGGAATGAGATAAATATTTATTTAAAGGTCTTTTTTGACAGTAGGACGAAAATAAGCATCTTTATGATGAGAGAAAAGGATAGGTTACCTACCACATTGTTTGTATTGCATCAGTCTTTTAATGTTCCCACTGTTGGGACTCAGGCCTCCTCTCTAGGAGAGGGAATGGGCCGTAATCCACCACGCGGGCCCAGTGCGTATTGGTGGATGTCACATGTCTTCGAATTTTTGGTTCTAAGACATGCCGGTTTCCTCACGATGATTTCCTTCACCGTTTTTGAGAGCAGTGGTGATGAAATAAATTACACAAAGTAATGCCCCTGACTAGGTTTGAACCCTCGACCTAGAACTCGTAGGTCGGGGCCTTTACCACTCGGCCACCACTGCTCACCACATTGTTTAGTACGCGGTAAATAAGTAACTACTCGTAACAGGGCCGTTGTTGCCATGGTTACGCGCAGCCCCCCGCTGTACCACACTTAGATTGAGACTGAAAATCTGTTACTGAAGGCCGCGAATATGAATTCGACAGCTGTCACCCGCACCATCCTACACCATATGTAGTGTAGTTGCTTTGTAGGACTACACAAATGTGAGTGTAGGAAAATGATTACTAGATGGTGGCCCCATCGCCCACAACCGGTTTCTGTCTTAGCTGCGGGATCGTCCCAAAGAGTTACCGTGGCCGTTGAACTGAAAGGGAAACTGAAGAAACACAGGTGGAGTTTAGTCAGTAAAACTTTAACATTCCTTCCCTGTCCGCCCAGAGAATCGCCAATTTGTCGATTTTCAATAATCCCATATTTGCTGATTTCCCATATAAAAAGGGAACTGCACCTCATTCTATCTCTTCGAGGAATTGAAGCGTGATTTTCGGTTATAATTCATATAAAACACATTAGCGGTCTGCATCAGAATCATTCTTTAAAAAAATGTAAATGCGCGTTGGACTTTGCATTCACTAACTTGAAATGCAAATTGTACTCGTTAACAATAACGGCTGTAACCGCCAAAATTGTTTTTTCAAGGATTTTTAATGTGCTTGGGGCTTTTCATGAGCCTGACAAATCATCTTTCTGCCCTTTTCCCGTTTTATTTTGGTGTTGGCGCAACTCGTTTTTTTCTTCCATTCTGTCCAGTCACCCGTCACGCTATCACTTACTCCCTTTTCTTTCATATCACTTCTCACATAATCCATCCATCTTTTCTTTGGCCTCCCTCTCCTTTCCATCCATCCACATGTAAACTCATAACTCTTTTAGTAACATGCGTTTCATCCCTGTTCTTCACATGACCATACCAAGACAAACGATTCCCTTTCAACTTTTCAGTCATTGGCTCTACTTTCAAACTTCCCCTAATATGCTCATTTCTCACTTTATCCATTATCGTCACAGTACACATCCATCTCAACATTCTCATCTCCGCTACGTGCAATCTTTTTTCATCCGTCTTTTCACAGCCCAACATTCTGATCCATACAGTATACATATAGGCCTTATTACGGACTAGTTGTTTTTCATATTATCATTAATTGATTGTTAAAAATATAGTGTTCTCCCAAGATCCAGTGTTATTGTTGTACAAAAACATAACCTACCAAGCAGACAACATAGCCGCACCAGTGGTGTGTAGGTGAGTTGCCATAATTAAAATGAGTTTCCATAATAAGTGTTTCGACCTATTTTATTTAGATTTCGAAGGTGGTAGAATTTCTCGGTAGATAATAAAGTTTTGGGGTCCCCGAGCTTGGTGGCCCAGAAACACTGCCCCACCTAACCCTTCGATAGCCACGCAAGTGATCCGGACTTGAAATATGAAGCCAGATAAACGTTATTTAATGTGATAATCGAACCCAATAAGGAACTCAATTGATCCTCTTAGTCACCGCAACAAGCAGGCTTCAAAAAATTTTCGTTATAAAAAATAAACTCGCTTCTGTGTATATGTTTTGTTATTAAAATCATTAGGTAACATGGCAAAAAATGTACTTATTGATGAAGTAATAAGGAACACAACAGAAACGCCGTGAATTGAGAGATCGAATCAGTTCCACGGTTTCCACGTACGTAATTAATCATAGGAAGACTCAACAAATCATACATCATTATTTAATGATTTATTCTTGGCGTGAATTACAAGGATGCTCTTGTAAATGATCTGCTAAGAGCTAGCTTTATAGTACGTGGCAAATAAGTTAAACCATTAGGTATGGTACGTCAGCTCCCCACTTCGATTGAGATCTGAAAACGCAGTAACCGATTTTATAAGTGTCTTAATCGAAATGGGGGGTTGCGCGTAACCTTAGCAAATGGTTCAAGTTATTTGCCGCATACTAAGTATACCTTTAGTGTAGAATATAAAAGGTGTACTATACGCACTCGTACATCAGTCAGACCACGAAAAAATTGAGTCATTATGAAATAACCAATCACTGATCGCGGATATCGACAATCAGAGTTAGGGCCAAATTCACCAATAAACCAATCGCGATTATATAAAAAAAAACGCAGTTTGAGCGCCTAATCGAGATTATAGCTTCATTTTACGTTTCATCGCGATGAATTGAACCTAGTTTACGCTAAACTTAGTTTCAATTCTTTTGTTGTCGCCCATGTTTACGACGCGGGTCTTTAAACTAGATTACGCTGAGCTCAGTTTAGTTGGACTAAGTTTTTATATTGAATGATGAAATCAGCCCTTAGATGAATAATTGAGAGGGCTTTATTGATGATTTTAATGATTATTATAATTCCGTAAATAAATAGGTACGTGTTATGGGCGTCACACTTTAATCAATACACAATGTCACACCTATCTGCAAAATAAGAAAACTTAAGAAAAGAATTTTGTGAGCTACCCTGAAACTTTCATCTTAATGACATAGATTGTGATTGCAAAGGAAGGTGTCAGCACTACTAATCACGGTAATCACTCTGTAATAATTTTCTAATTGAATTTCGATCCTGGGGGGCTAAACTCAACGAATATTATCCAAGAACTTACACAGAAGATATTACGAGTATTATAGTGCACAAATGTACACGCAATCACAGGTGCACTGCTTTACTCCCAATGAGATGGCAATCTGACAAGACTAGGAGATTATCAAACGCAGGACTAACGGGTTTACGTGTTTTCTGAAGTACGGGTGTCACTCCGCAAAATTCAAACTTCGGGCTGTTTATACTGAGAAATTCCTAACGGAAATCAAATAATAGGTATATTGGGAGCGCTTAAAAACCGGTATATCAGACTGAACTGTTTATATCGAGAACTAGCTTCTGCCAGCGGCGTCGCCCGTGTGAATCTAGATTTCTCCATACAAACTTCCAACCCCCATTTTGCCCCCTTAGGGTTTTTTTTTATGGTAGGTAAAATCATCAAATGACAAATCCGCCCTTGGATGGGGCGGGAGATCAGTGTCAGACTCTTATTGACTAAAAACCTACCCTGCTCCTTTCATTGCCTTCGTCCCAGGTTTCATTTTCACATAACCTATGCCCCCGGTAGGCTTCGGCCCTGCTGGGCCCCTACAGTTTGCTGACAACTCCTTAAGGCGCGCGGGAACAGTGCGCGCCGTAAACGACTTGGGCTCGGACCGGTCTGTTACCGGACGGACGGATAGAGAGCGACCCATTGCCCGCCGTCCGCGAGCCCGCGCCTACGGTGCCCCCTTAGGGGTGGAGTTTCGTAAAATCCGTTATAAGGAACCTACCTGCCAAATTGTAAGTTTGTAGGTTTTATAGTTTCTGAGATTTCGTGAGTGGTATTTCGCTTTTATATAAAAGCGAAGAAGATTACCTGCTAGAAGTTAGAAGAAGACTATTACTAGAAGTCAGAGGAGTACGCCAACCAAACAGGATTATTGGCAATGCAACTGCTAGGGCTTCGATACTAATACGAAACCAAATGTGATTCGAATATTATGATAACTTCTTACGTATTTAAATTGAAAGAAAGAAAACACATTTGCTTAGCACATAGACACACACAATGGAGAAACAAATATATAGACATTTAAATATAAAAAAAAAACAATAACATTGTATGTGTCACGGACTCACAGCTGTGTCAAATAGGTCCATAGTAAAATCAACAATATTAAATGTGAAAATTATATTGCCAAAAAAGAAAAAAATCGCTAAAGTAGGTACAATAATTATTATTAAATGTCAAAAATGTCTTTGCACATGACGTTGGCCGAACACTTTGTACGTAGACCAACAATTAGTGGCTAAAACAAAACACCAACTACGACTGTGTTTTATAGATAAAATGTTGACATCGTGTCATTCGAATTTATCAGGCACTCACAGGCTGATATCGTTTGCTCAGCTCGCCGCACAATGCAGTCTTTAGTGTACAAACATATAAGATATTTGACCCGGCTGCTGTCGCTTCCGATAACAACCGATGACTCACGAGCAACTGTTTCGTCAACAATCTTCTTTTCAGTTAATTCACCCACTTTCACATAACCTAGATTCTTAAAATTATGCAGATTTTATTTATGTTTATGCAGAGGTACTCACTATTTAATTTGTTTATGTTTTAATTAGTTAATTAGAAGACGTAGATATATTTTGGGTTTTTAGAAAAAGCGAGATTTAAATTACATAGCGCCTGGATTCCCCAAAAGATTAGAAGGCGTTTAGGGCTCCGGAATTGGCCAAAAGAATCACTGGGTATTAGGTAAAAGATCATCATCATCAGCCTTTTAATGTTCTCACTGCTGGGACACAGGCCTCCTCTCTAGGAGAGGGAATGGGCCGTAATCCACCAAGCGGGCCCAGTGCGGGTTGGTGAACGTCACATGTCTTCGAATTTTTGGTTCTAGGACATGCCGGTTTCCTCACGATGTTTTCCTTCACTGTTTTGAGAGCAATGGTGATGAAATAAATTACACAAAGTAATGCGCCTGGTCGGGTTTGAACCCGCGACCTACAACTCGTAAGTCGGGGCCGCTACCAATCGGCCACCACTGTTCTGGTAAAAGGTAAAAGATAATGGATATCTAACATACCTACAAACTAAGGGGTTAGCTAGCAGGGGTTAAAGGTTTGCATGGAGAAACCAACTTTAATTCGGGCGTAGTCGCTGGCATAAACTAGTCCTAAATAAAACGAAAATCAATGTAAAATTCTGACTTCGAAACAAATCAATAATTTTAGAAAACAAGCTTGTAAAGTTATCGCATTACATAAAGTATGAATGAATTTTATGTCATGTGTGTCGAGCTCGAACAATTGCTCGCACAACTCTATTGTTCTTTATGTACGTAAGCAGTAAAGAATTAACCTTCGTTCCTTTTACCAATTTGCTTCGTGCTGTTTGCATTTGGAGAAGATTATTCTATTTCATGGTTGTTGGGGGTTCAAATATGACCAGCCTGTATAAAATGAACCACTAAACCAAAAAGGTACTGTAGGCGCAGAGTTATGGATGACGAGCAATGGGTAGCTCGTTGGCCGGCCAAATTAGTCGCAAAGTGCGTCAGCGCGTTTGCAGCACTGCCTTCGCGCTGCTTTGTTATCACTACATAGTAAACATTTTCGCTTCCCGCTGTATGTCCCTATATACATAGGGACATACAGCGGGAAGCGAAAATGCTTAGATCTTTAAAACTATGCAACGGATTTGGATGCGTTTTTTTTTTTAATAGGTAGAGTGATTCAAGAGGAAGGTGTAATACATGCATAATATATTTAATATCACCACTGCGCCCGTGTGAAGCTGGGGCGGGTCGCTAGTTTCATAAATATAAATGATTCGCGGCCGCAGCGCGGCTGTAGCGCGGCTGTAGCGCGGCAGTCACTCCGGCAGTAATATGTTTTTATTTATATGAATTTTGCGTTTAATTTGAAGGCGCCCTAGGTATTCTACGCGCACCTCATAAAGATGTCAGCAAAACCGTCGGGGCCCATAGACCTTGGGGAAAAAGTAACCATGGTCCTAGAACGCAAAGGGCAACTGAAGAGCACAAGTTGATTTTAGTCAATAAATGTCTGACACGCCCTCTTGCTCCAACTTAAAACGGGAGAAGACATTGGATAACATTCCACCGAAAAAAAAAGTTTTTTTTTTTTATTGATATGAACTAGTGCTTGACTGCGATCCCACCTGATGTTAAGCAGTGATACAATCCAAGTTCCTTGAGAATATGAGTATCTAGCTCAGGGGCGTAGCTACCGCCGTATCAATTGTACGGAGCCCCTGCGCTACAGGGGCCCCCACATAGGCAAAACTTCGCAACATGTTATCCACAACCGTTTCGTAGGATAAACCAAGCATTTGTAAAAAAGCACCATTTGTTTTATACGGGGCCTCTTTGGGACTTTTGATACAGGGCCCCTGTGGGAGTAGCTACGCCACTGATCTAGCTGCTATAGATAATTAAATTCTTTTTTCCTGGTAACCACTGGATACTGTCAGCTTGTATCATCAAAAAGGCTTCCATTTAAGTACTTTAGGCTGGGTCTAAACCATTGTCCATTGATGATCTTTTGTCTAGTAACCATATTTTCATAGTCTTACTCTAATCCACAGCTTCTGGGCGTATGGTACGTGGTGCAGAAGACATCGACAGCGTCACACTGCATGACCTACAACTTCACAAAGACCGAGGAGCCCGGCAAATACGAGCTGGAACAGATGTCGCAGCATTTCATCTTGGGGCTCACTCCTTTGAAGCACGACTACAGGTATGTCTTATACCTACGTTATGCCTCCTTCTGCGAAGCTGTAATGCTAGCAAAGGAGGAGGCCGCACGCGTGAGGCAACGGCGCCGCCGGGATTCCAATCTCGATTTCCGACCACCGTAGGCGCGGGCTTGCATAGACAACTGCAACTTGCAGGAGTGGGTTCTTAGTCAGTAAAAGTCTGACACTATCTCCGGCCCGCTCAAGGGCGTGGGGATGATTTTCCCACCGAAAAAAAAAAATCCTGCTTACGTTATTATTACTAGCTCATATGGTCTCATTCACCGATATCTATGGCTCTCATCCACATATCTATGGTCTCAAAGGCCTCCATAAATACTGTGCTTCTCTACTATCATACATCGAGAGCTTCTGAAATCTAAAAAAAATTAACACCCCCTTTCCTTTTCCGCAGGTATACTGGAATACTGACAGTACCCGACCCAGCTGTCCCAGCCAAAATGAAAGTCAGATTCCCTCTGAGTAAGTACTTTAAGTTAGGTACAGACAGCTGCATCAATTGGGTACCTCCCTCACATTAGAATACCTTAGAAAAGGGGGGGTAACCGTTGATGACGCTGTCCGTACCTACCTCATTTGTTTTGCAGTGGGTCAAGCTCTATTTCTACCGAAAGTACATACTAGTAGAAAATAGAATTGTGTATAGTTTAGAAGCTGGAATTAACAGTGATCATGATACCATCTAGTCGATTTGGCTCCTCAAGGTGGTTGCAAAATCAAATAATAATATGCTACGAGTACTTTATTATGTTACATAATTATCAACTATTATACTACTAGCTTTTGCCCGCGGCTTCGCTCCCGCTCTACCCTACTCTATCCTAGTCTACCCTACACTACTCTACCCTACTCAACCTTACTCTACCTTACCCTACTCAACCCTACTCTGTCCTGCTCTACCCTATACCAATAAATGAGCAGGTTTTGGATATTGTTTTTTTTTTACCGATATAAAAATGACCCTATGTCCGTCTCCTGGTTTTAAACTACCTTCCCCCCAATTTTCAGCCAAATCGGTTCAGCAGTGCTTGAGTTATAAATAGTGTAACTAACACGACTTTCTTTTATATATATGATAGCTACGCGTACAACGATATCATATATGATATGATAGCTATTGATGGTATAGCTTTGAAGTCATTAGGTTTCTGGTCTAATTCCAACCCAAATAACACATAGCTCGATCTCTGAAAACTGGACAATTTAGGCCACGTCATGAAGGAACAACAGGTCATGCACATCTCTTTTCCAGGCGTAGCCGGTTCAGCAAGCTACACAGTCGTGATGACTGATTACACATCGCACGCCGTGATCTTCACTTGTCAGAAGCTGGCGTTCGCGCATCGCAGGTCTGCTACCATTCTCTCAAGGACCAAGGAGCTTGACAAGATATACCTTGACAAGGCAAGTTTCTAATCTCTCAGAACTTCTTTCTTCGAGAACTCGTCAAACTTAAATATGCAACACCCGGTTTTTGAATGGCCGATCAGATTTGACAGCTATTTTTTTTTTTTATTGATCTAAACTAGTGCTTGACTGCAATTCCACCTGATGGTATACAGTGATGCAATCGTTGATGGTGAGGTGCACTAGTTTATTAGGAGAATATTCACTCTAGCCTTGAAGACATCTAAATTATAATTGGATGGGAACACCGCAGCAGACACTGTTCCAGTCCTACGATGTACAAGGTATAAACGACGAGGCAATACGCTTAGTCCGGACCGTAGAAGTTTCAACAACGTATAAAGGTGGTTTGTTAATTTTTACCCGACTGTGCCAGAAGGAGGGTTATGTTTTTCGAGAGTAGGTATTTACAGTTAATTTAATATCTATTTTTAATTTATAATAGGGGAAAAAGTCCTGAAATAAAATAATTATTATTATTTTACGTTGATCGGCCTTTCAAAAACCGGGTGTCAGTAGGACATAAGATTTGTTTGAACCATTCATGCATATCTCACAAATCGCAGTTTACAGTATCTCGGTACCAGCATTACTCGTTACATTAGTGTTGAGTATCTGACCTTACCGAAACACTTTCATATGAAGAAAAGAAATAGCGTGTTGCTGAATGCGTCGTGGATTCAACGGCGTGCGGTTGCATCCAGCTCTCTTTCTCGCTCTAGTAAATAACATTTCTAAGAGACATATGTTTAGGGAAGTACCAACGAAGACACTTCCGCCTGACCACCGCTAAGATCATTTTTGCTTGCATTCGGAACGAAACAAAGAGTTTGGTTTGACTCCGCGCCGCAGGATTCAAATGAATTTATTTTAAAGTGATCAGGAAATTACCGCGATAGTACCTACAATAAAAGCAGTGTTCTTAGACTTTGTTCCATATCAAATCTTTCTGCTCATCAAATTTCTTTTTTCTATCTTTCTTCTAATCAAATCTTGGGTAAAAAACCTACAAGAACTGCGATGTAATAAATCTAACTATAGCCTTATTTGCTGTTGCTCAAGGCTCGACGGACCGAGAACAATTCTAAGTAAGCCTTCTAATGATGTAACAACTAGGAACTACACCATGGCTTGATGCCCATAAAAACCTTTGCCGTGATCTACAAAACGATCGCAACGTCAAGTATTTTTTTCGCTAACATTGATTTTTTTCTCTACCACAGATGCGCAATAAGCTGGCTTCATTCGGCATAGACCCGTATGACCTGTCCATCATATCTCAGAACGACTGCCCCTCTCACAAAAACGGCACCGAGGGAGTCAACATCAACATCGATCCAGAGACCTTCTCCTCACATAACATTGGACAGGCTGTTAGAAAAACTGGCAGTGCTATTGGTAAGTTTTTTTTAGAAATATGTGTTTATCAGCTGTCTGGTACTCATGACACAAGCTCTGCTTAGCTTGGGACTAGACGGTGTTGTGTGATAGTTGTGGAAATATTACTATTATTATATTATTCTTGATGATTATAGAGATTATTGTCGATAGATTTCTGAATCTGAGACTGAACGAATGGGAATGAATTTTAAACGTAGCTAGCCTCACTTCGATAGCAAAACCATTTATTATTTTAGACGAATATCGAATTCTGAATACCTATATTATATGCAAGTTTAAAAATCAGACTATGTCATAAATATATCTATCTACACTTGTGACTTCGTCTGTTTATGTCAATATTATTACGCACAAAGCGAAGTTGGAGCCTTCTTTAGAGTTCAAGTTTACTCCGTACCAAATTTCATCAATATCGATTCAGTAGTTTAACCGTGAAAGTGTAACAGAAGTTATTTTGAGATTTATAATGTCTCAGGTATGGATTTTCTGAACTAATCTCTCAACAGAAGAATTTCCATACTAACTCTATGTACTGTCTTATTTCAGCTGATGGAGTAGAATACGTGGTCGAAGCTGGTAAGACGGTGTACCACAAGGTAGCAAGCAGTAAGGAGGATCTCACCGAAACGCCCCAAGGCCGCTCTTACTCCGTCAAGGATGACGCCGAATGGTTACCTTGAAAATAATCCTTGATGAAGAGGCTCAAGTACAATTAGCCATAGTATGCGTGAAGATGTAGATTTACCCCTGATATCTGAATTTAGAATTTTAATATTTATCTAACTCTCGCAAAGTTTGGTACCTATTGAAGTAGGATTTCATACGTTCTTAACTTAAAATACTCAATTCAGAAATCGGCCGTTTGACTGAATTTAAACTCCTAGACTCGTAAAAATAGTACCTAATCCTAAACATTGACATCCAGAATTTTCTTCAGTTCAATACATGTATACCTGTGAACTCCAATGTCGTGACTCGTGTCTATAAATATTGAAAAAAAAAAAGCAGCGATACACGTACCTGTACCTGGCACATAAGTATGCAAGTAGCTTGAATGCCGTACACCAGTCAGAACTGTTGTGGTACACTGGCATACCTACTGTTTACGTAAGTACCTTTGTATCAGTTACAGCCTTACAGGTATGTGTTTCTCCAATTTTGTTTTTGTAGTTCATCTCGTATTAAAGATAAAATAAAAATATAATGCATTTAATATTAACGGATGGTAAGGCGAATACTCATAAGATAATCGGGTCATCATTATTATTTTTTGGAGACCTGACTAGAAATTGTGATTTTAAGTTTAGTGTGTAATTTAATATTTTATTTATCATTTATATTTTATTACGTTGATAGCTAACAGTTTTATACCAAAGCATACCTTGCCTTATCATGCTATCATCACTGTACGGTTTGTATTATGATCCAATAAATTGCATTTATAAATAAAGTGTTCTGTATATTTATTTTTTGACCTATAGACCATAGGTGCAGCGGTGTATACAGTTCTGCTTGCTGTGCAAGGACTGTGTAAAGGTTCAGGTGTGCACTCTTAAGCTGTATAAGCGCTTATACAGCCCTTGTAACTACAAAAAGGGCCCACATACACAGCATATATACAGCGTTAAGTGTAAGTGGAGAATAAAAGCTGTATATTGGCTGCATAACAGCTGCATGAAAGCGTTTTTGTACAATCTAAGATGTATGTCGGTGTACAATGACACCTTAACTCTACAGATACTCATAACTATCTTATGCAGCAAAATGCTGTTAATTGGTGTAATACAAAACTTATAGAACACTTTATTTTTTACAAGAGCCATATATACGTTCTCATCCGAGTGGAGAACCCTAATATCTCGAAGCAGGATTTTCAAATTTAGTTCCTAATATGGCGATATAGATGTCGCTGTAATAATAAGGAATTAAAGAAAATGTCCACCACAAATAAAAGTCATAAATTCGATTAGGGAACTGTATTTAAACTAAATAAAAAGTGCAATGCAGTTGGAGTGGAATGTTCACATTCCTATTCTATTGAATGCAATAAAATGCCGATAAATAAAGATTGTAACAAAAATAACCAGTTCAGTTGTGTCATGAAATACTTAGGCAACAATTTCTTAATAATTTAGAATAATATTAAAATAATACAGTCAACTAAATATATATAAATATTTGTACCATTTCGTAGATGGCACTAGCAGTAAGATAGACCGTCTCTCGTCTATGCAAAGTTCTTTCAAGCGAATATGAATTTAATTTTTAAAAACTAAAGTTCATATTTGTACGAACCGTATGCTTACATTCACTATACAGAATCACTGGAAATTGATTCACTTATGAAAAGGTTCCTAATAAAAACAAAGTACAATTTATGAATCCTTGCCAATCTAGTGGGTGATCGACGTACGAGCCAATACCGCGGTTTTAAAGAACGTCGGTTTTACTCACGGCTCGTTGATGCTGATCGATTAGCGAGTAAAACATTTTTAAACGACGAGCCGAGTAGAATACGAAGCAAACACGACGAGCCACAAGCCAAGCTCGTCCTTCGTATTGTAATGATACACTGGCGAGCTTTACCAACGAGCCATAAGACCGCGGTTTTACTCGCCCGTCGATCAGGGCCTTTAGGTACTCTACGCTAGAGTAACTAAGGCATAAGCCGAGCTCAATTCATGTTGTGTCGGTCATGTTCAGCTCCACTAGCGTAAACCATGGGTTTGTGTGGTGAGTTCATTTCCACAAAGCCAGCTTGTTTTTATGAATTTCACGAAATTATTTCATGTCATCAAACATTGTTTAAAAAATGGTTAAAAAAAAACTACTTACACACTTAAAATCGATGTTATTATGAGATTTAAGGTTCTTAAACAAAATGCTTCAATATAATGCAATAGTTAAAAAGTGGGCTATACACTAATAGCTTATGAACTTAGCTAAAATATGTAACATGAATTGTATAATTTATGCAGACAAGCAATGAACCTTGACGCTGTCAATCGGACAGAAAAACCAATCTTTTCAACAATGTCTTCTATTTTATTTGAATAATGATATAAAGATTAACATTATAAGGAAGCTTCGAATTGTATGAGTTTGCGAGAACTTTAAACGGCCGATCAATTCTCTGAAAATCTCACCGTGTAAACTTAGGTGAAATGAGTTTGAAGTGGGCAAGTCATACTATAAAACGTCAGAGAACTTCTATGGTTACTTTATAGGCTTGCATTCATTATAGAAATTCCATTTTTGGAAGAAATATTGGTAAGAGAATATTTGCTTTTAAATTGGTATAAAATACCAATAACATCAATTTTCAAAACGTGTAGAATTTACTTACGCAATATTAGAAGTTCATTGACGATTATGCTATAGGCCGCTACAGATCGACCGCTCAGCCAGAAGGCGAGTGTCTGATACGTCAGCACACCGCGCATCTTCCACAGGAACGGTCATTGCAGTGGCTTATGAGACCAAACGCACGTTGGTGCGATTCGGCAATAAGCGAAGCTATGCGGTCGCAATAGTTTGATATTTATGTGTGAACTCTTGTGTTGCGATGACTTGTTTTATGTAAATGGCGGCTAAAGCGGCGACTTCATGCGCACGTAGGACAGAGCCACCTCGTCGCGTTTAATTAGAGTAAACCGATTTGGATCGCTTCGCTTCGCAATCGCATAGAATTGCCGACGCTGCGTAAGCGATCGGTCTATAGCGATTGACAGCTCACTAGAAACTCACTTTACCTTCGTATTACGGTGAGATATTAACAGAATACTTGTGCCTAAGGCGTGCAGCGATCCAGGAAGCGCGGGTAGAGGCAGACGTCGCGGATGTGGTGTCGGTCGAGCAGCCAGCACAGGAAGCGCTCGAGGCCGAGCCCGTAGCCGCCGTGCGGCACGGCGCCGAACTTGCGCTGGTCCGTGTACCAGTAGTACGGCGACGGGTCGATGCCCTCGCGCTTGTACGCTGCAAATTCATTACATACTTCACTAAAGTTCTTCTTTATTATTGATAGGGTCTTGGGTAAACTTTGACCACTATCGCACCTGATAGTAAGCAACGATTGTGGTGGACGATGAAGCACGCTAGCTTAACTGTTGTAACCTAATCTTTTTTTTTTAAATTGTAGCTATACTTCATCTGTTTAGGTAGTAACTAAACGTAAACAATGTTTATATTCTTCTAGGTACTGCTGAATGTTGAACAAATTGATTTTAGTTACCTTCCAAGAGATTCTCGTACTGCAATGTAGTCAAGGATCTTGCGACGCTCTCCTCAACTACCGGTATCAGCATATTCATGTCATCGGTGACAATTCTGTCTTCTGAGCAGTGCTAAATGTGGAACAGCTTGATCTTACCAGTCACATGTCCTCATGGACGAACTCCTCAGCTCCTGGTATCAGCACATCCACGAAGTGCTGCATATAACACGACTTGGTCTTAATTACCTTCCATTAGTTCCTCATAGTCCCATATCCTCATGGATCCTCCGACGATCTCCCCAACTCCTGGCATGAGCACGTCAACGGACTCAGTGAGTCTCTTGTCTTCTGGACAGCGCTGCATGTAGAACGATTTGATTTCGGCGGGGAACTTGCACAGAAGGATGGGTTCCCCTATTGCGTCTGTCATTTTACGCTCAGGCATTTCGGGAATGTCCTAAAAATGAAATTATTATTAATAATAATAACAATTTATTCATTCAGATATTTCATTGGTCTGTAAAAAAAACATTATCTAACCCCGCGTTCCGAATTGCGCCAAAAGCGATTTTAGCACGAATCCAACCAAATTGAATAGTCACAAAATATAAGGGCTATTAAGTAATTATTGTGACGTTGCGCGTTGGTTGGTTTCGCGCTGAAATCTTCTTCTTAGCTTTTTTAATAAAAATTATGTCTTTTTATTAAAAAAAATCGTATAGAAGACATGCAAAAATTATTTAAATTTGGCTAATTACCTAACATCGGTTTTGGTAAATGGCTAATTTTAAACATTTCTAGATAACATTTTTATTTATTTATTTATACTTCATGTACAATAGTGTCAAGATTGAAAAAAGTCATGTGAAGATTGTTTATATTTAGTTACCTCTCCAAACTCATAGAAAGATCCGTCGTCCTTGGTAATGTTGTTGGCGCGCAAGTACTCAATAGCTTCCGAGTACGCCATGCGTCTGAACGGCCTCTTGGGTCTCTGGGGCACAATTAAATATTATTTAATATGGCATGCATGAAAAAGGGTTCCACTTTGGTTACAAAATGGCGGTTGACCTTCAAAGAGCAGATTTCCGGGTCTCAATCAAAGTGCTACAGAGCGGGGGCTGCGCGTAACCATAGCAACGACGGCCATTTCAACGGCGAAGTTCAACTTATTTGCTGCGTGCTTCAATAAATGAGCAGATTTTGGATTTTTATAAACATTTATTACTTTTTATTATAAAAGTAGTCTATAAAATGTTGAATTTAATATAAATATTAAAGGTACTTTTTGTACCTAATTCCATTCAAGTTATAAAATATTGTAAAGGAGAGAGAATATTTTCCCTAAACAAGAGTTCAGTTTGAATTATTCCAGGTATAATAAGTGGACACACCTATGCTGCCCCCGATAGTAAAAAAGACGCATCTAACATTTTTTCCGGATTTGAGTTAAAAATACAGGCAGATGCGCCTTTTTTTTCTGATTCCGGAAATGTATATAACTCAAATCCGGAAAAAATGTTAGATGCGTCTTTTTTACTATCGGGGGCAGTATGTGTCCTCGTAAACTGGAACAAGTCCTCAAGCGAGATACATGGGCACTCTAGGTTCTACGTGATAAAACTAACTACTAGTAGGTGTTACTTTGAAGTCAGGCGAGGCGAGCACTCTGTCGACGATATCCACCAACAAGTCCTCCAACCGGGACAGTAAGTACTCAAATGAGATAAACAGGCACTCTGGTTCTACATAGCAAAACTAACTACTAGTATGTGTTACTTTGAAGTCAGGGTTGAGCTGATATACGAGGTGCGCGTCAGGCGAGGCGAGCACTCTGTCGACAACATCCACCACCAAGTCCTCAAGCCGGGACAAAAAGTCCTCGAACAAGATAAACAGGCACTCTGGTTCTACATAGCAAAACTAACTACTAGTATGTGTTACCTTGAAGTCAGGGTTGAGCTCATATACGAGGTGTGCATCAGGTGAGGCGAGCACTCTGTCGACGACATCCACCACCAAGTCCTCAAGCCGGGACAGTAAGTCCTCGAATGAGATAAACGGGCACTCTGCTTCTACGTGACTGTATCTGTAACATAAAAATATTTGTTAGTATCCACTTCATGCACGGTATGATTGCCATGCTGTTTTTAATTTTTTTTTTAAGACTAATAGCCAGTTTTCGGTCGGCCTGTCGGGACCGCTAGTATATGTATAAGACAGTGGTACATACTCAGCTAAATGCCTGCGTGTGCGCGACTGCTCGGCGCGGTAGGACTGCGCGATGCAGTACACGTCGCCCAGCGTGGCCAGGCACGTCTCCAGGTACAGCTGCGACGACTGGGTCAGGTATGCCTCCTCGCTATGAACAATACCAGTTTTATTAGTGATAAGAGGTAACTGGCTGGTATGTAGCATGGGAATTACAAGCTTGAATTTCGAATGAAAAAAATAGAAACATTGTGGCTAATTATGCCCGGAAGAATCACTTTTATTGACACGGATGTGACATCCTCCATGTCTTTTATGTTTTCAAATCGGGTAGAGAATTTTTAAGGCGCGTTTTAGGATTTCATTGACATTATATATTTTTCAATAAGTTTTCTCGAAAACCCGCTCCTATCCACCGCTTCTAGGCACGCAATGGACTATTTTTCGCACTAGTGCGGAAAAAAGCGCGTGCACTCCCCCGTAATAAAATGGTTTATCGTATCAGGTGCGCGTCAACCTCCACGAGGCGCGCGTGTATTGAAAAACGTCGTTTGATACGCGTGCATATTTTTCACTGCATTGGCTCCAGTACACACTCGCCAACGGCTCGTGCGAATTCCGACTCGGTCGCAATGACAAACTTTTTGCAGTTTTATCAAAATTTACTATTGTAGTTCGTATGTCGCGGCTTAGATGCCGCAACAAACTTACCCGAAGTAGCTGAACTTGAACAGCGTACTGCCGCCCTCGCACTGCGTCTGCACGAGCGTGGGAGGCGTCACCTCCGTGTAGCGTCTCGCCGCGAAGTGGTCGCGGAAGGCACGAGTGACGGCGGCGCGGGCGCGGAGCACCTTCGATGTGTTCTCACCACGGATCATTATATGCCTGGAAAAGGCAATGAGTAATCACACTAATATTATAAACGCGAAATTTGTGAGTGGGTGTGTCAAATTATTCTAAATTCATTCAAATCCTTTCAGCTGTTCAAGCGCAAAGAAGTATAGGTACACCGTTAAATTTTAGTCGTTTTAATCCCGTGGAGGGTCGATTCGCCACATGAAACTCTATCGCTTTGTAAAGATAAAATTTAAAAATAAAGTACTTTTTTGTAAACTCGAATTAATTTTCGCATGTACTAAATTAATTTCTTTAAGTAAACGTCAGTTGAGCGAGGCCAATGAACAGTAGGTAGTTAGTACGCAACGACTGACAACTACCTACAAGATCATTGACTCGTTTACTTAAAGAAATTAATTTCGTACATGTGTATATTAATTCGAGTCTGAAAAAGTACTTTATTTTTTATTTACAAATCGATAGTGTTTCATGTACCTGATCGACCCACCACGGGATTAAAACGATCGATGAACGGTGTATAGTACACAGCAAATATGTTGAACCATTTGCTGTGGTTACGAGCAGCCCCCACTTTGATTGAGACCCGAAAATCGGTTACAGCGCGTTCAAGGTCGACCGTCAATGTAGTTAAACTTGTGACTAGGATTATAACGTAAATATAGCAAATGGTTCTACTTATTTGCCGCGTAGTATAACAAACATATACCCAGGCTCACGCTCAAATATGGCATGCTGAAATGCTTACGGAGGCTGTTTCTTAGTTATTATTACCTGTTGTCGAGCTGCACGTCAGGCAGAGCTTCTTCGTTGAGGATGGCATCAGCACCGCCAGGAGGTGCGAGCCCGATCAGTTCCCAGTAATCAGCGGTTAGTTCGTGACCGCCTGGAGCCTGGATATTGATACATATTCGTATATCTGTTTCCTGATAACTACAACTGAGTTCTAACCTAACCTAACCACGGGTGTTTAAGTCAAGAGTGAAATAGGGTACTTCTAGGCAAGTGTGCTACAATATCAATTACATCACTGTTTACCATCAGGTGAGATAGTGATTAAGTGAGAGCTTACCAATAATAAAAAGAGATTTTTTTAAGAATTGAAAAGATGAAGCGAAAAATAATGACTGTTAAAGATATTGTGTAATAAAAGATATTATAATCTATACCCCTGGGTAAAACTTGGGGCCAAACCTCGGGGTTGGGTGCTACCTTATGCTTCACATATGATAACTAACAAGCTTCAAATTGTCCTTATAAGACTAGGGAAGACTATGGACAGTACTAGCGCTGTCAATAGATGACAATGGAGGACTCTGTGGAGAGTACTAGGACGATGAATGTCTCATACAGGAGGCCGTATAGCTCGCCTCTAAAAATAAAAACACACTCACCATTTTCCCTTCAGGCACGACCTCAAGTTGTCCATAGATGACAACGGAGGACTCTGTGGAGAGTACTAGCGCGTTGTACGTCTGACAAAGGAGGCCGTGTAGCACGCATTGTAGGTAGCCAGAACCGTCGCGTAGAGTTAGGAAAGTGAGCGCGCGTCCTTGGCGACGCAGGCGGTGCACCCAGCCACGTACGCATATGCGCTTGCCGCGGTGCTCAGTTGCTGAAAGTTATATAATGATAAACCAACACGTTCTTCTGACTTTCGACGTACAAGTAAAGTCAGAACACAATGTGTTGGCAGACAGTAGCAAATTTCAATTCAGTACTTATTATAAACGTAAAGTTGAATAAATGTATTTCTGTGACTGTCAATATAAAATTGACATGTGTTCTTTTACGATTGAGATTAAGGTGCGAAAAAATGTTAAAATACGGGAAATTCTCCTCAAAAATACAGTACAATAAAGTATTTATGAATTCATCCAGACACAGAAAAAAAGATTGTGGTCATCACACGAACATTTATTTTTATTATTAAGATTCATAATCAAATTCAATAACAAGCTACTTTTAATTAGAATCGAAGTGGCTTAAGTGTTATAAACACTACAACTATGCATGAGATTACAGATCCGTTACAAAGTAACCCTTTAATCATTCTCTGTTTATCAGGCCCCACAGTCTAATTGATAGCGAAACTAACTCGAGTGTGAAGAACTAACAAATATACACACAAGCTCTTGTCTTTATAATAATGATTGTGATAGTCTTTCTCTATAAGTGTGTTATCTAACGTTAAAATAATATTTCATTAGAATCAGTTATTCTTCAGATTAACCAATAAACAACCTCTTCAGTTTTATAATATTAAAATACCTCAGCAGACAATGTCCTGCTCAATTTTTTCGACAGAAAAAAAATTGAGTTTGCTGCACCGCCCTAGGAACCCACTCAAATATACACATAAATAGTCCTTCAAATCGGTCAAGCCATTTCAGTAGAATTTATATATAGGGTGACTAGTAATTAGTGAATGATACTTATACCTTATATATAAAGATAGCGTGATTATTATTTTGTCACATTCATAATATTATTGTAAGTAGAAAGTAAGATATACTGTATCTTGAAGAGTATGACTAACCATTTACTTTGCAAGGATGATAACATTAATGGAACACATCACATAAGATTTTCCCTATTCTAGGAGAATTCCCTCCTTGCAATTTACAGTGGCAAATGGTGAATGATACTCCAATGAATCAACCCTCCATGAGATTAAAACAATCAAAATTTAATGGTGTATAGAAGGAAAGCAAGCATAATGAGTTAGCAAGCAATATGCCAATTTGTTACATCATCTTCATTAATGTGCAATTCTATACTACTTTGAACTGCTAATGTAAATGTCCCCACTACTATGACTCAGGCCTCATCTCTAGAAGAGGGAATGGGCCATAATTCAGCATGGCTGCCGAGTGTGGATCAAACAAGAATTTTTGCTTCTAGGACATGCGGTTTCCTCACAACGTCTTCATTCACTATTTTTTAAAGAAATGGTGATGAAATAAATTATGCAAAGTTATTAACTTCTACTTCGCACTAAAGTAGTACTACTACTGGGCTACCACTGATTAAGTTGACTTATCATTTACTTAATAAATGCTCAACTAAACTGAAATAACTGAATTCCTTTTATTCTACTATGTGTATGTACAAAATTATGATAATTTATATTTATATTGTATGGAAAAAAATGTATAATATATATTGTATGTTATATTATTTAATTTATTATATTTTAATTGTACTTGTTCTTTTTTTTCCTATTGCAAACATTGCCTACATCTCTTTTTTTCCAACTCTCCTTTCACAGGTATGCTGGAAAAGATTTCTATAGAAATAACTATTATCTTTGTACCTTTGTTTCCTTATTGTATTTTAACATGTACTTACATAAATTGTTAAATGTTTTTTTTTTTAATATGCTAACTACTTATGACTAACTGGGATTTCTTTCTAATTATCATCATAATACCTGATAACATAGTATTAATAGTCCTTACCTTCTGATATCTTCACAATGGTAGCTTTAGGTAGGCTAGCATCCTCTTGGATCACGACTTTCTTAGCTTCTTCCAGGTTCTGCTGTCTTTTATCATTGCCTTCCTCTTCGGCCTTTGCTTTGTCAGCCGCCTTGTGACCTTCCCTCACCCAAATCTTGTGGATTTTCTTCAGCTGAGATTTTGCTACAACTTCATACACTTTTGTGTCATCTTTAGCGTCTACGTAGATAGTGGGGAAAGGTTCCTTGCCTGCATGGCGCATAGCCTGCAGAACTGTCTTAAACGGCTTCGCTTCAGTCCCATCGCCAGTCTCATCACTACCTGTCTTGTCCGAGGTGTATATCTCGCCTAAAAAGTTAAAGAATATGCTGCATTGCATACGTGTGCGTGTAGGTTAGAATAGAAATATGTAGAGCTAAGATAAAACTTACCTATTGAAAGGTTCTCCATTTTAATGATTTCACGTCAAATTAAAGTTTACTTTGGTATTGATTGACCAACAATGCTTTTCACACAGGACCCTAGACCAAATTCTCTGATGAAACTGCTGTAATTTATTTCTCACGTCACCGGTTCGTTCGTACACTACACATGCGATTCATTGACAGTTTTGAGGTTGCTAGTTCTTTGAATTGATTTTCCTCACAAGTAAATGGCATGTTTATTTTTGCAATTTTAATTATGAATAAGCACAATGAAAATATTATTTTTTATGAAATTACTATATAAAATATAAATTTTTATATAATTCGCTTTTATTTATATCGATAAACGAATTTTTTTTACGTATGTTCACTGATTTCTCGGTCAATTATGGACCGATTTTGAAAATTTTTGTTTTGATTTAAAAATTATAATTATGTATACTTCCGCATTGGTCCCATAGAAATATCGTTATGATCTAATGATGAACTTTGAAGATATGAAACGGAACTCCTCATTAGATTTTAGCAGAAATGTCTTAACAAGTAAAATTACTTTGTTTATACGTGTAGTCGATGACTGACTGAAGGAAGAGGGGGAGGGGTTATATCAAACTGATCTGATGATGAAGTTGGACGGTAAGCCCGAGAGCTCTGTAGTAAAACGATGTATCCTAGCCGTGTTTGGGCTTATAAGAATAGTTATGAGATACACTCTGGGTATGAGGTACCATCGAGCTGATCTGATGATGGAAGACAGCCACAGAAACTCCATAACAAAACAATGTATCCTAGCCGTGGCTTCGATTACTGATATTGTCATGCAATTTAGGTATTTTGACTAAAAATGGTATTAACCATTAAATTCTTTACATACCCTATTACAGAACTTGCACACTAATTAAATTTGGCTGAGGGATACCACAAAAAAAATAAAGCCGAATGAGGAACAAAAAAAAATAAACCTCTTCCTTTTGGAAGTCTGTTAATAAAAAGCGATACCCAAAATGTTATTAACATTTATTACAATACTACTTACATTTAGGGAAAAACTTTTTATATGGTAACATTTTTTTGTTGACACTGACAGTAGTGACTGACGATAGTCTATGGTAGTGACAGATCCAGATCTTTTATTATGTTCTTGGATTTCCTTGACCAATGGCTAAATTTTTTTCTTATTCCGATGTTGTCAGTTAACTAATATATTTTTTATTTCATATCTTTGAATATTCTAGATTTACATTTCTTCTAGTAAATGCCAATTCAAACAATTGGCATGATTTACTCTTCCCTTTTCGCCAGAAATGAAACCTAAGTTATATGTTGGAGAACTATACGAGCAATCAAACCGTAATAAAAACATTGCTAGTATTTTTTTGTCAGGCGTTACCAATTTTTCTTCTATTTTAAATAATATAAATACATAGATAGATATTTTGAAGTTTCTACTTTATATTAGTAAAATAGATAAAGTTGGTTATTACAGTTAAATACTACACACACTTGCAGTTTTCCGTCACTAAAATTAGGAAAAAAAAGAAATGATAAAAGAATCCAAATGCCCGTTAAACATTAGACTAAGCCCGGAATCGGAAGGTGGCCATAAGAACCCGGTTATTAAATGACACAACCCCATCGAGTTTAGGCTCGTGTGGCTCGTCTTGACGAGTATTTTGGTGCTAGATGGTAACCAGGGTCCGATAATGGAACTGGAAGATGGATATAGGAACTCGGTTATTGGCGCAATAAAATAACCCTAACGTGTTTAAACTTTTTGGTATCGCTTCTATTTTGGTACAATCCGTACCTAGGTGTTTCTTTAGAAGCGATACCTACTGATTTATTCCTTAGTACCTATTGGTCTTCTTCTTTTGGAATTGAAGTATCGATGGTACTCATTTAGGGTTACCAACTGTACTGTTAAAAACAGTATTATACCTACTGTTTTTCACTAAATTATACTTTTTACTGTTGAACAAAAATAAAGTATACAAAATACTGTTTTCAGCATCAAAATGCTTATACTATAAGTGTGAGACTTAAACACTCACAACTTTTTTTCAAATCACAATAATGGAGTTTCTGAACGAATCAGCCCTAACAATTAAATGTGTGTTTTCTTGAAATGAGTACTGGCGGTGTATTTATTACGTAGAAGAATTTTAAAATATTACTAAAATTGTCTCATATCACCGTGTCTGGTCCCGCCACCCCAGCATTTACATTGAAAGAGTTTTTACAGTAATGAATGCATAGCGGCGTGAGAATAGCAACAAAGCCAGATTTTTTTTTTGCATTTTTTAGTGCCTGCAATAAAGTGTAAAATAAATAAAATACTGTTATTTTTTCTAAAATACTATATTCTTTTCTGATAAAAATATACTTTATTTCTTGTAGAATAAGTTGGCAACTCTGTACTCATTAAATCCTTTAAAGTTCAAAGTGCAGTGTATACGCACTTGGGACACACATAATGAATAAATCAGTAGGTATCGCTTCTAAACAAACGCCTAGGTACGAATTGTACCGAAATAGAAACGATTTTGAAAATATACTATAAAGAATTTCTTTTACAGGACATGAAACATGTTTTTTACATTTAATTTTAAACAAACTGATTTCTAATGAAGTCTAAAGTCTTGCTTACCTAATTAATGAGAAAATAAAAAACCGGCCAGGTGCGAGTCGGACTCGCGCACGAAGGGTTCCGTACTATTGGTTACAAAAATCACTTTTGTCCTATGCGAGCCCCACCCTGAATATATATATTTTTTATTTTAATTTTATTATTTTAGTAAATATACAATTATGATTTAATAATTTAAGATTTAAGATTCAAGATAATTTTAATACCTATCCACAAGATATCTGTGTATCCAAAATGTCTGAAGAAAGATGTGTAATGATATCATAATCACGTAAGAGCAGGTGTATCAAAATGTACGTCGGATTGGCTGCTCTTATTGATGTGAAAGTATTTAATTGAGTTTGACGAACGAAAGTGACGAACGAATTCAAAAGAGTTACGATGTGATTTTTTCAGATTTTCCAAGTTAAAGCAAGCTGACTCGAATAAAAAAATGTTACCTATTTTTGTTGCAGTACCGGTATAAAAAATAGTCTTCACATCTTCTCAATGTTTTTGGAAATCCCTATCGATCCAACCTACATTCCGGGCGGGAAAGATGAGAAAAAAATTTCTTGAGTAGGTACCTAAAAAGAAAAAATATAGATATAGATTTTATTTGATCTCTTGGTCGGGATAATAAATATATTATGATTGTATAGAATCCATGCCTTTAAGTAAACGAGTCAATGACCTTGTAGGTAGCTGTCGGTCGTTTCTTACTAACTACCTACAGTTCATTGGCCTCGCTCAGCTGACGTTTACTAAAAGAAATTAATTTCGTACATGCGTGAATTAATTCATGTTTGAAAATAAAGTACTTTATTTTTCATTTTTATCATTACAAGTCTATAGTGTTTCCTGTACCGAATTGACCCTCCGCGGGATTAAAACGACCAAAATTTAGCGGTGTATAAGCTATTAGTATTGTTAGGCCTATGGGACCCTAAAAACCTCTAACGGAAATTATTAATAAAACATTGTATGATTAACAAATAAATGTTAGTAGGGGCATGGAGTTCGATTACCTTTAGAGAATTAATTAGTAAGTTTATTCAAAATTATAAACATTAATTAGGGCCGTTTTTGAGCTGTTGGAGGCTTATGCACAATAGAATATTAATGCGGGCTACCAATAGAGAATGTAAGATGCAAAAGTGGGGGAGCAAACCAAATTTTAGCACACCGGCCGCCTCGGATAAATTAGGTTTCTTTTGAAAGTCTCTAGCACAGATAAAAGATAAGAGGCTAGTCACGACGCTAGCAAGGAATAAGGCCCCACGGGTCGTGTCACTGTAGGCCTGGGGGCTTACTCTCGAGTTTAATTACGATCGGTTGACATTGGAATTGTGACGTTTCGTACTCTTGAATTCGATGCTAGCACCAAATTGTTATAAAATTGTGTGACCACACGCCAAGCCCAATCCTGATTTTACTTAGTTTCTCAAAAAAGTCACGCCATTTGGCCCTAGCATCGAATTCAAGAGTACTTAACGTCACAATTCCAATGTCGACCGATTGGAATTAAACTCGAGAGTAAGCCCCTGGGCTTGGACGACGAGCAATGAGTAGCTCAGCGTCCGGATGGCCGGTAACACACACGCCTCAACGAGATGTCAGCAAAACTGTTGGGGCCTAGTAGGGCCGAAGCTTACTAGGGCCATGGATTGATTTCCGAAATGGAAACCTGTGGTGCTGAATGCAAGGGCAAAGAATTAAGGCACGTCCTTCTTCGATTTAAAGCGGTAGAGGTCATTAGATGATTTCCAAACTTAAAGAAAACTCTGAGTAAAGTGGTCCTGTGTATTTGTATAGAGTGGCTAATGTAAAAGACGAATCGGACTTTTGCTTTAGTCATCAAATAAATTCTTCCGATCTGGATGAAACGAGAAGGCGTATTAGAATTTTGTTGACTAAAATCCGTGTTTCTTTAGTTGACCTTTATATTTCAGACCCACGGTAGCTCTTTCAAAAATTCCCACAGAATCAGCAGGCATCAGCCCTACTGTGCCCTTTAGTTATGAGTCGCGGAACACTTCGCGACATCGACTCGGATTTGGGCTGGACGACCAGTACCTCTACCATGAGTTTTAAGCAATAGTATTCGTCGCTACTCGATATCGACGCCGTAAATATTTTGTATGGCAAATTTTGCAGCGCCTCTAGCGGTCACTTGCAGAACCAAAATTTACCATACAAAATATTTACGGCGTCGATATCGAGTAGCGACGAATACTATTGCTTAAAACTCATGGTAGAGGTAGGTACAGTAAGCGAACTACCCACTGATCGACTACTTCCTCGCTCCAGACCAAGGTCAAACACGAAAGGCCTTTGGCACTTTGACTGCAATTGGTAAACTATGGAAATTGATGCACGTGCAAGTGAGGAATTATTTACATCAGACGACCTTTAGGAATGGGATGTAAAACCAACCTTGAATTGTTCGCGAGTCTTTTACTTACTTCGGGTTTAAGAAAGCTTTAACTACGTATATGTACCTACGGACTGCGTCATTAACTGGTTAGCTCGTATTCTAAGGTATAAGATGGGTACCCAATTGGTACTGTAGTGGTATGTAAAAGCATGAGAGCACATGAGAGATACTTATTTCACAGTGTAAGCATTAGATTCATGCGGCCGCCTCCTTCAGCGAAGCAGTAGTGCTGGCAAAGGAGGCGGCTACAGGTGAGAGAGAACGGACTTCCTCACGCCCCAGCAGGGTGGAACAATGCGTATCTTGCCGTCTGGCCGTCCTGTAACCAGTCCGTCCAGACCGAGCCCGAGCCGTCGACGGTGCGTAGTGTTTCACGCGATCCTCAAGGAGATATCGCCATGGGTTCACTTCTGAAAGATGAACAGGATGGCTTTAGTAAATAAAAGTCTGACACGGTGAAATCATTGGATGATTTCCTAAGTAGAAAAAATGCACTTACACACACAAGATACACAATCACACAGACATATCTACAAGATACAATAATATTTATTAATAATAGTAATAAATCCTTTACTATCAGGCAAATAAAGCCCATAGATAAAATACAAAATCTTACAAAATAATAACTAATAAATAATAAAAGAAACTATTGTACACGAAGTGACGGCGTCATGTTCTGCTGCGAGGTTGGTGTCCGGTTTTGCGATGTCAACTTGTCACGAAATCGTCGATACACGACACTCTTCGGTCGAAACTCTCCTTTGAGGCAGGTTTCCATCTACTTAATGCTTGTAGCTAAAGAGCCATCAAGGTCACCACTTGATAATAGACATGTGCATGTGCATACGCGCATAAAGATACTATAACCATATAGATAGATAGATTTATTCTTTATTGTACACCAAAAATAAAATTACATAAAGAACTTAAAATTAATAGGGTGTCACAATGGGCGGTCTTATCGCTAAAAGCGATCTCTTACAGACTACCTTTAGATGGATTTGACAGAGAAGGAGAAAAAGATACGCAGGTAGTTTATAGTGTACTATTTACATATATACAATACATAACTAATAAAATACATATAATAAAAGCAATAAATAATATATATATATATATGAAAGCAGAGAAATAATATACTTAATGACGTTCAAGAGGAAAGGTGGTGATCCTTAACCATATTTTTAAAAATTGTTTGTGTTTGAGCTTGCCTTACTGACACGGGCAAAGTATGCGCACCGGACTGCTTGAACTGCAAACGACTTGTCATATAAATTTGTGGAGTGGCTTGGCATCTCCAGTCTCAAGTTTTCCAATGATCTAAGACATATAGGTTATTAGTCACCACAAACTAACAACCCATATTAGAGGTTTTAGGAATCCACTTGGTGGCTGTGCGGCGGTGATCTCTCGCGCCGGGCCTTGGTACAGGCCATGGTCCGGAGCGAGGAGGAGTGGCAGGCGGTCACCTCCTTTTGCGAAGCAGTAATGCTAGCAATGGATCGCGGGCTTGTGGATGGAGGACAATGGGTAGCTCGCAGTCCGTCCGTCCGGTAACAGTCCGGACCGAGCCAAGTCGTCGACGGCGCGCACTGTTCCCGCGCGCCTTAATAAGTTGTAAGCAAACTGTAGGGGCCTAGCAGGGTCGAAGCCTACTCTGGGGGACTGGGGAGGTAAAAAAGTGCATACCAGGGCCCTGGACCCAAGGCAAAGAAGGAACGGGGTAGGTTTTTAGTCAGTAAGAGTTTGACACTATCTCCCGCTTCGCCCAAGGGCGGGGGATGGCATTGGATGATTATACCTACTATAAAAAAAACTTGGTGGCTGTGCAGAATCAGCTGTTGTACCGTTTCATTGAAAAGTTTCGTGTATCCAATTAGCATTTCAATGAATTTATGAATAGGTCGCTGACTGTCCCTTCCCCACGAAAATTATGTCGTACAACGTCCCACGGGCGAGTTCAACAGTGATGTTTACAATTTATATAAATAGAATACAGTTCGATTTGAAATCACTCTCACCGAACTTTCGTTAGAGTTTGGTGTGATCAGTTGTTTACTATTTATTATTATTTATTTAATTTAAATAAATAAAAAAAAACGTGAGTCATATCATATTATTTTTATTAGTTTACTTCATTTAAAACTATTTTTATGTATTGCACTTTTGCTAAATATTCGTAATTTCCTATAGAATCAGTCTTTAAATTGAAAGCTATATTTATTCAAGATATTAAATACGAAAGGATTGATTGTACCTTACATTGTTATGATGATGATTATGATGATGGATGGTGCGGGTGACAGCTACCTATCCTTTTCAATCATCTTAAAGATACATATTAAGTCCTACTTTCATTCTACTCATGTTATGTAAAATACTTCGATATTCCTTTTTAAATCTGCTCTTCAATTTGCCAGCCAGCTCCATCATGACACCAACTCCGCAAGATTTGTCTGCGCCCCAGCCCCAGTCCGGGACTGTAGAGGAGGTGTTGCCGGCACCAAGTCTCGTCAGCGATGGTGAGAGGGTCGTCATCTCTGGCATGTCAGGGCTCTACCCCTCCTCCCATCACGTTAAGGATCTGTCTGATATCTTGTACAATAAGGTAAAGGTTTGATATCTTCTTCTGTTTGAGTGGAAGGTTAATTGTTCAGGGACTTTGGTGTTCTACAGCATGTGAGTAAAATTCTAGGTATCACATTCGCATTAGGTACGGTAGACTAACTGGGTGACCGAAATGAGGCATTCTTTCAATTTATTCATTTGGCTGGACTGTCGGTATAGTGGTTAGTAGCCCTAACTGTTCTGCCGGAGGTCGTGGGTTCGATTTCCACCCAAGACAAATGTTTGTGTATAATTTATCTATAATATAATGTTTTTAGAAATATATAAGTTTGTTTATGAGTTGTCTAGTACTCATAGCACAAGCTATGCTTAATTTAGGACTAGATAGCGTTGTGTGATAGTTGTGGAATATAGTATTATTTTTACTGCCGAGTATAAATAATATTATTATTGCCGAGTGGTAACGGCCCCGACTTACAAGTTGTAGGTCGCTGGGTTCAAACCCAGCCAGGCACATTACTTTGTGTAATTTATTTCATCACCACTGCTCTCAAAACGGTGAAGGAAAACATCGTCAGGAAACCGGCATGTCCTAGAACCAAAAATTCGAAGACATTTGACATTCACCAACCCGCACTGAGCCCGCGTGGATTACGGCCCATTCCCTCCCAGCAGTGGGAACATTAAAAGGCTTATGATAACTATGATTACTTTTTGTTGGATTTTGGCAAACTGCTATACATGGAGCCCCATCTTCTGTGCCACAGCAATACAGTATAACAGTAACCCACACAATGTTCTGTCCCCTAGGTGAACCCAGTGGCTACGAACAAGGTGCGCTGGACTGTCAATCACCCCGAGGCTGCTCAGCATATGGGCATAATACCTGATCTCGAGCGTTTCGACGCCCAATTTTTCAGGGTTCATTACCGCCTTGGGAACAGTATGGATCCCATGTCTCGGAAAGTGCTGGAACAGGCGTACAATGCTATTTATGATGCAGGTAAGATATCGAGGTTATAGTTGTCCAATAGTAATTGCTGGCTAAATCAGATTTATTTTTAATTACATATAAACACTATTCTTATTACTTTTTTGGGAAAATAAACAGCAACATGTTTTATTAAACAGTAAAATTTTATTTAAAGAGCGCGTTTACCAAAGATATTTCGTAGTAAAGAGTAATGGTGGCTTATAATTTAATACACTTTAATAAAATACATTATATGTCAAGTTTAAAAAACTTTCGACCCAAATTTTTACACTTTTGTTGCCTTTTCACTTTCCATAATTTTTAGACAGTCTAATTTATTTGATATTGAATTGAATTCAATTTCATTTAGCTTGTATTGATAATATAATTTAATTTTTACACATTTTAATTGATTTAGTTCTTCATCTAATAATTATAGTCGGACATTTTTTTTTTATGATTTATTTATTTAATTTGATGTCATTTTTTTTTATGGTAGGTAAAATCATCCAATGACAAATCCCGCCCTTGGGTGGAGCGGGAATTAGTGTCAGACTCTTACTGACTAAAAACCTACCCCGTTCCATTCTTTGCCTTGGTCCCAGGGCCCCAGGTGCCATTTTCACATACCCTTTGACCCCAGTAGGCTTCGACCCTGTTGGGCCCCTACAGTTTGCTGACAACTCCTTGAGGCGCGCGGGAACAGTGCGCGCCGTAAACGACTTGAGCTCGGACAGCGAGCTACCCGTTGCCCGCCGTCCGCGAGCCCGCGCCTACGGTGGCCGGAAATCGGGATCGGAATCCCGGCGGCGGCGGCGGCGTGTACGCCGTTGCCTAATGCGGTCGGCCTCCTCCTTTGCAAGCAGTACTGCTTCGCAGGAGGAGGCGACCGCCTGCCACTCCTCCTCGCTCCGGAGCATGGCTTGAACCAAACCCCGGCGCGAGAGATCGCTGCCGCCGATCGCCCCCACAAGGACACGGCGATGCTCTTCCCAAGCGGCGATGCTCTTCCCATAATTTGATGTCATGGCTATACATATAATTGTAATGAATTAATGTTATTACACTTGATATTTCTTGTCCACAGGAGTAAACCCCGCCCACCTGTCTGGTAAAAAAATAGGCGTGTTTGTTGGTACATGTTTCTCCGAAGCTGAAAAGGCATCCTTTTATGATGCTGACTCTAGATCTGGCCTGGGAATTACTGGGTAAGAAATAATTGACTTTTTAATTAACATAATTGGACGAATTGCTTATCTCAAATAAGCAGGTACAATCTATACAGTTTATCAGTCTATTATGTTTAAAAAGAGGTTCTATAATCTGGCACCAAATAACTAGAAGCAGAGATTGGTTAAAGAAACGTCCAAATAATATAGAACTCCTGCAAAAGCAACTTCTAGAGAATTGCTTTTATTAACACTGTATTATATCTACATTCGATCTGTATATGCAATTACATTGCTTGTAATTCCTTATATTTTAGATGCTGTAAGTCTATGTTTGCGAACCGCATTTCCTACTGGTTAAATGCGAAGGGTCCTTCTATGGCGATTGACGAGTCGTGCTGCAGCTCATCCGCGGCGCTAGAGCAAGCCTACCTCGCTATGAGTAGAGGAGAATGCGAGGCAGCTGTTGTTGGAGGCTGCTACTTGTGTCTGCATCCACAGTCTTCTGTGCACTACGGAAGGTGAATACATATTTACAAATTAAACAGAAATGCGTGGAGTTACAATGCCATGACTTGACACACAAAAGGGGAAAAAACAATAGACATGTTTTTCAGGGGTGTCTAATGGAGTTATTTAGGATAAAGTTAAAACGTAACTGAACCTGAAGAAGTGGTTGATGAAAGGTTACTAAGGTTACTATAAAGAAAGAGACATCAAATTTTATGCCTAGTTTACACTTGGGCCTAGCCTCGGCCAATCTCCGTTTTGTAAGCGAGGTTACGCCGTTAACACAATGCCTACACAATGGCAATTGGCCGAGGCTGGGCCCACTTGTAAACTGCCCAAAAACTTAACTATCTCGCAATATTATAGCAAATATAACCGTGTTTTTTTATCTACAGGATCATTAGCCAGGCGATGGATGGTAAAACGAAGTCGTTTGATCAGAATGCTGATGGGTGTGTAAAATCGGAAGCCGTTAATGTTCTTTTCCTGCAGAAAGCTAAAGATGCACTAAGGTGAGTAGATGAAGCTGAATGCTATTTTTTTTTTCATTGAAAATCTGTCTAGGTCTCACTTGCACTATAGCCTGTTGTCTCTTTATGAACAAGAGTGTACAATAAGAGACGTTCATACAGAGATACCTTGAGTGTATACATTGAGTGTCTCTTTATGAACACGAGTGTACAATTAGAGACACTCGTGTTAATACTGAGATACTCGATGTATACACTCAGTGTATATTTCAAGTGTCTCTTTATGAACACGAGTGTGCAATTAGAGACACTCGTGTACACACACACACACACACACTTGGTGTATACACTGAGTGTACCGTATAAAGTGTCGTAGTCTAAACGTACCTTAAAAGATCTACTCAATCAATGGCTAGTTGATAGATAATATTGGCTTAATGTGATTTTCTAATGCAAAATACTTTTTGGAATGAAACACTAAAGAATAGACCGATGACTTGGTGAGGGTCGCGGGTATCAAATGGATGCGAGTCGGACAGTGGTGATATTCTCTAAGAAAACGCAGCGCTGCCTCAACGACGAACACCCAAATAGGATACATTGGATTGTCAACCTAATGTCCCTATACATTGGATTGTTAATTCAGTGTATCCTATTTGGAGGTTCGTCGTTGCGGCAACGTTGCGTTTTCTTAGAGAATAGCACCACAGGACCTGTCGTTGTGGTGATACTTGGGGGAGGACTATGTCCAACAGTGGACGTCTTTCAGCTGAAATGATGATGATGATGACTAAAAATTCATTTTCTATTTTTCATTTACAGGATCTACGCAGATTTATTGCTCGCGAAGACGGAGTATACTGGCCTTCTAACCGGAGAAACGGGTCCTTTGTATGGGTACTTCAGGAATTCTGAAAATACTGCTGACTTCTTGAACAGATTCTATGAGGAAGCGAGGGTTCCACCGCATGCTGTGGAATATATCGAAGCTTTTGGTTGCGGTATTAATTTCTTTACTATTAATTGCTAACGAAGTACTTACTATATTATTATTATAGCTGGCCTGTACTATCCCACGGTTCGTCTATGGCCTCCCTGAAGTACTTACTGGTGGTAAAAGTATCATATCAAGTCCGACGATTGAACCCAAGGCAAGGGAATCAGCAGTCACACAGTATACAGAAGAGGTAGTTTTAAATGTTAGGGTTGACTAACGGTTATTATACTAAAAGGAAGTGGTACCAATTGTTGTATATTTATTTACTAGATTTTGCTAGCTGCTTCACTCGCGTGAAAGTAGAATATATATAGCCTACGTGTAAAGTTATAAAGTAACATTCTACTTGTAAAAGAAATTTGAAAATCGGTCCAATAGTTCTTGAGTTTCTAGGGTTCCGTACCTCAAAAGGAAAAACCGGAACCCTTATAGGATCACTTTGTTGTCTTTCTGTCTGTCTGTCAAGACCCTTTTTTATTTCGAGAACGCGTGGAGGCATCGAGTTGAAATTAAAACCATATACTCAGGTCTGCGAGCCCTTGAAGCTGTGAAAAAATCAAACTTCTAAATTACCGTAAAACAAGATACGGCTGTTTATGTCGCAAAAAACGTATATTTCGACACGCAAAATTCATAGGACACTTCCCGTTGACTTAGAACCCTGAAATTTGGCATGAAGCAAGGTCTCATAACACAAGTATAGGAATAAATATGAACATTGTAAATATGTTATGTTTTTGATCCGAAAAAACTTCGAGATTTAATTAGGGAATTAAAATATTCACATAAGCTAGTTAGTACGGAACCCTTAGTGTGCGAGTCCGACTCGCACTTGCCCAGTTTTTTCATTAAGTATAATATTAGATTTATGCATCAGGGATATTAAAAAACATAATGATTTTTGGAGCACGCATGCCTAGAAGTAACTTAAAACCCTACATTATAGCTATCAGGAAACACAGAATCCGGCAGGGAATTCCACTCCTTTGTTATCCTTGTATTAATTTTTTTAAAGGTACTCCTGATGCTGACAAAGCAGAACTGGATGCTATTGAGAAGGTGTTCTGTAAAGGAAAGGAGGATACACTTTTAGTTGGCAGCGTTATCTCCAACATTGGTTACGGTGAAGCTGCGTCGGGCATAACTGCTATTGTGAAGGTAATCTAATCATTGGTACATAATTGGGTACTTGACTCATTTTTTTTTGTTGGTATCAAAAAGTAACTTTAATCCAAAATCACAAATAGAAAAAAGAATCGTTTAATATTTATCAAGTTAGAAACCTTTTAAAATATGTGACAGTACAGTACAAACAGTATAAAATATGTGACGTCACCAACATTAGGTTACGTGTGCTCAAAAAAGATAGCGCGGTAGATATTCCCACCACATTCCTACTCTTCCTCACTGCTTTACATAATAACCAATTTTGATGTTGTTTTCAGAAAAAGATTTCTTTTTGGTGTGATTTGTAGTGTAGTATAAAACGTATAAAACATTATACAAAAATAAGCACAGGCAAATATTCAATTATGTCATAACTACAAGTGCTTTATGTATGCTCTTTTATTTTAAGAAGCTCCAAAGATTTGAAATTCAAACAGCGAACTGAATTGTTTTTGATTAATCTTCCAATTCGAATTTTGAAATTATATTCTGTTACCTATTGATTTTATTACATTAGTTGGTTATTCAGTTGTTTCTACTTTTGAACAGGTGTTATTAGGCTATCATAGCGGTGTGATAGCTGCCAACCTGCACTGCAACACCCCGCGGCAGGACGTGGTGGCGCTGCGCGAGGGGCGCATGCGCGTCGTCACGGAGCACCAGCCCTTCCACCGTTCGTACGTTGCCGTCAACGGCATGTCCGTCACAGGCGTCAACTCGCATGTACTGCTGCATGGACACTACATACCTAAGGTATGTCTTTATGTAGCAATGAATATTAGAGCTCATACACACGAGCGGCCGACTGCAGCCGTCGACACGGGGCAGTGGCATCCGTCGATCCACTGACACTTGACACACACGACGACTGCCGCTGATCTTCATTTGTTGGAATGTCGACGGCTGGTCCTTACCTTTGACAAGATGTCGCTCGCGTGTTAGGTCTTAGATAGGTTTAAAGGCCAGAATTATTCTCTTCATCATCAGTTAAGTCAAAAAATTCTGTTCAACCTCTGCCGAATAGGTCTAGTCCACGTTTCATTTCCAGTCTTTGCAATTTTACATCCCTTGTGAAGGTAGGAAAAGCGACACTCAGCACTGGAAAGTGCTCTTGCATCGTAGTTGCGTTCACAAACATGTAGATTCATATATACAAGACGCCTAGACCCGTAATAACTTTGGGCTATCTGTAAGCCAGACAAATATTTGTTCCGTTTGGGAATCGGACTCGTGACACAGTTCATGATCTAGCCACTTAATCACTTAATATTAATACCAACCGTGCTGAACTTTTTTTTAAAAAAATAGTGTCAGACTCTTACTGAATAAAAACCTACCCCGTTCCTTCTTAGCCCTTTATATCAATGTTGATGTCCCAAGTTTATTACACACGACTTTCTCCCAAATTTAATCAAAACCTTTCTGGATTGGCAACAGTACAATTTTATCTGTTTTCATATCTAATAATTACAGCTTAGGGTCAATTTCTTACCGTAAAACATTTTATTTTTTCCCAGGATCTATCACGTTACACCAGTAGTATTGCGCATCTCGTGACTATATCTGCAAGACAAGACACTACTGTAACAAAAATATTTGAAAATTTGAAGTCACGCCCGATAGATGCCGAAGAGTTGGCTTTGCTACACAACATTCATCAAACGAGTATTCCAGGACATTTGGGCAGAGGATTTATCATTTTAGGTGAGCGTGAGAGGAATTCGCAAATAAAATAAACCATCACGATCAGGCCTGCCCATAAAACCGAAGTACTGAGCATTTATATCTCTAATTGCATTGTCAGTCATTTAATTTGATCAACGGCTATGTCTCATCAAAGGGTGGACCAGACGGTTGCATACCAGCGTTCCAACGAAGGTCACCTTGGTTGGAATTTGGTTTGTTGATATCCGTGGGTTTGTGTTGCGGCTACGTGGACGTAAACCACGCGCCAATACGTTCGCAAAGCTGTCACTGCGGATGGAAAAACGCGCTCGCCAACCAAGGGCGTTTAAGGTCATGGTTTATAACTGCTGTCTACACATATAGAAACAAGCAAGGTCACCTTGGCTGGGACGTTGATTTGCAACCGTCTGGTCAACCCTTCATCTACTACCATGCAGCCATTAAGTTAAACTAGCATGAGAGTTTTGAATGTTGATTCTTGTTCACCATTCACCATCACGTTTATTTCAGTCATCTGTTCTATGGTAGATTTCAACCCATCAGTATTGTAGTAGTATATTTTAGCATTTCGTCATTCTAGGCACAAATGAAGAACAGAACACAGTGAGTCTATGTGAGAAGGCTGAGTACTTCGACGACGCTCGTCGGCCACTGTGGTTCGTGTACAGCGGGATGGGCTCGCAGTGGGCTGGTATGGGCACGCAACTCATGCGCATACCCATCTTTGCTGCTGCAATAGAAAGGTAAATGAATTTTCAAACAGTTTTTAACTTATCGTCTCCAGATCCTTGGCAGGCTTGTATCTAGCAATAAAATTGTTTTCCAGGTGCCGAAAATCTTTGGAACCAAAAGGAATAGATATCGTGCATATAATAACATCGCCAGACAAGACTATTTTCGACAACATTCTTCACTCGTTTGTGGGAATAGCTGCAATTCAAATAGGACTTACTGATGTCCTTAAGGAACTGGGATTGGTACCAGATGGCATTATCGGTGAGAAAACAAATTCTATTATTACTTTCATCATTGCCACGATATTACATACTTCCATTCCTGGGTCTGCAGTCATCTTCAAGACTCAATACAATGAGTAGTCTTGATCTGTCTGCATCCAGTGGACCATTATTGTTTCTGAAAAGGGCTAGAGTAAATCTTTAGGTAACTCCTGGTTCATATTTGGTATTCTTATTCTTTCCTTGCATACTATACTAATTCTCTTCTACAGGTCACAGTGTAGGAGAGCTGGGATGTGCGTACGCCGACGGTTGCTTAACGGCTGAGGAGATGATCTTATCAGCCTACAGCCGAGGTCTGGTGTCGCTGCAGACTCCATTTATTCGAGGGTCTATGGCCGCCATTGGTCTAGGATATGAACAGGTGAGAGTGTGATCGAACATTGAACCCATTTGTTTGTGTTCATGAGGAAGTGGAACCTTATATTTCACCACCATTATGTAAGACTCCTTAATGTCCTGTTTTCGTTTATCGATCTCAACCATTGATATAATCAAAACTGCGGAAGATATATGACTCGCTTGTCTCGTGGACCTCTGAAATCACGATAGTTTGTCCTAATTTCACTTAGTCGCGTTACATCAGTCGCGACGATCACAAACATTCGCGGCTAACGCTATTTTCTTGCATGACAGCGCCGGCTCTTATCTCTGTCCTTGTATATCAGTGACTATAGGTAGTGTGAATGTGTGAGTTTCAAGTTCAGGTTTTCTGATATATAATAATAAGTATCTTAAAATATATCAATGGTCTCAACATTCAGAATTTCTCTTATAAACTTATAATTCATGAGTGGGTGTTTTATATCATCATCATCATCATCATCAGCCTTTTTTTAATGTTCCGACTGCTGGGACACAGGCCTCCTCTCTAAGAGAGGGAATGGGCCGTAATCCAACACGCGGGCCCAGTGCGGTTTGGTGAATGTCACATGTCTTCGAATTTTGGTTCTAAGACATGCCGGTTTCCTCCTGATGTTTTCCTTCATCGTTTTGAGAGCAGTGGTGATGAAATAAATTACACGAAGTAAAAGTAATGCGCCTGGCTGGGTTTGAACCCGCGACCTACAACTCGTAAGTCAGGGCCGTTACCACTCGGCCACCACTGCTCTCTGTTTTATTTATTTTATTTATATCTGTGTTTCTATCTGAATCTCTTATAAAAACAATAATAATATAAAACACGGGTTATTAACGTCGCACCTTTATTTACAGATTATAAACATGTGTCCTCCTGAAATCGAAGTGGCTTGTCACAATGGACCTGAATCTAGTACCATTTCGGGACCTGCTGATATCATGAAGGAGTTCGTTGCTGAGTTGACTGCTAAGGGCATTTTCGCTAAGGAAGTACCATGCTCCAACATCGCTTACCACTCGCGTTATATTGCTGATGCTGGTAAGCAATTGTCAATCTTATTGTTAGAAACCTAAGAACCATTGTTGTCTTTAAATTAATTCGAAAAATCTTTGAGAACAGGTCCCGGGTTGCTGAATTATTTAAGCGAAGTAATTAAGACCCCAAGACCTCGAAGCGAGCGATGGGTTTCGACTTCAGTACCGTTTGACAAATGGGAGACGCCCCTGGCTAAGTACTCTTCAGCTGAGTACCACACCAACAATCTTCTTGTAAGTACAAAATATAGTTGTTGTATACCACTTGCACTATACGCGGCATATAAGTTGAACTAAAATAGTAACCGATGTTCGAGACTTAAGGGCCGGTTGTAGTCACAGAGTATTTTGTATGAACTTTTTAAACGAGATAGACGAACCACGTCTCTGAGGCTTCCTAAGAAGCAATAGTATTTGCGTTTTATTTTTATGTGTGTAGCCTTGGAGTAGCCAAATTGTATCATTGAACAATTTTTCTAAAAATTATATTATTCTCTGGTAAGGCTGTAGGAATGACAAAATACCCATAATTACTCAATTTCCACATTGCTTTGGAATTGGTTATTATTATTCATATATTTATTTTGATATTACACCTAATGATACTTCCAATAATCTCAGAAACCGATTTCCTTTTAAAAGTCGGTATAAAAATGCACACAAAAAAGAAAATCGGTTTCTGAAATCAAAGTTATATTTTAATTATTTTTTCAATACCAGCTCTTATCACTAACGCTTTTTTGTTTTATTTATAAAAAGTATTTTACTTCTACCTTAGAACCCGGTGCTATTCGAAGAGACTTTGAAACATATACCGACCAACGCAGTATTGGTCGAGGTAGCTCCTCATGGACTACTGCAGGCAATTTTGAAGCGGTCTCTTCCTGGGACCTGCAGGAACATATCACTTACCAGGCGTGGACACGCTGACAACACATTCCTACTGCTTGAAGCAGTTGGCAAGTACGTGTTTTATTTATAATTTTTCATTGCATTGCATCAGCCTTATAATGTTCCCACTGCTGGGATTCAGGCCTCCTCTCTATTAGAGGGAATGGGCCGTAATCCACTACGCGGGCCCAGTGCGGATTGGTGGATGTTACATGTCTTAGAAATTTTTGGTTCTAGAACATGCCGGTTTCCTCACGATGTTTTCCTTCACCGTTTTAGAGCAGTGGTGATGAAATAAATTACACAAAGTAATGCGCCTGGCTGAACCCGCGACCTACAACTCGTAAGTCGGGGCCGTTATTTTGAAAAAAAAAAATCATCCAACAGTCGGAATCGCCACATCTATCGGTCAGCAAGGCCTTTTTTTGTAGTTAGGGGTAATTATTTACTATTTCGGTTTCCAGATTATTCATGGAGGGATACAACCCGAAAGTTCAAGTCCTCTACCCAAAGGTTCAGATGCCTGTATCTACTGAAACACCATTCCTTTCCCATTTGGTAGAGTGGGCTCATGGAGAGAAGTGGTAAGAAAAAAACGTACTTATCATTAAATATTTCATTCAATATTTGAATACCTACCGTAATTAGAGACACAATAGAAAGACAATAGGTGTGCGGACACCGGTGTCCTCTCAGTTCTTAACAGTTTAAATAAAAATAACAATGCTTACAGATTTTATGGTAGGTATGTCTTCTAAGATGAGACTTTCGTAAAGGTTTCAAATATATAACTTGACTCGATATTTTGTGGTGGGGGTAGCTAACACCACCCATAATTCTGTGATGGGAGCTTTCCCCACCACGAAATTTCGAGTCAGGTTGCCTTCTGTACCACAGGTTTTTTTTTTAATAAGTATAAACTAGTGCTTAACTGCGATTCCACCTGATGGTGAGCAGTGATGCAATCGTTGATGGTGAGGTGTACTAGTTTATTAAGAGCCTATCCACTCTAGATCTAGCCTTGAAGACACCTAGGCAGGCAGGGTCGAAGCCTACTGGGGCCAAGGGTTTGCTTTTGAAAGGAAAGCTCGGCCCTGGTATCTAAGGCAACGAAGGAACGGGGTGGGTTTTTAGTCAGTAAGAGTCTGACACTATCTCCCGCTCCGCCCAAGGGCGGGAGATGTCATTTGATGATTTTACCCACCACAAAAAAAGACACCTACAAACTTCAAAGTTATAAAGCTACATTTTTCTGTTTTTGCAGGGCTTTACCTCTCTACCATACCGCTAGCAGGAGGAAGGGTGCAGCTTGCACATATACCATATCTTTGCACGATAAGGAACATGCATATCTGAAAGGACACGTCATTAGAGGTACCTCCTTAGCACAATATCCTTTCTTTAACATTATTCGGTTTCGAATAAGCGATGGTAGGGTGTTTTAAAAAACACCTTTGACATTATTGATAATAAAATTATTCGGTTGGTCTCTTACTTAGTAAATTATCATTTTTCACACCTCAAAAAGGCAAAATGTTAACTAATTTTAAAATAGCTGCTGCCAACGACTACGAAAACTTAAAATATGACAATTATGACGAAGACTGTATTATCTATAATACATATATATTATAGATAAATTACAACCAGACAGAACAAATGATCGTGCTTGTCACACAAACATTTTTCCTAGGTGGGAATCGAACCCACGACCTTCGGCATAGCGGTCAGGGCGACTAACAAGTAGACCAACAGGCCGGTCAAAAATATTAGTAGAATTGTAGTCATATTTCAGTAAAAGAAAATATTTGATTTGATCTTTAAAATAAATTTGAATTGACTTTTAACGGTATTTTTTTTACAGAACAAATAGTATTTCCTTTCGCGGCTACGCTAGTGGCTGTTTGGGATACTCTGGCAATGTCTATGGGTGTTCCCAAGAAGCAATTGTCGGTGGAGTTCCGCGACGTGCATTTGTACTCACAACCTGTAATGCACACACAAAGTCAACTGAAACTCAGAGCTGCACTCCAAAGAGGGACTGGATATTTTGAGGTATATATAGACAGTGGTTACTTCCTTTACTAAGGTATTTTAATATGAAAGAGACAATTGATACAGCAGTCTGTACTAAAATTTCCATGTATGCTTTAGTTTTTTTTTATGTTAGGTAAAATCATCTAATGACAAATCCCGCCCTTGGGTGGAGCGGGAAGTAGTGTCAGACTCTTACTGACTAAAAACCTACCCCGTTCCATTCTTTGCCTTGGTCCCAGGGCCCCGGGTGCCATTTTCACATACCCTTTGACCCCAGTAGGTTTCGGCCCTGTTGGGCCCTTACAGTTTGCTGACAACTCCTGGCATTGCTTTGCTTTGCATCAGCCTTATAATGTTCCCACTGCTGGGACTCAGGCCTCCTCTCTAGGAGAGGGAATGCTTTGGTTATCTAATCATAAATGAAATCCTCATCAACCTTTAACTGCCCGTATTAGATATATCTGACAAACAATCTGGCGTTTATTCCGCCAGGGTCGCACATCCTCGACCAAATACTCTCCATCTCGTTAGCTCTTCTGTCACCCATGGAGATTGAAGAGCTAAACGAAAAGGAGTGCCCAGACGCAAACATATGACCTTGGCAAACCAATTCGACGCAAGCGGTTGAAGTGTGAATATGGTTTTGCTTTTAGTTAATTAAATTTAGGTCATTTAATATTGTTAATAAGTATAAGTAATGATTGTATTCTATTCTAAATGGTTGGAAAATATTATAGGCCTGTTCTAGATTGCAGTTTTATTTGTAGGATAGTAATTCATTTGTGATGCCTTTGATATTATAAAGTTTATAAAGGTAATATCTTCATGACCTTTCTAGAATGAAAGCAAGACTTGATCAAGTTTGTTCAAATAACACTTTGTATTTTGTTTCACAGGTGTATTATGATGATAAAATAAAAGTAGCAACTGGCACGATTACTGTTTTAAAACCGGACTGTAAAAAAGACGGAATACAACTCAAAGAATCTCAAGACATGACCCTCACTACTGAAGATGTTTATGATCTATTGCGTGAACGAGACTATTGGTACAGGTAAGGAATATTCAGTTTTATAAAGAGTGGTAGGAGCCAAATGCCAATGATAGGTGCACAATTTATATCGCACAGAAGACAAAGGAAACGTATATATACACAGGAAAGTGACATAAAAGAAAGATTTCAAGTAGTATCAAAGAAAGAGCTACCTACGAATAATAGCGATTGTGAGATATTAGGTGTTGGATTCACATGTTTTATTCTGAGCAGCTCTTGTTGTTAAATTAAGTTTATTTGGTAAATTTTTCAACACATTATTTTCAATTTATCTAGTCAATTTATTTAGAAAATAATATTAAAATCAGGTTCTATAGATTCAATCAGATTTCTACAGGAGAATAAATGTTACCGATATAACCCGAAGAATCGCCAAACTTTAGTGACAGTAGGCAAGGCATTATTGCTTGCAGAACAGATAGATGGTCGATGAAAGATCAAATCGATCGAAAGGTTCTGGAGTGACGACCACGTACCGGGAGACGCAGCGTTGGTTTCCTACAAGGTGGACCGATGAACTGCTGAGGGTCACGGGAATCCGATGGATGCGAGACGCACAGGACCGGTCATTATGGCGATACTTGGGAAAGGCTTATGTCCAATAGTGGACGTCATTCGGCTGAAATGATGATGATGATGATTGATTCAATTTTTTTTAAACTTATTTTTTAAATATTTATTTTGTAAGTTTAATATTGACGATGCTGACGCTTAAGTATATTGTGTTTTCGTATTATATGTACATGTATGTATACACACACACGTATTGTATGTGTGTGTATGTAGATAGAACAGAATAGAATAGAATAAAACTATATTGTAAACCAAAGAAGTAGTAGTAGTAGATATAATATTCAATTCAATACAATTCAGAAATTTGTCTTCACAGTGGTGAGTTCCGTAGCATCGAAGCTGCAAGCTCTTCTTTGAATGAAGCTTCTCTCGTCTGGCTTGATAACTGGGTCACGTTCATCGATGGCTTACTGCAGCTGAACATGCTGCGACAACCTCATGATGGAGTCACCCTGCCGACACACATCAGGAGAATTGCTGTAGATGTAGAGAAGCATCTCAAGTTGCAGACGGTTTCAGACGGCAAAGTTTTTTATAAAGCTGAGTTACTGGACGAATATGAGTTCGTAAGGTAAAATAAAACACATTCATTTTAACTGTGTTACCTGGTATGCTCATATCCATTTATTTAATCACTATTTCACTTTATGGTAAAGGATTTCGTGTCAACATGATCGATATAGTTGATGATGAAACAGTAAATTGTGAGCAAACTGCTCATTCGGTTTGATTAAATTCACTTTTTTTTTCATATCCAGATGTGGAGGACTGATGATGGAAAATATAAGATACCGCAATTTGCCAGCTATTAATAAAAAGAACATGGCGTTACAAACGCTGAAGTTTGTTTCTAATTTCCAAGTAGATCAACAAGTAAGTGAATTAAAATATTCAACAACAATTTTACTTTTAAAACGAAATGGTTAATTACTTAGATTTTGAATAAAGATGATTACATAACTGCTGAGATACAGTTAATAGTTACGGTTATATATTTATGTTCCTGCGACTTCATTTGCGAGAATTAACATATTACGGTGATATCAAATAAGTAGAGACAATGATAGTATATGTGAAAATGGTAATTTTTATTATAAATATTTTGATAATAGATTTAATAAACGTCTTTTTGTTTACCAGGTTTCAACTTCACTACAAGTATTCTTGCAAATGGTTGCTGAAAACGTTAACAAAGACTCATTCGCGGTGGTTGGTATCAAAAACCATCAAACGGAGGGATCTGTCTTTGAAGAAATGAAGAAAATTGGATCTAGCGTTTATGGAGTCAACATTAGTTATGAAGAGTTCAGTCTGGGAGACTTGTCCACCTCAAAGAATAGTGCCAGTGCAATTAAGAAGGCAGATCTTGCTATCGTCCGTAATTTGTCAACTGATGAAAATGTAAGACTTAATATAATTATATTTTTCTATAGTACGTTTTAATTAATTTGGCAAGGAAATTATACATAATTCTAAAATCTACAGATGTGTCAAATGCTGCACTTCGTGCTTCAACGAGACGCCTTCATAGTGAGCGAAGAAGATAATTTGTACGGAGGACGTGTTCGGCCGATGTCTCTGTATCGTCAACTGTCGGCACATAGCAACGAACGCACTCGCTTGGACCTGGTGCGCTGGCGGCCTAACCAGGTGCCTGTACCCACTACGGCCATAACTGTACGCGCGCATCTTGATTTTACCCTCCTCAGTGCCGCTCGCTCCAATCTCTCTCCCCGCCATCGCCTTCTTATCATCGCTCCCCACCCAGCTCCATCTGCTCTCAAACAACTGGTACAAAGTTGGAGAAGAGAAGAACAAAGAAACAATATTTACCTTGTAACTATCAATAATGAAGAAGGGAATAATTTCTTCTTAGACGACCTACCGGATATAGATTTGGCGTTCACTGTTTTCGATCATGTAAGTGTTTACAAAGTGAATATATCAATTAGTCAAATTAGAAACTCGAATTTTAAACAATGACATTATTTTCAGGGTAAATGGGGAGGAGAATATTATGTCCCAGTACAGGAAAGTGCAAAAGTGAGCAGTGATGTGATGCTACAAAGCGCACAAATCGGGGACTTAAATTCTTTGGAGTGGGTTGGTGCTTCTGAGACCAGTGACTCTGGAATACCAGTGAAGGTATAAGTTTATTATATAGTAGCTTCTGCTAGTGCCTTTACCTGCGTGATAATAGAAAATGTATACCTACATATGTCATTTAGAAGTAGCATTCTACTGATGAAAGATTTTTTTAAATTGATCCAGCAAATTTTGAATTTATTCCTCTTTATAATATTATTATAGATAATAATGAAGATAATGATCTCCATTTCATTATGGATCTTGGAGTAGACACCAAGGATAGTCTGACCCTACTTGGTTAGATAAGATTTAGATAAAGTTATAAGTATTGAAAAATATTTGGATCTATTGAACCATAATTTTGTATTTTAGGTCCATTATACTGGATTATCAAACACTGATATAAAGAAAGCAATTGGAAAACTAACAGAAACTCGTTACGGAGGAAACAACTATGGCATGGATTTCAGTGGAATAACGGAGAGGTAGTACAATATATGAACAGCCGATTCAGTCTGATTTGTCTGTGAATATCACGTTTAATTATGATCGATATAAATACCTCTATGTATATGATACGATATGCAGGACTATTATTGCATTGGCAAAGTCTAACTTCTTCAGCCTGACCTAGTAGTGATAGGTCGAATAGAGCATTGTTTAACGATCTTTGTATTGATGTTTGTAACCTTGCATGACAAAAATCACGTGAAAGTTGGGAAAGATAAGCTAATCTAATACAGGGTTGTTGCGTTACAGTGGGCAGCGCGTGATGGGCCTAGTGCGCTCTGGCGCGGCAAGCAGCGTGGTGCGCGCGCAGCCAGAGCTGCTGTGGCCCGTACCGGCGCACTGGAGCCTCGAGGATGCCGCCACCGTGCCGTTCGCCTACGCACATGCACTCTACTGTCTCGTGAGTAACACACACACACATGCAGACTTCTAGGGTCTACTCGATTAAAAATATCGAGTTTCTTTTGCTTTGGATATTTTAAACGAACGTTCTTATTATAAACCAGCGTCATCATAACGCTGTGCAAAGGGCTGTGTGGACTATTACTTAATCAGCGACGATATCTGGCTATGCCAGGACTCCAAATTTAATTAAATACTCAACTGGCATGACCAATAATTTTTCTTAGAACGATAAAACTCACATTCAATTCTTATTCGTTTCAGGGAATCAAATCAACCTTACTCTATGACTCGAAGCTGACACCTAATTTCTCTGTGCTTGTCCATGGAGGCGCTGGAGCTTTAGGCCAAGCTTTGTTATCTATACTCCTTGCTCATGGCTGTGAAGTGTTCACAACCGTTAGTGATATGCGGAAGAAACGTTTCTTGCTAAAACTATTTCCTGACTTGAAAGGTATATTAAATTGGAAAATATACAATTGGATTCTTCACTCTTTTTACTACTGATCCATCATATTGTTTATTATGTATTTTTATTTTTTTCCAGCTGATCATATCGGCAACTCCCGTGATCAAAGTTTCGTCGACATGGTTCTTAATGCTAGGAAAGGAGAGGGTTGTACAGCTGTTGTAAGTTCACTTAAAGGAAACAATAAAAAAGTATGTAGCTTGTTTTATTTATTTAATAAGTTGCCATTTAAGATGTTATTGATACTAACTACACTAAAATGTTTCTTTATTTTAGAGTGCACCAAACTGTGTTGGTTACCTGGGAGCAGTTTTAGATGTTTCTCAGCTACACAATCACGATGAAGATTTCAGCTATGGGATGTATAATATGACTAGAGAAAGATCTTATATCACTATCGATTTTTCAACGATATTTGACAATCCCAAGGAAATGAAAGTAAGCCAATCATCAATATTACATACAAATATACTAATTTGGAAACGGTTTCGAGATAGTGTTGTCCAGATATAAGGTACTTCACAGTGACTGATTTTCTATGTAATAAGAAATTTCATTTGCACAAAGTACGGATTGGGTACTTTAAGATTTAGAATTATGTTATAGATCACGAGTCTGTTATCTAATTGGAGTCTTTTGTTGTCTCTACAGGACTTGCAGATGATGGTGAGCGAGGGTATCAGTCGCGGATACGTGCGTCCACTGTCGCGCGTATCGTACGCACCACACGACGTCTCGCGTGCCTTCCGAATACTCGCGGCTAGCAGGCACCGGGGAAGAGTGCTGCTGAAGATGGACGCACATATCACGCAAGCGCAACCCAGGTGAAGAAAAATCCTGTTTGCTATTTCGCAATTTTGTAGAACCGAAATGTTAGCTTAAGCACACACTGGCATGCAGCTTATAACTGACGTAAAGTGCATTTGCAGTATATTTCTTATTTTGTCACTTATAATGCATTTAAATTATTTTTGTTTTTCTTACAGAATCTCTTGCAATCCAAACCAATGCCAACTTATAGTCATGAATGATGAAAGTGTGGGGCTCCAGCTTATTGATAAACTAGTAGCTCGAGGTGCAAGGAAACTACATATACATAGTAAAGCTCATACAAATGCGAAGTTTCAATTTAAGTTAAGGTATCCAAATGGCTTTTATTAATATTGTAAATATTACAAATGACCATGATAATGACAATTTATATCCTAAACAAATTCTAATAATATTATAACTTATCGATTATTCAGGAATTGGCAGAAGATCGGCGTGCAAGTCCAGACGTCTTCTCAGGATTTAAAAAAAGAAAATGATATAGTCGAACTTCTTAAGCAAGCTACTAAATTGGGCTCGATTGGAGGCATATTCTCCGTTATAAATGATGGCCAAATGGATCAAGAAATTTTGTTTGCTAATTTGGATATAGTTTCGAGACAATTTTGTCCAGATATAAGGTACTTCACAGTGTAATTTATATAATTTTTGAAACTTACATACTTACATACTTAATTTACAGTAATCATTATTTTTCCGTTTCCAGATACTTTGCAGTGATTAGCGTTGGTGAAACAATGCTCGGCAAGCCAACGTGCCTCTCTCGTGTTCAAAATAAATTACCAGCAAAACTGATAGCACTACCTCAACAAAATAATGTAAGCATTAAAACTTTGAAAGTATGTTTGTTAGTTTTGATAATAATATTTTATAACTACGTGACGTAAAGCCGCAATACTGTAAGGGTACGACGGTACATGTGAATATATGATAAGCTAAAGGAACCTACTAAGACCTACAAGCCTAACAGCCCTACGACCCTAAGCCCTATAAGCCCTACAGCCCTACCCTATCATATACCTAGTATGTGATAAATAAATATATGAATAAGTTCAGGATGTCTGCACCATGTGACCTATATAGACAGATTTTAGTTGTTTGAGAAAGCTCAATAGAAATGGCCCAAAAATCGGCCCTTGTGGAATTAAGTAATTAAAATGACTACTACACAGTATTAATCTAGTTTATTTCATACCTATTCTGATCATAAGAGATTGTACTGAACTGCTGTAATCAGAGCTTGTGACGTTGGATGTACCTAGAAATAATCTTGGCTGAATTTACTTTAAAGCGTGTCGAGGTTAACCTATTCAAACAGTGATCTACACAAAGCAGATCACTAAATATTTAAATTTGTACAATGAATATACTTAATTTTACTTATAATTTAGGTCCTCATTTATTGAAGTGCTAACAAAAATAACTACGTGAATTGATAACTAAAATAATTTCCATTCAGGAGTCGAGTGCTGGTGATGCAGTGGACATGGTGGAACATGCACTTTGTGGTGCGAACACTTTGGTGGTTGCACAGAGAACACATAGACAACAGCCCGATCTGCTGGAAAATCTTTCTGAAATAGCTGGTTAGTAAAGGAAAAAAAAAACAATTTAAAAGCCAGCAAATTTCAAAAATACCGATTGACAGTTCTTTCTGACAGATTGAAAAAGAGGGATGAGGTCAAAGAAATCGATTTTTATAATTTCCGATTAATAAGTTAAATTATTCGGTTATTTTTAACGATTATTCGTAAACAAGAGCATATGAAGATTGGCAACACTACGGTAAAGGACCTTACTGCGAGACTCAAGTTATTGTAATCTCCAGTATTCTCTTTGGCGTGACTTTACGAAGTCTAGAAAAAAGCTATTTAAACCGCTCTACTGATAAATAATCATATTGATTATATCCCAGATACGTAGCTATATTTTATAGAGTAACATACAATAGAATGCAGTATATACAAAATAATATACCAGTTATTTTGCTTTTTTTGCAAGATTTTAATAGAAATCGGTTGATTAAAAATTGTTAGTCTAGTGATAAAATAAAAATTGATTCATAATTCAATGGTTTAAAAAAAAAGGTAATAGAAATAGTGTGAGTTACGCCTATAAAGTTATTTCGGCTTGAAAAATGTGAAACGTCAAACGGTAGATATTAATTAGGTTTGCTGGCCTTCTACTTACTTATCAAAAATAAATAAAAAACATACCTAATCCCTTTCGTAGAACCGATTTACTTGTTGTCTAAGTGCTCGATTACAGAGACGCGGCGCGTTGCGCGGCGCGTCGGGCGGTCCGTCGTACATTGCCATATGTTTGTGTTTGCGCGAGCGATGACGCTGCTGCAATGTACGACAAAAACTCCTAACGCGCCGCGCAACGCGCCGCGTCTCCGTAAACACGGCCTAAGTCATGTACTTGGGGTCATTCAAAACAATAATGGTAGCTGGTTAAAACTCAGATTTTGTTTTCAGATATATGCTTAACAAAGAAATTGCCAAAAACCGCTACTTTAGAAGAACTTGGTATTCAAGATGATAAACTTCTATTGGTTGCTAGTTACTTGAAAATGCACTATAACGTCGAGTTCACTGAACAAGAGATACCACAACTAACTGTTGAAACGTAAGTTCGTTTACGACATTAAATGTTTCTCATGTCCATCCCAATGTTTTGGAACTAATGGCTGTTTTTGTTTATAGAATAATGAGTTTGGCTAAAACCGAAAACCTCATTGAGGGTGCTAAAGGCTTAGCGACGTTCATATCATACGTGGACACAGACGAACTGTTGGCGACTTCAGATCTAGTATGCATGCCTACCATCATTAGTGGCGATGTTTTGGTAAATATTACGTTTTGCATATTATGAATTTTATGAGTCGCTTGAAAATTATGTATGGTTATCTTCTTCTATACAACTTTTCATACTACAAGCCATATTATAATCTTATTATTTTACACAGTCTTTCATCATGTTCTAATTCTTTTTAAAATATTGCAGCGTGAAGATGAGTTTGACGCAAGTCTGACTTATCTGTGCATAATGCCGGGTATGGAGGGTCACCATGAGAGGTTCCGCGTACTGTGCGAGCGCCTCAAGTTGCCAGCGCTGGTGCTGCAGCCGGGACTCGATCGTCCTGCAGAGACTGTGCACGAGACTGCTCAGAGATACGTAGATGTATGAGCTCATAAATTAAAAATAACTAATTTAAATTTATTATTGTATCAACTAAAAATAAACATATTTTTTCATATTTTAAGGTGCTCTTGAACAAAACCGGATTGAAAAACACTTTCTACTTACTGGGTTATGAAACTGGCGTTCTGGAAGCGTTAGAAATGGCAGCAATACTCGAGGATCATGGTGAGCAATCTTAGTCTATCTATTTACCTCACAACAAGTAAAAACTTAGGGATAAATGGATTTGGTCTCCTGATGCTAATGGACTGATGATCTTGGTATAAATATACAGTTGTATGTTTTTGTCGAGCTCTGAGAGTCTTATCATGATTTTAATATTAAATTAAACGCTGTGCGAAATTCACGAGAGCGTACTGCCGACAAACTGCTATGCAGTTTGGCTGATATTATATTAAGACTTGCTATGTAACACAATGTGATTAAATAAAAAATATTTACAAAACCTATGACGTTAATTTAACAATTTCAGGTTTGACCGGTACTGTTTACTGCCTTGGATGTGGACCAAATGAAGTTCAAACTATGATTGAAGAAAATATCGCAGAATACAAGACAAAAGAGGACCTGGAAAATGGAGTGATCAGGCATATGTTTAAGTTGATGGTGGGCGAGGACGTTGTGGATCTGGAAGGAGCGCTTAAAGGCATTACTTCGTGGCCGCAGAAAGTGGACGTATGTGTGCGGACCTTGTTGGGTCGTGTGCCGCACTCAGCGCAGTACTCTCGTTCGCTAATAGAAGCTGCTTTGGCTCGTATCGAGCGCGCGCGTAACTACGTGCCGCCGGCGCGCACACTGCGCTCTCAGCTGGTGGTGCTGCGCGCCGCGTCTACACATGCGACGTCACCGGATGAAGCACTGCAGCAATACTCGCAGCGGCCAGTCGCCGTACACCAGCTCGCAGGACCACTGGCACACACAACTAGTGACATAAGCTGCTCATCTCTCATTAACGAGTATTTAGATCCAGCCATTTTAGAGTCATTCAAGGAAAAAAATATTTGCGAATCATATCTTCTCAACCCATACTCTTTTATGATTGCTAATGAAGAATAAAAAATATTTGAGTGTTAGTTTTTTAAATTAAATTAAATAAATTATGCCTTATTTAAACTTTGTTTTTTATTATCTATTGTTAAGAAAATAAAAAAGTATACAGACTATAGATTGTAATTTTATGAGGATGGTGATGCAAGCTAATCGTCCCAAACTTCTTGAAATCACTATGGAAATCACTATAATCTATACATATATTAAAACTGTAGAAAAGTGGTTTCTGTACATGAAAAAAAAAAGTCCAAAAAAAAAATAGCTAGGGCAAAGAGTATAATAATAATATACTTTTATACCAAGTGTATAAAAGTTATCTACATTGCTTTCGCACATTTTACGTGACGCCTGAACAAATAAACAGACAAACAGACAAAAAAATTCGAAAATAGTCCGGACCTATTTGGCACAACCATGAGACACACAATGTTAGTTTTATCCTTTTTTCTACATGTTGTTTCCACATTGTGTGTTTATATGTGTCAAATAAAATATTTTTCTTTCTTTCTTAATCAACCCATTCGGTTTTACTGATATCTCTTTAAAGTGCGAGTGGCATACTACGCGCCGTCGACGACTCGAGCTCGGTCCGGACGGTTACCTGACAGCTAGCCATTACTCGTCGTATGCAAGCCTACGCCTATGCTATGTGGTTGGGAAACGGGGTCGGGGTTTCGGCGGCTGGGGCGTGAGGACGACCGTCGAACGTTCTGCCACGCGTGCGGCCGATTCTTTTTAAGCATTACTGAAGAGGTAATAGCTGGTTATTCCCCCTCTCTTTAGACCATGGCTTGAACCCTGGACTGGTGGACCCTGGCCACCGCCGATTACCTTCACGAGGACACGGCGGTGTTCCGTCCAAGCGGGCGGCACAGCTTGTATGCTCGACCTTGTCCTCTGGGTGGTCAATGGTGACACCCTGGATTACCTGCGTTAAGCGGAAGGTGAGGACACCGTGACGTACTCTAATACTCTTGGCTTTTTTGCCACGAAGTTGTGCGGTGAGCGCAAATGCTTTACTTTCGTCTTATTTCGTTTAAGAGTGCAATTATCGTGCGCTCACTGGGTGATATTATCGAAGTCTGTCTGCAGCACAGTGCTGGCCTCTTGTATATTTTAAAAGGAGTACATAACGCACATGTCACCTGCGTGCACACCCGACATTTCTCGACCTCAGCACTGATACTATTGCCATGCATGACGTAGCTAACTGGACCATAAATTGAACCAGTCGGAACACCAAGCTGCACAGCTGTTTCTTTACCAGCAATACCAGAAACGCAGGTATGATTCTGCCACTTAGATGAGTATGAAACCACATATTTGCGGGGCCCCTGACCCTGATGGGGCGCAATCTTAAACAGCACCAGGACCTTATGGCCTCACTAGAGACCACTATCTTTGTCTTCTAGGAACTGCGAGAGTACTGTGAAGTTATAAAAAAAACCGGGCAAGTGCGAGACGGACTCGCACACTGAGAGTTCCAATGTTCGATGGAAGATTGCATGGTAATGTACATCATATATTTTTTTAATTTATCATTCTCTTATTTTAGAAGTTACAGGGGGGGAGGACACATTTCACCACTTTGGAAATGTCTCCCGCGCAAACTATTCAGTTTAGAAAAAAAATATGTCAGAAACCTCAATATCATTTTTAAAGACCTATCCATAGATACCCCACGCGTATGGGTTTGATGAAAAAAAAAAATGAGTTTCAGTTCTAAGTAATGCGAACCCCAAAATTTATTGTTTTTTTTGTGTGAAAATTTTAATGCAGTTCACAGAATACATCTACTTACCAAGTTTCAACAGTATAGTTCTTATAGTTTCGGAAAAAAGTGGCTGTGACATACGGACGGACAGACAGACATGACGAATCTATAAGGGTTCCGTTTTTTTTGCCATTTGGCTACGGAACCCTAATAAGTGAAATTAATTATTTGAATAGTTTTTGGTTTGTAAAGTTGTACGCTTACAAGCATCTGTTTTTTCTTGTTAATAATCTATAATAAGATTAACTTTTTAGCTTCGGTTCGAAGATTCTGTAAAATTTGCATATTTTTTTATCTATTTACTTCAATATTACTCGTGGTTGCTAATGCTTTCTACTCCTTCGGTTCTGTAGGGTGATATTGAATGAAATTGTTCGTTATTTTACTCAAAAACTTTATAAATATTTTTTTTTAATACCCATTCTTCATCAGGTTCGCTAGATAAATCTCGGAGAGTTTTTTTGATATTTGTATCACCATTTGACTTTCTGAACGATACAAATGTCTTATCACCATGTCTTAATGCATCGTACAGATTCATTTTCAAGTGGTTTTCTTCATCGCTGTAGCTCGAGGCTTCTCTTACTTTATTAAGCTTTTTATTTTTTTCTTTAGAATTTTGATAATATTGAGTGTGGTTGTAAATGTCTTCTCCAGATAGAACATTAAATCTTCTGTTGCTATTGAAGTTTTTACTCTTTTGCCTGTTTCTTAAGAAACTATTTGTTGACTGCTTTAAGTATTGTGGATTATCTTGATCTTTATCAGGATATTGTGAAATACTTCGTGCAGATGTTATTGTGCTTTTGTAATTTTTTCTTTGCCTGGGTTTTGGTTCAATTGGTAGTTGTTTGCGTTTTTGTTTATCAAGTAGTTTTTTATGTGTTTCTGTAAATTGTACATTGCGTATGTTTTCCTGTTGATGGGTCTTAAGATTTTCTACATAATATGCACTATTGTCATTAGAGTTTTCTTTGATTTCGTCATTTTGTAGTTTTTCGTTACTTTCCGTTTGACCTCTTTGGGCTATTTGCTTGTTATTTTTGTTACTTTCCGTTTGACCTCTTTGGGTTATTTGCTTGTGCTTTTCGTTACTTTCCGTTTGACCTCTTTGGGTTATTGGCTTGCGCTTTTCGTTACTTTCCGTTTGATCTCTTTGGGTTATTGGCTTGCGCTTTTCGTTACTTTCCGTTTGATCTCTTTGGGTTATTTGCTTGTGGTTTTCATTACTTTCCGTTTGACCTCTTTGGGTTATTTGCTTGTGCTTTTCATTACTTTCCGTTTGATCTCTTTGGGTTATTGGCTTGCGCTTTTCGTTACTTTCCGTTTGATCTCTTTGGGTTATTTGCTTGTGGTTTTCGTTACTTTCCGTTTGACCTCTTTGGGTTATTTGCTTGCGCTTTTCGTTACTTTCCGTTTGATCTCTTTGGGTTATTTGCTTGTGGTTTTCATTACTTTCCGTTTGACCTCTTTGGGTTATTTGCTTGCGTTTTTCATTACTTTCCGTTTGACCTCTTGGGGTTATTTGCTTGTGCTCGTGAAGATGCCCATGTTTGTGATGTTTATCATCACTTTTATGATATTTGTGATGACGCTTCTGCTTATGAGAAAAATGGTGATGTTTCTTTTTCTTGTCATGTTTATATTGTCGTTTTAGTTTTTTAAATAATTTACGGTGTTTTAATAGAAAATGTTTAACAATTTTTTTGTAGTTCAGACTTCGTCTCTTTGGTATATAAGCTTGGTAATGATCTGAAAATATGAAAATTAAAAACACGTTAGATAGTAGATAACTTGAGTGTTTGTAATAACATTACGCGAAACTTTGTATATGAGTGCGTATGCGCGTAAATGTAGAAAATGATTCCAAGGGGACATACTGCCGAGATATAAAGTGTCCTATGTAACGGATGTAATCTACGTGTGTGCTGAACATCCAACATTCGAGTGTGAAGAAGTTCATCATTTATCATTTATTTAAAATATAAACTTATTTACTTATAAACTTTCGCATTTATTACATCAGTATAATCATGAAAGATTGGATCGTATAATTTATATTTTTTTAATTTTTGTATTCTATGATCACAGTGCTGCCATCAGTCTAAGCACAGTTACTTTTTGTAAGTAGCTTTGGTTGAGGTTTGATATACAGTTCTACTGCTGTTGTCTTTTCTTTTTGTTACTATAGTGTCATTTATGACGCGATTTGGGAACTAAAATTCAAAATCCTACTTCACGGTATTACAGTTCTCCACACGATTAGAACACATACTAGCTACAGTCCAAAATCAACTACTGGGCAACAGATGCGCGGGAGCAGACAACCCCCGTCTTGCAAATAACAATATTTGCATGTTTACTTCACCTAGTCTTTACGGAGAGCCCGAAGGACACGGTGAAGCACACTGTAGAGGTGTGCCCGCCTAGGCAGAGCATCGCCGTGTCCTTGTGGGGCGATCGGCCGTAGCGATCTCTCTCGCCGGGCCTTGGTTCGGCCATTAGCCGGAATTAGGAGAAATGGCAGGCGGTCGCTTCCTTCTGCGAAGCAGTAATGCTAGCAAAAGGAGGAGGCCAACCGCATCTGGCAAAGGCAACAGGGCGCACGCCCCAGCCACCGCCAGGATTCCGATCCCGATTTCCGGCCACCGTAGGCGCGGGCTTGCGGACGGCGAGCAATGGGTAGCTCGCTCTCCGATCGTCCGGTAACCGACCGGACCGAGCACAAGTCGTCGACGGCGTGTACTGTTCCCACGCGCCTCAAGGAGCTATCAGCGATACGTAGAGGCCCAGCCTGCTAACTGCAGGCAGGCTCTGAAAGGAAGGCTCGGCTCCGGCACGATAGGCGACGGGAAGAAACGGGGTAGGTTTTTAGTGACTAAGAGTCTGACACTATTTCCCACACCGTCCAAGGGCGGGATTTGTCATTGGATGATTTTACCTACCATAAAAAACCCACAGTAGTCTTTACGCCTTATTACACTAATATTGGATGGAATAATATCAATTCTACATAATTATATTCGTAATATTCGATCACCCACTCTACGTTGACATCGCTGTAACTCTACGTTGACGTCGTGGTGGGGTTTGCGCGCTTCAATAAACCCTAAGTCTGAGTAGAGCAAACGTGCTCAGGAGAAGAATGTATAATCCAGTAAGGTCTTGACCGTACTTTTTGGATTGTCCTGATAGCCGTGGTACTCCACGGCTATCAGGACACTCCAACCAACCAACTCTTCACTCCACGAGCACCTCAGGATATGTTGCTCTTGTTTGTTGTTGACTCCAAAAACCATAGCCCTATTGTCTTCGTTTTGTATATGTTGCAATAGTTTTTAACCAACCAATGGTTATCCTTGGTTATCGACACAAATTCCAGCGTTATGACGTCATACTTGGTGACAATGATGGAGTTTGTTTCTAGGCCATCAAATCAAATCGAACATTTCTAGACTGACCTGTTGGTCTAGTGGTTAGTGGCCCTGACTACTAAGTCGGAGGTCGTGGGTTCGATTCCCAGCCAGCACAAATGTTTGTGTGATGAGCACGATCATTGGTTCTGTATCTGGGTGTAATATATTTATAATATGTATGTATTTAAAAATATATAAGTATGTTTATCAGTTGTCTAGTACCCATAACACAAGCTCTGCTTAGCTTGGGAGTAGACGACGTTGTGTGATAGTTGTGGTTTATTATATTATATATTTGCTCTTTTTATTTTATCACAAGATATACAATGTTTCATCAACAATTTCATGTAAAATATTTCAAATAAAACAAAATCATCCATGTATCATTGGTACAAAAAACCAAAATTGATAAAATTATTTAAATCGCACAATTAGTTACGTTTTTGCTATGAAAATAAGCAAATGTTAGCAAAAAATTACCGAAAAAAGATATTCCTTCCGAAATTTGAATATTGCGATGGTTATTTGTACAATTTATGAAAGCGCAGTGCGCCATTTTCGCGTGCTAATGTTGACTACTATTGGACCACAGTGACTTCAAATATAACCCTACAATTATCACTGGTCAACAACGTTTTTTCCACAGGGATTTTGTACTCTTATTCTTACTTATCTACTCACCCTGACTACAAAACACTAACATACTTTGTTTCTATCACGTTCAGATTTCTTGTGACAGGCACTTAAAATTTTACTGAATTTTCCGCTGTGTTCGGTCGATTTGCAACAAGTTTTCCTTAAAAATAGTGATCCATTGTGAATTTATCGTGCATAAACTAATCGCTGTTTGTTTCTCGCCATGCAAAGGACGCCTATCGTCCACACTAACCGATTTTACTATTTATGTGGTGAACCAAATTCTAAAAATCAATGAAGAAATTTTGGTGAACTTGTAAAGCGGTGTTATCGTGATGGTTTTAGCTTTCCGTTGTTCATCAATATAAATTGGACGTTTCATATGTCCTCTATGACATGATTTAAAAAAAAATATAGTTTACATAAAAGTGCAATAATTGGCTTCAGAAACCCTGCGATTTGAACAGGATCTTAAAGACCGCAGACACACCACGTATCTGTGATCTTTTTCTCTGACGTATATGGGTAAATGTGATAAATCTGACGTAAACACACACTGCAAGACATGCAAATGTACGTTTTGCGATATAACCACTTCCTCATAGTGCTGTTGTACCAATACATGGAGTGACAAATTAAACATAAACCCAGGAACTGATGCCATCAATTACCTTCGTATAAATGAAATTCATGATCAATTGTAGATGAAATTCAAAATCTGGCCTTTTTACTCAATAAGAGAGAAACATTAATTAATGACTCAAGCTGATCTAGATCATCTTTTTTATGATTTATAACGAACTTAAAAAATCATTTGTTTTTTTTTAAATATTACAAGAAAAATAACTGCTAATATTTCACACAAGAATTAATTTAAACATACCACTCATTAGATTATAATTTTCCACTCCAAATATACTCTACAATCACATTTTGACGTCTTTTCTAAAAATCTGGGAGCAATGGCAAGCAATGGAGAATGGTTCCAGCAGGTCATTTCCAACATGTAAAACGCGCATCAGTGAAAATGGAATTCTTGAATCTTAGCAGTTTTCAGTTAGACGCTTGTAGTAATCCAACCTCAAGCTAAATACTACAGAAAATCGTAACTTAAAGTAAAAAAGAAATGTGTTTACAGTAAAATTGTAAGTAAAGTATCAATATTTTTCATGAAAATTAAAGTAATTTTTTTTTTTTTATATGTATTTCCTATCAAGGGAAGTCAAAATAAAGCCATATATGACAAAGAAGTTCTTGTAACAAAAAAAAGTTAGTTTTTGTTGACCAGTGATTTGTTGTGATATTTGTCGGGCTGTTTTTGAAACAGTAATCTAGTACATGTTTAATCGAAGATCCACTCTAAAAAATCACGAGGAACTATTTACCCTACAGAACGCTCTTTTTCGCGACGCCACAACGCAACACTCAAAAACGCGTTGCGTCGCCGCGTGGCAATGCAACGTGGTTATGTGTTCCGGCTCTAGCTCATAGCTTAAACATTCAGTGTTTCTCACCTGGGATGACGCTCATGACCGCAAAGCTCCGGATTTTAGTTTAAAGAAGAGAGCCTTCAACCATACTGCCAAGTTCATTACCCATGAGCACAGGCGTAAAGTAGCTTAGTCTTTCGGTTTCGTACAGGATGTATTTTGGAGAGTGTGCGTGGAAATTGCATGACTTGATTCCGCCATCTCCTTCCATCTCTACTACCGGACAAACCGACATAGGGTGAATATGGTGAATATTCACCTCCTATATGAGAGTCTCTCAAATGATGATGATTTAATAAGCGTTGGATTACCTTTCGCATACTGGTTTGCTTGATTTTGTACTCGAAAATGTGGATCTATGTCATGTGCTGCCATTAATAAAAGCTGAACGAGTCTTTTCTGTTTTCTTGTTCCTTCAGATCTAAAGTACGGAGTAAACGCCGCCTCAAAAATCTGTTCCCCGACGGTTGACAAACTAACGTTTGCTGGGAACAGAGTAATTTGAACTTTATATACAGAGTTTTTTTTTTTTTTCAGTTTTTTTTTGTGTTTTATTTAAAAGTACCTGTTTTTCTAAAGCAAAACAGCTACTAACAACACCAATGCTCGATGTAACAGTGGAGGAAGAAATCGGTTACTAAACCATGACTGGTTGCTTCCTGGAACCCTCATTTGTTTATCTGCTGCATCTATTTTGGTTGCAGTGTACATGCCGTCGACGTCGAGCTTCGTTTTTACTGGAGGGCCGGACGGCATGCTACACATAGCTTGTCACCCGCTATCCTACATCTACGGTGCCCGGGATTCATCTTTCGGCTTCCGATGCGCAGGGCGTCTCCTTTAGCGCCAACTGGGGCGTGAAGATGTCTGATGTTTTCTCATGGTCGCGGCCATCTCCTGTGTGTTTACTGTTTCACAGCTTTAAAAAGAAATTTTGTATCTTAGATAGTTAACAAAAAGCAGAAGGAGTTGACCACTTTCCATACCCTCTCACACCAGACGATGACCTGAACCAAATCCGGAGTAAAGGGTCGCTGCCGTCGATGGTCTCCATAAGAACACGGCAGTAGTCCGTCTAAGCAGGACAGACTTCAACCTTATGCTCCACCGTGTCCACCGGGTGTCCACATAATGGTGTCACGTTTCATCATGCTAAATTCGAACCAAGAACCTACTTACTACCGCGATCGTGGCTGGATGATATGAAATTCAAAAATGATCCCACAGAATCGTACTACCTACAGGAATAGATGACTGCGTGAATGTATTAGAACGTATGATTCAGCCTTAATTGAGACATCTTTATTTGATTCAGCTTCATCTCGATATTACGATCTCGTCTTTCTTTGATGTTACGTTATGAATTAAAAAGTGTTTACCTTCTGGATATATAAAAAACTGCTCTAGTGCTTCGAACAATTTTTGTCCGTCTTCTTTCGTGAACATATTATCATAGTAATCTATAAGATTGTTCATGTCCTTAGACAAAGCTTTGTCTTTAATTTGGATTATATGATGTAACACTCCGGCCTGTTCTGAAATAAGTATTTTATGTGAACTTAGTCATTATTTAAATAGTTTTTTAAAGTCGGAGTTATACATAGAGTAGAGCATAGAAAAGCAGTTGTGCCCAGCAATGTCGTGACCTTGTCGTGGCAGCCGCCGGTGCTGCGGACCTTTACCTGCCGGTAATAATTCATCAATTGATAAAGAGCTAAAAGTGAAGGCGAGCTGGGTCACCATCGCCTTTTCCAAGGAAGTGATGGTTGACCATCACTTGATCGAATAAGAAGCAGTGAAAAGAACATAGTAGGACACAAGTTCTGTCTCCTTTTGCAAGATCCGTGCCAGGTGCTTGAAATCACACTGCTATGCATTGGTATCTTCTTGTCTTTGTGAACTGGTGCTCGGTGAATCATTGCGCGTGGGCCATACAGGCGGCCTTCATTCCAACCAGCCTGCCTCGCTCTTTTGGAGAATGTTTTGGCTTGTTCCTTTCAGTTTGCTTAGAAGGTCTGTGAGGGAATTCGGGTCGCGTTCTTTTTTCACTGATGGCTGTGTACTCGAAACGCACATGCGCGACAGTTTCCTCCAAGCTCATGCATGCTCTACACAGAGGACTATCCGTGATACTCATTCTGAAGAATACTCAGTGAATAGTTTCGCTGTATGCAATGGTGGCAACTCGTCAAAGAGCGTGGCTTGCGGATCGAAAACTAAGGGAGTGTATTATATTGCGGAACTTCTTAAAATTACTGCGAGAGGTAATGAACGACGAGAGTGATAGGCTTCGCTTTCAGTCATCTAAGACCTAGGAGAGTGTGACAAACTATGCAAGCAAAGAGGATCATAGGCTTTGCTTTCAGTCATTTAGGACAGACCTAGGAGAGTGTGACGAACTATGCAAGCGAAGAGGGTGATATACTTTGCTTTCAATAATGTTAGATAGACTTAGAAGAGTGTGACGAACTATGCAAGCGAAGAGGGTGATAGGCTTCACTTTCAGTCATGTAAGACAGACCTAGGAGAAGCTAGTTCAGTATGACACGAAATGATTTTGTAACTTACGTTGTACTCGAGCAGGTACCAAGGCGTCAAACCAGATGAGTAACATTCCTAATCCGTTTATTAAATTATCACCCAAACTATTGAACTTTCCTTCATTGACACGTCTGTAACATTATAAAAATGACAGCTCACTGTTTATGACTACTCAAAATATACTTGTATTATTTATAAATCTTCTTATAGGCACTCGTATATAAAAATGAATAGCTGTTCGTTAGTTTCACTAAAATTCGAGAACGGCTGGACCGATTTGGCCAATTTTGGTCTTTAAATATTCGTAATAGTCTGAATTATATAAATCCGTCGATATGAGGTAAAACAGTCGGGTAAAAAACCCTCTTTCTTTAGTTCAGACCTCTCGAAGGCCGATTGTACAACTTGAATGACCTTGAAATTCGTTAATTGTCTTATTGTACACACAAATATATGAAATTATTTTTTTTGGAAAATGTTTGTTTCTATATCTTTATGTTTCCTAAAAAAACCCGAAAAAGTTTATTTTTAATTATTATTTTTTATGTGATTTTCTAAAAAGAGGACAATGACGTAATAATAATACCCCCTAGCGTGCGAGGGGTTAATATACTCTTGCAAATTGCTATACATTATAACTAAAGGTCTTCGAAGACAGCTTTGGCGTTCAACAAAACTAATTTTATCACCAGATTTGGTTAACACCAATCTATAAAGCCAGCCAGCTAATTGGTGATCTAGATTTTATTAAATGATAAAATGATGATGATAAATGATATTTATTTTTTCAAATATGTTATTAAAAACACTTTTACACGTCAATTTTTTTTTTCGTCAGTTTAAACTAGATGAGGCCGGTGTTTCCTGGCTGACTACCCTGAGAAGAAACATCGAAACAAACTCAGGGGTCAGTCTCTTTTAAAGTCCATACACAAACATGTAATGGTCAAATCATAAATGAGAACCATGCAGATTGGAGTCTGAGATGGTCTTTTGATGAAAGAACCACACAGTTCTGAGTGGACCTGTCCAGTCATTGCAAGCATTTGTCCGTATTCGTGTAGCTCAACTCAGGACTACTAAGGAGCTCAACGACTTGACGAACAATACCAAAGAATGGACATTTGGGTAGGCCGCAAAAAGTACTCATAACTGGCAGGCCTTATGTTAAAATTAAAGAAAAGGAAAAGTAATCCACATAGTCCCAACATTCATAATAATAAAATTTACAAAAATGTAATTTTACAAAGTAAATATTGCAAATTGTAAAAACAATATATATAAAAGTAATTTTCAATATCAAATTGTAAGATTAAACAATGTCATAATTGTAAAAAGAAAAGAAGATAAAAAAAAATATAATTTCATAATTGTAAAATAACAATAATCGTCAATGTAAAAATTAAATATAAATAATAATGAAATGGGAAAATTAGAAAATAAGCTATCACTACAATTAGTGATTACCGGAGCAGGTTAATCCCAAGCCGTTTTGTCTTCGAGATAGTCTTTTACAGTATAAAAAGCCTTCAGGCAAAGTTTTCGCTTAACAAATGTTTTGGGTGGCATTTCCCCCCCACAACAGAATACCGTACGACATAACACTATGAAAATAAACTAAACGTCTTTAAAATCAGTTAAATTTCGAATTTGACTAACAGCATACGCTGTTAGACAAATTCGAAATTTTGAAATTTGAAATTTTGCTGCAGAGTGAAGAGCTAAGTTTTTTTGACAACTTATCTATATGTGGCTCCACTGAAGCTTAGCATCAAGAGTTATGCCCAAGAACACTAGTATCTTTAGGTGTAGTATATTAAGTCCAATCTTCAAAGCCTTGAACCCAGGCTTAGGGTAGACAGCCTTCCGGTATTTTATAGGATGCGTTTTGGAGAGTGTGCCCAGAAATTACATGACTTGATTCCACCATCATCTATCTACCATGGAACAACCCGGCGGACAGCGAGTGTACAACCTTAATTTGTTAATATCTCTACGGTTCGGATTAAGCGTTTCACGTCGTTGTTTATATCGCGCACATCGAAGCATTGGAACAATTTGCCTGCAGCAGTCTTCCCGTTTGTTTATAATTTAGGTGTCTTCAAGGCTAGAGTGAATAGTCTCTTAATAAAAAAATACGATTCAATATTCACCATCAACGATTGCATCACTGCTTATCATCAGGTGGGATCGCTGTCAAGCAACAGTTTTTTATTTGACATAAACTCGTGCGTGACAGCAATTCCACCTGATGGTAAGCAGTGATGCAATCGTTGATGGTGAAGCGCACTAGTTTGTTACGAGCCTATTCACTGTAGCCTTGAAGATACCTAGCAAAAAAAAAAGAAAACCGTCACAAAGTTTCAGAAGACTTACTTCTTAATTAAGAGCGACAGGAGTGTCGCTACAGTATATGCATCAGATATATTCTTTGAAAATATTAGTTCCGAGAATTCATCTATGAAAGCACTAAAATAGCCGTAGTGTTTAGTAACCATGTTCTTTTTCAAATCTTGTATATACAGAGTATCTGCAGTAACAGAACCTTCTGAAAAATAATAATCAAACAATTTTAGTAAATAGGTACTCGTATGACGCTTACTATTAATATTAATTTTGTTTTCTTACTTCTCCAACAGCACCAGTTAAACTTTAAGACTCTTTAACCCTGAGGCTAAGAAGTCATGAAGCGGATTTCAACCGCGCACGCCGCGGTAGACGATACGGCTAATTTATTTAAAACTCACGAGGCGGCAGATTTACGCGGTTACGTTGCCGTCGCGGTTGTGATTTTTGACCGCAAGCCTGGCGGCCGATCATCGCCAGCCACTGCGCGGTTGCCCGCCAACCGACCGCAGAGCGTGCGGGCGCAAACCGCGGCCAGCGCAATTCTACAAGTTTCCCTGCTGGTGCAACGGGAGCCGCGAACAACCGCGCACACAGTGGCTGTAAATCGTGTCGTGAAATGTGCTTTAATTTATTCTGCATTACATATATAACTGCATTCTTCTATTGCGGTCTCGCAACCGCGGTGGCCGCGGGTGAAAACCGCTTCGTAAGTTCCTTGTTTAGGGTTCCGTACCTCAAAAGGAAAAAGCGGAACCTTTATAGGATCACTGTGTTGTCAGTCTGTCTGTCTGTCTACCTGCCTGTTAAGACCCTTTATTTCTCTCCATATGCTCCGATCTGCGGTCTCTTGAAGATGTAAAAAAATCAAACTTGTAAGTTAACGAAAAAAAGATACGTCGTTTATGTCGCTGACCCATATGCATACATAAATTCTGAAAACAATTTTGTTATTACGTCACAAAAAACAAGACTTTTTTACGATTCGGAAAAACCTTTGAGACTCCATTGAGGAATTAAACTATGTATTTACATAGGTAAGTTTATAGAATAGATAATTTCAAGACCACACTTAAAGTTTTCTGGTACATCACCTGTAGTATATTTATAATATAACAGTATGGTGGTACATCTAAAATAATAATAACTGTATGAGGGTATATGAAATAAATCAGTGTTTAACCAACTTGCGCGTGTTTCATTACATGGTGACAGCGGTGTGCGTTTTTAACATTTTAAACAAATGAAAACGGACTAGAACCTAAACAAAATTAAACCAAGTGCAGAGTGACCATTGCATAAGTTTAAAATATGGAGCATGCACGTCCTCCAAGTGAATTATCGCTCGAAGGCGGTCCGGCCGCGCGGTCCGACGCGTGGCTCAAATGGCGGAAGCTGTTCGAGGTATTTCTCAAAGCATCAGGAGTGAGCAAAGAGCCTAAGGAAGTTCAGGCTAGCTTGTTGGTTAACCTCATTTGATCAGCTGGTTACGAGGCTTATACAACCTTCACATTCGAAGAAGGAGAAAGTGAAGATGACATTAATTGTGTATTGAAGAAGTTTGACAAATATTTTGGAACAAAACCAAATATTACTGTGAGGCGGTTTAAATTCTTTACGCGTAATCAAGAAGATGGCGAGAATATCGACCAATATGTTACAGCATTGAGGGTATTGAGCCAGCAGTGCGAGTTTAGCGAATTGCACGAAAGCTTGTTACGAGACAGGATTGTGTGTGGTATAATCAACAACACTGTAAGAGATCGACTACTTCGCACGGAAGATTTGTCATTACCGAAGGCGATTCAAATCTGTCAGGCGGCAGAGATGTCCAAGGAGGAGAGCAAGTGCATCGACGGCGCATCACATGAGATACAAGTGAATGCAGTTCAGGATGGAAACAGCGTGCGAGGCGGAGGGCGCGCTCGTGGACGGCGCGGCGGCGGCGGAGCCCGAGCACGCGGCGGCGGGGTCGCAGGGTCGCGGTCGGCGCGCGCGCCGCGGAACGCTTGTCAGTATTGCGGCGGAGGATGGTGTCTCGGCGGGGACCGCTGTCCGGCAAGTAATGCGTTATGTTATGTATGTGAAAAGAAAGGTCATTTTTCTCGAGTATGTGAGCATAAAAAAACAATTCGTAAAGTGTTAAATCTCAGTGTGGAAAATGTAAACAGCGACAGTGAGGACAGCGGTAAAGAAATGTTTTTTGTAAATACACTTGAAGGAGACAAAAAGCAACATAAGTCGTCAATGGAATGGATAGAAGTTGTAAAATGCAAAGGTAAAAATATTTCATTAAAAATAGACACAGGATCAATGATTAATGTCATTTCAAAAGCTAATTATTTGTACTTGGACTTATCTATTATGGATCTTAAGCCGTTCACAAAACGTGTACATTCCTTTACAGGGAATCAATTACCAATTATAGGTATAGGAAATGTTGCATTTGTTTACAATAAAAAACGATATGAGTTGCCCTTTGTTGTTGCAGATTTAAAATGTCAGACTGTACTCGGTTTGGAAGGCAGTATAGCATTAAAATTAGTTAGCCAAATTAATGCAATAAATATTGATCACTATTACGACTTATTTCAAGGACTAGGGAAATTACCAGGTAAATATAGCATTGTTGTTGATAACACTATACAGCCAGTTATATGTCCAACTAGGAAAATCCCATTCGGACTTAAAGATAAGTTGATGAATGAGTTGATTAGAATGGAGGAGTTGGGTGTTGTTAGAAAGGTTACACATCCAACATCTTGGGTAAACGCTATTGTTTTGATCCCGAAAAAAGATGGCAGTATTCGTGTTTGTTTAGATCCTCGACCTCTCAACCGCGCCGTGCGGCGTGCGCAGTACTCGCTGCCAACAGTGCCCGAGCTGGCAGCGCGCTTGCGCGGTGCTACTGTGTTCAGCGTGCTCGACGCACGCTGTGGTTTCTGGATGGTTCAGATAGATGACGCTAGCGCCGACCTTTGTACGTTTAGCACACCATTTGGCCGTTATCAATTCCTACGCTTACCGTACGGGATAAACTGTGCGCCGGAGGTATTTCATGCTAAACTAAGGCAGCATTTGGAGAATTTAGAAGGGGTAGAATCATTTATTGATGACGTCATTGTATGGGGACGTACTCAGGATGAGCATGATAGGAGGTTGGAGTGCCTATTACGACGCGCTAAGGTTATTGGTGTAAAATTTAATCGCGAAAAGTGTAAATTTGGTGTAAAAGAAATCACGTACTTAGGACACAAGTTTGATGCGAATGGTATGCGGGCAGACGACTCAAAGATCAAGGCTATAATGGAGATGCCTTATCCAGCCGATAGGAAGGCTCTGGAGAGATTTTTAGGCATGGTTAATTATTTGGCAAAATTTATTCAAAATTACTCGGAGAGTGTGAATGTCTTAAGGTCACTGTTAAAAAAGGATTCCGAGTGGTCATGGGAATTTCAACACTCTGAGGCAGTGGACAGGCTGAAGACAAAGCTTAGCCAAGCGCCAGTGCTGGCGCTTTACAGCGACAGCGCGCCCGAAGTGCTGTCAGTGGATGCGTCTAGTGTGGCGCTGGGCGCTGTGCTGCTGCAGAGCGGCCGCCCGGTCGAGTTTGCCTCACTCACACTCACCGACACTCAGACCAGGTATGCACACATAGAAAAAGAAATGTTGGCTATTGTGTTTGGGGTCGAGCGGTTCAGGCAGTATATTTATGGTAGATCTGATGTCACGGTACAAACCGATCATAAACCACTCGAAGCCTTATTTAGCAAGCCTTTGGTCTCGGTTCCAGCCCGGTTGCAACGAATGATGATGAGAGTGCAAGGTTACGATTTCAAGGTAGTATATACTCCGGGCAAATATATGTACATAGCGGATACGTTATCGCGAGCACCCCTTAAGGATATGATGCATGACAAAGTGACTACTGAGGTTGAGATTCAAACATGTTTTCTCATAAAAAATGTACCATTCAGTCAACCTAACATAGACATAATTAAAAAAGAAACAGAAATAGATAATGACTGCAAATGGTTAATTAGGTACATTACGAAAGGTTGGCCTAAAAGTAGGCGCGATGTAAACGAGAGAGTAAATGTTTTCTGGCCATATCGTGAGCAGCTACATTACGTAGACGGAATGCTTTTTAAGAGTGAGTGTGTGTTTATTCCACGTTCCATACGAAATAATATGCTGTCGCGAGTACATGAAGGACATTTGGGTATAGAAAAGTGTAAACGGCGCGCGCGCGAAGTAATGTTTTGGCCAGGAATGTGTGAGGACGTGGAGCGTGCGGTGCGTGCGTGCGCGACGTGCGCGCTGCATGCGCCCCGGCCGCGCCGCCAGCCACTGTTGCAGCACAGTGTCCCGCCATTGCCGTGGCACAAACTAGCCTCGGATACGTTCGAATATAAAAAAAAATATTACATAGTGTTAGTAGATTACTTTTCTAACTATGTGGAGGTAGGACAGTTGACAAGTTTAAACTCAAAACAAGTCATTAATTTTATGAAAGAACAGTTCGCACGGCACGGCATACCAGCAGAATTGATCAGTGACAATGGACCGGCATATAGCTCACAGGAATTTAAAAAATTTATGCGTGAATGGGAAGTACGACATGAAACGTCCTCACCACATTACCCACAGTCAAACGGAAAAAGCGAAAGAACCGTACAGACAGTAAAAAACTTATTAAAAAAGTGTATAGATTCAGGACAGGATTTCAACTTAGCATTGTTAAATTACAGGGCCACGCCACGCCAAAATTTAGACTCACCTGCACAGATCTTAATGGGTAGACGTTTAAAAACGAAATTACCAGTTACGGCTACATTACTAATGGATAAAGTAGATAACGACCGGAATTATAAGGAAATAATGAAAAACAGAGAACAAATTAAAATAAATTATGACAAAATGGCAAAGTCGCTTAACAATCTAATACCAGGAGATAAGGCAACGTTGATCTGCAACGGCAATAGGAAACCGGTTTCAATAATAGCACGTGCATCGCAACCACGCTCGTATATCGTAGAAGACAAACACGGCGTCCGTTACCGTCGAACGCGAAGTCAGTTGGTCAAGCGCACAGTTGGTTCAGCTGAAAGCGCACTGCGTGCGAGACACACTGGCAGTTTTGTCAGTAGGAATGAGACGCCAAGTACCAACATAACGACAAGTATTCGTAGATGTAGGCGAAATAGAAAAAATATAGGACAGCATGTAGTCACCGCAGATGAGTCATTGCAGTCACAGTCACAGGGCGCAGTTACAACACCAACAAGACCTGATAGCCACAATCGGTCGACACTTCTCGATGTTACTGGTAGTTACGGAAGTCCAGCTGGTACTAGTGATGACTCATTTACACTGTCGCCGCCAGCAGTACCCATGGAGAGGTCAAAGGCTAGAACTGCACGAATGTTGTCAGAATATTTCTTTAAGCGAGAATGAAACTGAATAGGCCATTACAAAAGCCAATACATATACACTTATAATATAAATAAAGCTGTATAAATATAAAAATTGTAATTAGTAAGTAAGGTCATTTATATACTGTAAACAACATTCGCAAAATCATTTTGTAACTATTAAATAAATAGGATAGAAATAAAATAAGAACTTACTTAGACATAAGAACTTAACTAAAAAATATGGCATTGCTGACTTTAGTGTACAAGGCGTTATTTAAGATTTATAATATAATATAATACTTTTATTATATATATATATTTTAATTTTAGAAGGGAAGAGATGTAGTATATTTATAATATAACAGTATGGTGGTACATCTAAAATAATAATAACTGTATGAGGGTATATGAAATAAATCAGTGTTTAACCAACTTGCGCGTGTTTCATTACATCACCTACTTTATAGACGGCGGTGGCGGTTCTACAAGCTACTTTATAGATTTCTCAGTGCACGAGCATTATTTTAAATGACTACCGTAAAAAAAAAAACCTTAAAGTGGGGTTCCTTTGACCCTGGGGCATAACTTTGGTACACGTTATTAACCAATAGCAATATCAGAAACTGTGTTGTGTTCGTATTGTTTAAAAAGCTTGTGACAAAGTTATACCCCAGAGTCAAAGTTACCCCAATTTACTCGGTAATAATTGGGGACCTATTTACCAACTGTGCTTGATAAATGCCAGTTTGCTGGAGGAGTTCCATAAGTACTCGTCGGTGATGGTGTTGGGAACATTGAAGGGGTCGTTCTAATTGTGTATGTATAATTGCCGAATTTTCCGGATCCATCTGAAATAAATACGATTTCATAAATGAAAAATGTAAAATTTGTCGGTTCAGGATGTCGATCACCATCGAAGTCTTTTCCAGAGATCCTATTTTATGGGTGATGATTGGGTAACGAGTAATAAACAACTAATCCAGATCACGCTACTTATATATGGTGATGCAAGCTTTATTATTTATTTTTTTCATTTCACAACTAGCCCAAAAGAGCCCCGTGGCCAAAATATGGGGCCCGTAGCTCTGCGGCCGGAATTTTTATCAACTTTTGATTAATGGCCTTTGTGGAAGAAGGAACTTTTATCTGTTCGACTCATGCAAAAGTCAGCCCAGATTCTGTCAAAGTGATAGTGACATTCCGCTCGTTCATTCGTTCTCAAGCTTCCGTACTATTGACTTCACTGAAAAATCTAACTTATAAAGACGATGAAGCAATGGATCGTATTTCTGTTGTGGTTTCTTAAGACAAATAAAATTAATTGAAATTTAAAACCTATTCCACGCTATTAACTCTTGTGTCTGCATAAAAAAGCCACTAAAACTGATACACGGAGCACAGTATGGGCGTGAAGCTAACGACTTTTTAACAATTTTTAAGAGTTTCGGTCTCTGCCGTCAATGTGATATTATCTAGGATGTTAAATTTACCTGATTGCGTAGATGATCCGTTCCAAAAAATGTTGATTCCATAGTCCACGTCAGCAGGTTCTCGAGACTCTTCAATCAAGTCTTCATCAATCCGCGATAGAATTTCTCTCTCTCGTCCTATTTTGTCTTCGATGTCAACCAACATTTCGCTTACGTGTGATATTGACCTTACAAGTTGATCTTTTAACGGCACCTTTTTGTTTTCAGCTGCTGAAAAGGCATTATTACAATGATATTATAAATGCGAATGTTTATATATTATGTTGTGTGGATATCTGTAAAATTTCGGACTAGAGTAGCTAGTTCTATGGCTTGGAATAGCTCCAAGAATACACTACTTTTCCTGGAAGTATGTTCCCATAGTTTATCATTCATCATCATCATCATCATCATTTCAAACGAAAGACGGCATCTTCGGGTACGTGGTCGCCACATCCAGAACCTTTTGTCCCTATCAACCATTTGTTCTCCGAGCGATGTTCCCTAACCACCGCAACTTAAGTTCGTTCCCATAGGATAATTGTATACTATTATGCCGCCGCTGATAGAAGCCAGGTTCCAATAAATTTGTAATTTATAATAAAAATCAACCAAAATTGTGATTTGATTTTAACAATGACATTCAAATCAAATAATAATACCTATTAGTTCTGTCAGTGGTTTTGTCCGCTTGAAAGTCGGAAATTGTCTTAGATCTTATAGGTAAATGTGAGTGATAGACCTGTGCCAAGTTTCAACCAAATCCATGCAGCCTTTAAAAGGTAACAAAATAAGTAAGTATGGATATATGTCGTCTCATACGTCACATACGGCATGGTGATTTTGTTGAAATATGAATATATTATAGTCTAAAAATTGCACTATTTGGTAACTACCTCTAAAAAAAGTTGTAAGTATCTCAAAAGGTATAACTTTTTAACGATTTTTGTACGAAGGATTTTTCGGAAAATTTAACACAAAAACTGCTGTCTGTAGCGTAAACGTTGCAATCATCACTTTTTTTGCAAGGAATCTTCAAATATACTTTGCAAAAAAACCATAATTGTGCGAGTCCCCGCAATTATGGTGCTGCTGGGTCTTTGCACATGATATTGGCGTGTGCGATTAAAATGACAATATATCTAATCTTTTGCATGAGAGCTGTACAAGGCAATGTGTAGTTGTGTAGGAGATGCAGAGCAGGCGGAATGATGAAACCGTAGCAATCTTTTTTGATCCTTTATAAAACATATCTCAACACAAACGTGTCGTTACAATGAAATACAATTTCATCGATATATTGTTACATGATAAGTGTTACTGCAAGAGTATTTTGTTTATTGCTAGAGGAGAACCAACAGCATATTGTTATTTCGATGTGTTGAAAGCTCGATCAAACAAACATGTGATAATTATTTTGAACACTCGATGTATCGCGTGTACGATATGTTAAATTCATTAACCATTTATAGTCGTCGACCAATGGCTGTTCGATTATTGACTGGAATGCAATTAAGCGAGTAGTGGTTTTTTAACTGAAGGCTTACTTTTGCTTACTTACTTTGGCTTAGCGTTATGCTTGAAGCAAAAGAGAAATATAAAAATAAATTTAACATTATTTATTAACTTTCAATGCCAATCGAAAAAATATACTATGCGAGAAGGTACTTAAGTGTTATAGCTAATAAAATAGATTGAAATCTATAAAATGTTTACGATGAAATATAAAATAGAGAATTCGTTGATGCAAGTTTGAATTTGCTTGTGTGGTGACGATCCTAATAGAAGTGAACTATATAAGACAACACAAACGCATTATCATCAGTTCGAGTCATAACATTCTAATTATTATGGCTAATCATTTATTTATTTATTTCCCTACTTATGTAATCACATAAAATAAAAAGTAAGAAGAAGAAGACAGAAAAATAGTTACAAAGGTGGTGCTTATTTCTAAAGAAATATCTTTTAAAGTGACACAATTTAAAGAAATCTAGAAGGTTGGGTTCATTTCACCTTTTTTCTGAGATGGGAAATTTTCAAATAATAAATCCATGAAATGACTGGACTTTGACCGGCTTGTTGGTCTAGTGGTTAGTGACCCTGACTGCTATGACAGAGGTCGTGAGTTCGATTCCCACCCGGGACAAACGTTTGTGTGATGAGCATGAACATTTGTTCTGTGTTTGGGTGTAATGTATCTATAATATCTATGTATTTAGCAATATTTAAGTATGTTTATTAGTTGTCTAGTACTCATAACACAAGCTCTGCTTAGCTTGGGACTAGACGGCGTTGTGTAAAATAAATAATATATATATATAATTATATCTTCTAGTATACCCGCGAAAGGAAACTTGTGTGCACAAATAAACTATTTGTATTTGAAAAAACATTATATATGTCGGATCCGGCGTTGATTTGTTGACAACAAAACAAGGCACGCCATCCAGTGGTGACTAGAAGAAATAGCGGTGGCGGGCCTAGACAGAGTCAGCCGTTTCCGCTTTGGCTACGAGCTTGGGAAAGGAGAATCCGCCGAGTACAGCGGACACTCTCAGCCAGGCCGTCGCAGAGTCAAGACGTTCTGAAACTATCCGTTTTGTTGTTTGTACCTACCTAATAACAGTGCACTGTACCGAAATGTATTGAGAAGTAAACTGATTCAGTTCCTAACCTTTTTTATTCATTGCACGATACCCACGTAGGCTCACCTGGTAGATGACCAGAGCTCGAACCATCCTGAACGAGCCGTCATATATTTAATGTATTTAGAAAAAACTGGCTGACGCACATATCTACGCACAGCCGAAAGTACTGGGACAAGGAACATTAAATTTTTCGTAAGGATCTTCTAGTGTATGCCATTCACATCTGTAGCAAGGCCATTGAGAAGCAAGGGGAAGCGCTTGCAGTCTCCCTTGATATCTTGACTCAGCATTATGTTAAGGTAGAGGTTTGTCCATGTGAAGCTTGCGAACTCATTTGGCAACAAAGCGGCTTGAAGTCATTTCCCGTGAATGTAAGTTGAATTTCGACCTGTGACATCTTCACTGCTTATAATTTTAGACAGAATGCAACGTTATTCAGTGATCGTTAGCAAAAAAGCAGCTGTATTGTGAATCGGACACGTCATGATCGTAGCGGCAAGTCCTCTCTTTGCAGAGTAGCATCAGGAGTTCTCGCCTTCCGCATGACGCAGGTTCTATTCGGAGATGGTAAGTTAAGGGAGTTCCTGTATCTGATGTAGGCCAAAAAACGCCCGAATGTCCTGTTGTAAAGACCAGAGGACATGGTGAAGCGCATGGTGAAGGTGTGCTCCGCTTGGGCAGAGCACCGCCATGTCCTCGTGGGGGTGATCGGTGGCAGCGACCTCTCGCGACGGGCTACGGTACAGGCTATAGTCCGAAGTGAGAAGGAAATGGGCGTTAGTCGCCTTCTTCGCAGTATTAAACACGCACCTCAATAAGTTGTCAGCAACTGTAGGGGCGAAGTAGGGCCAAAGCCTACTGCAGCCATAAGTCGACTTTTGAAAAGGTTTGGTTTTAGTCGATAAAGTGGCACGCTCTCCCGCTCTACCTTAGAGCAGAATAAATCATTGGATGATTTCCAGCCTTTAAAAAAAGCTGTATTGTAAATTACATGAAAAATGACTTCTTTCACCACTGTAAGTACTACAAAATTACTTCTTGATACAGTACCATTTTAATTGAGAAAAAATATTATTGCTTGCTTAGTACAGAATGAGAAATTAATTCACACGATAGTTTCGTGAAATGGCCGCTGCCGGCTTCTGTTTGTTAGAGATGTAGTGTGATGTCTTTGGTTATCATTATTTTACATGAGCTTTCCAAATGACAATGATTTCAGAAGACATTATCTGTATCTGTGTTCTGCATGGTTTATATATTATTTGAACATAAACATGTTTTTGGTTTTATCGAGGTGGGAAATAATCCAATGAATTTTCTCGCTCTAAAGTTGAAAGAGACTGTATATAACCACACCCGTGTTGCCTTTTGCTTTCTTTTTATTAAGCTCATCTTTTTTTGCTCAGGTCTAAATAAGCTCCTCTCATCAAACCAAAGTATTTATGCTTTCAGATCATTTGATTTCTTTCTGGAAATAGGTAAATAATAAGAAGCTTAAATAAAACTGCAATTAGAAAAAAATCATGTTCTTTGTATTGAATAAACGTTATAATGTATTGTGTATGCTCGGTAAAAAATAAAATAAAATAAATAAATGATTTAATGCAATTAACAAAAGCCCTTTATTTTGATTGTGTATCAATACTCATGAAAGAGCCAGCGTTCATGAGGTAAGTGTTACAAATGTTCTTTTCGTTGAAATTTTCTAGTAATTTAGGGTCTAAGTAGGTGTTGACTATGGCCGCACATTTAAGATCTGTTGGTGCGTAAGCTAGAGGTGCATACAGTTGGTGCACGACGACGGGGCGCTGCGAGTGGCGCTGGAGCTCGAGTGGCGAGGGCACAGGGTGTAAGGATGCAGCGCGCAGCAGTACCAGTTGCGAGCGCAGTGCATGCACTCTCGGCACGTAGCCACGCGCGCGCTCTACGCGCTTTAGTGTAGTTTCTATCAGACTACGCGCGTACTGCGCCGAGTGCGACACGCGACCCAACAGAGTCCGCACACAAACATCAACCTTCGCCGACCATGTACCCGCAGTCTGCAGCACATCGTCAAGACATGTAGTGTCTCCTCCTGTCATCAACGTGAACATGTGATGCACAACAGCGTCTTGTAGCTGCTCTTCTGTCTCGTACTCTGCGAGTTGCTCCTCAAGGTGTACGTCAAACTCGTCAGGTGCAAACCCAACGCAAAAAACTGTCCCAGTCAAACCTATAGGGAAAAAAAAAATGTTAAAATTGTGATACAAAACCCACTTATTACATCAACCCAGAAAACAAAAATATATCTTACCGTGATTTTCCAAGATAGCTGCCATTTCTAAAGCTACGTAAATTCCAGTTTCATATCCCAAGAGATAAAATTGGTTCTTGAGTCCCGTCTTCTTCAAGAAGACCTAAATAAAGAAAAAAATTTAAGTAGGTTTTTGGACTCAAAAAATAAGAACAAGATCTCTGATCAACTCTCTAGCTCATGAAGAAGAGACGTGAGATAAATCTGAAGTCTTCAGACCGAAGATGGCAAAGTCATATCCACCAAATCGGAGTTTCTGTGAGCAATCGCTGCATTTTATGTTTGCACATGTCAATTACTGAACTCACTCCGAATCTAGCAAATAACCCAAGAGCTAGATTGACCCGAGACTATGCCAATAGAGATATCCCGGACAAAAGCTTGTACGAGATCAGGATGGCTCTGAAATAGCTTAAAAACAACAAGGCGCCGCCGGGTCATGACGGAATTATGGTTTAACTCCTGAAGGCGCGTGGGATACCGATCCTTAAGTTCTGTCATACTTGACAGAAAAACGCTACAGGCATAGAGTAGAATTGTGGGTGGTACTTTCCTTTAAGAAGGGCAACAATGCCCTGCTCAAGAATTACAGGCCCATCTCGGTTCTAAGCCATGTCTATAACCCGTTTTCCAGAGTCATCGCGAACCATCTCGCACGCAGTTTCGACGACTTCCAGCCCCCTGAACAATGGCGGCCAAAGTTCCGGCGGGATCTCATGGTGAAATGGCGAGAGTGACTGTCGCAACCCAGTGCTGGGCACGCCACGATCGAGGTGGTAAGGCCCTTCTTTGAGGCATGCATTGTTCATTTTATCGGCGGCGGCGATCTCTCACGCCGGGGCTTGGATCAAGCCATGCTCCGGAGCGAGGAGGAGTGGCAGGTGGTCGCCTCTTTCTGCGAAGTAGTAATGCTAGTAAAGGAGGAATCCGACCGCATCAGGCAACGGCACACACGCCGCCGCCGCCGCCAGGATTCCGATCCCGATTTCCGGCCACCGTAGGCGCGGGCTCGCGGCCGGCGGGCAATGGGTAGCTCGCTGTCCGTCCGTCCGGTAACAGACCGGTCCGAGCCCAAGTCGTTTACGGCGCGCATTGTTCCCGCGCACCTCAAGGAGTTGTCAGCAAACAGTACCTGTTCCCGCGCACCTCAAGGAGTTGCCAGCAAACAGTACCCTTGGGCCCAGCAGGGTCGAAGCCTACTGGGGCCAAGGGTTATGTGAAAATGAACCCCGGGGCCCTGAGACAAAGGCAATGAAAGGAGCAGGGTAGGTTTTTAGTCAGTAAGAGTCTGACACTATCTCCTGCCCCACTCAAGGGCAGAATTTGTCATTAAAATTAAAAAAAGCATTAAAAAAAACCCCCTGTATAAGCCGGATTCGAAAGAGGCTTCAGCACCGTAGACTGTGCCGTAGACCATACATATACATACGCCTTGGCAGGATTTACAGACAACCGAAGAGTGCTATCTGCCTCTCTGCTTAGCGTTTCTGGACTACGAGAAAGCCTTTCATTTGATTGAGACTTTGGTAGCGCTGCAGTCTCTTTAACGGTGTCAGATTAAATATCATATCGGTACATCGAAGTGCTGAAGTGTTTGTACGAATACGCCACTATATCAGTCCAACTCCACCACCACACCAGACCTCGAAAACTGTCTTCCTGCAGCGGGGTGTGAGGCAGGACAGCGTCAGTTCTCCGAAACTGTTCACGGCCGCTATTGAGGATTTCTTCAAGGTTCTTGACTGGAGAGGACTAAGCATTAATTTCAATGGCGAGTACATCACTCACCTCCGATGACATAGTAGTCGTAGTAGAGACTACGGGGGAGCTCAACACAATGCTCGATGACCTCAGTAAAGCTTCCGAAAGAGTCGATCTTAAAATGAACATGGACAAAACCCACACCTATTAAGATCAGAGACTCGAAGATGTGAAGACTCCGTTCACCTCAGACAGACAGTCCAGTTGAGTACATTTGAATTCAAGACAGAGGTCAACCGTCGAATCTGAATCGGCTGGGCAGCGTTCGGGAAGCTGCGCGATATCTTGTCGTCCAACATACTACATTGCAGTGTCTGAAGATGAAAGTTTATGACCAGTGCGTATTACCAGTGATGACATTTGGCTCCGAAACGAGGTCGCTCACAATGGGCCTCATCAGAAGGCTTAAAGTCGTCCAAAGGGCAATGTAAAGGGCTATACTTGGAGTTTTCTTGCGTGATTGAATAAGGAATGGAGATATCCGCAGGAGAACAAAGGTTACCGAAATAGCACGCATCGCAAAACTTAAGTGAATCAGATGGCCATTGGAGCCGAAATGTTCTGGACTGGCGTACCAGAAGTCACAGCGCTGGAAGGCCTCCTACAAGGTAAACCGATGACTTGATAAGTGACGCGGGAATCCAATTGATGTGAGATGCACAAGACCCATCATTGTGGTTTCACTTGGGGGAGGCCTATATTCAACAGTGTACGTTTTTCTGCTAAAAAGACGAATGAAATGATGATGAGGTTTTTGGCGTTACAGACTATCAAGAAGAATCTTCAGAAGTCACTGCGAAACGGATTGCCGAGCTAAAAGGTTTGTGATGCCTGAAGTAACTTTTAGGCTGTTTGTTAAGCGTCGATTAACGTTTCCGTTAACGTAATTACAGTATGAACCTAGAATGATGCTAATGAATAAATGCCCATTTTCTTTTTTGCCATGCCTTCAGATTCTGTGAAGCCCTACCAGCATCGATTTCTTACCATTGCTAATCTCTCGGCTGTCTCTTGTATGGTCTCGGTTGGATTGTCGAGCCCCAGCTGCAGCACCAGCGCTGGCAGCTTGAGGCGTTCGCAAAGCACGCGGAATCTTTCGCAGTGACCCTCCATACCGGGGATAATACACATGTATGTTTGGTTTGAGTCAAATTCGTCGTCTCTCTGTAAAAAGGACCATCAGTTGTTATTACCTTAATTGTCTAAGAAATTAGTGCTTAATCTATACTAATATTATTAATGTGAAGTTAACCTTTACGCTTTCATTGTTAAACTACCGAACTTTTTTTGAAGAAATTTGGTTTCAACTATAAAGAAAGCCATAAGTTTCTTTTTACCTGGCTTTGATTTCGATTTTGCATCGGCAATAAAGACATTTACTTGGACAATCCACTGGCAGAAGTCAGTATCTAAGTTGCTGTAACTACGATTGTTTTTACTGTTACCTACTAATGTAGAAACGGTACTATCGCAGAAAACGAAATCTTAACTTCAATTATGTTAAGCATCCTTTGAACAAAGGCACTAAATAAGAAATAGGTATATGTAAACAGTAGTATAATAAAACAAGTAAGTACCATTGAAGCATTGTTGGCAAGGGTCGGCATACAGACGAAGTCAGTGGTGGCCAGCAGCTCATCAGAGTCAACGAAGGTGAAGAATGTAGACAGGCCCTTACTGTCTTGGAAGTTTGACTTGCAGATAGACTTTTCTAATTGTTTTAAACTATAAAAAATAAAACGAAATCAATTAAACTTGCGTCTATTAAATCAAGAATGAACATGATTATATTGCTGAAGCTTGAAAAAATTAATGAATATTTATTTTATTGGTTGATGCTGGGTAATGAGAAGGCATGAAACAATAATAAATGACTAAAAGATTTAAGAATATGCATGAGTAAGAGAATAGGAGAGTCCTTACTCTCCTATTCTATTACACAATTATTTGCTCATTCTATTCTCTTGAATAGGATGACCAAATAAGTGGATTGAGTGAGAGATGATAAATAATATATGAAAGTAAAGAAAGTTAATGGTAACGTGCTAAATAACAAATAAGAGATTTTTGGAGAAAAAAACATACTACGGTGATCAAAAATCATTAAAAGTAAAAGAAAATAAAAATAAAACGATAAACAATCGAATAACTTAGAGTATATCCTAGAAATCAACTTACCAATCAAGAGTAATCAGAGGTATTTCTTGCTCTTCAATTACTACGTTATAATTAATTCTCAGGTGATTATAAATTAATGGTATTTTATCGTTTTCCACACCCAATTCTTCCAAAGTAGTGTATTTATCCGTATCCGCCGTCACGGTTACGTCTGTAAATAATTTAAAAAGTATTACTGACCTACTTTATTTACTTGTCTTAATCTCACAGATCAAATTGATATATAAACAAAAACTAAATATGTATTTTAAAGTTATTTTAAACGGGTTCGCCATTCATCTTTAATTGACGTAAATATTACCTGCAAGTGCAATAATCTCTTGCATCAGTGAGGTTTGTGGCGCAGGTGTGGTTCGTGCTAGAACTATGTTACGAGCACCACGCAGTGCTTTCTCGAACACGTCCACTGCACCTCGTTTCCAAGCACCATTGTTACACGACTCCTGTGAAATGAACGTCGTAAGATTTGAGTGTAACTAAATTTTTAGATGTGGATCAACTACAACTTTAGAAGTGAAAAGGAAATACACAAAAAAGCATTTAGTACAATAAGCATGAATGAAACAACAGAATGACGAATGAATACAATTTTAAATAATATTCAGCAAGATATTTCGTTATGTTGTTATCAGTATAATAAAAACAGACGACAAAGATATACAAACATAAGATGCTAAATTACTTGATTCAGTTCTGGTAGTGACAGTATTGTGGCCGGCAAATTGTTCGATACTCGACGAAGACATACTTCCTTTCCAATTATATTGACACCAGTATTCAGTACAGCAAAATATCTGTGAAAACACAAGCCTTATTTTAGATTTTTAAGACATAACAGAACAAAACACAATTATGTTTAGAAAAAGTTCGATGCGTGACGTAAAAATAAAATATGCATTTACGCTGTCTTCGGTCAGGCAACGATCAGAGATAATAAATTATTATAGACTAGTGGGTCGTAATCATTATCATTATACACCGTTAAATTTTGGTCGTTTTAATCCCGTGGAGGGTTTTTTATACTAGGTAAAATCATCCAATGACAAATCCCGCCCTTGGGCGGAGCAGGAAGTAGTGTCAAACTCTTACTGACTAAAAACCTACCCCGTTCCTTCGTTGCCTATCGCAAGCCCGCGCCTACGGTGGCCGAAAATCGGGATCGGAATCCCAGTGGGGGCTGGGGCGAGTGCCCCGTTGCCTCTGCCTGTTGCGGTCGGCCTTCTCCTTTGCTAGCGTTACTGCTTCGCAGAAGGAGGCGACTGCCTGCCATCTGTCCTCACTTCAGACCATGGTCTGAACCAAGGCCCGGCGAGAGAGATCGCTGCCGCCGATCGCCCTCACGAGGACACGGCGATGCTTTGCACAGCTCTACAGTGTGCTCCACCGTGTCCTCCGGGTGTTCCGCGCAGTGGCGACACCCGGGCGACTCCTCCGCACGGATTCGGAACCGAAACTTACCGAACTTGCCGTGTTCGGTAAGGACCTCCGTCGTGCGGTAGTTGAGAACGCCGTGAGGTCTTTCCAGCCACGCCTTAAAGATGGGCCTTATCGCCTTAATTGTGGCGCGCCCAGAACGTAGTTGCAATAATCTCTGACTCCATTTCGCCATGAGATCCCGCCGGAGCTCTGTCCGCCATGCCTCGATTTGTCGCGGCAGCGGAATTTCGCCCCGGCGTTGCATCTCCATGTGCGTATCGTGCATATGTGCAAGGACTATTGCCTCCAGATCCCATGGCGGTTGGCCAGCAAGGAGGGTCGTTGCCTCGCGGGAAATTGTTCAGTACCCTCATACCATGCGTATTGCCATGACCCTCTGGCACGCATTCAGCTGGGCCCTCGGTTGCTGTTGCAACGACATTTCCCGCATAGAGCCTCCGGCAGGAGTCCGTGGAGGTTTCAACAACGTAAGGGTAAATACTCATTGTACGTCGGGTTGACCGATGGTAGAAATGAGAGGGCGGAATCAAGTCATGCAATTCCCGCGCACACTCTCCAGAATTCAAACTGTAAAATATCGAAAGGCTGGCTACCCTACGCATGTGTTCAAGGTTTTGAAGATTGGACTTAGTAAAATCTGGATCACCAATTAGCCTTTCCACCGAATTCAAAACTGCTAGGTGGCATTTTGCTGTACCAGCTCATATGTGGCTGCAGTATTTCAAAAATGATCGGACCTGTGTTTTGTATATATATATAACCCAGCCAGATCCACCAGATCTTTGCAAGAACGCCGAGTTACTTTGCAGCTACCATGGCTTTGGACTCAATGAACAGCCTAAAATTAAGGTGTGGTAAAATTTCAAACTCCTAAGAGCTGAAGGCGATCGGTGCACTCCATCGATTTCTGAAAAGCAGGAGCCAAGGCGAACGGGCTCCTCTTGGCGGTGAACAGACACGCTGTGTTTTGGCGGTGGTCAATCCCACCATATTGGCTTCACCCCGCTTGGCGACTGCCTGAGACATTCGTACGCTCAACCATAGCCTCTCTTTCGGACCGGATTAGCTCCTTACTAGCCCGAGCACTTGGCAGGTATCTCTCTACCATACCTACCGTGCATCAGCAGCTGGTTGATATGCAGCAGGAAGAGAGTTACAGTCCTCATCACAAATTTAAAAAAAGTGTAAAAAAAGATTATTATTTACTTAATATCCTTGCACAATTTTCTTGATACCAAATCCAAGGTGTTTAGTAGAGTTTCGTCGATATCCTTCTGCTTATCGCCCACAGTCACGTACACTCCTTCGATGGGACCAGAGCGACTGGCATTACTTAACAGTGCATTAACATCAGCTTCTAGTGATAAGTTGTCAGAAAATACCATAACTTCAATACCCTGTTGCTGCCATGATCTAAACAAAAGGAAAAGCATATGTGAAACAATAAACTTTGATCAAGTCACAACGCACTGGGACTCACTTATAATCAATGTATTGCTGATAGACAGAAAATTGCATCGTGCAAACACTTTGTTTCCATCTTTCTTAGCGAGAATTTCATCAATCATCAATCTTAAGTCGAAAAAGATGTAGGTACAAGTCTGAAATAATTACCTTATTTTTATTTGCAAGTAGCTTTGCGATAGCTTCTTTGAATGTACAGCAAGCTTCCTAGCACCTCTCTCTACAAGTTTGTCACCTAACTGTAGTCCAAAGGTTTTACCATTGCAGAGTATAACATGAGTACGGTCAGCCTTGCAAGTTAATCTGTGAAATTGTTATACGAATAAAATAATAATAACATTTAATAGCGGTTTTTCATTCTTTACCATATAATTTAAATAACTTAACTTATAAAAATATAGTACATGCTTACAATAGGCATCTTTAAATTAATGTTGCAAGCTCCAGGCCTCAAAAATTTCCAGATATAAAACGGTAATACCTCGGTTGTACTTCCTGTACGGCTGCTTCCATTTTCAGCAAAACTCTGCCACGGTGCTTGCTAGCCGCGAGTAGACGGAAGGCACGCACGACATCGGGCGGTGTGTACGATATGCGCGACAAAGGACGAACGTATCCGCGAATAATACCATCGCTCAGCATTCCTTGCAATATCTGTGATATACAAAATTAGATGCATTAGGAACAGATTTTAAAACAACCTTAATGTAGACAGCTGTGTGTTATGATAGGTGGACAAGACATTCCTAATTTACGCTATGCTGATGGTGCGGCGGTATCGGTGTTATTACCAAATGGAACAGCTGTTCTCTAGAATGGAAAGTGTTAGTGTATAATGTAGTTTGAAGATTAATCGTAGCAAGACCAAAATGATGATAGTCGACAGAGCTAACAACAACTTACCTCACATAACGCAAATAGCGAACTGCATCGTCGTACAATCTTATGAATACCTTGGGGCTCTAATCTCAAATCGGAGAAACTGTGTTGAAGATATCAAGCGACGAATGGCTCTGTCCAGGGCGGCAATGGATAAGCTTAAGAAAATATGGAGAGACAGAAAAGTAACAATATCCACAAAGACCGGGTTCTTTAAAACATTAACTTAGTTTCCCATATTTTTATACGCCAATGAGACATAGACCCTCGACAGACAGAGACCAAAAAGATTGACGCTTTGAGAATGTGGTGCTGGAGGAAAATGTTGAGGCTGTTGGACCGAGTTTCGAGCAACGTTTCCATTCTTGAGGAACTGGGCATCAAGGAGCGCTTGTCTACGGTGCGCAGTCGTATCTTAAAATACTTTGGCATCATCTCAACGTGTAAGTGACTACGTCGAGCGCCTTGTTATACGAGGAAAAGTCGACGGGTTGAGACCTCGTGGCAGATCACCTATGCGATGGACAAACTAGATAAAAGCGGCTATTGGCGGCCCATTGAACGAGTGCGTCTGAATGACAGCCAGCAGGCAAAAGTAACAGTTTCCGGAGAGCTGCCCTTATAACAATCACGACCACTCTAGCAAGAGTGTAACGACCAAGAATAAGAAGAAACAGCTGTCACACATCCTTCTTACATTTTTCTTTTCACTTCTTCTTTTTCTTCGTTCACTTGTTTTGAACGACGAGCCGAGTTGAAAATAAAGCAAACACGACGAGCCGCGAGTCAGGCTCGTCGTTCGTATTGCAATGATACACCGGCGAGTTTTATCAACGAGCCATAAGACAGCCGTTTTACTCGCTTGTCGATCAGGGCCTTTTCTCGCTAGTCGGTCAGCACCAACGAGCCGCGAGTAAAACTGACGTTCTATAAAACCGCGCTATTAGCTCGTACGTCGATCATCGACTTTAGTCCAACTTGTTGGTGGCTTTGACGTAAGGCAAACGACTTACTCTAGCATCCTCAATATATTCAGGTTCAAATAATGATGACATATCAACGACGGTGTAGGATCGCTCCTTAGTGAGGTTAAACATTCCGAAAGCAAAGTCATCTTGATTGTGTAGTTGAGAAACATCAATAAACCACCCATGCTCCTTAGTACAGTTAATTGAGGTCTGAAAAAAAAATAACACATGAGATTTATATTCTAGCAAACATTAAAAAAGTAAAATAAGCTTTGGAATAAAAGCAATATAACCATACTTTTTTAAGATCTTTTCCAAGGCAGCTAATAACCAATGTACAACCCCCTTTTGTTTGACTAAGAACAGTGTCTGAAAAACTGTGATCCCGAGAATTGCCGATGTGATCAGCTGAAACATAAAATGATGTGCTTTTGAGTCATCATCAGCCTTTTTAATGTTCCCACTGCTGGGACACAGGCCTCCTCTCTTGGAGAGGGAATGGGCCGTAATCCAACACGCGGACCCAGTGCGGGTTGGTGGATGTTACATATCTTCGAATTTTTAGTTCTAGAACATGCCGGTTTCCTCACGATGTTTTTCTTCACCGTTTTGAGAGCAGTGGTGATGAAATAAATTACACAAAGTAATGCGCCTGGCTGGGTTCGAACCCGCGACCTACAACTCGTAAGTCGGGGCCGTTACCACTCGGCCACCACTGCTCTTTTGAGCGGTTCTGCGCTTTTGGGTAACAAAAAATATTTCTTTAAAGAAAAAAACTTGATTTCAAACTGTAGTCCATATTATGTTAGTAATCACACACTTAGGGCCAAATTCACCAATAAACTAATCGCGATTATACAAAAAAAAAACGCAGTTGAGCGCCTAATCGAGATTATAGCTTCATTTTGCGTTTCACCGCGATGACTTGAACCTAGTTTACGCTAAACTCAGTTTCAGTTCTTTTGTTGTCGCCCATGTTTACGACACGGGTCTTTAAACTAGATTACACTGGGCTCAGTTTAGTTGAACTAAGTTTTTATATTGAATGATGAAATCAGCCCTTAAAAAACTACGTTAGTAAAAGATACGATAGAACAAACAGATATAAAACACAAAAAAACTGCACACCATCACAATACCTTTCAATTCTGGGAATAATTTTTGCAAGAAATCTTTCTTCCGCATGTCACTGACTGTTGTAAATACTTCGAAGCCTTGAGCAAGGGCTATTGATATAACAGCTTGGCCAAAAGCCCCAGCTCCTCCATGAACCAACACAGACGTCTCCGGTGTGAAAAAAGCTTTATTTTTCATAGCCTAGTAACAATAACGATTTAATGTGAGTTTGATATGGAATTTTACCCTGTAAGTGTGTGTGTGCGTAGACGAGTTGCACAATGGTGGTGTCTTCGAGGCTACAATGCACCGGCACCAACCACAACAGCTACGGCTGCGCGCGCATCACGCTGCTTGCCGTACCAGAGCACACTGGTGTTTGAGTGGTTACGATCTTGACTCGGTGCGCATTGCCAATGATGGTATATGGCTCCAAAGGGTGTTGGCTCACAATGGGTTTCGAAAGACTTTAAGCCACCCAAATCCATCCCATCGTCCTTGCATGATCAGAACGGGAATGAAGATATCAGGTTAGCAGCTGCAGATCTAAGGTTCGATAAAGTTTAAAGAACAACGGCGAGGAGATTGTTTATGAAACTATTAAGAGTTTACATAAGTTAGCATGATATTTGATGGGCCTGTTGGTCTAGTGGTTAGTGGCCCTGACTGAATGTTTGTGTGATGAGCACGATCATTTGTTCTGTTTCTGGGTGTTATTTATGTATAATATGTATATATTTACAGAAGCTACACCAATTTGTCCTAAAATTTATCTTGCCTAACTGTACCTGTAAACATAGTACTAAGTTTTTTTGGAAAATAAACTTATTATTATTATTTATTATTTAGAAATATATAAGTATGTTTATCAGCAGTCTGATACCCATAACACAAGTTCTGCTTAGCTTTGGACTAGACGGTGTTGCCAAACCGCACTGGGCCCGCGTGGTGGATTACGGCCCATTCCCTCTCCTAGAGAGGAGGCCTGAGCCCCAACAGTGGGAACATTAGAAGGCTGGTGATGATGATGAGACGGTGTTGTGTGATAGTTGTGGAAATATTATTATACATATATATTATTATAATATATGAACGAAGTAATTGACTAAGTTTTATAAAATCAAGATAATGGCCAGTCTAAAGATCGCAAAAAAATCGACATAATTGAAAACTGAATTCACTAGATTTTTTACAATAATATGGCTTAGTTTATTTTTGCTGGCTTTTGGCTAAATTGTACTTTCAATTTGGCCACTAATATAAATCGCGTGTACCGGAAGACACAAAGTTGAGAAGCCTCCGAAAGCATTGGGGGAAGAGAAGAATCCGATGGATTCGAGACACACAGGCCCGGTCATTATGGTGACATTTGGGGGAGGGTAATGTTTAGTAGTAATATCCAATTGGCGAATGTCCACCCTTACGTTGTTCGGCGTCGTCACCTTCCGTTTGGCGCAGGTGCTGACCGAACACGGCAAGTTCGGTCCGTACCTGTACAAGATTCGTGCGGAGACGACGCCCGGGTGTCGCCACTGTGCGGACCGCCCGGTGGACACGGTGGAGCACACAGTCGAGGTGTGCCCCGCTTGGGAAGAGCAGCGCCGTGTCCTCGTGGGGGCGATCGGCGGCGATCTCTCGCGCCGGGGCTTGGTTCAAGCCATGCTCCGGAGCGAGGAGGAGTGGCAGGCGGTCGCCTCCTTCTGCGAAGCAGTAATGCTAGTAAAGGAGGAGGCCGACCGCCTTAGGCAAAGGTGGACACGCCGCCGCCGCCGCCGGGTTTCCGATCCCAATTTCCGGCCACCGTAGGCGCGGGCTCGCGGACGGTGGGCAATGGGTAGCTCGCTGTCCGTCCGTCCGGTAACAGACCGGTCCGAGCTCAGGTCGTCTACGGCGCGCACCGTTCCCGCGCGCCTCAAGGAGTTGTCAGCAAACTGTAGGGGTCCAGCAGGGCCGAAGCCTACTGGGGCCAAAGGTTATGTGAGACTGTCACCAAAGGCCCCAGGATAAAGGCAAGGAATGGAAAGGTAGGTTTTTAGTCAGTAAAAGTCTGACACTGTTTCCCGCCCCACCCAAGGGCGGGATTCGTCATTGGATGATTTTACCTACCCAAAAAAAAAAAAAAAAAAACCCTTACGTTGTTGAAACTTTTACGGTCCGGACTAAGCGTTTTCCTTCGTGGTTTTACCGCGTACATCGAATGACTGGAACAGTTGACCTGCTCCGGTCGTCCCGTCCGATTTTAATTTAGATGTCTTCAAGGTTAGAGTGAATTGGTTCTTAATAAACTAGTGCGCCTCACCATCAACGATTGCAACACTGCTTACCATTAGGTGGGATTGCAGTCAAGCACAAGTTTATAGCAATCCTTATAATCTTATAATAATCTTTATTTTATCTTTTACACAAAATAGTTAACTGTAACAGCCACAAGTTAATCTTAAACAAATAATTATGCTAGTGCCCAAAGAATAACTATATTTAACGAACTAAAAGAAAATTTACTTTATCAAACTAGAATTTTAAAAAAAATGGACGTATTTTGGTTGAAATAATAACGATGATACTTACGAGACAGTAAAGCGCGTGTGTGTATGCAAGTGGCACAGTGGCAGCATCTTCCAGGCTCCAGTGCGACGGTACTGGCCACAGCAGCTCCGGCTGAGCGAGCACCACGCTACCCACAGCGCCAGAGCGCACCAAGCCCATCACGCGCGAGCCACTGCACAGTAAAATACATAGATTTCCATGGAGTCTGGGTACCATGTTATTAGTTTTACATACGTTTTTAAATAAACCCAGTATCCAGTCATGTACAAGTAACAAGTATAGGTAGGTACAGGATAATATTTATCCGATACTTAACGTCATGCTAGTTATACACCGTTAAATTTTAGTCTTTTTAATCCCGCGGAGGGTCGATTCGGTACATGAAATAGTATCGATTTGTAAAGAGACTTTTTTTTTAAACTCGAATTAATTTACACATGTACGAAATTAATTTCACTCAGTAAAAGTCAGCTGAGCGAGGCCAATGAACTGTAGGTAGTTAGTACGCCACGGCTGACAACTATCTACAAGGTCATTGACTCGTTAACTCGCATTCTGCGTAGGGTCACGACATTAAGCTGAGTGCTCGGCCGTTTTGCGCGGACGTGGCGCATACTTCTCACAATATTAATGTATCATTGTTAAACCTGTTACTTGCGCCTTTATCCGGCAAATAAAAAGTTTTTCTTTCTTCTTCTTTCTTAACTTAAAGAAATTAATTTCGTACATGCGTATATTATTTCGAGTTTGAGAAAAAAAGTACTTTATTTTTTAATTTTCTCTTTACAAATCGATATTATTTCATGTACCGAATCGACCCTCCGCGGAATTAAAACGACCAAAATTTAACGGCGTAGGAACGGAATGCTTTTTACCAAGCTATCATAAAAATGATTTGCTGATGCAAAACAAAATCTTTCACATCTAACGTTTCTAATCGTGAAAAAAATCTCCTGGTCAGTAAATTTGTGTTTGCCTAACTGGTCAAAATGTACTGAACTTGGCTGAAAGTTGTTTGCTATCATTACTACAATCACGTGTTTAAGTATCGTTCACTAATTACCAGTCACCCTATATATACAAATTAAAAATATTAAGAAGCTTACTTTTTAAACAACATGAAGTGCAATTTTGCTCTATCTCAATCTTATGGTGAGAAGTATCCAGACAGACTTATACCGTCTAGAACTCAAGAAGTCTTACAAGTAAATCGTCTAGTAGTTTCAATAACGTTTAGAACGCCCACAGTACAAAATCTAGTCTTTTCCAATTTTGATCAATACATTTTGACATAGTTCTACTGTTACCCATAATCTTTTAGTAGAAAAGCTACTCAAGAGATAGGCACCGGCCAAACTCGTGTACTTGTGATAAAAAAGTACAAGTACAAATGTTTTTGTAAAGGATAATTGATGCAAAATCTACATCCTGGAGATCGTCAAACATGATTAGATTTCTGTCGGTTTATTTAAATACAGCCGGCATTTTTTTTATGGACTCCGTAGGCGCGGTCTTGCGGACGGCGGGCAATGGGTGGCTCGCTGTCCGTCCGTCCGGCAAACTATAGGGGCCCAGTAGGGCCAAAGCCTACTGGGACCAAGGGTTAGGTGAAAATGAACCCCGGGGCCCTGGATGGAAGGCAATGAATGGAACAGGGTAGGTTTTTAGTCTGTAAGAGTCTGACACTATCTCCCGCCCCACCCAAGGGCGGGATTTGTCATTTGATGATTTTACCTACCATAAAAAAAAAACAAAATTCTTAGACTACATTGTATATGATCTAATGAAAGGACAATGGAATGTATAACAGGTGTTACAATAATTTAGAAATCCGTAATATATTTGAAGGTGAAAAATTTGTTACGTCTAAATTAATTTAAGGTCAGATTGTCTTTTAATGTTTCTCTCTTTCTTTCGCCTGAATCTGAAGCAAGAACCTCTTGAACTTGCTATATCCAGTGAGGACCTGTGTCAAGTGGTTGGTAAGGATAATGTGATACCACTCCAGCCACTCCTCAAAATGGGGACATACTGCCGCGACTGTGGCGTGCCCGTACAACAAGAATGTTGTCCTGCTTACAATGGTAGGATCTTCTGGGCTTACCGAAATAATAATTCCAATATTTTGATTGGTAGTAATGGACAATTCAAAGGCCTTCAAGAAGTCAAGATTTGACGCTTCTGGACTGTTTTTATGTAACCATGTATAAAATTCTATTTACAAAATATCTTGTGAAACTGAAAACCAGGGCTAAATGTTAAAGTAAAAATTAGGAGTGTTATGATGAGCATACACTATACTACAATACTGTGCAGAAGCTAATCGAAGTGAATTTTTATTGAGACTTATGATTATAGTTTTAATGAGAATATTTCCAATATTGAGCTGCAAATAACAGAAAACCAAGACAAAGTATTTGACGGGCTACCCTGGAGGACCGTAATCTTTTAATTTGTAAAGCTTAATATTGTGTTAATGTTTCTTAGAGAAATTTTATGTTTAACATTTACTGTGGTGAGAAGTGGAATAAAATAGCGACTGTCTAGTTTTAGAATTTTAGCTGGTTCAATTCTCGATTTGGGTAAGCTTGTTCAAAAATCTGTTAATGCGGATTTATTCAATTTTAAAATGAATGTTTCTTCCAAAGATTTAAGATAGTTTCAGGGCTCATAGAATTTTACACCTTGTAGATTATAGCATGCAGTAAATACTGTGAAGGTACTCACCTGGGTGTGGTCCCACTGAATTCCATTCCAAAACTGTTTTTAATGTTTAACCTATGCAATAAGGACCCACTGGCCTTTTTGATGTCGTCATAACTAATACCAGCATATTGAACCTAGAGAGACATTGAAATTACGACATAGAATTATAAATCTGTTTACAGTAACTGTGATTTAAATATTTTTAAGGTAAGTAATAAAAATCATCTAACATTTACCTTTACTGGGACTCCAAATCCTGAAGGTGTAGGTGCTTCAACCCATGTAAGCGAATCTAAGTCACCGAACTGGTTAATTTGCAATGACACATTTTTGCTAACTATTGTAGAGTCTTCAACTGGTAAGTAGTACTCTCCTCCCCACATACCCTGATTAATTAAACATAATCATATTATATTTTATTTATTTTTATAATTGTTTCACCAACAATTGTTTACACTGGTATTATGCTAAGGATAACATGCAATATATAGGGTGAATGGTAATTAGTGAAAGATACTTAAACACGTGATTGTAGTCATAATAAGAAACAACTTTCACTATGGGACCAAACAAGAAATCGCGAAAAAAATCTACTGGTCAATACATTTGTGTTCGTCTAACTGGTCAAAATGTACTGAACTTGGCTAATTTTTTTCGTGATTTCAGATTTGGTCCCATAGCAAAAGTTGTTTGTTATCATGACTACAATCACGTGTTTAAGTATCGTTCACTAATTACCAGTCACCCTATATAGAGTAATATCTAATTAAGTAACTGTCTGAACGAAGGCAAATACCACAGAACTCACATTCTCCATCACGTTGAATGCCAGGTTAATGTCGGGTATGTCATCACTATAAAAGTTCTCGTTGCTTTCCTTAGAGACCATGATTAGATGGATCTTGTTACGATTAGCTTCTCTACGCCAGCCGCTCACGAGTTCTTTAAGATCTGAAAGTTCTGGATAAGGTGCAACGACCAGGAGCCGATGACCCGCAGACAGGTTATTACGGGTTGTGGTAAGGAGAAGGATATCAGCGTTGGTTCGGACGGTGACCGTTGTGGTGGCTACAGCTTCAGACGCTCCCCAACGGATAAGTTGTAGTTTTGACTGCTGCTTATTACCATTGCGAATAATGGAGTGAACGGATACTACACGGTAAAGTGAAGCAGGGCGCAAGCGATCACTGCAAATGAGCTCTTCCACGCTCACCACAAACTGGTCTTTTTGTAGAAAACGATGCAGCAGTTGGCATATCTGTGAAATGGCCGTATTGGTTATATTATAAAATAACACATAAAATACTACTAGACCATTAAATATTAATTACTTACTTTGTCATCGGTGGATAGATTTTGAACCACCACTAGATCAACGCCTTTAAGGAAATTGTTTTCTTTCTTCAATGCTGTTTCGCGGCTTACTTCTTCGTATTTAACATGAAGTCCGAAAATGTTTCTATTAACGTTGTTTATTTCCGTGAAAATAAATCCTTTAGTATTGAACAATCCAACAACATTTATGTTTTCTTTATTTACATTTTCTGCCACTATTTGTAGGTAAACTTGAAGTGAAATCGCCATCTGCATGGGTTTGAAAATTGATACCGTTAGATTTTTTGTGGTTTTTATTTTTGCTTCCGCCTTGAGTCCTTTAGGAAAAGGAACTTTGGATCTGGAAATACTATGTCCTTTGCTTAAAACAGTAACTTGGTGAATTGGTGCCTGATTTTATATTTCATGTATATATATTCATGCCTGATATAATATGCGACAATTATTCCTATCGCTCCTATTTGTACCGGTATTACTTCTGTAGGTGTATTCCAATATAGTGTTATTTTTGTTTAAAGCATTTGCTTATGTTTTCGCTTAATTTTACTGTCTCTATTGGCTCTTTTTTGGTGTAAAATCATGAAATAACTCCATTGACTCTAGTGGGCCCTGTCGGTTTTGCTAATATCTCTTTTGGGAGTATGGATGGAGGATGGGGAATGATTCAACCAAAAACCGGCCCCTACAGTGACAGGGAATAGCTCTGCGACTCCCAATGGGCGCCTCCTTTGGCGGCGGATAGGGCATGAGGATCACTTCATCCTCACGGTTTCCGTCACCTCCTTTGCTCGCATTACCGCTTCGTAGAAGGAGGTGATTACTTTCCATTCCCTCTTGCTCCGTACCAAGGCCCTTGTTCACTAGAGTCATATGCGTGAGGTCACCGCCGCCGATGGCCTCCACGAGGACACGGCTGTGCTCGACCCAAGTGAGGTTGACTTCCAGTATTTAGTTGTGGAATATTAATATAATATTTAAATATATAAATAAGGAAAGGAATTTCCTAATAATGTGCGCCGTGTCCAGGAGTATTGCCTTCTGGATCAAGCCTTTGATCCGACTGCCTAACGAGAGCCTTCTCAGATGTTGCTCTAATATATACACCGTTAAATTTTGGTCCTTTTAATCCCATGGAGGGTCAATTCGGTACATGAAACACTATCGATTTGTAAAGATAAAATTTAAAAATAAAGTGCTTTTTTTCTAGAAGTCTTTGGAGTTGGTGGAACAGAGAGTAAAGTCCCACATACCTCCGTTGAAAAGAGAGGATCCTCCGACGTTATATCTGGCGGGCTACTGCCCGATAGATGATTTCGGGTTTGTTCTATATATTCCAATCGCGCCGCGAATCTTACTTGTGCGATGCAGGATTAGTTCATTTGTGACGACATAGATGTCGCTACATCACTCCCCTCCGGAGATCGGAGATCAATGGTTCTTGATGCTTCTTGATGCGTCGTGTGATGCGTGCCAGGCCAATGGAGGTTGGTTCCAGTGAGTCGGAACCGGATTCAGCATAGTTCTCGGTGAGTCGGAACTGTCTGCGGTGATGCCCCAGTGAGTCGGGGCGGTGATATCCCAGTGAGTCGGGATATGATGCTGCAGGCTCCAGTGAGTCGGAGTATTGCGGCTGGCTCCAGTGAGTCGGAGCCATGACTGCACTGCTGTGCGACGTAGGGCTTGACTGCTGTCGTCGACCAGGAGAAAGCTCTTCATATGACTGGCCGAAAGTGCAAGTGCTTAGTCAAGGTCGCTGATGAGGCTGAGGGTGATGACCAGGTATGACCAAGTAGGCATGCTGGTGGTCAGGATACCCATATAGCCGTGGGTGCTGGCTGTATGGCTCGCTGCTCGAATGCTTGAGAAAGTGATGATGACGTCACGAATTAGTTGCTGCACGAAGGCTGCGCTGACGTTCTTTGTCGAGGGTCACCAGTTTGGGGTTATGCGGAACAGAGAGTAAAGTCCCACATACCTCCGTTGAAAAGGGAGGAACCTCCGACCAGACAGGTGTTATATCTGGCGGGCTACTGCCCGATAGATGATTTCGGGTTTGTTCTATATATTCCAATCGCGCCGCGAATCTTACTTGCGCGATGCAGGATTAGTTCATTTGTGACGACATAGATGTCGCTACAAGTCGAAGTAATATACGCATATTTTTTTTTTAAGTAAACGAGTCGATGACCTTGTAGGTAGTTGTCGGTCGTTGCGTACTAACTACCTACAGTTCATTGGCCTCGCTCAGCTGACGTTTACTTAAAGAAATTAATTTCGTACATGCGTATATTAATTCGAGTTTAAAAAAAAAGACTATATTTTTTAATTTTCTTTTTACAAATCGATAATATTTCATGTACCGAATCGACCCTTCGCGGGATTAAAACCACCAAAATTTAACGGTGTACGCACAGTTTGCTTTTTTTTCTCAGCTTTCAAGAGGTTCTCGTCAGGATATTAAGAAATATTGTGCGATGCTCTTGTCAATCTATAACCATCAGGCTGGTTGGCTGTCAGTGATCATTCCAATTATTGAAAACTGGGTCGGGCACATACTTATAGTATGGTACTTCGATTCCACAAGATTGTATTTAATAAAAAATTTATTGTTATTAGTCTAAAATACACTGTGTCCAACCCGCACTGGGCCTGCGTGGTGGATTACGGCCCATTCCCTCTCTTAGAGAGGAGGCCAGTGTCCGGCCGTAATCCACCACGCGGGTCCAGTGCGAAAAATTCGAAGACATGTGTTCTAGGTCATGCCAGTTTCCTCACGATGTTTTCCTTCACCATTTTGAGAGCAGTGGTGATGAAATTCTCACAGAATAATGTGCCTGGCTGGGTTTAAACCTGTGACCTACAGCTCGTAAGTCGGGGCCGTTACCACTCAGCTACCATGACTGCACTGCTAATTATATCTTCTTTGTATTCTGAATTTTATAACTAAAATGTATACTTGCATCTATGTCGGACTGAAAATAAGGAACAAACTTCAATGCTTGTAATGCCATATCTTTGCTGCTTACTGGAGGCATATTTTCAAATTTGGCATTGCTTATTGTGACACCTCCACACCTAGGGAACAAAGAAGTAGAACATTTATTGAAACTGCTTCCAAAACAATTCTTAATTTAAATAAACAGATATAAAAACAGTTCACCTGGTAATGCCCGAATTATTAAGTGCTTTCAATAAAACTTTATAATCTGCAACGAAAGATTCCTTTACAATTTCTTCATGATATTTAACGTTGATCGTCATATTCCTGATGTACGTGACTAGCGAGACTCCGTCGTGCGGGTGTCGCAGCATGTTCAGTTGTAGCAAGCCGTCGACAAACGTGACCCAGTTGTCACGCCACACCAAAGCAGCCTCGCTCAGAGATTCGTTAGCACCTTCAAGACTAAGGAACTCACCGCTGTGCAAACATGGAAACATATTCGTCAGTCAGCAACATAGTCAATATGCAAGTAACTACATCAGGTTCATCATTTCTATAATGTTGTATCTGTTTTGCCTACCTGTACGAGTAATCTCTATCTCTTAACAAGTTATAAATATCTTCACCAGTGAGATCTATGCTCACTTTGGTTTCAAGTGTTTCTGCTAATTTACTGACTTTAGTAATTTTGACATCATCCAATAAGTTTATGCAGCCGGTCGCAACTTTGGAGCCTTCGTTGAGTATCTGTAATAAGATAGTGATTTTAAACGTTGTGTTGTTTAAATTTTCAAACCAGCATTACATGTTGGTTTATATAGAAAGTAACGACGAAGTTTTGCTTAGTTTTCGATATTTTCTAATTTATGAAGAACTTCTTATTTACGTTCTTGGATAAATACCCAACAAAAAAAACTTACGTTTAGAATTAAGTTAGTAAAAAACACCCATTAATAATAATCGAAATGAAGTATCCAGAGAGCCCAGCCAACCATAACTTTTCTACCTTATAGACATTATAACAAAGGATATAGTGTTGCCGTTAAATTTTGATCGTTTTAATCCCGTGGAGAGTCGATCCCGTACATGAAACACTATCGACTTGTAAAGATAAAATAAAAAAAATAAGTACTTTTTTCTAAAACTCTAATTAATATATGCATGTACGAAATTAATTTCTTTAAGTAAACGAATCTATGACCTTTTAAGTAGTTGTCGGTCGTTGTGTACTAACTACCTACGGGTCACTGAACTCGCCCAGCTGACGTTCACTTGAAAAAAATTATTTCGTACATGCGTAAATTAAATCGAGTTTAAAAAAAGTACTTTATTTTTTAATTTTATGTTTACAAATCGATAGTGTTTCATGTATCGAATCGACCCTCCACGAGATTAAAATTTAACGGTGTAATACAGAATGACGACTACGGTGTAACTTTGATGAAATGCAACCGCTCGACTGTCGTTCATCCAGCGCAACGATAGTGAAACAGTGAAAACTGTCTACTGGCAATTTTTATTCTTACCTCAAAATTACCATTGCCTCTATGGAAAACTACGTTAATGCGGATTTGCCGTTGGTCGTGTATTATAGGTTGAGCATACAAATGCAGGTTCTTAAATTCTACGGATATTTGCTTCTTCAGGTGTCCCGTCGCCATCGCAAAGGTGTCCCAGACCAGAACCAGAGACGCCGCATACGGATATAAGTTGTGGCCTAAAAATGAGAATTGTTGGTATTATAAATGATATTTATTTTTTAAATACACTTTTACACGTAAATATTTTTTTTCGTCAATTTTAACTAGATGAGGCCGGTGTTTCCTAACTGACTACCCTGAGAAGAAACACCGAAACAAACTCAGGGGTCAAAGTCTCTTTTAAAGTATATACAGCTAATACCAATCTGCATGAGAACCATGCAGATTGGTGTCTGGGATGGTCTTTTGAAGAAAGAACCACACAGTTCTAAGTGGACCTGTCCAGTCAGTGCAAGCATTTGTCAGTATTCGTATAGCTCAACTCAGGACTACTAAGGAGCTCAACGACTTGACGAACAAACGGTATTATTATTTTAACGAGCTCCTAGTGTAAATATATGTATATATTTATTAAGATATCAATATCTAAGTCTAGATGAGACATTATTTGTGAAATTAGTGTATATTACTCGTAAAATAAAGTTGATGAGTGCATGAATTAATTTCCCAAAACACATATTTTTCTACAGGGATTTTAATATAAGCATGTACGAAATTAATTTCTTTAAGTAAACGAGTCAATTACCTTGTAGGTAGTTATCAGCTGCAATTAATTTCATACATGCGTATATTAAAACGAGTTTAGAAAAAAGTTATTTTTTTATTATTTTTGGAGTACAATAAAGTTTATTCTATTCTTTTTTTTATTATTCATAGGCTCGCGTTTGACCACTATCTCACCTGATGGTAAGCGATGACGTGGCCAACGATGGAGCACGCTGGCCTAGAAGTAACCTATTCACTCTTTACTTAAAGACTCCTAAGTTGTAGCTATCAGGAAACACAACACACATATTCTATTCTATCTTTACAAATCGATAGTGTTTCATGTACTGAATCGACCCGCCACGGGATTAAAACAATCAACTATAATACATTATCAGTATTAGTGTTACCTCTTATACAGTGCCCTTGTAAGTAAGCGTGTTCTTTATCCTGCACAGAGAGGACATAGTCGAGGGCTGCAGCTGTTGTCCTGTTGGCTGTGCGATACATTGGCATTGGCCTAAAACACAATAATATAATACTTAATATGTGCACACACACATCAGTCGCGTTGTATACATGTAGCGACATCTATGGTACCACAATTAAACTAAACTACGAAATCCTGCATTACTCGATTAGAGTTCTCCGCGCAATTTGAATACTTATACAACATTATTTTTAGTATATGCGAAACCTGAATATAGTTTGTTCAGAATCAGTAACTGAATCGATTCCAATAATTTTTACACCGTGCTATATTTTTTCCATCTTTTCTCAAAAATATTTTAAAAAGTTGAACACCACCGACACTAAGTACAATACAGGTCACAGCGAGTTATAGCGGGCATTAGGCGCCAGAGTATAGCTGGTTGCGGGAACAAAACAACCCTGAGTAGCCCGGATGGTCCAGTGACCATGTGTTTGAGTGGACAACTAGGTAACATAAAAAGCTTATAAGCAATGTAATTTTTCATGATACAGTTATGAAATTTTGTACATAGAATCTTTGCATAAAAATACTAGAGCCATGTTTCGAGTTTTGCATAGTTATGCTAAATATAAAGTTGTATACAACTGCGTAAAACTATCTTTTGGGCAGTTGTCCAAATTTAAAAATTACACCCGTCTAGTCGGAGAATCTTCTTTTTTCAATGGAGGTTTGTAGGACTTCATCAGGCGAGACCTTTCAAGCTTCATATTCACTCACTATACGGTGATCACTTCCAGTTTTCACCGCGTTGATCACAGAGACATCATTGAATATTTGCTTTTTCGTCGACAAGGTCGACTTTAGATCTCATTTCTAGTTGCACCGTCAGGACTTTGCCAGGTCCAACTCATATGCTCACGTTTCCTGAAGAAGGAGTTCATCATGTAGAGGCCTTCCTTCTCCATAAAACTAGCCAGTAGGTGTAGGGTTCCGACGTCCAAATCCAAATTGCCCCACTCGCAGCTCGTCACTGTTTCGTTTACCCAGTTTCGCGTTAAAGTCCCCCATGACCACGGTGAAGTAAGTCTTATAACCATGCATGGCTCTGGATACATCTCATATATGGTATCTACCTCCTCGTCCGGGTGTGTAGAGGTCGGGGCGTAGACCTGTATGACCTTCAACGAATATCTTGATGATACTCTGAGTCTAAGGTACGCCACCCTGGTCGACACACTGTTTATCTTCACCACATTGCTCACAAGGGATTTGTGGACGTAAACCCGACCCAACCCTGGAACTGCTGGTCACCCTCCCGGAAATAGAGCAGGAGTAATCCGACTTGTTTTGTACAACGTATGAAATAAAAAAATCACAGAGAAGTATCAAAATAAAAATGCTACTTGCCATTTCTCACCATGCGCCCATTGGACTAGATGCGACAAGAAAGGTGTTCCCGTAGAAACTGGTAATTCAACTTTCGGATAAAGAATATGAACTATTGGATTAAAGCCCTCCATGAATAATCTGAAAATAATAGATATTTTTAAGCTACAAAAGAATAATGTACGTATTCCTCGATGAGATATAATTTTAGTAGGAGGTGAATCCGATGTACGCGCTAATTTGCTTAAAACAATTTGAGGTGAACTTATCACACTAACTTGGAACTGTTACCATAACCACCTTAAGGTCACAGCTCATTAGAACCACCCGGTACCCACTCCGCACCTGATGATGTTGTGAGCGCATACCCGTACAAGTCCATATAAAGAATACTAGTCTCAGGAGGTGAGGTGGTGCAGAGTGGGTTCCGGGTGGCTCTAATGAGCTGTGACCTTTATTCACATGAACTGGCGCCGTCTGACTTCTTTATGTTCTCCTAAAAAAATACTTAGAGGTTACTTTTTACCCAAGAAGAGCATGTTCTCTTGAGATTTTTTTTATTTTCTCATGGGTAAAGTCGGTGGCAGCAGCTAAGTATACCATGATTTTTAATTACATGAACCAAATTGACAGCAGTGGACAATGCCCAACTGTCAAATAACAATGCCCAACTGTCAAACAACCATTGTTATAGCTGTCACTTTACTTCATCTAATAAAAAATCATAGTATAGTAGCAAGTAATTATCACTATTACAGTTTTTTCTAGAGTGGCTGGTTTAGTAGTTGCATTTAAACCTATTGGCAGATCAAGATTTTATTTTTATTACTGTGAATCAGATTTTAAATTTTCAAAACGGGCAGATTACAAGAGCGGCACTTAACATCGGCCTCAATTACTATAATGAAAGACAAGAAAACAGTTAACTTCATTTTGATTTTGACATTATGGTCATTACTTACTTTCCGATACCTTCGAGCAATAATAATGTGTTATCAGCATGCTTCCTCTTAGTCAGTGCGATGTTCTTGCAGTTCTTAGGTAAGGACCGCTTGAGGATGGCTTGCAGAAGCCCATGAGGCGCCACCTCCACACACACCGCGTTATTGGGAATCAGGCGTGACGTCTCCTCGAACAGCACTGGGCTCTGCGAAAGTAATAAGTACGTCACGTTAAAACATGGGCCAACACGTTTGCAAATCAGTGAGGCTAAGAATTCATGATTCATGAAGCGGTTTTCAATCTTACCCGCAGCGGTAGAGGAAATCACTGCTTTATTTCTAAACTCTCGAGACTACAGTTTTGTGCGGTTATGCCGCCGTCGCGGTTGAAATTTTCACCACATGAGTTTCTAAGACGACCCACACACCCGCACACCGCGGGCGTAAAATGCGAAGTGAAATGTGCTTTATTTTTTCTACATACACATCTGCATTATACAGAAGCTGCGGGCCCGCAACCGCGGCGGCCGCGGGTGTAAACCGCATGTTGAGTTCTTAACCTCACTGAGGTTGAAAACACGCGCCCGCCATCCATGCGGATTGTTGTGTATTTATTGTAAATGTGCCATAAATAAACGATTTATTATTTATTTTATTATTATAATAAGCAAAGTCACCTCATTTGGGACGCAAGATTACATTCGTGCTTTAGTGTTCTATAAAATTTCCATAACTAATTGTGTTTATATTATTTCAATTTAATTAAATTTTAATGATTTATAATTTAATTTTTATTATGACTTGATGGATTTTAATTTTACAAATTGTGATTTTAATTGTGACTGTTTTGATTAATAATGTGTATGAGTCAATGTTACTTGAAAATAAATTATATTATTATTATAACTATAACGAAATTTAATAACTTTGAGAGGCGTCTGTTTTTGTTCAAAAATCTAGGTAAACAAATCGCACTGTTGTTTTATTTATTTTTTAAGGGCTTTTCTTTTACCAGATATTGGCCCGAAGTGATTTGAGAGCCTCATAAGAGACTCGGACATAAAAAAAGTGACTGAAAAAAGTTAACTTGGAACAGTATATGGGTAAAGCTAAAGGTAAAGAGAAAAAAAATCTTCTGGTCAGCACATTCGTGTTCGCCTAACAGGTCAAAATGTACTACTGAACTTGGCTGATTTTTTTCGCGATTTCAGGTTTGGTCCCATAGTAAAAGTTGTTTGTTATCATGATTACAATCACGTGTTTAAGTATCGTTCACTAATTACCAGTCACCCTATATACATGCATATCACCATTGCCATTTTTACTGAAATAATGTCACAAAAAAATAGATTTTCGTCTATAGTTATCAATTTTAACCTGTAAAATAACGGGCCAATTAAATATGTTTTATTACTTCAAATCAATGCGTGTAAAAGACGAGAGCAGGGAAGGAGGAGGCGTAATTTTAGGGTACTCCGATACGGACACTCCGACATAAAAAATGTAGACTGAAAAAAGTTAACTTGGAACAGTGTATGGGTAAAGCCTGGCACATTGCGCCCTGGCGGATATTTGAAATTACCGCTGAATCTTTAGTAGTTCTACTGGTATAGAAATATCATTACAAAAACTTACCAATAAGTTATTGGTTTGGTATTCAGCTGAACAGAGTTTAGCAATTGGCTCGTTCCACTTCTCTTCTGGCACTGAAGTTGAGAGCCAACGCTCAGTTCTTGGTTTTGGATCCGGAATGACCTCCAACAAATACTTGAGTAGTAGAGGTCCTGCAAATTTATATTATTTTTAACAGCTTTTATAACCAGTGTGACTATTATATTACACAATAAAAAAAAACTCCGATTTAAATAAAAATAAACACTAAAAAGTGTAGTAAATGATATAAACTAGCACGTGCTTGACTGCGATCTCATGTGATGGTAAGCAGCAGTAAGCAGTCATGTCCTTAGGTATGTCTCATATCTACAATATTTAAGGAACTCCCTCAGTTCTTTAAGGATCCCATCATCAGAACTAGATTTTGACAAAAATAGGAGCAATCTGGAAATATTTGCTTTTAAATGAGATTTTTTTTTAAATCTGTTCCTAAACAATAGAGTTCACAGGTACCTCCACCTATTTTTGAAGTCGGTAAAAATACAAATTTTTTAATGTGAATAAAATTAATAAAATCTACCAATAATAAAAATGTAAAAAAACATGTTTCAAAAATTAAAAATGTGTGTGTGTGTGTTTGTGCTTATTGTTGTTGAAATGCTGTGTTGTTGTTTCAAATATGTATATGAAAATTTGAAACAGTAAGGTAATGTTATCAGGCTTTAATAATTTTAAATAACTTACCAGCATCAGCAATATAACGCGAGTGATAAGCAATGTTAGAGCATGGTACTTCCTTAGCGAAAATGCCCTTAGCAGTCAACTCAGCAACGAACTCCTTCATGATATCAGCAGGTCCCGAAATGGTACTAGATTCAGGTCCATTGTGACAAGCCACTTCTATTTCAGGAGGACACAATGGCGAAATCTGATAAATAAAAACAACATTTGATATAAGGGTGCTTTCAAATTAGCCGCAAATTGACGCGTAACGGCAGTGCGGCAGCAGCGCTGCTGCCGCGCTGCTTTGTTGTTTCATCAAAATAAAATAAGCGCGGCTGCAGCGCGGGTGTAGCGTAGCAGTCGCGTTTTTACTAATTTGAAGGTGCCCTAAAATCTGTGGCTCAACGTGTGACAGAATTTTTTCTACCTATATTTTTTACCAAAATTATTATTTTTTTATAATTTTACAACAAAATGTATGTTATATGTTATGTTACATCAAAGTAGATTTTCGAATTAATAGAATAGAATAGAATAGCATGTATGAGCTAGTCCAATGACCGGTAGGTAGTGGTCAGTCGTTGCGTACTAACTACCTACAAAAACCTTACCTAAAAAAATACTTTATTTTTATAACTAATTTTTAACCAACCAATAGATTATATACATTACACAAAAACATAAAGGCTACTCCTAACTAAAATATAGCGTTATTTATATATATAGTGTGTACATGAATTGTATAATATGAAAGTTAATATAGAGCTTAATTCTTTATTTTTTAATTTCATATTTACAAATCTATAGTGTTTAATGTACCGGATCGACCCTCCACGGGATTAAAACGATCAAAATTTAGCCGTGTATTTGTACTACTTTTATTTTCTATTTCAAACATTGGTTACATGTTTTATAGACAAGTCCTTATCAGACTGTGGTCAAATATCTATCAATCGAGAGCACATTAGAATGTCTAGCCTCAGTATTAGTTGTATGGCTGAAGCCATAACCAAGTGGTCAGAAAGAAGACTTAATTCAAAATTACCTGTTCATAGCCCAGACCAATGGCAGCCATGGATCCGTAGATGAACTTAGTCTCAAGCGACACGCGGCCGCGACTGTAAGCTGCCAGTATCATCTCTTCAGCAGACAAACAGCCATCGGCGTACGCACATCCGAGCTCTCCTACACTGTGCCCTGTTAAATATTGCAGTTTTAGTTATTCTTGATCAAATCAATTAACTTTAGTATACAAAATGATATGCGAAACCTGAATATAGTTTGACTGAATCGATTCCAACGATTTTTACACCATATTATATTTTTTCCCAAAAATATTTTAAAAAGGTCACAAGTTGGACACCACCGACACTAAGTACAATACAGGTCACGGCAGGTCATAGCGGACATTAGGCGCCAGGGTACAGCTGGGTGCGGGAGCAAAAGAACCCCTCAGTCGCCCGGATGGCCTGATAACCATGTGTTTGTGTGGACAACCAGGTAACATAACAAGCTTATAAATTTGTGATTTTTCATGATATGGTTATGAAATTTTGTACATAGATTCTTTGTATATACCGTGTCCCGTGTTTCGGGTTATACTGAAATAAGGTTGTATTATATCATCGGCCAAATATTAGTCCACGGGCGAGCGAAGCGTAATCAGAATTTTATTAGATTCAGGTTTTTTTTTTTAAAACCACCCAGAAATAGGAGCGGTGCTCACGTATATAGGGAGATCTGGTTTGGCCTAAGCTAAACTAGTCTATCATAAAATTGGGTTTGGTCGGTAACATATAGATAAATAATATTATTCACTATCTAGCCGTTGCCGTCTCACTGCTGGGTAAAGGCCTAACAAGTCCTTTCAGATTTTTTTTTCATTTCATGTATATTTGACAAAAATAACGTCGTCATTATTTCCCATTTCCTTATCCCTTTTTTATCTATGCCTATTGTTATATTTTTTTCTTTATGAGCGAGGGGCAGTGTCAGACTTTTACCGACTAAACTCCATATGATTTTCTTCAGGTCAGTCGATCTTTTGCAGTCCAAGGCTTGTTTCTTGCTTACAGTAACTCTTTCGAACAATGCTGCAGCCGCGACAGGCATCGGCCCTAACTGTCAAAGATATCTATGGATCATTTTTCTATAGAGATCCAATTTACCTGCTTTTTCACATATTTACTTTTTTCATAAAATCTTTGAAGTAATTTTTTACCAATGATTCCATCAGGTACAAGTCCAAGTTCTTTAAGAATGTCCGTCAAACCAATTTGTACAGCAGCAATCCCAACGAAAGAATGCAGAATGTTGTCAAAGGTCTCATCAGGTGACGTTATTATATCAACAATGTTAAGTCCCCTTGGCTCTAACGCTTTGTGGCATCTGCAATTAATATTTAAATGGAATTAGTTTGTTTATTTTATTTATATTTAGTTATTTTTCATATAATATAAAAATGTATATATATTGACCGTTCTATAGCAGCAGCGAAGATGGGTATGCGCATGAGTTGCGTGCCCATACCAGCCCACTGCGAGCCCATCCCACTGTACACGAACCACAGTGGCCGACGAGCGTCGTCGAAGTACTCCGACTTTTCAGACAGACATACAGTCTTCTGTTCTTCATTTGTCCCTGAAAAAAAAAATGTATGTTTATAATGTGTATTATTTGACCATCATAGCGGCTATAATAGAGGTATCTGTCCTATCTGTATTTATTTTATTGTTCCTGACGCAATAGTAAGGCATCTTTGACCTCTTGTGGAAGGTGCTAAACAGTCTTTTGTCGGGTGGAAATAAGCTAACCTTTTGCGGTTGAGTCATGCCGATTTTGATGTTGTGTGCGCGGTCTGAGTACATTTGAGTATACCGAAGAACGGTATACTCAAATGTACTCAGACCGCGCTCAAAGCCCTGGATAGAAGCGTCCGAACGTTGCTGCCTGTCAGTCGGATACATCATCGATGAGGTTTTACATCCCGCGGAAGTGTGGAAGTAGAGAGTTTTTATACACGAAGATTCTTCAAAACCACGAGGTGTGCCGCCTCAGAATATATTTTTTAAATCCAACGTATGTATCGAAATGTAGTCGCAATGGACGAGGGACACGCCCATTCGTACTTAGCTAAAGATAACTGGCGCAAACCTTTACTACTTGCTATTTATGACTGCAAGGAGGTATGAAAACTTCACGAGCGCTTTTATCGGGCCCGTCATGGACCTGATGTAGATTTCTCGGCGTCCGTGGCCTGGGTATGTTTCGGCAACCTTTTTTGGGAAACTTAAAGTTTTATCTGTTGTTTTTTTGAAGTTTGAAATCATCCGAAGATTTCTCTCATTCTAGGGTGAACCGGTGTCAGACTTTTACTGACTAAAACCACACCTGTGTGCTTCAGTAGCCCTTTGCGTTCTAGGACCGCGGGTTTCTTTTTCATGAATTCCGCGCGGCCCTAGCCGGCATCGAACTTGCTGAGCTACTTTTTTGCTGACATCTCTTGCTCTTTCTTTCTCTCGCTGAGGATTATTGCCATTATGGCTTGTTCAAAGGTTTTGTCTGTGTGATTATGAGTCCATTACATTTATAATTATTTTCTCTAGTTATTCTCGTCTAGAGAGCAGTGGTGGCCAAGTGGTAACGGCCCCGACTTACGAGTTGTAGGTCGCGGGTTCAAACCCAGCCAGGCGCATTACTTTGTGTAATTTATTTCATCACCACTGCTCTCAAAACGGTGAAGGAAAACATCGTGAGGAAACCGGCATGTCCTAGAAGCAAAAATTCGAAGACATGTGACATTCACCAAGCCGCACTGGGCCCGCGTGGTGAATTACGGCCCATTCCCTCTCTTAGAGAGGAGGCCTGTGTCCCAGCAGTGGGAACATTAAAAGGCTGATGATGATGATGATGATGATTCTCGTCTAGCTAACGGCAAATATTTGCACAGGCATAAACAAGTGGCCAGGATTATTCATCAGTATCTAGTTTTGAAACACTAGCAAGTGGATTCTGAGGAGCCGTATTACAAGCATGTGGCCGAACCAGTTCTCGAAAATGACAATGGCACATTGTACTGGAATCGGTCTATCATCATTACTGACACGACGATAGTTGCCAATAAGCCAAATAGAGTAGTGATAGATCGATTATCGTTACTGCCAATGGTCTGATGGCCAAAAGCTTCAACGACCATCTGCCCGAATCCATGCATGCCGTCTACCCGATGCATCTGCATCTGTTTGAAATGTCGTTGTGTGGTTGATTCAAGCACCTGATCGAGCAGACAGTACTCCTCGATACGGTTGGCATTGTGAGGAGTTCCCCGTTTCTGGAGCCCTAACCACTGCTCACTTGGAACCTGCTCCAAACACCAGTGCCGTTGGACTATTTTTTTTTGTAAGATTTTAAAAAAATATTTAAAAATATAATCCATATTGATTATATTTTTAAATATTTTGAGTTAAAAAAATTTTTGTAAATTTCATATAAAAGTGTATAAAATTGAATGATTTATCTCGTATCTACTAATAATATCAATACTAAATGATTTTTATGTGTCTTATGAAAATATTAAAAATATGTAAAGATGATAATTAAATGAAATACTATAATACTAATAATAACTGACGAGGAACTGAGCTCCCACCTCTCTTTTGCCTTTATTGGCTGCCTTGAGTGGAGATTCACCAGGGCAAACATGTTCGGGAGAAGGATGTATAATCCAGTAAGGTGCTGGTAGGGTGCTTGACCGTATTTCCGGGATTGTCCTGATAGCCGTGGTATACCTCTCCACGCCTTAAACGCCTCGGGATATGTGGGCAACATATTCTATCTTATTGCTACGTCACGCTGCGCTAGCGACCGTTTTTGGGGGCCTATTTATTGAGTGTGCAAGTCACCCCCTGCCTTTTATCGATGGATATTAATAATATTGTTCAGGCCATAGTCCACACACACATACATACACACACACATAGTTCCTGGTAACCAGTTCACTTAAGACTCCAAAAACAATGGTCCTATTATCTTTGTTTTCCTTAAGTCGTAATAGTTTCTTACCAACTGGGGTTTGTCCTCGGATGCACTAGTATAGCGCGTACAGGGATAATCATCGGCTGGTACCGATTTCCATTAAAAGTCTAAAGGGCCTCTGCGAGTTGGTTTCGGCTCCTCGTACGCCTCTCAAAGGCCCACGACCCCTGGGTTCTGTGTTAAAATGACTAATAATATATTACCTAAAATGACGAATCCTCTGGCCAAATGTCCTGATATATTCTTCTGGTGTATGTTGTGCAACAACCTCAACTGTTCTGGGTCTATTGGGTTGGACTTCAATTCGTCAAGACAGTGAGTCACCGCTGCTTCATGTCGAGCTGAAATCGTTACCAGGTGTGCGATGCTGGACTTGTAGCGGTTGGGGTCCTAAAAGGAAAAGTCATTGTTATTATGTAGTCATTCTTGTATTTCTAGATTTTTCTTTTTTGTGAAAAGTTTTTATTTTACGCTTTTCAGTTGTACCCCTTAGCTAAACCTTTAACAATATATCCAATGAAACAACTTCTAGCCTGATTACCCATATTTCTTGACAATACCAATAAACCAAAATACGGGACTAAACTAAGATTCATTGTTTTGTCACGGTGTTTCCGTTCCGTTCCGTTCACCTAGCTAAACCGATCTGATGATGAACCCGGATGGTTCATCATCAGATCGGTTCAATGGCACAATTTTCTTTTTCATCAGAATCATTTATTGAATCAAAGTGTTCCGAAAAAGTAGATATTTTTGCACGTATGAACTCTCTGCGGTTGCGACACCACTGGTGCTGCAGCCCGCGGTCGCTTCATTCCGCGGCCGCAAGCTACGTATCGCAGCTGCAGGCCGCACTGCGGCTTCGCTCGGAATCAATTTCAAGAGATCTGCAGCCCATCTCGGAATTGTACCTTTATGAACATTGTGATAGAATAAATTACGGATGATGTTTATACCTTAGGTTTGTAGTGTCCACTCAGAAGCACATGAGAGTTGACGCCTGTGACAGACATGCCGTTGACAGCGACGTAGGAGCGGCTGAAGGGCTGGTGCTCCGTGACGATGCGCATGCGACCCTCGCGAATTGCTACCACGTCCTGACGCGGGTTGTCGCAGTGCAAATTAGCGGCTAATTGACCTGTGTGGTATCCGAGTAACACCTGCGAGATATAAATAAATATGCTGTTACTTCTTAGTCTTCTTTAGTAGAGAGAAGTACATGCGTTTGGTTGTAAAGTGCGGAACGTGGTTTTAATGAAATAAAAAAATATTCATGCACTACTGCTCATAATATTCTGTAATAATGAAATTATTATTGCGGGTTTTTTGACTTGAAGCTTAAGTGTCAGTCTTCAGCTTGAATCTTTGGTTGCGCAAATAAGCTTGATGTTTTAATGGACTGTATGTTTGAAAAAGCGATCTAAGGTTTGTTAACAATATGCAGGTACTGTGCCTGGATGGGACGGATGTATTAGGGAGGAACACTGACCTTTTGACATCGAAGGTTCCACGTGGCGCCGGCCGGCGAACCTCGACTTCGCACATTTAACCACTGCCAGGTCCTGTATTGCACTACACTGCACTATTGTTGAGTCTTTGAATGGTTGGATCACGAAATAGTCAATTTTCTTGTAATTTCGAGCGGGCGATGTTAGCGGAGCGGTCACATTCACAATCGATGCACAAAACACGTAATGTCATTTCATTTCTTGAGGTCGTGCGGGGAAGGGAAACGGAAGGGATAGGATTTCTAGGCCAAAAAATAAATTACAAAAAACAAAAGCGCGGATCATAGCAAATTGGCGCAACCATTCCCCCCGGGTTTGAAGGGTTACCTTCAAAGAAAAGGAAAAAACAAAAGCGAAACTAAACCCTATTACTATATCTAAACTATCAATACTAGGTAGCGAAACAACTTATAACTAACTATGCCACTACTGCTGATTAGGCAGAGGGCAGAGGCGAATAACCGGACGCAGGTACGATCCAGTTGCGGTTTTAACCTTTACGACTCGCGTTATTCCGTTCGAACCCGGAAAAACTTCTTCCACTACACCAAGAGGCCAGTGCAGAGGAGGCGCACTCTCAGTCTTCAGTATCACCACAGTACCGACTGTGACTGGATCTGAAGGAGTGTTCCACTTTTGACGCGACTGCAGCGTATGCAGATAATCTGTCCTCCATCGCTTCCAAAAGGACTGAACTAAGCTATCTAGCAGAGCGTGACGCGGGTGAAGCTGCAGTTTGTCAGTCTCGACATCTAAAGCGGGCAAATATTTAAGAGGAGTCGTCGTCAAGAAGTGAGCCGGCGTCAACGCTAGTGGCTCCGATGGATCACTAGATAAAGTCCGACACAACGGACGCGTATTCATCAACGCCTCTACCTGAGCGAGTACGGTGCTCAACTCCTCGTACGAGAGAATCTGTTCGCCTATGACCCGAAACAGGTGCGACTTAAGGCTTTTAATATTCGCCTCCCAATTGCCACCAAAATGACTAGCCGCTGGCGTATTAAAACACCAATCAATGCGATTCTCAGCTAAGACATGGGCGAATTCACTTTGGTAGTACTTGGAGCGTAAGAATGTATGTAATTCCGAAATATTGCGTCGCGCTCCAACATAATTTGTGCCGTTGTCAGAGTATAAGCGCTTAACGGGACCACGGCGAGATAAAAATCGTGTAAATGCAGACATAAAACCCTGCGTACTCAAATCACTGGTTAACTCTATGTGAACTGCACGAGTTGTCATACAAACGAATAGGCAAATGTATGCCTTTGTGGAACGTATACCACGACCACGGGCAATAGTGACTTTAAACGGTCCAGCATAGTCCGTCCCAGTATGTATGAAAGGTTTCACCGTCTGTACAACACGACAAGAACGATGGTCGGCCATTTCCGGCGCGTTGAAACGCGGGCGGAGCTTAAAGCAGGGCACACATCTGTGCACTCTAGCGCGTATCAAATTGCGAGCGGAAAGTATCCAGTACTTCTGTCGAAGAATGGACATTAATAAATCGGGACCAGCGTGACAATTCACCTTATGGTGATAATCCACCAACAAATCCAAAACGTGATCCTTGCGTGGTAGAACTACTGGATGCATTTGTTCAAACTCTAACTTAGCATTTCGCAGACGGCCACCGACACGAATGAGTCCGTCTTGCAAAAATGGTTTCAAATGTTGAAGTGCGGGACTACAAGGTTTATGTGATTCTAAACTACGAAATTCTATTGAAAAATAAAATTTCTGCAACTCTCGAAGTACAACTGATTCAGCTCTATCCAAATCAGCTGCGATTATAGAACCACGCGATGGTAATAATCTCAAAAATCTTAGGACGTAAACTACACAGCGTAATAGTCTCGACCAAGACGAGACTCGATTAGACAACAACAAAACAACTGACTCTTCACGCGGAACTGATACTATAAGCGTATGTTTCTTCTCCTCGGGTGGCTCTGAAACAGTAGCGGGGTTAAACGGAGCACTTGGCCACTCGTTAGGAGTGGTATGAAGCCAGGGAGGGCCACAAAACCAAAGCGGATGATTTAAAATCTGCGCAGGAAGCAAACCACGTGAGAGACAATCAGCTGGGTTTTCTGTTCCAGCGACATGGAATATATTTTCCGGTGACAATTCAGCTTGAATCTTAGCCACCCTATTTGCGACAAACGTGCCCCATCGATGGGGTGAAGAGTGGGCCCAACATAGAGCAACGGTTGAGTCTGAAAACGCTACAATTCTCTCTATATTAATGCGAGGACGACAAGTTTTGACTATAGATGCAATCAATTGAACCAACATAAGAATAGCGCAGAGTTCGAGACGAGCAAGAGAGACAACCTTACGAGGAGATACCTTTGATTTTGCGCTAATGAGGAAAACTGAAATGTTATCGCCATTTTGGACCTGAAAGTAAACCACCCCCCCGTAAGCCCTCTCACTGGCGTCTGCGAAACCAACCACATTAACAACAGTGTCTGGTACTATACCAACATGGCGAGGAATCTGTATCTGATCGAGCATTGGAAGCTGTTTCCTATAGCGAGCCCACAACTTAGCAACACTGTCAGGAGCGGTGTCGTCCCAATCACAGTTGGAAAGCCAAAGCTCTTTTATAAGCAGCTTTGCATACAAAACGACAGGAGCTACAAAACCCATTATATCCCATATCCGAGCTACACATGCTAGGATAACGCGTTTGGTACAAGTTGGCGGAGTCGAGCTAATTTTAAGACTGAACATATCAGTTGCGGGTGACCAACTTAAACCAAGGATCTTATGCGAATCACTATCATCGAATTCCTTTACCGAAGTCAACCGGTGTGACGGTGGAATCGACTCTAATGTAGCTTGCGAGTTGCTTGTCCATTTCACCAGATCAAATTGACCGGACTTCATGAGGCTGATTACTTGAGCAGCGGTCTCTATAGCCTCTGCTTCACTAGGTACACTGTACACAAAATCGTCCATGTACAATCCGGTTTCAATAGTGGCCCTTGCTTTCGGGTATGTATCACCCTCGTCAGCGGCCAACTGCTTGATAGTGCGAAGAGCGTGAAAGGGACTAGACTTAAGCCCAAAACAAACACGATTGAATTCGTAAACCTTCAAAGGTTCCTGCGGAGAAAATCTATACAAGAAGCGTTGGAATCTACGGTCACATTCTCTGATTCCAATACTAAGAAACATTTGCCGAATATCAGCAGAGAGCGCAATAGCAAACAAGCGAAAATTTACTATTATTTCAAATAAGTTACCCTGGAGGTTCTGACCACAACACAAGATATCGTTAAGCGATATGCCAGTACTAGTTTTAGCGCTACCATCCATAACCACACGCAGTTTAGTTGTAAGTTTGTCTTCTCTAACAACTCCATGGTGCGGGATGATATAAAACGGGTAATCACGTGTCTCCTCAGTCTCGGCAGGCGCTGATGAGATATAACCTTTATCTAAATATTCGATCAGCACATCATCATAGGCTTGCTTCAACTTAGGAGACGCCTGCATCTTACGTTCCAAGCATAGAAAGCGTTTTTCTGCGGAGGCACGGGAGCCACCGAGCGAAAAAATATCACCCTTGAAAGGGAGCGCGACAACATAACGACCATCTTTATCACGAGTAGTCGTGCGGGTATAAATCTCCTCAGTGACCTGATCCTCAGGGCTGAGAATAGGCGGGACATTGACCTCTTCAATCTCCCAGAACTTGCGGATGGTAGACTCAAGCGGCGGCTCGACGGTGCAACAGTGCGACACAGTCGAGTAACTATCTAAACAAGCGGGTGCGGAACCAACTATAACAAACCCGAGAACTGTTTCCAGTGCGTGCGGAGCGGGGTACATCGGAAGACCTTGAATTTTACGTGATAACTGGAGATGCGGGAGAATCGAAGCACCGATCAATAGATCGATATCTCCAGGGAAAGCGTAATTTCCGTCGGCTAACTGCAAGTTCTTAAACTCCGTCAGCATGGACGTGTCAACCGGTACCGTGGGCAACCGTTCCGTAATCTTATCTGCGACTAGCGAATCCATTTCAAACGAAATATTACGATTAAAACGTGAACTAAATATTATTTTAATGGAACCGTGAATGGTTGCCTTTAAACCTCCAAAACCTTTCACTTCTGAGCGGGATGACCAATTATTAAAACTAAAACCAAGGCGTTGACAACAATCCCGAGTAATAAAATTACTCTGGGAAGCGCCATCTAGTAGCGCTCGAACGGTGTGCGGTTTGCCAAAGGCATCTACAATGACAACTTGCGCGGTCGCAAGTAAAACGGTAGTGATTTGAGTACCAGCGGCGGAAAGCGAACACAATGTTACGTCGTTTGCACTTGCAGCAGGCCGCGCGTCACAAGCGTCGCGCGTCTGCGCAGGCTGCGGCTGCGATGGCAGCTTACTACTCTCACAATGTAAGAAGGTATGATGTCTAGCTAGACATTTACGACAGCTAACACCACTGTTACATGACGTAACCAGATGTTTGTCACTTAGACAATTAAAACACAAATTATTAGTGCGGACAAACTTGTAACGATCACTAGGCGATAATCTCTGAAATTCTGAACACTTGTACAGCTGTGTATGGCTACCCTTACACAGAGAACAGTCAGGTGTTGAGGCGGTATTAACTAGCGTATGTGCAGTCTTGACTGACTTCGATGACGCGTCTATACGGCGATCGGAACCTGTCCTATTCGTGACTTCATGACGTGCCGACGTGCGCTGCAATACCTTAATATGGTCGCGAATAAAAGATTCTAAATCTTCGAACTTAGGTATTTCGTTACCGCGCTGAGTCGTTTCAAACAGACGAACAGTTTCAGGATCTAATTTCTTTAAACCGATATACAAAAACAAAAAGTCACAGAGGTCATTGACCTTTAGGTTCTTTACTGCACGAACAGATGATGCGAAAATATTTAAAAACTTCTCTAAATTATGATCGTTACAAACGGAAAAACTTTTCAAATCGAATAATTGATCTAAATATGCGGTAGCTACTAATCGCTTATCTTCGTATTTTGTTTTTAAAGTGTTCAAAACTAAAGTGTAATTTTCAGCGCTAAACGTAATTCCAGCACAGACAGCCTTTGCCTTACCGGTCAATTTTTCTACGAGATAATGCAATCTCTCGTGATCTGTCAGCGATGTGTTCCTATGTATTATATTTTCGAAACTATCTATAAATAAATTCCAATTTCGAATGTCACCATTAAATTCAGGTATTTGAATTGGCGGCAATCGTGGGCGTTCGCGAGGAGGGTTGGATAAACCACTCGCGGGGGGGGGGAGTCTCTAAACTCCTAGCAATACGTTTGATACGACAATACAAGTCATCAAAGGACGACAATGCCTGATAACTCACACAGTAATCAGGATTTAACTCCAACTCTAAAATGTTTATATTCTTAATTGTAGATTTAAAATCCGCGCGCAAGCTATCTAAAGTTTCCAACGAACACAAGAAAGCATCTCTAATCGTCAGATCCGAGATTTGCAAAGTTTTATCACTAATTGATTGAACACGTGAAAACTGTGAGTCCCTTTCAGCGTATAAAAGCTTTAACTGAACCTTTAAATCAGTACTAACCTTGGTTCCCTTAAGAGACATCTTGTTTTGATATATTCACACTATACACTCAAACAAACACTTAACGAATTATTAAGTAAGCGATAATTATCAGATAACAATATGGTAATATTGTAAACAACAAAGTGAACGGCGAACGAACGGAATAACCTGAATCAATGAGTGAATATTACCCAATTTCTCGATTAAATCATTCACGTCGTTCATATGCGTATATAATCTATGGTTTATCCGTTTCCTACAAATATTCACTCAACAATGAACGGGTATTTTTGAAATGCGTCTACCTACATGCAATTTGTAGGACTTCCGAATGAATTTTGTCAAGAAAAAGAATGCGATCGATTTATATCTACGCTGATATTTACATAGCTAACTATAATTATGCGGTGCGGTTGACGGCGTAGGTACCGTAATTATCAATGGCTCTTTAACTATACGAGCGAAATAACGTTTAGTTGCCTAAATGCCTAGATGCGGGTTTTCTACTATTATATCTAGGTAAACAGGCGCGTTGCGTTTATTCCCTATGGAACAAATACTATATTGCGAAATTACAAGAAAATGATTCACGATCCTGCTCGTAGGACCAAAAAGTAATGGTTGCGCAAATAAGCTTGATGTTTTAATGGACTGTATGTTTGAAAAAGCGATCTAAGGTTTGTTAACAATATGCAGGTACTGTGCCTGGATGGGACGGATGTATTAGGGAGGAACACTGACCTTTTGACCTCGAAGGTTCCACGTGGCGCCGGCCGGCGAACCTCGACTTCGCACATTTAACCACTGCCAGGTCCTGTATTGCACTACACTGCACTATTGTTGAGTCTTTGAATGGTTGGATCACGAAATAGTCAATTTTCTTGTAATTTCGAGCGGGCGATGTTAGCGGAGCGGTCACATTCACAATCGATGCACAAAACACGTAATGTCATTTCATTTCTTGAGGTCGTGCGGGGAAGGGAAACGGAAGGGATAGGATTGCTAGGCCAAAAAATAAATTACAAAAAACAAAAGCGCGGATCATAGCAAATTGGCGCAACCAATCTTGTTGTCTTAGATTGAAAAAGTTTTCATGGCAAATCTTACCTTGGTGACAGCAGTGATACCAGATGCAGCTTCATTGTAACCAATATTAGACATAACACTGCCCACCAGAAGAGGACTTTCTCTATTATTACAGAACACTTCCTCGATGGCTTGCAACTCCACTTTATCAGCTTCTGGTACAGCTGTGAAAAAAATTGTAAATTTTGAATTTGTTTTCAATATATCGCTTAACTTTCTCTGACTCGATATTTTTTTTTTTAATATAGAAATCGTCGAGATATAGCGATACAGCCCTGAAAACACCAACACAATCATGGATACACTAGCAACACTACTTTTTGTAGCACCAATCCCTTCACAAATGTCTTGCTCAACAGAAGTAATCAAAATCATCAGAATAGATGGAGTTTCCTTAAAATAAACATTCATTATCTCAAATTAGGAACATCTGGGTTTTCCACTTTATTTGAAATAGCATTTCTTTTCTATAAACATTACGTCTCAGCCATAAATTGCCCGCATTGAATTATTCATGTTTATGGACCTACATGCCTTTTGTTTTCACAATAGCCTGTCATAATTATTTTTACAGTGCTAGCATCAAGCTTTCTTTGGCTATTCTTCTCCAGAACTTGAGCTTTGCATCCAAAAGTCCTAAAGTGTGAAAGATTCACTTTGTCTTCAGTAAATACTTCATCAGGAACTTTGTCCGTAAAAGCCTTAGTCAGAAACCTACTTTTTAAATCAACAGTCAGTTGGTTCTGACCAACGAATTCACCTCAAAACATTTTACTCGTATCGTACTCAGCGTCATAGACCATAGATCTCATTTTGTTAACTATTAAATGATAAATGATATTTATTTTGTAAGTAGGTTTTAAAAACACTTTTACACGTAAAAAAATTTTTTTTTGTCATTTTAAACTAGATGAGGCCGGTGTTTCCTAGCTGACTACCCTGAGAAGAAACACCGAAACAAACTCAGGGGTCAAAGTCTCTTTTAATGTCCATACAGTAAATATGTATTGGTCAAATCACATGAGGACCATGCAGATTTGCATAGTGCATAGTGTGCTCAGATACCCCGTTCTTGTGGTGTGTGCACCACTAATGAACTATTCTATGTGCCTTTAAATAATTTTGAAATTTACAGCTGTTATATTCACTTCCTTTATCGCTACATAATTTTTATTTCAAATCTTCTTACAATTTGATTCGTCACAACTAGCGCCTTGAACTCATTAAAAGCGGAAAAATTGTCTATGGATTTCAACACATTATCAAATGTTTTTTAGACGTTCTTTAGAAAGCACTTGTAAGATGCCACCTAGAAACTAGTTCTATTATTTGGAATCCTCATGAGAAAAAGTACAGCCTCATGTTAGAAAAGATAGAGTTTACGAGATTTGTGTACTTGAAACAATATGGGTTGATTTACCACTTTTATCCACTCATTTTCTCGAGTCTGTTCATCCTAGGCATGATCAGGTAGACTAGGCTGGAGGTAAGAAGAGATATTGCACTGTTTTAAATACTTACCACAGCCACAAGCTTCAATATATTCGATGGCTCGTGTAGGAATTCTTGCTTCTTCATAGAAGTTTTTTATGAAGTTAACTGTTTTACCAAAATCTCTGTAAAATCCGTACTGAGGGCCGGTTTCTCCTGGCAATATGCATGTAAACTCTGATTTAGCATGCAATACATCGGCGTAAATTCTGCAAAATGCATTCTTATTATAAGCATACAAGTTGACCAGACAGAATATGTTGTCCTGTCTTAGCGAATTTAAACGAGCGTAGATTGAACAATCATCAGGGAGACAACTCACGAAGCGGTTTTCACCCGCGGCCGCCGCGGTTGCGGGCCCGCGGCTTCTATAGAATGCAGATAATTATATATGTAAAAAATTAAAGCATACTTGACGTCACATTTTACACCTACGGTGTGCACGGTTGTTCGCAGCTCCCGCTGCAATGGTGGGCAACTTGTATAATCGCACTGGCCGCGGTCGCCCGCGCCGCCTCAGCTGTATGCGTCCGCATGCTCTGCGGTCGGTTGGCAGGCGACCGCGCAGAGGCTGGCAATAATCGGCCACCAGGCTTGCGGTCGAAAATAGCAAACGCGACGGCTGCGTAACCGCATAAATCTGCCGTCGTGAGTTTTAAAATAAAATAGCTGTTGCCTGTACCGCGGTGGGCGCGGGTGAAAACCGCTTCGTGAGTTACTTGCTTACTTAGCCACAAAGTATTCTTATATATACCGATTTTATGTGCCATTATCTCCGTAAGAACCTTCTACAAAGTATTCTAAACTTTGATAAAAAAAAGGAATTCCTTCTCAAGCTTTGGCGTGACCAAGGGAAATAGGGATTTATTTTTATATCGAGTAATTGTAGAAGACAGAAGAATATAGTCTGTAAAAGGACTATAAATAGGTCCCTTTTACCAAGTAAATCATTGTGAAAATACCTTAATGCGTTTTTTGCTTTTTGTAAGAACAAAACGTTGATAGCTTCAGATTTAGCACATCCATCAGCATGTTCATCAAATGACTTCGTCTTTCCATCCTGACAAAGGTTCATAAGCCTGTAAACAGAGCAAATACAATTAATATAATAATAGTTTAGTTTCTTTTAAGGCACTGAAATGTACTGTAATTCAAAGTCAAAGTCAAAATGTTTTTATTTCATATAGGCCTACATGGGCACTTATAAAACGTCAGAAGCTAGTGCACGGTTCCAAATTGGAATTGTATGGAAAACCATTTTATTGTTAGCTTAATGTTAATTTTTTGTAAACATTATTATCTGAATAAATTTTATTATTTATTATTATTAATTACATAATGTCTACAAGTACATATCTTGTGCTAAAGTCAAACTGTTTTAGAATACAAGTATTGTGTTATTCCGCTATCTACGAGGCCCCCATCTCAAGGACCCAAAATGTGACAAATATTCGATTACTTTGTCTTGTATTGTTTACATCATAGTTACGGTTGACAAAAAAAGTGCTTATGTATGTAGATATGTTAAAATATTTAAAGTTGTTGATTTAACATTATGTAGGTACCATGCCGAATCATAGAATGTAAGGTTTGAATTAAATGTTTCAAAAACAAGTGTTACAACATTACCATATGACACTTAACTATTGTCAATTAAATATAAATATTGGGATAGTCATTCACACTGAACTAGCTACGATACAATTGCTATTGAATCTAATATAATGGATACACCTTTCTTCTAATTTTTAACAATGAAATGGCTATACTTGGTCTGTAACGGTCACCATCTTCTTATCATTTTTCTGAAAACAGAAAATATACCTACATACAACACTTATTGTCACAACACAACACTTCCGTAGAGGCCCAGCCTGCTAGCTGTAGGCTGGCAGGGCCGAAGCCTGCTGGAGTCAAGGGCCGTTTTCTGAGAGGAAGGCTCAGCCCCGGCATGATAGGCAACGAAGGAACGGGGTAGGTTTTTAGTCAGTAAGAGTCTGACAGTATTTCCTGCTCCGCCCAAGGGCGGGGTTTGTCACTGGATGATTTTACCTACCATAAAAAAAAAACCACACAACGCTTATTAATTCCTGTTTGTTAATTGTACATTCTAAGTGCATTGTTCCGTACTCATAAAATTATGAAACTTCGACCAGACTATTTAAATGATCATTAACTTCTGTCTTACGTAAACATAAACGTGTCTTTAATAAACCACTGTAACGAAACTTTTTTTGTTGAATTTCTCCTGTTCTATAAAAGATTCTTTGGAGTAAATACAATTACATGAATCAAGAGGTACATTGCCACCAGTTACGATCAGTAGATATTATTTTTATGTATTCCGAGCGTAATAGAACCGAGAACCACATTGGATAAATGAGGCGATTAATTGTAATTTCTTTCAAACTAGTTGAGGTACATTAGATCTATTTATTTATTTTTATCGGCACACCAACGACTCCTTCACTGGTTTTACATTATAAAAAAACACTTTACAAATGAAAAATATTGCAGTGAATTTGTTACTCATAGGCGTGCACAGCACTTGTACAGTAATTATATATAAAAGAAAATTATGATCATATAAGTAAAAACAATAAAATAAAATTACAATAAAACTAATTGAAATTGAACTATTAGGTACACTAAAATAAATTAAAATAAGTTAAACCGAATTGAGGATTATATTGAAATAATTTTAAATAAAATTAAAAATTACACTGATATGACTATATCTATATATCTAGTCAGTAAATTCAAGAGATACATTGAACAAATAAAGCAATGAAACTAGTTTTTTTTTTTATCACTCGTGTGGCCCCGCTGGATCAAAACACATGGGTTTACATACCATAAAGTAACCGTGTGTTTAGCTTTATATATTTTCATATGCTGATTATTCAATATTATAAAATATCTAGGTGTCACGATTGACGCAAACCTGAATTTCCGCAAACACATCGATTTATTACGCACCCGAGTGCGTAAACTAATATACATTTTTAAAAACTTACGTCATATTGCCGACTTTAAAATAATCAGACAGGCGTATTTGGCTTTGTGTCAGTCTATTATTAACTACTGCATAACATCGGGGCGGTAAGGCAGGGGCCTCAAAGAGGGCTTTGAGGCGTGGCTGGAAAGGCCTCACGGTGTCGTCACCTTCCGTTTGGCGGAGGTACTAACCGAACACGGCTAGTTTGGGATGTGCCAGGGCTCCTGACCACCGGTTTATTATTATTATTCATTGATGTGGCCAGACGACAGGCTAGACCATATCATGATGTGGGCAGCAAGTATTTTACACATAATGAATTGCTACCATTTCATGAAATAATATGACAACATACCTTATAATCTAAAGTGCAATTTAATTTATCTGACAAAATGAATTATTATTATTATTACCTTCCATAGTGCACAGAAGACTGCGGGTGCAGACACAGGTAGGCACCTCCTACGATGGCGGCCTCACACTCCCCTCGACTCAAAGCGAGGTATGCCTGCTCCAGCGCCGCGGTGGAACTGCAGCACGCCATGTCAATGGACATGGAGGGACCCTTCGCGTTCAACCAGTAAGAGATGCGGTTCGCGAACATGGTTTTGCTGCACCTAGTTTAGGAAACAAGGGTGAAATTAATCCATAGCAGTAACTTTAGGTACTATGCACTAGCAAACGGCTTTAGTGCTGTATGACAGGTAAACAAATCCTGTTCTTATATCGGTAATAGTTAGGCCGCCTTAGTTAAAACACATAAAATAGTGCACCTCAATGAATAATTATTAGATAGTAATAAATTAATTATTATTATCATTTGTAGTCCCATATGCAAGTAAAGAATTACTTGCATACCGAGCATGGTTTAAAAGCTTGAAATCCAACGCGATGTTTGATTAAAAATCATCGTGAAAAAGAGATAATGCAAATACAAATACAAATACAAAAAGTTTATTTGTGCACCCATGTACAATTTAGCCTAATAGCAATAATGCCTAAGTAAAGTACATTATGGAGGGCTAAAGTTCACGTAAAATAGCAGATTCAGGTCTTTACTGCATTAGTTTTACACAAATTTATGTTTTGATTTCTATAGAAGCCTAGATAATATCCACAAGATATCTGTGTATCCAAAATTTCTGGAGAAAGATGTGTAATAACATCATAATCGCGTAACAGCAGTTGTATGAAAATGTACCTCGGGTTGATCGCTCTTGAGTATATAATTTTTTAAATGTTGACCTTCTATATTTTATTTAACTGTAATAATCATAACTTAATAGATATATATACAAATTAAAAATAATAATATGTACGTATAAACGTGTAGAAAAAGAACTTATTGGGCATCAAAAAATTCATCCACATCGATATCAATGGGAAAAGTGCCCAGAACGCTAGCAGCATTCCCACGTTGAATGGCAATGCTGATTGTTGTTCGAAGAAAAGCCCAGCCCTCTGGTCACGCGAAGAGACGACCTGCAGCTGTTTGCTGATGTCACGAACAACTCGATGAGCGCTCGGACACCATGGCCCTAGTGTTTCAACCCCAAACGGCGCAAACATATAACTTCCGATAAGGTTATTATATTTACGCCGTTTGAGGTTTTCTGCACCTGCAGCAGGACCTGGACCTTTTTGCATTTCAGAAGGATATACCTGCAACTATTTCTTTAAACCTTCCTACTAATTTTAAGCTCCTGTTGTTATTTTTTTGGGGGACAAATAAAAAGTATATGTATTCATCTTTTGAAACTTAACTTACCCAGCGATACCAAAGCCAGATCGATTAGCAGCTTCGTAAAAACAAGCCTTTTCTGCTTCGGAGAAACATGTGCCGATGTACACGCCGACCTTTTTACCGGAGAGTTCTTCTGGATTCACACCTAGAATTTTTATCTCTAAATGTATCGATACACAAGATAGGACTATCACGTTCAGAAGTATACATACACAGATGTGTCATACTGTTTCACATATCTGTGTATACATACATATATCAACAACGTACAGTACGGCCGACGGATCTTGGCGCGTCTGAAGTTAGGCTCTGCAAACTTTAGCGCTCAAAATAAGCGCGCCAAATAAATGATTTATAAAAATATATGCCAATAACAGTAAGTTGTGAACAGGTGTTATTGGCTCTTATTTTTTGAAACCATTTATTTTCTTACGAGTGCACAAGCGCTAAAGTTCACAGAGCCTAACTTCAGACGCGCCAAGATCCGTCGGCCGTACTATAAAATTTTTCTATAACTATTATTTTAGAATAGTTATGGAAAAACTTTAATAGTAAAAATTAAGCGATGATTTCAACTCGCCCATAAAATGTAAATCGTACAATGCTAATGATTTTTCAGTCAATAAAATCGACAAAAAAAAAATGGCGCAACCAAAAATGTGAATACTTTCACTGAATTTTAATTAAACGTCCGGTCAATTGATTGACACCCGAGGCTCACTCAATAATAAAAAGAAAAAAAACTTATTTATTTATTCATGAAAGTGACTGATGAATAATGGTTGAATGGAAAATACCTAATAGATTTTAGTTTGTACCTAGTTTAATCTATTATATAAAATTCTCGTGTCACCATGTTGTATATATTCAATAAGTCTGCGAATAAGATGTAAACTATTTTTAACTTTCCCACCCCTATTCTCCATTTTTTATTGGCAGAACAACGTTTGCCGTATCAGATAGAAATCTAGTCAAATAAGACCAAAAATAGGACTAAGGTTACAATAATTCTCACCCAGTTGAAAATTGGTTGGGATAGTACAAAACACCATTATAAATGAAATCTAAAAAATCTTCATCGATCCGTCACCTGGACAAAAAATTGCTCAAGCTCAACTGCAATTGGTCACAAAAATGTGTTTTTCGCGATTTTCAGCTAAACGATAAGTTTTATCGTAACATAGCCCGGTAAAAAATTATAGATCAGATAAAATTACCTTTAAAGAAACGGATTTTGATTCCCTTGAGAGTGTGGAAATATACTTTTTTTGCGACATATTTATTATACACATATTTATATAAAAAAAATATTTGTTTCTTTTTCCATACCTATACTTAAATCCAATGAGCCGACGTGAGCTTTTCCATAATTTTCAATTTTGTTTTATATTTATATAAACCTTATATAAAACCTGCACCATATTGTCTTAGGTTTAACCAGGAACTCCGACATTGGAAATTAAAGTTACTAGATTTTACACTACACATTCTTACACATTTTTTTATATAGTTGCAGATCGTTGCAGATGTGTAGTTTAAGAAAGGACGTTGTACAGCTGATGCTGGTGTCTTCTTGCGTGGCGTGAGATACAATAATTTATAAGTATCTTCTGTGTTTTGTCTAAGATGTTTGATTAAGTAAATCATAACACGTTACACTTGAGACTTGCACACTGTGCCTTAAAGCAAATAGCTTTAAGCGAAGGTTGCATATATGGCAAATCCCAACGGAAAAAGTTTAAAACAAGGAAAAGAGCTACAGAGTCAGGTGGACTAATTCAGACTGATGCGTGCGGACCTTTAGCTCACAACATCTCAAATTATAAATATTATATCTTATTTAAGGATGATTTTAAAAAATTACCACTTTGTGTACTTCATAAGTCTAAGCTGTTACATAATGTTGCAAGAAGTTAAAGTTGCTCGAATGGCTACAATAAGAGCCTTACTGAGTGTGAGCGTAAAAGAGAAGCTTGTTCTTCTTGTCGAACCGATGGTTTTCCTTTCCCTCAAAGGTCCAGTAGGTTGCCACGTTTATAGCGGCGTCAGTAGCAGTAAGAGTTTTTGGTCCCTGTAGTATCCAAGGACTGTTCAGTGGGCGACTGGTCAGGAGCACCGCACTCGCACTGTGTGTCGGAAACTGGGAAAAGAGATTCTGCACCTGACTCAATTTGATGTTTCGTAAACGGTAAGTTAATGGATTAAGAAGAAATTTACATGGAGCAGTCAGACTACTACTTCAAAAGTATTTCAACTTCAAAGGAGTCTATTGGTTGGCAAGTAAGTACTTCGTTGCTGAAATTCTCGCTCCGAGGAAATCTTGCTAGAGAAAGTCATGCTGCTTGCATGGCGTTTTTACAAGGGGAGTAAAATTTCGATTATTTTGTGCCTGAGTCGTACCGTTTTCGAAATATTTGAATTTCAATTTATTTTTCGTTTTTATTCTGAGGGCGCACGGTGTCACGTAAGGTCATGCGGCTCAGAGCTTTTACGAGTATTTAATGACTTTTACGGACAAGGTTAGATACTATCAAAGACTTTTTTTATGTGTATGAACTATTTAGCTTTTGTTATTGTTGTTGTACGAGTATATATTTTTTGTCCTGTGCGAGTCTCAAATAAATATTTTTCTTTCTTTCTTTTAAATAGTATCTCTTTAAATCTCTTTGGTGACTATGGTGCTACAATAAAAAAGGATAAATTTTTATACAACCTGAATCTAAAGAAGTATACGTGTGTAGTTTAGCTCGTTTTAGACAAGCTGTAAATTAAAGCTATATAGGCATACAGTTTATATTCAACTAACCAGCATCATAAATAGCTTGGTATGACTGCTCCAGGATCTTACGACCCATGGGGTCCATACAATTTCCGAGACGGTAGTGCACCTTGAAGAACTGCGCGTCGAAGTAGCTGAGTCCCGGCACGGTACCCGAATATTGAACCACTTCTGGATGATGGTATTTGAATCGGAGTGCTTCTTCTGATACTGGGTTAATCTGCGTAACATTAACTAAATTATTACTGTATTCTTAATTAAAATTAGTCATTGTGGTAAAAAAGGAAGTCCAAAGAAACCCGTTTTGAGTACGTCCATGGTGAAGTTAATTTAATCGTTGGGACGAGAAAAGTTTAGTATTATAAAAATCTATTGTTATTAACGCACAAATGTGTAACCGTTGTTCCACTTTCAAGTTCAACTCAGAGCATCATTTCTCGCTCGTCGCTCGGTACTTTTTGTGAGCATAATGCCCTTCCAATGGTACCATCACTTGCGGTGTTTGAAGTGCCACCGATGTCGACGCCACAGGTCAATCTAGCTGGGCAAAACTATTTATGGTGTAATATCGATCAAAAACAATTTATATAACGGTTGATATGTAGTTGATTTTAAAATAAAAATGTAATTACAATTGAAATATAATATACATAGTTATAATAGGTACTAAAAATAGCATTAAAATATTAAAAATAACCCAAATTAATAAAAAATAATAATAATAGAATTATGCAAATAAAACCCTACACATTTTTGAACTTGATATTGTATTCTATGGAAATATAATTATGACATTATAATAAATACTGAATCGGCCCCATATAATACATTCTTTCATGTGACATTGTCTCGTGTTGGTCAGAGAATGTATCGACAAAACCATCAAAGATTACATCACTGCTTACCATCATGTGGAATCACAGCCAAGCACTAGTTTAGTGTGTTCAAAAAAAAATGACTTACCTTATTGTACAAAATGTCAGACAAATCCTTAACACTATGGGAGTCAGGATAGAGCCCCGACATGCCAGAGATGACGATTCTATCCCCATCCAGCGTATTCGGGATCTCCTCGGTCGTCACATGCTCTTGTGGTGTCGGCGTCATTGTGTGAAACGTTTTAGTGGATCGTTTCTGAGATAATTGAGATATTTTAGTTATTATAGTGAGTCTTTCACAGCAATACCGTGTCAATCAGAACGAAATGAAAAAAAAAAAACTTATAAAAAAGTAGCGATTTAATACGATACATATAATAATTTCGGACTAATCATGCTTATGTTTTGCACTTTTCATCGTCGATTTTGTACAAAAGCTCACCTAATCTAAAGATTTATTAAACAGTGCAGTTCAGACGCGCCACTCAGTATATGAGCAATACTATAGCTGATTATACGTTTATATAAGGGGTAGTTAATTTATTTAAATTTCGTTCAAATAACAAAGTACAATTAAAATTTATGCAATTATTGGGTATAAATAAGTTGTATGCATGTAAATTTTAGTAATTAAATCAACGACGTCTAATAAATTATACATGTCAACGTCACTTTGGAAAGCATGCTTTGTACCTTATATACTTGATTATACACCTTTGGGGGTGGTGGAACAGAGGGTAAAGTCCTACGTACCTCCGTTGAAAAGGGAGGATCCTCCATGCAGACAGGTATTATATCTGGTGGGCTACTGCCCAATAGATGACTTCGGGTTTGTTCTATATGTTCCAATCGCACCGCGACTCTTACTTGCGCGATGCAGGATTAGTTTATTTGTGACGACATAGATGTCGCTACACACCGTTAAATCTTAGTCGTTATAATCCCGGGGAGGGTCAATTCGGTACATGAAATACTGGCGATTAGTAAAGAAAAAAGAAAAAATAAAGTACTTTTTTTTCTTTAAGTAAACGAGTCAATGACCTTGTAGGTAGTTATCAGTCGTTGCGTACTAACTACCTACAGTTCATTGGCCTCGCTCAGCTGACGTTTACTTAAAGAAATTAATTTCGTACATGCGTTTAATTCGAGTTTTAAACAAAGTACTTTATTTTTTAATTCTGTTTTTACAAATCGATAGTATTTCATGTACCGAATCGACCCTCCGTGGGATTAAAACGACCAAAATTTAACGGTGTATAAGGTACAAAAGAACAGGAGCAAGAAATATGTTGACGAAATTATTAAGCATCTTCATAATGATACCATTAAAGATACCGATGAAATAATTTACTAAGTTTTATCGAATGAAAGAAAGAAAGAAAGAAAAAATATTTATTTGGCGGCAGTCACCAGGATAACACACTTAAATAAAACAAATAAAAAACTACAACACTATGTGTGCCTCACGGCTGCGCTAAAAGAGATTCATTTCAGCAATGTTACCAAACAGAAAAATACTGTCTGACGCTGGTCTTCCAATGAACCTTCAGAGATGAGAATCAGAATCAGAATCAGAATAGTTTATTTCAAATAGACCAATTACAGGCACTTTTGAATTGTCAAAATGTCGGACAGTCCAAAAAAAGTGAAGCTAAATTGCACGTTCCAAAGCGTAGATCTCTATGGAGAAGAACGTGCAAGAAACTCCATGGACACTCTTTTAAATCATATTATGAGTTACATAATCTTGGTTACAAATTTATTGTCGCTTCTATTATGTGAGCACAATGAAGAAAAAAAAAATAAAAAGCAATGAAACCACAAATAATGAAAAAATACAATAAACTTAAAAAAAAATAGTAATTGAATTAAGCCACTGGCAGCTAAGAGATGACCAGTCCCAACTGACGGCGCCCGTTCACGAGCATGACGCGTGCCTCAGCCCCACTCAGCTCAACCATTTTGAAGGGAACCGAATGACCCAATAACACGTGCCTCCATCAGCGAAACATTTGAGTGAGCATGACAAACTCTCAACTGCTATGCTCGTAACGTCAAACAAGATGTTACCTAATAAAATAAAAATGCTCCATGGTACTTCACATTCACAAATTAGAAAAAAAAAAGTGCTTCTACATTATACAATGTTATTGTTCCAAATTACAAAAAGTAATAATTGATCACAAGCTCCATTAAAATAAACTAATCAATTATATTATATTGAAAAAGAAAGACATAACATTTCGAAAACCACGATACAAAAAGGGTCCCAGCATCTCCTCCATATTAAAAAGTAATAAAATACATAAAATAAAATGTAGAACTAATTTGTAGGCAAATGTGGCTGTGGTCGTGGAGCAGGACCGGCATTTAGCCAAGCATTTTTATCAAGGATGTAATCATCCAATCTATAATATGCTTGTCTACATAGCGTGCGTTTAATGCATGTTTTAAATGACTCATTTAGATGGAGAATGAGTGACGGAGCAAGCGGTTTCAAACATAAGTTATTACAGGTATTGTGTATAAATGTATTTATAAAAATAAAATAAAAAATACTTTCGATAAAATAAATAAGTGAGTAGGGTATTCTAGTTCTGATAAAAAATGTAGCCATTAACACTGAAATGAACGAATGAAACTTACGGCTGCTCAAATTTGTATCGCTAAGGTTCATTGTGCTAGCGGTCAGTACCTAGACGAGTTAGGTCTTGACATCGGGTGACGACATAAGGTTCATTGTGCTAGCGGTCAGTACCTAGACGAGTTAGGTCTTGACATCGGGTTGGGCACGCCTTAATTATGGCGGTAAGGCCCCTCTTTGAGGCGTGGCTGGAAAGACCTCACGGCGTCCTAACCTTCCGCATGACCCAGGTTCTCACCGGACACGGTAAGTTCGGGAGGTTCCTGTTCCGGATTCGTGCGGAACCGACGCCCGGGTGCGAACACTGCGTGGACTGCCCGGAGAACACGGTGGAGCACACGGTCGAAGTGTGCCCCGCTTGGGCAGAGCATCGCCGTGTTTTCGTGCGTGCAGCGGCGATCTCTCGCGCCAGGCCCTGGTACGGGCCATGGTCCGAAGCAAGGAGGGATGGCAGGCGGTCGCCTCCTTCTGCGAAGCAGTAATGCTAGCAAAGGAGGAGGCCGCACGCGAGAGGCAACGGCCCACAAGGCCCAGCCGCCGCGGGGATTCCGATTCCGATCCTGATTTCCAGCCAACGTAGACGCGGGCTTGCGGACGGCGAGCTATGGGTAGCTCGCTGTCCGACCGTCCGGTAAACATCCGGACCAAGCCCAAGTCGTCAACGGCGCGCACTGTTCCCGCGCGCCTCAAGGAGTTATCAGCAAACCGTAGAGACCCAGCCTGCTAGCTGCAGGCAGGCAGGGTCGAAGCCTACTGGGGCCAAGGGTTTGCTTCCGAAAGGAAAGCCCGGCCCTGGTATCTAAGGCCACGAAGGAATGGGGTGGGTTTTTAGTCAGTAAGAGTCTGACACTATCTCCCGCTCCGCCCAAGGGCGGGAGATGTCATTGGATGATTTTACCCAACACCACAAAACAAAAAAAAAAAAGGTCTTGACATCGGGTGACGACATAAGGTTCATTGTGCTAGCGGTCAGTACCTAGACGAGTTAGGTCTTGACATCGGGTGACGACATAAGGTTCATTGCGCTAGCGGTCAGTACCTAGACGAGTTAGGTCTTGACATCGGGTGACGACATAAGGTTCATTGCGCTAGCGGTCAGTAACTAGACGAGTTAGGTCTTGACATCGGGTGACGACATATAGTTCGTTGTGCTCTGTTGGAACTTTGTTTTGTTCTTTTTAATGAAGTTATACGACTGTTTTTTAACTCTGTATTGAAACAAAAAACTGAGCGTAAAACGATCAAACATACCGGCCACCAAAAGGAACTATGTCCTTTTACCCTTTTACTAATATAATTAATAGGGTTTAACAAATTTCGTATTGTTTCTAAACCTAACAATTTATCAAAGTTTTTTTTTATGGTAGGTTAAATCATCCAATGACAAATCCCGCCCTTGGGTGGGGCGGGAAATAGTGTCAGACTCTTATTTACTAAAAACCTATCCTGTTCCATTCATTGCCTTCGTAACAGGGCCCCGGGTGACATTTTCACATAACCTTTGGCCCCAGTAGGCTTCGGCACTGCTGGGCCCTTACAGTTTACTGATAATTCCTTGAGGCGCGCGGGAACAGTGCGGGCCGTAAACGGCTTGAGCTCGGACCGGTCTGTTACCGGACGGACGGACAGCGAGCTACCCATTGCCCGCCGTCCGTGAGCCAAAAACTGTGCGTAAAACGATCAAACATACCAGCCACCAAAAGGAACTATGTCCTTTTACCCCTTTACTAATATAATATATATATAATAGGGTTTAACAGCTTTCGTATTGTTTCTTAACCCAACAATTTATCAAAGTAAATATAACAATTTCTTTAAACATAGATATACATAGGTTCTGTATACATAGGTAGATAGATATACTTTTTATTGTATAATTAAGCCGTGAATCACTCCAGGTTTATTAAAATGTTTAAAAAATCGTAATAAATTACAAAATAGCAATCGATTAGATCCGCATAATGATATTTTAAAAATAACCTACAGTCGGCACAGAAATTACTGTAACAATCTAATAAAAAATATGAAAAGAAAATTTGAAAGAGAACTACTTGCTTATTCGGTTCATCATTCATCATCATTTCCTGATTCGATCACGCAAGGAAACTCCGAGCATAGCCCTTAGCTCATATTCGGTTGCAAATACGAAATTACTATGAAAAAATATAAAATCAATAACCCACTCAAATAAACCTAAAAATCAAAGTACTAAATTATTTAAATATCTTGCCCTCTCCGATAGCTTCAGTGAACTCTGTTAACAACTATTTTGCTAACATCGGAAAACAATTAGCTCAGCAAATTCCGACGAGTAGAACTCCTGACCGATCTAACATTCCACCAACACAAATTAAGTCTTTTGATCTATTGGACACTGACCCAAAAGAAGTGGAAAGTATCCTGATGAGTTTGATGTCCGACAGTGCTCCAGGATGGGATAATATTCCAACTAAATTGTTCCAATCATAACTCATCCGATAAATCTCTGTTTTAAAAAAGGTACCGTTCCAATTGCTCTGAAACAATTTATTATTACTCCGGTTCACAAGGGAGGGAACAGCGACGATGTCAATAACTACAGACCTATATCTGTTTTACCGAGTTTATTCAAGATTTTAGAAAAAATAATCAATATAAGACTCTTACAATACCTTTTTTTTATAGCCTATTGTGTGTCCCACGGCTGGGAAAAGGCCGCCCTTTTTTCCTTCCAAACTTCCCTGTCCAGGGCTGGCCAATTTTGCACCGCAAACATGATCAGATCGTCACACCACCTTCGTCGTGGTCGACCTTCCAATAGATGTTACGAAATCACTCCCCTTGTCATCTTTATTAGCTGAAACTCTTCTAAAAGAAAATTTCACTTAGGATATACCAATCTTTTAATTTAAGCGTATCTCTGTTGATACAATTAAAAATACATTCAAAACTCTTAACAAGAAAAACACTGTAGTCTTATGGGGTATATCAGTTAACGTTCTTGAAAATATCATTGACACAATTGCTCTTGTTCTAACTGGCATATTTAATCAATGTTTAGACAGCGGTACATTCCCTCATTTAATGAAATTTAGTAAAGTAGTCCCAATTTTCAAATCGGGTTGAAAGAGTGGATTATTATATACTTGTTTATACAATACAATACAATACAATACAATAAACTTTATTGTACACCAAAATATGTAGTAACAATTTACAGGAACTTAAATCTATGGGTACAAAGGCGGTCTTATCGCTGACAGCGATTTCTACCAGACAACCTTAGGATGGATTATAAGAACTTTAAAAAGAGGGGTAGTCTGCGGTGTACTACTAGCAAATATAACTAAACATAAAACTAAAAATACGAAAAATGGATAAAATATACCTTTACAAAAGATAATACATAAGCTTAAAATATATATATATCAGTACATGTATATAATATAAATATATAATATATATATATAATTATGTGTTACACAATTAAATGGAAGCGAACAAAGAAAAATCAAGAAAAGAATAAAGGGTAGTGATGGAAGAAACTAAATTAGATAGAAGCAAAATCATATTAGAGAGAAAGGTAATGTTCTTTGACAAGGTTTTTAAAAGAACCTAGCGATTGGGCTTGCCTAACTGGCATCGGCAACGCGTTCCATAATCGCACCGCCTGGACCGTGAATGACTTGTCACAGAATTTAGAAGAATGTGAGGGCATCAAAAGCTTCAAGTTCTCCGATGATCTCAAATGTCTACTATGTGTGTCATGAAGGAACTTAAAACGTTCTTTGAGATAAGAGGGGGTTGTAGGAATAAACAAGACACTGTAAAGTAACGATAAGATATGGGTATTCCGGCGAAGGCGGATTGGCAGCCACTTGAGCTTAATACGGAATTCAGAAACATGGTCATACTTGCGTAAACCAAATATGAACCGGTCCAAATATTAACTGCTGCATCATTGTTTTAACTTCATAATGTATATTGATACTTTTTTTCCTCTTCCTCTCCTGTGACATTGTTTTTGCAATGTTATTTATATTATATAAAACATAGCCGACCAATTTTACTAGTAATTTATTATTGTATACATCTTTAATTTATTGACAGGTTTATTTTTATTTTTTATAGCTTTCTTTTATAATGTGAATGTGAGAACACCGTAGACTCCGCGGATTCAAGGATTACAATTTTTATTGTGCTTTTGGGTACAAAGTTGACCGTCACTTTTTTAAAAGAGTAACCATGGAATTTCTTGCCGGTTTTTCTCCACAGGAAACGACCAATTGGAACCGTGCGCTCGCTTCTGACGTTTTATACTATGTAGGCGTATGTAAAATAAAAGATTTTGAGTTTGAGTTTGACCTCGACGGCGTCGACCTTCCTCAGGCGTCGAGTGAGTGACAATCTTCGCCCATCTGTCCGGGTGCATTCGTGCGACGTGGCCAGTCCACTCCCACTTCAGCGTGGCTGTTTTTTCTCCGACATCTGCTATTTGGGTTATGGAGCGCAGCGTGGTGTTTCTAACGCGATCTATTCGCTTGATACCTATTATGCAGCACTCCATTGCCCTTAGGCAAATCTTGAATTTGGACTTTTGTTGTTCAGTAAGTGACCAATTTTGAGCACCGTAGTTAGGACGGGCAGGATACACATTCATTGAAGTTCATTAGCTATATTTGTAACTAAATAAAATGAAATACTACAAAAACATTAGAAAACGTTATATCCATATACTTTTGTCACTTAAAAATGACATTATCGTAGAAACTTTTCACGCAAGAAAACAAACAACGACTTGGCAATTTGATCAAAAGACTATATAGCCATAGCCTTCAGCTAGGGATAAATTTAAAAAAAATTAGATGCTCGCCTATGAAAACAGATTTAATTTTTTGCCGCCATATTATTAAAAATGGCAGTCGGGACCCATTCTAGAAAGTTAGTCAATAGATTGGAGTAATCTGCAATGTAATAAAGGTTTGTGCTCTCAATTCTAGAATGGGTCCCGACTGCCAGTATTTAAAATATTATATATATAAGTGCAATTGGGTACAACGACTTTCTTGTTTTAGGGATTTTTCATGAATGCTCAGAAAAGCAGTCGGGTTTTTTAATTTTTTAAATTACCGTTTGTAAGGTAGGTAGTTAACAATAATAATATCTTGCAGACTAGATTCCGGAACTCCGCCCTAGATCTTCTTTCATCATATCTGAGTGAAAGGATTCAGAGAGTTGACGTAAACGGAAAAAGATCTCCTGTATCTGTAATAAGAATGGGTGTTCCGCTGGGCTCAATTCTTGATCCCTTTTTGTTTCTTATTTATATAAACGATTTGCCTTACCTCATAAAGGATAACCATAATATAGTGTTGTTTGCAGACGACACTTCACTTTTTTTCAAACTTAAACGTCAGCAGCCGGTTACTGACGACTTAAATATAGGTCTTTCAAAAATAGTACACTGGTTTAATGTAAATAGCATACTGCTTTTTGAAAAAAAAACTAGGTTAAGTTGAGTCCTGAGGACACAACACACACAGGCACAGTGTTCTTAGGCATAACTTTAGATGCTAAGCTTCAGTGAGGCCCACATACAGACAAATTATCGAAGAAACTTAGCTCTGCAGCATATTAGACAGAGTTAGACAAATTAGAAATTTTACTGATGTAGAGACAGCCTGTTTAGTATACTTTAGCTACTTCCATAGTGTCATGTCGTATAGTACCTATTCTACTGTGGAGAAATGCCGCCGATATCCAGACCAATTTTATTTTGCAGAAAAGGGCTATTCAAAACTTCTTAGTAATATTCAACAACTAAGCCTTAATAATTCAAAACTTTTGTAAAACGGAAACTTTGCCAAAAGGCTTTTTACTCTGTAAATGACTATGTTGAGGATGAAAATGCTTGGGATTGACCTGTTTCAGTAGGCACATTTTTTGTAAATGTAAGGACTATGCGGATTAGCTTTTATTTTATTTATTTATCTCTTTTCTTTTCAGCAATTTTTAGCGCATGTCTGGCAATTTAAGTATTTTCTGCGGCCTATGTACTTAATAGTCCTGAGTTGAGCTTTGCAAATACTGACAAATGCTTGCACTGACTGGACAGGTCCACTCAAATATGTATGGTTCTTTCTTCGAAAGACCATTTCGGACAAATCTGCATGGTCCAAAAAAAAATACGTGTTAAAGTCTGGAAAAGGGAGAGGGAGGCCTTCGCCCAGCAGCGGGACATAATAGGCTAAACTAACTAACTAAAGTGTTTTTAAAACCTAAATGCAAGATAAATATCATTTATCATTCACTGTGGTTAGTAGAATACATATAAAAGTAAGTATATGAAACAAACCTTGTTTCATGAATTAAGCGTCTTTTAGCGGGAATTTTAACCTAGAAAAAGGTCTTCTTAATTTACTTTGTGCTCTACACTGCACTGTAACCACTCTAACTAAATTGTCTTTTCTAGGATGCAGCGTTTTAATTTTTCCCAGCAGCCATTTCTTATGAGGCAGCCTGTCTTCCTTGATGACTCATTAATACTGGCATGCCGTGCTATCCGACCAGCGCTTCTACTGCAGGACAGGCCATGCTGTCCTAGGCTGTCGACTGCCTCTCCAGTGTGGAGCTCCACTAGGAGCACCAACACGCAGGCATGACTTGTGATCCGGAAGGTGGTGCCACTCAGCATGATACCAATATTGGGTAACGGTGGAGCCTGTGGAGAGACTGGGCATTCCCACAAGGGCTGTTTAATTACAGCGATTTTAATTACAGCGATTGTATCTGTATGTACTCGTATATTAAAAGAAGTGCAGGCTATGAAATACTTCCTTAAAGATCTCCAAAAGATGTACTTTTTACAATCGCTGATAACATTCTCATACAGTCTTCTAGGTAGCTCTTAAAAGTTTCAGCTAGCTTCCTCTGATGCTTATGGTTTCAAGATAGTGCAGCAAAATAGAAACTTTGTCAAAAGCTTTGGCCAGGTTTAGAACTTCGTCAAGTTATTGTGATAAATAGTCAGATACTGTATGATATGTCTGTTCCTGTTTTTATCTTCTTAATGTTAATGAAGCCAGTTGTAATTATTTCTTGTATTTTACACATAGAATGCAGTAAAGAAATATCTAGGTCTACAAAGCCTGGACACAGACGAGGAATAGCTATTCTATACATTGCCAAGGTATACCCGATCTCGCGCCGGGGCTTGGTTCAAGCCATGCTCCGGAGCGAGGAGGAGTGGCAGGCGGTCGCCTCCTTTTGCGAAGCAGTAATGCTAGCAAAGGAGGAGGCCGACCGCATTAGACAAAGGCGCACACGCCGCCGCCACCGCCGGGTTTCCGATCCCGATTTCCAGCCACCGTAGGCGCGGGCTCGCGAACGGTGGGCAATGGGTAGCTCGCTGTCCGTCCGTCCGGTAACAGACCGGTCCGAGCTCAGGTCGTCTACGGCGCGCACTGTTCCCGCAGGGCCGAAGCCTACCGGGGCCAAAGGTTATGTGAGAATGCCCCGGGACAAAGGCAAGGAACGGAAAGGTAGGTTTTTAGTCAGTAAAAGCCTGACACTATTTCTTGTATCATCTTAAATTTGTCATTGGATGATTTTACCTACGTTAAAAAAAAAAAAAGGTATACCCGAATTATACAGATTGCCAGTCATATAGGCAAGTCATGTAATTGTCTATAGTCCGAATTTTAGGGCACCGCAACCTTTACAGGTTGGTTGAGAAGGCTAAAACGAGCTCAGCGCCTGCCTTTTCCTTCGTATTTTTTTTATAACCACCCAGAAATAGAAGGCCCTCTCCGAGGGCCTCCTTTGACCCTGGCCAAGCCGACAATGTTTTGTTATTGTATGTAGGTTACCGTTTTGATATTATTAGTAATATATTGGTGTATTTTTGTTTGAATGTTTGCATGCTTGTTACAGGGAACTAAAAACCACATACTCGTATATTCACAATCAACTGTTTTATTAAATAATAATACATGCAGAATCAATTGTTTTATTGAGTAATGATAGAATAGAATAGAATAGAATAAAACTTTATTGTAAACCAAGAAAGTTACATAATAAGTACTTAAACTTAAATCTATGGGTACAATGGCGGTCTTATCGCTGAGAGCGATATCTACCAGACCACCTTAGGATGGATCGTAAGAACCTAAAATAGTACAGGTTAATGATAATTACATCAAAATATAATATTTTGATGTAATTATCATTAACCTATATAGCGTACTTTCTTGTTAGTTTCCCATTTTTTTTTTTAATTTACTATACTTTAACGATTTGACAACTAATAATAACTACCCACTACGGTACAATTAAAAATAAATGATTTAATTAACGTCTGATCAGAAAAATGTTGCTATTGACATTATGGTCCGTGGCGAAAAAAAAAATTGTGTTCTTTCAAATCTCAATTAAAATGTATATGAAATGCATAAATGCCAAAAGATTATACTAACTATTAAACTTTCTGAGATATGACAGTTCTGCCTTTTATCATCTATATACCGATGTGAAGTGAGTGAACTTCGACCGCTGTCTGACATTTAAGGATCACATTTCGGCGCTTGCAAAGGAGTCTTTCAGACGCCTAGGTTTTGTTTTGCGAAATGCTCGGGACTTCCATAACCCCAGTGTTATTGGGCTCTTCTACACTACACTGGTTAGAAGTACTCTCGAGGCCAGTGCCTGTGTGTGGCATCCATATACCGCGACTCAGACACTGATGCTTGAGAAGGTGTAGAAAACTTTCCTGAGATTTCTGTTTCAAAGGTTGCACTTTCTTTCCCTACATGTACCCTACCAATTTCCTTTTGGGAATGCTGGGTTTCAACTCGTTAGAGGTGAGAAGAGGCTTCGATCAGCTCGTAGTGGCTTGTAAAATCCTGAGCGGACGCATTGACTGCCCGGAGCTCCACGGCCTCTTCTGTCGGCTGTTTGTACCCGATAAATACATTGGACACCGTCAGAGCCGCCGTCACAATGTCTTTGCGCCACAGCCATCTAGAACTGTCACTAGAGCCGAATCCCCAGTGTGTCACACTCTAAAGATGCTTAACGCTCTCCTTAATGCCGACCTTGAATGTGATGTGTTTGCGGACGAATGGAATAAAATAATTCGTGCTTGTCTGGTGTTCTGTGAGAGACATTATGCAAGGGTGTCCACTGTTCCATGTTAATGTGTATCTTTGTATTCAAACTCAAATTATTAATTTAAAATGATGTGTTAATAAAACAATATATTCTAATAATCAAAATCAATGTATATTCTAAAAATCCATACAATTGGCAATATTATGTATTATTATTATTTGTGATTTCACAATTCTATGTAAGTGGGCTTATACCGTTTTAATTAACTACTAATAAATAAATAAATGAAATGTATGCTAAAAGTCGATTCTGACTGTGAATTTTATACGATGGTTCTGCTTTTTATTATTATGCACTCTAGTACATAAAGATGATTTTTTAATACACTTGCTCAGAAAGTGGATCTTATTGCACTACACTTAGGTATATAACCTTTTACCAAACTGTGACATTTTGACTACCATTACGCACTAGTGCTATAATGTAGCTATAACCTTTTTGTTCAACCTCTTTGTTCGCAAAACCAATTTTGAAATACGAAAAGAAAATACATTGGGTTAGTGTTCAACATTATAAATTAGTATCTCACTTATTTATTTCATGCAATTTGGGCCATTTTAACTTGTAAAAACGATTTATTTAATAAAAATGTAATAATTTATAAATCATTCGTTCAAATAAAAATTGTTTTTCTTTATGGTCTATGATCGCCATTTTAAGTTGCACACGGGATTTGGCGTGATTTTTTGAGTGATGTTCATTCACTGTATTAATTAAATAAAAATCAACTATTACAAAGACATTACAAAATGTTACATCCATATTCTATTGTTACTACGTATGACATTATCATAAAAACTTTTCAAGCGAGAAAACAAACGGCGACTAGGCAATATGATTAGAAGACTAAAAAGCCATATCCTTCACATAATTATGGGTAAATTAGAAAAAAAATGAGATGCGCAAACCAATGAAAACAGATTTAATTTTTTACCGCCATGTTATGAAAAGGGTTGTTAGTTTTACTGTTGTAATAATATTTAACTAAATTATTTTTCTTCACAAGTGTATTGAAAAACATCGTATGATACACGTGAGTAATGAGTGGTTACCGTTCTTGGCTCTCTTAATACCGCCTCGACGGTAACCACTTACGTTACACACTTGTATCATAATGTACTATATTGTGGTCTAGTTTCCGCACTCAGTCCTTATTGAACCATCGTGCTTAAAGATAATTCTGACTAACAAAATGATGAGTTTTGAATGTATGACAAATGAGTGCGTGCGATACGATTTTCTGCAGAATAAAGTTTACGCTTTCCGCTGTTATGCAAAATAACATTATGATATAAAAGTTCTGCTTTAAAAGGTTCTACTACAATTAGTCACTTGATCTTTACTCCCTGATTTTTAAACCAGGACAATAAAAGCTTTTTTAAACATTTGGGAACCACATCTGTAGTTAAATAATATCCAATGACTGCATCCGCTTTAAGGTGGAACGGGAGAACCTATCAGACTTTTACTGACTAAAATCACACCTGTGTTCTTCAGTTGCCTTTTGACTTCTTTTTAGTAAGCTCAATTTTTCTCAGCATCAACCATTTGATCATTTTCGGAAGTAGGTAAATAATAAGAAGCATGAAGAAAACTGCAATGAGGAACATAACATATCTTTCATATTGGGTAAACGTTATATGTATGGTCGATTTTTCAAAATATCTTTCAAGATTTCATAAATTTATTGAAATGCAACTAACACAAGTGCTTTATTTTGCTTGTGTGTCAATACACATGAAAGAGCCAGCGTTCATGAGGTAAGTGTTACAAATGTTCTTTTTGTTGAAATTTTCTAGTATTTTAGGGTCTAAGTAGGTGTTGACGATGGCCGCGCATTTAAGATCTGTAGGTGCGCTGGACAGGGGTGCGCACAGTTGGTGCACGACGACAGGGCGCTGTGAGTGGCGCTGGAGCTCCAGTAGCGAGGACGCAGGGTGTGAGGATGCAGCGCGCAGCAGTACCAGTTGCGAGCGCAGCGCGTGCACTCTCGGCACGTAGCCACGCGCGCGCTCTACGCGCTTTAGTGTAGTTTCTATCAGACCACGCGCGTACTGCGCTGAGTGCGACACGCGACCCAGCAGAGTCCGCACACAAACATCAACCTTCGCCGACCACGTGCCCGCAGTCTGCAGCACATCGTCAAGCCCAGTAGTGTCCCCTCCAGTCATCAACATGAACATGTGCCGCACAACAGCGTCTTGTAGCTGCTCTTCTGTCTCGTACTCTGCGAGTTGCTCCTCAAGGTGTACGTCAAACTCGTCAGGTGCAAACCCAATGCAATAAACTGTCCCAGTCAAACCTATAGAAAAAACATTTAACATTAAAATTGTGATACAAAACCCACTTATTACATCAATTTAAAAAACAAAATATCTTACCATGACTTTCCAAGATTGCTGCCATTTCTAAAGCTACAAAAATTCCAGTTTCATATCCCAAGAGATAAAATTGGTTCTTCAGTCCCGTCTTCTTCAAGAAGACCTAAATAAAGAAAAATATTTTAAATAGGGCTTTGGCGTTACAGAACAGCAAGATGAGATCTACAGAAACCATTGCGAAATGGATAGCCGAGCTAAAAAGTTTTGTGAGGCATGAAGTGACTCTCAGGCTACGTTTGTTAAGCGTCGATGAACATTTCCGTTAACATGATTATTATGATATCAGCTTAGAATGATCCACTGAAGGATAAAAACCCATTTTCTTTTTGCCACAATTCCAAATACTGTGAAGCCATTAATTTCTTACCATTGCTAATCTCTCGGCTGTCTCTTGTATGGTCTCGGTTGGATTGTCGAGCCCCAGCTGCAGCACCAGCGCTGGCAGCTTGAGACGGTCGCAAAGCACTCGGAATCTCTCGTAGTGGCCCTCCATACCGGGGATAATACACATGTATGTTTGGCTTGAGTCAAATTCGTCATCTCTCTGCAAAAAACATCAGTTATCATTACTTTAATTGTCCAAAAAAAACACTATTAATCTATATTAGTATTATTAATGTGAAAGTAACTTTGTTTGATGAAATTTGGCTTCAACCCCAAGGAAAGCTATAGGCTACTTTTTATCTGGCTTCAACTTCAAATTTGTATCGGCAATAAAGACGCGGTAATTTACGCGGACGTAGCCACTGGCAGAAGTCAGTACCTAAGTTGCTGTAACTACGATTGCTTTTGCATGTTTTCACCGATACCTACTTTTGTAGAAACGGTACTATCGCAGACAAAGAAACCATAACTTCAATTATTATATTAATCATCCTTTGAACAGAGGCTATAAATAAGATATTGATATATGTAGACAGTAATAAGACAAGTAAGTACCATTGCAGCATTGTTGGCAAGGGTCGGCAAACAGACGAAGTCAGTTGTGGCAAGCAGCTCATCAGAGTCAACGAAGGTGAAGAATGTAGACAGGCCCTTACTATCTTCGAAGTTTGATTTGAAGATAGACTTTTCTAATTGTTTTAAACTAAACAAAAAAAGCGAAATAAATTAAACCAAGTCACGTCATGTTTATATTAAATCAATAATGAACATGATTATATTCCAAAAACTTCGTTAGTAATACAAGTAACATAAAAAATTGATTGAATGTTGATTTTCTTTGTTGATGCTGGGTGTTATGAAGACACGAAACAATAATATGACTAAAAGATTTATGAATATGCATGAAGATTAATGTAAGGGAATTGCATGACCAAATTAGTGAATTGAATGAGAGATGATTAGTAATAAATATTATGAGAGTAAAGAAAGTGAATAGCAACGCGATACATAGCGAAAAAGACATATTTGGAGAAAAAATTCTACGAAAGAATTCTTCCAAAATCACAAAAAAGTCAATCCATTTAACAACCAGTGTACTAAATATAGTACACCTCATACCAGCTAATTTAAACATTATTATGTAAAAATAAGGTTTAAGTAAGCATGTAAGAGATGTCCCTTTGATTCACATGTGCCTGAGAGGTTAACAAAGATGAAACAATAACTAATGGAAAAACTTCGTTAATATCCTAGAAATCAACTTACGAATCAAGAGTAATCGAAGGTATTTCTTTTTCTTCAATTACTACGTTATAATTAATTCTCAGGTGATTATAAATTAATGGTATTTTATCGTTTTCTACTCCCAATTCTTCCAAAGTAGTGTCTTTGTCCGTATCCGCCGTCACGGTTACGTCTGTAAATAATTTTAAAAATATTACTGACCTACTATCATTACTAGGTCAAACCTTGCAGATCAAATACATTTTTTAAAAAAACAAATAGACGTACAACAGTATAGCGTAGCATAAGCATAATCAGCTACATAATGTTCTCACTGCTGGGATTCAATCCTCCTCTCTAGGAGTACAAAAGTATACAACATAATTTTTTGTGTATGCGAAACCTGAATATAGTTTGTTAAGAATCAGTAACTACGAGTAAATCGATTCCAATAATTTTTACACCACATTATATTTTTTTCCAAAACTATTTCAAAAGTTCACAAGTTGGACACTACCGTCACTATGTACCTACAACACAGGTCACGGCAGGTCATGGCAGGAATTGGCTGTCAGTGCACAGCTAGGTGCGATAGAAAAGCAACCCCTCAGTCACCTGGATGGCCCAGTGAACATGTATTTGTGCGGACAACCAGGTAACATAAAAAGTTTATAACTTAGTGATTTTTTATGATACAGTTGTGAAATTTTGTACATAGATTCTTTCGCGTATTACTAAAACTAATGTTGTATATACGGTAAGTTTTTTGACGTGAATATTATCTACCTGCAAGTGCAATGACCTCTTGCATCAGTGAGGTTTGTGGCGTAGGTGTGGTTCGTGCTAGAACTACGTTACGAGCGCCACGCAGTGCTTTTTCGAACACGTCCACTGCACCTCGTTTCCAAGCACCATTGTTACACGACTCCTGTAAAATGAAAGTCGTAAGGGTTGAGTGTAATTAAAATTCTTTAATTTATATCAACTGCAAGTTTAGAAGTGTAGTGGAAATAGTAAATACTACAATAGGCACGAATATATGAATAAACAACAGAAAGATGAATAAATGAATATATTTTATATAAATACCAGTCAGCAAGATATTTCGTTGTGTTGTTTTCAGTATAATAAAAACAGATTACAAAGCTATAGAAATTTAACAAACTTAATTACTTGACTCAGTTCTGGTAGTGACAATATTGTGGCCGGCAAATTGTTTGATACTCGACGAAGACACACTTCCTTTCCAATAATATTGTCACCAATATTCAGTACAGCAAAATATCTGTGAAAACCGAAACCTTATTTTAGATTTTTAAGAAATAACATAACAGAAGAAAAGACAATAAAGCTTAGGATAATCCCGACGCGTGAGGTAAAAATAAAATATGCATTTACGCCGTCTTTGGACAGGGAAAGATGTTTGTTAATCATGGCCGTAATCATCATTAAATTTTTGCCGAATGACATTCACTGTTGGACATAGGCACAAGACCAGTCCTGTACATGCGTGGACAGGCCCTGTGCGTCTAGCATCCATCAGATTCCTGCTACCTTCAACAAGTCATAGGCCCTCCTTGTGGAAGGCCTTCTAACGTTGCATCATCCAGTACGCGGTCGCCTATCTGAGACCTTTCGGCTCCATCGACTATCTATAGTTTTGCAAGCAATGTTTCCTGTGTTCACTGCCAATTTTTTTCGTGTTATATCGGTAACCTTGGTTCTTCTGCGGATATCTTCAATTCTGATGCGATCACGCAAGAAAACTCCGAACATAACCCTTTTCATAGACCTTTCCATGGCCCTTTCGTTTGACCTTTGGGTGATTTTAAGGCTTCTGGTGTGGCCTATTGTGAGCGACCACGTTTCAGAGCCATATAATGTCATCACTGGCAACATTTACAGTAGGTCACTAGTCTGTAATAATTTATTGTTCGCCCCAGCTTTGCATGACTATTCTAAATTTTCTTTTTACTATAATATCATACACTTAAAACTTCCCCATGAATCACTCTGTCTATTTATTTATTTAATTCATTATTTCCCAAGAGGACGCCGGCGTCCGCACACCTATTGTCTTTCTAAAAATAGTGGTAGGTCTGTGCAGAGAGAAAAATGTGAATACAAAAAAGGCTATGAAGGCCTGATAAAAATGCGTTCAGTAGTTGAGATTTGATACGAACAGATAAATAGACGTGTTTGGTAATATGTTTTAAAACATGTAAGTGGTCATGAAATATGACGGTTCTCTAAGTTTATGCACTGGTCTAAATTTTATAAGTATTTTTATAGAATTTATTACTATTTTTTTTTAATATCACAAAAATACACAAGTCATAAAAAAATGACTACAAGATCAAATGTGACAATAATAAAATACCTGATTGCGAATCTATGCCAGTACTATTGAAATGAGTGATTCTGCCAATGACATATATTATATTGAATACCCAATCAATACTCGTACATTTAGAAATCTTGCAAAAGCAAAAGCCGTCTTCGTTGTCTTTTTCTGTACGTGACAATCAAAATACGTTGCGTGGTTTTTTCCACGTTGGAGGAGTTAGTGAAAAAATAGAATGGTGTACGTAAAAAGCAATTAATTATCTTTTATAATATATAAACTATGTAAACTTTAACCGAATGACATATTTCAACCGGACGTGGTAAAATAGACGAAAAATCCGAAATAATCTCTTCTTTTTTATCTCCTCATAATATTTTCTTTTTATTATGTACAGGCTCGCGTTTGACCACTATCACATCTGATAGTAAGCGATGATGTCGCCGACGATGGAGCACGCTTGCCTAAAAGTAACCTATTCACTCTAGACTTAAAGACCCCTAGGTTATAGCTATCGGAAAGCACAGTCTCCTGCAAAGAATTCCACTCCTTAGCTGTACGCTTAATGAATGTATTCACAAAACGCTTTGTACGTATGGGTGGGATTCTCACCTGTGGTGATGTGATATGGTGGAATAAATGTGTAAAAAAACAGATTATTAATATTTACTTAATATCCTTGCACAATTTTCTTGATACCAAATCCAAGGTGTTTAGTAGAGTTTCGTCAATATCCTTCTGCTTATCGCCCGCAGTCACGTACACTCCCTCGATGGGACCAGAGCGACTGGCATTGCTTAACAGTGCATTGACATCAGCTTCTGATGATAAGTTGTCAGAAAATACTATAACTTCAACACCCTGTTGCTGCCATGATCTAAAAAGGCAAAGTAATGTGAAACAATAAATTTTGATCATGTCACAACATACTGGGATGAATTTTTAGTCAATTAGGACGACATTATTGTGCTGATAGACAGAAAATTGTATTGTGCAAACATTTGGTTTCTATATTTCTTAGCAAGAATCTCGTCAAAATCGAAAAAAAATTAGGTATAGTCTGAAGTAATTACCTTATTTTTATCTGCAAGTAGCTCTTGGATAGCTTCTTTGAATGTACAGCAAGCTTCCTAGCACCTCTCTCTACAAGTTTGTCACCTAACTGTAGTCCAATGGTTTTACCATTGCAGAGTATAACATGAGTACGGTCAGCCTTGCAAGTTAATCTGTGAAATTATTGTACAATTAAAATAAGATTTATTAGCGTTTTTCTTTCTCCACCACAAAATGTGAAAAACATTATTATTCATAAAAAAATATAGTAAATGCTTTCAATAGGTATTGTCATCGCCGATCGCTTTCACGAAGACACAGAAATCATAAATCATCCGTGCGTTTCTTACACACAAAAATCCGAAACCGGAGCTTCGCAAACTATACCCAGTTTGTTAAACTATATCCGTTGAGGTGGAATGTGAAGACGACACGGCGCCTCTCTAGTTCCTCCTCAAAGAGGGTCTTACCGCCACAATTGTGGTGTATTGCTTTTCAAGAAATTAAAAAAAAAAAAATTGCATTTTTGTTGTCTTCTATTTTTTTGAAAAGTACTTTTTTTGGGGTGGGAAGTCCAATAGTTCCCCCGCTCTGGATTGAATGAGATTTTTGATTAACATGAAGCAACGCCGACTCAGCACTTGTTTATATTGGACGGCGAGCGTAGCCATTACTCATTGTTTGCAAGTACAGTGAAGAGAAGATAAAAATGGCTTTGGCTTTTCTTGTTGTAGTACAGACAGTAAATTTGCGTCTCTTGTTTAGGATGTCGACGAAATTCTATGGATTACAAGTGTGCTCACAAATAATAGTGGTCAAAATCTACGAAGACATTGGATTTTAAGATTTGGTTCAAGCAGAGACGATTATACCTGGGTTCGACTTTCTGTATGGCTGCTTCCATCTTCAGCAGCACTCTGCCACGATGCTTGCTGGCCGCGAGCAGACGGAAGGAACGCACGACATCGGGCGGTGTGTACGATATGCGCGTCAAAGGACGAACGTATCCGCGACTAATACCTTCGCTTAACATGGCCTGCAGTACCTATGATATACAAAATTAGATGCATTAGAAACAGATTCTAAAATAACCTTATCTAGAAAGATGAAAATAGCTTACACGACATGCGTAGCAAAAGCTACAAAACTTTACAAGTACCTAGTCAACAAATTGACTTGGAAAACTAAATATCCATTGAATGATAAAAATTTCGGAAAATGTATTCTTGCTGACATTCTATATAACTAAAAACGTGTATTGATAAGTAATGTAGAAATTTAGACTCTACATCTGAAAAAAAAGGAATTCAAAGGCGACGAAAACAAAAGTAATTCCAAAACCTTTCTTCAGAAACTAAGCAACGACCATAAAACAGACTAAAAATACCTACACAGAATTGAAAAAAAAAATCAATCGTGATCATCACAAAAACATTGTTCTTGGATGGGAATCGAACTCACCTCCAGCATAGCGGTCAGGATCACTAGCCACTAGGCTAATCTAACCCAAGTGTATATTGGACCAAGTTTAGTCCTGACCAAATCCTCCTCCTCCTCCTTGCGTCGTTTATCCTCAATGCTGAGGGTCGTGACCTCGACGAATAACTAATAGGGTCTTGACTTGGGTCGTCCTGACCCAATATACACTAGCAATATTTCAGGATCAGAGTACAATACTATTGGAAGATTCCAATAGTATTGTATTGTATTGGGAGTGCCATGATAAAATACTTGGGACTAATAATTGACCAAAGACTAGGTCAATTATTAGTCCCAAGTATTTTGTCGAGCGGACTTGTTCAATTTCCTGACAGTTACAAACACTATATTGCGAGCTGGCACAACCATGTATCCTGATCCGAAAATCAGCTCCAGGCTGCGACCTCTGACTTAATGTAAAACAAATGAAATTAGTTTTTGAAATATTAAGGGTTAACAAGTTCTCATTTAGCCAGCTAGCCACCTCAGCGGCGGACTGTACAGCAGCCCAAGATGACGCAGAAAAAACAATAGCGGTGTCGTCCGCATAGGAGATAATCCGCCCGCCACCAATCCGAATAAATAATGATCTATCTATCTTTGAGCATACAAGAAGATGCAATGAAAATATCCCTTTCCATATTTTCGCTAACTTATTAAAATCTGTACTGTGTGTGTATTACTCCTACTAATGATTCGGTAAAAATTATCAAGGTTTATAAATTTCTAATTTAGTTTAATGGACAAAAACATGGAATCGTTTGTAAGAACTAACAATAGCATATTTTTGTCCATCTTGTTAGCGACTTTGACGTGAAGCAAACGACTTACTTTAGCATCCTCAATATTTTCAGGTTCAAAAATTGATGATATATCAACAACAGTGTATGATCGCTCCTTAGTAAGGCTGTACATTCCGTAAGTGAAATCTTCTTGATTGTGTAGTTGAGAAACATCAATAAACAAACCGAACTTCTTGGTACAACGGATTGCAGTCTGAAAAAAACACAAGATATTAGTATAAAGTAAATGTGAGAGGAGGATTAGAAAAAAAAAACAAACTAAACCGTACACTCTTTAGATGTTTTTCTAGGCAGCTAATAACCAATTTACAACCCTCCCCTTTTGTTTTACTAAGAACCATGTCTGAAAAACAGTGATCCCGAGAATTTCCGATGTGATCAGCTGAAACATACAAAAATATGTATATCAGTAACTACACAGTACACGAAATCATATTTACACATCATCGAAACATAAATACCAACAAAATACCTTTCAATCCTGGGAACAATTTTTGTAAGAAATGTTTTTTCTGCATGTCACTGACGGTTGTGAATACTTCAAGGCCTAGAGCAAGGGCTATTGATATAACAGCTTGGCCAAAAGCCCCAGCCCCTCCATGAACCAAAACAGAGGTGTCTGGTGTTAAACCCTTGTTATTTTGGATGACCTAAAATAAATTAGGACTCAATGTGAGTTTGATAGATTAATAGAGTTTTCAATAAATATAGAATGTGCCTAGGCTAGTGGCACGATTATGACGTCTTCTAGGTTTTAGAGCGCTGGCACTGACCATAACAGTTAAGGCTGCGCGCTTTCCACGCTGCTCACCCTACCAAAGTACACCAGAGAGCAAAATAGTGGTTGAGTGTCACGATCTCAAGTGCGACAGAGTCTGTTGAAAGTAATGGCATTTGGCTCTCTCTCACTCAGTCAAAGGCTTTAAGTCAATCAAAGAGCAATGCTCAGGCTGTGCTCTGAGATTCTTTGCGTCATCAAATTAGGTATAAACATATCCGTAGGAGAACCAAAGTTACCAACATAGGCCGAAGAATCACCAAACTGAAGTAGCTGTAGGAAGGGTACAATAGTCGCAAATCAGATGACCGATGAAGCCAAAAGGTTCTGGAGTGGCAAACGCGTACTAGACGCAGAGCTGGAAGGCCTCCGAAAGTCTTTAGGCATCAGAAGAATTTATTGATCGCGAGACGCACAATACCGGTCATTGAGAAGACATCTGGGGGAGGCTTATGTCCAGCGGTGGACTTTCAGCTTAAATGATAATGACGATGATACTCACAAGACAGTAGAGCGCGTGTACGTAGGCAAGTGGCACAGTCGCAGCGTCTTCCAGGCTCCAGTGCGACGGTACTGGCCAAAGCAGCTCTGGCTGAGCGAGCACCACGCTACCCGCAGCGCCAGAGCGCACCAAGCCCATTACGTGTGAACCACTACACAGTAAAATACTTATATTTTGATTTTCGGCACCAATTTTATTATAAATATTTTATAAATAGACCTTGTATCCAGTTATGTAGAAGCAAAATTTGTAGCTTAAAATCTTATTAGTTGTGGGAATGAAATACTTCACCGATCTATTGCAAAAATGATTTGCTTATCAATGCAAAATAGAATCTTTCACATTTAACGTTCCCACTCATTCGGTTGCATAAATGTAATTTAGTTGTAGTCAGAGCAAAGAACGGTGAAGTTTTATGTGAGAGTTGGTTTACTACAAGGAATACAATGTTTACCTATATGCAGGCGCAGATATTTTTAACAAATTACCGTCGACAGTTAAAAATGTAAGCTCCTATAATGCATTCAAAGCACAACTTGCCCGACATGTAGTCGAAAAATATTAACAATATTCTACTAGTAACCAAATGCATTATAAAAGTACCTGATAAAAAAACCATTTTGCGATTCGTAAAAATCGCACTTGCCCTGTTTTTTTTTTTTTTTTTTATTACTGCAACGGAAGGTTTCTATTATGGAAAATTACTTATTTCAAAGATATAAGATAGTTTCGGAGCCCATAGAATTTTTCCATCCCGGAAATTGATTATGCATGCAGTAAAAGTACAGTAAAAATACTGACCTGGGTGTAGTCCCACTGAATTCCATCCCAAAGCTGTTTTTAATATTTAATTTATGCAATAAGGACCCACTGGCCTTTTTGATATCATCATAATTAATACCAGCATATTGAACCTGGAGAGACATTGAAATTATGATATACAATAATATAAATCTGTTTACAGAATCTGCGATTTAAATATTTTCAAGGTGGTTAATAAAAAATATCTAAGATTTACCTTCACTGGGACTCCAAATCCTGAAGGTTCAGGTGATTCAACCCATGTAAGCGAATCTAAGTCACCGAGTTTTTGACATTGCAATGACACATTTTTGCTAACTACTATGGAGTCTTCAACTGGTACGTAGTACTCTCCTCCCCACTTACCCTGATTAATTAAAAATAATCATAATATTAAATTTTAAACAATGACCTATTCAAGCATCTATTCGAACAAAGGCAAGCATCACAGGACTTACATTATCAATCACGTTGAATGCCAGGTCAATGTCGGGTATATCATCACAATAAAAGTTTTCGTTGCTCTCCTTAGAGACCATGATTAGCTGGATCTTGTTACGATTAGTTTCTCTACGCCAGCCATTCACGAGTTCTTTAAGACCCAAAAGTTCTGGATAAGGCGCAATGATCAGAAGCCGATGACCCGCAGGAAGATTATTACGAGTTGTGATGAGGGGAAGAATATCAGCGTTGGTTCGAACAGTGACTGCTGTGGTGGCTACGGCTGCAGACGCTCCCCAACGGATAAGTTGCAGTTTTGACTGCTGCTTATTACCGTTGCAAACAATGGAGTGAACGGATACTAAACGGTAAAGCGAAGCGGGCCGCGAGCGATCACTAAAAACTAGGTCTTCTTCGCTCATCACAAACTGGTCTTTTTGTAGAAAACCTTGCAACAGCTGGCATATCTGTAAAATGACCATATTAGTTATATCATAAGATAACACAAAGAATACAAATAATCTTCAATAACTTACTTTGTCATCGGTGGATAGATTTTGAACCACCACTAGATCAACGCCTATAAGGAAATTGTTTTGTTTCTTCAATGCTGATTCGCGTCTCACTTCTTCGTATTTAACATTAAGTCCGGAAATGTTTCCGATAACGTTGTTTATTTCCGTGAAAATGGCTCCTTTTGTGTTAAATAATCCAACAACGTTTATGTTTGTTTTGTTTACATTTTCCGCTACTGTTTGTAGGTAAACTTGAAGTGAAGTTGCCATCTGCATGGTTTTAAAAATTATACCGTTAGATTTTTTTCTTGCTACCGACTGATACTTTCAGGAAAAAAGAGGTTTAGATCCTCTTGCAATTAGTAACGACTAATATATTTCTTAAAATAGTAACTGTATGAATAAAATTGCTGCTTGATTTTGTATGCCTGGGGGCTTACTCTCGAGTTTAATTCCGATCGATCGACATTGGAATTGTGACATTAGGTACTCTTGAATTCAATGCTAGGGCCAAATTGGTTTAAAATTTCCCTGATATTGGTCACCTAATATACTATAGTAGGTTTTTTTGCTCGTCCTTTAGCTCCTATTGTTACTGGTATTACTTCTGTAGATGTGTTAGGAATAGATATTATAACTGTTTTAAGCAGGTGGTATTCGCTTAGTTTCACCGTCTCTATAAGCTCTGTTTTTGGTAGGAAACCATCAAGTCCTACCACTCTAGGTGAAACAAGAGAGGGTCAGACTTTTACTGACTTAAACCTACGGGTTTAAATCAGTTCTTAGCGTTCCAAGGCCCCAGGAACTTTTTCAAATAATTCCATAGTGCTAGCAGATATAGACCCTGGTAAGCCCCGTTCATTTTTGCTTTCCTCCCTTTTTACTGTCAAAGATTAAGACAAGTATTGCCATACAACGCAGAATTGCCGCCAGTCTTTTGGGCATACTTTCGGCGGAGGATTTTAATGAATATTGTCTTTAGTGTATTTTATATTTTTAATTAGTAAGTGTTTATATTTTTCTCGTTTTAGCATTTTATCTATTCACACGCGCCTCAAAGAGAGGTGACTTTTCTTTGAGGCGCGCGTGGAAAACAACGTACCGTTGACTTAAGTTAAATCCTTACGAGGCCTTACATTTACATCCGAAACAGGTATCTCCGGAAAAACCCTTATCTGGTAAGAACGCCGTGGCGCCTCTGTATCCACATCTTAAAGATGGGACTTACCGCCGTTATGTTGTAGGCGTAGGCGTAGCCAATCTTTATAGGCCTTACATTTTAATCTGATGGTATTGTAATATCTATTCAATTTACTTTTTATTAACACGTGTTATATCTGGTCTAATTGCTACATCTGTCTGGACTGGAGTCTCTTGCATTAAGTTTGCTGTTTCATTTTACTCTATTATTTTGTTTTCTTATATTTATTATTAGTATATTTTTTTTTTCAAATTTATATTTTTTTTTATACTTAATTGCTTTCATGTTTATAGTACTTAATTTTATTCTAAATTTGATAGGTAAAAGTTATACTTACATCTATGTCTGATTGGAAATAAGGAACAAACTTCAAAGCTTGTAATGCCATGTTCTTGTTGCTCAGTGGAGGCATATTTTCTAATTTAACATTGCTTATTGTAACACCTCCACACCTAAGAAGCAAAAAAGTACGTAATTATATAAACTGTTTCCAAAACAATTCCTAATTCAAATAAATAGATTGTAAAATTTTCACCTGGTAATGCCAGAATTATTAAGTGCTTTCAATAAAACTTTATAATCTGACACGAAAGATTCCTTTACAACTTCTTCGTGATATTTAACGTTGATCGTCATATTCCTGATGTACGTGAGTAGCGAGACTCCGTCGTGCGGTTGTCGCAGCATGTTCAGTTGTAGCAAGCCGTCGACGAACGTGACCCAGTTGTCACGCCACACCAAAGCAGCCTCGCTCAGAGATTCGTTAGCACCATCAAGGCTAAGGAACTCACCGCTGTGCAAACATTGAAATACATTCTATAGTCAGCAACATAGTCAATATGCAATTAACTGCATTAAGTTCATTGCTTCTATAATTATGTATCTGTTTAACTTACCTGTATGAGTAATCTCTATCTCTTAGCAAATAATAAATATCTTCACGAGTGAGATCTACGCTCACTTTGTTATCAGGTGTTTCTTTTAATTTTCTGAGTTTAGTGTTTTCAACATCATCCAATACGTTAATGTAACCGGTCGCGACTTTTGAGCCTTCGTTGAGAATCTGTGATATAATATTTATTCAAGTTCAAATGTGTTATTTTAAAATCGAATCGAAATTAAGTGTCCAGATAGCTCAGAGAGTAACTAAATGGTTAAGATCTGCCGTCTATACAAGCCATCAAATTAACGGTAGTCGGCATTAAATGTTCGATCTAGATCTTGCTACTTGATACTTGGCGTAGACTGTGATCATTCAGTTTCTTGTTTATGCAAACACAGTATAAGACGCCCAAAGATTGAGCGAGACCAGGGGTCCAAGTCTCCTATTTTTGTAAATCCGACATTCCAACACAATCCCATTGTCATTTTGGTAAAAGTTCTTAATCTGCTAAATCATAATGGTCAATCATTGGTCGGTTATTGGTCTCGTAAACGAATGGGGGTAAAATGACTTTGTCGTATTCAGACAAATCTAACGATAAGTCAGTAATCAAAAGAAATGACAAAATTTTAGCAGATTACCCCATAAGTCAGAAATTCATTTGTCATTATGTAAGAGATTACCATTTCTTTCAATGGTGTGTCAGTGATTGACTGTTGGAAAGTCTTGTCAAAATCAACCATGATGAAATCAACGATAGACACTATTGTAATAGCAGACTTGATCTTCACATTGTGACATAATGAGAGAGGTCGTCCTCAACGTAGCCGGCGTACGAGACGCTAATGATGATAAGAAGACTGCTAATAGTTTAATGATAGTGAAATATGTGTAATTTTCTTCTTACCTCAAAACTACCATTTCCTCTATGGAAAACGACGTTAATACGGACTTGCCGTTGGTCGTGGATTATAGGTTGAGCATACAAATGCAAGTTACTGAACTCCACAGATATTTGCTTCTTCTGGTGTCCCATCGCCATCGCATAGGTGTCCCACACCAGAGCCAGTGACGCCGCATACGGATACACGTTGTGACCTAAAGAGGAAGATTGTTGTCAAAATTTTGTAACGAATCTTTATACAACATTATTTTTTGTATATGCGAAACCTAAATATAGTTTGTAAAAAATCAGTAACTGAATCGATTCCAATAATTTTTACACTATATAAAAAAAAAACCAAAAATATTTAAAAAAAGGTCACAAGTTGGACACCAGTGACACCACCGACACTGAGTACGATACAGGCCACGACAGATGCATAGTGGGTAATAGGTGCCAGAGTACTGGCAGTACAGAGCTGGGTGCGGGTACAAAACAACCCATCAACGGCCCGGATGGCCGGTGACCATGTGTGGACAACCAAGTAACATAACAAGCTTTATGATTTTTCATGATACAGTTATGAAATTTTGTACATAGATTCTTTGCATGAAAATGTCTAGCCCCGTGTTTCGGATTTTGCATATACTACAAATAAGGTTGTATATAAAAACGAAATACCACTCACTAATTAATCACGAAATCTCAGAAACTATAATACCTACAAACTTAAAATTTGGCTGGTAGGTTCCATATAGGGTATAAACATTCGCTTAGAACGGTGTAGGGGCTCACGCATTCTCAGTATGCTTACGCGACAAAATGAGTAGTCACCAAGCGGACCGTGGCAGGTTCGAGAGGCAGTGCAAACATGTATATCAGGCTGTAATCGCGCACCTAACTTAGTTCGGTACCCAGTGTAACTCATATGTAACAGAGGCTAAATAAATATCCCTGTGACGCTTCACAAGTGACTTTCATTCATACTACTCCCTCCACAAGGCTACACCGTGTCCTAGGACCTACACACCACACACCTAAAAAAAAAACCACCAAGGGACTCAATAACGGATTTTATGAAACTCCGCCCCTAAGGGGGTAAACCTAATTTCACACGGGTGAAGCCGCTAGCAGAAGCTAGTACTTAATATTTTTTTCTTTATACATTCTGAGTCCATGTAAAAATTATAATTTTACATATTACAATGAAAATAATAACATAAAAAACTATTTCAAATTATAAAAAGAATATACAAAAATATTTAAAAAAAATAGGTAGTATACAAACGATATCGGAAACGATTCAAGTTACCGGCCATCAATGATCCAGAGAACTTTCTAACGATCGACATCTTTAGAAGCTTTCTTTACTACGTACTGCTTTTTAAAATTTCTAACCTCAAGTAGTGAAATAATAAGAAATTACTTAGCAACAAGTAATTACTTCTTTATAAAAACGGGTGTTAGTTCAATATTAATGTTACCTCTTAGACAGTGTCCTTGTAAGTATGCGTGCTCTATGTCCTGTACAGAAAGGACGTAGTCCAGGGACGCCGCTGTGTTTCTGTTGGCTGTGCGATACGCTGGCATTGGCCTAAATGACAAGAGTATACTTTAATAAACATCAGTCATCTATACTAATATTATAAAGAGAAAGTTTGTTTTTTTTGTTTGTGGGAGGTAATCTTTGGAAGTCCTGTGGCGCTATTCTCTAATCTAAGAAAACGCAGCGCTGCCTAAACGACGAACACCCAAATAGGATACATTGGATTGTCAAACTAAAACTCCTACGTCTCCTACATATTCTCCAATCCAATGCTTTCAGTCACATACTTTCGACGACTGATTGATGAAGGTGGCGTTTGTAAACGTAAATTCTACTTACCATTTCTCACCATGCGCCCATTGGACTAGATGCGACAAGAAAGGTGTTCCCGTGGAAACTGGTAACTCAACTTTCGGATAAAGATTATAAACTTTCGGATTGAAACCCTCCATGAACAACCTGAAAATAATAGTGCATATTTTAATTATATTTGATACGATATTGCTACGAGCTTCTCATTAAAAAAAAAATAGATGAGGTGGTGGGTTTTTTTTTTATGGTAGGTAAAATCATTCTATGACAAATCCCGCCCTTGGGCGGAGCGGGAAGTAGTGTCAGACTCTTACTGACTAAAAACCTACCCCGTTCCTTCGTAGCCTATCGTGCCGGGGCCGAGCATTGCTTTCGGAATTAACCCATGACCCCAGTAGGCTTCGACCCTGCCTGCCTGCAGTTAGCAGGCTGGGCCTCTTCGGTGTGCTGAAAGCTCCTTGAGGCGCGCGGGAACAGAACGCGCCGTCGACGACTTGGGCTCGGTCCGGTCGGTTACCGGACGATCGGAGATGAGGTGGTGGGTTTGAAACCGAAGTACCAATATGAATTTTTCACTTTTTAAAAGGTCTTTCCTAAGTTCCCGTTGTTGAGAGTTCTTATAGACTAAAGAAACTCTGACCACCAAATAATCCAAAGAGTACTGTGTTGTTCAGTAACTGGGTTGTGGAAGCCTGATAAGCAGTCGTTCCATCGTTCCAAAACACGGGTATTCATTCACAACCGTTTATACTGGATGCCGAGCTTAAGTCAGTTAGGAAAAGGCTAAGTAGACGAAATAAATTATTCATAATGATATGAGATGAGCCTGGGCCTCAAGTCTACTATTACAATAGTGTCAGAACGGTCTATCATTAATTTAATAATTGTTGATTTTGACAATTTTGATAATCTACTATTATAATGGCGTCATTACGACTTTCCGATGATTAACCACTTACACTCCATTGAAAGAAATGGCACAGAATGGTAAGCTTGTACATAATGACAAATGAACATCTGACGTATGCGGTAATCTGCTAATATTTTGACTATTCTTTTGTTTAGTGGCCTAATACCATTATAACGTCATTGCTTTTAATTCGTTAAAATTCGAAAAAAATCTGTTGACTTTTAGCAAAGTGACAATGGGATCGTGTTGGAATGACGATATTATGAAAATAGCAGACTAGGGCACCTGTTCTCCCTGACTAGGTATTTCCCCAGATCCCGGATTGCTACTAAGAATTTCTCAATTGAAAATGATTCGCTCAGTAGCTGCAATTAAAGCTATTGGCGGATTTTGGGTAATATTGATTTGATTTTCCAAAAGGAAGATTGAAAGTTATCATTTTAGGCGAAAAACGTCCACTGTTGGACATAGGCCTCCCCCAAGTCAAGCCACCGCCTCTGTGCGATTCGCATGTATCTTCATCATCATATTCTCGAGACCCTCACCAGGTGATCGGTCCACACGTGGGAAGCCACCAACGCTTCGTCTTCCAATGCGTGTTTGCCATTCCAGAACCTTTTGTCCCCATCGAGAATCTGTTCTGCGAGCAATGTGCCCTCCCCACTCTCACTTAAGGTTGGAGATTCTTCGGACTATGTCGATAGTAGTGGTAACTGCAGGACGCCTTAAATGGCCCAAATGTTTTAAATGTTTACATCATAGGTGACTATAATCTACCAAATGTTACTTGGAGTGCGATCACACCTGGGCATGAGGCTTGCAGGCCATGCGCTTGTTCTCACCCGATATGCACGGAACTAATACATCTCATGTCGTCGCTGGATGCATATCAATACAATACTATTCCTAATAGAGGTGGTAAAATCCTATCTCTCCATCCTGCTCAGCTGGCAATCTTAAAGACCCATTATTACCAACTGACCCTCACCACCCCCCTTTTGTTATAACCGCGCCTGTTAGCTTATCTATACAAACTATGAAGAGAAAACCTTTGTCTAAATATAATTTTCGTAAAGCTAATTATGATCTCATCAACAAGCACTTGAATGAAGTCAATTGGTCCGCACTGTTTGATAACCTTTCCTCAGAAGAGGCCGTGGAGGCTTTCTATGGTATGCTGAGTGACATAATTAGTCCATTAGTACCCCTTACTAGACCTCGGTCACTTGACTTCCCTATCTGGTTTACGCCGCAATTGATAAAAGTATTTAAAAACAAAAAACGTTTTTGGACTAAGTGGAAAAAATATAACAACATCAAGGACTATAATAATTTTTCTGAATGTAGGATGATCTTCAAAGCTATGTGTGATACCTGTTACTCTAATTATATTAAAAGTCTGTTGAGGAAAGTCTTACTACTAACATCAAGTATTTTTGGTCTTATATCTCCAACCGCAAAAATAAGTCAGGTATTCCGTCCATGATGCAGTATCAGAATGTCAAGTCGAGTGATCTTGATGTGGTCTGTAATATGTTTTCCGACTTTTTCTTATCCGTATTTGAGCCTGTGTCCCCAACACTGTCCACTTGGTGTCCACCGCAGCAGTTTAGTGATAATGGCACATTAATCAGTAATTTACAAATCGTAAAATCAAAAATACTCAGCGAGTTGAAACGGCTGGACTCTACCAAGGGGCCAGGACCCGATGGTCTTCCAACAACGTTCTTTGTAGCTACAGATGTCGGTATTTGTGAGTCGATTTATATTCTTTTTAATAGATGTCTGCATGAGGGTGTGTTCCCGGCGGTGTGAGCACCGGTTCATAAGGGTGGGTCGAAAAATGATGTTGAATAATATAGACCTATCTCAATTCTGTCGACCTTGTCAAAACTTTTTGAAAGGCTTGTTCACAACGAGATTTACCCACTGTTGCATAACACTATTATCCCTGAACAGCATGGGTTTGTAAAAAACAGATCCACTGCATCGAACCTGCTAATATTTTCAAATTATTTGTTTAAAAATATTGACAGGCGAGTGCAAGTGGATGTTGTCTACACAGATTTCAAGAAGGCTTTTGACAAGGTCGATCATGAGATACTGCTGAATAAAATTCCCTTCAACGGAATACGTGGTAATTTGTTGCGTTAGTTTGTGTCGTATATTGAAAACCGGTCACAGAGGGTTGTGGTTAATGGTCACCAATCTGTTCCTGTTGGTATTACTTCAAGCGTTCCACAGGGCTCAATTCTAGGGCCGCTTTTGTTTATCATTTATATAAATGATATTAAGAAGTGTTTTAAACACGCCAAATTTTTGATGTACGCTGATGATTTAAAAGCATTTAATACGATAAGTACACTTGACGATTGCTTGCTTTTTCAACAAGATCTGGATAGACTGACAGACTACTGTACTACAAATAAATTGCATCTCAGTATTCCTAAATGTAACTATGTACACTTTACCAAAAAAAAAAGTAATCGTAAAATTTCACTATAGACTAAACAGAACCTCGTTGAACAACATATGTTTAGTTAAGGATCTGGGTGTCCTTTTTGATAATGGGTTGTCCTTGAACCAGCATGTTGAGGCCATAGTAAACAATGCATTCAAAATGTATGGTTTCGTAATGAGATCTTCAACCGAATTTAAGCGTACTTCGAATTATCTATACCTATACAAAACGCCCATCAGATCTCAATTGGAATATGCTGTGCCTATTTGGAATCCCTTCTACAAAAAGTACATTGCTGCGGTAGAGAGAGTCCAGCGCACGTTCCTCCGTACTATGCATTATAGGTGTCATAAAAGTAAGACTTCTCTGTCATACTCCCAACTATTAGGCAAGTACAAGCTAGTGAGCTTGGAGGACCGTCGCAAATACTTAGAAGCTAATGTTCTATATGATATTGTTCACAATCACTTTGATGCCATTGATCTCATGAGTAGGCTGTGTTATTCAGTGCCTCGAACGGTTAACGTGCGTAAAGTTCGTGCAGGAACCCTCTTCACGCTAAATGCATGTCGAAAAAATTCTGGCCTACGTTGCCCGATCCATAGAATGTCGGAATCTTATAATGTGAATTTCATTGACGTTGATATATTTGCATGTTCAAAATTTAAATTTAAAAGAAATATTATTAAAAAGTTCATTATTTGCAATTGAGTCGTTGATATTATAGGTATTATATTTATTCTTTTTGATTTATGTTGCGTTTATAATGACTGACGAATGTTTAACCAAATATTTTTATGTTGAGCAAGCTTTATAGTGTGTAGTATTTTATATTGTACAATAATGTCCATCTAGTGGCAACCAATGTATTTCAACTATGTTTAATCCGTGGATAATGCAGTTGGCTGCAACATTACCTCCTAGTTAGTATTATTTTTTATGCATGACCTTTATGTTGTAGCTGTTTATTATCCCTCAATAAATAAAATAAAACTTTCAGAATAAGACAAGACCACGGAGATTTTGATTAAAATCATTACTAACTTTCCGATACCCTCGAGCAGTAGTAATGTGTTATCAGGGTGCTTCCTCCTCGTCAGTGCGATGTTTGTGCAGTTGCTGTGTAGGGACCGCTTGAGGATGGCTTGCAGAAGCCCATGAGGCGCCACCTCCACACACACTGCGTTGTTGGGAATCAGGCGTGACGTCTCCTCGAACAGCACTGGACTCTATGGGAATAATATAGGAAATACATCTCATGAAGTTGTAAGTTTTATACAATTTACGTAACTATGAGTAAGTTTAATTACTGTGTTCCTGTTCAAAAAAACAATAGTAAGATAACTGCAGAACCATCATCATAATCATCATAATATCAGCCAAAAATCACCCACTGTTGGACATAAGCCTCCCCGAAGTGTCGCTACAACCACAAGCACCGAATATCTGTGCTTAACTTAGTATTGTACTCTAGATTTATTAACACAGAGTCTGCTTTTTTCTGCCTTATGAAGAATGCTTCGATATAAAAAAAGGAGACAAGAAAGATACTGACCCGGAACTGTATGGGTAGAGCTGAACTTATGCGTCCTGGAGCTTGGATTCTACAGACGAAGATCCAAAGCTGCTGCTGAAGCTTTAGTAACTATTGGCATAGAAATATACTACAAGTACTTACCAACAAGTTATTGGTTTGGTATTCGGCTGAACAAAACTTAGCTATTGGTTCGTTCCACCTCTTTTCTGGTACTGAAGTTGAGAGCCAACGAGGACTTCTTGGTTTCGGATCCGTGATGACCTCCGACAAATACTTCAGCAGTAGAGGTCCTGAATTTTTGTATTATTTTTAAAAATTTTTGGGTAATATTATAATAATCAGAAGTTATTCTATTTATAGAGAGTTTCAGTTTTTTTCTTTCTAGAATTTTTTGACGCCGTATTTTAGTTAGTCGTAGTTAGAGTAGGGTTTTTATTATTTTACTATAATATAGTTAGTTAAGTATTGTTTAAGCAATTTTTTTAAATAGTTATTTTTCACATGATTAAAAAACACTTTCGACAAAAATACGACCGACTTCAATAAAAAAATCACTTAAGTTATTTGTAAGATTTTTTATTGTACACTTTTTAATTATGAACCCTTAACTGTAGTATATTCACGTTAAGAAAATAGTAATTCATTGTTGTCATTGAGTTTCGTCACACCCTTTATAACAATGAATTTCTTACATATTCGTAAAAACTAAAGGTAAAAACTTGCCAAAACTAAAATTGCTTTATTATTTGTGATCTAATTTTACCTCAGAATGAATACGCCTTTATTTTGCAGTTGCACTGACGCGTCACTATTTTTTTAACGCAACTATAAACCTAAATAGTGTAAAAGTACCATAATAATGTACCGATAAAATAATTAAAAATATAACCACAAAAATCACAAAAATAAATTGATAACCTCCTCCATTTTTTGAAGTTAGTTAGAAATACACAAATTTCCAAAAAAATACTCACCAGCTTCAGCAATATAACGCGAGTGATAAGCGATGTTGGAGCATGGTACTTCCTTAGCAAAAATTCCTTTAGCACTCAACTTTGCAACAAACTTCTTCATGGCCTCAGCAGGTCCCGAAATGGTACAAGATTCAGGTCCATTATGACAAGCGATATCGATTTCAGGTGGACAAAAAGGTGCAATCTGTAAAATTTATATCTATTTATATCAATCGAGAGACATGGTACCTAGTCTACCTAGTGTATACCTAGTGTGTGTGTAGTGTTATTTGTATCATGTGTCCGGCACAGACAATCCTGCAAGCCCTCAAGTCTGCTATTACAATAGTGTCAGAATGGTCTATAATTGATTTCATAATTGTTGATTTTGACAAGTTTGGCAATCTATTACAATCTTTCTAATATATATTAGTAGTCATAATGACGCCATTGTGTATTATAATGGCCACAATCCATATACTGAATTCTGCGGTCCCTTGAAGCTAAGAAAATTTGTAAGTTAACGAAAAGACAAGATATGTTCGTTTATGTCGCAAAAAAAATATGGAAATGCCCAATGGAATTAAAATTCAGTGTAACCTACGTTGACCTAGAACCCTGAAATTTAGCACGAAGCAAAGTCTTAGAGCACTAGTATAGGAATAAATTTGAAAACTGCAAATTTATAATTAAGTCACAAAAAAAAACTTTTTTCGATTCGGAAAAATCTTCGAAACTTGATTCGGGAATTGAACTATTTACATAATTTAGTTTGTACTGAACCCTCAATGTGTGAGTCCGACTCGTACTTGCCCAGTTTTTTGTGAATATCTCCACTGAGATTGCAACCAATCTCCACTGACATTCAAAATTATTTATTTATTTACACTTCATGCACATAAAGGTACAGAGGCGAACGTAACGCCTTAGACATTTTCTCAGTCAACCACCAGAAAAATCACCAGTAAAATTACCTGTTCATACCCCAGGCCAATAGCAGCCATGGATCCGCGGATGAACTTGACCTCCTGTGACATACGTCCACGACAGGAAGCTGCCAGTATCATCTCTTCTGCCGACAAACAGCCATCGGCATACGCACATCCCAGCTCTCCTACACTGTGCCCTGTTAAATGTTGTAGTTTTACGTATAGTTTATCATTGATTAGTTTAAATTTAATCTAGCTCATATCATCATTTCAACCGAAAGACATCAACTGTTGGAGATAGGCCTCTCCCAAGTGTCGCCACAATAAATAGTCCTGTGCGATCCACCGGATGCCCGCAACCTTTACCAGGTCATCGGTCCACCTTGTAGGAGGCCTTCCCACGCTACGTCTTCCGGTACGTGGTCGCCATTCTAGAATCTTTCGGCCCCAACGGCCATACGTTCTTTGAGCAATGTGCCCTGCTCATTGCTGCCTAAGTTTGGCAATTCTTCGTGCTACGTGCAACCTTGATTCTCCTGCGGAAATCCTCATTCCTGATTCGATCACGCAAGGAAACTCAGAGCGTAGTCCTAATCGAGCGTAGCTTAATCTAGCTATTGCTTTTTCACTGCTGGGCACAAACCTCCCCTATTCCATTCAGACTTCATCATTCAATAACTCTTGATTTGATTTAAAAATTACGGCGTTATTAGCCTGCAAATACCGAGTCACATTCAATCACTGTGCGTTTATCTCAGTATATTGCAGTCTGAGATCAGTTCCTTTTTATAGGAGTCCAATTAAGTAATCTACCATTTATAAATTAACTGTTTAAAATCTTTGAAATTATGTCATACCAATGATTCCATCAGGCTCTAGTCCAAGTTCTTTAAGAATATCAGTGAGACCAATTTGTATAGCGGCTATTCCAACGAAAGAGTGCAGAATGTTGTCAAAAGTACTTTCATCAGGTGACGTTATTATATCAACAATGTTGAGTCCTCTTGGTTCTAATACTTTATGGCATCTGCAATTAGTATTTATATAGGATTAGTTTGTTTATTTTGTTTTATCTGGATATCAAACATTATTTTTAGTATATGCGAAACCTGAACATAGTTTGTTCAGAATCAGTAATTGAATCGATTCCAATAATTTTTACACCATGTTATATTTTTCCCAAAAATATTTAAAGATTACAAGTTGGACACCACCGACACTAAGTACAACACAGGTCACGGCAGGTCATTGCGGGCATTAGATGCTAGCGCACAGCTGGGTGCGGGCATAAAACAACCCGTCAGTCGCCTGGATAGCCCGGTTACCATGTGTTTGTGTGAACAACCAGGTAACATAACAAGCTTATAACTTTGTGATTTTTCATGATACTGTTATGAAATTTTGTAAATAGATTCTATACATAAAAATACTGGACACGTGTGTCGGGTTTCGCGTATACTAAAAATAAGGTTGTTTACTGACCGTTCTATAGCAGCAGCGAAGATGGGTATGCGCATGAGTTGAGTGCCCATGCCAGCCCACTGTGAGCCCATCCCGCTGTACACGAACCACAGTGGCCGTCGAGCGTCGTCGAAGTACTTCGACTTCTCAGATAGACATACCGTCTTCTGTTCTTCATTGGTCTCTAAAAAACATAAACTGTATATTTATAATTTGCATACTTGACTAATTTAAATGTTATTAAGCTTAAAAGCTTTGTGTTCAGTATGTCCTGCCAGAGACGGTAGAAAATATTGAACAAAATGAAATCTGAAGGTTACTTTCTGCAGTTTTGAGTCAAGATTCACTTATTTTCGCCTTCTTCCGGTTTTTTATCAATATTCACCCCTATTTTTTAATTAGTGCAAAAAAAAAATGGGGCTCAATCAGTACCCGTTACTGATCACATTTATGTAGTCAAAAAAAACGAAATCCCAAAATTGTCCACGAAAATTTGTCATTTGGTAAATTCATAATTGAATCAATCATTCATAACAACTACTACTAGAAAATACTAAGCGTATTGTTTTTCCATTTTTATTGACATTCTTTCATTCATAAACAATAACCTGTACAATGTTTTCATAAATTGAGTAAGATTTTGGGATATAAACGCTCATAACTTTGCTGTTTATGAATATTATTCATTAAGACTTTACTTAAATAATAACAAGACCTTTTCTAATAAGCCCTTTAAGTATTTGCACTAATTAAAAAATAGTGGTGTACTTATTACAGATGCAAAAGATTTACGTATTAATTTATAAATAATTTACGTAGAATGGTGAATCCTCTGCCCAAATGTCCTGATATATCTGCCTGGTGTATGTTGTGCAACAACCTCAGCTGTTCTGGGTCTATTGGGTTGGATTTCAATTCGTCAAGACAGTGAGTCACCGCTGCTTCATGTCGTGCTGAAATCGTCACCAGGTGAGCGATGTTGGATTTGTAGCGGTTGGGATCCTAAAACACAAAGTCATTATTCTTAGAAAGTCATTGTTGTATTTCTATCTTATAGTTAAAGTTTTTTTTTTCATACTTTTAAGTTATTGTGTTGTGTTGTTCTTGTCTCGTCTTAACTTACCACTAACTAACAATGAAATGATTTGTGAAAGAGGCTAGACAAGGGATATCTATACATATTATATAAGCGAAATACCACTCACTGATTAATCGAAATCTAAGAAACTATAACACCTACAGTTAGGTTCTTTATAAGGTGTAGACGTCCGCTACGAATGGATACAACTTTCACGCTGGCAGAAGCTAGTAATAATATGAGAGATACAGACATCATCATTTATTTGGTAGGACATCATCAAAATACTCCTCTCGCTCTATGTAGAACGAGAGGAAGTGTCCAACTTTTACTCACTGGTACTTCCTCTATTCCTTTAGCTTATTTTCTATTCTAGAGCCATAGTAACTCATTCTACACAACGCCGAACCAAACGCCGGCTTCGCGCGTGACATCGCGCCATTCGGTTAAACACCAAGCCAACGCGTTCACATAAATTAGAAAATATTGAGCGTCTTTTTATAGGGTATTTATCCAAGAACGTAAATAAGGACTTCTTCCTAAATTAGTCTGTATATATCGAAAATGTTTCGTTATTCCCTATATATACCTACACATAGATCTTGGTTGATAGGTTAAAAGATCCCGCAGTAAAAGCAGGCATCGGTCCAAGTAGGCCTCGCAGATATGGGCAGCATCGACACGCTGTGCTAGCCTTATGAACATTTCCATAAGGAAAGATGGATGATATTTATACCTTAGGTTTGTAGTGTCCGTGCAGAAGCACATGAGAGTTGACGCCTGTGACAGACATGCCGTTGACAGCGACGTAAGAGCGGCTGAAGGGCTGGTGCTCCGTGACGATGCGCATGCGACCCTCGCGAAGTGCAACCACGTCCTGACGCGGGTTGTTGCAGTGCAAGTTGCCGGCTAACTGACCTGTGTGGTATCCAAGTAACACCTGCGAGAGATAGATAAATATGATTATGCTGTTACTTCTTGCATTTTTTATTTCCGAGAGAAGTATATGTGTTTCGTAGTAAGGTGTAGAACATTGTTTTAATCAAATAATTAAAGATCCAAGCATCATTTTATAATGTTGTGTAATGATGAATTATAAGCGCATTTTTATCAAAAAATTTATGAATTGCTTTAGTGTCCTTGATTTACTGAGAAAGAAAAGAAAAAGGAAAGAAAAGAATTCGTGTTCTTTGTGAAGTAAAATAAAAATATATAAAAACTCGGCAAAAATATCAATAAGATAAATAATATGAGGTATAAAAAACTCATTGCTTGGCGAGGCCTTCCCAGTAATCTGCAGAGGCGGAGAGGAACAGAAAATGAAGGAGCGAGATGCGAGCAGCAGGAAGGAGAAAGTAAATTATTTTTTAAATTTGAAATGACCAGCCAGTCTGATACAAGTGTGTAATGTTGATGATTACCGCTGAGATGTTATCACCAAGACGGCACAAGGAGCCGTGGCGAGGGTCTTAAGAGAGTCGAGAACGGTAATCATCAGTACTCATGGGTATCATACGACGTTTTTCAATACACTTGTGACAAAAAATAATTTAACTAATACAAAAGATCCAAAAATAAAGGTTGACATGACTCATTTTTGGATCTTATTGCCATAAAAAAATAGATGGCAAAGCTTACCTTGGTGATAGCAGTGATACCAGACGCAGCTTCATTGTAACCAATATTAGACATAACACTGCCCACTAGAACAGGATCTTCTCTGTTGTTACAGAACACTTCCTCGATAGCCTGCAACTCCACCTTATCAGCTTCTGGTACAGCTGTCAAAAAAGTCGGTTCATTTATGTTAAGTTCTCATTTGTTTATCAGTCCAAAACCATTGACGTTTATAATATTGCAATTACAAAGAAGCTGAATCATATTTACGAGAAACTGATCTTAAGTCGATCTTTAAGCTTAATTTTTATGAAAATTCGACGAATATATATAACATATAATTATATGGTCGAATGGTTACATTATGTCGATCTATCTTCTTCTTCTTAATTTTTTTTGAATGGACTATTACCGTTAACGAGGTACCATTATTATTTATTTTTAACTGGATGATATTCAAAAGTGGTCTTGGTCATATTCAAATGATGATTTAATTTTGACTGTTTGAATCGAGATGATGAGCCAAAATTAGTCGTTGTTTTACTTTGCTTCAATGGAGGTGTTCAAAAGTAAGTAGCTATATTTTTAGGGGTCTGTACTTCAGTCAGCAAAACTGGACCCGTATAGGATCACTTTATTGTCCGTCTATCCATCTGTCAAAATCTTTCTTCACAGAAATAATAATAATAATATAATATTTCCACAACTATCACACAACACCGTCTAGTCCCAAGCTAAGCAGAGCTTGTGTTATGGGTACCAGACAGCTGATAAACATACTTATATATTTCTAAATACATACATATCATAGATAAATAACACCCAGACACAGGACAAATGATCGTGCTCATCACACAAATATTTGTCCTGGGTGGGAATCGAACCCACGACCTCCGGCATAGCAGTCAGGGCCACTAACCACTAGACCAACAGGCCAGTCGTCAAGGTAAAAAGCTGAAATTTAACCGGCCCAGCCTGCTAGCTGCAGACAGGCAGGGTCGGAGCCTGCTGGGTCATGGGTCAGTTTCTGAAAGGAATACCCGGCCCCGGCACGATAGGCAACGAGGGAACGGGTTAGGTTTTTAGTCAGTAAGAGTCTGACACTATTTCCTGCTCCGCCCAAGGGCGGAATTTGTCATTGGATGATTTTACCTATCGTAAAAAAAACCCAAGGAGTATTAAAAAAAAAACTGAGTCAAATTTAACACTTACAAAGTAATCATTGACAATGATGCACTTGTTAAGCCAAAACTCCAAAGTGCCGCCGAATCTCTAGCCTGTCGGTTTTTTATCGTTTACATTTCGGGGAGTGCGCATTGCAATCGCACAATTTTTTTCGCCAAGTCCGTTCCATCACAGAACCACTAGACGTTCAGCGTTACGCCATCGATACTTGTTGACATCACACCCATGCGTACAAAGCGTTTCGGGAACATATTCATTAGGCCTACAGCTAACGAGCGGAATTATCTGCCGGAGTCAGTGTTTCCTAATTGCTATAAACATGGGGTCTTTAAGGCAAGGGTGATAGATCACTTCTAGACAAGCGTGCTCCATCGTCGACCACATCATCGCTTATCATCAGGTAAGATAAAGGTCAAACGCGAGTGTATATTAATAAAAAAAAAATTAAACCTATAGGATATTTCCCGTTGACGTAAAATCCTGAAATTCGGCTAGATGCAGGGTTTCATAACAAAAATAAAATAAAAAGTCTAAAGTCCGTTTTGTAAATTTGTTTGGTTTTTTATATGTCTTAATTACTTACCACAGCCACAAGCTTCAACATATTCGACGGCTTTTGCTGGAATTCTTGCTTCCTCATAGAAGTTCTTTATGAAGTTGACGGTTTTACCAATGTCTCTGTAAAATCCGAACTTAGGACCGGTTTCTCCTTGCAACATGCATGTAAACTCTGACTTCGTATGTAACACTTCGGCGTAGATTCTGGAAAATGTATTATTATTATAAAATATTAGTTTTCAAAAGAATAAAAGCCTTTTATCGAGTAATTCAACGTGAAAATACCTTAAAGCGTTCTTCGATTTTTGTAAGAACAAAACGTTGATAGCTTCAGATTTAGCACATCCATCAGCATGTTCATCGAATGACTTCGTCTTTCCATCCGGACAAAGTTTCATAAGCCTGTAAATATAGCAAATACAGTTGAAGCCCCAGACCTTATTAACACTAAAAACTTATTTTCAAAGCTGACAATATTGGCAATAAAAAAAAAATTGCATTTATACAGAAAAAAAACCGCAAACCGGTAGGCGGTGATCACGTAAATAAATATAACAGGCAATACTGTTTATGATAATTCTATTAAAGATATCGTAAAATAGTAGTAAACCAGTAAATTGGTGCCCTTCCTCTATGTCGTAAACATCACTCATATAAGTGACTGTAAGAATGAAATTCACACCTATAAATTCTGAGATAGTTTTCATGCTTTGAACCATAAACTATGTGAAGATTAATTTTCAATTATTATTTTTGTTAATGTCTAGCTGTGGGCCTGTAGGTAAGATACGAGATTGGTACCCGGGTACAGCGACGCGTGGCTGCGGCAGACCACGAAACAAATGGGGGGTAACCCAGATGTCTTCCTTAAGAATTGAAACTCATTGGAAAGAATAGAGGGAGGCCTTTACCCAGCAGTGGGACAGATAGATATAATAATAATAAATTATAATTTATGTCAATTCAGTGTGAATGTTGAATTGTAATTAATCTAACAAAGGCAAGGCATTCAAGGCTTCAGTAGTTTTCATTGGGATACTGGTGAAGAAACATACATGAATATAAGCTCATGAGCAATTTGTTTTGTTATCGTTATTAAGATCTTAATTAAGACCATTGTGTAATCTGCGTGCTGTTTTTTGCTTTTTGTAAATTTCATAATTTTTTGCGCTTATATCCCATTACGGTAACCAATTTGGTGATCAAATTTTTCTGTTGAGCTAACACATCTAATGGATCTAAAAAGACAGCGCTACAAGCCTGCATGCATCACGAAATACAAGTTATAGTTTAAGAAAAATCTTTCTTAGACTATTAATCGCAAACAATAACTTCGAAATAATCAGCCCCCCTAGCCAAGTTACAATCGTTTCCTTTTGCGTTAACGCTTGGATTTGGCCACGCCCCCAATTCGTTTGTTCTAACCAGTGATAGGAATAGGTAGTGCCTATTAGCTAACTTCGAAGAACAGAGACAAAAAACGGAGACTTCCTTAGGACTAAATTATTTCTGGGACATCTGTCTCGAAATTTCGAGACAACACTTAAATACATTTAAAAAAATGTATTATTTGGAATAAGTAATTCGTCTATATTTATCTAAAGTTTGCGATTAGACATAACATTTATAATTTATAACTCCATAATAACCACTTATCCTATTTCAGCCTATCCTATATTAGTCTATATATCCCTCTCCTAGAGATGAGGCCTGAGTCCCAGCAGTGGGAACATTATAAAGCTGATGCAATGCAATGCAAGGCTATTTCAGCCTAGTGACCCACACTGCGTGTGTTTGTATTGTTGTGATCAGAGAGGTCTTCTTAAAATGTGCATGATTTAGATGACTTCCGTATTTTTTTACGCCTTTATCCCGGAGTAGTAGGCAGAGACCACAGACTATGTTATATCTAATAGCTATGCAATTACTAATATTATAAATGTGATAGTTTGTTTGTGGTAGTGTGTAGTGTGTTGTTTGTGTGTCTCAATTCCACTGAAAATGCTGAATTTGGTAGTGATATAGATTAAGATGTGGCTACTTCCTATTAAAAAAAAAAGTATAGTTCCCATGGGATACAAAAACAGTAGTACACGCGGGAAAAGCCGCGGGCATTAACTAGTTAAAAAAAACGTAAGGGTCCTTTCACACCACCGATATTGTCTGGCGATTCTTAGGAGATTTCCATGCAAAAAAAACCTCATTAATATTAAGATCATACCACTTTGTATACCTACATTCTGGCAAATAAATGAATTATTTATTTATTTTAAGTACCTTTTTTTTAATGATAAATTCTTTCTACTATAGATAATGCTAAAATGATAAAAAATTACCGTTTTATTATTTGAAAGCCTTTTTTTACACTTGAACTTTAGAAATCTCATTAAACGTAGCCGAGAGTGAGCTAGAAAGAAGATATTTACTTCGAAACGTGTACGGCTTCTTATTAAAACATTGTGATTCATTGTGTATTACGATCAACAAGTCATTTACAAAATATTCTCCAAAAAAAAATTCAGAAAATTTGATGGTTGTAACGACTGTGTATTTTATTTATTATGATATATCTAATCGCAAACTTCAGGTAAATATAGACGAATTACTTATTCCAAATAACAATTTTTTTTTAAAGGTATTTAAGTGTTGTCTCGAAATTTCGGGATAGATGTCTCGGAAAAAATTTAGTCCTAAGGAAGTCTCCGTTTCTTGTCTCTGTTCTTCGAAGTTTAGGCAAATAGGCACTACCTATTCCTATCACTGGTTCTAACAAAGAAGTTGGGGGCGTGGCCAACTACAAGCGTTAACGCAAAACGAAACGATTGTAACTTGGCTAGGGGGGCAGATTCAACAAATCCAGATTTTTTTAAGAAATAACTATTTTTATACTTTATCAATTATAGAATACTTAAAAGTGTTTTAGAAAACTTAATTGCTGTCTTAATTTATAAGAATTATTATTTAGAAAAGAAAACTATTTAAGACAATAAAATAAATAAAGGCAATTCTATTTATCACATAAAGTCGTAAAGCTAATTACTCGTATGTACCATGGAAAGATATTAAATACTATATGTTAAATCAAAAAGTAGTTTTATGTTTTATGTAATGATTTATATGTATTCTGTATAATTCAGGTATTCTATACAATACCTAGGCATCCAGGCAATGTATGAAATATTATTGCCCATTACATACGAGTACTTTACCTAAGTAATGTATAAAATTCCTAGAGATTTATCTGCTGCTCCACCGGCAGTGTGCAAAATAAATAGATTTTGGTCTATACTTATCTATTTTAAACGACCTATATATAAATCGAGGGACAAATGGAAAATGATTGTCCTATTACTGAAAATCAATGTGTGTAAAAGACGTATTTTTTTTTTATCACCCGGATATATGAGCCTTACTTTTAACCGCGCAGACAGAAACAAGACTAGAATATTTGTATGTAAATTACATCATGTTATGTATAGCCAGATGAATTATATATTAGTTTCACGTTAATATCATAATGTAAAAGTATTCATTTGATTGGGGTGCCCTAAAAATACGTCATCTCCTTCCCTGCTTTCTTCTTTTACACACATTACCGGCCGCACATTCGGTATTGTATAGAATAATATTTCATACATTACCTACACGTTTTAGGCATTCTATATATTGGATAAGTATTGTGTAGAATACCGGATTATACAGATTGCCGGAATCAAAATCAGAATAGTTTATTTCAAATAGACCAATTACAAGCACTTTTGAATTGTCAAAATGTCGGTCAGTCCAAAAAAAGTGAAGCTAAATTGCACGTTCCAAAGCGTAGATATCTATGGAGAAGAACGTGCAAGAAACTCCATGGACACTCTTTTTAAATCATATTATGAGTTACATAAATCTTGGTTACATATTTTTTGTCGCTTCTATTATTTAAATTAGAAAGCAAATAAAAAATAAAATAAAGTAATAAAAAAATAGAAATTGAATTAAGCCACTGGCAGCTAAAAGATGACCAGTCCCAACTGACGGTACCCGTTCACGAGCATGACGCGTGCCTCAGCCCCACTCAGCTCAACCATTTTGAAGGGAACCGAATGACCCAATAACACGTGCCACCATCAGCGAAACATTTGAGTGAGCATGACATACTCTCAACTGCCATGCTCGTAACGTCAAACAAGTTGTAACCTAATACATCTGAATTAGCCATCTTTTCTATAGTCCGAGTGTTTTTATTTATATGAGGCATTGATATAATCAAAATAGTGGAAGATAGATGACCCGCATCTAGCGCGTGGACCTATGAAATAACGATAGTTTGTCCTAATATCACTCAGTCGTAATTAGCGTTACATCTGTCGCGACGATCACACGCATTCGGTGGCTAATGCTATTTCGCTTGCATGACATCGCTGGCTCTTATCTCTGTCCTTGTCTTTCAGTGACTATAGGTAGTGAAGATTGTGAGTTTCGAGTCTAGGTTTTCTGATTGTGATGTTAGCGCGTAAAGTATTTCCCTATAATATACCTACCATTGATCTGAGGTAGTAAATAAAGTAATATTTTACTGTTACCTTCCATAGTGCACAGCTGATTGTGGATGTAGACACAAGTAGGCGCCTCCAACGATGGCGGCCTCGCACTCTCCTCGACTTATAGCGAGGTATGCCTGCTCCAGCGCCACGGTGGAACTGCAGCACGCCAAGTCAATGGACATGGAGGGACCCTTCGCGTTCAACCAATAGGAGATACGATTGGCGAACATGGTTTTGCTGCATCTAAATAGTTTAAGAAACAAGGGTCCAATTAATCCATAGAAATAACTAACGCATACATATTGCGACAACCGCAGTGTGTAGTAAACGGCTTTAATGCTGTCATCATTACCATCATTTCAGCCAAAAAACGCTTGGACATAGGCCTCCCCCAAGTGTCGTCACAAAGACCGGTTCTATGCGTCTTGCATCCGTCGGTTTCCCATGATTCTCAACAGGTCATCGACCGGTGGATTGGCAACAAGTTGTTGTGGGAGGGCTTCCAGCGCCGTGTCTTCTCATACGTGGTCACCACTTCCAAACTTTATGGCCCTATCAAAAATTCATTCTGCGAACTATATGCCTAGCCTACCGCCACAAATGATTAATGATTCTTCGGGCCATATCAGTAACCTTGGTCCTCCTACGGATATCTTCTATCTTTTCTGATTTGATCACTAAAATAAACTCCGAGCACAGCTTAATTGTTGTATGATTAGTAAACAAATCCTTTTTGTAGAAGTGTAATGTTTAATTTTTCAGTTCCTGATTTTGTAAATAAATAATTATAATAATAGAATGCACCTCGATGTTCAATTTACTCTAGTACAAAATGACACTAGCAATCTAAAGTAGTGTGTAAAACGTTATTCTCTGTATTCATCATCTTCTTGCATTCCAGAAAGATATACCAAGAACGATTTATTTATTTTTTAAGGCTTAACTTACCCAGCGATTCCAAAACCGGATCGATTAGCAGCTTCGTAGAAGCAAGCCTTTTCAGTTTCGGAGAAACATGTGCCGATGTACACGCCGACCTTTTTACCGGAGAGTTCTTCCGGGTTCACACCTAGAATTTTTTGTTACCTGTTAGTGTTTAGTAATCAAAATCGAATTCCACGCCCAAATGTACAATTTACGTGAATATATTAGAATAAAAATGGAAGAATTAATTATTTTAGGTGGCGACAAGAAGTAGGCGCAATAACATCGTAACATTGACCTTTCCTGTTTCTAATCATTGAATTTTACAAAGTAACTATGCTACACAGTAATTAATGTTAGTATAAAATGATATCTATTGTTGCTTGGTCAACCACCATGACCCTTATGAATTAATGAATGACAAATCACAAATTATGACGCATATCAAACATCGTTTCCTTTAAAGTATAGTTGCGAATCTGCTATTTGCGTAAACGGCAGATTAGCAACTTTGCCATACTGTTGACGGTTTGATACTCGTGGCAATTTGTCAGTGTAGTACTTCGCTCCATAACAGTATAAACTAAAAATCTATATATATAAAAGAAAGTCGTGTTAGTTTCACTACTTATAACTCAAGAACGGCTCAACCGATTTGGCTGAAAATTGGTGGGAAGGTACTTGGCTTAGAACCAGGAAAAAAAAAAACCAAAACCTGCTCATTTATAGGTAGGTAGGGTAGAACGGCAGCAAAGCCGCGGGCAAAAGCTAGTATTTAATAAAAAAAAAAAAAAAAAAATCTGTGCGAGACCAGAAACACACACGCAAAAAAATTCAGCCAACCTCACTACGTTTTGATCAGTTAGGCGAACATAAATGTACTGACCAGCGGATTTCTTTTCGCGATTTCAGGTTTGGTCGTATAGTAAAAATTGTTTGTTATTATGACTACAATCACGTGTTCACGTGTTTAAGTATCGTTCACTAATTACCAGTCCCCCTATATATCTGAAATATCAATAATAATAAACTTACTAAAACAATGTCTAGCAGTTATCGTGATCCTTACTAGCAAACATGTAAAGAGTTGCCTATTTCATTAACCAGGAACCGATTTTAATAAATAGTTTAATTATTTATTAATTATTTTTGATTATTGTATTTTTGTTTAAATTCTTAATAAAAATATATGCAAAATCTTCAACAAAGCGTATTTCGATAGTCTAGCAAAATCTCTTATTATATAAGCTTTTTGTCCAATCGCACGTTTCAATATCGCTTACATCTTTCATCCCCCGTCTCACACCAGCAGGAGTCCGTCAGGGCTCCATGCAGCTATCTCCACTCATTTACACGTTATTATTTCATTATGGATACCTAATAAAGGCAGCATCTGACCTTCGCTGGGCACATACTTACCTTTTTGTCGAAGAAAAACTCAAATTTTCCATTTCAGCAACGTGATTACAACTTATATAAATATTATAAAAACCTTATCAAACAGTTCATGATAATTTGTGTTGATGGTCACATTTTAGACTGAACTGTACGATGTAAACCTAATAAATAGCCATCATGGACCACCACGTTACCCTGCTACACCTAAACCTAACGCTGCCTAAGCAAAATGAACCTCAGATTAAAACTGACGCACTAAACCCAAACTCTAATATGATAAGTATGATAATTAATGGAAACTAGACTTTAGCCTACTTAACAATACCAATGAAGCGGCTAATGTAGCTTTATCGTAATGAATAAAACATTTTCAAATAGCAATATTACGCAATACGACTCTTGTATCCGTAAATAGGATTGTAAATTCCCAAAACCCTGGATAGTTCCGGGTTTAATTTTGTGTAGAATACAGAGATATGTATACTTCAAAAACCAACCTACCAAGCAACCTACTTCAGAAATCTAGGAGAAACCTATAAGTAACAAATAAATATATTTATTTGACTTTGAAAACCATACAATACTATCAAATTCAAATCATTTATATAAAAAAAGGAATTTTTTAAAAATTACGATAAAAATAAAATTACACTAGACACCTATATTTAGTTTAAATTCAACTAACCAGCATCATAAATAGCTTGGTATGATTGCTCCAGGATCTTACGACCCATAGGGTCCATGCTGTTAGCGAGACGGTAGTGCACTTTGAAGAACTGCGCGTCGAAGTAGCTGAGTTCCGGCACGGTACCCGCGTACTGAACCACTTCTGGATGATTATACTTGAAACGGAGTGCTGCTTTTGTGACTGGGTTGATCTGCGAAACATATACACAATTTTAACTGTATATTATAGAAATATTATATATTATAGAAGGCAAACTTCTTTCTCTTTTTGCGGAGTCTTTGCGTCTAAATTCTGCTGACGCGCGGCCTGTTTCTCCTTGTGGGTACATGACGAGTATTTCGGATTTTTCTATCCATCAGAGGAACGTTCGTAGCGTCATGAGTAGCCTCGACGTGAACAAAGCCAGTGACCTCGACTGAATACCAGCAGTCGTTCTTAAAACTTGTACGCCAGAATCATCTCTGATCTTGACTCGGCTATTTTGCCTCCTATGTAAGACTGGAAAGCAAGTAATTATCTTCCGTCCGACCATAGTGGACAAACGGTAATTTTTAACTTTAAAGCTGCCATACAAAAAACTGAAATTCAATTTAGGCCAATTACACTGGGCAAATTAACATAGTAACTTACAAAATAAGTTAAATGCTCTGGGCCATAATATAAATGATGCTAATAAATTTTATGATAATTTCTTTTCAGTAGTACTTAATTAATTTAATACAAGTTTTGAAAAGAAGTCGAAAAATATTTTCCCTAAGTTTGTATTTAGTGACTGGGCGACTAAGGGTATAAGGATAAGCAGGGAAAGACTCTTTGAACTTTATGGTTTTAAGCCATTCTTCAACTCTACAACCTTTAACAAGTTTGTAAATAAATACTCTAAACTTTTTAGAAATATTTGTAGCGAAGGCCCTGTTTATTAGCAATAAGATTAAATCGGCAGAAAATAAAATAAACACCGTTTGGAAAGTTATTAATAGTGAAACTGGTAGGAATAAAGTACGGAAAACTGATTTTTTATTGCAGACTTCCTGTGGTCCCATAAACTCTAATATCGAAGTAGCCGAAGAGTTTGTGAATTTTTTCACCGATATACTCCTTAAGACCACGGAAGCTTTAAATTCCTCACGCGCCTCAATTGTTTTATTGAAAGAAAACGCCACGCTGTCCAGCTGAATTTCAATTCAATCATATAAACCCTATGACAGTTATAAAGGTTTTCAGGCAAATCAAAATTAAATTAACCGAAGACCTTTGGGGAATGTCTATTAAAGTATGTACATCTATTATCGAAACCGTAGCACCATACTTAGCCTTAATTTTTAATTTGTGTATGGACCAAGGAGTTTTTCCAGATGTAATGAAATTTAGTAAAGTTATACCTCTTTTTAAATCTGGTGAGCACAATGACACCAATAATTATAGACCTGTATCCGTGTTGCCGGTTTTCAGCAAGGTATTTGAAAAAGTTATGCTCGATCAAATGCTTATTCATTTTAATACTAATAAAATCTTACACGATCAGCAGTATGGTTTCACCAAAGGGCGTTGTACGACTAACGCTGGTGTCACCTTATTAAAACACATATTGCGCAGCGTGGGAAGAGGCCCAAGATGCGATAGGAATTTTCTGTGACCTCTCAAAGGCATTTGATTGTGTTAATCACGAAACCTTGCTTTTGAAGCTAGAACATTACGGGTTAGGTAAACTTGCACTAAGCTTGGTGAAATCTTATTTAAATGACAGGCAGCAGCAAGTTCAAATAAATGGTGTCAATTCACGGGGTTTAAAGGTCAAAATGGGTGTACCACAAGGCTCAAAATTGGGTCCTTTCCTTTTTTTGGTATATATTAATGATTTACCACATTTATTTAATAAAAAACCACATATAGTATTGTTTGCTGACGATACGTCCTTAATTTTTAAGATCAATAGACGTTCCACTAATGTTGATGACATAAACAACGCTCTACAGCAAGTCCAAAACTGGTTCACTGTTAATAATTTAGTATTAAATGAGAAAAAAACCAAGTGCATAAGATTTGCGTTACCGAATGTTAAAAGTAATGACTTGGAAATAGTATTGAACAAAGAGAAACTTGAATTTGTCGAAAACACAGTTTTCTTGGGAATCACGCTCGACTCGAGGCTACAATGGGGTCCTCATTTAACATCACTAGCTGGACGGCTTAGTTCAGCAGCATATGCTGTCAGAAAAATCCGTCAATTTACTGATGTACATACCGCGAGGCTGGTCTATTTTAGCTACTTTCATAGTATCATGTCTTACGGTATTTTGCTATGGGGACGGGCTGCAGACATAGAGTCTATTTTTATTCTGCAGAAAAGAGCTATCAGAGCCATATACAATCTTCGCAGGTGCGATTCTCTAAGGGAACTGTTTAAGGATATAAACATCATGACGGTACCTTGTCAATACATTTATGAAAATATTATGTACGTTCGGAAAAATATTCATCTTTTTACTAATATAAGTGACAGGCACAATTTTAATACTAGAAATAGGCACAAACTAGATCAACCTCGATTCAGATTGGCTAAAGTATATAGTTCTTTTATGGGGTGCTGTGTAAAATTTTATAATAAGATACCACTTGAGATTATCCAATTGAATGAATCCAAATTTAAAACATGCATTAAACGCACACTATGTAGACAAGCGTATTATAAAGTGGAAGATTATATCCTCGATAAAAATGCTTGGCTAAATGCTGGTCCTGCACCACTAACACTTTTGCCTACTAATTAGTTTTTGTTTTTTTATAGTTTTTTTATAAATATTGGAAGAGATGCTATTGCCCTTTCACCAGGCGGCGGTCGAACTAGCGACGCGCGGGGTTGCGACAGTAGTGGAGAGGATTGAGCAGTTGGGACTCGAGGTGGAATTGCACAAGTCCGAGGCCATGTGTTTTCACGGCCCTCAGAGCGCGCCACCTCCGGGCTCCCAATTAACGGTAGGAGGAGTTCACATCGGCTTCGGGTCGACGATGAAGTACCTGGGACTCGTCCTCGACAGGAAAGGGTTATGAGTTAACCCTCTTAAAATCTATCGTTAATATTGCAGAACTGTGTAGCTGTTGTTTGGCTTTCAAACGCAGCTCAGGGTAACATTTTTCAACTGATGACCGTGAAGTCATGCGGTGTCCCACAGGGATCGGTTTTGGAGCTGCTACTGAGGCATAATGGATACTACTGAGTATTCCGCACCAGCTTCTCAGCGTCAGCGTCAGCGTATCCACTACGCTGACGACACTTTGGTCTTGGCACAAAAGGGGTCCCACTAGGCAGGGGCCTAATTAGTGATACACGGGGTTATGGCATTCATTGAGAAAATCTGGAAATTGGAACTCAAGATAGCCCTATGTGTTTTCGGATCCCGAACAATGATGGGCACAAGGTTCAGGTCGGCGTCGAGTTGACAATGAAATACCTGGGACACATCTTCGACGGTCGGTAGATCTTCGTAAAGTACTTCCTACGATTAACTTCCAAACTACTGTGAACCAAAGCTGCCTTTCAGAGGGATCACACCTAGACAGTCCAAATGGTTTTCGACTCTAAATCTTATGAATACCGTAATATTAGAGACACATTAGAAAGACAATAGGTGTGCGAACGCCGGTTTTCGCTTGGGGCTTGAGTAACTACGAAGGCTTTATGCAGGGTTTGTGCAGTCCATGGCTTTTTACGGAGCTATAATGTGACACGTTCTATAGGTAAATGATAAGCCCGCCGGCTGAAGGCATCATCGCGGCACGGTACGGACCGAGTACGGAGACAGTGACTGCCGCAACCTAGCACTGGGTATGACACAATTGCCATAAGTTTCCTCTTGAGGAATGGTTGTAGAGGCGCCACGGTGTGTTAAACTTTTTGTCTTACGCGGGTGTTACTATTGTACTGATCGCCAGGAGCATATAGTAGATGTCTATTCCGTCCCGAACAAAGTACCGCCATATTGTTCGTATCGTACCATAGCCTAGCCCTAGTTTAGAAGTTAGTACGATGTGGAACGAGAAAACAGTAATGCAAGCAAAGATAAGCCTCACGACTAGGCTAGCGCAAGTGACTCTCTGGGCGTCGGGAGCCGCTAGACGGAACCGTTCTGGCTTGTGGAAGGTAAGCAAGGGCTAAATCGCCGATAAACCAGACCCGAGTCGACGGCGGGTCCTGTTCCATGTGGAATTCAAAAAGCTGGCAGCTAAATTAGAGGGACGCCAGTATTGCCGATGCCTGATAGCGATTGGCATTCTGAGATTGTTCGAAAGAGTAACCGCTCGAACGCAAAAGGCATTGATCACAAGTGGCTTTATTCAGTAAGACTGTAACTCTTTTTCGATTTGCCCAGAGTGAGTAGAGTCATTTTGATGATTTCTCACATTAAAAAAGGACAAAACTTATAACAGTAAATAAAAACTGCACATTATGGATGAACACGTAACGTGTTGTATGTGAACACGTCGCATCAGAAATACTAAATCGCTTACTTACATTATTGACACACTAGAGAATGATTATAAAAAGACTTACCTTGTTGTACAAAATGTCAGACAAATCCTTAACACTATGGGAGTCGGGGTAGAGCCCCGACATGCCAGAGATGACGATTCTATCGCCATGCTGCGCTACCGGGATCTCTTCGGGCGTCGTATGTTCTTGCGGTGTCGGCGACATCGTGTGGACCGTTTGTGTGTACCGAATCTAAGATTATTAAGATATTTTAATTATTACAGTAATTCTTCCACAGAAATATCTCATTAATCAGCACAAAAAGAAAATTATAAAGAGGATGTTTAGTCTAAAAATCGTTCTGTGACGTATTAAATAGTAGGTAATGGAGGAAAGATCTATGTAGAATACCAGTATATAGGCAGTTGCTTCTGGTTAACTTGGAAACATACATAATCGGGAACAGGATAGGCAGATTTCTATACATTAAATTACTAGTTATTAGTGTAGCTCGAGATTCCTCCAGATATTATCGAATGACGAGCTAAAAAACGTTGGAACTGAGTGAATCTCAACAAAAAAGTATCGCAGTATAAATTCACTTTTGATTTACATTTAAATCTATTAGTGATATCTAGAGTGGTCTTAGTGTGATAGTGATATCACTGTGATATATCAACTCAGTTAATTTTGCAAGCCTTAAAAAATGTAGTAGATACCTAATAGCATAATCAGTCTTTTAATGTTCCACTGCTGGAACACTGGCCACCTCTCTAAGAGAGGTAATAGGCCGTAATCCACCACGCGGGTACAGTGCGGGTTGGTGGATGTCACATGTATTCGTATTTTTGTTTCTAGGATATGCCGGTTTCTTCACGATGTTTTCCTTCACCGTTTTGAGAGCAGTGATACCTAATAGTGTTTAACTAATGGACAAACTTTTTTATTTTACGCACTTTTCCATTTACCTATTTAGTTTAAAAGCTCACCTAATTTAGAGATTTATTAAACGACACACTTCAGACCCACTACTCAGTATAATGCACGATTCCTTAACAATTGTGCGTATATAAAAGAGTGTATATTGTATTTTAATTTCTGTGTCAATGTCATTGACACAGAAATTAAAATAAAATAGAATTTTAATGTGCTAAGATCATTATAATTCTGATTTTTTCAATTTAGGCGGTAAGTATACAACAAGGCACCAAAAATATTATATAGAAAAATACAAAAGACAACAAAAAAAAATGCAAAGCTTAAAGATGTTGGAAGTTCGGAAATTGCTGTTTGTGATTTTGTTTCTAAGTTTTTTTTTATTGTTGATAAGTTCGCGCTTGACGTTTTTTAAGACAGAGTTTAATATTTAACAGTGGTATTCCACAGCTAAGATTAAATAGTGAGCAGGTAAGCAAACAACAGCAAAATCGCTTTGAAGCACGTGCGGAACACTACGTGTCGTCAACTCGGGCTTGGCTGTTATCAGACGGTACAAGGGCGAGCTACGTATTACTTGTCGTCGTTCGCATAGAATAGCAAAACAATTATGCGTGAACTTACGACCCCAATAACATTTATAATTTGAACATGAAAACTCGAAACAAAAAAAAACATCGAACATATCGCTGAATACGCGAGTCAGACTCGCGCACGACGAGTTCCGTACCATTATCTATAAAAACAGAAAAAAAATATCGTTTATTATTTGGGAGCCACCCTTAAATATTTGTTTTCATCATCATTATTACAGCCGAAAGACGTCCACTATTAGACATTGGCCTCCCCCAAGCGTCGCCATAATGACCAGTCCTGCTCGTCTCGCATCCATTGGACTCCAGCAAGCCTGACCAGGTCATCGGTCCACCTTATTTTATCTCAATTTTTTTTAACTACCTTAAAAAAAAACGGTACGCACAAATACTCTTCCGTATACTGCAACAAAGTTATTAATTACCCACTCTTAACATTTTGAAGACTAATCGGACCTAAATCTACTTTTTATTGCCAACAATATTTATACTTTACTGTTGAAAATACTATAAAAAATATTTACTCTCATATTGCATTGCATCAGCCTTTTAATGTTCCCACTGCTGGGCCTCAGGCCTCCTCTCTAGAAGAGGGAACGATACATGGTAGATAAAATCAAAACATCGGAAGATAAAAAAAACATACGGGGGATGCTGCTAATCTGTAGACTTATGTACCATGACATATTATTATAGTAGAGATACTTAGGTGACTCGCCTTTATAATAATAATAATTCATTTATTTCTTAGTATATGGTGCATACAAGATCTTAATATTAAAAATGTTTCACATACACTACCGTTGCCGGTGTAGAAATATTAAGAGAATTTGATACAATGTCAAGACTACTTAATTTTGATTATTACATATGAATGGAATGTCAGTATCTAATAATGAATGTCAACTAAAACTACTTGAAACTAAACTACACAAAAAAAAAATGTAATGCCAAAAAAAAAAAAAATTATAATAATGTCAAATACTTAAAACTAAACAAAAAAAAAATGTTATGTCAAAAATTATAATAATGTCAAATAATAATAATAATAAAAAAAAAACAGTATTTACGCCCATGTCAGAATTTATAATTCAAAAAATCATTTACAGAGTAGAAACAGTTGTCTAGAAGCCAGGCAAATAACGTTTTCCTAAATTTATAAGTGGGCAACACTCTGATGCGTGATGGTAACTTATTAAATATTTTGATTGCCATGCAATTGGAATTCCTGCTGTATAAATGTAGTCTCTGATTAGGTGCAAGTAATTTATTTGGGCTTCTGTTTTTTACTCTTTTTGAAATGTGTTCATACAATGGGAACATGTGCGAATATCTTTTTATAAACATACAAATTTCAAAAATGTACAGGCAAGGAAGTGGAAGAATTTTCAGTGATTTAAATAATGGTGTATGGTCTAAATATTCTGCTCCATACACCGCTCTGACACATTTTTTTTGCGCTATGAACGCTCTGTTCACATCTACTGAATTTCCCCATATCACGAGGCCGTAACGCAGCACTGATGAAACATAGCCATGATAAGCATTGAGGGATGTTTCTTTACCAGCTATTCGTCTCAGTTTACGACTTTAGCGCGTGGACCGCTAAACTCTGTCGCATAATTTCACTCAGTCACAATCGGCGAGTGTCCTAAACGGACGTTTAGGGTCTCAGTCGAAGCGGGGCATACACATAACCTTAGTAAATGGTCCAACTTATTTGCCGCGTAGTATACTCAAATATTGTCTTACAAAATGTCAACAAAAGCTACCTACCTATCAATAAAAAATAAATTACAATTTGTTTTTTGGTCACGTCGAAACCGATACTTTGACGAATTTGCAGAAAACAGTATGGCAACAAAAATCCGTTTTACGGATATTTATTAATGGATTGAAATCCGTTTTACGGACGATCAATGGGTTCAATTTTAATCCTCCAAATTTAAACCGTGAAACGCGTAAGAACTTTGTCTTATTTTTGCTGTAATACTTTACTACCATCAAGTTACTAATGGGCAAACCTTATAAGAGAAGTAATTTGCAAACATATATGTTCGCCGTCTTTTTTTTCATTCAATCATCCAATGACAAATCCCGCCCTTGGGTTTTTTTTTTTTTTTTTTTTTTTTTTTGTGGTAGGTAAAATCATCCAATGACGAATCCCGCCCTTGGGTGGGGCGGGAAACAGTGTCAGACTTTTACTGACTAAAAACCTACCTTTCCATTCCTTGCCTTTATCCTGGGGCCTTTGGTGACAGTCTCACATAACCTTTGGCCCCAGTAGGCTTCGGCCCTGCTGGACCCCTACAGTTTGCTGACAACTCCTTGAGGCGCGCGGGAACGGTGCGCGCCGTAGACGACCTGAGCTCGGACCGGTCTGTTACCGGACGGACGGACAGCGAGCTACCCATTGCCCACCGTCCGCGAGCCCGCGCCTACGGTGGCCGGAAATTGGGATCGGAAACCCGGCGGCGGCGGCGGCGTGTCCGCCTTTGCCTAAGGCGGTCGGCCTCCTCCTTTACTAGCATTACTGCTTCGCAGAAGGAGGCGACCGCCTGCCACTCCTCCTCGCTCCGGAGCATGGCTTGAACCAAGCCCCGGCGCGAGAGATCGCCGCCGATCGCCCCCACGAGGACACGGCGCTGCTCTTCCCAAGCGGGGCACACCTCGACTGTGTGCTCCACCGTGTCCACCGGGCGGTCCGCACAGTGGCGACACCCGGGCGTCGTCTCCGCACCGCCCTTGGGTGGGGCGGGAAATAGTGTCAGACTCTTACTGACTAAAAACCTACCCTGCTCCATTCTTTGCCTTTGTTCCAGGGCCCCGGGTAACATTTTCACATAACCTTTGGCCCCAGTAGGCTTCGGCCCTGCTGGGCCCCTACAGTTTGCTGACAAATCCTTGAGGCGCGCGGGAACAGTGCGCGCCGTAAACGACTTGAGCTCGGACCGGTCTGTTACCGGATGGACGGCCAGCGAGCGACCCATGGCCCGCCGTCCGCGAGCCCGCGCCTTCTGTGGCCGGAAATCGGGATCGGAATCCCCTTTCGGCCTCCTCCTTTGCTAGCATTACTGCTTCGCAGAAGGAGGCGACCGCCTGCATATATGTTCGCCGTGCAGTTAGATATCTCAAAATTATTCAATTAAAAAGGAAGCGAACATAAGACGTTATGGTTCAAAGACTGCAAGTTAAAGGTAGAAATAGTGATTAATTGGCCAACAGCAAAAATTACGCATTGTGTTTGCACCTTCAATAATTATGATGATACATTCGAACATGACCAGACAAAAAATAACTTTCCCCTGTATTACGCTATGAGTTAAGTGGTGATTTAATTTAAAATAATACTGTGACGGCCTGAAACAAATTGAGTGATTAATTGATGAATAATAATGATTTTGAACCGGCTCACTTGCCTACAGTCGGACCTCGAGGTGGCACTGCACAAGTCCGAGGCCATGTGCTTTCACGGCCCTCGGGGTGCGCCACCACCGGGTTCCCAGCTAACGGTAGGAGGGGTTCACATCAGCGTCGGGTCGACGATGAAGTACCTGGGACTCGTCCTCGACAGCTGGTGGAACTTCAAGGAGCACTTCCGACGTCTGGCTCCCAAACTGAATCGGACTGGGGCTGCTCTCGGGCGGCTCCTGCCCAACCTGAGGGGACCAGACGCACCCTGCCGGAAGCTCTACGCGGGAATCGTTCGGTCCATGGCCCTCTACGGGGCCCCGGTGTGGGCACCGACGTTGACACAGCAACCGAGGGCCCAGCTGAATGCGTGCCAGAGGGTCATGGCAATACGCATGGTGCGAGGGTACCGAACGATTTCCCGCGAGGCGGCGACCCTCCTTGCTGGCCAACCGCCATGGGATCTGGAGGCAACAGTCCTTGCACACATGCACGATAAGCGCATGGAGATGCAACGCCGGGGCGAAATTCCGCTGCCACGTCAAGTCGAGGCATGGCGGACAGAGCTCCGGCGGGATCTCATGGCGAAATGGCGTCAGCGACTATCGCAACCTCGTTCGGGGCGCGCCACAATTGAGGCGATAAGGCCCATCTTTGAGGCGTGGCTGGAAAGACCTCACGGCGCTCTCAACTTCCGCACGACGCAGGTGCTTACCGAACACGGAAAGTTCGCTAAGTACCTGTTCCAGATTCGTGCGGAGGATTCGCCCGGGTGTCGCCACTGTGCGGAACATCCGGAGGACACGGTGGAGCACACTGTAGAGGTGTGCCCCGCCTGGGCGGAGCATCGCCGTGTCCTCGTGGGGGCGATCGGCGGCAGCGATCTCTCTCGCCGGGCCTTGGTTCAGGCCATGGTCCGTAGTGAGGAGGGATGGCAGGCGGTCGCCTCCTTCTGTGAAGCAGTAATGCTAGCAAAGGAGGAGGCCGACCGCATCAGACAGAGGCAACGGGGCGCTCGCCCCAGCCGCCGCCGGGATTCCGATCCCGATTTCCGGCCACCGTAGGCGCGGGCTTGCGGACGGCGTGCAATGGGTAGCACGCTGTCCGATCGTCCGGTAACCGGCCGGACCGAGCCCAAGTCGTCGACGGCGCGTTCTGTTCCCGCGCGCCTCAAGGAGCTGTCAGCAAACCGAAGAGGCCCAGCCTGCTAACTGCAGGCAGGCAGGGTCGAAGCCTGCTGGGGTCAAGTGCCGTTTTCTGAGAGGAAGGCTCAGCCCCGGCACTATAGGCAACGAAGGAACGGGGTAGGTTTTTAGTCAGTAAGAGTCTGACACTACTTCCCGCTCCGCCCAAGGGCGGGATTTGTCATTGGATGATTTTACCTACCATAAAAAAAAAAAAAAAAAAAACCTACAGTCGGATGTTTAAGAAAGATAAAGTATGAACAGTGAAAAAGTACATATTACGATCCGAATTGTGAATTATGATACGATCTCCTTATGCTACAATATCCATCTCGGTATTTCTTATTTGTATTTACTATTTGTCTATTGCACAGGAACAATTCTAATAAAGATTTGGTACTGAATAAACATATATTCCTTTATTCATGCTTGCTGTTATCGGTTTAAGTGAATGGGTACCAATAATGTAAATGTATTCGGACAACCATACTTTAGAAACAATATACAACCTTATTTTTAGTATATGCGAATCACGAAACACGTTTTTAGTATTTTTATGTAAAGAATCTATGGACGAAATTTCATAACTGTATCATGAAAAATCACAAAGTTATAAGCTTGTTATGTTAACTGCATTTTCACACAAACACATGGCCACCCGACCATTCGGGTAACTGAGGGGTTGTTTTACTCCTGCACCCAGCTATGTGCTGACACCGTTCCCGCGCGCCTCAAGGAGTTGTCAGCAAACTGTAGGGGTCCAGCAGGGCCGAAGCCTACTGGGGCCAAAGGTTATGCGAGAGTGTCACCACGGGCCCCGGGACAAAGGCGAGGAATGGAAAGGTAGGTTTTTAGTCAGTAAAAGTCTGACACTGTTTCCCGCCCCACCCAAGGGCGGGATTCGTCATTGGATGATTTTACCTACCACAAAAAAAAAAAAAAAAAAAAAAGCTATGTGCTGACGCCTAATGCCTGCCGTGACCTGTTTTGTACTTAGTATCGGTGGTATCCAAATTGTGACCGTTCTTTAAATATTTTTGAAAAAAAATATAACATAGTGTAAAAATTATTGGAATCAATTCAGTTACTGATTCTGAACAAACTATATTCAGGTGTCGCATATACTAAAAATAATATTATATATAAATGGCTTAAAGCACAAAGTAATCCAACTACGAGTGAAGTAGTAGTTGATGACTGTGCAAACCTTGATTGGAGCTGCTGTACAAATTTTTATAAAAAATCGACAACAGAATATGTTAATGCCTGTTAGGTACATCAAGTTAGAAACCAAAGAGTAAACATCACAGGAATGCTTCATTGCATTGTGTGATAGTTGTGCAATATTATTATTATTGTTTTTCTAAAGTGTATTTTCTTCTCAGCTCTTCAAGAAGACAAGCGATGGAAAGATTATGATAAATTTTTGGACACTGAATCTAAAGATGTTGATGAGAACTAATTTACTGGAAAATATCCTAAATGATTTTTTGATGCTATTGATTCTGAAAAATTAATGCTTACTCTCACTGATGGAGACTGTAGTGAAACTGCGTTTGAGTTTAAGTGTAGTGTATATTATTGTCCACAATGTAAAAAAAAATTAACACGACTAATGCGATAACATCCGTTATGGTCCAAAGTTAAGAAAAAAAAAATTCAGTCAGAAATATCAGCTCCAACTACGTCGAATGTCGAAATTGAAAAATATGTTTATGAAATAAACACAAAATCGGAGAGATATTCATGAATATTTATTGTTAAATACGCTGAGTCTATTTTGGGACAACTGAAAACGGCTGGTAGTACATTGAAACAAGGTAATAAAAAGAAACAAAAAGGATACTCCTACTAATTTTACTAAAGGAATAAATAAAAGAGTCAACTTTTCCAGGTAAATCTTTGATGTTATAAAATTGGGGAGGTTTAGTTATTAGAAAACGCCAAAAGTCATAAAAAAAAAGATAATTTAATTGAAAAATACAACAGTTTAGCAGATAAAAGTATGCTTTTATATAATAGAATAAACTGTATTGTTCACCAAAATAGAAATAATTTCACGGAAACTTAAATCAATGGTGGTACAATGGCGCTCGATAGCGATATCTTCCAGACAACCTTAGAATGGACTATAAGAATTTAAACTACAAAAGGGGATAGTCTGATGCGGTGCATTGCTAACAATTAATATAATTCAAACTAATCCTTTAGAAAATACCATACATAGACAAATAATGTACAAACAATAATACAAAAGCTTAAAAATATTTAGGAGTACATATAATTACGTGTTACACAATTAAATGGGAGCGAAACAAAGAAAAGAAAAAGTTTAGTGTTTAGCGAGGAAGAAATTAAACTAGGTAGAATTAAAATTATATCAGAGAGAACGGTTTATAAAAGAACTTAGCGGCGAGGCTTGCCTAACTGACATCGACAACGCGACCATAATCGCACCGCCGCCTGCTGCCGTCGGTCTTTCTACTGTACCGTCTGTCCCAGCGTCTACAGCATTTGTTATAATCAGCATTACCGGGTGGAAGGAAATGCCTTTGAGAAAAATTATAATCTTGTATGTACAAAAATATCAAATTTTCATGACAACCATGACAGGACATTTCACGAATTTCTGTAACATAATACATCGCTGGTGCTCCAGATCTTGTCCATAGATACGATGACTACTTAAAACATGCTAGGTACTGGTCGGTTAATTAATGTTTCATTTTTGCAAACATAATATTGAAGATAAATAAATTTACTTTTTTATTTATTTGCTTTAGGCATCTAGGCCAATACACAAACAAATAAGATCATTGTAGATATTGAATTTTAGTCTACGCTTTACAAAATGTATAGATATGATGAACATTATGGTCACCCTACAAAATTTTCTCCCATACAAAATTGTAAATCGGTTTTCTTTTAAAATATAGCATTTAAAAGAATGGACGATATGTCAGGATTTAATTAAAAAATAGTAAAAATCCTCAATCTTCTTTGCTTTAATTTATGAGGTAAAGTCTAAAATTCAACTCTCATTTACTTTTTATCGATTAACGTTTGGGTCATTATTTCTTTTTTACTAATTCATAGAGGTATCTAACTAAAATATTATTAAAGTCGTATGATGGATTTCGTCAAATACGAGTAAATTAAGTTTCTGCAGATTCTTTAAAAATGACATTACTGAATTGAGGGCCCAAGATAAATCGCCATAAATCTGTAATGTGATATTCCACAGATTTGAGAATTTCTTAAAATATTTAAGAAATTCTTAACTAAATTCCTAAATAAAAATTATTAACCCAGACATAGTACTTTCTGAGATTTAGACTATGCGTCATTATGCAATCGTCTGGATTGAGGGCCCACGTTATTTAATCATAACATTTTTAATTTGCGTTTAAGAAATTTATGAGTCATTGCTTAAAGTTTTAATAATTTTTAACTAAATTCTCTGTAAATTTTATTTCGTTTCGTAAGGATTTAAAAAATAGGCCCTAATCCAGATGCACACAGTTACGTTATACTTGACGATACAAAGTTACTTAGAGAATAAAAATTGGAGACTACATAAATAGAAAAACAAGCTTACAGTCTAGTCTTCCGTGCAAACGACTCAACCGATGATCGTACTGGAAATCTATGGAGTCATCGACCAAGTTAAAGGCTTTCCTTTGTTAAGTTCTACCTCACCAAAGTACGGCCATTTCCCAAATTCCATACATAATTCAGTCTAAAATACCTCTAATCTAATAACTAGCCTCTATTTGTGATTTTGGCAATTCAAAGTGCCTGTATGGTATATTTGAAATAAACATTTCTGATTTCCGATTTCTTCAGTCTTCATTGCCTGTTTACTGAATGAGGCTCTCCAGGCAGTCAAAACGAGGTTCCAGCGTAAGGAGGAGCGTAATTTTAGACATTGTCGATTTACCATTTCTATCGGTTTCAAATCAAATATTAAAGTTATATATATTTAATTTATTTAAGTTTAGTTTATAATATATACATGTCAAAATTACGTACTAAGGTGGCGATAAATCCTCTGCCAAAATGTCTTTAGAAGGATATTTTTTTGTAAAATGTTTTGTATTTTATACTTTTTAAGCTAAACCTAAGCGTGCAAGTTTTATAAAAAGGATCTAGATAATATGAACCATATTAAATGTCAAATTACGTTACAATTATTTTATGTTCGAGGGGGTGGGATAAATGAATGTATTTAAATTAGTGACTCGTTTATCCCACTAAATTATGGTCTTTTGAGAAAAATAAGATAATAACTTATTTGGTTACCCTGGCGGGAAAAGTGTTGTAACTAAAACGCCTAAAACCGATTTTCAGCTACCGTAGGCGCGGGCTTGCGGACGGCGAGCAATGAGTAACCGTCCGGGCCGAGCCCAAGTCGTCGACGGCGCATCGTGTTCCACGCGCGGCTCAAGGAGATGACAGCAAGTCGTAGTGTCACAGCAGAGTCGAAGCTTACTTGGGCTATGAGCTATGTGAAAGTGACCCTGGGGCCCGGAACGAAGGTAAAGAAGAAATAGGAGTGAGTTTTAATCAGTAAAAGTCTGACAAGCCTTCCTGCTCCACCCAAAGTGGGAGAAGTCATTGGATGATTTCTCACGTAGAAAAAGAGGCTTGGTAGGCGTCGGCCCTAAATGACGCTATCAATTTTACTTAAATCTCTTTGAGGCGTACGTAGAACTCCGCTGCCTAGTGATGTCTGCATTATAAATCACACTGACGCTGCTGGGGAGTGCAGTGCGCAGCATTCAGTCGTAACCAATGTCCCACAGTAGCGGACCCAGAACCGATCCTTGTTGAACCTGTGGGAGTGTCTCCTTAATGTAACTCCAGGGAGGGGTATTGAAAGCATTAAAGATGTCAAGAAACACGGCCAAGAAGGGGCACCGCATTCCCTGTCGAGAGGGCTCGCACTAGCATGTTAGCTTGCAGTTTGCAGTTGAGTGCCTGTTAAAATAACACTGTTAAAAGCATATTGTCAAACCTTATTACCAGCAGCCTTTGGGCTAATCATACCAAAAAACAGACAACACCCTCCGTGTACAGTATTATATTGTCTTCGATGTGCAAGAAAGTTGTCTAGTTGATAAACCGTGTGGCGGGAAGCACCAACAGCATTCCGAATGTATTAGCGGAAAGACTGGATGGGCCTGCAATAGTAAGGTTTATCAAACTACGTTTATTATTCTGCCTTTGATAAACCTTTATAGGTTACAAAATTTATATAAATATATTCGTATCCTAATTTTATTAATTAAGTTTTGCAATTATACTAACATGATACCCAATCTATGTCTGATATTTTCATGTATTATATTTTTATTTCAAAAAATGATTTCAGTTAAAGAGCCTTGAAAAATTCTGTCATACAGTGCTATACGCCCCAAACAATGCATTACTTGAAGGTATCAAAGATGATTTCTACAATGCCTTGAACTCCACGTTCAGGGACACAAAGAAGCAAGACGTCGTCTTCGTTATAGGAGATCTGAATGCAAAGGTTCGAAGCAACACTGACCATGAGTGGCATATAGATGTGTATGTGAATAATCGGAGTAACCAACGAGATTGACGAGATTTAGAGAGAATTACTGATGATTTTGTAAGAAAGAAAGAAAGAAAAACAGTTTATTTACACGGAATGATGCAACCAAAAACTAGACAAACAAAACATTTTAAAGAGAAGATATGCGTCACATCCGTGCAAAACGGCCGAACGAACTCAGCATAAAGCTGTGCCCTCATGCACAAAGCGATGAGCACACAGCGCTGGTTTTCGGCGTTGGCCAGTGCTGACAGAAAGACGATGAACGGTGCAGTGTGCAAAAAGATAAAAATAAAATAAAAAATCATAAATGAATTTTAGAGGAATAAAATAAAAATAAGGAGACTGTGTATATATGAAGTGACAACACCACGGCGCGCCCATGACATTATGATGTGCATCTCATAGATTTTTTACAAAATCTATGGTGCAGCTCTATTACATAGTCTGTGGCAATTTGCACAGACACTAATAAACCACCAGTTGTACAAACCACCAGGTGTTTTACAAGATAATATTAAAGCAATAGCATAATAATTATGTTCAACTCAATTCAATGGATAAAACCTTTAAGAAACACAGTGTCATTCTTTAGTTTCTAGTTTAATTAAAATCATATAATCATATTATGTATCCAAATTTATTATTATAGAAAATTGTAAATATAAATAGAGTTTTATAAAACCTTGAGAGTAGTGAACACATAGCTGCTTTAAATTCCTTTATTTTTAATACAAATTTTTTTTTAACCTCATAAGCCACTATGAACATAATATTCATATATCCATACTAAGGGAGCTGATATCATTCATTTCTGTCCAAAAACTTTATAGATATTATTCTTTAATACCAATTCGTCATCAGGTTCGCTAGATAAATCTTGAAGCGGATGGTTGCTAATTATATCACCACCTGACTTTCTAAACGATAAAATTGCCATGTTATCATGTCTTAATGCATCATATAAATTAGTCCTTAAGTGCTCTTCTTCATCACTGTAGCCGGAAACTTTCTCAATTTTATAGTGTTCTTTTATTTTTTCCAACAATTTGGGATATAGAACACGTTTAACATTTTGCTTAAGGTTCATATTACGTCTCCATGACGGTACCTCGTACTGGGTTGCGGTAACAGGATACTGGGTTGCGGTAACAGGATACTGGGGTCCGGTAACAGGATACTGGGGTCCGATAACAGGATACTGGGGTCCGGTAACAGGATACTGGGGTCCGATATCAGGATACTGGGGTCCGATAACAGGATACTGGGGTCCGGTAACAGGATACTGGGGTCCGATATCAGGATACTGGGGTCCGGTAACAAGATACTGGGGTCCGATAACAGGATACTGGGTTACGGTATCAGGATTCTTGGTTACATGTATAGGATACTTGCTCATTTGTTTGGGATATTGGGTTTCATGTACTGTAGACTCGACAATCTCACTTACAATAGAAGCAGTTGTATCTACTCCAGTTTCTGCAAAGACCAAATAAAACTGTAAATAAAACTAACTTTATAAAATTAAGGTTTTTCAATATAAAAATAACTTCACCAGGAAAGCACTGCACAATTCAAATTATGGTAACAATGTAACATTATGGCTTTTAAGCAATACCATAGTTTGTGTTCGATAGTTTGATTAATAATAATAACATAATAATAATATTCCACAACTATCACGCAACGCCGTCTAGTCCCAAGATAAGCTGACAAACATACTTATATATTTCTAAATACATACATATCACTACACAGTATAAAACAAAGTCGCTTCGCGCTCACCGTCTCTATGTATGCTTAGATCGTTAAAACTACGCCACGGGTTTTGATTCGGTTTAAAAAAAAATTATGTATAATAATAAACCTGTATCGATTATTTTGGCATAGTTTTCATTCGTGTCGATCACCGCTTTTAAGTGAATTACGCTCCCTGCTACAGATTTCACAATATTTTTAGATGAAAGCCCCTCGCTCACGGCGACTTTTTGTAGCGTTTCGCAAGCGCGTGACAGCATCGCTACTAACGCGTGTTAATCGCATGAGCATCGTATTAGCAACGCCCTGTAGAAGAGATGTCAAGTCGCGTATAACGCGCTACAGCATCGCGACTGTATCGATACGAACGCGCTACAGTATCGCTACAATACGTCGCTGTAGGCGAGGGGCCAAAGTTGTTTCCCAGTAATATTTTTCGCACAGTGTGAGACTTTGTGTAAAAAATGAATATTTCTAGAATTTATGCAGAATTATGAGAATTCTTTGTTTTTTCATACTATACCTTTAACTCTAAGATAAGGTCTCAATACCGCTTCTATTATCATATCGACCACTTCTGCAGAAGTGTGCTTCCCTGAAAATAATTAAAACTGATTATGACAACGGACAATTAGATATCGATAAACTAAATAATTTTAGACTATGTACTCATATATTATAATGTGTGTTGTGTAATCATATTTATATTTTAGAAGAGTTGGTGCCCTCACGGGGTCACTAACTTACTACATAAATATGAAAAACTTTATTCTGTAGTCACAAATACGAATTTCAAAATACCAAGTTTCATAATTCCGAATGGTTCAAAATTCCAAATAACAACTCCGAATTATCATTACTCCTATTTTTATAATTCCTAAATTTCAATATTCTTAACGTTTAAAATACAGAGTTTATAGATCGAATTACAAAAAGTCCGACTTAATGATAATTCGAAACTTCAAAAATACGAATTCCGATTATTAAAATACCGATTAATGCAATTCCGAAATAAAAACTCCTTGTAAAACTGAATAGCAAGACAAATAAACACATAAGTGTGCATAATATTGCCGGTATAGCTAAAAAAACTTTTATTTGAATTTCGCAATGCAACTAACGAGGATACGGTATTACAGTCAGTTGTAAAATATGTTCAAAACGGTTGGCCTAGCAAAATAGTGGACTCGCAGTTCGACTCAATTATCCTATGAAGACGGTTGTTTAATGAGGGGCCATAAGGTGGTACTTCCCGAATCTTTGCGCTCGAAGGTTTTATCGGAGTTACATAGCTCGCATTTGGGCATGGTAAAAACGAAATCAGAGGCTAGGTCACGGGTTTGGTTCCCAGGCATTGATGCGGCGTTAGAAAAAATAATATTCTCGTGTGAAATATGTAAACAGTTGCGGCCGTCACCACCCCGGGCGCCGTTAGAACCTTGGAAGTTTCCCCCTACACCTTTCCATAGGTTACACGTAGACTTCCTTGGGCCATTGAATAATCAAATGTTTTTAGTAGTGGTAGATGCACATACGAAATGGTTAGAAGTATACGACGTGAGCACTTCTACCACCTCGGCGAGCGTTATTGAAAAACTTTACGATTTTATGTCTAAATACGGATTACCTCACACAATTGTTAGCGATAACGGTACTGCGTTTACATCCGCTGAATTTACTAAATTTTGTTTATTAAATGGGATTACGCATCTTACATCACCCCCCTACAACCCTGCTAGTAATGGACAAGCTGAAAGTTTTGTAAAAATAGTAAAAAAGGGTATAAAGTCAAGCGTTTTAGGTTCTCGCAATAGGTATGAGTGTAGACTAAAAATGTTAAAATATCTTTTTGACTACAGAAATTCAGTGCATTCTGTCACAGGGTTCTCACCGGCTGAGTTGGTGTTTGGGCGAAAGCTCAGAACACGTCTGGATTTACTTCACCCAAATTTAACGTCGACCCCACTCACATCACTAATTAACGATGTTAAACAAAAGCAGTGCTCGCAAATTAAATGCTATGGTGGCAATAATAAACAAGTGTTTAAGCCGGGTGATGAGGTCATGTTTAAAAAATATATGAACAATTGTAAATACATGTGGTGCAAAGGTACCGTTATAAAAAGACTCGGTAAAGTGTTGTATTTGATCAAAGACCATGTCACTTCTTCTGACGTCAAAAAACACAAAAACCAAATTGTTTTACATAAAGGTATGTCTCGACCGGTGGACTTAGACGACTTATTTTTGGACAGTGAACCTAGTGGTTCTCAGTCGCCTGATAGTGGGGAGGGGGAAGGCAATGAGATGGAATCGTCATCCTCATCTCCACAGAATTCGAGATGTTCCAGCAAACTGTTGCGGGACATACCCAGAGTAGATTATAAGCAGTTCTATTAAAGTTAAATTGTGATTTCTATTTGTATTAAATAGGGGGAGGGACTGTTGTGTATGTGTGCTTATAATGTCGATGTGTGCGTGGCTGCGCCCGCGCGATGTGTCTTTCAATTGAATAAATCAGTGTGTTAATAGCTCTGACGTGTTTCACTTGTCTCCCGTATAAAGAACGTAACAGTAAGCAAGCATGTAACATGCAAGCTGGCATGCAACATTCAAGCAGGCATGCAACATGCAGCAAGAAATGTTTCTGTCACAGCTCCGGCGCTGCGGGGTTTGGGCGGCCTCACGCGAGCTTATTGTCCCAGATGGTTTTAACGCTCACCACCGCAGCTTCGGCTTGCTGGCCGCGGCAGCCGCGGCGGCGGGCCTTGAAACCACCTCCTCCTCAGCTCGCGGGCCGCCCCACCCCTCCACACCTACGTGGACTTAAATTAAACTCTATGGATAGGGCAGACAAAACTGCAGCGATTCGTTTCTGTCACTAAATTTTGTAGCATAACATGTTCATTTTTAGTTTATTCGAAGTATTTAAAATCGGAATGTCGTTTTTAAGTTTGTAGGTATTATAATTTCTGAGATTTCGTGATTAATCAGCGAGTGGTATTTCGCTTTTATAGGTATACTAGCTTTTGCCCGCGGCTTCGCTCCTGCTCTGCCCTACTCCACCCCACTCTAACCTATACCAATGGTATAAGCAGGTTTTGGATTTTTTTTTTTTTATTTAACGGGATACCAATTTCTGTATCCTTTTCCTGGTTCTAAGCTACCTTCCCACTAATTTTCAGCTAAATCGGTTCTGCCGTTCTTGAGTTATAAATAGTGTAACTAACACGACTATCTTTTATAATATAGATGTACTCGTATATTTTTTTTTTATGTTAGTTAAAATCATCCAATGACAAATCCCGCCCTTGGGTGAAGCGGGAAGTAGTGTCAGACACTTACTGACTAAAAACCTACCCCGTTCCATTCTTCGCCTTGGTCCCAGGGCCCCGGGTGCCAAGATGTACTCGTATATAATAATCTGTGTTTTTGTGTTAGTGATATAAAACACTATACTAATAATATAGGACTATTTTACCATTATTATATTCATAAAATTTTTCCAACGCCTTGAATAGTTTTTCTCCATCTTCTTTGTTGAAATAATTACCATAGAAATCCGTTATATTATTGTCCCTCACAGACATCATTGTCGCTTTGTTTTTCAGTGTGAAATGTGCTTGCATTGCTTGTTCTATAATAATAATAATCAATTTAACATATTTTAATTTCCATTTTACAGAATGTAGTAAAACTTATTTGTTAAAGATAATCAGACATTTTGTGCTTTGTTCTTGTTTGAAATTCCCCACTCCGTCATTAATAATAATAATAACAAATTATAACATTGTTCAGGCAGAGGCCATAGTCTTATCATAGTTCCAGGTAACCAGTCCACCTAAGACTCTAGAAACCATAGCCCTATTGTCTTTGTTTTCCATACGTCACAATAGTTTTTCACCAACCGGGGGTTGTCCTTAGGTGCACTCGCATAGCACGTACAGGGATAATTATCGGTTGGTATCCCGTTCCTTGAAATTATCTAAAGGGCCTCTGCGAGTTGGCTTCGGCCCCTCGTACGCCTGCCAAAGGTCCAGGGCCCTCAGGGTCCTGAGATAAGTAAATGTATAAAAATAATAAAAATAGTTTTTATTGACATAAATAGGCTGATACATAATCAATTGAAGCCTTTACTAGTGAGCTAAGTTGTACTACCTACATTGATAGGCGCATGCTTGCTGCACTATGTAACAGTACTTACAGCCGAGAGCCCTATTTATTTTTTTGAAGTGAGATGTGGTTAGATTACAAAAGTAATCTAAACACATTCTCTTCACTCTGGGTGGAGTGAGAGGGACTGTCAAATTTTTACTAACTAATACCCACTCGAGTTCCTTTAGTTACCCTTTGCGTTCCAGGGCTCCAATGACTGTCAAATAATCCTGCTGTCCTGGCAGGTATTACCCATAACACGCCTCGACGACTATGCAAAGTGATGTGACGGACGCCTCAAAAAGTGCTTTGAGGCGTCCGTGGAACAGAGCACGCCATCAAACCGAGCCTAGTCCTTATCGGACGGAGACCTATTACGCGCCGCCCACAAGCCAGCACCTAAACGCCTTGATCGTCGGACGAGTAAAACCGCGATCTTATGGCTTGTCGGTAAAGCTCGACGGTGTATTATTGCAATACGAACGACGAGCCTGGCTCGTGGCTCGCCGTGCTTCTTTTTCTACTAGGCTCGTCGTTCAAAACTGTTTTATTCGTCAATCAGCATCAACGAGCCGCGAGTAAAACTAACGTTCTTCTACAGTTACCAGGAGGTGAGTATTGTCTCTCCTTTACGCTTTCAGCCGCTTCTTTCGTTTGCAATACTGCTTCGTAGAAAGAACTATTTCCAATGCCCTCTCGAACCATACCATGATTTGCACCAGAGTCGGACAAGAGACGCGCCATATACGATCCCCTTCACAAGGATACGGCGGTGTTCCACTCAAGCGGGGCAGACTTCCAACGTATGTTGTACTATACATAGTAGCTCTTTTCCAACCACACTTTGGAGAGGGGATTTATTTCCGCGTTTGCGTCATGCCCAGCTTGCTAGAGTGTTTTTTTATGTTCAGTACTGTACCCTGAGGGACTTTTATAAACATTGAACTCAGTATGACACAAAAAAAGATCAAATCCACTCACCTTTTAGTTTATCAGGAGGCATGGTGCTCATCATGGGAAAATACATTTTCAGTACTTCTGTTAAACGTTTACCCTCTTCTTCATCGAATGGTAATAAGTCTAATTTTCTACAACGTTGAAACAGTGGCAGGTCATTTTACAAACTCATTTAGATACCTTGCTTTTATAAATACTGTTGTAACCAGACTCTTTCTGGCTACAACAATATTTTTGGTTTTTAACATGACTATTAATTCATCTGTTTTGGAACGTCTTTATGAACATATTACTTTAAGACGTTTTTGTAGCGACATCTGTGACGTGACATATGAACTAAACTGCGAAGTCCTGCATCGCGCAATTAGAATTCTCCTCGCAATTCCAACATATACAACAGCCCTAAATCATCTCTCAGGCAGTTGTCAGCAAACAAAGCATCCTCCCTTTCCCCATACCCTAGAAAGCATCGGCACTGCTGGGCCCCTACGGTTTTGTTGACTTCTCTTTGAGGACATCTCACTGGGCGTCGTCGGCGAATCGGGCTTTGGTCCTTACTGGGCCTGATGCCTCTGACTTATGTCGGCCTGATAACGAACTTCCCATTGCTCGTCATCTGCTAGCCCGAGCTTATACTCCTATACTCCTCCTCGAACCGGTGATAGGCGCAAAAGTGGGTACATCCAAGTGGGGAACATCGTGTCCTCCATGCGGTCCACACAGTGGTGATACCCAGGCGTTTCTTCAACCAGAATCTGAAACAAGAACCTTCCAAAACTGGCTATGTCCGGTGAGGACCTGCGTCAAGTGGAAGATCAGAACGCAGTTACGCCTCTCCGGCCACTTCTTAAAGAGGAGATTGTAGCGTGCGATTGTGCCGTGATTGTAGCGTGTTCAAAGTTATTGGTTGTGTGAATAAGATCATTGGTTTACATAAACGCTATATATTGAAGCATGTTTGACATCATTTCATAGAATTCACTCACCCTAGCCCCATTGTGATTTCTGATTCTAACGCACAGAGCATTAAAGTTATATTTTGAGTTACTGTATGCTTGTTGCACCCGCGCAATAAATCCGACATGTAGTTGTACAAAAGATGAGAAGACACATAATTCCTTCACACAATCACGTCATATCTTTTGATGTTTATTTATATAATTATGACATTAATTAATCCGCGTTAAAACCTACAGAAATATACTAAGGTTAAACATATAAGGGTTAGTTTCACTTACTCGTTCACCTTGAACAGCAATTGATTCAAGATAGACTTTGTATCATGCGTATTCTTTATGGCGATCAATTCTGTGAATCTTGTAAGAAAAGCAGTGAAATAATTGTGTTTATCCTCTTTCATGTTCTTTATCATATCTTGCATGAACGGACTTTGCGTTGTTGTATGCACTTTCGTAGGTTCTGTGTGAAATAAATGTGCCTATCAATAAGAAAATCGTTCAAAACATCGCAAAAATATCGTAAAAAAAGGGTTTCTACACCGTTAAATTTTGTTCGTTTTAAACCCGTTGAGGGTCGATTCGGTATATGAAACACTATCGATTTATAAAGATAAAATTAAAACATAAAGTGCTTTTTTTCTAAAACTCGAATTAATATACGCATCTACGAAATTAATTTCTTTAAGTAAACGAGTCAATGACCTTATAGGGAGTTGTCGGTCGTTACGTTCTACCTACAGTTCATTGACCTCGATCAGCTGACGTTTACTTAAAGGAATTAATTTCGTACATGCGTAAATTAATTCGAGTTTAAAAAATATGTAGCACTTTATTTTTCATTTTTATCTTTACAAATCGATAGGGTTTCATGTACCGAATCGACCACCCGCGGGATTAAAACGACCAAAATTTAACGGTGTATATCTTTTCTTATTTCACTATAATCTACATAATAGTAGTTTACGTGAAGGGGTTAAAGCAGTGTCTTTAAGTCGAGGGCGGCATGTTGAATTCCGAACGAAAAGAAGGTTGCTAAGTTTTAATCCCGAACGATAGCGAGGGATTTATATTTTTAACTCCCGAGCAATGCGAGGGAGTTAATGTAGAAACCACAGTGAAGTGAGGAGTTCAAGCCACCCAAGACAAACACAGCTTTATCCTCGTGTTGCATACACTACTTTTTACTCCATCTACGAGATAATTAAAAGACAATTTACGTCATTAAAACACTTTAACAAACTATATTTTAGAGAAATATAAGTAATATTTACAAGCTAATCTTCTAAACCTCGACAGTCAATAAATTCAGTACTTTATGATTCTATAGACTTTATGATTCTTAGGCACGTACCTACAAAAACTGCAAAATTTGTTGCCACTGAAGTATCTGTCATCCCAGTTTGAGGCCAGTAAGAGTTAGCTGGAGGAGTTGGAAACATCGTAGCAAAAGTAAAGCTCACCACTGGAGTTACGGGTGTAATTTCCATAGCATCAGTATTATAGAGGTTCTCTATAAACAAAATTAAAATTAATTTGATACAGGCCGGCAATCAGGACTTCTTCATCGACAAAATTTATTGACTACATTCCCTTGTTTCAAATGGGAAGAAAAAGTGGCATAACTAACTCCACATCACTATGGTTAAGGCGTGCGCTGGAGGCATCTGGCTGTACTGTAATCTAATGTAAGATTAAAGCACAAAATATATACAACAAAATTAATTGCCGCAAGCGTGCTTGGGATTCCTGAGGAGTCCATAAGGTGATGGGACTTAAATATATCAGGACCCAGGACCATAAATGTGAATATTCTAGGAATACTTATAGTAATTTCACCTACCTAGCTCCTAAAGTTAAAAATCTAACCGGGCAATAATACACTGGGCCGCAAAAATAACGGGACATTAATAAAAAGTGTAATAGTTTCAGTATATAATATGAATGTTTTTAAATTGCAGTATGTCGTAAATGACTCATTAATACATATAAAAATATAAAACACACTTTGTTTAATTGGATTCTAATTAAATATTAAAAACATTTCATACTTGTAACAACGAAAATGGAGCAACTTATTTTTAAATGGAAAACTTTCTTGCTTATGTTAATACTTTTTATTTCCTCCACGAGGCCATTTCACTGTATTAGTACAATATGGCATACTGTAAAAGTAAATATAACAAGGCTCTGTATGTTTAACCATTTTTCATCATTAAAAACCTTATAAATTGTTGGTTAAGCTCGCCTGCTATTATACATATATAATAGCTGTCCTATTTTTATCATTTGTAAAAGTTGTGTAAACCTTTAACGTAAGAATATAAAAACTTTTGCACTAACACACTTTTTGACTCGTGCAAGGTAGTCGGAGCTGAAGAAGATTGTTTAACGTATCTCCATCGAATCGAATCGAATTGGTCGTCTCGTGTAACTACTACTACTGTTCTAACAGTATTACTATAACTTCATCCTTCTTGTACCATCTAAATAAGTCATGTGAGTTTCCCATTAGGTGTTAACGACAAGATATTGTACTGAATACTGTGCCTAATCCAAGAAATTGTTTATAATAATAACTTGATTTGAAAGAAAAGGGAAAATATTTTTCTAATTTCGAATTATGTTATTTTTTATTTTCTGAAAAATTTGTATTGTCTGATAATAATCTGAGTTATAAGTTGTAGAAACGATATCTTTTTTTGTAATTTATAATAAAGATTACTAATCCGTACATAACTTTGGGAGATATTGCAGTGTTACTATTTTACCCATTATTTTTGCCACCTAGTGTATTTAGACACTCAGTTATTTGCATTCTGGGAGTAAACGAAAAGTATTTTCCAATTGATTACTTTGTTAAGTGTAATATAAATTACAATAATGAAACATGTCTAACTTGGCATTATGTTTTCAAAATATGGTTTAACTGTGGTATCCATTCTAGCAGCGTTAACATTTTTTTTGCGATTCATTTCGTAAACGATCTGTGACAATTTCTTCTTTTCTATCTTTACTTTATCTTCGATTGTAAACAACATGTCTTTTAAGTGAGCTAAAGATCGTCTAAGTTTATCTTTAAATGGCACGTTTTTATTTTCCGTTGCTGAAAGTTTGGTTAAGGAAATATCAATAAGCATAAATCTATATCTTATATAACCTATTTCTAGTCTTGTCTAGAATACCTATATTTAGTTTATAAAATTGGGTGAGGCACGAATAAACGTTTTTCTTTCTTTCTTTCTATATAAGAGTATATCAAGGTGAACCAAATTATAAAGTCTACATAATACTTATATTCTGTACCTAAAAATATTACATATTGGTTACTTTAAATTATAAATATCTCAAGGGTAGCGCCTAGAGTTTGAAATGTAGTGTGATACTTCCTCGGGTTTCGGCTAGTCCTGTGGTGCTATTCTTCTCGATCTTACCAAAGCATTCGACACTGTCTCTGTTCCACATCTGTTACTAAAATTGGAGAAGATGGGAATACTTGGATACGCACTTCGAAGTTTTTAAGGATTATCTTTCTAACAGGACCCAGTGTGCTAAAATAGATGACATTGTTAGTGGCAACGTACCCCTTCTTTTTGGCGTCCCACAGGGTTCGATTCTAGGTTCAACCCTTTTCCTATTCTATATAAACTCCTTGTGCACGCTATCCGTTCCCTATTCTACTATATTTACTTATGCAGACGACACTGCAATATTTGTTCACGACAAAGACTGGACGGAAGTCTTTGCTCGTGCAGAATGCGCTCTTAGTCAGGTAATGCAGTGGCTATCAAACAACCTCTTAACGCTTTACCTTAACAAAACCACGTACATCACGTTGAGAACGTGATGTACGTGGTTTAGACAGCTATAACCCAACCATGTTTGGAAACATTTAATTGAAGAGCGCATACTTGTTACCCGACTGCGCCAGAAGGAGGGTTATGTTTTTCGAGAGTATGTATGTATGTATGTATGTATGTATGTATGTATGTATGTATGTATGTATGTATGTATGTATGTATGTATGTATGTATGTATGTATAATTGTTTTGCACGCTCTGCAGCCTGAACGGCTCGATGGATTTTAGCTTGAGAGGTGGCGTTAGATTCGTATTTACTGTGAGAGTGACACTGGGTATATCAAAATAAAAAAAAACAAAATGGCGAATTTTTGGCGCCAAATTCAAATATTTGGCACGCTCTGTGGCCTGAACGGCTCGATGGATTTTAGTTTGCGAGGTGTCGTTAGATTTGTAATTACTGTGAAAGTGATATCGTAAAAAAATTAAACTAAAAAAGTAAAAAATAAAAAAATGGTAATTTAAAAAACTAAAAAACCCGACTGCTTTTCTGAGTATTCATGAAAAAGCCCTAAAACAAGAAAGTCGTTGTAGCAGTCGGGACCCATTCTAGAAAGTCAGCCGTCTAGTCAGTAGATCTATGATGTAATGGGTCCCGACTGCAATCATCTTTCATGGAAATACCACCTGACTAATGTTAGTGGCCGTGTCCGAAAGATGATATACATTTTCAAAAAATTACGTTACTCTGCTGACTTTGACACTCTAAAATCAGTTTATTATGCACTATGTCAATCTATTCTAACATACTGTATATCTATCTGGGGTAGAGCTGTAAAATCATATCTTCTGCCTCTAGAGTGAGCTCAAAGAGCTATCCTAAAAGTTATGACATTTAAGCCTTTTACATTTTCGACAGCCCAATTATATCAGGAATGTAAACTGCTTACTGTCAGACAGCTCTTCGTGCTGGAAACAATTTGCTGAAAACATGTTGGTCTGGAATATGATATTCGAATCACAAAAAAGCGTCGAGCTCGTCAGGTCTGTCAAGCCCAAAGGTTTAGAAGTGCGTTACCAGCGTGCAACCACAGAGTTGTAAGCTGTCACTTATATAATATTGCTAATGAACACTGCAACATTTATGCTTTAACTAAAGTGCAATGCAAGAAAGAAGTTACCACATGGCTCTTGTCCAAATCTTATGAAGATACCGAAAATTTGATTAAAATAAGTATACTATAATCCAATTTTTTTAATTATAATGACACGATATATACACCGTTAAATTTTGGTCGTTTTAATCCCTTGGAGGATCGATTCAGTACATAATACTTAAAGAAATCAATTTCATACATGCGTAAATTAATTCTAGTTCAAAAAAAAGTACTTTATTTTTCATTTTTATCTTTACAAATCGATAGGGTTTCATGTATTTAATGGACCTTCCGCGGGATTAAAACGACCAAAATTTAACGATGTGTAATTGCAAAATAAAATTTTTTATTTAGTTTATTTTTACCTTGAACACACACACCATCACACTCACTCACACTATGACGCACCTACGATACACTCCACTTTCACAATAACTATGTGTGGCAATTAATCACGAGAGCTCTGGTACCCTTACCACAAGTTTAATCCAGAGGTATTGTACCAGTGGTCAACAAAATTATTGTACATGTGAAGATTGTTCTAACTCATGTGTTTTCCTTGTATGTATCTTTTTGAGACAATAAATTATTATTATTATTAGGTTGACAATCAAATGTATCCTATTTGGGTGTTCGTCGTTGAGACAGCGCTGCGTTTTCTTAAAGAATAGCACCACAGGACCTGATTTCTCTCCAGACAAGTTGGGTTGCCGTTCCATTACTTGGCTATGAGATTGAGAAAAGAGGGAGTACACTAGTGTTTGCGTCCAGACTCGTACACTTCAATATTTCCCGCATTGAAGGTTCGTCTCCCATGAGTTTGGTAATCAGTATCGTATTTTTAAAGGTGGACAATATTCTAGATTTTCCAGCAAGCTCAAAAGGCTTGAAAATAATTTTGTCTACTTACAGAGTAACTGGCTGCTAGTGCTAATATCTAAGCATCTTTGTTCTAAATTTGATAAATGTACTTTTTTTGGTGGGGAAAATCATCCAGTGACACCTCCCGCTCTTGGGCGGAACGGGAGATAGTATCAGACTTTTACTGACTCAAATACCCACCTCGTTCCTTCGTTGCCTTTCATACCAGGGCAGAGCCTTCCTTTCAGAAACAGACCTTTCAGAAAGAGACTTGGCCCCAGTAGGTTTCGACCCTGCTGGGTCCCTAAGGTTTGCCGACAACTCCTTGACGCACGCGCGGAACAGTACGCGCTTTCGATGACTTGGGCTTGGTCCGGACGGTTATCAGACGGTCAGACAGCGAGCTATCCAATGCTCGCCGTCCGCAAGCCCGCGCCTTGATAAATATACTTACGTCGGCTCACCGATAAGTTTAAAATAAGAATAAAACTTAAGAATGTAACAAACATTATTTTAAAACAAACTCCGGCAATATACTAAATATATCATAAAACATTTCAAATGCTATTTATTTTTGTGGTGCAATATATGAAACTTGAGAATTGGATCGACTTTACGATCTCGTTTATTTCTGAACTCGGACATTTCAACCATTCTGTAGTTATCAATAGTTCCAAAAGGTTGAAGTCGGATGACTACCTGCTGAAATATTTGGGAACTATTCCGTCGTGAGCCTTTTTATTGATTTGCTGAATTTAAGGTTTGTAAATCCGTAAAACATAACTTAAGTTTCATTGCCTAAAAGCGAAACATTATGGACGAGGAACACGTTTTTCGCCACATGACTGGCTGGGGAGCATAGCCATATACTACCTACTAGCAACCAAACAGTGTCTTTCTTTTTCTGCTGAGGAATTTACATGCATACATTGACACCTTTCAACCCACCATAAAAAAAAAACATGACATATCGCTAAATAACAGCTGTCGCATTGTACCGGGATACTTTAAGCCTACTCCTCTTATGATATTGTATAAATAGGAATAACGTTAAATAGGAACGAGACCACCTTCACTCCCCTTACATACAAACACCAAACCTACCAAGGGCCCTAGTCTACTATTTTTATAATATTGTCATTCATTGACGGCCTGCACGCTTGATAAGTCGTAAAGTTTCTTAAGATTTACGATCACCACGGAAAACAGCGCTTCGGACTAGAGGTGCAAACTATGAAGGTACAGACATCTCACTCTTCTAAAGCATATACCTCCGGCTGCACTTCGTGACCAAATGTTCTACCCAGCTGATGTTCTATCATCTCTGAACCCATTGCTGGCTCAAGTTGATCAAAATGCCAATGCATTCAAGTACCTTCCTGGATAAGGCATTCACTGTCCAGGCCGCTCGTCTATGGAATGCATTTCCTGTGACAATAAAACGTGCGCAAACACTGCCTGTGTTCAAAACGCTTGTGAAGGAGCATTACTTGACACTGTGACCTTGCTTTCGACGTATCACTTATTCTCTTGCCTGTATATTTTTTGTATGTTTGTATCTATTTTAGTATTAATAATTTATAATTTTTGTTTGCTTTTATATTTGCACCAAGTGCAACCCCATTTTGTGTCCTGGCAATTTTTGTCCATACTAGGTTGTCTGGAAGATATCGCTGAGTGCGCTAAGGCCGCCGATTGTATGTTTTTCTTTTTTATAAGGTATCCCTTTATAATAATTGTAATCTTGTTGTACAATAAAGTGTAAATAAATAAATAAACTCCATTTGGACAGCTTTCTGCTCTACCCTGAACAGTTCCAGTGTGGACCTCGTTCACTGTATCGTCTACTGTAATTTTGTATGGTGTACAATAAAGAATATATTTATCTATATATCTATGCATCACCTCCTTTCTTGCTCAGAATGCACAACCTTTTGCACGTGTCGAATTGATAGAGAAACATTTAAGGAAGTCAATAAAAGAAAAAACATTGTGAAATGAAACATATTCATTTATTTTAAACGATACATCACATCATGGCCCGTTATTCCCACAATAGTTTAAAAAATGCATTTAAAACAATAATAATTCAAATATGGGTAACAAGAGTCCTTTAATTTGAGTGAGTGTCAAGAGCCATGTAAGAGTTGGCGTTCATGAGGTAAGTATTGCAGATGTTCTTTTTATTAAAGTGTTCTAGTATTGAGGGGTCTAAGTAGGTATTAACGATGGTCGCGCATTGAAGGTCTTTGGGTACGTGAGCCAGGGGTGTGGCGAGTTGGTGAACAATGACGGGGCGCTGCGAGTAGCGTTGGAACTTAGACAGCTCGGGCGCGGGGTGCGAGGACGCGGCGCGCAGCAGCACCAGCTGCGAGCGCAGCGCGCACACTCTCGGCACGTAGCCACGCGCGCGCTGCACACGCCTCAGTGTGGTCTCAATCAAACCACGCGCGTACTGCGCTGAGTGCGACACGCGACCCAACAATTTCCGAACACAAGCATCAACCTTCGCCGACCATGTGCCCCCAGTCTGCAGCACTTCGTCAAGACCGGTAGTGTCTCCGCCAGACATCAACGTGAACATGTGACGTGCAACGGCATCTTGTAGCTGCTCTTCTGTCTCGTACTCTGCGAGTTGCTCCTCAAGGTGTACGTCAAACTCATCAGGCGCATAACCAACGCAATAAACTGTACCAGTCAAACCTATAAGAAAAATGTTTTAAGTTGTTATAGACAATTGAGTCACAATAAAGGTTGAGAAATTGAAACAGTATTATTTGTATGACATCATTGATTTACAACAAGTTGCCTAATAAAGTTAAAAAGTTACCCAGTACACCGTTCAAGTCAAAACTGCATTTTCAAGTGAATACATACTACTCTAATGTCAAAGAGTACCTATACTATAGAAAAAATTAATAATAGTGCTATTGCAACTAGCTTCTGCCAATGGCTTCGCCCGCGTATAAGTAGGTTATTCCAAACAAACTTTGGGCCCCATTTTGTTCCCTTAAGGGGTTAATTTTGGAAAATCTACCCACTAAACCAAGGGCCCAAAATGCCCGCCAAATAGCAGATTTTCATAAGTCTTCAAATTTATATTTTGATTTCAATAAAAACCTAGATAATGTTAAAAAGATTTTTGTTTCTACAATATCTAGAGAAATATGTGTAATGACATCTATTCTGGCTTTTTGCCACATTTCCCATCTATCAGGTAAATTAAAACATAAAATCTCTTACCATGACTTTCTAAGATGGCTGCCATTTCTAGAGCTACAAAAATACCACTTTCATATCCCAAGAGATAGAACTGGTTCTTCAGACCTGTCCTCTTCAGGAAGATCTAAAAAAAGAAAAATGTAATAATCAAGGTTTTGGCCTTGAACTGCGCAGTAATGTAGCAAGACGAGATCTGGAGAAACCGAAGAACTTTTTGCATTTAGCATGCAGAAACTCTAAGGGTCTAAGTCTGATAATAACATCGTGAAATGATTCTATTACATAGGGTGACTGGTAATTAGTGAACGATACTTAAACACGTGATTTTAGTCATGATAACAAACAACTTTTACTAAGGGACCAAACCTCAAATCGCGAAAAAAAAATCTACTGGTCAGCATATTTGTGTTCGCCTAACTGGCCGATTTTTTTCGCGATTTCAGGTTTGGTCCCATAGTAAAAGTTGTTTGTTATCATGACTACAATCACGTGTTTTAGTATCGTTCACTAATTACCAGTCACCCTATATACATTATAATGATCATAAAGCGGGAATTACATTAGACAGACGCATACAAGTGAGCCACGCCTGATTTATAGGTACAGTCACATCGCGTGGCGTCACGCGGCGTGGATCTAATGTAACTCTACAAGTCTAGTTGCCATGTATGGAGACCGACGCGCCCAGATCGGCGTACGTGGCCCACGTATGCCCATTATTTCAAGTGCACAAGTTCTAAGAGCAATAGCCAGTATCCCATCGGAACCACTAACTTTGTTCACGACAAGATTACGCAGTACTCTACAGACAATTTACTGCCGTTATTATATAGTCACCATTCATGTGTAACCCTACATTCACTAGCAAATTTTCTGGAATCCCAAGAGTCTTGAGATTACCACTTCTGTATGTGATAAAGCGTTCATCTTTTTTCTAGAACCAAGTCATGGCGACTGTCAGGTCAAATGCGGTGACGAATTGCAGTAAAGTCTCTCCTTCATTATTTAATCTTCCGAAACTTAATCTGTCATGTTCTCTTTCATAAACAGCTCTCATTCATTCCACATGTACAGGGGGCTTACTCTCAAGATTAATTACGATCAGTCGAGATTGGAATTGTGACGTTTCGTACTCTTTAATTCAATAATTTAAAAAAGAAACATAAATAATAATATTTTTTTATTTGCCTCAGATAAGAAATGATCCATATTTTTGTTAGTAATTGTACCTAAAAATTATGTTAGTAACCTAAAATTAAACTTAAATTACACACATTACTTCACATGCATCTGTATACAATGCCACAATATTGGGCAGTCTGCTCGATCGGCCACAACGCTAAGAATGCTGTTGCTACTGCCGCGGACACGACCTAGCAGCGATGCGGCCCTCTTACGAAGGATGGCATGAAAGCCATCAATACGTGCATCGGCGAACATACCAGATGCACTACAGTGCCGCGGCAGCCGCATCAGCATCCTAAACGCATTGTTATACTGAACGCTCAAAGCGTTGACTGTCTTCTGCGTATAATTGACCCATAGACTGCACGTATAAAAAGATTGGCAAAACGCCCGAAACAATGTCACTTTTACTTCCTTCGTGCAGCGTGCGAATCTACGAGCCAACATATTGCATCTGACAGCTAACGCACGGCGCTCCCTCTCAATATCTTCGCCATCTGAGAGGTCATCCGATACCCAGTGACCCAGGTACTTGAAACGAGAAACTCTTGGCAACGACACTCCATCTAAGAAGACGGGTGGTACGTGCGTGACCTTCTGGCCAGGAGATTGGAAAACCAAGAGCTCGCTCTTCTTTACATTATACCTGAGCCCATGAGCCCCGGCATAATCCACACAAATGGCGAGCAGTTTTCGAATAGCGCTTATAGAGGGAGCCAACAACACCATATCGTCTGCGTAACTTATATTATTGATGTATGTTCCATTTATGGAACATCCGACATTGGCGCTGCTGAGTCCCTCAATGAGTCCATTGACGTACAAATTGAATAGACGAGGCGAGGTTAATCCACCTTGCCTTACTCCGCACCCCAACCCGTACGCATCGGAGGTCACTCCTGCCCACCTTACAATATTAATTTGGTTGTTGTACCAATAATCAAAAACATTAATGACTTCTTCAGGGAGGCTGGTTTCCGTCTTCATTTTGTGCCATAGAACATCATAGGACACCAAATCGAAGGCTTTTGAAAGATCTAAAAAACAGGCGTCGACAGGAGTCTTCCTGTCGGTGTAGTACCTAACAGTATGCTTGAGGCACAGAATAGCCATTTCCGTCGACAGGCCCGGCCTAAAACCGAACTGAGCGTCACTCAGCTTTATATGACTGTTCAATTGGCGATCAAGCAGACTGTCCAGCACTTTCGCCACGGTCGTAGCCAAAGAGATAGGCCTATAATTTCTACAATCTGATACATCGCCAGTTTTGTTTTTGACTATTGGCACAACCACGGTTTTCATACAATCATCCGGTAGGTACGAGTGTCTTAGGCAAAATGTATAAAACATTGCAAGAACCCTAGGCAAATGAACCCCCGCATGCTGCAGAGCAGCTTTCAATGCTAGCCCCAAATTGGTTTAAAATTGCGTGACCACACGCCAAGCCCAATCCCGATTTTGATTAGTTTTCCAAAAACGTCACGCAATTTGGCCCTAGCATCGAATTCAAGAGTACCTAACGTCACAAATCCAATGTCGACCGATCGGAATTAAACTCGAGAGTAAGGCCCCTGGAATGGTCATTAAACCATTATCAAAATCCTTTCAAATTCATACAAATTCTTTTACACCGTTTCATCTCATGCTACCTGTTAACTTCTATATTTACCTAATATTATCTTTTTTATTATAATTCTTACAACTATCAATCTAACATTTTATCTGTTTAGGGTTTCGTACTATATCGGAAAAACCGGAACACTGTCTGCTACCCTAAACAACAGAGAAAAATTCAAACTTCTAAATCAACGCTATCTAAAGATAAGGCTCTTTATGCTCTATATACGGCGCATATTCAGATACTCGCTAGGAAATCATAACCTATATGGTAATCCCCGTTGACCTAGAAAACCTGAATTTTTTTCTGAAGCTAGATCTCATAGTAGAAATATAGGGAAAAGTCTAAAAACTGTTAATTTGTACTTACGTCATATAAAAGAAACCATTTTGCGATTCGGAAAAATGTTGAGACTCGAATCGAGAATTGAACTACAATTTACATTAATATTTTTGTACGAAACCCTCAGTGCACGAGATTCGTACTTGTGAAGTTTTTACTTCCATCGCGCTTTCTTTCAATTACTATCTAACACTACACTTACGCCATTTTTAACCCTGTCATTTTCATAGTAGATAACATGTATTCTTCACCAATTTCTCTCGGTTGTGTTCTTTTCCATTTAGTTTCTTGCAAATATGCTTTATAATATTCTTATATCTGCTCTTTACTTTATAGTGGGACTATGACTAGGACAGAACACTCCGACTTGCATACCTCAATCTCAACTTCAACTCTTCATTAATGGCCTTTGTGGAACCTCAATCTCATTTTATTAGCTAATTTCGTACGTCACCCCCGCCCGCGGTGGTGCAATATTCCTAGTTCATTTAACAAAGGAGGCGGGTGCTGCCTCTACGTATATCGCGCATTCCATTTAGATCAAACATGTTGGTTATGATTTGGCAACTTTACAGTCGGCCACCAATCTGACCGCTGCTGCTGGTGATTTAACCACCACCACTCAATGACCTAAAGCTAGTCGTATGCTCGGTCTTAGGCTTAAAACGCGATACTGGCCAGTACGTCTTTCCGAGATTTTCTTTAAAACCTCCTTCGTTAATCTGCAGGGTTAACGTATGGAGAAGAGAATGACTTGCGAGACTGAATGTGATGTATGACTATCTACGAATGGCCTTCTTTCCTGTCATGCTTTACAATTCTGTAATGTCCTCAACCAACACCGATTCTTACCGCTGCTAATCTCTCGGCGGTCTCTTGTATGGTCTCGGTTGGATTGTCGAGCCCTAGTTGCAGCACCAGTGCTGGCAGCTTGAGGCGGTTGCACAGCATGCGGAACCTCTCGTGGTGTCCCTCCATACCGGGGATCACACACAAATATGTTTGATCTGAGTCAAATTCATCGTCTCTCTGTAAAATAGATTAGTTCACATTACTTTATTTGGCAACGAAAACTTACTGATATGATATAAATGTAAAAAAAAAAAAAAAACAGATTGGATTCTAAAGACATTTTAGTACATCAATATACAATAAATTAATAACTTCAAATACAGTTTGACAGTTTATATAATTGTTTATTTTTTGCATGGTGCTTCTTCCACTACTTATAACATACACCTACTAATAAACTGTATTATAGCAGACATAGAAATCTTAGTTTCAATTGGACCTACTTATGCAAAAAGGAACCAATCCACATAGGTTTCTACCGACCCTAAAGATCGACGCTGTAAAGATCAAAATGGTTCGACTTCTTTGCATTGACACTGTCAGATCATTTTGATCTTTACAGAATCGATATTTATAAGGCTCATTTTTGAATCCTTCTGTGTCCTAATCTCGATTTTGGCATTTGTGTAGATTGGTTCCTGTTTGTATAAGTAGGTCCAATTATATTAAAGGACCTCTGGATAGAGTCTCTAAATAAGAATTTGGTATCATCATCATTAAAATAATAAAAAAAAACAAGTAAATACCATTAAAGCATTATTGACAAGAGTCGGCAGACTAACGAAGTCAGTGGTGGCAAGCAATTCGTCAGAATCTACGAAGGTGAAGAATGTGGAAAGACCCTTACTGTCTTCGAAGTCTGATTTGAAGATATCGTTTTCTAATTGTTGTAGTCTTAAAAAAACATAATGTGTTACATAAATTAAATCAAGTCATGTCACGATTATATGATATTATGTGAAATATAATAAATAGACGAAATGTTTTATTTTTGCTGGTATCGGGGTGATGGTAAGTGATAAAGAGCCTTGCAACAATAATTTGACTAAAAGATTGACAAAAAATTTTGAGTAATGGAAGAAAATATACCAAATCGGCAGATAGTGTAAAATACTAGACGCGATACTATTCACTATAATATTTATCTTAATTTTATTATTATTTATTATTAAACTAAAGAGAGTCAATAATGTCGTTTTAGATAGCTGACAAGAGATTTATGTAGAAGAAAACTTACTTCGGTGATCCAAAATTATTATATCATAAAAAGTGAGAGCAAACAATGCATGGGATTTCTTCTTAATAAAGGTGAAACAACGATAAGTAATGAAATGGCTTAAATAATAAAATATTTTAAAAATCAACTTACGAATCAAGAGTAATCAAAGGTATTTGCTTTTCTTCAATAACAACGTTGTAATTAATTCTTAGGTAATTATAAATTAATGATATTTTATCGTTTTCTACACCCAATTCTTCCAAAGTAGTGTCTTTATCCGTATCCGCCGTTATGGTTATATCTGTCAATAATTACGATAACTTTATTGATTTATTTTCATTACTTAGCATAATCTCACATATCAAATGGATAGGTATAAACAGGTACCAATTAGCTTATCTTGAAAGGATTTATCATACGAGTATTAACAGACATTAGTTACCTGCGAGTGCAATGATCTTCTGCAGTAGCGAAGTATTTTGCTCAGGCACGGTGCTTGCTAAAACTATGTTATGACCACCACGTAGAGCTTTTTCGGTAGCTTCTACTGCACCTCGGTACCAAGCACCAACATTACATGACTCCTGTGGATCAAAATTATATTGTAATGGACTCTGAGAAAAACTAAATGAAGGTTAAAAGAGGTAAAAATAATAATTATAAACTGCAGGTCGGTACCATAGAAATGAAATGGAACCATGCAATTAAATTCATACCTACTTAGTACAATAAGCAAGAAGATTATTTATTTAACATACATATGTTGAAAAAAATCACAGCAAAATCATTTCTTGTAAAAGCAGACGACAAAGCAACGGAAATGTATCAGCCTAAATTACTTGATTCAGTTCCGGTAAGGACAATATTGTAGCTGGCAAATTGTTCGATACTCGATGAAGGCCCACATCCTTTCCAATCGTGTTGTCACCAGTGTTTAGTACTGCAAAATATCTGTTAAAATACAAACCTTATTTTAGACATCCAAGTAAGAATTTATCAGGAGAAAACGATAATACAGGTTATAAGAAGTTCGAAATACTTCAGCGTCTTCGGTCTCCATTGACACAACTACATGCACACCTTTAAAGTTTAACTAGCGACAATGCGCAGGTAATATTTTTAGTCAGGTTTCCGCGATGGGGACCGTCGCACACGACACACGTGCTTTGTTACGCGACAGATGCCCGTCGATTGCGCTGTTAAACGCAGTTTCGGCCCTTACTTTTAGCATTATAAATACATATTACCTCTAAAAGAGCAAAGTGTGACATTATTATAAAGAACCCCTTATTTCAAATCAATCTAAACTAGTATTATCGGGATCAAAAATTCCTCAATTACTGATAGCTGATCAATAAATTTCGTTTTACACACAAACCTTATTTCGTTTACTCAATAACAATCAACTAAAACCGGAATCAAAATGTTTTGCGTTGTTTATGATGCACAGAAAGATAGTTATGGAAAGTGAATGTTTGTATTAGCCAGATGACATTTTTAAATCGGTCGTGATAGAATTAAAGAAGAAAAAGAAGATGATAAGAAGAGATCACAAATGTGAATCTTCTTACGTCTTCAGACGTAAAAGTATGAAACCTTTTTATTACTTACTTTATATCCGTGCACAATTTTCTTAATACCAAATCCAAGATTTTCGGTAGATTTTCGTCGATATTCTTTTGGTTATCGCCCACAGTCACGTACACTCCCTCGATTGGCCCGGAGCGACTGACATTACTTATCAGTGCATTAACATCAGCTTCTGATGATAAGTTGTCTGAAAACACCGCTACTTCAACTCCCTGTTGCTGCCATAACCTTAACAAAAAGAAACAATGTAAAACATATCATGTTACATAGTACTGGGATGGATTTTTCAAGCCTTGTAATCAGATAGGTAGAAAATTACGTCATATAAACATCCTGTATCTGTCTTTCTTAGCAAGAATCTTTTCCAACTGAGGAAGATATAGATATAAATCTGAAGTAATTACCCTATTCTTTTTTGCAGGTAGCTCAAGGATTGCCTCTTAAAATGTACAGCAAGCTTCCTAGCACCTCTCTCAACAAGTCTATCACCTAACTGTAGTCCAAAAGTTTCATCATAGCAGAATATAAGATGAGTACGGTCAGCTTTGCAGGTCAACCTGTGAAATTTTTGTATGAATAAAATCCAAGTTATTAAATTTTTTAAAGTTGTAGTTGAAACAAAAACGGATATACCTGGGTTGGATCGTCTGTGTGGTTGTGTCCATCTTCAGCAACACTCTGCCACGGTGTTTACTACCCGCGAGTAGTCTGAAGGCACGTGCGGCATCGTGCGGTGCATACGAGACGCGCGATAGGGGACGAACATACCCACGACTAATACCATCGCTTAACATTATCTGCAACATCTGTCACACACAAAATTAGATGCATTAAACGTGGCCACATGGTTGCAATCTAGCGTTCAAACCAAGGTCACCTTCTTTAGAGCTTGGTTTGTGTGTTTGGTTTATGTTGCGGCAAAATAAATGTAAACTACACGCCAACACGTTCGAAATTCAATCACTGCGGTTGGGAAAACGCAGCTCCCAACCAAGGGCGTTGAAGGTCATGGTTTATAGCCGCTGTCTACACGGATTGAAACTTACAAGGTCACCTTGGTTGGGACGTTGGTTTACAACTAAATGGATGGTCCACCCTTTAGGAATAGATTTACCACAGGACAAGCTATAATAAGCGCAATACTTTTTTATGTGAAACATTAATTTAAAAAAAAACATGTCGATTAGTAAAACTAAAAACAATAGTAAATGTTAAGTTTTAAAATTTTGAAAAAGAAAGCAGTAAACACTTGTAGAAAAAGAAGCTCGTATTAAAAAATACAGCATCGAAACCAATGGAAAAACAAAAGATAAGAAACAGTTTAGAATTCTTCTTGATTTCGGAAAAAAGGAAATAGTGAAACTCAATTAGTCGATGTTTTTAAATAAAAATAGTAGTACGGGATACTATGGTACAAATAATAGCTAAGAAATAGCAAATGTAAAAAGTCGCCGTATAGAATCACTACAAAAAGTCGCCGTGGGTGAGGGCCTTAAATGATTTGACCATTACATGTTTACTCTATGGACTTTAAAAGAGATTTTGACCCCTGAGTTTGTTTCAGTGTTTCTTTTCAGAGCAGTTACCTAGGAAACTTCGGCTTCATCTAGTTTAAACTGACGAAAAAATTGACGTGTAAAAGTGTTTTTTTTTTAAACGTATTTGAAAAATAAATATCATTTATCTTTATTTTATCATTTTGTGCTTCTTCCCATTGCATTTTTTCCTACTGTAGTGGAAGTTTTGGAAGTGTGTTGATTCAATTTCTCAACTTGTTTAAAAATTAGCTTTTGTTCATCTTGCTTGTAGTATAGACGCGTAACGTACGACTAACCTTAGCATCCTCAATGTTTTCAAATATTGACAACAAATCAACGGCTTTGTAGGATCGCTCCTTAGTGAGGTTGAACATTCCGAGAGTAAAGTCATCTTGATTGTGCAGTTGAGAAACATCAATAAACAACCCGAATTTTTTGGTACAGTTGATTGTAGTCTAAAAAAAAACAAGCTATCAATTTACAGCATACATTAATAAAGCATTAGATAAAAAACAAGCATAACCGTACGTTCTTCAGATCTTCTCTAAGGCAGCTAATAACCAATTTACAACCCTCCCCATTTGTTTTACTAAGAATCATGTCTGAAAAACTGTGATCTCGAGAATTTCCGATGTTGTCAGCTGAAACAAACAAAAATGTGCGCATTAGAACTATGCAGTACAAACAATCAAATTTTTTTCAAACGGATTTAATTAAAAACACAATTAAAGACACTATCAAAATACCTTTTAGTCCTGGGAATAATTTTCGTAGGAAATGTTTCTTCCGCATATCACTAACGGTTGTGAATACTTCAAGGCCTAGAGCAAGGGCTATTGATATAACAGCTTGGCCAAAAGCCCCAGCCCCTCCATGAACCAAAACAGAGGTGTCTGGTGTTAAACCCTTGTTATTTTGGATAACCTGAAACAAATAAATTAATATAGTTTTATTCTGCATGGCGGGTGTCGACTTACGAGACGGAAGATTTCGTAAACGCAGGCGAGCCATACGGTGGCGGTGTTCTCGAGGCTCTACTCGTAATGTACCGTCCCTGGCCACAGTCGTTCCAAATACGCGCGCTCCACACTGCCAAAGCGCACTGGTATATGTTTATGGTACTCACGAGACAGTAGTACGCGTTCACGTAGGCGAGCGGTACGGTGGCGGCTTCCTCAAGGCTCCAGTGTGCCGGAACTGGCCACAACAGCTCCGGCTGCGCGCGCACCACGCTACCCGCCGCGCCAGAGCTCACCAAGCCCATAACCCGCGAGCCGCTGTATGACGAAAATAAAAACGTGTTTAATCCCTTGTTTATAATTTTACATATACTGGTACTTTTGTTTTAATATAGTTTGCAGTCCGAAAAAGGACACGGGGACTTCTGGGCTAAAAATGTAAGAAGTTGAGACATGGTTTGAAAAATTTGTAACTGTGTAATTTGTTTTTTGTATTTCGAAATATAAAAAATATAGACCTAGATCCGTGTATCCATAAAATAAGGTCTAGTAATGAGTAACCTATTTTGAGTTATCTATAAGACACACATGCCCATGAGTGCCCAAGCAGCACAAAAGGCTGTACAAGGGCTGTATATAGGTTCAGGTTTACACTCTAAGCTGTATAGTAAGCTGTATATAGGCTGTATAAGCCTATATACAGCCCTTGTAACTCCAAAAAGGGCCCACATATACAGCCTATATACAGCGTTAAGTGTAAGTGGAGAATAAAAGCTGTATATTGGCTGCGTGTTGGCTGTATATCGGCTGTATAAAGGCGTTTTTGTACACCCTAAGCTGTATATCGGTGTACAATTACACTTTAACTCTACAGATATTCAATTATAACTATCATATACAGCAAAAAGCTGTTAATTGGTGTAAGAATACGAAAGAATCCAAACTTAAAGATTATTTTTTATAATATTTTACTAATGGCGACTACGCCATATACATTTAATTTTAATTATAATATGTTAAATTGGACTTGTTGACCTTAGTAATATGGTGAATTTATAGTGCCGATTTAATTTCATTGTAAAAGTGTGTATATTTTCGGTGAAAATATTAACGCGCCAGCGAAATAATCAATTTTAACATCAAGGAAAATAGTAAATACGGTAAGTAAATGTTATTATTTTTTTAGGTTATATTAAATAATATGTTGAAATAATAGGTATAAATGCAAATCAACCGTAATTCAAGCTGATAATCATGATATGACTTTAGGCTTTTGCCAAATAAGCCTTTTATTATGTTTATAAAATCATTATGTACATTGCAAAATGGCGACAGCTTGCATGATAGAGTATTTTTACGACCTAGGCTGTATAATAGAGTATTTTTACGACTTAGGCTGTATAATAGAGTATTTTTACGACTTAGGCTGTATAATAGAGTATTTTTACTCCATAATCTGTGTAATTGTTCATAACAAGTACGTACATTTCTAACCATCTTTAGAGATACGTATAAGGAATAAAAAATCCTCAGATAGCTGAGGATTTTAGATTTTTTTTCTAGGGACGACTAAATCTCATATGTCCGAATACAATTTAACAATTTATATACTTATTGTGAAGTAGTGAGTAAGATTTGTAACCGATCTTTCATCTATTTTTCAGAAAAGGTACAATAAGGCCTTTGACTTGGTCTAATATCAAGGTCACGAGAATCAGAAGGCGATCTAAAATTACTAAGCGAGTGATTAGACGTCGGACGCATTGGTGAAGGATGACAGTTCTAACCCTCCAGATCATCGTGGGATTACATCAAAATGCTGCGTATAAAGTCTATTATTATCATCATTGAAGAAGCAGATTGTGATCTATTACTTTATCTTCTCCAATAAATTATACTTTACTATCTCTACTGTCTGTTGTATTTAAATAAATTATCTGTATTTGTAATATTTAAATATTTCCTTTTGACCTTCCTCTTAATTCAATGTTTTCTCTTCACCACCCTTAGTTGATTGGTACAGAATACCTACAGCATTTTGTTTTTTGTAGTTTTGGGTTAACCTCAACCATAGAAACTATTTAGGTTCCAAGTTTCATGGCCTTATGAGTTATGTGCCTTTAGTTTTATTTTATATATATTAAAATATTCACCAATTGCTCGGATATTTTTTTTTCTGGAATGAATTCTTGCTCTGATTCGATCACGAAAAAATTTTTTTTTTTTACGTTTTTGTATTCTATTGGTACTTGCACGGGGATGTCACAGGGGGGTTACAATTTTGGTTATTTTTGACCTAGGACGCACCGTTTTCGAGATAATTGAATTTCTTTTTTTTTAATCATAGGGCCCATAGAACGGACACGGTGCGAGTAAGTTTTTACGGAATCCTTGGTGCGCGAGTCCAACTCGCACTTGACCGGTCTTTTCCTCCATAATGATGTTCACAAAAACACAATCCGAGTGATTCCATTAGTAATACAGCCTAACGCTGTACTATAGCGTTCATTTACTCTTATAGCTGTATATCACTCTTGTAGGCAGTAGTTATAACACCACAATAGTTATAAGAGTGTACAATTACACCAAACGAATAAGAGGTATAATGGAGTTCGTTTACACCAATATACAGCAATAAGTATCATTTTACACTAATATAACACTTAGACCTGTATAAAGGAAGTGGTGACGTGCAATATACAGCCTATATACAGCTTTAAGTGTAAAACGCAGCCTTAAGTGTCAAAAAACTCTTAAAGCTGTTTAATTGAGTAAAAATACTCTGATATAGAACCATAAGCGTACGCGGATACCTTTATGCAGCCTAAAGCTGTGTTTTACACCCTTGTACAGCCCTTATACAGCTCTAAGCTGTATATCGGCTGCTTTATTGATGTTTGATACGCTTGCGTGCTGCTTGGGTGTCTTGGCGGTGTCTTTGGACATCGCCAACACCTATAATTCTGTACCCTGGAGTAGCATTGGGAGGGCACTCCGGTATCACCGGGTGCCCGACTACCTCTGCCGAGTGATTGAAGCCTACCTACCAGACAGGCACATCATCTACCCCAGTCACCAGGGAGAGTGGAAACGGCGAGAGATGTCGTGCAGTGCAGTGTTCCGCAGGGATCGGTACTAGGGCCGCCCTTGTGGAACATCGGGTACGACTACGTGCTGCCTGGCGACTTCCCTGACGGGGTCAGCGTGGTCTGTTACGCAGACAACACGCTGGTCCTGGCGCAGGGAGAGTCGCACCGGGCGGCGGTCGAACTCTCGACTCGCGGCGGCGAAGGCGCAGGCTTGCGGATGGCAAGCAATTGGTAGCTCGATGTCCGACTGTCCGGTAACCGTCCAAACCGTGCCCAAATCGTCGACGGCGCATAATATTTCAAGCGCGCCTTATGGAGATATCAGCAAACCGTAGGGACTCAGCAGGTTCGAAGCATACTGGGGCCATGGGTAATGTGTAAGTGTACCTCGGGGCCCTAGAACGAAGGCATATGTTACTCCTTTCTACACTATGTATGTTAGTCGTAGACATGGGCACTTTTGGTTTTGAGTACAAACGGATATTAATCTTATAACAGTAGTAACAAAACACTTAAAATTAATAATAACAATTAAAGAACACTTCTTAATACTCACCTGCATCACAAAACGAAGCCCTGTGCAAAGTTTCACGATCCTAGCTTCAGCTGTGCGTTAATATATCATTCTGTCAGTTTCTCCTTTTATATATAAAGATTATAATATACCTAGTATATAGTAGAGATGCAACGAATATACCAACCTGGCTGTGGTTCCACTGAATTCCATTCCAAAGCTGTTTTTAATGTTTTTGTTGTATAATAAAGACCCACTAGCCTTTTTGACGTCATCATAACTAATACCAGCATATTCAACCTGGAAAGATATTGGTATTATGACATATAATAGTAAATCTGTTTATCATCATCATCATCAGCCTTTTTAATGTTCCCACTGCTGGGACACAGGCCTCCCCTCTAAGAGAGGGTATGGGCCGTAATTTACCACGCGGGCCCAGTGCGGCTTGGTGAATGTCACATGTCTTCGAATTTTTGGTTCTAGGACATGCCGGTTTCCTCACGATGTTTTCCTTCACCGTTTTTGAGAGCAGTGGTGATGAAATAAATTAAGATGCCGCTGCCGCCTGGCTGGGTTTGAACCCGCGACCTAAAACTCGTAAGTCGGGGCCGTTACCACTCGGCCACCACTGCTCTTCAATCTGTTTTTAGAAACTGCGATTTAAATATTTTCAAGGTTCATAAAAATAAATCTAAGATATACCTTCACTGGGACTCCCGGTCCTGAAGGTTCAGGTGCTTCAACCCATGTGAGCGTATCTAAGTCACCGAATTGGCTACATTGCAATGACATATTTTTGCTAACTGGCGTACAGTCTTCAACTGGTAAGTAGTATTCTCCTCCCCAGTTACCCTGATTAACACATGAAAATTATATTATTTTAATTTATCAACCAATACTAAAATTATGTAAAAAAAAGTCTGTTTATTTGCGATAAACTCAAAGAGTTTCATGAGAAAATTTTGACTTGAAATACATGCATATTATTGTAAAGAGAAACCATGAATTTAAATTATTTAACTAGCTTTGACGGGTTGCTAGTTAAGAATATATCAAGAACAAAGACATTTCTTACATTATCTACAACGTTGAACGCCAGATCAATGTCAGGCATATCATCATTATAAAAACTCTCGTTGCTTTCCTTAGTGACCATGACTAAATGGATTTTGTTACGATTAGTTTCTCTACGCCAGCTGCTCACAATTTCTTTAAGACCTGGCAGTGCTGGGTAAGGTGCAATGATCAGAAGCCGATGTCCCGAAGACAGAGTATTGCGGGTTGTGATAAGGAGTAACTTGTCAGAGTTGGTTCGCACGGTGACAGTTGTAGTAGGTATTGCTGCAGACGCTCCCCAACGGACGAGCTGCAGTTGTGACTGCTGCTTGTTGTTGTTGTGAACAGAGACTACACGGTAAAGAGAAGCAGGACGCGAGCGACCACCAAAAGTGAGGTCTTCCTCGCTCACCACAAACTGGTCTCTTTGTAGGAAACGATGCAACAGCTGGCATATCTGTTGAACATTTTAATATAATCATTACGTAGCACATAAAATACTATTTATTAGAAAATTAAAGTTATATAACTTACATCATCGTCAGTGGATAGATTTTGAACCAGCACGAGATCAAAACCTTTAAGGAAGTTCTTTTGTTTCTTCAGCGCTAATTCGCGGCTTACTTCTTCATATTTCACCTTAAGTCCAAAAATTTTTCGAACAACGTTATTTATTTCAGTGAAAATTGCTCCTTTTGCAGGATTAACTAATCCAACAACGTTTATGTTTGCTTTGTTCACATCTTCTGCTACTGCTTGTAAGTAAACTTGAAGAGAAGTCGCTATCTGCGTAGATTGAAAGGTAATACTTTAGTAATTTTTTTTTTTTGTTTGTTGATTTTTCTATACATATTAATGAAATTTTTTATAATTTATTTTCTCATGCATGTTTAATATTTCCTTAAACAATCATAAAATACCATTTGAAAATATTAAAAAATAGTAGTCCAAAAATAGGGCGGAAGCTTAAACATCTTCAGGGATAGGAACCTCATTACAATGCGAGCCGTATCAAGAAGTTCTGTCTTCTGTTATGTATCAAAGCCTTGATCCAAAGTGATCGTCAAAGCTCTCAAGTAATCAGAGGTAACAACAGTCAACACAATGACAGCTAAGACAACGTTAAACATATCGACAACCTTGTGGGCTAAGTCAAGACAATTTTTTTATCACTATCTTAACATTCACGAGGTTCTCAGCATGTAGCATAGCAACAATGAATATCATTGTGCCGTGAACAGTTGCCGTTAACCAGGCGTGAACACCAGCGATAAATGTCTGATAGACTCACTCAAGCGGTGGCATGCCCGACATAATTATGTCGATCGTCCCGTCTTTCATTATGTCTCCGGTAGTTATTCATCAAGTTTTGCATTTAGTTTCCCTGAAGAGATCGCCAACACAAAACCAGACCACGGAATGCCAAGAAATGTACATAAATCCCATAAAGAGCCCGATAAAAGCGTTCGTGGAGCTCCTAACATAATTCCTTGTAGTCATCAGTAGCAAGTCCTTTGACCACTGCGACCACATCTCGGTGCATACCTTGATCGGTTTTAAGAAAATATTTCTTAAAGCTGCACACCTCGTGGTCGTGCAGCTTTATCCTCTACACTTCCGCGGGATGAACAGTCTAAACAACAATGAAAAGACCTTCCTACTACCCAGAACGTCGAGCTCGGCTGAGTCCATTTGCGTAAGTATGCCGAAAGAGTACATCCAAACCAGCATGACCCAACTGTTTAAGGCGCGCATCATTTCTCCACTCGATAGAAGGTTATTTAAAGGCATTAACTAGTTGGTATAGTTAATGCCTAACACTTTCGCCATTAACCAAATACTGAAAAGTTTCAATCGTGGAGAGGTATCTAAGGTAAATGAAATCAGAGAGTTAACCTCCCTCTTCTCAACTTATAGCTCGGGTAAGAATCCTCATGGAACGTGCATATAAGATTCAGGGCTAAATAGAACCAAAGCAGGCCTAAGTCGTTTAATTAATTTAATGAAATTTAATCATTTCTTGTGGTTCGTATTACTGCACTTAATTTTTTTAAATATAAAATATATTACACTTGCAATAATATTTGGAACCTTTTTAACAAAAGCATTACAACTTAATAATATTTTTATTATATATGTTAAGGTTTTTCATATTTGTTTATTTATGTAGTATATTAGTAACTTCTTTTAATTAGTAACTACAATTTTAATTACTTTATAACTTGATAACTGAAAGTTTACTTACATTTATGTCCGATTGGAAATGAGGAACGAACTTCAAAGTTTGTAATGCCATGTTCCTATTGCTGACTGGAGGCATATTTTCTAATTTAACATCTTTTATAGTAACACCCCCACAGCTAAAAAAAAACAAAGTAATGAAACTGTTGCTGAAACTGCTTCAAAAGAAATTCTTAATTTTTATAAGTAGGTGTAAAAAGGTTTACCAGGTAATATCAGAATTGTTTAGTACTGTTGCTCTCAATAAAACTTTGTAATCTGACACGAAAGATTCTTTAACAATTTCGTTATGATTTTTAATATTGATATGTATATTCCTGATGTTTGTGACTAGCGAGACTCCGTCGTGCGGTTGTCGCAGCATGTTCAGTTGTAGCAAGCCGTCGAGGAACGTGACCCAGTTGTCACGCCACACCAATGAAGCTTCGCTCAAGCATTTGTTAGCGGCTTCAAGGCTAAGGAACTCACCGCTGTGGGAACAAAAAAATACATAATATCGTCAGCAATAAAGGACACAGTCAATATTCAAGTCATTTTGCATCAAGTTAATTCTTTCTCTATTTAGCTGCTTTGCCTACCTGTACGAGTAATCTCTATCTCTTAACAAATTATAAATATGTTCAGAAGTGAAATCAAAGTTCGCTTTAGTTCCAGGTGTATCTTTTGCAATTCTCAATTTAGTATCTTCAACCTCATCCAGTTGTTTTATAAAGCCGGTTGCAACTTTGGAGTCTTCGTTTAAAACCTGTTTTAATATATTTAGTGAGTCAAAATTTTGTATTATTACATAAAGAAACATACATTATATCGAATTGAAATGAGGTGTCAATAAAGTGCAAAAGATAGCTAAAGCGCAATGCTTTATAAGCCTTTAAATTATTAGCTTTTCGAGTTAAATATAACACAAAAAAAAATAAAGTTAAAATAGTATGGGATGTTCTCAGATATTTCTGATCATAGTGAAATATTGATTTCTGTTTAGCGATAATTTTCGTCTTACCTCAAAATAACCATTTCCTCTATTGAAAGCAATGTTAATGTAGATTTGTCGTTGGTCGTGTATAATGGGTTGCACAAACAAATGCACGTTACTGAACTCCACAGATATTTCCTTCTTTTGGTATCCCATCGCCATGGCAAAGGCGTCCCACACCAGAGATAGTGTCGCCGCGTACGGATATACGTTATGGCCTATAAATGACAATTGTTGGTACTATAATTTCAACGAGCACCTTATGTACATATATGTCGTGATCAAATCATAGAAATTGACTACTTCATGGTAACGTCGCTCCACACTAGGAATTACGTCTGTATTGTAGGTGCGTTCAAAAACATGTAAACTCACATACACAAGACATCCAGACCCGGAACCCCTATCTGTAGGCCATACAAATATTTGTTTCTGTGCGGGAATCGAACCCACGACCCGCAGCGCAGCAGTCAATCGCTCAACCACTGTGCCAACCGTGCCCTAATATGTATATCGACGGTAAAAAGCGGAAATATCGCATCTCGGAAATTGGCCTTAATAATGTACTACTGTATAACAGTGCAGAAAAAAAGAAGCGTCAAATTATCTACGTCTTGTTTTTCTACGATAAAAAAAAAAAAAAAATTACACGACATTGACCTAAATCTACTTATTCTACTATTTATACGAAAATTTTCTGTACATAGAGCAAAATACGTATTTTTTTATAATAAAAAAAAACGACAATGCGTCCAAGTGTGAAAATAGAACAGGAGATACAGCATTTTGTAGCACCAACATTTTAGGATTTTTATTGCCTTTTTAATACTGACATTTAAGACATATTTTTTTTATACTTGTTAACTATCTACATAATCCGGTATTTTATACAATAGCTAGGCAATGTATAGAATACCTAAAACGTGTAAATAACGTATGAAATATTACTTATTTTATACTTATGTACTTTAGGTAGGTATTCTGTACAATACCAAATGCGCAGCCGGTAATGTGTGTAAAAGAAGAAAGCGGAGAAGGAGGTGATCAGGTGACGCAATTTTAGGACACCCCGACACGGACAGGTTAGGTTAGAAAGCCTGTAGCCTTCGAAGCTATTTTTTTTATAATCACCAGGAAATAAGAGCCTTACTAAACCGCAGATAGAAATTGGACCTGAGTACTTGCAAGAAAATTATATTATGTTACTTAGAGACAGAATTATTTTAAGTTTTAGAGAAAAAAAGATTTTACTTCCGAATAGGTCCCATAAAAATATCGTTTTGATCTGATGATGAACTTCGAAGAAATAGAACGAAACTCTTCAAAAAATCATAGCAGAAATGTTGTCTTTATATGTATGTTCACCGATATCTCGGTCAATTATGGACCGATTCCGAAATTTTTTATTTTGTTTTGAAAGATTATACTCCCGAGTTGGTGCCACAGAAATATTGTTTTGATCTGATGATGAACTTCAAAGATATAGAACGGAACTCTTCCAAAAATCATAGCAGAACTGTCGTAACAAGTAAAATTGCTTTGTTTATACATATAGTTTGTGACACTGAAGGCAAAAGGGGAGGGGATACATAGAACTGACCTGATGATGAAGCCGGAAGGTAGGTACTGGAATTCTGTAATAAATCACTGTATCCTGGCCGTGTTTGGTATTATTAGAATTGTCATGATGATTTGATGATGGAACCGAATGGCGGAAGATATCTATTTAAATTTAGCTGAGGGGTACTACAACTAAAAAGTATGAAATAAAAAACTTTTTACAAAAAAAATAAAATCGACTTCAACGTAACAAAAAACAAAAAAATGCGAAATAACTTTAATTTCGGAAGTCGGTGTTCAATAACTAAGAGTCTAAACTATTATAGAAACACCGACTTCCGAGATTAAAGTTATTTCGCATTTTTTTGTTTTTTGTTACGTTGAATTCGGTTGCATTTTTTTTTTATTAATCCAAATCTTTTTATGTTTATGTTACGAGTTATGATTTATTAAGTAATTTTTTGCCCATGGTCTAAAGTTAGAAATTTCGACATACTACAAAAACGCTTTCTTCCGTCGCTATGTAGGTATACATTATTAAGATTTTTTTTATCTTTACAGGGACTCGGTCAACATGACGATGTCGCCCCGTAATATTATTAAGTTATCAATAAATATTTAATATTAATGTCAATTAACCTCGCATAGAGTGTCCTTTCAAGTAAGCGTGTTCTATATCCTGAACAGAGGTGACGTAGTCGAGGGATGCAGCTGTTATTCTGTTGGCTGTGCGATACATTGGCAGTGGCCTAAAAAAAGAAAATACATAATACTTACTACCACACATCAGTCACGTAATCGCGTCAAAAATGTAGTTTTGTAAAATAAGGGTTTTTAAGAAAATTCACGCCACCAGTTGGCGCCACTTAACCCTCAGGCCTTTATTATGTTTCGTTTCTATCTGTATTAATTATAGTCGTCACTTGTTTCTTGTCTATATTTTAGTATGTATGTATTTATGTATCTATCTAGTGTTAAGTATGTACTTTGTTTTTTCTCCTATTTATTAAACTTGTATTGTTATTCACCAAGTGTAACCCCACTTTATGTCCAGGCAATCTCTGTCCATCCTAGGTTGCATGGAAGAGATCGCAGATTGCGGTAAGGCCGCCCATTGTATGTTTTTAATTTTAAGGCTCAAAATTGTATAATCTTTTTAGTTATATTTTTTCCCAAAAATATTTATAAAAGGTCACAATTTGGTCACCTTCGCCACTAAGGACAACACAGGTTACACAGGTCATGGCAAGTCATAGCGGGTATAAGGGGCCAGCGCACAACTAGGTGCGGAAGCAAAACAGCCCCACAGTCACCCGGATGGCCCGGTGACCATATATTTTTGCGGACAACCAGGTAACATAACAAGTTATAACTTTGTGATTTTTTATGACACAGTTATGAAAGTACATAGATTCTTTACTAGACACGTGTTTCAGGTTTCGCATATATATACTAAAACTATTGTTGTATATGAGTTTGGCGTCTAACGTTTAAAAACATCTCTTTAAACATTCAAATTATCAAAATTACACAAATTTTACATTCAATTTTTTTTTTTATTAATATGATATTGTACTGCATTATTTTATTTTATCACGATCGTAGTAAAAAGGATAGTGTAGTTGAAAAGGTTATTATTATTACGGATCAGCCCCAAAATGAGACCGCTACGTACCATTTCTCACCATGCGCCCATTGGACTAGATGCGACAAGAAAGGGGTTCCTGTAGAAACTGGTAATTCAACTTTTGGGTAGAGAATATGAACTTTTGGATTGTAGCCTTCCATGAACAACCTGAAAAGAACGTTTAGTTTGAAATTACATAAAACAATGTACGTATTTTTCGAAAGGACAGAATTTAGCTGAAGGTACGCCGTCAATTTCTCTAAAAAAAAATTATACGAGGCGATCCTGATCACTTCCTCAGATACCGGACTAACAATATCTGAAGATCTGAGAAGAAAAATATTATTATAATAGATTTTTCTAACCCAGGATGGCTCGCTCATTAGTAGTTTAAAAGAGCGGATTGGAAGAGGGATACACTAAATCAACCTACAGTACTACACACTAAGACAAAACACCGAACAAAAGAAAATTTTGATTATAATCATACGTACTTGCCAATAGCCTCGAGCAGTAAGAATGTGTTATCAGCATGCTTCCTTCTAGTCAGTGCGATGTTTTTGCAGTTGCTAGGTAGGGAGCGTTTGAGGATGGCTTGCAAAAGTCCGTGGGGCGCTACCTCTACGCAAACCGCATTGTTCGGAATCAGACGTGACGTTTCCTCGAACAGCACTGGGCTCTGCAAAAGTAATAAATACGATGACGTTAAAAAGATGACGTTTTATAGAATATCCGTAACTATGACTGTAATATCAAAGAGAGTCCTTTCTTTTTATTGATAGGCTTCCAGTGCAGAAACCTCGCGAACTTAGGTCAGTACCTAGGTTCGAGAGGTTTCTGTACAAGATACGGTTATCTGGTGAGTCCAGAACTCTGTGCGACATGCCACAACTTGTCACAGCAGTGTGGTTTCGCCCCGGTGTTACACCTACATACACAAATCGTGCATGCGTACAAGAACGGTTAAGATCCCACAGCGGCAAGTCAGCAAGGAGACTCGCCGCTTCACGGGAGACCATGTGGTACCCCAGCACTACTTGGATGGCTGTCAACCTCTGGGACGCATTCAACTCGGCCGCCCGTGGCTTTCGCTGCGACGTCGCCCACACCAGCGCTCCATAAAGGGCTGTGGACCGCACAATCCTTGCATAGAGCCTTAGTCTGAGGACAGCCCTGGCCTACTCCAGTTTGGGAGCCAGACGTCAGAAGTGCTCTAGTCTATGCGACATGGAGCCTAGCCTTTCCAAAACTGTCACGGTCGGTTTAGTCTACTACTGGTACAAAAATATCACTACTATACTTACTAACAAGTTGTTGGTGTGATATTCAGCTGAACAGAGTTTAGCAATTGGCTCGTTCCACTTCTCTTCTGGCACTGAAGTTGAGAGCCAACGCTCAGTTCTTGGTTTGGGATTCGGGATGACCTCCGACAAATACTTGAGTAGTTGAGGTCCTGTATTTTTAATATTATATTTAAGAGCTTATACATGATTAAATTTTGATCATTTTAATCCCGTGGAGGGTCGATCCGGTGCATTAAACACTATCGAATTGTAAAAATAAATTCAATGAATCAGAAGGCGTATTGTATTGTATGTTATTGTAATTTTTAATATCACAATACCAGGCTTTCACAATTTGAAAAAACTCACCAGCTTCAGCAATATAACGCGAGTGATAGGCGATGTTAGAGCATGGTACTTCCTTAGCAAAAATTCCCTTAGCAGTCAACTCTGCAACGAACTTCTTCATGGCCTCAGCAGGTCCCGAAATGGTACTAGATTCAGGTCCATTGTGACAAGCCACTTGAATTTCAGGAGGACACAATGGTAAAATCTGATGAATAAAAACATTTACTGACACACTACTCAACTGTTTAATATGCAAATAGTTTAATTAGTCTGTTTTCAGATATTTATCAATCGAGAGCACATTAGAGCTCATTACTATTTTAGTATATGGTTGTAGCCATAGCCAGCTAATTAGAAGACTAAACTCAAAATTACCTGTTCATAGCCCAGACCAATGGCAGCCATGGATCCGTAGATGAACTTAGTCTCAAGCGACACGCGGCCGCGACTGTAAGCTGCCAGTATCATCTCTTCAGCAGACAAACAGCCATCCGCGTACGCACATCCGAGCTCTCCTACACTGTGACCTGTTAATATTGATGTTTGATTTATTGATGTGTGCTGTTGATTTATTTATCTTTAATATAGATTTTTTTTTATCTAGCCGTTGCTGTCTCACTTTTGGGCAAAGACCTCCCTCAAATTGTTCTTTCAGACGTTCTTTTTCATTATTTGATAAAAATAACGTCTTCTAATGTAGAAAGACCAAATCCCCTGTTTCTATTTTTTATCTTTGTCTACTGCTGTCATTATTTATTAAGTGGGAAATCATCAGATGATGATGAGTAAGACTTTTACTGACTAAAACACATCTGTATTCCATTAATTACTCTTTGCAGTCCACAGCCACGGTAACTCTTTCGAACAATCCCATAGTTTAAAGGCCTTAAAGGGCAAAGGTCATGTCTATTGCTATCTGAGACCAGTCCTTTCTATAGAGATTCAATTTATCTGCTTTTTCATATCTATTAACTTTTTTTTACCAATAATTCCATCAGGCACAAGTCCAAGTTCTTTAAGAATGTCAGTCAGACCGATCTGTACGGCTGCTATTCCAACAAAAGAGTGCAGAATGTTGTCAAAGGTGCTTTCATCGGTTGACGTAAGTATATCCACAATATTGAGTCCCCTTGGCTGTAACACTTTGTGACATCTGCAATTAATATTTAAAATTAGTTAATTTGTCTCATTTGATTTATGATTTTTCTTTCGGAAATAATTATTTAACTACCGTTCTATAGCAGCAGCGAAGATGGGTATGCGCATGAGTTGCGTGCCCATACCAGCCCACTGTGAGCCCATCCCGCTGTACACGAACCACAGTGGCCGACGAGCGTTGTCGAAGTACTCCGACTTCTCAGATAGACAGACTGTCTTTTGTTCTTCATTAGTTTCTACAAAATATTTAATATGTTAATTAATGTGTATGGTTAGGTGCTATAATATACTAAGTCTTTAGCATTCTACGGCAGGACAAAGACCTCTCTTTCCTCCTTCAATATTTTCTGCGGTTTCTGTCCTTTCTTTATAATATATCTTTTTGTTCCTTTCTACTATTTGTAACGACAATCAACTTATTTTGGCCTAAAATACTTCCAGTATTTTTATTCAAGACAGGTAGTCGTGTGATCTATGTAACTTATTATTGATACACTTGATTTAAATAGGTATTAATTTATAAAAATATTTACTTAGAATGACAAATCCTCGGCCCAAATGTCCTGATATATTCTTCTGGTGTATGTTGTGCAATAACCTCAGCTGTTCTGGGTCTATTGGGTTGGACTTCAATTCGTTAAGACAGTGAGTCACCGCTGCTTCATGTCGAGCTGAAACCGTCACCAGGTGTGCGATGCTGGACTTGTAGCGGTTGGGGTCCTAAAATTCAAACTCATCTTCTATAATATAAAAATGAATCGCTGAATGTGTTGCTAAGTGCAAATCTCGAGAACGGCTGGACCGATTTCGCTAATTCTTTTATTTTTTGTTGTGTTTTTTTTATTGTCAGGAGAAGGTTTTTAGTTAGGGTAGCTTAAGGCAGGGTAGGGTAGAGCGGGAGCGAAGCCGCGGGCAAAATCTAGTTGTTATTATAATTATAGTCATTCTTTAAAGTCATTTAATTTAGACAAACGTAGGTAAACTTATATTTCAAATATTACCATGCTTGGCAATACTCGTAATAAAGAGTAAACCATTTAAAAAATGTGTATTTGCATTGTAAAAATAAATAAAGAGGATTTTGAGCGCATTTTCAATAATATTTTAGAAAAGCGCTCAAAATTAAGAAAACCTGTGATGAACACAACAATAAGTATAAAAAAAAATAGATAAGCGAACTTCTGAACATTCGGGTTCCAGAAATACATGATATTTGTACCTTAGGTTTGTAGTGTCCATTTAAAAGCACATGAGAGTTGATGCCTGTGACAGACATGCCGTTGACAGCGACGTAGGAGCGGCTGAAGGGCTGGTGCTCCGTGACGATGCGCATGCGACCCTCGCGAAGTGCAACCACGTCCTGACGTGGGCTATCACAGTGCAAGTTAGCGGCTAGCTGACCTGTGTGGTATCCAAGTAACACCTGCGAGAGAGATCAATATGTTGCTCTTACTTCTAACATTTTTCACTTAGAGAGTATTTATTACATTTATTTTTAGTGAACTAAATAAATAGTTAAGCAGTATTACTACATAGTATAAAACAAAGTCGCTTCCCGCTGTCTGTTCCTCTGTATACTTAGATCTTTAAAACTACGCAACGGATTTTGATGCGGTTTTTTTTTCATAGATAGAGTGATTCAATAGGGAGGTTTATATGTATAATTGCATTGCATCAGCCTGCTGCTGCTTTCATGCATAATGTATTTAATATCACCACTGCTTCCGTGCCACGCTGGCGTGTCGCTAGTAGTTTATAATATTGTGTACCGTTGACTTATAAGCGCTGGTAGTTATACCTAAAACTTTATGAATTACTGTGATGTTCTTGAGTTTGACATCAAGAACGAAGATTTTTTATCGATCATGAAACAGTTTTTTTGACAAGGCTTACCTTGGTGATAGCAGTGATACCAGACGCAGCTTCATTGTAGCCAATGTTGGACATAACACTGCCCACTAGAAGAGGTTCTTCTCTGTTGTTACAGAACACTTCCTCGATAGCCTGCAACTCCACCTTATCAGCCTCTGGTACAGCTGCCGCAAATATAGTTCACTTATATTTTCAGTTCTTTGTTGTTAATTATTGTGTTTATTAGTTCAAAATCATAAATGTGTGCCTTACTGCATTATATTTCATAGGCGCCAAACCACATTAAGCCATCCTTTTAAGTTTATAATTTGAGAATAATTATATTGGTCTTCGATATTAATTGATTGTTCAACAACTAGAACTGATAACAGATTTCAAAGAATAGTTTTTCGCAATATTATTTAGAGTTTCTTGTCCGTTTTTCTTTTTTAAAAAAAACCTTTGTGAATGTATAACTTTAACTATTAATATGATTGTTAATATTTTTTAATATATGATATTAAAAAAAAAAAACTTGATTGTATTTAAATACTTGATTTGAGTTTGACTAAGATTCTACTCGTGACGAGTTGAATTGTTAGTTGTCGCATAACTGTGCTTCAATGGAGACTGTTTCAGTAGTAAGTATATATATATATACCTATATTTATATATGTTTCTATTTTTATGTACGTTAATTACTTACCACAGCCAAAAGCTTCAACATATTCGACAGCCCGTGCTGGAATTTTTGCATCCTCATAGAAGTTCTTTATGAAGTCAACTGTTTTACCAATGTCTCTATAAAATCCAAACTGAGGGCCGGTTTGTCCTGACAGTATGCCAACATACTCAGTTCTAGCAAGCAATACATCAGCGTAGATTCTGCAAAATGTATAATTAAAATATTAGTCTGTAAAAGTAATATAAAAGTTCTATTGCTTATAAGGACAAGTATAAGAGTAGGTACAGACGTAGAGTCACGGAACATAATATATCTCACTTAAATACTTTAAGTAACCCATAATCATCTGTGCGGAAATGCAAGAGAGACTATTTTCACGATTATTTCATAGATTGAAAAGTTTCTGACATCTAGAAATTTCTTTCTTTCAATACAGTATGTAAAAATTGGCTTGTGCACTCTTATGCATTATTTTCTTTCTCCTATCTCCCTGAACCCAAGTGTTAAAGCTTTCAATTTGCTCAAGCTGCCCAAATAGTTCTATCTCTGAAGACGGTGTTAAAAAAAGTCTCCTTGCTATTTCTACTTCTGCCACAACAATCTGTGCTTCAGAATGATACTCGTAATACCTATTCTCCCACAACTGCTCCCAAATCTCCCTTATACTTGTATTATTAATTTGTTCCTATTTCCAGGATCATTTCCTTCCACTTGGAAACAGAGTCATGTAATAACACTTTTTAAGATAACCAATCCTTCGCGCTTATCACATTAATTTTTAAAATAATTACAACATTCTCAAATTCTTGAACTCATTGTTCATAGTCAAATCACCTATCGTCATTTTTTTTATTTCCTCTTGCCAATCTAGCCTCCACTCTACTCATAGTACTATAACTGCAATTTCGAAAGTCACTGACAATAGCTTCTGGGCTAGGACAACAAATCTCTCACTATCATAGGTCTACTTGAATTCAGATGGACGCTCAACTCTGTAAATTTTGAGATATCACTTGAAGGTCTTGGTTCCATTGACTTCGACAGTAGCCTGGTTTGAAAAATTTCTCAGAGTAGTGTGATTTTCTTCAGGGTAGTGCTCTCCATCCTTTTTTTTTCACTTGTTCTATAAATACTGTTACTAAGGCGGGCATATTGCTTGCAGAACAGATGGCCGTTGGGGAAGAAAGGTTCTGCAGTGGCAACCGCATACCGGAAGACTGTGTTGGAAGGCCTCCTACAAGATGGACCGATGACCTGGCAAGTTGCAGGAATTCGATGAAGAGACGCGAGACGCACAGGACCGTTCATTGTGTCGATAATTGAGGGAAGTTAATATCCAACAGTGGAAGTCTTTCAACTGAAATGATGACGATGACTGCTACTAAGGTCATTACTTACAACTTCCTTCTTTACGCAAACAATTTGCAGCTTTATAGTCACTTCTTACTGACTGAAGTAAACTTAGTGATTGATAAGTGGGCTGTCTCATGGCTTAAAGATAAATCCTTCCGAGTCCAAGGCAAGCAAGGCAAGAAAGGAATCATAGGCAGTTTGCGCTCCGAAAAATTATGCAAAATTATGCTTTGCCATGGATTGACCAGATATTATGAAATCCTTCCTTTTACAATTTTTTAAAATCTGTTTCTCTATACGGCACGTCATGTCTCACCTAGCGACAAGCCTTTCAAATAGTATTCAATCTTGTGCCTGAACTGCGCAAACAATCTCTAGGCATTTTTTTTTTTTGTCTTTTTGAATGTGTGTATAAACATAAATAAATAATATACTTTATAAAGTAAATCAATGTAAAAATACCTTAAAGCATCCTTTGCCTTTTGCAAGAATAAAACATTGATAGCTTCAGATTTAGCACATCCATCAGCATGTTCACCGAATGATTTTGTTTTTCCATCCTGGCAAAGCTTTATAAGCCTGTAAACAGCGTAAATACAATTAAAACCTCTTTTTTATAAAACTGACCTAGTCTACATTTACAAATACCTAGAATCAAATGACGGAAAAAAAAAAGTACAAATAACATTTAAAGGAATTGGGTCAAAATGGCGGTTCCAACGCAGGAAGACTGACCAGACTTGCGCTGATGTGGAAGTATCTGGAGACTAGTCACGGAGAGTAGCGGAATCCGATGCACTGTGTGCTACTGGTCAACTGCAGGTAGTTTGGGGGTCCAAATAATGTGCCAGCCTACATTAAAAGCTGTCCCACTAACTGTTGTAAAATTCCGAGATACACCATCAAGCTCGTTAGAGGGACCTATGGACTTTTCCAGAGATCAGGATCTGGTGGCATTTTGGGGAGTTTTTGCCGGAATTACTAGCCTTATTCCGCCAAGCCCGTTCCACTATCGGACCACAAAGCGTACAGCGATGCGCCAATGGAATATGGTAGACATCCCACCTATACGCACAAAACGTTTTGGGAGCACATTCATAATGCATACAGCTAAAGAGTGGCATCATCTTGCGGAGTCTGTTGCCGATCGCTCCCTCGAGGACACAGCGGTGCTCCGCCCAAGTTCTATCCCGCTAAGAGCGACCGCCCAAGTACACCCGCGCGTTTCTTCCTCAGAAACTTCCCGAATGCTATCGTTAAGAGTGAAAATGAAAATCCATCGTTAAATTTTGTTCGTTTTAATCCCGCGGTGGGTCGGTTCGGTACATGAAACTATCGATTTGTAAAGATAAAATTAAAAAAACAAAGTACTTTTTTTCTAAAACTCGAGTTAATATACGCATGTACGAAATGAATTTCTTTAAGTAAACGAATCAATGACCTTAAAAAAAAAAAGAAAAAAAAACCTTGTAGGTAGTTGTCGGTTGTTTCGTACTAAGTACCTACAGTCCATTGGCCTCGCTCAGCTGACGTTTACTTGAAGAAATTAATTTAGTACATGCGTAAATTAATTCGGGTTTGAAAAAAAAGTGCTTCATTTTTTAATTTTCCCTTTACAAATCGATAGTGTTTCATTTATCGAATCGACCCTCCGCGGGATTAAAACGACTAAAATTTAACGGTGTATACTCCAAAAAATAATTAATTAATCACTTTTGTCTTACCTTCCATAGTGGACAGCAGACTGCGGGTGCAAACACAGGTAGGCACCTCCTACGATGGCGGCCTCACACTCCCCTCGACTTAAAGCAAGGTATGCCTGCTCCAGCGCCGCAGTGGAACTGCAGCATGCCAGGTCAATGGACATGGAGGGACCCTTTGCGTTCAACCAGTAGGAGATGCGATTGGCGAACATGGTTTTGCTACACCTGGTTTAAGAAAAAAGGATGCATTAAATTTATAGCAGTAGCTACATCTCATATTTGTAAGAATCGGTGTGCGTAGTAGAGAGCTTAGGAAGAGTGTAGTGTTGAGGGCGATAATAATTAATTAAGATACATAAAACAATAGATCTCGATGTATGTACCCTTGATGTCTAAAGTAGTATAACAACTTTATAAAGTGGAGTTAAGAACTTTGTACGTCACAAGGATATTGATTAATTTCTTTAAACTTGACTTACCCAGCGATACCAAAACCAGAACGAGAAGCAGATTCATAAAAACAAGCCTTTTCAGCTTCGGAGAAACATGTACCGATGTATACGCCGACCTTCGTACCGGAAAGATCTTCTGGATTCACACCTAGAATTTTTACCTGTGTAAGTGTATTGATAGAATTTTCACGCCAAGGAATGTGTTGAGTAAGTAGGTACGGAATCATTGTAATAATTGAAAAAACTGGGCCAGTGTGAGTTGGACTCGTACACCAAGGATTCCGTACAACACTAACTTATTTATGTAAATAGTTCAATTCCTAAATCGAGTCTCGAAGATTTTTTGGAATCGAAAAGAGTTTTTTTTTTTTTTGTGACGGTTCTACAAATTTACAGTTTTCAGATTTATTTTTATATTTGTGTTATTGAGACCTGGCTTTATATTTTAGGTCAACGGACCAACAAATTTAATTTGCAAGATTTGATCACATACAAACATCGGGACAAGTGAAATTAAGTAAAAGCTTGTAAAAAGATACTGCTTGTATCGTACAAACATATCTTTGTAACATGTTGACATTTTCAAGGGAATCAAAATTCGTAGGGCACTTTACGTTGAACTAGAACCTTGAAATTTGGCATAACGCAAGGTCTTACAGCAAAAGTATAGGAATAAAACTGAAAATTGGGAGTTAAGTCACAAAAAAAATCTTTAGTCGATTCGGAAAAATCTTCGAGGCTCCATTCGGAAATCGAACTGTACATAAGTTAGATTGTACGAAACCCTAAATGTGTGAGTCCAACTCGCACTTGACCAATTTTTTTTATATCAGTATGAGTCACTACATCCAATTCACTCGTAATATAAAAGTAGAAGGGAATCACAATACTAAATAGAAGAATTTGGAATAAAAAAAAAAACTGAGCAATAAGCGCAACTTAGAAATTCAATTTGATCAAGCGCGTTCGATGTGCACATTCTGAATATTGTCTCAAGAACTTTTAAGTTACTAACTACGAAAATTTAAAGAACATAGGTAATGGACCAGCCACAAAAATAAAGCTCTCTGACACCTTAGTCCTACACATAGTGTCTTTTCAACAAACCAGCATCATAAATAGCCTGGTACGCCTGCTCCAGGATCTTGCGAGCCATGGGATCCATACAGTTTGCGAGGCGGTAGTGAACCTTGAAGAACTGCGCGTCGAAGTAGCTGAGTCCCGGCACGGAACCCGAATGCTGAACCACTTCTGGATGGTTGTACTTGAAACGGAGTCCTGCTTTTGATACCGGGTTGATCTGCACAATAAAGACAAAATTTTGACTGTTTTTTTTAATAAAAATGTCTCAGTGTGGTAAAAATTTATGCCCAAAGAATCCATTTTAGATTGCGTCTTTAATTAAGTTGATTTAATCTTTGCGTTAAAGAAAAGGCTATAAATTTTCCATCTTAAGAATCTGTTGTTTTTAGCCGACTTCGAAAAGGAGGAGGTTCTATTTTCGGCTGTATGTAATTTTTTTTTAGTTCATGACTGTGTAGCTGTTTTTCCATTCACAAACGCTCAAAACATCATTAATCAAGAAAAAAACATGTGCGATAAAGTTTAAAGCAAATCACTATCGAATGGCAGTACAAAAAGATAAACAAAAGGGTTTGAACAAATAACGTTGAAAATACTTACTTTGTTGTACAAAACGTCTGACAAATTCTTGACATATTGTGAGTCTGGGTAGAGCCCTGACATGCCAGCGATGACGACCCTCTCGCCATCCAGTGTGCTCGGGATCTCCTCGAGCGTCACATGCTCTTGCGGTGTTGGCGTCATCGTGTGGATCGTTTGTGTCAATTGTATCTAAGATTACTGAGGAGTTATAGTTATAATAAGACAAATAAACAAAAATTAGTTCAGGGCAGGAGGATAATGATATGTATAAAGAATATACCTACCTATCTGGTGGATAGGTAGCCGCTCTATGTAAAATACCGGTTTGCAGTTGCATTTGGTTAGTGGATAATATACCAATCCCAATATAGTTGAGTATAAAGTAATATAAACTAGACAGACGATGATTCGTGGTTAGAAGTTGCTGAAGATTCGGACAGTGTCCAAAGTAACACGTTTTTATTTCAATACTATTTTTTACTAACGATTCGCACGTCGCACGTTACATATTGTTTTGTAGTTAGATAAAAAAAATGAAAATATAATACATAAAAATGAAAATACGTAGAAAAAAAACGTTACCATAGTACAGTACGGCCGACGGATCTTGGCGAGTCTGAAGTTAAGCTCTGCGAACTTTACTGCTCGTGCACTCGTAAAAAAGAAATAGTTTAAAAAAGAAATGCCAATTACAGTCTGTTATTAACAGCTGTAACGACTGCTACTGGCATTTTTAAGCCATTTATTTTTTTACGCTTGTGCATTACAAGCGCTAAAGTTCGCAGAGCCAAACTTTAGACTCGCCAAGATCTGTCGGCCTTGCTGTATATTATGATACAAGTATGTAAGTATTATACATTATGTAGGTGATTACCGTCGAGGTGATATTAAGACCCAAGCCGTGGCGAGGGTCTTAAGAGAGTCAAGAACGGTAATCATTAATTACTCACGGGTACCATACGAAGTTCAATACACTTGTGAAGAAAAATAATTAAACTATTACTACAAAAGTAGTAATATTATAAAATATATACTTTAATTTTTTTATGATATAGTGGTGGTTGCGTAAAAAGTTTTTACGATAATATCTTTCGTAGTGACAATAGAATATAAATGAATCATTTTTTAATGTTTTTATAGTATTTAATTTTATTCCATTAATACAGCCATTGAACTTTAAAAACTCACGCCAAAATCTGCGCGCATCTTAAAATGGCGGCCGTAGATCACGAAGAAAAATAAATTTTTATTTGAATGAAAGATTTATTTTTTAAAGGTTTTTTTTTTAATAATTTTTTACAAGTTAAAGTGGACGAAATAAGTAAGACACTAAATACTATTGAACGCAATAACCTAATGTGATTTTTTTCGCATTCAAAATTGGTTTTGCGCACAAAAAGGATGAACAAAAAGGTTTTAACTTGAGGCAAAAACTTCGGGTAATATTTTTTCAATACACTTACACGAAAACTGCCTCTTATCGCAATACAATTAGGTTCGACATGAAAATTTAAATTGTGTTTTTTAATAGAATAGACATGATTACGTAAACAATAATTTGTTAATACCAACAAATTAAAAATTATCTGTGTTTTACACTCAAAAATATTTTAATTTTTAATATTAGGATGTAATACGGTTTGATACCTTTGCTTCTCCTTCAACCTGCAAAGGTTATGCGCGGGAAAAATGTACACCTAATATTAACTAACTTATTCGTTTGTGGTGGTTGTGAAAAAGAAGTTTTGAAGAGAATCCATTAGTTGCTACGCCACCATATTATGTGATTGAGGTAAAAATACTTGCGATAGCCTGCTGCCCTCAAATCAAAACTAAATAGTAAGGTAACTTTGGAAAAAAAATTCAGTACAAAAAACAAAAATGCTTCGTAATTTTCCGAAGGAAGATAGATTATTGGTGGATTCTTCATCCTATTTTTTCGTAAATGTATTGAAAAACGCCGTTTGATACACGTGGAGATTTGTCACTTGTATCAAAATTTACTATTGAGCACGCTTCTAGCCGACCGCGATTCGAAGGAATTTTTTGATGCCATATTTTTTATTTTATAACATTCTATATTTTAAACTAGTGCTTGACTGCGATCCCACCTGATGGTGAGCAGTGATTCAATAGTTGGTGGTGAGACGTACTAGTTTATTCTGATTATATTTTGGTTAAGAGTTTTAAGTGCATATATAGTTACTGTTGTAATAAGTTAAATGATTTTATTGTTCTTATTTTGTAGCATATACACTAATATTTCAAAAAGGTAAAGTTTGTAATTTTACTCTTAGTTTTTTTTTTTTTTGAGGAGGTATTCTCCAAAAATACTAGTTATCTTCCTATTATATAAAAAACCGAATAGCTGTTCGTTAGTCTCGCTAAAACTCGAGAACTGATTTGGCCAATTTTGGTCTTGAAATATTCGTGATACTCCAGGGAAGGTTTAACGGAAACAAAACGAAATGAAACGAAAATATGGAAAAAAATCAGCTATCACAATATTCAGAGGCGGTACGAATTTTGCCGGGTCAACTAATTTATTAAAATACATTCAAAATGTTTTCTACTAAAAAAAAAATAGGAATCAATATATTGTTAAATTTTACAAATTTGATCAGTATAAATTCAAAATGTTTTCGTACACTACTAAAAAAAAATAGGAATCAATATTGTTAAATTTTACGATCATTAGCTTACAATTTAGTGTCATAAAAAATTAATAACATATTATATGCTAGATTTCCTTTAGCTTTGTCAGGCGATATCTTTCAATGTTTTACTAATTGAGCCCGATAATCATCATCTAGCGTTTTCTGAAATTAAATACGCACAAAATGGTATGGTTAAAACTTTTGGTAAGCCGAAAACTAACGAAAGTACGTAACTAGAAATTAACTGACACACAACCATTTTATATTACGAAGTTTGGGGAGGCTTATGTATTATAATGGCCATCGATATTTCAGTTAAAATGATGATAATGAAACACACCACAGGACCTAATATAACTATAATAACTATAAGCCCATTCTGTACTTAAAACACTAATTACAGTATTTTTTTTCACTTTTCTATGACCTATTTCGTTCGAAAGCTCACCTAATTTAGAAATTTATTGAACGGCACACTTCATACGCACAACTCACTATTATGCACGTATTTTTCACAACTAGGACTATATATAAACATTGCATGTTTATGATAATGTTTAAATGAATATAAATGAGTTTGTGTAAACTCGACTATTTGTTACATAAAACAACAGAATTATAATGTGCTGTTGGTAATTGAAATTCTATTTTCTATGAAATTAGACGTCAAGTATACTTGACAACCTACCAGTATTTTTCATAACAACTCCAATTAACTCAAACATTACTAGGATATTATTTTTTTTCTTTTTTTTTTCTTTTTTTTTTTAACAGAGTTACTGATTTTCATGGGCTGTTGAGAAGACTCAGGGCATCTTTCCTGTCTCGACTGACGCGTTGTGGGAATAAGGTTGTGTCTGGAGTGTTCCAGGGTGTGTACCTGCTGAGACGTTGGCATTTATGAATTTTGAATTATGAATTTTTATTTTTTATTTTTATCTTATCTTAATTTTGTAATTAATTTTGTATGTTACTCAATAATTTTAATTAGAATTTAGTTTATTATAATTGCAATGTATTTATTTATGTAAGGGTAATATTGGTTGTTACTATGGGCTTAATGCCTGAAGTAAACGATTATTATTATGAATTTCCCGTGTCAACCTTCCACCTTCCGACTCCATCATCAGAACAGTTTGATAGTCTGGAGTCTGGAGTTCTGGGAGGTGAGTGTGAGTTTTTGTGTTCATGTCTTTAACTAATGTAATATAAGGGCTACTTATAGAATATATTATGAAGAAAAATTAAATTCAACAACTTTATAAAATACAAATTAAAACTATATATACACTTAAACCTACTCCTAACTAAAAAATGGCGTCATAGAACTCATCCGCATCGCTGTCGACTGGAAGTGTGCCCAGAAGGCTGGCGGCATTGCCACGTTGAATGGCAATGCTTAATCTCTGACCGAGGTAAAAGCCAGCCCTTGGGTCACGCGAAGTGTCAACTAAACGTTTAGAGAGATCTTTAAAAAGCGCATGAGCACTCGGTCCCCACGGCCCAAGAGTTTCAACCCCAAACGGCTCAAAAATATAACTGCCGACAAGGTTGTTATATTTCCGCCGCTTGAGGTTCTCCGCAGCCGCAGCGGCAGCACCAGCACAGCACGAAGAGCTAGGAAGATGGGATGGCGCAAGAGTGTCGACACAGGTAGCGTCCCACACTAAAGGTCTACCGATCTTCCACGGAAATAATGACATACCGTCCGGTCTCTTACCATCGTCGCGTACTAATGTAATTGGCGGATAGCCGTTTTTTTTTAAAGTAAAAATAAATAAATAAATAGTACCTTATAGTCAAAGTGCATCTCATGAAAATTCTAATAAGCCCACATACGGCTAGGATAGATTGATTAATTACGGAGTTCTGGTGCTTACTTCGGGCTCCATCACCAACAGATCACTTTAATGATACCATTTTCTACATAACTATTCAGAATCATTTATTTATTTGTATTGTTATAGTTGCTTAACTATCTTCATTGTAATATTTATGTGAGAGTGAAGTTCCGTTGGCCACTTCAGGTTTTCTCATTAGTTAATTCCACTTCATCAAATTACCTTTTGACTATAAATGCTTAAATTAAAAGACCAAAATCGTTATACAACGTTAAATTTTGATCGTTTTAATCCCGTGGAGGGACGATTCGGTACATGAAACACTATCGATTTGTAAAGATAAAATTAAAAAATAAAGTACATTTTTTCTAAAATTCGAGGTAATATACGCATGTAATTTTTTTTTAAGTAAACGAGTCAATTACCTTGGGGGTAGTTGTTGGTCGTTACGTACTAACTATCTACAGTTCATTGGCATCGCTCAGCTAACGTTTACTTAAAGAAATTAATTGCGATACACTCATAACCAGAGTATAGGCACTCTGGTTATGAGTGTATCGCAATTAATTTCTTTCATGACATGAATTGATAACCTCCTCTTTTTTTGAAGTCGTTTAAAAATACAACTGAATTGAGAACCTCCTCCTTTTTAAACTCTGTTAAAATTACTTAATACAAACGAGCTTAAAAGGTGATCTCCAATAATTATGTATCAAAATGCCTATTGTAATTGAAATTAACATTTTTTTTTAAGTTTCTAAACTGTATTAAGGTCAACAGTGATATATCAGTCTATCAAAGCCTGACCTAAGAAAATAAGACCAAATAAAAAAAATATGAATATGGAAATACTCGGTCGCCACTTCAGAACCTTTCGGCCCCAACGGCCATCTGTTCTGCGTGCAATGTGCCCAGCCCATTGCCACTTAACTTTGGCGATTCTACGTGCTATGTCAGCAACCTTGATTCTCTTGCGGATATCTTCATTCCTGATTCGATCACGCAAAGAAACTCCGGTTCGCTGGAGTCCGATGGATGCGAGACGCACAGGATCAGTCATTGTGGCGACGCTTGGGGGAGGCCTATGTCCAACAGTGGACGTCTTTCGGCTGAAATGATGATGATGATGATGATGATGGTAATACTATCACAGTATGACAAAAAAACATTTTGATACTCGAGTATTTGTTCAAAATCATTCTGTTTAGGACTTTTGTATAATAGTAGTTTACGAACCATATTCCTAATTTAAGGAACACAACGTCTTTAGAAATTCTAAATAAACGACCTATACGCCTTTGATAGCATCACATACTCTGCCATATTCAATTCCCTTACAATACAACGAATAGAACCCAGTAATACACCGTTAAATTTTAGTCGTTTTAAAGAAATTAATGTCGTACGAGCATAAATTAATTCAAGTTTTAAAAAAAAGTACTTTATTTTTTAATTTTACCTTTACAAATCGATAGTGTTTCATGTACCTGATCGACCCTCCACGGGATTAAAACGACTAAAATTTAACGTTACTGTAAAATATATACACCCATAACACAGCTATGCTGGTCCATCTCCACTACCACTAGGAAGTACAAAAAAAAATACTGCTTTTTTTTTAAATTTGCCTTTTTTATAATATTGTATAATGTAGAAGCATTTATTTTTCAAAATTTGTAAATGTGAGTACCATGGGGCAATTTATGGTTTAAGGTTATTATTGGACTTGTTTGACGTAAATGAGCATGGCAGTTGAGAGTTTGTCATACTCACTCAAATGTCTCACTGATGGTGGCGCGTGTGTTGGATCATTCGATTCCCTTCAAATGCTGCTGACTGGTGCTGATATTTGCGTCATGTTCATGAACGGGCGCTGTCAGTTGAGACTGATCATCTCTTAACTGCCAGTGGTTTATTTTTTTACTCTTTTTCTTATTTACATTGTTCTTAGGTTTTTACATAATAGCAGCGACAAGAAACATGTAACCGAGACATTTGTGTGTGTAAAACAAGTTTAAAAACGGTAATTTAAAAAACTAAAAAACCCGACTGCTTTTCTGAGCATTCATGAAAAAGCCCTAAAACAAGAAAATCTGGCAGTCGGGACCCATTCTAGAATTGAGAGCACATACCTATATTACATTGCAGATTACTCTAATCTATTGACTAGACGGCTGACTTTCTAGAATGGGTCCCGACTGCTAGATTTTCTTGTTTTAGGGCTTTTTCATGAATGCTCAGAAAAGCAGTCGGGTTTTTTAGTTTTTTAAATTACCGTTTTTTATTTTTTATTTTTTTAGTTTTATTTTATTACGATATCACTTTCAAAGTAATTACGAATCTAAAGACACCTCTCAAACTAAAATCCATCGAGCCGTTCAGGTCGCAGAGCGTGCCAAACATTTGAATTTGGCGCTAAAAATCCGCCATTTTGTTTTTTTTTTATTTTGATATACCCAGTGTCACTCTCACAGTAAATACGAATCTAACGACATCTCTCAAGCTAAAATTCATCGAGCCGTTCAGGCTGCAGAGCGTGCCAAACAATTATACATACATACATACATACATACATACATACATACATACATACATACTCTCGAAAAACATAACCCTCCTTCTGGCGCAGTCGGGTAAAAAGAGTGTCCATGGAGTTTCTTGTACCTCTATAGAGATCTACGCTTTGGAATGTGCAATTAGCATCATTTTTTTCTGACAGACCGACTTCTTGACTTTTCAAAAGTGCCTGTAAAGGATTTATTTGAAATAAAATGTTTTGAATCTTTGAATCTTTGTCATCAAGTTGGAGAGGTTAGGTCCCATGTTTGAAATTCATCAATGTCAAATAACCCGTTGTTCTCAAAATTGTTCACCGGTACTCAGAAAGAAGTCTTTCAGACATTAACAGTCAAATAGGAAAATTTATGTTTCGCTGATGATATTGTCCTTTTCCCTCCAAGAGCCACAGGACTAGAGCAAATGCTACAGGATCTTAGCGATGCAAGCCTTGAGAATGGACTTAAGATGAATATGACGAAGACCAAAATCATAGCCAACATCTCCAAAAAGAACATACAAGTAGGTAGGGAGGACATACAATACGCTCAAGAATATATCAACTTGCTGCCACAGCGACACGGGGCCGCGGTAGACCATGAAGGAGATGGCGGGAAGACCTGGATCTTCCTTAAGAATTGGGATGTGAAAGTAAGGAACTGTGATCGTTAGAAAGAGTGGAGGGATGCCTTTTCCCAGCAGTGGGACAATACGGGCTAGCTATAATAACCATTACAATACAAAACCGAGTCCAATTTTTTTTAACAGTATATTACATTATACTTCTGTGTAAAGAAAGTACCGGGAATATATCAATAATACACAAAATGTTACTAATTCCTCCAATTTTATTTTTTCCACTTCAAAGTATGCTTTTACAGAAATGATACAACAATGAATAATCCAATCATCGAAACATTTTTAATAAATGTTGGGCCGGAATCGACTCTTCCTCAGCGGCTCTTACTAGATGAAGTTTTTAGAGAAAATTCAAGTCTTTTGTTTTTTGATTATTTCAAATGGTACGTATCGAGTACTGAGACACAGAAAGTTCAGCATCTGTCGCTCTCAAAATTGAAAGAGAATTTTCAGTCACTATTTCCTTCACTTTTGCGATGTTACCTGCAGTTGAAGACTTTTTTCAATTTAATCAGCTCGACAGCTTTTGAACATGTTGTAACTCAGGACCAGTGCTCAGGACGATAGTGAAGATATTTCTTCTTAGAAAATACAGATCATCTTTAAAAGAGTAAAGGTTTTTTATCTAAATTTCTTAACGTTTCCATATCATTTTAATCTTGCAGGGTCCTTGTATATCTCTAGGATTATCTATAAAAGTATCATCATATCGTAAAATATATCTAATAGTCGGTCAACAATGATTAAGATTATAATGTCATATAAACTTAAAAATCCGGGATAGTTTAAAAACATTGTTGTTTTTGTTTGAAAACAACTTCTTTCTCTTCTTGTTTTTGTTTAAAATTACTGATCATACGAGTAGTATATAGCAGCTTTCGCACGTAACTTGTCATTGTTTTACCCATGATAAAGAAATTATCAATTATTGTTCAAAAATAAATTTGTTACAATTTATATATACATATATATGTACTGCAATCACAGACTTTGACGTGCTTTTGACGACTGAATAATGTTGCCAATTTATTTATTTTTTTAAATCCAGGTCGCGTTTTCATTAGACGCACTCTATTCTTTTTGGCCACTATATTGTTTTGGTTTTGAAAAGTAATTTTGGAGGTAGCGGAACAGAGAGTAAAGTCCCACATACCTCCATTGAAAAGGGAGGATCCTCCGACCAGACAGGTGTTATGTCTGGTGGGCTACTGCCCGATAGATGATTTCGGGTTTGTTCTATATGTTCCAATCGCGCCGCGAATCTTACTTGCGCGATGCAGGATTAGTTCTTTTTGTGACGACATGGATGTCGCTACATCACTCCCCTCCGGAGATCGGAGATCGATGGTTCTTGATGCTTCTTGAGGCGTCGTGATGCGTGCCAGGCCAATGGAGGTTGGTTCCAGTGAGTCGGAACCGGATTCCGCATAGTTCTCGGTGAGTCGGAACTGTCTGCGGTGATGCCCCAGTGAGTCGGGGCGGTGCTATCCCAGTGAGTCGGGATATGATGCTGCAGGCTCCAGTGAGTCGGAGTATTGCGGCTGGCTCCAGTGAGTCGGAACCGGATTCCGCATAGTTCTCGGTGAGTCGGAACTGTCTGCGGTGATGCCCCAGTGAGTCGGGGTGGTGCTATCCCAGTGAGTCGGGATACGATGCTGCAGGCTCCAGTGAGTCGGAGTAGTGCGGCTGGCTCCAGTGAGTCGGAGCGGTGCTGTGCGACGTAGGGCTTGACTGCTGTCGTCGACCAGGAGAGGTTCTTCAATACTCTTCATGTGACTGGCCGAAGGTGCAAGTGCTTAGCCAAGGTCGCTGATGAGGCTGAGGGTGATGACCAGGTATGACCAAGTAGGCATGCTGGTGGTCAGGATACCCATATAGCCGTGGGTGCTGGCTGTATGGCTCGCTGCTCGAAAGCTTGAGGAAGTGATGATGACGTCACGAAGTAGTTGCTGCACGAAGGCTGCGCTGACGTTCTTTGTCGAGGGTCACCAGTTTGGGGGTAGCGGGACAGAGAGTAAAGTCCCACATACCTCCGTTGAAAAGGGAGGATCCTCCGACCAGACGGGTGTTGTGTCTGGTGGGCTATTGCCCGATAGATGATTTCGGGTTTGTTCTATATGTTCCAATCGCGCCGCGAATCTTACTTGCGCGATGCAGGATTAGTTCTTTTTGTGACGACATGGATGTCGCTACATAATCACAAATTACACTACACCTAATCCTACCAATTCAAATATTTTTGGACTACTTTTAATGGAAATTGTGGATAAATACAAATATTATTCGTTAAAATCAGTTTTGACTGAAATCCGAAAAAACCGAATTTGAGTCTTAAAAACCGGATTTCAAAAAGTCAATAAAATCCGAATTTTTCAATTATATTCGAATTTCGAAGAGTCCGGATTGCAATCCCTACTCACAACGGTCAGAATCTTAGTTTATAATTTCTTTGTGACTTAGACTCGGATAATATTTACATATCCGTATCTATAAAAAATATTATTTATGCAGGTGGCACTAGTAGGAGTTATTTATGAGTGCTCAAAAAAAAAGTTTACAAGATTGTAGGATTAAATTAATGTTATAATTTCACTACGTGAACTGAATAGTTTCTAATAAATTAACATTAAATACAAAAACTAATCACCATAGTTGATTATGTACTTGTTTGAATTGCAAATCTTGTGGAACACATCCATCACATGTTCAAATCAATGGTTTTAAAGCAGTAGATTGTATAATCCAAAATGGGGTTTATACATATTTAATAATAGATAGATATGTACAATGGGCGGTCCAATAAACTGGTCCGTTCTTAGCGGACGTCTACACCATTTAAGGAACCTACCTGCCAAATTATTTAAGTTTACTAGATGTTACAGTTTCTGAGATTTCGTGAATAATCGGTGAGTGGTATTTCGCTTTTATAAATATAGATTAAATTATTATTATAGATTATTTAGTATACACCGTTAAATTTTGGTCGTTTTAATCCCGCGGAGGGTCGATTCGGTACATGAGACCCTATCGATTTGTAAAGATAAAAATGAAAAATAAAGCACATTTTTTTTAACTTGGAATTAATTTACGCATATACGAAATTCATTTCTTTAAGTAAACGTCAGCTGATCGAGGTCAATGAACTGTAGGTAGTTACTTACTTATAAGACAACTCCCTACAAGGTCGTTTACTTAAAGATATGAGTTTCGTTCATGCGTATATTAATTCGAGTTTTAGAAAAAAAAGTATTTTATTTTTTAATTTTATCTTTATAAATCGATAGTGTTTCATGTACCGAATCGATCCTCCACAGGATTAAAACGACCAAAATTTAACGGTGTATAATCTTAGAGTGGTGAACTTTGTTTGTTTCAAATCTCAAAAAAATTCGAATAATAGTTAAGACTAACTTGTAACTAATACATAAATTTCTCAAATATATAATTTGTTTTAGCAAATTGTCTGAATATATAATTTGTTTTAGTGATTAATTATCTCACAGATAGTGTAAAAAGTAAAGGATCCAAAACGGAGATAAAGCTGAGTTTATCTTGGATGGCTTGAATTACTCTCTTAACTCAGGATTCTATATTAACTCCCTCGTAACTCTCGAGAATTAATTATATCATTCCCTCACTGACGTTCGGGATTAAAACTTAGCTACCTTCGTTTCGTTCGGAATTCAACATGCCACCCGCAACTTGATTTACCGAAGACACTGCTTTATCCCCTAATCACATACATACAATTTAACTGTACCAGTGTCAAATAAATATTTTCTATTCTATACTATTCCATTCTATTTACATGTATTACGGTTTAACGATTAGCTATTGTGCTAATTAATGATTTAATCAACTCTTTCACGCGCGTCACATTTGATGCCAACGATTATGACCTAGACCTTTTTGTTACGTAACTTGTGTGTCGGGCTAGTACGGTAAATCAATAAGGGAAAATGTTTCTCTTTATTGGGAACGTGCAAACTGTATGGCGGGTTTATGAAAACGATCGCAGCGCACGCCGCGGCAGAAATGTGCAACAAAATGTAAGCCATTTTTGTTGCACATTTCTGCCGCAGCGGGAAACTTGTCAAAGTTGTTTTAAAAATGGGTCATTATTGTTGTTGTAAGTATTATAAACTGAAAAAATAACAGTCAATGTATGTTTTTCCAACGACTTTGAAATTAGATCAAAGATTTAAATGGATAGTAACTTCTGTAAAAAGGAAAAGTAAGTAATATTGGACAATATTAATAAAATCAATTTTATTTGTTCTGCATTTTATAGGATATACATTATACACCGTTAGATTTTAGCCGTTTTAATCCCGCGGAGGGTCGATTCGGTACATGAACTAATATCGATTTGTAAAGAAAAAATAAAAAAATAAAGTAATTACTTTTTTTTAAACTCGAATTAATATACGCATATACGAAATTAATTTCTTTAAGGAAACAAGTCAATATATATTCCACATATATATATATATATATATGACCTTGTAGCTGCGTGTAATGTGTAGTAACCGTGTAATGCGGTAGCTGTCGGTCGTTGCGTACTTGCGTACTAACTACCTACAGTTCATTGGCCTCGCTCATCTGACGTTTACTTAAAGAAATTGATTTCGGACATGAGTAAATTGATTCGAATTTAAAAAAAGTCCTTTATTTTTTCAATTTATCTTTACAAATCGATAGAGTTTCAGGTACCGAATCGACCCTCCCCGGGATTAAAACGATCAAAATTTAATGGTGTATAATCATTAGTTATTGTTTTAGTGTTGATGGTATCCAACACCCGACGACAACATTGCAGTTAACATTCATAGGAGGTAAAAACAGACACGCAAGCAGCAAATACATAATTATATGTTCTGGTTATGTAAAGCCTTTTTGGTTCTTCGTTTTGAGCATGTATTACGCTTAAAAAGAAGAAGAAACCACAAAAGCTACAGCAGTAAACACAACAACAGAAGTCTCGGATACCACAGCAAATAAAATAGTAATGGAAGAAGAAAATGAATTACATCAAAATCAATCTCGTCTGGGCAATCAAGGATGTCAAACCAATATGTTTTCTGAAATAAATAGAAACAAACTTTATTTGCAATAATTTTATTTTGATCACTGTGATGCTGAATTTCAAGTACGGGTGTTAAGATCACCGTTGTTTGACAAATAATGTTGGTTCGTATTAAATAACTATTGCCTTTAGTTTTTAGTACTTTGTTATTTCTTACGTGTTCTGCTAAAACCAGTTTATTTACTTTCAGCATAGTTTGGGGCTGGAAACTTATTATTTATCTCTTATCGCATTGGAAACTTATTATGTATATCTCTTATCCACTTATGGCACTACGATTAGGTTCAACATGGCATGTACATTATATATCACCCGCGTGCTTTTTTTGAATTTATCACAATAAAGGCTTTCATTCCTATTTCGTCAAGCAAAGAGTCGGATATTTTTAAAGTTTTAATATTTAATGACTTAAATTGTGTTTTTGAACAGAATATGATAAGTAAATAAACATGATTACTTACGCAATAATTTGTTATTACCAACAAATTAACATTTATTTGTGGTCTAAATTCAAAAATATATTTGAATATCTATTTTTATTAATATTAGGATGTATAATGGTTTGATACCTTTGCTTCTCCTTCAACCTGCAAAGGTTAAATGCGGGAAAAAAACGTCTATTAAATACTATTATCTCACCTATTTATTTGTGTTATTTGTGAAAAAAAATGTTGAATTTAAGATTTGAAGAGAATTCTTTAGATGCTACGCCGCCGCCCCCAGATATAATACTTGCGATAGTCTGCTGCCACTTAAATAAAAAATAAAATCTATGGCAACTTCGGAAAATTTTATTAAGTACAAAATGAACAAAAATGCGTCATAATTTTCTAATTTTCTGAGAAAGTATTTCTTCGTAAGTGTATTGAAAAACGTCATTTGATACACGTGCAAATTTGTCACTGCAGCCCTCGGCTCTATAACACACTCGCCTACGGCTTGTGCGAATTCCGCCTCGGTCGCAATGACAAACTTTCTGCACTTGTATCAAAATGTACTATTATCAAGTATTTTATTTAAGAATAACAACCAGCTTCAGTAGTGTTAAAGCCGCCTGTCTTTACGTGCACTCCTTGATCACGGGTCATAAGTTTCCTGAAAAAAAACTGTACAATAGACACGATTTCCGCGTGCACGTTGCAAGAAATTATGTGGTGTCAGAGGAAAGGAAAATAACTATAAAGGTCTTATACGAATCACGTGCTGTAGCACGTATTGTGTATGGCTGACCCTTCACAGTGAATAAAATTATAATACATTAGCTGTCCCCCGCGGTTTTATCCACGTATTTGGTTACTGCTCCACTCCTGTGGGTTGTAGCGTCATGTAATATATAGCAGTAGCGACCCGCCCGCTATATTTTCGAAGTTCATCATCAGATCAATAATATATTTTTATGGGACCAATTTGGAAGTATAATCTTTCAATCACTACAAAAATTTTCGAAATCGTTTTTTTTTTTATAGTAGGTAAAATAATCCAATGACAAATCCCGTCCTTGGGTGGAGCGGGAAGTAGTGTCAGAATCTTCCTGACTAAAAACCTACGCCGTTCCTTCGTTGCCTATAGTGCCGGGGCTGAGCCTTCCTCTCAGAAAACGGCCCTTGACCCCAGCAGGCTTCGACCCTGCCTGCCTGCAGTTAGCAGGCTGGGCCTCTTCGGTGTGCTGACAGCTCCTTGAGGCGCGCGGGAACAGAACGCGCCGTCGACGACTTGGGCTCGGTCCGATCGGTTACCGGACGTTTCGAAATCGGTTCACAATTGACCGTGAAATCGTGAACATACATAAAAAAAAAATACAGCCGAACATAGAACCTCCTCCGTTTCGAAGTCGGTTAAAAAGTAGCTTTATTTAAAAAAAACAATGGGTTTAATCATTTTGACGTGAATTTAGCCAGATTCGAATCGATTTGTAAACGAATACAATAACTTCAATAACTTACCTTCGCGACTTTGTTGGCATTGTAATTATTCTCTAGGGGTGGGGGGCGTAGAGGAGGGCTGCCCCCTACGCCCCCCCCCCTCCCTAGAGAATAGGAAAAAAAAAGTCTATTTTTTTTATTTAATCTGCCACACTCGATTAATGAAAAGGACCATTTGAACAAGTAAAACGCGCCGTCAAGGGGGACACTTTGGTTTTCGTGGCTTTAACGTTTCACTGGCCGGAACTAAAAAGGTGGGGGCAGGCGATATGGTGTCAACTCAGCACTTGCAGTGCTAGATTTAGCACAATTATGGTAAGAATTTTGGAGGTGACTACAGTGGGTATTTCAGTGGGTATTCCACCAACTTTAGCATTGAAATGTTGAAGTTTTCACTTAATTTACAGCTTCAAATGCTCTTGACTGTAACTACAATTCATACTTTTGCCATGGTGACCTGAAATACAGGCCTTGAGCCTAGTTCAGGCACTAGTCTCCCACAATATAATGCCCATCCTATAATAATTATGTTACCTTAGAATTAAGGCCAGCAATTAAGAGTTATAATGTGGACAAAATTCTCAATACTTCTACCCCTCTTGATCATCGGCTGGCGAGGTCCTTGGTAATTACCTACTCGTTTTAATGACAATATCTTATAGAAGTCATGTATATGTAATAGGAAGGCATGTATGTTATTTCTGCTTGTGAGACATAAGAGGATCCTATTTGGTTATATATACTTGCAAAATAGAAAAAAAAAATGAAAGTACAGACATGTTTATTGGAAGAATACGTGAGGTAAATGGAATATGTTCGAATCGGGTATGTTCATAAAACTATTAGATGTCATTATATTTCTGTTTAATATTGATGAGCCGCGACTTGTAAGAAAATGTGATGCTATTCACATTGTGTAGGCGCTTGCAGCTGCGCCATGCAGCCCCCGTTGAAAGGTTTCTTTTTCATCTTAGGCTCTTCTTCTGGAATGGGAAGGGGGCACAAGCGAACCAAAGCTCGTCGAAGGCTTTCAAATGAATCATAGCCATAGTAAGCACATAGACATCAGACATCATTATGTAACACAAATTGTGAACATTAAAATTAATAAATTAGAATATTTGTCTACTGAGCGTATGCCTGCAGATGTCTTGACTAAGTGTTTAGATAAAGATAAGCATTTTAATTGTGTTTCTCATCTTGGCTTAAGAATTGTTTAGTTAAAGGGCAGGTGTTAGAATTATATAGGTAAACCAAACAATTTATATAGGCCTATTTAGTACATAGATACGTTTAAGTTGGCGCTACTTTCTATGCGACCATTTTACTCATAGTCGTATTATATGTTACTCCTTTTTTTTATTTTGTTTGTCAAACCTTGAATTTTATTTATTAAAACTTCATACAACAGAAAAGTAAAAAGGCGGACTAAATGCCTTAGGCATTTAGTCCGCCTTTCTCTACCAGTCAACCAAGGGTGGTGAAGAGAAAACATGCCAGGTGCATAAAAAAAAAAAGATTAATGAAAACAAGAGTTCAAAAAAAAATATTTCTTTTATTATTTAGAATGTATTAATTTAAATTCAATCCTGAGTTATTTTTGCCGTATCCTATGAAACATAACAATTTAATGTTAACATCATTATTTTGACTTACAGATTTGAAGTACACACAAGCACCGTAGGCGCATTGCGAGGCATCACTGAATTAATGTATTTTAATGATCTCTATTTATTTATTAAAACTTCATGCAATACAGAGGTACACAGGTGGTGGTGGGTGGGCAGTCATTCAAAATTGAATTAATATGGTCATAGAAATAATTTAAACTCGTTTGCAAGTCTACCCCTTATCTCGGATCCTAATCTATAGCCGCCGTTGATGAATACAATATAGAAAAATCGGTTTTATTGAAATTCCAACCTTTAGGTCCAGGTGTACCTGCAGTGGGTGCCGATGAACCGGCGCAGGCGCTGGCGCACTTTCATACTCACCGTCACTTCAAGCGGTGGGTGATAGGCCTCGACCGGCACGAGCGGCGCCTCCGCCGCGCTCACGCTCATACTCCCATTCTTCTCGAATGAACTTAACACCTGATCCTACTGACGACCATTACAATAACCTACTTCATTACTCTGAGTGAATTCATAATGAGTTTGAAAAATTTTTAAATAATTGCGAACGTTTATAGGACAAGAATGCAAGTTGAAGTCCAAACAAAGCCAAAACAGAGTACTTGTTCTGCAATTTCGGTGGTCCCTCTAATCCAGTGCATTTAGCTCTCGCCGGAACGCCCATACTAATCTGCTCCGCCTTCCGGTATCTCTGGTCGCTCGTCCAAGGAGATGGTGAGGTAGACCGAGACGTAACACATCGGATCAACGCAGGATGGATGAAATGGCGACGTCACAGGAACAACTAGTGACCCACGGATGCCCCTCAAGTTGAAGGGTAAAATTTACAAGTCCGTGTTAAGACCTGAACACTGTATGGATCAGAATGTTGGGCTGTGAAAAGATGTATGAAAAAAGATTGCATGTAGCGGAGATGAGAATATTGAGATGGATGTGTGGTGTGACGAGAATGGATAAAGTGAGAAATGAGTATATTAGAATTTGGTTTGGTTAAGTGGGATATAAACAACACACAAAAACAATTATGAAGACGAGATAAGATGATACAAAGCCGCTGAAGTTTAGTACGATAAAAAAGAAACTAAAAATAAAAACAACAAAATGTAGGTTCGTTCAGTTCGTTGTCATTTTAACGAACCTGAAAAATCACAAAAAACCATCCCAAACTATTTGGGATCAAAAATATTGCATAATGTTGTGCCACAGTTGACACTATTTTTATCTATTAGCAACATATCTGACGCAACTTGACAATAGATTACACGGGATACAAGATATGAGGAAGTGTCCAACACGTAGAGTGTATGTTTACGCAGACAGCAGACCGGAGGTCGCAGGGCCAGGGGGAAGTGCGTCGCGATCGTTTGGCAACTCGAGTGGCGCAAGCGCTCCGTCGTCGTTGGCGACGGACGCTAATGTCGATGTTCTTACGGACCTTCCACTTGGTCACACCACGCCTCTATATACAGGCTGTTGCTCGTCAAGAGGCAAACTTTTTGGAATCGTATAAAAAACTTAGACTTCAGTTTAAATATCGGAACATTGTGACTGAATGTTCATGCGTTATAGGTAGTCGCTTGATCTTTCAGTCACAGATCAATTTGATGCAAATACCAAAATACTTTTGCCAATAACCAAAATTGTGAGAGTCAGATAACACTTTAAAACATGATACACAAACTGACAAAAGCTCCAAAACAGACTTGTACTACAAGCTACACAGTAATACAAGTGGAGTGCCTCAAGTAAAATGCTAGGCCCCTTTTTGTTGCAGATGCAAGAAGACCTACCAGCAGCAAGATTTTTCAGTTATACTTAATAATAATAATACAAAATAACCCCATCGCCGTATCTCTACGTTGATGTCGTGGTGGGGCTTGCGCGCTCCAATAAACCCTAGGTCTGTATCGGTAGTAGTTTATTTTGCCTTAACATGCTCAGGGTGGGGGCCAGACTAAAAAAGATACAATCCACAGGGTAGTTTTGTGGCAAACTGTTGGGCAATAGCGACCCACGGACTCGATGTCCCGGGAGAATTCTTGTTCTTCATCTCCGGCTTGCCTTTTTTGGCCGGCCATAGCGAACACTGACGATGAACGGTATACGAATATATACAATAAAAATGTTAATCAAAACGTTGCCTCGCACTAGAAATGACTCCTAAATCATGGGTACGTTCAGAAACATGTAAACTCATACACAAGACACCCAGACCCGGACCGTGTCTGTAAGCTAAACTAATATTTTGTTTCGTGCAGGATTCAAACCCGCGAAACGCAGCGGCGTGACAGCCAATCGCTCAAACACCCTTACCATATAAAACTGTTGATTATATATAGCGGTGTATTTAAGACACACCCTGTGTCTACGTGACAGGAACCCAGTTTTGTTATAAGTTATTCCTTGCGGCGAGTAACGACCAATAAGCGAATGTTTACTGATTCGACCACATCTAGTCAACAAGGTACTGTGACACTCATTTTTTTAAATCCATCTCACAAGTTAGTATTGTTATGAACTAACGCACGCTTCATTACATATCGGCCCTAATAGGAAATCTATCGTTTGTGATAATTTGCGTTTTTTTCCAAGAATAGGTTTTCAATATTAATTTGATTTATTAGGTATAAACAAATTAATGACCTATATATAATATGATAAATGATATTTTATTTTGCAAATGACTAATCATATTCTTTAAAAAATATATATGATTAGTCATTCATATAACTACTTATCTATTAGAATAGCTAGGCAACCTATTCGCAATGTATAAATAAATGCATTATCTAGCATATAACATTCATCCTAATCAAATAACTTATGAGGGAAGGTACTTCTTCTATCGGATCTTAGATCAATTATTATCATAAATGCCTTTTAATTACCTACAAAAGGAAGGATACCTTTTTGCAATAATCGCAACCTATCACCTACGAAACGATGTTCTTTCTGAAAATGTTTTGAAAGAAAATTATGCGTGCTGTTTAAGACTCAGTACCTGGACAGTAACCATCGAATCGATCTTTTACACCTCGATTTTTTGTGAATCGATTCATCAGGTTGCGATTCGAATCGATTTAGAAATCGATCTCTTTCGTAAAGAATCGCCATCCCTACTGGAAGCGGACTCCTCTAACATACGGATACGACATATTTTTTTTAGAAAGATATTACAAAATACATTTTGATTTTGAAAGAAAAAACCTCTTCTTGCAAAAACGGAAACTGTCGCGCGATGATTTTCCTAAAAAGGGTTTTTTTTATGGTACGTACAATCATCCAAATTTTTTTTTTATGGTTGGTAAAATCATCCAATGACAAATCCCGACCTTGGGCGTAGCGGGAAGTAGTGTCAGACTCTTACTGACTAAAAACCTACCCCGTTCCTTCGTAGCCTATAGTGCCGGGGCTGAACCTTCCTCTCAGTAAACGGCCCTTGACCCCAGCAGGCTTCGACCCTGCCTGCCTGCAGTTAGCAGGCTGGGCTTCTTCAGTGTGCTGACAGCTCCTTGAGGCACGCGAGAACAGAACACGCCGTCGACGACTTGGGCTCGGTCCGGTCGGTTACCGGATGATCGGACAGCGTGCTACCCATTGCACGCCGTCCGCAAGCCCGCGCCTAAGGTGGCCGGAAATCGGGATCGGAATCCCGGCGGCGGCTGGGGCGAGCGCCCCGTTGCCTCTGCCTGATGCGGTCGGCCTCCTACTTTGCTAGCATTACTGCTTCGCAGAAGGAGGCGACCGCCTGCCATCCCTCCTCACTCCGGACCATGGCCTAAACCAAGGCCCGGCGAGAGAGATCGCTACTGCCGATTACCCCCACGAGGAGGTATAATCATCCAATGACAAATTCCGCCCTTGGGTGGGGCGGGAAATAGTGTCAGACTCTTACTGACTAAAAACCTACCCTGTTCCATTCATTGCCTTCATCCCAGGGCCCTGGGTGACATTTTCACATAACCTTTGGCCCCATTAGGCTTGGGCCCTGCTGGGCCCCTACAGTTTGCTGACAACTCCTTGAGGCGCGCGGGAACAGTGCGCGCCGTAAATGACTTGAGCTCGGACCGGTCTGTTACCGGACGGACGGACAGCGAGCTACCCATTGCCCACCGCCCGCGAGCCCGCGCCTACAGTTGCCTGATGCGGTCGGAGGATATACCTAATTAAGGCACAGTAATTACTAACCAGTTAGTGTCCCTTGCTCTAGTGATTTCTGAGGCCCCACCACGACTTCTTAACGTGATCCATTTTATGATTTGTGAAAGGGATGAAGCTACACATACACATAGTGTATATGTATACTCGTACCTCCATCCCTTTTTCTCACTCACACGCCTGACTTTTTAACACGTCATGGACATAAGACCTCTATTCTACTGATTCTACTTGATGACTGACTGGTCGACCTTCCCCAAGATTAACAGATCACAGAACCTTCCGCAAACCACGATTGCATTGTGATATGCAAGTTGTACCGTAAACCCATTTAGACCACTTCATTAGTAAATACAACAATGCATTAATTTCATAAATGATAGCTCCATTATTTATGAATTATAACTAGTTTTGCAACATTCTTGTTCGTCAATAAAAAGGTCTATTTAATTGGCAGTGAAATTATTTAGATGGTTACGTGCTTCAAGTTATTACAGTGCTCGCGTCTTCGTGTGTTGCTGATGACAATGGCGCGCGGTCGAAGTCTCGCAATAGTTCTGGCTCTATGTCTGATGGCTAATGCGTTCTGCTTACCGGCCAGTGGGTTCCGTCGGAGAAGAGGCTTTGCTTACCATGTTGATTCTAAAGAATTATCGTCGAATATTACTTCTAAAGAATCGTCGACTGCTGCAAAAGAATCGGTAAGTCAAAACTTTGTATTAAGGCCGCGTTCCCACCATATCGTAACGGTTAATTTATCGTTGGACGACTATCGTTTCTAGCTGTTCCCATTATAATAACGGTTTGTCGTGGCCACAACAAATAAAACAATGACACATGCTTTACGTCACGGGTTAGTCTTTACAAATATTTACTGTTTTACAACTGTCGTGCTCGCTCTTCCCACTATCATGTCACCACAAATAATGTCATATACGACAGTTATTCGTGCCGTGCAATATGAACACCTCCATTTAAATATATACGACACCTAAAGCGACACGATTATCTTTCGTCACGACAAACTGGAAACGTGGGCTGGTTATAATAGAAAAACCAAAAGTTTAATTGATCTACTACGTGTGTAATTGTGCTTGTAATAAATTCTTGTTTAGAACTGGTAGTAAAGGTAGCCTAACTACTTTAAACTGGTTGCAATAACTTATTTTGATACCAGTTGCTATTTATGGTGTTTGTGCCCTATCCCTTCTAATCGCGGAATGACAGACATGCTTGGAGAATGCTTGGAGATTGTAGTTACAAGTTTACGAACTTATTAATATTCTTTTTATCTTTTTTATCTATAATTTTAGTTTTATCATCCTGGAGGATCGCACTCCTGTTTAAAAGATTCTCCGAATTTAAGATATAGCTAACTGTAATATAGATTTCCTGAGCATCAAAAAAATTTACTCAATTATATTCTATCCTCCAATAACATTACCAAAATTTCTATTGTAGAAAGAAAACAGCGAGAACCAGTCATCTAGCGATGATTCGAAGCCAAGCTCCACAACCACCGTCTCTATAGACGCAGACAAGAGTGACGATGATGACGATGATGATGATGATGACGACTTCGGCAATGGTACCCCGCCCGGAGGTGGTGGCAGCAATATCTTCAGTCTGTTGAACTTGGCTACTTCACTGTTCTCTTCGTCAGGTTCTGGAGGCTCTAACGTAAGTCTCTTAGTTGATTTTAACTGAACTAAGCTACCTGAACTGACTAAACTTTTACTGAAGTGGGTATTATATACAATCTTATTTTTAGAATATGCGAAACCCGAAACACGGGCCTAGTATTTTTATGTAAAGGATCTATAAACAAAATGTCATAACTGTATCATGGAAAATCGCAAAGTTATAAGCTTATTATGTTACCTGTGGTGCTATTCTCTAAGAAAATGCAGCGCTGCCTCAAAGACGAACACCCAAATAGGATACATTGGATTGTCAACCTAATGCACCTATACATTGGATAGTTAATTCCATGTCTTCTATTTGGATGTTCGTCGTTGCGGCAGCGCTGCGTTTTCTTAGAGAATAGCACCACTGGTTGTTCACACAAACATATAGGCACCGGGCCATCCGGGCGACTGAGGGGTTGCTTTGCTACCGCGCCCAGCTGTGCACAGGCACCTAATGCCCGCTATGACCTGCCGTAACCTGTGTTATACTTAGTGTCGGTGGTGTTCAACTTGTGACCTTTTTAAAATGTTTTTGGGGAAAAATATTACATGTTGTAAAAATTATTAGAATCGATTCAGTTACTGATTCTGAACAAACTATATTCCGGTTTCGCATTTACTAAAAATAATGTTGTTTAAAGTTTCGAAGAACCTTTTTCATATATTTTCACCTCCACTGCACTACTAGACATTACTTCTAGGTAAGCGCCACTCTGGTGGTTAATTTATTATTATTATAGTTAAAAAAAACTTTTACCAACAACTCTCTATTATCGGCTTTAGTGTTGTTTTTTAAATTGTTTTTAAAGTGATAGTTAAAGTGTGGGTTGCTCTGGAATTTGATCATTGTCATTTATGACATAAAGTTTATTGTTCAATACACATAATACGAGTATATGCTCTTTTATCGTATACTTTTTGCGGACGAAACGCTTGTGGTGTTGTTGTTGTTTTGCATTCCAGATTGCACTTTAACGCACTGCGTAGTTAACCGGTAAAGTTCATACCAATGCAGTCAAGGCTTCTTACTTTTCTTTTTGGTGTTGTATTTAAAACAAGTTTAACAAATAATGGTTGCACATACATTATGTTTTATCATGCACACCCACGGATTTTATTGCACTGAAGCACTTTGCACGAAAGGTAAGTTTGATTTTAATTTCACAAATTCTTTGGTCCTTATTTCTATTAATACTTGAGATAAGGTGAATTGTGAAAACAAGGAAGAATTCGTAGTAAACAACTCCATTCAACTTACAGGTGAAAAACAACAACATTATCTTAAAGAAATTAATACAAGACCTGATACGCGCCAACCATCACCAAATAAAAGTGATACAGAAACGTCAGGACATTGGAGACAACGAAATAGACATCGACTACTCAGTAGATTTAAAACCTCCTCCATTTCAAAAACTAGAACTTGATGAGGAAAGTGATAGTGATAGTAATGACAGCGACTCTGAAAATTCTGACGAAGATAATGGAGCTGAAGAGAGTATGGAGAAGGAGAGTAATGAAAATGGAGGTTCTAAACAAGACTCTGCCTCGAATGAAGATGACGATGATAATGATTCCAATGATTCAGACTACGATGATGTACCAGGCGGTGACGGTCAGGGAGGTGGAATATTAGGCCTGCTCGCCGGATTGAGTGGCGTAAGTTGGGAACAAAAGTAAGTGTCCTAGCCACCGAATGAGATACTTATTAACATATTATTAACAGGACGGCGAATCGGATTTGGGGACTTTGTTGGCGACGGTTGGTGGTATAGTCGCAAGCTTGAGTGTAAGTAGCAAGACTGTTTTAAAGAATTGATTAATAAGTATATATAATAATTATGAAGAATCCACTAACAAATGAGTTTTCAGGGAGACGGCGTTGATATAAATGCCATAATAGCAACTGCATTAGGACTTTTTGTTGGTTTACTGGTAAGTGAAAAGATCTTTCAAATTACCTGCATTATTTACTCCAATGATAAGAACTTATATTGATTGTTGTATCTTCTTTAAGTCTGAGGGAAATCAGAATCCTGGAGAGATCATCGGAAGTTACTTGCTGACATCTCTTGATACTATCACTGGAGGTGGAGCGGTAAGCAATAATTGTTTCATACATTTACATATCAATAAAAGTAGTACTTAATTTCCAATCAGTTTGGTCATAAATATTTTTATTTTCCAGCAAAATAACGGTGCATTCTTTGGAAAGTTCATATCCACGTTAGTGAAAGGAACAAGTGCGGTGAGACTTTCTATTTGTAGTTTTCGAATCTAACTTACGAATACTAACTATTATATAGTGGAGTGAATATTTTGTGGAGTTGCCTTAAAATGTTATTTGTCGCAGGGTGGTGATCCGGATGCATCAGAATCCGATGAGGAGAATGGAGGAATGAAGATGGCGGACTCAGCAGGGTTCTTTGCAAGTCTGCTTATGGGTCTACTCGGAGATATGTCCAAAACCAGTTCTGGTGGCAGTTGGAAACGTTAAAGAAAATCTTTTTGTTTTTAACTTTAGTAGTACTTTAGAATTAACTTGTGTGATAGTCAAATGTACCTGTATCGTAGAGTATTAAATACATAACCTTGAAGGTGATTTCAAAACTTCGTAAAATTTATACAATCAAATTTGTCGTTACTCCTTTACTTATTGTTCTAGGTACGATTTTAAGAGTACACCTTTAAAATAACTTTAAAAGTGACATAAGTTTTTACTGCCTATATCTCTCTAGGACACCAATGGTGGCGCAACTTGTCGAGTTGACAACAAAAATGTATAAAGTGTAAAGTGTCCGGTTGGTTGCGCAAAACTGCATATTAAATTTGACCGGTAGCGCAAGTGGTTGCAACATTACTGGTGTCCTGGTGAGACATAGGCCTTTATATTAAAATATTTATACTGTTATCGTTATACAAGTTATACTATATAATATACACCAATGCTCTTCCTGTGGCCGTTTTAGTAAAATGTTAAAATAAACGTGAAAACACTTTCGAAACTTTATTTTTTTGATTCTATTTCAGGTAACTTACAGTAAGTATTACCTACATATTTGCGTGCTGAGTACCTAGCGTTATCATATTATATACCTATTGTGTTAATTTTAGAAGATGAGGTTACCAAATCTTTGATACTAATGATGATAATAATGATATATCAAATTCGTCAATTCTTTGTTACCTACTGCTTATATCGTCATATTATCTACATATAAAATTTCATGTTAAAAATTTATTTTGTCTTCGACACAATACTAAGGAGATAATATTTTATGTGCAGGCGCAGTCCTCATCACAGTCATCGTCGTCTCCGCTGTGGACCCTGAAGATGGACGTTCTCCGCGCCCTGTTGCAGTTCGGTACCAGCATGATGGGTGTCGCGTCTTCAACCTTCTCGAATGCATCCTTCTAGTCACTTCTTGTCTATAATTATAGTGTATTCTAGTGTTGTGCCATTTGTAGTAAATAATTATGTTGTAATTATAACCTTCTTTCGGTTACTGGTGTTATTGTTAGCTCGTTTATCTGAAAAAATGAAATGTGTTAATGAATTAAACCCAAGGAGGTCGTGCAAAACTAGAAAAAAACCAATATTGGCTTTGGAATCGGATTGATGTAAATAAGAATGCCTGCCTACCGGTCCCGAATTAGATTACTGATATTGTTGGCTTGGTTTATTAATGGCAGCAGAAATACAAGTACAATATTATTCCTGGACAAACTATCAAAAAGAGTTGCACTTATCAGATTTGCCAGCTTCAAGACTTATAAATTAGGGGCAGAACTGGGCCAAAAGTTCTTCAATCTCCATTGAAAAAGGAGAATCCTTCAACCATACGACGTTTACTCACTATTTGTTGTCAAAAAAGGCTGTTGTACGAAAATGTAATGCCTTGATCACACGTACTGAGTAAAAGAGCGCGACCGTAAAATGTTGGCCTGCCGAGACAGTGATGTAAGCTTGATGTAGAGGTAGGCGCTAGGCCGAGCACTCGGCTCTATGTTTATACGTACCACGTGGACACTCGGTAGGTACAGTGACTCGTTTCTGTCTCGCCAGTTTGCTGGATACGTGTGATCAAGGCATTAGTCATGCGGATAATTTTGATTGCGCAGTAATTTGTGTGACGAAGTTCAAATACTGCGATGTAAGTAGATGGCGCCACACTCACATTGACAGTGGGAGGTGTGGAGAGCACGTAGAGCACGGCATCGGCGACCTCTTTGGGGCGCAGCGCTGGTATGCCGTCCTCCGCCGGAACAGCCATGCCTGTGCGTACCAACCCCGGGGACACACTCTATAAGGAGAGAAGAAGAAAGAAAAAAAGACACGTTCGATACATCATCATCATCATTTCAGCCGAAGGACGTCCACTGTTGGACATAGGCCTCCCCCAAGTGCCGTCACAACGAACGGTCCTTTGCGTCTCACATCCGCCGCATTCGCGCGACTCACACTAAGTCATCTGTTCACCTTGTGGGAGGCCTTCCAACACGTACGTTTTCCGGTGCGCGGCCGCCACTCTAGAACCTTTCAGCCCCATCGACCATCCGTTCTAGGAGCAATATGCCCTGCCCACTGCCACTTTAGTTTTGCGATTCTTCGGGCTATGTCGGCAACCTTGGTTCTCTTGCGGATATCCTCATTCATGATGCGATCACGCAAGGAAACTCCGAGCATAGCCCTTTCCATTGCCCTTTGGGTGACTGTAAGCTTTCTGATGAGGCCCATTGTGAGCGACCATGTTTCAGTACCATATGTCATCACTGACGTTTGACACACAATGTAGAAATTCAAATAAAAAACAGGAAAAAGATACAGTGTGTGTCTCATGGTTGCAGTTGCGCTAATTAGGCCCAGTTCAACAGCTCTGGGAGATCTGAATTTCATATGTAAATGGTACAAATACCTGATCTTGCCTTGCAAGTTCCATCACAACGAACAGAACCCGTCATAGGGCTAGTTCTGCCGTTGAAAAAAGATGCTACTCAATTTCGCAGAGTATATTTATACCAAAATGACTGATTAGGTATCCGACTTAAGTAAAATGATTAAAAACAAAGTTTATAAATGGTCGTTTTTGTTCTAAAATTACCCTCTTACCTTCTAAATGTTCTATTTAGTTCTAGTAGTGCAATGGGCGCTGACAGGCGTCCGGATAAAACCGGACAGAGTTAAAGCTTGTTAGTTACTTGTCCGGTCAAATTAGAAGAAGTCCGACTTTTGTTAGACCTTTTTTTTACATTGGTCATGTGTCGGTTCCCAGTCCACCCGCCTCACCTTGTAATTTGTGTCGCTAGTGTGCAATTTTATTGTTAATTTGTTATGATAAACGATAAACAAAAACCTTGTACTGATTGTTTAAAAAAATTGCCTTCATATCTAAGACTAAAATTAAGGGAGGCCACATCGTTTTTACCCAAATGTCCGGCATACCTGGTTGGTCTGTCGATTTTTTGGTTTTAAAACCTGGCAACCCGAACTGCAGTACTTAAATTCCGCATAGTCTGTCCCACCCAGCCAACTTTTTACTATCGTCAGTTCAAGTTGCTGATTCATTGTCATGTCTGCAGATTTACCTATGTACCTGAAAATCTCAATTACTCCAATGAATGGTAGTCTTATCACACTATCAACATCATCATCGTTTCAGTCATAAGACGTTTACTTACAGAGGACATAGGCCACGCCTCGTGGGCCTTCGCCCATGGCTTAGCACTCAAAGGGGACCCTCGCTTCTTTAAGAACGAGGGTTGTTTTTACAATAGATAGGCTCTCTTCTGACCACTTTCACTTGATGGTAAGCGATGGTGTAATCGAAAGATAGCTGGATTGTGACAGTGGCTGTCTCGTTTTCGAATTTATGGAAGAAACAGGCCACGTCTAAACTAGTTCATGCTACGCCTCTCATAGGGGAACTTACGGTAACTTTAATCTTGTTGTTATGATCAGCTAGCTCGTTGAGCAGCCCAGCCGAGAAGCCGGTGATGGCGTACTTCGTGCTCGTGTACACGTTGAACTTGGACGACATGGGCACGTAGTGGCCCGCGATGCTGTGGACACGCGAACATTATGCAATACTGGTAATTAAATACTAGTAGGTATACAATCACGACATGTCATGACATTAATGGTAATTGTAAGCAATCAAGGTCAATGACGTGTTTGACCTAAAATTACTTTGATTAGCTTAATATAATTCGTAAAAATACAACCGACTTCAAAAACCACCAAAAAATGCAAAATAACTTTCAATTTCGGAAGTCGGTGTTTCTATAATAGTTTGGTCTCTTCGCTATTTAACACCGACTTCCGAAATTGAAAGTTATTTTGCATTTTTTGGTGGTTTTTGAAGTCGGTTGTATTTTTTTTTATGTAAAAAGTTTTTTATTTCACACTTTTTAGTAGTAGTACCCCTCAGCCAAACTTAAATAGATCCGTTCGGCGTCTTTATGTCGACACCGCCACCGGCCTTCGCTGAAAATCAGCGCTGTGAGCTCATCGCTCTAAGCATGAGGCCACAGCTTTATGCTGAGCGTTCGGCCGTTTTGCGTGAATGTGACGCATATCTTCCTTATATATAGTATTTGTGTTTGTCAAGTAGTTTTAAGTTTTGCGTCATTTCACGCGAATAAACTGTTTTTCTTTCTTTCTTTCTTTCTTCAGGTACCTTCCGCCATTCGGTTCCATCATAAAATCATCATGACAATTCTAATAATACCAAACACGGCTAAGATACACTGATTTATTGCAAAGTTCCGGCTCTTACCTACCTTCCGTCTTCATCATCAGGTCAGTTCTATGTACCCCTCCCCTTTTTCCTTTAGTCAGCCACCAACTACATGTATAAACAAAGCAATTTTACTTGTTACGACAGTTCTGCTAAGGTTTTTTGAAGAATTCCGTTCTATGTCTTCGTAGTTCATCATCAGATCAAAACAATATTTTTATAAGACCAACTCGAGAGTATAATCTTTCAATCAAAACAAAAATTTTCAGAATCAGTCCACAATTGACCGAGATATCGGCGAACAAACATATACAAACGACAATTCTGCTATGATTTTTTGAAGAGTTTCGTCCTATATCTTCGAAGTTTATCATCAGATCAAAAAGATATTTTTATGGGACCAATTCGGAAGTATAATCTTTCAATCAAAACAAAAATTTTCGAAATCGGTCCACAATTGACCGAGATATCGGTGAACATACATAATAAAATAAAAAAAAATACATACAGCCGAACATAGAACCTCCTCCTTTTTTCGAAGTCGGTTAAAAAGTAGTTAAACGTGACGATTTTCGTTTGACTACGAGTCACCGTGATTCTGGACGACTGCTGACTGCTGTACTTACAATACTTTTTTTGGGATGCAGGAAATCATTCAACGAATTCTCCCGCTCAGGATGTATCAGACTTTTACTGAATAAACCCACACCTGTTTCCTCCAGTTATCCTTTGTGTTCTCAGGGTTTCCTTTTCAGAAGTTCCCCTAGCGGGCATCGGCCCAGCTGGGTCCCTACGGTTTTCTGACATTTCTTTGAGGTGCGCATGGAACACTACACACCGTCTAAGACTCGGGCTCGGTCCTGTACCTTCTTATCGTAATGTTGTGGTTGCATAAAGGAACCAGTTTACTTTACCTGTTTATGTTGACAATATGGCCGTCGAAGTCATTGCTCCTCATGGAGGCTACGGCATGCCTCGCGCAGAGAATGGGGCCTTTCAAGTTGATGTCGATGACTGATAGCAGGTCCTTCTCGCTCAGCATGTCGTTGCCAACGTCTGAAACATTGATGCAAAAGATATTCAAAATGGAAACAATTATAGTGCCTGTTGGGTTGGACGAAGAGCGCTAAAATATGTATCAATTTTGCATTTCTCATTTGTATAAATCTCAACCTTACAAGAACTGAATATCAAAATTAGACTGTCGACTACCTGTATGCGAAGAGTACTGGAGTTATTTGACCACATAGCCGGGAAAAATAGTCACAACCTTGAACATCTCATTGTAACTGCATGGCACCGTTAATGGCATACTACCAAGAGGCCGCAGCCCGAAAAGGTGGCCAGATCAGGTTCGCTCCACACTGGACACTCAATTGCACGTCGCACTTCCATTGAGTGATATACATACAACAAGATTAAAGTTACCGTAAGTTCCCCGATGACAGGCGTAGCATGGACTAGTTTAGGCGTGGCCGGTTTCTTCCATAAATTCGAAAACGAGACAGCCACTGTCGCAACACAGCTATCGACATCTGTGACGCCAAGAACCATCACAGATGGCGAGACACCGTCAACAAGGAAGCTAATCCAGCGGGAACTTCACGACCCTTTTTTAATAGGGAATACAAAACGAGGAGGAGGGGAGGATTTTTATTTAATTCAATTCTGTATTGTTGTACCTATTGATGGTTCTGTTGTTGTATTTATTTCCTTAAATATTTTGTATTGCTAAATCGCTCTAGGTAGATTCGTTTTATAGGAGAAAGAGTCGCAAGAACGGCTATATGCAAAAGTACCTGTGATACCCCCCTGCAAAAGCACCCCGGCGTTGTTGATCATGATGTGCACGCAGCCGAAGCTGTCCTCGATCCACTTGAACGTGGCCGCCACTTCCTCCGCGCTGGACACGTCGCACTGCCGAGCTGTGATCGTGCCGTCGCCCTTCACTTGCGATTTCAATGCCTGGTTATAAAGTTATTGTTTAAATCAACAGGAATTATACCTATAGGTACGTACCTAAGTACACACTTCGATCAACAATGTACAGTCAAGGGTTAAAAGTGCAGTTGCGCCCTATTATAATGCTAAGGTGTCTAAAATTTCTTTGTAGAAGGCCAGTGGTTAATTTGATTTGTAGCATACAATCTAAAGTATAAATAAATAAAGCAGTCGTGTACTATTGAAATACAACTACAAAGAAATGAATAGTTTAGTATTGGTACAGTGCAACTGCACTTTTGACCCCTGATTGTACAATACATGAAAAAAAAAATTCAATTCTAACTAGTAGTTCCTCAAATAATAGTTGAACTTTTGTAATCAAGAAAAAATTAAACCCTTATAGGATCACTTTGTTGTCCGTCTATCTGTCTACCGTGTGTCTTAGGAATGCATCAAGTTAAAATTAAAACCATATACTCAAGTCTGCGGTGCTTGAATCTGTGAAAAATTTAAACTTAAATTAAACGGGAAAAAAAGATACGGCCGTTTATATCGAAAAAAGCGTAGATTTCAACACTCTCAAGGGAATCATAATTCATAAGGTACTTCCCGTTGACCTAGAATCCTGAACTTTTATATGAAGTAAGCTGGAAAAAAACTGACAACTGTAAATTTGTAGTTACGTCACTTATTTTATTTTTTATTTTTTGCTATTCGGAAAAGTCTTTGTAACTCAATTTTTGAATTGAACTATTTACAAAAGTTAGTTTTTATATAATTCAGTTCTTTTCGTTCAATATCAAGATCACATTTTTGATGGGTATCAATGAATCAAAGGGCAGCGATTCCCGAGGCAACCATGCTGCGGACGAACTCGCGAGAAGGGGTTCGAGTACGGCAGCGGCTTGAACTTATTGTACCGCTTCCCTTCGGTGAGGAAAGACTCAAGAGATCTACACCACAAACTGTGGGTAGTGGACCATAGTGAGTGCAAGCAGGCCAGTGAGGCACTTCGCTCCATTGATGGCCGCTTCACGAAACAGGCCCTACAACTTCAGTTGCGCAAAGTGACGGCCATTACAACTGACCACGAAACCTTCAATAAGCGCCTCTGTGTATTAGGAGTTACAGACAGCCAACTCTACAACTGGGCTGCTTATCATGTTCTAAGCAGCCCAGTGGCCCCCGGATACACGGTAAAGTACTTACTTTACCCACTCGTGAAATGATATTCTCCGTGGAGCTGGGGTGAATCAAATATGACACATTAGTCTCACCCGTACGCAAAATACTCTCTAGAGTTGCGAACACCAAATCAAAATACAATACAATACGTTAACGAGATTGTTTAAAAAATATTCACAGTGCAGCCTCAGGTAGAGTAATTACGAAACGAACTAACATGCAAAAGACACGTTATATAGCAACCTTGTGTCTCTTTTTTATTGATAGACTCTAGAATGCCATTTTGTCGTCAAAAAGGAAAGTTGGTACAAAAAAGCAATCAACTGAAAGTGAACTGAGTTCATGATTGTGTTCGTCGAACCGTTGCCTATTACGTTCCTAGAGATAGTAATTTAACGTAAAGCTATACTTTGTAGCCAATTAACATATAATTGATTATAAATATTACACAACTACGGCTAGCATATTTTAATGCTTCGCTACCTACTTGTCAGTACTTAAGAACGTTGACCTATTAATTATTTAAGAAAAATAAAATTGAATAACGTGACTTGTTTAGAACTTTTTTTTTCGTCGGAATTTTGTAATATTTTCAATTGTTATGTAATATAATGATATTCTTAATATTTTTAGAATCGCTTTCTCAAAACTTCACGAAAACTGCACAAGAAATACAAATGAAAAAATATCTATAGATGATGTAGCAGGTTAAAATATTTTGTTTTAATTTAAAAATATAGTTTCAAAGAAAGCATTTTTTGAAGTGGGAAAAAATCAAATAACTTTTCTCATTCTGGGTGGAGCAACGAAGTACTGACTAAAATTAACACACCTCTAAAGTTCCTTCAGTTGCCTTTTACATTCCAGGGCCATAGTCCCTCTAAGGCTTGACTTATTTTTGCTAGCAAATCACTTATGGATCGTCATAGCTAGGTATGGAATAAAGTTTAATTTCTTTGGTTTGACTACAATAGGGGTACTTAAGAGTCATAAGCGTCAAAGTCTCACCTCAATAGGTCCAGTCCTCCTGGCGAGGCCCACGACGTTGATGCCAGCATTGGCCAGCTCCACACAGAGTGTTGCCCCGATGCCCGAGCTGGCGCCTGTCACCACAGCTGTCTTGCCGACCCAGCGATCCATGCTGTAGACCCAGAAATCTCTCGATTACTTGGCGAAACTAGTGTCTTTTCAGCCGAAGGACGTCCACTATTGGACATAAGCCTCCCCCAAGTGACGCCACAACGAACACTCCTGTGCGTCTCGCATCCATTGTAATCCCGTGACTCCCACCAGCTCATCGGTCCATCTTGGGCCTTCCAACACTTAGGTACACGTGACGGAGTATACTTCAAAGCAATGACATAGTATTTTGAGTGTCCTGTTGGTCTAGTGATTAGTGGCCCTGACTGCTATGCCGGAGATCGTGGGTTCAATTCCCACCCAGGACAAATGTTTGTGTGATGAGAACGATCATTATTTCTGTCTGCGTGTAATTAATCTATGATAGGTATGTATTTAGAAATGTATAAGTATGTTTATCAGTTGTCTAGTACTCATAATAAAAGCTCTGCTTAGCTTGGGGCTAGACGGCGGTGCGTGGTAGTTGCGGCATAGGTATTATTATATTATATTTCTACACAAACTAAATTTAGATTGACTAGCACTGAGCTTGTGACTTTTTCACGAGACTTATTTCAAAAAAACTTTAACACCACCTAAATCACGAGCTGTGAGGATAGTTTTGAAAAACTATAAATAACACTATTTGTTAGAATATAATTTTAAAAAAATTCACACCTAAATACTAACAAAACTTTTACAAAAAAAAAAACATTCATTTAGACTAGTCTAAATCCCACCTGTACTATCAGGTGGGATTGCAGTCAAGCACTAGTTTACAGTAATTTAAAAAAAAAGAGATTTAACGTATACACGGACATACTCACACACATAAACAATTCATGCAAACCTTCGCCTTAATACTTTTTTTATATATAAAATTGTGTACTTACATTTATTTAGAAATAACGTCCGACCGCTTACTCTTATAGACCTTGAATTATACGTCCCGACCTGACCACTCACTATCACTTACCTACACAGAATGAAGTGAGATCATGAAAGCCTATGAGATATCGAGAGCCTGAATGCAATGGAAAACCAAAAGTTACTGAGTTAGTTAATCAGAATTGTGACACGAAGTAAATTTAAATTGTGACTCACATTTGTATTCTTTTTCCTTAACAACTTTACCAGTCATTTTGAAGTGTGTAATTATTTCATTAATTTGTTCAGTATACTAAGAATAGGACTTCGGAATAACGCAGTAGTAGCTCGAAAATCTCTGTGGCTTGATATACAAAAATATAAAAAAAAATATTTAGCCAGTAAAAGTTTGACCTCTCGTTTCACCAAGACCGAGAAAAGTTATTTATTATTATTATTATTTATTTATTTAAAATTTCAGTAACAACACCTTAACAGCTAACGCCAATGCGATGCTATTACGTACACACATGCCCATACGCTTACACAAAATGAGTATAAATGAATACAAATAAACATCAATTAAAAAAGACACACCACCAAACCTTCAAAAAAAAAGAGTAAGTAGGTAAGACTTTCATATAGTTAGGTATATAAATAATCACTGGATTTGTGAGCACAATTTTATTACATTATATTTCTTTTGTGTACTTACTATTAGTGAGTACGTGCGAAAGTCACTGAAAGTAACTACTTCGAGTACATTCACCTTTAACCTTAAATTTTATCGAGATAGCATAATCGGCAAAATTTTGATCGTTTTGATCCCGTGAAGGGTCGATCCGGTACATGAAACACACAATACAATACAATTAAAAAAATACCTACGTTATTTTTTAGCCGTGTATATCTAAAGATATATCCGTATTAAACCAAGAAACCGTAATATACCCTAAATAAATAGGTGAGATGGAATTAAAAGTCGTCGAGCCATTTAGGGTGTCGATTTTTAGCTATGTCAAAAACTTAGCTAAAAATTGAAACCGAGCCTAGTTTCTGAATTGAGTCATTTGTGAGTTAAAAACGTGTCAAACCCGCCAAATTTTGGTAAGTTTTCAGGCTAAAATAGAGCTTAAACTGTTAAGAACCAAGAGAACACCGGTGTCCGCACACCTATTGTCTTTCTATTGTGTCTCTAATTACGGTATTCAATAGGTTAAGAAATACGCAACTTCAAATGCTTAACATCGGAAATCGGGCTTGTGTGATTATCCAGAAAAGTTTTACTTGTAGCAAACAAAAAAAAAACAATTAAACAACAACAACTACAACAACAACAAACAACAACTTCGTTATTTTAAAAGTACTTTTAAAATAACGAATTAAAATGAAATCGTCATCATTTTTTTGAACTTTTCCCATATTAAATATTTGAGATTGGTACTCATTCTCTCATGTCACCCGTCACCTTATTACTAACTCCCTTTTCTTTCATTTCACTCCGCACACAATCCATCCGTCTTTTCTTTGGCCTCCCTCACCCTCTCCATCCATCCACATTTATGTTTATAACTCTCTCAATAATATGCGTTTTATCCTTTCTCTTCACTCAACCATATAGATACCATGACAAACGATTCCTTTTCAACATTTCAGTCAAATTAAATTGCAATAGGTACAGAATGCAGTTTTTCTGCACAAATTTTCAGGAGCTCTTTATAAAACTCGTAAATAATCTTAAAAAAAACGGTACCTAGTTAATAATCAGTAATACTTGATAAGGAGATCATTTATTTTGGTCCAGATTCAAAAGAGCCAAGAAAAAAAATTATGGCAATGTGTTATAGTTTGACCCCTTGAGCATTTTTTATTATCGCAACAAAACTGTAGGACCATTGCCCTGGGTTTTATTTAAGTTTTGAAAAATCACTTTCCGTAGATTTTCGGTAACATGAATTGTAAAAACAAAGAGTTGGAGCTTGAATAGAAACTTCCAGGTAGCTGCCACTGAAACCTCGCCCCACCTCAAATATCTTATCTGTTACTTTAGTAGGTACCTAAAGCAACGCGTGTGATATTGTATCACTCCCGTCCCAATAGATCATGGACGGGAAGACCAAAATCTACCATATTGAATCAGTTAGAATCCATCCCCAATTTCTTAAGTCTCAGTCGCTGACACGACAGCAGCGTTCGAATCACTTATGTATCACTTACGATCCGTCCTGAATAATTTCTCAGGGGAGATCACAGTGACTGATGACCATCGCTGAAAACTCCTGGGCGATGTATGTGGTCTGAAAACCGAAAAGAATGCAGCTCCCGGCGAAGTAAACAAAGCTCAAGCAACAGAGCAGCGTGTCGCGCGCTGTTAATAAATGTGAGCTAGAACCCATTCACCTCGCCTTCTAGCACCATCAGAGGAAGTAGAGGCTTCTATATCTGTTCTTATTCGCCCGATAAGATTATCGCTTTCGATAACTCTGACAAAGCGAAATACTTAACCTACAGTTCCATTGTTTCCCTAGCCCTCAACCAATAGACAAAACTCACCTTGATATGAGAGACGCTAAAGTTGAACGTAGAGCTTTCCTCGTACTCATCGAAGATCCTAATGATCCTTTGTCCCCCTTTATCTCAGAAGAGGTGGGGAATATCATCAAAAAGCTCCAGCTCCGGAAAGACCTCGGCTCTGACGGTGTCATCAACAAGGTGTTTAAACTCTTCCCATCCCAACTAATGACCGTCATGTTCAATGGTGCATTAAGGGATAACATGTTCCCCCAAGCGTGGAAAAGGGTCATTAATATCGGTATTCCTCAACTATGCAAGTCCAAGCCAAGTTTCCCGCCCTTGGGCGTAGCGGGAAGTAGTGTCAATATACGTTACCGTTTAATAGTGGGCCCAAAAAAAATTGTCTCCATTTTTGGAGATTCAAAACTGCTACTTGTAAATCAACAAAAAAAAATTGACAGAATAAAAATTAGGTTCATATTTTTTATTATATTGACCCTTTTTCATCTCTTTATTTTTTTGGGAATGTGTGGTAAAGTGCTGGTACTGGTGCCTATGCATATTTGTATAATCTAGCGGAATATAACTGAGAAGATAATGAAGACGGCTGGTGGTTTCAGTGATAGACCATTATAATAAAACAAAAACAATACAACACAACAGTATTTTAACATAGTAAAATGATTAATATTGATTTTAGCTTGTTCCTGAAAGTTTTACAGCCTCTTCTCCATTACTGGTGTTATAGTCAATTCACCAATCTGAAACAAAAAATAGTACTTATTGATACAAATGGAGAAAGTTTGTCATTGCGACCGAGGCGGAATTATGACGAGCCGTAGAAGGGTGTTATGGAGCCGAGGGCAGCAATGACAAACCACGTGTATCAAACACTTACGAAGATATGTATATATAAACGGGGGTTGATGCGCGACTCGTGGGGTCGCAGAGCACCCAGCCTGATACAATAAATATAATAAATTGTGGCGGAGGCAAACGCGTACACTTTTACGCACTAGTGCGAAAAACAGTAAATTGCGTGCATAAAACCAGTAGGAATAAGATCGGATTTTCGTAGTAATGACATGGCTGTTATAGCGGTAAAAATCTTAAAATATTTTCCACAAGCTGAAGTATCATTTCAGCTATAAGTATATCATAAGTGCAACACGAGTGACACAGATCCTCTTACATTGATGTGCGGCGGCGTGGAGAGTACATACAGTACGGCGTCAGACAAGTCACGGGGCTGCAGCGCGGGCATCTTCAGCTGCTCCACGTAGCTTGCCATTGGTGTGCTCACCAGCCCTGGAGATATGCTCTGAAAAACAATGAAATAAATCTGAAAATGAACAGCACGATCTTAAATAGTAGGCCTATCATTTAGTCTCCCGATTTCTAAATTAAGAATTTCAGAAAGATTGAATGAACAGTAAATCATAAACAGTCTTATGTCTGATTAAATCAACCACTTCTTTTTGAGTTAGATCTCTTTAAAATTAAGCGAACAATTTGTCAAACTCTATCCCGAAAGCTACGCGGGGCATGATACTTCTGAACGCCTGATACTAAATCCAGACACCGTACCACACCAAAGCGCATTTGCGGAAAATGCTCCGGATTGAAGTAGGTAAGTAGCGATAAATCTTTTGTCCTTATACAAGTGCAGTGAAACTTCGTAAATCCTACAGTCAAACCCACTGCTTATTTTCAAACAAGTATAAGTATTTTTTTTTTTTGCTAGAAAACCTAACATAAACTACTTATTTTTTAATAAGTTAGCCATGTATCTTTTCTGAAACAAACCGTAGTTTTTATTTTGTTTTGAAAAGCAGCGAGTTCTGTGTTGAGAGAGGCCGTGAACGCGGTGACCCCATGCTTCGTGGTCGCGTACACGTTCATGTTGTCCGCCCAGGGAATGTAGTGGCCAGCAATACTGGAAAATTAAAAAAAAAAATTGATTAGAAATTAAGGTACAAGTTTCCGGCAATGGTTTGACAGAGCGAAGTTTGGCTAAAACCTCCATGTTAATTAACACGTGTGAGACTGGGTCACGTTTGCTCTGTAGCCCATTTTTCCGAAATCATCGACGACCCCATTTGCTTATGTGGTACAGACGTAGGCGACTTAGATCACATTTTTTTTTCTCCTTTTTCCTTATATGATCGTTCTTCCTTTCTTGATCGCCTCTTGTCTCTCCGTATTCCCTTTCCTACAGATTTATTCCTATACCTGTGCTATAAGACCTTGCTTCATGCCATATTTCAGGATTCTGGGTCAACGAGAAGTACCCTATAAATTTTGATTCGCTTGAGAGTGTCCGACGGAAAACGTATAAAATATACGTTTTTGGTGACATAAACGGTCACCAAAAACGTATATTTTATACGTTTATTGAGACATAAACGGTCGTACCTCGTTAAAGCTGGAAAGACGTCACGGCGACCTTACCTTCCGAATGACGCAGGCCCTCATGGTATGTTAGTGAGGTACCTGCACCTTATTTGTGCGGAAGTAACACTCAGGTGTCATCATTGTGAGGACTGAGCGAAGAACATGGTGGAGCATACGGTAAAGATGTGCTCCGTTTGGGCGAAATACCGCCGTGTCCTCATGGGGGCGATTGACGGTGGCGACCTCTCACGCGAGGCCCTGATCAAGCGCGAGGACGAAAGGTAGGTTGCCTTCTTCTGCGAAGCAGTAAATAATACCAGCGAAGGAGACGGTCGCATGCGTGAGGGAACGTACTTCCTCACACACCAGTCGCTCGGATCCCAATTTCCAGCCACCATAGACATTGGTTCGCAGACGACGAGCAACGAGTAGCTTGTCGTCTGAGCGTCCGATAATCGTGCGGTCCGAGCCCGAGTCGTTGACGAGTAATGTTAGTGAGATTGTAATGGTCTAGAAGGAGGCGGCCGAGCAAGAACGTGAGGCCCTGCTCAGCCCCCACGGTTTTGCTGACATCTCCAAAGTGCACGAGGAATTCTACCGGCAAGGAAACTATAGTGATTCAGTAAAGTCGGTTTACCTACCTGTTAATGTTAATAATATGGCCGTCTATACCGTGGAGTTTCATCGAGGCGACGGCGTGGCGTGTGCACAGGATCATACCCGTCAGGTTCACGTCGATCGTTTTAATGATTTGATCGTCGCTTAATGTGTTGCTGCCTACATCTGTAAACAGTATTGAATAGGTGTAAAGTAAAAACTGGTCGATCGTGAGGGCCTGTGCTGTGCCCGTATGTGGGGGGGCGCCGAGTGGGCCGTGCCGTCCCTCGTATGGTCTAGTGCCCACCCCAAGATGTTGGGCTAACAATTACAAATTCTATGATGGATCCAAAATACTAATAATTACACACAAAATTTAGGCATGTCAGGGACTAGGCCAACCCAAGATACGCTTATGCCACTGACAATAATAACGACCAGACAGCCCAGCTGTACCAGTATAATCTATATGGCCGTTGACCAATACTATATTTAACAAACATAGGCTGTCATGGTAAATACTCGTAGATACTGGATTAGAAGTTTGGAGGAGCTACGCTTGCCGAGATTGGTCTGTGAATGGGTGACCATACTTGCCAGGGGTCCTGTAAAATACTGATTCCGGTTAGATCTGTATCCGGTTAGACTGGAAGCTGAACCCAACATAGTAGTAAAAAAGCTAGGTTTAATTGATTATCTATACCTACTACTGAATACTAATATTATAAAAAAGCATAATTTGTATTTTTGGATTTTTGTTTGTAAGGAATAAACTCCAAAACTGCTGACCCAATTTTGTAAATTCTTTCACCAGTGGAAAGCTATTTTATCACGAAATGACATAGGCTATATTTTATTTAAAAAAAAAACTGGGTTCCCTACTAAACTCCAATAAGGTAAGCCGATTTTTTAAATTAAAAGATGTATTTAAGCACCGCCTCCGGAAAAGGCAGTTTTTTGTAGTTTTGTATTAATCCTTATCAAAATAAATTACTTCATAATAAAATTAAGCCTAGTTCAGTGACTGTATATTAATTTTAGAATAATTCAATTTGGACATTCCATAGCACTCTAGCTAAATTAAATACGCGATTAAAACCGGGTACTCAGTGTAAGTTGAGCTTAAACGAACCTGTATACACCGTTAAATTTTGGTCGTTTTAATCCCACGGAGGATCGATTCGGTACATGAAACACTATCGATTTGTAAAGAGAAAATTAAAAATTAAGTACTTTTTTTAACTCGAATTTATTTATGCATACTTATACGAAATTTATTTCTTTAAGTAAACGTCAGCTGAGCGAGGTCAATGAACTGTAGGTAGTAGTTAGTACGCAACGACCGACAACTGCCTACAAGGTCATTGACTCATTTACTTAAAGTAATTAATTTCGTACATGCATATATTAATTCGAGTTTTAGAAAAAAGTTTACAAATCGATAGTGTTTCATGCACCTGATCGACCCTCCACGGGATTAAAACGATCAAAGTTTAACGGTGTATAGCATTTTGTAATACTACATTACAAAATGCTATGGTAATGATTATGATGATGCGTACCTGTGATATGTCCTTGGAACAGCACACCGGCACAGTTGACCAGGACGTGTACCCCTTCATACTCCTCGTTTACCCACTTGAAAGTCTCCGTCACATCCTTAGGGCTCGTGATATCACATCGTTTCGCAATTATTTTTCCATTCGAGACTTCCTGCCGCAGACACTGCAGTTCCTATGATGAAAGTGAAACTTGGTCAATAAAATCTGACCCCTCGCTCCATCCAAAGCGGGAGGAGTAATTTAATGATATTCAACCTCAAAGTACAATGGATACTATCACAGATTACTGATATGTAGCAAACTCGCTGCTATTGAGAAATGGGTGATAGAATAAAATAACACTTTACCTGATCTGAGAATCGATCCCAGCACTTCAAGCACAGTAGTGGTTATACCTCTAGAGCATCGAGTTTCCGATCTACATATACATAAATATGTCGGATCCGGCATTGATTTGTTGACAACAAAACAAGGCACGCCATCTAGTGGCGACTGGAAGAAATAGAGGTGGCGCGCCTAGACAGAGTCAGCCGTTTCCGCTTTGGCTACGAGCTTGGGAAGGAGAATCCGCCGAGTACAGCGGACACTCTCAGCCAGGCCGTCGCAGAGTCAAGACGTTCTGAAACTGTCCGTTTTGTTGTTTGTACCTACCTAATAACAGTGCACTGTTCCTAACCGTTTTTATTTATTGCACGATACCCACGTAGGCCCACCTGGTAGATGACCAGAGCTCGAACCATCCTGAACGAGCCGTCATATATATATAGACTAGCTGACTCGGCGAACTTCGTACCACCTTATAAGATTTTTTTTCGTGATTTTTCCATATTTTCTCACCGTTTAAACCTTCCATGAAGTATCACAAATATTTCAAGACTAAAATTGGCCAAATCGGTCCAGCAGTTCTCGAGTTTTAGCGAGACTAACGAACAGCTATTCATTTTTATATATAAGAAGATATGTACTAGTTAAGTACTACCCTAGTGTCAGACTTTTACTGACTAAATGACTGAAACCCACGAGTTTTCCTACAGTAGCTTTCCAGGGCCTTTTACCTTTTAAGGCCGTGATAAAATGATTGCTTTGAACTATTCTGCAACCAAACTAGGCGTACTACCGAAGTATTCTACGAAAATCGTATACAATATGGACCCTCTACACTGTTATCTCATACATTAATATTGTAATTTTTTTTTTTTTTAATTATTTTATAACCATGGAGTTTCTTCCTCTCCATAGAACACAACCAATAAGGGCCGAAACACATAATCGCGTCGCCGTAACGCTAAAATCGGTGGTGCCGCCCGACGCAACGCAGAATTTTGCGGTGTGCAACGCGACTCAAATTCCAGCGTTATAATGACATACTTGGTGACAATGATGCAGTTTGTTTCCAGGCCATCACTCTCTCTCTCTTGATCTTTGCTGTTGTTTGCTCTTTTTATTTTATCACAAGATACAGAATTTTTCATCAACAATTGAATGTAAAATATTTCACAAATATAATTAATTTACGTATAAATATAATTTATTACGTAATCAGACCACTGCTGCAGCAGGGATTTTTCGAAATATCACCCCACAATTATTTGTTGTGTTTGTCGGGCCGTTTTCGAAAAAGTAATCTAGTACATGTTTCATCGAAGATCCACTCTAAAAAATCACGAGGAACTGTCCCCCTAGCCAAGTTACAATCGTTTCGTTTTGCGTTAACTTGGATTTGGCGACGCCCCAATTCGTTTGTTCGAACAAAGGACACACGCTCGCAGGACAGAACGCTCTTTTTCGCGACGCCGCAACGCAACGCTCAAAAACGTGTTGCGAAGCCGCGCGGCGACGCAACGTGGTTATGTGTTTCGACTCTTAGTATGTTCAGGAAAAATCACACTACCATTTGGTGCCACTTAGCCGTTGGTCTTTTCCTTTGAAAACGTACCTACACATAAAAAAAACCTACACATGACGTTGACATCTAAATGCGTTTTGACCGTGTAAGGCACGGTCAAAACGCATTTGGATGTCAACGCCTCCTTGCTGCTACCTGGTAAACGTTATTTTTGGCAGGACCACTCCATACGTATACTTTCGGACAGCATGGCTGTACTGCAAGCGCTAAACAGCCACACAACTAACTTTGGGCTGATTTATGAGTGTCACCAACGCCTCAACCAGGTGGGTAAACACAACCAAGTAACCATTCAAGATGAACTCGCCAGAAGCGGATCGAGTATGGCGGCGATAGGGCCTGAACCCATTGCTACATTGTGCCGCTCCCCTTCGGATACCTACGCAATCTGGTAAGGAAACGAACTAGAGACCTACACCCCAAACTATGAGTAGACCATAGTGAGTGCAGGCAGGACAAGGAGGCACATCCCTTGATAGCTGCTTTACGAAACAGGCCCTACAACTGACTTTAACTTTATAAGTACCCATGTAAAAAATGCCAATAAAAAAAAAAGATTATAAATGACCGGCTTACCTACTCAACTTACATGAATACGTTCTAAGTTCACATCCAGTGCGATGACGGTCATTCCGGCGTCCGCCAAGGCAACGCTTACAGCTCCACCAACACCGCCGGTAGCTCCCGTCACCACAGCAGTCGACGTCGCCCAGCGCTCCATACTCTGTTCCTAACGTGCTTGATGTGATACCTGGAACCGTACACCGGTTGGCTTATAGATACCCAGTGCCCATTGTTGGGACTCAGGCCTCCTCTCCAGGAGAGGGAACGGGTCGTAATCCAAGTGGAACCATTTGGTAGGTGTAAGAGATGCCTTCGATTTTATGGTTTTAGGGCATGCCGGTTTCTTTGTTTCCTCACGATGTTTTCCTTCACCGTTTTGAGAGCTAGTGCTCTGTGATGAAATAAAAAAAATAAACAAATTAAAGCCTCTGCCTAGGTTTAAACCCGGGCCACGTAAGTTAGCACTGCCCAGTGCTCTACATGTAGGTCTATGTAAAATAACGTTGCATGTATGTAATCTTGGAAAATACGCAGAGATGTACAGCCCTTAAAGACATAATGTTTGAATTCTTTTTTTATACTTTGTTTGTTTTGTGATTACATTCAAACACTACCTGTAATTAAATTGACTGTCCATGGATAAGTAGGATGTGCACGGAACGGTTTGCCACATTATAATGATTATATACATACAACCTTATTTTTAGTAGTATAGGCTCTTAATAAACTAGTGCGCATCAGCATCAACGATTGCATCATTGCTTAAAATCAGGTGGGATTGCAATCAAGCACTGGTTTATATCAATAAAAAAAAAAATCTGAGACCCGAAACGCGTGTACTAGTTTTTTTTTATGTAAAAAATCTAAGTAAAAAAATTTCATAACTGTATCATGAAAAATCACAAAGTTTTTTTTACCTGGATGTTCATACAAACACGTGGTTCAGGCCATCCGGACGACTGAGGGCTTGTTTTGCTCCCGCACCCAAATATATAACATGGTATACAAAATATTAGAATCGATTCAGTTATGTTACTAAGACTGGCCTGTTGGTCTAGTGGTTAGTGGCCCTGACTGCTATGCCGGAGGTCGTGGGTTCGATTCCCACCCAGGACAAATGTTTGAGTGATGAGCACGATCATTTGTTCTGTGTCTGGGTGTTATTTATCTATAATATGTATGTATTTAGAAATATATAAGTATGTTTATCAGCTGTCTGGTACCCATAACACAAGCTCTGCTTAGCTTGGGACTAGACGGTGTTGTGTAATAGTTGTGGAAATATTATTATTAGATACCTACTGATTTTGAACAAACTATATTCAGGTATCCCATTTATCTAATTATATTTTTACCTGTTGAAACCTAAGCGGACGCCGGCGTCCTCTCACACCCAGTCCACTATAGGCCATAATACCGATGTTTAGAGTCTACTTTTGTATGAACAAGTTTGATTATTTATGGTCTTAGATAAATTTCCTACAAATTGAACTCTTAAACATAATGTAATTAGGTAAGTTGGACTTTTATTTATTAGTCAGTCGATCAGTATTTTGTCTTCTCACACATTTTGTCACGTCACTTTTTCGCGTCCTCAAATGAGCATGAGCACCCATGAGGTTTTCTAAAAGCCGTCGCCCCGGGTGTGTAGGGAAACACACATTGAGAGACACAATATCAATAAAGTATTCTATGGAACTAACCTTAATTACTCCTGGGTAACAGGTATATCTGCTGAACTCGTTCGAATAGAGGATACAAATTCTTATAATGAAACTTGTTTGTTGGCTTAATCCTTGATAATAAGATCAATTTTATCTTAAATATTAAACTATATTGTTGTTTGCTGTCACCGTAACCAGATATGATAAGAAATCAACTACTTGTACCATATCACAAGTTACAGCTATTAGGTGAATCACAGCCAGTAGATCAAACATCTGCGACGATTTTACACTGTTATTTTTAGCGGTGAACAGTACCAAAACAGACAAAAAACCGATTATGTGATCAGAATAAATCAAGCTAATATAACCTGTTATAGCATAATTGACTACTCTATAAGACTATAACTGGTATTTCCTACTGTCTATCAAAGGCCAATAAGTCACACAATGTGAGAATTCGAGTAATTTTATTTTTTATTACCAGGCCACAGTTGGCTTCGCCAACGTGAAAGTCTGTTGTACCATGCAAACTTCCAACCCCCGTTTTACCCCCTTAGGGGTGGAGTCTCGTAAAATCCGTTCTTAGCGGATGTCTACACCCTATAAGGAACCTACCTGCCTAACTTTAAGTTTGTATATGGTGGTAGTTGTAAGTGTGTAGTGGTTTAAGGCTTTTATATAATTATATACATTTCGAGGAGTCTATTGTCATAGCCCATAGGTATAACTCTTGCTTGAAGAATGAATATTGCGATTTGACATTGATTCTTCGAAAAAGTTAGCATGGCTCTGGAACATACAGAGAAACCAAAAAATACAAGTTTTAATCAAAAAAAGTCTGACACTTCACTTATGTACGACGAGGAAGGTAGCTCGTCGTCTGCTTGTCCTATAAGGACGCGTGTAGTGTTCAACGCGCGCCTCACAGATGTCAAATACATGAAATACTATCGATTTGTAAAGATAAAATTAAAAAATAAAGTACTTTTTTTCTAAAAACTCTAATTAATTTACGCGTGTAAGAAATTAATTTGTTTGCTGAGCGAGTCAATAACCTGTAAGTAGTTAGTACGCAACGACCGACAACTATATACCTCGCTCACAACAACTTAACACCGCAACACTTTATTTTTAATTTTATCTTTAAAAATCGATAGTGTTTCATGTACCTGATCGACCCTCCACGGGATTAAAATGATCAAAATTTTGCCGTGTATATCTGTGTATCTATTGTAATATATGATTATATATGTATGATACTGTTTTGTCACACCAATAAAAGCCCCATTTCTTGTCCAGGCAATTACTGTCCATTCCAAGTTGCCTGGAAGAGATCGCAGAACGCGATAAGGCCACCCATTGTATGTATGTGTTTTAGTTTCCTTTTTATGTGTAACTAGCGTTTGCCCTACTTTACCCTATTCTAGTTAAGAACCTTCTGACAACCCAACTTCTCCTTCAAACACAACAAAAAAGAATTAGCGAAATCAGTCCAGTCGTTCTCGTGACTTACACTTAGCAACACATTCAGCGATTCATTTATATTATATTATAGATGGTGTACAATATAGGATATCTTATATATAAAAATGAATAGCTGTTCGTTAGTCTCGCTAAAACTCAACAACGGCTGGATCGATTTGGTTCATTTTGGTCTTGAAATATTCGTAATAGTCCAGGGAAGGTTTAAAAGGTGAGAAAATATCACAATATTCATTACTAAGCGGCTCAGCTAGTAAGTAATAAATAAATAAAAAGATCACAATATGTTTGCATATTTTATTATCGATAATTATTTGTATGTTAATAGAAAAATCTCCGACATGCTGACACTTAACAAGGCTAAAAATATTGAAATGGTCGATTATACATGTACAACTTGCGGCATATGTCTGTCGCATCCAACTATCTTGATTCGAAATTCAGTCAACAGCCTGGCTTGACAACTAAACGGCGCCGTTCAACTAGCTGCCTGAATGAAATTCAGTCGATGCGTCTAGAACATTTAATGTTGTGGCTGGCGCAGGGACGTAGCTACTGCCGTATCTGCCTTATCAATTACACGAGGCCCCCGCCCTGCAGGGGCCCCGAAATAGGCAAAAATTCGCAACATGTTATCCACAACCGCCTCGTAGAGTAAACCAAGCATTTTTAAATTAAATTTTTACACGGGGGAATTTCGATACGGGCCACTAAGGGACTAGCTACGCCCCTGAGCTGACTAATGACTTCTTAAAGCGATCGATTTGACGACCTAAACTGAACTATAAAAGGGATGGAGCTATACAAGGTTTATAACTCTATACAATGCGTTCCAAATAAGAATACTATCGAATACCATGTTGTGATGTCACGTCATATTGCCAAATCGAAGAAATTAGGCAAAATTGAAGAACTGAGATGACCAAAATTAAAGAACTGTCATCTGATTAAACTTTTTTCATTCACAATTTACAAATAAGTTAAAATAAAAAAAAAAACATGTTTTATTTCTTCGATTTGACATTATGACATGACGTCACAACATGGCAATCGATCCTAATCTTATTTGGAAAGCCATGATTTAGCCATAAATTGTACCATTTTTTGGCTCGCACGCCTGAAATTTTAACAAGTCTTGGTAAAGCCCCAGGACGCCGGTGACTTATTTTACTCATCATCATCATCAGCACATTACTGGCTGACCTCAAATCAAAATTTATCATACAACTTTCCAGAGCCTCTCTTAACGGACTCATTGCCACCATCATTTTCATGCATACTTTAGCCAGGCACTGAACACTGGACGATGAGGGCGCATCATGAGCCTAAATTAGGATGACGTACCTAGAGCGCCAAGGGTATTGTCAACTTCAATGTTTAATTTAGGATATAAAGTGGTAGTTCTCTTATGTCAATTTTTTAAATGTCTTTAAGCAAGTTCGATGTGACGCGCCAGATGCCTTAATGGCTTCCCGTGATATTTGTTTATGACGCGCCTGGGCCGCGTCGGTCGGCGAGTTGGTTAAATACTAAACTAGGTTAGAAATTTAACGTTATCCACCCAAGTCTGCCTAGCTTAGCTGTTTAATTGAATGGCTGAATATCATTCGCGCGGCTGGTTGAATAGCATTTAGTAAAAAGGCTAGACTATTAACTGAATGGAAAATTAAGCTAGTTGGTTGTGGCATATCCATCGACAATAATCGAACTTTCTGACACACTCATAGGAACATTTGCACCTTACCCTAACGCAATTATATCTCTAGCGGACGTCTGCAATAACCCATGTATCTTTTCAATTTCAGATATAGAAAATTCACCAAATGTTACTTAAAAGTACATCTAGTGCACTCGAGGCAGTATCGACTTGTTATTTTTACTCCCGTATAAAGTCGATTTAGTAACGATACTGATTTGCCCTTCACGTTTAAGCCCTTTCTGCGTACCGCTGATACCAGGATTATTGATAACGTGCGTGATGACCTACGATAAGCCTATCTCTACCATAGCTAGCGAGGAAATGTCACGACCTCGACCTCCATGGTGTAAATAAACTTCTATTGACCGCAACTTAGTTTGGGGGCCACTCACTGGGGGTATGTTAAAATATTTGTTTCTTACTTAATTCTCATTACACTAATTGCTTTTACATATCCTCGTATTATCGCTATGGCTGCCATACGCTTATCGGCAATAATTTCAAATAACTACCCTCTTTAAAACAATTCAAAGACAATATAATTCAGTCGAACAAACTTATCAAATCCAACAAACAGTGTCACAATAAAGCGTGCAAATATAAAAGAAAATAATCATGTAAAAATGATTTATGTATAAATCCAAAAATTTGAAAAAAGTATAATTTATAATACTGGAAAAATACTTTGATTTGAATAAAATACAATTCAATTCGTCGGTAAAAGTAAGATTTTATCGGCTAAAAAATATCTCAACAAATTCAAATCCACTCATCACAGTCTTTTCAATAATGAAACTGAGTTTAGTAAAAATAAAAGCATAGTTAATAAAGAAATACACATTACATGTATCGCATATTATATGATATTTGAAATAATAATTGTGTATATCAATTTCTCTGCATATCTTACACACTACGGCATGGAGTCAAAAATAAAATATTAAAAGTTAATGCTTACACTAATGTAACATTATTATAAAGTTGTTACAATAAATTGCACTTATTTATTATCACTTAACATTATTATAATCATAGATTTAGGTTTTTTATTAACATCTATTAATTTGATATTTAAAAAAAGATTTTAATAATCCAATGAGAATCTTCGTGCGAATAATAACTTTTACTATCACTACTTCGCTGTACTTATTAATAATAATTTCCCGACACGACGTGCCGACACTATAATAAAAGATGCATAATTTTATTTCACAGTTAGACAATAAGTTCTAAAAAAATGATTCAACTCAGATATCCCAATCCAATACACATATATTCACTATTGGTATGTAGGTGTGTACTTATTTATATAAATTTGCAATAAAACAAAGCATAAAAGTAACTTTAAGTACAAAGCATTACCTTCACTTAACTAGTTGGCCCTAAGTTAGAGAAATACAACATTGTCCCGACATGTATATAGTAATTAACACTAGAGGTCAGCTCAGACTGGTGGTGGAGATGAAATGTACAGCTTATGGACAATCGAGAATGTTAATTATTGCTATTTCATGAAGTTTGACATTGCAAGTGAAGCACGCCACCTGCGCGCCGCCTGCCGCCAGGCGTGCACGGCGGCGCCAGGTCACTACGTCACCTGCGAATAGCGCACTATCAAACATTATCCTCCACTCACTGGAATAAATTCTGCACTTTCAGCTTGGGGAAGAACTGTGATGACGATTTCGTAATTTTTACCTGGAATGAGATTATCACTCGTTATTTTGGATCACACAAAAAAATACATATATGATGTTTGAGTTATATTCAACTCTACAATAATGGTATTTGTGGAAGAGATACCACAATTTTTCCAATAATACAAGCGACTTATTTATAGAGAGTCAATCGCTGGTGAATATAGCATAGCATAGCATCTGCCCTATAATGTTCCCACTGCAGGGACTCAGGCCTCCTCTCTAGGAGGAATAGGCCGTAATCCACCACGCGGGCCCAATGCGGGTTGGTCAATATCACATGTCTTCGAATTTTTGGTTCTAGGACATGCCGAATTCCTCACGATGTTTTCCTGCACCGTTTTGATAGTAGTCGCTGGTGAATATTTAGCGAGTATTAACAGTAAGTCAATATCCAGAGAATAGTTCTCAATGCCTTGAAAGATTTCGACAGAAAGACCATTTTTTCAAATTATTTTTCACAAGTTTTTGGGACGCCACGCCTCTTGGTATCAATCCCTAAAGTTATAATGTGTGTATTGTGAAATCTTCTTTCCCTTCTTTCATTGTGTCTAAGCAAGATGGAAAGGTTTATATCGCACAAATTTACTTCATCAAGTTTACCGTGTTTTAAAAATATTGTCGCAATTAATAAGTCATAGTATAAGCGGACATGTCTGACAAGACCGCGTTCGCACCGAGCGGCGCGCATTTTAAAACACCGTACAAAAAGATATATATAGTTTCTTGACGGCACATTTCAAAATCTACATCTAATAGGGAATATGCGTGTAATTTATTCTATTTGCCAAATTAAATACTTTTTAGTTTTAACAAACAAAAATTAAAAAAAAAAAAATTTTAATGTCTTCATCAACAACGAAGTTATCAAGCTTTTAAGCTGCTAATAATAAAGAGAAGTGCGACGTGGTCTTTTATATCAAAGACCTTTCTTTTCGCCATAGAAAACGGCATCTTGACGAGAGATCAAGACAGATACATTTCTTTAAAATTGTATGTTATATCTCGTTTTTCTACCAATTTTGATATTGTTTACACAATTAGTTCTATTTTTGTAGGAGTGGACGCCCTCTGCCCCATCTAGGGGACACAGGAATTTAAGTAAGTAAGTAAGTATATTTATTAGAGTTGCGCCGAATATCCGTTTTATATTCGGTATTCGGCGTATTCGGCAGAATTTTGAGGTATTCGTATTCGGCCTAATCATTCGGTTGAAATGCCGAATGTATTCGGTTTAATGGATCATTGTAAATCAGCCATTAAGTCAAAGTAAATTTAAGGAATTCCATATTTTAACATTCATTATTACTAGAAATCGTTTATTGTAAAATGCACAACAAAAATATAAGGAATTTAACAGATGTAATCAAATACAACCTAGTTTTAATAAGTTACATGAAATCAAGTATCTTAAAAGAACAGTAATTTTTTATTGCAATAATTCCACTCTAGCAAATTACAATTATATTGTAATGGGAATGGTTTACTTATGCATAATGAAACTTCTTTGCCCGGCAAAAGTATGGAACAGGGAACCGAGTTATTCGGCTGTATATTCGGTTCGGTAAGAACTTAATCGAATATTATTCGGTATTCGGTTTTTCGGCGAAACCACTATTCGATGCATCTCCAATATTTATTGACAAACTGCTTAGATAACAAATATTCTTTTCATATTCCTAAATATTACTCTAACCATTAACATAAAATTTCATTTTATTAACTAATTTCATTTTATTATTATTTTTGGTAAATACATCAATTAAACAATATACATACATCATGGAATTCCTCTTCTTTAATTTCAAGGGGATCTTTCATCATCTGAAAACAAACAACATTTCCTTACAGAAAGTACTTCAAGAATGGACACAGTTCAATAAAAATCAATTGTTTTCATTTTTTACATAAAACAAACAATTCCAATTGCGTGGTATACATATACATAATTGGAAGCCAACACATATCAATGTATCTTTGCAAATGTAGAGTTATTAGTCATTAAATGACAAATTGTAATAGTGTAGTTAAGTGACATCAAATCGAATCGGTTCACGTGTCTGGGGGCTAAATCATTTAGAATAGAAGTGCAAATACGTGGAGGTTCACTGGTGTGAGTTGCATATGTGTGGGTGTACACGTGTGTGGGTGTACACGTGTGTGGGTGTACACGTGTGTGGGTGTACACGTCTGTGGGTGTACACGTGTGTGTAGTACCTTGGGCGGCCGTCCGCGGCGCGGCGGGTGTCTCGTGTGGCTGAGCACTCGCAGCTGATGCTCGCGCAGCAGGTGCTCCGTGTGCTCGCGAGCAGAAGACAGGCGCTTGCCGCACGAAGAGAACACACAAGTATACTCGCGACCTAAACAAAAAGGTACATTATTACTAAATATGCTGTTAGCTGTTATTTCCACGAGTCCACCCTGCTATCACCGTGTGATCATCACGAGCGCGCGTGCCCGGCGTCTGTCTATGGTTCACTACTTATTTAATATTATATGCACTATTCTTTTTAAATATTTATTTAACACTTACACAACACACATTAACATAAATTTACGCTTTCTGTCACTGTTTTCTTTACTGTTTATTATTTTGTTTCGATATCTAGTTTATTTAAGCTCCGTGAGTGTGAACGTGACATCCCCGCGGGCCTTAACAGAATACCAGCGCTGCGTTATTTTACGTTCTTAAACATCGCAACATATGCTGAGTTAGGCGCCTTTTTGGCCTTGCATAAATTTTAATAATATTTTTCTCTAACTATTTTTTATTTTACTGTATGTGTGAGGTACGAATAAACGTTTTTCTTTCTTTCTAGATACTCTTTCGCTTGCGTATCGTCCCAACTCGCAACGGATCGCCTTATGGTTGTAATTACTTGTTGTGTCTCACTTGTTGGCGTGTTGCGTGTCGTGTTGCGCAGCGTGTTATGCTGCGTGCTGCGCGGCGTGTTGAGCATCGTGTTGCTGCAACAGGAGCATGTCGTATTGCGCAAGATACAAGGTAAACATACTGTTGTCATCATCCGAGCTGTGCTTGAGGATGGCAGGCGCATGTTGCGCGGCGTGTCGCTGCAACAGGCGCTCGTTGGGGAAGCTGAGGCCGCACACGGTGCACGCGGCACGTTGTGAAGGACTTCGGGCTGGACTCTTCAGTTCCGCGTGCACTTCTCGCCTGCAAATAATACGTTAGATGTAGCTGCTACAGTTACTTTGCAGAGCCAATTTCTTAATAAATTTCAGTTCTGGTAATTGTCGCCAAAACTCAACGCAACTTTTTGAGGACAACTTGGTGGTTTCATTCCTTAATCAACACTAATAAGAATAACAAAACTTTCTTATAAGATTTATTAGCGTTTAAGTCTGTCATGTAGTCGTTACTGTGGCGTGCAGAACACAATTTACACATGACTAAAGCAGTCAAAAGATTAAAATTGAACTATGTTACAGAAATAACAGCTATAATGTCCCTCACCTTCCAATATAATGTTGTATTTTACCATATCATGCTTTCAATATATCTGATGACCAGGATTTAGACTGGTTCCTTGTCAGCACCGGCAAAAGTAGTAGCTAAGGACCTCCACCTCCTTAATATAATGAATAGCATGTTACCTGTGCATATACATATGGTTCCGCTGCTGGAACTGCTCGCCGCAGACAGTGCAGTCGTACGTGGCCTCCACGGGGCGCCCGTTCAGGTGGCGCTTACGGTGTTGATTCAGATTCGTTACCTGTCAACACATTGTTATTTAACTAATGCGGCTAAAGAGAAACATGTATACATTTAATGTTTTTTCGATAACAAACTATGCTATCAACAACTAATTAGACGATAACATTACACTAGCTTCTGACGACGCCCAGAGAGCACGCGTCCTAGGTCTATTATAGTCAAACTTACTTCCCCGGCATTACGTTATGAAATTTTAGCAGCTGTCATCAAGTCTAACCAAATGAATAAGCTTAACACTGCCCATCTGGGAATCGGGGGAGTTAAAAAGCCTATATATACACCGTTAAATTTTCGTCGTTTTAATCCCGCGGAGGGTCAATTCGGTACATAAATACTATGGATTTTTAAAGAGAAAATTAAAAAATAATGTACCTTTTTTTTAACTCGAATTAATTTACGCATGTATGAAATTCATTTCTTTAAGGAATAAAAAAGTAGCGCTACGGCAGCGCTGCAACCGCGCTGCATATTGCGGCTAATTGGAAGGCGCCTTAACCTGTTGAATACCGTAATTAGAGACACAATAGAAAGACAATAGGTGTGCGGACGCCGGCGTCCTCTCGGGGAATAATGAATAAAACCTAGTTTACATTCATACATCTACATTACATACCGAGAAAACTGTGTTAGGAAAAATAGTTAAATAACATTTAGTCTCAATTGCCTGTACTTTACCATAATTATACAGTTTTCGTATTTCTTCAAATCAAAGTCGATATCTAGATCAGTAATTAGGCTCTTTACTTATTTATTCAATTGTTATAGAATAGTAGTTACGCTCGACCAAGATTTCAGTGAGTGCTTTGACCTTTACTCATCGGAAGATTATAGCATTATAGTATTTTTTGGGTGGTCTTCTTCAGCTCCAGATAGAGCGAGAGGGAGTGTGACTTTTGCTAAAACCGACCTGTATTGTTTCATTAGCCCTTTGTATTCCTGGGCTGCGATGATTCTTTCGAAAATCGTTCAAAGTTTATAACATTTCTAAACTATAATAATATAATAAAGAGGTAAAATCTCTGGAAACACGGATACGAATATTCAATGACTGATAATAGAAAACTATAAACACAGTCCGAAGAATCATCACACAGTGGCTGTGGACAGAGCACATTATTTGCAGAAAATATGGTCGGTGGGGCCGAAAGGTTCTGGTGTGGCGACCGCGCATTGAAAAACATGCGTTTCGAACCAGCGGGACCACTCGAGCTAGACCGAAACCACTAGTGACACTGGTTTGTTTGTTCAATGTACGTCAACTGTTTTTATATAAATTACAGTATAAATTCCTGGTTCTATTACGCTCGGAATACGGAAAAAATATACTGATCGTGATTTTGCCAATGTATGTATGTATCTCTTGATTCATGTATTAACTACAAAGGATCTTTATCAGAACAGGAGAAATTCAGCAACACAAATTGTCTACCCAGCAGGGCATTTGTAATTTGAATTCATACGTGCAAACAAGCACACAAATGTTTTGTATTTAGAGGTATGCGGAACAGAGAGTAAAGTCCCACATACCTCCGTTGAAAAGGGTTTTTGTCTATTGCCCGATAGATGATTTCGGGCTGTTCTATAAGTTCAAATCGCGCAGAGAATGTTACTTGCGCGATGCAGAATTAGTTCATTTGTCACGACATAGATGTCGCTACATGTATAAAATTGAAATTGTGTGGTAATTGGTGTCTGTGTCAGATCTATAAGTCATATATTGTGTTGACAAATATCGGTCGCCTGTTATTAGGCGTCTGGAGGCTGTATGGTCATTGATCTCACCTAATGGTAAGCGACGATATGGTCGACGATGGAGCATGCTTCCCCTAGAAGTAACCTATTCACTCGTGAGTTAAAACCCCCTTGGTTATAGCTATGCGGAAACAGATACCATCAGACGATTCGTTAGCTGTACGCACAATGAATGTGTTCTCAAAACGTTTTTTACTAATGGGTGGGATATCTGCATCGATATTTAAATCAAAATAGCAAGGGTGTTACGCAAAAATATTTTTTGTTGTTTTAAGTGTGATAACGGTTATCAAAATGCCTTCGTGTGCTTTTGTGTGTTGTACAAATTATTCATATAAAAAAAAAATACAAATCACATGTAATCACATTTCACTTGTAAGTACACGAAAACTTAAAATTTCTTATGATATTTCTAATTTCGCTTATTGTTTTGGTCGCCATTTTGCGAAACAAGATAGATGGAGCTCACGTCAATCATAATGTCCTCGCTGTCCTTGTTTATCAATGAATCATAGTTGTGTGAGTTTTGAGTCTGACATGTTTCAGTGACGCAACGCCCGTGCGTCTAGTGGTTCGTTGATGGAAAGGGCTTGACGGAATTAAACTGTGCAATTCCGATGCATACTTCCCGAAGTGTAAACTTTAGAAAACCAATAGGCTAGCAACTCAGCACCGGTGCTCAAAACTTTGTAGTTTTGACTCGAAGAGTGCTGATGTGAGAATCACTCCTTCTTCCTGCCCTTGTCCCATATTACTTGGGGTCGGCGCAACACGTTTTTTTCTTCCACTCTATCCTGTCAGCCGTCACACTATCACTAACTTCCTTTTCTTTCATATCACTCCTCACACAATCCATCCATCTCTTCTTCGGCCTCCCTCTTCCTCTCCATCCATCTACTTGTAAACTCAGAACTCTTTTAGTAACATGTGTTTCATCCCTCCTCTTCACATGCCCATACCAAGACAAACGATTTCCTTTCAACTTTTCAGTCACTGGCGCCACTTTCAAACTTCTTCTTTGTGAGAATCACTGCTGATGTTTTTATACTATGTATTTCTTACCTGTGCGTAGGCCTTATTGCATCCCGGCTCAGGGCACACGAATGGACGCTCGCCAGTGTGCAACCGAACATGGTTGTTCAGATTTGTAACCTGTCGATAAATATTAAACTGGTCAAAAATTCATCCATTTGAATAAAAATATTTCGTATTTCAAAAATTATTCTTATTTCAGTTTATTCGTATTTCAAAAATTATTTTATTTCAGTTTATTCCTATTTCAAAAATTATTTTTATTAGATACAAAAATTCTTCCAATTTTAAAAATCCTTGGACGCGATGTCCCGCTTTATTCTCGCTAGTTTTACTTTTATAATAAAATTATATTCTAGCTTAAAACAATAAAAAAGTTGTCATTTTTTGTTGATCTGACTATTCGAGTAAAGCTATCGGGCGTTTATTCCATAAGCCACGTACCTGCGTGAATGCCTTCCCGCACTCGGAGCATTTGAATGGTCTCTCATTTGTATGGATGCGAAGATGAGCCCTCAAGTTGTTGGACTGAGAAAACGCTACCAAAAAAAAATGCATATGTTATATTGTATTATGCGTTCCAAATATGAAGAGGACAGTCAACGTTGTGACGTAACTACAAATTTGTAATTTTCAGATACGTTTTTACAACATAAACGGCCGTATCTTTTTTTCGTAAACTTATAAATTTTATTTTTTCACAACTTCAAGGGACTGCAAACCTGAGTATAGTTTTAATTTCAACTCGATACCTTTACGCGTTCCCGAGATAAAGGGTATTGACTGACAGATAGACAGAAAGCTAGACAGACAGACAGAAAGATAAGACAGACAGACGGACAACAAAGTGTTCCTATAAGGATTCCGTTTTGGAGGTAGTGGAACAGAGAGTAAAGTCCCACATACCTCCTTTGAAAAGGGAGGATCCTCCGACCAGACAGGTGTTATGTCTAGTGGGCTATTGCCCGATAGATGATTTCGGGTTTGTTCTATATGTTCCAATCGCACCGCGAATCTTACTTGCGCGATGCAGGATTAGTTCATTTGTCACGACATAGATGTCGCTACATGTATAAAATTGAAATTGCTGTGTGGTAATTGGTGTCTGTGTCAGATCTATAAGTCATATATTGTATTGACAAATATCGGTCGCCTGTTATTAGGCGTCTGTAGGCTGTATGGTCATTGATCTCACCTAATGGTAAGCGACGATATGGTCGACGATGGAGCATGCTTCCCCTAGAAGTAGGGTTACCAGATGAAAAAATCAAAAGTCCGGAGAAAAGGCCTGATTTCCATGGAAAAGTCCTGAGATTTTCTACAGATGAGAATTTTCTCTCAAAAACGTATTATTATCGTTGTATACACTGCGGATCTTGCGCACGCGTTTTACGCGACGCTAGTGATGAGCCCCTCACTCATGAGGTACCTCAAATGAGTAACTCGCCTCGACGAATTGAAAGAGTTACTCGATTCTCAAATTTGAACCACCTCATTCAATTCCTCATGAGGTTTACAGAGTTCTAGTGCGACGCGCACAGTATTTTGTCTGATAACTCGCGAGGCGAGTGACGAGCAACATTGATGAGTGAGTAAATTCCGTTGAATTTTGGTTGAAATAGAGTACTAACATTATTTATAGCGTTTAATGATTATGAACCTTAACTCCGTAAAATAACGTCACTAATAAATATTACCTACGTGGTTGTTTTGTTGCATTTCGCTCTCTCCCTCAACGCGATTCGCGGCGGTTGGCAAGATTTTCTGTCTCTTTCACGCTCGGTGCTTCGTAACTATGACTCGTGAGTACTCGTGGAGTCGTGAGGCGCCATGCAATAGCTAGATCTGTACAAACACCTCGCCTCAAATGAGGGGTACCTCGTGAGTACCTCGCGAGGTAAAATGAGGGCCTCCCTCAATCTCACTTTTATTAAGCGAGTTACCCAACACTACGCGACGCGTTACAAGCTTGTATGTACATCGCACTCAAAACAGCGGGGCGGAGGGAGGAGGGATGCGCCCGTCGCCCCGCAGCGCGGTTGCCGCTCGCTCGCTCACTCAGTCAGTTCGTCTTGCGCCATTGCGAGGGTTGGACTACGCTCCATCTGTTGGATTTATCTGTTGATACGAGTTTAAAATGTCTTCAAGTACCAAACGACCACGATACGTGTATACATTCACAGATACTTTAAAACAAAAATTTCCGATTATGAAAGATGGAAGAGAACCTACCGAAGTGTTTTGTTCAATATGTAACAATCATTTTTCAATTAAGTTCAAGGGAGCTGCTGATATTGAAAAACATATCCTAACGGAAAAACATAAAAAAAATAGTCTGACTGTTTCAAGTAACACCAAAATCGACTCTTTATTTCAACCACAAAGTTCTGGACTGACAGACCAAATATCCGCCGCTGAAGCCACTTTAGCTTTCCACACAGTGAAACATCACCAGTCATTTAAATCTATGGATTGCACCAGCCAACTGGTTAAGGCTATATTTGCTGATTCCAACACTGCGAAGAGTATTTCTTGTGCACGAACGAAGACTGAGGCCATTGTAACGGGCGTGATATCTCCGTGGGTAATTGAACAGGTACAAGTCTCATTACAAAATGTCAACTTCTTGGGCGTTTCCACAGATGCAAGTAATCACGGTGCTGAAAAAATATTTCCAATTATGATACAATTCTTCGACTGGCAAGAAGGAATTAAAACAAAACTGCTGGATGTGCTGAGCACACCCAATGAAAATGCTGACACTATAACAGAGATAATTAAAACAAGCTTGCAAAAGTACGACTTGTTGATGAAATGTGTATCATTTACAGCAGACAACGCTAATGTTAATTTTGGCGGAGTAAATCGGCAACCGGGACAAAATGTTTGGACTAATTTAAAAAACTTTCTGGACAAAGATATCGTAGGAGTTGGGTGCCCAGCGCACATACTACACAATTGTATTCAACATGGCACTGATAATCTGCATATTGATATAGAATCTGTAGTAATGAAGCTGTTTAATTATTTTTCCGTATACACCGTACGCACGGAGGCGTTGAAGGATATCAGCGAATATATAGACGTCAATTATCAGAAACTATTGTTTCATAGCAAGACCCGATGGCTTAGTCTGTTTCCAGCGATCGAAAGAATATTGAAGATGTATGAACCGTTGAAGCAGTACTTTTTATCTACTCCTGGTGTACCAATTACTTTGAAGAACTTTTTTGAAAATGAACTCAGCGAAGTTTATTTATTTCTTGCTCACTCATTAATGTCAATATTTCAGACGAAAATTGAAGACATCGAAAAAGAAAACAATTCTGTTTTAGATATTAAAAGAATCCTCGAATCCACACATGAAATTTTAGTTGCACGAGCGAACGCAAACTTCATGCCACTTAAAGTGCGAGAGTTGCTGGCTAAGTGCACTGCGGAAAACCAAGAAGTTTTCAAGCACGACCTTAAAAATATGTATAAGACTTGCGTAGAATATCTGATCAAGTGGATGACGCCTTTAGATGATTTCAAAGTCTTTAATTGGTTGATGCTGAAAAAGGGCCAAATGATCGACTTTGATCAGATTGCTTTATCAATTCATTATCTAAATGGAAAAGGAATACACATAGATGATGTGAAGTTATTCGATGAAATTGCATCTCTGAATAGTTTTTTGACAAAACAGGAAGAAGCATTTTTTGACGTAATGCTTCATGCGTTGTGGGCAAACATTTTCAAGACAATAGGTATTTCACGATTGCCAGAGATACTGCGTATTTGTCAATATATATTTGCAATAACAGCTCAAAATGCAAACGTAGAAAGAGTTTTTTCTATCATGGGAGCTCAATGGTCGAAAGAAAGAAACCGACTAAACGTGTCTTCAGTTCGAGCTCTACTTTTAGTTCAATATAACTTGAAGAGTTTAACTTGTGAGGCATTTTATAAATCAATAATCAAAGAAAAGAATTTACTTAAAAAGGTTTCTTCAAATATTAAATACGACAAAATTAATTAAGTACCTATTTGGATAAATAAGTATTGATTTCACCTGCAAATGTTGGTAACATTATTTTTAAAGATGATTATTGAAGATGATTATTTTTAGTTTGTTTTACTTTGATAAATAAGGATTGATTTTAACTGCAGCTGCAATTGTTACCAAAAGAAGATTGTTTTTAGTTCGTTTTACTTCGATAAATAAGTATTGATTTTAACTGCAATTGTTACCAAAAGAAGATTATTTTAAGTTTGTTTTAAATTAATACATAAGTATTGATTTTAACTGCAATTGTTACCAAAAGAAGATTATTTTTAGTAGTTTAATAAGAGAGATCTTTAAAATGTAACCTGTTTTTTATTAAAAATCCTGAGCTATCACTAGATTTGCTAAATCCGGCCGGAATCCTGAGAAGAGTCGAATAATCCTGAAATCTCAGGACAAATCCTGAGATATGGTAACCCTACCTAGAAGTAACCTATTCACTCGTGAGTTAAAACCCCCTTGGTTATAGCTATGCGGAAACAGATACCATCAGACGATTCCTTAGCTGTACGCACAATGAATGTGTTCTCAAAACGTTTTTTACTAATGGGTGGGATATCTGCATTGATATTTAAATCAAAATAGCAAGGGTGTTACGCAAAAATATTTTTTTGTTGTTTTAAGTGTGATAACGGTTATCAAAATGCCTTCGTGTGCTTTTGTGTGTTGTACAAATTATTCATATAAAAAAAAATACAAATCACATGGAATCACATTTCACTTGTAAGTACACGAAAACTTAAAATTTCTTATGATATTTCTAATTTCGCTTATTGTTTTGGTCGCCATTTTGCGAAACAAGATAGATGGAGCTCACGTCAATCATAATGTCCTCGCTGTCCTTGTTTATCAATGAATCATAGATGTGTGAGTTTTGAGTCTGACATGTTTCAGTGACGCAACGCCCGTGCGTCTAGTGGTTCGTTGATGGAAAGGGCTTGACGGAATTAAACTGTGCAATTCCGATGCATACTTCCCGAAGTGTAAACTTTAGAAAACCAATAAGCCAGCAACTCAGCACTGGTGCTGAGTTGCTGGCTTATTGCTTATTGATTCCGTTTTGGAGGTAGTGGAACAGAGAGTAAAGTCCCACATACCTCCGTTGAAAAGGGAGGATCCTCCGACCAGACAGGTGTTATGTCTGGTGGGCTATTGCCCGATAGATGATTTCGGGTTTGTTCTATATGTTCCAATCGCACCGCGAATCTTACTTGCGCGATGCAGGATTAGTTCATTTGTGACGACATAGATGTCGCTACACCGTTTTTTCGTTTTGAGGTGCGAAACCCGCAAAACGCGCTGAGTACTCTACCTCAAAGGTGGCATGAAAACTTGTTCATATTATGACGACTACCTCTTTCAACTTTTTGAATCATTATATCTCAAAAACAGTGGCTCTTAAGAAATGTGACATTTTTGTTGATAATTATCTGATCTACAATTTTCGTCTAGGCTATTTTGTGATAAAACTTACCGTTTTGCTGAAAATCGCGAAATACCCGTTTTTGTGACCTTCGACCACGCAATATTTTTTTTTCAGGTATCGGATCGATGACGACTTTTTAGACTTCATTTATGATGGTGTTTTGAACAATCCTACCAATTTTCAGCTGGGTGCGAATTATTGTAACCTCTGATGTCTAAATTGACACGACTATGTAATTAACCTACCGAAGAAATGTTATGCCATCTTTTCGAATACTCAAACTCTGGCTGTTTTTACTATATCAACGTATTGAACCAGAGGCCATTGTAATATGTTTTTTCTATTATTTTTATTAAATATCGTAGTAAATAAGTTAGAGTTAATAAATAAACGATCTTCGTTTATTTGCCCTCACAAATCAAAACTTTTAAATGAATAAAGTTAAATCTGAAGTATTGAGTCAGTGTTTGCTTTGCACCCAAGTTTAAATTAAAAAAAGAGAATTTATCGACGTCGGTTATATCGATAATATTGTTGTAAAATAGACATGGGCGTTTTTTGTTTTGAACGTAAACAGATATACATATATCAGTTATCTGATTTTGAAATCGATTTCAAAATCCGATTTTAGATATCCAATTTCTGTAGCACTTAGCTTACCAATTCGTTCCTTTTTTTTTTTGCTTTGCCCTATTTATACATAATATATATATTTAGCCATTTTTTTGTTAATGTTTTTGGCTTGGATACTAAGTCATTTAAGCCATGTCTTCGTTTAAGTAATCATTTGTTTACCATTAGAATATGGATGTACACATTCTAATGATTTGTAGTATTTGGCAGCAAACTATTCGAGTCAACTTTCTCGACAAACTTGGTTGAGGTAGCTAAAAATACAATAAAATTTTCAGCTCAAGCCTGTTTTAATGAATCCACATATTGTCCAGTTGTCTGCACAACTGATATAGTTTTCAAAACTACACCAATTTTACATCACGATATCCACTAGAAATCAATTTGCAAATTATTATTATATAAAACATTTGTACCAATAAGATAATAAGATGGAGATTTGCGCGATATTCCTTCATGTTTAAACTAAAATTGTAGGTAAGTAAACTTAAGAATCTTAAAAAGTACTTAACTAATTTCCTTACATTTATTATCTTTAATTGGACTTACTTATGCAAACAGAACCTTAATAATAATATAGATAAGGACCTTATTAGATAAGGTCTACCTCGATTTTGGCATTTGTGTGGATAGGTTCCCGTTTGCATAAATAGGTTCCAAAAAATGGGCAAATACAATTCATTGATAAGGAGATACGAAGACGCGCGCACTTGTCACCAAGGTCAAGTTTGCATCTGAACGAAAACATTAGATAGTAAACGCTAGACTAAAACCAAAATAATTCAACGCATAATCATGGTAATGTAGTCTTTACGAAGCTCAAAAGAAGAGTCACATTGATCGCATAATGTCAATATGCAATCGATTTTGGTTGGATTTCGGTAACCGAATCGGTTATCAAACGAATCCAAACCGACTTAAAATATCTGGATATCACAAAACGATTTTTGTGGAAACTCAAACGCAAACTTCAAATTACGAAAACCAAACTAAACGCTAAAGATCTTTATCACCAAACGAATCCAAAAATCCAAATCTTATCTGGATATTACAAAACGATATGAAATTCGCCTTCCCTCTTTCTAATTCTAACTAAGCGGAACTTAGCAGAATAAAAGGGACAGGGCGAATATATCACGATTTCTGTTTTCAGATTTGATATCGTTTGGTTAGGCTTTCGTTTTTACCCGACTACGGCAAAGCCACAGGAGGGTTATGAATTTGACAGGCTATGTATATATTTAGAAAAGCCGTAGTCACACGTTATTAAAGTGTTACGGTTAGTACCTAACGTGTGACTACGGCTTTTCTTTTTATTCTGTTCTTGTTTCTCCACTAACCTTGTTTATTTCAGCATTCTGAAAAAACTTGCTTCATTCTTTTTGAGCGTCGTTTTTTTGTAGTCGTGTTTTAGTTTTTTTACATTTTATTTTTGAAATCAGTTTGTCTAGTCTGCGATATCGATATGTATCGGTTTGTGATTAATATCGGATTATGAAATCCGTTTTGATATAACGGACGTATGCCTATTGCAAAATTGACTTGTGCATCACTATGTTTGCTGACATTGTTGCATCAGCCAATCACAACCGCTATATTTTCCAGCGTCCCGACCCGCAATAGTGAATCGTGATTCGTGTGCCTACACGAAATCAGTCTTTTCTATCAACTCTCAAGTGGTTTAATTCTCTTTGAATATTATGAAAAGATTTTTATTTTTGTTTGTAATGAATATAGTCAAAAACTACACGGCCAACTTTAAAAATTCTTTCTGCAGTAGAATCCTGCTTTATCACTGAGTTACATAGACTATATTATAGTCTCTAGTTTCTCGCGGGCGAGGAGCTAATATAATAATAAAATAGAGTATGTATGTAAGTGTAATGTAAGAAGAACAGTGGAAAGCTCACCTTTATTGCAGTAAGTGCAGACAAAGCGTCTCTCGGCGCGATGGTTGCGCAAGTGGTTTTGTAGCTGCATGTTCTTCTGAAAAGACTTGTGGCAGAGGCCACAATACAATGATGATTCATTTCCCTCCTGCAAGGTGCAAAAACTCAGCTATAACACTGGGCACTAATTGGCATTCACTTCGTTATATTTAACCTTTCAACCGCCTACATCCAATATATCCGACACTCTCGTGTTTATTCTGCCAGGGTCGCACATCCAAAACCAGATACTTCATCTCGTCAGCTCTTTTATCACCTATGGTGATGGAAGAGCTAAACGAGATGCGATTACCCAGTCGCAAACTTACCCTCCTAGCGAATAGGACGCGAAAACAATCGTGGGACCAATCCAATGCAGGGATTAAGGGATAACTGAGTGCAGATCCACTAATTCTTTATTTTCAATTCCGTAACTATGTTCAGACAAGTTCCTAGTGATATTGCCAATGTGAACCCAGTGTTTAGCTTTTCACCATAGTAAGTTAGTAAGCATATGTCAGGGTGGTTTTAGTTCTTGCTGAGTACAAACATGCTACTATTATTATTACCCTAGGGTTAGTGTCAGATTAGGTGGTGGGTGGGAATATAGAGGTTTAATTTAAGCAATGGTTGCTGTTGACACTTAAAATATCATGCAAGAAAATTCTTGAATCTACAACAAAGATAGTTTCTTTGTTTTACCGGCCTCTTTGCTGCTTTTCAATAAATACTCAGAATAGATAGATATATTCTTTAATTTTACACCAAAAATAAAATTACAATAGGAACTTAAAATTAATAGGGCATCACAATGGGCAGTCTTATAGCTAAAAGCAATTTTTTACAGACAACCTTTGGATGGATTTGACAGAGAAAACGATACGCAAGTTGTTTGTGGTGTACTATTTACAACAAAAAAAACTTTAACACTAAACTTTAATCTTTACTGCAATACATAAGTCTTGCCCATCATTAAAAAGCCAGCTGTAAAATTATATTATTTCAGAAGGTTATTTCCATGCAACTGTATTCTAGTTAGCAAGTTACATTAAAAACTACTATTACTCTCCAGTTTTGCACCACAATAAAATAACAGATAAACATAAGAGATAACATGTCTAACATAAATTACCTCTTCGCCATTGCTGGTTTGCGGTACTGTCTGGTCAGAACCATTCTCTCCTATTGTTATTTCAGGCACTAGCGGCTGGCACTTGAAGCAGGCATAGATACCATCCTTGCCTGTCTCAAACAGTTGCTGGAACATACACAACAATAAAGGTATAGTAGAGTTAATCTTATCTTTCTTTGAATACTTTTTGTTCACAAGCTACAGTTTAGTATAAAACAAATGTAAAGACTGCTCAATATCAACATAGCAATGGCCCAGTCTAGGTAATATTTGCCATCCTTTCTAAATAAAATAGAATCAAACAAGTTTTTATATACTTATGTGAATAGGTAACTATAAAATGCAGTGCTATTATTATTTAAACAGAGATGCTTGTGGTACCTATAGCATATGCCAAGGTTCACTATTCAAGTACAAAAAAAGGATCACGGTTGTTTTTTACACTGCGCTGAGCCAGACGTAAAAAAACAGCTACGGACCGACAAAAAATAAAAAAAAATACGCGGGCAGGTTTCGAATGTCAAGTTTTTTCTCATTTCTGCAAATACTTCTGTAAAATTCCATTCATTTAGTTACAAAATGCTTACTTTCGTAAAACTATAAAAGCCCGAATGACCAGGGACGTTATTTTTATAACATTCTCCAAAGAAAACAAAAAAATATTGATGATATATTGCGAGACGATGCATAAAATAAGTAAACAGGTACTCACAACAGCAGGTTTAAGACAAATCCCACATTTGTCCATAGTAGACGATCACAATACTATCAAATAAATCAAAATAACTTAGAAAATTACTGATATTTATTTTAAAAAAAGCAGCCCTCAGTGGCTCTCACTCCGAAAAATCACAGGGCGGGGCGGGAGCGGGGAGTGCAGGGGGGTATGGTGAAGACATAAAATCATAGACAAAATTTTTACAATGTTGCCATTTTATTTCAAAATGCATGTTTTAGGTAAGTGAAGTGTAAAAGGTCTCTTACATAAACTTTTTATTTATTTGACGTTTTCAGATTTAGTTCATTCAAAGTTCATATTTCATTCAAAAGTTGCCCTCTCGTCGAAATACGAAATTATCGTGTTTTATTCCTCATAAACTGCGTATTTTTATTTACTATACTTTTTGTTATGTTTTAATTAAATCAAGACAACTTTTTTATTTGTTATACTTGTTTAATTTTATATGCTCATGTAAAGAAGGGCTTTGTTGATTAAGTGTTTACTATTATATTGTGAAAGATGGCTGAGAAAATTGTCATAACTAGTGGCAACCAGCCCATTGTAAAGATAGGTCACTACACATTGGGAGCAACCCTTGGCGTGGGCACCTTCGGCAAGGTGAAGATCGGAGAACACCAGCTGACCAAACACAAGGTCGCCGTCAAAATTCTTAACAGGCAGAAGATCAAGAGCCTCGATGTGGTGGGAAAGATTAGACGTGAGATACAAAATCTTAAGTTGTTCAGACATCCCCACATCATCAAACTGTACCAGGTATGACAATATTACTTGTATCATAATGTTCTCTGACCTTGAATAAGTCATGCTTGACTCATACATTTTGTTCACTATAGCCTATCAAAATATTGATATGGAAAATAACTTCATTTCTTTTTCCCGTAAATCTATTGCTAATCAATGCAACATTTCCAGGTGATCTCCACTCCTACAGACATTTTCATGATAATGGAGTATGTGTCTGGCGGAGAACTGTTTGACTACATAGTAAAGAGAGGCAAGCTCCAGGAGCATGAAGCCCGGAGATTCTTCCAGCAGATCATATCAGGAGTGGACTACTGCCACCGGCACATGATAGTTCACCGGGACCTGAAGCCTGAAAACTTACTGCTAGACCACAACATGCATGTGAAGATAGCTGACTTTGGACTCTCCAACATGATGATGGATGGAGAATTTTTGAGGACGTCTTGTGGTTCACCTAACTATGCTGCACCTGAGGTTAGAGCAATCATAGTACAAATAATATTTGTATTAAAAATATATATATATTATTAAAGATTATATTTATATTAGTATTTACATAATATTTAGACTTATTGTGTAATTTCAAATATTGTTTCACTGGTGGAAATAAATATCCATTAGCTTTGCAAAGGTTAAAAGATTTTAACCATTGGGAAAACAGTAATTTTTTAAATATTCAACTATTTGTAATGAGCAATAGCAACAACAGTTATTACTTTACAATGGATCTGTTTTGCCAGCAGTGACCACTACTATACCTTGGGTAAATGTGTTACAAATTGTTCTCAATATTACTATATCTTGATTTTTAACCATTTGCAGTGGCTAGTGCTTCTACTTGAGCAGTGGTAATGTCCCTGGCTTATGAGTTGTAGATCAAACCTGCAAGCGCTTTATTTTGTGTAAATTATTTCATCACTACTGCTCTCAAAATGGTGAAGGAGGCATGTCTTAGATCCAAAAATTTCAAAAAAATCCCATTCTCCAATCTTTATTGGACCGGTTGGGGATAATAGATCATTCCCTCTCCTATAGGGAAGGCCTGAGTCCTAGCAGTGAGAACATTATAAGACTGATTATGCTAATGCTTGATGCTTAGTATTTCTTTCTGTAAAATATTATGTAGTCACACTATTATGTGATTGTGGAAGTTATCTAACTGGTCTGTTGGTCTAGTGGTTAGTGGTCCTAAGTCCTATGCTGGATGTTGTGTGTTTGATTCCCACTCAAAACAAATGTTTGTGTGATAAGCACAATCATATATTCTGGATGTAATTTATCTATAATATTATTGTATTTAGAAATTTATAAGCATGTTTATCAGTTGTCTAATACTCATAGCACAAGCTCTGCTTAGTATGGGACTAGGTTTGTGGAATACATATTATGTTATTAGTAGCGGTCTCAACATACATTGTCATGTCTAAAGACAAGCTTATGGTGAGAAAAAAAATTGAGAAACCAATTACAATGCCACCCAGTCCAATTGTATTTTCAAACCATCCCAGGACCTACTCAAATTTATATAAAAAATTTCATCCAAATCATTCAAGCCATTTAGGAGGAAGAAGGTGGTAAACAGACATACAGAAGAATTATAATATATGTATAAAGAAATTATATCTTCCATGTATTTAGCAACAACAACTTTTTATTTCAAGGTTATATCTGGCAAACTTTACGCTGGTCCAGAAGTGGATGTATGGTCATGTGGAGTCATATTATATGCCCTGCTCTGTGGAACTCTACCCTTTGACGATGAACATGTGCCAACACTGTTCAGAAAGATCAAATCTGGCATATTCCCTATTCCTGAGTATTTGAACAAGAGTGTTGTCAGTCTGCTGTGTATGACCTTGCAAGTGGATCCTATGAAGAGGGCATCTATAGAAGATGTTAAGAAACATGAATGGTTTCAAAAAGACCTGCCCGGGTATCTGTTCCCGTCTCCTGTTGAGCAGGTAATTACCGTATGTAAACCCCATCCTTTTTTTTTTATTAGTGCATAAGTAGTGTTAAGTTTCCTGTTTTGTATGTCTTGGTTTTTCGTTCCGATCTTCTTTGTTGTGTTGCTACTGTCTTCTTTTGTCATGTCCTAGTCTACTATGCATATAAGAGCTTTTGATGATACAACAAAAAAAAAATACTATTATGAAGCTATGAACGCGCCAATCTCAGGAACTACTGGCGTGGCTAATAAAGAGCTAAGGAAACTCAGGAGTGCCCCAAATGCTGATTAGCAAATACCTTTTTGAACCAGCGAAAAATTCTCCCACCAAAATCTAAAATAAAATCGGTTGCTTCACTACTTAAATCACGGCACTCGTAATAGTCAGTAAAAGTCTGACACTCATTCCCATTCTACCCAAAGCAGGATATTTGTTGATTTGCCACATAAAAAAGGAACCCCAGTTTTTTTTTGGCCCGGGCTCTATGGCCTTGAGTCTCTTAGCTACACCACTGGGAATAACTGGTATGATTTGGAGAGAGGTGGGCTGGTTGGAATAAGCCCACCTGAGATTATGGCCGCTATGGCCCACGTACAATGGTCCGTAGGGGACTGAGTGCGGAAACCATACTCAGAAGATAGATAGAACTGGTATGATTTAAAAAATGGTTTTAGTGTTGAATAGCCCATTTATTTAGAAAAGGTACCTATAGACTACATAAAGGTCATTATCACTAGCTAACTACTACATCAGCTCATTAAAGCCACTTGGCACCCCTGCATCGCCTCGTCGCACGGCGTCCACTCGTTGTCGACAGGTGGTCCACGGGTGGACGCCGCCAAGGGTGTCGCCAGCCGATGATCAAGGGGGGGGGGGGGCTATTGGAAGTATAGAGAATAGTAAAAAAAAAATTTTCAAATAATTATAAAAGTATTTTCTCCACAATATAACTCCTAATTGCTAGCCTTATATCTACGGTAACATATAGGATGGGCATTATATTGTGGGAGACTGGTTTTTTTTTTTATGGTAGGTAAAATCATCAATGACAAATCCCGCCCTTGGGCGGAGCGGGAAGTAGTGTCAGACTCTTACTGACTAAAAACCTACCCCGTCCCTTCGTTGTCTATCGTGCCGAGGCCGGGTAATCCGGGTATTCCTTTCGGAAGCTGACCCATGACCCCAGCAGCCGCGCCGTCGATGACTTGGGCTCGGGCTCCGGTCGGTTACCGGACGATCGGACAGCGTGCTACCGCGGTAATAGCGGTGGCCGGAAATCGGGATCGGAATCCCGGCGGCGGCTAGGGCGAGCGCCCCGTTGCCTCTGCCTGATGCGGTCGGCCTGATGTTTCGTAATGTCAAATTTTACAATATCGTCAACTATCTTTCTCGTGTGAATCATTTGTGGGCAGCGCGAAGACCCGCGCGTTGGTAATGCGCAGTCAATGCAAGGCAAACATACGAGTTGTCACCAAGTGGTCCACCCGCTGTCCGCGCGTGGAGGGCTTACGACCGAGGCGATCCTGTGACGCTACGGAGTGGATGCAGTGAGCGCATGCCCATTGAAATCCATACAAAGAATACTAGCCCCAGACTAGAGGCAAGGCGGTGCCGAGTGGGTGCCGGGTGGCTCTAATAAGCTGAGACCCACGCTATGAGAGAGTAGTGCACTAACCAAAGACGCGTGGGACAGCTAGTAATTATAATAAATCAACCAGCTCTTCAGATGCAAAACATGAAACTATTGTTTTAGACGTAATTTAAATTACTTCTGCAAAAAAATCCTATTTACAATATTATGTTGTGGCGGGTCTCTAGCGTGCTTCTTCTTGAGTCCTGTTCCAAGCTTGGTATATGGATGTGCATAAATGTATGTATGGGAATAAAGAAACGTTTTTGAAAACATGCTTTTACTGTTCAGTGTTTATAGTAGTTATATTCGTTATATCATAACATATTGTGATATTGGCCTCAAACTAAGAACTGAATCTTAAACCAACTGTCCATGGTCGCGTAGCTTCATAGACGCATATTCGTCATTATACGCTTCATTTTATATGTAAACTGCGTGTAATGACGAATACACGTCTATGAAGCGACGTGTCTTTGAACAATAGGCCTTATCCTATTGTTCAAGACCAAGCTAAAAAAAAATGCATTTTGTTTATTTTGTTCGAAAAAAGGCATTTTTATTAATGCCCTGTCTTTGTGGTAAAACGATCTTCGCATTATTGCCTTTCTATTAAATCGGTTGTATGGTTTCAAAGTCATTGATGTAATAAAGGACATTGATAAAAACAATTTATCGTAGTTAGTTATTTAAAACTTAACATAGTGAAGTTTACAATGATTTGACAATTGATGTGCAAAGGCGATCCCTCATTTATGAGTCTTGTGAAAATGCAGTTTCTTTGTATTCTAGTTGAATGCCTTTTAGAGCTCATACACACGATTGGCATGTTGCCGACGGCAGAGGTAACTGCAGCCGTCGACACGGGGCAGCGGCAGCTGTCGAACTATTGGGAAGAGCATCGCCGTGTCCTTGTGGGGGCGATCGGCGGCGGCGATCTCTCGCGCCGGGCCTTGGTACAGGCCATGGTCCGGAGCGAGAAGGAGTGACAGGCGGTCGCCTTCTTCTGCGAAGCAGTAATGCTAGCAAAGGCGAAGGCCGACCGTATCTGGTAACGGCGCACATACCACCGTCGCCGCCGGGATTCCGATCCCGATTTCCGGCCACTGTAGGCGCGGGCTTGCGGACGGCGGGCAATAGGTAGCTCGCTGTCCGTTTGTCCGGTGGCAGTCCGGACCAAGCTAAAGTCGTCGACGGGAAAAACTGTAGGGGCCTGCAGGGTCCAAGCCTACTGGGGCCAAGGGTTGTGCGAAAGTGAAAGCCGGGGCCATGGAACGAAGGCAATGAAAGAACAGGGTACGTTTTTAGTCAGTAAGAGTGACACTATCTCCCGCTCCGCCCAAGGGCGGGTTTTGCGAACTATACTGACTCTTGAGTCACGACGGCTGCCGCTGATCTTCATTTGTTGGGATGTCGCTCGTGCATTTTGCAAAATTAATGTGTGCACACATTAATTTTGCAAAATGGTCACGACATTGCACGCACATGATCCAGTAAACTATTATTGTATAGTCAAGCATTGCACGACTATTCAATCACACGCAGAGTCGTCCATGTTTGTTTCGTCCATGTCACGTCCTTTGCTATACCTTACACCTGTCAATATCAATTGACAGATATTACTGTATTTACTTCCACTTTTTAGGACAGCAGTGTGATAGATACAGAAGCAATTTCAGAAGTCTGTGACAAGTTTGGTGTAAAGGAGCATGAAGTTCACAACGCTTTACTTAGTGGGGACCCTCATGACCAGCTGGCCATAGCTTACCATCTCATCATAGACAATAAGAGGATTGCTGACGAAGCTGCTAAAGCAGAAATTAAGGACTTCTATGTGGCCAGTAAGTTTGATTAAGATCATCCACAGGATCTAAATTCATCACCACCACATTTGTGCCTATTTTTCTAAATCCAACCACTTGATGGTTAAAAAAATACAAGCATCCAACCCTTTCATTATTCTTATTTCCACCTTTTAGCTGACTGACATCGATGATATATGAGCTGACAGGGGGAACAATAAAAAAAAATAGTTACATATTATACATATTCCTCAGATGACAGATTAAATAGCGTGATAAAGCAGTTTATCGCTTTCACCCATCTTTAAACTACCCTCTTTTTCTCATCATCCATTCTTTACCGTCTTACTGCTTAGCTAGCTAACTCGTTAACCCACGTTATTTACTACTTCAGCAGGTAATTCTCCCCCCGCGGCCACGGAGACGGCGCGCCCGCATCCCGAACGCATCGCGCCGCATCCGCACCCGCACCAAGACAAGACTAGAGGAACACCCGTTAAAAGGTGATATTACTTACAATTTATTCTACTAAAAAGTCTAGAATGAAACAGCGCACCGCTAAGAGGGGCAACTTGAAGTTACTGGGTGTATGCAAATTCCGAAGGTGCAGCACGCTCTTGCACGCTGTGTGTGCCGGCATCGCAGCATCTAGCTAGGACATATTCGAATATTCTCACTGAAATGTGTACCTTTTTATGTAGTAAATATATTACGCGTATTCGTCATTATACGCTTGGTGTACGCCTATTCACAGCTTACATACAAAACTATGAAACTCTGTCGACGAAGCGGCAACGTCGCCGTCGTGCCGTCCTGTCCGTTGCATCTTCGAAATTTAATTGTTTTCATAACGGTGAAGGAAAACATCATGAGGAAACCTACATTTCCTAAAACCAAAAATCCGGAGATATGTGACATCCACCAATCCGCACTGGATTACGATTATATCCGTGTGACGGATTACATTATGACCCATTCCTTCTCTTAGAGAGGAGGCCTGAGTCGCAGTAATGGGTATATTATAAGGCTGATTATACTAAAGTTAAGTTAAGCGTTACGTCTCGGTGTAAACTGACCCTTATAAGTTTTTTCCACCAAATTTAGACGTACAGCGGCGATTTTAAGCCGCATCTACGACTGCGACGTAGGCCTATGTAAAATAAACGAGTTTGAGTTTGACGTGTTTTTCTATTCGGCCTTTTTTACTACCGCAATCGGGTTCAACAGTTCACCAACTAGTGGGTTCGGATGCAAGGTCAGGCGTTCCTTGCGTCGCTCAATTTCAGAAACAGGCACACATGCACTCATGCTATAGTTGACACGCAATCAGCAGAATGTAATAAACTGTCACTATCCTTTTGTTTTATGTTTCGTTTTACAGGGCAAAATGGCACTTGGGTATCCGATCTCAGAGCAAACCTAACGACATTATGTTAGAAGTATTCCGCGCCATGAAAGCTCTCGACTACGAATGGAAAGTCATCAATCCGTATCACGTAAGGTGAGTCAAACTCACTGCTTCCAAATAAAAACTCGTAATTCTTTTTTAGGTGGAAAATCATCCAATTACTTCTCCCGCCTTTGAGTGTAACGAGAGAGCATGTCAGAGAACGCAAAAGGCGTTCTGGGACCACGGCATCTCTTTCAAAATATTCCTCTGGCCCTAGCGAGCATTGGCTTTATTGACCCCCTTTTTCTGGTATCTTTTTGAGCGGCTGGACGGTGAGCTACTCATTGCCCGTTATCCGCAATCCCATTAGTACTCGTACTTGCGACAACCTTTGTAGCGACCTCGAATTTTTATTCAGTGGAAATGGGCACAAATTTGTACTAGAAGTACTAGAAACAAGGAAATGCAACAATTTGCCTGCTGCAGTCTTCCCGTACGATCAAATAATTTAGATGTCTTCTAGGCTACAGTGATTAGGTTACATCAACGATTGCATCACTGCTTACCAACAGGTGGAATCGCAGTCAAGCACTAGTTAATATCATTTAAAAAAAAATCGGTGATTTGTGGTGCACTCTATAACCAACTCAGTTAATAAGTTTTTAACAGTGGCCCTGTGTATTAAAAAAAGGGAGAACCCTTTTTATTCGACTGCCGAAAAGCGTAATAGGGATATGGTTTTTATTACAAAACTAGCACAGAATTGTAGGTAGCGACTACTGTATTATTATTCATCCTGGGAGTTGTTCCGATGGGATAATTTTCTTCTTTTACGCGGGCGAACCCACGGCCGAAGCCAGTTACGGCGGAGTCACGCCCCTAGTTTTAACTAACGACTTGTAAACTATAAACTTATCAGCATAATTTTCTTCCAGGGTACGCACACTAAACAAGATGACAGAGAAATACGTAAAGATGTCTCTACAGTTATACCAAGTCGATTATAAGTCGTACTTACTGGACTTCAAGTCTTTATCCGGAGAAAAGGAGGATTCCGATGAAGAGGCGGCGTCGCCCCTTGTAACTGCTCCCCCTCCGCCGCCGGCGAGCCCCACGGGCCCCCAGGGCCACCACACCATGGAATTCTTCGAGATGTGCGCCGCCCTTATCATCCAGCTTGCGCGGTAATCTCAAGCTAGCTGAATTAAAGTACTTTTGGACCAGGGAACATAGCAACTTGGCGCTTGTTTGTGACTAGATAAGGATTGGTTAAGTGAAACGTGGTGACATCTAGGTTTCACCAGTTGATTCACCTACTAGTGGTGCTCTAGAAACTTACATCATTGGTTGATAAATCGGTCGGCTCATAATCTTCCGAAAGAACGATGGCAATGTTAAGTTTCTTACTAATGCTAGACACATCTAATAGCAATATCAGGTAAACCTCGGTGTGGCCACAGTTCAGTATTTGCTCTTGATAGAAACCAGTGAAGTATATGTAAATAAAGTTGTTATCCTACGGTATGAAACGCGTGTCCGTATAATAATTTCAATAAGCAATATTTTGATACACTTACATATTTTGGATTTAGCGAATTAATACTTAATCACTAGTCTTAATTGCCTAGAGCAACGTTTATTATTGCAAACTAATATAATGGAAGCAATGGGAAACTAAACAAGTGTTATAACTAGTTCCAAATGTTAATATTGGGGTTGTTTGTTAAATTATAAGTATTAGCTGTACAATAAGTATGATGTACGGACCTTCCATTGATATTGTAACTCCAAAGTTTGAAGCATTGTGATGCACTATAGTGCGACGCTTTGTTCCGGGCACAGCAGTGCGCGGTCGTCACTTGTGGTACGTTCACATCACGCGAGCTGGCAACACCGCACAATTCGCTATACTAAAGCCTGCCACTGCACTGGGACGCCATGGCACTGTTGCCAGTTCGCGCAGCCAAGACCCTGGCCAATGTTGGTTATTGTATAATTAACCATACATATATTTTTTGGCATTGTGACTTTGCTACGCCGTCATGGCATCCCAGTGAAGCAGGGCACTAAGTCTTTCAGCTTTGCAACGCTTCGTAGCTGCGTATGCCTTAACGCCTCGCGAACGACTCGCGTGTGAATGCTTGCCACCGACTCGCACGCCGCGCGGATTTGCTCGGAACCTCGTTCATGTGATTTTACCAAAGATTACAAAAGTTAATTTAAGCAAATCTAGTGCCTTTTGTATTTATTACAAGCATAACATAGCTGTTAACGTTTTCCATAGCTTCAATCTGATCGTTCACATGAAATGAAGGTAACAAATTAGGAGTTGATGTTATTTACGAGATGTATGGGTTTATTAGAATAGCTAGGATTCCTAATCCTAATATTTGATAGTCTTATTGTACGCAACTGAGTATTATTATATAAAATGTTAATTATTTATGTTGTACAGCTTTGAATATGTGTATAGTATTGTGCAATTAAAAATTTACTTCCTTATTTTTTTGAAGTTACTTATTAAAAGCCTCTTAGAGAGTAATAGAAGTTTTATTCTGTTTAGAAAATCCTAGGAAACCCAAGCAAACCGCGGGATTGTTCGGAAGAGTTTCCGAGGCCCTGGAACGCGACGGACAATTGAAGGAACACGGTCCGGGTGGGTTTTATTCAGTAAAAATTTGTTAATATTTTTTTTATAATGTCCCAGAGCGGAGAAGCTATCTGAAGATTATCCACTTAAATAAAAAAAGATGCTCACTATAGAATTTGATTGTATCTTTACATTAATTTTTTTTTGTAAAAAAAGAAGCGTTACATCAACTCACAATAGAAATTACTTCTGTATCGTGGGTGCGTTCACAAATATGTATACTTACATACACTAAACACCCAGAGCCGGAACAAATAACCAGCCACAAATATTGAGTGGGAAGTGAACCTCCATCACGCAGTGCAGCAGCCAATCGCTCCAGCACTGCACAAACCGTGCTGTCTATATCATCGTCTTTGGGAGTAAAGTAAATAAAACCATTTCAAACAGAATACTGTAATTTATTACAGATCTAGGAATTATTTTAAAATAACTAAGGAATTTATTCTTTACAAAACAAGGAGATGTAATGAATAGAATCGAAAGAATTTCAATCTACGCTCAACAACAAAACATAATAAATAAAGCTAACAGGTATATCGTCCTCTATAACATGCAGCAATGGCTACAACTGACTTCAATGAATATCACAACAAACGTTATTCATCATATCCTGACGAACCTTTGAGTAAGTTCAGCCGAGGATTGTCAATCATCTAGGGATCGCGTAATATAGTCGGTTGGCTTCAATTGTGGTCCCCCTTACAACAACAAACAGACGTGAAAAGTACATAACCGTTCATAATATGAAACATCCATTTTTTTAAAAAGTTCAGCTTTGTATAGCGTCGTCCTTGTCACACAGTTACAACAGCTATGTGACTGTCTCTTTCTAATAATCGATGTCTTATATAAACGCCCGGGTACAGTATGCAGCCATGCACACGGCGATATTTAGTACGATATTTTTGACTGTTTGATTTTCGGATCACAAGACAGTTTTATTATTTTAACCGAATTAACGGTAGTGAGATGTTGACGCGTAATCCCAATTGTTTCCGTAAAATTTCGTACTGATCATCGACGCGTGAACGAGCTCTAGAGGTTCATGATATGGTAAACAAGTCAGTTCATCACCGTCATTGTTAACTGAGGCGCCGGCCGAGACCAAGCACTTCTACTATGGTAGGCGCCAAATAAATTTGCAATAAAGTACATTGACCTTTTCCTTATATCTCTGTAGGTATCCGAAAACCTGTTATTGTTTTTAGTTTCTAGAAAATGCTCAGGGACAGATTTATGTCTACATTTCCTTTTTCGAAATTAAGACTGTAATTAAATGTAATTGGATCAACGAACGGTTTTGCAAATTTATCGGGCGCGCACCATAAACTATATTTTTTGACGCGACTGATCGGTGACGTGACGTGACTGATGTGTTTATGAACCTCGTTAGTCTATGTTCAGTGGTGTGTGGTGTTGGAGGGAGGTAACCACGGCAGTGTTGTGTGCGGTCACGCGGCCGGCGTGGGCGCGGGCGGGACGCTCTCGTCCGGTTTGCTCTCCAACGAGAACGGAGGGATCCGGCAGTCGAATGTATAGCCGTCTTCCCGTTCCATTCTAAATGTGCCCCTGGAAAATAAAAATATCAAACATTTATTTATCAATTGCTTGCTTTTATACTAATGTAAACTTCTGATAATTTTGATCTTATCATGCTACAAGTCTTACATTCTCCTAATTTCAAGTCTTTGAAACTCGACTGATTAAGGTCTATCCGCACACATCAGGAGGAACGTGTTTCGTCAGTAGTCTAAAACAATATCAGTGCATACATTTTCTATGAATACGATCACACATATCCGTACCCATGCCGGTAACGGTACGTCAGTGTCAGGGCCGACACCGTGACGTGTGCTAGCGTCCCGATTCCACGCCGTGGCGTGCCCGTGTTGATAATTTTTTCTTGCAGTTTATCGACTTTATTGACGGTTAAAATGAATGATGAAAAATGTACTGAACTTAGCAGATTTTTTTCGCGATTTCAGGTTTGGTCCCATAGTAAAAAGTTGTTTGTTATCATGACTACAATCACGTGTTTAAGTTTCGTTCACTAATTACCAGTCACCCTATATACGGTCGAATTGAGAAACCTCCTTTTTTTGAAGTCGGTTAAAAATTAATAGCTGTTCGTTAGTCTCGCTAACACTCGAGAACGGCTGGACGGATTTAGCTCATTTTAATCTTGAAATTTTTATGATACTCCAGGGAAGGTTTAAACGGTGAAAATATATGGCAAAAATCATGAAAAAAAACCTCAATCCGACTAGTAGGCGTTACAAAGTTTGCCAGGCCAACTAGTAAATAATAAAATTAAAATAAAAAAAATATTTAGGGGAAGATATCACTTTTGTTGTATGAGAGCCCCCTCATACAACAAAGGTGATTTTTTCCCCTAATGTGTTTTTTTTCTAGTCAATGGTACGGAAACCTTCCTGCGCGAATCCGACTCGCACTTGGCCAGTTTTGTATGCTCATAGAGTACCAACCAAAGTTGAACTACAGTGCTTTTAATTGGTTGCAAATTCGATCAGATACTAACACACTAAACGAACTATCTAATCGATCTAATGGTTTTAATTTCTACTGCTGAACATGAACTGGATTCTGGGTTGATTTGCAAGTTGGGGAAAGTGGCAATAGGTTTATTTCTCAGCAAGGTCCAGTCCGGAACGCACCGTTTTCACAGGTCTATTGTGTCGTCAGTAACATGCCTCCAGAGCTTCCCCACTCACCACATGTGTCCACTGGGCGCCTGCAAACTGACGTGGCTGCTGTACTGGAAGGCGGGCGAGTGGCGCGCCAGCACGGACTCTTGCCCCACCACGCCGCGACTGCGCACCGTCTACAAAGCTTGTCCACTCACCACATATGTCCACTGGGCGCCTGCAGACTGACGTGGCTGCTGTACTGGAAGGCGGGCGAGTGGCGCGCCAGCACGGACTCTTGCCCCACCACGCCGCGACTGCGCACCGTCTACAAAGCTTGTCCACTCACCACATATGTCCACTGGGCGCCTGCAGACTGACGTGGCTGCTGTACTGGAAGGCGGGCGAGTGGCGCGCCAGCACGGACTCTTGCCCCACCACGCCGCGACTGCGCACCGTCTACAAAGCTTGTCCACTCACCACATATGTCCACTGGGCGCCTGCAGACTGACGTGGCTGCTGTACTGGAAGGCGGGCGAGTGGCGCGCCAGCACGGACTCTTGCCCCACCACGCCGCGACTGCGCACCGTCTACAAAGCTTGTCCACTCACCACATATGTCCACTGGGCGCCTGCAGACTGACGTGGCTGCTGTACTGGAAGGCGGGTGAGTGGCGCGCCAGCACAGGCTCCTGCCCCACCACGCCGCGACCGCGCACCGTCTCCAGCGTGCCGCTCAGCGAGAAGATGCGCCAGTGACGCTCGCGCAGCTGCACGGCTTGGGAACCCAGGTTTTCCAGCCGGATGCAGTAACGCCACTTGAAAACAAAGTATCGTAGCTAATTGGAACCATCTCAATGAAAATAAAGCAACTCGAACTCGATTTTTCACGACGGACCTATTGTGATGAAACAAACGTGAATAAGGACCAACACATACCAAAATGGTAGCAGTCGGCAGCGATGTGATGAGCGCTTTCAGAATGAAATAGTATAAAGTATCGCTCGATTCACAAAGGGCGTGCAGTCACGTGTGTCGCAGTGACGCGAAGCCACTCGGCGGCACCTTTTTCCTGTTTGTTTGTTTCTTTCTTTTTCAGAAATAAGTGCTATAACAACCAATTCCACCATTTTTACTCCAGAGTTTCCTTGCCGAACGTAAAAAATATTCAAAGACAAGACTAGGGGTGTGTCTGGTGTAAAATACGCCATAAATAGTGTCAATAAACAGAGAAAATGTGGAGGTAGTTAAAAAAAATATGTTACCCAATAAACAGCAGAATTTTGTGACTCGCGGCTGCCCATATAGAATGGTATGACGGTGACGCGAACGCCCTCGGTTGTCTCCCGGTGCACATCGCTCAGTTCCAGCCAGGGGTGGTTCTTCTTCTGCCAGGCACGCAAGGTCTCTTGCGCTATGAAGGGGGGATCTAAAAAACATTAATTCTTCAGTGTAGCTCTGCAATAGGTACAGTCATACCATACCGTACTTGATATATTATTCTAAACAACAGATCACACTAAAAATAAATATTTTTCCTGAATCAAAATTTGCTAATAAATGTAGCTGCTAATAGCATTTCAAATAATGGTATAAGGAAGAGTGAAGCGTGGTGAGGACATCTCGCTGTCACTTTTGTAGAAACGTAACTACATATCTGGCGAACGCGCCGCTTGCGAACCGCTCGCGTGTCTGCATGTCATGCCTGAGCATCGGCCAATCGCTATTGTGTAGCCATTGTGTAATCGGGGAAACCCCGTTTATACAATGGCGATTGGCCGACGCTCAGGCATGACATGCAGACACGCGAGCGGTTCGCACCTGACCGTTCCTTTGCCGCCCGCGCGCTGCACATACTTCCTCCCGCCCACAAATATCAGCCATCGGCTTCGCCCACGCGAAAGTCGATTTATCCATACAAACTTCCAACCCCCTTTTGTAAAATCCGTTTCTGAGCAGATGTCAAATTTTAAGTTTGTAGATGTTATAGTTTCTGAAATTTCATGATTAATCAGTGAGTGGTATTTCGCTTTTATTTATAGATGAAAGCAAACGGAACCAGCATGCGCGTGAGCTACGCGGGCGCATAACGAGCGCCGCACGCGACAGAATATAAAACCCAGAAATCGAATATCAGCCAAAAGGGTGGCCTATTGTTATCTGATACAAGTGACGGATCTGTGCTAAACATTTTTGTACCAAAATTAAACCGCCACGGTAGCGGGCCCGCAGCTTATGTAGAATGCAAATATATACGTAAAAAATTAAATCAGTTTTCACGACGCGGTTTACGGCCGCGGTGTGAGCGGTGATTCGCGGCTGTTGCTGACCAGTGCCGTACGCTCTGCGATCGGTTGGCGGCAACCGCGCCCTATCGGCAGGCGGCTTGCGGTCGAAAATCGCAGCCGTCGCGGCGGCGGCAGCGAATCAACCGCCTCGTGAGTTTTGAAGTAAAATAGCCGTTTCCTCTGCCGTGGCGGCCGCGGAAAAAAACCGCTTCGTGAGTTCTCTCCCTCATAGCTGCATCCCATCACTTTTATTTTGTGTTTGACATTTTGAAAGCCCTACACGGAACTATGTGTACTACGGGTTTGGTAACTAAATTGCAAAAGATCTCAGGAATATCACGCTAGTATTATTCTCACCTTTGTCAGCATTATGCATAAGGAATTTGTCAAACAGCTCATGTTGCAGAGGGACTCGTTCTACTGAAGTATAGGGAATAATGTCATCATGTGCCACATAATCTAGACCGGGGATGGCGTACAAACTTCTGCTTGACTCTTGATTGCCAAGGAAGGTCACCGCCTCGGTTTGCGCACGCTGAAATGTTAATATGAATAAAGGATAATAACCATAAAATTAATTGGTGGCGAGACGACCTGCGGAGCTATTGCGTAACTCTGTTGACAGCTCAAGTGAAGATCACTTGCTAGAATGTACATCGTATAACTGTCAAACAGCTAATTTCGTATTGCCTATCTTTAGTGACCAACTGATATGACGTCATTATCCACCGGTGCCTTTGAAATCCACCGTGACACGTTTTGACAGATGTTATTGTATCTATACTTTTAAAATTGTGATTGTTAGCTTTAAGCTGAAGATGCGATATTTAACTTAGCTGTATAATGGTCGATAAAAACTAGAGCCGGGACAATATGCACCGATAATTTTTGTTAGCCACCACTTATCCACCGCAGTTTGTTAGCCACTTGATGTCACACGTAATACCAAAATTATGAAATTGTTAGTTGACAACAAAGTTTAGTGTGCATCAAATGCCAGCCCTGCTCGACGCCTGCCGCAAGGGCTGGTTCGAGGTGGCCCGAGAGAAAAATACCTGGAAAGAATTGGGGGAGGCCTTTGCCCAGCAGTGGGAAAGTATAGTCAACTATTTCTAAGTAAAAAGTCACAATACTAAAAAACAATGGCAGTGACTCAAGATGATCCAATCTAGCCTGAGGGCAAGGTTAATATTTTCAATGCAACCACATTAAAAATCATTTACATAATTACTATGATGGTAGAGTAGGTTATAGGGATAAAGGAAGTAATCCAATGACTTCTCCCACTGTTGAGTGGGACAAGAGGTTGTCAGACTTTTACTAAAGTCCACCTTCAGTTACCCTTTTCATTCCAGGGGTATGGCCAATCTTTCAAAAATTATTGCAAACCAAAGGTAGAAAGATCGCAGTCAAGCACTAATTAAAATATTATTATAAATTTTAAAAAAGGATGATGATTGGACCAATTTTCATACTCAGCAAAAAGCCCATTCTCCATTTTATGAATCTAATCTAGACGAGAAAATACTATTAGGTAGACCTTTTACAGTTGTTAACCAACTTCAAAAAAAGGATGTTTCTCAATTCAACCATATAAATAATGCTTTTTTTTACCTTAGAAAAGTTATTTTGTGGGTTTGTATAAGTAGAAATACTATATAATTTAATACAATAACTTGATGAAAAATGTTAAATGTATGAGTTATTCACACCAATTGGAGTGTATGGGTATTGTCTGAATGTTTTGAAAAAAATGATAAATAAGTAGGTAGTCTTCAAGAAGTAAACATGTTTAACTCCTGCAATAAACCTTGTCCTAATTACAATGTTTATTGTATATCTATGAAAACTGTTAATAAATTACAATGTTAGTTTTAATCCACTACAAACACACATTATTGATGTACACACATGTATGTTTGTACCTTTTGCTTCCATTCAGGACTCATATCGATGTTTGTAGCCACAGTCAAAAAAATTAAGGCAGTAAGTATTCATTATCATTTTGTAAAATAGGAGGTAAAATGTATTTTATTTTCTTAAACCAATACCTTCCAGTATTTAAAACTCATGAATTTCTACTAAATTTTGACCCAGGAATTTATAAAACTTTAAAGGCAACAAATAAAATAAAACTACATTTTTGTATTATCAACCAATAATACACAAAGCCCTTAATAAGTAATGTACAAAGAATGTTGTTACTATGTAGAAGCTAACAATCCAAAAATGGAAGTGGAACTTTGCCAATTAGCTATACAACTTTAGCCATAAAAACATAATATTTGCCTTTATATAAGCATCACATGCAATAGACAAAATATGCAAGTTTATTATTGGATTATTAAGAACAGTTTGGAAACCATTAATAATTTCTAACAGTGATTAATGTAATTAGAATACTTACTATGTAAGGTGCGTCCCTGGTGTCAATCAGAACTTGATAGAATGTATGTGTGCGGCCTTTGACTTCTTTGCCGACATTAGACAAGGAGTCTCCTGAGGCCTCCGCGGAGGCCGAGGACTCCTTGCTCTCCTTCTTGTTGGTGGCATCTCTATCGTATACCCGCGCCAACCAGGGAAACAGAATCACTCCTCGATATCCGAATACCTTGTGTAAAATTAACTGCCCTGTATCATATTTGCCTGCTGCCTTCGGTGGTTCGAGTTTTCCAACCTCAGCCAATCTGAAATTATAGACAAAATATATAATGATTTATTAGGTTATGCAGTTTAACTGTTACGTCTGTTTTTTTACCTGGTATAATTAGCTACTTGACATAAAAATAGTTTAGAAGCAGTAACTTTTAATGGATTTGTTGGTAAAATTCTTAACAATATCTCCATTTTATCATTGTAATTTGTATATTTTTTTCCTATTTTTGTTTGACAGCTGACTTTGTCAAAAACCGCCGTCATCAGTTTTTTTTTTTCTTTGGCAAAGAGAATACAATAACTACTTAATTCATTGGCTTATCGGAATCAAGCATCTCATATAATTATGTCCTACGGAAAAGTGGGAATAAAATTATTTTCTACGATTATTCATGTATAATTATAAAACAATATAATTTTTATGACATTATTATTTAATTATGTATTAGAATATAAAATCCAATAATAAGAGTCTGTCTAACGAAAGCGCGACCTGGAGTTTGTTTTTTAAATTAAATTGGCAACATAACGTTGCCGTCAAAGTCTATGATGCAATTGTCAGTATTTTGTCACAAAGATTGATTTTAAAAATATAATTGCTTATCATGGGTAAAACAATAAAAAGTTATGTAGGAAAGCTGTGAAATACTATGATCAGTAAGTTTAAAGAAAAACAAGAAGAGAAAGTTGTTGTTTTTGATCTCGAGTTTTTAAGTTAGTATGACATTATAATCTTGATCATTGTTGACCGACTATTAGATATATTTTACTCCAATACTAACCCATCAAGTTCAACTGTATCAACCGAAGAATCTTTGGTCTTCACTTACTGTTCCCTTCCATTTTTGTGAAATTTTAATATACACACTTGCTTTTCCGGGTCACTTAGACATTGGCAGAATAGTCGACATCGGCTCTACTTGCCATTAATAAAGCATAGAATAGATATATTTTACGATATGATAATAATTTTTCTTATGTTTATAGATAATCTTGAAGATATTCAAGGACTGCGTGAAATAAATAAAGAAACATTGAATCGTTAAGGAATTTGGAGAAAAAACCTTTACACTTAAAACTAAGCTTTAAGAAGAAAATATCTTCACTACCGCACTTTATACGTTCAAAAGCGGTCGAATTGATGTGATGAAATAGCATACTTTGAGGATGATAAAATTCAACATTTTGTGTTATTCACCTTTTCCCGTGACTTTCTTGATAGAATAGTAATATACCAATAAATAAATCTTTACTCGTTTTTGTATTGTATTGGTTATTATAACTATCCAGTATGGTTCTACTGCTGTGCAAAAGCCATCCACTCTTTCTAATGGTCTCAGTCCCTTACTCACATTCCATTTCTTAAGAAAGACATCCAGGTCGGTTGGCAAACCTTGAGTTTAGACTTTTGGATGTTAGTCAAAGACCAAGTCTGTTTACACCATAGGTCAAATGAGGAGATTACACATGTCCATAAGCTTACGCTTTAGTGATATGGGCAAAGTGCCCTTAAATATGATTTTGGTCTTCAACATTTTTGTATGTAGACCAACCAGCATTTGCTCTAGTCCTGTGGCTGTAGGAGAGAACTGGACAATATTATCAGAGAAACGCAAATTACTTAGCTTCGCTGCTGACAATGCCCTTCTCTTCCCATTCGACTGTTAATGTCTGAAAGAAGTGGTGAATAACTTTGGGGACAACGGGACGCCCTGTTTGACTCATTTCTGTTTGAAACATAGAATCTAATCTCTCTAACTTGCTGGAAGAAATTTGTGTGGATTCTATTTTTTGTTTTGTAAGGGAATTGAATATTTCTGAGTGTGTGATGCTGTTAAAAGCGTATTGGTTGAGTATATTTATTTCTAAACATTTTGTGTTCCTCATATTAGGAATATAATTCGTCAAAAATAATTATACGATTGTCGCAAATACAAAAAAATACTCAAGTATCAAAAATTTTTTCTCCTAGTATGACAGTAATACCATATTCAATATTTTTTGATTTGACCTCATTTTCTCAGGTCGCGCTTTCGTTAGACAGACTCTATGTCTTTTATAATAATATCAAATGATTTGAAAAATCTAATCCGTCTACATTTCTGACGTTTCTAGTTGTCCCCAAATTGCCAAAGAGTACGTCTATTTGATTTCTAAACGAACGAGTTCAAAGTCCACAGAGTACTTTTTATAGTACTTAATTATTTTGATATTTATCTGTATTGTATTGTTTTTGTTAATTACTTAATTAAAATGTTAAAGAATTTTTCTAAATTGGTAACACTTGGTAAGTCTTAGAAAGAACTTGAATTTGAACTTAGTAAAGACCAGAACTTTTTAGCAACCTTTATTTATTTACAGCTCCAACAAGTGTTAGACAGACTAGATGCATAGCTTCACTTTCAGCTTTATCAGAAGATTATCAAATGCTGTATAAAACATGTCGAGACTTCGCTGAAGGGGAATTAAAGCCCAATGCTGCTAAGTTTGACCGCGAACATTTGTACCCTGGGGATGCTATTAAAAAGATGGGTGAACTGGGACTTATGGCTATAGCCGTACCAGAGGAGTTGGGCGGCGCCGGTCTGGACTATCTCGCGTACGCTATAGCTCTGGAAGAGATCTCACGAGGCTGTGCATCGGCAGGCGTCATCATGTCTGTGAACAACTCTCTTTACCTAGGACCTGTGATGCACTGGGGAACAGACAAGCAAAAGGACCAATTTGTCACTCCATTCTCTACTGGTTTGTTGGCTTTCTCTAGTATATGTGAATGAAACTTTTATAAAGTTACTATTTTAAGTAATAATAATAATAATTATTATATACATCCGCAGGGCAGTTTTGTGGCAAACTGTTGGGCATTAGCAATCCCACGGATCCAATCTCCTGGGAGAATTCTCGTTCTTCATCTCCGGCTTGCCTTTATTGGCCGGCCGTTGTGAACACTGACGAGGAACAGAGCTCCCACCTCACTCTTATCTTTATTGCCTGGTTTGAGTGGAGATTCGCAAGAGCAATTATGCTCAGGAGAAGGATATAAAGGGTCTTTGAATATGGACGGGTCTATGTTGAAATTAAATAAAACAACCTGTATGTGAGTCAACGGCGAGTGCTACAGATCAATGATTAACAATTTTTTTGGCTTGAATTGAACGATATGGACAACATGTGGTTCCAACAAGACAGAGCTACATGTCACACAGCAAGCGACATAATGGACATTCTGCATGAACGGTTCGAGGGTAGGGTTATCTCTCGCAGAGGTGACGTGAGTTGGCCACCAAGATTGTGCAATTTGACCCCGCTAGACTTTTTCTTGTGGGGTTTTCGCAAGTTGCAGGTCTATGCCAATAATCCGCAATCAACCGATGCCCTAAAAGTCAACATAACGCAGGCCATCGCTTAGATTCAGTCATATCTATGCAGTAGGTTAATTGAAAATTAGACCTCTGGGATACGTGCCACCGTTCGAACCCGCAGTGGACATTTAAACGATGTCATATTTCATAAATAATGGCATAAATGGGCCGTTCAAATAAAAAAATAATTTCTTTAATATTTCAGATACAGCTTGTTTTATTTAATTTCAACATCGACCCCTCCATGTTGAAAGACCCTTATAATCCAGTAAGGTGCTGGTAGGGATCTTGACCGCACTTCCGGAATTGTCCTGATAGCTGTGGTATACCTCTCCACTCTTTAAGCACCTTAGGTTATGTTGCCCTCTTGTTGCTACGTCACCCGTTTTTGGGGCCCATTTATTGAGTGTGCAAGTCACCCCCTGCTTGTTTACCGATGGATATGAATAACATTGTTTAGGCAGGGGCACGTTCCACTAAAAGTACCTAAAGGGCCTCTGCGAGTTGGTTTCGGCTCCTCGTACGCCTCCCAAAGGTCCAGAACCTCAGGCTCCTGAGATAAATAAATTCAACAAAAAATTATAATACCTAGTAATAATTCTACCTAATCAATAGTAACTATTTTTATTTATGTTTTAGTCTAGTAATAATTCTACTTAATCAATAGTAATTTAATTATTTTAATGTTTTAGTCTATTTACAAGTAATCCTAGTAATAATTCTACTTAATCAATAGTAACTTATTTTTTTTAATGTTTTAGTCTATTTATCCGGTCGGGGCACCTAAAAGAGTTGATTTCTGTGTCGGCAGGAGAAAATAGGAAGCGCCTTGTAGGGGGTCTGACTAGGCTGACAAATTTCATGCTGAGTGGTCAGTTGAACCCATGCGTTTGTCCATTCCTGTATGGCGCATCACTCTTTGCACTGGAAAAAAAAGATGGCGGAGTAAGACCAATTGCAGTCAGTAGTGTCTTTCGCCGTCTTACTGCAAAATTGGCTTGTCGTGCAGTCAAAGAGGATATGACCTGTTACTTGCAGCCTCATCAGTTGGGTTTTGGCACTCGTCTGGGATGCGAGGCTGCCATCCACGCCATGCGAGCATTTGTGATGGACCCGAAGAGCGAGGACTCGATAGTGCTAAAGCTCGATATTCGCAACGCGTTTAATACTTTGGAAAGAGATGTTCTGTTGAGCGAGGTAAAGGAAAAAATCCCGTCTTTATATCCCTTCCTTCATCAGGTTTATAGGCTGCCTTCTAATCTTTCCTCCAACAAAAGTCTTATGCTTTCAAAAGTTTGAGCCCAGCAGGGGGACCCGCTCGGGCCACTCATTTTCAGTTTGGCCATTCATAAAGCGATTGTAGAGCTGAAATCCGGCCTAAACGTGTGGTACCTTGACGATGGCACTATCGGGGGCAGACCTGAAGACGTCTTTCAGGACAGAACAGGGCTCTAGTCCCTCGCCTCAGAGACCTGGTTATGGAGGTGAATCCCTCGAAGTGCGAATTCTTCCCCTGTGGTACTGAGGCTCGTACACACTTTTCTCGCTTCAATTCCTTTCTTCCTGACCTTAGAGAACTTTCATGCTCTAACTTCAATCTTTTAGGATCCCCTATTTTTCTCAGTGCAGTTCAATTCTCGAATTCAGCTCCTCCTTTCTGCTCACGAGCGTTTCAAAGATCTTTCCGCACATGTTGCGATTGTCCAGTTGCGCATGTGCTTCGCTCTCAAACACAAACCACATATCTGTTACGGATCACCCCTCCTTGGCTCTGTCCAGAACAAGTTTCCTCGTTTGACAACGCCTTGAAATTGGTGGTGGAGTCTGTACTTATTGTCTCCCTAGATGGGCCCCAGTCCACTGGGACAGGCGGCTCTGCCAATCCAATGTGGTGGTCTGGGGGTGCGGTGTGCACGGGATATGAGTCTGTCGGCTTTCTTAACGTTTGCGCATGGGGTTGCCAACCTAGTCACTGTATTACTCGCTACTAATGGTGACAGGGGAAGCATGCCCTTTGTGTCGGATGCTGTGTCAGCTTGGTTGACCCTCAACTCGGGGGCAGCAATCCCGGAATCAGATCATGTTCAGCGGGCGTGGGGTAAAGCTGCTTCAAGAGCAATTATTAGGGTACGGTGGGAGTCGATAAGGCCAGACTACGAGCAGCGTCGCAACCTAAGTCGTGGTTACCGGCGATTCCTTCGCCTCACATGGGCACTCTACTCGACGATGACTCTTTGCGTGTGGCGGTGGCTCTCCGCCTGGGCTGTAAGGTGTGCGAACCTCATACATGCACCTGCGGTTCCATGGTGGAGGCCGATGGCCATCATGCACTGAGCTGTCGGCGCTGCACAGGAAGGTTTCCGCGTCACCATGCCCTGAACGACATAGTTCGTAGAGCCCTTATATCGGCAAACGTTCCCTGCGTGCTTGAGCCTTCAGGTCTTAGTAGGTCTGATGGTAAGAGGCCGGATGGACTGACTCTGGTGCCATGGCAAAACGGAAAGTGCCTGATCTGGGACGCAACTTGGGTCAGCACTGTCGCCGCCAGTCACCTGAGTCGCACCATACATACTGCCTCTGCCGCCGCTGAATGCTTGCTTGGAGTGGCTTTACCTTTTTGTGCCGTTAGCTGTGGAAACTCTGGGCAGTTGGGGTACGGAGGCAAAGTGTTTTGTAAGGGATTTGGGCCGTAAGTTCGAGGAGGCTACGCGTGACTCCCGGTCTAAGTCGTTCTTGGTGCAATGGTTGGCCATCGCTATTCAGCGAGGCAATGCTCCGGGAACGATCAAGGGCGGGTTATTTATTGACGTTTGACATTTTATTTATTTTGTCTATTTTTCAATTTATTTAGTTTGTAAAATAAAATAAATGTTTAAAAAAAATACAAGTAATCCTAGTAATAATTCTAATATAGTAACTATTTTTTTTTTAAATATATATTTCGTCTATTTACATTTAGCTAATCTGGCTAATAATTGATTTTTTCTGATGTCATAATATGATTTTAGAGATTTAGCAAATCCAACGATGTGTTATCTCATTCTGAAATGTATCTTCAGATTGAAGTTGATCTTGTCTTTTTAATTGGAATATGCTATCATCTGTGTTGTCTTGTCAAAATATTTTTTAACAGTAGATGTTTCTATATACTCGTGGACTTCAGTATTCTTTGTAAACCATGAGGCATTAATCAGTCTTTATGGCTTTATTTTCGAAGCATTGGCGAAATTTCAATAGCAGAGTGGCTTGCCGATCCCTAGAGTTCAATGCCATATGTCCACATAGATTTTATTGTACTTTTGTAGACCAGAATTTTGTTTTCCAAGCTTAGTGAGGACTGTCTACCTATAAGCCAGAACAACTCTTAGTTTTAGTTGCTTGATCACTCTTTGCCTTAATGTTAGTAGACTTTGCAGCACTTGCTTTTATCCTTCATTTTTTAAACCATTTTCCTATTTTGTCTAAATGTGTTTGTAGTACTAGTTTTTAGTTGTATAGACGCTGTGTTGGGATCTCATTGACCTGAAAGCACTGCTGTATCATCTGCATAAGTCGCGACCGTCACCTCATCTGCACATAATATATCAGCTGTATACACTGTGTACAGTGTTGCTGCCAACTTTGACTCTTGAGGAACTCCAGCTTCTATGTGGTGTATAGATGATAGACAGTCACCATCATCCAGTCTTACTTATGATTACAATATATCTTTACAACAATATACTGTGCTGTTAGTTCCAAATGGATCCAACCTGTTTCTAGGTATTATCCATTTCTTTCGCATTTTAACGTCTTTTGGTTGTGCTTTTACATTTTTGCACAACACATACTTTCTTGTTTTTATCCGACTTCGTTGGTTTTGACATTTCAAATAATATTTGCGTAATCTTGGTAACTTACCGGAGCGCGCAACGTACTGCGCGACCGTTGTTGTACGATGACGTCACACGCACCGAACGCCGGCCGGTCATATTTAAAATTCCGTATCTCAGGAACTAATTGACGTATCAAAATAATTCTTGCACACGATTTTTTAATTTTCTAGAGACAATATCAGAAGCAAAAAATTTTATTAAGTGAACATTCTTCATTAGGTAGTTACTTACCCAACTAAAATAAGTGACGTCATACAAGCTAAATGCGCAATGACAGTTGGTTATCTCTTTTTTTTTTAAATAGGATTAAAAGAAGATATAAATAAGTAATAACTACCTGTGGCGTACGGTCATCGGTTATTGCAACGTTGCAAATAAGAAGTGCCCCTAGGATTAGTGGTGGCCGAGTGCTAACAGCCCCGACTTACGAGTTGGTCGCGGATTCAAACCCAGCCAGGCGCATTACTTTGTGTAATTTATTTCATAACCAATGCTCTCAAAACGATGAAGGAAAACATCGTGAGGAAACCGGCATGTCCTCGAGCCAAAAATGCAAAGACCTGTGACATCCGCCGCCGGGATGGTATGACTTCAATGCAAACTATAAACAACCGTATAGTCATAGACACAAAGTCTAAATGCAGTTGGTCGTTATCTGGAAAATAAGAACATAATATAAATTCTAGTAACTTCGACACTACTCAATTAGGGATGGGAATGGGACACATCCTTAAAGTAGTTTGGTATTGATAATTTTTATTTATTTCTAAGTGTTCATTTCATGGCTGGCACCATCATCCAGAAAATGTACGTCGGAGACGGTTCATGTCTATAATTTATAAATATTAAACTAAGATTGCATAGAAATCTAGAGGTTTTAACAACACGTAGCCTGCATCCGTCCGAAGTAGGTGCAAAGTAACTAATATTATACGCCGTATGTTTCTTACTTCTTCACGCCTGAAAAGTGGACCACATTACCCTTACAAGTTTTATTAAAATCCGTTCAGCCTTTAATTTTAATAAAACTTGTATGGGTGATGTGGTCCACTTTTCACTTTTGTGATGTGGTCCATCACGAAAGTGTATTCCCTCGGGATAAATTTCTTCTTTCATGCGTGTGAAGTCGCTGGCAGCAGCTAATAGTTAATGAAAATAATATTACATATTATTAACCGTACCTTCTGGATAGACCTCAAAAAAAGTAACAAAGTATTTATGTATTTGTAATTATTAATGCTTATTTAAATACATATTTCAGTTTTAAAGTATTTAAATCCTTTTTTGAAAAAGATAATATATCATCGCTAAAATAATACGCCAGTTTATTGGTTCGTCAATATTCCAAAATTATCATTAATAAATAGGGGAATTTCCTACGTCTAATCATATTACCAACTTAATGAAAGCATCACGGCAATTAGTACATAAATATGTGTTATTTCAAGGTCCGTAAATATTTACCGAAAAAAAATATATGGAACGATTACATATTATAGAGGTGGTGGGAAAATCATCCAATGACTACACACACATGACACCTCCGCGCCCTTGGGCGGGGCGGGAGATGTCAGCCTTTTATTGATTAAAAAACCACTCCTGTTCCTTCGTCGCATTTCGTACCGGGGCCGAACCTTCCTTTCAAAAACCAAACTTGGCCCAGTAGGCTTCAACCCTGCTGGGCCCCTTCGGTTTGCTGTCAACTTCTTCAGGCGGGCGTGGAACTATTCGCGCTTTCCCGAACTGACCGTTTTCGGTGAGAACCTGCATCACGCGGAAGCACCAAAAAGTGCAAAATAACTTTAATTTCGGAAGTCGGTGTTAAGTAACAAAGAGACCAAACTATTATAGAAACACCGACATCCGAAATTAATTTTTTTGCACTTTTTGGTGTCTTCAGATTCAGATTCAGATTCATTTATTAATTGTCAAACATAGGTACATTATAATAAGTTCTTATTTAGATAGGTACACTGAGGGCGCTATGTTTTGCCTCTAGGGCGTACAATGTATATACATGCAATAAAATTAAAACAACAAATTCAATCAGATAAACAACAAGTCAGCACTTATTTAAAGAAGATTAAAGAATTGGAATAACGCCATAAATTAAATTTAAATGTTAAAATGTAAAATCAAATGTCAAAATCTAAAATTAAATGTCAAAATCTAAAATTAAATGTCAAAATCTAAAATTAAATGTCAAAATGTAAAGTTAAATGTCAATATAAAATGTATAATTCTTATGTATGAAATGTCAGAAATTTTATAACAATGTATCATTCAAATAGTCGGTGATTGAATAATAACATTTTTCTATTAAAAGATTCTTCAATTTTCTTTTAAAGTTGTGCAAGTTTTCATTTTTAATGCTATCAGGAATTTTATTGTATATTACCGGACCCATGCCTAAAATACTCCTCCTTGCTAGTGCTGTTTTGCATTTACTTTTACACAACATGGTTTTGTACTGGGATCTAAGTTGAGTGGTTCGTTTTCTAGTATCGACTACCGCAGGAAACAAATTTAGGTTACATTTCACAAACAATGCTACTTCAAGAATATAGAGGCATGGGAAAGTCAAGACTTTTAATGATTTAAAGACAGGTTCACAGCTATCTGTAGTTTTTAGGCCTACCATACATCTTATACATCTTTTTTGAGTTTTAAATATAGTTTCTCTTTCAGCACAGTTTCCCCAAAATATTATGCCAAATCTCAATATTGAGGAAACCATACCATGGTATGCTATGAGTACCGTTTGTAAATTAACTTTCTTAGCCAATATGAAAAGAGCATAAGCAGATTTACTTAGGCGTGCACATATGTCATCTGCCTGCATTTTCCACGTTAATTGGCTGTCAACTAGAATACCAAGAAATCTTGCTACTTTTACCTCTTCTACTCTTTGACCATTATAAGAAACATTTAAAGGGTTGGGTTTTAGTCTCTGGTAGAAATGCAATAACTTGGTTTTTTGTATATTAATTACTAAGTTATTTCTATCAAGCCACTCAATAATTTTTTTAAGTGTGTTATTTACATCTTCTTCATAGGTCAGATTATTGGTACATTTAATTATTGCTGTGCTGTCATCAGCGAAGAGTATCATTGGATGCTCTATTTGTTGTGGTAGGTCATTAATATATATAACAAATAAAGGTGGTCCAAGCACACTGCCCTGTGGTACCCCATAGTAAATTTCCCTACAGTTTGACAGATATTTGGTTTCTCGTTTCGTGTTTAAATTTACTCTAGTAATTTCTGTATATTGATTGCGGTCACTTAAATAAGATTTTAGCAGTTCCGCAGCATTTCCCCTTACACCGTAAGCGTTTAGTTTTTCAATTAGTGTCTTATGATCTACATAGTCAAACGCTTTTGTCATGTCAGTAAGCAAGGCACATACTGGCGTTTTACTGTCAACATTGGCAATTATATGATTGATAAAATTATATATTGCCATATTGATACTTCTGTTCTTACGGAATCCCATTTGTTCGTCACATAATATATTAAATTTGGTCAAATATGAATTTAGTTTTTCATAAATCACCTTTTCTATCACCTTCGAGAAAACTGGAATCAAGGCGATGGGCCTGTAATTTTGCATTTGTTCGTTACAATCCTTTTTATGGAGTGGCTTTATGATAGTGGTTTTGAGGCCTTTGGGAAAGGTACCAGTGCTAAGACATAAGTTAATAATGTGGCAGAGTGGTGTTGCTATGACACTGCATACTGATTTTATTACGTTGGTTCTAATTTCATCGTATCCTGTGCTGTTTGTGTGGCGAAGGGATTTTATTATTCGTATTATGTCTTGCGGTACAACTGGTGACATAAACAGGGAATTGCTGCTGTGATTTAAGGGTTTTATTGTATGCGATGTTGAAGTGGATTTACTGGAAATTTGGTCAATAAAGAAATTGTTAAACGCCGTAGCTATTTCTTTTGGATTTTTAATAATGTCACCAGAAATTTTTATTTGTTGTATTGGCTCTGGAATTGGTTTGGTATTGTTTATTAATTGCCATGCTGCTTTAGATTTGTTCCTAGAATTTTGTATCATGTAGTTATTTTGTGATTTTTGTGTTAATTTGATTATTTTCTTTAATCTGCATGAGTATGATTTAAAAGCAGCTTTTTTTTTTATCTTTATTTAAAGAGCTTTTTCGCTGATGCGAATATGACACTCTGTAGGTAAACATAATCTATATAAAAATATATAACTAGGTCCTCGGACGGTTTTTCAGAGCAAACTTAACCATATTAATTATAAGGACTATTTTGTCTGATAAAGGGTTCGATAAATTAATGTTATGTACGCCAATTTGTGTTCTGAGCGATTGATTCCGAACACATCTCATCAAAATATGATATGTGTCTTCGTCTTCGTTACATGTACTACAAACAGTTTTATTTACACTTGTTGGTTTTAATCGATATTTCCAGAGCAAACTTCTTTGTTTTTTACTACATATTTGTATTCCTCTCGAAATCCATTTAGTCTGTTTATTGCATTTTATGGTAATTAACTTAACAGGAAAACATAAATCATATAGCAACCTAAACAATTCCAGAAATTCGTCATATGCCTCATTTGCATCTGGCTTGTCATAAACTTGTGAGAATGTCAATTGTTTGAGGTAATTTTTAAATTTAAATAAATTATCTTTTGAGACGTCACGCCGTTCAATATGCCAATAGTTTAGTTTATACGTTTTATTGACTTTTAATTTTAATATTTGTGCAGTATGGTCCGATAAACCGAAATCAATAACATCATTACTACACTTTTGTTTGAAATTGTGGGCAAAGTTGTCTAAGCAAGTTTTGCTACTGGGTCGAGTAGGTTGATTTATTGCTAATTTAAGATTGTAGTTTAGTAGAAAGTATTCCAAATCTAAGGTAGTTTTGTTTCTTTTGAGAATGTCAATATTGAAATCCCCGCATAGTATTATTTTTTTTTTAGACTTAGAGCATATTTCCTTTAATATTTTTTCTAGAGTTTCGTAAAATGTACTTAGATTACACGCTTTAGGGGGGCGGTATATACATATAATAATTATTTTGTGCAGCGGTAATTCAATACCGCAACATTCAATAATGCCTGATAGAGATCGTATAGCAATGTTTTTTAGTTCCTTAAAAACAATGTTATTTTTTATAAGGATGCATGCACCCCCTCTTTTAACTGTGCGAGCATAGCATGCCGCTAATTTATAATTTGGAATAAATAATAATTTTTCATGGCCATTCATGATAAAATGTTCCGTGATACATAATACATCTATTTCAATTTTCTTTTTTGAAAGTTGCTGAATATGTACAGTTAGCATATCAGTTTTATTTATTAATCCAGCTATATTTTGGTGCATTATGTGCATACTATTTACATAGAAAAAACTGATCACTTACATTATTTTCTAAGTTAATATCATTATTACAAGTGTATTCGGTAGACATATTTGATTGAATAATATCGTGAATGTAATTTAGAACGTCTTTAAAAATTGTTACCATACCATAATTGTTTATGGAACCTGTTCTTCTGTGAAACATTTTATAGTCACATGATAGGTTCCTATTGGAATCAAGGAAGTACGCATGCTCGTGATTTAATATGTCCATGTAAAGTAAATTGTTGAAATTTTCTACACGCCAGTTATACATCAACGATCCACTATTGTATTTGAATGTCGGAGAACAGATGATGATATTTGTGTGTTTGATGGCGCTTTTCTTAAAATTGTGACAGGATGATTGGCAAATTTGAACTAGGAATTCGTTGTTTTTGAAAAGTTATAGTTTTGTTCCTTTAGGCACTCGAAAGCAAACGCGAAGAAAATGTATTAGTTACACCGCACTAATTGTTTTTCTTGTTTTAAATGTAAGTTTATCACTGTTTACTTCAATGTTTATATCACTGTTTGATTGTCATTTGTTAAAACGGTTTTTACACATTTTGCACTAAGAGTTTCGTCCTGATAACACTATTACTCCTATATTGCACCAATTTTAGCAGTTTTTTTATGTTTTATCCACTGAACTGAGATTTTCAATTTTTAAACAGTTTAAATACACAGAGCTTATGTTTTGCGTGGCAGTGGCGCCATCTCTCGTCTTTTTGAAGTCGGTTGTATTTTTTTATTTTTGTAAAAAGTTTTTTAATTTACACTTTTTAGTTGTAGTACCCCAAGATAGATAGGTGCCGTTCGCCATTCGGTTCCATCATCAAATCATCATGACTATTATATGATACCAAACACGGCTAGGATACACTGATTTATTACAAAGTTCCGGCTCTTACCTACCTTCCGTCTTCATCATCAGATCAGTCCTATGTATCTTCTCCCCTTCTTACTTTAGTCAGCCACCGACTAGATGTATAAACAAAGCAATTTTACTTGTTACGACAGTTCTGCTATGGTTTTTTGAAGAGTTCCGTTCTATATCTTCGTAGTTTATCATCAGATCAAAACAATATTTCTATGGGACCAATTCAGGAGTATAATCTTTCAATCATTTTTTTTTCTTTCAAAAATTTTCAAAATCGGTCCACAATTGACTGAGATATCGGCGAACAAACATACACAAACGACAGTTTTGCTATGATTTTTTGAAGAATTTTGACCTATATCTTCAAAGTTTATCATCAGATCAAAAAGATATTTTTATGGGACCAATTCGGAAGTATAAACTTTCAATCAAAACAAAAATTTTCGAAATCGGTCCACAATTGACTGAGATATCGGTGTACATACATACATAAAAAAAAAATCTTTTATTTATTACATTGCTCACCCGAATAAAATATGTAACATCAATATTAATATAATTATATATAAGCCATAGTCAAAGGTCGATATGCAGTTTCTTCGCGGAATGACTGGTTTATCCTAAGTTAGGTTAGGTTAGTCAAGTCAGACCTGAGGATTGACTAGTCAAACCTAGGAGCGCCGGAGCTTCGAGGATTGACTATAACATAATTATAATATATATGTCTACATCTCTTAGTAGCAGTAGATCACATGTGCATGCAAGTATGTAACCAATTAATGTAGAATTAATTGGTTACAGCGCACTCTAGCGTTGAGTAGCGGAACTCGTTTTAAATTGGTCTATTTAAGGTTTTTAGACGAAAACGTCTTTAAACGCTATTCACACATTTCCGGGTCAAGGCTATCCGTGTTGCGTGTTGTTGGTTTTTGTTATCCCTTCATGGGAAATCGGTATCAGTGTAAAAATGTTTAAACTTACCATCACACTTTAATTCTTTTCCTATATTATCCCATATTATAATTTTTCTTCTTAGAATTCAAATAATGTGGATTAGAAAGATCGTAAAGTATATTATTCTGTCGTACAAGTTCTATCAACCTTTTTGTGTTCATGTTGTCGTCAACGTACCTAGATAAAAATCGGATAGCAGTCAGTGCATCCGTGCACCTTTTTTTATGATAGGTAAAATCATCCAATGATAGATCCCGCCCTTGGGCGGGCGTTGCCTGATGCGGTCGGCCTCCTCCTTTGCTAGCATTACTGCTTCGCAGAAGGAGGCGACCGCCTGCCACTCCTCCTCGCTCTGGAGCATTGCTTGAACCAAGCCCCGGTGCGAGAGATCGCCGCCGATCGCCCCCACGAAGACACGGCGATGCTCTTCCCAAGCGGGGCACACCTCGACTGTGTGCTCCACCGTGTCCTCCGGACGGTCCGCACAGTGGCGACACCCGGGCGTCGTCTCCGCACGAATTTTGTACAGGTAATCCGTGCATCTGAGCTTGCTCCGGGGCACTGAGGATCCGGATGACAGATATAAATTGTACGTAACCGATTTTTTCCCCGTCCCTGACGGAACACGGCAGGTCTGGATACCCGGAAATGTGTGGTTAGCGTTTTATTGTTTGGTTCATGTCAAATAATATCAACTTTCGCTCGTTGTAATAACACTTTTTTTTTTAAAGCGATAAGAAGATGATTTGTAAAAGCTTGGCAATTGTAATTTGTAGCCAATCATATAACTCTTTTTTATGAGTGTTATAGACAATTTCATATGCAAATGTGTGAGTTTGGCGACACTGGTTCCCGTGCTTAGCCAGTATAGGGGCACTTCTACCTATATTCTACTGTTCTGTAAAATAATCTATAAGGAAGACACAAGTAACATTATTTAAAATATCTGGTCATAAACAAAAATCAAAGGAACCAGGAAAAATCGAGACACAGTTCAATAGTTCATGACCCAACTGTTAGCACACCTATGAGAAAGTGATAATTATAAGTATTTAAACGCTGACTGCGCTGAACGCCCGGTCGCGGGTTCAAACCCAGCCAGGCGCATTACTTTGTGTAATTTATTTCATCACCACTGCTCTCAAAAACGGTGAAGGAAAACATCGTGAGGAAATCGGCATGTCCTAGAACCAACAATTCGAAGACATGTGACATTCACCAAGCCGCACTGGGCCCGCGTGGTGGATTACGGCCCATTCCCTCTTCTAGAGAGGAGGCCTGTGTCCCAGCAGTGGGAACATTAAAAGGCTGATGATGATGATGATGAAACGCTGACTGAGCTCTACAAGCAAACATTAGGTACAAATATCAAATGCTAAATATAGAGATTTAAAACGTCTCTGTAATAATGTTATTATACCAAAAAGGTGTCATGAAGATTATTTAAAACTATCCCATGATGATCCCATGGCGTTTGTGACCAATGCTCTTACATTAACCGATAAAGAGGATGCACAAGACTCAACTGACTGATCAAGCTATTTTATAAGTAATGAGAAAAAAACAGAAATCACTAAATTACTTTTTAATAAAGTTGATTGAGTTCTTGTTAGTCAGGCTTATGTATTCACTAAAATTATAATTATGTTTTAGTGCGTGATAAGAAAGAAAACACGTTTATTTAACTCAAAGATATACACAATAAAAAATCAAGTACTTACTACTAAATAAAAAGGAACTGAAAAAGTGGATTATTTATTAGCACACTATTTGCTACTGTTGCTACTTTACAATTGTTGCTAGATTACGATGTCCTGGGTCTAGGGATCGAACCACAAAATGAAGTTTTTTTTTTTTTATTGTATACACTTTTCCGGGATAAAAATTATGGTGGCTTTATTTGGTGGATATTAAAGAATAATTATACCAAGTTTCATCGTAATCGAACCGGTAGTTTTTGCGTGATGCCTGAACAAACAGACAGACAAAAAAATTTTTTAGTCACATTTTTGGGTTCGGTGTCGGTCTAGTAACACCCCCTGCCATTTATTTTTTTGATATTTTCAATGTACAGAATTTTTACTTCTACAGATTTATTATAAGTATAGATAAAATAAAAAAATCCTCATTTATGGGTTTTTACCACAGTAATTTTACCGTTAAATTTAACAAAAATGGATATACGAATATAATGACAGTTATTTTCAGGCCAATTTTCATAGTCGTAATCACCTCAAACTGTTTTTTTTTTTTTTGTAGGACTTACGAAAGAAGACACGTTTTGATAATTTAGCCTTTTTTAAAAATAACAGTATTTTGCTCTCCTGCAGTGCTATTCTGTAAATGGTAAATCACTTCGAAAGTCATCTCGCAAATCATCTCGAAAGTCACACTCACTTCGCATCTCATCTCGCCTGTACAAGTTTCGGTATTCACATGTCAAGATCAAGGCTAGGTGAAGTGAAGTGACTTCCGAGAACCTAAGTGATATTGCTCTATGGTAGTAGGGTAGGGACGTTGAATTGTGTCTTGTTATAACTTATATCGACTCCCTAAATTTAGCTGAATTTGCGCTCTACAATAATAGTTTATAGTTCATTTCAGCCATAAATGCAATATAAATGCATAATTTTGTACGTTTTAATATTTACAAGTTTTATTTAAGATGAGAATGAAAAAACTAGACTCAATGCAGGTCGCCTTTGCCTCATATCCGTGTATTGAAAAAAAGTCACTCGCGTCGCGTCGCTTGTACCTCTTAAGTCAAACAAAGCCGCCAATCGTCTTTTTTGTTTACAAACAAGTAGTTTAGATTTCTCTTATTTCCCCGCGATTTTTCAGTGAAGTGTGTTACAAAACCATAGCCGAATGCTTGCTCTCATGGAACGCAACAGTAAGAGGGATCATTTGCTTGTGGAGGCTACTACTCTGGCAGAAGCAATTAAGCGGTAATATGGCATAGCTTCTGCCGTTTTATAAATGTGTGTGAAATAAAAATATTTTAAATGTAATGTTTATTTTTATTCATTTCAGTTTTTTATGTTATCAAAATTTTAGTTTATTGATTATTTAATAGTATTACATGCATATCATTACAGTTACCCCAATGCGAAAATGTAGGAAAAAAATATAAATTAATACAATTTTGAATAACTTCTATTTGATACATTAAGTTCTATACACAATATTAAAAAACACAATAAAAATCATTAAATTAATCAATACAAAAAATTAAATTCATTACATTCGTACATTAATACAATTTATTTCAATTCAAATTTAATTACTATTCTAATATAAAAATTGTAACACATGCTAACTCGCTCAGTGAAATTAGGCCACTCTTGACTGCCATAATCTATTAATTAAGTCTGTCCGCGCAATTCTTCCCATTTCCAATTCCGTTGGTCCTACATCATAATCATGCTGAATCCTTGATAGTAGTCTCCCTTCATTCAGCATTTCTTCAGGGGATAGCACAGGTGCTGGTACTCCTGCCCGATTACATATGTTGTGCAATACACAACATGCAACTATAATTTTGGCGACCATGTCTGGATGATAGTGTAGCACTCTGTGCACCAAAAGACATCGGAACCGCCCCTTCAGTAGACCAATAGCCCTTTCAACACTATTACGTGCAGTAGCGTGAAGCTTAGTGTAATATGCCTCTGGAGAATTTTCTTCTGCATTTACAACCGGTGTCGTTAAATATGGACGCTGTGCATATCCCGAATCTCCTGAAGAGAATAAAGAAGCATTCATTAAGGTAAAGCAATCAGACAAAACTGGAGCCCAAAAAGAAAGCAAAAAGAAGACACTACAACTGAACAATTTGAATTATACCATTATTAATCTTAAATTTTACGATTGTTTACCTATTACTAGTTACTAAAACACTAAGAGTTCTGGCTAGATGATGTTAGACTGTTCTACAATGAGAGTGGATTTGACAAAATGTATTTCATTGGTTGTGTCTAGCCCTGTTTTGAGCCAGTATTCTTCGAACCAACAATCTTAAAAAGTATACAAAATCAATAACAATGCCCAATATATTTACCTAATAAATATACAACTTCACCCGCATTAGACACTTCTTCTAAATGGTATTTAATTTGGGAATGGTTGAAAATGAAACTATCATGAGATGCTCCACCATACGAAGCATCCACATGTATTATATTTAAATCTGCATCTGTAATCTGCAATCAAAGTAAAGACAATACAATAGTTAGTTACGGATTATACTCACATTTAAAGTAAAATCACAAATTGGTATTTGGTGCCTGGTATCAAAATATTAATAACAAAGATAATATATTTTTTAAATGTACCAATTTGTTATACCTACTGTTTAATAACCAATTAAAAAAAAAACAAGTATTCATTTCTTTGACAGAACTTACCAATAGAACATTTCTTGCATGATACCCTTTGCGACAGAAATATCTTTCTTCATTCTCCTTAGGTCTTATCATAGCTACCAACGTACCATCTATACATCCTATGACACCTGGTATGTTAAATTTTTCATAAAACCTAAAACAGTGTTTTAAATTAGTACAAGTACATCTAAGTAACAGCTGACAAAAATCTTTTTTTCTAATTTCCATGTGAAGGGGAACAGTTTATGTGAAGTTCACAAACTAATACAGTGTTGACACATACATATGTTGATGGTAAACATCTGCATAAAAATCTAAAGTATAAACCAAATCTCTACCTTAATTCTATTGGTCAGACCTCTTCTTTTTTGTGCGGTCACTGGTAATAGTGGTTTAAGCTCTCGTTCTAAATTTCTTATAAGCTCCTCTGTCAGTCTGTACACATGCACATAGTCTTGACCACGGCTCAATAAATTTAGATATCTAATATTCCGGGCTTGACGACGACTTGCAGCAGCGTCTAGGGTATCAGCTTCTTTCAGTAAGCTCAATATCAAAAAAGAATGAGACATCTACAAAAGTTAGAAATAGATGAAAACACAACAAGTTCACAAGTGCTTAGAGTTTTTTATGGTCGGTATATTAGTTAGTTCATACTAACCGTTTCAAGTTTTCTGCAAAAAAGTCACAAATAGGTATATATTTGCGAATATATAATTTTTCTTTTTGTTTATTTCTAGAATTCACTCAAGAAATAGTAACTTTTGATATGACAGATGAATTCGTGTGTGACATGCGAGATGACTTTCGAAATGACAAGCGAATTGTATTTCAGAATTCAAAATCAGAATACAAACGTCAAAATACTCACCCGTTTTAGTTCCTCTCACTTTGATCATCACTTGGTGGCACTAGTGTCGAAATCACTCCATTTAAGAATACGAAACTTTAATTTCACATTATTTCACTGCGGATTCAGAAGTGAGTTCGCAAATCAACTTTTCAGAATAGCAATGCTGGGTTTATATTTTATACGTCAAATGAACCCAAAGGTATCGATAAGTTATGTTCTGCATTGCTATTCTGAAAAGTTGATTGATGATGATCAAAGTGAGAGGAACTAAAACGGGTGAGTATTTTGACGTTTGTATTCTGATTTTGAATTCTGAAATACAATTCGCTTGTCATTTCGAAAGTCATCTCGCATGTCACACACGAATTCATCTGTCATATCAAAAGTTACTATTTCTTGAGTGAATTCTAGAAATAAACAAAAAGAAAAATTATATATTCGCAAATATATACCTATTTGTGACTTTTTTGCAGAAAACTTGAAACGGTTAGTATGAACTAACTAATATACCGACCATAAAAAACTCTAAGCACTTGTGAACTTGTTGTGTTTTCATCTATTTCTAACTTTTGTAGATGTCTCATTCTTTTTTGATATTGAGCTTACTGAAAGAAGCTGATACCCTAGACGCTGCTGCAAGTCGTCGTCAAGCCCGGAATATTAGATATCTAAATTTATTGAGCCGTGGTCAAGACTATGTGCATGTGTACAGACTGACAGAGGAGCTTATAAGAAATTTAGAACGAGAGCTTAAACCACTATTACCAGTGACCGCACAAAAAAGAAGAGGTCTGACCAATAGAATTAAGGTAGAGATTTGGTTTATACTTTAGATTTTTATGCAGATGTTTACCATCAACATATGTATGTGTCAACACTGTATTAGTTTGTGAACTTCACATAAACTGTTCCCCTTCACATGGAAATTAGAAAAAAAGATTTTTGTCAGCTGTTACTTAGATGTACTTGTACTAATTTAAAACACTGTTTTAGGTTTTATGAAAAATTTAACATACCAGGTGTCATAGGATGTATAGATGGTACGTTGGTAGCTATGATAAGACCTAAGGAGAATGAAGAAAGATATTTCTGTCGCAAAGGGTATCATGCAAGAAATGTTCTATTGGTAAGTTCTGTCAAAGAAATGAATACTTGTTTTTTTTTTAATTGGTTATTAAACAGTAGGTATAACAAATTGGTACATTTAAAAAATATATTATCTTTGTTATTAATATTTTGATACCAGGCACCAAATACCAATTTGTGATTTTACTTTAAATGTGAGTATAATCCGTAACTAACTATTGTATTGTCTTTACTTTGATTGCAGATTACAGATGCAGATTTAAATATAATACATGTGGATGCTTCGTATGGTGGAGCATCTCATGATAGTTTCATTTTCAACCATTCCCAAATTAAATACCATTTAGAAGAAGTGTCTAATGCGGGTGAAGTTGTATATTTATTAGGTAAATATATTGGGCATTGTTATTGATTTTGTATACTTTTTAAGATTGTTGGTTCGAAGAATACTGGCTCAAAACAGGGCTAGACACAACCAATGAAATACATTTTGTCAAATCCACTCTCATTGTAGAACAGTCTAACATCATCTAGCCAGAACTCTTAGTGTTTTAGTAACTAGTAATAGGTAAACAATCGTAAAATTTAAGATTAATAATGGTATAATTCAAATTGTTCAGTTGTAGTGTCTTCTTTTTGCTTTCTTTTTGGGCTCCAGTTTTGTCTGATTGCTTTACCTTAATGAATGCTTCTTTATTCTCTTCAGGAGATTCGGGATATGCACAGCGTCCATATTTAACGACACCGGTTGTAAATGCAGAAGAAAATTCTCCAGAGGCATATTACACTAAGCTTCACGCTACTGCACGTAATAGTGTTGAAAGGGCTATTGGTCTACTGAAGGGGCGGTTCCGATGTCTTTTGGTGCACAGAGTGCTACACTATCATCCAGACATGGTCGCCAAAATTATAGTTGCATGTTGTGTATTGCACAACATATGTAATCGGGCAGGAGTACCAGCACCTGTGCTATCCCCTGAAGAAATGCTGAATGAAGGGAGACTACTATCAAGGATTCAGCATGATTATGATGTAGGACCAACGGAATTGGAAATGGGAAGAATTGCGCGGACAGACTTAATTAATAGATTATGGCAGTCAAGAGTGGCCTAATTTCACTGAGCGAGTTAGCATGTGTTACAATTTTTATATTAGAATAGTAATTAAATTTGAATTGAAATAAATTGTATTAATGTACGAATGTAATGAATTTAATTTTTTGTATTGATTAATTTAATGATTTTTATTGTGTTTTTTAATATTGTGTATAGAACTTAATGTATCAAATAGAAGTTATTCAAAATTGTATTAATTTATATTTTTTTCCTACATTTTCGCATTGGGGTAACTGTAATGATATGCATGTAATACTATTAAATAATCAATAAACTAAAATTTTGATAACATAAAAAACTGAAATGAATAAAAATAAACATTACATTTAAAATATTTTTATTTCACACACATTTATAAAACGGCAGAAGCTATGCCATATTACCGCTTAATTGCTTCTGCCAGAGTAGTAGCCTCCACAAGCAAATGATCCCTCTTACTGTTGCGTTCCATGAGAGCAAGCATTCGGCTATGGTTTTGTAACACACTTCACTGAAAAATCGCGGGGAAATAAGAGAAATCTAAACTACTTGTTTGTAAACAAAAAAGACGATTGGCGGCTTTGTTTGACTTAAGAGGTACAAGCGACGCGACGCGAGTGACTTTTTTTCAATACACGGATATGAGGCAAAGGCGACCTGCATTGAGTCTAGTTTTTTCATTCTCATCTTAAATAAAACTTGTAAATATTAAAACGTACAAAATTATGCATTTATATTGCATTTATGGCTGAAATGAACTATAAACTATTATTGTAGAGCGCAAATTCAGCTAAATTTAGGGAGTCGATATAAGTTATAACAAGACACAATTCAACGTCCCTACCCTACTACCATAGAGCAATATCACTTAGGTTCTCGGAAGTCACTTCACTTCACCTAGCCTTGATCTTGACATGTGAATACCGAAACTTGTACAGGCGAGATGAGATGCGAAGTGAGTGTGACTTTCGAGATGATTTGCGAGATGACTTTCGAAGTGATTTACCATTTACAGAATAGCACTGCAGTACATTATAACAATTTAATTTCCAGGTGAAATTGTTGGTTGCTTTGCTTTATCTGAACCTGGCAATGGATCTGATGCTGGAGCAGCATCCACCACAGCTAAAGATGCTGGCGACAAATGGCTACTGAATGGCACAAAATGTTGGATCACTAATGGATATGAAAGCAAAGCTTCTGTGGTCTTTGCTACTACAGACAAAAGTCTAAAGCACAAAGGAATTTCAGCTTTCATAGTACCAAAACCAATCAAAGGTCTAGAATTAGGGAAGAAAGAGGATAAACTGGGTATACGTGGTTCTTCCACTTGCTCTTTGATGTTTGAAGACTGTTCAATTCCTAAAGAGAATATCTTAGGTCAGCCAGGACTTGGCTTTAAGATAGCCATGATGACTTTAGATGCTGGAAGAATTGGTATTGCGTCGCAAGCTTTAGGTATAGCACAGGTGAATATTGTTAGCTGAAATAAAAGGAATAATAACTCAAACCTTTGCATGACCAAAAGTTTTACTGACTGGTTTTGTTTCTTCAGGCCTCATTAGACGTAGCTGCTGAGTATGCATCAAAACGCACCGCATTTGGAAAACCCATCATGAAACTACAATCCATTCAGAACAAGCTAGCAGACATGGCTCTGCAGCTTGAGTCAGCTAGGCTGCTGACATGGAGGGCAGCTTGGTTGAAGGACAACAAGAAACCTTACACCAAGGAGGCAGCAATGGCGAAGTTGGCAGCTTCTGAAGCAGCTACATTCTTGTCCCATCAGTGTATACAGGTATGTCATAAAAGCTGCCTAGAGGCTTTTAGAGATCTCGTGCACTATGTGCCCACGCCTCGAGTTTCGTATGAGCAAGAAGACAGTTTGGATTACAACTTCTCGTAATTATTAGTACGAGATCCGATAGAAGAAGTATCTTCCCCCTCATCTGTTGTTTGATTATGATAAATATTATATGCTAGAAAATGCATTTATTGACATATTGCGAATATGTTGCTAAGCCAAATCTGGAAAAAAAAAGCAATAAAATTTGTTACTTAGTATATTTTTCATCAACTACCCTGATTCGTTATTTAAGAAAGACGAGCACCAGCTGAAAGAATGTACCACAAGGAAGTAAAAAAATATCAAGTTGCTTACTTTTCCTTCGTGCAACTAAGGGGTTGTCTCGTATAAAAAGGTAGGTAAATGGTCATATTATTATATTATGACCTACCTACCTCTTTAGAAGAGGCAAACACATAGTCACTCGAAGGAAAAAGTAGGCAACTTGATATTTTTAACCGACTTCGAAACAAGGAGGAGGTTCTATGTTCGGCTGTAGGTATTTTTTTTTTATGTGTGTTCATCGATATCTCGGTCAATTGTGGACCGATTTCGAAATTTTTTGTTTTGATTGAAAGATTATACTTCCGAATTGGTCCCATAAAAATATCTTTTTGATCTGATGATAAACTTCGAAGATATAGGACGAAACTCTTCAAAAAATCATAGGAGAACTGTCGTTTGTATGTGTTTGTTCGCCGATATCTCGGTCAATTGTGGACCGATTTTGAAAATTTTTGTTTTGATTGAAAGATTATACTCTCGAGTTGGTCTTATAAAAATATTGTTTTGATCTGATGATGAACTACGAAGACATAGAACGGAATTCTTCAAAAAACCTTAGCAGAACTGTCGTAACAAGTAAAATTCGCTTTGTTTATACATGTAGTTGGTGACTGATTAAAGGAAAAAGGGGAGGGGTACATAGAACTGACCTGATGATGAAGACGGAAGGTAGGTAAGAGCCGGAACTTTGTAATAAATCAGTGTATCTTAGCCGTGTTTGGTATTATTAGAATTGTCATGATGATTTAATGATGGAACCGAATGGTGGAAGGTACCTATCTATTTAAGTTTAGCTGAGGGGTATAGTACGAGATCCAATAGAAGAAGCACCTTCCCTCATCGGTTATTTGATTAGGATAAATATTATATGCTAGATGATGCTTTTATTGATACATTGCGAGTAGGTTGCCTATCTAAATCTGGTGCCAAAGATGTGAAACAATTAAATTAGTTAATAATTTTTTTTCATCAACTACCCTGATTGGTTATTTAAGAAAGACGAGCATCAGCTGAAAGAATGCGCTCTGAGGAACTCAAAAAGTATAAGTTGCCTAATTTTCCTTGGGGCAAACATAGGAGTTGCCTCGTTTGAAGAGGTAGATAAATGGTGGTAATATACTCTCATCTGTTATTTAATCGAATTATATATCAAATGAAAGGTCATTTTATTCCTAATCCAACCGTATTAGGTTGCCTTCCCAAAAATGGTGTGAATGAATAGTTGCCTACATTTAAGATTTAAAATTTTCTGGGCTAGTTCTGGTATTAAAAATATATTTCCTCATCTGTAATTCAATGATAATAAGATTATACGCCAGATAAAGCATATATCGATATATCGCGAGTAGATTGCTTAGCTAAATCACATACCAATGATGTTAAACAATAAAATTTGTTATTAATTATTTTTTATCTACTTCCCTGACTTGTCGTTTAAGAAAGTCGTGTATCAGCTGAAAGTATGTGCTCTAAAGAACTGGAAAAATATAAGTTGCCTACTTTTCCTCGGTGTAACTATGAGGGTTGTCTCGTATAAACCGGTAAATAAAGGTTAACATGATACTCTCATCTGTTATTTCATTGAATCGAGTATTAAATGAAAGGCTATTTTATTCCTAACCCAGCCCTATTAAGTTGCCTCACCAAAAATGGTGTGAATTCATGGTTGCCTAGATTTAATATGTAAAATTTTCTGGGCTAGTTCTGGTCATAGAAATACATTCCCTCATCTGTAATTAAATGACAGTAAAATTATATGCTAGATAATATATATATACATCGCGAATAGATTGCTTAGCTAAATCACATACCAATGATGTTAAACAATAAAATTTGTTATTAATTATTTTTTATCTACTTCCCTGACTTGTCGTTTAAGAAAGTCGTGTATCAGCTGAAAGTATGTGCTCTAAAGAACTGGAAAAATATAAGTTGCCTACTTTTCCTCGGTGCAACTATGAGGGTTGTCTCGTATAAACCGGTAAATAAAGGTTAACATGATACTCTCATCTGTTATTTCATTGAATCGTGTATCAAATGATAGGCTATTTTATTCCTAATCCAGCCCTATTAAGTTGCCTCACAAAAAATGGTGTAAACTCATGGTTACTTAGATTTAATATGTAAAATTTTCTGCGCATGCATTAACTGTGACAAGTGTGACGCATCTTTCATTTGATAGACAAAGATGCATCTAGTTTATTTTTAATGTGTAAATTATATTAATGATTATATTTTTTTTACCCAAAAATTAATGATGAATTAATTGACGTACTAAACTGGAGGCAAGGATATCATGAAGCCGAGTGCTGCAGTGACAAATTTCTACGTGTATTAAACGAAATAAATTAAAAGAACGAGAAGTATTTTTATCATTAAAATATTAAATTATTAAAAAATTATTTATATGTATATTAATTTGTTGGTAAAGTCAATTTATTGTATTAATAATTATGTTAATTTTGAATAATCTGTTCACAAATAGAATTTAAGTTTTTATTAAATTTTACGACCTTTAAAACATGGACCTCTTTGCTGTAAAAAAGAAATAATCACCACCACAGTGGTATTTGATTAATTTAGCTGGCCAAAATTCTAATTTCTAAAACTCAAAAAATCATTACTTTTAAACTAGGGTTCTAGTTTAAAAGTAATGATTTACTATTAAAGGTAGATTATGTTTATAATTATCTGTATTCCAACAGTGAATGAATATTTTTGGACCAGGGCCCTCTCAGGTGTCCTCAGAACATCTTGCCCAGATCAATGCTTTAGAAGCGCATATAGGACAAACATACAAACATTGTTTTTTTATTTATAGAGATTCATAATGATAGTTTTATTAAAAAAAACTATAATGTTGCTTTTTTTTCTATTACCAGTATTTAATCCACGTTTGCATGATCAACAAAAAAAATCCTTTTAAAAAACCTAAATTTTGAACGAAAAAAAAAATTCAAAATTATGTAGAGTGGCAGACAAATTAATTCTAGGGTAAAAATCGATATTATTACATACACATCTAAAATTAACTCGATGCATGTTTGTCTATCAAATGAAAGATGCATCACTCCTCTGTCACAGTCAATGCATGCGCAGAAAATTTTACATTGAAAATCTAGGCAATCATGAATTCACACCGGTTTTGGTAAGGCAACCTAATACGGTTTGATTAAGAATAAAATAACCTTTGACTTGATATAAAATTTGATTAAATGACAGATAAGGGTACACTTTGAACATTTACTGGATTCACACCATTTTTGGTGAGGCAACTTAATAGGGCTGGATTAAGAATAAAATAGCCTTTCATTTGAGACATGATTCAATGAAATAACAGATGAGAGTATCATGTGAACCTTTATTTACCTGTTTATACAAGGCAACCCCAATAGTTGCACCGAGGAAAAGTAGGCAACTTATATTTTTCCAGTTCTTTAGGGCACATTCTTTCAGCTGATGCTCTACTTTTTTAAATACCAACTCAGGAAAATTGATAAAAAAATAATAATAACAGATTTTACTGTTTAACATCATTGGCATTTTATTTAGCTAAGTAATCTACTCGTGATCTGTATATATATTATCTAGCAAATAATCTTTACTGTCATTTAATTACAGATGAGGGAATATATTTCTATGACTAGAAGTAGCCCAGAAAATTTTATTTATTAAATCTATGTAGCCATAAGTTTACACCATTTTTGGTGAGGCAACTTAATGGGGCTGGGTTAGGAATAAAATAGCCTTTCATTTGATACTCGATTCAATGAAATAACAGATGAGAGTATCATGTGAACCTTTATTTACTTGTTTATACGAGGCTACCCCCATAGTTGCACCGAGGAAAAGTAGGCAACTTATATTTTTCCAGTTCTATAGAGCACATTCTTTTAGCTGATGCTCGACTTTCTTAAACCACAAGTCAGGGAAGTTGATAAAAAATAATTAATAACAAATTTTAATGTTTAACATCATTGGCATCTGATTTAGCTAAGCAATCTATTCGCGATGTATATATATATTATCTAGCATATAATTTTACTGTCATTTAATTACAGATGAGGGAATGTATTTCTATGACCAGAACTAGCCCAGAAAATTTTACATATTAAATCTAGGCAACCATGAATTCACACCATTTTTGGTGAGGCAACTTAATAGGGCTGGGTTAGGAATAAAATAGCCTTTCATTTAATACTCGATTCAATGAAATAACAGATGAGAGTATCATGTGAACCTTTATTTACCGGTTTATACGAGACAACCCTCATAGTTGCACCGAGGAAAAGTAGGCAACTTATATTTTTCCAGTTCTTTAGAGCACATACTTTCAGCTGATACACGACTTTCTTAAACGACAAGTCAGGGAAGTAGATAAAAAATAATTAATAACAAATTTTATTGTTTAACATCATTGGTATGTGATTTAGCTAAGCAATCTACTCGCGATATATCGATATATGCTTTATCTGGCGTATAATCTTATTATCATTGAATTACAGATGAGGAAATATATTTTTAATACCAGAACTAGCCCAGAAAATTTTAAATCTTAAATGTAGGCAACTATTCATTCACACCATTTTTGGGAAGGCAACCTAATACGGTTGGATTAGGAATAAAATTACCTTTCATTTGATATATAATTCGATTAAATAACAGATGAGAGTATATTACCACCATTTATCTACCTCTTCAAACGAGGCAACTCCTATGTTTGCCCCAAGGAAAATTAGGCAACTTATACTTTTTGAGTTCCTCAGAGCGCATTCTTTCAGCTGATGCTCGTCTTTCTTAAATAACCAATCAGGGTAGTTGATGAAAAAAATTTATTAACTAATTTAATTGTTTCACATCTTTGGCACCAGATTTAGATAGGCAACCTACTCGCAATGTATCAATAAAAGCATCATCTAGCATATAATATTTATCCTAATCAAATAACCGATGAGGGAAGGTACTTCTTCTATCGGATCTTAGATCAGTACTACCACTAAAAAGTGTGAAATAAAAAACTTTTTACAAAAAAAAAAAACAACCGACTTCAAAAACCACCAAAAAATGCAAAATAACTTTCAATTTCGGAAGTCGGTGTTAAATAGCGAAGAGACCAAACTATTATAGAAACATGTATATATTGAAGTCGGTTGTATTTTTTTTGTAAAAAGTTTTTTTTAGAGTTCCGTACCCAAAGGGTAAAAACGGGACCGGGACGGTGTAAAAATAACAAATTTTATTGTTAAACATCGTTGGCACCAGATTAAGCTTGCAACCTATTCGCAAACACTATTATCACTACAACCGTACCTGTACAGGATCCGTGCGGAGGTGACGCCCGGGTGTCGTCACTGTGCGGAACGCCCGGTGGACACGGTGGAGCACACGGTAGAGGTGTGCCCCGCTTGGGAAGAGCATCGCCGTGTCCTCGTTAGGGCGATCGGTAGCAATGATCTCTCGCGCCGGGGCTTGGTTCAGGCCATGCTCCGGAGCGAGGAGGAGTGGCAGGCGGTCGCCTCCTTCTGCGAAGCAGTAGATAATGCTAGCAAAGGAGAAGGCCGACCGCATCAGGCAACGGCGCTCACGCCGCAGCCGCCGCCGTAATTCCGATCCAAATTTCCGGCCACCGTAGGCGCGGGCTTGCGGACTGCGGGCAACGGGTAGCTCGCTGTCCGTTTGTCCGGTAACAGACCGGACCGAGTCCAAGGCGTTTACGGCGCGCACTGTTCCCGTGCGCCTCAAGGAGTTGTCAGCAAACCGTAGGGGCCCAGTAGGGTCGAGGCCTAGTCTGGGGCTTTGGGGAGGTATGAAAATGCATACCAGGGCCCCGGATCCAAGGCAGGGAAGGAACAGGGTAGGTTTTAGTCAGTAAGAGTCTGACACTATTTCCCGCCCCACCCAAGGTCGGGATTTGTCATTGGATGATTTTACCTAACATAAAAAAAAAAACATCACTACAAGTATTCGCTTCCCCCTGTCTGTCCTTTTATATGCTTAGATCTTTAAAACTACGCAACGGATTTTGATGCGGTTTTTTTAAATAGAGTGATTCAAGAGGAAGGTTTATATGTATAATACATGCATAATATATTTAATATTACCATTGCATCCGTGCGAAGCTGAGTGAGTCGCTAGAGTATCAATAAATGCATTATCTAGCATACATATAATATTTATCATAATCAAATAACAGATGAAGGAAGATATTACTTCTACCAAATCTTAGATCATATATAGTCGCACGGCCAGCGCATGAGATACAAAAGAGAAATTAGAAAACTACTTGGGATGGTGTATCTTTCAATGGATCGATTCGAATCAAAGTAAATAAAAATCGATTTAGAAATAAATCGAGATCTAAAAGATCGATTTCCTAAAGGTCGATCCTTTAATTACCCTGCAGATATCAAATCTTAAAAAGCATGGTGCAGTACCTACATTGTTATGTGTTTCATGATTTGTGAGCAATCTGATGTAATTATAGTAATTTTTTATGTGAATATAATATTCACAAAAAAATTAGGGCGTGGACACATGTCAACGGCACGGCACCGCCACCGTGCAACATCACGACGCGACGCCGCCACCGTGATACGGATCTGTGCCTCAGCACGGTCACTCGTGCTGCGGCACGACTACTAAACTACTAAACCTTTTTATATGATTTTCATCAAATTGGCAAACGTCACCGCAGCGGAAACTAAGATTTCTTCGTAATTATAAGACACACAAATTCCATTTATACATACACATTTACCTCTCGTTACACACTAATTATTGTATGTATTTATTTTCTTGTATGTCCATAGAAAAAAAAAAGTGCCGCTGGAAATACGTCGTCCTGGCGGAAACAGTTTTTGTTTAATATTTGCTGAATGGCTGGATACACAAATTTGCACTTACCATACACATTTACAGGACGTCATACACTAAATATCTGCTAAACTGAAATTAAGACATTCCACACTTTTCCGCTTGAAATACGCTCACCAAAAACTGAACGATGCATAGTTGTTGTCTTGTGCCCGCGGTGCACCGTGCCGTAGACATGTGTCCAAGCTTTTTCCTTGAGTAAATCAGGTGCTTTAAACTTTGTTAAATAATAATATGGATGCATTCCACAGGATAAATATCAATAGAACAGAATAAAACTTTATTGTACACCAAAAAAGTGACACAAACTCAATAAGTAGATAGAACGTACGTACGTACTTAGTAGTTGTTGTTATCAATACTTGATTGCAAGTTCTTGAGATTGATTCACAGAATAAGATCGATTTTTAAAATCCATTTTCTTGAACTTTAAAATCGATTCTCGAATTATTCGATCTACTGTACTTTTTATTTCTACATTAAAATAACATTAGACAGCAGAGTCTATTAATGCAAAATTCTCCTTTCTTTTATTCTAGATTCTAGGTGGTATGGGCTATGTCTCAGATATGCCTGCAGAGCGACACTACCGCGATGCCAGGATCACAGAAATCTATGAAGGAACATCTGAAATACAGAGGCTAGTCATTGCTGGACAGCTGATCAAAGAATATGGTCTTAATTAAATTTCATTATAAGACTGCTTGTCTAACTGTAATGGTAAGCGTAAGACTGTAGTATCCTTGTATGTTTAAAAAGTATCAATCTATTTATTTTTAGCAGCTGATTTATTTGTGAACTGATATTAATAATTACATTTTAGAACCTCTGTACAAGTTTTAAATCAAATGATATTATGAATATAATAAAATAAAACATATTTTTAGTATTTCCAAATACTTTATTGATTCCTTTATAAATTCAAATAATAAAAATAATTAGTCTTAACATATTAACATACTGTTCTTAACTGGCAGACAGAATACTCAGGATTATAAAGAGGTTTTACAGGTATCAGCAGAATAGATATCTACTCTGCTCATACCTGTAAAACCTCTAGTAGCACATATAATAACAATGTCAATGCACCATCAAGAAGTATAAAACCTTTTGGAATGACATACTTTTAATAAAATCTCATTAATTTAAAGAAAAAGGATAGATTTTAAATAAATGCTATCTTTGGTGGGTGTTGGTTATTGTCCAGGGCCAGAGAGGGACTTGTCCATGAATTTCCTCTTAGCAAAGCAGAGCCACCACTTGCTTGGCTTACCATCTTCTGTAGCAAACACCTGCAACAAACAATTAGTCAACCATTCTTAAAGAGTACAGAATTCAAAACTGTAAGGGCCGACGCTGCGTTACGCGGTCGTCCAGACCCTATACAAAAGAGCTCCATCGCGGATCGCGGCGCGGGCAGCCGCGGCGCGGGCAGCCGCGCCCCTCTTTTATTATTACATTAAAGTACGCCATCGACACGACTACATGCACACCGTTAAAGTTGAACTAACATCACTACGCAGGTAATAATCCGGTTTCACTACGGGGACCGCCGCACACGACACAAGAGAATAGTCACGCGACTGGAGCCCGCGCTTGCGCCCGCTTAACCCTGCGTTGGCCCTAAGCCTATAATAGATAAGCAGTTGTTTTATGTAAAACTAGCTGCTGCCGGCGGCTTCGCCCGCATGAAAGTAGAAAATATATAGCCTATGTTACTCAGTGAATATGTAGTTTTCTAATGATAGAATAATTTTTTAAATCAGTTTTTGAGTTAAATCGAAACAAACATTAGTTTAGATATTTATAAGAAATTCAGTACAGATCCATTAATACTAGTTCTAGAAACGCTGACCCATCCAAATTAGCTTCACTAATAAATTTAGACAATAGCAGCCTAAAAAAATCCAGATACAGACTGGTGTTGGAAATCTATGAAATTTTCTTTTTTTTGTGCGTTAACATGAACGCATGCATCTTCACACTTTCCTCACAAATTATTCTATTGGTAAAAACCACATGAAAATCTGTTCAGTAATTTATGAGTTTATTCCTAGCAGACATGGCCATTTAAACATTAACATTTGCCATATTGATATAGGATTTCTATGGAAATAGAAGATCTTAAGAAAGTAGGCCAAACGAGGATTGAAATATCATCAAACTTGCCATATCATGAAGTGATCAATTGATATGATCTGACCACGACATATACACTCATGTAAGGATTTATGATAAACTTCAAGAGAGTACCTACCTTTTCACAAACTCGGGCACCAGTCTCATGTCTCATCTGTTGTAGATACTGTCGCATCAAATCTGAAATAATAAAACACCCAATGCATTATAAAAAACCTATTTATCTACAAACATTCAACATTATTATTTATCTGTCACTATTATTTGACTATATCTCATTAACACTTTTACTACCATTAAGTATAAATAGTGATTTGCTACATACCAGCCTCTTGGGTACTGTTAGGCTTAGCATACACCGAGTTCAGAGGAAATCCATATTCTCCAGGTATATCAAACTTTGATATGGCCAGCATGTACATCTCTTGTTGTCCCTGGTTCTTGTTTGAGCATTTCTGGAGCCGTTTCAGACATTCAGAAATGTACAATGTCAAGTAAATAAGAACTCTGTCAGCGTCAGACTAAAAAATACAAAATTCTTATATAGTCTTGAATGGTTAAGGAAAGTGTTGAGTAGAAAATGATTAAAAATCTTACCTTGATCTCATAAAACCTAAAAAATACATTTGCTTTGAAGTAATTTAGAGCTTCATCGATAATATCTAATTCGATCTTGGGGCTGATCGGAGCAGGTCCCCTAAAAGTTGTCCGTATTGGCAGGAGAGCCAGGTTACCAACGGACTGGGTGTAGTCCGTCAACGTTGAGTGATAAGCCTATGAGGAAAACGTTAATATGAGAATGTAGTCGTAAATTTAACACATTAAAATGTTCAATTTGTAGTCTTAAGGGCAAGTCTATGGTATTCCGACACTTACAGGCATTTCTTATGGGAAAGCTGATGTTTACTAAATTAAAAGTCTCGCTGCAGTTCCGCGGGTTCCGCCGGATTTGGCCAGTTGTTAGTAACCTGAAACGTCTACAAATAGGTATTACCGTTATATGAGTAGACACAATGATAATTACGCTCAAATAAAAGAGATATTTGTTAAAATTTATCTATAAATTCTGAGGAAATTACGAAAATGTAACCGAATGAATCACTTCATCGTAAAAAACACAGATAACGAAATTTACTAACTGACAAGACAACAGACCAGTCAGTTGTCAATTTGACTTTGACGGCTTCACTAGTGTTGCTAACTCCAAACAGTTCCAAGTCATTATATTTGATATCAAAAGCATTAATGCAGTCTTGCTAAAAGGCCTATTGGACCACTCTATATTCTGACGGTCTTAATCGTCGGCGCTCGCTTAGTGTAAAGCCTGTCTTAGTGGTCTATTGCACCACTCGATATTCAGACCCGTTTTGTCGACGTCGCGTAGTGAAAGACAACACTACGACACTGTCATCATGTGATATAGATATAATAGTAATATATATTCCACAACTATCACACAACACCGTCTAGTCCTAAGCTAAGCAGAGCTTGTGTTATGGGTACCAGACAACTGATAAACATACTTATATATTTCTAAATACATACATATTATAGAAAAATAACACCCAGACACGGAACAAATGATCGTGTTCATCACACAAACATTTGTCCTGGGTGGGAATCGAACCCACGTCCACCGGCATAGCAGTCAGGGTTACTAACCACTAGACCAACAGGCCAGGCAAAAAGGGTCAGATTGTCTTACTCGGAAGTAAACTTTAAGACAGTCTGCGTAACGTGCGGAATATCAAGTGGTGTAATAGACGCTATACTAGCTAGACGGAAGTAAACTGTCTGTGTATCGTGCGTGTCATCGTGTGCGGAATATCGAGTGGTGTAATAGGCCTTTAATGGCTTGTCTTAGCGGCAAAAAATAATATCTTACCACTTTTGTACTCCACAAATAAAAACAGTTTTATACAGAGGATACATATTTTGTCAACTTTAAAAAAATTGATAACATGCATGCAAGTGTGCGTCAAGAAATCTAGAAAGATTACTTTCACGCACAACTGGAGAAAGGCGACGTGATTCGGAACGTAGCGAAAGTCGAAATCAAGAATTCTGACATTTTATTGACATTAAAATTTGACATATAATCCTGCGTTCCGAATTGTGTCAAAAGCGATTGTAGCGCGAGTCTTGAATTTGATTGTGAAGCGCGTTGGTTGAATTCGCGCTATGAACACTGATAAAAGCCTTTTTACACTGTCCAATTTTTAGGAAACCAATTTAGGAAATCGGAAGATGTAATCGCTGTTAGGAGAGGTTGGAACCAATTTAGTGTAAAATTGGAGACCCGATCACTCTACTTCCTAAAAGGCTTATTACACTTTCCGATTTGTAGGAAACCAATTTAGAAACAGTTAGGAAGCAAAATTGATAGCGAGTGATCACACTATCCTACATTGAATCCTAAATCGTACCCAATCGTACCGACGACTAAACATGAGCGGTTTTGGTTTTAAACGCAAACGGATATATATATATCCGATTTAGGATTTTGAAATTGATTTCAATATCCGATTTCTGTAGCCCTTAGCTTCATCAATTTATTCCTTATAACACGCGGCATATAAGTTTAACCACAATGGCGATCAACCTTGAATACGCAGTAAGAAACCGATTTTTGGGTCTAAATCGAAGTGGGTTTTGTTTTTGGGATTTTGGTTCAACTTATTTGCCGAATTTTTTATTGCCCTGTTTGTAATTTTCATTAGAATGCAGGTGGTTCAACCAAAATCTATTGCACATTATGCGACCGATCCCTTATTTTGAGGGAACGTAAAAACTAGTTTTCAGTGATTATGCGTTGATTTTTTTGGTTTTAATCTAGTGTATAATATCTAATTTTTTCGTTCAGAGATGCAAACTTGAACTTGGTGACAAGTGCGCGCGTCTTCGTATCACCATATCAGTGAAAAGAATTTCCCGACTTTTTGTATGTGTTAGTTTAGAGTGGATTAATTAAAGACAACATACAAATGTAAATAGTTAAGTACTTATTAAGATTTTTTGGTTCTGACTGTATTTTAATTGATTTGTAATGAAATTCAAACAACAGGGTAAATCAAAAATGTATAACTACTACGCGGTAAGTAAGTTGACCCAAAATGGCCGTCGTTGCTATGGTTACGCGCAGCCGTCCACTTCGATTTAGTCCCGAAAATCGGTTGCTTAGAGTGCATTCAAGGTCGATCGCCATTTAAGTTCAACTTATATGCCAAGTATTGTAAGGAACGAATTGGTGAAGTTAAGTGCCACGGGAATCGGATATTGAAATCGATTTCAAAATCAGAAATCGGATATATATCCGTTTGCATTCAAAACCAAAAACGCCCATGTCTACTAAATCGTAACGCTATGATAACACTGTCATAAATTGTACACAATTTGGGAAGTAGAGTTATCGGTCTCCAATTTTACACTAAATTGGATCCAATCTCTCCTAACAGCGATTACATCTTCCGATTTCCTAAAAATCGGATAGTGTAATAAGGCTTTTAGGATTCAATGTAGGATAGTGTTTACAAAGTACTCTGTGTTGGTTTCTTAAAAATCGGAAAGTGTAATAAGCCTTTAAACACTTTTGGCGCAATTCGGAACGAGGGCCAACGAGGGCAAACGTGCAAACTAAACGTAGTGCTTATATTTTCTAGTATCTCTCTGTAATCTGTGATATTTTCTTTGAAACGTGCTTCTTGTTGTGGAGGACTTCAAAAATTTTGTTCATTTTTGTTGTACAAATTTAAAGCCCCATTTACTATCTCATAGGGCTTAATTATGACTGAAGAAACACAAAATAAAGTTCTTGAGATCGTAGCAAATATAACTAAAACTCAAGATAACGTGAAAAAAATGGAAAGCAACGATGAAGATAACAGTGAACAAGAAACAAAATCTTTAACTAAAATAGAACCTATTAGAGGCATTCCCAAGTCTGGAAAGTTTTGGAAATCAAAGAAAGAAAAGTAAGTATTTTCGTCACTTAGCTTTTTTTTACATTTGTATTTAATTACATAACCTAAAACTTTTCACCTGGCCTCTACTCTACTTTTATTTGCTCTTTCAGGTTTTCAACCATAAATAAAACTAAAGGACTCAAATATAGTTTTGAAAAGAAAGAAGCACTTCGCCAAGAAATGCAAAAGGTTAGGCAACTATCTAAACAAATGTTAACAGAACTGAAGCAAAAAGAAATAGACCGCAAAGAGAGACGGCGACAAAATTTACAACGTGCGGAAGAAAACAAACGTAAAGCTGAAGTGGTACAAGTCATCACAAATACTGCGAAGCTGAAAAGAATGAGGAAGAAACAGTTAAGGTTTATTGAAAAAAGAGATGTCAACAAAGAAATTCAAACCAATAAATAATTAGGTACTCAAATTTACTTTTTATGACTCTTTCAATCACTTCCTTAATCTGGGAGAAGGGGGAGTGTGATGATTCCCCTATGAAACTGATAATAAGACTATTCGTGACATCACAAGTCAGTGGAATTAATGGTGTCAACATTTCAATTACAGCTCAATTCTTTGCATGACTTATTATGCAATATTATTTTCAACAATTTTTTTCGGCCTGCAGAATCTTAAACTTGTGTTATAAGCGTAGGGATACATTACAAATGTGTTCACAATTCTTGTATAGCATCGTGGACTGCTGTTGACAACCAGTCTTGCGATGACAGAAAGGGTTGTTGGTAGGGATGGGCAGAAATTCGTTTCACATTCGGTTTAACTGAACTTCGTTGGCTTGAACTGAACTTTGACATCTGGCCGACTTTCGGTACGAATGCCGAACGACAAAAAAACAACAAAAAAACATTTAAAAATTTAGTATCGGGTACCACCGGTATTGGGAACAAGCTAATTATTATTATTATTAACGAAATGGACCTCTTACATAGACATTGAAATCATTAAGGTCTACTAACGATCTTTTTAGAGGTAACTGGAGTAATGCTCTAGGGTAGCCCACAGACATTGAAATAATTAAGGTCTACTAACGATCTTTTTAGAAGTAACTGGAGTAATGCTCTAGGGTAGCCCGCGAAATCTTATTTTGAATTGCTTAGAAATCAATTAAAATACTCTAATGATAAAATTGATCTAAAAGAACTGTTTTTTTGTAGTTTCAGTTGACTGATGATGGTCGAGCATTCGTTTTATTTGTTTTTAAATTTAAAATGAATTGACATCAGAAATGCGCGCGCGTATTAATTTGAAAATAAGTAGAAACAAAATGGTCGTCGTTGCTAAGCTTACTTATAGATTCCCCTAACTTCAATTGTGACCCGAAAATCTGTTACTGCGCATTCAACGTCGATCGGCATTATGGTTAAACTTATATGCCGCGTATCGTAGTTTTTTTTGTAATCGTTTCTTAGACCTGTCGCTATTCGACATCGACGCCGTAAATATTTTGTATGGCAAATTTTGGTTCTGCAAGTGACCGCTAGAGGCGCTGCAAAATTTGCCATACAAAATATTTACGGCGTCGATATCGAGTAGCGACGAATACTATTGCTTAAAACTCATGGTAGAGGTACTGGGGGCTTACTCTCGAGTTTAATTCCGATCGGTCGACATTGGAATTATGACTAGCGCCAAATTGGTTTAAAATTGCGTGACCACACGCCAAGCCCAACCCCCATTTTACGAGTACTTAGTTTCCCAAAAAGGTCACGCAATTTGGCCCAAACATAGAATTCAAGAGTACCTAACGTCACAATTCCAATGTCGATTAATCGGAATTAAACTCGAGAGTAAGCCCCCTGTCCTTTTTTTAAAACTGTTTGGTTTTCGTTTTCGAAAAACCCGAAACAACCCAGTAGGTAGGTACTACCGGCTGGGGTTGCGGAAGGTGCCGGTGGGGCGAATGCCCGTAAGCGAGTTTCGACTTGTCTTGACCTATTGCTTCCTAGAAAGCGCGCCAAAAATAACCGAAGCTCGGCCGAATTTTAAAATTTTACCGAATGTTCGGCCGAAGTTCGTATTCGGTACAAACCACATTCGGCCCATCACTAGTTGTTAGAAATTGTCCACGTCGTGACTGGTTTGAAGACGAAACGAAACCTATGGATGAAACTATTTTTGAGTGACGTAGTTGCAGAAAACATTTGTTGTTGCAGCTAGTTTGAGGATGGTATAATTTTGTGCTAAAAAAAATTGTGCTGTATTTTATAGACATCCCAAGCAGCACGCAAGCGTATCAAACATCAATAAAGCAGCCGATTTATAGCTTAGAGCTGTATAATGACTGTACAAGGGTATAAAACACAGCTTTAGGCTGCATAAAGGTATCCGCGTACGCTTATGGTTATATATCAGAGTATTATAACTCAATTAAACAGCTTTAAGAGTTTTTTGACCCTTTAAGCTGCGTTTTGCAATTAAAGCTGTATATAGGTTGTGTATTGCACGCCACCACTTTCTTTATACAGGTCTAAGTGTTATATTAGTAAAACATATACTTATTGCTGTATATTGGTGTAAACGAACTCCATTATACCTCTTATTCGTTTGGTGTAATTGTAAACTCTTATAACTACTACAACGGTGATATATACAGCTATAAGAGTAAATGAACAGTATAGTGTTACTACTCACTATAGCCTAACACTAATATATAGTAGTGTTAGGCTATATTATAATATTACTAATGGAGTCACTCGGATTGTGTTTTTGTGAACATCAATATGGAGGAAAAAGACCGGTCAAGTGCGAGTTGAACTCGCGCACCAAGGATTCCGTAAAAACGAAAAAAGATTAAAAAAAAAGAAAATCAATTATCTCGAAAACGGTGCGTCCTAGGTTAAAAATAAACAAAACTTTTTAACCCCCTTGTGATAACTCCGTGCAAGCATCAAGAGAACAAAACAGTAAAAAAATTTTTTTGCTGTTTTTTCGTGGTTTTAGAGCAAGAATTCGTTCCAGAAACAAAATACCCGAGCAATTGGGGAATGTTTTTACCCGACTGCGCCAGAAGGAGGGTTATGTTTTTCGAGAGTATGTATGTATGTATGTATAATTGTTTGGCACACTCTGCATTCTGAATGGCTCGATGGATTTTAGCTTGAGAGGTGTCGTTAGATTCGTATTTACTGTGAGAGTGACACTGGGTATATCAAAATACAAAACGGCGGATTCTTAGCGCCAAATTCAAATGTTTGGCACGCTCTGCGACCTGAACGGCTCGATAAATTTTAGTTTGAGAGTTGTCTTTAGATTCGTAATTACTTTGAAAGTGATATCGTAATAAAATAAAACTAAAAAAATAAAAAACGGTAATTTTAAAAACTAAAAAACCCGACTGCTTTTCTGAGCATTCATGAAAAAGCCCTAAAACAAGAAAGCCGTTGTACCCGATTGCACTTAAATATATAATATTTTAAATACTGGCAGTCGGGACCCATTCTAGAATTGAGAGCACATACCTATATTACATTGCAGATTACTCCAATCTATTGACTAGACGGCTGACTTTCTAGAATGGGTCCAGACTACAGCCTAGGTCGTAAAAGTACTCTATTATGTAGCTGATATACAGATACAAGTGTTATATCACCTTCCTAAATGAATTTAGGCTGCTTTAGCAAACTGTCGCCATTTTCCAATGTATAACGATTTTATAAACATAATAAAAGGATTATTTGGCAAAAGCCTAGAGTCGTATCATGATTAACAGCTTGGAATACGATTGATTTGCATTTATACCTATTATTTCAACAATTTTTTTTTTTTTAATATAACCTTAAAAAACAGTAACACTTACCGTATTTACGATTTTCCTTGATGTTAAATTTGATTATTTTGCTGGCGCGTTAATATTTTTACCGAAAATATATACACTTTTACAATGAAATTAAATCGGCACTATAAATTCACCATATTACTAAGGTCAACAAGTCCAATTTAACCTATTATATTTACAATTAAATGTATACACGGCGTAGTCGCCATTTAGTAAAATATTATAAAAAGTAATCTTTAAGTTTTGGATTCCTTCGTATTCTTACACTAAGTAACAGCATTTTGCTGTATATGATAGTTATGAGTATCTGTAGAGTTAAAGTGTCATTGTACACCGATATACAGCTTAGAGTGTACAAAAACGCCTTTATCCAGCCAATATACAGCTTTTATTCTCCACTTACACTTAACGCTGTATATGTGGGCCCTTTTTGGAGTTACAAGGGCTGTATATAGGATTATAGAGCCTATATACAGCTTAGAGTGTGAACCTGAACCTATATACAGCCCTTGTACAGCTTGGGATAGAGTTCATTTTTCATTGCAAGAACCGGTTTTAAAACTAACGCGACAAGTGTAATAGTTGATTTAAAGCATTCTCAAGCTTATTTGCTTAGAAGCAAGATAACAATTCGCATAAATTAATCAAAGACTGGTTTGGGCAACAAAGACTGTTTGTTGACAAGATGGAAAACGGTTAAATAAATAAAACTGTCTTTGCAAACTTTTCATTGTTGAAATGCCCACCACTACTGGCTTGGAAATGGATGCAATAACTGTCACAGGCACTGTGACATAAGTGCATCTTTTTTGAAGGCAGGATGTCATGAAATGACTCCTATTGTTTGGAGTGTTACACTTTTACTATCTAAAACTCAACTTTTATTTTTCCAAGTTGCCTTTTGTATTCTAGGGCTGCCACAGCCTAAGTTTATATTGTAACTAGCAGATGCGAAAATAAAATTCAAGTATACTTCCATCTAATATTTTTATTAAGTATTTATAGCAATATGACATACTCCCACAGATACAATATAAAAATATTAAATGCAATTTTCAAGTTTTGGCAGGTAATGAATTGTGTGGGCATTAAATATTTACATTAATAGTCTCAAGATCAATGATGAGATGAAACAGTGACGCAAATAATGGAACATCAATCTTAATATTAATTTCATGTAATTATGTATTTATGTACATCAATGAGAAAACATCAGTGACTATTTATATAAATATCTATAAAATACACCAAAACTATTTGGTTACACTTTACATTGAAAACACAAAGCAAGAAATTTTCAAATAAAATTAAGATCTATGATTGACGACATCAGCAAATTCATAAGTGACACTGTCTGTTCATAAAATTAAGCCTCAATAATTATATTACATCACTTTTGTCAGAATACTGCTCCATATTAATAGTATTTAGCTCACACACCGTAAACTTATCAATGATAACCACTTAGTACAAATAAACCTATTAAAAATAAATCCAAAATTAAAAATGTTATAAATCGTTATAAAAATTAAATCACACATACCAAGTATACCTCTTACGATGTAATGTCTTAACATCTTTTATTAAATTCAATCAAATAATTTACAACAACAATACAGTTGTTATAATAATAACAACAATAGTTAGTAGCTTATATTCTAATATTTTAGTCTAACATTTGTCTATAATACTCCATTCAACATATAGAAAAAATCTTCATTGAAAACATCAGTCTAAGGCAGTGACAACAAAGTTTGATCATTGAAACCTATGATGACCACTCGTGAACCAAATTATAATAAAATAATGACATTGAATCGCCACCTTATTACAACACTGTCACTATACAAAAAGTTATGTTTACAATGCACACCAAAAATCTAGTTCTTCATAAATATAACAGTCTCATTTTAAACACATTTGCATCATAACGCTAAGCATTATCTTGAATTATACAACATTTTCTTTAAATAGTTCTCCTGCACATTTTGTATTTTTAGCTAAGCAACAGTATTGGAATAAGGATGTCAAATTTTGGAAAATCCAAATCACAAACATATATTTGATCTGAGAAACTCATAAACATGATTACGTATAATTGTAAAATAAAAAATGAGATTCATATAAAGATCTTAACAAACAGATGTACATAAAAATCGTGTATCTGTTCATGTGGCTCTATACAATGTATACTGCAACGAAAACGAATGGCCAACCTAATGTGACCCTTGGACGTAGTAATATTGATTGGGTATAACTGAAAAAAAAAAAAAAACAAATAGAAAGATACAGTTATACAGTTAACTCCAGTTACGAAACATTTATCTTCTTAACCAATCACAGTAGGTACCTGACAATGCATTTGACAATATGTAATACATATGTAAGGATTAACCTTGCGATTATTTATGTTTCGGAAACTAGGCCATCCACTGTTGCTTTTACCCAACCATACACTTATCCAAATAGTCACATTATTTTGACGTACAGTAATATCTTTCATAAAACAAAGACGTTTGCGATATAAAATTCATCAAACGCTACGACTGAGTATTTTCGAAATACCAATTGCATTACTGTCGTAGTATAATTTTTTCGAAAGTTCTCTCGCACTGGTCCTGATCACTTCACAGTTAATTCATAGACAGCAAGTTACCCTGTGCTGTAACTTGAACTTAACATTTTACTAACGAAACAAAAGCGTATCAACTAACCTAAAAAGTACAACTTATGTCTTTATAATTATAATAATAATAAACACATAACTTATGTGGCCCAGTGCTACATGTACAGTTAGTTACAAATCAGCAGATACATACGTACAGTGCAACTCGCTATTCACACGTTTGAGAGGAATTTTATTAAATATCTAGACCACCTTTACTGGAGAGAACACAGAAACGCAGATAGTAGGAGCGGTGTAGTCGGAGCGGCCAACTAACTGTACATCGTGGGCGCGGCGTGACGCTCGCGCGCGCTCGGGCGGGCTCGGGCGGGCTCGGGGGGACTCGGGCGGCGCGCCCGCCACGTCACACGTCGAAGTCCGCGCCCGACTTGCCCGTAGGCGGAGCTATGAACGGCTCACTCCACATTCTTCTGAGATCTCCCTGCAACCAAGTGTGTGACTGTGATTCAGGCATGAAGATACAAACTCATCTCATCAACATTAAATTAATATTACTAGTGAACCTTTTAAGCAATATAAGCAATATAATAATAAGCCTTTAAGTTCTCCCAAGCAGAAGGAACTCTTTGATTGAAGTTCAGGTTTTATGAAGGGAAAGTATCATTCAACCTTATAAATCACCTTGGTGTTCACCTGTTTTAGCTGTAGAAAATAAAGAAAGATTCGAGACGTTTAAAATCGGTAACTATAAAGGATTGTTATCCGTCTATCTTTACAAAAAGTATATCTTTTCAAGTTAACTGTCAATCGCGCATGATTGACTGTTAGTTAGAAAATAAATAATTTTCAGAATATTATAAATTTTATGTGGATATTCTATGCAGATCAAAATCCGAATTTACGCAAATTAAATCGTGCAAATAACAAAACAGTATTATCAAATTCAGGACCAAAAAGTTTATCTAAAGGGTCTTTCAACAAGGACGGGTCGATGTTGAAATTAAATAAAACAAGGTGTATGTGAGATATTAAAGAAATTATTTTTTTATTTGAAAGGCCCATTTATGCCATTATTTATGAAATATGTCATTGGTCCGTACTTCTTCGAAAACGATGATGGCGAGGCCATTGCTGTAAACGGCGAGTGCTACAGATCTAACAATTTTTTTTGGCCTGTATTGAACGATATGGATGTGGACAACATGTGTTTCCAACAAGACGGTGCTACGTGCCACACAGCAAGCGACACAATGGACATTCTGCATGAACGGTTCGAGGGTAGGGTTATATCTCGCAGAGGTGACGTGAATTGGCCACCAAGATTGTACGATTTGACCCCGCTAGACTTTTTCTTGTGGGGTTTTCTCAAGTCGTAGGTCTATGCCAATAATCCGCAATCAACCGATGCCCTAAAAGTCAACATAACGCAGGCCATCGCTCAGATTCAGCCAGATCTATGCAGTAGAGTAATTGAAAATTGGACCTCTCGGATCCGTGCCACCGTTCGAAGATGCGGAGACGATGTCATATTTCATAAATAATGGCATAAATGGGCCTTTCAAATAAAAAAATAATTTCTTTAATATCTCACATACAGGTTGTTTTATTTAATTTCAACATCGACCCGTCCTTGTTGAAAGACCCTTTACAAGTCCCTGCAACTCAGCTGGTATATTAGTGAGACAGAATGGCATGCAAACAAATTCGAAAAGTCCTTTTCTCGAAGCTACGAAAGCAGTCTTTTGTCGAGAAGATTGTTCAAGTGTAAAAATGCTCTAAGACGAAACTTCTTCACAAACATCACCCACATCAAACGAAATGACTTTACGACTCTTATTATAATAGCGAGCATTACGCTTCTTATAATATTTATTAGCGTTTACGTCTGTCATGTAGTCGTAACCGCGGCGTGCTGGACACATTTTGCTTTGTCATGTATACTTGACTGTGGCGGTTAGGTTAAATTACATAAGAAAAAAAAATGCATGGTAAAAAATAATAACTTTAACGTAAGCCATGGTGAGCAGCGGCAGCAGCGTGAAGGGCACGAGGTACAGCAGCGCCGGCTGCGCCGCCTTGAACACCTCGGCCGACACCGTGGCCGTCAGCAGCCCCAGGAAGTAGCCCAGCAGCGAGCAGTGGAAGTACGTCAGCCGGGAGCCCTGCCCACACAATACTAACGTCAAATAATGCCCGATTTACATTCAATACTAAGTAATATAAAAATCGTCTGGGGCAAAATGGTGTATCATGAAGCATTCGTCTGCCAACAAATTACTATGCCAGTCTGGTAGAAGTATTTATTATTGTAAAATTGTCTAAAACAAAATAAAGCTTCTATTATTTTATTACCAGTGTAGGTGAAATGGAGTTATACATGACTAGTACAATGCGGTCCAAATGAGAATAGGATCGATTGCCATGTTGTGACGTCACGTTGAACTGTCAAATTGAAGAAATTGGGTGCGGTGAGCAAAATAACAAATGTTTAAAATTTAATTTATTTACGAATCGTGAACGAAAAATGTTTTATCAGAATCCATTTCTTCAATTTTGCTCCTCTCTACGTGACTGTGCGAAGTGCTTGAGTAGTGGCAAATGGTAGAAGGCGAATCGTTTCCAAAAATGAAAATAAGAAAGTAAATAGTTTTTTTTAATCTAATTATGACTTAGAACAATATATTTAGCTAATTTAAATTAAATAATAACTTTTTTACTTCACCTAAATTGAACCAAGAATTAGTAATACAAAGCAAAATAACACCATTTATTGATACGCAAATAAGTTTTTTTTTGCATTTGACAGGAGTGGTTTATTGACTTTCCTATGCTTATTTGGAACGCATAGTAAAACCGTTGGTATTGGATCACGTTGGCTTAATACGGCCCCTAATCGATTTTTAGCCACAAAGACATACCTCGACAGCAATTTCAATATAGTCAAGCAGAGGCAAAGACTTTTGAGGTTGGAAATCATCAAATGACTTCTCCCGCTCGAGGATGAAGCGCGAGAAGTGTCAGACTTTTATTGACTAAAACCCACCTATGTACGGTCAGGGGTCAAAAGTGCAGTTGCACTCTAACAATGCTAAACTGTCTAAAATTTCATTGTAGTAGAATTCCAGTGTTCTGCAACTAGTTTATTCAATATTTTAGATTCTATGCTACAAACTAAATCGATTATGATCCATTGACCCTCTTTTAAAAGAAAATTTACATACTTTAGTATCGGTAGAATGCAACTGCACTTTTGAGCCCTGACTGTACCTTCATTGATCGTTTGCGTTCTCATCGTAACTCTTACAAACGTTCCCGTAGCCGTAGCAGGGCATCAGCCCTACTTGACCCCTGCATTTTCGCTGACATTTCACATAGAACACTACACACCGTTTGCTCCTTATCGAACAGCTGGAGAGCGAGCTACCCATTAATCGTCGTCGGCAAGCCCGTGCCTACGATGGCCGCAAATTGGCCTGCGCCTCCCGACGCCCGAAAAGACAGCAGTAGTAGGCCGTCGCTTCCCATTTCCTTTCGCTCCGTAGCCTTGGCCTAAACCTAGGCCAGACACGACAGGCCTAAACTGAACAATATATTATCTTGAACGAAAGTGCTCTCTATATTCTCTCTCTTAGTTCGAAAATATAGGAATCTGAAACGCCTGAAAATATCAGGTGCAGGACGACTCAAGGCGTGGGCACATGTCTACGGTACGACGCCGCCACCGTGCAACGGCGCAGCGTCGTACCACGGCACGGCGTCGTGCCGCGACACGGTGCCGCCGACGGTGCACCGCGGGCACAAGACAACAACCATCGTTCAGTTTTTGTCTTGATATGGACCGCGAACGACGCATTATTCTGCTCCTGTTACTAAGGCGACGAATGAAGAAAAAAGTGAATCAAGGAAAATATTGCGTAAATCCATATCTTTCTATAATGAACCATGATGGAAGTCATTTTGAGAGGAAATATGAAGCACTGAAAATATGTGGTGATGAACAATTTTACGAATATTTTAGAATGTCCATAACAAGTATTCAAGAACAACTAACCTGTGTTCAGAAAACCAGTTGAGCCTAAGAAAATGCTAGGTTTAACTATAAGGTAAGAAATGAAAGAACATTGATATTTTTTTATCCAAATCAAAATAATAATAATTCGCATGATTGATTATTATTAAACCTCGACGGAAAAGAAGGGGTTTAACGTGTCTGTTTGTCTTCTGTCTGTGTGTGTGTCTGTCCTTTATTATTATATCAAAAAGACAAATTAATCAGTATGTATTCACCGAGACTAGTCTTTTTCTTTTTTGTCCTTTACGTCGAAAGATGGAAAAATATTTCGGCAGACATCTTTCCATCCCTCTGTTTTAAAATTTTTATTCTTATAATTCTCTTTTGTCTTGTCCGAGGGAACGTTTTTTTTTTTGGACGTGCTTCCAATATGAATTAAAAAGTCGACATCCAAATTTTTCATTTCTATGCATTTATTAATATGTGCGGGCAGATTTGCTGGTTTATACAAGGCCCGTATATATAAGATCCTTGAAGGAAAAATCCGTTTGACAGTTCTGACAGATTGAAAAAGAGGGTCAAAGAAATCGATTACTATAATTTCCGATTCATAAGAGATATCGATTTTATTTACTAATCGATTATAGTTTTACAGATTCATGTATTACTGTAAAAACCCTTTATTGGTATATTTTAAATTTTGCTTGAACGATCACACGTTACTATGTCTTAAGATTTTAAGACATAGTAAAGTGTGTTGGTAAATGTCAGAATTTTATAAAATAGATAATCTTTCGGGCGTTTCAGTTCCATCCTAACCTAACCGACATTGTAAATTATTGACCTTGAGTTTCGTAGTTTAAACAGACGTGACACACAAGCGATCTTACCTACAAAGATTTATTTAAAATAACAATACTTACATATGTTTAATTTTAATTATGCATTTTCGTTGACAATTCGATGTCAGCTGAAAATTAAGTGATATTAAATACTAAAAGGCGCATGAAATTAAAACGGCTCGTTACTACTATGTTCGATTATTCGCACATTATTAACGATTATCCGTATACAAGTAAATTTGAAGAGTCGCAACACTACTTTAAAGAACCTCACTACGTGACTTTCAAATGAAGTCTAGAAAAAAAAGGCATCTATTGTTTACGAGTATATGGGTTATTTTCCTTCAGTTGACAGATTTTAATAGATATTTGTTTACTAAAAATTGTAAATCCTGTGATAAAGCAAAAAATTAGCTTCATGTTACATTAATAGAATTAATATGAGTTACGCCTACTCAAAGTTATTTCAGCTTGAAAATGTGAAACGTACGTAAACGGTATTTCTACGGTGCACCGTGTCGCGGCACGACGCCGTGCCGTGGCACGACGACGTGACGTGGTACGACCCCGTGCCACGGTGGCGGCGTCGTGCCGTAGACATGTACCCACGTCGACTAATTACTAAAATTCTACAAAACATCAGACGGACTTTTACATATTATTTTTCTTAGGGCCTGTGCACACCATGTTTTTTAAACGCGCCATTGACGCGTGTTTGTAGCGATACAGACGCGATACGAACGCCAGTCAAACGCAGCCTGTAGACCTTCTATAGGATAAAAGCGCGCTGTCGACGCACGTTTCTAAAACGCAAGTCAACGCCGGGTTTAAAAAACGTGGAGCGGACAGGCCCTTAGATGTGTTGTGTGATCTTGAAGCGTGTAATATTAGAGCCGTAATTTTAGGATAATAATAACGAACCTAATACTTACTGACAAATAAATTAAAACTGAAACATTAACAACAGAGTTTCTTTTATATTCAGAAACAACATTTTAACATTTCGAACGTATTGTGAAACCTGGTTAGTTTATAACAGTAAAAGTGATAAACGACGAAGATTTGTGTAAGTAATTTGCACACAGAGTCGGGGCGGCTAGCTAGTATCAATATAAATAAAAGACAAACATACCATAGATCTGGGTCCAGGAACTTGTCCCATTTGGCATACGAGAGTAGCCTTTTTATAGGCGTCGTATCGCAACACAAAACACAGCAACAGACCCGGCATCACTATGTCTCCCAGACCTGAAACAGACATGATGTAGGTCGTTTATTTATCTCTTATGAATTATTATTCGTTTTTATACCTATATGGTTAAGCAGAAGTTTCGATCTACAGATACATTCCGTTGGCAATGTGGTCGTTCCATGTAAAAGGTGGACCAGACGGTTGCAAATTAGAGCTTGGTTTGTAAACCACGCGCCAATACGTTCGTAAATCACAGCGGTGGGGAAAACGCGTCTCCCAACCAAGGGCGTTGAAGGTCATGATTTACATCTGCTGTCTACGCGGACTGAAACTAGCAAGGTCACCTCTGTTTTGAAGTTGGTTTACAACCATCGGGTTCATCTTTACTGTGGTGTGAAAACCCCGGAAAGTGCGTCGAACCATTGGTTCTGCATCTGATCTTCGAGTCGCGTCAAATTGTTGCCCAGTAGAACTTCAAAAGTAAGAGAATAGAGGCGAGGGCCTCTGTGACGCGTTCTATTTTACGGCCTATTCGCGTCAAGAAAAAAAAAACGGTAATTTAAAAAACTAAAAAACCCGACTGCTTTTCTGAGTACACATGAAAAAGCCCTAAAACAAGGAAGTCGTTGTACCCAATTGCACTTAACTATATAATATTTTAAATACAAGATAAATTGTAGCAGTCGGGACCCATTCTAGAAATGGAGCCTTAGTGAATTGAGAGCACATACCTATATTACATGGCAGATTACTCCAATCTACTGACTAGACGACTGACTTTCTAGAATGGGTCCCGACTGCTACAATTTATCTTGTATTTAAAATATTATATTATAGTTAAGTGCAATTGGGTACAACGACTTCCTTGTTTTAGGGCTTTTTCATGTGTACTCAGAAAAGCAGTCGGGTTTTTTAGTTTTTTAAATTACCGTTTTTTATTTTTATTTATTTTTAGTTATTTTTTTTATTACTATATCACTTTCACAGTAATTACGAATCTAACGATACCTCGCTAACTAAAATCCATCGAGCCGTTCAGCCCGCAGAGCGTGCCAAACATTTGAATTTGGCGCTAAAAATCCGCGGTTTTGTTTTTTTTTATTTTGGTATACCCAGTGTCACTCTCACAGTAAATACGAATCTAACGACACCTTTCAAGCTAAAATCCATCGAACCGTTCAGGCTGCAGAGCGTGCCAAACAATTATACATACATACATACATACATACATACATACATACATACATACATACTCTCGAAAAACATAACCCTCCTTCTGACGCAGTCGGGTAATAATGACTTATCAGTGCTACTGGAATGTAAGGCGCATACTGTAGCAAAAATTAAACCATTAATATTTGATCGGTATGCGAGCCAAGAATCTGCAGTTAATTGTGTACCATACTCACCTTTAGCCAGCAAACTTGTCAAATGGTATTAAAGTATGGTTTGATATATTCGGAAGTGGATATCAGTCGGTTGATATGATGATGGCTTACCGAGCATAGAGAAGTGTCCCTGGTGGTGCATGGAGGGGAACACGAGCTTGGCGGGCAGCGACAGCTTCGGAGCGTCGCGCATGGCGCCGCCCAGCTGCAGGCGACGAGCGACCACGTTCATGGGGTTCTCTGCCGGTCTGCAAAGGTACAAGGAATCATTCAAATCAAATCTGTAATGTCATCACACTAATATTATAAAGACAGTTTTTGTGTGTGTAAGTCTGTGTATTTTCGTTACTTCTTCACGATTGAACGGCTGAACGGATGTGAATAAAATTTGGCACGCGGGTAGGCCATGTCCTGGAATAGCACTTAGGATAGTTTTAATCCTAGCATTATGTTCAATTTTTTTACTTTCACTCGGGCTATTCCGCTGGCTGCGGTTTACAGCTAGTCCATAATAATAATATTCCAATGTCAAAAGTGCAAGAGTTGGTTACAAGTACTTTTGAACAGTAAAAACTATTTTAAAATTACTAATATTTACTCAAAAATCTGTTAGCAACTGCAGTCTCGTAAATAAATCCTATCAAAGTATAAAATTATATGAATCTATTATATTTATTGTACACTGTTAAGCTTAAATTGAATCTTGATAAGCTTTTCATTTTGCTACTCTTAATTCTTTATTTCATGGATGAAGCAGCTGAAATTATGAACGATATTTTGACGTCATTGTTACCGGCTAAACCCGATTTTAGGAAAGTCTTTTCAAAATAAACATGCATTCGGCTTTTACACTCATTCGATACTGTTGTTTTGGGCCAAAATTTACATAATAGCCTTCGCTCCTCATCTGTGGAAACACCCACAATTTTTGGAAAAAGTCGATCAAATTATTAGAAACACATTATCCTCAATCTTAAATGTGGCCTTGGACGACCGAGCGTGGCAGCAAGCCACGCTTCCCATCCGGCTGGGTGGCCTCGGCGTCCGCAAAATTCCTAGTATAAGTTTACCAGCTTTCCTCTCCTCGGTGCACAATACTGATACATTAACCAGGAATATTTTATCTTCCTCACTGGTTGATGTTGAGGTACCGTGTTTGTCCGATGCGTTGAATGCTTGGAAAATGGCTTGTCCCAACACGGATTTGCCCGACAACCTGTCCTCGCAAAGACGGTGGGACGTGCCGCTCTGCAGTACCATACGTAATAATCTAATTAACACGTCTTCAAGTACTGCTGAGCGTGCGCGTCTGCTGGCTGTGGGAGAATGGGAGTCAGGTTTATGGCTTCAGGCACTCCCGTCATCCAACATAGGCACTATGATGGATGACGATTGCTTACGCTTAGGCGCACCCTGTGTTGCTCCACATCGGTGCCACTGCGGCGGAGCCGTCGACAGTCTCGGACACCATGGCCTGTCCTGCTGCAAAAGCGCAGGCCGCATAGCACGGCACGCTAGCATCAACGATATTATTCTTCGAGCTCTTGTCACCCGTTTACCTGCCGTATTAGAACCTAATGGCTGGTACGTGACGATGGAAAGAGACCAGATGGTATGACGTTGGTGCCGTGGAAGATGGGTAGGCCTTTGGTGTGGGACGCAACCTGTGTCGACACCCTTGCGCCACCACATATTCCAAGTTCGGCAGGCTGTGCCGGCGCTGCCGCTGTGGCTGCTGAGATCCTTAAACGGCGCAAATACTGTACCTTATTGGTAATTACAGTTTTGAGCCGTTTGGGGTTGAAACGCTTGGGTCATGGGGTCCGAGTGCGCGTCTCCTTTTTAAGGAAATTTCACGCCGTCTGATCGACACTTTGCGTGACCATAGTTCTGGCTCGTTCTTCGCCCAAAGAATTACCATTGCCATTCAAAGTGGCAATGCTGCCAGTCTTCTGGGTACATTTCCGGATGACAGCGATAAGGAGGAGTACTTCAACGCCTGAGTGTACTGTGTTGTTGTATTATATGTACATACATAGGTTTTTTTTATGGTAGGTAAAATCATCAAATGGCAAATCCCGCCCTTGGGTGGGGTATAGTGTCAGACTCTTACTGACTAAAACCCTACCCTGTTCCATTCATTGCCTTCGATCCAGGGCCCCAAGGTTCATTGTCCACCTAACCCTTGGCCCCAGTAGGCTTTGGCCCTACTGGGCCCCTCCAGTTTGCTGACAACTCCTTGAAGCGCGCGGGAATAGTACGCGCCATAGACGACTTGCCCGCACCTATGGTGGCCGGAAATCGGGATCGGAATCCCGGCGGCGGCGGCGTGTGCGCCGTTACCTGATGCGGTCGGCCTCCTCCTTCGCTAGCATTACTGCTTCGCAGAAGGAGGCGACCGCCTGCCACTCCTCCTCGCTCCGGAGCATGGCGTGTACCGCGGCGCGGCGCGAGCGATCGCCGCCGCCTCACGCCCCCACGAGGACACGGCGCTGCTCTTCCCAAGCGGGGCACAACTCGACCGTGTGCTCCACCGTGTCCTCCGGGCGGTCCTTACACATCATGGTAAGGCCCCAAGACGATTAAACAATCTCTATAGTATAAAACGAAGTCGCTTTCCGTGTCTGTCTCTTTGTTTAACATCTAACTCTTAAACCACGCACCAGATTTTGATGCGTTTTTTACTAATAGAAACAGTGGTAAACGAGGATCTTACTAATATCATAAAGGCGAAAGTTTGTATGTATGTATTTTCAAACGTCTGAAAGGATTTGGATGTAATTTGGGACACGGGTGTGTCATGTTTTGCAATATCTAATATTTATCGTGGGAGTAGATCTGGATCTTTCCTTGAGATATTTTTTTTTACTATCAAACAAACCCGCCGTCAGAAACTAGCTACTAATGAAGTGTAGATCTCAAGCGTTGTTGATAAATATAAAGTTAAATAATAGTGATAGAGAAAGGTCATCTTGCGCGAACCCAGACGTAAACACAAATAATGTTCAAAGACGCGAGGCGCTAGATAACAATAATACTCGGAAACAAAACAATTATTATTATAACATGCATGAATCGATTCGAGAACGGCTGGGCTTTCTGAGATTCAAGGAGGCAGACAGATAAAAAAAGGTCGACGACATATAAAAGTTCTTTTAACGTATCGACATAAAAAAATTGTTTTGATCAAAAACTAATTTTTCAATTTATTAGGAAAGAAAAGTAGAAAGAAAGTAAAAACGTTTATTCGTACCTCACACATACAGTAAAAACAAAATAGTAAAAAAAAGAGAAATAACATTAAAATCTGTGCAAGGCCAAAAAGGCGCCTAACTCGAAAGGTGCTGCGATACTTATAAAGATAAATATCGCTGCGCTGATATTCTGTTAGGGCCCGCAGTGTTGCCACGGTCACTCTCACAGAGGTAAAATAAAATAGGTGTCGAAACAAAATAATAAACCTACTGTGTTTATTTTTGGTTTTTTATAATAAAAACATTGATGATAGGCGAAAAATATGTTAAAGTGTGTCATGTAAGTATTAAATAAATATTTAAAAAGAATAGTACAGACGCCAGCACTTCAACCTACCTGAATCTGTCAAATTTTTTTAATAGATTTTCAACCTTATCACAACAGAGGAAGGTTAATGTTCGATTGGTAAAATTTGATAGATTGGGGTAGATTGACGTGCTGGCGTCTGTACATACAATATTAAATAAATAGTGAACCATAGACAGACGCCTGGCGCTACGTTCCGGTCATACATCATTTGTTAATACCATATATAAACGAACGAACGCAGGCGCACTGCTCACGGATATTAATGTTCTGTGGCACAATCTATCGACTGTCAGAGGAAAAAGAAGAAAAAGATCGTCTCATATTTTTGGGGTTAGACTTTATTGCTTGGCCAGCGATAGGCAAAGACAGAGGGGTAAAGAGAATGGAGTGGGTTTTGCCCAGCCCGGGAGTCAAATGGAAGTAAATAAGAGTTCCTGTGAATAATTCGCGAGTCAAAATAGAAATGGCAATACTCATCCTGCCCCACTACTGGCTCCCTTTTTTTCGGGTGGATATCATCAAATAACGTAAACTCGCAGGCCCCCCAGTACCTCCTAAGTGGGGGCTGCAGGATTGTTCAAGAGTTAGCACGGTACTGGTATGCCAAGAGCAACTGATGAAATATAGGTGGGTTTTAGTCAGTAAAAGTCTCGCTCCACCCAAAGCGGGACGAGATATTTCATGAATGTAGCTTTTTCAAGGTACCCTACCTTGAAAAATCCCATAATTGATCTATAAAAAGAGCAAGAAATGAAGGGACATTTGGTAGTGAATATGTAGGTGTGGAAAAAGACTAACGACGTTGAAGAAGAGTAACCATTTTTACAATAGTGTAGCGACTTTCGGTGAAGGCAAGTCGATGCTATGAATGTCAACAATATGGCCATTGATATCGACGCTTGAAAGGCAAAAATTACTAAGCGACATTGAGTAAACTTAACAGGATATTAATTCTGCCCCTGATAGTAAAAAAGACGTATCTAACAAAAAGTAAAAATGGATAAAAAAATGTTTTAATGAATGAAACGGGAAATCGTTTGCTGTCTTCGAGTAAATTAAAATATTTACATATTGAAAGTTGAAAATAAAGACCAATATAATGAGCTTTAACTTGGTTTAATAATAATATGAATTTATCAAATCATTATAGTAAAAATAATAAAAAAAACATTTTCATCTTAGCATAAAAAATTAAGAAAAATATCACATACTTAATTGAATAGACGTAAATGGCTAGATGCGTCCTTTAATTTTCAAATGCTTTTGGCTGTACTTTTCTTCTAAGTATTTAGTTTATTTATCTAGTACATATTTTTAACAGAAATGACCGCATATGGTTATTTCCGCCTTTTTTCTTAAGGATTAATAACTATATAGATAACCCTTGACTAAGATAGAATGTTTATAAAATAATTTGATATTTCTTTTATTTAAGGAAGTGTATTAATAAGTTCTTAGTTATCATAATAAGCTATAGCCTAATGTATTATTAGTAAATAAAACACAATTGATATAATCAAATATTTATTTTAAAGTCTTTTGACCCACATAATAAAACAAAATGCTATTCTTGGCACAGTAAATTATAATTAAAATCAGAATTTTAAAAGTGTAATACTTGAGCAACGTTTAACTTAATCAGTCGTATACTTCCCTTCTTGGTCAGTTGAATTACATTTTCAGAAGCCAGAACAGCGTGGTTTTCGGCCTCAAAATCTTTTCGCTTAGGTGACTCTCTGATACGCGAATGTTGTTTTGTGGTGAGTTTTCTATAAAATCAGTATCTGAATCAGATTTGATAACACTACTTTTTTGCCTTTTCTTTCTGGAAGAACGTAATCTTTATCAAGAACTGAATCATCAGAATCAAAATTACTTAGTGTTGAACTGCTGCTGCTGCTGGTAGTAGCTGCAGTGGTGATATTATCGCAGACTTTATCAGAAAAAATACTGTCAGTTGGGAAATTTCTTCAGCAATATAATCCCGAAAAACACACAATTCAATAAAAATAACTGAATAAAACTCAAAAAAATTATATAGGTAAGTAGGTACCTCATAAAAATGTCAATGTATGAAATAACTCATATCAATGAATTATTTACTTTAATTTATTATTTTTACTATAAATTTTAATTTATTATACTTTTACTACAATTTGTACATAACTTAGGTAGTTACAGTAAGACTGATATTATTATTTTCCTACCAAGTCATAAACAATTGATGATATTATTTGGCACACTACGGTAAAATAAAATTGCACACAGCTCTGACCATATTATAGCCTAAAATTTTTGTAAAATAGTAATAAATATACTACGGTACGGTACGGTACGGTTGACATCTGTCGGGCATGCCACGAGATGTTCTCATCTAGCTAACGGAGACTATTTGCATAGGCACAACCTTGTAGCCAGGATTATCCACCAGCAACTTGCTCTTAAATACAATCTTGTGGAATCAGAAGTACCGTACTATAGGTATGTGCCCGACCCAGTTCTCGACAATGGCAATATCTCATTGTATTGGGATCGATCTATCATCACTGACAGGACTATTGTTGCCAATAAGCCTGATATAGTGGTCATAGATCGACTAGAGCGTCGCACAATGATTATTGATATAGCGGTCCCTCATGACGAGAACCTCGTGAAAGCTGAGAAGGATAAACAAACTAAGTATCTTGACATGGCTCGCGAGGTTGTCGACATGTGGGAAGTGGATACAGCAGTCATTGCGCCGATAGTCGTGACGGCCAATGGCTTAATAGCCAAGAGCCTCGACCAACATCTGCGGAGGCTCTCTAGGCAGTTGGATCAAGGGTCTGATTCAGAAGGCAGTACTCCTGGACACGGCGCGTATTGTCCGGAGGTTTCTCTCTCAGGAGCCCTACCACCGGTAGCTTGGACCCTGTTCCCGATGCCGGTGGGCTACTATTTTTTATATATATATATATATATATTTTTTTTGTATAGCCTTCTATAAAAAAATATTTAAAAATGTAATTTATATGTATATAAAAAGAATAAAAGGAAATATACTACACGCAGCGAAAACTTGCGCGACCGCGACACATCCGTTCTCCAACAGACTACTCGAGCGCAACTAGCGTAGAAACTGGCCAGGCGCCGTACTAAACATTCACAATTTTAAGAAAAACGGACGTTTATGCACACTTGCGCCTCTTTTATTAAGTAATAAGTTGTATTATTTTTATTCAACGTAAGGTATTAAGACGCTTATGGCAAATGCGTCTATGCGAAAACTATTTTACGAAGTAAATAGGGCGCAACTGGTCAGATGTGGTCTTTTTTTCTTAATATGAAATCAGTTTTTATTAAGCGCGTTAGACGTTAACGCGCATTTGCGTCTTATTAACTTCCTCTTAGAAATAGGGACAAATATGCGCCTTTTACATTACCGAACTAAAGAAAAAACTACAGATTATAAGGACATTATCTACACAAATGCGACTTTTCAACTAAGTTTCAGATAAACTCGTCTTTTCATCTTCAATTGGGTTTAAAAAAATGTACAGAAGCGCCTTATTTCGTTGTGTTAAAAACGCACTGGAGAAAGGTAGCAAAATATTAAAAATACAGGCAGATGCGCCTTTTTTTTCTGATTCCGGAAATGTATATAACTCAAATCCGGAAAAAATGTTAGATGCGTCTTTTTTACTATCGGGGGCAGTATTAGGATCAATAACAATTTTTATAGCTATTATTGATATTATCCAAAATAGCTATAAAAATTAAATATATCGACGGTCCCTACGTATATAAAGACATGTCGAAAATGGCATTTTTTTTTTTATTGTATCATTGGCTTTAGATTATCTATGCGCACATACTGACATGCGATTTTTTTTTAAATTTGTTTTATTTACCTTGTTTTACAAATCGTATAAGAGAACAAGTATTATAAATACAACGAATAAGTGTCGTAGATGCGGACATATGTACATATCTTTTTGTACGGTGTTTAAAAATACGCGCCGCTCGGTGCGAACGCGGTCTTGTCAGACAAGTCCGCTTATACTATGACTTAGTAATTGCAACAATTTTTTTTCACAAATAACAATAATAAATTGTGGTCTTCTTTCAAATATGATTTCCTAAATAATTGTTACACAGAAAACAACTTCTTATTGTTATCAAAGTAAATGAAGTTATGTCCTACATGTTTGTTTTTACGTGTAACTCTTAATATTTTTATGGACTTGTTATTATTTACGGTTAGTTACTATATAACATTAAACATTTTTTTACTTACAATAAACATTTTTTTAGATAAGAGATTTGTGTTCCTCGGTGTAAATGATTATAGTTTGATTTTTTTTTTTACTCCCGTCGTGTTTATACCGAAAATAGTAAATTTTAATGGATCTTGAGGAAGTTTCTAACGACGAAAATCAATCAGCTAATATATTATCGAAAATTGACTTAAATTATATATAATATATATAATAATAATATAATATTTCCACAACTATCACACAACGCCGTCTAGTCCCAAGCTAAGCAGAGCTTGTGTTATGGGTACCAGACAGCTGATAAACATACTTATATATTTCTAAATACATACATATTATAGATAAATAACACCCAGACACAGGACAAATGATCGTGCTCATCACACAAACATTTGTCCTGGGTGGGAATCGAACCCACAACCTCCGGCATAGCAGTAAGAGCCATTAACCACTAGACCAACAGGCCAGTAATTATATAATTGACACCTATTTGTGAAAATTTAATGATTTTTTTTTTCTATTTTATTCTACTTTTTTATTTTATACTTAATTGTATGTGCTTTTTTTCCATTTTGTATGTAAAAAAAAATTGTAGTAATAATCTTTTTTTATCTCTTTTAAAAATGAATATGTAATATGGTGTAAGCTGTGCGTACCTATAATAGGCATGCATACCAGTGTCATGATTTTAATATTTTGTTTAAAAAAATCCTGTATGTAATGCTGTTGGTGTGCCAATAAATAAATAAATAAGTAAGTAAAATGGAACACCACGACAAGTACCTGAAAATGATAATGAAGAATCTTTGATTACAACACCAATGCAGGACCTTTGGGGACACCGTAAGTGAGTTTAAATATTTGAGTGAGAGTTGCGCTATTCTTTAAGATCAAGCCCGTTAGGTTCCAGCGAAATTGCCTCGTTGGATGGCAATGCTGATTCGTTGACCGAAGTAAAGCCCAGACCAGTTTTCTGATACCACACACAACTCGATGAGAGCTCGGACCACATGGCCCTAGTGTTTCAACCCCAAACGGTTCAAACATAACTTCCGATATATATTATAATTACGCCTTTTGAAGTTTTCTGCATTTGCAGCAGCCGCCCCAGCGCTGCCGCCGTACTCAGAAGATGAGATGGCGCAAGGGTGTCGACACATGTTGCATCCCACACCAAAGGCCTACTCAACGCTTCAATTGCAAGATAGGCCATGGTGTCCGAGGCGGTCGACTGCTTCAGCGCATTGACACCGGTGTGGAGCTCCGCTATGAGCAGCCAGTCGCATTCCGTACCAACCTGCAGAGCGGCTCATCCCACAGTTTCTGGGAAGATGGATTCTCGGGCAACGCCTTATCCGGTCAAGACATTTTCCAGGCGTTCACGGCATCGGCTAAGCACGGCAACTCACAGCTAACCAGTGATGGAGTCAAAATTCTATTGGTCAACTGTTGAGTACTGTGGACCAAAGACAGGAACGCCAGTAGGCTTACACTAGATACCGAGATGCGGATACCGAGCCCACCAAAACGAATGGGTGGCTTGATGCTCGATCATCTAGGGTACCATTTAATATGGAAGTTAGAGTATACCAAATGGTCTGACCAATTTTGTCCAAGAGATGTGGCTACTTTCATAAAGGGGAAGAGCGGAGAAAATACATGAAAGGTGCAAAACAACAATACCGTCTTAGGGTGAAAGCCGAATGTAGGTTAATTTTGGAAAGTCTTACCGAAATGTTGTTAAAACGTTCAATTTTGTCGTCAACGAATAAAGAAAAACTGTCTTCCAAAATTGGAGAACCAAGGAGGTGTAGTACTGTGATTTTTAATGTTTAGTTCCTACTTCAGTGTGACTATACCTAGTAAAAATCTTCATAGCATTTAAATAATAGGTAGGTAACCTATTATTTAGATGCTTAGAAGATTTTTTTTTAATAATAAATAATGTTGAATTTATAAACCTTATTTAATTAATAAAACACAAGCCTGATCTTTTTATTTAAAGACATGTCTTTGTTTACATTACAAGAACTATAGTCCTACCCCGAAAGACTATAACCACGTATAAAGTGATATGTCTTCAATGAAGTACTTTTTATATCCATGGGTTACGATTTTAGGATGTTTAACGTATTGATTTAAAAACAGTAACATAATCCTACATTTTCATAAAACATTTTATTTAAAATCTGTATCAGTCACTGTTTTTTTGTTTCCTGCGTATAAAAAGGTATCATAGACATGACTGACACACTTCTATTTTATTATCGGCGTAGAAACGGTCATCTATCAGTTTTTCCAAGAAAACGTAAAAAAATTAAATATGTGTAAATAGCATTATAAAGCTCGTAAAACTATTAAAATATTGTAGAAAGAAAATATTTATTATTGATCATAGAATTATTTCTAGGGCATGTTGAACACAAATTTCGCTCTCCTGTAAACCTCGGTTTTTGACTTGTCCTTTTGTACGTAGGGACCGTCGATATTATGTTAATCGTAAAGCATCTAAATTCAACTATTTTTAATTTATTTTTTCTAAAAGTTTTAACCGTGTATCACTCCTGTACTTAAAGTTAACTCAATGTCGCTTAATAATTTTTGCCTTTCAAGCGTCACTTTCAAATTTATAATTGTGTGACGTTACGCTTGGTAGCGATTTTGACCATGACGTTGGTGGCAAATATGCATGAAGAGAAAAAGACCCAGAAGACGTCGTATGGCAGTGTCCCTTTAACGGTAGTGTGGAGACTTTCAGTGAAGGCAAATTGATGAGTGCGCTGAATGTGTACCATGTGCCTATTAAAATAAAGGTTATAATTGTTTCACGTACCTGGTAGCTACTTTGACCATGACATTGGTGGTAAATATGTACGAGGAGAAGAAGACCCAGAAGACGTCGTAGAGCAGTAGGCCAGTGAGCAGCAGCGTGGAGACTTTCAGTGAAGGCAGACGGATCAATGCGATGAATGTCACGCAGAGGCCCATGCCCATCGCTGAGGAATAACGAGGGTAGCTTATGTTATTTTGTCTAAATAAAGACTGTAACAAGTTTTCAATTAAAATATTTTTTTCATATCAAGCTTTTATAGCGCGGTACATACCTATATAATTAATACTCATCAAGACCATTCTAAAAAGTTCAAACACGATAGGGCTATCTTATCGCGCTTATTACCAAGGGCGTCGCCAAGGGGGGGAGGGGGTGCTACGCCCCCCCCCCTAGAGGCTTGCTTTACAGCTTCAGAGCCAAGTATAGACACCAGTCTCCCACAATATAATACCCATCCTATATGTTACCGTAGATATAAGGCTAGCAATTAGGAGTTATTATGTGGAGAAAATAAACTTCTATTTTTATTTTTTTTATTATTCTCTATACTTCCAATAGCCCCCTCTCCCCTTGATCATCGGCTGGTAACGCCCTTGCTTATTACCGAGTTTCTATGCCATCTTCCAGTTTCATCATCTGACCGCACCAAAATACTCGTCAAGACGAATCACACGAGCCCAAACTCGAAGGGGTTGTATTGTTTTATTACTGAGTCCTATGGCCATCTTCCAGCTCCATCATCAGATTAACTCCATGTCAACATAATATTGCATTGTCGCGCGATTTACACATACATGCAAAATTTCAGCTCAATCGGTAACCGAGAAGTGGATCTATAATTTGCAAGATTTGAACACAGACAAACATCGGTCAGATGAAACTAAATAAAGGCTTGTAAAAATGTATTACTGAAAAGTAACGGGTTAATAACACTTTTATGGTTTGTGACGATTTGTAGAACAAGTCTTCAAACTGTTGTACCAAACTGCATTTGAATTTCAAAAACGTTTTCTTGTTGGTTACTAAGGTTTACAGTCATGTTCAAAGCCCCCCCCCCCCCCTCTTGGCTACAAAGCTAAGACACTGGTTGACACTTATTGACAACTTTTTGAAAGGCTACGCATCGGTTGACGATGAACATCCTTATCGTCATAAAAATAAGGCTCACCGTCCATAAGCAGCCAGTGGCCAGTAAGCACCCAGACGGCCACGATAGCGGCGGCTAGCAGCGCCGCAGCTAGTTCGGGCGCAGAGTACCGGCCGCACACCGCACCGCGCGCCCCCCCTCCCGCCACGTACTGGCACAGGGGCGTCAGGAGGAACGCTAGCGCTGCGCAAGCTATTACTGTGGGAAAAAATGTTTCGATTAACGCTGTGTCGATCAAATATCTGCTAACTATGTAGTGGGACATAATGATACATCATAAATTTTAACCTGTTAACCACCTACGTCGGCTGTATCTGACAAACATTCTCGCGTTTATTCCGCAAGGGTCGCACATCGACGACCAAATACTCTATCTCATTAGCTCGTCTGTCACCTCCATAGATTGAAGAACTTTACTAAGATGGTGTACCCAGTCGCAAACACGCGACTCTAGTGAATGGGACATGAAAACACTCGTCGGACCAATCCGACGCAAATTGTTTAAAATTATTCAGCTCTCTAGAGTAGCTTTCGGAAACTCGTGAGACCCTCGACTGATTTAAAAAACAAAGTTATCATTCGGAACTAGTCGTCTCATTTACGACAAACTCAAGTGGCAGTGAGCGGGGCACATTGCTCGCAGATGAATGGGGCCGAAAGGCTCTGGAGTAGCGACCGCGTTCTGGAAGGCGCAGCGTTGGAAAGCCTCCCACAAGGTGGACTGATGACCTGGTAGGGGCCGCGAGAATCAGGTGGATGCGGGACAGGACAGGTCATTGTTGCGACACTTAAGAGAGGCCTATGTTCAACAGTCGACGTCTTTTGGCTGAAATGTTAATGGCTCTTGTTTGTTGCTTCAAAACACTCTAAGCTATATGAACAGACTTCGGGTTGTTCGGATTTCCGGAACATGAGCTCTCTACCTTCAAAGCAAAAATGAAAACAGCCTCACTCGCTGAATCGTGGACCTTCTCTATTGCTTTTTTTTTTACCAGCAAATGACGTCGAAGTAAAGAGCATCAGAAATAATCATTAAAAAAAAACAGATTCTGGCTAAAAAAATATGCTTTTTTCCGGTCGAACCAGAAACCTTGACCCGGAACAGGCAGTAAAAAAAAAAATCGTCATCAAAATTCGTCAAGCAGGAAATGAAAATTCACTACCTCCATGGTCTGATAGGCAATATAACAGTTACTATTGTATTTGTTTTACTTACTTGCAGTACATATCGCTACCAGCGTCTGCATGGAATCGAAGAAGAAGAACATGATGAGCAGCGCTACCGAAGAGCCGAGAGGAAAGCACAGCGCTTGCATTGTGTTCAAGGTTTGGACATCTGTGGCAAACACTATAGTTGGTAAAACACAATCAAGTTAGATTAGATCAATGGTCAATGGTCAATGATCTGTAGGTAGTTAGTACGCAACGACCGACAACTACCTACAAGGTCATTGACTCGTTTACTTAAAGAAATTAATTTCGTACATGCGTATACTAATTCGAGTTTTAGAAAAAAAGTACTTTATTTTTAATTTTATCTTTATAAATCGATAGTGTTTCATGTACCGAATCGATCCTCCACGGGATTAAAACGACCAAAATTTAACGGTGTATAGTTCACCGCGTATAGATAACTGACCAATGGCTGCTATTCTACCTACCTATTCTTTTCTTGAATAACATGTGGGTAAAATAATAAAGGAATAGGCCTTATTATAAAAAAAATATTAGCCTATTAGGAAGCTATTAGGACTGTACCTGACTGCCTATAGTGCGTCGAAAATACATCATTTGCCATTCGAGTGGGTTTTATTTCTGATTAATTGGTTCCAAGTTTCCAACCTCGGGTTGTTTTTTTGTTTTATGTCATTGTTTACTATTAAGAGGAACTACGATGATTAAATACATGTGCATATAGTGCATACAGTTTACTATGCATCCAGCTATATTGTCGATTTGCTTACAAATGACAAACATCTTGTGCTATTGACACAATAACTGTTTGCATGATGATGCTCTTATACAACTACTATATAGTAGTTGTAGGTTTGTAATGTATCACTATGCGATAAAACTAGCGTAATCAGAAGGGCCAAGTAACGAACTTATGGTTATCAATAAGCTACGAAATCAGTTCAATTCAAAGGAATGATTTATGCGGCATACTGGCGCCAAGGTACCTCCATGTTTGGTCGTGTTCTCACAAACTCGGTAGCTGAACTATTAAACGTGCGCAATCGCAGAATGTGCGTGGAAATATCGTTTAAAAGAAAATTAGAACGCGATTTTCTCTTCGCTGCGATTGCAGTTATAAACTGTACTGCTGATTATAAACAATGTGGAAACCGATACCGCTCGCATGAAGAAGTTAAACAAATTCGCATTGACCCATTTTAGACTGGAGATATGCTACTAACTTATTGGTTTTATTAATCTTATCAACCCATAAATTGCCACTTCTAAATATAGGACTCGTGTGTATCGCTACTGAATCTCCACTACCATAAACAACTAAGCATTCAGGACTCGGTAAGGAAATGGCGATAACCATCATTTGCTAATGGAATAACCATATTTTAATCGCAAATGAAGATGGTGTCCTTCCTCTACTAGTACTACTATTTATTGTTCTAACCTTTAATAACTGTAAATGTGCTTTTTGGTATTGCTTTCGAAATATTAAAATAATACCCAATTCCTATTCGAATAATGTTTACTCTGCTTTAAATGTAAAAGTAAAAAAAGGTTTTTTTCGGCCACTAAAAGCTGGTAAAGCATAAAGGTCATATTCTATTACAATTTTTTATCTCATTTAACCTTTTGAATACCGCAATTCATATTGAGACACAATAGAAAGACAATTGGTGGCGGATACCGGTGTCCTCTTGGGGCTTCACAGTTTAAGAATGAATAAAGTACCACAACTTTGTTGATTACAAGCAAAATGCCCAGGAGGCACTGGAAGTATAGCAGTTGTAGCCTGCTCATAAACTTACTCGAGTTTGAACTGGAGCTGGTGGTGACAGGTTTCCCGCCCAGCAGCGTAGCTTCCCTCTCCCGCTCCGCCCGTTCCCTCGCTTCTCGCTCCATGTTCAGCGACCGAAAGCTGCCATACACGATGAGCAGCATGGAGATCAGACACGCCGATACCCTACAAACCAAACAATATTGACCATTGTAAACAATAACGGTCGCTAGTTGTGGATCGTAGGAACAATAGGCTTATGACCTTTTTATTGTAATTCTGACTTGACGCTCTCATTTGCGGCGAGTGACCAGCAGCTACCGAACTGTAAATACAATTACCTACTTAATGTTTTGTCAAATTGCGAAGGTCACTTTTGGTGCTTTGTTTTTTGAGAAGGGATATCATTAAATAACTTGTACCGCTCTGGGTAGGGTGAGAGGGACTGTCAGACTTAAATCCACTAGTGTTCTTCCAATCGCCCTTCGCGTTCCAGAGCCACGGAAACTTACGAATTTTGAACAATCGCGCATGCTTTATGTAACGTTATAAGTTGTAATTGACGCTAAGAGATACAGCCCCTTTTTTAAGTGGAAAGTCATCAATTGGCTCTTTTCACTTTGAATGGAGCGAGAAGTGTCAGACTTACTGACTTAAACCCACCTTTTTTTTCAAGATGGAAATCATCTAATGACTTCTCTTGCTCTGGTCGGAGCGGGAGGGCGTGTCACTTTTACTGACTAAAACCACTTCTGTGTCCCTCAGTTGCCCTTTGCGTGCTAGGACTACGGCTTTCCTTTTCAGAAATTCCCCGCGGGTCTTGCCAGCGGCTATCGGCCCTGCTGGGCCCCTACGGTTTGCAGACGTCTCTTTGAGGAGCGCGTGGATAACTACGCGCTGCTGACGACAGGGCTCGGTCTGGTCAGTTACCGAACGGCCGGACGGCGAGCTACCTATTGCTCGACGTCCGCAAGTCCGCGTCTACCGTGGCTGGTAGTCGGGGTCGGAACCTCGGCGGCTGGAGCGTGAGGGCTTTCGTTCCCTCACGGGTGCGGCCTCCTCCTTAGCTAGCATCACTACTTTGCAGGAGGCGACCGCCTGCCATTACTCCTCGCTCCGGACCATGGCCCGAACCAGGGCCCGGCGCGAGAGGTCACAGCCGCCGATTGCCTCCACGAGGAAACGGCGGTGCTCTGACCAAGCGGGACACATCTCCACCGTATGCTCCGTGTCCTCCGGGCGGTCCACACAATGGTGACACCCGGGCGTTCCTTCTGTCTGAATGCGATGCAGGAACCTCCTAAACTTGGCATGTCCAATGAGGACCTGCGTCATGCGGAAGGTGAGGATGTCGTGTTGCCGCTTCAGCCACTCCTCAAAGAGAGGAATTACCGTCGTGATTATGGCGTGCCCGGACTTAAACCCATCTGTGTTGCTTCAGCTCCCCTTTGCGTTCTAGGGCCGCGGTAACTCTTCCGAACTATTCCACAGAAAAGAATTCGATTAACAGATTTTCGCATAATTATTATCGCCAGCAGCATTATCATTAATTAGTAATTTATTGAGATTCAATATACTTTATCGTAGGTAAATATTGTATCGAATTCTTTCCGTAGGAGTTATGCATTGACGCTTTGATAAAACATCATAGAAGATTGATTGGTTTTCGACTCAACAAAACTGGCAAGCACATAATTTAGTTACAACTCCTAGATTATGGCGGGAAATGATCAAAGGTTAAGCGAGTCAAGGTAAGTAAATAATATATAATTACATTATAATATTTTTATAGTAGATATTTGTTCAAGTGATACAACTTGGAAATGTTTGCTAACGCATTATATTATAGCAGTCGTATTTGTTTTTCCGTTGTTAAGCCGAGTAGAACAAATTTGTTGCGTTGCATGATACGCAACAACTTGATTGGCACGTGCGTACCACTAACGAGCATCAAAAACTCAGTTCGTCAAACATGTTTGCAGCGATCCCATTATTATGTTCTGTATGGACGGTGTTCTTCTTGAATCACTGTGAACACCAAAAAACTTTCCGCTACTTCACAATAAAACATGCCATGGCTTTTGAGATAGTGTTCACGACTGTTGTTCGCGAACTCGATTCAAACTATGTTCGCGTTCGTGAACCAAATGATCATATTTGATGTATGTGTTCACTATATTGGCTGTAGGTTTTTGACATAAACATCATGAACTGTTCCATATACGAATAATTAAGGAATACATAGGAGAACACAAATACGAGATGATCAGTTTTCACACGAGGCAATGGGAGCAACAACTGGAAACAATATTGCATTAAAATATTTTCACTATATTTATTCTGGTGATATAACTAGGAAATATTAGCAAAAGCATTATTTTATTTTTTTAATCCATTACAGAAGCTTCATTTGGTTTTCCTTTATTATGTAAGTTTCGTAAACATATTTTGATGAATGAACAAATTGACTATAATCGCCTAACGTTGCGGGGGCTAAACGCTAAGCAGGGTTCATCCCGCTAATCTGATATCCGATCTACTAAAATCCAGTTTAGAGTCGGAATTTCCGTTATAGCCAATAAAGTACTAAATAATGGTCTTTTTGGTAGGTATATGGTTGACATTTAAAAGACGCGGTGTTAAGCCTAGAGGCGGGTCAAATGGCTTAGATGGTGTAAGTGGTGACGGACTTAACTTGTTTTCTTTGCGACATGTGGGCCAATAAATTAACGAATCTGCTGTTATGTTCCCTAGTACCTACTTATGGTATACTATAGGGTGTCTCAGTAAGAGAGCACTTTTTCATTTTAAAATAAAAACAAGTATTTTATGACAGAGTTGTGATATTTTTATTGTATTGTAAAGAAGACATGCTCCGATTAAGTATGGAATAAAATATCCGGCAAATGACCCCACGGCTCCGATGACAGGCCATTACTTTTTTCATGAAATTTTCCATGACGTTTCTCAAATTTTTTGACCACTCTTCAAATGGTTGACACATTAGGTGCACTTTAAATAAATCCAATTTTAAAAAGTGCATTCTTACTCAGACACCCTATAGTTATTGTACTCAACTGCATGATATTTCACCATTGGTAATCTTTATATCCTTACGTTTTAAAAAATAAAGTGCCCCACCGCGTCTGCCTGTATAAACGCGATAAACTCAAAAACTGCTTAACTAAATTTCTTGCAGTTTTCACCAACAGAATGATCCTTGAGGAAACTATAGGCGTAGAATATATGCATAATATAGTAGAGAAAAGCTAAGAATTTTAAAGATTTCTAACACCAGTGCGAAGCTAGGGTGGGTCGCTAGTTTTGTTTATTTATAACAATATCGCTGCAGAGGATATGTGGCACCTCATTTCCTGCTGGGCCCGCACAACCACCCGGACCTTCCATGAGTTAAAAGAAGCCAACGACCGAGTTATCCGTGGTTACAAATTATTAGGAAAAACAACAATTCAAATCAACACGAAAGAAGTGTCTAAAGTTTATTGAAGTTCAATAGTCCATAACCAGTTTATTCAATGCTAGGTATATATTCTATGCTAAAATTTAATCAAATGCATTTCTTTTGCAATGAAATTTGAAACACTTTAGCAGTAGTAGAGTGCAACTGCACTTTTGCCCCCTGACCACAGGTTACTTTATACTTATATGAAAATCCTGAACTCTTTACTAATTTAACTTTACGCATGAATCTAATGGGATTATATGAATAATAATAATATAATAATTAATTATGTCAGAGGCCAATATTAAGTGTACCTTTCACATTGGCGCACGAGGAATGCTTTTTCAATCAGGAGTGTACTTGATTTAAAACACTTCCCAGGAACATAGCTTTTTCTTGAATCTTATAATCTCTAATATTTTTCAATGATGGTCAACTTCTCTCATATGTAATTCATAGACTTCTATGTACATTTTTTGTATAGATTTTTTTATTTATGATTGGAGGGTTGTTACGCAATTTGATTAATATCAAAGGTTTGTTAGTCTGTAAGTTTTCTGTAAAATAAAAATAAATAAATAAACGTACAACAATAGTTAAATCCCCAAAAACGCAATATTGACTTGAAAACATCTCTCTGGTAGCCATTGTTAAATTCAGATGTTATTCTTGTTTTTTAATTATTTATTATTTTTTCAACATTTCTTTTAATTTATTGTTATTTGTCCTGTGCGGGTCACAAATAAAATTTATTGGCTTTCTTTCTATTCTTACAATTAATTTTATTTTTGCAAGTAAGTATTCTAATTTTTAACCCAAATATATCGGGCCTGGAAAATAACCAACAATAAACAATGACAGATAGAACAAGTAGGTAAACCACGAAGTGACCTATCGACCCATACCTAATTAAATGAAGCGCTTTCCAGCAGCGCGGGGTATCTCTCTAATGAAATGTAATATCTTGCTCAGGACCCCTTCAATTAACGACATGCACTCTACATCGCAACGACTCTAAGCGACTTATTTTTATAGTTTCGAAGCAATTAAGAACTCTTGAAATATCTGTGTGACATTGTACCTATCGCACTTCTGACTGCTGGCTGTTTTTGTAAGAAATCATCGGAAAACTTTCCCGTTCTGTGTGGTGCGAGAGGGAGTGTTATTTAGATTATTATTGACAAAAATACCACTTGCGCAATTTCACTTCGCGTTCCACAGCCACGGTAACTGTTTTTCGAAAACTCCTGCAGCCCTGACAGGACACAGCTGCTGGCTTAACTAACGAGCGATGTGAAGTATTTTATTCCAAAGAAACATTCTAGGGGCAAGATAAAAACTGGCCATGTGCGACTCGGACATACCACAATATTAAAATCAAACTAAAAAAACAAAATACCGATAAAATAATGTTTATTTTATGGAAACCATTATTTTTTAACTTTGTTTAATTTTTTTAATTTGATATAAACTAGTGCTTGAATGCGATCCCACCTGATGGTAAGTAGCAAGTAATGCAAACGTTGATGGTGAGGCGAACGCAATTTTATTATTTGCTATTGTAGCGGTAATAGTAATACATATTCTGTGAATATGAAATGTAAAATGACATATTCTCTTCTTTCGAAATGGTTGCCAGCTAATAACCTCTTACTAAATGCGAACAAAACTAAATGTCTAAAGTTTTCATTACCGAATGTCCCATAAGTTGGCCTCAATATAATCCTTGACGGCAAAATGGGTCCTGGCGAGTCTCTTAGAAAAATATTCAAAGAAATCGATATATTGACTCTGCCTTCACTTTATTAAGATATAAATATAGAAAGTATTTTGTATGTTCGTAAAAACTTAGGACTTTTTAAAATTAGAAGCGATTTACGTAATATTAATACGCGTAATAAACACGAAATTGTAGTACCCAAATGGAGGTTAGCTAAGACAAGCAAGTCTTTTCTTATTGATAGCGTACGTTTCTATAATAAGTTGCCTAAGGGCCAAATTCACCAATAAGCTAATCGCGATTATATAAAACAAAACTCAGTTTGAGCGCCTAATCGAGATTATAGCTTAATTTTGCGTTTCACCGCGATGAATTGAACCTAGTTTACGCTAAACTCAGTTTCAATTATTTTGTTGTCGCCTATGTTAACGACACGGGTCTTTAAACTAGATTACGCTGAGCTCAGTTTAGTTGAACTAAGTTTTTATATTTAATGATGAAATCGGCCCTAAGGGCTGATTAGCGTAAACTAGGTTTAATTCATAGCGGTGAAACGCAAAATGAAGCTATAATCTCGATTAGGCGCTCAAACTGCGTTTTGTTTTATATAATCGCGATTAGTTTCTTGGTGAATTTGGCCCTAAGTCGGTTACGGAACTTAGTGAGGGAAAGTTCAAGACCCATATTAAGCGTGTCCTAGTCAAGAATGCGTATTACAAGGTTAAAAACTACGTCGAAGACACGCTGGTTTGGCTATGACTACTTCTGCACGTGTGGCTTGCCTGGCAGCTCTTTAATAGCATTATTGTATACTTGTCTATTAACTGCTCCATCTTTGTTTTAACTCCATAATTTATATTGATACTTTTTTTCCCCTCTTACTCTCGTGTGACATTGTTTTTGCAATGTTTTTTATATTATATAAAACATAGCCTACCTATTTTATTAGTAATTTATTATTGTATACATGTTTAATTTATTGACAGGTTTATTTTTATTTTTGTATAGCTTCTTTTATAATGTGAATGTGAGAACACCGTAGACTCTGTAGATTCAAGTATTACAATTTTTATCGTAGTTTTGAGTACAAACCTGACCGGTCTACATTGTCCTCTCATATCTATTAATATTGTAGTATGAAAATATTGTAGACAATCTTTTTTTTAAAAGAGTAACCATGGAGTTTCTTGCCGGTTCTTCTCCATGGGAAACAACCAATTGGAACCGTGCGCTAGCTTTTGACGTTTTATAAGTGCCCATGTAGGCCTATGTAAAATAAACGAATTTGAGTTTTGTGAAAATTTTAACTCTACCTTTTACGGCTTATGAGATACAGACGGACACACGGACACACGGACAGTGGAGGCTTAGTAATACGGTCCCGTTGGCACACTTCGGGTACGAAACCCTAAAAGGTAGGTATCCCATGTTGTACACATGTATACATGGACCACCCGATTATACAAATTTTATAGGAATTCTTTCAGCTATAAAAGTAACAAACAGGTGAGTTACTTTCGCATTTCATATTGATATTGTGATGTTATTTTCAATACACGTATTTCTTAAATAAAACAATAGTCTCAATCGGTTTCGAACTTTCCAATCTCTCTGTGACCATGGGAGCTGCGCGTACGGTCTCCCAAACCAAAACTATAAACAATCAAGGCGCAGTAGCCTGTACAGTTGGTTTTTACTTCAATAATAATGGTTGTTCACGTAAATAAAGAAACGTTTACGCAACAGTTTTGTCATTGATGTTTTAGTAATGGTGCTTTCGTTGCGAATTATACAAAGTGGTTTCGCAATGTGTCCCTGCCGACCGTCGCACATCGTGTCGTGAGGTGCTGCTATCACACGACGGTACGTATTGTTTATTGCACTATAGGTTCCCACTCTGCTCTTTTCCCCAGTGATATTCACATTCACAACATGCAATGAAAAATGCTAAGTAGTAATGAACTTCAACGAAACGTCAAACGTCCGCACTCGGGGTCTGTCAACGAGCAATTAAACGAAGCATTCTCGGAATTAAATAAACGAAATTAAAAGAATAGACAGCATAAGGAATCATTTCACGTAGACAACTCAGCCGCCGAACTACAATCAAATGAAACTGGGCAGGCCACATCTGCCGCATGTCGCAACAAAATTGGGCAAAGGTTCTTCAAACGGTGACTGGATCCCGAGCAGCAGGAGCCGGCGACGCGGTAAGCCCAGGAGATAGTGTGACGAGCTGGACTGACATTGACAGGATTGGTCAGAAGTTAAGGTTGTCCTTAGGACAGAAAAGAGTGGATGAATGAAAGGGAGACCCCCGTGCCCTACAATGGGACAAAATAGGTGCATCTGTCATACTGTATGGATCAGAATGGTGGGCTGTGAAAAAGATGGATGAAAAAAGGTTGCATGTAGCAGAGATGAGAATGTTGAAATGTGTGTGTGTAGGGTAGCAAAAAGGATAAAGTGAGGAATGAGTATATTAGAGGAAGTTTGAAAGTGGCGCCAGTGACAGAAAAGTTGAAGGGGAAATGTTTGTCTTGGTAAGGTCATGTAAAGAGGAGGGATGAAACACATGTTATTAAAAGGGTATACATGTGGATGGATGGAGAGGGAGGCCAAAGAAGAGATGGATTGATTGTGTGAAGAGTGATATGAAAGAAAAGAAAGTTAGTGATAGCATGACAGGTGACAGGGCAGAATGGAAGAAAAAACGTGTTGCGCCGATCTAATTAAAATGGGAAGATGATGAATAGTAACAAACTTGTACCTAACTGTATATCGAACTTATTGAAGAATTCAGAATAGGTTTCAACTACTCAATCAATGTTTATAACGTTTGTTCCGGGTCAAGAATTTGGTCAGAATTTTACGGGTTTCAGGCCGTCAAGGCTCAGTCTCTGATTAAGGTCAGACAACATTATAAAGCCTGTGTATTTCGGTCTCTAACGGGACTCTGACCTCGGGCCGCCTTAAACGAGAAAGGTTTTGACCCCTGACACCTGAAGTTTCAACTTTAACAAGTTTAGATGGACCTCTCGCCCTTATTCACTAATGTTTGTGAAGAAGGGTAGCACTGACTACCTGCATCACTTTTTATTTTTAGGTGGGTAAATCATCCAGTGACATCGTCCGCTCTTGGGCGGAGAGGGAGAAAATTAAATCTATGTGCCCACCCGTGTTCGTGCCAGGTTTTCGCTTGATGGCGCTAAACTCAACTATTTTTGTTTATTTTTTTTTTAGTTTTTTAATGAAGGAAGCATTATTAAATCAAAGAAATGTGATTTGCTAAAATCGGATATTCCACTTCTCAGTAAAATTGCTGCCTCATGATAAACCTAATGGTCAAATCTCTAATTATACTTAACGCATAGCCACGACTGGACCCGTCGCTTCCACTATCATAATTAAAACCACAAACGCCAGGACGCTGATAGTGAAATTAAAATTATACTTACTTGGAGGAGTCCATGATTGAGTAGGCCCACTTATACTCCTGGTATTCCATATTAGCTCCGACCTGCGCCATCTTCTCTGTTTACCACTCGAATCAACAGCCAAGATGTGGTGGTAGCACACGTCGTGCGGTTGGATCGCTTCGTGGGGCTCTGGAACAATACCCAACACATGATTATACTTATCATAATTTCTTTGTAAAATAAAAATCATATTTTTTTTAAAACGGTTATTAAAAAGTTTTAATAGCATACAACTAATTTCTATTATAAGAACTAGTCATGAAATAAGAATGGACTGTATTATTTTTCTGTTAAAATTAACTTTTTTTTTTAACTAAATCAATAATCACCGTGAGCCGCGGATGCAGATCTACAATGATTTGTTTTAGGCAAGCTAGATCGAAGAAGGTAATTTGACGAACACCGATATTTGAGTCTTACAACATCGCCGTAATTTATCTCATAACAAGACAGTGAAACGTGATCTCCGATGTATAATAATCACATGCTTAAACATTTTGTGGGAGAATATCGTATTTGAAGACGCGGATGCAGATATTAAATTAAAATTGATAAGAGAACTCGAAATTGCATTGCCTATATGAGTCGGCGTCGATAGATATGAATATTCATAGCAACCGAAGCGTAGGTAGGTATTAGGAAGTAGTTTTCAATATTTGTATATGACGTAAGGACATGATTGATCGGCAAATTACTCGCACAGATTTTATTTTAATATTTTGTAAATATACTTAGACTAACTATAAAAAACGTACACTGCGTACCGATCAACTCTCGACATAGAAGATCGATATGTCGATCTTCTATAGTTATAGAGTGTAACGGAAATAGGTGTGATTTTAGACACTGATTCGGTCCATGGAAAGAAACAGTAACTCTACCATGAGTTTTAAGCAATAGTATTCGTCGCTACTCGATATCGACGCCATAAATATTTTGTATGGCAAATTTTGCAGCGCCTCTAGCGGTCACTTGCAGAACCAAATATTGCCATACAAAATATTTACTGCTTCGATATCGAGTAGCGACGAATACTATTGCTTAAAACTCATGGTAGAGGTACAGGAAGGAAAGAGAGTAATAAACATAAAAAAAAGAAAATTGAATTTCTTAATTTTGGACGGTAATATATTTTTATTGGGAACAGAGATTGAGAAAGTTGTTTATTTCCATGTGTATCTAAATTATGACCACCCATTTCCGTCACAGCCTGTATAGGGCGTCGTAAATTATAAACAAAAAGCCAACCAAATCTAAGTCGAACTAGCACAAGAAAGGTTCGGTACAGCAATAAGATAGTTTTCCGCTATAGTGTGTAACAATCAGATTGTTATTAGTCTACGTGGAAGTGGAAGGACTACACACGTAAGCCTAATCTGGATTCCGTTGACAACATTGCTCTGTGTGAAAATTTCATCTGTGTATCTATTACTGTTCATAAGATACAGCCCTCTGACAGACAGATGGAGGGACCACCGGTCAGTGGCCCACTGGAGGCTTGGTAATACGGTTCCGTCGGTTACCCCTTGGATACAGAACCCTTATGAAGTATAATGAGAATGAATTTTACGAAAATGAATAGCATGGTCGATGACAATGTAAACGTAACCAATATAAATTGCCCTGTGCGGTAAGACCGCCCATTGTACCCTTATTTATAATAATGTTTGTCCTGTATTTGTTATTTATGCGGTGTACAATAAAGAATTATAATAATAATAATAAATGGGTAGAAGTCAAAATAATCGTACATGGGTTAAAAAATCACATGTCCTCTATATTTAATGGCCTATTTTAAGATCAAGAGAGATCAAAAGCTTCTATTAACCAATTTTTATTTAAAGTCCATTAATATTCTATATAATTTAATCACTTTTGTAATGGTTCGAATCTAATTAAACCGAAAAAATAATATTTAACATAAGTCAAGAATTTCTGGTCCATACAAATAGAAAGTGTCCTCGCGCGTTCTGCCAATTAAAAAAATATAAAATGATCTAAATTATACAGTTTTATGCTTCGTTTATTTAATAAAAATGTAAATCAATATCGCAACAAATGTTTTCTTTACATAAAATTGTAATTTATCATTTATTCCATTATAAAATTCTTACTTAAAATAAAAGTACAAATATTGATCCTGTGAATAACTCCAGATAGATAACGGCGTTTTAGTTGTACCCAGTAATAAAAACTACCAGTTCGCACTTTTATTATACTCTAGCAACAGTTTTCTAAATATCACGTGACTTTCAAGATGCCATCTTGTCGCGTCTTTGAGTTTTGGATGAAAAAATGTACGCACACAAAAAATATCAAAAAATATTCCTGTGAAAAACGAGAAGTTTTTTCGAGTTTTGATGTGAATTTAGGAAATCTAAGTACGTTATCAGTTAGAGCATACTATAGTGATTGTACGACACACTGGTTTATGATCAAGGTAAGATGTTTTAAGTTATTCATGAGTATCCATTTTAGAGGTTATTCCTTTTTTCGTTCCTGTAGATAACGTAACACAACTAAGGGCTACTTCATATTGCACACTGTTACTCACAGGACTTGTGAATAACACAAATTATTCACTGTTATTTAACACGAGGTCGGTAAATAGTATATTATTATTTATATATATTTATTATTTTAGCGCAAGTAAGAAGCACCAGCTTCTTACTTGCGCTGTTTCACCAGATTTGAAATGTTTTTTTTTATAAAAACCATTTTATAAAAACAAATAAATGCCATATTATTAGGTTACCTATGCTTAAAGTCCCCCGATTATGTTACGTATTATTAATTAGCATACTATAAAAAATGACCTTAAGGGTCATTTTAAAAAAATGACTAAGGCTGATTAAAAATACGTTAAAATAAATATTATAGATTGATAAATAATACTAATTATAATGTTCAGAAGCAATAAACGTTCAGTTATTAGATTCATTTATATACTCAACATGCGTATATTCTTTAATAAAAGTTATTCTTTGTAAAGTATTTTGTTTCAATCTGAATGCTTCCTAATTTTTCCGTGAGTTACATTTTTGTATATGTGAGTAACGTTACCAACTGGACTTCACGTGAGTTGCGGTTGATTATTTTGACTTCTACCCAAATATGAAGAACTAACTTCTGTCAGCGGTCTCGTCCGCGTGAAAGTAGTAGTTTAGTTATTTCATGATATAATTACGATAATGATTTATAGTCTTGCAGTGGTATTAAATATATAGGTGTAAATTATTCATTTGATACGCTAAAATATGATAGTCGTCTTATAAAATCTATGCTAATATTATAAAGTTAAAATATTTGTATGTTAGTATGTAGGAGATAGTCTCTGAAACTACTGAACCGATTCTGCATAGCTGCACTCTGCTATAGATTATATATGACCAATTTTCATACCATGAGTTTCCATGAGGATCCGTTAGATTAAAGTTATCTGACGACTGACTGAAATCGGTTAAAAAGCAAGCGATAAAATTTATAAAAACCAAATGCCTGCCAAATCAAACTTTCATACATACAAAAGTCAAAGATACTTGTAACTTAGTTAATAAAATAGGGCGTGTTTACAAACGTATCAAGATGTTTTGAGTTATATTTGAATTGGTTCGAAGGCAGTAAATAGAAATGATTAAGGGAATCAAAAGGACATTGCCCTGCACTACCGTAGCAATCGCCAGTGGGTTCACCTATTTTAATTAAACTTGTAATTTGATAAGCGAAGTTCTATCAAATTATAGTGCACTAACTTATAGCCGTGGCTTCGAACGCGTGAAAAATATTTTATTATACCAATGGAACCGAACTTAGGTACTACCGTGATGACTATCTTTTGTTCTAATTCAGGTTTTAAAATGGCCGTGTGCGTAAGTTTTAACGGTTAAAATATGGAGACGTTAAAACAGCTAGGGCAACTACATACAACGTTTTTTAAACGCGCCGTTAACGCGCGTTTTATAAGCTTGCGTCGACGCGGCGACGGTTGTTTATAAAACGCGCTTTTATCCTATACATAGAAGGTCTGACCGACTGCGTCTGACTCGCGTTTGTATCGACACATTCGCGCGTCAACGGCGCGTTTTAGAAACGTGCATCGCGTTTTTATCCCACAGAGCATTTTGTTGTCGAAGTCGTTTGTATCGAAACACAAACGCGATGCTAACTCATCGCGTTTATCTCGATTCTAAAGCGCGACACCGGCGCGTCTGTATCGACACACTCCCTTGTTGTTGTATAATGTCCACACAATACAAATGTCAAAACGGGCCTTTTATTTTTTAACAACTTTAATTTTTTTTGTTTTCTTTGCTTATCTTGAAGTGGGCAGGGCACATTGTTTGCAGAACAGATTGATGGGGACGAAAGGTTTTAGAGTGGCGATTGCGTACCGGAAGACGCAGCGTTGGAAGGCTTCCCACAAAGTGGACTGATGACTTGGTGAAGTTCGCGGGAACCCGATGGATGCGAGACGCACAGGGCTGGTCGTTACAGCGACGCTTGGAGAAGGCCTTCCAACAGAGGACGCCTTTCGGCTGAAATGATGATGCAATCGGCTGGACGAACCATTAGTAGATTTTTTGAGGGAATTGATTGAAAGCTAAGGTTTTTTTTACTTTGCTTTATTTAGGTCTCAAATGAGGTGGCGTTTTAGCCTTTTCATTGTTGCTGGTCACTTAGAACTGAGGCTAAGGTGTTGCTATGAGTCATTATTTGGTCTTTGTAATGACTGCTCTGCATTCTATTTCCTATTTTATGGCTCCTAAATTTATATTTGTATCAGACAAAAATTTATAAAACTTTGATCCAGATGTTTAGGACCTTTTGCATACGTCAGTGAGTACCAACAGTCGCAAGATGCATACTCTTTCGTTGGTGGCACATACGCAATCCAATGAGTATAAATAGCCTAGGAGGAGCACTAATATTAGACCATCTCCCGACTTAGCAAGCCTTGCTAGTTATATTCTGCATGATCTTAGTTAAATAGAGCATCTAGAGGGTCACACACTGACACGTTGAAGCATCAATCTATAAGTGTACGTAGTACATTAAATATTTTCTCCACAAAGTAATAAACATATTTCTATTAAGACCTATGCATACCACGTTTTTTAAACGCACCGTTGACGCGCGTTTGTAGCGATACAGACGAGATACGCACGCGAGTCAAACGCAGCTTGTAAACCTTTGCACAACTGTATAAATTCAAACACGCGTTTGAATCGGTCCAGACGCGCGTGTGTAGCGATATAGACATGATGCAAACGCACGTGTGTATCAATACATACGAGCTGGCATTTTGCGTTTTTAAGCAGAACTTCGTCAACAGTCGCAAAATGGCATCGTTCGAGACAGCATTGATTGCATGCGCTTTCTTATTATTTAAAAAAAAAATAGGTAGAAGAAAATTTACCGACGTTTGTGGGTATTTACAAACGAATATGCCATTGCCTCATTTACAAGAAGAATGCTCTATACCTATAATAAAAGAGTGACGTCGACGCACGTTTCCAAAATGCACGTTAACGGCACGTTTAAAAAACGTGGCGAGTACTGGCCCTTAGGATAACTAAAGATAAAATAAGCATCTGTTCCTTTGTAGCTTGCCTTGTATATTATAAAACGAAGTCCCCCCACCCTGTCTGTCTGGCTGATACATAATAAACTACCTTAACCTACTGAACAAATTTTCTTGCAGTTTTCATCAATAAACAACATAATGTAAAGGTGGCATAGGAAATAATTTGGGTTGTCCAGTAAAGTAGGAAAGTGTTACTATCAGAAAAGTTCTCATCTCATCACAATCCTTAAATCCTTTTGACTTTGTTTTAGTCAGGTTATTTTTGAGAGTGAGGTTTTGGTGTTTAATGCATGAAAGTTATATTAGAGAAAAGCTGAGAATTTCAAAATGCATGCGAAACTGGGTGGTTCACCACTTTTTGCCTAATTCAAAACATAAATCAATTGAAATAAGGCACCTCTTTACTTATAATTTTATAAAACCGCAATAACAGTTTCAGCAACCTGGGAATCAACCCCAGGAAGTCATGCTCGACAGTACCTCTTGTGACCACTAGACTAAATGAGGAAATGTTTTGACACATGAAGATTTCATTATCCATATATTACACATACTAGCTTTTGCCCGCGGCTTCGCTCCCAGTCTTCCCTACTCTACCCTATACCATTAAATAAGCAAGTTTTGGTTTTTTTTTTTATTTAATGGGATAAAATTATGTCCGTCCCCTGATTCTAAGCTACCTTCCCACCAATTTTCAGCCAATTGGTTCAGCCGTTATTGAGTTATAAATAGTGTAACTAACACAACTTTCTTTTTTATAGATGAACTGCAAAATTTGTAGAATAATGAAAAATTTTTATATTCAAATTATCCCTGTACACTGGTTTTTTTTAACATCAATGCAAAAAACAACAAGGTGCTTAGAGCATACACCTTGCTGTTTACAAGCCACACATACCATCTTACTTCTATTTCCTCATTTTGCTCAACTGAAATTTTAAAATATTAGGTCCCTGCTATTCTGGCAAGCAAAACATTTCATTCTTTATACCAAGATACCACCAAGAGTATAAAAAGATAATCGACCTGTGCCAAAATCCCTTGTTATGTTTTTAATTATTCCATACCATTTAATATAACAATGTTTACTTGGATATGAACAAATGCTACCTTATACCTGTACAGAATATAATAAACAAACCAAATACTATCATTATCAAAACCATAACAATAGGTCCAAGTAATCCATGAAATAGAATAGATGAAACAACCTTGTTAACATAATGTTTAAATACTTCATCCTTCTTCTGTAAGAAACTTTTGAATAGACTACAGGTGTAGAACAGCAAAATATAAGTAGGTCATATAATGACAATAACTTAAATGTCTGTAACAAAGTTGACTAAAATAATATAAAATTACTAAAAACAATTCTAATTATAACAGGCCGACCAGAAAAGTTTCGTATAAAAATGAAGAATATAATAAAAAAAGAGCGAGCTCGAAATAAGTGGAGCACGAAAATAATGTACACAATAAAGTGAAAGGGTACCAAAATGAAATGTCTCATTGAATTGTAAAGTATATCCGCAAATTAAAATTAGCACAAGGAGGCAGTAAATATATTTGAACATTGATATTGTTTAGCATATTAACATCTTAATTATTAAAATTGTCGGGAAGCTCTAAAATACAAATATCTACTGAAGCCTAGTTATACGAAAATTACTCACCAATCCTGGAGACTGCTCCAAAAAAAGAAACAACTGTCAGCCCTGGGACTCCATACTTAAAATATAAACGTAACCCTATAAACAATTAAATTACATTAGGAATTAATTGATTTTCACACAATTTATTTACGACAATACGACACCCCTACGCTCGATCGACAGCCATTCTGATCATAGACTACAGAGAGAGTAATATAGAGTCGAAAGCATAAACCCGTATAAACAACAAGTCGCAGTCTACATAGAGTAGCTTTTATCTACTAAGACATGGCTTAAAAGACTTAGTATCCAAGTTGTGGGCCTCACCATCAACGATTGTAATAAATTATTCCACATGCAATTTAATCCACAACTATCACACAACGCCCTCTAGTCTAAAACTAAGCAGAGCTTGTGTTACGAGTACTAGACAACTAATAAACACACTTATATTTTTATAAATAAATACATATTATTGATAAATTACACCCAGACACACAACAAATGATCGTTTTCATCACACAAATATTTGTACTGAGTGGGAATCGAACCCACGACCTCATGCATAGCAGTCAGGGTCACTATGGGCCTGTCCGCACAGCGGTATTTCACCGCGAGGTTTTTATTCTCGCGGATTATATTCCGCGTTCGGAATTACACTAGTACGCACTACGAATAAAATTTCGTAAGATTTTTGTCAGCTTGATGCTGCTCCCGGCTAAACGTAGTGCTGATATTCTCTTTGCTCCCGGCAGTCCCGGCAGAGACGCACGTTTCTCTAATGGATAATATACACCATTACTTTTTAATTATGGCAATACTTAAAGAGCTTATTAGAAAAGGTCTTGTTATTATTTAAGTAAAGTCTCAATGCATAATATTCATAAACAGCAAAGTTATGAGCGTTTGTTTATATCCCAAAATCTCACTCAGTTTCTGGAAACATTGTACAGGTTATTGTTTATGAATGAAAGATGTCAATAAAAATGGAAAAACTCTGCGCTTAGTATTTTCTAATAGTAATTGTTATGAATAATGATTCAATTATGAATTTACCAATGATGACAAATTTTCGTGGACAATTTTGGAATTTCGTTTTTTGTACTTTTGACTATACAAATATGATCAGTAACGGGTACTGATTGAGCCCCATTTTTTTGTGCACTAATTAAAAAATAGGGGTGTATAATTGAACAAAACATTTTAATTTGTCTTCTGTGGTGGCGTAACAGATGCAGACGTATCAAAAGATGTCATGAACATTAGATTCTCCCATTTATGGCATTGAGACCACAAAAGATTTTTTTAGGGTTCCGTACCAAAATCAGAAACGGAACCCTTATAGTTTCACTTTGTTGTCCGTCTGTTTTTCTGTCTGTCAAGACCCCTTATCTCGCGAGCGCGTGGGGGTATCGAGTTTAAATGAAACCATATACTCAGGTCTGCAATTCCTTGAAGCTGTCAATCTCAAGAGAATCAAAATTCATAGGGTACGTAAGTATTGGAACAAATCTGAAAACTGTAAATTTTTAGTTACGTCCCAAAGAAAAAATACCTACTATTTTCGATTCGAAAAAATCTTCGACATTCGATTCGGGAATTGAACTTCTTACTTAAATTTGTTTGTACGGAACCCTCTGTGTGCGAGTCCGACTCGCAATTGCCCAGTTTTTTTTTTACATAAAATATCAAGTTCTGAGCAAATCGCGCGAAGGTTAATTCGCAGTGCGGACATAACCATAACAACCTTATACTGCACAAAACATACTCGCGAATTTATTTCCGCACCGCATCGCGTCAAATCTGCATGAAATCACAGATTTTAATTCCCTCGGGGGGGTTTTTTTTATCGCCTGTGGGGATACTTCTATAAGATTCAATGTGTTGCTAGACCAAATAGGCCAGTTCGATTGTATCACTGCTTGTGTTGCTATGCCGCGATATTCCAAAACGCTATCTAAAATAGTTCCGGGAAAATTATCTAAATGTAATTTTTGGGATTATTACTAAATTTAATACCAAGTAAAAGCGATCTAAATGTATTTCCGGGACTATTATTAGGTTTTAATGCCAATCTTTAGTGCCCGGCTATTAGTAGGTATGCACGCTTAATTTTGTAGGTATTTCTGGTCCATAGTATTCTAAGGTCTTTGCTTTTGACGCATTCGGAACGAGGGGAAAAATTCCAAATGTCATTTTTGTTATGTCTATGCCTAACCTAACCTCTTGCTTGCTTGTGTAGTTGTCAAAATAATTCTGATGATAATATTCTGTGAGCATCAATGTTTATGATAATTCCCTGTTAAAATACTGCTTGTCCACCTTCACTTAAACATGAAACTATCCCTTGTTCTTTTTCGCCGTAATCGTTTACCCAATGGACATTTGTTTAGAGGAAAAGATCGTCTGGTACAAAGAGTAGAACCGAAACATTTACGGCAAATGCGAGAAGATTTTGCTGTAGAAGAACAAAATATGTTATACTTACGTTATCCGTATCTCACGCAGGCAAGTGTTCTTACTATTCTCTGTCTGATTTCAATTACAAAACATCATGTTAGCTACAGCCAGACGATAAAGAAATTATTCCTTTTATCTTTGTAAGCTGTAACTATTTATGACTCCTAATTTTTCTAAAACTTATAAGCAGTAAATGTTTTCAGGTTGAAAGTTTCGGTCACACCAAAGCCCTTGGAAAACAAGAAATTAAGATAGAAAAAATGGTTGACCGAAACAGAAGAATTTTCAAACAAGATGTGACACTCTATGAGAGATTACAACATTTACGAATCAAGGAATCCTGGGATTAATTATTGTGAATTGTAACATGTTGTTATTTTGTGTAACTAGACAATTTTTACGTAGAAGTAATTACAAATAAAACATAGAATACAAACCTGAAATAATTTAATCCCTTGACTTTCCAAGTAACACAAATGGACAAAACTCACAGCTTTTTCTTTTATAATAAGATACAGATTCTCACAACAAATCAGATATTCTGACTGTACACTTAGATGAATTAGAACATGACAATAAACCAATTAACATAATATGTATAACCAAACACTTTATGACGACAGAACAGGAAAACACTTGACATACCTAACTTCCGCCTAGCATTCCGGACATGTATACCTGTTGAATATCGTAATTAGAGACACAATAGAAAGACAATAGGTGTGCGGACGCCGGCATCCTCTTGGGAAATAATGAATTAACTAGAATTGGACTAGAATATACAACACTAAATACTACTACTTATTCCATTAAACATGAACTCATAATAAATAGCTTTATTTATTATTTATAAATAAAGCTATTATGAGTTATACTTTGCACACAATATTCCTAGAAGCAAAAGTGAAGTCATTGATATTACAAAGTACTCTGTGGTCATTGAATTTGGTATATCCGACCACACAGCGCAATTATTAAAATGCCCTGTCAAGAAAACCTGTGTGAAAAAATCTTTGGGTATTAGAAAACGCGACTATAGTACTAAACTCACTAAACATCTAGTTTAATTTAAAAATTGCATAAACAGTCTATCTTTTACTGACGTTTTCCTTACAAACGACCCGGACGAAGCTTATAACTATTTTCAAGACCTTTTCTTATGTTTTTATAAATTATGTTTCCCTTTCAAAACTATAACAAAAAGAAACCAAATGGATCTCCAAAGATCTTAAAAAGTGTAGTCAAATTAAAAGAAAAATGTTATGGCATTACAGAGCTCATCCAACAAAAGTAAATAAAGACGCCTTTAAGCAATACGCCGCAAGGTTCAAAAAAGTAGTATCACTGACTCAAAAGTCACAAAACAATTATTATATGTATAAGCACATCACAAAACATCAAAATCGACGTGGTCAGTTATAAATAGGTAAGTCTAAATTTAATTTTCCCAGAGAATCAATAACTGAAATAATGAAGGATAATACGAAAGTTACTGATCCTAAGTCAATTTCAAATCATTTTAACGACTTTTTCATTGACCAAGCTTCAGAACCAAACAAAACATATCATTCAAAGAATGCCAATCAAAACAACACTCGACCCTCAAATTACAAAATCAACGCTAAAGGAAATTCAAATTCAATGTTTCTTGTTCCAACAACACCTATAGAGGTAGACAGAGAAATAAGGCTACTGAAAAATACTCATAGCGTAGGTAACGATGGTATCTGCACCAAAGTTATAAAATACGTATCCCCGGCTATAGCAGCTCATTTGAGCTGCATAATTAATTTATGCATAGATAAAGGAAAATATCCGGAAACAATCAAAACCTCCATTTTAATTCCAATTCACAAAAAAGACGACAAAAGAAAAATGGGGAATTATAGACCTATCCCCATATTTTCAAAAATAATTGAAAAAGTTATACAGCAGACTGTATAAATATTTAGAAAAATACAATATTTTAGTAGACGAACAGAAGGACTTTCGCAAAGGCAAATCGATCAATACTGCCATTTATGACTCATTGAAAACAGTTCTGGCTGCTATGGACAAAAGAAACCCAATATGTGCTCTAATTATGGACATGAGTAAAGCTTTTGACCGTGTTGATCATAACATACTTCTACACAAATTGAGCATTTATGGTATAAGAGGTAAAGCGCTGGACCTCTTCTATTCATACTTACCTAAAAGACAACAAATAACAGAAATTACCCACAATTGTCCGAAAACACGTAGAGAGGTCAAACACGAAAAAAAATTTGGAGTGCCGCAAAGCACTGTTCTGGGACCCTTACTGTTTGTTTGATATACATCAATGATCTCCCTAAACATATAAGTCAACCGATGGTACTCTTTGCAGACGACAGCACAGTACTAGTAAAATGTGACAGCAAAAATGACTATGAGCAAGTAATCAATCAAACTTTAAATACAATAATACAATGGTTAACTGAAAATAATCTCATGATAAAACGACGGTTCTTACGTATAAAGACATGTCAAAAATGGTATTTTTTTTTATTGGGTCATTGGCTTTAGATTATCTATGCGCACATACTGATTTGCGATTTTTTTTTTTATTTTGTTTATTTACCTTGTTTTACAAATCATATTAGAGAACAAGTAGGTATTATAAATACAGTGTCGTACAATGCGGTCCAAATGAGAATAGGATCGATTGCCATGTTGTGACGTCACATCGAACTGTCAAATTGATGAAATTGGGTACGGTGAGCAAAAAAAGTTTTTTTTTTAATTTAATTTATTTACGAATCGTGAACGAAATTTTTTTTATCATAATTCAGTTCTTCAACTTTTCTCATCTCAATGTCACTGTGTGAAGTGTCTGATTAGTGACAAATGGAAGAAGAAGGCGAATTATTCCAAACACTGGAAATAAGAAAGAAAATAGTTTTTATTTTTAACTAATTATGACTTAAAACAATATAAATAGCTAATTTATATTAAACAATAACGTTTCTACTTTATCTAGACTTAACTAAGACTACGTAATACAGAGCAAAAAATAACCCTTTATTGATACACAAATAAGATGTTTTTGCAAACCGTACTTTTCACTAAACATTCGAGGTTATTCACACATCGAGGTTATTGGCTTTCCTATTCTTATTTGGAACGCATAGTAGATGCGGACATCTGTACAGACTATGCGTTCCAAATAAGAGAATAGGAAAGCCAATAACCTCGATCTGTCAAATGTTGAGTGAAAAGTACGGTTTGCAAAATAATCTTATTTGCGTATCAATAAAGGGTTATTTTTTGCTTTGCATTACGTAGTCTTAGTTAAGTCTAGGTGAAGTAAAAACGTTATTGTTTAATATAAATTAGCTAATTATATTGTTTTAAGTCATAATTAGTTAAAAATAAAAACTATTTTCTTTCTTATTTCCATTGTTAGGAATAATTCGCCTTCTTCTTCCATTTGCCACTAATCAGACACTTCACACAGTGACGCTGTGATGAGAAAAATTGAAGAACTGAATTCTGATAAAAAAAATTTCGTTAACGATTCGTAAATAAATTAAATTTAAAAAAAAACTTTTTTTGCTCGCCGTACCCAATTTCTTCAATTTGACAGTTCGACGTGACGTCACAACATGGCAATCGATCCTATTCTCATTTGGACCGCATAGTATCTTTTTGTACGGTGTTTTAAAATGCGCGCCGCTCGGTGCGAACGCGGTCTTGTCAGACATGTCCGCTTATACTATGATTTAGTAATCGCGACAATTTTTTTTTCACAAATAACAATAATAAATTGTAGGCTAAATAATTGTTACAAGGAAAACAACTTCTTATTGTTATCAAAGTAAATGAAGTTATGTCCTACATGTTTGTTTTTACGCGTAACTCTTAATATTTTTATGGACTTGTTATTTATTATTTACGGTTAGTTACTATAAAACACTAAACATTTTTTTACTTACTATAAACATTTTTTTTAGAGAAGAGATTTGTGTTCCTCGGCGTAAACGTTAGTTTGATTTTTTTTAGACTCACGTCGTGTTTATACCGAAATTAGTAAATTTTAATGGATCTTGAGGAAGTTTAAATCAATATTATCGCAAATTAATTTAAATTATATAATTGACACCTATTTGTGAAAATCAAACACCACGACAAATACCTGAAAATGATAATGAAGAATCTTTGATTACAACACCAATGCCAAGTCCATGCAGGACCTTTGAGGACACCATAAGTGAATTTAAATATTTAAGTGAGAGTAGCCCGTTAGGTTCCAGCGAAATTGCCACGTTGGATGGCAATGGTGATTCGTTGACCGAAGTAAAGCCCAGACCAGTTTTCTGATACCACGCACAACTCGATGAGCGCTCGGACCCCATGGCCCTAGTGTTTCAACCCCAAACGGCTTAAAAATATAACTTCCTAAATATATTATAATTACGCCTTTTGAGGTTTTCTGCACTTGCAGCAGCCGCCCCAGCGCAGCCCGCCGTACTCAGAAGATGAGATGGCGCAAGGGTGTCGACACATGTTGCATCCCACACCAAAGGCCTACCCAACGCTTCTACTGCAAGCACGGAACACAGAAAGAACCTGGAAATAGTAAGTAGGCGTGGCACTGTCGCCGCTAGTGAGTACTGCAATACGCACTTGCTGTTCAAGCGCTCTCATTCGCAAACTAGACTACGTCAACATGCAATTTACATAAAATAATATTAAAACGCCTTATTGTGCCATTCCGGACTGTAAAAACCATAGTCGGACTAAAAATCTAACTCATGGAGGTGTATCATACCACCGGTAAGTATTATTTTCGAATTTATTTTAATAAAATGAAAAAATTTAATTTCGTCAAACATTGCACAAGACATACAAACAAAAATTGTCCTTAACTTCATGCAAACAAAGTTGATTTTCTTTTCCCGGTTATTAGCCTTTCTGGAATATTCGCATCTCTACCTATACTTTTGACGCTATCCAAATAGTGCGTGACTTTATTGCATTGCCTTTTTAAAATAAAAGTATTTATACTTGAGAGTATGAGTATTAAAATACAGATAATTATTAAATTAATAAAGTTAATAAAATATATATTGTAGGATGATATTCGTGATGCCATTTTAAATAAATCTAGCTAAAGAGCTTGGAACAACATAGGGCGTTTGAATTATACCTTATGTTTAGTCGTCGCCGGCTTCGTCCGATCACACTTTTCGTAACGAATGCATAATAACTTTAATTTCGGAAGTCAATGTCAAAAAATGAAGAAACCAAACCGTAAACACCGACTTCCGCAATCAAAGGTATTTTACATTATTTAGTTTTTTTGAAGTCAGTTGTATTTTTTTGTAAAAGAGTTTTTTTTTTTTGTATTTTCAATATTAAACACACAATGAAAATAAATTACCTTTTTCACTACGTATTTATACTAAGTTCTTATTTGTGAAATTGCAATACTTGTTACATTGTTACACCTATATGTCCGTAGTATTCAACATAAATAACATAACCTAAATTTTAAAACGGGCAACTAACTTGATCATTTAAAAGTGCCCGTTAATATTTTAATTAAATTCTTTGATCAAAATCAAACAATATAAAACAGTGAAAAGATTATTATACAAATATAATAATCTTTTCACTGTTTTATATTGTCTTAAACTCAAATAGCAATGTAATAATAAAACATTGCGAGGTTTTCAGCATTTTATTTCATTTACCCAGTATAAAATGAACAAATACAAACAAAAAGGTATTTGATTTACATGCAAATAAATACCCGTTTTACTACGTTTAGAAATTACCCTACTACATATTAATTTCATTATTTTAATACTATCGCATACGATATTTTTTCGCATTATATTTTGTTTGTTTTCATACTATCGATATTATTACGATCGAATTAGGGTACGTCACTATTTGAGTAGCGACCTGCATTTGTGTCAGTGATACGCCATTCAAATACCACCCTTATTTTTATAATGTTATAGTTCATACTGAACAACGCCATCTAGCGACGAGTGGCGGTACTTGGTAGTCCAAGATGTATTTCTTTCTTGTTTTTGTCAATTTGATTTATAAATCGTTGACATTAAAGTTGCATTTCGTATAACATTTACTTGCTTCGGCAGTACATATATACTATACTAACATTTTTTTTTTTAATTTTTTTACGCCCAATTTTTGTTGTAGCCAATCGTATCTTCCGGTTTGCAGTAAGAGTAAATCGTAAATGTGTGAGTTTGGCGACACCGGTTCTGGTACAAACATTTTCTCAAGCTAGTTCTAGTGTCTTTCTGTGTTCTGTGACTGCAAGATAGGCCATAGTGTCCGAGGCGGTCGACTGCTTCAGCGTATTAACGCCGATGTGGAGCTCCGCCAGGAGCACCCAGTCGCATTGCGTACCAACCTGCAGAGCGGCTCATCCCACTGTTTCTGGGAAGATGGATTCTCGGGCAACGCCTTATCCGTTCAAGCCATTTTCCAGGCGTTCACGGCATCGGCTAAGCACGGCAACTCACAGCTAACCAGTGATGGAGACAAAATTCTATTTATTATTATTTATTTATTTATTTCTTTATTGTACACCTTATCTTATTAAAGGACAAATATTTATAGAAAATTAGTGTACAATAGGCGGTCTTATTGCACAGGGCAATTTCTACCAGACAACTCAACTGTTGAGTACTGTGGACCGAAGACAGGAACGCCAGTAGGTTTACACTAGAAATTTTGCGGATACCGACCACCAAAACGAATGGGTGGCTTGTAGCCATGCTCGATCATCCAGGGTCACATTTAATATGGAAGTTAGAGTATACCAAATGGTCTGACCCATTTCGTTCAAGAGATGTAGCTACTTTAAAAATACATGAAATTTGGTGTAAAACAACTATACCGTCTGAGGGTGAAAGCCGAATGTAGGTTAATTTTGGAAAGTCTTACCGAAATGTTAAAACGTTCAATTTTGTCGTCAACGAATAAAGAAAAACTGTCTTCCAAAATTGGAGAACCTAGGAAGTGCAGTACTGTGATTTTTTATGTTTAGTTCCTACTTCAGTGTGACTATACCTAGTTACCTATTATTTAGATGCTAAGAAGATTTTTTCTTTTAATAATAAATAATGTTTAATTTATAAACTTGTTTAATTAATAAAACACAAGCCTGATCATTTTATTTAAAGACATGTCTTTGTTTACATTACAAGAACTAAAGTCCTACCCCGAAAGACTATAACTACGTATAAAGTGATATGTCTTCATTGAAGTACTTTTTATATCCATGGTAACGATTTCAGGATGTTTAACGTATTGAAAAACAGTAACATAATCCTACAATTTCATAAAACATTTTATTTAAAACCTATATCAGACACTTTTTTTGTTTCCTGCGTATAAAAAGGCATCATAGACATGACTGACACACTTCTATTTTATTATCGGCGTAGAAACGGGCATCTATCAGTTTTTCCAAGAAAACGTAAAAAAATTAAATATGTTTAAATAGCATTATAAAGCTCGTAAAACTGTTAAAATATTGTAGAAAGAAAATATTTATTATTGGTCATAGAATTATTTCTAGGGCGTGTTGAACACAAATTTCGCTCTCCTGTAAACCTCGGTTTTTGACTTGACCTTTTGTACGTAGGGACCGTCGAAAACAAAAATTATTCACTTTCATCAAAAAACACAACCCATTAACATAAATGTCAGTTACCAGGACAAATTAGTTCATCCTGTGACAAACACAAATTTTTTAGTTTGCTCTCTATAAGCTATCTAAAATTGTAAACAAAGAAGCCGTATAACAGCATATCACGGAATTGTTGCATCTATCTTAAGATATTGTATTATATCATGGGGCAACTCTGTTCATAAAGAATCCATATTTAAAACTCAAAAGAAATGCATTAGAGCAATGTGCAATATAGACAATACTACCAGTTGTGAACCATATTTTTATCATGAATCAAACACTTCAGCTTCATTTATATAAATATTTTATTCACTTTGATCATAGTTTCATATTTATTATTCTATTAACAATCACACACATACATCGTTTAGTAAGAGATGTTCACTGTTCAACAACTCAAAGCAGACTGACTGTCTAAAAAATGACAGTTACAAACTCAATGTTTCCCCACCACAAACTTTCACAAACACTCGGTCAACTAACCGACCAATCAGGGCAAAGTAAATACTACGTAACATCAATTGACTTTGACTAACTAATATACATTAAGGTTTATCTATAATTAAGAGCCCTTTCACATTTTGGCTTAACGCAAATTTAGGAATTTTACGCATCGAGCGGGCGGCGAACTACGTGAGCGATATTTTCATTCATGCTTCTTGCAGTCACGCTCGTACTATGATATTGCGAATACGACGACTAAACGATCTTGATCTTCCGAAATTAAATATTTCAGATAGAGGTTGAAATTTTTGACGAGTTATTTTAATTTTATTTAATTAATCAATTAGTTACTTTTTATTATTTATGAACTTTACTGTTGAAGCGTGTTCATTTAAATATTTTAATTGTTATGCAGTAGTCGATTATATTTATAATATCTACTGTTCATAGCATAGTTGTATACCAGTAGTTTTTTTTTAAGTGATACAAACTAGTGCTTGACTGCGATCCCACCTGATGTTATGCAATGATGCAATCATTGATGAAATAGTTTATTTAGTGCCTGTTCACTCTAACCTTAGTATATAGTAGTATGGTTGAAATCTAGTCCAGCAAATGAAACCACCAAATGTATTATTTATTTTATTATTTGGTACAGTCAAACATAACATTTTTGCATCAGAAAAATATTTTCCGCAAAGCATTCATTGAGCTTTTCTAGAGTCGATAACTTCAACTATAATAAGTTTAAAGCTAATTTTTTCATTTCATTAGAGATAATGATTTGACAATTCGAATGTTGCATGTTTTTTCCATTTCATAAATAGTGAGGTGCCGCTACCGATATTGACTGAAAGATCGAAAAATATTTGTAAAAATGGTAAGAATTATCATTTTAAATTTTTACGACTAATTATGGTCAGCTGGGACTCAGGCTCGAATCGAGTGTCGATTTTTTGTAATGCTCTCTGCATTACAAAAAATCGACACTCGATTCGAAATCACAGCTTGACGACCAATGATGGTGCCATCAGTGTAGGTTTCACATTCGTACCTGTATTGCATTGTTGCTTTGAGTTATCATTTTCTGTTTCCAGTTCAATCTTTTTTTGTAAGCTTTGTAAGGATTCGTCTTAGATTAAATCAAAACTGCGGATGCGTAAAAGTTTTGTAAAGTTGTCAATCTGGCTTCGATCTCTTTTAAAGTATGAAGTATAATGTCTTCTAGAAATGTATTTTTCGTCTTCGTTAGCACAACCTGAAGGTTGCTCGTAATCGTTTCAGGCTCTATTGTTCAACAGACCTCCTTGTCACCAATGTTGAATAAATTATAATATGTCCATTACGTAAAAAAAACATTCAATTAATATATTGATAGAATGACAAGTTCCAAATATCAACACCGTTGCTAGGCTACGCAAAGAGTCTTTATTCTAATTCTGAAGAGTCCGAGTAAAATGAATCATCAGAATCGCTACCTACTTCAATTGTAAAATTTTCGATAATGTTTTCGGCGATATGACCCAAGTGGTACATTTTGTCTTCCACTTTAATCATGTGTGAGATGCAGTCACTCCATCGCTGAGGGGATACTTGACGAATTCCTTCAACTATTAAACGCTTCCTTAATTTTAAATGTTTTATTATTTTTCGCTACGTACCCCTTCACTTGTGCCCACACCAACACAATCGGGTTAAGCTCACAATGGCAAGGGGGCAAACGTAAAATTGTGACACCCCGTTCAGCAGCCATATCATCAACAACATATTTTTCAAACCTCTTTCTTTCCTTTCGGGCAATTTCTATTAGCTCGGCTTTCAACATACTTTCTTCAAATGGAATATTTTTTCCTTTCAGTCAGTCTTGAATTTGGGCCTTGCGCCAATTTGAAGTTGGTAGAAGTTCTACTTTCCTTGAATGGTAAGGAGCTTTATCGATGACCAGCACCGAGTTTTCTTTTAACTTTGGGAGAATCCCTTTTAACCATTCTTCATATCGCTCCGAGTTCATTTCTTTGTGATAATCATCGATCCCTTTTTTAGCTTCAAATATTAATAACGCATCGTCCACAAAACCATCTTCACTTCCAATATGGGATGCCACCAGCCGTCTTCCCTTTACTTGTTGGACATTTCAATCCAGTTGTCAAACCTTCTAAGAAAGCTTGACAAGATGATTTAATGTTCTGGTCAACCCAGTGCTTATTTAAAGTATGACCTAAAAATATAATAGGCACATAAAGGACAACATACCTAATAAATAGTCCTGACATGTTTATATAAAAAGAAGCTACTTGAGTTCAGCAGTTGTCTAGGAAGGGATTATAACATTGTAAGTATTGGAGTTCGGGCCCGAAACTATCGTGCATGTCCCCTATAGTCAGCTACGTAAACTCACCCACTTACAAGCGGAGGGCTGGTGGTCTTGGACACCAGGATGTATACGGGTCCAAGAGATCATACCATATATAAACGAAACTCTTACTAAATGCCTTTTGCGACTGGACACAGGCAGTCCGCGTGGTGGGGGCTATCACCGGACCCACCCTTAATCCTGCTTACTAAACAAACCCCTTCACACAATAGGCAACACAGACAGTCTCCTGTGCAGAGCATTCTTGGAGACGGAGGAGACAATACAAAGAAATGCGCCTGTCTGGGTTTGAACCCGCGGCCTACGAAGCTGCAGGCCCGCAACCGCGGTGGATGTTAGTTCTTAGCCGCGTGTAAAAAAAGTAAAAGGCCGCGTGTAAAAAAAGATTGTAATATATTTGAATATTTTTATTTTAAAATTTGTATTAGACTCTAATATAAACAAACACTATCATATCTTTGTCCTACTTGCCTTAAAGGTTGTATTACTAAAAGAACCGGTACAAAAAAAATCGAATTTGGAGACATCACTTTGATCAAAAAGCTGGTATCATATTTCCGAAGTTTGACATTTGCAATTGTCAAATCATTATCTCTAATTAAAAAACAGAGTTTAGTATCTGGTATATTAACAAAGAGTGAACTTTATATTCATCGACATATACCGTTCCGTTAAAATAAATATTTACAAAGATCAAAAACTGCGTTCGTAGTTCACCAGCACACAATAGCAATGCGGTAGTGTCTATGTGACAGTCGGCGCACACGACGGTAGTATCGGAACGAAGGCGCGCGGGAAACAAACTGACATAGGTCCTACCTCGACAAGCGCTCGCGCGGTACTACAGATTACAGAGAGATACTACGCGCGGTACTAATCGCAGATGGCCGGCGCCAAAGAGAATATAAGCACTACGTTTTGGCCGGCGCAGTGAAATATATAGTATTTTTATTTATTTCATTTAAAAATAATAGTAGCTGTTTAAAAAAATAAAAATAATACTATTGTTTAAGCAAATGTCATTATCATTACATCGGCTTAATGTTGATTTTAGATTTGCTTCGAACGTTGATTACTAGAAGAATAGGGTGGTAAGGTTTATTTTTTTGGCAATGGTTTTCCTATATATTCCAGATCATATAAATTCGGAGGAAAGTATGCTTTTAAATGTATTCCTCAGTTTGCCAACACCGCGAATTACAATAATTTCATACTTAAAACCTTTTTATTTGGAATGGGTCTAAGGAATTTAAAATAGTGTAAACGCAATTTTACCTTCATAATTGCCATCAGCGGGCCTAAAAAAATTCATATGAGAAATTCATCTAGAGCAAATCATATTCCGAATTCCTAGCAGATCATAAGCAAATCTTTTAATGTTCGTAAAATGGTTGTACAAATTAGTCGAATCATACTCAATTCACATTATGATTCTACAAAAGTGGCCTTTTTAGACCTGCAGATCTAATCTTAAATCTGATCACCTATACTGTAAGTAGTGAGTAGCAAGGATTTAACTGGCAACGTAAGTATCTCTTTGCTTGCCAAACTCGGATATTGGAGCTCACCTGATCTCTTAAGCTTTGTAACGTGTTTCGTACTTCGTAATGTCGTCGTAGTTTATCAATTAAATTATCTTTGATCCTAGTGGCTTTGTGGCAATCATTTTAGTGAAAGAATTGACATAATTAATAACACGCCAGAAGTCATTTTATTTTGCTAGGATATTTAAAATAGTGGTTAAACATTTTAGCAAAACCGCTTTCAACCTAGGACAAGATACAGCGTTAAAGAACAAGATCAATACCATGACTATCGCAAAAGTTCCATACGAGCCGGATCGTGAATCATTTTCTTGTAATTTCGCAATATAGTATTTGTTCCATAGGGAATAAACGCAACGCGCCTGTTTACCTAGATATAATAGTAGAAAACCCGCATCTAGGCATTTAGGCAACTATACGTTATTTCGCTCGTATAGTTAAAGAGTCATTGATAATTACGGTACCTACGCCGTCAACCGCACCGCATAATTATAGTTAGCTACGTAAATATCAGCGTAGATATAAATCGATCGCATTCTTTTTCTTGACAAAATTCATTCGGAAGACCTACAAATTGCATGTAGGTAGACGCATTTCAAAAATACCCGTTCATTGTTGAGTGAATATTTGTAGGAAACGGATAAACCATAGATTATATACGCATATGAACGTTCGTTCGCCGTTCACTTTGTTGTTTACAATATTACCTTACTGTTATCTGATAATTATCGCTTACTTAATAATTCGTTAAGTGTTTGTTTGAGTGTATAGTGTGAATATATCAAAACAAGATGTCTCTTAAGGGAACCAAGGTTAGTACTGATTTAAAGGTTCAGTTAAAGCTTTTATACGCTAAAAGGGACTCACAGTTTTCACGTGTTCAATCGATTTGTGATAAATCTTCGCAAACCTCGGATCTGGCGATTAGAGATGCTTTCTTGTGTTCGTTGGAAACTTTAGATAGTTTGCGCGCGGATTTTGAATCTACAATTAATAATATAAACATTTTAGAGTTGGAGTTAAATCCTGATTACTGTGTGAGTTATCAGGCATTGTCGTCCTTTGATGACTTGTATTGTCGTATCAAACGTATTGCTAGGAGTTTAGAGACTCCCCCCCCCGCGAGTGGTTTATCCAACCCTCCTCGCGAACGCCCACGATTGCCGCCAATTCAAATACCTGAATTTAATGGTGACATTCGAAATTGGAATTTATTTATAGATAGTTTCGAAAATATAATACATAGGAACACATCGCTGACAGATCACGAGAGATTGCATTATCTCGTAGAAAAATTGACCGGTAAGGCAAAGGCTGTCTGTGCTGGAATTACGTTTAGCGCTGAAAATTACACTTTAGTTTTGGACACTTTAAAAACAAAATACGAAGATAAGCGATTAGTAGCCACCGCATATTTAGATCAATTATTCGATTTGAAAAGTTTTTCCGTTTGTAACGATCATAATTTAGAGAAGTTTTTAAATATTTTCGCATCATCTGTTCGTGCAGTAAAGAACCTAAAGGTCAATGACCTCTGTGACTTTTTGTTTTTGTATATCGGTTTACAGAAATTAGATCCTGAAACTGTTCGTCTGTTTGAAACGACTCAGCGCGGTAACGAAATACCTAAGTTCAAAGATTTAGAATCTTTTATTCGCGACCATATTAAGGTGTTGCAGCGCACGTCGGCGCGTCATGAAGTCACGAATAGGACAGGTTCCGATCGCCGTATAGACGCGTCATCGAAGTCAGTCAAGACTGCACATACGCTAGTTAATACCGCCTCAACACCTGACTGTTCTCTGTGTAAGGGTAGCCATACACAGCTGTACAAGTGTTCGGAATTTCAGAGATTATCGCCTAGGGATCGTTACAAGTTTGTCCGCACTAATAATTTGTGTTTTAATTGTCTAAGTGACAAACATCTGGTTACGTCATGTAAAAGTGGTGTTAGCTGTCGTAAATGTCCAGCTAGACATCATACCTTCTTACATTTTGAGAGTAGTAAGCTGCCATCGCAGCCGCGGCCTGCGCAGACGCGCGACGCTTGTGACGCGCGGCCTGCTGCAAGTGCAAACGACGTAACATTGTGTTCGCTTTCCGCCGCTGGTACTCAAATCACTACCGTTTTACTTGCGACCGCGCAAGTTGTCATTGTAGATGCCTTTGGCAAACCGCACACCGTTCGAGCGCTACTAGATGGCGCTTTGGCCGGCAACGTAAGTATCTCTTTGCTTGCCAAACTCGGATATTGGAGCTCACCTGATCTCTTAAGCTTTGTAACGTGTTTCGTACTTCGTAATGTCGTCGTAGTTTATCAATTAAATTATCTTTGATCCTAGTGGCTTTGTGGCAATCATTTTAGTGAAAGAATTGACATAATTAATAACACGCCAGAAGTCATTTTATTTTGCTAGGATATTTAAAATAGTGGTTAAACATTTTAGCAAAACCGCTTTCAACCTAGGACAAGATACAGCGTTAAAGAACAAGATCAATACCATGACTATCGCAAAAGTTCTTGAGGAGTAGATAAAGAACAATATCTAAAAGAAATCAATGAAAACAATATTATTCGAGACAGTAAACCAATGTTAAACATATTTTATAATCAACACTTGTACATTTATAGTTAACAAATACATAAATTCTAATACTAAAATATTATTACTAAATGTCTATAGTTCGTGTAACAACTAACGCCATTTATCGCTTTTAGACATAAGTCAAACGATTTATGAACATTTTATTTTAAAAACATTACATTTTGAAAGCCTAAAAATTGCCTTCGCTATATATCCGCAGAAAATAAAAATGGTTTTGGAGGCAAAGAAGGGTGATGAGGAAAATGAAGGATGGATTTTAGCGCAAAAGAAAAAGAGGTTGAGGGATAGGTTTATAGGGACTCAGGGTCGTGCGAATATAGACTGTATTACAAAATTTAAAGCGGCTGACATTAAAATACCGTTGTTTATCAACAATGTTGATCAGAATGCATCTGCGAACGACATACAGACGTATACGGTAATAATAAAATAATGAATAAAACAAAAACGAAGGTGCAAGTTGAAAAAATTAATATGAAAAAGCAGAGTAACTACGATGCATACAAAATTTTTGTGCCGAGACATAAATTGCATTTATTTTTAGACGACAATTTATGGCCAGAAGGGGTTGCTTTTCGTAGATATATAGATTTTAATAAACGGGTTGATGAATCTCACAAAAATATCAAAAATGGATTACGACAGTAATGATAATACTAATTCAAAAACAAGTACTTTTGTGACATTTAACTGTAAATCTATAACTAGATCAGTAGATTATGTGAGACTATTATGTCGAACTTCTGATATAGTCGCATTGCAAGAGACTTGGTTGCTGCCTCACGACATTCCTTTTCTGGGCAGTATAGATACTCAGTTCGACTTCGTCGGCGGGTCGGCGGTGGACACATTAGCAGGCATCTTACGAGGCCGACCATATGGTGGTGTGGCCATACTGTGGAGAAAGAGCGCCTACGAAAGTGTGACTTCTGTACAGTGCAAAAGTGTGCGTCTAGTTGCTATCAAATTTGCTGTAGGCGGTAAATCCGTTTTAGTGTTTTCTGTCTATATGCCGACGGAGTCGATGGATAATCCGTAAAAACTTACTCGCACCGTGTCCGTTCTATGGGCCCTATGATTAAAAAAGAAGAAATTCAATTATCTCGAAAACGGTGCGTCCTAGGTCAAAAATAACCAAAATTTTAACCCCCCTGTGACACCCCCGTGCAAGTACCAATAGAATACAAAAACGTAAAAAAAAATTTTTTTTTCGTGATCGAATCAGAGCAAGAATTCATTCCAGAAAAAAAAAATATCAGAGCAATTGGTGAATATTTTAATATAAAATAAAACTAAAGGCACATAACTCATAAGGCCATGAAACTTGGAACCTAAATAGTTTCTATGGTTGAGGTTAACCCAAAACTACAAAAAACAAAATGCTGTAGGTATTCTGTACCAATCAACTAAGGGTGGTGAAGAGAAAACATTGAATTAAGAGGAAGGTCAAAAGGAAATATTCAAATATTACAAATACAGATAATTTATTTAAATACAACAGACAGTAGAGATAGTAAAGTATAATTTATTGGAGAAGATAAAGTAATAGATCACAATCTGCTTCTTCAATGATGATAATAATAGACTTTATACGCAGCATTTTGATGTAATCCCACGATGATCTGGAGGGTTAGAACTGTCATCCTTCACCAATGCGTCCGACGTCTAATCACTCGCTTAGTAATTTTAGATCGCCTTCTGATTCTCGTGACCTTGATATTAGACCAAGTCAAAGGCCTTATTGTACCTTTTCTGAAAAATAGATGAAAGATCGGTTACAAATCTTACTCACTACTTCACAATAAGTATATAAATTGTTAAATTGTATTCGGACATATGAGATTTAGTCGTAGGTAGCTGAGGATTTTTTATTCCTTATACGTATCTCTAAAGATGGTTGGAAATGTACGTACTTGTTATGAACAATTACACAGATTATGGAGTAAAAATACTCTATTATACAGCCTAAGTCGTAAAAATACTCAACTATACAGCCTAAGTCGTAAAAATACTCTATTATACAGCCTAGGTCGTAAAAATACTCTATTATGCAAGCTGTCGCCATTTTGCAATGTACATAATGATTTTATAAACATAATAAAAGGCTTATTTGGCAAAAGCCTAAAGTCATATCATGATTATCAGCTTGAATTACGGTTGATTTGCATTTATACCTATTATTTCAACATATTTTTTTAATATAACCTAAAAAAATAATAACATTACTTACCGTATTTACTATTTTCCTTGATGTTAAAATTGATTATTTCGCTGGCGCCTTAATATTTTCACCGAAAATATACACACTTTTACAATGAAATTAAATCGGCACTATAAATTCACCATATTACTAAGGCCAACAAGTCCAATTTAACATATTATATTTAAAATTAAATGTATATGGCGTAGTCGCCATTAGTAAAATATTATAAAAAATAATCTTTAAGTTTGGATTCTTTCGTATTCTTACACCAATTAACAGCTTTTTGCTGTATATGATAGTTATAATTGAATATCTGTAGAGTTAAAGTGTAATTGTACACCGATATACAGCTTAGGGTGTACAAAAACGCCTTTATACAGCCGATATACAGCCAACACGCAGCCAATATACAGCTTTTATTCTCCACTTACACTTAACGCTGTATATAGGCTGTATATGTGGGCTCTTTTTGGAGTTACAAGGGCTGTATATAGGCTTATACAGCCTATATACAGCTTACTATACAGCTTAGAGTGTAAACCTGAACCTATATACAGCCCTTGTACAGCCTTTTGTGCTGCTTGGGCCCGTGAGTGTTGAGGGAGTGAGTGACCCCAAGGAGATTGCTAACTTATTCAGCAGAGCTTTTAAGGTTGAGTCTCCTCTAGGTCCGTCGTCTGATGTGTCGGGAGCTGTGGGGGGGTCCGGGGACATGCCTATTAGGTTTGTTGCCAGGGAGGTGGCTGAGGTGATACGAGGCTTGAAGGGGGGCAAATCGCCAGGTCATGATAGCCTGAGCGTAGAGCATCTTAGATGCGCAGGCAAGCACGTGCCACGGGTGCTAGCAATGTTCTTCAGCTTTTGTGGGAGTCACTCGTATCTGCCAGCCGACTTACTTAAAACTATTGTTGTTCCTATCATCAAGAACAAAATTGGAGATTCGAGTGACAAGAGCAACTACAGGCCTATTTCCTTGGCGACTATTATTGCAAAGGTGCTCGATGGTTAGATTGATCGGCAGTTAGAGAAGCATCTATCACTTCATGACGCCCAATTTGGGTTTAAGCCGCATTTATCCACTGAACCCGCTATCCTCTGTCTCAAGCAAACTGTTCAGTACTATACGAGTAGAAAAACGCCTGTGTATGCGTGTTTTCTGGACCTCTCCAAGGCTTTCGACCTTGTTTCTTACGACTGCCTATGGAAGAAATTATCACATGTCTCCAACCTTTCAAGTGATATAATTGCTATGCTCAAGTATTGGTATAATAACCAATACAATTATGTAAAGTGGGCGGGTGTCCTGTCGGATGCATACGGGTTGGAATGCGGGGTGAGGCAGGGGGGACTCAGCTCGCCCAAGCTTTTCAACCTGTATGTAAACCAGCTGATCTGTGAGCTCAACAATGCCAATGCCGGGTGCTCAATTGATGGGCAATTTATTAATAACATCAGTTATGCGGATGATATGGTTTTGTTGAGCCCATCGATTAGTGCACTTAGGAAGCTTCTCCGCATCTGTGAAGACTATGCGGTGGCCCATGGTCTCAGGTATAATGCTGCCAAAAGCGAACTTTTGGTGTTTAAGGCGGGTAACAAATGTTACAATACAGTCCCACCTGTCACCTTGGGGGGCGCTCCGCTTTCCAGAGTAACGCAGTTTAAGTACCTGGGGCACTGGGTCACCGATTGTCTGTCCGACGATGTGGATATAGAGAGGGAACGCAGGGCATTGGCAGTTCGATGTAACATGCTAGCCCGTAGGTTTGCACGTTGTACAAGGGAGGTGAAAATCACACTCTTCAGGGCGTACTGCTAATCTTTGTACACGTGCGCCCTTATGGGTCGGCTATACAAAAAGCTCGTACAATGCTCTGCGAGTCCAATATAATAACGCTTTTAGGGTAATGTTGGGGCTGCCGCGCTTTTGCAGTGCATCGGGGATGTTCGCAGAAGCGGGCGTGCCTGATTTTCACGCGGTCAAGCGGACACGTATAGCATCTCTGATGCGCCGGGTGCGCGATAGCTCCAACACCCTAATAGCTGTTGTGGCCGACAGGATGGACAGCCCGATGATGTGGCATTGGATGACGACTCATCGTGCGTCATTTAAATATGTAAAATAGTTTTTTTTCATTGAAATGTTGTATGTTGTAATTTGTTTGTGTATGTGTAATATGTTTAAGTATTGTGATTTGTTTTATGTATGTGTATTGTTATCGTTTTGTGTTGGTTTGGTCTATGGACAGTAATGGTCCGAAATAAATGATTATTATTATTATATCTATGAAATGAGTTTGTCAAATTGAATCCAAATAATTTTAAAACTGCTGTTAAAAGCTATTATAGACAATTGCGTGACAAAAATAGACTACAGGTGAAATACCATATGGAAAAACAGCACTTGTCAACAAAAGTATTGATTTACAAAAAATTGCCTGATCATGTTAAACAGTTACCGTTTCCACAATTCAAGTCAAAGCTTCAGAAATTCTTATTAAATAAATATTATTATAATGTCAATAAATAAATAAATAATAAATAAATGAGTATCTGCAAGATAAAAATATTGTTATGTAATAATAGCTCACTCATATCTATATAAATGACAAAAATGATGGTAATAATTTATTATAAAATTATGACAGCAATAATAATGTGACGTCTTAATAATTTAATTGGACCAATGTTTAATATTATTTTTGAATTGATTATTTTTATTTTATTTTGATTATTTTAATTACGACATAGGTATGTACTCGTATATAATCCACTTGACATTTTTCATTTATTTTTTATTACCAATGACATACCTACCTACTACTTTTAATTTGAATTTACATGTTCAATTTTGATACAATAATTGTTGTTTACTTGGTCATAATGAAATTTTAAAACTAATTAAATTTGCGCACCTTATTAGGTTATAGTACAGCGTACATAATATAGCTACACGTAACACCTTTTTAAACTTACCTGTATTATGCAAATAAACGTATTGATTGATTGATTATCTAAAATTGTACTGTTTAATATTTTTACACAATGGTACTAGAGATGTGCATCTAATTATTATTCTTATCATTTTTCAATAAAATAAATAAATAATGTTTATAATGATCCGAGATTACTGCCAGACTACAAACTTGTTTTACTAGATCAGACTTGAACTTAGAGCATTCCATTGGAATATTTATAAACTCAGTAAAAATAACATATTCAGTACCTATAACAATTTCAACATTTTTGTCTATCTTTTTGTTCTGGTTAATCTCAGAAATGCCTGGAGCAATTTAGACGGGACTTTCACAGACAGTTAGGTAATCAATAATGTTACAATGAGTAACTTAGGTTAGTTTTCAATTTTCCTGTGGAAACAGGATTTCAAACTACAAAATAAGTCTTCAAAAAGGTTGAACAGAATTTAATGGGACTTTCACTATGCTACAGCTAAAGTTATAATGTATAACTTAAGCTACTTTTTATTTTACCTAGGAATGGGATTTGATTACCGGGACGGGGTTACCATTTTCGAAATGGATAAGCAGATGTTAACGGGACTTTCACTAACAAATAGGTCAGATGGTTGTTTTAATAACTAATTATTTTACACAAAAAAGGAGAAAGTTCTTAGGGCCAACGCTGCGTTTGCGCATACGAAAGTGCTCCGTCCGGGCTCGCCGTCGATTGCACCCGCGCCCCGCGCCCCTTTTGCTACGTAATAATACATCAAAGTTGTCGATATCTAATCGATACGACTACATGCATACTGTTAAAGTTAAACTAGAGTAGGTAATAATAGGGTTTCCGATACGGGGACCACCCGCACACGTGAACGAAGTCGCGGCAATGGTTAGTAGGTAATAGTCGGTCAATTATAAATAAAACATAAAATACAAACCTGAAATAATTTATCTAAAATTGTCCTATTTAATATTTTTACACAATGGTACTAGAGATGTGCATCTATGTACCCTTCTAGGGTGTCCCTGAAGATAGCTTTCAGTGTGTAAAGGTAAAGTTGAGGAAATATTGATGACTATAGTGTTTAGTTTCATTGGCTTCGGCCGTTTGACCGTTTTTATCGCAACAGGAATGTGTGTGGGTACCTACTGCATTCTGGCGATACTTAACTAAAGCCCGGTCGCGGAGCAGAAAGAATTTCGTACAATGACCTTTGGGCCTACTGACAGTGGTCACAAACATTTTTATATTAAGTGCGTTTTACATTAAACATTTGAAGGAGAAAAAAATAACCAATTTATTAAATAAATTATTGTTATTAAATATATAAATTATTTATTTCCATTTTATATCATAATAATTTAAAAATCGAGTTAAAATTACGAATTCGGTACAAATATGATAATAAAATAAAAATTATCATTGTCATTCATTATTTAAATTTATGAATTTTGTCAAGGATTTTTTGTAGTGACTAAATGCTAACCAAAAAAAAACAAATTCAAAAAAGAACAAAACTTAAAATAACAGTAAAAAGTTTACAGTAAAGGTTTACAATCCCTGACGACGGAGGCCATTGCATCTGTGCGAGCGAGACGCATTATATTTACGCGGGAGTGACAGAGACAGGTAATATTAGGTCAACGTACGAAATTCTTCCTGCTCCGCGTCCGGGCTTTAGAGATTGCAAAAATTCGATAGTTTTGATATTCGAATATTTTTTCTGTGCTATTCGAATATTATTCAAATCATCATCATCTTCCTGCCCTTTTTCCCATGTTATTTGGGGTCGGCGCAACACGTTTTCTTCTTCCATTCTGCCCTGTCACCCGTCATGCTATCACTAACTTCCTTCTCTTTCATATCACTATTCACACAATCCACCCATCTTTTCTTGGCTCCCTCTCCCGAAATATCCGAACATTATTCGAATATCTTCAAAAAATAAAAAGCTTAAAATACAGCTTTTATTGCTTTAGGGACTGTTTTTATGCAGATAAGTAAAACTAGAACCATAATTATTCACTTATTCAACAAAATTTAAAACAATTATAAAAAAAGCTAATATTAAAAATAAAAAATTGACAATGAAAACCTTAAAAGTGTGTTAGATAGCCCATTTATCGACAAAGGCTATATGCTACATAACATAACGCAACAACACACAGGAGTAGAGCAGTAACTAAAGCTGCGGTTGAAACCGCGGGGAACTAATACTGAATACTTACATAAGAACACTACTTCTTCCGCAAAATTATTAGTATTACTTTACATTTATTTTATTCATATCTTAGGTTCACAGCCGGCATAGGCGTAACGAGTTGAATCGGCGTGGCGGTTCGAGTTGACAGAGTTGAATCGGCGGACCGAATTGAGTCGACAGACCGAGTTGACTCAGCGGAACGAGTTGAGTCGGCTAACCTTTGATTCGAATTGCAATTCAAATCAGCCACCATTCCAATTCGATTAACTCGAGTAGTTAAAAATGCGAGTTGGACCGTCGCTTCTTTGCAAATAAATAACAACGCGTTTTGTAAGTGTTAAAATAGCGTCAAGGCTAGACTTTACGACTAGTAACTTTTTTGGTAATATTCGAATATTTTGTTTATAACTATTCGAATATAAATTTGGAAAGAGTATTCGAATAATTCGAATATTCGGTTGCAACCCCTATACCTAACCCCGATCACCAGAATGTAGTTTGTTACACATTTCTTTGTAACTTTATAGATTTTTGCATCAAGTACCTACACCGCGTCTAATGTGCTTTGATCCTAAATCCCTTCAGTGTTGTTTTAGGTAATGAGTAATAAATACAAAATTCAATAAACATTTTTTATTCATCAAATATGTACATATAAAGAGGCAACAATTCATAATATCACAATGATAAGAATGATTACATCAAGCAGAGTAGAGGGTTCACAGCAATGACGAAAGGAAGAAAGAATGTCAGACATAGGTAGTTGTTATTCACTAGGTAGGTTCCTTTTTTTTTTCAATTAAAAACAAGACTATTATAAGCGCCAGATAAAGTACCTAGTAATAATATTCCACAATTACCAGACAACGCCGTCTAGTTACAAGCAGTGCTTGTGTTATAAGTACTAGACAACTGATCATCATCATCATTACAGCCAAAAAAAGTCCACAGTCGGACATAGGCATCCCCCAAGTGTCGCCACAATGAACGGTCCTGTGTATCTCCATCGGATTCCCGCAACCCTTGCCAGGTCATCGGAACACCTTGTAGGCGACCTTGTGAGAATGTATACAACTGACAAACATACTTATATATTTTTAATACATAGGAATATATCACTTCATAATATAAACAAAGTCGCTTCCTGCTGTCTGTCCCTATGTATGCTTAGATCTTTAAAACTACGCAACGGATTTTGATGCGGTTTTTTTTAATAGAGTGATTTAATAGGAAGGTTTATACACCGCTAAATTTTGGTCGTTTTAATCCCGTGGAGGGTCGATTCGATACATGAAACACTATAGATTTGTAAAGATAAAATTAAAAAATAAAGTACTTTTTCTTTAAACTCAAATTAATTTACGCATATACGAAATTAATTTCTTTAAGTAAACGTCAGCTGGACGAGTTTAATGACCTGTAGGTAGTTGGTACGCAATGACCGATAACTACCTACAAGGTCATTGACTCGTTTACTTAAGGAAACCAATTTCGTACATGCGTATATTAATTCGAGTTTTAGAAAAAAAACACTTTATTTTTTTATTTTATCTTTACAAATCGATAGTATTTCATGTACCGAATAGTCCCTCCACGGGATTAAAACGATAAAAATTTAACAGTGTATGTATAATACATGCATAATATATTTAATATCACCACTGCACCCGTGCGAAGCTAGGGCGGGTCGCTAGTTAAAGATAAATTACACCCAGACATAGGACAAATGATTGTGCTCATCACACAAACATTTGTCCTGGGTGAAAATCGAACCACCATTAGACCAACAGGCCAGTCAATTAGTAATAAAGTAGGTACCCTTGTGAATTGACCCTTTGTCTAAATATTCTACATAGGTACCCGAAAAACAAATTAACTCTTTCTCATTACTAGAAAATGTAAACCATCGCAATAGATGACGAGTCAACACAGCTTTGTCTCCATTTAAATTTTTTTTAGTTAACAATATCAATAAATATAGGGGTCAGTAACCGCTATTGTCAGATATATGCAGAAATATGCACACAAAATTTTGATCGCGAGTTCGCCATTGTTCTTTATCTAGCGCCTACCATAATAACAACTTTAATGTTTTCTTGAATCGTAATGGTGTTTATATTATCATGCGGATTTCATCACGCATGCGGATTTACTCCGCATGCGTATGCCCTTTTCATTACAAGTATTTATTGTAATGCCTGGTTTACACGTAGGCCCAGCGTCGGCCAATCGCTATTGTGTAATCGGGGAAACCCCGTTTATACAATGGCGATTGGCCGAGACTGGGCCCACGTGTAAATGGGGCATAATGCGGGGAATACGAACACGGAACACCGCATGATACGAGTAATAAAAACACCATAAGGCCGCGTTCCCACTGTCGGTCGTGACAACAGATAATCGTTTAGTTTTAAGTGTCGTGGCCTACATATTTATTTGGATGTGTACACATATTGGACGATACGATAACTTTCGTATAAGACTTTTTGCGGTGACAACAGATCGAGTGGGAACTGCAAGCACGACAGTCGCAAAAACTATAATTCGTCACAGTCACAAGCACAGGGAACAAACAGCTAGAAACGATAGTCGTCCGTTACGACATAGTGGGAACGCGGCTCAAGTGTATGGCATAGTTCATAACATTTCTGTGAGAATATTTAGCCTTCCTTAACTGAACTCTGGAACACATGAAATTCAGTAATTTGTTTATTTAAGAAATTATCTGGCTTTCTTCCTTATCTTCAAACAATAAAATCAACTATAGATAAATATTAACAGCAAATGAAGAACTAACTAAAGAGCACATTACATGTACAATATACCTATGTAAGTGTTTTATAGATGGTGATTTATTTTTTGCGGTATTACCTATGCTCCATTTGTTTAGGTACTTAACTAAATGTAAACAGTCTTGACGTCTTTTATCTAAAATCTAGCTGACCCGACAAACTTCGTACCGCCTAGTGTCGATTTCTTTTTTCGTGAATTTTTCCATATTTTCTCACTATTTAAACCTTTCCTGGACTAATCATAAATATTTCAAGACCAAAATTGCCCAAATCCGTTCAGCCGTTTTCGAGTTTTAACGAGACCACAGAAATAAGTAATAGTACAAGGCGAGACTAACGAACAGCTAATCATTTTTATAAAGAAGATGTTTATAATTAGTCACTTACCTAAACCGATGTTAGATAATATAATTAGCCTTCCTATACTCGCGCGTTGGTCTGTGAGACCGACGAAACACATTTTCATAATTATTTTTATGTACGAAAATCCTGGAAGTTGAGTTCTTTGCTAGCTTCCGGATTTGTTGCACTTTGAATACTTTATGGCGTATGTATAGTAAAATGTACGTATATTTGTTGGTTTATGTTATGTTTTGACCAATTTTGTTATTCTTTTTTTATTTTAATTAAAACTAAACTAAACAGATAAATATATCCTTTGATATATTTACTACTTAGAAGTTTAATTTGTTTAATTTTGATAGACTGAAAGTCAGTAAAATAATTAATAAATTAAGTATTATTCATACTATTTCGCTTTACTACATCCTAGACTTTGAAATATCAATATTTTTGGGCTTTATAGAAAAAACCATTTTAAAAGGGAACTCTCGGTCTGTGCGGGAGTGTAGGTGTCAAAAAAATTGGCGCGAGTAGGTATAGGAAGGTTAACTAAATTAAATAATCTTTGTGTCTTTTATACGATTTTTTTTAAACAAAAATACTATCAAGATTGTTTACGTTTATTTAAGTACCTAAACAGATGGATTATAGTACTTTACTATTCGTGCTTTGCACGTTAGTGGGGTGATACTAGAGTGTAGGTATGTACTTAATTTAAAAATATCGAGCATTTATTGTAAACGACATCTTTTAGAAAGTGAATTTTAAATCCTTATGGAATTAAATTTAAAAAAAAGCGGTTTTTCACAAAAATTTCGTTTACGATAGCATAACATAAATATTACATGACTATGTCGAGCCAAAATGTCGAATGAATGAGTTTTTAAAAGCCCAGTCGACAGAAGCGGCAAGAAAAAAAAGTATAGACTTTTATACAATTGAGATTGAACATGAGTGTTTTATTAATTGCCACTTTGATCCCGATATAAGTCGATTTTTTCAAGGGACTGGATCCTTATACAAAGTTGTCATACAAAATTGTTTCACTAGGATGGGCGATTACAGGGCAACCGCTTATGATATTATATACATATATCGCCTCTTTGCTTCGTCGTGATTAGGTCCCACAATAATATTATTAAACTTATCACATTGTCGAAGCAAAAAGGCGATAAACATAAAATTAAAAAAGTCAATTTCAAAGTTCGAGCATTCTTAATAAAAAAAAACCCTATTGTTCAAAGCACATAAAAATCTGCTCGAAAAAATATAAATAACATAACATTACGATGTAATACTTCAGTTGGCAATAAATCTACGAAATTATAAGTATGTAGGATAACTGTGAAGTTTCGTTTAACAATTGAAAATATCGTATGAGTCATGATAAGTAAGGCTATCTTAGTAAATTCCATTGTAAATTCTTCAATATTGTAAACTAACACAATAGTGTATGTACCATACTTAAACATTTAAAACTCTTCATATTTATTGTGACTGAATGTTATGATGACATTTATTTTTTACATTTTGTACTTTTTTTATTGTAATACAGTTAAAAATATTCCAAATATATTTATACTTGAAACGTTAAGCTTACAAAAATATTTGTAACTTATTAAACATAAATAATAAAATTAACTTGAATGAAATGCTAACACACACAAGTTTATTCGATATTAATATTTACCATGTATTATGCACGTAAATAAATTCCCTAAATGCGTATAAATACATTTGAAACAACACACACTGGACGAAAAAATCTACAAATAAACACAATTGCAGTATTTGTATTAAGGCCACGATTCATTTCGGCATTATAGAAATAATATCACACAAGAATACCTAAATAAGAAATTTAACAAGTAGATATGTTTACTGGAAAAATTAATAAATTGTAGAGCTTTATCGTATTCAAAATAATACTGTAGTGTGTTCCTTATTTTCTGATGTATTTATAAAAAATATTGTTGGCAAAGAATCTTGAATAACAGTTGAAAGCGTATAGTTGAAACCCTACAGACGCACAATTATATAAATTTAAAATCTCCATGTAGAATTCTTCTTATGATAAAGTTTCGGGCTTTAAAAATATAGTGCGATAAGTATACACAATATCCATCGAAAATCAGAAGCTGAATATACAGCGTTAAATTTTAGTCGCTTTAATCCCGCGGAGGGTCGATTCGGTACATGAAATACTATCAATTTGTAAAGAAAACATTAAAAAATAAAGTACTTTTTTTTCAAAAACTCGAATTAATATACGCGTATACGAAATTAATTTCTTTAAGTAAACGAGTCAATGACCTTGCAGGGAGTTGTCGTACGTTGCGTACTTACTACCTTCATTGGCCTCGATCAGCTGACGTTTACTTAATCAATTTTGTACATGCGTAAATTAATTCGAGTTTAAAAAAAAAGTACTTTATTTTTCATTTTTATCTTTACAAATCCATAGGGTTTCGTGTACCGGATCGATCCTCCATGGGATTAAAACGACCAAAATTTAATGGTGTATAATAGACAACATAAATATAATTTAGTTTATAGTTATCTTCGTCCACGCAAAAGGATCATCTTTGAGGTCCTTCTTGTATAAAGTTTTGCCTTGCTGCATAAACTCCGCGAATTGAGCAACAACTGGATCTCTCATACAAGAAGCTACTGCGATTACTTTCTCAGATTCATCGAAGAAGAAAATGACAAACTTCAATTCGTCTACATCGCCTTCTACTTGAGTACTGGTAGATTTGCCGCAACCAGCGTAGCGGATCGACTTGCCAAACAGCATGGTCCAGAAGAAGGGAACTGTCTTCAAGGGAGTTTCTTTCTTTAGTATATTTAAAGCAGCAACTCTGCCATGGTATTGAGCTAGTCCAATGTGTCCAATGCTCATATGTTTGTTACCATGGGCGAACACCGGTGCGAGGGCGATATCGCCGCCTGCGAACACGTTTTTAATGTTGGTTTCGAGCTTATCGTCCACATTGACCGCACCATTTCCTTCCATTGATATCCCACTGTCCCTTAAGAAACCAGTGTTGAATGTTGTTCCCACGCCTAGTATCAGTATGTCGGCCGGAAGTGTGGTCCCATTGGCCAACTCTACCGATTTCAGGACACCATTCTCGCCATTACATTTGACTATTGTAGTTTCAAATTGGAACTTGACGCCCTTTTCTTCGAATAACTTTTGTAGGCTACGGCCGATTTCATTGCCGAATATTTGTCCAAGAGGTGAAGTGTCCTTGCCGACAACAGTCATTGACTTGGCCTTGTCATTACAGGATGATGCGCTTTCTAAGCCGATAAAACTCAGACCTAATACTACAACATCCTTGTCTTTATTAGTTCCTAATGTATTCAGGATGTTAACAGAATCATCAAAGTTTCTGACAGTGAAGATGTTTTGTAGATCGATGCCGGGAACATCTGGCACTCTCGGGGCGGAGCCTGTGGCGAGGTATAGTGCGTTGAAACGTAGTTTGTTCCCGTTGCTTAGGTGTACAATCTTCTCCTCGGTATCTATCTTAGTGGCATCGACGCCTTTTAGAATTTCGATGTTAGCGTCGTCGTAGTACTGTTGAGACCTTGCTTGTAGTTTCTCGATGTCGGTGACGGTTCCTATCTTGGAAACTTTGATTCTGTCGTAGGGTAGGTAGTTTTCTCTGGCGACCATGGTGATGCGTCCCTTGAAGCCCTCGCTGCGCAAGGTCTCGGCACAGGTGGCGCCAGAGGGTCCGCCGCCCACGATGACGGCCACTGTGCCGTCGCACTGTGCCGCCATACCCATCTCCTTTATGCGTTTCTTCGATTTCAAGTCGCTGCGTTTAGCTCTTACCTAGAATTTGAAAAGGTATATAATGAGTCGATGTTTTTTTCTATTTTAGGTTGCCTAATCCAGTAGTGGTAGGCGGCAATTTATTATGATACCAATTTAAAAATGAAGTTTAGGCTATTCTTTGAAGAAACCATGAGTAAGTGCACACTTGTGTACGTTGTCGATTTGGTTGCTCACGAATGTATATGAATAAAGATTGCCTAGAACAATCCGAATTTCTCACGGCTAAACCTGGCGTGCCTCAAAACACTGGCGTGCATCAAAAATTCAAATTAATGTTTTTTTTCATAATGCAAAAATAGACTCTAAGTAAGTCTAAAGTATGTAATAATTCACTGAAATATATGACCTTACCTACCTATTAAATTATACAAGACATGTTAAATCAACCGTTACCAATTTTATTACATTATAGTGTCTATAATTATAAAGAAATAAATTAATAGCAGTTTTTCAAATTAAACTATTTTGTTTTATTACTAAGTCCCTGTCCCTAAAATGTTATAAAAGTCCATCAAAACAATGTAATGTACGGCTTACTTTAATTAATTAGTGACGAGTTGTACCAAAAAAGTTGAGTAAACTATTGTAATGTATGCATGTAGCTGTCTGGTGCTAAGTGATTGCTCAGGGAGCGACATTGAGTCACCATCCGGTAAGCCATAACATAAGTTCGCAATAATAAGCATAACGTAGTGAAAAGAGCCGGAGACTACGACGACTGTAAACCAATTGTATCAGTTGGTCAAGGTGAGCCAAGGTCAGCCACTTCTTAGATCACGATTTTATTGCATACCTTGCGATTGGTTCGTTTACGTAAGAGCATTAAGAGTTAAGGCATGGGTGTTTCTATTCCAAACAACTCGCACTTGCCCTTGCCCAGTATCGCACCGTCGCACATCGGTGTTAGACATCTTTGAAATTATTGGCTTTTCCCTACTATAACATGCATGTATTATCACTTAAACCTTCCTCATGAATCACTTTGTCTATTGGTGAAAACCGCATACGTAAATCTAGCGTTATTGGGACCCACTTGGTTAATTATCATCTGCTGCATGAAGTAGGACGAGACACTCATCTGCTCATAAGCTGCCTAATGGTCGCTGGATACAGGGTACTTCGTAAAATGCTCATTAACACTAAGACGAGCCTTCCCTGCGGAGCTGTGCTGGATCGAATGACATATTTGTCCCACCCGTACGCAAAACACGTGCTTTAGACGTGGAGTTGCGGACACGCATATCGGTAACAGTTGTGTTTGCCCAGAATTTTTACAATGGTCCCCAAATTAGGCGGTGCCTGTATCATGGAGGCCAGAATTGAGTAAAATACGAGTTTGCTATCGCGGTCTACCTTAAACTACTATCAGTGGCGTAACTATAGGGTGGCAAGGCTGGCAAAATACCACGGGCCCCTGGCTTGATGGGGCCCCCGGTCCAGGAGGCCTTGAGCTCAGAAGTAAATATATAAATTCAAGAAAAATATTCAAATTTATTAAACGCATTCACAAGAAAAGGATCAATTTTCCGTATGTTTTGTCAACCTTACCACGTTATAGATAAGCTTTATTAAAATACCTACCAATTTATTAATAATTACTAATACTTTAGATACTACTTCAGTGATCATTCTAAATTAAATTACAAAACTAACGATTTAGCTTCACTTTCTTTTTTTGACTGACCGACATTTCGCCAATTCAAAAGTACCTGTAATTGAACTATTTGAAATAAACAATTTTTATTTTTTCCCTGGGGCCTCAACCAATGATTTTGCCACAGGCCTCAGATGGTATAGTTACGCTACTGACTACTATAAAAAAAAAAGACAAATTAATCTATGTAATGGGGTCTCGTTACGCGTGTTGATAACTTTGTGGAGGTTTATTACAAACAGTTCAATATTACTTAGTTAATAATTTCCTGAACTTCAACGTATCCCTTCTCATAAGATGAGACTCGACGAGTATTTTTTTAAACATTTTCATCTTTAATGTCACAGGATTTGTTGATTTGGTTATACACATGTGCATGAGAGTAGGAAGGATAAGCACCAAGCCAGAAAACTTAGCATTAGGAATTGAAACGTGTAAAACGTGATTTGAAGGGAAGTTTTGTAAATTAGGACAATTTTTTAAAGCTCTCTAAACACGTAGTCACTCTGTGAACGGTGCGCAGGCAATTAGGATAAATTATTATTGTCGCACTCGTAGAACAGGGAATTCATTATAAAGCAGGTCTGTTGGGAACCTGATATAGGCTATTAGTATTAGTTTAATAACACCTTTTTGAGCCCTTTTTTATATGGTTTTACCGGGAACCTACCACTTTTCCGATTTTTTTTTTGTTCGAATTTCATTTGACCGAAAACTATTGATCTTTTTTGCTATATGCATTATTTGACATATTTTTATATCATTGAAGTATGTCATAGGTATTATTTTACCGAATTGCTATTGGCTGAAACCTCTGTGTGACGAGGATTATAACCGATTTCGGGTCTCAGTCGAGGAGGGGAAATGCGCGTAGCCGTGGCGGATGGTTCAACTTATTTGCCGCGTACTTTACTTGGTAGCATTTTCAATATTAAATTAAAATTGTCATAAAAGTCAATATGTTTTGCTACAAGATTTAGTGACAGAAACGAATCGCTGCAAATCCGACTTCACACAGTCTTGTCTGCCCTACCCACCCCTTGAGTGTAATGCAAACCCGCTTAGGCGCGGAGGGGTAGGGCAGCCAAAAACCATCTGCGACGATATGCTCGCATGGGACCACCCAAACCCCGCAGCGTCGGAGCCGTAACAGAAGACCTTCCATGATGGTATTATGAAGTTTCAGAAACGTAATACTTCGAACAAATGTTATTTCGGCTGAGTGTAACATCGGTGAAAAGTTTTTCGATCAAATGAAACGTTGTAGTAAAAAAAAAACGAATTGAGAATCATTGATAAGTTTTAAGTGAAATGAAATTCGGTCAAACGTTTTTCGAACTTATGATAGGTAACCGGTTTTACCAGTACTACCCCAGACGGAAGGTAGGTATATGAATTTTAAAAAGAAACATTTTCATCTAATATAATAAAATCGAGGTATCTAGGCCGCGTTTGCACCTGCAAGCAAATTGCATGCATGTCGAATCACATTGCATGGTACGAACGACCGCTTGATTACATCATACCTCGATAGTCCGCAATGTAATGTAACTAGCATGCAATTTACTTGCAAGTGGGAACGCGGCTTTAAAAACAGGCTGCGATTTATACAGGTGCAGGAACAGTCTGTTTTTGATCTGTACAGGTGCAGGAACAGGATTATGATTACTGCAGCATGTGTGAAACTTAAGTGGCAAATGTTGTGGAGGACTGGGAGCAGTTGAGGGTTCACTTACAACCCGCGGAAGACCGGGAGCAGTAGTTTTGTAAAAGGTTTTTGCTTAGATTTTTCATGTTGAGTAATAAAATTTTTGTTAGCCCTTTAGCTATTATCGTAAGCAAACCGTTTTAAGATGGTACACTTGGTCCTAGGTTGTAGCGTGATATACAACTGTCGTGTCATCTGTGTAAGACATAAGTTTTAGCGTTACTTATAAAGCAAAGAGAGTTGGGACAAGACTGCAACCTTGATGGATTCCGACACTTATTGGCCCTAAGCAACTTGAAGAGTTACTTTTACTAATTTTATTTATAATGAGTTCTTATTTTTTATTTTTTTCGAAAATTAAAAATAGTTAATACGACGTTTGCCTCTCATAGAAAAGAAGTTAATTTTCTTAGCAATAGCATTAGTTCTTTATCTTGAACTAAACAGACGGAAAATATCTGGCTTACGTTGGCCATAACAAAATAAATGAGGTAAGCGCATTACTCACTGTACTTATTAGTCACAAAGACGCTATATCTAAGTTTCCTATGTATTTGCTGGTTCTCAGTCTAACGCATTTTTTGGATAAAGAAGCCTTGCCAACTAACATAATAATTATAAATACAAATACATATCATGCAATGCTTCAAGGTAACTCAACTTCCTAATTTTTCATGGTTGAAATAGTTTTATGTTTAAAAACGAAATCATGGCTTAACGTGTAATAAAATCATTAAATGATGCTGATACACACTAACTAGCCTGATTAGTTACGTAAAATCCTGTCACGAATGAGCATATGGCTTGTGTGCTTATGGTTCCTTAATACCCAATACTGTTACAACTCTCCTAAGGCCAGAAATTACAAATGAAGTAACAATGTCAATGACGTGAGTACCAGTTACAAGATTGAACGGACAAATTATTAATAATTGGGATATATCTCAATGATAACAGTATTTTCCTTGAATACATTTTCCTTGTTGGAGTGGAATCAACTCGGTTTCCTTTCATGTTTTTTTTTTGCAGTAGGTGAGTTCATCCATTTTATATTACAGAAGTGCGGTATTCACTATTTTGTTTATGGTATTGTCGTAATTGTTTCAAATGTAATTAAACAATACCTTTCTAAAGTTCTGTGTCTGTTTCTCAGTCATTGTTCATTGTTAAATATTTTCCGCGAAAATCGACTGACAAAAATTTCAAAAGCAATTTTAAACACGGACCACTAAAATGCAGTAGAGAAAATTAAAACTTAATAAACACACAGAAAGACCACCACAGCTGTCCACGGAAATGCCGCAGCCAGTGTTTTTAACTAAATGCTGGTGGTTCCAGCAGCCAAGCTCAAAAATTGGTCGTTTTAATCCCGTGGAGGGTCGATCCGGTACATGAAACAATATCGATTTATAAAGATAAAATTAATAAATAAAGTCCTTTTTTTCTAAAACTCGAATTAATATACGTATGTACGAAATTAATTTCTTTAAGTAAACGAGTCAATAACCTTGTAGGGAGTTGTCGGTCGTTGCGTACTAATTGCCTACAGTTCAGTAGAAATTAATTTCTTACATGCGTAAATTAATTCGACTTAAAAAAACTACTTTATTTTTCATTTTTATCTCTACAAATCAATAGGGTTTCATGTACCAAATCGAACTTCCGCGGGATTAAAACGACCAAAATTTTACGATGTATACACTTTAATAATAAGCTTCCCAGTCCTATTCAGGAACTTAGCCTTAATAAATTCAAATATTTTATATTTAAATTGTTGGCAAACCAATAAATAAATAAATCATTTTTAAAGCGAAAACTTTGGCAGAAGGCTTTACAAACTGTAAAAGAGTATATGGAGGACCAAACTGCTTGGGATTGACCTGCTAGAACTTAGTTGTTCTTCCTGAAGACCATCTCAGACTCGAGTCTGCATGGCTCTCATATGATTGGAACATTTTATACACGTTGGCTATACCGACTTTAAAAGAGATTTTGACCCCTGAGTTTGTTTCGGTGTTTGTTCTCAGAGCAGTCAGCTAGGAAACACCGGCCTCATCTAGAAAAAATGTTTTTAAAAACCTATGTTCAAAGTAAATATCATTTATGAAATCGTCTTGGTGATTCTCTTTCATAGTGATTTGACAACGACTTGCAGGAGGTGTCTATTACTGGAAATAATAGTTTATTAATAATGTACATCGTTAGTTGTATGTGACGACGCTTGGGAGAGGTCTGATTCAAGCAATTGACGTCTTTTGACGGAAATAGAGGATGATATATTTATGTACGTTGATACGTATATCTAATTCTTTTTCTTTCTTATTTTTTTTCTTTCATATCGACTGAAAAGATGCAACATCAAGTCAGTGATTGTGAAAATCAGAGTCAGATTCACCTATCATCATAAAAAAAACTTTTTAGATGAGGTAGGTACATAATCTACGTATACATATTATTGAAGTATCTGTTCATGACATATAAATAACGTTCTAAAAAAAAATACAGCAAGAATGCATTGTTATTTAATTATCTTGTGGCTATCTGTTTGTTTTTGCTAATCTCGGAAAAGGCTGAGTGGCTGACCCAATTTTGACGGAACTTAGGCTATTATTAAAAAAAAGACAGTTACTGCGCAACAAAATAACTTAAAATTGATGAGACCAAATGGCATTTGCTGTTTAACGATTCTGACGAGGACGAAGTCGCGGTCACCAGTTAGTCTATACCTACTAAAACTAAATTATTATGTATATGGATAGCCCATTTAACAAGGAAGGCTACATAATATCACGCTACAAGCTACAACCAATAGGAGCGAAGCAGTACCCAGCTAAAGACGCGGGTGAAACCGCATCGGACAACTAGTAAGTAGGTAATAAATAAAATTATCGAATCTTCCCGCAATTATTAGTAACTATTAGTTTTATTTCAGTAGCAGTACTTATCCCCGTAAAGTAGAATAATTCCACTTTAAACGCTCTGTTTCTCAGAAAATGAAAAGAATTTTTTATCAAAGTCCTTGACCGATCGATATTGCAATTATGGGCTAGCAGATGATAGCCATCATACATAATACGTATAATATTAAATTATAATTATCTGCTATTAGTCTCAGGTGATAAAGACAATCAATAAGTTAAATTAAGATAACACGTGCTGCTCTTTTACTGTTCGGGATATTTTCCGGGTACTCCGATGTCCGAGGCACCCGACTCGTCCCGGAATACCCCGAATACGATAATTACACTACATTACGATGATTACATTTCTTATTTTTATCGTTTTTTTACTTGTACGGTCGACATAGTGAGTACATTATAATTACATAGCAAATTCATTTTATTAGATAGGTAACATAATAATCAGATAATTCCGGGAACATCCAAATACTCCGAAATATTTTATTCCGAATTTCGATGTTCCGATTTTCAAAAGTCCGAATTTCATAATACCTAAGAATTTTAATGTCATAGAATGAATAGAATTTTGAATAGCAATTATAAACGTTAGGAATATTATAGGAGTAATGATAAGTCGGAGTTGTTATAATCGGTATTTAATTCGTATTTGTGACTGACTGAATAAAGTTTTTCGTATTTATGTAGTGTACGATAATTCCTATACTTACTCGAATAGCATTTCATGCACCAATTAATCATCGAAGCAGACTTCCAATAAAGATAAGACTCTTCAGCCTAGTAATCAAGCAAAATCGGAATAGGTGCTACCGTCAACAGAAAGCGTTTTCGTGTGTCGGAAAAGACAGCTGATATCCCCTTGATGATGCATCCATATATGATGATTGACTATTTAACCAATTTTTAGGTGATACTAATAGGATGCGTTTCAAATAAGAAAAGAGTTCATTGACTTCAATGAACTCGATCTGTCAAATGTTGATTGAAAAGTACGGTCTGCAAAGAAAACGGATTTGTTTATCAATAACGGAATCTAGGTGAAGTAAAAACGTTATTGTTTAATCTAAATTAGCTAAATATATTGTTTAAGTCATAATTAGTTTAAAAAATATATATTTTCGTTCTTATTGTCATTGTTAGCAACGATTCGTCTTCTACTTCCACTTGCCACTACTCATTTCACACAGTGCTGCAGACATGAGCTGAATAAAATTAAAGAATTTGATTCTGATTCAACTTTGTTTTTATTATTCATAAATAAATTTAATTTTAATAATTTTGGTCACCCTACCCAATTTCTTCGATTTGACGTCACAAAATGAAACGAAACGCATTGTACTAGTTCTGGCCAAAGATGTAAACTGTTTGTGCACTAAATTTTATATGAATCCGTTATTAGAGAGTCTACTTTGTCGGATCGAATAATAATACAATTAAACCGTTGTTAGTTAGCACTTCCATTACCTATATTATGACTCTTTATTTATTAAGCATTCGGTCATCATACTATTATTATATTTCAGGATTGCAAAAGATATTGAATACCACCACTTCTTGTATGTCAACAGAAAACGGAATACAAACAGTCTCTGAATCTAAAACTATCACATGGCCAAAATAATAAAGTTGAACTTAGAATTTGGTATTCAGAAAGAAAGAACACCAGAAGACAAAAGAAAGATAATTGAAGAGAAAGTCTAATAAAAATTATTTCCAAATGGGCGGTGGGTCTGGCACACATTAGACCTTTCCAAACCTTGGGCACACAAATTGTAAAGGTTACATATCAGTCAAAACGGGTCAGGTTCTGAATAGTTTACAGCAGGGACCGTTTTCGGTTAAGGTATACGGTTACGCTACCGGTATTAAAATACGGTAAAGCTTTATTTTAAAGATAGACCGAAACCGGTTAAGATTTGCAGTTACGCTACCAGTATAAAATAACGATAGCGCTATTTTTTTAGGTACCGCTATAACTTTATTTAACCTTTACTCAACCGAAATAATTCCGGTACCGAAATTATTTCTCGTGCGTGTACCTACGATAAATGCGAAGTTGCCAGCTATCGCGACAAATGTACTGCGATTGGCATGATGAAAAAGCGCGGGAGTAGGGGTTTCAAAGGAAGGTAGTGAAAAATTTAGGTACCGTAATTTTTCGGTAATGAAAAATAACGGTACCGTTATTTTGAGGTATTGAAATAAAAAGGTATGACGTCATACCGTTAACCCTTATAACCGATATTTTCTCGGTATGCAGTCCCTGGTTTACGGGTTCGACGCAGATCAGAATTATGGCGATTAAAGGAACAGAAAAGCTTAAGTCAGTTTTGGAAAGTAAATAAGACGTCTTCTTGCTCTCTAACCAAGTTAATATCAGCATTCAGTGAACATAAAATTTCTAACCCGAAGAGACATTAATGACATCATCTCTATTCTTATTGCATATTATTTTAATATATTCCAGCTTCGATCTCAGCAAAAACTGGGACATTCACATAGCAATGCCAGGCTGGAAAATTAAGATTCTGAGATCATTACGAACCTTCTATTTACAGTAATATTTTTATTGAGTTAAGTAAGTCAGCTTACCTGCACCGGCAGATAAGATCAGTCATGGACGATAAAATCAAGGCAGATAACAAACTTGTTAGTTATGAACATAAAGTCATTTTCGATGTCGTTAACTTGGCGCAGGTAAGTATATGACCTTATTTTTTGAGGTTGTGAAATCGTAAAATAGCTTGACCCACAGTGGGTGAAGCAATATGGCGTGTCAGACTTTTACTAACTAAAACCCACTCGTGTTCTCTCAGTTGCCCTTTGCATTCCAGGGTCATGCTTTGAAAAAGTGGGCGTGGCTTCATTTGTGGACCGTATCGCCACCACAATCTGGCTGTACGTGAGTTACCCGTATTATTTACGGCGATTTTTTTTTAATACGGCGCGCCAATATTTAATACGGCGTGACATACGAAACGGCTGCGATATGACCATTACAGGATGATCCAAAACAAACCCCAATACAGTATAGGGAGTAGGGACCTGTCAAGTTCTACGTAGATTTATTGTTTGGAGATTGCTACATATTTCGTAGAGTCAACGCACACATGATAAGAATAACAAGTTTATATGAAGTGAAGCTCTCAACGATCTACATATTTCTATAGCCTAGTCAATCTAGATTTAGCCGATAACAGAAGATATACAAGGTATGAGAACATAAGAGTGACCACGATCGAGTATCTAACGCGAAACATCCAACGACTGTTCTGATTTACATTTGTTAATCTTTTGCCAATGGCGACAATCTTTGTTTCCGTGGTTTACTGTAGATCGGAACGTCTGTGACAAGCAGAGAAGCAACAGCGCTTGATTACTTTTATTTTTATCATAATAGTATCTCAAAAATAGAACTGACTGCCATAAAAGAAAAAAAAAATGCGAAATAAATCTCATTTTTTTTGGTGGTGGGTAAAATCAACCAATGACATCTCCCTCCCTTGGGTGGAGCGGGAGATAATGTCAGACTTTTACTAACTATCCATCAACAAATCCACCCCATTCCTTCGTTGCCTTTCATACCAGGGCCGAGCCTTCCTTAGGCTTCGACCCTGCCTGCCTGATAGCGTGCTGGGCTCTACGGTTTGCTAACAATTGCTTGAGGCGCGCGGGAATAGTGCGTGCCGTCGACGACCTGGGGTTGGTCCGGATCATCGACCTATATTCTTGCGATAGACAAGCACGTTCATATAAACTCTTTGTCAAAATACTGAAAAAATCAAACAATAAATCGCTGCAGCGCTAGATTGCCATTATGTCGTCTAACAAAACTTTTAAAACTTATAGCGCTAAGATAGCTTATAGAGGATACTTTTTCACGACCAAAAGGTCTAAAACGCCATGAATATCCTAGTACTTACGCGTTACTTTCAACTTAGTGTAATGACATGACATCTATATAGATTTTTATACCGCAGACGTGACACAGTTTCTTGCCTACAATACTTCATTACAATAATACTCTATTTCAAAATGTAATAATAGTCTTCGTTGGTATAAATTCTCTTCGTTGACATTTCTTGATGAGTTTTTATTGGGTATCAAAAAATGTCGCAGTAATTTTTAAACTTTGATAAAAATATGTTAATACACCGTTAAATTATTCGAGTTTTTGAAAAAAAGTAGTTTATTTTTTACTTTTTTCTTTACAAATCGATAGTATTTCATGTACCGAAACGACCCTCCGCGGGATTGAAACGACTAAAATTTAACGATGTCTAATATTAATACAAGAAAAGAAAGAACACAAAACTCGGCAAGTGAGAGTCGGACTCGCGCTCTGAGCGTTCGTACTTCAAATCCCGAATAGAGTCTTGAAGATTTTTCTGAATCGCAAAAAAAAAATTTTTATGACGTAACAACAAATTTTCAGATTTATTCCTATATCTGTACTATAAGACCTTACTTCGTGCCATATTTCAGGATTCTAGGTCAACGGGAAGTACCCTATGAATTTTGATACCCTTGAGAATTTCGAAACATGCGTTTTTAGCGACATCAAAACATCATTATCGTCATCTTTTTTTTTTAACTTAGTAGTTTGATTTTGTGGCAGTAGAGCCGGAACAGCTTTTAGCCAAGCATTTTTATAAAGTATCTAATCTTCCAATTTATATGCTTATCTAATATGCTTGTCTAATAATATTAATATAATCATCCAATTTATAACGCATACTATGCGTTTTATACATGTTTTGCAATTTGGATTCATTCAATTGGATAGATAATCTAAAGTGGTATTTTATTATAAAATTTTACCAGCACAGTTTTTTTATTGTAGGTAAAATCATCTAATGTCAAATCCCGCCCTTGAGCGGAGCGGGAAATAGTGTCAGACTCTTACTGACTAAAAACCTATCCTGTTCCTTTGTTGCCTATCGTGCCGGGGCCGGGCCTTCCTTTCAGAAGCTGACCCATGACCCAAGCAGGCTTCGACCCTGCCTGCCTGCAGCTAGCAGGCTGTACCAACACAGATTTGAGTTGCATTGCATTGCATCAGCCTTTTAATATTCCCACTGCTGGGACTCAGGCCTCCTCTCTAGGAAAAGGAATGGGCCATAATCCACCACGCGGGCCCGGTATGGATTGGTGGATGTCACATGTCTTCGAATTTTTGGTTCTGGGACATGTCGGTTTCCTCACGATGTTTTCCTTCACCGTTTTTGAGAGCAGTGGTGATAAAATAAATCGATTCGAGTATTTAGCTTCAATTCGATACCTCCACGCGTTCTCGAGATAAAGGGTCTTGACAGACGGACTACAAAGTTATCTTATAAAGGTTCCAATTTTTCCTTTTGAGGTACGGAGCCCTAAAAAATATTCAAAAATATCGAACTGGTTATAAAACACCGCATAAAGTCTGTGTTCTGTAAAACAGTTGTAGGTAAAAACCTACAATTCGTTTTCATAGGGGGGAGCATCTGTATGTTTTAGTCTATGATTGTAAAATGGAGGGCGCTTTTTTGGAATATTATCTTTTCTATTATATTATTACGATATTAGAAGCTATTACATCGCTTGGATAACCCGTAGCTTTATTTATTTAGCTACAGAATTATTGTTTATGTCCTAGTTTACTTTGATTCGAATTTATTAGCGGCTCTCCTATACTGCATGAACGTCAAAATTGCACTAACGTCAGCTGAGCGCGGATTGTACGGCATGCCTAACAACTAATTAGAAAAAAGTGAATGTACGGCACGCGTCATCTAGTGCGTAGTACATATATATCGATGGTCCGGATGGTTACCGGACGGTCAGACAGCGTACCCTACCCATTGCTTGCCATCCGCAAGCCCGCGCCTTCTCTTTTGCAAGTATTACTGCTTCGCAGAAGGAGGCGACCGCCTGCCACTCTTCCTCGCTTCGGACCAAGGCCTGTACCAGGGTACAGCGCGAGAGATCGCCGCTGCCGATCACCCAAGCGGGGCACACCTCGACCGTAAAATAACTTTGATTTCGGAAGCCGGTATACTAAATGTTTCTTCGTTGTTTGTATAAAAAATACATACGAACGATCGCGTTAATAGCGGGTCATTTGTTGTTAAATAATGACAAGTTCTATCGTCTATCTCCGAAAATCTTTATCAGATCCTAACACATTATACCCTATAGTATATCCCTGAAAACCTATGCAATTAGATAACGAAAACCTCATCTAAATTGGATTAGGTAGTACTTTTCAGACATACAAAAAAACATACGCAACTAATCAGCCCCCCTGGCCAAGTTAAAATCGTTTCGTTTAGCGTGAACGCTTTGAGTTGGCCACGTCCCCAATTCCTTTGTTGAGATAACGTCAGAACACTCAGAACAAAGGAATTGGGGGCGTGGCCAACCCCAAGCGATCACGCTAAACGGAACGATTGTAATTTGGCTAGGGGGCTGGATTGAATACAAAGTCTTTTTTGAAGTCGGTTAAAAATGGGAGTTGATGTAGAAAAGTTGGGACACCCAATCCAGAACGCAGACAATTCAACTACGCCAATTCGCGATTTTTACATTATTCTTTTGAAAGCGATCGTGCGCTTTTACTCAATTTACCTTCTGACGTATATGGCAACAGGTATTTTGTAATACTGTCTGCGTATGCGGTATAGCTCACTGGAAAGTTTCATTTTCGATCTATTTAATCGTAGATTACACCGTAAGGCCACTTAAGGCAAATAGACTGCCGTTTATGTCTACACAAAAAAAGTTACTATTTGTCTTCGTTTGTCATGTAGTGACGTTAATTATTGATCACGCGGCGCGAGTGCCGACCTCTATTTCGATCCGGTCGGGCGTTGCAACCTCCATCCAACTTCGGACGTACGCGACATCGACATCTGTTTAGTTCTATACACATTATTACACATATTTAGTTCACAACCTTTTGCGGTGTTATGCTGGCTGTTCTCAAAAAGCATAATATTTGTTAATTAAGCGCTTGTTAGTCAGTATCGTCTATATGGTTACAAATATTTATTCATAAGCGTGAATTCGGATCATGTTTAGCCTTTAGGCTACACAAAATATGTTTAAATTACGGACATGTTACGCCAAAGCCGACCTTCTTTAATATAATAATAATAAGTTTCATCCAAGGCTCTCCACGGTTAAGTAGCTATAAAAAGTCTGTTAACAGATCTTACCTTAACTTCTCCTTTTTCAGTGACTGTAACTTGGTAGCAAGGTAGCGAGTCGAAGCCAGGAAAATCTTCAATGTCTCCAGTTTTGATATTAAAACACGCTCCGTGCCAAGGACAGCGTACTCTGCCATCTCCTAACGCACCAGACACGAGTGGTGCACCATAATGAGTGCAAGTGGTGCCAACTGCACTGAATTCACCTTTCTGTTTCACAACTAATACTTTGCCTTCTTCTCCAATATCAAAAACCTTCATTTCATTATCTTTAAGGTCATCTTCCCTGCAGACGACTGCTTCAACGTAGTTACTACTTGACTCCATCCGCGATATTGTGCCACCTGTTTGGAAACAGAAACAATAATATTAAGGAAACGGAGTTCTACGAAACGAGCGTCAACCATTTGGCCCTTGGTGGCTGGCTGGTCGCCACAAGCCGCTGTTATTGAAATTTAGATATTGTCGTTCGATGACATAGCCATTCCAAACAAAACATTAAAAATAACACAGTAACTATCGACTTGAAGTGGTCACCTTTGTGAGTGACGTCTTTATGACGAAAACGTTCTAAGCATACAGGCGCTGATAAAGTGCCAAAAAAAAAAAAAGAAGTTTTATGTACCTATTTATTTAAAAAATAATTAAAGTACACATCCTCGCATCAATTTATCACAGACAACGAAACAGGAAAACCAGCACAAAGATGACGTTTCCTTTATAGAAATCTGATAAAAAAGGAAATATCTGTTTCAAACTGCTTCACATCATTAGACGATGCTAGGGAAATTTTTCCCTATCTGAGGCACATTTGCCGCTCGGTAGGGAATTTGGGATTGTATTGACCTACGAGACCTAACGAGTAAGGCTAGGAAGGAAAAAACCGATGCGAGGTCTTGGCAATGTGATGAGACTTGACGAGACCTCTCAATGTCGGAACTTGACGAGACCTCGCAATGTCGGGACTTGACGAGACCTCGGAATGTCGGGACTTGACGAGACCTCGCAATGTTGAGACTTGACGAGACCTCGCAATGTCGGGACTTGACGAGACCTCGCAATGTCGGGACTTGACGAGACCTCGCAATGTCGGGACTTGACGAGACCTCGCAATGTCGGGACTTGACAAGACCTCGCAATGTCGGGACTTGACGAGACCTCGCAATGTCGGGACTTGACGAGACTTCGCAATGTCGGGACTTGACGAGACCTCGTAATGTCGAGACTTGACGAGACCTCGCAATATCGGGACTTGACGAGACCTCGGAAAATCGGGACTTGACGAGACCTCGCAATGTCGGGACTTGACGAGACCTCGCAATGTCGGGACTTGAAGAGCCCTTGAAATGTCGGGACTTGGCGAGACCTCGCAATGTCGGGACTTGGCGAGACCCCGCAATGTCGGGACTTGACGAGACCTCGCAATGTCGGGAGTTGACGAGACTTCGCAATGTCGGGAGTTGACGAGCCCTTACAATGTCGGGACTTAGCGAGACTTCGCAATATCGGGATTTGACAAGACATGGAATGTCGGGACTTGACGAGACCTCGCAATGTCGGGAGTTGACGAGACTTCGCAATGTCGGGAGTTGACGAGCCCTTACAATGTCGGGACTTAGCGAGACTTCGCAATATCGGGATTTGACAAGACATCGTAATGTCGGGACATAGCGAAAATTCGCAATGTTGCGTCTTGAAGAAACATCGCAGTGCTGGGACTTGACGAGACATTGGAATGTCAGTACTTGACGAGACATCGTTTGGGGGTAGTGGAACAGAGAGTAAAGTCCCACATACCTCCGTTGAAAAGGGAGGATCCTCCTACCAGACAGGTGTTATGTCTGGTGGGCTACTGCCCAATAGATGATTTCGGGTTTGTTCTATATGTTCCAATCGCGCCGCGAATCTTACTTGCGCGATGCAGGATTAGTTCTTTTTTGACGACATAGATGTCGCTACATCACTCCCCTCCGGAGATCGGAGATCGATGGTTCTTGATGCTTCTTGCGGCGTCGTGATGCGTGCCAGGCCAATGGAGGTTGGTTCCAGTGAGTCGGAACCGGATTCCGCATAGTTCTCGGTGAGTCGGAACTGTCTGCGGTGATGCCCCAGTGAGTCGGGGTGGTGCTATCCCAGTGAGTCGGGATACAATGGTGCAGGCTCCAGTGAGTCGGAGTAGTGCGGCTGGCTCCAGTGAGTCGGAGCGGTGCTGTGCGACGTAGGGCTTGACTGCTGTCGTCGACCAGGAGAGGTTCTTCAAGGCTCTTCATATGACTGGCCGAAGGTGCAGGTGTTTTAGCCAAGGTCGCTGATGAGGCCGAGGGTGATGACCAGGTATGACCAAGTCGGCATGCTGGTGGTCAGGATACCCATATAGCCGTGGGTGCTGGCTGAATGGCTCGCTGCTCGAAAGCTTGAGGAAGTGATGATGACGTCACGAAGTAGTTGCTTCACGAAGGCTGCACGAAGGCTGCGCTGACGTTCTGGTTGCGTGTTCATATCACGTCGGGGTCACCAGTTTGGGGGTAGTGGAACAGAGAGTAAAGTCCCACATACCTCCGTTGAAAAGGGAGGATCCTCCTACCAGACAGGTGTTATGTCTGGTGGGCTACTGCCCAATAGATGATTTCGGGTTTGTTCTATATGTTCCAATCGCGCCGAGAATCTTACTTGCGCGATGCAGGATTAGTTCTTTTTTGACGACATAGATGTCGCTACAATCGCAATATCGGTGATTCCTAATTTTACGCTCCGGTCCAACCACCAAACCAACGGTCCGGTCCGGTCGTCTATTGCGAGAACGGATTTGATATGGTTAGAATAATAACGATGGTAGGTTTGGCCTGTCGTACCAAATTCAAGTATGTGTTAATACTAAGAAATTACCACTTCTATCCAAAAAAAAGTATGGTGAGACTGCTGATTTGTGATGAAAATGAGAAAAAAGTTGATAATAGCATAATGAATGGAGCTCATTTTTTATTTTTGGACATGACTGATCACTCAATGGTTTCATTGAATAGTTTAAGGATATAAATATGCTTTAGTAACATGACACAACATGTGATAGACAGTACCTTAAAATGAGAAATAGCATGTTTTGTTCAGGGTAGGTTCAATTTTATTTTATGTAATTTTAATCTATTTAAAATTTTAAGAAGTTTGAAAGTAGTCCAGTGTTGTTGACTGTTTGCTTTTTAGTATCTTATTGTGTAGCGTTTACTATAATTTTATTTACTAAGGAAACAATTTCAAGCAGAGATATGTAATTGTTCGGAATCTATTGAATTTATGAGGCATTAAAAAAAGCCATTGAACTATGGAGTATTCCAATTAAAATTTAAAAAAAAATATGTCATGCAGTGCCTTCATCTTTACCTATATTTATTTTTATAGCATGTTCAAGCATGAATAATAGATCCATTATCTCACAATAAAATTATAACTGTAACTTAATGTATTGTAGTTTAAATAGTGATCTGTTTGTAATTATTTTTTTCGATAATTAAGTGTTATTACAACATGCAAAATAAATCTAAAATGTGTTATTATTGAAGATTTATTTTGGAATTACAGAATTAAAGCTTTCACTTGTGTGGGATTTAGTCCAGAAATTGATAAAAAAAATAACAATTGAAAAAAATTGATTCGTTAAGGCAGCTTCAAGGAACTTGACTGAATAAGGACACGGAGAAACAAGGGGAAAAAAATATTTTTGTTCCTGCGAAATTTCTTATTGTAGGTACTGTTTAATTATTACTTACGGCTTCCGGGATCAGCTGCACACTGTCCACTGTTCGGGGAATAAGATCTTGAATAAGAACTGCCCATTGTGCTGGACAAAAACGAGCCTAAAACAATTTATTTAAAAATACTGTATAATTTAGTTACACAGGTATCAATATCAAGATCAATAGAAATTGATATCGCTGTACTCAATATTACACAAATTCATAAAAGTAAACACAGAAACAAACTGAAAACCATTAACTTTAATAAATTAAATCGTGAAAGGCTTTACCTTGGACAAAACGTCTAGCAACCTTGTCAACCAAAACGTAACTTTTGCGGAGAAATACCATTGTTTTCAATTTGACATTCAAATGAATGAACGATTTCGATACATGTTCAGTCGTTCTTCACTTCCGATCGTTCCAAAAGAATGTTGCCTTTTTCAAAATAAAGAATATACATATTTCGTCATCGTCAAACAGTCAATCCAAAACTAGAAATAAAATTCGACACAGCTATAATGGTTTTGAAGTAGGTTTACCTTCCAAGACGAAAACAGACCATATAAAAAAAAAACATTTAAAATCGTTCGCTTAAGCATCTATTACACCACTCGATATTCCGCACAAGTTACACAGACTTTAAGACAAGTTTACTCTCGAGTAAGACAGTCTGAGCCTTATTACACTACGCGACGTCGACAAAACCGGTCGTTTTATCGAGTGGTGTAATAGATCCTTTAGGGCTTATTCACGACTTCGGTCTTAGCCATAGATAATACATATAATAAGGTCTTAGCGGCGAGTGGCGCGGCAAGCGGGGCGATACCGGTAGGCGATTGGTCGAGCGCGCGCCGCTATAGCCACCATGAGCGGCGTCCACCAATCGCGTACCGATTCGGCTCCGCTCGCCGCGCCGCTCGCCGCTAAGACCGAAGTCGTGAATAGGGCCTTAGTCAGTCTAGGTTAACCTAGGTTTTAGGTCATTAGGTCTCTAAAAAAAAAATAAAGTGTTGTGACCAAAAGCCAAATTATAGACTTCCTTGTTTATGGTAGTATAGTCAAGTCGATTTATTTTCAGTCAGTTACTACCAGTGTTGCCAGCTTAGCAACTTTAGCTAAAAATGGCGTTTAACGAAAAAAAAATATTTTAGTGACTTAGATGATATAGCGACTTACGATACGACTTTTGAAGTTCAATTCCAAAAAGTATTAGACTATTGGTTTATTATATTAGTTTGAGACCTCAAGCACGTAAGAAAATAAGTCAACTACGTGGTCTATTCTCTTCGAAACGAATATTCTTAAACGAACGATATCCCAACAAAGTTTCTTTGTTTCATTTCAATTGTTATTAGTATAAAATTGGGATCCGATATATAACACAAAAATAAAACTGCACTTCACCGTTGATACTTTGGTTTTTATTATTACATGGCCCCGAAAAACGGCCGCTAGCACGGAGTGACGTAGCAACAAGCAGTGTTGCCAACGTGTAGCACTTTCAGTGCTAGATTTGGTACTATTTTCACGCGTTCAGCACTGAAATCTAACATACAGCACCTAGCACTGAATCTAGCACTAAATAGCAGTCAAGCGAAATTTTTTGGTTGCTACAGAATAAAACGTTATTGTAACTATTTTTCATTAACATACGCAAGATTGCAAAAATGTTTGTTCTGTTAATAAGATAATACTTTCTTTGTATTGCTTTTTGTTAGTTTGATAAAGTTCAGTATGTAACTGTGTGTAACTAAAGGGGAAAAGTCCAGTGTTTTAGAAAAACTATGGAAATGGATATTACCTTGAGGAAAAAGGGTAATAAAGTTTAAAATTACAGAAAGGAGTGGAAGAACGATCCGAAATACAAAAAAAAATCTCTTAAATGTGCTCGAAAATAACTCGAAATCAATGTCTACACTTTGTAAAACGGAACTGAATACGAAAATATCTGAAATTATTGTACGGCAGTTCTAACTTTTGTTTGCGGCGCAACACACTGCAGTCTTGTCGATTGATCATCTAAACCGGATATTTATGATCTAAACCCATTGTGCATAAAAGCCTTCGCAAACTTAAAAGCTGTTTGTATTTTATTAAATTTTCAGAAAAAAAAACACATTTTGGAAATCCATAGCAATCTAGCACAATTTGAAATGTTTTTTAGCACCCACTCGTAGTATAGAGTTGGCAACACTGGCAACAAGAGGTCATCATATCCTGAGGTGCTTGAGAAGCAGAGAGGTATACCACGGCCATCAGGACAATCCCGAAAGTACTGTCAAGATCCCTACCAACATCTTACTGGATTATGCATCCTTCTCCCGAGCACGTTTGCTCTTGCGAATCACCACTCAAGCCAGCCAATAAAGGCAAGAGAGAGGTGGGAGCTCTATTCTTCGTCCGTGTTCACTACGGCCGACCAATAAAAGCAAGCCAGAGATGAAGAACAAGAATTCTTCCAGGAGATCGGGTCCGTGGGATCGCCAATGCTCAACAGTTCGCCACAAAACTGCCCAGCGGAATGTATCTCTCTTAGTCTGGCCGCTCACCCTAGGTATGCTACCGATATAGACCTAGGGTTTATTGGAGCGCGCAAGCCCCACCACGACGTCAACGTAGAGATATGGCGATGGGGATTATTATTGAACTTATTCTATTTTATATTCAAACAAGCACAAAAGTTAAGGAAGCATCTAAACTCAAATATGACACCATTGACTTTGGAGTTTAGAGTCAATGGTGTCTTTTAGAGTAAAACACTGATAGAAAAACGCTTTAACGTAACGTGAAAACCTAACAATATTGCAGACAATGCAATATTTAATTATAATTTAATTACTTATGAATATTGTTTCAGGACTCTTATTGGATTTATCGCTGCACTGGTAGAATTAATCACTTTCCAGCGAGTTTTAATATTGAGTCTAACGATTTTCGACATCGCAAAGGCGAAAACGAACTTCGGAACGAATTCAACACGGAGCGCTTGCCAGTTGTCTAGATCCCGAGTTGCAACGCTTGCAACACTGGTCACAGGCACGTTACAGACTTACAGAGCTGTCAATCTTTTACCATGTTTCGCTATCGCTGATCTATCGCCTGTAAAAAGGCTAATGTTATTCTCTAGAGTCCGATCGCGATCCGATCTGATTTTCTTAGGTTTATTATCTGTGTTGGATGAAATGAATGAATGAACGAAATTAAATTGATATGTTGAATCGACGTCGGACGTGGCTGGCAGAGAAATTATATTATGTTTTTCTAATTTAAATTGTGTTACTAAGAGGAAAATGTCGGATGCCATCGTAGCCAAGGGTCAGCCTATTCCCGGAGATCCCGAAAAAAAGGGTTGGCTATTCAAGTGGACAAACTATTTGAAGGGTTATCAGCGAAGATGGTTCGTGTTGTCGAACGGCCTGTTGTCGTATTACAGGTAATTATCATTAGATTCTTGCTTATTCCTTACAGCTAACGTATTTGTAAAGAGGCAAGAATCGAAATTATCGCAGTTTAGTGTACCGACAGGTTGTTTTAATTTTTTGTTAAATTACGCAGTGTTTTTGCAGTAACAATATTTGGTTTTATTGCACCATAGATGTTAGCTAATGAGTACATTTATTTAATTTATTTTTATACTTTAAAAAGTTAGGAGGGCCCTGTTAAGACAATTGAACACAGTACATTTTCTATGGGTAAATGCAGTACAAACATTACTTTATGTATTCTGACAGAAGTGTCAGAAGAATTCAGTAGATAAAGAACATAATTTTAGTTTCAGTGATAGGCTCATTACAGACCAACCAGCTTAGGTGCACAATGCTTTTATGAGATAATATTGATGAATTTATAGATATAATCATTGTTACAATAAAATAAGTTAACTGATATTGCAAGGAATTATTTCTAATGCTATTTAAATGTTATCAGCACATTCCAATTAAAATCTCATTGGATACTGTACATTAAGTTGTTTATATTATTTATTAGTTTCCGAGCTAGCTTATTTTTTTAAGACCTTTGACAAAACAAAACCTTTGTAAAGACACATCTTTACCTCTTACATTATACTAATAAGATACAATATTATTATCTACTTCCTTTTTTACTCTGTTAAGATTTTTCAAGGTGAGCCAGTTTTTTTACTGCTCACAATATTAATCAGCACTTAGATGATTCTTGAAGCTGTATTACATGATAATTAGTTTAATTAGCCACTATTCATATGGCTCCTGTTTAGCTACTCATTGCAGACTCATAATTGGGAAATATACAGTATGGCATTACTTTCAATACTCAGTTTGTCTTATACAAAAATGTGTACTCTTGTTGTAGGAATTTTAAATGCTTGGACTTTTCAAATTCAGGAAGCACTTCACACAATTTTAACAAAAATATACTTTAGTCTTGTGTCATTTTTAAATGTTTTACAAAAACTAGGAAAAGATTGATATATACCATCAGACTATTATTAACTAGAAGAAAGGCAATAGAACATAAATAAATAATTATCATAAAGTTTACTGATAACCAAGCTGATAAAAACTGATTTTAACAGCTCTAATAAAATATTTTTATTAAAATTATTTGTTTTTTTTTTAATTAACAATGTATACCATATAAAAGACATTAAGATATAGCAGGATTTATTAGTCTTCCTCCTCTACGTAAACTATTACTCAGTAGCTGCCCCCTGAGATTTTACTTATGTCTTTGGATGCTCTTCTGTTATTGTGGACTGTAGCGTGATGTTCAATAACCTGTGCCATTCTTCATTATTCTGGACATCCTATGCAAAAAGACTTTTTTCAATCCAACTGGTACTTTCAGAGAGTAGTGAGTTTAAATAAGCAAAATATAACAAATATAAATTATTATCAGTTGTGGAGATACATAATTGTTAGTATTATTATAAGTGTGAAAGCTTAGACTTTTGCTAATCAATCTCACCTCAAAAGTTAAATGGATTTTAATGAAATTTGGAACACAGGAATACCATGGCCAGGATCATAAGGGTTCTTTTCCTGTAGATGTCTTTCAACAGAAATGATGATGGTCTTTTCTTGATTTTAACTGTCAGGCCAGGCAAGGTATTGGTGAATTTTTTGTGACATAGACCATAGAGACATATTCATACATTTTGAGCTACAAAATACTTAATGAGTTTAAGGAATTATTTACAAACACTGAGTCAAATTAAGGATTTTTTATTGATGAACATAAATATTTCATAGATGTTAGAAAATACTGCATGGTGAAAAAAAAGTTTTTCAATTTGCTTCTAAAGGTACAAAATTTTCACTTGTAATATAAACTATTTCAGAAATCAAGCGGAGATGGCCCACACCTGTCGGGGCACCATTTCTCTGCTTGGAGCCCTCATTCACACCGCAGACTCCTGTACCTTTGTCATCAGCAATGGAGGCACGCAAACTTTCCACATCAGAGCTCACGATGAAGTGGAACGGCAAAGTTGGGTCACTGCTTTAGAGCTGGCCAAGGCAAAGGCAATGTAAGGGTTCTTTCTTATACTATTGTTGCTTTTGCAGGTAAATAAAATTTCAAATATCTTGTCATTTTGGAATGGGAAATGGGACCTTGCAAGTACTACGTAAGCACTACAGGGGGTGGGGAGCCTTTGTTTTGCTTATTTTTGATGACATGGGAGATGGGGGGGGGGTGATTATGTCAGCAGTAACTATATATTCTTTAAATTTTTAAGGGGATCATGTTGATATTTGAAAATCACATGAATACACACATCACTAAGCAGGAAACATCCGATATCATTGAAAACTTAAAGTCATGGATTTATGTGTCATGGACGAAAAGAAGAGCGACATTGTTTTTTTTAATTCCTCTATTTCAGGCTTGAGATTTTTAGACTTGAAATTTTTGCTCATTAAATTACAAGCATTTTTCAGTTCACTCTGGTACAATGTTTACGTAAGCATAGGGGGGGGAGGGTTAGAGCTTTGCTTACTTTTGATGAGGAGGTGGGAGGGGAAGTTAAAAATCTGCTTAGGTAATACTAATTGAACGGCCAATTGACGTAAATTGTACAATTAATTAATTGTGTAGATGCAAAAGCAGATTGGGTTCAGGTTCAGATTACAGCAGATTTTATAGAGAAATTGGCGAATCAGTTGAATAAATAGTGCTTACCAAGGATTAACACATATGAATCATAAAATACTTGAATTAGTACATGTCAAGAAATACCCAGTTACCCACTTGTTCCATCATGTTGGTTGGGGTACGACTGCGTGTACAATTTATCATACTTGTTGCATATCACTAGGCAGGAATCAAATACCATCATTGGCCACCTGTTTGATATGAGTTCAGAATAGACATCAACTTGATAACAATTTGTTTGTTTGAATTCTTTGCAACCTTAGCAACAGTATCTAGTTCTGTAACAATTTGTATGCATGATATCTACAAAGATTATGAATTAGATACTTGGTTAAAGTAACTTTATGCAAAACCGCAATTAAAAAGATTTTTGAATATGTGTTTAGATGTAAGCAACTTGGATTTTTTTTTAATCTGATTGAAGGGGAAATCGTCAAATCAAAGAAAAAGGATGCATGAACTGAAACATGACGTCACTGCTATTACATTACGTGCGAGATAGCGCTATGTTCCCACCAATATTTGAAATGCTAATAACTCCTTCATTTAATGGCCAATTTTGATGTGTTTTGAAATTGATGAAATTGAAGGAAAATTACCAATTATTGAGTGACTTGTATGTACGAATACGAACGAATGCATTGAAATCATCTAACCAGTTTATTAACACTAAAATATTATGAAATCCATTTATCCAATGAAATTTTATAATTTATTCACTCACATCTGTGAGTGCATTATCTAATGCAGAGCCTGAATACACAAAGTTTCTTTATATTCCTACAAAAGTGAAAAGATTCAGATAAAATTCAATAGTGACTGAAGACATTTTTAAGACCACGTCTTGTCACCAAATAATAATTTGCTTTTTCCAACAGTCGAGCACAAGAATCGGATGACGATGAAGACCAGATATCGACAGGTGTGATTGTATCGGGGGGTGGCGAGGGAGAAGGGGAGGACGCGGGAGGGATCGCCAGGGAACTGGCGGCAAGGTTCCATGACTTGCGGACCTGTTCCGAACTCGTGGCAAGGCACGGTGCGGCCCTACAAAGGTCTCTTGTGGATCTGGAGATTCCACCCACGGATACTACGAAGCAAGTCTCGGAGAGAGCCACATTGTTTAGGATATCATGCAATGCTATGATGAATGTAAGTAAACTAGATTTAATTCAAAAATATTTACAACATTATTTTTAATATATGCAAAACCTGAATATAGTTTGTTCAGAATCAGTAACTGAATAATAGTTAATAACAATAGTTTTTATAACATGTTATAATTTTCTCGCGTATTTAATGTATTTTTAAATATGTTTTTTTTTGTGTTATATGTATTTTATTAGTTATATATTGTAGAAATGTTAATAAACCACAACAAATATGCGTTACCCGTGTCCTTGTGGGGGCAATCGGTGGCGGCGAACTGTCGCGCCTTGGTTCAAGCCATGCTCTGGAACGAGGAGGAGTGGCAGGTGGTCGCCTCCTTCTGCGAAGCAGTAATGCTAGCAAAGGAGGAGGCCGACCAAATCAGGCAACGGCGCACACACCGCCGCCGGGATTCCTATCCCGATTTCTGGCTATCGTAGGCGCGGGCTCGCGGACGGCGGGCAATGGGTAGCTCGCTGTCCTTCCGTCCGGTAACAGACCGGTCCAAGCCCAATTCGTTTACGGCGCGCACTGTTCCCGCGCGTATCAAGGAGTTGTCAGCAAACTGTAGGGGCCAGGCAGGGCCGAAGCCTACTGGGGCCAAGGGTTATGCGAAAATGAACCCCGGGGCCCTGGAATGAAGGCAATGAAAGGAGCAGGGTAGGTTTTTAGTCAGTAAGAGTCTGAAACTATCTCCCGCCCCACCCAAGGGCGGGATTTGTCATTTGATGATTTTACCTACCATAAAAAAAAACAAATGTGCGTATCTTTTCCTGTTTTTTGTATCATCCAAAGATTTTCTGTATAAAATCACATTTATATCAAGGATCGTTTTCGGTTAAGGTATACGGTTACGCTACTGGTATTAAAATACGGTACCGCTTTATTTTAAAGGTAGACCGAAACCGGTTAAGATTTGCGGTTACGCTACCGGTATAAAATAACGATAGCGCTATTTTTTAGGTACCGGCTAAAATAACGGTACCGTTATTTTTCGGTAGTAAAAAATTTAGGTATCGTAATTTTTCGGTAGTGAAAAATAACGGTACCGTTATTTTGAGGTATTGAATAAAAAGGTATGACGTCATACCGTTAACCGTTATAACCGATATTTTTTCGGTATGCAGTCCCTGATTTATATGTGATAAGACCGCCCATTGTTATTGTTACACCTTATTAAATTTAAGCTACTATCGTAATTTTTTATGGTGTTTAATAAAGAGTATAAACACCTATTTATATTCACTACACCTGGGTGCTTTACCATGATGTGCTAAAAAGTAAAAATAACGAAGAGACCAAACTATTATAGAAACACCGACTTCCGAAATTAAAGTTATTTTGCACTTTTTGGTGTTTTTTTGAAGTCAGTTGTATTTTTTTTTGTAAAAAGTTTTTTATATCACACTTTTTAGTTGTAGTATCAGCCAAACTTAAATAGTAAGGTACCTTCCGCCATTCGGTTCCAGCATCAAATCATCATGACCATGATGATTTGATAATCTCTAATCTCTTTAATTTCTAATAATACCAAACACGACTAGGATACACTATTTATTTATAAGATTTATTACAAAGTTCCGGCTCTTACCTACCTTCCGTTTTCATCATCAGATCAGTTCTATGTATCCCCTCCCCTTCTTCCTTTAGTCAGCCACCCATGTATAAACACTTACTTGTTCTGCTATGGTTTTTTGAAGAGTTCCGTTCTATGTCTTCTTAGTTCATCATCAGATCAAAACAATATTTCTATGGGACCAACTCGGGTGATAATCTGTCAAAAAAAAAAACAAAAATTTTCAAAATCGGACCACAATTGACCGAGATATCGGTGGCCATACGTATTAAATGACAGTTCTGCTATGATTTTTCGAAGAGTTTCGTTGTATATCTTCGAAGTTCATCAAATCAAAAAGATATTTTTATGGGACCAATTCGGAAGTATAATCCTTAAATTAAAACAAAAAAAATCGAAATCGGTCCACAATTGACCGAGGTATCGGTGAACATACATAAAAAAAAAATACAGCCGAACATAGAAAGGAATACCCGGCCTCGGACGAACCACCGGCAACGAAGGAACGGGGTAGGTTTTTAGTCAGTAAAAGTCTGACACTACTTCCCGCTCCGCCCAAGGGCGGGATTTGTCATTGGATGATTTTACCTATAATAATAAAAAAAAAGAACACACATACACAAACAGAACGCTGGTGGTCCTCGACACCAGGATGCAGGCAGGCCAAAGAGGCCATGCCACACATTAACAAAGCCCTCACCAAAAATCTCTTGCGACTGGACAGAGGCAATCTGCGCCTGGTGGCGGGTACCATCACTGGTCACTGCACACTGAATAAGCACCTTCACACAATAGGCATCACGGATAGTCCCCTGTACAGAGCATGCTTGGTGGGGGAGGAGACAGTTGCGCATGTGCTCCTGAACTGCACAGGGATTACTGATACACGCACACGGACCTTAGGATCCCCGAACTCCCTTATTGACGCCCTGAAAGACCTGAGAGGCCTAATCAGTTTCTGGAGAGAGGTGGGCTGGTTGGAATAAGCCCACCTAAGATTATGGCCGCCATGGCCCACGTACAATGGTCTGCATAGGACTAAGCGCGGAAACCATACTCAGAAGATAGATAAGGCCCGTGTGTATGACCGAACCTGATTCACAATTGGACTGCCTCGACGGCTTACTGGTCGCTCGTAGCGCTTCTTCGGTTTGATTTTATAGATGGGGCGAAAGGTTATTGTTTCCCCACCTGGAATGGTAGATATGTGGACTAACAACAGGGCTAACATGCCCTGTTGCATTAATTTATAATTATATTAAGTAAAAAAAAAGTTCTAATTTTAAAATTGACCCTATAATAATAGACCCTGGAAAATATAATATGGACTTAAGTAAATGATCCTTTCATCGTCAGGCCTGTTCAGAATTCATGAGTGCGGCGGCGGCATCTAGTGCGCGCATGAGTCGCGCGCTTCAACATGAGCGTGAACAGAAGATGAGGCTTCAAGAGGTCGTGGAACAGCTCGCGAGGCAACACGACAACTTGGAAAAGACTGTCACCGCGCGTAGTACCTCACAGCCTGGTCAGTATATCTTTTTTTAATATTTCTTTATGATCTCTTCCAAGGTTAGGTCGACCTAGGTTGTCGGCTGCTTAACCGGACTTTTTGGTGAGTGTTTTACAACGAATACCTTTTTTTGGATTAGATAATCATCAAATAAACTCCTGCTCTAGGTAGAGCGAGAGAAAGTGTAAGACTTTTACTCACTAAAATCCACCTTTGTTTCTTCAGTTGCTCTTAGCGTTCCAGGGCCTCGGTTATTCTTTCAAGCAAACAATGAATGGCCTATCTTTGCATAGTATAAAATAAGGTCACTTTTTTTCGTTAACTCCGCCTATACCACGCAACGGTTATTAATGCAACTCCGCGTATACCACGCAACGCAATTTTCACTAATAAATAAAAAGAGCAATAAACCTGGAAGGTGACTATAAAGAGTAGGGCTCTACCCTGCACTATAGGCACATACTAAATTAGGAAGAACCACTGCAAATAATCTTGGGTAGATAGATTCGATGGAGGCCCTTGTGGCAGCCTCCTATTTCTGTGTGCGAGGTTTAAAGTAACTTAATAATAAGGGAATAACGATGGCTTCGTTCGCTTGGTTTGCTTGTTCACTCTAGCCATCGTAATCTAACGTAATCTGTCCGTGTCGGGGTGCCCTAAAATTCCAAACTCGCTTCGCTTGCTCTTGGGCTAATTATTCTAATGATTAAATAGATGTATTAATAAATTGTCGTCAAATTATTTGTAAAGCGATTTTAGATACAAATATATTATTTCTGTCCGTGACTTGCTTTTTGGAGTACACACTAATTTTATTTTGTTTTAACACAGTGGGCGATTGTGACACCATTTTTGTGGTTATGCAGCGCTACTTGCAGCGATTATTGGGACTAAAACTTTCTAAGCGGCGGCATATAGATGATGAGCCGTTTTGTATATGGGTTGCACGGCACTAAGCTGTTTTTACGAATGTAAAATGTGCATTCAATCCGGTGTACTTTATTTCAGCCGAATTGAAATCCGGCTAAACGAAAATCACATCACAGCGACGTTTTTAAATCCGGCGCACCAACTTGTAATACGGCGTGTTATATGATACAGTAGCAACATAATTATACAAACCTTCATTGCTCTTTCTATTTATTAGTGAAAACCGCATCAAGTGAAGCCGGGCGGGTCACTAAATAAGCGTGAACGGAAGAGAATATATGGGTGATGAAAAATTTGCAAGACAGTAATTACTCTCTGCCGAAGATCGTCGTGCAGTACTTAGAAAATCGCCTGAAAATTATAATTCCAAAATAGGCATCTATTAAAGAGTGATGGTAGAAATTCGAACACAATTTTCTTGGCATATTTTTTAGTGTTAAGTGATGAAAAATATATAGATTAAATTTCTATACAGTTTCGTCATGTACATTACTATCAATAGAAGCCTCGTATAAAAGACATTCTTGGTTGAAGATGGGCCGATTCCTTATAAATTTAAAAAATCAATAAACGCATTTTTGAACGAACGACAAAATGTCATATCATAATGTCGTATTTTTTTTTAAATTATTCATAAGGCTGGATGACAGTTGAAATATCTTGATGTCATATGTGTCATTACAACCATTATACTATACAGTTATTGATACTTTTAAGTTAAATCTAAAGCGTAATTTAGACGGTACGAGTTTCTCGAACGTTTTGTTCGAGAAAATCGTACGCAATAATCGTACGCAATAATCGCCATGACATTATCGTATCAAAGTGTTTAGACACAGGTAAGAAATAAATTCGAGTCGAGAAACTCGAACCGTCTAGGTATGAATGTTTAGACGGAGATGCTTTTTTGTTCTTACGATTATCGTACGTTCGAGACGAGAAACTCGCACCACCTAGGTATGTGTTTAGACGATGACATTTTTTCTATGCTCTTACGATTCTCGTATGTTCGAGGCGAGAAACTCGTACCGTCTAAATTGCGCTTAATGCGAAAATTTATTTCCTAAGTATATAATTATGCATTAAAATAAAATTAAGAAATACAATACATAAAGTTTAATATGTTACATGACCAAGATTTATATTAGTAGCAATACTAAAAGTTCAGTTTAGCCAAAATTCGTGAAGTCAGCAAAAAAAGAAACTAACTCATGATTATTTGTTATAATTGTTATAGTAAAAGATCGAGTCAATTCAGTTTATAATAATATCACGATTTTTTTGGGATATTTAGACTGACCTTTAGCTTGTTTTGATAAAACTTAGTAAATTATTTAGCTGGTAAATACTTATATAGCATGGTGATTTAGTTTGGAACTTAATAATTTCATCAACGATTTCCACGCCTTTGTTCTTTGATGGCAACACAACATGCATGGCTTTGCATCTCGTAGAACAGAAGATGGCAGACACGGGTGCAACTGTGAGACGCACAATGTTGTTTTTAATTTTTTAATCTTAAGTTTCTTCATGTGGTTTCTACACTGTGTGCCAAATAAAATATTTTGCTTTCTTTTATCTTTCTTTGTTCTCAATCAATCTGCCTAGCCCTTTGCCAATTACTTTGGGGTCTATTTCCAGCCCAACCGGAACCAGCTAAATAGATACTTGTATTTTATATGGAGCATCTGCCTGCGTATATAGGAAGACTTGTAATTAGCGAATGATACTTAAACACGTGATTGTAGTCTTGATAACAAACAACTTACTATGGGACCAAACCTGAAATCGCGAAAAAGATCTGCTGGTCAGTACATTTATATTCGCCTAACTGGTCAAAATATACTGAACTTGCTGATTTTTTTCGCGATTTCAGGTTTGTTATTATGAGTACCATCACGTGTTTAAGTATTGGTCACTAATTGTATTACCAGTCACCCTATATACTATCTATTATTTAGGTACCTCCTAGGATCAATTATTGTAATATGTATATAGATATAATCTAGCTGACTCGACAGACGTCAAACGCGCGAACTGACAGACGCTCAAGGGTTAATCTGTCCTAGCTCAGAGGACACCGGTGTCCTCTCACATCCACGCCACTATAGGCCTTAATTCCGATGTTTAAAGTCTACTTTTGTATGAACAAGTTGGGTAGTTGTGGATCGAAGTGTTAAATAGTCGTAATTTCCTGTATTTTTTTTATTTTTTGCTCAGTTTTCTTAATTTTTAACTCTGTAAGTACCTTATCCAGACAACAATAAAAAAATTAGCGAAATTGGTCCAGCTAAAAAAATTGGCGAAATTGGTCCGGCTATTCATGCGTGATGACATAACCGAGGCAAAAGGACAACTAACAAACATCAACAATGCAATAACTTGATGAAAAAAAAGAAGGAAGAGATGTTTTTCGTATGTATCTATTCTATTTCTTTGGCTGTATTTCCACAAATAAGGTACCTATTATTTTCGTCTTGATACCCTAAAGCCAGGTACAGATAAGACCGCCTATTGTACACTTATTTTTACAACTGTTTGTTCTATAAATTAATAATTATGGTGTGCATTTGTGCAATAATTATAAAATTTTAAATTTAAAAAAAACCCCGACAGTCCATGTCATCAACAATACAATACATTACAATACAATACAATAAACTTTATTGTACACCAAAATATATAGTAATAGTCATCAATATGAAATGTATACTAGTAGGCGTTCCAAAGTTCCATCAGCCACCTCCCAGTTTAGCATCAGGTCCTTGTCATCATGAGAAATGTATAGTACTAGTTAAGGCGAATCTAATGACCCCCAAACTAAATAGGTTTACTGTGTTAATAAACAATCCAGGGTTCTTACCTTCGAGCTCCATCATCAGACCAGCTCAATAGTACCAGATTGTACACGAGTATTTCAAATATTAGATCACACATAAGTTTAAAATAAAGTAAACACCCATTAAGTTTTTAAAAACCCTACCACAGTTAATAAACGAGCTGATGACCTTGAACACCTGCACAGATCTCATAAATTGTAGCTAAGAGCTTCCAAACAACAAAAAAAATAGCATCAAAATCGGTCCATTCGTTTGGGCACTACGATGCCCCGGACAGACACAGACAGACAGGTCAAACTTATAACACCCCTCTTTTCCGTCGGACTTTATTAGAGTATATAATAATACTAATGTCTACTATCTTTTAAATGTTATCTTTTATCTAAATTTTTAAATGTTTATATTGAAAGAATAAACGGAATAATAAATAGAATGCGGTCCAAATGAGAATAGGATCGATTGCCATGTTGTGACGTCACGTCGAACTGTCAAATTGGGTACGGCGAGCAAAAAAATTATTTTGTTTTAAATTCAATTTATTAGCGAATCGTGAACAAAATACGTTTTATCAGAATCCAATTCTTAAATTTTGCTCATCTCTGCGTGACTGTGTGAAGTGTCTGATTAGTAGCAAATGGAAGAAGAAGGCGAATCGTTCCTAACAATGAAAATAAGAAAGAAAATAGTTATTTTTTTACGTAATTATGACTTAAAACAATATATTTAGCTAATTTATATTAAACAATAACGTTTTTATTTCACCTAGACTTAACTAAGACTTCGTAATACAAACCAAAAAAAAAACCCTTTATTGATACGCAAATATGGTTTTTTTGCAAACCGTACTTTTCACTCAACAATTGACAGACCGAGGTTATTGGCTTTCCTATTCTTATTTGGAACGCATAGTAGACTGCTGTAACGTAACATGAAAGGAGCATTTCATAAGCGAAGACGCAGCGTGCGAACCTTACATAGTTGAAAATTTGAAATGCTCTGTTTGCGCGTGTAGTGTGCACGGTTTGCACGCAAGACGTTCACACTAAGGGTATTTGTTACATTGCATGATACATTGCGACAATATGGACGGCAAATTCTTTCATTGCGTGTTTATTGCATGTTACGTTACAGCAGTCTTGTACTCGGGTTTAGTAGCATAGGCTATATAGATTTTTGAAAAAATCTAGTAGGTGCCTGCCATGGTAAGCGTCATCGTATTTTTATGTGACATGGATACGTAAAATAACAAAATAATTATTGCTTGAGGAGACGAATTGTAACGTCAAAACGAAGGTCAAAAACATTAATTTGAAAAAAAATAAAAAACAATATTAAATTATACGTGCATCAAACGAGTTTATTCAAATAATGAAACTGGATGAAGTATATATGTTGTGTCTCAGTAGTTTAAAATTTGTTTCAGAATATTGTCTTCTAATTATCTTTACAAGGTCTAAAAAGTAGAATACCCAACACGGAGATAAAACTGTCTTTGACTTGGGTGGCTTGGCGACTTCACTCAGGTTTCTATATTAATTACCTCGCTGTGCCCGGAAGTTAATTATATAAATCCCGAATGCAGTGAAGGATTAAAACTTAGCCACTTTTGTTTCGTTCGGAATTCAACATATGTACCGCTCGCGACGTATAGATTCTGCTTTATCTCTTTTTGATGCTGTTGGAAGTAACAATTCTGAATTTTTATTTTTTATTTACTTTTTGAACTCTCAATCTAGGTAATTTTTTTGTCAGATTCTTCTTCCTTTTTTTTACGTAGAAAATCATCAAATGACTTGTTTCATTCTAAGTGGAGCGAGATGGAAGTGCTACACTATAACCAACTAAAACCCACAAAGTTCCTTCGGCCCTTTGTGAGGGCCACGGTATCTTCTTTAAACAATCTGCAGCCTTGGCAGGCATCGACCCTAACTGGCCCTGTCAATTTTACTGACATCTCTTTAAGGCTCGGCGCAAACCGCCATCGACCACAGCCATCCGTGGCTGTCGCGCGCTTTGCTCACATTAGTGCTCGCAAAAGGAGGTGACCACCTCCCATTCCCTCGCGTACCAGGGGCAGAAACAGGTCCAGGTCCGGACGCAAGACGTCGCCGCATCCGATGGCCACAACAAGGACACGGCGCCGCGGTGCTCCGGCCTAGCGGGGTAGACGGTAAACCTCCAACGTACACTCCACCATGCCCTCTGAACGATCCGCACAATAGTAACACCCTGGCGAGATTCTTTTGCCTGTAACGACTTTTTTCGATTTACTTTATTCTAAACTAGCTTTTGCCCGCGGCTTCGCTCCCGTTCTACCCTACTCTACCCTGCTCTACCCTACCCTACTCTACCCTTAAATGAGCAGGTTTTGGATTGTTTTTTATTTAACATTATAAAAAAATCCTATGTCCTTCTCCTGGTTCTAAGCTACCTTTCCACTAATTTTCAGCCAAATCGATTCAGCCGTTCTTCAGTTATAAATAATGTAACTAACACGACTTTCTTTTATATATATAGGGTGACTGGTAATAGTGAACGATACTTAAACACGTGATTTTAGTCATGATAACAAACAACTTCTACTATGGGACCAAACCTGAAATCGCGAAAAAAAAATCAATCTAACTAGTCAAAATGTACTGAACTTAGCTAATATTTATCGCGATTTCAGATTTGGTCCCATAGTAAAAGTTATTTGTTATTATGACTACAATCACGTGTTTAAGTATCGTTCACTAATTACCAATAATAATAATTTATTTATTCAGACATCATTGATCCAATGGTTAGTAGAAAACTTATTATCTAGGTGTTAGTAAATTTAAAAGATTAAAAATGTCACATCCCATTTAATTGATAAACATATTTCCTACTATTGCATCAGAATTCTAATTTGATGCTTTAGTATAGGGCAGTCAAATTTATCAGCAACAGCCGCCAGAATGCCATTGCCGCTCGCACGAACCCTGCTTAATAAAGAGGCCACACTCTTGCGCAAAATGTCTGCGAATCCGTCTGTACGCGCCTCCATGAACATGCCAGATGCGCTGCAAAATCGTGGGAGCCGCAATAACATCCTAAAGGCGTTGTTGTATTAGACGCGCAAGGCGTCGAGGGTTTTTCGAGAATATGTTGTCCATAAGCTACTGCAATAAAAGTTTTGGCAGTATGCTTTAAATAGCGTAATCTTAACCTGCTTCGAGCAGGTCGCAAATCTTCTGACCAACATATTCGCTCTCACCGTCAACGCTCTGCATTCCCTATATTGGTATAGGGAACCCTATATAGATTATTTATTTATTCGGCAAATCCATGTTATTTTTTCTGTTTGGCAAGCTATTTTCTTGCTCCTACTTAACTTAGAAAACAATCTTTACTCCACAAAGCCCTGACCTCTGTTTGACATGACAATCTTGAAATATTGACCAATCCATGAGTGAAATGACCTAGTTTGATCTCTTTTATTAAACTACAAATTCGCCATGTCGTAATGAGTACTTAGGGTGTCTTCAATTTGTTTTTCTAATCATTATTTATGAAAACAAAACATTTTTGTAATATTACACTTTCATCCCTCAAATAGGTTATTTTAAATAGAAACCTTAAAAAATGAAACCTGCCATTTTTTAAACGGGGTTTAAAAAGTGCTGCCTATTCTAAGGGATTGTATTATCTAGGGATATCGATATTATCCTACTAGCGGTGACGAGATTGTAAAAATCGAGAGTGGCATCTGAGTCGTGTGTAATAAAAAATATCTAGCTTATTAGAATATCATTGATAATTACGAGTAGAATTGTAAACTAGAAGTTGCCGTACTTTGCGGCTTGTCGGTAAATGTTTCAGTTTTTGCCCATTTGTCTATACCAAGGATCATATATCATAGGGATAAACTGGATTGCTTACGGAACAATATTACACACTCTTAAAGTGTACTTTATTTTCACACTAATTATGTTCATATGTTACATTGACAAGCAAAAGGGGAAAAACGTTCCGATGCAAGACAGCGAGAAAGAGGTGGGGTGTCCCTTTCTTATCCCTATTTTAACTAGGGGAACCATAAATTTACTATTTAAGTAAATTATTGATAGTTTTGTCATTGTAGCATTTTAATATTCATTGATGTTGTAGAATAGAATAAGGGCAGGAAGATGATGATGATGTTGTAGAATTATACTTATGGATAATAATAACAACGACACATTATTTCTGGATGTTCTCATCTAGCTAACGGAGACTATTTGCATAGTCACAATACAACCTCATAGCCAGGATTATCCACCAGCAACTTGCTCTTAAATACAATCTTGTGGAATCAGAAGTACTTTACTATAGATATGTGCCCGACCCAGTTCTCGACAATGGCAATATCACATTGTAGTGGGATCGATCTATCATCACTGACAGGACTATTGTTGCCAATAAGCCTGACATAGTGGTGATAGATCGACTAGAGCGTCGCACAATGATTCTTGATATAGTGGTCCCTCATTACGAGAACCTCGTGAAAGCTGAGAAGGATAAACAAACTAAATATTTTGACTTGGCTCGCGAGGTTGTCGACATGTGGGAAGTGGACACAGCAGTCATTGTGCCGATAGTCGTTGCGGCTAATGGCTTAATAGCCAAGAGGCTCAAACACATCTGAGGAGGCTCTCGTTAGGCAGTTGGATCAAGGGCCTGATTCAGAAGGCATTACTCTTGGACACGGCGCGTATTGTCAGGAGGTTCCTCTCTTAGGAGCCCTGACCACCGGCAGCTTGGATCCTGTTGCTACTATTTTTTTATATTTTTAATTGTTTTTTTTTTGTAATTTTTAAAAAATATTTAGGTATGTAATTGGTATGTATATAAAATGAATAAATGAAATAATAATAAAAAGATGGATGGACGGATGGCAGAGTACCAGTAACTCCTAACTCTCTGCGAAACCTGAAAAAATAGTTTAATTTACTAAAAGTCAAAAATAATTAATATTCAATTTTTATAAATAAAAGTGAAAAACATTTTATTTTAGTGATAAAAAGGAAGCTTTACTTTTAGTAATCTTACTTTAGACTCCCCAGTTAAGAACAGATTTTGGGAACCATGACATAAAAAAAGATCACGAAAAACATGGTACATATGGTTATTTACACCGTAATCGTTTCAAACATTTTTTATGTTAGGTAAAATCATCCAATGACAAATCCCGCCCTGGGTGGAGCGGTAGATAGTGTCAGATTCTTACTGACTAAAAACGTACCCCGTTGCTTTTTTGCCTATCATACCGGGACCGAGCCTTCCTTTCAGAAGCCGACCTTTGACCCCAGTAGGCTTCGACACTGCCCAAAGAGAATATAAGCACTACGTTTAAGAGACGGGACTCCCATAGAAAAAAATGGTCAACACGAAACGTCAAAACGTGTACTAAGATTCAATACCAACTTTGACATAGATGACCAAATACATGAAGGGGCTGCCAACATAACGGCGTAAGCGGTGTAGTGATGTATCTAGGTGCTCATGGTAATTTTTTATCGATAGTTTTATAAAAAAAAAATATAGGTCCCTTTTTTGGGATCTGAAATAAGGTCTATTTACGCCAACGTTATCCACCAGTTTAACTAAGAATAGGTGGAATATTCCATATCAAAAAATAAAACCCAAGGTTTCATTAATTGATAGGGAATATTCAACTTACCAGCGATTTTTACGTTGGCGCAAATGAGGTTAATTATTAGATTTTGAAAGGTGGGGTACGGGTGTGGTTAATGCGGGGTACGGGTGTGGTTAATGCTAAAGGAAACACCATTTTACGGATTTTAATAATAACAGTTTATTCTCTTTTTCTTTAATATGGTTAAACAAGTACAGAAACTATATCCTATTTGCCTATTCTCTATACTGCATAAACCTTAAAAAATATCATTATCTTGCTTTATTATTTCTGATTCTGATCTTTATTAGATCTATAATTGTAAATATAACAAAGTTTACATGAATGATGCTCTAATGAAGAATCTTACCTTTGCGTTTAAGAGTCGAATCAGCCTCAGTTTTGCCAATGTGTAGAGGAAATCCAATCATCTCCTTTTGGCTCTGCAGTAAGTCCCACAGAAGGAATTGCAGATGTTTTTAGTTGTATTTTCGTAAAATACCTGGCAGAAACTGTTTGCCACAAACGTGTTTTAATTGATGGAGCTTTTTAATGGGTACATCCAATCCAATGTTTACATCTAGAAGAAAAAAAAATGTGTTCCATTACTTATTAGCATTTCATATAGAGTTACCTGTATTTGTTGTTCGAATAGCAGGACCGTTGTATTTGAATTATACTAAATTAAGTTTAAATTATAAAATTATCGATAGTCGATTAAACATGTTAAGCAGTAGTGATAGTTAATTTCAATATTTTTTTATCACAAACCTGTAAAGTATTATAATGAATTTATAATACTATCGATATTGTCGATAAAAATTCCACTACACAGCACTGTTGATAGGTTATTTTATAGATTTTCGACAGATTTTTATTAAAATTGATTTGTAAATCACCAAATCCTTTTCTGTAACTGAAAATGAACGTTTATTTACGCTTACCTCTCTTCATGTAATGGATATTTAGCCATGAACATTGGCTTTTGACCATCCGACCGGCTGGCTCATAAACCACATATTTCGCAGACTTTACAGTGCATATCAACAGATTACTTTACATGGGTACACGTAAACGTCCTATTAATAGGAATTTTCGCTTAAAATTCACGAAACACATATTAATAACAAAAATTTAACTTTGTTTACAATTTACCTCTTGAGAAGCTAAAGACAAATATGGCGGATGGATGGCCGAGACAGAGTCGAATAGATGTTAAAGCGAGACAGCGATAGCCGCCATTTTGGCCGCCATTAAAATTAGTACGCGTTTCATACATTTGGCGAAGACCATTTTTTTCTTAGGGAGTTTCGCCAGACTGACACTGCCTGCCTGGAGCTAGCAGACTGGGTATCTACGGATTGTTGACAGCTCCTTGAGGCGCGCGAGAACAGTACGCGCCGTCGACGACTTGGGCTCGGTCCGGTTGGTCACCGGACGGTCGGACAGCAAGCTAGCCATTGCTCGCCGTCTGCAAGCCTGGGCCTACAGTGGCTGGAAGTCAGGATCGGAATCCCGGCGGCGGCTAGGACGTGAGCCCCGTTGCCTTTGCCTGATGCGGTCGGCCTCCTCCTTTGCTAGCATTGCTTCGCAGAAGGAGGCGACCGCCTGCCATCCCTCCTCGCTTCGGACCATGGCCCGGCGCGAGAGATCGCCGCCGATCTCCGACAGAACCTGTCCGACAGGTAGGCCTTGATCACACGACCGAGGTAGTCGGGCACCCGGTGGTACCGGAGTGCCCTCCCAATGCTAATCCAGGGCAGGGAATTAAAGACGTTGGCAATGTCCAAAGACACTGCCACGACACACCTGCCCTGGGACACCGCATCCACCGTCGTGAGGGATCGCACGCGATTGATGGTTTTCCACTGTGGAGCGCATCCTAGCACGGGTCTGGCCCCACCAGTGCTAGGCGCGTGACGAGGTGGTTTGCAATGACTCTTTCGAAGAGCATGCCCACCTCGTCGAAAAGTACAATGTGCCGATACGGAAAATCCACAGGGCGCCCCGGCTTAGCTATAAGGCACTGGCCCCTCTCCATGCTCCTTAATCGAGGCCCGAGAGCCTCCATGACCTAGGACCCAGGCCCTCCCAGGCAAACCGTCGGGTCCTTGGGTGGTATTCTCTACCTCGGTCACCTCTGGAGCGTCGTCGTCGCCATTTTGGTCCGCGTCAGATACTGCTGATGGTGGCGGAGCTATGGGCGGGAGGGAGTGTTCCCCCCGCGTAGGGAACAGAGCGCTGACCACACCCGCCACAAGCTCGGCCCAAGACTCTTGAGTCAGCGGGGGAGCCCAGGGACGGAGTTTCTCCCGCACCATCTTGTATAGGCGTCCCCACGGGTCTGCATTCAGAGACCCCAGCCACACGTTGCGGGCCTTCGGTTTGGCCCGCTTCATTTCCGCTAGGAACCCTGCGCTTCGCCACTCTGTAACCCACGTACAGCTCCGCCTCTATAGCCTAACGTTTCAAGGATCAGTTTTTTAGTAAAATTAGTTCAGAATGACGATTTTTTTTAATGAAATGGCTCGACTGTGGTTCGTACAGCTACGACAATCGTGTATTTAATTCGGCTGAAGTGCTTGACTAAGCATTCGATGCTAAATCCCCGTGCTTGCGCTTATGATACTCGTATTATCTCTAACCTTTCGTCCAATCATCATCATCATTTCAGCCCAAAGAAGTCCACTGTTGGACATAGGGCTCCCCTAAATGTCGCCACAATCAACGGTTCTGTGCGTTTCGCATCCATCGGATTTCCGCAGCCTTTACCAAGTCATCGGTCCACCTTGTAGGAGGCTTTTCAACGCTGCGTCTTCCGGTACGCGACCGCCACTCCCAAAACTTTCGGCCCGAACGGCCATCTGTTCTGCGAGCAATGTGCCCTACCCATTGCCACTTTAGTTTGGCGATTCTTTGTGCTATGTCGGCAACCTTGGTTCTCCTGGGGATATCTTCGTTCAATTAATATTTAGGTATTTAGTAATTGTGTTGATTTCATTAATTCAACTTATTTGCCGCGTACTATAATAAAATCTTGAACTACATTAGAATAGAATTGTCCCGTAGTACGAACTAGTCTGTGGACACACTAGTAGAAAGGGATAACATAGCCTTTTGTATCGTACTCTTCCGAAAGTTTTTGAGGTTGTCGTGAGCAATCTAGATAGTTTATAAAACCTTTGTTTATAAAGGTTTGATTAGTGTTTGCAAACAAAATTGTCTAGGCACCCAGAGTACTAAGCACCTGTTTTATGATACTATCAAATAACTGGGCCACGCTTGAAAGCAATTCATGTCGGATGTCGCACAGCGGTAATTTGAATAAACCGCTTTAAATTCGGATTTTTAGAACGATTTCGAATCTCATCGAACAATTGCCAATGCATAATTCTTTTGTGCACTACAAACTTGCGAATGAACTAGTTGAATGAAATCGAATCGAACATACGTCAAACGTAAAACGGAACGTGTCGCTTCGTGACGGATGAAAAATCGAAAAGAAATTTGCGTTTTGGACTAAAAAAATTAACTTTATTCCAGTCGAAATTAATTTAACATCTAAGAAGTGTGTGTGATACTAAATTAAAAATGTATAACCAAAAATAAAACTACCTTATTTCGGTACGTAAAGTGTAAAGCAAAACGATATAATAATTTGTCATAGTGCTATGTATTGTAGACAGATTTTTTGGTGGTTTTCAAGGTTGTTGTTTTTCAGTTCAACGTATTACAGTTTGTAATTGGTTGTTCTCTATTCATTTATTTAATTAACGCGTATCGCGACTGAAGTGTTGTCATTTGGCAGTGCAGTATTGTGTTAGTTCTGCCTAGTAATACAAAATCACATTGATGTACGCGTCTATTGTGATCTTGGCCTTGTAAAGCTAGCTTTGCGTTATTTATTATCCTTCTTAGGCATAAAGCAATGATAAATTGACATCTCCATAACAATACAACATAATGGGCGGTAAGTGGAATTAGATATTAAAGAACACATCATCACTGAATGCTATTTAAAGGCTAGCTTTCCAGTTGATTTCATGGGGCTGTTTTAAAGACAAAACAATCATCATACACTCGTAACATGTATGTAATCACTTGCTGGTAGAATAGGCCAATTTGATGGTATACTCTATGTATGCTTCATAAAAATGTGTAGGAATAAATATCAACAAAATTGGGTAATATACAAAATGTTTAGCAATTCTACAGGCATAATTTTTTATAACTGTTGCCTATGAGTAACTTTGATGTTTGTAAATTTCCCACAGACACAGTGAGAGTCAGTTATGTCGAAGCATAAATAATTTAGTTCAGCATGCTTTGATCAGCTTCTGCATGCTTACAGTATAATAGTGTTTTCTCATTGTAGGTTTAAACTTTTTGATCATGCAAGAAAGAAATGACTAGTTTAACAGATTGGTGTTATAATAATTTGAATTATTTCTATGAAAAAATCGTAGCAACATGGACTGAGCTAAGTGATGTACCTATTTATTGATTGCTTTTTATGTTGTATATTTGTATTATAGAAATACATTGTCACAAAGTAATATAGTTGTAATATATTGTTTTTATGTAAATTAGTAATAACATATTTTTTTTTCATATGTATTTTTATATGCATAGAATTTCTTATCATCACTACTTTTCTGTAATTTGTTATTTTGTTTTACAAATAAATGTGTTGGTTCGTAGTCCAATCCATTAGTTTGTATTATTCTGCCGTCCCTAAGCTAAAGTGCCGTTATCTGATATTTGGTGGGCTTTCATTTTTTTATTCTAAAATTCTATATTGATCTATTTACCCAGTATTTTTCTAATATCAATAGTTTAGCCGGATACTTAAGAGTTGTACCGAGATAAATTTAAAAAATCGTCTCTACCCTACTTTACCCTACTCTACGCTACTCTACTATGTATCAGTAAATGAGCAGGTTTTGGATTGTTTTTTATTTATGTAACATGATAAAAAATATGCTATGTCCGACTCCTGGTTTTAAGCTGCCTTCCCACCGATTATCAGCCAAATCGGTTCAGCGGTTCTGAGTTATCAATAGTGTAACTAACAGCTTTCTTTTATATATATAAAAGAAATGTAGATTCTATGCTATTTTTTTTTTTGCATAATTAAAAATATGACTTTGACAGATAACAGCATTATAGCTTGAGGACGGCAGTAATATAGTCATGACTAACATACTGTTTGTTGTGGCTAATTAGCAAAGTCCATAGTAAAGCATATGGTAATTCTACACTGATATTACACAGAGGTAAAGTTTGTAATTTTGTTTGTAGGAAGTAATTACTAATAAATTGATAGTTAGGCATTGTTTATAAGTCAATAAAATGGAAAAGATTATGGCCAGTTAGATGTAATAAAACAAAATATAAGTAATGCTTGCTTATACAATATTTATGTAGAAGACACTAGACTAATTAAATAAATGTATCTAAAGTTATTATTTTTATCATAAATTCTTCTAAACTGAAAACAAAAAACTGGCAAAATTATCTTCTAGAATATATTCTGTTTATTAGGCTATAAGTCTAATTTAATAATTAAAAGATGAAATAAACAGGAAGCTTTCATCTTTCTTCACTGCATAACAAATATGCCTATAAAATACTACTATTAATTCATTAATTCCCAAGAGGACGCCGGCGTCCGCACACCTATTGTCTTTCTATTGTGTCTCTAATTACGGTATTCAAAAGTTTAATCAATTTATTAAGCTTTAATTGTCTTATTCATATTTAAGAATGATGCTTTGATTATCTCATTGACAAGAATGTCCTTTGGGGTGTTCTTTGATTATTTTTTTTGTCTTTTGAGTGTTATTGGACGGTGTGTTTTGTGTGCAGGAGGGAACGGCACGGGTCAAGGCAACGAGACTGAGGATGAGGACCACGAGTTTTTTGATGCAGTGGAAGAAGGTGTCTCTACAAACATGGATGACAAAACATCATTTGTAATTAAAGTTCCTGTAAGTCCACTGACTCTAATTTTCTGTTCAGAGTACATCATATGACTTGTCAATAATATAATTGCATGTGGTTCTTACTTCAATATACTTAGTTATTACATTAGTATTATGATAGCGGAAGTTTGTATGTATGCGTGTGTGTGTATGTTTGGCTAGCATGGAGAAGTAATCCTTTATGCTAGCTAAATGGATTTGAATGTAATATTTGGCACATAGGTAGACCATGTACTGGATTAAGAGATTTGAGACTTTTGTTCCAGGAGTATTTTCCCTTGGGGTAATTTTGACTTTCATGCTGGTAAAGCAGCTGGCAGAGGCTAGTTGTTACTAAAGTACAAAAAAAACCTTGGAACTAAGTTTAAAGCATACAATTTGACCATAATCATGGCATATTTTGGACTTATCTTTGTTTACAAACAGAAACTGAATTTCTTTATCTTATCTTACACACGAATCTTATAGCAACACATTAGTTGTAACATTGACTTTCTGTACTAATAATATTGTTTATAGTGACTGATATCTAGAACTAACAATTTATTAGTTTACTTTTAGTTCACAAATAGTGTAAATTGTTGTCAATGTTATTCATCAGTATCCTGTAAGGGTTGTTGTTTCACAGTGAGTCATGATCGATGTTCATTGTCTTGTGTGTGACTTTACAGGTAAATAGGAAAAACAAAGTAAAAAGCGGTGAAAGTTCCGATGAGTCTGAAGGTGAAACCGTCACTGAGACTCAACAGGTCAGTTGATATTTAATTCTTTGTTTTTATGCTTCATCAATATCATGAAGCTGATAAACTACTACTCTGTATTGTCTGCAAAATAAATATAAGCACTTCTAAACAGTATTTAGTTCTAAATAGTGTTATAATACCACACTAATTTTAGCAGTTGTTTAACCATATTTAAAAATATATTTTACTTTCACATAGAATGTACATTGCATGAATTAACATAATTATGCAACTTCAAATTGGAAAGGCATGATATATAATATAATGAATTTAAATTAGATTATTATTGATACTGGCTGGCAGAACAACTAAATATATTTGTAAAACAAAACTAAATGGCATCTCATAGATGTTCACAGTTAACCTGAAACAAATACATTAATTTGCATAATTCTCAAACAAAGCAGGTTTTGCTTGTGTATAACCAAGTGTTCACTGTTGTGCAAGGCCTTAGTCGCTATTACAGTAGAAAAAAGCTAGCATTAAGCGAGGTATTATTTAAGTCAGTACAATTCAAATAAATTATCTTCATTTTTATGTTGTATGATCTTTAAAACGCATGATGTAGAGAGAGATGTTGTGTATTTGACTAATCTTAACTTTATTGTTGAATGAAGGTAATTTTCGTGGAAGACAAAGAGCGACCGGAAAGTGCAGTGATGTGTGGATGTGATACTACTGCGGAAGGCGAAGTCGCCGTGCCGAAAAAAGAGGAAATTTTAGTTTGGGTGAGTACGCTTGTTTCAATTCTAACTATAATACGGTTTATAATGAACCCTGGGTCAATTCGTCCCAACCATGGTAAAAATAAATTTTAGCCTTCAATTTTTTCGTCAAGTTAAACTAGACGAGGCTGGTGTTTCTTAGCTGACTATCCTGAGAAGAAACACCGCAACAAACTTAGAGGTCAAAGTCCATACAGCAAACATGTAATTGTCAAATCTTATGAGAACCATACAGATTAATGAGATTAGAGAGATTTGTGCAGTCATCGACACATACCAGGCGCGTTTGTCGCCTTATTTTTTTACCATTTAATTAATTTAAATACTGATTGCCAATTCGTAAATCAAGTACAAACTTGAATTTAGAATATCGTCGTTGCGACTTTAAGACCTCTTATGTGTAATTTTTGGCCAAACCAATTTAGAACCCTGTCTTTTAGACATTATGAAGTTTTATGGAATGCAAAAATTCTCATGTGTAGAGGATGAATTAATAGTCATCATCCTATACACATGTGAGTTTTTGGTTAAAAACTCTCATGTGTATAATTGTTTTGGGGGTAAAAAAGTGGTGTGCAATAGTGACACATACGAGGTCTTAAAGTCGAAACGACGATATGCTAGATAGTATTTGAATTAGTAATGATTAGATTTCCTATTAAGGTTTTAGCAGGAATTCAAACCCCGTTTCAAATACCGTCGCTGTAGCCACTTATTTGATCGGGATATATCTCTTGCTGTGATCGGCGGTTATTCGATGATCGAAAATTAAAAATTCAAAGGATTGAATGATGTGAATTTAATTGTGAATTTTGGGCTACGACATCCTAAAATCGCATGGTACCTTGGCTCTTAAAATATCAGAAAAGTTGATGAGAAAGGCATCTACGAAAAAGTGCAACGAAACCAAAGAGTTGCGTCTGTTCGTCTACTGCAAGCAAGGCTTTATTAAAGCATTCTAAAAGTAAAGATCTTGAAAATTGATATCTCTTGAGGATTTTGGTTGGGACGTTTTTAAAACTTGTAGTACTTGGGCAATGGTGCAAAAACCGATTACTTGGGAGATTAGTGCGACCATTTTCCATTTTTTTTTTCTAACAAGTGTGTTAATTGATTAAGAGAAACCCGTGATTGTTAATTTATTACATTCTGGGCCTGTTTCACAATGTCCAAATAGCCGTTACTATCTGAATAATTTAAAAAATGGAACAGAATTTCTATGAAATTATTTGTCAAGTAAATTAACAGAAACTTAACATAGATGGTGAAACGGGCCCTCTTTGTCATAATTTAGATGGATAATTAAAACATATGTTTTAATCATGATAGCGTTACTCGAAATTGTTATTAAAGAGATAGGGTTAAGTGATTTTGTCACTCATTTCGGCTCGCTTAATGAGGGCAGGTCATGCCGTATTATTATTATTGAGCAATCTGGAGTGGCAACGGCTGGCTGTCCAGCTTTCACCGGACGTACGTTTAAGTATCAACACGTGGAGGCTATTACTATCAAGTACAGTCAACGAGTCAAAAATGCTTTCGCACTCAATCAAAAAACAACTCGGTATTCTTAGGATCTATAGGATAGACTTAAATCATTCTATCGTTAGACGCTTATAGTATAGTTTTCTTTTTTAATACGTTGCCTCACACTAGTAATCTTGTATCGTGGGTGTACATGTAAATTCACATACACAAGACACCCAGAACCAGAACACCCTTCCTGTAGCATAAACAGACAGATATCCGTGCGGGAATCAAACCCGCGACCCGCAGTGTAGCAGCCAAAAACTCAACCACTGCGCCAAACGTGCCGTCAAATTATACTAGTCTTCGAACTTGACAATTTTCTATAAAAAATATACCCCTAACTGTAGTTACCCTAAAATTCAGTAACGCGTCCCCAAAATGTTGATAAAATATTCTACTGCATCCCGACGACTAAGGATGTTGGCGTTCATTCAATAAGACTGTAGACAAAAACTATTGGACCCACATGTTCAAATGTCTTATTGACTAAAATAATATGTCGCATAACTATGTATAAAAAAGTCACAAATAACTTATACAATTAATTAAAATATTAGGTATCTATATCCGCAACAATTAATTAAAATATTAGGTATCTATATCCGCAACCCAGTGCTGGGCACATCTTAATTATGGCGGTAAGGCCCATCTTTGAGGCGTGGCTGGAAAGACCTCAGGGCGTCCTAACCTTCCGCATGACCCAGGTTCTCACCGGACACTGCAAGTTCGGGAGGTTTTTGTTCCGGATTCGTGCGGAACCGACGCCTGGGAGCCACTACTGTGTGGACTGCCCGGAGGACACAATGGTTCTCGTGAGGGCGATCGGCAGCGGCGATCTCTCGCGCCAGGCCCTGGTACGAGCCATGGTCCGAAACGAAGAGGGATGGCAGGCGGTCGCCTCCTTCTGCGAAGCAGTAATGCTAGCAAAGGAGGAGGCCGCACGTGAGAGGCAAAGGCCCTCACGGCCCAGCCGCCGCGGGGATTCCGATTCCGATTCTGATTTCCAGCCAACGTAGGCACGGGCTTGCGGATGGTGAGCTATGGGTAACTCGCAGTCTGACCGTCCGGTAACCATCCGAACCAAGCCCAGGTCGTCGACGGCGCGCACTGTTCTCGCGCGCCTCAAAGAGTTGTCAACAAACTGTAGAGACCCAGCCTGCCAGCTGCAGGCAGGCGTCGAAGCCTACTGGGGCCAAGGGTTTGCTTCTGAAAGGAAAGCTCGTCCCTGGTATCTAAGGCAACGAAGGAACGGGGTGGGTTTTTAGTCAGTAAGAGACTGACACTATCTCCCGCTCCGCCCAAGGGCGGGAGATGTCATTGGATGATTTTACCCACCACCAAAATTACAAAACGAAAACAAGTTGTGCTCGGAAGGCGATTTTAAAATGTATTTCTGTTAAAACGAGAGAATGAAAAGCTATTATTAGAAAGAATTGACACATGAATACCAATGGTTAGGAAAGTGCCAACTTACCTATGGTGGAATGTAGCGAGTCATACAACTCATACAATTATTACGTGACGCCCGGGTACAACGGTCGTGTACTCTATTAATTATCTACACGAACTTGGTAACAACAAACATAGAACTTGTGATCAAGATACATAATTACGAGCATAACTTTGGAGAATTCTCTCAACATTAATGTGGATCAGGGGTGGCCAACCGGTCAATAGCGATCGACTAGTCAATCTCGGCTGTTAATCCAGTCGATCTTGGCAAGCTTTAGCGTTTCTACTTTGGGCCAAGAAGACTAACGCGAGTCTGTAGATACTATTATAATTAACGGCCCTAGACCTATTCTTTTACATAATCATCCTGTAACTTGTAGTTTGTTTTAAAGAAAATCGAACACATTTGAGACAGGTTCCTCCAATTTGAGCTCCGTTCGCTCGTGTTTTCACTTTTGATATACTTTACTTTTTGTTCACTCGCTCTTTTATTTGTATTGTTAAATAATTTTGAAATTGGAAGATCTTACAGAGTCTATTATATCATGGATCGAATCAAGTTGGCCACCCCTGAATGTGCATAATTTGCTTAGTCATAAAATTTGGATGTAAAATGATAACACTTTTCAAACGTAAGCCTTTCAAAAAGACATGTAATTATCTTTGTCACCATGAGTCGCTCTTGAGACACTCGAAGCTTGTTTTGGTTGATTTCTACATCGTTAAGTGATTAGCATATTAAAGGATGTTGTATGTTAGTGTCATTAGCGTTTTCAGACATATATGCGAACACTTAACCGTTGTTTGGAAATACTTATGATGATCTGCGGAAAGATAAAGAAGTGGTAAATGCAGTGCGCCTGCAAGATGGTCTAGTCAGACGCAATATCTAAAACTGTTTACTAAAAACTCAAACAAGACTGCAAAAAAAATCGCGCTCTAAAAAATATGAGCCAAAATCTTTTTAGGATAATAGTGGTATTTCTTTCACTTAATATCAAACACTATCTTTGTTTTTGAAATGTCCGCCCTTCACCAACTTTCTAGCTGGGAAGACGAGTGGCACAAATAATTTTCCAGTGAAAAAAGCTATATGATGTTAATATTTAGCAAACAATCTTAGTCTCTAAACGCTTCATATCTTGGAGCCGCGAAATATATCGTCCTAACCCTAAGCAGCCGATCTGCTTAACTTTTTCTCAACTATTGTGATTTGAGTGCGTTGTGTTCGGCTTAGTCTAAATAGTATTTCTCATGGAGGAACTGCCTTTCAGAGACCCTAGCACGAGCTCGCTTAATGCATTTGACGACCTAAACTGAACTGTTAAAGGGATGTAGCTATATAGGATGGCTCTTCAATCCATTTTCTCGCTTGCACGCGTGACATTTTAACACGTCATGTTAAGGCCCCTCTCTACAAATCAAGCGATGCAAAGCAGTGAGGGAAGAAACGTGTCTATAATTGTTTGTATGTTTGCAGCCGCACGTGATGCACGCCCAGTTGTCGCTGATCGACGGGCACCCGCGGCGGACGCGCGTGCCCGACAAGCCCAACTACCCGCTCAGTCTGTGGTCCATCATGAAAAACTGTATAGGTTTGTGTTATCTATTGACTTAGGCTAACTGTCGCATAGCTTCATAGACGTGTATTCCTCATTATAAGCTTGGTGTTGCCTGCGTGAAGCTTACATACAAAACTCTGATACTGTCGGCGAAGCGGCAGCGTCGTGCCGTCGAATATGCGTCTATAAAGCTACGCGTCCGTGAACAGTAGGCCTTACAGTAAGCGACAGTCGATGATGTCCGTGAATTCTCTCACGTCTCATTAACGGAGGTCGAAATAGGTGAGAATATATTAATTTAAAACTTAAAAAAACAGTAACATAGAGTGGATAAAACTCTGATCTTTTAAGGGATCACACTGACATTCTGTCAAAATGCAATGTTTTTACATGCAAAGAAATTAAGTTACATCTCAACTTGACACGATTATTGTATCGACTTATCAGAAGCGGTATTATCCTCTCTGTTAGTTACTGAACTTAGAAATTTAGGTTAATATTCTCTACCTACACATATCCCTGCTAATTGCCGAATAACATTATTTTCCCTTTTATCAGTAATTTGCAACCGTTTTACTGTCGAATTCATATAAAAATTCAAATGTATTATAATATATGTATACGACATTAGTTTTAGTATATTTAAAACCCTAATCACGTGTATAGTATTTTAATGCAAAGAATACATAGATTCTTCAAAATTTCGTAACTGTATCATGAAAATCCCATAGATTATGTTGCCTGGTTATCTGCACAAGTACGAGGCCACCGGGCCATCCAGGCTACTGAGGGGTGGTTTAGCTCCCGCACCCAGCTGTGCGCTGGCGCCTGATGCCCGCTATTACCTGTGTTGTACTTAGTGTTGGTGCTGTCCAACTTGTGACCTTTTTTAAATATTTTTGCGAAAATTATTGGTATCAATTCAGTTCTTAATTCTGAACAAACTATAATGTTTTGCATATAAATACAAATTACTCTGTGTAATTTAGTTCATCACCACTGCTCTTAAAACGGTGAAGGAAAACATCGTGAGGAAACTGGCATGTCCTAGATCCAAAAATTCGAAAACACGTGACATCCGCACTGGCCCCGCGTGTTGGATTACGGCGAATTCCCTCTCCTAGAGAGGAGGCCTGAGTCCCAACAGTGGGAACATTATAAGACTGATGCTACTGCTGCTGCTGCTGCATATAAATAAATAAATTACTCCCTTTGAATTTCTTTACCATGGCTTTTCCATTGGACACCATTCTTTTGAAAGAAAATAATTATAATTTTTAACAGAATTTGTCACGAGTGTATTTGTGTAAGAGGCAATGCTCTCTCTAAAACCAAACTGTTTTTATAACAAGCCAAAAGAAAGACTCTTGAGGAATGTAACAGTCAATGACCAATCAGCTGTGACGTTGGCCTTGATCGTCATTTAGAAGACTAGTTTTGCGGCTCGAGTAATCCGAGTTTTTATTTTAAAATCTTTTACTATCTAAAATTAAAAACCACTGAACAACCAACATCTGAACTAATATTATAAATGCTGCTACATATTACGCATAACTTTTTCGTAAAAGGTTGATAGTATTGATTAGGCGACTAAAAAAGCTAGTGTATAAAAGAAAGATAAACTGTTAATTTACGCCAGGTATGACGTATACCATGAAAAAGACTGAAGTACATCGACCGGAGCAGTGTAAAAAGCAGGGACTGTATACCGAAAAAATATCGGTTATAAGGGTTAACGGTATGACGTCATTACCTTTTTATTTCAATACCTCAAAATAACGGTATCGTTATTTTTCACTACCGAAAAATTACGATACCTAAATTTTTCACTACCGAACAATAACGGTACCGTTATTTTTAACGGTACCTAAACCTCTAACATTAAGGTATCTTTTGAAACCCCCCCCCCTACTCGCGCGCTTTTTCGTAGTGCCAATCGCAATACACTTGTCGCGATAGCTGGCAACGTCGCATTTATCGTAGGGATCGTAGCACGAGAAATAATTTCGGTATCGGAATTATTTCGGTTGAGTAAAGGTTAAATGTATAGCGGTACCTAAAAAAATAGCGCTATCGTTATTTTATACCGGTAGCGTAACCGCAAATCTTAACCTGTTTCGGTCTACCTTTAAAATAAAGCGGTACCATATTTTAATACCGGTAGCGTAAACCTTAAACGAAAACGGTCCCTGCTAAAAAGTTGGTTAATTTAATGAATAAAACACTTTAATTTAATCCTTAATTACTGATTGTCTCAATGGTATCTAGTCTAACGGTCACGACGGTTACAGCTGAGCCTAAGGTCTTGTGATTGATTCCCGGGTCGGGCGAATTGTTATTGGTATTTTTATCAGGAATTTCTCAGTAGTAGTCCGTAGACAGAAATTGAAGCCGACCGATGGCGAATATGTGCGCCCGATTGTGACACAGTCGGCGTGAACCTCTGACGATTCACGCGGACTGTTCTGGTTGATTTGGAGGCAATCATTTGACTAAATTCAATAGAGTGGAATGTCCGATTTTATCAAATACCATTGCCTTGACTTATCAATGCTTCCATAAAATGGAAACGAAGTTCAGCGCCATCTAGGGAGAACATGGTCACGCTGGACCCGTAGCTTACATCTTTAAGGCCGTTCCTCACTGACACGCTATAGCAGCGTAGCCAGGTCATGACGTCAAAAAATGTATGGTTGACTGTGTGAGCAACAGGGGCCGGGTAAGTAAAGCACCATAGTGCTGCATGCATTTTCTTGCTGCGCGAACTGGCAGCACCGCCACGGCGTCCCAGTGAGGCACGGGTCTAAATAAACATTTGATGTTCAAAAACAGCTTTAATTTCTAATAGCTGTCAGCTTCCGTCCGATTATAATTTGGGTGTCTTCAAGGATAGAGTAAAATAAACTAGTGCTAGGCTAACTACGTTTTTAATAAACTAGTGCGCCTCACCATCAACGAATACATCACTGCTTACCAGTAGGTGGGATCGCAGTCAAGCACTAGTTTAAATCGAATAAGACAAAAAAAACTTCATTTGAATAAAAGCTCCCTTTTTATTTAAATTTTTATCTTTAATTAGGTAAGGAGTTATCGAAAATCCCGATCCCGGTGAACTTCAGCGAGCCGCTGTCCATGCTGCAGCGGCTGACGGAGGACTACGAGTACTCGTCGGTGCTGGACCAGGCGGCCAAGTTCAGCGACCCCGCGCAGCAGCTCGCCTACGTCGCTGCGTTTACAGTATCCTCTTACGCTACTACTTCTAACAGGTACATCCTACCATTAAAAAAATAATATATTATTATTATTTTAATTATATTGTATTCTACGTTTTCATAATTATTATAGTATTTTTTGTTGTCTACTTCTGTATTTTATTACTATTAGTTTTCTACAATTTTGAGGACCTAGTCATAGAAAATTCAACTCGATTCCACCAAAAATGTGCCCTAGTCGGTCATCCGTCCATAGTATAGCGATAACTTATTGACAATTTAACTTCAAACCAATAAATGATATCGATCGATTTGTCTTTATCAAGCCCTTTATTGAAACAAAATGTATAAAAAAATATTTGGAAGTTACGAGCGTCAAAACTTCCATATTTTGACACCACTTTGAGCACCTTTGGGCGTGAATAAATAACTAACAAGTTTTATATTTATTGTTTTATATTTATTATTATATTTCGATGTTTGTATTCGTATGTGCGCCAGCTTCTTAATTTTCATTTTCAAATTCGTATTAATGCATGCTCATCCAGCATCATGTGAAAAAGTTACAAACATTGTAGCAATCAGCTTTTCACATGATGCTGGAAGAGAATACATACCTTTAAATGCATGCGTTCTCATCACCTCACCTATGAAAAAAGCATTATCATGAGCTCGCCTACTGACCTACATTTTTTATCATGTAAATATTTATCGTTTCAGAACGAATAAGCCGTTCAATCCGTTGCTCGGCGAGACGTTCGAGTGCGACCGCATGGCGGACCTGGGCTGGCGCTCCATATCTGAGCAGGCAAGTGATCTTCTCCCGTTGCTAGTGCACCATCTTTTTTCTTTATCCTAGTATTTGATACTTGCGAAAGCGAATGCACTAACACTGTCCACGGAATACAGAACCGGAATATAAAAAAATACGAAAATAATATGGTTTTTAATGCTCCGGGAAATAATTCGACGTGTGAAAAAATTGAAATAGCTTACTACGTCGTCACACTCTAGTTTTCCAAATTTTTTTATTAATAATTTATTTGTAAAAACTACACTTCATGTAATTAATAGCATTATTCAGATTTTAAAAGAAAAATACATATTAACGCGCTTCAATTAGAATTTAATAGTAACAATAAAATAATTTAGCTACAGTTAAATGAAATGTAATTACAACAGATTCGATTGATGACAACAGAATAAAGTAAATTTACAATAAAAGAATCACATTAATATAACTTACAACATGAATACTTAGTAAAAATACATGAATTGGAATAAAATGAACAGCAATTTTCTTATATACTTTAAAACCAAGTGAATAACTGGAATTAAAGAATTGATAACAAGGATAAGATATCCAATTCGTTTCTATCTCCTTGAGAACGTAATTTCAAAATTGTTAGGGAGTTGCGCAAAACAAAACCTCGAGAAAATACTAATTATAATATTGGTTGGTTAGATTCAACGACCTTACAGCCACTAGACGTGTAATAACAGGCGACGCTTGTCTGTCAACACATCTAACTAATAGATCTGATGTGTGTAGTGATGTACCAATTCTTATGACCGCCTCTGTTATCGATAAAGCTGAATACCTATTTACTATTTATACGATCATTTTATACTTACTACATTAAAATTGAAATTTTATTGTTAATCGGTTATTGATCCCGAAAGATTCTGATTTTAAAAATACCTAAATGGATAATTGCAAACAAGCGAGAAAAATGGTTCCTTGGATACTATGTTTTACCGTTATAATAATTATGAGTACCTATGTTACGTTTTAAGATAGAGAGGATTTTTTGATTTTTTATAGAGAGAGAGAGGATTTTTGCAGCTTTTTTTTAGTTTGACGTTACCACTCAAAGTTTATTACTAACTTAAAGTATGTACATTTTATGTTAAAATAATATCAAGAACTAGGAAGGTAAAAAAATCAATTAATAATTGAACTAAATATTATAAAAAAAATATTGTTACTTTCGTGATTTTTTTAAATCTATCCCATCCCTAGAGTGTCGTAATGACCTTGGTCGGACCAATCAGAACGCAATACCCCGCTTCCTGCACCTCAGCTAGTTGACAGAATTTTTTTGGTGCGTTGGAGCAACCATGCGGCGTCTAGGAGCTATACAGTCGATGGTTAGATTAGACATTGAATTGTGCTTACACACCAGCATTTATTTGTCCGATTTGATCTTACTGCAAAAAGTGATCTCTTCTCGGAACTAAGTAGCGAGATTAGAAGATTATACGTGCAGCGTGCATATTAAATAAAAAATATTCGACGACAACCATCTCAACAAGTTTCCACTTACATAATTGAATACGATATTTAACAGCTACAGCTTGTGGTCGAACTTATCGAAAGCCTCCTGAAAGTCAGTGCAAACTGAGTAATTCCAGCATCCATATGATAAAAACGTATTCAAAGTATCCTACAATATTAGTTATATTAGATCTTCTTTTGACGAAAGTTTGTTGTTATCGAACAATAGCGCTAGCGGTATGAATTATAGGATAAATCTCTCTGTGAATACAAATACCGACAATTGTGGGTTTAACTTGCATTATCGCGATCACTCGATAGTCATAAAATAATGTTCGAATTTATATTCTAATTCCTAACATTCAGCATCTTACCGTTTGCGAATAGCGGTTGTATGTAATTTATCCATGAAAGATAAATTCTATGGGCTGCAGCACATACTCTGTAAGTCATTTAGAACTTAACTCTCGCGATGGTTATTGAATAATGTAGCACATCAAATATTTCACCTTGTAACCGGAAATTGTTAGAAAAGTTTCAAAAATAAAAAATGATTCCTTAATTATGTTTTACTCTTCGAGAAAAACTGCATTAGTTGCAAATTAAAATGATCTAAATAGAATCTTAAACGCTGGAATTATGGAACTTTGTTTTTGCATTAAGTAAATTCTTGTAATCTTCTAAGTTAATTTTGTAGAAAACATGCCATAATGTATAATTCGTGCATTTCAGATAATTACGCACTTCAACATGTCTAGGGATGTTTAAGCCATGTATTCACTAGGGGACAAATTCGCTCGACTTAAGGCGAGCAGCCGCAGGACATTTACGTACGACTGTCCGGCGACAGTGTCGATCGGCATGTCGCTCGTCCACATACCGGAATTGTGATCAAGATCGAGAAGGTAGTGTTGTTGAGTGCGTTGTTCCAAAACTGCCATATGCGCCGGTAGTCGCGGCATAAAGAGCGACACACGTTCTCAACTCAAATGCCGCCGGGCGACTGTCGTGGACGTCGACGCAATCAGGGCTACTGTCCACGTATACATAGCTTCATAGACGCGTATTCGCCCTTATACACTTGGTGTCACGCCAGCGTGAAGCTTACATACAAAAGGTGTGGACGAAGCGGCAACGTCCTGCCGTCGTACATTCTTATTTAGTCTCCTATTTGAAAGTAAAAATGCACATTTTGCTGTTTGTTAAAATATTTTCTAAATAGTTTTTATTAAATAAATGAATAACTTAAATATCCCTGGATTGTGATGATGTGTGTGTATACGATACCCTGAAAAATATGCAATTCGATTTCCATACAAACCCGATCTCCAATGACAGCTATTCATCGCGGTTGCTTTGAGTCTAGCTATATCTATATCAATGTGTCTTATACATCCTTTAATATGAAATATCATATCCTTTCCAAAACTGCCTGCCTATCTTTTCCTCTCCTTCCAACATCCATTTCCTACTCTACCCTTGCCTTCCTCTTTCTCTGCTTGCCTCTTCCCCTGCCTACCTCATAATACCTTAGGGGCCGCTCAAGTATTGCGTAAGCAGATTTCTTGCAAATATAAAGCCCCCCCCCCCCCCCCCCCGTCAGCAAAAGTAAGCAAAGCTCTCACCCCTCCATGCTTACGTAAACATTGGTACGTGCATTTGTCAATGTGTTTGGTTATTAATTTGTGAGCTGTAGTTTTAAGTCTTGAAAAAAGGAATACTTAAAATAAAGAAACAAAATTAAGTTAATTTAAAAATGTAATTTACATTAACATTTCTCAGTCCATGACTCTTAAGTCTTCAATGACGTTAGATGTATGATGTGTGTCTGCTCACTTTCTTTTTCTCACTTTTAAAAAACTAAAAAAAAAATTGCTCTGCTGACGTAATCACCATCTAGACCCCCATCACCCATGTCATCAAAAATAAGTAAAGTAAAGACCCCCCCCACCCCCCTGTAATACTTACGTAATAGTTGAATGGCCCCTTACCTGCCTTTTTCGCTGCCTGCCTCTTCCTTCCTCAGCACTACCCTTATCATTTGTCCGTATTTTGGCCTATGAATAAACAAATTCAAAATTTGTGGTTAGGTGTCCCATCATCCGCCCATGGTGGCGCAGTTCTGCGAGGGTCAGGCAGGCTGGCAGTGCTGGCAGGAGTTCACGATGACCACCAAGTTCAGGGGAAAGTACCTGCAGGTCATCCCGCTGGGCGGCGCGTCCGCCATGTTCCCCAGCTCCGGCAACAAGTACACGTGGAGGAAGGTAGGCAAGCGGCGGAGCGACAGGGACACAAGCAGCCGCCGACTAACGCACTGCACACTCCTTCACTGTTTCACTTTAACTATTTGGAATACATTTTGAAGTTTTTACTCGACATCTTGTCTTCGAAAATGGTGAAAATTGTGATTGCGTTACGTGTCGGTAGTGCTGTGAGTAGCGATGTAGCGTGTGTAGAGAGGATCGGACCCGGTGTGCTAGGTGTCGCACCACCCGATGACCTCGTCGCAGTACTGCGAGGGCGCGGCGGGCTGGCAGTGTCTGCAGACCCTCTCGCTCACCAGCCACTTCCGGGGACAGTTCATCTCTATCGTGCCCAAAGCCGACTCGCTCGTCATCTTCCCAGATAATAACACATACGTTTTTAATAAGGTAAGACTTTCATTAAGCCATGTATTGCAGTAGGCTACTTTGGACGATTACTAAGTAGCCACTAAATATCAAGTGTTTTCCAAAACCGGAAGTAATGCATAGGTTAGCAAAGTGAGAAAGTGAGCAAATTTATTACCACAGACTGTAATGTGGATGACTAAACTTCTTAGATTGCGTGCCAGAGTGCAAAACTCGCAGTTAATGTTGGAAGACTACAGTCGATTCAAAACAAAACAGATATTTGTATGCACAACACTATTATACAGGTGACAACGACAGTGCACAACATAATCGTGGGCAAGCTATGGGTGGACAACCACGGTGATATGGACATCGTAGGGGAGGCGGGGCAGGCGGCCGGCTACGTGGCGCACCTCAAGTACCTGCCTTACGGGTACTTCAGCAAGGACACGCAGCGAAAGGTCACCGGCGTCATCAAGGACCCGCAAGGAGTGGTCAGTATACACTTTACTATTTATTTCATTACAAACTGGTTACATTTGACTTGTAGTGGTGTTATAACAAAAATAAAATATAATGGCTAGACGAGGGGCATGCCGTTAGTGAGGTCGGATGTGTCGTGTTGCAGCCGCGCTACGTACTGCAGGGCCACTGGGACAGCCGCGTGGAGGTGGCGCCCGTGACGTCGGCGTCGCCCGACAACACCGTGTGCAAGACGGGCAAGTTCACGGTCGCGTGGGAGCGCGTGCCCGCGCCGCCCGACTCCGACAAGTGGTACAACTTCACGCTGCTGGCCGCGCAGCTCAACGAGTTCGAGGAGGGCGTGGCGCCCACGGACTCGCGGCGCCGCCCCGACCAGCGGCTCATGGAGGAGGGGCTGTGGGACGACGCCAACAACGAGAAGCTGCGCCTCGAGGAGAAGCAGCGCGCCAAGCGGCGCTCGCAGGAGGCGGCGGCCGAGGCGGCGGCGGCGCGCGACGCCCCGGCGCCGCCCGGCCCGCGCCCGCTGTGGTTCTCGCGCCAGGCGCTGTCGGCGCACGCCGCCATGCCGCAGCCGCACCTGCGCCACCTGTACACGCACCGCTACTGGGAGTGCAAGCGCAAGCAGGACTGGGCGGACTGTCCGGACATTTTCTAGCCGCCGCCGCCCGAGCGCCTGACGTCGGCGGGAGTGTCCGGAGAGTCTCAGTCGTCAGCGTCGCTGTAGGCTAACGTTGTTTTCGTTTACGCCATCACATTTGCGTTGGAAGTTTTACTCATTCCATATTAACTGTGGTTGTTTTTATTATTTATTGTTATTTTTCAAAATTAGTTTATCGTACGGTTAACGTGTACATAATTCTTATTTATGACGCTATCTCAATTTCCACGCGACTCGTGGCCTAATAGTTAAGTTGTTAGCTCTTAGACTTTTGTGAGCACCGCTTTGATCGTACGTTTCAAACGTTTCGAAGCTTCACACTCTACAACTAACAACGAAAGTATTTCACTTACATTATCGAAACTAACGGGCTTATCACGGTGTTCCGACTAACACGATTAATATTGAAATGAGTTCTTGCTTTGGCAGTGCAAAGAAACAGGAGTTGTACTCATGAAATGTTCCAGGACTGGAGATGAAGATACGATGTCAGTTGCAAACTGTCAGATGTTATTATGAATTTTATTTTAAACCCACTCTTGGGGTCTGGTAATTGTCTTAATTTAGTTGTATATTGTAATCTTCTGTAGAAGCCAAGAAAATTAATAAGTAGACATGAATATAAAATTATATAAAATCAGGTGCTTCTAATGAACAGGTTTCAATTTTAATCAAATAATTATCGTCATTGCTAATAATCTAGAAAATGACAAATGTCTAGCGGGCATTAAACGAAGCTCTTTACGTCCTAATAGAAAATGTCGCGTCGTAAAACTGTCTTTTAATGCCTTAACGTAGGAGCAATAGAGCATTATCTTTGTAAGTGTTAAAATTGAACACAAGTTGATATCGGGACAGAGCCGTGTGAGGGCCGCCGCGGCCGCTCGCTGCAAGAGGCCGCCGCTCCTCGATATCAACTTGTAGTGCTCTAAATATTTTGTAAGGTCTATTACAAATGTACATTTTCAAGTGGATGTAAGATAATTTGTTAATATTTTTATTATAATAGAATGATATTTGAATACGAAGCCATAAACATCTGTATCATGTTGATTATGAAAATAAAATATTATGTCACAGAATATTCACAGAGTAAATTTTTAATCATGTGCCTAACTGAATAATTTAGTTAACCCCAATTAATTCTGATAAATGGCCTTTCGCGACTGTCCAACTCAAAATCATCTCCGTCGGATCATATGCAGAACTTCGAAATTGCAATAAATCCAATATAAACAGTCTTTGCCAAGTGATTGAGCTGAATGGTGCTGATGCAAGCGTCATGTTCGTGAACGGACGGCGTCACTTGAGTCTTAAAATATCTTAGTCCCACAAAATTGCACTGTACTGATTTTTAGGGTTCCGTGTCTCGAAAGAAAAATCGGAACCCTTATAGGATCACTATGTTCTGACTGTCTATCGAGACCCTTTATCTCGGGCGTGGAGGTATCAAATTGAAATTAAAACCATATATTCTGGTCTGTAGTCCCTGAAACTATGATGATACAACTGACAACCTACAACCTGATGATATGTGTATCAAACTTTTATTGAATAAAAAAAGCTATGGACGTTTTATGTCGCTAAAAACTTATATTTCGACACTCGGGAATCAAAATTCATTGTGTGTGTGTGAACTGAGGGACCATACTTGCATTTCGCAAAATAAAAATCTAAGGATTTAGTATGTCTTAAAAATATGCAAAAAAAATACAGCCCTTAAAGTGGGGTCCCTCAGTCCAAACAGACCATCAGCCAGATCTCGAAAAGTATCTGGAAAATTGAAGAATACGCTCGTGCGCTCTCAAAAAAATGAGCGAGATGTTTTGTCTAACTGAACAAACGTTTTTGATGATACTGGCAGGTAGGTACTTTTGTGTTGGAATCAAGCACTAGGGGCGCAGCGGGAACTTGTCAGAAGCAATCAGGAGCAAAGGAGGAAAATTAAAAAAATAATAGTCCTGCCTAGTTTGGCCATTCTTGCGCCCCCCAGAGTACACCCTGTGCCTGGGCACCGGTGGCAGGCACCGCCCTATTTACGGCACTGCACACTACTCTGTCTACTTTCTTAGGATTAAAGAAAATGTATTTTCTCAGCTAAGAGGTAAGAAATGCCCAATTTTAGATACCTATCCTATTATTTAGAAGAAACTTTTTACAATTAGTTGAGTACATTAGAGTTCCTGATATTCCTCTCGCCTAGCAGCTAGTACAATGTACTAGCTGCTAGGTGTACTGAGGGACCCATTTTAAAAATGCGTCGATGTTTTCTTTTCATTATATTTTTACAAAAACTTGGTGCAGAAAAGGAAAGATTTTATGTATTAGATTCGGTAATATTCGCTAAAATATTTTTCTCTTGTGTGGATATTTTTGGTTTTGTGGTCTGAAATGTTGTAAATATCTTTAAAAATTCTTTACTAAATGTCTGTAGTCACAATACTTCAATTTTCCAGATACTTTTCGAGATCTGGCTGATGGTCTGTAAGGACTGAGGGACCCCACTTTAAGTGCTGTATTTTTTTTGTATATTTTTACAAATTCTCAGACTTGTTTTACAATTGTTTTAAGAACATCGACCTATATTCTTGCGATAGACAAGCACGTTCATATAAACTATTTGTCAAAATACTGAAAAGTTCAAACAATAAATCGCTGCAGCGCTAGATTGCCATTATGTCGTCTAACAAAACTTTTAAAACTTACAGCGCTAAGACAGCTTATAGAGGATACTTTTTCGCGACCAAAAGGTCTAAAGCGCCATGCATTTCCTAGTACTTACGCGTTTCGTTCAACTTAGTGTGATGACATGTCATCTATATAGATTTTTATACCGCAGAAGTGACACAGTTTCTTGCCTACAATACTTCATTACAATAATATTCTATTTCAAAATGTAATTATAGTGTATGTAAAAACGAGATCTCAATAACAGTAAAACAAATAAATAAATCAGTAATCACTAATAAGACTACAAATTCAACTGAACCTAATTCAAATTTAATATTAACCTGCACGTAATATGATACGTAAATTACCTAAGTGCTAACGAATGACAGCATGCTTAACAACAAAACTTACCGATGAAAACTGATACCTCATGATTTGCTGACATTTCGTCGTAATTTATTTAAAAAGAAAACATTGTTATTAATTATACAAAAAAAGAAAGAGCGTTAAATAAAATATTTAAAAATTTCAAACAGTATAAAAGACCGTGCGAAGTCTGTATTTGGTAAACTAGCTGTAGGTAGAAACCTAATTCAGCTTTTTGTGGGAGGGAACATCTGCATGTTTTAGTCTATGATTGTAAAATGGGGAAGAGTTTAAATAAAATAATATCTTCTCTAACGTACTATTACGATAGTAGAAGCTATTACATTGCTTGAACAACCAATGGTTTTACTTACTTGACTACAAAATTATTATATATGTCCAAGTTCACTTAAATTTGTATTTATAAGCGTCGCGCTGACACTGCATGAACGTCAAAACTGCACTAATGCCATCAATGTAAAAGTGTTCGGCCTGCAGGTCAATTAAGTGAAGTAAAGTGACTGTACGGCACGCCTCATCTAGTGCGTAGTACATATATATCAATGTTTAAGAATTTTATTAATCCTTAGATTTTTATTTTGCAAATGCAAGTATGGTCCCTCAGTTCACACACACACAAATTCATGGGGTACTTCCCATTGACTTAGAATTCTGAAATTTGGCATGAAGCATGGTCTCAGCACAAATATACGGAACAATCTGAAAACTAAATTGATTGAAGTTGTCATAAAAACAAAAACTGCGATTCGGAAAAATCTTATAGATTCGGGAATTGAATTATTTTCATAGGTAGGTCTGTATGGAACACTAAGTTCGTGAGTCCGACTCGCGACAAATTTGAAGTGGCTGTGTCTAAATAACACTTTTTACCAAAATTGCATAATAATCATGAAAGTAAATTATCCAATTTACCTATAAAAAAACGCATTTTTTATATGTATGTTTCGGCTAATCTTCGAAACGGCTGGAGCTGGACCGTTTTCGAGACTTACTGACGGATAGCTGATGTTACAAGAAGTAACATGGCTTCTCTTCATTTTCTTCTTCGGGAACGAGATTTCAAAGTACAGGATATGTCTTAGAATCAGTTGAGCTAACTTTCATCAGGATAATGCTAATGGTATGAGTAAATTAGCTACCTTTTATTTTCCAGGAAAATTATAAAAATAATCATATTTGTTTACTAAATAACTAAACAAATATGCACGATTTTTCCAAAAACGCTTGTTCAGTTGCTATTCGTTAAAAAATGTAAGACATCGTGAAGTGTGAAAGAGCTGAAATATGTGCCACTGCAAATTGAATACGATAAAGTGCATTCGATTTGCCTAACAAGTTCGTCCGTTGAGTAGTAGAGTGTTTACTACCCTTTGGCCACGAAGGCGCATTTTTAGAGACACAAAACTGTCTTCTAGTTTGCCTAAATTTCTTGTCAAGAAAATCTGTTGTCTCCACCTCGGATAGACTAAATCTTAGTACTACCATCAAGCTCGCTCTTCTTGCATTTTTGACTATCAGTTTCATGTATGTCATCAAATAAAAAAAACTAAATGTAGGTAGGTACCATGGAACAGTAAGTAATAATATAGACTATGTATTGGTGCAGTTATAGTTTTTATCGAAAACGGACCAGACTCGATTGAATATTTTGTTGATATTTCTTATCATCCAGGACCACTTAATTTTTTTTTTGTCTTGTATATCGCAGTGAGCAGCAACTTTTTTTTTGTAGACCTTATTTTCACTCAACCATAAGAAAAATGTTTGAAGACAAAAGACTTTGTATTTTCAACATTTTATTAAGAAAACGGAAACAGTGAAAAAGTACATAACTGTAAATTGCAGTTGGTTACAATATTGTTTATATAAACAAATCTTTTACAGTTAAAATCGGTACTAAATTTTTACTCTATTCACATTTACAAAAGGAACATCAGTAATAATGTACAGGAGAAAGATGCGAACAAAATTTATATTATTGTCGCGCCTGCGTGACCCTAAACATAACTATAGGATAGAGTACACAGTCGTGGGCCTTCATTCAAACACTTTTAAATCAATTTAACATCTACATATACATAATGTAGTGACAATTAACTAGCATTCCAGTAACATACATTTATAGCAAACAAACTTTTTCTTCAAAAGATTTTTCCACGACTGTTACTAAATATCGAAATTAATAATAACTTCATTTGGAACTATTTAAAAGAGAGGCTGGTCGAACACAACGATCTAACTTCTTACATCAGGGCGCAAATCAATACAAAATAAGACGTCATGTTCACTGTCCTCAAAACGGTTTAACGTAGTAGACACAAAAGACGACATCCTGAAATAACTCTGATTAAATAAAAGAACTGTTGGATTCTCATGCCCCATGTTGAGATCCGCCTTTTCTGTTTTTTTTTTAATTGTGTTATCATAGACCGGTGTTAGCACATCGGTCTATGATCGCCACACCACATTCCATAAAAGTGACAAAAAAATGAATTCGTGACATTTTGGTAAAATAAGCGTATACGTAAAATCTTAAACGAAATAACCAAAATAATTTTATTAGCAAGGATAATATGAAAATTGTGAAACAACGAAACCAAACGGTGAGCGAAATGCCAGTATTTTTGTAGCTTATGTTTATTTTATAGGAAGTCGTCTTCTATTCACTTTAGATAAACCGTCATAGTTTCAAGTAACGAACAGAGTAAAAACCTAGAATAATTATTAAACAGTTAGATGCAAAGCAGATAAATAAAATTTTTCATATTGGTACATATTATGATACAGAACGTTTGTCCCATTTTCTGAATAAATCTATAGTGGTACTACGGCACTGAAATTGTTTTAGTACATTTCACATTAATTCAGAAAAAGACACAATCGTACAAAACTTAGTCTCAGCATTAATTTATTTATACATTTACACTTCGCCAAATAGCTTTCCTAAGCAATATCACTCCATTACCTAAACAAAATAATTACATTTATTTCAGCTCAAGATAATAATTAATTTTAGCTCATCCATACTTTCATTATATTCTCTTATGTTTATTTTTAGATCTCCAGATACTTTGCGTAAAAAAATATTCAAGTAGCTTTTAAAATACGATAAAATTAATATATTAAAATGGTTATGTTTTCTGCATAGTAATTGCAATATATATATTTTATTATTTGTAGAGGTCAAAGCCCCGAGCGACGTGCACGTCACGCCAACCCCGCCGAGCCGACTCAAACCATCACATAGCACGGCACCAAGAGATTCTATTTACATTATGGTGTCGATGCTAGTGGCCTGCGCCAGCGAGTCGTGCGCTTATAGAAAGGCAGCTTAGGAATCCTTAACACAATGGAAATACAGGAGAGATTGCGACACATATTTGTATCAGAATCAATCATAAGATAAATATAGTAGTGTATCATTAGCGAGGCTTAGTTTGAAAGGGCTGCGGAGCGGCCATGCCGCGCACTGTCACAAGTCTGTTCCGTGTGTAGTCACGACATCCAACTTAGAGATCTTTTATCTACAACGTCTAGGATGCACTAAAACGATAAAAATCCGATAATTTTCTGCGTATCTATATACATATTTTACAAGGGAAAGAAATAATAAATAATTTCTATACCTTTGATATGAGCTTCCTCTCAGTACATTGATATCAATCTCAACAATATTAAAAAACATTATCTCTCTGAAAACAAAATGAAATTAATGTACACTATATTTACAATGTTGTGGCCGTTTATAAAGTATTTTTTTGTTACGATTTTCATCGTCAATCACAAAATTGTGATCGCTTATTTTACTGAAGAAACCAAACGAGTATATTTTTTTGGGTTACATAGTTATAATTGAAATAGATTAGCTTGCTCTCAGCTTTTTATTTTAATGGGCCCTAAGCTCTAATATTTATAACTTAATTACATCAGACCCTTCGTTTCTAGATTTATTTTGTACAAAAAAGTCGATGATTGTTTGATCTTGTGTATTTCATGTTAGTATTGCAGCCTGAATCTAGAGTACAGGAGCAAGTATGATGTGGAAGACATAATGACAAGTGATTTTATTGTGTACCTCTTAGTTATCTACATTTGTTACATTTTCGTCCAAGTGATGAAGCATGTTTTAAAATGGTTTAACATACAGTGTAGAAATCGAGGAGTTGCACTTTGAAATATTCTAATATTATAAATTGATCTTGATGGGATCGATCATCGTAGTGAACGGCGAAGTCGAACAAGTTTTCAGTGCTCTCTTTTAGCAAAAGAACTCGAGGCTAAATAACAGCCGCAAGGGCCAAACTTCGAGGTTAAGCTACGTTTGTCGAGATCGGCCAGTGGATGGGTGAACATCTCGTTACTCGAAAATACGTGTCATAATAACCAGTTACTGGGTTATGGAGGTCAGATAAGACGAACCATGTCAAATACTGGTATTCAGCTGCATCTGGTTAGATTAGAAACCGACTGTAATGTTCGGAAATGGTTGGGCAGATTATATCTTTTATTTACCAATTAATTTAAAACTGGATCATTTTCATTTGATATTTTTAAGATGTAGGCAGCGCCTGTCTTTATGTTTATACATTCTTTTGATATTTCAAGTTTATAAAAATGTACTGAAACACCTACTTCAGTATGACTAACTACGATATATTAGGTGTACAAATAAGCATGCAACTACAAACTGTAAATGAAAGATATATTTTGTTTCTCTTTTGTGCACAAATAATATCTTAATGTGTATTCTAGAAAAAACCTGATGTAATCGCATTATAAGTGTTCATTATTATCGGTTTAAGTACGAAATTCTAAAATAAATTTTGACAACAATGCACCTCTGGTAATCCAGTCTACGTTTTTTCCGACACCCCCTGTAATCCGAAATGTCTATTTTGTTCATTATTACATGATTGAACAGGTTGTAAAATATATGTGCCACAACTATTGTGGTCAGATAGTTAGTAGTGGTTCAGTTAGAATCTTATCACTTTAAACTGTACTTTATTTAAAAAATTCCGACAAATTAAGACAGTCCGACACCACCTTGCAAAACGTTTGTTGGATTACCGGGGGTCCACTGTATTCTTGTCATCATTACAATTTTTTTTAATTGAATAAAAGTTTGTTTTTTGAGATACAAAATAGAATGAAATTATTGCTGTGACATATATTATTTTTTATTTTAATATCGAGTTCTTTACCATTCATTCAGTTACAGTGACCATACAGCAATTTAAAAAAATGCTTATCTGACCAAAGAACAGATATATGTTGAGTTCTCGACTAAAATACATTTTTTGTTGTTTAGTTGCTTACATAATATTCAATAAGTTTGCAATGTTCGAAGGTATGCCAAGGACCCTGACATTATGGTACAAGTAAAAAGCCAATACAAGACTAATTTTATATCTGAGTAAAATTAGAAATGCTTATTGTAACATTTACTTATCTGTGAAAAGAATAACATTATTCTAAGTCGCATAAATTTCGTAGTAATAATAGTTAATTTTTAGTTTATCAAGTCGACTAGTTTCATCTCAAATAAATTTTGGATCCAAGATCCGAAGCAATAGCATTTCGGCCCACTCGCATGCTAACTCACTTAAAAACAATTAGCTAAACACACATATTTCTGTCTGTGCAAACTTGCAACGATAGAGATGTATACAATATTTTACTATGCAGTTGGTGAGTTGTCACGCGACCGGGTTCTAGCAACAACGTACGGACGATGTTTTGGTAAAAATAACCAATCACACTAAATGTTTGTATACATAAATGCGGCTTTTCGCAAAATTGCCTATTTATCATTATAACTATAATTCCCACTTTATGTAGGTTCGGAGCGATCTTAGATAAACCATGATTTCATTACTGTCGCGGTCGCTCATCACACGATTCATAACAGTCATTCAACACAGAAGCCTTCGATTATTTATTTGTTTAATTTCACATACCCAAAGTAACACTCACTCATTTGAAACTGGTTTTAATATTAATTAACTTAGGACATGATAGTATGTGTCTGTAAATAATCATCAACGCAACGACGAATTTTAAATGACTTCTTAATGACTAAATGTTTGGTCAAACTTTTTAACTTGTCACACGAGTTTGTGTGACAACAAATGAACAAACAAACGCCGAGCGTGCCGCACGGAAGCGTTTTGTCATCCATGTACAAACACAAAACCTCATTTATATATTATTTAGATGTTAATTTCACATATTGACACTCTATTCCACTTGATCATGATCTTACTAATGAATACAAATTAAAATTTTATGTACAAAATCATGTACATTCCAACTCTTAACAAAAGAAAATAATAAAAATCACACAGCCAGTGGTGATATTCCATAACATTACTTACATATAATATGATCTCTAAAATAACTTGTTAAAGTTGTCGAGTTCAATATAAAATCATATCATAGCAAGATCATGTGCAAGCTTGGTCGCGCCGCCCCTAGTATGGCCAGTTACTCCTTATAAGATCTTCGTTTTATTTACAGTAGGTAGTATCTAATGGTAAAACTTAAAAATATATAACAAAATAGACTTGAGTGGCTAGTTAGAAAAATCTACCAAATATTTGTGATTACAGCATAACAAAGCATAATAAAAATCAACAGAAACAAAATAATACATGCCTCTTCAACTGGAACCAAAACATGAGTAATGTTCGTCTGGCGCGCCGCGTCCGCGCTGAAGGCCGAGCCCGCCGCGCGCGACTACTTCTGTGCGCGCAGGGACGCTCTGCATCGCACATCATTGCACAATGTGTGCATAATCAATAATAAAACTATATTTTTATAAAAAACAAGAACTGTGCATCTTGGGTTTACTTTGAAAAGTGAATTCAAGTAAAAATCAGCCATATTGAAGTCGTTAATAATGTTAACAATCTTATTTAAAATTGTGAAAACATTTGCTACAGTAAACCAAACTTAAGAATGCGTTTCTATTGAGCCGGAGACGAGTAAAGCGGAAATAAAACGTGCAGGAATCAACCAATTAAATTGAAATCATCAAGTCTCTTGTCTCGTCTGTGATCTGTTGCCGTGGCATGTTTCCGCTACCTTCTGCTTTAGCAGAAACGCACCCCTCTTACACACACATATATATATATATATTTTTTAATATTGGAAAAGACGTACATACATGGATCTTTTAGTGTATGGCCAAAATTGGTACTTAGGTCGCCATTTATTGCTTCAATACAATTTCCTAAGTGCCAAGAGATCCTTGCAGCATTACTGTTAGCCTGCATCCTTCCACTGCTGAGCAAGCCCCTGCGCGAATAGAATACAGTGCACCTGTCACATCTGCCACACCATACAACTATGAGTAATGTTGTACTTGGCCAGCAATCAACTCCTCAACGGATTAACTGTCTTACTGGTACAAACATTACAAATCAACAATTTTTAGAAGGTTAAATTACGGCAAATGCAAATAACATAATCACACGTATTGTTTAGCGACAAGTGTAAATGTTAATGCAATAGTGTAATGTCACTCTTTCACTCACACTAAATAATGTTGTTACATTCACGACTGCATTCAAGCGAAACCGTCCACGCGCCAGACCATCAACTAAAATAACATCATCCTCTAAATTAATTTTAACAAATAAAGATTTTCAAAGTGCAAATTGAACTGTTAAATGCTTATTGCCACATTTCATACTTTAAGCGAAATTAAATTTATTTCAATCACAGCGAGAACACTGGTGGATAGTGTAATCACTTCACATATTTGATAGTATGAACGAGATACCTATCAGTCGCGTCGACGCATCACAGCCCGGCACCGCACGAGCACGCCGACACTCCACACGAGCACGTCGACACTCCGCACGAGCACGCCGACACTCTGCACGAGCACGCCGACACTCCGCACGAGCACGCCGACACTCCGCACGAGCACGCCGACACTCCGCACGAGCACGCAGACACTCCGCACGCGACAACGCGTCGCTAACGTCACACTGACACCTTGCTCGCCCGTCGAGGATGCAATAATACACTGGCATCGTCACCTCACTCGCGACTCATACGATATTTCGTCTCGAGGGCACCGCGGAAAGATTCGACATCGTTTTTATTTGTTTTTTTTTTTTGCTAATGCATACTATAGTAACATGTAAGTTGAACACCCGCGAGTATCAGGCCGGCGAGGGGGCGAGGGGGCGAGGGCTACTCGCTGTAGTAGCGCACCTTGCCGCTGCCGCAGCGCACCACGTCCTCCCAGGCTGTAACACACAACACTAGCTCAGAACCGCACTGTGGCCTAAAATATCGTTTCGTGGAATTAGGGAGAAAAACTACAGAATAGGGTTGCTTTTGTGTCTACAATCATTTTATATTATGGGGTTAGATTCGAAAACTTAATATTTTAAAAGTTACACGGTAATAAAGTTACGATTGTGCTCAGAAATAAGTAAAAATTCAATACTTATTATATAATATTATACATAATGTGTGTTCTTTATTCTTCATTAGCCCAGAGGTTAAAAACCAAGTGGTTTATTACGCAAACAACGCGCTGGCTGGCGCAGGGAGAGTCGTATCGCAGGCATCGTTCAGTCCATGGCCCTTTCATCGTTCGGCCCATGGAACATGGTCAGTTAAGGAAGTTCCTGCAACGGTTTCGTGCGGAAGTGACGCCCGGGTGTCATCACTGGACCGCCCCGAGGACACGGTAGAGCATTCGGTAGAGGTTTACCCTTCTCGGGCAAAGCACCGCCGAGTCCTCATGGGGGCGATCGGCGGCGGTGATCTCTCGTGCCGAGCTTTTGAACAGGCCATGGTCCGAAGAGGAGTGGGAGGCGGTCGTCTCCTTGTGCGAAGAATTTATGCTAGCAAAGGAGGAGGGACCGCACTTGCAGCACGTCCCAGCCGCCGCAGGCGCGGACTTGCGGACGTCGAGCTCGCCGTCCGACTGTCCGCTAAACCATCCGGATCAAGCCCAAGTCGTCGACGGCGCGTAGTGTTCCACGGGTGCCTCAAGTAGATGTCAAGCAGAGTCGAAACCTACTGGAGCCAAGGGTTTGCTTCTGAAAGGAAAACTCGGCCCAGGCAAAAAGGACTAAAACTGACACGCTCTCCCGCTCCGCCTAATAGCGGGAGATGTACACCTAAAAAAAAGAGGTTAAAAACCAAGTGCGTTTTTTTAAAGTGGTGTCCGAAAGTGGCCTTATCCACTGGCTGAGGAAACGTATTAGATTCGATTTTTTTCTGTTTTGGCCCTAAATCAGAAAAGGGGTAGTTTTTAAAAAATAATTATTTGTAACCAGCTGTGAGAAAAATAAAAAAAAATACAGAATTAAAAAAGTTACGGAGTTCATTATAAATTAAAATGACGCGATTGTGGGCATTTTCGACTATCTCGACCTAGGAGAAAAGACAGCAGACTTAACTTCGATATCGTAATTGTATGAGAAATGAAAGGCAGGCTAGTTTAGGGCGGGCCGGCTGCAGCTGCACTGACCTGCGGCCACGTAGTCCACGAGTCGCAGCAGCGGCTGCGCGTCGCGCGGCGGCGCGGGCGGCACGAAGCGCAGCGCCGCGCCGCCCGCGCGCACCGCCACGCCGCGCGGCCGCCGCGCGCCGCCCAGCAGCTGCTCGTTGAGCTCGAAGCCGAACGTCACGCCCTCCAGGTCGCGCGGCCGCGCCGCCGCCGCCAGCAGGATGACGGCCGGCCGCTCCTGCACCACGTCGGGCGACGGCTTGCGCGCGCGCGCCGCCTTGGCGCGCCGCCGCGCCGCCAGCGCCGGGTAGCCGTCCGCGTCCGCCGCCGCGCCGCCCGCCGCCGGCGCCTCCGCGTAGAAGTTGCACGACTCGATGAGGTCGGGGATGTTGTGGCGCGTGCGCGCGATGTCGGCGTACGACGCCACGGGCGGCGGCGGCGGCGGCGGCGGCGCCGGCTGCGGCGCGTTGGGCAGCGAGTGCACGGAGTCCATGTCGTCGTTGGAGTCGTTGGAGCGGTCGGAGGGCGGCGCGGAGTCCTGGCGGCGCGGCGAGGGCGCGCGCGCGCGGCGCGGCGGCGCGTCGTCGGGGCGGCGGCGCGGCTTGCGCTTCTTGGTGACGGTCTGGAAGTCGGTGAGCTCGGCGGCGGCGGTGTCGGGCACGTCGCTGTACAGCGCGTCGTCGCCCCAGGAGCGCCGCTCCACCTTGGCGGGCTGGTCGCGACGCTCCTTCTTGTCGCCGCGCAGGGGCGCCTCGGCCACGTCGGTGAGGTCCTCGATCTTGGTGCGCGAGAGCTCCTCGAGCGAGGAGGCCCGCTTGATCTTGTTCTCCTTGTCCTTGCGGCGCTCAGTGGAGCGTTTCTTGCCGCTCTTGTCGTCGGAGTCGTCCTTGTGCTTGACGCGGCCGAGCTTGGCGCCGCGCCCGTTGTCCGCGTTCGATTCGATGAACCGCAGCAGTTCGTTGACGTCCTTGTCTCCTTGGTAGCCGTCAATCTGTTGACAGTCAATCACAGTCTCGTTCTTTGAAGACTTTTTCCTCCGAGGTTTTTTATGTTGACTAGATCCCGAAAGAGGTGAACTGAATCCTTGTACTGAGTTGCCGTTTTCGTCTAAAGACTTCTGTAACAGAAAATATATTTTCCATTATTTTACAGTACAGTACAGTAGTAGTATTAGTCAACAAGCTAATTTGCCACAAAACCTGGCAGGTATGCAAGGCATTACCTTGTAGTCGTCTGAGGCGGAGGTGCCGGTGGAGCCGTAGTTGGGTCGCGACAACGGCAGTCCGTTGAAGCTGCTGGAGATCACGCTGCGAGGCTGCCGGACAGAAATGTTTACATTTAATAATGAATCAACTGAATCATCTAATCACACAACAATATTTTTCTGACACGCTAACCTTAAGCTTAGATTTAATAGAGTAGCGACCTCTACATTCAATTTCTCCAACGAATATTTTTAATTAAAAACCTGCTAATCAGTGCTTAAACTAATCATTGTTATTAGTTTAAACACTGATTATCTCATGGTTATTTTTTTTATAAATAAGTCCCATAGTGTTTGTTAGCTAATATCAAATGAAATGTAAATAACGTCACATCATGGCTGCACCATGTACATTCATTATGTGGCAGAGAACTGTAGGAATTTAATACAGTCTTGACACATGCATGTTCCCTGTTATAATAAACCATAAAGAATAGTGTGTCACCTTAGGGTCTACGGCGACCGCCGACTGCGCCGTGGAGGATGTGGTGTTGCAACTGGACACAACCTCCGGGGTTGTGATGCAACTAAACGATATAGCGGAATCGACCTGCGGAAACAAACCAGCGTTAGCCACTCCTAGCTAACAGTGTACTCCACAAAACATTTCACTAGAGTGGGAATCCTACCTCATGGTTGGTGGTAGCTGACACCCCGGAGTTGGGCGGTAAGTTCTCGCCAGAATTGTTTTTAAAAAGGTTTTCGAACAGCAGAAGTTTAAGGACATTTTTATCTAGCGCACTTTTCTTCGTGTCGCTACTGCCGGGGTGTTCTGGGGGCATCTTTTGTCTTTTCTTCTTTACAATGTTCGGTCTATTATTTTCAGAGACTAGAGGTTTCATATCATTATTATTTTCAATTTCGAGTAACTGGACGGGAGTGTTAACATTACTATCAGATAACGAAACTAAAGGCTTAGGTAATGTTAAAAATATGTAAGCATTGTTAGGAAGCTGGGTTAAAATAATACGATCGCTCTTTGTGCTGTGTTCGATTTCGGGGTTCATGGTATGTTCAAGTTCAGAGTTTGTGGTATGTTCGACTTCAGGGTTCCTGGTATGCTCGACTTCAGGGTTCTTGGTATGTTCGAGTTCAGAGTTTGTGGTATGTTCGACTTCAGGGTTCCTGGTATGCTCGACTTCAGGGTTCTTGGTATGTTCGAGTTCAGAGTTTGTGGTATGTTCGACTTCAGGGTTCCTGGTATGCTCGACTTCAGGGTTCGTGGGATGTTCGAGTTCAGAGTTTGTGGTATGCTCGACTTCAGGGTTTCTGGTATGCTCGACTTCAGGGTTCGTGATATGTTCGACTTCAGGATTCGTAGTATGGTCGATTTCAGGGTTCGTGGTAATTCCGACTTCAGGGTCCATGGTCTGTTCGTCATCAGGTTTTATTATATGTTCACTACCAGAAGTCATGGTATGTTTATTTTCAAATTTCATGGTATTTTCGTATTGCTTGCCCGCCAGGATTTCCGTCTTTGAAAATTCTTGTTCTGTGTTATTTTGTGCTTCATCATTATAATGAGCTGTAATTTTTAAATGATCCGGGACACTTATACCTCGACACATGTCCTCTTTCTCATATTCACGAGTAATTGTCATACAGTTGCTCTCTTCACTATGACCTATGGATTCTAAAAGTTTTTGTTGTTTTGAAACATATTCAGTGAACGAACCATCTATATTACAATTTCGTGAATGGCTTAGATTTACATCTGTCAACTCTACGTCTCCCTCTCGAGACTTACTATTTTCTAAATCTATAAAAGGATTCGTGAGCCATGTTATATCTTCCCCTTCATCAGACGAATTATAACATTTCGTAGATGTATCGAACAATCGATTCGACTTCGTTGAATTTGTGTCTTCAACGTTCATTAATTCTCTTGTATCATCATTTAAGCTCAAATTCGTTGTGTTATCTATTTCATATGAACATATACTTTTAGCGTCTTTTTTAATAGTTTTCTGAGGACGTTTTTGCTTATCGTTTTCTTCTACGAAATAGCTAGTTTTATGGATTTGTGAGAGAGGTTGCCCTATGGTCATAAGTCTAACGTTCCTTGGGTTTATGTCCGACATTGTCGGCGCTACTAATTTTGCACCTACCTGTTGCCTATACTTTTCTCTTAATTTAATATCACATTCCTTATCATATTCAAAGCTTTCAACAACCCTGTGTGCTCCTTCATCATAATGACGTAAATAACTCAAATGTCGCGATATTTTCGCTTTAAATTCTTTTACCTTCTTTGCTGGTAGGTCAGATATAATATTGTGATTGAAATCGTCTTTAACACCTGAATCAGAAGAGAATTTGTCCGCACTAGCTAAAGCAAAAGGTAAAACAAAATTGTTTTCCATATTAGTACTTTCAATGTTTTTGGAGTTCGATGGAATATCCATAACGTTGGGTTGTATATTACGTTCCTTTAATTTGGTTGGGTTCGCATATTGGAGAGGGTTCGTATAATTTGCTAGGCTTTTATACCAATTATCTACATTATCAGCCCATAGCTGGGAATTGTCCGTACGGTGTACGTTTCTTGTTATTTTTGCAGTTGAGCCTTTGTTAGTATGGTCGGAGTTGGAGGAGCGTCGTTTATCTTCTTGGTCCAGAGGTTGGCAGCGAAGGTTCGGGCCGCGCGGTTTATTGTTGGGAGCGTCGTGAGGGGTGGTTTTGGCGCCGTGAGCACCACCGTGGAGCTTGGTGCGCAAGGCGCGCAGCAGCCGCGCCTGGGGAGGGCTACGCACCTGGTTGGAGGGCGTGGTGGTGGTGACCGCGCGGCCCGAGCACACGGCGCCGCTGCCGATCTCCAGCGTGGCACGCGCCGTGTACGTCATCGGGAACATCGGCTTACTTCTTCTGTGAACAAATTTCATGTGGGAAATCACATTCGATCGGGGATAAACTACACATTTTTACGCGTGTTATTTTTTGGAATGTTCCTTGGTATTACAGAAATTACGATGATTACTTTCTCTAGTATATTCTACATAAATAGCCTCCCTAGTAATAAAAACACGCAATGAAGTTGTTCAAAACTTATACCTCGAAAAAAGTACAGTAAATATGGAAATAATACAGTTTATCAGTTTACTCCATGTTTAATTAGCAATGAAATAAATGTACAAAGTTATGTAGGTATCTTGGCCATAGTTTCGAACTCTGAATCTCACGACTACCTCAATATTTTGAGAACAAATCGATCGAAATTCTATAAAGTCGTTAATAGATGATATTATATTTCAAATAAAGTTGGGAAAGAGAAAGACACTTGGGCCGGTTGCGAAGAATGCAGCTGGAGTAAAGTGTAAAGGAATGGTGGCAAAGGTTGGTAGTAATCAAAGTCGTTTTAAAGCAGGGACCGTTTTCGGTTAAGGTAATGGTTACACTAACGGTATTAAAATACGGTACCGCTTTATTTTAAAGGTAGACCGGTATAAAATAACAATAGCGCAATTTTTTTTAGGTACTGCTATACCTTTATTTAACCTTTACTCAACCGAAATAATTCCGGTACCGAAATTATTTCTCGTGCGGGTACCTACGATAAATGCGACGTTGCCAGCTATCGCGACCAGTGTATTGCGATTGGCACGACGAAAAAGCGCGGGAGTAGGAATTTCAAAGGATACCTTTATGTTAGAGGGTACCGTTAAAAATAACGGTACTGTTATTTTTCGGTAGTAAAAAAATTAGGTATCGTAATTTTTCGGTAGTGAAAAATAACGGTACCGTTATTTTGAGGTATTGAAATAAAAAGGTATGACGTCATACCGTTAACCCTTATAACCGATATTTTTTCGGTATGCAGTCCCTGTTTTAAAGTGCGGTGAGTCGACGATATCAACAAAGTCGTGGGAAACACCTGTAAGCATATACAACCGGAAAGCATGGCAAAAAAATCGGGGTGTAGTGTTTTTTATGTGAATAGTACGAAATTGGTAATATCTTCTTTGATCTTTCAGCTATTGAGTGGTGTAATTATTTTTTATTTTTTGTGTGTAGATGACAGATATGTAGCTATAACACAAAATTGTATACCCTGACTTTGCTGTCATTAATTTTCTGAATTGCCTCCAACTATGAAAGCAAATTTAAAAGCATAGACACGTTAAAATTAAAGGTCGGTATAGTACGCGTCTAATAAGTTGAACCATTTGCTATGGTTACTCACACTAGTAGTATAATCCTCGTCACACCAGTTGAACCATCATGACGGTCGACCTTGAATGCGCAGCAACCGATTTTCGGGTCACAATCGAAGTGAGGGGCTGTGAGTAACCATAGTATATGGTTAAAGTTATTTGCCATATAGTATATTATAATGAGTAATACGGTGTCGTGTCGTACCTGTTGAGTAGCTCCATCTCCTGTGGCGTGTTGGCGTCGCTGGCGGACACTCGGCGCTCGGTGAGCGGCGGCGGGTTGACGCAGCGCACCGTGGCCAGGTAGCCCGCGCGCGCCGGCTCCTCGCTCAGCAGGGACGCTGCCGACACAAAGCCAACACCGTTTACACCCTATTGTACACTACTTACAACGGGCTTGTATAGACCCGTCGGATGTTAACGGTGAGTGCGATGCTCCTGTTCAAAACATGAGCCACACGTTGTGCCCCAAGTGCTCGTGCAGCATGCAACTGTACTTTGGAGGATTTAATGAGTGTATAGTACACGGCAGATCAAGTTTGTTTGTTAATTCTGAAGTCAAATAAGTAAAATTACTGGTGGTCCATGCGATGTAATAGTTTTTAATATCGTTATAATGCAATAGCATTTCATTTCATTCATGCATTTTACAATCATGATTAACACAATTATATTATATTAAATAGAATATCATTGGACTAACAACATACAGATGTTCCCCCCTACGAAAACTGGACACAGACTGCGCGTGGTGTTTTTTAACCAGTTCGATACTTTTCAACATTTAATTATTTTCTTTCTTTTCTTGTATAAATAATATATCAACGAATTTTTATCGCAGTTCAGAAATCATGACGACATGCGTTTTTTGGTACCCGATAAAACTCATCAAGAAATGTCAGCGAAGAGAATTTACACTAACGAGATAGAGTATTATGGTCGCGAAAAACACATCCTCTGTGTATAAGTTATTTAACGCTGCAAATTTTAAAAGTTTGTTTAGACAACATAATGCAAATCTAGAGCTACAGCGAATTTGTTTTAACCCTTTAATATTTTGAAAAATAGTTTCCGTGAACGCGTTTATCCATCGCTAGAGTTTACACTTTAGCGATGTACTGGACTGCTTCTAAGCATCGAATTATGTCATAAGTCGATGTTTATAAATCCAGTACATCATACATCAGTACATATCGGGCTGCCGTCGCGGGAATTCGCGCGGGCTTCCGTCACGTGAAGCCGGGCCCTGCGCACGTTTTGCTACGCTATAATGTATTAAGTTCTCCATCGAAATGACTACAAGCACACCGTTAAAGTTGAACTAGCGACACTGTGGAGATAATAATCCGGTTTCTGCGACAGGGACCGTCGCACACGACACGCGCGATTTCACGTGACGGGTGCCTGTTGCGGGCGTCCACTTTACGCAATATCGGCCGTAAATTTGCAACCAAACTTTAATTTAGCAGATGGCGCGCAGTTCCATTGTAGACTGAGTGTTGAGAAGGAAGCTTGTGGCGCGTGAGCGTGGCTAGTGGCTACTCACAGGTGTCGACGCCGCAGGGCAGGCTGCCGCCGTGGATGGCGCGCGCGGACACGGAGGAGGGCGCGGGCGCGGGCGCGTGGTGGCGCACGTGCGCGCGGCGCGGCGCGGGCTCGGCCGCCAGCGCCGCCACCAGGTCCTGCAGCGAGTTGGAGTGCGGCAGCGCGCGCCGGCCCCGCGCGCCCCGCCGAGCCGTTCGCCCCCCAGACAGCGTGCGCGCCGCCGCTTCGCACGCCTGCTCGTCCTGCTCAACCTCCTCCAACAACTCCTGAGGTCACAAAATATTCAGACTAAAACGTGCCTTGCGAAGGGCATAATTACAAAGCTCAGTTTGCAAGTAAAGATACAACACTAAAAACGCGCTCCCGCATCACAATGCGAGATTTCTTAATGTCACTAATGTTAAAAGTATTTTATTCGTTTTCCATCTAATAAATTTGTGACAGTGGATATTATTTTGTAGTATAGTAAAGATCACTTATAAACCGATGGCATTTTTGTGCGTAATAAATGCTCTTTTTAACAGAATGCTTGACTGAAAGATCATTTCATTGTTATTTACCTGCTAGTTCAGCACAAGACTGTGTGGTATAAATACAAGTTATTTTTAGTACTGACCTTAAATAGACTGCTTTTACCCTCTCGATCTTTGGGACATTTGTATGTGATTGCCTCGTCCAACAGTGCCCGTAATTGTCCGTCGTCTAATGTCTCTACATGTTTATTGTTCTGTTGACAAAAAAAAAATTGTTTAAGTTTTTTACGTTTTTCGTACCTACAGTAAAATTATAATTTTGCCCAAAACTCGTGATTTTGACGAAAATAAAATTTAAATCGAATTGGGCTTACATCAGAAGTTGCAGTAAGTTAAATGTAAATACGAAGACGCAAAGAATACGAAGACGCCTTTTTTTTTTTCTTTTTTTTTTTTATGGTAGGTAAAATCATCCAATGACAAATCCCGCCCTTGGGCGGAGCGGGAAGTAGTGTCAGACTCTTACTGACTAAAAACCTACCCCGTTCCTTCGTAGCCTATAGTGCCGGGGTCGAGCACTCCTTTCGGAACTAACCCATGACCCCAGTAGGCTTCGACCCTGCCTGCCTGCAGTTAGCAGGCTGGGCCTCTTCGGTGTGCTGACAGCTCCTTGAGGCGCGCGGGATTTGTTCCTATTTGACATCGCCAAATAGGAACCAAATTACAAAATTATGCAACGCGGTATCAGACTTCTCTGCACATTTAGAAATATATTATTATTATATTATAGATGTCCGAAATCAACTATTGGGCAGTTGCCCGGACTAGACACAACAACCGTCTGGTCAGAAGGGTCTCCCTTGTCAGTCGAGGTTTTTGAGACTGTACACGTTGTTCCGCATACCTCTAAATCCTATCAACTACTATCGTACAAAAATAACCTTTATACGATACTAGTAAAGTTTTTAAAAACTCAAAGTGTTGCAAAGAAAATATTTAATATTGCTATTTTATCGAGGGTGTATTCGAACGGAGGTGATGACAGTCGTGCATTAGCTCTGAGATGAAAAAGAATAAAAATAAAAATTTGACACTAATTTTACCAGGAGATACCGTGTTACCCAATTACTAGGTTGTATGGAGGACTGGCAGGCAGACGCGTCATATAAAATACAGGTACTCAGCTCCATCTACGTAATTAGACGGAAGCCGACCCCAACATGCGTGGCGCAAGTAAATGAACAAAATTTTGACTTTCTTTTAAACGAAACTAGTTTTTGTAGTAAATAAGTTAATCTTTCCAATGTACCATGATGAAAGAAACGTCAAATTTAACTTAAAATCTACATAAAACAATAAATATAAACAAAAATCAAATTTGCATCCACTGTTCTGTTCTGGAGTCGTAGGCAATAATGCCGTCGAGATAGGCACGCGTTTGTGTCCCTGGATAATCGGGAAGAGTAAGAATGCATTTTTAGTAAAGCGGAGCAGGGCAGAGTGGAGAGGAGTAGATTGTAAATTGGTCATTCAGTGCTCGAAATCTCCACTCCACATGTGTGGAAACAGCGAAGTGGAGCTTAGTGGACTTACATATAAAATAAATGAACACGTGGGCCCAAGTCGGACAGAACGGAGTCGAGCGGAGACCACAAAGTGAAGGGTAGCTCAAATCCACGCCGCTTCAATGGAAATACTTGCCACTTTAGACTACTCTTCTCCGCTCCACTCCGGCCAGCTCCGCATCAGTGGAAACGCACCATAAGATGTAGGGCAGTAACGATGATGCGTTCAGCTCCACCCAGATGCCCAATTATTATTTTTTGTTACTCTTTATAGGCTCGCGCTTGACCACTATCAGATCACTTGATGGAAAGCGACGATGTGGTCGACGTCTATCGCAAGCTTGTCTAGAAGTAACTAATTTAAAAACAAGTCACCATTAGTGTCTACGTTACATAATCACCTATTTAAAATGAACCGAATTGTTGATTATCAACTATTTTCTTAATAGCTTTTTAACTATTAGTTAGTTTACTTCGCGTTGAAAATGCATGGCTAGTTCTTGTGGCTCTGATGCTGAATGGAATCCAATGAAGACTCAAGCGTCCCGGGCATGTATTCATTATTCAGCTCAGTACATCCTAGACAGTATAGTCACGCTACTTACAAGTCACGGAGCCAATGTAATTCCAAACACTAATTAACTTAATGGTGAGCCAGTTTTGTGGTTTGGTTCAACATCTAAACATCAGCATTAATGAATGTCACACACAATTAGGGAAAGTAGTACTTGTTTTAATTATTTATATAATATTGCTGATTGATTGTGTTTCTGAGTCATCACTAATAGTAACAAAAAAAGGCATGTTAAAAAGAAAACATCCGTTGTGAGACTACTGACGCATCCTTCACGGGTTGCAAGACGGCAGAACGAGGACGAATCGATATTTTGATTTTTGTTTCTGCTGCTATAAAGACGTAGTAACGACATGAGTATAATTATTAAGCTACACATTTACGGTCTGTAGCACGGATATCTATGGTCTGTAGGATTGATCGAAAGAGTTACCGTGGCCCTGAAACGCAAAGGGTAAATAATAAACACAGGTGCGTTTTAATAAGTCTAACTCTTCCTGTAGCTCCAAAAAGAGCGATCATCCCAAAAATAAACTACTCATTTATGAAGAAGCCATCCACAAAAGTGTTGGATGACTCCACTATTCACATGCACTCATAAATTGATAAAAACCTATTTTGTACTCAGTATGACTTTATGATCTAGATCAAATTAACCAATTCTATGTGTCATGGTATATGCTGTAATAAATCCGATTACGAAGATGAAGTGAAGTATTGACAGGTACACAGTAGTAATGTGAAGCGGCCGCGTGTAGTATTATGACAACATATAAAGTACACAAGCAAACACTGAAATACTTCTCATGACAGGCAAGATTCTGTTTAGTGATAAGAATCAGTCTTCAGATAACAGAGATAAAAGGTGTGTCACCATCCCTGACGGTTATATCGGCTCAGAAGACAACAAACCAACATTATGGAAAAACGCCAAAATTCTGACGACATTACGAGACACACTGTCTAGTCTCGGCAAACTACATTGTTATCTGTATTCGAAACAAACTTCAATCATTAATGATAAGCAATCTTAAGTTGCGCTGCTTATTGCTTGGTAAGAAATTAAAACATTTTGCTAAATTAATGCAAGCTATTACATTCCTACAGATTTGAGAAGTATTGCATAAAAGATAAGGTTTGCGTTGAAATTAAAACGTACGGCAATTTCCTATGTACATATTTCCCTTTCCCATTTTGTTTTTATCTTCATCTATACGTGAAGTCTTCACGTTCAAATGTCTGAACGAACGGATTTGGATGAAATTTTGCACAAGCTTGTGAAGGAGCATTACTTGACACTGTGACATTGCTTTCGATGTATCACTTATTCTCTTGCCTGTATATTTTTTGTATGTATGTATATATGTATCTATTTTAGTATTAATAATTTATAATTTTTAGTTTGCATTTATATTTGCACCAAGTGCAACCCCATTTTGTGTCCTGGCAATTTCTGTCTATACTAGGTTGTCTGGTAGAAATCGCCGAGTGCGATAAGGCCGCCGATTGTATGTTTTTCTTTTTTCTATGGTTTCCCTTTATAATAATTGTAATCTTGTTGTACAATAAAGTGTAAATAAATAAATAAATAAATAAATAAATGTCCTGAAATAGCATATAAGATACATTTTACCTCTGAAGTATGTTTCCTCAGGATAATTTTCTACTTTCATGCGGACGAAGGTGCTGACAGAAGCTAGCGATTGAGATTTAATAAAAGTTGAAAAATAATAATAATAATAATAGGCTTGTGTCCTCCAGTGGAATTCCATAGACTGATGATGATGATGATGAAGATGAGCAATAAACTAATACGTAGATTTAAAAAAAAATTAAAAAATTCATGTTTTATGTGTTTTTTGAGGTTTTAAAAATCGTAAAAAATTCAAAAAATCAAAATGTTCCAATAACGAAAAAAACTATTATGTTAGAATCTATAGCACTTTACAAACATATTTCATTATGAAAGTATCAATGTAAACGCTAAATCCACGGAGATAAAGCTAATATTAAAATTAAATCCCATACATTTACGCGTCGATTCCACGCTGTGACGTCACGCCGTGGTGTACTTTTATATGGAGCGATTTTGGGTCACGTGATCAAATGCTACTTTCGGACCGTATTATCTCTGGAGATAATTATCGTAGGAATACCTTTACTTTGGAAAAGTTGTTTGTTTTTATCTCCTTTATTAAAATATGATGTAAAAAAAAATTAGTCCACTACCCTATTGATGATAATTATAATTATAACATATAATTATCATCAATTATATTATATACCTTTTACGCATAAAATCGTCCGATATATTCTGACTTCTCACCGCACAAAAGTTCAGCGAAAATTTTCATGCAAAAATGCACGATTACAAAGCACGTTTGTGTTAACTAGTTTACAAATATTTATGGTTTTAACAAATTGTGTCTGGATCGCTTTATTATCTTGACTCATGACTAAAGAATGAGCCTAATCGCGACACCGGTGTCCTGCATACAATCTTGAAGCAAACAGATCTATACAGGACAGATCAGACAATTTTAATGAACGAAGATATCAGACAATCTTAATGTAGCCTTCATACGTGTCATTTATGATGATGACAAGGAGCATTTGCTTGTTTTGTATAGCTATATGTATACAGGTCGAAAGAAAAGGGACAAAACACCCACCACAAATTACTATTCTGAAGGGTGATTGTGAATGTATTCATCGTTAAGAGCCATTTCACGTTTTCGCGCGTAAATCTAAGATTTTAGTCGCCTAATTTACCATATTACGTAATACTCCGGCATTGTTGAATATATGTAAAAAATAGACCAGTCTTTAATGTTGACATTTCATGTAACACATTTCCAAAAACTAATTTGTTGACTTTGTGGTAATTAATCTCCCACAAGTACTCTTCTAAAAAATCAACGCAGAGTCAATTTCAGACTCTTATATCTACTATTAATATTTATAAATTTGACCGAAAAAAATACAGAAAGCATCAGACATATAATTTTGTCAACCAACCATGTACCAGAATTTCGATGATTAATAACATTAATTAGTAAAAAAATAAAATATTAAGTCAATTTTTACGTTCTATGTCGCTGTTTTATCGCGATTTTTGGTTTGAATAAAACGTAATTACATTTAAAAAACTATGTAAATATAAACAATGTTCATAGATTAAACTAATTCCAACATTTCAGTAAAATCCGTTCATATATTTAGACATAATATCGTTTTTAAAATCACTCTAAATTAGAATATAATACGAAGCCTAAGCGTGCAGCGATTAGTACGGCTCGAACGCCCGCCGACGCAGGACCTGTGCCGTTTTTTCCCGCGTCCCGATTATCGAGCACGCGTATCGTGAACGCATTATTATACTACGACTACAACATTTTGATTCTATTCGTATTTTTTTTTTTTTCACAAGGAATGATTTTCGTTAATTTATTAAACAAAGTATTATTATAGTAGTTTGTAGAATTTGTTGAATAATCATGTTTTTGTTTTATTAGTTTTTGCAATGGGGCGGAAGGGTTCTGTTTACCATTGTGTCAAAAAAAGAAAAAATAGAAATATTGCAGCCTTAAAGAAAGCAACAGAAGCGAGGTAGACATTCTTTTGATTTTTAATTCGTATACGCAGTTATTGATTACCTAACTACACATTGACATGGATTTTAATACTGTAATTACAATTTTAAGAATTTGTACCCACATAATAAAACACTAAAATAATCATTTTATTGAGTAAAAATATGATTTCTTTGTAGATATGGAAAGTATGGAAATTTGTTTTTTTTTTTTTTGTATTTGTTCTAGAATGAGAAATCGTACGAATCGGGTAGAGGAGGATAGTGCATTTAGCCGAGAAGTACTGCCGGGTACAAGTAAAAAGCCAGATTTTATAACAGTAATTGTATGTTTTAGTTACAATTATATGTTGAAAATAGAAGTTTATTTAGTAGTAGGATTTTTTTTATTTTTAGGTGAGAAATCACCCAATGACTTCTCTTCTCTCTTGGGCGGAGCGGGAGGGCGTGTCAGACTTTTACTGACTAAAACCTATTCCTATGTTCCTTTTTGCCTTCATTCCAGGGCCTCGAGGTTCTCTTTCACTCAACTTATGACTCCAGTAGACTTCGACCCTGCTAGGCCCCTACGGTTTTGCTGACATCTTCGACGACTTGGGCTCGGTCCGGATGTTACCGTATGACCGAACGGCGAGCTACTCATTGCTCGTCGTCCGCAAACCCACGCCTACTTGTCTGTGTAATATACCACGCTGACACCGTCAGGGAGGTCGTCGCATTCAGTAGTACGTAGTATATAATATTTCTTTAATTTTATAGAATAAAGAATCTGTTATATTAGGGCCTGGACTTGATGAACCAATGGAACTTTCAGACTCAATGGTAAATATGTTTTGTATACTGCATATTACCAGAAAGCATAGACCCTAGAAAAGCAAGATCAATGCCTTTGCGACAAGTATTTATTTAAAATATGTTTTTTTTTTGGTAGGTATAATCATTCAATGACAAATCCCGCCCTTGAGTGGGGCGGGAAATAGTGTCAGACTCTTACTGACTAAAAACCTACCCTTCCATTCATTGCCTTTGTCCCGGGACCCGTGGTGACATTCTCACATAACCTTTGGCCCCAGTATCCCGGGGCCCGTGGTGACATTCTCACATAACTTTTGGCCCCAGTAATTTAACATATGATAGTTATTATAACTAGAGAATAATTTGGTCACTGCTAATAATCTAGTTCAAAATTTCTTGAAGGACGGTTTAGCTCAGCAGTTTTATATGATATTAAAAAAAAAACCGCCAATTTACGGATGTTGATACTACATACTCGACTTGTCCATTTTAGTTATTTTCATAGTATCATGTCATACGGTATCTTACTATGGGCTGTAGATATCTACTCAATTTTTATACTACAGATAAGAGCCATCAGAGCCATTGCTCCGCAGGTGCAATTCTCTAATGGAACTGTTTAAGCCTTTGATTTGTTGTTCTAATCCTGTGACGGTGCCTGGTCAATATATCTATGAAAACATCATGAAACTCAATGAAACCAAATTGAATTAATAATTAAATTTAACAATATTTTAAACTTGTGTTTAAAAGTTGGAGGATTATATTCAAGATAAAATGCTTGGCTCCATGCTGGTTGTATAATATAAATTGTATAATGTAGAAGCATTTTTTTAAAGTTAAATGTGAGTGCCATGGAGCAATTTATGGTTTTAGGTTACTACTGGACTTGTTTGATATAAATGAGCATGGCGGTAAAGAGTTTGTCATCCTCAATCAAATGTCTCACTGACAGTGGCGCGTGTTGGATTATTTGTATCCGTGAACGTACGCTGTCAGTTAAGACTGGTCATTTCTTACCTGTCAGTGGCTTATTTTAATATCTATAAATTATTTTAAAATTGTTTTTATTTTTATTTTATTTACATTGTTCTCACATGATAGCAGCGACAAGAAACATGTAACCGACATATTTGTAATACATAACATGATTGCAAAAAGTGTCATCATTTTTTCTGACTGACATACTTCTTGCAATTTTAAAAGTGCCTGTAAATGGTTTATTTAAAATAAAACACTTTGAATCTCTGGGTTGTTTCCCTGTCCATTTCTATTATATATTTTAGAAATACTTACATAACATTTTTTTTTTATTAGTTCAGACAGCATTAATATCATAATCAATTAGTATTAATACTGTTCATATTTAGTTTATGTAGCATGTTTATAATAAATAATTAAACTGTTCTTTTTGCCTACTCTGTAGGATACAGATCTCAAGTTGTAACATTAACTGTACAATTGTTTGTACTAACAAAAAACAACATGAAATAAATATGTAAATAATTAATAGACTGAATAAATAAAATCACTTATTTATAAATCTAACCAAAGTGCATTACGATTATAACGGCTCAAGATTGTTTAGTCCGTCTCATCACTAGTGCTACACTGGTCGCGTTGTGTATGTGTGGATAGCTACGCACACATGAAAAAAGCTGCCGTCTTTTACCTAAACTCGAGCGATCAAATTTTGTGAAATGGCTCTTAAGCATTAAAAGATAAACCAAGTTAGAAGTTGCTGAGCGATCGCATCAATTTGTAAACAAACAAATAATCGCATACCTATTGCGCTGAGTGAAAGGATTGACGTCATCAAATCTGTGCGTCCTACAGGCCGCGCTGGGCTCTCCGGGAGGTCAGGGTCGGGCCAGGAGCGGCCGACGAGAGACGGGATCGATGGCGCGCCCTTGTCCCTCATATTAACGGTTTTCCGTCCCTCGTTAGATTAGATAGTCGACATACTTTTTTAGCACAAAACAAGTCACTTGTTGCGCTTGTAAAATTCGCTTGGATAGTCATTTTGAAACGCTGAGTCATTTTTGTGTGCGTGATATTTGTGAAGGCGGTGTGAAAACTACGATTGTGTCATATTATTTAAGCACTTATCCTTCATCTACTCATACATCGGAAATATCCGTTGTACTCGTATCTATAAATAGTTAATTACTACGAATTTTACACGTTAAGATTTTTTGTTGAATTTTTTCCTGTAGCGCCCAAAACATCAACCAAGAGTATCCCGCCCGGGTCGAGCAGATACGGAGAGGAGGAAGTTCCGTCAACACACTCAACACGCAGTGTAGATTGGTATTGTTCACTGGCTGTTTTCACTGCTCGCCCTTAGATCAACCCTAAAGTGAAATCTGTTTAGTGGTGGTATCCTTTTGGTGGGTAAAATACCTTTGAAATTATTCTACAGTCAATGGCATGTATCATTGCATAAATAAGTTGAGCACAAATGTACACAAAAAAAAACGGAGCAAGTGCGAGCGAGCGCTGAGGCTTCCGTACATGAGAAATGAGAATAGTTTGATTCTTGAATTGTGTTTGGATGATTTTTCCGAATCGCAATTTTTTTTGTGATGTAACTACCAATTTACAGTTTTGGGTGTGGTTCAAGTGCTTCTTTAATTTTGTTTTGGGTAGATTTTTTTGAATATTTTCAGATTTTTCCCCATATTTGTGCTATTAAACCTAGCTTAACTTTTAACTCAGACCAAGGCAACTGTGTTCTGCCTATTGTCTATGGTGCAATACAGTAATGTCCGATTCACACATGGCTGGCAGTTTGTTAGATTTTGTGCGTCTATTTGGGCAAAATAAACATTTTTTCTTTACTATAAATTTTGATTCCTTTGAAAGTGTCAAAATATATGTTTAGTGGGATATAAACGGCCGCATATTTTTTTCTTTAACTTAGAAGTTTTATTTTTTCACAGCTTCAAGGGACCGCAGACCTTGGCCTCAAGTCTGCTATTACAAGTGACATTTATTTCATAATTTTATTGTTGATTTTGACAAGTTTGGTACTCTACTGATATAATGGCGACATTTTGATTGTCCAATGATCAACAACCAAGGATTTTTTAAACTATCTGGATTAATTACGACAAACAAATACAGTTAACTAAAAACTGTATTTGTTTCTTTTCTGTTTACCTATTTTTTTTTTTTTATTTGCACCTACCAATCGACCTTAGGGTGGTGCAGAAACATACCAAAGTTTCTGCACCACCCTAAGGTCGACTGGTAGAAAATGCCTAAGGCATTAAGTCCGCTTTGTGGTGTTATGTTATGTAAAAGGGTAGGTATGTTATCTCTTTCTACTAGTGTCCAAGTCCATAGACCAGTTCGTACTACGGGACAATTATTTATTAATATATACTTTATTGTACACCAAGATAAAAAGATTATATAATTTTTAGACTTTTTTGATTTTGAAGTTAAAGGTGTTATTATAGTAGGCGGAAAATAAGTTGAGCCATTTGCTATGGTTACTTTGATTGAGTCCCGAATATCGGTTATAATCCTCGTCACACCAGTTGGCGGTAAGTCCCCTCGTTCCATGGGTAATGTGAAAGTGAATCCCGGGGCCCTAGATAGAACCTAGGCAAGCAAGGAACAGCTGTGGGTATTTAGTCAGTAAAAATCTGACACTATCCACCGCTCCGGGCGGGAGATGTCATTGTCAGCAAACCGTAGGTGCCCAGCAGGGCCGAAACTGCGGGGAACTAATTGCTAGTAAATAATTAAACCAGAAGTTATATTATACTCAATAAATTAATTAATTACTTTTGTCTTAAAAACAAATATTTATTTTTCCAGGTTTCACACACAGAAGTAACTGGTACTTCGCCGTCGATAAGACAACAGAAAAATGTACAGTATCAATTTATATTAAAATGCTGCAATGACAAAAATAATAGCAATTTGCTTAAATACCGACCTACCCTAGAACCTAATTTCAATGATCGGTCATTATGAATTAACAGGTTACGAAAATAAACGACCATGGGATTGTGTTGGAATGACGATTTATTGAAAATAGCAGACTAGGGCCCCAGAACATTGATTTTAATTTCAACTCGATACCTCCACGCGCTCTCGAGATAAAGGGTCTTGACAGACCGTTGTGACAGACAGATAGACGGGCAGACAGACAGTCGGACAACAAAGTCATCCTGTATGGGTTTTTTTTTATGGTAGGTAAAATCAGGAGAGGGCCGCCCCTGGGTGGAGCGGAAAGTAGTGTCAGACTCTTACTGAATAAAAATCTACCCCGTTCCTTCGTTGCCTATCGTGCCGGGGCCGGGTATTCCTTTCGGAAGCTGACCCATGACCCCAGCAGGCTTCGATCCTGCCAGCCTGCAGCTAGCAGGCTGGGCCTCTACGGTTTGCTGACAGCTCTTTGAGGCGCGCGGGAACAGGACGCTCCGTTGACGACTTGAGACTCGGTCCGGTCGGTTACCGGACGATCGGACAGCGTGCTACCCATTGCACGCCGTCCGCAAGCCCGCGCCTACGGTGGCCGGAAATCGGAATCGGAATTCCGGCGGCGGCTGGGGCGAGCGCCCCGTTGCCTCTGCCTGATGCGGTCGGCTTCCTCCTTTGCTAGCATTACTGCTTTGCAGAAAGAGGCGACCGCCTGCCATCCCTCCTCACTCCGAACTATGGCCTGAACCAAAGCCCGGCGAGAGAGATCGCTGCCGCCGATCGCCCCCACGAGGACACGGCGAAGCTCCGCCCAGGCGGGGCACACCTCTACAGTATGCTCCACCGTGTCCTCCGGGTGTTCCGCACAGGGGCGACACCCGGGCGAATCCTCCGCACGAATTGAAACAGGAACTTAGCGAACTTTCCGTGTTCCGTAAGGACCTGCGTCGTGCGTAAGTTGAGAACGCCGTAAGGTCTTTCCAGCCACGCCTCAAGGATGGGCCTTATCGCCTCAATTGTGGCGCGCCCCGAACGAGGTTGCGAAAGTCGCTGACGCCATTTCCCGCCATGCCATGAGATCCCGCCGGATCCTATATGGGTTCCTAAAAATGATAAACCGGTCATTCGTAGGTCATACCCTCGAAATAAGTACCTACGTAGATCAGATTACTTAGTCGTCTGTCAGACAGAATGTACACGAGATTAGCTGTAGCCATTATTGGGTTAACACCTACCTACCCCAAAAAAGAACTAAAACAAATAGGTTACGTTGTAATTAAAATAAGGTACAGGTGTCTGACCGCAATTATGAGTACAAACATGTTTCGTGACTCATTAGCAAAATAGCGTTAAGTTGGTGAGACTGGAAAAATGGCACAAGCAAAACCTGCAGTACTGGACATTTGCCAAATAGTTTCAAAGTTCTGTTATTACAGCAAAGATATAAAAAAATGTATGGCATGTGTTCATAATAAAGCATAACTTCATGAGTGCGTTGCCCTGCCACCAGACACAAAGTCTCTCTATCCTCTTGAAATTATTGTTCCTAGTCATGACTAGCAAGATTTTTAGGGTTCCGAAGTCAACTAGGAACCCTTATAGTTTCGCCATGTCTGTCTGTCCGTCCGGCCGTCCGCGGATAATCTCAGTACCGTTAGCACTAGAAAGCTGTTTGATACCAATATGAATATCAATCATGCCGTAAAATAAAAAGTGGAAAAAAATGTTTTATTAGGGTACCCCCTACACGTAGTGTTTTTTTTTTTTCATTTCAACCCTAACGCATGATATATTGTTGGATAAGTATTTAAAAATGAATAGGGGTAAAATAAAAACTGAGTTGCGGGCTGAAACTGGACTAGAAATTAGCACTCAAACCATCAGGAATTGCTTACACCAGGTCGGATTACGAGCGAGGAGATCCTGGCGAGCACCCCTGAACTCACAGCAACGACAGCGACGCAGATTGCAGCGGGCTCCGCCAAAATGAAGAAAACGACGAGGAAACATTTGGCGGAATTGTGTCTTCATTGACGAGTCCAGAATTAGCACTCATCCAGACAACCGACGTCTTCGTGTCTGGAGAAGACGTGGGGACGCTGAAAGACAAAGAACTGCCACCGGAACCGTTCAAAAAGGCGGGAAATCGGTATCCTTTTGGGGCGGTGTAATGATTGGTGCTAGAACGCCGTTGATTCCGTATCGTGGCTCGATGACTGCAGCTTTGTACCAAACCATTGCTATTGATGGAATTGTCAGGTCATTTAGAATAAACCATGGCCCTCGATTCGTAATAGTTGACGATAACGTGCTCTGCGTGAATACGACATTACCAGGTTAGACTGGCCTGCCGGCTCGCCTGACTTAAACCCGATAGAGCACGCGTGGGATGCTGTCAAGCAAGCTGTTTGGAACCGTCAGCCACCTCCCCAGACAGTGCCAGAGATCAGGGAAGCCGTTATTCAAGAATTGGACAGGTTACTGCAAGAAGTGCTGGATAACTTAATTCTCAGCATGCCAAGAAGGATTGCCGCATGTGTTCGAGCCAGGGGAGGAGTTATCTTGTACCAAATAAAAACAATTTCATAATAAATGTTGACAATATTTAGTTAAACCTCTTTTTCTTTCAATCATTTATTAGTCAAAATTGCATTTGGACTGTTATATTAAATTTTTGTTAATAAAAAATTAATTTATTTTTTTTATTTCAAAAAGGTGACTTTTAAATTCAATTTTTGTTAATAAAAAAAATATTTCAAAAAAGTGTATCTTTAAAAAAAAAGATGTTACGTAAGCAACATTCCTTTAAAAAGTAAAATTTAAAAAATTTCCATCTTTTGCTAGTGATCTCAAACTTTTTTTGATGTGTGTATACGCAAGCATTTTTAATTTAGTTTACAATTTTGTTATCCTGAATGTGTCTTCTTTCAAATAAAAAAAGAATTATTTAAATCGGTTCACGTAATCCAAAATTACCACCGTAAACCCAACATACATAACCCGTCTAGTTTGTATCAATTAGGAACCCAAATTCCCAAGAGATGGCGCTTAACTTTGGGTTACTTCGCGCTGTTCAGATTTTTCCTGAGTTGATGGGGTCAGGACGGGAATGAGCTATTAAATTGTCGAATTGTTCTGGTAGTCTCTAGTTGGTATTGGTGGTATTTGTTCTTGCTCGTTGTCTGCCGTTCATTGTTATGAATATTTGGTATAGTGGGAATTTGTATTTGTGTTTAATTTAATTATATTGTGGGTTTAATTTTTTAACTTTTATGGGGAAAAAAAAATGGTTGATAGTCGTCGTAGTTTAAGGGTTCTGTTACATTGTGAGAAATTGGGTTTAATTAAATTACATTGTGGGTTAATTTAACTTCTTGGGGATATTGTTCATATTAATTTGTATGTACGCATGACGGACGGGAAACTACGGAACCCTCAATTGAGCGTGGTCCGACACGCTCTTGGTCGGTTTTTATTTTTTGTCATTCCTTATCTGGCGAAATACTATGTATTAGTCCAGAAACCGATTTCTTGCTAAAACTACCTGTGGTGTGCGCCGTTAACTTTTTGGTCCCGCTTGCCTCTGGGATTAGTATCCTACGATCCTACGTGAAACTGACAAGTCGATTGCATTAATTAATTTGTTCATATCTTTAAAAACGTATCTATAAATTCTGAAGCGGGATTAACAAACTAATCAAGTAGCGAGCCACAAGAAAGTGGATACAAAGTAAACCCGCAAAATAAACCGCGACAAGCAAAACTCGACACGTGTGAATTTAGAGCATGTGGTCGAGCCAGGAGGCCGACACTTGCTGATGAAACTTGTAAAACAATTACTTACAGAGCCTGTACTTATGATACGTACTGACACACTCAAGTATTAAGTACGACAAGGAATGTCGTCATAGAATACGGTAGTGAAGTGTGAATGACACGTCATACTGTTGCAATATTAACATTACTATTCATTATACAATATCCTTCCGGCGAGTAATTATAACTGGGGCCAAAAAGTAGAGACTATTTATTGGAGTAAATAACATCATAGGAAGAAACCAGACCAATGAGAACCTAGTCAGCCAACATGATTAATAGGCTACAGTGAATCGTCCAAAATACAAGTTACTACTAGATTGCGAACTTAACGAAATCTAGCAGACTACAGAGAGTAGACGGAAGAATATAATCTGATCACATAAAGGCCCGAGACTAAAGCGCACCATACCAATAGCTTTCTGGAAGTTGGTGAGGCCGCAACTTTGATGTAACCCTGCTCAGAGCCCGTAGAGAACACCGCAGTCTTGATGGAAATTGGAGGCTGTTTAGTAACACTTGTGATTCTGAGTCTTTTAGGGAAGTAATTTTAAATCACAGCTATACATGAAAGATGAACTAGATAAATCGTCGAGACCAGCAGCGCTTAAAAATAGAGACAATAAAGTAAGATTCTGCTAGCAAAGTGTCAGTTGTAGCTTGGGTTTAGTCTAGTTCCTATCTAATAAGTCTGTCAAGGATAGGCCCTTCTCTAGATGAACTTGATCACGGGAGGCAGGTACAGTAATCGGTACCCACTTTCCATATAGATGTCGTGTGTCGGGCTTGATATCAACAAAATTTATTGGAAAACCAACCCGCCACGGCGGTCAGCGGATTTGGTGGAGAATCTTTTATAGTAAAAATAATGAACGCAACTTCCTTAAAATAAACCTAGTCCAATTAGCGAGCTGAATTTTGGATTTGATCATTATGACGATTCATATCGCGTAACGTTTGGCGTTCAAAGCGATCGTGATAAGCATCGCATCGGTAACATGGGACGGAGAAACAATAAGCACGCCTTGAAGTTTTTTGATCCCTTGCATGAATTTATTAAATCCATTACTTACAGACCGTAACTTACGCTGGATTTTTGTTGAGGTGAGTTTCGACAGATTCGAAGAGCGTTTTATTAGACTTGAACATGATATGAATATAACTAGACTATATAACTAGGTCAGTGGACATCAATGCTATGACTAATATTGATCTTAGCCTTTTTTACTTTTTATTCAATTTAGCGTCAAATAAATGTGAATCCTCATGCAAAAAGTACACAACGACGGGCTGAGAGAGGACGTAACCTGAAGGCGGGCGGAGAACTGAAAGTCACAGTGATTACATTATTGAAAAATTTGCTTAGCAGGCTTTTTTATTTCGGTAAAGATAGATCCGAATTCTTAGATCAAGGCCATGACATAATTTTTGCGACTGGAATAAAAATGTACGAGACACGATATTTGTGGTGAGAGTGCGCTTGTGGCGACTGCGGCGGCCCGCCGTGACGGGGCAACAATGCGGTGGCCGAGCTTCCGTTACTCGACCAGGCCGCAGCGCGTAAACCTACACCGCCTCCTACTGTCGCCAGTCGCCACTATTGTCACCGATCCGTACCACACTGTCTACCTTTACAGTTCTGCTCGAAATCATTTGCATCTGACCTGGCTTTTTGTTCAGCTTCATGACCCTGATTACTATGATCTATTTCATCAAAAAAAGAGAGATAGTTTGGTATGTAAAAGGCTAATAGATAAAGCCTAATAAGATAAGCCAATTTTTGAACGCAGTAGATATAGAAACTACTGTGGATTCAAAAATTTCGATCTTGCGTGTAAAGCTGGTTTTGGTCATAATTATTTATTTATTTTCTAAAGTGAATTAAAATGCGCAGTTTGCATGGTAATGTATCATTCTTCGAAGATGCTGAGAAATTGTGACCTAGCTCAAAAACACGCGACTATAGAAATGTCGCAGAACTGTTACCTAGTGCGCTATACCTGTAACAACAGTGCTCACAAAACGAGCTCAGTTTTTCTCGGCTAAATAATAATCTACACTTCACAATTTATGATACTTTCTTTTTCATCTCGTGTTGGAGTATCGTTACAGTGCAATGAAATATTATATTTTTAATATTGATCACGCCAAATATGACTTGCTGATTCGATGGTTGCACCGGTTGGATGCCTTTTTCAGTGAGCCATCTGTTGTCATAGATAAGCAAGCTTGTCGTTAGAACATACTTAAAAGATGCAAATTTAAATAAAATAGCTCTGTTAGATGTACCGTTATTGTACCTGGAATATGTCTACGCGGTAAACAAACATATATATAATAACATAGCATAATTCCATTGTTTCTCATTTTTAATTACAACAGTAGTTAAACATCAAGTTTAAGAATTCGTTTTTTTTTTCCTAGATTAGATGTATGTCATTTAGTTGCCACGAATGCCAGAGGATCGAGTATTAATTTAATGCAGTATTCGGTATTTTTAACTGTTGAAAACTATCTGCATTTTCAACCTTTAACTTTTTTAAGCATTCAATTTGTTAATCAAAGGTTATTTTTTGGTAAATTGAAAACATACTGAACGAAACCATTTTTTACTTTCCCTCAGTGTTTCCTGAAATTTGTTAGCCGTAACGACAAATACGGTAACTAACATATTTGTTTATAAATTTACCAATGTTTATTTATTAAGTATGTTTATGTTGGCAATAGCGTATGCTTTTTCGATGCAGGTCTTTAAACGAAAACTTAGGTTTGACTAAGAAATCCAAAAACGCAAAACAAGTTCCTTCTTTGCCGTGTTGCCGAAAACCTGGGAATCTTCAAGTTACAAATAATCTGACTCATACGGGTTACTTTTCGGTAATTTAGAAAGATGGGAGAAATTGCAAAATCTCGCGAGCCTTTTCAATACAATGAGAGTAATTCAAACTGGCTACTAAAACCAATTTTGGCAACGGTATAATTTAGCGTCGGTTCTGTTTTGGAATTTAACCTACCTACGATAATTTTGATCCTAGATCTATAGTAATGATTTAGAGCTGAAGAGATTTCTGGACGCGATCTTAGAAACTACAGATTTTTTTTTATGGTAGGTAAAATCATCCAATGACAAATCCCGCCCTTGGGCCGAGCGGGAAGTAGTGTCAGACTCTTACTGACTAAAAACCTACCCCGTTCCTTCGTAGCCTATCGTGCCGGGGCCGAGTATTCCTTTCGGAAGCTGACCCATGACCCCAGTAGGCTTCGACCCTGCCTGCCTGCAGCTAGCAGGCTGCTGATTAAAATTGTTTTATTTTATTTTTGGATAGCCCGTTTATTGTAAAAAAGCTTATAACATTACGCTACGATCTACGGGAGCAGAGCACTCACCAAAAACGCGTGTGAATGGATTCAGAATATTTTCTAACCAAATAGCTATAGATCAATATTCGGCATGGTATGACTGCATTCCAGTTGAATTTGGCATCATATTATTTATTACGAAAATCTCGTCAAAAATAACACCTCAGCAAAACATATCTCGGAATGCTTACTATACATACATTGCATATCAGTCTTGTCTAGTCTTCAGGCAGATTGACACTATACTATGATTTTTTATTAGATGAAGTAAAGTGACAGCAGTGGACAATGCCCAACTGTCAAACAACCATTGTTATAGCTGTCACTTTACTTCATCTAATAAAAAATCATAGTATAGACGATAGACTAATAAAGAACAATGTACATTTGTACATCGTTCAATGTACAAGTGTGTTGCTCTCTGTAACTTGTGCGGTTCTCCAAGGTGCTGCCTACACTAATGGATCTGTTCAGTCTGTCGGTGGCGTCTCTGCGGCTAATTTGCGACTACATTTGTTACCTTGGGTACGCCTGTTAAAACAATTGTATGTGTTAATATATAAATCAATTTCCTGTTTTTACGAAAAATTCAAGGACTCACGTAAATAAAGACACATTCAGACAGCGATGTTTAGCAGGACATTATTTTCTGTAACGGAGATGCAGAGATTTGCGTGTTACCATAACATCATAAATGATTCATGAATTTTGCTTTCCAATTCTTCATCAATTTAGATAGCCAAAAAGTTGTTTTAGGAGCTAATCGAGTTTATCCTCATTATATTAGGAAGGCTTGCTTGGCTTGTTCAAACCCGGCCAGGCACATTACTTTGTGTAATATTTCATCACCACTGCTCTCAAAACGATGAAGGAAAACATCGTGAGGAAACTGGCATATCCGAGAACCAAAAATTCGAAGACATATGACATTCACCAACACGCATTGGGCCCGCGTGGTGGATTACGGCCCATTCCCTCTCTTAGAGAGGAGGCCTGTGTCCCAGTAGTGAGAACATTAAAAGGCTGATGATGATGATGATGAACCCGTATGAGTAAGATAATGTAACTTGAAGATTTCTAGATTTTCGGAAATACGGCAAGGCAACTGGTTTTGTTTTTGGAGTTCTAAGTCGAACCAAACCAAACAAATATTGCAGAAGCAAAACCTTGAAGAAGTCTTCGTTTGTTCCAGAGACAAATCAACTGTTGTCACCCTGCGATTAAACGGACTCGACTTGATGAAGGAGGGAGGTTTATAAATCTCGAGGCACATAAATCTCGCTGTTTGACAACATATCGCCACATGAGATTGCACTCTTACGAACTATGAAAGGGGGCACTAGTTTAGTATAAGCGCATACGCTGAAATGCAACCGATAACATTATGATAGGTCTTCGTCATAATCTCTAAAGTTAGTTAAGCGTTAACTATGTTTGAAATGGCAAATAGCATAAATACATAACGGAATATTGCTTGGTGAATTGAAATCAACTGCGTTTAGCACCAAAGTCGCAGCCGTCGCAGAAGAGGCACGCTTGGGAGTTTGGGACTTCGCAGCATAAAAAACAGATTTCCAAAAAGTTTTCATTTAGATCATAATTGTATTTGGGATGTAACGGAAGTAGTAAAATTTCGGAACTGGTGTTTTAAAATTTTGTTTTATCGGAATCAGAACCGGCATTGGAACCGTAATCAGTGGCCGAAACGGAGGCAGAAGCACAAAATGAAACGCTACTAAAATTATAAATAAACGAATTCACAACATTCCGAAAACAAGTACCTGTACCGGATTCGTGCGGAGGAGACGGGCGTCTCCTCCGCACGAATCCGGTGTCCCGGTATCCGGGTGTCGCCACTGTAAGGAACACCCGGAGGACGCGGTGGAGCACACTGTAGAGGTGTGCCCCGGCTAGGCAAAGCATCGCCGTGTCCTCGTGGGGGCGATCGGCAGCAGCGATCTCTCTCGCCGGGCCTTGGTACAGGCCATGGTCCGGAGTGAGGAGGGATGGCAGGCGGTCGCCTCCTTCTGCAAAGCAGTTATGCTAGCAAAGGAGGAGGCCGACCGCATCAGGCAAAAGGTAACGGGGCTCACGCCCCAGCCGCCGCCGGGATTCCGATCCAGGGATTCTATTCTATTCTATTCCCGATTTCCGGGCACCGTAGGCGCGAGCTTGCGGACGGCGTGCAATAGGTAGTGCGCTGTCCGACCGTCCGATAACAGTCCGGACCGAGTCCAAGTCGTCCACGGGGCGTACTGTTCCCGCGCGCCTCAAGGAGCTTTCAGCAAATCGTAGAGGCCCAGCCTGATTAGCTCCAGGCAGGCAGGGTCGAAACCTACTGCGGCCAAGGGCCGCTTTCTGAAAAGAAGGCTCGGACGCGGTATGATAGGCAACGAAGGAACGGGGTAAGCAGGGCCGAAGCCTACTGGGGCCAACGGTTATGTGAAAATGAACCCCGGGGCCCTGGGACAAAGGCAATGAAAGGAGCAGGGTAGATTTTTAGTCAGTAAGAGTCTGACACTATCTCCCGCCCCACCCAGGGGCTGATTTGTCATTTGATGATTTTACCTACCATAAAAAAAAATCCTTCCGAATACAGAACAAAATACTCGTAACAAAAGAAACACTAATCGACCGAAGGCACCAGGGAAGTAGGTCCCCCGCGCGACAAGTATAAACTTATTTGTACCTCCGACATAAGTTTCGATTAAATTTTATCGGAACCGAGCCTCCGTATCATCTCTGATTTGTTGCTATGCATATTTTTTAATTTAACAATTCTTTAGATCAGTGTCGATTTTGCTTTATTGAAAAAGTAGTCCTGGGCTCGTAGATGGTCGCCCTAAGGCCACCATCTGGACAATAGCTGCTCGGCCACAGTGAGCAGTTAGTAGAATTTGATTGTCAATAATCTTTATGTTTCACATTTCTACTCAGTTACATTACAAGACATTGAAGGGGACGGTGCTAGACGGCGTATGGCGACCAAGACAACTAGTCAGTTTCAGCTTAGGAGACAGGTTGAACCCACAGATCCTGGGCAGGGCAGCCTGATAATACCATATAAGAGAAGGGGTGTACAAGACAAAGCAGCCTTTTTTACGGGGGAAATCATCAAATGATTTCTCCCACTCGAGTGGGAATGTCAGTCAAAGTTTTACTGACTAAATAACACCCAGAGCTTTTCTTCAATTTCCCTTTTTGCAAATTTATTTATTTATCAGGAACAATTTACATTGTATTTGATATTGGCACAAAAATTCTAATTCTAAAAAATAACATGCAATGTAACAAAAAAGAAAAAATATTAAACATGAATTCGATAGTAATAATACAAATATAACATAGAAAATTGGATAGAATTGCATTTACAAAATAGAAAATTGGAAATAATTAAATCATAATTCGTCTACTGAGTACAAATTTCTCTCTAACAGAAATTCTTTGAGTTTTACTTTAAAAGAACTAGTGTACAACAAATCTTTTAAATAAGCAAGGTTTACGATAAACTCCTTAGAGTAAACCGCAGCCCTGGCAGACTTCGGTCCTGTCAGGCCCCATCAGTTTTGCTGACATCTCTTTGAGGCACGGAACACAACGCGCTATCGATGAGCTTGTTCCTTACCGGACGGTGAGCTACCCATTGCTTGCCGTCCGCAAACCCGCATCTACCGTGGCCGGAAATCGTTCGGCGACTCCCGACGCCCGGGGCATCTCCATCTCCCACGATTTCGACAGCCTCCTTTACTCGCATTACTGCTTCGCAGAAGTGAGGTCAGATCAGTCCGAAGAGCGTTTGTAACGCGAATTTTTCAAATCAAAATGTTTTTATGTTATTTAAACAAGTCACTATGTTGCAGTTGATTTGGCAACTGTTTTATAGTCGGCCGCCAGCCTGACACCAACCCAAGGGCAGGAAGAAGAAGAAACAAGTCACTATGTACATTGTAATACATTAATATAATATAAACATGGGATAAAAACCTAATAAGCTGAAGGAAACAACCGTTCCACACTTTCCTTGCAAACCTTGCCCTGGGTTTCCCGTAATTTATACATACAGCTCTGGGTTAGTGTAGGATTTTTTACATCTCGTATTTTATCTTTGTGGTATTCAAACTTTAGTTCAATCATCATGAATGGGATGATGATTATGATGAACTATCAAACATTTATTATGTTGATGATTGGTTGCAGCATTTCGTGTTGTAGGTTTGATTCAACAATAATGCGACAAATTAATATATATAAAGTGGCCTAGAGATTGTTGTTCCAGATCTGAGTGTCTTCAGTTGGTTATTATACAGGATGTAAATGCAGCTAAAATGTAGGAGTAATTCTTAGTGAGGGGCAGTGTTTTTAACCGACTTCGAAAAGGAGGTTCTATGTTCGGCTGTATGTATTTTTTTTTTATGTATGTTCACCGATATCTCGGTCAATTGTGGACCGATTTCGAAAATTTTTGTTTTAATTGAAAGATTATACTTCCGAATTGGTCCCATAAAAATATCTTTTAGATCTGATGATGAACTTCGAAGATATACCACGAAACTCTTCGAAAACTCATAGCAGAACTGTTGTTTTAATATGTATGATCACAGACATCTCAGTCAATTGTGGACGAGTTTGTTTTTTTTTTTTTAAGTTTATACTCTCGAGTTGGTACCATAGAAATATTTTAAACATAATATTTTAACTACGATGATATAGAACGGAACTCTTCAAAAAATCTTATCAGAAGTGTTGTAACAAGTAAAATTGCTTTGTTTATACATGTAGTTGGTGGCTGACTAAAGGAAAAAGGGGAGGGGGTAGGTACAATACCAGCTGTTAAACGATTGTTTACCAAAGGCCTAACAGCCTTGATGCTGTGAACTCTTATTGACTAAGAAAACATCTGCATAATCAAAAAGAAATTATTTCCCTTGAATAGTTGCCAAGTGGGCTACATTATCATAATTTATTGATTTCTGTGACAATGTGAGTTGGGTAATAATAATTCATTCACATTGAGCACAGTCACTCATGATTTTTTAATTAGTTTTTGTTTTAATCTCCTTTTTGTCCTGCAGGCTGGTTTCTCAACATTTTTTTTTCCTTCCATTTGCAATTGGTCGTCAGACCACAAGCGAATTAGGTTTCTCAACATTAAGCTGGATTTTTTTCTGGTACAGTGCCCAGTGATATCCACATCTAGCATGTTTTCTTTTTCATTCATATTTGAGTTAGACTCCTTAGGACCTCTCCATATTGCTGTTGACTTTTAAATATCTAGTTATATTGTTTCTCCATCAAACTCCTGACAGTTAGTATGATTTTCAATCCTTTTGGAAAAGGAAAATAAAAAAAAATCGTTTGTTTAGTCTTCACAAGTTTTGATTATTTGATTTGTCAGATATCATAGCGGTCCATTTTTCACAGGAAGATCTTTGACTGAAAATGTTGTAGGGTCTGAATATTGAATGTGGATGAAATGCCGTCCACAGATGTATGGCATAGATCTAGACTAGAATCTTGAGTGTATACTTGTATAGGAGTCTAGTTTCCAGTCTAATTTAGAATTATCTTCAAATGAGTATACATATAATAACTTTTGAAGTTGTAAGTCCTTTTTTACCAAACTACCAAAAGGTTTATAAATATTATTATTATTTTTGGTTTATGTGCTTACATGGTTTTTTCCCAGTCTGTGCTTTGTCCAAGTATACTTCCAAGTTTCAAACCTCATCTGCCTGGGGTAACTTTTATTTGATTTAGTTCAGCTCCTTAGCATATTTTTCTTCTTAAAGAAGTGACATGGAAACATTCTTAACCTTTTGATTGATGATGATTATGATGATGACCTTTTGATTACCGTAATTAGAGACACAATAGAAAGACAATTAGAGACACAATAGAAAGACAAGGTGTGCGGACGCCGGCATCCTCTTGGGGATTCACAGTTTAATCATTTACTTTATATGCCAGTCTTTAGGCTATTCTGAGATATGTTTCTTGTAATTTGAATTAAGAATATAAAGTGGTGTATATGTCAAACTGCAACATGCAGAAGTTCTACATAGAATTAGAACCTCAGTAAGCTTGTAATATTTAATTTAGTAATTATTCTAGTATAATAGAAAGTGAGTGCCAGTAACACACAAAAGCATACTAATAATAAGGCATTATCAGTCAGTATCATTATCTCCATTGTATTAAAACCCAAATGCCACTCTTTCATTCAAATACTCTGATATTAAGATTATTACAGCCTTCACTTATTTCTCATTTTACACTGGAGTTATGTAATAGTAGGATAAGGAATAAGAAGGACTTATTCTGTATGTACTCCAGGGTCTGAATCATTGAAGCCCTGAAAATTGTGGTTTTCCATAATATTGATGAGATTGGAAAACAGATCATGCTGAGGACAAATCTACCTTGTCACAATGATCTCATTTTACTATTTAATTTGTATTGTTTTAGTGTCTTTAAATTAAAGTTTAGAAAGGTATGGCATTGAAATTATTGTAATACTTATATCTTATCTACATAGGCATGGTAAATATTTTTAACCCTTTGAATACACACCTTTGAGACACAATAGAAATACAATAAGTGTGCAAACACAGGAGTCCGCCTGGGGGCTTGAGTAATAAAAAAATATTTTGTGAAAAATTTTATGTTTAAACAACGAGACGACATTACTTAATATAAAATACCCTTGCCATTATTTTATGATATCGCTATAATGTGAAGTCAAATACAATTCTTTTTACTGCCAGCTGTGTAAAATTTCTGGTTTCGTTTTTGACAGTCAAGACATGTGCTGTGTAGATTAATAATTTGATAAGAATGTTTTTTAATCTCTAAGTCTAATTATTAGACTTAGAGATTAAAAAACATTCTTATCAAATAAATTTCAAGAATCAATTATAATTCTCACATTACTAACTTCAAAATGAATCAAGTTTATTAAATATCCTTGAGTGCATTCAATATTTTATAGATTACTGTTCAATTACTAGAGCTCTATAATTTATGTAGGGAAACTATAGCAGTTCCAATAAATGTAATAAAAAAGCGTGCACAAACCCATTTAAAATGCATACTCATGCTTACCGTACACCAGATAGAGTAAATTAATTATAAATTTTTGACAGAACTGTTATCCTTCGCCATTTTCACCTACCTACTTTATTATTACACAAACTATTCGAAACGTTTCTCATTAAAAAAAAATCAAGCGTGCTCGAGAAGCTACTTTATTGTTGTATAAGGATACAAACATGAGAAATATACTACCGACGATAAATGGTTTTTACTTTACAATAACTAAAATCAAAAAATGGCAGCAGAGATCGACTTACCTCAACTTCAACGGCTGCGGCCGTATTTGCTGGTTTGAGGTCTGAATTTGTGTGCTGGTCATGTATTAGATTATGTAGAAGTTTTGAATCTTCAGTGGAAATATTTGTGGCACTTTTGTCCGGGGCTTTGGGTTCCTTATCATACTCCGGCGGAGGAGCCATCTTGAAGGAAGAGCAGTCAGATGACACAAGTCGTATGACTTTCGCACACCGAAAACACTCTTTTCCTCGACAAAATGTCTTTTCCACTTACTAACTACTAAATCGAATCATGATGAGTAATTTATCTACAACATAATGAAAGTTCTAACCATTTGCAAAAACGGATTCATCATTTTCGACAGATTCCGACCAACATTTTTAACGACTACAAGAACGCCCTCTAGCGACGTGAATTTCAAGATTTATTGCAGATTAAAAATCTTGCTCTCAAAAGTCTTCACTGACTGACCGACACAGACTTCACTCACATGCTTGCCGCGGCAGTAATTTTATTTTCGGCGATTTAATTTTCGGAAAAATAAAAAATACAAGATTTCTAATGTTTTAGTTGATTTAGGTAAGGCAAAATACAATTTTTAAACGTAACTAGACAATCCTGCTGAAGCATTAATATTCACCACTCGTTGAGACAATAAGCCCTAGGCTATTGCGTGGCCGTGGCCCCCAAAGAGAATATAAGCAATACGTGGTGGCCCCTGTGCGGTAGACTTTTGCGAGGCCCCGGATGATAGACCTTCGCGAGACACTTGTCTTTTTGCAAAGTATGTGAATCAAAACTGAGTATATAGGTTGGAAATGCAAAAATTAAAAAAGGTACTTAACAAATTTCGATTTGAAAATATAATTTCAGAAGATTCATAAGAAATGAACAAACATAAATACAACAGTGCCTAGAGCGATAGTAAATTATGTCCAAAAAACAAGAAGTCACACAGAATTTAAAATAATGTTTACTGATATTCAATAATCTAGTAAGTAAATGGGATACGTTTAAAAAGTAACAAGAGATGAAAACCGATCAAGTGTGATGTCATGAGATCGATACAAATACAAATTTATTGGCATGAATTTGATGAAATTTGATTAATTAGACATTCATCTCACTATTAATATGATCTTTACTATGAAAGGTAAAGGTTAGTATTTTTGTTAATCGAGTTGTTACGCGAGGCCCTTATGAAAGCGAGGCCCCGGGCGGTTGCCCGGCTCGCCACCCAAACGGTCCGATTACGACCTTGCCGCTGTGAGCGGCAGCTAAGCTCGGGGTGGCGAGCGGTAAGATAAAAAGTTTGAAAATGTTTGAAGCACGCCACAAGATGCCGCTGATAGCGTCGCGCGCCCGCGGCCGTCAAGCCGCCACTGGTTTTAGGGAGAGAAGGCTGGAAGTTCTACGTGTGAACCTGTTGTCAATAGGCTAAGTTCTCGGCGCACTCCGTCCCGAACTATTTAAATCCAAACAGTGGCCGTATCTGCCGTATCAATTATATGGGGCCCTCACCCTGCTAGGGCTCCGACGTAGGCAAAAATTATCCACAAGCATCTCGTAGGCTAAACCAAGCATTTGTTAAAAGTATTTTTTTTTTTACGGGCCCCTGTGGGAATTATTTTACAGGGCCCCTGTGGGACTAGCTACGCTACTGAACCCAAACCCGCTTAGGGCAAGAAGCGCCTAGTATAGAGTTGGATTTTATTTCTAGTTGTACAAATTTAGGCAAAGGATGATCCTAGAATGGCAAAATTTTGTACTCGCTTTAGTCTCTTCGCATTTTGAAATTATCTTGTTTCTCAAACTTTTCTCTGTGAAGTGAATAGGCGAACCTTATTTAATTATTCAAGCGAGAGGATAAAAATAAGCTCATTTTGTTCGCTATTGTATTTTAAATTTAGTTACGTCTCGAACTTAATTGACATGTAGTTTTGTTTTGTTTATTCACAAAATATTTTTAATTACTCAAGCCCCAAGCGAACGCCGGAGTTCGCACACCTATATTTTTTTATTGTGTCTATAATCACGATATTCAAATTTTTGAGTATTTAAACCAAAAAGAGGATAGCAGGTGTTATACTGTAGTTTCTGTCGAGTCTGCCCTCTGCTCACGAGTTTAAACCATAGTTAAGTAGCGAAAGCGAGCACGAATGTATAATATCGCGATAACATAATATATAATTATATACCTATAATAACAAGTACGTTCAAACAAAAAAGCTCATTCTTTCATCTTTATAATTATGTATGAAAATGAAGGACCCTCGTATTTTCGACTTATGGCCCTCTAAAAGGGTTATTACACTATTCAATTTTTAGGAAACCAATTTAGAAAATTGGAAGATCTGCGGTCCCTTGAAGCTGTGAAAAAACTAAACTACTAAGTTAACGAAAAAAAAATGGCCGTTTATATCGCAAAAAGACGTATATTTCGACACCTAGACCTAAAATTTGCCACGAAGCAAGGTCCCATTGCATGAGTATAGGAAAAAATCTGAAAAAAGTAAATTTTTAGTATAGATACGACACAAAAGTTATTTTTTTGCAATGGGGAAAAATATTTTTCCCAACCGCAATTTTATTTTTTTTGTAACTCAATTCAGGATTTGAACTACTTATTTTCATAGTTAAGTTTATGGAACCCTCAGTGCGTGATTCCGAGTTACACTTTCCGGTTTTTTAAAATAAAAAAATATATCGTTTTACCCCACACTTTCTATTTTTCCTTTTATTAAGTCCATTGTTCTTGTTCCCTCCGTTACGGTTAGAGCAAGCACAATCTTATGTTTTTTTGATAAATAAGGGAACAAACGATCGAAAATTCGAAACGATGCACGTTTCGGCATGGGCTAACTATATCCGATAAAAGATGGGATATGTAGTATATCATTCCAAGTAAAGATATATATCCGCTTAATACATCCGGGAGAGAAGTGACTCCATAAGGAGCGAGGATATGTTTGAGTCTGGGATAGATAGATAATTCCGACTTATAAATAGATGCACGGAATGAGGCATTCCAAATAATTCCAATATAACTCAAGACGAATAAATCACATATGACGAATTAACACGTAATTATCGCTCAAAAGATGCAAATACTATAGTAAAAGTATAAACAATAACAGAGAACTTTTCTATTTCAAGGGGAAAAACTTTGCTCTTTATTGTCCCAAAAGCTACTCCATCCCTTTAAAGTCGTCTATTGCGTTTATTTTCTTACAGCGCTTTTTTGCTTAAATTCATAAACTCACAAAAGATGCAATACTATTGTAAAAGTATAAACAAAAACAGAAACCTCTTTGATTTCAAGGGGGAACACTTTGCTCATTATTGTCCCAAAAGCTACTCCATTGCTTTAAAAAGTCGTCTATTACGTTTATGTTCTTATAGTGCTTTCTTGCTTAAATTCATTAACACACCCCGTCGCATTCGGTGCCGTCATTCAGTTCGGATTCGATCGGAGTTACTCGGATATAGGATATATTCATTTTTATGAAAGGGTATATATATATCCGAAGATATAGATGTATCCGGAGTTACCCATGGCTAATGCACGACCCAGTACGATCTTTATTCACGAATTATGCGTCCTCTGTACGATTTAGAATTCAATTTCGTGTTGCGTGATCATTAGCTAACAATTTTGTTTCTAACTGTTTCCGAATAAATTGGTTTCCTAAAAATTGGATAGTGTAATAAACTTTTATCTCTGGCTCATTTTTCTGATTTTAAAAAGGTTCTGTCTGTTTCGTTAAAACTCAAAATGCTTTGTGCTAAAGCCCGTTTCACTTCCTTTATTTCTTTTTCAACGCTGTCATTCCTGACATTACAAAAATACTGTCATTTTTCTTCTGCTGTGCTGTTGCTGTATCACGTTCATTTCAGCATCAGTTTACAGAATACATTTTCAGTGGGTGTGATATTTCGTATATTTCTATAAAGATGACAGAAAGTAAGGAAAATATATTCCTTTTCGTGCCTAACATCATAGGTATGTATTTGGGAAGACGTTTCTATTTGGACAATGTATTGCGCATTTCATTCCTATTGTTTATGCATTATGAAAATGTTTCAGGTTTCGGGAGGGTAATCCTTGCGATTATTTCTTTTTATTTTATGCCGACACACTGTGTGCTGGCGTGTGTTTGTTATGTGACCTCCGCTTTGCTAGACGCTATCGATGGTCATGCCGCAAGATACTTTAATCAAAGTAAGTGTTTTATATGGCATCATATAATTAAATTACTTTTATCTTTTACTGAGTTAGTAAGCCGACGAAAGATAACGTTGGTAATCTTACTAACTAAAGAAAACTTGTTATACTTTTGATACTTTCATGTTTTATGAATGTTAGTTGTAGGTAAATAATGTAAGTAGACTATTATAAGAATAATAAGTTCTTTTGATTTGCTAGGTTTCATTTATTATGAACATTTATGAATATTGTGAACACATTCAAAATCGATAATAATTAATATAACACATAAATTAGATTTCTGGGAAATTGGGAACATAAATAAACTGTAATATGTCTGGAATCCATAATTATTGAACTATTTTTAAACTGTTTTATACTTAAAAAATAATACAAGTAATAAAATTAACAGTGTAAATTACTGTAACAATGTTTTTATATGTTTTTGTTACAAACATGAACAATCTTCTTAATTATCCACTAAAAACCAACTTTTCCAAATTATTTGCCCAACAGACTAATTTGTTTTACAGGCACAAAGTTTGGTGCTATATTGGACCAGCTGACAGACCGTGCTGGCACTGCCTGCCTGATGATGACCTTAGCAACATTCTACCCCCAGTACACTTTCTGGTTCCAAATATCAATGGCAATTGACATCACATGTCACTGGTTGTACCTACACACTGTCACCCTGCAGGGCAAGGCTTCTCACAAGTTCATCGATATGTCCGAGAATCCCATCATGCGTATTTATTACACTAACAAGCTGGTGCTGTTCTTCATGTGTGCGGGCAATGAAGCTTTCTATGCCGCTCTCTATGTTATGTACTTCTATACAGGACCTACAGGTAATATATTGCATTATTTTTAACACCATCCAATTTTTTTCTAGGTTTTAGCTATCAAGCAGACGCAATGTATGCAAAAAGTATACTGATTTTTTAAAGTTAAAATACATGTACAAAACGCAGTGTATGATGCCCAAAATGGCGATAGACTTTCAATTAACAGATTTTTAGTTCTCAGTCGATGTGCGACACTCTGGGTCGCGCGTAACCATAACAACGATAACAAATTTTAGTTCAACTTATTTGCCGTGTACCATGTTTTTATAAAAAAAAATCTATTTTTTTTTTCTTTAATTTTTAAATCTGCGATCAGTGTTTGACACTATGAGCAAATTTGGTGAGTGCACTATGTCAGTTTGAGTGCGTCCCCCATCGGAAACGTCTCCTCATCGTCTATCTATATGATGTCTTTTCGCTTGAGACGCTTTACGTAGCTACGCATCGTGAGCTGTGCTAATTTGTTCGGGTGCTTCTTTAGCTTCTCCCGGTATTTCAAGGTTACGTTTTGGATTTCCTCCTTTATAGTGGGAATTTTCAGATGTTCGTGAATTTCCTGGTTGGTCACATACCAAGGGACATTGCTGATCGTTCGGAGTATTATGTTTTGCATTCTCTGCAAGCATGAGATAGTAGAGTTGCAGGCACTACCCCAGAGTTGAATGCCATATATCCATACCGGTTTTAATATGGCTTTATAGATGAGAGGCTTGTTGTCCATGGACAATTTGCTGTTCCGACCCAGAAGCCAAAGAAGGTGCTTGAAGCGTATATTAAGTTCGTCTCTCTTTTTTTTTACGTGTTGGTTCCATGTGAGGCGCCGATCAAGGTGTAGTCCGAGGTAACGGACACTGTTTTGGTGTGGTAAAGTGGTATCTTCCAGTTGAACAGGGGGGCAATTACCCTTTCGCAATGTAAAGGTAACCTGTACAGATTTTAATGCATTGACTTTAATTCGCCAATCCTGTAGCCATTTGGTTGTTTTATTCAATGCTGCCTGCAGGGTCTTCGTAGCAGTGCTCGGGTCTTTGTCGCTGGCTAAGATGGCCGTATCATCAGCAAACGTCGCAATTGTGGTATTATCTGTTTCCGGTAAGTCAGCTGTGAATATGGTATATAGTACAGGTCCTAGAACGGAGCCTTGAGGTACACCAGCACATATCTCAAACAATTTCGACATTGCATCTCCTTCCTTGACCTGAAATAGCCGTTCAGTCAAATAAGAGACAAGAATCTGATGATAGCTGTGTGGGCGGCTATTTTTAATTTTGATGAGAAGGCCCTCGTGCCACACTCTATCAAAAGCCTGCTGAACATCTAGGAACACGGCGGAGCAGTACTCTTTTTCTTCGAGAGTTTTTCTAACTTTTTCATAGACTCTGTGAACCTGCTCCACTGTAGAGTGCTGCTGCCTGAATCCAAACTGGCTTGCTGGTATGACGTGCTCTTCTTCCAGAATGGGGAGTATTCTGCGTAGTAGCAACTTCTCAAAGATTTTTGACAGTATTGGCAGCAAGCTTATAGGCCTATAAGAGCTGACTTCATTAGGTGGTTTGCCATCTTTATATACTATCGTTATTTGTGATACTTTCCACAGCTTTGGGAAATACTGCACTCGCAATATATCATTATATAGCATTGTCAAGAAGACAAATGCTTTCTTAGGTAGTTGTTTTATAATTTCCTTAGTAATTAAGTCAAATCCTGGGGCTTTTTTATCTTTGAATTCAGCTGACACTCTCCAAACTTCTCGTGCAGTTACCGGTTTCGGTGGTAAAGCCATTTGATAATCTTGTTTGAGGATTAGCTCTACTTGTTTATCAAATCCCTTATCGACTGTATCATTTGGGACGAAGACTTTAGAGAGATGTTCTGCAAATACGTTTGCTTTCAAATACGTTTGCTTTCTCTTGTGGGGTTCGTGCCCAGCTGGAATTGCATTTTAGGGGAGGCTTTGCAGTCTGAGGTCTACTGTAATGTTTAGTGAACTTCCACAAGGAGTAATTGGTTGCCTCTGTAGCAGATAATGATTCCAGCTGCAACTGCAATGTGTTATCATGCCATTCTTTTAATTTGCATTTCAAGTCTTCAGTTGCTCTATTGAAGTTTGTTTTATCTTCTCTTAGTCTGGTTAGATGCCACACTCTGCGTAGTCGCCGCTTTTCCAATATCGCTAATTTTATATCTAGCGGATAGTTGACAGTCTTTGTTTTATTCTGGTTCTTTTCAGGGGTACTCTTCCAGCAAGCTTCCTGTATGAGAGTAGTTATGTATTTAGCTGAGTCCTCTATGTCATTAGGAGTTTAAGAGCTACCTTTAGCTGTATATTTTTATCTATGTACTCTCTGAAGTAGCTCCAGTCGGTATGCTTATTATACAGGGTTTCTGGAGTGGTTATTTCTATAGCGTTCGTGATCATAGTTAGTAGGACTGGAGTGTGATCAGAAGAGCCATCATAACAGGATTCTGGTTTTAGGTACATTTTGGAAACACCCCTGATTACGAAAAAGTCCAAGAGGTCACTCGGCCAGTATGTTGGCTCACATGAAGAAATGGCTCGAGCGTTGTTACTATCATGGCTTAGTTTTAACTGTCGGCCTCTAGTTGTGGTAAGTCGAGAACCCCAATAAGTATGCTTGGCATTCCAGTCGCCACCTGCAACGTACCGATTGCCAAGTGTATGCAATAATTGGGAAAACATTACTTCTGAGATTTTATGCTTAGGTGGGCAGTACACCGCAGAGAGATTGAAGTTTCCAGATTTGTCTTCTACAGCGACCGACGTTGCCTGTATGTGCTCAGTTTTGTAGTCTGGCATTTGATGATGATTTTCTTATGACTACAGCAGACCCACCATGGCCTGTTTCGTCAGGATGATGTGTGACATAGCATTGGTAATTGTCAAATTTAACTGGTGTCTTAGCAGTGCAGTAAGCAAAAAAAAAAAAAACGATTTAAATAACAAAAATACTTTTAAAGCACGAAATTACTTTAATTTTAACAGTCAGGGTTTCCCTTCCTTTTTTTGAAGTTAACTGAGCAGTTGAAGTCTATTTGTTTTTATAACTTGTAAAAGAGCCTCTAAAAATATGGTCAAGAGAAATGTGCACTACTTTTTTAGAAGCAGAATAGTTTATTTCAAATAGACCAATTACAGTCACTTTGGAATTGTCAAAATGTCGGTCAGTCCAAAAATGTGACGCTAACTTGCACATTCCAAAGCGTAGATCTCTATGGAGAAGAACGTACAAGAAACTCCATGGACACTTTTAAATCATATTATGAGTAACATAAATCTTGGTTACATATTTATTGTCGCTTCTATTATGTGACCACAATGAAGAAAAAAAATTTGAAAGCAAATAATGAAAAAATACAATAGACTAACAAAAAAATAGAAATTGAATTAAGCCATTGGTAGCTAAGAGATTACCTGTCTCAACTGACGGCGCCCGTTCACGAGCATGACGCGTGGCTCAGCCCCACTCAGCTCAACCATTTTGAAGGGAACCAAATGACCCAATAACACGTGCCACCATCAGCGAAACATTTGAGTGAGCATGACAAACTCTCAACTGCCATGCTCGTAACGTCAAACAAGTTGTAATCTAATAAAATAAAAATGCTCCATGGTACTTCACATTCACAAAGTAGAAAAAAAAGTGCTTCTACATTATACTATGTTATTGTTCCCAATCTTAATTACAAAAAGTGATAATTGATCACAAGCTCCATAAACTAATCAATTATAATACATATATTGAAAAAGAAAAAACAAAACATTTCGAAAACAACGATACAAAAAGGGTCCCAGCATCTCCTCCATAAGTAATAAAATACATAAAATAAAATGTAGAACTAATTTATAGGCAAATGTGGCTGTGGCTGTGGCGCAGGACCGCCATTTAGCCAAGCATTTCATCATCATTCATCAAGGATGTAATCTTCCAATATATAATATGCATGTCTACATAGCGTGCGTTTAATGCATGTTTTAAATTTTGACTCATTTAGATGGAGAATCTCAAGTGGTATTTTATTATAAAATTTTACACAGTACCCCATAAAAGAACTATGTACTTTAGCCAATCTGAATAGAGGTTGATCTAATTGGCTCCTATTCCTGGTATTAAAATTGTGCCTGTCACTTATCTTAGTAAAAAGATCAATATTTTTCCGAACATATATAATGTCATAATGAACATACTAATGAACCATTTCTCATTTCAGTTCTAGGTGTTGGCCTGTACAAGTTGATAGCCATCATCTCGGCACCAGTAGCTATAGTGAAGGCAGGTATTTCAGTTCTGCAAGGTGTTGTTGGAGCCATCAACCTGTCCACTATCGATATCAATGAACGTGCAGCTCTGGCAGCCAAACAGAACAAATAAACAAGACTCAACTGGATAATTCATTAGCAGAATGTTAATCATTCAAAAGATTGGATACACAAAGCATTTGCGTAATCAAAATTATTATGCATAGTTATTGTTGGTTACCGAAAATAATAGAAGCTAGTCACCCCGAATTTACATGGAAACAAAAAATATTATCAAAAAATTATCAGTTTTAGACTATTAGTTTTTGTTACCAAAGATGTTTTTTTTTTTATCTTGACAGATTCAATGTCTACAACATATAATTTTTTTTAATATTTATATTTAGTAGTTGGTCAGGAGAATTTAAGAACACAATGAACATATTTGGTTAACTATTTCGCTTTATATGTGTTTATATAACATGATTAATTGTTTATGGTAATATTATAGGTATGTTATTATTAAGTCGCGTGTATATTCATTGCGAATCTCGTGTCTGCTATGTGGCGAATACTAAGTAGGCTAACTGTTGTATTTTGTGACCTGTGACGCCCTTCGCTCTTAATCTAGTATGGATAGGAGTTACTTTGAAGTAAATACATACCTCCTTAGAGAGAGTACTTTTCATAAAACAAGTTCTACTTTTCAGACAACTTGAAAAAAAGTTATTGTTAATTTAATGGTAGTATGTAGATGTATGCTGTTTAAGTGTAGTTTTTGTGGAATCATGTTTGTATTGTCTATGTAATAATTCCATGCAATTATTACTAACAATTATTTTCATTCTATCTTTTTTACTTCAAATTGTGAAATAAATAGGTTTTAATATTTTGTGCAAAATTACTCCAAAGGCATTTATTATTTATACTTACATTGTTATTTTTAGAAACTTTTTATTATTTTTTTATTAAGTAATTACATTCCATCCATTTGAATCTAAAAATAAAAGAATGGAGTGAGAAAAGAAAAGAAAGGTACATCCTTTGTTTAAAAACCAAAATTAAGCAACACATTTTTTTTGTTATTTTAACATGTTTGGTTTATTTCATTAACTGGTTAGAATTAACAATGTTTGTCTTGTCTTGTTGAACTTAGCATGTTAATTAAGGTTTAACATCACAATTGTTTATTTATTGTTTGTTTCTATGTTAGAATAAGCTGTACTTCGAACTTTAGTGTTATGGACTTAAATGATGTACTAAAATGATAATATTTTATCTCTGGACATGGTATACAAAAATATTTACATTAATATTAGGCGACGGTATTTATTACTATTTTAATAATAAAATGGATCTCGACCATCATTATAAGCAATCTAATAGGCTAAAGTACCAGAAAAATAATATTTATGTTGACCCCAATAAATGTAATAAATGTAAAAAAAATATTGTTATCATTCATTTCCCCTCTTTCCGGATCATGGTCTGACTGGTCTGTATTAAAGCCCGACGCGAGAGGACACGGCGGTGCTCCGCCCAAGCAGCACACTTTCACCGTCTCCTCCGGACGGTACGCACAACAGTAAGGCAGTTGTCCCACCGGCAACGATGAACGAGTAGCGAGTAGCTACAATGTACAAACGAGTTGGCGAGCCGCGGGTAGCGAGTGTGTAGTTGCGATAGCTCGGTTATAAGCGAGTGTGCGAGTGAGACGAGCGATTACTCGCATCGCTCGCTCGCGGCGGCCAAGCGAACATCATCTTCTGAATTAGACAACAATGATAATTCAAATGATAGTTCGATATCTATACTAATATTATAAAGAGGTAAAATTTGTAATTTTGTATGTAGGGGGTAATCTCTGGAGCTCATGATCCAATTCAAAAAATTTTTACACTGGTAGAAAGCTTATTCGTCGCTACTCGATATCGACGCCGTAAATATTTTGTATGGCAAATTTTGGTTCTGAAGTGACCGCTAGAGGCGCTGCAAAATTTGCCATACAAAATATTTACGGCGTCGATATCGAGTACCTAGCGACGAATACTATTGCTTAAAACTCATGGTAGAGGTACTGAGTGCTATAGGCTATAAATTATTTTTATAACATGTACATTAACTGAGCTGTCACAATTTTTGTCTTGCAAGTCGGAAAAAAAAATACCTTATAAAACAGAATTATTTGCGTGCGCTGCCTAGAGAGTTGCTTAAAATTAAAAACAATGTATGGCAACCTGATTCGTCTTAATTATATCTAAAAAAAGTCCGCGATACCATATTTCTATCTTTAATATGTTATCTTTTATACTTCTTTATTTGCATTAAAAAAGTATTTTTTCGGCATACTTACGTTTGGTTGATTATTTGAGCAACGAAATATTAATTCTTGACACAATAAATTATTTCAGTATCACAAGGACATCATACAGATAAGCAGTCTGGCGCAACTCCCTAAGAAAAAAATGATCTTCGTCAAATGTATGAAACGCGTACTAATTTTAATGGCGGCTATCGCTGTCTCGCTTTAACATCTATTCGACTCTGTCGCAGCTATCCATCCGCCATATTTATCTTCTACTTCTCAAGAGGTGAATTGTAAACAAAGTTTAATTTTTGTTTTTAATATGTGTTTCGTGAATTTTAAGCGAAAATTCCTATTAATAGGACGTTTACGTGTACCCATGTGAAGCAATCTGTTGATATGCACTATAAAATCTGTGAAATATGTGGTTTACGAGCCAGCCGGTCGGACGGTCAAAAGCCAATGTTCATGGCTAAATATCCATTACATTAAGAGAGGTAAGCGTAAATAAACGTTCATTTTCAGTTACAGAAAAGGATTTGGTGATTTACAAATCAATTTTAATAAAAATCAGTCGAAAATCTATAAAATAACCTATTAACAGTGCTGTGTAGTGGAATTTTTATCGACTATATCGATAGTTTTATATATTCATTATTAAAATTTACAAGTTCGTGATAAAAAATGAAATTCTTCAATTTTAAATATCTATCACTACTGCTGGGCATGTTTAATCGACTATCGATACTCTTATAATTTAAACTTTATTTAGTATAATTCAAATAGAACAATCATGCTATTCGAACAATAAATATTTCAGGTATCTCAATATGAAATGCTAATAAGTAATGTAATACATTTTTTTCTTCTAGATGTAAACATTGGATTGGACGTTCGTACGTATTGGTGGAGCTTTTTAGCTCCACCAATTAAACACGTTTGTAGCAAACATTTTCTGCCAAGGATTTTACGAAGACACATCTCAAAAAATCTGCAATTCCTTCTGTGGGACTTACTGCAGAACCTTAGGGAGATGATTGGATTTCTTCTACACATTGGCAAAACTGATACTGATTCGACTCTTAAATGCAAAGGTAAGATTCTTAATTAGAACATCATTCATGTAAACTTTGTTATATTTACAATTACAGATCTTATAAAGATCAGAATCAGAAATAATAAAGTAAGATAATGATACTTTTAAGGTTTATGCATTATAGAGAATAGGCAAATAGGTTATAGTTTCTGTATTTGTTTAACCATAAAGAAAAATAAAATAAACTGTTATTATTAAAATCCGTAAAATAGTGTTTCCTTTAGTGTTAACCACACCCCCACCCCACCTTTGAAACCCAACCTCATTTGCGTCAACGTAAATTCGCTGGTAAGTGGAATATTCCATATCAATTAATGAAACCTTGGGTTTTATTTTTTGATATGAAATATTCCACTTATTCTTAGTTAAACTGACGGATATAGTTGGCGTAAATAGACCTTAATTCAGATCCAATAAATGGACCTATAATTTTTTTTTTTAAATACTGTCGATAAAAAATTACCATGAGCACCTAGGTACACCACTATATCGGCCGTTATGTTGGCAGCCCCTTGCGTCATGTATATGGTCATCTATGTCAAAGTTGGTATTGAATCTTAGTACACGTTTTGACGTTTCGTGTTGAACCATTTTTTTCTATGGGAGTCCCGTCTCTTAAACGTAGTGCTTATATTCTCTTTGCAGATAAGATTTGCCATTTACAGTATGTCAATTGGTCATATAGTTTCGGAGAAAATATAAAATTACTAAAACGCAAAATGCCACTAGCACAACTTTCATTCGTAGAGCTCTAGATCTATCATGCTTTGTGCGGACGTTGATGGTTTGTATTTTTATATAGTACCTATAGCATATAATTTTATTAGTATTCGTGTTATGATCGATTAAAAATATACTATGTCATCGTACCATTTCAACCCGAGGGTGCCGTAAAAGCGACTAAGGGATAATTTACCTTGAGCAGACAAGAGAAATTCGGTAATCTTCGAAATTACTGATCCGATTCCAAAAATTATTTTACTAAAGGGAAGGTACAGTAATGTTGAGTGTAAACTTATGTTAAAACAAAAAAAAAATCCGCGGACGAAGTCGCGGGCAGAAGCTAGTTCATAATAAATAAAATATACGTGTACATTCAGATCCGCACTGTAGAGAAATAACCGCTGGTTGCTTTCTAGGCGTGAGTTCTGATGGCTGAGCGAGTATTATCTATCATAGCTGTTATCGCCCAGCGACAAACTAGTGAAGCGAGTCCTCGCCGGCAGTGTGAACAGTCAGCGATCAACTATTTGTATATGTATCTCTTTTGTTTATGTATATGTATTGAACGTTTCTTGAGCGATAAAATAGCCGATAGTTAGTCGTTTTCTCGCCGCCGGAGGGACAACTCCCTAACATCCGGGCGATTGTTCCGCACGAAACAGTTGCAGGAACCTTCTAAACTTCCATGTCCGGTGAGGACCTGCGTCATGTGGAAGGTGAGGACGTCGTGATAACTCTCCAGCCACTCCTCAAAGAGCGGACTTATCGCCATAACTATGGCGTGCCCAAGGAAAGTAATTGAAACAAACAGTTTATTAGTGTGTTTATTTATTTAGTTTCTATCAGTACATTAAGAAAATAATATAGATAAATATAAAGTTAATTTTCTTGTTGCCATTAGAAGCAATAAAATTTAAAATAACAGAAACACTGTTGCATTAGCGAGAAATAATACTATTATTATTTTAATAATGAAATGAAAGGACACCTGTCCTCAAATAATTAAAAAATAACTTTAAATTATCCCTTTAGACTGCTCATGCCAGCTCTCATGATCTCATCAACAAGGAGGAGGTTACTCGCAATTACAGAACAGGAATTGATGATTTGCTTCTTGACAACATAGTTATCAATAATACCCAGGTCAGTCGGCTTAATAGCTTCCCCAGTACTCAGATCGAGACCAATCGGTTCGGGGCTCAAGCGCGACTCTTCCTGCAACTTCACAATGGTGTCCTGGGCGTCGTAACCAGAGTTAATGGCCAAGGTCTTGGGGATGATCAGTAAAGCTTCAGCATAGGCCTGGATACCGAGGCGCGCCTTTCCTTTCACAGTATCCTTAAACTTCAATATTTCCGTGTTAGCTTTAATCTCGAAAGCGCCAGCGCCGGGAATGACACACTTATCTTCGATGGCGTTGTTGATGGCTCTGAGACCGTCACGGACGGCGTCCTTGATCTGCGCGAGTGTGTGCTTGTTGGGTCCCTTGATGAGAATTGTAACAGACTGGGGATTCTTGCATTGTTCGACAAAGGTGTATTTTTCTTCACCAAGGATATGTTCATAGACAAGTCCAGCATAACCAAGACACTCTTCACTAAGGCCATCAACAGAGTTCATGGCAACGCCGCCGCACGCCAACGCCAGGCGCTCCATGTTACGCCTCTTGGCTCTGCGTAATCCTATGATGCCTTCTTTGGCAAACGCGTCCAGGGAAAGGGGGTCAATACCTTTCTGGTTGATGACAACGAAGTTCTTGTCAGTACCATCACAAAGCTTCTTCTTGAGATCAACAATCTGTAAAATGAATTGCCCAATAAATTATTCCCTTTAGGCTTGGTACGTCGGTACGACGTCGTGCCGCGGCACAGTGCAAAAGCAATCTATTGTGTATTCTGGGTTATTTTCCTTCGTTTGTTAGGTTTTAATAGATAATTTTTTTTAATAAAAATTGTAACTCTTGTGATAAAATAAAAATAGCTTCATAATTCCATATTTTTAAGAAAATGGTAATAGAAATAATTAGAGTTACGCCTATACAAGGTTATTTCGGCTTGAAAAGTGTGAAATGTCACGTTATTTCTTAGCGGTTCGCCGTATGCCACCACGGTGCACCGTACTCGCCACCGTGCCGCGACACGACGCCGTCACCATGAGACGTTGCACGGTGACAGTGCCGTGTCGTAGACATGTGGCCACGCCCTTTCTTTTATTTATACAAGAATAAAATGCATTAGTGACATGTGATGGATGGACCAGGAATTTATCTGGCTATTTCTTAATTAAGACTCTCTTTCAGGCTTTAGAATACTTTTAACAACTTTCCAGAGTAGCATGCATCATATAAAGCTGATTTGATCAACGATTTAGCCTGCTCTAACCGATGATAAAGCACTAGTACAATAAATGATGACTCATCAACAGATAACCACAATGCATTTGTCGTATATTATTCAATCCAATTACTGGAAAGGGACTTCCTTTGCAGAAAGTAGTTATATCGATTATACATACCGCCTTAACACGTTGGTCGATAAAATCACGTTCAGCAGCAATCAATTTCTCCCTGTCCTCAGCAGACTTATAGAAGAATCCAGAGTTGACCTCAGTCTTCTCGTACTCAAGAGAAATATTGCATGTAAGGATGTAGGCGTTCTCGACGCGCTTCGGCATGTCCGGGTGACGGGCGCCGTGGTCCATCACTACACCTGTAAAAAAAATGATTCAGGTTACATGATTTACAAGATAATATAGTCATGTATGCTATGGACAATAAATTTACATGCTACATGATTATAACAATATTATAATGCTGAAGAGTATGATTGTTTGGTAGAATGTATTAACTTCAGGAAAAACTGGTTTGAATTGTAAAATTCTTTTAGTGTTGGGTAGCCAATTTATTATACCTATTGTGCTCACTCCTTTTCCGATATCTATACAATCTGGTAAGGAAATGGACCATGGTGGGTGCAGGCAGGCACTTCCCTCCATTGATTGCCGCTTCACAAAACTGTCCCTAGGACTGACTTAACTACACCACTCCTAATGACCATAGTGAAACAGCTTCACTTTAGTGAAGCTGTTTCAATACATAGTTATCAGTTTTTATAAACAAGAACAATATATTTTATAACCTTAATTTTCCACTGTTATTGTAAAATCAAACTAAACAAGTAGTTTGATTGAACCAATATGAGATTAGTCTTTCTCAAGAGGATACAAGTTATTTCTTTTTTTGTTCTGTTGGCTCCAAACCCACATGATGGTAAACTGTGATGCAATTGTTGATGGTGAATCACAATAATTTATAAAGAACCTATTCACTCTAACCTTGAAGGCACTTAAATTATAATTGAATCGATTTTTTATTACCTTTCACTAATGCAGTCTCCGTGGCAGTCTTGTGCTGCATCTCCATGATTTCAACCATGTGCAAGTCAGCGGGTTTGTCTGGACTGCGAATGGTCAGCACTGCATCTACACAGGCTTCTGTTAGCACCTCGGCTAAGCTTGGATGAACCTGTGAAATAATAATAATTGAGTTAAGATCTAATAAAAATATCCAATTGCATTTAAATGATCATGATTGAAGAATTCCGTTCTATATCTTCATAGTTTATCATCAGATCAAAACAATATTTCTGTGGGACCAATTCAAGAATATAACCTTTCAAACAAAACAAAAATTTTCAAAATTGGTACACAATTGACCGAGATATCAGTGAACATATGTATTAAAACAACAGTTCTGCTATGATTTTTCGAAGAGTTTCGTTGTATATCTATGAAGTTCATTATCAGATTAAAAAGATATTTTTATGAGAACAATCCGGGAGTATAATCTTTCAATCAAATCAAAAATTTTCCAAATCGGTCCACAATTGACCGAGATATCGGTGAATAAACATTAAAAAAAATACAGCCGAACATAGAACCTCCTCCTTTTCGAAATCAGTTAAAAAGGTGAGTTAATGCCTTATTCCTCCATGTTCTTTCTACTAATGTAATGTGTTACTAGTAGTAGTCAAATTAGACTAAAAATTAGGAGAGAGGTTACAATTATTCAAACCCAGCTGAAAATTGGCAGGATTGTTAAAAACACCAAACTCTACCAAACTTCAACTTGAGTAAGGTGCTTTTGCTTCCACATACCTTAGTCTTGAGTGATGTACGAGCCACATCAAGTAAATCTGCCCGCTTTATTTCAATGGGAATCTTGATTGACTCGAGAATTTCAAGAGCCTTGCCACGAGCAATGTCAAACCCTTCTGTCAGTATCCTTGGGTGTAAACCTGTTTGAAAATAATAGTATTTATAATATTATGCTCCAGCCTTGTCGTCTCTCCACCAGACATGGTTGACTGGTAAAGAATCCCTAAGCTATAAGTCGGCCTTCATACTTTTGTGATGTATGATTCAAAGTTATGTGATTTAGATCAAATATTCTGAATAAAAATGAGAGTTTGCATGTAATATATTTTTTAAGTAATTATGATCTATGTCTATGTTGGGAAGCTTTTTAATACTGGCATATAACAAATTTTCTAAAATCACACTTGGTGGTTGGATTATTAATTTATTGACAGACAATATGTAAACCCTTAGTGTACCTTCACTGATGTAAATATCAGCTTGTTTAAGCAGCTCTCCAATGAGTAGCACAGTGGAGGTGGTTCCATCGCCAGTAGCGTCGTCTTGGGCAGTGGAAGCGCGAGCTATCAATGACGCGGTCGGATGCTGAATCTGCATCTCGTGTAGGAGTACATTACCATCTTTAGTAATTTTAATATCACCAGCACCGGAAACTAACCTGAAATAAATATAATTTTAAATATAGGTCCTTGGAAAACGGAAACGGATCAATATCAGAGTCCAGCTATGAAAAGATCACTTTTAAATACATCAAATTAATGCATAAGATCAATCGATCAAAAATGATAAATCGAGATCATATGACTTTTTCAAAGAGATTAAATAACAGAAAAATACAAATTTCTCTAATTTTCGTAATGAATTATAGTTTAATTAGTTAAAAATTTGTATTTTATACGATAAAACATGTGAGATAAGTCATATTATCAGAAAAAGTTACATTTTCATTGTTCCTTTAGGACCGAGGTTAGTTCTCATCACATCTTGAATTCCTTTTGCTGCAGAAATATTTACTGCCAAAGCTTGCGAAGCCCTCGCTAATTCAGCTTTAGGATTAAGTAGACTGATTGCGGCCATGTTTTCAATTTAATTATCCGACAATTTAGGAAAACTTAAACACGCGGACGACTGGACAAATGGCGAACAAATAAATGTTGAATAAATTACAGTGTTGCCAGACGACCGTCACGAATTCCCCCCAAAACTTTTCCAAACCTCCCCCCAAAATTCAAGTTTTGAAGAAAAAATCCTCCACGAATATTTTATCTTAACTATGAATTTCATAAATAAAAAATTAAACAAAAACCGACTAAAAAAAAAAGTGCAAAATAACTTTAATTTCGGAAGCCGGTGTTTCAATAGTTTGATCTCTTCGTTATTAAGCATCGGCTTCCAAAATTAAAGTTATTTTGCAATTTTGTGTTTTTTTTTAAACAAAATTTATTTCACACTTTTTAGTTGTAGTACCTCTCAACCAAACGTAAATAGATACCTTCCGCTATTCGGTTCCATTATCAAATCGTCATGACAATTCTAAAAACAGAACTTCTTTTTTTGAAGTCGGATAGAATACCAAAACCTTCTCCTAAATGTGAAAAATATTTTTCTGAAAATCGCATCAAAATCGGTTCAGCTGAAAGCGAAACAATTGCTGACAATCATACAAACATACATACAGGTCAAACTGAGAACATTCCTTTTTTTTTTCAATTCGTGGAGGATTTTTTTGTAGTCTGCTAAAAATAAGTATATTATATTACAACATAAGAGACACGACAAACACGGATGCGAAGTTTGGAAGCTTTGCGAACTTGCAAACGTTGAACCAAAGAATATAATACGACTACTATCTGACGATAACACTGAGTACTTTGGACTAGAACGTTGAACGATGCACGTCGTGGGGCGAGCGAGCGCGGTAAGGTAACTTTGGAGATACTCGGATATCATCGTACGCAGGATTGCTTTTTTTTTTCTTATGTTTTTGGCTAAAATTCATATTAAACATGAAATAATATGGAAAAAAAATATTATTTCATGTTATTGTTCATAAAACCCTCTAATTCCCTCCAATCCCAGATTTTACCTTCACGTATCCGCCCAAAAATACTGTCCCTCCAATTGTCCCTCCATATTTATAAAAAAACTCCAATTTTGGGGGAAATCCCCCCAATCTGGCATCACTGAATAAATGTGCAAATAAAGTAAAAAAAAATAGTTTGACAGTTGGAGGCAGGGCTGCCAGGTCCAATAAAGGTATGATCGTACACCAACTTCAAAAAAATCGTATGCCAAGGAAATTTTGAGATAAAAAAAATCGTACAATCAAATAGTATAAAGTTTTTATTAAAAATAACTAAAATTTATTTAATATAAAAAAAGCAATGAAACTATATTTACGCTTTTACAAATTTTCTGTGGTCAGATTGTTTCACTTTTTTTTATTGGTTTAAACTTCTTGCAATTTTCGTTTTTTCTATTGTTTGACTACCTATCTAGTAAGTTTACTTCAGTGTTTCATTTGATAAACTGTTTCTATGTTTTGTTTAGATGAAATTTATTTAAAGGCTTAGACGAGACGAGACTGACGAGAAAAACAGGTTTTTCACAAGTCATAAATATTACCGAAAGAAAAAAATAAGTTTCGTAAAAATGCAAGCGATGCAAGCAAATACAGCCTTTAATTGACTATTTAAAGAGTCATCATTCAAGTAAAAGATCTAGGTATGCGTTAGATTGTTGGAGAATTCCCCGAAACTCATACTTGCAAGTAGAGGACATTCGTTTGTTATGATATGTTGCCAGACTTGTTAGGTCTAAAAACATCGTACATTTTCCGTACGATCTTGGTCTAACGATCGAACATAGGTAAAAGTGCTAAAAAATCGTAGGAGTACGATTTAAATCGTACATCCGGCAGCCCAGGTTGGAGGTTAACCAATTACAGAATGTAAGAAAGACTATTATGCTAGGTTCACACGTACGCCGTACTTATTACTCTATAAAATTTTTATGAAACCAGTTTAAGGTGGTTACACCTTTCTAAATTCAGGTTCCCATATTTAAGCACGCCTAAATTTAGGGAAGTATAATTGCACTTACGTAGGAAGGATCCTATTTAGGCTCCGATTTAGGAAAAAACTGGATTCCGGCGTCCTGAATCCTATCTAGGAACGGTAGTAATCGCATTTAGGACGCTCAGTCACCGCTCGCCTACTGACGCGAGCGTACGTGTTTTCTTTGATTGTGTGGATGTACGCAAAACAAAATTACGAAACGAAAATAAAATATGTTGTTACCTATTTTATAAGAACATGCCTTGTCTTTGGAACAAAAGTGATCCAAACTATTTATTTTATTTATTAGGGACAAAAAACTGTTACATATCAAGGTGAACAAAGAATTAAAAGATGAAACAAATGGGTAAACATAATCCACCTTATTCCAAAACGCGATCTAAAATAGTTCTAGGACTATTACTAGGTTTAATTCTGATTAAACGCTATCTTTATGTACTTAGTTTTCGGGACTATTAAATTTTTTATTATAATGTATCTTCTGCATACATAAATGTGTGTACATAAATTGTAAAATAAAAAATAAATAGATTTGTAAAACTTTCTTAAGAGAAAATATAGCTAAATAATGCAGCATAAGATAGACTTTACAGAAAATAGCGATTTATATATAAGTATAGAAAGATACATGAGAATTTTTTGGACGGCGGATATACTCTCCCGGACTTCCCCTAAGTATCAACTTTTTCTATAGAATGTTTTGCCAGACCCGATAAAATAGTTTAAGAGTTAGTTTCGTGCACAGGTTTAAACTATTTTTTGTGTTTCGGATCGTTCTTCCACTCTTTTCTGTAATTTTAAACAAAATAACCTTTTTTTGCTCAAAGGAATGTCCATTTCTTTAGTTTTTATTTCAGCAACCTTTAGAAATGGCGGTATGTGAATACTAGCATTGTTCGCGCCAATTAATATCACGCTATTGTAAAGTCAGCAGTGGTGGCCGAGTGGTAGCGGCCCCGACTTATGAGTTGTAAGTCGCGGGTTCAAACCCAGCCAGGCGCATTACTTTGTGTAATTTATTTCATCACCACTGCTCTCAAAACGGTGAAGGAAAACATCGTGAGGAAACCGGCATTTCTTAGAACCAAAGATTCGAAGACATGTGACGTTCACCAACCCGCACTGGGCCCGCATGGTGGATTACGGCCCATTCCCTCTCCTAGAGAGGAGGCTTAAATCCCAGCAGTGGGAACATTGAAGGGCTGATGATGATGATGATTGTAAAGTCTCACCATAGTTATTCAACATAGCCCTCGGGATGTTGCTAGTCTTGAATTTATATATTTGGTCTATGGACTCGCGTTCGTCGCGACAGGCGTAGTTACCTTTTAGTATTTATATATGCGCCCAGTATTTATTCCAGCTGCTTGTGATTCTCCTGTTGATCTCGTCTTCCTTACTTGTTCTACAAAACGATACCTGCTTTCCTAAGTATATACACCACTATTTTTTAATTACGGCAAATACTTAAAGGGTTTATTAGAAAAAGGTCTTGTTAATATTTATGTAATGTCTCAATGCATAATATTCATAAACAGCAAAGTTATGAGCGTTTGTTTTATATCCCAAAATCTCACTCAATTAATGGAATCATTGTACAGGTTATTGTTTATGAATGAAAGAATGTCAATAAAAATGAAAAAACACTGCGCTTAGTATTTTCTAGTAGTAGTTTTAATGAATGATGATTCAATTATGAATTTACCAATAATGACAAATTTTCGTGGACAATTTTGGGATTTCGTTTTTTGTACTTTTGACTACACAAATATAATAAGTAACGGGTACTGATTGAGCATAGGGGTGTATATTGCTCTACATAGTCTAGTTCGACTCCTTCCAGCATGAGTTTTCCTTTTGTGCTATTTGTTATTATTTTGTTTTGCTTAAGTTCACGTGTTTGCTTTGTGTACTAAGTTGACATATCATATTTTCAAGCCTTTAGTGGGTTTCGGTGAAAATAATGATGTCGTTAGCAAATATTAAATGGGTAAGGCGTGTGTTGTTGATTGGGACACCTTCCGAGGCCCAGTTAAGCTTGGAAAATATGCACTGTATGATCGCAATAAACAATTTTGGTGATAGCAGGTCTCCTTGCTTAACACCTCGGGCTATTCTGATCTCATCACCTCGAGATTCTAGTTTAACTCTGCTCACACTATTCTGACTATTCTATTATTTTTTATGGTTCTTATTATTACTGGGTCTATGTTGCAGTTGTGTAAAGCTTGCCAAATAGAGTTATGATAGAGACTATCAAATGCTTTGGTTTAGTCTGCCTATGTACAGTTGTTTGTTAAACTCTGTGTATTTTTCTAGCACCTGTTCCTAAGTATGTGTGTGGTCCATGGTAGAAAATCCAGAGCGAAATCCTGCTTGTTCCACCGGTTTCATAATGTCTATCTGTGAGCTGATTTTGCTCAGTATGATAGAAGTGTATAGTTTGTACACACTTGAGAGCAGGCTTATCGGGCGGTAGTTGGCTATGTCCAGTGGATCTCCCTTTTTATACAGTAGTATTATATGAGATTTTTGCCATTGCTTGCGGACCTCACTGGTCCGCTGACATAGTAGCTTCGCTCCCTCTATCAACGCCTCGTTCCTTAAGCCATCCAGTCCAGAGCTCTTGTCTCGTTTCAATCTTTTTATATGTTCTAGGACGTCTCCTACCTGTATAGTGGTTGTTTCATCAGTGTTCGACTCTAGGTTATTAGTTCAATGTCATGTCATGTGGATTGTTAGTATATAAGTCTTCGTAGAATTTCGTAGTGATGCACTTTGCTCATCTTTTAGGCTTTTAATCCATTCGGTATGAGTGATCAGTTGTTTGTAAGCTTATAAGCTCTCGTAACTTACTATAGAAGCGCCAAAAGAGCTTATAAAAGAAAGGACTATTAATTAAAAAAAAAGGGTACACTACATAAATACGAAAAACTTTAATCCGACAGTCACAAATACGAATTTCAAAATACCGGTTTTCATAATTCCGAATGGTTCCAAATTCCGAATTTAACAACTCCGAGCTACGACTTATCATTACTCCTATTTATATAATTCCTAAATTTCAATATTCCTAATGTTTATAATTACTATTCTCAAAATACCGAGTTTCAATACATCGAATAACAAAAAGTCCGACTTAATGATAATTCGAAACATCAAACGAAAATACCAATTAATACAATTCCGAAACGCAACATGCAAGCAGGCATGCAACATGCAGCAAGCATTGTTTCTGTCACGGCTCCGGCTCTGCAGGGTTTGGGCGGCCCCACGCGAGCTTATCGTCGCAGATGATTTTAACGCTCACTTTGGAGGACCTCAAAAATGCCACTGAGGCCGCTGTAAACGTGGCAACCTACTGGGCCCAAAAACTTTGAGGGAAAAGAAAACCATCGATACGATAAGAAGAAGAACCACCGTAGCTTCGGCTTGTTGGCCGGCTTGGCCGGCCAGCCATAGCTACGGCGGCGGGCCTTCAAACCACCTGCTCCTCAGCTCGCGGGCTCTCCCACCCCTCCGCGCCTACGCGGACTTAAATTACACTCTAGGGGTAGGGCAGACAACACTGCGTGAAGCCGGTTTTGCAGTGATTCGTTTCTGTCACTAAATTTTGTAGCACGAAATGTTGACTTTTAGTTTATTCGAAGTATTGAAAATCGGAATGTCGTTTTTCGGACCGAAAACCCTTCGAGCATTTGATTCTTCGAATGTATGAAAATCGGAAAACTAACAAATCGCATTTACGACTTTCGGTAAAATAAATTTCGTGATTTTTAATAATAGACATTATAATTCTTAGGTATTATGAAATTCGGACTTTTGAAAATCGGAATATTGAAATTCGGAATAAAATATTTCGGAGTATTTGGGTGTTCCCAAAAAAAAAACGACAGTTTTCATACAGTTTTGAGGAATTTTTTTTTAATCACCGTACGTAAACACCGTCATTTAAATTGTATATTATTTTGTATATTGAACCATTTGCTACAGTTACACGTAGCCCCCTATTTCGATTGCGACCCGGAAATCGATTACTGTGCATTCGAGGTCGATTGCCATGATGGTTCAGCTTCTGTGGCGAAGATTTTAAACGATTTTTGGGTTTCAATCGAAGTGGGGGGCTGCGCGTAACCATAGTAAATGGCTAGACTTATTTACCACCAATATCTTTATTTTGAATAAAACTAGGTCCACTATAAATGGTCAACTTTCGACGAGGTTTGTTGTATATGAAATTATCTATCCATTCTATATTTGTAATATATATGAAAATAGTTTGTCTGTCTGTTACGCATTCACGATTAAACTACTGAACTGATTTTGAAGAAATGTTTTACGGAAGAAGCTTGAACCCCAAGGAAGGACAAAATGTACTTTTTACTCGGCTTCGACGGCGACAACCAGCATTTAAAAATTCATATTCTTTTAAATACCGTAATTAGAGACACAATAGAAAGACAATGGGTTTGCTAGGGGCTTGGTTAACTACCGATAGTTACCAATGTCGCGAGATTTATTACAATGTTACCTAATTTATTTACAATCTATACTAATATTATAAAGAGGTAAAATTTGTAAGTTTGTATGTTGGGGGTAATTTCTGGAACTTATAATCCAATTCTAAAAATTTTTACACTGGTAGCTAAGCTAAGCTACATTATTCCTGAGTGCTATAGGCTATAAATTATTTTTATAACATGTACATTAACCGAGCTATCACAATTTTTGTCTTGCAAGTCGGAAAAAAATACCTCATAAAACAGAATTATTTGCGTGCGCTGCCTAGAGAGTTGCTTAAAATTAAAAACAATGTATGGCAACCTGATTCGTCTTTATTATATCTACCAAAAAGTCCGCGATACCATATTTCTATCTTTTATATGTTATATACTTCTTTATTTACATTAAAAAAGTATTTTTTCGTCATACTTACGTTTGGTTGAATATTTGAGCAACGAAATATTAATTTTTGTCACAATAAATTGAATAATAAGATTTGCCATTTACAGTATGTCAACTGGTCATATAGTTTCGGAGATAATATAAAATTACTAAAACGCAAAATGCCACTAGCACAACTTTCATTCGTAGAGCTCTAGATCTATCATGCTTTGTGCGGACATTTTATCCATTTGCCCATAGATGTCGTTCTACAAATACGTCATTTTTCTGAATCGCGGTGTTAAGATTTTCCGTGGATTTATGACGCTCTCGAATTATTGTGTCCATGTTGTTGTAAGTTGGTGTTCAAATTGTATCATGTCAGTCTGTCGCGTATTAGATTCGGTTGTTTGGTTCTGGACATGGGCGTTTTTTGTTTTGAACGGAAGCGGTTATATATCCGATTTCTGATGTTGAAATCGATATCAATATCCGATTCTTGTATCACTTAACTTCAAAAATTCGTTTTTTACAATACACGGCATATAAGTTGAACCAAAATTGCCATCGACCTTGAATGCGCTCTAAGTAACAGATTTTACATAACAAATCAATTTAAAAAAAATCTGAACCAATAAAATTTAGTAAGTACTTAACTATTTACATTTATTAAGTATCTTTTATTAATCCATTCTAAACTAACACATTCAAAAAGTCGATAAATTCTTTTCACTGATATGGTGATACGAAGACGCGCGTGTTATATATTAGTATGTATGACTAAATTACGAATTTTAACTGTTTCGCTATTGTTGTTTGTTGTGTTACAACAATAGCGTACATATATACATTGGTAACATTTGTGAAGTTCAAATCAAATATAAAAGTACCTACCAAGACAAATAATATTGATGTGTACAAATACAAAACTCGAAACTTCTAAAAAGACGTGTTGATGATAATCCCCTAAATTATTACGTATTTTTTAATGATCATTAAGCTTTATCTTGCCATTTATATTGCTACTCTGTTGTAATAAGTTGTTATGACGATTAATACAGAACTGTCATTTGGTATTATATTCTTTCAAATAAGAGCTACGAAATACAAATCAAAGTGTTGTAATATTGTTCAAATGATCTTATTTGGTTTTAAAGCTGTTTAACTATATAACAATGGTAATTAAAGACTTATAAAATAAGTTAAATTATGATAATCTTGATGGTTTGTTGAAGGTGGCGGGATATTATTATTTGACGTTTGAGTGAAGTGTCAATCCACCAGTTGGGTTTTACTATAAAAAGGGTCTCTGCCTTTTTACTTGCCACTTTTGATCCAGCAATAAACCACTACTGACCATCAAAGTTCACGTAAGTTATTTAATATAATATGATATTTTAATGGTGTTGATTCTGTGTATGTGTCATTGTGGCTTATGTTTTCTAATTATGTTATACGGTATTAGAGAATACTTATTCACATTCTTTACCCTACTATTTTGAAATGGCCTATGACATAGAACATAGAATTACTTGTAGATATTATTGTGACAAACTATAATTAATGATATTGTAAGATGTATCTGTAAATACTATAATTGAAGCTACCACAGGTTTTCTTGCTTGTTCTTTCCTGTGACGACCTAGTTTTGGAACAAGCAACTAGTTTTTCGATAAATTGACAAGCCTATTTGAAATAAATACTTAGTCTTGTCTTTCTGTGCTTTTCTTCATAAAACCCTTTCCTTACACAACACAATCATAGAAACTTTGATACAGAGTAAATAACCGTTACCCATCTTGACATTTTAGAATGATATATAGTTAGATATAAACATATATAAATATAATTAACCACCATCCACTCTAAATTCTAACACGCGCACTTGTCACCAAGGTCAAATTTGCATCTCTGAACGAAAAAATTAGATAATTAAAACTAAATTAGATCAACGCATATTCATTCATCGAAAACTAGTTTTTATGTTGCCACAAAATAAGGGTGACATTGATCGCATAATGTATGTGATTTTGGTTGGATTTCGATAACCAACAAACCGTCCATACGAATCCAAATTGACAAACAATCTGGATATCATTAAACGATTTGTGTGGAAATCCAAAACGCAAACTTTAAAAACCGAAAACTGCAAAAACCAAATCGTTTCTGAATATTAGAAAACTATAAAAATTCAAATCGTTACTGAATATTAGAAAACTACAAAAATCCAAATCGTATCTGAATATCAGAAAACTACGAAAATCCATGACCGATGCGATATGAAATTCGCCTCCTCTCTTTCTAACTAAGCGGAACGTTGTGGAAACAAAAAGGACAGGGCGAATATATCGCGATTTCGGCTAGATTTCAAATTTTAGTTTTCTGTTTGGTTTGGATTTCTTGAAATCAGATTTTCAAGTGTGTGATATCGATACGTATCGATTTGTGACTGGTATCAGATTTTGAATACGATTTGATATATCGGACGCATGTCTGGGCGTTTTTGGTTTTGAATGCAAACGGATATTTATCCGATTTCTGATTTTGAAATCGATTTCAATATCCGATTTTAGGTATCCGATTCCCGTGGCACTTAACTTCACCAATTCGTTCCTTACAAAACTCGGCATATAAGTTGAACCAAAATGGCGATCGACTTTTAATGCGCTCTAAATAACCGATTTTCGGGACAAAATCGAAGTGGACGGCTGCGCGTAACCCCAGCAATGACGGCCATTTTGGTTCAACTTATTTGCCTCAAATTCATTAGAATGTGGGTGGTTCAACCAAAATCGATTGCAAATTATGCAAGAATCCGATTTTTGGGTCTAAATCGAAGTGGGGGGACTTCGATTTAGACCCAAAAATCGGATTCTTACTGCGTATTCAAGGTTGATCGCCATTGTGGTTTAACTTATATGCCACATGTTGTAAGGAACAAATTGATGAAGCTAAGGGCTACAGAAATTGGATATTGAAATCAATTTCTAAATCCGAAATCGGATATATATCCGTTTGCGTTTAAAACCAATACCGTCTAGTCGTCGTCGGTACGATTGGCTACGATTTAGGATTCAATGTAGGATAGTGTTATCACTATGGTTATCACTCTCCATCAATTTGGCTTCCTAACTGTTCCCAAATTGGTTTCCTACAAATCGGTTTAATAAGCCTTTTAGCACGCACTGCGATTAAACGCCCGCATTTTACCGCAAGTCTGAAACCGCAAAAAAATGTAACACATGGCTTTCTATAAAAGCGCACACGGTATTAAATTAAAGATTTTTTCAGCGACTGATTTTAAGCCGCAGTGCGTGTTAACACGCCTTTTTGCGTTTTCAGCTATCCATAAACCGCTTGTGTTTAATCGCAGTGCATGCAGGTAAAACTCAAAGAGAATGTAAGCACTACGGTACCACTAGCTTGTAGCTTGCTACTTAGTAGCAATTATAGGTAATTTTTTTGACAACCCTCAGTTCACACCACAGGTTACTGATATGGTCTACACGCACATTTTTAGAATAGTAACATTATTATTTTCATAATTAAATATAAAAATGAAGAGAATCACAAAGGCCAAATAGCCATGCCACATTATAAAAAAAAATTAGGTACGTTCAAAACTTCTAAACATATTGTATCTGATTAGTCAGTCATTTTATTGATTTATTTTTCACTTGGTAGATTTTTTCGCAGTTTCAAATTTGAAAAGTTAAAATGTTACATGAAATTTGATCCATAACATTTGCACATTGTTTATAATTTTATTTCCATTAAATAAGAATTTATGTTTACTAAACTTTTTTAAAATTTTGGACATTTCTTATTTTCAGAACGCAGCTGTCAAGGATCATATACCTGTGTATCTTGTTTATCTGTCTTCTTTCCACATATGGGGTACAAAAATAAATTTCTATTTTAGTTCTTATGGGTATTTGAGATGAACTTACCAGCATTTACTAGAACAATCTTTAAAGCCGAGTATACAAGTGTTGCCGGAGTAATATCAATCTATAAAGTTTAATAAAACCGAAAGAAACAATGGGTGTTCATAGCGATGAAGCAGAAAATTACAAGAATAAAGGGAACGAAGCCTTTAAAGTGGAAAAATATGAAGAAGCAGTATCTCTTTATAGCAAGGCCGTCGACCTCGCTGAAAAAGACAGCCGCGACTTGTCTACTTACTTGAAGAACCGCGCCGCCGCTTACCTGAAGATTAAGGACTACGATAAAGTTATAAAAGACTGCGATGAAGCTTTACGAATCGTTCCGGAAGATCCAAAAGCCTTATTTCGACGGTCACAAGCATTGGAAGCCTTAGAAAGGTTTGAAGAAGCATACCGTGATGCTAAAGCAATATTTACTGTAGATCCTGCAAATAAGGCTGTGCAGCCGGTCCTGGCACGTTTACACACTGTCGTCCAAGAAAGAGCGAGGCAAAACGCACAAACAGGCAACAAGGTGGAGCAAATGTTCAAACTTGCCTTTAATTTACAGGAAGATATTGAAAAACGAGAAAAAGCTATTTGTAACCTTGTAGTGCTTGCTAAAGAAAATGCAGGTGCCGAGATAATGCTGAAAAATGGTGTAGTCCACAAAATACAACAGTTACTTAAAGTCGAGAAACATCCTGAAATATACATTAATGCAGTGAGAGTTATTAGCCAACTTTGTAAGAGAAGTGTTGAGAGGACCAAAGCAGTAATTAAGATTGTCGGCATACCCTGGTTGCTTGAAGTCATTGATAGTGAAAATGAAGAGAGGGTCAATGCTGCCCAGTACTGCCTTCAAGTTTTATTGAACACTTTTTCTGGCATGGATAACAAGAAGGACTCCAAACCGGACCCAAAGCTCTGTGAAGAGTATAAAAGTGAAATAGATACTCTACTCACCTGCTTAACATACTCCATTACAAACAGAGTAATCAGTGGACTTGCACGAGATGCAATTGTTGAATTAATTATGAGAAACTGCCACTACAGTGCCATAAACTGGGCAGAGAGGTTTGTGGAAATCAAAGGATTGCAGCGTTTGCTTGAAGTTTGCAGTGAACTGGAAGAATATAAATATGAGTCAGCATTAAGTATCACACCTTCATCTAGAACTATATCTGCTGCCTGTCTTGCAAAGATTTATGAAAATATGTATTACGATGATGCCAGGGAACGATTTAACAATCAAGTTGATGACTTTGTAAAAGACAAGCTCATGTCACCCGATTTGGAATCTAAAGTTAGAGTAACTGTAGCTATAACCTCTTTGCTGAGAGGTCCTCTTGATGTTGGAAACTATGTTATTTCCAAAGAAGGTATTATAGAGATGATATTGGTCATGGCTCAAACTGAAGATCCTCTCCAACAAAAAGTTGCTTGTGAATGCTTAGTGGCTGCTGCATCCAAGAAAGATAAAGCCAGAACTATAATTAATAAAGGAGTAGACATTTTGAAGAAACTCTATCAGAGCAAGAATGATGCTGTAAGAGTGAGAGCATTGGTTGGTCTGTGCAAGGTTGGCAGTTTTGGAGGTGATGATGCATCTATTCGCCCTTTTGCTGATGGTTCTACTAAAAAGCTAGCAGAAGCTTGCAGAAAATTTCTTGTTAACCCTGCTAAAGAAAATGATGTCAGGAAATGGGCTGCTGAGGGGCTTTCATACTTGACTTTGGATGCTGATGTGAAAGAAAAGCTAGTAGAAGATAAACCTGCCCTCCATGCTCTTATTGAGTTAGCTAAAAGTGGTGATCAATCTTGTCTCTATGGTGTAGTTACAACTTTGGTAAACTTATGTAATGCATATGAAAAACAAGAGGTCATGCCAGAAATGTTGGAACTTGCAAAATTTGCCAAGCACCACATACCAGAAACACATGAACTGGATGACCCAGATTTCATAAACAAAAGGATTACAGTATTAGCCAAAGCTGGAGTAACTTCAGGTCTAGTTGCCTTGGCCAAGACTGAGAGTCATAATTCAAGAGAATTAATTTCCAGAGTGTTCAATGCAATTTGTGGCTTGCCAGAACTTAGAGGTATAGTTGTACAACAAGGTGGAGCAAAAGTGTTATTACCAATGTCTTTAGAAGGCACACCAAATGGCAAAAAGCAAGCAGCTCAAGCATTGGCACGTATCGGGATAACAATTAATCCAGAAGTTGCTTTTCCTGGCCAACGAAACTTGGAAGTTGTTAGGCCTCTTGTAGCTTTATTACATCCTGACTGCACTGCTTTAGAAAATTTCGAGGCTCTGATGGCCCTTTGCAATTTGGCTGGAATGAATGAATCAACCAGAAACAGAATATTAAAAGAAGGAGGCCTTGCTAAAATTGAACATTATCTGTTTGAAGACCATGAAATGTTGTTAAGAGCAGCAACACAGTGTGTTTGTAATTTACTGCAATCTGAGGATGTCATCAAAACTTATGAGGGCAACAATGATAAAACAAAGTTTTTATATCTCTTATGTCAAGAAGAAGATGAGGATACAGTAATGGCAGCTGCAGGTGCTTTGTGCATACTAACATCTGCAAGTAAAGTTTGCTGTAGAAAATTATTAGATGTCCATGTATGGCCAGAAACATTGAGGTGCTTGTTAGCTAACCCAAACAAAGAAATTCAGTTTAGAGGTACATACATACTGCTTAACATAATTTCTGGTGATATAGATATTGCTGCAAAAATTTTTGAAACTGATATAATGGAAATATGTATGGCTTTGACGAAATTAGAGGATCCAGAGCTAAAAAGGACTATTGAAAATGCCCAAAAATGTCTTGATGCAGCTGAGAAAATGGGAGTCATAAGAAAGCCTGATGAAGCACCTATGGTGGATCCATTCAAAGAAGCAGAAGCTGAAGCTATTGAAGAAGAAACGTAAATAATAGAATCATATTTTAAATATTATTTTTGTGGAATAATATATGTTGATTGAGTTGAGTGATTTTATTGGTATTATTTGACTATATACTCACAGTATTTGTGATGTTTGAGTAACAGCCCTAACTAGGTGTGCTGTATATTGCAAGCAACAACTTGGCAATATTCAGCACTCAAGGAAGTTAATTATCCTTCAGAAAAAAAATAAATTTCTTTCTAAAGCTAAATACATTGTTTTATATTGTTTGAAAATTATTATGCTGTATTAATTTTATTATAAGAATTATTTTTAGGAAAACACATTCTTTTTTGAATTTATGTTTGTATTTTAGAAATAAAGGTATTAAAACTTCTGAGTTTTTTTATTTATAGGTACGTAAATCTTAAGTTCAAGGTTTTAAAGGAGAACCTCCTGGTCATGCCACAAGGTTCACAATACTTGGGCGTTCAGTTACGATATCATTTCCAAAGAGAATATAAGCCCTATGTTTAATCATTTCAGTTATCTTAAAAATAATAATGGTCCGTTATTTTTGGTGGGTGTCTGTATTTTAAAAAGTATTCTGTGATGGTACCGGACTATTGTTTGGAACTCCCGCCGTTGCGTAAAAAAATCAAATGTCCACAGAGTACAGACTTTTAGAGACAGAATCTAGTAACAAAACAAGCTGCGGCCTTTGACTTTAGATCGCGCGCTTAGCTAGGGCGCTGACAAACGAGCTCACTGAAGTGAGAACCAAAGGGGTATGGCGTGCCCACATTCATAATGGTTGGGTGGAACAAGTTTAGAAACGGTTTTACCTTTAGTCTCTATGGCAACATATTAGTTTTAAAATATAAGGACATTTTAAAACTAATATGTTGCCGGTAAGCGGCGAAGCTGACCAGATGGATTGGCCCTTGGGTCATATATGCGGGATTCCACTATCTATGATTGGTTTGTTCAGTATTTCTAGTGTGTGCGTCTCGGACGAGACCTACATTAGCAAAGTTCGTCTAGCATTCCTTGTATTGTTTGGACTTTTATGCTATAATGCGGTTTGGCCCTTGGCCCTTCTTAAACTCGCGTTCATTTTTAGGCAGAGACTTATGGCCACTATGCGCTATACTCTTCCCGAAATATAATACAAAAAAAACCTTTACCGATACTATTTCGACAAAATTATATCACATAACGTAACAACACAATAATTTTTTGTTTTATTTTTCAAATTTCCCTCATTTTTTCTAAAATATTTCGACACTAAAATACCGCGTCCTTCCCCCACTAAAATCCCTCCCTTTCCCACCATTTTTAAGTTAAGGTTTTTTAATATGTCGCGATGCCGCCATTTTCTATTTAGCGAATTTTAAAGCTAGAATCAGTCCTAGAAACAAAAGTTTATTCATAATTCTAGTACTTTTTATCTTGTATTTTGTAGTAAACATTTAGTAAAGTGAAACTTTTCTCATATAATCAAAATTAATGTAAACGGTTGTTCGTTTGCTGCGGAACGTGACATATTAAAAACCTTTTGAAATGACAGCTTGATTTGGTTTGGTTTCCGCTACTGTGCTATTGTGCTATTTTTCGGTTTTTGATACGAAAATCATCGGAAAATGTCAATTTCTGCTGCTACAGGTATATATCCCAACACAAAGTATACTTATTTGTATAAATTAACTATAATCTTTACGTGTTTACCATCAAACCTGATAGGAGTTGTTTTTTCGGAGAAATGCCATGGAATCCCATATGGCGGTCCATACTCCACATGATTTAATGACGCTATCTGATAAATGAAAATATGTTTTTTCAAGAATTCATTCATAAATGCTAAATTTTGAACACCAAGCAGTAGGTTTATCGTGCAATCGTAAACGTTAAGGTTACTACAATATCTAGATATTATTGGTCTTTCTAGCGTCTTCGTAATTGCCGGACGCTCACGACTGCTAATATGAGTTAACTTTTAGTTATGTCACATAGCTGTTAATATTTACTACATCAAATAAAGTGATTTCTGTAGCAACTATACATTGAAGATACACATATCATGCAAGTTAGAGCAATGATTTGTTTTGATTGTGTTGGAAGTGAGTAAAAATATTTTCTTAGTTGTGAATGTCATTTTCTTACAGATGAGCGTACTGAAGGCGATGATGATACATCACAAGGAAGCCAACCAAAAGATGATAGTAGTGACTCAGAAAATGAAAATGAGAATGAACCTCAAAGCCAAAATGGGGTTTCTCCAGTCCCTGAGGTCCATGAGATCACTAGTGATGATGATGAGGATTGTGTAGTGACTAATGATGACAATGAAAATGAAAATGATGATAATGACGATGATGATGATGATGACAGTTCAAATTCTAGTACAGATAGTAATGATAGTTCTGATGAATCACAAAGTGAAAATAAACATAACGAACAGAAAAAAATTGAAGAGCAGCATCTAGAGAATGGTGGTGAAGAATCTGATATAGAAGAAGTGTCTATGGAGGATCCTCTCAATGAAGCCCCTTCTATCAAGAACAAACCCATAGTAGTCAGTGACACTAAAAGTTTGGCTGACCTAGCTACTAAACAGTCAAAACCTAATGGAGAACAGAATAATGAGCCTACTGTAGTTATTATTGATACCAATTCTATTTTGACAACTAAACCACTACCACCAGCAGTTGCCAAGCCGTCTACTACAAGCGCTATAGATGCGCACAACTTGTGTCAGAGTATTGCTGCCCGTGGCACAACTATTACCCCAGTGAGTGTTAAAAATGCTTCCATCAACAGCAGCACCCCTGCACCTCCTCAACCTCAACCAAATATACTGCCATCCCTCACTGATGATATGTTTGTTGTTGAAGCACCCTCCTTTATAGTTCCCTATGTATATGAAAAACCCTCCGTCAAACCATTTAGGGAATTTGTGGATAAATTAGGAAAAGAATTGGAAGAACTAAAAATTAAAGAAGAACATGAAAAGCTTGAAAGAGAGAAAGTAGAAAAAGAGAAAAAGGAAAAAGAGAGACAAGAAAAGATTGAGAGAGGTGAGCTGGAGGAGGAAGAAGACCCAAGTGATACCAGAAGTACAGATGAACCAGAGAAGGACAAAAAACCTGAGAAAAAGAAAAGGAGGCGCGGCATGGAAGAAGATGATGATTCTTGGGATGGAGAGTCCTGCGCAGACTCTGATGATGACCAAGCTACTGATGAAGATGCCATACTTATCAGAGACAGAGATGATACCATTGATCAACTCAAAGACCCAATCAGCATGATAGCTAAAGGTCTCAGTGGTGGCAAACCAGATAGTTACTTTGATTGTTCCCTTGGACAATTTTTCATCAATGTTGGTCTTAATTTAGTTCAAGAATATGTGCAAACAGATCTACTAAAACATCAAAACCGAAAATTATATAAGGAAAAGAAATCTGGCAGAAGCACTAAAGCTACTGAGGCAGCTATTGCATCACTCACTCAGAATTTAGAATTCAGCAAGAAAACGAATGCCCCCTATGCCCTTGCACAGCGACGCTGTGACTTTTGTAGTTTTAAGACAGAGTCCATGTTAGTCATGGCTCACCATCTAGAAGCACCACACATGCGAAATAATATTTACAAATGTAACTCATGCGAGTTTGAAATTCGCAGTCCACATGACATTCTGTTTCACATGGAGGCAGAGCACAATATCAGGGGCCGGTTGGAACGTGCACCTGCATATCAGCAGTGTGCCAACTGCCACTTTGAGGATAACAGCAAGACTAAGTTAGCACGACATTTGATAGCATGTGCTAAGAAATTCAAACCAGATCTTAATCTTGGACCTCCAATAGAGTGGGAGCCACCAGCGAAAATACCAAAACTTACGCGAGCTCGAAACAACATGGTGGGCAACTACCAGACCAACTTTAATAGGACACAGATGAATATGAACAATTTGAGTCGGCCTCCCATAAATATGGGAAATGTAATTCCAAGCATGCCTGTACTTGGCAGACCGCGCGGCCGGCCGCCCATCAGCGGGCCGCCACGCCCGCAGCCTGTGTCGGGCGTGCCGATCATACGCAGCGGTGTCATGATCATGCACAACACTCCTGCTGTAGGTACCACCATTGCCAATTACCCTATGATTCAAAATCAGACCAACAATGCTACACCTAAGATATCAATCACCCCACTCCCACGTGCCCCACAGCCATCTTCTTCTCAGGCACCACACAACTCCAAGGCTACCTTTGTCATATGTGAGATCTGTGATGGCTACATCAAGGACTTAGAACAATTGAGGAATCACATGCAGTGGATACATAAAGTTAAAATTCATCCTAAGATGATTTATAACCGACCGCCATTGAATTGCCAAAAATGCCAGTTTAGATTTTTCACCGATCAGGGATTGGAAAGGCATCTTCTTGGTTCCCATGGTCTAGTAACCAGTTCCATGCAAGAAGCCGCTAATAAAGGCAAAGATGCAGGCAGATGTCCAGTGTGTGGGAGAGTGTATCAATGGAAGTTACTAAACCACGTTTCAAGGGACCACAATATGACTTTAAAGCCGGCGCACCTCTCATACAAATGCACTGTGTGCACAGCTACCTTTGGGATGTACAAACAGTTTGAGAACCATGTCTACTCAGCTCACAGTGTTGTGGCCAAACGTGTGATGGATAAGAGCAAGACACCTGCATCGGCAACCAAGCCTGATTCTGATCCTCTGTTAAAGCCACTGAAAATAAGTGATGAGATTACAATTATACCACAACCTGCAAAATCAACTGTTACTATCACAGCTAAAGGCAAATAACATTAATGTTTGTGGGAGTGTGCAGACTGTACTAGCACCCGTAGACCGACAAGCCTGCTTCACCAGGATGCACATCCAATGTATCAAGCAGTATTGTGTAAATAAACTTAAGCTATATCATACTTATTTAACAATATTAATGGAATACCAGAAGTATGGTGAATATTAGATAATGAATTCAGTTTATAATGTGTGTAAGTGTAAATTCAGCCGAGTTGTAAATTCACTGTACAAAACTCTCGCGTAAATATTTTTAACCGTCGACACAACTTTAAATGATTATAGCTTTGTCCCCCACTACCCATCTATAAGTATGTATTATTATCATGGTGGTCTGAGTGCTAAGTGATTGTTCGATTGTCACAAATTTAAGTAAAATCTGTTATATGGATCTGTATCCTCATTGCTGTATAGATATTTGTAAGACAGAATAAGAAATAATCGCAATAATTAAACTTGTCTAATTCCAATGCACTCTGTGAGTATTTATTCATTTCATTCTCGTGTATAATTCTGTTTGTAGTTGCTACCAGCCTGATATAGTTTAATTTACAGTATGAGTTAACAGAATATTTGTAAAAAAATGTCTTAGGTAGAATCTTTCCATTATGAGTGTATATTATTAAATCAATTGATTATAACAGTTTAGGTAAGTTTAGATTACAAATCGTAGACACTAATTGTAAGTGAGTACTACTGAGCCGCAAATTACCTGTTTCTTTCAATGTCTACTACCAACAGTGCTATTGGATACTAGCAAAACCATTGCTACCATCGTCGGTCTTATTTATTTCTGATCTCAGGTCAACCGGATGAAAGTGTTGATTTGGTAAAAGTTTACTGAATTGTTAATGTACTTATAGAACTGAAATGATGTATTTTTTTTATTTAATAAAAAAGACCACTGTAATTGAAAAAAATCTTTATTTACTTAATACCGTTTTTCAACAATTTTTTAAAGTAGGCCCCTATAAAACATACTTCTGGATGATTTCTCGCGCGAAACATAAGTTCGAAAGCAGTCAGAGAAACCTTAGGATTAATTTCAAATCATTAGAAAGAATACAGATCATGTTGTTCTTGTGCTCCTAGTGGAGTACATAAACTACCCTGCTAGATAAATTAGCGAACAAGTTCTAATAAAAGAAATGGACGGCTTTCAGTATAGATATTACAAAGTAAGTAGTCTGTTTGGACGAGCGAGCCGGGTGAAGTTGATTATAAAAAAATGTAGGAGTAAGTATATGCGCTGCCGCTAGAGAGCGCTCGCTACGCTTGCTATTTGCCATCCACGCCGCACGCCCGTGGCATCGCGCGCCACCAAGCTATGCCATGACTCCATGACGTCATTTCTAGCCTCCATTACCTAGCCTGACATCTGACGGTCTAAAGTTTAAAGTATTTTAAGACGCCAACTGTCAATCAAGTCGACTTCTTGAAACGAGCCTTTGACGAGAAAAAAATGGCTCTAGCTCACACCTATAATAGCTACAAAAGCATTCCATTTTCGAAATTCCAAATCTTCAATCCAAAATTTCAATCCTACCATCAAAATCGCTCATGATGATTGGTCATATAATTTTGGCAATCATAAATACGGCTGCCACTGCAGCTAGTAAGCACCTAACACTCGTAACAATAATTTTTCTTCGTACTTGCTTCTTGCGTGGTGCGTGCATAAATTAAGCAGGCGTTGAAGTAGTAAACGTTACTAACTCAGATCCAAAATCAAACTTTCAACACAATACTTTGTAAGACATAGGTGTATTCTTTCTTACAATTTTTTGTAAGACATAGGTGTTGTACATGCAGTACATGTAATAGGTAAAGAGATCGAGAATCCGAATCATTTGTCTGTAAGGACTCTTGTTTGTCTAACCAGACAGGAAAGGAAAATCATTATTTTAGAAGACGTAGTGCTTATATTCTCTTTGATAAACACTATGAACTTGAACTGGCTTATAGGGATAATAGTAGCAGGGCCAGTCCGCCCCTTAGACCATATCCATACGGCGAACGGAGCGGTCGCTCCAGGCGCCAAATCCTAGAGGGCGCCTAAATGGTAAAGAAAAATAAAATAAATTTCTCGATATTTTAAGCGAAGAGATCAACGAGATTGCCATTGAAGAAAGCGTGTGCTCCAGCCGTCGTCATCCCTACGACTACGACTCACGTGTCTAGTCTAATTTTATTTAAAAGCTTCGCCATCCGGTGTCCAGAAATAATCTTTTTTTAAGTTATCGATATTCTATTACTTCTAAAATCCTAGTCGACCGTAGACGGTATTGTGATATAGGAATATATATTATTAGGAGCAAACAGGAGAGGCGAAATAATTGGATCTCGCTCAATTCTAACTTCGGACCGGCTCTGAACTAGTAGCTTAAAGCGTTAGTGCCTGTACGAGGTCAAATTAGCTGATGAAGCTTGTCAGGCGCCTTTCCGATGTTTTTGATGACTGACACATCGAAAAAAAAAGATCTTGTAGAAGTTCAGTATGGTCAAAATATGTTGGCCACTGTGAAGTTTACGTTCCGAATTAGGTATTACGCATAGGGACTAGAAAAAAATGTAAAAAAAAAAATACAACCGACTACAAAAACACTAAAAAGTGCAAAATAACTTTAATTTCGGAAGTCGTTGTTTCTATAGTAGTTTGGTCTCTTCGTTATTAAACACCCACTTCCGAAATTAAAGTTATTTTGACCGTTTTAGTGTGTTTTTGAAGTCGGTTGTATTTTTTTTGTAAAAAGTTTTTTATTTTACACTTTTTAGTTGTAGTACCCCTCAGTCAGACTTAAACCTTCCGCCATTCGGTTCCATCATAAAACCATCACGACATTTCTAATAATATCAAACACGGCTAGCAAATCTATACTGATTTATTACAATATTCCTTACCTACCTTCCGGCTTCATCATCAGATCAATGCTATGTATCCCCTCCCCTTCTTCTTTCAGTCAATCACCGACTACATGTATAAATAAACAAAGCAATATTTTACTTGTTACGACAGTTCTGCTATGATTTTTTGAAGAGTTCCGTTCTATATCTTCGAAGTTCATCATCAGATCAAAACAATTTTTCTATGGGACCAATTCGGGAGTAAAGTCTTTCAAACAAACCAAAATATTTCAAAATCAGTCTACAATTGACTGAGATATCGGTGAACTACATAAAAAAAAAGATACATACAGTCGAACATAGAACCTCCTCCTTTTCGAAGTCGATTAAAAAGAATACCTACGCAATAGGGGCACCCTGATCGACTGAAAAATAAATAAAAGGCGATTACTGATCTGTTTCTTTATGTCTATTCTCAGGGGTGCTCGACACCCACTGTTTATTTCTCATGGGTGCCCGAGCCTCCGAGCACCCACGGAGTCGGCGCTCCTACACAATACACATTCGCCATAATTAAGAATCATATGATTCTTAGAAATAATTACTGCGCAGCCAATTTTTAGAAGTTCAGTGCGGTCAAAATATTTCGGACGAGTGAATGTTAGTGTGTAGATACAGTAGTACACACTAATATTCACTCTCTAACCTGTCTTAAAAGGTACAATATTGTAGAAGTAGGAACGTAGAGAGTATAGGTAAGAGAGAAAGAAGCATAGACCCTACGAGTATCTATAGAGACGGTGCAGGTGCTAAACTGCACCCCAGGTCTGTCTACAGGGCTATTTATTCTGCTATTTTCTTTTATTTTGCCTACTTATTATTTTTGAGTGAATGTGTTGAAAAACGTCGTTTGATGCACGATGGCAATTGTCGTTGCAGTTCCACAGCTCCAAAACCACCTCGCCGTCGGCTCGGGCGAGTATTCCATCTCAGTTAATAAAATTTACCCATTTGCATATAGATACCAAACTGCAAATTAGTTAATTTATATACAACGCAAGAGTGTTTGGTTTACAGACATACTAACAATAATAATAATGACCTCTCGATAGGCAGTTGGATCAAGGGTCTGATTCAGAAGGCAGTACTCTTGGACACGGCGCGTATTGTCCGGAGGTTTCTCTCCCAGGAGCCCTGACCACCGGTAGCTTGGACCCTGTTCCCGATGCCGGTGGGCTACTATTTTTTATATTTTTGAATGTTTTTTTTTTATATTACCTTCTATAAAAAAAATATTTAAAAATGTAATTTATATGTATATACAAAGAATAAAAGCAAATAATAATATTTTTTTTATATTTTTAATAGTATTTTTTATAATAAAAAAAAAAATATTATTTATAATGTACATTAAGTGAATAAAGAAAATAATAATAAAAATAATAACCCCATCGCTGTATCTCTACGTTGACGTCGTGGTGGGGCTTGCGCGCTCCAATAAACCCTAGGTCGTAACATGCCTAGGGTGAGGGGCCAAACTAAGAGAGATACAATCCGCAGGGCAGTTTTGTGGCGAACTATTGGGCATTGGCGACCCCACGGACCCGATCTCCCGGGAGAATTCTCGTTCTTCATCTCCGGCTTGCCTTTATTGGCCGGCCGTAGTGAACACTGACGAGGAACAGAGCTCCCACCTCTCTCTTGCCTTTATTGACTGGTTTGAGTGAAGATTGAGGCAAGAGCAATCGTGCTCGGGAGAAGGATGTATAATCCAGTAAGGTGCTGGTAGGGATCTTGACCGCACTTCCGGGATTGTCCTGATAGCCGTGGTATACCTCTCCACTCCTCAAGCACCTCAGGATATCTTGCCCTCTTGTTGCTACGTCACTTCGGGCTTTTTTTTTTTTTTTTTTTTACGGTAGGTAAAATTATCCAATGACAAATCCCGCCCTTGGGCGGAGCGGGAAATAGTGTCAGACTCTTACTGACTAAAAACCTACCCTGTTCCTTCCTTGCCTTGGTTCCAGGGCCCTGGTATGCATTTTCATACCTTCCCAGAGCCCCAGACTAGGCCTCGACCCTACTGGGCCCCTACGGTTTGCTGACAACTCCTTGAGGCGCACGGGAACAGTGCGCGCCGTAAACGACTTGGGCTCGGTCCGGTCTGTTACCGGACAAACGGACAGCGAGCTACCCATTGCCCGCCGTCCGCAAGCCCGCGTCTACAGTGGCCGGAAATTTGGATCGGAGTTACGGCGGCGGCTGCGGCGTGAGCGCCGTTGCCTGATACGGTCAGCCTCCTCCTTTGCTAGCATTACTGTTTCGCAGAAGGAGGCGACCGCCTGCCACTCCTCCTCGCTCCGGAGCATGGCTTGAACCAAGCCCCGGCGCGAGAGATCGCCTCCGATTGCCCCCACGAGGACATGGCGATGCTCTTCCCAAGCGGGGCACACCTCTACCGTGTGCTCCACCGTGTCCACCGGGCGTTCCGCACAGTGACGACACCCGGGCGTCACCTCTGCACGGATCTTGTACAGGTACGGCCCGAACTTGCCATGTTCGGTTAGTACCTGCGCCATGCTTCGGGCTAGCCGCCGTTTTTGGGGGCCCGTTTATTGAGTGTGCAAGTCACCCCCTGCTGTTTACTGATGGATATTAATAACATTGTTTAGGCAGGGGCCATAGTTTTCACATAGTTCTTGGTAACCAGTCCACTTAAGACTCCAAAAACCATAGCCCTATTGTCTTTATTTTCCATATGTCACAATAGTTTTCACCAACCGGGGGTTGTTCTTGGATGCGCTAGCATTGCGCGTACAGGGACAATCGTCGGTTGGCATCACACCTAAAGGGCCTCTGCGAGTTGGTTTCGGCTTTTCGTACGCCTTCCAAAGGTCCAGGACCTCAGGGTCCTGAGATAACTAAATTCAAAATAATAATAATACCTATACACGACTGCTCCACTGGTTCTATAACAGTTTCGTTTTATTCATCAACTCATGGGAAAGGCTAAAAACTGTTTGTCTTTCATTATGTAGGTCTCGTATTAATTCCAGTGCGAGCTGCGATCGACACGTTTATGACGTTCGGCGACTTATATACAACCTTATTTATAAATAGTACATATACGCATAACCTGAAACACCTGCTGTCTAGTATTTTTATGTAAAGAATCTCTGTACAAAACTGTATTATAAAAAATCACAAAGTTATATATAAGCCAGTTATGGTACCTAGTTGGCAACATAAATACATGGTCACCGGGCAACTGACGTGTTGTTTTGTTTTGATTATCTCGCTCAGTAACGTGACCCAATTCCTGCCAGATCCTGAACGGCGCGTGAACAAACCAGTCTCCCGATAGCGTTTGTAGACTCTATGAACTTGTATGGCTTAGATGCAATCTTTCAGCCACAACACGCTGACTAAGTCCAGAATCCAGCAATGTAACCACTTGGGCGGCTTCTACGGGCGAAGTATCCATATGTTTTAGAAAAAAAACTTTTTCGACGTCCCAAAGTCACAGTAAACAAATAAAGAATAAAAAAAAATTAAGACTCCTACAGGCAAATTTTTAGTATTCAAAGGTGAAAATAATGCTCCCACGGGCCGCAAAAAAACGCCGCCACCGGCTTCTTTTTGTAGCGGTGTTGGTTAAATATGCCTGTGGTGACGTTTTTTTGTGGCGGCTTTGTTTTGTGGCCCGTGTGCGGCGACCCTAAAGCGTATATTACACCATGATTATACCTAGTGCCGGATTAAGCCAGCGCGGGGCCTGTAGCAAATTTTACCAAGGGGCCAACTTATTTTTCCCACAAGCCGCAGGACCTTTAGGTAACGGCAGCCCCATTGTATTTGCTTACATTTTTTTTTTGTTAGGTTCGCGCTTGACCGCTATCTCACCCGATGGAAAGCGACGATGTGGTCGACGATAGAGCGCGCTTACCTAGAAGTAACATATTCAATCTTGACTTAAATATTCCCGGGGTTTAGCCATCTGAAAACACAGATTCCGGCAGGGAATTCCACTCCTTCAAAAACTGTACGTTCAATGAATGTGTTTTATTTTGAGAATATTCCGGAATTAGGTAATAAAATATCATAATTATAATGATACAAGAAGTAACCTGACCCCTTTTTTACGTTAGACGGGGGCCCCCAGAAGCGCGGGGCCCATAGCATTTGCTAGTCTTGCTACGTGGGTAATCCGGCACTGATTACACTACTCGATATTCTGCACAAGATACACAGACTGTCTTATAGTTTATTACCGAGTAAGACAGTCTGAACTACGCAACCACGAACGACCGCCGCCGTCGTCGTCGGCGTCGTGTGTGACAACGCGAAGTCGACAAAAACGGTCTGAATGTTGAGTTGTGTAATAGATCCTTAAATACACATTTGTCTCAAAACAGTGAATCATTTCATCAAAGGATAAATAAATAAAATTCTAATTTTGAATTTAGAATTTTCGCCTAGCTAACAGCCATCAACTGCCATATTATAAAATCATATGATTTTTTTAAATGGAATGTATACTCCATACTCTTTTTTTCCGTTTTTATGGTGTCTGCCCTAATTTAAGAAAGAAACCATAAAAACGGAAGTGTTTTGGATTTTTCTGATGGGATAATATTTCCTTCGTAATTCCCACTTATGGAAGCACCCTTACCTTTTGGAAAAAATATATCCAGTTGTCCGACAACCACTAATTTATTTTCAATTTCAAACGTGGCTAGGGACAACCGAGATTGGGCTGAGTAGTCTGCAAAATACATATAATAGTTTACGCGGATTTTTACTGATTGATTTTGATGTGTTGTTGCATTGTGCTTTACCGAGACTTAATGCCTGGAGACTTTGCCGTCCGCTAACGCTTCATCCCAGCTGAGCAGCTTTGTAAAGTAGTTCAGGAAAACTGAATTGCTACATTTATTTATATATACTTTATTGTACACCAAGATAAAAAGATAATACAATTTTGAGACTTAAATAAAAACATACAATGGGCGGCCTTATCGCTATCTGCGATCTCTTCCAGGCAACCTGGGATGGAAAGAGATTGCCTGGACATAAAGTGGGGTTGCACTTGGTGCGTAACAAAACAAGTTCAATAAATAGGTGAAAAAACAAAGTACATACTTAAAATTATAATAGATACATAAATACATACATACTAAAATATAGGCAAGAAACAAGTGACGACTACAATAGATACAGATAGAAACGAAACTACAAGGACAAGTAATATTCCATCACAAGCGTTTTGAAAATATGAGATGATTGCGCGCGTTTAATTGATACAGGCAATACATTCCACAGACGACAAGCTTGGTCAGTAAAGGATTTATCTAAAAACGTAGTGGAACGCATTGGTATTTTTAATTTCAAATTATCTGATGACCTAAGAGATTTCGTATGTGAGTCACAAAGAAATTCAAAACGGTTCTTGAGATAAAGAGGGGTGAAAGGGGAAAATAGCACATTATACAAGAGGGAAAGAATATGAGCATTCCGGCGAAGGCGAATTGGCAAGCACTTGAGTTTAAAACGGAACTCAGAAACATGATCATTTTTGCGTAAACCAAATATGAACCTTATACCAAAATTTTGAAGACGCTCAAGTTTATCCAGTTGTGCTTCCGTGAGGTCAAGATAGCTGGCATCAGCATAATCAAGGATGGGAAGAAAGATAGATTGAGCAAGCGCAATTTTGGTAGCAGTCGGCAGAAAATTATGCAATCTTCGCAAAGATGAAGCAGATGCAAATAGCTTGCGACTGACTTCCTGTAGCTGGGCAGTCCAAGTGAAATTCGTATCGATAAATATCCCCAAGTTCTTCACTTTATCACTGATAGGAATAACGGAATTGTCAAAAGAAACTTGGGGAAGAGTCGTCCAATCGATCCTTCAGACCGTCCTAGAACTGCCCACCACAATAACCTGCGTTTTTATGGGATTCACCATAAGTCCGTACCTCTTGCTCCAGTCACACTGGAATTCCGTTATTCCTATCAGTGATAAAGTGAAGAACTTGGGGATATTTATCGATACGAATTTCACTTGGACTGCCCAGCTACAGGAAGTCAGTCGCAAGCTATTTGCATCTGCTTCATCTTTGCGAAGATTGCATAATTTTCTGCCGACTGCTACCAAAATTGCGCTTGCTCAATCTATCTTTCTTCCCATCCTTGATTATGCTGATGCCAGCTATCTTGACCTCACGGAAGCACAACTGGATAAACTTGAGCGTCTTCAAAATTTTGGTATAAGGTTCATATTTGGTTTACGCAAAAATGATCATGTTTCTGAGTTCCGTTTTAAACTCAAGTGCTTGCCAATTCGCCTTCGCCGGAATGCTCATATTCTTTCCCTCTTGTATAATGTGCTATTTTCCCCTTTCACCCCTCTTTATCTCAAGAACCGTTTTGAATTTCTTTGTGACTCACATACGAAATCTCTTAGGTCATCAGATAATTTGAAATTAAAAATGCCAATGCGTTCCACTACGTTTTTAGATAAATCCTTTACTGACCAAGCTTGTCGTCTGTGGAATGCATTGCCTGTATCAATTAAACGCGCGCAATCATCTCATATTTTCAAAACGCTTGTGATGGAATATTACTTGTCCTTGTAGTTTCGTTTCTATCTGTATCTATTGTAGTCGTCACTTGTTTCTTGCCTATATTTTAGTATGTATGTATTTATGTATCTATTATAGTTTTAAGTATGTACTTTGTTTTTTCACCTATTTATTGAACTTGTTTTGTTACGCACCAAGTGCAACCCCACTTTATGTCCAGGCAATCTCTTTCCATCCCAGGTTGCCTGGAAGAGATCGCAGATAGCGATAAGGCCGCCCATTGTATGTTTTTATTTAAGTCTCAAAATTGTATTATCTTTTTATCTTGGTGTACAATAAAGTATATATAAATAAATGTAGCAATTCAGTTTTCCTGAACTACTTTACAAAGCTGCTCAGCTGGGATGAAGCGTTAGCGGGCGGCAAAGTCTCCAGGCATTAAGTCTCGGTAAAGCACAATGCAACAACACATCAAAATCAATCAGTAAAAATCCGCGTAAACTATTGTATGTATTTTGCAGACTACTCAGCCCAATCTCGGTTGTCCCTAGCCACGTTTGAAATTGAAAATAAATTAGTGGTTGTCGGACAACTGGATATATTTTTTCCAAAAGGTAAGGGTGCTTCCATAAAAGGAATTAAAAAAGGTTGATACTAAAAAAGGTGCTGGATCCGATGACCTTCATCCAATTTTTTCCAAAAGGTAAGGGTGCTTCCATTAAAGGAATTAAAAAAGGTTGATACTAAAAAAGGTGCTGGATCCGATGACCTTCATCCAATTTTTATATCCAAGTGCGCTGAGGGTCTTGCAAAACCAATAACTTTAATATTTCGCATGTCTATTGAAACTGGAGTTTTTCCTAACAAATGGAAAAAATCAATAATAACCCCTATACCCAAAAGCAATAAAAAGGATATTGTTACCGAATATAGACCGATCTCTAAATTATGTGTTCTGGGTAAAATATTGGAAAAAATGGTAACCTCTCAAATTTCACTAGCTGTTCGTAGTCACATTTCGCAGCATCAGCACGGTTTCCTTAAACATCGCAGCGTAGATAGTAATATGTTGAATTTTTCGGAATATCTTGTGCAAGCCATGGACAAGAATCTACAGGTGGATGTCGTGTACACCGACTTCTCGAAGGCGTTCGATAAAATTAACCATGATATGCTTATTGAAAAACTAGCGGGGGCCGGCAAAGTCTCCAGGCATTAAGTCTCGGTAAAGCACAATGCAACAACACATCAAAATCAATCAGTAAAAATCCGCGTAAACTATTGTATGTATTTTGCAGACTACTCAGCCCAATCTCGGTTGTCCCTAGCCACGTTTGAAATTGAAAATAAATTAGTGGTTGTCGGACAACTGGATATATTTTTTCCAAAAGGTAAGGGTGCTTCCATAAAAGGAATTAAAAAAGGTTGATACTAAAAAAGGTGCTGGATCCGATGACCTTCATCCTATTTTTTCCAAAAGGTAAGGGTGCTTCCATTAAAGGAATTAAAAAAGGTTGATACTAAAAAAGGTGCTGGATCCGATGACCTTCATCCAATTTTTATATCCAAGTGCGCTGAGGTTCTTGCAAAACCAATAACTTTAATATTTCGCATGTCTATTGAAACTGGAGTTTTTCCTAACAAATGGAAAAAATCAATAATAACCCCTATACCCAAAAGCAATAAAAAGGATATTGTTACCGAATATAGACCGATCTCTAAATTATGTGTTCTGGGTAAAATATTGGAAAAAATGGTAACCTCTCAAATTTCACTAGCTGTTCGTAGTCACATTTCGCAGCATCAGCACGGTTTCCTTAAACATCGCAGCGTAGATAGTAATATGTTGAATTTTTCGGAATATCTTGTGCAAGCCATGGACAAGAATCTACAGGTGGATGTCGTGTACACCGACTTCTCGAAGGCGTTCGATAAAATTAACCATGATATGCTTATTGAAAAACTAGCGGGGGCCGGAGTGCACGGCAACTTACTGCGGTGGATTCAATCTTATATAAAAAATCGAAGTCAAGCGGTCTGTGTTAAAGGTTATATATCCCAATTCCTCCCTGTTCCCTCCGGAGTTCCCCAAGGTTCCCATATTGGACCCTTACTCTTCAACCTTTACATTAATGACATAGGATCTATATTTGATCACAGTAATCACTTACTTTACGCTGATGATACGAAAATATTTAAAGTTGTTAATTCCATTGAAGATTGCTCTAATTTACAAAGTGATTTATTAAAACTGCATAATTACTGTACAACAAATCAACTCTATCTCAATATAGATAAATGTTTCATAATGTCATATACGCGGAAAACTCACCCACTTAATTTTGACTACACCATTAATGACTTAATTCTCAAAAGAGTTTCTACCATTAGGGACCTGGGTATAATTATGGACTCCAAATTAACATTTACCCATCACATAGACCGCATAGTCAGCTCCGCATTTCGCAGCCTAGGATTTATTTTGCGAATCAGTAAACCTTTTAAAAATATTACGACTCTAAAAATTCTTTATTTTTCATTTGTTCGTTCTATTCTAGATTTTTGTAGCGCTGTATGGAGCCCATGTTTTGATATACATATAAATAGAATAGAAAGAATACAAAAAAAATTTCTAAAGTCACTTAATTATCGCAATAATACTCACGATTCTACATATGACGATGCATTGCGTAGGCATAAACTGGTAAGTCTTCGTAACAGACGTAATATGTTCGACATTATTCAATTGTTCAAAATTTTAAACTCGTTGACCGATTCTCCTTCATTACTTAGCAAAATATCACTAAAAGCACACGCTCGCCTACCCGTACGCCCCTCACGTACAAAACCATTATTTGTTCTTCCTCGTCTAAATAAAACATATACCCGTAATTCATTTTTAAACCGTTCCTCTAACATTTATAACAGAGAATTTACAGACATAGATCTTTTTAACATTTCTCTTAACAGCTTGAAAAAAAAGCTAAAAAGTCGATATGTCACCTAATTTGAACTTCCGTTTTTTTATTATTTCACTAAGTTTTAAACATTTGCTCTTCAGTGAACTTAAAACTAAAATTATATTCCTAACGCGTCCTCCATTAAGAGTTTTTAAATTGTACTAAATTTTTCCATTACTTTTGTCGGCACTATAGGTCTTTTGTAAGTAAACTAATAGCTTAAGAACTATATTTTTTGTAATATGACTGTTTGATGCCAAAATAAATAAAAAAAATAAAAAAAAAATAAGTGGGAATTACGAAGGAAATATTATCCCATCAGAAAAATCCAAAACACTTCCGTTTTTATGGTTTCTTTCTTAAATTAGGGCAGACACCATAAAAACGGAAAAAAAGAGTATGGAGTATACATTCCATTTAAAAAAATCAGATGATTTTATAATATGGCAGTTGATGGCTGTTAGCTAGGCGAAAATTCTAAATTCAAAATTAGAATTTTATTTATTTATCCTTTGATGAAATGATTCACTGTTTTGAGACAAATGTGTATTTAAGGATCTATTACACAACTCAACATTCAGACCGTTTTTGTCGACTTCGCGTTGTCACACACGACGCCGACGACGACGGCGGCGGTCGTTCGTGGTTGCGTAGTTCAGACTGTCTTACTCGGTAATAAACTATAAGACAGTCTGTGTATCTTGTGCAGAATATCGAGTAGTGTAATCAGTGCCGGATTACCCACGTAGCAAGACTAGCAAATGCTATGGGCCCCGCGCTTCTGGGGGCCCCCGTCTAACGTAAAAAAGGGGTCAGGTTACTTCTTGTATCATTATAATTATGATATTTTATTACCTAATTCCGGAATATTCTCAAAATAAAACACATTCATTGAACGTACAGTTTTTGAAGGAGTGGAATTCCCTGCCGGAATCTGTGTTTTCAGATGGCTAAACCCCGGGAATATTTAAGTCAAGATTGAATAGGTTACTTCTAGGTAAGCGCGCTCTATCGTCGACCACATCGTCGCTTTCCATCGGGTGAGATAGCGGTCAAGCGCGAACCTAACAAAAAAAAAATGTAAGCAAATACAATGGGGCTGCCGTTACCTAAAGGTCCTGCGGCTTGTGGGAAAAATAAGTTGGCCCCTTGGTAAAATTTGCTACAGGCCCCGCGCTGGCTTAATCCGGCACTAGGTATAATCATGGTGTAATATACGCTTTAGGGTCGCCGCACACGGGCCACAAAACAAAGCCGCCACAAAAAAACGTCACCACAGGCATATTTAACCAACACCGCTACAAAAAGAAGCCGGTGGCGGCGTTTTTTTGCGGCCCGTGGGAGCATTATTTTCACCTTTGAATACTAAAAATTTGCCTGTAGGAGTCTTAATTTTTTTTTATTCTTTATTTGTTTACTGTGACTGGAGCAAGAGGTACGGACTTATGGTTCACGGTCAAGGTCAAGGTCGGTCAAGGTCGGTTCAAGGTCATGATGGCCTCCGATAAATTTCCGAGAGGAGCTCGTGAATAAATTTGCAGATCATCAGCATAAAGGTGGTGGGAAGAAATTAATTCGTTGGAGATTGAGTTAATAAAAACTGCGAAAAGTAGAGGAGATAAAACGCCACCCTGTGGTACCCGGCAGGCTGTTTTAGAACTTCATGACGTGGCATGTCTTTACTTTTGTAGAAGATTGATATTGGCCTTTAGTGTAGGACGCTACTTATTACTATCTATAGTATTGGAATCTTATTGTTTGGATAAGGTTTTCAATTGATCAGACAATTGTTGTCGTGTGTGACAGCTGATATGGACTTTATGTGACATTAAAATCAAATGTTTCAGATATTTATATTTTTGTAAGGATTGTTCTGGTTTTCTTTAAACATACACTGACTTGAATAAATAGTTGACTGTTTCTGCCGTGGTGGCGCTATATCCGGTCCCCACTTTATTTCCTAGCTGGTGCTCGGACACTGGGGTAGCCGGTTGGCAGCGTTAGAACAGGCAAGTCGGAGAAATAAAAAGTGATTTGTGTAGATAAAGTTATAATGTTGAAGTAGTCCTCCAACAATAGATATTGTACTCTTGCGCCTTTCTAGTATAATTTAGAATGGAACGCCTGCCCAAATCTCATAGCAATAATTATACCATGAGTCTGGTCAATCAAGTAGCGATTGAATAAAAAGTTGAATATGTGGAATCCTCTTCTAAAACCAACAACGTCCCATGCTAGGTGATTGTAACTAAGTTACGTATCTGGCCCTGTGCAAATAGAAATCAACTTCAGGTAGTCGAAAAATGTTCGAAAGTTTTCTCATACCAGCATTGTAGCAGGTGATATGGTTCAATACAGGTAACCTGAGTCTAGACCTAACCCTAAACCTATCCTAAGCGGCTAGAAATAGTTGGAATACAATAGTAAAAAGAGCCAGAAAGTCAACCGCAACTATTAGATAATGCGCTGAAACAGCAGAGTATTTTCGACGAAAAATTGAATGAAACACCTTGTAACAACAATATTCTAACAAATAAATTTATTATTATTATTTTTATGAATTTATTTATCTCAGGACCCTGAGGTCCTGGACCTTTGGAAGGCGTACGAGGAGCCGAAACCAACTCGCAGAGGCCCTTTAGGTACTTTTAATGGAACGTGATGCAAACCGACGATTGTCCCTGTACGCGCAATGCTAATGCATCCAAGGACAACCCCCGGTTGGTGAAAACTATTGTGACGTATGGAAAATAAAGACAATAGGGCTATGGTTTTTGGAGTCTTAAGTGGACTGGTTACTAAGAACTATGTGAAAACTATGGCCCCTGCCTAAACAATGTTATTAATATCCATCGGTAAACAGGCAGGGGGTGACTTGCACACTTAATAAATGGGCCCCCAAAAACGGCCGCTAGCACGAAGTGACGTATATTATTATTATTATTCCCTTTATTAATTATTTATACATGTCTTTTATAATTTTTAAATATTTCCTAAAAAAACGTATAAAAAAACATTTAAAAATATAAAAAACAGTAGTCCGCCGGTGTCGGGAGCAGGGTCCAAGCTACCGGTGGTTAGGGCTCCAGAGACAGGAACCTCCTCACAATGCGAGCCGTATCGAGGAGTACTGCCTTCTGTATCAGGCCCTTGATCCAACCACGCAACGATAGCTTCGACAGATGGTCGTCGAAGCTTTTGGCTATAAGGCCGTTGGCAGTCACGACAATCGGCACAATGACAGCCGTGTCCACATTCCACATGTCGACAACCTCGTGTGCTAAGTCGATTTTTTTTGTTTTGATTTGTTTCTCTTTCTCAGCTTTCACGAGATTCTCGTCATGTGGGATGGTGACATCGACTATCATTGCGCGGCGCGCTAATCGGTCTATCACCACTATATCCGGCTTATTGGCTACAATAGTCCGGTCAGTGATGATAGACCGATCCCAGTACAACGTGGCATGGTCATTTTCTAGAACTGGGTCGGGCACATACCTGTTATTATTATTATTATTAATGCATGTGTAAGGGACAGCGTCATCAACATTTTACCTCCCCCTTTTATAAGGTACTCGTATTTTAAAATTCGATGGGTACCTAACCTTGTCTCTACCTACAGGTACCTATGTAATGTGTCTGTGTGGGAGAATGTTGAACGTTTCTCATGCAAATAATATTGCAGAAATACCAGTACGTCAACAAGATGGTCAACAAAAACAACCATAACCATTTACCCAGTTACTTTTTTTAATTTCGTTATCCATCCTACATTTTTCAGTGGAAAGGATTGATGACTCGACGAGCAATTTTCTGGTCTAGACCAGTCTACACAAAAGAGAATAAAGCATTACGTTTGTCTACACTTCGATATGCATCACAGAAATCTTAAGTTAGGTACCTACTTATGTGAGTCCATAAACCAAAATCTTCGCATTTAAATAGCTCTCGGTCCCCAATCTTACGCTGTTTTAACGCGAGATTCGGAACCGAGAGCTAGTATTAAAACGCACGCGTATTGTTGTCATCGGCTGGGAAAAACGTAGAAATACAAAATATGGAAATAGTCCTGAAGAGCTATAACTTGGAATCGTGAGTGAATAATTACTGTGTTATGATATAAGGCAGACATTCATTTGTCATTATGTAGGTAAGTAAGAGATTACCATTCTATGCCATTTCTTTCAATGGAGTGACAGTTTGTCGCCATTATATTACGCCATAGTCATAATTCCGCAATCCCGGTGTTTTAAGCTGTTATACACCACATTGGTTAGAATTAAACTTGAGGCCAGTGCCTGTGTGTGGCATCCATATACTGCGGCTCAGACACTAATGTTTGAGAAGGTGCTGAAAACTTTTCTGAGATTTCTGTTTCAAAAGTTGTATACTTTCTTTCCCTACATGCACCCTACGAATTTCCTTTTGGGGATGCTGCGTTTCAACTCGTTAGAGGTAAGAAGAGGCTTGTAAAATCCTGAGCGGACACATTGACTGCCCGGAGCTCTACGAGCTGTTCTGTCGGCTGTTTGTACCCGATAAATACATTGGACACCGTCAGATCCGCCGTCACAATCGATTTGCGCCACATCTATCTAGAACTGTCGCTAGAGCCGAATGCCCAGTGTGTCGTACGCTAAAGATGCTTAACGCCCTCCTGGATGCCAACCCTGAATGTGATTTGTTTGCGGACAAATGGAATAAAATAACACGCGTTTATCTGGTGTTATAAGAGGGACAGTATGCAAGGGTGTCCACTGTTCCATGTTAATGTGTATCATTGTATTTTATCTCAAATTATTAATTTAAAATTATGTGTTATTGAAACCATCTATTATAATTATCAAAATCAATTTATATTCTAAATTTCATACAATTGCCAATGTTATGGTATTATTATAATATATATATTTTTTTTTTGTATGATTTCACAATTCTATGTTTATTAATGTAAGTTTGGGCATGTACCGTTTTAATTAACTATGAATAAAATAAATAAATAAATAATGACGCCATTATATTAGTAGATTACGAAACTTGTCAAAATCAACAATTATGAAATCAATGATAGACCATTCTGACACTATTGTAATTTGTAATAGCAGACTTGAGGCCCAGAACGCCTTGTTTGATTGTCGAATCCTGTGCAAACGCTCAACAACCATAATTATTTATGTTATACTGACTAAATACTTTGTAAAAACTCTAATTATTTAATTTCACTTTCACTTCAAACAATTTATCTTATTTATGCTTGTGCAAAGTAATTTAAAAGATTTTTTTTGTGATACAAACATAGTAAAACACGGAATATGTAAATCATTATCGTGATGAATGGGAAAAAAAGTACCAGCATTTAATAGTGCCGGTTAAATAGTGAAAGCATTAGTTTCACTTGAAACTAATAATGCTTTCATTATTAAACCGGCCCTTTTCTGTCAGCAAGCAAGACATCTACGAAATGAATTTTGTTACAAACTAATCATTGCCTATAATGCTCATAATTCTATCCGTAGCATTGACCATCTGGCAGAAGTATTGAAAAACTTTGGGACGGGAAGTCCTATTGAAAAAATTAAATTAAGTACTTAGCCAGCTTTGCAGCTTTGTGCTTAGCTGTGTTCTGCCATCATATAGATCGAGAACCCGCAATGCTAAAAGAACTTTTAGAAGAAGTTGATAAAATCAAAGTTACTTTATAGTATTAGATGAATCCATCGCTGTGACAACAGAAAACAGGCTTTATTTTATTTATAGTGTAATATATTTGACCTGCTTTAGGCTACGAAGCAGTAAAAATGGCGACATCAGTTTCTACGTCGATGGCAACGGTTCACCCTTGTTTGATAGAACAACGTTTGATATAATATTACTAAATCGAACAACGTTTAAGAAAATCATCACTTTGTATAATATCGTTTGACAGAATTTTCCGTTCATCGAATATTTATTTGCTATAACAACATTTGCGCTAATGATCAAAAGGTATAGGTAGGTAGGTTTCTGCAATAATTAAATAATATTGTTGGTTAAAAATTTAATATGCTGTGCAACAAAAGTTAGTGACAGAACCGAATTGCTGCAAACCGACTCCACGTAGTCTTGTTTGTCCTACCCCTAGAGTGTAATTTAAAATCGCGTAGGCACGTAGGGGCGCGGCGGCCCGCGGGCTGAGGAGCAGGCGGCTGCGAGCGAGCCTCCGCGGCTAAGGCTGGCCGGCGAAGCCCGCCGACAAACCGAAGCTGCGGTGGTGAGCGAAAGCCGTCTGCGACGATTAGCACGCGCGGGACCGCCGGAGGCCCGCAGCGCCGGAGCCGTGACAGAAACCCTGCCTGCTGCATGTTGCATGCTTGCTTGAATGCTGCATGCTGCATGCTTGCTTGTTTGCTGCATGCCTGCTTGCATGCTTGCTTGCATGCTGTATGCTTGCTTGCTTGATGCTAGGATGAAGCAAGCAATAATTATTTCATTGTTATACCTATAAAAATATGTTTTATTATCATTATGCGTAAATAAATTTATGCTTTAGGATATTATGCTTAAAAAAGTTATGCTTTTATTCGGCGAAATGAATTTAGTTCAAATGAAATTATTTCAAATAAATAATTATGCTAAATAAAAATTTACCAATGAATTATTCGGTCAAATGAATAATTCTTCGAAATGACTTTATTGCAACTAAAATTCGATTTAGTAATATTATATCAAACGTTGTTCTATCAAACAAGGGTGAACCGATGGCAACACTGTCATTCAATCTAATCATTCATTTTTTTGAAGTGGACACCCGAACCCGACACTGGACCAGTGTTTCCATAATGACAGGAAATTCCTTTTTTGTGGGGAAATTAGGGTCCTGAGGGGAAGAAAAAGGGGAAAGAGATGAAAAGGGCAAGTCGGGGGAAATCATGGATAAAGCTTATCCTAAAATATTGCGGTAAATTTAGGAACTAATTTTTGTATGGACTATACTAGTGTTATCGTATAAAAGAAACAGTGGTGACACCAGTGCAGGTTTTATATATTTCTGGTCAGGCAATAAATAAGAATACGAATGTTGAAATTATACTGTATTCATGCTTAGTCAAATTTTTCGCTGATTCGCTTGCAGTTGCATCATGGCCTGTACTGACTGACTCGAGGTCAGGTATTTCAAACAGATTTTTCATCAGTTGTACAGAGGTTGTTCCTGTTCTTTTTAAGCCAAATTTTACACACAGGATTAATCCGACTGTTTATTATCGAACCTATTGCGTTTTTTTTTTTAATCACAAATAGATGTTCTACAGCAGCATTGGATAAAGGCACTGTTATAAAATAGTTTACCATAATTGAAAGTTGAATGAATTGGCGTCTGCCCTAAATTATTTTTTTTTAAACTTTTTTTTCCAATAACCTACAATAACGGTGGAATCGTTAACAGAAACCAAATCAGAAAGACGATTTTGATTTCTCCATAGTTTTGTTGAACGGTAGGAGGAGTTCACATCGGCGTCGGGTCGACGATGAAGTACCTGGGACTCGTCCTCGACAGCCGGTGGAACTTCGAGGAGCATTTCAGACGTCTGGCTCCCAGATTGAATCGGACTGGGGCTGTTCTCAAGCGGCTCCTGCTGAACCTAGGGGGTCCAGACGCCTCCTGCCGGAGACTCTAAGCAGGCATCGTTCGGTCCGTGGATACCGTACGGTGTCCTGTGAAGCGGCGAGCCTCCTTGCTGGCCTACCACCATGGGATTTGGAGGCAACAGTCCTTGCACACATGCACGACTTACGCGTGGAGATGCAACGCCGGGGCGAAACTCCGCTGCCGCGACAAATCGCGGCATGGCGGACAGAGTTCCGGCGGGATCTCATGGTGAAATGGCAAGAGCGACTGTCGCAACCCCGTGCTGGGCACGCCACGATCGAGGCGGTAAAGCCCCTCTTTGAGGCGTGGCTGGAAAGGCCTCACGGCGTCGTCACCTTCCGTTTGGCGCAGGTACTAACCGAACACGGCAAGTTCGGGCCGTACCTACACAAGATTCGTGCGGAGACGACGCCCGGGTGTCGCCACTGTGCGGACCGCCCGGAGGACACGGTAGAGCACACAGTCGAGGTGTGCCCCGCTTGGGAAGAGCATCGCCGTGTCCTCGTGGGGGCGATCGGCGGCGATCTCTCGCGCCGGGGCTTGGTTCAAGCCATACTCCGGAGCGAGGAGTGGCAGGCGGTCGCCTCCTTTTGCGAAGCAGTAGCATGTTAGTAGTAGCATGCTAGCGAAGGAGGAGGCCGACCGCATTAGGCAAAGGCGCACACGCCGCCGCCGCCGCCGGAATTCCGATCCCGATTTCCGGCCACTATAGGCGCGGGCTCGCGGACGGTGGGCAATGGGTAGCTAGCTGTCCGTCCGTCCGGTAACAGACCGGTCCGAGCTCAAGTCGTCTACGGCGCGCACTGTTCCCGCGCGCCTCAAGGAGTTGTCAGAAAACTGTAGGGGCCCAGCAGGGCCGAAGCCCACTGGGGCCAAAGGTTATGTGAGAATGCCACCACGGGCCCCGGGACAAAGGCAATTAATGGAAGGGTAGGTTTTTAGTCAGTAAGAGTCTGACACTATTTCCCGCCCCACCCAAGGGATTTGTCAATGGATGATTTTACCTACCATAAAAAAAAAAACAAAAAAAAAATAGTTCTGTTAAATCCAGAGTAATGTATAAAGAAACCGTTGAGCAGATTTTTACTACTAGTGAAAAAACTACCGCAGAATAATTATGAGGGGAATAAGTCCTGAAAAGGGGAAATCTCAATTGATGAGCGGGGAAAGGAAATCATTAAAGTGGAAACACTGCACTGGACAGCGCTGAACTGAAGATGTTGTCGCAGTCATTCTTAAACGTAGTGCTTATATTCTCTTTGGTCATTCTCTTTGGTCTGTGACAGCGACCAGCGACGGGGACGCTGATAAAAGGTTAGTTTTTGGTTGATATTTTAGAATTAGCATGTTCTAATACATAATCATTTATGGACATTCTAATACAGTTATATAAATAAAGGATTATCAAAGGAGTTCAACTTAACCGCAACGTCCAAATCAGTTATGATAATTTCCACCACGTGTCATGCACTTTTCCTTTTCTCTTCATAATAATGCAATATTTGGGATTATTATCCACCTAATTTGCAAGATTAAATCCGAATCACTCAGATTTGTGTTTTAGATAAGATTTTTTACTTGTGTTGACATAATTTACCAATACCCGATAAGATTATTTGGTTAGGCCATGCGGGCGGTGCGTTTCTTGTAGAAAAGCAAATAAATCGATGAGTTTATCTGCTACTTATTTCTTATTTATGTAGATAAAATGATGACAATAACACGAGCCGAAAAGTGTTTAATATGATATTAACACATGATATTAAATGATAGGGCTGATTTTTGTAAAGATACAAAAATATCTTAGGTTTTTTAATCACATAGCTGACAGCGCCTTTTTATTTTACAGGTATAATCGGTGACTGCTCTGTTCTTTACAGGTAAGAAATGTTATTTCATGTGAAAGTTTCATTGTAGGTACTTATGCATATGATTAATCAATTGATCATTAATTTCTGAAGCATTTTTTAGCCTTAGAACAACCATGGAACAAGACAATATGTTGCTCTCTGTGAACTTGGTGTTCTGATCGATGGTGCATATTAAAAAATATACTGCGTAGCCAATTGTTTGAAGTTCAGAGTGGTCAAGATATAAATATAAAATATTGACCTACATATGAAATATTGTATTGATCAATAATTCTTTCAAAACAGTTAAGTACTTTCAAATAGAGAAACTTTATTTTTTAAGGCATAAAAATGCTTTTCCATAAAATAAATCACTATTCAATTTTATTGGTCTGATTAATGATTTAACCATTTATAAAAAACCTATTTTGTTTAAATGAAGATGTTAGAAATGAAGATGATTGATTGATTGTCTAACATAATTATAAAATGATGAGAATCAACATGAGCCAAAAAATGTTGTTTTGATAACAACGTGATAGAAAATGATAGGGCTGATACAACATTTATTGGTTCATCAAATTTATGTTTATTGACGGAATTTCTAAGCGATTTTTTTTTTTTACAGGTAATCTGATGTACCACCCATAAGGTTATTCTCAGATAATACTCAATGACTGCAGCATTGTACCAAACCACCACACAAAGACATTGTTGATGTTGACAATATTTAGTTAAACCTCTTTTTCTTTCAATTATTTATTTGTCGAAATTGCATTAGTCAAAATTCAATTTTTGTTAATAAAAAAATAGTATATTTTTTTTATTTCAAAAAGTGTTATCTTTTGTAAAAAAAAAAAGATGTTACTTAAGCAACATTCCTTTAAAAAGTAAAATTTTCAAAATATTCCATCTTTTGCTAGTGATCTCAAACTTTTTTTGATCTGTGCAGATACTTGGCCAGTGTTTTTGTAGAGAATCCTTTTCTTCTTAAGGCCCATTTATTTATTCATACTCTAAACATCAGTTAAGGTGATAAGCTAAGGTGTGCAATAAAGGAATAATAAATAAGCATGCTCAGATTGACTATTCTAAAGAAAGAAAATGATTGCCTTTGGTAGGATTTAACAGAGCTATCAATTTCTTTTTAAATATTATTCAGATTGTAACATCCTATGCATTCCAAATAAGAATAGGAAAGCCAATAACCTCGATCTGTCAAATCTTGAGTGAAAAGTACAGTTAGCAAAAAAAACTTATTTGCGTTTCAATAAAGGTTTTTTTTTCGCTTTTTATTACGTAGTCTTAGTTAAGTCTAGGTGAAGTAAAAACGTTATTGTTTATTATAAATTAGCTAAATATATTGTTTTAAGTCATAATTAGTTAAAAATAAAAACTATTTTCTTTCTTAATTTCATTGTTAGGAACAATTCAACTTCTTTTTCCATTGCCACTAATTACACACTTCACACAATGACGCAGAGATGAGTAAAATTGAAGAACTGAATTCTGATAAAACTATTTTTGTTCAAGATTCGTAAATAAATTAAATTTTATAAATTTCTTTTTTGCTCGCCGTACCCAATTTCTTCAATTGGACAGTTCGACGTGACGTCACAACATGGCAATCGATCCTATTCTCATTTGGACCGCATTGTATGTGAATGAATGAATAATTCACGTGATATAATTGTTTAAATGTATTTAAAATAAAGGTTGTTTTTATTAAAAAGTTTATTGTATTACTTACCCTGTCACCTATTCACCATCACTGATACCAACCCACTCATTTCTATAATAGATTTTAAATTTTATTTTGTTTTGTTTTTTTTTTATTTTTTATTTGGAAATATAATACAATTAAGTACTTGATAATACTTTATTTCGCATGATTTGATTTCTTTGGGACTGAAAAGTTTAGTTGCAAGTATTTTTTCGCCAAACGAAACTTATCGATCGGTACTGAATCTAAACAAAGAAATATTGTCTATTAGACATGTGTCTGATATATCGAATCTTATTCAAAATCTGATACCAGTCACAAATCGATATGTATCGATCTCACAAACTTGAAAGTGAGCGTAGTTCAAGCGTAAAAGTGTGGAATGTCTTAATTTCAGTTTAGCAGATATTTAGTGTATGACGTCGTGTAAATGTGTATGGTAAGTTCAGATTTGTGCATCCAGCCATTCAGCAGATATTCAACAAAAACTGTTTCCGCCAGGACTACGTATTCTGAGCGTAACTTTTTTTTTTCTATGGACATACAAGAAAACAAATACATACAATAATTAGTGTGTAACGAGATGTAAATGTGTATGTATAAATGAAATTTGTGTGTCTTATAATTACGAAGATATCCGAGTTTCCGCTGCGGTGACGTTTGGCAATTTGATGAAAATCATATAAAACGGTTTAGTAGAAAGTTATAATTTTTTATGCACGTTACTTTGGATTTGTGTGTAATGTGTGTAAAAGCAGAATTTGAAAAAAACATACCGTTCAGAAGATATAAAAGTAAACGTAAAATAAGGTTATTAGGTCAAAGCTCTTAAAATAGGAACTCTAGAGTCTAACTTTTTACATGTATCTATAACTTGTAAGGCTCTACAATGTCCTGCAAAGTTTCATGTATGTGCGCTAAGTAATTAATGAGCAATCGCATAATTACTACGACTGGACCACTATATTTTATGACATCCGATTATAGGACTTTTTAATGGAAAAAGCAAAATAAAATATATACCAATCATTAGTGTATTAATGCAACTAATCCTATTTGAAATTTCAGCTCATTACACTAAATAATTAAAGAGATATAATAAAAAGACCAGAACAACTACAAAACATGGATAAACCGACCAAGTTTGAATGGGTACGAAAAAGCGGCCGTGCAGTACTTAGACCTAACGTTCTAAAATTTCCAATGTAATATAGTGTAATAGCTTCGTACAGATGCGTACACAATTCTTGACGAATTTGTGATAAAAAATAGTACCTACAAATTTGTAGTAGTGATTACGTGATTGTTTACTGACGACGTTTACTTACCAAATTATTACAATTTAATAAATGCATCTGTACCTATTAACAAATGTGCCTCGCTTGGGAAGAGCATCGCCTGTCCTTGTGGGGGCGATCGGCGGCAGCGATCTCTCGCGCCGGGGTTTGGTTCAAGCCATGCTCCGGAGCGAGGAGGAGTGGCAGGCGGTCGCCTCCTTCTGCGAAGCAGTAATGCTAGCAAAGGAGGAGGCTGACCGCATCAGGCTACGGCGTACACGCCGCCGCCGCCGCCGGGATTCCGATCCCGATTTTCGGCCACCGTAGGCGCGAGCTCGCGGACGGCGGGCAATGAGTAGCTCGCTGTCCGTCCGTCCAGTAACATACCGGTCCGAGCTCAAGTCGTTTACGGCGCGCACTGTTCCCGCGCGCCTCAAGGAGTTGTCAGCAAACTGTAGGGGCCCAATAGGGCCGAAGCCTACTGGGGTCAAAGGGTATGTGAAAATGGCACCCGGGGCCCTGGGACCAAGGCAAAGAATGGAACGGGGTAGGTGTTTAGTCAGTAAGAGTCTGACACTACTTCCCGCTCCACCCAAGGGCGGGATTTGTCATTGGATGATTTTACCTACCATAAAAAAAACCTATTAACAAATGCATTTATTTGGCAGACGAAATATTTACAAAAAATTGATATAGTAGGTACATATTTATTAACGCCGCGCCGCCAGTTTAAAAAATCATAACTCGTAAATAATACAAAATGTGGTTTGTAAAAATGCTAGAAAAGGCAATAAAGTATTTGTATAGCACATTGTGTTTATCTAAGTGCTCGATTACGGATACGCGGCGCGTCGGGCGGTCCATCGTACATTGCCATATGTCTGTGTTTGCGCGAGCGATGACGCGGCCCGCTGCTGCAATGTACGATGAAACGCCCAACGCGCCGAGTCTCCGTAAACACGGCCTAAAAGTGCGTTAAAAACAAAACCAGCGCGGCGGTTTTAATTTCAATTACGGCGCTAGTGGTCCTTGAAGGTAGAGTTATCAACTTTTTTTACTAGAAATAAAGTGTATTGAGGTTTAGAAGGAAAATGAACAGTATTTAAAAAAAGAAAGTATTCCATTTTTAAACGTTTCAAAAAATATTTTTTTGTGACCGCACGTACCTATGCACAATTAATGTTCCAAATTAAGTTTACTTTTTGTTTTTTTTTTCTATGTGGATGATGCGGATCTGGTATGGTTTCTTGCCCGTGTTACTACCAATGTTACTACCAGTAGTAATACTGTTAATTTGATTTCCTTTCTTACTACTGCAGTAGTAAGTTGTTAGAAGGGTGATTACAATTTGTCTTTGTTACTACCTCCACTTGAAAGTAAAACTTCTTTGTTAAATAGTGCACTTGATACTCAGATAAAACGAAAAGAAATAGGAAATATCTTAAATAAAAAGAATTCTTTATTTTAAATGGAAAATGGTCCAGCGGAACGCCTGCGGTCTACGCACGGAGCGAGGAGGAGTGGCAGGCGGTCGCCTCCTTCTGCGAAGCAGTAATGCTAGCGAAAGGAGCCCGACCGCATCAGACAACGGCGAAAACACACCGCCGTCGTCGAAGTGCTCCTCAAAATTCCACAGGCAAGCAATCAACTCAAATACAAAAATAGACAAAAACTGGGCAAGTGCGAGTCGGGCTCACACATTTACGTAAGTTTGTTTTGTGCGGAACCCTCAGTGTGCGAGTCCGACACGCACTTGCCCAGTTTTTTATGCTTAACATTTTCTAGACTTCATTGTAGACTTTACTACTTCTTATTTACGTTCTTGGATAAGTAGGTACCCTACAAATAGAACACTCAATATTTTATAATCTACGCGGATCCCGCAATTCTAGCATTCGCTTGGAGTTTGACAGACAGAATGGCGGGAATCCTGCGCAAACCGGCATGCGGCATTCGCTTCGACTTCATGTTTGAATAGTAGGCAAGTATCTTCTGAGCGCGCGCTTCCTGTTCCGTTTTGTTTAGTAGCAGTCACAAATGTGCAGTCAAGGACAACGTGCGTATGCACTGTTTATTTTGCCATCAACGTAATATTATGTAGGTACTTACTGGATTCGGATATTGACGTAGCTAGTGTAAGTGACTGTGAACCATACTTATTGAGCCAGTAGTGAGAATGATTGGAAGATAAACAAGGTAAGATCATAAATCACGTACTTAGATACTTACTGTTAGTTCCTATTTTATTATTTTTTATTAATGTCGTTTATTTGTTTTAGTTAAATCGTTACCTAATAAATAATTTTATTAATAGAAAGTTATTTTATTTCCTGCAAAACAATTGTGTACGCACCTGTACGAAATCATTCAACACAATAACAACATTATACTGGAAATTTTAGAACGTTAGGTCTAAGTACTGCACGGCCGCTTTTTCGTACCCATTCAAACTTGGTCGGTTTATCCATGTTTTGTAGTTGTTCTGGTCTTTTTATTATATCTCTTTAATTATTTAGTGTAATGAGCTGAAATTTCAAATAGGATTAGTTGCATTAATACACTAATGATTGGTATATATTTTATTTTGCTTTTTCCATTAAAAAATCCTATAATCGGATGTCATAAAATATAGTGGTCCAGTCGTAGTAATTATGCGATTGCTCATTAATTACTTAGCGCACATACATGAAACTTGGCAGGACATTGTAGAGCCTTACAAGTTATAGATACATGTAAAAAGTTAGACTCTAGAGTTCCTATTTTAAGAGCTTTGACCTAATAACCTTATTTTACGTTTACTTTTATATCTTCTGAACGGTATGTTTTTTTCAAATTCTGCTTTTACACACATTACACACAAATCCAAAGTAACGTGCATAAAAAATTATAACTTTCTACTAAACCGTTTTATATGATTTTCATCAAATTGCCAAACGTCACCGCAGCGGAAACTCGGATATCTTCGTAATTATAAGACACACAAATTTCATTTATACATACACATTTACATCTCGTTACACACTAATTATTGTATGTATTTGTTTTCTTGTATGTCCATAGAAAAAAAAAAGTTACGCTCAGAATACGTAGTCCTGGCGGAAACAGTTTTTGTTGAATATCTGCTGAATGGCTGGATGCACAAATCTGAACTTACCATACACATTTACACGACGTCATACACTAAATATCTGCTAAACTGAAATTAAGACATTCCACACTTTTACGCTTGAACTACGCTCACAACTTGAAAATCCGATTTCAAGAAATCCAAAACCTAACATCTGAAATCTAGCCGAAATCGCCGTATCGTCCTGATTGTCCACTTCTCAAGATGTCATCCGGTCGCATAATGTCCACTTCTCACTATGTCAACTTCTCAGAATGTCCACTTCTCAAAATATCCATTTCGCAAAATGACTACCTACTTCGCATATTGTCCACTTTTTAAAATGACAACTCCATGTAGTTTCTACTTTACAACTTAATGCAAAAAAAATATATGGGTACTTATGTTACTTTAGCTAGTTCGGTAGGTTTAGATTACTTTAATTTTCATAAACATCGACCTATATTCTTGCGATAGACAAGCACGTTCATATAAACTCTTTGTCAAAATACTGAAAAGTTCAAACAATGAATCGCTGCAGCGCTAGATTGCCATTATGTCGTCTAACAAAACTTTTAAAACTTACAGCGCTAAGATAGCTTATAGAGGATACTTTTTCGCGACCAAAAGGTCTAAAGCGCCATGAATATCCTAGTACTTACGCGTTGCTTTCAAATTAGCGTAATGACATTTCATCCATATAGATTTTTATACCGCAGACATGACACAATTTCTTGCCTACGATACTTCATTACAATAATACTCTATTTCAAAATGTAATAATAGTCTTCGTTGGTATAAATTCTCTTCGCTGACATTTCTTGATGAGTATTTATTGGGTATCAAAAAATTTCGTCATAATTTTTAAACTTTGATAAAAATATGTTAATACACCGTTAAATTTTGGTCGTTTTACTCCCACGGAGGGTCGATTCGGTACATGAAATACTATCGATTTGTAAAGTGAAAATTAAAAATAAAGTACTTTTTTTTAAACTCGAATTAATTTACGCATGTACAAAATTAATTTCTTTAAGTAAACGTCAGCTGAGCGAGGCCAATGAACTGTAGGTAGTTAATACGCAACGACCGACAACTATCTACAAGGTCATTGACTCGTTTACTTAAAAAAATTAATTCGAGTTTTTGAAAAAAAAAGTAGTTTATTTTTTAATTTTTCCTTTACAAATTGACAGTATTTCATGCACCGAATCGACCCTCCGCGGGATTAAAACGACAAAAATTTAACGATGTATATTATTAATACAAGAAAAGAAAGAACACAAAACACAAAACTCGAAAGTGAGAGTCGGACTCGCGCTCTGAGGGTTAATACTTCATATCCCGAATAGAGTCTTGAAGATTTTTCTGAATCGCAAAAAAGATTTTTTTATGACGTAACAACAAATTTTCAGATTTATTCCTATATCTGTACTATAAGACCTTAATTCGTGCCATATTTCAGGATTCTAGGTCAACGGGAAGTACCCTATGAATTTTGATACCCTTGACAATGTCGAAACATGCGTTTTTAGCGACATAAAAATATGATTATCGTCATCTTTTTTTTTTTTTTACTTAGTAGTTTGATTTTGTTGCAGTAGAGCAGGACCAGCATTAAGCAAGCATTTTTATAGAGGATCTAATCTTCCAATTTATAATATGCTTGTCTAATAATATAAATATAATCTTCCAATTTATAACGCACACTATGCGTTTTATACATGTTTTACAATTTGGATTCATTCAATTGGATAGGTAATCTAAAGTGGTATTTTATTATAAAATTTTACCAGCACAGTTTTTTTTTTTATTGTAGGTAAAATCATCCCATGTCAAATCCCGCCCTTGAGCGGAGCGGGAAATAGTGTCAGACTCTTACTGACTAAAATCCTACCCCGTTCCTTCGTTGCCTATCGTGCCGGGACCGGGCCTTCCTTTCAGAAGCTGACCCATGACCCAAGCAGGCTTCGACCCTGCCTGCCTGCAGCTAGCAGGCTGTACCAACACAGATTTGAGTTGCATTGCATTGCATCAGCCTTTTAATATTCCCACTGCTGGGACTCAGGCCTCCGCTCTAGGAGAAGGAATGGGCCATAATCTACCACGCGGGCCCGGTGCGGATTGGTGGATGTCACATGTCTTCGAATTTTTGGTTCTAGGACATGTCGGTTTCCTCACGATGTTTTCCTTCACCGTTTTTGAGAGCAGTGGTGATGAAATAAATCGATTCAACTATTTAACTTCAATTCGATACCTCCACGCGTTCTCGAGATCTTGACAGACGGACAGACGGACTACAAAGGCTCCGATTTTTCCTTTTGAGGTACGGAACCCTAAAAAATATTAAAAAATATCGAACTGGTTATAAAACACCGCATAAAGTCTGTGTTTTGTAAAACAGTTGTAGGTAAAAACCCGCAATTCATTTTCATAGGAGGGAGCATCTGAATATTTTAGTCTATGATTGTAAAATGGATGGCGCTTTTTTGGAATATTATATTTTCTATTATATTATTACGATATTAGAAGCTATTACATCGCTTGGATAACCAGTAGTTTTATTTCTTTAGCTACAGAATTATTGTTTATGTCCTGGTTTACTTTGATTCGAATTTATTAGCGGCTCTCCTACACTGCATGAACGTCAAAATTGCACTAACGTCCAGTCTGGCGCAACTCCCTAAGAAAAAAACGATCCGTCCAAAATGTATGAAACGCGTACTAATTTTAATGGCGGCCAAAATGGCGGCTATCGCTGTCTCGCTTTAACATCTATTCCACTCTGTCGCAGCTATCCATCCGCCATATTTATCTTTTACTTCTCAAGAGGTGAATTGTAAACAAAGTTTAATTTTTGTTTTTAATGTGTTTCGTGAATTTTAAGCGAAAATTCCTAATAAAAGGACGTTTACGTGTACCCATGTGAAGCAATCTGTTGATATGCACTATAAAATCTGTGAAATATGTGGTTTACGAGCCAGCCGGTCGGACGGTCAAAAGCCAATGTTCATGGCTAAATATCCATTACATTAAGAGAGGTAAGCGTAAATAAACGTTCATTTTCAGTTACAGAAAAGGATTTGGTGATTTACAAATCAATTTTAATAAAAATCAGTCGAAAATCTATAAAATAACCTATTAACAGTGCTGTGTAGTGGAATTTTTATCGACTATATCGATAGTTTTAAATATTCATTATTAAAATTTACAAGTTCGTGATAAAAAATGAAATTCTTCAATTTTAAAAATGATCTATCACTACTGCTGGGCATGTTTAATCGACTATCGATACTCTTATAATTTAAACTTTATTTAGTATAATTCAAATAGAACGATCATGCTATTCGAACAATAAATATTTCAGGTATCTCAATATGAAATGCTAATAAGTAATGCAATACATTTTTTTCTTCTAGATGTAAACATTGGATTGGACGTTCGTACGTATTGGTGGAGCTTTTTAGCTCCACCAATTAAACACGTTAGTAGCAAACATTTTCTGCCAAGGATTTTACGAAGACACAACTAAAAAAATCTGCAATTCCTTCTGTGGGACTTACTGCAGAACCTTAGGGAGATGATTGGATTTCTTCTACACATTGGCAAAACTGATACTGATTCGACTCTTAAACGCAAAGGTAAGATTCTTAATTAGAGCATCATTCATGTAAACTTTGTTATATTTACAATTACAGATCTAATAAAGATCAGAATCAGAAATAATAAAGTAAGATAATGATACTTTTAAGGTTTATGCATTATAGAGAATAGGCAAATAGGTTATAGTTTCTGTATTTGTTTAACCATAAAGAAAAATAAAATAAACTGTTATTATTAAAATCCGTATAATGGTGTTTCCTTTAGCGTTAACCACACCCCCACCCCACCTTTGAAACCCAACCTCATTTGCGTCAACGTAAATTCGCTGGTAAGTGGAATATTCCATATCAATTAATGAAACCTTGGGTTTTGTTTTTTGATATGGAATATTCCACTTATTCTTAGTTAAACTGATGGATAAAGTTGGCGTAAATAGACCTTAATTCAGATCCAATAAATGGACCTATATTTTTTTTTTTTTTAAATACTATCGATAAAAAATTACCATGAGCACCTAGATACACCACTATATCGGCCGTTATGTTGGCAGCCCGTTACGTCATGTTTATGGTCATCTATGTCAAAGTTGGTATTGAATCTTAGTACACGTTTTGACGTTTCGTGTTGAACCATTTTTTTCTATGGGAGTCCCGTCTCTTAAACGTAGTGCTTATATTCTCTTTGCTAACGTCAGCTGAGCGCGGATTGTACTGTCTGCCGAACAACTAATTAGAGAAAAGTGAATGTACGGCACGCGTCATCTAGTGCGTAGTACATATATATCGATGTTCATAAATAATAACTCTTTCAACCCCATCTGTCCACAACTCAGTGAAACAATACAAAACTTTAAAAACGTTGCCTATAGAGGGAGTTTTTTTTTTTTAATGATAAACATAAATGACATGGTTAGTCGTCATAAATATTAGATTAGGTAAGTACCTTGAAAACCTTTAGTGCTCGGATACAGTGGCAGCGCGGCGCGGGTGCGGGAGCGGGCGCGTTTTTCTTGGCCACACTGGCAGCGCGGTGCGGGGAGCGGCGTTATTTTTTTGATCCATTGTCAATTATGTACAATTAACTGAAAAAACTGTAAATACAGTTAAAATCAGACTGTGTTGCCGCTCACCGCCCGCGCACTCACTGTGGCCACTTGTATGAACTCTGTATGGCGAATTGGCGAGAGATGTCCGCGCGCGTCCCGCGTTGACCAGTCCGCGCCGCTTCCGCGCCCACGTAGGTACCCACTGTGGCCACTCAACGGGGTACACTTGCCCCCAGCATGGTAGACAGAAGGCCATCAAGACCATTATGGCTGAGAAGTCAATTTCCTATGTGGAGGCTAGCAAAATAGTTCCATTACCTTCCCAAAATTATGCCAATGCTGCCAAAACTACCCAGTCATACCGCAAAACAGTCACACTCAAACCCAAGACCGATGCCCCACTTTCCCCATGATACCCTAACGACTTAGTTAGCTCTATGTGAGAGGCGTGTGGCATAAAAAGCACGACCTCATATTCCTTCTTAATAAATATAAACCTCTAGCTTGTTCCATAGCTGAGACTTGTCTCACCCCAAATCTTAGCTTCCGTATACCACATTACAATGTCCTCCAATGTGACAGATCCGACGGATATGGAGGAACGGCTCTTTTTGTCAACAATCGGGTTCCACTTTCGCCCTTATCTTGGCCTTCACTTACTGGCGACATGAGTAATGTATCTGGAAAGTGGAAGGTGTTACAGTATTCTCAGTATATATTGCAGATCTTTAGCATATTTTTTTTAGTTGTTTTAAGAAATATTCTTTAAAACGTTCAAGGTCCTATACTGGTCATGGGTGACTTTAACTGTCATCATTATAGATGGGGGTCTGACTGTCTGAGCGTTGTGATGCGTTTGGTACAGCTCTAGTCGAGATACTGGATGATTTGGACCTTTGTATATTAAGCAATGGTTGCCCAATACGCATGTCTCCCCCTGGTCATCAGAAGAGTTGCGTTGACCTAACTTTTTGCTCTGCTGAGTTAGCAGCTTCGACACATTGGGAATGTACAACCTACTCGCATGGTAGTGACCATTACCCCATTGTCATTTCTTTGATTAATAGAACTTATTCAGAAAAAGCTTCCCCTCCACTTTTGAAGTACAACCTATCCAAACCAGATTGGACAAAGTTCACTTCATTACTAAATTCAAGTTTATCCGATCCTTCTGATCACCGCCATGCCAAGAGCTGTTATAAAGATTTTGTTGAAGCAGTTATTAATAGCGCAGATTCTTGTTTCCTATTAAAAAACAGTGCCCGAAACAAAATCCCATCACCTCCATGGTGGGACCAAGAATGCACCTCAGCAGTTAGGTTGAGGAACGAGTCTGAAAGACGTTACAATAGGGAGCTGACCAACCAAAATCTGTTGGCGTATTTACAAGTATGTGCCCGATCTAAAAGTCTTCTCCGCAGGAAAAAACTTGCAGGTTGGGTGAAGTTCTGTACATCCTTATCCCCCTCCACTCCAATTTCAGTAATGTGGAAGAACATCAAAAGATTTAAATGGGGTAACCGACACGTTCACTAATTCACTAATTATAAAGCTCAAGTGTTTTGTCTGTTAGCTCAGGAAATACTGGTTCGAATTGAGAACAGCCACACAGAAGCGGAGCAGTAAGTAAAGATGCGAGTGAAACCGCGGGGACAGCTAGTACCTATTGATATATGCAGAAAAAAACAGCTGTAACTTTGTTAATATTTATTAAATAATATTAGATTTCAATATCTACTTACACTAGTAAACGGGTCTATAACTAGAATCAATTTATGTCCTAATTTTATTTACAGTATGTACACTTGGTTCTTTTAACCTTTTAATCAGCCTTTATTTTTATAATGCTACTTAATAAAATAATTTTTAGGTACCTAAATCTTTGACTCAGTCGTAAATTGCGTAAATTCATACATACATATCATATCATATAGAATTAACACAAGATACCTAATTGTTCATTGGCGGGTTCCTCGGGTTTTGCTCAACTTGGTTAGTTAGGCGAATCGTAATGTCCTGTAGTGCCATGTTGGGTAGAATGAAGTCTTCAATGTTGGTGGCTGTGCTTGAGGGTCTGTCGAAGGGGAAGCCCATAGCACGTCGGTCGGGGTACTTTTTGTCCCTTAGACCACAGAAGCTGGAAGCTTGAACGCAGCTCATTTGTGAGCCATCGGCTTGCTCCACCTGGTGGAAATATAGGAAATTGAATAAAAGATTCTTGGTTTATCGTATTGTAAGAGGCGTGAGAAGTATTTACTTACGCTGTCAAGATCATAGTTCGAAAGCATGATGAAGAGCTGGTAAGAAGCGCCAGCTTCAGTGCCCTTCGGGACAAGCATGTGCTGGGGCCAGCCGCAGCCGCAGAAGTTGAACTCTGCCAGACTGGGGCGCCGGGGGTCGTTACTCTGCGCTGACAGATCGCGGAACGTCTGCTCGAACGGAATGGTCACGGAAGACTCCGACGATAAACGTGTGATGGTGTTTTGGCCGGCGTTCACTGAAACATTGTAATGACAGTGTAAACATTTAAGGGAACCCGTCGACAATTTTCCAACTTCTGAATAGTAGATGTTGAAACTGATGAACGATTTCTGTCTAAATACTTACATGGTGTAACGAATCTGTCCATTTCGATGAACATCTTGCGTTGTTCGGTGAGGGCCCAGACCAAGTTACGTTCATCAAACTTAGGTGCGATGAAGATACGGCATGTTGTGCGGCGAGCGCTTCCAGTGTTGTTACAGTTAATACTGAAACAATGTTTGAATTAACCGACTTAGTATTACATGGATAGATCTCATAAGTTTTTACGAAGGAAGAACTAACGAGGCTTGGTTTTTTACAAGTTATGATCAGAGAGTATGTAAACTTGATGGTATATATATTTGTTATGATTTTGATGGCATATATATGACTAGCTGCTGCCAGCGGCCTCGCACGCGTGAAAGTGGGTTTCTCCATTCAAATTTTTATACCCCCATTTCATTCTCCTAGGGGGTAAATTTTCGGAAATCCTCTCTTAGTCCTCATATCTACGTTATAAAAGGAAACCTATTACAAAATTTCACGCTCCTAGGCTGCGCTTTGATGTCAGTCAGTTTCTCCTTTTATAAATATTTGATATAATTGATTTAAAGTCTCAGGCACAAGTATACCGAATTCGGTACACCTCGGTAATTTAGACCTTATTTTTTTCCGATGCTTATGATGTACCTAGTGGTCGCTAGCACTACCTACTGTTAAGAATGAGGTTCTGAGTTCCATTCTCGGGTCAGTTAGTGTTATTGACACAGATATCACAAATGTTTGTTTTTTTTTATAAGTACTTCTATCGTTATTGAGTTTTTCCCATCTCGATTTGAGCCGGGATGGTGGGAATAAGCTCACTTAGCTCACCCGTCATTACATTAGACTTGTACATACCTGGCGAAATGTGGATATTATAGTTTAGTACACTACCTTAGGTGATCCTTCACTTGAATCCAGACGTGATGTTATGTAACGTTGTACGGACTGCGTCATGAACTGGTTACCAACTTTTCTAAGGTATGTATATTAATGTGAGAGATGAGTGAGGTAAACAATTAATGAAGCTATCAGTACCTATCGGGAATGTTTTATTTTTAAAAAGAGTAACTTACACGTAACGGAAGGGTCGGTTGTTAAGATGAGTGAAGCGTGCATATACGGGGCCACGATCAGAGAAGTCCAAGCCTCGAGAAAGATCGACATCACTTGACATCCAGAAGGTGTTTAGCGTGTTAGCATCGAATCCGTCGCTCTCGATCGCTACGGATGTTATTTGGACGCCGGGATTTTCAAGCTAAAACAAATAAGGTACGAGTATTAATGCTACGTACTTCAGTAGTTACATTTTTTGTTCTATTTGCCTTGCACTCATTTGCGTGTGACAATCCTTTATACCTTTCACACTTTTCTCGATTGTGTGGTGTTCAATGTTGCACTCGTATGTTGGTTCGGCAGATAGTGGGATGTGTGTAAGAGTGGTGTTTTTACCTCGGAGCGAGTGTAGGGGCGTACGTAAGACGACTCCTTGTGCGACTGGCAGATGTCATCGATCCATGCGTGCCAACGGAAGAAGAATGGGTCGCGCATCGTAGTAGCTTCATCAGCGATTACTCCAAAGCTTTCCTGTCAAATGAAATAGGTAGGTAGGTATATAGATATAATTATAATATCTGAAACGAACGCATTTCGTTGCACAATATATTTCTGCCGTTTTTGTAACTGATCCGTGATATCTGGGAAGAATCATCGACTACTGTAATATTAAACGCAAGTGATGCAAGTCGCTGTTGAATTAAACCCATAACAGCATGTTTAATAATTTGTGATAGTTTTGTTTCAGAGGCTGGGTCTGACTGTTAATATTAACTTACATACGTAGTTGGCCTTATAATGATCCCATTGCTGGGACTCAGGCCTCATCTTTGGGAGAAAGTGTCGTTACCCATCACGCGGGCCCAGTGCGGGTTGGTGGATGTCACACATGTTTTAGGGTTTCAGCGGTACCTGTCTATATATATACCTATTTTGCGGCGTGTGCGCTTACTCCCACTTTCTCTAGACCTAATTTTCGATATTTATAGACTACTTGAAAACGTTTGATTATTATTTACGTTCTTCTTCTACAAATAAAATACTCCATATTTTATAACATTGCGGAACATTGATTTTGCGGCATGGTGGCTTAAAGTCAATTCTGTATAAGACTAGTTTTCTGAATACTAGAAAACTATTAGATTTGTCAAAATGACTCTAGTTTTTGAGATAAAGACTATTAGATATTTCACTGAAAAATCTTAAATTAAAATACCAATATGTATTGAAAAGGTATTTTAGTTAAGATCCTTTTTATGAAGGATATCAAAACAACAAATATATTGCTGTTCATCAAAAAAATGAAAAAAGAAATACAAAAAAGGTTGTCTGAAAGCTTTTCTCTTATGATTTTGCTCAGGATAATCCCTCACTGAAGTTCAAAAGTATTCAGCCATCATGTGGCGGTTCCATCGACCTTGGTGGCTTCGTTCCGTTATCCAGATGTCCTGGTGCAATTGTTCACGTTGTTCCTCACTGTATTCGCCCAGATTATTTGGAAATTTGTCCAAATGGTTACGTAAAAAATGCTCCTAACTAACGTGTGAAAATTTTGAAGCATTTTATAGCAACCAGTTCTGAATAGTCTGGTGCTCTATGATATCTACTCCAAAAAATGTTTAGCTACGCTTTAGACTATTTGTTGTTGTATGTTGTATGTTTTACAAATTCAGTGTCTTTTATAAGAGTACAGATTTGTGGGCTTGAGTATAAATTAACCGTAGTACATTTTTATATGCCGGTTGATACCTTTTAAATTTACTGCACAAAACTAACAGTCATAGTCGTAGGCTCAGTCCATATCATCAACACTCCAAATTGGAGTTCTATAAGTTCTCCTTGACTCTAGTATCGCAAGATTCTATACAAAACTTACCGACAATATTGTGCACCCAATATTTAATCTTTTGGGCAAGCTTTATCCCAAAGTATGCTTGGTAGGTTTTTATCACAAACTCCGTGATCGTTTTGCTTTTTAACCGACTTTGAAAAGGAGGAGGTTCTATGTTCGGCTGTATGTATTTTTTTTTATGTATGTTCACCGATATCTCGGTCAATTGTGGACCGATTTCTAAAATTTTTGTTTTGATTTAAAGATTATACTTCCGAATTGGTCCCATAAAAATATCTTTTAGATCTGATGATGAACTTCGAAGATATAGAACGAAACTCTTCAAAAAATCACAGCAGAACTGACGTTTATATATGTTTGTTCGGCGATATCTCGGTCAATTGTGGACCGATTTTGAAAATTTTAGTTTTGATTGAAAGATAATACTCTCGAGTTGGTTCCATAGAAAGTTTGTTTGAATCTGATGATGAACTTCGAAGATATAGAACGGAACGCTTCAAAAAATCATAGCAGAACTGTCGTAACAAGTAGAATTGCTTTGTTTATACATGTAGTCCGTGAGTGACTGAAGGAAGAAGGGGAGGGGATACATAGAACTGATCTGATGATGAAACCGGAAGGTAGGTAAGAACCGGAATTCTGTAATAAATCCGTGTATCCTAGCCGTGTTTGGTATTATTAGAACGGTCATGATGATTTGATGTTGGAACCAAATGGCGGAAGGTATCTGTTTAAGTTTGACTGAGGGGTACTACAACTAAAAAGTGTGAAATAAAAACCTTTTTACAAAAAAAAAAAAAAAAAATACGACGGCTTCAAAAAACACTAAAATGCGCAAAATAACTTCAATTTCGGAAATCGGTGTTCATTAACGAAGAGACCAAACTATTATAGAAACACCGACTTCCGAAATTGAAGTTATTTTGCGCATTTTGGTGTTTTTTGAAGTCGGTTGTATTTTTGTATACAAAATTTGTCATTTAAAAAACAAAAACTCTCAAAAACTGTTGGGATTGTTATACAAACTCTTCGTAACGAACTCATATTTTTCAAGACAAAACGCACTTTTAAATTGAAAATAAGGCACGAACCTGCACGAACTGATAATTTCAAGTTTGAATAGCTAATTAGAAAATTTGTTGTACTAAATACGTGAACAGATGATAAAATTTAGAAGGACATAATCAAATTAATATATCATTTTTTCATTAATTTCTTGTGTTTCGCTTATCTCAAGAACCAGAGTCAATCCAAAATAAGAAAATGCATACCGTGTATGTTTAATACAAGTGTTTACAAAATCCATTAACAAAATAACTGCCGCAGAATTTTTTTTTTCTTAATTATTAACTTATTTATGCCGAACGCTAGAAGCTAAGAATTGCGCGAAATCCTCGCGCGAACGCCGCGCCGGTTTTCGCTTGGGGATATACGCGGCGGTGATGAAATAAATTACACAAAGTAGTGCTTCTGGCTGGGTTTGAAACGACGACTTATTACCCGAGAGTCGGGGCTTTTACTTTGGGTCACCACTGCTCTGACTATACACAAAACTTAGAACGTAGTCATCTAAACTAAATTTAGAACCCAACAGTTCACTTCACGAGTTACTTACCAGGTAGCGGTGGGTAGGATCGTGTATGTAAGCAGAGAAGCTGTGTCCGTTGTTGTGGATGCTGCCGTACAGCTCCCTGTTCGGAGACAGGATGCTCGACTCCAGCATGTTGCCGAGTTTATCGATGTCCAGAGGGCTCCTTGAACCGTCAGACTGCAATTATTATGTTAGGTACAATATCGATCAGTTTTTGAAGGTTGTGCTACATCATAACGTAGGCAAATGTTTGTTATACTTCCCCTGATGCTTAGTAATACTTACGTGAGTCACCATACCAGTAGAGATCGCTTCCTCGATTTGCCTTCTCCATCTTTCCATGTCGCTGATGGTGATATCAAGACCGTCAACGGGACGTTTCAGGTCTTGCCAGCTCATATTGGCCTGCCGTGGCGGCCAACCGCGAGATGAGGTAAGACTGTCGAGTTTGGGGAAGTAGGCTTCGCGGATTGGTTCCCTCCAGTTGCTAAACTTCTTCACTCTGGGCAGAGCATTGTTCAGACGCTCACCGTTGTAACTAAAAATGTCAACGGATCAGAGATAAAGACAAAACGTCACGTTAGTATTTTATGATAAAGCACTTTGTGCTTTGTTTACTATACCTAGGTATCGTAAAGTAGGGTTACTTTGGCTCTGAGGTAACTTTGACCCCAACTTTAACCAATATAAAACACAATTTCTCATGTTCCTGTTGGTTAATAAGCGTGTGCCACAGTTACCCCGTTTTACTCGGTATTTATTATATTTGGTATTAGGTACTTGATGCCATGATAATACTGTTCGATGAAGTCTGTAATTTCTTAATTCTTCAGCAGTAGTTTAGAAATAGTTACCGAGCAATAAGTTGTTGATGCATGTAGAAGAAAAGTTCGCCACGCCGGTCTTTGGCAACGATGGATCTCTGTGATGCTGTGAATGGGTACACCAGATGCCAATGCCAGTGATGTAGGTTAACGCCAATATCTTCACGCCAGTAAGCCAAACGATGTTCTTCTTCTAAATCTGTCGCAGTGTAGTCCCGAGGAATGATGATCGGTGTGCGCTATGTAAAATAAATCCATTACTAAAATACTTCTAGTTAGGTCTGTAGTAGCATTGGAACAAAGTGCCGGAGGTCAAGGCAAAATATTTCTTCGAAGGCATCGCATCAAGAGAAACTTTTTTTGAAATCAGGCTGTGGTACAGGTGGCCGTTGCGACTTGCCTTTGTGTTGAAATTAAGTTCTGAGCAAAGAGATTTAAAGAGATACTATAGAGCGGACATCAGAAGAAATTTCTTAAAAAAACTGTCATCCTATGTCAGCTAGCTTTCAATTGTAAACATGCGAATTAAATTTGTAATTTATATGTTTTACGTTATTTTTTCTAGAACTACTTGCAAAAATGATTGAATTCTAATTAATTACAGAGTAAATACGAAAAATATTTACGAAAATAAACTGAAGTTAGGTCCAGTCTTCCATACAAAGAGTATAGTAAATAAGTGGGGGGGGGGGGGGGTTCTTCCATATTAGACTGAACGACTTACTACCTAGGACCTAGGTCAAAGAGAATACAATAACTACGTAAGAACCTAGGAGTTTCGGATTACGATTTTGTTCGCCATGTCCTGTCTATTGGTAGTGGTAGTATATAATTTCTTTGGTTCTGAGAAATTTGGCAACTTCATCGTTTTTTAGCTTTCATGTTTCTCATCGAGTCGCCAGTATATTTGCCGCAATTAATATTTTTGGTATTTTGCTTGTAACGAAACGTTATTTTAGTAGTGCTGTTGTCACTTTGACGGCTGCAGCTATTTTGTTTGTCAGTGGCTTTGTCATTTGGCTGTTCCGTTAAACGCTTATGTTGAGATAGGTACAGACAAGTGCTTACATTCTCTTTGAAACTGCCCATATAAGCTTATTGTAAATATAATTAATAGATGTTATCGTAAATATACTTATTATAAGCTATTGTACATATACTTAATAGATTTTTCTACTTTACATTTTTAACCAACCAAATCTGACTTATCTATTTGACTGATCGAGATTGTCTTTGAAATTGAAAACCATGAAACGGAACGCTAATTCATGCGAAAAGTCACGTAGGCCATCGCGCGTGTTTATATTTTGATTAAAATAATAACCTGCGAAATAATGTTTATTGCTTTATGAGATTTTTTATTAGTGAACAAAATGTGTTTATAGTGTTCCTAACATGGAAGATCTTGGTTTAAACCCTGGCGTTGTTGTAGTACGCGCAAAACCAGAAGGTCAAAGAAAGACTTTCAAACCAAATATACGTGCCGTAAATAAAATTCCAAATGATTTATTAAATGATCCTCTGTTAAATAGAGCATGTAAAGCTTTACCACAAAATTACAATTTCGAAATACACAAGACAGTATGGAGAATAAGATCTTTGGGTTCAAAAAGAGTTGCTCTCCAACTACCTGAAGGTATGGTGGTCCATGTGTAAATATACAATTTTTTTAAGGTTTTGATAGTATTGGAACCCTATTGTAACTTGTAAATATGTCTTTACAGGTCTTACTATGTTCGCGACGACGTTGTGTGATATTATAGAGACGTTTACTGAAGCTGATACGGTTATAATGGGCGATGTGACGTATGGCGCGTGCTGTATCGACGACTATACCGCCATCGCGCTTGGGGTCGACCTGCTCGTACATTATGGACACTCTTGCCTCATACCCATAGACCAGACATGCAACATCAAGGTACTCTACATATTTGTTGATATTAAGATTGACCCATCACATTTTGTGGAATCTGTTAAACTAAACTTTCCAAAACAAACCCATTTAGCTTTAGTTAGTACAATTCAATTTGTAACAACCTTGCATTCTGTAGCTAAGATTTTAAGAACTGAGGAATATATAGTAACTGTACCACAGTGTAAACCTTTATCACCTGGAGAGATCCTTGGATGTACATCTCCTAAGTTAAATTCTGATGTAGTCATATACTTAGGAGACGGCAGATTTCACTTGGAATCAGTCATGATAGCTAATCCAAAAATTGCAGCATATAAATATGACCCTTATGAGAAGAAATTTACTTCTGAGCTGTATGAGCATCAATTGATGCAGTCCAATAGACAAAATCAGATTAAAATAGCTGAAGAAGCAGCCAGTTTCGGTCTCATACTTGGAACTTTAGGGAGACAAGGTAGTACTAACGTATTAAGCAATTTAGAAAAGCAAGTTAGTAACTCTGATAAAAAATTTGTTAAGATACTCCTATCAGAGATATTTCCTAGTAAATTAGCATTGTTTGGCCTAGATGCTTTTGTCCAGGTAGCGTGCCCAAGACTGTCTATTGACTGGGGAACAGCTTTTCCAAAACCATTACTGACACCATATGAGTTTTCTGTATCATTAGGTAATAGCAAATGGTTGAAAGAAGATGGGACTTATCCTATGGATTTCTATTCGAATGATAGTCTTGGGCCTTGGACACCTAACTATAAGCCTGTGCTATGTTCAGAATCTGATAAAAAATGTGATAACTGCTGTGGTGGCAAAGACAAGTAATATTAAGATTGTTACTTACTGCCACAGTCTGAGGGAGCACAGCCGCCACCTCACGGGCTTGCTGGAAGACTTGAGAGTCCATAAACTTAGATGGGAAAGTTTCGGCGAAGTTCTGAATTGGTACATTCTTGGTGTCATCACTGTGGGAAATGTTTAGTTATAGTTAAACAATAATTTTAATATTTAAATGGAATAATAGAAATATCTGTTGTTTTTTAGATAAAGCTTAATTAAAGAAACCATAACAATAAATTATATAATCAATTTATATATTCTAGTATAAACTTTGTTAGTTTATACTACTGCTTTACTCACAAAGATAAATGTCAAACCAACTAATTACTGTTATTGAAATTGAATGGAAACAAAAATGATCATCAAAAGTATGACTCAATCAATCTAAATGAAAAAGGTATTTTATTTCTGCCTTCCTTTAACTAAAGTGTTAACATTTGGTGAGTTCCATTTTTGATTCCAGTTATCAGCCAACATTTCTGTATCAATCGCTCAAAGCAGTATTTTTCTACTATTAATAGATATAATAAGTAAAAGAGATATAAAATCACTGTTAAGTTCTTAATTTCTATGTAATTCTCCATTGCTTTTTTATGGGTGATTTTAATTTTATTTGGTCAGACAATGGCATTATAGCTTGTGGATGGCAGAATCGCAATATTAAATGCAAGGCTCAGAACTTTTGACAGTTCTACTTAAACTAGATAACTTTATAGACCAGTCTGGGGTACTAGATATTATTGAATTGTATAGAGTATTGTATTGAACTACATATTTTGATTTATTACATTTAATAGATAATAAATAATTGATGTCAATTTACCGATGCATCAGTGCCACTGAGTAACAGTAGTTGAACAGTTGTGGGTTCAGGTTGGCCCTTGCAAACACACATGTTGACAAAAAGTCTTGCAGCTGATTTTCAGGTACACCTATAGAAACAAACATTACAATAAGCTGCTAGTAACTACTTAAGTTATTGTTAATAAAGGTTTTTATAGTGATTTTATGTTTTATTGAGAAAGTCCATTACATATAATAACGCGACAACGGGTGGTATCAGGTTTCTACAATATTTATCTCTGTACCATAATTTATGAAAAAAGAGGGTAGTGGTGGCCCAGTGGTAACGGTCCCGAATTACGATTTATGGGTCGCGGGTTCAAACCCAGCCAGCCGCATTACTTTGTGTAATTTATTTTGTCACAATTGCTCTCAAAAGAGTGAAGAAAAACATCGTGAGAAAATCGGCATTAACTAGAACCAAAAATTCGAAGACATGTGACATCAACCAACCCACACCCTGTCCGCGTGGTGGATTACGGCCCATTCCTTCTCCTAGAGAGGAGGCCTGAGTCCCAGCAGTGGGAATATTATAAGGCAGATTATGGTATAGGTCATAGGTTTAGGCGTTAAAAAAAGACAAATAGACAGTATATTTATAATCCTCACCCACAGCTGGACATAGGTCTTTTCAAAAAGTCGCCATAACGACCGCTTTTGTACGTGTGGTCTGCCCAATCTGCCCATCGCATTTATGATCTTTTTTTTTTAAGATTTTTTTTTAACAGCTTCTATAGGCCAATTCAAATTCAGCTTGTATAATTCTATAGTTTTTCTGAACTCACCCATAAGCGCGTCGATGACTTCAGTGGCCATTTCCTGGTGCTTGGGCAGGAACAGTGAGAAGTCTGCATCGGTGGGCAGTTCCGACGCCTTGGTGAAGGAAGGGTAGTTGGTCAAGGTTTTTAGAGGAATCTTCTCGCCGGCATCGTCACCGAAACGGTCGTTTAGTTCGACACCGTTGTTTGCATATTCCGGGGGCTGTGACAAACAATTAGGCAATAAAATAGGTACATCGATTTTTTATTTGACGTATATTATCATATGACTTCTCCCGCCTTAGCTAGGGGCGAGGCAACTAAAACCAGCCACTAACTATCCCTGGAGCGAAAGGGCAACTGTGAGACACTCGGTTGGCGTATCCGTTCCAGGGCTACGGTAATTTTTTCAAAAAAAATCCGTAGCCCTACTAGGTATGATTTTGCAGACTTCTCTTTGAGGCTTGCGTGGAACTCTTACCTTTCTTATATCTATGGCTACGCGCTGTCGATTCGGTTCCTTATCGTCTGTAAGCCTTCACCTACGGTGGCCAAGGATCGGTCTCGCTCCGGACCATATTCATATTGTACATCATAAGATAAATAAGGTACAAGTTAATTTTGTAAAGGTATAATTTATTGTCCACGTTTGGCGGAAGGGGTAATTTTATGTAACTAATGTACTCACCACAAGTTCTTCGGAGAGCTGAAAGACAGCTTTATTGTCCCCCTTCGGAGTGATCAACGGTTCGTTTGGCCGATCGAACAGCAACTTGAGGCTTTCGACGATATCAGCCATTTTGGTAAATTAATTATTAAATAAATTAATAATTAAATAATACTCACTTCACAGAAACTGTGAAGTGGAATGGTTGTTTTAAAAAAATTGCGTCATTTTATACCAAGTTCCTTAATGGTATGGGGTGCAAATACTCGGAGTGCAAAACCACATTGATAAAATATGGTGGGAAATATGAACCTATCAAAATTGTGTGGTGAGGACATAGCGTAGGTAATAATTTCAGTGAGTGATTTGATAATAGTTACTAGGTAGACTATTATCGGTATAGAAAATTGGCGATTGATTGCCTTTGCCTGCTTGACAGAAGGTTCTTCGAACAAACTTCGAACCCTCGTCCCCCATTCTAATCTGTCTATTGGAGTCTGGTTTCCGCACTTAATCCTATGTGGAACATTGTGCATGTGTTTACACACCACATGCACCCATTAAGGAGTGAATTTTGCACGGCAGACAGTTCCGGCGGGATCTCATGGTCAAATGGCGACAGCGACTGTTGTAACTTAGTGCTGGCTGCGCCATAATATGGCGATAAGGCTCCTCTTTGAAGAGTGGCTGGAAAGGCCTCACGGTGTCTTCACCTTCCGCATGACGTAGGTTCTCACCGGACCTGGTAAGTTTGGGAGGTTCCTGTTTCGGATCCGTGCGGAAGCGACGCCCGGGTACACAGTAGACGTGTACCCCGCGTGGACAGAACACCGCCGTGTCCTCATGGGGGCGATCGGCGGCAACCACGGATATCTATGGCTGCAACGATCTCTCGTGCCGAGCCTTGGTACAGACCATGGTCTGAAGGGAGGAGGAGTGGCAGGCGGTCGCCTCCTTCTATGAAACATTAATGCTAGTGCGGTATATGGAGACGTAAATCAAAGAGCTATGCTTTATACTGTTATATAATTATTGTTATTTGAAGCTTTATTACAATAGTACATTGTTACCCTAGGGGTGAAAGTACCTTATTTAGTCCCGAGAAGGAGTTTGGCGGCCGAGCGAAGCGAGGTCGCTAATTCGAGGGACTAAATAAGTCTTTAACCCGAGGTAAACACTGTGCTTTTCATTACGAATAAAAGGAAAATAAAAACCTGAGTCGTCATCAAAGGTCGTCGTATCAGGTATGTTTCTTTTGATTTAGCCGGTAAAAGGTTTTCCGCTACTGCTTTAGCCTCTTCTCTTAACAATCAGGTGTTAAATTCTTAACTGAATCAGATGAACTTATAGTGTAGTCATATAGCAGAGATTTATTGAAGTATAGGTATAAACTTGATCGAAGGTATAAAAAAAACTCTACAACAACTCGAAATAACCAATGAAGATCGGGTCGCCATTTTCCCGCCTATTTTGTTTTTTTTTTCTGTGTTCAACCGGCTATTCAGCCATCAATTTTCATTTCTATCAGTGAAAAATGGTAAATATTTCTCATACCTATGTTAGTTATAAAGAATGAATTGAAAGTAAATTATAATTAAGTCATTTAAATAAATATGTAGTATATCTTTAAGATATTTCAATTTTACATCGCGCTGTAATTGACTGGCTGTATAGAAAGTTGAGACATAGTTCAATAGAAATGCGAAGATAGAACTAGTTTTTTGTTTTAATAATTTGGCAGCTGTCAGTTGAAAGTGATTCTATTACTTTCAACCCACTCTTCAGGCAACTTTAGACCTACTTTCAGACTATGAGTAATGAAAAATACTTATTTATTGCAACACAGTAATGCCCGGTTCACACATGGCTGGCAGTTTGTAAAATTTTGTGCGTCTATTTGGGAAAAATAAACATATTTTTTCTTTCTAATTTTTATTTTTATTTTTCAATCAAAAACAATCTCTATCCTATATTCTTTTTCACCTTAAACCATAACAAACAGTACTACGTGCCAGTTTTGCCTCCAAAGGAGGAGGCCGCACGTGTGAGGCAACGACTCTCATGCCCCAGCCGCCGCAGGGATTTCGATCCCGATTTCCGGCCACCGTAGGCGCGGGTTTGCGGACGGCGAGCAATGGGTAGCTCACCGTCCGAGCCACGGCGTCTTAGGTACTGTCGAACCCTGGGTGCTTCGGGCTCGACTACCGGGATCAATTATCTGTACTTTGAATAAAATAACTGGGACTCTGTATGGTGATATATTATAAAAATAACTTCTTCACTCTTTGAACGACTACATGGAACTCGATCAAACAACAAAACAATCTACTCTTACAAATATTCAAATTAAATCTAGAATACTAACAATCTTCGAACCCTTATACAGCCAGTATGCTAACTTATGAGGATACGCATGAGTTTGCATATAATCTTATGCAAACTCATTACGCAGACGTAACATCAGCTACGCCCCAAAGAATATAAATGTGTATATAACACAGTTATATTCCAAAAACTTTCGAAGGGTGTTAGTATGACCTACCTAATCCTAACACCGAGATCCCTACCTTTATATGGAATAAACTTTATTTTTGGCCTACGGCTTTCGAAAGCGAGCTTAAGTCAGAGTCAACGATCACTACTGATTGTCATAAAATTCATATATTATTACTGTGCATCAATCCATGCTCATCAAACAACGTTGCTCTGCTTAAACCCCACTGCAGCAAAACCATATTAAAAGCCACAGCGCACAGCCCTAATTGAACCTAGGATGCCCAAGTGACATCCACCCAGACTGGGAATACATGCTAAGATTCAACACCTTTATGACTGTAATTCCTTCAGACGCTTATCGGGTCAGAGGTCAGAGAGCCATAATTGCATTGGACCACCTATAACTTCTCATTGCCTGTATCTACTCCAGAGGGATTAATAAAAAATATAACAAGAATTACTCATCTAATAACTCTTAACCATTGAAGAGTTTCAATTATCATAGCTAAATCAACAGAGTCAACCTGACTCCCTTTGCGAAGACTATGCTCCATATAGCAAAGTTGATATTAGCTCAAATTGAACACTAAGTGGCCCTCTCATAACTCTATGGGAGGTCCGTAGGAGAATCTAACATTATACTCTGGAGCAAAAACACGTCTACCACTACATCTTGTATATAAACGTTTTTCTGGGTTGTATGGCTCTGTCCTCTGAAACACCTGGCTGCGTCTGCATTCAGTTCATGGGGCGCGTTCCGCCCGGCAGCATTTTATGAAACAAAAATCACAAATTAATTACAATTTCCATCACAATAATAAACATAACAACTACCTATAATGATTGACAATGACATAATGACATGACAGACTCTATAGATATTTTTCTAATTTTATCCTATGCTGGATAATAAGCTTTTGAGCCTAAACCTATTTACATCTTCATATGAAAAGGTTATGAAAAATTTCTTTTTATAAAATTTCCAAAATTTATATTTAAATAAAAATGTCTGTTTTATAAAATTGTTATAACAATGGTAAGAATTTAATGAATATGATTTTATTTTCTTTAAATGAAGGTAATGGGGGGACTTTCTCATAGCCATACGTTTTCGTGCCATGCATCTTTTATTTTTAATTTGGGCATAACGCCTCAACTTGACATGGTAGGACTTCCTTGATGCCATACCTATTTTAGCTTGACATGAGGCTCGATGAGAAAATTCAATATGGAAATTAATAAAACCAAACCTATTATTTTTATTTGTTACCAACGAAGTATGGACGTCATCTCCAACATCAGATTGGACCATCTTCTTTTCAAAATTATAATCACCAGCGATGTCGTATTTATAGGTGTTTTCATCGCGATCAAATCGTGATTCTTTAAAAAACATATCTTTATTCTCTGAAATCAAAACGGATGAAATAATAATTGGATTGGACACACCCGGGTTTTTCTCTTCATCCGTACAATCAACTTCGGATTCGTCATCGTTCTGGCTGCTTACGTCGCCGCTCTGGTCATCATCGATATCATTTATCTCATTATGTGGGTCGTCCATCATCATGCTAGAACATAAAACAGTATTATCATCTTGGTTCGTGTCATCCGACGATTCATTTTCTTCATATACCTCTGCAGTTTCTTCTTCATCAACACATGCTTCCATTGCTGCAATTGCTGCACGTTGTTTACAGACATAACATTGACAAGGGAACTCGTTCCTCAATTCCTCGCACAACGTTGCAAACTCCATATCCTCACGGTAAGTATAATTATAAAAATACAAGGCTGGACCCTGAAGATATGCGCCTAATATGAGAGCATAATCTTTCTCAAACCACTCATAGCTTCTGGCGATTCGCCTGAACTCGGTGATAAACTCCTCTAGGCAGACTTCATCAATGCCCGAGAAATACATCATCATCATCTCTCCTTTAACACTAATTACATAATATAAAAACCACTTAGCTTCTCTATTTTCTTCGCTGCGAGAGCACACAACACAACATGGGGCTGTACTAGTCGTCTTTCTCTTTCTCTTTATCGCATGCAATTTTATACCATTCTTCTATTTATACCATACTTATTACTTTTATTACACTTCTACCCGGCGCCTCCACCACTATGTCGAACCCTGGGTGCTTCGGGCTCGACTACCGGGATCAATTATCTGTACTTTGAATAAAATAACTGGGACTCTGTATGGTGATATATTATAAAAATAACTTCTTCACTCTTTGAACGACTACATGGAACTCGATCAAACAACAAAACAATCTACTCTTACAAATATTCAAATTAAATCTAGAATACTAACAATCTTCGAACCCTTATACAGCCAGTATGCTAACTTATGAGGATACGCATGAGTTTGCATATAATCTTATGCAAACTCATTACGCAGACGTAACAGTACCGTTATGCATGTCACGATCGAAGAGAACAAGTCCAAGTCCGAAGTCTCGACTTCGACCTCCACCATCCCGCCAACCAGCCACGCTCGCGCTCCGTCCTGGAGAGGGAGTGGGTGTCGCGCCCTCCCCTCCCCCATCCGCCTGGAACGGGCCCACGTCGTCGACGGCACGTATAGTTATCGCGGAAAAAGTTAATTTATGTTTAGATAGCGGACTGTCCCCCGCGGTTTCATTATAGCCTGTAGGTAAATATTCGTTATGAACTTGGCTATCGCCTATCGCATTGGTACAGAAAGGTTTTTTCTAATCGAAGTGATAGCACCAAGTAGTTTTTTGTGACCCTAGGCCCTAGGACGATAACTGACTAGCCTGTTGGTCTTGTGGTTAGAGGCCCTGACTGCTACGTAGGAGGTCGTGGGTTCGATTCCCACCCAGGTCAAATGTTTGTGTGATGAGCACGATCATTTGTTTTGTGTCGGTGTAATTTATGTATATTTATGTATTTAGAAATATTTATGTATGTTTATCAGTTGTCTAGTACTCACAAGTACTCATAACACTAGCTCTACTTAGCTTGCGACGGCGTTGTGTGATGGTTGTATAAAAAAAAACGGTAATTTAAAAAACTAAAAAACCCGACTGCTGTTCTGAGTATTCATGAAAAAGCCCTAAAACAAGAAAGTCGTTGTACCCGTTTGCACTTAACTATATAATATTTTAAATACAAGATAAATTGTAGCAGTCGGGAGTCGGGACCCATTCTAAAAAGTATCTCCTTCTGGCGCAGTCGGGTAAAAAACTAAATAAATATGGGTAGGTAATGTTTCCAAGTTAGCCAGATTACCAAATTCGATACTATATTACTATCAATTATGATGAAAATTTTTCAAAAATCAATTTTGTTGGTCAGGAATATAATTCGTTGATTTAGAGCCAAATTCACCAATAAACTAATCGCGATTCGTTCAACCAAAACGCAGTTTGAGCGCCTAATCGAGATTATAGCTTCATTTTGCGTTTCACCGCGATGAATTGAACCTAGTTTACGCTAAACTCAGTTTCAATTCTTTTGTTGTCGCCCATGTTTCCGACACGGGTCTTTAAACTAGATTACGCTGAGCTCAGTTTAGTTGAACTAAGTTTTTATATTGAATGATGAAATCAGCCCTAAGACACAAACAAGCTGTAATATTTCATTGTATCATCCGATACTGTCGCTAAATAAAATAGAATTCTGGTAAGTAATAATAACACATGAAAAACAATATAAAAAGGGTAAAAATATTTTTTATTCATAAATTTGAACATAATTCTAGAATTAATAATATTAATTAGGTACTTTCCAAAATGAATCATTTTATTATTTTACACACAAGTTTGCTGTAGTACAACAACTCATTACTTCTTAGAGCTTGATTCTTCTATGGGGCCGTTCAAGTATTACGTAAGCATTTTTGGCAAATATTAACGCCCCCTCCCCTCTCGTCAACAAAAGTAAGCAAAGCTCTCACCCCCTCCCCCCATGCTTACGTAAACATTGTAACTACATGCCTTTTTTTAATGTACTCTGGTTTCGTTATTAGAATTCAATGAGCAAAAGATAAAAGTCTAAAAATAAGGAATAGGCTTGAAATAGAGAAACTAAAAAAGTAACTTTTATTTTGGCATATTTTTAATTCAAATTATCAGTCATCAGTCCATGACACACGAATATATAACTTTCAAGTATTCAATGACATTGGATGTTTGCTGCTCAGTTATGTGTGTATGCTGACTTTCCTGTGATTTTGAAAAATCGACATCATTCTCTTTAAAGAAAACAATAGTACATTGTTACCCTAGGGGTGAAAGTAACTTATTTATTCCCGAGAAGAAGTTTGGCGTCCGAGCGAAGCGAGGTCGCTAATATTCGAGGGACTAAATAAGCCTTTCACCCGAGGTAAACACTGTGCTTTTCATTACGAATAAAAGGAAAATAAAAATAAAAACCTGAGTTGTCGTCAAAGGTCGTCGTATGATTTTAGGTATGTTTCGTTTTAATTTAGGCCGTAAAAAGTTTCCGACAACTGCTTTAACCTCTTCTCTTAAGAATCAGGCGTTGAATCCTTAACTGAATCTGATTATTGTGTAATTAAAAAAAATCTTACAGCAGAGATTTAGTAAAGTAACTATAAACAAGATTCTACAACAAGTTTCCCGCCATTTTGTTTTTTTTTCCTGTGGTCAATCGGCTATTCAGCCATCATTTTTCATTTATATCAGTGAAAAATCGTAAATATTTCTCATATCTATGTTAGTTTAAAAAAAATTAAGAATTAATTGAAAGTAAATTATAAATAATTATGTACTTTAAAAAAATATATGTACATACTTATCTCTTAATTTCAATTTTACATCGCGCTGTAATTGACTGGCTGTATAGAAAGTTGAGACATAGATCAATAGAAATGGGAAGATAGAACTAGTTTTTTTTTTGATAATTTGACAGCTGTCAGTTGAAAGTGAGAGGGATGAAAAGTATTACTTTCAACCCGCTTCTCAGGCAACTTCAGATCTACTTTCAGCGTATGAGTAATGAAAAAAAATATATGTGTGTAGGTACTGCTGACGTAATCACTATCCAGACCCCCCATCCCCCATGGCATCAAAAATAGGCAAAGCAAAGAGCCCCACCCCCCTGTAGTGCTTACGTAATACTTGAATGGCCCGATATAGCTCGTATTTTTCCATAATTATCGGGTTCGATTCCTGGCTAGGAATACCTTTTGATTTTTTTTAAATCCAATGATGCAGTTATAGTTTTCATCCAATTCGGGGTCGAGACTCCTTTGAGTACACTTAATTATAATTTATTAGCTTACCTGTAGAGGCTCAAGTTTCAAGTGATTGTTGATAGCGAAATTCAAAACTGTGAGGGATAGCGAAAAATATATTTCACAGTTTTACAGTTATAAATTATAATTAAGTTGATCTACTTTATCTCCAAAGGGGCTCAGCAGGGCCGATGTCACTAAGGTCACGGGGAATTTGCGAAAAGGAAACCCGTGGTCCTAGAACGCAGAGGCGTAGCGTGGACTAGTTTAGAAGTGGGCGAAGTTGCATCAGGAAGGCCTTTTCTTTCATAAATTCGAAAACGAGACAGACTACATTGTCGCTTACCATCAGGTGAAAAAATGGTCAAAAGACAGCCTACCTACGAGTATTATAAAAAACCAGGGCTTGTGCGATCGTAGGCGAGGGTCCAAATCGCCCACGCATCGCTATGCTACTGCTAGAACGCAAAAAGCAACTGAAGGACACAGGCGTGGTTTTAGTCAGTAAGTCTCGCTCCTCTCAGAGCGGGATAAGTAGATGATATTAATATGATGATGTCATATAGTTGATACGATGTTGTTGAGTTGTGATGATTTTCAACCAAAAAAAAAGTTCGTCATAAGCGTAGATGCACTCACTAGTTTTGTTGGTCTTTTGTAGTGGGAGCGAGCCTATTGAGCGAGCCTGTCAACTGAGCATAAATCTAGAAATCTGACAGGCCCAACCGCTCCACCTAATAAACATTTTGTTAGCGGTTTTCGTAATTCCCTCAGAAACAAAAAGCGGTAACTCAATCAAAAGTTAGTTTCGAGCAAACAGGGATTTTGTAGAAAATTGATTTCTTGCTAGCTGACTCGGCAAATATTCTGTCATATAAATTGTCAAAGAAAAAACAGGGGTAAATGTAAAAGAATAACAAGGAAAAATGGGTGGGGGTATTATTTTTCAGACCTATCAAATATACAAAAAAAAAAAATACGTCAAAATCGGTTAAGCCGTTTAGGAGGAGTTTGATAACAAACACTATGACACGAGTTTTTTACTAGATCAAGGCTATAATATGAAATTCAACAAAGATACCGAAGACGGCAAAGAACTGAACTCGAGATTTTGTGGTGGAGGAAGCTCCCACCAGACCACCCATAATTCCATACATTTTGACATGCTTGTGCTACCCCCACCCCCACTTTTACTTTACAAAAACTAAGTATAAGTAGCGCTCACGGAATAAAGAAAGCAGGAAGCGCTGTTTCCTTTCTTTTTAACTGAATTGTAGACACAATAAAAAACATTTTTAATAAACAAAAATTCCAGTAATTCAATTTTAAATTTAAAAACAAAGTAATTGACATGCTACTTGTATTTTAGTATGTTTTTCGGAGATTATTTTTGACGTTTTGTCTTTTTTGCGTGTTTTTTTCCCTAAAACTAACGCTTTTTTATGGTTCTGAGAATGTAGCCACATCCGTTATGCTTTAAAAGTACCAAAAATATTGATTTATTTTACCATTGATTTATGAAAAAATGATAGTACAGCTACAGACGCCAGCACGTCAATCTACCTTAATCTGTCAAATTTTATCAATCGAACATTAACCTTCCGTTATTGTGATAAGGTTGAAAATCTACTAAAGAAATTTGTCAGATTGGAGTAGGTTGATATGCTGGCGTCTGTACTTTGTTTTTCAGTAGAGCTTTAGTGATAGTTATTAGTCCTCGTTACTTAATAATGTGGATTACGTGGAATTTTTGGCGGAATTCCTTCGAAACTTCAGTGCCTCATGTTTTTTTTTTTTTAGATAAAAGCATTGAGAAAAGTTATAATTGGTGTAGATAAGTACCACTCGTGTGCTATGCGTATAATTCAAGTAAACAAGCAAGCACGAGAGTCTCGCCACACATGTTATTATATTTTTTAATTACATAATTAATATAGTTCTACACCCCCCAGAAGAGTATCGCATATGAGTTTAAAACTTTGTAGATTATATAAGGGACCTTATCAGATAGGAGAGTTTCAGATATTAATTATGGCTCATGTTGCAATTGTGATTTAAAAATAGTGTAGTTTTGTATCACAAGTATCTGCGCAACTGGACAATTTGTGGAACAATTGAAACAGTTGCGATCTCGGCAAAAATGAGCTATTTAGATGGGAAATCATCCAATGACTTCTCCCGCTCTTGGCCGAAGCGAGAGGGCGTGTCAGACTTTTTGACTAAAACTCACTCTGTTCCTTCTTTCCTTTCCTCCTAGGTCCCCGGGGTGCACCTTCGCACACCCCATCATGGCTTCAGTAGGTAGGTTCGACCCTGTCGGGTACCTACGGTTTTGCTGACATCTTGAAGCACGCGTGGAACACAACGCGCCGACGAGGACTTAGGCTTGGCTTGGGCGGGCTTGCGGACGGCGAGCAACAAGCCCGCGCCTACGGAGAATTAGGCTGAAATTTTTATTTTATTGTTGACTAAAATAGCTCAGCGAAGTTTGCTAAGGAGGTTGACTTGATATATTTGCTGCTTAATACTACAAAAACAATAGAATGTGCAAGTCCATTATTCTCATGGTAAACAAATTAACTGTTCACACATTTCACACGAAGACATGAAAAATAAAGTGGGCTATGTTCTGATAAGCTTATCAACAGAGTTTAAAATGGAGGGGTATTTTATCTCTATGTGGTAATAATTACTAGATATCGTCCCACATTAGGATGTGGTTTGGATGGAACGTTTTTGTTTTCTTTCGCACTCTGTTACACAAATTAAACTTTGAAAATATTTAAATCCAATTTGAAACCCTTGAATAAAACTATGTATAATATTTACGTTAATAACTCACTTTAAAATAGAGTTAGCTGAATTAAAAACTTATAAAGCTCAAGTTAAATTAACATTATTTTTAATGTAAAAGCGTTAGGGTAGCCCGCGAAGTTCAAATGTATCTGAGCGTAATACTTATAGTACGGGGCAAATAAGTTGAACCATTTGCTGTTTTTTTTTTTTTTTTACCGTAGTTAAAATCATCCAATGACGAATCCCGCCCTTGGGCGGAGCGGGAAATAGTGTCAGACTCTTACTGACTAAAAACCTACCCTGTTCCTTCCCTGCCTTGGTTCCAGGGCCCTGGTATGCATTTTCATACCTTCCCAGAGCCCCAGACTAGGCCTCGACCCTACTGGGCCCCTACGGTTTGCTGACAACTCCTTGAGGCGCACGGGAACAGTGCGCGCCGTAAACGACTAGGGCTCGGTTCGGTCTGTTACCGGACAAACAGACAGCGAGCTACCCATTGCCCGCCGTCCGCAAGCCCGCGTCTACGGTGGCCGGAAATTTGGATCGGAGTTACGGCGGCGGCTGCGGCGTGAGCGCCGTTGCCTGATACGGTCAGCCTCCTCCTTTGCTAGCATTACTGCTTCGCAGAAGGAGGCGACCGCCTGCCACTCCTCCTCGCTCCGGAGCATGGCTTGAACCAAGCCCCGGCGCGAGAGATCGCCTCCGATTGCCCCCACGAGGACACGGCGATGCTCTTCCCAAGCGGGGCACACCTCTACCGTGTCCACCGGGCGTTCCGCACAGTGACGACACCCGGGCGTCACCTCCGCACGGATCTTGTACAGGTACGGCCCGAACTTGCCATGTTCGGTTAGTACCTGCGCCATGCGGAAGGTTATGATTATGACGCCGTGATTTGCTATGGTAACCTCCACTTCGATTTAGACCCGATAATCGGTTATTACCCTTGTCACACAAGTTGAATCATCATGACTGTCGACCATGAATGAATTAACCGTTTTTCGGGTCTAAATCGAGGTGGGGGCCTGCGCGTATCCCATAGTAACTGGTTCAAGTTATTTGCCGCGTACTATACTATTTTTATTTTTCATTAAATAGCCATTTAATAGGCCAGGGATGGCAAAATTATGGCACGCGTCCAATAGTGGCACGTGGCAATGATATTCGGGCACACCAATATTTCTAGATGAAATAAAAAATACATAGCTGTTGACATTACGACTACTATTCGTATTTTTTTAAATAAATCACCAAAAACAAACGTTTGGCGGCTCGTTTTGGTTTAACTTTTTTTTTAATGACAGTTAAGTGGCACGGGCACCAATAAAGGGTCGCCGTCCCTGCAATAGGGTAAGACAAGACGAGCTGACCCGGTTGTATTAATGATTTTAATTATTTTATTTCCGTAAATATGTATTACGACCGCCAATCATATTTTAACCAACATACAACATGAGTTGACCTACAAAAACCTTAGGAAAATTCGAATTTCTTAATAGGGTCAAGTGTTTGTCGGTAAAAAAGAAAAACATCACAAATATTGATTGTGAACCATTAGGATAGAATAGGAATCACAAATAAAATGATAAAAAAATACTCATAGCATATCACATTTTATTTATCCACTATGGATGTAACAATAAATAGCCTAATAACAATTATTATACTACTCAAAAATTGATGACTACCTAATTTAATGAGAATCACTATAATTTTTATTAGACTATTATTCTTATTTCTCTTTTAGAAAATTACAAACTGTTTCTAGGAATTTTTCTGGCTTCTGACTGTGTACCCAGTGACCAGCACCATCTATGAAGGTAAGCTCTGCCAGGGGGAAGTATTCTTGTATTTCCTTCAGGTCATTTTTACTGTAAAAATAACACATTCCGAAATTAATAAACAATCAGAGTTACAACTCCTGCATTTGACATTGGATATAGACTTGTTAGCTTTGTGTGGATCTGTTTGACGAAAATAAATCAATTTACTCAAATTATTCTCTGCTAGACATTGGTTAATCAAAGAAAGGAAAAACATTCAGAAGATGACTTGGTTAAAACAGTTGTAAGAATGTGAAGTAGATTGGCACGGTAGAGAGGATTGGAAAGTGTTGGAGGAGGCCTTTGTCAAAAGGTACATAGAATAAAATAAGAATAAATAAATACAGCCATGAAGGATCATTTATGACTGACTGGATTCAGATGAATTTCGGCACACAGGTAGACTAAGTCATGGAATACAATACTTTTTATTCTGGGGGTATGTTCCCTTGGGATAATTCTCTATGTTCATATCAGTGAAGTTAGGTAATTATAAAGGCTATTTTTACTATTATCCCAAGAATGTAATACATACCCTATGTAATCAGATAATGATCCTCCTACAAAGAGTGTTGGTCCACAGTACTGAAGCCCTCTCAAGTTTGTGGGAAAACTTGATATGTGCGTCTGGAAGTTATCTTTTAGAGCTGCTATGTTCACTCTCCATGTATATGAGCCTGTATTTGTTTGTACTAAATTTGTTATTAAGAAATTCCTTAGGTTGATGTCAGGGGTTATTCCTTTTAGTTGCTCATCAGCCAGCTTCCTAGCTTTTGACATTGCAATCCCTGGTCTTATTGAAACTGCGGTCATTGCATCAAATAAACTGGCCATGGAGAAGATTTGCGGACTTGTCTTCACAGGAGAGATGTCAACCACAATGAGACTGGACACCATGTCAGACTGAAAGCATTTGTAGGTAATGTAGTATTACTTGAAAACCTTTCATACCAATATTGTGTGTTTAAATGAAGAACTATCACAATGGTAAGATCATGATAATTACAAGTATGAACAAACTACGTACAACTTACACAGAGCAGTGACAGCACCATGGCTGTGCGTCCGCCCATACTGTGGCCGAGGATCGACACCTTCGACAGCTCCAGCTTCTTCAGCAGCTTCATGACATCGTGCGCCATGTGCACGTACGTGTGCTGCGAGGCATGTCTGCTGTCTCCATGGTTCCGTGCATCTACGCTTATAACTTTCCTACCAGTTGTCCTATGGATAGCTTTGCTCATGCTGTTCCAGTTGTTTTTCGATCCTAATAACCCGTGTAATATGACTAAAGGTGGTCGGTCTGCATTATTTGAATCGGTTGTACTTTCGTAAGAAGCGTAGGCCAAGTCCACTGCTTCTGCATTTTCTGACGTAGATGCCAATAGTCTGTGGGTAATTTGCGTAGCACCGGGGACTAATTTGGAGCACACGGTCAAGTTATTGAAAACATTTTTAGGAGTTATTACTCTAAGTAACATTTTTATTGTATATTTGATAAAAGATAATAATAATTTTGAAGGTTATTTGTTTGACATTACGCAGAGTTACCTACATTTTTGATGACATTTTGACTTGTTGATTTTGACAGCTGCTTTGTCCACAGATTAGAGAGATATGTCAAATTTCTATCTGTCATTACAGCTGTCAAAATCAGTAATTTTTTAATCTTTATGACTAGTTCTTTATCTCAATGGTTTCATAACTAGATTTATGACTGCGACCACAGATTGCTGATATGTAGTGCAACTAGTTCTTTACCGCATTTCTTGGCCAAACTTATGATTAAGGATAACTCTCTCTGTGAATGCGGTTTGGATGAAGGAAACGTGTACCGTGGACCGGCCTCAATTAGGATTAATAGACGAAAAAATTTACGTGTAAGTGTTTGTAAAAAACCTATTTGCAAAATAAATATCATTTATCATAATAATTTGTATTGGTCACAGAACAGAGATTACAGGTAGAAGTGGCTAAGCACGGGACCCCTACACTGGCTAAGCACGGGATCCAGTGTCGCCAAACTCACACGAGTGCATATAAAATCGTCTATTACACTCATAAAAAACAGTGATATGATTGGCTACAAATTACGGACACCACTTAGCACGTATTTTCCCACTGCTAGGCAAAGGCCTCCCTCCACTCTTTGCGACGATCATAATTCTTTGCTTTTTAAGGAAGCCCCACGTTGCTGTGTCTAGACATCGATCCTGTGTTTTACGTGCCCATAGCTCGTTAGGCATGCGGCAGACATATCCTGCCCACTCCCATATATGTTGGGCAGCTTTTTGAACTACGTCAACGATTTGCGGTTTTGGAGTGCAGTGTAGTTTTCGTTTTTAAAATTGACGTAAGGTCAAGGCGTCGAAGTCCGTCTACGGGGCAACACCATCTAGCGTCTCTATAGGCTTTTTCTGAATAGCTATAACATTGACAGCTCGGTGAGCAAAACAGAGCCACTTTTTCGTCCTACCATTATATTATAAATGGCGCTGTGTTGAATATAGTAGCAAAAAACGGCCTCAAAATTGTTTGTAGTTGAAAAGTTGAAACACCAACCAACTTATGTTGACATATTATTTAAAGAGTTGAGTGAATATTAATGGATTTTTATGTATTATAGTAGTAAATGTTTAGCTTTATTACATTTTATTATTTTATTCTATTCAAATTGAATTTACATTTATATTTACAGAAATATTACTTGGGATAAAACCCTATCATATAAATTCAATATTGGGGGAAGACTATCTAGTAATTTTGGGAAATTCCGTCATATGCCAATTTAGCCCCAAGGCAGGTGTTTTAAACCTTATTCGGTTAAATCGTTTTCTTTAAAAATTATTTTATATTATTTTATTCGCAAGTTTTTATTTTTTTATTAACTATAAATGTCTACGTGATTATAATTACCCACTTTTAGTCTGCAGTTGCTAGGCCGGTTATAGTGTGCCTTGACCTGGTGTCCGAAATCTCCTGTGCTTACACGACACGTGATAAAAAAAAACTGTACAAGATTTAATTAAGTACTTTTTTAATATTACCTATCATTTGGCACTGTATTTACGGTGTTGTCCTTTTATTCCATTGTACTTATGCATAAAAATTAAGTTTATAGAGCGTTTTTATTAATTCCTTTTATTTATACTTACGCTATCTGTTCAAACAATACAAATATAACTGACTGCTTTTTTTTCGTACCATTTAGTTTTTCTATAGTTTAAAGACCCTCTAGGTTTGGTTTGTATAATCTTGATACCAAAATTTATTGAGTTTCATATTGCATTTTAGATTAAACTAGCAAACATACTTACTACAATCAGAATATTCAAATTATAATAGAACTAATTAAAATGTTGACAATCCCTTTAATTGCATATACACCGGACTTACCCCACTTTATAATTTTTCCGCCATAAATTGCGATTGCTACCTTATATCGTACTGTTTAAAGCATACATTTGATTAACTTTTATTTCCGAATGTGCACTAAGTATGGGTGCTGCAAATATCTATCAAATTACAAACAATTTGTGCCTGTGACGGAGTTGCCCCAATTACTTGCGAAAATCCGTCTACTGACTACCTTTTAAAAAAACGCGTTTATTTCCATGTTGACAACAGTTACATTGATGCTTGTAAAAGCAACTTATTAATAAGGAATCTTTAGTTATCATTAATATTCAAGACATACAAATAAGTTAAAAAATCAGCTATATGGTGTTCATCAAATCAAGCTTGCAAAAAACTATGACTTCGACACCTTGAACTTATATACAAATAATACTCAAATATCAAAACGTTTTTGTCCTACTATATCAGTTTCAATATTTTTTTGATTTGATCTCATTTTGTCTTGGCGCATTTTCAATAGACTAACTTTATAAAATATATTAAAAAGTATTATAATTATTATGATATAATAACATGGTGTTATAGAATAATATAAATAAAACCATTAATAATGAAGCGCCTGCACGAAATGTAGTTGCTACTTTTTACTTGAAGTATTTTTGCTCTTCAAACTATTCAGGCGTAGCAAATGTCAAAAATTAAAAATTATGTGTGTAAAAAAACTACTAAGATCTCCGTCACCAACTGTTGATTTTTGGAGGTACTAAATCAGGTACAAAATATTAGTTTTGTAGCGACATCTATGTCGTCACAAATGAACTAATCCTGCATCGCGCAAGTAAGATTCGCGGCGCGATTGGAACATATAGAACAAACCCGAAGTCATCTATCGGGCAGTAGCCCACCAGATATGACACCTGTCTGGTCGGAGGATTCTCTGTTTTCAACGGAGGTATGTGGGACTTTACTGTCTGTCCCAAATACCTCCAAAGTTTGATCAGAATTATGAAATTCGTTATAGTTTTGGAGTATAAGCATGGTCCATAGTTATCGTGAAATTCCGTTTATACCATGTGAGGTACAAAAGTTTCAGGACGGGTACAAAATAGTACAAAAACGTACTAAATGTACGTGGTAGAATCATTCCAATACAAGACGTGGTCCCGCCATTATGACGTTTATTAAAATTGAGTGAGTTTTCAAGAAGGAAATTTCACATTAGACAATCTTTTAATAAGAATTACCGTTTTTACAAATTAAAAACAATGATACCTAAAAAATAATAAAATAAAAAAAAATATAATTTACAGTCACGTTAGTACGTTAACAGTTTAGTCTCTCAGCAATAAATAATGGCTTTATCGAAAAAGTAATCCAATGAAGTGGAAATTCAGCAGATAAAATGTTCCATGGAGGGGATACAACTTTCATTTAATGCGAAGTTAAGTAGATACCTACCTTGTAAAAGGTACCTGGATGTCCAGCATTTAGTTATGGCCGTACCTAACCCCTCACACCAGATTTGACTGCATTTGTAACAAATCCAGCATCTCTTCCCGCATGAACAATAATATATCTTTGCCCTTTCGATACAGGCTCCAATACTTCGTCTTCACCCTCTCCTTGCCAACATTTACCCGATGTATACGAAGAGTGAATATAGGTCTCATCTAAATAAATTATGGGCCGAGGCTGGGGAGATTTATTATTTTTATCCGCTACATGCAAGTATTTAGCTCTCCAAGCTGATATTTCATAACGCTCTATAAGAACCTTCCGGTTGGATCGAGATTTTTAAAACGAAATCCAACCTTGTGCTTTCGCATACTCTCTCGCTGTCCTGTGTAATTTATTTCTGTCTTTATGACCTCTAGAAGCTTTTTAACAGCAGGGACCTCTTTTTTAGCAGAATAAAATTCATGTACTTTCCTACGTATAACTCCCATGTCAAAATCATCAACATGCACAAATCCAATTGTACATTTTCTCTCCTTGTGTGGTGTCTGAATTTTTGTACCAGTTTTTTCTGCTGCGTGCCTTTCTTTAACTATTTTTGAAATTAGTCCTTGACACACACCTGAAATACAAGATAACTAGCGGCCCGTCCCGGCTTCGCACACACGTGTGGACATGATATTTTATATATTTTATTTACCTTTCTTTATATTTTTGTTGTTGTTTTATTTATATATTTTTTTAAACGCAGTATCACATTCATCATCATCATCATCATCAGCCTTTTAATGTTCCCACTGCTGGGACACAGGCCTCCTCTCTAAGAGAGGGAATGGGCCTTAATTCACCACGCGGGCCCAGTGCGGCTTAGTGAATGTCACATGTCTTCGAATTTTTGGTTCTAGGACATGCCGGTTTCCTCACGATGTTTTCCTTCACCGTTTTGAGAGCAGTGGTGATAAAATAAATTACACAAAGTAATGCGCCTGGCTGGGTTTGAACCCGCGACCTACAACTCGTAAGTCGGGGCCGTTACCACTCGGCCACCACTGCTCAAGTATCACATTATCTTTGTTTAATTACAATCCGAATTTGTTCATCGTTTTTTCATTTAAGTAACTTATTTAATCTTATGTGAGACATATTATTTAGATGTGCCCGCCTCTCTCGACGACTCACGACACGTCGCGGCGGCGCCTTTTCTGTATCTATGACTTTTTATATTCGTAATATCTATTGAATGGAATAGCCAATTTGAACGATTCAAAAAGTAATCTACATGAATTGCAACAGTCTTGAAAATAATATAATTTATGAATAACATGGTCTAATTTTGGTCGGTATTTCTATCAACTTTTAAAATGTAAAAAGCGGTTATTGTGACATAACGATAATAGTTGGACATATAGTATCGCGAAGTTTTTTGTAGTAATTCATATGTTCTTTAATATTGTAGAACATACTTTTGTTCTATCATCAATAGTTTCCGCAGCGCATGCGACAAAAGATGTTTTATGGCATTCTTTTTTACACCTTGGGTTATGTTACTGAAGTTTTAGTAAGGATCCCTAATCTTTTCTAGCTATAAATATTGGAGGAGGATTGCGTTGGATGAAGCAACAAATTTTTAAACCATATTCGCGTTGACTGTGGCGTTGACGATAGAGTCGATAGACTAGTAGGGAAGGGCTCTTTTAACATAAAACAAGTTCTTCAGTGGCAGTATATAACAGATAAAAGCAGTACATTATTCTGTAACTATTTATTTAATCTTATAATTCAATCAGACAATCCTACTACAATGGCGGCCTCATCTAGTTAAAATTGACGAAAAAAAAAATTGACGTGTAAAACTGTTTTTAAAAACCTATTTGCAAAATAATAGTACATTATAATAGAAGTGTGTAATATAGGAGGTGACCATCGAGGCGGTATTAAGGACGGTAACCATTCACTACTCACGTGCATCATGCGACGTTTTTCAATACACTTGTGGAGAAAAATAATTTAGCTAACTGATAATACAACGGTAAAAGTAGTAAAATTTTTCATAACATGGCGGTACAAAATTAAATATTTTTTTATAGGCTAACGCTAAGCTATGGCTACATGGTCTTTTGATCATATTGCCTAGTCGTCGTTTGTTTTCTTGTGTGAAAAGTTTTTACGTAAATGTCATTCGTAGTGACAATTTAATAGAATACGGATGTAACATTTTATAATTTTTTGTAGTATTTGATTAAATTTTATTCATATAGCCCATGACCGCGCATACACAAACATAATTATGGCAATGTACAACGGACCGCCCAACGCGCCGCGAAACGTGCCGCGTCTCCGTAAACACGGCCTTACTGTTTTGTTACAATGGATGTGAAAGATTTCTGCTTTTCAAATTTACCATTAAATATTTAAAGTCTTCATCTGCGACGAATATATAAGATAAGCTTCTGGTATCTACTGTTTGTGACAACTGGAACGCATAATTACTGGAATACATAATTCGTTACTTTAATATAAAAAAATAATAAATTGCGAGTACTCCACCATCCACAATCCTTCGTAGTTCCAAAATCACAAAGAAGGATTACCTACTCGTATGACGCTGGTTTTATAGTTGCAATACTCTGTACTCTGATTGGTCTCGACAAGTCTGCCGCAAGCCGATTGCCGATCCAGCAGTAGGCCTGTAAAACACAAAGTTGATGCCCTGAAATCGTCGCGGCAGACTAAGGAGGAGATAGCGGGACGATTTAGATGTCTTTCTAAGGAATTGGCAAGAAGTGGCTCAGAGCCGGGAAATATGGAAGGAGGGGAGGCCTTTGCCCAACTGTGGGACAGTAGAGATTAGATATAATACATAATAATAATACTCGAATCAATCCTCTCGACGGAACAAAAGTTATATATATTTTTCTCCTGTTTAACAGGAGAAAAGCATTATTATATTTACTGTCCGTTACCTCAAAACAATGAGGAACCATTTTGAATACATTATAGACTTAAAAAAGGATGTCATGTACGTCCACAATCTTCTCATAAACGACTAATTCGATTTGGATAGGGTTTAAAGGAACAGGGACAGTTTACGACTAAAACAACATTTGGTCCTTCAAATATTTCTGGCAGCGCCATCGAAGCGACAGGCTTATATTTAGGCCAATATTCTTTCTTTGGAAAGGAAGGGAGGTTGTATATGTATCCTCTCACTACTTTGCTTTTGCATCTACCTATCATTACCTCAAAAAAAGTCGATCGCATTCCGCAAATATGTGACTGCTCCCTACCATGGATGCATGCTCCCTACCACGGCCTCTGAAGCGTGAGGTGAAATGAGTTTATTTGTGTAAAGGAAAATGCCAGTAACCAGAACTGGCACCTTGATTACCTAAACTTTACTAATACCTTCTTTAAATAAATATTTGTATCAAGGGCGTCGCCAGCCGATGATCAAGGGGGGGGGGGGGCTATTGGAAGTATAAAGAATAACAAAAAAAGTTTTTTTTTTTTAATAATAAAAGTTTATTTTCTCCACAATATAACTCCTAATTGCTAGCCTTATATCTACGGTAACATAAAGGATGGGCATTATATTGTGGGAGACTGGTGCCTAAACTAGGCTCTGAAGCTGTAAAGCAAGCCTCTAGGGGGGGCTACGGCCATTAAAGGGGAATTCCAACTTCAGATAGGTAATTATTGTTTTCGTAAAAATTTTCACAATGCTGAGTAGGTATAGAAAGAAAGAATAGTATCGCCAAATTCTAAAATTAGACGCTAACGCGAACGGTAAAAATAAACGCAGTCACGCACATAATCTTTGCGTTTCAGGATATAAATTGCGCTACTGCATCGAAGAAGGCTTTTGGGTCTTCAGCGTGTACGTTATGTCCAACCCCTTCAATATATACTAAATTTGCTTTAGGAAAGAGCTTCTGGATCCCTGTGATGTCACCAGGCCTGAAATACAATAATTTTTGATAAAATAATCCTGTCGGCTTGAAGTTACCCAAAGGGCAAAGGAAAGGGTTATGTTCGGAGTTTCCTTGCGTGAATACATCAGAAAAAAAAGATGTTCGCAGGAGAACCAAGGTTACTGACAGAATAAGGCTTGCTCGCAGAATATATCGATGGTCGATGGGGAAGAAAGGTCCTGGAGTGGCGACCATATATCGGAAGACGCCGCTTTGGAAAGCCTCCCACAAGGAATCCACGGAATGCGATGCGCACAGTACCGGCCGTTATGACGACACTTGAGGGAGGCCTATTTTCAACGTCTTTCAGGTGAAATGATGATGAATCCTTCCGACCGAATTTTGGCCATGTTCGCAGGAGATAATATAGTACACAAGTGCTTTCGGAAGAACGCAAAAGGTAACTGTAGGAACACAGGTGGGTTTTATTCAAACCCTCTCGCCCCATTTAGAACGGGAGAAGTTATTTGATGATTTTCCATCCCAAAAAAAGACCGACATAAGCACAAATGTACTCTACAGTTACATACGTTAGTCTAGTCTATTCACATCAACCGAGCACTTATAATGTAAACTCCTCCTCTAAACATTTTGTTCGACCCAGGAATCGAACCCAGTACCTAACACTCAGCTCTTTTTATGAAAACTAGATCAAGGAGGTAGCCAAATAGTTGATAATATTATAAACTAGCTTTTGCCCGCGGCTTCGCTCCCGCTCTTACACTACTCTACCTTTCTCTACCCTACTCCACCCTACTAGACTCTACTCGACTCTACTCGACTCTACTCTACTCTATCCTACTCTATCCTACTCTACCCTACTCCACCCTACTCTACACTATACCAATAAATGAACAGGTTATGAATTTTTATTGAAAAGATAGTTTTCAATATCTGCTATGTCCTGCTCCTGGTTCTAAGCTACCTTCCCACAAATTTCCAGCCAAATTGGTTCTGCCGTTCTTGTGTTATAAATAGTGTGACTAACACGACTTTCTTTTATATATATAGATATATAAAAGGATATACTTTAGGTGACCTATGCAATTTTTGAAAAAGTAATTGAATCGTACGGAATAAAGTTTGATAGTTTGCCGCCGATAAATAGTGTAGGTCCGTCATACGTCTTCTCATTCATATCTGGAAACGACGCGATGTGAACAAAATTCTTCTTCAAGGATTTAAGATTGCACTTCCATCCGAAAGAGTTATCGGGCAGTTTTCCAATATTCATCAAAATGAAATACATGGATTCTTCGTTTGAGAATAATTGAGATTCCGCTATTTTGGTTTTAGCTGCAGTCATCGCTTTGTGTAACGTGTCCATCCCATTAAAGTCGACACTGACCATGACATTAATTAGCTTTGGAAAGAAGTCTAGAAGTCTGCCACCCGTAGTAGGGACGATAGGCGATATGTCGACTACGATCAATCTTGCTACTTTGGAGGGCTGCAAAAACAGAAAAAAGGTAAAGAGAAATGAGGCCATGAGCCAGCCAGGAGACAGCTGGTGTGTTTAAAATCGCATAGATATAAACACACCAGTTGTCTCCGTGGTGTTACCCGCGGCTTCGGTTACTACTCCTCTTCCGTAAGTCGTAATGTTATAAATAAATAATACAATATTGCCTCTAACCTTCCTCAATGGGCTGTCTAACACTAAAATATTGTTCAGGCCGTTCAGCCAAACAAACAAACTCATAATTTTAACTTATAATATTAATATAGTATCGTCACAACCCAGCTTCGCACGAGTATTACTTTTTAAATTTCTAATATACATGGATTATACATTTAAACTGTCCACATGAATTCCTCTATCTGTTGTCGTTGTCTGTGAAAACGTTCTGTGGTTTTAAGTTTATCGCGAACATACGGACGGACACACGCGGTGGAGGACTTTGTTTTATTAATTATTTAATTTAATTAAATGCTTTATGCTCCCAAAAGTACAGAGGCGGAAATGTCTCAGGCATTTTTACCAGTCAGCCTTTGGGTGATGATAGAAATAGTGGTAATTGCAATAAAAGACGAGAAGGCGAATACAAGAATAGATATAATACTAAACCATAGATATAATACAATTACACATTATATATGTACTCAAATGAATAAACTACATAATTATACTAACATAGTAAAAACAATTTGTCCAAATAGACAATTGTAAAACATTAACGTTGTGATGATACTACTGCCAACTTCTTACTATTTTTAGCACTCGACCTTTAGTTTTGAATGTTGTTTGTTATGTTTATTTGTTTATAATATGTAAGAAAGGTACGCCTGTATTCCCTTCTGTGCTACATGCAAATTTCGCAAGTTATACATATATATATTAAGCTCCGTGTAACAGAGGACGTGCCTATTGCCACCAATCGACTACAAAGCGTGTCTGGACTGCTCCTGATAAATCACAGATGGGAAAACACTACACGATCAGGGAATCAAACCCATAACCTCAAATTCGGGCCGCGGGTTAGTTCGGAATAGTTATCCAAAGGAGCCTTTAACATAGTTTGTAGTTTTTTGTGTCGAAAGATGGAAAAAGTGGTTATGTCATTATATAAGATCGAGCTCCAAAACGGGACTACACTCCGACTGGAACAGGAAAAAAACTTAACTGAAAATGAGTTCTTTTATTGGAGTTTGTGGACAAGGAAGTTTTTGCTGTGAAAATTCACAAATACGAATACGTAGAAAATGTTAGAACGAGCGGAGTTAAAAAATTGGAGCATACTGACATATAGTCACTATCTATTATCTTACCAATGAGAGAATTTAAGGTTGTGGGTACAATTCGTAATATATAGTTACGAATTTTCGCAGTCAAAGGCCCAATAACCCGTGGCTGCAGTATCATTGTTACGGCTGATACGACGGGTATTAAACTTCTGATCTCATCATCTCACTAGCCTTTTCCCAACTAGCTTGAGATCGGCTGCCAGTCTAACTGGATGTGCCTGAATACCCGAGTTTTATATGGAGCAACTGTCTAGCAGACCTACACAACCCAGTTACTGGGCGACTTCATCAACTCCTTGGATAGACTGATGATCAGACTTTCTGGCATCTGACTGCCTGTAACGACTGCCACAGATTTACGTGCTTTCCTTGGCATGGGGTGTCAGAGATATCCTAGATAAACTTATAAAAGTACATATTAATAAAAAAATCCCAATGCCCGGTTTCGAACCCAGATGCCTTAACAACTGGGCCATCACGAAACATGCTACTCCCCTGACGTAAGAACAAATTAAAGTGACGTACCTCTGTCAAAGCTAGAACCATTCCTGTCCTGCCTCCCATGCTGTGGCCGATTACAGTACTTTTTTTAATTGAAAGTTTAGATATTAGCTGAGAGACGTCAGCGGCTAAAGAGAAGTAGTCATGGTCATCACTGTGAGGGCTGTCCCCGTGATTACGAGCATCCACTGCTATCACAGATTTGTTTGTATGAGCAGTAATCTTTCCACACATGGATTGCCAGTTTCTCTTAGATCCAAGCAATCCGTGGAGCACAACTATTGCTTCTCCATTGGGTGAGGGGTTCGGACCGTGGATTTTATGTGATAAATTAACCGTCGACTGTGATCGACCTACTTTAATCGCCCAGCATACATTTTTTAACTCCCTATACTGCTGACGTCTGATCCTACAGATGGTACATAACATAATCATTTCATGACTATTTTTTGTTCAAAAGTTACGCTACATAATATGCTAAACAACAATAATAATATAAAGCAAGTCTTCAAATGACCTCAAAAGACCTGTCAATTTACATCACAGAGTATATCAGCACTTGATTGATCATTTCCCATATGTCACCAGCTTAGTCACCACAGATCACAAAAAAAATCATGGAGACCTCAGACGAGATGCTCGATATTAACAAAGATTGTAGAGCAGTCTAACGTTGTACGTATGTAGCGTGTAGATGCGTTGCACTCAGCGTTACAGCGTAGCGGGCACGTGGCACGTAGCGTAGCTGCGTAGTGGGCACGTAGCGTAGCTGCGTAGCGGGTAGCGTAGCTGCGTAGCAGGGGCCTAGCATGTACCGTAGCTAGTGGCGGGTAGTGTAGCACGTAGCTTAGCTGTGTAGAGGGCATCGTAGCACGCAGTGTTACTGCGTAGCACGAAGCGTGTCGTAGCTTAGCACTTAGATAGTAAGTATATAATAAATAAATAGCTGTGTAACATGTTTGGCCATGAAGCGAGCAGCGTATTCGCACTTCGACTGCGTGACAGTCGATGGTGATCGAAGCAGGTTAAAAACTTCGTCACTGTGGCACCAGTGAGGAAAACAAAAATAGGGCGTAAAGTCAGAGGCTTGACTCCCACTCCTCCACAGGGAGGAGGGGGTAGGTTTTCGTTAACAAAGCTGCTTATCCCAATGTCTTTGAGATGACGGGTCGTTGGGTGTATTGACAATTTCGAGTATGGTGGAAAGGGTACCTTGAACCTAAACTCGGTCATCCATGGCCACACCACAATCGGTATACGATACGGATAGTTTAGTCGATTTTTGCCGAATATAACTGGTTATTACATTATAAATGTTACTAGGACAACGAGCCAGTCTATTATCAATTTACTAATTACTATATTGCGTTAAAACTTTTATACAATTGATATAATAGTGCGTAGAAAAATATATTATAGTATAAATGACTCATTTAAATGTAAATAACCAAGGTAATTGACGTGTATATCTATTACTATTATAATAAAGTGTTTTTGTATACTGATTTTGCAATAGCTAGACAGATTAATTGAAGAATAAACATGGCATTTTAATAGTTTAATTTTTGTATGGAAATACAAAACTAGCGACTCACCCCGGCTTCAATGCTGATACTAAATATACTACAGAATATCTTTATATACAAAGTTCGCAGCTTTTTTGTCATTAGAAAATAAAAACATGTTTTCTTTAGAGGCTACTCTTAAAAAAGCGATGTAGTTATATAAAATTGGCCATGTGAATCTAAGCTTGCAACGTTATAAGCCTAGGCACGCGTCGCCGGCGCCTGGCCGGTATCTGCATTTTAAATCTGTAATATCTTTGAAAATATTCATTGAAATGACCAGCTGGAAAGGGGCATATTGATCTATATTATATGCACAATGTATTTATGGTACTTATTTGGAAAAGGATTAGATTTTTTTTTTCTATGTTGCTTAGAATCGCTTCGTAAATAAGGCATTTTTTCTCGTAAAAAGTAAATAAAAAAAAAATGTTTATTGTGGTTAGGATTTAAGAGACTTTTTGTAGACCTTTTTGAGGTGTACAATACTGTAGTAAATTATTTTGATCTACGAGTATCTCGTAGGGTTCAGCCAGCGTTTGCAATGCAAGCGCAAAAAATGTGTTTATTTACAACATCACATTAGAATCCTCTAAAATTATCAGTGTTTCTCTAGTATATTATGCATGTATTATGCATATAAAACCGCAGCAAAATCCGTTGCGTAGTTTTAAAGATCTAAGCATACATAGGGACAGACAGCGGGAAGCGACATTGTTTTGTATGTATGATATGTAGTAATAATTATGTTAGACGGGTATATTTTTTTTAGGTAAACGATATCCGCCGATGTAAAAATCAGTCCTCAAATGCGCTAATACCAGTCGGACTGAAAATATCTTTCTGTAGGGGGTTGTCCAAGGATCTTATATATACTACGATGGCGGATAGTATTAAGCTTTAATTAACAACCTTATTTTTAATTTATGTGAAACTCGAAACACAGGTCTAGTATTTTTATGCAAAGAGTCTATGTACAAAATTTCATAGCTATATGGCTGTATCATGAAAAATCACAAAGTTATAAGCTTAACTGGTTTTCCACACAAACACATGGTCATCGGGCCATCCGGGCCACAGAGGGATTGTTCTGCTTCCACACCCAGCTATGCGTTAGCGCCTCATGTCCGTTATGACCTGCCGAGACCTGTATTGTACCGAGTGTCGGTGGTGTCCAACTTGTGGCCATTTTTAAATATGTTTGGGAGAAACATATAACATGGTGTAAAAATTATTGAAAGCGATTCGGTTACTGATTCTTAACAACTATGTTAAGGTTTCGCATATACTAAAAATAATGTTGTATAAAATCACGCTACGACTTACAGAAGCGGTGCAGTGACCGAGGACTGCAGGGGATAGCTAGTACAAAATAATAATATGGAACGTAGTAGCAATTTTTAAGTTTATTATCTACTTAACAGACATGCAAATAAATTATAACAAAGTTACAGTTTCAGATTTAATCAATGAGTTATTTTCAAAAAATGTTAGCACTGCTTTCAAAAATCCATCTGGATCTTCAACGTGCACGTTATGCCGCACACCGTCGATGTAGAGTAACCGTGCTTCAGGGAAGGTTTTTTGGATCTTCACTAAGTCATCAGTTCTGAAACAAAATATTCTATTTTAAAAAACTTTCCTAAAAAAAAAGAAAAAAAAAATCCTAAATTTCCTGGCTCGAGAACATCTCTAATTTATAGTTGTTAAAGAAATGCCTCGAAAGCTCGAGACCTCGATAGTGACCAGATACAAGTGCCGCAAATGGAGATAGATATGTCAGACACTTCATCGGAATTCTGATGGTTTCACAGAAGCAACCATTTCTCATTCCCTCTTGCCCCGTACCATGGCCATACCCTGGGCCGGACGCGAGAGGGTGCCGCCGTTGATCACCACGACGAAGACACGGCGGTGTCCCGTCCAAGCGGGGCAGATTTCCACCGTATGTGTCATCCAGGTGAACCCCGCAATGGTTAGTTTCTGTCAAACCTGATATAACGTAGTATTGGCAGAAGGCTCGAGCATCAGCATTCCGTGAAGCAAATGGAAGTGTGAATGTCAAGATCGTTTGCGATAGACTATTGAAGACGCTCTTGGCACCAGTTCGGTCATAAATAATATGAAGGACTGCAAAAATCTCATTATGACCTAGATAAAGTGCACTTTAAGGTCGCAAACGCACAGACAGGCGGGTCATACATAATCCGCCACAAGTCTAGTGTGGGGCGGTGGATGTCACATGTTTTTATATTTTCGGTTCCAGGACATGTAGTTAAGTTTCCTCATGGTTTTCCTTCACCGCTTTGAGAGCAGTGGTGAATTAATAAAATAAAAAAAGTAAAACTAAACGGACACTAAAAAAGTATGAAACAAGATTTTCAGGATGCTGAAATAAATAACTGTTATAGTTGTACCGTATAGTTGTATAGTTGTCGGTATAGTTACTCGAGAAACAAGAAGTACCTACACAAAGAAAAGCCGTAGTCACACGTTATATATCTAGGTACCAAACGTATTTAAAATAACGTGTGCCAAGACTTTTTTTAAACTCACATACACACATACGTACATACTACACCGTATTGTATTTTTTCCCAAAAAACCAGGTAGCATAACGAGCTAATAACTTTGTGATTTTTCATGATACAGTTATAAAATTTGTACATAGATTCTTTAAATAAAAATACTATGTAGAACCGTGTTTTGGGTTTCACATGTACTTATAATAAGGTTGTATATTAATAGATTAAAAAAAATATTATTTAGAAATGTGTAAGTCGTATAATTATAATATTTATTTTAAGTTCGAAGTCTGAGTCTCTAGAGACTCACCGACCCCACAGTCAACCCATTATATCGGTTTTGGGGGGCTTAGTTCATCATTTTAATTACTAATTTGGAACAAAATAAGTATAGCAAGCAATTGATAAAATAAATAAATAAATAAAGGAAGAAAAAATAAAAACAAGGCTTACGGGATACAATAGGACAGCTTGCCGGCGAGGAACAGCGTGGGGCCTAGGTACTTTTTTTTGCCCATATTTGGAAATTTGGCGATGTTGCCAATTTGTTCCTTCAAAACTCCAAGATTGTACTTCCATCCAATAGTTTTGTCAGGCAATTTTCCAATATTCATTAGCATAGCTTCTGTTTCCGCCTCATTTCCAAATAAATCATAATTTAAAATTATTTTTTTCGCTGCCACCCTTGCTTCTTTTAAATCCAGCCCTTTGAACTTGACGCTCATCAGCACATCTATTATCTCTGGCAGGGTGATTTCTATATAGCTTGATGTGGATACAGGTGAGATATCAACGACGATCAAGCTGGAGACTATGGAAGGCTGCATAACATTTAAATGTTTAGGTGAAAGCCCTGTCTCTTAGCATGGTCTTATTATTAAATTCATTTTGTTTTTAGTGTACTAAAGCATTATTAAGCCATAGAAATGGTATTAAGGTACTTTAAAATCGTACATTCCATTTTATTGAGCTTAATTTAATTATTGCCTCTGAATCTACCTAATACTGACTGTTCAAATCTCTTACTACGGTGTTTCCAATACAATAAAAAGAATAATCGTATGGAATCTTATGTTGAGCTGTGACGGTTCCGTTTATAGGTAAGCGTGAAGGTTTCAAAAAACCAGGCACGACAAAGTTGTTTTCTAACCTGCTTTATTTAGGCTTACTATCCACGGACGCTTCGCTTGATAGACGCGTATTCGTCATTATTCGATTGGTGTGCGCCTGCTCACAGTTACGCAGCAAAAACAGTTTCATAGTTTTATAGGTAAGCTGAGCAGGCGTACATCAAGCCTATAATAACAAATACGCGTCTATGAAGCTACGCGTCTGTGGAAAGTTGCACCCAAGTCGCTCGTGAAATTACTGCAGGGCAGTTTTTTATACAAGGAACTAGTAACATCACGTCTGTAACTCCTCTAAGAGTTAGGCAGAGGTATACTACAACCACATTTTGTTAGTTATGTTCAAGTCGTGTGCAATATGCGGCGAGCGAGCCAGCGAATATCATTAACAAGGCAAAAATCCACACTCCGAGCTGCTATAGAAATTACAATTAAAGTGCAAAAACACTTGGTCCATCTCGGGAATCCAACCCTGGACTTAATGCGCAGTAGTGTCTCTCTAAAGGTAAGTAGATTTTCGCACCTGTTTCAGAGCCACCACCATCGCTGTCCTGCCTCCCATGCTGTGGCCAATAATAATACATTTTTGAAGTACAAAATGAGAGATTATCTTCGAGAGGTCATCTGCTAATGACATGTAGTCGTGGGGGGTACAATACGGACTATCCCCATGGTTACGAGCGTCCACTGCTATCACAGTTTTTTTACAAAGAACATTTAATTTTTTACAAATACTGTCCCAGTTCAGTTTAGTTGCAAGACAGTCATGTAGCACAAGAATCGGAATATTTTTGGGAGTGGGACTGGGACCATAGATTTTATACGCTGAATTCAGAGCTGTTGATCTTGATCGGCGAGTCTGAATGACTCTGTTAACAGTTGCCCTGCAAATAATATTTGAGCGAATGTTCTGCATTGCTTTTAATATCTATATTCCACATTTATTCAGACACCAAATTATGTTTCAATGTTTCAATCAAAGTTTCAATTGTGGTTTCAATGCCAAGAAAAATGACACACGTAATTATTTTCAAAGAGAATACAAGTTATTGTATTCTCTTTGAATAACACAATTGAACAAAGAGTATAGTAACGGCCCCTATATAATTAATATACTCTTTGATAGTAAATAACGATTGACCCAATCAAAAAAACTTCAACTGTTCGTCATTGCTACATATCAGTAATCTGTAAGATACTATCCATATTTAATGTCTTGGTTAGAAGGAAACATAAAATCTGATATTCTCGTTTATTAGGGTGTGTTTCAATAGACTACGCACGCAAGTGGGCCGCTGCAAACACAACCTGGCGAAGTGGGGTATTATAGACCCCTCCAACACCCAGTGCGAGTGTGGAGCTCCTGACCAGACGATGGCCCACTTATTAGAGTGCCCAAAGTGTCCCTACACCTGCACTTTGGAGGACCTCAAAAATGCCACTGAGGCCGCTGTAAACGTGGCAACCTACTGGGCCCAAAAACTTTGAGGGAAAAGAAAACCATCGATACGATAAGAAGAAGGGTGTGTTTCCACTAATGCAGAGGTGGAGCGGAGTGGAGCGGACTGTAAGTTAGAAAAAGTCACAGTACTCAAAAACTTCACTCCGCATCAGTGGAAAGTGTAAGTGTATATAGTTACCGACTACATGTATAAACAAAGCAATTTACTTGCTATGATTTTTTGAAGAGTACCGTTCTATATCTACGAAGTTCATCATGAGATCAAAACAATATTTTCAATGAAAACGAAAAATTTCAAAATTCGGTGAACATACATTAAAAAAAAATACATACAGCCGAAAATAGAACCTCCTTCTTTTCGAAGTCGGTTAAAATTGAATAGCTGTTCGTTAGTCTCGCTAAAACTCGAAAACGGCTGGACCGATTTGGCTAATCTTGATCTTGAAAAATTCGTTATACTCCAGGGAAGATTTAAATGATGGGAAAAATTTAAAAATTCAGGAAAAAAATCCGTTCACACTATTGATAAACTTATAGGCACTGAACTCACGAAGCGGTTTTATCCCGCGGTCGCCGCGGCAGAGGAAATTTTATTAATCGACTTCGAAAAGAGGAGGTTCTATGTTCGGCTGTATGTATTTTTTTTCAAAACTCACGAGACTAGATTCGCGGCCACCGCTGCCGCCTCCGCGACGGCTGCGATTTTCAACTGCAAGCCGCTAGGGCCCAGTCGCCGCCAACCGACCGCAGAGCGTGCGGGCGCGAACCGCCGAGGCGGCGGCGAGCGACTGCAGCGCCGGTGAGCGGCAGCCGCGAATAACCGCGCTCATCGCGGCCGTAAAGTAAACCGCGTCGTGAAAATTCCTTTAATTTTTACATATATTTTCATTTTACAGAAGCTGCGGGCCCGCAACTGTGGCGGCAGCGGGAAAAAACCGCTTCGTGAGTTTTCCCTTAGGCGTTACGAAGTTTGCCGGTTCAGCCATTATTTAAATAAAACGGCTAACGGCAACTTTCAGCGGCTAAATCCAGGAGAAATGTGACGTCAGAAGACATGGTTCATGGCACCAAATCTAAGATATACATAAACGAACGTGTCACCAAAGAGAAGAGATTATTATTTCGAGAGGCGCGCGCCAGAGCCCAACGCAATGGCTTTCGATTTTGCTGGCTGCGAAATGGGCTCATATACATTAAAAAGTTCGAAGACAATGACAATAACAGATACCCTGCGATACGTATTCAATCGTTTGAAGATTTGGACAAACATATTGGAATCTCCCCGGCAACATTACCCTCATGTGATCCGCTTAATTTATTTTTGCTCGCTATTTTTGTTTGAACTCTGTTGTTATTCATTAGCTTTGCATGTCCCAAATACGTACTCACAGTCAAAAATACACACATCACTTACATTCATTACACTCAAAATTACGAGAGTCTATAATCAAAGATACTTAACGTCATTTAAACAAAACAAACAAATACTTCTTATTTATTCCACACGCAGTAATCATTTTATTACTAGTATTGTTAAAATTTATAATCATTCCTCGCAACCGATCGCTTGCGTGGTTCTTTTATTGCATATAAAAAAGGCATTTTTCGTACACTGTATTTTATATTTAAAATCAATACATAAGATAACTATAAACTATGACGACACTTGACATTTTGGAATACATAGATAACGATTATGCAATAAAATGCCACCACGTAGACATTGCAGAGGATGCGTACAACATTATTCATAAACACAGTTATAAAATCATAACATTTAACATTCGAAGTCTTAGTCGTAATTTCTATAGCTTCATGACCGTAGTTAAGAGAATAAAAATTGATTTTGACGTAATTGTGCTAACTGAATGCTGGCTAAACGAGAGTTCATTAATATATCAGATCGAAGGTTATAGAGCACATCATACTACAAAATATATTAATAGAGCTGGGGGTGTTGCTGTGTACGTGAAAGATACTTGGTCACCGAAAATTTCTGAACCTAAGATCGGCGACGCAGAATGCATTCTAATAAATATCCCAAATATCATAACTGTACTAGGTGTTTATAGGTCTCCTTCCTTCAAAAACATTGATAACTTCATCAACTCGTTACATGGCGTCATGCAAACCATAAATTCTGGACCATGTACGGTATTCACTGGCGACATCAACATTAACATAACTAATCCAGATGCGGCCGACTCAGCGTCTTACCTATGTGCTATGGCTGAATTGGGGTTGCGACCGGCTATAAATAAACCTACCAGAATGAACTCTTGCCTTGATCATGTATTTTTTAAGGGTAAAGTAGACATAGAAACAATTGTTTGCCCGTCGTCTGTTACTGATCATGACTTAGTGATATCTGGATTATCAATTGTTGCACCAGGACAATTAACACCCTCAAAATACAAGATAACCCCTAACTATGACTCAATAGTAGAAGAACTGAGTAATGTTGATTGGTCTGGATTGTGTAACATTCAGTGTGTCGTCGAGCAAGCGGATACTTTCCTAAATATAATGAAATCTATTATTGATGCAAATTCTAAAACAATTAGCATTAGTCGGTCGAAAACTATTCTCAAGCCTTGGATGACACAAGGGTTACTGAGGTGTTCCCGAGTGAGGGACAAACTTCATCTTGAAGCTAGAAATGTACCAAAGGACCATGTAAAAACTCTTATATACACTAGATATAGAAATTTCTTTATCACTTTGCTGCGTAAAATAAAAAATAACTACGATTCTGATTTACTAGAAAAATTCAAAAATCAGCCGAAAAAACTTTGGGAAACCATCAATAAAATCTCTCATAGGAAAAAAATCGCGAACTCAAATGCTTCTGATTTGATTAATAATAATAATAATAATAATAATACTTTATTTCGGATATTGAAAATCCATAACGTGTTAGTAACAGAAATACTTATACAACTATGTTAGTAACAAAATGAATAAATAATAATTTTAATGTTCACACTTGTCCACAAAACGCAGTTAATCTTTGCAATGAATTCTTTGCATCAGTTGGTCAAAGCTATGCTACTAACATTCTGAAGGGACTCAACACAACCCAGTCTAAATTGGCACAAGAGCTTGATAATGATTCAACTCCAGTAAAATCTTTCTTTTTTGAGCCCACTGACACCCGAGAAATAGAAAATATAATCATGAACCTAAAAACTGATAGTGCTCCAGGATTAGATGGTGTTAATAACTTAATGTTAAAAATGGCTAAACATAGTGTAGTTGAACCTCTAACAACAATAATCAATCAAAGTTTAGCCACGGGAGTTGTTCCTCCAGACTGGAAAACTGCCGTTATAGTACCAATTCACAAAGGAGGTGAAACAAACGTACCTGATAATTATAGACCAATATCGCTGCTTCCGGTTTTCTCAAAAATATTGGAAAAAGTAGTAAATAACCGTCTTGTCAAATACCTAGAATTAAATAAAATTTTATCGGACACTCAATTTGGTTTTCGTAAACATAAATCTACAGAAGACGCAGTTAATCTATTAACAAATGAAATTATTGACCATCTGGACAATGGACTCGCGTGCGTAGGAGTCTTTTTAGACTTAGCAAAAGCCTTCGACACCGTGGCTATTCCAATATTGTTGAGATGACTGGAAAACATCGGAATACGAGGTATTGTACTTGAATGGTTCAAAAGTTACTTAACTGAAAGGAAGCAATGCGTTAAGCTGAACTCCTGGCTCAGTACCGAACAAGATATATCTTTTGGAGTGCCCCAGGGCAGCGTTTTGGGACCAACACTGTTCCTGATATATATTAACAGCCTGACTAATTTACCTCTGAAAAATGCTAAAATAGTTTGCTATGCAGATGACACAGCTGTCATATTTCACGATAGCAATTGGAAAGACTGTTTTAGAAATGCTGAACAAGGCATCAATACAATCGCAAAGTGGCTAAGCAATAACCTGCTAACATTAAATGCTAACAAAACCAAGTTTCTATGTTTTCACAAAACTGCAGCTTCCTCTCCCTCTTCGCTACTAAATATTCAAATACATACATGCGACCAAAGGCAGTTCTGCAACACCAAATGTCAATGCTGTAATTTACAAAGAACACAGTCTATAAAATATCTTGGAGTAATTATTGACGAAAAACTCACATACAAGGAGCATGTCATTGCACTCTCAGCCAAGACCAGAAAGTTAATCTATGTCATTAGGGAACTTAGAGATGTTGCTTGCATGAAACTTCTTAAAGCTATTTATATCTCCTTGTGCCAATCTATCTTATCATACTGTATAAGCGTATGGGGTGGGACATCGACATCACACCTCATGCTGTTGGAAAGAGCGCAGAGATCAGTTCTCAAAGTAATGTTAAAAAAGCCTATTAGATTTCCAACAAAAGATCTTTATAAAGAGGCTGATCTACTTAGCGTGCGAGGGCTCTATGCAATGCATGCAATTATCTCCACTCATAAGCTAGTTATAAATTCTCCAAGTTACAATGACATGCTGAAGCTTAGGGTCTTTAAAATCACAAGTACTAAATGTAAAACTTCATTTGCTAGAAGATCACAGAAGTTTATGTTTCCATACCTGTACAATAAAATTGCAAATAAATATCAGCTCCAGCATAATACGACTCGTGAAGCCAAAGTTAAAGTTAGGAAATTAATCACCGGCATGAACTACTATGAGATGGAACAATTGCTACGCACAGTTGTCTAAAGACTAAACTAAACACTCTCATTAAATTCTATCACACACGACACACAATACACATAATTCTCCCTCAAACACTTATTTACACTTTTTCACTCATATACATACAACACACTTGCACTTTAACTTCATGATAATGATATGCAGATTTAACTTATTTTACTATTATTGGAGTAATCGTTTTGTTTGATAGCCACGATTCAGGCCCTGCCTAGTGTGGTTTCACCGTTATTTTTGTAAATTGTAATTTGAGTTGCTAATAAAGTTATTATTATTATTATTATTATTAAAATGCTTATTTGAGTTCAGCTGAGGATTTTTTTTATTGTCTGGTTTCTGTTGGTGTTTGCAATTGTAAAGACAGGCTCATTAGTAGGTAAATAAATGAAGAAAACATTATGTAGATAATTAATATTTTTATTTCACTTAGTAACAATGTATATTATAATAAATAATATAAAAACGTTGGCACACAGTTTATTTGGACAGCGTTGGGGGTTTAAACTGCTGCTTGTAGTGATGGGTTCGGATGAAAGCGATTGCAAGCTCCAAGAACGACCTGGGATCATCGATATGGACGTTGTGGCGCGTTTTGTGAATATATGTTATGACAGCCTTCGGGAACATTGCCCGAATATGTATTAGATCATCGGGTCTGAAATGAAACATACGCAAATATAAATTAAACGTTTAGGCTGTTTTTAATATCATGCGGATTTCCCCCGGAAATATCCATTTCATACAAGTATTTATTATAATGGGTGGAATACGTATACGTACGGGGGACGCATTTTTTTGCATTTTAAAATTTTCTCTATCAATCCCGCATGCGTATGAAATCCGCACGACATTAATTTATTGCTATTGGATTGTACGCACCACCTCACAGAATTGGGATCTTGGTTTGACCGGTGGCGAATCAAAGCAAACCAAAGTAAATCCGTATATGTAACTTGAGGAGACAGACCTGTCCACCGGCCCGTCTCTACAATGAGGAAATACCGCAAGCTGAGGATGCAAAATATCTAGGCGTTCACCTAGACCGTCGCCTCACTTAGAGGAAGCATATGTGGTCCAAAAGAAAACAGCTCGACACTCGCATGCGTAATATGTACTGGTTGGTTAGACGCAAGTCGAGACTTTCAAACACCAGTAAAATGGCGAGACAAAGCTATCCTCAAGCCCATATGGGCTTATGGCATCCAACCGTGGGGCACAGCAAGTCATAGTAATATTGAGATTTTGGAGAGGTTCCAAAGTAAAACTGTGCGATCAATGCTAAATATCCCATACTACATAAGTAACAAATACATGTACAAAGACCTGGGTATAAATACAGTCAAGCAGGAATTTTCACATTACAGCAGGAACTATCAAGATAGACTCGGACTCACAGAAATTTACTGGCCTCAAAGCTAAAAAGGGGAAGGCAGTGTAAGACACACAAGGCTCAGAAAGCACAGTGTCTCCTCTCTAACCAGCAGATTCAACTGAATCGGAGACCCAACAATAGAAAGAGCACTCATTGGAGTCTCCTTCTAGCTACCTTCCGAAGTACCAGTACTAAGATACAGCCAATAGAGTGGCTCATTGTGTTGTACACAGATCGCCATATTAAAGATAAGAAAAAAAAGAAAAAAAAAATTGGATTGTACGGATGTCAGCTTTTCACTCATCTTAAATATGCATATTTTCGTCCTGCTATGTAAATAAGACCATAATTAACTCGTAAATAGCTAAACAAATTCAATTTGCTGAGGGATTATTTCAATGGTTTTTTTTTCGTCTTGATGAACTCAATTTTTTTTTATCTGACCAGCATTTTGACGAATACTGTACACTACAGCTCTGTTATTGGCCAACGTGGTGGGGTGCATGAAAGACGCTGCGAAGCCCGAGTGGAGTTAAAAATATTGTACTCCGATTCCAAACGTCCGGCGCGCCCTGGACAGCAAGCACTCGGTAACGCAGAGTCTAGTTGACTAATCCTTATCCTTTCATCACGATGACTCGAACTGAAACCCGCTTGATAGTAAACTAGGGATGAAGTCTAGGATAGAGTGAGCGCACCCAGATGTCTGTATGTCTGCTTTGAAAGATGACAGATTGTAGCTAGTAGTTAGGTGTGAGAAGACGGATATCTAACAAAGGAACTAATCATACTTATTCATTAATTATTAGTACCTACTAGGTAAACACATGACTTTTAATTTTTAAAGAAAATTTATTTAAAAAAATTTTTTTTTTTTTTGCAAATTACGACGAAAATTAGAGTGACGAAATCGACGGTTTACTTACTAATTAGCAGCAGCGTAGCTTTCGACGTATCAGCCGCTTCAATAATATGGAGTCCCCTACCTACACCGACAAGTCCCAAAAACTAGTAACAAGTTGTCCATTAGTTAACTTCATTGTGGCCCATCGCGACCCCGTCTGCCTGACTCTGTGCGACCAGAGGATATCAGTTCTTAACGCGATCCATTTGACGACCTAAACTGAACTGTTAAAAGGATAGGCTTATATAGGGAGGATAGCTCTTTTTCCTCTCTCGCACGCCTGATATTTTAACATGACATGGTAAGGCTCCTGTGGTACTATTCTCTAAGAAAACGCAGCGCTGCCGCAACGACGAACACTCTAATAGGATACACTGAATTAACAATCCAATGTTTAGGGGCATTAGGTTGACAATCCAATGTATACTATTTGGGTGTTCGTCGTTGAGGCAGCGCTGCGTTTTTTTAGAGAATTGCACCCCAGGTCTCTACTACGAGTAGCATGACCAAACAAGTAAAAAACCAAACAATATTTTTCGATACAGGGCCCCTTTGGGACTAGCTACACCATTGAGTAAATAAAATTACGAGACAACTTACGGAATTAAATCAGACAACTGACCACCGAGCAAAAGTGTGGGTCCAGAGTATTTCTTCCCTTTCAGGTTAGGAAAACCAGCGATGTATTTAATGTCGTTTAACAACACGTCGATGTTGACCCTCCAACCGATAGTATCATCAGATTTTAACTTTATGTTATCAAGAATAGCTGCCATGAGGTGATCGTCTGTGGTTAAACCTTTCAATTGTTTCTTGGCTTCACTTCTCGCCGGATAAATCTCTTTCGGGTTCTTAAAGTCCACTGCTTTCATGGCTGATAATATTTTCGGGAATTTGTCTCTGTAGTGCTTCGACGTTGAAACAGGTGAAATGTCGACAACTAATACGCCCGTTATTCTAAGTGGCTAAAAAGAGAGAGTTAGTAGAGCTAGAGTTCTCCACCCCTATTTTATAATTAGAGCAAAAAAAAAAATGGGGCTCAATAAGTACCAGTTACTGATCATATTTGTGTAGTCAAAAGTATAAAAAACTCCCAAAATTTTCCATGATTTGTCATTATTAGTAAATTCATAATTGAAGCATCATTCATAACAACTACTACTAAAAAATACGAAGCGCAGTGTTTTTCCATTTTTATTGACATTCTTTTATTCATAAACAGTTTTTCCATAAATTGAGTGAGATTTTGGGATATATTAGTGTTGGGTAACTCGCATAATAAAAGTGAGAATGAGGGAGGCCCTCATTTTACCTCGCGAGGTACTCACGAGGTACCCCTCATTTGAGGCGAGGTGTTTGTACAGATCTAGCATGGCGCCTCACGACTCCACGAGTACTCACGAGTCATAGTTACGAAGCACCGAGCGTGAAAGAGACAGAAAATCTTGCCAACCGCCGCGAATTGCGTTGAGGGAGAGAGCGAAATGCAACAAAACAACCACGTAGGTAATATTTATTAGTGACGTTATTTTACGGAGTTAAGGTTTATAATCATTAAACGCTATAAATAATGTTAGTACTCTATTTCAACCAAAATTCAATGCAATTTACTCACTCACTCATCAATGTTGCTCGTCACTCGCCTCGCGAGTTTTCAGACAAAATACTCACTGTGCGCGTCGCACTAGAACTCTGTAAACCTCATGAGGAATTGAATGAGGTGGTTCAAATTTGAGAATCGAGTAACTCTTTCAATTCGTCGAGGCGAGTTACTCATTTGAGGTACCTCACGAGTGAGGGGCTCATCACTAGGATATATACAAACGCTCATAACTTTGCTGTTTATGAATATTATTTATTGAGACTTTACTTAAATAATAACAAGACCTTTTCTAATAAGCCTTTTAAGTATTTGCACTAATTGAAAAATAGTGGTGTATACACCGTTAAATTTTGGTCGTTTAAATCCCGTGGAGGATCGATTCGGTACATGAAACACTATCGATTTGTAAAGATAAAATTAAAAAATAAAGTAGGTACTTTTTTTCTAAAAGTCGAGGTAATTAAGAATGTACGAAATTATTTTTTTTTAAGTAAACGAGTCAATGACCTTGTAGGTAGTTGTCGGTCGTTGCGTACTAACTACCTACAGTTCATTGGCCTCGCTCAGCTAACGTTTACTTAAAGAAATTAATTTCGTACATGCGTAAATTAATTAGAGTTTAAAAAAAGCACTGTATTTTTTATTTTATCTTTACAAATCGATAGTGTTTCATGTTCCTAATCGACCCTCCGCGGGATTTAAGTGACCAAAATTTAACGGTGTATATTACGGGTTAATTTCAACAAGTCTATTAAAACGTACAAACGTAGGTCTGAGAAGTTAAACGGGAACTATATTAGACCGACGCACACGAGGGCCACGCCTGATTTGTACGTAAAGTTGCGTGACGTCGCATGGCGTGGATCTAATCTAGTTTTACAAGTCTAGTTGCCACATATATACACCGTTAAATTTTGGCCGTTTTAATCACGCGGAGGGTCGATTCGGTACATGAAATACCCGACTCCGTCCGACTCGCACTTGCCAGGTATTTTTTATATTTTCCCTTTATTTATTGTATCACATTTTTTTTTTAAATTTTTAAATATTTTTAACATACATAAAAAAAAAAACATTTAAAAATATAAAATATTTTATTATTATTATGTAAAGTTTATGTATACAATAATAAATAAACGGAATATATTTCTCCCTTGGCACATAAATAGATCTGAACGTCCATTGCTCCAAAAGTGGTGGAATCCAAAGTAGCAGCGTATATTAGAGTGTACTCTAGGAAGACCAAGTCCTCACCGGAGATGGTATGTTCGAGAGGGTCCTGCACCTGCAGATTCAGGCGCAGGTCAACTAATATTAAGTTTTGTGTCCAATAAAGAATTAAGAAACGTCCGGGTCACCATTGTGCGAACCACCTGGAGGACAGAGGTGTGCCCAGTTTAGGCGAAGGAGCACCGTGTACTCGTGGAGGCGGTCGGTGGCAGCGAAATCTCACATCGGGCCCTGATACAGGCCATGGTCTAGAGCAAGGTGCAAATGGACGGTGGTGGCCTCGACCTTTGGCGAAGTAGTAATGCTAGTGAAGGAGACGGCCGCACGCGTGAGGGAACAGAACTCTTCACGCCTCATCTGCCGAGACCCCGATCCGAAAGCCTATTGGGGACATGGGTACATTCTGAAAGAGTTTTAGTGGTCCTGGGACGCAAAGGGTAATTGATGGAACATAGGTGTAGTCGGTAAAAGTTTGACACGCCTCCCGCTCCGGCTTGGAGCGGGAGAACCATTATTTAAATGATTTTCCACCTCAAAGAAATAGCCTACATCTTGTCTTGCTATTGGGACTTACCGCCATTAAAGCTAAGCACATGGCTGCCTTGCCTCCCATGCTGTGCCCGATGAGGCTTGCCTGCTTAACGCCAAGTTTCTGAAATAAATGCAGAATATCTTCTGCATGATCCTCATATTTATGAGAGTTTACATGTGGACTGTCACCGTGATTTCGCAAATCCACGGCTACCACAGATCTCTTTGTCATATTAAGTATTATCTTTCCGATGCCTTCCCACTGTTTTTTACCTCCCAGAAGGCCGTGAAAAAGGAAGATAGGAGGTTCCTCTGATTCCGTGCTTCCTTCCCCGAGTACTTTGTATGACAGGACTACAGATCTATTACAGATCCGGTGAACAGGTGTTACTTGTTTAAATAATATATTATATTGAGATACAATTGAATGGAATCTTCTTTCCATGTTACGCACTTACAAAACTTACATTTCTTCAACGAACAATAAACACGAATATGACGTTTATAAAAAACAACTTCAACTTGACTATTAGCCACAGCTGTTAACTTCCATAGATTATGTAAGTGCTAACATGAGTTCCATTTTCTTTGCTTGACGCTGGCCACATGGAGAAAACATGCCAAAAGGAAAAAGAAAACTGATGTAAAATATATTTTATGTGACATTGACGTTCGATGACGATAGTGAAAATACGCAACTGTAAATAAGCTCCTGAATTATCCGAGTCGTCCCCTCAAGCTAGAAGTTCTGTTAGTGATGAGTCGTGACACGCCAAGAACGGTAATCACGATCTGGCTAAACAGCCCTACGTGTCAGCAGCTGTGATCATTGAAAAAAGCAAAACAAGCTGAAAAAACACTTGTACGTACGCTGTAAGCTAGAATATGAATTGACTAATCCATAGAAAAAAAAATGACGTGATTTTCGTGTGCACATGTGAGTATGATAGAGCTGTAATTTATATTTGCAAATATATGAATCTAGTGAAAAGTAGTATCACAATATTTACGTGGTATTTACGTAGGTATGTTATTATGGCTATGCTTGTGGATAAGACATGCTTTTTGGCATGACACTTTCACAGAAGATAAATTTTAATAAGTAGCCAAAAATAGAAGTCGAAAACAGTTCTACACATAGCAAAATATCAAGCACAAAATTACGCCATAGCCTCACTTTGAAACTAAATATACAAATAAACTTTCTCTAGTAAAGTTAAAATAGAAAACCGAACCAATCTCTATAGGTCTGGAATGTCTGATGTCTGATGTCTGACCTTACCTACCCGGCAACCTATTTTTATCATGACTAGATCTCGTGTTTGTTTAGCCCAACACAGCTAGGAATTTCCGAGTATGGCAATTGGTCGGACATCACCAAGACCTTTAAGCTTTCCTCTAGCCAGTTTAGGGTACAATTTCTAAGAGGTAAGAGTAAGAAGATACAATGAACCAATTTTTGTAAAATCATTCACGGAAAACATTTATTCCTACACTACACGACAAACTATTTCAACATTTTACTTGGATCAACTTAGCCGTAACAGGAGATACAGACTGTTGTATCTGTAGTCGAATCGTCTCCTAGACCTGGGGGCCTAGACAAGTGACAATCGCTCCGTGTCGAATTCGTTTCGAAGTTCGATTTCGCCTTTGCTCTCTCACAATGTCTGCACTCAGCGACGGACGTGAGGGATTAAAAAAAATGGATTGTCAAAAAATATTTATTGAAAAGAAATAAATAGTTTCAGTTCCTTGTAGAGCAGAACCGGCAACTAACAAACTGCTTTGGAAGTGCTTATGTAGAAACCAGACTTGGTTACGTTTTTAATATGGATAAAAAAAAATACAAGAATGCAAAAATATGAAAAAAAAAAACAATTTACAGTAAAATAATAAAACAGCCCGGGGGCAAGAAAAAAAAACTGGGCAAGTGCGAGTCGGACTCGCGCATTGAAGGTTCCGTACAAACTTACCTATTTCAAAATTGAATTACGATTCTTCTCCCAAAAAAAGCTCAAATGGGATTCGAACAACTTTCATATTACGTGTAAATCTAGTTATGAAACCATTGAGTTACAGGCTTCGATGATTATCGTTCAAAATAGACGTTCTTATAATAAACGTCATCATTGACTGCTTGCCTCCTTGTCGATGATAGCGTGATGATTTTCATTTCAGAAGATAAATTTGCAGTTAAATTTAATAATGTAATATTCTAGTATGTGACTTTTGTCGTCGTTTTAATTTTATTATGATTTTTGATTAGTTTTTACAAAACATTTGGAAAATATTGAACTCTATAAATGACGATGTTATTTTGAAAAAATGGTGAAAGTCATTTTATTACAAAAAAAAAAGATAAAATAATGACAAAAACAGCATGATAATTTATAGCCTATAAGTTGACCTGACTCATAAGGATTATGTATGCAAAATTTGAACAGGATCGGATCAATAGTTTTTGCGCTAACCGTAAACGCATTTTAACAACTTTTCTGATTTATTATATGTATAGATGACGAAAAATCACATACTTACTATATTAACATTTAAAAAATCATGTACTCGGTATTTTAAATTAGACTAGTGACGGGTTCAGTAACCTTAATTGAAATCATTCCATTTGTAACTTTTTAGAAAAAAAAGAGGCAGGTAAATGTTACACTGAATAATCAAATACCGTTTTAAATACATTCCAGTTAACTTTGTTTTAGAAATTCAAATGTACGTTGTTGTTATATCATGACTAACAAAACGGAAACGTCAATACATTTTATGTCTTGACATGTGTGAAATTACATTATAATACGAGTAGGATTGTAAAGGCTTTTGTATGTGTGTGTGTGTTTGTTACTCCTTTATGCCTAAACGGCTGTACGGAATAGTGAATCCATAAGTAATAGGTACAGCCTAATGCTGTACATTTACTCTTATAGCTGGATATCAGCGTTATAGTCAGTAGTTATAACACCACAATAGCTATAATAGTGTACAATAATAAATACACCAATCGAATAAGAGGTAAAATGGAGTTCGTATACACCAATATATAGTAATAAGTAACAAGTTCTACTAATATAACACTTAGAGCTGTATAAAGGTAGTAGTGACATGCATTATACAGCGTTTATACAGTTTTAATCGTAAAACGCAGCTTAAAGTGTCACAATTTACTTAAAGCTGTTTAATTGAGTTATAATACTCCGTTATATAACCATAAGCTTACGCGGACACCTTTATGCATGTTAGCGAAGATGTTGGCAGAAGCTGTAAACATACTACCTTATTTTTTCGTGAGAAATTACTTTTCCCGTACAGATTATAACATTATTTAGTTTTTAGTTGAGTTATTAAGTTTTGGTTATTATTAATAATATCTCACCATCTATTTTTTAACTCAAAACAGGACATGGGTTTATACATGTACGCCAGTGAACAGGTTAAGGTTTTAGGGTATTTTTAATATTGTGCGGACTTCATCACGTGCGTAACCACCGTAAATGTCCTTTTCATACAAATATGTATTGTAATTCGGAAGCATTTTTTTTTGCTTGAAATTTTCTGTATGCGTAGCAAATCCGCATGCGTGATAAAGTCCGCATGATATTAAAACACTCTTTGTATTATAAAGGGTCTTTCAACAAGGACGGGTCGATGTTGAAATTAAATAAAACAAGCTGTGTGTGAGATATTATAGATTATTTATTTTTATTTGAAAGGCCCATTTATGCCATTATTTATGAAATATGTCATTGGTCCGTACTTCTTCGAAAACGTTGATGGCGAGGCCATTACTGTCAACGGCGAGTGCTACAGATCAATGATTAACAATTTTTTTTTTGCCTAAATTGAACGATATGTACGTGGACAACATGTGGTTCCAACAAGACGGCGCTACATGACACAAAGCAAGCGACACAATGGACATTCTGCATGAACGGTTCGAATGTAGGATTATCTCTCGCAGAGGTGACGTGAATTGGCCACCAAGATCGTGCAATTTGACCCCGCTAGACTTTTTCTTGTGGGAGTTTTCTCAAGTCGCAGGTCTATGCCAATAATCCGCAATAAAAGTCAACATAATGCAAGCCATCGCTCAGATTCAGCCGGAGCTATGCAGTAGAGTAATTGAAAATTGGACCTATCGTATCCGTGCCACCGTTCGAAGCCGCGGTGGACATTTAAACGATGTCATATTTCATAAATAATGGCATAAATGGGCCTTTCAAATAAAAAATATCTTTCTTTAATATCTCACATACAGCTTGTTTTATTACATTTCAACATCGACCCGTCCTTGTTGAAAGACCCTATAATTACTATTTAACTTTGATTAAAAATTCCCAGTTGTTCGAATTCTAATTTAAATATCTCTATTGTTTTTTTTTAGGCGTAACCAGAAATAGAGCTGCTGTTTTATTTATACACCTAATCTAATTCTGTCCGGAGAAATATTTCGTTTGGATTAGAATTCAGGCTAACAAATGACTTATCACTTAATACATATTCTGAAATTGCTGCTTTAAATAAGATTCAGTGAACTTGACTGCTCTATTTCTGTCTGACTGGCTAATTAATATTCCCTTCGTTCCGAAGCACGCGTCTTATAAATCCACATATAAATTAAGATGAAAGTCACCGTTTCGTGTCGTCGTTTATACCGCGTACATCGAAGGACTGGAACAATTTGACTGCTGCGGTCTTCCCGTCCTGATATAATTTAGGTGCCTTCAAACGCTAGAGTGAGTAAGCTCTTCATAAACTAGTGCGCTTCACCCTCAACGATTGTATCCACCACCACCACCACCACTCACCACCTATGCTTGCTTTGCTTTTGTTTGTTTGATGTTTGCTTACCATCAGGTGGGATCGTAGTCAAGCTCTAGATTTTTTATTATTTTTATTTAAATAATCCTTGCTAAAAATAAAGAGTACATAAATCAAAGAAGCAACACCGAATCATCAAAAAAAAAAAGTTGGCTGCGCCCTCCATCCGCCCACCAGCGAAGGACAAAAGGTATGTGCATTACAATCTTTAGCCAACAGTTAATTCCGCTCATGAAGGTAATGTCGCTGCCACTGTATAGGTACTTTGGGGCGAAACTCCGGCGAGATCTCATGGCAACATGGCGATAGGCCTGGGCACGTTATGATCGTAGTGGGAGGACCCCTCTTTGAGGAGTGGCAGAAGAGGCGTCACGGTATCCTTACCTTGCATAAGACGCAGTTCCTCACCGGATAAGGTAAGTTTGGAAGCTTCCTGCACCAGATTCAGACAGGAGAAACGCTTTGGTATCACCATTGTGTGAACCACCCAGAGGACAGGGTGGAGCATGCGATGGAGTTGTGCCTCGCTTGGGCACAGCACCGCCGTACACTAGTGGAGGCGATCGGCCGCAGCGAACTCTCGTACCGGGCCCTGATTCTGGCCATGGTCCGGAGCGAGGAGGAAAGGCAGGCTGACGCCTCATTTATATCTATTATTCCACTCGCTCCTCAAAGAGATGACAGCTAACCGTAGAAACCTATGGCCGCTAGCGCCATAACCTAGGTCCTAGAACACACATTCATCAATAGTAAATGTATTCCGAAGTTTTGATGATTTTAACGCCTCAGGTACTGGAATATAAAACGTTTCGCTGACGATACGACTTTAAATTAAAACACTGTAGCACTAGTTAGTCCATAAGAATATTATTAAACTACCAAAAAAATCCTAAAATCTAAATATAAAAAATGTTCTTTTCAAACAAACTAAATAACATAAAATCTTAAACAAAATAGAACATCGTTTATAAATATCGGTACACTAACCTAGATTTAACAGAGCCATATTATGTTTGTGACGTAATCTTTTGCATAATATTATGAATGCTCAATAAAAACAATTGCACCAAATCACAGATTTTTAAACTGTGAACCGTGTGGCTCCCGCTCCGATCAAGATCGGAAACTTTACACTTCAAGTTGGGGACGACTCGTTTACTTGGGGCAGGCGGTCCAGTTAAGTAGATCTAACTACGAGAAAGAGTTCAATCAACGAATCTGACGCGGCTGGGGCAGCGTTTGGGAAGCGCGGTATTTGCTCGTTTTACATACTACTGTGTCTCAAGACAAAAGTTTGTGACCAGAGCTTGTTGACAGTAACGACATATACGATTCTGAAATTTAGTCACTCACAATGGGCCTCATCAGAAAGCTTAAAGTCACCCAAACGGGCTATCAGGCGGTCAGAATTTTCTTGCGTGATCGAATGAGGAATGAAGATATCCGCTGAAGATCTAAAGTTACCGTCCAAAGTATCGACAAACTCAAGTGGCAGTGGGTAGATCACATTGCTTGCAGAACAGATGGCGTCCTAATTTAAGGTCTTGAGTGGCGAACTGGAAGATAGTGTTGAAGTCCTTCCGAAAAGTGGACCGATGACCTGGTGAAGGTCACGGGAATTCGATGGAAGTGAGACACACAGGACCGGTCCTTGAAGCGACGCTTAGGACATAGGCCTCCAAGCCTACGTCCAGCTGAAATGATGATGATGATTTATTTGACACGATTTTTTAATTAATATTTAATTTAGTAATTGCATTCCCAATATCAAAATCAGATTCGTTTATTAAGACATTAGAAGGCTACCAAAATCATTCAATTATGGAAAAACTATTACTTACGATATGTTGCTATGATTATTTTTTAGAAAACAATGTAGGTAAGAATCTATAACATCATTGGTTTTTTTAATATCATTACCTTGTTTCTATGTATATGGGTATTTATCACCGTATATAAAAAAAAATAGAACCGAGTGGGGGTGGGGTTCATTACCGACATTACCGTTATTTGACACATATTTTTAGTAGCAATAACTCTCTATTGAAGTATATGCATGTTTTTTTCTAAACCAATAAATAAAATAATGCCAAAAATAAAGCGATCAAATACTAATAATAATGAAATTAAGATTTATGTACATAAATTGCACAAATAATGTCGAAACTAAAGAAACAAGCTATGTTTTTTTATATTTAAATATTATCACGATATTATTGCTATTGATATGCTAAAGCTCGCCTTGACTTGTGCAAAATAGCAAGGCAATGATAAAAATGATACACTGAGCCGCAAAAATAACGGGTCACGTAGCTTGCGTTAGATCGCTCTTAGTTACTGTACGGCACTTACATAAGTAGTGTTATAAGTTACATGTTGTATCATAATTAAGCAGATTTCATCTCAAAACAGGCTTCATTTGTGCAAATTACAAATTAAAACATTTTCTGACTATTAAATAATAACAAAATTAAAAAAGGAAAAGAATATTTTTATATTAGGTAATTGCTGGAGTACTTGTCAAGACCTTCAGCCATGCAAAGATCTGTGTTTCCAAAACGTGTAATAACATCATATTAGAACATACCACAAAAAAGCCGTTGTATGGGAGGTATCGTGATACTTCCATATCATCTACTCCGTTTGTACGGAGTTTGTGGAGGTAGAAAACGGTTCTCTGAATACTCTCGGATACGTCGAGATTTTAAATTAACATGGACATGCTGGAATAAGAATGGAATTTGCGCCAAATTAAGTATGGGTTGGCATATAAATATGACGTAAATTCCATTCTATGCACGAATTTGCACGACTACATTGTATTAAAATGACAGAAAAAGTTTTCTTTTCAAGATTATCTGCGAGTTATTTTTGTTGTGATAAGTTACAATTGCTTTTTTTTCGTATTTAGTTTAATATTTAATAGTGTACAAAATGAGTTGTGAGCTTCCTTTCATAAATTCGTCAGTCGTCGTCATCAACATCCATTCGAATCCATCTTAATTTGTTAAGAAACTATCACATATTTTTATCAGTGATCCGGATTTTCTATGGCCATATTTATTTAATTTATTTATATTTACCAAAAAAGATAGTAAGATTCGTCATTATAAGATATGGTTGCCGACTCTAGTCCCGGATGTCATTTATAGATCTTGGCAGTCGTTGCGGATGAAAAAAAAAAAACTCCCTCTGGTGATAATTACGAAAATTAACGAGGTCAAAAAAAATTGTCACGAGCACGAGTCCCACATGTTAGATACCACAGAGCAAAGACGTGATAGATTCGGCAACATAGAAAATATTGAAATAGCCCCTTTAACCTGTATACACAATTTATTATTTATTTATTTCAAGTGGTTGACTCATAGAAGGGTTAGTAACAATATTTACTTAAAACTATATTAGTAACTATAAAATACCAATTCCATTTCATTATTACAAAAATAAATTAAATTAAGTCAATCAGATATTATACAATTACATAATCATGTCATACTCAAATAATAAAATCAATCAAAATCAAATAATAAAATCAAATCAAATAAAATTGGGTCACTATCTACTTCCTTATTAAAATACACATCCATTTGTTTTGGAAAGGGCAGTCAGGCCTAGCGGCAATCATTTGCAGGATGCTATTACTACTGCCCCACAGGCGCTGTCGCAGAGACGCAACTGTTTTTCGTATGACTGCATGGAAGCCGTCCGTATGCGCCTCAGCAAACATGCTAGACGCGCTACAAAAACGAGGCAATCGCAATAGCATCCTAAATATATTATTATATTGGATGCGCAACGTACTAGCAGCCCGGCAAGAGTAGTTCACCCACAGGCTGCTTGTGTAAAGCGACTGGCAATAAGCCTTGAACAATATGACTTTTACATCACGCGAACATTGAGCAAACCTGCGAGCAATCATGTTCCCCCGGTCTGCTAGCGCCCTGAGCTCCCTCTCTACGTCTGCATCATTTTTTAGGTCTTCTGTCACAATATGCCCCAGATACGTGAACCTGCTCACAACCCGCAAAGCCACACCTCACCAGCTTAATAGGCGGAGCATGGGCTTTTTTTTTTTTGGTGGTGGGTAAAATCATCCAATGACATCTCCCGCCCTTAGGCGGAGCGGGAGATAGTGTCAGACTCTTACTGACTAAAAACCCACCCCGTTCCTTCGTGGCCTTAGATACCAGGGCCGGGCTTTCCTTTCGGAAGCAAACCCTTGGCTCCAGTAGGCTTCGACCCGGCCTGCCTGCAGTTAGCAGGCTGGGTCTCTATAGTTTGCTGACAACTCCTTGAGGCACGCGGGAACAGTGTGCGCCGTTGACGACCTGGGCTTGGTCCGGATGGTTACCGGAAGGTCGGACAGCGAGCTACCCATAGCTCGCCGTCCGCAAGCCTGCGCCTACGTTGGCTGCAAATCAGGATCGGAATCAGAATCCCCGCGGCGCTGGGCCGTGAGGGCCGTTGCCTCTCGCGTGCGGCCTCCTCCTTTGCTAGCATTACTGCTTCGCAGAAGGAGGCGACCGCCTGCCATCCCTCCTCACTCCGGACCATGGCCCGTACCAGGGCCTGGAGGCGGAGCATGGGCTGGATTATAATTATCAAATTAAAAACCTTACCGCAATTAACAAACGAGCTGATGACCTTGAATACCTGCACATATCTTCATAAATTGTAAAACGCATCAAAATCGGTCTATTCGTTTGGGTGATACGATGCTACGGACAGACACACAGACCGACAGATAAGTCAAACTTATAACACCCCTCTTTTCCTTCGGGGGTTAAAAAATAAACATGACTGGGTTTGGTAATTTTTAATCTGTCCTAGCTCAGAGGACACCGGTGTCCTCTCACATCCACGCCACTATAGGCCTTAATTCCGATGTTTAGAGTCTACTTTTGTATGAACAAGTTGGGTAGTTGTGGATCGACGTGTTAAAATGAGAGCAGAGCTGGTTAATATAAATGGGAAATTAATAAAACTTATTATTGCAGCTATAGTGGGTTAGAGTGTGCTCGATTAGTAAAAATGGATCTTTCGGCAATTTTTTTTTAAGATATCAGCTAAATCATACAGGACAAATGCACTATGCTTCATAGAACTCTATATATGTACTCTATTGTTCCACGCCCGCGCCTCAAGTAAGGAGAGGAATTGTCAGCAAAGCGTAGTGGCCCAGCAGGGTCGACGCCTACTGGGGCCATGGGTTAAGTGAAAGTGAACCTCAGGGCCCTGGAACGAAGGCAAAGAAAGAACAGGAGTGGGTTTTCAGTCAGTCTGACATTATCTCCCGCTCCGCCCATGGCCGGGAGAGGTCATTGGATGATTTTCCCACTTAAAAATTAAAAAAGGATCCGGATAGAAAATAAAGACTATCAGTGGAAGTGTCAAAGCGCAATATTGACGGCTAGGAATAGTAGCGTTGACGAAATCAGTACCATAATACTGGGTAATCTTCCTAGAGATAGCGTCAACTACATTTCCGCTAATATCCGAGTGGCTTTCTAAAAATTGTATAACTGGTATACAATTAAAGAAAAAAGATAGAAAGAAAACACGTTTATTTGGCTTGCAATGAAGCACACTAAAAAAAAAAATAAAAAAAAAAATTTACCACCATGTAACGGAACCAGACTCCAATAACAGTGCCACAGTTTTGTCTGGTCCTGATACCTTACGACACCAACGGATTTGCTTTTTAATTAAAAAAAAAACAATTTTCGGTGAAGGTGACTGTACAAATAATTGCAACTTCTATGCGAATAAAGTCGCGGACAAGAGCTATTAATTAATTACAATAAAATAAAAAACTTAATAGAAACATTTTCGACTTCTACGCGGACAGAGCCGCGGGCAAAAGCTGGTACACCCATATGATAGTTGCGGGCAAAAGCTAGTATATCCATATGATAGTTGGGGGCAAAAGCTAGTATACCCATATAATAGTTGCGGGCAAAAGCTAGTGTACCCATATGATAGTTGCGGGCAAAAGCTAGTATACCCATATGATAGTTGCGGGCAAAAGCTAGTATACCCATATGATAGTTAGCAGGATAACAATGCAAATACCGAGTAAAACAGAATTGGGTCCTATTTTAAAAACTGCTTCTGTTCATGAAAATGAACGATTTCCTTTAGGAAAGACGTAACAAGATCATAAAAAAAATAATAGTATTGGCCACATTTTTTTATAAACTAGCTGGTCCTCGTAACCTCGTCATCAGATTCGTGAAGTGAGCACAATGCCATTTGGTCACAATTTACAAAATATATACTCGTATATATTTTTCTACTTCTTTTTCCAGCCTATGTTGCTCTCCTTTTACACTTCGTTACATTCTTTCAGCTATCTACCAGTAAGCGTCCCATCGAAATCGGTCCAGCTCATTCGGAGATTACATCACTATCACTACATAGTATAAAACAAAGTCGTTTCCCGCTGTCTGTCCCTATGTATGCTTAGATTTTTAAAACTACGCAACGGATTTTGATGCGATTTTTTTAGTAGGTAGAGTGATTCAAGAGGAAGTTTTATATGTATATTACATGCATAATATATTTAATATCAATATTGCACCCATGCGAAGCAGCGGCGGGTCGCTAGTTAAAAATAATACACATTTGTTCCGCCGCGTTACGGTAGTGCAACGGGGATGTTTGCGGAGGCCAACACCGATTGCTTTAGGGCAATTGCGCAAAAGAGAGGCCTCCCTGATGCATCGTGTGCGTGGCAGCTCTAACAGTCTTCTAAACACCATAACTGAAAGGGTTGAGTATCCTATTGTGGGGCACTGAAATAAGGTATCCAGTTCGGGTGGTGTCTTTTATAATTTATATTATAATATAAAATAAATAAAACGATATGATTAAATAGGCATAAGGTACTAACATAGTTTTCAGTTTTACTAACACTTTTGTATGGAATTATGTTCTGATTTTAATTATTAAATAAATAAGTAGCTAATATACGGTCATATGCATTTAGTAAAAAAAAATGTTAGTTTGATATTGATATTATAGACATTCCAATTTGCTTATATATATATAGAATAGAATAGATATACCTACAGGTTAGAGGATATTCCATCACTTTTTGGGCAGTATTTTACACCTTGTGCAGCTAAAATCATAAACCTTTCCTTTTGGCTTTGCCGTAGTCGGAGTAAAAATATCACAATGGCGGAAAGAACTTATGATTCCCTTTTCGGCATTAGTGCAAGAATGAAAATAAAAACGCATCGGTGTGAAAACACTGCACCTAAAACTGGTGCAATGAGAGTAACTTTTCGAATAAGTATATTGAATATTCTTGAGATTTAAAGTCCTATTCTATTAGTAGCTTGTACCAGCAGTTTCGCCCGCGTGAAAATAGAATTTTATATTATAGTCAGTCAGTTTCTCCTTTTATATTATAGAGATAATAAATTAAATTGTAACTATTGTAAATACTTTTTTTTCCATTCTTTCTAGTTTCTGTCATATAGGTATAAACCTTCTTACATAGTCATAATCTGTGGTCATGTCTGTGGTCATAAGATTGACTGTCTATGACTGTCGGTTTGCGTTCCCCTCCTTATTTATTATACTCTTTAATCTGCGAAGTTTTTTTTTTTATTTTGTACTTTAATTTAAAAAGATATCTATATTTATTTTACTGTTAATTCTCGCTAAATACTCTCCAGCGTTTGATGGTATATTAACAGTTTGTACGTGTTATTGGCAAAATTGTGGTGACTGTTCCACAAAGGCCATTAATCAAAAGTTGAAGTTGAAGTTGATTCAGCATAATGTTAGCATGTACATACGATGTAACTCACTTTTACGAATAATTAAAAGAATTTTCACATCGTATTGGGTGTAAGTAGTAAGGGCGCGTTGATGCATACGTAGGCTGCGTGGAGGAACACCGCTACAAGTGGCGGCGGTAACGAAAGTGAGTTAACACTGATTAATTCAGTATATTTAATTCATCGACGCGGGTTAGGCGCCGTCGGTGACCTGCTGCTCATCACTCATTGTTTCCGAGTTCTTGACTTGGGCTGCACGTTCTTCGGCCAGGTATTACTCTCGTTTTTGTTAATTATGTGAAGTATTTTTGGGATTGTCTCTAAAATAATAGTGCTGCACTTTTTCAATAAATAAAACTTCGAAGCGACCAGTGAGTTAGTTAATAAGATTTTTGAAATGGATTTTTTTTTTATAATGGAGTATTTTGTGTTTCTTTTTTTGTGTTATCTCGAACATATTTTTATTCAACATTTATCATAAACGGACATCCTGAAAATAGTGCAGTATCGGGTACTGCAGCGATTTTAGCTATTAAAATAAATAAGAACTGTTAGTTATCAAGAATTATTTTAGGATAAAATACTTGATAAGTCTTGACGGCATCATTAATGTCTGTGTGTGCGTGCATTGATACCAATACCGATGAAATACTAATGCTGTGCGATTCCATTCGGTTTCGGTTTCGGCAAATTTCAGCCAAATACTGGTTTCTGCTTTTTTAATTTCGGAAATCATCCAATGAATTTTCTCGCTTTAGTGCGGAGTGGAAGTGCGTGGCGTGTCAGTTACGGTATCGGCTGCAAATCACGTTTGTTCGGTCACTAATTATTTACCTACTGTTATTAGAATAATAGGAGTAATAGAAAAAATAAGGAAAATACAATATGAATAATAGTTTCTTAAAATAACACTACTACATAAGTTTGCGTCCTTTCGCGTCAATAAACTGTTTTTCTTATTTTTTTTTATGTGCGCACGTTTATCTAGATAGTTCCAAAGCAATTATAAAGGTGAAATATTCCACTAACATGTTTACTACATGCTGAAAAACATACAATTAATTAAGAAAATAAATAAGATACGGAATTCAAGTTTATTGTCTTTCAGCTATTTCATCGCTTGTGATCAATGGTCCTTTGTTAACCACTGATTTTGTTGTGCACAGCCAGCAATACATATTGTGTATTGGGCGCCTTCAAATTGGCCAAAAACTGCATAAATAAAATCGCGCGTCATTAAAATTTATTTATACGAAATAAAAAAACAGCGCGGCGCGGCACCGCTGCATTCGCGCGGGAATTTGCGACTAATTTAAAGGCAAAAAAAAAGGTGCCCTTGGGTATGTGGCTGAATTCACGTTTCATCTTGAAAATAATTTACGTTAGTAAATATCATATCAATATGCACACACTAAATCATTAATGGTGGGATTATTCGCTCTGATACCATTTTTTTATCGAAAAAAAAAAAATCGAGTCTATATAGGGTGACTGGTAATTAGTGAACGATACTTAAAGAAGTGATAGTAGTCATGATACGCGCTAATCTCTGAAACTACCAGTCGGATTGGAAAAAATCTCTTTATGGGATATCAAGGTTCATGACGATTATTCATCATCTCTTTTGCCTTTTCCCAACTTTTTTATATTTGATGTAAACTAGTGCTTGACTGCGACCCCACCTGATGGTAGGCAGTGATGCAATGGTTGATTGTGACGCGCACTAGTTTATTAAGAGCCTATTCACTCTAGCCTTGCTTAGGGTCGGCTTCCAGTCTAACTGGATGCGGCGGAATATCCGTGTGTTACATGGAGCGACTGTCTATCAGACTTGCACAACCAAGTTACTGAGCAGTCTGATACTCCTTGGATCATGAAGTAATCACCTTCATGCCTTGGATAGACTGTTAGTCAAACTTTCTGGCCCCTAACTGTCAACGACATGGTACATATAGACCGACGACATTATTAACACGCTATTCGAGAGATATCTTTTACAAATTTTACCCCTTCATTATATTAAGTTAGACTTTAACACTGGAAATAAGGTTAATAGACCAAATATTAGAAAAGATAAAAATCTTTTCTAATATTTGGTCTCAAAACACGAAATAATCTTAATTCCGTGACCGCCCCAAGGTCTACACGCCTCTCTTCTCTTCTTTCATCTTAGTCACTCATTCAAATAAAAAAAAATTACCTACGTAGGTAAGTACTGTTAAAACTAAAATGTTTAATTTGACTATAATCTAACTGAGTATGTGAGTTTACATGTTTGTGAAAGCACCCAATATACAGGAGTAATGCGTAGACTGGGGCAAAGTTTCTATCTAGTCTATCTTATATCCGTTGCTCCGCTTACTTTCCGAAACTACGCAATTTTTGCTAACAAAAACAACATAAATAATGCGAAATCGAAGCGAGTCACTAGTTCTTTAGAACACACACGTACAAGTAGTAAAGTACTCTACATATTAGGATAGATCAGGGTTTATCTTTACATTTTAGGAACTCCCGGGCTCCAAGTTCTGTCGTACCGCCTTTCCGAGGACAGAATCTGTCAGCGTGACCATTTTGAACATGACGAAATTGTAACTTTAAGAAAAAAAAACTTGTTATTTCATTAAAACTTAAAAGATCAACATGTAACAGTGCCGTAGATACTAGATAGCCCCTAAAGGGCCATCGCATGTCTGATAGAAAACAGACCTAAAACAAAAAAGAGGGTATTTAAAAATTGGACCTAATTATTAAAACATATTTTTCGTATGCTTATAGAAAAGAGGTCTAACTCAAAAAAGAAGGTATTTGAATCTTAAAAAATATGTTTCAATAAAAAGGTCTCGCGCATTGAGGGTCCCGTACAAACTTACCTATGAAAACTGTTCGATTCCCGAATTGAGTTACGAAGAGTTTTACGAATCACATTTTTTTTTTTGTATAATACATATTTACAGTTTTCATATTTATTCCTATACTTGTGCAATTAGAACTTGCTTCATGCCAAATTTCAGGATTCTAGTTTAACGTGAGTGTTGAAATTTATGTTTTTTTGCGACATAAACGGGCTTTTCTATTTTTTTCGTTAACTTAGAAATTTTTTGGTAGCTACGCCACTTCTACGTAATTCTGTTTTTGCATTGATGCATTCTGCCTTTCCTGAAACATTATACACTTGGTTACATAAAAAATAAATTGGGAAATCATATAATGTTAGTATAAGAAATGTGATACTAAATCAGTTCTGTTTCATGTTACAATACGAGTTACCGGGCTACTTGTTGTATAATGACTCAGTAGTATCCGCAGCCCTCATGCAAATAAATATTTTATATATGCATAAAGCTTGCATAAGTAATTCACGTGTCTGGTTTGTTAGACTCGGTTAGTAGTTTAAATTATAATTTTGTTTTGCTACTGGCGACCCGCCCTTACTTCGCTCGGATGTTGCAAATCTTTAAAATTCTCAGCATTTCTCTACTACGAGTATAATAAGCATTTACACTTCCCTGGTGAATCTCTATTTCTTTTGGTGAAAACTGCATGGAAAGCCGTTCAGTGGTTTTTAAGTTTAGCGCGAGACGGACAGATGCGGTGGGGGAGTTGGTTTCATAATATGTATAGACGCTGTTCTGTTCCAGCTTAAGAGGAAGCGCCAGTGATAGCCCGCGGATTTCAAATTTTCTAAAGCGTTTTTGTCAAGTTGTTGATCAAACTATAATTTGCGACTGTAACACTTTTTTTTGGTATTATTATAGGGTTCCCTCTATCTGGCAGAATCTTGATGCTCCGAAATTTATTTGGCATGACACACTTTGCACAATCTTCGTTAATCGAATCTAATTATTTGGACGAATGTTTATGTGTACGAATTTACAATGGCATGTGCGGATGATTTGATGTTAATTAGTAAAGAGTTCTATTGTCTTTATTTTTTCTGGTTTTCTGTCTAACATATTAGCTGTTGGGTACGTGCGGGTCGAATACAGATTAGCTCAGATTATTCAGATTAGGCAATCTCTTAACGCGATCCATTTTATGACCTAAAATGAATGGTTAAAGAGATTGAGCTATATAGGGTGTATAGTTTCATTGGTCTTTTTCGAACGTAAGCTTGACATTTTAACACGTCTTGATAAGACCCCAGGGGCCTAGTCTGCTATTTTCATAATATCGTCAATCCTACACGATCCCATTATGATTTGCTAAAGGTTCGTTAATTCAATTCATAATGGCCGATCATTGGTCGGTCAGTGGTTTCGTAATAGAATTGTGGTACGAGCTGTCATGTAACGAATTAAAAGCAATTACTGCACAATGACGTTCTAATGGTAGGTCACTGATGATCAAAGGAACTGTCAAAATTTTAGCAGATTACCGCATTTGTCAGAAATTCCCACCCAAGACAAATGTTTGTGTGATGAGCACGATCATTTGTTCTGTGTCTGGGTGTAATTTATCTATAATATGTATGTATTTAGAAATATATAAGTAAGTTTATCAGTTGTGTAGTACCCATAACACAAGCTCTGCTTAACTTGGGACTAGACAGCGTTGTGTGATAGTTGTGGAATATTATTATTATTTCCTTTATTTATTTGCTTAAACATATTTTTTACATTTTTAAATATTTCCTAAAAAAAACACAAAAAAAAACATTTAAAAATATAAAAAATAGTGTCCCACCGGTATCGGGAACAGGGTCCAAGCTACCGGCGGTCAGGGCTATTATTATTATTTCCTTTATTCATTCTAAAAGCTTATTAATTATATTTTTAAATATTTTTTAAAAAACTTACAAAAAAAAAAAATCATTTAAAAATATAAAAAATAGTGTCCCACCGGTATCGGGAACAGAGTCCAAGCTACAGGTCAGGGCTCCAGAGAAAGGAACCTCCTAACAATACGAGCCGTGTCCAGGAGTACCGCTTTCTGAATCAAGCCCTTGATCCAGCCGCCTAACGAGAGCCTCCTAAGGTGTTGGTCGAGGCTCTTGGCTATTAAGCCATTACCCATTATTATTATTATTATTATGTACGAGATTACCGTTACATGCCATTTCTTTCAATGGAGTGTCAGTGGTTGAATATTGGAAAGTCATAATGACGCCATTATATTAGTAGATTACCAAACTTGTCAAAATCAACAATTATGAAATCAATGATAGACTATTCTGACACTATTGTAATAGCAGACTTGAGGCCCTAGACTAGTTGGGACGGGTAGGTGAACCCGAGATCATTAAACCCTTCAGTTAAATTACAGTTTATATGAATATTTAAATGGTGACATTTCCATAGACATTGTATAATTTACTTGTATATATAAAATAAAGTCGCCGCGTCATACGAGTAGGAACGTAATGTAATGACCGGCTGAAAAAAGTTTAAATAGTTTTGTAGGTCGTGAATTTGAGCACGGCGAAAGGTCATCAGTATTACCATTTGGCTTGTTTGTTTGTACTGTGAAATTCCGGGAATCTGTTTGTTAACAATTCATACCGTGTTTCAAAAACATTCGCAATCATAGCCACAAAATCAACTCTAATTTGATTAAGATTCAAAGTATATGTCAGACTTGATAGCAACCTACTAAACATTCTCTAACTCAACTGTTGATACGGTCCTTTAAGATATGGCCTAGGTTTTACTATTGACGAAAAGAAAAAATAATGCCAGCTCTGTATGGTAAAGTCATGATATCAGGTGTTTTTATACAGTTAAGAAAATATTCTTATCTGTATAAAAACAATGTATCTGAATCCATGATGAGCCCAGTCCATAGCAAATAGCATATTCTTTTGTTCTCAGAAATGTATGTGTTTCATCTACTCATCATCACGCATCAGTATTATACAAAACTAAAAAACTGATTTGCGTTGTTACAAAACAAAGTCAGGTCTAGTTGAAAACCAGCGTCAGGCACTGGTTGTCAAGCATAATTATGCTGAACTGAACCTATTTTGATGCAATATCGTGAGGCACACTATTTTATTCTTGCTTCTTTTTCATCGTTTATTCCTTATGTTTGAATGGGGAACACCCAAATACTCCGAAATATTTTATTCAGAATTTCGATGTCCCGATTTTCAAAAGTCTGAATTTCATAAAACCTAAGAATTATAATGTCTATTATTAAAAATCACGAAATTTATTTTACCGAAAGTCGTAAATGCGATTTGTTAGTTTTCTGATTTTCATACATTCGAAGAATCAAATGCTCGAAGGGTTCTCGTTTCGAAAAACGGCATTCCGATTTTCAATACTTCGAATAAACTAAAAGTCAACATGTTGTGCTACATAATTTAGTGACGGAAACGAATCGCTGCAAAAGCGACTTCACGCAGTCTTGTCTGCCCTACCCCTAGAGTGTAATTTAAGCCCGCGTAGGTGCAGAGGGGTGGGGCGGCCCGCGAGCTGAGGAGCAGGTGGATTGGAGGCCCGCCGCCGCAGCTGAGGCTGACCGGCTAAGCCGGCCAGCAAGGCGAAGCTGCGGTGGTGAGCATTAAAACCATCTGCGACGATAAACTCGCGTGGGGCCGCCCAAACCCCGCAGCGGCGGAGCCGTGACAGAAACAATGCTTGCTGCATGTTGCATGCCTGCTTGCATGCTGCATACCTGCTTGCATGTTGCATGCCTGCTTTCATGTTGCATGCCTGCTTGTGTGTTGCATGCTTGCTTGCATGACTGCTTCCACACTTATGTGTTTATTTGTCTTGCTATCCAATTTTAAAAGGAGTTTTTGTTCCGGAATTGTATTAATCGGTATTATAATAATCGGAATTTATATTTTTGATGTTTCGAATTATCATTAAGTCGGACTTTTTATTATTCGATCTATTGAAACTCGACATTTTGATAATAGTAATTATAAACGTTAGGAATATTGAAATTTAGGAATTTTAAAAATACAAGTAAAGATAAATCGGGAGTTTTTATATTCGGAATTTTGAACCATTCGGAATTAAGAAAGTTGTTATTTTGAAATTCGTATTTGTGACTGACGGAATAAAGTTTTTCGTATTTATGTAGTGTAACCCGTTTGAATGCCTTGTACTGAGCTACATATTATTTTATTGTTTTTTTGATAAAATGTTGCCTCACACTAAGAATTACTCCTGTATCGTGGGTGCGTTCACAAACATTTAAAACTGTCATGCATAACACAACTAGGAAACAATTATGTGCAGGCCATACAAATATTTGTTTTACGCGGGAATCGAACCCGCGACATGCAGTGTAATAGCCAAACGCTCAACCACTAAGGCCACCATATCGTCACTTTTTATTTTCTTTCTAAAAATAGTGTTACTTGTAAAGATGTAGATTTGAGCGCTCTTAATAAGCATTTTTCTTAGTCCTGTCTCTGAAGACGATGTCAAAAATATCTCCTTCCTATATCCTCTTCTGCTGTAGGCCATGACAATCTGTGTTCGAGAATGATAATTCCTATTCTTCCACAACTGCTAGCAATACTCACTCATATTCTCAATTATTCCCTATTCTCTGTTACATTTCCCTCAGCCTGGAAGTAGGCTCATATAATTCCACTTCCCAAGATAAACAATCCATCATCCTTATCTCACTTCAGACCCATCTCCATTCTGCCTTTTCTTTCTAAAGTTCTCGAATACATTGTTCATGGTCAAATCACCAGATATCTATCGCCTAATTCTATTATTTCCCCTTATCAATCTGGCTTCCGGTCTGGTCATAGTACTGTGACTGCACTTCTGAAAGTCACTGACGATATCCACTGGGCTATGGACAACAAATCTCTCACTGTACTAGTCCTACTTGACTTCAGTTGTGCGTTCAACTAAGTAGATTTTGATATACTGCTTGGAGTTCTTGAGTCTATTAACTTCTCTTCCTCTGTGTTAGCCTGGATTGACTCTTATCTTCGGGGTCACTCTCAGTGTGTCCGCCTTGATGAGATTTTCTCTGATTGGTGTGGTCTCACTGCTGGCGTTCCTCAGGGTGCCGTTCTTTCTCCTCTTCTTTTCACTATTTTTATAAATACTGTTACTAAGGTTATCACTTCCAACTTCCATCTTTACGCAGACGATTTGCAGCTTTACCGTCAGTTTACAAAAACTGGCTGAAGCAGATACAGCGATTGATGCCATGAAGCGTGACCTGGAAACTATTAATCAGTGGACCAAGTCTAACGGCTTACAAATCAATCCTTCAAAGTCCCGGGCTGTAATCATAGGTAGTCGATACTGTCACAATGCGCTTAACATTTCTACCTTGACACCATTATCCCTTAACGGCTTGAGTATTGCTTACACTGACACAGCTAAGAGTCTCGGTGTCTTAATTGATAGCAACCTTTCTTGGCGAGCGCAGATAAACGAGGTTAGCCGTCACTTTTCCTTCCACAGCCTTAAATCCCTTCAAAGGTTTTTGCCATTTAAAACCAAAATTTATATAGCTCAAACTTTAATTCAGCCGATCTTCGATTATGCTGATGCCTGCTACGTGGATGCCACTGAGGAGCTATTAAATAAACTTGAGCGCTTGCAAAACTTGTGCATTCCTTTTGTTTTTGACCTAAGGAAATATGAGCATGCCTCTCAATTCTGCAAGGATCTCAAGTGGCTCCCTCTCCGTCTTCGTAGGAACACTCGGGTATAATATCTCTTGTATAACATTCTATTCAACCGTGCTTACCCTGGCTACTTGCGTGATCGTTTTTCGTTCACTCGACCTGCCGATGCCCCATGCAGATCCCACCTAAAATACCATCTCAATTTTCCATCCCATAATACCCATTTCTATTCCAACTCCTTCTCTTATCATGCGGTACGACTGTGGAACTCACTTTCAGCTAAGATCCGTGACGCTAAATATATTTCTGTCTTCAAAAAGCTAGTAAAAGAACCTCTCTACCATCTCGTAAACTTATATTTATTATAGATAGATATGTATTATTATAATTTAATTTATTTATTTACTGTAATAGACTTAATTTAGATAACATAGTCTATTTTTGTTTATCCAAATTATTTATATACACTGCGTTTACATCTCTCATCCAACTCTCCTGTCGCAGGTCTGCTGGAAGAAATTTCGCTAGAAATAAGCAGTACCTTTGTACTCTTCTATCCGTATCTGTTCTTCTCGTTTTTAAGTGTTTTTGTGTACATAAATAAATAAATAAATAAATGGTGGTTGCTGCAAATGCTGGACAAAGGTCGCAGATTACTTGTGCCAATTTCTTCTATACTGTGCTAATAGACTTAGATCCCAGAGCTCTCTGACATTTCTTATTTTCATAAGGATGAAACCTTAGGTTCTCAGTAGCGTTTCATGTGCTTTGAATACCTGTGTACTTGTGGAGGCCCCTCTTGGGGGTCCTGGGCAGGTACCAGGTGAAAAAGGGAACTAAAAATAAGAGCTACTTAACTTACATTTTTATGGATGATTTTTATATTTGTTTTGTAGAATATTATTCTAAAGTAGTATCATAAGTGTTTAGACACTTTCCATGGACCAAAACTTCTGCCTCAACTTTACTCCGCCTGTTATCACCGCGTTATTTATTTATTTCTTGTCTTCAGCCAGCAATATGGTTATTTTTTTTAATACATAAGCTTATAATTAGTGTTAGGTTTTGTATCAAGCCCTCGAAAATAAATAAACCACAAAAAAAGGATAAAAACATACCGTAAAGTGGGTGTCTGAGGCAAGAAGTGCAGAGACCGATATAGCTAGGAATAAAGTACCCGATCATTCTCTCAATGCTTCCATGCCTAGCTTGCTATCACTAGCGTAGCTACATGAGAACTAGTTCCCCGGGTCCCCAAGGGGGGGGGGGGGGACAAACCTGATGAGCTAACCTCTTATTGACCTACCGAAACAATTTTTCCACCTTCGAAATCTAAATAATATAGCACGCATACGCCATAAATGATTCTGAGTTTGGAGCGGAGATATGTCGAAAGTACTGCACTCTATATTTAGGGACTAAGGGCGGGTTTCTGAATTGAGTATTTTGCGTTAAGAACGTCTCAAACCCTACTTAAATGCCAAATTTTGACAGGTTTACAGGCTAAAGTAGAGTTTGAGTAATTCTTCGTCAGTGTGACATGCACAAATGATAGTAACTCAAGTACTTATTTTCGAAGAAGCCATACATAATACTTTGTTTATTTGTTTTAGTGACGACAGCAGCAACATGGGCACCCTAATACGGAATATAACAACGTTGTACCGCTACGTTAATGATGACCTAGCGGGTAAGCACCATTTTATTACTTTTTTTTATTTAGAAAATATATTCCACACAACGCCATCTGGACAACCACACCCGGAGGACACGGTGGAGCACACAGTCGATGTGTACCCTGCTTGGGAAGAGCATCGCCGTGTCCTTGTGGGGGCGATCGGCGGCGGCAATCTCTCGCGCTGGGCCTTGGTACAGGCCATGCTCCGGCGCGAGAAGTGGCAGGCGGTCGTCTCCTTCTGCGAAGCAGTAATGCTAGCAAAGGAGGAAGCCGACCGCATCAGGCAACGACGCACACGCCACCGCCGCCGGAATTCTGATCCCGATTTCCGGCCACCGTCGGCGCGGGCTTGCGGACGGCGGGCCATGGGTAGCTCCCTGTCCGTCCGTCCGGCAACAGACCGGTCCGGGCCCAAGTCGTTTACGGCGCGCACCTAACCCTTGGTGGCTTAGGTAAAAATGAACCCCGGGGCCCCGGATCGAAGGCAATGAATGGAGCAGGGTAGGTTTTTAGTCAGTAAGAATCTGATACTATCTCCCGCCCCACCCAAGGGCGGGATTTGTCATTTGATGATTTTACCTACCATAAAAAAAATCTAGACAACCACTACTGCAGAAGTTTTTATTTTCAATCAGACTTTTTGCAATTTGCTAAGACAATGCGGTTTTATAACTTTATCAATATGAATGTGAACCAACTTTTCAAAAAGTAACCGATCACAAGTAAAGTGCAATGTATGCTTCATGTATATTCATTAAAACATTTTATATTCATAGACATACATTTACAACGAGGGTTATAGTAGGTCAGCGGGGTCTTATGATATGAATATATTCAATATTAATGTGAATAATTTATGCTTAACTAGAGATTAATTTGAGCAACCGAAAGTATATAATGATTTAATATTCAGTAACATTAATCATTTATACTTAACTAGCTTCTGTCAGCGGCCTCGCCCGCCCGGAATTGGCTACTTATTTATCTCCATACAAACTTTGGACCTCCATTTCATCCCCTTAGTGCTCGATTACGAAGACACGGCGCGTTACGCGGCGCGTTGGGCGGTCTGTCGTACATTTCCATATGTTTGTGTTTGCGCGAGCGATGACGCAGCCCGGTGCTGCAATGTACGACGAAATACCCAACGCGCCGCGTCTCCGTAAACACGGCCTTAGAGGATGAATTTTGGATATGTCTTAGTGCTTGCCTACATCATAAAATAAAACCTTGTGCAAAATTTTTCGCTCCTAGGCCCCGCAATTATGGCCGCTGTTGATATGTCAGTCAATCACATTAGATAATATATGCTTGATTAATTTGAAGGCAAAGTCTTTATTTATAAGTAAAAAAAACGTAACATAAAGATTGATACAACTCTATGTGGGTTGTGTCTATCTTACTTCTTGAGATTCTGTTAGGTACTTATCCTGTGTCCCATCGGATATTGAATTGAAGGAAAAGAGATAGAGTACCTATATCTGCAAACACACTTATACACTATAGTATCTTCACGTTGATTGCTAATTGTCTCAAATAAAATTTATCACCAATATCTACCAAAATCCAGAGGTCTCATCTGCTACCCCCAATTACATACTGCATGATTACGAACCCAAAGACCTCTGTAACTGTAACGTTCATTTGCCTTCTGTTTTCAGACACTCGGACGAACAGTTTCCCGCTAGTCTCCAACCCGATCCCCATCTTGCTGATAATGTACCTGTACCACAGATTCGTCAGGTCCTGGGGCCCGGCGTTCATGGACAAACGGGAACCGTACAACCTTAAGACCGTCATCATCATCTACAATATAGTACAGATCGGATTATCGGCGTTCCTCACAGCACAAGTAAGTGGCATAAAGCTGATTATAAAAATATATATAAAAGCATCTTCAGGCTCATGTTATGGCGCCAGGCTATGAAACACCTGTTGTAATGAATGCTGAGTGCAGTATTCATAACTAGCTATTTAGTTTCCATTTACGTAGCGGAATACAATACTCATCAATACTCATTTTGTAGAATACTTATACAAAAATTGACTCAGCGTGAGAATATAATTAATATACACCGTTAAATTATGGTCGTTTTAATCTCACGGAGGGTCGATTCGGTACATGAAACAGAATCGATTTATAAAAATAAAATTAAAAAATAAAGTACTTTTTTTCTAAAACTCGAATTAATATACGCATTTACTGAATTAATTTCTTTAAGTAAACGAGTCAATGACCTTGTAGGTAGTTTTTGATCGTTGCGTACTAACTACCTACAGTTCATTGACCTCGCTCAGCTGACGTTTACTATTAATTTCGTATATGAGTAAATTATTTTGAGTTTAAAAAATTACTTTATTTTTTTATTTTCTCTTTACAAATCGATAGTGTTTCATGTACCGAATCGACACTCTGCAGGATTAAAACGACCACAATTTAACGGTGTATACACCAGAACAGTAAAAATTTGACAGAAACTTAAATCTATTCAGATTAGTGTTGTAGCTTGCACTCCCCCTGAAGTGTCTCATACTTCTGTGAAGCTAATGATGACAATAGTGGCAATATGCCCCCGACTAACGAGGTGTATACAAGTCAGTGCAGCCACACCTCAGCCAAGTTCTACATTTAATGTTGATTAGGTGTGTGGTAGGTATGTGTAGCATGATACATCCAAGCCGACCTAATTTCGGAGAAGATACAAGGCATTTTACAATGGAAACTTATAAACTAAAACTACATCTAATAAAAGAATAATAACTTAAAACATAACATACCAATACACATTGAAGAAATAAAAAAACAATAACATAGAATTCATAGGTCAAAAGTGCAGTTGCACTCTAAAAATGCTAAAATTTCTTTGTAGTAGAATTCCAGTGTTCTGCAACTAGTTTATTCCATATTTTAGATTCTATGCTACAAACTAAATCGATTATGATCCATTGACCCTCTTTTAAAAAGAAAATTTACATACTTTAGTATCGGTAGAGTGCAACTGCACTTTTGAACCCTGACTGTACATTTTTACTAAAACTACATACTTACAAAGAAATACTTGTAAAACAATGCTTTACTTAACTTTCATTCATCTTCTCCTAAAACGCGTGTTGCTCTCAGCCTTCGACGTGGATGACGTCACATTCCCTCTCAGAGAGAGAAGTGTTGTGACTGCAGCTGAGACATATTTAAAATATGCAAAATAACATCCATCCAAACTATTAATACAAATACGAGTTTAGCGTAATCAAATACAGCTAAATCGTTAGTTATAAAGTCGATAGTATACCGAACCAGTTGCGTTGAAATTCTGTTCTATTACGAAAGCATAAATTGCAAACGTGAAAAGCGTAGGAAATGACAATTAAGTTATTAGGCCAAGGCAAAGGATACTCACTCAGGGCTGCCTCGCCCGCCGCGCAGCAGTCGTGCAAGCGAGTAACAGTGAAATCGACCCTGGCCCTAGCATTTCCTAACATTTTTTTATGAATAATTATTTAATCATGCATTCGTTTTGCATAAGAAATCATGTTTAATTTTAAAGCTTAATTTAGCTAAGCTGGTTCATCATATATGACAACGACATCTACAGAGTCCGAGTATTTTTGATTACCCTCCTATACATAAGACCAAAAGGACAAAACATATTTTGTGGTTATGTTTTGACGGAAGAGTTGTAGTAGTTCATGTAAAAGACATCAACGAGCTCAGATGGTAGCAAAAATTAAGGCCCATATTTCAAGTCCGTTTGAAGGACCTCGCAGTGGCGTAGCTAGTCCCACAGGGGCCCGTGTAAAAAAATTGTGCTTTTTTACAAATGCTTGGTTTACCCTACGAGACGGTTGTTAATAATATGTTGCGAAGTTTTGCCCCTGTAGTATGGGGGCCCCGTATAATTGATACGGCAGGTACGGCGATAGCTACGGCTCTTGATTAATGTCAATAAATAACCACAACAATGGATGAGAACAGTGATGGTCCGGTGATTACTTTACCACTGCTCTCAAAACGGTGAACGAAACCAGCATGTGCCCTAGAGCCAAAAATTCGATTCATCAACCCGCACTGGATCCGCGAGGTGCAATTCAGCCCACTCTCTCTCCTAGAGAGGAGAGCTGAGTCGTAACAGTGAGAACATTAATATATTGATTATGCTATTATGCTTGCATTTACTGTCAATTTAATGATTCGACTTGGAGTCGAGTTGGAGGGCATGCCTTGGAATATAAGGGATAATAAAGTGTTAATATTGATTGTATTCGAATGTATTCAATATTACGTAAATTAGTTTTACTAAAAATATACCTATCTTTTATCCAATGCTAAATTCCGTAACATTGACTTTGTTTTTCTCGGCTTATGTTAATAAATATTAATATGCTCGGGAAGTGATTTTACAACCAAAATAACTTATGACTTAATTTCACAAGTTATTTTGGTTGTAACTAGTTTTTATTTAAAACTAGCATCTGCCCCTGCTTCACCCGCGTAAAAATAGGTTTCTCCTATATATACGCATGTACGAAATTAATTTAGCAAGTCCAATGCCCTGTAGGTAGTTGTCGGTCGTTGCGTACTAACTATGCATCGTTAAATTTTGGTCGTTTCAATCCCACGGAAGGTCGATTAGGTACATGAAACACTATCGATTTGTAAAGAGAAATTTAAAAAATAAAGTACTTTTTTTTAAACTCGAACTAATTTTCGAGCGAGGCCAATGAACTGTAAGTAGTTAGTACGCAACGACCGACAACTATCGACAAGTTTATTGACTCGTTTACTTAAAAAAAATAATCGTACATGCGTATATTACCTCGCTCGACTTTTAGAAAAAAAAGTACTTTATTTTTTAATTTTATTTTTACAAATCGTTAGTGTTTCATGTACCGGTTCAACCCTCCACGGGATTAAAACGACCAAAATTTAACGGTGTACACAGGTAATTGGACTCACTCAGCTGATGTTTACTTAAAGATATTAATTTCGTACATGAGTATATTAATTCGAGTTTTAATTTTATCTTTACAAATCGATAGTGTTTCATGTAACGGATCGACCCTCCACGGGATTAAAACGATCAAAATTTAACCGTGTATACTTTCCGATTCTTAAGAGATTTTGATTTCATTTCTATGTATTTAGTAATCAATTACAGTTTTACACATTTATGTGTTACCGTAAAAGCCCGTTTTTAGTATATCGTAGATTTTACTAGTAAATCTTAGGACATAATAATTTTATAAGACATAATTTTTCGGGTTTTTCAGCTCTATCCTAACTTAACATGTTTCATTTTAATTATTCATTTTCGTTGACAATGGGGTGTCAGCTGAATATTAAGTGATATTAAGTACTAAAAGACATTGGGTTTGATAACGGCTCGTCAATAATAATAATAATAATAACATTTCACAACTATCACACAACGCCACACAATGTTATTAAAGTTCGATTATTCGGAAATTTTTGTCAATTATTCATATTATATACTTATAAGTGAATTTGAGTCGCAACACTACGGTAAAGGATCTTAGTACGTGACTTTGAAACGAAGTCTAGAAAAAAATCTGTAGCGACATCTATGTCGTCACAAATGAACTAATCCTGCATCGCGCAAGTAAGATTCGCGGCGCGATTTGAACATATAGAACAAACCCGAATTCATCTATCGGGCAGTACTTAGCCCACCAGATATAACACCTGTCTGGTCGGAGGATCCTCCCTTTTCAACGGGGGTATGTGGGACTTTACCCTCTGTTCCGCATAACCCCAAACTGGTGACCCTCGACAAAGAACGTCAGCGCAGCCTTCGTGCAGCAACTACTTCGTGACGTCATCATCACTTCCTCAAGCTTTCGAGCAGCGAGCCATACAGCCAGCACCCACGGCTATATGGGTATCCTGACCACCAGCATGCCTACTTGGTCATACCTGGTCATCACCCTCAGCCTCATCAGCGACCTTGGCTAAGCACTTGCACCTTCGGCCAGTCATATGAAGAGCTTTCTCCTGGTCGACGACAGCAGTCAAGCCCTACGTCGCACAGCACCGCTCCGACTCACTGGAGCCAGCCGCACTACTCCGACTCACTGGAGCCTGCAGCATCGTATCCCGACTCACTGGGATAGCACCACCCCGACTCACTGGGGCATCACCGCAGACAGTTCCGACTCACCGAGAACTATGCGGAATCCGGTTCCGACTCACTGGAACCAACCTCCACTGGCCTGGCACGCATCACGACGCATCAAAGAAGCATCAAGACATCTATGTTGTCACAAATGAACTAATCCTGCATCGCGCAAGTAAGATTCGCGGCGCGATTTGAACATATAGAACAAACCCGAATTCATCTATCGGGCAATAGCCCACCAAACATAACACCTGTCTGGTCGGAGGATCCTCCCTTTTCAACGGAGGTATGTGGGACTTTACTCTCTGTTCCACTACCTCTAAAAATCTATCTATTCACTTTACTGACTATTTTGCTTTGATTGAAAGATTTTAATTTTTATTATTTAGGCTTGAAAAGTGTGAAATGTCAAACGGTACTTCTTAGATTTGATGGCCTTTAAGATTTACTAACTTGCTGATTCCAGTTCTGCTGAGCTTGTTCGGTCCATGGCCCTCTACGGGGCACCGGTTAGGGCACCGTCGTTGCAGCAGCAACCGGGGGCCCAACTGAATGCGTGCTAGAGGGTCATGGCAATACGCATGGTGCAAGGGTACCGAACGATTTCCCGCGAGGCGGCGACCCTCCTTGCTGGTCAACCGCCATGGGAACTGGAGGCAACAGTCCTTGCACACATGCACGATAAGCGCATGGAGATGCAACGCCGGGGCGAAATTCCGCTGCCGCGACAAGTCGAGGCATGGCGGACAGAGCTCCGGCGAAAGCTCATGGCGAAATGGAGTCAAAGACTATCGCAACCACGTTCTGGGCGCGCCACAATTGAGGCGATAAGGCCCATCCTTGAGGCGTGGCTAGAAAGACCTCACGGCGTTTTCAACTACCGCACGACGCAGGTCCGTAACGAACACGGCAATTTCAGTAAGTTTCTGTTCCGGATTCGTGCGTAGGAGTCGCCCTGGTGTCGCCACTGTGAGGAACACCCGGAGGACACGGTGGAACATACTGTAGAGGTGTACCCCGCCCAGGCAGAGCATCGCCGTGTCCTCAACGAAGGAACGGGGTAGGTTTTTAGGCAGTAAGAGTTTGACACTATTTCCCGCTCCGCCCAAGGGCGAGATTTGTCATATTGGATGATTTTACCTACTATAAAAAAAAAGCTCTGCTCAACTTTCAATTAGTTAAATGATAATATTGAGCCTATTTAGGAACAACATAGTACGGATTTCTCTTCCATAATTAAATAATATAAATACATATATATAATACTAGCTTTTGCCCGCGGTTTCTCTCCCGCTCTACCCTACCGTACCCTTCTCTATCCAACTCTACCCTACTCTACCCTGGTATACCATATATATATAATAAATGAGCAGGTTTTTCTTTTCTTAGCGGGATTAAAATTATCCTATGTCCTTCTCCTGGTTCTAAGCTACCTTCCTACCAATTTTCGGCCAAATTGGTTCAGCCGTTCTTGAGTTATAAAAAGATCATTAAAAGCAGCTTTGCTATTAGTTGATATATGAATATATCCTTTAAGAGCAGCCAACCTGAGGTACATTTTTAGAAACAACTACTCTTAGGCCGTGTTTACGGAGACACGGCGCGTTGCGCGGCGCGTTGGGCGTTTCGTCGTACATTGCAGCAGCGGGCCACATCATCGCTCGCGCAAACACAAATATTATGGCAATGTACGACGGACCGCCGCGCAACGCGCCGCGTCTCTGTAATCGAACACTTATGCTATTATGATGTCATTACAAATCTTTCTACAGATATTTTAGATACACAGATATCTTGTGGATTACTAGGGTTCTATAGAAATCAAATCAACAATCAACATCAATTTGTGTAAAATAAATCCACCTCTGAAAATCTGCTATTTTACGTGAACTCCATAGTGTACTCGTAAAAATATGAAAAAGTACTTCTATAGAATCCTTGCGCATTTAATCGAGATTCTAAATGATGATTTTTTTTTAAACTTTTAAGGGTTTTTATTATAAAAACACGTAAGTATTTCATGGAACAAGTTTTGTGAAATATTCCAGTAAATCACGGAATTACCGAATGCCAACGGAGTTTTTAGGCGTTTTCTTTTATTTCACGTTGCTTTTTCATCAAACATCGCGTGGTTGCGTTCGATCAGGCAACAAGCTTTTAAACCATGCTCGACCATGACGGTAGAGGCGAGTAGGGAAGACCCCTCTTAACGTGCTGTCCGAGATACAATGGAAGACTCTACAGCGTCCGGTTTGAAGTGTGATGGTTACTTATTTATAGACCGACCTCGAGAAACGTTGCTTAACCTCAAAATCGATCCGAGTTAGCCACGAACTCCAAGATATGCGCTCGTGATAGCCCTTAAACACCATTTTACTGAAACTCAAGGCCGAGAAGTACGTTCTGTCGTGATTTCCAGCTTGACGAACAGGTACTGGCACTTACGTACTTAAAAACCGCAAATAAAAGTTAATTTAGGTCAACATTTAAATTTAGTTTTTTTGCGTCTCGGAAAATTGAATAACTTGCATGGTAGGGAGGTAATGTTACTACTTTAGCAAAAAGGAAAGTCATTCAACAAAATACTGTTGATAACACTTCTGATTTTACCATATTCATTACTAATAAATTAAACAAATATTTTGGCAATATGTTAAAATGTCTTCAAGTCAAGGCTTTCGCTGTGATTATTGATTTGATGTCGAATACAGTATTTAATATTCGTTTACAACAGCAAAACCTAAAATTAAGCAATATTCGTCCGAGGTTCCGATGTCCACACCTTAAGGTTGAGTAACTTTAGGACTTTAATCGAGAATAATCAATAAAAATAACCTTCAAGGTATTGAGTACCTTCACGTATTGATATCAAGTTGGTAGATAGGTACATGATGCGTGAGAATCGACACACATTTCTGTTAATGACCGCAGAAAATACAATCATTGAAGATAAATATTAACATTCAACTATAATCAACATTGAACTTGATGAAATTAAATATTGTTCAATACTTTTTAGTTCTCATGTTTGTTACACATCAGTCAACAATTGAATTAAAATGGGTAGTTTCATTGAATTAGTCTTAGTTAAAAAGCCTATATAAATCTGAAAAGCTCATTTCTTAATTCCCAGTGTTTAAGATCTAAAAAGTCTACAACATTAAAAAAAAATAAAGCTCACGTTGACTTGGCTTTGTAATTTAAGCACTAAGTGAATAAATAAACCTTACCAATCACATTTTCTAGTGACAGAATATTTTTTAAATGTACGTTAAGGAAGAACGTAGAACGCAGCATTACACTTGTGTTAATATTCGTAGATCGTGTTAAATACACAGTCCTAGGAGCTACTCTCGAGTTTAATTCCGATCGGTCGGCATTGAAATTGTGACGTTTCGTACTCTTGAATTCGATGCTAGCGCCAAATTGGTTTAAAATTGCGTGCCCACACGCCAAACGCAATCCCCATTTTACTTAGTTTCCCAAAAAGGTTACGCAATTTGGCCCTAGCATGGAACTCAAGAGTAGCTGACGTCACAATTCCTATGTCAACCGATCGGAATTAAACTCGAGAGTAAGCCTAAGGTTTTATAACTCAAATAACAAATGTCGAGGAAAAAGCAGCAAGCCTGAAGTGGGATTAGGCGGGCCCATCGACTATATATTTAAGGTCGTTGGGCAGGCCACGTAGCGTGAATGCACCCGGACAGGCCGTGTAGGTAAACCGCAGCGAAGTTGGTGTGACATTGACAAAGTTTGCTCAGACATCGCCCAAGGCAGAGAACGAGGAGGCGTTTGCCCAGCAATGGCATCAAGTAAAGGTTAACAAAAATTGAGAACTAAAAGTACAAATTTTTGACTGGCCTATTGTTCTAGTGGTTAGTGGCCCTGACTGCTACGCCGAAGGTCGTGGGTTCGATTCCCACCCAGGACAAATTTTTGTGTGATGAGCACGATCATTTGTGCTGTGTCTAGGTGTAATTTATCTATAATATGTATGTATTTAGAAATATATAAGTATATTTATCAGTTGCCTAGTACCCATAACACAAGCTCTGCTTAGCTTGGGACTAGACGGCGTTGTGTGATAGTTGTGGAATATTATTATTATTATTAAATTAGAGGTGCAAACGAGTTTAGGTAGAGCGTGGTTTCCGTGCCGCAAGCTAGGCGGTGCGTGAAAAAAAACCGCCAATATAGGATCACATTATTGTACTAGCTAGACTTAACGCATTTCTGGCCAAAAGGGACTAGCAGAGCTAGGTATTTAAATATGAAGATATTTCATAGCTACGGTACCTACACAATTCTATAACCCCTAGCACGTATCTGATGCTGAAACACCCTTAATAGTGTTGTGATTATCTGTACATATAGTCACAACAATATTAAGGATATATTCATACCCAATTAATAAAAATAATAAGACGTATATAATAACTAGTCTGCTCTTGTTTGCAGTGTCTGACCAGGCTGTACCTGTCGGGCTACTACAGCCTGTGGTGCCAGAAGATCATCTACGAGGACACACCGCTGGAGCGCGTCGTGGTCAGCCGCGTGTGGCTCTACTACATGATCAAAGTAATCGACCTCTTGGACACGGTGCGTGCTTATTCACCCTCAATGATAAATTCTTTTACATATACACCGTTAAATTTTGATCGTTTTAATCCCGTGGAGAGTCGATTCGATAGGTACATGTAACACTATCGATTTGTAAAAATAGAATTAAAAAATAAAGTAAAATTAAAAAATTTAAGCATGTAGTAAACGAGTCAATGACATGTGAGCAAAACCACATATTGACAGAAATACCGTTTTACGTTTTGATTCCCACCCAGGACAAATGTTTGTGTGATGAGCACGATCATTTGTTCTGTGTCTGGGTGTAATTTCTCTATAATACGTATGTATTTAGAAATATATAAGTATGTCACCAGATAGTACTCATAACGCAAGCTCTGCTTAGCTTGGAACTAGACGGCGTTGTGTGATAGTTGTGGAATATTATATTATATTAATATTACATCTTCAGCATCGACCAGAACTTATCTTTACCCCCCATTGGTCATAAGCTTTTCATGTGTCGTAGCGTATGCAACACCCAAGCCCAATCGATGTGGCCACATTTCGGGGAGTTCTATTTCTAATAGTGGACATCTTTCGGCTGAAATGACGATGATGGTGATGATGAATGTTGTATCAGCAACATGATTAACGTATTCTAATTCATGCCAACAGGTATTCTTCGTGCTGCGGAAGAAGTTCAACCAAGTGTCGTTCCTACATGTATATCATCACTTAGGAATGTGTCTACTTGGATTCATAGGCACTAAATATGTACCAGGTAGGTTTTCTGAAGAACGGAACGAGGAACGAAAGAAGGAAACGTATTTCACTGAATGCCAACCAGTGAAACACGTTTTCTTCTTCCGTGCCGTTTTGTCAACCATTTTATTTTCTTCCTGGTAAATCGCCAACAAACTAATCTTGCTGGCTGTACCTTCTCACACCAACTCACCAGCGCACAGCGCGGTAATAGTATCATTAGTAGGTAGATAATAGTAGGTAAGGCGCCGATTACACGATCATGCAAACGTCAATCATTGCCATCAATCATGAATGATGGTGAATGATGGTTTTCATCAATCAGTACTATGCTGCGTCAATCATCCCATTACACGGTAGGTTATTCGTCAATCAAAATTTTGACTGTGGCAAAACTAACAGCAAAACCTATCGTCTGGGCGTCTAAGTGTATCGCGAATTCGCGACATGGCCAGGGCAGGCAAGGGTGTAATGGAGTCGAGAGTGTAATGATAATATTGCACATGCGTTGTCAATTTCACACTTATGAAATAAATCTAAAAAACGTAGTTTGCATAGTATCTACACGTTGTCAAAATTTTTTTTTCACACTTACGAAATAATTAATTTTAGAACCTAGTTGTAAAAAATCAAAGTCTAATAAGAAATGCTCGAATTTAAGGATACCTTTGATTTAGCCAACTTTTATGTACGATATATAATAAAACAACATTATCCATAAATTACCCAAATCATATGCTAACATGCTAATCAATTTATTTTGCAAGTTTGTTACCTACAAACTTGCACTAGTATTCACCAGTCACCTACTTGTATTCACCAGTCCATTACATTCATGAAACTAATAATTGAAACCAAGGAAATGGGCAAGTTATAAAACGTCATCAAAAGTTTTTCTACAAAAATACACTCTGTGATTGAGCCAATTATGTCGTCGTCTCCTCGTTAGCTTTCCAAAATACGATGATGGCGTATCAAAAAATATTTGAGATTTTAAAAGATCGTGATAACAGACTGAATAAAACTAAACGTTAATTCATTTGAATGTTGATTGTTGCACTTGCGCAAGAGTTGTAGCAATGATAGCATCGCGTGCACGAAATGGGTCGAGTGGCCTAATGCGCCCGCGCCGAAGGAAACTACTTCGACTTCTTACAAACATCCGCTGAAAATGGTATTAGGCCATATAGACTGAATTGAAATACATAATTCGATAATTGTGTAAATTATTTTTTAGAGCATTCTTTCAAGGGGTAAAAATTATTGATCACTAATGAAAACGATAAAAGTATCTATTTTTTTTTCAATACACTTACTTGAAAACCCGCTCTTATCCCATTAGCTTTTAGGCACGCAAGTTATTTATTTTCGCACTAGTGCGGAAAAATGTGCGACTTCAATCCCGAGCCCTGCCATAACTTATTACATTTATCAAATCAGCCTGATTTAAAGGCTAAGCGGGGTCGCTTGACGCGAAGCTCATGGGGGTCCACGAGCTTCGCGTCAACCCATGTTTATACATTCGTAAGTGTATTGAAAAACGTAACGCAGTAACTGCAGTGACGAATTTCCACGTTATACACGTGGAAATTTGTCACTGCAGCACTCGACTCCCTATTACCCGCATATTTCACAATCACAATGACAAACTTTCTCCGTTTGTATAAAAATATACTATTTTCAGTGTATTCTTTGATACACTGGGTACGATTTTTTTTCACAAACACCAAGTTCGTGTCTCTATCTAAAACTGGTCGCCTTTGTTTTACAGGAGGTCACGGCGTAATGCTGGGTTTCGTCAACTCGATGGTGCACGCTGTCATGTACACCTACTACCTGATCTCGATCGTGCGACCGCAGTGGGTGCGCCAGTGGTGGAAGAAGTACATCACGCAACTGCAGATTGTAAGTAACTGCTTATTGACATTCTTTTTATGAAAGTAGATGAACTCTCAATTAGTTGCGATTGATTTATTAAGCACTAACTTTTGCCCGCGGCTTCGCTCCCGTCAACTGACTACTCTATTCTACGCCAACTTACTCTACCCTATTGTCTTCTTTCATAAGATTCTTCTCCTGACATTAAAAAACACAACAAAAAAAGAATTAGCGAAATCGGTCCAGCCGTTCACGCGTGATGGCGTGACCAAGGGAAATAGAGATTCTTTTTTACCCGACTGCGCCAGAAGGAGGGTTAATGTTTTTCGAGAGTATTTTTATATATATAGACAGATTTATAGCCTAACGTCGTAATCGTCGACCACATAAGATAGTTGTTAAAATGCGATCTGATCAATATCATTTTTTTTCTACTAATCTACGTTAAGGTTTTCCTGAGGCCCTACTACGAGTACTTATCGTGATTCTTTTCACAGTTCAGTTTAGGTACTGAACTGATAAAGGGATGGAACTATACAGGGTATATACCTCGGCACTAAACGCCCTAAGTAAAAAAAAAAAAAAAAAAAAATTGTCAGATAACGTTTAAATGAGGACCAATTACGTTACTTTGAATTGTAAAGGAAACATTACCTAACCCTTTTCGCGAAGAACATCGTAAACGACAGATTGCACATTTTGTTAGAACTCTTTACTTTTTAAATTAAAAGTATTTACGTTAATAGTATGTTAATTGGGGGCTATTCTAATAATTCATTAGTTACATAAATAAATGAAAAATACATTTTGAAAAAAATATTATCATAAATACTTGCATTTAATTAGGTAAGAATAAGTGCTTCCGGAAAAAAGTGTGAACTGTCGTTTTCGATGTTCTTCCTGAAAAGGCTTGATATGTCAAACCCGCCGTATTTATCGTTCAGATGAAATAGTTATTGAAAAAGCAGCCCTAAGGGCCGAAACACTCTCTGTTCTGTGGGCCGAAACACGTTAACCGCGTTGCGACGCCGTGCCGCCGCTCTTTTTCGCGTCGCCGCAACGCAAATTTTAGGGTCCATTGTCTTATGCTATAGGGATAACCAGTTTCTCGAGATTTTTGAGTGTGGAAAAACGTTTTTCTGCCATGGATCGTAATAAACTTATGCATATTTGTTATTAAGAAGACATTACTCTATTGTAAATAAACGATAAAGAAGATACTGGTTATATCCATTCCGCGGTGCACACCGCAAAATTTTGCGTTGCGGCGGGCGGCACCGCCGATTTTAGCGGCGCGGCTCTAAGACAATTAACGAAGCTTAGAACATAACGTATACAAGAGGGTCAGGCCGGATCTCAAGAGTTGTGGTTGTTTTTCTTATTATTTAATTAATATTTTTCAGCTGCAGTTCGTCATCCTGATCCTACACTTCGGCCACGTGCTGTTCGAGCCTTCGTGTGAATACCCCAAGTGGGTCTCCTTCCTGTTCCTGCCACACAACATATTTATTTTATTTTTGTTCTCAGACTTCTATATCAAAGAGTATATCCTTAAGAAAAATAAAAATAAAGCTAAGTAGACAGTTAGGCTTATAGGTAGTAAATATATTATTATTAAGTATAATTATAACGTAATGATAACGACAAAGTATTTTTATTTTCCGAAACACATTAATTTTATATTTAATATTTTAAGGTTCCGTAACCTCAGTTGATAAAAACTGCCGCCCTTATAGGATCACTTTTTTTTTGTCTGTCCTTTTGTCAAGACCCTTTCTCTCAAGAAAGCGTAGAGGTATCAAAATGAAATCTCATAGCATTAATAAAGGAGAACTGAAAAGTAGTTTCATCACAAAATAATTACTTTTTTGCAAGTCGAAAAATTTTTCGTTAATGATTCGGAATTCGAAACCACGACGCGCAGCGTAACGTGCTGTCAATTAAAAATAAATGAGAGATGTCAGCAAAACCCTAGAGGCCCAGCAGGGCCGAATACTACTCGGGCCATTACAAGCGGGCCAAGCTTCCTAAATGGGAACCTGGGATCCTGGAAAGCAAGGCAAAGAAGGAACATAGGCACTCTATGTTCCTTCGTTGCCTTGCTCACTTGAAACCACTGTTTTTAGTCAGTAAAAGTCTAACACGCCCTCCGCCCTAGAGCAGGAGATGACTTTAGTTGAGATTTCTCGGTTTTTTTTGGTGGGATTTCTTCAAGTTCAGTGGCTGTTTTAATGATTATGATATGATATTATGATAGGAAATTGGAGTAGTTTTGTATCTCAAGTGTCTGCACAATATAATAATATTCTACAAGTACCACACAACGCCATCTAATCCCGACTAAACAGAGCTTTTGTTATAAGTACTAGACAACTGATAAGATATAATTCTAAATACATACATATTATATACAGATAAATTACACCCAAAAAAAGAACAAATGATCGTGCTCATCACATAAATATTTGTCCTGGGTGGGAATCGAACCCACTACCTTCGGCATAGCAATCAGGGTCAGATCAACAAGGCAATTGCACAATATTTATGATTATTGAAACTGGCGAGAAGGCTGACTCAATTTGCTGCTAAAAACTAAAAAAAAAACTAGAATGTGTTACATCTATATTCTAATGGTATACAAATGTAATATAATTATATTCATAATATGAACAAAATCGCTTAAAAAACTTAGTATCCAAGCCAAAAACATTAACAAAAAAAGGAGAGGAAAACTGCTGGAGATGGGCGGCGGATAAAGACTCAGAGAATAAATACTCGAGTATTTATCCAAAATGAGTCAATACTCATTTTTTTTCATTTTTATTGGATATTTACTCAAAGTGATGGGATATTTACTCAAAATGAAATGATGTTTATTTTTTTGCAAATCGAATAGTTCTTATAAGGATTAATAACTAGTATTTTATCTTTAGAGATTTCAAAAAAGGAGTACCTACTTAGTTAATTCATTGAAACTTTCGAAAACACTCATTACTTTCATTTTATTAGTTTTGATGTCAATGATATTCTCTAAGCACACTACCCCGGTTTCCTTTTGTCCTGTTTCTTTTGTTTTGCTTATCTTACCCTTCACCCCTACGCCTTATAGTATTTGTCCCGTTCAGTGCCCAGTTACACGTCATAAAGAGCGCACGCGCGCTATTATTTTTGATGTTGTGTTATAACATCTCAAGGTAAGTTTACTATTCTTATTAATTTGTGCTAATTCAAATGGTTACATGGGTGTAACTACCCATATCATACCTATATTAACGTGATTAATAAACCATTTTTTTAAAAACGTTTTTAATAACTTTTATCTCTTATATCTTATATTTTATTATTATATCTTATATTTTATTTATCAGCAGTTTTAAATATTCTAGTGAAGAGATCCAATTTCTGAATTGCTTTAGATTCTGACAGTGATAATAATTAATTTCAGAAAACATTTGTGATAAGAGATTGATATTTTAAAACATTTATGATTGTTGTAAACCGAATTCTGGTGGTGACTATTATTGACAAAATGATAATGTAGTGAAGGCAATATTACTGACTAAAATTAAAAAATCAAAATCATTTTATTCACATTTAAATACAGTAATTACAATTGAGGTTTCTCATGTTACATTTTATTATCCTTAAATTCTATTTAACCTGTGGCATGGCATGTGAACTTTATTTTATAAGTATTTAATTTAACTGTCATAATATTTTGTCTCATCTGTATTTTCATATCATATTGAGATCGTTTGACGAAAAAGTTGATTTTGTGGATCTATTGTTAATTTAGTAAGTATTTTTATTTATTTTTTAAGTTATTTTCTATTATTATAATGATTTAAATATCTACTACGTAATATGAGGATATCCTCGTGTGGTGGATTATATTTTAGCCCATCTTCTCATGAAGAAGAGTAAGCCTGTGTCCCTGTAGTGGAAACATTAAAAAGACTGATGACAAATTGTCTACTATTTTGTGCATTTATGCTATGAACAAATCAATTACTAATTCCTACGTTGATAATGCTTGACGAAAATATTCAAGTTGGAACATAATACCTAGGCTCTATTTTATTATAAATGTGATTTAATAAAGCACGTTACAAATCTATATTTTCCCTATTTTTATTATTTCAATCCTTTTGTTGCTAAAATAACTAGATTCAAGCTAAATAACGCAATCTGATCTGTCCGAGTATTTATCTATGATTTGGATAAATACTCGGGTAAAAACGGGTATTTATTGAGTATTTATCCATTTGAGTATTTACTCGGATAAAATCCCAACACCAACAAATGCTGACACTGACATTGACAGTGACATTTTTGTCCTGTTGTGTTTTGTTGTCATAATTCACAATGTGATTTATTTGTTATAAAAAGATTTTACTGAAAATGTTGACATAATACAAGTTTCAACTAAATGTTAAGTTAATTTATTGTAGACTATTACTTTATTTATCATTTGACATCATGTCGGGAGAAAAAAACACGCCGAAACCTGGGGCTGCAGCATTGGAAAATATGAAGTTGCTAAAACACGAGAGTGCAATATTCAAGGTTCCAAAAGTCCCTAAACGAAAGGAGAAAAAGAAAGCTCAAGTATTGGACGAAGATCTTTACGTCGAGGTTAGTAAAATGTCCAAAAGGTTCGCTGTTGTTGTTGTTCGCAAGGTAGGCATTTTGCTAAACAAGAGTCTAACAAAATGCCCGACAGACTTGTTGTCATACATATTGAGCACCAAATTGTTTAGAAAAGGTCATTAATTTAATGTACAACATTCATATTTTGATGTAATCATGACCATTGTTGAAAATACTATTGTAACAGATTATAACATCTCTCTATGTAACATTGTACATATACCCCCGATTTCTGATTTAAGCATTTGAAGTTGAGAATTACTCAAACTCTACTTTAGCCTGTAAACCTGTCAAAATTTGGCATTTAAGTATGGTTTGAGACGTTCTTAACTCAAGATACTCAATTCAGAAACCCGCTCTTACCCTATGTAGTAGAAATATGACATTTTATTGCAAAAATTATGCTTAGTTAGATAGTATAGCCACAAAAGCATAGAGTGGAGAACGAGTTGTGAAGAGTGCTTGGTTCAAAATTGTTAAAACAATTTCTGTGGTGTATGCAATTAACTGGTTCATATAACATAAGCCGTTCACTTGATATTCCGAGTTAACCTGTTGAATACCGTAATTAGAGATACAATAGAAAGACAATAGGTGTGCGGATGCCGGCATCCTCTTGGGAAATAATGAATTAAACACAGACCCTTCATATGGCTAATCAAAATCACCCCTAGTTCCATAGAGCAGAGGTTCTAATAAATTTTCCAATGCGTGAGCCAAACACTGAGTCAAAGTATTACAATATTCCATTGTAACACTGTGACTGAGTCAAACACTACTTAATATCCGTTTTACATCGCACTAACTTTTCAATTATATTTCAGGGTATTGCAAAAATAATACAAAGAGATTTTTTTCCTGATTTGGAAAAGCTAAAAGCACAAAATGAATTTTTAGAGGCAACAGAAAACAAAGATTATGCTCGGCTCAGAGAATTGACTAGAAAATACAGTGGACAACGACCGCCAACAGAACCTTGTGAGTCTATACACCACCACCAACTACATTATGTGTTGAGTTAATATTTTTGGTATAATCAACCCGCCATTTGCCACACATTGTGAAATTTAGGTATAGAGCTGTGGTAGATGTAGGATAGCAACAGAGTGCATTGACCTTTTCTCAATATCTTTGCACCTTATTAAAAAAAAGGACCAATAAGAATAACACTCCTTTTTTGGGGCAGTTTTGTAAAAACTAGTCAATTGTTTGCATTGTTCTTGACCATTCACATTAAATTCAAAACCTATTAAAAATATTGCACATGGCTTTACAAGATTTAAAGTCACCAGCCACTTTTTTGAAACTGATTTTCCATCTTCGTCATCATCACCACCATCCATTAAGGCAAAAGATGTCCACTGCAGGACCTATGGCTCCTCCAAACAGTGCTACAATAATCAGTCCTGTGCTTCTCACATCCATTAAATGCTAGCGACCCTCACTAAGGTTGCCACATTCTGAATCTTAAACGTTTATTGACTTTCTTATTTGGAAAGATACACCACATATTTATTTTCTTTTTTCAGATAATTCACCAGCCACATTTGACACTCCTCACTTAGACAGGCCATTCTCTCCGGCGGCGCCCACCATACGAAGCAACCAGTCTGACTTAGACACAGATTCTGTCACTCCAGAGAGAACTAGAGATATCACAGACAACCTTTCTTTAGGTATGGATACTATTTTATTGAGAAACTACCCACCAACTTGCAGGTTCTTGTGTGTGCTCGGGGGCTCGAGCACCCATAACAAATAAACAGTGGCTGCCGATCACCCCCAATAATAGACATCAAGAAATAGATCTAGAGAAGGGATGGGCGTTTTTACCCGGCGACCCGTTTAGCGCAGTGGTTTATAGTGCCGGTTGAGACGCAAAGGTCACGGGCCAACAAAAATTTAATCATTTTTTTATGAAGCATAATTAGTAATAAAGTATGCAGTATCAGCAGTAAGTAAGTAGGACATTTACTTATTTGTCGGTCGGTCAGTGTGTCTTCTTACACTGCTCCACTTTTTTGAGTCATCAAATAAGCTGGGCACGCACTGACGAACAAAAAGCGGAAACGTTCGCATTACACTTGTCCCGCATCTTTCAACCTAATGAAAGCGTTTCCCAGGACGAGCTCGAGATAGATGAAGTTCTAAATCAACCCTTTCAGTTAGAGTTACCTCTGAAACCAATTAGCCCTGGAGAAGTACATTCTGAAATAAAAAAAATGGATCCAAAAAAGGCATCTGGATTTGACCTGATCACCCCAAAGATCCTAAAGGAATTGCCGAGAAAAGCTATCATTTTCATCTCTCAGTTGTTTAATGCCACCTTCAGACTTTCGTATTTTCCACTCCTGTGGAAAGTCTCACAAATAGTTATGATAGTCAAGCCAGGCAAGCCCAGCCATTCAGTTACGTCTTACAGACCAATTAGTCTACTACCGGTGCTGTCCAAACTTTGGGAAAGACTTCTGATTAAACGGCTAAAAAATGTACTATCCACTATTCCAGACCATCAATTTGGTTTTCGAGAGGGTCACTCCACCGTTGAACAAGTACACAGAGTCTACTCCGTGATCAGAGAAAGCCTAGAACGAAAGCAATTCTGCTCTGCTGCTTTTCTTGACATCCAGCAAGCATTTGACAGGGTCTGGCATAAGGGACTATTGTGCAAAGTTAAACTACAGTTACCACATAATTTCTTTCCGGTAATTCAGTCTTACCTCACTAACAGATTCTTCCAAGTGAAGCATGGAGAGTCTAAATCCTCGTTTTTTGATATCAAAGCCGGAGTCCCACAAGGTTCAGTACTGGGACCGGTTCTGTACAATATATTTACCGCTGACCTGCCACAAACTCCGGGTGTGATTACTGCCACATATGCTGATGATACCGCCATATTATCCTGCGATCCATCCTCTACCCGCGCCTCAAGGGTTCTTCAAGACCAACTCAACAAAACCGAAAAGTGGCTCCAGAAATGGCGTATACGGACCAGCGCATCCAAATCCACGCACATCACCTTTGCACTTCGTAGAGGGGATTGCCCCGCCGTCAAGCTTGGTAACGACGAACTTCCACATAAGGACTCTGTTAAATACCTGGGTTTCACTCTGGATCGACGCCTTACCTGGAAAGGACATGTGAGAGCAAAGAGGGCTGAACTAGATACCCGGTTCAAAAACTTGTACTGGTTGCTAGGACCCCAATCGAGACTGCAACTACATAATAAGTTATTGGTGTATAATAGCATACTAAAGCCAATATGGACATATGGTGTCCAAATATGGAGCACAACCAGTAAATCCAATTTGGCCATCATCCAACGGGCCCAAAACAAAATACTCAAGAGTTCTAGCCAATGCATCGTGGTATACTACAAACGCTGAGGTTCACCAGTACTTGGAGGTCCCCACTGTGGATGAGGAAATAAAAGCCAGGGAGATTGTCTACCTGGAGAGACTGAAACGTCACACCAATCCACTGGCACGTGACTTAATCCAGGATTCAAATAGCCCAACAAGAAGGTTAAAAAGACGGCACATCCTCGATAACCGGACTTAAGAAGGGAAACGGACTGTAGAGTCTAGACCCATATCGCCAAATAACCATCCACCCACTTGCTTATAGTCAAAAGACTGATCGCAGGCAAATCCAAAAAAAAAAAAAAAAAAAATCAAATAAGCCACGAGGTTTTCTAAAAGCCGGCGCCCCTGGTCATTTTTCATTTATCACGGTCCTGTTACCAATAAAAGAATTTAAGGTTATGGATAACATGTTACGAATTTTCCCGCCCCTGTAACCTGGGGGCCACGTACCATTGATACAGCGCAGTAGCAATGACATATTGACTATCGAATCTTAAAATATAGTCCCAGGTTTTCGGCGGGATTTGTTTTCGAGTAAAGTTCCGTGGCTGTTTTAATTATTCGCAAATCAATTCCTAGTGGACATTGTGTTGTAAAATTTGTGTAGTTTTGTATTTTAAGCACACAGCTAGATAACATGTGGAATCGTTGAACCAGGTGCGATTTCGGTAAAATGGAGTTGAAAATTATTTTAGCATTTACTACCACAGCAGAACTTACCGAGAAGGCTAACTCAATAGATTTACTGCCAAATACTGCAAACCATTAGAATGTGTTACATCCGCATTCTAATGAAACTCTAAGGGACATAAAGTGACTGATCATTTAATTATTTTTAAACTTGACACTGTCTAAATGCACAAAATTGCGAAGCTAAAATAAAAAGAAAACTCCAGCCATATATTGTAATTATATTTTCCAGACGCCTACCTATCGACTCATACAAGCGAAGACAACGCGAGCTATGACCGTGTCATCGCTTTAGAGAATAAGAAGCGCGCCGCGAAACTGGCAACACAGCTACAGTCGGAAGTGACGTCAGCGGCCATTGCGAATGCGGCGCTCGTGCTACCCTCTATTGAGCAACAGGCGGACCAGACGGAGAGGCCGCATGAGGTAACATTATTTTACTGATTTTTAGTTGAATAACTTGGGTGAAGTCAGGAGCGCCGATTCCCTGAGTGGTCGGGGGCTCAAGCACCCGTGAGAAATAAACAGTGGGTGCTGAGCACCCCTGAGAAGAGACATCAACAAACAGATCAGTAATCGCCTTATAGGGATGGGCGTATTTTCATTACCCGACGACCCCTCAGAGCAGTGGTTTAGAGCTTTAGGATTCGTTTTCCGCACCAACACAAATCTAATTATATTTTTATCAAACATAATTAGTAATTACCTAAGCACGCAGTATATAAGTAGGACACTTATTTATTTGTCGCTCGATCAATGTGCATTTCTCTTCTCACATATCGCCACTTTTTCGAGTCATGAAATGAGCATGAGCACCCATGAGGTTTTCTAAAAGCCGGCGCCCCTGGGTGGAGTCATCGTCTAGTAGAGTAATAATAATAATAATAATAACTTTATTGAAACAATTTTACCTTATACACAATGTTAAGACTTACATACATAGGTACATTAAATTCGGAAGGTATTTTCTAATATTAGGACCCTGCCTCCTAAACTAGGTGAGACCTGTGACTTAGGAGTCAGTGTTCTGCTGTTACTTCGTATACTATTGTTCCTTTTTGGTGTGTTTACAGTAGGTAGGATGTAAGTCTAGCCTCAAGTAATATAAGAATGAGTTTCTATTTTAAAATAATACAATTTTTAATAAAATAAAAATAAAATGGTGTATAGTGTGAGGGTGTGTATGGGTTAATGTGTTTTTGTATGGGTGTGATAATGTGTGTGAGCATGTTATTGCGTATGTAGCGTGTGTATGTTGGGTTCATGTGTGCAATCACGCACACATGAACATGTTTTCATGTGTTTCATGTTTAGGACTAGCGTTGGAACGTAAGTAAATGTTCAGTACGAGAATAGTCCTGATCGTATAACCAGAGTTTCAACCTCTTCTTAAGTTCATGCTTGTTCAGGTGATTTATTTGAAGGTTCTTGCTAATTTTCCTGTAAATAAGTGAACCCAGAACATAAAGCTGACGGCCAGCAAAAGCTGTTTTGTGAGGTATTGCTGGACATGTGATTTTTGCCCTACGTTTGGTAGGGTCTGGTGGGGGGATGCCATTATGTGTACGAAGGGTGGCTTGGAGCACAAAAAGTTGCCGCACAGTGAGTACCCCACAGTCCGAGTATAATTCGGAAGTAGGGAACCTATACGGCTTGCACAACATCACTTTCAGCACTGCTCTCTGCGCTCGTTCCAACCCAAGCATCTTCGTCTTACCACTCCCACCCCAGACGGGAATGCAGTAATTGAGGATGGACTCACAGAGAGCAAAATACACCATTTTGAGTGTTTTTAAATCTGCGCACTGTCTTAATAACTTAAATATATATATGAGTTTCCTGACTTTTGAAGCTAGACTGTCAATGTGAGAGTGCCATTTTAATCTGTCATCAATTATGACACCCAGGTACTTCGTATTGGTGACTCGAGATATCATTGTACAAGTACATGTAGTGCACGAGGGATACTCTGAGCATGTGTGTGCAATTATTGTAAAGTCAGTTGGAGCTTTGGTTCTAGAGCCAATAGAGAAGGGTATGTAATTCGTTTTGCCCAAATTGAGTGAGAGAAGGTTACATTGTAACCATTTCATAACCATTCTTAGAGCCAATTCAGCGTGATGTTTCACATTAATCCATGAATCACCATACACCACAATAGCTGTGTCATCAGCGTATGTGAAGATTTTTGAGTTAGAGAGAGGCAGCGTGCAAATGTCATTTATATATATTAAGAACAAAATTGGGCCAAGCACGCTACCTTGTGGAACTCCGTAGGTGACAATTTCCTCCTCACTAACGCATGCGCCGATCTTAACACTCAATTTCCTATTTAGAAGGTAACTTTCAAAAAATTCCAACGCTTTGCCGCGAATCCCCACATCTTCCATCTTAGATAGAAGTGTGGGAACAGAGACTGTGTCAAATGCTTTTGTTAAGTCTAAAAATATTGTTAAACATTTTGTGTGTTGATCCATTTTCCTAGCGGCGAACTCGTTTAAATGAGTGATTGCGTCTTCTGTCGAAACACCTTTTTTAAAACCATATTGGTTCCGCGCTATGATTTCGTGTTTATATAGAAAGCTTAATAAGCGGCTACTGATAAATTTTTCCATAACCTTAGACATCGCCGAGAGGATAGATATTGGTCTATAATTGTTTACACAGTCTCTGTCACCACTTTTGTATATTGGGTGTATCAAGGCTTTTTTGAACACTTCTGGAAATAATCCATTTGTTATTGAGGTATTGATAATATGCGTTATAAGGTATTAGGACCGAAACTGCGTAAAGCGGACGCCCGCGCGGTTTCGTACAAAAATGCTACATAGCAGAGAGCCAGGCCCCGCGCTCGTTATTCATTTATTTATTATTTATTTATTTAATCTTAATGCAACACAAAGTACAAAGGCGGACTTAATGCCTTAGGCATTCTCTACCAGTCAACCTAGGGTGGTGAAGAACCAATATGGTAGGTGCATAACAAGGAACATGTATTTAGAAAACATGAGTACAAAGTATAGATACTTAAAGTTCAAATAAACATACATATATAATTAATACATAATAAATATATCTAAATATATATATACATAAATATAAAGTAACGAAAGAAGTTATTGAGACGATTCTGCTATTAGTGGAGAAAATAATTCCGCAACTTCCGCTTAAATGCATACCGACTTTCGGAAGTTATGCTACGAATAATATATTAAGTTCTCCATCGACACGACTACATGCACACCGTTCAAGTTGAACTAGCGACACTGCGCAGGTAATACGGGGACCGTCCGCGTGAACACAATCGCTTTGTTACGTGACTGCTGCCCGTCGGGAGTGTCCTCTTTACCTTTTGGCTCTTAGGCCTACTGTCAACAGACGTGTAGCTTCATAGACGGGTATTCGTTATTATACTCTTGGTGTACGCCTGCGTGAATCTTAGATACAAAACTTCATACTCTGTCAACGAAGCGGCAACGTTTTGCCGTCGTGTCGTTGAAGTTACGCGTCCGTGGACTGTCGGCCTTATGTATGATTACAATAACATCTATCGTTTCAACGTTGTATAAAAATCACAGTGTTTGTTATCAAACTGCTTCAAAACTGCTTGATCGATTTTTGTGTTTTTTTTTTGTGTATATTTGGTAGGTTTCAGACTGACTAGACTTAGGCTACATTTTTATACCCCTTGTTATAAGTCTATAACCACGCGGGCGGAACCGCTGGCAGCAGCTAGTTTTATTATAAGCACACCATCAAACCTTGAGGCTCGACGTCATGTGACTTCTTCCAAACTTCCCTAGTGTCATAATATAAAATATGCACTGCCAATAATATAAAATAATAATAGCGCTTTGCTAACAACTTCGTTTGCGAGAAAGTTTTCGAACATACTCCCCATAGAGCGTATTTTGAGAGTAGTTTTGAAAACAAATAATGAAAGTCTTTAGATATTTATTCGTTTAGATTAGAATTTGTGCAAAGATTCAACGTTTATTCACCCAAGGAAAAGATCTTCCCATACAATCTTTAAACCCACTAATTAGTTTCATAAAGGTAGTTTTGAAAAACAAATAATGGAAAGCTTTTCCATTTACTTAACTTACTATGTAAGCAAATAAGTTTCATGTGTATTAGGCCAAGGAATAAAATTTTGCACACAAACGAATTTCTCCCTTATAAACCCCTTTAAAAAGTTGAATTTTCTAAAAACCCCTTCTTCGTGCTTGCTTACGACGCCTCTTATTCCCAGTAGTTTCGGCCATGCGTTGATATGTCAGTCAATCAATTTCTCCTCATATAAAATAATTTAGATAGCCAATCACTTACAATTAATTTCTAGTTGGACACATGGCATTACACGGCGAAGAATTACATAATGTACGTGCCGGACGGCGCGGCGTCGCAGCGGGCGCCGCCGAAGCCCGAGCTGGTGCACCACAACACGCGCCTCAAGGCCGAGCCCTTCGACCACGCCAAGAACAAGGAAGCCATCAGCGCTATTGCTAGGAGCCAGGTAATTTTCATCTTTTTTTCTTTGGTAGTGCCCACTGATCTCTATCTCTCTTTACTTACCACTGAATAGGTTGTTCCATACATTTGTCAGATAATGTTTTTTCCTTATTTGAAGCGCCACCCGCGACCGTCCAGAGAACTAATTTTGACGTATAATGCAAATGCTACAGAGAAATGTACCGTAGACAGTCGCTACAGTCATTACGGCCGACAGTGGCAAAATGGCGAATAACAAACACGGACAAAAGCACTTTGTCAGCCACAAGTCCGATGTGATAAATATACGTCAGTGCTAGTGCCCATTACTTGTAGGGTGTACCCCTAACATAAGTACAGTAGCGTAACTAGGCGAGGGCGCAGCAGTCCCTCGCCCACGGCCTCGCGCCCAAAACTCGAGATAATCGAATTGGAATGGTGGCTGATTCGAATTGCGATTCGAATCAACTGGGTGCGTTAACTCAACTCGGTCCGCCGACTCAACTCGGTTCGCAGACTCAACTCTGTTACAATTTATCTTGTATTTAAAATATCATAGTTAAGTGCAATCGGGTACGACTTTCTTGTTTTAGGGCTTTTTCTACTCAGAAAAGCAATCGGGTTTTTTAGTTTTTCTAAATTACCGTTTTTTTAATGTAATTGATAAGCTCGCGTCAAAATCACTATTTCACCTGTAAGCGACGATGTGGTCAAACACTAGGTTGCGACAGTCGCTGCCTCGTTTTCGAATTTATGAAAGAAAAAAGCGTCGCAAATGCGCCGTCGCCCACGTCTAAACTAGTCCACGCTACGGCTTTGCATAAGTTTGATGCAAATGTAAGTATAAAAAAAAACAGAAATGTCACTGAGCGTCTAATTAAAGACTAAGGTAAAATACTTAACATAAATGTATGCAATAGCTGTACTGCCTATGTCAATGTATTGCCAAATGTAGGTCGCATTCAAATAATTCATATAACTTACGGCTAATTTAACTATAATCAAAAAAATATTATACTATGTACGTACACCGTACAGTACGTTCCATTAGGCCAAAAGTGCCTTGACCCAGGCGGCGGACAGCGAGGGGTAGCATGTCAGATACCTACATTACATATTTTTTTCATTTTTTGAGTTCTGTACCTTTAGGTACCTTTTTTCATTTTAGTCTGCAAAAACAGAGCATTGTTCTTAGTACCTGTACTGAACCTGGAAGCATTAAGCTGGAATTAATATAAATACCGGCTCAGCTCTATTACCCAATGGAATCTAATATTCCATTTATCTTATATTCCATTAAATCAAAACAGCAGAAGATAAGTGACTCGCCTCTAGCGCGTGAACTGCTGAAATTGTGCCAACTGGCACGATTTCACATCATCCGCGACGATCACACATTCGAAGGCTAACGCTATTTCACTCGCACGACAGCGTCGGCTCTTATCTCTGTCCTTGTCTATCAGTGACCTTTACCTACCAGTATCAGTGGCTACCAGTGACTATCTAATCGTGTAGAGAACTCTAGGACTTACAGTCCTCGAACGCGAAGCTTCATAGACGCGTGTCGTTGCCGCTTCGTCAACAGTTTCATAGTTTTGTATGTAAGCTTTACGCAGGCGTACATCAAGCGTATAATGACGAATACGCGCCTATGAAGCTATGCATCAATGGACAGTGGGCCTAAGGCGTGTATCACACTGTCCGAGTCTAGGCTGCGTTGTTGCGCAAAAAAAGTGCGCAGCACTTCTGCTTTGTTTACTCGTAATCAGAATGTAAAGAAACTAAAGAAGAGGCGCACGCACGAGCCCCGACTCTGGTTCTGTGTGCTATACGCCTAATACCGCAATGCAGAATTTTGTAGGTTCCTATGTGGCGTCATAGATGTCGCTACGGCACCCGTGGCATTCACACTTGTCAGGTTGTGAACTGCTCATAAGTGTCAGATTCCCTTATTTCATTCTCATAGTAACCTTTTCTCCAGGATGCAAGCGTGACCGGTAAGATAGGCGTGGACGGGGTGAGCATATCTAACGAGAAGGCTAGTGACGCGTACCCGCTGGTGGGCACGCCATCGCCGCGGCCCGGCGAGGGGCCCGACCAGTCGCCGCTCATGACCTGGGGAGAAATCGAGGGCACGCCCTTCAGGCTCGACGGTGGAGACACGCCCTTGCCTGCGTGAGTATTGCTGGCCAATATATTACAATACAAATGATTTTGCAATTTTTTTACGATATTCTAGACTCTTTAGAGAGGCCAAAAGACCTATCACAGACGGAGTCCCACAAGGATCCATATTGAGACCATTATTGTTTTTAATTTGTAATAATATAGCAGAACTAGGGCTGCATGATCATTTATCTATAAGCAGACGACACATGCTTGTTTTATTTCTTGTATTTGTTCATGACGCTATTTCACGAGCACAAGAAAATTGCAAAATCTATTTGAGTTCCAGCATGCTGCCGCGTGTGTGCGTGTGCTGACCGTAAATATTTCAAAGATGTGTTACATTATTTTTAAAGCCAAAAATAAAACACACACATTCCGACATTTTTTGTATCAAAATTAGCTCTTTATGTAAATCGCATAGAGTAGTGGTGGCCGAGTGGTAATGGCCCCGACTTGCCGAGTTGTAGGTCGCGGGTTGAAACCCAGCCAGGCGCATTACTTTGTGTAATTTATTTCATCACTACTGCTCTCAAAACGTGGAAGGAAAACCTCGTGAGGAAAGTAGCATGTCCTAGAACCAAAAATTCGAAAACATGTGACAACCACTAACCCGTACCGGGCCCGTAACGCCCAAACTTACAATTTTGAAAAAAAAAACATTTCATAAGTGTTATTTGTTTTTTCTTAAAAAATACTACACGAAATTACCCAAATCTTACATAGCTAAAGTCACTTTTCTCTTCTGTGACTAAAGTTATTAAACTGTTCGTACAGTGTGGGAGCGGGAGCAGCGTACCGCATGCTGGAGGGCGGCGTGCGGGAGCGCATCGCGCTGCAGCTGGCCGAGCAAGCGGCCAAGCGGCGCCGCCCCACTACGCCGAGAGTGGCGCCGCCCACGCCAAGGTAACTAGCGCTTTTTTTGGGTATATTTTTTTAGAAGTCGAGGCAAAAACCTTAAAATTCTGACCAGTTAATATTTTCTTATTTATGGTTTCTAACTTCCGATAGTGAAACTTTTATAATCTCAATACATTTCTCAATTATTGCATTCTGTTATTAATGATCAGTATTGTGTAGCCTTTTTCTGGTTGGAAAATCAAATAACTGAGGGTGGGACAGACTTTTACTGACTAAAACCCATCTGTATTGAGACCACGGTAAATTTTTCGAACTATCCCGCAGCTTTTAAGTATGTAACCTGAGATAGTTACATAATGCAAGTGTCTACCAATCAATGCAACTTAGACCGTAAGCTAACGTCATATCGTTTACATTAATGGTTGGATTGGAACAGTTGCAAACTAGCGTTTTAACCAAGGTCACCTTGGAGCTTGGTTTGTGTTGCGGGCGTAGCGGCTACATGGATGTAAACCACGCGCCAACACGTTCGCGAATCAGTCACTGCGGTTGGGAAAACGTGCTCGCTAACCAAGTGCGTTGAAGGTTTACAACTGCTGTCTACACGGTTTAAAATCAGCAAGGTCACCTGTGTTGGCACGTTAGTTTGCAACTGTTTGGTCCGCCCTTAACATCGACATGACGCACTGTAGTATAGTTTTTCGCAATTTAACACAAACTTAATAGTTTCAGATCGAACACAGAGCGCCTAGCCAGCATGTCTCCCGCAGCGCGTAAGCTGGCCGCCAAACACCTGCTGTCCCCGCGGCTGAAGCTGACGCCCAACGCCATGGGGGTGCTGGCGCACGCGTCGCCGCGCCGCAGCCCCGCGCTCGTGGCCCCGCGGGGGTCGCCGCGCCCCTCCCCGCGCCCCTCCCGCGCCGGCAGCGTCAACTCGAGCGTCAACGTCACGGAAGATCTCACGGATAATCTACTACAGATCAACGTCGCTAAGCGCACGAGGTTAAAAGCACAGGATTTTTTCAGTAAATAATGTTGACGTTCGAATATGTATTTTATTTTTAGCTTCGCACCCAAATTGCGAATGAAGGTGGAATTAAATTCCTAATCGATTGCTTCGTACTGACGTTTGAAAGTTAACGTAAATCAATGAAATTATAAAATGTAAGAAATAGCAATCGCTGGCGCAACTTTGTGGGTTACGGTTGTTGCGTTATCCTCCTGGACAATACATTACTCGATCAAACTCTGTGCAGGGCGTGTCAGACTTTACTGGCTTAAACCCACTCCGGGTCCTTCTTTGTCTTCGTTCTAGGCCCCGGGGTGCCCTTTCGCACAACCCATGGCCCCAGTAGGCTTCAACCCTGCTGGGCCCATAAGGTTTTACTGACATCTCCTTGAAGCACGCGTGGAACACTCGCACTGTCGACGACTCGAGCTCGGTCCGAACGGCCAGACGGTTAACTACTCATTGCTCGCAGTCCGCAAACCCTTGCCTACGGTGGTTGGATATCGGAGTCAGTATCCCGGCGCCTGGGGCGTGATGACGCCGTTCCATCACGTATACGGCCGCCTCCTTCGCTAGCATTACTGCTTCGCAAAGGAGGCGACCGCCTGCCATTCGTCCTCACTCCGGACCAGAGCCCGGTGCGAGAGGTCGTTGTCGCCGATCAGGCGGTGCGCCCAAGCGAGGTACACCTCCATCTTCTCCAGACTCCACCAAATGCTTAAAGACTAGGCTGACTAATATAATACGGTTTGAAATAAAACAAAATTTAGTTTTAGAGTAAAAATGCATTTTTTTTTCAAAAAGCAATTTCAATGATATGTAAATTATTTAAAACATTGCAAAATCTAAATTATTGTCATAATTTGTTTTCTTATGATATATTTTAGATTTCCTGTACTGATTGTTGTCTCATAATAAATTAATGCCGTAATACATTTCTTTTATAAACAAATAATAATAATAATACAATATAATATGTATGCACTTAAGACTGTAGAAGGTTAATCTAACAACTACTAATTAATAAACATTAGTTAAATAAAAATATCGATTTCAAATAAATGCTATAGAAATTCTGGTAAATAATTTTTCACAAGCATAAAGTACATAAAACATGATAACTTACATGCAATACATATTAATTTAATTTTTTATGTATACAACAGTTTACATTACAAAAGAATGATTTGTTCACTTAGATGTAAATACAATACCTAGGCTCACTGTATTAACAAAGTACATAATTATTTATTATTCATAATGTCAATTACATTGCTAAATTTCATACAATTCCGTACCGAATATTACCTGTATAGGTTAAAATTATTGATCGCATAATTATATAATATTAATTATCTTATTATTATTTACATTACATTACGATCTACGTCTATGTACTTATCAATCTCATAACTGTCTATAATATAACCCTGCACAATTAAATACAACCCATGAAACATTTAACTATCTACACTAATTACAGAAGAATTGAAAGTTAAAGGCGGTGCGGAACATTGCGCGTTTCAATGTGCAGAACGCAACGCTAGCGCGGATATTAGCGCAGCGGGACGTATTGCCAATGCATACCGGGCTTACCCCCGCACCCGCTCGCCTTACGCGGGCAATGACCGTGTGAGATACAATGCGTTCCAAATAAGAATAAGATAGATTTTGGGCCATGTGTCAAGTTATAGCTGTCAAATCGAACAAAATGGGTAGGGTGGGCAAATCACGACTTTTTTTAAATTTTTGCTTACCTTTAAAAGTTTTATGAAAATCCGGTTTTTCAATTTTGTTCATCTCTGCGTCATTATACAAGTGTCTGAATAGTGCAAAGCAAATGGAAGAAGAAGGTGAATTGTTGCTGAAAAGGAATAAACAAAATAGTTTTTTTTTTTTTTGACTAATTACGACTTAAAACTTATTTAGGTTAAACAATAACGTTTTTACTTCACCTAGATTTAACTAAAACTCAATAAAACAAAGTTAAAAAAGAAACGTTATTGATACGCAAATAAGTTTTCTTTGCACACCATACTTTTCAATGAACATTTGACAGATTGAGGTCATTGACTTTCCTATTCTTATTTGGAACACTTTGTAGGTGCTTATACTGCTGACGAACGCAAAATCCTGCTTTCATACAGTCAAATTCATAAAACATAATAATTATGTTGTAAAAGTTAATCTTTTTATCGATCTGCCAGCAACACAATAAAAAATTATTGTACCTATACAGTACCGATAATATAATTATAAACACAAAAATTAATTTTAGAACAGCAACTAGGTACATAAATGCGAATCTAAAATTAAGTTTTTATGTTTGATTATGAATTTTTGTTACTGTTGTTGGTTGTGCATTAAATAATAATTAATTATTTGATCTGTCTAAAAATGCCTCGCAAACGATACAAAGTTTTTGAGATTATTAAGTTTATCTGATTATTTATTGATCAAATCGTTCACATGGAGGAAATTGACAAGGTTAAGAAAGTAATAGTTAAAATAAAGAAGATAGTGAGAGTGATAGTTTAGGTTTTCTTCAGAAGAAACAAAAACACATCAAACAACGTCAACTTATCGGTAGACGCGCTAAATCAACAACGATGATGCACTTCTTCTAATTAGCAAACCAAGGTGGTAACACCCAAATACTACGAAATATATTATTCCGATGTTCGTATTATTATTTCGATGTTCCGATTTTCAAAAATCCGAATTTCATAATAGGTACCTAAGAATTTTTATGACTATTTAAAAATCAGGCAATTTATTTTACAGTGTGTTATACGCTTTGTTTGTTTACCGATTTTCATAAGTTCGAAAAATCAAATGCTCGATGGGTACATTCCGATTTTCAATACTTCGAATAAACTGCTTAAATTAGGATTCTGATATTATGTCGCAGCCATATCATATATAACGCCGTTTTGCGTTGCGAAACAGGTAGCCGCGGTACATTTAAGTGTTTTTCAATCTGGCGCACCTTATTGGTATTATTACAAACCTTTTTTATTTCAGAATTCTAATCATGTAATCGGTATTTTCATAATCGAAATTCGTATTTCTGATGTTTCGAATCATAGTAAAGTCGAACTTTTTGTTATTCGATCTATTGAAACACTGCGTTTTGAGAATAGTAGGTAATTATAAACGTTAGGAATATTGAAATTTCGGAATTATAAAAATAGTATGAAGGAAAGTTGATATTTTTGAAATTTGGAACCATTCGGAATTATAAAATTCGTATTTGTGACTGTCGGAATGAAGTTTTTTGTATTTTAGGTGGTGTACCCAAACCAGGAAGCCATACCTATACTATACAGCACTAAAAATGTTCACACAACTTTAATTACGAAATATGTACCTTCTGTCAATAAAAAATTAAATGGAACCTATATTTTTGCTGAGTGGGCTGTACATTCGGTTCGACCTGTACCTATGTGCACATCAATAATAAAAAATAAATTGATTGCTAAGATGCTCTCAGCATTGGTCTATAAATAATTATCAATATTATTTTAATATACAAGGTCAAAATATCAAACTGATATGTGGTCAACAGAATAATCGTTTTGCTAATAATATAGCAAGTCATAATGTCAACATTGTGCTTCATGAAACACTATTTGTATTACTAGTGCAGAGGTAGTTATTCTATATTATACTGTGTAGTACAGGGCGTCTCAGAAATAATTCACTTTTTTAAATGCATAAAAAATAATAAATGCATTTTTAATAACATTAAAATTATATATTTTTTTATTTATTTATTTAATAATATACGCTTTAAATTACAAAATCAGAAACATGAAGACATGGACAAAATTAACAAAAAATTAGACAAGGAAATCAAGGAATCAATAACATTCTTACTCAACTTCTGAGGCATTTTCATGAACATTGGATGACATTGAAATAATGTTATTTTTAATAAGTAAAGTCTTCAATTTATTTTGTAAACTAATGCGTATATATAAATGCATTTGTAATTTTTTTTATCTATCTACAAAAATGAAATATTTCTGAGACACCCAGTATTACAACTAACCAACCAAGAGTAAAAAATATATAATCAGCTATGACCCAACACCGTCATAATAAACGCATTACTTATCCACAATATACCAAGGGAATGATACAATAATACTTATATTAAATACTATCATACAACTACAAATTCACTAGGTAGGTAAACCTACCATTTTCATATGTCCGAAGTCAAAAATCATAACAACGAAATTGATGAGGTCTTTATCCACTTATCGCGTCGTAATCAAACAAAACTGCTGATTGTGTGACGCAGAACGCCTACTTACGGAGTCAGAAGGTAGATAGATGAAGTTCGCGCGTAGATAATGTACTACCAAATTAAACTGAGTGCAGCCTTGTACCATGTTTCAGGCGGCTGCGGGTTTGTATACTCTGAATTAAGCTTCGGAACAGTATCATCCGTCGGATCTTCTTCAAAGATGTTAACCAACGACTTCTTGATGCCAAATCTGATGAAAGCCAAGTACGGGAAGTACCTCATAAGGTACAGACTGAATTGGAAGTTAAGGTTGAAGTACAGACGTCCTAAGTAGGAAGAATACAGCGTCATGTAAAGGTTGTACAGGAAGATCTTGTACCTGGCGAAGAATTTGAGTTTCTTGTAGAAGGGCGCGCTGTCCACGGTCTCGTAATCTTTGTAATAGAGGAGACGTGGGGGGGTATCGGGGAGCCCGTCGACGCTTGGTTTGCACATAAGCTCTCTTGTGTCCACACCTGCCGAGAATAAATAATAGTGTTGAATGACGGTGATCCTGTGGCAGTTGATTATTTTTAGTTATTAAATTTTTGCCTTTGAATTAATATTCACTAGATTTCTACTAACAGCTTATAAAATCAGAAATTGTCCCTATTGTGAGAGATACAAAGACTTCTATTATCGGATATGGTCTATACTTTTTTTAGTTTTTTGAGGCAGGAAATCATCAAATAATTCCTGGGTTGAGTGAGAGTGTCAAGCCTTACGTGGCCCACGTGTGCACAATGTAGTTCTACCTTTACTCTTTCGAACAAGCCAGCAATTGATCAACATCATGCAAATCCGTTTAACCATTGAAGCGTGATTAAATAACAGACATACACCCTTTAAAATCTGTATTATTTAAAAGGCAGTCCTAACTCACTGACTCATCAACGCCCAGCCCAAACCCTTTGATCTAGAATACTAATATTTAGGATGCATACAAAGTATAAGAAATGATTTTCCAAAATTCACCCCATAAAGGGATGAAAGGGGTTTTAAAGTTTATATAGAGAAACAGTAAACTCATTAAAAAATAAAAGGCCCGTTTTGATATTTGAGAAAAATCCCAAAATGTAAAACGGAACGAAACTGAAAGAAACAATAACATAATAATTACCTACATAAAGTGTTTTAAAAAGTACATAATTTTTTTTTAATAATATGATGGAATATATTGCGAGTATTCTTTTGCGCTTACTTTAATAATGCGCAAATGTCGAAACATGCCTTTTATTTTTTGACAACTTTAGGATATATTTATCTTACCTGTATCTAGAGATTTTCCTTTCAACTTCTTCCTCAATGTACTTTGCAGTTTCAGTCTGTCGTTCTCGGTGTAGATGTACCCAGGCACATCAGCCAAATAACGGCACCAGTAGAGAAAGCCGTCGGTCTCCACCGTGGGGTTGACGGACCACATCCCGTCCAGCATCACGCGAGCCGCGTGCTCGAAGTACTCAGGAACGTTCTCCAGGCAGGGCGTGTATACCCTCTCCTGGAGAAGCTGGCACACTTCCCTGGTTTCTTCGAATGTCTCGCGGCAGATGTTGTACCTGAAAGGGATGTAGTGTGTGTTGAACTGAATGAAGACGAACGATAAAATGCATATCCTAAAAGTCTGGGTTCATTGAGACTAAAGCCGGGTACAAACTGTTGTAATATAGCATGCAAGCTAGCACGAACCGAGCATACTGGCATGAAATGCTCTGTTCGCGCGCGTGGTGTGCACGGTCGTGCGCGCGAGACGTCCACTAGGAACTCTGTTATGTATTCCATTGCGACAATGTGGACGGCAAATTCTTTCATTACGTGTTACATTGCATGTTATGTTACAACAGTCTGAACTCAGCTTATCGTACAGCGGGATTGTACAAAAGAATCACTCCTGGAAAGCAAAGGACAACTAAAAGAACACGGATGGGTTTTAGTCGGTTATAGTCTGACTCCCTCTCACTCCACTCCACGCAAGAGGAGCCATTTAATGATTTATCGCAGAAAAAAATAGCACAGTTTCTATATTGGAATGTTTCGCAAAATTATTATGACAGACAATAAACCGATAATCGCAAAAATTTGTTTTTCGATTTACCAACTTATTGCCCGATGATAAAATCGGTAATCGGTCGACAAATTTTTGCAATTACTGACTTATTGCCCGGGGACGTCGATATGATTAATTGAATAAATTTTCAATATCTAATCACATCGCTAAGTAACATTTATGTAATTAGTGACGCATCGATAGTAATTTATTTCCAGATTATTATACACAGCTAAATTGTAATCTTTTTAATCCCGTGGTGGGTCTTATGGGGCAACCGTGGGGCAACGACCGACAACTACCTACAGGTCATTGGACTAGCTCAGCTGATGTTTACTTAATTTCGTAAATGCGTAAATTTATTAGAAAAAAAGTAATATATTTTTTAATTTTATCTTTACAAATCGACCCCCGACGGGTTTAAAACGATCAAAATTTAGCTGTGTGTTTATATACCGGGGGGCAAACCATATGAACGTTAACGGGACTATCCGTGACTCGGCACAGGTTGGTATCAGTCTCTTAATCCGACAGTACCTACGACACGGTTGTTGTAGATGTTGAACGATGGACTGCTGCGCTGCATGTCGCGGGTTCGATTCCCTCTCGCGACAAATATTTGTATGGCCAACAAATAATTGTGCTGGGTCTGGATGTCTTGTTTGTGAACACACCCACGATACAGGAGTTATACCTTGTTTGAGGCAAAGTTAAAAAAAAGAAGAAGAAAGAACGAGTAGCTTTTACCACTACAGAGCTTAAAGGTATTTCAAGGGTTGGCTCCTTAACAAGAAACGACTCGGCTTCTTAATTGTTTAAGTTGTGATGTCACCAAAATACTCCTTCACTTCAGGGTAGAGCGTGTCAGACACAGATAAAAGAAAAGAGGTGTCAGACGTGTTTCTTTTACCGACTAAATCCCACCTATGTTCCATCATTTGTTCATTGCCCTTTGCATTCTAGGGCCACAGTAATTCTTTGAAACGCTGCCGCAGCCCATGCTGGCTGGCATTGGTCTTACTGAGTAGAGAAAGGGCCGCTTTAGTTTTACTTGATTAAGATAAGATAGAAATAATATTTCAAATCCATTCAATATAACATAATATATAAGTAAGAAACCTTTCAAATTTGGTGGAAGAGGAAACTGTCACATAACTAAATAAGGATGCCCATACAAAAATGTGAAGTTACTGTCATTAGATTACGTGAGAACAAAAGAGATAGCTAGTTATTCTCACCACGTCCCCACTCTTCCTTATACTTGCAATGCTAATTGCTGCTGTATTTAATAAGTAACCAATTTTAATGCTGTTTTAAGTTTTATTTTTAATGTTATTTATAAAATATGGCTTTGTGATGCAACTCTGAACTCTAGCTCGATATTTTTAATATCGTGCGGATTTGCTGCGCATGCGTAAGGGTGTTTTTATTATCATGTGGATTTCATCACGCATGCGGAATCGCCTCACCTCGCACGCGTCCCGCTTGCGTAATGCCCGTATTACAATAAATACTTGTACAAAAACAACATACGCATGCTTAGCAAATGCGCATCATAATGAACACAGCCTTAAGGAAGCTTACCCCATGCTCAGCCTATCAACAATAATACTCACCTATCCTCAATGCCAATCATATAGCCCACGACTCTCCAGACATAGTTGTACGCGTCCCAGTCACCAGGCTGCTGCTGCCAGATGCCGAACTTGTCTGGCTTCAGCATCGAGAAGCCAATGAACCCGAACTGCGTGAGAGCCAGGTCCCGCTGGGAAACTGTCCCGGTACCCTTGAGCTTTGATGCTAGACCCGCCTTCAAGTGACGACTGCGCACCGCGTAGAGGGACCTCCATGATCTGATGAACACAATACATTGAGTTATTGTAATAAAGGCTTTATAAAAGCAGATGTAGGCGGAATGCAAGGAAGCATTTGAGGACAGTCTTTGTCCAGCAATGGCATACTTAGAGCTAATCGTTCTGAATTTTGAACAACTTTATACAACAACACTTATAAAATATATATATAATTATTTACATAATTACACCTCTAAAATTATTATTCATTACAATATTTAAAGCTGGGTTGTTCACAAAGGTCCACGATTCTACTGTTCGAGGGTCCACGAGATTTGTTCAAAGTACAGTCAATAAAAATTATGTAAGTTTTAGGAAAAAGAAGAAGTTACTAACTTATTATTTCGAATATTTTGATTTACTTTGATAGTTCTAAAACTGTGATATACACCGTTAAATTTTGTCGTTTTAATCCCGCGGAGGGTCGATTCGGTTCATGAAATAATATCAATTTGTCGATCGACCTACCTGCCAAATTTCAAGTTTGTAGGTGTTATAGTTTCTGAAATTTCGTGATTAAACGTGAGTGATATTTCGCTTTTATACTAGTTGTACCAGAAACTTACATCGGCCGTTAGAAAAAATATAAAATTACCAATTCCACGATATCGTGTCGTTGTCGTTTACGCGCCCATGACTATATCCGCTGAAATTGTCCGCAGAGAATGAAATTCGCACTGGAGAACTATAATCGTTATTTAATTCCAAAGCATACTCACATGCTCCCAGGCTTAAGTTCATTCTCGAACCAGGAGACGGTGTGCAGCAACGTCGAGAGGTACCGCTTGTAGGCGGTGTAGACGGAGTTGGAGCGGCGGGAACCGATCAGCACATTTAGTATGGAGGGCACCGCGAACACGGCTACCAGCCCCATCAGCATTGACGACGACAGCGAGAAGCAGTTGTTTTTGTAGAAGTTGCGACCTCTGTGAATAGGAATATTGTTTTAAACTAGCCAAAAATAAACAAAAGGAACAATATTTATTTTCGATCCCAAGGTGCATGTTTTCTCGGACTTATAAAATATTTTTTACCAAGTGTAGATTTCTGTCAGTGAAAAAACATTTGTATTCGGGTACTAACTTTTACGGAAACAATTTTACTTTTTTATTTAAGGTAACGTTCAGAGCCCAAAGCTCTTAGAGCGTTCTATTTGACGACCTAATTGAACTGTAAAGGGATAGAACTATGTATATAGGGTGTATAGCTTCATCGCTCTGTCTCGCCCCCATGCCTAACATTTTGACATAAGGCCCCAGTTGAGAATATGGCAGTCAGTTTCCAGATCAGTCAGTATATGAAACCTGGAATCACAGTATTCCGTTGTGAATGTCACGATATACTGTGACTATTTATTTACTCACGTCGCGTTTTAGCAGTTCTGACTGGGTGTGAAGTGAGAATCTATATAATTATACATTATTTTATTAAAAAAGGTAGGGCATGCGGCAAATAAGTAGAATCATTTACTATGGTTACGCACAGCCCCCCCCACTTAGATTGAGTGAGCCACGGTTACTGCGCATTCAAGGTCGACCGTCATGATGGTTTAACTTGTGTGACGAGGGTTATTATAACCGATTTTCGGATTATTTGAAGTACGCGGCACAACTAGATTTTCTTGAAAAAAATTACTCACTAAGGATACCTACCTTCCTAGTTATATCGTCTTAAAGATCTACCAAAGGATGACGTCAAAGCAAATCATAAGCTAATTATCATATTAGACCATTGATTAGGTCTTGGCATCTTTCCACACAGGTAAAATGGACGATGGATAGTGTAGATATTGCTTACATGGATAACAGACAGTTTAATGGATTAATTCACACCGGATGGTTCAAAGTAGCACTGTAGCCAAAGTTCAACGGGCACACGTAATTAGTGGATGACCTTGAAATAACTTGTATCTACAAAAATAAAGACGTTATTATAACAGATACTTATATATTTGCAATGCGTTCAAAGAGCTGACAAAAAATATATGGCCAGTCATACCCACAAAATCATACCACTGATTTTGTGGGTGATGACTGATAGGTTGGGTATAGTGGGCAATTGAAGGAATTCAGTACCTCTACCATGACTTTTAAGCAATAGTATTCGTCGCTACTCGATATCGACGCCGTAAATAATATTTTGTATGGCAAATTTTGCAGCGCCTCTAGCGGTCACTTGCAGAACCAAAATTTGCCATACAAAATATTTACGGCGTCGATATCGAGTAGCGACGAATACTATTGCTTAAAAGTCATGGTAGAGGTACAGGTAAGGTTTAATCAGTAAAAGTCTGTCTCGCGAGAGCAGAGCGGGAGGGGTTATTTGATGATTTCCCAAAAAAAGTGTGTCGAGTCTAGAGTAGGTACTAATTTATCAAATTTCGTCTGTTTCTAGCTACAACTAAATAGGTAGGCTCCAGTGTATCCTATCACATCATCGCTTACTAGCATAGCATAATCAAAATCATACCTGTTCTCTAGGAGAGGAATGGGCGGCGTAGTACCACTTAGATACCACGTGAACCCCGTGCGGACTGGAGCGGCGGTTTTTTTTTTAGAGTAGGTAAAATCATCCAATGACATCCCCCGCCCTTGGGCAGAGCGGGAGATAGTGTCAGATTCTTACTGACTAAAAACTTACTCCGTTCCTCCTCTGCCTTGGTTCCATGGCCCTGGTATGAATTTTCATACCTCACCAAAGCCCCAGATTAGGCTTCGACCCTACTGGGCCCCTACAGTTTGCTGACGACTCCTTGAGGCGACTTGAGCTTTGCGGAAACAGTGTGCGCGGTAAACGAGGTCGGGCTCGGTCCGGTCTGTTGGAGCTACCCATTGCCCGCCGTCCGCAAGCCCGCGCCCACTGTGGCCGGAAATAGGGATCGGAATTACGGCGGCTGCTGCGGCGTAAGCGCCGTTGCCTGATGCAGTCGGCCTCCTCTTTTGCTAGCATTAGTGCTTCGCAGAAGGAGGCGACCGCCTGCCACTCCTTCTCGCTCCGGACCATGGCCTGTACCAAAGCCCGGCGCGAGAGATCATCGCTACCGATCGCCCCCACGAGGACACGGCGATGCTCTTCCCAAGCGGGGCACACCTCCACCGTGTCCTCCGGGTGGTCCGCACAGTGGCGGCACCCGGGCGTCGTCTCCGCACGGATCTTGTACAGGTACGTCCCGAACTTGCCATGTTCGGTTAGTACCTGCGCCATGCGGAAGGTCACGACGTCGTGAGGCCTTTCCTGCCACGCCTCAAAGATGGACCTTACCGCTTCAATCGCAGCATGCCCAGACTGATGCGGTGGTGGATGTCGCATGTCTTCGTATTTATAATTCAGAATTAAAAATACGAAGACATGCTGCCTTATGATGTCTTCCTTCTCCGTTGGACATCCCACTCAAACCGGGAAGGAATGGCAGCGGCACCCCTGGTAATAATTGCACAATTTTTAATTGTCATACATAGGTTATAATTTTTCAGTTTGTTTAACTTTTTACTAAAGGGATCTCTAAAATGTAAGCTGTATTTTACTGAAAATTATCCGACCAAGCGAACTATCGTATCGCATATTCGCATTTGGGAGGATGATTTTTGAGCCAAATCAGTCCAGTCGTTCTCGAGTTTTAGCGAGACTAACGAACAGCTATACATTTTTACATATAAGATTATAAAAATCTGAGAATAATGTAGAATCAACTTCATGAAGAATCATCTTCATCAGAAATCTGAAATAAGAATCTGAGATTTAATGAAATATGCGGGTGGATTTTCCACCCGCGATATTGAGAAGAGTCCAAAAATCCTGAAATCTTAGGACAATAAATGAAATATGGTAACCCAAGGTACATTGGCAAAAGTGACAACCAGAATTTTTTTATGTAATCCGAGCGTAATAGAACCGGGAGTCTCGCTGGAAGGATGAAGCGATTAATTGCAATTTCTAACAAAACAGTTGAGGTATACTGGACCTTGTCAGCAAATTCGAAAGGTACATTGTACAAACAAAGCAATGCCAGTAAAGTCAGTCTAGCTCGAGTGGCCCCGCTGGACCGAAACACATCTGAGTCATTATTCCTTCACGCTGATACTGCTGTGATACTGCTGTGGAAGTTGTTTTTACGCTAACGGGATTGAAAGGATTACCGCGTTTGGCTCTCTATTGGTTTGAATTTGATCTTGGGATTGGAAATTGGTGTGAGGCACTCTGAACGTATTTAATATGAAACGAAGCACGAGGTGAATATTTTTTAGAATAGGACATAGGATATTTTTTGCCCCGTTAAGACAATTTTCTACATCCACGGGCGATTAAGCTAGCAGAAGCTAGTCGTTTATGTAATATACATGTATATAATATTTAACTCATTATCATAATAGTAACAAAATACTCAATGAAACATGCTCTTTATCGTTAGATATGTACATGAAAATATCACATTAATACATATTTGTTACTGATTACAGTTGTTACTGGATTAGGTGTTGGTCCATTCTCCGATAGTGTCGCAAATCTTAAATCCGATTCAAATTACAGCAAATGTACCATAGCATGCATAGCATCAGTCATATAATGTTCCCAATGCTGGGACTCAAGCCTCCTCTCTAGGACAGGCATAAGGCCGTAATCCACTACGCGAGCCCAGTGCAGGTTGGTGGATGACACATGTCTTCGAATTTTTGGTTCTAAGACATGCCGGTTTCCTCACGATGTTTTTTGATTTGTTTTTTTTGATCTTTCACCGTTTTGAGAGCAGTGCTGATAAAATAAATTACACAAAGTAATGCGCCTGGCTGGGTTTGAACCCACGACCTACAACTCGTAAGTCAGGGCCGTTACCACTCGGCCACCACATCGCCTAACCATGATGTGTTAAAGTTTCAGGCGTGCGAACGAGGAAGAGGAATGGAGCAATACACCCTATATAGCTCCATCCCTTTAACAGTTCAGTTTAGGTCGTCAAATGGATCTCTTTAAAGGCTCGTGGTAGGGCCTCAGTTCTTTTTGGAAACACACAAGCCCATAGCATTATACGTTTGCTTATACGTAGCTAATGATATAGCATAATTTCTTTACCTGTTATATTTTTCCTCGTCGAACCAATCTGGCAGTTCCATTTCTAGTGAGTCTGGATTTACTTTGTCAGAAGGCTGCTCGGCCGCCTCCTTGGTCAGGAGCGCGTCCACGAACGCTTCCGCTGGAACAAAAGTCTTCATTTAATACTCTTCTAATTACGTGGACATCCCCTGCAAGAATACTAGACATTCAAGATCAATTAGGATCTATCAAGTTGAATTTCCCACAGTCAGATGAATTCAGGATTCTTCCAAACAATTCATACATAGATTAACTTCTAAGATAACCAGCAACTTACATAGTAGGCATAAGAACTAACGTCGGAAAATCTAATTATCCACAAATAATAAATACCTATGAGTTCTGTGAAGTGAAAACTTCTGTGAAGGGCAACTAATACCCGCTACTAACGTGTTGCATTCTGGTAACAAATAAAAATAAAGTAGAATGAAACGGTAAAATATCTCTTGAATCCAGTTGAATTGCAGTTGAAAGCACCGTGTCGAATGCTAATGTAAAGTCTGCATGATAAAAAGGGTCCCTCAGGGAACTCCATTATCTATTTATTTTACGACAGGTACTCTCTGCACTAACTGTCAAAACCAATTACATGTGCATAGGTATTTTTCTGTGAAACACTTAGGTAATTCATAAAAACGGATAGTAGGTAGAAGAACAATATTAATTTGGTTATCAATAAAAATGCAAAACCCACCTGTACAACATTTTTTCAAAAACAAAAAATATCAAAATGGTAACAATGGTATTGAACAATCATGATTGGTGGGCACTTATCACTGAATTTATAAACAGTGCCAGAAACAATATGCATTTTGATGTCTACTCTCGGAGCAAAGCCACACAAGGAAGTTATTTCACCATGGAAGTTATTTGCGTTCAGTTATTTATATTTTTACTAACTTCGCGTATAAGCAGTTCTGACTGGGTGAGAACTTGTCGATTTTATTTAATTTTATCAAAACGGTTGGCTATATTTTTGTTTATTTAGTTGGACTTGCTATAAGAAATCATCCATCAGTAAAATCAAAATGTTTTTGTCATTTATGCGACTTATTAAATTAGTCAATTCCAATTATAGTAAATATTCCAACGATGCCGACTACTTGTGCGCCCAAGAATTTTTGAGATTTTTTATGACCTGCTTTATTCTAATCTTTTTCAAACATTCTAATAGGTTTCCGAATGGATGAGCCCAATTGAAGATCAGTTGTAAGTAAATGATTCCAAAATATTAAAAAAAAGCCTCTTATGTGTCCCACTGCTGGGCAAAGGCATCCCCTTCCTCTTCCGAAATTCTCTGTCTTCCAAAATATAAATAATTATATGATTATAAATAATATAATATTTGAAATGTAATTGTCCGTGACTAAAGTAAACTAATATTAAACAACATCCGCTCTTCGTTGTTAAAATTTCTGCTGTATCACCATAAATCAACAGTTCAAATATAAGTAGGTAATTTACATAGATAAAAAAGGCTTCGATACTTTTAGTCCTCGGCTTAAAGTACCGAAGGAAAACAGATATGATGTTTATTAAACAGATAAATATATTTCAAATCATATGAAATATGTTTATCTGTTTAATAAACAGACTGACAAACATATTTACTGGTAAAAATAAATAAATTATATAGCACAATAATACAATTAGCTAACGCATATCTTGACCGTTTCATCAGAGGAGCAGCACAGAGAAGATTTGATGGGGATTCAATGACTGGTCAAATAAATCAAGACGAAGAGGTTACTATCAAGACGACGCTAGAGCCTAACACGTCCAATCAGGTGTCAGTTGTAGATCTGAAGATCAAGCTGGACCAGACGTTGCGAACTGCCAAAGTGTTAGCCGAAACACTGAAAGTACAAATTCGCGACTTGATCGCGCGGGAGACTATGTTGAAGGAAGCTATTACAGACGGAAGGTAACGTGGCACTATTACCATACTCGATACAATTAGAAAAAAAAATGCGTTAAGAATTCTATTCGTGATTTATTAGTCTAACAATCTACCATAACTAGGTGATTAAGAACTAATCCTCCAGAACCTGAAAATTATTTAATGGCAAAATAAAAATTGAGAAACCACAATGCAAATTCTAAAATCTACATAGTTAAAAATCTAACAACAACTTGCCTATTTTTAGAAAAATATGTGTATTTAAAATAAAATTATTATGAAATCTTTATTCAATTTCGCATTTAAATTATATCTACCCATGTAAATGGAAAAATGGATTAAAACTGTTTCCCTAAAAATTTGAATTATACTTGAACATCCATCCTTGAGGAGTGGCTGGAAAGACCTCACGGCGTTCTAAACTTCCGCACGACGCAGGTTCTTACCGAACACGGCTATTTGCTAAGTTCCTGTTCCGGATTCGTGCGGAGGATTCGCCCGGGTGTCGCCACTGTGCGGAACACCCGGAGGACACGGTGGAACATACTGTAGAGGTGTGCTCCGCCTGGGCGGAGCATCGCCGTGTCCTCGTGGGAGCGATCGGCGGTAGCGATCTCTCTCGCCGGGCCTTGGTTCAGGCCATGGTCCGGAGTGAGGAGGGATGGCAGGCGGTCGCCTCCTTCTGCGAAGCAGTAATGCTAGCAAAGGAGGAGGCTGCACGCGAGAGGCAACGGCCCTCACGGCCCAGCCGCCGCGGGGATTCCGATTCCGATCCTGATTTCCAGCCAACGTAGGCGCGGGCTTGCGGACGGCGAGCTATGGGTAGCTCGCTGTCCGACCGTCCGGTAACCATCCAGACCAAGCACAGGTAGTCAACGGCGCGCACTGTTCCCGCGCGCCTCAAGGAGTTGTCAGCAAACTGTAGATACCCAGCCTGCTAGCTGCAGGCAGGCAGGGTCGAAGCCTACTGGGGCCAAGGGTTTTCTTCCGAAAGGAAAGCCCGGCCCTGGTATCTAAGGCCACGAAGGAACGGGGTGAAAAAATAAAGTGTTGTAAAGGCGTAATATAGATTTGGTATTTTAATACAATATTAAGGAGCTTACAATTATCCGTTGTCATACGCATATAATTAAGTATCGCGTTTGAACTAACTTTGGACAAGCACAAGGTGTCAAAAATGAGGCTTTATTGTATCCAAAATGATTTATTTACAAAATATTAAGGATTCCATAAGGATTCCATACATTAAAAAAAATATTACAATCCTAAGGAGCTTATAATTTTCCGGTTTCATATGCATAATTATACTAAATTTAGTAAGTATCACGAAATCATTATTATGGTAGTTTCACCACTTTGAAATAAGTTAGACAATACCTACCCTTAGACAATACAAGATGTTAAATTTTACTAAGTTTTCATGATGATTTATTCTCAATACATTAAGAATTCTATATTATATTGAAAAACTTATTACAATACTAGCTTTTGCCCGCGGCTTTGCTCCCGCTCTACCCTACTCTACCAGGTAAGTGTTAAATACACAAACAACAGAACCGGTTTTGGTTCTTTTTTTTTATTATTTAACAGGACAAAAATTATCTTATGTCTCCTGGTTCTAAAATGCCTTCCCATTAATTTTCATCCAAATCGGTTCAGCCGTTCTTGAGTTATAAATAGTGTAACTAATACGACACCTATAAGCGATACCGATATCTACAAGCGATATCTACAACGATATCTATAAGCTCTATTACACACACACATGACATATGCATGTCATTCAGTATTGCGTGGTCATTAACACGGCACTGTGTCCAATTTGCACTATATTTACACTTTGAACTCATAATGATAAACTTTAGTATACTCGGACATTAAAGTGCCATGTCATCTACCTACAAAGCACGTCTTGAATGATTCACATGACATTTCAGTATTCAACAAAATGTTGACTCCAGTCTGACTTATACATAAGTTAGGTACGGGAAATTATGGTCCTACTTTATCGGTAATTACATTACCTCCATCATTTAATTCATTAATTCCCAAGAGGACGCCGGCGTCCGCACACCTATTGTCTTTCTATTGTGTCTCTAATCGCTGTCAACATTAAGGTAGAACTATACTGCGCACACGTGTGCCAGGTGCCACACACGTCGATCTGGGTGCGTCAGTCTCCATACATTTCATATGGCAACTAGACTTGTAGAGCTACACTTGATCCACGCCACGCGACATCGTTCTACGTACAAATCAGACGTGTTTTTTTGTTTTTTTTTTTTTTATGGTAGGTAAAATCATCCAATGACAAATCCCGCCCTTGGGCGGAGCGGGAAGTAGTGTCAGACTCTTACTGACTAAAAACCTACCCCGTTCCTTCGTTGCCTATAGTGCCGGGGCTGAGCCTTCCTCTCAGAAAACGGCCCTTGACCCCAGCAGGCTTCAACCCTGCCTGCCTGCAGTTAGCAGGCTGGGCTCGGTCCGGCCGGTTACCGGACGATCGGACAGCGTGCTACCCATTGCACGCCGTCCGCAAGCCCGCGCCTACGGTGGCCGGAAATCGGGATCGGAATCCCGGCGGCGGCTGGGGCGAGCGCCCCGTTGCCTCTGCCTGATGCGGTCGGCCTCCTCCTTTGCTAGCATTACTGCTTCGCAGAAGGAGGCGACCGCCTGCCATCCCTCCTCACTACGGACCATGGCCTGAACCAAGGCCCGGCGAGAGAGATCGCTGCCGCCGATCGCCCCCACGAGGACACGGCGATGCTCCGCCCAGGCGGGGCACACCTCTACAGTGTGCTCCACCGTGTCCTCCGGGTGTTCCGCACAGTGGCGACACCCGGGCGAATCCTCCGCACGAATCCGGAACAGGTACTTAGCGAACTTTCCGTGTTCGGTAAGCACCTGCGTCGTGCGGAAGTTGAGAGCGCCGTGAAATCAGACGTGTGCGTCGATCTAATGTATTTATCTAACATTTCATGTACACACATATTATGATAAAGAAAATAAGTAGCAAACAGAAAAAAAATAGGTACAAAGGTGATGCTTATTTCTACAGAGATCTCTTCCAGCATACCTGCGAATGTACTCGTAGTTCTAGCTAATGTTATAAAGGCAAAAGTTGGCTGAACGGATTTGGATGAAATTTGCATTTCCTGGAATCTATAAGGGACACTTTTTATTCCGGGTGTGCGCACTCCTTTATGTAATCCGTGCGTAATAGAACCGGGGGTCCCGCTGGATGGACAAGGTGATTAATTGTAATTTCAATCAAAATAGTTGATTACCTACATTCTGACTGTATCTTTTTATGTTAAAGGCTAGGAGTAACAACATTGACAGTAACTACGATGAGCCACGTCCCTCGGTCCTACATCATTCGTGACGGCCGCTGGACTCTTTGCAATGGAATGATCCAGTTCCCTGTCGCCAGCCAGACATCTTCAACGAACCTCTTCAATGGACTATTCTCGGAGCCAAGATGCATAGGGAGAGAGGTAAATATGGATAGTCCGTTAGTTTCAAGTCAAGCAACTTGAAATGTCATCGAAAACTGGAACTAGCTAATCAGTTCGTAGACGCTACTACTGATATTTCTGCTAAATGAATTATCCTCAAACACGAGAACTTTGTGGTCAGGTGCGTTGCGTTTAACTACGATGGATAAAGCTAAATTGTATATAAAGATATACAGGCATACCTACGCTTTCAAGTCGAATGCCATACGCTTTCATAAACTAAAACTTTATTTATTTCACACCTAAGTTCACATTAACAATAGTTCCTGTATTATTATGATGATCTTAATAACTGACTGTTGCCACAGACACAGCGGTTAAGAGCCTTATTATGTTATTTGGCTAATCATTTTATGTGTTCGAAGATAAACACCACTGTACATCACTCCCTCGCCATAAGCAGCAATCCGGTTTGCTCAACCTTGAAACTCGCACGAACTAAAGTAGGTTCAGCTAGTGTACAGCACTGAATGACAGTGTAGTCTTGAACTTGAACTCAAGATGTAAATCTTCATACTACATAATCAAGAAGAAAACGGAAGCATTTTAATAATATAAGCGACAATAAATACGAAATATCAATAGGATTAGTTTCAGGTTTTGTTCAAGGGCAAATACCAAACACTTTTGGTAAGTTTAATAAATGCAAAAATACAAAATGGATATTGTATTTTGTCAAAAACCTAAACCGATTAAGTAATGAATAATGTGCTAAGAGGTTAAAACGAAGACAAAAAGTTTCATGCAACAAATGCATGTAAATTGACATTGAAGAAAAATGTGAACTTCGTACTGTATATAGGTAAAGCTTAAAAAAATTTAGCGGTTAACAAAACAAAAAATATTCAGGTGATTGGCAAGAAACACAGATGTGTCGTGTCCAGGCCGCAAAATATATTTTTAAATTTTTATTTTTGTAAACAAGTTGCCAGAGATTTCATTCTATTCATTGTGCAGATTCATTTAACTTGCATAATGCGTAATGAAGCATCATAATACTCTTATGTTACAGATTGCAATCAAGATACGCTCTAAACCTACTTTTCGTCAATATGCTGTCTGTATCGTGTAAATGTAGACATCACATATAAGACGCGTAAACTAAAACAAATCATACCTACGAAAGGTATAATTTACTGGTATTAGGCACGCACTATGCAAAGCTACAATAGTTGAGCCAACGTAACAAGCAATTTTTTTTTACAACAAGGTTTTTTCGCCTTCTTCATAATAATTATATTGCGTAGATTACATAATTTTGTTATAAATTGCTTGGATTAAATATTTTATCTAAAGCTTTTGATTATGTTGAACACAAAATAAAATAATAGATACTGTTTTGATAGTAAATTTCAATCAACAAACCTTATTTTTACATTGCATGCACTGTACTGAAAATGAAGTAAGAAAAGATGATGGAAATAGGTTGCAACGATCACCCACAGGACAAAATACGCTTGCGACTAAAAACCCTAATTATCACTTTGTTAAAATTTACAACGAATTGCTAACTGTCAATAGGTTCGCTAAGTGGCGGTAAACGTTGAGAGATTCTAGTTCAATTTACTATCGGTTACTACTATCTTAGTATCCCATTGAACGCTGGTGTTTAATGTACGGCTTAGGCGTTTAGTTAACTGGCTAATTCAACTAGATGGCTGCGACAGCGGCAATACTTTTTGACAAGTGCCAGTTACTAAATTTCATCAACGAAATCAGCGGAAACTATAAAGTACACAAGTACCCAATAAAAAGACTGAAATGCAATAAGGATAAAACCTATGCACTTGTATTTATTTTTGTTGCAATTACCATTTATTTATGTAACAGTGTAGTTAGATGATAGAATTCTAGATAAGTATGTAGTAAGTAGTTCTCTATTGTCAGACAATAACTTGATTGAGCAATTACATTATAATGAATCGTAAAGCCTTTTTTTTCTAATACATTATTTTTTAAACACCACTGTAGGTAACTAACAGAGGAAACGAAACTCTGTTCGATTCTTCTAGATAAATTATGATGTTTAAATATAGACGATATTTTCATAGATCGATTGTGTTTTTTAGTGCTAATTATTTTTACAAACGACAGGTAGTGACAGTCCAAGACCCGTGCGTGTTCAACTCGGTCATCAAGTACGATGTGATCCCATCAACTCGGGCGGCAGAGTATACAGAAGAAGAGTACCTATGCCTAAAGTCCACCTTCAACACCACTCTGGAGCGCTACATGAGTGTCACCAAGCAAATCGTGAACGATACGTGCAAGGATGGTGAGTTCAAGGACCAAACTCATTTTCGAAATAAGAAATCTATTCATTTTTATTCTAAACTTGTCGAACTAAAATTACAGGCATAAATTGGGACCGTTTTATAGTAGCATACAAATTCAAATAAAACGTTATTTGAACCGTTATAAATATACCCGCGATAACAGGCCCAAATAATACCTCTTTATTATTATTAACCTCTTTTGTCCCACTTCTGGATAAAGGCGCCCCTCCACTGCTTCCATCTTTCGCAGGTATGCAATTCCTCCTTCCAGTTCTTAAATTTACCTAGTTCGTCCCGCCACGCCATCTTTCGTGGTGGTGCGTGGTATCCTGTCACTGTCTCAGGAAGACTACTTGTGATACTTATATATTTGCCCACAGTTTGTCCAAATTTACTATTTTTAAAAAAGATCAACATTATTTAAATGAGATATACTGTTGCATTCAACAGTTTTATCTAAATTTGAACTAAGCTCAAGGCCAGTTTTACTAGAAAAAAAATATTTTGCATACCTACATGATTATTTTGTCTCAGTCGAAGATTAGGTACCTACATAGAGAAGTTTGTTGTGGCATTTCTTCCTGGGGTCCGGCTAGCGAAAGACGTGTGTTATAGGAATTTTATTAAATTCTAACTTTCAAATAACAAATGATATTTATTTTGCAAATAGGTTTTAAAAACTCTTTTACACTTAAATTTTTAATAGATGAGACCGGTGTTTCTTATCTGAAAAGTCAGTTCAATTTGAACGTCTCTTTCTAATTTATTCAGCTTAATAGCGGTCTGCAAACTTCGGTCGGATTTTACTGAATCAAGTTGTCCCGAAGTCTGGAAGCCATGAAGCCTATTCGAATGATGAGTCATCATGTCGTCATTAAATAAGCCAAACAAACGAAATCTAATAAATTGACCAGTCCGTTAGTCAAAAATAACGTTAAACTTCTAAGATATTAGTTAAAAACCTACGGAAGTTTATTGTTATCGTTCCAGTCAGGACTTCACTACACTAGGATCAAAAAGGCGAAAGTTTGTGAGTGTGTATGTGCTTATATTTGTAAGTTCTTCACACCCGAACGACTGAACGGATTTCCATGAAACTGTTTCTGGTACACGGGTAGACCATGTCCTGAAATAGCACATACGATGAATATTATCCCGGGAACAAGTTCCCTTAGGATAATTTTCTACTCTCATGCGAGCGAAACTATTCATTTATAAATATTCTATTATTTTTCAGGTGTCATTAGGAGCCTCGCCGAAACTAGCCTAGGATGCGGTGTGAGAATAATGTCCGAATACAGCTTCTATCCTCGCAAAAGTTCTGCGGCAGCTACTTTGCCCCTTGAATACTGCATTGAACAAGACGGCTCCTGCAAACTCATAGTGGCTTGGCACGTGGGTAATGCGAGCATTGAAAACTTCGAGTTTTTGAAGAACGAAAATTTCAAAAAGTATTTTTTAAGAAGTGGGGCAATAACCCAACATATAATTTAACTGTTTTCTAAAATTGTATTTTTTTAAAAGCATTGTGAATATACATGTATTTTTAATCTACCCTCAACACATGTTACAGTCGATGTCTAGTTGTATAAGACGTACAAATAAATTGATTTACCGGAATAAAGAAAGTAGAGGAAGTGCCCCTGAGATATCGCGCGCATGTCAACATTATGCCTAGATGCGCAACATTGAGCATATTCGCTGGCAGATACTTGTCGAGATTGGCTGTCTCAGAAATACGCGAAATATTACAAATTATGCCTTATTGTGCGGTTTAGACTTCCGAAAACGAAAACAGAAAAAAAATCTATCTTGTAGAGGTATATCTTATCATTGGTAAGTACTAAACTTTGTTAATTTTTAATATATTTGATTTTAATGACAATACCACATCTTATGTCTTCAATGCAAACTATAATCATTGTGACAAAGTTTAAATGCATTTGGTCGTTATCTGAAAAATCATAACATAACTTCTAGTAACTTCGACGCTACTCACTAAGGGATGGGAGTTGGGACACATCCTTAAAATAGGTCGGTATCGATATTTTTTTTTCATAACTCTTCATTTCATGGCTGGCACCATTATCCAGAAAATTTATGTCGGACGGTTCATGTGTACAATTTATAAATATTAAACTAAGATAACACAGAAACCTCAAAGTTTTAGCAACACGTAGCCTGCATCCGTCCGAAATAGGTGCGAAGTAACTACTATTATAAGCCGAAAGTTTGTATGTTTCTTACTTCTTCACGCCAAAATACTGAACGGATTTTAATGAAACCTGGCACATGGGCGATGTGGTCCACTTTCCACTTTCGTGATGTGGTCACGAATGTTTATTCCCACGGAATCATTTTTTACTTCCATGCGGGTGATGTCGCTGGCAGCAGCTAATAGTAAATGAAAATAATATTACATACTATTAACCGTAATACATTAACTTCTGGATAGACCTCAAAAAAAGTAAAATGTTGTGTGTTATGTATTTGTAAGTACATATATGCTTATGCTTATTTAAATTTTTCAGTTTTGATGTATTTAAATACTCTTTTGAAAAAAGATTATATCATCGCTAAAATAATGCGCCAGTTTATTGGGTCGTCAATATTCCAAAACATAACCTATCATCAACTAGGGGAATTTCCTACGGCTAATCATATTACCGACTTAATGAAAGCTATGACGACAAAATATATTAATACATATACGCTTTCGTCACTTATTAAAATTAAACTATCAGAACGGTAATTATTAAATATATACTCCGTTTAATTATAGTCGTTTTAATCCCGCGGAGGTCAATTGGTACATGAAATAATATCGATTTGAAAAGAGAAAATTAAAAAATAAAGTACTTTTTTTAAACTGTGAATTAATTTACTCATGTACGAAATTAATTTCATGAAGTAAACGTCTGCTGAGCGAGGCCAATGAACTGTAGGTAATTAGTACGCAACGAACGACAACTAGCTACAAGGTCATTGACTCGTTTACTTAAATTAATTAATTTCGTTTATGCGTATAATAATTAGAGTTTTTGAGCCCACATACAAAAAGATAATCAACCTTTTCCATTATTAAACATTTGTTCATAAATGATATCCATTATTAAACATAATAATTACATTGCTCACCCGTAATAAAATACGTAACATCAATATTAAAATATCGATACATGGCTACGTCTCTAATTGAGTAGCAAAAGAGATTACATGTGCATGCGAATATGACATCTATTTCAAAGGTATAGCGTTCTGAATAGAATTAATTGGTTACAGCGCCATCTAGCGTTGAGTAGCTGAAGTCGTTGTAAATTGGTCTATATAGAAAGACGTCTTTATTGTTTGTGTCATTTCAAATAATAACAACTTTCTGTCGTTGTATAAGACTTCATTTTTGAAATCAATAAGAAGATGATTCGTAAAAGTGGTGTCCGTAATTTGTAGCCAATCAAATCACTGTTTTTTATGAGTGTAATAAACGATGTGTTATGCAAATATGTGAGTTTGGCGACACTGGTTCCCGTGCTTAGCCAGTGTAGGGACCTGTATTCTCTGTTCTGTGGATTTACCTACACATTAAGTAGAAGTGAATTTATGTAAATCTTTCTTTTTTATTCTTATTTCTTTCCAAAAATTAGAGGCTTTTATAAGGCTCCCCATACACCTACAATAATAATACACAATATTATTACTGTACAATAATATTGAATACCCCCATTCGATTCCAAACTTTCAATAAATTCACTCAATAAAAATTCGGAACTACTACTTGAAGTCCTCTCATTTACAATTCATCCTAATTGCCATATTTTAGGTTCTCTTAATTGTAATGATTTGATATTTATCATATTATTTATTAACTTATACTATTAACATATATACGTATTTTATTATTATAAGTAACTTATACATTCTAACTAAAATTATGTGTTATTTATTTATTGTGCTAGGTGTGCACAATAAATAAATAACACATAATTTTATTTCAATAAATAAATAACCACTGTGTTGTCTTTCTTAACCCAAAGGTTGACTGATAGAGAATGCCTTCTTGCATTAAGTCCGCCTAAGTACCACTACTGTACATGAAATTTAAATAAATAAATAAAAATAAAATATATATAAAATATATTTTTTCTTTTTCTTTCTTTCTTTTCAGGTGTAAGTTGAACGAAAATGCCGATCGACAGTCAATACGCAGTATAGTACGCGGCTAATAAGTTGAACCATCCGCCACGGCTACGCGTAGGCCCCTACCTCGACAGAGATCCGGAAATTGGCTATAATCCTCGTCACACAAGTTGAACCATCATGGCGGTCCACCTTAAATGCGCAGTAACAGATTTTCGGGTCTCGGTAACCAGAACCATTTTCAACTTATTTGCCACGTACTATAACAGATTTTCGGGTCTCAATCGAAATGCGGCACAGAGGGACCATAGCAACGACGGCCATTTTAGTTCAACTTATTTGCCGCGTATTATTCCTGCTTAGATAATTTTATTCAACTGCCTACTTATTTTTGACAAATATTATTTCATTTTACTAACTTACACTGACTGAAAAATACTGACAGTTAACAATTTTAAATTTAATAAAGTGGTGCTATACAACGTAAGTAATAATCAATTTTTTTTTTTACATTTAGTAAAGTTTTTTTTTACTTCTTCGAATCTAGACGTATTTATCAAATAAATATTTAAATATCGCTTTCTCTAGTACCATGAATCTAGTAAATTGATAAAACGGAGTTAACCACGGTAAACACGAGCAAACCGCTCTCGCGATGTGGTTTCCGTGCTTCAATCTATTTTTATCAACACTGATCATTTATTCATATTCTCTGGCGAATTGGCGACCTATTGAGTGAGATGCTATGATTATGGAAATATTAAGATCAGACAAGAATTGTACATACGTACGTTATTGAGAATCACATAATTTGTAATCGTTGTGTTGGGATACAATGTGAGATAAGAAGGTACATTAGCTTTTTTTAATCGAAATATGAGTAGGTAGGTAAGATAATAGAATTTAATGTTTTATAAGTCTTAGCGTTCAAATTTCTACCTACGCAATAATAAATCATATAAAGCGGCTCGACTTGGTTTTTATAGTAGAAATCACATCATAAACATATAGTATTCTAGTATTTTAAATCAGCTGTAGAAAAAACAATGTTATAAAACAGTCGATAGAACCACAAAAATGACCAATTAAGGATTCTATGCAAAAATATGAAGGAATCGAATCCCATTCGAATAACGGAGAAGCTCGCTGCCTACATAGCAATATCAAAATATATAATTATAACGGTTGTGTTAACACGCTCTTTCCAAGGCCAGTGTTAGTATTTTAATAAATGAATAACATTAGCTCACCGCTCGAAACCATGTTTTCTTTATCCTAGTCACTTGAAAGTATTTTATTTTCTAATAAAACACTTCTAGTTACAAGAAGTCGAACTTCCTCTCGCGTTATTTGTGCCCGATATGTGACACGCACACTCTCCACCAGTTTCTTTGACAGACTGAAAAGTGACCAAAGATTAAATATATTTTTGAGAACTTGTGGATAGGCGCCCATTACACGGTCATGCAAGGCGTCAATCATTGCCATCAATCATAACGTATCATGAATGAAATTTGAACGCTGGTACTCACAGTCATTCAAAAATCATTCTCCATCATTCATTGATTAATGGTGATTGATGGCAATGATTGACCGTGTAATGAACGCCATAAGATGCGACAAGTAAGCTATGAAAGTGGAAAATAATATGACAAATGCAATTCAAATGGTGGTTGTAGAGTATCGTATAAATTAATCGCAGGGGCAGGGAGATGTAGTTACGCACATGGGTGAAAACCATGGAACACTCTTACGACCTATGCTTGGGATCCTGAAGTTTAATATTTCAAAGATCTTCTAAGTAAAAGGGACTGGTGATGACCGTAGACCGCAAACAGCACAGTAAAATGTTAAAAAATACTATAAAACTATTTGTGCTACATCGCTCATAATTATTCCGTAAGTGGGCGCCTAAGGCACCCTATTTACTATACAATAATTTTGCACAATATATCTAATTATACAATTTTATTCTACGTGTAGGGATACATGATACATGAAACATTTGCGCTCTGATTTAACAAAAGTTTAAGTGAGCTTCAATTTTATTGTGCAATATTATTGTAGGCGTATGGGGCGCCTAAGAGTAAAGTTCAGTGCCTGGATGAATATTAGCAAATTGATTCCTGGTGGATATTGTGACACAAAATTGGTGGAGCTTTTCTATCTCAAGCGTATGCACAACTGGAAAATATGTGGTATCATTGAAACAGGCGCGATCTCGGTAAAATGGAGCCGAGAATTTTACGACAAAAGAAGAAGGTTGACTACATACATTTGCTGCCAAATACTACAAAAGCATTAAAATTTACATTGGTATATCACTACGAAAGAAATTAAAATATCGTTAAAAACTCATCATGATAGAAAGTATGGTCATTGGACGTAAGACTAGGCAATTTGATGAAAGACCTTACCTTAGCTTAAAGGAAATAAAAAAAATAGTTTGACATTGACAAATAAAACGTCAATAAATAAAATAATAGCGCGGTGCATTCGCGATTTCGTCATTTCGCGCAATATTTATTATTTCACTTGATGATTATGTCATTAGAATAGATAACAATACAAAATGAAATGCCATGTACCTGGAGCCAACGTTAAAGGTGAAAAAAAGCAGATATAATTTTGTTTTTTAGCACTAAACTGAAACGATAAAATAATTTGACTATCTAATCTTTTTAGTTTTAGCTAGAACTGTTCATGCTCTTGCAAGATTTGGGGATGAACTTTACTTAGAGTCCCTACCAGACTGTATCCTACTAAGAACTTTAAATGCTGCTGAATCCGCGTATGCTATGGTAAAGTTTAATAAAAATTTCTTCTCATACTTCAACTACAACTTTTATTCAACGGAAGATAATGAGGGACTGAAGTGTAAAATATCCATGAAATCGGCACTTAACACATTTAAGTCGCCTGCCCATATAGACAAGCAAGTTGAAAACCTAGAAATCAAACTGGACCCTGAGTCCTGTAAGTTGATATTCCAGCTGAAATGCAGACATGGCATTGTCAAAACACATTTTGTATCAATTTTAGATTGTAAAGCAATGCAAGCAGTATACACAAAGGATTCTGTACCTAACAGGTGAGCTGATTTATGCATACATAATCTTTAAGACTTTGTGTAATGTCAGAAACTACATTTATTATATGTGTTGTGATAATAATATAAAAACATTTCAGGATAACATCCCCACAAAGAATATTATCAGATGCCCTTAGCAACTTCCAAAATTCTGATGATCAAGTAACACTGGAAGCAACCTCACATTCTCTCATATTGCGGAACTATATTGACTGCAGCATAGATCTCACCAAAATTATCAGAACACAAATAAGTTTGAAGCCAGCAGAGTTTGACAGTTACCTCATAAGAACAGACACCACTATAACATTCTCACTTAAAGAATTCAGAGCACTACTCACATTTTCTGAAGCTCTTAATTTGCCTCTTCAACTACACTTTGAGACTACTGGCAGACCTGCTGTTTTTATTGTACATAATGGCACCACCTTTGAAGCACATTTTGTGTTAGCAACAACTAAACCTGATAATGCATCACAAACAACAGCAACACAGAATACTAATGTTGAAAGAAACAAGCGAAAAGACACCAGCACTCAAGGATCTGCCAAGAAGAAGCCTCATTTAGAGATGGACATTTCAAAATGCCTAGATGAAGACTCACATCTATTTAACTTTGTAGATATACCTGGAGATAATGAAATCAATTTAAGTAATAAATTGAATGGTAGTATAAACAAAGATAGATCAAATAGCAAAGAGAAGGTAGAGTTAATGGACTGTGATAACATACCAGCTTCTCCTGCTGCTAGAACTATGATAAAATCTGTGTTTAAAAGATGCTTTGAAAGTACTTTTGACCCAAGAAGCATTCAAGGTGCAGTATTAGCAGAGAACTCTGATAGTGAGTGAAATTTAAGAAATTGTTACAAAATAGTGTACATTGAACATCACAACTATATTCCTGAAGGTATAGGCATTGGTGTAAAGACAACCCACCGTTTTTACAGCTGTTATGTAATGTGTATTTTTATAAGAATAAACAATTTAATATTTAAATAGTTACCAATGTTACTCTTTTTACCATACAGTGCCACCAGGAGGGTATTTTAATGCAGGTTTGTAGGTAGGTAGGTCTCATCTGCAAGAATACTGTATTAACTATACTGCCTTATTCCAAAACGCGATCTAAAATAGTTCCGGGACTATTACTAGGTTTAATCCCGAATAAATGCTATCTAAATGCATTTCCGGGACTATTATTAGGTTTCATGCCAATTGAAACTAGTAATAGTCCCACAACTATTTTAGATCGCGTTTTGGAATAAGGCGGATACACTTTTTCAGAATGAGTTAAATTGCATGGCGCGTTTTTTTTGGAAGCCTATATAAAAAAAGATATTATGGTAGATAGTTCTTTTTTACCCGACTGGCAAATTCTAAAGGTCAACGCTGCGTTAAGCGGGCGTTCTTTTTTACCCGACTGTGGCAAAGTCTAAAGGGCAACGCTGAGTTAAGCGGGCGCACGCGCGGTCCCATGCAAAAGTGCTCCGTCCCGGCTCGCTGCGCCCCGCGCTCGTTTTGCTATGTAATAAAACATTAAAGTTCTCCATCGAAATGACTACATGCACACCGTTAAAGTTGAACTAGCGATAGTCCGCAGGTAATAATCCGGTTTCCGCGACGGCGGACCGCCGCACGTGATAGGTGCTTGCGCCCGCTTGACGCAGCGTTGGCCCTTAGACTTTGCCGCAGTTGGGTAAAAAAGAACTATCTGCCATAATATCTTTTTATTAATAGGCTTGCACACACTTGCAAACGTCAGCTGGGCAAGTTCAATGGCCCGTAGGTAGTTAGTACGCAACGACCGACAACTACCGTACACGCACATATTATTAATTAATTCGAGTTTTAGAAAAAAGTACCCTTTTTTATTTTATCTTAACAAATCGAGTTTCATGTACCACGACCATCTACGGTGTAGAGTCGGTGAAAAAAAAATGAATTTCTTGTTTTTTAATAATTCCGTTTATATTATGATATTTATGATTAACGATAGCTGCTTTTTTACCATTTTATTTAGTCGAAACGGTATCATTAAGTAAGTTAGTACCGTTTTGACTGATACGGCATTCTTCCAGGCAAGCATTAAATGTATACGGGCTCGGGTTAGGTATTAGTAATTACAAATAAAATCACATTATCACTGCATTATGATTTTATAGCAAAAAATATACATACACAGGGAAAAGTATTATACACACGTCACAAATCAATGTTCGATGATATCGAGCGAATATGAGGGGTTTTCATCATCTTTATAACTATTATAATTTTCACATCCAAAATGGTAACAAAGCTTTTCTTCTAAATGTACAAAAACATAATTGACAATATCGAGAACTAATGTACAAAACTAAAAAGGTATCGAACAATTCATAATATGCCTATAGTCTTCCCGCCAAGTTTAACGTTGAGCAAAAATAGTTCGAAGTGTCGGGTGTGGCACACCACATAGTTCGCTTTGCGACAATTACACCTGCAATTTATCAACCTGTGCTTTATTCATATGTGCATAGAGGGCAAGGTAGAATCGATACAATGATAAGTTTACAAAAGTTATATTTATTCAGTAAAAATTATAATTAAGTATTAAATTTACTACTAAACACTAGAATAAAATTGTAATTCAGATAAGCGACGTTATAAAAGCCACCAATGTGTATGCATCGCATCAAGTCGGTAACTAACAATTATTATCATGCAAAGTACAAGTTTAGTAGCTCATTTTACATTTTCTTTATAATTTTGCCATGTTCTAAGTATTGCATGTTTACATTTTATTTATACAAAATAGCGAATTGCGATACGTAATAAATAATTATTTTTTTAAATTACTTCAGATTTGGTTTCTACTATACAGAGATCAAACATGTAATCATATAGGAAGTAAAAACAACAAAAATGCAGATTTGTTTTTCTATAAAAAATTACCATACATATTTCATTATTATAACAATAGCTAGCTAACATGTCTTAAAAAAGATGAAAAAGACCTTGGATTCTATTTTAATTTATTATTTATAAAATACGGCAGCGATACCATTTAATTACAATAAGTATTTATTTTAAATCAATTTCAATATTGTCTCTGGCCCGGGTGGGGGGGGCCCGCACTATGAGTCACGCCGGGGCCTGCTCTCAACAACGTCCTAACTGCATCACCAAACACTCACTATCCAACTAAATTAATGAAAAAGGGCACTGTTACTTAGGAACAATCCTCTTGGCTCTTTCTCACACACTGTGCTACTTTCCTTTTAAACTCCGAATATGATTCTCTCCATTCTTTCTGTAAAAAGAAACAGAATGAGCACTCGTCTACTATTGGCGTACGCGGGTCGTGTTTGTGAAATACGGGTTGGTGCTCGCAGCAACCTAGCGTGAAAACTATTCAACATAGTGTGCTTTTGGTACAGTTGTCTCATGGCCCTTTTCCAATGATAATATTTTGTGATCTAAATCCCCTCACTCTCCTAAAAACAATCTTCTTGACTTTTCCTAACACATCTCGCGACTTTCTTTTTGAAATCCGAATATCGCTCTCTCCATTCTTTCTGTGAATGTAAACAACAGTTAAATGAGAATGGTAATAATTACAAATGCAGATAGACACAAGCACATTGTGAGTCTCCTGTGGAAAAACAAATTAATGTTAATATCAAACAGCAATAACTAGAGGAGAACTACATAATCTAGTGGAGGATAACTTGCAGCCATATAACCTAATTTCACAATTTTGTTATACCTACTACCGTTTTTTTAGGCGTTGATATGATGAGCATTTTTCAACAATTAATTTAAAGACAGTAACAAACAAAACAGACTAACTGACTCTTCAGAAGCCCAATTCAATTACAACATGGATCAAAGAAATAAACAACTTTTATCTTATTATATAGAATCAAATTACCCAGTAAACAAATATGATTAAGTTAGATGTCTGCATTATTACAATATACACATTAGCCCATAGGTAAGTAGTCATTTATATTTTAAGACACACTTTATTGATCATATTTTAAGACATTGATATTGCAAAATAATACTGACAAGTATGAATATAGCATGCTTGTAGAAACTCACTAATAGCTTAAAAACTGGATGTGCACAGTATAATTTTATTGTTTTAACTTTTTTTGTTAAATTTCGACCATTGGACTAATGAGTATAAAATCTATATATTTCTAGGTTTAACTACAGTGTAAGCCTCTGCTAAACATGACCAACTTGCAGATCTTTCTAAAACATTGAAACAAAGAACTTCTGAATTTTTTTAACTACACTACCAATCAGCCATAACTAACATTAAGCTTGTTCAATATTAGCAATCTTAAAATTCTTCTATGCGAAAATGATATAATATCTACAAAACTGAGCTACTGTGATGACTTGTTATGCAGCTGGCAACATTATGTAGCTCAGAGCAACAAATGAGAACCATTGCCATAGCTGTGGTCATTGTCACAGTCCTGCTCTAGCCCTCCTTGCCACCGGTGGATAATGCATCCGTCATCCTTAGATCACTGCATACAGACAACTACAGCATTGCACAGTAGTTGAAAGTGTCAATTCTTGGACGACTAATCCTGTGTTCCTAAATACGATATTTTTGATATCAGCACACACCAAGTCAATCAGTTCTTCCAAATTACCGTAAACACATACATACAGCATTTTGTTTGCACACTAACAGTGCTGACATCGTAAATTTTTAGGCCAGGTGTTTTATTTCCATCTATTGCTCATGGTTTAATTAAATGCATGTAGTGCTTTCCAAGTTAGCTAAGGCTCACATTCATGCACATTTAGGTTTTACTAGACTAATTAAAATAAATAAAGTGACATCACTTCACTCACCGCAGCATCAACATTAGCAGGGCTCTCATCGTTTGGGTCTGCCAGCATGGAAATAACACTTATGAGTATGGTCTCCACTGTGTGCACAGGCAACCACCTTTCAGATGCCTTCTCATAGCCCCACTTATCATCTCCAGGTTCATGTAATATTGATATGCAAACATCACCATTTTTTTCAACTGAAAATATTAATATTTATTTGGTAACAATTTACTATGTAGGAGTTGACATGAAGGTCTAATAATAGTAAAACTATTGTGGTTGATAACTAAATATTGACTATGGTAGTCATAATGATAATGCATTCTAAATAAATAGGGCCATCACAATGCAGATTACAGGAATCTGATTACAATTCTGTCTTACAAATGTAGCTTTTACATTTACACCATAAATACTAATCTGTCCAGATTTGTATTTACTATTTTTTTAGATTATTTCTAAAAGGTTTAATAGATAGCAAAGCACATGAAAGATACATATAAAATTTTATACTTAAATTAAGGACAAATCAGTCATTATATCTATTAGATATCAGCACAGATTACCTGAATTTATTTCTCCAAAATATTTCTTAGTAAAGAAACAAACATTACTTACTATTTGGATGCCATATTTCAGTAACAAATTTCATCCGTGGTGGCCTCAGAGGATATTCCTTCGGAAAATGTAAATGTGCCTTGAAGAAGCCACCCTCACTGAAAATAGAGAAACATATTTTATAGCAGTGAAATTAAGATTATCAAATGGTAAATATCTTTTCATACATACATAAGTAGCACATATCATAACACTTTGTTTTTGATAACATGACTTGGAAATTAACTGCCTAAAGAAACATTTCTGACTCAATAAAGGATGCCAAGTCCTTTTGGTAATTATTCTGTTTGCTCATATAACACCATGCTTACGAGGTTAATGATTATTTATCCTTATTCTAGGGAATATATTGATGTAGGTACTTACTATAATGTGTCTGGAGGACCAATGATGAGGACTTCCCATCTGTATATGTCATTGTCATCTATCAATCCAGCAGAAAAGCCTTCCACTGGATTTTTGTTCAGTTCTGAAAACAATAAGTAGAAAATCTTAATTTTCATGGAGACACGATTATTCTTTACAATTTTACGCATTAAAATTGTAAGAAACTCGAAACTTTGCCAACTGTGAACCGTAAAAGTAAATACACTTGTAAATAGTTATTTTACTCCTTTGACTTTGGCACGAACACCTGTCATCGCTGCGAATATTGATTTTATTATATCGAGTAAATTTTTCGCTAAAATCATCAAAATTACCACGCGTGCAGTACAAAGGAAGTTCCAAAGTTACAGAATCAACCAAATCACAAAGATACTCAAAATTCGACCCGCTGAGGTCAATGAATGCTCGAATAACTAGTCTGACGGCCCAAGCATGAGACATCAGCCCAAATTATTGTAAGATACGTATAATACACTTACCAGCTAGCTGCTTTTTTAATAAAAGCGAAGACTGTGGCTCTGACATTAATTACAATTGTGAAATTTACCCTGACGACACGAAACAAATGATTTTTCCACAAAAGATGGCTGGCTGAGTTTTGAGCAGGTTGTGAAACATATGAGTTACTGCTTGTTTCCGGTGAATGTTGCCATTGTATGAAAAAGAAAAGACAAGTTTTACGAACATAATTACAAGCATTTCATATTTTATCACTGATGTAAAACAATGCTGTCTCATTCCAATATTTTTTTAAAGTTATGCGTTGCGTAAACATATAAACTGCAAAATGTGATAATAAGAATGAACTTTTGTTTGTAAATATTGATACTACTAAAGCCGTATGTTGTGTACAGTTTGTTTTAAAGCGGTGAATTGCTATAAATGTATATCAGTAGTATTATTTGATTTCAACAAGAGAGATAAGAAAAAGTAATAGTTTTAATCTGTAATTACTTTGTGAAGTTGGCAACTCTTGCCGGAAACGTGTTGTGCCATCTATTAGATGATTAAAATATTATCAGCGATTACATTCCGCTTTATTTTTAAAAATATCTACCGCCTTCGATCTAGTCATTCGGAGTTATTTATATCACTGATATTCCTGATATTGTATTTTCAGTTTTTAAATAAGTAGGCAATGTGCATCGAAAACTTTGGTTTGAATCACCACATGACATGTGGTGTTTTCAACTGTGATTCAAACATAAACGAGATGTTAGAAAGATACTAAGACAGGTCGCATAACATCGCTCAGTACACTCTTCTTGATCACATTTCTAGACAAAGCTACCCATAACCATCCCACATCTTACAATCCAAGACTAAAGTTGACCATCCTTCAGCAGGATGCAAGACATCTTCGCGCTTCGTGGTTAGGAATAAGTTAGATTACAATTTCTGTAACTTCAGAGAACTACAAAAAAGATTACCCTTTAAGTGGATCCGTACCAACGTGTGTCAAACCAAATTTAATCTCAAGAGTATAGTTATTATTTAACCACATTTTTAAATACTCAAAAAAGTTATAAAACACCTGATCATATTTCATAGCAATTTTTTACCGTCGTGATTATTATAATTTGCATAGCACTATAACGCGTTGTATGGTACTTTGTTCCCTACGTATTGGCCCAGGTGATTATGACTGGTATATTTGATATCTGTGGGGTGCGTCTAAGTAAGACGCCTTGGGTCATGCCAAGAGCCGATATGCATTCCATGTATGCGACTTCAACCACGGTTGACTAATCAAGTTATTGCATACATATATGGCACAGCATGGGCATTTCAGGTTCTTTATGGCGTAGCCGTTTTGTATGATACATTTTACATCTAGCGCGCCGGATTGAAAAACGCCACTGTGATATTGCTACCTCAGGTTCAGCCGGATTATGGCGGCGATATGTTCAACAAAGCGGTGTCGGACGTTTAGCTTTATTGTCAGTATAGGGTAGGGTCGACGGAGGCCCCTGCGCGGAGTCTTTTTATTTCTGTCTGCGGGGTTTAAAATAGTTAAATATAAAATAGCGGTTTTGATCACGCATGCGGAACCCCCCCAAATGTACTTTACATAAGAGTATTTATTGTAATGCGTGGAATATGCACGCGGGACGGATACGGGGCGTGATTCCGCTGTGGGTCTCACGCTGGGTTAAATTTTTTAATGCGAGCCAATCCCCCATGCGTGATGAATTCAGCATGATATTAAAAACACCCTTAACTTACACGAAAAACCTAATCTGTCCGTGTTGGAGTGCGCTAAAATCCCGAGCTCGATATTAGACAAAGTGACAAATCTGTTATTTATATACAAATCTATTATTATGCTGGCCGTAATTTACTTCTTTGGATTACTCTCTAATTTCACTCTGTTATGTAACTTTCTTGTTTCGATGATGCACACATTTGCATGTGAGCTTCACATTCCCAAGTCGCTTTGACGAACGTGAAATGTGCAGCAGCATTTTATTTCAGCCGAATTGAAATCTAGCTGAACTTGAGGTAGCTGCATTACATAACAGCGACGTTATTCAATCCGTCGCGCCAAATGGTAAAAAAAAAGGATAAAAAAGGAAATACATTGGGAAAAAAAAATTAAAGAATATTGTTTGTAATTTATTATAAAATTCAAACTTATGTAACTATGGTTCACTTATTCACTTTCACTAATCCTTTTTGTTTTTTTTTGCTGTGGTTCCGCATCTCCATTCATCTGTTCGATTTTTCTTTTCTTTTTATTCTTCTTAGATTTCTTTTTATTATTTTTCTGTTGACTCTGATTTTCCTGTATTTTTTTACTCGTATTTACTTTTACAGCAGGTTTACATGAGCCTACAATTTCTAGTAAACGCTTAAAATCTAACTTAGTTTCAACATGGCAACTTTCATGGAACTGTTGCATTATATTTATTAACTTTTTAAGTGTGACAAAGAAGTTGTTTTTAACTGTAGATTCCGTTTCACTTGTGAGTGATTGTGTTAATGTGCTTTCAAACTTGTCTTCTAAGCTGGCTAAAGCCTTAAGAGCTACATCAGAAGTAGGTTTGCTTCTTTTCAATGAACGATAAAATCCTGCAATCAACTCCAATCCTTCGTTACGGCGGAATTGCCTGACATTATTATTAAAAACATTGTCTATTACTATGGGCACAAGTTTGTAACTGCCAATCCACTCTGTCTGCAAGACATTGTGGAAGAAAATGATTGGAAGCATACAGTTTCGGTTCTGGAAGTAACTTTGCAAGGATTCCTTGAAAATTTCAATGATTGGTGACGCAGCCTTGCTCTTTTTCGGTGATTTGGGTATTTTTGTTTCTATCTTTATAGAACAGTGTATGATGAATGTTGCGAAAAATGTAATGACATCACCAAGAGCTTGAAACAAGAAGTGGCTCCTAGCACCCTTATCTATTGTCGCTTTCAGGTGTTCGCAAAGGATATTCACGTCAATATCATCTACAGAAGTAAACTTTCTGACTTTAGTAAGAGTTTTAATTGATTTTCTGAGTCTATTCTCCAATTCATTAAACTGACCATCTTGGATACAGAATTCTAGACATCTTGTCAGAGGCGCAATCATGCCGAGACATATATCCATTGATGGATCTTTTTCTAAGTAAATATCGATCAAATCAAGGACTTTGATTCTGAAGTCTGACAAAGCCTTTTTGTCTTTGCGTTCTTTCTTGGATTTTTTCCCTCCTTTCCCTTGATGGAACTGCTTAAAGGCCTCTGCTAAAGCTTCATCGAGTTTTTTGCCTTCCTCTTCATCAATCATGTCGGCATCAACACTTTCCGCGTCAGACTCGGGCGCCGCCGAGCCTAAGGCTTTCTGTACTGCTAGTCTCAGCTGCTCCGGCGTCCTCATCTCCTCATCGTCACCGTCCTCATCATCTTCCTCTTCTTCACTCTCACTTTCTTCCTCTTCGCTTTCGTCGTCACTTTCCTTGCCATTTTCTTTAAGTTCATTGTCGTCACCTTCATTTTCAGTATCCGAATCCTCATTCGTGAGTGGATTCGATTCGTTTTCAGGATCCAGTACAGATACTATCTGTCCCACTGACGATGGCGTCAGGTATTCCCACAATAATCTAAACACGCATTGTACAACAGACCGGAGGACACTGGACTCTGCCGATAATATGGATAACAAAACTTCAACTAGCACCTCAATCCATTCTGGTTCAACAGAAATGTCTCCTTCTTTTACTGCTTTAGATTTCTTTTTCTTTTCCTTTCTGTAATGTTCGTAACAACTTTTAAGTTCTTTGATTGAACTTCTTGCTAGTTTAACATGAACAGGTTCGGAGAAAAGAAACAGTCCAAGTTGGTAAAGCAAAACGAGGAAGACTTTATCAACTTTTGATTTAGTATCATTCTTTTCTATATTCTGACAGACTTCCATGAGCATGTCCCAGCAATCCATATTCTCTTTAGGGAATTGCTTCTCTATCTTCGTTCTTACTTGTTCTTTTTGTAAAATGTTACAAATGAAGCTGCTCAGAGACGACAGAACTGTGACTAGATTGTCGACGTTGGAGAAGCGAGATGTGAAGCAACGGTAGAAGCATGACTTGATAGCTCCTGGAAAATAAGGTTTAATATTAGCAACAAAGTAAAACTATGCCAATGAATACCGGTAATGCTATTATGTAGATGGCACGGTAGGCGCAGTGGTAACGGTTCAGCGTCGGCATCGAGCGTAGGAATACCACTGAGGTATCGATACTTTTATTCGAGCCAGTTTCTGTCGTAAGGTATCGATACTTACTCGTAATGATCGATATATTGTAAAATTTAAAATAAATAAAAACAAAAGCAATATTGATATTTTTTATTGATACGAAAAGATTAGCCACATAAAAAGAATTTTATGAAAGAAGTCTGTTTACTAATGCTTTCTAAAAATAGCTTTTTTAAGAGTTTTCTGGGTGGAGATTTTTGGATGAAAAGAGCTATTCGCAGGGCACGTAGAAAAAAATACACAACTATATCTAAAAAATTTTTTTATATAACGCTACGAAATCGGGTTTTAAATCCTGAGCTTTCGACGTGCTAGATGCATACCGCCACTTTTGGCCAACAGCAAACAAATGATTAATATTTACACCTTTTCACATGCATTTGCATATTAAAAATATATATTTTTGAAATATGGGTCTATTTGTTCCCAACACTGTATATCGCGAGTTTGATTCCCGACAGAGTACTTGTGTATATGGCACGGACACACTAGAGCTCCCGATCTGGGTGTCTTGTAAGTTGACATGCTTGTGAACGCACCCACGATACTGGAATAATCCCTAGTGCGGATATCGTATTTCATTTTAAAATAACAAATTATCATCTCCCAAGCCTTTTCACAACTAGTTTGGGGTCAGCCGTCACACCACCAGTTACTGGCCAACACGATACTCCATGAATAGACTGATGGTCAGGCTTAATGTCATCTTGTAACGACTGTCAAAGATCTCCTTACTTATAACAGTACATAGCATAGCATCAGCCTTAGAATGTTCCCACTGCTGTGACACAGGCCTCTCTAGGAGAGGGAATGGGTCGTAATCCACCACGCGGGCTCAGTGCTGGTTGGTGGATGTAACATGTCTTTGAATTTTTGGTTTTATGACATTCCGGTTTCCACACGATGCTTTCCTTTACCGTTTTGAGAGCAGTGGTGATGAAATAAATTACACAAAATAATGTGCCTGGCTACGTTTGAACCCGCGAGCGTAAGTCGAGGCCGTTACCACTCGGACACCACTGCTCTCTCAGTATATATGAATTGAAAAATTCACATTGATACACGTCCAGTTTCACATTGATACTCGCAATTATATACATGAGAGGCGGGCGCCTAAAGCCTACTGTCCACTGTCGCTTAGCTTCACAGAGCGATAACATCATGCAGTCGTGTCGTTGCCGCTTCGTCGACAGAGTTTCAGGGCTAACGCTGCATTAAGTGGGCGCACGCGCGGTTCCATACAAAAGTGCTCCGTCGCGGCTCGCCTCGCCCCGCGCCTGTTTTGCTACGTAATAATACATTAGTTCGTCACGATCATCGACACGAATACATGCACACTGTTAAAGTTAAACTAGCGACACTGCTTAGGTAATTATCTGGTTTCCGCGACGGGGCCTGCCGCACACGACACACGCGCGACGATACGCCACGCGACCGCTCGTGCGCGGCCCTCATAGATATGTAAGCTGTGGGCAGACATACATTGACGAATGACACGACCATGGAGCTTGCCACGGACGCATGTCTGTGGACAGTAGGTCTTCAGCACTGGACCATCACAGAACTAAAATAAAAAAATATTATATAAATTTACCTGATAGCTCACTGCTAACTGCCACAGTTTCATCTCCTCCAACTTTGAAAAAGCCAAAGCACATAAGTAGTTTCATATAAGTCAGCTTAAACTCTGTGTCATCTTTGACTGCTTCATGGCTCACCAGATAGGAGATGAGTTCAGCTGCCTTCACTCTCTCATTATTGTACCAATTCCTCTCAACATCCTCTTTTATTATTTTCTTAGATGAATTCAAAAGTACACCTTTAAATAATTTAGCCATTTTTTTCACTCCATCCTTAGTTAAATCAGATACTATTGATCTAACAATAGTATTGCCTGTGATTTCAGTGAAATTCATTTCACCTGGGTTTAGCAAAAGTTTTTGTAGTATCTCAACTCTTATTGTGTCATCAACTTTGTCTGATTTCAATGCTTTGGCTAAAGCATTGAGCAGTTCTCTTTGTTTCTTGATCATTATTTTGTTGTCATCTTCGTCATCCCTCTTGCTTCTGATCTTACTTGCTGTTTGGAGTCCTTTGAACCAATCAATGAACAGTTTGAAGAAGTTCCTACTGATCAACTCTGGTATAATGTCAACATTTTCAGTGTTATTGTTAAGAACAGTGGTCAGAATGTTGATCGCTACTAATTCTCTGTTTCTGTTATGCTTCACAAGTTGGCTATCAATGCCTGATGTCCAAAATAGTTGTAAATGTGGTGAGTTGGCTATGTCTGTAGCAATTTCTTTGTAAATAGGGTGGCCGATTGAGTTGAAATCAATTCCAGTCTGTAATAATTAACAACATTAGTTTCTTAATCATGTGTTACATTTTTAATCTTTAACCACTTACGTCGAATTAGACGTGAACGCGCCGAACGAATCGAAATATTTTTTCTTAGTGCTTGAGTTCTTCCAGTGGTGCAATCCTCGAAGAAAACGCAGCGCTGCCGCAACGACGAACATCTAAATAGCATACTTTGAATTAACAATCCAATGTGTAGGACCATTACGTTGACAGTCCAATGTATCCTACTTGGGTGTTCGTCGTTGAGGCAGCGCTGCGTTTTCTTAGAGAATAGCACCACAGATTCGGACGATTCGACGCGATTAGGTGTTCGGGTTTTCATAGGATTCATACAAATAATTAAAAAAATATATATTTTTGGACAAATATTTTTGTGTCCATTTTGCCAGGGTCGTATAATTACGACAAAATTCACTATCTCGTTAATTTCCATAGGTGACAGGAAAGCTGACGAGTATTTGGACATACATATATGACCCTGGCGAAATTGACACGAAAATATTTTTGTAAAATCGGCATAAGCAGTTAAAGAGTAAAAAAAAAACGCATGCTAATGTGGTTTAGAAGTTATGGGTATCCTTAGCACTTAAATAAAAAAAAATTGCAGCTTACCATCATCTTCTCACAGATTGTATGGATGTTGTCTTCACAGAGTATTTCAGTGACTCCTATCAACTTCCTCAACTTCACTTTGGGTGGGAATTTTTTGTTAACCATCATCAGAAAGTATAGGGAATCTAGGGTGTGCTCTTTAATATCCTTCTTGAAGTCTTGTTTTATTAATGGCCATATGAGTGTGGCGAATTGTTCTGCATCCAACTGTAAAAATTAAACTTGTAGTATTTTGAAAGCCATGGTGTGGACTCTTCATCTTTTCACTAAGTGATTACAAGATATTTGCATACTAACTGCTGCCAGTGGCTTCACCCATGTGATAGTATGGAATTATCCCAAGGGAACATACTCCAGGAATAAAAGTATTCTATGTGCTATTCCAGAACATGGTCTATCAAGTGTATCAAGTTTCATCGAAATCCAGTCAGTAGCTTTTGCATGAAAGACAGACATACAAACTTTGATGTTTATAATTTAACTAACAGGAAGGGATTTATTTTTAACTTTATGGAGGCTTGTAATTAACAATGTTGTATAATTAATATACTATAGTCTTCATATTAATTTTGCTAGTCTCGAAACCTCCTGTGAAATAAAACAAATAACATTTGGAAATAACACATTTTGTTTTACTTACTCCATTGATAAAATCAAGCAGAATAAGGTATGCCACGGTGCTCAAATAAGACTTTTTCTTGCCAGCCGTCATCAGCAATTGAATGACCTGAGCCTGCTCTTCACTGGTACATTTCAAAAAAAGTCTTGAACGGAAGATAGCACCGCATACTAATATCTGGCCAAGAGCAACATCACCGACTTCCTGAAAATATTTAACAAGTTTAGTGTATGTTCAGCAATGTGAGTATTGCATGCTACAATTAGTGTTGCATAGCATAACATAGCATTAGCCTTATAATGTTCCCACTGCTGGGACTCAGTTCTCCTCTCTAGGAGAGAAGTATACCGTTGATCACCCAGTAATTCTAAATTCCCAATTTTTAGGCACTTTTTTATAACTCCCACTAACAATTTGATAATTTTTAGTAGTGTGTTTTAATTTAGTAATTGCTAATGGTTTTTCATTCATCTTTCTACTAAACAACTCCCCATAAAAGCACCTAAGAATTATAAGAAAATGTTATATTTGTCGAAAAACAGATCAAAATTTTGGTGAATCAAAGTGAATACTAGCAAGCCATAACACAGTATTATATGCCTATTTCGTGCCAGCGTCTCAGAAATGTTTGCATTTATTGTATTAGATTAAAATACTTATTCATTGTAACATTTGTGCGAAGAAAATATTGTTATTTTTATAAATTTACTTATCTCAGGACCCTGAGGGTCCTGGACCTTTGGAAGGCATACAAGGGGTTAAAGCCAACTAGCAGAGGCCCTTTAGACAACTTTCAACGAATGTGATTCCAACCAACAATTATCCTTGTACGCGCTATACTAGTGGACCCAAGGACAAACCCCGGCTGGTGAAAAACTATTGCAACATATGGAAAACTTAGAGGGTTATGGTTTCTGAATATTGTTATTATTATTAAAAAGTAGAAATCTGTTTATGTTCACATTTAGACTTTGGTAGGGCCCTTCTCCTGATACTCTTAATTACTCAAGCCCCAAGCGAAGCCAGCTTTTGCACACTTATTGTCTTTCTATTATGTCTCAAATTATGGTATTCAAAAGATTAATAAAAAAAATAAACAAATTTGTTAGCATCAGCCTTACAATATTCCTACTGCTGGGCCTTTGGCCTCCTCTCTAGAAGAAGGAATCCTGTTGCCCTAGAAGAATCATATCTTCAAGTTCAGCCTACTATTGAGATAGCTATGTCCATAGCTAGGGTACTAAATAATAACATAACTTAAAAAATAAAGATTTCTTACATTCATTCTATGATCATAATAACTGGAAAAAAAAATACCTAATGAGTAATCACCATGTTGCATTTTCGTTCCACTAACCAAAAAATAGTCATACGACTGTATAAAGATGAAGTAGTGAAATGTATAAAGTTTCAGTATTATGTTTGCATGTATGAAGTATAAACAGAAGTCAAAAAATAAGATTGATTTCTTAAAATACTTACACTTTTAGAAGAGCCGTTGCTGTGAAGCTCTTTCTTAATGAGTTCCAAAACTTGTGGAATAGTGACTTTATCAAAGTTGGACAGCAGTGCCACTAGAGTCGCAAAGTATCCAGTCCTCATATCAGGTACATTGGCGCCTAAACTCCTTACGAGCCTCTTGAGGACGTACTGTAGATCTTTTTCATTCTAAACAATAAAACACTAAGTTGTACAAAATTGTGTAATGTGGGCATTATAAATATTGCGATTATCACTATTAGTAAATGAAAAATATTTAACACATGGGCTTGCTAATACATAGGGACTTTAAGGTTGAAGCTGTCACTGCATATTATTTGGGAAACATTGATTTGTAGTATAAAACTAACCTCACTGCCGTGCAACTGTGATATGATTTTACTCCCTCCAAGAAGTTTAGCGTCATCTTTTGGGGCTTTGAGAAGATCAAATGCATCTAAAACGGATGCAGTCACTTTACTCTCTGTCTGAGGTTTACTAGAATCGGTTTCTTCTTTCATTTTGGTATAATTATTCAGAAACACTATCACAACAGTTTATATTATCCACATGGACCGCACATTTTACGCCACTTGTGCCGTGCGATGCTTTGTCAAATGATGTCATGTCATTGTCACTGTCAAATTGACGTTCTCTATGAACTCTTTTTTTTCTGGATTTTAATTACTTGGTCACTTGATCTTTTAAGTTCAGTCTTATTTTATTTTCCAAAACTGCACTATGCGTCTCAAGCCGATGAGTCTAGGACACATTTATCTTTTATTTTAACAGGCATTAACAGCTTGCGTGGTCGGCAAGGCAGTGCAGCAGGGCTATTGGCTCACTTTTTCAAAACAGTTGACAACTGGCATTTGATTTACATTAAACTTTGTTGTCAACTAACAATTTCATAACTTTGGTATTACGTATGACATCAAGTGGCTAACAAACTGCGGTGGATAAGTGGTGGCTTAAAAAAAAAATTCAGTGCATATTGTTCCGGCTCTAGTTTTTATCGACTATTATACAGCTAAGTTAAATATCGCATCTTCAGCTTAAAGCTAACAATCACAATTTTTAAAGTATAGATACAATAACATCTGTCAAAACGTGTCACGGTGGATATCAATTAATTTTTATAAGTCGATTGGTCCCACTGTTATGGCTAAAGCAAGCCTAACCTTGAGTTGTTGTAACAAACACGATCCCAGTACGATCCTTCTTCACAAATGCGTCGTCTGATTTACGATTTAGAATTCAATTTAGTGTAGTGTGATTACTAGCTAACAACTTCACTTCCTAACTAGAAAAATCTATTCCTAAATTGGTCTCCTAAAAACTGGATACGGATAGTGTAATAAGCCTTTTAGTAGAATATTGATATTCCCGGGTAGAAATTAGAGGTGTAAAGGTAGAAAGTAGAAATACGCGTCCACAGAAATACTTATTCCAAAAACTAGGTCCACGAGTATTTAGTCGTCTCGAGTTTTACGATGTTTCCGTATCTAGCGAATCTTCGTACGCCACGGGTATTTAAGCGTCTCGAGTTTTTTGGCGTAGCCCTATCTAGCAAGTCTTCTTACGTTTAAGTAAGAAGACAATCAAGTTATGGAGTATTTTCGGTTTGACAGGCTTTCCTTCTTATTTTATAACAAAATATAGAAACTTAAATCAAAGAAAAGCTAGTGAATTTAGATAGCCTTGGACACCACAGTCTGTCATGCGGCCAAAGTGCGGGTCGAATAGCGCGACACGCGAATATCAATGACATCATCAGACGTGATCTTGTCATCTTCGGCGTTCCAGCCATAATGGAACGCCATGGTCTAGCATGCGACGATTAGAAAAGATATATGATGAAGATGGGTAGGCCTTTAAGTATGGAACTCTACGTGGTTGATACTCTTGCGCCTTGCTGCCGCTGTGGCTGCGGAAAACCTCAAGCGGCGGAAATATAATAACCTTGTTGGAAGTTATATTTTCGAGCCGTTTGGGGTTGAAACTCTCGGATCGTGGGGTCCAAGTGCTCAAAACTTGTATAAAAATATGTCAAAATGTCCAATTGACATTTCGCATGACCCAAGGAGCTGGCTTTTACCTTGGATAGAGAATAAGCATTGCCATACAGTGTGGCAAAGCCACCGGTCTTTTGGGCACATTGTAGGTCGATAGCGATGTGGAAGAGTTTTTTGATACCAAATTTTAATTAGTCGTTGTTAGTGAATCAGTAAAATAATAAAAAAAATATTAATTAACGGTAATATAGTTAGTTAAGTATTGTTTCAATTGTTTTTATTTACAAAATCGATTTCTGATCAACTGAGTTAATATTTATAAGAATAATATTTTTGTTTTTTAAATGTTGTTTTTTTTTTTGTTTTTATGTTTTAATAATAATATATTGTTGTTTTCTTTTATAAATTGCATTTCCTGCTTGTTTCTTACACCTAATTGTGTTCATCGGCTAGGTAGTCCGTCAATTATTTACGCCATACTCGTGTGACAATTACGTTATACTCCAGACGCGTGTGGATATGTTATAAGTCTTTGCGCGTCCAGCCACAGACCAGTTCCAAAAACCTGTTCCAGTATATACGTTTCATCTCTTTAAGAAATAGTAAATATAACACGGAATAAGTAAATAAAAACGATGTAAAACAATGTAAAAGCATGGAAAATTTAGAAGGAACACTAAAAGTGAATTCATGCTTTCCAAAATAATTGTTAAATCGATTATTTCATATAAATATTCGTATTGTTTGAGTGAACAGTACTGAAATAGGGAACAAAACGTTATTTAGGATTTATTACAAAACAAAACATTGTTAAGGTGACAATATTTGCTCAATGTTGATACACGAAAAAAATCATCGCTTCGTCGCTTCCAGAGATTGATGCGCGCGCCTTTAGTACTCCATGTTTCTAAACATGGCAGGTCGAAGTGGATACGATGATGTTAATCCCAGGTATTTATTATAAAATACTACAAAAATCATGTTTGATTGCATTGTACAGTGCGTGCTAAAGGTTTTTATTCGATATTTTCATAAATGCTGCGGGATCGAACGTTTCTTATGGAAAAAATGTTCATGTTTTTGCTTTCCGATAACATTGAATGAAAATGGGATTTTTACCTATGCTTGCAAAGTTATATCTATTTCTTCAATGTAGTCATGTGTTGCGAAGTGTCTGTGACTGTTTGTTGTGAGCCGGGAGTGCGAGTTTCATATTTTATAGGTTATGAATTACCTACGATTGTGGTGCTCGTTTCAGGGATTATGGTGGCGGTGGCGGCAGAAGAACGCTCGGCGGCCGCCCTCTTCCCACCGAGCCTCCCTACAAGGCTTACGTCGGGAATTTGCCCTCTGGAATTATTCAAGGCGACATTAATAGGATTTTCCCTGTAAGTATTTCCTACCCTCGTATTGTCTTGGCTTCACTGTTTGTGGTGATATGAGATATCACAGTATCAAAGATGTCTATGTTGATTCATTACAAGTGGGCAGCTGCTCCACTTATTTTTAAATTAAATCACAATTCAGTCAACAGGACAAAGTAAATCTAACTTAAAATATTCTGAATTTGCATAAATTGCATGACCATGAAATAAATTTAATGTAAACATGTTTATCCTTTCTTCATTTCTTTGAAGTTTTGAAGTCTTGCAAGACTCACAACCTGTTTTATTTAGTATATTTAAGAAAACTATATTATAAAATTCTTGTTGTGCTATGTACAGAAATATAAAAAGTACATGTGGTGTTAAAATAATCAAGATGTTGAGTATTACATGCTATAGATATTATAAAAGTACATTACTCGACTAATAATGTTGATTCAAAAAGTCAGCTAATAATAAAGAATGTATGCTTATCTTATAAACCCATTTAAACTTTTCGTTTTTATAGACTAAAGAGAGAAATTGTGAGTAAATAAGTGTATGCTACGACCATAACTATGAAACTAGAAACCAACCCATGAGACTGACTTAATGTGGGCATGACATAATATGTTTACAGAGGTATTGTAAACACATCTCCATTCTTATAATGCAAGACAGTCTTAAGGTCACTAGTGATATAATACTTCATAAGGAGTATTATGTACTCTCTCTAAAAACTTTTGTTTGTATGCCATCATGTTGTCTATAAAATTCTTATTCACATTATGGGTGCCTAGAGCATACAATAATTTGTTTGTGTGCCCTCAACCTGCCCCAGGAGTTAGTGTTATATATGAATAGCTATTTTTGAATTGTGTTAATGCTCCGAACTAGACTAGCGAGTCCAGAGATATTAGGTTTTTCAATTATTGTTAGGCCTATATGGGGGCCAGGGAGAAATTTTTAAACATTATATCATAATCATTTGTTAAATCTATTTATATTAACACTAGAAGTGCAGGTGTTTCAAATTGGACCCATTCCTGTGATTTTCCTGCTCTAGTTTTATTATGCATACAATTGCAAAGTACACCAAAATATGTTTGAAACAGAAGGAAATATTGTTTTATCAGTTTCATTTGTCTCTCCATATTACTGTAGCAAAAATAAAATGCCCAAAATTGACATTAGTATTCTGTGCTTTTAGTGTTCAGGAATAATTGGAACTATTATCTACGTAAAAGTCAACCTTTTTGCATGTATATCATGAGGCCAAATTTGTTAGTAGTACATATCTTGCAACACTTGTGATTGATTCATTTCGAGGTCAACTAAGCTGTTAAATCATACTAAACAAAAAATGTACTAAGTTTTTTTATTTGTAAAGCTGTTAATATATTATGCTTTCAGTAAAAACTGATTTTTTTAAAATTGTTATTGTTACATTTGAAACTCTTTGATGAAAATTGATTACTTATAAGCATTAATGTACACTTTGTATTGCGGGTTCGATTCCCGTGCTGGGAAAATGTTTGTATGGCTTACATGTTTATGAACATCCTTCACAAGACAGGAGTTATTAGGCCAGATTATTTTAAATATATATTTTTTTCTAAACAGTAATGTATGATTATTTCAGGACCTAGCAATTAAAAATGTGAGGCTTGTGATGGATAGAGAAACAGACAAATTCAAAGGCTTCTGCTATGTGGAGTTTGAATACCTTGAGGACTTGATAAAAGCAATTGAAATGAATGGCGCACTAAATGTAGACGGGCAATTTATTAAAATTGATGTGGCTGAAGAAAAAAGAAATGATCGGTAAGAGTCTGCAATTTTTAATTCACTTTTAATTAGTTATAGACTTTAACCAAAACTTCTAAAATTTCAAGTAGTTTTGTATAAATATTATATTAAGCTACATATTTTTACTGTATGTGCAGGCATAACAATACTTAGTGTGGCAAAAATAATAATGAAAAACATTAAACCGCCTACGTCGGAAATATTCGACAGACTCTCGCGTTTATTTCGCCAGGGTCGGACATCCACGACCAAATACTCCATCTCGTCAGTTCTTCTGTCGTCACCTATGGGGATTGGAAAGCTAAACGAGATGGCAACACACGACCATGGCGAATAGGACACGAAAAAACTCGTCGAACGAATCTGTCGCAAGTGGGGTTATACCCTTTAACCACTGTTTAGATCATTGTGAACATGTTAGATTAATTTCAAAATGAATGTTTGCAATTCATAGGCCCACAGTAGCATTCCGTGGGTGGCCATAACACATACACCTCCAGAAGTCCAGATATGATACAAATATTGTATTGATGACGCGGGAATCGAACCCGACCACTGACCACGCCGGCGGACACTCATGCGCCACGGCGCCTCTTGGTCTACAAAATGGTTACGTATCTTATAAAGAAATTCTCAAGTAGCCCATGTATGTCAGGGCTATGCTTACCGGAATTCCGCGGATTTTCTTGCCATCGCTATACAGTCGAACAAAGCGAAGAATAGAGACATTAATATGAAAGGGATTTTTACGTTATTTAATTATTTTTGTCAGCATCTATGTATTCCTATTTACTGAATTGATCAGAAATCAATAAAATAAATATTAAATACCAGAGCGAAAATACTATTCAAAGTTTTGTTTCTATTCACCCTATAGGGGGTATGTTTGAACATAATAAATACTAATTTTGGTTTGGTCCGATCACGTTAACGGCAAGAATCATCGCTGAATTCCGCTGAAAATGTTTCGCGAAGTACTAAACAAATTAAGTGTAATTTATTACCAAATTGATAACTCAGTTTACAAGTATGAACAGATTTGAGGAAAAAGAAACCTACTGATGTAAGACGCAGTGAATGTCTCATCCATAAATACAGTGACGATGTTATGAGCAATGAACCCACATGCGTGTATTGCACGAGGCATATAAGTTGAACCAAAATGGCGATCGACCTTCAATGCGCAGTAACAGATTTTTGAATCTCAGCCATAGCGGTGTACTACGCGTAACGATAGCAACGACGGCCATTTTTATTCAACTTATTTGTCGCGTACTATGCGCCCAGGAAAGGCATTGAATTTGTTTAGTAGTCCGTGGTGTGGTTGTAGTAGTCGTGGTGTTGTAACATGGGAGTGGTATGACAGGGGAGGAGGTTTCGACCGCGGGCGGCGAGACGGCGGAGGCGGCGGGCGGGACGGCGGGCGCGACGGCAGCCGGCCCGGCGGCGGCGGCTTCCGGCGGGACGGCGGCGGAGGCGGAGGCGGAGGCGGCGGCGGCGGCGGCGGCGGCGGCGGCCGCGGTACGTACGACCACTTCGATGGCCTCGACCGCCGCGCGCCGCGCCATCAGGGTGGAGGGATCGCTCATGGTAACATCGCCTCATTACTAACATTTGCGGGTTCACCACATACATGTATAGTACGCGGCAAATAAGTTGAACCCGTTGCTATGGCTACGAGCAGCCCCCACTTCGATTGAGACCCGAAAATCAGTTACTGCGCACTCAAGGTCTACCGCCATGATGGTTCAACTTATGTGCTGAGGATTATACTCAACTGAAAAATTTGAAGGTATTGAAACAGCTTCCTGTGAAAGGGAGGGCTGGTTCAATTTTTTTTTTATTAAACTAATCTTAATATTTTTTCAATAATATCCAAGTTTGATCTAACATTATTTAACTAACGGTTACCTGACTCAATTAATTTACGGTTTTATTAATACATATAACAAATGTGGCAAAAAGCGAACCTGTCAACTAAAGCTATTCTATGTACATATTATATATTTTAATTCCGCCTTAGTCCGTTCCATCATCAGACTACCAGACGTACGGCGTTGCGCCACCGGTACATGGTGGACATCCCACCTATACGCACAAAGCGGTTTGGGAACTCATTCATTGTGCGTACAGGTAAGGAGTGGAATTCCTTGCCAGAGTCTGTGTTTCCTGATGGCTACAACACGGGAACCTTTAAGTCAAGAGTGAATAGGTTACTTCTAGGTAAGCGCGCTCCATCGTCAACCGCATCGTCGCTTTCCATCAGGTGATATAGCGATCAAGCGCGAACCTATCAACAATAAAAAAAAATGTAATTTTTAAATGAAGAATAGTCGTCAAGTAGTTTTGTCTGGTTTAAGTAAATAATTTCATATACTTTTTATATTGACTTTCCTCAATGTACTCGTATGATAGTTCTTCAATAATGTATTTATCAAGAGGCTGTAAATTTCAAAGCATCTCATAAATTCGGAGGATATTCTAAAATTAATATCTGATCTTATTTGGAATTTCTTGACAGATCTGTTGATGACAGTCAAGAAATGCCTTTACTAGTGACCAATAGTTCTTTTTAAAACTGCTCTTATTATAAAGAGATAATCACTGGCGCTGGTATAGCACAACCTTTTACACCCCTAATAAGCAAACCCGGGTGGAATACAAACTATGTGGCAAGTCCATTTCTGTGATCCTAATAACATGTTCATTAAAAAAGCTTTTCTAAATAAATAATCTAACTTACATTTCTGGGTAACTTTTAAATCAGCTCTTTCGAAAATGCCTACGCAAATTAATTTAAAAGCTAACCTAATGTGAAATTATTCACTTAAAAACCTGCAAAAGAAGCTACTTGGCATCCACTACTAGATTAAACTCAAAAACAAAACAATTCTTATGTCAAATTTACAACTAGTTTACAATTTGGATGTTAAGGCACACACCAAAGCCCTCGCGCCGTAACCTAGTTCAGGCAGGCTATGGTTCGGAGTGAAAGAGAATGGTATGGGGTGGCCTTCTTCTGCGACCATAGTGCAGGCTTGCGGACGACGAGCAATGGGAAGCTCACCGTCGCGTCGTCCGGTAAGGACCGAGCCCCAGTCGTCGACGGTGCATAGTGTTCCACGCGCGCCTCAAAGAGGGCCTATACCCACAAGAGCCATGGGGATTTTCTGAAAAAGATACCCGTGGTCCTAGAATGCAAAGAGTAATTGAAGGAACAGAGGCGGGTTTTAGTTAATCAGTAAAAGTCAGACTTGCGCTCTTGCTCCACCATAGAGCGGGAGAAGTGATTACGATGGGTCCTATGTATAACGGCCAATGTGCAAATTGACAACATTTTTAAAAGAAGCTTCTATTGAAAAATTGACAATTTGCACATTGGCCCTTATAATAGGACCCACCACCAAAAAAAAACGCGATACGCCAAATACACAATGATCATAAAATAAGCACTGGGCGGATATTCGTGCGGTGCATCACTATTCATTGTCATGCTAAACACGTGGTACAACACATTGAATAATAAATTGCTTACTAACTGTTCATATGTTGTGAAGGGACAATAATTATAACTGGTTTGTGTGTTACTATCATTTGGTTTGGATCCTTATTTCACTGGGCTTAATGTATGTTTTATTTTTTCTCACTAATCACCTTGTTGACTCCTAGAGTGATGTGTTTCCCTGTGTGTTAATACTTACCCAATAATACAAAAAAATGATTGATTTTATAATTAGGCATAATTTGTGAAAATCCTTTGTTCTTGGTTTCTGGGTTTGCGTTTTTAACACTGATTTTATATCGTTTCGAGTGCTGTTTGAGTTGTGCGAGTCATATATTTATACTTCAGACAAAAACTTTCGACTTTTTTAATACATATTTTTACAAAATTACAGTAGATGTTCTTGTTTTTATGGTAATTACCAAAATTCCACCTTATTCCTATGGTAGTAAGGTCCGACGAAAATATGTGTTCTCTTTTTATTTTGTACTGGAACGACATTCTTACTACTGTCTGCAAGCTATTTGTATTATAATGCCAATATCTGACCAAATCATATTTTGAGTTATGCACAAGAAAACAGCATTGAATTATATTGGAATTAAAAAACTTAACAATGATTTTATTTATTTTACACGAAATTAATGATAATAGTAAAATACTGCTTGACAGATCAATAGAGAATTTTACTGTGATTCTTCGTCTGATTAGTTGTTGTGAGATGTTGCATGGAATATAAGGCTGTTTTTATATTATTTACTAGCTGCTACTAGCGGCTTTCGCTTTCGATAGTAGAATTATCCCAAGGGAACATACTCCTAGGACAAAAAGTATTGTATGTGCTATTTATCCTTGGTAGACTATATATATGTTTACCCATACACTAAGTTTATAGTGAATAGGTATTCACTAAAGCTCTAGTTGGCTCTAGTTATGTAGCATAGGGTAAGAGATTGGGTGTTTGGTTTACTATCAACATCTTGTAAGCATTGCATTCTGTTAACGTTGTAACGACGGGCTCGTTCTAAAATAATGTAATCCCCATTAACGACAGTACAACCTATGAGCGTACTTCAAATATTTGTTGTTCCATAATAATAGATAATGATGGTTGCAGAGCGTGAGCGAGGAGGAGGCGGTGGCGGAGGTGCTGGCGGGGAGCGGTGGGGCGACCGGGAGGGGGGGCGGGGGTCCCGAGGCGCCAGCGAGGAGCCGCGCCCGGGCGACTGGGGCCGCATGGGGGGCCGCGCCGCCGCGCCCGCGCCGCGCCAGCCGCCCGCGCGCCCTCGCAACTTCGAAGACATGCCGCCGTCGCGTCCAGGTACTACTGCTTCATGTTTATTGCCCTTTTTTTTTTTTTTTGACTTGGCACGGTTTGTGGATTGACAGTGTCAAGAAAATATTTCATTTTTGCTACGGCTTACAGTCACTTTGTTTTCCTTTATTCCGCCACTCTGCTCGCTTTAGTTCTGCACTTTGATTCCGCGACGCTCATGCCTCCGAACATGTCAACGGACGCAAAAATATTGTTAAATTGCACACTATTCAGGTGTACCATCACTCAACTATTTGAGTGAATGACTTTGCTTCTTAGAAACTGATTAAATCTAGACCAGAGTTTTTGGCCGGTTTTTTCGGCTGAAGTTCAGTGGCTGTTTTAATTATTCATAAATTGATTTGTAGTGGATATTGTGATGTAAAATTAGTTTAATTTTGTGTCTCACTCAAGTTTGAAACTCAGTAAAATGAAGCTATCAATTTTTTTGTAGTAACAATTGCTGCCAAATACTGCAAACACATTAGAATGTGTTATATGTAATGGAAAACAGAGTGTATTCTGTATGAAAACTAAATACTAAATATGACACTGGCTACAACACCCAGACCTGTTTCAAGAATGCATTATTGTAGTCCCATTTTTACAGTTTTATATTTCTCTACTCACACTGAATGATTTCGTCACAAATTTGTGAATAAAATCAGGTTCAATAAGTGTTGCGACCTGTCCAATGTCGACGGTTTCCTTATATAGTTGTTACATTTCACGATCACGCGTTAACCGTTGCAATTTATACTTTATGTCATTGACAAAAAAGTCACATGGATGTTTCACGCTCGTGAATTGCAACAACTATAAAGAAACTTGCATGGAATGTTCAACTTTCCTTATTTTACTATATTTAATTGTTATTGTTGTTTTGTTCGTGTTTCTAATTAGTGTATTTTGGTTAGGGAGCTCGGGTATGTTTTTTTAAAGTGATCTGTACGCGGTGCAGACGTCAGTCCTATTAGTAAAGATACACTCTTGAGGAACTTGGTATTTTGTAGATTTTAATTAATTAGTACTTTTTTATAAAGTTGCAATTGCATGTGAAGCACGATTTTATTAAATTTTTGTTGTATTCATTAGACCATAGAATAGTTCATTTTCTTTTTCTAATTTAGAGTAGAATTAAATTAAATAGTTAAGCTCGGATCTTGTACAGAATACAGATAATATATTCTCAGGCTATTTAACGTTATGTGATAGCTGACGTCTGTATGTAGTTTATAAAGTTAGTAGATAGCACTTCGTCAGTCGTTTGGCTCGTAGTTGAGCTGTGAGTGTTTAGTTTGGATGAACAGATCGTCTGCCGCTCCCGTCCTCAGCTCCCTAACTATTTCTTTTCCAGACACGTCAGGCAGGCCGAAGTTGAAGCTAGAGCCTCGGACTGTAAAGGAACCGGTGAACTCACTGGCGTCGACCAGTCAGACGCAATCGATATTCGGCGGCGCGCGGCCGAGGGAAGAACGACTCAAGGAACTGAAGGGCTCCGAATAAGCGCTCTAGCAAACCTATCATACCGCGTACTCTCATCTCCCGGTCCCGTGTGTATATGTATCATCCCGAAGCCCGACCCCTATGTGTGCCCCGATATTTACAAGTACTCTCTTGTCTCCTATAATGCAGTGCGATAAAATTGTACCTATATGAAACTGCAGACATTTTGTTAGGTTATATGAGGTTGTAAATCATTTTTATCGTATATTTTGTTAGCTTTATTATGTATATCGAAAGATAGCTTCTTATTATTTTTGCGCCGTCCCTGCCTCGTTTTCGAGCCCGAGGACGGCGCTCGGCGTCATTTGATTAATCCGCAGTATTTAAATTGCTAGTATGTATTGTTTGTCTCATTATAAGATTTATCCGGGCTTGTGTGTACATACGATATCGGCTCGCATAATATTAATTAATTTTTCGAAATTAGACTTGGAAGAAAAATATTTTTTGTTCCTCATTTTTGAGTTAATATGTATTGAAATATTGTAATAATTATTTTATTTTTAATATAGCATTGTGTCGATAGAGGTTCGTAACAGATTCTCTGTTGTATTTGTTTTTTTTTTTTTCATTTATTAATTGTTTAGTTTGTTAGGTCATGAAAATTAATCATTGAACGAGTAATTATGATACATAATTTAAGAGTTGAGATAATATGGTGATGTAATTACGGTGTCATTAATAAAATTAACTTGCACGTACTTGGAATTTCTACTTTATTACATAATTGTGTAATGGCAAGTAACGTGGCCAAGAAATGAAAAAAAATCGCAAAATTGTAACAGAACATAGAAAAACGAATAAAAAGTGAATTCTTTGTAACCGAGGGTTTGTCTAAAACACCTGAATCTAATATCCAAATCCGTGTCCGCATCCCCGAACCGCTAAAAAGTAAACTGAAGCAACCACCTACCTCCACACAGAAACGGGAGTGTTGTAGATAAAATGTGGTTTCATGATGCACTACAGACGCAATTATTATCAAAATTATATTTAGCTACCGAAGGACTAGGCGAGGCAGTGCCTCGGTGCCTCCAGGCTCGAGGGGACTTTTGAATCTATTAGTAAACCTCTTCTCCTGAACTAGCAAAAATTCTCCACTTACTAAACTCTAAAAAAATAAAAGACCCGTTTTGACATTTGAGAAAGTGAAACTTGGAACGTAACTGAAGGAAACGATGTAATATAGATAGACAGTTACATAACGTAAATATTAAAAACACCTTATTCCAAAATGCGATCTAAAATAGTTCCGGAACTATTACTAGGTTTAATCCCGATTAAACGATAATTACTAAATTTAATACCAATTAAAAGCGATCTAAATGTATTTCCGGGACTAATATTAGGTTTAATACCAATTAAAACTAGTAATAGTCCCGGAACTAGTTTACATCGCGTTTTGGAATAAGGCGGCAAATGTCTAAACGAGCCTTTTATTTTTTGACAACTTTACACTAAAATTCTAACACTACTCTGAGCTCAAGGAGTAATTGACCACAAGAAAAAATTGGCAGTTTCTGTAAAAATGATTCCAATAATTTCAGATTTGGACTTAGTCAATGTTATGGAACCCTTCGTGCGCGAGTCCGACTCGCACTTGGCTGGTTATTTGCATTCGTGAAATCTTTGTAATGTTTTTGGTTTTATTGGCGTCTCCAAGGCCAGAGGCTTGCTTTACAGCTTCAGAGCCTAGTTTAGGCACCAGTCTCCCACAATATAATGTCCATCCTATTTGTTACCGTAGATATAAGGCTAGCAATTAGGAGTTATATTGTGGAGAAAACAAACTTTTATTATTATTTAAAAGAAAAACTTATTATTCTCTATACTTCCAATAGCCCCCCCCCCCCCCCCCCTTGATCATCGGCTGGCGACACCCTTGGTAATGTATTATAAATTAATTAATAGAAATCTCAAAAACTGTTCAAGTACTCATTTTCTTTCTTTTATAATACCTATAGTGATCTAAAATCCGATAGAAGAAGTACCTTCCCTCATCGGTTATTTGATTAGGATAAATATTTTATGCTAGATGATGCTTTTATTGATACATTCCGAGTAGGTTGCCTATCTAAATCTGGTGCCAAAGATGTGAAACAATTAAATTAGTTAATAATTTTTTTTCATCAACTACCCTGATTGGTTATTTAAGAAAGTCGAGCATCAGCTGAAAGAATGCGCTCCGAGGAACTCAAAAAGAATAAGTTGCCTAATTTTCCTTGGGGCAAATATAGGAGTTGCCTCGTTTGAAGAGGTAGATAAATGGTCGTAATATACTCTCATTTGTTATTTAATCGAATTATATATCAAATGAAAGGGAATTTTATGCCTAATCCAACCGTATTAGGTTGCCTTCCCAAAAATGGTGTGAATGAATAGTTGCCTACATTTAAGATTTAAAATTTTCTGGGCTAGTTCTGGTATTAAAAATATATTTCCTCATCTGTAATTAAATGATAATAAGATTATACGCCAGATAAAGCATATATCGATATATCGTGAGTAGATTGCTTAGCTAAATCACATACCAATGATGTTAAACAATAAAATTTGTTATTAATTATTTTTTATCTACTTCCCTGACTTGTCGTTTAAGAAAGTCGTGCATCAGCTGAAAGAATGTGCTCTAAAGAACTGGAAAAATATAAGTTGCCTACTTTTCCTCGGTGCAACTATGAGGGTTGTCTCGTATAAACAGGTAAATAAAGGTTCACATGATACTCTCATCTGTTATTTCATTAAATCGAGTATCAAATGAAAGGCTATTTTATTCCTAACCCAGCCCTATTGAGTTGCCTCACCAAAAATGGTGTGAATTCATGGTTGCCTAGATTTAATATGTAAAATTTTCTGGGCTAGTTCTGGTCATAGAAATATATTCCCTCATCTGTAATTAAATGACAGTAGAGATTATATAATAGATAATATATATACATCGCGAATAGATTGCTTAGCTAATCCAGATGCCAATGATGTTAAACAATAAAATTTGTTATTAAATATTTTTTATCAACTTCCCTGACTTGTGGTTTAAGAAAGTCGTGCATCAGCTAAAAGAATGTGCTCTAAAGAACTGGAAAAATATAAGTTGCCTACTTTTCCTCGGTGCAACTATGAAGGTTGTCTCGTATAAACAGGTAAATAAAGGTTTCCATGATACTCTCATCTGTTATTTCATTGAATCGAGTATCAAATGAAAGGCTATTTTATTCCTAATCAAGCCCTATTTAGTTGCCTCACCAAAAATGGTGTAAACTTATGGTTACATAGATTTAATATATAAAATTTACTGGGCTAGTTCTGGTCATAGAAATATATTCCCTCATCTGTAATTAAATGACAGTAAAGTTTATATGCTATATAATATATATATACATCGCAAGTAGATTACTTAACTAAATAAAATGCCAATGATGTTAAACGGTAAAATCTGTTATTAATATTTTTTTATCAACTTCCCTGAGTTGGTATTTAAGAAAGTAGAGCATCAGCTGAAAGAATGTGCCCTAAAGAACTGGAAAAATATAAGTTGCCTACTTTTCCTCGGTGCTACCATGGGGGTTGCCTCGTATAAACAGGTAAATAACAAATTAATTTTAGGGTAAAAATCGATACTATTACATACACATTTAAAATGAACTCGATGTATGTTTGTCTATCAAATGAAAGATGCATCACTCCTCTGTCACAGTCAATGCACGCGCAGAAAATTTTACATTGTAAATCTAGGCAATCATGAATTCGCACCGATTTTGGTAAGGCAACTTAATACGGTTTGATTAAGAATAAAATAACCTTTTTACTGTTTAACATCATTGGCATTTGATTTAGCTAAGTAATCTACTCGCGATGTATATATATATTATCTAGCATATAATCTTTACTGTCATTTAATTACAGATGAGTGAATATATTTCTATGACCCGAAGTAGCCCAGAAAATTTTATATGTTAAATCTATGTAACCATGAGTTTACACCATTTTTGGTGAGGTAACTTAATAGGGCTGGATTAGGAATAAAATAGCCTTTCATTTGATACTCGATTCAATGAAATAACAGATGAGAGTATCATGGAAACCTTTATTTACTTGTTTATACGAGGCAACCCCCATAGTTGCACCGAGGAAAAGTAGGCAACTTATATTTTTCCAGTTCTTTAGGGCACATTCTTTCAGCTGATGCTCTACTTTCTTAAATACCAACTCAGGGAAGTTGATAAAAAAATAATAATAACAGATTTTACTGTTTAACATCATTGGTATGTGATTTAGCTAAGCAATCTACTCACGATATATCGATATATGCTTTATCTGGCGTATAATCTTATTATCATTTAATTACAGATGAGGAAATATATTTTTAATACCAGAACTAGCCCAGAAAATTTTAAATCTTAAATGTAGGCAACTATTCATTCACACCATTTTTGGGAAGGCAACCTAATACGGTTGGATTAGGAATAAAATTCCCTTTCATTTGATATATAATTCGATTAAATAACAAATGAGAGTATATTACGACCATTTATCTACCTCTTCAAACGAGGCAACTCCTATATTTGCCCCAAGGAAAATTAGGCAACTTATTCTTTTTGAGTTCCTCGGAGCGCATTCTTTCAGCTGATGCTCGACTTTCTTAAATAACCAATCAGGGTAGTTGATGAAAAAAAATTATTAACTAATTTAATTGTTTCACATCTTTGGCACCAGATTTAGACAGGCAACCTACTCGCAATGTATCAATAAATGCATAATCTAGCATATAATATTTATCCTAATCAAATAACCGATGAAGGAAGGTGCTTCTTCTATTGGATCTCGTACTATAGGGAGTTCTCGTCTCGCATTCATAATTCCAAGCACTAAATTAATAAAATAAAAAAAGGCATGTCAGATTTAAAAGGCAATACACTGTGCGCTCTCATAATTTTTTGAACAGGTATGATTTGGGTGCAAACATTTAGGCTTATGTATACGCATAATTAAGACAACTGTTTTACACTAGTGACCTCAAGGATAACGGCACAATCGGTAGCACAACTGACATATTATACATGGTACGATATTCAAAGGCTATATTGTAATTAGGATCATATTGTTTAAATTCAAAATCTCAATTTCCCAAGATTGGGTATTAAAAACCCTGTAATATTAAGGCAAGGATCAATATCTCCCAAATGGCCTATAATCACCATATTAACTATATATAAAACTTAATAAATTAGCAAAAAGATGTACAAATGACTGGACACAGAAAAGAAATAGGATGTTAATGAAAAAATAAATAAGGTTTTATATTGATTTATATTTTAATTAAATATCAAGATCCTCATCAGGGTCTTCTTCGTCCCAGTCATCCACTGCATCAGGCTCATAGTAAACTTTACTTTCTCCCTCGTGAATTTTACTCATGTAAGGTAGCTTCAAGTTGTACTTTTTTATCTTTTCATTCTGGTCAACTTCTATTTTGAATGTGGACAGATTAGCAGGCAGCGGTTTATCAGGTTCCTCTTCCTTTTTCTCCTGTCTAATAACTGGACTTAATATTAATGTTGATGCTTTACTATCATATGACAATATTTCTTCACTTCTTATAACTTTGCTGCCCTTCTTCAGCTTAATCCATATTTTGTGTGGATTAATTTTATCAAATGTTATTATAACATTTACCAAATGATTTAAATGTATCTGTAGTTTGGAACTATGTTGTAAACAGTCTTTGTGCAGTATTAGTACGAGTCTATTAACATTAGAATCACTTTGTAACTGCTTCAACAACTTCAAACACTTGTTCCAACCCATACAAAGAGCCATTTGATTTATTGAATCTACTATCACTGAACATTTGCCACTTACATATTGATTGTACAGGTCAGTATTAATCTCATCGTAGTAGTTAACGTTAGAATGGTGTTTGAAAACGTTCCTCCAAAGGCTGCTAGGCTGTTCATAATTGACTATGTTGATCGATTTTTCATCGTGCACAATCTCAAGCAGTAAGGGTAATATATTTTTGTTGCCATCGTCTTCTATTAAAACAAATGGAGCAGATTTTAATCGAAATAAGGTCATTATTAACTACTATATTTAAGTATTAAAACTTAATTCCAGCTGAACCAAAGAAACCTGAAAAACTTTCGTAAAATTGCTAATATCGATCGTAAATTGGATTCAAAGAGAATATAAGCACTACGTTTAAGAGACGGGACTCCCATACAAAAAAATGGCTCAGTATGGCGTTTGCGCTACGCTTCAATACCAACTTTGACATATATAACCAAAGACTAGTGTTGGGTAACTCGCTTTATAAAAGTGAGAATGAGGGAGGCCCTCATTTTACCTCGCGAGGTACTCACGAGGTACCCCTCATTTGAGGCGAGGTGTTTGTACAGATCTAGCTATTGAATGGCGCCTCACGACTCCACGAGTACTCACGAGTCATAGTTACGAAGCACCGAGCGTGAAAGAGACAGAAAATCTTGCCAACCGCCGCGAATCGCGTTGAGGGAGAGAGCGAAATGCAACAAAACAACCACGTAGGTAATATTTATTAGTGACGTTATTTTACGGAGTTAAGGTTCATAATCATTAAACGCTATAAATAATGTTAGTACTCTATTTCAACCAAAATTCAACGGAATTTACTCACTCACTCATCAATTTTGCTCGTCACTCGCCTCGCGAGTTCTCAGACAAAATACTCACTGTACGCGTCGCGCACTAGAACTCTGTACACCTCATGAGGAATTGAATGAGGTGGTTCAAATTTGAGAATCGAGTAACTCTTTCAATTCGTCGAGGCGAGTTACTCATTTGAGGTACCTCACGAGTGAGGGGCTCATCACTACCAAAGACTTGACGCATGAGGGCTGCCAACATAACAACTGAAATAGTGGTGTTACTAGGTGCTCATGGTAATTTTTTATCGATATATATATATATATATAAAAAATTTGGTTCCTTTTTTTGGGTCTAAATTAAGATCTATTTACGCCAACGTTATTCACCAGTTAAACTAGGAATAAGTGGAATATTTCAAATGAAAAAATTAAACCAAGTATAACCTGCGAATTTACGTTGGCGCATTTGCGTTAACGTAAGTTCGCAGGTAAATTTTTAGGTTCCAAAGGTGGAGGTGGGTGGTGTGGGTAAAGGAAACGCCTTTTTAAGGATTTTAATAATGACAGTTTATTCTTTAATAATGTTAAAGAAATACAGTACCTATAACCTATTCGCCTATTCTATATAATGCATAAACCTTAAAAAGTATTATCTTGCTAGTTAGTGAGTTATTAAGGGCAATAGTGGGTCTAAAATCTCTCGATATCTGCGCTAAATCTCCCTACGAATAGAAGTACGAATCTGACGAAGCTTTTCTATAAAAAAAAAAACTTTTTAAGATTTAAGCATAACCTTTGTTGTTCGAAAAGTATGACAGTTCTATTTGAATAAAACTAAATAAAATTTGAAACAAAATTATACCTGTCTGTAAATAAGATTAAATATAAAAGTATCGATATAATCGATAAAAATTCCACTACACAGCACTATTGATAGCTTATTTTCTAGATTTTCGACCGATTATTATCAGAAATTTGTATTTATCACCAGATCTTTTTCTGTAACTGAAAATTAATGTTTATTTAGGCTTACCTCTCTTCATTTAATGGATATTTGGCCATAAATATTCGCTGATGACCATCCGAGCGGCCGGCTTTTAGACCACATATTTCACAAGTTTTTTAATGCTTATTTACATATTAATTCACACGGGTACACGTATAAATACCAATAATAGATAAAAGTAACAATAAATAATACAAATTTCCGCTTGAAATTCACGAAACAGTTGTAAAACACAAAAATCAAAATTTGTTTTCATTCACTTCTTGACAAGCAAAGAATGAATATGGCGGTTGGCGGGCTTAAAGCTGCGACAGAGTCGAATAGATGTTAGAGCAAGACAGCGATAGCCACCATTTTGGCCGCCATCTTAATTAGCGCAAACGCCATACATTTGAGATGGTTCATTTTTTTCTTAGGGAGTTGCACCAGACTGATTGGATTGATGATTGTATTTGTCAATTAACACCACAGATTACAGAGAGATACTACCAAAGAGTACAGCATAGATAATACATATAATAAGAGTACAGTAAATATAGGTACTACGTAACGTTTGTCAATTTATTTGGTGACAATATCAAAGACAAAAAAATTACATTAATTTGTTTTGTTTATTCCTTAGAAAAGGCCATAGTCTTTTTGCCATATTTTCCGGACCCGGTTCTGTCCAAATTTTGTTGCGTAATTTATTGTAAATAGAATATAGTTTTGTATCTCATTATCGTCTAAATAATTGGGCAATATGTGTACCTAATCATTGAAAAAGGCGCGATATAGGTAAAATACTGATAATTTAATTGTAGTATTGACTACCTCTACTCTCTTTGTAGTGAAGCCTACCGGGAAGGCAGTAGGCATGGGTAACTCCGGATACATTTATATCTTCGGATGTATCCCTAAGCGGACACATATCCACTCCTTCCCTTTCATAAAAATTAATATATCCTTATCCTATATTCGAGTAACTCCAACCCACTCCGACCGAAACCGAACTGAATGCCGGCACCGAACGCAGCGACGGGGTGTGTTTATGAATTTAAGCAAGAAAGCGCTGTAAGAAAATAAACTTAATAAACGACATTAAAGCGATGAAGAAGCGTTTACGACAGTAAAGAGTTCCCGCTTGAAATCAAAGAGTTTTCTGTTATTGTTTATTATACTTTTTACAACAGTATTTGCAATGCCGTCTTTAAACTATTTGAGGCCCTGGGCACATTAGGATCATGGGGCCCCTATGACCTTGAGAAAACACTATTTAGTTACAATAGATAAAGAAAGACAAACAAGGTTCTAAATTTATTTTTATTTAGTTACTAACTATAAAAAAATAGGAAATATAAAAAATAATCTACAAAAGTAACTCGCTTAACTTAAAATCCTTAGATTAATTCTATGTTGATTGCAAAGGTACCCTTCTAGATTTAAGATGAGCAAAATCGTTAATCACATCTTCAAAATCTATGGTATTGAGAATATCACATTCTATGGACATCAGCGATAAAGTAGTTAATCTCTCTTGAAGCATTGTACTTCTTAATTCATTTTTTATTCGTTTCAATTTGGAGAAGGAGCGTTCTCCGCTGCAGTTAGTTACCATCATACTTAAAAATATTCTCAATGCAATTTCTACGTTAGGAAATGTGTCTTAAATTTTGTTTTGCTTTAATAGATTATATACTTCCTGTACACTGTTAGATGCTTCATTTTCACTCTGAACATTTTTTAAGTATTCTTTTAAATGTTGACATTCTATTTCTAACTCTTTTTCATTTACGTCTTCGTGATAGATTTGAGAAAATTCTTTGCATCCTTGTCGTATCTCTTCGGAATTCAGAGTTTTTAAGTGAAAAAATAAACTAAAACGTTGACTGACGGTCTCATATGAACTTTGTCGCTGTTTTAGATGAACACTCAAGGTATCGATTATTGGGAGATAGGTTTCTACGTTGAATCGCTCTTTTCCATTCAATTGGACTGATGGCGCAGAGCCATCAAAAAATTCCAGCCGTGAGCTTCTACGTCTTGTTCTTGACAACCCAAATAATTTCCATTGTTTGGAGATCCTAGGATTTCATTGTCGCCGCGAAATGGAAGCCCTCTCGATGCCAAAAATTTTACAACAGCTACAATCCGTTTAAGTACGTTTCTCCAATAATCCACTTCCTTTTGATGTTGAGATAATAACTCTATATCTACTCTACCAACCGCTTTACTTCGTGCCAGATAAGTCATCATAGATTGCTTATGCGCTGGGCTATTTTCATGTGTTAAAATTATGTGATTAATATGCTTCCAATCATTACATCCATTCCGAGAGCAAAGATTAACATCAGTTGGGTTAAATAAGCAGCATGAAAAACAAAATACAGAGCATTTGGAAGGCGAATACAGCAACCATTTTCTTTCGACGCTTTCATTGTTCTTTAATTTGCGCATAAATAATGCTTTGTTGAAATATCTCGTCACTAATTTATTACCATCTTTGTAGGTTCTGGATGCCTTGGAAAAGTCAGAATCTTTATTTTGAAAATATACTGGTCCCTTACGAATTAAAATTTCGCGATTTATTTCAACAAACTTTTCGTGAAAATAATCGGCGGGATCGTGCGATATTAATTCTTCTGTGTTGGAAAACTGCTGTTCAATTGACACAGTTGAAGTTGTCGGTTTTAGTGAAGTTACTGAAGTCGTTGCACTTTCGTCGTAGGAATAGTCGCTTTCTGATTCAATCTCTTTTTCAAAATTGGAACATGAAGGTTTAGAAATTCCCGCAATTTGTAATTGAGCTGAGTCATCATGTGGAACATTTATGAGTTGATTGCTACTTACAGAAGTTTCTCCAGTAGTAGTAGTAAAATATGATGTTAATTTTGGTAACTTTTCAATTACTTCTTTCTGATGTAGAGCTTTTTTCCTTTTTTCAGATCCACTAGGATATGACCGTTTCGACATTTTATATTATAATTCAATATTTAATTAATTTTATAACGAAAATATTCGCTAACACAAAACAGACAAACGACGATTTAATCAAACAATACTATTTTTTTGTCAGAGCTCAAGCACAGTCAGTAACAAACTAACAACTACAAACAAAACAAACGCCACAACATCGCAGACAAATACTTGAAGGCAATTCCCGTTCGTCAAGTCAAACGACGATCGGGAGTCGGGAATTCCCCTTTTTTGTCTTTGGTATTACGAATGACGTTCGAATAGGTTTCTTTAAGACATAAACCACACCGCATCAAATAATTCTTCTTTTTTTAATTTAATAATTTTTCTTTTAATTGTATTCTTATATATACTTACATATAGGTATTTAAATTAACCTAAATATACTAATATCGGAAAAACTCATTTTTGAGAGAGAGTGGAGTACTTATACCCTGTTTATTTATTAGTTTGATCTTTCTTTTTGACGGATGTCAAATCTGAAATCGATATAACTTTGCAACGACGAACAATATTTTCTTATTTTAATAATATTAAAAATTGATAATAATCATAAGAATAGACACACAACATAAAAGTACCTGTTAAGGACTCAAGCATTTTCCGAAAGTCTTAAGTGGTTTTTATTGCTTCGAAGTAAAATTTAAATAGAAAAACTAAAAACAAAAACTGAAAAAAATGTTTTTATGTCTAGTGCAATAAAATTGATTGACGAATGAATTTATTTATTTTGAATAGTTTAAAACATACATACAGCCACATATTATTTAGCCAACACATTTTTTACACCAATAGATATTTTCTGTTTCCCATCACTGACCCATCTGTCAAAAAGTTCAAGCTATGTTGTACAAGGAATAGCTATCCGCATGCGGCAATAGTATATTGTGCAACTAGGGCGGAAACTAGCCGATTGCCCACGCAGGCGGCCGCTGTACGCACGAGTGTAAGCGAGTGCGTTCGGCCGCCTTCGTGAGCAGTCGACTAGTTTCGGCCCGAGTCCCACACGATATTTTATACCACATCTGTATAGTGAATACTGGTTACCGCACGGGTTTAAGGTTGGAAACCGAGCGATTGACCTGTGGGCAATCGCTGAGTTTCCAACCGCAAATCCGTACGGAAACCTAGTGTTTACTATGCAGGCGTGGTATAAACTAAAGCTAATTATAATAATCGGTTATCATTTGGTAATCTGGCAGGAACTAGGGGGCCCCATTCGATCGCGGGGCCCTGGGCACGTGCCCATAGTGCCCAGTGGGGAAGAGGGGACTGAGTATTTGCAACTTTTGATTGGGACTTATGATTATTCGTTATATGTGATTTAGTCGTCTTGAGTTACATTGGAATTATTTGGAATGCCTCATTCCACGGATCTATGATATGTCAGAATTACCTATCCTTCAAAGATACAAATATATCTTCGCGCCTTATAGCGTTACTCCACTCCCGGGTATATTAAGTGGATATGAATATATTAATCGGATATATACCTTTACTTGAAATAATTATATACTATACACCGTTAAATTTTGGTCGTTTTAATCCCGCGGAGGGTCGACTCGGTACATGAAACCCTATCGATTTGTAAAGATAAAAATGTAAAATAAAGTGCTTTTTTTTAACTCGAATTAATTTACTCATGTACGAATTTGATTTCTTTGAGTAAACGTCAGCTAATCGAGACCAATGAACTGTAGGTAGATAGTACGTAACGACCGATAACTCCCTACAAGGTCATTGACTCGTTTACTTAAAGAAATCAATTTCGTACATGCGTATATTAATTCGAATTTTAGAAAAAAGTACTTTATTTTTTAATTTTATCTTTATATAAATCGATAGTGCATCATATACCAAACGTCGATCCTCCACGGGATTAAAACGACCAAAATTTAACGGTGCATATCCAATCTTTCATTGGATATAGTTAGCCCATGCCTAGAAGGCAGCAGACTCGATATTGCTAAATACTGTTAAAACTTTAGAATGTGTTACATCCGTATTGATCCTCAAACTACTCTATACGACAATGCTTAAAAGACTTTGTACCCAAATAAATAAGGATGGAGGAGTACTTCGACGCCTGAGTGTACTGTGTTTTTGTATTATATGTACATAGGTAGGTTTTAGTATAATTAGTTTAGTTAATATTTAAGGTTTTGTACATTTGTAGATATAATTTAATTAGTTATTTATGTATTTTTAAACTTATTAATAAATACTGCAATATTAGAGAAAAAAAAAAAAAAAAAAAATAACATTAATAAAATAAAAATAAAATCAATGATATTAATGACATTGACAAGACACTGACAGCAAACAAGCAAAACGTACCCATCATTTTGACGTTTGCACATATTGTGGTTATTTTTGTTATTTATTTTTAATAATTAGATAATAAGGTAAACAAAATGCATAGAATTAAGGTATCCAATAGTGTGAAACAATTCACTCGCCATATAGTGTATGTTCCAAAACATAAACCACCAAAGCATGAAGATATTGAGGTTTTAAAAGATTTTTTATCTAAATACAAAAACATTCTCATCCTGACTGGTGCTGGTATTTCCACGGAATCTGGTAATTTCTGTGATGATATAAAAAAAATTGCTTTTAGTTCAAGTATTTTAATCTGTTTCTATGTATTTTCATAGGAATTCCAGACTACAGATCAGAAGAAGTTGGTTTATATGCTCGTACCAACCACAAGCCTATACAATACCAAGAGTTTATAAAGTATCCTAAAGTTAGACAAAGGTACTGGGCTAGGAACTTCATAGGATGGCCAAGGTTTAGCTCTGTGCAGCCAAACAACACTCATCTTGCCATCAGAGAACTAGAAAAGGTAGTTTTTTAGTACTTTATTTTTGCCATAATCCACTGTGATTATTTTGATTCAGTTGTTGTAGATAGTGATATGCACACTTAATAATATAAATATTACAGATGGGCAAGGTAACATCAATAGTGACACAGAATGTAGATCGGCTACATCACAAGGCTGGTTCAGAGAATGTAATAGAACTTCATGGTACTGGGTATATAGTGAAATGTTTGAATTGTCCTTATGAGATAAGCCGGGAGGATCTGCAGGTGGAACTCATGAGGAATAACCCTTACATGGAGAACAGCTTCACCATGATTAGGCCTGATGGTGATGTGGACTTGCCTAAAGTAGGTGTACCAAATTTTATGGGTTAATCATACAATGTTTATGAGCATGACTTCACCTTTTGATTATTACAGGAACAAGTGGACAAATTTAGGGCTCCTCTTTGCCCGAAATGTGAAGCCCCATTGAAACCAGACATTGTGTTCTTTGGTGACAATGTCCCAAAAGCAAGAGTAGAGGCCATCAGGAATAAAGTATCCTCCAGTGATGCTGTATTTGTTTTAGGCTCCAGTCTGACAGTTTATTCAAGTTATAGAATAATATTGCAAGCTAGAGATGAGCATAAGAAAATTGGTTTGTTGAATATAGGCTCCACCAGAGCTGACGATATTGTAGATTTTAAAATATCTACAAAATGTGGTGATATACTACCTGAATTATGTAACTCTATAACAAAAAACCTCAGTTGACAGTACCTGCTTCTTTATAGTTTTTGTGATGAATTTCCTACCTCAAATAAGTGTTAATATTTTGATTAAATACATAGTTGAATGTAATATGAATATTTTAAATAAATAAAATACAGAAAAATGATGGCATTTCATTTTAATAATTAATAGTATAAAAAGAAGTAGGGATACAAAATTGGTTATATTTTTTTTTATAAAGAATGGACAGCAATTTCCACAAATTCATAGTAAAAATAATTATAAGGAAACTAAGATTGAACTGCCTTTGAATCAAATGATCTGACTTGTTAAGAATACTAAAAATAATTGTGTTTGTGGTCATCCACTTAACACTGATGGAAAATTGAAGGAGCGCAAGAAATGGCATCTACACACTGTCCAACTTTGTTAGCGCGCCAACAGTCCTCCCGAATTACCGTAAAAGCATATATCAGGCGATTTGCTGAGGCGACAACAGCACTGAGAGCGTAATTTTGAATGTAGTGCAAACTAAAACAACAAAAATGATTGATATTTGTATTTTTCGAAGCATACCATATCTTGCGCTCATCAGTTACAAGTATCGACTTTAAACAACAAGAACAATAAGATCACATTTAAGTTATCTTTTAAAATTATTGTGAATATTTCTAACAATCACATTGCAAAGCCTAGTTCATAAGGCAGGGTGTTAAGTAGACAAAAAATGGTTTCAGAATATTTAAACTATCCATCTTCATTTACCTAATTAATCCATATTTATAGATATAAATAGACATAATAATTATATTCCCGAAAGAGAACATCAAGCATGAATTTGGTTTGTCTTCTAGCAATAAGTTGGGATTCTAAAAATGGGTTTGGGCGTATTGCCCAGTAGGATAGTTAAATACAGGATTTATATGGAAACTTCTAAAAACAAAGTTACAATAACAGCTCTAAATGGTACTCTAGAACTTTTAAAAATTTTCTGCTAGTACCGAAAATCTAGAATAATTTTAATGGTGTTTGAGACAATTTTAGTAAAAAACATTACATTTTACTCTATTTTTTCTATATCAATTTGTAAAGATCATTAACAATATGTTTACAATACGAAAATGTGTCATCTCTTGCCTATTTTATGTATATTTTATAATCTTCTTAATATTATATAATAATAGTTAACGGCAGTGTTTAATGACATCACAAATCTTATTATGAACCTGATTTATATAAAGATGCGGCAGTAAGCGCTAGAGGCCGACAACTTAGCCTTAATGCTTCTTTCATATATATTTAAGATAGAATGTTATACTATAACGTTTTAACAATACAGTAAGAGGTTAATGGACCTATCATACTACTTTGCTAACAATTCTAGCGCGCCATAACGCGACATATATCTGAGCTTATGTTGTTATGAACACTTGGCTTATCCTACTCATTGTTCGTCACACATCGGATACTAAATATATAAAATATAATAATAATGATGATTTATCAACTGATCACCTACTTATTACAATGAATAAAAATTTTAACTTAATCAATGGCATATTTGAAAATGGTAAAATGCCATCTAGCTTTGCAAGGGACTAACACAAATCAAAAGAAATGCCTGTTATTCAAAATATTGTGTTCAACATTGAGTAACAAAATGGATTAATTACACTACGTCAAGATTACATTATAAATTATTTGCTTGAGAGGATTTAACTTAACTTACATTCAGTTGTGGGACTCGGAAAGTTTGTACTAAACCATTCATTTTAAGTCCAAATGTCTTCAGAACGCCAAGACATGTCCACACGCGGAGTTTTTGGTATAGTGAAGTGTGACTGACGCGTCTCATTTTCGGCTGTTGTGAGTTCAGACGTCGCTACCAACTCGCGAGGTGAACGGAGAGTCAGTTATTGATAGAACACGTATTCAATGACTTAATTAAAATAAACACATTCAACTTACAATTCAACACCAGTCTTAAGATCACAATTAAATTATCTCCACATGAAATGTTTTGTCACTACAATAAAACCGTACATAATACTAGATGGGTCGCTCGCTCACCGCTCGTGTCATTGTCTATTGTAAGCAACATTATAAGAAGTAGTCGGCTTGCGGCTTCTTGGAAGGTACGCCCCGCGACTCCTGCGGCGCCGCTTCGAATATTGTGAATTCTCGCTGCAGGTTTTCGTTCAGTTCTAATATTGCAGCTACGTTACCGCATCTGTGTGCAAAAACCAAAACTTATATTATGCCTAGCCCTTATGACGTGGGCCCAGTCTCGGCCAATCGCCATTGTGTAAGCGAGGAAACGTTTACACAATTTACATACTTTTGTACCAGATAGAAGCAAGAGTATCGCCTTTATATTCAGATATGGTTGAATTTGTACTGTAATAGCTGAGTAGCTCCAAAGCTAGCATTGCTTCTTGTATGAAGCATCATACCTAATGTATTTTCGATTTGTCAATAAATATTGTCCTCTGTGGTGTTACTAACAATCTCACACAGAGAATAAGTTAAATTGTAAGTTTCCAAGATCGTACCTGTAGCAGTAGTTAGGCGCTGACCAGACTGTTAGCACGGTCTCATTGAAGTGCCACTTGTAGCCCTCCATGACGAGCTGGTGCGCGCGGCAGATCATGTCGATGTCGTTGGATACGTTGAACTGCGCCACCACGTCGGAGCCGAACAAGTAGCCCGCGCCGCGGGGGGACACGCCCCAGCCTTGTGTGTCTGTGAAAGCACGAGGAAGGTAAATAAAGATACTTGGCTTTTATCTGACTGTACTCAAGTATTATAGTAACAAATTGTACTGTAAGTGTAAACCCAGCGGGATTGATGACTTCAGTCCCGCAGGCTTTTGATGCGAGATTTGATTCCCTACTTGTAACCTTTTTAGATGAACAGTACTGCTCCAACAAGGTATCCGAGGGTAATGTGAAAATGAACCCCGGGGCCCTGGAATGAAGGCAATGAAAGGAGTAGGGTAGGTTTTTAGTCAGTAAGAGTCTGACACTATCCTCCGTGGGGCGGGACCCACCCAAGGGCGAGATTTGTCATTTGATGATTTTACTAACAAGGTAAATATGTGGCTGTGTTACCCTACAATTTTATTTTATTTATTTTCTGTATAGATTTTATTTTTGGCACTTAAAGAAATACAACAAGACAAAAACTTCTGCGATCTCTTCCAGGCAACCTTACAATGTACCTAATCTAGTCCTTAATGTTACGAGTTGGATGTTAGGTTGGGTAATTTTGGTGAATTGGTAGATTTTTGAATTCAATAGAGTAGAATGTCTGATTTTAGAAAATATAAGATTTCCTTGACTTAATAATGCGCCCAGGCATTAAAAATAAAATAAATTAAATATATTGAGTCTAGCGCCATCTAGCGATCTAGTTTAGGCCCGAGTGTGTTCATGTTATATGAACACACTTGGGCCTTTAGCTTTCACATAAACATCTCACTCTAATTTGTCTGTTGAAAAAACTCAAACTTAAATTCTAAATTCAACCATAGGGTTTTAAGGGACGTTTAGGCTACGACAGTGTCTCTAATTGCACACTCGTATTCATACAGATACACTCAATGTATACACTGAGTGTACTGTAGTGCCATAGTCTAGTCGTACCTTTAGATAATTTTTTCCAGAAAGGTTGTGTGCTTAGTATTCACAACCAATGTGTGTGAATGACCATAAAACAGGAGTATGTAAGGATAATAATGCGTGGCATTCTGTTGTTTCTGTTCACCTGGGATCTCACGGAGTGAAGGAGTGTTAGTGTTATTTATTTTTTAAAACTTCATGCACATAAAGGTTCAGAGGCGGACTTAATGCCTTAGGCATTTTCTACCACTCAAACTTTGGGTCACGCAGAGAAAAAAAAAATGGTGGCAGGTGCAATTAAAAAAAAGGAGAAAGAAAAAAAAATTGAATTAAAAAAAATATACAAATGAATTTTTGATACAATAAAATTATATAATAATTATATACACAATTAAATAATATAAATATTTACAGAGAGCAGTGATGATCGAGTGATAACGGCCCCGACTTGTAGGTCGCGGGTTCAAACCCAGCCAGGCGCATGACTTTGTGTAATTTATTTCATCACCAATGCTCTCAAATCAGTGAAGGAAACTGGCATGTCCTAGAACTAAAAATTCGACGACATGTTACATTCACCAAGGCCCACTGGGCCCGCATGGTGAATTACGGCCCATTCCCTCTCTTAGAGAGGAGGCCTGTGTCCCAGCAGTGGGAACATTAAAAGGATGATGATGAAATATATACATATAAATATACATACTCAAGCAATTACTCTAAATCAGCCAACAGAGAAATATTAATAATCATAAAAATTGAAATGAATAGATTAGGCAGAAATTTAAAGGGTAATTAAAAAAAACATAGGTGGGTTTCAGTCAGTAAACATATGACACTCCCTGTCGCCCCACCCAAAGTAGGAAAAGATATTTTATAAATTCCTAACACAAAAAGATAAAAAAAGGTAATATGCATAGGTGTTCATACTTCACAAGTATTAATTTTTACACACCTCATACTGTATTAGTTGAACTAGAAATCAGAGTCTCATTAAATTGTAATAGTGACAAACCTTCAGGGTCACTCCAGAGCAGGTCACACATAGGACCATCATGAGGAACTTCCTGTTTGCGATCAATTGTGCGTATTTGGTCAAGGGTCTGTATTGAAGGGCTCAGTCCACCATGCACACAGAATATCCTTCCATCAATAATTGCTGATAGGGAGAGGTAGTCAAATATTTCTGTGCAATACCTGCGTACATTCAAATTTTACATGTCAATAAAATATATGGCATATTTCCTTAATTCATATTACTATTTGCAACAAATCCTTCCCCTTTTATTTTAAAATAAAGCAAGTGCCAGGAGATCAGTTTAACTGAATTCAGGAATTCTGACAATACCACAAAACTGGAATTTCAAAACTCAAAAAATATATTATATCATGGCTTGAGGCGCAACACGTCCATGCTGGCCACTTCCCCACCACGCCAAATCTAAGGTTGAAGCTAAACATGCCTTTTCAGCAGTTTCTTACATTTGCAATGGTTAAAATTCTCTCAAGGACAAGAGCTTGAATGCACTGCCTTTCTTGAAATTTTACTACCAATCTATGTCATAAATAATAGATTAACAGACTAGAAACTTATTTTAAGTAAAGTTCTGAATAACTATTTCAATAGTTTTATTTTTCCTATAATTTGACTCGCTTTTCATTGCAATATCAGTAAGTAAATAAATATACCATTTTCTAATAAAATAATATACAAGTAAAGATTTACCTCCATACAGTAATAGATCCGTATTTCCTAAGACATTCATCGTAAAAGCCATAGACCTGTGTGATCTGTCTGGACTCATGATTGCCTCTGATTAGCGTAATGCGGTCGGGATAACGAACCTATGTGTAACAGATCATTAGATAACATAACTCTTGTAGTGTTTTGCTAAAATAAATATCATTTTATTTGCACTAACATGAGTAAGAATATTTGTTTTGTGACATCATATATTTGATAACATAAAATTAAAAATTATTAAAAATTGAACCTATATCATAGGCATTATTTAATTTTGTCATAAATAGACAAATGCCTTTATAATGAAAAAAAAAAAAAAACTAACTATGGGATATAGGGCTGATAAAATGTATAAATTTTACAAAACTTCAGAGGATAATTATTCAAATATTCTTAATTACACTATTGAGGAAATATTGTGCAAAATATCATGCTTCTGGACACAGCAATAAATGCTGTCTGTTATCTGTCAGTGAATAATTTGTGCAAACTATTTGTCTGTGAGGAAACCTCAAATACTCACCTTTAAAGCAAGTAGTAATAAGAAAGTTTCTACAGAATAGAAACCTCTGTCTACAAAATCACCCATGAATAAATAATTAGTCTCAGGAACATCACCTCCCACTTTAAAGAGTTCTTTCAGATCATAAAACTGGCCATGGATGTCACCACAAACCTGAAACAAAAAAATATTAAGGTAACTTTTTGTTTAGATATTTGTAGGACTTGGAATGTTTATGTATCATGTTCTATTATCGTATTTATAACCAAGAAGTGCATTACAGAAACTTACCTACCCTATATATATAGTTGTTGGGTTTGATAACATTCAAACTTTGTTACACACCAACTTGAATACAGTTGGACAGAGTTGTAGTACCTATGTTTCACATGTTGAAAAACATTCAACAAATTTTACCACTTATTTCAGATATAGATGTTTTAAATACAAATTCTGTGAATCCCAAATATAGGCATTTATCAGTGTTGATCTCATCACAATCGGTAAGATACGTGAAAGGTTAATTACCGTGACAGGAGAATCTACCCGCTGAACATTGCTCTCTTCGACGAGAATTTCGCGGGCCTTGGCACAGAGCGCCTTAACCTCGGCCTCCATTATTATCTCACATCTCTTTAGCTGCTCGATTTGACGATCGAGATCACTTGTATCAGACATATTTTTAAATAAAATTACCACGCTCTATCTGTGAAGAAAAAAAAGTGAGTAATACAAAGATTACATGATATAGAAGGTAACGTTTGCCCCATTAAAGTCCAAGGGGTTTGTTAGACAAAAGAAAAACGACACTGCTATAAGACTTACTTTTTGTAATTAGTTAATGTTATGGTTGCTTTTGGTTATTTCGCATCAGCAGCTCAAATTCTTATAACAAACAATCACAATGCCTCCGCCATTTACAACGTTACTTTACCATAGACTATAACTCTATGACTATAGACAAAACTAGACTTCATAGTGTTGCACCCAACCGTAAATCCTGAGTCTTTTTATTAATGTGCCATAATAATAATATTCCACAACTATCACACAACTACATCTAGTCTCAAATTAAGCAGGGTTTGTGTTATCAGTACTAGATAACTGTTAAACATACTTATATATTTTTAAATACATACATTTTATAGATAAATTACACACAGACACAGAACATATATGATCGTGCTCATCACATAAACATTTGTCCTTTGTGGGAATCAAACCCACGACATCCGCAGCAGCAGTTTAGGAGTCAGGGCCACTAACAACTACTAGACTGACATGTTCGTTTATGTCGAATGTAGGTACTGCTAAATACACTTATCTCGAGCTACCTCTTTATAATAGATAGATGTCAATGGCTAAATGAATAAATAAACTTTAGATGAATGATTTCATGATGCCAATGATTCCTTTGCATTTATTTGATGACCAGTGCAATGTGCTTCATTCATAAATACGTGGTTGTTTGAACGCAACTATAAAATCTTTATAAATTGTCTATGGAATCCGTAATAGGTTCGTTCTTCTCATTCATTCATTGTAATTGTTGTTTGTTGAATTTATTGATTTAGCGAAAGTTGTTTTTTTCGTTAAACAAAAAACATAGTGTTGTTTTGTGCGTTTTCTTTGAACTCGGAGTGAAAATGGGCAATGTATACACCGTGGGACCGAATTCGGCGCTAATAGTTTCAGGTAAATACTGTTAAGCCTGTCTAACACAATTCAGTACGAAATAATGTTGATGTTTTGTTGATTTTTCAGGTGTTATTCAAATCTAGTACGCCAAAAAAGTACACTGTGTAATTAAAGAATGATAAACAAAATTTTGTGCGTCTCTACTATCCAGTTTTTTTTTACTGATTACAAAATAACCTCTTATCTCAGATCTGCTGTGCGCTGTATTTGCATATGTATAGGTTTGCAAATACCTATACTATTGTGCAAGTTTTCAAACCAAGAAGTACCGAAACTCATCTATACCTACTTAAAATAAATTAGTCATAGGTTAATGCGAAACAAATTACGTAGATACGAAAAATCTGAAGAGTCCACGCCCAAATTATTGCATATATATCTACGTATCTACGTCTTCCTCCAATTATCTCACACGGACGGCGCTCGCGCATATTTTTAGCTAGTACCTAGCAAAAATATCGAATTGGCTGATTAAAATTTGAGGTCAATAGGTTACTGCTTATTTTTGGCGCCCTGCATTGTTACTGTAGCTTTTAATGTAGCGCGTAATGAGTATCCACTAGGGCTGCCTACCTTATTTTATACAAAATTAGTATAGTACGAGACAAATAAGTTGAACGATTTGCTACGGTTACGCACAGCATAACACTTCGATTAAGACTTTGAGACCCGAAAATCGGTTATAATTCTCGTCACACAAGTTGAATCATGACTATCGACGTTGAATGTACAATAACAGATTTTGGGGTCTCAATAGAAGTGGGCGGCTGCGCCTAACCATAGCAAATGGTTCAACTTATTTGCCGCGTACTGTATTTTTCTTATATAGGTAGGTACAATCGCGAGCAACCAAATCGACTCAACATACTGGTTAGCACTTAAAGCTCATTTCTTCAAAGAATGCTAAACCGAAAGCTTGAAATCCAGCTGTAAATTAGTACACACACAATTAGTAAACAATCACTTTTTTAAAAGAGTAACCAAGGAGTTTCTCGCCGGTTCTTCTCCATAGGAAACGGCCAATTGGAACCGTGCGCTAGCATCTGACGTTTTATAAGGGCCCATGTAGGCCTATGTAAAATAAACGATTTTGAGTTTGAGTACCATTATTAGAAAAATTGATTCAGTACATTTTAAATACTTAATTCATTTAATTGACGCATATGAGTATGAGCTTATTACGGTACCTACAAGTTGAGGCACAAACTACCCCTATAAAAACCCCAAGCAACCGTTTCACCTTATTGGACGCTTATCAGAAGGGGACCTGCACTCGTAGTTCATCTCTGCAAATATAATTTTTCTGGTGAAATTACGCATACAACGCCAGAAAAGCCGTGGTTGCTCTACTGCAGTAGGGTCTGTAGTCAGTGAAAAGTTGCTGGTCAACTCAATTTGAGCCAGTCAGCCAGTTTTACAGAGGATTTAAAAAAAACTGTGGCTTCAATCGGAGACCAAGAGCAACTTGTCACTGGTCTACCTCGGAGAGGGACGACCCCTTTATTGTTTCGATTTAGAAGCCAAATCGTCACTTCACTTGACCGGTGTCGATGTGCAACAGGAGCGGAGGAAAAGTTCAAGGAGTGGCTGTCAACGAGTAGACAGCATGAAGTTGGTTAAGGGAAGCTAACCTTGTCTAAGCTAGCCCGAAAAGAGCTACCACAGGACTGATATAACGCCACCGGTAAGCGCGCATTCAATTTGTTCGCAAATAGTTTCATTCAAGCATTGCGCAACGACCATCGGTCTTGCTTGTTCACTGACGGGTGCAGAATGTGTCTGCATGATCATGACAAGAGAGAACGTGTACCCAGGTGTCTGGGTGAAAGATTCGCCCAGTGCTGTTTCAGCGAAACAGTACCATTATTCCTTGGCACGTGCTCCATCAGTGAAAATCCCCTCAAAATTGGTCCAGCCGTTTCGGAGCTTAGCCGGTACAAAGAGATAGACAGAGAAACAATATAAAAGCATCAATTTATAGCTAAGGCTAAAATTTGTTGTCGTGTTCCGATATGGATGCTAAAAGGCATAATTGGAATGACCTCGTCACCGTTTGGAATTTTGAAGTTATTAAAAGAATTTTTGGCAGATATTACTGACTAAAAACATACCCCGTTCCTTCGTTGCCTATCGTGCCGGGGCCGGGCCTTCCTTTCAGAAGCTGACCCATGACCCAAGCAGGCTTCGACCCTGCTTGCCTGCAGCTAGCAGGCTGGGCCTCTACGGTTTGCTGACAGCTCCTTGAGGCGCGCGGGAACAGTACGCGCCGTTGACGACTTGGGCTCGGTCCGGTCGGTTACCGGACGATCGGACAGCGTGCTACCCATTGCACGCCGTCCGCAAGCCCGCGCCTACGACCAAATCGTGATCGGACTCCCGGCGGCGGCTGGGGCGAGCGCCCCGTTCCCTCTGCCTGATGCGGTCGACCTACTCTTTTGCTAGTATTACTACTTTGCAAAAGGAGGCTGCCTACCATCTCTCCTCACTCCGGACCATGGCCTGAACCAAGGCCCGGCGAGAGAGATCGCTGCTGCCGATTAGAGATTCGGGGTTTATGTAATACATTTTATGAGTCGAGTATGGAACAGGATTTTCAATCCACACCAAGACAGAACCCTATTAATCTAACTAATAACGCAAACTACGATTTACTATATTCTGTTTGTATTTTTTATTATTTTGTAACCTTATCTAAATAATTGACCTCTACTCTTGGACTGCATATAAAATAAAGATGCGCAAAGATAATGCTTGCAAAATATGAAGAATTGCAATTTACTAAACATCAAAAAAATACAACTGACTTCAAAAACACAAAAAAGTGCGAAATAAATTTAATTTCGGAAGTCGGTGTTTCTATAATGGTTTGTTCTCTTTGTCATTGAACACCGACTTCCGAAATTAAATTTATTTCGCACTTTTTTGTGTTTTTGAATTCGGTTGTATTTTTTTTTATAAAAAGTTTTTTATTTAATACTTTTTAGTTGTATTACCCCTCAGCCAAACTTAAATAAATGCCTTCCGCCATTCCATCCATCATCAAATCATCATGACACTTCTAATAATACCAAATACGGCTAGGATTCACGGATTTATTACAGAATTCCGGTTCTTACCTACATTCAGGTTTCATCATCGGATCAGTTCTATGTATCCTCTCACTTTTTTCCTTCTGTGTGTATGTAGTCACCGACTACATGTATAAACAAAGCAATTTTATTTGTTACGACAGTTCTGCTATGGTTTTTTAAGAGTTCCGTTCTATATCTTCGAAGCTCATCATCAGATCAAAACAATATTTCTATGGGACCAATTTAGGAGTATAATCTTTCAATCAAAACAAAAATTTTCAAAACCGGTCCCCAATTAACCGAGATATCGGTTAACAAACATATACAAACGACAGTTCTGCTATGATTTTTTGAAGAGTTTCTTCCTATATCTTCGAAGTTCATCTTCATATCAAAAAGATATTTTTATGGGACCAATTCGGAAGTATAATCGTTTAATAAAAAATTTCGAATCCGGTCCACAATAGACCGAGATATCAGTGAACATACATAAAAAAAAATACAAACAGCCGAACATAGAACCTCCTCCTTTTCGAACTCGGTTAAAAAGAAGAATCTTCTATAGGGAAATACTACTCACTGATTAATCACGAATATCAGAAACTGTAACACCTACAAACTTAAAATTTGGTAGGTAGGTTCCTTATAGGGAGTAGACATGTGCTAAGAATGGATTTTACGTAACTCCACTCCTGAAACAGGGGTCCAAAATTTGTATGAAGAAACTTATTTTCACGCGGGCGGAATCGCTGACAGAAGCAAGTAACGTATATTTTTCTGATTCTGTTAAATTGCAGTAGATATATATACATATATGTATTAATATATGTAGGTATGTATTTTGCGCATTCTAAAAGTCTTGATTAACTACTGTAATCCTCTTAACTTTAATGCTTTATAGATCGATAGGCAAACGAATTACTATGCTTTATTTTTTTTTACTATACTTTTTACCAACATCTTCCAAGTATTCTTTTCTTGAGTCACCTCAAACCAGAAATAAATTGATTGTCAAAATCTAAATTAATACGAGTGAAACAGCGGGCAAAGAGTAGTAAACCTAGAGAAAACCGTACCAAATGCACCTATTGTAGTCGAAACGAGTCGTCTAGCGGTTACATTATGCAAATATTATTATATCGAGTTATGTCCTTGGCTCTTGCGCATGCAGCGCTCATCACTACTGGGCTCGCCGGGGAATAGACTAAATTAAGTAGTTATTAATAAAAAACTGGCGACGGTGATCGTGGTTTATTTTTAGTAAGAAAGGTCAGAAAAGCTAGTTTAGCTGCAGTTTTTCAAATACCAATTATTATTATCTAATATTATCTATATTCTATTAATATATTATATATGTACATATATATTTTGTTCGTTTTAATCCCGCGTAGGGTCGATTCGGTACATGAAACACTATTGTTTTGTAAAGATAAAATTAAAAAATAAAGTATTTTTTTTCTATAACTCTGTTAATATACGCATATACGAAATTTATTTCGTAAGTAAACGAGTCAATGACCTTGTAGGTAGTTGTCGGTCGATGCGTATTAACTACCTACAGTTCATTGATCTCGATCAACTGACGTTTATTTGAAGAAATTAATTTCGTACATGCGTAAATTAATTCGAGTTTAAAAAAAGTACTTTATTTTTTAATTTTCTTTTTACAAATCAATAGTGTTTCATGTACCGAATCGACCCTCCGCGGGATTAAAAGGACTAAAACTTTAACGGTGCACATAAAATGAGAACCTGACTGTCTGGCATATCATCGTACTGCCGGAACTACAGGGATGAGGATTGTGAAATTTTGCACAAGGCTTCCTTTTATGACGTAAGCGAGCACTAACACACGGGGATGAAATAGGGGACCAAAGTTTGTATGAAGAAACTTATTTTTTCGCGAGCGAAGCCGTTGGCAGAAGCTAGTATATATTAAAAGAAGAAACTGAAGCACAGCCGAAAGTACAGGGCGTAGGAGTGTGACATTTTGCATAAGGTTTCCTTTTATGACGTGGGCGAACACTAAGACCCGTATTTATGAACAAGTAAAACTAATTACTTGAGTAAAATTAACTACTTAAGAAAAATTTAAATTTTGAATGAAGATTTCTAACGTCAAGTAATGACTTAATAAGAAATTACTTAGCAACGAGTGATTACTTATTTATAAATACAGGTGTAAGAGAGGGTTTTTAAAGTTCACCCCTTAAAGTAATGAAACAGGGGTCCAAAGTTTATACAGAGAAACCTACTTACGCTGGCAGAAGCTAGTATTATAATATAAACGAGCATGAGGAAAATATAGTAGGAAATCAATAAGTTGGCGGTTGGGATTATTACTATGACTTGCCCGATGCCTACAATACCAGTAAGCACAGAGACCTAATTTACAAATTAAAGTAACTAAAACAATTTTTTTTTGGAGAGTAATTGCGTTGTTTATTGCCGGTTCTTGTCCCTATGAAACGACGGATTGGAACCGTGTACTAGCTAAAACGTCAGAAGACGTTTTATAAATGGGCATTTTGTAGGCTACGTGACAAAAAACATTTTGAATTTGAAATGTTGAAGCATCTTAGAAGTTCTGTCGGACTGATGCTAGTCGTATATGAATGTTCTGTCAAAGCAATGAGTGGTCGAACTATTCTTTTCTGAAATTGGGACTGTCGATTTAATTAACCGTCGAAATCCAGAACGACTCTAAAAAAATTGTATCAGTTGTCACTTCTGACTACCTTATCAATTAAACAGTGCAAACGACTACTCCTTGTTTATTGAGTGATTATTATTTTTGCTTACACATAAAAGATTTCCTTACATCTGTTTGCGCTTAGATATTTATTTTTGTTACTGAATCTGTACTCATTGTATAAGCATATTATACTGCATTGGTCGTGTTAACACGCCCCACGCAACAAATAATTCGGTTGCTGATAAGAGTTTATCTGCAACCGAGTTATTTTCAGTTTACGCACAGGATTTTAACTCGAGAAGTTATGAATTATTTTCCCAAAGAGTGTTTAAATCGCATATCATACAGAGAGTGATGGGTGGAATTTCGGAGAACAAACAATACTGAGATAATCTAACTAGATAGATACTAGGAGTTCAAGGGGCGATAAACGTATGGTCTAATGGCGTTCTCAAAAATGTTCAGAGACAAACAACGATTTTTATAAATATTATTTTATAAATAAGTAATCGTTCATTCTCTTCGTAATCGCCTTCCGTGCGTATTTATTTCCTCTTATTTCGTGACTGTCTTTTCCTGCACTTGCAATAGGTACTTACCTATTATTATTTAAGTTGATTGTTGTAAGTGTTTTGTTATTTCAATTCAAGCGTATTTTAGTCATACTAGGTTTTTTTCAATTCCTATAGCACGGAGTTACGGAGAGAGTCATTAATTGGTCCCTGGCCCTTTTCTAAGATATTTTAAGGTGATAGGGTACCTAATTGATGTAGCTGTCTGTGCAATCTGGCTCGCGAAGCTGGCAATCTGTTGCCAGCTTCGCGGACGACATGCCTTTATTTTCATGCAAAATGATTAGATTTGTAGTGGGGGACGCTATTTGTGTTGATACTCTTGCGCCCTGGCATCTTCTTGCTCATGACTCGTGCTGCGGAGACACTCGAGGGGTGGGAATTATATTTGATGGCGTAAACCTTGTTGGCAGTTATATTTTAGAGCTGTTTGGGGTTGAAACTCTCGGATCATGGGGTGCTCACAGATAAACACCTCTAGCTAAGCCTGGTTGACACTTCGAGTGATCCAAGCGCTGATCTTTATTTTGGTTTGAGGATAAGCTTTGCATACAGTGGCAATCCCGCCAAACTTTTTGTCACATTACCAGTCGACAGCGATGCAGAGAAGTTTTTAATTAGCTAAGGGTTTTGTAGATTTTAGTTTTTAAGGTATAATTATAGGTAATTAAATCTTTTATAACCTTGTTGATAGTACGTAGCAGTTGTTGTTACATAAATTAACATAAACTAAAAAAACTGCAAGTACTTATATATTTATTTTACAATTTATGTACACACATATAGGTACTTATGCAGAAGATACATTATTATAAAAATTGTACAAAGGTACAGCTTATTTCAAAAATAATTTTCTTCCAGCAGACCTGCGAAAAGAGAAATTGGAAGAAATGTAGACAATAGTGTGTAGAAATAAGAGAAGAAGAGATTGTGAAATCTAAAATCAAATTAATAAATACTTATATACTCGTAACTATACATACCATATACTAAAAAGGAATACATATACAGCGTGGCGATTAGGTTATCACATTAATTGAAACCACGTACTCAGAATTAGGTATTTTATCATATACGGTTAAAATAATTTAATAATAAACAATATTATAGCCGTGGGAATTTTTTTTTCATTTTATTATTTCGCAACATCATGTATTGCACAAACTTAATCAGCTGGCCAATAAAAGTAGGTCAAAGACCCGTGGTTGGTGAAGATACCTATTTTACAACTTCAAACGTTGCCATTCGTATTACCTACAAGTACTAGACTATCATTTTACAAACTGTTTACGTTTGAATTGTTTATGTTTCTCGTAATAAGAAACGTAAACAATTCAAGACAAAAATGTCCTTACAGCTAATAGTTGAAGGCGTCTTTGGAGAGGTATGAAAAAATATGCAACAATATTCTTACGGTTGACGACTTAAGGTATAAATTTCTAATACTCGAAATGCTACGGGGTACGGGAGTGGTTATAGGCATAATTCTAATTTGTTTGGTGCGTTCGATGAATGAATCTAGTCCGCCGCCAAAATACTTGAGGGATAGTTGACGAGATTACTATCTGCGCGCGCGCCCTTCGTACTTATTGTTTTTTTTTTTGTGGATATTGATTTGTGTTAGCTTTATTTTTTTAATAGGAATTAGATAGTTTAATAATACTGTTTGTATTATTAGTTGTACATTAGTGAAAGTGGTGTGTGACAGTTTGTGCGTAACCAGACGCTTAAACACCAGTCGCTTTTTTTTTATGGGGACATTTAAAGAATGAGGTTTACGCTACTAAAGTGACGACTGTGGATGATTTAAAAAATCGAATAATTCGTGCCTTTGACAATTTAAAAAATTTAGCCGCGAATGATGACCTACTTAGAAAAGTTCGAAACAATATCATAAGAAGATATCGTTTGGTGTGTACAGAAGCATGGTGGACATTTTGAAAATGTGAAAATTTAAAATTTAAGTGGAGATTTTTAAAGTTAATTTGTGACGATTTCTTAAAACAACAACATAAAGTACCTATGTTGCACACTTACACCACGCGTGCGTGCCTACACCCACAAGTAGGTATTCGTATCTCGCGTAGGTACGGCGCGTACGTACTCGCCGGCGCAGGTCAGTGAACTAATATTATAAAGGTTGATTTATTTTTTACCAATTTTATACGCTATTTATTTTGTTTGAAAAATGCATTTTCTTAATTTTAGTAAAATTATTTATTTTACTATTTTAAAGGACTGATAACCACTTGTAATACATGCTGCATAATTTAATGTGATAACCTAATCGCCACGCTGTAGAAGAGAATATAAATATTATCGAAAAAGTTAACCCGTATGCTGAAGATAAAAATGCAAATGATGATTAAATAGATCAAGGTATAATATGAGATCTTGATGGCGAAGAAATTAATGGAATGACTGTATTAGTAATTTTATTGCATGGATTGGTTACAATAAATAATTTTGAATGGGTTGGAAATACAAGTTCAAGACCAAAATTAACTCAACCCCAAGGGTCAGCCAGCATGAAATCGATACAGATCAACAAGATAATTTAAACAATATCGATAGAATCGAGATATAAATTGAAGTGAAACCCTAGAGCTGCGTGTGGGCTACTCGACATTACTATCGACATGTATCTAGGTTGTGAATGTTGTCCAAAATTGCTTAAACGGTTCCGTATTTGATATCAAATTATTTGTAACGGTATCGAGAATAAATTATGAGTAATAGCAGTGGACAAATATCGTAGGTAATGGAGTATTTTTATGGTTTGTGTGTAAATATTCTAACTGTACTAGTTATTATAATGATTGTACTATTATACTCTGTCTATCATTTTTATTATGATTACTGTTTTTATAACGCTATGATTTCGGTTATAAAAATAAAGTATAGTCGTTTATTTTACGGTTGTCATCTTTGTCACGAACAATAATGTAATTATTGTTGATTAGTTTATCCAGTATGTCGTTAGCCTAATTTGTCTAATTCTCTATGTTCTAGTTTTTTAGCACTGTCATTGTAATAATATTAAAAGGTCAAAATAACATCGCTGAATACAGCGTGGCGATTAGGTTATCACATTAATTGAAACCACGTACTCAGAATTAGGTATTTTATTATATACAGTTAAAATAATTTAATAATAAACAATATTATAGCCGTGGGATTTTTTTTTTCATTTTAATATTTCGCAACATCATGTATTGCATAAACTCAATCAGCTGACCAATTAAATTAGGTCAAAGACCCGTGGTTGGTGAAGATACCTATTTTACAACTTCAAACGTTGCCATTCGTATTACCTACAAGTACTAGACTATCATTTTACAAACTGTTTACGTTTGAATTGTTTATGTTTCTCGTAATAAGAAACGTAAACAATTCAAGACAAAAAATGTCCTTACAGCTAATAGTTGAAGGCGTCTTTGTGCGGTAAATTAAAAGATAAAAAGAGACAAAGAAAAATATTCTTACGGTTGACGACTTAAGGTATAAATTTCTAATACTCGAAATGCTACGGGGTACGGGATTGCTTAAAGGCATAATACTAATTTCTTTGGTGCGTACGATGAATGAATCTAGTCTGCCGCCAAAACACTTGAGGGATAGTTGACGAGTTTACTATCTGCGCGCGCGCCCTTCGTACCTACTTATTGTTTTTTTTTGTGGATATTGATTTGTGTTAGCTTTATTTTTGTAATAGGAATTAGATAGTTTAATAATACTGTTTGTATTATTAGTTGTACATTAGTGAAAGTGGTGTGTGACAGTTTGTGCGTAACCAGACGCTTAAACACCACTCGATTTTTTTTATGGGGACATTTAAAGAATGAGGTTTACGCTACTGAAGTGACGACTGTGGATGATTTAAAAAATCGAATAATTCGTGCCTCAGACAATTTAAAAAATTTAGCCGCGAATGGTGACCTACTTAGAAAAGTTCGAAACAATATCATAAGACGATATCATTTGTGTGTACAGAAGCATGGTGGACATTTTGAAAATGTGAAAGTTTAAATTTAAGTGGAGATTTTTAAAGTTAATTTGTGATGATTTCTTAAAACAACAACATAAAGTACTTATGTCGCACACACGCCACGCGCTCGTGCCTACACCCACAAGTAGGTATTCGTATCTCGCGTAGGTACGGCGCGTACGTACTCGCCGGCGCCGCGGCGTTGCCGCTTTTACAGGTCAGTGAACTAATATTATAAAGGATGATTTATTTTTTACCAATTTTATATGCTATTTATTTTGTTTGAAAAATGCATTTTCTTAATTTTAGTAAAATTATTTATTTTACCATTTTAACGGACTGATAACCACTTGTAATACATGCTGCATAATTTAATGTGATAACCTAATCGCCACGCTGGACCTTGTCCTGCCCATCTGAAGAAGACAGGCAAGGTCAAGGTGCCAGAACACATGGATCTGGTGAAGACCGGTCGTTTCAAGGAATTGGCTCCCTACGACCCTGACTGGTTCTACGTAAGGTGTGCCGCTATCCTCCGTCACATCTACATCCGTTCCCCAGTTGGAGTCAAGACTGTCACCAAGATCTTCGGTGGTCGCAAACGCAACGGAGTCACACCCATTATATAGAAATATACACTATATAGACATATATATTTATCACACTAGAGAGGAAAGATGCTCTTTTACTTTAGCCTTAAAAAGTGAAATAGTTTTCAGATCTCGAAAGTACTTGTGCTATAAGGCCTTGCTTCATGCCAAATTTCAGGGTTCTAGGTCTACCTACCCTATTTTTTTTTCGTAGGTAAAATCATCCAACGATATCTCCGCACCCTCGGGCGGGGTGGGAGATAGTGTCAGACCTTTAGTGACTAAAAACCCACTCCTGTTCCTTCTTTACCTTCGTTCCAGGGCCCCGGGTTTCATTTTAATATTCCCCATAGCCCCAATAGACTTCGACCCTGCTGGGCCCCTACGGTTTGCTGACATCTCCTTAAACGGGAAGTACCCTATGAATTTCGATTCGCTTGAGAGTGCCGAATTACGTTTATTTTTGCGACATAAACGGCCGTACCTTTTCCCGTTAACTTTGAAGTTTGATTTTTCACAGTTTCAAGGAATAGTAGGCCTTAGTATAATTATGTTTTAAATTTCAATTCGATATCTCTACGCGTTCCCGAGATAAAGGGTCTTGACCGACAGACAGACAGATGTACAGCAAAGTGATCCTATGCGTTCCGTTTTTCCTTTTTGAGGTACGGAACCATAAATATGGGATAGCTAGAAAAATACATGTGTAAATCGTATTTTGAATGATCACATTAAAACAAAATTTTGTGGTATCAACAAACTATTTATTTATACCATTAATTAAATACTCCGTATCTTACTAACGAAAATGCATTAAAATAATATTAAATCCTAATTAATATTTATCTACACGAATTTATGAACTAATTGTGTCTCAACGAGTTTTGTCTTGATTAAAGACATCATTTGGCTTCGCAGTGACTCTGCTATGATACCGTATCAACGGCATTTAATTGAGAACAAAGTCAACAAACTCTCAATTATACCTCTGGAAAACATTTCATTTGTCATCTAATTCTTTTCAGTATAAGTTCCAAGTCCTTTTGATCATATCGGCTCCTTTTTCTCCAATCATGATGGCTGGCGCGTTCGTATGAGCTACGATTGTCCTGGGTATAATACTGCTGTCAACCACTCGCAGATTTTTTATACCGTATACTCTCAGTTCTGGGTCTACCACTGCTTCAGGATCTGAAGGTGGACCCATCTTGCACGTCGCTATCTGGTGGTGAAGCGTCGCAGTCACTGCTCGCACAGCACACTCCCAATAGTCATCGCTGTCAAATTCGAATTGTTTACAGTTCGGGAACTTCTTTTTGTGTAATGTTGCTCCATACTTTCTGAATGGTGGCGTATCCACTAGTTTGATTATATATCTTATTGCAGCTATCATTGTGTCGACGTCCTGTCTGTGAGTTAAATAATTACCGTATAGACTAGGAGGTTCGTAGGGATCTTTCGATCGTAGTTTTAAATAACCCTTAGATTTGGGGTGCAGTAACATGAACAATACAGTAAAGCTTTCGACATCTTCTATTTGCTTATATACGTCCTTGTAAAGCCAGTCTGCCATGCGAATTCCTTTGGCTACGATAGTTCCTTCGTCGGAAGCCAAAGACGCGCAAGATCCCAGAAGTTCAATGTCGGGATAGTCTCCTATTTCATTGGAAACATTACTTTTAATGTATCCAATAGTTTCAACTCCGGCCAAGGAAGACATGGGGCCGTCACCATAATGGTCGAATTGGACTGCTGTCTGTACTGTAGCTATTTTCTTTTCGACAAGTGTTAATCTCGTTTGGTTTAGTGTAAAAGCTAAACCTGGGAAAGAGATGTGATCATATAACGATTCGCCTACTTTCAAATCTTGTATCACAGGTATTCCGACAGACTTTAGTTGGTTTTTAGGTCCAACACCAGAAAGCATTAACAGATGAGGTGACTCAATGGGACCAGCGGAGAGTATGACTTCTTTTGTGGCTCTTATTTGGTACACTCGCCCATTTTTGTGGAATTCTACTCCAACTGCGTTCTTGTTGATAGGATCTATGATAACTTTAGTAGCTCTGCTCGTTGTTAATATGTGTAGATTCTTCCTCTTTTTGTTTTTATGGAGGAACGCTTTGGCGCTGCTGGCACGCTGTCCTTTACTGATAGTGGCTTGGATGTAACTGAATCCAAAAGCATCGGGGCTGTTGTAATCTACCCTGCGATGACCATACAATTTCGCTGCATCTAAAAAGGCTTTGGATAGCTTAGATCTGTAATAAAAATTAAAAACAATTTTAATAGAGCTTCTTAAATAATGTCTTGCTACGTTTCTGTAGTGTTTTGCACAGATGCTTAATAGATACTTATTTTTGGATGAAGGCCATTATAATACTGAAATACGTTGATACAAAATCGCAGTAAAAGTAAACTTGTTCGACAACGTGATAATATTTTTATTGCGCAAAAAAAACCCTCTACTTATTTTGAAGGATCGGTTGGTGGACAGAAATGAATCTATTTGGAATGTTTGCTGTATCTAAATATTTTACTGTTGTAGTTTGATTACTGTCATATCGAGACATGTGTTTCGGTGCTTATCATGTTCTTATCTATGACGAATATTTGTGTTGGTAGTTACTTTATTATACGCAATAGGTTTACTTGACATAAACCTATTGCGTATAATAAAGTGACTGTAAAAAGTATTGGTTTACCTGAATGGTACATCTTCCACGGACAATTCTCCGTCGCGTCCATGCCAAGGCGAGTTCTTCAGCCCCTTCAGATCCGCACGTTCGGACTTGATGTAATATGGTATCACATCATTGTAAGACCTGAAATTGATAAATAGACATACTTCAGATAAAGAGACATTATTTTTTGTTGAATCATATCATAATCCTAGCTGTTTTGTCATCGAATCATATTTTGTATATGCTAAAAATACATTTATTCTCGTGTTGCTGTCATCAGAAACAGTGAATTGTTCTGTATATTATAGAAATTTATCAAAATCAAGAGGTTTTGTAGGACATTAAGGACAATACAGGCGTAAACTGAATTCAGGGCTGTGGTCTTAAGGCCCTGGAACGCAAAGAGCAACGTAAACGTAAGTAACACGGGTAGGTTTAAGACAGTAAAAGTCTGACACACCCCTATCGCTCCGCCTATAAAGTGAGAAATAATTTGATGATTTCCAATCGAAGGTGGACTGGGATATAACTTAATTCACGAGCACCCTCGCCTGGTATCGGTCCGCTATCTCCGTAACCTAGTGAGGTCAATCTAACGAGCACATCGGTAAACGAAGACATGCAAAGAATAACTGTGTACGGCCGTTGCTCTAAGCATTTGTTTTTGATAGGAAATTATCAAATAACTTTTCCCGTCCAGGTTGGAGCGAGAGGAAGTGTAAGTCTTATACGGAATTAAACCCAACTGTGTTTCTTTAGTTGCTCTTTGTGTTCCAGGGCTACGCAAATTCGCTACCTAGCTAGCAAGCAACGGCAAGATAAGAATCTAGCCTGTGTGACTAGCTTTTGCCATTTATCTGTCTCCTTTTAATTGATTCTTTTATTTGTGGTTTAACAATGATTTTGGTATTTTCAGGTACGTCACAGTCACAGAAAGTTAAATATGATTTAGTAAGTACCTACTGCTCGTAATTAATTGACAAAATTGTTTCATGTGTAGGCTCACCATCCATAGTTGCCAGCGGCTGCGATCCTGTCCCAATCCTGCTGCATGCCTCTGGTGTAGATCATGTAATTGACCACGCTTGAACCACCCACCGCCTTGCCTCTTGGCCAGAAGCACCTTCCATCCACCATCCCTGAAAAGCAAACGTTACGAATGTTACAAGATATATAGGTATGGCTCTCAGAATAATCCATTGATATAGTTTATTTAAACTTTCCTGATTGATAAGCTATGCGCACAATTTTTATGATCAGCCTTTCGAGTCAATAAGTGCAGGGCACATAATTCTAGGAAAGTGTGTGCACATGTTGTAAATCAATGGATGTAGGTTGCTATAAAATAATCACAACCACCATAGTCGCATAGGCATTTGCATAACACATTGAATATTTACCGGTCAAGTTTATTTTGGGATCCCTGATCCGTGTCTAGCCAATTTAATATTAAAACTAGTTTGGGAAAGATAGGACTCTCTAATGCTCAAGAGGCTTATACATTTACCTGTACAAATTCCTGGCTGATACTCCATAACGTAAGGCCAGACATAGTCTGTCTGCTGGAGCAGTGGTGCCAGGATCGGCACGTCGGTCAGCAGGGACTCTCCCCGTCCTGCCTCGATGAGCAGCACCGATGCCTTCCGACCCTCGCTAAGACGAGATGCTAGCACGCTTCCTGCAGACCCTGCCCCCACGATGATAAAATCGTACTCCAAGAGAGGTCCTTTGAAACCTGGAATTGATTGCAATGATTGATGTTAAGAAAATGGTTGTGATGACAAAAGAAACGAAAATAGAATGTGTGGAAGATTTAGAGAAGAAGAATGTCTAGAAAGGGAGTCACTACCGAAATGATGACTAGACTAATAGAAGAACAAGAACACTCGTTGCGTCGAATCCAATTACTTAAGAATTAGGGGAAAATGGTCGATGTTAAAAAAAATATGTAACATAAATAGTTGCACATCATTTTTTTATTCGAGAAAAATTATACTATAAAATATCAAGAATTATATTACTTTTTTTTACATTATTATAGTACCACAAACAAAATTCTAAGATTAAAAAAAAATCTTGATGAATTGTGATAACGCCACTGACGTGTTTGTGTGTGCGTGTGTGTGTGCATGTAGATAAAAATACATTAATCTTCTTCTAAATAAAAATGAATAGCTGTTCGTTAGTCTCGCTAAAACTCGAGAACGGCTGGACCGATTTGGCCAATTTTAGTCTTGAAATATTCGTGTTACTCCAGGGAAGGTTTAAGCGGTGAGAAAATATGGATATTCATAGACTATTAGGCGGTAAGGAAATTTTCCAGGTCATCTAGTATCTAATAAAAAACGATGTGCTATCAATGTAGTGCGTTGATGGCCATATCATTGGCCGTTTATAAGCATAAACAATTTCTTAAAAAAGACTATAAAGTTCGCATTTAAGAAAATTTTCAGTGTTTCAATGTAACATGTTGTATATAGTCAAGATATTGTCTTCTCTATCACGGGTACATATGTCCTATAATCCTGTCATTAATTTATTACGACCAATTAAAAGTCTAGTCCATGACATCACAATTCTGAGCATAGACACGTATGCATGACCACGGATCCCATTTTCCATTCTTGTTTCTTTGTTGCTCAAATGCATGACATGGTTTATGCAGTATCCATTTTGAAATTGTAAAACTAACAAATTCCTTCCCGCAATAATAAGAAACACATTTTGTTTTTATTGAATGCATTTTTTACTTGCTGATATTAAATTAATGCACTTTGTTGTTCATTTTCCTGAAATATTTATGTAAAATCTATCTTTCTAATTTAGAATACCGAATTTGACTCGCGTATGATTAATTAAGATTAATTTATAAAATAGCATTATTTTTTGAGATTTGAATTCATATTAATATAATTGCTGAAACTGGCATGAATGTATATTAGGGTGGTCCTTATTTTTTGACTTTCGAATTATCCTCGGGGCACTTTCTCATTTGATTATATATCTCTAAATATAAAATACGTGTTTTTTTGTTTTTGATTTTGTTAAGATTTAGAGGTCGCTACCAGCTGTCGTTTTTTTACAAAAAGTGTTCATAGACAGCTTAAATGCTGGTTTCATTAATTTTTAATTTAGGTGTTTATATAACATTTTACGTGCAAGTGAGACTCGCATAGACTAGCTTCTTATCCCCTCCGTCCCTCGACCCCTCATTGGTACAGTTACGTCGAGATTTAGACCGCCTCGCACTTCAGTTCTGTGCTATGAGCATTTAACTTATTTTCACACTTTTTTTTTTAAACTTCAGTTTGAAAGACCTTTTAAAAATTTAAGTATCCTCGTAAAATTCTTTTGTGTACAAGATAAAACTAATTAAAAGAGTAGGTATCTTATCTAATAAAGGATTCTAAGAAAAACTCATTTTGAGTTTTTATTTAAAATTCAAACCTTGGTAGCCCTAAATGTCATTGTCAATGTCATGCCTGGAACCTCTAAATGTCATTTAAAAAAATAAAAAAAAAAGTATGGTATATAACCAAATTACGAGGTCTCCCACGAAACTAAAGAAAAAATTTTTTTTTCTTAAGAATAAGGACTGTAGCGACATCTATGTCGTCACAAATGAACTAATCCTGCATCGCGCAAGTAAGATTCTCCGTGCGATTGAAACATATAGAATAAACCCGAATTCATCTATCGGGCAGTAGCCCACCAGATATAACACCTGTCTGGTCGGAGGATCCTCCCTTTTCAATGGAGGTATGTGGGACTTTACTCTCTGTTCCACTACCCCCAAACTGGTGACCCTCGACAAAGAACGTCAGCGCAGCCTTCGTGCAGCTACTACTTCGTGACGTCATCATCACTTCCTCAAGCTTTCGAACAGCGAGCCATACAGCCAGCACCCACGGCTATATGGGTATCCTGACCACCAGCATGCCTACTTGGTCATACCTGGTCATCACCCTCAGCCTCATCAGCGACCTTGGCTAAGCACTTGCACCTTCGGCCAGTCATGTGAAGAGCTTTCTCCTGGTCGACGACAGCAGTCAAGCCCTACATCGCACAGCACTCCGACTCACTGGAGCCAGCCGCACTACTCCGACTCACTGGAGCCTGCAGCATCGTATCCCGAATCACTGGGATAGCACCACCCCGACTCACTGGGGCATCACCGCAGACAGTTCCGACTCACCGAGAACTATGCGGAATCCGGTTCCGACTCACTGGAACCAACCTCCATTGGCTTGGCACGCATCACTCGACGCATCAAGAAGCATCAAGAACCATCGATCTCCGATCTCCGGAGGGGAGTGATGTAGCGACATCTATGTCGTCACAAATGAACTAATCCTGCATCGCGCAAGTAAGATTCTCCGTGCGATTGAAACATATAGAATAAACCCGAATTCATCTATCGGGCAGTAGCCCACCAGATATAACACCTGTCTGGTCGGAGGATCCTCCCTTTTCAATGGAGGTATGTGGGACTTTACTCTCTGTTCCACTACCCCCAAAGGACCACCCTAATGTAGGTATATAGAATAGATGAAACATTTTCGTTTCTAATTTTTCAGTGCTAGGTACTATAAACGGGTAAATTTTCAAGAATAAATAAAAACAGCTGTGCTTATTGAAATACAAAATTAACTATGTTTCTGATTTCGAACAAAACTTCGATGTAACTCAACCTAATTTATTTATTTTATAAAAAAAACCTAATTTATTTCATTTCCTATTAAGTATTTTGGAACTGGAAATAATACAGGAACAGAAATACATATTGTGCGTTTTACAAGGTCTCTTCCCCTTCCGCATATTTTGCATTAACATATTAAAAGTCGAAATAGACGATAATGAAGACAATTAAGCGGAGTAGACAAGGAAACCGGTTTCTCTTATAAGAATAATATCATTTTCTTGTTTTTTTTATACAGTACTAAGTACCTGACAGACGTTGTTGTTGTTGTGTTGTAATTTATTTAATTATTTGGATTTCCAACAAAGGATACACAGTTATTATAGAAATCATAACTACACATGATTTCTTTTAAAGTATGCTCCTTTAGTTACAGGAGACCACAGCATGCACATATAATTAGGTGAAAGAATAAAAAAAGAAAAAAATCAAACTAAAAATTAGGAAACTTTTTTCTCGTCTGGGTGATATAATCATTAAAAATATATCCTAAATCTCGATGCAGCTCAATTTACTGGGTGCAATTGTGTTCTAAAGCTAGCAGGAACCCACTCAAACACACCAAAAATTTCATAAAAATGCTATCGGTCTACTCCAATTTTATTAGAAATCTGCATTGTGCACTTTACTTAATAGAAGCTTCGCATACGTTATCTATGATAGATGAGAGTAAATTACATTATTAGTCCATTAACTTGTAAATAAATTGAAAAATGTGACCTAGGAATTTACATCCTAGATGACTTTGATGCAAAATAATTTTAATCTATTAAAATTGTTGTGTTCTTGCATTCAGGTTTTTTTCCATAGGTTATTCTTGTTTGATGAAATAAGTACCTACTAGATATCATACTGCACACTAGATCAAGTAATTTCTCAAATTATAAAGGCGATAATTTGTGCGTATGTGTGTATTAAAATTACTCCTTCGTGCTCAAATGGTTTTTACCTTTTTAAAGGCTGGATTATGTCCCCCAAAAAAATCATAATATAAAATATTTTTTTCTTACACACGGACGAAGCCATTGAAAGAAGCCAGTTATACATAGATAAATGTATAAATATTTGTAGATAGTATTTTAAATCTGATTCTCAGAAACAAAAACTGAATAAAATTATAGGTATCTAACCTGTTTCCAGTAATCTATTCTAAAACCAGCTACAGTGCCGTATCATAAATATTAATTAAAATAATAGCTTCCAAATAAATGAAATTGTGATTGCATTCGATATTTAAATTAAAGATAAATCATAAAAATATGATTAAAAATAATATAACTTATTGGTGCGTCCAGAATTTTCTCTCACACCGATAACCGATATCTAATATTGCATGATTTTATCTTGAACCCTGAAATCCATTGGATTTGGGTGTTTTGTTCTTATCCAAAAACTTTTTTGATAAATAGTAGATTTTTATAAGTAGCACCTGTCTACGCTGGAATATGCTTTTGTACCCCTATCAAACACTAGCACCTGAAAAACTGGAATAAAAGTTATTCATTAGTCATGCATTACGAAAGTACTATTGCTAGCGGTTACACCTGCGTAAAAGTAGAAAATCGTCTCAAGAGAACATACTCCCGGGATAAACATACTCACGGAACACAGAAGACCCACAGACAGTCTTCTGTGTTCCCTGGTTCGGGTAGTATTTTTTTCTGAGCTTGTTACGTTCTTAGCAAGGTCATAGTACCATATGGTGTACTGGGCACACAATTATAACTGTAACATTAGGTTCAAGTTCATTGACACTGTAGTTGGTTTCCTTTGTAAACACTTATTTACCGTTAGACGAAGGCACTTATTGTATCTAATAACTTCTTTAAACATCGAGTTTGACAATACTGTTAGAGATAAGTGACCATTAGTGTTATTATAAGAGTCTATTGACCAGTCTCGGAGAATTATAAGAATTGTAAGTATTTAAAACTTATTGAATTTGGACAATAAAGTCGGGTTTAAGCAGTTTTTAACTGTAAATTTTCAATCCAAAAACCTGAAATATATGAAAAACATGTGCAATACAGTCCTCATGATAATTGCTGAATTGGCACCAAGATGCTGATATCACCAATCAGTTGCACCACATGCATCAAAAGAACGTCGAAAGGAGTATGTGAAAAATGATATCTTTTAACTGTCAACGCCAGTATGTTGGATGACAGAAACTAAAGAGATATGAAAGATGAAGGCAACATGCTGTGCCAGCAAAACTGAAGGGCCGATGTCCGCTAGGGCTGCGGAAACCTTTGAAAGAGTAACTGTGGCTCCAGAACGCAATGGGCCACTACAGGACACAAGTTGGGCTTTAGTCAGTAAAAGTCTAACCCTGTCTACTCTAAAGAAATCTACTTTGCCAAAGGGCAGGGTCATGATGACAGGTCGATGTGGTTGCTTGAAACCGAAGCTCACCAGTCAGCGGTAAATATTTATCATCTGATCTTCATACTACACACTAACACAGGAGACTTGGTTAAGAAGGTTCTGGATATGTGAGAAACCTCTACTACAACTAATTTCAATGAATTCCCGACTCTTTTGCATTGAAATACCTCTGTAACAGGATAATAAACTCAACAGCTAAGACATATTTTTAGATGTTTTCTCTATACTTGGACCTTTTTAGCTGAAAAGCCTCACTGTATGAGAAAATTAATTAAATTTAATATTTCTAATATGGACCCGAAAATTTGCTACACATTATTTACAAACATTGAAATTTCTTCGTTAAGCCCTCTGTGAATGATATGTACTATTACTTTTAACCTGGCTATTTGGACAACCGTGTTAATGAAAAGCCTATACTTAATTGCTGAAACATCCAAGGTCCATTGAGCTCCCATTTATCAAAGTTACAATACAAAATGAATAGGTTACATTCATTTAAAGATCTTAAATTTTAAAACCTTTTTTACGTTTCAGGCAAAGGAAAAGCTTCGAATCATTTTCTATATATTAATGAATAGGTATAGGTATATTCAATCTAGTAAACACAGTATATATAGATATAATAGTATTATATATAATATAGATAAAAAAAAAGTTAAAAAAAAATGCGCACTCACCCTTTGGTAGTTCATATTGATCCCTTAAAAACGAAAATACGTCGGGTTCATCTGGGTTCAAAGGCAACATCTTTGTGCTCATCATTACGTCCACGATCCGACTCTTTACTGGAGAATTGGACCTCTTTCCTCTATTCCCAATCTCATCACAGTAGTCTGTACATCCACTAGGTCTGGCATATTCTTCTTCATCAATCGACACATAAGCATCTTCATCATAATTGGAAGTTGTACTTTTTTGTAACAAAAATAAAAATATTAAAAATATTATTTTATTTTTCATTGTGTCAATTTTTCAATAACACACTGTTCTTGACCGTGATCAAGTTAATTCTGAGCTCTGTTTGCGATTTAGATGTTTGCATAAACCGGTTTAACTGTTAAAGATATTAAGTTTTTTTTTTGTTTTTTATAAACAGGAATTGAGAACTACGAACTTGAATTAGGTTCGCATAGACAGTGAGAAAAAGAAAAAGTTTTGTAACGGACCTTTCTCACCGGTACTTTTTTAAATTATTTTTTTTTGTCAACATAAACATTTTTTGATCGAGTAACCAAAATTTTTGTAACTGTTAGGTGGTATAGTGTGTTATTACATTATGTATAAGTATTTCGATTTCGTATTTGTGCGTTGTCATGTTTGTAATTGTGTGGATGCATTCATGGAAATCTGTCGAACTATTCTGTAACACTGTTCCTGTATGATGGAAATGTACATGCTTTAGCCAGCCAGCTCTAACAATTGATTGCCAACATATTCTGAATTTCTGATATCATTCGTTGAAGGATTTATAATTTGTTTTCTCTTGTATACAGAAAAAAAAAAATGTCAAACATCGAAATGTAAAAATTATGGCTGACTTCGAAAGAGTTCTTTTTTGTTTCTTTGGGGCTTTAAAAGATGCTTGAACTTTTCTAGGAATTACCACGGAGTGTGGGATTCTTATCTCAGTAATACCACCCTGGTGGTCATCATCAGCACAGCCCATGGAAGAGAGCCCTCTGGCTCTCACAAGACAGCGCCGGGACCCCCTGCACAAGTCTGTTCGGACACATTTAGAGTGTCGTTGTGCACGGTAGCACGTGATCACTGTACAACGACCTGGGTTGTATGGTTGTTGCACTGTGTCATCGCGGCTGCTCTACGGAAAAACAAAGTACACAACATTTTTTCATGTTTTTACATTTTTGGTATCTCTAAAGCATAACGGATGTGGCTACATTTTCAGAACAATAAAAAAGCTTTAAGTTTTAGAGAAAAAATATCGACAAACAAAGTAACTACAGTCAAAAAAAAAAATAAAATCGAAAAACAAAGCAAAACACAAGCAGCATCTCAATTACTTTGTTTTTAAATTTTAAATTAAATTAATGAGATTTTTTGTTTAGTAAGTAAAAATTTATTTTATTTGGACTACAATACAGTTAAAAGGATAGGAAACATCGCTGCTTGGTTGTTGTACAGTAAAAAAGTAAATTATAATATGTATAAAAAAGTAAATGTAAAAAGTAAAAAATAAATAAATTGATAATGATAAACATTTTTTTAAATTTAAAATATGTTATACACAAATTGTCATAAAATTGTTACACAATATGTAAAGCTAACTATTTCACGCATTATTACATTAAAAAAAAAATGGAACAATCAAAACCACGTTGTAAGTAAAGATTTTCCCGTTTTTTCCTTCTTCTGTAAAATTTACTTAACTGTGATTACTTTGTTTTTCCGTAGAGCAGCCGCAACGTCTTCCTTGAACTCACTCGGTGGGCGGACAGAGTTCCCACAATGAGAGCCCGTGACCTGGGTCCAGCGTTGCCAGATTTTTTATTTTGACAAGTCGGGATTTAAAACTTTTTAGTGAAATAATCGGGATTTTTTCGTCGAAAGCGGGACATAGTAAAAAAACGTATATTATTGTAAGTTTTTAATTTTTTTTTGTCTAAATTTTAATTTACGTGTTACATTATATAGCAAAAGTAACCATAGAAAATTTATTTGAATAAAAATATAATAAGTATTATAAATCAGATTTACTTTATCGGCGGGCAGCCAGTTCATATTGTCTTTGCCACCAGGTTCAAAAATCGGGACGTCCCGCCAAAATCGGGACGTCTGGCAACGCTGCCTGGGTCCCACCTATCTTAAATATTGCAAGCGGGGTTTTGGCGTTTTAGGTTCGAGGTGGTTAGCTCTCTGCCGCCTCCTCTTATGATCGGGATCGGCCCTCTCACGATCCCGCTCGGCGACCTCCTTCTGGACGCTTACGGACAGACAGAAGGAGGTCATTTCTCCAATTTTCTGTCTCCATCAGCATAGCCCTCACTACTACTGGCAGAGACAGATCCCATCGAAAGAATTACCACTGTAGGGCAAAGGAGTGGCTGGAAAGGCCCCACGGCGTCGTCACCTTCCGTTTGGCGCAGGTGCTGACCGAGCACGGCAAGTTCGGTCCGTACCTGTACAAGATTCGTGCGGAGACGACGCCCGGGTGTCGCCACTGTGCGGACCGCCCGTTGGACACGGTGGAGCACACAGTCGAGGTGTGCCCCGCTTGGGAAGAGCAGCGCCGTGTCCTCGTGGGGGCGATCGGCGGCGATCTCTCGCGCCGGGGCTTGGTTCAAGCCATGCTCCGGAGCGAGGAGGAGTGGCAGGCGGTCGCCTCCTTCTGCGAAGCAGTAATGCTAGTAAAGGAAGAGGCCGACCGCCTTAGGCAAAGGCGGACACGCCGCCGCCGCCGCCGGGTTTCCGATCCCAATTTCCGGCCACCGTAGGCGCGGGCTCGCGGACGGTGGGCAATGGGTAGCTCGCTGTCCGTCCGTCCGGTAACAGACCGGTCCGAGCTCAGGTCGTCTACGGCGCGCACCGTTCCCGCGCGCCTCAAGGAGTTGTCAGCATACTGTAGGGGTCCAGCAGGGCCGAAGCCTACTGGGGCCAAAGGTTATGTGAGACTGTCACCAAAGGCCCCAGGATAAAGGCAAGGAATGGAAAGGTAGGTTTTTTAGTCAGTAAAAGTCTGACACTGTTTCCCGCCCCACCCAAGGGCGGGATTCGTCATTGGATGATTTTTACCTACCACAAAAAAAAAAAAAAAAAAAAAACTGTAGGGCAAAGGAGGATCATAATATTAAGTATTATAGTTTTATTCAGTAAAAGTTTCACACGCTCTCTTACTTCAGAGACTCCTAGAGCAGGAAAAGTCATCTGATGTAATCCTACCAAAACAAAAAACTCATTATGTTGATCGTAAAATTTAAATAAGTTTATATTGATAATTGATTGTAAAATTCAGTGACATATACTCGTATTAAGTATTTTCAATATTAAATAGTGTCCTTGTGGGTCTGCTACTCTTAACTAAAATCTTGTTTCAGTTTTATTTTTTGTTTTATCGGGCTCCAGGACTGGTTTTAAAAATTGGTTTTGTTTCAATAAAAAAGTAACCCGTTAAATCAAGCTTTTATAATGTTTTGCACAATTTTTCAGAAATAAAGAAACACACGGGTACAAATATTGAATATTGAGTATTGAATATCAAAGATACACAGTACAGAGAATTGTGCATACAACGCAATTTTTGAGGAAGCTGTATAACTGCCTGGTTACTTACCGGTTTTGCTGAACATGCTCATATGCTCTAAATGGCTATAGTCCCGAAGAGTCCATCGACCTTTATATTGAACGGGATTTGGCTGATACGAAATAAAATCAAAATAAGTGAGTCTTAACTTTTTCTTCTTTTTTATAATTAAAGTTTCAAGAACTAATGTTATTAAGGGATACCCGTCAGCAGAACTAACCTAAAACATAATTAATTGTGATGCGTAATGGATATTCAGAATATTGTGAAAAGATATATATAAGATCAATAAATATCAATTTATATGAGACATGAACATGTTTACTCCTTCAAAACTTTCCTCAGAGTCGTCATTACAGCAGTAACCCCCTCAATAAATATAGTAAATATGGTTTATAAGATTTTATAAATTCTTTAAAATATATGATCAAACAATGGTTTTGCAAGGTGGTCTAGGATTATCAAATTTGATAAACCGAGTGTCTGACCATAGAGTTCTGCCCTCTTGTAGTTAGGATCTTTTTCGAAAAATGAGTACCTGGTATTGTAATCCATCAAACACAGCATTACATTTATTTTATCAATTTATCTAGTCTTGCTATACAGTTTTCCAAGGATTTTTTATTGAATAAAACATTTATTATTGTAATGTGTGTTAATTTATACTATAGTATCGTCATCTCTAACCTTTTACCAACTAACCGGAAGCTAACCCAAGGGGGGTTAGCTTTTTGTTATTTTTTTTTGTGGTGGATTAAATCACCAATGACATCTCCCCCCTTGGGCGGAGTGGGAGATAGTGTCAGACTTTTTCTGACTAAAAACCTACCCCGTTCCCTCTTAGTTCTTTATACCGGGGCCGGACATTCTTTTCAGAAATCAGTCCATGGCCCCAGTAGGCTTTGGCCCTGTTGGGCCTCTACGGTTTGCTGAAAACTCTTTGAGGAGGAGAGAATAGTGCGCGCCGTCGACGACTTCGGCTCGGTCCGGACGGTTACCGGACGGTCGGCCGGCGATCTACCCATTGCTCGCCGTCCGCAAGCCCGCGCCTACGGTGGCCGGAAATCAGGATCGGAATCCCGACGGCGGCTGGGGCGTGCGGACCGTTGCCTCATGCGCGCGGTCTCCTCCTTCGCTAGTATTAGTGCTGCGCAGAAGGAGGCGACCGTCTGCCATCCCTCCTCGCTCCGGACCATGGCCTGTACCAAGGCCACGCCTCAAAGAGGGGACTTACCGTCATAATTGTGGCGTGTCTAGTAAGCTGACCCCTAACTAGATGACGGAAAATTCTTCACTGCCAATCATAAGGATTGTTTTATGAATTCCTAATTATCATGGCGTTTAGAGCATGTCATGCCGTACTCTTTAAAACTAACCATAAATCATAATCTAGCGGATTAAAATCGGCACTATAATTGTGACAGCCAGTCTTTAGCTCTGAAGCAAGTACTACGAAACGTTCGAATCATGCTTTATTATCAGGTGCTGGGTCTTGGTGAAAAGACCATCCTTGGTTATGAATCAAAGTGTTATTGAGACCCTTCTTCGTTAAAAAAAATCTGTGAGCTCCATTTACGTAGCTCACGTTTTGTTACCTAATGAACCGCATAGGGTTTATTATAAAACTAAGTTACTAGCGTTACAGGACTTGCAAAAAAAAATACATCATAAAGATTTCAATCAATTACATAAAGCTAGAACTATCTTAGACCGACGCACACCTGTAACACGCCTGATTTGTACGTAGAACGTCGTGTGGCATGTATCAAGTGTGCTCTACAAGTCTGGTTTCCATATACAATTTATGGAGACCGACACACCCATATCGGCGTGTGTGGCACACGTGTGCGCAGTGTAGTTCTACCTTCATTGTTATAGGCAGATGGGACTACATGAAGGGTCCCGAATTACATAGGAGCCCGATTATCGTAGGTCAAGACAACTGAATTAACTTCCCATCGTAGGCAGAGCTTGCAGGCTACGAGCAATAGGTAGCTCGCCGTCCGCTCGTCTTATAAGAAGAGTAACCATGGAGTTTCTTGCCGGTTCTTCTCCATAGGAAACGACCAATTTGGAACCGTGCACTAGCTTCTGACGTTTTATAAGTGCCCATGTAGGCCTATATGAAATAAAAACATTTTGACTTTGACTTTGACTTTGAGACTTTGACTTTGAGCCTGAATCGCCTCAAAGAGATGTCAGCAAACAGTAGTGGCCCAGTAGGGCCGATGCCTGTTAGGGTCATGAAGAAAAGTACGAAAGGGATTCTCTTGGTACTAGAAAGCAAAACGCAACAGACGGAACAAAGGTGTGGTTTTAGTCAGAAAAGTCTGACACGTCCACTCGCTCCACCCTAGAGAAGTCATTAAATGATTACCTTAAAAAAGAACCTGAGTGTTTTCATCACCATTAATGTCTTTTATCTAACGGTTGTTTACAGTGTGTAACATAATCTTCGTCAATTATTCACATTAAAATCTAGGTCTGATAAGTATTAATAAATGGCTAACTGTTTTCTTTTATTGCCATTAGTAGTCTTATCTATTAGAATGTGTGTTAGATGATTAATTCTACTCATCCTTAAAACAAGTTTGTCGATAGTAATTCGACAAACTTGTTTTTAGGATGAGTAGATAAAGAACCTACATTGATTTGAAGACTGTTATGTGACCCAAGTGATGCTCCGTCAAACACATCGCTTTGATTTTAATTGTATTTAGATATAATATAATAGGCTCGTCAATATCAACACAAAAAAAGGACAAACATCGCAAACGCGCGTGTAACTACGATTTTTTTGTATGTTTTTAGGTCCTTTGAAAGTATCTAGTCTTATCACACAAGTTTGCAAAACCCCGTTTTCTGAAAACCCTGTGTAACCTCCGTGGTGCTCGCAAAACTGCGAAATTTTGGCACATCTTTCAGTTTCTTCGAAAAAACTACCCTACGCAATAAAAATACGATTTTTTCAAGTATGTTTGCTTGTAATTTAATAAAGCTTATGCAGGGAAATAATTATTACTCATCGTGTGGATCTATAACTTAGATTATTGGTTGCGCCAATTTGCTATGTTCCGCGATTTTGTTTTTTGTAATTTATTTTTTTGGCCTGGCAATCCTATCCCTTCCGTTTTCCGCCCGCACGACCGCAAGAAATGATTTGACATTTGACGTTTGTGCATCGATTGTGAATGTGACCGCACCGCTAACCGCGCCCGCTCGAAATTACAAGAAAATTGACTATTTTCGTGATCCAACCATTCAAACTCAACAACAGTGGTGCAGTGTAGTGCAAAACAGGACCTGGCAGTGATTTAAATGTGCGAAGTAGAAAATCGCCGGCGGTGCCACGTGGAACCTTCGAAGTCTAAAGGTCAGTGCTCCTTCCCAATACCTTTATCCCATGCCAGGCATAGTATCTGCATATTGTTAATAAACCTTAGATCGCTTTTTTAAATCTACAGTCCACAGCTTATTTGCGCAACCATTACTTTTTGGTCCATACGAGCAGGATCGTGAATCATTTTCTTGTAATTTCGCAATATAGTATTTGTTCCATAGGGAATAAACGCAACGCGCCTGTTTACCTAGATATAATAGTAGAAAACCCGCATCTAGGCATTTAGGCAACTATACGTTATTTCGCTCGTATAGTTAAAGAGTCATTGATAATTACGGTACCTACGCCGTCAACCGCACCGCATAATTATAGTTAGCTACGTAAATATCAGCGTAGATATAAATCGATCGCATTCTTTTCTTGACAAAATTCATTCGGAAGTCCTACAAATTGCATGTAGGTAGACGCATTTCAAAAATACCCGTTCATTGTTGAGTGAATATTTGTAGGAAACGGATAAACCATAGATTATATAGACAGGTTATTCCGTTCGTTCGCCGTTCGCTTTGTTGTTTACAATACTACCATATTGTTATCTGATAATTATCGCTTACTTAATAATTCGTTAAGTGTTTGTTTGAGTGTATAGTGTGAATATATCAAGACAAGATGTCTCTTAAGGGAACCAAGGTTAGTACTGATTTAAAGGTTCAGTTAAAGCTTTTATACGCTGAAAGGGACTCACAGTTTTCACGTGTTCAATCAATTTGTGATAAATCTTTGCAAACCTCGGATCTGGCGATTAGAGATGCTTTCTTGTGTTCGTTGGAAACTTTAGATAGTTTGCGCGCGGATTTTAAATCTACAATTAAGGATATAAACATTTTAGAGTTGGAGTTAAATCCTGATTACTGTGTGAGTTATCAGGCATTGTCGTCCTTTGATGACTTGTATTGTCGTATCAAACGTATTGCTAGGAGTTTAGAGACTCCCCCCCCCGCGAGTGGTTTATCCAACCCTCCTCGCGAACGCCCACGATTGCCGCCAATTCAAATACCTGAATTTGATGGTGACATTCGAAATTGGAATTTATTTATAGATAGTTTCGAAAATATAATACATAGGAACACATCGCTGACAGATCACGAGAGATTGCATTATCTCGTAGAAAAATTGACCGGTAAGGCAAAGGCTGTCTGTGCTGGAATTACGTTTAGCGCTGAAAATTACAATTTAGTTTTGAACACTTTAAAAACAAAATACGAAGATAAGCGATTAGTAGCCACCGCATATTTAGATCAATTATTCGATTTGAAAAGTTTTTCCGTTTGTAACGATCATAATTTAGAGAAGTTTTTAAATATTTTCGCATCATCTGTTCGTGCAGTAAAGAACCTAAAGGTCAATGACCTCTGTGACTTTTTGTTTTTGTATATCGGTTTAAAGAAATTAGATCCTGAAACTGTTCGTCTGTTTGAAACGACTCAGCGCGGTAAAGAAATACCTAAGTTCGAAGATTTAGAATCTTTTATTCGCGACCATATTAAGGTATTGCAGCGCACGTCGGCACGTCATGAAGTCACGAATAGGACAGGTTCCGATCGCCGTATAGGCGCGTCATCGAAGTCAGTCAAGACTGCACATACGCTAGTTAATACCGCCTCAACACCTGACTGTTCTCTGTGTAAGGGTAGCCATGCACAGCTGTACAAGTGTTCGGGATTTCAGAGATTATCGCCTAGTGATCGTTACAAGTTTGTCCGCACTAATAATTTGTGTTTTAATTGTCTAAGTGACAAACATCTGGTTACGTCATGTAAAAGTGGTGTTAGCTGTCGTAAATGTCTAGCTAGACATCATACCTTCTTACATTTTGAGAGTAGTAAGCTGCCATCGCAGCAGCAGCCTGCGCAGACGCGCGACGCTTGTGACGCGCGGCCTGCTGCAAGTGCAAACGACGTAACATTGTGTTCGCTTTCCGCCGCTGGTACTCAAATCACTACCGTTTTACTTGCGACCGCGCAAGTTGTCATTGTAGATGCCTTTGGCAAACCGCACACCGTTCGAGCGCTACTAGATGGCGCTTCCCAGAGTAATTTTATTACTCGGGATTGTTGTCAACGCCTTGGTTTTAGTTTTAATAATTGGTCATCCCGCTCAGAAGTGAAAGGTTTTGGAGGTTTAAAGGCAACCATTCACGGTTCCATTAAAATAATATTTAGTTCACGTTTTAATCGTAATATTTCGTTTGAAATGGATTCGCTAGTCGCAGATAAGATTACGGAACGGTTGCCCACGGTACCGGTTGACACGTCCATGCTGACGGAGTTTAAGAACTTGCAGTTAGCCGACGGAAATTACGCTTTCCCTGGAGATATCGATCTATTGATCGGTGCTTCGATTCTCCCGCATCTCCAGTTATCACGTAAAATTCAAGGTCTTCCGATGTACCCCGCTCCGCACGCACTGGAAACAGTTCTCGGGTTTGTTATAGTTGGTTCCGCACCCGCTTATTTAAATAGTTACTCGACTGTGTCGCACTGTTGCACCGTCGAGCCGCCGCTTGAGTCTACCATCCGCAAGTTCTGGGAGATTGAAGAGGTCAATGTCCCGCCTATTCTCAGCCCTGAGGATCGGGTCACTGAGGAGATTTATACCCGCACGACTACTCGTGATAAAGATGGTCGTTATGTTGTCGCGCTCCCTTTCAAGGGTGATATTTTTTCGCTCGGTGGCTCCAGTGCCTCCGCAGAGGAAAATATATTCCATGTCGCTGGAACAGAAAACCCAGCTGATTGTCTCTCACGTGGTTTGCTTCCCGCGCAAATTTTAAATCATCCGCTTTGGTTTTGTGGCCCTCCCTGGCTGCATACCACTCCTAACGAGTGGCCAAATGCTCCGTTTAACCCCGCTACTGTTTCAGAACCACCCGAGGAGAAGAAACATACGCTTGTAGTATCAGTTCCGCGTGAAGAGTCAGTTGTTGTGTTGTTGTCTAATCGAGTCTCGTCTTGGTCGAGACTATTACGCTGTGTAGTTTACGTCCTAAGATTTTTGAGATTATTACCATCGCGTGGTTCTATAATCGCAGCTGATTTGGATAGAGCTAAATCAGTTGTACTTCGAGAGTTGCAGAAATTTTATTTTTCAATAGAATTTCGTAGTTTAGAATCACATAAACCTTGTAGTCCCGCACTTCAACATTTGAAACCATTTTTGCAAGACGGACTCATTCGTGTCGGTGGCCGTCTGCGAAATGCTAAGTTAGAGTTTGAACAAATGCATCCAGTAGTTCTACCACGCAGGGATCACGTTTTGGATTTGTTGGTGGACTATCACCATAAGGTGAATTGTCACGCTGGTCCCGATTTATTAATGTCCATTCTTCGACAGAAGTACTGGATACTTTCCGCTCGCAATTTGATACGCGCTAGAGTGCACAGATGTGTGCCCTGCTTTAAGCTCCGCCCGCGTTTCAACGCGCCGGAAATGGCCGACCATCGTTCTTGTCGTGTTGTACAGACGGTGAAACCTTTCATACATACTGGGACGGACTATGCTGGACCGTTTAAAGTCACTATTGCCCGTGGTCGTGGTATACGTTCCACAAAGGCATACATTTGCCTATTCGTTTGTATGACAACTCGTGCGGTTCACATAGAGTTAACCAGTGATTTGAGTACGCAGGGTTTTATGTCTGCATTTAAACGATTTTTATCTCGCCGTGGTCCCGTTAAGCGCTTATACTCTGACAACGGCACAAATTATGTTGGAGCGCGACGCAATATTTCGGAATTACATACATTCTTACGCTCCAAGTACTACCAAAGTGAATTCGCCCATGTCTTAGCTGAGAATCGCATTGATTGGTGTTTTAATACGCCAGCGGCTAGTCATTTTGGTGGCAATTGGGAGGCGAATATTAAAAGCCTTAAGTCGCACCTGTTTCGGGTCATAGGCGAACAGATTCTCTCGTACGAGGAGTTGAGCACCGTACTCGCTCAGGTAGAGGCGTTGATGAATACGCGTCCGTTGTGTCGGACTTTGTCTAGTGATCCATCGGAGCCACTAGCGTTGACGCCGGCTCACTTCTTGACGACGACTCCTCTTAAATATTTGCCCGCTTTAGATGTCGAGACTGACAAACTGCAGCTTCACCCGCGTCACGCTCTGCTAGATAGCTTAGTTCAGTCCTTTTGGAAGCGATGGAGGACAGATTATCTGCATACGCTGCAGTCGCGTCAAAAGTGGAACACTCCTTCAGATCCAGTCACAGTCGGTACTGTGGTGATACTGAAGACTGAGAGTGCGCCTCCTCTGCACTGGCTTCTTGGTGTAGTGGAAGAAGTTTTTCCGGGTTCGAACGGAATAACGCGAGTCGTAAAAGTTAAAACCGCAACTGGATCGTACCTGCGTCCGGTTATTCGCCTCTGCCCTCTGCCTAATCAGTAGTAGTGGCATAGTTAGTTATAAGTTGTTTCGCTACCTAGTATTGATAGTTTAGATTAGTAATAGGGTTTAGTTTCGCTTTTGTTTTTTTTTTCTTTTCTTTGAAGGTAACCCTTCAAACCCGGGGGGAATGGTTGCGCCAATTTGCTATGTTCCGCGATTTTGTTTTTTGTAATTTATTTTTTTGGCCTGGCAATCCTATCCCTTCCGTTTTCCGCCCGCACGACCGCAAGAAATGATTTGACATTTGACGTTTGTGCATCGATTGTGAATGTGACCGCACCGCTAACCGCGCCCGCTCGAAATTACAAGAAAATTGACTATTTTCGTGATCCAACCATTCAAACTCAACAACAGTGGTGCAGTGTAGTGCAAAACAGGACCTGGCAGTGATTTAAATGTGCGAAGTCGAAAATCGCCGGCGGTGCCACGTGGAACCTTCGAAGTCTAAAGGTCAGTGCTCCTTCCCAATACCTTTATCCCATGCCAGGCATAGTATCTGCATATTGTTAATAAACCTTAGATCGCTTTTTTAAATCTACAGTCCACAGCTTATTTGCGCAACCAATTATAATTATTGTCGACTTATTGTTTTTTTTTTTTTTTCATAATTTTATTTAGTTCCATGTAAGCTCAGCTTGATCTGTCATAGGTACTCAATAAGGATTTCACTTCAAGTAAATAAAATAAATATTTCACAGTCATTTATTGATCTTAAAACAGATGTTTCTACGCCTTCACTTTCCTTCTCATTTATGATTATTGACTACAACTTATTGCTATGATAATTTACTAAGTCTCTAAGCTTTGTTGAGTACGTTCCATGTCCATTTTATTAAATCTGCCGCTTTTTCCCCAATCATCATGGCCGGAGCGTGTGTATGTGCGGACACAGTGCGCGGTATCACGCTGGAGTCCACGACTCGCAACCTGTGCACCCCATGCACGCGTAGCTCCGGGTCCACGACAGCCTGCGGGTCTCCGACGGGCCCCATGCGACACGTAGCTATCTGATGATGTAGGGTTGCAGTAAGGGTCCGCAATGCGCACTCCCAGTACTCGTCCGAGTCAAAAACCGTCGAACGGCACAATGGGTACTCTGCTCTGTGTAACTTAGCTCCAAAACGTTGGAAAGGTGGTGTCGCCACTAGCGCCTGGACGTGACGGAACGCAGCAATAAACGTTGCCACGTCTTTAGGATCCGACAAGTAGTTTCCATACATTAGAGGATGGCTGAACGGATTACTATCTTTCAATTCTAATCGTCCCACTGATTTTGGATGGAGCAACATGGGGAAGGTACTCCAACTGTCTTTACTTATTCTATCTATCTCGCCAAAGGCTCCGTCAAAAACGTCATTCCTTATTCTCATGCCCCGTCGTACAGCCCTGCTTCCGTCCGGTCCACCATCAGAAATCAAAGACCCGCCGATACTTATCAGCTCTATATCAGGCACAGGTTCAGGGTCATCTGATAAGGGTGTTTTAATGTATCCGATACCTTCGACTCCTCCGGGCGTCGATAAATCAGTTTCACCGTTACGAAGCCATGTAATTGCATCTCGAATATTATGGGTTTTAGCTTCATTGAAACTCACTCCTGTCGTATTCAATTCAAATATTAATCCAGGGAAACAGATATGATCGTATAGCGTTTTTCCGACCGGCAAGTCTTTTATTACAGGAATGCCTACTGATTCTAAATGTTCTTTAGGGCCGACGCCAGATAACATAAGAAGTTGAGGAGAAGCAATTGGTCCCGCAGAGAGTATTACTTCTTTGCGTGCTCTGATTGTAGATTTGCGCTTTTTTCTGACATAGTTAACACCATGAGCTGTATTTGTCTGCGGGTCAATTAAGACTTTTGTCACAGTGCTCTCGGGCAATATGTGTAAATTGCGTCTTTTCTTGTGTTTATGTAGGAAAGCTTTAGCTGCGCTGCTTCTATGGCCGTAGACTGTGGTTGCCTGCACATAACCAAAACCTAATTCATGCGGCGAGTTATAATCCACTGTGGGATGTCCAAGGATTTTTCCAGCATCCAGAAAAGCTTTTATTAATTTAGTTCTGAAATTAAAAAAAAATATTGATTAAAAAAAAAAGTTATTTTATTGAAATATGACAAAAGCCTATAATTCAGAAATTATTCTAAGGAGATAAAAGTATCTTAAGTGTTAACACAACGCACGTTTAAAACAAAAGTGGCAATATACTGAACTTATGTTTTTAATTGCCATTTTTAGGTAAACCTTTAAATTTTCAATCTAACTAACATATCCCATTTGGAATCTGATTGTCATAGTCTTTGCACCGATAGTTGATGCTCCTCAATAATTGATTCGCAACTTCTCATTGAGTAAATAACAACATTGAATACTTGATGACTGCTGAAAAATCAACTTTTTGGTATAGTGCTACTTTTGTTTTAAGGGTGCGCTAAGACTCAGGACACCCATGAACAAAGTTTCATTCAAGTTCGTTCAGCCGTGAAGGTCAAAGAGAAAGAGTTACTTTTACATTACATTCACTAATTTAAAGGACAAATTCTGTATTACCTATGTATGTGTGCGTATGTTTGTTTCTGTGATACTACTTCACGGTTGAATGACTGAATGACTTTGGATTTTATATTCCGGATTAACACATAGGTTATGACAGCGATATTATAAAGGAATAAAGTTTGTACACTCATACAATCTTTATGCCTTTATAATGTTTGTTTAAGCTTCCCGCTCAAATAGCTGACTGTTTTAGATACAATTTGGCACAGGGGTAAACTATCTTTTGGACTAAGAGATAGAATAGTTTTATCCCGAGAGCAAGTTCCCTTGGGATAAATTTCTACTTTCAGGCAGGCGAAGCCGGTGGCAGAAGCGGTATATTCCCACTGGGGGTCGACTAGATTATTGCCCCCACTTCAAATTGCAGTACGTTGCAGCGTGGATCGTTAACCCATCATCACTGTGTGTCTTAAGGCTACAATGGGGGGTTTGGCGGTCAGATTTAGGGATAAACAAACCAATTTTCTTCCTTGTTGCATTTAATCACATCCACACCGCAATCTACGGCGATTTCAAGTGGGGTTAATAACTTCCCAGTCGACCGACACCCAGTGACGACTGGGAATTTATTTCCGATTGCCATCTGGTGGCAATCCATGTGGGGGCGACTAGGTATATAGGTACCGCAGAAGCCGGTTATTTATGAAGGTGGGTACTGTGGGTATAATTTCACGCAAACGGCAATTCGTTTATTGTATTAGTATAGATAAGGATTGGTCTGTAGCATCATGACTAATATTGAAATATAAAAAATTGTTAAATTACCTTTTCGGCACGAATTCCACAGGAACTACTCCGTCTCGACTTCTGAAGGGGCTTTTCTCCAAGCCACCTAACGATGCTTTTTCAGACTTCATATAGTAGTATAGAACGTCTTTGTAGGACCTGAAATGTAATTACATGTTACTAGTTCGATAGATGTAAAATTAACGCAATTTAATTATGCAGTATAATTTCCATAAAGCTTTACAATTCTGAATAGGTCTTGTGAAACAAGGATGAATTGTCTAAATGCAATTCATCCTTGTTTTTACAAATCAAAGGGTGCTGTGTTTAAATAAGTGTGAGTACTTAGATAGCCAATTTATCAATTTTTTTGAATATACTCTATTTCTCGGCCATTCCTGGTTATCAATATCCAAAAAGGCGGTTCTGCCCAAACAATTTTATATTATAATATATTCCCTTAGCTGATGATCAAATGGACCGTCTAGTAGTGTATTATCATACTGATTAATATTAATAGCCTAGTAGCTGTAGCATTTAGATTACACATATATGGGTATATGTATGATGTAAGTATTACTATCGATAACAATTTGTACCATTTAAAAGATGCATATGTTCGTAGTCACATGCATATCAATTGTAACGCGGGCTTCCCGTTGTTGTTCTATCATCGAACGTAGATTCACGTGCCTTACTATATTAGGATTGGATCAATGCTAATTACCATCCGTAGTTTCCGTCTGCAGCGATGCGGTCCCACTCTTGAGGCCTTCCTCGGGTGTATATCATGTAGTTGACGACACTCGTCCCGCCAACAGCCTTGCCTCGTGGCCAAAAACAGCGCCCGTTGAGCATGCCTGGAATATCAAATTGATAAATAATATTTGGCATTGTTCGACCTTAAGTTTCTTGGAATCTTTATTATGTTCGTTAGAAATAGTTTCATTTACATTTCTATTAGCCCCGACTTTACGAGTATTGCTCGTAAAAGCATAGATACGTTCTTGCGTTTCATGTGAGACATTAAATAAATAAAAATGAAAAAGCCTTTTGATTCTTCCAGAAAATGCTGATTTTCAAAAAACAGTGACAGTTTTATAAAAAACATATATATAAGTTATTATTATAATGAAATTATTCTGTAGGAACCCCAATAAACCATCTTAACATGAGAAATTAAGATTATTATCGTAATTAAATTTTCAACACTCCCATCTGCATTATAATGAATAATAATAATATAATATATAAAGAGTTAAAGTTTGTAAGTTTGTATGTAGGGGGTAGTCCCCGAAACTGAAAATTCTTTCACTATTTTCTTATGTAGTTTTAACATATTTTTGCGGGCGAAGCAGCTGACAGAAGGTTGTATATTATAATGTAACATACCAGTGCATACTCCTGGTTGATGCTCCATGTAATACTGCCACGTGTAATCTGTGGACTGGAAGTAGGCTGCCAAAGCAGGAATGTCAGTGAGAAGCATCTCTGGTTTGCCAGCTTCTAGCAGTAATACTGTTACGTTCTTATCTTCAGAAAGTCTCGAAGCTAGGGCAGATCCAGCTGAACCAGCGCCGACGATGATGTAGTCATATTCGTCATATGGAGCTTGAAGACCTTAAAACCATTGTTATTTTACAATAACAATTAATGTACACATCATATTATGAACTCAGGTCCCGAACATCATAATTTATACGCGCTTATTGTTAGAAGATCCAACGTAATTTGAAGCAAAAAAATTGCTGTTTCAAGTTAAACAAGATGAGAATTAGGTGAGGGCTTTAATGATCTTTTTTGTGAATTAAGACGTTAGTTGAAGCATTAAGGATCGATTTTACACATATCATATATTAAATTCGTCATACTGTCGTATTTATTATTCAATAACAGCTGTTAGGCGAAGTGTTAGGCTATTTAAAAAAGAAGATCATTGTCCAGAAACTAGAACATTTTGGGTTTTATGCATAGACAATAATTATGTTATCGTTACAGCATCATATTTTTGTAAAGAACCCTTGAAGTGTTATATACCTTGTCGTCATTGTTTTTAATAGTCGCATGCCAAACATTAATATTTGCCGTTATGGCTGGTACTAGATAATCTATTCGCATCAATAATATTACGAGTCAAGTAATGCGGCTAGTCGACACCAGTATATAATAACTTGTTTAATTTAAGGATTTTCATTGGCCTGACCCGTTAATATTTTTTTTACCAAATTACTGTGTCAATTATACTAATAAAATGATTATGAATAATTGAGTATCGATTACAATGTACAGAATTTAATAAAAATCATGATCTTTATGAATATATCTTGTTCTAGTGGTTTATTTCAGCCATAAAATAAACCACTGGAACAAAATCCGAGTATATTCAAGTTTTGTCTTCTGAACAGCTCAATCATCTAGGTTAAAGTAATTTGAAAAGAAATAGTAATAAATTCGAGAAAGCATAATTTTGATAAATCTGATCAAATTGCAGCCATTTGCATTTTTATATATGATTAACATCGGTTTATAGACGTTTGCGAATTCTTGATGTGTCCGTGACCCTGTCATGAAATACCTGCTTTAGAATGTAGTAGGTAGATACGTCTTTTATCAGAGAAAGTTTCGATAAACACACTAACCGACAAATTTCATCAACGTGTTTTTAATTGTATTAGTGACTTCAACATTTATTTTTATCGATACGAGTGTCGTATACTTATTATAATCTTAGCAACGTTCTTAAGATTGTTCCCGATAATCGCTATTAAATATCGATTGCATGTAATCATGATAAAAAATTGAATATTAATTAGGTAAGATAACAATTAGATAGTTATAATACATATGTGCTTAATGTATTGATTGATGCCGTGGTTGCTTTAAAGGGTTACTTAAGCAGGTGTCATGTAAAACAATCTTCACAATTGGTAGACTTGTGTTTTGGAATTATTGAATTCGCAATGATGACCTTCTTTAATCAGTTTCTACCTATTAGTGGTGTTCGAACACGATCATTATCAAACAACCCACTAATTTCATTATTGCTTGAATATTTGCTAATCTACATTATAGCTACTTTTTGCATTGTGTTTACATCAACTGCGTTATCGTTTACAAGTTATCTCTAATGCCTGTTGAGCATCTTTTTTACTTGTAGATAATTGTTTTTCTTTATTGTAAAATTCTGTATTTCTTGTAAGTTTCATTTTTTTTTTTCAGTTTTATTTAAATTAAACTCAAGCCCGTCGAATTTAATTGCCTCATTGACATTATTGTCCTTGACATTGAATGCCTTTGTTTAATTTTGAATTTCAATGTAGCAAGGACTTAAAAAAATATGATTTAGTTAAATTATAAAATACATCATACTACCATATTGTCAGGGTTTGTTTTCAGGATCATTTTGAGTATTTTTTTAGTTTTACGCTAAAAAACTTAAACTCACCTCCAGGTAATGGATATGAATCCCTTAAAAAATCAAATATGTCATCAGGGTGTTTGGGCACATAGTTAGGGGCTGCAGTTTGCAGCATTATGTCAATCATAGGATTCTGCCGATAGGAATATAACAGCCTCCCTTTTCTGTCTTCTTGTTCTGCTTGATCTTCATCATTATGGACATAATTTTTTGATTCTTCATTGTCATCATTCAGTGTTTCCACGATAGCTTCTTCTTCATCACTTGTTGTGCTTCCAATCGATAATAACATCAGTATAAATAATAGTTTGTATAACATTTTCTTTTGAAAATTTTAACACATTGCACTTTTCATATTAAAAAAAAAATTGCAGCGAACGCAAGTAAACACGTTGAAGTCTTGTGAGGCTATGGTAGTGTGAGAGTACAGGCTCCGTTAGTAGGTATAGCCGACCGTTAAAGGAAGTGGACTTGTGTAGCGCACCGGTACTTATTTTCCTCTGCCGAATTACTTCTAATTCATCTGTTTTTTATCAGCTAAGAAAATATAAACTCTTGTGACCGTTAAAGTGTCCGGATTAGTGGCTTTGTGTTTTCCAATGTTGTTCTTTTTTATATTGCAAAGAGGCACTTCGCGTTTGATGTGAATTTGTAAACAAAAGGCCTACTAGAACCTATTTACTAATATTTATGATTTCAAGTTGATTACTTCATATCTATTATAATGATGCAGTTTATGAATACGTAAACTTTTTTTTTTAAATTAAATAGTTTCTTGGCCTCATTTAGGAGTTTATCTGCTGTTAATTGAAACATGTTTGGTTTTGAATAATCCGTTTTAAATGGTTTTATTCATGATGAACACAATGAGTTCAATAAAAAAACCTGCTGTCATCATTAACTGGCGAAGTGAGCAGATATACAGTTTTGTATGTTTATTTTCTTGAATACTTCATAATGTATGTAGGTATATCTCCTTTCAAGTTTTAATCAATTAAAGGTCATCGAACTTGTTACGAGCCGGTTCCTGGAACGGTATTGTTGGACACAAGTTGGGAACGCACATAATATATGTAACTTGAGTAACCTGAACTTGCCCGTAAAATATTTCGCTTCAATAAATCCGCAACTACAGTCATGCCGGGAACAGATCCGTCAAAAATTTTCTTGGAATGGCATGATTATTTAAGGGGTTTGTTGTCCCGTTGAAAAACGCAGCCTATGAGGTTGGCTGTGCGACTGTTGGAAAGAGTCGCCGTAGTCTTAGATGAATGCAATAAGCAACTAGGAATACGGGTTGATTTAAATCAGTAACAGTCTGTCACTCCGTCACTCCTCTCTCCACCTCGAGCGGGAGAAAATATTTGATGATTTCGCATCCTCAAAAAAAAGCTGTTTTGGGGTAAAGCAAAATAAAAAGCAGTGTATAAAAACGATAATATTACGACATTTTGAAATTGTTAAGTACGTTGAGAGAAAATTCATAAACTGGAAAAATCTAAGGATTTTTTAATGGAAGCCAATCACCGGAGTTTTTCTCATCTGGTAACCTTAGACCACAGAATATGCCTATAGTACGAGATCCAATAGAAGAAGCACCTTCCCTCATCAGTTATTTGATTAGGATAAATATTATATGCTAGATGATGCTTTTATTGATACATTGCGAGTAGGTTGCCTATCTAAATCTGGTGCCAAAGATGTGAAACAATTAAATTAGTTAATAATTTTTTTTCATCAACTACAGAGAGTTCCTCAGAGCGCATTCTTTCAGCTAATGCTCGTCTTTCTTAAATAACCAATCAGGGTAGTTGATGAAAAAAAATTATTAACTAATTTAATTGTTTCACATCTTTGGCACCAGATTTAGATAGGCAACCTACTCGCAATGTATCAATAAAAGCATCATCTAGCATATAATATTTATCCTAATCAAATAACAGATGAGGGAAGGTACTTCTTCTATCGGATCTTAGATCACTAGACGTAGTCGTTGACGTCTAAGGCCGTGTTTAAGGAGACGCGGCGCGTTGTGCGGCGCGTTGGGCGTTTCGTCGTAAATTGCAGCAGCGGGCGGCGTCATCGCTCGCGCAAACACAAACATAATTATGGCAATGTACGACGGATTGCCCGACGCGCCGCGTCTCCGTAATCGAACACCCGTACGGCCGCCATAGGAAATGGCGTGTTGGCGAGAGAGACCGATATATATGACTAAAATTGTTATATCTCACTTGCTTTCCTACCCATTATTATTATTATATACTTTCCTACCCATTAAAATAAATATATATATTTACATAGTATTTTTTTTTTAAACTCGATTTAATATACGCTTATACGAAATTAACTGCCTTATGTAAACGAGTCAATGACCTTGTAGGTAGTTGTCGGTCGTTGTTGTGTACTAACTACCTACAGTTCATTGACCTCGCTCAGCTGACGTTTATTTAAAGAAATTATTTTCGTACAAGCGGAAATTAATTCGAGTTTAAAAAAAAAGTACTTTATTTTTTAATTTTCTCTTTACAAATCGATAGTATATCATGTACCGAATCGACCCTCCACGAGATTAAAACGACCAAAATTCGGTTTACCTTTGGTTGACTGGTAGAGAATGCCTAAGGCATTAAGTTCGCCTTTGTACTTTTGTTGCATGAAGTTTTAATAAATAAAAAAAACACAATAAAGGTAGAATTACATTAGGCACACATGGACTACGTACGCCGTCTGGGCGATGTGGGCGCGTCGGTCTCCATATATTTTATTGGCAACTTGACTTGCAGAGCTACAGTGGATCCACGCGACACGACCCGGCGCCTTTTTTACGCGTGTGTAACTCGCGCTTAACTCAACGATTAGTTTTCTCCCAGCATACCTTTGACTGCTCGACGGTGCATTTATGTAAAATTTTACATATTAATTACTAAAAAATCTGTTTGCGATTATACTCGCCAGAGTTCGTTGTCCTGCGAAAAAGTCACCGGGTACCAAAAAGTTTTTTATTTTCGATTCGGCCACTGCAGTTTGAAATTTGGCTTGCCTCGTCGTGAGTTGTTTAGGTAAATTATTTCTGATTGTTTCCGTTATCTCATAAGAACTTTACGTACTTATTTGTACGTACTTAGTTGTTTCGAGTTTAAAAACAAGTTACGTTTATTTGAATACTACAATAAAGAATTTAATTCTTTTGTCATAATTATCGTAATACGTGTGGAGGAAAATGACCTTACTATTCATCCATTCCATTAAAAAAAATGTAAATTATACGAGGTTAAAGGAAAAAATACATAAAAAATATATGCCTAGTAATTGTGTTTCTGAAAACCACAATTACTAGGCATATATTTTTTCATTTCATTAACTTCTAGACTGGGCTAAAAACAGTACTTAACCGAAAGTTCTGTTTTAATTAAGGGCTCTATATACTGAACGATCTGTCATTACGATCAATCTGAAACACTGACGTCTATTTATTAACACACTGGACTGGAGGCTGTTTAAGTGCTTTTGTTCGTAATTGTTATTCGCCTTTTTGGCGCTGTCGGCCGTAATGACTGTAGCGAGTGTCTACGGTACTAAAACTAGTCGTGTCGCACATACTTCAAAGAACTGTACATTTATTTTCAGCCATTTGCATTATACTATACGTCAAAATTTGCTTTTTTTTATTTTTTTTTTAACAGTTTTTTGTTTTTGTACAAAATTTCCTCGCCAAACTTTACAGTTCTCTGAACGCTCGAGGGTAGCGCTTCAATTAAGGACAAAATATGAGACAGAGATAGAGATCTGTAATCTGAAAAGATATCCTGATGAAAGATTGCTCAAAGTTTACCAATTACACATGAAACGATTGATCATTTTCTTGTTTAAAACGGAACGATAAATACGTACTCAAATAATTTTATACGTGTCCTATAAAATGGAAAACGAACCTTTTTAATCCTAGGCTATGTTGTTTTTATCGAGTTTAATCGACAAAAACAAAAATCGAATCGTTACGATAAGTACGATTGTGTGGATTTGCGTTAACGATTTTGATATACACTTTCGATTCGTTATTTCGATCGTTCTAAAACGACGTATCGTTCCGTGTATAGTTCCATTTAGAGGTGTAGATTTATGCTATTTTGGAATTAAGGGGTATAGTCCCTTGAACATGTGGCCGTAGTTAAATGCACACATACTCGTAATGCCGCCAAGGCATTACGAGATGTGTGTATTTAATTCTGGCCAGCTGCCCCCGGATGATGCCCCGCTGACCTTTATTGATATATACTGATATTAATTGATTTACATATGCTATGTAAATTCTGAAGAACAATTAACAAGGTTTTTTTTTATGTAAATATATTTCTAAAGATCCAAGCCGTTTCGAAGGTGTAGGGAAAAGTTGTGAAATTGACAACTTTTTTTTTTAAGACAAGCGTATTAATCACACGAATAAATCATATGTCGATAATGTTGTACATAAACCTATGATAAACATTGTTTTTTTTTTCAAATCTATTAACCTAGCCGTTACTGAGGAGTAGGCATCGGAATGTCAATGTTTTATGACACTGCTCGGGCGCTAGGTCCTTAGGGGGATTACATCGCCCAAATCCAAAAAAACACCTAGGTTGATTGAAGTTTATAGATTATTCCTTATGTACGATTACCATATAAAAAATGAAGAGAATACTTAAGAACATTATTAATAAATTGTATTGATTACGTTTCTCAAAAAAAAACCCTAACTCTAGAAAAAAATCTAGTAAATAGGCCTTTTTTGAACATTAATTCCATATTTTATCGAAAACGGCTCTATATTTATACATTAAATTGATACCAAAATATATGTTATGATAAATTGAATAACTTGTATTGTTTTTTTTTCTAATTTCATTGAATATCGATAATCAAGAAAAAACTCGAATCAGTACTAACACCCCCCGCGCAGCACCCCCTGCAATGCCTGTGTAGAGGTCAATTCTTCTCTACTAGTGTAGAGATAAATTCTTCAAGGTCATTGAGCCCTTAAAGAAAAACGCTATTTCCATATCCATAACTGTTTTTTGTCCCAGATACATATAAAACTACTAGCTTCGCGTGGAAGTCGGTTTACCCCTTTATGGGCGAAGTTTCGTAAAACCCGTTCTTAACGGACATCTAAACCCTATAAGAAACCTAACTGCCAAATTTTAAGTTTGTAGGTGTTCTAGTTTCTGAGACTCCGTGATTAATCAGTGAGTGGTATTTTGACGTTAGCATGGTTAATCTTATATTGGCTATACAAGCTTCTCCTTAGACTTAATCTGTAATCTGGTTTATGTAGTTTGTCTCGGTTTTCACGCATAAAAATTAAGATGCTATGTCGATATATTATGCTGAATCTACCGTTTTTCGCTTAACAAGACATTTTATGATGCACGTGATCGCGTACGCTCTTGCTTGGGTTTAGATAAGGTTTTCTATCAGATGTACGAGTAACTGTAAATGCTTTAGGTACATAACAATTGCAAAATTTCAGTAGGACTTTACATGTGTTAGAAAAAGGGGTAAAAGGGGTCAATCAGGTAGAAAGGAAAAATAAAAAAATATGACACTGGTTGAGCAAACATCTATTATTTTAATTGTAACATATATTTGGCTGTGGTTGTGTAAAATACTAAGTATTAATAAATATCACTGGGTTCCCTATATTACTTGTAATATCACAGTCTAATTCCACGTGGCTTTAATCATATCTGCAGCCTTTTCCCCAATCATGACTGCTGGGGCATGCGTGTGTACTGAAACAGTTCGAGGTATGACACTAGAGTCAACGACGCGAAGATTATTTATGCCATATACTCGTAATTCGGGATCGACCACTGCCAGAGGGTCGGTAGCGGGGCCCATGCGACACGTCGCAATTTGATGGTGCAGAGTAACAGTAAGTGTACGCAACGCACATTCCCAGTACTCATCAGAGTCGTAAGCCAATCCACGACACGTCGTGAAATCCGCTCTGTGTAATCTTGCTCCGAAACGCTGGAACGGTGGCGTCGCAGCCAATGCCTGCACATATCGTATTGAAGCAATCAGTGTTGCTACATCAATACTATGTGTCAAATAATTGCCATATAGTAGTGGATAACTGTAAGGATTCCTATCTTTCAACTCAAGATATCCTACTGACTTAGGATGCAGTAACATAGGAAATACACTCCATGCCGCTTGATTGTCTATTGTTCCAAAAGCTTTGTCAAATAATTCTTCAGAAATCATCATTCCTCGCCGCACTGCTTTGCTCCCTGATGGTCCGCCATCTGCCGTAATTGCACCGCCAAGACTTATTAATTCAATGTCCGGTATTCCGTCTCGTTTATTTGATAATGGGGTTTTAATATATCCGATGCCTTCCACACCGCCAGGACTCGAGACTACATTGTCACCGAATTGCAACCACTCCAGCACGTTTCGTATTGTTGCGTCTCTATTTTCATTCACACCTACATTTGTGTTATTTAAAGTGTAAATTAATCCTACATACGTTATGTGATCATAAAGCGTGCGACCGACGGGCAAGTTGTGTATTACGGGAATACCATGACTCTTGAGATGGTTCTTGGGACCTACTCCTGATAGCATAAGTAACTGAGGCGAGGCCATCGGCCCAGCTGACAATATGACTTCTCTTCGTGCTCTCACTTTGTAACTTAAACGGTTTCTTGTGTATTTTACTCCATAAGCTGTTTTTGTAAGTTTGTCTATCAGCACTCGGGTCACTGTCGTTGAGGGTAGTATGTGCAAGTTGGGTCGTCTTTTGTTGGGTCGTAAAAATGCTTTAGCAGCGCTCAGTCTTCTACCGTTTCTCGTATGCGTTTGAACGTATCCGAATCCAAGTTGTTCTGGAGAATTGTAGTCGATTGTAGGGGTACCCAAAATTCTTCCAGCTTCTAAAAAGGCTTCTACTAATGGGGTCCTGAAAACAGTTGATTGGAAATTAGATACAGTTTATAAGTGGCCATTGCTCGAACATTCTTTAACAAGCCTTTCATATGAATTAGAATTTATTTAATTAACCAAATTAATGTAATGTCTAGTATTCTTTTAAAAGAAGAATTTTGATCAGCTTTTTTTTAAAATTAGTGTCTATTTAAACAAAAACACGCAATGGTCATTCCATCACATTACCTTATTGCGCATTAGATAGACATAAGCAAAATATGTAGGTACTGGAGCAGGGTCTCGTAAATCTAATAATTGGTATTCGGTATATGTGACTTTATATGCACATTAATTGTTTACAGCGTTGCCAGTAGAACATGATTTACATTATTTATAAATGGATTTTATATATATAAATAGTTTTATTGTGATGATTTAACTTGCCTGAAGTTTATGAATTCGACATTCATTTCACCGTTCCTTCCTCGGTAGGGGGAATTTTCATACCCGTTTAAATTAGCTCGCTCCGATTTCATGTAGTATTTGAGAACTTCCTCATAGGACCTGAAAGCAAGTAGAAAATAAACTGCATTATTATATTTGAATTAAGTGATGCGACTGTCTTAATCTGTGATGCTATTTTGCATCACCCAAGTGGAGCACACTAAACTAAATTATGAAATTCAGTGAGTATTTTTATTGTCCTTTAGTACGAGTATGTAGTCCCTTTTATTTGCGTCGGACTTAGGGCTGGGTACTCTACCCGAGATACATTTCCGTACAACCGCTCTTACGTAATTATGACGTTATACACATCTTTCTGTAGATATTTTGGAAACATAGATATCCTGTGGAAATTATTTAGATTTCTATTGCAACACAAGACCTCTGAAAATCTGCTATTTTGAGTAAGCTTTGGCCCTTTATGATGTTAGTTAGTTAGTTTAGCCTATTATGTCCCACTGCTGGGCGAAGGCCTCCCTCTCCCTTTTCCACACACGTCTGTCCTCGGCAATTGTGGGCCAGTCCCTCCGGTAATTGTCCAGCTCATTTCTCCACCTTCGCCTTGGTCTGCCGCGGTATGATGTACTTACATATAAATTAAAAAGTAAAGAAAAGACTTATTACGTAAGGAACAAGTTTTGTGAAATATTCGAGTAAGTGACGGAGCTACCGAATAGAGAACATACATTAGAGAATACGACAATAGAGAAGGAACACTGCGTTGGATTGCGTTGTATGAAACTATAAGCTCTTAAACCATGCTTGAGTTGACGATAGACGAATCGGGGAAGAGCCCTCTTATGCGAAATAAGTATTTAAACGTGCGTTAGTTCTTACCAGCCATAATTTCCTGCGGCTGCTATTCTGTTCCACTCTTCAGGTCGTCCTCTGGTATAGATCATGTAGTTGATGGTACTGGTGCCTCCCACAGCTCGTCCTCGAGGCCAGTAACATCTTTGGTTGTTCATGCCTGTAACAGAAGAAAATAAATGAATGCAATATGAACTAGGTAAGAGTTTGTTATGGTCAGTCCAGCTGTTTCGATTGCCAACTGACCTTCATAAACATCTATCTCGTTTTTTTTTTTTTGGTGGGTGAGAATCATGTAATGCCTTTGACACGTTCTCCCGCCCGACTGAAACCTACCTATGTTCCTTGTTCCTTCAGAGGCCCTTTGTGGTCTACGACCACGGATTTCCTTTTCAAAAATTCCCCCATGCTAACGGGCTTCACCTGCGGTTTAATACCTCTTTGAGGCGCGCGTGGAACACTACAAGCCTTCGACAACTCAGGCTCAGGTGTAAACAATATATAAAAATTAGATATTTAAAAATAGAATGAAGTGTCATTGAATTTGGTATTATGTTACTAAAATAAAATACATATGTATTTATGCTAAAATTATGAACTAATAAATGTTATGATAAATATAATCATTATAATTAATTGTGACGAAGCTCAAAATATAAATATTTGTGACGAAGACCAAATGTATGTTGAGAGGACTCACTTGGCGAGAAGTGGTTTAGCTTTTTTTTTATTTGTGATCGAGGTCTGGCTATGTCCCCTTTCCCCTTTCCCAGAAATTATTAATGAAAAATAATAATACAGCCTATGTATTTTGCGGTGTGGTTAAGAACGCGTCACAACTTTTTTCATTGCCACAACTCGTCATGTCAGTCTTTGAAGTGCCAGTATGCGATATTCGACATGTCATTGGATCAAATTCAACTTCAACTTTTGATTAATGGCCTTTGTGGAAGAGTCACCACAATTTTGCCAATAACACGTACAAACTGTTAATATACCATCAAACGCTGGAGAGTATTTAGCGAGAATTAACAGTAAAATAAATATAGATGACAAAAGAACCTTATAGTTAGTCGACCAAACTGACTCATGGCAGTATAGGTAGGTAGACCGTAAACCTGGTACACCGACGACCAGGACCTCTATTTTAGATGTCATTGATTCATTGCCAACTTAAATCCTCCTCAAAGGTCCTCTGTAAGTATATAAACATACATATATATTTAATATAATATATATATTAAATATATATGTATGTTTATTTTATTTGAACCCTTGTTTTCTTAATAATGTTTTATTTTTTATGCACCTGCCATGTTTTTTCTTCACCACCCATGGTAGAATGGTAGAGAAAGCCTAAAGCATTAAGTCCGCCTGTGTACTTTTGTGTTGCATGAAGTTTTCATAAAAAAATAATTAAAAGAGGCAGTGCTATTGTCGTCACTGCATGCATCTTGTACTGCTCCGTCTCTCTCTTTCTCCCTCATAGCGGAATTAAGATGGCATTGGCACATCGCGTCGTATCAGGCATCCTGGTCAAAGTAGCAAGCAAAGGTTGAATGTCTCGCACATTCAAAGTTTATTAATACGACAACCTTGGTATCAAGTACAAAATCTTGTGCTGATGAACGTTTATTAATACGGGCCCAGGAGTCCTACACTCAGCATTGGATAAATACGGGTTCAAGAAGTAATAGAAGATTTACCTACCTAAACAAACTCCAGGCTGACGTTCCATATAGTAAGGCCAAGCATATTCCGTACGTTGAAAGAACGGTGCTATCCCGGGAGCGTCGGTGAAAAAGTTCTCAGGTCTACCGGCTTCCAGCACGAGGACGTAGACGCTAGGGTCCTCGGTCAGACGGGCAGCTAGGACGCAGCCTGCTGAACCGGCACCGACGATGATGTAATCGTACTCTGGTAGAGGTGATTTTAGACCTGGAATTGGAAGTAATTATTTTCAATATGGAGTTTGAATGCTGAACATTTTAGAACGCATCTTTAATAACTGTAATATGCATATTTCCTGAACGGTAATAATTTAATTAATATGTCACTTATTTGCTTTTATTATAAATGGAAACAAAACCTTGTGCAAAATTGTGCATGCCTCGCGGCCCTGTAGTCGGTTGTGCGTTGATATGTCAGTCAGTCAGTTTCTCGTTTTTTAAATAATTAGATTCCATCCAGCAGCAAAGGAAACAGGTCCAGAACAGACACTTGAACAAAAATATTTAGGTTCAAAGGCGCATAGTAACCAGTACTAGAGCTTTACTTAACCTACAAATAACTTTAGACAAATAACTAGTTGTTTTTCAGTCGTAAAGGACAAAAAACAAGAAACATTTATTGATTTTTCGAGCATATTTAAATACTAGCAGCTTATACTAGTGGTTTCGTTCCAGTAAAAGTAGAAAATATAGTCTATGCCACTCAGTGTTACAGTAGCATTCTACTGGTAAAAGAATTTTTAAAATCGGTCTAGCAGTTTTTGAGTTTATTAATATAATACAAACACAAACACAATTTTCCCCTCCTTCTAATGTTAGTATAGATGCCACAATATAAATAGATGTTGAATGATGTAGTATAAATTGATGGTTATTATAAAATAGTTTGCTAAAAGTGTTTTTAAATTGAAATTCATTTAATTGATAGCAAAAAATAAAGCTACATTTTTAACCTTTAGTATTTGATCATGTCTCACGTTTTAAACAGGATTTATTTTACGGAATGCTACCAAAGAATTCAAAATACAGTTACTCACCATTGGGCAATGGATAACTGTCCCTTAGTATATCGAACAGGTCACCAGGGTTCCGTGGAGTGTAGTTAGGAGCCGCCGTTTGCATCAGTAAATTTAGTATGGGGTTCTGTAGGTACGATACGTCATTCTGACAAATTATCTGATTCTGATCGATGATCGTCGACAATGCTAAGATGCACCATATCAGCCTTTGGAACATTTTTCAAACATTTCTGAAAGATAATAAAAAACAAATAAATACATAATTTTATTAATGTAATTCAATAATTTTATTAATGCTATTCAATAATATAATGTATCTAATTCAATAAATGATAAATGATAAATGATTTTTATTTTGTAAATAGGTTTTAAAAAAACACTTTTACACGTCAATCCTTTTTTAATTTTTAATTTTCCACATTTTTCAATGTATTTAATTTATCTATTATGCTATAACAATTTCATTTATTTGAATTTAATTTAATAATGTACGCCTGAAATAAATGATAAATAAATAATAAATAAAAACTAAATTATTAAGAATATCTATTCTTGAAAAACTATAATAGTTTTATTATATTATTCATGAGATTCGAAACTTAAATCATTATGATGCAAATCAAGCATTCATGCATATACGCAAATCAAGAATTCATGCATATTATTATCAAAATTATTGGACGGGTTCGTGTATTGCATAATACTTTAAATGCACGTTGACGAGAGACATATTCGCATACAATCGATGTAACTGGCCAACAGCGAAATAATTGTTTTGCAGGACGGACGGTCCAGTCACGTGCGCCTACCACTCCTTGCCGACTTCGCTGCTGATAAAGGTGGCGCCACAGTGAATACTTTTACATACAAAATAAGCGTATAATAATACACGAAATATAAGTTGTACCTAAATAACGATTGCCACAGTAACATGACGACGATTTTCGGGTCTCAATCGAGGTGGGGGGCTGCGTGCAACCACAGCAACGGGTCCAACTTATTTTCCGCGTACTGTCTATAATGGTTTTAATAAACTTTTTACCGAGTTGGACACATTTGTGCAACGTCCACCAACATGTTTTGCAACTGTCTTATAGAGAGTGGAGTAAAAAGATTATAAATCAAATTTAGAGGACTATAAAATTGATTGCTTGTCCCGTTTCGCTCAAATTAACGAGGTTTTTTTTTTTTATTAATTACATATAATAAGTTTACCAACAGTTGTTTATACTGAACTAACGACCTACCCCAGCTTTGCACGGGTGCAATGGTGATATTAAATAAACCGTTAAATTTTGATCGTTTTAATCCCGTGGAGGGTCGATTAAAAATAAAGTACTTTTTTAAACTAGAATTATTTTAGGTACGCATGTACGAAATTAATTTCTTTAAGTAAACGTCAGCTGGGCGAGTTCAATGACCTGTAGGTAGTTAGTACGCAACGACCGACAACTACCTACAAGGTCATTGACTTCTACTTAATAATGCAGGTATGATACATAATAATGCATGTATGATTCATACATATAAACCTTCCTCTTGAAGCACTCTATCTATTAAAAACAAAACCGCATCAAAATCCGTTGATAATATATGATGAAAGATAAAATTCATGAAAAGTAAAATTGATTCATCATCATCATCATTTCAGCCAAAAGACGTCCACTGTTGGACATAGGCCTCCCCCAAGCGTCGCCACAATGGCCGGTCCTGTGCGTCTCGCATCCATCGAACTCCAGCGACCCTGACCAGGTCATCGGTCCACCTTGTGGGAGGCCTTCCAACGGTGCGTCTTCCGGTACGCGGCCGCCACTCCAGAACCTTTCGGCCCCAACGGCCATCTGTTCTGCGTGCAATGTGCCCAGCCTATTGCCACTTAACTTTGGCAATTCTACGCGCTATGTCGGCAAACCTGGTTCTCTTGCGGATATCTTCATTTCTTTAAAATTGATTAATTTTGACATTTGAAACTCCATTAAAAAGATAAAACTAAATTAAACTATGATAATTGATATGTAATATGCTATAAAAAAAAGATCGACGTAACAAAAAAAAAATTGGATGAAATTGTTAACAGTGATAAAACAGACACAATTATACGAATACCCACAGAATAAGAGGGGAGCACTGTTACGTCGTGAACTTCCATGTCTATGTATATTATACAGCGTGGCGATTAGGTTATCACATTAAATTATGCAGCATGTATTACAAGTGGTTATCAGTCCGTTAAAATAGTAAAATAAATAATTTTACTAAAATTAAGAAAATGCATTTTTCAAACAAAATAAATAGCGTATAAAATTGGTAAAAAATAAATCATCCTTTATAATATTAGTTCACTGACCTGTAAAAGTGGCAACGCCGCGGCGCCGGCGAGTACGTACGCGCCGTACCTACGCGAGATACGAATACCTACTTGTGGGTGTAGGCACGCTGCGCGTGGCGTAAGTGTGCGACCTAGGTACTTTATGTTGTTGTTTTAAAAAATCATCACAAATTAACTTTAAAAATCTCCACTCAAATTTTAAATTTTAACATTTTCAAAATGTCCACCATGTTTCTTTACACACAAATGATATCGTCTTATGATATTGTTTCGAACTTTTCTAAGTAGGTCACCATTCGCGGCTAAATTTTTTAAATTGTCTGATACACGAATTATTCGATTTTTTAAATCATCCACAGTCGTCACTTCAGTAGCGTAAACCTCATTCTTTAAATGTCCCCATAAAAAAAAATCGACTGGTGTTTAAGCGTCTGGTTACGCACAAACTGTCACACACCACTTTCACTAATGTACAACTAATAATACAAACAGTATTATTAAACTATCTAATTCCTATTACAAAAATAAAGCTAACACAAATCAATATCAACAAAAAAAAAAACAATAACTAGGTACGAAGGGCGCGCGAGCAGATAGTAAACTCGTCAACTATCCCTCAAGTGTTTTGGCGGCAGACTAGATTCATTCATCGGACGCACCAAAGAAATTAGTATTATGCCTTTAAGCACTCCCGTACCCCGTAGCATTTCGAGTATTAGAAATTTATACCATAAGTCGTCAACCGTAAGAATATTGTTGCATATTTTTCTTTGTCTATTTTTATCTTTTAATTTACCACACAAAGACGCCTTCAACTATTAGCTGTAAGGACATTTTTGTCTTGAATTGTTTACGTTTCTTATTACGAGAAACATAAACAATTCAAACGTAAACAGTTTGTAAAATGATAGTCTAGTACTTGTAGGTAATACGAATGGCAACGTTTGAAGTTGAAAAATAGGTATCTTAACCAACCACGGGTCTTTGACCTACTTTTATTGGCCAGCTGATTGAGTTTATGCAATACATGATGTTGCGAAATATTAAAATGAAAAAAAAATTCCCACGGCTATAATATTGTTTATTATTGAATTATTTTAACTGTATATGATAAAATACCTAATTCTGAGTACGTGGTTTCAATTAATGTGATAACCTAATCGCCACGCTGTATAAAAATGAACTGCTGAATGTGTTGCTAAGCGCAAATCTCGAGAACAGCTGGACCGATTTCGCTATTTATTTTTTGTGGTTTTCATTATTGTCAAAAGCCGCGGGCAAAAGTTAAATATTCTTCGATAAAATCAAGAGTAGCATCGAATAATTAAAACGCATTGCTGTGCGAAAATTCCAGAATGGAATAGGCCTGGTAAGTTCTAGAAAAGTCCGCCAAAAAGTAGGCCTGACCGCCTAGGCATATTCGTACTCTGTGGATAATGGTGTTAGTTACATATTTGTATCTTCGGCAAGAATCAATTTGAATTTTTCTTTTCATATTTACTTTTTTATGTTTATCAAGGACATTACTGACACCCCGTGCTCCGGATAGCACGTAAAACCGTTGGGCCCGGTTGTCAAACATAGATCATAGGCAGTCGTTACAGGCAGTCAGACGCCAGAAAGTCTGACCATCAGTCTATACAAGGAGTATCGTGTTGCCCAGTAACTGGGTTGTGGAGGTCTGATAGGCAGTCGCTCCAAGTAAAACACAGATATTTAATCGCACCCGGTTAGACTGGAAGCCGACTCAAAGCTAGTTGGGAAAAGGCGAGGGAGATGACTAGTTTTTCAGTTATTCATTAGAAACTAAAAAAAAATATCTCATTACAATTAATCACTACATAGTACTCCGTTCCGCTCCGCTGTCTGTCCCTATGTATGCTTAGATCTTTAAAACTGCGCAACGGATTTTGATGCGGTTTCTTTTAATAGACAGGCTGATACAAGAGGAAGGTTTATATGTATACATAATATACTTAATATCAACATTACACCCGTGGGAAGCTGGGGTGGATCGCTAGTTATTTATACGGTACCACAAGTGACTGTTTGTAAAGTACCGTAGGCTGATATTTTTTACCTTCATCGGAAGATCGGTTTCCGCCATATATAATAGGAAAAACTGACTGACATATGCGTCGTTATTTTTTTTGTGCTCTCTGGTACAATATTGACTGGTCTACACTGTCCTTACATAATTTATTTATGAATACTGTAATATGGAAATATTGTAATATAAACCATTTTTTTAAAAGAGTAACCTTGGAGTTTCTTACAGGTTCTTCTCCATAGGAAACGACCAATTTAGAACCGTGCACTAGCTTCTGACGTTTTATAAGTGCTCATGTAGGCCAATGTGAAATAAAAATATTTTTGATTTGATTTGATTTGAACAAAAGGTTGCATTATTCATTTTCAGCACTACCGCCAATAGCACAAATTTTGGTGGTTTTAAATATTGTATGGGCGACTTTTATTTCTTAATAAACTTGGGTTGATAAACTTAAAACTTAACAAAAAAATTAACAAAATGGATAATATCTTTCTCGCAAACGAAGTTGTTGATAAAGTGCTAGTATTCCATGTGTCTATGCGAGCTGCGTAGCGGACGCGGTAGTATTCATGTGGTAGTATTAAGTAAAAAAATTAAAAGCTTCCGCTTGTTTTTTTGCTAAATAACTGTACGATACATTACCTTTTCTGCGTAAGGTGTAATCAGAGTCCAATCCACTCGGTCGCTTAGTTGTAAGCACATGAGTAGAAATGGTACAGAGACAAAGCTTCATACAACCGTGCGAATCAGTTGCACCACTACAAGCACGCGGGGAATGTGTGCGAGACCACTGGCCGCTTGTTGCTTACGCGGCGAAACTGGAAAAAACCGGTTGACGCGGCCACAGTCAGTGGAAAATGGAAGATCTCTAGGGTTTACGCGACGCGCGTTGTTTGTTTTGTTAGTTTAGTATACAAGATTAAATATTTTATTGTAAAAACATAGAATTTTATTATTAATAAAAGTAGTTTATCGTACTGTGTGTATAAGAAATACTAGACAAATAAAAATATATCATACTTTAATTATCCCAAGGAGTCCAATAGATAAATAAATATTTAATTATTACTTTTTCAAGTAAGTACCTTTTTTAATAAGAAGAGTAATACACGGTATGTTTTTGCCTTTTTTAGTGTTCTTACAAGCTTTTAATAAACTTTTGTAGGTATCTGAATAGGTTAGTATGTACGTAGTAGGTATATGTGATGAATGTAAAATATACATAATATAGAAATATAATTGTGTTTTATACTGGATAATAAGTCTATTTATCAAATATTATTTTATTTTCACCTATTGTGACAACCCTACCAAAATAGGTAACAATATTTCATGTTCTTAAGAAGCTTTAACTCTGTACCATTTCTCTACTCATGTGGTTGTCAGTATGAAATCATGCTATTGCATCCAAGGACTTTTCGTGTGTGAATCAGTTTAATAATCTTTTAGGATTCGGTTTTTTATGATGATATCAAAATTAGTACGAGCATTTTAGATTGACTAGATAACTAGCAAAACGATGTGTTTGGTAACTTTTAAAGCGTTTAAGTATTTTTTATTATATAACTCGTTTTTAACAAATTTACCTACTCGTAAGTTTTAAAGTTTGACTTAGTTCGACGTGTCTCTTGTCGAAGTATAGGAATGAACGTTTGTCCTTTGTTAATATGAAGCGTAAAATAAAGTATACAACGTAAAATTTTGGTCTTTTTAGTCCCTTAGATGGTCGATCCGGTACATGAAACACTATCGATTTGTAAAGATAAAATTAAAAAATAAAGTATTATTTTTTTAACTCGAATTAATTTACGCATGTACGAAATTAATTTCGGGCGAGTTCAATGACCTGTAGGTAGTTAGTACGCAACGATCGACAACTACCTACAAGGTCATTGACTCGTTTACTTAAAGAAATAAATTTCGTACATGCGTATATTAATTCGAGTTTTATAAAAAAGTAGGTACTTAATTTTTTTATTTTATACAAATCGATAGTGTTTCATGTACCGGATCGACTCTCCACGGGATTAAAACGATCAAAATTTAACGTTGTATAATTTATTTTACGCTTCATATTAACAAAGGACAAATGTTAATATAAATAAGTAGGTAAATTATCGGCGGTCTTATTACACAGGACAATCTCTTACAAACAACCCTTGATGAACTGAACGAAATGAGATAGATTTTTAGCATCAGCCTTATAATGTTCCCACTGCTGGGACGCAGGCCTTCTCTCTAGGAGAGGGGTTGGGCCATAATCCACCGCGCGGGCCCAGTGCGGGTTGGTGGATGTCGCCACGGAACACAGAAAGATTCTGTGGATGTCACATATCTTCGAATTTTTGGTTCTAGGACATGCCGGTTTCCTCACGATGTTTTCCTTCACCGTTTTGAGAGCAGTGGTGATGAAATAAATTACACAAAGTAATGCGCCTGGCCAGGTTTGAACCCGCGACCTACAACTCGTAAGTCGGGGCCGTTACCACTCGGCCACCACTGCTCTCGATAGATTTTTAACTACCTAGTTATTACGCAATCAAAAACCAGTACCACTGCTAAGGACCAGATTTAGAAATCTATGTACCAAACTGAATCTATTTATAACCGCCAAATATTTAAAACTGGAATTAAACCAGTAGTGACGAAATGAAATGGACTGCGTAGTGAATAGATGTTGTTTTCTAATCTGCAAAAATAAACTATTTTTTTAACTTCCATTATATTTATAAACGTGGGTTCGGAGATTTGCATTAGTAATGTCGTGGCTAGATGATAGAAATTGATTAATTCATCATAATTGGCCAACAAAAATTGGCCAGATCGTTGAAAAGCTAACATTTGATGATATGTTAATCCTCGTTTGACCATATCATTGTTGTAGGATTTCTATGGTAATAAAAGTAGGCCAAACGAGGATGATATTTCAATTATCAAACTTTAACGTTTAAAATGATCTGGGGGCTTACCCTCGAGTTTAATTCCGATCGGTCGACATTGGAATTGTGATGTTTCGTACTCTTGAATTCGATGCCAGCGCCAAATTGGTCTAAAATTGCGTGACCACATGCCAAGCGCAATCCCCATTTTACTTAGTTTCCCAAAAAGGTCACGCAATTTGGCCCTAGCATCGAATTCAAGAGTACCTAACGTCACAATTCCAATGTCGACCGATCGGAATTAAACTCGAGAGTAAGCCTCCTGGCCAGTTTTACTTGGCCATATCATGAAGTGATCAATTTCTATGATCTGGCCACGACAGTAATATTCGGACTATGATTTCTGCCTTAAAGTTTTTTTTTTATTGAGAGAGATATTTTTGCAACGAGAAAGAGTGTCAAAGTTTACTGACTATAACCCATTGTGTACGCCTTTTGCGTTCCAGGACCGCGGTAACTCTTGCAAACAATACCGTAAGTCCCCTTGAAGGTTCTAATCATAATTAAGCGTGGTTTTATAATCGGAACTTGCACTCGTTCCATATTAGGTGTCCATCTAACTGACAGCATTCTATCATCGTTAAGTTTCTTTCTCAATCTTGCGCACTTTACTATTGGCAATACCTTTTTTTCTTTATACGTACCTATCTCTACTTGTATTACTGATATTTTTTGTTGTTTTTGGCGTGGATACTAAGTCCTTTAAGTCTTCGTATGAATTACCATTAGAATGCGTGCGCATTACATTTTAATGTTTTTGTTTTGTAGTATTTGGTAGCAAATGTCAGCCTTCTCGGCAAACTTCACTGAGGTAACCATAACCACAATAAAATTTCGCTCCATGTTCGCGTCTGTTTCAATGACCCCACATATTGTCCAGTTACGCAGACACTAGAGATATAAAACTACACCAATTTTACATCACAATATCCACTAGGAATCAATCCGCGAATAATCAAAACAGCCACTGCATTTCACTCGAAGAAATCCTGCCAAAAACTCTTGTATTATTTATTGATGTTTTGCAAGAAAACAAGAGTAGAATTTGACGGTTTTCGTCTAACTTTGTTATTATGCCCGAATGATATTGAGTTACGTGGAGGGATCTATCAATGTCTTCGTTATCCTGGAAGATACAAGTCGTTTCACAAAGTCCACACTTCTTTTGCTGCCTGCAAAGGAGGTGACGTGTCCTATGAAGGGGCTCTACATTGCAAGTGCTGTGTTTTAAATAGGTAGGTAGGATACTCCGTTTAGCCAGTTTTGTCACATTTAACGACATTAAAAATTATCATTCTGCTATCAGCAGCTTCGCTCTTGTAGAAAATTAGGTATCCCAAGGGTTCATCAATTCTATGTGCTATTCCAGGACATGGTCTACCCGTGTGTCTAATTTCATCGAAATCCGTTCAGCTGTTCGAGGGTGAAGAAGTAACAAACATAATAATAGTATAATGTGCTAGAATCTTGTGGTGTCAAAATTTGAATAATTCTCTTAACGCTTGAGTGCTGTGATAGTATTTCACTATCATTACGTTGAAGGCCGCATTTCGCATGCTTCAAGTGCAGTTATTAATACCATTATTACAACATCATTCTCATTGAATTAGTGAGTGGCTCACGTACAGGCCTAAAAGTATATTTGGCCGTCAAACGAGAGTAGCTACCATAGATTATTTAGATTATTTTTAATGGCTTAACAAACTAGTCTAGTGGGTCCGTGATTGAGTGTCCAATGCGTTTATTAGTAGCTATTGACTCGCCCCGGTTTCGCACAGGTGCATATTATACACCAAAATCTTGATCGTTTATTGTTTTTTCTATAACTGAAAATCGAATTAAAATGCATTATGTGGTTTAGGAGTTAACGAATAAACAGTCAGCCGCAGAAAGCGTCTTTATCTTATAAATTTGACTAGCCTGTTGGTCTAGTGGTTAGTGGCTCTGACTGCTATGCCGGAGGGCGTGGGGTCGATTTTCACCCAAGTCAAATGTTTATGTGATTAGCACGATCATTTCATTTGTGTCTGGGTGTAATTTATGTATAAATATGTATGCATTTAGAGATATATAAGTATGTTTATCAGTTGTCTAGAACTCCCGTAGGCGCGGGCTTGCGGACGGCGTGCAATGGGTAGCACGCTGGTCCGGTAACATACCGGACCGAGCCCAAGTCGTCGACGGCGCGTTCTGTTCCCGCGCGCCTCAAGGAGCTGTCAGCAAACCGTAGAGGCCCAGCCTGCTAGCTGCAGGCAGGCAGGGTCGAAGCCTGCTGGGGTTAAGGGCCGTTTTCCGAGAGGAAGGCTCAGCCCCGGCATGATAGGCAACGAAGGAACGGGGTAGGTTTTTAGTCAGTAAGAGTCTGACACTACTTCCCGCTCCACCCAAGGGCGGGACTTGTCATTGTATGATTTTACGTAACATAAAAAAAAAAAAAAAAAAAGTTGTCTAGAACTCATAACACAAGCTCTGCTTAGTTTGGGACTAGACGCCGTTGTGTGAAAGTTGTGGAATATTATATTTTTATATTACTATGTGGAAATCAAACTACATCAATACAATTTATCAAAAAGTCTATCATTTATGAAAGTCACCTAGATTATTGCAGCCTTGGAAGTCTTTTGGTAGAAAGTTCGTACGTGTTCGTAAATACCACATTTTTGCGGTGATGTTAATTATCATGGCACAGAAAAGTCCATGTGTCATATTTCGGGTGAATTCATCTGTTCTTTCAATTTAGTTTGTCATAATAATTTACCCTGAGAAGCGGCGCGTTGGGCGTTTCGTCGTAAATTGCAGCAGCGGGCCGCGTCATCGCTCGCGCAAACACTAACATATGGCAATGTACAGTACGATCAACGGATCTTGGCATGCCTGAAGTCTAACGGCTCTGCGAACTTTTGCGCATGTACACTCGTAAAAAGAATTGTTAGTTGCATATTTTTTTACCGTGATACGAATAAGTTTTCTAATACTTTTAACTTTTTATATAATTGTACATGTTTACTACTCTTATTTAACCCTTAACTCAAACTAACAATCTAAATAATAAGGCAACAGAAGCATCTTAATAATAAAAATAACAATCAACCAAACAATTATCAACATGAACAATCAAATAAAACTTTTTTAACCGCGTGTACTCAAGACGGAGATAGCAGACAGGAATGCTGAAGTGTGACAGAGAACACATTATTGTACCGAGCATTTCCGATTATTTACGGAGCTTTATGAAATAACCATAAAGGGATGCCCTATACGCGTGTCTGAGGGTGTGGTTTAATCGATTTTTGTCCAAATCGATTAAAATTAAGTTATAAAAATATATTTATATTCAATATTATAAGGAGGTTTAAAATATTCCCAACCAGTCGTTATTCTAGTAGTTGCCTATAGGTAACTGATATTTAACTAAATCATGCATTTTAACTAAGAAAATAAAATTGTATTCGTTTTTTTATTATTAAAGTTACAATTTCGTTTACTAACCAGAGACTTCACTATGTTTGTTATCTATTTCGTTCAATATCTCCTAAAAACAAAAATCAATAAATTCTAAATCGATAAAATTGATTATGATATTTAATTCGATAAATGGTCGATTGTGTTTTCATAGTGTCAATCTCTAGCCCACATCTCCGCCTCGCGCACGTCGCCTCATGCCACCATTTTGTTCCTAGAAAACGTTTGTGCGCAGCCTTCAGCGCAAAGTTCGGGCGTGCCAAGATCCGATGATCGTACTGTACGACGGACGGACCGCCCGACGCGCCGCGCAACGCGCCTCGTATCCGTAATCGAGCACTAAGGGTGAAACTAGTATTGGTAATTGTGGCCCATTGACATTGACCCAAAAACGTTACAGGCGGAACATGCGGATATGAAAAATTATTATGAATTACTTATAACCTACGATGATGGTACTTTGGAAACTTTAACGGGTACAGTAAGTAGGTGATTAAGTGAACGAATGGTCTGTTTACCAACGCTTAAAGCTCACTTCGGATCATAAACAATAATTATGTTTTTGTTATAATGACTCTAGAAACCAGATGGAATTTGCTACTTTAAAGACTAGCCATTAGTACTAAAGTACGGTTATTTCTATTTTAATACTCGGCAAGTTTAAAGCCATATTGCTTTGAGAGTAGAATTGAGCACTCTATATTTATTGATTACTGTCTTAGAATCTTAGTTATGCTATAGGCTAAATCCACTGCAGCTCCGCTTTATGTTTTGATAACATACTTGTAGATACCTAAGTTTGTTTTGCGTAGTTTAAATCAAAAAGACTTAAAAAAAATGTATTGCATCATGACATTGTCTGTCCTATTGTTTTCCAGTTTTCTAAAAATAAGTTTCGCAAAGTGGTCTAAAAATGGCAAAAATTTAAGAGATCAAAAAGCTTTACATGGCTTTTAAAGGAAGGAAGAACACAATATTTGCATGCGAGGTTGTTTGAAAGAATTACCGTAGCCCTGGAACACAAAATGCACCTAAAGGAACAGGTTTTTTTATATGGCTAAGTAAAAGTCCTGACACTAAGTTATTTAATTATTTCCCACCAAAAAATATTCTGTATATTGATACGTGGGTCAAAGATTAGAAGTCGGTAGGTAATTCCGAATTATTTACACATGTGTCTTTATAAAATAAGTTATATTAGATCAATAGTCCTTATTAGCTTACCGCAATTATGCAAATATAATAGAATTATTAGGTAAAAAGTTTATTATTTTGATATATATTTGGTTTATTTACATATAAATACTGACTGTTAAATTTTGTAGTTTAATTTGTTATATACAAGCGGGATAAAAAGGCGAAAAACCCATAAATAAAAGAAAAAAAAAACAGGTAAATAAAAACTTACATGGTAATTAAAATCCAAATGAACACTGTTCAACCTCTGGATGAATTCTGTATTCGTATTAAACGGATTACGGTCTAAAGTGCGTGTGAAACCCGACTGTGTTGTGCCAGCAACTGTTTGCTCACTGGCGGGCTCGCCGACCAGTGCCCAGTGATCGCGATCACAATCTGCTCTATCGATAATACTTCTATTGCCACCAAGTTCAGAGAGTTCATTTACTTTTTTATTTCATTGAAAAAAATTAAAGATGTTATTGATTCACTCTCGATAGAAAAAATGAACTTCATTGAAGAGGGGAAATGTTTATTTAACTGCTCTTCTCTGCTTTGCAAAAGGATAATTAAAATACCTACAGTAGAGCCTCTCTAAGCCTGTCCCCGTTGCTTCGGTGCACCCTATAATTCGGACAGGCGAGAGGATCGCGCGGGAGGAGCGGTAGATGTAGGTCACCACGTCATTCACGTGGCAATATTAATTTTCTTTTTTATAATATTCAAATTTCAAGAAGGAAAAACTATTCGTTTTTTTTTCATGGTAAATGTTAAAGTGGTAATTTACATAAATTAAATTTTGGTTTGCTTCGACAGACGTTTTTTTGTACCTAGTAATTATAAATATGGTTTTAAAAAGATTTTCTTATCTAAATTGATTTAAAATTAAAAGAAATATATACTACTACAATCCGGTCGCATCGGTAATTGTAAAGGGATCGGAAACTGTGGACGATTTTTTCATCAATGTTAGCTGAAAATTACGTGTGCGCATGTGCTGATCGCTCTATGAGAAAAGCTACACCCACTAAACAGCTGAGGCCTCCTTAATTGGCCGGCACTTTTTATGAGCGTCAGTCAGCATAACTTTTTATTGTAGAAAAACTTACGGTTTCTGAGGAATGAGCCAAAAAGGACCAAAAAACCAAAAGAAAACTTAGGATTTTTTACTGGATTGTAGATAGTGTAGACGCAGAACAGATGGCCGTTGGGGCCGAAAGGTTCTGGAGTGGCGACCGCGTACCGAAAGACGCAGCGTTGGAAGGCCTCGCATAAGGTGGACCGATGACCTGATTAGGGTCGCTGGAGTCCGATGGATACGAGACGCAGGACCGGCCATTGTGGCGACGCTTGGGGAAGGCCTATGTCCAACAGTGGACGTCTTTCGGCTGAAATGATGATGACGATGATGATAAGATAGTCTGCTTGGTACGAACATGCTTATTAAGGGTATTTATCATTCACTGGTCTTATGTTTAAGTCTCAGTTCAGATTTCGCAACGGAAGTTCAACATTTTCATTTGTGGGGTGATTGATATCAAATGCCATCGTTTTGTTACCCCACACACTATTGCCTCACTTACCAGGCTAACTTAATTAACTTTAGCTCGGCTACTGCTGTCGTACATATTCGTAACTTTGCTCAGAACAAATCGAAAGTACAGCCTTCAAGTGAGAACGTGGTTCTGTGAAGATAATTTGTCAGAATGCGAGTTATATTACAAAACATAGTTGTTGTCATCGTATTTTGTTACAGTATGTTGAATTATTGGAGCAATGCAAATATTTAAAAAGTATTACCGGCTTAACTAACTTATGTTTTTTTTTTGTTACAGGTACGGCAAATTTGCGAAGTGCTTGACTTTTTGCCCGGCTGCTTTAAGTCCATGATCATTGACCTCTAATATCTGTAAATTTGAAGCCAATGCACTTTTATTAAAATATTTACCGTGCGATTATGAATGAGCCTTTAGCAATATTGGTATCTCTGTTTGCATTAGGATAAGTCGATAAGTCACTAAGGTTATATATCTCATGAAAGATAAACTAGACAGGTGAAATTTTCAGAAATGATTTCATTCTGTTGTTGCTATAACAACAAATACTAACGAACAGAATCAAATAAATATTTAACCCGTCGGGGTCCCTCCCATACAACAAACTTGAGTTTTTAAAGTTGTATAGATAAAAGAAAGAAAAAATCCTTCGTGCGTGAGTACGACTAGCACTTGGCCGGTTTTTAACCGATTTCGAAAAGGAGGAGGTTCTATGTTCAGCTGTATATATAAATATATTTTTTTAAATATGTTCACCGATATCTCGGTCAATTGTGGACCGATTTCGAAAATTTTTGTTTTGATTGAAAGATTAGACTTCCGAATTGGTCCCATAAAATTATCGTTTTGATTGATGATGAACTTCGATGATGAACGGAACTCTTCAAAAACTCTTAGCAGAACTGTCGTTTTCATATGTATGTTCATTGATATCTCGGTCAATTATAGACCGATTTTGAAAATTTTTGTTTTATTGAAAGGTTGTAGTCCCGAGTTGGTTAGAAATATTGTTTTGATCTGATGATGAACATCAATGATGAACGGAACTCTTCAAAAACTCATAGCAGAACTGTCGTAACAAGTGAAATTGCTTTGTTTCTACATGTAGTCGGTGACTCACTGACGGGACGGATACATAGAACTGATCCGATGATGAAGCCGGAAGGTAGGTGAGAAACGGAATTCTTTAATAAATCAGCGTATTCTAGCCGTCTTTGGTATTAATAGAATTGCCATGATGATTTGATGATGGAACCGAATGGCGGAAGGTATCTATTTAAGTTTTGTCGTAGTACTTGTAGTAGGTACCTACTACAAGTACTACAAGTAAAAAGTGTGAAATAAAAAACTTATTACAAAAAAAAAATACAACCGACTTCAATGTAAAAAAATCACGTAGAAGTGCAAAATAACTTTAATTTCGGAAGTCGGATTTAAATAACGAAGAGACTATTATAGAAACATCGACTTCCGGAATTAAAGTTATTTTGCACTTATTTGTGATTTTTTTACATTGAAGTCGGTTGCACCTTTTTGTGATTTTTTTATATTGAAGTCGATTGTATTTTTTTTCGTAAAAAGTTTTTTTTCACACTTGTTTGCAGTAAACCGTAAACTATAAACTAAGGTTAATAACGTGCGTACAGGCGGTGCTTTTTAAATATGGAGGAGACAATGATTCTCCAATACAACACACGTCACACACACACCATCACACACACACCATCACACACATCCACATGTCCATGATCTACAAATATAACAAGAGAAACTGACTGACTGACATATCAACGCACATCCGAAATTACTGGGAATAGGAGCGTGAAATATTGCACAAGGTTTTCTTTTATGACGTAAGTTAGCACTAAGAGAGGGATTCCCAAACTTTACTCCCTAAGGAGAGGTAACGGCTAACGGGTTCAAAGTTCTTTTTTTTTTAAATTAGCCTATACTTTCCCACTGCTGGGCAAAAGCCCCCCCCCCCCAATTCCTTCCAGGTATTTTTCTCTCGGGCCACCTCGAACCAGGTGAACCGGTTCAAATTTTGTATGGGAAAATTTACTTTGACGCAGGCCAATCCGCTGGCAGAAGCTACTTCACATACACCATTAAATTTTGATCGTTTTAATCCCGTGGAGGGTTAAATAAAGTACTTTATTTTTTAATTTTATCTTTACAAATCGATAGTGTTATACGTCCTGGATCGACCCTCCACGGGATTAAAACGATTAAAATTTACCGGTATATATTGCTGTTGGTTATATGTTTCTTGAATAGATACCTTATATGATGGGATATATCTTATAGATTATAGGTACTTCTGCTCTCAGTGTTCGTTAAGAAATTTACAGGACATGTTTTTCTTTCAAGAATTTTTATTATTAGTAGTTTTTCCTTATACAGTGAAACCTGGATAACTGGGACTTAAAGGGACCTGCATAATTGTCTCACTTAAAGAGGTATTCCACATATCCAGTGTCTGAGATATCCAGATATTAATAAATATCTGTCTCATTTACAAAGGGCCCCATTAATGGAGGTTATTTCAGTTATAGAGGTGCGATTATTTAATAGAATAACGTATGTATGTAAACATTACACGAGAGTTGTAATTTTAATTAACCATTTGAATACCCTAATTAGAGACACAATAGAAAGACAATAATAATAGGCGGGCGGACGCCGGCGTTCGCTTGGGGCTTGAGTAATTAATAATTGAAATAAAGTAATAAACGATAACTAATAAAATTAAATAATTTAAGTAACCCCCGACGCATCGTCAAAAATAAACAAAACTAATCAAGACAAATCTAACGAGCCTAAACTCGATGGATTTACTAGTAAGCATTCCAGGGTTCCATTAGCCACCTCCCAGTTCTAGCATCAGGTTTTTGACATCATGAGAAATGTATTGCACTGGTTAAGACGAATCTATCTATAATGAGCCCAAACCCTATGGGCTTATTAAAAAAAAACAAGGCTTACGTCTTCTAATTGAGCTTCATCATCAGACCAGCTCAATGACACCATCATGTACATGAGTATTTCAAATATTAGGACACACAAATGTTTGAAAGTAAAGTAAATACGTATGGAATTCTCTGCCAGAGTCTGTGTGTCCTAGTAGCTATAAACTAGAGATCTTTAAGTCAAGATCGAATAAGTCGCTTCTAAGCTAGTGTGCTCCATCTTATTATCTATACCTACCGCATCTAATAAACGGGTTGGTGACTTTGAACACCTGGACTGACCTTCATTAATTTTAGCTAAGAACCATCTCGATTAAATCAGCTTGCAAACAAAAAAAACCGCATCAAAATTCGTCCATTCGTTCGGGCGCTACGATGCCACGGACAGACACACAGACAGACAGACAGACACGTCAAACTTATAACACCCCTCTTTTCGCGCGTCGACCCCGATGAGTCGCGCGCTAACCCCATTTTATTAATGTCTTCGTAAGTATATTGAAAAACGTCGTTTGATTCACGTGAAAATTTCTCACTGCAACCCCCGGCTCCATAACACACTCGCCTACGGCTCTTGCGTATTCCGCCTCGATCACAATGACAAACTTTCTGCACCTATATCAAAATATAGACACTATTAATGTTGGATAGCCCATTTATTGAGGATGGCTATAAAACATCCCTTTACCCACGGGAGCGGAGCATTAACCAAAGACGCGAAACTGTGTGAGACAGTGTAGCGACATCTATGTCGTCGGGAAGGAACTATCCTGCATCGCGTAAAATAAGTTCTCCGCCCGATTTGAATGGATACAACCGCCCAAAATCAGCTATCGGGCAGTAGTCCACCAGACAACACCCATCTGGTCGCAGGATCCTCCCTTTTCAATGGAGGTATGTGGGACTTTACTCTCTGTTCCGCAAACCAGTAAAACAGCTTGCATGTAAATAAGTATTGCGTCAATACAGCACAGTCGTTTATGTATGGCGCTTAATGGGTTAAACATTTTCCATCTACAACAATAACTGAATATAAAATATTAAAGTTGAATATTACATTAATGCACATTTCTAAACTTGGCATCCAATAGGGTTTATGCTTATTCTAATGCACCTATGCACCTATGAATATGTCCACGAGGTTAGCTATGCGAGGGCGTATTCAAATAAGAATTATTTATTTGTATATGTTACTGGCAATCTATGTATATAATCCGGTATTTTATACAATACCAAGGCCATGTATACTCGTAGAATACGGTTTAAAGTAAGGATTTTATTTTCAGGTGGCGTTTAAAAAAATAACCCTAACCTAACCTGTCCGTGTCGGGGTGCCCTAAAATTACATTACCTCCTTCCGTGCTCTCGTCTTTTACACACATTACCGACTGCCAATTCGGTATTGTATAAAATCCCTGAATTACCAGTAACATACACTTTATTGTAAACTAAGATTACAATATTTATGAAAGGAATACTTATAATTAAAAAAAAATACTGGGCAAGTGCGAGTCGGACTCGCGCACTGAGCGTTACGTACAAACTTACCAATGAAAACAGTTTAAATTTTACGAATAGCAACAAAATTTTTTTTTGTGACGTAACTACAAAACAATTATCATTTTTTTTCCTATACTTGTGTTAAGAGACTTTCAGGATTTTACGTCAACGGGGAGTATCCAATGAATTTTGATTCCCTTTAGAGTGTCGAAATTTTTAGCGATATAAACGGCCTTACTTTTTTTTCCGATAACATAAAAAAAAAAAATTTTTCACGGCGTCGGGTTTCTACTCGATACCTCTAGATAAAGGGTCTTGACAGACGGACAACAAAGTGATCCTATAAGGGTTTTTTTTATGGTAGGTAAAATCATCCAATGACAAATCCCGCCCTTGGGCGGAGCGGGAGATGTGTCAGACTCTTACTGACTAAAAATCTACCCCTTTCTTTCGTTGCCTATAGTACCGGGGCCGGGTATTCCTTTCGGAAGCTGACCCATGACCCCAGCAGGCTTCGACCCTGCCTGCCTGCAGCTAGCAGGCTGGGCCTCGACGGTTTGCTGACAGCTTCTTGAGACGCGCGGGAACAGAACGCGCCGTCGATGACTTGGGCTCAGTCCGGTCGGTTACCGGACGATCGGAGAGCGTGCTACCCTTTGCACGCCGTCCACAAGCCCGTGCCTACATTGGCTGGAAATCAGGATCGGAATCCTGGCGGCGGCTGGGGCGAGCGCCCCGTTGCCTTTGCCTGATGCGGTCGGCCTCCTCCTTTGCTAGCATTAATGCTTCGCAGAAGGAGGCGACCGCCTGCCATCCCTCTTCACTCCAGATCATGGCCTGACGAGAGAGATCGCTGCCGCCGATCGCCTCCACGAGGACACAGATCCTATAAGGGTTCCGTTTTATTCCTTTTGGCGGTCTTACCGCACTCGGCGGCGGTTGTTTGGCAACGAGTGAGTAAATAAACCTAGGAATTATTAAATTATCTATTATAATATAGAAATGAATCCCTATTTCCCTTGGCCACGTCATCACGCGTGAACGGCTGGATTTACAATTACGCTAATTCTTTTTTTTTGGTATGTTTGTTAATGTTAGGAGAAGGTTCTTATGAAACAAATTTTAAGTAAATGAAAAATTAAATCATCCCTGCCCTATCGTGGCGGGAGCAGCTAGTAGTACCTACAATGTTAATTTCAATGTTCTGTTGTGCTTCTGCTCGTATGCAAGAAAGATCTTTATAAAAGATCCTAAAGCTAGTCACAATTTCACAAATCATTAGATAAGGGCTGCCGTGGCTTTTTGAAGGAATACGGGTGGGTTTTTGAGTGTGTCAGTGACATTCTGACACGCCGCGCCCTGTCGCTCCAGTCAGAGCAGGATAAGTTATTTTATGATTTCCCATTACAAACGTCGTCGAGTCCACACAAAACACGTTGTCAAAATCATCTTTCATAGTCCCTTGTCAACCATCGCATTACGGTTCAGTCTCTTTTTATTTAATTCCTCACACAATCAATGCAGTTGAGTGCAAATGTCCGTATACAAGTGAGACAACCATCTTGTTAAGGAGTGTCGTGTTACCCAATAACTGGGTTGTACATACTGGTATTCGGCTGCATCTGGTTAGACAACCGACTTCAACATACTCGTAGTTAGGCCACTGCCTTTCAGTTGATTTTTTTTTTCTACGGGATTTTCGTACAGTTGTGACGATGTCAATCTCATCGTGTGTATAATAATGTGATGCACTATCCTTCTAATTTTTCTAATCTGCAATTTCAACTTAAAAATGTTTTTTTTTTTCACATAGGCACGGTAATATTATCTATAATATTACCGTGACGTAGGCCTACATGGGCTAGCATAATAGGTCACCAAGGAATGGAAGGAAAAAACGTGTTGCGCCGACCCCAAATAACATGGGAAAAGGGCAGGAAGATGATGATGATAAAAGGCCTACATGGGTGCTTATAAAACGTCAGAAGCTAATGCACGGTGCACTATCATGACACTGTTCATTATTTTCGAAACATACGTTGATAGTTTAGTTCAAATTTCGAACAGTATAACTCTGTTTCATTTTTGATAACTTTATAAAATTATTGGAATATTCGGGAAAAGGGGATAGGCAATTGATGAGTTGCATTATCTGATAAGAACGTGTCAAAGTATTGACACAATGAAAATTTGAAGGTACGAGTACAATATTACTAAGAAACGTAATAAAAACTTTTGATATATATTAGGAAGTTCCTTTCTATACGTGGCCAGTCATCAAAGACTTCTTTCGCTTTGGATGGAGCGAGAGGCAATGTCAAACTTTTACTAACTAACTAAAACCTACAGTATTCTTTTGGTCACCCTTTGCGAGGGCCATGGTATTTCTTTCGAACAAACCACAGCGCTGGCAGGCATCTGATCCGTATTGATGGACCTTGGTAACCTCTCTTTGAGGTCCACGTGGAATACAACCCAGGCTTGGTTCTTACTAGATGGTGCACTTCCCATTGCTCGTTGTCTGGAAGTTAGAGTCGCGTTACTGCCTCGCAAAATGAGGTGGCCGCTTCTCACCATGGCCTTGCTCCGTAACATGGCCTATTAGGGGCAGACGCGAGAAGCTATCGATCGCCTTCAGGAGGCACCGGCGGTGCTCGGCCTGTGTGAGGGTCCAGGCGTTCCACATAATGGTGACACCCTGGCGTTTCTTCGCATCGGATCAGACGCAAGAACCTCCCGAAACGATTGTGTCCGGTAAGGACCTGCGTCACGCGGAAAGTGAGAAGTCGCCGTGGTGCTTCTGTAGCCACTCCTCAAAGGGGGGCTTTACTGCCACGATAATGGCGTGTCAATTAAAATGTTACCTAGTAATACTTTATCGATTTTAAAAGCAACAATAAAGTCACACACCTATTGCTAAGAAAATATTGCAAGGCGTATCAAAATCTGTAAAAAAAATATATAAAAATACATCCATATGCTATTTTTTTTAGTTCAAACGTCGCATAATGTGACTGCTTAGAAGTTAACATACCTAATAATCTTAAACATTTCCTTTTTACAAGCTTTTGTTTCACCTGATCGATATTTGTCTGTGATCAAATGTTGTAAATTAAATTTGATTCACTTCCCGGTTACCGATTGAGCTGAATTTTGTATGCAAGTATAAATCGCGTGACAATGCAATATTATGATGACATGGAGCTGATCTGATGATGGAACTGTAAGGCCATAAGAACTCGGTCGTAAACGACACAACCCCTTCGAGTTTGGGCTCGTTTCATTTGTATTCACGAGTATTTAGGTGCTAGATCGTAACCAGGGTCTGATGATAGAACTGGAAGTCCATAGAAAGTCGGTAATAAGCGCAATAAGATAACACATCCTGTTTGAACTTTTTGGAGTGGTCTTGATGAGTATTAATTATATAAGTATACCTATACCGCGCTATAAAACCTTGCTATGAAAAAAATATTTTCATTGAAAAGTTATGCTTAGAGTAAACGCCTAAATAGGAAATTTTGGTAGTATGGTTGCTACGGTTTGTTATTTTGCTAAATCGTGAAGACTAGGCGTAAAATCGGCGTATGCGTAGTTTCTGCTAAGCTTCAAATTCAAAACGTAAAAATCTGCAACTTCATACTTTAGGTGTTTCTGATGCTAGACTCACACTGGCCCTGTTCATTATTTTCCTAGAACGCATCTACTACGTGTTGATACATGCGTAGATAGCGTAATGCAAAATTCAAATAACATAAATCTGCTTATATTTATTTTTATATTACATTTAAAATGGAATCTACTTTGTTATGGAAAACATCGTGAGGACATGCCCTAAAACCAAAAATTCGAAAACGTGTGACATCCACCAATCCGCACTGGGCCCGCGTGGTGGATTACGACCCATTCCCTCTCCTAGAGAGGAGGCCTGAGTCCCAGCAGTGGGAACATTGAAAGGCTGACTATGCTCTGCTTATGCTACTTTGCTTTTAATGTTCATGTACGTAGTTTATAGGACCATAGAATTTAAGAAACTTTAAGCAGTGTTACAATAGGAGTTTAGTGTACAGTGTTGCAGTACGTTATATTGCTAGAACTTAATTACCAGGCGTCTAGGGCTGCGTCTGCGCATGTTGTGTGTATCAAAGTCCAGAAAATATCACTCGATTTTAAATTTCTATGTTATTTACTCTTTTAGGAACTAAGTTTTGCATTTCTTTAAAAATCTAGCATCAATATAATTGTAATTACTCTCTAGATGTACCGGTACCTTGGTGGGAATTAGCACCTAACGAGCTGAACATTAAATCCGCTATCTAGTCTTATTGCTTTCATATCCAGTAAGGCGTTCAAGTTTTTTATTCTTAAATAATATTGTGAGAGGAGTATTTTGTATAAATTTTGAGAAAGTGTTCTTACTAGCTACTCGTAAAACGAAACATTGCAAAGTATCCCATTTATTTTATTGAAAGGTTTAAACGAAAATCTCACAATTACTTCATGTAACAACTTCTATGTTTAACACAGGCGCTGAGAATATATTTTTTTTTTTTTTTAGTTCATCAAAATTCAAGATGGTACGACATAAATAAATACTCATACGTAGTATATATGATATATTCATATATAGTATATGTTAACAACAATGTGAACGGTAATCACTCTAATAAGGCTGATTTACATTGATACAGTAGCTGGCGCCAGCATCACTGGATTCCGGCACTGGATCAGCCCTATATAAAACAAAAGCCCTATGTAAACATGTTTCAATCCAGTCCAGCAATTATTTACATTGATACAGTGCTGATCCAGCGCCGTAATCCAGTGATGCTGACGCCAGCTACTGTATCAAGTTTGTGTGCGACTGTATTTTTTATAACTTCTTAAATCGCAAACGGCTGCACGGATTTGACTGTACCAAGGTCTACCCTTGGTACAGTCAAATCCGTGCAGTAATAACACGTGACAGAAATTCACGCGGGCAAAGCCAGTGGCTTCTGCCAGTTAGTAGTAGTAGTACCTTTTTTATGGTGGGAAAATCATCCAATAACATCTCCTGCCCTTGGGCGGAGCGGGGAATAGTGTCAGACTTTTACTGACTAAAAACCCACTCCTGTTCCTTCTTTGCTTTCGTTCCAGGGTCCTGGGGTACATTTTCACAGTACCCATGGCTCCAGTAGGCTTCGACCCTGCTGGGCCCGTACGGTTTGATCATCTCCTTGAGGCGCGCGTGGAACGATACCTGCCGTCGAACATTTGGGCCCGGTCCGGATGGTTACCGGACGGTCGGTCTTGCGGACGGCAAGTATTGAGTAGCTCGCCGTCCGAAAGCCCGCACCTACTGACCGGAAATCGGGATCGGAATCCCTGCGGCAGCTGAAGCGTGAGGACCGTTGCCTCACCCGTGCGAGCTTCTACTTTGCTAGCATTACTACTTCGTAGAAGGAGGCGAGCGCCTGCCAATTCTCCTCGCTTTAGACCATGGCCTGTATATGCCTGGTTGCCGCCGATTGCCCCATCGAGGAATACTAGTAGTACCTACTAGTATACCTTTTTTTTTTTTTTTTTTTTAACGTAGGTAAAATCATCCAATGACGAATCCCGCCCTTGGGTGGGGCGGGAAACAGTGTCAGACTTTTACTGACTAAAAACCTACCTTTCCATTCCTTGCCTTTATCCTGGGGCCTTTGGTGACAGTCTCACATAACCTTTGGCCCCAGTAGGCTTCGGCCCTACTGGACCCCTACAGTTTGCTGACAACTCCTTGAGGCGCGCGGGAACGGTGCGCGCCGTAGACGACCTGAGCTCGGACCGGTCTGTTACCGGACGGACGGACAGCGAGCTACCCATTGCCCACCGTCCGCGAGCCCGCGCCTACGGTGGCCGGAAATTGGGATCGGAAACCCGGCGGCGGCGGCGGCGTGTCCGCCTTTGCCTAAGGCGGTCGGCCTCCTCCTTTACTAGCATTACTGCTTCGCAGAAGGAGGCGACCGCCTGCCACTCCTCCTCGCTCCGGAGCATGGCTTGAACCAAGCCCCGGCGCGAGAGATCGCCGCCGATCGCCCCCACGAGGACACGGCGATGCTCTTCCCAAGCGGGGCACACCTCGACTGTGTGCTCCACCGTGTCCACCGGGCGGTCCGCACAGTGGCGACACCCGGGCGTCGTCTCCGCACGAATCTTGTACAGGTACGGACCGAACTTGCCGTGTTCGGTCAGCACCTGCGCCACCTACTAGTATACTACGATTTGAACATTTTTCTAAGATTCTAATGAGTCTACGGGTTGATGATGCGGTATCTTATGTTGCCAACGGCATAGGTAACTGCAGCTGTCGTTACGTTGGCGGCAGCTGTTATCGCGTCGGCCGTCGACAATCCAAATTGGAAGATCACCGGCAGTCGTCGTGTGTGTAAAGTGTCACTATAGGTCGACGGCTGCAGTTACCTCTGCCGTTGGATTATGAAAGAAAGAAATGCTGCTTTTTGCAGCCAACAATGGTATTTCGAAAAAAAAAAAATGAATGTCATGGTTAAATATTATATTGATGTAATTATAATTTTATGAAAATACAATACAACACAGTCCAAAAATATCACAGGTACAAATATTTTATACTATACTTATCACGAACACATGGGTATTAAGATGTACAATTATAAATAACCCCAATCACTTTTGATCATGTCTGCTCCTTTTTCAGCTATCATATAGACTGGAGCGTTTGTGTGACCTGATACAATATCAGGCATTATACTGGCGTCGATTACTCTTAATCCTTCAATGCCATGGACTTTCAATCGAGGGCTGACCACAGCCGTAGCGTCATTTTCTGCTCCCATTTTGCAGGTCCCGCTCAGATGGTAAATCGTAAATGTGAACATCTTGGCTTGGCAGGCGAAGTATTCATCGCTGCCGAATGGTCCATATTTTAAGCACTCTTTGATCGGTACGTCGTATATTTTGGCACCTATTTTTCTCATAGCTGGTTGCTTTGATATTTCCACGGCTATTTTTATCCCTTCTGCAATTTTCTTTAAGTCTTCAGGATGTTCGAAATAATTTGGGAGTAATGACGGATATTCATTCGGATTTCTATTTTGTAACATGATTCGTCCCTTTGATTTAGGACGTAGTAACATAGGAAAAATCATGAAAGTATCCGATCTCCCTAAAGGTTCGTATGTCTCTTTATATATTTCATTACCAAAACCGAAATTCCGACGTAATAGTGGATCTGAATTCAAGCCTCCAGCAATGAAGAGCAATTCCATGTCGGGCCAGCCTGTAGAATTGAATTTATCGTTCAAATTCATAAAAATTAGACTTTCACATCCACCAGGGACAGACAGAGGACCTTTGTGCGTCTTCATCCATTTAAATACTAAACCTATATTGTTTAAAATGGATTCAGATGAAAAACTTGAGTTTTGTTGTTGCACTAAAAAATGTAAACCCCCCGCAGCAACGTGGTCCATTAAGTTAAACCCGACAGGTAAATCTTTTACGACACGGATTCTCATCGATTCCAAATGATCCCTTGGTCCAATACCTGATAACATTAATAACTGTGGAGAATTAATAGCACCAGCGGATAGGATAACTTCTTTCTTTGCTAATATTTTATATTTCCTGTTTTGCTTTTTAAATTCCACGCCGATGACTTTAGTATTGGTACCGTCGAAAATAAGTTTACTGACCATGCTGCCTTTGGACACGTGAAGATTTTTCCTTCCGTTTATTGGGTGCAAATAAGCTCTGCTAGAACTATGACGAGTTCCATTTTTCATTGAAAGCTGAAGAAATGACACTCCCGATGGGTCCGCCCCATTATGATCACCATATTTAAAACCCATTTCTTGTGCTGCTTTTACCCAAGCCTTTCCTTTGCTAGTGCGAAATGGAGCATATTCAATATTGAGATATCCACCATGTCCGTGATACTCCAGTTTATCGAAGACTGGTATATTGTAATTTTCAACTTTCTTAAAATATGGAAGTACATCGTCCCAACCCCAGCCGTCGTTACCCATTGCTTTCCAATTATCGTAGTCTGGTTTGGCGCCTCTCGTATATATCATGTAATTTAATACGCTAGAACCTCCAACTACTTTTCCACGTGGCCAGTTACATTGTTTGTTCTGAAATCCTGCACAATACTTATTAGATGGCATTGTTTTATAAGCCCAGTTGACGGATGTGAATTGAAGATAGGCTGCTAAGAGTGGTACGTCCATTACATAATTTTCGTTACTTCCAGCTTCTATAAGTAAAACCTTCCAGTCTGGGATTTCAGTTAGACGATTTGCGAGCACGCATCCTGCTGTACCTGCTCCGACGACGATGAAGTCATATTCAGAAAGTAAATTGTATTCGTCAGGTGGTTCGTTATCGAATTGTTTGGCTTCGTCTCGCATGAAGTTCATAAGAGATGAGAAAGGGCTTGCGGACTGTGTGTTGATTGGATGTGAGAGGATGAATAGCACCCATGTTGTAACTGCGACAATTAGTGCGCGGTGCTTGAGAAGGCTCATCTGGAACGATCATAAATTATTATCGGTTTAAATTACTATGATTTGTTACTTCTAGGGTTATGATTGTGTTTCTCCAATATTGTATCCAACTTTTGCTTGGCTATAGAATATAATAGAAAGAACAGAAGTATTTTTATTCGAGACAACGGTTACAAACATGAAGTAAAAAAAAAAAGTATGTACAGAGTACGCTGAGCATGCCCGCACCGTAAGGGTATACTACTGTTATTTTCCGTAATAGCCTTATTGATGACATACAGATGGCACAAGTAAAGCTTAAAACCTTTACTCGTATTTATACTGTGATTGTCTGAACAAACTAGACTATCATTCTTGTGACCATATACTGCACACACTGTTGGATATGCAATTGCACCTAAATATTGTAACTATAATAATAATGTTTAACTATAAAAGATAGGAGAAAAATTACGTACCTTTTGATATAATGGTTCTCGACCAAAACAGTTATATCCGGAGATTAATATTTTTAATTTCTATTGAAGAAGTTTAATCACCAACACTATCGTGCTTACAAGCACTTAACTCTTTACAGCTGAAAATCGCTATAGAAACACCACTTCCACTGCATCCTAAAGAATACTGAGTGGAATTTCTATGAATTGACACCGTTTAGTTGTAAATAATTAAGATGACATTGACTTGTAATGCGAAAAAAATTATATATAAATTAATAAAATCATTTAAAACTCATTTAGCTGGAAAGTGGACTAATACGGGAATTTTCTGATTGGATAGTTCCACTGATAAAACATTCCTTTGATGAGGTTTATTGTAATGTTCCATAACGTTTCTTTTCTTTTTTTTTAAATTGGATCTCATATGCATATGGCATCTGTCTCATAAAACCAAGCTTCTTTATTTCACGCATACGGAGACTTTTTACTCGATCGGCAAGAGCAGTGCAAGCTCTCTTGTGATCTTGTAAGTGCTGTACACAAGTGAGTGAACACAGCAATTAAAGATCAATAATGACCCTTGCCACTATAGTATACGGTTAACTTTGGTTGACATTCAAGAGCTAGTTCAGAGATAAAAATCACTCGTTTAGTTTGGTTTTTGAAAAAACGAGACTCCCGAATTTTACATATATAATAAAAAAACAAATGAAAACAAAGGATTTATATTTAATTGTTTTTTTTTTTGTATATTGAATAAATTAACTAAACATAATTGGTCAAACTTGACATTATCCTAGTATCGTTGCGACCTGTATCTACTTACCACCACACCTATTTTATGTAGCGGCTACATTATTTTTGTGGTCTCCATAAAGGAGGGACCAGACGGTTGCAAACTAGCGTTCCAACAAAAGTCATCTTGGTTGGAGCTTGGTTTGTGTAGCGGCTACATGGATGTAAACCACGCGCCAACACGTTCGCAAACCACCAAGCGCTCGCCAACCAAGGACGTTGAAGGTTATGGATTACAACTGCTGTCTACATAGATTGAAATTAGAAAGTCACTCCTGTTGGATATTGGTCTGGTCCACCCTTTAGCATCAATTGCCATACATAATATTACTGCTCTTTAAAATTATTCCTAAAACAATTCACCTTATTAATATTAAGGTCTTGCAGTGTTTTTTCTGGTGGTATAAAGAGTTTATCTATATATCTAACAATCAATACCCGCATATGAGATGGTGTAATTCAATTACTTGTAATGTTAACCTGTTTAATAATATCTTGATTCTAAACACGTACATAATGATTGACACAAATATATAAGCAATCTGAACATAAAAATACATAATATGTTTTACCATTTGATGAAATTAAGTACAATTTCTTTGTAAACCACGTATAATGGTCCTCAGATTAAGTACGGAAACCAGACTCCGACACATAAATAGAACAAAATAATATGGTTAAAACATACTAGATACTCACTTATATTCTATTTACACGTTTCTCGTAAACTGGGTGACACAGTTTACAAGATGGAAGACTGGTTTATTTTCATAAAAAAATATTGAATATCACTCATTTTAACTGGTCAGATAATTTTAGCTCACTGAGAGCTATAATGATGATGATTTTTATCACGAAAAAATACATTTAAGTCTACCTATATATCATGACTGTTTTTGTTTCCTTGTAGGGTTTTTGAACATGCAATGACGTACTATTGTTGACGACATTTAAAAATTGTACATAATCTTTTGTTAAAAACCTATTGTTAAACATTTTTGTTACTAAAACTACATCACAGGTGTGCTTTATTATAAAAAAAAATTCCTTGCATCAGATGTGTATTATCGTAATTTTCCATAGTCTTGTTTTATTATGTCAGCTCCTTTTTCAGCTATCATATAAACGGGAGCGTTCGTGTGACTAGATACTATTTCTGGCATCACACTGGCGTCGATCACTCTTATGCCTGCCATGCCGTGAATTTTCAATCTTGGGCTGACCACAGCCGAAGGATCACTCTCCATACCCATTTTACAAGTTCCGCTTTGATGATAAATAGTAAAGGTAAACATCTGTGCTTGGCAGGCGAAGTAAGCGTCGCTACCAAAAGGACCATCTTTCAAACAATCTTCGATCGGCACATCGTATAACTTTGCACCTAATTTTTTCAAAGCCGGTTGTCTTGCTATTTGCACAGCTACTTTCATTCCTTCTACAATTTTTTGTAAGTCTTCGGGATATTCGAAATAATTCGGAATTAATGCCGGATGTGCCTTTGGATTTCTACTCCGTAGCATGACCCTTCCCTTTGATTTGGGTCGCATTAACATGGGAAAGACCATAAAAGCATCAGATTTTCCCAAAGGCCCGTATGTATCGGAATATATTTGATCGTTAAAGCCGAAATTTCGACGTAGCAGTGGATCTGAATTCAAACCACCAGAGATAAAGAGCAATTCCATATCTGGCCAGCCTGTAGAATTGAACTTATCTTTCAGATCCATAAATACTAGAGCTTCGCATCCACCAGGGATTGAAAGTGGGCCCTTGTGTGATTTCATCCATTGAAAAACCAAGTCTAAATGGTTTAAAATGTATTCAGTCGATAAAGTTATATTTTGCTGTCGTACAACAAATTGAAGTCCTCCAGCCGCTATGTGATCCATTAGATTATATCCCACAGGTAAATCTTTGACAACTTTGATTTTCATCGACTCTAAATGATTCTTTGGGCCGATACCTGACAACATTAATAACTGCGGAGAGTTAACCGCACCTGCGGATAAAATCACTTCTTTTTTTGCTAAAATTTTATGTTTTTTGTTGTGTTTTTCAAATTCCACGCCAATAACTTTAGTGTTGGTGTCGTCAAAAATAAGTTTAGTGACCATGCTGCCTTTGGACACGTGAAGATTGTTTCTTCCGTTTATTGGGTGCAAATAAGCTCTGCTAGAACTATGACGAGTGCCATTTTTCATTGAAAGCTGAAGAAATGACACTCCCGATGGGTCCGCCCCATTATGATCACCATATTTAAAACCCATTTCTTGTGCTGCTTTTACCCATGCTTTGCCCTTAGTTGTGCGGAATGGGGCTTGTTCTACATTGAGAAAGCCTTCGTGTCCATGATATTTTTCATTATCGAATGACGGTATGTTGTAATTTTCAATTTTCTTGAAATATGGGAGAACGTTGTCCCATCCCCAACCGTCATTGCCCATTTCCTCCCAACTATCATAGTCTGGTTTGGTCCCTCGTGTGTATATCATGTAATTCAACACACTAGAGCCTCCAACCACTTTTCCTCGTGGCCAGTTACATTGCTGGTTCTCAAATCCCACACAATATTTATTAGACGGCATTGTTTTATACGCCCAGTTAGCGGATGTAAATTGTAGATAGTTGGCAACAATAGGAATGTCCATAACAAAATTTTCGTTGACTCCTGCTTCAATAAGCAAAACTTTCCAGTCTGGAATTTCGGTTAATCGATTAGCGAGCACACATCCTGCGGTGCCAGCCCCAACAATGATAAAGTCATATTCTGTCAGCATGTTATTTTGATCTGCTGGTTCGTTATCCAGCTGATTGGAGCCCTCATTCAGAAAGTTCATGAAAGACGTGACTGGGTTGAGGAACTGTGTTTCTGTAGGAAGCAGAAGAGCAAAAAGCACCCATGTTGCTGTCGCCAGGTTGGGCGCGCGATGATGATGCCTCATCTGGAAAATACATAGAAATTGATTAAACAATGTTCAATGTTATGGTACGAACCTGAAATTATAATTCGTGATACAAATATTGGAATGATTGTTTATTACTTCCTAAATTTATTCAAAATGTAGAACTGTCACCTTCAATTCGAAAGTCAACTACTGTGTAATGTCCCCAGCATATGATGGATTTCAATGGCAAGGATATCACTGTAACGGATAGAGATCAGACTTTCCTAATAGAGAATCATGATAGTGTTGTCTTTGTTGTTGTTATGGATTCAAAGGCGTCGTCGCCCGCCGAGGTTGGCGGTACCTACCTGTCCACAACAAAAGAATGCATAAAACGTTTGCGTGACTTGGCGTTTAAAGTGGCCAGTATTGGGCCTTCGCATGTCTCTCTGATTAAATCGACTAAGTATTCAGGAGCTGTTTTCCTGCTAGAGGGTCTAACCACTGCACTTTATTAGGATTCGAGTTGTCTTAATCTTGAGATTTTTGAAGTATTATTTGAAGAATGTTACTTTAGTTTATATCGTGATCGAGTGTTATTTTTTTGCAGCATTACAGTACCTAGTGTCACAGATGAATAATTTATTATTAGTTGAGACAGTCAGAAAAATACAATAAACTTGACAAACTAATAATATTAGGATGTCAAGTCAAAGGTCAAATGTCAGTTTTGGTTCCGTTTGTACACTGTGTACAATTAATATTAGAATAACTATTAGTTATTCTATTATCACATAGGTTTGACCTACCTGTGACTTGCGAGATGGATTGGATTCTCAACAAAATATTACAATACACTGAGTAATGTCCACAGTGTGGTGTATTACCGTTATATATTGGATGTGTTTACATTAGGTTCCATTGCTTTACCAGCGACTGTGTCCCCAAAACGTAAAAGACAGCAAGTAAAAAAAAATAACAGATACATTACCATAAAATATGCACATTGAAATATCGTGTGACGGTATACCTACGTAAAAATACACCCCTTTTTATCTAGAAGATTTGACTTAACAAGCACCAGTTCCTGACCTTTTTTTAGGGGTCCGTAACTCAAAAGGAATAAACGGAACCCTTAGAGGACCACTTTGTTGTCCGTCTACCTGTCTGTCAAGATCAAGACCCTTTATCTCGGGAACGCGTGGAGGTATCAAGTTGAAATTAAAAACATATACTCAAGTATACGAATTTTGAACACGCGTCTACTTGAAGCTGTGAACTTCTAAAAATTGATATGGCCGTTTATGTCGACATTTCGACACTCTCAAGGGAATCAAAATTCATAGAGTACTTCCCGTTGACCTAGAACCTTTAAAGGCATAAAAGGTCTCATAGCACAAGTATAGAAATAAATCTGAAAACTGTAAATTTGTAGTTATGTCATCCGGAACCCCCGGTGTGCGAGTCCGACTCGCACTTGCCGGATTAAGCAAATAATACACGTCTCAATGTTTTTGAAAGTCTTTTGGTTTTGTTTTGTGCCATTCCATTAATATAGATAGTGACTGAATACGATGATATGAGTCCCATCTTTTCCTTCCCGGGCAGGCGAGAAACATTTCCCGAAACGATGTTTTTTTTTATGGCAGGTAAAATCATCCAATGACAGATCCCGCCCTTGGGCGGAGCGGGAAATAGTGTCAGAATCTTACTGACTAAAAATCTACCCCGTACCTTAGTTGCCTTTCGTGCCGGGGCCGGGCCTTCCTTTCAGAAGCTGACCCATGACCCAAGCAGGCTTCGACCCTGCCTGCCTGCAGCTAGCAGGCTGGGCCTCTACGGTTCCCGAAACGATGATTGAGATTCACGTTTTGATAAAGACAGTCATAAGACTCGGTCAAGCCGTTTCGGAGGAATTTGTAACAAACACTGTAACACGAGAATTTTATATATTAGATTAAAAAATTGGACTACAAATTAACTTACATGTGTGTACCGGAATGACATATGTTGACATTTCTGTACGTAGCGCGAAGACCTTGTTATATTATTAATATTACGCAAATTTTTCTATGCAACACGTTATCTATCCGTTTTACATCGAAATATTATCCAATAACTTACTAATAATGTATTATTTCGTATATTGGATAATTATTACTAAACAACTGGAAGTCAAGGTTGCAATTTTGATTTGTTAATTTAGCTTTTTTTTTTTTTTTTTTTAGCTAGCTTTTTGACTCGTATAACGTTCATCATGCGAAGTCCGTCGTAGAAGTCAAATTACAGGCTACGGTACGGTGGCCGAAATATCTTCACCGCACTGAACTTCGAACAAATGCTTGCGCAGTAATTCTGAATGCGTATTGAGTATCTATGCACATTAGTTTGGAACGCCAAATTCAGAGCGTTAAAAATATTTTGTTCGTACTGAGTACGTTTGGTGCGATTTTTTTTAATGCATCAATGTGTAGCTTTTACATAATGTATTAAATTGCCATTTTACCCTTACACTTAAATTTATGTTACTCATTTGTTGGACAATACATTTTATTGTATTCTCATAAGATGACAAAGAGTGAAATCTACGCAACTGAGTTACCTACATTTTTTTTAGATCGTCTGGTCATGCCTTCAAAACCTATTTAAACTCATAAAATGTCATCGTGTCCATCATAGCTACAAAAGATATTATAGCTAAGTAAACCGCCTAAGCCATTCATTTATACCCCTGTGTATGATGTAAATGGCTGAATCGATTTACATTACCCCTTTCGCGAGCAATATTATTTACATCTCCGATTTTGGTTTATTTATTCTAAACATTGCAAAATAATATTTGTAAAACAATATCAATAGATTTCCCTCTCTTGCTTAGCCCCCCCTTTTTTTTGGCAATATCTTTGCCAATGGCCGTTCATGCCTTTTTATACTTCATACATTTTGTAGCAACTTTTAAAAAGTGGTTTGGCAATAATTTTTCCAACGCTCGCGAAAGGGTTAAAGAACCATTGTTAATAAACCCGCTTTGAAATAAAAGAGAACCGCTTCCAAAGCGTTTCACCTGTTTAAGAGCTATGGTGCCACAGACAGACTTACACATGGCGGTCAGACTTATAATACGCCTTTTTTGCATTGGGGTTTAAAAACAAATGAAATGGATGGTTTTGTTTTCGAGAGCCGTTTGGTCCTCCTGTCCTCATCTCACGGCCAGGCTCCTCATCTAAACGGATGTTATGTTGTAGCTGTTGTCGCTATGGCTTGTAGAACCTTCAACTGTATAATTAGGGCGGTATGCGACACACACACACACACACACGCACACGCACACGCACGCACACACATACACGACACCCTGTGTTGATTTGAATTCAGTAATCATGTGTAACAGTTTCGTTTCTGTGGTCGATAAAAATTCTGAATAACTTATTTGCTCAGAGCAAGCACAACGTCTGCGCAGATGTTTTTTTAAAAAAGTGATTCACTTTGATGTCTAGTTAAAGCGCATGAACACAATAAAAAAAACAAACAAGACTTCGCGACCTTTTCCTTATAAAAAAAGTGCTGTGCTATGGTTGTCCATTGACTGGTTTTACTACTTACATGTAGGCACTACTTCAATCAGACTGTATTCTTTATTTTACGATACTCACAAATACGTACCTACACGGAGCTGCTAAATATAAAAAAAAGGTTTTTTATAGTTTTTTTTTTTTGGCGCGTTGCGTTATGTTGTATAATTAATTAGGTAATTTAGATAACTTGCGAATAAATTAAATAAAGTATTTTAAACCGACATAACAATGAGTTGCCAAACTACTACATCTCTCTTCTACTTAGAACTGGTCTTTCGATTAATATGTAGTAGGTACTAGTTTCAGCCAGCGGCTTCGCCCGCGTGATAGTCTGTTTCTCCATACAAATTCCAACCCCCGTTTTACCCCCTTAGGGGTGGAGTTTAGTAAAATTCGGATGTCTACACCCGAGAAGGAACCTACCTGCCAAATTTTAGGTTTGTAGGTGTTTTAGTTTCTGAGATTTCGTGATTAGTCAGTGTGTGGTATTTCGCTTTTATTTATATAGATTTCTTAAATGGTTTGAATGTTTAAATATGACACTAACTTACTTTTAATACACCTAAAATATTCCTAGATTTTAGGTTACTAGTTTTGTATACTTACTATAAAATTTACTCTATTCTTAGAATAAACTTTACTGTAAAATAAAATAGTAACAAAAACTTAAAAAAAAAAAAAACTAGGAAAACGAAGGGAAGCGTCCGGACTGTTTTATAATTAGAAATTTTGATTCGATTAGTTATTTTACATTCATATGTATTAAAATATCTTCAAAAGTTTCATTCATTTAAAAAATAGGTATAAACTAGTGCTTGAGATCCAACCTAATTGTAAGCAGTGATGCATAACGTGTGGGAATTGCGCTAGTTTATTTTGAAGCTATTTACTTTAGCCTTGAAGACACCTAAATTATCATCGGACTGGAAGACCGTAGCAGGCAAACCAGTCCTTCGATGTACGTGGTATAAACGACGGTATAATTTTGATTAGGTTATTTTTATTTATTAATTTCATTGTAGTATTTAATAAATTCATTACAATGCAATAATCATTTACTTTCATTAACCGACTTTTTAAAATTATTATATTTTAAAGTATCTACAAATGGGCTGCCATTAAGTATTGTTTGATCATGAAGACGAATATGGTCGATTAGAGCCTATTGGTATTGTCTCTGTTAGAAAACTCAATTGAGAATCATCTGGATAAAAAAACAAGTTGCGAAAACTGGTTCAATTTATAGAATATTCGTTAAAACATTGGTTAGGGTTCGTATAGGACGTGCGATAAGCCTTGCTAGCGGTCACGGCCGTAATGAATTAATACAATCATAATCGTCATATTTAATGCGAATATAATGACGTCACGCTAGAGATACCGTTTTTTTTTCTGTGGTTTGAATGCGGAATTTCGTGGTCTTTCTGTATCTTCGATGTATTTTATTTTTAATATATGATCCTTTTCGTTACGTTGGTGTCTTTTTTTATTTTTATGATTAGTTGTAGAATATAAGAATATTCACGATATAATAAAATGTCATATAGACGTAGTGTGTATATTTTATGGGGGCATTGGTTCAAAACTGTTGTAATTATATACCTAGTTTTTAATTTTTGCACGGTATCTCTTTTTTTATTCTTATAAATTAACCTTTATAACCACTAGGTATGGCAGCTGGGTAGACATGGAGATTTGCATTATCTATTTCATGCACATTATCTCATTCTTTTTATATTATATTATTATATTCTATGTCACAAGAACTGTGCGTTTTTATTCAGGATAATAGTCTACGACTCTTGGCAATAGCCTAGTGTAGCTAACTATCAGAGAGTTCAAGATTTTTTATAATTAGATCAGTAAGGGTCTCCAGAGATCATTTAAAAAATTATCGAACCACCAGACGTAGGTACCGCAATATGCTACTGATTAATGGTTGACATCCTATCCATGCGTACAAAACGTTTTGGAAACACAATCATTGTGCCTACAGCTACGATGTAGAATTTCTTGCCGGATGTTCTCTGATAGCTACCAATTACGGGTCTTTACGTCAAGAGTGAATAGGTTACTTCTATGTAAGCATACTCCATCGTCTTTGCCTGCTACAGGTACTTACATGGTTTAGATTAAGAAAATTACTTAGTCCTCAGTCCTTATTTTTTCAGTTTTATAATTGAGCCTCAAAATCAACGATTGCATCACTGCTTACCATCAGGTGTGATCGCAGTCAAGCACTAGTTTATACAACAAATAAAAAAAAACACTTTAAGGGCCGATTTTTCAATCGCCAGATAACTTTTATCTGAAGAATATGTTTGACGTTTTGACAGCTTTTGTATAGAAAATATGTCAAACCGCCATATTTATTCCTCAGATAGAAGTTAACTGATGATTGAAAAATCGGCCCTAAGTATTTTATTTCATAAATAAAAAACACTAACAATTTGTTTACAGCAAAAATCTACATTCAAAAAGAATTTAATCCCATGTAAAACAACAATTTTTTTATTGGCATGCACATCATTCATAAAATCACAGTAGTTGTACAAAATTACATGTGTCAAATTGAAATAAAATAATAAATTAAAACAATTTGATTAAATTACAAATTAATGCAAATTATTATTTTTTATGTAACAATAATAACTATACCGGAAATAAAATAATAGCAAATTCTTTGGAAGGCTCAGAGAGTAATACACATTTTAAAAGAGCAAAATGTTAACAAGCAGGTTAATTAAATCTACTGATGAGACGAGACGTAGATTACAAATCTAGATATCTATAAATAATATTGGCTTAATTTTGCAGTGTCATTACAGGTTTCCGTAAACACTTATCAGATTCAACATCCAAAAATTTGCAAACTATACGTCCTTTAAAATTATATTACATTATTAGTTAAAATGAAAACTGCATAATTTAAAATTTTTGAATTACATAAACTGCGAGGTTCTCGGTTCCGGAAACCAACGGAATCTCTGAATAATTTGCATCGTTCGAAAGTTTGATGTTTTTGTTTTATTTTACTAGAAGGTCATTTTTAACTGACTTCGAAAAAGAGGAGGTTCTGTGTTCGGCTGTATGCATTTTTTTTTTAATGTATGTTCACCGATATCTCGGTCAATTGTGGACCGATTTCGAAAATTTTTGTTTTGATTGAAAGATTATTGGTCTCATAAACTTTCGAATTGGTCTCATAACAATATTTTTTTGATCTGATGATGAACTTCGAAGATATAGAACGGAAATCTTCGAAAAATCATAGCAGAACTGTCGTTTGTATATGTTTTTTCGCCGATATCTCGTTTAATTGTGGAGAGATTTTGAAAAGTTTGGTTTTGATTGAAAGATTATACTCCCGAATGAGTCCCCTAGAAATATTGTTTTGATCTGATGATGAACTTCGAAGATATAGAACGGAAATCTTCATTAAATATAAGTAATAATCATAGTAGAACTGTCGTAACAAATAAAATTGCTTTCTTTATACATGTAGTCGGTGACTGACTGAAGGAAGAAAGGGAGGAGATACATAGAACTGATCTGATGATGAAGCCGGAAGGTAGGTAAGAACCGGAATTCTGTAATAAATCAGTGTATCCTAGCCGTGTTTGGTATTATTAAATTTGTCATGATGATTTGATGATGGAACCGAATGGCGGAAGTTATTTATTTAAGTTTGGCTGAGTTTGTTTACAACTAAAAAGTAAAAAATAAAAAATATTTTACAAAAAAAAAAATACAACCGACTACAATACATATTAAAAAAAAAAAACACACAAAAAGTGCAAAATAACTTTAATTCGGAAGTCGGTGTTTCTATAATAGTTTAGGTCTTTTCGTTATTACACACCGACTTTCAAAATTAAAGTTATTTTGCACTTTTTGTGTTTTTTTTTTCTACATTGAAGTCGGTTATATTTTTTTTGTAAAAAGTTTTTTAGTTTAGTGTCTATTTTATATTAAAAAAAAGTCGTGTTAGTTACAATATTTATGACTCAAGAACAGCTAAACCGATTTGGCTGACCTGTGGGACTGTAGCTTAGAAGGACCAGGGGAAGGACATAGGATAATTTTTATTCCGTTAAGTAAAAAAAAAACTTGCTCATTTATTGGTATAGGGTAAAGTAGAGCAGGAGCGAAGCCGCGGGCAAAACATAGGCGAGCGCTAAGAGCTTTCCAAAATTCACCCTACGAGAATAAATCGGAAGTTGAAAGTTTTTATGGCGAAACCAACTTTGGCGCAGATAAAGTCGCTGGCAAAAGCTAGTACACTTATAATAGTAAAATCTAATTATAACAAACAAATACTAGATAATATTTTGTGGAATCATTTGAATCTAATTATAATTAAACTGATACTAATTTAGTATTTTATAACAAATTCTTGTTTGCCATTACCTTCCTGATTATGCATTATTAAAAGCCAAGGCTGCAGAGTTTTTCTTTTGATATTATAGCACTGTTTAGTCGTTAAACGTCAACTTTTTGATAACTGGTTTAGAATTTGATACTGAGACTTCAAGATTTCCGGGTTGCATTGGTTCTAGGCAGATTTCAAACTTTTAACTTCGAGAGGGCATTTTTTTTCTGTTTTAAACAATTTTGTTACACCCTAGGAATTGCACAAAACAAGACAACTAAACCTGGAACATCTGGGGCGTTACAATTATTAGTTTTGTATGAGAATCGAATCCACGACACGCTGCGCAGCAGTCAATCGCATATTAACTGCGTCGACCGTGCCGTCAAAAATAAACTTATCAGGGTTGATGTCGCTATTTTTTTTAAATTTAGTTCAGATGGCTATTATTTTAAGTACTTATACTCGAGATCTGCCCCACCTTCGCACGGATGTCGGAAATTTTTAAAATTCCCAGCTTTGCTTTACTAAAAGTAATATGCACGCGTTGTAGACCTAAACTGCTGAAAGTCGCACGATAATCGGTTCTGTATTTTTTTAGTGTATTGCGATAGACAGACAAAAAGACGCAGTGGAGGAGCTTTATTTAAAAAAATCTCGTGTCCAGTGTTTGCTACCAAACTTCTCCGAAACGGCTTGACCAACTGTTATGAAATTTTTTGAGTAGGTCTGAGAATAGTTTGGAGGCTATTTTTGACCTTCCTAACCGTTTTATTCTTTGATAAATTTTCTAGGGCAGAGCAACTTTTGCCGATTCAGCTAATAATAATATAATGTAAATGGAATAAGTTGTGTTGTTGTCATAGTTTTAAGAAAATATAAACAATATACTCTTGAGAGTACCTACGCATAATTAAAAAATCATTAGGGATAGTGCAAATGTGTTTAAAAATTAAAAATATGTGACAAGGCAGACGTGGTATTGGTAGAAACGTTAATTTACGGTTCATTACCAACAGAAATTACCAAATTGATTAAGAGGAGGTATCTAACAAGTCACAGCACTCTTTTGTTAGTCAGAAGAGCATTAAGCGTAGAAAAAAATGAATGAAAGAAAGAAAATTTTTTATTCGTGTCTCACACAATCGTATAGATTGAAAATACGTAGATATGGGAAAAGAAAATTAAAATCTATGCGAGATCAAAAAGGCGCCTAACTTAGCACATTATTATGCTATCCTTGCATTGTTACTTCGAAAAATTAATTTGATTTTATTTTTTTATTACTTTCTAATTTTTATTATTTTCATTTACCATAGCTTCTCTTACACGTTGTAGGTTTGTTTGCATTAGTGATCTGTAATGACTTGATCTCATTATTGTGAAGGTTTTATAAGTTTCCTTAAGAGGACTTTTATCTGTAGAAACTGTTGTCTATCAATGTTGATTATTCAGGTCCTTTGATTGGTCTCATGTTTGACTTTATTATAGTATTTTCAAACTTTAATCAAGTTTGAAAATACTATAATAAAGTAAAGTAGGATTAAGTGGATTTATTGCGTTTATTATTTTTGTTGATTTAAATTATTTTAGATTTTGATTTTGATAACACTGCTTTCTATTTATTTAATTTTCCTAAAATTCCTAAAATGGAACATCAACCAACTTTATTAAAATTACTTACTTTTTAAAACAGTAATGAATTCCAAAAAGCAGACACAACACGACACATACAGTCACACACTGCGCGTTCTATTTAACTTGCTACTGACCACTCGATCGTAGGCGCAGGCGGCGCAGGATCGACGCTCCTTGCGCACCACTGCTGCGCGAGGGAAGCGCTACGCAAGTTTTATTCAGCCAGCAAAACAACGGCAAAATGACGCGTACTACGGGTACGGCACACCCGCCCGTGACCTTTTCTCCGGCGTTCAAGTACACCTGTTGCGCGCATACCGCACCTGAATTTTGAAGAGGTGTTGACTCGCAGCGTTTTGTGAATTTTCTTTTTCTTTGACATTGACCGTAGATTTGTTGTTTGTACGTGAGGAAAGTGAAGGTGGAAGGTTGCGCATTTACGATTTTCAATCTGTAGACGACACTGATTTTAAGTTCGTAGCAATTTTTCAGTCTAGTTAAGTTTACGAATCAGAATAGATCTGAATTTTGAAGTTATTTAGGTATGCTGATGTGTTGACTCGCTGAGTACGTCTTGTCATTTTTCTTCCCTTGGCTTTGTGCATGGTTGTGTTTTTTATAAGCAATGAAAGAGAGGATATTTCATATTAGATTGCGAATTTCAGCAGGAGCTGGTTTGGAGTCCTCAGCAATTTTTCGATTGATTCAGGAGTAAATGCCCTGGGCAGTATTCTTGGCATTTCTAGTTACCATTTAAAAATGGCTGATGTGGGCTTATTTAGGCCTGAAACAAACTTATTAAAAAACACTAAATCGGTAACACACCCAGATGCAAACATAACTTCGCGAAATGGGGTTTAATAAACCCGGGGGATACTTAATGTCGGTGTGCCTTAAGTGCCCATAAACCTGTACTTTTGAGGATTTGATTAATGCTATCGATGCTGCAGTTAACGCGGCCACGTACTGGGCCTAATCACTAAGGAGTTTAACATAGTCTCGAAAATAAAAAGGACCAACCTTTGTGCTCTTTTATCTGGATTTCTCTTTTCAATTGTAATACTTGTCTAAGTGTTTGTGTGTACATAAATAAAAAAAACTTACAAGTTTCAGAATCAGTAAATTGCGTTTCCTATTTTTCTTGCTACATAAACATTATAAAACTGTAAGAAGAGTTTTATTTTTGGATGGAAGCCTCATAAAGTCATTGCCAGATAAAGGTTCCCTGATTCAATCTTGCGTGTTAGATGTCTTTTTTTTGTAAAGAAAATCAATCGTCCGTTTTTAGGGTTCCGTGGCCAAATGGCAAAAAACGGAACCCTTATAGATTCGTCAGGTCTGTCTGTCTGTCCATCCGTATGTCACAGCCACTTTTTCCCGAAACTATAAGAACTATACTGTTGAAACTTGGTAAGTAGATGTATTCTGTGAACTGCATAAAAATTTTCATTACTTAGAACTGAAACTCAATTTTTTTTTTCATGAAACCCATACGCGTGGGGTATCTATGGATAGGTCTTTATAAATGATATTGAGGTTTCTAACATATTTTTTTTTAAGCTGAATAGTTTGCGCAAGAGACACTTCCAAAGTGGTAAAATGTGTGAACTAAAAAAAAAAATATGTGATGTACATTACCATGCAAACTTCCACCGAAAATTGGGTTGAACGAGTAGATTTTTTAATACGTCATAAATCGTAAACCGTAATTTGTACGGAACCCTCAGTGTGCGAGTCCGACTCGCACTTGCCCGGTTTTTTTTAGTTAAACGACGATCTACGACGTCATACGAGCGAGACACGCATAATAGCATAAAAATAGTCCTTGAGAAGAACAATAACCGTAATTAATGTTAGTTACAATTCGCAAATCTATTGTTTTAGCTTGCGAGTAAATTATTTTATTTTCTGGTTCCAAAGCACGAAGCTGCCTTAAAATTACTTAACAGTTTGTTGTGAATGGAAGCTGCAGTGTTAATGTGCAAAATATTGTATGTGCGCGGTCATTAATAAGGGTTGCAATAAGTTTTATACAGTATTGTTTAAAATCTTTTTAGGTCTGAACCTGTACTTCTTGCACAATTTAATAATAAATTCTTTATAGTTATTTATTTTGCTGCGCTTTATACTATAATAAACGACCAGTATTGTTGTCTTAGTGGTCATACTTCATTAATTGATTCGGTGAGCTTTAAAACTAATTAACCTTAGTAACAAAATTTCTATATTTTTTCCAAATTTTGTGTAAGTATTTTTGTATTTTTAATAGGTTAGGTTTTCTGCACCGAACTAAACTAAGATTCGTTAATTCTTACATATTACAAAACGAAATCTCTCAACGCGTCTATTTGTCTGTATTAACGCAATATTTATAAACGTGACAACCTACTAGTCCCAAAAACTTTGAGGCAAAAGAAAACCTAATAATATAATAAAAATCGATCTAAGAAGAAGATGAACACGATAAAATTATCAACAGATTTTCATTAATTTTAATTATAATTAATTAATTAATTTAATTCACTAAATATCACGTGGCAATTTTCCAGATAGAAAAAACGACATCACTGATCTACCTACACTAATTATGTAACTTTAATCATCATCTAAAGTTTTTCCATGCAGGACTTATACAAAAAAAAAAAAATAATAATAAGAAAAATTGCTGTTCGGAAGATTTTTAGGATTCTGTACCTCAGACGCGAAAACGGAACTCTTGTAGGATCACTTTCTTGTACGTCTCAACGTCTGTTAAGACCTTTTTCTCAGAAACGCGCATGGATCAGAATGTTGGGCTGTGAAAAAGGCGGATGAAAAAAGATTCCATGTAGCGGAGATGAGAATTTTCAGATGGATTTATGGAAGAGAATGTATAAAGTGAGAAATGAGTATATTAGAGTAAGTTTGAAAGTAGCGCCAGTGACTGAAAAGTTGAAAGAGAATCGTTTGTTTTGGTATGGCCATGTAAACAAGAGGGATGAAACGCATGTTACTAAAAGAATTATTATGAGTATACTTGTGAATGGATGGAGAGGGAGACCAAAGAAAAGATGCATGAATCGTGTGAGAAGTGATATGAAAGAGAGTTCAGAATCACACATAGATAGGTCAGAATGGAAGAAAAAAAGAAAGTGTTGTGTCAACCACAAATAAAATGGGACTAGAGAAAGATGATGATGATGCGTGGAGATATTAAGCTGAAATTAATATCAAATACTCGGGTCTGGTACCTTTTGGTGTAATGAAAAGATAAACTATTGAGTTTATGGAATCTAAAGTTAAGGCCGTTATATATAAAGGTTCGTTTATATATCCATATTTTGACACTCGTAACGAAATCAAGCTAAGGGTGCTTTCCGTTGACCTAGAATCCTATTTGGCAAGAAGCAAAGTCTCATATCACAAGTAAAGGAAAATGTCTGAAAACCGTTTTGTAGTTACATAACAAAATTAAAAGGTAATTTTTTGCCAATCAGAAAAATCTTCGAGAATCGATTCGGGTAGCGAACTATTTACTTCGGTAAGCTTGTACGGAACCCTCGATGCGCGAGTACGGATCTAACTTATCGGGTTTTTGTTAGAACTCGACAAAGTAGAGGAAAATACCATTTTTTTAAAATTCATTCTTTGGGTTTTGTGTCTCACGTAGGTAATATAGTTCTTTAATAAGTACTAGCTTTTGCCCGCGGCTTCGCTCCCGCTCTACCCTACTCTACCCACCCTACTCTACCCTACTTTATCTCTCTAGCCTTTTCCTAACTAGCTTAGGGTTGGCTGCCAGTCTAACCGGTTGCGGGTGAATACCTGTGTTTTACATGGAGCGACTGCCTAACAGACCTCCAAGACCTAGTTACTGGGCAACACGATACTACTTGGACTGATGGTCAGACGTACAAGCGTCTGACTGCCTGTAACGACTGTCAAAGATCTCCGAATGACAACCAGGCCCAACGGCTTTAAGTGCTTTACGTTGCACAGGATGTCAGTGCTGCCCTTGGTAACTTAGAAAAAAGAAAGAACTGAAAAATTCACATTAGTAGGTACTTGCACGGTTTTATCCATTGGGTCATCACGTCACTGGTTACCTAGTGCGATTCCAATGGAATAAACTAGCTCATTCATATTTTGACACGTATTCGTCTTACCATCGGGTTTTTTTTATGGTAAGTAACATGATCAAATGACAAATCCCGCCCTTGGGTGGGGCGGGAGATAGTGTCAGACTCTTTCTGACTAAAAACCTACCCTGCTCCTTCATTGCCTTCGTTCCAGGGCCCCAAGGTTCACTTTCGCCTAACCCTTGCCCCCAGTAGGCTTCAGCCCTACTGGGCTCCTACAGTTTGCAGACAACTCCTTGAGGCGCGCGGGAGCATTGCCGTAAACGACTTGGGATCTTACTATTTTCTCTCAGTCTTCTGTTCTTGGTGAGGTGTGAAGGTGCGAACCCAATCATCCTTCGTCATGTTTCTCAAGTGCTAATGTTGAAGATCACGGCAAACATAGCCTTCGATTTGTTTAGGCCCTAATAATGTGTATGTAGTACTTAAATTTAGCTCCATGTTGTTACGTAAGGAAAGATTGTTTGCGACGATGCATTTTACCTTTTGCGTGGTCGAATGATGTATCAAAAATAATGTCAACACTTAAGCTGTGGATAATATTATGTTAATTGCCTACCAAAAATAATGTTTTTATTTCGTCAAGTTTCTTATTTTATGCTCTACCTACTGACCTAACGTTGTGTTTTCCTGAGTAATTCATGTTTTTTTTCACGATCACGTGTTATATTGTAGGTAATACTTTTTATTAGCAACTTTGAGCTTTGCGATTTGTTTTTTTTGCTGCCGTGCGAAAACGAAAATCCCAGTTTCTTGCGATTAATTTTTTATATGAAAGAAAAAGATTTCAATAGGATTACAGAATTAAGCAATCGTCTAATCCTAATCAATGTTTTATCCTTTTTTTCCTATCCAATCTACAATTTGTAATCGGCTCTCCGGCCATAATCAGATGTGTTCCACCAATCTTGAATTTGCAGGCGACATTCCATTAAATGGTACCATAGGCAAAGGCGTCGCCAGTTGAAGAGGATTACTATTGAAAGTATAGAGAATAATAAAAAAAGTTTATTTTTTAAATAAAAATAAAAGTATATTTTCTCCTCAATATAACTCCTAATTGCTAGCCTTATATCTACGGTAACATATAGGATGGGCATTACTAGAGACTGATGCCTAAACTAGGCTCTGAAGCTGTAAAGCCAGCCTCTAGTGGGGGGCCGTAGTCCCTCCCTGCCCCCCCTTAGCGACGCCCTTGACCATAGGTATACACCACTAATTTTTTATTAGTACACATACTTAAAGGGCTTATTGGAAAAGGTCTTGTTATAATTTTGAGTAGTCTCAATAAATAATAATATTCATAAACACCAAAGTTATGAGCGTTTGTGTACTCGTATATCCCAAAATCTCACTCAATTTATGGAAATATTGTACAGGTTATTTATTATTTATGAATCAAAGAAATGGAAAAAGCACTGCGCTTAATATTTTCTAGTAGTAGTTGTTATGAATGATTGACTCAATTATCAATTTACCAATTATGACAAGTTTTCGTGGACAATTTTTTTTTTATGAACTAGTACTTGACTGCAATCCCAGCTGATGGTAAGCAGTGATGCAATCGTTGATGGTGAAGCGCACTAGTTTATTAAGAGCCTATTCACTCTAGCCTTGAAGACACCTAAATTATAATCGGACGGGAAGACCGCAGCAGGCAAATTGTTCCAGTCCCTCGATGTACGTGGTATAAACGACGAGGAAAAACGCTTTTTCCGAACCGTGGAAGTTTCAACAACGTAAGGGCTGATATTCGACGTTCGCCGGGTTGTTCGATGGTAGAAATGAGATGGCGGTATCAAGTCATGCAATTCGCGCGCACACTCTCCAAAATGCATCCTGTAAAATACCGAAAGGCTGGCTACTCTACGCCTGCTCAAGTCTTTGCAGATTAGACTTAACCAAATCTGGATCACCAATAGCCTCTTCGCTCGCCTTTCCAAAGCTGCTAGGTGGCATTTTGCAGCACCAGCCCATATGTGGCTGCAGTACTCCACACACGATCGGATCTGTGCTTTGTATAAGATTAGAAGCTGTTCCGATGTGAAGTTACGCCGAACTTCTCTTCTCTTCTTCGGATTTCGTTTTTTTACTTTTGACTACACAGATATGATCAGTAACAAGTACTGATTGAGCCCCATTTTTTTGTGCACTCAATTAAAAAATAGGGTTGTATATATAATTTTTTTTTTGTGTTACGTAAAATCATTCAATGATAGATCCCGCCCTTGGGTGGGGCGGGAAATAGTTTCAGACTCTTACTGACTAAAAACCTACTCTGTTCCATTCATTGCCTTTGTCCCAGGGCCCTTGGTGACATTTTCACATAACCTTTGGCCCCAGTAGGCTTCGGCCCTGCTGGGCCCCTACAGTTTGCTGACAACTCCTTGAGGCGCGCGGGAACAGCGCGCCGTAGACAACTTGAGCTCGGACCGGTCTGTTACCGGACGGACGGACAGCGAGCTACCCATTGCCCGCCGTCCGCGAGCCCGCGCCTACGGTGGCCGGAAATCGGTATCGGAATCCCGGCGGCGGCGGCGGCGTGTGCGCCGTTGCCTGATGCGGTCGGCCTCCTCCTTTGCTAGCATTACTGCATAGGGGTGTATAATGTGTTGTTGTTATTGTTCAGGTTCTCTGAAAACCTTCTCTATTATTAAATGTGTACATAGGTATCATGCCATTTTTTAATATTCCTGAAGTGTTAGAATAAGGACTCCCACACAAAACAGCGATGCGATGCCATATGACGCGGTATCACAGAAACTTATGCGATTTCGTGCGGCAAAGCATCACGGTCGATTCAAATGGCAATTCAATGTGCAATGCGCAAGTTTTTGCGATGCGATATCGCATCGCAGTTTTGTGTGTGCCCTTCGATAAGTTAAATAATTTTTCATTAGTTTTTAAAGATTTTGAAATACCTAATAAAATCAAATATAAAATCAAAGTGGTGTTAAACAATTCCAAGCTTCCGACAGATCGATTCAAATAATTTTAGAGCTAGAACACGGTCACGGTCGAGGATATGAGCGGTTAACTCTCTAAGGATGATTCAGATTTACGAGCGTATGAGCAGGTAATGCGTGTGTTTGATTACACAGTTTCAAAATAAAACTACATTAAAATTTTCATTAAAAATTCGAATAGCCGTGTGAAGTTTTTAATTATAGTAAATATTCAGAAACTTGAACCTTATTACCATTCCAATGTTAATTGTAAATTCGTTTAAGCATCCCAATTTTATGTGACAATTACAGTAATGACATTCTCCTTATGAGTGTATCCCATTAATGGTTTTAAAAGGTTTTTAATCAGAGTACGAGATGCAGGAAGTGGACTTAAAAACGGCATAATTCACACATAATTTTAAATTTTTGGCGCAAGTAAGGATGCTCCACTAGGATTCCTGTAGGTTTGTGCTAACTAAAACTAAGGTCAATCCTCAGTTTTGCTTCTCCACCATTTGTGTTTTTTATGTTCCACGTACCATTATGCCAATTCTTAATTCAGGATCTATTCCTAAATTAAGAATGATTCCCATTAAGTATGCCATAAGCTATGTTATCTTACAGTGTCTCACACAATCCTTCCATACTTTCCTAAGACTTCTTTTCTCTCGCATTCGGGTTTACCTCACTCGTTTAGAGGCTTCGGGCTCATGACTAGATAAACGGTTTATCTAGCCATGAGCCCGAATAGATAGATAGATAATAGAGATTAGATAAACGGTTTATCTAGTCATGTGTTTCGGGTCTCAAACCCGAATATATCCAATAGCCATAATGTTAAATTCATACTCCTCCTCCGCTTCGTAATTATTGTTACTGAGGATCGTGAAGTTCCTGTAGGATTAGCTTCTTACTTATGGTGTCGCGCCATCTGTGACGGTTCTTGGCCTCATGAAGTGTGACGGTAACTGTAAGTACAGTGTGGAGCGGATCTGATCTGCCCATCTTCTTGGGTTGCCTTTTTTTATTGATATAAACTAGTGCTTGACTGCGATCTCTCGTGTTGGTAAAATGGCCTCTTGGTTAACTACTGTGTTGAGTTTGTTAGATTTTTAATAAAGACTAGCCGACCCGGCAAACTTCGTACCGCCTAATGAGGATAACGCCATCTACTGGTAATACCAGAACCAGCAGAATTCATTTCAAAATGACATTTTAATAAGAGATGGCGTTGTATTTAATTTTTTTTCGTTTTTTTTTTTTCATCTTTTCTCACCTTTTAAACCTTCCCTGGACCATCACGAACATTTCAAGACTAAAATTAGCCAAATTGGTCCAACCGATCTTGAGTTTTAGCAAGACTAATGAACAGCTATTCATTTTTATAAGGAAGAATACACTGTACAGCACCAGTTAGTGGAAACAGATTAAACAAAATTGGAAAGTTGGCAGCAGACCTTAAAACCCAATTTAAATTATTTCAATGGTGGCAACATCATATTGCAATGATCGGAGTTACTGAAACCACAAGCGGGTCTACAAGGAATCCCGGAAAACAATAAGGATGTGGTATCGATGGCACCAAGTCATCGTACTTAAAATATGTAGGCGTAAACAGGTCCATCCAATCAGTCTGGCTTGTAAACTGCGTCTCGGTTATGCTTCACTCGATTTTATTAAGCTTGGATCTCTACAAAGCGTCATTTAATATGCCTTTCCTTCATGAGACGCGCCATTTTGTCCGGTACCCAATATCTGACTGCCACTGTACTACTAAAGCCACTCCACTACCACTTACATACTGCAAAAATGAGGAACCGGCCCAGATCCTCGCTGAATTTTTTTGTATTATACACCGTTAAATTTTGTTCGTTTTAATCCCGCGGAGGGTCGATTTGGTATATGAAACACAATAGATTTGTAAGGATAAAATAAAAAACAAAGTACTTTTTTGTTTTCTTTAAGTAAACGAGTTTGTAGGTAGTTGTCGGTCGTTGAATACTAACTACCTACAGTTCATTGGCCTCGCTCAGCTGACGTTTACATGAAGAAATTAATTTCGTACATGCGTAAATTAATTCGAGTTTAAAAATAAGTACTTTATTTTTTAATTTTCTCTTTACAAATCGATAGTGTTTCATAAACGCGGGAGTAAAACGACTAAAATTTAACGGTGTATTGTTAAGAAAAGCCTTTTTTTTATTTAATTCTATTTTGAATACCTACGGAAAGTCATATTCGCATTAGCGAAAAAGCTCTTTGAATAAAGATAAAAAGAAAAATCTTATGCCTTGGTTACATATATTGGTTCATAACCCGAACGATCATCAAACTTAAATGGCAGTGGGCAGAGCACATTGCTCGCAGAACAGATGGCCGATGTGGCCGAAGATTCTGGAGTGGCGACCAAGTATCGGAAAACGCAGCGTTGGAAGGCTTATCAGGAGGTAGATCAATCGCATGTCGAGGGTCCCGGGAGACGATGGATGTAAGAAGCATAGGACCGGTCTTTATAGGGGCACTTGGGGGAGGACTATGTCCCACAGTAGACGTCTTTCAGCTGAGATGATGATGATGATGCCTTAGTTATAAAACATAAGATTCAATATAAATCTATCTCAGGTCCACGTTTTATCATTGTTTATATATTGATTTATAGTCTGATTAATCATTTAATTATACAATTAAATTAATGTGGCTCACTTCATACGTTAATGAGTGTTTATCCTAAGTATCTGTCGTCAGAACTTGACATTCTGCCAACTTTACATTTCAACTTTACCTAGGTACTGCAATATAAAATCATTCCACGATACTGCATTACAAATGGTTGGGAAATTCTGTTATTCTTCCGTTATAATGACATCACAGTAAAGAACTTATAAAGTGATCAACTTAGCTGCACAAAGCGTATAAATATTCCAAGGCCACCAGCTAGTTGGCACTAATGCCTTGTTAGTATGTGGAAAAGGGTAAATTACGAGCAAGTACTCTGACATAGTCATGGCATTTGCTGCACTAGGGCGGGGCTGCGCTGCCACGGTAGCGATGTGACACGCCATTTTTTTAATGTGGGAAATCGTTGGATATCTTCTCTCGCTTTTGGTGGGGCGAGAGGTAGTGGCAGTCTTTTTTTCATTTAAACCCACATGTGTTTCTTCAGTTACCTTTTGCGTGCCAGGGTCGCGGTTACTCTGTCGTTTACTCCATAAGCCCTACACACCATACCTTGGCCGCGGTACGTGGCGTAGCTATAAAAAATTGTGATAACTTCTTAAATTCATAAGATGAATGAAAATGTTCTATGTTGTTAATGACTGATCAATTCCTAAATACTGTGGGAACTGAACTCTGGCCTTGGTTTCCGGGATGTGTACTCGAAGATATCTATCTATACGTTGCAGTCATAATTTATATTTATTTTTGTTTCAAAATCACATATTGCAATCAAACACTTCATTTCAAAACAAACAATTTTTTTTTCTGTAAATGTGCAAAATCCTTAAAATTACATTTAGCTAGCCGCTAGCTTATAACAAAGACAACTCATGCGATATCCTTGGATGCGAGTATTACAATACATACGAGAAAATATATAACACGTTTCAGACACTATTTAATTTTAATAATTCAACAAAAAAAAAAAAAACTAATTTATGCGACCAAAAATACACAACTCGATTCCCGATTAGGTTTAAAAATAAAACTTGGTTGTGTTTTATTACTCCACGAGTTCGTATCGCTTAATTAAGACGATGTGGCATGTTGTAATTAGACTACATTTTTAATACGATTTTGGTCTGTTTGACCAATCTCCCATTAGCGCATTCTAAGGCCGTATCGCGCCGCGTCTCCGTAAACAAGCCCTAACTCTTGTAAGGTAGAGAACGTGGTCTAAGACATCTGCCGAGTTCGAGCTATGCATGATCTGTTGGGTGTAAGTTTGGGATGCCCATAATCCACTCCATTTAAGTAATACCGAAGCCGACGGTCGCGCATTGTAATGGATAAAAATGATTACATTTTTCTTCTTTAATTAAAGCAAAGAAGAAACCAGCATTATTAACCTTAAACCGTTACTTTAAACCGATATCCCATCTGTATTATTTATAATCCACTGAATTGTTTTGTTTCTCAAAATACTCCTAAATGCTCATCATTTTTCATAGAGTTTAAATAAGCAAAATATAGACTCTTGGACTTTGGGAGATATCGCAGTTTTTCTATGAGACCCGTTAATTTTGCAAACCAACAACCAACCTTACTGGCAAACCAAAAAACAATAACTTTACAAGAACATCAGCAGTATTATCACAACTCTGTATTTCTGCCTGAACTCTTATGCCACCAGTTTTTGTTTAAACCACTGTTTTTATCCGCATCTTGGAAGATTATTTTTTCGGCTTAATTTATCCCACAATGACTTTTATGAACTGTAACTCTCATAAAATAATAGTTCCGATATTAAACATGATTTGTATGACTTAAATTATATGTACATTGGGTTGTATTTTAAATTGCATTTTTAATTTATTTCACTTATATGAAAAGATCAGGGGTGATAGTTCACCTGCGGCGCCTTTTAAGAAGATGCGTTCTTAAGGCACCTCGATGTAGGTGCTCACTTTAGTAGGTGCACCACTTTACTAGGTGCACCACTTTAGTAGGTGCCCCATTTAGTAGGTGCCCACTTTAGTAAGCTCAATAGCCTAACGGAACTGGATAGAATAAAAGTATTAGGTTTGTTTGACCTCCACGTTATGAGATTCTACCACTATTTTTTGTAACGATGTTGGGTTTATTATTCATAATTATTCCGACTAGAAAAAAGCTTATGACGTTAGTTTATATGCGTAAGAATGGCGAACGATCGACCTTCATGTGCGATTTTGTATCGATTTTTTTTTTTAACTTTGCAAACCTGATTTTCTAATCACGTAATATCTAGAAAAAACTGAGACGAATGATTAAACACAATCATAATGATAAGATTTTTGACACAATCAGCAGTTTCTTAATTAAAATTTATCTAATATATAAAAATCTCTTGTCACGGTGTTTATGAATCAAAGTCTTCCAAAACGGCTTGATCGATTTTTTTTTGTGTTTATGTGGAATATGCTATAGTAAAAAAGTGTTTCCCGTATTTATTTAAATTAATGTAAATTCGAGGTTTCAAGTTTCTGAAATAATAGGAGTATGCTTAGAATTAGCATTTTTAAATTTAAAAAAAAAACTTATTTAGTATGCACATTTTATTTATAAGTGTATCCACATATATTTGTATATATAGTTACTAGTTTTCCAGTATATCAACGGTACCACGGAAGATCAGATGTGTCATTCAAATCCTCCCCCGAGGACACGGGGCATTCCCTCCGTGTGAGCCCTTTCACTGACCAAATAAATAACAAGTCTTACTTGCCAAACCACATTTTTGTAGGTTTTTGAACTATAAAACTGGTAGTTTTCTTTGTTCACTGTGAAATGAGCTCAAATGCCGCGCACCTGCAATATCACCGACAGTTATATGCACATTAAAACAACAAGGAAATGATAAATTCATAATCAGACCTCGCTTCGATCAAATACTTATAAATGCATTCTAAATTCAAATTCTCCTCATTTTTAGGGTTCCGTAGCCAAATGGCAAAAAACGGAACCCTTATGGATTCGTCATTTCTCTTTGGATTGCTTTTAGACGTATGCGGAACAGGGTTGTCCTGCACACCTCCAGTGAAAAGGGATGATCCTCCGACCAGACAGGTCTTGTGTCTGGTTCGAGCAACTGTCCGGAAAATTGCGTTATTACTAGCTGATCCCGTAAACGCTGTTTTGCTTTTTAAATTATCACAGAAAAAATGGAAGATATGGGTAGGAAGGGAAAAATAGCCTACGACTTATTCGCAGACCTACAATCCAAAGTTAAAACACTTAAAAGCAACCCGTTTTAACAAACGGCCATTTCGTAGGTAAACACCTATTAGATTCAGTTTCTTTTTTTGCGACAAGCCATCAACCAAGCTGTGATTTTGTGTTTGTTACTTTTTCGTGCCCGAACGGCTGAACGGATTTCGATGAAACTTGGTACACGGGTATACCATGTCATTGATAAGGATATGGATAGATTTTTCATGAGCTGATCATATAAAACTGTAATACTGTCGTTCCTGTGTACCGGAGCCTTAAACTGCGATATATATATAATTCGTCCTTACACATTTGATTTATTCTGCAGGCAGTGTGCGTTCTTCTAAAAGTTCACAGAAACTTCCTTGATACCGTCGCACGCGCAACTCAATGCAGATGTCCTTCTGCGGGCGCAAGGTCAATAGCAACAACCAGGATATCTGTTTAGTCTGGTTTATTAAAACTATCGATAAGTATTATCATAACGAATGTACGTATCAAAAATTAATAGAAATATGTTTAGGTTTTTGTATTATTCCTTTTGTTCATTAATATTTACATTTAAATTATATTTATAATCCCGCTTTCCCTCTGGCTGATGTTATAATTATTTCTATAGAAAATACAAAAAAAAACAACAGGGTTTTTTTTTCAAGCTACCGGCGGCGGTTAGGGCTCCTGAGAAAGGAACCTCCTTTGTATTATTATTCCCTTTATTTGCATACATATCAGTTACATTTTTAAATATTTTTTTAACAAAATAATATTTAAAAAAATAAATTAAAAAAATAGTAGCTCACCGGCATCGGGGTCTAAGCTTTTTATTATTATTTTTTCTCTAGTTTTTATGGCACTTATTGTTTGTTGTGTACGCACACGTACAGTATTAAATTACTTTTATTAATTAACAGCAATTACTGCTTTTATTAATTAACAGCAATTACTGCTAGCGGCAATGCCCGTATGTAAGTAGAAAATTATCCTAAAGGAACATTTTTTTTCCGGAATAAAAATATCCCATGTCCTACTCAAGGACAAGGTTTACTCGTTTGCAAAATTTCTTCCGAATTCGTTCAGCCTTTGTAGTAAACGTACTGATACAAACTATAGCCTCTATAATGTTAGTGTGACATCCAAAAGCTATCAAGATTGGGTAATATTAAATTATTTTAAATCACAATTTCATTAAATTAATAATTATATTATGGTTTGAAATCACTTAAATATTACTTATCTAATTAAAAAGTTTGCTACCATTCCTTTGTTTAATTATTTTCATTTTGGAGTTTAGACTAAAGACTGCGTTGTTTTATGTTCTTTAAAAAATAAGTTTAGGAATAATAATTTTATTAAAAAAAGGCAATAATATTTTGTTATTATATTTTCTTTTTATGGCGTTTTATCCCTCGAACAAAAAATATTAATAAAAACGCATCTGTTCCCAAACTTAAATTTAATTTTTGTGAGTACCTATTTTAGTATTAATTTATATTTTCTTAATTAAACCATTGTGTACTAAAATATTCTTGAAGCGATTCTAATAAAGTCGTAATCAATTGTTATTTTTTTTATTGCAAATTTAAAAATATAATTTATACATGTATTCAAATGAATATGATAAAGTCGTTTTGTTTTTTTTTTAGGCAATCAATAGTGCTGACGGTTGCAGCACAGATAGACGCTCATTCTTGTGGAAACATCTAGTAATAAAAAAAAACTGAAGTCCGAGTTGGGCTCACACAAGAAGGATTCCGTACTCTAATATTAAAAAACGGCAAAAAAATCCATGTTTGTTGTATGGGAGCCCTACTTAAATAATTATTTTATTCTGTTTTTATTTGTTATTATAGCGGCAACAGAAGTGCATTATTTGTGAAAATTTCAACAGTATAGTTATGTTAGTTCACAAGATATAGCCAAGTGACAGGCAGACAGACAGTGAAGTCGTAGCAACCGAGTCTCGTTTTTATCCTTCGGGTACGGAGCCCTATAAAATCTGGAAAATAATCACAGAAATCCCCTCAAGGCTAGAGAACTGATTAATAAGGAGGTAGTTAATGTCTAGGTTACCATAGCCTTCATTGATAGGTCGTGTAATTAATGCCTAGGTAACTGCAGATGCTTCGTATTACAAAACACGTTGTATCATCGAATGGAAATGTGCAGCTAGAGATCTGCAGTGGAATTTTACTGAATAAAATCTTTAGTCCATTGCATTCCATTTTTATTGTATAGGTTTTTTGTTGATGTTTTGGTGCAGATTTGTCTCGCACTAACCGCTTTTGCTTCTTTTTTGTTTTTTTGTTGTGCCGGTAAAACCCAAATACGACCCTCTACTGTGCAAATAAATGTGTTGAGGTTTGGTTTTTCTATATTTAAATGTTGCGATAACTCACACGAAAGTCAATATAGCTGTAATGTTTATTTTAAGTCGTGGTTTCAATACAAACCGGCAATTAGTTGTTTGCACAAAGGGATTTCCAAACCGTAAAAAATGTCATCAAATCAAAACTCTCAAAAGTAAAAAAAAACCGAGAGGTTTGAAGTATTTTTTTTTTTTTAATTACCGAATTCAAATATATCCTCTAAAATACGCCGTTATTTGATCTGCAGACTACAAAACACAACCAGCTCTCTTAATTTTAATTTTATACAATAAATTGCATTGCTTCTGGTCTTAATACCGGTATTTAGGTTTTGTTCTTGTCGACCTATATTTTAAGAACGAGAATTTCCCGTTCTTTGAATTTTTTTTTTATATTGTTTGATTTACAAAAGTCTGGCCACATAAAAAACTTGTCGATCAGGCTCATTTTATTTATAGGCACGCGGAGTTTTTCTTGAACTTGAAATAGTGTCAAGTATAATAGATATAAAGAATCGTCTTTAGTCTCTATAGTACAGTAGAAAAATGTTGTTTACCTGGAAAGTTTTCAGGGAGTTTTGAAAATAGGAAATGTTTCAGATTTTGATGTGCTCTTTTCGAATTTCGAAACCGAAAAATAAAATGGCGCCTTAAAGTTTTTTTTGGCAATATATCTCCTATTCGACTCATTTTACGATTATAAAACAGTTCGTACAAAATGAAACTAGATACAATTACCCTCAATGTAAGTATTAACCTTTCTTTTTGTTTTGGCGTACAAGCGCCGGAAAGTTTACTCCAGTTTTGAAGCCGAAGTTTGTAGCAGTTAATTCAAACTTACAATAAAGAATAAGAAAATCCCTGACTTGGATCACACCTGCTTGATTGCTATCTGCACTCATGGCATAATTAACCTAGTGCAGCCTTTAATTGACCTGGATATTAGACATTGAACGAGTGCCCGCGGTTTAGAATAGTCCTTTGTGCTAATGAAGGGCTTGCGCCCGCGCTTGTTACATGTCTCACGCAATGTACCAAAACTATATTATTTGAGATGTAGGTAGGTACTGGTCACGGCATTCTGAAGGAACTAGCGGATCTAATGATATCTTAAGTTAATATCATATCATTCATGACTTTGATTAGGTTTTCCCAGTGCGGTTGGTTTTACATGGTGTGGGTTGTTTAAAAATTTATTGGTAGATAATGATTCTGTACTTCGAAGAACAACAGATTAGGTACATATATATATATATAATTGGTGGTCGTCTGTTAGACATGATAAAAAATGCGTTAGACTACAGTAGATTTGCGAAGATATTATTTCTGGGTTTAACCAAAACTTTAGAATTAACTAATAAATGTAGCAATACTCCGAAGTGATTTATTTCACTATATTTTTATTACACGTAGAAAACAAACGTCATTTTTTTTTACCCGACTACGGCAAAGCCAATGGAGGGTTATAATTTTTATTTATTCTGTATAGGTTTGCGTTCGACCACTATGTCACGCAAACCAATACAGATGTAAGCGATGATGTGGCCGAAGATGGAGCACGCTTGCCTAGAAGTAACCTATTAACGTTTGACTTAAAGAGATAGACCCCTAGGTTATAACTATCAGGAAACTCAGACTCCGGCAGCAAATTCAACTCCTATCTGAAATAATTCTTCAATTTTGTGGTTAAATGAAGCTAATAAGTGCGTGTTATAATTGGCTCACCTGCCTACAAAACTCAATGAAATCAATTATCAAAAATTGATTTGAACAAGCGATTAAAATTTATCTCATTACACATGTATGGAAGATTCATTTTGTTCAGAATCAGGATCACATCACAAAACTATTTAATTTTAAAATTAAATTTTATACTGAGACAGCATTTTTTTTGAGAATCTATGTTTTCACTCTAATAACTAAAAACAAAACAATTTCGGTTAGCTTAAGCTATAGCATAGCATAGCATCAGCCTTATAATGTTCCCACTGCTGGGACTTAGGTCTCCTCTCTAGGAGAGGGGATGGGCCGTAGTCCACTACGCGTGCCTAGTGCGGGTTGGTGGATAGTGGATATCACATGTCTTCAAATTTTTGGTTCTAGGACATGCCGGTTTCCTCACAATGTTTTCCTTCACCGTTTTGAGAGCAGTAGTGATGAAATAAATTACACAAAGTAATGCGCCTGGCTGGGTTTGAACTCGCGACCTACAACTCGTAAGTCGGGGCCGTTACTACTTGGCCACCACTGCTCTCAATAAGCTTAATAATTTGAATACCGTAATTAGCGACACAATAGAAAGACAACAGGTGTGCGAACGCCGGCGTTTGCTTAGGGCTTGAGTAATTGATCTAAACCTTTTTTAAAAACGCTATCTAAAATAGTTCCGGGACTATTACTAGTTTTAATTGGCATTACACCTAATAATAGTCCCGGAAATACATTTAGATCGCTTTTAATTGGCATTAAATTTAGTAATAATCCCGAAAACTATATTTAGATAGCGTTTTATCGCGATTAAACCTAGTAATAGTCCTGGAACTATTTTAGATCGCGTTTTGGAATAAGGCGGATAGAGTTTCAGTATTCGGAACTGAACCAAGAACCACTGACCTCACGCCCAGCCGCCACCACAGGCTCCAGGCGTTGGGTGAGGCACGACCGAACTAAAGTCGATGGCGCATAGTGTTCCACACGTTCCTCAAGATATCAACAAAACCGAAGTGGCCCAGTAGGGCAGTTTCAGCTTCCTTAACATGTAAATAAAAAAGAAAGGCTTTTTTTATTTTATTTTTTATTTTCTATAAACTAGTGCTTGACTGTAATCCCACGTGATGGTAAGCAGTGATGCAATCGGTGATGGTGAGTCACACTAGTTTTTTAAGGTATATAAATAAAGTATAGGATGTTATTTTTGTGCATTTGAATAGGTCCCATACCCGGTACAAGCAAATGACTAGCCAATAGATGCCTTATTAGTAGTAGGGGCTTTCCTGCCTGAATCATTTCTATTGAACTCTGATTTTTGTTTTTACGTCATTAAATTTCTATTAATTATGACAGACACGCGATAGCATTTTATTCAACTTGTCCATACAAGTTAATGGTATTTTTACCGACAGATTATGGATTACAATTGACCTCTTTGACGTCAGCTAGCTGTTAGCGTCATAATAATGTGGTTAGTTGGCAATCTACCCGCGTATCGACGCTAGATTGATTTATACCGAGCTCAGCTTAGACAATAGGGTACTTTACAATATTTTATACCAAACAACAAATTAATTAATAAAAAAAAAAGCATTATAATTGTTTGAATCAAGCAGCAATTAGCATTTCAAATATTGTTATAAGTGGAGGCGTGGTAAGATTATGTTGCTATCTCTTTTGTGCAACGTAATCTAATGGCGGTGACGTCACAATTCAGTATGTGCATCCTTATTCTGTCATTTGATAGTTTCCACTTCTATTAGATTTAATAAGTTTCTAACTTACTTAATATTAAACGGATTTTAGACATTCTTTATATCTGCGATTTCGGATAAAGTTGATTATAGACACAAATAATAAAAAAAAAAATGATTGAACTACCTAATTGTGATTTTACAAATACATTTTTCTAATAGACTTATTTTTCACATTCACTAGACTTAGGTTATAATTTGTAAATTGAATTGAATAGTTTGGGTATCCTGGCACCACACCCATCACATAGAACACTCGTGCGGTTATGCATATGCACTGCTTGTGAAAAAACACATTGCGTGCTTAGAATGGGTGCGATATTATTAGGTTTAAATAAATAATTGTCTTTCTTTATTAAAATCTTGCTTTGCATTAAAACAAAAAATCTCACATTGTGCTCAAAAGCCTGTAGGTCAAAATGATGTATCGTCGTGACGATCTATATTTATATCTGATGTCAAAATAATATTCATCATGCCATAATTTTTTATGATAAACGTTTATATGCACAGTGAATTTTTATGAAATGTCAATTGCTTGATAACTGTCATTTCACACTCTGTGCCGTGATTCTTTCTGATGCGTCAAGTAAACAATCTTGATTAAATTATGGGGAATAATTAATTTTAAACATGTTTACATCTTTGTTTATGACTAGAGACATAATTTTACCTGCTGGCGAGAAAACGTGCATATTAAATCAAGATGCTTCAGAATATGTACATTGTTAGGCTGCAGTAGTAGGTAAATTTTGTTTGATGTTGTGCAACGAATTTTATAAGGAACCGAAAGTTCAATGAAAAATGCTTACGCTTAACGCGTCAAACTTCGATTTGAACATTTATTTTTTGAAGCTGACAACCGACCAATCTTGTGTTTTGCAACATACGTAGGATTTTTGAAACTAGCTGCCCCCGCCCGGCTTCGCAAGCATATATATTATACTTATATTCTTTATTGTACACAAATTACAGTCAATGAAAAATAGAACAGGTGATGTACACGAACACGGGCGAGCTTAACCCATAATTGGGTTTTCTTACAGCAAACCTTTACATACATTGTGAAATTTTAAACATAAGGATAACCCATATGCACCTACTGAGAACATGAATTGTAAAATAGTAGTATCTAAGTAGTAATAAACACTTAAAACTAAAATAAACTACACAAATATGAGCAAGTACACAATACATGAACATACTACCTAATACAATAAATAAATAAAACCTATACATACATATTTATGGGACACGTTGAGAGGAATGTTCCGTAATTCTTTCCCTGAAATACTCCAACGAGGAGCCTCTCTCTCTTCCACATACACTAAGTACGGGATAGCCATCCCGTAGTGTATGTGGAAGAGAGTTCCACAGGCGCACAGCTCGAACAGTGAAAGATCCACTGTAACGACTATTTTTATTTCTCTATTCCTATTTTTATCTATTTTTTTCGTTTTCTCAAAATTTTGGCCTTAGATCTTGAACCTTGTCTTGTTGTCACAAGGTTCGTGTTAAAAGAAATTTTGTGTTTGTTATTACGAATACAAACAAAAACAGAATTATATAATTTGATGCAGTTGTTCGAAGTTATGCGCGTACACACATTTTGGCGATTTATTTTTATTTATTTTATAATGAATAGCTTTTGATCAGGATATAATATATGCCTTAGGTTTAAGTTTAACGCGTCCATCACGTTTTTAAGTTTTTTTGTATTGAAGTTTTTTTTTATAGGTTTGACCTTGAACACTATCTCACCTGATGGTAAGTAGTGATGTTTGCATGCAAAAGTAGAGATTGATAAGTTTTCAACTTCAAATTCTCAATTCAGTAATTAAGTGTGACACATGCACCTGAATTCTTAACTTATAAGTACATCTCTAAATAGAACTCATCTGTACTTGTTTGTAACCAAACTCCACCAAAATGGCTTGACCGATTTAGATGAAGTTTTGAATGTATACGCGTATTTGAGTAGGTTGATGAGTTGAGTTTGAGTAGGTGGATGTTTTGAAGTTAAAATTGGGCCCTGTGGGTGGCGCTGTAGTCGGGTTCTCAATTTTATTCCGACGAAAAGTCGGCATTCAGACAGGACAACCTCTGCCTGAATGCTATTTTTTAGGATCACTTTGTTGTTCGTCTGTCTGTCAAGCTTTATCTCGGGAGCGCGTAGAGATATCAAGTTGAAATTAAAACCACATAGGTACGAAGGTCCCTTGAAACTGTGAAAAAAAGAGACAATGACCTTGTAGGTAGCTGTCGGTCGTTGCGTACCTATTGTTTACTAACTTCCTATAGTTCATTGGCCTCGCTCAGCTGACGTTTACTTGAAGAGATTAATTTCGTACATGCGTAAATTAATTCAAATTAAAAAAAAAGTACTTTATTTTTTAATTTTCTCTTTACAAATCGAGTGTTTCATGTACCGAATCGACCGCGGGATTAAAACGACTAAAATTTAACTGTGTATAATTCAATTAAATTACAGATTAGGGTATATTATGAACATTTCCCTACCTTTTTCAACGAGGCAACCCCTATATTTGCACCGAGGAAAAGTAGGCAACTTATATTTTTTAAGTTCCTTGGAGCGCATTCTTTCAAGTGATGCTCGACTTTCTTAAATAACCAATCAGGGTAGTTGATGAAAAAAATGCAACAAAAAATTTAATTGTTTAACATCATTGGCACTAGATTTAGCTAGGCAACCTGTTCGTAATGTATAATTTGATGCATTATCTACCATATAACATTTATCCTAAATACATAACTTATGAGGGAAGGTACTTCTTCTATTGGATCTCGTACTAAAAGGTTGATGCCAAGATGTCGAAGCTCCCGTAAGCACTTGTTTTATATAGATAGATATATTGTGGGTAACATTGTTATGATATATCCAAGCAACAAGTATTTAGTAATAAACCTGCTTGTGATTCGTATATCGTCGAATGTTATGCGATCGCAGAATTTATATGGGTTCATTAAATATGCCGTTTCGTTCAAAACTGTAGGTTTGGAACTTGATATAGGTATACAATCTAAGCAAGCAAAATGTTTTTATGGAAAAACACCTGTTTTAAAAAGGTATTTCCCATGACCAGAAGACAAGCTATTTATGGACCAAGTTTTTTTTCTTTTGAAAAAGGTTTAGGTATAATTACGTGTTTTGTGGTTTGGGATGTTCTTTTTTAACCAATAAAAATGCCAGAATGTTCTTTTTAGCAATCAATCAGTATATACGTAGACGGACGAAGGGTAGCTCACCGTCCAATCATCTGTAAGAGATGAGCCCAAACTGTCGACGGCGCGTAGGGATCCCACTGTGAAGTTATTGGATGGTTGCCAAAAAAAAAAGAACTCTTCACAGAATCTAAAATATAGGTACATATTTCGACGCCCCCGGACAATAAGTAGGTAATCGCAAAAATTAGTTTTTAGATTACCGACTCTATTGCCCGGACTATAAGTCTGTAATCGAAAAACAAATTTTTGCGATTGTCGACTTATTGCCCGAGGGCGTCGATTTATAAAAGAATCTACAGAGCCTAGGAGTGTGAAGTTTTGCACACATTTTTCCTTTTATGACGTAAGCAAGCACTAAGAGAGGATTTTCCAAAATTCACCGCCTAAGGGTATAAAAGGCCCAAAGTTTGTATGGAAAAACCTATTGTCACATGGGTGAAACCACTGGCAGAAACGACTAGTTTCTGTAAATTCTAATTGAATAGATGGCTGAAAAATATTCACAAGACAAGTAGAGCAGTTTCGGAAAAATCTTTCAAAGCGATGCGATGCTATCGATGTCCTAAATTTTTTTTCATACTTCACCCACCAGGGTGAGTGGCACTTTCTTGTCATGTTTTCTTTTTCCTATCTATGCTATTATTACAATTTTTTTTTTTTGTATATTAATTATTTTTTCTCTGCTTGACTATCATACTTCTTTTTACTAACTTGTACTTTGAAAGGTCTTGCTCTTGTGATACAGGATATCCTAGTACAAGTACCTGAACACCAGTGAGGTTACGTCTAGTCATCATCATCATCATCATTACAGCCGAAACACATCCACTGTTGGAGATAGGCCTCCCCCACGCTAGACGACGCCAGACGCCTAGACTAGACGTCTAGTGTGTTAAATAAATTTATTATTATAGTATTTTACATTTATTATATTATTTTTTTACAGAGCAGTGGTGGCCGAGTGGTAACGGCCTCGACTTACGACTTATAGGTCGCGGTTTCAAACCTAGCCAGGCGCATTACTTTGTGTAATTTATTTCATCAACACTGTTCTCAAAACGGTGAAGGAAAATATCGTGGCATGTCCTAGAACCAAAAATTCGAAACCATGTGACATCCACCAAACCGCACTGGACCCGCGTGGTGGATTACGGCCCATTCCTTCTCTTAGAGAGCAGGTCTGAGTCCCAGCAGTGGGAACATTAGAAGTCTTGCTATGCTATTTTACATTACTCGAAAGACTATAACAGTTCCAGCATTTCATTGTAGATTTATTTATTTAGGTAACCTACTTGGAAAACTCTAAGACGATGCATCATTTATTCATTGGCTACTAGATCACGTCTCCGTCAGGTCAGGGTGATTACCCTGAAGGCGCATCTGTCACGATTTTCTCCCATATTTTAACTGTAGGAAAACCTTTGACATGTTATTGAGTGTTTATAAATAGGAAACCTATTACAAGGTGCTAAGATTATCGAGACGTAATTGCTCTAATAATAACGAAAGCGTTTTGATACTTTTACAAGCTTTTATTTAGTTTCAGCTGTCCCGATGTTTGTCTGTGATCAAATCTTGTAAATTAAATTTGATCCACTTCCCGGTTACCGATTGAACTGAAATTTTGCATACATGTGTAAATCAGACGACAATGTAAAATTATTATGACATGGAGCTGATCTGATGATGCATCCGGAAGATGGCCATAGGAACTCGGTAATAAACGATACAAGTGTATCCGGGTTGGGCTCGTGTGATTCGTCTTGACGAGTATTTAGGTGCTAGTGGTTGATGGAACTGGAAGATGGCCATAGAAACTCGGACCTAATAAGCACAATAAGATCCTTTATGTTTTTAAAATTTTTGGAGTGGTCTAGATGAGTATAAATTACCTAAGTATTAACCGCGCTATAAATGCTTGCGCCAAAAAAACATTTTCATTGAAAACTTGTTAAATATTGGTAAGGAATATAGATTTTATATTATAAGTGCGAATCATACTAATATTATAAACGCCAAAGTTTGTATGTGTGGATGTTTGTTACTCTTTCACGAAAAACTACTGAATAAATTTCGATGAAACTTGGGACACGGGCAGACCAAATCCTGGTATAGTATACAGGATATCAAAAAACAAATTATTTGCTTTAACATGCTGGCAGCAGCTAGTGTAACATAAAGTACATCAGCCAAATAATGTTCCCACTGCTGGGACTCCGGTCTCCCCCAGTTATGGGAATGGGCCGTAATCCACCAAGCGGGTCTAGTGCGGATTTGCGGATGTCACATGTCTTCGCAATATTGGTACTGGAACATGTCGGTTTCCTCACAATGTGTTTCTCCACCTTTTCGAGAGCTGTAGTGATGAAATAATTTTCAGAAAAGTTATGCGACTGGCTAGGTGTGAACCTGCTATCTACAATTCGTAAGCGGAGCTGTTACTACTGGGCTACCTCTGCAGATATATAGATAGACTAGCTTTTGCCCTCGGCTTCGCTCCTTTTAACTGACTAGTCTACCCTATTCTAACACACTCTACCCTACTCTATCCTACTCTACCCTACTTTAACCCTAGTCTACCTCAAACTCAAACTCAAAATCGTTTATTTTATATAGGCCTACATGGGCATTTATAAAATGTCAGAAGCTAGCGCACGGTTCCAATTGGTCGTTTCCTATGGAGAAGAACCGGCAAGAAACTCCATGGTTACTCTTTTAAAAAAGTGATTGTTTCTACAATATTTTCATACTACAATATTAATATATATGAGAGGACAATGTAGATCGGTCAGCTTTGTACCCAAAAGCACGATAAAAATTGTAATCCTTGAATTTATATTATATTTATAAACTACTTTAACCCTACTCTACCCTACTCTACCCTCCTCAACCATACTCTAACATACTCTATTCTACCCTACTCTACCCTACTCTACCCTCCTCAACCATACTCTAACATACTCTATTCTACCCTACTCTACACTACTCGAACCTACTTTACCCTATTCTACCATACTCTAACATACTCTACTTTACCCTACTCTACCTTATTTTTTCTTTCATAAGAACCTTCCCCTGACAAAAAAAAAGAATTAGCGAAATCGGTCCAGCCGTTCACGCGTGATGGCGTGACCAAGGGAAATCGGGATTCATTTATATATATATCGAAAAATAACTAATAATACTAATAACTAACTATAAGTCATTCTCTTCGTGCGCAATGACAAACGATGTGGTACTCATAGATTGTCATGAATTGCTTACAAAGTATACTTAATCATTGGGTTCTGTTGCTGTGCTTTGGTTGAATAATTAAATACGGTTAGATATTTATTTATGCTGTGTATCACCACCTTTGTCCTAGACTCCTAGTCTAAACCAGGCTTTGCATATATTTTTTAGGAATGTCGCCCGGGTCAATTTAGGAGATTGTCGTTTGCTTAAACAGACTTAAGTGCCTACCTGTGGCAATCTTGATAAAACACGTTGAAACTGGCACTCATTTTTGCAGTCATTCTATTTCTGCGGTACGGGGCGTTTAAGGCCTCGTTTGTAATCTAACATTATGATGGTAAGGGACCCTGTGACTTTTAAGAAAATAAAACCTTTTATTGTTAAGTGGGGTACGAGGTCAAAGTGACCCCTTATTAAAGTAGATACACTGATACACCACTGCATTTTGATTTAATAGGGCATCTTATCTTCTTAGATAGATATTCATCTCTTTTCTAAATTAGAGCGAATTGAAGTTACGGCCTCCGCACGGCAAAGAATACTATGTTTTTCTTCTTTCGCACTGTAAGGAAAACACGTACGAGGCGTATTAGACTTCGTACCGCGCTGAACGTGTTCAAGCCTCCAGTTTGGGCCAACAAAACTTAAAATTTACGCTAATGTAAATTCGGAACACGTTAGAACAGAAGTCACATGTTCTTAAAAACTTTACAAAGAATCTAACGTCAAATCAAAACTATGTTGTATTACCATTTTGGTTTTCTTAGCTAATTCTTTCCTTCTACCAGGAAAATGCCCCAAACCCTTTCTGATGTACTTTTCTCGTGCCAACTTGAAACCAGCTCGTGCGCTGGGCGTCTAGGTCGCCTCGCCACCTCTTTCCAGGTTAGCCTCGGTGGAATAGTCCATTCTAAGACACTTTGTGAAGACTCTTGCCCAGAATGCCATTGACAGAAATCTTTCCATTACCATGCCAACATTATTTTTTTTATATCTATTGATGTCGTAATCCTAGCATGAGTAATTTTGTTTTTCATTTGTCTGAAGGTTGCTTTTCTTAGATAACGATGGTACGTCATTCACACATTTCTTTTCTAAGAATTTGGGTCGTAAATGTAAAAAGGTTCGTCATCCCTGGTCTAGACATTACGCTTCTAGGCAGCTGCCAAGGACTCGGCTTAGTCACCAAGGGCGTGGCCAGCCGATGATCTATTGGAAGTATAGAGAATAATAAAAAAGTTTTTTTTTTTTTAATAAAAATAAAAGTTTTTTTTCTCCACAATACAAACTCCTAATTGCTAGCCTTATATCTACGGTAACATATAGGATGAGCATTACATTGTGGGAGACTGGTGCCTAAACTAGGCTCTAAAGCTATAAAGCAAGCCTCTAGGGGGGGCCGTAGCCCCCCCTGCCCCCCCTTGACGACGCCAATGTTAGTCACCCTATATAATTTACTCATGAAACAACGCCTGTGTTCCCCAAGGCCAAGGGAGCACTGTTAAGTTGTAAATGAGGTCTCTTACGCCGAAAGTATATGTAAATATGTTATGTAGACACACCTGTTGGTCTAGTGGTCAGTAGACCTGTCTGCTATGCCAGTGGTCGTGGTTTCGATTCCCACCCAAAAGCAATATTTGCGTGATGAGCACGATCATTTGTTCTGTGTCCTGATGTAATTTATCTATAACTAGCGACCCGCCCCAGCTTCGCACGGGTGCGATTGTGATATTAAATATATTATGTATATTATGTTATACATATAAACCTTCCTCTTAAATCACTCTATCTATAAAAAAAAAACCGCATCAAAATCCGTTGCTTTAAAGATTTAAGCATATGTACATAGGGACAGACAGCGGGAAGCGACTTTGTTTTATATTATGTACTGATATGTCGGTATTATATTAATTTGTTTATCTGTTGTCTAGTACTTAGAGCACAAGCTCTAGTAAGTTGGCAAAGTTTAGGAACAGATAACGTTGTGTGAAAATTGTGGAATATTATATTATTCTCTTTATTTGTCTTATATACATAGATATTCGTAATTTACGTTATTAAACATTGCTTTAGAAAAATATGTATGTCATTTTAATTAAATGGGTTATAAAAAAAAACTTATTAACCGAGTCCATAGAATCTCACAAATATTATTTATTATTATAATGTTATATTTTGCATATTGTTTCAGGTCATTGAAATTAATCTGAAAAACTCGAAAAGAATTTGTTTTTGCTTGCAAGCAACTTTGATTCTCCCCTAGTATATGCCTACGCAAGTACTTGCTGTCATGTTCCTCAAAGGGAATATTGTACATGTAATAGACGAGTGTCCGAGTGATTGATAAGAATGCAACATGCCACTCCGTGATGACAGTTTGTGACCATGAAACTAGAACCAGGTGAACTAATGTCACTGGGCTATGTCTATTCATCAACGTCTTAATTATGAGACTTAATTTTCCTTACAATCTCCTTACAGCTGACGTGTGAGTTGATTTCTTAACTGTGTATAGTCAGCGTCAAAAATAGGTTTTATAAGTTAAAGTGACCATCACCCTTTTTTATATAGGGTTTTGGAATCTCATTAAAAAAAAATCGCGTACTTTAGTTGTGTCGATAGGTTATGGCAGACGTCCTGTCCGAAAACTGGCTTTTCGTAAGAGAAAAAAATTAGACCCCGTTTCCAGTGCCACCTAAGTATAGGGTCTAATTTTATTTTTGAACCATCTAGAGACTCGCTCAAATATACACAACAAATTTATCTAAATGAATCCAACCATTTAGGAGTAATTAGGCGACAAACTCCTGTACAGAGGAATTATTGTATACAAAGCAGATTTGACCTATTCCTGTATATTATGTGCAGTTGACTGTACCTACAGGTAAATGCTACTTAATTTAGACGGGAGGTAAATCGTGTACCATTTCATTAGTTTATCCTTGTTTACAGTTCAATACATCACACTACACTTCCTCGTTTGTCATGCAAATGTAAAGAGAATATTAAAAAGTTCGTAGTCTAACTACATATCCTTATCCTTGAAATTCGATCAATGTTAGAATATCAATATCTATAGCCCTTCAAAGGTTCAAAGGTTGAAGTATGTCGAAACACAACATACCTTACCTCCTTTAAGTAGCGACCAGGCGAAACTTCCCACAAAAAGGGGTTTTTTTTTGGTGGGGAAACTCGCGACGTTGTCTACGTCAGACTCGTAAAATAGCACAATAACATTTGGTCACGGCAATGTCAAGTTTTTTTGTTTTTTTTTTTTGGCGTTGGTGAACCTTACCCCCGATTTAAGCATTTGAAGTTGAGTGTTACTCAAACTCTACTTTACCCTGCAAACTTGTCAAAATTTGGCATTTAAGTATGGTTTGAGACGTTCTTAACTCAAAATACTCAATTCAGAAACCCACCCTATGTCAATTATTTTGCTAAAATAAAAGTAACCAGTGACAGTTCCGTCAAGTTCATTCCAGCCGTTTCTGAGATTAGCCGGAACAAACAAAATATAGTAAGAAATTTTTACAGGTATCAAAGATACTTTCTAATGCATTTATTAAAAAAATGTTATTTTGATATTACAAATAGACAAAATTTCGTTAATATACAATTATACATGTAAAGATAATAATATCCAATTTAACTCCTTTATGTGTTTTTAGACTTTATAAAGCTTGCGGTTGTTTTTAAAATCAGCAAAATAAAAATATATTTATTTGAAAAAAAAAAACCTACATTCTTTTTTAATTTTATCTTTACAAATCGATAGTGTTTCATGTACCGAATCGACCCTCCGCGGGATTAAAACGACCAAAATTTAACGGTGTATAATAAATTGGTAATGTAGTATAGAAAGATGACGTGTTGCGCCGACCCCAAATAAAACGGGATAAGGGCAGGAAGATGATGATGAGTATAGAAAGATGAGTAGATTAAATTCGAGTTAGCAAATTACAGTGAAAAGATGGAGAATAGTAGTGATTGTCAGATGACGTCAACCAAACCTGCTGCGAATATTGAATTTATTTGTTGAACATTATTGTAATAAAGTAATAGAAACTTTTTGTGACAGTCTAAGCAATAAATTAGCAAAAAGTATAAAGTTTTTCTTTTAAACCACATAATGGAATATTTTAATTGAATGTAGGTATTTATGTCGGTATATTCTATTATCTATGACTAATATATTCTGTCGTCGGCGATTCTTGGCAAGCAGAAACTCGGGTGGAAGGCCTTATGACTTGTAGTCACAAGTCTTTTATGTATTAGGCACTGGTTTATATCGTGTCTATAATATAGTCTGCAATATTAACATAGATTATAGGCTAATTTTCGTGCCTAACAATAATGAACTATTATGGCTTTATAAATCTCAGAATCCTGGGTGTTTGGGCCTCTGAAAGGCATGCTAGGGTTCAAAGCCAGTTCGCAGAGCCCCTTTACGCATATTTAAATATTAAAATTAAAAAGTGAGAATGATGTCACTTATAAAGTTGTTGTTGATCTCCTTAGTAGTTCTGAGTTGAGCTACACGAACACTGACAAAAATATCTATAGTTATACATATATTGTAAAAACCATGTAATATCTGTATTTAAAAAAAAAATGTTTTACTTCGGCGCAGGTAAAAAAAACTTAGCTATTATTATTTAGCCATAAGAATTTTTTTTCTCGTAAAGGGACCGTGAGATGTAGTAAGTATATATTATACTCATGACATATTTAATGAGGTATCGTATAAAATAAAGGCAGTGTATTACTAGCAAGCACTCGTTTCCCATTACACAACCTTACACTTTCTTCAAAAGACTATTTCAGATGCCAATCTGCATGATTCTGTTGATTTGACCATTGCATGTTTGCTGTATAGCATAGCATAGCATAGCATCAGCCTTATAATGTTCCCACTGCTGGGACTCAGATCTCCTCTCTAGGAGAGGGAATGGGCCGTAATCCACCACGCGGGCCCGGTGCGGATTGGCGGATGTCACATGTCATCGAATTTTTGGTTCTAGGACATGCCGGTTTCCTCACGATGTTTTCCTTCACCGTTCTGAGAGCAGTGGTGATGAAATAAATTACTCAAAGTAATGCGCCTGCCTGGCTGTGTTTGAACCCGCGAACTACTCGACTTCTACTGCTTAATTTGCTGTATTTGTTTTTGTTCGCTGTGTGTATGAACTTAAAAATAGACTATGACCTCTGAGTTTGGGGTAGTCAGCTAGGAAACACCAGCCTCATCTAGTTTAAATTGACGTAAAGAAATTTACTTGTATTTAAGTGTGTTTTAAAAACCTATTTGCAAAATAAACATCATTTATTATTTACTAGCATTAATAATGACGAAAAAATACAGGGTTAGAATGTAGTAAGAACAAATTATTATAGTATTTATTAATTAAAATAAAATAGACATTGCCACTACACAAATTCGAAACAAAGCTACGAAAGAATGTACAGACATAAACATACCGGGTGCTTATACTTTTTGCTGCGATAAAGATGGCGTGGTCTGCATCTCCAATGAACCCGGTGCCAAGGTCCACGGTAGTCCGGCGTGGTCCGAAGCACATCGTCACCCCAGTCCGCGGGGACACAACGCGACCATAACGCGACAATATGAGCGTAGTGTCACGTTCACATGCGTTTTCTTTTTCGATCACGTATCGTCGAACTATCAAGTGTATTCCGTAATTGATTGATAAGCATTACATAATGGTGATTAAATACAAGGTGGAGACGATAATACTATAAAAATACTGGCCATACTCATCATTGTGAACACTTTGATTCGTCAGTTGAAAACCAACGTCAGGCAACAATAGGACGCGCCAAATAAGTTGAACCATGCTATGGTTACGCGCAGCCCCCACTTCGATTGAGACCCAAAAATCTACGTGGTTGCCGGGCATATTTGCTGAACTGAACCTATTTAGAGCAGCAGCCGTGAGACACACAATGTTAGTTTTCTTTTTTACCCGACTGCGCCAGAAGGAGGGTTATGTTTATGTATATATGTTTGGCACGCTCTGCGGCCTGAACGGCTCAGCAAAGTCAGCCTTCTAGTCAGTAGATTGGAGTAATCTGTAATGTAATATAGGTATGTGCTCTCAAATCACTAAGCCTCCTTTTCTAGAATGGGTCCCGACTGCTACAATTTATCTTGTATTTAAAATATTATATAGTTAAGTGCAATCGGGTACAGTGACTTTCTTGTTTTAGGGTTTTTTTATGAATACTCAGAAAAGCAGTCGGGTTTTTTAGTTTTTTAAATTACCGTTTTTTTAACCGACTTCTTCAGAAAAGGAGGAGGTTTCTCAATTCGACCGTATTCGATGTTTTTTTAATGATAAGTTGCTACATGTTTAATTTCTATCTATTTTGGGAACAACTTTGGAATTGCAATAAAAAAACAGCTGTTTAGTACATTTTGTGGAGTTATCACACTAATATTATAAAGGCGAAACTGTGTGTATATATTATATGTATGTTTCTTACTTCTTTACGCTCGAACAGCTGAAAGGATTTGGATAAAATTTAGCACATGGATAGACTATTTTTTTTTTATCTCGGGAGAATGGTCCCTTGAGAAAATTTAACATAATTTTAAACACCAATATTTTTTTAGCAATGGATGGATTTTATTCTTTATGCAATTAGCCTGACTGCCCGTAGTCCCATAGTCGGCCGTAGCCCCCCCCCCCCCCCCCCTGGCCCCCTTAGCGGCGCCCTTGATCGTGGGTATACAATGGATGCGAAACGTACAGGAGTATATAGCCTATGTCCTACCTTAGGTGACACCCAGGCTTACTTCGTAACAAATGTCATCAAAATTGGTTCAGTAGTTAACAGTGAAAGCGTGATAGACAGACAGTTATTTACTTGTATTTTAAGTACGGATTTCAAACGATTATATTTAACTTAGTACTTAAGATTTAGGTTGTAGAAGGTCACTGAAGTGAGTAAAAACTTTAGTTAGGCACCCATTAAGTTGTTATTTTAGTTTTAGGTAAATAAGTTTTCCTTAAAATAAATATTTATTCTAACATCAGAGTTTTCTTAATTGGTCTCGCGCCGGGCCATGGTTTGGAGCACCTTCTGCGAAGTTGTAACGTTAGCGATAACCTTGCCTCTTGAACGTACATCCTCATGCCACGCAGGGCCGATGCCCGTGTGGGCCAAGAGGAATGTCTGAATAGGAAACTCGTAGTCCTAGAACGCAAAGGGTAACTGAAGGGTAGGTTTTAGTTGGTAAAAGTGTGACACGCCCTCTTACTCCAACCTGGGGGCTTACTCTCGAGTTTAATTCCGATTGGTCGACATTGGAATTGTGACGTTAGGTACTCTTGAATTCGATGCTAGGGCCAAATTGGTTTAAAATTGCGTGACCACACGCCAAGCCCAATCCCCATTTTACTTAGTTTCCCAAAAAGGTTACGCAATTTGGTGCTAGCATCGAATTCAAGAGTACCTAACGTCACAATTCCAATGTTGACCGAGCGGAATTAAACTCGAGAGTAAGCCCCTGGACTGGTAGAAGTCACTAGAGGATTTCCCACTTCACAAAAAAAACGTTATTATGTACCGCGACATCTACATAAATTAAAGTAACGGTACTAATGTAATTTATTACTATAAATAATACTGATAGCATCGTAAAAAATGTTGTTAATCTGTGATTAACTGTTATAAAAGATCAAGTTCACGGACTGCGACTTGATATATGTTTAGAAGCTAGGTAATAAATAAGTTATAAATCATATTTTTACACCACCTTCTCGATAATGCCCTTTTATGTCATACAACCCTTACCTTAAAAGTAAGCCATTCTGTCTCTATGGATTTATTGTAGTATGAGCATTCCCTAGGATCATACACATAAGAAAGCCTAGGAGTAATGTGATTTGAATTTCAAACGTCAAAAATCATTATTATGAAGAAAAAAAAACATTAAGTAATTTAAAATGTGTTATTATTAACTTATAAATTATACATATAGTTAGTTAGTTTAGCCTATCTATTATTTCCCACTGAAGGCCGGATCTCCCTTTTCCACATACGTCTGTCCTCGGCCATTGTGGGCCAGTCCCTCCGGTACTTGTCCAGCTCATCTATAATACATATATTTTCTAAAATATAATTAGTTTCGTTATAGTCTAGTATTTACTATCGTCTTTTAATTAACTGTGGTGGTGTAAATAGTAGAGTATCCAACACGGGAAAAAAGCTGTCCTTGTCTTTGGCGGCTTGAATTCCTCACTTTTCTTAAATTTCTATATCAATTCTCTCGCAGTGATCGGGGGTTAATTATATAATAATAATAATAATAATTTATTTCTGAATTTGCTTCCATATTTTGTTAGTAACAGTTTTCTTAACCTAGTGTTAGTAAAAGCATGATAATTTAATAACAATGATATAACATATATAAATCTCTCACTACGTTCGGGATCGAAACTGAGCAACTTTCGTTTTGCGACTTAAAACAGTGCTTTATCTCCTTGTTATATAATCTACTATTATACAAACTTATACTCCCACCGGTTTTATACTCCTTTAAACTATGGTAAACCTTGTAAGGGACTAATTAGATTAGCTTTGAGGAAACTGATAGATGTCTGCACTTTAACCTGAAGAATCTGTCCACGTGAAAGACGAACATAATACCAAGGGAACATACTTTCTGGATAAAAATAACCCTGGACCAGTCAATGCGTCGACACAGCAGTACAAATCTTTCGGCTGCAATTATGATGATGACATAGCTGCCCGCCTTTCCTTAGGTATCAATTTACCAGCTAAAACCTTTTTTTTTAGGTGGGAAAGTCATCCAGTGACATCCCTGCGGACTTGGACGTGGCGGGAGATTTTACTGACTAAAAACCCACTCCTGTTCCATCCTTGCCTTTTATACTGGGGCCGAACCTTCTCTTCAGAATCCTACGGTTTGTTGACAACTCCTTGAGGCGCGCGTGGAACGATACGCGGTTTCGACGACTGGGGCTCGATCCGGACAGTTGGACGGCAAGCTACCTATTGCTCGCCGTCCGCAAGCCCGCGAGCTGACACCTAAAAAATTTGATGTGGTGGTCTTCATTTATGTGTCTGATGCAGCTTACTAAGTAGAACCAAGTTCACAGGTTCCTGTTTTAAATACTGTATTTGGTTTGAGCAACAACAGCCTATGTCCTAGGAGCCAAAATTCCCACATATCTCCAACCCCCTTGCCTTTGAATTTAACCTGCAGTTAGGAAGATGGATTATCTTCTTCTTCGCCGTACCCTTTTTGTCCAAATCGAGCCCACATTCGACGCGTCTTCCAATTTTCGCGTCTTTGCTGTAATGCAGATGTGTTCAGTATACATAAATGTTGTCTCCAACAGCGATTCTTATTGCGTCTGAAACTTGTATCGCTGATGCTCTGCCTTAAATTTCATCTACCACACACGATTATGATACGATCGTAATATTAGACATATGAAATCATTTTATATCTTCGATAGGATATGACTGGCCTGTTGATCTAGTGGTTAGTGGCCCTAACTGCTATGCCGGAGGTGGTTCGATTACCACCTAGGACAAATGTTTGTGTGATGAGCATGATCATTTGCTCTGTGTCTAGGTGTAATTTTGTCTATAATATTTAGAAATATATAAGTGTGTTTATCAGTTATCTAGTACTCATAACACAAGCTCTGCTTAGCTTGGGACTAGAAGGCGTGTGATAGTTGTGGATTATTATTGTTCTTATTAGGATAATTGTAAAAGCTGTGTAAAGTGTTTTCTTCCTATACTCGTAAGATAGCAAACTCACTTATTATTAGATAGTGTTAACATAATTTCCGCTGTCTATTTTAAGTTTAGAGTCCATGAAATACGACGGCCTTAATTGTGATAAATTCTATTTTTATCACTATAATTTAAGCGTTCGTTAAACCAGTCTAAGGCCCGTATTACAGAACCTTACTCAAGTACTACTTAGACTGTGTTCAACCGATTACTGCTTGAGCGAAGAATCTCGACTTAAGCGTTCAGTTTATTTTAGAACTATCCTCAAACTCAAATCAAACTAAACAACGCTTGAGTAGAGATTTTGATCTCTGATTACGTGAGTAAGCTATCATTGTGGTAACCCTGAATAATTGTTGCTGCAACTGCACAACTGGACAATATGTGGGTGGAATCATTGAAACAGGCGCGATCTCGGTAAAATGGAGCTGAGAATTTTATTGGTATTAACTACCACAGCGAAATTTGCGAGAAATTTTTGTTGTTTTAATTTGACTCTTTACGTTTGCTGCTAAATACTGCAAAAATAAATAAATTATAATGTGTTGAATGAAGAGCGCGGGTGATTCTAATGAAACTCAAAAAAGATAGAAATGAAAATAAGAAGGTCTCAGTTACCAAGTCAAAAATAAACACGTAAACACACAAGAATTTGCAATTCTGGGGCTATCGAATCCACAAAAAAATTCATGAGAATCTATGCTCAAGCGTGGTCTCGACTACACTTGCGAAAACAAAGATCAAATCTCGCCTCAAGCAGTGATTCTGAACTGATTGAGATTTTAAAATAAGGACACATTGAGTGGAGCTCAGTCAAGCCTCAAGCACTGTTCTATAATACGTAATAAATGTCATTTAAAAGTGACATTGCTCAGGTGATTATTGATTGTAGTTTCTCTGCTCAAGTCAAGTTCTAAAATTAAAACTCCAACTGAGACTAGTTTTAAGTAATGCTTGAGTCTTGATTGTAGTTCTGTAATACGGGCCTAAATGCATAGGTGCGGAATAGATGATTCGCCGAGATTATACGTTTTTTGTCTTTAGTGCCGCGTATCTTTTTGCGGTTTTAATAATAATAACGTATTAAAACGTCTACATAATTTTTATTCGATTGGCTTCGATGGGGATTTTACTTTAAGATTGACGTAGGTACGTTCCTCCGCGCGGCAAAAACTGACATAACATTCTTAATAACATGTTTTTTTAATGCTTTGGGAAAACTAATTTGGTTATCAATTAAGTCCGTTATTAAAAGCACGTTTACAGGTCGATCACACCAACGTATGAACGTAAACAACAGATTAGGTAATTTTACATATTTATGTAGATACAGAAAGATTGAGAATCTGGCAATATATTGACCTTTGCAGAATAGTACATTATGATACAAGTGTGTAATGTAGGAGGTTACCGTCGAGGTGGTATTAACAGAGCCAAGAACGGTAACCTTTCATTACTAACGTGTATCATACGACGTTTTTCAATACACTTGTGAAGAAAAATAATTTAGTTAGCTAATATTACAACGGTAAAACTAGTAAAATTTTTCATAACATGGCGGTAAAAAATTTAATATGTTGCCTATGAGCACGCGCTAGGCTATGGCTATATGTCTTTTGATCATATTGTCTAGTCGTCGTTTGTTTTCTTGTGTGAAAAGTGTCATTCGTAGTGACAATAGAATATGGCTGTAACATTTTAAAATGTAGTATTTGATTTTATTTTATTAATACAGACCATGAATTTCACTCGAAAAAATTATGCCAAAAACCGCGCGCATCTTAAAATGACGACCATAGACCACAAACAGTTTTTATTTTTTCGTAATCAAAATTTGTTTTGCGAACAAAGAGGTTGACCAAAAAGGTTATAGCTACATTACAGCACTAGTGCGTAATGGTAATCAAAGTCTCACAGTTTGGTAACAGGTGCCATTATACTCGTATACCTAAGTGTAGTGCAATAAAAGCCACTTTCTGAGCAAGTGTATTGAAAAGTAACTTTACAAAGTAATCTTTAACCCAAAGCTCGACTGGTGGTAAAGAATGCCTTTATGTACCAAGCAGCTCACCTGTACCTACTTTACATAAAGCAAAAATAAATTAAATATCAAATGTTTACTGCCAGCATTTGCATGTCAAGAGGAATTTAATTCGCGAAGTCTCTGCTCTAATGACGTTATGCTACATGACTTCAGTCGTCATCACAGTAATTGCTACCAGTGTGGGGAAGTACTGCACGAGAGAAAAACAACAAGACGATAATAAAACATTTATATTTGTAACAAAAACAACGAACATGATCCGAAGATGGCCTCGCTACGGTAATGTGATGAAAATTATGTGTTATGGCAATAGTAAGGCCTACTGACCACTGACGCGTAGCTTCATAAACGTGGATTCGTCATTATACGCTGAGTGTTCGCCACCGTGAAGCTTACATACATAGGTACATACATAGCTTTGAAACTCTTTGGACGAAGCAGCAACGTCGTGCTGTCGTGTCGTTGCAGTGGGGCTATTCTCTAAGAAAACGCAGCGTTGCCGCAACGACGAACATCCAAAAAGGATACAACGAATTAACAATCTAATGTATAAGTCTATTAGGTTGACAATCCAATGTAACCTATTTGGGTGTTCGTCGTTGAGGCAGCGCTGCGTTTTCTTAGAGGATAGTACCACAGGCGTACAACAAGCGTATAATGACGAATACGCGTCTATCAAGCTACGCGACCGAGAACAGTAGGTCTAACTAAATAAATAGGAGTATTATTATACATTATTATCTACTACCTACCTACTTTACATATTTACATAATGTACAATTACAGCACATTTCTTATTTACCAGGTACGATTTAACCAGTTACTACAGAAGGTTCATTGTATGCAAAATTGATGGCAGTCGATTATTATGCAATCTTTTCCAAAAATATATCTTAGTGCATTTTGTTTCCGGTGTTGTTTACAATTGCATTACATTGCATTCTAGATAATACACAGAGATATTAATATAGAATGATTGTGACACAGCATTCGTTATAAAACTTATACCTACCTATTATTACAGAAAAATATTTCGTTTTAATATGCAATTACATGGGAATCTTTGGAACTTAACATTATACTAGAATCTTAACCTTACTTTACTGGTAACTTAAAAGGTACACAAGAGTTCAGTCACTGTCATCGTCTTTTGTTCAACCAGTCCTGTTTGATGAGATCGGAACCTTTCTCCCCGATCATTATGACTGCGGCGTTCGTATTGCCGCTCACTATGGTAGGCATTATACTAGCATCTATTACTCTAAGTCCTTCCACACCATGCACCCTCAGCCGAGGGTCTACGACCGCTTCTGGGTCCCACGAAGGACCCATCTTTGCGGTCCCGCTTTGATGGTATATCGTCATCGATATAGTCCGCACTTGACACTCAATATATTCATCTGACATGAATTTATGCTGCTTGCAGTTTGGCAAAGGCTTCATGTACAACCGAGACCCGAATTGCTTGAAAGGAGACGCATTGGCGACTTTCAGAGCTATCTTGATTCCTTCGACTAGACGAGCCACGTCAAGAGGATCTTCGTGGTAACGCGGATTCATTATAGGATAGTGGAATGGATTGGAACTTCTTAATCTGACGTATCCTCGTGTGTTCGGACGTAGCAGCAGAGGCATGATCGTCCAAGCATCTTTGTTTGCTATCGGCCTGTATACAGTGTCGTATACCTCTTCGGTGAGTCCAAGAATTTTCCGCACAATTTGTCCGTTATCAGACGAAAACGATGCCGGTGCCATGTGGAACTGGATGTCAGGCCACAAACCAGATTGGTTCGCGTACTTTGTGTTCACAAAAGCAATCCCTTCGAGTCCACCAAGTGTGGTCATAGGACCTCTCTCGTTTACTACGTAGTTCATCGTAACTGGGAAAGCTTGGAATCGGTTTTGGACAATCGCAACGGGTTTGTCCACTAGGAATGTTAATCCTCCAACCCCCACATGGTCCTGTAGGTTCTCCCCGACCGGCAAATCTTTTAGAACTTTTATTCCGACTTCTCTCAAATGGTCTTTAGGACCGATACCAGATAACATTAATAATTGTGGACTGTTGATAGCACCGGCTGATAAAATCACCTCTTTTCTTGCGTAAACTGTGCGTTTCACTCCATGCTTCACGTACTCGACTCCATAGGCCTTCATCGTCACGGGATTGATTAGGATTCGAGTTGCTTGTGAATTCAAAGATATGTCAAGATTTTTTCGCGTTCTCACAGGCCGTAGGAAAGCTTTGGCTGTGCTGCACCTGGAACCTCGTCTTATTGTTCCTTGAGCGATCATAAACCCTGTTTGCACTTCACCGTTTATGTCTCTGTTCTCATATCCTATTTCAACTCCAGATTCTACGAAAGCAGCTACTAGTGGAGTTCTCCAGGGCGCTTCTTGAACAGTTAAATATCCTCCTCTGCCGTGATACTTGCTTCTGGCTAAATAGGGGTTTCTGTTGTCCTCAGACTTGATGAAGTACTTGAGAACTTCCTGGTAGCCCCAGCCGGGGTTGCCAAACGACTCCCATTGGTCGAAGTCAAACTTGTTGCCTCGTACGTAGATCATGTAGTTGAGCACGCTTGAGCCGCCGAGTACCTGGAATGTATTAGTGCCCATTTTAATAATAAGCAAGTGACAAGATGTCAAGAATAATTATTAAAAAACATATTTTGTTCAACACTAAACTTTCAACTAATCAAAACGACTCTGCAATAAATCTTGTAGCAACAACATGCTGCTCTTACATTTCTTGTAGGCGCTTTAAAGCAATGACTCGATCAGAGCACATACGAGAGATTGTATACTTAATTGAACAAATATAGTGAGGCTATTTTGTTTATCTAGAAGTTTTTTATCCCTTTAATGTTTAAGTCTCATTTCTGAATTTGGTATTGATGAAATTATTCTACCAAGCCTTTTCTTAATTACGTTAACAGTCGGCTTTCAGTCTAACCGAGTGTAGCTGAGTATCAGTATTTTAGATGAAGCGAGCCTATCTGACTTTTATAACCTAGTTTCTGGGGGATGTGATACTCTTGGGATATAACTGTCTAAAGTAGATATGCGCCGCAAATTCGTTTTATATTCAGTATATTCGGCAGAATTTTGAGGTATTCGTATTCGGCCGAATGATTCGGTTGACATGTCAAATGTAGTTGGTTTAATGGATCGTTGTATTATTGCAATAGGAAAGGTTTACTTATGCATATTGAATGAACTATAAAATATATCGATATGAAAACAACATAGATAAATCAAAATATTTGTCATTAAAATTTAATATTTATCGTGAAGCAGCGATATATTATGAAGCAAAAAGGCCAAGATTTCAGCTCTAGCTGGCAAAAGCTTATTTCTTTTCTCGTCACACACCATTTCCTGCCTAGGAAACAAACTTTTTTTGCGAGACAAAGTTATGGAACGAGGAACTGAATTATTCGACAGTATATTCGTTTCGGTAAGAACTTAGCCGAATATTATTCGGTATTCGATGAAACCACTATTCGGCGCATCTCTAAAGTCAATGACAGCGGGACCAAGGGCTTAATGGACAGTCTAGGTTAGGTTTTAAAAATATTCATTGTTGAAATAAATATACCTTTCCTCTCGGCCAGCTGCACCGTTTCTTCTTGAAGCCCAGGCAGGCGTAGGACGTGGGCTCGGTCTTGTACTGCCAGTCCAACTTCGTTAGCTGCAGGTAACCTGCTAACGAGGGCACGTCCGTTATCTCGTTCTCGTCCGGACCTGGAATCATTTGAAGTGAACTTGAGTTTTATATCTGATGAATTTGAACTAGTTCGAGATTTTTGTGTACGTACTTAGTGAATTTCAAAAGTTTTTGAAATAGCATTTGAATGAAGACGCTGGTTTTTTACATCATAAACATTAATTCGGTAAGAGCAACAACACACAATAGAGATACGTAGTATTTTACACATACTTAATGTCAACAATGATGCTGAAAAGTTTAGATGTTGACGTTAAAAAATTAGTAAAATGTAAGGATGTAAAGAAAAATGAGAGCAGTGGTGGCCGAGTGGTAACGGTCCCGACTAACGACTTGTAGGTCGCGGCTTCAAACCCAGTTAGGTGCATTACTTTGTGTAATTTATTTCATCACCACTGCTCTCAAAACTGTGCAGGGAAACATCGTGAGGAAACCACAATTCGAAGACATGTGACATTCACCAACCAGCACTGGGCCCGCATGATGCATTTCGGCCCATTCCCTCTCCTAGAGAGGAGGCCTGAGTACCAGCAGTGGGAACATTAAAAGGCTGATTATGCTATTATTCTATAAAGAAAAAACACATATGGTATAATTTAGTAGGCAGATTATAAAATAAAATAAATTTTCCAGATAACCACTATTTTTCGAATCAAATGATTGCACTACTAATATAAGGGATACAACAAACTTCGTGGTAAAAAACTTACTAACTACATCTCGATAATAAGAAACTAAGTAAGTGATCAAGTTTCACCGATTGTATAATAGTCGCAAATTTGTCGCTCTTCAACTGTTTACCTTTCATGTGTGCGTTCATCTTAACGTGTATTGTCTCCCTATTCTCTTGCAAATCAGTCATTGAGTAGTGTGACTAGTACTAGTAGTTCCGCCTTAAAGTTTTGCAACATCACTTACCGCTTTCCAATAATAGTACGTTCCAAGTTTTGACCTCACTGAGGCGGCTCGCCACCACAGCCCCGGCCGAGCCTCCACCGACCACAACGAAGTCATACTCCTTCAATGGCTGCTCCTTATCTAAGATCTTCGCTTCCGGATCGTAGGAGTTATAATTGTGGTACGTAAGAGCTCCAAGCAGCAACGGAATCAACCACAGTCCGGTCACACTTACAGTCTTCAAGGCTGTCGACGCTAAAAGTACGTGAACGCCCATTTTCGTTTCGTTTTCTTTTTTCTATCACTCGTTTGCCAATATCACAGCATTTGAACTTGGCTTTGGTTTTTTTCGTAGGACTAGTTTGTTTTATGATAAGAGTGTGCGTTTGCGTCTGTCTGGCGGCTTGCTCCGGCGTATGGGGTGGGTTGCTGGAGGCGGGTGCGGGCGCGGCGGCCGCATGTTACGACGCATTACAGCGTCCCAAGCAATTGCAGTCGGACTCTCGAATCTGGAATTAGAGAAATGATTCTTTGAGTATTCATGTTCTAAATAAATATCCTATATGAGTGGGAACTTGCAGAAACTGGGTCAGCGAAAACTAGTTTTGTCTAATAACTTTTATTTTTGTTTCAGGTACGTGTCGTTATACCTCTGTTACGTTACTACCAACGTGTCGTGTTTGTCAGTAAGTAATTTAACATCATATTTGCTATAGGTAAGTTATTATTAAAATTAATATCAGTAATGATGTAAGTATTGATTCAAATACCAGGGGAAAGCACTAACAATTTAATATCATAACGTTGCACACCCATGAAACATTACGCTGTTAAAATAATAGAACGAAAGAGATAACGCTATACAAAGTGATTGTGGAAGGAAAGAGACGCACAACAGGTGTCTATTTCCTACTTTTGCGGAAGATTATGATCTAATTTCCAGACATTACCCGTTCCTCGGGCGATCTCGTGAAAGGCATCGCTGATAGAAATCTGTGACACAATATTTTTACAATTCCTTCACTATGAGATCTAGATAAAGTTGTTAGCTAATTTTGTAAAGTATAAATAGAAAAAGAATACTGTTCAAGTGTTCATCGATACAATCCAAATATTATATATTGTTATTTCGAATGAGAACACAACAAATGAGTACTTGATATTAAATTACTGTATCATTTGTCTCATATTTGGTATAAAAAGGAAAGGCATTGTCTAGGTTTGGACTGAACGTTTTTAGACCTTAATATACACCGATAATTTTGGTCGTTTTAATCCCGCGGAGGGTCGATTCGGTACATGAAATACTATCGATTTGTAAAGAGAAAATTAAAAAATAAAGTTCTTTAAAACTCGAATTAATTTACGTATGTACGAAATTAATTTCTTTAAGTAAACATCAGCTGAGCGAGGCCAATGAACTGTAGTAGTTAGTATGCAATGACCGACAACTGCCTACAAGGTCATTGTCTCGTTTACTTAAAGAAATTAATGTCGTTTATGCGTACCTATATTAATACGAGTTTTTTTTTAACTAGAACTTTTTTTTATTTTTTTCTTTACAAAACGATAGTATTTCATGTACCGAATTGACCCTCCGCAGGATTAAAACGACAAAAATTTAACGGTCTATACATAACCTAACAAATCGGACGCAGTGATAAAAAACTTTTTTTGGCGGTTGTAGATGAATTATTTCTTTTTTTCTTCGTTATAGCTGTAAGACTGTGTCATGGAGATCTATATTTCCTAGTAATGGCTGTCTTGTGGCTGAATCATGGCGACAAAATCAAATTTGATGTTATTTGACGCAATGGTTAAGCAACATCAATAAAACCCGTGCCTAGTTTTTATTGTAAACATAAACGAAGCAGTGATTTCATGTGAACATCTTAACAATAAATATGTATACATAAATCAGCATTTAAAATGGCATCTAATGTTATCCAATATATGCAAGCACGAATAATAATTAATATACTCTTATCTAATTAATGATTCATCAGAAAAATCGGAGATTAGAGTGCTTAAGAAAGTATTGTCAGTTATCAACTGGCATACATTGAGAAACTGTACATAGTTTTTGTGTTTAGTGACTAGTTTTTGCCAGCGGTTTGGCCCGTCATAGTAGAAAATACATACCTATGTTAGTTACTCAGTGATGAAGTAGCTATCTGCTGGTGAAAGATTTTTTAAATCGTTCAAATTGACACACGAAGGAAAGGTTCTGGAGTGGCGGCCGCGTACCGGAAGACGCACCGTTGGAAGGCCTTCTAAAAGATGGACCGATGACCCCGTAAAGGCTGCGGAAATCTGATGGATGCGAGACGCACAGGACCGTTCATTGTGGCGACATTTGGGGGAAGCCTATGTCCAACAGTGGACGTCTTTGGGCTAAAATGATGATGACACACAAATCTAAACACATTGTAATATTAGTAAAGATTTGCCCTTTTAAAAGGTTTCAGGCCTTCACATCCCCGTAGATGTTAAGAATACGGATGGAGTTCCATAAAGCGGTTCACAATCTAATATTCCGTAGCTGCTTTCCGCTTTATCAGGAAATCAATGAAACAGTCTAATGATCTAACCGGTCTAGAGTTTCAATAGTTATTGCAGTACCTGGAAGCTGTATAATACTTGCAATTGCAGCCTTGGCCGTTGCACTTGTCATTATGATTTCATAACTAAAGTCTGTCAATGAGATTAACATTAACAAAACAAGAAATAAGCATTTCAGGTTAATTTTTGTCGTCTTTTATGTAACCATTGTGTTGTTCATATCGTCTCGTTTAGTGATCGTTTTTATGTTTTTGTCTTCTGTGATACACGTACCTTGTTAGGATGCAAGCTGGTCGATCGAATATACTTTCAAAAGGTTAATAAGATTTGAGTTTGATAGGAAAATAATTTATTTGTTTGAGGGAGGCCATAAAAATGATGGATGAATTGTGTGAGTAGTGTTACCAAAGCCAAACAATGTATTGATACCGTGATGGGCGCCAGCACAGAATAAAAAAAAAAACCTGGGCAAGTGCAAGTCGGACTCGCACATCGGGGGTTCCGTACAAACTAACTTATGTAAATAATTCAATTCCCGAATCTAATCTCGAAGATTCTTCCGAATCGAAAAAAGTACCTATTTCTTTTTGTAACGTAACTACAAATTTTCAGTTTTAAGATTTATTTCTATAGGTATTTTTGATATGAGAACTTGCTTCATGCCAAATTTCAGGGTTCTAGATCAACGGCAAATATCCTATGAATTTTGCTTCCTTTGAGAGTGTCGAAATGTACGTTTTTTGCGACATAAATGGTCGTATCTTTTTTTCTCTTTAACTTAAAAGTTTGATTTTTTTCACAGCTTCAAGGGTCCGCAGACTAGACCTAAGTATAATGTTTTTCATTTTAACTCGATACTTCCCCAGATAAAGGATCTTGACTGACAGAAAGACGGACAGTAAAAGTGATCCTATGAGTGTTCCGTTTTTCCTTTTGAGGTACGGAACCCTAAAAATATATTGCGTTTAACCCAAGTAAATGGGATAAGGCCAGGAAGATGATGATGTTTGGTAGAAACTAGGAATGTCCGAAAATATACCTAAGTATCAAAATATTGTTGTCCAGATGAATTCACCATTCACATTTTTTTTCCATTTTGACGAAGTCTTGCAGTCTTGAAAAACTCGGCTTTTCCGTCTGAATCGTATTTTGTCCGAGGAATATTCTTTTGGCCCACAAATTTACACGTTACACACACGATGCAGTTACATGGTTCCCACATAACTTACACTTACTACGGCCCGCACTGAAAACCAGCGTCGTAGACTCGTCGCATTCTGCGTGTGGTCACGGCATTAAGCTGAGTGCTCGGCCGTTTTGCACGGACGTGGCGCATACTTCTCACAAAATTAATTATTCCTTGTTAACCTGTAACTTGCGCCTTTATCCGGCAAATAAAAAGTTTTTCTTTCTTTCTTTCACTTAATTATCTTTAGAATAGCTGTAATTAATGCTATGGTACTCATTGCACCTATACTTAAGTATTATACACAAATGTAGTTAAGCAATTCTTTCACATCTCATTAGAGTGGAATTCCAGACGACTGACCGATAATCACAGGTTAAAATTCTATTCTATCGCTCTTATAACATAATGAATGCTTACTATTACATCAACTTGACATAAGAGAGAGCAAATCGCTCTTATACAGCATGATGCTAAACGCAAGTCACTTCCTCGACCGTTCTATTGCCTTTTAGTATTATATTACCGCAATAAATCTTATTATAAGTTGACTTATGATTGTATTATATGGGTCACTTATTCGGAAATGTGGTCGACCATCATTGACCTTTATATTAACGGTGGTCAGCCACTTTAATGACTTATTGGTTGGCGATATGTGAGAAGTGTTCAATGTGTATGTCATAATAATGATGACTCGTTTCAAAGAGCACCAGCGCATCGGGATTGTTCAAAACAGTTATCGGAGTAGGACAAGTTTTGTGATGATTTCTCACCAACAAACAAAAGGTTGAAAGAGCTGAGCAAATCGTCAAATACTTGTACAATAATGTAGACCTGGATAGATATGTAGAATATACTTGATTATAAGATATACACCCAGTCCTCCAGAAATTCTAAACATGTGTTCGATATGAGATTTGCTATATGTGGGATCCTGGAGAATCGCTGTCTGATGCTGCATAAGCGAGCGAACGTATCCCACTGCCGCGCCGCTCCTTTGGTGTCAGCTGAGCGAGGCCAATGAACTGTAGGTAGTTAGTACGCGATGACCGAAAACTACCTACAAAGTCATTGACTTTGACGTTTACTTAAAGAAATTAATTTCGTATATGCGTATATTAATTCGAGTTTTTGAAAAAAAGTACTTTATTTTTTAATTATTTCTTTACAAATCAATAGTATTTCATGTATCAAATCGACCCTACGCGGGATTAAAACGACTAAAATTTAACGGTGAATATAAAAGCGAAATACCACTTACTGATTAATCACGAAATCTCAAAAACTATAACACCTACTACTATAACAACTATACTGACTAAAAACCCACCCCGTTCCTTCGTTGCCTTTAATACCAGGGCCGAGCCTTCCTTTCAGGAGCAGACCCTTGGCCCCAGTAGGCTTCGACCCTGCCAGCCTGCAGCTAGCAGGCTGGGCCTCTACGGTTTGCTGACAACTCCTTGAAGCGCGCGGGAACAGTGCGCGACGTGGACGACCTGGGGGGTTCCTTATAGGGTGTAGACATCCGCTAAGAACGGATTTTACAAAACTCCAAACGTGTAACCCACTCCATTGTACACATGTTAACACAAGAGTAAGAGAAGTGAAGGATTGTGGTAAGAGTTTACAGAATACAGTGCCTTATGTGAAACATTTTCAAAGAGTTTGTAGGTACCATAGACCATACCATTGATAGTGAGGTAAAAATCCCACACTCCTCCCCGGACTTATCCCCAAAGTCCGGGCGCCTTTTGAAGGTTTCCCCTCGACAAAAAAAGGTACCATAGACTAGACAATGTCTCCTACTATTTTAATCTACAAGCTTGAAATTTTTCTTAGATAATGTTGATGGGTGTCGCACTAAAAACCCAATTAATAAGTAAAACTAATGATGGTGTGTTGTCACGCAGCTCGACGCTCTTCTCTAATTACTTATCGATCCTCTTACAATTTGTTGGCATTCTCCTTGTTGACTTGCTGGACGGAATAGGATATTACCAATATTTGTATTGTTTGTCCAAACATTCGTGATGGTATTTCTGATTTTGTGTTATAAGTAAATATGTAGGTAATGTTTGATTGTATGTATAGTTAGTTAAACAGTAAATGTGTCAAAAATTTTAACCTTCCTTTTGGTGTACCCAAGTTTATTATTTTAGCATAGCATAGCATCAGCCTTATAATGTTCCCACTGCTGGGGTTCAGGCTTCCTCTCTAGGAGAGGGAATGGGCGGTAATCCCCCACGCGGGCCCGATGCGATTGGTGGATGTCACATATCTTCGTATTTTTGGCCCTAGGAAATAAATTACACATAGTAATGCGCCTGGCTGAGTTCGAACCCGCGACCTACAACTCGTAAGTCGGGGCCGTTACCACTTTGCCACCAATGCTCTATCTCTCTCTTATTATTTTAGTTTAATATAATTGTACTTATGTGAAAATCATCTGATGTCTCCTGCTGTAAGGTGGAGCGGGTCTTCTGTTTACTGACTAAACTTGACTATTTACACCACACCTGATGTGTCCTTCAGTTGTCTTTTGCGTTATAAGGTCACGGATTCCCCATTATAAATTCTTCGTGGCTGTGTGTATATATGAATCTTATTTTAAATGTTATGAATTATGTATAATTCTTCTTCAGGGTTCCTCCCGGGGACGGGTCTTTGAATTGTGTACCTACACCTGACTGATAAATTAACGCACAGTCAAATTTACTTGAACTAGGATCGTAAAATGTTGCACAAGCTTTCCTTTTGTGACGTAGGCATGGGCGTCGCCAAGAGGGGGCAGGGGGGCTACGGCCATAGAGGCTTGCTTTACAGCTTCAGAGCCTAGTTTAGGCACCAGTCTCCCACAATATAATGCCCATCCTATATGTTACCGTAGATATAAGGCTAGCAATTACGAGTTATATTGTGGAGAAAAAATAGTTTTATTATTATTTAAAAAAAAAGTTTTTATTATTGTCTATACTTCCAATAGCCATGCCCCCCCCCCCTCTTGATCATCGGCTGGCGACGCCGAACACTAAGAGAGGATTTTCCAAAGTTCACTCCCTAGGGGGATGAAACAAGAGTTCAAAGATTGTATGGAGGAATTTTATTTACTCGGGCAAAGCAGCTGGAAGAAGCTAGTGATATATAAAATACATTTATATCCTTTTTGTCTCGTCGGAAGTTGCGTCACTTGCACCCAAATATTCGTTACGTTTTAGTATTTTATTTGAAGCACAGCAGTCTTCAACTGTCCAAGCGCGGTTCAGAACAATGTTGGCGTTAGGCACGCTCTGTCAAAATTATTAGAGCGTACGGTGTTTTGCTTACTCTTATAGTCGTGCATAACGTTTTCATGTAATAGTTTTACGTCCATGTTTACATACTAGGTAAGTATTATTTATAGCTGGTAGAGCCGTAACTAGAGCGGTGGGTGCCAGCGGTGCACAGGCACACGGCGGAGTTCCTGGAGCAGCGCAAAAATGTTTTTAGCTCCTTTTTGTTTGTATTGTACTTGATCCTAGGGGCGCAGTTATAGAAGCTCGGTCCAGTACCTCTACCATGAGTTTTAAGCAATAGTATTCGTCGCTACTCGGTATCGACGCCGTAAATATTTTGTATGGCAAATTTTGCAGCGCCTCTAGCGGTCACTTGCAGAACCAAAATTTGCCATAGAAAATATTTACGGCGTCGATATCGAGTAGCCGTAAATATTTTGTATGGCAAATTTTGCAGCGCCTCTAGCGGTCACTTGCAGAACCAAAATTTGCCATAGAAAATATTTACGGCGTCGATATCGAGTAGCGACGAATACTATTGCTTAAAACTCATGGTAGAGGTACTGGTGTTTAAATTGTTACGGCACTGATCGCTGGTTGCGGATTCTTTAGTCTCTTATTCTTCTAAGTTAAGGATACGCTGACGATATAACCATCAAAATAAATGGCACCCATGAAAACACATTATGCAACCTTATGCGGCAGGCCTTGAAAATAGTAGAGGACTGGTGCAAGGAACATTTACTGACTGTAAACCCGACCAAAACTGAATTGGTTCTCTTCACCAAAAAAAGGAAATTAGCAGCATTACAACTGCCACGTTTCTTTGGAACGACCCTTAGCCTATCAACTGCAGTCAAGTACCTAGGCGTCTACCTGGACAAACAGCTGAATTGGGCAAAACACACCGAGTATATCACTAAAAAAGCCAGTATATCCATGTGGCAGTGCAAGCGCATGTTAGGCCGGAACTGGGGTATAGCCCCAAAGGTCACCCACTGGCTATATACCACTGTAATACGACCGATAATTACATACGGCTCTCTAGTTTGGTGGCCTAGGACCGAATTGAGCACAGCCCAAAAAGAACTCGAAAAGCTGCAGCGACTCGCCTGCGTAGCGATCACTAGCAGCATGAGAACCGCACCCACAGCTGCCCTGCAGGCTATGCTGGGGCTGCCTCCATTGCACCTAATAGTGCAAGAGGAGGCAGCTTTAGCGGCTTTCAGGCTCAGCATATCGGGCACCCTGAGTAAGGATTCCAGAATCAAACACATACGTATAATGGAAGACGCTATTAAACGCCAGCCGATGATGGCATCACCTAGCGACAAAGCTCCAAAAACGTATAATTTCCAAAAGCACTACAATATTCAACTAACAGAGGAAGTGTATGACCACTCAGGCCCAGGTGAACTGAGGGTCTACACGGATGGATCAAAGACAGATAATGGCACAGGGGTCGGAGTCTTCTCCAATGACCTCAATATCAGAATATCCAGATCGCTGGGAAAATTCAACACCGTCTATCAGGCGGAATGTGTTGGTATAATCCTAGCGGCCCATGCTATAGAAACCAGAAACGTAACGGACACGCACATCCGGATACTCTCCGACAGTGCCTCAGTCCTACAATCCCTATACCAAAACTCTACCACCTCAAGAATTATACAAGAATGCCACTCTGCACTGGAAAGAGTCACAGTGCCGAAACGAAATACTGTGACGCTACAGTGGATCAAAGGACATAGCGGTTCGCTGGGCAACGACGCAGCGGACGAACTGGCCAGGAGGGGATCTGGTGCAGTGGTGTTCGGGCCCGAGCCCATTGTGCCGGTCCCCTTTGCTCAGCTGCGTGGTTGGCTACGGGAACACACACATACACAAACAGAGCACTGGTGGTCCTCGACATCAGGATGCAGGCAGGCCAAAGAGGCCATGCCACACCTTAATAAAGCCCTCACAAAAAAACTCTTACGACTAGACAGAGGCAGCCTGCGCCTGGTGGCGGGGACCATCACTGGTCACTGTACACTGAATAAGCACCTTCACACAATAGGCATCACGGATAGTCCCCTGTGCAGAGCGTGTTTGGAGGGGGAGGAGACAGTTTCGCATGTGCTCCTGGACTGCACGGGGATCACTGATACACGCACACGGACCTTGGGATCTCCGATGTCCCTTAATGACGCCCTGAAGAATCTGAGAGGCCTGATCAGTTTTTGGAGAGAGGTGGGCTGGTTGGAGTAAGCCCGCCTGAGATTATGGCCGCTATGGCCCACGTACAATGGTCCGTAGAGGACTGAGTGCGGAAACCATACTCAGAAGATAGATAGATATTCTTCTAAGTTATTTAAGAACCTATTACATCTGTCTATATAAAAGGCAGTCTACTTCTTCGTCTTCTTCCTTTGGACCAAAAACGCTGAAATTTCGCACAGGGGTTCCTTTTATGATGCATGCAAAGAATAAAAAAATTAACCCTTAGGACCGTATCTAACTGCGACGCCATGGTGGCGTAGCCAAGTCATGACGCCAAAAAAAATTATGGTTTGATGATGTGATGTGTGGTACACACGATAGGGCTGCATGTCTTTTTTTGGCTGCGCGCACTGGCTGCACCGCCATGGCGTCCCACTGAGGCACAGGCTTGTAAGATGATGAAAGGGACAGGTGCTTCCTCTCGACATCAGGACGGCCACCAGTCATTATGCATTCAAGCAGAAGTTGCGGAATTATTTTCTTAACAGATAGCGAAGTCGTCTCATAAACAACTTTCTTTTACTTCATAAAAATGTATGTATTTGTATATGTAGGTATATATTATATTAAATATATGTATGTATATTTTATTTATATATATTTGAATCCTTGTTTTTCTTAATAATCTTTCGTTTTTTTTTTTTTTATGCGCCTGCCATGTTCTCTCTTCACCACCCTTGGTTGACTGGTAGAGAATGCCTAAGGCATTAAGTCCGCCTGTGTACCTTTCTGTTGCATAAAGTTTTAATAAATAAATAAATAAAGGGGGTCAGAAGTTTGTATGTAGAAACCTAACTCATGTGGGCGAAGCCTCTAGCAGAAGCTAGTGTAGGGATGGTCTTTGTGGAGGGTCGAGTCGATTTATTACATAGTTGGTTTTGACAAATGTGATCTTCGTCAAAAACAAGAGGGTAAGTAAGTAGGATCGCTGTCATAATTCTCATGTGTAAATGACACTGAAGCTGTTTGGTTAAAATATCACGTACTAAACATATCTACTTAGCTATAGTGTATTGAAGTCACTATTCTATTTTTTTTCTCATCATCGCTATATACTATGATTTTTTATTAGACGAAGTAAAGTGACAGCTATAACAATGGTGGTTTGACAGTTGGGCATTGTTATTTGACCGTTGGGCATTGTCCACTGCTGTCAATTTGCTTCGTCTAATAAAAAATCATAGTCTTCTTATTTATTTATCTACTGGTGTCATAAAGATTGAATTATTTTTAACTAGTTTTTTAAAACAACAAAAAACTCGCTTGCATAACTCATCAAATTAATCAATAGTCATGTCGTTTTTTCACCTAGTTAATTTGTATGGGAATATAAGCACAATAGCAAAGTGAATGTTCTATAGAAATAATAAAAAGAAATCAAATCATAACTGGTTCATTATTTATTGCGATTAAGTGATAATACTGACAGTCATATTATTAAGGCCTATAATTGACCAGGAAGTTGTAAGAAGTTCGAGATAGCCGCTGTAGATAGTCCGTGTAATAGTTTTGTGAATTCATGGTCAACTACGCGGAAAATTAAGCCGAATATCGATTAAATGTGCCCTAAATATTATGATTAATTTTTCAACGGCATGTTCCATAAAAAATGTTTTCCTAATTTACCACTTTTTCTTTAGCATTCACAGAACGAAATTGAAATTAAAAAAAAAAAAAAAACCTGTTAAAATTAGCTTTTACTCGCAACTTCGCTCGCGTAGAGTTAAAGAACTTTCCTGTTTAAGGGCAATCGTGTAAAAAATGTTATACATTACGGAGATGTAACCTACCCCTGGAATTAAAATGGGAGAACTACGTTAGACCAACGCACACGTGTGCCACGTCTAATTTGTACGCAGAACGACGTCGGAGGCGTGGATCTAATGTAGCTCTACAAGGCTCGTTGCCATATAAAAAATATGAAGACGAACGCGCCCAGATAGGCGTACGTGGCCCACGTGTGCGCAATGTAGTTCTCTACCTTTAACGTCTCGTTAAAATACGTCTACCAGGTTCGAAGCTAACGCAATAAACATACATAATTTTTTTTTAAATGCATTTTTGTTATAGTAAAAATGTTATTTTAATATTGCAAACAGACACTTAGGTATATTTTATTTCTATGTTTAGAAGAAAAGTGAGTAAACTCTGAGGATAGTTACGAGTACATAATTTGAGCCATCGATCTTGATTCACGTTAATTATTCAGTTAAACAATTATAATGATAGATAAAACGAATAATTGGTTGGAAAGCGAACCGAAGAGCAAAGATCATGAAAATAAATTGATTTTTGACCGTAACAGGTCGTTTCTAATCGACTATTATCTTTCACTACTTACAAATTATTACCATTTTTCAAAGCAACCAGGAAATGCCATGTGGGGCGGTCCCCCTAAGCAAAATTACTGGTCGTGTATGCATGCCCAATAATAAGTGTATTATTAATCTATTCTTGATACTTGTTGTATAATCTGTGGCATGTAGCCGCGCCTACTTGTGCTGTAATGACACGTTTTTAATTGAGGTCGCACCTGCCTTCAGAAATATTACTCATCGTTTGCCAAAATTAATTTACATACTATGGGGGTGTACATATAAGGGAGGGAATAAGCTATTCCGCGCTTAGCACAATTTAGTCGTATAAAAGCTGCCATGTGGCTACTACAAAACTTTACAGATATGTACGTGGAAATATTTCATTATTATTGCAGCTGAAAGACGTTTACTGTCATATACCTCCCCCAAGAGTCGCCTCAACGATCGGTTTCTCGCAACCCTTATCAGGTCATTGATCCATCTTGTGGAAGCACTTTCAACGCTGCGTTTTCTGGTATGCAGACGCTACTCCAGAACCTTTCGGCTCCAGGGAACATCTGGACCTTGCCATGATGTGTTAAAATTTCAAGCAGCAAGAGGGATGGAGCTATACACCCAATAACAGTTCAGTATAGGTCGTCAAATAGATCGCGTGAAGAGCTCGTGGTAGGACGTTTGTCTGCGAGCGATTGTTTGGGCTATATCGTTGAAAATGTCAGTAAAAATATTCATCCATAAAAAATATAACAACAAAAAATGTTCTTGAACTTGGCCGCGTTCATTAACAAACGATAACCGTTAGTTGTTTATTACAGCAATAATGAATAAAAAATAAACAAAATATCTATTCGTGCTAACTGAAGATTATACAACAGACGAGAAGTTTGAAGCTAGAACTTTTCGCAACGATAGGATGCTTAAAAGTTAAGTATGCTTGCTATAGTGTAGGTGTAGTAAATCCAAATGCGGAAGATGAAAAAATGAGTATTTTGATTACTTGTAGAGCAACCTATCCCCCGATTTCTGATTTAAGCATTTTTATTTCTGAGTATCCTCAAACTCTACTTTGGCCCCAAAATCGGTCAAAATTTGGGTCATAAGTAGGGTTATTCTCAGATCAGAAACCCTACATGTGGTCTAACTGTAAGCTTGATAAACTGAGTTCAATATAAACCAGATATTTACTGGGCATTTTGATAGCAATTTTAAGTATTCAATCAATCTTGCTTCGTAGTTACTTGAAGTCTATATATACTTCCATACACTCATACGGCAACCTCCCTTTTTCAGTATATTGATATGTTCTCCTCATTTTCAGTTCTTGTATGTTTTAAGTTTATCGTGACATCTCTTCCACATTGTTATTCCCTTATTTAACTCCGTATACAATGTCTTATTACAGGATTTGGGTTATCTTTCCATTTTCCAGTCCTTACATATTTTCACTATCTTTTAAAATCTTTACTACGTTAGCAAAAGAAAAGCCGTCCGTTCTATCCCCGGTAACAAATAAACAAATGTTATGCAAACCAACCTGTTCGCATGGCTATCCGTGGCAATGGGTGAAGGCCGTTTCGAACTTTCGTCCGCTGACATGCGGTGTCATAAGATGGCGTCGCGTTTGACATGTAATATAGCGGGAAAGTTGACAGGTCTACTGGCTCTTGTCTATGGATACACGTTAGTAGGTATTGTACTGTTGAACTATTGTTACGCAACGTTTCACCCGTCAAGACTTATTGTATGGATTTATTTGAGTGGTGGTATTTACAATTTTGCTTGAATAGTTTTTGAGTTATCTGCAATAAAATTTGTTTTTAATGCTCATATTTAGTCTTAGTTTTTGACCTAACGTTAATTCATCTTGATTTGCGATGTGTTATGCAAATTTGTATTTTATGGCACATTTGACGCTGATGAATTGGCTACTGCGCTGCGTCGTGCGGGTTTGTTTCCTACAGACATATAGATAGTTGTTCTGAGTCTGGCTGTCTGTGTATGTCAGTAAAAATTTTTTTGAACGCAACCGTGATCCAGGGGAAATTTAGTGGGGCCTCACAGGTAGGGTTACCAGATGAAAAATAAAGCTACCGGAGAAAAAGCTTGAATTTCATTGAAACATTCTGAGTTGTCACATTTCGAGAAAGGTCATTGGGCATTTTGTTCGGACATTTGACCCACGGCGTACACAAACGAAATAGGGCAAGGTATAAAGATAAATGTATTTGCAACCCAGTGGTATGGGTCGCATTCTTGTGGGCCATGGGAGAATTGAGAAAAAAAAAATATTATCAAGGTATTTTTAAAGCACTTTAGTAATTAACTAACTGAAGACTACTCGACCGATTTCAAAAATACTTATAGCAGTCGAAAGCTTGTCATCCATAAGTGGCATAAGATATTTTCCCATGGGAAATTCCGACGGGAAAGAAAGTAGAATGTACTAGTTTTATCAAAAGCAGTTCTTTTTAACTATCTATAGGACAAAAATAAAATCCAAGTCTACTTAAACAATATATTTTATTCTGCTTGATCAAAATCTATTGTTATTTCATCTAAAAAAGCTACAAGTCCTTTTATTACATCTTGATGCCACATACATACATAACATATGGATTTCGAGTGGCATTAATTATTGCCGCAGTTCTTCTACAGTTGACCATCATATGTCCCACCTTCTTCTTTGTTGGTATCACTCTTGACAGAGTCATCACTTCAGGTGTTGGTGGCAAGCTTCATAACACGCCGCCACTCTTTTCTGATGGCCGCCTTCCTCGTGCATTAATGCAGTGATGATGAGCTATTTACTGCCGCTCTTATCTGGTCAGTCCACCTCATAGGCGACCTTCCTCGTGGCTTGGTACCCTCTACCTTTCCCTGGACCATAAGTCGCGTCGTTTGCTGTATAAGATCCCATAACATCTAGTATGTAGCCATCGGTAAGTACATACTTATAAAAAGGGTTTGACCAAATTCCAAAAATAAGGAGACTGTAAGTTTTCCGTTGAAAAAGGAAATTCGCACTCTTCTGCAGGTAAAATATGTTCCTTCACATACGACAGTGGCTGCGGGATCATTTTGGTTATCAACGAAAAAATGGCTTGGGATAGAAAGGTTTCTGGCTACCACATCTTCTCTTGTAACATGATTTAAGCCTAAATGCTGTGGCACGAATGCATTAATTAAGAATTCCCTTGCTATTGTCAATTTCCTTTCTAATGTTCTCCTCGACATATTGAATTTTTTTTTTATCTAAGCTTCATCTAGTTCACCGGTTTATTATTTTGGTTAAGTAAATTACAAGAACTGTGGCGTTCTGATCTATGAAACAGAGAAGGCGTTTGATTTAAAATTACATTAAATTGGTATTTCGTAAGACCGGCCCGAAAGTGTCATCTCATTGTTCGACATTTTCATAATCAAATTGATTTTTTCGTTCGAAACCCCATTTGTACAGATTCATCATGCCAACAACATGAGCACCATTAAAGTTTTCGAGTGAAGGGGTATTAATTAAGTCTACCCATTTATTTCTAATAAAACGAGGATTGCAAACCCGAGCTAATTCCGGTATTTTTATCTATCTGCCAAATGTGCGAGCGAGTGAGATATTTCGTAGAGCTCTACAAACATTTATTTTGCTTGTACCACACGCTTCCACAACGCTAAAAGTAAAAACTTATGTTTTATCAACAAAAGTTAATGTTAAATAACTTTTGTCTCCCATTGGATACATAAAAAAAAATTATATACTTTAAAAAGTGGGATTGAATTCTTCAATTTAAAACTAATTCGGTTTGTGTACGCGAACTTTCATAAAGTGGGTCAGAAATGCCCCATGACCTTTCTCACTAACTTTTTATTTATACAATGCGGATTTCGTTCATATCGTTGCGCATAGCAATCAAAGCGGGATTGTTAGTGGCCCCCCGGTAATATTATCAAAGAAAGATTATTTTTGGTTTGTTTAACTTCTAATAACAAGATCTTTAAACTGTAGGTATTTTATTGGAAATTCTAAAAATCCTGAGATTTTATGAAATTTTCAAAATCGAGCCCCAATCCTGAGTTCAGTCCAATAATCTTGAAATCTCACGACATATCCTACTCCCAAGGGTGCGGAATGTTCGAAGGAGATACCGTGGCCCTCATAAAGCGCAATTGAAGGTACATTGTGGGTTTTAGTCAGTAAAGGTCTGACACTTCTACTCCCCCAGAGCAGGAGAAGTTATTTGATGTGTTCCCACGTAAAAAAAAGATATTACTGCGATCATTAAAGTCATAATGCTACATTACCTACCTACCTGTCACCAATTCTGTTATTTGAAACTTGGTCAGGGATTTTCAGTTCATTATTTTTTCGCCTTATTTTTATAAGTAACAAGGTTATAGATAATTAATGTACTGATGCAGACTACGATTTTATTGTAGTGACTAAATTACAGGATTTAGACAGTTCATAGTCATGACCCAGTTGGATTGTCTTGTTTAGAACTTGAATAATAAATGTTGATAAAACCAGTCGGGTTCTAATTTTAGTACATTGCCTACTGCACTTTGTACCTTTCCAGTATTTTTTTTTCCCGCAAAAAAGGCTACGAGATATCCCATCCCTATTAAGAAATTTATTGAAATCTTCGCTTGTTCTCAAGTTCGCGTTTGCGTATTCCCGCCTAGTGTACCTATAAATATGAACAATGTTTAGATTTTTATAAGTGATTTCTGTAGGTACAGATCCGATTATGAAAATTATTGCTTTGATAGAAAGCTCAAAACGTAGAGCTGAAATCTCAATGTCGTATTCCCAGAAAACTGTGCGGTTCATGCGGGATGGGTAGATAAACAACGGGAGAGAAACGGGAGTTGATGAAAAAACTGCCCCTCTAGCCAAGTTACAATCGTTTCGTTTTGCGTGAACGCTTGGACTTGGCCACGCCACCAATTAATTTGTTCGAACAAAGGAGTTGGGGGTGTGGCCAACTACAGGCGTTCACGCAAAACGAAACGATTGTAACTTGGCTAGGGGGGCTGTATTATTAACAGTAACCTTAAGAATTTTTGTCATGATTTATTACCTTTGACGCCAACGCTATTATTTAATAATATCCATAATTAATGCAAAATAATGCAGATGGTAACATATCGTAACCCGATTAAGTTTAGTAGCACAATGGGTGAAGGCCGCGCCGAAATTACTTTCACTGTTGCGCAATAGTTGCTCGGGCAGTTGCCCGGCACACGCGCATGTTAACTTGTGAGTGGTCAAGAAAAAGGCATAGAGCCATGGATATCTATGCATAGAGCTCTTCATACAACTGATGTGGTCTATTTTCAGGACAGAAATCCTTGACTGGTTTACTTTTGATTCATTGGCAATATTTTAGGGCTAAAAGTAGGTACTCAGGAGGTCCAAGGTTGCCGACATAGCCCGAAGGATCACCAAACTTAGTGGCAGTGGGCTGGGCACATTGCTCGCGGAACAGATGGCCTATGGGGACGAAAGTGTCTGATGTGGTGACCGCGCACCGGAAGACGCAGCGTTGGAAGGCCTCCCACAAGGTGGATCAATGACCTGGTGAGAGTCGCGGGAATCCGATGGATGCGAGATGCACACGAGCATTCAATTTGATGATACTTGGGGGAGGCCTATATAGTGAAAAAGATTACAATGACGAATTTATTATAATTGCAAGAAAGATTTGGCTGCTCGCTACGTCCTTTTCATTCTTAGTTTGGTTTCTTTGTATTCTTGAGTACCTAGTTGTACCCGTTTTTTTAGTGAACAGAAACGACTTTATTTCTTCTTTTTGTAAATGAACAAAATCGCTGTCTGCGCCTGTCTGTTTATCTGCTGAATCCTTCTAAAGCACGCAATGGATTTTGATTCGGTTTTTGCTAATAGAAAGAGCAATAAGTGAGGACGGTTTAGATAGGTATATCACTGTAAAATTGTAAATACCGTTAGATTACAATATATCTCGCGAGATTGCAAATTATCGAAAGATTGTGAACATTACAAACAGCTCATGATTTATCTATTATTTATATATATTTTTATATATAAATCTACCATTAAATAATATATATTATTATATATATTATTTAATAGTAGATTGTAATAACGGTATTTACAATTTTACGGTGACATATATAATTTACACCCGTGCGGATCCGGGGCGGACTACTAGTTTCGTTTATAGTGGAGATGGTATTCTTTTAAAGATCGCCGACTCCATTGTATGAGTAGGATAACATGGATATTAACAGAAATCTGAGAGGTTCGATAAATTCGATTGTGCCCTTGGTTCTTATTATGCTAGCTATAACAGCGAATAATCACGATGCTTTTATCTTTTGAGTAGTTACAGTGGAAGCTAAAGTTTCTCAAAAAATTTAAGAACAAAAAAGCAGGTCTGCGGGTAGAAAATTATTTGAAATAAGCAGCACGTTAGCGTTCTTCTATCTGTATTTTTTCTTTCGATTTTTAAATGTTTGTATGTACATAAATAAATATATTAAGTATGAGTAAGTGTAATGTTCCTGTTAAAAAAAAAATGCATTCTGTAAAAGTGTTTTTTTTTTAAGTGTTAAGTAGTAAGTGTTAAATGTTAAGCGATTAGACCATCGCTTCCACATACTGGTCGCCTCTTATTGCATAATTTACATACCTACCAACCTAACTAGTATGAATTATCGCTTATCTCTGTCTAATATCATTTGGATTAGTGTAACCATTGCGAGTTACACTGTAATTTGACATTTCAATTACGTTACGCTACGCGCGAACTACAGCGTAGGAATAATGTCGCATTGAATAAATTATTTATTATGCTCATACGCCTCTTACTCTGTTCCGAATTTTAGGCACGTTACATAATACTGTGTAACTAGTTCTTTGTTCTACTGATTTTAAAGACAATAAAATTGCCAATGAAGGTCGATTTAAAAAACTCTACCGAACACAACCTTTTTGCAATTATTTTGTACCTGGACACAATTTGTAAACGCCACCCTGGATGCCCTTTGCTGATTTAAACATTGAAAATAGAACAGTTACTTTTTTTCATTAAGTTCTATTTTTGAAAAAAAAAAGAAATAACGCCAGTCCCAATTTTATCGATTTAAACTTATAGTCGATTATAAAGCTTTCCTTTAATGAAATTGAAAAGCATTTTTTTCTAGAATATATGTTGGTTTATGTCATCTGTCTGTATGCAAACCACTTTGAATAATGCCGTTGTGAAGTTGTGACGTAATTTACGTGCGCTAGGTTCGTGAAATGCACGCCAACATTATGCACCCAGACATCATGTAGGTAAATGGCGTTGGTTTTATTTTACAATGTTTTTTTTTTTTAACATGGCATGGTAAGGCCGCTGGACGGAGTGGAATACACAAATGTTCATATATTTCACCTTACCAATATTAGCAACTGCATCATTGCTGATTACCTACAGAGACGAGTGGTCTCATATTATATCTAATATAAAAATGTTTGAAGCAAACTTGTAACGATTTAGCGTTTCGTTTAACTTTTTTTTTGTAAACAAAAACCTCAATAATAATTATAACTGAAAGATTTCGTCAGCCTGAAGAAACAACTTATGTTGTAGTCCGTAATTGACTTTATAAACATCATTCGGACATATAAAGACGTTAACAATACTAAATGAGTCAATATTTTCGTGTTACATTATCACGTATTTCCACTATTTTTCCGTCAATTTGCGGCTGTGTAATAAATAACAAATCACTTTGAGCGTAGTTGCAACACTAGTCTATTGTGGTCAGCGGTGTTTTATTCCGCCCAAATTGAAATGTAATTTCTTTTGGTTTTATTGAAATAACGTTCATTGCATCGAGCACGCATGGTGTTTGTTTTACTTTAACGTTACATAACCCGAACGGTACGCACAAATTAACCTTCGCCAGAGTCTAGAGAATAATGTTTTCGTTTTTCGAAATTGACGTTACGTGACTTTAAAATATAAGTACATATATACGATGAGTTTAATTTGATAAATAAGTATGTCGTTAGTGTTAAACAGTAAAATATGTAGGTAAGTAGGTACAAAGTATTTATTAAATTAATAGTAAATTTATTATGATATAATCGACTAATACGACGGTTATATTCATTGGTCAGTGTCTATGCTGCGCTGCACTCGGTGTTGCAAACCTTATGTAACCACCGGCGAGTTTGTCGCAATGTTGGCTGCCTTGCAAGGATTCGCGGTCATAGCCTCGACGGTCTATATTCAAAATTATCGCAGTGGCACGGTCACGAACGCCATTAGCCTCGTTATTGGTTAATCAATTCATTTTGTTTATCATTATAATTTAATTAATTTCGTATGTTAATGAGATGAAAACGGCGGTTATACATTAACCGCCGTTTTATTTTGTAATTTTATTAGTCTATATTGATAAGAAACACATGCAAAATATAAAATGAAAAACCAAATCCATTTGAATAATTCAATCAATCAGTGCTAACTCTATATTTATGAGTTGTGTTATCACTTTAACTATTTCTTCATCTGATTTTATTAGTTAGTAGAAATATATTTTAAAGGCATATACATAGATGTTATTGGTTTCAAAATATGTGGTGCTCATTATATTTTATCCCAAAAAAATGGGATTATTCTTTTAAAGGCAGTATTTATTGCTCGGCTCCAATTTGTGGAGAAACTACAAATTGCTCTATGGTTCATGTTGTATGACAATTGTCTACCTTCGTCACGAGTAAGAAGTTAGAAACTTTATGTTATAACTTTAAACTTTTGATTGTTTATTACAAAGTTGTACTATGACAAGGTCTGCTAAGTTCCAGTCTCATCGCTGGACTCCGCCACATACCTGTCTGCCGTCTGCTATTTATTAAAAGAACAGCAAATTTAACTCAGATATGATGGTTTACATTGCATAGCATAACATAACAGAGCATAATCTGCTAGGACTCAAGCCTCCTCTTTAAGATGAGGAATGGGCCGAAATCCAACACGCGGGCCCAGTGCGAGCTGGTGGATGTCATCTGTGTAGCGTAACGGTAAAGGAAAACATCGTGAGGAAACCGGCATGTCCTAGAAAGAATCTAGGACTTGTCGGTTTCCTCGCGATGTTTTCTTTTTTAGAGCCAGTGGTGATAAAACTCTAGTAATAGTTTACACCACAGATATGTTTACACTGTACATAAAATATTGGTAAATAAATATATTGTCACAATTACCGACTACCTATCAACGTGGCCATGAGTACTGGTCAGCACGCTATGCCGTAACACGGTTACGATGCACTGGTAATGTCTAGAAGCGTTACATTCATACTCGAGCATTGTTGACATTCTCATTGGTAGTCATGATTACGTGACAAAGAAGTTCTTAGTTTTTCGTTAGCGAACAAGCGGGATTGTTCGAAAAAGTCAAAGAAAAGAAAACGGGTGGGTGAGAAAAAACCTTATAGTCGAAAGGTCGCCGCCGCCGATCATCTTCACGAAAAAAAGGCCAGACACATGAAAGAAGCGCTTCTTTCTGTCTGTCTGTTCGCAATAAAGTGAAAAAGTACTGAACGAACTTTAATGCGATTTTCACCTATAGTCAAACTGATTTATAAAGAAGGGTTAGTATAAAACATGCATATTATAGTAGACAAAACTGAGAATTTCAAAGATTTTTAACACTCATGCGAAGCTGGGGTGGGTTGCTAAAGCATCGCCCCTAACCTGGATCATCTATAGTCTACCCATTTTAATACAATATTTTTAATCACAATAACTCTTACTGTTCTGTATATCCACAAAAAAAAAAACCAGTAGTTCGTAAAGTATTCGCAAAGTAAAGTTCACCGTTTGGCGCCCAACAACTATTATAATTATTTCTTGTAAGGAATGATCGACTTCATACCAACTTACATGTTATTGTTTTATTTTATATCCAAAAAAAATATATCGCAGCAGTCAATATCGCTACTTGTCGCCCAACAACCATTGTTATTATTTGCTGTTAAGAATAATGTTCTTCATAATAACTAACATGTTCTGTTCCATTATAGTTATACACAGTTAAATTTTAGTCGTTTTAATCCTGCGGAGGGTCGATTCGGCACATGAAATACTATCGATTTGTAAAGAAAAAATGAAAAAATTATGTACTTTTTTTTTAAAACTCGAATTAATATACGCATGTACGAAATTAATTTCTTTAAATAAAAGAGTCAATGACCTTGTAGGTAGTTATCGGTCTTTGCGTATTAACTACCTACAGTTCATTGGCCTCGCTCAGCTGACGTTTACATAAAGAAATTAATTTCGTTCATGCGTCAATTAAACTGAGTTTTAAAAAAGTACTATATTTTTTAATTTTCTCTTTACAAATCGATAGTATTTCATGTACCGAAACGACCCTCCGCGGGATTAAAATGACCAAAATTGAACGGTGTTCATCTACAAAAATAAATTACAGCTGGTACCTAGTCAACTTCACCGTTTGTCGCCCAAAAACTATTATTTTATATCGTGTTAGGTACCGTTATCGATCCATAGACTCGTGTCGTATTACTCATCAAAGGTCACGTCGACTGTTCTATATAATCTATGGAATATCAAAGTCGATCAAAACTATTCACCGTTCAATAAACTTTTTACTATTGCTGTTGTTTTTAGTTGATTCTATTCACTTACAACTAGCATTATAAGAATAGCATAATCAACCTTCTAATGTTTTCATAGCTGGGACTCAGGCGTCTTCTACAGGAGAGGGAATGGGTTGCAGCTTACCACGTGAGCCTATTGCGGATTGGTGGATGTCAATGTCTTTTTATTTTGGTTCTAGGACATGCGGGTTTCCTCACGATGTTTTCTTTTACAGTTTTGATGAAACAAATTACATAAAGTAATGGACATGGCTGGGTTTTGAATCCACGACTTTCAACTTATAAGTCGGAGCCGTTACTACTGAGTCACCACTACAAAATTACAACTGTTGGGAGACATTACAGTAACTAAATCTTTTGTTTTAAGTATCTATCAAATTCCGTTCTATGATCGATCCATTGTGTCTACCGCCTTTTGTCCTTCTATAACATAAAAATAAGTCCCCCAGTGATACCGTCTTTAGTAATGTCTTTTTTTTATCGTAGGTAAAATCATCCAATGACAAATCCCGCCCTTGGGTGGGGCGGGAAATAGTGTCAGACTCTTACTGACTTAAACCTACCCTTCCATTCCTTGCCTTTGTCCCGAGGCCCGTGGTGACATTCTCACATAACCTTTGGTAGTAATGTGTCTGTCTTTGTGTCCTATGCGTCTTGTATCTGTAGGATTCCCGCGACCCGCACCAGGTCAACGGTTCACCTTGTGGGAGACCTACTAACTCTGCGTCTTCCAGTACGTGATCGCCTCTCAGTAACCTATCGGCCCCATTGACCATCTATTCTGCGAACAATGTGCTTTACCATAGATATCCGGAGATATGCCTTCATTGCAAAGTAATAAGAAATCCTTGCGCAACCGCTTATCTCCCACCAAAATAATTACAACATTCACAAATAGTGTATTTACGACACACACTCAAAATTTGTACACGCACACTAAGAAGAAAGCAGCTACACTAAATCAATTTCTAATAGCACACATAAATAGAATGGGCGGGGCATTCGCTTGTAAGCACAGAAACATTCAATGCACACGCATGCAATTAGAGCATCGAACCGATTGTCGATAATTGTTATCGATATTTAATTTCAGCATGTTCTTGTAATATAATTACTTCGTCTAATTTTCTTTAAATAATTTCTTTTTTATATACTTATCCGAAAAGTGAGTAATGATTATAAAATAAAATAGGAATTAGTTTTTTTATATCGTATTACCGGTTCAAGGGAACGTTCTCTGTTAAATATCATGCTGTTATTATTAAACAATATATTACTTAATCTTAACAATATGATTTTAATCTTATGTGACTACCTACATTCAGAGTTGGTTTAAACATTTAGGTAAATTTTATACACGTTGGTTGCGCCAATTTGCTATGATCCGCGATTTTGTTTTTTTTGTAATTTATTTTTTTGGCCTAGCAATCCTATCCCATCCGTTTCCCTTCCCGCACGACCTCTAGAATTGAAATGACATTGACGTTTGTGCATCGATTGTGAATGTGACCGCACCGCTAACAACGCCCGCTCGAAATTACAAGAAAATTGACTATTTCGTGATCCAACCATTCAAACACTCAACAATAGTGCAGTGTAGTGCAAAACAGGACCTGGCAGTGATTTGAAAGTACGAAGTCGGGGTTCGCCGGCCGGCGCCACGTGGAACCTTCGAGATCAAAAGGTCAGTGTTCCTTCCTAATACATTTATCCCATTAATAAACGCTAGGCGCAGTACCTGCATATTGTTAACAAACCTTAGATCGCTTTTTAAACCTACAGTCCACATCAAGCAAATTCGCACAACCATTACTTTTGGTCCTACGAGCAGGATCGTGAATCATTTTCTTGTAATTTCGCAATATAGTATTTGTTCCATAGGGAATAAACGCAACGCGCCTGTTTACCTAGATATAATAGTAGAAAACCCGCATCTAGGCATTTAGGCAACTAAACGTTATTTCGCTCGTATAGTTAAAGAACCATTGATAATTACGGTACCTACGCCGTCAACCGCACCGCATAATTATAGTTAGCTACGTAAATATCAGCGTAGATATAAATCGATCGCATTCTTTTTCTTGACAAAATTCATTCGGAAGTCCTACAAATTGCATGTAGGTAGACGCATTTCAAAAATACCCGTTCATTGTTGAGTGAATATTTGTAGGAAACGGATAAACCATAGATTATATACGCATATGAACGACGCCGTTCACTTTGTTGTTTACAATATTACCATATTGTTATCTGATAATTATCGCTTACTTAATAATTCGTTAAGTGTTTGTTTGAGTGTATAGTGTGAATATATCAAAACAAGATGTCTCTTAAGGGAACCAAGGTTAGTACTGATTTAAAGGTTCAGTTAAAGCTTTTATACGCTAAAAGGGACTCACAGTTTTCACGTGTTCAATCAATTTGTGATAAATCTTTGCAAACCTCGGATCTGGCGATTAGAGATGCTTTCTTGTGTTCGTTGGAAACTTTAGATAGTTTGCGCGCGGATTTTGAATCTACAATTAATAATATAAACATTTTAGAGTTGGAGTTAAATCCTGATTACTGTGTGAGTTATCAGGCATTGTCGTCCTTTGACGACTTGTATTGTCGTATCAAACCTATTGCTAGGAGTTTAGAGACTCCCCCCCCCCGCGAGTAGTTTATCCAACCCTCCTCGCGAACGCCCACGATTGCCGCCAATTCAAATACCTGAATTTAATGGTGACATTCGAAATTGGAATTTATTTATAGATAGTTTCGAAAATATAATACATAGGAACACATCGCTGACAGATCACGAGAGATTGCATTATCTCGTAGAAAAATTGACCGGTAAGGCAAAGGCTGTCTGTGCTGGAATTACGTTTAGCGCTGAAAATTACACTTTAGTTTTGGACACTTTAAAAACAAAATACGAAGATAAGCGATTAGTAGCCACCGCATATTTAGATCAATTATTCGATTTGAAAAGTTTTTCCGTTTGTAACGATCATAATTTGGAGAAGTTTTTAAATATTTTCGCATCATCTGTTCGTGCAGTAAAGAACCTAAAGGTCAATGACCTCTGTGACTTTTTGTTTTTGTATATCGGTTTAAAGAAATTAGATCCTGAAACTGTTCGTCTGTTTGAAACGACTCGGCGCGGTAACGAAATACCTAAGTTCGAAGATTTAGAATCTTTTATTCGCGACCATATTAAGGTATTGCAGCGCACGTCGGCACGTCATGAAGTCACGAATAGGACAGGTTCCGATCGCCGTATAGACGCGTCATCGAAGTCAGTCAAGACTGCACATACGCTAGTTAATACCGCCTCAACACCTGACTGTTCTCTGTGTAAGGGTAGCCATACACAGCTGTACAAGTGTTCGGAATTTCAGAGATTATCGCCTAGGGATCGTTACAAGTTTGTCCGCACTAATAATTTGTGTTTTAATTGTCTAAGTGACAAACATCTGGTTACGTCATGTAACAGTGGTGTTAGCTGTCGTAAATGTCTAGCTAGACATCATACCTTCTTACATTTTGAGAGTAGTAAGCTGCCATCGCAGCCGCGGCCTGCGCGGACGCGCGACGCTTGTGACGCGCGGCCTGCTGCAAGTGCAAACGACGTAACATTGTGTTCGCTTTCCGCCGCTGGTACTCAAATCACTACCGTTTTACTTGCGACCGCGCAAGTTGTCATTGTAGATGCCTTTGGCAAACCGCACACCGTTCGAGCGCTACTAGATGGCGCTTCCCAGAGTAATTTTATTACTCGGGATTGTTGTCAACGCCTTGGTTTTAGTTTTAATAATTGGTCATCCCGCTCAGAAGTGAAAGGTTTTGGAGGTTTAAAGGCAACCATTCACGGTTCCATTAAAATAATATTTAGTTCACGTTTTAATCGTAATATTTCGTTTGAAATGGATTCGCTAGTCGCAGATAAGATTACGGAACGGTTGCCCACGGTACCGGTTGACACGTCCATGCTGACGGAGTTTAAGAACTTGCAGTTAGCCGACGGAAATTACGCTTTCCCTGGAGATATCGATCTATTGATCGGTGCTTCGATTCTCCCGCATCTCCAGTTGTCACGTAAAATTCAAGGTCTTCCGATGTACCCCGCTCCGCACGCACTGGAAACAGTTCTCGGGTTTGTTATAGTTGGTTCCGCACCCGCTTGTTTAGATAGTTACTCGACTGTGTCGCACTGTTGCACCGTCGAGCCGCCGCTTGAGTCTACCATCCGCAAGTTCTGGGAGATTGAAGAGGTCAATGTCCCGCCTATTCTCAGCCCTGAGGATCAGGTCACTGAGGAGATTTATACCCGCACGACTACTCGTGATAAAGATGGTCGTTATGTTGTCGCGCTCCCTTTCAAGGGTGATATTTTTTCGCTCGGTGGCTCCCGTGCCTCCGCAGAAAAACGCTTTCTATGCTTGGAACGTAAGATGCAGGCGTCTCCTAAGTTGAAGCAAGCCTATGATGATGTGCTGATCGAATATTTAGATAAAGGTTATATCTCATCAGCGCCTGCCGAGACTGAGGAGACACGTGATTACCCGTTTTACATCATCCCGCACCATGGAGTTGTTAGAGAAGACAAACTTACAACTAAACTGCGTGTGGTTATGGATGGTAGCGCTAAAACTAGTACTGGCATATCGCTTAACGATATCTTGTATTGTGGTCAGAACCTCCAGGGAAACTTATTTGAAATAATAGTAAATTTTCGCTTGTTTGCTATTGCGCTCTCTGCCGATATTCGGCAAATGTTTCTTAGTATTGGAATCAGAGAATGTGACCGTAGATTCCAACGCTTCTTGTATAGATTTATTCCGCAGGAACCTTTGAAGGTTTACGAATTCAATCGTGTTTGTTTTGGGCTTAAGTCTAGTCCCTTTCACGCTCTTCGCACTATCAAGCAGTTGGCCGCTGACGAGGGTGATACATACCCGAAAGCAAGGGCCACTATTGAAACCGGATTGTACATGGTCGATTTTGTGTACAGTGTACCTAGTGAAGCAGAGGCTATAGAGACCGCTGCTCAAGTAATCAGCCTCATGAAGTCCGGTCAATTTGATCTGGTGAAATGGACAAGCAACTCGCAAGCTACATTAGAGTCGATTCCACCGTCACACCGGTTGACTTCGGTAAAGGAATTCGATGATAGTGATTCGCATAAGATCCTTGGTTTAAGTTGGTCACCCGCAACTGATATGTTCAGTCTTAAAATTAGCTCGACTCCGCCAACTTGTACCAAACGCGTTATCCTAGCATGTGTAGCTCGGATATGGGATATAATGGGTTTTGTAGCTCCTGTCGTTTTGTATGCAAAGCTGCTTATAAAAGAGCTTTGGCTTTCCAACTGTGATTGGGACGACACCGCTCCTGACAGTGTTGCTAAGTTGTGGGCTCGCTATAGGAAAGAGCTTCCAATGCTCGATCAGATACAGATTCCTCGCCATGTTGGTATAGTACCAGACACTGTTGTTAATGTGGTAGGTTTCGCAGACGCCAGTGAGAGGGCTTACGGGGGAGTGGTTTACTTTCAGGTCCAAAATGGCGATAACATTTCAGTTTTCCTCATTAGCGCAAAATCAAAGGTATCTCCTCGTAAGGTTGTCTCTCTTGCTCGTCTCGAACTCTGCGCTATTCTTATGTTGGTTCAATTGATTACATCTATAGTCAAAACTTGTCGTCCTCGCATTAATATAGAGAGAATTGTAGCGTTTTCAGACTCAACCGTTGCTCTATGTTGGGCCTACTCTTCACCCCATCGATGGGGCACGTTTGTCGCAAATAGGGTGGCTAAGATTCAAGCTGAATTGTCACCGGAAAATATGTTCCATGTCGCTGGAACAGAAAACCCAGCTGATTGTCTCTCACGTGGTTTGCTTCCTGCGCAAATTTTAAATCATCCGCTTTGGTTTTGTGGCCCTCCCTGGCTTCATACCACTCCTAACGAGTGGCCAAATGCTCCGTTTAACTCCGCTACTGTTTCAGAGCCACCCGAGGAGAAGAAACATACGCTTGTAGTATCAGTTCCGCGTGAAGAGTCAGTTGTTTTGTTGTTGTCTAATCGAGTCTCGTCTTGGTCGAGACTATTACGCTGTGTAGTTTACGTCCTAAGATTTTTGAGATTATTACCATCGCGTGGTTCTATAATCGCAGCTGATTTGGATAGAGCTGAATCAGTTGTACTTCGAGAGTTGCAGAAATTTTATTTTTCAATAGAATTTCGTAGTTTAGAATCACATAAACCTTGTAGTCGCGCACTTCAACATTTGAAACCATTTTTGCAAGACGGACTCATTCGTGTCGGTGGCCGTCTGCGAAATGCTAAGTTAGAGTTTGAACAAATGCATCCAGTAGTTCTACCACGCAGGGATCACGTTTTGGATTTGTTGGTGGATTATCACCATAAGGTGAATTGTCACGCTGGTCCCGATTTATTAATGTCCATTCTTCGACAGAAGTACTGGATACTTTCCGCTCGCAATTTGATACGCGCTAGAGTGCACAGATGTGTGCCCTGCTTTAAGCTCCGCCCGCGTTTCAACGCGCCGGAAATGGCCGACCATCGTTCTTGTCGTGTTGTACAGACGGTGAAACCTTTCATACATACTGGGACGGACTATGCTGGACCGTTTAAGGTCACTATTGCCCGTGGTCGTGGTATACGTTCCACAAAGGCATACATTTGCCTATTCGTTTGTATGACAACTCGTGCGGTTCACATAGAGTTAACCAGTGATTTGAGTACGCAGGGTTTTATGTCTGCATTTAAACGATTTTTATCTCGCCGTGGTCCCGTTAAGCGCTTATACTCTGACAACGGCACAAATTATGTTGGAGCGCGACGCAATATTTCGGAATTACATACATTCTTACGCTCCAAGTACTACCAAAGTGAATTCGCCCATGTCTTAGCTGAGAATCGCATTGATTGGTGTTTTAATACGCCAGCGGCTAGTCATTTTGGTGGCAATTGGGAGGCGAATATTAAAAGCCTTAAGTCGCACCTGTTTCGGATCATAGGCGAACAGATTCTCTCGTACGAGGAGTTGAGCACCGTACTCGCTCAGGTAGAGGCGTTGATGAATACGCGTCCGTTGTGTCGGACTTTGTCTAGTGATCCATCGGAGCCACTAGCGTTGACGCCGGCTCACTTCTTGACGACGACTCCTCTTAAATATTTGCCCGCTTTAGATGTCGAGACTGACAAACTGCAGCTTCACCCGCGTCACGCTCTGCTAGATAGCTTAGTTCAGTCCTTTTGGAAGCGATGGAGGACAGATTATCTGCATACGCTGCAGTCGCGTCAAAAGTGGAACACTCCTTCAGATCCAGTCACAGTCGGTACTGTGGTGATACTGAAGACTGAGAGTGCGCCTCCTCTGCACTGGCCTCTTGGTGTAGTGGAAGAAGTTTTTCCGGGTTCGAACGGAATAACGCGAGTCGTAAAGGTTAAAACCGCAACTGGATCGTACCTGCGTCCGGTTATTCGCCTCTGCCCTCTGCCTAATCAGTAGTAGTGGCATAGTTAGTTATAAGTTGTTTCGCTACCTAGTATTGATAGTTTAGATATAGTAATAGGGTTTAGTTTCGCTTTTGTTTTTTTTCTTTTCTTTGAAGGTAACCCTTCAAACCCGGGGGGAATGGTTGCGCCAATTTGCTATGATCCGCGATTTTGTTTTTTTTGTAATTTATTTTTTTGGCCTAGCAATCCTATCCCATCCGTTTCCCTTCCCGCACGACCTCTAGAATTGAAATGACATTGACGTTTGTGCATCGATTGTGAATGTGACCGCACCGCTAACAACGCCCGCTCGAAATTACAAGAAAATTGACTATTTCGTGATCCAACCATTCAAACACTCAACAATAGTGCAGTGTAGTGCAAAACAGGACCTGGCAGTGATTTGAAAGTACGAAGTCGGGGTTCGCCGGCCGGCGCCACGTGGAACCTTCGAGATCAAAAGGTCAGTGTTCCTTCCTAATACATTTATCCCATTAATAAACGCTAGGCGCAGTACCTGCATATTGTTAACAAACCTTAGATCGCTTTTTAAACCTACAGTCCACATCAAGCAAATTCGCACAACCACACGTATTCAAACTCGCTAGCGTTAACATAAATTTCTATGGAATCAAAATAACGTCATCTAGCAAAGCGTTATGATGAAATAACTCACACTAACTACTCAAAATAAATACATCTAACAAAAAAATACTGGTCAAGTGTGAATCCGACTCGCGCACCAAGGATTCCGTATAAATTTACCTATGTAAATGGTTCAATTCCAAAATTTCTCAAAGACTTTTCCGAATCGCGAAAAAAGAAATTTTTTTCATCACAAATCTTTGCTGGAAGTGAGTTACACAGTCGTACTGCATGAAAACAGAAGGAGTTGGAATAGAAATTATATTATTATAAGTTGGAGAATTATATTCAAGATAAAAATGCTTGGATCAATGCTGGTCCAGCTCCACTACAACTAGGGCGTACGAAAACACCAAATACCCATATTTAAAAAAATAATGATTTAATAGTTTTGCATAGCGAACATAAAATATTGTAACTTTTGACCAAAAATAAATAACTGTATAAAATTATACTTGTTTATCGTGCTACTTATCATATTGTACTATAATTTTTGTAATTTTTGATCATCTCAATCTTTAGATATAATGTCAATTTAAGTTCACGGGTATTGAAATAACAATACCTTAATTTCGTTCAAACAACATTCATTCAATAACTAATTTAACTCTTACTATACATGTAATACGACAATATTCATAGAAATGTAAAAAAATATATTGAACTGCGAATAATACGCATATCGATAAAATCAGCCTCACGCACTCGATTGCACCTCTCTAAATCTTGAACGGTCATTGCGGTCATTGCGTTCGGGAAGATTCGGGCTAGTTCGTGTCGTTCCGAACTTGAGTTCGTGAAATATTTAAAAATTGATTTAAAATATAAAACAGTGACTTAATTGTTTAATTACTGGTGGCAGGATACGCCATTTGTCTTCAGGTTGATGATATGTGACCTATTTTTGCATATAATTACTGCACAACTCGGCATTTTGGTTTTTTACGCATCAGTAGTACCCTGTACGCAATTGCAAAGCGAATGAATGAAGCGTACAGCCGTTGTTCGATTATAAGGGTCGTTTGCCCAGATCGAGGCGCCACGTGCCACGCCCCCAAGGCATATCCCTCGATATCCGTGTGCTTTACCTACTGTCACTTAAGTTCTCTTGCGCATATACATCGTTAAATTTTGGTCGTTTTAATCCCGCGGAGGGTCTATTCGATACATGAAAAACTATCGATTTGTAAACATAAAATTAAAAAATAAAGTACTTTTTTTTCTAAAACTCTAGTTAATATACGCATGTGCCAAATTAATTTCTTTAGGTAAACGAGTCAATGATAGATAGATAGATAGATAAAAAATGTATTCGTTGTAACACAAAACGCACACTAAAGCATAGCTAAAATATACAAAACTAAGCACTTACACCGAGACAAACAATAAAATAAAATATAACAAAAATGACCGAGCGATGCCAATGACCTTGTAGGTACTTGTCGATAGTTGCGTACTAACTACCTACAGTTCATTGGCCTCGCTCAGCTGACGTTTACTTGAAGAAATTAATTTCGTACAACCATAAATTAATTCGAGTTTTAAAAAAAGTACTTTATTTTTTAATTTTCTCTTTACAAATCGATAGTGTTTCATGTACCGAATCGACCCTCCGCGGGATTAAAACTACTAAAATTTAACGGTGTAGAATAGAACAGAATACCTTAACTTTATTGTACACCAAAATAGTAACAAATTCACAGAAACTCACACCCACTCAGGAACTCTTTATTCCTGATGCAGTCACGCAAGGGAACTTAGAGAATTGCGTTTAAACTTTCGCAGATCACAAGCTTTATCTTGAATGTTCGTATGTTACTTTAAGTCAAATCTTGCAAATTAATTTAGCAGCAAATAAAACGCCCAAACGTTAAGGTTTTTCAAATTTAGTTATGTACACAACTACCAATTGTCAAATTATCAGGTTCGGTGAATTCAGAGCATTTTTTTGTACCAGTCTTAGACTTGATGTTTGATCTACCTGTTCACTCGAATAACTGCTTATCATTCTTTACCAACGCCAAAGTTACAAATCAAAATCTTGAAATATTTGCAACACTATAATTTACTCTGTTTGTTTATTTTATAATGTGGAGGATAAATCAATTGTTATAATATTGATAACTGAAAATTGTGAAATAGAGCAACGAAATTGTTACAAGAGAATTAACATTTAGGACGTAGTAATTGTTGTTTCGTCCTAAATGTGTGAATGTTGTGTGTTTCAACATAATTTAATTTTCTGAAGTATTCGTGACTAAAATTAATTTTATTACACGTCCTACATTCACCACGGGCCCCGGGACAAAGGCAAAGAATGGATAGGTAGGTTTTTAGTCAGTAAAAGTCTGACACTATTTCCCGCCCCACCCAAGGGCGGGATTTGTCATTGGATGATTTTACCTACGTTAAAAAAAAAACACGTCCTACATATTTAATTTTTATTTTTTATATTTATTTTTTTCGAAAGCTCTATTTTAACTTCTTCCTGTTTTCTTTAAATTAACTTCTGCAAACACAAGTTCAAGTTCATGTAGTCGCTCCAAAGGTTATCTGGTAGATACCGTCATTATTGAAATTATCGATATAAGTATCTAGCATCAAATGAACTTTATTGCACACAAAAATAGTACTTAAATTTCAAACAAACTTAAATCTATGCGTAGACGCAAGTACCTACCTACCCATAGATTTAAGTTTGTGTGTGTACGAGTGTATTTAAGTTTTTGTAGTTTTGGTGTACGTCTGCACATAGCTTACGTACGTTGCCGCTTCGTCACGACACGACCACAATTAAGTTTTGTGTGTAAGCTACACGCAGGCGTACATTAGGCGTATAATGCCAAATACGCGTCTATGAAGCTACGCATCCGTGGACCTACTGTCCTTAGCTTTAAATCTTTTAAGATAATTAATTTATTACGTATCTTATGTTACTTAATTTTCATTGTATATAATTAAAAAATATCGCTAAGTAAAATGTTAAATAATATTATAGTTTCAGAATTGTGTTCGATTCGTTCCATACCGTCTCGCCTTAGCTTGCAAGGTGACATTACCTCAGCGATGAATGCTCATGGGATGGTATTACGACCCAGTTATGTCATCGACCATTGGATTCACTTTCCTCAGCCCGTTTCAACGATTCGGGGACGCCATTTGCATGGCTGGTCGTCATAGCGCGTTGTTACTTTTCATAGGTCACTTTAAATCATAACTGCTTTTTGTTGAGTTACAATTTGTTGTATATGATTTTTTTCAAAAAATTCGCACTGTATAAAGATAGAGTGCGAATTTTTAGAAAAAATCATACACTTATCTCACACTAGTTGTTGTTAGTTGAAAATGGACACCATCGCGCAATTTAATGTTTAATTAAGCACTAAAACTGATCTACCGAGTCGAACAATCACTATTATGATCGTAAATGACTAAATTTCGGCCGGTCACGTAGGCACAGTCAAGCACGGCCTGCTCACAGTGGCCACTGTTAATGATCATTCTTATTTCTTTATGTCCGTCGTTTTTCTTCCGCACGCGTATCTTTTTAATTTTACAATGATTTAACCTCATTGTTACGTCACTCAATTGTTTCCTCCGGACCATAAATATTATGCATTTAAAAAGTTTTATTGTCGCAGAATTTGCATGTTGTGAATGTTATTTTTTTTTCCTATGTGTTTTATTTTTATTCTGGTATTTTTACGGCCAGTTATAATTTTAAATAATGAGCAATTAAGTTAATTTATAACAAAAATTTACATTTGAAGATAATTTACAGTGCTTTTTCTGCTTTTTCTGGTCATTAGTTACGTATTTTTTCAGCGTGAACAAATTGATTTAATCATTATTTTGTAGAGCTCCAAATTACGTTTTCATAAGTTACCAAGTACTTAAATCGTTTAATTTTTTTTAACAATATCTTTACTGTTATCAAAAAGAACGAATGAGTTGAAACGCTTGATTTAACACAATATCTATAACTTAGGTATAATTTTAAAAACGTAAAATAAATCCGCGTCTCGCCACGAGGTCACAAAGTTTCCGCGCGCTGAACACGCAAGCGCGGTGCGGAAAATAGACGGAACTAATCGACTCGCTTCTCAGCAAATACGTATCATTATTACACTTTTACTTATTGTCATCTTTTATTGCTACGTTTATTCGAAATATGGATCAGAACAATTTTACAAGATTCTTTTAATTTTGCCTTACTATGATTCAGGATTGACTTTGTAACTATTTTAAAACTGCGAATTAAGGATTGGAGACGAATAAGAAAAAAAATATATGTAGTCTATTAATATGTATGTTTTTTTTTCTTTTATTTGTCTCTTTGTGTTGTTTGTCTCTGTTGGTCTCGGCCGGTATCGGAGATGTAATAGACACTGTGTTGTCTATGGTGTAACACAGTTATGCCCGGTCCGCACATGGCCTGTCAGGGAAATTGGTTTTAGTTTTTTATAATTATTTGTGAGTTTTTTCGTGCAGTATAAATATGTTTTCATTTCTTTTTTTTTCTCATAAGGAAAGAAAACACTTTTTCTAAAACAACGCGTTGCGTCCCTGGCTACGAATATTGATTTTTCATAAATCTAATAATGCAAATTGTTTTACATACCTACAGAAATAAAATTCGTAACTAAATTCAGCGTGGACTTAATTATTAATAATATCCGAAATATCGTCTAATTTTTTACAAGTTTAACATTTTTAAGAAAAATAAAATAAGCAAAACTTACTTCGAATAATTTAAATTGTTGTACAGATAAAAAGAAATTCTCTACAAACACAAAAACAATTGAATTGAAGTAACAAAGTGAACTCTAATTTTAAAATTGGAAGAGGTATGTAAACCGTGGACTGGCCGCCTTATGTTGCGCAAACGCAGCGTTACTGAGCACTTCCCGGGTGAACTATTATGTGTTACGTGTTCGTTATTTGTCACTTGTTAGTGTTACGCTCAAGCTGCATTGTGAGAACGCACTTTTGTCCAACTAAGGTAACTATGTGAAACATCGTTAGTCATAGACAAATATAATTATGTCATTTTTTATTTATTTTTCGAGGTGAGCAATTTTATTCAAAAAACGCTCGGATTTTGGAGATAACTCCGGAGAATGAGGGATTTTTACTTCTCTTAAATCCTCCTGAGCCCTTTCGTGTCCTGATAGTGGACACCGGTCCACTATCAGAACACGAAAGGGCTCTGTTACCTCTTAAAAGACCACTCCAGAACCTCCTTTGGGCAACGCCTGTTACGGCGGTATTGAAGTACCTACTTACTTGCTGTATGTTAAATTTTTAAAAGTAATAGGTTTTTCTTTTTCTTCAATGTTTTTTTTATATTTCATTTTCATATTTTGTTTTCTTCTCAGCGTACCCTTTCATATGATATGGGGTTGTATAAAAGATAATTGAACCGCAGGCCATCATCTTTGGAAATCAACCATATTGGATTTAGAATGATGTCATTTTGTTCACGGTGCATTGTCTTCCGAACTAAACATGTATACTAATACCTGTTGTGAGACAAAGACGATCTCAGAAAAGCAACATTGATACTAAAAAAGTCCAAAGTGTGTTGGATTGACATGACAACCCTAAAATTTTGAATTCTTGACATAATTCTTTTTATGCTCTGTCACTATAAATATAACGCAAGATCAGACAAAGGAACATTAAAATAAAATCATGGCTCGTTCCGAATTTCGATTGGATTTTTTTTTATAGCTTAATCTTAGAAAGAAATTGGAACACGGATCTTAATAAATAATGATATATCGTCTATCAAAGGTGCAAAGTATTTGCCTCAGCTCTTGACGCAAAATAAATCATAATTGAAGGCTCATCATCACAACTTGAGATTGCCTTCAATGATAAATGCGTGATCCAATTATGCAGCATCTCAAACAATTCTAATTGAACAGCCCTTTCTAAAACCGTAAGTGATGCCTTAGCATCTAATGATATAATGTACGTTAATGATATTCAATAAGATAATAAGAAAGATTACGCAGTAGGCTCTTCCTTATTAAAATAACTTTGAGTTACGTCTGCGAATTGCGGTTTACAGTGCTTGAACGTGTTTGACTCTACACGTTGCTGATAGTGATTAGTGATTAATTTCAAAATAACAGTGCTTAGAATTAACATATCCTTCCATCCATCTTTGTCATTTTGACAGCTGAGACGTCTCCATTTTGTTGCTGATATAATTGTTGAGATGTGACATTCACTACACTTTTTTTTTTGTTTCTGGAAGTAGGAAACCATCAAATAACTTCTGGGAGGGACTTTAACTTTTAATGACTAAAATTAATGATATTCTAATAAACAAATATGTGTTATTAATAGTAAATTAGCTCGTTTATTTACCCTAACATTAAACCTATTTTAATATTAAAAAGTATTGTGTTGTCTAAGTATAGTTGGTTGCGCCAATTTGCTATGTTCCGCGACTTTGTTTTTTGTAATTTATTTTTTGGCCTAGCAATCCTATCCCTACCGTATCCGTTTCCCGCACGACCTCGAGAGAAAGGATTTGACATTGACGTTTTGTGCATTGTGAATGTGACCGCACCGCTAACACGCCCGCTCGAAATTACAAGAAAATTGGCTATTTCGTGTTCCAACCATTCAGAACTCAACATAAGTGCAGTGTAGTGCAATACAGAAACTGGCAGTGCTTGAAAGTACGAAGTTCGGGATTCGCCGGCCGGCGCCATGTGGAACTTTCGAGGTTAAAGGTCAGTGTTCTTTTCCTAGTTTCCGTCCCATGCCAGGCACAGTATCTGCATATTGTTAATAAACCTTAGATCGCTTTTTAAATCTACAGTCCACACAGCAAATTCGCGCAACCATTACTTTTTGGTCCATACGAGCAGGATCGTGAATCATTTTCTTGTAATTTCGCAATATAGTATTTGTTCCATAGGGAATAAACGTAAAATTCAAGGTCTTCCGATGTACCCCGCTCCGCACGCACTGGAAACAGTTCTCGGGTTTGTTATAGTTGGCTCCGCACCCGCTTATTTAAATAGTTACTCGACTGTGTCGCACTGTTGCACCGTCGAGCCGCCGCTTGAGTCTACCATCCGCAAGTTCTGGGAGATTGAAGAGGTCAATGTCCCACCTATTCTCAGCCCTGAGGATCAGGTCACTGAGGAGATTTATACCCGCACGACTACTCGTGATAAAGATGGTCGTTATGTTGTCGCGCTCCCTTTCAAGGGTGATATTTTTTCGCTCGGTGGCTCCCGTGCCTCCGCAGAGGAAAATATATTCCATGTCGCTGGAACAGAAAACCCAGCTGATTGTCTCTCACGTGGTTTGCTTCCCGCGCAAATTTTAAATCATCCGCTTTGGTTTTGTGGCCCTCCCTGGCTGCATACCACTCCTAACGAGTGGCCAAATGCTCCGTTTAACCCCGCTACTGTTTCAGAACCACCCGAGGAGAAGAAACATACGCTTGTAGTATCAGTTCCGCGTGAAGAGTCAGTTGTTTTGTTGTTGTCTAATCGAGTCTCGTCTTGGTCGAGACTATTACGCTGTGTAGTTTACGTCCTAAGATTTTTGAGATTATTACCATCGCGTGGTTCTATAATCGCAGCTGATTTGGATAGAGCTGAATCAGTTGTACTTCGAGAGTTGCAGAAATTTTATTTTTCAAAAGAATTTCGTAGTTTAGAATCACATAAACCTTGTAGTCCCGCACTTCAACATTTGAAACCATTTTTGCAAGACGGACTCATTCGTGTCGGTGGCCGTCTGCGAAATGCTAAGTTAGAGTTTGAACAAATGCATCCAGTAGTTCTACCACGCAGGGATCACGTTTTGGATTTGTTGGTGGACTATCACCATAAGGTGAATTGTCACGCTGGTCCCGATTTATTAATGTCCATTCTTCGACAGAAGTACTGGATACTTTCCGCTCGCAATTTGATACGCGCTAGAGTGCACAGATGTGTGCCCTGCTTTAAGCTCCGCCCGCGTTTCAACGCGCCGGAAATGGCCGACCATCGTTCTTGTCGTGTTGTACAGACGGTGAAACCTTTCATACATACTGGGACGGACTATGCTGGACCGTTTAAAGTCACTATTGCCCGTGGTCGTGGTATACGTTCCACAAAGGCATACATTTGCCTATTCGTTTGTATGACAACTCGTGCGGTTCACATAGAGTTAACCAGTGATTTGAGTACGCAGGGTTTTATGTCTGCATTTAAACGATTTTTATCTCGCCGTGGTCCCGTTAAGCGCTTATACTCTGACAACGGCACAAATTATGTTGGAGCGCGACGCAATATTTCGGAATTACATACATTCTTACGCTCCAAGTACTACCAAAGTGAATTCGCCCATGTCTTAGCTGAGAATCGCATTGATTGGTGTTTTAATACGCCAGCAGCTAGTCATTTTGGTGGCAATTGGGAGGCGAATATTAAAAGCCTTAAGTCGCACCTGTTTCGGGTCATAGGCGAACAGATTCTCTCGTACGAGGAGTTTAGCACTGTACTCGCTCAGGTAGAGGCGTTGATGAATACGCGTCCGTTGTGTCGGACTTTGTCTAGTGATCCATCGGAGCCACTAGCGTTGACGCCGGCTCACTTCTTGACGACGACTCCTCTTAAATATTTGCCCGCTTTAGATGTCGAGACTGACAAACTGCAGCTCCACCCGCGTCACGCTCTGCTAGATAGCTTAGTTCAGTCCTTTTGGAAGCGATGGAGGACAGATTATCTGCATACGCTGCAGTCGCGTCAAAAGTGGAACACTCCTTCAGATCCAGTCACAGTCGGTACTGTGGTGATACTGAAGACTGAGAGTGCGCCTCCTCTGCACTGGCCTCTTGGTGTAGTGGAAGAAGTTTTTCCGGGTTCGAACGGAATAACGCGAGTCGTAAAAGTTAAAACCGCAACTGGATCGTACCTGCGTCCGGTTATTCGCCTCTGCCCTCTGCCTAATCAGTAGTAGTGGCATAGTTAGTTATAAGTTGTTTCGCTACCTAGTATTGATAGTTTAGATTAGTAATAGGGTTTAGTTTCGCTTTTGTTTTTTTTCTTTTCTTTGAAGGTAACCCTTCAAACCCGGGGGGAATGGTTGCGCCAATTTGCTATGTTCCGCGACTTTGTTTTTTGTAATTTATTTTTTTGGCCTAGCAATCCTATCCCTACCGTATCCGTTTCCCGCACGACCTCGAGAGAAAGGATTTGACATTGACGTTTTGTGCATTGTGAATGTGACCGCACCGCTAACACGCCCGCTCGAAATTACAAGAAAATTGGCTATTTCGTGTTCCAACCATTCAGAACTCAACATAAGTGCAGTGTAGTGCAATACAGAAACTGGCAGTGCTTGAAAGTACGAAGTTCGGGATTCGCCGGCCGGCGCCATGTGGAACTTTCGAGGTTAAAGGTCAGTGTTCTTTTCCTAGTTTCCGTCCCATGCCAGGCACAGTATCTGCATATTGTTAATAAACCTTAGATCGCTTTTTAAATCTACAGTCCACACAGCAAATTCGCGCAACCAATAGTGCTCATAGTTGGCACGACTAACCAATCAGAGCGCTTGTTTTTGGAATGTTGGGATATGGCGGGAAAAAGCGCGTCTTTTAGTTCGTCGTACCATTCCTCGCATTCTAGCATCGTTGTTTATAGTATTTTTTCAATAAACAGTTGTTTATGAAGCATATTTGTTTTTTGAATAATGGAGAAATATATAGTAAGTACAAGTACCACTGTCTGTTATTTCCACTTCTTGTTTCATTTTCAAAAGCCATAAACCTAACTAACAGTAAGATTTAAATTATTTGAAACTATAACTATCAAATTACAATAGTAATTTAAAAAGAAGACTACATTACTCACAAAACAACCGAAAAATGTGCTCCAGCAGCGTCAGCACACACACACTTTTTATTCATTGTACATTTCACTACAAGTCAAAATAATAGAAAAGGGATAGTATAATTAATACAATAAGTAAAAACAGAAACGGCTATTTTTATCAGTTACGCGCGTGAATGTAAACAAACATTATTCTGGCCACCAATCATCCAAAAAGACATCTCAGTTGCTTGCCTTTTGGCTTTTTTTTAACAATTCCGCAACCCATGCATCATTATCTTGCCGTTATTTTATTTATTTAGGATCGACGCAACATACCTCCTTACTCCATACTTCTCCAGCAGTTATCAGCTCAGAAGATTCCTTTCTAAACTTGCATATTTCATACAGTCTGTCTATGGTTCCATGGAATGGGATGGAGACTTAAGGGTCTTAGTTAGGACAATGATCATCTCATTCCACGTTTAATTTACTTGTAAGGAACCCATAAAGATAATTTCTGTAATACTATTAAAAAAGTTAAGGTGGGTAATAATCCAATGACTTCTCCCGGTCTAGTGCACATCTATTTGCCTTCTTAGCCTAGCGTTCTGGGACCCCGGGTCCCCTTTCGGAAGCTAACCTATGGCTTCAATAGGCTTCGGCCCTTCTGGGCCAGTTCTGCTGACACACAGATAAAGATAGACATAGATAACGCAAGCATTACGATCTGTATGAAAACCAAGCGTGCCATTTTTTGACTACCTATTATGACGTCACAAGCACTATTTATTGAAGACGCCGCCGCGTACTGCGTCCCCCTCGCTCCACCCCCACACCAACAGCACAATTAACCATTTTTATATTTTTAACTGTGTACATTTTTAGCTGTACTCCGATGCAGACTGAGCGCGAAAGTGACCACTTACGATTTTTGTACGTAAGCTAGGCACGCGAAGTAGTTGCTCTTGCGTTATCTAGGTATATCTATATCTGTGTGCTGACAACTCTATGAGGCGCGCGTGATCCACTACGCGCCGTCGACGACTCGGGCTCGGTCCGAACCTAATCCGAACGCGTACCGAACGGCTGGAACTGATAACAATTGGAACACAAATCCTAACCGTTTTATTATTCTTGTATGCGTCTAACTAATACTACAGTCTTCAAAAGAAGGAACCTAATTGTATCATCCAGCTCCGTTCCTATTTTTTTTAAATTGATTTAAACTAGTGCTTGACTGCGATCAATTGTTGATGGTGAGGCGCACTAGTTTATTAACTACAAGTCTAGTAATTACCTTGATTCTTCATATATTTCGTCCAAACAAATTTATTGCCAAAAGTTATGTCAAAAAATGCAATAAAACGTTATGTAATATGATGCAACGAGATATGTATCTGATTTGCTTTGCATAAGCGAACGATAAACGGCGCGCGCGCAGACTTGACTGAGGCGCACGTAACTTTGCACTTCATAAATATAGATCTCAATTAACTTTGTCGTATTTATTGGTTAAGATTAACAGATGAATAGAAGTTAATTTAAATTCTATTCATGAAAATTACGTGGAGTTATGTTTGCTACTAAAGCCTGGACTCTAAATAGTTTCTATAGTCTAATGTATAAATTCTCGTGGCATAGTGTTAGCTATCGAACTTCTCCGAAACGGTTTGCGACATTTCTATGAAATATTTTGTGTATATTTTTTAGTTTTGAGAATAGGTCGTAGGCTATTTTTTACCCTCCTACCCCAACCCCCAGGTTTTGATAATTTATAAGGCAGAATAATGTTTACCGATTTAACTATTAGTTTTTATAGTAAGTAAATGAGTATAATATACCGTTCAGAGGCCCTGCCACAAACTTTTAACGCGGTCCCTTTGACGACCTAAACTGAACTGTTAAAGGGATGGAGCTATACAAAGTAAATTTTAGTCGTTTTAATCCCGCGGAGTGTTGATTCGGTACATGAAATACTATTGATTTGTAAAGAAAAAAGTAAAAAATAAGGTACTTTTTTTCAAAAACTCGAATTAATAAACGTATATAGGTACGAAATTGATTTCTTTAAGTCAACAAGTCAATGATCTTGTAGGGAGTTGTCGGTCGTTGCGTACTAACAACCTACAGTTCATTGACCTCGATCAGCTAAAATTAAAAAAAAAAAATTAAAATTAAAATTGTTTATTCGGTCTCAAACGGTTACATTTACAACTATGGATGAAACAGCCCCAGTAAGTTATATGGCGTTAATTTAGAGGAATCTATTTCGGAAATGCGTAAAATAAAAGGTGCGAGTTTAAAAAAAAGGGCGATTTTATCTTTACAAATCGATAGGGTTTCATGTACCGAATCGACCCTCCGTGGGATTAAAACGACCAACATTTAACGGTGTATAGGGTGTTTAGCTCCATCGCTCTTTCTCGCTCGCACGCGTGACATTTAACACGTCATGGTAAGACCTCTGATTTGTTTTGGTTTCTCATTTCCAATTAAAACTTGTCAGTCACTGATGATGTAATAATCCTCAAATCACTCAACTGTTTTTATATTCTATGACTGTTCACTTTTTTTTGCGCACTTGCAACAATTTACATGCACTTTTACCTACGCGGCTACCCTTGTAAGAAGATTCTTGTCGAGACATTTATATTAAGTCGGAAGTAAACGTGCGACTCAATTTGTTAGAGAATGGCTACAAATTATGTATACACACTAGAATTCTAATTATGTTTAGGTGTTACAACTACCAGGCAGGCATTATGCGCGAGAGAGTTCGCATAGTGTAACTAAATTAGTTGTTGGAGTTGAAGTTGTTGCAAGATGCTTGAGTTGAGCAATAGACATTAAGAGGTTTTTTTAAGGTAGGAAAACTCTTCCGCTCTAGAGTGCGGGATGGTGTGTCAGACTTTTTCTGACTAAAACCACACCTGTGCCCTTCAGTGGGTCTATGTGCTCTAGGACCACGGCCTTCCTGTCCAGAAATTTCCCATGGTCGTAGTGGGCATCGGCCCAGCTTAGCTGATATCTCTTTGAGGCGCGCGTGGAATACTACGCGCCTTCGACAACTTAAGCTCTTTCTGGACGGTTACCAATCAGCCGGACGGCGAGCTATCTATTGCTCGTCATCCGTAAGCCCGTGCATACAATAAGAGGTTTGCGGGATTGTTCGAAAGAGTTAGCGCAGCTCTGGAAGGCAAAGGCCGACTGAACAAACTTTAAGAAACACGGGTTAGTTTTAGTCGGTAAAAGTCTGACACTCTCTTTTGCTTCACCTAAAGCCGAAGAAGTGATTTGATGATTTCCCACGAAATATATATATATATATATATACGAGTTAGATTTTCTAGCTTAGTAGTAAAATATTTAAAACTGAGGAACATAATGAAAAGAATCCCAAAAACGAATTATGGATTGATGCGTCTTCCTTTTGCACATTTTTTTTCTTTTTACCTTTGATAGACTCGCGCTCAATCTTTTGAATACCGTAATTAGAGACACAATAGTAAGACAATAGGTGTGCGGACGCCGGCGTTCGTTTGGGGTTTGAGTAATAGCGCTATTGTCAAGCATGCGCATGCTTGCCTAAAAGTAACCTATTCACTCTTAAGACACCCAGGTTGTAGCTATCAGGAAACACCGACTCCGGTAGGGAATTCTACTCCTTAGCACATGAAGAGAAAGAACGTATTCGTGATGACCTGGAGCTTTGAGCTGCCTAGGGCCTACGATATCTCTATACACTTTTGTATATCAATTTTCGTAACAACTTACTTGCCTAAAGAAAGATTTCAGAATCTATCAGTCACTTAGCGCCATTAGCGAGCTAGCAACAAAACCACCGAGTTTCACAAGAACACTGCAATATTTGGTTTAGTTATTCATCGGCCTTGGCACACTGCTTTTTAATACATATTAATGTTGTGACACACAATATCTTTTGGTATAACATACTAGCTTCTGCCAGAAGCTTCGTCCGCGTGAAGGTAAATTCTTCGTACAAAGTTTGACGGAGGTCCCGTTTCATCCTCTTATGGGGTGAACTTTGGGAATTACTCTCTTAATACTCGCCTTCGTCATAAAAGGGAACCTGTACAATTTCACACTCCTAGTCCCAATAGTTTTGGCTGTGCATTGATATGTCAGTCAGTTTGTCAGTTTTTATGTAAAGAATCTATCTACAAAATTTCATAACTGTCTCATGAAAAATCTCAAAGTTATAAGCTTATTTTGCTATCTGATTGTTCACACAAATATATGGTCACCGGACCATCTGGGCGACTCAGGGTTTGTTTTACTCCCGCACCCAGTTATGCGCTGGTGCCTAATACCGGCAATGGTCTGCCGTGACTTGTTTTGCCCTTGATGTCGGTGGTGTCCAAATTGTGACCTTCTTTAGATATTTTTGGGAATTTTTTTAACATGGTGTAAAAATGATTGAAATCGATTCAATTACTGATTCTGAACAAACTATATTCAGGTTTAACATATACTAAAAATAATGTTACATATATAAATAACACCTATCAAATTGTGCAATGCCATGGTTCACGGTACACGGTAATCTGTGCGAAGATAATAATTTGTTTACTCTCAAAAATCGTGAGAATGTAAAATGAATTACGTAAAAAACGTTTGTATTCGTTCCGCGATTAAGAAATTTTGTAAATAAAAAGAATGTTATATTTCTGATTGCTTAAACTTGACCACGTAACTGAAGCTTTTCATTAAATTTAATAAGTGTGATTTTTTGTTCATTCAATTGATTTATTTTTGATTTGTTTCTGTCATTCTTTTTAACATGTAGAAAACAGTTACCGTTAAGAATCTTGACCGTGATCTAAGACCCACTGTAAGTCACGCCCCATTAATGAATTTAAAAATTTAAGGTTGTGAACTTTTCAAGGCAGAGTTTGTCAAGTCCTTAATGCACGTTAGTTCACAATGACTGCGTGATGGTTCAAAAGAGACATGGCCCTGGAGCGTAAAGGGTAACTGATGGAACGCAGGCGGGTTTTAGTCACTAATAGTCTCACTCCGTATCGCTCTATCTACCATGAGAAGTTACATGATGATTTCCTGCCCCAAAATGACTCACAGAATGACTTGTTCGCAACATATCCTCAATACCTTTTCCATCGAAATTGTAATGAAATTGCATTGGATTCTAATTGCATATGCTTAATTCTAGATCATCACTAATATAATCAAAAGACACTCACCTTCATTTCTCTCGATTTTCATCCAAACACGCGAATATAAGTTCTACAGTAAGTTCACTAACACGGGACACACCAAATTGTTCACTGATCAGCACTCACTGATAGTTTCTTGAGGTTCAGTTGTAGCCTCAGCAGATTCAGTAGTAGCTTCAGTATCCTTAGTAGCCTCACTTGATTCAGTGGGCTCAGTAGCTGAGCAGGCGAATGATCTCTTGTGACGAGTCGAAAGTAACACGTCTTGTTATGAGTATTGTAGTAATGGTTCTCACGCACTGTCGATGCACTTTGAACTTGAATGTCGAACCTATAATTAGAAAAAGTGACAATGTAAGAACTGGTGTTACATGTGGTGACAGTTTCAATGGGTTTGTGCTTTAGATCTTCTCTCTTGCTGGTGGATTTTGGTTTTTAAATTGAAAACTGTTAGAAATAGATCGTGATGCTCATAAAAACGATAGCTATTAGAGTTCTGAATCGTGATTTCTTTCTATAGACTATTAGTTAACCTGTAATCAACTAATTAGCTCAGCTTAATTTGTGCCTTCAAGCAATTAAGGTTCAAAAATTCAATAGAAATGTGGGTCAAAATCGTAACGTTGTCATAAACTGAAGTAAATACATTCCAGTTAGAGGCTTGCGTCAGAAGAATTAAACCTAGCAGTTACATAATACTAAATACGGCTAATTGCACCCAATCATTAGTATTATACTGGAGGAGCTATTACCGTTGTTTTGACGTAATAGGTTAGCAACGATTACCGTTTGACAGGTCACGCCAAAGAAACATTAGATCACTCAAGTAAATTCAAAGAAAACAAAACTATGATGCGAATTTAAGCAACGATAACGAGACTGGACCGAAAAAGATTACAGATGTAATTGTAACTACATGTTTTGAGATCGACGGAGGCCAGGAAGTAATAATGCCTGTGAACAATCTCACGAAACACGTTATTCAAATTCCTTTCAGCGACAAGTACCACCGTGTAACAAATTTTCAATGAAGCTAGGAAATAAGTTCACAGCTTCATAAGTACTTAGAACGCGCTTATATAACTTAGCGTTCCTAGCTTTTACTAACTTTAACACCAAGTAACCGAGACATTCTAAGACCTTATCACGATCACGATTTATTGTTAGATGTTATCACGATTACGACTTACGAGGCGTTATCACGATAACGAGTTTCTGACGTCTCGTGAAGCTACAGGAGCGATGAAATTACATGACCTATCACAACACACGCTAACAGCTTCTTACGTCAATCCAAGGGTGGAAAAGGAGTATGACGTTATGCAATTATCGACAAGATTAACCAGTCATATTACGCTACGTTAGATAAGGCTCTATTACACCACATTACAGCTACAATGAGTGGAAACGATATAATCGATGAAGTTAGTCACGAAACGAATAGCTATTGAAATTCAAGATGTTGATTTTTTCACAGTAAATTGATAGGAGAGACAGAGAAGGAAGGTTTTAGTTAAAAAAATAGAACTGACGTAATATTTGGGTGGTGTTCCGGTTGGCTCGCGACAGCTGCGCGACGCGACTCCGCGTGGTGGACTGGCGCTGCGCGTGCGCTGGTCGCCGCCCCACGCGCGCTCCCCGGCCTGCAGATAATTCGTAATGTGTGTTACGAGGTGCCTTATGTGGAGTTGTGGGTCGCGGGGTATGTTATGGTTTGTTTGGTGAAATTCGACAGAGTATCTGCTGCAATCATTATTGTATAATGATTACTGTGACATTGATATCTTGAATGGTGTGATCTAATTTGTGTTATATACAGTAGTTAAATTAGTGTGGTTACTTTTTGGACAAGGTGCATTGCAATAAATGGATTTGTCGTTAAAATTACATACGTTAAAATTACTCTCATCAGTGTCATGCTCAATTGTAGCGTCTATTTTGGATTCAATAATAAAGAATTCAATAACAAAAAAAGCTCCACGCTCTGATAACATTGTACTGAACTGAGAAAAGGTAATACTGCGAGAGAGAACCGATGATGGCGGGTCGATGCAAATCTAAAAGCTTTCCCAAATTGAGTCGGTTACCTTTTCACTCTAAGGTTGACTTGTAGAAAATGCTCCAGTTATTAAGACGGCTTCTGTACGGCGTGCATAAAGCGTATAATTAATAAATAAATTATTAGTTTTTTTAGAAATCAATAAACATCGTTTTATGCACTTTGCGAATTAAAAAGAACTTTTTTTGGCCGAACATATTATTTAAAAGTTTTAAAAGGTGCAAATTACTCATGGTTCATTCATTTTTAAAATGAAAAAATCTTTAAAAAATTTCTTAATTTTTTTTTTTACGATGAAACAATTTTTAATATATTCAGCACAAAAGGAGGCCTTTAAAACTCATTAATTTCCGAATAAAAGCGTATTATTGATACCAGAAAATTGATGAGAAAATGTAATTTTAATTGTAACTATATGACTATGAGGTTTCTAAAATAACTGTTTCAATTTAAACTGTCATATGCATATAGAAACCACTTAAGCCATCGGACTTAAGTTGTTTGTGCAATAAACATCTGTTACGCAGTATTCTTTGATATAAAAGGAGTGTACTAACTGACGTCTGATTCACCTAGAATATGCATCTTCATCATTCTTAAGGAAACGTTTAAAACAAAAAAAAATATATATTTTAAAAATGTGTCTTATGTGGTTTTTAAATGACCGATTCAATTGCATATCCTTTCTAATGACTTCGTAATCATGAATTATATCCAAACTGACTATCTCTAGTTGGACGTATAGATCAATCTTAATAGCCATAAAGCATAATAAAATATGCAAAATTATGCAAGTAAATCCGCCAAGGAACTCATCAACACGAGTTCCTCTCTCGAGTGATATGCTTTTCCGCTTACTTCTGTCATTTTCTTTTCAGTGCTTAATCTTAGAAGTACATCCTTAGTGACATTGTTTGTTCTTGAATGACGTGGGATTCGTTCATTAGCGCTAACATTAATTGCTGTTTTTGTACGTAGCTACTTGTGTTGCATATCATAGTTTGTACTTGTTTCATGGGTGTAGTTTTATTTTCTTTTGAATTTGTGGGGAATGTGAGAGAGTACCATTGTATAGAATTTTAGAATGGGCTATTCAATCGCAAAGCACATTAGAAGTGAATTAGATAATATAGAAGTAATAAACAAAAACAACAAAGCTGACCTGGACGCGTACCTGAGAGACGGCGCGGGAGACAAAATAATGTCTTGAAGGAGTCTTTTGGCTAGCAGTGAGACAGTAAGGGTTAGAAAAAAAAAAAAAACAATAGGGAATATGCACGTGACCCCAAATTGAATAAAATATTTTTATTCGTATTCTTCACTACTAAAAAAACATACCTACACAACTATTTTTAATTTTTTTCATAATTTAATAGTAAAATTTAATCATCAAAAAGTAGCCTTTTTGTAATTCCCTCGCAAATTTACAAAACGCAACGCTATTGGCAGACAAAGTTGTGACGACATCTTACACTCTGACGTCGTCTGTCAACAAATTGTTTAGATGGTTTCTGGTGAATAATTATATTGTTTCATGGTTTTTGCATATTATTCTGAGTTAAAAGTATTAAATCTTTATGAAGAAAGATTTAGCACAATGACTGAAGCCGGTTTTGTCAAAGCGCAATCAGACAATCTGCCTAGAATAGACGTGTTCATGATGTCCACGTATTTTGCAACTAATTTAGATTTTACATCTGCTGAACTCAGAGGAGTAAAAGCTGCGAGGTAAATAAGTAACTATATCACTTAATACATGATTATTTTCATAGTTTTGTAAATATAACAAACATAACCTAAAATATGCAGCTATTTTTATTGTTTTTGTCAGATCTGAACGAGAATAATATGGAGATTCATCCATTGAATACGTGCAAGTAAAACGTATGTTTTCGTCAAAGTATGTAAACAAAACAAGTACACTAAGTAAAAATGATTCTTAGAGGTACCTATATCACTTTTTTAATCTCTTTACTTACGTTAAAATGATCTTCACAACAGTATAAACGGCTCAAAGATGATATATTGTTTCTTCTCATTGCCCTACACCACTTTTTCCTCATATCTTCATCTTTCGGCATAAGGAAATATATTTTTTCAGATGCCGTTTTGTTGTTATTTTCGCACATGGGTACGACACAATATTTATAGTAATCTTTTCTGTGCTTTTCCATAGTAATCGATTGATTTAATCAGTCACTTTTTTAACTTTAAGAGCGAAACGCTTTGTTGTTGATAACAAACTCGTGTAATCTGACGTCACAGAATAAGCGCGCCAAAATGGCCACGTTTCAATCGCGCGAAAATGATAATGATTTTAATTTTTTTTTTCTAGCTCAATGGATTATATTTTGAATGTGTTATATTTATTTTTGGTAATGTAATAACTAGTAGTAACGTTTAAAAAAATAAAAAAGTGCATGCATATTCCCTATTGGATTCCTTTTTATACACAAAGTATTTGACAAAGACAAATATTTACTGCCAAAGAAGAAAAAAATATGTTCACAAAATATGCAAATGACTCTCTTCTTGTACCGTCATAACAAAACCAAAAACTCAACAGCAAGATCAGAACACATATAAGACTAAAAAGAACAAGCAAATAGAAAAGTAGATCATGAACTTCAACTGTAGTCTAACGTTACGTTAGATGCTGTAATGTAACACATGTTCGTAAAGACAAAGCCGACGTGACTCGAGGTGAGGAGACTAGGTGTGTCAGTATACCGATGACATCGATGACACCGGCCACACTCTCAGGTATGCATGTGACGAAAATTGCAAACGTAATAGTTGCAAAACGATGCGATCGACCTAATTCCAGTGTTCGTTGTGAAATACAGATTATTGATTCTTATTTATTTGAGTTTTTGTGCTTTTGCTTTTTCTTATTTCTACTTTTCTTGCCTTATTGTAAACTCTGTCATCCCTCGGCCCTTGTTCCAATTAACTTGTCAGCCAACATTTTCATGTTCGCTGCCGTTGTCGCCATATCATCTCTTTTCTTATAGTCATCTGCATCATTACTTAATACTTACTTATTCTTGTCTTATTGTAATCTCTGTCATCCCTCGGCCCTTGTTCTAATTAACTTGTTAGCCAACATTTTCATGTTCGTTTCCGTTGTTGCCATATCATCTCTTTTATTATAGTCATCTGCATCATTACTTAATACTTACTACACTACTACTTAATACTTATTACATGAAGCTTATTCTGTTAAAGAAACACGATTTGGGAAAGATAATCTAACAAAAGGACTGGTCATATTACCAAATCGTATGTGTAATTTTTCATTATCCTGAGTACCGGCCGCGCCCTGTTGACTCTTCTCGTTTTTAATGATACGTGGTATGGATTCTTATGGTTCTTGTCGTTGTTCATTAATTTTGGCTTGTTAATTTTAACTTTTTAATTTAACTGACTTATAAATACCAATCATACAACGAGTAATAATTAAGAAATTCAAAACACAGCTGCCATGTCTAAAAAAAAAATGAACTAAAAAGCAAAAAAAAAAAGATGAATATTTTTTTACACGTCAGTTTCGATTAACGGTATAAAATATTTATATTTTTGGAATCTGCTCTTCAAATCTTTGACGATAATCACATAAATTAAAACTTAAAAAAAAAAATTGGGGTGTGCTCATTTATTTATCACACCCAACACATTGGATTTTTTAAAATATTTTTTCAATAGGCTATGTTACTCGGGACGATGCAAGGATTCTAACGATACCTCATACGTGTAAATCAGTTCAGTCATTTAGAAGTTATGGTGGAATAAAGAAACTCACATACATACCCTTAAAACACTCCTTTTTTTGGGCAATCTTTTAACAAACCTTATGAATAAGATACCTTGAGGCTTAGTCATTTCTACATTCTTTGTTGAAGTTATATCACCTTCCCACAAGGTTGTCGCTCACCAAGCGCCGAGTAAGGAAGCAGACTCGGTTTCATCCAGAAATCGAAAGTTGTGGGTAATCGGGCCGCTTACGACATTACCCCCCGGCCACAGATCAACGCGCAGTTCAAACACAAACACATGTCATACTGAGCTTGAAAGTCGATTAACAGAACATCGATAAACTTTAATCGATATTCGATTATGACTTAGATAATATTTATTAAGTTGAGATCTTGATTATGTGATCAATTGCATATCGAGTAAAATTTTCATTACTTACACACCTTTGACTGCTTAACATGAATCTTCGTGATTTTTAGATCCTTCGTGTACAACGTTATGAAACTAATCGTTTTTAAGTGTAAAATCGTGAATAATTAAAACTTTCAGAAGATTAGTACAAGCATCCGGAAAGGAAGCAATCACGACTTCATCCAGAAATCGAAAGTTGTGGGTAATAAGGCTGCTTACATCACCGAGCCAGGCCGTGGACGCACACTGAAGTGTGAAAAGCTTTCTCAGGCCCGTGCTCTCCAACTGTCGCGTATTGTTCGTGTTATATTACAGTTTAAACGACCAATTGTTGTATATTTTATGTAAATATCCAGCTCTTATATAATATTCGCAACACTTATCCTCAGGTGAATGAACTGCGTGTTTACGATTCATTTTACTTGTTAGATGTGTTTTTTCCGCGGCTTTGTTTTCATACAAACTTCAATAGTCAGCCCTCTATATGACGGGGCGACTCTTGATCACTGTAGGCGTGGGTTTGCAGACGGCGAGCAATGGGTAGCTCGCCATCCGATAACGGCTCATTGGACATTGTGTTTCACTTCAAAGTTGTCCGCAAAATTGACGGAGCCCATTTAAAGCGTACCTGCCAGTGTTGTGGGATTATTTGAAAAAGTTATCGCAGGCCTTAAACGCAAAAGGAAAGGGTAACTGAAGGGTTTTAGTCAGTAAAAGACACTCCCTCGCGCTCCCCTCGCTCCTTGAAGTCTTAATCTCTTTGCCTTACCTTCTATCACATTATTTAGGTTTTTTTTTAGGATTACGTGCGTTCTTTGATTTATATCCTTTCTGAAATACTTCACACTTTTTAAATAACCTCAACGTGTTTCTTCCTTCATTGGTGCTGTGTTGTTTCCCAGGCAATCAGTCGGCCACGGAAATGTTCTGGATCCGTTTTTGCTTGTTAAAGTATGATTTCTAAATGTACCAGTAGGTATAAATAACCATAGCGTAGCCGAACAGCGGACATTGAGAATAGGAAATAGGGCTACGAAACTTATACCTCAAGCGATTGTGTCATCATCATCATCATCATTTTAGCCGAATGACGTCCACTGTTGGACATAGGCCTCCTCCAAATTTTCGCCATAATGACCGGTCCCGTGCATCCATCGGATTCCCGCTTCCCTCACCAGGTCAGTCACCCGTTCACCTTGTGGGAGGCCTTCCAATGCTGCGTCTTCCGGTGCCTGCTCGCCACTCTAGAGTCTTCCGTCCCCATCGACCATTTATTTATTTATTTAAAAATATAATTTTACAGTACAAAATCAAAACATTTATAAAAACAACACATGTGAATAGGGACCTACAAGAAACTTAAAAAGGACTATACTCGTATATGTTTACAAATTTGGTACGGCTTGTCGTGGAAGATATCCAGATCTATGTGCTGAGTTAGCAAAAAGTTAAGCAGTGTCACTGCTCGCTGCAGCGGCTCGATGTGTGCGCACTCCCGGCGGCGTGGCGAACAGTTTCCTCCTCCGACGAGGAACCTCGACGTCTCTACCTCCGTCCAGGAATCGGCTCGGCACACCCGCAAGACCCACCCGCTCGAGCGTAGTTGGATTATATTATCCACCTTGTTTGTCACCATGTGTTCTGCCAGCAATGTGCCCTGCCCTGGGGGCTTACTCTCGAGTTTAATTCCGATCGGTAGACAATGGAATTATGACGTTAGGTACTCTTGAATTCGATGCTAGTGCCAAATTGCATGACTTTTTTGGGAAACTAAGTTAAATGGGGATTGGCTTTGGCGTGTGGTCACGCAATTTTAAACCAATTTGGCCCTAGCATCGAATTTAAGAGTACCTAACGTCACAATTCCAATGTCAACCGATCGGAATTAAACTCGAGAGTAAGCCCCCTGATTACGTCAAGTAACTCGAAACTTCTGTAATGCGATCCTTTGTAATAGTGCAGAGAAGTGCGATCGCGGAAATTATGTCCGGGGAATGTAAACAGCCTCGTTACTGCAGAGCGTACATCAAATTAATGTGTAAAGAGATTTTTAGGTTACTGATGGTATGGCGGGGTCTAGTTACGTTTTGATTAATTGCTTTGTTTTACTTTTTGTTGTTTAACTTTTATGTAATAGTTTTTGTGCTTTTAAGAATGTGTTGTTAGGAAATCATTTTGCTCTTTAATCTTGTTTCTTTTTCTGAAATCGCCTTACAAAATTGGAAGGAGTTTCTCTGAATATCTTAAAACTGCCTATTTTAAGTGCGAATAGAATTAAGCCTTTTTAGGAATCAATATCGTTTTGTTATTTTAATTTATTTGGGGTCAGTGCAAAATGTTTTCATCATCATATCCTTGTTAGACTGGGCACGACTTTCATCGTTTTTATCCCGTGGAGGGGCGATCCGGTACTTCAAACACTATCGATAAAATAAAAAAATAAAGTACTTTTTTCTAAGACTCGAATTAATATACGCATCTACGACATTAATTTTTTTAAGTAAACGAGTCAATGACCGTGTAGGTAGTTGTCGGTCGTTGCTTACTAACTACCTACAGGTCATTGAACTCGCCCAGCTGACATTTACTTAAAGAAATTAATTTCGTATATGCGCAAATTAAATCGAGTTTAAAAAAAAGTAGTTTATATTTTAATTTTCTCCAAATCGATAGTGTTTCATATATTGGTGTGAAATACTATCTATTAGATCATCCCTCCACGAAATTAAAATGATCGAAATGTAACGGTGTTTATTATACACCAACAAAATAATTATTGTAATTTGAGCCTTAAATTAAAAAAAAATACAATTGGCCTTATTGCGTTCGACAATCTCTTTCAGGCAACCTAGAATTGACAGAGATGTCACGAGAGACAAAATGGCTGAACGAACATAGAAATTCTGTCCTGGATGTATGTCCCTTTAGGATATTTTTTTACTATCACGCGAGCGAAGACGCTGGAAGAAACTAATGTTATTAAACAAGTGATTGATATTAATATTATCAGTAAAATAAATTAAATAGCATCTATAGACTGCCATGATTGAATAAGGGAATATATGCCATCCAACAACGAGTATGGAATTCAAACAGCCTAAAGTTCAAGTAATACAACTTACACTGGTTTTACTTGACTTTTCAGTTTCAGTAGGTCAGTAGTACTGTAGGTCCCAAAGTCAATCGCAATTAATTTTAACATATTGGCAAAGACCTTGATTGTAATCACAGATTGGTTAAAGTTTTTGAAAAGTTAAAGTGCAGCTGGACCAGGTGAATTTCTAAATGGTAAAGCCGTCTGTAGGTATTTTTTGAACCATTTTTAAGGTTTCCTCGGACCTGCTCAAAAAATGTCAAAAATGTGTGAAAATGGATGGAAATTACAAGTGTTTTGGTCAGATTGCAATTGAGATAGGTTTTTTTTCTTATTGCAATTGAGATATAAATTTTGTCGGATTGCAATTGAGATATAAATTTTGTCGGATTGCAATTGAGATAGAAATTTTGTCGGATTGCAATTTAGATGCGAGAAACGTTCCTTAAAAATACGGGATAGTTTTTGTGAGTTGACTCTAAATCAAAGTTTAAGATGTAGATTATACGAGACATTATATCACTACAATAAATTGTTGATTTGGTTTTAAAATTACATATCTATTATTAAACCCCCTTCCTACGTTGGTATTTCCACTAGCACAGACATTCGGATACCATATTTGTGTACATAATGAGTCAAATTGCTGCAATCGGCTTACGTTTACGTCACCATTTTCCTGTTTTAAGTCAGAATTTCTAGCAAATGTGAGTTCTAATCTGCGAATTTTGTAATAGGGCAATTGAAATGATTAAAAAAATTCAAATGAACGTCCAAAACCGGTGAGCTTGTTCCGATTACACACGAACGGATTTGTAGAGCGAAGTAGCGCGTGGCCCAGATATAAAAAAATCTACTTATCTGAAAAAATTTAAAATAGTTTTGTTTAAATTACTTCCTAGTTGTTTAGCAGGTAATTCAGAAGTACAGGTCGTATGGCCTGAGGGACATATTTAAATAAATAAATCCTTATTTCTCTTGGTCAAACGATAACTTGAGAACGACTGTACCTACTGACTTCATACATCTTTTTAGGGTTCGTCACCTTAAAAGGAAAAAAAGGAACTATTATAGGATCACTTTGTTGTCCGTCTGTCTATTTGTCAAGAGACCCTTTATCTTGGGAACGCGTGGAGGTATCGAGTTGAATTAAAAACATACATAATATGTAGTCAAGTCTGCGGTCCCTTGTAGCTGTGAAAAAATCAAACTTCTGAGTTAGCGAAAAAAAAGATACGGCCGTTTATGTCGCAAAAAACGCATATTTTTTTTTTCGATATTCATAGGGTATTTCCCGTTGAGGTGGAATCCTGAAATTTAGCATGAAGCAAGGTCTCATATCATAACTCAATACTGATAGTTTTTTGATTTCATCTGTGAACCATATTTTGATGATGACGATGCTTCCTGGATGCAAGATAAGCAAAGAACAACCCAAATTCGATGCATAGCTGCAGCCTGCAATTGAATCAAATGTTTGAGGAACAAAAATCGCAGTTCCTTCCTGATTTATCAATTTTCAACTCCAGCTCCAGACCCATCTCAATGTTTTTTAAATTTTTAGAATCTGCCTACGTGAGTGTCAGTCACCGTCGCTCCTCGGCGTCTCGGCGCGTGTGTGCCAGGTGTTATGCGGAACCCTGCGAATATGAGTGCGTGTTACATAAGTTGGCGTACGTGAGCGTGGTCGCGGGCGCATTGTCGGCCGCGCCGTCCTCCAACGCGGTAGGATGCACCAGCGCAAGAGAACATTGTTTAGAAACTTTTTACAAAAAACAAATACAATTGTTTTAGTGTTTTTTGTAGTGAAGTACTGCAAAAAACAATAAAACATTCAATTCGGAAGTCGGTGTTTCTTGTTTTATTTGTTTATTATTTAAGAAAGTAAGGTCGGCCGTTTTTTTTTTTTGTAAAAAGTTTGTTTTTTATTTTTTACTTATGATACACTTAGCCAGAGTATCTACATCTCATTTCAATTTCAATTAGCCCAAATACTGCTAAGATACATTGTTGTATTATGAATTTCCAGTGTCTACCTTCCACCTTTCGGCTGCATCATCAGATCAATGGTACTTTATTGCCAAAGTGCATCTCATGCCAATTTTAATAAATCCAATCACGGCTAGGATTAGGAATACTTTGATTAATTACGGAGTGCCGGTGCTTACCTTCTGATGTCGACACCATCATTACTCATATCAGATCAGTTCGATATTCAAAACTATTTATTTTTATTGTCATAGTTATTTAACTATCTACATATCTATGTGTGTGTTAAGTTCCGTTGCCCATTTCTGGTCTTCTTCATCAGTTCCACTTCATTGAATGTTACTTGACTGCAGATGCTTGAGTCTTCGATGAAAATATCAAAATCACTATACGGATCCTATCTTCATGGAACCCATTATAAGATATTGAATTTTTTTTTTTTAAATAAGTATTGGATTTAAAAAAAAAAATTGGTACCAATCTGGAAGCATATACAAGTAAAAAAAATTGCAAATCGGTCCATAAACGGAGTTCTGAGGTAACAAACATAAACAACTGAATTTAAAACCTGCCCTTTTTTGAAGTCGGTTGAAAATCGGTCAAGCCATTTCGGAGTTCGATAACAAACAACGTGACTCATGACTTTTATATATCTGTACTATTATACTCATATTATAAAGATAAAAGATATGTGCGTATGTATATTTTTTTTTTGCAATGAATTAACTTAAAATACTACGGAACCGTTTTAGAAATTATTTCACCAGACTTAGAGATGCAGGCGACGCCACTGGCAGAAGTTAGTTACAGTTGTTATTTATAATATAATAATATATTCCACAACTATCACACAACGCCGTCTAGCCCCAAGCTAAGAAGAGCTTGTGTTATGAGTACTAAATAATTATTTTTATTATTGATAGGCTCGCGTTTGACCACTATCTCAACTGATGGTAAGCGATGATGTGGCCGACGATGAAGCACGCTTGCCTAGAAGTAACCTATTCACTCTTGACTTAAAAACAAAACAAAAAACATAATTAAATATTTCTAAATACAATCATATTACAGATAAATTACACCCAGACACAGAACAAATTATCATGCTCATCACACAAACATTTGTCCTGGGTGGGAATCTAACCTACGACCTCCGGCATAGCGGTCAGGCTTACTAACCACTAGACGAATAGGCCAGTTATATATCAATAATTTTACTTTTTTATAACATTTCATTACTACATTACAAACTAATAAACTTGTAGAGATAGACCTTTCGATATGCGACAACACGTTCGTAAACATGATATTATCTCTTACCTTTGTCGTCTTGTAAATCACACCTCTTGACCTCTTGAGACCTCCCCGAGTCCACACCATACCAAAGGCATGAGGTCACAGATGAAATCTTCCGTGTTCGCTTGCAACAGTTGCAATTAAGTAACTACAAAAACTGTTTTGATGTGTCGGTTTTTTACAATATACGCGAAATAAAAGTACAGTGAATAGGCTCTTAATAAACTAGTGCACCTCACCATCAACCTATTGCATCACAGCTTACCGTCCTGTGGGATCACAGTCAAGCAGTAGTTTTTTAATTATATATAAAAAAAAATTGTTTCACCACTATACGTATGCCCCACTTGGGCAGAACATCACCGTGTGTGCGCCATGTTCCGGGACAAGAAGGAATGGCAGGCGGTCGCCTCCTGCGAAACCGTCATGCTAGTGAAGGAGGCAGTAGCACGCGCTGAGGAACGGCCCTCACGCCCCAGCGGCCGGGATCTCGATCCCGATTTCCAGCCATCATAGGCGCGGATTTGCGGACGACGAGCATTGGGTAGCTCACCGTCCGGCCGTCCGGTAACCGTCTGGACCGAGTCCGAGTCGTCGACGAAGCGTATACAACAGGATCGAAGCCTCTGGGGCCGCAATGGGTTCGCTTCTGAAAGGAAAACCCGGTGCCTCTGAAAGTAAAAGTTTGACACGCTCTCGCGCACCACCCTAGAGCGGGAGAACTCATTAGATGAGTTCTAACCTAAAAAAACAACTATAAGTTTTTTTTTGTAGATTATTCAAAACACAATGGAAAAGTGTTGATAAATTAAAGATAACAATTGGTTACTGGTGTACCCTAGAAAGATTATAAATAAAAAACCTACCATCCAAATAAGAGTGCCAAAGTACTCATAAATAAAGCGCTCGCTAGTGGTAGCGTGATTTTAGAATTTTGAGAGTTAAATACAAAATTTGAGTCTAAATAATGTAATATAACAATTAGTAAATGTTGTAAAACTTGCATGTAGTTTATAAATCCATCTGTTGGCATAATTAGAGTCAAACATTATTTACCACAAGGAAGAAAAGCCTTAGTTAAATTCGTATCTAATAATACAGCATCAGTGCCGGTTTGCTAACCTGTCGGTTTTCGCATTTCGTAAATCGAGTCGGAAATTTGAGTCAACTACCCAAATGAAATCTTTTCTTTTTTTTATATTCTTGATTAGAACTTAGAAGAAACATTTAATTCTCCACCATTACTCTGCATTGTAATATTTGCAGATGTTTAAATACATACGTTTTTAAATTCACTACAATCACAGTCATTTTCTTCCATTTTTTGAAAGTCTGTAAACCATCGATATTTACTTGCTAAACATGAATGCAGCTCTTTCACGATGCAGTTAGTTAAATGTTGAGTGATATAACTCAGTTAGTCATCTGTTATGCATTTCACTATTTTGTAAGTGGTTAGTTGTTTATAAGGATGAGAGAATTGATGCCTAGTCATCGCCTTTAAACACTTATTAGGTAATATCAGTAAAAAATTACACACTAGTCTTATGACATGTAGGTACACATTTTGTTTGAAGGCCCTTCAATTTCGTATTGACATATTTTATTTATTTTACTATGAAATCATTTCGTAGTCATAAGTTGTTTAATGAATGTGATTTACAAATGGTAATATCATAATCTGGAAATATATTCAATTTTTTCATCAAGGGAGTGTTTATAAAAGGTTTGTACTGTAAATGTAAACTGTGAACGGTGTGTGTGTGTAAGTAAATAGACAAATAGATAAAACAGGTATTTATTTATCTATCAATATGTGTAAACTGTGAGTAAACGGAAGAAAATTTAAAGTGTGAACGTAAGTAATTATTCTTAAAAGTGGAAAATAATTTGACAAGAACTTAAAAAATAAATTTAAAAAATATCCGTCCCAAGATTTTTTGTTTATTTTCTTATTAGATTTATTAGGGTTTTTAAATTTATAATATATAGTACGAATCATGTCCTCTGTAACTTTTTAACAGTTAGGCCAATTTTAATTTATCAAATCGGTTTATAAATGATGGAGTTCTGAGGTTCTGATGTTCTAACAGTTGCAGAAAAAAAGGTCTTCTATCCATTATCGAAAGTAGTCAAGCATTTCTGCAAGTATTTACTTAAGAAATGCATATCGGTACAATGTAATGAATTATAATTACAATTCCCCAAGTCAGAGGCAGTTGGCGCTTCTAGCCATAAATCAGAACAGCTAACAATCACACCTGATCAAGTTGATTGAATGTTGTGCAACGCCTCGTAGCTTGGAGCCCC